>JARKIP010000003.1:0-5167500 GCA_029990175.1 Petunia secreta
ATTGGAGTTAATAGCAGACCTGGGTTTAAGTGCTTGTAAACCTGTCTGGACACCAATGGAGAGTAATCAGAATATTTATCGTACAAATTTGTAATTATATTTGTATGTCTCAATTTATATTAATCACTTTTCTTTTTATTTTTGTTTCCTGAGGAGTGCCGCTATTTTATATTTAAAAATATTTAATATAAATTTTTTATTTTTATACTAATAAGATAATCTATACTTACAGAACTATATATATTGCTTGTTTTAAATCACAAAACTCAATTCTTTTAACTTTGTTCCTAGTTAGTCACCGCCTTATAAAATGAGTATAAGGAAATAACAATTCTACCTTTCGCCTAGTAACTATCCGACACATGTACTCAACCTATATCTCAATAGTAATCCAATATTAGACTGTTTAATTCTAGACCCAGTTTAAGACACTCCCAGTAAAATTTTTGACCTCGCAGCCACTTTAAAGGGCGTTGAAAAAGAAACAACCATAAAGAAATCTTTTAGAAAAATAGTCATCACTTCGAAAAATAAGAAATATTTTGAAAACTAGCTACCAAAATTTCAAAAAAAAAGAAAAAATTGGGACTTTGAACTATACCCCCAAAGATCTTCCAGAAATTTAGTTCAAGTTCTAGAAAATTCTCAAGAAGCGCAAAATATGAAACTCAAGAAATATTTTCTTGAACTTTGTATTAAACCCCAGAAAAATCTCAAATTTTTCCAGAAAAATCTCAAATTTTTCCAGAAAAATTTAATATGGCCAATCTTAAAATACCTTGTATTTTTCAATTTGGCTACTTTTTTAAAAGTTTGTAACTATTGATTGTTTCTCTTTGAGCGACTTAAATACTGACTAGTCATAAAATTGTCCCTCCCTAACACAAGTACTTGTTATTTGGCCCGTTCATAATAGAAGTTTTGCAAAAATTTCACCATATGTACCCACCTTATCGCTGGTTATGATTTTTGTCCCCAATTAAGAATGGTTTAGCAAAATGGACTGGGGGGTAGCACTTCAAGTTATAAATCGACAAGTGCTGCCTACGCGGACATCACTTCAAGTTATCTTTGAGGGTGGGGCAACACTTCAAGTTATCTTGGAGAATGTTGAAAGAGGTAAAAGGTAAAGTGCTACCTAGGAGGCATCACTTACTTAAAAGAATGGCTGGATGCTGGCGTCAATATAAGATTTCGTAGGGGTACTTCCGTCTGCAGGGCAGTACTTCAGGTTATCTGGGAGAATGTTGAAAGAGATAAAAGTTCAAGTGCTGCCACGAGGATATCACTTACTTAAAGTTAGCAGAGGTCATTCTTGCAAATCAATTTAAGCGAGGTCAGTTAAGCAAACCATTGCCTAAGGTGTTATAGTTGTGTAATTCTCCTGAGTTTTGTCCAGTTTTTAAATGGGTTTCTTTCAAAAGTAACTCCTCAAAGCAAGGAAATTACAAATAAAGGGCCATAATATCTTCATACATGGCATAGCACCCCCTTACAACAACAACAACAACAACAACAACAACAACAATAAACCCAGATTTTTCCACAAGTGGGGTCTGAGGAGGGTGATATGTATGCAGACCATACCCCCACAAAGGTGGAGTGACTATTTCTGATAGACCCTCGGCTAGGAAAATAAAGATGTTCTAGATGAAAATCGACATATTATAATATTAATTAAGATAAAACTAAAGCACATCCAAAATAAACAGATAACAACAGTAGATATAAATGTGATGACTAAGATGGAAATCGTCTAAATACATATAATACTACATTTAGTAAGAGAAACGGAACTCGACCACTATCTAACCTTCTATCCTAATCTTCTACTTCCATGCTCTTCTATCTAAGGTCATGTCCTCGGTGATCTAGATATAGGTCATGTCTTGTCTAATCACCTCAGCCCAGTTCTTCTTCAGTCTACTTCTACATATCCGTAGACCCAGCGCTTCCAACCACTCACACCTCCTCACCGAAGCATCAACACTCCCCATCCTCGCGTGCCTGAATCATCGCAACCTCGCTTCTCGCATCTTCTCAGCTACTGGGGCCATGCCCCACCTTTTTGCGAATGACTTCATTCTTAATCTTATCCATCCCAGTACGACCACACATCCACCTAAGTAACCTCGTTTCTGCCACGCACATCTTCTGAATGTGCGAGTTCTCTACTGGCCAACACTCTGCCCCATATAACATAGCTAGTCTCATGGCCACTCTCTTATCACACATAACACCAGATGCGAGCCAGCACTTTATCCAACCTACTTCTATACGGTTAATGACATCATCATCAATTTCTCCATTGCCTTGGAGGATTGAGCCAAGATATCGGATGCTACTTTTCTTTGAAATGACTGGAGAGTCAAGCCTCACTTCCACATCTAACTCATTAGGAGCGTCATTAAACTTGCATTCCTTTGTTTTCGTCTTGCTTAACTTGAAGCATTTAGGCTCTAAAGTCTGTCTCCACGCCTCTAGCTTCTCTTTGACACCTCTGTGTGTCTCATCTACCAACACTATATCATCCACAAATAACATACACCACGGTACCTCTCCTTTGATACTCCGAGTCAATTCATCCATCACCAGCGCAAATAAAAATGGGCTAAGTGCTGAGCTCTGATTACAGCCCCATCTCGACCGAAAAGTGCACTGAGTCCCCCCCCCCCCTTCCCTCACACCCTTATTTTAAAAATTATATAAAACTGAAAAATCACCGGATCTCGTTGGGATTGCTTATTAAATAATTATTTGTTGATAACGTTATACATAGAAATCTATCAAAAGTAATAAATTATGCATGTAAATACATGAAAAAAGTGTATGCAAGAAGAAAAATACAAAAATATACACAAAAAATTTAATCTTTATACAAACATCCATAAATAGTGCACAAATCTAAAATCTATACAATTTTATACAGATTTATACAGCTTTATACAAATTTACAGAAGTATAAAAAAATATTTATTCACTGTATATACACACATATACAGATTTATAAACGTTTACAGAATTGTATAAACTTGTATAAAATTGTATAAACTCACAAAAATAATTTTATACAGTGTTTTGGGCAGATTTTACACAAAAGCTTAACAAATATCCAAGATTTATTCAGTTTTATACAAGATAAATACTACATCTAAATATTAGAATTTTTTTAATAAAAAATTAGTAGATCTCACCGGATTTTAGACAAAGGTAAAAAAAGAAGAAGAAACATGATAAACAAACTCCTCACCGGAGTTTTGACCGGAATATACAACAAAAAATCAACATTGTTATTCAACCAAAAAAAAAAGAAGAAGAAACATGGCGGTGGCTTGGAGGAGATGGGATGAAGGTGAGGCAATGGTGGAGGGCTGGGAGGTATTGTAAGGGGGGAAGAGAAGAGAGGAAAAATGGGGGCTAGGGGTTTTTTTTTTCTTTAAATAGGGAGGTGCTATGAGTGAAAGAAAAATAATAAAAATGGAGGGGGGGGGGGGGGGAGAGGTGACATTTCGTGTAAGGTTGTGAAATAGAGGCTCTTTTTGGTAATTTTCATGGGAGGAGTGTCTGTTAATGTGAAAATTCCTTTTTATATTGATCAAATTTAAATTCACGCTAATAGTTAATTTAAAGAGTTTTACTACCCATTATACCAGTATTTTAGAAAAAATTATAAAACATAACGATATTTTTAAATTTTATTACATAAAATATTATGCAAGACTAGAAATTGTTACTATGTTTTGGAAGTGAGATAGTATTGATATTTTTGTGCAAAAAAAAAATGTTAACTTATATAGAGCCCATATGTACGTCCACTTTGTAATTCTCCATAAATTCTTGTATGTGTTGTGTATATATGTATATAATTGTATGTCATAATTTTAATGTATTTTTATGTATTCTCTAAGATCAATCAACTCTTTTTTCAAGCATAAAAGTATTTTTGTTTGTTTGTGCATGAATAAAAAAATGTTTTGCCAACGATTGGCTGATAATGACTAATGACAACGAAGGAATGCAACAGTGGGAGTAAAAATTATGAAGAAACTAGGGTGCTTTGTCTAAAAACCTCCCAGATTTAGGTAAACTAGGGAATAACCCTCGAATCTTAATAATTGGGTATATAACCCTTTAATTCTTTAATAACAATTTAAAGCTAATCAACTTTACCAAGTTCTCAAGGCTTAAGTCCACAGCCCCCAAGTTCTAAAAAATACACTTTGGTCTACTAATAAACTATTATTTTTTTCCTAAAATAGAAAAAAAAATTAAATCCTTCCCACCAAAACCCCTAGGCTCCATTTACATTCTTCTTCTCTCCAAGCTTTCCCGCCTAAAACGACATATGCCTTTAATGGCTGCTTGAACTTTGATTTTTGCTCCATTTCACTCATCAAGAACTGTCTCATCTCGATTTCTAACTGTTTTCTCTTTTGGATCCCGTTATTGTGGAAATTTATTTTTGCGGCTGTAACATCTCAATGCGTGTAATGTGGATTAAAATTTGAGGTAAATTGGACTGGACATTAGTCTTTGCACATACATCTTTTGATTTCTTCAGCTGGTAAGAAGCTCAAGCTCTTTTTTATTTGTTCGACATTGTTGCAGAACTACTGTATTATTTCATCGACCATCGACCATATTTGGTTGATCATAGACTTTGTTGAAGTAGATGGAGGGTCTCATAGTAATAGGTGTTAAATTTTTGGGTGAATGGGTTGAGACCCCAAAATGCTGGAATGAACTGTCTAAGACAAAGACAACAGTACCTATTGCATTAAGTTTGGAATGTACCTTTGATCAGTTAATTGACCAATTAATCGATCGCGGTAATTTAACGTGCCATCGCAGCGTGGTGTCAATTAGTTATGTTTTTAGTGTTGCTCCTACGAGGGGTAAGGTGGCTCCATCTTTTAAAAGGAATGATAATGATTTGCATGTCTATGTGCTCGATGTTTGAAATAATAGTAGTAGGCCTATTATAAAGATTTTTGCTGCCGAGAGCTCTGAAGCAGGTTCAAATACTGCGACTAATGTTGCTGCTGCTTCTGCAAGACCACCACGCCCACCACTATTCAATGACAGTACAGGTGATTATGGAAGTGATGCTGGTGTTGGTGATACTGCTGATGATATGGATAGTGAAGAAGAAAATGCTATTGAAAATCCAGAGGTTTGAGATCCCGCTGTAAACGGGAGCAACTGTGTTAGAGAATCTGCTCCCACCCAAGGCAGCAACTTGGATGTGATTGATGATTGCACAGGTTTTCAAATTGGGAAAACCTTCGATACCAAGAAGAGGCTGATTGTGGCTTTAAAGATGGGTTCAATGAAGAAGCCATTCACATTCTAAACAAAGAAAAGTACTAAACCCATGTATGTCGTGGCGTGTGTAGAAGCGTGTATCCGGTGTGCGTCATCAAGTATGTTAATTCCAACAGGTTTGTGATCACGAAATAAATTAAGGAGCACACATGTGGCGTGCAACATCTACCAAGCCATGATCCACACGCTTCAGTGGATGTCATCGAAGAATATTTCAAGAACATGTTTATTGAAGGCAAAGGGTTGACGACAAAAGATGTCAAGAGTGATTTGGATCAACAACTGAATAACAAGGTAAGTTATTGGAAGTGCTGGAAAGGAAGAGAAATTGCAAAGGCTTTAGTCAGGGGAAGTCTTGAGCATAGTTACGCAGTTTTAGATGTGTATAGTTTTGTGTTGGAAAGCCTAAATCATGGCAGCAAGATTGGGTTGAGGGTTGATGAACAGCGGAGATTCAAGTTTTTTTTTTTTTTTTGTAGCTTATGGAGCTTAGATTAGAGGGTTTACGTATATGAGGAGGTGATATCAGTCGATGTGACACATTTATCCTCCATCTATGGCGGTGTTTTGTTGACGGCTGTCGCGCAGGACACAGAGAACTACATTTATCCATTGGCTTTCTGTGTGGTAGACAAGGAGTGCGATAACTCATGGAAATTCTTCTTTGAACAGCTGGCTCATATAGTCCCCAATACACCGGATATATGCATAATTTTCAATCGCGCCAAGTCCATAGCAAATGGGATTAAAAGGGTGTACACCTTAGCCCATCATGGTTTTTGCACCAAGCACCTTCTTGAGAACTTGCGCACAACGTTCAAGATTGGATCATTTTGAAGGATTGTTATACCGCTGCGAATGCGTACCGTTTTGAAGTGTTCAGCGGTGCTTTTGAACAGCTCGCGTCAAAATGCCCTACTGCAGCTGCTTGTCTTAAGGATAAAATGGGCTTTCATAGGTGGATGAGAGCATATTTCCCAGGAAACAGGTACGATATAATGACTACAAACCTTTCCAAGTCCCTCGACGCAATATTCAAGGACGAGAGAGAATACCCCATTCTGGGACTGTGCAATGCTATTACTCGCAGATTTACTGACAAGTTCAATGAGAGGTGTGAGGATATGAAGAAACACAACACCATTTTGGTGCCCAGTGCTAAAACAAAATTGAATCAGAATATGGTTGAAGGCAACAAATTGATTACTTATCATGCATGCTGGAGCGTGGAAGTACTGAAGTACATTGTCGTTGGAGATGGTCTATCCCACACTATCAATCTTCATTTCAGAACGTGTACATGCCGGAAGTTTGACCTGGACTAGATACCATGCAAGCATGCGTTTCAGTGTTAAGAATAAGGTATGGAGATGAATATGGTGCTAGCATACAATTACACTTGTCCATTTTATAGGCTTCAGACTTACATGCGTGCGTATGAAGAAAATGTTTATCCAATGCCACCAGAGCAAGAGTGGATGGTTCCTCTAGACGTAGTTCATAAAAGAATTCTTCCGCTGATGGTCGATCCTAAAAAGGGTAGAAGGAGAACTAATTATTTTTCCTCGGTGAAACATTTTTTCTCAAGGAAGAGGCAAAATAGATTTTCAAACTACAAGCGAAATGGCCAAAAGAGGACAACCTGCCAAGCTTTGGTATGAGTTTGATAGTCAACCTTGTAATTCTGATTTGGTGTATTAGCTTAAGTTGTAACAATTTGGTATGTTTTAGTACTGTTAGATGTGTTTGTCTGAATTTGGTTATGTGATATTCATTAGAACAATTTGAACTGATTGTAATAGTTTCGTTAATATATTTTATTTCTATTTTAAGTATTTTTTTTAATAAAAATGACTTTATTTATTTTACCAAATGCTGGACATATTTACAATTAGTTGAGTATTTATATTTTCGACTAATAGACACTATATGGGTTGATTATGGGAAAAAAATAACGTAGATTAATTGACCTAATGCAGTTGATAAAGTGACTGAACGCACTTAATACAGGCGTGTGCCTCGTCATTGAAAGCAGCCGGAATTGGGTTAAACAAAGTGGTTGTTCATAATTGCCACTGGAAACGATGAGACCTTTTATGGAAACACCAATTAGAGCCTATAAATAGAGGCATTAGATCCAAGAATCCACAACACAACTCAAGAATCACTCTAATATTAAAATGGTAAGAGCTCCAGGCGCTGCAAGTAGAAGTGGAAGTGCCACCAGAAACAACAACAATAATGGCAATGGAGGAATTCTCACTTTTAGGAACAACGACCCAGAGGTGCTGCTGATTCGTGCTGACATATATAGGCTTATCTGCCTCCTGTCTAATGATTTTAGGAGGCAGGAGATGAACATCCGCTGTATGGCTAGGATGTTGAGGGTGCTCATGGAATGGGCAGGGGAGGATCTGGACAACTACATCACCCCTCCCCCTCCCTTCGTAATAATTAGATTTTTTTAAATTTTAAAATATAAAAAAGAAATGAGTTTTCATTATGATTGCTCTTTTTTTTAAATTATTATTTATAAAAAGCCCCCAGGGCATTATTATTATTATTATATCTGGTTGTTCCTTTAACTTCTCGTTCAATTTCTCGCTCCCTCATTTTTTGCATATTCTTGATGAACTGTCCAGACTCTATTCTGGTGTATAATCAGCCAACACCAAGTAAATGAATCGATAGATATGTTTGCAAAATGAAAATAATCTGAAAAGGAGCAAAAACAAAGTAATACGAAAATCAAATAAATAGAAAAAGATAAAAGTAAAATAATAAATAACGATAATATTTAAATAATAGGAAACGTGAATTTTACTGAAAAAGGTAAATAAAATATTAAGTAATAAGCAAAATATTTAAGTAAGGGAGAATTATCTGGAAAAAAAAGAAACGTATCAGAAAAGTCGGGACTTGACTGGGCAAAGGTAATCTAACCAAATAAACCAGATTATCACATAGCAAAACTCCCCACCACATGGATAAACAATAATGTTTCACTGATTAATGTTACAAGGGCCTTGACATACCCTTATTCATTTCTCTATTTCAAATAGTTTAAGGGCAGTTTTGACCTTTTTCCGTATTTAATGGGACCAATACAATCCTACCAGAAGAAGTAAAGTTCAGATTACCACATCCTAGACACGATCTTCTAGAGATGAAGAGCCCCTAGCCTCGCTCTTTGGCTTTTGCCTTAAAAAATACGCGGCTTCGCCTTCAAGGCGTTTGTAAAATCGAGCTAACAATTGATCATGACTAAGGCTGTCCACCGGTCCGGTTCCGGCTTAAAAATAAATTCGATCACCTGTACCGGTCCGGTGCCGTTCCGGTCTACCGGTGTAGATGCTCCCCTGCCGTGTCGAAATCGGTACCGGCAAGGGAGAAATGGTCCGGTACCAGTTCGACCCGGTCCGGTACCGGTTCGGTTCGAAATAAATTTTTTTTTTTGATTTTTTGAAATAGATTAAAAAATTATTGTAGATAAAAATAAACAACACAACAAAAATATTTTAATCAACAATACGAAAATACATTAAGTTGGAAATACATAATTAAAGTGACATACTAGAAAATAAAAACTAGAAAGTAGACTAGAAACTAGAAAAATACATAAATTATAGAAATTTCTCAACTGCTTCATGCCTTCTTCAAATTCATGTCACACAGATATATTCCTCCAGCACGATCAGCCCATTCAGTGCTATGTTGGTTTTGCAAGTGAGTCTTAAACTTCCCTGTCCCTCCATGAAGTGCTCCAGTTTGATAATTCCACACTTTCTTGCAAAGATTACACTGAGCAGTGTTAGTATCATGATTTTTCGTGAAAATTTCCAAACTTTGGATACAGCTCTTGGTCGGGAAGGGACTTCAGCACCTAGAGCTTGAGTAGGTTTATTTCCAGACATTTTGATAGAAAATTTAGAAATAGCTTTTGATAGAAAATTTTAGAGAGAAATGGATAGAAAATATTGAATTGTGATTAATTTGATAGTATTTATAGGAAAACATAGGTGGGGAGGGGGGGGGGGGACTATTGGGGGGCGTTTATGGAGGTGGGGGAGGGAAAAATAGCCGTTGCCAACGACTATTTTCAAAAGGGGAGATCTGATTTTTTTGGTTGAACCGGTCCGAACCGGTCCGGCCCGATTTTTGACGACCTAATATTTTATTTTTTTTTTGGTTATCTTTTTTTGATTTTAAAGTAGTTTTGAAATTTTAAATTAAGTATATGGCTAATGAAAAAATAACAAACGTTTATCAAGTAATAACAAGGCCTATAACTTGTTATTTTTTTATATAGTGTATACTATATACTATAAAATTTAATATTTGCTATTTAGAATATTTACTATTTTACTAACATAGCTAAATAAAATTGCAAAACTATTTATTAATAAGAAATTATGACAAAACATTATAACTTAATAGTAAGGCATAACACTTATTTTTTTTTTTTCAAAGTAAAATACTAAATAGTAAGTTAGTATAAGTATTTAGTATTTTGGTATTTAAATATTTACTATTTGCTACCCTAGCTAAATAAAATTGCAAAACTATTTATTAATAAGAAAATAGGACAAACAATTATAACTTAATAGAAAGGCATAGCACTTGTTATTTTTTTCACAATAAATACTAAGTATTAAGTTAGTATTTAGTATTTAAGTATTGAATTGCAAAAAGATATAACAAAGGATAATTGAACTAAAGGAAAAAAAAATCGAAGAATATAACAAAGAATGATAACTTAATAGCAACGCACGCATTTTATCGAATAATTTTTGATTTTTTGCAAAGTACATAGATATTGAATTGCAAAACTACATATTAATAAAAAACTTCTCATTTTCTGAATAATTTCTTCGGGCACCTCAGGAGAAACCGGTGGCAAAGATTCATCTTCTTCATAATAATTTTTATTTTCCACACTTCCATCACCTGATAAGATTTCGGATGAATATGTTGTATCTGTTTGTTCATTTTCTTCAGAAAACCCAAAATTTCTTCGCTCAGATCTAATCCGATCTCTAAATAATACGGTCGTCTCCATCACTTCATCCTTTAATGAATGTCTATGATATCCAATTTGTAATCTTCCTTGGCTAAACGCGCTTTCTGAATCAACTGATGATGCTTAAATTGTTAGAATATCCCGCGCTATTTTTGATAAAACTAGAAACTGTGCTTGTAGATCCTTCCAAAATTGCAGTAGTTGATCACTTCCAAAATACTCAATTTCCTTGCAACCATGAAGTAAATAAACATCAAGCTCGTTAAACCCTCCGCTACTCGATTGCCTGTTAGAAAGCCTTTGATTAAGGCTGGAAAAACTTCCCAATCCGGTTGTAGCTCTTTTACTAACCTGCATTGAACTTGAACCAACTCCACTTGAAATACTTGGAACAACATTATCAGCTATACTCCTATATCTTTTATAAATCCGTTGACAATCTGGAAATACCGCGCACAAGCTTGTTCTACACTTGGTGTTTCATCAGCAGTAATTTTCAAACTCCGATAAATTTCTCTAATAAGCATTTCGGTATTAAACCCTTTAAAACAGGGATGTAACATAGAAGCAATGTAATAAAGTGGTAGAATATGAAAAAAAATATTTTTAAAAATTTCAATCATAGAAGCAACGACTTGTTCATAACCAGGCACTAATTTATATTCGTTAAGTAATTCTGCTATTCCACCTATAAAATACAACATGGTAGTGCAACTGTAGGATGATATTGATCGGAAAATTCTTTAGTAGCATAAAAAAAAATTTCTAAAAATGTAAGAAGTTTGAGAACAAGGCTCCAATCAGAATCATCTAGGTGATACTCTACCGCCACTTTACAATTAAAATAGCTAGTTATAGCCGTTCATAAATCATAAGCAATAGACAAAGAATCATATACAGTGTTCCACCTAGTTCAAACTTCCTTAGGAACTCTTCTAGGTTCCAGACCTTCTTTCATACACTCTACCTTAAAGTTCCTCTATCTATCCGATTTTTTAGATTTAAAAATATAACTAATTGCGAGGCTGACCTTCACAATAGTAGGATCAAATATCTTAATGCCATCTTTTTCAACTAAATTGTATATATGACGCGCACATCTAACATGAAAAAATTCTTCAAGTAGGGTTCAACTTTTGTTTTAACTGACCAATAGCATAATCACTGTTTGAAGCATTATCAACAGTTATACTTAAAATTTTGTCACTAATAAAATATGTCTTACAAATATCATTTACTTCTCTCTTAATAAATGTTCCCGTATGTTGTTCATCAACATCGCTATATGCTAAAACTATTTTTTGCATTACCCAGTTAGGATCTATCCAATGGCAAGTAAGTATTAAATAATCATACCTATTAACACACGATCCAAATCAGTAGTACTACAAACTCTACAATCAAAGTGATGAAACATATATCGTAAATATTGTATATATTTATTTTTAAATTTTATAATATCACTTCTAACCGTAGTTTTTGGAAAATCTTGAAAAGATGGATTATATACGGTTTGAATATAACGAACAAAACCACTACAAAAAGCAAATGTAAAAGGTAAGCACTCTACCGCAATCATTTTTGTCATTTGTTCCCTATCTTTCTTCTTATCATAATGCATAAGCTCCCCCCCTCCCGGTCACTGGGTTAATTTCCTGTTGAACTCCACTACCTTGAGATGGAGTCATTCTGTTCCCTGATTGAGTGCCACCCGGCCTCTTTTCTGATTCTTCCTTATGATGGTTTTCTAAGTGTGTTCTCAACTACCCTGTCCCACCATGATGTTTTCCGATTTTAAAATCGCAAACTTTTTTACAAAGATTACATTTAGCGCTCTGAGCCGGAATATTTTTAGTTATAAATTTCCACACATCCGATCTATCCGGTCATTTAGCTAGTTCTCTACTAGGAGGTATAGGTGGTAATTCAAATTCAGTTTCTTCAGGTTCACTATGAAATTGACTAGTAGGTGTTTCATCATCTAAAGTAACCCATTCGGTATTTTCTTGATATTGTGCCTCTAACATATCATTATCTAGTGGGTGATCAAAATCTACATCATGATAAATTTGCGTGTCATCTTCCTGAGTAAAATCATCTAGATGAGCAGGAGCGCTAGAACTACCAATTGGTCTTTTACCTAGAGCACGACTACGTCTATCATCCCCCCCTCGGTTAGCACGTGATCTACGACCGCTACCCATATGCCCAGTAAGTGCTCTCCACACTCCAGATATTATTATAAGTAAAGCAAACAAATAAATTACTAAAATATTGGTATATGCTAGAAACAATATTGCAAAAAAAATAAAATAGATAATAAGAAGTAAAAACGAGTTTACTTGATGTCGCGTTAGAACTTAGAACTTAGAAGTAAAAGTTTAAACTTGACTGGAACCACACCGAATAATTTTCCACTCAACTCTAAATATTTTTTGTAATGCAATTTAGAACTTAAACCCTTTTTGCGAGAGCAATTTTGAATTATTTAGCAAATAGCCTTTGTAGAAATAAGAGAGATTGAGAGAGATTTAGAGAGACTATTAGAGAAATTGTGAATAAATTGACGAAAAAATGTGGTATTTTTATAGAAAAAATAGGTTGGGAGGGGGTATGGGGGGGGCGCCTAGGGGGTGGAGGAGCCAAAAAGAGCCGTTTTTTGTCGTTGGTCAACAGCTGTTGGTGAAAAGAGCCGTTGCCAACGGCTATATTCCAAGCAGCACACAACAGTTTTTTTTCGGTCCGGTCCGGTTCCAGTTCTAGTCCGGACCGGTTCCGATTCCAGTCCGGACCGGACCAGTTCCGGTCTATTTTTATCTGGTTCAGTCGGTGCAAATTGGGGGTGACGGTTTGGGGGATGGAACGTTTGGGAATTTGATTAATTGGCCCGGTTTGCAATGGTCCGGGCCGATCCGGTTTGCAAACCGGACCGCTGGACAGCCTTAATCATGACAATACACTAATACACAAATCACCTTTTCGTTTGTGGCCTTTTGTTGATGACGCATCATGAATGTGAATATGCGATTGGGGTGACCAATGGGACGTGATAGAAATAAATTTAAACTTATATCACAAAATAAGTATCACCGAAAAAATTTGACTTTAAGTTATCAGCAAAAATGAAGAGAGTAAATCTAACAAGAAGAAATATTTAACTTTTCTGACAATCTTTCATAGTTCAAATTGTCAGGTCATATTCTTCCATCTGTGATACAGGTTTCCTTTGATTAACACTTAGGGACAGTTTGTCTTTTCTTTTTAAGATTGTGACACTCAATAGAACCTTAGTTCAAGATCACAACTGCATGATTAACCGGACCGGTAAAATGGAAATATAAATTTACAAACAAATCTTTCTTTTCCATGCACTCGCTTAAAGCCAAAGTATGCATTTAAAAATTGTTTGAGTTAAAATTTGTAGCCTTCATTTTCTTTTCTACATTCTCAGTTCTTTCACTTTTAACCGCCATGAGGTTGGGCCGTTGGGGAGTGAGATCTGTGAATTAAACAAATTTAAATCTTATCTACTCTTCAAGCACAAAATATTATACAAGATATCAAAATTTCTACTTTACCTGATCAAGAAAATTAAGAAGAAATAAAAAATTGAACAAGATATCAAGGCTTGATGATATCCATAAAATAGAGAGGAGAATGTATGGAACCTAACCTAGCCTTAGAAAATGGAGCTGCTTGAAAGCAAATTTCGAAATTACATAAATGAATGGGAACTATACAAAAATAGCCACCCTAGTTAGAAATTGCTATTTTTTTTAAGCGGCCTAACCAAAGTTCAGGCAGCTTAAAAATCCTAAAAATAATATAAAGTGGAACTCTATAAGGGCCAATTTTATGTGAAGTTGAAAACCTAGCAGAGTGACATTTACCTACGATAAAGCAAATGTTTCTTCCTAATACACTTGTTGGAGTATTTTAATTACCAGAGGGAGGCAACCCTCAATGTCTTCTTTAGCATATCCAGACAAATAATGAACTAGTGGGAATTGATTCATTTCTAGGATCATTAAGTCTTTAATGTAATTTAGAGACTTCACAAATGAAGTATTCTATCTATTTTAAAGAATTCTTTCCTGTTGAAATTAATCCTTGATCATGGGTTCTGCCTCTCTCGAACATGCCTTGAAACTCTTGATCTTTGTTCTCCTTAAGAACCTCTCAAATTCCTGATTATCACATAACAAAACTTCCCACCACATAGATAAACAATAATGCTTCATTGCTCAATGTTACAATGGCCTTGACATACCCTTATTACTCATTCATTCAATCTTCTGGACCTTTCATGCGAATTCCTTTGTATTCTCCATAGGAATTGTACGACTTCGTCGGACTATGAAGGAGCTCAGCATTGGTCTGATCTTGAGCTAGTCTGGTTATCAAACAGAAACAATCCCATTAGTGAAAATGAACTGCAACTGCTGCAAGATGGAGATTTAGTGTTAAAAGATGTGGATGGAACTCTTGTGTGGTCTACAAGCACAGTGAGTAAGCTTGTTTCGGGCATTAAGATGATGGAAACAGGAAACCTTATTCTTCATGACATCTTTAATCAGACTGTCAGGCAGTCTTTTGATCATCCAACAGATACACTGCTTCTTGGCCAGAAACTAAGGGCTAGTCAAGGACTTGTTTTGGCTAGAGTTTCTTCATCCAACTGTAGTGAAGGTAACTACTATCTCTCTGTAACTAAACAAGGCTTGTTTGCATTTTACATATCAAACAAGCCACAAATGTATTTTAAGTTTTTCATTAGTGGGGAAAGGGATAGCTTTGATGAAAGTTATGTGAAAATACTGAATGGTACTCTTGCCTTGTACTGTTGTACATATCCTCATGACTTCAACCGAGCCAAATGAGCCAAAATGCTATGGTCTCAAGACTTTCAAGGATGAAATATTTGAGATATGATTATGATGGACATTTTAGAGCATACACTGAGGGAGCTGATCTGCCAACCGATCTTTTAGCAGATTTTATCGGTGTTTGTGATTAGCTGACAGGCTGTGGCAGTGTGGAACTTTGCTCAAATTGATTTTGTTCTTGTCCAGGAGGATTCTTTCGAATTAATAATCGACAAAACAATGGATGTGTGGAAAGTAGTTCACTGGAATGCAATGGACAGCGTTCCCACAATATGGTAAGTGTTTCAGATGTCTATTGTACTTTAACTATATTGACACTGATGCAGCAGCTATGAGAGGAACAGATGCAAAAAGCTGCCAAAAGATGTGCTTAAGGAACTTCTCTTGTAAAGTAGCTCTCTTCCGTTATTCACTAACTTTTCAAGCGGTACTACTTTTACCCTCTCCTGTTCTGTCACTTATAAGCGATGGAAAGAAATGAAATGCCTAGGAGTCATCTGCATTCATCAAAATTCCAAATGATAAAGACAAAAAATACAGACTCTACAGCTGCAAGAAGAATTGGCGGTATAGCGGGATCAACTAGTGGAGCATTTCTTCTATTAGCAATATGTGTTGGCATCTTGATTCCTTACAACAGAAAACAAAGCATACAAGAAAATGGTGATGATTCCTCAGATAACATATCTTGCATCATGAGATTTTCTTATGAACAGCTGAAGGTGGCAACCGGGAATTTCCACAAAAAGCTTGGACAGGGAGGCTTTGGCTCAGTTTATAAAGGAGTTCTTCAAGAAGGTCAAAAAGTAGCAGTAAAGGTTCTCGATGGTTTTGGCCAAGGAAGAGGGAATTCCTGGCAGAGGTCCAGACCATAGGAAGCATCCATCATGTTAATCTTGTTAGACTAAAGACCACAAGGTATTAGTTTATGGTTTCATGAGTAATGGATCACTGGATAAATGGATTTTTAGTACAGCCTCTATACATTTTATCCTTAATTGGAAAACAAGAAGGACCATTATACATGACATAGCAAAAGGATTGACTAATCATCATGAAGAATACAGGCACGCAATAGTCCACCTAAATGTTAAGCCGCAGAATATTCTGTTAGATGACAACTTTTGTGCAAAGGTATCTGCTTTTGGCCTGGCCAAGTTGGTGGAAAAGGATCAAAGAAAGATAGTGACCAGAATTAGCGGCACTTCTGGATACTTGGCTCCTGAATGGTTTAGCGCTTTCATTACAGAAAAGATGTCTACAGCTCTGGAGTTGTTGCAATGGGAGTCCTCTGTGGGCGTAAGAACGTGGACTATTCACATTCACTAGGAATGCCCACATTCGCTTAGCTTGTTTATGAAAAAAGCTGAAAACAATCAGCTGATTGATTTGATTGGAACCTATAGGGATGAAGTGCAATTCGATACATCAGAAGTCATCAGCATGATGAAGCTTGCTGTCTAGTGCTTACAAAGTGATTTCACTCTTAGACCTTCCACGTCCATGGTGGTTAAAGTAATAGAGGGGACAATAGACATTGAAGGTCGCTTAGACTATAGTATTCCAAATTCACAAACAATTGCTGCAATCAAAAGAATCGCAAATCAAGACACAACAACTACCATGTTTCCTTCAATTCTTTCAGGACCTCGGTAATTGGAAGGGATTTCTAAGCAAATTTACAATTTTTTTATCCTAAATCTTGTATATCACTATTATGTAGCCATTTGTTGATTTTATTGGTCTTATTTTTCTGTGACTTGATAAGATATGCAAGTGAGAACCATAGTACAACTTCCAGTGTAAATTCAATGAAATATGACAGCCTAATTTTATGTAATTGAGTTCTATATAAGTAACAAGTAAACAGCATAACAAAGCATCGTGGATGTCATGACTGTAACAAAAGTTTTAGTAATAGGCTACTACATAAATATGTAATAGGCTACTAAATAGGTATGTCATAGATATGGATGCTCTGATTAGTTACAAACTTACAAGTATTAAGCATTGAATAGTTTCAATATAGTCTCTAGGCGAAATTACAAATAGTTCCTGAAACAATCTTCAACAGTCTACTTGGAGAAGAGAAACTTCACTTCAGCATTTTCTTCTCCTCACTACAGGCAAAGTGCAATTTCAATTTGATAAGAAGATAACATCTGAAACATGTAAGAAAATTCATCTTTTTGTAATTTGATGGAAATATAGAAACAAAGAGAACATACTAGGTCCATAGTTGAAGATAAGTCTCCATCTCGTCCTGTAAACCAGCAGCAGCCACCTTTGCAATCAATGCTTCTCCTTCCATAGCAATCTTTTTCTCCACCATCTCCTCAATCTCCACCAAAGTCTTTGAACAATTCAGTTCCTTTTGCGCCTCTAATCCTCCATTTTCAGACTCTGAATCATCGTCAAACAGTTTCTTCCAGAACTCACGATTCTTTTCATTTCTAGCAGTTGCTTCTTCTTTCTGTTCCTCATTAGAACTTACTGAGCCACCAGCAGAGTTTGATGTCTGTCCGATCCCATCCTGGCAAGTTGTAGCCACACCATCTGGCGACTCCTCCAATCTTGGCTTCTTTCTAGTGTCATTGTTGCTGGATTCTCCTCTCACTTTGAAGTCCTCAAGAAATAGCTTCAATCCAAGCATAGTAGGAAACTGAATTCTCATCTTTTCTTGTTTTTCCTTCAACTCCTGTAGTTCTATTTTCAGACTTATATGATCACTCTTCAAATTCTCCAGCTCCTCTTCAAGATTATCCTTCAATAGATCAACAGAAGGACTACCACTTGAACGTTGTGCCTTATCCGCTTTGGATAGTTGAATTCTGCTTTTGATATTTTTCAGCCAGTGTTTTTTCCCACCTTGAAACCACGGATTTTCATACTCACTTCTATACGAAGATATCTTCCTAAAACCCTGACATTCATTCTTTCTTGTCAAATCAAAGCCCAAATATTCACTTTAAATGAATGAGCAAAAAAAGCAACATTTTTCAAGAATCAAAACCATATGCATACTAATCAGAACATGAAATTTAAGAGCAAAAATTTCGGGTTTTAGGAGTTTAGAATGTACTTCTTCCTTCTCATTTTATTTGTCCTGTTTCACTTTTACAGGTCCTTAAAAAACCATTAATGAGGAGGGATTAACGACTATTTTAACCTTATTTATGTTTCCATTATGCAATCTCTCTTCATTAAATATTTACTTTACTAATGTGTCTTCTCCATAACATTATCTACACTATTTCTAAATGTGAGTGCAATTGTTAAATGGCAGCAAAAAAGTGCAGCAACATCTATAGGATTCTCAGTTGAAAATTCATGTGGCATTCATAGGTCCCATAGGGTATCAAAATATACACCTAGGAATAAACTAAATCAACAAACTTGAAGAATGAGTAAAAATATCAATCCAACAAATATTTCATGAAATGTTTTTCATTAATCTTTCCTTCAAAAACTTTTCAAATGATAGATTTGAAAAAAATTCAACCAATAATAATCTAGGAGCCAAAATTTTCAACATGAAAATTACTCTAGTCCCATTTGAAAATTTAACATTTCCCTCCTAAATATAGAATCAACACAAAGTCATCAAAATTCCTTTAATCCAAATTGATCTAACTATGTCTGCTGAACTTCATCATGTATTGAATGTTAAACTTTCTAGTTCCATAGTAGCAGGAAATTATATTTGGTTCAAGAGCACATTTTATAATACAATGGCGGAACTTGTACTACAGCAGTTCTTAGGTGTAAAATGGATCAAGTGTTTATGAAAGCAAGGTTGACCTTACCTTATTGGTATTTGAACTATCATAATATTAATTCATAATTGAGATATTTTGATCTTCAAGAACAATAATTTCTAAGCGTAAAATGGGAAAAAAATAATTAATTTTGCCTTGAACTCTTAAAATAACAAATAATTAGAGATGACTTTTTATGGTGGGGAAGACAAATAAAATTAGATGGAGGAAGTACCTGTAAATTTCAGTAAACTAACCAAACAAATAGTAAAAAAAATACTAAAAGAGAAGTAAAAATTTGCAGAATACTGACATAGTTGTTGAGCTGATAAATGAAGCTAGATAGATTGCTATGTTTGAAGTAATTTGGAAGAACTTGCACACAAAACATGTTAGGATCAGTAATAACAAAAGCAGCTTTGGTAGTAGTCCAGTGTATCAAGTCATCAGTTTCAGGATCCTCCACCATTTCATATAGCTTCGACAAAAAGGGTGGTGGAGCCACGCCACGTAATCTGCTAGCTCTCCGTCGAACAATACCACCACCATTTTCTTGATTCATGGTTCAATATGATAGACTATTTCCTTTGAAACCAGTTTGGAAAACAAGTGAGAGAATATTTGATCATGCATTGACATGAGTTTATATATAGGTTTGTGAAACATAACAAATGTTGTGAAATCACACGTTTTATGGTGGAAATGCAGAGTTTTTTTCATTAAAATCAAGACCATTTGTTTTATTTCCCTTTTAAGTTAGTGTTATATTATGGTCACACACAACAACACCAGCTACACAAGTACAACTCGCTTTTTATTCTTAAACATCCTTGTTGTTCAATTGTGAAGTGTACCAATAGTCACTCTTAAGGCTGCTATTTAGAAATTTGCCGGTGTTTACGGTATCCTCAAGCTTTGCACCGAAAATTTAACTTCAATACAGTGTTCTAAAATCTTTGAATGAACTGAATTTAAAAGTATAGTGTAGTGAACTTTTTGACTAAAATAACCGAACCAAATCCGAAAGACACAGTCTCGTGAAGTTTTGATTTGAAAATTTGAACTTCAAGATATAGCATCCTACAGTTAGTGCCAATTTTTTAAGTAATGACTAAACTTTAGTTATATTCGAACTAGTGGCTAAATCATAAAAAACGGCCCGTAGAGTTGCTACCTGGTGTCATTTCCACTAACCACTCTGTATTACAAAATTAGACACGTAGTTAATTTCCTCTATATCCTACACAAAAATCCATTTGTATAGCAGTTCCATTATCTAAGAGTTAAATATCTGGTTTCGAAATAGGGGGTTATTTTGAAAAGTATGTTAAAATAAATTGAAGTGAAATAATCAAAAGACAATTTGAAATTAATGAAGAAGAAGATTATACATATCTTAAATCATTTCCATAATAGACTTTATATTTTACTCTCCCGTTTAAATTATTTGTCTACAACTTCATTAGAAACATTGATACATTTTTCGAAATGTCTACCTTTCACAATGCTTTACAAGAAACAATCACAAAATACTTGATTGATACATCAACTATAAGTAGTAATATTTTCTTATTTCAATTTGCCTTATAATGTTTCTATTCAATTAGTTTTAGTTTACTTATTTATGGATATTACTCTTACATTTCAATATCAAACATCTACTTAACCATCCTATAACGGGAATCCTATACAAAATACTATGTAAAATTTCTACTGGGGAGGAATTTATTTCTCAATTACATTATACATGGGGTTTGATTTTTTCATTATATGGAGTATTTATATAAAACACAAGATATATATTATATTATATTATATTATATTATATTATATATATATATATATATTGCAAGTCAGTCACGTTATAGGAGCGTTTAGAAATTTTTTTGTGTAGTTATGTAATTTTTATCATTCTAACCAGTAGAATATATTCTCTATGGCAAGCAATTTTAGTGTGGAAAATCAGAGCACATAAAAACTAATCCCAACCCTTAGTTTATGCATGGGATTGGGCAGAACAAACTAGGGATGCCAACAACATGATGTGTTTGTACTTTCTACTTGTACTACTTGCATTTGAAGGGACTAATATAGTGAATTTCATAATTGTGCCATTCCAGGAAAAATTACTAATAGCCTGTTTGACATTGCTTTTCCAAAGTCAAAAGTGTTTTTTTTCAACAAAAGTACTTTTTTTTTTAGAATTTTGAGGTGTTTGGCAACTTAAAAAAAGTACTTTTAGGTAGAAGCAGAAGCAGTTTTTCTGCTGTTGGGGAGAATCTACAAATATCTGCTTCTTCCAAGAAGCAGAAGCAGAAGCAGTTTATTAATTTTTTCAAGACATAAATATCCTTACCAAGAATTCATATTTACCATATTATTCCTTATAAATTAACCATATCTCTCGCAAAATACAATTCTATTTTTCTTTTTCCTATTTTTTCTACTACGTACTTTACGAATCTTCTTCCTCTAGGACTAATTTTTATTTCTAGGTATTACTATCAACCGTATATAGGATGTCCTACTCTTTAAATCATCTTTTAAAAGCAAGTGATTACTAGAAATTCCTAATTCCGCTATCACTTTGATTTAACTATATTTTATGTTGTTCAATAACTTAAATTTATATCTTTTACGTTATGTTTTACATTTAATTAAATAAATTTTCTAATTAAAGTCTTTTATGATAAATATTCAAAATTATTTTTTATTTTTATTAATCCAAATGTAAAATGAACTTGGATGTCCTTTTCGTAATTTGATACTGAAAAGTACTTTTTGTAACGATTAACCAAGCACAAATTATTTATCAAAAGTACTTCTCCAATGAGTTGTCCAAACACAAACTGCTTATTAGCCAAAAGTACTTATTTAAAAAGTACTTAGGTCAAAAGTACATAAGTACTTCTCAAAATAAGCAGTTTTTGGCAGCAATCCCAAACAGGGCTATAAATCTGATAAATTAATTCCACACTAACAGGTAAATTGCAAAACGGAAAAGGCCAAATATACCCCTCTAGTTTCATTTATTCGTTAAAGCCATCCCCGTCATACTATCCGAACAAATATACCCCTACCGTCATACTATGCCCAAAATTGCTCCTCTGGCTAACGGAGGGGACACGTGGCTGCCTATTACGCCTAAACCCCATACCCAACTTAAAAAACCCGTCCCCAACTAAAACCCGACCCATAAAGTAAATAACTCCCATAAACATTACCCACCACGTTTCAGTTTTCATTAACCTTAAACAACTAAAAACTTAAAAAACCCTAGCCTCGTATGTTTCATCTTCTTCGGCGATTCAATCTTCTGATTACACAAGGTACGATCTTTGCTTTATTTTTTATATTTTAAAACACTTAGCATGTTATTGATTGTAATCCGTCCACGTTTGTGTAATATTTTAGGGTTTAATGTAGTAGGGTATCTGATTTCAATATTTTGTGTTATGCATGGGATTGGGCAGAACAAACTAGGGATGCCAACAACATGATTGTGTTTGTACTTTCTACTTGTACTACTTGCATTTGAAGGGGGACTAATATAGTGAATTTCATAATTGCGCCATTCCAGGAAAAATTACTAATAGCCTGTTTGGCATTGCTTTTCCAAAGCCAAAAGTGTTTTTTTTCAACAAAAGTACTTTTTTTTTTAGAATTTTGAGGTGTTTGGCAACTTAAAAAAAGTACTTTTAGGTAGAAGCAGAAGCAGTTTTTCTGCTGTTGGGGAGAATCTACAAATATCTGCTTCTTCCAAGAAGCAGAAGCAGAAGCAGTTTATTAATTTTTTCAAGACATAAATATCCTTACCAAGAATTCATATTTACCATATTATTCCTTATAAATTAACCATATCTCTCTCAAAATACAATTCTATTTTTCTTTTTCCTATTTTTTCTACTACGTACTTTTACGAATCTTCTTCCTCTAGGACTAATTTTTATTTCTAGGTATTACTATCAACCGTGTATAGGATGTCCTACTCTTTAAATCATCTTTTAAAAGCAAGTGATTACTAGAAATTCCTAATTCCGCTATCACTTTGATTTAACTATATTTTATGTTGTTCAATAGCTTAAATTTATATCTTTTACGTTATGTTTTACATTTAATTAAATAAATTTTCTAATTAAAGTCTTTTATGATAAATATTCAAAATTATTTTTTTATTTTTATTAATCCAAATGTAAAATGAACTTGGATGTCCTTTTCGTAATTTGATACTGAAAAGTACTTTTCGTAACGATTAACCAAACACAAATTATTTATCAAAAGTACTTCTCCAATGAGTTGTCCAAACTCAAACTGCTTATTAGCCAAAAGTACTTATTTAAAAAGTACTTATGTCAAAAGTACATAAGTACTTCTCAAATAAGCAGTTTTTGGCAACAATCCCAAACAGGCTATAAATCATATAAATTAATTCCACACTAACAGGTAAATTGCAAAACGGAAAAAGGCCAAATATACCCCTCTACTTTCATTTATTCGTTAATGCCATCCCCGTCATACTATCCGAACAAATATACCCCTACCGTCATACTATGGCCCAAAATTGCCCCTCTGGCTAACGGAGGGGACACGTGGCTGCCTATTACGCCTAAACCCCATACCCAACTTAAAAAATCCGTCCCCCAACTAAAACCCGACCCATAAACTAAATAACTCCCATAAACATTACCCACACGTTTCAGTTTTCATTAACCTTAAACAACTAAAAACTTAAAAAAACCCTAGCCTCGTATGTTTCATCTTCTTCGGCGATTCAATCTTCTGATTACACAAGGTACGATCTTTGCTTTATTTTTTATATTTTAAAACACTTAGCATGTTATTGATTGTAATCCGTCCAACGTTTGTGTAATATTTTAGGGTTTAATGTAGTAGGGTATCTGATTTCAATTTTTAATTTTGGATTTTGAAATCGATTATAATATTACTCCTTAGTTGATTAGTTGTTTATATTAGTGTTATTGTTATTGTTGATTCACATATTTACAATTTTCGACCCGAATATACTTTTGTCGATTATGTGTTTTGGGGGACAATATTTGTCTATGTTTGGTCCCTTCAAGATTTAGTCCATGTCTGATCTATTTACACTGATTAAATCATCGGGGACCTTATAGTATAACTTTATATTTTGTGGTCCCCTTTGTCCCCTATATGATGATAAATTAATGGGGACCTTATAGTATAATATTTTTTTATGGTCCCCATGTATCTTTGATGCTTGTATGCTAGTTATTAATTTGGGACCTTATAGTATACTTATTTTGTGTGGTCCCCTTGTCTCTTTGTTAATTAATTAGCACCTTATAGTATATTGTTGTCTGTGTGCTCCCTGTTTCTTTGTTCCTTAGTTGTGAACTTATATTATAAGTTTTTGTGGGCCCATTGTCTCTTTGTTAATTAATTTAGACCTTATATTATAAGTTTTCTATGTGCCCCCTTGTCTCTTTGTTAATTAATTTAGACCTTATAATATAAATTTTCTGTGGGGCCCTTTGTATAATTTAGACATTATTAATGGGGCTGCTTCTCTTTTTCAGATGGTTTTAATGAATGATGTTGATGTAGTGTTCAATTATGGTGGAAGATTGGATCAGGGCCCCACATGTCTTATACACAAAAAAACTGATTCACACTTGGACAGGTTATGATCCAGACCTTCTATCTTTTATTGATATAGTAGATGAATTTACTAGGCAGTTTGGGTTTTTAGGTGTTCAACAGTTAATAGCAACTGGTCCTTCTAGAAAATACTATGAGGTAGAGGGTGATGAGGGGATTAAAAAGTTGCTATCATTGGTGTCTTCAGAGTTTAAAATACTTAATTTCTTTGCAGTAGATGAGTGTGAGATTCCTGTTGTTGTTCCTAATATTTGCCAAAACAGTGAGTCTAATTTGTTACTAAATTATGAAGTTGGAACTGATTGTAGTGAGGGTGAGGGGGATAGTGATGAAGGTGATGACTCTAATTCTCCAGTAGATAATGCTGAAGAATTAGAGTCATTTGCTGCTTAAAGAAGAAGGGATATTGATGAGGGTCTGAATGCTTACAAAGTATTGCATAAGGTCATGACCTTCAAAGATATCCCTGAGGCTAGGAAGTGCCTTAAGTTCTATGCACTGGCTAACAAAGTCAATTTAGATGTTGTGAAAAGTGATAAAAAAAAAAAAGGCTGAGATATGAGTGTGTAGAAGGCTGCAATTTTGTGTGCCTTGTTTCTGGGGATGGGAATGCTCCTGGGGTGAGAATTAAGGCCCTAAACCCTACCCATGACTGTGAAACTGCATATGATAATACTATGGTTGATTATACCACTATTGCTCATTACTTTAAGAGAAAATTACAAGGAGAACCAAAATTCAAAGTTAAGGAGATGAGAGCTGATCTGAAAGCTGCATTTGAGTTGAATGCTAGTAAAGAGAAGTGCAAGAGAGCTAAAAGGTTAGTTCTTGAGGGTTTAGAGGGCAGTTTTACTGATGGCTACAACAAACTGATTGCCTATGCTAATGATTGAAAGATTCAACCCTGGAAGCGATGTAGTCATTAACCTGTCAAAGGATGCCTTAGCTGAAGAGAAGAGAAAATTTCTTAGGTTGTATATATGTTTTCATGCACTGAAGATGGGTTTCAAGGAAGGGTTGAGACCCTTTATTGGGTTATTACCTTCATGTCAGATATGCAAAAGGTAAGCACTACTTGTCACTTACTAATTTCAGTTTTATTTGTATGTTCTTGTATAATTTTAACAACACTTTTTTTTGTTTTTGTTTTTGTTTTTGTTTTGGTTTTGGTTTGCTGCTGAAAATTAGGGGATTAAGGGAAGCAATCAAGGATGTCCTTCCTGATGCCCACCATAGATTCTGTGTGAAGACACATAGAAGCTAACGGGTGTAAAAGGTGGCAGTCTAGGGAGATGAAGAAGCTGCTATGGTGGACTACATGGTCTAGCTATAAGGAGGAGTTCAATGATCAGGTAGAGAGCATTGATGAACTAAGTGAGAAAGCTGCTTCTGATCTTCTAAATTACCCTCCCTAGAGTTGGTGTAGAGCTTTTCTAGACACCACATGTAAGAATCAGAGTGTAGACAATAAGTTCACTGAGTCTTTTAATGCTTGAAATGGGATGAGGATTTTAGTCCTGTTTGCATCAAGAACTACAATGGCTATATGAAGATAGCACATGCTTGTAGGGTTGAATACAATGGGGATAATGGGTTTGAAGTGACAGATGTGTCAGATAAACACACTGTCAAATTGGCTGAAATAAAATGCACATGTAGGACATGAGATCTAACTGGAATACCATGTCAACATGCTAATAAAGGCCTTGTTGTACAAGAAGATTAATCTCAAGTCTGAGATACACTGGTTTCCATAGCAAAGAGGCATTCCAACTGACCTATAAACACAAGCTGCAGCCTGTGAGAGGAGAAAAATTCTGGAAAGTTGATGAGTCCCATGCAATGGAACCACCAGAGTTGGTCAACATGGCTGGCAGACCTAGAGTCAAAAGAAAAAAAGAAAAGGATGAAGCATTGAAGAGGCAAACTGAGTATTCAGTTTCAAGAAAGGGGAGAGTGATGACATGCAAAAACTGTGGAGAACCAAATCACAATGTCAGAAGCTGCTCAAAGGTATAGCCTATTCACTTAATTTATTTTTACTTGGTTAATTTTTAACTATTGTTATACATTGCAGGAAATCAAGGGGAAACAGCCTATGGAGCAACAACATGCAAGTAAGAAGAGGAAACAATAAAGGAAGGGAAAACAGCCACAAGAAGCTTTATTGATGAGGAAGAAGAGGAGGAAATGCAACTGAACTCAACTGCACCACAACAAACCCCAAGCAGTCAAGGCAGCACCTTTGTGTTCATGCCTACTCCAGGATTCAGTGGACCCCCAGGCTTCCAAAGCCATTCTTCTAGCAGTAAGCTTCCAACTGTGGACCCCCCACTGTTTGAACATCAACAAGACCCAGATCTGAGGCCCACTTCCATTTCTGAACAAGAGAGTTTGTTTGAAAAGAAGAAGAGGCTTGAGGTGGCATGTAGGAAAGTTTGAGGAGGGAGATTGGCTGACTCAACTGGTGTAAGTGCACCAACTACCCTCTTTATCAAAGCACAAGGTTTAACTTGGAAGGGGACTGCTGCTGTGACAACAAATCAGCTGAGGTAGCAAGGTCGTGAAAGAGTTGAAAAGTTGAAGCCAAGGAAGGGGAAAAAACAGTCTTAGTTTGTGAAAGTGTCTAGTATTTTTGTGATGTTTGTGTATCTAAGGCAGCTTATGACTATGCTACTGATGCCTTTATCTTATATTTGTGTTTGAAATTGATTTTGGATGCCATACAATCACTTATTGGTGCATGTTTTTGGGGGTGAAAGTATGGCATCCATCCAAGCAAGGTGAATGTAATTGAATGTTAGTGCTGTAGCACTTTATGAACTGCTGCTGGACAGCTCTTTTAATGTTACAAGTTGTTGCTGGACAGCTCTGTTGTTATTAATGTTTCCTATGACGTTTTAGTGTTTGTTTCTTCATTTCCCTCCCTTTTCCATAGTTTGATACTAGTTTTCAAACCTTTGTTCTTAGTCTTTAGTTACTGTTCTTAGTCTTTAGTTACAGCAGTTTACATATTTACTCTTAGCGTGTATCTTGTTTTTGGATACATATTCAAGCCATAATTATGACATAAATAAGACACATAACATACATTAATTGATACACATTAACATAAATATTCATATTCTCATAATTGATAAACAAGACACATAACATTAACATGAACACATTAACATCTTTAATTGATAAACAAGACACATAACATTATTGAAGTAGCAAATTCATTTAACAAGACATAATCTCATAATATCAGTAGACATTAACATAAAACTCTAAGATTTCATTATGAAAAGGTTGCTTTCACTTCATAATTGAAGCAACCAAATAACCTATGCACATTGCACAGAAAATGAAAAAAAAAAAAACATCCTAAGCTTCAATACTCCATCTACCAAATTCATGACCTTGTTCACTTTTTGTTTCATCTCATCCGACTCACCCTTAAGCGCATCTACTGCCATGGCTAAGTTTATGATTTTACACTTTGCATCATCACATTGAGCTTGTAAATTATTTGTTTCAATCATAGACTCCTTCAGTGACTATTGATCATCCCACTCCCAATATCCACAAGAAATTCTCTAACAAAAAACAAACAAAGAAAGTCAGAAATAACACAATAATGAAAAATCACGAAACATCAAACAAATACCACAAATTTTCACTTACTTTAGGTTGAGAACACTTGTAAAATACCCTACCCGGATTAGATTCCGTGTTTGAGGTGAATTGTTTGGCCATTTTACCACAATAGCACTTCCTCTTAGAAGAACAATTTGTTTGGGACATTATTCAACAAGTTTTGGGATCTAATTGAGATTTTGATCCGAATTGCAAGAGGGAGAAGAAATAATAAGTCAACCCTTAAAATTTTAGTGTATAATCGTGTGAGACACATAAGAGGGGTAATGTTTATGGGGGTTATTTAGTTTATGGGTCGGGTTTTAGTTGGGGACGGGTTTTTTAAGTTGGGTATGGGGTTTAGGCGTAATAGGCAGCCACGTGTCCCCTCCGTTAGCCAGAGGGGCAATTTTGGGCCATAGTATGATGGTAGCGGGTATATTTGTTCGGATAGTATGACGGGGGATGACTTTAACGAATAAATGAAAGTAGAGGGGTATATTTGGCCTTTTTCCGAATCGACTATTAACCAACTCAACTACAAAAAGGTTGATTATCGACCTAGTGTAATTCACATGAAATAAAAAATCATGACTAATGTGTGTTGTTACACCTCAAATATTGGAATATTGTACCCATTTGAGTATTATAGGTCACAATGATACATTAAAACAAGTTTCAAAAGTCTTCCTTACTTTATTAAACTTTGTGCCAAGTCACAATGGGTGCGACTATTTTAGGTGGTTTGATGGACCACCTACCCGAAGAAGTACCAAGGGTGATTGGAAGCTTAGTTAGAAAGCTAAAAGAAAATGAAGACTATTGTGCTCTAGTGAGAGACCTGTTGAGTGAGTGTGCCGAGCAAAAAAAATTTCTGAAATCATGCTGAGAGAAGCTGAAATGAAGAGGAAAGAAGCTGAAATGAAGATGGATCGACTGAAGAAGTTGATTAAGTCAATGGTTGCTGGTTGTATGATCTGCTCCTTTATTAAATGGATCTCCTCTTAGTTCTCTAGTTTTATTATGTAAATATTTGTGTTTTAGACATCCCGATTGGTCTACTATAATATTTTGACACTGTGTAAATTTTGTAATCTATCCGGATATGTGTAATATTTTGATACAGTGTAAATTTTGTAATCTACCCGGAGATGTGTAAATATTTTGACACACTAATTGTTGTGTTCGTATGGCTGTTCAAGTTGTAAAAGCTTCGATATTGTTTAAGTTGCAAGCACATAAGTTACAAACATGTTATCAGTTGCAAACCAAATTGAAACATTGAACAATGAACTATGTGTTTGAATTCCTAACAAGTTGCATTAATAAACCAACACTTAATATTCAAAAACTAACCAAAAACAAGGTTAGCCACCATAAACTTGTCCATGGCTAACCATAATATCAAAAAAAATATCAGGTTTTAAGTTAATTGTCAACTACTGTCATCAATAAACATAAACCAAGCAACTACTGTCATCACCAACCAATTCAACTGTCAGCTTATGCAAAACCAAGCATTAATACTGTCAAATATTATCTGCTCCACTATCCTCTGAAGCAAATTGATCATTCAGACTCACAAGCACTTGATTCACAAACACATCAGCTTCATCCACCTGTACTACTGCTGCATCAGCTTCATCTACCTGCACTGCTGCTTGTGTCTCTCGATTCTCTTCAAAATCACATTCTTTACAATCTCTTCACCCTGTGCTCTGTTTTCCCCCACCTTCATCTCCAGTAACATCCCTTTCATTAATCTCTGCAACTTTTCCATCAATTGGAGCTTCATCAGTAACCCTTTCTTGTATCTCTGCATCTTCTCCATCAATTGGAGCATTATTTTTGCTTCTTCCTCAACTGCATCATCTTTTTCATTCACCTCTCCATTCATCTCTTCATCTTTTCCATCAACTGGAGCTTCATTTTGGCTTCTTGTTCAACTGCAGCATCTCTACCATTCAACTCTCCAGTCATCTCTTCATCTGCTCCATCAACTTGAGCATCATTTTTCTCTTCTCCTTCTTTGACTGCAGCATATTTTTCTCTAAACTCTTCATCCTTCTCTTCGTCACTCTTCTCTTCTTCTTCTCTTTCTCTTCTACTTCAACATGTACTATAAGTAAATAGAAATACTTAGATGCACACAAAATAAATCAAAATATCAGTAACTGAGGTACATACATTTCTTTTTTCTCTTCACAATCTTTCTCAGCTTGAACAGCTTCATCTTCATCAACTTTCTCGACTTGGTTTTGCTTTTCCTCCTCTCATTTTCCTCTTTCATCAACTTTAAAATCTCTTCATTCACTATCAACATTCTTTCCAGCACACCTTCCATATGGCTACAATGCCTGCAAGTTTCCCTCCTACCACCATCACCATTACCATCACCACAATCACCATCATCCTCCTGGTTCTCTATTGCTTCCCCATTATCATACTCCTCTACAATATACCTTATGCCTGTGACCCTTCCAACTGACCCCTTATCTTGTCCAGTGCAGCATCTTGACCTCATCAGCATGAGGAGCCACAAATCTTTCGCAGCCCTCAACTTCTTGCATTGTTGGGATCAAGAAAGGGTGCAAAACCTGTCATTACATACATTAAAATAATTATATACCAAACATCATCATTAAATGATAAAATAGTTAACGAACTGAAATTGGCACATATACATGTGTAGCTCCTTGTTGGGCTGCATGAACATCTCCAACATGTTTTCTTGTTTGGTGCCACCTCAACATCCTTGAGATTGGCAGTGGAGACTTTTCAGACTTGCCAGCTGTACGACCAACTAATGGGACTGCCTCATGACTGTCATGAATGTCATAGTCACAATACAGAAGTTTTAACATAATAATACTTAAGAAAACTGGAAAATAATATAAAAATACTTGCAAGAAAGGCCTAGGGGAATCCAAACAGGGCATAACCAGCGACTTTTCCCTCTGCATATTGTCGATAGGCTTTTGCTAAATCAACTTTTTTCTAGAGGTATTCAACTGTCAGGTCATAGCACAGCCTACTCCAAGGGTACTTGCTGAAGAACTCCAGGTCATCCACACTGGATCCACCATTTCTCCACATTATTGGTTTTGTCCTTGGCCATAAATATTGTGTGCAGGAACCACATCAAAGCCAACTTCAGCTTCTCTTGCTTTGAAAATTCTGGTTGTTCCATCAAATACATTAGATTTTCAGCCGCCACATCCCTACCTCCACACACATTCTCCAAAAAGCCTTCACCCTTTGTCAAGTACTTGGCTTCACTTTTTATCTGGCTCTTGACAACAATTCAAGCCAGTTATCAAATAAAACTCCCTCAAGCCAAAACAAACTGGCTTCCCATCCAGCAAGAACCACATTTCATGCCTTTTCATAGAATGCCTTATAGTCCTCAAAAGCACCGAATGCACCAACTGACCATTAAAGGTCCAATTCTCAGAAATGCTTAAGAAATCACCTAAACTAATTTCTCAAACATCTTCTCAATCCCCAATTTTTTCAAATTTTTCGTAAAGTCATAAAACTTGTTAATTGAAGACATTAAAAGATTCAAATGATGACAGCCAGATTTTGAACCTAAAACTGCTCACATCTATGTCAATGATCTTCTTTGGTATACTCAACCTATCCAGAGGATGCGTATCCGCTTCATCATCTCTGTTCTCTTCTTCTTCTTTCTTTTTGTTCTCAGTATCAGAATCATCCTCATCAACTCCATCATCCTCATCCTGTGCATGTGCACCAGCATTTTCCTCCTCCTCTTCATGTTCTCTTCTCTATTGTCTTGCACTCTTCGTGCCTACCTCCCCAAACTCATCATCATCATCAACAGTCTTTCATGTTTGTTTTTTTTGCAGCAGAACCACCACCAGCACCAACATCAGCCTCAAACTCATCTCCAAAGGCATCGATTTGATCAAACGTATCAGCAGATGCTTGTTTTGAACCCAGGAACTCAGAGTTGCCACCTATTTCTGTTTGACCTCCACCAACATCTTTATCGGTGGCTGTCTCATTACTATCATCATGTTTCTCCACCCTTCTTCTTTTCTTTTAGACAAATTCTTTGGGTATGTTCGAAGACACCCAAGTCTCTTGCGCTGATTTACGCAGGGATCACCATGTGTACGTATATTTTTTCCTAATCTCTTTTCTTTTCTTCCTTATTCGCTCTACGCTCATCCAAGTTCGCGGACCTTTACCCTTTGGAACAGGTGTGCTTTATCTTAGGCATTTAAACACCTACACAGGAAATTACCCACAAATTACATTTTAATTATGAAAGTTAATAAAAAAACCCCAAAAATAATTCTAAATCCTTAATCGGCTCTCGCGTATATAACAGTAAAATAACCAAACCCACCACCCCAAAGCTCAATATAAAGATGCACAATAGCCATTAATCTAACAAAATAGTTAAATTTCAACTAAAATTCTAACGAAATCAAGTTGCGTACCTGTTTTCCGCTCTTGCTCGACAATGTGCAATGAACCCACAACGATGCCTTTAAATAACTCAAACTGGACACTCACAGATGTTGCGAGATCGTGCAGACGGTTTTCATAGAGAAAATAGGGGAGGTTGAGAGAAAAATGGGAATGGTTCTTTAGCCGTGTACGATCGACCTAGTTGAGTAGATAAAGTATCTGTTATGTTTTTAATCTACCCGGTAGTTTCTTTTAATTCAAATAAGTTCACAATAGTTGTTTATATTTTGCACCCACAAGTTTCTAACAATTCTAATCCAGCCCTTGATTCCCACTTAAACCAACTTAACATTTTCTCTCTTAAAAAATAAGTCAAAAAGAAATGGGAGGGTTAAACTTTTTGTTCAACACTTTGAAGGTTCTTTTAGCTATCTTCTCAAGAAATTAGTATGATTTGTCGGGAATTTGTATATTTAGAATAAAGATGTATTTCTTCACTTTATAATTTCGTGTAATTTAAAGGTTGGAAATTATCCGGGTTTTAGTAACGTTATACGGAAAAGGTTATTGTAGTAGTTGACCAATTTGACAAGGCATGTAATCTAGTTGAAAGTGCAATCTGACAAGGCCATGTACATATAGACCCACCCCCCATTCACACACACACCTGACACCACAGAGAAATCAACAAAAGAAAATGGCAACACTGAGTATTCCTCAGTTTTAAGTTCCCCTCGTGATGATGCCATGCACCTTTACAAAGCTTTCAAAGGTTTAATTTCTCTTCTATCTATACTGTAATTCTTCATGCTTTCTGGGTTCTTTTTTTTTTCTAATTTTTGTTGGAGGATGAGTTTGTACATAAATGAATAGCTTCAACCATGTCCAAAAGAGATGAAATAAAATAGAATTTAACCATACTCCTTGATTTTTCTTTTAAATCAAAATTATCACATAAAATGATGCTACATTTTGCTTCCTAGTAAGTTATGACTTAGATAGAGGGCAAGTTACTACTTTCACCTATGATAACTATGTTAACTTTAATATCACCAAAGGTTGTGGTGTAGTGATAAGTACAAAGTTTTAGAGTTCGAGCCCTTTAGGAATGGAGTCGCCTTTGGTAAGGAGCACTTTATCCATTGTGGAACTTCTCGGCATGAATCCAAATTAATGGTGTCCTAAAGTGGGTACCGGACACCGGGTGAGAAACCGTCGAAGGTTGTGGTGGAGTCGCCTTTTGTAGGGAGTGCATTTCCCATAGTGAGACTTCCTGGCATGCGTCCGGATTAGTCGAGCACCAAAGCAGGTACAGACACCAGGTGGGAAACCAAAAAGACTACATCAAATTAACAGATATATTCCACCACCCCTTTCCCTTTATTTTCTGGGATTTGAACTTTTGTACTCCAAAGTAGAATATAACTGGATTGTTAAGTTATCTATGACATAATTTCTTATAAGTGTGTGTGTGTATATGTTATACAGACACACATACTTGAAATCAGAAGGTGACCTCAAAAGTGGTACCATTCATTAAGTTATAGCTAGTGTGATGCTACTCAGCTTGCCTTGTGTGAATTACATGGCTTGTGTTATGCAGGATTTGGATGTGATAAAGCAGCTGTCATTGACATCCTTGCTCATCGTGATGCAACTCAGCGTGCTCTTATTCAACAGGAATACAGAACTATGTATCATGAAGACCTAAACAAACGCTTGGTCAAAGAGCTTAGTGGTAACCTTGAGGTATTGATAGGAGGGTAAAAATATTTGGTCTTTGATAAATCAATTGTTTGCTACTACTTCTATTAAAAGCAAGAATTTTAGAGGAATAAATCATTTAAAGAGGAAACTGAAACTGCACATGGCAAAATATGCGATTCCTGCTTTATTAGTCCTTTTACTCTTTCAAGCTGTCTGATTTTTCATCTTATTTATCATTTTGAATGGTTCCAGAAAGCAATCTTGCTTTGGATGTATGATCCAGCAGGAAAGAGATGCTACCATAGTTAGGCACGCTTTGAGTGGTGATGTAATTGATCTCAGAGCAGCCACGGAAGTGTTATGTTCACGGACTCCTTCTCAAATACTACATTTGAAACAACTTTACCATTCCATGAATGGTATCTACCTTGAGCATGATATTGAGTTGCGCACATCTGGTGATCACAAAAAGGTAGTCACCCTCTGCGTTTTACGCACATAAAACCTTTTTTTGTTGCTCAAGGACTTCTTTGTTTACTGTTAAATGATGATCACAAGTACGTGAAAAGAAGAGAATACAGAGCAGTTTTGGATTAACTAAGAGACGATAACCATGCCTAAAAACAACTTTGAAGTAAATGAGTAATTGAGGTTTGGGGAACTTTCACTTTCTGCAGTTAATAGTCTTTCCGTGACCATTCATGATTGCATAAATTTACCGGTTAACCATAAACAATCAATTCCATACCAGTTCTTAGAGGAATGTTATGGTTAAACTTCGTTTAAAATGATGTGGTAGAAACAATGAACAACTTGAAGGACACGATCCATAGTGGTTTTGTATATGCACCATTTTATGTAGTACTGAAGATGCTCTTGCTTGATATCATTGTTTCTGTTTCACTAGAACCCCTCTCATTTTGTTGTCTCTGTAGTTAAATCATTAAACTATCACTGGGCACCTGTGTCTGTGTTGATCGGAAATGAGGTGCGTGTATGGGGTCCTGACCTGATTCTAGTACACTAGTTTTTGTGGAGTCTTACTTTCTTGATGCAAATGAGAGTCTACCTTTGTATTATTTAAATTTAAGTAAGTGATTGAATATGTTGCTTAAATCTAAGAAAGAAGTTATTGATGTATAATTTTCTGTTTAATCACTACAGTTGCTTCTAGCATATGTAAGCACAATGCGATATGAAGGCCCAGAAGTTGACAGAGCTTCAGTGGATCATGATGCTAAAGCTCTTTATAAAGCTGGGGAGAAGAAATTGGGAACTGATGAGAAAACTTTTATCCGAATTTTCTCTGAAAGAAGCAGGGCACACTTGGCTGCTGTTAGTGCTGCTTATCACAACATGTATGGCAGCTCATTGGATAAGGTAAGCTGACTTCATTTATCGAACCTATTCAGATTTCCAATTGTAGTTGACCAATGGAAACTGTTACAGGCTGTAAAAAGTGAAACCTCTGGACTCTTTGAGTTTGCCCTGTTGGCAATTTTGCGGTGTGCTGAGAATCCAGCGAAATTCTTTGCGAAGGTACATGTTACATTTATTTAAATTCTTATCAGGTCATAAATGTGATGACCATTCTCCCTACAACATTGATTTTTTTAAACTCATGCTTCTGGCCAGCTCACTTGTTTTCTTCGAATGATAGTGTCCCCTTTTTCATTTAAAAGAATAATTGCCGTAGTTGGGGGGCGAGGTTTGTGGTTGGGAATTATGGATGTTGTTTACTTCGTTATTTTTATTTACCTTCTTTTACTTGGACAAGAACCAAAAGATGTTATATCTACTGTCTATGTTGCTTGAATCCTCTAAAAATACCTAAGTGCGGTAGCATTGTTGGAAGATTCAAGAAGCATAGGTTACCGATGAAAACTAGAAAACTAAGGATCACTTTTAACTGACAACTTGTATGCCTCACCTTTGTTGAGTTTCTATGTAAACATGAAGCAACCAGTTAATTGCGATCTCGAGTTTGAAGGTCATAGTATTCTCGTTTTCTATGCTGTGCCAACACCACTCATAGTCATATTTGTTTTGTGTCTCACGGGATGTGGACATGTAATAAATACTTATTAATTAGCTAAACTTTAATTGTAATTTAATTGGGTCAATAATACAGATCTTCTGTCTTTATTCAGTTCTACTCTGGACTATTTTATCTTTATACTAAATAATTGTTCTATTTGATCCTTTTACTCCTATATGGTTTCTTCATTTACTCGCATTTGGTTATATCTGTACCAATGAAGGATGAGAGTGGCTAAACTGCAGTTTGGTTTAGATTTTAATTGCCCAAGAGGGTTTCCTCAAGACCACTATCCTCGGAATTTCCTTTTCCTTCAATAAGACTCTAATTTCATGTTGTGAGTCATCTATATGCATTACGCCTCTACCTTACCATGATATATGTTCTTCCTTTCATGGCATGTCTCATACTGCTCTTTCTACTTTGGAATATTACTTCTTATACTTTTTGGCTCTATATCTGAACTTGGATGTGGAAGGGGAATTCTAATGATTTTTATGTTGGTACTATGGTATCCTTCATTGTGGAGTGGGGGGGGGGGGGGGGGGGGGGGGGAGTGTCGGGTTCTCTTAGTAAACCGTTTTCTGCTATCTCTTACGTGAAAATATTGTATAAGCTCTGAGTGCAGCTGTTTATATGCACCTTATATATGTTTAATCGATGCATGCAGGAGCTGCACAAGGCAATGAAGGGCTTGGGGACAAATGATACGACTCTCATTAGGATACTGGTTACACGAACTGAGATCGATATGCAGTATATAAAAGCAGAGTACCAGAAAAAGCATAAGAAATCTCTGAATGATGCAGTTCATTCAGAGACATCTGGTAGTTATCGGACTTTTCTTCTATCTCTTCTGGGGCCTGCTCACTAATGAAGATTGAAGAGTATTCAACACCATATAGCAAGGTGTTTAAAGTGTGGTAAATCAGGAAGTTTCTGTTGTTTAGTAAACCATAAGCAACTCTGGATTTACTCCTATCTTAGTTGATGTACATTGTATGCTTAATTGCCTAGTGTGGTTGATGTTGAACAGTGTGTGTACATGACCAGTTTGACGCCTTAATATTTAGGTGATGTTTGTCAGAATGGTGTTGTAAATGTGCCTTTGGATGGTCACATAAGATTGATCTTTGACTTTTGAGGGATTGTTGTGACCAATGTTATTTCTGTTGGGAAAAAATAAGTGCCTTGGTTGTTTTTTCCCCCCTCCCTTCTGCTTTCAGTAGTCGGTGGATTCTGAAGTCAATACCAATAGCTACTTGTATTGGTATACTGGCTACTTCTAGAGCGAGAGTTATAGCTGATGATACCTTTGAGTGCAACTCTTGGATAGGCAGCGGGAGAATCTCTTATAGTAATCGTGATTTGTGGTTAAGAATAACGTCTTTATAAAGATATTTCACACCAGGGCAGATCTAGCATATAACTAATTGGTTAATCGAAATCATGTATATGTAAAAATCCACTAAATGAGACAAATAATAGATCCCAAAACAGTCTAATCAAATGGAAGTGGTAGAAAAGTCTGAACTGAAAACCATAATATTGAAATTCTGAATAGAATTTTGCTTCTTTTGCACTTCTAAAAGAGTAGAAAACGGAGATAGTTTATCACAATATTCAAGTAAAAAATAATAATAATGACTCCTTGTAGTTTTCAAATATTTAAATATGTGCTCTGGAAAGTTAGTCAACATGGACGTTGAAACCAAAATAAGTTAGTTTAACCCTGAACAAATCAAGAAATATTTTAACTTTAATCAAAGAATTAACTACCTTCGTGATAAGTGTCCCTTTTTCCTTTCTTATTTGTTCGAAAAAATATTGTCTTTTAAGAATTCCAATATAAAATTAATGATCTTTTTCAATTGTGTCCCTGTAATTAAAGAGGTAAAAGATGATTAATTGTATAATATTGGTTATCGAGATGAGAAATAAGGGTATTTAGTTAAAGTATACATAGTTAACCATGATACTTACACGTGTTTTTTAAAATACCTTTTCTTTAGCCGAGGTTTATCAAAAACAACTTCTCCATCTTATTGGGTTTCACCCTCCCAGACCCCACGTATGGGCATTATGTTATGGATTTTTTACATAAAAGTACAAGTTTTAAAGCTTAATTACCAAACATAGCAACATTTTAGTAAAATTACCCTATATAGAGGAAAACACAAGATAATTACAAATATAGCAAAAACATAGCAATATTTTCTCATAGCATACCAAGCCCTTGCATTCTTCCTCCTATTTCCCCCACTATCACATTTGCTCCTCCCATTTCCCCCTATTTCACTTTTACTCCCATTATTTCCCCAATTTCACTTATACTCCTCCAATTTACCCCAATTTCACTTTTTCTCATCTCATCCTCAATGTATCTCGTTGTATCTCACCATATCTCGTTGTATCTCACCATATCTCGTTGTATCTCACCGTATCTCGCTGTATCTAATCGTTTCTGCACCGTTTCAGTTCATTTCAGCACCGTATCAAACTGTTTCTGCACCGTATCAAACTGTTTCTGCAGCACTGTATCAACTGTTTCTGCACCGTATCAAACTGTTTCTGCACCGTTTCAACTGTTTCTGCAGCACCGTATCTAACTGTTTCTGCACCGTTTCAACTGTTTCTGCAGCACCGTATCTAACTGTTTCTGCACCGTTTCAACTGTTTCTGCAGCACCGTATCTAACTGTTTCTGCACCGTTTCAACTGTTTCTGCAGCACCGTATCTAACTGTTTCTGCAGCACCGTATCTAACTGTTTCTGCACCGTTTCAACTGTTTCTGCAGCACCGTATCTAACTGTTTCTGCACCGTATCTGATTGTATCTCACTGTATCTACACTGTTTCAGCACAGTTTCAGATTATTTCAACACCGTATCTAACTATTTCTCGACTGTATCAAGCTGTTTCTTGACTGTTTCAGCACTGTTTCATCCCGTTTGTGCATTGTTTCTCACTGTTTACAAGCTATTTTCACCTTTTTAGCATTATTTCGTATTATTTTTTATATTTTATTTCGGAATTTTTTAGAAGCGGTTTCAGACTGTATCATATCGTTTCATCACCGTTTCAGACTATTTCAACTCTGTTTCAAACTGTATCATAGTGTTTTAATGCCGTTTTGAGACTGTATCATATTGTTTCAATGTCGTTTTAGACTGTTTCAATACCGTTTCAGACTGTATCATATTGTTTCAATACCGTTTCAGACTGTTTCAACACCGTTTCAGCACTGTATCTAATTATTTAAGCACCGTTTCATATTGTTTCAGCAATATATCTAACTGTTTCTCCACTGTTTCAGTGTCGTTTCAGACCGTCACAGCGCTGATTCGGTGAAGAAACTAAACTACAGTCATAATAAACAACCAAAGACGAGGACATCCAAAGTACTTCTACTTGGTGACGCATGGAGTGATTCAAGTTCAGTAAAAACATCCAACTTGGGAAACCAATTGCAGCTTGCCAGTGCCACAAATTGGTATTCAAGGTGTTGGAGAAAAAGATTCACAACCAGAGATTCACAAGGAAATTAAAAAATAAAAAGTTAGGCACTCGAGAAAAAATATTCATTATTCTTGAGAGATTCATCAGATCTGCACCTACACTAAAGTCTCGCCAATAAGTTAGAAAAAGGTTCACATCCCAATACATCACCACCCCCAAAATAAATTACATGAACACCGTTAGGTTGCACCTACTATCGCCGTTCGCCATTCCGATCACGCTTTTCAGTGCATCATCGCCGTCTCACCACCACCACCACCACAAACTCACAGAAAAGCTGCTCATCAGAGAGATCAAAAAAGGAAAAGTAAAAGGGATTTCGGGAAAATATCTCCAGGGACGCGTATAAGAGAGCACGAGGAAGCCATTGATGTAAGTATTTGCCGGAAAAAGTGGCGGGTCGCCGGAGCTAGGGTTCCGGTGATTCTTCTAGTCGGATTTAGGAGAAATTGAACTTGGAAATGAAGGATGGTGATTATGAGGAGTCTGTGCGTGTAAAGTTTCGACCGGAAGACGATGTCAATCGCCTGTCTCCGCCGGTAGTGGTGGTTCCCGGTGAGGGATTTGAAAAATCCAGAGCTTTTGTTTTAGTGTGTGGGGGTAAAAAATGAATATTTTTTCACTTAAATATCTAAGAAGGTTAAAGAATAAATAAATATTGTCAAATGTGTTAGGAAAAATATTGCTATGGCTTGTAATTTGATAAATATTGTTGTTTTTTTGTAATTTAGGGTGTAATTTTGTATATATGTGTAAAAAACCCTTATGTTATTGGACATGAGAAGAGAATACTAAACACTTACAGTGGGATAGAGGTGATATATCTTTTTGAACTTTTTAAAGTTGGTATTATATACACGAAAAAAACTTACTTAAACATGATATTATATCAGATTAATGAATACATAATATGCATTTTTTACATATGGTATTATCACTAAACTATGGTAAATTAGCATTATTCCCACCTTAACTTATACTAACTTGAAAGAATTAAGTTCTTTTTTAATAATATTCTATCGAATGCTTAAAGAAAAGGAGAAAACAAAAGCAAAAATAGAAGAGGAACAAAACGAACAAGCCCTAATCGTACACCTCCAGAAGCACAGTGTATAACTTGTAATCAGTATCGAGCAGCGACTGAGAACAGCAGCGGCGGCGGCGAAAATGCACGTAACGTTAGTAGAACCCGGCGAGATACTGCCAGAACGGAAGCCGGAAAAATCACCGTACGAAGTGTTACAACAAAGCAAAGCATCAGTTGAAGAAATCGTTTCAAAAATGCTTTCTATTAAAAAAGATGAAAATACTCCCAAATCTGATACTCGCGATCTTATTACTCAGATTTTCATCAATTTTGTCTCTCTCCGTCAGGTTAAATAATTTTTTATTCTATTTTTTATGAATATTTATGTATTTCTATTTATTTTTAGTTTTTTGATTAATTTTGTGGAATGTAGTGTTTTTGTTTAGTAATAAGTGATGAAAAGTTGTTTAAATGAAGATGATTAGGGTTGAGGATGAAGTATTAGCTCATTTATATGAATGCTGGTTGATGTAGTTAAATAAATCGGGCCACTCGGCAACGACAGTCGGTTAGAGAGTCAATTTGCTCAAGCCTTGGTAGGTAGGTTTACGCGATGCTCGTGCTTTTAAGTTGTAGCTGACCGGACACTAATTCAGTTGGATTCTGTCATAGTGTGGGAGTAATGGATATTTAGTTGGCAGGATTTGTAAAGTTGCAATAAATCTCCATTATAGTAGATTTTCGTCTTGCATAAGACCTGTTACTTAGTTATGTCTTTGATCATGCTGTTTGCGGGATTTATGAAGTTGCAGTCTTTCTGCATTATGTTCACTTTTTGTCCTGCAAAATACCTATTAGTATGTCTTTGATCACACTGCCTGATGATTTCCACGATCTATAAAGTTGGAATCTTTCTCCATTATATTCAATTTTTCTTCCTGTCAAAATGCCTGTTAGTATATGTCTTTTATCGCGATGCTTGGTGATTTCCGCCATCTATAAAGTTGCAATCTTCTCCATTATATTCAATTTTCATCCTGCAAAAAACACCTGTTAGTGTATGTCCTTAAATCTTGATCACTCTGCTTGTTGATTTCCATGTTATGTATCCGAGTAATTGAATCTATGTGCATGTGCTCCCATTCCTACTTGCTTCAGTGCCCCTTAAACTGCAGGTAATGTCTGTTTGGCCTTACATTTTTCATGTAAAGTTTAGATTCGTATATTTTTTATCCATCTTTTTGGGCTCTACAGTTGAGTAAGATGCCAATCTTACAAATTTATGCAAAGTCTTTGGCCGTCTTTTTTCATCGACCATTTTTAATCTTCTTAATAAACCGACGCTAGGATTTCCTGATAGCAAAATAATATTTGCCGTGAAATCTATATTGAAATGTTCGACTGATCTTTTTACACAACCTTAAACATCCATCCATAGGCAAATAGATCAATATTGCTTGAAGAGGATCGTGTGAAAAGCGAAACAGAACGTGCAAAAGCTCCTGTGGACTTCACTACGCTGCAGCTCCACAACTTGATGTATGAAAAAAGTCACTATTTGAAAGCTATAAATGCTTGCAAAGATTTCAGGTCAAAATATCCTGATATTGAACTTGTTCCTGAGGAAGAATTCTTTAGAGATGCACCCGAGGAGATCAAAAGCTCGGTTATATCAAATGATAGCTCACACAATTTGATGCTAAAGCGGCTCAATTTTGAGCTACTCCAGGTAAACTAGTTTATGCACAACTGTGGTTTCTGCACATGTGTACTTATATAATCTTTATTCTTAAATTATTTTTTGTAGTGGTTACATGTTATTGTATGAGCTGGAAAAAGTCTTGGGGTCTTTTAGTATTGGATAATGTTGAGATTAAACTCTATGCTTATAATATATTTGGCTAATGTTGAGGTCATAAGGAGGTTCTTACAATCAGTAGGTAATACAGACTCTGAAGTTATACCCACATATTGGATCCATTAGTGGTGCTTTTAATTGTGGATTCTGCACATATTGCACCTAAGTTATCTTATTTTAATATATTTTATTTGTAGATGTTGTAACATATTATCTCATGAGCTGGAAAAATATCTTCAGGTCATTTGTATTGGCTAATGTTGAGGTCAACATCAATGCTTCTCCTTTATTTAGAATTTCCATTAGAACATATGTATGGGCTGTAAGTTGCTTGTAAGATAATTCCCATCTCTTATATGGTCGTTGGAGGAGGGCTGAAGCTCTTATTAGTATTTTTTTTTTTTTGTGTGTGTGTGTGTGTGTGATATGTCTGACTGAAGCTTTGTTTTGAATATGTATAATTGATGTGTCAGCGCAAAGAATTATGCAAGCTTCGTGAGAAACTGGAGCAGAAGAAAAAGGCCCTTCAGGAGACCATTGCAAACAGGAAGAAGTTCTTGTCAAGCCTCCCATCACACCTAAAATCACTCAAGAAAGCATCTTTGCCGGTGCAGCACCAACTTGGAGTTCTGCACACAAAAAAGTTGAAGCAGTTGCAATACGCAGAGTTGCTTCCTCCTCCTCTCTATGTTATTTATTCACAGCTAATGGCCCAGAAAGAAGCCTTTGGAGAAAATGTGGAGCTGGAGATTGTTGGTAGTGTGAAGGAAGCTCAAGCAGTTGCACGCCAGCAAGCAAATAAAGACACTGGTTGGTCCCATCTGCAGATTTCTTATTTGCACTTGTGATTTTCTCTCTTTGCTGAAACTGCTGCATAAATATTAAGATTATTTAATCATATAATACCTTCACATACGCTACTTGAGTCAGCCAGATTCAAGGGTTGTTTATGTATTTTTTTTGCTAGAAAGTTTTCTTTGGAAGTAAGCAGTATAACCACAAACTGAAGCCAACCTTTTAAGCCTTTTATACTATTTAAACAGTACTCGAATATTTACGAACTAAGTTATTTGTAGATTTAGGAACTCCGGTAACTATATATTTAGTTCTCTAAGTGTTCTTATCTAAGTGATAAATCGTTGCTGTGAAGGTGTATCTTCCAACTTAGAGAGCTCTAAAGTTGATGATGATGTTGATGAGGAAGACGATGGACAGAGGAGAAGAAAACGTCCCAAAAAGATACCCAGCAAGGAAAGTCTGGAGCAGGCTGGACTTTATCAAACTCACCCACTTAAAGTCATTCTTCATATCCACGATGATGAGAAACGTGATTTACAATCTACAAAACTTGTCACTTTGAAATTTGAGTACTTAATTAAGTTGAATATTGTGTGTGTTGGAGTTGAAGGCTCTCAAGAGAATCCTGATAATGACATCTTATGCAATTTATTTCCGGATGACACCGGCTTTGAGCTTCCACACCAGGTTTTCAGCTTGAGATATACTATTTTTTCTCTTTTCTCTCAACTGTTCGTTTCAGCCTTTCTGATTGATTCAACTTCTTGTTTGCTGTGCAGTCAGCTAAGCTAATCAATAATTCAGTTGTGTTTGATGAAAGGAGAACCTCACGACCATACAAGTGGGCCCAACATTTGGCAGGCATCGATTTTTTACCTGAGGTGTCACCATCACTTAGGGGCTTTGAGACTTCAAATGATGAAACAGCAAAGAATGCTGCTGTTATCGCTGGTCTGTCTCTGTATCGTCAGCAAAATCGTGTGCAAACGGTTGTGCAAAGAGTTCGTGCTCGGAAAAAAGCTCAGCTGGCTCTAGCGTGAGTCACTGAACTGTATGTTTAGTGTCGTGGATCCTTAGGGACTAATATCATAGATGAGACTGACTTGTGGTCAGTCAGAGATGATCTTATGTGCAGTTTTGTTTTGCTGAAGATGTTTGAATTTATTAATGGTGTGAATGTTTCCTTGCTCTGCAAGTTCGTAAACTGCCTTCTTTCTCTGTCTGCTATGGCCTCTTGTTCACTGAGAATGATGTGATTGTCTTGTATTTCATGTTCTCTTGGTACTGAAATTCCATCTCTAAACTTTTCTTTTTCTCCTTCTATTCCTCTTTTATTATATGCCCTTAAGGTTAAAAAGCAAGGTCTAATTCTTGTTGGAAATTTGAATTTTTTGTGGCTGAGTTACAGGGAGCAATTTGACTCTCTAATGAACCTAAACTGGCCAGTTCTAGCTGGTAGAAGTGTTCCTTGGGCCTCACACGATCCTCGCTGCAGTTTGCATGCATGGATCCCTCTTGCTTCATCTCCTAGTCAGGTTTCATCGTCGGCTGTCACAGAAACAGAATTAGATCAGCGTGTTACAGAAGTTGTAATAGATGGAAAATCTGCCTCAAAAGAAGAGGTAGAAAGCATGAGGGAGGATGGAGAGCTTCCTTCTTTAGTTCCTGTTACCTCTACAAATGATACTAATGTAACACCAAATAAAGGATCTGCTTTTGATCATTCCACAAAGCTGGCTTTCCTTTCAAAGAGTGTCATCTCTCCCATTCAAAAAGGGAAGTCACCCAGTTTTAAGAAATACGATGATGGTGCTGATCTTATTCTGGAATCAGATAGCGAAGTGGATGACACCATGCAGGTTGAGCAGGAAAGTGAGTCAACACCTGGATTTGCTGGGGTCAATGATAAGTCATGGGTGGACTGCAAGGTTCAGGAATATTGTCTTGTTTTGACGAGAAAGATGGATAATGAGGAAAGAAAAATGAAACTGGAATCAAGGGTCTCACATCTTTCCCTTTTCATTATCTGTCTTAAAATTTGATTTAACTTTCCTCTTAATGATTGGTCTTATATTTGTGTATTTCTATGGCAGATCAAAATCAGCAAGGAGTATCCACTTAGGCCTCCTCTTTTCACTTTGAGCCTTTATGAGGCAATACAGGCGGAGAGCTATTCCAAGGTGGATAGTTCTGTGTGGTACAATGAACTCCGTGGGATGGAAGCAGAGGTAAGCGGTAACAGACTTAATTGGTTGGGCTTGGCAGCCTGTTGCTATGTTACACAGACTCTTTATTTTCCTAGACGAGTGTGTTACATAAATCTAAAAGTTGAGTGATTTTGATCTATGTAAGGTAGGCCTGCAGTGAAATGTTCAACCGAGAACCTTTGTGGCAATGTCTCATGAAAAGAGCCTCTGGGCTTATCTCTTAATTGCTTGTTGAAAATTTTATGGCCAACCATAATTTTGAGCACTCAGAAAATAGCTGCTGATGAACTTGTTCATTAATTGGATTGTCTGATGTTACATCTTAAACTGAAGTAGCTGTCCAATCTGTTTCAGGTCAATGTTCACATGATAAACGCTATTCCTGCAGATGATGAAAACTTAGTCTTGGCTCATCAGATTCGTTGTCTTGCATTGCTTTTTGACTTTTATGTTGAAGATGGGGAGACATCTTCTGAGAAGAGAAAGAGCACTTCTGTGATTGATGTTGGTTTGTGCAAGCCTATGACCGGTCAGCTTGTTGCTCGATCATTTAGAGGTAGAGATCATAGGAAGATGATCTCATGGAAAGACAGATCTTGCACCCCTGGCTATCCTTACTAGGTATATCCCAAATGTTTTTGCATTTTGTAGCTTTATTTCTTCAAATGATGGGTTATTGAATTTGATGTGATTTGTCTTTCGTGATATACCTTGTACTACTGAGATTCAGGTCACAACATGCCTAGTCAAAGATGCTAGGGCTTGTAGAGCTTGTTTGGACGTTTGTTACCAGTTGTATTGTACTGTATTGTTATAATAAATACAATGTTTGTTTTGATTGTCAGTTGAATATTATTGTTTTGTATTCTTAAGTCCATAGGTTATATAACAACAAAAAGGTGTTACTATTATTATTCTTTTTCCCATTTTACACTTTTAATATCACTAGATACGCACTTTGCATGTGTATCTTCAATAATGAGAAAAAAAAAATTCAAGGAAAAATCAGACCTATAGACATTTTTAGAGAATGTGTCAGAGTTTTAAATTAAACATTTAAGGAAAAAAAAACGTAAGCTCTTAAAAATGATAGAATATTGTTTTACCTAAAAAGTAGAGTCTATTAAATGACAAAACAATCACTCAGATCTTCTGCCCCCAGAGTTTATGGTTATTTTTAGAACCATTATTAATTTGTTCTTATTTTTATATCCTTATGTCCCAGTTTGTTTGTCATAGTTTGATTTGATACAAAATTTAATAAAAAATGAAATTTTTTGAAATTTGTGGTTTAAAATAAGTAATGGATATTTGTATGACGATAAATGAGTCAAAAAGTAAGTTTGAAGTTGAATTGTTGACATATTTAGAAGTATGACAATTTTTTTTAGATGGACTAATAAAAAAAATGTTACAGACAAAGTGGGATTTAGATCATACATTTGTTCAAGAGGAAGCTTGTTACTTGAGTTACTTTTGGTGAATCATGTCTAAATTTTGTGATGTTTTACTCCTTTTCCTATTACATTACATCCAAGTGTATAATTTTATTATACACACTTGTCTGTGAATGTTTCAAACCAAGTAAAATTCCGTGCAACTATCTTTGTGAAGTCTCCTAAGAATAATGCAGTACGCTTACCAAATGTAGTTGCACAGAGATAAGGGAAATGAATGAACATCAAAAGTAATAAAAGAGAAACGTAAATATAGAATAGCTTAGTTATATGCTAAGGGGATGTCCAATTAATATACATTATATGCATTATGGAAAAGAAAACTATTTGAAGTCACCCATATCAATATTTCATCGTACTTTGGGTGCTTTGCATTTTGCACCCTGAAGAAAACTTTACTACGAGTTAATTCTATAATTGTCAGTTTGACTTTGTTTGAAATGGGAGTGGAGATTCCAATATTATTCTTTTTGATTGTTCTCTCTACCTTTTAAGTGTACTTCAACATCTTATGTAACTTCAATAATGATTTGCTACATAATTCCTATTTTATCCTTGATAAAAGAAATCCTAAAATACTTTTGCAAAGAAGTGAATAGATTAAGGGGTAAATTATTAAAAATAAGAGGATTGGGTGCAAACCAACAAAGTAGGGCATACACATAAGGGGTGGAAAATGCAAAGCACCCGATTATGTAGCTGTGTTATTCTCTTTTCTGCTCATCTGAATTCATGAATGTATCCACTAGAGTTAGCAAAAGAAAGTGAAACAACAAAATGTCATGTCGTTTGGACGCTGTAGATAGCAGATTTTAGTAAGGATCAGAATTCAGAAATCCACTAAATATATACATTAATCAAATGTTAAGTATCAAAACAGATTACTCTGCCTTTATCATCATAAAACTGTTGAGAAAACAAATAAATAAGTTAATCAAAACATGGCAAGACAATGGAAGTTAAATGGATCTGGCTTCGGAATTCTCATCGGTAAAACTGACCAAAAGAAGCAATTGATACAGTAAAAGGGAAATTAATGTAGTTGACCATTGTTTTGACATTTATGCTCAAATCTTAAAATGCATGTCACTGTTTATTAAAAAAGAAATGAAAAGTCTCAAAATTTTTATAAAAGTGAAAAAGGTACAAGTTGATTTCAAATGACTCAGGTCGATTCAACGGATTGTTGACACAACTATGCCTCTCATATTTAGAAAGAAAACTTACGAAAAAATCAACAGTTTATTTTTTAAAATATTCTTTTCATATTTTTTCGCTGCAGTGGTGCACTATATGTAAATTTGCCAAAAACTAACTACTCCCTCTGTCCCATTTTGTTTGTCATAGTTACTGTTTCGAGAGTCAAACTTCCTAAATTTGACCGTAAATTAGGACATAAATTTTTTAACTTTTCTTAAATAAAATTTACATATTTGAAAACTACATGAAAAGTACTATAAGTCACAATAAATTACAACTCAAAATATTTAAAAGATATATATATATATATATATAAATTACGGTCAAAGATAAACTTGTTTGACCCTCGATAACCGAACTACGACAAACAAAATGGGACGGAGGGAGTAGTAATCGTACATTCACCATTGTGTGTTCAACCATTTTAGGGACACGAATTAATGGTTGTTTACACCCCAAAATGAACAAACTTAATATTTTCTGAAAATGGTTGATTTGATTTCTGGAAAAGCAAGTAAGACCAGACAAACATGTTTGTCAAAAGTAAGAAACATTACCAGGAACCCTTCACTAAATAGCTATAAATTATCATGAAAAATTTCCCCAATTTAACTTTCAGCCAGTCAAAACAGTACACTGGATTACAAATCACTTCTACAAAACACATTACAAGAGTGTTTACATTAACATTAAGGTATATTTATATATGTGTATCTGCTAGCTTCTAGGTACTCTACATTCTGCCTCTAATTTATGTATGACGCCAACAAGGGAGAATTGGAAATTAACGGAAGGAAAAACCTACAGCAAAAAGACAACTCTTCTCTTTCTGATTTACAATGACCACTTTTCCCTTTATGTACAGGCACCTACTATAAATTTGCAAATATTGCTAAGCCACTGATTTCTGAACCTCTTTTTCACCATGGACCAGTCTGTGTCCGTCTTAAGCATCGCCTCTTAGCTCCCCTTTGAAGATTCAGCATTTCCATAACCTGTATCACAAAAATGCAATAACTTCCATTATGAATACTATAGGGCTAGTAATAAACAGGAATGGTGTGTGCTGAATTATTTAACCACGTCGAGCATGAGTATGACAAATTATTTAACTATGTCTATTGAAGCAAAACGTGCTGACAAGAAAAAAGGATGAGGTGAGGGATATGACTGGAAAGAGGAATCAGACCTGATTTTTCTGCATTTCCAACATTTCTTCCTGCATCAGTACAATCTAGTTAGTAATGAAGCATTGAGACAGACAAGAGAGGCAAATGTGATATCATACAAAAGGTCACCTGTTTTTTCAGAAGTTCTTGGTTTTCTTCTTTTAGTTTTGCAACTTCTGCTTCTAGCTCCATAGTATAGGCCTACAGAGTTAAACAAATGATAATCAGTAACCACAAAAGTGTAAATCAGATTACAATGAGCACTGTGAAGTACATGTACATCCTCAAACATTAAGGACTTTGATGGGCTAGTTTTTTGGTCTAGGCCATATTTTGGAAGAAAATTTACAGGGTTGTGAGCTATTTTGAGCTATTTCAAGGTTACAATGATGTTGGTCATACAAATACCGGTTGCTTCATTAAGCACAAATTGCATTACCTTGTTCTAAACGGGATCCTTAAACTTTTCAAGAAGCATGACCTTTCAAATGTTGCCACATTAGATCACATTACCAAACTTCTGCACACGATATCCAATCTTTTGTAGAGTTAAAAGATGCACGTCCATGGATAATAAAGCAGAATGTAAATCATCAAATAATGTATAACGTAAAGAGTAGATGAAATTCAAGTGCTATTTTCCTTTGAGCTCCTACATGTTTTCTACACAAACCTATGTTATCACGTTCAGCTTATCATTCTTTAATCCATTCCAAACAACAGATAAATTAGGCATAAATGAAAAACATTTTAGTTGTTTTAAAATACAGAGCGACACATTTCAAAAGAAGAAACTACAAGGGAACATGGATAACCATCTTATCCTTTTTCTCTGATAAATAAATTTTCACTTTATCTATGGTTGTGTTCACTTATGACTTCATGTCTATAACACAGTGATCTTACGAGGTACTGATGGCATAAATTTTACGACCGTACAATATCTTTGCTACATAAGTTTGAACAATGTCAAAGCACCCTCTATATCTGCTAGCCTAAACAATCCGGTTTGTACTTCCAATCCTCTTTTCTTTTCTTTTTTTTATAACCAAGAAATCCCCGCGTGCTAGTGGCGCTTCGAAACTCGTGGATAATGGGCCTGTCTCTCTATCCTTCTTCAGTTTTACCAACCACCGGACTTGTTCAAGTCACAATCCAGAAGATATCAAAATAAAAGTTCACAATTTTACAGGAAGAGAAACCTAGTGAAACTGTAGAATATGAAGATTGGATACGCAGTAAGGACACATTTATAGGTTTACTGAATATAAGTGAGAATAGATCAGTCTCCATACTATTTTGAATAAGCCAATTATTTACATACATGAATACATTAAAGGTACAGCCAATGTGTAAGATTCAGGGTATTACCTGCTTTCTAGCTCTTGATCTGGCAGCTGATTCTCTATTTTTTATCATTCTCCTCTGCCTCCTTTCAACAACCTTCTCCACAGTACTGTATTTCCTGCCTCTTATACCACCATTAAACACATAGGGAATTGGAGATACAGAAGGTGTATCTCCATTGCTCTTCCCAAGTCCATCTGATGAAACAGCTGGTGATACTGCTGCCACAGTTACACCTCCGGCTCCTAAACCTACCATGTTCATTCCTCCACCTGTTAGAGCAGCGCCTTGAACGAAATTAGTGTTGAGTGCTGGATCAGAAATACCAACCATACCTACCCTCATCCCAGGACTACCCAATTGACCGTTATTTGGGATAGTCATAGGAGCACCATAGGCTAAACCTGGCTGCTTAGGGAAAAGGGGTTGCTGCTGTTGCGGCTGCTGTTGCTGTGGTTGTTGCTGCTGTTGCAGTAGCTGTGTCCTGAGCTGTTGTTGTGTGGATCTAACCCCATTCACATTCAGTGGCAAATTAGCAGACTGAATACCATTTTCACCATTCTTGTCAGGGATGCTGCCAGCCATCAAACCCGTGTTCCTATTAGCTTGTTGATATCCAAAACCAATCCCTGTATTATTTCCATAGGCCAAATCAGCAAAGATCCCGGCAGCATTATTCGATTTCGCAGCTAACTGTGCATCTTCTCTGACAACTCCAGCTCTAACTAAGAACTCCTCAAGTGTAATCTCCCCTAAAGTCGGTTGCCTCTGAGGCAAATTTGATGACACTGGAACACTACTATTTCCATCCTTTCCAGTTCCACCACCATACTCCTTTGACATATCCTTCCAAACTTCATCAACTGTCTTTTGACTCAGCGTCCTAGGTAAAGTCAAAGACCCTTGCCTCTGCAAATACCCGCCTTGAGGCCCTTGACCACCAACTTCTTGCCCTACAATCCCAGACCCTCCCACAGTTTGACTCTCCTCAGCATTCCATATGTTCTTTAGCAACTCATCCATGTTCATTGACCCAAAATCCTTTCCAGTCCCTCCCGTTGTGCTCAGGAACTCATCAAACGTTAACGAATAAATTGACGGCTGCCTTGGCAACTGAAAGTTTCCAAGCTGCTTCCCACCACCACTACTTCCACCCTCCCCTGGTGGCTCATTACCAAAGTTCTTGAAATGAAAATTACTCCCCATTTTCACTAAATATCCTCACACAATAGTCCACAATCCTACTACAAATCTCACTCTGTTATTCAAGAATCAGAAAACTATATATTAGATCAACAATTTATATATCCACTTCTCCCTATATGCTATTCAAACCCTCATATAACTACACATATATCTACAAGCACACAGTTACAGAAAAGTATATTACTAGTATAAAATTACAACAACAACATACCCAATATATTACCACAAGTGGAGTCTGAGAAGGGTGAGGTGTACGCAGACGTTACACTTGTTTCTGATACGTCTAAAGAGATTACAAAATCTAAGTGAAGCTAAATTTCACCAACCCCTTTAACTGAAAAATCATCAAAAACAAATTCTACTTAGAATTTACTTCATTTCCACTAAGTTGACTGCAGTTACAGTTCACACCATGAACTCCAAAATACAAACTTTACATCCACCAATTCAATAAAACATATACCTTTACTTACATAACTATCCACTTCAAATGTACCCTTAATTCAAAAATCAGAAAATCAAAGATCAAACACCATAAAGCTGAAAACTTTGAAGGTAAGAAAAACCAAGAAAGCTAATCATTGACTAGTTATTCATAAATAGCAAACATTTAAGGAAACACCATACTAGTTGTAAAAAATATATTATGAAAAAATTCAAATGGGAAAACAAGAAACAGTACTTATTTTCCTGTTTACCTATTTTGTTTTTGTGAACTTGTACACTGCTAGACGTTTCTTCTTTGGCTGCGAGTGGTTCTTGAAAGTGCCAAGTGTCTCAACACCACTTTTTAATAAGTAAGAGGCCGGTAGCTCAAATATATAGTTTGGATAATATAATAATGATCTTTAATCTTTATACAAATAGCTGTCCGATACACCTTTTATTTTCCTAAATGGTAAATATAGACTATACACTAAATTATACACAATTATATATATTGTATAGCAAATATACATCCAACTACTATTTTTCATTAAGTCGCTGGGCGAGCTGATTTTCTCATAAAATAATGGAACACTGAATGTTGTATGAAATAATAAGTACCATTCCGTCACTAACCAAAGGTCTTAGGTACGAGTCATCTATAGTATGAAATATTTTATCATCTAAAGTCGGACTTTAGTGTACAAATTCAGATTAATCTGGCTCCAAAGCATGTCCGGCATTGGATAAAAAGAAAAGGATAATAAAATAGTGGGCCTATAGGGTCTAAAGGTATAAAACGTGGGCCAATAGTGATGGGGTAGGAGAGGGTTGGTGTGACTTTGGACCAATAATAGAAGGAAAGGTGGGATGATATCTAACCATCCACGTACAAAGAAATGAACGGTTGAGATTAGTTTATTTGGTTTTTATCAGATAGGTGGGAATTTGGAAAGTGACGCGGCATAAAGGACGCACGCCCAAAAGTGTGCAGTGTTCAACCCTTGTCTGTAGGGCATTTGTTGTATAGGGATTGGCTATTACTATATAGGGGAAGTGCTCTTTATGGATTGCACTAATTTGGCAATTTCTTATTGGTTATTGTGATTGAGATCTTGATTGAAATTCAAGTGCTTTAATTACCAAGTTTCTCCAACATTGAAATATTTTTTCACATACTTGTTTATTCACACCATTTGTTCAAAATTTTCAAAACTAAAATTTTAAAATCCCAAAAACTTTTCTTTTTCACTCACTAAACTTCAATATTTTTTCAAGTGAAATGCATATCTGTCCAAACACAACTTCAAGTTCCAAAAGTTATTTTTCAATTCAACTCTAAAAAGTTTCAACCATATTTATGTTCAAACGCTAGCTTAATCTCCTTATAATATTTCGTACATTTTCAGTATAAAATTTTGCATAATGTATGATATATGTATATCTAATTAGACGTCTGGTTTCTAGGACTAAACTACACTTGAGTAATATAATGCAGTGTTTAACATCGAATACAAAACGTTATATTATTAATTCTAGTATAATGTACACGATAATTTATGTGTTACTTTTTTTCGAAATATAATGTGAGATAAGAGCACATTATACCAGCAATGTGTATAAGAGAATTTAAAAACAAAATGACCTTAAATGAGGCAATTCCTACGCAATATAATCATTCTATTATTATTCATCGACTGTAATGTATACATTAATCAACAACAACATATTCAGTGATATCCCAAGAATAGGACCTGGGAAGGGTGAGATGTACCCAAAACTTATCCTCATCAAGCTGGAGAGATTGTTTTCGGTAAAATATATACATTTATCATTCACCGCATAAACAACTCATATAGTACTGTTATTATTCACCACGTAGATAATTCCTTCATTATAATCCGAATGTCACATAACTAGACCATGAATCAAACGACCTTTACTCCTTAGGATTGAAAGGTGGTTAGGAAGGAGAAAAGATTATGAGCCTGTTTGGATAGGCTTATAAGCAGTTTATTTTAAATAGCTTGTAAGTCAAAAGTGGCTTATAAGCTACTTTTTTAGAAGTTGGGAAATCCTAACTTTTCACTTTTGATCTTTTAATCACATAATAAGACATAATAAGAGCTTATAAGCTCATAAAATTTTAAATTACCAAACATTTACTAATAGGTTTATAAGTTTATAAGCCACTTTTAAGCTCACCCAAATGGCTCGATGACGAGTCTAACTTAATTTATCTTTATACCTCTTAATTATAGAAAGTTTTTATTTTGCACCCGCCTTTCACCGCCGAAAATGCAAAATACTTATATTTGATGTAGCCGTAGGTAAAAAGCTAGAATTTGGAAATTGGAAGAACTCTTTGACTAGTATCCTAGACGCTTTCCAGGTTAGCTTGGCAACAACAGATTAACTGCCAACTGCTAACTGCTACATCTATATGGAAAATCAGTTTCTAGCACGAGGCATTAAAATTGTATCTTGACTTTTAAACAAAAATCATGTACAATATAAGGTACAGTATTGTCAAATTTTAACGGATTAACGGAGTTTCAGATATGTTTGGAGCATAGGAGGCAGTCGAAATGAACAATTCACAGCACAAGACATGCACGCATGAAACGAACATCTCATTTATAGTTGTAGTAAGTCTATAAGACTTTTACTTTCCATTTTTGTTTTTGATTTATATGTATATCACTAACAAATCAGGAAACATGGTCTTGTATATTTAATCATCCGGTATCTGCAGTACATCGGTCGACCCATTAATCCAATAAGCATGACATAGTACACATTAAATGAAAAATACTTCTAACCAGAAATTTTTTCATGATTTCTCCTGCTCGAACCACGATTTTGTATCTGCTCCAACTTTGCCTAACTTAAGCATTTCGGTACACAAAGTACACAACTGTTTCAAAATTAAGACTACAATTATTATTCCTTTTCTCTTTTCAAAGGATATGGTACAGATTCAATGATTGGAATTTTCTCTAGATCTATCTCTTCTTGAATACGACATGGGAACTTCAAGACATATAGACATGTGTTAGCACTGCAGACTTTCAACTAAAAGTGCGAGAGCATATAATGATACAAAGACTAGTTATAGTAAAAGAACATTCATGGGCAGATGTCTAAAAATGGTTAACCTAAATTAAGCAATTAAAACAAACTCAATAAAGGAAAGCAGAATATGGGGTTACCAAAAGTGTCTACTCACCCAGACAAGAAGACAGTTTCTTCACCAAACACAAATGATAAAAAAGGTTTATTTTATCGAAACAAGTTCGATGTATTGAAGATGTAAATCATATTTACACAATTAAGTTTATAAAGTACTTACAAATATTTATAATAAACATTAGTAATTTATAACAAATTAACTAACCTACTATTAAAGGTTAAACTACATGTATTGTGTAAAAACTGTTTAGTACAATATTAGTGCATAACTTAAGTCCGCTTATATTATGTTAGAATACGACAAAGAAATATAGGTTTAAAGCTTATCTATATTTGTTAAACTTGAAGTCAAGCATTCGAGGGCTTACATAAGCATTACCTAAATTGGAACTAATATTAAAGATTGTTCATTTCCTTTTCAATCTCTTAGATGTGGCTTCCCACTATATATTTTTAAAGCATTATTTTAGAATCAAGACACCAGGATATATATTGGCGAAATGATCCATACTATATCCAAGACAGCATTTTAATTTTATTCTAATTTGGGTCAAACGGTATATTCACTTGGAATGAAGAATCCATTGTTTAAATTTGGATTAGTAGTATTGTATGTAATTTATTATTTGTGAAATTAGAAAGTTAATTATTTATGCATGATTTCGAGTTACTATAAGAATAGTTGATAATATATACCACTAGCATTTTAAAACTTAAAAGTATATTGATCAATACACAAATGACAATCAAAATAAGAAAGTATAATTGAAATTAGTTGAAATTCTTTGCTAATTAATACACCCCCAAAAAACGTCTCTTTTATTTCAATATCAAAAGATATCAGAGGATCCAAATATTTTGAAATCTTCTGGCGTACCTCAAACAACAAAGAGCGTATATGAAGCATTATGACAAATTGCCAATTACATTGAAAGCTATTACTAGTAGTTTCACTAATATTTTTCCAAGAAACACAAGTATAGAGATATATATCCGATAGAGTAGAGTAAATGATCTATTATGTCCTTAACATTTTCAACAAAAGAAAAATACCCTACAAAGATCTCAAATCTCTTATGTTGGTTTTTACAAATCTCATATGCTTTTTTCTGACAATCTCTTGTGAACACATAGCTAAAATTACAATTGTAAATGACTACAATTAATTATAAAGCTAACTTATTTAGTAATTTTAGCCATCTGGTACATCCTAATAGGCCATGCAGCCAATTATTAGCAACGAGAGACGTTGAAAAAATGTACACCGGTTATTCCAATAAGAAGAAGACATATAGAAGACGTAGAGTTACAGTTAGACGTTATTTTGGAAATTGGCTAAGTTTTAAATAAACCATTATTTTCTAGAGATGAGGAAAGAAACATTTACTTCGATTGAAAATAACAATAAAACTGATGTTAGATAGTACCATCAACATCAAATTCATTGAAAACTCTATTATTGGAACTCAGGTCCTTTTTCCTTTCCCTTTTTGTAGCTATCCTCTTGACTTAAAACGGTAAAAAGAAGAAGAGGACGGAAAATAAGTAAGAAAGGAAAAGAATTTTGAAGGACGATGATCTGATACAACCTCTGAAGTATTGACAATTGTTAATAAAAGGACAACGATTTAGCTATATCCCTTGTGTGGATTTCTTCATGCCAAGTAAAGTACATCAATAAGATCATATTTTGACAACAATGGAGGATACATACTTCACTTGTCACTCAGCTTTTGTCTTAAGAACCCAAGCAACAGTGTTTTAGGTCCAGCAATCGTTGTCATACCGATTCCAAAAAGTGCGAGAGATGAAGCAGCAACAGTACCTTTGTTGTCCTTTTGTATAATATTAGAATACTAGTTTTGAACATGCGCGATGCGCGTGTAGTTTATATTAATACGAACAAACCTTTTAAAAAGCAACATAGATGATAGTATTTGCGTATCAGTTATAATTTTTTTTTTTTTTTTTTGGTAACAATTGTAAAAGATTACAATAACAAAATAAAATCATTACATCTAAAGAGAACCCTTACCATGGTTGGTGTTACGGGGTTAAATTTTTCGCACTTAAACCCGCACGGCAAACAGTCCGCACTGTTTCAGCCTAATCGTTTGTTGTTTGTTTTGGTTTTGGTTCAATGACTTAGTATAACTTAGGGACAAGTAGAACAATCAGCACACACAGATTTACGGGCAAAATCTCGCCCAACTTTGTATTAAATTCGTATACAAAGAATCACACAATCTGAACACTTAGGCAAAAATCACTCTCTAGTGTTTTTGCCTTTGCTTAGCCATGTATATAGCCAGCCTTAGACTAGGACACTTGGCAGCCACGTTTTTTGACAGCACACTAGGGCAGTTTACATCCCAAACTGCATAGGCAACAATAATTATCCATATAATTAAAATACAAGACAAATTACACATAGGCACAACTGCCCTAAAACATAGGAACTGCAGAACTGTTTGTAACCGCCGTCCATGTGCCCTGCACATGGCCTGAATAGCTTCAGCTGCGCCCCAACACTTAGCCAAATTCTAAGTCTCGTTGCTGCATAACGTTGCACTGAGCCAACGTCATCTTTAGCTGCCTGCACGCACAAGTCTAGCTGACTGCACCACGGTCACACTTAGCCAACGCCCACGCCTTAGCCGTTTCCCTCGTTCTACTGCCTTGCCTTGCTTTGTCTTGCCTTGCCTTGTTTTGCCTTGACATGCAATGCCATGTCAAAGTCCTTGCCAAGTTCCATCCGTCCCGTCTTCATGCCCACACATGAGATAGCAACGCAACCCACGCACGCTGCTCACAACCTAAGTCATGCCCACACATACTTAGCCGATACACAATGTTCCAACTTAGGTTGAGCCAAGGGCCATCATGCAAATCCCCTGTCTCAACCGTGCCAATTCCGAGCAACCGAATCAAGGGGCTAACAAACCACCCCCACCAGATGAACTCGTCGACCTCGACGAGGCTGAATCAAGATAGGCCTGCACTTGTTTCTCAAACTGCCACAATGAAGCAGCTTTCTCCCAAGTAGCATCACTTTCAGGTTGTCCCTTCCATTGCACTAAGAATTCTGTCCGCCTGTTCTTCTTGCTCATGCCCAAAGTCCGGTGATCTAAAATCTTTTCAACGCTCACCTCAAACTGTTTGCGCACCACAGGAGGTGCCCGTTTACTTTTGTTCCTGTCCGGATCAGTAGCATCTTCAAAGTAAGGTTTCAAGAAACTCACATGAAAAGTCGGGTGTACCTTTAGCCTATCAGGTAGCTTCAGCCGGTATGCAACAGCACCCACCTTCTTGACAATCTCAAATGGCCCATCATACTTAGGAATCAAGCCACGATGAACCGTCTTGCTGCTGATTTTCTTCCAAATCTGAGGAGTAAGTTTCAGCAACACTTTGTCTCCGACATCGAACTCAACATCACGTCGACGTCGATCAGCATACTTCTTCATTCTCTTTGAGGCTTTCCTCAAGCTGTCAGCCGCTTCATCAAGCAATTCCTGCTTCTCACGAGCATATCTATAAGCCGCTGGACACTTGCCTCCCGTCTTCTGTTTTGCCACTTCCAAAGGAGTTGTTGGCTGCCTGCCCAACACAATTTCAAACGGACTCATTTCAGTAGCTGATGATTTGTGCAAGTTGTAACAGAATTGTGCACTATCCAACAGCTCAAGCCAATTTTTCTGCGTTGCCGACACATAATGCCTTAAGTATTCTTCCAGCAAGTGGTTGAGTCTTTCTGTTTGTCCATCAGTTTGCGGGTGATTTGCTGTTGAGAATTTCAGATCAGTCCCCATCATGTTGAACAAAGCAGTCCAGAACCGACCCGTAAACCGAGCATCCCTGTCACTCACTACATCATTTGGAACACCAAAATACTTGACCACATGCTTATAAAATAACTCGGCAGCAACCTCAGATGAACACACAATAGGGGCAGCAATAAAGACTCCATACTTGGAAAATCTGTCTACAACAACCATAATCGAAGACATACCGTTCACTTTTGGAAAGCCGCTAATGAAGTCCATAGAAACTGAAACCCACGGTCTGTCCGGAATGGGTAAAGGCTGCAACAATCCCGCTTCCTTCTTCCTTTCCGTCTTGTCTAGCTGACATACTAAACAAGTTTTTACATAGGCTTCAACATCATCTTCCATTTTAGGCCAGAAATAAGATCGAGATAACAATGCCATCATCCGTTCAACACCGGGATGGCCTGCCCACATAGTGTCATGCGTCTCTTTTAAGAGATCACGACGCAAACCAGCACCCTGAGGCACGACGATCCTCCCCCCTTTAAAATAAAGTAGATCGTCCTCGATCCAATACCGCCTAACTGTACCATCACGTACTTGACCCATTGTCTTCACATACAAAGGATCATTCACAGCACATAACTTAATCATATCAATGAAATCAGATTCAAGTTTAGTGATGTGATAAATAGCAGCAAATACATCTTTTCTACTCAAAGCATCCGCTACTTGATTGTGTCTACCCGGCTTATGTTCCCACATAAAATCATATTCAGCTAAGAACTCTTGCCATCTAGCTTGCTTAGGACTTAATTTCTGTTGTGTTTGAAAATAAGTATTAGCAACATTATCAGTTCTTACCACAAATTTTGTTCCAAGCAGGTAGACACGCCAGATTTGAAGGCAATGCACCACAGCAACCATTTCCTTCTCATGGGCAGAATATCTTTGCTCCGCAGCATTAAGTTTTCTGCTCTCAAACGCAACTGGATGACCCTCTTGAACCAGCACACCACCAACCGCTTTATCCGACGCATCAGTGTGTACTTCAAATGGCAAATCAAAATCAGGCAGCCGCAACACCGGTTCCGAGGCAATAGCTTCCTTCAGCGTGTTAAATGCCTTAACACATGAATCAGACCAATCCCACTTGGTTTGCTTCTTCAATAAATCAGTCAAGGCAGCAGCTTTCTTAGAATACCCCGCTATGAACTTCCGGTAGTAATTAGCCAACCCAAGAAAAGAACGTAATTCTTTGACATTCTTAGGAGGCTGCCATTCAACAATAGCCAACACCTTTTTAGGATCCATCCGCACCTGATTTTCACTAACCAAGTGGCCAAGAAATTTTATCTCTTGACTTGCAAACTCACATTTTTCTTTCTTGACAAACAATTGATATTCCCGCAGCTTTGCAAACACCTTGCGTAGATGACTTAAGTGATCATTCAGAGAAGTGCTATAAATAACGATATCATCAAGGTAGACCACAACAAAATCATCTAAGTACTCATAAAGAACATCGTTCATCAGATTACAAAAGGTAGCAGGGGCATTTGTTAAGCCAAAAGGCATTACAAGGAACTCATACGAACCATATCTAGTTACACACGTTGTCTTGCCTTCATCACCCTTTGCAATTCGGACTTGCCAATATCCAGAACGGAGATCCAGCTTCGAGAACCACTTTGCCTTGCTCAATCTATCAAGCAGATCCTGCACAAGAGGCACAGGATATTTGTTCTTCACCGTCACCTTATTCAGCGCCCGGTAATCCACACACATACGCAATGAACCGTCCTGTTTCTTTTGGAACAAAACAGGCGCACCATAGGGAGCTTTTGAGGGTTGGACCAGTCCAGCTTCAAGTAATTCATTCAATTGCTTCCTCAATTCAGCAAGTTCCATAGGCGACATACGATAGGGTGGGCGGGCAGGGGGCGTAGAACCTGGAATAAGTTCAATTTTATGATCAATTGCCCTCCTTGGTGGCAGATTCTTTGGCAATTCCGGTGGCATTACATCCTCGAATTCCTGCAAGATCATAGCAACTTCATCCGGCACTTCTACATTCACATCAGGTTTAAGTTCGATCAAGGCAGCAAGATAAGTTTCAGCACCTTTCTTCAAACCTTTTTCCAATGAGATTGCAGAAATTATAGCATCCTTCCCACGTTCTTTTCCCTTTCCAAAGGGATGAGTACATTCAACAAAGCCCGGGGCAGTTTCATGCATAGACATAACTCCGTCCAAATGAGGCATAGGGACGAGTTTATGTTTCCTCATGAAATCAACTCCCAAAATCAGATCAAAGTCGTCAAGGGGACACACCATCATATCCACTTTTCCAGTCCAAGGACCAACAGTCATCGGGACATTGTAAGCCATTCCCATAACGGCTTGTGCCTTAGCATTCACAGTTTTGATTGTGCTTTGGCATTTGCTCACAGCAAGGCCGTAATCAATCACATTTTTGGCAGCAACAAATGTGTGAGTTGCTCCAGTATCGACCATTGCAACAACATTTTTAGCCCCAACTTTAACATTGATATACATCAGAAACTTATGTGATTTATCGGACTCACCCAAAGTAGAGCAGATTTCCATCGTCCCCAACAAATGCATCGGATTGATATATGCAGCAGCTTCTTGGTTTTTCTCTTCATTTTCCTTGGCAACAAGTGCATGCAGTCTCTCTTTGTTTGGACAATTCTTGGCAATGTGAGGACCACCACAAACGAAACAGCCCTTATCTTTGCCGTTCCCTTTGTTTTTGTTTCCCTCATCAACTTTTCCTTTGCCTTTATCATGAGTATAATGATCAGGTTTGCCATCTTTCTTCCAATCTCCCCCTTTCTTGTCCTTCTTCTTCTTAGATTTAGAAGTAGAAGAAGATTCAGAATACTCACGAGTCACACGGAAATCAACCAATGAATCAGCCGCAGCAATAGCACTTGGGAGATCTTTAACATTCTGTCTCCTAAGTTCATTTTGCGCCCAAGCCTGCATACCTGAAATGAAGTTGTGCAGTTTATCCTCTTCCGACATGTTTTGGACGTCTAACATTAAAGAGGAGAACTCCTTAATGTAATCACGAACAGTCCCGGTCTGTCTCAATTTCTTCAAACGATCCCTAGCAATCCAAGAGGCATTACTAGGCAGAAATTGTGCCCTCAGTTCTTTCCGAAACATTTCCCACGTATTGATCTTGGGTCTGCCCGCACTTTCATCATCAGCAATGCGGGTTCGCCACCACAGTTTTGCATCACCCGTTAAATACATGGTAGTAATGTTTACCTTTTCAGTTTCAGAAATACGAGCATTGGAGAAATAGGTCTCCATATCCCACAGAAAATTCTCCAATTCTTTGGCACTTCGTGATCCAGCAAACGCCTTAGGTTCAGGAATTTTTGGCTTAGATCGTTCCTCATTACCTTGGCCCGTTGCAGCAATAGCCCTGCGAAGCACAATAATCTCAGCCTTCAGATCTTCATTGTTCTTCACAAGACCTTCAATCAGGGTCGTTTTTGCTTCCAGATCTGCCTGCAAACGACCCACCTGCGTCAAGATATCAACAAGATCAACTGCATCGTCGGTCATCCCAACCAGTGCTTCCAGCCGAGACACCCGTTCACGCAGTTCAGCACTTGTATTACCCGCCATAGATCCAACAACCTTCAAGCTCTGATACCAGTTGTTACGGGGTTAAATTTTTCGCACTTAAACCCGCACGGCAAACAGTCCGCACTGTTTCAGCCTAATCGTTTGTTGTTTGTTTTGGTTTTGGTTCAATGACTTAGTATAACTTAGGGACAAGTAGAACAATCAGCACACACAGATTTACGGGCAAAATCTCGCCCAACTTTGTATTAAATTCGTATACAAAGAATCACACAATCTGAACACTTAGGCAAAAATCACTCTCTAGTGTTTTTGCCTTTGCTTAGCCATGTATATAGCCAGCCTTAGACTAGGACACTTGGCAGCCACGTTTTTGGACAGCACACTAGGGCAGTTTACATCCCAAACTGCATAGGCAACAATAATTATCCATATAATTAAAATACAAGACAAATTACACATAGGCACAACTGCCCTAAAACATAGGAACTGCAGAACTGTTTGTAACCGCCGTCCATGTGCCCTGCACATGGCCTGAATAGCTTCAGCTGCGCCCCAACACTTAGCCAAATTCTAAGTCTCGTTGCTGCATAACGTTGCACTGAGCCAACGTCATCTTTAGCTGCCTGCACGCACAAGTCTAGCTGACTGCACCACGGTCACACTTAGCCAACGCCCACGCCTTAGCCGTTTCCCTCGTTCTACTGCCTTGCCTTGCTTTGTCTTGCCTTGCCTTGTTTTGCCTTGACATGCAATGCCATGTCAAAGTCCTTGCCAAGTTCCATCCGTCCCGTCTTCATGCCCACACATGAGATAGCAACGCAGCCCACGCACGCTGCTCACAACCTAAGTCATGCCCACACATACTTAGCCGATACACAATGTTCCAACTTAGGTTGAGCCAAGGGCCATCATGCAAATCCCCTGTCTCAACCGTGCCAATTCCGAGCAACCGAATCAAGGGGCTAACAGTTGGCTACACCATTGGCAAATGCCTCAATCAGAAAAACCACTAAGCACATATATTCTCTACCCGCTGCCTACATTTACATGCTCTCTTTGAGCTCCTCATCATATCAACTCTACCTACAATTTCATGTTTGATTTGTATTAATACTAAGTTTCTATTTACATTTAAGTCTTTGAAAATCTTCAAATTCCTAGCTATTGGTTATAATTTTGTTAATTTTTTAAAATGATTAATGATGATCATGTTTAGATAAGTCGGTATAAGGTGTAAATATTAACACAAGCTTGCGAAAGCAATTCAACCTTCGTAGTATTAGCAACTGTCTGGTACCTGATATGCATCACTATAAATATTACGTCATAAATCAAACGAAAATGGGTTGACCAAAACTAACCGAAAAACAGAAAGCGAACTATGTAGCTCTATTTGAAAAGCTTATATCTAATCACTGAACCATTTTATCTGCATATATGCGATATTAGGTAAATGTCTATCTGCTCTATTTTCTATTACTAATTTTCTTGATTTGAGAAGGGAAAGAAACCAATAAAAGAAGGGAAAAAAAGGCTCCACTCATCAATAGAAAGCTGTTCACGCATAATTCATCATATCCGCACTCTCTTCTGCTTTAATAGTCTCCAAAAGGAAACTATTTAACTCTATTTGAAAAGCTTATTAATATAATGCATGGTGCATCCGTGCATATATACAAATTAAAGTTCAAAGCTGAAAGTCACGTATTTATCAAAATATGTCTTTTTCATCAACTGCTATGGAGAGTTAATTTCAAGATTAACGATGCACCTGCTAAAAACTAGTGCAAGAAGTCGATGGTGCGAGCATTCTCATTTCACTGTTGATTAACTCCTTAAGATGAAATCAAATATCGTTACATTGCCAAACAGAGAAAGATTGATTTTGAGGTTATTGTTGACTACACCTACATAAAGAAAGTAAAAATAAATACCGTAAAGTTTCTAATGCCAAAAATGAAATAAGGACGCGCTTGCTAAACTATTGAAGAAGCTTACCAAGAAGCCTAGTAAGAAAAAATAAACATACAGTTTTTGTCATTTCTTTAAAATGTAGCAAAAAAGGTTACTCTTCATACCATGTGTCGCTCCAAACGCACACGCAAGTATACGTGGTCGATCAAGTAATGAAGTGATAAAAAAAGTATCGTTCCCACGAGGACTATTGATTAACTACTAACTAAATCAAACAATTCCTTATAATCTAAACAAGAGAGATTCAATAGTTGAGAATTTATCTAACTAAAATTAACTAATTAAACCAAGAAAATAATAACAAGTAAAACACAATTTTGGATTCAAGAAGTGATAATAGCCTAGGGTCATGGGATATCTACCAATTCTGTTGAATTCTTCATTTAATCTGACTAAATCAATTTATCTGGGTTACTAATCACATGGTTAATATTACTCACAGGACTCTTTCGATAACCTGCTCACCTATTCAAGCCAACCTAACGCCTATATGTCTATGGAATTAAAGTTAACAAGAATGCATGTGCTTCTCCTATATACTGACTAAGCGTGACTGTTAGATATATTTCTATCATAACCGCGAAACCAATCCCCGATGCCCAGGTTCAGGAACACGCTCTATTCAATCCTATTACAACCTGTGGTTCCCACTTTTGAGTTCAACCCTAGGTTCATAAATAGTATTCAATTGGTGATCAAGCAATTAAATAACTAGGCTCAGGATATGAATAAATAACCCAATAATATAAATCAATAAAATCAAAATAACTTATGAATATCAACAATCATGGAGAATCCCACAACTTTAGACTAACAAACTAAATAAAGAAAAGAGAAGAAAACTCAATCTAGATGTTGAGCTCCAACCCATCTCTAGCGTTTCTATGCCTCCCAAAGGTTCTTGCCTCCAAAAGTATGTAATCCTCCCTAAAAATATATTTACAAGGGTTTAAATACGAAATACAATAAGTGGGCCACGTTATTAGCTTCTCCAAACTGCTCTGGGACTGCTTTTCGGCGCATACAGTCGAGCATGCCAAGCATCCATGGCTGTATGCACTGCTGCTCCTTAGTTTCTTAAGCTTTTCACTCTTTCCAGGCCATACAGCCGAGCATGCCAAGCATGGGAGGCTGTACGCGCGACTTCTTCCTTGTTCTTGTACAATTCAAGCTCTAATTTTCTTCATTTTATTCCTAAAACATCCAAACATCTCAAGTTAGCATTTTACTTCAAATTAATCATTGTTAGGCACATTATATAATGAAAACAACACAAAAGCCATAAACAATCGACGGCGGAACATAAGACTTATGCGCAACATCACCATGTCAGATCATTAACATAGGGATGAAGATAGATCAAAAAGTGGGATGCCCTTTAATAGTAAGGAAAAGTTTAGAGGAAATCCAAAAGATGTAGATGTTAGGAAGATTATTAATGAAATGAGCAGAAACTTAAAATGCATCCAACTCTTGGGAAGTTCAAAAGTTCAAAAAACATGAATTAAGTTCTACATGATAATCTGAAAGAAAACTCTAATATGTAGACGTTTTATCATTTTGGGGTTTAAAAGAGAAATAATTAATAGTTTATTATTTATTTTGAAGAGTATTGTAGTTACTTAATTTTTAGGGGTATTTTTTGTCTTCACTTTTTACTTTAGGGATACCCACTTTTAACATAATATGATAGTAGGGGTTATTAGTGCAGTTGTATAGGTAGAATAGGTTATTTGTGTAAAGTGTACATAATTAGGTTAAATTGTGCATTTAGTTGGGCTAAGCCCATTACGAGTATACTTGGTGCCCAAGATAGAGTTTTCTACTTTTCTTGTATAAATAAGGGGACTCATTCATCAATAAGAGGCAAAAGCTTTCACTTAAGTTCTTGTTTGGTGTGTCCGTTTTATATGGTATCAGAGCCACCGTGAAACTCTTTGTGTGAGTATAAAATGATGGAAGCTCCGACCGACGGTGCTAGTGGAGGCGTTATTCGTGGAGTAGGGGGTGATGTTGCCGTCGTACGGAAGACCATCTCTCCATACGACATCACCTCAAACGATAACCCCGGTTTAATTATCACACAGGTCCAGTTGACCGGAGAAAACTATGAGGAATGGGCACGGTCCGTTAGAATGGAATTGCGTGCGAGGAATAAGTTTGGTTTCATCGATGGGTCGATTCAGAAGCCAGGTGAGGATTCGACCGTTATGAGGATTGGTGGACTATCAATTTTCTATTGGTGTCATGGATTAGGAATTCCATCGAGTCTACCCTTAAGACCACCATATCATATATGGAGGTTGTTAAGGATTTGTGGGAGAGCATCCGAGAGCATTTTTCAGTGGGAAACGGACCTCGGATTCAGGAATTGAAGGCTGCTCTAGCCGGGCGTAAGCAAAAGGGATTGACCATTGCTGCTTACTATGGTAAATTGGCTAAGCGGTGGGAAGAACTTGGAAACTACGAAAAGTTTCCAAACGTGTTCGTGTGGAAATTGCTCGTATAATCTCACAGTTGTTGACACCCAATTTTTTCCCGAATTTTAACTAAATGTATAATTATTTTAAAATTAAGTTTAATTTTGAGAATTGTAAGTAAATAGCTAATTTTAAAGAGAAATGGCCAAAATCGCAAGTCATCCCTTCATTTGCGGCGTACTATGAAATTCTTTGTTTAATTTAATTGAAGGCTATATGTGTTATTAGGCCTAAACCCAGCCTACCTTTGCAATACCTATACATACATACATACATATATATATATATATACTACATCTAAAACCCTAGTCTCTCACCCCCACTATTCACTATCATCTCCCTCACAAAAAAAAAAAAACCCTTCTCCCCTTTTACATACACATACAAAAATCAGAAACATCATCACCATCACATCTCCCCTCTCAAACACACCATTTTTTGGATACATATTCTCCTTACCTCCACAATAAAACCCAAAAAAGATAGTCCAAAAAACCATTACATTAACACACACCATCCTTTTCTCATTTTAAAAAACACAGATCAGAAACAGGGGAGGAACCCACACAATAAACACAGATCGGAAATGGAAGAGGTTGAATGCAGTGGTGACTCCGTGTTCCCACAGGAAGTCTTCCCCTTCTTCTCAATTTGCTATTCATTTCTGGTTCGCCGGAGTTCTCGTTAAGTAGCCGACGACGTCCTTCTATTGTGACATTAATCCCGTTGTCGTTTCGTATGCACAGTTTTCTTATTGTTTCTCGCATACTCTAACAACCTATTTGTGGAGGTGTAGAAGTTCTTGATGTGGGTTTCGATTTGTTTATGTCGTTGATTGTTACCACCACCTTCGCCGGATTTTTCACCGGAAAATTGCCATCACTGTTTGCTTTTGTTCTTTCCGGCTCCTCTGTGGTTGTTTATCGTTAGCTGAAATAGAAATAGACAGGGGACGAAGTCAAAGCGACGCCGTGCGCTTCTCGCCGGAAAAAGCCACCGGCAATCGCTCCTCCATCCTATTGGCTACTGCTCCGTTTCATCTGTTTCACTGATCTTCTTACCATGAAGAGCTAAAGTCTACACTTTTCGTTAGCTGTGTTTTTTTTTTTTTTTTTGGGTGATCCTCTGTTGAAATTGGACCATGGTTCAGTCGTGCTTTGACTAATTCTCTTACCTATGTTTTACTGGTTTAGTTTGATCCTTTGACCCAAATGGTTTTGTTGCTTTGACCCGTTCATGGTTGGACTACTGTAATGAAATTGACCCGCGTTAATGCTACACTGATTATGGCTTATGAAAAATATTTTATTTGAGGCTTTACGGACTGATTTGAACGGATACTACACCGTTTAGGCCAATGAAAAATACATATACACGTATTGAGGCCTCGAGATTGATTTGAATATGATACTACACTTGAACAGTTCCGTCCCCGTGTCCCTAAAGCAAATAGGCGATGATGAATATATGAATTTAATGTAAAGCAAGTCGTGATTAGAGTGATGGGTTTGGTACTTGGCATGGCAACCGGCCTGGGCTCCGTATTTGCAGCCGTATCAACACCCCGAGCCTCTACGCGACACGTCATACAAACCTGAGCCTAAATTTTACAAAACAAAACCCCATTACTACTACTACTACTATTATTATTATTATTATTATTATTATTATTATTATTATTATTATTATTATTATTATTATTATTATTATTATTATTATATATTTTATCATTATTATTATTATTACTTTATTACTTTATTATTATTATTATTATTATTTTATTAGTTATTACACTTTATTATCGTACTAATCCAATTTCATTTGTTTGTTTTGCGAGGTACATTGGGCATGAAATATTTGGAATTGAGTTGGCTAAACTCACCAATCGGGATGGTTTTCATTGGCTTGGAGTCGCGTCGGGATCAAGCTCGGGTTCAAATTTTCAATACCCTTTGGAAATTCTAGAAATTCAAGGCTCCCGCGAGTTTGTCACATTTCCAGGTTCTATCATTTTAACTCAATTACTTATTTCAATAAATGTATCACTTGTATTTAGACATTTCATGTGTAGAATATTCAATTTATGTTAATATTATTTGATTACTTGAGCTATTGTGTTACTTCATGTTCATTACCTTTACTTTGAAGTCGTTATTTAATTTATTGCAAATTGGGGCCATTTTAGCAAATGCGTACAAGTAAAAAATATTTTTGCAAATAAGATTTTATTTAATTGATTATTATTATTATTATTATTATTATTATTATTATTAAATAATTCTTTCGCAAGAAAAAACGCACTTGTAAATATTTGGAAACCTGCCGGATTAACCGTAATTTACGAAATTTCGAAAGTGCCTTAAAAACCTTCTTTCGAAATTAGAAAAACCTCTTACCTTTAGAATCTCTGAAGAAAGACCGTCTTTTTATAAAACGGAGTTTTTGCACGCATTTGCTTATTTGGTTCCCTGTTTTCCTTAAATTGGGTGGCGACTCCAAAAACTCCAAAAGAGTTAGTCCTTCCCGTTGATATTCCTAAATTTAGCCTCTCGGGGTTGATTTTTTGGGGGTTCAACAGCATGGCGACTCTGCTGGGGAGCAATAAAGGTTTTGACCATAAAGGTTTCCAATTATTTGCAATTAGCATGTTTAATTTATTTGCTTTATTATATCTGTTTGTTTGGTTTGCCTTATAAAGCATGTATTATATTTATTTGTGCATAGTCTGCATTCCGTTCATATTTCCTCCCTCATGGAGCCTGTCAATTCTCTTTCATCTCCTCGATTTCATCACGGGGGGCCCACTTGATGGGCAATTATACAGGAAAGGCATTGTCCTTCCTAACTCTTTGAATTTCTTTCGTGTCACCAAAGTTAGTTGGGGTATGGTTTGCCTGGTTTGTCATGGCCGGTTTTACTGGTTTATGAGGCCAGGTTTATCCCGCATAGGTCGAATCAGCATCAACCATTAGCCCACTCTTAGAAGGAGATTTTAGGGCATGCATGCATATACACCTTAGTTTGGACCCGGTCCTTGATACCGTTTCCAGGAATTAAGAAACCGCCCTTTTGTTGACGGGTTATTGAATCCCAACGACACTGCATATTATGTGATCGTGTGGATATTATAACGAATCCCAAACCATTTGCCATGTCAAATTTGAGAAGTTGACAATTATATCGATTTATTTTTATCTCAGATGTTGTATTGACAAATGGCTTGTGTCGTTATAACAACCACACATGCGTGCAACTTGACGATTAGGCTTACCTCTAGCACAAAGAGGCACCTTACACGGTAGGACGCGTTTGCTTATTTATTTACGCTCAACTTCTTGTGATTGTCACATGTTAATTGCCTGCCTTGCTTTATCGCTCAAAATGCGTTAAATACTAGGTGTTACTGGCTTGTGTGCAATCTTATGGATGACATGCAAACTTACATAGTTACCCTTTGAGATTTCTTTGTTTTGTTTATTTCTCTAGCGGAAATTTGATTTGTAAAGTGGTTGACCATGCAAATCACGCAAGACTCAAGATCTGATTGATGGTAGACGCTCTAGCTCGTGAACGATGCAGTACCAGAAGCTAATGGCATTGTTTGAACGAGCTTGGCGATTGAAATTAGTAGCATTATGTTCAATTTTAATTCAGATTGAGGCCCTGAATTGCATTGTACTTTAAAGCTTATGTTAATCTGAATCAACTCACTGAATTTATAAAAGTCGAAATAAAATGCATTGCATTCTTATTATATTACTTACGCTTGCATTTGTTTCTGTTTAAAATTAAAATTGATAAACCTACCAAAGCTTTGCTTGTGACGTATGGCAAAGCAGCTGAACAGTTTGAAAACGACGCACTGAAAAGTTATTGTCTGCGCTCTTTGGATATCGCACTACTGTTAGAACTTCAACTGGGCAGCTTTTATTTGTTGGTATATGGCGTTGAAGCAGTGATGCAGAACTACGCACGGTCTGATTCCCAAGGAGGGATACGTAGGCTCCCCCATCGGGCTCGACCCTTTAGCATTTAAATTTTCATTTTTCCCCAAGAAGGACAACTGGGGAAATTTTTGCAAAAATGAGTTAGAGATGCGAAAGATAATAATTGGGGCAGAATTTTGCGAGAAGCGGCGTTGGTTATTAAAGAGGAGTTGGCAAGAACTCTGTAATTGGTTAAGAAAACAGTGCAAAGTCTAAGCCAAAAGACGTTCAGTTTGTTTTAAAGTATATTACCAGTTTAAGTCAAGGCAAAATTTTCAAAATGCATCTTTGACTTCATTTGCGTGCTTATTTCACTTGCTATATTGCATTAAAATATTTTATCTTGCCTCCATTTTTCAAAAATCTATGTTATTTGAGTTCATGAGCCAAGTTTCTGAAAGCAATTCGCAAATCCAAGTCCAATGAAGACGAGGAAGCAGCAGAAGCAGTAAGATCAGGATGAAGTCTGCACAAATCAAACGCTTCCCCTTCCCTCCCCAAAACTAACAATTTTTCTTTAAGAGCAGGAACATGAAAGCTTCTAATGAAAGGATCATTCGCATTATGGATGAACAATTTACTGAACGAGCATCCAAAGTTGCCTTGCAAATTGCGTTGCATTGCCTTTTCATAACTTAAAGCATTATGCTTTGTCATGAGTTATTACCGAACAGGCGGCATTTCTACCTCTATGACTTTCATTCCTGATAGGCGACAAAGCCGAGGCTTGTTTTGTGTTTTCAAAACTAAGCCAAATAGGGCATCGCTTTGTTTCAGGTGATAATCCGCACAAGGCCATCCTTGCCGGATTGCCTCGCCGATTGATTTATCAACGGCTATCGCACTGACTACATTTCCGCATTACTTTGCTTTGCACTTGCTTTGAATTATGTCTTCGCACTTGCTTTAAAATTAACGCCTTGCTTTACTCTTTCAGGTTGACCATCGGCTACGAGGATTCCCTTTGTTGGACTATCTCGCCTACTGATTCGCCAAATGGCTCTTGCATTGCTCTATATTCCCGCACTGCTTTTCTTTACACTTGCTTTAAATTATGTCATTTCACTTGCTTTAAAATTGATGCCTTGCTTTATGTTTTTTAGGTTGACCACCAGGCGGGGCTTCTCTCTTGTTGGACTTTTACGCCTGTTGATTCGCTAAATCGCTTTTGCGTTGCTTTACATTTCATGCTAAATTGCTTTGCACTTGCTTTCAATTATGACTTCACACTTGCTTTATATTATGACTTGCTTTACTTTTAGTTTAAAAGGCTAGCAGGTCAGCCCTGAGACCCTCCTTGCTTTGTGCCGGATCGGATCACCAGCTGATTTGTAGACAATCAATTCCAAGACCCTCCTTGCTTCGTGCCCGACCGGCTTGCCAGTTGATTTGTCAAGATATTCAAATTGCCTTGCACTTGCTTTATATTATGACTTGCTTTACTTTTAGTTTAACAAGTCAGCCCTGAGATCCTCCTTGCTTTGTGCCGGATCGGATCACCAGCTGATTTGTAGACAATCAATTCCAAGACCCTCCTTGCTTCGTGCCCGACCGGCTTGCCAGTTGATTTGTCAAGATTGTTCAAATTGCTTTGCACTTGCATTAAATTATGCCTTCGCATTTTCTTTGTATTACGTCTTGTTTTACTTTTCAGGTTAACAGGTCAACCCTGAGACCCTCCTTGCTTTGTGTCGGACCGGATTGCCAGCTGATTTGTTGACAATCAACCCCAAGACCCTCCATGCTGCGTGCCCGACCGGCTTGCCAGTTGATTTTTCAAGATTGTTCAAATTGCTTTGCACTTGCTTTAAATTATGCCTTCGCATTTTCTTTGTATTACGTCTTGTTTTACTTTTCAGGTTAACAGGTCAGCCCTGAGACCCTCCTTGCTTTGTGCCGGATCGGATCACCAGCTGATTTGTAGGCAATCAACCCCAAGACCCTCCTTGCTTCGTGCCCGACCGGCTTGCCAGTTGATTTGTCAAGATTGTTCAAATTGCTTTGCACTTGCTTTAAATTATGCCTTCGCATTTTCTTTGTATTACGTCTTGTTTTACTTTTCAGGTTAACAGGTCAGCCTTGAGACCCTCCTTGCTTTATGCCGGATTGGATCACCAGCTGATTTATAGGCAATCAACCCCAAGACCCTCCTTGCTTCGTGCCCGACCGGCTTGCCAGTTGATTTGTCATGATTGTTGAAAAGGATTTGCACTATGCCTTCGCACTTGCTTTATTGCTTCGCCAGTTGATTGGAAGACAATTTATCAAAGATATTGCAGCTTGCACTTACAAATTACGTCATGCTTACCGTAAGCAATCGGGGGCCTTATTATGAGTCTATCATGAGCAAGCGGAGACTTCATTAGCATTGAAGCCTACCATAAGCAATTGGAGGCATTATTCTGAAGCCTATCATAGACAATTGAAGGCTCTTTTGTTTTTGATCCTACTGTAAGCAATCGGGGGGTCTTATTATCAAGTCTATCGTGAGCAAGCGAAGACATCATTATCATTTGAAGCCTACCATAAGCAATTGGAGGCATTATTCTGAAGTCTATCATAGACAATTGAAGGCTCTTTTGTTATTGATCCTACCGTAAGCAATCGGGGGTCTTATTATCAAGTTTATTGTGAGCAAAGCGAAGACATCATTATCATTTGAAGCCTACCATAAGCAATTGGAGACATTATTCTGAAGCCTATCATAGATAATTGAAGGCTCTTTGCGAAGACATCATTATCATTTGAAGCCTACCATAAGGAATTGGAGGCATTATTCTGAAGCCTATCATAGATAATTTAAGGCTATTTTGTTATTGATCCTACCGTAAGCAATCGGGGGTCTTATTATCAAGTCTATCGTGAGCAAGCGAAGACATCATTATCATTTGAAGCCTACCATAAGCAATTGGAGGCATTATTCTGAAGCTTATCATAGACAATTGAAGGCTCTTTTATTATTGATCCTACCGTAACCAATAGGGGGTCTTATTATCAAGTCTATCGTGAGCAAGCGAAGTTATCATTATCATTTGAAGCCTACCATAAGCAATTGGAGGCATTATTATGAACCCTATCTGTCACGACCCAACTTAGGGCCGCGACAGATGACCAACACTAAGTGTCGATCATCACTAATCCTGCTGATAATCTGCTATCCATGAATATAACTGATAAACGGAATAAGCATAAACCTAACTGATGATAATTATGCAATGCAAAAAGCTGACAAGGCTAACATAAGCTGACATACATAACATACTGACTGAACCACATAGGGACATATCTACATGCCTCTAAGAGTGATGAACTGAATATACAAAGGACGGGACAAGGCCCCGACATACCCAAACTGGCTGACTGTACACATACCAAGAGATAAGTAACTCCGGAAGTAAGCGGAGTGACTCCAATAGCTGATAGATGGCCTACTAACATGGTCCAAGCATTGATCTATCTGCACCTGCGCGGCATGAAACGCAGCGCCCCAGAAAAGGGCGTGAGTACGATATGTACCAAGTATGTAAGGCATAAACATATAATATATCATAGCTGAATAAAACTGTAAGGCTGGAATATAGATATGTAAATATGAGCTGGAGCATAGCAATATAGCTGGAAATCTGAAGAACGTACTAAACATGATCTGAATATAAACTGAGCTCTAGCTGAATCTGAAACTGAAGACTGAGCTGAACTATACTGATAAATAACTGTAATATGACTGACAACTAGTAACTAGAAACTGGAACTGTTAGCTGTCAACTGATACTGACACTAAGAACTGGTGGATGATAACTGAGAACTGATAACTGGTACTGAGCTAAAACTGAACTGTTATCTAAACTGGTACCTGTCTGGTGTTATGGGCTATATCCCCCTAAATCAGGTAACTGAACATCTGAACTAGTACCTGTCTGGTGTTATGGGCTGTATCCCCCCAAATCAGGTAACTGAAAACCCGAACTAATACCTGTCTGGTGTTATGGGCTGTATCCCCCCAAATCAGGTAACTGAAAACCGGAACTAGCCTCATGTATAATCATGCAGTGCATACTGTGGCTATATACGCGTATATAACAAACCTGGTGGGTGTTATGGGCTATATCCCCCCCCCAGCCAGTAATATCTAGTCTCTCTGGTCAGAGTGTGTGAATGACACCCGGTCACACTAGGTGTTTCAACTCCCGCCTGAACCAGATGGGCTGTATCCCCCAAACGGGTAGTATCACACGCGACCGGACTTGTGTCCAATGTCCAGCCTCTATGGGGGACTCCAAATCACACATAATATGATCAAAATATAAGCATAAGCATGTATGAGGCATAACACATGTGGCAACAATAGATATGGACTCAAAGGAATGATAAGATAACTCTGGATGGAATTATAGACACAACCTGAAACTTAGAATTTGTTTAACTCTTTGACTTTTATAAAAATTTCGGTAGAGTTTCCTCTTAAACTGGATGATCCGCAAAAAGAGAACCAACACTATACAATATACGGGAATGGATACCCGGATAAACTGATAACATAAACATGTTAAAGGGATAACAAGATGAAACAACTGGATGACATAACAAATCCGCAGATAGAATGTTTGGACATCACCACTGTCCTGGATTTCAACCTAATTTTTAGAGTGTATATCAAAGATATAGACTTCATGGTCTCATGAAAGTTTTAGATATATGTCTTAGGGTTCTGGGGATTGTTAAATAATCTAAATATCAATTTTGTACAAGGAGTTATGATCAATATGCGAACAACTGTCCAAAGATCAAAACAATTTTCCAAATTTTGAAACGTTTTGTCTTGCTGATTTGGATGTCTTTCACCTTGGATTTTAGTACCAAATTAAGTATATAATAGGTTTCCTTGGAACCATACAAGTTTCTCAGAAGAAATACTAAGTTTAGAACTAAGAAAAGCATCAAAAACTAAGAGATACATTCCTTGCCAAAAGAAAGGTTTAGTCTTACATACCTTTGATGTTTCTAGCTTCTAAACTTTGTTTCCTTTGAATTCCACACCTTCTAAAGCTTAAACAAGCTATAAAATAGAATTTAGGTACTTTACTTAGCCATGAAGTAATTCTAAAACTCAAACTACAGACGAAATTGAAGGTAGCATAACGTTACCTTAATCGCGTAAAGCGTTTTGATGCAATCTGTCTTCAATTTCGAGTTAAGATTGATGTTGTTTCTTCAAAATCATAAAAATTTGCTTCAAACTAAAGAACTAACTGTTTCTACCGTGGTGTTTCTGAAAAATGTCGAGAAAGAGAAATTTTTCTCTTTTATAATGAAAACATTTCATTTCTAGCCCTCTTTTGCGTTTATGTCCCTTTTTCTAGTCTGACTTTTGATACTCATATCTTTTTATCCAGACATTGTATGAACAAACTGTCAAAATTTTTGGAAACTACACTCCAATACCTTCAATTTGGTATATCATATGCCCCTAAAAGACCTCATATAACACACGGAATTAATTGTTGGAAAAGCTTCGTTATAAGGCAATTTCTTAGTCGGTTTTTCTGCAACTTAAATCCGATTTTTCCCAAACTTTATATTCAATATATAAACATCATATATGGTCATATTATGACTTTAAACTCACTTAAATCATTCTTAACATGCCATTAGAATGATATACGTCACTTTAGACATACGGGGTGTAACAATCTTCCCCCGTTAGGAACATTCGTCCTCGAATGTTAAATGAAGTATGTAGAAGCATTAAACAACGATCTGTTACATACTGAAGTAATGAAGAGATGTGCATATTTGGCTCTCATGTCATTTTTCAGCTTCCCAAGTTATTTCTTCTACATTATTGCTTCGCCATAACACCTTAACTGAAGGAATGTATTTCGTCCTTACTCGATGAATCTGCCTATCTAAAATTGCAATTGGCACCTCTTCATAAGTTAATTGCTTTGTGATCTGTACATCATCTACTGGTACGACTCTAGAAGGATCTCCAACACATTTTCTGAGCATAGAAACATGGAATACTGGATGTATCTCCTGAAGGTCTGCTGGAAGGTCTAACTCGTAGGCTACACGCCCAACTCGCCTGATAACCTGATATGGACCAATAAATCTAGGGCTAAGCTTCCCCTTCTTTCCAAATCTCATAACGCCTTTCATAGTGATACTTTCAGGAATGCCCAATCGCCAATCTGAAATTCTAAATTTCGACGTCGATTATCTGCATGGACTTCTGTCTGCTCTGCGCTGCTAATAATCTTTCCCTGATCAACTTGACTTTATCAACTGCTTGTTGGACTAAATCTAGACCTATCAATTGAGACTTGCCAATCTCAAACCATCCTATGGGAGACCTGCATTTGCGCCCATACAAAGCTTCATATGGTGCAATCTGTATGCTGGAATGATAGCTATTATTATATGCAAACTCTATCAACGGTAGATGATCACTCCAACTGCCTCCAAAATCTAACACGCAAGCTCTAAGCATATCTTCTAAGGTCTGAATGGTCCGCTCAGCCTGTCCGTCTGTCTGTGGATGAAATGTGGTACTCAGATTCACCTGTGTCCCTAAACCTGTCTGGAATGATCGCCAGAAATTTGCTTTAAACTGTGGGCCCCTGTCTGAAATGATAGATACTGGAATACCATGTAGGCGCACTATCTCTCTGATATAAAGTCTAGCATAATCCTCCGCTGTATATGTAGTTCTAAAAGGCAAGAAATGAGCTGATTTAGTAAGCCTGTCAACTGTAACCCAAATAGAGTCATACCTGCTCCGCGTACGGGGCAAGCCTGTAATGAAGCCCATATTTATTGATTCCCATTTCCATGATGAAATCTCTATTTCCTGTAACAAGCCACTAGGTTTTTTATGCTCGACGTTAACCTGCTGGCAGTTAGGACACTGAGCCACAAATTCTGCTATGTCACGCTTCATTCCGTCCCAACAATAAATCTGCTTAAGATCATGGTACATCTTAGTCAAACCTGGATGAACAGTGTATCTGGAATAATGTGCATCTGTCATAATCTGTCCACATAAATCTGCAACATCAGGAATACAAAGTCTGTCTTTATATATAAGAACCCCGTCACTAGTAACATGTATAGTAATTTTAGTTTTCTTCTGGCTATCTGCCTGTATTGAACTAGAACTGGATTCTCATACTAGTGCTGTTTTACTTCTGTAACTAAGAAAGTAGTGGCTGCTTTCTGAACTATAACTCCTGCGTCCTCTGAATCTATTAATCTGACTTCCAAGATGGACAACTGGTGGAGTGCCTGAGCTAAATCTCTTTTCTGTGGCTGAAGTAAGATAAACTACACATGGACTTATGACTAAGGGCATCAACTACAACATACGCTTTGCCTGGATGATAAAGAATTTCCATGTCTTAGTTCTTTAGCAACTCTAGCCATCACCTTTGTCGTAGGTTTAGTTCATTCTATTTAAATATGTACTTGAGGCTCTTGTGATCTATATAAATATTAACATGAACCCTGTACAAATAATGTCTACAAATCTTTAATGCATGAATGACTGCTACAAGCTCCAGATCATGGGTAGGGTAGTTCTTCTCGTGCTTTTTCAGCTGCCTGGAAGCATAGGCAATTACTCTTCCGTGCTGCATCAAACACAATCAAGACCAATTCGAAAAGCATCACAGTAAATGACATAGCCCTCAGATCCATCTGAAAGTGTAAGTACTGGAGCCGTTATCAACTTGTTCTATAGTTCTTGGAAGTTGTGCTCACAAGAGCCTGACCACTGAAATTTGGCTGCTTTCTGTGTCAATTTGGTCAGTGGAGTTGCAATGGAGGAAAACCCCTCTACGAACCTTCTGTAATAACCCTCCAAACCGAGTAAACTACGTACATCAGTTGGCGTCGTAGGTCTGGGCCAATTCTTTACAGCCTCGATCTTCTGGTCATCTACTTTAATTCTTTCTGCTGAACCTATATGGCCACGAAATGCCACTGAATCTAACCAGAATTCACACTTTGAGAACTTAGCATATAATTGATGGTCCCGAAGAGTACCCAATACTATGCGTAGGTGCTCCACGTGCTATGATTTAGACTTTGAATAGATGAGAATATCATCAATAAATATAATCACAAATAAATCTAGATAAAGCCTGAATACGCTGTTCATCATATCCATAAATACTACAGGGGCATTAGTGAGTCCAAACGACATCACTAAAAACTCATAATGGCCATATCTAGTTCTGAATGCAGTCTTAGGTATATCAGATTTTCTAACTCTAACCTGATGGTAGCCTGATCGCAAATCTATCTTCGAGAAGCACTTGGCACCCTGGAGTTGGTCGAACAAGTCATCAATCCTGGGCAGAGAGTATTTATTCTTGATTGTGACTTTATTCAGCTGTCTGTAATCTATGCACATGCGTAGATAGCCATCTTTCTTTCTCACAAATGATACCGAGGCTCCCTACGGGGAAATACTGGGTCTGATGAGGCCTTTATCTAACAAATCCTCAGTTGCTCTTTAAGTTCTTTATGTTATGCAGGTGCCATCCTCAAGAACATGCCCCTGATGGCGTGCTGGTACTGAGCAAGCAACTGCTGATCTAGCTGGTTGAGCTGTACAACAGCCACCCCTAGTCGGGCAACCTCTCATGAAATGGTCTGCCTTTTGACAAATATAACGAGTATAAACTCCTAACTTACATGGTCTTAAGTGGCGTCTACCACAATCTGGACATCTGGGATATATCTAACCGGCCTGTACAGAAGTACCACGACGCTTAAATCCTGAAGTCTGCGATGCGTGACTAGATCTGGACTGAGGAAGTCTATCAGATCTCAGGCCACGAGACTGTGTAGGTATACTAGCTGGTGGCTGTCTAACACTCTGCTGCCTACTCACTCGAGATGTCTCTTTAAATGAACAAGACAATCTTCCCCTCTTATGTAACCCTCTATCCCTATCGGATCTCTGTTTCTGCTTATTCTCCTCAAGTGATAAAGAAAACGCCTGAATGCGTAATATAATAATTGGCTGCATAGCAACGATCATACACTCATTCACCAGGCGTGGACCTAGTCACACTACATACCTGTGAATTCTATCCTCCATACTGGATACCACAGTAGGGTCAAACCTTGCTAAGAAATTAAAGCAATAATTATACTCTTCTGCACTCAAACTTCCCTGTCTCAAGGTCAGGAACTGATTAGCACGGGCTCCCTATGTCTCTATAGGCATATACTGATAAAGGAAGGCATATGAGAATTCCTTCCAAGTCGTGGGAGTAGCGTCAGGCTGTCTAGATAGCTCCATGTCTGATATCACCCTGCTGTTAGGTTATGCAATCTGAATGCAGCCAACTCTACTAACTCTGTGTCTGCCATGTGCATAACCCTCAACACTCTGGCTATCCTCACTAGAAAATCCTGAGGGTCCTCTCCTGTACGGGATCCGGTAAAGACTGTAGGCTCTAGCCTGATAAAATAATTGATCCTGGATCCAACATCTCCCTGGGCATCTGGGCTGTGTTATCTAGTCTGAGCAACTACAACACTGGTCAATAATCTGATGGCATCCCTCATATTCTGCCCCTGACTGTTGGGTAGAGGAGCTGGACGTACAGTAGCTGTGGTACCTCTAATATCGCCCTGAACTGAAGGGATCTGTGAGGCCTCAGATGGAGCCTCAGGTCTGGACTCATCACTCTCATCCACCTCAGGTGGCACTCTACTAGTACCCTGGCCGGCAATAGCCTTGCCCTTCTGGGCAGCTGTTACTTTCTTCGGCGGCATCGATTTGCTGAAAACACTATAATTAGAGGAATGAATTCTGTAATCATAGCTCTATCGCATGATCTAGAGAAGAAAGAAAGACAACTGTCCTGAAGTGCCTTGTAGCCTCCTGTTCAAAAGTATGGCGCGCAACATACTCCTGAGCAAGACACTACTAGACACGGCCTGTAGACACTCTAGGACTGAACTGCTCTGATACCACTTTTGTCACGATCCAACTTAGGGCCGCGACAGATGACAAACACTAAGTGTCGATCATCACTAATCCTGCTGATAATCTGCTATCCATGAATATAACTGATAAACGGAATAAGCATAAACCTAACTGATGAGAATTATGTAATGCAAAAAGCTGACAAGGCTAACATAAGCTGACATACATAACATACTGACTAAACCACACAGGGACATATCTACAGGCCTCTAAGAGTGATGAACTGAATGTACAAAGGACGGGACAAGGCCCCGACATACCCAAGCTGGCTGACTGTACACATACCAAAAGATAAGTAACTCCGGGAGTAAGCGGAGTGACTCCAATAGCTAATAGATGGCCTACTAACATGGTCCAAGCGTTGATCTATCTGCACCTGCGCGGCATGAAACGCAGCGCCCCAGAAAAGGGCGTGAGTACGATATGTACCAAGTATGTAAGGCATGAACATATAATATATCATAGCTGAATGAAACTGTAAGGCTGGAATATAGATATGTAAATATGAGCTGGAGCATAGCAATATAGCTGGAAATCTGAAGAACGTACTAAACATGATTTGAATATAAACTGAGCTCTAGCTGAAACTGAAACTGAAGAATGAGCTGAACTATACTGATAAATAACTGTAATATGACTGACAACTAGTAACTAGAAACTGGAACTGATAGCTGTCAACTGATACTGACACTAAGAACTGGTGGATGATAACTGAGAACTGATAACTGGTACTGAGCTAAAACTGAACTATTATCTAAACTGGTACCTGTCTGGTGTTATGGGCTATATCCCCCCAAATCAGGTAACTGAAAATCTGAACTAGTACCTGTCTGGTGTTATGGGCTGTATCCCCCCAAATCAGGTAACTAAAAACCGGAACTAGCCTCATGTATAATCATGCAGTGCATACTGTGGCTATATACGCGTATATAACAAACCTGTTGGGTGTTATGGGCTATATCCCCCCAGCCAGTAATATCTAGTCTCTCTGGTCAGAGTGTGTGAATGACACCCGGTCACACTAGGTGTTTCAACTCCCGCCTGAACCAGAGGGGTTGTATCCCCCAAACGGGTAGTATCACACGCGACCGGATTGTGTGTCCAATGTCCAGCCTCTATGGGGGACTCCAAATCACACAAAATATGATCACAATATAAGCATAAGCATGTATGGCAACAATAGATATGGACTCAAAGGAATGATAAGATAACTCTGGATGGAATTATAGACACAACCTGAAACTTAGAATTTGTCTAACTCTTTGACTTTTATAAAAATTTCGGCAGAGTTTCCTCTGAAACTGGATGATCCGCAAAAACAGAACCAACACTATACTATACACGAGAATGGATACTCGGATAAACTGATAACATAAACATGTTAAACGGATAACAAGATGAGACAACTGGTTGACATAACAAATCCGCAGATAGAATGTTTGGACAGCACCACTGTCCTGGATTTCAACCTAATTTTCAGAGTGTAGATCAAAGATATAGACTTCATGGTCTTCATGAAAGTTTTAGATATATGTCTTAGGGTTCTGGGGATTGTTAAATAATCTAAATATCAATTTTGTACAAGGGGTTATGATCAATATACCAACAACTGTCCAAAGATCAAAACAATTTTCCAAATTTGAAACGTTTTGTCTTGCTGATTTGGACGTCTTTCACCTTGGATTTTAGTACCAAATTAAGTATATACTAGGTTTCCTTGGTACCATACAAGTTTCTCAGAAGAAATACTATGTTTAGAACTAAGAAAAGCTTCAAAAGCTAAGAGATACATGCCTTGCCAAAAGAAATGTTTAGTCTTACATACCTTTGATGTTTCTAGCTTCTAAACTTTGTTTCTTTTGAATTCCACACCTTCTAAAGCTTAAAAGAGCTATAACATAGAATTTAGGTACTTTACTTAGCCATGAAGCAATTCTAAAACTCAAACTACAGACGAAATTGAAGGTAGCATAACGTTACCTTAATCGCGTAGAGCGTTTTGATGCAATCTGTCTTCAATTTCGAGTTAAGATTGATGTTGTTTCTTCAAAATCATAAAAATTTGCTTCAAACTAAAGAACTAACTGTTTCTACCGTGGTGTTTCTGAAAAATGTCGAGAAAGAGAAATTTTTCTCTTTTATAATGAAAACATTTCATTTCTAGCCCTCTTTTGCGTTTATGTCCCTTTTTTCTAGTCTAATTTCTGATACTCATATCTTTTTATCCAGACATTGTATTAACAAACCATCAAAAGTTTTGGAAACTACACTCCAATAACTTCAATTTGGTATATCATATGCCCCTAAAAGACCTCATATAACACACGGAATTAATTGCTGAAAAAGCTTCGTTACAAGGCAATTTCTTAGTCGGTTTTTCCGCAACTTAAATCCGATTTTTCCCAAACTTTATATTCAATATATAAACATCATATATGGCCATATTATGACTTTAAACTCACTTAAATCATTCTTAACATGCCATTGGAATGATATACGTCACTTTAGATATACGGGGTGTAACACTATCATAGACAATCAAAGGGCGATATTGTTATGGAGCCCACTGTAGGCTCGATCATGATTTATGACCGAAAGGAGGCATTTCTATCTCTTATAATTCTTGTAAATTTCAAACATATCCGTTTCATTTCTATTTCTCTTTAAGAGAGCACTTACTAAAATTTCATTGTTGTGATTTGCAGATATTGCTAAATTTGGAGAAGTACCTGCTTTAATGAGCTTTGTGTCTTTTGCTTTACTCTAATTTTGTTTGTTTAGTTCGTCTTGTAGATGAACATCTCGGATTCTTCCACCCACAAATAGGATATCTGGGGTCCTTCCACCCACAAATAGGATATTTTCGGGTTCTTCCACCTACAAATAGGATATCTCGGGTTTCTCCACCCACAAATAGGATATGCAGTTTTCTTTCAAGTAGATGATAGCGAAAGACAAGTCGGCTGAAGCACCGCTTTCGGAGTGTTTCGCGATGTCGTTGTCTTGCAACATTGGCATATTATATTTGAAGTGGATGATAAAGATAGGCAATTCGATTTGGGACATTATGTTTCGTTAGTCGACTTACCGTATGAAAGCACCGCATTCTACAATTCATTCTCGCTTTACTTATTGTGTTACTTTACTATTTCAGAATAATGATCAGCCTAGAGGTTCTCCGGGCGGAGCGCCTCGTCAATTGATTGAAGGAAGAGCTTTTGATGATATCACCACCCGCATTTACAATTTTTGTTATTGCTTTATTTATTTCTTATTCCAATTATTATAGTTTATTAGCAGTTGCTCGCTTACCGTTTGTCGAGATTATTACAGGATTTTAGCAACACCGCAGCAGCATTTGGAGCATAACATGGGACTTTTCTTAGCGGTGAACTGGGGCAATCGTTGATATAAGCTAGACTCGTCAACGAAGACCTGAAGAATCGCACCCGCATAAGTCATCAGCCCTAGAGGTAAGTCTCTTGTTAACCTAAGAGTATGAGGTTTGAGATTGAAGACAAGATGACTCAGTTATCGAGATACAGTGGAAGCTATGTCCGTGTAAACCCCTCTTTATGGGTGTGTCGTCGACCACATTTTCATAACTTGGGTGATTACAAGCCTCTTTTCCCGTTCTTGAGTAGTCATTACTATCTCGTCTTTGATTTTCAAGTTGCGTCGAACTACATATGGCCTGATTCTCTTTCAACCCGAGATATGTAGGCAACTCGAAAACTGGAGTTCGGCCATGTCCGTAAGCCTCGCATTTTGATCCCAGGAATCAGAGTCTCGGCTTTACCGTGACAAAATTGGCTTTTACGTCAATTTTCTTTACCCTGAAAACTCTTTCATCCTTTTCGGGTAAAGAGCGGCAGCTGTTGACACCCAATTTTGTCATGGAATTTAATTAAATGTATAATTATTTTAAAATTAAGTTCAATTTTGAAAATTGCAAGTAAATAGCTAATTTTAAAGAGAAATGGCCAAAATCGCAAGTCATCCCTTCATTTGCGGCGTACTATGTAATTCTTTGTTTAATTTAATTGAAGGCTATATGTGTTATTAGGCCTAAACCCAGCCTACCTTTGCAATACCTATATATATATATATATATATATATATATATATATATATATATATATATATATATAGACATACTACATCTAAAACCCTAGCCTTTCACCCCCCACTATTCACTATCATCTTCCTCACAAAAAAAAAAAAAAAAAAAAAAAAAAAAAAACCACTTCTCCCCTTTTACATACACATACAAAAATCAGAAACATCATCACCATCATATCTCCTCTCTCAAACACACCATTTTTGGATACATCTTCTCCTTACCTCCACAATAAAACACAAAAAAAGACAGTCCAAAAAACCATTACATTCACACACACCATCCTTTTCTCCTTTTAAAAAACACAGATCAGAAATAGGGGAGGCACCCACACAATAAACACAGATCAGAAATGGAAGAGGTTGAAGGCAGTGGTGACGCCTTGTTCCCACAGGAAGTCGCCCTGTTCTCCTCATTTTTCTATTCATTTCTGGTTCACCGTAGATCTTTTAAGTAGCCGGCGACGTCCTTCTATTGTGACGTTAATCCCGTTGTCGTTTCGTATGCACAGTTTTCTTATGGTTTCTCGCATACTCTAACAGCCTATTGGTGGAGGTGTAGAAGATCTTGATGTGGGTTTCGATTTGTTTATGTCGTTGATTGTTACCACCACCTTCGCCGGATTTTTCACCGCCATCACTGTTTGCTTTTGTTCTTTCCGGCTCCTCTGTGGTTGTTTATCGTTAGTTGAAATATAAATAGACAGGGGACGGAGTCGAAGCGACGTCATGCGCTTCTCGCCGGAAAAAGCCACCGGCAGTCGCTCCTCCATCCTGTTGGCTACTGCTCCGTTTCATTTGTTTCACTGATCTTCTTACCATGAAGAGCTAAAGTCTACACTTTTTGTTAGCTGTTTTTTTTTTTTTTTTGGGTGATCCTCTGTTGAAATTGGACCATGGTTCAGTCGTGCTCTGACTAATTCTCTTACCTATGCTTTACTGGTTTAGTTTGATCCTTTGACCCAAATGGTTTTATTGCTTTGACCCGTTCATGGTTGGACTACTGTTATGCAATTGACCCCCGTTAATGCTACACAGATTATGGCTTATGAAAAATATTTTATTTGAGGCTTTACAGACTGATTTGAACGGATGCTACACCATTTAGGCCAATGAAAAAATACATATACACGTATTGAGGCCTCGGGATTGATTTGAATATGATACTACACGTGAACAGTTCCGTCCCCGTGTCCCTAAAGCAAATAGGCGATGATGAATGTATGAATTTAATGCAAAGCAAGTCGTGATTAGAGTGATGGATTTGGTACTTCGCATGGCAACCGGCCCGAGCTCCGTGTTTGCAGCCGTATCAACACCCCGAGCCTCTACGCGACACGCCATACAAACCTGAGCTTAAATTTTACAAAACAAAACCCCATTACTATTATTATTATTATATATTTTATCATTATTATTATTATTATTATTATTATTATTATTATTACTTTATTATTATTATTTTATTAGTTATTACACTTTATCATCGTACTAATCCAATTTCATTTGTTTGTTTTGCGAGGTACATTGGGCATGAATATTTGAGATCGAGTTGGCTAAACTCACAAATCGGGATGGTTTGCATTGGCTTGAAGTCGCGTCGGGATCAAGCTCGGGTTCAAATTTTCAATACCCTTTGGAAATTCTAGAAATTCAAGGCTCCCGCGAGTTTGTCACATTTCCGGGTTCTATCATTTTAACTCGATTACTTATTTCAATAAATGTATCATTTGTATTTAGACGTTTCATGTGTAGAATATTCAATTTATGTTAATATTATTTGATTACTTGAGCTATTGTGTTACTTCATGTTCATTACCTTTATTTCGAAGTCGTTATTTAATTTATTGCAAATTGGGGCCATTTTAGCAAATGCGTACAAGTAAAAAATATTTTTGCAAATAAGCTTTTATTGAAATGATTATTATTATTATTATTATTATTATTATTATTATTATTATTATTATTATTATTATTATTATTATTATTATTATTACTATTTTTAAATAATTATTTCGCAAGAAAAAACGCACTTGTAAATATTTGGAAACCTGTCGGATTAACCGTAATTTACGGAATTTCGAAAGTGCCTTAAAAACCTTCTTTCGAAATTAGAAAAACCTCTTACCTTCAGAATCTCTGAAAAAAGACCGTCTTTTTATAAATCGGATTTTTTGCACGCATTTGCTTATTTGGTTCCCTATTTTCCTTAAATTGGGTGGCGACTCCAAAAACTCCAAAAGAGTTAGTCCATCCCATTGATATTCCTAAATTTAGCCTCTCGGGGTTGATTTTTTGGGGGTTCAACAACGGTTGCACTGGAGAAGAAGAGATAAGAAGACAGGGTCTATTTGTTTCTTATGGGGTTGGATGAAAGTCTCTATGGAACCGTCAGTTCCAATCTCTTGGCTCAGGATCAAATGCCATTGATGATTCAAGTTTACCAAAAGGTAATTCAAGATGAATGAGTCAAGGGGATGGCACGGACTCAGGAAGAACGGGGGAGGTGACAGCGTTTGTCGCACAACGGTCGCCCCCACCGAGAAAGGTTATAAGGACTGTCACTTGTACGACCGAGGTGGACATCCTCCGGAACGCTGCTTTGAAGTTATTGGCTATCCGGAGGGTTGGGTTCATTATCCGAGACAAGGTTCTCCGAGTGGTGGACGTGGCAGAGGAAGAGCTGAAAGTAACCGAGGTGGTAGAGGCTGTGGATATCAATAGTGTGGTTCAAATGCTGGTCGAGGACGTGGTAGAAATCGAGCAAATGCTGCTCAAGCTGAGTCCGAAAGTGGAGAGACCGGACACATGACTGTGCCCGGACAAACTAACTTGCCAGGAATAAAAAGTGATCAGTTGCAGATGTTGTTCGAGCTGCTAAACAAGGAGAAGACAAGCACAAGTGAACCATCGATTGGTAAGCAAATTCGACTTCCGTGAATTATTGACACGGGAGCATCAAATCATATGACCGGTCAATTGGGTGTTTTGGAGAATCTACGGACAATTACACAGTGTCCGGTAGGTCTACCAAATGGAAGCGGTACAATGGCTACGAAAGAAGGATCCATCAGATTTAACAAGACATGGTTCTTCAGAAAGTGTTATATGTTCCCGAAATGACTTGCAATTTGATTTTGGTGTCTCAATTGATTAATTAGGGTGCAATGTAAATTTCACTAATGATTTGTGTGTTATGCAGGACTGGGCTACAGGGAAGTTGATTGTAGCGGGTGAATAAAAGAACGAACTCTACTACTTTCGGACAGTACCCTTGGTGAAGGCAATGAAGACAGATATGATGGACTTGTGGCATCAAAGATTGGGGCATCCTTAGATGCAAGTAATCAAATCTCTTTCAGTACTAGAAGATAGGAGTAGGAAAGGTAGCTTAGAGGAAAAACCATGTGATGTATGCCTTCGGGCAAAGCAAACTAAGAATGTATTTCCTTTAAGTAATAATAAAGCTGCCGAACCTTTTGATTTAATTCATTGTGATTTGTCGGGTCCTTATAGAACTGAATCCTCGTGTAGTGCATCATATTTTTTTTTACTGTTGTTGATGATTGTTCACGAGGTGTATGGGTGTCTTTGTTAATTGATAGGAAAGAAGTCAGATAGAAGTTGAAAAGTTTCTTTGCGATGGTATAAAGACAATTTAATAAACGGGTTAAGTGCGTCCGGAGTGATAATGGAACCGAGTTTGTAAGTTTGAAAGGATATTTTCTTGAACAAGGGATATTGTTCAAGACTTCTTGTGTAGGGACACCACAGCAAAACGGGAGAGTCGAACGAAAACATCTACATATCTTGAATGTAGCATGGGCGCTACGTTTTCAAGCTAATTTTCCGATCGATTTTTGGGGAGAGTGTGTGATGATGGCATGCTACTTAATTAACCGGACGCCCACTAAGTCGTTGAGTGGTAAGACACCCTACGATATCTTGATGGGAGTGACACCGAATTATGACCATTTGAGAGTATTCGGTTGCTTATGTTATGTTCGCAATCAAGGACGAACAGGTGACAAATTTGAGAGTAGAAGTCATCGATGTGTATTCTTGGGATATCCAAACGGGAAGAAAGCATGGAGAGTATATGATTTGGAGGCAAAGAAGTTTTTGATATCAAGAGATATGGTTTTTTCGAAAAGGAATTTCTGTTTGCATCTACCGAGGATGAGAAAGAAAAACGGAGCCAAGAAACGGTTCTTGTGACCGTAGAATTGGAAGAAGAAGAGGAGAATGTGCGAGGAATGGGGGGTGTTGAGAATGACACTCAAACGGCTCTGGGAATTGAAGAAATGGATCATGGAGATCTACACCCTGAAATTGTTCCCAATGTTGCTCCCGAACATATTGAAAATGATGTGTTGGTGGAAGAGTTAGGCCGTGGAAAATGGACTAAGAAGGAAAGTGTTTTGTTGAGAGACTTTGTTACTAATACGGTCCAAAAATTGAGTCACCGGGTATCGTCTTGCGTCCGAAAGTCTGATTGTTCATCCATTTCTCAACAACCCTATGGTAAGCCTTATCTTCTAGCACATTATGTCAATTGTGATAATTTTTCTTCGAAGCATGTGAGTTTTCTTGCAGCTCTAATGCAAGGACATGAGCCTACCTCCTATTCGGAGGTGGTGAAAAATGAAAAGTGGAGAACGGCTATGGAGCAAGAGTTGAAGGCATTGGAAGCGAACAAGACTTGGGAGATCGTTCGTTTGCCTCGGGGAAAGAAGGCCCTCCGCTGCCGATGGGTATATAAGATCAAGTATAACTCGGATGGAACTATTGAAAGGTACAAAGCACGACTGGTGATTTTTGGGAATCATCAAATCGAAGGAGTCGATTACACGGAGACATTTGCGCCGGTTGCAAAGATGGTGACTGTCCGAGTTTTTCTAGCCGTGGCTGCAGCTAAAAATTGGGAATTGCATCAGATGGATGTGCACAATGCATTTTTGCATGATGATCTTCGTGAAGAAGTATATATGAAATTGGCTCCGGAGCATCGCATGAACGGGAAAGGAGCTGTGTGTCGCCTCCGAAAATCCTTATATGTTTAAAACAAGCTCCCACATGTTGGTTTGTAAAGTTGTCGGCTGCTCTTAAAAAATATGGGTTCTGACAATCGTATTCGGATTACTCATTATTTACGATGAAGAAGTAAAATGTGCATTTGAATGTACTTATTTATGTAGATGATTTGATTATATCTAGTAATGATTCGAGAGCAATTCAGATTTTCAAATTGTATCTCTCAAAATGTTTTCATATGAAGGATTTAGGTACTTTAAAATATTTTTTGGGGATTGAAGTGGCAAGAATTCTGAAAGGGATCTTCTTGTGTCAAAGGAAGTATGCTTTGGATATCATATCGGAAGCAGGTTTGTTGGGGCCAAAACTGGTTGGTACACCAATAGAGCAGAACCACCGTTTGGCGCTTGTAACTGGTCGTTTATCAAAGATCTCGAACGCTTTCGGAGACTGGTTGGAAGATTGATTTACTTGTGTTTTACACGTCCGGATTTGTCCTATAGTGTGCATGTGTTGTCACAGTTTATGCAGAGTCCCCGTGTTGAGCATATGGATGCGGTGCTTAGGGCCGTTCGATATTTGAGAGGCCATCCATCCCAGCTATGTGCCTACGACCACACAACTGGCCGATATTTTCACGAAGGCACTGGGACAGACACAGTTCGAGTATTTTCTTAACAAGTTGGGCATAAGGAATCCTCATGCTCCAACTTGAGGGGGTATTAGAATATATTAGGGGTTATTAGTACAATTGTATAGGTAGGATAAACTATTTGTGTAAAGTGTACATAATTAGGGCAAATTGTACATTTAGTTGAGCTAAGCCCATTAGGAGTATACTTGGTGCCCAAGATAGGGTTTTCTACTTTTCTTGTATAAATAGGGGACTCATTCATCAATAAGAGGCAAAAATTTTTACTTAATTTTTTGTTTGCTGTGTCCGTTTTTATATATAAGGAAAAATTGTTAAATAAATCCTTTTACGGTCTGAGGATAATTGGTCATCTTTTTCTTGAAGAATTGAACATATGGAGTCTATCCGTTTCACCTAAAACTCAATTAAGATAATGATAAATACGAGATAATTCGCTAACGGCAAGATGAACAAAGTTTAACAAATGACAATATTGAATAATTTCGAATAGTTCAAAACAAATTAGAACATTTCCTTTGTACAAAGTAGTCCCAAAATGCCGTTGTTTATAAAAGAATACAAAAGGTTCATTTAACAACAGTGATCAAGATGAGGCTTGGAGTTCAAACTAGTGACATTACTATTTGGATTATAATCTTGATCATTGAAGTTCAATTTGATCTCGATCGAACATAGTAGGTTTCATCTTTTATGTTTAGCTTCTTGCATTGTGTATTAAAAAAAATCCTAGCTAATTTGACAGGTATATAGTAAAACGTGTACAAAAAGGTATTTGAATGCAAATAGAAAAATGTCTCTAGTCAGCTCAAATAATGATCTCCCCTCTAGAGTCGAGATATATCGAGATAAAGCCATTTGTCAAAACCCTGCGGTTCCTACCTAAATTATCCAACAAAACCAAAGTTTGCCTTCCATAGTGAGATGTGTACTCTCCTTTCCTGTTGTGTCACAACTCGTTCTTGGCGTTATCTTGCTTTATTCAGAAGCAAGCAGGCACTTATTAAACGAATCTTACTCTAGATAGGGTTTGATTTTTACGATTAGTCTAACCAAGTTTTACTTATTTAAAGATCAACTTTTGATACTAAACATGGATTAGTTGTGTTTAAGAGATATTTAATTAGATAAAAGGGTATTCTCCCTAATACTTAAATATTTAGATGACATTATCATACACTACAACATGATTTCAAACAGACAGAAATATTTAATTCAAATCTCACGGCTATGCTTTATTCAGAAGAATTTTCATGTAGTTAGTTAATGCATATTTTCTCTTTAGCCAAGGGTCTATTCGTAACAGTTTCTCCACCTTAGTGGAGGTAGGGCTGCGTACATCTCACCCTTGTGAGATATCACTGGATTTATTGTTGTTGTTAGTTAATGCGCATATTAAAAAAATAATAAATAAATAAAAATATAATATTAGTATAAGTGTATGAAAATTAAGCCCTTCTAGATAGCATGATAAGTTGAGAAAAAGACATAGGTGATATAAATAAACAAAAATATCTTTAGCTTTAGTGCTCAACTGCAGCGAGGAAGACTCACAAGCACCAGCTACGTGTCTGAATTCAACATGCCTTACTAGCACCGGCAAGAATAGTGGTCATTCATGGAACCAACTACTTTTTTATCATTGTTCATTCACCACTTATTTCCGGAATTGATAATGTCAAATGAATACATACACCACTGTGCAAACTTTGAAGGGGAGAAAAGTACATCTACGAAGCATAAAAGAGTATCTAGAAGGAGTTTGTTCCCACCACAGCCTCTTAGTCTTAGACAAGAACCGAAGAAAGTTTTAGTATTAGGAGTAGAGCCAGAAATTTTAATGTGGGATTTAAAAAAAAATGCAAGATCACATCATATTTACAATCAACAACACTTATTCCAAATTTTAACCGGATAATAATTCAAATAAGAGATTTAAAATGATGCAAGAAGATTATATTTACAATCAAGAGCACTTATTCTAAATTTTAAACTGATGAAGAAGTTGATTCCTTCAAAATAGTTCAAGGACAAATATGGCTATTTTTCCTTGTTAAGGAGCAACAGTTAGCGAAAATATATTTTTGAGCTACTTGCCTAGTGAGGGGTGCATTTTTATGCTGCTGGAACGAACATCAAGGACATTTATGTGCCAAAATCGACAAAGAGAGCAAAATTGTTCCATCTCAAACAATTGAGGGGACTAATTTTGGAATTCAAACTTGTCCAAGCCAGTTTAATGCTTTGCCATTATACTAAAAGCTTCTCTTATGTTATGTTGAGGGAAAAAATAAACATATTTGCACAGTATAAATTATCTAAGTTTTTAGGACCCTTGTACGAAATTTTAGCAATCATTTCATCATAATAACTAACAAGCGTTTTCTTGACTTCAGCAACAAATCAAACAAGGACACACTTCTAGCTAGTTAGTTAGTCGTAGTACCTCCTTTATGGTATATAGCTTCCTTATGTATATGTCGAGGCATCGCGCCAGATTTTCCCAAACATTTCCAATTTATGCTTTGTTTTCCAGAAAGGTAGTGAATAACATAGCATGCAATTCAAAGGGAACTGCAAATTTTTCTGCAGCATGTTGTAGAACTCTAGTAATAGAAAACAAACGGGCTCCTCTTGAATATTATCTTAAATGTCATTTGGGTTCGGACTGACAAGAATATATGGGCAATATATCTTTACTGAAACTCGAATTTAACAATCATCTGCAACACGTTGAAAATCAATAGCAATGCCACAGTAAGGAAAAGTACAAGAAGGAATCTGCAAGTGCAAAATCCAACCAAACAATCAATGAAAACTCCACCAACACTATTTAAATGATAAAATGCTTCTTTTACAACAGCACGTAACCTGGAAATCTAAGCAAACTTGCACTAACTTGAATTCTTTTTTAATCAGTACAGTAACTTGAATTCTACAGAGTGTATATTTGTGGATAAATTAATTGGAAGGGCAATTCTACAGAAGGTAGATTCCAGTAAGATTCCAATAACACGAACTTATATAACCTACAAATCTTTGATTGACAGCATAATGTGCTCCGCAATAGTAAAAGAATTTCCTTTGCAGAAATCCAGGGTAGCTACGAGTTCATAATGATGTATTCAGTCATTACGCCTGCGCCTCCGAAAGTGCCTGAGAATGAAACTGTCAGCATAGAGTGGATAGTTTTTTCTGATTAACCCCTTTATGCATTTCCAGTATGAAAAGTCAACCAATTCACCATCCTTCCGAACAATAAATAAACATCTTGAGCTTTCAAAATCAGGATGGTACCCTACCTGCAAAACCAAGACAATGTCAAGTAATTTGCACAAGAGGATCATTCACGCGCTCTCTTTGAGACATGCACAGATAAAATTGTACAACAACAACAACATACCCAATGTAATCCCGCAAGTGGGGTCTGGGGAGGGTGAAATGTACGCAGACCTTACCCTCACCAAGGTGGAGAGGCTGTTTCAGATAGACCCTCGGCTCAAGGAACAGATAAAATTGTAGAAACCTAATAATAAAATATAAATACCGCAAATAGCACACAAAATCATTCATAATTGTTTTCTCCAAATGTCTATGAGCGGTTCCCTACAAAACAAAGGGATTACAATAAGTTTCTGAAATGTGCTCTTATATGTTGACAGCCTATATTCACTTATTTATAGTTTTGACAAGTACGTGCAAAACCTTGAACATGAATGACACCAACTTAAAGACAACTTTTCCCATTGCCATCAGCTCTTCAGTAGAAATAGCTAAAATCTTGTTTTCAATAACAAACAACTAAGTGTCCTAAACCATGTTCCACTCATCTCTACTCCGTTCCCGATTTTGTATTTGGTCTATCAAGCTTGACTTGCTCTTTTTGCAGCATCCCTTTAACCAAATTTTCTCAACATGCATGGTAATGCCTTTGCCTTCTCTTATTGTGGTCAACATGGCATTTCCGAACTTTTCCGCATTCCCTCAATATTCCACTCTAAATATGATTCCTTTTTTTTTTTCAGCTTCAATGATAGGTTTAAAAATCCTATAAGTCATCTGCAGAATTTGATTCACAAACCATTTGTCCAAAATGAATGCCAAGCCACTATCCCATATCATGCTCACTTGTGAGGCACATCATTGTTGCTTCTCACGTTTCTGTGTGTAAATCTCCCTTTCTACTTGAACACCCTTCACTCGCATCAATTACATTGGATTTCTATCATGCCATTGAGAATCAACAATTTACCCTCAGAGTTTTTTGTTACTGTCTGTACCTACATACGTCCCCCCCCCCCCCCCTCCCCCCCTCCTCCCCCCCTCCCCCCCCCTCCCCCCCCCCCCCCAAAAAAAAAACGGCATCATCCTTTTCTGCACCATCAAAGTTTTTCACAAGCACCCCTTTCTATACAATACATGGTGCAATTCGTCAATGTAATTCAATTTGGCTACAATGCAAGAACAGTTTAGATGTTCACCCCTATTGGCGGATGGTTTTCCTGTTATTGCTGCAAGCTTCTGATACATTAACATCATACTCTGGGTGTGCATGTATAATAATATGGTTCACTCTTGGTCCTACTATATCTCAAAATGATAAAATGGACAGAAGTGATAGTTCTAAAAGGCAACTTAGAGGAGCTCAACTATCATTTAACCAAAATAATTGCAAATTTGACCTTCCATAAACCTAAAGTAAGCTACAAAATCCAACAATATGAAAGAACTCAAGAAATAAATGAAGTTCACAGCTTACAGATTAATAAGTTTAGATGCTATAGATATTACACAGAAAGTGATGCCACAATATGAGGCTTGCCATATAACTTGAAATAGTTGATACTACTATATTTCACCATGTTATAACGGTGTTTAGCAAAACTACTAAGAAGGGAAATCGTTTCTCCATTCTAACTTAATTGTATCTCTTCTTTGAGAGTTGCTCACACTAATTTCAAGAGAATACAAGGTAGCTATCCAATTGTTCTGTCAGGCAGCAGCATTTGTGCATGGAGAGATAGAGAGATCGAACCAAGAGCTGAACAAGAAAAACTTAAAAAATCTTCAGGAGAAAAGCATGTCATACAGCAAACAAGTTCCACACAAGCAAATATTCAATAGTACAGAATAGATCTTTAGCTTCACTTACTCAGAAAGTAAACAAAATGAAGGGATCCTAAAAGTGAAGAAAGAGAGATGCACCATGAGATAATGCAGGCAGATCTGTACATAAACAAAGAGCAGGAGGATGGCTTACAGTAATGTAATTAACTCCGGAGCCAATCTTCTTTTCACATTCCGGATGATACGGAAGCAACCTTTGTAGAATAGTTCTCTGATGTTCAGGACTTAATGGATCGCCAACTGAATATCTGCCAATTGCAGATTGAACAATTGAAAGGATATCAATGTGTGTGTTTAGAGAAGGGTTTTGGGGGGGGGGGGGGGGGGGGGCTGAAGAATCACCTAATTGTAAGAGTTGTTAAATATGACATGGCTATGCACGATTTCACATTTCATTGACACACAGGATATATCACTGAAGCAAGTACCTTATTGTAGAATACATATCTCTCAGAGAGAGGTTGATAACTAGCTTATCGCTCCAACAACTTAGATGCAACTCGATTCAACGAAAAGGAAGAGGGGTGAAAACAGATTCACAACCAGCTTAACCTTATCCCAAGATCATTTTCTTTTTTAATTCTATGATAACAGCAAAACAAAGTGGTGACTCGATTGAGCAATTCGAAGGCTCGCATCAACCAGATGTAAACATTCACCAAAACTTGTCATGCTGTGAGGAATTGAAGTTTATAATTCATAGGGCAAACAATGCCTAAGAATCTACATAAGGTAGTCTGCCAGACATCTCAACTTCTATTTTTATGAGAAAGTACTTGCTTTCCAATAAGAACTGGATTAAGATAACAATTTCAATCACCAAACAAACGCTGAAATAACAAGTTAAAACTCAAACTTTATCTTTTAAGGCAAATTAGGGATTCTCTCGTTTTAAGAACACACCACAAAATTGAGAACCTGACATTGTGCTCACCATCAAATGCAAATATCACTTATGCAAAAGGGGGTTAACTTAGGTAGTTCACCTCACATTGGATGCATAGCCCCTAAGGCTTTGGTCAACTAGTAAGTGCACAACTTGTAATGTGTGATTAGTGGCACGTCATAGGCGAATCCAAGATAAGATGTTTACAGGTTATACATTCTAAGACCTAAAGTGCTGGTATCTGAGTTTTGAATTTAATTTTTGCACATATTAAGTGAATTTCTTAACCCACATACACGATCTACGCCAAAGCTACTTGGTTCTGCCAAACCTTATATCCACCTCTAGCAGACGTCACGGATTTGAACCCCACCACAGACAAATTCTAGTATTTAAATGGACAAGCATTGAGGGAACTTGACAGAAGCTGATTTAAGATTTGAAGTTTATGAGTTCTGGATTCTAGGAAAACCACCCCAAGTGCTAATAAATAGGTTCTAACTTTAATGTTTACACATATTCAGTGAGTCTACATTCACCCCAAGAGAATATAGCCTATTATCCACCGAGTTTTGAACTGTGCACACTGCATATAAAAACTCTAGTATTCGCGTGTAGCCTATTCTGGAGATAAAAGCACACAAGCATAGCTTTCACGTATATATATGAAAGGTAAGTTTACATAAATAACCGTCCTAATCAGTATACATAAATTATCCGCTTATCATACATGAAACATACTTGGAATATACAAATAATGCTAGTTTTTGTTTAAGCAGTCTAGCCATTGTTCAGACAGTGTAAAACATGGAGGCTTACTTTCCAGAATGAAGAATCATTCTAACAAAACCAACAAGAGGAACAGTATCTTCCAAAATCTGATCTTCCCAATCAACCCAATCTCCTCCTCCTTCACTCTTCTTCCCCTCTTCACCATCCTCATCACTCTCCTCTTCTTCCTCCTCCTCCTCCTCCTCCTTCACCACCAACTCCTCACTCGTAGTCGAAATCACCGGCTTTCGCCTCAACAGCTCCGCGTTATCGCTTCGAATCCCTCCGCTTTCTGAACCTGTCTTCAATGCCGCACAGTGACACAACTTACAACGTGAAAAAGAAATAGAAAAAGGAGAAACTAGTAAGTGATGATTATGAGAAATTGGGCTATGGCTAGAATTAGTAAAAGAGTTGCTTTTTCTGGTTAGTAAGTGAAAATTTGGGTGATTCGTAGTGCAAATTGAAGCCATTTTTTAATAAATTAAACGTTTTTTTGTGAAATTTATTGTAGTAATTCAATATTCAACATTATAAACAGTTGAAGAATATTGGGTAATGTTTAGAAATGGCTAAAAGGTGAAAAAAGGAGATATTTTTATTGGGGAAGTAGTGTGCAGTGCTCTCAGCTCACTGCTGTGGAAGAAAGGAGAAGATAAGTGTAAAGTTAGAGGAGGTTTTATTGGGCGGGGCTGGATTTTTGGGTGTTTGAGTTGGGTGGGTGGGTCTTATTACCATCATTTACGTAACTATACAATATTACAAGTACGTATAGACATTTTACGGCTCTGCCTTTTAGTAGGAGCGTCATGGTTATTCAAAAATCGACTGAACCATACCAAACCGAACCAATTGTTAAGTTGTGTAAAAACAGTAGGTTCTGAATAACTATACCGAATAATTAGAATATATTTTTTATTTAATTAAAAAGATGTCGAACCAAACCGAATAAACTTACTCATATTAATATATTTTATATATTAAATTTATGTATAATAAAGAAATTTGTTATGAAATTAAAGTAATTAACTAAGATTTTAAAAGATAATAATAATAATAATAATAATAATAATAATAATAATAATAATAATAATAATAATAATAATAATAATAAGGAAGAGAGAGTAGATATATTGTTTTGTGCTGAAGTGTATTTTACAAATGCATTGCAAGTCTCCATTTATAGACATATGTTGCGGGATAAATTATTGTTGTAACTATGCACTAGTCAAATCCAATCGTAATAAAAGATAAGATAGGGATACGAGGTATGAGCATTGTACAATAGAAGTCTTCAATGAATAATGGAGGCATTGACGCCCACATTAATTCTTTTACAACACTCGCCCTTGGATGTCTATGCATCGATAGATAAATGTGTCTTGTTAACGTACACTTATTTGTAATACGTATTTTTTGATGCCTCATTAAAAACCTTACCAGGAATATTCATTGGGACAAAACCTTGGTTAAGGAAAAAAAGTACAACGCGTATTTTACTCCCCCTGATGTAAACATCACTTAATGTCTCGGAGACGACACATTTCAAGCTTGTACACAAGCTTTTCAAATGTTGAGGTTGGAAATGACTTTGTGAACAGATCAACCAAGTTCTCACTTGAACGAATTTATTGAACTTTTATTTCACCATTCTTTTGAAGATCATGAGTAGAAAAGAATTTTGGTGAAATATGTTTCGTTCTATCTCCTGTAATATATCCTTCTTTCAATTGCTCGATGCATGTAGTATTATCTTCATACAATATTGTTGGAATCTCATCTCTAAAAAATCACGCATTTTCTGAATGTGTTGAGTAATTAACCTCAGCCAAACGCATTCCCGACTTGCTTTGTTTTGTTAAACGCCATGATATAGTTGTACCCCCCACATGTAAATAAGTAGCCTTTTTGAGATCGACCTTTCTGTGGATCAGACAAATATTCTGCATCTGCATAACCAATTAGTGACAAATTGGATTCATTTGAATAAAAGAAACCCTTGTCGATTGTTCCTCGAAGGTATCTGAATAATTGTTTGATAATATTCTAGTGTCTTTGTGTCGGGGAAGAATTAAATCTTGCTAATAAGTTTACAGAAAAAGCAACGTCTGGTCGGATATTATTAGCAAGATACATTAATGTCCCAATTGCACTAAGATATGGTGTCTCAGCAACAAGATTCTTTTCATCATTTTCACGAGGACGAAATGGATCTTTGTTTATATCAAGTGTTCTCATGACCATCGGAATACTCCATGGATGAGATTTATCCATGTAAAATCGCTTTAAATTTTTTTGGTGTATGTTGTGATTGATGGATAAAAATTCCATTGTCAAATGCTCAATTTAAAGACCAAGACAAAACTTTGTCTTTCCAAGATCTTTCGTTTCAAATTCTTTCTTCAAATAATCTACTGCCTTTGGAATCTCTGTGGGAGTTCCTATAATATTCAAAGCATCAACATATACAATAATTATGACAAACTCAGTTCCAGACCCCTTTATAAAGACACAACGGCAAACTGGATCATTTCTATAACCTTTTTTCAGTAGGTACTTGCTAAGGCGGTTATACCACATACAACCTAATTGTTTCAAACCGTATAAGGATTTCTGAAGCTTTATTGAACAAGTTTCTCGAGAACCTTTAAATGATTCAGCCATTTTGAATCCTTCAGGGATTTTCATAAATATTTCATTGTCCAATGAGCCATATAATTAGGTTGTGAAAATATCCATCAGATGCATATCAAGTTTTTCAAGCACAACCAGACTTATAAGATATCTGAAGGTAATTGCATCCACCACATGAGAGTATGTCTCCATATAATCAATGCCAAGTCTTTACGGAAATTTTTGTGCCACTAGTCGTGCTTTGTATCTAGCGACTTCATTATTCTAATTTCATTTTCGCACAAAAACCCATTTATATCCAACTGGCTTTACACCTTCAGTTATTCGGATGATTGGTCCGAAAACTTCACGTTTCTCAAGTGAAGCCAGTTCTGCTTGAATTGCGTCTTTCTATATTGGCCAATTACTTCTCTGTCTTTTTGTTGCATTATCTCAACAACAACATTATATCCAAATACATTATTTACAACAACATTATTTCGGTTCCATCTTTTTCCCGTCAAGACATAATTTAAAGAGATCTCTTAATTTTCATCATTTTCAAGTACCTGAACCTCCTTTGAGATATTATTAATCGTTATGTCTTGGTATTATCTTTACCAGCATTATCAAGACGAATTGTCTTAATTGCATAATCTGGAAACTGTGCTCTTAATACTATGATTTGAGTAAGCAATCTCGCAAATGCCAAGTTGCGAGTTGATAATAAACATACTTGTGACCATCTTGTTGATGCATCTATTAAAACCATATAATATCTAAATGGTCCACATGGTGGGTTAATAGGTCCATATATATCACCTTGTATAAGTGTTAAGGTAAATATTTTGAAGAATGACAAACGAAGGATCCAATAGTTCTGAAGGAGAACCTGGTCCTTGTAGAGAAGGGCACGACTGATCGAAAAGATTAAGGGTCGTAAATTCTTGCAGAACTAGGAAGAGTGGCGCGTGTACGAGTATGCATCCTAGTCAGCTAAAAGATATTGTGTCGTGGCTGTATCTTCGAAGTACGAGTAAGAGTTGGAGCTAACAAGGAAAGAGTCACAGGAAATCTTGTCTTGCTATAATTACAAGGTTTCCTTGTGAAACTCAACTAGGGTTATGAAGCCCATATAAAAGCCAGTAGTTGAGGCAACCGATATTCAGTCATTCACATACAGAGAGTTGAGAGCTATACAAAAGGCGATCTAACAACTTTCAAAGTGACTGAACTGGAGAAGACAACTGTTGGAAGCTACATAGTTAAATCTAGATATTCTGTCTAGGTTCTTGGTTTTAAAGTTGTCATAGTTTTGGGGCTATTATTGTTTCACCTACATGCTTACTTTAGAAGCAACTATATTAGGTGAACCTTTATGAGATTACTTTGTAAAGCTAGGTTTAGCTTTGCTGAGTGATTAGGGTCTAGAGTGTAGCCCCTTGGTTACAGAGTTTTGTAATCTAAAACTTGCTCTTTGTGTTAGTGGATTGGTTCATAAATCCCAGAGTGTGGGTCGTGGTTTTTCTCCCTTGAGCAAGGAGATTTCCACGTAAAAACACCGTGTTCTTTAGATTGCATGTTGGGTGTGTTGTGGTGTCTGCAGTGGTAAATTGGTATGACAAGAACAAGGTTCTTGACGGTAAGAATCGGGTTCTTCGAAGAAAATTGGAGGACAATATTCAACCCCCCTTCTAGTGTCAATAGGAGGTGCTTAGATTTCAATAAGTGGTATCAGAGCAGGTCTTCTCGTATTAAGTTAACACCTTGAGAAGGATCAAAATCATGAGTTCACCACCTACTATCACTGAAGGACAGTCGGTTCTAAGGCCTCCACAGTTTAATGGTCAGTACGACGCTTGGTGGAAGAACATAATGGAGAACTACATTTGTGCTGAGGATTATCAGCTGTGGCTGATTGTATCTGATGGAAACCTGATTCCGAAGAAAGTGGTTGGGGAAGGAGCTGCTACTCGAGAAGAAACTAAGTCAAAAGAAGAGTTCAATGAGGGCGACTATAAGATGGTTGAAAAGAACCACAAAGCCAAATGTTTGGTAATTTGCGAGCTTGGTCCTGAAGAGTTCAATAGAGTTTCATTTTATAAGACTGCTAAGGAAATTTGGGATGCTCTGGAAGTTGCACATGAAGGAACTACTGAAGTGAAGGATTCCAAGAGAAGAATGCTGAAAAGACAATTTGAGTTGTTCACCGTGGGAGAGAAGGAGTCAATACAAGACATGATGACAAGGTTGACTATCATAACAAACGAGATGAGGTCTCTGGATATGGAGCTACCAGAAGTAGAAATGGTGGACAAGGTTCTGAATGTACTTCCTGATGCCTGGGAACCCAAAATGACGGCCATCATTGAGTCTAAACCTCTCAGATTCATCAAACTTGAGGAACTGGTTGGAAGCTTAAAAACACATGAGATGATGAAGGAGTCAAAAAGTAAACCAGTACCCAAGAAGGACAAGACTCTTGCACTTGAAGCCACTGATGAATCTGAGGAATATGTTGACTTACAATCAGTTGAAGCTGCTATGATAAGTGCTTTAAGACAAAAGTTCAATCTGGGAAAGTTCATGGGGTTCAAAAAGAAATAACAAAGAAGGCTCTGGAAGAAAGAACATTGTCGACAACCCAGACTACTCAGGATGCTTTAAATGTTTCAAGAAGGACCATGCAGTTGTGGATTGTCCAATGTGGGAAGTCGAGTGGATGAAGAGTAGAGCTATAAAAGAGAAGGAGAAGGAGGTACCTAAAGATACTGATAAAGACAAGAAGAAGTTCAAACGACCTCCAAACTTCAGAGCAGAAAGAAGGAAGAAGAAGGAGGCATTTTATGCTACATGGGGACCTACTGATAGTGAATCTGACCAAGAAAAGGAATCTGAGGATGAATCTCCTCTAGCATTGATGGGAGTGTCAAGTGAGAGCTCATATGAGGAGGATCCACGCGAGTTCAGAGAAGGAAGAGATCCCTCCAAGCCACCTGTGTTTAATGGGACAAGCTACAAATGGTGGAAGAAATAAATGAAAATCTTCCTTCAAGCGATTGATTATAGCCTCTGGTTGATAGTAAAACGATGACCTCATGTTCCTGTGAAGAGAGTAGCAAAAGGAGCTTTGGTGCCAAAATTGGTAGAAGAACTTGATCCTCAAGATTTAGATTGGCTGCAAGCAAATGCCAAATCTATGTTGTACTTAAGACAAGGGCTGGCGACTGATGTGCTAGCAAAGGTACTTGAATGCATGTCTACCAAAGAAATTTGGGAAAAGCTTAAAGAGGTGTACACAGAAAATGATCAGAGGAAGGACTCAGCCCTTATGGCAACAGACGGAGATGAAGCTGCTTATTCAGCAGAGGTATGCCTTTTGGAATTAAAAAAAAAAAATTGCGCACATACTCTACTGAAAATTTGATCTTAATAACTGCCACCTTAATTGAGGGTTATGAAAAGGTAAAAACTGAGAAAGATAAACTGGCTGAAGATATGAGTGATCTTAGAACAAAACACAAGAGTCTGCAAGAACAAAATATTGAGCTGGAAGAAATTAATGCGGTTCTGAAAGGACAGGCTCTTGTGTCAAACTCTAAGATCTCAGAATTAGAATTGGAATTGAATCAGTTAAAGGAGAGTGTTAATGGTAAGCAAGTAATGAGTGAAGTTCAAACCTTTCTTGAAGATGAGCTTAAAAGAGCAAATGAGATTCCATATCAGGCGACTAAGAAAAACAGGACTCTCAAACAACAGGTTGATAAAACTGAGTATGAGCTTACCAGATTAACAAAATGGAACAAATCCTCTAAGTCAATGAATTGGATTCTTGAAAACCAGAACAAAGGAAAACAAGGAATAGGATTCAAGAAACCACTGCCCCCATATAATCCTAAAAGCAAATATGTAGGTTTGCCTTGTAACATGTTGTGCACCTTCTGTGGTGAAACTGGGCATTACAGACAAAGGTGCATGAATGCAAGAAAAACAAAGACCAAAAATAAGAGGAGTGTTCTACCTGAATGGGCTAAGAAGGGTTTGATTTATCCATTCTCTCATAAGAAGGGACTCAAGCTTGTCTAGGTTCCTAAAACTAACCTCTGATTTGTTTTGCAGGCTGGAGTGAGAGTGAACAACCCAAGATGGATTCTTGACAATGGTTGTTCAAGACATATGACAGGAGACAGAAGAAACTTTCTCTCATTGGCTGCATTTCAAGGAGGCAGTGTGGCCTTCGGAGGAGGAAAAAGTGGTCAGATTGTGGGAATTGGAAAAGTTGGGAGAACTCTAGATCATGCTATTGAAAATGTGTACTGTGTTGATGGTCTTAGACATAATTTGCTGAGTATCTCTCAATTGTGTGATAGAGGAAACGAAGTGAGTTTCTCCTCTGTAGGGTGTATTGTGAAGATTCTACAGAGTGGAGAGATTGTCAGGGAAGGAAAAAGGGTGAAGAATGTGTACAAAGCATCACTGAAGTCACTGCCTGAAAATAACTTAACATGTCTGAATGTTCAAGAAAGTGATTCTCAGCTGTGGCACAAAAGAATGGGACATGCCAGTTTGTCACAACTCAACAAGTTAGTATCAAAGGAGCTGATTCATGGAATGCCAAACAAGAAATTTGAAAACATAAAGATGTGTGATGCTTGTGTTAAAGAAAAACATGTGAGATCATCCTTTAAATCCAAAAAAGTGGTGAGCACATCAAAACCACTGGAGTTGATACACATGGATCTTTGTGGATCCATGAGAGTCAGGAGCAGAGGAGGAAAGAGGTTCGTGTTCGTAATTGTTGATGATTACTCAAGGTATACATGGACTCTATTCCTGGCATCCAAAGATGAAGCCTTTGATAGTTTCAAGGATTGGGCTGGAGTTGTGCAGAAAAAGTTGAGCATGGAACTGGTCAGCATCAGATCTGACCACGGCACGGAGTTCAAAAACATAAAATTTTCTGAGTATTGTGCCAAACACAACATTGATCGCAATTTCTCTGCACCAAGAACTCCATAACAAAATGGAGTAGTTGAAAGGAAGAACAAGTCTCTAGAGGATATGTCAAGAACCATGTTGTTATCAAGTGGTCATGCAAGGAACTTCTGGGTTGGGGCTATAAACACTGCATGTTACTTGTTAAACAGATGCTCCATAAGAGCTATTCTTGATAAGACTCCATATGAACTTCTCAGAGGAAGGAACCCGAATATTTCACATCTGAGGACTTTTAGGTGTAAATGTTTTGTTCACAATAACGGTAAGGAACCATTGAGAAAATTTGATGCAAGAAGTGATGAGGCAATATTTCTCGGATACTCTACTCAAAGAAAGGCCTACAAAGTGTTTAACAAACGAACACAAACAGTAGTGGAGAGCATGAATGTGGTATTTTATGAATCATATAAGGAAATTGATGAAAAAGAAGTAGATGATCAGGCCATTAGACTTGCTGGAGATGATGGTACCGTTAACTCTAAAAATTCAGAAGAAAAGGAGGAACCATGTGAGGAAAATGAAGATTCAGCTCAAGGGGAACAAGGAGTCAACATGTCAGGGGAAACAACAGATGAAGTCGATAATCAGGAAGAACCCACTCCAGATATTGCTGAAGGTTCTTCTCGTCATATACAACCTCGACCATGGAAACATCAAAGTGCTCACCCTCTGGAGAATGTGCTATCTGAATTGGATACTGGAATTATGACTAGATATGCCTTGAAGAACTTCTGTGCATTATTTGTCTTCCTATCATCTATGGAACCAAAGAATGTAAAAGAAGCTTTGGAAGATCCAGACTGGGTCTTAGCCATGCAGGATGAATTGCATCAGTTTGAAAGAAGCAAAGTCTGGCATCTGGTTTCTAAGCCAAAGGACAAATCAATTATTGGAATAAATTGGGTATTCAGAAACAAATTGGATGAGCATGGTATAGTGACAAGAAACAAAGCTAGATTGGTAGTCCAAGGATACAGTCAGGAGGAAGGAATTGACTATGATGAGACCTTTGCACCAATAGCTAGGATGGAAACCCTAAGAATGTTGATTGCCTTTGCTACATACATGGAGTTTACACTGTATCAGATGGATGTGAAGAGTGCCTTCTTGAATGGTTACCTTAATGAAGAAGTCTATGTAATACCGCCACCTGGTTTTGTGAACAGTGAATTTCCTGATCACGTTTACAAACTTGATAAGGCACTCTATGGATTGAAGCAAGCCCCCAGAGTTTGGTATCGAAAGATTGTCAGGATTCTTGCTGAAGAATAGTTTTTCAAGAGGGAAGATTGATAACACATTGTTCTTGAAGAAGAAAGGAAAGGATCTATTGGTGGTTCAGGTATATGTTGATGACATCATTTTTGGTGCTACTGATGAGGAATTATGAAAGGGATTTGCTGAATTAATGGGCAGTGAATTCGAAATGAGCATGATGGGAGAACTCAATTTCTTCCTAGGATTGCAGATTAAGCAAACCCCTGAAGGAACTATAATTCACCAACAGAAATATGTCAAGGAACTTCTAAAAAAATTCGACATGGAAGGAGCAAAAGAAATGTCTACACCTATTGCTCCTGGAACCAAGCTGGATATGGATGAACTAGGTCCTTCTACAAATGAGACAAAATATAGAGGAATTATAGGTTCACTCCTGTATCTCACAGCTAGTCGACCTGATATTGTATACAGTGTGGGACTGTGTGCTAGATTTCAGTCCAAGCCTAAGAAATCACAGTTGACAGCTGTGAAGAGAATCTTGAGATATCTGAAGGGAACTAACGAGCTCTGGGCGTATATGATTTTATGCTCGTACTCTGTCAAATTATAGTATAGTTTAAGATATTGTCCCACAGAGATTGGAACCACCTAGGCTACAAATTTATATTGCATTTGTCACTATTTGAGAGAAATAGATTGGTGAGGTGAGAATTGTTTAATAGTCCTAAAAATTTAAATAACAATAAAGTAAATATTTTATGGATTTTTTAAGTAAATAAAAGATAATAAAGATAAAGGTTGGGATACTTTGTATTAGCAAAATAAAACTATTATAATAAAATCAAAATTTCATTATTTCTTCTCCGTTTAATGACATGGTCGTTTATTTCTAATACAACCAAATCATATAAAAGTAACCAATTAATAACACCTATTTCGGTTGATGTAGTTAATCGATTGACAGTGAAACAGAGACCTTGTTCAAAGAATGATCATTTATTTCTAATACAACCACTTCACTTAATCACAATATATTAATAGCACCACTCGCGCTTATACTTTTAATTTATTGATAGTCAGTGACATTAAACAATAATTGATTAATAACACCTCTTTCGATTAGTGTAGTTAACCGACTAAAGTAATGATTTAAACAAGAAGTATCTTAGTTGAGTACACCAAGTGAGCAAAAGCCTCTTTCGATTAGCTTTTACTAAATCAATAATCTTATTTGAGTCAACTCCTCCGTGAGAATTAGAATTGAAATAAATAAGATAAAGATTATGGTTAATCCTGGTGTATAAAAATGATAAAGAGAAAACCCCAACATAAGAATATAATAAAATCAAGACTTCCATTATAAAAATTTTATCAAGCTTCAACTAATATCCCAACCAAAGAAAATTACTCCATTATGGAGAAAAGAAAATAATATTTGTACAAAGAAGAAACAACTTATAAAACTAAAATAAAGCTAATAGAGAGGTGTTTATTTTTTACACAGAAGATGGGATATCCTTCTCAACAAACGTTGGACTATTTATAGAGAAATTTGACAGAAAAAAAGCTCCACTGATGCGAGGTTACTAATGCCATTAGTGGCATTTCCTTGTTATTTTCCCACTAATCCGAACCACCGATGCCATCGGTGACCTTTTCTTCCTCTTTCCCAGTAATGCGAACTCACTAATGCCATTGGTGGCATTTCTTCATTCTTTTCCCACTAATGCGAACTACCGATGGCATCGGTGACCTTTTCTTCCTCTTTCCCAGTAATGCGAACTCACTAATTCCATTGGTGGCATTTCTTCATTCTTTTCCCACTGATGTGATCCATTGATGGCATCGGTGACATTTTTTTCTCTTTTCTTGCTTTTGCGTTCTTTTCTTTCTCGGAAGACTGTTTTGTGTATTTGCACAGTTTGAAGATAATACCATATATTTTATATAAAAACATAAATATATATAATAATTTTTATATCTAAAATTATATAAAATATATAACTATCAGGAACTCAGGATCTATGTCTATGGTACCCAAGGGGAGGTACCTTTGAACTAATTGGCTTTGCTGATGCTGATTATGCAGGTAATATGGTGGATAGAAAAAAGCACTTCAGGGATGGCACATTTTCTTGGTCCTTGCATAGTTTCTTGGGCCACAAAGAAGCAGAACTCAGTAGCTTTGTCTACTACAGAGCCAGAGTATGTAGCAGCTGCATCATGCTGCTCACAATTGCTATGGATCAAACAGCAGTCGGAGGACTTTGGAATTAAATGTGGAGCGGTGCCATTTTCTATGATAACACAAATGCAGTGAACATTGCCAAGAACCCAGTCCAACATAAAAGAACAAAGCACATTGATATTAGACACCATTTTCTTAGAGATAATTTTGAGAAGGGTCTGATTATGAATTCTTGCAGGACCGAGGACCAAATTGCTGACATCTTTACCAAAGCACTGAATAAAGTTCAATGTGAGAGAAACAGGTTGGAGTTAGGGATGACCAAAATACACGGATGACTCAGCATTTGTTCCCGAATGATTGGTTAGTTAAGTGTTCATTAACTTGTTTGTAACTATAGTTGCTATTGTCCAGTCTGAATTCTGTATTTTATTTAAGTATACTTGTTTAACTGAGTACCACCAGGTTGGGCTAATGTCTTCCCATGCAAGAACCTACAGGGTACTTAGAAGGAACCAAGACAAGCATGAGGAAGCATGTCCAGGTACATCTACACAGTTATTTATGTTAAGTGTCATAACTGAAATTGATTTTCTAATATATGTGCATCAAGGAAACCTTTCCATGTCTGTGTAACCGCCCAAAATTATAGGAACAATTTCTTTTGTGGTTATACTTCTACTAGACTCCAACTGACCCCACCTATTCTAGAAGCCTTAAATGGGTAAGTCTAAATAACTGCCAAATCGTACACTTTCCCGGTTTCCCAAAACTTCAAAAAGCTGCTTCTCTTTACATCACCATCATTACTACCTATGCCCTAGAGAAACCCTAACCCACCGTTACTCCTTCTCATAATCGGAAGGAAAAGGAAGAGATACACTCACCAAACCTCTCTCTACTCTGTTCTCTCTCTCTCTCTCTCTCTAAATTCAAAACAAGAAAATTTTCTCTCAAAACCCTAACCAAAATCACTATGTCTCAAGCACAATCATCATCCGCCTCTCCGACAAAGACCTCAGAAACTCACACCTCCAAAGAATCTACTCTTAAACCTCCTACCTCTACTCTTGCTGAAAGAATTTCCAAAGCGAGGTTGAAGTTTCACAAAAAGGTGGGAAAGAAGGGTCCAAAGAAGGTCGTTACGAAACCTTCATCTCCGACGCCGACATTACCAGTTTCTGATGAAAAACCAGTTGAGGTAAGGCATGACTCAACCCTAACTAGTTCTACTGATTTAGATTCTGTGAAAAGCCCTGGGAAGTTGAACACCGAAATTTTGGTTAAAGGGTTAGATGAAATAGTAAAAACAGTAGAGCCTAGTGGTATGTCTGATAGGGGGAATGCTAGTAGGGAGAATTTGCAAGTTTTGCAGGAGGACTTTGTTCCTAAGATTAGGTTTCATGTTCCCTTAGTGACTGATAAAATAGTAGAGGTCAATATAGTAAAAAATGTGTTGGAAAGATTGAGAGAAGAGGATTCTGCTGATTCTCAACAGGGCGCAGTCAACGAATCTAGTTTGGTGGCTGCTCTGTTGAGAAAGTTCATGTGATGGCTATGTTGGAAGGTCCAGTAGGTGGAGGACCTAGTTCTGTTGAAGCTACAAAGGAATTGAGTCAAGAACCTGGCTCTTGCTCAGTTCCTGTAGTAGCTGAGGATGCAGAACTGGATTGGACCGACTCTGAGGGAGAATAAGATGAGGAAATTCAGGATGGTGATGGTGGAAGTGAAAAAGCTGAGAAAAAACAAAAGAAGAGGGTTAAAAGAAAGTTTGGTGAAGAGGATGAGAAGCTGATGGGAGAGGAGCTAGAAGAGGAGGTAGTATTTGTGAATGAAACAAAGTCAGAAACATATAAGAGAAGAAGGCTATTGAAAGGGGGAAAAGCTGTGTTAAAAAGCAGGCTAGTGGATGAGAGTGATGAGAACTCTCAGGGTGAAAATGGGAGTGATGATAAGCTTACTGCTCAGACAGCACCTAGGAGGGTGGCTACTAGGTCTGCCCTGAAGCAGCAGGTAGAGAAGATGGCAAATCTTGAGAAGAAGAGGTTAAGAAGGTGGTTGATGAGAAGCAGGTGAAGAGTGTTATTGAAGCAAAGGGGGAGAGTGATGAGGCTGGGAGTTATGTTGATCCTAGTGATTCTGATACAGATAGTGAGGTAGAAAGAAGAAGAGGAAGAAATATACTGATGAGGAGGTTGACAGAGCAGCCTTCATTGTTAGGCACCAAGTATTGGCTGGAAGCATCTTGAGTGACCTAAATGAGCACAACATGAAACCTCTACTAAGGAAGGTAGAGGATCAAGGCTAGTTGAATCTCTTTGCTAAGGAGAACAGATTTCTGTAAGCTGAGGAGATCACAGAGTTTTACATAATTTGTAGAGTTGTTGCAAGAAGAGTGTTCTCAGTTGTCAAAAGAGTGGAGATAGAGTTTGGAAGAACAGAGCTGGGAGTAATTCTTGAGGTTCCTGCTGAAGGTTATTGCAGGTACATCAAGCTTAAATGGCCAAAGAGGACTGATGGGGGTAACACCTCTAAGTGTTGTGAAGAAATTCTCAGGAAAGACCAAACTTAGAAAAGAAAGAAAGGTTGAGAAGAATGAAATGGAGCATGTACATCAGTTACTCTTTGAGTTTGTTCATGGGTTTCTGTTGCCTAGAGGGGAAAGGAACAGTGAGGCCTGTTCTCTTGACTTGACTTATATGGACCTGCTGGATAGAGGAACAAGGATCAATCTATCTGGTCTGATCATCAGACACATAAAGAGGATTGCTGATACTGATCAAAAGCCATATTCTTTGGTACATTCCTACATCCTGCAGTAGGTCTTTGAGCACTTTGGGGTACCCTTGGAAGATGGGAAGAAGCCAACCATGCATCAGATGTTTGGCCAAAATGTGCTGAAAAACTGTGACTTCTTCAAGGAGAAGAGGTCATCCAAGAGGCCAGTGCAAGTCAAGCAAGAGCAGCCTGAGGAAAGTGAGGACTTTGGACCGGATGAAGTATTTGCAGCTGTGAAGGAATTGGAGCAGCATGTTCTGGAAGTGAATGAAGAGAATGTTGAATTGCAGAGGCAGCTAAAGGTGAAGGATTAAGAAATTTATCGCTTGAAGATCGAGTGTTACAAGCATGAGGCCGAGTTGGTGATGGAAAGGGCCAAGAATTCCAAGAGTATTGAGGCACTTGTCAAGCACTTCAACCTGAAGACCTGAGTCCTACCCACTTTCTTTTCTGTCCTTGTCCAAATACCTCATTTATCTTCCTATGGGTCCTTCCTTGCTGTGTATTTTTAAGACAATCATTGGCAGTTGTGTACTTAATTGAGCTGTGTGTTTGCCACGCCCTAGATAACTGGTTTTAAATTTCTTTTGTTTGAATTGGGTTTGTTCTTAATATATCTGGTTCTAATTGGGCCCTTAGCCTTATTCTTGTGTGCTTAGTTGACTTGATTGTCTTGTGCTCTAGACTAGATGATACTGACTTGTTCTTCTAGGATTTTGAATCTTTTCGATGATATCAAAAGGGGGAAGAAAGAAATGTTGGGGTATTTGTGACCTAACTTATCTATTTTAAAATTTTCAAATGTATTTTTGCTTTTGTGTTCTTGGTATTTTTGTCTATTCAGGTTCTTTGGCAACATTTGTTTGTCATCATCATCAAAAAGGGGGAATTTGTTGAGGTGAATATTTTGAAGAATGGCAAACGAAGGACCCAATGGTTCTGGAGGAGAACCTGGTCCTTGTAGAGAAGGGCACGACTGATCAAAAAGATTAAGAGTCGTAAATCCTTGCAGAACTAGGAAGAGTGGCGCGTGTACGAGTATGCATCCTAGTCAGCTAAAAGAAATTGTGCCGTAGTTGTGTCTCCGAAGTACGAATAAGAGTTGGAGCTAAACAAGGAAAGAGCCACAGGAAATCTTGTCTTCCTATAATTAAAAGGTTTCCTTGTGAAACTCAACTAGGGTTATGAAGCCCATAAAAAAGCCAGTTGTTGAGGCAACTGATATTCAGTCATTCACATACAGAGAGTTGAGAGCTATACAAAAGGCGATCTAACAACTTTCAAAGTGACTGAACTGGAGAAGACAACTGTTGGAAGCTACATAGTTAAATCTAGATATTCTGTCTAGATTCTTGGTTTTAAAGTTGTCATAGATTTGGGGCTATTATTGTATTACCTACATGATTACTTTAGAAGCAACTGTATTAGGTGAACCTTTGTGAGATTACTTTGTAAAGCTAGAGTTTAGCTTTGATGAGTGATTAGGGTCTGGAGTGTAGCCCCTTGGTTACATAGTTTGCTAATCTAAAACTTGCTCTTTGTGTTAGTGGATTAGTTCATAAATCCCAGAGTGTGGGTCGTAGTTTTTCTTCCTTGAGCAAGGATTTTTCCACGTAAAAACACCTTGTTCTTTAGATTGCATGTTGGGTGTGTTGTGGTGTCTGCAATTGTAAATTGGTACGACAAGAACAAGGTTCTTGACGGTAAGAATCGGGTTCTTCGAAGAAAATTGGAGGACACTATTCAACCACCCCCACCTTTCTAGTGTCAATAGGAGGTGCTTAGATTTCAACAATAAGTTCGAGAAATGTAGGGGATTCAATCCCAGCTTTAGTTGCTGATGGTCTAGTAATTAATTTACCTTGAAAACATGCAACACAAGAGAATTCTTTAAATTGAAGAATCTTATGTTTCTTCAATGAATTTCTATGTGAACTCTCAATTATTTTGCGTATTATATTAGAACCGGGAGACCAACCGGTCATGCCAAATATTAAAATCATTTGGATTAGTAAAGTTTTTGTTTACTATGGCATGTGATTCAACTATGTTAATACTTGTGTCGTATAAGCCGGAGGAAAATGAGGGTAACTTTTCATGTACATATTTCTTACCCAACTTTATTGTAGTAATAAGAACATATTCAATCTTTTCATCATTTGTAGTCTCAATATAATAACTATTTTGACGAATGTCTTTGAAACTTAGTAAGTTTCTTTTAGACCTACTACATTATAAGACTTTATTAATAACCAAATGTGTTCTTACGGGTAGTAATAAATTGACTTTTCCTGAGCTTTCAGTTAATTTTGTACTATCAGATATTGCATTAATATTGGCTTCTTTCATTATCAAATAAGAGAAATATTTTTTATCTCTTAAAATAGTGTGTGTTGTGGCATTATCTAGAAGACATATTTCATCTTTACTGATCTTGGATCCAACTGAAGACTAGAGATTTTCTATAATTCTTCACAAAGAAATAAAAGGTACATTATAAGAAATACGAAAACTTAACAACATAATAAGAAACTAAGCAAGGAATGTAGAGATTAACAATACATGATTATTTATGAAAATTAAACACATGAAGATTAAACTAACTGAAAATATAAATTAACATAATTGCATCCCCAGTAAGATGATCATTCTTTAGTTATTATCCTCAAAGAAGTCTTGAGCTTCTAAATGAGTCAAATTCGCAAGGCCTTCAAAGTCATCATTTATATAAACATTAGCCTCATCACCAACAGGGTTATTCGCAAGATCTGTTTCATTATCATTATTCTGAAAGGTCAAATTTGCCTCCGCATAATTTTTTTTAATGGTGGATTGATAAATCTTGGCAAAATATTCAGGCGTGCGGCAAAGACGTGCCCAATAACCTTTCATGCCACATCGGTGACAAATATTATCTTTAACCTTTGAAGGATAATTTTTAGAACCCTTGTTGTTCTCATGTATTTTTATTCCAGGGTGACGATAATATTTTCATCACCTACTACTTCCACATCTGCGAGACCGCGACCATGGTAACGACTCCGGTAATTGTTTAGTCTTCTTTCAGACTTATCATATGTTGCTAAAACATTCACTTCAGGGAATGGAGTAGATCCAGTGGGACGAGATTCATGATTTTTCAACAACATGATGTTATTCTTCTCAGCCACAAGTAGGCATATTATTATTTCAAAATACTTCTTAAAACCCCTTTCACGGCATTGATTTTGCAACACCATATTTGAGGCATGAAAAGTGGGGAGAGTCTTTTTCAATATGTTATCATCATTAATAGGTTCCCCACATAATTTTAATTGTGAAGTTATTCTGAAAACAACAGAATTATAGTCACTTACGGTTTTAAAATCTTAAAATTGTAAATGGATCTATTCATGCCGAGCTTTTGATAATATTGTAAGTTTCAAGTGGTCATACCATTCCTTCAATTTATTTTACAATTCAAGTGGATCGTTTACGGTTAAATATTCTGTCTTTAAGCCTTCATGAAAATGATGAGGAATGAAAATCATGCCCTTCGCTTTTTCTTGATTAGATGATTCTTTGCCTTTAATAATAAAATTTCCAAGATCTTTTGCATCTAAATGGATTTCACCGGCAAGTATCCATGATATAAAATTATTTCAGCTGATGTCCAGTGCCATAAATTCAAGCATGGCTAAATTTGACATGATGAAAACTATCAATAATATTAATATGTTAGCGCAGTTGTATTAGTAAACAGTATACAATAAAATAATTTATAGGAAATAAAATATGGACATAATAATATTGTAAACCTTCTTTTATAGTCAGTGTCGGTTCCAACAAAATTGATGTAGAAAGTTTGTTATATCTGCTTATGTCTAGAAACTATAGTTAATTTGGTAAATTCAAAATTTGGTGGCCATGGCTATTAATCATTAATCATGTGATATGCTAGAAAACTTATGTCCACTAGTCTTTATTCAAGTAAGTTGAGAAAAAAGTAGATTAAGTTTTTCGTAATGTAAATAAACACAACTATGCCAGGTCGATGTCCAACGCAATATTCTTAATACTTTTCATCCATCTATTTGGAGAGTTTAATGAATCTGTCAGACTAAAACCATGAAGCATAGTCATTTTTATCTACTTTGTATGTGAGAAAAGTTAGCATACTTATATAAAAGTAAACAACAGATTCCTCCTTCAAAATTATGAACATATAATAATAGTGCAATGGAAGCTTAAAAGAAATGTACCGGCAAGTAAAGTGGCGGAGTGAAAATTGAGCTCGTGCTGATAACGTGTTGTGAAATTATAGTAATTAACTAAGATTATAAAAATAATAATATAATAATTTAAATAAGAGTGAGGAAGAGAGAGAGTATATTGCTCTTTGTTGAAGTGTATTTTATAAATACACTGCAAGTCTCCATTTATAGACATATGCTGAGGGATAAATTATTCTTGTAACTGTGCACTAGTTAAATCCAATAGTAATAAAAGATAAGATAGGGATACGGGGTATGGGCATAGTACAATAGAAGTCTTCAATGAATAGTGGATGCATTGACACCCACAATAATTCTTTTACAACAGAATTGAAAATAATGCATTGGGCCTTTATTGAGATCGGAAAGTGTACGGTCTACAAAGCATGTATGTATTGAGTAACAACAAATAGAAGTCTAGAATCATTTTTGAAATATCTTTTTTTTAAAACATAATTTTTTTAATAAAACATAACAAATATACATAAAAAATAGAAAAAAAAAATCCTAGATCTCCTTCCTACTCCTCTGCCACCTCCTACTGCCACCCCCAATCTGCCCTTGTTGTCTGCCGCTTCATGTTACCGTTGTGGGCTGCTAGAGGCCACCGAAGTTTTTTTTTATTTAATATTTTTTCTTACAATTATATTTACTTGTATGTCAAGTGTAACTCTGTTGTATGTATTGTGATAAACTAAACATACAATACGATAGAAATTAATTTATATAATTGATGTATGTCATTGTATATACTTGTATGTCCACTGTAATTCTATTGTATGTATGATGTATGTTTTATGTGTCCCATACATTCATGAAAATCTATTGAATATGTGATTCTCTCATCTGGGAGAACTTTCCGTTTCTCTTTCCTCTGTCCCCTATTTTTCCTAACGTTCACTAAATTCTCAACGGTCACCAACATTTTTCCCGACTCCGATAAGGCCAAGGTAAGGTCACCTTTCTCTCTCATCTCTCCCCTCTCCCTCTCTCTCTCTCTCTCTTATATATATATATATATATATATATATATATATATATATATATATATATATATCTTCTCCCAATATCTTTTCGCACAAACTCCACCCGTCTCCACACCTCTGCTTTTGGCGAAACATTACTGTTTTCCGGCATACACAAGTGGTGTGAACCAGCAATAGAGCACTACAGTCACACCCAGCGAGAAACAACAACAAAGTTGCATCAGTTTCCATTTTCTACAGCGAATCAACAACCGCCTCAGGCCAAACCAAAGAGCATACCAGTGTCGTTTTCGGTCAATTTTCCGGCCATCAACAGTACGCGGTTATCAGCAGTATCGCAACAGCAGTCTCAAGTCGGGATCAGATCGAAGCGGGATACCTATATCCTGCCGTTTGTTTGATTTCTTGAATCTATACACTTTTTTTCACTTTTCTTGCATTCTATATTCGTTACTTTAATTGTACTCCAGCGTTTTTTACTAGCTCTGATTTGTTCTTCCATCTTAATTTTCTTGAATTGGTGCAATTTACTGTGAATTTAATTTCCAGGGGTAGCAGTACATATATTCTTGCCTAGATCATATTAGTGTTGGCTTGTCATTAGTTTGGGTATTATTATATTTGCATTATTCTGCTTGCTCCTTTGAGGCCTTTATTTATTTAGTCTAGTTAGTAGTAGTGTGGCAGTGGTGCATAATGGTCAATTGAAGTCGTATCCTTGGGTGGGGTTAGGGGCGGAGGTAGGGGTGGTAGGGAATTCTCTAGGTTAAGAATTGGATCTTGGAACATCGGGTCTTTGACAGGGAAATCTGTGGTATTAGTTAAGATTCTTAAGAAGAGGAAGATCAGTATTGCCTGTGTTCAGGAGACCAAATGGGTGGGAACTAAGGCGCAGGATATAGACGGGTATAAATTGTAGTACTCGGGAATCTCGAGGAAGATGAATGGAGTGGGTTTTTTAGTCTATAAGGATCTGCGCGAGAAAGTGATAGAGATTAAGAGGGTGAATGATAGGCTGATAGCTATCAAGCTCGTCATAGGAGGGTTTATCTTCAACATTGTAAAAGCTTACGCACCTCAAGCATGCTTGGATGAAGAAGTCAAGAAGCGCTTCTGGGAGGATCCGGACGAGGTTTCACGGAGCATCCCTGGCAATGAGAAGCTGTTTATTGGATGAGACTTCAATGGTCACATCGGAGCATCTTCGGGGGTCTATGATGGAGTGCATGGAGGTTTTAGTTTTGGAGATAGAAATGGGGGCTGAGTTCCTCTTCTAGAGTTCGCTAAATCTTTTGATTTGGCCATAGCTAACTCAAGTTTTTAGAAAAAAGAAGAATACTTAGTCACCTTCTGTAGTTCGAGGGCTAAGACCCAGATTGATTTCCTTCTCCTAAGAAAGAGCAATAGTGGCGTGCGTAGGGCTTGTAAGGTTATCCCGAGCGAAAACTTTGTTACCCAACATAGGCTCTTAGTTTTGGAGCTAGATATTGTTAGGCGGAGGAAGAAGAGGGTTTTGTCAGAGCGTCCTCGAATTAAATGAGGGGCCCTGACCATGGAGAAGATCCAGGAGCTGGGGAAGAAGCTGGATGCTATGGGTACTTGGGAGAGTTGCGGGGATGCGAGCAGTGTGTGGACCAGGAGAGCGGAGTGCATTAGGGGCACCGCCAGATAAGTGTTAGGGAAACCCCTATAGGCACAAAGGGGACTGGTAGTGGAATGAAGCTGTCCGAGAGAAAGTAGAAGCCAAAAAAGCTGCATACTTGAAGTTGATTGAGAGCAGTAATGAGGAAGAAAGATGAAGAGGTGCTGTGGTCAGGGGTCAGCGCTTAGCCTATTTTTATTTGTGCTGGTGATGGATGTATTGACTCGGAGTATCCAAGGAGAGGTTCTATAGTGTATGTTACTTTCAGATGATATAACGTTGGTGGATGAGACACGCAGATGTGTCAATGAGAAGCTGGAGGTCTGGAGGCGGACTCTAGAGTCTAAAGGCTTTAGACTAAGCAGGACAAAAATAGAATATATGGAATACAAGTTTAGTGATCCTCCTGATGAGCCAGATGTGGAAGTGAGGCTTGATTCTCAAGTCATTTCTAAGAAAGGAAGCTTCAAATATCTGGGCTCAGTCCTTTAAGGTACTAATGAGATTGGTGATGATGTCACACACCATATAGGACTAGGTTGGATGAAGCGGAGGCTCGCTTCTGGTGTACTATGTGACAAAAGAGTGTCACTTAAGCTTAAAGGCAAATTCTATAGAGTGCTCGTTAGACCAGCTATGTTATATAGTGCAAAGTGGTGGCTAGTCAAGAATTCTCACACCCAGAAGATGAGCGTAGTGGAAATGAGAATACTTAGATGGATGTGTGGGCACACTAAGATGGATAAGATTAAGAATGAAGTCATTCGTGACAAGGTTGGTGTAGCCCCACTGGCTGAGAAGATGCGAGAAGTGAGGCTGCGATGGTTTGGCCACGTGAGAAGGAAAAGTGTAGATGCTCCGGTGAGGAGGTGTGAGACATTAGCAGTGCTGGGTCTACGGAGAGGTAGAAGTAGATAGAAGAAGAGCTGGGCCGGGTTGATTAGACAGGACATGACCTGGATCCAGATTATCGAGGACATGATCCTAGATAGGAGTGCGTGGAGGTCGAGGATTAAGGTAGAAGGTTAGGTTATAGTCGAGCATCTTTTCGCTTATTAAATGTAGTATTATGCTAATGTAGAGGATTTCCATTTTACTTTCTGCTTTTATATCTACTGTTATTATCTATTTGTTGGATATGCTTTAGTTTTACATTCTCTTTTGCATGATATCACTAGCTTGATTTTTGAAATGTATTTTCTAATATATTTCTTTTCCTAGCCGAGGTTCTATCGGAAACAACCTCTCCACCTTGGTGGGAGTAAGGTCTGCATACATCTCACCCTCCCCAGACCCCACTTGTGGGATATACTGGGTATGTTGTTATTGTTGTATGTGATTCTCTCATCTTCAAATTACCACCAAGATCACCATAACCACCATCAAACCACCATCAAAATCCCCATAACCACCAACCACCCAATACGAAAATCACCATAACCACCATCGTAACTGCCATTTAAAAAGAATAAGAAAAAGAATGAGACAATGAATCTTTACATCTGGAACGTCAAACATCTGTCCATGCCTTTAACATTTTCCTCACTGAAAAAATTACATCGCTACTTCAAAGGAGAAAGGAGCATGCAGCGTCGCTGCTCCCTAACCGAGAAAGAAGTAGTAAGCATCACCAGTGCCTCACCGGAGAAAAGCAAAGTAACATCGATCGAAGCAAAATTTGGGAAAACTTATATAGGAAAAAGTAGGTCGAGTTGGGGATAGGGGATGCTGAGGATGAGGGTCCGCCAGCAACTGGAGTTAATGTGGTAGAAGGTACTAAAGGTAAAAGTTAGGATTAGTGTTTATTTCCCAGAATGTAACATATTTTAAGAAAATGTTGCTTCGTTTTGAAAAGTATGAAAAATATATGGTACATTTTGCAAATAAGATACCAAAAGAGTCATCATTTGTAGTTTTTACTTATTACATTCAAATCAGATGTGACTTTCTTGTTGGTGGTGTGGTTTTGATCTTATTAACTACTCCCTCTGTTTCAAAAAGGATGAACCTATTACTATTTGAAGGGTCAAACAAGATTATGTTTGACCACATGTCTTATAAATATTTTTTAACTATTTTGAATTGTTAACTATTATGACTTATAGTATTTTTCATGTAGTTTCTAAATATGTAAATTTTATTTTAAAAAATTTAAAAATTCGATGTGCAAATTCCCAATCAAAATTAGTCAATTAAACCCTCGTACTCCGCAAAGGTTCATCCTTTTTGAAACGGAGGGAGTAGTTTTTTAAGAAACTGACCTTCAACTTCTATTTTTTTTTTTAAAGAAAAAGAATGCTTTACTCCTTTCTTGTACTAAAACATTTTTAGTTGTAAGTTTCGCCTATTAGGCAACAAGTGACAATAAAATGTCAGGATCAACAAATTTGATATTACTGAAAGTTTTGCATTTAAGTCATAAGCTTGGTCAATGTTTAATCTTATTAGCTAGTGCATTTCTCTTTTACTAATATAACATGTGTTGATGATCCATAAATAATTATGGCGATTAAGGTCTGAGCTTTTTGTCTATAAGGCAGAAATTGCAAACAAATCAGTAAGATATTGTTGAAATATTTACACCTAAGTATTATCTATTTGTCAAAAGTCCAAGGTAATTTAGTGAGAGGGATCAGAAGAGTTGTAGGTTTAGTACTGCCTATCCATCAAGAGTTCAAGGTTATTTAGTGAGAGTAGTGAGAAGAGTTATAGGTAAGCGTTTATTATTCCTCATAAATTAAGGCAATTAATAAGACATACCACTTTATAAGTGGTTAAATTCTGTATGCCAATCAGTAATCCAATGTAACTCAACAAGAGGGTAATTCGAAAAGATTTAGTCTATCTGTCATGAGTTCAATGCAATTTAGTAAGACATGCTTAAAAGATTGGATTTTTTTACACAAAAGTACAATTTTTGGAACTTAATTACCAAACATAGCAATATTTTAGCAAAATAACCCTATATAGAGGAAAACACAAGTTAATTACAAACATAGCAATATTTTCCCATAACATACCAAACCATTACATTCTTCCTCCTATTTCCCCCACTGTCAGTTTTGCTCCTCCCATTTCCCTCAATTTCACTTTTCTTTCCACCATTTCCCCTAATTTCACTTTACTCCTCTCATTTCCGCCAATTTCACTTTTCCTCATCCCATCCTCACTGTATCTCGATGTTTCTCAACAACCAACCACCTCGTATCTCGTTGTATCTTTCCATATCTCATTGTATCTGCATCGTATCTAACTATTTATAGACAGTATTTAGTTGTTTCTAGATTGTTTTAGCATTTGTTTCATCCCGTTTGTGCGTTGTTTTTCACTATTTCTAAACTATATCACCTTTTTTTGCATCGTTTCACATTATTTTTTACATTTTATTTCGGACTCTTTTACTAGCTATTTTAGACTGTTTCAGCGCTATATCTGCACTATTTTTGCTCTGTATCAAACTGTATCTCACTGTATCTACGATGTTTCAACATTGTTTCAGATTGTTTCAGCACCGTTTCAAGTAGTTTTTACCGCTTCTAACTATTTCTAGACTGTATCTAGCTGTTTCTAGACTGTTTTAGCATTTGTTTCATCTCGTTTGTTCGTTGTTTCTCATTGTTTCTAAACTATTCCGCCTTCTTTTGAATTTTTTCACATTACTTTTTTACATTTTATTTCAGACTCTTTCACTAACTATTTTAACCTATTTCAGCGTTGTACCTGCACTATTTTTGCTCCATATCGAACCGTATCTATCTGTTTCTGTATTATTTTAGGTTGTGTTTAGCACTGTATCTAACTATTTCTGCACCGTTTCAATTGCTTCTGTAGCACTGTATCTAACTGTTTCTGCACCATTTCAACTGTTTCTGCAGCACTGTATCTAACTGTTTCTGCACCGTTTCAACTATTTCTGCACCGTTGCAACTGTTTCTGCAACACTGTATCTAATTGTTTCTGCACCGTTTCAATTATTTCTGCACCGTTTTAGGTCATTTCAGCACTGTTTCAACTGTTTCTGCACCGTTTAAGGTTATTTCAGCACTGTTTCAACTATTTCTGCACCGTTTTAGGTTGTGTTCAGCACTGTATCTAACTGTTTCAGATTGTTTCAGCATCGTTTCAGGTAATTTTCACCGTATCTAATTATTTCTAGACTGTATTTAGCTGTTTCTAGACAGTTTCAACACAGTTTCAGCACCATTTCAGGTTGTTTCTGCGCCGTTTCAAACTATTTCAAACTGTTTCAGCAGTCGTCTCAAACTGTTTTAGCACTTTACATAGTGTTTCAGACTGTTTCAGCGATGTTCACACCACATACATATCGATAAAAAGGCACATACACACACATACACAAGCAGAAACAACATATACACAATACACCATCTCCACCGGGAAAGAGGACGAAAAAATACAAAAAAAAGGAGGTAACACCAGAACATATACATACAAATACACCATATAGATTGGTAACATATTGGTACAGATTCATATACAACACCATCATCAACAACCCAATACCACCGCCAGTGGTCAAAACCAAAAAAGAAGAGTAGAAGACCAGAAATATGGGAGATCAGGAATGGGGAGATACCACCGTCCTCCTAACACTAAAATCAGCTCCATCAAAGTCTAATTATTTCGGAAGGAATATGATCAGTGTAAAAGGATTTGTTCAACATTACAACAGATTAATCACAGTAGCAGAGGAGTGATGCCGTTGAATTTTCTGGCTAAAACTAAACACCGCAGCTGGTCCAGCTGTAACCGCCGCCGATGGTGGTGGCGTTTTCCGTCACTGCCCCTCCCTCTTTTAGATCTATATATGGTGTGTATGTGATATGTACTTTCTCACTGTAAATAGTGTGTTCGTCGCCGAGAAGGATGATTTTTTTTTTGTGCTTCTACGGAGGCGAGTGGATGGCGGGAGGTGAGGTGACGGCGGTGGAGGTTGGGGGAACGGGGTGGGGATTTTAGGGTTTGGTTGGTGGAAGTAGTGAAGTGAGGAGAGTAGGGTTGCTTTGATTTTGAGTTTCCCCTTTTTGATTTGTGTTTAATTGTTATAAAATGTGCCCAAAAAAATATTGTTATGCCTTGTAATTTGAAAAGTATTACTATTTTTTTTTGTAATTAGGTGGTCAAATTTGTTTATTTTTGTAAAAATACCCTAAAATATTTACCACTAAGAATTACCTATATATTATGAATTCAAGATTGTCTCAGTTATTTGGGGTTGGGCTTAATTTTGTCATGTTATTAGTCATTGAATTAGGGAGTCTATTTTTGCAAAACTTTTTTAATTGAGGTCAAAATTTCAAATTGTTTCCTTGAAGTGACTTTTGTCATTTATCTATTCGGGTCTTTTACATATATAGTCAATAGCAAGTTTGACCTTACTTTCAAATAGACACTAGGACTGTTGCACAAAGGCTAGCCAATATCTACCTTATACAAATATGTTTAGGCAGATTTTGTTCCATAAAACTAACGTGAATAGCATTAAACAATTAATAGAATCAACTTATATTTAGTAATCCTAATCATAATAAAAATCTTTATTTTCCTATTATATATCCACTCCACCCTAAAAATTAGGCAAAAATTTCACTGACCTATTATATATCCACAATTAACCGTGAAATACGCAAAGAGAAATGCCCCCTCTTCCTAACAAAATGATGGCCGTGATAAGCAATTCCACTAAACTCATAAAAGTCGTAGGCATTATACTAATCACACATAAACGTGTCTTCATTTGGCACTTCTCTATTTATGGCACTGTATAAATGTTTTGCAAATAATAATTATAATATGATAATATTCAATAAGTATGCATTTGGTATGCATACATTATTCACTATGCATATGGTCCATATTCAATAAGTAGATATTTGACATGCTTACATTATTCACTATGATAATATTTAACAAGTACGTACATGGTATGCATATATTATTCATTATGCATAAAATATGTATTCAATAAATATGTACACGTTATGCATCTAAAACTTTGTAAATATGAATACATATACAGTTACCATATTTTGTTTGTTAATCTTTTTTTTTTTTTTTTTTTGGTTTTAATGTGTGTTAATCAGTTTGCACAAAAATGTAGGAAATAATTAAGTGACTAGAAATTGAAAGTAACTGTAACGGTGTATATTACCCACGCCTATTTTTTTAACTTTTTGTTTTACCGCTATAATTGATAGATTAGCTTAAAATTAGGAGATAATTGATTGTGTAAAATAATTAGATAATATTCAATATTATTAAGTGGATATGCACAATAAAAACTGTCATTACCCATAAATCCCACAAAAATAGGCATTTAACTAGGTAAGTATTAAATTAATAGAAATGGCTATTAAAAGTAGAATATCTATGGATAAAGGTCTATATATCATAAATAAGGAACAATATATCTATTTTATGTTAGAAACACTTCTAAATGTCTATCCTACGTAAATTTCACTATCTATTCAAATGGGGGAAATTTTAACGAATATACACGTTTTAATGTGCTGGTCAAGGAACAACTAGAGTTTACAAAATTTGTGGAAGCATAGTCACAATCACTCAAATTTCAAGACAAATTATTGGATTTCAATTCAAATCTTCAAGAAAATACTGTATTTTGAAATGAAAATCCTGAATTCAGGAAAAATCCTGGAGTGTGCGAATTTCAAAATTATTCCTAAAAAATTGGACTTTTCAGTTCCAACTTGTGGAGATATTTGTAAATGACTATTTATCGACATCACTCTAACTTAATGGCTATCTGGCCTGAATTTCACGTCATTAGAGCTTTTATTGGGTGTGCTGGAATATGATGTTAGGATTTGTGAAATTTTGATGAGTAGTCATTTTGGGATCCCCTAAATGATTTTCATCCACTATTTTACAATTTATTGAGAAATGACCAAATTACTTTCTCCCACACTTACAACATCTTGGTGTTATAACAACACCTCAAATTAGCCATAGTACAAATATCTTAGACTTTGAACTAAGCTTCAGTAAAAAAATCTGGAGTTTTGTTTAAAGTTTCAGCAAAAATCGGAGTTTTATATTTAAAGTCCCATTATAAAATACTTGGACTTTGAACTAACATATTTTATACAGAGTTGGCTACTTTTCAACGTATTTGTGACTTTTATACTGTGATTTTTTCAAATCTAGCTACTTTTCAATGAATTTGTGCGCGCGGGCTACTGTTTGACTAACACAGTCAAAAGTGGCTCCTACCCAAAATTTTTACTTAGGATTTTTGAAATTTAGAATTGGTATTTATCCGTAATTTTGTACGCCGCTGAAAGAGAAAGAGTCATCGGAAAAATAAAGTTTTAGAAAAATAATCAACACTTAAAAAAATACATAAATTTTTTATCACCAATAGTCTAGGAAATTTTTTGGAATTTAGTTCAAAGTCACAAGTAAAATTTTTGGGGAGTGCACAATATGAAGTTTTAGGAAAATTTCTTTATACTTGGAACTAAATCCAGGGAGATTTTTCTGAAGTTTAGTTCAAATTTTTAAAAAATTTTCATGTGGCTAGTCTTCAAAAAGTCCCGTGTTTTTAAATTATAATTATTTTAGTAAAAGTTTGTAATTATTTACCGTTTCTCTTTTAGCGACCTAAAAGCTGTTAGTCGTCAAAATTATCCTTAGAATTGTGTGGCTCTTATTACATTGATAGACCACTGAATTTATTTGGAATGAAATGAGAATAGATCGAATGTGTTAAAGAGCGGACCAAAACTGGACTCGTCTACTCATACTTGCTACGTAATTTTAATATAATCGAGTAGCCAAAAGAAGATTTATCAATACAATAAGCTACAGTAAATTCTTGAAGAAAGAATACAATACGATGAAATTAAAACTTGTATACTCCAAATAATATGTATGATTTTTTTTTTTTAATGTAAATTTCTTGACAAAATTCACTCATTCACTCATGTATTGATTTTGAAGGAATATAAACACAATGGAAGCAATTCCAGGATCATGAATTCACATGTAATCTAGACAAATGGCAAGCAAATCAATTTTACATAAAAAATAAAACAGAATACGATCTTGAAGCGTGACTTCAACCTCGAAACGAATCTTCAATCACGAGCAAGATCATCCACGGGATCGTCCTCCAATTCCATGATCTTCTGTCGTGTGCCCGAACAATAGATGGACTAATAACACTTGGATGTAACAAGTATTTCAGAGAGAGAAAACTATTAGGGTTTTCTTGTACCTTTCCTTTTGGCCAAGAATCTCCTTTATATAGTTTTAAGAGTAAAACCCTTTTCCAAAACTGTCTAGGACCCCTTTTCACCTAGAAACCTCCCTCTCAGTCCTAATTGGATTCAATTACAACAGGGACCACAGAATCAATTAACAAGGCTTCCAATTATGGAATTAATTCATTTTCTTTAGAATTAACCTTTCTATATGTATGGGGTGAAAAATTACACGAGCCTCGAGCTCATGGCACGGGGAGAAATCCAGCCAAGGTCATCGAAATCGAACGTCGAGGTGATTGATTTACTTCACGAGGTCAGAAACCGAGGTCACGACTTTCTAGCAAGCCTTGATGAAGATTAAGCTTCGGGCATTTGGAAGCTTAACTTCCCCATGCGATTGATATAAACCTCGGTGGAAATCCCTGAGGCGATTGATATAACCCTCGGTGGAAATCCCCGATGCGATTGATATAACCCTCGGTGGAAATCACCGAGGCGATTGATATAACTCTCGGTGGAGCAGTTCTTCTTTGTTGAAGTTGTAACTGTCGCCATTATGATTGCATTAAAGAGAAAGATCATGGGCTGGTCATGATCAACATGAGATTAATGGTCTTAAAGTACACTTATTGCCTTGACATCATTTGTAAACTATAAATAACTACTGGTACTAGTTGAAAGGGATCCATAAATGACTCAAGAAATGTAGAAACTCACTCGTTGCTTTGTTACGCACTGTCTTCTGTATCCATTCTTGTTTATTCAATTGTTAACTTTGATACAACTATTTGCTTGTTAACCATTCTACAAATTCGAATTATTATCCTAATCAGATTTAGGCCAACACAAATTAGCGATGTCTGTGTGGAACAGGCAATAGACTTTGTTCTAAAGTTCCTTGTCATTGTATTTACTTACATCATGGCAGATATTATAGAGCATCACGATGCCGACCAACAATGTTCCGTTAAGCAAACCGGTTCTGGGACTTTTGTTCCATCCCTTCCACCAAGGGATGGAGGACAAGTTCCTCCACTACCTCCGCCCTCAGGATAACTTTTTCCTTAAGGATTAAACAATTCATTCAGACGTATGTTATCAAGATTTTACAGCAGATTCAAAATCAGCTTGCTGAGCAAGCAAATATCAACAACAAATTTCGTAGCACGCGGCAAACAGTGTCTGAAAATACAAGAAATAATTCCACACACACCAATACTCCACCTGTAGCTCCCACTGCAAGCATCCCGAATTCTGTTTATGCGGGCGCAATGACAGGGGGACTTCCACATGGGGCTACGCCTGGAGGTTCGGGGACTGCTCCCCTCGGTACCCCACATTTTGGGACATCCCTTACAGAGGCAGAAACTTGCGTCTCGATAGACCTGGAAAAGTGGAAAAATGATTTGAAAGCCCAATTTGAGAAGTAGCTTGGAAATGTCCCTGAGGACAGGAAGCCCCAACAAGTGTTAGACATTGAGAAATGCAGGCAGCAACTTTTCAAGCCCGAGGCTGCTCCAGCCCTCATTCCCAAGCACTTCAAGTTGTAAATTTTAAAGAAAAATGATGGAACGACTGATCCAGTTGACCATATAACTGAGCACAGGAGATGGTCAAGAGCAATGGCTTGACCTCGGTAGAAAGAAAATCTGTGGTGTAATCACCTAATTTTGGCATAGGTTAAGTAATTATTGATAATTTTGTCTGATTTAATTAGCTAGCATAATTTGTTAATATAAATGCTTTGATTTTTGTGTATTAGTGTGTAAATGATATATGGACTAGCATTGTTAAAACAAAAAGGAGGAATGGGCAACCCATATGTCATAACCCATTAGCCCAATTATCCTTAGCTCGACCCACTATTCCACATATATAAACCTAAAAGTCTTCCTAAACCCCTCATTTCCATACATTTGCAAACCCTAGCTGCCACCATGTTAAATTTTCAGCTCCCACTAGAAAATCCCACGCCACCCTTCATCACCGCCTGGCTGCCGCTGGCCACCGCCTTCGGTGGTCAGAAAAATATCAATACATACCTCTTTGGAACCGTCTCGGCGCCTTTTTTTCCATATCTACTATTTATTTTTTCCAAAATCCAAGCCAATCGACATAGATCGGACAAAACAGAGGCGACATCCACCACCTTTTCTCCGACTTCTTTCCACTGTTTCACTCTTTTGGCCGAAGTTTCGTTTCCTTTTCTTTTTTTTTCTAGCGGAAACGACCTTGTTAGAGTCATTTCAATTAGAAAAAGTTAGAACATAGTCGACTTTAATTTGTTGTATAATGGCGGAGTTTTGTTCGGGCACTGACATAGTGTCGGCGAGGCAGCGTTAATGGATGACAGTGATGCAGTCAGCTAAATGGCATAAAAAGCAGCGGCTGGTGGATTTGAATCCCTGAAGCAGGTCGGGACGTCAGAGCAGCAGAACAAAACAGTGGAAATGATGTGGCTACGTTGAGGCAGCGAACGACATCGAAGTGGAAATGATGTGGCTTCAGATTTTTTTAATCTCAGCTGCGTGTTTAGCATGGGAGATGTTTTCTTCTAATCACATTCTTATCTTAATCAGTTTTAAATGTTTCAGTTTTTTTATGAAATTCTATCAGTTTCATAATAGTATCTTTGTGTTCGTTCGTGATTTCCTTTGATAGTAGTTGATTTGTTTTGGTACTGACATTTTGAATTAAGCATTTGTTTTATGAATGTAATCTGTTTAAGAATGAACCATCATTTTTCGTCTGTATGTTACATCCATATCATTTTGGTCATGTTAGCTTGGAAACTTGAGTTTGAGCATGAATTCAACTTGCTTAGATTGTTTGTTTGTTTTGAATTTGAATGCCCTATCCATTATTTTTAGTATAAGAGTTTGACTTGCTCGTTTGGTTTAAGTCGTTGGCATGGATTTAGCGTGCCTTTCTAATCTCGGATAATTATTATATTTGAATTCAACTTTTGTTTCACTTTAGTTTTGGATGAGCGAATTTTGGTTCTATTCTATGTTTAGATGATGAATTTTATGTGTTTTGGACTAAATCCAATTGATTTTTAGGGCCTTAGTCAACTGGAAATTTGCTTTCACCATTAGATTATTTAAACTTAGTGTTTGGCTGATTTTTAAATAAATTTCAGATCTATATTTTGTGTTTAAAATAATTTTGAGTCTTGTTGTTAGCCAATAAGCCCAACAGCTACTTAGTCCAAGCCCATGGGGCTGTCACGCAAGTATACGTGGTCGACAAGTAATAAAGTGATAAGATGAGTATCGTTCCCACGAGGACTATGCAGACTGAGTTCTAGCAAACAATTTATTTAAACTATTCAGGGATCTTTTTCCAATAGTGAGGATTTTGTTAACTAAAGAACAGTAATTAAGAGGGTAAAAGTGAATTCAAGCAATGGAGAAAAATTTGGTTGTTATCAGTAATAAGGAGACGGTCCAGGGTCAGAGTTACGAACAATCCAGTTGAGTTTTCCAATTGATTCCACTTCTTAAATCCCGGGTTACTAACTAACAGATTAAATGTACCCGTGAAAACCTTTCGATTCTTCACGGTCTATGCAGGCTACTCCAATCCCTATATGTCTATGAGTTGAATCACGTGCACCATTAACGAATTCTGTAATTAGTTAAACTAGGCGAGCAAGTATATGTCTATCCTACTCACAAATTGGTTCCCCGATGCCCGGGTTCACAAACTAGTCCTATTCTTTCTTATTACGTAATTAAATTCCCTCTTTCGAGTTCAATCTAAAAACCATAGATAATGCGTAATAATCGGGCCCTGACAATTACACAAGTGAAATCAAGAAAGAATAAGCAACCCGTTATGGGATTCAATTAATGGAAATCAATCTTCAAACATCAACCTTCATGAAATACTCTAACCCTAGAATGATAGATCTAGCCACGCATACTCATAATAACAACACAAGGAATTTATGAAATAATGAAATAATGATGAAATAGATTAATTGAAGGAAGAAAAACCCTTGTTCTTGATGTTATGAGCTCTCCAATTTGCTCCAAAGTCTGAACTTCTTTCAAAAACTAAGTAAAAGACTATTTATAGAGTTTACAAACACCTAGTAATAAGTTAGACCCAATCCTAGACGAAATAGGAAGTGAAAAACCGCACACGGGGCGTTATAACGGGCGCCCCGTGCCTCGGAAAGCGCCCAGACAACCAGTAGCGCCACATTTTGGGCGCTTTTGGGGTGCCCCACGTGGGTAAAAGCGCTGGGAGTTGGGCGCTATAAGTGGCGCCCCACGTGCCCAAAAGCGCCAGGCCAATTTTCTGGTCCCTTGCTCCTTTGCTCGCTTCGTGTTGTGCCTTCGTGTGCTCGATCCAATCCTCAATCAAACTCCAATCTTTTCTTGCTCGATCATGCTCTTTAAAGCTCCACTTGCACGACATAACACCCTACATACACACGACATATAATTAGTGCAAAACCACATTCATAAACCATAAAACGAGCGAATAAGGTACTAAAACGTGAGGAAATATTAAGGAAATATAGGCATAAAATGCCAAACATCACCCTTCAATAGGATAGCTTGGTTTTAGCTTTTAGGAGACAAGTAGAGTTGCTTGAAATGATGTCAAAAAGGGCAGAAAAGTTTTGGAATGGACATGTACTCAAGTACTTTCCACAAGTGGGCACCCACCTCTTTTACTTTGAAAATTTCAGCATAAATAGAGAGTATTCACTCTCATTTTGAGGAGACACTTTAACAGACAGTTTGAAAAGAAAAAAAAGAGAACCCACACACACAAAAAGCACAAGCTGAAAAAATTAAAAAAGAACATAAAGCAAGAACAAGATACTTGAGAGAAAAAAATAAGTAAGTTTAGTAGGAAGATTTAGAACCAAAAGGCGTTACATCAAAAGTCTTTTGGAGCATAAGTCTTGTTGTTTAAAGGTTTAAGAGAGGTTTATAAAAGGTTGTCCGGTTTTGCTATTGCTGCGTTCGATAGCTTTGTTTTAGCTTGTTTGGGACGTCATTGCTGAGCTGTAAAGCCTTGTATCATAGGTAAAAACATCAACCTCGTGTATTTTAATTTTACCATGAAATGATACAAAAGATAAGCATGTTTGAAGGTCCATTAATGTGTACTCGATTACATATATGTTTGTTTCGACTAAATATTTAATGGCTGGCTGTTTTGTTGAAAAATATAGAATATATTTGTTGTAGCGTGTCTATTTTTGAGCTACATATACTTTTTGAGCCATGAATGAAATAAAATAATCGTAACGGCATGTATGGAATTTACGAAACCAACCTTGTTTTGCAGTTACTTCAGAATCTAGATCGTATTTACAGAAACAGCCACCTAGCTTTATTCTTGCAAGTTATGATGGATTTGAAAGTAAAAATTGGAGGCAATTGGTGAAACTCAGATTAAAAAAGAAATGGGTTACAGTTTGGAACCTAAACATTTTGAATATTTGCAAAAGGGGTAAAAATGAAAGGCGACTGAACAGTGAGCTATTTATGCAAATATTTTCTTGAGCAGTGAACATCGGGTCATGTTGAGAAGTAGCCATTTTGTAACCCGCTCAATGGGGTTCAACCATAGTTTCAAAATTAATTGATCTTTAGCCACTTTGTCATAGCCTTGGACAAATATACTCTGCTGCTTCTTCGTTGAAGCTCTATGTTTATATGGCTATTATGATTGCAACAAAGTTTTCTAACAGCTTAAAGCTATATAAAGTCAATTAAGGTTGACATTACCTCCTTCAATTCCTCATATATTCTCGGCACGAAGAACACAAAAAATCTTGGTAAATGAAAATACTGAACAAAAAGAAAACTATACCAACGTTAGAAGAGGAGCACATTATTTTAAAAAGGTGAATCCCTTCTATTAAGAAATGACAACTGCCTACTACCATTACAAAACATGCTCTGTTCTTTGATCAGTTTCTCAACCTACATACACCAAAATATTGCAAAACAAAAAGCATGATAGTGTCTGAGATTTCACGAATTCAAGCTTCAGTAAATTATTCTGGGAAATCTACTTGCATAAGTTCAAGCTCCAGCAAATTATTCTGGAATTTCCGCTTGCACAAATAAAATTCTAGAAAATTATTTTGAGATTTACATTTGCACAAATAAAATTTCAGAAAATTATCCTGGGATTTTTCACTTGCACAAGTGAAATTTCAGGAAATTATACTGGGATATATACTTGAACAAGCCAGGAAATCATACTGGGATATATGCTCGAACAAGTGAAATCCCAGGATAATATCCTGGGATTTAAACTTGTCAAGTAAAAATTACTAAATAATTTAATATTCTAGTATTTGAAACAAAGATAAAGAAAATAGGAAGGCATCCTTATGGCTCTGAGAATCTCTATGAAGTGAATATGCATTAGTATCCAATTGTAAATATTAGGTCTATCGTATGTGAAACAGAGCACAAAGAGGATTAGGTGCGGCGGCTGGGTTATTTTGTTGTTGCCTCTGGGAAATAAAATGCAATGGGCATAAAAGTCACTTCACCACTATTTTAATTAAGAATTGGCTATTTATTGACTAAATTTACTACGGTGGCTAAGCTTCTTTTAGTAGATCAAAAACTGGCTGTCAAGCGTAAATTTTATACATCCCATTGTAACTCTTTGACAAACAGCCACTTCTTTTGATAAAAAAGTCATGTTTTTTTTTTTTTTTTTGAAACAATCACGTTTTTGCTTTAAATTGATTCATGTTTAAATTTGAGATTGTATTTGGACGCCCTCACGTCAGATAGGGTATTGTGGCAGTATAACTGGATTCCTAAGGGGGAGGTTGTATACGGATGTGTCGACCATCTTTTTCTAGTTCTATTGGGTTTGAAAGTGTCCCAGCCTTGTGGGACACTAGGAGGTGCCTCGCAGAAAGGACACAGGTCCAGTATGGACTTAAGGGAGAGGTCGTTCGGGAGTACGAGTTATGGTACTACCACCAGCCCATACCCAGAGAAATGTCCGCGAGGTCAAGAACATGCACGGTTGACATTGAGGCCAGGTTGGATATGCAGGTTCAGGTTGCTAGGCATGATGTTGAGAAGGAGTACCCTGGTGTTACACAAAGCTTAGTCGCGGAGAGGGACGCCGCTCGAGCACCCAGTCTGAGAGTGAGGGTTTGACTTACCAGCACTAAGATACTATCAGGAGACTTCATGACTTGCACCGTAAAGTTTTGATAGAGAAGGATGCCACCAGGACAGCTCTAGTCGAGAGTGGGAGAAGAGAGGATTGTCACCATTAGGATTCCATACATGCTCGAGCTTGACTTGATAAGGCGCTGGAGCAGGGAGTGCAATATAGGGAGCTAGCACAAGATCGACTTTGGGGTTGACAGGCTTCAAATCATATCATCAGGGTAGCTCATGCGTAGCTTTATGACTCCATCGTGTATGTGGCGCAGACTTTCATTGGCTATAGGAAGTGGCCCCCGGAGGACCTACTCGCATAAGCGCATCCATTTGTCACCAGATTTGCAGCAAATTTGGATGGATTGCTTCGCACTTTGACAGGAGACCCACTAGTGGGTCAGCAGGAGCCACTCGAGAAGGATCCCGAGGAGCCACCCGAGTTTGACCCAGAGGAACTAGTTGACTTTTGAGCCCAGGTCACCTTAACAGATATATCGGTCCGAGATGATGTAGATTATTGCTTTTTTTCATTTATTTAGCATCTTGGCATGTTGTACTTTACGTTGCTTTTGAACTTAGTAGTTGTATTTTATTTTTCAGCCATTTGTATGTTTCTTTTAGTCGTGCTCCGTATGTACTCTCTTTAGTAATGAAAATCTTTTGTTTATTTTTATGTGTCAGTTTATTTCACCCTCTAGCATCTCTTGAAAAAAAAAAGATCAAACAACACACTTGGGAATCTAATCCAAAGCACTTTGGGATGACACATGATGACTTTTAGGCTTCTAGGAGTACTTCGTGAAATGTATTATTTCTTAACCCAATCTGTTTGTCATAGTGCTTGGAGTTCTGCTGTAACTTGGATAGGCATTCTAGCGTCATATCACCCGTACATAATAGGATCAATGAGATCCCTGACCATGACGTCTAAAGATGGAAATTCTGAGTTCGATGCTCGCGAGCGTTTGATTGAGCTGAATGAGAGGTTGACCGAAGAGGTCGAAAATATGAAAGAGTTGATGGCTGAGCAGAATGAGACATTGACTAAAGAGGTCAAATATCTTAAACAGTTGGTTGCAGATCTGTATCTAGTCATTTCCATGGGACATGCACCTCTTCCCATGTCAGCCAGTCTCTTAGGATCTGCAACAACCATCATGCATCAGGAACATGGCCCGTCTACCACGGTTGAGGACTGTCGGTATTCTCCTGACTATCCTTACTACTACAGTGCAACAAATATTGTGGGATCCTTCACAATGCGTCCCCCGGCACCACCACCTCCGCTTGCTCCACACTTGGCCTCCGCTCCACAATTCACCATCCTAGCTAGGTCAAAGAGTCTTGGGAATGAAAAAGAAAAGGAACGAGATCCTAGAAGTATGGGCAAGAGAGAATTCAAACAACCTCACTCATACTTTCAAACCCCATAGAAGCATCATCCAAAACAATACTCACCACAATGTTCCGCTCCTCCACTCCATAGAGCGCAGCCATATGCTCCAACATTTTCCTATCTGCAACGACGTGCACCAGCCCCACAAAACACATTTAACACACCACAAAATTATTTCCAAGCTTCATCTGACCTTAACAAAAAAAAAAAAGAATCCCTGTTCATGTCCGAGTACAAATCATAAAAAGTCGCGACATAGGGAGAGGTAAGGTTAACGCCAATTGCGGAATCTTACACCAACCTATTTTAAAAGTTGCAACAAGCTAACTTGCTGAAACCAATCTCGGGAAACATGAAGCCGACCGGGAAAGTAGATTGCTCTTGACGCTGTATGTTCCATTCCGGAGCACCTGGACATGACACTAAGCAATACTGGAAACTTAAAAAGGAAATCCAGACAATGATTGACACTAATAAGATAATGGTGGTGGAGGATGAGACACTAAATGTGAACCAAAATCCTTTGCCGGTTCATAATGTTTGAAATTATGAGGGTATGATTGAGACAATTTTCACAGAAGAAGACATGAAAGGGATTTCCATTAAGCAGATTGTGGCAGTTGATCTTTCTCCTGGCATCAGACGCTATGAGTCATTTATTGTTGAATTGGATGCCAGGCCAAGTGCGTCAATCGTCAACTTGACAAAGAAAGATATGGCTACTGAGCCAATTTCATGTCTTACCCAGTCATTCAGATGATTCCTAAGAAAATAAGCCCATGTCCAAGAGGTTTCAAGCATATGAGGTGGATCCAAAAATGTTGTTGGTCTTGAGTCATGTCAATAGCACCAACATGGTACAATCTGATGAAGGGCTTTGACAGATATGAGTGCAATACATTTGGTCTTGACATGAAGATGAACAAATTGAGAAGCACATGTTAACTTATTTTGCTAATATTTCTGTGCACTTGGTTATTTAAGGGTTGTATTCCAAGTGCATTGTTTTGCTTGTTTTGATGTCCAAACCCTCCGGTCTTTAATTTAATGAAAATCGAGATCCTGCTTCTCGTCTCAAGCACTCTTTCTTTTCTATTTCCTATTTTTGTCTTCTTTAGCTTTTTGGTTGTTTTACTTTTTGTCGGCTTTAATAACATGACATGCGCGCGGAATTCACGTCTTGATCTAAACATATAGTCTAATATCCTCTCAATAATCCAATTGGATGGTAAGGAAGAATGTGAAAAGGGACATTTGTGAAAGTTTCAGATTGTGCACTATCATTCCTGACAAAGTAGAAATACCATTTCTGGAGGATCATCATTGAAGTAAAAACGAGGATGCTGAGTAGATCAAGTCTTCTCTCTCGTATGACTCTCGATCGACTTATTTCGGTTGCATATTTGTGCGAGGCATTTCTCGGGTCATGATGACGAACGACTTTCATGTCGACTACCCAAAAACTTTACCAATTTGCTAGCCCTTTGAGCCTTGTGTATTTTTTCTTTCGGCTACTCTCATTTGGAATCAATGTTATTGTACTAGTGAAAAAAAAGAGAGAAAAAAAATAAAGACAAAAAATAAAAAGAACAATAAAAACAACAACACAAAGTCTAGTACTAAGTGCCAGAGCTACGTCTTGACATGTTTCCTCTCAAAAGGATACGTAGGCAACTATTCCAGTGCGGTCGTAACAGGAAAAAATTCTTTTTTTTCATGTTTTCTTTTTGTTTATGCAAAACTTGCCTACAAGTTTGTGGCCTTTGTAAAAGAAAATCAAAGGCCCCAGTTAATTCTAAACTGCAGCAGAAGTTTGTTTTTAACTTTTAAAAAAATAGAGGAAATTCAATATTCCTTTCTGTTTCTCTTTGTGTTCATAACAGGGGAAAGATTATTTTTCCCCTGTCTCACATTGACGCAAAACATTATCTCTAAGTTTGCCTCCAATACGAAAAGAAATGCAGAGCCCTAGTTTATCCTAAATTGGGGCAATTTTTTTTTTTTTGAATTTTCTTTAAGAAAAAAGGAAAATGCAATATTCCCTTAGTTCAATGTCGCCTTGTTTTTCTATTTTCCATATCAGCGGAAAATTCAATATCCCCCGTCATTTTAGTTTTATATATAATCCAAAAAAAAATCCATGCTTTCGGTGCCATATAAGGGAAAAAGTTCAATGTTCCCTTGCTTTTCTATTTGATATCGGGAAAAACTTAACTGTCCCTTTGGTCAGAAATTGACGCAAGAACTTGCTTTCGAGTTTGCAGTCCATTCAGAGAAAACTCAATGTCCCTAATTTCAACTAAGTTGGGGCATTATTTCGTTGTTATTTTCAAGGAAATTGATTCCAAAGGTTGTACATTCACCCGAAACACCTCATGAGATGCTTTCACATCATTTTTGTACCAAAGAAAAAACTAAAAAATCCTCAATTTATACTAAACTGGGGCAGAAGTTGTTTTATTTTTAAAGGAATGATTTCAACGGTTTTACAGTTTCAATCAAGTCATCTCATGATATGTTTTGGAACTTACATGCTAAACCTTTCTTTCTTGCCTAATGAAATCCAAATAAAGACCTTTCTGACCGATCTTTGAGAATGTCACGCATTGGTATACCATCGAAAGATGAGTTTGCTCTGGGAAGTTACAATTTTCATGTGATCATCACGACCAAGGTATGGGAGTACGATGGCGATAAGGGCGGAAACCTCAGAGAGAAGTCAAGATAAGAGAAGATAAATAGGTGAGAAAGAATGTGATGAGAGCTCGATCGAAAAAAAAGGTTTTGTTGGTGAAAACCTGAAAGAGCGCCACAGAACCATTGTGAGGAAAAAGAATAAAGAGAGAGCCTAGTTGGTGAAAATCCAAAAAGGCACCACTAGTCGAATGAGAGATGTCTGATTTTTTTCATCATGATTGGACCTAGAAAGCAACGCCTCTACATTGTCAAAATGGGGCAAAATCAAGGACAAACTGTGTTGGAAAGGTCAGAACTTTATTCCAAAATATATGTCATGGTCATTGAGGTCGTCATTTCACCTCTAAATTATTTTTCTTCTATATTTCAGGGATATTTTTTCGTTCGATGTCTTCTCTTTAAATTTCTTTAAGTCTTCTTTACGTTTCTTGTCACTTCTCTCTTTTGATAATATTGAAACGAGCAAAATGAAATTTTGGCAAAATCTGTTTGTATGTCTCTTAATTATATCAGATCATCGTTACGACTCACTTGGACAATATGAGCCCGACGCCACACCTCGACGATAAGAATGACACACCAGGATTGTACCATGAAAAGTCACCATGGAACGACACATTGTGTCTTCAAAGGGCTGACTAAGTATTGGGAGAAATTTTTAGTATTGTGGAGTTTTTGATTTGGAGATTTATAAACAGGTTGACGATATAAAGACATTATTCGTCCCAAATCAATGTTGAAGAGCAAAGCAAGAACCACCAAGCTTATTTTGCAAGGACACTATTCAAGGTTTGTGTAGCCACGACGAAAAAGCCAGTGTGATATCTGCCACGTTGCCCAGAAGAACAGGGACCACCTGAACAGGGAGCAGCTGTTACAAGTTTCAGATAGAACCCTATTTTGAAAAATGGTGGGGGTTCTCAATCTTCAGACAAGACCACGTTATGATAATGGGTCAGAGTTTGTAGCTTTCAAAGCAAAGCCACATGTAAGAAATGGTTGGAATCTTCAACTTCCAGGCAGAAGTTTATCATGGTTAGGTGAACGGGAAGACATGACCTATCAGAAAGATGTCAACTTTCGGCATCGGGACCTCCCAACAGATAGCGTCATTTCCTTTGAGTCAGTTTCGCTAAAAGACAGCGATTATTTTCCTTTACGAGTCAGTTTCACTAAAAGACAACGACCATTTCCTTTTCGAGTCAGTTTCACTAAAAGACACGATCATTTCCTTTCCGAGTCAGTTTTTCTAAAAGACACAATCATTTCCTTTCCGAGTAAGTTTCTCTAAAAGACATCGATCATTTTTTTTCCGAGTTAGTTTCACTAAAGACAGCGATCATTTCCTTTTCGAGTCAGTTTCGCTAAAATCATTTCCTTTCCAAGTCATTTTCGCTAAAAGACAATGATCATTTCCTTTCTGAGTCAGTTTTCGTTAAAAGACAGCGATTATTTCCTTTTCGAGTCAGTTTCGCGACAAGACAGCGATCATTTCCTTTCCGAGTTAGTTTCGCTAAAAGATAGCGATTATTTCCTTTCCGAGTCAGTTTCGCTAAAAGACAGCAATCATTTCATTTCCGCGTCAGTTTTGCTAAAAGACATCGATCAATTTCTTTTCGAGTCAGTTTTTCGCTAAAAGATAGCGATCATTTCATTTTCGAGTCAGTTTCCGCTAAAAGATAGCGATCATTTCTTTTTCATGTCAGTTTCGCTCAAAGATAGCGCCCATTTCCTTTTCGAGTCAGTCTCGGCTCAAACATAAGCAGCCATTTCCTTTCAAGTCAAGACCCACCCCAAAAATATGGTCAGTTTCAAGTTCCAAAATCGAACTCATCTACATGAAGAGTTGGAGTAATATCTTTCAAGTCAAGACCCATTTGGGTACTGGGAGCAATGCTTCATAACTTAGATGCGACAAATCGACTGAAGAAGTGAGCAGTCCATCCACCTTGGGAAGAATGAAGATTTAGTCTATGAATTGTAACTTTTACATTTTACAATGTTGCATTCTATTCTTTCTTTGTAAAAGCAATGACCACCAGCCAACGACCTGTAATCAGCAACGATAGTCCTTTGTATGTCTAGAAGTGTCTAGTGTCATCCCTTTTTGTTAAAAGTGTCTAGTATTAGTCCAATTGTGTCTGTAAGTGTCTGATGTTTGTCCCCGTGAGTCAAGAAGACTCTAACTCTTTGTCTAAATGTGGTAGTCCCAGCTATCGCATGTGAGGAACTACACTGACCTGATTCCTTAGTTCGAGGATATGTAGGTAACCCTGTAGTCAAGGTACAGTCACCATCTTGAAAAACATGCTCTCGGCTAGAATTGAAAAGCCAAAATTAGTTGTTGATTACGTCTTTGTCCGAAAACTCTGCGTGTTCCCGAACAATGAATGGCGGCTGTAATCACCTAATTTTGGCATATGTTAAGTAATTGTTGATAATTTTGTGTGATTTAATTAGCTAGCCTAATTTGTTAATATAAATGCTTTGATTTTTGTGTATTAGTGTGTAAATGATATATGGGCTAGCATTGTTACAACAAAAGGAGGAATGGGCAGCCCATATGTCATAACCCATTAGCCCAATTATCCTTAATCTGACCCACTATTCCACATATATAAACCTAAAAGCTTTCCCAAACCCCCCATTTCCACATATTTGCAAACCTTAGTTGCCACCATGTTAAATTTTTAGCTCACACCAGAGAATTCGACGCCACCTTTCTTCACCGCCTGGCCACCGCAGTGCCGCCGCTGACCAGTGTCTTCGGTGGTCGGAAAAATATCAATACATATCTCTTTGGAACCGTCTCGACGCCCTTTTTTCATATCAACTATCACTTTTGCAAAAATCCAAGCCAATCGGCATAGATCGGACAAAAGAGAGGCGATACCCACAACCTTTTTTCTGACTTTTTCCTACTGTTTCACTCTTTTGACCGACATTTTATTTCATTTTCTTTCTTTTTCTAGCGGAAACGACCTTGTTAGAGTCATTTCTATTATAAAAAGTTAGAAAGGAGTTGACTTTAATTTGTTGTATGATGGCGGAGTTTTTTTTCAGGCAATGACACAGTGTTGGCGAGGTAGCATTAATGGATGACAGTGACACCGTCAGCTAAACGGCATAAAAAGCAGCGGCTGGTGGATTTGAATCACTGAGGGAGGTCGGGACGTTGGAGCAGCAGAACAAAACAGTGGAAATGATGTGGCTGCGTTGAGGCAGCGAACGACAACGATGTGAAAATGATGTGGCATCATTTGTTTTATTATCTCAGCGATGGGTTTAGCATGGGAGATGTTTTCTTCTAATCCTATTCTTCTCTTAATCAGTTTCATATGTTTCAGTTTTTATGAAATTGTGCCAGTTTCATAATAGTATCTTTGTGTTTGTTCGTGATTTCTTTTGATAGCAGTTGATTTGTTTTGGTACTGACATTTTGAATCAAGAATTTTTTTTATGAATGTAATCTATTTAAGAATGAACCATCATTTTTCGTCTGTATGTTACATCCATATCGTTTTGGTCATGTTAGCTTGGAAACTTGAGTTTGAGCATGAATTCAACTTGCTTAGATTGTTTGTTTGTTTTTAATTTGAATGCCCTATCCATTATTTTTAGTATAAGAGTTTGACCTGCACGTTTGGTTCAAGTCTGTGGCATGGATTTAGCGTGCCTTTCTAGTCTCGAATAATTATTATGTTTGAATTCAATTTTTGTTTCCCTTTAGTTTTGGATGAGCGAATTTTGGTTCTATTTTATGTTTGGATGATGAATTTGAAGAAAAGAGAAATGCATTAGTTTATTGTGTATGTTTTTGATTTATTGAATTTTATGTGTTTTAGACTAAATTCAATTGATTTTTAGGGCCTTAGCCAACTAGGATAAGCTTAGTGTTGGGCTGATTTTTATATAAATTTCAGATCTGCATTTTTGTGTTTAAAATAATTTTGAGTCTTGTTGGTAGCCCAATAAGCCCAATAGCTACTTAGTCCAAACTTATGGGGTTGTCCCTTCAATATGATAGTTTGCTTTTAGCTTTTAGGGGACAGTAGAGTGGCTTGAAATGATGTCAAAAAGGGCTGAAAAGTTTTGGAATGGACATGTACTCAAGTACTTTCCACAAATGGGCACCCACCTCTTTTGCTTTGAAAATTTCAGCATAAATAGAGAGTATTCACTCACATTTTGGGTAGACACTTTAATAGATACCTTGAAAAGAAAAAAGAGAACTCACACACACAAAAAAACACAAGCTGAAAAAATTAAAAAATAACATAAAGCAAGAACAAGATACTTGAGAAAAAAAATAACTAAGTTTAGTGGGAAGATTTAAAACCAAAAGGCTTTACATCAAAGGTCTTTTGGAGCATAAATTTTGTTGTTTAAAAGTTTAAGAGAGGTTTATAAAAGGCTGTTGGGTTTTGCTATTGCTGCGTTCGATAACTTTATTTTGACTTGTTTGGGACGTCATTGCTAAGCTCTAAAGCCTTGTATCGTAGGTAAACACATCAACCTCGTGTATTTTAATTTTACCATGAAATGATATAAAAGATCAGCATATTTAAAGGTCCATAAATGTGTACTCGATTACATATATGTTTGTTTCGGCTAAATATTTAATGGCTGGCTGTTTTGTTGAAAAATATAGAATATATTTGTTTTAGCATGTCTATTTTTGAGCTACATATAATTTTTGAGCCATGAATGAAATACAATAATCGTAGCGACAGGTGTGGAATTTGAGAAACCAGTCCTGTTTTGCAACAACTTCAGAATCTAGATCGTATTTAAAGAAACAACCACCTAGCTTTATTCTTGCAAGTTATGATGGATTTGAAAGTAATAATTGGAGACAATTCGTGAAACTCAGATTCAAAAAGAAATGGGTTACAATTTGGAACCTAAACATTTTGAATATTTGTAAAAGGAATAAAAATGGAAGGCGACTGAACAGTGAGCTATTTATGCAAATATTTTCTTGAGCAGTAAACATCCCATTGTAACTCTTTGACAAACAACCACTTCTTTTGATTAAAAAAGTCACTTTTTAACAGTCACGTTTTTGCTTTAAAGTGATTCATGTTTAATTAAATTAGTTTAAGTTTATTTGCTTTTAACCAATGTAAATATCAATTTTTTAGTATAAGATTAATCAGTAAAGTATTTCGATGAAGTATTTTTATATATAATTAAAGCGTTGATTTTAACTAATGGTAAAAATATAACAATCATGTATTTCTTAAATTAATTTGCGACAATAAAGCAACTCTACTTGGTACAGGACTCGAGGGTGCCTAATACCTTCCCAAGAGTCAACTGAGAACCTTACCTGAATCTTTGACGTAGACCATTAGACGAGTCATAGGTGTTTCCTAGGTACCTTTTGATGACTTTGCACATCTTTAACTTGTCAAGTGGCGACTCCGAGTTCTCTAAATTAATTTTGTATCTTGAAATACTAGTCATTGCCTTTTTAAATATATTTTTATTAATTATATCTTGCATGTGTTGTGGAAAAAGGAGGGCGTGATACGTGGTCTTCAAGAAACTCGGGGACACTCTCGAGAATTGGGAGCTGAGTTGGTAGAGCTAAGATGTGATACAAAGCTAGTTGTAAATCAGGTACTCGGTGATTATTCGGCTCGTGAGCCCAAGATACAACAGTTTTTGGCTCGGATGCAACATGCACTAGCCAAATTCTAAGAGTGGAAAATCACACAAATCCCTCGGGAGGAAAACACTGAGGCAGATGCCTTGGCTAACTTGGGTTTGGCTCAGCCATTGGGGAAGAGGACTCGGGGACTGGTGCAAGCCACACAGAGCTTTGCAATTGTACCTTTGGTCTCGGATACTTTGAGATCAAACACTCTTCTGCATTGGGCATATTGTAGCCCTCGGTTCACTTCTATGCTCGGTGTCACTATTCACCAAGGGTTCGGGCACGTCAGCCATGGTTTCATGTTCAGCTTTCAGCCTCGGTTGCATGTTTCAGCTTTCAGCCTTGGTTGAATGTTCAGCTTTCAGCCTCGATTGCATTTCAGCTTTCAGCCTTGGTTGAATGTTCAGCTTTCAGCCTCGATTGCATGTTCAGCTTTCAGCCTCGGTTGTATGTTTAGCTTTCAGTCTCAGTTGTATTTCAGCTTTCAGCCTCGGTTGAATGTTCAGCTTTCAGCCTCGGTTGAATGTTCAGCTTTCAGCCTCGGTTGAATGTTCAGCTTAAAACCTCAGTTGCTCGCCTCAGGCACGGACTTGCATCTTTGAGCTTCCTCGTTCAGTGCTCGGCCTCATAGCCTCTGAATCGGCTCGATCACTTGCCAGCTTGCTTGATGGATTCTTATTGTTGTTGCTCAGCCATATCAAGTGATCGTTGGCATTATGCAACTCCTCGGCTCAGCTCCTAGCGGATAGTCTCGATGGCTCGGACGGATGACAGCCAATTTGGATTGCATCAGGGACTGACTCAATGGTCCGGTTATTGACTTATGCGGTAGGAAAGATGAGATTGGAGATAAGTGGGAAGCTGGGAAGTTGAGTACTATATAAGAGGTTGTACAACGATCCAATGGCTAAATGTCTGGGCCCTAGAGAAATTGAGTACGTGATGAGGAAAGCTCATCAAGGCTGGTTTGGTAATCACTCAGGGGTAAAGCTGAGCAGGCTATTACTGGCCAGATATGAGTGAAGATGCTAGGTTCTTTGTGAAGAAGTATGATAAGTTCCAAATGTACATACCGATGATTCATTGGCAAGCTGATCCATTACACTCTATTATGTCTCCATAGCCATTTATGAAATGGGGATGGTTGTTGTTACTCTACTAAAAAAGCTAAAGGTGGTGTTCGGTTTATACTCGTATTAACCAACTACTTCACCAAATGGATTTAGGCAGGATCCTTTGCTAAGGTGACACAGAAAGAGATTATCAGCTTCATTTGGAAGAATATAATCAACAGGTTTAGAGTCCCAAGGGAAATCACCTGCGACAATGGGCCACAGTTCGTGGGTACCGAGGTCATCACCTTTCTTGCAAAGTGAGGAATCAAAAGGGTGACCTCGACTCCATATCATCCAAGTGTTAATGGGCAGCAGGCTGAGTCCTCTAACAGGTTGATCATTAAAAATCTCGAGAAAAGGCTCGATGAAGCAAAAGGTTCATGGTCCAATGAGCTGCCAGGCGTATTGTGGGCCATAAAGAAGAATAGCACGGGTGGAACCCCATTTTCCCTTGCTTATGGATTTGATTATTTGATTTCAGTGGAAGCTGGCAAGCCTAGTCTTCGATATGTCCATATGGATGAAAAGCAAAACCACCGAGCCATGCCCATGGAGTTAGATTTGCTCGAGGGGCAAAGGCTCGTATCAACTGGAAAGTATGAATGGTAAAGTAGAGCCTTTAAATTGAAATGTCTCCAATTTAAAGCGTTATTACTTTTGACGACGAGGTACTTTCATGTTGGCGCAAGAAATGCAGTGTTTGGGTCCTCATTACTTCACACGAACACTGGAGGGGAGGGGGGGAAGGGTAATGGGGATTCTTAGTCAGTGACGACTCGAGGACTCATTGCTCGAGCGTTGGGGTGATACACAGAGTAAGTGATTTTCGCCCACACCGAGTAAGCGATTTTCGCCTCAAAGCGGTTTTTGCCCCGAAGCGATTTCTGCCCCGAAGCAGTTTTCGCCCCGAAGCGGTTTTTGCCTCGATGCGGCTTTTTCCCCGAAGCGGCTTTCATCCCTAAGTGATTTTCGCCCCGAAGCGATTCTCGCCCCGAAGCGGTTATTATTTTCAAGTATAGCCTCGACTAGATTTGCACTTGTAAAATGCCCGTTTTAGCTCGCTTCGAAATGAAATAAACTTTTGCTACAAAATGAAATAAACTTGATTCAGCCATCTATTTATTTCAATGTTCGAGTTTTTGCAATTAAAAATTATTCTTCCATTGCCACGGCTTGAGAACCAGACATCGTTCTAAGCTAGCATCGGCGCAAAATAAATTTTGCTCGAGTCTTACAAGCAAATAATTCTAAGTGACATGTCAAATGCTTTCGAAACAAAGTACAGACTAGCACTTAAGATAAATTCAAATTCATTGATAAAAGCCCGAGGGCCAACAAAAGTTATTTACAAACATAGGCTCGGTATCAACAGTAGGAAAAAGAAAAATGAAAGCATAGCAACAGGCTATCACTCATCGGCCTCATCTCTACTTGAAGTTTCAACTTCAGTGCCCTCATCCTCTTCATCTCTATCTTCATCGCTCGAGCTTTCACTGATCGAGGGAGGCTTGTCCAGAATAACTTGAGCCCTGGCTACATTGCCCTTTGCCTTGGCTATTTCTTCATCCAATTTCAACCCAACTTTGCATTGCTCGAGGGTCTTCAACTTGGTCTGGATAGTAGCCCAGTTCTTATCAACTCGGACTCTAGTAGCTTTAGTTTTCAGCTTTGCTCTGAACTCAGACTTGAGCTCAGATGAAGAGGTTACTTATTTGCCCCGAAGGGTCTTCACCTTAGCCTCGAGAGTTTTATTGTTAAACCATCAAGTTCTTATCAACTAGGGCTCTGGTAGCTTTGGATTTCAGCTTTGCTCTGAACACAGACTTGAGCTCAGATGAAGAGGTTGCTTCTTTGCCCCGAAGGGTCTTCACCTCAGCCTCGAGAGTTTTATTGTTAAGTCGTCAATGGGCAAGTCTTTAAGGCATTCTTGTTCCAGCGGCCCGAGCAAACCCTTGAGGCTTATGGGAACGGCCACGGTATCATCCAACATACATCAATCATAAGGGAAACCAATCTTTCTGAATTCTATCTTAGAGGCCGAGGGGTGGATCGGCTCAGGAGCTTCATCCACTTTACCTTTGTCCATAGCCTCTTCAGTAGCTCGGTTGGGCTCCTCAAGGTTGATCACTTTGACTTCAGTGCGGGCATTATCATCCTCGGGCTCGTCAATTAAGCCTCGGCGCGGAGCATCAAATGATTCTACTAAAGTACGCTTGGCTTTGGAGAACTTCCTTGGCGCCTCCTTTTTTTCTCTTTGAGCCTAAAAGAGATAAACAAACTATTTAAAGGAAGAAAGAAGAAAAATACAATGCACAATTGCCGTGCCGTTTGCACGATCACTGATTTTCATCCAATGTAGCCAAGACCATCCATGACCTTTTAGGCCTTGGCTTGATGTCAATAATCGCTTGGACCTAAGCAGTTAAATCTTTTGGGGGTATGATTGAAATTTTCTCAGCCGAAAATGCAATGATTCAGTTAGAATATGAAAAGTTATGGGAAGAAGGAAGAAAACCGAGGATTGACTACTCACGAGCTTTATTCCATACTTCGGGAAATCCAGGCTCGGTGGATAAAAGGCTAGTTGGGAAAGAGAAACGAGGGGTTACGGCCACTCATGAGTTGTCACGGGTAACAGATGAAAATTTGAAAGGACGATTATCTTTTTAAATTACTTGGCACACAAGGTGCCACGTCGGTTTCCCGTTAATTTCATTCCACTCCTCAGAAAATTCTGTCAATTAACTGAGGAGAGGGGGGACTATCTGTATTGGGCGAAAAATTACATGAGCCTCGAGCTCAAGGCACGGGGAGAAATCCAGCCAAGGTCATCGAAATCGAACCTCGGGGTGATTAATTTACTTCACGAGGTCAGAAACCGAGGTCACGACTTTCTAGTAAGCCTTGATGAAGATTAAGCCTCGGGTGTTTGGAAGCTTAACTTCCCGAGGCGATTGATATAAAGCTCGATGGAAATCCCCGAGGCGATTGATATAACCCTCGGTGGAACTCCCGGAGGCAATTGATATAATCCTCGGTGGAAATCCCCGAGGCGATTGATATAACTCTCGGTGGAACTCTCCAAGGTGATAATCCTCGGTGGAACTCCCCAAGCCGATTAATATAACCCTCAGTAGACCTCCCCAAGGCGATTGATATAGCCCTCGATAGAACTTTCTGAGTCCATTGATATAACCCTCGGTGGAGCAGTTATTCTTTGGTGAAGTTGTAACTGTCGCCATTATGATTGCATTAAAGAGGAAGATCATGGGATGGCTATGTTCAACATGGGATTAATGGTCTTAAAGTACATTTATTGCCTTGACATCATTTGTAAACTATAAATAGCTACTGGTAATAGTTGAAAGGGATCCAGAAATGACTCAAGAAATATAGAAACTCACTCGTTGCTTTGTTACTCACTGTCTTCTGTATCTATTCTTTATTTGCTTATTCAATTGTTAACTTTGATACAACTATTTGCTTGTTAACCACTATACAAATTCGATTTATTATCCTAATCATATTTAGGCCAACAATTCATAATAAATTACGAATTATTTCCATTAGACATTCGTAATTGCAATTCTTAGTTTTTTTTTTTTCAAATTCTTCCATCAAATCTTATTTAACTCCCCACGTTAAGATTACAGACACCAATCAATATTATTAAACTACTGACAATTTAATATATTGACTAAATGAATATCCTTTAGACTTCCGCTTAACTTATTCCATGTGCCCGATACAAACTCCACTGGTCAGATTTACACGTAGAAACTTATAAGCTTTCATAAATGGGTATCATCAATCTCTATACCGAGACATGGACTTTATCAACTAGCTATCATTTTGCAAATGCATATTATCATTATCCAACTTATCAGGAATTATTTAACTCAAATATCCTGGACCTTACTTATTGATAAATTAAGACAATGAATAATATACACCACTAATAATAACTATATCAAGATTAAGAGCATAAGTACATTTTATGAGCTAGAGATTTATTTTATATAGTCAGTATTAAAACACTTATCTCTACTTGGTCCGTTCAATGCACACAAAGTGCATTAGCACAAGAAGTTTAAACTATACCGTTCCTATAATTAAGATAAATTATATATAATCTTGTACTACAATCATACCTATGACTTTATCCAATTTCCATCTTAGATTGTGAACCTAACTTTATAATTTATAAGAACCGATGATTTAATCTTCCGTGTATAAGCTTGGCTCTACACACTAAATCAACTACTATATAAATAATAGGACACACATGACACAATTGATCTAAATAATAATTTATTATACTTAATAAATGAATAACCAATTGTTCAACTAGGAACAATTCAACTAAAACCACATGGTTATTAGTATATCCCAGCAGATTTGACTAGTAAATGTAACTAAATCTTGACCAAATAAATGAGCTAATAATCAATAAACGAATCCATTCCTATATTACCGACTCTGTCAAAGTTTGAACGAAAGGTTTTTATCACTGACAGTGCTACATTAAGCATCCGAATTAATTTACAAGATAGTTACCTTATCTTTCCTTTTTATTCTTTAGAGAATTTGAAAGCGTACTTCTGATTGAGATATCTCATAATTAGGCCTAAGCATAGAGCTGCGCCGGCTCGGAGCTCGGCTCGATTGCTTTTTAGCTCGGCTCGGTCTTATTTAAAGTTCGTCTCAGCTCGGTTCGATTAAAGCTCGATCGAGCTCGGCTCGGCTCGATTAGCTTGATTTATCGTGTAATTTTTTTTAAAAAAATCTAAATTTCATTTATTAGGCTTAATTACTATCCAATCTTATATTAAGTCTTATATAGGATCTACATCAGTAAGCTTCCAAAAGAGTTCAACCATCAGAAAATATGTTCTTTTTGTGTTTATGCCTAAAGGCATGCACTTGCATAAAATCCAGATTCAAAGGACCCTTAGCAGATCGAGGAAGTTCCTCACTGGCCAAAAATAGTTGATTAAGCTTGCTAATGCTCCATTTTTCCAAAGCATCTGCCACTTGATTAGCTTCCTTGAAACAATGTTGAATCTTGCAATTAGCCAAATTAATCTGCTCATTTGCCTCCTGAATAATTTCTTTCATATGCCATGGTATATTATAATCACCCTTCAACATATTAATGATCAAAAGAGAGTTGCTTTCAAGGATGATGTTGGTGAAAACATTCATAATACAGCATTTCAGACCCATCAGGATAGCTTTTTCCTCAGCTAAGTTGCTACTACAAGTACCAAACAAGGAAGTGAAAGCCATGGTCATCTTGCCATTTGAATCTCTGCAAACACCCCCAACACCAGCTGCTCCCTCACGGTTTCTACTACCATCAGAGATCATCTTGACCCACAAAGCAGGCGGTCTTTCCCATTTCAGCATAATACAATCAATCTTTGGTGTTAAATGAAGAATTTGCTCACACATTCCATCCCAGTCATTTGCCCACTGTTTGTTAACCTTAAATTTGGATATGATCTATTTGAGGTAATTGAGAAGTTGATATTGAATCCTCTTAATAGACCATGAAGCTTCTCCATATCTAAGCACACACCTTGCCTGCCTGCATTCCAAATTTGCTAACTAATAATCATCGGAGTAAGCTGAAGAATAGTTTGGTTGCATACTATTTCTCGGCTTGATTCACCACCACCTTGACAACATTGATGTTATGGGAAACTCCTCCCATCTAGCACACAATGGACCACCAAAATTTTTTCACACTAAAACAGCCACCTCACCACATATAAATGTGTGATGAAGAGACTCCTCATGAGCATTTTTGCAAAAAAAATATTTTGAAACAATTATTTGACCAAAATTGGAGAGAATATCATCAGAAGATAATTTATTTTTCAAGATCCTCCACACAAAAAAGACATTTTAAAAGGGAGATGTTTGTGCCAAATTCTTGTCATCAATGGGGAACTCTTTTTTTTTTTCAGGTAATATTCCAAGCAGAAGAGGTAGAAAAATTTCCACACGTATTTGGAGTCCAAATAGGCAAATCTGGACAGTGCTGATCACCAATAGGAAGAGATAAAATGTGTTCGAAAAGAAATTCTGGAAATTGCAAGTGACCAATCTCCTAACCTCCATTATTGATCAAATCTTTGACCTTTGATTCCATGAGGGTCTTCAACATGATTGATTTGAGCTACAACCTCCATTTCTGTCCAATTATCCCACCATAGATTTACATTTCTAGCATTGATTCTCCATAGCAATTTCTCTTCCACTTTGATCCTATGTTTGAGCATTGTTCGCCAAATTTGAGATTGAGTAGAGATAGGTTGTTTAGCAGTTCGAGATATGAACCTACAATATTTTGACAAGAGAAATGGAGACCATAATGTATCAAAAGTTCTAAATCTCCACCACCTCTTCATATTGAGATTCTCACTGATATCCTGTAACCTTCTAAAACGCAAGCCTCCTTCATCATAAGGAATGCATAAGTTGGACCAGGAACTCCACTGAAAATTTTGTTTTCCATCAACAGAGCCCCAAAAAAATCTTGCCATATGTTTCTCAATTTCTTTAAAAATTGTTTTGGGCCGCTCAATAGCAGACAATAAATAAATGGGATATGATTGCAGAACATGTTATATCAGAATAGTCCTTCCTCCCATTGATAACAAATTGCTATGCCATCCTGAAATCTTCTTTACTATTTTTAATACCTTATTACTATTGAATTCAATTTTTTGCCTTCCCACACAGAGTGCACAACCCAGATAAGTGATTAGAGAATTTGCTTGTCTATAACCTATCACCTCTTTGATTCTCAAAATCTAATTAAGGCTGGCTTTAGAGCTTACCAAAAAATTGTTAAGAGTATAGGCAGTTAGTTACAAATAGCTAAATAAGTAGTTAAGCCTAAAGGGCAGTTTGGTAATTCCAGCTGTTCCTAATTTCGGTTAGCTTTTAAATGTTAGTTAATTAGTTTAAGTTTGTTGCTTTCTATCTCAGCTATAAATAGCTAATCTGTAATTGTTTCAATACACAATGCAATGCATACAAACTAATTCTCTCATCTCTCTCAGTTCTCTCTCTCCCTCGTCAAACTCTTCTTTCCCAATTCACTTTCTTCTTCAAGATTAGGGTTCATCCAAGTCCCTAAATCTTAGCATGGTATCAGAGCAAATCAGTCAGTGAATCTGATTGTGAAATCGATCCTGTAATCAGGAACAAGAATTCTCAAGTTTAAATTTCTTTCTGTGCAAGTTTAAGAAGTTTCAAGATCTCAATCAAGAAATGGCAAGTGGTCAGAATAATGGAGTCCTAGCTCAAACTCTGGATCATAATCATCCACTGTATCTGCACTCCAATGATGTAAGTGGAATTTCTCTAATCTCAGTACAAATGACTGGTGTTGAAAATTATGCATTATGGAGTAGGTCTATGAGGATTGCCCTGTTATAAAGAAACAAACTAGGATTAGTGGATGGAACTTGTAGAAAAGATGTGTACACTAAAGATTTGTGGACTCAATGGGAAAGATGCAATGCCATTGTACTCTCTTGGCTTATGAACTCTGTGTCAAGTAGTCTCTTAGGTGGAATAGTATATACCTCTAATGCACAGATGGTATGGGAAGACTTGTGTGAAAGATTTAACAAAGCAAATGACTCAAGAACATTCAGTATACATAAAGAAATTGCAACTTTAGTTCAAGGAACCAATTCTGTGGTCTGTTATTTCTCAAAATTGAAATATCTGTGGGATGAGTTTGAGGCCTTGGTGCCACCTCCTGGATGTAGTTGTGACAAGTCAAAAGAATTCAAAGATTACTTACAAAGACAGAAGTTGTATCAATTCCTAATGGGCTTGAATGATACATACCTACAAGCCAGAAGTCAAATTCTGCTGATGACACCTCTGCCTACAGTGAATCAGGCATATACCATAATAATGAGTGATGAGAGTCAAAAAGGGGTGACAAATGCAACTGGTTTACTTGGGGCAGCACCAAGCTTAGACTCAACTGCTTTGTACACCAAGACTGCTGGGAATCAAAAATACAAAAGGCCATACCCAAAGAATCTGTACTGTGAAAAATGGAAGATGAAAAATCATAATACTGAAGACTGCTACAAAATCAAAGGATATCCAGCTGATTACAAAAGAAGGAAGCCCAATGCTGCTGCTTATAATGCTATGGGTGAAGCTGAAATGTACAATGATGCAGATGTGTATCAGACACAAAGGACAGATTCTAGCTACATGCAGCAGGGTTCAAGTATCTTCACCAGGGAACAATATGAAGAAATCCTGAAGCTGTTAGGAAACAGTCACACCAACACTTCAACAACAGCTACTGCCAATGCTGCAGGTATGAGTACTGCTATGATAGCCTCTAATCTAGTACAGAATTGGATCATAGACACAGGAGCTACTAACCACATGGTGTCAGACATCACAATGCTGGAACAGTCCAGGTCACTGGAGAGCAATCAGACTAAAAGAGTGTATCTACCTAATGGTGAAGTGGCTCTAGTCACTCACACTGGTTCAAGTCATTTACCAGGAAGAAATGTGATAGATAATGTGTTTCATCTCCCACAGTTTAAATACAACCTGTTGTCTGTCTCTAAGCTGACTAAGGAGTTAAACTGCTCAGTCACCTTCTTTCCACACCTATGTGTATTTCAGGATCTCTCAATTAGGAAGGTGAGGATGATTGGTAAGGAAGACAATGGGCTATATGTGCTGAATGGACAACTAAAACCAGAACAAGGAATAAGCTTAGCTGCAACATACACTGCTGAGGAGATCAAGCTATGGCATAAGAGACTTGGACATATGTCATCCAGAGTATTGAAGAAACTGTTTGTAGTAGATCCTGAACTTACTAGTACTGTACTGAATAAATGTGATGTGTGTCCTTGTGCAAAACAGACTAGACTACCTTTTCCAGCTAGTAGTACAAAAGTATAGATTGCTTTGAGTTGATACATGTAGATGTCTGGGGTCCCTACAAACAAGCTACTGTTGATGGTAACAGATATTTCTTGACAATTGTTGATGACTTTACTAGAATGACATGGGTGTTTTTACTAAAGTTGAAGTCTGATGCCTGTATTGCTCTGAAAAATTTCTTTCAGTATGTTAAGACACAGTTTGATAAGCCTGTAAAAGTGGTAAGGACAGATAATGGAGCAGAGTTTCTTAACTCAGTTTGTGCCTCTATGTTCAACCACCTAGGGATAGTTCATCAAAGAACCTGTGCATATACCCCTCAGCAAAATGGGGTAGCTGAGAGAAAGCACAGACATATTTTGGAAGTCACCAGGGAACTCAGGTGTCAAGCCCATATACCCATTAAATTTTGGGGACACTATATCTTAGCTGCAGTCTATCTTATAAATAGAGCACCATCAACTGTGCTGAAGAATACATCACCCTTTGAGATGTTGTATGGCAAGGAACCCTCTCTAGCACATCTCAAAGTCTTAGGGTGTCTATGCTATGCTAAAGTAATGAATGAGACTGACAAACTACAGTCAAGAGCCAAGGCAGCAATTCACTTAGGCTACTCTGAAGTGCAAAAAGGTTATATCATATATGATCTCACAACTAAGAATTTCTTTGTTAGTAGAGATGTCAGTTTTAGAGAAGACACATTCCCTTTTATGCAAGAAGATGTCATTGTTCCACTATTCTTAGATAGCAGTGACAATCTGATAGAAGAATCATCCTATGATGCAATAGTACCTATTCCTGCTCCTCAACAAAATGACATCCATCCAGCTGAAGCTGAGTTACCCTCAGATGGCAATGAGACAAATGAACCACCAGAAATACAACAACCTCAACCTCCTCAAGTAGAAACACAGCCTACTAACACAGCTCAGACATCACTCCCACACACAGACAGGCCCAAAAGAGGAAACCCCCCCCCCCCAATATGGATGAAAGACTTCATCTCCCTAGGCATCCATGAAGATGTACCTTACTCCATAGGCCAGTTTCTAACCTATGATACCCTACCTCCTAAACACCAAGCCTACATTGCTGCTTTTTCCTCCTCTACTGAACCTAAAACATATGCAGAAGCTGCAGCTGATCCCAGGTGGGTGGAGGCTATGAAAGCTGAGATACAAGCCTTAGAAACCAATCACACTTGGGACATAGTTCCACTGCCTAAAGGAAAAAGAACCATAGGGTGTAAGTGGATATACAAGATCAAGTACAAAGCTTCAGGAGAGGTAGAAAGGTTTAAAGCCAGGCTAGTGGCAAAAGGCTACAGTCAGAAGGAGGGGATTGATTATCAAGAAACTTTCTCACCAGTAGTCAAAATGGTGACTGTGAGGACAGTGATGTCTGTAGCTGCAGCAAAGCAATGGCATATACACCAAATGGATGTGTATAATGCCTTCCTACAAGGTGATCTGTTTGATGAAATTTATATGGACCTGCCTCAGGGTTTTAAGAGTCAGGGGGAGAAAGTATGCAGACTCATAAAATCCCTATATGGCTTAAAGCAAGCCCCAAGGTAGTGGAATGCAAAACTAACTGAAGCATTAATCAAATTTCAGTTTGTTCAGAGTAGGCTGGACCACTCCTTGTTCACAAAAATAACCAAGAGAGGCATGGTAGTCATTCTAGTCTATGTAGATGACATGTTAATCACTGGTGACAGTTTAGAGTTGATCACAGAAACCAAAACAGCACTACAACAGGCATTCAAGATGAAAGACTTAGGTGAGTTAAAATACTTCCTAGGCCTGGAATTTGCTAGATCAACCAAGGGACTCCTGATGCATCAGAGAAAATACACTCTGGAGCTTATCTCTGAAACTGGTTTAAGTGCTGCAAAACCAATCAGTACTCCAATGGAACTCAATGTCAGGTTAACAACTAAAGAGTATGATGACTTTGTGAACAAGAAGCTAAAGCTAAAAACCACAGACTATCTGCTGCCTAATCCATCTACTTATCAAAGACTGATTGAAAAACTACTTTATCTGACAATCACAAGACCTGATATAGCCTACAGTGTCCAAACACTTAGTCAATTTCTACAACAACCAAAGGTGTCACATATGGAAGCTGCACTAAGAATTGTGAGGTATGTGAAGAACTAGCCAGGGCAAGGAGTACTACTGTCAGCAAACAACATTCAGGCAATTAAGGCCTGCTGTGATGCTGACTGGGCAGCATGCCCATTCTCAAGGAAACCAGTCACTGGCTATCTGGTTAAGCTGGGTGACTCCCTGATATCTTGGAAGTCCAAGAAACAAACCACTGTATCCAGAAGCTCTGCTGAGTCTGAATACAGGAGCTTAGCAACTCTAGCTGCATAACTGACCTAGGTAACTGGATTGGTAAAGGAGCTTGGAGTTCAAATTGAACTCCCTATTAAAGTGTTCTCTGATAGTAAACCTGCAATTCAGATGGCAGCCAACCCAGTCTATCATGAAAGAACCAAGCATATCGAGATCGACTGCCACTTCATTAGAGAAAAAATCCAGACTGGCCTGATCAAGACTCTATACATTCCTACTAAGGAGCAACCAGCTGATATCTTAACAAAGGGCTTGAATCGTGTTCAATATGCCTATTTGTGCTCCAAACTAGGAGTAATTAATATCTTTACCCCACCTAGTTTGAGGGGAAGTGTTAAGAGTATAGGCAGTTAGTTACAAATTGCTAAATAAGTAGTTAAGCCTGAAGGGCAGTTTGGTAATTCCAGCTGTTCCTAATTTCGGTTAGCTTTTAAATGTTAGTTAATTAGTAGTTAATTAGTTTAAGTTTGTTTCTTTCTATCTCAGCTATAAATAGCTGATTCTGTAATTGTTTCAATACACAATGCAATGCATACAAACTGATTCTCTCATCTCTCTCAGTTCTCTCTCTCCCTCGTCAAACTCTTCTTCCGCAATTCACTTTATTCTTCAAGACTAGGGTTCATCAAGTCCCTAAATCTTAGCAATATCTCTTATCAATATTAATCAATTGCCCTGAGCATTTTTCATAGCTCTTGAGTTGATTGATTACAAGTTATAATGATCCTTTATTGCCAAAGAAAAAAATCATAACATCATCCGCATAAGCAAGATGAGTTACTTGGGGTCCATGTTGTGGCATACTAAAGCCTCTAAATTGTTGTATTTGAGGCAGTTGATTTAGCATAACAGATAAAATCTGAGCTCCAATAATAAATAAAGCTGGTGATAAAGGATCACCCTGCTTCAAACCTCTGTTGGACAGAAAGAAATATTGGGTTCAAACTTGGTAAATTTCTCTTGGGGTTTTAGTATTTTTTTTAAGGTTTTTAAACTTTTGAATTTTTTATTTGGCCACAGGCTGATCCAGCCTAGCCTTGATCAAGCCTCACAGGCTAGAGCAGATCTACTTGAGTCGGTCTAAAAAGTCTTGATCATCACTGAGCTTGAAAAAATCTAACACACCCCAGAAGAAGGAGGTAGCCAACACCTAGCTCTACTGCACATATCCCTTCAACAATCACTCACACTCATCTCACTCATATCCACCAAGATTCTTTCAAAAGAAAAATGCTTGAGTTGGTTATTAGTCGTTTGATCGGATCAACATGGAAATAGAAATATTTATACAAGTTATACCTATTTGTCAACACCTTGTAGGATTCTATTTCAATAGGAACTTGATGAGTCGATCCACCTACACATCTTGTCTTGATTTTATTATTTTATTGGGAGTTACTCCACGTATTCCTTGACGGAACGAGCTTTCCTATTAAAAATTGCTAGGTAAATCCATAAAGTAGATTAGTTTGATCAGCAAGACCTGTCAACATTAGAATCAATATTTTGCTTGGCATAGTTTGAGAGTTCATGTATAAAATTTCATTGTTGAATGGAGGAGAGTTCAAGGGCGTATTATTTAATTTTACATATTAGGAGTACACCAATTAGGCTGATTATGAAGAATTCTCTATCATTGTAGTTCACTTAAATCAGATGGTGCAAAAAAGTAAAATATAAATTATCAATGCACAAAGCTTAATGGTTTATTTAATACTCCGTCTGTCAAATAAAGAATGACATAGTTTGAATTGAGCTGGAGTTTAAGGAAAATATGATGACTTTTGAAATTTATGGTTTAAAATTAGCCATAGATATTTATTTGGTTATAAATCATCTCATTAAAGATGAAATGAGAAATTTAAAGTTAAATTGTTCTGAATTCTAATATGTCATTCTTTTTGAAACATATTACTAATATGTAATTCGATCATGTCATACTTTTAAAAATAGAGAGAGTAAAAGAATAAAATAATGAGGAAATGGAACTTAACACTTTGAAATGAAAACAAACAAGTATTATTGCTGGGCTGACTTAAAATGCATTCTGCGTCATTACAAGCTACAGGTGCATGCAACCAATAAGCGAATCACGAAAAAGTACTTTAGCGAATTAATAAAATTCTTAGCACAAATAGAAAAAGATGTAGCAACAATATAATAACCATAAAGGATGACCAAAATACGCTCTAGAGATTTGTAAAGAAGTGCGCTCACAACTTCAGTGCGAGTTGGATTCTCAACTCCTGAATCAATAGAAAGCATGGCTTGGAGAGCTTTTACTTTAGCGACTGAAAAAACAAACCTTTTTCCTAAATATAATCCTTCTGGTTCTTCTGACTTGATTGGTGACTCAATAGAATAATCCTTAGATAGTGCATATATGGAATCCCCAATAAAGTAGGGAGATGGTAGTGTTGCACTTATATCACGACTCAACGCGCCCCAATTATTGAAGAAATTGCTGGCAGTGTTCCATCTCCAATCTTGTGTGCTAAGCAACCACCAACTGCAATTCCTCCACAATCAAAATAGCTTACCTGATCAAAGTAATACTAATCTGGATTAGTCGACCTAGTGAGTTCCATATATACGAGGTGGTTAAACAAAAAACCTAATAAATGGCTTGCCTGAGTTATAGCTAAATCTTCTTCATTGTGGCGGGCTACTGGAAAAACTACATGTTCAACATCAGTGTTAGAGTGTTTAAGAATTTCAGACATGGGAGAATGGACACGAACGTGGGATAACTCAACTCCCATGTGTCGTTACAGTCAACAGAGGAACCATCCTTCATTAATTTTCCAGCGTAAGGATAATAGAAAGAAAGTGTTTTAGAAAGAGATTGCTCAAGAATTTCAGATACGTGAGTAGGTTCGGACGACTTGTTGTTATTTCGATTTTTAGGGTAGAAAAACGCAATAGGAATAGAGAAACCAAAATGCTGATCAACAAAGGAAAGTTTGTGAGATCTAAGAGTTTGAGGAGTGAGAATAGATGGTTTTATGATCTTCTTGGAAATCAAATATGTGAGTGATGAAGCCATCACTTGTTTTTGGGTACGTAGTAATGAAGCCATTATGCTTAATCAATAGTCCTCAGCAAGAATATGAAGTGCATACCGACTTTGTTTTCTTCTTGGAAGTAAATACACGTACTGGAACCACATTCTATAGCTACCTCAAGTACGTAAGAGAGTCCTTCCATTTAAGGCATACATTAAATGTTTGGTGCAAGTGGCAGCTGGTAAAAGAAGAAATAGTAAAATGAATTAATGCTCCTATTATATTCCCCTTTTGGAAAACGAAGAGAGATATAATAACTCCGCCTAATTCATTAATTAAATAATGAATACCCTATTTGAGTATAGACGGGTTAAACATACTTTCGAACCTGCAAACTTAAAAAATCGTACTAAGTTTAATACTTCATATCAGTGTTTTAAAAAGCATGGCCACGAGGCCGAGCGTTTTACTTGATACTAGGCAAAGGCGTAAGCCACGGGGGCATTGGGTGTAAGTCCATGGATCTCTAATATTTAATATTTTATATAATAAAATAATTAATATTTATTTTAAAAAATATAAATCACATAAAAGAATATAATTATTAAAAACTCTAGAATTTCAAATATTATGTTAGGCTATGTATAGATATTGATTCATTCACACAACAATTTGCTTCTCGTATCGACGAATTAGAAGAGATGTCAACCGGCAACCAAAAGAAGGGGGCCACTTTTAGGAAGCATTCTTGGTCATGAAGACGAGAGATCTGTGCTGCGGAACTAAAAAATTAGGTAGAACTAAAAAAATAGTAAAAAATTTGAGAATTTAATTGATAAGTTGACATTTGAGTGTAGTCATTAAACAGAAAATTTATTGAATTTTGGACTTACGTCTAGAGACTCGCCCAATGCCTAAGCGGTATGCCTCAATACGCCCTAAATTGTGGAGCTTACACATTCAGGATCTATGCCCTGCCAAAACACCCGGTGCGTTTTTAGTCTCGGCCCGAAACTCGCTCCGAAAACGCCTTTGAAAACACTGGTTCAGATAAGGTTCAACATATGTTTGTCGGTAGACTTAGTAATATGTAATGTTCAACGGTTAAGAATAACGACACTAATCATAAGGAAATGCGATATAAATCCATTCTTCAGAGTTTTCTTACCAGCTCCACCTTCTCAGAGACCTTTTATCTTGCAGACGAATTATCTGAGAAATATTCATGAATTTAGGAATTCTTTTAGATTTGTGCACTGCAAATCCAGAAGGATCTCTCGCGATCAATTACTAAATAAAACATTGAAATATAATAAGGAACTTTTAAATAACATAAAAATGGATTTAATTGTTTATACTGTCGGTATGAATTTAACATGTGACAGAAGATTAGTAACCATTTTTACCAGAGGTATTTGCAAATGTGAGAAATTAAGTTTCAACAATAGGAATTAGAGGCTTTGAAGCAACTTGTATTGGTGAAGAACGTATTCACAGGGTCGCACGTGTGGTTCCATTCAAAGACATCTGTGTGATCATAATGGAGTGTATTAATAAGGCCTTGTAATAACTCGGAGCGGCACGAAAGGTGCATCAGAAAGTTTGGTAGTACACTTTCGATTTTATGATGGGCATATTTTCTATAAATACCTCTATACTGATTGTTCAATCGGGAAAGGGTCAAAAATACCCTTAACTTATTAAAAGGGTTTAAAAATATCATTCGTTAACTTTTAAGGTCAGATATATTCATATCCTTAACTTTTAGGCCTAAATATACCCTCAACTTTTATTTAGGCGCAAAATTATCCTTAATACTAACGGACTTTTAAAAAATTAATAATAATTAATAAATATAATAGTAGGGGATATTTCTTCCCCGTAATATTAAAGAAGAGTATTTCAAACTCATTGCCAATAGATAAAGAGAAGTTTTGGCCCTTTTTCAATTTAAAAATTATAGGTAAATTTTAAAAATTAGCTCTTGACTTATCATTTGTTTAAAATAAATTTTTGATAAAGTATTTAGTACTCGCAGATAAATCTAGATAATATAAAATAATATAGAGAGTACAACTAAGTGTATATGTAATGTATGCAATATCTACATATCATAAAAATCAATGGATGATTTTTCAATAGTATATATAGTTAAATTTTTTTTTTGATTTCTGGATATTATACTTTAATATATGTGTGTTTAAGTTGTACTTTATTATTCCAAATATACTTCTAGTTATTTATTTTTTAATCGAGGTCTATCGAAAACAGTCTCTCCAATCAATTATACCATTCATAACATAACTGTGAATATTGATATAGGAAAATCGAGGCAAACCTTCGTGTATAATTTCTCTCCATCTCCATGTTGATCTTGAACTTGTTTCAAGAGTGAGAATCTCGTACACTAATCGATCGTCAATAACACTGACTTTAAGCAATTTGTATAGATTATCCACTGGATCAAAACCAAGAGCATACCAAACACTAGTAAGACATCCTTTATGTAGAGATGGCAGCGGAGCGGGGCGGGTGTGGGGCGGGTTGAATCTTAACCCGCAAAAGTTAAACCTGCCCCGCCCCGCCCCGCTCCGCTATATTATTTTTATTTTCTTTTTGTTAATTTTATGAATTAATTAACGACTTTATCAAGTATTAATCACTTTATCTTAGGTAAATTATCATAGTAGTTTGGACAATAATTTTATTATTCTAGTGATAGATTTTATGCATACCTATATGTATAAGTTTGTTATAAAATTAAGTCTTTTATATATAATGTAAAAGTGATAAAGTACATAACATAACTAAATTGACTAGTTATAAATATTTTAAAACATGTTGTAGAAGGATTTGTAAAAAACAAAAAATTAGATAAACCCGCAACCCGTCCCGCCAAAATTTTAAAGAAATTTGTCTCAACCCGTCCCGCAAATGACTTTAACCCGCCTCACCCTGCGTAGAGTAAAACCCGTCCCGCCCCGCCCCGTTGCCATCCCTACCTTTATGTGATAAAGTTGAAGAGGGAAGCTCCACGCGCTCACAAGTAGATATGTTAAGAAGTGAAGCTTGATGACTCGTGTAAAGACATGCAAACCCATTTATAATTGGAGTCATATCAATATTCTTGCCATTCATGGGCGCCTTTCATCCAAGTTGAGATATGCCCGTGGATAGGATCACAGTGGGCCAAGAAATAATTGATGAATATACCGTTACAAGTCCAATTACGAGCTTTCAGGATGACGGATCATTGAAGACCAAGATTTCGTTACACACTTAAATCTATTCAAGTCCTTGAAGGGTAGGCGAGTGAACGCAATATCATAAGGGATTTCTTCAGGAATCTTCTTCGTCTCCTGCTTTTTCACAATATTAGAAGAAGGGATTTCTTTCTTGATGCTACTAGTTTCATTCATTTTCTTCTTACTTTGTGACACACTAATGTATGTGCTTTGCTTATTTTGTGTATTCCTGGTTTAAATGTTTAACGAAAGCAAAGAATGTAATATATAGATTCCTAAACCAAGCAAAAATTGAAAATCTAACTTGACTAGGAAGGCATTATTTTAAAATCACATGAACATGTAGGCGGTTAGGGTATTTTTTGGTTTTTCCTTCTTATCTTTGTGGGAATTGAGTTTAGGAATGAAGTCGTTTCTTATATGGAGCGTTTTACCCTGAGAGACAGGCTCGTTTTAGTGTTGTTTTTTCTGCCTAGGAGCGGAAATTTTAGTGATTTGAAGTGCAAATTGAAGCCATAGATTTTGCGACAAATTTTATTGTGTTACTCACGATTTAATATAATAGCTAATAGATACTGGATATAGTTTCTAAATGAAAAAACGTAAGCAGATTTGTGGTCTCGTGGCAAAGTACTGTACATTGCTCAGCTCACTGCAGCGAAAAGCAGAAGATAAGAGTAAATTGGGCGGGCTGGATTTTGGATATTCGGGTTTCGTGTTTTGGAATAGGGTGGGTTTTATTTCTTTTTGGGTTTAGCCATAACAATGGTATTTGAATGGTTTTTTTACACATATATACAAAAATATACCCCTAATTACACAAAAATAGCAATATTTTTAAATTACCATACATAGCAATATTTTTTTAGCACATTTCTTCAATAATCAATACATTTCATTTTTAATAACTTACACCCACTCTCCTAAAAACTCTAAAACTACTTTCTCCCCTTCCCCAAAGCAAATCAGCCGCCACCCTCTCCCATATCCAAACCACAACCACCAGACCAAATAGATACAGAGCTACCACCAGAGTTCCACGACGGAAATACCAACACTAACCACAGCAACGATACCAATACTATCAACTCCGGCAGTAGCGATGGTGGAGGATTCACTCGATCCGTCACTGATTTCGATTCAAACGAACTCACAAAAACCGGCCCGTTACCGTCATCATCTTCACCAGATCTTCACCGGAAACCAGCTACAACACGACGGAGAGCCGATTACCCTTTCCCTTTTACGACTGGTCTCCTCTGTTTCTGTTACGAAGCCTCTGTGGATCTAACGCAGGATACAATTACTCCCGTTGAGATCCTCGATGCAAATAGTGATGTTGTTGATGCTGGAATGGAGGAACCCTAAGGCTACGACAAACAGTCTGGCGAGGAGTAACTGTTACAGTCACCGGCGATGGTCTGGTTGTTCAAGGTCAATAGCTAATCTTAAAGATGCAATTCATGAAAGCAAAAGACACAATGATATAGTTTGAAATGGATTTGAAACGGTCTGGATCCGATTTGAATCAGATTTGGGGATGGAGCTTGATTTAAAGTTTTGATTTTTTGAAACAGTATCATTTTCTGTTATTTAGATTTGTTTCATTTTGGTTCCGTTTCTGTTTCTTCAAAATTGTTCATATTTCATTTCTGTTCCTGTTTGTACAGATTTGTCAGATTAATAAATTTAACTCTTGTTTTCTGTTGCTCACGACTGATGGCATTGAAACAATATGATACGGTTTGAAACATTGTTGAAATATTGAAACAGTTGTTGCAACATTTTGATACATCTGAAACAGTATGATACTGTCTGAAACGACATTGAAACAATAGTGATACAGTTTGAAAATAGAGTTGAAATAGTCTGAAATGGTGATGAAACGATATGATACAGTCTGAAACCGTTTCTGAAAAATTCCGAAATAAAATATAAAAAATAATATTAAATAATATTAAAAAGGTGAAAATAGCTTAGAAACCGTGAGAAACAATGCACAAACGGGATGAAACAATGCTGAAACAATCAAGAAACAGCTTGATACAGTCAAGAAATAGTTAGATACGGTGTTGAAATAATCTGAAACAGTGCTGAAACAGTGTAGATACAGTGAGATACAGTCAGATACGGTGCAGAAACTGTTAGATACGGTGCTGCAGAAACAGTAGAAACGGTGCAGAAACAGTTAGATACGGTGCTGCAGAAACAGTTGAAACGGTGCAGAAACAGTTGAGATACGGTGCAGAAATAGTTGGTACGGTGCAGAAATAGTGAGATTCAACGAGATACATTGAGTATGGATGAGGGAAAATGAATTAGGGAAAATTAGAGGAGTAAAAGTGAAATTGGGGGAAAATGGTGGGAGGTTTGGTATGTTATGAGAAAATATTGCTATATTTTTGATATGTTTGTAATTATCTTGTGTTTTCCTCTATATAGGGTAATTTTACTAAAATGTTGCTATGTTTGATAATTAAGCTCTAAAACTTGTACTTTTATATAAAAAATCCTATTTGAATTCTACTCCTCCAACTAATCTGAATTAGTATATGAGCCGCGTATCTCTCATTATTGGATGAAGGGACACGAATCTCACATATTTTTTATATATAGGTCCAATTTTATCCTTAATGGGAGAGAACTTAGCTATGCAAATTTGGGTAGGTTGTTTTACATGGTGGTCTTATTGCATTCACGTAGGGCTGTCAAATCACGCTATGGTCAAAGTAAGACTTTTTGTTTTTTGATTTTAAAAGAAAAAGTCAATCTAATTTTGTGTGGATAAAATGGACAAGATCAGAATGTGTTAATGAGTGAATCATAATTTGACTCGTCTATAAATAGTTACTACTTCTACTTCTCAATTTATTTAGTCTTTTTAAGTTAAACATATAATTAAGTTGCCAAAAATAGATTCGTCATAAATTAGGTAAAGTTCTTGGAAAGAAGTACAGTAAGGATTATGATAACTTATATTACATGTAATGATAATTCTAGGGTGGACATGTACTTTTGAATCCATCTATGAACATCTGACGAAATTATAACGATACAAGAAGATAATTGTAGGAGTTTATGATAGGCCGAATCGAGAAATTAAATGGTCCACAAGCATTTTAGAGTAAGGAAGAGGTGGCAAGGGAGTTAATTAAGGAGCCAAAGCAGCCCCTGAAGCCAGGAGATTTTCTTAAGTGGATGTTTATATCAACACATTAACAATGACGAATGAGTTCAACTTGCAATATTAAGGTAGTAGCATGACGAGTGCCATGCTTAAATTAACTCATTAACTATGGGTTTGTTGAGCTCAACTTGCAATATTGTGTGGTATATATGTAGTATGACTATTGTCTTACACCAACCTTACTCTGTGAAGTTGATTTTTTAATCAGTTTGAACAAGTCCTAAGGAAGATTATTCGTAAAAGTCAATTGTCTTTCCTTAAGTTTTTGTCTCTCTTGTGCATTCAAGGATGTACTCTATGTTGTCAGTCAATGAGGTGAGTACATGAAAACCATGGAAAACAATTTTCAAATCAATGCAGAAATTTAGAAGAAAAAAAAAAGATGAAATGATTTCATCCAATCTGTCTAAATATTGGTAATAAATTAACTGATACTTGTGATGGTAGGTGATAGGTACCCGATAAAATAGTCGATGAGCTATAAATAGATCATAAAAAAGTCAATAGTCCTTCTCTTAGCTCCTTCATATATATGAAACTGCAACGGCCAAACTAGGGGACCAACCTTACTTGAATGCAAAATGAGAACAGCTGCTACTTTGTTAGTGTCTTTACTGGTCTATTTCTTACTGATTCATCAAATAGCACCATTGGCTAGTTACAAGAATGGTATAAATGGTTCAATACATGATGATTGTAACATGATATGGAGAATAGGAGCAATCATTGATCCAAAGTCCAGGGTTGGTAAGGAGCAAAAGGTTGCTATGGAGATTGCAGTTAATGACTTTAATGGTCATTCAAAATGTTCAAAGTTACTTTTCAACTTTGCTTATTCCCATGGGAGCTCAAGTCCTACAACTTCTGTTGGTAAAAGTCTTTACTCTCCATCTTCCCTTTTTCTTTGTTTTTCTTTGTTTTGTTTTTCAGCTGTACCTTCTTTGATCTAGAGGCAATGAGGAAGTAAGAGTAGAGTTTTACTCCCTGAAAGTGTAGATATTTATATCAGATCATCGCGTTAAGTTGACCTACAAGGCTACAAAAACATGTAATTTTTCATATCAATATGGTAATTTGAATAAAGAGTTCTAACATGCTATAGTCGGTTAGATTGAATTTCGTGTATAAGATCTTTACACTGTCATGTGTATATTACCCCGTCGTACTGAACCATTCAAGAAACTCTCAATACTGAAAATACATATTTGGTACTAATATAGTACTGTATAATTAGCTATTCTTTCACATCAAAGAAAACAAAAGTAATGTGTTTTGACTTTTGAATACATTAGTGACTCTCTAACTTCTACTATGATATTTTATTCATCATTGATCCACCCTTTCAAATCTTTGCCCTTTGATAGAGTTAAATGCGGTCCTGAAGCGTGTTCAAATAAATTCACCGTTGTTGCATGCAAACATATAAATTTAAAAATGTATATTGATTACAAGTTACGATTATTTTTAGTTCAATGACTCTAAATTCTCGACTCGCTTCAAATGCAGCTTTGCTGAACTTACCTTGAAATTTTGCAGCAACTTACCTTGTCATAAAGAAGCAAGTCCATGCCATCCTTGGACCATTGACACTACAAGAAGCTGCTCTAGTTTCTGAATTTGATGAAGCTTACAAAAGCATCCCCATTATTTCTCTAAGTCCAACAGCCACATATTTGCCACTGTTGTTACCACCAGAACGACCTTCACTTATACAGATGAGTAACGATATCAAATTCCAAATGCAATGTTGTGCTGCCTTGATTGGCCAATTCAAGTGGCGAAAAGTGATAGCATTATATGAAATTAGTAACAGCTTCTCCAATATGGATTCTGGACTAATCACTCACCTCTCAGATTCACTTAGAGTTGTTGGCTCTACTGTTGAATATCACTTGGCTTTTCCTCCCTTTGGTATATTTCTCTTTTCCTATTTGATTTATCGTCATTCATTGTATGCTTTGTTAGCTTCAGTATGATGAGTGGCGGAAGTTATCTTTTGACAAGGGGATTAAAAAAATCCAAAAATGTCACACCGAGGATTCAAACCTAGGACTTGAAGCAATTTTTGAACAACTTTCGCCACTAGACTAGAAGATTCCCGGATTCTCTTATGTTAAGGGATTCAACAGTTTATATATATATATATAAAAAAGAGTTCTATCTTTTCCCTGCTTGTATAAGATAATTTCGACGAAGGGCAGTCAATTGAGCCACTTTAATTACCTTTAGCTCTGCCTCTGAGCATGACACCTGATTATTTCAATCCTAACAGTTATTTCTCTCAGCTTCCAGGTCAATTATTCAAAACCAGCTGCAAAATCTAAGAAGCAAGAATGTTAAAGTTTTTGTGGTTTTACAATGTTCTTTACACTTTGGTTTGGTTCTTTTTGAGATGGCAAATGAAATGGGACTGATGGGAAATGATTATGTATGGATTATTTCAGACAGTTTGGCAAGTTTTCTTGACTCTGTTGAACCCTCTAGTTTACTGAACATGCAAGGTGTAATTGGATTTAAGGCAAATGTGAATGACAAAAGTGAGTCTTTTAGAGAGTTTGATGTTAAGTTCAAGAGAAAGTATAGATCAGAATATCCTGAAGAAGAAGGATACCCAACTCCCAGCTTGTATGCCCTTAAGGCTTATGATGCAATTTGGGCAACTGCTAAGGCCATGGAGAAGTCCTCAAATGCAAAAGGAAATTCCAGTGGAGTAGTGAAAAGCATTTTGTCAAGTGATTTTGAAGGTTTAAGTGGGAAAGTTAGCTTCAAGAATGGTGATATATTTCAGAAGCCAACCTTTAAGATCATTAATGTGATTGGTAAAAGCTATAGAGAATTGTCATTTTGGTCACCAGAGTTTGGTTTCTTTAATGACCTTATTGAACATAATGGTGTGAAGTTAAAAATTGGCAATGGTTTTGGAGGGGCGTTGGAGTCAATTTTGTGGCCAGGTGGTAAGTTAACTGTACCAAAGGGGTGGACTATAGGAGGAGGACTAGACAATCCACTAAAGATTGGAGTGCCTGCAAAGGGTGCCTTTAATCAATTTGTGACAGTTAACTTTAACCAAGAGAGGAATGAGACTCTAATTGGTGGATTTTCAGTTCATGTATTTGAAGCAGTAGTGAGGCAACTTCCTTACTATTTGCCTTATGTGCTTGTTCCCTTCTATGGTACTTATGATGAAATGGTGGTAGGAGTTTCTAATAAGGTATGTATACATATGACTATACCTTAACCACTGCATTTACCTTCAGTGCTTAGCATATTACAGTGAATTCTGGTCGAATTTTCAAAAAGGAAAAGGGTGAAATATCCTTCTATTATATGAAATATCTGAATTTTACCCCCGTTATACGTTAGAATCAATCATACCCTTGATGTTGGCAAAATTTCTCTTATTTGTCCTTGACATTAATAGAGCTCCAACCTGAAGTATAATAGAGGGTAAATTTAAACCAGTCTAATGTGGACGGAAAAATATGGACCTTCTTCTTTAATCCACATTGGAGCTTGTTTACAGTTCAACGGTCTGAAAAGTATTTGCTAAAGGCAAGTGTACAAACGGTCTCAAAGTATAATGGAGGGTAAAATTAAGATATTTCTCATAGTTTGAGGTTGTTAAAATTCTCCAGCAACATCAATCAGTAGAATCTCTTGCATAGACCTCATTGTTGCATGTAAATTTATGTTTAACATCTTCAGATACTTATCAGTTCATGAAATAGAGTCTGGATGCAGCAGTAGGTGATACAGAAATAATGGCTGATCGATATGAGTATGCAGAATTTTCGCAGCCTTATATTGATTCTGGACTAGTCATGATAGTGACTGAAAGACCAACATTCAGAAAGCCTCATTTTATCGTTATAAAGGCCTTCAAGTTGAAATTGTGGATTCTGCTGGCAGTGATGAGCATGTCCACTGGAGTTGTCATCTGGTTAAATGAATATGTCAATGACAACCCTGAGTTCAGTGGTTCATTCCCTCAGCTTATTGGATCCATGCTTTGGTTTTCTGTCACTGTTCTCTCTTTTTCACAAAGTAAGCTTCAGACTTGAAATCTTGAATACATATTACATACAAAAATACTCGTGTACTATATGAAATGCTCAATTTTACCCTCCATGCCCTTACTGTTAGCAAATCGTCTCATTTGAAATATAACAGAGATATTAAACAATAGTCAAAAGTAGAATGGTAGATAAGGATCTTTTTCTCAAAGTATGTTGACTTGTGAGTCTATCCATTTTTGAAACTTTCCCTGGAATGAAACTTTACCTGTCACTGGACTTATCACAAGAAATATCACACGTCACTGGTACTTGTGTCTAATTCAAACATTTAAAGGTTCAGTTTTGGGGAATCATTGCAGGAGAATCGATCAAAAGCAATCTATCTCGACTTGTGCTAACAACATGGTTATGTGTAGTCGTAGTTGTCACAGCTTGCTTTACTGCAGTTCTTTCCTCCATCATGACAGTTCCTAGGCTGGAACCATCAGTACTAAATATTGATTATCTTCTAAGGACCAATGCAGCTGTTGGTTGCAATGGCAACTCATTTATTGTCCGATATTTGGTGAATTCATTGCATTTCAAGCCAGAGAACATCAAGAAAATTAGTTCAATCAGTGACTATCCTAAAGCTTTTGAAGAGGGAGATATTTCTGCTGCTTTCTTTGTAGCTCCACACGCCAAAGTTTTCCTTGCAAAATACTGCAAAGGTTACACCAAAGCAGGACCTGTCTTTAAACTTGGTGGATTTGGTTTTGTAAGTGATCTTTTAAGCTTTCCAATCTACTTATGTCCAAAATTTTCTAGTCTACTGCATTGTTAAGAGAAAAATGTTCAAATTTACCTGTTTACTAATACGAATATTGTATTTCTATCCTTCATTATACTTCCGGGTCATTCATATAGTTGCTGTTAGCAAGCCGTCTTATTTTGTCGCTCAACTTCAATGGAGCTTCAGTGTGGACTTGGTAGATTCCACCTATCAAAATATTCAAAAATATGTTCAATTTGCCTCTAGTTTTGACTATGGTTTAATTTAGCTCCGTTACACTTCATGTTGGAGCTCCCTTAAGTTCAAGGGCAAATAAAAGACGACTTACTAATGAGTAAATGACAATGGTATGAACAACCGCAAAGTATAACAAGAGTAAAATTAAGACATTTCTGATAGTGAAGGTGCACTTTTGCCCATTTCCCAATTCATAAACTAGTCTTTTTGTGATGTCTGATCATATTTTAATCTATCAGGTATTTCCAAAGGGTTCTCCTTTAGCAGTTGATATCTCAGAAGCTGTTCTTAGAGTTTCACAAAGTGGAGAGATTAATCAACTAGAAGAACAAATGCTTATTTCTTCAAATTGCTCTTCTTCATCAGATGAGGAACATGATCCTGGATTAGGGCCTGAGTTATTCTCAGGTCCATTACTAATTTCAGGTGTTATATGCGGAATTGTACTTTTGATCTCAATTGGTCGTTTAACTAAAAGGTACTGGCTTAAGTTAAGTTATATAATTGCAAGTAATGCAAATGTAGTTCTTAGATGGGGTTCACTGCTTCTGAATCAGTGTTATACAAGATTAAGAATAAGACTTTTTTAAAGATTGTAGCTCTGTGATTGTCCAAAGAATAGATAACCAACAGAAGAGCAGCAGTTGTATTAATAGTCATGTAAATTTTGATTTTTTACTTCTTTTTTTTTCATTATCAGAACTTGTAAATGAGCCAAAGAAAATCTGTGTAAGTTGATATGAGTGATACAATTTTAGTAGAAGCTCTACTTCCTTTTCTATTTCATTTCTGTGTGTTTGGCTTGGACTTTGAGACTATGGCACAAATGCAACAAGAATCAAGATAAAGCAATTTAACTTCTATATGCGAGCGGGTTATAAGGTAATCAACTACTTATGTGATAGCTATAAGTAATTTATCCATATAAAATGGACTAGTAATCTAAAAAAAAAAATAACTTACCCGCTACAATATGGTAAAATATACCAAGAGTATAAAGTTTTTCTACACTATCAATGTCTTGATAAGTTGGTTAAGTCATTCTTGTAAAAACTAATTTATTAATTAATTTGTCCAATGCGGCAGAAGATCTTTAACTTGATTCATTCTCATTCCAATTTTAAATCTGTCCTAAGCAGCTTGGGAGTAGAGAGGAATGTGCCATTGTTAGGTTATCGAGCAGCACACTGACCCTATGTTTAAATGCAGAGTTCGAGGTAGATTCATTATTTTTACAGGATTGGGGTGACAATACAAACTGAACCTACTATTTTCGTGTTAGCATAGGTACAAACAAAATATATATACATTTTTACACATGGTTAAAAGAAAATCACCAAAACTTGCTGTGAGGTAGCAAGTATTCTACATTTTTATTAAGAGATTTCACATTAGAGTTCTATGATTGAAGTAATAGGAAATATTTTACCGTTGTAGTGAAACTTTCCGTCACAAAATCAAATTAGTCTAAACACAAAAAAGTTATTCCTCACAGCTACTTTTCTCGGTGCATTCGATGAATAAATTTAAATGCAAAAACAAAGACCGGCACATACAACGCATACTCTAGATGCTACATCAGAGAGAGTCTCGTGCCATTATTCCAAAGGCTCAATCTCGTGGGCTCATTGCTCATGGTTTTTGAGAGTCCATATACACGTGGATGTGTTGGCCACCGTCATAACAATAATCACACACGTGAGATTGCAATGCCTATGAATGCTTCAACATAATCTCTTTAAGTTAATACTCTGAATCTACTTTGGTTCCACCTACTAGCTTAAGATTTGGTCCTTTACCCCTAATATTTGGCAACTACAAGACGCAATATAATATATATATATATATATATATATATATATATATATATATATATATATATATATATATATATATATTTTGTATGCCTGTCTTTCTCAATTTGACAAATGCAAGATATTGTATTTAAAGATATTGGACAATTGATCTTGAAACTCATTTTCTTTTTCAACATTACCCGCTACATATTTACTGTAAATTAATCCTGTTTAATTTGTCTTTAATGTTACATATCTAAAGTAACCCAGGAACATTGTCAGGTGCAAAGCGCAATTAGAAGTAAAAATAAGAGTTTCTATTTGTGAGCGTTAAGATAAGTTGTCGTTCAAATATGTAAGCTATGAAGCATCTAGCTAATCCAACACTTGAGAGAGGCGGAAGGATCATTCCATGCATGTCTATTCCCAACTTCCTTTCAATCGTATATCGGAATGTATAGGCTTTTCTTTATAGAAGATAATAAAAGGGGAATCTGTTACCCGATTGCCCTATAGACCTATTCTCTATATTAAAATATTAACCAATGTTTTTTAAAAATTTTGCCAATTAAATCGGTGGAATTCAAGTGAGTCTTGGATTCGTATTAAAGGGTACAAATAGACTTATTGTATTCTTGAACACTTAACTAAGTTAATTGATATATTGAAAGTATATATTGAGAATATAATTTAAAAATAAATGGGTGTTTTTCTAACAGCTTAATTTTTTAGAAGCAATTCTTTAACCTAGAGTTCCACCTGATGAAGTGAGCTAGGCTTAGTCTGCCCGTGAAAATATTGGCTCACTTTCTGCTCTCGTTTAACTTACTATGCTTTGTCAGTCTCTCAATTTCTTGTCAGTGAGACGCATCTTCACATTTTTCCATTTATAGACTATAGTAAGGATTGAAGATTGAACCGTTATCTCTCATATCTTTGTGACGTACGAGGGATATAGTACATAATATACTTTTGGTTGGAAAATGAAATGTCCAAATTCAATTAAGGGAAATTCCTAGAAAGAGTGAATTCCATGGAACAATATATACATATTCTCTATTAAAGAAGGGACCATCTATATACAAGTGGTACATGACGTATCTCCTTATTTTTTTGTGTCTTATTGCTTAACGAACTCATGTGACCATCTAATAAACACTTGAAGTTAGATATTTCGTTACAAGTTTTATGTCCACGTGAAGTGCATATTGCACAATTTATTGATGGTGGTGGTATGCTTCACTTTCAAAAATTCTTGTACTCCAAGCCTAGGATTGGTCCCATATGGAAATATCATCACCCACATTGACATCCCCTTTTAGCAATTACCTTTTCCAAAGTCAACTACCAATAAGATGTTTCCTTTTAATTAACTTTAATCCCCACTAATTATAAGTGATATCTTCATAAAGAAAAATGAAAGTGGCAAAAGTGATACACCTTTTTATTGAGTTGCGTTATCACATTCCCAAGATCCATAATGCTTGTGTTTTCTTCTTAGATAGATATTTTGTTGTATTAGATGGTGACACTAGAAACAGAGGAAGAATTGTCCTCCTTCCATTTTATTAGTACAACAAAATGGAAAAATATTTATTAGTGATATTAAATTTTTGGTTAATCGAAATAGTTTGAGTATTCGATCCCAAGTTGGTTTTGTAAGTGATAATACAATTTTTTTCGTACAAAACATAATAAAATTGACACTCTCACATGCTTGGTAATATTTTCATGAACCTTTTAGATAGTAATTCTACAAGAGTGTGACCGTGAGCATCCAAATGAATTGTTTCAGATATTTTTTATATTGATATTTATCATCTTTATCTATATCAAGGAATTAAACTTCAAGTAAACGTTAATTTTACTTTATTTGTAAATTTTTTGAAGAAAAGCTTACTAGTAAGAAATTAATAAAGCATTAACGATTTATGGTATTAAAATACAAGTTTGATAACAAGTTAGGTACATCCGTGTAACTGCAACATGTGCTATAGAAGTACAGAGTTGAAGTATGAATAACAAGAGAATGATAAGTAAATATGACAACACATCATACCAAGATTTTAGCTTTATTCCTACTTCAACCATTCATGTTCTAAAGAAAAATATTCATCATATTACATTTCAGATTGAATTAGTCTGTCATCCCTACGTCAGATTACTACCAATAATTAAGATGTTATTATCCGTAAACCTCTTGAAAACTTCCAAACCCTCACAGCTAATCAATGGTTGTTTTAGTATAAATATGTTCCTTGAAACATTCAAAGTCCAAAAATAATTAGTTCATAATATAAATAACTTTCAAGAAAATATAAAGTAATGTATTGAGTAAAAGCTGGCTCGTGCAAGTAACACTTCGGCTGTATGACCCGAGACCTATCGAACGGGTATTCGGGAAGCCAAGGTTTGAGGCAGACAGTAAAGTCACCGAAGTCTGTAACCGAGGGTATGATTGGGCCACGCCTCGATGGATCTTAACCTTGGTTAACCAGAGAGCTAGCAATCCCGAGGTGGAAGACTTTAGCCTCGGTGAACCGCTTCATTCTCACCGAGAAAGCAGCCTTACAATCCATATCATTAAACCCACTTTCAAGGATACAGAACGTGGGCAAAAGAGTGGGAAACATGGGGGAAATGGGCTGTAACTATTTGTCTATAAATAGCAATTCATTTGATGTGTAGCATCTAGAAATTTATACCAAAACTCTGGCAAAATTTGTACTGAATCTTATATAGTGAAATTTCATCTATTTCTTCGCAATTTTATTTGATTTCGCTTATTGTTTCAGCTTGGATACTTAGTATTGCTTGTATAGTCGATCAAAATTCGATTTGTTGTTCTAAGTCAGTTTAGGCCAATACAAATTTGCAGAAAAATGGGTGAGATTTCCCAATGATATGAGGACAACCCCCGAAAAGAGAGACCAAAGCTTGTGTTGCGAGTTCCACGTTGATTATGGACACCGAACTGAGGATTGTAAGGCGCTTCGCCTCGAGGTGGCCCATCTGTTGAAAAAAAGGCTTGCTAGGTGATTTTCTCACTGACAAAGACAAATAAAACTATGCAAAGAACCGAGGGGATGGACAGCCACCGAAGGAACCACCCCTCGAGAGGGTTGTGAACGTGATATCTGGTGGATCAGAAGTGAATGGCGTGAATTTCACAGCCGCCAAAAAGTTTGCCAAGTTGTCAATAACGATGGAGAAAAAACCCTAGTAGGAGGTTTGGGTAAAGAAATCGTGTTTGATGACGATGATTGCGATGGGATGATGTTCCCCCATCACGATGTCTTATTCATCATGCTGAGGATCAACAATTCGGATAGCAAAAACGAGTCTTGATCGACCCTGGTAGTTCTGTTAATATAATCAGCTACGGGGCTGTTAAAAAAATATGGTTGAAAGGCCAAATCGTCCCGAAGGCAACTATATTAATTGGTTTTAATAACTCCACTGAGAAAACATTGGGCGAGATCACGCTCAATACATATGCCGAAGGGGTTGTTAAGGAAACAATGTTCCAAGTCATGCCCGAGGACATGGCTTACAATGTGATCCTCGGGAGACCATGGATAAATTCGATGGAAGTTGTACCATCCACTCTTCATCAGGTCATTAAATTTCCAATCCCTTGGGGGATTCGTTCGATCAAGGGAGAGCAACGAATGGATCAAGAATTCTATTCGGTTGCATTGAAGAGTAGAGTCGTCCCGAATGGACCAAGGCAATAGCAATTAGAGTCATCAGGGTCTAGTGAAAAGAGGGGTTCGTTTCCTAAAATCGATCCCCAAGAGGAGATAGAAAAGATCACGGTGTGCATCCAAGAACCTCGAAAGCAAAAGGCCGAAGATTCAACCATTGAAGAATTGGAATCTTTCACATTGTCGAAAGATTACTCAAACAGGAAGGTGTTTGTCGACTCGGAGTTAGACCCAGAGTCAAAAAAAAAAAAGCAATAGATGAAGTGTGTCCAACAACGACTGCTTCGCGTGGTCTCATGCTGATATGATTGGCATCGATCCAGAGATCATGACTCATAAGTTGAACACGGATCCACGCTATACCCCGGTAAAGCAGAAAAAAAGGCTGCACGCTGGCGTAAAGAAAGAGGCAATCGAGGATGAAACTACGAAGCTGCAAGAGAATGACTTCATAAGAGAGGTCAAATACCCCCAATGGTTGTTCAATATTGTGGTCGTACCCAAAAAGAATGGAAAATGGAGAATGTGTGTGGACTAAACAGATTTGCACAAAGCTTGCCCCAAGGATTCCTACCCATTGCCTCAAATAGATAGGTTGATAGACTCTACTGCTAGACACAAATAACCTTTCTATATGCCTATTCGGGGTACAACCAAATTCTGATGGACCCAAAGGATGAAGAGAAAACCTCGTTCATCACAGACCGAGGCACTTTCTGCTACAAAGTGATACCCTTTGGGCTCAAGAACGCAGGGGAAACCTACCAAAGGCTGGTATGTCGCATGTTCAAAGACTACATTTAGATATCAATGGAAGTATATACAGATGACATGCTCATCAAATCTGTTCGGGTGGAAGACCACCTCAATCATTTGAGGGAAGCCTTCACTGTTCTAAGGCAATACAACATAAAGTTGAACCCCGAAAAGTGCACCTTCGGTGTCGGTTCGGTTAGTTTCTGGGGTTCATAGTCTCTGAACGAGGAATCGAGGCTAATCCAGAAAAGATTAAGGCAATTGAAGAAATCCCCGATGAGCTTTCCGGAGTGAAAGAAGTTCAGCGCTTAACTGGCCGAGTTGCTGCCTTGAGTAGATTCATTTCAAGGTCATGAGAGTGATGCCATAAATTCTGCTCAGTTCTAAGGAAGAATAACACTTTCGAGTAGACACCGGAGTGTAAAGAAGCGCCGAAAGAGTTGGAACATTATTTAGCCCACGCATTGTTGCTCGCCAAGCCAAAAGATAGGGAAACTTTGTTGGTCTATCTAGCCGTATCTGAGGTGTCAGTGAGCGCAGTGTTTGTTTGGGAAGAGGATGGCAAGCAACAGTCCATCTATTATGTGAGAAAAATGCTCCTTGACACCAAAACCAGGTACCCACATCTTGAAAAATTAGCACTTGCTTTAATTGTAACTGCTCGGAAACTGCGACCTTATCTTCAATGTCACCCAATAGCTGTATTTACCACCTTCCCCTTAAGAAATATATTGCACAAATTGGAGTTGTCGGGAAGATTATCCAAATGGGCGTAGAATTAAGTGAGTATGACATTACATATCAGCCTCAAATAGCCATAAAGTCTCAAGTCTTGACAGATTTCGTGGCTGACTTTAGTGTTAGAATTCTCCCCGAAGCTAAAAGGGAGAATCTGATGTCTAAAGGGAAAACATCGGGGATATGGATACTTTACACCGATAGAGAAAACAACTCTAAATGTTTGGGGCTTAGAATAGTCTTGGTGGAACCAACAGGAGAAAGAGTTAGGCACTCAGTTCGATTAAAAAAGATAACAAATAACGAAGCTGAGTACGAAGTTGTTGTAGCAGGTTTGGAATTGGCTAAATAGATGGGGTTGGAAAGAGTTAAATTGAGGTGCGATTCACAGTTGGTAGTGAATCAAGTACTCGGGGACTATTCGGCTCGTGAGCCCAGGATACAACAGTTCCTAGTCCGAGCCCAACAAATCTTGGCTCAATTTCAAGAATAGAAAATCAAAAAAAAACCCGAGATGAGAATGCAAAGTCGACGCTCTTGCTAATTTGGGTTCGCCTGTAGAAGAACACTCGGGGACTGATTAAATTGTTCGGTTGCTCTCAACGTAGATGAAGAACATGAAATTGGAAGTTAATTCGGTGGACCACACTTGGGATTGGCGAACCAAGTTCATATCTTATTTGGAATCGAGGACTCTTCCCCCCCGAGAAGAGAGAAGCAAAAAAGTTAAGAATTCAAGCAGCCTCCTATTTGATAAACTTGGAAAAATTGTATAGGAGAATGTACAGTGGCCCGATGGCCAAATGCTTGGATTCGGGAGAGATTAAGTATGTTATGAGGGAAATTCATGAAGGTGGATGTGGCAACCATTCAGGAGGAAAAGCTTTACTACGCAAGTAACTTCGGGCTGGATACTATTGGCCAACTATTAGCGCAGACGCCAAAGCCTTTGTGAAGACGTGCGATAAGTATCAACAACATGGCCGAATGATCCATCAGCAGGCCAAACCCTTGCATTTGGTCATGTCACCTTGGTCGTTCATGAAATGGGGAATGGATATAATAGGCCCTCTGTCGAAGGCGAAAGGAAGTGTCCGATTTATACTTGTGTTAACCGACTACTTCACCAAATGGGTGGAAGCAGGGGCCTTCGCCAAAGTTAGACAAAATGAGGTGATAGATTTCATCCACAAAAATATCATCTACAGGTTCGATGTCCCAAGGAAAATTACTTGTGACAATGGCTCTCAGTTTTGGGGTCGGCGATCACTCACTTTTTAAACCAATGGGGCATAAAGAGGATAGTATCAATACCTTATCACCCAAGTGCAAATGGTCAAGCTAAATCTTCGAACAGAGTTATCATTGAGGATATGAAGAAAAGGCTCGACGAGGCCAAAAGTCCATGGCGCGATGAGTTGCCCGGGGTGTTGTGGGCGATGAGAACCACTGAGAAAAACAGCACCAGTGAAACTCCTTTTTCCCTTGCCTATGGGATGGACTCACTTATCCTCGTGGAGGTGGGTGAACCTAGCCTTCATTACGCTCATGCCACCGAAGACACCAACCAACAGGCTATGCGCATAGAGCTGGATTTGCTCGAAGAAAAAAGGGAATTAGCTTTAATTCGGTTGGAGACTCAAAGGAGGAAAATCGAGGCATATCTCAATAGGAAGGCCAAACTTAGGGACTTTAAAATTGGTGATTATGTGCTGAAAACTTTGAACCAATCAACTATGGAGAAATATGCTGGAAAACTTGTTGCGAATTGGGAAGGACCCTACAAATTCAAAGCAATCGTAGGAAAAGGGTCTTATCAACTGGAAGACTTGAAGGGCAAAACCGAACCCTTAAATTGGAACATCTCCAATTTGAAGCGGATTATTTCTAACACTAAGATACGTAACTTTTAAATTGATAAAATTTCACCCACGGCTACGAGACGAAAACGCTCCGAAGCTTGGGTCGAATAATTCTCAATAACCCCTCCTTTACTTTGCTTGACCTTTTCAGGAAGCGAAAGGAACAACACAGTGCTCGGATCTTCATCAAGATCACATCCAAACACTAGGGGGCAGGAGAGATAGGGTGCGGTCTAATTCGTCCCGCGTACCGAAGATCAGCTATTCAAACACCGGGGACAGTCCGCCCGAAGAATAGCTTAGTACTTCGTATTTTTCGCCCGATAGTGATGTCGTTTTATAAATTCCCCTGAGACTCTTTATGACTAGGTTTTATGTAAAAGCCAAGTCTTGGCTCGTTGTTATCATCAATGAAATGAATCTGATTCAACATCTCTTTGTTTCTGCGATCTTATGTAACAAATGCATATTATTCGACCGAAGTCATTTTTTCATGCCATGGCTCGGAAGCGAGATGTCGCTCCAAGCTAGCATCGGTTCATTATACTTTACGAAGTCATGCAAGCAAAAAACTAACCTAAGTGTTCGGCTGAAATTTCTAAGACAAAATAAAAGCTAACACTTGGAAGCAAAAAATGAAATGCATTAATACTAAGCCCGAAGGCACCAAAATATCATTAAAGTAAGCCCGAAGGCTACCATCGTTGTTTATACACATAGGCTCGATGGCCATACCAAAAAATAAAAGGATAAAGCAGAAGTGCTATGTTTCAAGACTACCTCCCTCCTCGAAAGTCCCATCATCAACATCTTCGGTGTCTTCCTCACCTTCATCCTCTTCATATTCGGCCTCGTCATCACCCGAACCTTCACTTGAAGGAAGTTCATCTATCATGTCTTGGGCTTTATCCGCGTTATCCTCAGCCTTAGCAATCTCATATTCCAAGTTAAGCTCGCCAGCTCGGCACTGCTTGAGTAGCTTCAACCGAGATTTGATGACAGCCCAACGCTTATCCAGCTCCGCCATTTTATCTCTGATCTTGGACTTCGCCTTCTGGATAGCCACTTCATCGCGAAGCTTCTTGGCCTCGGTTTCAAAGAGTCGGGATCCTTGAGTTTTGACCTTCCAGTCTATGGATCTCGAGCACATGTTTTTTCAACTGCTCGTGATGCTTGTTGGCTTCTTCCATGAATTTGTCCTTGACTTGGGCCAATTCATCACCAAGCCTTAAGATCTAGGCATCCAGCCTCGAGCACTTCACTTGAAAACCATCACCTAAGGCTTGAATTTCGGCCTCAAAGGCTAGAGCCGCTTCACGCAGATCAACGTGAGACTTGGCCAATTGAGCTTTCAATTCGACGATTTGAGTGTTAAAGCTGTCCTTTTGATTATCCCAAGCATTGGCGACACGTTGAACCTCTTCATACCTCGTGGTCTAAAGTTCAACGGCCCTCAACGATAGAAGGAAACCCTGAGCAAAAGTTACCGAGTGAAGAAGAGAAATAAACGCTCAAACAAGAAAAGACTGAAAACGGTAAAACTTACCCTAAGCGCGTTTGCAGCAGAGGTAGCGGCTAGTTGAGCCGGGGAGAATTTTTGAACAATAGCCTCCTCCTTCGACCCTAGCAGTGGCATGAGGCTTAGAATATCTCCATGAGAGCTCTCCAAGAGGTTCGATGAATCCAAAACTTCCAATTTCCTCAAAGAGCTCTCCGGGGCTGAAACTCTAGGAGGCTCAGAATGTGCCCGAGCGGCACTGGTAGTTGTCTCCTCTTCGGTTGCAGGGACCCCAGCCTTTCAAACTTTGGCCTTGCCTTTAGCTTTGGTAACGGACGCATCAGGCTCGCGCTCAAAATCTTCGAGGTCTACAATCTCAACTTCCCTCTGAGCTTTAAAATATTCGGTCCCCTCATCGATGGGCTCAACGATCAATACCCGGCGCCACTCAACAGTAGCTTCAGGCCCAGGGGAGACTGCCACTTCGGTGCGAGGGTGGATCGAATGGGAGGACTTCATTGAGGTTGCCCTCTTTCTTTTTGAACTTGCAAAAAGAGATGTGGGAAGCTCAGGGACAAAGAAGTGAGAGGACGTTGAAGTAAAAGTAAAGTGACCGAAGAAGATATCAACATCACCTTTTGAGGTCCCCTGACCAGAGGACCCCTTCGCAGATTTGGAAATCTTTGAAGACTTAAGCTCCTTCAAGTCCCAGACCAGATTCGCCACCGAGGCTATATCATCGTTGGAGTCGGTAGCTTCTCTTTCTTCATTGTTCTTCTTCCCTTTTCCTTTCTTGTTCTTCTTCCTCTTCTTGACTGCGGTGTTGGGGAAACCTAACACGAAGGGGGATATTAGCAATAAGAAAGAGAACCTCGGGCGATACCTCCATGCTTGAGATCGTAATAATGCTTACCATGTCTCTTGCACGCCCAACTATTGCTGGCAGCCATGTCCATCCAAGATCTGATATGACGCTTACGAGTCGCAGTTACTGATGAGACCCAAATCGAGACAAGACACCTTCCAACACTTTCCAACGTGTACCAAGCTTGGAAGATACAAAGGACTTGAGGTCACGGGCTTTGGAAGTGTTCCGGATGGTTTCAACATTAGGCTCCACGCCTAAGGAGGAGGAAGAAGGCCCAGCACAGCTAGGCGCCCCGCCTAGCCCAGGCGCCCCGCCTAGGAAGCTCACTGCCTAAGTGTGCAAAGTGGTGCCAGGCGCCCCGCCTAGCTTCAGGCGCCCAGCCTAGCTGAAGGCCAAGCCAGGCGCCCCGCCTAGCTTCAGGCGCCCAGCCTAGCTGAAGGCCAAGCCAGGCGCCCCGCCTAGCTCCAGGCGCCCAGCCTAGCTTCAGCATGTTCCAGGCGCCCCTCCTAGCTGCTGAACTTATGTTTCTTTTACTATTTTGCCCTACGTGGCTTATTTGATGAACCTTAGTAGTAAGGGTAATTAAGTCTTTGTGTAAGCTTGGGAAACACTATAAATACCCAAGCCTAGCTTATTTTACACTTAGCTTATTATTGATATTGATGAATGTTGAACATTGAACATGAGCATGGCTCTTGGTATTGAATGAAACCCTTTGATCTTGGACTTGTATGTCTTCTAGCGGATCTAGATGAATACTCTTCCTCTCCGACCATTCTACTTGCGTGCTCGCGTTAGCTCGAGGGTAGTTGCATAGCGTAGGTGTTCTTGTCCTTCTCCCGGGGTGTAACGGAACGAGTTCTCCGTTGCTACTTGGGATTAGAGATCGAGTTACGTCTCGTTCTTTATCTTTTACTTTTCCGCGTTTGATTCTCATCAGTTTGGTATCAGAGCAAGGCTCGGGTTTTGTTTCTACAAACCCCCGACCCTTGATTCTTCGTGCCTAGTATCTTCTTTTAGTTTTTCTTGTTGTTGAAGTTATTAGAAAGGAGAAAATTGCAAAAAAATTGAAAAATTGAAAAATACAAAAATTTGGTGTAACTTGTTGATTTGGATGATTTGTGATATGGGTGTTGTGGATTCTTGATCGTGATTGATTTCCCGTTACTTGGATACCAAAATTGTTGGAATTGGTGAAGTTTGAAAAATTGAAACCCCAAAACCCCTTAAACCCTTGAAGAACTTGTTCTTGATGAATTTTGGCTTGATTCTTGGGTTGGATTGATGTTTGATTGGAAACTTGTTATTGGGGATTGATCTTCATTGAAAAACAAACAATTCGGTACCAATTTTGTGGGATTTGAACATGTTTAACACCTACCTTGATGAATCACAATCCTTATTGAAACCCTTTTGTTAAACCCTTGTGTTCTTGAGTTCTTGAGATTGAATCCTGATTTGATTGATTGTTTGATTGAAATTTTGATTGGGTTTTGTTAAGGAAGATCAAACACAACTTTGGGTATCTTTGGATTGTGAAAACAAGTTGAAAACATCGGATTTGAGGCTTGAAAATCGACTTGAAACGAGTTTGGAACGAGTTGGAAAAAGCTTCAGGCTAGGCGCCCCGCCTAAGCCAGGCGCCCCGCCTGACTTGGCTACTGCCTAAGTCCCAGGCGCCCCGCCTAGACCCAGGCGCCCCGCCTGGAACACAGCACAATCTAGGCGCCCCACCTGAGTTTCAGGCGCCCCTCCTGAGTGCTGAACGCATTGTTTCGGGTAGATTTTCGTAGGTATTTCCCTTTGTTTGATAACATAACATCTAGTTAGTACTACTTTGAGTAACCGATCTACTTGAATAGTGCTAACCCTTTGATTGCTCTTAAGTGATTCGTGCCTAGCAAGGAGAGTAGAATTCTAAGGAAAAGCGTAGAATCCTTTAACTCAAGTCCTTCACTTCAAAGTGCCTAGCGTTCATTGAGTCCCATTAACTCCACTCACCCCGGAGTGTGCGTGACTTGTGAATAGTTTAGTTGAGTTGAGGAGTTGCTAATCATCTACGTGAAGCTTTGGAACTACAAGTTGAGTGAAATATCCACCGCCACCCAAAAGAGTGATCCGAGTGAACACAAGTGAGGGAGCGAGTGAGGTGTTTTAACTAACTCTTGTTTCTTTGTTTGTAGGTACAATGGCCAACGAAGGTCAAGATTTCATTAAGGAGGCCTTGGCTAATCTTCTTGCCAAGATGGACTTCATGAACCAAAGAATTGATTCTCTTGAAAAGGGAGCCTCGAGTACTCAAGGTGAACATGGGACCCCGAGTGTCCCAATTGAAAAGGGGACCCCGAGTGTCCAAATTGAGACCGTGAAGGCTCAAGTAGTCCTACTTTTACCCCGGAGCAAGTTGTTGAATTGCTCAATCAACAACGGGTGAAGGAGGACCGAGAGAGAATTGAACGAACGGGCATTCCCCGTATCTTAGACAATCCTCCAAGAAACTTTCCACTACCAAGACCCGTCCGAAATGTGCAACCTCTTGAGCAAGTTGTTGAGGCTCAAGAAGGGGAGGAAGTTGATTATGATGACAATGTGTATGAGTTTGATGATCACTTTCAACCAAGGCGAGCTATGAATTGGGGTCGAAATGTGGATCGGGGTAGAGGCCGAGGTCGAGGGCCACCCTTAGGATATGGAGGGAGGAATGTTAGAAGGGACTATGTTGCTTATGATGATCACCATGGAGGCCAACCGGAGCCATTCCAAGGGGGTCGTGACAACAACAACAACCTTAATAGTGTGAAGCTCACTATTCCTTCTTTCAAAGGAAGTAGTGACCCGGTGGAGTACATTGGTTGGAAATTGGCTATGGAGCGTATCTTTGACACCAATGATATGCCCGATGTGAAGAAAACCAAGTATGCAATATCCTCCTTTGAATCTTTTGCTTCTACTTGGTGGGAGTCGGTGAAGAGAAATAGAAGAAGGACGGGTATGGCTATTAATCTTACTTGGGAAGAGTTGATCCGTGTGATGGATGAGAAATACTTGACTAATCAATACCGGGTTGAACAACAAAGGCGTCTATATGATTTGAAGCAAGGTTACAAATCGGTTGGTGAATATTTCAATGAATTTGAGCAAATCCGAATGATCCTTGACTTAGATGATGAAGACAATGAGACGGCCATGATCCGTTTCAAAGGGGGCTTGAACCGAGACATAGCTTCACAATTGAAGTTCCACAAATATGAAGATCATTACAAGCTATGTGAAGATGCGGTTGAGGCCGAGAAATGGCTCAAGGAGGAGAAATCCCTCCGCTACAAGAGTAGCACTCCTACTCCAACAAGCAAACCAAAGGAGTGGAAGCCTCCTACTACAAATGCAAGGTTCCCAAGTGCAAGTGGAACAAGTGGTGCAAATGCTACCAAGGATGTGAAAAGGCCGTATGAGAAGAACACACCTAATGTGGGAGGTAACTCTAAAACTCAACTACATGCTCCTACTTCTTCTTCAATACAATGCCACAAGTGCAAGGGGTATGGTCACTTTGCTAGGGAGTGTCCTACAAAGAGGACCATGATTGTTGTTGGTAATGAAGCATATGAGAAAGAGAGTGAATCGGAGGATGAGGGAGTAGAGGGAGTAGAGGGAGATGAGGGAGTAGAGGAGAATGATTTGCTTGATGATACGATGGAGGAGGAGGATCCTCATACTTTCTTGGTTGTGAGACGGAGCCTAGGAGCTATGATTGTGGAAGATAGCGAAACCTTGCAAAGGGAAAATCTTTTCCATGCTAGGTGCCGGTCAAAGATGTTGTTTGCTCTATGATAATTGATTCCGGGAGTTGTGCAAATGTGGTGAGTCAATCTCTTATATCCCAATTGAAGTTGCCAACCGTGAAACACCCCAAGCCATATCGGTTACAATGGCTTAGTGAATGTGGAGAGCTTAAGGTAGTGAAACAAGCAATGATCAAGTATAAAATGGGTAGTTATGTGGATGAACACTTGTTCGACGTTGTGCCAATGCAAGCTTGCCACCTTCTCTTTGGAAGGCCTTGGCAATTTGACCGACAAGTGGTTCACAATGGACGTGTCAACACTTACACGCTCCAACATGAAGGAAGGAAATTTGTGTTGAAACCCCTAACTCCCAAACAAGTGAGTGATGACTACAAGCGGATGAGGGAGTTGAGGGAAGCGGCTAAAGCCAAATCACCCATTTTGCTTGAACCCGAGGCAAACAATCTAGTTGCCTTGCCAAAGAATGATCAAAGTGAGAGTCACTCCATTTCAAATGAGAGAGAAAAGATAGAGAGAAGTGAGGGAGTGACCGGTGACAATCCAAGAGGGGAAAAAGGAGAGGATTTGAGGAGTGATGTGAGGGGATTGTCACCACAAGCTACACTTGACCATGAGGTAAAATTGAGAGAGATGAGAGGTGAGGAAGGAAAAATTGAGAGTGAGAGCACCCATTATTCTAACCCTTCTTTATCTTCTACTTTTTCTTGTGAAAGTTCTTGTGTAGGTACATTTGGAGACAAGTCATTGGAGCCTCAATGTGAGCCTCATGAAGAAGGAGTTGCACATGACATTTCAAGCCTTGCAAGTGACCAAGGAAGTATTACAAATGTAAGTGTTGCTTCACCTTTTCATGAACTTACTAGCTACTTGTCTTGTGAAGACTCAACACTAGTTGGTGGTTTTGATGCATCTAGTGAGTATACAACTAGTGTAGAGTCTAGTTGTCAACTTGTATGTGCTTGTGAAACACTAGTTGGAAGGGATGCTATGCCACATCATGATGTGAGCTCATTGTTCATTGAACCCTTCCCTAGTGTCGATTTGATAGTTGACCATGATTTTGACCTTTGCTATGACACACCGCCAACCTTTGACATAGGGAAAGATGAGGTAGTTGACCATTCCCTAATTGATATGCTTCTATTTGGTGGACCAATGTGTTGTGGTGAGGATGGTCTTGTCCTTGAGGAGTCCAAATTGCATGAATTGGACAAGGTTGTCTATGATGACTCCTCAAGTGAACCTAGTCTCGATAATTTGTCTATGCTTAATCATGATATTGAGATGCATGCTTTTATATTTCCATTGTGTGACGATAATCTCATTTGTGGTAGCGACTTGTATCGGGCTAGGGTGGGTGGTCAAATGGAACCCCCATGGTGTGAAGGGTTTGACTCCTTAGGCAACCACTTGTTTGAAAATTTGAGTGAGGTAGATGGTTCTTTGAGTGACCCCACTATTGCTTGTGTGGGTTATGATGAAGAAGAGGCCATTATCAATGCCTTTCTTGATAGTTTGTCTTTTGAGAAGGGTTGCTTAAGTGATGAAATGGAAGGTGAAAAGGAATCCCTTGGTGTGAGTAAGTTTGCTATAAAGAAGGGGAGTGGAGTACTTGATGTTACTTGTATGTTGGGTTATTTGACTCACTCCACTCCACATGTTGATCACACCTCGAGGATAGGTTGGTGTGTTGATCTTGAGCTTAAGGTTCAAGGAAATTTTGGTAGCTTGATCTTGCATTTCCCATCTTCCCATGACCTATTTGCTCATTATCTTGTTGAGTGCATGTTGATTTTTAACCAAGTACTTATGATTCTCTTTGGAGACTTGATATTTGTGATAATAATTGATGCTTGGTTATATCACAAGAGTGTGTTTTCCCACACTTCTTGCACTAACCTACTTTCGAAGTAGGAATTCTTGTGTTTTGCTTGTCGTTGCTTGTAGGTTCTAAGCTCCATGTTAAGGCAAGGGAGATCTTGGAAAAGACCTATGTCAAGGTGACGATCAAGAGTTACAAGGGAGGAGAGCATTGGGCACCCCGAGGAGAAGTTGCCATGGACGTGAATGCATTGATTTCAAGGACGAAATCTTTTCAAGAAGGGGAGGATGATGAGACCCAAATCGAGACAAGACACCTTCCAACACTTTCCAACGTGTACCAAGCTTGGAAGATACAAAGGACTTGAGGTCACGGGCTTTGGAAGTGTTCCGGATGGTTTCAACATTAGGCTCCACGCCTAAGGAGGAGGAAGAAGGCCCAGCACAGCTAGGCGCCCCGCCTAGCCCAGGCGCCCCGCCTAGGAAGCTCACTGCCTAAGTGTGCAAAGTGGTGCCAGGCGCCCCGCCTAGCTTCAGGCGCCCAGCCTAGCTGAAGGCCAAGCCAGGCGCCCCGCCTAGCTTCAGGCGCCCAGCCTAGCTGAAGGCCAAGCCAGGCGCCCCGCCTAGCTCCAGGCGCCCAGCCTAGCTTCAGCATGTTCCAGGCGCCCCTCCCAGCCCCAGGCGCCCCTCCTAGCTGCTGAACTTATGTTTCTTTTACTATTTTGCCCTACGTGGCTTATTTGATGAACCTTAGTAGTAAGGGTAATTAAGTCTTTGTGTAAGCTTGGGAAACACTATAAATACCCAAGCCTAGCTTATTTTACACTTAGCTTATTATTGATATTGATGAATGTTGAACATTGAACATGAGCATGGCTCTTGGTATTGAATGAAACCCTTTGATCTTGGACTTGTATGTCTTCTAGCGGATCTAGATGAATACTCTTCCTCTCCGACCATTCTACTTGCGTGCTCGCGTTAGCTCGAGGGTAGTTGCATAGCGTAGGTGTTCTTGTCCTTCTCCCGGGGTGTAACGGAACGAGTTCTCCGTTGCTACTTGGGATTAGAGATCGAGTTACGTCTCGTTCTTTATCTTTTACTTTTCCGCGTTTGATTCTCATCAGTTACAACCTTGACCCGGTCAGATAGGCCCACGGGAGGAACAATGTCGACTTTATTGGCTGCAAATAAGAAGTGAACCAAAAAATAAATCAAGAAAAGGAAAGAGTCAAGGATGACAATCGAAGGGAGTGATGACAGTGGAATACTTACGCATCTTATTCCATTTCTCTAGAAAAATTAGGCTCAGTGGATAATCTGCTAGTCTCCAAAAAGATGTAACGATCACACCAACCTTGGTCCCCATGATCCTCGCTCTTTATGAGAATTTCATATTTACCTCGGTTGTTCAAGGCCACAACCCCAGCCTTATGAAAATATGGATAATAAAGAGAGATAAGGTGTTGAAAGGTAAAGTCCACCTTAGCACTTCGGCTCAGCCAATCTAAGCATTGCACGACCCTCCAAACCTCGGGGCCCAGCTGAGCTAAGCAAAGATTGTATGTTCGGCAGAATTCGTCAATCACCCTATGAATAGGAAGTGAGAACCCGATGGTGAATGGATAAGTATACGCAATAGACAACCCTTCAATATGGTCACAACATCTGCTATTCAGGTTGGGGATGATAATTTTTACTTTGGGCCCAAATCGGCACTCCTTCCAAATCAATGCTATGTGAGCCTGAGTAAGTATCGAAGGTGTCGTTTGTACTGGCACGTTCCTATTCAATTCTTGCTGGTCGGCCATTTGGTTTTGCATCTTGAGCTCTTTATTGGTGTTGAAGATTGAAGGGATGATGTGATGAGTTTCGAGCTCTTGCTCGAGGGGAATTTTCGGCTTCTTCTTCGGCCCCGAGGGTCCAGCCTCGGCATTGTGCCCTCCCTCGGTGTTGGCAATTCAGCCACAGTTTCCGTGGTGGGCATCGACCTCATGTTCTTCAGCTTTGATGTCATCACTCTCAACGTCATCCTCACCCTCAGCATCGTCATCTTCACCACTATCGAAATCCCTTTCGACGAATTTGTCATGACTGGTGGTCTGTTTGCGCCACCTCAAACCACCCATCTACAAAGTTACATCTTCTTCGTCTTCAACTGAAGTAAAAATATTTAGCGGCTGAGGCATATTTACCAACTTTTCTCTGACGATCATAGTGTCGGCCGGAGGAACCCTCCTCTCTAAAGAACCGCTAGAACCTTGAGCGGATTGGGTGGCAGATATGGTTGGAGCAGACATTTTGAATACTTAGATAAAGGAATTTGAACATAGATAGATTGGAACTTTTGGTTATGGAGGATTTTCTTTCTATTGTAGCTGATCACAAGTGGGAAATTAATCACTCAAGTAGGAGTATATATAGAGGGGAAGCCATCATTACTGGAACGTTGGGAAATCCAATAGAAACGACGTGACCGTTCGAAGCCTAGCAGTGGTCGCCACGTTTCACTCGACAGGAAGTTGAAGTGATAGGCGTCGTTTTGAAATACTTGGCATACGCTCAGCCATGTCACTTTCCCGCTCAAACTCATTTCACTCCTTGGTTACTCTGGCACTTGCCTGAGGACTGGGGGGACTATCTGTATTGGGTAAAAGCTGGCTCGTTCAAGTGACACCTCGGGTGTATGCCCTGAGGCCTATCGAACGGGTATTCGGGAAGCCAAGGCTTGAGGCGGACAGTAATGTCACCAAAGTCTGTAACCAAGGGTATGATTGGGCCACGCCTCAGTGGATCTTAACCTCAGTTAACCAGAGAGCTAGCAACTCTGAGGCGGAAGACTTTAGCCTCGGTGAAATGCTCCATTCTCAGCGAGAAAGCATCCCCACGATCCATATCATTAAACCCACTTTGAAGGATGCAGAACGTGAGCAAAGGAGTAGTAAACATGGGGGAAATGGGCTGTAACTATTTATCTATAAATAGCAATTCATTTGATGTATTAGGTATCTAGAAATTCATACCAAAACTCTGACAAAATTTGTACTAAATCTTATATAGTGAAATTCCATCTATTTCTTCACAATTCTATTTGATTTCACTTATTGTTTCAGCTTTGATACTTAGTATTGCTTGGATACCCAATCCAAATTCGATTTGTTGTCCTAAGTCAAATTAAGCCGATACAAGTAACAGTACCTTATTCTTTCGATTAATGTGAAATATGAAACATTCTTACACCTCAAACACTTAGAATTGGAACTTTGAATCATGATAATACATTATAGAGGGCTAAATATTGGACACTCAACAACAACAAAAAAAGGTTATAAATATTCCTCCGAACCCCTTTTAGTTGTCATGCTTTGCCTTTATACACCCCTCAATAAAATGTTAATTAAAAGGTCAATTTGACTATATTACTATCCTAGTTAATCTTTGATATTAATTTATTACACGTCTTGTTTAATTAAAAGGTCAATTTGACTACAATATCCTTAATTTAATCTTTGATCTCTCTACATTTATTACACTAAGAGGTTATTGGTAGCTAAAGGGAGTTATCTAGGGATTAACAATATCGGAATTATAATCCTAGGATTGTTAATCTCACCTCCTATGTGGGATAGATAATTCCACTATTTTAGTACAAAATTGGTACTAGTACTAATTAATACCTCTAACCAAACACGGGATAAGGACAATCTCAAATTCTATCCTGGAATTATAATCCTTATCCCAGATGCCAAACGGCCCCAAAGAAAAAAGTTTAATTAATACTCTCTTAAATTTTTTAAATGATAATATTTTAATATGAATATGTTTAGTAACCATGACAATTAAAAAGAAGAGGGAGATTTTAAAAAATAAGAGCAATAGATTAACTTAAAAGATATAGTCAGACTTTTTGATGGTGGAATGATCATGCAAAATAAAATCTGTGTTTGTGTTGTAACAACCTTTTCCTAATCAGATGAATTGATGAGTTTAGAAAAAATTATGTCAATTAAAGCTTTGACTCGAAAAAAAAAATTGTGTCATTACGCCTTGTCATCAAATATAACAGACTAGAGTATGCTCTAAAATCCTCCACAAACTCGATATAGTGGAAATTATCCAAAATCAGGACAACCTCATTCTTTACAACAAAACAATACACCCAGTGGGATCTCATAAATGAGGTTTGGGGAGGGTCCGATAAACCCTAATTCAAGGAAAAAAATTTTATTTAAAAATAAAAACCTAAGATAAAAATACCAAAGAAAACAAAAGTATTGACATCAAATAATAAAGGTAATAAAAATACAAGAAACAACAAAAATAATAAATATAGAGGAATAAGATATACTAGGATACTAATAATATGAAAAGGAGAAAAGGAAGCAGATACGGTATCCTAAAAAACTTGTAACTAGAAGACTCTAGTCCTGAGAACTAAGACTATGTGTCTAGAACCATGTTCTCATATACAATTGGTAGTAAAAGCTCGACTACGTACTAACCTTCTACCCTAGTCCTCAACCTCCATATTCTCCTAGCTATGGTCAAGTCCTCAGTGAGCTATAAATTAGTCATGTCTTGTCTAATTACTTCACCTCAATTCTCCTTCGTCCTACCTCTACCTCTTTCACCTATCACTATCAACCTTTTGCACCTCCTCACTTGGGCATCTGTACTCCTCCTTTTTACATATCCAAACCATCTCGGACTTGGTTCTCGTATCTTGTCCACTACGGAGGCTATTTCTACCTTGTCCCATATATCATTGTTCCTAATCTTATTTTTTTCTAGTGTGACCACACATCCATCTAAGCATCCTCATCTCTGCTATTCTTATTTTCTGAAAGTATATTTTCTTGATTGGCCAACAGTACAACGTAACTGGTCTAAGAACCACTTTATAGAACTTACTTTTAAATTTTGGTGAAACATTCTTATCGCACAACCCTATTCTTTCTTTTAGTTTTTTGTTGTATGCATAAAAAAACCTGTTGATACAACTAATTCGAAATACCCATTGTTGTAACTAAAAGATGAAGAGTTTCATATTACTAGTAGCTTTCATCTACGTACTTGCAAACTTATCAACCTGATTAATTTGAATATGTATCACGTAAATCCACTTAGTGATGATGTTTGATATCAAGAATTTCGCTAGTTTTCTTTTAGATCTATTCATATTGACGTCCGATTAATTCAAATAGACATGCGGAATCTCTCATTTCACTACCACAATCATTGGATCACCATGACTGATATTTTTCTGGCACTCTGAACACTCATGCATCTGAGGTTATAACGATGTCTTACACTATTTACTTTTCTGTAATGTCGTCGTCGTTATCACTTAACAAATCTCATCCAACTCAATTCCCAATCAAACCCTCTTACAGCTAAGCCTTTACTCATAACCCTCATTTACTTCTTCCTTCTCTATATTACATTACACAAACACAACACATAACCAGTTCATAGTCCACCAATACAACAACTTATATTTCATTGGAATTTTCACAAAGCTAACTCTTATAACAATCACTTGCTCTTTTGCCGCTAATGATGGCCCTGCACTATCTTTCGGAGCTGCATTGTTAACAACCTTATTTCTCAATCTTTGGCTCGCATGCTGCCTTGGGGGGTTATAAGGTTCATATCGGGACCTCGAATTCCCACTTGGCACCTTGGTGCGTTGTGACGGCTCGGGACAATTCTTATATCCGAAATTGCAATTCGAGTACCTCCTCTCCTCTTCTTCCAACCTGATTTTGGAACTGGTTCTGGTGTGTACGTCGTCCAAAAGTGAAAGCTTGCCATTCTTGCAGATTCTTTTTCAGATCAGAGCATGCTTTTGAGTTGTTTGCATTCTAATTTCTCTCGTACGCCATGATGTCCAAGTCATCGTTTATCGGAGACATGTCCATTTGCACCGTTTGGACACGTTCTATAAAATCTTTGAGAGGTTCCCTCAGCATCTGCTTAACATGGAAGATGCATTCCTTTCTCTTATGGACCTTTTGGGCCCCTGTGTGAGCCTTGATAAACAGATCAGCCAGCTCATCAAAAGATCCGACTGACTCGGAAGGTAAGTCTCTTCAAACTTCTTCTAGAACACGGAATCTAACTCCAATTTGGTCAAGTCGTTCCCTTTCACCAATGCCATGTATTCAGTGATATGGTCTGCGGAATCCGACGTACCGTCATATTTTTTCAAGATATGCAACTTGAAGTGTTTTGGAATCGGTGCCAGGCCGCTTCTGGCTTGAAGTCCTATTGCTTGCATTTGGCAATGTCTATTAGCTTCTGAGATTTTGGGTCCCCAGGGATCCTCTCCATCCGCTTTTCGAACTGAGCTTCAAAATCATTTTCCCATTTTTCAAGGTCTAATGGAACACTTGGTTGTACTACGGGTGATGTTTCCGCCACAATGGGCACGATACCTAGAGGTACCGTTCCTGAGCCTCCGAACCCGATTCCATTTTGAGGTCTCCTGTTACTGCGCCCTGAAAAATAGAAGTTAGAGCGCCTCCGGCCGGAATCACGGGTGGAGTGTTCGTAAGAGTGGCGGAAGGCCTAATACTTTGTGAGATAGTTTGCAACGAGCTAACACAACTGCTTGTTTACTCTAACTTGCCCCGCAAATTGCTCACGAGTTTGCTTCATAAACTCCATGAGTCGCATATGCCAGGCTCCAGTTCCCGACGAACTTGGGTCCCTTACAGGGGCTGGAGGTAGTACATCATGCTCTGAATGAGCGTCATCAGCAATGTTGTCTGTACGGCCTTGTGCCCCGACGTGGCGAGTTTGATTTCCAGTTTGGTTCTCTAAGTTATCAACTATTTTGAGAGATTGAAATGAACAAAGGTACATATGTGTTACAACCTTAGAACAAAGCCTAAATGCTCGAGCCTTATGGTGGACGCCAAATTGTATTCCTCTAAATAGGAATTTAGAATACAATTGAATTTGTAACAGGGTTACAAGTAATTCATTGTATCAAAGTTGTAATAATTGAATGTAAAATGAAAATAGTAACAACGATGATAGTAAGAATAGTGAAGTTGTATTAAAATCTTGAGATTACCATTGGGCAGAATTTTTGCATGTATATTTTGAATGCCTTTTACAATGAGCTATAGATGTTATTTATAGTAGTCTAGCTTGCACTGATCATGGGCATTTATGGTCCCATATTCCCACGTTCTCATTATGGGTGACCCATGATCTCCCTCTCAATAAATGGCTAGATCGTGGGGCTGTACAGTTGCGGGGTGTCCGATTTGCTGGACTCGGACACTCCATGCCCTATCAACTCGGACGATATCACTCCGAAGTATGTCTCTGGTGATCTCCATGATTGGACTTTTCGTGACTGACCTTCCGAATTCTTCGCTCCGATTGCCACGTGTCAGTCATAATTTCACCAATACACTCATCCTTGTAACTAAAAGAGGAAGAGTTCCATGACATAAGTTTTTTGTACTAGGGTTCTTGAAACTCATCAACCGGACTAATTTGAATTTGTGAAGGTCCGACTAATCCAAATCAATAATGTAAATGAGTCATTTTGTGATCCGACTAATTCAGAATCGAAAATTCTCACTTTTGACAACACATCTGTTGTATCGACAGTCAACACAGCTCATATTTTTGTAGCACAATGAACACTCGTGCATCCGAGGTTATAACTCTGTCACACACTATTTACTTTTCTCCAATGCCGTCGTTTTCACTCAACAAATATAATCCAACTCAATTCTCAATCACACCCCCTCACCCCTTCCCCCTACAAGTTACAGCTAAGCCTCTGCTCATAACCCTCTTTTACTTCTTCTTTGCTTCTCTATATTACACAACACACAGCCAGTTCATAGTCCACCAATACAACAACTCATATTTCATTGGGATTTTCAACAAAACACAACTCTTATAACAATCACTTGCTGACACTGACAACTTTCCAAATTGTACATTATTTCCCTTGAACTTCCCACTTTCTATAACTGTCACCACCATTCTTATACAACCTACTAGTACTAGTACTCCATAACTAATGAAAATTAAACAACCCCATCAATTATTTTCCCTTCTTTTTTCTTGGATCTAAGCAAAATCTTGAATTAAGAAAACACAACCCGCGTACAAAGCATCTCGCTCACGCAGGGTTCGGGAAAAATCTTGAATTGTTGATCAAAAATGGAAAGTGGTGGTGCTGATGGAAATGTAAAAATGGAAACTTTACCAATAAAACCTGATAAAGTTTTCAATAGTTTAGAGCCAGATTTTTCAGTATCTTCACCAGTTACGCGTCAAAAAGCTGCTGCTGCTAAACAAATCATCGAGAATCATTACAAGAATTATCTTCAAGGCTTGCAAGATCGTAAAGAAAGGTTCTTTTTTGCAATTTCAATGCTAGATTTCAAAGAATGTGTCTTTTTGTTGACATTTGTTTGATAAGTATCTGTTTTTTTGGGAATTTATAGAAATTGTCGTGTTAGTCCGGATACATAAAACTATATATTAGTTCCATTTTAGTTGTCGTTTTAGCTCAAAATTTGTCGTAAGGAAAGGTTTTTTTTTTTTTTTTTTTGTTTGCAATTTACATACTACAATTTAAAGAATGTGTTGACATTTGTTTGATTAAGTCTCTGTTTTTTGGTAATTTTATAGAAATAGCCGTATTAGTCAGGATACATAGATTATACAGTGATTATATACATATTATACATTGAGTATACGAAAAATGGTTGCATTTGTTTAAGCGGCCTAGCTACTGTTCAAACAGTATAAAGATCCCTTTCTTGCAGTTTACATGCTACAGTTAAAGAATGTACCTTTTGGCTTGACATTTGTTTGATAAAGTCTCCTTTTTTTTAATAATTTTAGTCAGGATACATAGAATATACACTTATTATATACATATGTATACATGGAGCATATGTAAAATGGTTGCTTTTTGTTTAAGCGGCCTAGCAACCGTTCAGATAGTATAAAGATCCTTTTTTTGGCATTTATAGGAGATGGGCATTGCAAAGGAGAGCTCAAGAAGCTCAGATACCAAATGAGGAACAAGAAAAGATGCTAAGGAATTTGGAGAAAAGGGAAACTGAGTTTATGAGATTGCAGAGGCATAAAGTTGGGATTGATGACTTTGAACAGTTGACTGTAATTGGTAAAGGAGCATTTGGTGAGGTAAATTTTCTTTTTCACAGCTCCAATTCATTTATATTGCTTCATGTTTTAGGATGCATTTATGCTTTTGAAGTAGCTCAATTCTAGTCTTGTTTGATTAGAATTAGTTGGAATATGCAGTTGTTTTCTTTAAATGATTATTTAAGTGTAATGTTTGTGCCTTTGTAAGTTTTTGCACCAAACTACTTTTGAAAAGCAAATTTGGTAGTTATAAGTTTGCACCACGTCGTGGTCTAATAAGATGATTCAGTTAGTATATTCAGCTTTCTAGGGATGCTTCAACGTAAAGCCTTAAAGAATGCTTTCACCTGATTTTTAATGGATTAAAATAGATCATTTTTCTGGTGAAATGAGATCATGGAGTTATCTTCTGCAACATATGCATCCAGCATTTCTTGGTATGTTTTTCAAGGGTTACACTTTGACAATGTGGCGAAGAAGAGTCTGTCTAGCTCATAATGACTATCTCGGAATGTTGTTTGATGCTACTAATTGGGGAAGATATGCTATGGGAACTTAATCTGGTTTAATTTAATAGTTACACTGCATCGACCACTTCTTTTAAGACTTGAATGTTGCCTTGTGTATCGAATCATACATGGCATAGTCAATGTTCATATTGGATATTGATGGAGCAGACTTTGGTGGAGTGATTTCTTTATTGTCTTGCTTATTAATGCAGGTAAGGCTGTGTAGATTCAAAAGCACTGGAGAAGTTTTTGCCATGAAGAAACTGAAGAAATCAGAGATGCTTAGCCGTGGACAGGTGACGAATGGAATATAGCTACACAATTTTCATCAATGTTATGCAACAATGTCAGGCCCTTAGCAGATGCTGCTTGAATGATTTCATAAACACCATGCTTCCTCTACTAGCTGTTGATAATTTTTGTAGATAGAGGAGGAGCATGTTTTGAGAAAAGAATGATATATTATAAGATATATGATCCAAGAGTTAACATGTTTTACTAAGCATCACATTGAAAAAACACCTTTCCTTATGAATAGCTTGCATGGTATGTGCTTTCTGGTATGTAAAAGAAGAATTTCAACATTTAATCTGGAAAAAGCTAGGAATAACAGCCATCTACTGACTACTATACTGGTTTGACAACATTTGAAAGCTTACCTAATTTCCCTCATTTTCACTCTTACTTCTTAACAAAAAATGAACGAAGTTCGAGTAGAATATCAAGTTAGAGACAGTTTTTTTTCTATTGGTTGGGGGAGGGGTGTGTTTGTAAATATCTTGTGCACATCAGCCACTGTCAATTGCCACTTAATTGGTCCAAAAGGAAAATAGTGGGTTCCATGGTTAAATTCTATGCATAAATTAATATATTCATTTTTTGGTTTATGAAAGTTTTACTGCTCTTTCAGGTTGAGCATGTCAGATCTGAGAGGAATCTGCTGGTGGAAGTTGATAGTCGATGCATAGTGAAACTCTTCTATTCATTCCAAGACTCAGAATTCTTGTACCTCATAATGGAATATTTACCTGGTGGTGACATTATGACCTTACTAATGAGAGAAGATGTTCTTTCTGAAGATGTCGCACGGTTCTACATTGCAGAGAGTATTTTAGCTATTCAGTCTATTCATCAGCACAATTATGTACATAGGTATCTCAACAATGGATTAAATAGTTTACCTTTTTGCTCCATCTTGCATGTGACGTGATTGTATTGCTATATTCTATAGGAGTGCCAGTTTTACATGTGTGTTTTTGTAGATCAAATAAATGATAATGTGTTTATTAATATTGTCAGAAAACTGCCATGCTGCTGTTAAAATAAACATTCTCCTCTGTTGAGTATCATCAAGCGAAGATGTTTAACATAGCTTCTACTTTCCAAAAGAATTTCTTATACCATGGCACTTATGCTAAGGTGTGGGCCTTTTAGGTTGTTTCAGATCTCTCCCATGCTTTAGCTCTGCTAAGAACTTTTTATAAGCAGCACCTGCAGTTAGAACAACCTTACATATCCTCTTCCTCTTTCTCGTGTCTTTGTTTCACGGAATTAATCTTAATATAGTATTTTTTTTCCCATTACCTGAAGAATGACTTACTTTATTCTCCAGATTAACAATTGTGTTTATTTGCCTGTACTCTGATTGTCGCAAGTTGTTAGTTTCCTTCAAGTTTCCTTTGAGGCCTTTTGCCTGTCTTAATTTTCTTTAGAGGTGTCATCATAGGTATCAATTTTCAACGAGCATAAGTTTGTCATATTGGATCAATTAGGTTTCTTGGTCTTGCAATTTGGTGTTACAGTTTATGTCATTATCTGTTATTGTGAATATGCATAGGGTAGTAAAGTTTGGTCTGCAATCATCCATCAACATGCAGCTGATTCAAAATTTATTGTTCTTTCAGGGACATAAAACCTGATAACCTTATACTGGATAGAAATGGCCATCTGAAGCTTTCTGATTTTGGCTTATGTAAACCCCTCGAAAATAAATACTCATCAATATTATTGGAAGATGAGGACCTTACTAATGCAGAGGCCACTAATGGGGCTGGAGGGAACTCTGGTGGAGATGGAGCTCCATGGCCAATGCCAAAAGAACAATTACAGCAGTGGAAACGCAACCGTCGTGCCTTGGTATGCACATCCTCGAATGCTAGTGTTTCACTTTTTCTAAATTTCAATATATAATTTGGTCAGCTTGCAGAATAATATAATATAATCTTGGTCATTTATAATTGATTAATCCATGATCATTCTTTAATTCAATTGACCTATGTATGAAATATTCTGCAGGCATACTCAACAGTTGGAACTCTTGATTACATGGCACCAGAGGTTTTATTGAAAAAAGGATATGGAATTGAATGTGATTGGTGGTCACTGGGGGCAATCCTGTATGAGATGCTTGTTGGGTATCCTCCCTTCTGTTCAGAGCATCCAAGAATGACAGCACGCAAGGTATTTTAACTCTTCTGGTTTTCGTTAGGATGAAAATAAGAGACAGCCAAGGCCTCTAGAATGATCTGCGAATTGGATTAAGACAGAACTTTGTAGACCAAGATTCCAAAAAGAATCCTTTCGTCAGTGCAACCAGAAAAGATTGTATTAAAATGATTAACTTTCAAGACTATATGGACTTCATATCCTGCAAAACGAATGTTTCCCAAATTGTGCTACATCTACTTAGCTTTTGCAGAATACTTTCATTCTCGCGGGGCATATCATATTTGTTTTTTGTGTATCAGATAATCAGTTGGAGAACATGCTTGAAATTCCCAGAAGAACCAAAAGTATCAGATGAGGCGAAGGATCTGATCTGTCGTCTACTGTGTGATGTTGAATCAAGGTTGGGGACTGGAGGAGTGGAAGAAATAAAGGTTTGTATCTACTAAAGAAATGAAGTAATGCTTGCTGAAATTTGCAGAATTTATCTGCGGAAATATTCCCTAATTCTAGTCTTTTTGTTTACTTAGCGGAAAGCATTCAGTTGTTTTCCTCTATCATTGAAGATTACTGTACTTTTTGTGAAAGACTTCTTATGAGTATGGTGAGTGCTTATGCTGGCTCCATGTTTTTCGTCTTACTACTTGTGACTGGGTTTTCAGGCTCATCCTTGGTTCAATGGAGTCAACTGGGACATGCTTTATGAAATGGAGGCTGCCTATAAACCTATCGTTACAGGAGAGTTAGATACTCAGAATTTTGAGAAGTTCCCTGAGGTGACTTATATACTCCACTAGTTATATTAAATTGACTTTTGTATAAAGCATCTGTAGTAGTTATTAAACTCACTCTACTTCGCATGACATCGTGGACTGCTCAAAACGAAACGTATACCTTCATGATCCACAAAGTGATACATAAGTTGGATTTTTTCTTCCTAACTATTATCTTTTACCATTGGAGCATCAGGGACATGCCCCTCCAGCTCTCTTTCATTAGTAACTCCAGTACAAGTTGACATCATTTATGAACTAGGTCCCCTAGAACTTCAACTCCTTTCGGCTTCTTATCCAAAACGCAGTTCTCCAATTATCCCTCATCTCGTATGCCCATGGTTTGCATGAATTCGGTTTAATTTTAAAAACCATGCTTGCTTCGTTCTTTGAATGTGCTGTCTTTTTGCTTTATAGGTCGAAGATCCTCCATCAACAGGACCAAGAGTGGGACCCTGGCGAAAGGTAATGATTACATGTTGACAATGCATACTTCAGCCCCCCACCAACCCCCCCCCCCCCCCCACACACCCTTCCACCTCACATAAAAAAGAACGTCAAGTTGAAATATAAAAGAAGTGTAAATTTGATCGAAGTACTGACGCAGTTAAATATTTGAAAATTTTCTTCCATGAGACTATAGTTGAGTGATTCCTATAGGTGGATTAAATAACCTGTGAGGGTTCCTCTGTTTACAGTTTTAGTTAGTAATTTTCCTAATTGTTTCCTTTTCCTGGAGTTTTGGTTCCAATTTATCTCCCAATCTAATACACAGGAAATCCTTCCATATACTTTCGTTCTTTGATTGTAAAGAGATATGAGTTGTGTATATATATTTACTGATTCCATCATGCAGATGCTGACCTCAAAAGATTCCAATTTTATTGGATTTACTTTCAAGAAATCAGATATCCTCAAATCAGCTGAAGCTTCAGGTGTGCTGCTGTTAAACTGAATTCTTTAATTTTGTGGCTGCATCATCTCCATATCTCATCACGCATATGCACCGCCTTCTATTGTTCAAAAGGGGTCTGAACTTACTATGACACTAAGAAATACACTTTTGCAAGCACTTCCTTCTTCTGTCTGGCTCACACTGTGTCGAAAAGACTCTGCTATGTACGTACCACGTTGGTGCAGTATTCTTCCTCACCCTTCGAAGTCTTACTAGCTTTGACAAAAACAACTGAGTATCCATTTTCTTGGAGGGGAGGCACTATAATAGATCTGTTAAAAAAGGCTCTTTAAAGAGGAAGGTGAATGAGATCGTAGTAAAGCAGAACACATAATGAACATCTCCTCATAAGAAAGGAAATGTTCTCCTTGATATGGCATTAGCAATGACAATAACTGGTGCATATAAAAGCCTTGAATGAGCAAAATGGATTGAGCATGTGTCGCTCTTTTGACTGTTGCATTTTTTGACAAAATAATACCTAATATCATTATTCACATAGGGTCACTGCAGCTTTTTTCTTGAATGGTACTTTCTTTAAAGGTTAGCATATTGGAGCTTCTAAATTTTTTGTCCTTTCACTGCACAATAATATCTTCAAGCTCTTTCACAACCCATAGTTAATTGAGAATTATCTGTTCTTAATTTTTTTCTCAAAAGGTAAGTCGATAATTTATTTACAATCCAGCACAAGTGCTGCTCAGTAAAACTGAAGGGATACATCCCTCTCCAAAAAGTACTGAACTAAATTGTCAGCAGTTAACTGATAGTAACTATCTATTCACTGAAGTACTGAAACAAATGAAGATTAAAGGAGGGTGCTTTAATGGTTGGTAACCTAGGAATCAGACGCCAGTCTTGCTCCCTCCCCTCCCTGCAAATGTGAAATTAGTCTCTCAGATTTGTCACAGTAGAGCTCAAATATTGACAATTTCTGCAGGAAGATAGTCAAACTTCATATTCCTGATTTTTCAAGCCTATATTGGAGTCATCATTTTATCCAAATATTTCTCGTTGTAAATGCAAATTTTCCCTGTAACTTGGTTTGTATGTTGTTTATCTTCCTCTAGTTTCTAACACACATATTTATCGTGCAGGTATAGATATGAGTTCAAATGGACGTTCTAAGCCTCCTTCATTAGTGAACTTATTTGGTATGGTAACTTCTCTTGCATACTGTACTTTCTTTTCATGATTTTCATAACATTGGATGAGATTTGAAGTTTGAACCATGACAAAAATATTGTTTAAAACAAGGTTTCTACCTGAACAAGCATTTTTTAATCAGCCTAAGCAACTATTGGGTAATCAAAACCAGAAATGCACTTCCTCATGAAAAAACTTTTCCTCTAAAATGAATTGTATCATACCAAATGCACCCATAGTCTATGACTTCTATGAAACGATGATGATTTTGCCATGTGTTGCAGGTCGGATGGACGTGCAAGACACAATAGAAGAGGATCAGAAAGGAGAACAGATTTTATGAGTCCAATTGCTTGTCCATACTGACAACAAGCGGCAAATTTCTTTTGTACAAAAAGAGTAACAATAATCTTTGAGTTTTACATAATTTTGAGTTTTGCCTTTCCATTTGGGTCTCCCCATCTAATTAGGTAATGGTAAATGTTATTGTACATACACTGTAACAGATATATTCTTAAATTTCTGTCATATTATATTAATGGAGATCAGTTTTTCTAACAAATTTATGGTTTGGTAAAATGGTTGCTCCAATTCTGATGGATGGAGTGGATCTTTTTCTTTTTCTCATATTCTGGAGGAAATAATTTAATATCTGGATCAAAACTAAAGATGAATCGAATTATTCTGATCACATTCCACGAACAATATTTTCGAAAAGACTGAAAAAAAGTGCAAATCTATGTCCAGGCGGGAGCCAAGTATTTAGTTATAAAAGAGAGAATGATGGAAAAATTATATAATACAACAGATTTGCTCAATTAATTCCAAGAATAAGATAAAATTAACGATGCTAGTTCATTCACGAGCATTAGTTTCTTAGCTCCTGACCTAAAGGACCTAAAGTGAACCACTGAAACCAGCACCCTAACAAAGCTACTAAATGACCAAAAGACCTCCTCTGCATACTAAGATTCACATGGAAATTACAAGCTGTGCTAGTAAAAAGGCTTCCAGCCTGCTTTACAAAATTGCCGTCTTCAAGCTACAACTTTAGTTTCTTCAGATATATGATCCTCAACTTCATCAAAATTGAAGCTTTTGGCAACATCAAAGAAGTGAGCAACAGCTTCTTCAGGTGTACCTACAAGCACCCCATGGCCAAGATTGAGAATGTGACCCCTCGGCCCTGCACTCTTGACAACCCTGCCGGAGAAAGAGTGTCAGATTTTCTTACTAAACTAGAAAAACTTGAGATGTTAAATTTACAACCAAACCCATCCTTCCTGCAAACTTTCTTCCTTTATTGGTTTGATCTAAGAGCAAAAAAGATTGACTTCTACATGCCATGTCCTCTATTCAACAAATCATTAAACCACAAACAGTTTTAGCATCAAGATATAGTGGTACATGCTGAAGACTCGAACACATTTACATGTCATGCCTTCTTAAAAATCATTAAACCAAAAAATACTTGTTTTTCTATTTTTTGACAAGAACGATATTTTTCTTAAAACAACTTCATGCATAAAATATGAAACCATAATTTAACTTTCTACACAGTAAATTATTGTCATGTTAAAAAAAGATTTTTCTGTTTTAACATACAGTTCAAATTTCAAAACATAAGTAAAAAATGGTCTGTAACTATAACTGTATGTAAACATTAGGGTACATGTATGATAGTAATCTAATCATCAAAGTTAATGTGCTTCACACAGTTATCCAAGTTAGTAGATGTAAAGTATGGTACTGATTCAAGTCTTCAAGATTTGCAGAGAAGTAATTGTCATGTAATCGAATTTGCAATCACATTTTAAAGCCCTTTCCACATCTTCCAACTATACCTTAACATACTATAACAACTCAATATAATAACTCAACTAATTCAAACATTGCTCAGTTTCCATCTTACTTGCAATAGAGGAAGCATAATTTGAGGTTGGGTTTCCAAATTAAAGTTCCGAACTTAGTAAATACGCAATGACTAAAGGCTCAGTTATGCAAACAAACCTTTTAATTTCATCTGTCAATGAAGAAAGAGGACAAAATAAGCTAGCAGGATCCACATTCCCCTGGATACCGATATCAGTTCCTAGTCGCTTCCTTCCATCTGCCATATCCACCGTCCAATCAAGTCCAATTACATCAACTCCAGTTGCCTTCATCCTTTCAAGAAGTCCACCATTTCCATTAATGTAGAGCACAATCGGTGTTTGTGGACACTTTCTTTTAGTTATAGTTACTATCTGCATTCAAAACTCTGAGAGGTGTTCAAAAAAGGAAATAGAATGATAAGAACCTTTTCTTACTGAGTAATAGAGAATGGTATTCCAACAAAACCAATTGACTATTAAAACAATCAAAGAATCTTCGTCTAATCCACACATCCACCATGATATGTAACACTATGACCTTAATCTATGAACCTTATTTCCGAGGCTAATCCACCAAAGAACTCCAATAAAGTTCTTCTATGACCTCCCATCCAACCTATGGCACCAAAAGATTGTGATAAGAAGGTCCTACTTGGGCAGACGAACGCGTGTTAGTTTCCCTGACTAAGAAAACAAAATCTAGCTTACCTCATCAATATAAGGCTTTGACCAGCAGTCCCACATATGTGGAGGGAGTTGTCCCCCCCACGAATCAAATATCTGGATGCAATGAGCTCCAGACTCCACTTGGAAGACAATATACTCAGCAATTGCTTTTGACAAATGAGATAACAGAGCTCTCAATACATGGGGAGCAGTATGGCACATGTCCTTAATTGTCGTATACGTGCGAGTTGTACCTCCTTCAACTATGTAGGTAGCAATTGTCCAAGGAGCTCCAACAAAACCCAAAACTGCAGCTTGCTCTCCAACCTGACATTTTGGGGGAGGAAAGAAATCCTTTAGCATTTATTACTTTGTTTCATTACACTTGCTTCAAGACAATGTAAAAGTGAGATATCAGGGTAATCTCACAAGTGCAAGTAACATGGAATTAATAAAGATACCTCTTTCCGCAAAATCCTAAGAGACTCTCCCACAAATTGTAGTTTCTCCAAGTCAATGGAGTGCAAAGCTTTCAATCCCTCTTCGGAACGAATGGGAGACTGAATGACTGGGCCTCTCACATCTTCAATGTCAAATTGGACACCGAATGCAGGTAGGGGAGTAAGTATATCTGAAAAAATGATTACTCCATCTGGATGAAAAGCTTCCCAGGGCTGCAAAGAAATTTCCACAATGAGATCAGTTGTCTCTGATCTCTCTCTGAAGGATGGATGTTTCTTTGCAAGCTTTCTGTAAACAGCCATATACCTTCCCGCTTGACGCATCATCCATGCAGGAGGACGACTCACCCGTTCTCTTCTTGCAGCCTTCACCAATAGTGGATCTGAAACACATACAATTGGAAGCACAAAGTTGAGTGCCTCACAAAGAGCTTATAGGCACATAAACACCCTGCACTTTTACAATGAGAATAGCTGTTTTACTATAAGCGATTAATAAGAATCAATCTGGAATGCAGCTTTTGGATTTGACGAGACCAAGTAAATCAATAGAACATGGTTCCACCACGAGCAGTTAACACCTTGAATCAGCGACAAGAGCACCCTGTTAAATATTAATTCCGTATTTGCTATGGAAGGGAAAAACTTTTTTTTTTTTAATCAAGTAATGGAAGAGAGAAATTATTAAAACTCCTAAGAAAATTCCTTCAGGACGGACCTCAACAAAATACAATCTAATATTAATTCTTCAACAAGGCTCAACAAAATATAATCTATTCATACCAGAGTTACAATCAAAAGCTAGGAACCAAAGGGATAAGAGAAGTTATACCATTGTCTCTCCCGAAAGAAAATTCAAATATTCTCAATTTGATAAAAAGGTAATGATATAAAATAATCAATACAGATGTCATATTAATCAAAATATACTTGTAAACGTACTCTAAATTATCTTACACCAAGCCTCAAGAGTGAATAAATTATTTGAGAAAATGAAATGTTAAACAGCAATACTGGGTCTTTGGAGAGGTAGAGGTAGACCGAAGAAGAACTGGGTCGAGGTGATTAGACAGGACATGGCCAGATCCAGATCACCGAGGACATGACCTTAGATAGGAGAGCTTGGAGGTCGAGGATTAGGGTAGAAGGTTAGGTAGTATTCCAGTATCTTTTCTCTTATTAGAAGTAGTATTAGACATATATAGCCGACTTTCATCTTAGTCTTCACCTTTATATTTACTACTATTATCTTTTTGGTTTGGATGTTCTTTAGTTTTATCATTCTCTTTAGCATAATAGTGTTGCCTTGATTTTCAAAACTTTTTTCAAAACTTTTTTAGCCGAGGGTCTATCGGAAACAGCCTCCCCACCTTGTGGGGGTAAGGTCTGCGTACATCTTACCCTCCCCGGACCCCACTTGTGGGATATACGGGGTATGTTGTCGTTCTTCTTGTTGTTGTTGTTGTAAATGCTAAGCAGCAATGATAATATTGGTCTTTCCTAACACAGTAAATCTGACAAAACAGAAACCCCACCAATAAGCACGCAAAAGAAACATATACACAAGAAAAAGTATTAATAAATCATAAGATCTGTTATGAATCCAGACCTGAAGAGGTTGCAGGTTTGCTTATAACAACATTTTAAGACAACTGAACATAGTGTTACATCTTCTTTTTTTTTTTACAAGCGAGAAATCCTGAGGGTCAATGGTGCACGATTCGAAGCCCTGTGGATAATGAGCCCAAGTGTTTGTCAGCGGCAGGATTCGAACCTTTGGCGTGTGCCTAAATCAAATCACAAGTTGCATTTCTAACACTAGATCAAAGCCTAGAGGCTGAACAAAGTGATACATCTTCAAACAACTTCTCAAGTCTTCTCACCTTTTCCATAAAGACCCGGATTAAGCACTAAGGTCAAATTTCATGACAAACTCCACCTATAGCGTGCACACGCGCACACACTTATCTCTCATTTCCACACACACACACTCTGCCTTTGATTTCTATGCTAACAATGTGTTGCAGTGGATTGCATTACTTGCATCCATGGTTGTATACTTGTATCTTTCTTCTTTCCACTCCTCAAACATGATACACAATTCAATTAAACTTTCTTCCCCTTTGTATAACTAATGATGTATAATAGTACCTTCATGTAGTTCCTAAATAAGTGGTAGTCCCTCTGTTCCACTTTAAACCGGCACGGAGTTTCAGGAGACTTTTGAGATTTGTGATCTAAAATAAACCATAGACATTTGTGTCGCAATAAATCATTTCATTAAGGTAAAGTCCAGATTTTGAAGTTAAATTGTTATTAAATATTGAAAGCTGACATTCTTCTTGAAACAAATTAATAAGGAATGTTGCCACATAAACTAGAACGGAGGGAGTCGACGAAGAGATATACCAGAAGAGGAGCAGGCCTGAAATACTTTATTGGCATTGAGCTTTGTGGGTTTAATAGAAACCCCATTTGAAAGAAACCCAAATTGCACAAACAAGCTTGAGGATTTCCAGTCTAGTCCACCAAGATTGCAACAATTACTGCAAAACAAAAGACACACAATTTGCATTTATGTAAAGTAAAAGAATTTGGACAAAAGAGTGAAATGGAAATGTGGAAAAAGCATAGACCTTGTTGTTGTCGTCGTTAATGGAGAGAAACCCATAGCTAAAGAGCAGCTGATGTTTCCCCCCCTCTCCTTATCTTTCCGAATCTCTCACCCTTTTAACTGTCAAAAGAATACCATGATGTGCAATGGTTAAATTGTAAATTTTAATACCATCAATTTGTTTGGCACTTCAAGAGGGCCATCAAGTAGGATGCTCTTATATCACAACTCTTTGGTCGCGGTTCTTCCTAAATATGAATACACCATATTTTGTTTATTGAGCTTTGCTTTTTTAATTCAAGCCTTTTAGTACTCTATTCGTCTTATTTTAATTATCTATTTTAATTTTTTTATACCCATTAAAAAATTAATAAGTACAATATATATTTTACTACCAAGTTATCTCCTTCCCGATGCCAAGTCACCAGCACATCACCTATCAATAATGCTCCAATCATGCCAAGTCACCAGCACATGAACAACACCCTAAATCATAACCAGATACCTCAGAATCACTATCAGCAGTCATATAATCATATCCAGTCCTCCCACAAACCAGTCTATAATCCCACACACTCTCAATATGCACCTACCTCTTCAAGATGCCCTCAGACCAACAGTGCTGAGTTCAGTTATGGTATGCAACCATCTGGATATCATCAGGCATATGGCCCTGGTCCATCTCCATATCATGCCTACCAAGCTACTCCAACCTTTTCTCAGGAACAATATCAGGATATACTTCACATGCTTGACAAAGGAAAGGGAGTAAGTGAGCAGGCAAACAATGCAGGTATTGTATCTGCCTTCATGACATATAAATGTAGTGACCAGTGGATAATTGACACTGGTGCTTCCTGTCATATGACATCTAATCTTAGTATGCTGAGTGACTACAGAGTTCTAGGGTCAGATCAGTCCAGAAAGGTGCACTTACCTACAGGTAGTTTGGCAGAAATAAGTCACATTGGAACTGCTACTATTTTCAACAACCAGGACATTCATGATGTTCTTTATGTTCCAGAGTTTAAGTATAATCTTCTTTCAGTTCCCAAACTGACCAAGGATTTGAAGTGTTCAGCTACCTTCTTTCCTGATTTTTGTGTCTTTCAGACACTCTCAAGTGGGAAGGTGATTGGGATTGGTAAGGAGGAGAATGGGCTATACATGTTGCATGTGAACAAGGCCACAAGGACTGCAGACCTTTATGGAGCAGCAGAGAATGTCACTAGTTCAAGTAATGTGAATAGTGATGATATTAGCATTTGGCACATGAGATTAGGTCATGTTTCTGTGAATACAATAAGAAACATGACTAATCTGAAAAAGGATGAAGGATAGGCCTCATCATTGTACTATATGCCCAGTGGCCAAACAAATAAGACTGCCTTTTCCATTGAGTCAGACTGTCTCAAGTTTTCCTTTTCAATTACTGCATGCAGATGTCTGGGGGCCCTATAGGGTACCCACACATGATGGTAAAAGGTATTTTTTAACATTGGCAAAATGGTTGAGTACCCCCTCAAAGTTTACACGTTTTGCTGTTACACGCCTGAACTTTGCGGGGGTCCTAGTACCCCCCTGAACAATTGCCCGCTCTTACTAAGTAACCCTTGCCAACTCACCTGGCAAGTCACCATGAGTAAAACAAATACGCGTGTCTACACGCCTTTCTCAGACCCGAATTTCAAACGACCCACCCGAAACCCATAATTGTTCAACCAGTACACCAACCGTTCCATTTACCCTTTTAATTTTACCCTTTTCACTTTCCTATTCTCTTCAGCAAAAAACAGACGATATTCACTAATTATTTCGCCTAATTCAACTTTTTCCATAAATTCATATGATAATCTGGTAGCGATTGGTCCGCAATTATTATTTACAGTGTTCGTGGGGAGATTTCTAAAGCAACGAAGGTACTTAGGTATGTTTACATTACTTGTTTTTTGTTTATTACAAATGTTGCCTTTACGTTACTTGTTGTTGCATAGTATTTTTTTTTATATAATTTGCTAGTGATGTTAATTACTTGGTTGAATCTGTTGTAAAACAAATGTAGGGTTTTTGTAAAGTTAGGTTTTTTCAATTAGGTTATGCTGCATGTCAACAAAATTAGGGCTTTTATTAGTTTTCAACCAATTATTTGTTGTTGTTTCAGGTTTATGTTATGGCTTTTACTTTGATAACTTTGAGGTGGTTTCATGGGGGAAAGATAGAATTTGGTTCTCCTCCTTCATATATGGGTGGGTGTATTAGGGAATATTATGATATAGACATTGATCGTATGTCTTATTTTGAGTTATGCGACTACATTAAAGAAATAGGGTATACAACTAACTGTTGTTTTTATGTAAGATCACCATTTCATGGTAATTTGGTTGAAATTAAGTCTGATAGGGATATATGTGTAATTTGTGATGAATTGGAAACTGGGGATATTCTGGACATATATGTAGCTCACAATTTGGATGAGCTTTCTGTGGTCCCCACTGTCCCACTAATTGAATATGGGCCTGTGCCAATGAACACTGATGGGGGGGGGGGTAGGTGGAGAGGGATTAAGTAGTCAAGAAGCAACATCAAACCCTAGTGATGCTCCTGCTCCTTCCAATACTCATGCTCCTTCTCCTTCCAATACCCCTGCTCCTTCCAATACCCCTGCTCCTTCCAATACTCATGCTCCTGCTCCTTCCAATACTCCTGCTCCTTCCAATACACCTTCTCCTCCTTCACCTGACCATGAAAGCTCAGATAGTGATGTTGCATCTGAGTCTGTGAGCACTAAAAACAGCTCAGAATCTGAACATGATGAGTTGTTTGAAGAAGGTGATTTAGATTATGGTAGTGATACACATGAAGAATATAGGGGCTTTAGAGAAGAAAGAAGGAAGTACCAAAGAAGGAAAAGGAAAGAGAGGAAGCCTGTAGTTGATGAAATTCCTGTAGGTGAGGCAAGGATAGATCCTGGTTTTGATGAGTATGCTGCAGCCCAAAAGCAGACCTTAGATGGTAAGCTTGGGGGTGATGAACCATACTATGCAAGTGATGAATGTGCCAGCTTTGAAATAGTAGATGAATCTGATGATGAAGAGTTTGGTCAAGAGGTTCAAAGTGGAGTTAGTAGAACTGCTAGGAAGAAAACTTCTGAAAGAGTTGTGTTTGATCCAACTGTCAAGAAGATAGTGTGGCAAACTGGCTTAGTATTTGAAAGTGCTGTCCAGTTTAGGGATGCAGTCACAAGGTATGCTCTTCAAAGGAAGCTTCTTATTGAAAAACATGTCAATGAAAGAGGTAGAGTTAGGGTGAGGTGTTTAACTGAGGGCTGTCCATGGTTATTGTATGCAAGTATTGACTCTGCTACTCAAGATTTTGTTGTTAAAAATTACCATCCAGTCCATAAATGTGTCCAAGTTACCAAAAATTATCTCTGCAATTCAAGATTCATTGCCAAACATTTTAGAGAAAAAATCAGAGGACATCCTAACTTAAGGATTTTCAAACTTCAAGAACTTGTTAGGAAAAAGTTTAAAGTGTATGTTGGTAAGACAGTTGCAAGAAGGGCTAGGTCAAAAGTTTTAAAAGAACTTATGGGGGATCCTGTGGCTGAGTTTAGGAGGATATATGATTATAGGGATGAGATGCTAAGGTCAAATCCAGGTAGTACTTGTGTGGTTAAAGTTGGAGAAACAGTTGGGACTGGTCAGAAGGTATTTGAAGGATTTTATATTTGTTTTGATGCTTTGAAAAAGGCATTTTTGGATGGGTGTAGAAGGTGTATTGGTTTGGATGGGTGTTTTTTGAAGGGTGTTTGTAAAGGGCAATTACTGGTGGCTGTTTGCAAAGATGGAAACAATCAAATGCTTCCTCTTGCATGGGCAGTAGTGGAATATGAGAATAGACATACTTGGGGCTGGTTTGTGGAGCTGTTGAAGCAAGATCTACAACTTGGAGCCTCAAGGGAATTCCCTGTCCTCATTCTATTGCTGCAATGCATCACAGGAAGTTGAATCCAATGGAGTATGTTGCAAGCTGCTACAACAAGCAAACTTATCTAAAGGTGTATTCACACTACATTCAACCAGCGAGGAAGATGAAGATGTGGCCAGTTAGTGACAACATACCTGTTTTACCACCATTGGTCAAAAGGATGCCTGGTAGGCCAAAGAAAGTAAGAAGGAAGGAGGCTAGTGAAAGCAAAAAAACTGGAAAATTGAAGAAAACTGGGGCAGTAATGACATGTAGCTTCTGCAATGAGAAAGGACATAACAAAAGAGGATGTCCCAAGAGGACTGAAAGTACTCCAACCCCAGCACACTCTCAGGTAAACAACAGTTACATTGTATTTTTATCTTCTACTTTAAGGTTACTACTTAAGGTTACTAACTTTGTTACATTGTATAGAGTACTAGTAGAAGGGGAAGAGGAAGGAATGACACTACTGGTTCATCAGCACAGTTTCAGGTAAATCCCAGGACCTCTGTACTATATTTTTCTAATTTTATCTACTTATTAGCTTAATACTAACTGTAATACATAATATAGCCTAACAATACAAGGGGAAGAGGTAGGGGAAGGGCTCCACCTGTTTCTGGTACAACTGCTAGTAATGGTACCCCTATTTGTGGTTCTGCTCCACCTGAATTTGGTGCTCCCCCATCTGCTCCTACTTCTAATGGTACACCTAGTTCAACTGCCCCTGTATCTGCACCTGCTTCTAATGGAAGAGGAAAGGCAAGACCTGTTTCTGGTCCAGGAGGTCCTTTTAAAAGGCCTAGAGTTGTTGGAATGGGCTTATTCCAGGCTGAAAATGGTTTCACAAGTCTGAATGTAAGTGTTTTATTTGTTTGCTTTGATTCTGCTAATATTACTTGTTCTTCTAGTATATGTTAATGGGTTTCAATTTACATAGCCTGGCCTATCAAGTAGAAGAATTGTAAACCTTGGAGGAGGAAGAAAAATCAAGCAATCTGCTAATGTAACTGGTGATATTGGCTACCACCCAAAATCAGGGGTGAAGTGGAAGGGAAAAGATGCAGTGACACCAGCAGGACTTGAACAAATGAGAGCTGACAAAAGAAAGCAAACAAGGCTTAAAGCAGCAGCTGCTAAGAATCTTAGCCAGGGTAGCTCAACTGCCAATCACCATCAATACATGAAGAAAATTTAGGACTAAAGTTTGGTCTAGTGTTCTGTTCCTTTTGGATGTTTTATCACTGAATTTATCACTGATGTTTGATAGTGCCAACATCAGTGACTTCTATTATGTGTGCCTTATGTTTAGTTACTATTTTGATGGAACACATGATATTGACCATTATGAAACTATCTATTTTGATGTAGTAAATGCAATATGATGGTACTTATGCATCAGATTTTTTGGATACTTTTTTATGTCTTTATGTATCTATGTACTTTTAGTTTTGTTAGTAAGGAGTAATAGTAGAATTCTTGCACATTCATATGAAACCCAAACAGTCATACACAAAATACATAGGCACATTAAGTCATAACACCTTACATTAGCAATAATTACAACCATAATAGCCATGACCTAAACATAAACATTAAGCCATTACGGATTACAACAACAACAAACTAGAAGCTACGGATTACAACAACAACAAACATGGCCAAAATAAAGTAGCACATGACCTTCACACAACAACAAAGATACCAATCTTCCTTCTTTTTCTCCTTAATACCATTATCACTATATTCTTGGAAATCAACCAACTTGTTCTTCATAGTCTCTTGATATGCTAACCCTTCTTCCATTTCCTTTAATTTGTTGACCAATATTGGAAGTATAAACTTCGATCGTGAATCAACTTCTTCATCCCTCCATCGAAAAAATTTGCAAGACAATTCCTATACATTAGTAAACACACAAAATGAGAACATAATAATAAGAAAAAATTAGGCAACTAGGTAAACATAAGACTTACACCATAGTAAGGGCAAGCCCAATAACGTCTTCCCGGATTTTTCTTCGACCAAGATGTTTGCAAAGGTAGCACTTCTCCATGCTTGCACTTCACCTTAAAACGCAACATTGGGTCTTCCTCGTCCATACAAATACGACTCAAATTCGAATTTGCCATAAAATAAGAAATGGGACCTCAAATTCGTCTTCCCGAAACTATAATTGGAAGATAGAGAAGGTCTTTAATGGTGGGTGAAGTAATTTGTGGAAGATGACATATTAAAAGGGGGGAGTAACGGTCAAAATCTGAAATTGGTACAAAAATGAGAGCTCCCACGCGCCTAAGTTTGTCTGTGAACACGTGACTTGCCAGGTGAGTTGGCAAGGGTTACTTAGTAAGAGCGGGTAATTGTTCAGGGGGGTACTAGGACCCCCGCAAAGTTCAGGTGTGTAACAGCAAAAACGTGTAAACTTTGAGGGGGTACTAAACCATTTTGCCTTTAACATTAGTAGATGATCACACTAGGTATATCTGGATAACACTCTTAAATACCAAAGATGAGACAGTAGTGGTCATAAGACAGTTCTTGCAGATGCTTCAAACTCAGCTTGGGTGATGGTTAAGAACTTGAGGTCAGATAATGGAGGAGAGTTTTTCAATTCTCACATGACTGATCTGCTAACTTCTTTTGGGATCATGCATCAGAGTAGCTGTGTATATACTCCACAGCAAAATGACATAGTGGAGAGGAGGCATAGGACCATTCTTGAAACAGCCAGGGCCCTAAGATTCCAAGGTAGTATTCCCATAAGGTTTTGGGGTGACTGTGTACAAACAGCAGTATACATACTGAATAGACTGTCCTCTAGAGTGCTCAAAGGCAAATCTCCTTTTGAGCTGTTGTACAAGCATCCTCCCACACTCTCTCATCTGAGAGTCATGGGATGCCTATGCTATGCCAAGAATTTAGCTGAACATGACAAGTTTGCTGCAAGAGCAGTCTCTAGGGTATTCATGGGTTACTCCAGCACACAAAAGGGCTCTAGAGTTTATGATTTACATTCCAAGACTTTTCTTATCAGCAGGGATGTAGTCTTTCAGGAATCAGTATTTCCCTTCAAAGACATGAAGACCTCTCCTTCTTCTACATTTCCCATATTGTACTTCCTTGATGAGGAGCTGACATCTCACTCACCAACTTCTCACTTGCCATCCACTCACAGAGTTGATGAACCTCCTGTACCACCTGCACCAATCCCAGCAGCTGATACACCATCAGCACCACTGATCACACCTCCAGTAGAATTAAGAAAATCTAATAGAGAGTCTAAGGCTCCTGGCTGGCTGCAGGATTTCATTACTCAGCCCACAACTGGGGCAACCTGCAGACATCCTATTTCTAATTCAGTATGTTATGATGCTATCTCTTCTTCCTACAAGGCTGCCTTGCTTGCTCAGTCCTCTTGTACAGAACCCAAGAGATTTGCAGAGGCTGCAAAGGACCTTAAATGGGTGGAGGCTATGGAGCAGGAAATTGCTGCATTAGAAAGCAATCACACCTGGACTATTGTCAAATTGCCCTCAGGGAAGAAGCCCATAGGCTGCAAGTGGGTGTATAAGATCAAGTACAAAGCCAATGGTGAAGTTGAGAGATACAAGGCTAGGCTTGTTGCCAAGGGATACAGTCAGAGAGAAGGGTTGGACTATCAGGAGACCTTCTCCCCAGTTGCAAAGATGGTCACTGTTAGAAGTGTCATTTCAGTTGTTGCAGCTGTAGACTAGCCTATTTTCCAAATGGATGTCTTTAATGCTTTTCTGCAGGGTGACCTCTATGAGGAAGTCTATATGGAGGTTCCACAGGGTTTTTGTAGACAGGGGGAGTATGTATGCAGACTTCAAAAATCCCTGTATGGCCTGAAACAGGCATCTAGGCAGTGGAACATTAAACTCACTACAGCTCTCATTCAACTGGGATTCAGACAGAGCCTACATGATTACTCATTATTCACATTGCATAGAGGCTCTAGTATTGTCATAATTCTCATTTATGTTGATGATTTGTTGCTCACTGGCAATGATGAAGTGCTGGTGTCTAAAGCAAGAACAGACCTGCAATCCACCTTCAAGATGAAAGATCTTGGACAACTGAAGTTCTTTCTTGGCATGGAGTTCTCCAGGTCTGGGCAAGGCATTCTGATTAACCAAAGAAAATATGCATTGGAGCTCATATCTGAGCTTGGACTTAGTGGAGCCAAGCCTGCAAGTACACCTCTAGAGGTTAATCAGAGGCTAACATCAGTGGAGTTTGACAAATTCACTGGTATAGAGTACATCAAAGGTGACAAGCTACTTGAAGACATTGGGAGTTATCAAAGACTGATTGGGAAACTTCTGTACTTAACAATGACCAGACCAGACATTGCCTATGCAGTGCAACTGTTGAGTCAGTTCATGCAGACACCAAAACAGTCTCATATGGATGCTGCTATCAGGCTGGTAAGGTACATCAAGAAGGCACCAGGTCAGGGGATCTTGATGAATGCTGGAATATGTTCTCAGTTAATGGTGTATTGTGACTCTGACTGGGGGGGGGCCTGTGTGGAGACAAGAAGGTCCATAACTGGGTATGTTGTGAAATTTGGAGGATCACTCATTTTCTGGAAGTCAAAGAAGCAAGAGACTGTCTCAAGAAGCTCAGCTGAAGCAGAATTCAGGAGCATGGCTTCTGCTGTAGCTGAGATCATTTGGCTGGTGGGCTTGTACAGAGAATTGGGTGTCAAGATCTATGTGCCAGTGCAACTGTTCTGTGATAGTAAAGCAGCTTTGCAAATTGCAGCTAATCCCATCTTTCACGAGAGGACAAAGCACATAGATATAGACTGTTACTTCATTAGGGAGAGAATACAGTGTGGACTACTTCAGACTGCTCACATCAGTACTAAGGAGCAGCTTGCAGACATATTGACAAAGGGACTTGGAAAGGCTCAACATGAGCATTTGCTGCATAATCTGGGAGTGAAGAACATCTTTCACCCTCCAGATTGAGGAGGAGTATTGAGCAGATACGCATGTACAGTTGAGGAAGTTGGTGGATCACTTTGTAATTATGGGAACTTTGTAACTACCTAGCTGTTAGTTATATAGTTAGTTAAGTGTTAGCTAAGATAGTCAGTAGTTGAGCTAAGATATTTTGATAGTTAGATTAGTGGCTAGATATTTTTAGCTAGTAGTATATATACATGTAATGATGTAGATTACATAACAAGTTCATTTCAATGATCAGCACAACCAAATATTTCTCTCACTAGTTTAACAAGTTCTTCCCCAAATTGGAAGCTTGCATCACAAGAGAAGTTCATGATCATAGCCTTGTGGATTAACAACTATGAATCTGAAACTTGATAGGGTAGACTAAAAATTGGGGCGAGGTGATTAAACATGACATGTCATACCTCCAAATCACCGAAAATATTAACCTAGATAGGAGAGCGTGGAAGTCGAAGATTATAGTAAAATGTTAAAAGGCAATTGAGCGATTTCTGTCATATTAGCATTAGTATTATTCTTATATATGATATTTTTATCTTAGTCTTCGTTTTTATATTTACTGTTATTTCATTTAATCCGGTTGTCTATATATTTTTTATGTAAGTACTTTATATTGATTGGTATTTTTCAGCTTACCATTTTTTCAAACCTGTTTTCGAAAAATGGTTTTCTTGAGTTGATGGTCTATCGGAAGCAACCTCTCTACCTTACTCAAGGTAGGTGTAAGATCTGTGTACACCTCACACACAAATTTAATGTGGCTTCTCTTTTTGTAATTACTAGATTTAGTGTACGTAAGTTATACATGTGATCTCGTACAAATAATTTTTGAATTTTTGTATGTTAAGACAATGAATGTATCATTAACGAGGGAGATAAAACTCAAACAATACTTAATTGTGCTAGAAAATAATATTTTTGATAGAAAATTGTAATTACTAGCTTTAGTGTATTTAAGTTACACATGTGATCTCATACAAATAATTTTTAAATTTTTTATATGTTAAGACAATGAATGTAACATTAACGAGAGAGATAAAACTCGAACAAAACTTAATTCTACTAAAAAAATAATATTTTTGATAGGAAATAGAAAAACATAATCTAGGAACAAAAAAAACTTTCGATAATGGGCATGCTAAACATATATTCTGTTTATTATGAAAATTATTTATATGTCTACTATTAATTTATAGAGAGAACAATACAACTTCACTTGGTAAAGTACCTGAGGCACATATTTAAATATTTTTTAAAGAGAGAACAAAATTACAATTATCGAAAAATAAGAATAAACTAATGATTAAGCCTCTCTCTTCTTTTTTTTTTAATCATAAAGTTCTTTCCTATTTTTCAAATGCATCTGTGTTGTTTGGCTCCTATGAAATGATGATAATTTTGCCTTGTGTTGCAGGTCGGCTCAACGTGCAAGATACAATTGAAGAGTATAAGAAAGGAGAATAGTAAATTTTCCAATTGTTTGTCACTTAAAAAAAATTGACTTTTAACTACTTTGTAGGGCGTTGAAAGAGAACAGTTATCTAAAAAAGAAACTTTTTGGAAAAATACTAATCACTTTAAAAAAATACAATTTTTTTTAAAACTAGCCACCAAAAGTCAAAGAATTTTTCTTGAGACTTTGAATTGAACCCCAAATAGTTTTTAGGACCGTAAAATATAAAGCTCCAGGAAATTATCCTGGAACCTCGAACTAAATCCTAAGAAATTTTTCTGGAATTTAGTTCAAATTTTTAGAAAAATTTATTGTGGCTAGTTTTAAAAACAAAAACTTTATTTTTAAAATATGGCTGATTTTTTAAAAGTTTATAATTATGAAATTTTTACGTTTTAGAAGTTATTTACAAAATATAGCAACATTTTAGCAAAATTACACAATATAGAGGAAAAGAAAAATTAATTACAAAACATAGCAATATTTTCCCATAACATAGCAAACCCTTACATTCTTTCTCATATTTCCCCCATTGCACTTTTCCTCCATCCATTTCCCACTATTTTACTTTTCCTCCCACCATTTCCCCCAATTTCACTTTTACTCCTCATATTTTTCCCAATTTCACTTTCCCTCCTCACATCTTCAACCATATCGTATCTCGCCGTATTTCGTCGTCTCTCGATGTTTCTCAACTACCAACCACATCGTATCTCGTTGTATCTGCATTGTTTTGCACCGTATCTAAGTATTTCTCGACTGTATCTGGTTGTTTTCTAGACTGCTTCGGCATTGTCTCATCATGTAGTGCATTGTTACTCACTGTTTCTAAACTATTTCACCTTTTTTGCTTTGTTTCATATTATTTTTTACATTTTATTTCGGACTTTTTCACTAGCTATTTCAAACTATTTCGGCGCTGTATCTTTTTGTATCTCCACTATTTTTGTTCCGTATCAAACTGTATCTCATTGTATCTATGCTGTTTCAGGCGTTTCAGCACTGTTTCAATCTGTTTCAGCACTTTCAGGTTGTTTTGCACCGTTTCTAACTATTTATCGACTGTATAAAGCAGTTTTTAGATTGTTTCAGCATTGTTTCATTTGTGCATTATTTTTTATTGTTTCTAAACTATTTCACCTATTTTGCGTTGTTTTACATTATTTTTTACATTTTATTTTGGAGTTTTCACTAGCTATTTTAGACTGTTTCAGCGTTGTATCTCACTGTATCTGTATTATTTTTGCTTCGTATCAAACTGTATCTCATTGTATCTATGTTGTTTCAGGTCGTTTCAGCACTGTTTCAATTTGTTTCAACACCATTATTTTCAGGTTATTTTGTACCGTTTCTAGCTATTTCTCGATTGTATCAAGCTGTTTCTAGACTGTTTCAGCATTGTGTCATCCCGTTTGTGCATTATTTCTCACTCTTTATAAACTATTTCACCTATTTTGCATTGTTTCACATTATTTTTTAAATTTTATTTTAGATTTTTTCACTAGCTATTTCAGACTGTTTCAGTGTTGTATATGCACTATTTTTTTTCTCCGTATCAAACTGTATCTCACTGTTTCAGCGGAGTTTCTAACTGTTTCTGGATTTTTGCACTATTTCTGCATTGTATCTAATTGTTATAGACTGTGTTCTGCTTTGTATCTAGTTGTTTCTAAACTGTGAAAATAGATACAATCTACCCAAAAAATGATACTGATTTAAGAAACTCTGTAAGTACATGTGAATATGATGCTTTTGGAACACATTATTTCGTAATACAATTTTTTTTTGTAAATTTGGAAGTTCTCTGCCATTTTGAAACAACTCTTGAGAACCAATGAGGAAATACATTAGCTAACACACTCACCAACCCCATTCCCTTTCGACCACTCTGCCAATATCAATGTAATAAAATCAGACATTAACCTAGTTAAATCATCATAAAATCATGCCATAAAATCTACAGAGCAGCGTAAAAAGAGAAGAAAGTTTGAAGATGATAGCACTGGCACCGCCGCCAAATTTACAAGCCTAGACGACGGCGATTCAACAACAAGGTGGAGAACTCATTCCGAACAATAGATCTACTCTTCTTCAAGCTCTCCATCACGTTCGCCGGAGTAACAACAACGGCGAAAATAGGTCTCCGACGATCCTCGGACGAAACATGTTGTCCGTCTCGCCGGAAATACCACCAGATCTGACCGGATTTCTGGTAACGATGTTTCTGGTAATGGGTTGTTGGTAACAGATTTCTGGTAACCAGCAATGGGGATGATGGCGCTGGGATGGTTGTAATGGCGCTGGGGTTGGGATGATGGCGCTTGGGTAGTGAGGGTGAGGTGATGGAGGAAGAGAGAGTAAGTGAGATGTTGTAATTTGGAAAAATGAAAGTGAAATGTGTTGATTGTTGTAAAATGTGCTTAAAAAAATATTGATGTGTTGTAATTTGTAAAATATTGTTATTTTGATGTAATACAGGGGTGTAGGTTTGTATAAGTATGTAAAAAATCCTATAATTATTGAGTGTTTCTCTTTGAGCCGCTTAAAAGCTGGCTAACCATCCAAAATCATCCAATTGCTTATCCATACTGAATACAAGCGTCTCATCACAAATTTGATCTCTATAAAAAAAGTATTGCAAAAATTTGCCTCCATAAGAAAGTTCCTGGTTATTGTCTGATTTTTCTATTAGAAAAGACCTGAAGATCTCCAGGAGCTTACCTTTACCAACAACTTTTCTTGATGGAGGCTAATTTTATAAGACTTTTCTTACAGGAGTCAAAACTGTAACGGTAGCACCAGATCTGTCTATTTCTCAAAGAAATTTGTTCTTTTGTACAAAACGAGAATAACAATAATCTTTGAGTTTTACATGATTTTGAGTTTTGCCTTGCCATTGTAGGCCTTTCCCTCATCTAATTATGTAATGGTAAATATTATTGTACATGCACTACACCAAATTAAATACATTCTCAAATTTCTGTCATATTATATTAATGGAGATCAGTTTGTCTAACAAATTTATGGTTTGGTAAACTGGTTCATCCAATTCTGATTAATGGAGTGAGTCTTTTTCTTTTTCTCATATTCTGCTGGAAATAATTAAGATAATATTTGGATCAAAACTGATGAGTCGAATTATTTTCTTTCTCTGATTGGAGTTGTAGTTGCAACTCTAGATCTTAGGGTATTAGTATGACAAAAGTCATATTTCATGAAAGATCTTAAATATTCGATCCTTGGTCGATCAGTGCAAATACTTTTAAAAACAATATATATTTAAAACAAAAGTGAATAATATTAGCAAATTAAAGAGTGACTGATGAAATATTAAAGAATTAAAAATATCACCAGCGGATGTGGTGTGATGGTTCTCTACTCTTACCAAAAGTCTTAATGAGTCATGAGATTGGAGAAATTCCTAAAAAAGTAATTCTCCCTTAAATGCATTGCAAATTTTTAAACAGCCAAAGTTAAAACACTAGTTATGTGAGTGAAACTTTAAGTGAGGAAAATTATTTTTATTTTTCGATGAAAATATTTCATTAAAAATTACTATATCAGAGCACCAAATATACATGCACAAGAAGAAGAACAAAACATTCGTCACATGAAACACTTCTTTTGAGTAAAAATTCTCTTCGCAAGAAACAATTCTTTTGAAAAATAACTTTTGTCGTACCAAACAAACTCTCACTACAAACTTCAATATTATTATCTGCCTTCCTTCTGAGTAAAGATTCACCTTCACCAAATGCCTATACCATACCTTGGTTATGTGATTTCTTGTGATGGTATATATATATATAAAACTAGGAATTATATACAAAAATATATGACATGTATTTGTTTCACTACTAGAAATTAATCATTCTGCGTCACAGTTTGGAGACGGAATTCCGTCTCTGAGCGTCCTTCGCTTTTAAGCGCGTCATTAGACTGCTTGGAGACGGAATTCCGTCTCCAAATGCAAAAGTAGTTGACACACTTACACATTCTTGGAGACGGAATTCCGTCTCCAAGACTGTGTCAGAACGCGTTAACTTTTGCATTTGGAGAGGGAATTCCCTCTCAAACATAAATTATATATATTATTTTTATTGTTTAGAGACGGAATTCCCTCTCCAATTAAAAATTTAAAAATTATTTTTGTTGTTTAGAGACGGAATTCCGTCTCTAATAAAATTATTTAATTTGTTTTGGTTGGTTAGAGACGGAATTCCGTCTCTAACTATACAAATCCTGCTAAACAAAAATATTAGAAATTCGGTACAAAGCAACCAAATACCAAAAACAACCTGTTTAACATAAAACAAAGCCACCACGGCCAATAAAACAATACTACATATTGTTTCATTATTAACCATTCAACACAAATAAAAACTAAAGTATTTAATTAGTAACATGTTCACAACTTAACAAACCATGAGAGTACTAATCCGCTCTTTGGGACGAGCCACTTCCTTGCTCCTTATCTCTCCAAATCTTTGCCACAATATCCTGTAATTTCTTCACATTCTCACGGTCTTCTAACCGTTGCCTTTCACTATCTTGTAGCCTTTGCTCCATTTCCGCCAATCTAGCACGCAACTCATCATCCGCAGCTTGTGGTGCATGTGAAGAAGAAGAAGAACAATTAGCATTGACAATACCTACACGAGAAGGCTTCTTGTACCTCGAAGGACCAAGGCCATAGGCTCGATTTTTGCTAGTATAGCCACCACCCGCCTGAACGAACATTGCATTTTCTTCATCCTGGGTGGGTTTAGGAGAGCCTTCATCGACTTGTGACCCTTGGCTCTCAAGCCATTCTTGGTGTAAAGCTTTGTAGTTTTCCTAAAGCACACGACGCGATTAGAATAATTAATTAAAGAATAATTTAAAAAAAAATAAAATTATTTATGATATCTCACCTCTAGTTGTTGTGCACGTGGCTCGACCCATCCCACCTCATTTCCTTGTTCGTCATATAAATAATGGAACAAACAGAAAAATTCATAATCACTAACTTTTCCATGTACCGCTTCATACACAATGTAAATTTGTTAATGCTAAATCAAAATGGTGTTAAGTTTTTAATTTAAATAAAAATTAGATTGACTTACATATCGTGCCTGATGGGTGGCCAAACTAAGTGAACCACAAGTGTGCTTCGATCCTCCCTTTGCGGATGCTCTGTTTTTCTTAGCCTGCTCACTCTGGGCTAAGAATTCAGGTGTTTCCCAATAAATTTTGAGTTTATCCCAATTTTGTTGATAAATCCATTTGGGAACTTTACCCTTTTGCCTGTATTTTGACAGGGAATCACTTAGCCTTTTAGCCGCCTTTTTCTCAAAAACTGCTCGGACTTGATCATCATATATAGGATCCCACGAACACTTGTGCTGAAACAATAACAATATAATAAGTGAAAACTAATAAAACACATATAATAATCAAATGACAAAAGCTTCATAAGTATAGTTAATACCGTAAAAGCTTCAAACATGCGGTTCCTAACAGGTACTGGCACCTTTCCCCAGGTCGGCCAACCATCAGTAAAGTGTGGTGTCATAGATTCAACAACAAGTTTCACTGCCTTGTCCGATGGAAGAAACCTGCATTAAATTTAACATACAAAATTATGTTGATAAATATATATTGCATTCAATTCAAAAGTTTATAATTTAAAGGTTAATGAATAAATCTTACCCTACTTTGCTGTCAGGCATGATAATCAACCTCTCAGACTCATCGAGAGATCTAATACCACCAGGCAACTGAACTGTAGCGCTAGTACGCTTTTTCCTACCCTTTCGCGCTGTAGTGGTGACAGATGGAGAGGACTCTAGCTGAGTCTCTGGTATGGGTGTACTCGAACTGGGGCATGCCGATGATGATACAGATGGAACAGTACTCGAAATGGAAGGTGTAGCAGATGGCAAACTATGTGGATGCATATTAGGAGTAGGTATCATCATCAGCTGTGAAGGGCCCGGTGCGCCGAATGGATGAAATGTAGGGGCCCGTACATGCATAGACTGAGGGGATGTGCCTACCATAGGCATGGAATGGAAAGAGGGACCAGCAGGCTGGCCAAACTGATAGTGTTGCCCCATATGTGGCATGGTCTGTGCAGATATACTAGGGGCCTGTGGCTGATGGAATAGTGGGTTACTAGGGAGACCAGCGAAAAATCTAGGCGGATAATTACCTAGCTGTGAGAGCAAGGTAGAGGTAGGGGTCAATGCCGGAAGTGGAGAAGTAGTATGACCTGTGGAAGTATGGCCACCACGGGTCTTAGGTCCTTTCCTACCTCGAGATGCCATATCTGCAAATTAATGTTAAATTCAATAGAATTAGATATTTAATAAAGTGTATCATCGTTAATTAAATACCACAAACAACCAATGTAACGCACAAATATTCAACTACTAACATCAATCATCATCGCTTCCTTCTAGTTCATCAAGCAATTCATCCTCAGAGGTATCATTTTCATCTATGTACTCCCCTTCTTCATTTCCCAACGACGTTTCCATGGTTTGATTGAGCACCGACATATCAAATTCTTCAAAATAATCCACACCCTGATGCAACTCGTCGGGTAATTCTTCATCTACAATTTCTTGAACAGTTGAAATGTCATTTTGGTATGCTTCATCTAATGCATCATCCACCTCAATTCTTCCAACCGGTTTGGCTTTCAAAACAACCCACCAATTTGCTTTTTCCTTGTTATTCAGTCTATTTTTGCACTTTGGATAAGGAACGTAGTACACTTGTTTCACATTTTGAGCAATGATAAATGGATCATAATGTGCATACGTTCTTTTGTGATTGATTTCAACTATTTTATATACTGGATGCACCTTTGTACCCCGAAGTGGTGTTGGATCAAACCACTTACACCGAAAGAGCACCAACTTTTTCCTTGGATGACCATTAAACTCTAGCTCTAATATTTCATGTATTACACCATAATAGTCAAACTCTCCATCACCAGTGCCTGCATTCACCCACACTCCGCAGTTATATGTTTTCTTCCCCATGGACCATTCTTCAGTATGAAACTTATAGCCATTGATGAAGTACTTAGACATTTGTCTGTACTTATAAATAGGGCCCAATGATAAATCACAAAACAGTGGATGATTGACGCCGTTTTCAGGATTGTGTACCTAACATGCATACAATTGTAGATTTATAAGTTAAAACATACTTGCGTATAGTATTCACCAACGGGATATGTGCCACTAAAATACTTACGTATTCTCTAAACCACTCTGAAAATTTGATTGTCACAGCATCGTGCCCAAAGTTAGTGACAAATAAACTGCTATGCACAACAACAATATTCAGGATGTAAAAATTAATATATGTATTAACCTTTTTTTTATGTAGAAACTGACAAATACCTATAAAAAGGTTGCACTTCTGGGCAATTCAGCAGTACATGTGTCGTAGCAACTTGTCTATCGATGTCGCTGAATGGTTTTGTGCAACCTTTTTCTGATCCTCGACCGGGATGATTGAATATGGAAAAATGAGGATACAGTGAATTGCCGCTTCCACCATCATCATGTCGGTTAGGCCTGCGACTTAGAGAAGGTACTTCGGCCCCAAAATAATAAGAACAGAAATGCGACGTTTCCCTAACAAGATAAGCCTCACATATCGACCCCTCAATTCTATTCCTATTTTTTGCAGTCCGCTTACATTTGCCAATAGTCATGTATAACATAGATAGCCATATAATTTAATAATGAATTAAAAAATATTAAATATAGGAGGAAATCTATGATATGCATTATCTTTCAGTAGGATACATCCACCTTCCCTGAACCGGGCCTCCAAGTCTTGCTTCTTCAATAAGGTGCATAGGCAGATGTTCCATAACATTGAAGAAACCAGGGGGAAATATCTTGGTCAATTTAGTAGAGATCACAGGAATATTACTTTCCATCAATTGTAGATTTTCTTCCCTCAATGTACTAGAACACAAGTCCTTGAAAAGCACACTCATTTCAGTGAGTGGTTTCCAAATTGTATCAGGCAAGCCATTGAACGCAATTGGCAACAAATTTTCCATGAAAACATGACAATCATGGCTTTTCATTGCCGTAAGCTTACCTTCTGTCATGTCGACACATTTGGATATATTCGATGCGCAACCATCAGGAAACTTAATATTCTGTATCCACTCACAAATCATTCTTCTCTCCTCCAAGTCAAAAGTGTAGTTCGCTGATGGCTTGCGCACCTTAACCCCATCTGATTGTAGGTGCAATTCAGGTCGTCGACAATATGCCTGAACATCTAACCTTGCCTTCAAGTTGTCCTTTTGTTTTGTTATTGACATCCATCACAGTGTTAAAGACAGCATCAAAAAAGTTTTTTTCAATATGCATTGGATCCAGATTATGCCTAAGAAGATTGTCCTTCCAATAAGGAAGTTCCCAAAATATGCTCTGCTTTGTCCAATTATGTATAACACCAAAACCTGCTATTCTAGGCAATGGTTGCTGCTCCGTTGCCTTGGGATACCCCTGAACCCGAGACCAAACTTCATGCCCCGTCAACCTCTGTGGAGGATCATCAAAATCCTCCTTATTCTTCATGAATGCACTAGTGTTTCTCCTAAATGGATGGTCATCTGGCAGAAACTGGCGCTGACAGTTGAACCATGTGTGCTTACGCCCATGTTTCAAATAAAATGCTTTTGTATCTTCCATATAAATAGGACAAGATAGCTTACCAGCAGTGGACCAACCAGACAATATGCCATATGCAGGGAAATCATTAATTGTCCACATCAAACAAGCATGCAATCTAAAGTTTTGTTTCAAGGAACAATCATATGTTACAACACCATCACGCCACAATATTTGTAACTCATCAATCAAAGGCTGCAAGAATACATCAATAGAGCTTTTTGGGTTACTAGGACCAGGGATAATACAAGTCAGGAAAATATATGGACTTGTCATACACATTTCTAGGGGTAGATTATACGGTGTGACGAATACTGGCCAGCAAGAATATGGTGCAGCAGAGACAGCAAACGGAGTAAATCCATCAGAACTTAAACCCAACCTGATGTTTCTAGGTTCACTTGCAAATTCAGGATACACTCTATCAAAATGCTTCCATGCTTCTCCATCAGACGGATGACATAGAATACCAGATTGTCGTTTACGTTCATGATGCCATCTCATATGAGGAGCAGAACTCATTGATGCATACAACCTCTTTAACCTTGGTATAAGAGGTAAGTAATGCATCGCTTTTACTGGGACCTGTTTCTGTTTAGAATTTTTGACTGGCTTGTAGCGAGCCTCACCGCAAAACGTACAAAATTGCTTATCTTTGTTTTCTTTGTAGTATAACATGCAACCTTTTTTACAGCAGTGAATTCTTTCTGAAGATAGCCCTAAAAACGAAACCAACTTTTTTGCATCGTAGTACGAGGAAGGAAATCCCAAGTTACTTATGTTTAGTTCATTCAAGAGTCCAATGATCTCATCCATGCCTCCTTGAGATATGTTATAATCTGATTTAATACTAAGCAACCTAACTGCCACCGACAGCTTTGAATGACTTGCCCCCTCGTAAAATGGGCGACTTGCTTCTTCCAACTGTTCATAGAAGAGTTTCGCCTCATTATTGGGAATCTCCTCAACATTCGGTTGAGAGGGTTCCCCTTGGTACATTCCAAACGCATCATTCAACATCTCATTCATAGGATAGTTATACCCGACATAGTCATTTTGGAAGTTCTCTCTATGGACACTAGGGTTACACTCTCCATCTGCAGTCCACACAAAATAATTTGGCATAAATCCTTTTCTATAAAGGTGCAACACGACATTTTCAATTGGTTGCACGTGGCTACACTTGCATTTCACACAAGGACATTTGATTGATCCCCCTCGTATATATTCAGGAAGTAATTTAGCTTTAGCAATAAACCCATCAACCCCATCTACATAACTTTTCCTCAAACCCATATTTTCATAGAACATATTGTACATCCAACTACGATTTTCATCATGTTCCATCTACAAAAGTTGCACACAAATAAATATAAATCAATGCAACAAATTATAGCAATTTTTCTAGCAAACTATAGGTGTATAACATTATTGTTAAATTATGTTGTATATTAATTTTTTAATTAACTAACTAAATCAAACTCCCTACATTTATTTTATTTGTCATGTTCAATAACATTGTTCTTAATTATTTCTTTCTAATTATTCTTGCATTAAATTTATCTACTTTATATTATTTTTCTAACTATTTCTAAATTTCCAAGAACTAATGACATTTAATTTCTAATAATCCAATCTAACAAATATTAAACAAGTATACAAACATGATAGAATTATATAATAAATTCAATATTGATATATAATGGAGTGTCAAAGTTGGTATTGGGGTGGGGAAAATGAGGGTCGAATTCATGGATGAAAAAAATGGGGAGGGAAAAATAATTTGAATTATAGCTAAAAATAATGGGGAAGATGAAGAAAAATACTTGAATAAATTGGGGATGATTGGGGATGTTTTTGCCGGGGAGGGAACAAATTCGCCGTGGAGGGAGTAGCTTCGCCGGAGGGAGCAGTGACTGGTTTGGGGGAGGGGTTTTTTAATTTTGGGGAGAGGATACTGAATGTGGAAGAGAGAAGGAGCGGGTTATAATTATGAGTTGGAGACGGAAACTCTAAAAAATTTAATTATTTTTTTATTCTTTCAGTGATTGGAGACGGATTGGAGGCGGAATTCCCTCTCCAATCAGTTGGAGAGGGAATTCCGTCTCCGACCTCTTTGTAGCATTTTATCTGATTTCTAGTAGTGTTTCTTCGGTGTAAAAATCTAGAGATCGTTTGGTTGGTGGGATTGAGATTATAATCTCAGAATAAAAAATATGATTACCCGTGTTTGATTAACGGTTTAATGTAAAACAAGGTAAAATTATACTATATTTATGAGATTATGGGTGGAATAATTTATCCCAACTTTAATTCCATGAAATTATTTATCCCAAAATCAAAGGGATATCACGCTTAATCCCTCTAACTAAACACCTTAATATATTTTAACGTCCTTTTTCTTCTTCCACCTTTAAAGAAGTTTATTTTTTTTCTTCATTGACCTCTGAAGAAGTTAAAGCGCAGAAAAAATATCTATCCAGAAAAGCTGGCAAAAATATCTATCCTTTGAAATCCACGATATTATTCATAGAGCCACTGAACAAGCTGATGATGATATTCTAAAGATAGGAATATGCTTTCCTTCATTTCACATGCCACATCCTGTCCATTAATCACCAATCATCCTTTCTAACTTCTTCTCTTAAAACTTAAGGAGTAAAATTTAGTGGACAGATACCAATAGTTTTGATTGCCCAAATAGGGAAGATTCTTCTCTCTCTCCCTTTTTTTTTTTTTTCTAATTAAAAATTTACTTACCTCGGTGTTTACCAGATGAATGAATATAAAATATATGTCTTTTAAAATTTATATACATATTATTACTTAACATGATTTAATATATATTTATAGTCATTTTTTAACAACTCGGGTTGATCTATTTAGTTTGGTGTAAACTTCGAATGTGGCTAAGCATTTATTTTATTGAATGCGGCCAAGTCGGTAAAGGAGCGAAAGAAGCTAACTTGAGTGAAGATTTTTTCGAGGAGGGACCCCAAGTAGAAGTTAGAGAAGAAATTGATCTTATCCTGAAGGATATAGGAGTTAGGACACAAACAAAATGATGAACTGATGAATCTAAGAAGACTTTCACTTTAGAATTGCCGTTTCATGAGGAGAGGGGGGGGGGGGGGGGGGGGGGCTAAGCGCAGTTCTTTGAATGTTGAATGAAATCGATTCTTTTCTCTTTATTTTCTGGTCGTCTATAGTTGTCGACATGTAAGATGAAACGGAGCCACAAGAAAATAGGGCAAGGATAGTCTCAACGTATTTAAGCATAGCTGCTTAGTGCATTCATTCGGTTTCCTGTTGTCACTATTTTTTCATACTAGAATCGCCTATGCACTGTTGATGAATTTATACAAATTTACTACTCCTAATATCAACCTACACTTTAAAGATTATATAATAAGTTTAATGCAGTTTAGCAGTCTATCTATTCTATAACCCTTGTTAAAGATTATATAATAATACGTTTAATGCAGTATAGCATATTTTATTTTATGTTTAATATTTGAGGTGATCAGGGTGGGCCCGTGAGAGGGAAAAAGTAGATTCTTGGTGAGATTTGAATCCCTAAGTGAAAATTGCAACTACTATTAGACCGCACTTTTAATTTTTGTATTTCTATTTAAAGTAACCTAATTACCAAAAAACAATTGGTAGCTTACATAAAGCTGAGTGGATTGCAATTCTTTGATGTAGTCGACTTTTTCTCACTTATATGTTTCTTTTTTTTCTTTTTCTTGTACAAACAATGAAAGATAAGAAGAGAAAATTAGTACTCCTATCTAATAGTATGACCTAGCAGCCAATGGAATAGATTCAGACTATGAGTAAAGTTCAAATCTTAGTTGAGATATAAAAATATTATGTATTTTCTTTTGATTTATCAAAATCTTGGCGAATAGAGTTATTTAATACTAGTATTTACTTATGTGACTACTAATTGCCTATGTACCACCATTATATTTAAAAAAAAGATGAAGAGCTATGGCCTAAGAGATAGAGACGATCTTCGAGTAGTAATGTGTTAAAAGGATAAAGAGATAGTCTTGAACTATAAATACATCACATAAGACTTTTGAGCAGCAATAGCCAATAAGACAGAAAGAATCACATGGTCAAAAGATAGAAGTAACAGAAACTACGTCGTTAAGTTGATGGAACATGTTGGCTTGTATGGGCAGTTTAAAATAATTCCAGAGAATTGAATAATGAAGACAAAAGATATTTTATGGTGTGGATCTTATAGTCTTGATATTTTTAGTACCATCTACCTTTCAGAAAATATCTGAACTAGTTCTAATACTTTTAAGTTGACGTGTTCACTTGACACATGTAAAAAGCGGTGACAGCTGAGCCTCTCTTTTTTGTACCATAAAGTTCTTTCCGTATTTTATCATTTAATATAAATACTATGCACAGTTTTTTCTTGTGATAAATTCTCTAATAAAGCTCAAGGTTTAGGTTCTTTTTCCATTTATCTTGAAGCTAAATATCAGATTAATGGAAACTTCAAGAAAAGATATGGGGTATGATATTTCAACAAAGATTGACGAACATCAAGAAACTCTGATTGTAGAGGTATAACTTTTTTCTTTTTGATTTTGAAGATCTTTAATTTGGGTTTTTGTTTATGTGATTAATTTGATTATGTTTTCTGTCTTCTATGAATTGTATATATGTATGTTTTGTTAATCTGGTGAATTGATATTTACTGTTCTTGCTTCAAGGTTTTATGTAGCTTTTAATTAGATCATTTCTTGTTTCCAAGGCATAGTGATAGTAAAATGAAATTTTCTTGTTTCTCATTATAATATATTAGGTTTTGTATATTTTATGAATCATACATATGTGTCGAACCGTGTATAATCTAGTGTATAATTTATGTTTATTGACTAGAAATGAAAATAGTGATTCTAACCGGCTATTTATGAAAAGATACCTATCAAAATCAGGTAGCTAAGTGAATTAAGATATCTGTACTATGACAAGAATCTAGATTAAGCATTATTCTGCATCAAGTTTAAGCTAATCGAATAGTTAAATGGATATTATTATATGTTAATTGTGCACTTAGAAAATGTGTATGAGTTGAGATGAAGTTAATCCTATGTTTTCTCAATCTGCTTAATTATAATGTTATATGCTTATATGAGCCTTTTGTGCTTATTGCATGATTACTTTATGTGAGTCATTGTTGAAAGTTCAAATTAAGGTCAAGGCCCCTCCCTCGCTCTCCATATTTTCCAGTTTGGTTCTAAGGAAAGCGATTATAGTCTTGTTTGGTAGTAGGAATGTAGAAGGGAATGTTACTAAATTAAGAGGCGAAATAGGGCTGGAAAATCTGATTAGTTAAGAATTAAATTTCTGATTTAGAAGATTTTCATCTCAGGAATTGCAGTATCCTGGACTAAAGAGTACAGAATGGACTGATGAGAAGCACAGTTTGTATCTCAAGTCTATGGAAGCATCGTTTGTTGACCACCTATATGGTTCATTAGACCTAGTTGGTTGGCATTCCCAAAATGATCACTCATCAAGGCCTAAATCCTCGAGGCAAAGACATGCCAGTCCTTCAGGCCAGGTTCGATTCAACTGATAGTTACCCTGCTATTTAATTACACTTTTTCTGTGCGTATTCTCATTGTCTAATCTAGTTTATTTCGTTTATGCCCCTTCTCCATTATCAGTATAAGGTGTTCCAGGACGGTTGTTGGACCAAAATTGACTTCAGGAAAGACGAGCATCATCCAAGTAAAACAAATGAATCCAGTGCTGTATTGGCAAGCCCCTGGATTAAACATTATAAAGCTCCAGGCAGGCATCAAATGAAAGTAAATTCAGATCACCAGGGAAAAGCTACTTTAGTGAAACTGAATCAATCTCCGGCATCTGACTTTGATTTATGCCATAAAGATTGTGCTGGCAGCATTACAGGTACATAGCTGCTCTGAGATTTTCAACCAGCACATGTTATTAATTCTTGTATCGCTATATGATTTGTTCCAACCTTGTATTGTTTCAGAGGAGATGGGTCAAAACTTCGTTGATGAGGATATGGAAGAAGGAAAGTATAGCAGGGAACATAGCACAAAGCGGACAAAAACTTCATGTGGTGCTGGTACGAGCAGTGATCAAGTAATGAATTAGACAGGCTTATTGCAGCTCTAAATTACACAGTGACATTATCCGATTAGATTGTTGACATAGCCATAATTTAATTGGATCGTCCAGGTAGTCCCTTTCGCACGTCCTCAATAACTGATGATCTTGCTGATAATATCCTGGAGTCAACGGAGTAAGTGGTTTGGCTTTCAGAGACTATGATGACACTAACCTCTCTAACCAAGAATGACGAATGGAGGAGGAGCATTTCCTTCTTTTCTGCTTTCGGACTTTAGGTTTAGTAATCAATAATACTATTAAAGTGATTCTAAATAAGCATCCTGATGGTGGGATTGAATTAGGAAGTGCAATTCTGTAGGTTGTGTAGGAGATGATGCATCAACCACATTTGACATTATCAGCTTTAGAATGATTTACAATTGAACTTTTCCCTGAAGAACAAGCTGGTTAGCTAGCAGGTGGCGAGGCATCGCGTTACAATTGTAGCAGGTTGATCAAAATTTTGCTACAGTTTTTCGCCCAAAGCTAGTCGTGGTTCAGGAGGTGTTTATTTGTTTATTTATCTATACGTTGGAAATTGGATAGCCATTGAAAAATCTCTATAATCCTTGTACAGATTTTGGGAAAATTGTTATCTAAACATTTACTTCTCAATTTCTTGTTCTCAACTTTATAGGCATAGCATTTGCAAGCTATTAGAGCACAGAGCTTATTGTTTGTTTTTTAGAGTCTGTTAGTCAGTTCTAAAGGAGAGCCTTGCTGCTTGCTATATCTTGATGTTTTTACATGCCTTCTCCCTGATTTTTTGAGCTGCTTGGCATTTGCCCTTATAAGAGGAGGTTAATTTTACTGTGGTCCTTGAATCCTGCAATAACAGGTAAGTTTTACGAATGGTCATTGAATCCCACAAAACACTTGTTACTTATGCAGAATGGTTATCGAACTAAAGTTTATTTCAGTAAAATCATAAAACTAAATATTGTAACATGTTAGTGAATTAAAAGCTGCAAAGTAAATAAAATAGAGAAACTGTATAGAAAGACTGATATATTATTTCACTTCACATTGAATTACAAATTTACACTCAAATGTCCTATTTATAGGCATAACTAGAACCCATAACGGTTATCGTGTAAAACGGTTATCAACCCATAACGGTTATTTCATAACATGACCACCCACTTCATATGTACTACGACATTCACGATTCAGTGGATTCATAACAATGCCCCTCGAATGTCCATTAATAGATGATATGCCATGTTAAAACCTTATTAGGAAAAACATAGTCGGAGAAAAGTCTAGTGAAGGAAAAATAGTGCCCACATCTTGTAATACGCATTAGCAGTTGCCTCATTAAAAACCTTACCAGAAAAACCCAATGGGATAAAACCATGGTTGAGGAAAAAAAAGTACAACGCATATTTTACTTCCCCTAATGAAAACTTCGATCAAGGTACCTTAGTTTTCTCATTCCAATCTTGTATACCATCTTCTCAAAAGTTGCAGCCAGTAAAGATTTGGTGAAAAAATCTGCCAGATTATTATTTGAACATATTTGTTGCACGTTAATTTCGCCATTCTTTTGGAGATCATGCGTGAAGAAGAACTTTGGTGAAATGTGCTTTGTTCTATCTCCTTTTATAAATTCTTCTTTGATATTTTCCAAGATAAACCACTTTACTGTTTTAAGGACCAGTTCCTTAAAATGTGTTCCTTTACTATATTATATGCAGAATTAAAACTGTAAGTAATTGAACACCCAATATTAGCGTGGAAAAACCCCTTGACTCGGGATAAAAAAACCACGGCCTACTTCTCAAGTAGGATTTCAACTTCACTATGTAAAAAGACCCACTTGGTTACAAGACTACCTTCTTTCATTTTTTTAAATAACTGAGGAAGAATTTGACTCGAGACCTCTTCACTGAGAACTAAGGAGCGGAGAAGGAAGAACAACCCCTTGACTATCGCCTTCGCGGCACTGGACTATATTTCCGTCATTTCCGGAAAGTGCACGGACAGCCGCTAACCTAGGACTAACTCTAATCCTTAGTGCTCTTTCTCACGATCAGTGAAGTTGTGTCAAGTCCACGACTTGAACCAGAACAACTCGATTATGCTTACTACAGTTGAACTAAGACTGAACTTTTACAAGACTCAATCTAAGGAACAAGTTCTAACTTAGTTCCACTGTAGTTAACTGATTACACCAATAAGACAATGACTCTTTTAAGCTTTGCTCGATTCTCTCTGTATTTGTGCATACTTCAATGGCTGATATGCTCCACGTTTTATAGCTTCAGCAGCCAAGAAGTCTTGAGCAATTAGAACTCCAAAGCTCCCATGAGTTTGAGTCCTAATTGGATTCTTCTCTCTAAGCATCCGGATCTTCTATCCTTATCCTTTATTTATGCAATCTTTTCATATCACGTTTCGACCTGCATAATTATCGAGATAAACATTAGTCTAAGGATAATTAACAATATATCAGCTTAAATGATTTTGTCCTTTGAATCCGTTCCTTAATCATCAGTCAAAACTCCAAGCCTATCCAAGCTAACATTTTCCCCCTTTTTGATGATGACAAATTCATAAGCATAGATGCATATCCTTTATGTCCTGAAGTACAACTTAAGCTCAAAAACAGTCAGTACAGACTTAATTTATCATTAAGGACCAGATTTTCAATTAGGTATAAGTTCACGCAAAATCAGACTTACTCTTCCCCATTTTGGCATCATTCAAAAGGTTGCATAAAAAATATAACTCAAGTGTTAGAATTAATCAGCACATGGCCATTGAGGTAACTCAAAATGCAAACATAAATCAGATTAAAGCAACTGCAAAACAATGATATTAGCCATCAAAGACAAGTCATCATTAATCAAAATGTTAAACCAGGGGATACAAGCAAGTATTACAGAATTATTCAAAGACTAGAGAAGGAAAAGACTAAGGCACTAGACTAGGCTAAATCCCACTGGACAAAAGATGGCTTATGGCTAAGGTGGTCAGGATATGGAAGGACCAGGTCCCTGAGACTTGTTAAGCAACTCAAACATCTGCTTGAGCATTCCCTCATTGGTCTCTTTTGCCTTTGTTGCCTCTGCCTTCCAGTAGTTTTTCTCCTCTTCCAACCTTACTATTTCAGCAGCCTGGATAGCAACTTGTTGCCTCAGTGCCCTTACCTTGTTGTTCAAAGGCTGCCTCCCAACACCAGCCTGTGGAGGATCAGCCTGAACAAGCAAGTCACAGCTAATCAGCCAAACTTCTCCTTCTTAGAAGCCTTTACTACCCCTTCCAAGGGAATTTTCAACTTTGCAAACACATTAGTCAAGATGGAACCAAACGGCAAGGAATGCTTCCTCTTCCCAGCCATCACCCTTTTGATCAGGTGGATCATAAAACTGGGCCAGTTGATCTGCTTTTCAGTGTCCAACAGTTCCATAAGGACCAGGTCCATAAAACTGTCAATTCCTCTTTTTTCCTGCCTTGGCATCACAATTTTGTTCACAAACTCAAATAACACTTGGTGCTGTGGGTGCATCTCACTTTTCTGCACAACTCTGGGTTTTTCTTCCCCTTCATTCTCAGCAAACTTCCTTGTAATCTCCAAATCAGTAGGCAAGTTTGTCAAATCAAGCCATACTTTCTTGACATAACTGTCATACCCAGCAAAAAGAATCCCCAACAGCTCACCAAGTTCCCTGGTGTCAAAAGTGATCACATTGTCATTCACAGAAGTGGTAATCCTGTCATCCTTGATGGAGCAGTTCTTGTAGAACTCCTGCACCATCCCCTTTGCACATCTGCCAGAAATCTGAAGGACCATGTCCCTCCAGCCCTATGCTTGCAATTTTTGCATCAACCATAGCATGCCTTCTTCTCCTACATCTGAAAGCACTCTTCCTTTCAAGACTTTCCTAGTAAGCATGTCATCATGAACACAGTGAACCACATCTTCTCCCTCATCCTCAGTCTCACTATCATCCCCAGCAAAGGACTCATCACTGTCACTATCAGCCGAACTTTCATCCACCACAGTTCTTTTAGAGGACCTGGTCCTCTTAGCAGACTTTTCTACAGCCTTCACAGAACTTCTTGTCACGCGTCTCTGAGCAACTTTTCTTTTCTTAGACTGAGGCACAACCTCCTCAGCATCTGCCATCTCATCATCTTCATCACCAACACCATCAGTGTCTATCTCCTCCACTTCTTCCCCCTCAACAGGATCAACAACCTGTTTTCCTTTCCCTTTCCTGCTTCTTTCTAAAGCAGCAACTAAGTTCTCATCAGCAGCTTTAGCAGCACTTCTTGTCCTCCTAACCCCAGGTACAGGGGTTGAGACAGAAGGAACAGCTCCTTTTGTCTTGGAGGAACTTTCACCTTTCTTCTTAAGTCCTGGCTTATAACTATCACTGATTTTCTTCAACTTAGCAGCAATTTCAGCAGTCACTTGGTCATCGATGGGTCCCTTTCTAGCTAATTTTATTTTTAAAACTCCTAATGTTAATCAAATCAACAAGAGGCCTATCACTATCACTTATAGCATCATCAACATCTATAACATCCTCCATGGGTGCTCTAAAAGCAACCTCTGGAGACCCCGATGACCCATGCATGGGTGCTTCCAACCTTTTACTAGTTTCTTCTTCCCCCTCAGGAACAGCCTCAGACCCTCTCACTTTTCCTCCTCATCTACCACAACATTTAAGAGATAGGTAAAATTTACCTGATACTGATACAGAACCATAGCTCGTGACAAATCGTCAACCTGTTCAATAATTGATTCAGCGGTGGGAACTGGTCCTTCCCCCTGAATTTCAAGTTCAGGTACTTCTGGGATTATTTCAGGAATTTCAGGGTTTAGGTCAGTGGTATCCATGGGTGAAGGAGGGTTGAGATTTTGTGGTTGTTCAGTAGTGGGTGCAGTTGAAGAATTTTCAGGAGAAAGAGACATTCTTGCAATTCGAATTAAGAGATATGTGATTATTCTTTCTGAAATTTTGAGAATTCAATTTGTAAACAAAGTGAAAGAATAATGAGGAATAAGGAGTGTATTTATAGAATGAATTAGGTAGTGGAGATAGAGTATGAAACGATCAATATTACCTCAGCAAGTCATGCAACCGTTATGGACTCTTGGGAGTCTCCCGGAGAAATAGAGCCGTTGGACTGTTAAGTCACCTTTTCAGAATGGGAACTGTTCCTCCGATGGGACTCTTATGCAGTTTGGATATGGTTAGAATACATAGTGGGATTTATCCTAATTGCAAGTTACCTATAGCCTTTACACTTCTAAGATAACTGAATAATAAAGAGTACATACCTGATTTTAACACGAAAATTCAGTGTCCTTCCAATTTGAAACAGTTTTGATCAATCTGAAATTCTAAGAGCATAAGGGTAACATCATTCGATTTTAGCAACTCCAAACAAGAATTATGGCGTAAGAGTATACACTTAAGTATTAAGCTGGACTGAATAATTCACATTGACTTGAATAAAATTCATTTTAGGTGCAATTTTCTAGCCAATTAAGAAGTAAAGCATTTATGATTTCATGTGAATTTAATCATCCCTAATTCTAACCTATTTCTTTCAAAATCATCTCTACCTAGAGCTTTTGTAAAGATGTCAGTAATTTGCTTTTCAGTAGGACAAAATGCTATGGTGATCAAACCTTTTTCATAGTTGTCTCTCAGGAAATGATGTCTTATATCAATGTGTTTAGTTCTTTTATGATGCACTGGATTTTTTGTCATGTTAATAGCACTAGTGTTATCACAAAAGATAGGAACAGTTCCTACATCAACACCAAAATCCTGTAATTGTTGTTTGATCCATAACAACTGTGAACAACATGAAGCAGCTGCCACATATTCAGCCTCAACAGTGGAAAGTGCCACTGAATTTTGTTTCTTGGTTCCCCAAGAAACCAAACACTCACCAAGAAAATGTGCCATACCTGAGGTACTTTTTCTATCAACAAGGAAACATGCATAGTCAGCATCAGTATATCCAACAAGATTAAAACTACTACCTTTTGGATACCAAAGTCCCAAGGGACCTGTTCCTTTCAGATACCTCAATATTCTTTTTACAGCTTTCAAATGAGATTCCTTAGGATCTGGTTGGAACCTAGCACACAAACCAACACTGCACACAATATCAGGTCTACTAGCAGTTAAATAAAGTTGAGAACCAATCATACCTCTATACAATTTTTGATCAACTGATATTCCATGTTCATCAAGATCCAATTTTGTGGCAGTGGCAATAGGTGTGTCAATTTCCTTAGCATTATCCATATCAAATCTTTTAAGTAATTCCTTAACATACTTTTGTTGATGGATCATAGTTCCATTTGAGGTTTGCTTAATTTGTAAATCCAAAAAGAAATTGAGTTCACCCATCATGCTCATCTCAAACTCACTCCGCATCAAGTTTGCAAATTCCTTACTTAAAATTTCACAAGTAGCACCAAAGATTATATCATCTACATAAATTTGAACAATTAAGAGAAGCTTACCTTTTTCTTTCAAAAACAATGTGCTATCAATTTTACCTCTCTTGTATCCATGCTGGAGTAAAAATTTTGATAGCCTTTCATACCATGCTCTTGGTGCCTGCTTGAGCCCGTACAAGGCCTTGTCCAACTTGTACACATGTGCAGGGAACTGTTCATTTTCAAATCCTGGAGGTTGCTTAACATACACTTCTTCTTTCAAGTAACCATTCAGAGATGCATTCTTAACATCCATTTGATGTAGAGTAAATTCCATGTATGTAGCAAAGGCTATGAGAAGTCTTATTGCTTCCAATCTTGCAACTGGAGCAAAAGTTTCATCATAGTCGATGCCTTCCTCTTGACTATACCCCTGAACAACTAACCTGGCCTTATTTCTTGTTACCATGCCATCCTCATCAAGTTTATTTCTGAAAACCCATTTTGTTCCTATTATGGACCTGTTCCTTGGCTTGGGTTCCAGATGCCAAACTTGACTTCTTTGGAATTGATTCAATTCCTCCTGCATAACATTGATCCAATCTGCATCCTTCAGTGCTTCTTTCACATTTTTGGGTTCAACAAGAGATAGGAAAGCACTAAAGGCACACAGATTGTGATTTTTGACTGCTGATCTAGTTTGTATCCCAACCGTCTTATCTGAGATTATTTGATCCACAGATGTGACCCTTGATACTTGTAAGGCTTGAGTGTCAACCTATTGTCAGAAGTCCCTTGCTGAGGAACAGTTCCTGACGGAGTAGCACTACCAGTTTGTGAGGTGGAACCAACATTTGTTCCCCCTGTTTCTGTGCCCCTCTTCTCAGTTCTGTCCTGAGGAACAGTTCCTGGATCAATTTCACCATGTTTCAGCATTCCAATCTCTTCATCCTCCTGTACCTGTTCTTGAGTAAGACTGTCAGTTTCATCAAATTTAATATGCATGCTTTTTTCAATTTTCAATGTTTTCTTGTTAAAGACTCTATAAGATTTATTATTTGAAGAATAACCAACAAAGACTTTATCATTACTTCTAGGATCAAATTTTCCTAGTCAGTTTCATGATCAGACCTAATGGCAACAACGTGACTATCTAGAGTCCTTTGAGCTTTCTTAGCAAAGATTGAAAATGCATTAAAAGCTTCTTCCTTAGATGCAAGAAATATAGTTCATATAAATCTGGAGTAATCATCGACCAACACCATAACATACTTCTTACCTCCACGACTCATTGTTCTCATTGGTCCGCAGAAGTCCATATGGACCAGTTCCAAAGGTTTGGTAGTACTTACCTGTTTCTTTGGTTTGAAGAAGGATTTTACCTGCTTCTCCCTGGCACAAGCTTCACACACCTTTTCATCCTTGAATTTGATGTTAGGGAGTCCTATCACCAAATCCTTGGAAACAAGCTTGTTCAATTGTGAAAGAATAGCATGGCCAAGTTTTTTGTGCCATAGGAGGGGATCATTTTGCACAACACTTAAGCAGCTCATGCTTCCATCAGATAGTGTCAAAAAATCTACCTTGTAGATGTTTCCATGTCTATTTCCCTGCAAAATAATCTCTCCAGAAGTTTGGTTAGTCACAGTGCATCCAGTAGATGAGAAATTAACATTATTACCTTTGTCAAACAGTTGAGATATACTCAATAAGCAATGCTTCAGCCCATCTACTAGAAACACATTGTCTATACTATGTGAATCAGACCTACCTACCTTTCCAATGCCAATGATTTCCCCTTTCTTACCATTACCGAAGGAAACACTTCCTCCTTGGAAGGCTGAGAGTGAATGGAACAGTTCCTTGTGTCCTGTCATGTGCTTGGAGCAACCACTGTTCATATACCGTTTTGTGGCTCCTCACTTTCACTCCAGCCTGCAAAAAGAAAACTAGGGGTTAATTTTAGGAACCCAAACTAGTCTGGGTCTCTTTCCTTTAACAAAAGGGTGAATCAAATCTCTCATAGCCCAGAATGGTAATGGTTTCTTTGTGTGAACAGTTTTCTTTCTCACATAATTTTGAATTGGTTTATAGGACCTGTTCCTCTGTGCAACCATTTTTAAAGATTTGCAATTTTCTTTCCGGTGGCCAGTGTTCCCACAATGAGTGCATAGCCAGTTTTCAGGAAGTGATAAGTACTTACTCTTTGGATCCCATTTGGATGAAAACTGTGCTTTCATGAATCCAATACCCTTCCTGTTACTACTATGATTTTCCTGTAACCATTCTAGTGCTTCAGAAGACTTGTTCCATTTTACAGTTTTTCCTAGCTCCATTTTTTGTTTTAACCAAGTCTTCTTCCAAAGATCTTATCTTCTCATCTTTTTTGCACAATTCATCAACTTTGACTTTCAGTTTCTCTTCAGCAATGATCTGATGAGAATTAGCAATACCTTTACTCTTTTCAACTGTTTTAACATTTTCTAATTCCTGAACAGTTGATTCAAGTGTGAGGACCTGTTCCTCAAGCATGCTAATCTTTCTTTTCAGAAAATCATTTTTAATTGATGCCTCTTTGTATTCCGTTCCTAAACTATCAATTTCATCATGCAGTTGATGGTTGCCATCCCTTAGAGATTTAAACTCATTTAGCACAGTGTGAAATACTTTGACTAATTTCTCTCTAGGCATGCTTTTCATATCTTGTCTAAGTTTAGAAACAAATACCTCTGCATCTTCTTCATCATCTGAATCTTCAAGAGCAATTAGAGCCTGCTCATCATCCAGATCATCATCAGACTGCTCATCTTCACTATCTTGCCGGCCAGCAACCATTGCTTTGGGAGTTCCATTCTTCTTTCAGAACTGTTCCTTAGCCTTTCTCTTTTCAACATACTTTTTTCTCCATTCTTCTTCCATGACTGGGCATTTGCTAATGTAGTGCTCCATTCTTCCACATTTGAAGCATTCTCCTCCCTGTTTCATGTTAGAAGATCTATCTTGTCTACTAGATCCCTCTTTATTCAGGAATCTTTGGACATTTCTGGCTATAAGGACCAGTTACTTCTCATCATCAACAAAATTATTAGCAGCAGATAAAGCTAAATTAGGTTCAGTTTTAATTGATTCTCCTATGTTCTTGACTTTCTTCCTCAGTTCATATGTTCTTAGATTATCTATAAGTTCATCTAAAGAGGGAGTACTAAGATCCTTGCTTTCAATGATAGCACATGCTTTAATTTTCCAAGAATCTGGAAGTACTCTAGTCATGATCTTTTCAACTCTATCTTCTACAGTTAAGATTCTTCCAAGAGAGATAAGTTCAGTTGCAATAGCATTAAACCTAGTGTACATTTTAGAAATTGTTTCTCCTTCTCTCATTTTAAAATTTTCATATTCAGCAAAGAGAAGTGTACCTCTAGATCTTTTAACTTGATTGGTTCCTTCATGAGCAACCTGCAATGCATCCCAGATTTCCTTACCTGCAACATCAGTGAACAATGATGGACTAACAGTGGACTGACCCTTGGAGTTTCCTTGTGGTGCACTCATTCTAATCCTAAGGTGTTAGCCTCTTCAAGGATAACCCGCTCTGATACCAATTAATATTTTCCAAGATACACCACTTTACTGTTTTAAGGACCAGTTCCTTAAAATGTGTTCCTTTACTATATTATATGCAGAATTAAAACTGTAAGTAATTGAACACCCAATATTAGCGTGGAAAAACCCCTTGACTCGGGATAAAAAAACCACGGCCTACTTCTCAAGTAGGATTTCAACTTCACTATGTAAAAAGACCCACTTGGTTACAAGACTACTTTCTTACTAATCTAGGACTAACTCTAATCCTTTAGTGATTTTTCTCACGATCAGTGAAGTTGTGTCAAGTCCACGACTTGAACCAGAAAGATACAACTCGATTATGCTTACTACAGTTGAACTAAGACTGAACTTTTACAAGACTCAATCTAAGGAACATGTTCTAACTTAGTTCCACTGTAGCTAACTGATTACACAAATAAGACAATGACTCTTTTAAGCTTTGCTCGATTCTCTCTGTATTTGTGCATACTTCAATGGCTGATATGCTCCACGTTTTATAGCTTCAGCAGCCAAGAAGTCTTGAGCAATTAGAACTCCAAAGCTCCCATGAGTCTGAGTCCTAATTGGATTCTTCTCTCTAAGCATCCGGATCTTCTATCCTTATCCTTTATTTATGCAATCTTTTCATATCACGTTTCGACCTGCATAATTATCAAGATAAACATTAGTCTAAGGATAATTAACAATATATCAGCTTAAATGATTTTGTATGAATTATCTATTTAGCTGCAGTGATTCAAAGGAACAGGTCCTTTGAATCCGTTCCTTAATCATCAGTCAAAACTCCAAGCCTATCCAAGCTAACATTCTTTCAATTGGTTTATGCATGAAGTATTGTCCTCATATAAGATCGTGAGTATTTTGGTATCACATTTCAGACCACATTTTTCTCGAATTAAATGTATCACTAATCTCAATCATATGCATTCCCTACTTGCTTCATCAATAGCTATTAACTCAACATGATTTGAAGAAGTAGCAACCAATGATTGTTTTGTAGTGATATATGACAGTACCCCACATGTGAAGAGGTAACCAGTTTGAGATCGACCTCTATGTGGATCAGATAAATAACCTGCATCTGCATAACTAATTAGATCTGCACTATATTTGTTAGAATAAAACAAACCCATGCCAATGGTTCCCATTAGATATCTCAATACTTGTTTGATACCTTCCAGTATCTCTGTGTATGAGCAGAACTAAATCTTGCTAGTACATTTACAGCAAATGCTATATCAAGTCTTGTAGCATTAGCAAGATACATAAGTGCACCAATTGCACTTAGATATGGTACTTCAGGACCAAGGAGTTCCTCATCCTCTTCTTGAGGTCGAAACGGATCTTTATCCACTTCAAGGGATCGGACAATCATTGGAGTACTTAATGGATGTGATTTATCCATGTAAGTGAGATTTCATTCAAAGATTGTTTGATTCTCATGCACCACGTTGAGTTGTAGCCAATTGATTTAATAAAAAGCTCTTAAACATAGCATATTGTTAATTATTGTGTGAAGGTGGAATGATCGTGAATTAATGAGATTCAATAAATACTAAAAACGTCACATTGGGATTTGAATCTACGACTTAAAAATATTTTCAATTCATTTACTACTAAACTAGATTTTCTGCTTCTGTCAAGGGGATATGTGTGTATATACTAAAAACGTCACCTTGAGTTTTTTTTCATCATTCCTTAAACAACATATGCTTCCAAGTTTTTACTTGAGCTGTAGTGAGATGCTTAGCAAATGGCAAGACATCGTTTCATTTGAAGGCAATTCCTCACGAGTTTAAGCCAGAGAGGTTCTTGAGGACGGACAAGGATGTTGATATGAGAGGCAATCACTTTGAGTTGATACCATTTGGTAGTGGAAAAAGAATGTGTCCTGAAATTTTAGTGGCTCTTCAGCTTGTGACCTTTGTATTAGCAGTGTTGCTACATGGTTTTGACTTTAAGAGGCTTTCAAATGAACCAATTGATATGAGTGAGAGGTTTGGATTGACAGCTCTCAAATCTTTCTCCACTTGAAGTTCTTTTTTCTCCGCGCTTGGCTTCTAATCTGTATGAATGAAATACTCAGAAATTTATGTTTTTAAGCTATATACATTGACATTATAATAATTTTTACTCGTTAATGTAATTTAATATGTTGTAGCTGGTTACTTCTCCACTTGTAATTTAATCTGTTATAGCAGATTACTTATCATTTAATCTAGCCTAGCAAAACTCTTGCTGGTTGAGTCATGCAGTATTGATGTAACATGGGGGGCTCAATTCACCTTTTACGAATAGTCTTATTAGAAGCATACATTTACAAATTAGAACAAGGCAACTAGATATACTATAAAGGAGTAGAGACTTACGTAGACATGTGAAAGAATTTGCTCCTATATGTGTTGATAGGGAGTTCTTGTTCTTATCTAAAACTCAGTCAATTATGTGAAAATGAAGTGAATTTCAATTGATATTTATTTTTTTATTATTAGATAATTTTGCTGATCTGAGGTTGGTGAATTTTAATCCCCATGCATTTCTTTGCTTTTCAAATTTAAGCTAAGAGTAAATAAAGCTTGAAAGGAAGTAATCAAATACCAGTTACTTACTGAGCAGGCTTGGTTCTTGATTCTGATTAAAGGAGTGAATATTCAAGTGATGTTGGTTCAAGCTAGAAGCAAGATTCCAATTTGAATTTAAAGAAGAACGGAAATGAGCCACCAGAAAAAGATGGCAGTGGTCGGAGGCCGCCAGGGAATCCATTGGCACGACAGTTTATCATCTCTCAATAGGCATTTGATGAGTTTCTAAGAAAGAGTGGAAGTGCTTTTGGGTCAATGGACATGACTGAGCTGTAAAAGAACGTATGGAGTGCAGAGAAGAGTTGGAGCACGAGAAGTTCCAAGTTAGTGGACAAGAATTGGGTCTTTGATGAACCCATTTTTTTTCTTTTTCTTTGGTTTTAATGTTTTTATTTAAAAATAATTTCTCCTAGGTGAACATCGAATTTAGCTTATCTCTATTTCTTTTATCTCCATTTTTCTCAAGTTCCTATTTGAATGGATGACACATATTTTATTTCAACATTAATGACTTTGATTCAATTAATTAAATTATGATCTTAACCATAATTAGAATAATAGATATTTTCATATATTTGCCCCTAAGTTATTTGGCGATCCCACAATTGTAATAGTAAGTTTTTCTCATTCACAAATATATTAAAGACCTCAATAGTATGTTAAGAGAACTAGTAAAATAAAAAAGTATTAATTTTTAATTGCAATACGTTGAAAGTAAAATAATATTTTAAATGAGAACAACTGTATTCGCAACATCTGCCATTACTTGAATTTCTTATGGATTAGTTTAATCCTTTATACTAATAAAAAAGATTTCATATCTTCAGCTCTGAAATGTATGAAGGAATTCTTTGTCAATTTCTTTTTAACATTTGATAATAAAATAATATGTAGAAATCTAATAGAAGTTTTTACATAAAAGTACAAGTTTTAGAAGTTATTTACAAAACATAGCAATATTTTAGAAAAATTATCCATTATAGAGGAAAGGAAAAGTTAATTACAAGACATAGCAAAAACATAACAATATTTTTCCATAATATAGCAAACCCTTAATTCTTCCTCCTATTTTCCCCAATATCACTTTTCCTCCTCCAATTTTCCCCAATTTCACTTTTCTTTCCACCATTTCCCCCAATTTCACTTTCCTCCCACTATTTTCCCCATTAACTTTCCCTTCTCCTAATTTTAGACTGTTTCAACACTGTATCTACGTTGTTTCAGCGCTGTATCTAAACTATTTCTGCACTATTTCAAGTTGTTTTGCACTGTATCTAACTATTTCTAGACTGTATCTAGCTGTTTCTAGACTGTTTCAACATTGTTTCATCTCGCTTTGTATTGTTTCTCACTGTTTCTAAACTATTTTACCTTTTTTTGCATTGTTTCACATAATTTTTTACCTTTGTTTTAGACTTTTTCACTAACCATTTCAGACTATATCATATTGTTTCAACACCGTTTCAGACTGTTTCAACTCCATTTCAGACTGTATCATAGTGTTTTAATGCTTTTTTCAGACTGTATCATATTATTTTAACTCAGTTTTAGACTATATCATAGTGTTTCAATATCGTTTCAGCACTGTATCTACGGTATTTCAGGTTGTTTCAACACTGTATCTAACTGTTTCTGCACCATTTCAGGTTTTTTTTGCATCATATCTAATTATTTCTAGACTGTATCTTGATGTTTCTAGAATGTTTCAACATTGTTTCATCCTGTTTGTGTGTTGTTTCTCACTGTTTCAACATTGTTTCATCCTATTTGGACCTATTTTTGGTATAAAACTTGGAGTGAATCAAGTTTTAATTGTGAGTGATCCAAAAATAGCCAAAGAATGCTTCACCACCAATGATTCGGCCTTAGCCAATCGGCCCAAGTCCATAGTTTCAGAGGTCATAGGCTATAATGATGCCATGTTTGCGCTTGGTTCTTACGGACCTTATTGGAGAGAGATGAGGAAGCTAGCCACTATTGAGTTTCTTTCTAATAAGAGAATTGAGATGTTTAGTCACATAAGAGAATTTGAAGTAAAATCAGCTATCAATGAGACATATGAATTTTGGCTGAAGAACAAGAGCTGTAGTTTAAATAGTGCTGTGAAGATTGAGATGAAGGAATAGTTTGGGAATTTAATTATGAACACTTTGATGAAAATTCTATTTGGAATACGATACACATGTATTTTAATTAAAAATTTGTGCACTACAGTATTTTTGTTATACTTTTAACTTAAGTTGACTTACAATGTGTAATTCGATCTGCCTGGTGTGTAACTTGAAAATTACAGTATTAATAACAACAGAAGGAAAACACAATCTATAAAAACACTTAGTTCGCTCAAGTTCACCGTATTTGTTTCACTAGTCGACAGTAAAATCACATGTATAAAAATACGAAATGTAAAGATTTATTTACTAGTTTAAGTCGTACCTGATTAAAGAATTATTTCATTATTCGTAGAGGACCCCTTATGTTCTTCTCAATAATCTTCCAAGAAATTTCTTCACGGAGAAGAAGAGAGTTTTATGATTTTCATGGAGAAATAAAACTATTAGTTTCTTCCAATAAAAACTCTTTTATAGTTGCAAATAGTTACAACTGTTAAGGAGCTTTTTCCAAACAATTTTGACTTTTCTCCCTTTTTCCTATATATATATATATATACATACATACTTCTAAAATATTTGGATGTGGATACCGGTTGACCCACATGGATCATGGGAAGACATAGCCAATAATGTGATACGTGATTCATATCATGTATGTGTAAAATGACCTATGGGCAATACAAGCTTAAATCTCTTCTTGTTTATCATGTGAAGCTTTAAAAATTATGAGTAATTTTCACTATCGTACTCGCATGACTTGTACCTGTTTCTCGAGATTCAAATTGGTATCTTCTATCTTAAGGTGTTGCCTAGAGATAATGAATGATTCGGGATCAGATTGAGATTAAGAGTTATAGTTGCAAATAGTTACAACTGTTAAGGAGCTTTTTCCAAACAATTTTGACTTTTCTCCCTTTTTCCTATATATATATATATATATATACTTCTAAAATATTTGGATGTGGATACCGGTTGACCCACATGGATCATGGGTGCCCCGAATCCAATTTTCAACATCTGACACTCACACATAATGGATTAACTCTCATTCCTAATATGTAACATTCATACATAACGAATAGATGGTGCGACCAGTGTATACTTCGAGAGCTTAGCTGCTATACATTTGTTAGGAGTATATATCATCTCGATTAATTGTACCTTGGAGTAGATTGCAGTATGTAGTTCGGTAGATCATTTACCGCATTCACTCACAATCTCCTTGTATTAATATTGAGTTCTCCATTATGTTCTTGTCTCATAGACAAACATAAATGACTAGTCAATGAACACAATTAATTCGATAATACTCAATGAGCTTCCTCATCTCAAGAAACTCTTAATCTCAATCTGATCCCGAATCATTCATTATCTCTAGGCAACACCTTAAGATAGAAGATACCAATTTGAATCTCGAGAAACAGGTACAAGTCATGCGAGTACGATAGTGAAAATTACTCATAATTTTTAAAGCTTCACATGATAAACAAGAAGAGATTTAAGCTTGTATTGCCCATAGGTCATTTTACACATACATGATATGAATCACGTATCACATTATTGGCTATGTCTTCTCATTAATACTGTGTAGATGATAGTTCAGCAACTCATGTCTAACATTGAGTTCATACATCGTCTCATATATTTTATCCTTCAGAATCCCCATCTGGCATCAAGACAGACTATCATGTTTAATCAAACATGATTAACCATAAATTACACGACATTCATATTATAAACTTTGAGCTCTTTCTTATTATCATTTCTGGTAATAATAAATTTATAACTGCCTCATCCCTATTAGTTACCTATATAATAGAGGCGATTGCCTGTGGAAGTAGGCCGATCATTTTGTCTATTTGACATAATTCAAATTTATGTACTAAACAAAAAAATATTTTATCTATATGAATGAACAACACTAACTAATTTGGGTTGCAACTATCTTAAATTCAATAATGTAGCTTTATGTGAATATTCTTGGGAAAATAAAAAAAAAATTACATCTACATCTATGCAAATCCAATGACTTAAATGACTTTCATAAGTAAAATATGATATGGGTTTCCCTATCGAAGCTACTAACATATAATGCATAGAGATGTATTATATGTTCACTTTTCTATGTACAACTATATCTCTAACAAAATTATACTTTATATCAATGATACTTGAGTTTTTTTGCATAAAATATTGAGACTTGACTACCATACTTGATTGTCACTAACTCAATAGTACTGACAAAAACATACTCAAATATACTAAAAAGATGTTTAAGTCCAACAGATTTTAACACAATTGCTGAAAGCTTTTCAAATCCAACTTTCATTGTAAATAAGGCTAGTAATTATTTCTTGTTATTCAAAAATATGCACGATCCATTATTTAGCAAGGAAAAACTCATATTTATATTTTCACTTATCTAAATTTCCTTCTCAATCATTGTAAATATAGCCTTTGAATCGTAGATCCTTTTCTTTAGATAACAAGGAAAATCGCATGTGCCTTTGAAATTCCCCACTTTCCTTTAATTGATTTCCAGTATTCCTCTTTTTTCTAAGTTAGACTGATATCCATTAATTAAAATAACATATATCAGGCCTTATGAGTCAAATTATATTCATGGGTTCACGAGGACACTTCCTCCAACATAACCATTCGGCTCTAGAAATAGGAGTATATATAGGTATGGATGCTTGTATATTAAATCATTCAAAGATAATTCTTAATATAAGACTCTTGTGAAATTGACAACAATCCCGTCAAATGATCTATTGAAATTTGAACTTTAAGAACTCACCCATATTACTTTTACACTATACTACAATAAGCGTTTCACGTATTTTGAGAACCCATTTGTTCATTATGGCGTTATGACCCAGAAGTAGATCAACCAATTCAACTCTTAGTTTGGTTCCACTAAATCCATTGCATCTACAAGTGTTCTAACTACTGATCTTTAGTAGGATATCTAAGAGCCTCATTCATCCTTTTTGCTCTTATTCATCTTGTGGAGTAGCTATATATGTTTTCCTTTCGACTCAAGTCGATGATGGAAAATATTTGACGAGTTATCGCCGAGGTTGAGATTGATAGATTGATTTATCAATTGTTAGTTACTCATACTGGGAATATAAATATAAAATATATTCTATTTGGATGACATATTGCTACGCTAATTTGGAGCAAATCCATTATCACAAAAATGACTCCTACCCAAACCTATTTTGTGTGTTTATAGCGAAAATAATCTAGTCCACAACTTCATAAAGAAAAAAGTCTTTACTTATCTCACCCTGCTTGGGAAAAAACATTCTTTAAGAATGTAGAACCATCTTATTCAAATCCAGTTACAATACCACTATATTTTATTTAGATATGAACACGTAATATTCGGACTAAAATAGTATCATAAAAAGATACATGTATTTTCTCTTAGAAAATAATTTTTTAAATATGAGAAAAATTTATGTACAAAAGCAGCACAAACTCAATAATAAAAAAAATTTGAGTTATCATTTACCCATAACTTATAAGGAATATAAGTAACTAACTTAGAATAATTTCATAATTTTCATTACAGATGTCATAATGTATCAGTTACAATGGGATGTGATGGCATTTTAAGTAGACATCATAGACATATCTAGGACCTCTTACTCTTTTAGGACATAATAATTTTTATGGTCACTTTAACTTTACACTTTTGTTAAGTTCGAAATAATATTGTTGTAGCAGTTGACTTATTGATATAAATTAGTATAAACCAATTTGACACATCTATGTACTTTCTTAGGGCTTGAACCTATAGGTCGTGGGTTCAAGCCTTGAAAACCGCCACTAACGTTTGCATTAGGTTAGATTGTGTATATCACACCCTTAGGGGTGTGACCCTTCCTCGAACCCTGCTGTTAGAAAGTTATTGCATGAGAATGTAAAACTGGCTTTGATAGTGTAGTCACTGTCCTTAAGAAATTTAAGCCTCTCATTTTGTTGCTGCTGGGATTATGACAGAATTCCTCCAGGATATCACAAAGACAACAAAATTTGAATTTCAAAAGTAAATTGAATCAAGAACAAAATAGCTGTGATTTGTAGAAGATAGTAAGGGAAGAGAAATAGAAGACTGAGAATTTTGTGCGTGCTTTTTTCTAGGGAGGAAAGAAGGTATTTATAATACCTTTGAAGTTAGTTAGGAATAGGCGTTTTCAAATAAACACAACTTTTTCAATGGGCACTTCCAACAGACACCTTTTCCAATAGACATGACATGACCCGGAATCCGGCTAGGCCGTGCGGGCACCCGACATCCTCCCCTAGACCCGCCGGGCGAACCCTTACTAGTTAAATCAGGAAAATAAATATATATAACTCAATTCATAAAAAAGAACAAGACCTAAAAAAAAGCAGAGATATACAGATACTTCTAAGCTGTACAAAGAAATTACAGCTAACTACCCAACATACTAGGTTTAGGGCTATCCAGACTAGACATCTAAGAGTACAAAGAAGACAGATACCTCCTGAAGGGAGCAAAATGCAACTGAAATATTAAAGATAAACTGGTGGCCATCCAGAATAAAAGCTGGCTCACCCTGACAGCTGAAGTCGTCTTCGCTCCTTCACAACGTGGCGAACTCAATCCTGGAGCGAACTTGCCGAAACGAAATAGATAGACAAAAAAAAAAAAAACAAACAAGGGTGAGTCAAAAGGATTCAATAAGTGGGGCAGACTAGCCACCTCAAAGAATAGGATAGCTAGTCAGGGAGAAAAGAAACAGATAAACCAAATTCCTCTTATTTAAATTATAAAAAGGCAGAGCCAGATAGTAACCGGAAACGCGTATGAAACCATAAACTCAATCAGGAATACGAGCCATAAACATATCAACAAATAAGAAATGCACGTATAAGCAGAATAGTAGTTATGTACCACAAGTCTACACAATGGTATGAAATGAAATGAGATGAAATGAAATATGATGCAAAGAGTCACATGTGCCCGTAATCCCATCTCGAAGCGGAATACTCCTGCATTCGAGGGGAATCCAATCTGATAACCAACTGGAGCGGAATACTCCTGCACCCGATATAATATAAACCAGAGGCGGAATACTCCTGCATTCTCCTGGGGCTGAATACTCCTGCTCCTGATATAATGTAAATCTGAGGCGGAATACTCCTGCACTCAGTATCTGACATAAGAGCGGAATACTCCTGCACCCAATATGATATAAACCAGAGGCGGACTACTCCTGCAATCTCCTGGGGCGGAATATTCCTGCACCCGATAAAATGTAAACCAGAGGCGGAATACTCTTGCACTCTCCTGGGGCGGAATACTCCTGCACCCAATATGATATGCAATGTAATGTATATGAATCACATATAATGCATATGAATGCAATGTGATGCAATAATAACCCTTCACCGGTGTGAGACTCTCATCGACAGTCGGAAAGTAGATGCCAACTTACCGCCAGAGTACAATGCTCAGATCCTCAATGCAATACCAACAACAGGACATAACATATAATATACTTAGTAAATTCAAAGCTAAGGCGTAATGAGTACGCCTATCGGCAGCTACACACGTAACGAACACGTGATAGAAAATCCACGAGGCCAAGTGCCTCTAAAGAAATGGATATAAACACTTACCTCTTCCAAAAGTTAGCTCTGCTGATCAACAACCGCTTTATCCTTTGGTTTCATTTCCAAACGATCCCACTCTATTCAATAAGCAGAAAATATATCAAATTAGGCTAAAGGCTTCATTCCTCACATCTTAGAGCAATCCTGTTAGGAACCTGATACCCTATTCGCATACGCAATACGCAGGCCAGACCTATGTACATGGTTTAAGGCCACATAACCAAACCATAAATAAATTACATTTATATTTTGCCCATAACTCACTGAGTACGAATATATAATCAATTCCATTATCGGGGTCCAATTGACCCTTTAAACTATCAGTTGAACTTATTAAAATGATGTCTAATATTCCAATTTTTACCGTTAAAATATATTCAAACACACGTAATAAACTTAAATAATATATTAAGTTCATTACCTAAATATTTCAGGGTAAAAATTCTATCTTTCTCCGACTCTTTTCTTATTTTCTGGCATTTTTCTCTTCTGCGTGTTTTCTATTTCGCTTCTCTATTTCTTGTTGTTTCATTTTCTGTTCATTTTGAGCTTTATAAGCTCAGCCAGCGCTTACTTTTTTTTCAATTTTCTTTCTCTTTTGTCTTTTCCTTTTTTTGTCTTTTTTTTTTTTTTTTTCCTTTTTCCTTTAAAATTGGATGCTACAGTAAAAATAAAAACGGTACTCTACGATATTCGAAATAATTCTAACTTTTGCATACCTGTTATATAAAATATATATTGTATACTTGCTAAGGTGGATCTCAAATCGGACTCCCGAAACTCAATATGCAAATTAAATGGAAAAATGTCAAATTATTTAACTTTCGGCATTTTAGCGGAAACTAGCCGAACAACATCGAAATTCACTTTCGAAAGTTCACAAAAGTCAGAAATAATCATATGAACCTAACGGCACTTTTGGATTTCGAATCGGAGCTCGTTCGCCAAAACCGAGCTCGAAAATCTCTTTTTAATATTTATTGATAATAAAAACTGAAACCTTCTTCCGATGCCTACCAAACGAGGTCTGATTTAGCTTAAATTTTACAGATAAGTCTCAATGGACCTTACGAATATTTTAAAATTATCTGCACGCCAATCGGAATCCTAACTTCCGAAACGACTAACCGAGGTCGTTTCAAGACACAAATTTAGGAATAGATTTTTTCAAATAAACACATTTTTTTCAATGGATACTTCCAATGGACACCTTTTCCAATAGGTACAAACTTCTTCTTCTCTATAACTAACCCATCAAACACTAACCAACATTACAACCTGCCTGAACGCGGGATGCTTTGTGCATCGAGCTGCCTTTTTTTTTTTTACTAATTCTTAAAATAATTAAACAATATTTATTTCATATTTGATCTGGAACTGAAAGTTCAATATGGTCCCAATCATTATTCAAATTCTATTACGTAATAAACTTAACATTTATTAATTATTTCAAAGAGCATTTGTCTTAAATTACTATCAATTCAGGACCAATTAAATATAGATTCTATAATAAATATAGAATAAAAATAATAACACAAAACTTATAACGACTAAAGTTCAAACAAGTAGACATACTTATACAAACTAGTTCTCGACACGTGCGTTGCACGTGTATTTCAAGTCCTTATAATATAAAGCATGATAATTAATATTATTAAGTAAAATCATTGAGTAAATAATTGTATATGAAAAAATAAATTGCAAGCAGATTGTTCGTCTTGATTTGCCACGTAATCTCCCTTCATTAGATGCAACACCAAAAATGAAAGTATTATGTTGACGTCTGTTCTAGTGAATAATTGTCTGTTCAAGTGAATAATTGTCTTTATATGTAATTATAGATCGATATTAAGTGAATAAAAAAAGAATAAATTAGATCAAAATTAAATATAAATAAAAATTTGAATGCAATGCCAACAGAAGTTGTTATCATATGTAGGTAAGCTCTAAATTTGATAATTAAATTGGCACACAAGCAATAATACTTTTCGACAGATAAAACTAAATTAGTCCATTGTTAATTTTTATGTAAATAAAAATAACTAATCTATTTCAACTTTAGTTTCTTATTTGTTATTAGATGTTGATTTTCATTGTTTTTTAGCATCCCTCCTGTACGTATAACATGTTTCTTTCTTCTTTTCCGTCTTTTTGATTCTTTGGTTTAATTAGTTATTTCACAGAATGCCATCCTTTTTCAAGCGAAGAGATGATCACTCCCAAGTCAGTACTTGACTTAATAAATATTCTACCATCTGAAATCATGATGGCTTCAATTTAGCAATGGATAACAAACCCTGTTATAACTTATATGTCATTCTTAAACACAACACAATTTTCAAGACCATGAAAAAGTGGATTATCACTGTAACATAGATTTCACAAAAATTACAAATGGTAAAAATATATAGACAACATATAAATGAATTTAAGAAAGTAAAACCTGATTTACTGATGATATTTTCCATTTGTCCATCCGTTTGGATCTTTTATCATCTCTTTGGCTATGCAGAATTATAGCACCGGGCGTGATTCATACGTTGATGAATCAACAAAAAATTTCTCAGCCTTCCTCTAAAGTTCCGTATAAAAAGCAATGATGGAAGTGGAAGCAACAGATATCAAATTAAATGACGAAGATGTTTTGATATATAAAACTAACTAAATATTGTTTGAGATGCTAGGCTTGGTTTTTGTTTTATTCTTACTTAATATGTAGGGTATTTTAAATAAAGTTTAGAAAGATGCAATTGTTGACATGCATAAGGCAACTATTAGATTTAGAGTGAACCTTTAAGGCTCTTGGCTGAAAGCAACGTATAGGTTTTTTTTTTTAATAGAGAATTAGGTTATTTAGGAGGGTATTTTTGTAATATGATTTTTGGTGTTTTGGAGGACATGCTTTTATAGTAATATGATTTTATGCCAACACAAATGTATAAAACAATGCATCACCACACCTTAACAATGCATCACCACACTTTGCTCTAAACTAAATTGCCACAAGATATATAGTAATTTAGTAATGTCTAACCATGATCCGTGCAACTTTGCATGTGGACAAAGACTCACTTCGTTTAGCATTGCCAAATTTCTCCTGTTTCTTTATACATTCTTGGATCGTATGTGCACAAAGGAGAATAAACTCTTTATACTGTAAGTTTTCCTTTTGTCCATAGTTTCCATTATCCAATGACACATTTGGATTTGTACTCAAGAATCATTAAAACACTTGGCAGATTGGTGATGACAAAACTTAAAAGATCCACTCATGAATTCCACGAACTAGTTCTGTAGTCTAGGTAATGCAATTTGTTGTGGCTTTGCTTCAAACAGTAAGGGAAAACCAATTCCGTAGAACATTAAAATTTAAATTTGTACAAGTACACATACTCTGATAAATATAATGTCACATAAACAAAAAAAAAAAAAAAAGCACCTTGGCATAATAATTTCTTCTATAACACCTACAAAAATGAAAACATATGATTCACCACAAATATACACACACACACACACACACACACACACACACACACACACATATATATATATATATATATATATATATATATATATATATATATATATATATGTATTTCTATTATATATACACATATGTATACATAAACTGTGATGATAATATAGTTTTTATGAAACTTTAATATATTTTTTTAATTTTTAAACAATTAGTTTTTAACCATAGACAATATATATATATATATATATATATATATATCTACACACACACATCCCTATGTATCCCATCTCTTTTTAGAAGTATTTGTACAGGGCGGTATATAAATAACAGCTCATGCAATTTTTCTATGCCTCATGAATAGGATCACATTCCTATTGTGGTCGGATTATCTCTTATGTAAATTCTCCTCGCAATAGAAATGACCCTAGTGTAACCTCAATCCCAAACGACACCAAACTTGCTTGTGTAATTCCAAGTGTTAACCAAGGAAGGCTGCTATTAATTTGGTTTCTCTGCTTGGTCCACTTTTGATCAAGTGAAGCAAAATCATAAGCTACACCTTTTGAACAAATTAATTCTAATAGGCTATTGTGTATCTCTTAATTTTTCTGGTGGCTATTGGGTATATCATCGCAAAAATAAGATCATGTTTCCGTCTATTCTGCGTGCTTATAAATGACAAAGAGGAAGAATCCAATGGCCTTTATGTGACATTCGCACTTTTATGGACTGAAATTCCTAATAATTTGGTTTCATAATACATAAATAAGAGATCACTACTATGCCTTTCACTTAAAAGGAAGACGAATATAAGAGGAAAAATAAGGCCAAGCATATTGTTGGACAATTCAGCCGCAACAGACATCATAGTGACTATATATTTTGTCTACGTGGACATTTCAAACTAAAAGAAACTTTCAAAACTCTTTATCTGTTGTTTCCAGGATTGTTTAGAAAAGCAGTTCGAATGGAAGACATTTCAATGTTTGCCCAACTATTTGGGATTTTCAAAATCGTAGAGCCAACACAAAATTACTTTTCTTGCCCAGTTTTAAATAACAGGGAAAAACAGAAAGAAAGATGCAACAGTAATTGCAATAATACCGTTCTTTTTTTAACATAGGGCTATCACTCAAGATACAAAAGAAGAGTTGCAAAACAAGCAGAAATGGGGACTCTTCCCACACAATGCAATTTATAGAAGAAAAACCCTTGATACAGTGAATGGTTACATAATTCACAAGAATACATAGTTTGCTCGAACATCATATTTGTTTCACTAGTCGAAAATACAATTACATATATAAAATCTCTAACTATAGTCATACCTGATTACAAAATTGTTCCTCATTCATAGATCGCTTCCGTTCTTCATGAAGAATAAGAGAGTATAGCAGCATAGATTCTTTGGGTAGAAGTGTCAAGTGAGGAAGAAAAACTATTAGTTTCGTCCAATTGAAATTCTTTTATAGTGTAATATAGACTAACAACTGTTTAGGGGCTTTTTTCCAACTTGTGACATTATTGTTATTATTATTATTATTATTATTATTATTATTATTATTATTATTATTATTATTATTATATATGTGGACGTGAATACCAGTTAACCCACATAAGTATCTCAAATCCAATTTCAAACAACAATAGGTCACTGGATCTACATGTGAAGTTTGATGAGATAAAAGAGGCAAAAAGACCTCTCAAGTCTCAATTGAAGAAAATACGAAAAGATCAAGTCAAACTTTAATTATTTTAAGTGAGGACCAAACTGTAGTATTTAAAAATTTGTGGATAAAATAAAAATTCTTCAGATTTATAAAAACACACCACTTCTCAAAATTTCAATTTCTCTCCTCCCCATTTACTTTTACACTCTCCTATATTTCAAATCATTTCAAACTTTATTTCTCTCTCTTATCTTTTTTCTTCTTCCTTCTTTCTTCTAGATTTCTTTTCAAATTTCATTTCATCACCACCCATGTTATTTTTCTTTCTTCTTCTTCTTCTTCTTCTTCTTCTTCTTCTTCTTCATCATTTTTCTTCTTCGGTTCATTTTGAATGTTTTCTTCGTTCTCCTTTTTTTTCTTCTTCGTATCCATTTTATTCTTTTTTTTAATTCTTGTCGTTTTACACATCCTTCCAGATGTATAAACATATTTTCCGTATGTTGAAATATTTTCAGAGATATATATACATTTGAAAAATATATGTACACATCTAGAAAATTTGTACAAGAATCCGGGAAATATATGTGTACACATCTCGATATATATATATTTACACATATGAAGGGATGTGTACACATTTATCCCGGATGTGTACATATCTCACAGATGGTGAAACATCATAACATTATAATGGTGCGGTCGGTGGGGTGTGGTGGAGGGCGGTAAAAGGTGGTGGGGGTGGTGGAAGGTGGTAGAAAGTGGTAGAAGGTGGTAGAAGTTGGTGGTGGGTGGTGGAGTGGTGGTGGAGGTTGGTAGAAGATGCCGGTGAGTGTTGGATGGTGGTGGAGAGTAGTGGATGGGCGGGGGCCGATAGGGGTGGGGGCTAATGAGGGTGGGGGCTGGGGGAGGGGAGATGAGAGAGTGGAGGCTTTGTATAAATAAAAAACTTTGGGGGTTTTTAAAATATTAGTAATTAGTACTGATCTTAAAAAAGTGTCTCGCTCACCTATTTTTCCTGTCTAAAATGGTAAGTTGAAAATTATAATACATATTAACCTTTTAAAACTAATAATATGTCTTTACTTGGCACCATCAATATATATAGCTTAATAACAGAGAATGGTGGATGCATAGTCAAGGCATGGGTTCCATTGAACCCAAAAATGTTGTTTTAGACTATCCTTGAATATTTGACCAAGCATAATATTTTCAAACCAGATTTTCAAAGAATGTAGAACCTTAAGCGCTTAAAAATTAAATTGTGTATTCGCTTGTTACAGATAATGAAGATGGAGAAAAAAATAGGGCTCACAAAGCAATTAGAAGATTATTTGAATTGATTGGGGCCACTGTAGTGGCTGATTTTTTACCTTATTTAAGGTGGTTAGATATAGGAGGCCATGAGAAGGCCATGAAAAAGACAGCTAAAGAAATGGACTATCTTGCTGAAGTGTGGTTAGCAGAACACAAAAGAAAGAGGAAATTAAGAGAAATTAAATATGGAGGTGAAGAAGATTTCATGGATGTTATGCTGTCTATTTGTGAAGATAAAGATTTTCTTGATTTTGATGCTGATACAACTACCAAAGCTACATATTTGATAAGTTTATTATCACCTCCTTAAAAGACATCTAAATTGTCTCTAATTATATATTATATTTCTTTACTTTAAAAATTACATCAAGATGATGAGATTGCTTGTGGTAAATATTTGATTAGTAAAGGTAAAGTATTTTAAGCCAACGTGGCGTCCTAATTGATGTAGCTTGCATAAGTGTTGTTTTCTGGTGAGATTTATATGTTTTTCCGGCTATATTGAGAAATCATTCATAAGTTGATTGATTATATAGTGACAAAAATTAGTTTAATATTGTTATACAATGACTGATGTGAAAAAAAGGTATAAGTTTGATAATTATTTGAGAAATTAACTACGTGGATAACGAGTAAAATTAAATCATTTCATAAGAGTTAAGACTATGGTGCAATTGTAGTATACATAGCTTGGACTTTTTTTTTCATTCGGTGTATTCTATAAGCTAATAACATTTTTATATATTTATCTCTGGTTTGTGCTCATATTTTGTGTTTTGTGGAGTTGATTACTGAAATTTGTTAATTTGGCTTTGGTAGACTCTGCTGTTTGCAGCCACCGACACCACAATCGTAACTCTAACATGGACATTCTCTTTAATCCTCAATGACTACCAAGTACTGAAAAAGGCCTAAGATGAGCTAGACACATATTTTGAAAAGAACAGATACATTCAAGAGTCCGATATTAAGAACTTGGTTTATCTTCAAGCTATTGTTAAGGAATCATTCCGGCTACATCCACCTGGACCACTCATGATACCCCACAAGTCAATGGAATATTTTGTTATTAGTGGCTATGATATATCAAAAGGCACTCGCTTAACAGTGAACTTTTGGAAGATTCATCATGATCCAAATATATGGCCAAATCCACACTAGTTTAAGCCAGAGAGGTTCCTGATGACAGACAAGAAAGTTGATGTAAGTGGCAATCACTTCGAGTTGCTAGCGTTTGGTAGTGGAAGAAGAATGTGTCCTGGAACTTTAATGGGGCTTCAGCTTGTGACCTATGTATTAGTTGTGATGCTACATGGTTTTGACTTTAAGAGGCCTTCAGATGAACCAATTGATATGAGTGAGAGCTTTGGATTGACAGTTCTCAAATCTTCTCCACTAGAAGTTCTTCTGACTCCGCGCTTGGCTTCTACTCTATACGAATGAAATGCTAAAAAATATAAGTTTTTAAGTTGTATGCATTGACAATGTATTAAGTGTTACTCATTAGTGTAATTTAATATGTTGTAACACGTTACTTATTTTTGGTTATGTCATGCAGTATTGATGTAACATGGGAATTCAATTCATCTATTATGTAAAACATCATATTCGAAGCACACAATTACAAATTAGAACAATGCAACTAGATGTACTATAAAAGATTAGAGACTTATGTAGACATGTGAAAGTATCTGCTCCTATATGTGTTGATAAGAAGTTTGTATCCTGGAGTTCTTGTTCTTATCTAAAACTGTCAGTCAAAATAAAGTTGAAATGAAGTGAATTTCAAGTGATTTTTATTTGTTTTATTATTAGATTATTTTTCTGATCTGAGGTTGGTGAATTTTAACTTCCCCAACATTTCTATGCTTCGAACTTTATAGCTACGATTCAACAAAAGCTTGAAAGGAAGTAATCAAATACGAGTTACTTATTGAACTGGACCGGCTCTTGATTCTGAATAAAGGAGTAAACATTGAAGTGATGTTAGTTCATTTAAAGAAGTAAATGGGGAGTAATTTTCATTTAAAGAAGAATGGAAGTGAGCAACCAGGGGAAGGTGGCAGTGGAGCGAGGCCATCCATTGAACGACAGTCGTTTGTCTATTTATCAACATTTGATGAGTTTCTAAGAAAGAGTGGAAGTAATTTTGGGTCAATAAACATGAATAAGATGTAAAAGAACATACGGAGTGCAGAGAAGAGTTGGAGCATGGGAAGTTAAGGGTTAGTGGACAGGAATTGGGTCTTTGATGAATCCTTTTTTTCTTTGGTTTTAATGTTTTTATTATTATTTTTAAAAATGAGGTGAGGGTTTTTCTTCTAGGTGGACATCCATGTTAGCAAAAGAATAATTTTTTAATATCTTGAAGTATAGCCGGCACACCATTTATTTTTAGCAAAAAATTTTACCGAGTGCCCTCTATAAGGAGTGATTTTGCAAGTTTGTCCCTATTTAATAGTATTTTAGCAAAATATCCTTATGTTGGCACGAAGACAAGACTTCGAGAGACAAATTTGCAAATATTGACTTTTAGGCAAAAGGTCAAGGGCAAGTGTTTTCTTGCCAATACTTCAAGTTATATGAGGAGAATACATGAGAAGATTGGAAGGGGCAAGTGTTGTATTTTGCCAACACTTCAAGAGACAAGTGTTGGAAAATAGAGAGGGATCAAAGCCAAGTTTTGGCCCCTTGCCAAGAGATTGACGGAGGTATTTGCGTCCAGAATTTTTTCATTAAACTTAACAGAAGCATTTTTTCAAAACCCTATTAAGCGCGGGCAAAAAAGCAAATAATTGGTTATGGTGTCATATTTCTGGAAAAGGCCTATTTTTAGGGCATAAACTAAGCCATTTGAGACCGCTTCCAAACATAAGGTATAATTGGCCAATTTTCAATAGTTGATAGGGAACTTTGATTCTTTTCTGCAAATTTTAACTTCAGACCAAAAGGGTCGAAATTAGCTTAACTTCGTTTGAACTTTAACCCCATAAGGTAGGCAGCCTCTGCAAAGGTGCGCCATAAGTGACTAAAACTATAGGAGGTGCACGAAAGTGGCTATTTATGAATACTTGCAACTTCGGACACATATGTTTGAGGATTTATAAGTGAACTTTTTTAGGTACTATCTTTTCATGCTTATAAATCAGATTTTATCTCATAATTATGAAAAGAAAAATTATAGGCAGCCAAATAAATTTTATTTTTTATTTGATTTGCAAAAATTTTACCAAGAAAATCACTATAAAATATAACAAGAATAATAAAGAAAAGATATGGGGAAGAGAAGGAAGAAATTACTTCATTCAAGCTCTTTCAAGTATGTCTTATGTTGGTCACAAACACACCCAAATATACATAGTTGATAAGTAATAAAGTAGCGAGTTGAGTATCGTTCCTACGAGGACTATTGTTAACTACTACATTCTAGGAAACAATTTCCTATAAACAATTCAAGGATCTTTTCCAATAAAGGTTTTGATCTTCCACTACTTAAATAAAATAATAATTAAAAACAAGTGAATGAAATCAAGTTCGAGATCAGATTGTGAAATATTATCAACAAGAGCTCCAAAGGTAGAGCGACAAACAATCTAGTTGAGTTTTTTCAGTTGATTCTACTTCTTGATTTCCTAGATTGCTACCCAATAGATTTAATATATTCATGAAAATATATCGATTCTTCACGACTCTATGGAAGTTACCCTAACACCTATATTTTTATGGAATTAGATCCAACAAGCATGCATTAACGAACTTTGTATTTAGCTAAGTAAAGCGAATAGGTAAGTGCCTATCTGTATCTGCAAACCAATTTTCTAATGTCCAGGTTCACAATCAAGCCTTATGCCTTCTTATGTGTGTTGATAAATTTCCTCTGTCGAGTTCAACTATAAACCGCAGATAGTGTTCAATTATAGGGCCCTAATAAAAAGACCTTAGGTAGTCGTTTCAGAAGTTAGGACTCTGATTGGTATATAGATAATTTTTATATATTCGTAAAGTCCATTAGGACATGTCTGTAAAATTTAAACTAAATTGGACCTCGTTTGATAGGTATCGGAAAAAAGGTTTCAGTTTCCGTTGTCGATAAATTATAAAAATGAGTTTTCGAGCTCAATTTTGGCGAATGAGCTCCAATTCGAAATTCGAAAGTGCCGTTAGGTTTGTATGATCATTTGTGACGTGTGTAAATTTTTGAAGTGAATTTCGAGGTTGTTCGGTTGATTTCGGCTAAAATTCTGAAAATTAATAATTTGATCTTTTTTCGTTTAATTCGCATATTGAGTTTCGGGAATCCGAATTAAGATCCGCCTTAGCGAATATATTACATATATTTTGGATAAGTTGCTTGAAAATTTTGAGATTATTTCGAATTTCGTAGGATTCTATTTTAATTTTAGTCGTCGTAGAAAAAAAATAAATAATAAAAGAAAAGAACAAAAAAGCGAAAAGAAAGAAAATAGAATGGAGGCGGTGGACTTAGCTTAAGAACTAAGAACAGAAACAGAAACATTGAAAATTAACGAGAGACGGAGAGCAAATGTAGAAAGAAAACAAGAAAGAAAAGTGAGAAAGGAAAGAAAACGGAGCAGAAAAAAATAGAATTTTCAACCTGAAACATCTAGGTAATGATGTTAATTCATTATTTGAGTTTCTCATGTGTGTTTGAATATATTTTAACGGTAAAAATAGGGATATTAAACATCGTCCTAATGGCTTAAATTGATAGTTTAAAGGGTCAATTGGACCCCGATGATGAAATTGATTATATATTCGTACTCATTGAATTATGGGTTACCCATAAATATAATTTATTAAGACTTTGGTTATGTGACTTTGAACCCTGTACATAGGCCTAACCTGCGTATTGCCTATGCGAATAGGGTGTCAAATTCCTAACCGGATTGCCCTAAGACGTAAGGAATGAAACCTTTAGCCTTATTTGATATATTTTTCTGCTTATTGAATAAAGAAGTATCGTTTGGAAGTGAATCCAAAGGATAAAGCGGTTTTTGAGTAGCACTTTGAAATAAGGTAAGTGTTTGTATCCATTTTTTTGGAGGCCCTTGGCCTTGTGGATAATCTACCACGTGTTTCTTACGTGTGTAGCTGCCGATAGGCATACTGATTACGCCTTAGCTTTGGATTTACATTGTATATTATATGTTATTGTTGGTATTGCATTGAGGATCTGAGCATTGTACTATGGCTGGGAGTTTCCATATACTTCTCGGCAGTCGATGAGAGTCCTGCGCTGGTAAAAGGTTATTATTGCATCATATTGCATTCATATACATTATATTTTCTGATTATGGTCTGCTATGTCATATACTGAGTGCAGGAGTATTCCGCCTCATCTTTATATTATATCGGGTGCAGGAGTATTCCGCCCCATGAGAGTGCAGGAGTATTTCGCCTATGGTTTATATCATATCGGGTGCAGGAGTATTCCGCCCCAGGAGAGTGCAGGAGTAATCCGCCTTTGATTTATATCATACCGAGTGCAAGTGTATTCCGCCCCAGGAGAGTGCAGGAGTATTCCGCCTCTGGTTTATATCATATCGGGTGCAAGGGTTTTCTACACCAGGAGAGTGCAGGAGTATTCCGCCTTTGATTTATATCATATCGGGTGCATGAGTATTCTGCCCCAGGAGAGTGCAGGAGTATTCCGCCTCTGGTTTATATTATATCGGGTGCAGGAGTATTCCACCTCAAGAGAGTGCAGAAGTATTCCACCTCTGATTTATATTATACTGGGTGCAGGAGTATTCCGCCTCTAGTTTATATTATATCGGGTGCAGGAGTATTCCCCCCAGGAGTAGGAGTATTCCGCTCCTGTTGGTTACTATATTGTATTCCCCTCAAATGCAGGAGTATTCCGCTTCGGGACGGGATTACGGGCACATGTGACCCCATTGCATCATCATACTACATTCATTACATTTCACTGTACTGGTTGTTGTGTATTGTGTGATTATAGTGCGATGTTTTGTGTATGTGTCATTTATTTCTGACTATTGATATGTTTGGAAAACCTATATGTTCTTTCTATATTATATCGTTGGTTGTTTATGAGTTTATGGTTCCATACATATTTTCAGTTACAACCTGGCTCGGATACCAACTGACATGACCCGAATTTCGACTAGGCCGTGCGGGCATCCGACATCCTCCCCTAGAACCGTCGGGCGGACCCTTACCAATTGAATTAGGAATATAAATACAAATTCAACTCCTAAATAAGAATAAGACTTAAAAAAGCACAGACATACTGATATCTCTAAGCTGTACAAAAGAAATTATAGCTGACTATCCAACATACTAGGTTTAGGACTATCCAGACTATTCATCTACGAGTACAAAAGAATACATACGCCTCCTAAAGGGAGCAAATTACCACTGAAATAATAAATATAAAACTGGTTGCCATCCCGAACAAAAGCTGGCTCACCGTGACAGCTGAAGTCGTCTTTGCTCCTCAACAACGTGTCGAACTCAATCCTGGAGCGAATCTGCCGAAACAAAATAAATAGACAAGAAACAAGCAACAGACGAGGGTGAGTCAAAAGGACTCAGCAAGGGGGGCAGACTAGCCACCTCAAAGAATAGGATAGCTAGCCAAGGAAAAGAAAAGCTAACGCATGAAACTCCTAATTCCAGGGCAGCTCATCAAGTTGCCGCAGACGCAGATGTTTGGTTTCAGGGAGCTCCTTTTCCAGTTCTTGATATTGGCCCAGTAAATTATATTCCAGAGGCAGCATGTGTTATCCCTCCAGTCGTTCTTGCTGGTTAACTAGCCTAGGTAACAGTTTAGTTCGAGTGCTTGAAGTGGCTGCATTATTTACTCGGTTGAACCTTCCGATATTCTTAGACCATGCATCAAATAATCCATGTGTATTTTCTTTTAAATAAAAAGATGATGTCAGTGTATCCTTTAGGCTTTTGGTTATCTCGAGCAGTATGGTGTTGATTATAGTGCTTTTCAGTTTCAGGGTCTAGTCTTGGATTGGTGGACCACTCTTTTATCAGTTAGGCAGGGCTTGCCTAAGCTGACTTGGTACGATTTTTCTCGTAGATTCATGGAAAAGTTCCTTTCGTGTAGCGAGCAAGATGAAAAGTGTTTCCAGTTTGAGTGGATTGGAAAGAGTAGCCAGTTGGTTTGAGAATATAAGATTGAATTCTCTAGAACGGCTGGATATGCGCTAGAAGTAGTCTATGAGCCTTCTGAAATGGTTTGAAGATTTATTGATGCCTTTTCTCCTTTGTAGAGGTCCCAGATGACTCGAGAGATTGAGGTCGGGACTTTATTTGATGTTGTTGATATTTCTCGGAGGTATGAGGCATAACATAAGTTAAAGCAAGAAGAACCTGAGCGCGAGACAGAGAAATTCTGTGGTGCTGATGGGCAGCTATGGTACCTCTTCTGGCGAAATAAGGGTTCTGATTATCATGGGAGGTCACTCGCCATGCTATCTCAGGTTGTGGTGCGTAATTCTCAGAGTGCCTGTAGTCTGTCAAGATCAGACTTAGTCTTCTCTTTATATCTATCAATAAACTGTCCAGCTTTTATTTTCACCGAAAAGGTATTTATCATTATCGTGAGGCTTATCATCTTAGAGAGAACTGTCCCTTGTTTTGATAGGAAGGGAGTCGTCCTTCTTCTCGCCATCAAACACCTGCTCAGTCGTAGGGTATTTTATTTAGGGCTCAGTTATCCAGAGATATGCCACTATCTGGCAGGGGCCGAAAGTGTGGTGGTTGTGGTTTTTCTGGAGGTAATTATCAGGGTAGCGGCTCAGCTTAGTCGCAGAGGCAGTTCATAGAACAGCTAGTCTGGCAGGATGCTGAGGTATCCGATGTAGTAGACCCAGGTATTTCTTTTTCCCTTATATGTGAGTAAGATTTGACTCTTCTGATCGATCTGGAATTCGTTTATCTTATCATATTTCCATGATTTCCTTGGATGTCGTCTAAGAATCGGTTGTGGTAGAAGGGTGAGCTTCTGGTATGATTTATTCCTGGCATTTGTGAGACCCTACTAGTTTATCTGGTCTAAATATGAGGGATTTAGAGTAAGCCAGTATTGGCTGCATGGCATCTTGTTGTGCCACCTTCTATTATTATGTCAAGATAGTTTACCTCTCTCCTCGGAATTCGGTGTTGGTAGGATGATGGGATCCTAATTCGTCATTATCAGAAAGTGTTATCGTTTCTTCCGGTGCAAAGTGATTAGTAAGTAATATTTGATCTATGTGTCTTCCTTTGGTTCAAGATATTTGTAGAGTCATGATTTTCTATGAGCTTGTCTCAATTATAAAAAGGTTTTCTGGTAATTGTCGGAGTTTCTTTCTTATAGGAAGGTTAAATTGGCATGAGTGTTGTTCGATAAAGCTCATTTAATATCTATTTCTCCAATTGCGATTCTTTCCCTAGCCGGACTCGGAAGTAGTCTGCTCTGGTAGCTAAACAAATAAGAAGATGAGCTTCTTGAATCTCTAATTATTTCTATCCCAGTCCATTACCATCTCTTATTCGTCTGGCACTAGTGAGCTTGGGCGATTAATAGCCATTTGTGATGTTCCATGTATTGAGTCAGAGTGCGTGTCAGGGTAGCCGGTTAAGCACATTGTTGTGTTTCAAGGCTTCTAAGGGTAATGAGAAGCGTAACTTATCAGGAGGTGGTGCTTAAGGACAAAGGTATAGAGTTGTGAACTCGAGAGTTGCAGCTGTTTGGCAACTCAAGAGGGTAATGTGGTAGCCCAGGTTTGAGCCGCATTCAGTTTTAGCTAAGTTTTCTTTAGTCCAACAGACCGTGGGAGGATGCTATTCCTATTCAAAGTAGATGTATAAGTTTATTCTTTAAGTGGAGGAATCTTCCCCCAATACCGAATGCTAATAGTAAATCTCTAAGGCATTGTTGAAGCGTAAGCTAATTCTTAGTTTATCCACTTGTTCTATATCAAAAGGTATATCGAAGAGGTAATTGTCAGCAGAATCATGCTAATCCATCCAGAGTTCTGTGTATCTTTGTTTCGAAAATGTAGAACTCTCCTCTCATGATCGAGGAAGGTCCTGCCTAGTAAGAATAAACAGGGCAACGATGTGATGATATCATCCAAATAGTTTTTATTCCAACAGTTCGGTGTGCGTATTATAATTCTGATTCTGGAATCATGAGATAATATTCGTGGAGTAGTTTAAGAAGGTCGTGCAAGTTCTCTTGTTATCTGTGTGAACTTCGTTTAGACTCAAGCTCGTTCGAGGACGAATGAGAGTCTAAGTGGCGGAGAATGAAACGACCTTAGGTAGTCGTTTCGGAAGTTAGGACTCTGATTGGTATGCCGATAATTTTAAAATATTTGTAAGGTCCATTAGGACATGTCTGTAAAATTTGAACTAAATTAGACCTCGTTTGATAGGTAGCGGAAGATGGTTTCAGTTTCCGTTGTCGGTAAATTATAAAAAGAGGTTTTCGAGCTCAATATTGGCTAACGAGCTCTGATTCGAAATTTGAAAGTGCCGTTAGGTTCGTATGATTATTTGTGACGTGTGTGAATTTTTGAAGTGAATTTCGAGGTTGTTTGGTTGATTTCAGCTAAAATTCCTAAAATTAATAATTTGATCTTTTTTTGTTTAATTCGCATATTGAGTTTCGGAAATCCGATTTGAGATCTGCCTTAGCGAATATGTTACATATATTTTGTATAACTTGCTTGAGAAATTTGGAATTATTTCGAATTTTGTAGGGTTCCATTTTAATTTTAATTGTTGTAGCAAAAAGGAAAAGAATCACTATGCCATGTTCATCCAGCTTGTTTCTGAAAACCCATTTTGTACCAATGATGGACCTGTCTGTTGGTCGAGGGACCAGGTGCCATACTTTGCTGCGTTCAAACTGTTGAAGTTCCTCCTGCTTAGCAATCACCCAATCTGGATCTTCAAGTGCTTCTCGTACATTCTTAGGTTCTATTAGTGACAGAAATGCAAAGAATGTACAGAAGTTCTTCAATGCTCTTCTAGTAATAGTTCTAGTATTCAAATCAAAGATGAGGTTCTCCAGTGGATGAGAACTTTGATGTTTCCAAGGTTTGGGCTGAATCTGCTGAGTAGAGCTTCTAGAGTGAGCAGGTTCATCTGGATCGTCTTAATCTTAATCTGCAGTTTCCCCAGTCTGATTGCCTTCTTGTTCCCCCTGAGTTTGATCTTTATCATCACCATGATCATCTCTATTTTCTTCCATGTTCTCAGGGTCTCCAGCAGGTTCATCTCTAGCAAGACAAATCTCCTGATCATCAACTTCTTGCCTATTTGCAACAACTTCAGATTCATCAAATACCACATGCACACTTTCTTCCACAGTCAAGGTCCTCTTGTTAAACACTTTATACGCCTTACTCTGTGAAGAATAAACCAAGAACATGGCCTCATTACTTCTAGAATCAAACTTTCCCAGAGATTCTTTCCCATTATTATGCACGAAACACTTGCACCCAAAAGCTCTAAGATGTGCAATACTTGGTTTCCTGCCTCTAATCAGCTTATAGAGAGTTTTCTCTAACAAAGGACAGATAGAACATCTATTCAGCAAGTAGCAAGCAGTGTTAACTGCTTCAGCCCAAAATTTTTTAGCCAAACCGCTTGATAGCAATATGGTTCTAGCCATATCCTCTAATGACCTGTTCTTTCTTTCAACTACATCGTTCTGCTGAGGAGTCCTTGGTGCAGAGAAGTTGTGATCCTCACCATGTTTGTTGCAGTACTCAGTAAATTTAGTATTCTCAAACTGAAACGACCTCGGTCAGTCGTTTCAGAAGTTAGGACTCCGATTGACGTGCTGATAATTTTAAAATATTCGTAAGGTCCATTAAGACCTGTCTGTAAAATTTGAGCTAAATCAGAACTCGTTTGGTAGGCATCGGAAGAAGGTTTCAGTTTTTATTGTCAATAAATATTAAAAAGGAATTTTTGAGTTCGGTTTTGGCGAACGAGCTCCGAATCAAAATCCGAAAGCGCAGTTAGATTCGTATGGTTATTTGTGACTTTTGTGAACTTTCGAAAGTAAATTTCGATGTTGTTCGGCTAGTTTCCGCTAAAATGCCGAAAGTTAAATAATTTGACTTCTTTTCCATTTAAATTCACATCTTGAGTTTCGGGAGTCCAATTTGAGATCCGCCTTCGCGAGTATGTTATATATACTTTGTTAACTTGTATGCAAAAGTTAGAATTATTTCGAATATCATACGGTACCGTTTTAATTTTCGTCGCGAAAAGAAAAGAAAAGAAAAAGAAAAACGACTAAAAAACAAAATAAAGAAATGACTGTATGTCGGCTACTCCCTTGGAGATACATTCAAATAACAGAAACGAAAAACGCAATAGGAGCAGAGAAAGAAGAATGACGCAGTAGAGGAATAAATGCCAAAAAGTGAGAAAAGGGGCCGGAAAAAAGTAGAATTTTCACCCTAAAACATTCAGGTAATGATCCTAATATATTAATTGAGTTTATTATGTGTGTTTGAATATGTTTAAATGGTAAAACTTGGAATATTATACATCGTTTTTATAAGTTCAATTAATAGTTTAAAGGGTCAAATGGACCCCGATAATAAAATTGATTATATATCCGTACTCAGTGAGTTATGGGCAACTTATAAATGTAATTTATTTAGGGTTTGGTTATTTGGCCATAAACCCTGTACATAGGCCTGGCCTGCGTATTGCGTATGCGAATAGGGTATCAGGTTCCTGCATGTATTGCCCTAAGATGTGAGGAATGAAGCCTTTAGCCTAATGTGATATATTTTTCTGCTTATTGATCACAGTGGGATCGTTTGGCAATGAATTCAAAGAATAACGCGGTTGTTGGTCGCAATGCTAACTTTTGAGAGAGGTAAGTGTTTATATCCATTTCTTTGGAGGCACCTGGCCTCGTGGATTTTCTACCACGTATTCCTTACGTGTGTAGCTGCCGATAGGCGTACTCATTACGCCTTAGCTTTGGATTTACATTGTATATTATCGGTTATGTCCTATTATTGGTATTGCATTGAGGATTTGAGCATTGTACCCTAGCTGTGAGTTGGCATCTACTTCCCGGCTGTCGACGAGAGTCCTGCGCCGGTGAAAGGTTATTATTGCATCACATCTCATTCATATGAATTATATGTCATTCATATGCATTACACTGCATATCATATTGGGTGCAGGAGTATTCCGCCCCAGGAGCAGGAGGATTCCGCTCCATTGTATCATATTGAGGGTAGGAGGATTCCGCCCTAAGAGCAGGAGTATTCCGCTCTTATGTCAGATATTGAGTGCAGGAGTATTCCGCCTCAGCTTTACATTATATCAAGTGCAGGAGTATTCCGCCCCAGGAGAGTGCAGGAGTATTCCGCCTCTGGTTTATATTATATCGAGTGCAGGAGTATTCCGCCACAGGAGCAGGAGTATTCCGCTCCAGTTGGTTATCAGATTGGATTCCCCTCGAATGCAGGAGTATTCCGCTTCGGGATGGGATTACGGGCACATGTGACCCTTTGCATCACATTTTATTTCATCTCAATTCATACCATTGTGTCGACTTGCGGTACATGACTGCTGTTCTGCTTATATGTGCATTGCTTATTTGTTGATATGTTTCTGGCTCACATTCTTGATTGAGTTTATAGTTTCTTACTTGTTTCTGATTATTATCTGGCTCTGCCTTTTTATAATTTAAATAAGAGGAATTTGGTCTATTTATTTCTTTTCTCCCTGGCTAGCTATCATATTCTTTGAGGTGGTGAGTCTGCCCCACTTATTGAGTCCTTTTGACTCACCCTTGTTTGTTGTTTGTTTCTTGTCTATCTATTTCGTTTCGGCAGGTTCGCTCCAGGATTGAGTTCGCCACGTTGTTCAGGAGCGAAGACGACTTCAGCTGTCAGGGTGAGCCAGCTTTTATTTCGGATGGCCACCAGTTTATTGTTTATTATTTCAGTTGCATTTTGCTCCCTCCAGGAGGTATCTATCTTCTTTTGTACTCTTAGATGTCTAGTCTGGATAGCCCTAATCCTAGTATGTTGGGTAGTCAACTGTAATTTTCATTCGTACAGCTTAGAAGTGTCAATATGTCTATGTGTTTTTTTAAGTCTTGTCCTTATTTATGAATTATTTTATTTCTTTTCCTAATTTAATTGGTAAGGGTTCGCCCGACGGGTCTAGGGGAGGATGTCGGGTGCCCGCACGGTCTAACCAGATTCCGGGTCGTGTCAGTTGATATCAGAGCCCAGTTTATAGTGTATCCAGACTAAGACAGTGTCTAGTAGAGTCTCGCTGATGGGTACGTAGACGTCCGTACTTATCTACGAGAGGCTATGATGGCATTTAGGAAGTTTCACTTCCTTCATTTCTGATCGTGCGTCGGTCTAGGATGCAGAAGTATTTTCGTTAATTCCTTCGTGGTAATTGTAAACTCTCGTGCGACAAATCAGCAAACGGTATGAGTTCAAGACGAAGCAGTCTAGCCTGGGGCTAGCACTGACAAAGCCCCGAGAGCTTTTGATCGTGCTGACGATCTAGTTACGGAGGTCCCAGCTGTACGAGCTTGTGATGGGCAAGGGAGCAGGACCTTGTGGTTCCCTTGGCTCTGTACGATGCTTTACGAGAATCTTGGCGATGCAGATACCGTAAGAACCTATTATTCGCTGGCCAGCCTATCAGGTTGCCGCATTTGTAAACGTTCGATTTCAGGGAGCTCCTATTCCAGTTCTTAATATTACCGCAGTAAAGTATGTTCCGGAGGCAGCATGTATTGTGCCTCCAGTTGTTCTGGCTGGTTATCCAGCCGTGGTATCAGTTCGGTCCGAGTGTCCGAAGAGGTTGCATTATTTTACGCGGTTGCATTATAACACCATTGCCCAGCTTATTTTGACTGAACTGACTCTTCCTCGATCACGAGAGGAGAGTTCTACATTTTCGAAACAAAGATACACGGAACTCTGGATGGATTAACATGATTCTGCCAGTGAATCACCCCGTCGATATACTTTTCGATATAGAACAAGTCGATGAAATAAAGAATTAGCTTACGCTTCAGCAACGTCTTAGAGATTTAATATTAGGATTCAGTATTAGAGGGAGACTCCTCCACTTAGAGCACAGACTCATACCACTAATTTGAATAGGAATAGCCATCTTCGCACACCCTGCTGGATTAAGAAAGATTTAGCTAAAACATAACGCGTCTCAAACCTGAGCTACCAAATTACCCTCTCGAGTTTCCAAACAACTGCAACTCTCGAGTTCACAACTCCATGCCTTTGATGTAAGCTCCACTTCCTGATCGATCAACTCAGGGGTCAAATGACGATTCTCATTACCCTAAGTAGCCTTAAAATACAACAATGTGCTTACCCGACTACCTTGACAGGCACCCCGGCTCAACAGAAGGAACATCACAAGCGGCTACTAATCGCCTAAGCTCACTAGTGCTAGAAAAAGAAGGGATGGCAATGGACTGGGGATAGAAATAATTAAAGTTTCAGGAAGCTCATCGTCTTATTTACTTGGCTACCTGAGCTAGACTACTTCCCAGTAAGGCTAACAAATCGCAATTGAAGAAATAGACATTAAATGAATTTTATGGAACAACATTCATAGCAATTTAACCTCCCAATATAAGAAGGAAACTCTGACAATTTACTAGAAAACCCTTTTATAACTAAGACAAGCTTATACAATAACATGAATTTACTAGCAGTTTAAACCATGAGGAGATACGTCGATCGAATATTACTTACTAATCACTTTACACCGGAAGAAACAATGACACTCTCTGATGGTGATGAACTAGAATCCTATCATCCAACCAATACGGAATTCCGAGAAGAGATGTAACTAATTTGACATAATAATAGAAGGTGGCACGACAAGATGCTAGGCAGACAATAGCGATACTAACTGTCAAATCTCTCATATTTAGACCACAAAAATTAGTAGGGTCTCACAAATGCCAGGAATAAATCATACCAGAAGCTCGCCCCTCTACCGCAACCGATTCTTAATAGAAATAATATCCAAGGAAACCGTCGAAACATGATAAGACACACCATTTCCAGATCAATCGGAAGAATCAAATCTTACTCACATATAAGGGAAGAAGAAATACATGGGTCTACTATATCGGATACCTCAGCATCCTGCCAGACTAGCAGTTCATAGAACTGCCTCTGTAGCTGAGCTAAGCCACTACCCTAGTAATCACCTTCTGAAGAACCACTGAAACTACGCTCTCGACCTCTACTAGATCGTGACATTTCTTTTGCTGATTGAGATCTAAATAAAATTCTGTGCAACTGTGCAGGTGCCTGATGACGAGAGAAAAGACGACTGCCTACTTGTCGGAATAAGGGAAAACTCCTCAAAGGATAGCCAGACTCACGACACTGATACCACCTTTTCGCTGAAAAATGGAAGCTGGAAAGATTGTTGATAGCTATAAAGAAAAGATTGAATCTGATCTTGACAAGCTACTTACGCACTCTAAGAATCACGTGACACAAGCTGAAATAACCAGGAAGGTGATCTCCAAAATAATCAAAACTCTTACCTCCAAATGAGGTACCATGGTTGCCCACTAGGGCCACGGGATCTCTTGCTCTCCCGCTCTAACTCTTCCCGCTCTAACTTAGGGTATACCTAATACCTTTGAGCAATATCAACAATGACATCAAATGAAGTCACAACCTCAATTTCTCGAGCCATCTGGGATTTCAAGGAAGAAGAAAGGTCACCAATAAATCTTTGAACATTCTCGAAAGGTTCATGGACTAGTTATAGAGCATATCCACTCATCCTGGAAAGAAGAATAATCAATATTATACCGCTCGATATAATCAAAAGCCTGAAAGATACGCTGACATTATTTTATTTTTTAAAAAATCACGAGGTTTATCTGATGCATTGCTTAAGAATATCAGAAGGTTCAACTGCGTAAAATAATGCAACCTCTTTGGGCACTCGGACCGAACTGTTACCTCGGCTGGCTAACCAGCTAGAATAATTGGTGGCGCAACACATGCTGCCTCAGGAACATAATTTACTGGGGCAACATTATGAACTAGAACAAGAGCTCCCTGAGACCAAACGTCTCCATCTGCAACAACCTAATAAGCTGCCTAGCAAATAATAGGTTCTTGCGGTATCTGCGTCACCAAGATTCTCGTAAAAGCATCGTAGAGAGCCAAGGGAACCACAAGGCCCTGCTCCCTTGCCCATCACAAGCTTGTACAACAGGGGCCTACGCAACTGGATCATCAACACGATCCATAACTCTCGGGGCTTGAGTAGCTCTAGCCCCAGGCTAGACTACTTCGTCCTGAACTCCTACCGTTTGCTGATTTGTCGCACGAGGGTTCACAATTACAACGAAGGAATTAACGAATTAACGAAAATACTTTTGAATCCTAGACCGACGCACGATCAGAAATGAAGGAAGTAAAACTTCCTAAATGCCACCATAGCCCCTCGTAGATATGTACGGACGTCTATGTACACATCAGCGAGACTCTACTAGACATTGTCTTAGTCTGGATAGACTCTAAACCAGGCTCTGATACCAACTGACACGACCCGGAATCCGGCTAGGCTGTGCGGGCACCCGACATCCTCCCCCAGACCCGTCGAGTGGACCCTTACCAATTAAATTAGGAAAATAAATATAATTCAATTCATAAATAAGAACAAGACTTAGAAAAATCACAGATATACTGATACCTCTAATCTGTACAAAAGAAATTACAGCTGACTACCAAACATACTAGGTTCAGGGCTATCCAGACTAGACATCTAAGAGTAAGAAAGAAGACAGATACCTCTTGAAGGGAGAAAAATGCAACTGAAATAATAACCACAAAACTGGTGGCCATCCTGAATAAAAATTGGCTCACCCTGACAGCTGAAGTCGTCTTCGATCCTTCACAACGTGGCGAACTCAATCCTGGAGCGAACGTGCCGAACGAAATAGATAGACAAGAAACAAACAACAAACAAGGGTGAGTCAAAAGGACTCAATAAGTGGGGCAGACTAGCCACCTCAAAGAATAGGATAGCTAGCCAGGGAGAAAAGAAACAGATAAACCAAATTTCTCTTATTTAAATTATGAAAAGGCAGAGCCAGATAATAACTGGAAACACGTATGGATTCATAAACTCATTAACAACTAGGAACATAAGATAGCCAGAACATATAGGTATCCCGAACATCAACAGTCAGACCTGATCCATATATTCATACTGTCGCGGCATACAACCCAATCCATATATTTATACTGTTGTGGCGTGCAACCCGTTCCATATATTTATCCTGTTGCGGTGTGCAACCCGATCCATATATTTATACTGTTGCGGCATGCAACCCGATCCATCTATTTAAAGCATATAAATCAATTAGGGGCATAAAATAGCCAGAAATATATAGGCAACTAAAATATGTCCACAACATGGTATACGTACCGCATACACAAAACACAACCCAATAGTCACACAATAGTCAGTATGCGCTGCAATGAAATGGTATGAATGCGGTATGATGCAATGCAGTCACATATGCTTGATACCTATCTCCGGTGCGGGACTCTCATCGTCTACCAGGAGATATGTGCAATAATGACCCTTCACCGGCTCGGGACTCTCATCGATTACTGGAAAGTATATGCAATAATGACCCTTCATCGGCTCGGGACTCTCATAGATTACCGAGAAGTATATGCAATAATGACCCTCCACCAGTGTGGGACTCTCATCGCTAACCGGTAAGTATATGTAATGATGAACGTTCACCGGCTCGGGACTCTCATCGATTACCGGGAAGTGTATGCAATAATAACCCTCCACCGGTGCGGGACTCTCATCGCCAACCGGAAAGTATATGCAATGATGAACCTTCACCGGCTCGGGACTCTCATCGATTACCGAGAAGTGTATGCAATAATGACCCTTCACCGGTACGGGACTCTCATCGCCAACCGGGAAGCATATGCAATGATGAACCTTCACCGGCTCGGGACTCTTATCGATTACCGGGAAGTATATGCAATGCTCAAAACCAGAGTGCAATGCTCATATACTCAATGCAATACCAACAACAGGGCATAACATATAATATACAATGTAAATTCAAAGCTAAGGCGTAATGAGTACGCCTATCGGCAGCTACACACGTAAGGAACACATGGTAGAATATCCACGAGGCCAAGGGCCTCAAAAGAAATGGATACATAAACTGTTACAAAGTTAGCACATTTACTCAACAACCGCTTTATCCTTTGGATTCACTGCCAAACGATCCTGAATGTTTCGGGGTAAAAATTCTATCTTTTTCCGGCTTTTTTCTCATTTTCTGGCATTTTCTCTTTACATTTTTCTCTTTTCTGCTCTTATGTTGTTACTGTTCTGTTTTTGCTCCTAAGCTTCGAAAAACTTTAGGATATATACTCCATTCCACCGCCTTTTCATTTCTATATTTTGTCCTTTTTTTTTTAAAAAAAATAATTTCTTTTCTTTTCTAAAATTAAAACAGTACCCTATAATACTCGAAATAATTTCAACCTTTGCATACAAGTTATACAAAATATATGTAACACACTTACTAAGGCGGATCTCAAATCGGGTTCCCGAAACTCAAGATGCGGATTTAAATGGAAAAAGGTCAAATTATTTAACTTTCGGCATTTTAGCGAAAACTAGCCGAATAACATCGAAATTCACTTTCGAAAAATTATAAAAGTCATAAATAATCATACGAATCTAATTGCGCTTTCGGATTTCGAATCGGAGCTCATTCGCCAAAACCGAGCTCGAAAATTTCTTTTTAATATTTATCGACAATAACAACTGAAACATTCTTTCGATGCCTACCAAACGAGGCCTGATTTAGCTCAAATTTTACAGATAAGTCCCAACAGACCTTACGAAGATTTTAAAATTATCGGCACGCCAATCGGAGCTCTAACTCCTGAAATGACTACCTAAGGTCGTTTTATGGACCTTATTGGAGAGAGATAAGAAAGATAGCTACACTTGAGTTTCTTTCTAATAAGCGAATTGAGATGTTTAGTCCTATAAGAGAATTTGAAGTAAAATCAGCAATCAATGAGACGTATGAATTTTTGTTGAAGAACAAGAGCTGTAGTTTAAATGGTGCTGTGAAAAATTGAGATGAATGAATGGTTTGGGAATTTAATTATGAACACTTTGATGAAGATGATATTTGGTATAGGTTATACAGGTATTTTAAAATTAAAATTTGTGCACTACTGTATTATTTTTATACCTTCAGCTTAAGTCGACCGACAGTGCGTAACTCGATCTCTCATATGTAACTTGAAAATTAGAGTACTTATAACTACGGAAGGACACATAATCCACAAGAACATTTTGTTCGCATAAGATTATCGTATTTGTTTCACTAGTCGACAATACAATTACATCTATAAAAGTATGAACTGTAAAGTTTAATTCATAGTCTAAGCTATATCTAGTTACAAAATTATTTCATTATTCATAGAAGACCGCTTCCATTCTTCTTAGTAATCTTCCATGAAAGTTCTTCATGGAGAAGAAGAGAGTTTTCCGGTTTTCATGGAGCAAGAAAGATGCATTTTTTCTTTTGAGTAGAAATGTTCGTAAAAGTGAGAGAAAAAAATATTAGTTTCTTCCAACAGAAACTCTTTTATAGCTGTAAAGAGTTACTATATATGTGTGTGTGTGGGGGGGGGGGGGGGGGGGTGCGCGCACTTGTTATATATTTGGACATATATATTGGTTGAGCCACATGGGTGGTCCGAATTGAATTTTTAACAACAATAAAAATCACTCGAACTATAAGTTAAGTCTGATGTAATAAGTTGAAATAGTATATGTAGTGACCTTTTAAAATTGATAATATTACTTTACTTGGCACGGTCAATGTATATATTTTATTAACTGAGAATGGTGGATGCATAGTCTACGCATGGGTTCAATTGAACCCAAAAATGTCGTTTTAGACTATTTTTGAATATTTGTACAAACATTATATTTTAAAACCAACTTTTCATAGAATTCAGAACCTATCGCATAAAGATTAACATGTATTTGCCTCTTACAGGTAAAGAAGATGGAGAAAGAAATAGGTCTCACAAAGCATTAGAAGACTCTTTGAATTGATGGGGGTCACTGTATTGGCTGATTCGTTTACCTCATTTAAGATGGTTAGATATAGGAGGCCATAAAAGAGATAGCTATATAAATGGACTGTTTTGTTGAAAAGTGGTTAGCTGAACATAAAAGAAAGAGGAAATTAAGAGGAATTAAATTTGGAGATGAAGAAGATTTTATTGATTTTATGCTCTCAATTTGTGAAGATAAATATTTTCATGGTTTTGATGCCAATACCGCTACCAAAGCTACATGTTTGGTAAGTTCATCATCACCTTCTTAACAGAAATCTAAACTGTCCCTAATTATATATTCTTATTCTTTACTTTAAAAGTCATATCAAGAAAATGAGATTGCTTGTGGTAAATTCTAGATTGGTAACTTAAATAAGAAAGGTAAACTAATTTAATCCAACGTGGCGTTCTGGGTTACTGGGTTATGGTAGATTGGTTAGATGGCTTCCAAGTGAGTTTTTTTTTTTTTAAAAAAAAAATTATTTTACAGCCATATTGAGAAACCATTCATAAGTTGAATGATTCTATAGTGGCAAAAGGTAGTTTAATACTGTAATACCGTGACTTTTCTAGAAAAAATATAAGTTTGATTATCATTTGAGAAATTAACTACGAGGATGGCGAGTAAACTTTACCCACCTCATGAGATAAGAGTTAAGACTATTATGCAATTGTAGTATACATGACTTGAATTTTTTTTCTCATTCAGTGTATTCTGTAAGTTAATAGCACTTCTACATATATGTCTCCGGTTTGTGCTCATATTTTGTGTTTTGTGGAGTTTATTGCTGAAATTTGCTAATTTAGATTTGGTAGAATCTGTTGTCTGTGGCCACTGACATCACGATCGTAATTCTAACATGGACATTGTCTTTAATCCTCAACAACTACAAAGTATTGGAAAAGGCCCAAGATGAGCTAGACACATGCATTGGAAAGAACAGATATGTTCAAGAGTCTGATATCAAGGACTTGGTCTATCTTCAAGCTATTGTTAAGAAATTATTACGGTTATATCCAGCAGGACCACTCTTATTACCCCACGAGTCGATGGAAGATTGTGTTTTTAGTGGCTATGATATACCAAAAGGCACTCGCTTGTTAGTAATCATTTGGAAGATTCATTACGATTCAAATATATGGCCAAATCCTCACAAATTTAAGCCAGAGAGGTTCTTGAAGACAGACAAGGATGTTGATGTAATAGGCAATCATTTTGAGTTGTACCATTTGGTAGTGGAAGAAGAATGTGTCCTGAAATTTCCATGGGGCTTCAGCTTGTGACCTTTTTATTAGCTGTGTTGCTAAATGGATTTGAATTTAAGAGGCCTTCAGATGAACCAATTGATATGAGTGGGAGTTTTGGATTGACAATCTCATAGCTTCTCTACTTGAAGTTCTTGTTACTACGCGCTTGACTTCTACTCTTTACAAATTAATTGCTCAGAAAGTCATAGACATTGACAATGTTATAATATTTACTCGTTAGTGTAATTTAATAATTATTGCAGGTTACATACCATTTAATCTAGACTAGCGAAACTCTTGCTGATTGTGTCATGCAGTTTTTATGTGACATGGGGATTCAATTCACGTTCTGCAAAATCATCATATTTAAAGCACACATTTACAAATTAGAACAAGGCAACAGGATGAACTATAAAGTGATCCACCAAATCACTCAGGTTAAAAGCATCAAACTATGATAAGATGAACTATAAAGTAATCCACCAAATCACTCAGGTTAAAAGCATCAAACTATGATAGTTAACAATTTAAGATTCGAATAATAGTTCGTTGAAAAAGAGAGAATTAAAAAGGTTGCAAAGTCCCATTATCGAGCTCTCTCTAGAACCTATTCAAACAATTAAACATGACCCTCCACCCAAAAATAAATCTCATCTCTAACTTCCAAAATCATGCAGTTAAAAGTTCTTTTTTCCTTATATATGTTTGGTTTTCGAGCTCTGGACGAGGATGTTGGTGTTACTCGAGATGGTGACATCCAAGATCGTTGGTCTATCTTCTCCACTAGTAAGGTTGAATACACATACTTCAAATTCCCCGAGGAAATTTTCGAGAACAAAAATTTTCCAACCACCAGTAGTCCACCACCATAATTCACCAGTGGTCACTCAACTATTATTTCATTACCACAAAGTCACTTTTGTTTCATTTGTTATCCAAAAGTCACTAAACTTTGCTCCAGCCTACAACAAAGTCACTCAAGCCGGATTTTGTTTAAAACTTGCCGAAAAAATGATGTGGCGTCATTAATTAAAAATAATTTTTTAATTAATTTTTGATCTATTAATCTAATTTTTTAATCCATTAATCTTATTCTACCCAACCCAAACCCATTTCACTACTTTTTTGCCACATTATGTCAGGAATTTCATTACTTTTTTGCCACATTATGCCAGGGAGCCACATTAGAAATATTTTCAACTAACTGAAGATTCACAGGACAATCTAGTTTAACAGGACATTTCAAAGAAGTAATCTTTAGTTAGTTTCCAACTGAGACCTACTGAGTTGTTGTTGTTATTGTATTATCGTTAGACATGTCATTTTTTAAAGGCTTTATATCTGTGTGTCAATTATTTTTAATGCAGTAAGCAAAAGCAAGGACTGACCTATAAATTAGAGTGTCATATCTTACATGAAGATATACAAATAATTATTTTATCAGTAAAAATTTTGAAATTTGATAAATATTATCTACTATATAATTGTTGGGGTACCAAGCAAACAACGAATAACTCAGAAAAATTGAAAGAAAAAAAAAACTGAGAAAAATAAAAATTCGACTTTGTTTGGTATCAACTTGTTTGGATGGTTGTTATCAATTGTATCATATCATATTGTTGCTGTATTGTTACTATAAAATAATATTTGTATTAGTTGTTATTTTAAAATTTTATTATATCATATTGTTAGTCCGTCGTTACATAACGATGAAGAACCTATTTTATGTAAATCGATTTGGTGTGATCGCATCGTTATCATGTCTTTTTTCTCTCTTCTTTCCCTTAATATTCTCATATATTACTATTTATCTTATCTTTTTTATAGTAACTCTATCACGTATCTTATTATTTTCTTGGCGATATTGTAAATTCATTCTTCATTTACTAGTATGTTATATCATGAAACGACTGCAAACAATATAATCTATCAAACGTTGAACTCAACAAAACATAAAGTACAATACAATAGACACATTATGAAACCATATACATAACAACAGTCCAAACGAACTGTTATTTTGGTTTTAAAATTTTAAAAATCGACATAACTAGTTTATTTTCATAAATTAAAAATCGAACCAAACCGATCTAAGTTCGTTCATTTTAATTCATTCCCTGTTCCCCATTTCCCCTTTTTGCATAACCAATTTGACTAACATTACTCAATTTGATTAACTAATTAATTCAAAACGAAACAGAAACAAAGAGAAATGGCATCGGTATGAAATGTTTATGTACGACCATGACGTAGTGAAATGTGTTTGAGTTGGGTAGAATAAGAATAATGTGTTAAGGAATTAGATTAATAGATGAAAAATTAATTAAGAAAATTATTTTTAATTAATGATGCCACATCATTTTTCTGGCAAGTTTTAAATAAAATATGGTTTGAGTGACTTTGTTGTAGACCGGAGCAAAGTTGAGTGACTTTTGAGTAACAAATTAAATAAAAGTGACTTTGTGGTAATGACACAATAGTTCAGTGACCATCGGTGAAACTGACCCCACGTTCTGTTTAACGTGAAGCATCACATTTATGCTCTTTCGAGGGAGATGGATCCTCGCCCATTCGAAAGGGATTGACTGCAGCATTTCAATTGATCCAATAGCCAAAGAATATTTTTTGTTACGCCTTTTATTACTCCCTCTATTCTACAAAGATATGCATGTTTTGGAGTTTTGAGAGTCAAACTTTATAGTTTTGACTGAGAATTTAGACATAGAATCTTTACGTTTTCTGAAGTAATATTTATGTATTTGAAAACTACATAAAAGTACTATAAATCACACTAATTAATAAATTAAAATTTTTACAACACATATAAAAATATTGTGGTTAAAGAAAAACTTGTTTGATTCTTGAAACCTAAAATATGTCAACCTTTGTGTAACGAAGACAGTAGTAGATAACACGTAAATATGGAGAATAACAGATCTTTACCATGTCGAATCCTTTATAAACATGTGAGGGCCGCATAACCACTAGGAAACTGATTGGTGTTGTTGCAGCTGCACTTGCCAAGTTTTATGCCTTTTCTTTTTTCTCTTCATTTACTGCCCGTCTATGACTGCAGGGGATACCCATCATTACTTCTACTACTAGTACCTTGTGTTATTATCCAGTTATATAAAATCCATCTATCGTTGAATGAATAAATCATGCCATCCAAATTAACAGTGCCGGATCTAGCCCTTGTTGGGAAATAATATTATACTCAGGAATATTTCCAACAATAATCCACAAGAATTGAAAAGTACAACGACACGAAATTTTTTAACGTGTAAAATTTTTTTATCAAAAAGTAAAATAACCACGTATTGAGAGGAGCAAAATAACTTCACTATAGTGAGAAATATTATACACTGTAGTCATAGACTACTATACACTCAAAAGAAATAACTCTCTTTATTTTAAAGACACCTCACTATGGTATTGCCCACACTCTCTATTTTTTACACTGACTATTTTTTTTCAGTCTGTGGAATACATTAAGCAACTACTGCGTTGCTTTGTTTTGATGTGTTCTGAATGTAAAGAAATGATCTCCTTTATAGGAGAAGTTGCCTCCCCATCAGCCAATCAAACTTCTCAATTCATTTGCTCGTTGCCAAGCAAATTGAAACGGGCAATTGATACCAACTGCCTACTTTACCACTTCCACCAACCAATCACAATTTGTTCTCCTTTTTTTTTTTTTTTTTAATTTGTTATTTAATAAGGTTTGGACCCCATAAATCTCCCCCCTTTAATTTTGATTTTTCTTCTTCATTCCAAGCATTGATCTCATTCTCCGAAAATCTTCAAACTTGAGTGGCTTTGTAAAGATATCTGCAATTTGATCGTGAGACTTCACATACTTGAGCTCTACCTCCTTCTTGACAATGCATTCTCTGATGAAGTGGTACCTTGTATCTACGTGCTTGCTTAGATCATGATACACTGGATTCTTTGCAAGTGCTTGTGCGGACTTGTTATCAATACAAATTGTCGTGGCTTCAATTTAAGGAAAATTGAGCTCCTTCAACAATCTTCTCAACTAAATAGCATGACACGTACAAGACATTGCTGCTACATATTCGGATTCACAAGTCGAGAGAGTAACAATTCATTGTTTCTTTGAACTCTAGGTAATAACACAATTTTCCAAGAAAAAGACAAAGCCAGTTGTGCTTTTTCTATCATCAATATCTCCCACAAAATTACTATCACAAAATCCCACAAGATTGAAATCATTAGTAGGAGAATAAAATAGCCCATAGTCAATTATACCTTTGAGGTAATGGAGAATTCTTCTAGAAACTTTTAAATGAGTTGAGGTAGGAGCTTCCATGAAGCGACTCACTACGCCAACCGCAAAGAGTATATCCGGCCTCGTACAAGTCAGGTATCTTAAGCTTCCCACAAGACTTTTGAAAAAGGTTGGATTCGCCTTTTCTCCATCATCAAACTTTGACAGCGTTGTCCCACTCTCCATTGGTGTGTTTACAGGGTTGCAATCAAACATCTTGAATTTCTTCAATATCTCTTTTGTATAGCTTTCTTGAGATATGAAAATGCCTTCCTCCATCTGCTTCAGTTCCAGACCCTGGTAATATGATATGAGCCCTATGTCCGTCATATCAAACTCACGGGACATAGCTTTTTTGAAATCTTCAAACAAATTGAGGTTATTACCCGTAAAAATAAGATCATCAACATAAAGACAGACAAGTAAAATATCTCCATTAGTATGAACTTTAATATAAAGAGCATATTCATGGACAACGAGTAAACCCATTATCTTGAAAATACTTGTCGATGCGACTATTCCACGCCCTTGGAGCTTGCTTCAATCCATATAAGGCTTTGTTCAATCTAAGCACTTTATCTTCATGGTTTTTGGCCTCAAAGCCCAATGGTTGCTCAACATAGATTTCTTCTTCAAGATAGCCATTTAAGAAGGCTGACTTGACATCAAGTTGATGGTTCTTCCACTTCATTTGTGCTGCCAAAGAGATAAGCAATCGGATCGTCTCCATGCGGGCAACAGGTGCATAGACTTCATCATAGTCAATTCCATGCCTTTGTTTGTAGCCTTTAGACACAAGTCTTGCCTTGTATCTTTCTATATCTCCATCAGCATTCTTCTTTGCCTTGTATACCCATTTCATTCCAATTGGTCGATGACCCTTGGGAAGAGTTGTTAACTCCCAAGTATTGTTCTTCTCTATTGATTTGATCTCTTCCTCCATGGCTTGTCTCCACTTTTTGTCTGTAACAGCTTCATCAAAGTTCATTGGTTCACTATCAGCAAAGAGACAATAAAAAAAATCAAAATTAGTAATTTGATCTGTATTGTCGTAGAGTTCTGCAACTGTCCACGTTCTTTCAGGCGCTTCATTTGAACTTCCTGGAGAGGAAGGAGATGCAACTTTGGTTGGGGATAGAGGTGGAGTTGTATCTTGTAAGGGTTCCTCGACCTCTTGTGTTTCTTCTTCATCATCTTCACAGTACGGAAGAAAATCATATGTGTTTTCTTCCTGAGACTCCCAATTCCATGTCGCTTCTTCATCAAATTCAACATCACGACTCACCACCACTTTTCCATTACCAGGGTTGTATAACTTGCAGCCTTTTGAACTCGTGTCATATCCAATAAACACGTGCTTGACACTTCGATCATCAAGTTTAGCTCTTCCTTAATGTTGCACATGAGCGTAGGCTATGCTCCCAAAGATTCTCAAGTGATTGACACTTGGCTTCCTTCCGCTCCATGCTTCTTGAGGAGTTTGATCTCTAACATTTCTTGTTGGAGATCTGTTGCTCAAATAAACTGCACAAGAAACAGCTTCAGCCCAAAATTCCTTGGGCATGCTTTTAGCTTTCAACATACACCTAGCCATATTAAGAATTGTTCTATTCTTTCTTTCAGACTGTATCAGACTTATTCAATAGCTATTTCACATTGTTTCAATAAAGTTTTAGACTGTATCATACTGTTTCAACACCATTTCTGTATCAGATTGTTTCAACAACTGTTTCAGATTGTTTCAACGCCGTTTCAGACTGTAGTAAAGCCTAAAATGGTTCACCAACACTCCGTTTAAAAGCTAAAAATTAAATTTGAAATATTAAGCATCTCTTAACCAATAAGAACAACATTCCAAAAACTCGAATCAACAACAAAAAAAAAAAGAAAAGTCTAACATCATGGAACAACCAATCGGCGACTTAAAGGAGGAGTGAACCAGTTGACGGCAAGTTTAGGAAACTATCTCTAACTTCAACAACTAGCTGATCCTGAAACTCTCTCCATTGCTTTTCATTTGTTCCTTTCTCCAATCTTTGGGTCGATTGGAAGCTTAATTTATACGAATAAATTAATCTGAGATCACTAACTTCCTTGAATATTTGTACAAGCATTATATTTTCAAACTAGATTTTCAAAGAATTCGGAACTTTAAACACATAAAGATTAAATCATGTATTCGCCCCGTACATGTAATGAAGATGGAGAAAGAAATAGGGCTCACAAAGCAATTATAAGACTCTTTGAATTGATGGGGCCACTGTAGTGGCTGATATTTTACCTTATTTAAAATGCTTAAACATAGGAGGCCATGAGAAGGCCATGAAAGAGATAGCCATAGAAATGGATTGTCTTGTTGAAGACGGTTTAGCGGATCATAAAACAAAGAGGAAATTAAGAGGAATTAAATCTGGAGATGAAGAAGATTTTATGGATGTTATTCTCTCTATTTGTGAAGATAAATATTTTCCTGGTTTTGATGCTGATACCGCTACCAAAGCTACAAGTTTGGTAAGTTCATCATCATCTTCTTAACAGACATCTATTTTGTCCCTAATTATATATTCTGTTTCTTTACTTTAAAAGTCACATTAAGATAATGAGATTGCTTATGTTAAATATTAGATTGGTAACTTAAATATGAAAGGTAAGCTAATTTTAAGCCAATGTGGCGTCCTGGCTTATAGTAGCTTGCTTAGGTGGCTTTTAAGTGAGATTTATATGGTTTTTTGACTATATTGAGAAAGCATTCATAAGTTTGAGTGATACTATACCGGCAAAAAGTTGTTTAATTCTGTAATACAATGACTTTTCTAGAAAAAATATAAGTTTGATTATCATTTGAGAAATTAACTACGGGAATGGCGAGTAAAATTTACGGCAAAATGGCTAAAATGCCCCCCTAAAGTTGTCCCGAAATGCCCTTACCCCCCTGAACACGATCAAAACATATTATTTACCCCCCCTTATAACATCTGACACCAAAGAGAGTGTATTACACTCTCCTAAAGAGAGTGAGATGGAAAAAAATTATTAAAAGTTTATTTTTTCAGCATATCTCAGTTTAAAATTTTTATTACACTTTTATTTTGGGTCCTTTTTTTGTCTCTTCATCTTTTTTTCTTTCTTCTCTATCAATTACAACTCCGACCACCAGAAAATAATTCTGGCCATCAAAAAATGTCCGGGACCTTTGGAATGTCATAACTAGCAACATTACAATTTTGTACTGCTTCGTGTGGTAATAGTAAAGGAGTTGGTGGATACAACCACAATGTTTCTTTATAAATTTTGGAATTCAGATTCTTCAAGACTTCAACCCACCTCTGTTTGTACAATTTCATATCTATCTTTTCTTGGGCTTTTATTATAACGCGTGGATTGTTCAGTAATAGGGACATTACCCATGCCAACTAGCAACATTGCTGGCTAACGTCATCGGAAAAGGAATATGAATGGATCCATCCCCGTTTTTGTCCCAAAACCAAGACCTTGTTCTCTCCGTCCCCATTTTTGTCTCTCTCTTAATTCACGTTTTTAACAATTTTTAAATATGAAAATTTTAGTAACTTAATTAAGACCTTGAACAGGAACCATCATCATCGTTTTTCTTTGTTATGTGACAGAGTCCTCGTTATCATTTTCATTTTCATCTTCGCCTTCATTCTCAGCGATATTTTTCTCTTCTTAGAATGCTTCCTTTCATCATCTTAAGAGGAAGATGCTGATATGGCAGGGCCACGCCGGGTCCGACTCGGAATAGACTCAGCTGCAGCGGTAGAGACGGCTCCATGATCATCTCCATCTCTACAAGTCTCTCTCTATATTCTTTCTCAGTCTCTCTTGTTTTAGTTCTTGAACAGTTTCTTTTGTTTTCTTTTTCTTTTTATTTTTCCTTTGGGTCATTTATTAAAAGAATGAAATATAGTATTTTTTTATAAGACACGTGGCAATCTGTGATTGGCGCGTGAATCTCAACTTTTTTGTTAAGACTGTGTTTGACCAAAGAGGGGACATTCAATACCACTTCAAACAGGTTCGGGGGGGGGGGGTGATAGGTCCCTCACAAAGTTAAAGGTTCTAACGCTCGTTTCGTGACAACTTTCGGGGTATTTTATGCAATTGTAGTATATATGACCTGATTTTTTTTCCATTCCGTGTATTCTGTAAGCTAATAGCACTTCCATATATTTGTCTCTGGTTTGTGCTTAAATTTATGTTCTGTGGAGTTGCTTGCTGAAATTTTCTTATTTGGCTTTGGTAGAACCTGCTGTCTGCGGCCACTGACACCACGATCGTAACTCTAACATGGACATTGTCTTTAATCCTCAACAACTACTAAGTATTGAAAAAGGTCCAAGATGAGCTAGACAAATGTGTTGGAAAGAACAAATATATTCAAGAGTCTTATATCAAGGACTTAGTTTATCTTCAAGCTATTGTTAAGGAATCCTTACATTTATATCCTGCTGCACCACTCTTGGTACCTCACCAGTCGATGGAAGATTGTATTATTAGTAGCTACAATATACCAATAGACACTCGCTTGTTGGTAAATATTTGGAAGATTCATTACGATCAAAATATATGGCCAAATCCTCACGAATTTAAGCTAGATAGGTTCTTGAAGACAGATAAAGATGTTGATGTAAGAGGCAATCACTTTGAGTTGATACCATTTGATAGTGGAAGAAGAATGTGTCTTTTATAGTAGCTGTGTTGTTACATGGCTTTGAATTTAAAAGGCCTTCAGATGAACCAATTGATATGAGTGAGAGCTTTCGATTGACAATTATCAAAGCTTTTGACACGACCCGGAATCCGGTTAGGCCATGCGGGCACCCGATATCCTCCCCTAAATCTGTCGGGCGAACTCTTACCAATTAAATTAGGAAAATAGATATAATTCAATTCATAAATAAGAACAGGACTTAGAAAAAAAACACTGACATACTAATACCTCTAAGCTGTACAAAAGAAATTACAGCTAACTACCCAACATACTAGGTTTAGGACTATCAAGACTAGACATCTAAGAGTACGAAAGAAGATAGATACCTCCTGAAAGGAGAAAAATGCAACTGAAATAATAAACATGAAACTGGCGGCCATTCTGAATAAAAGCTGGCTCACCCTGACTGCTGAAGTCGTCTTCACTCCTTCACAACGTGGCGAACTCAATCCTGGAGCGAACCTGCCGAAACGAATTAGATAGACAAGAACAAATAATAAACAAGGGTGAATCAAAAGGACTCAACAAGCGGGGCAGACTAGCCACCTCAAAGAATAGGATAGCTAGCCAGGGAGAAGAAAAACAGGTAAACCAAATCTATCTTATTTAAACTATAAAAAAGGCAGAGCCAGATAATAACTGGAAAAACGTATGGAATGATAAACTCATAAGCAACCAGGGACATAAGATAGACAGAACATATATGTTTTTAAGTATCCCAAACATATCAACAATCAGCAATACATATTATCGCAGCGTGCAACCCGATCCATATATTCATACTGTTGAGGCGTGCAACCCGATCCGTATATTTATACTGTTGCGGCCTGCAACCCGATCTATATTCATACTGTCAGCGTGCAGCCCCAGATACAAGCCAGGAATGTATAGGCACACTGAGATATGTCCACAATATAGTATACATACCGCATACACAAAATACAACACAATAGTCAGCATGCAGTACAATGAAATGGGATGAATGCAGTATGATGCAATGGAGTCACATATACCTGATACCTATCTCCAGTGCGGGACTCTCATCGTCTATCAGGAGATATATGCAATAATGACCCTTCACCGGCTCGGGACTCTCATCGATTACCGGGAAGTATATGCAATAATGACCCTTCACTAGCTCGGGACTCTCATCGATTACCGGGAAGTATATGCAATAATGACCCTTCACCGGTGCGGGAATCTCATCACCCACCGGGAAGTATATGCAATTATAACCCTTCACCAGCTCGGGACTCTCATCGATTACCGGAAAGTATATGCAGTAATGACACTTCACCAGTGCGGGGCTCTCATCGCCAATCGGGAAGTATATGCAATTCACCGGATCGGGACTCTCATCGATTACTGGGAAGTATATGCAATAATAACCCTTCACCGGTGCGGGACTCTCATCGCCAACCGGGAAGTATATGAAATAATGACCCTTCACCGGTGCGGGACTTTCATCGCCAACCGGGAAGTATATGCAATAATGACCCTTCACCGGTGCGGGACTCTCATCGCCAACCGGGAAGTATATGCAATGCTCAAAACCAGAATGCAATGCTCATATGCTCAATGCAATACCAACAACAGGGCATAACATATAATATATAATGTAAATTCAAAGCTAAGGCGTAATGAGTAAGCCTATCGGCAGCTACACACATAAAGAACATGTGGTAGAATATCCACAAGGCCAAGGGCCTCCAAAGAAATGGATATAAACGCTTACCTTATTTCAAAGTGCTACTCAACACCCGCTTTATCCTTTGGATTTACTTCCCAAACGATCTTGCCTATTCAATAAGTAGAAAATATATCAAATTAGGTTAAAAGCTTCATTCCCTACATCTTAGGGTAATCCGGTTAGGAACCTGATACCCTATTCGCATACGCGATAGGCAGGCCAGGCCTATGTACATGGTTTAAGGTCACATAACCAAACCCTAAATAAATTACATTTATATGTTGCCCATAACTCACTGAGTACGAATATATACTCAATTCTATTATCAGTGTCCAATTAACCCTTTATACTATTAATTGAACTTATTAAAACGATGTCTAATATCTCAATTTTTACAGTCAGAATATATTCAAACACACGTAATAAACTAAAATAATGCAATAAGATCATTACCTGAATGTTTTGGGGGTATAAATTCTACTTTTCTCCGGCTCTTTTCTCATTTTTTGGTATTTTTCTCTTCCTCCCCGTCATTTCATTTTCTTTCCGTTTCATATTTTTCATGCTTCTGTTTCTATATACTACTAGCTCGTCCTTAGCTTTACCCACCGCCTTTCTTTCTTTTCTTTTTTTGTCTTTTTCTTTTATTTTATTTTCTTTTCTCGATGAAAATTAAAACGGAACTCTACGAAATTCGAAATGATCCCAAATTTCTGAAGTAAGTTATACAAAATATATGTAACATACTTGCTAAGGTGGATCTCAAATCGGACACCCAAAACTCAATATGCAAATTAAATGGAAAAAGGTCAAATTATTTAACTTTCGGCATTTCAGCGGAAACTAGCCGAACAACCTCGAAATTCACTTTCGAAAGTTCACCAAAGTCACAAATAATCATACGAACCTAACAGCGCTTTCCGATTTTGAATCGGAGTTTATTCACCAAAATCGAGCTCGAAAATCTCTTTTTAATATTTATCGACAATAAAAACTAAAATCTTCTTCTGATACGTACCAAACGAGGTCTGATTTAGCTCAAATTTTATAGACAAGTACTAATAGACCTTACTAAGATTTTAAAATTATCGAAACGTCAATCGGAATCCTAACTCCCGAAACGACTACCAAGGTCGTTTCATTCTCCTCCACTTAGACTCTCGTTCGTCCTCGAACGAGCCTAAGTGTAAAGAAAAATTTACACAGATAACAAAAGAACTTGAACGATCTTCATAAAATATTCCACAGACATTATCCCATGATTATAGGATCAGAATTATAACACGTGCACCGAACTCTTTGAATAAAATATATCTTGATAATATCCTCACATCGTTGCCCAGCTTATTCTGACTAAGTTGACCCTTCGATACACGGAACTTTGAATGGGTTAACATGATTCCGCCGGCGAATCACCTCGTTGATATATTTTTCGATATAAAAGAAGTCGATGAAACTAAGAATTAGCTTACACTTCAACAACGTCTCAGAGATTTAATACTAGCATTCATTATTAGAGGAAGACTTCTCCACTTAGAGCATAAACTCATACAACTAATTTGAATATAAATAGTCATCCTTGCACAACCTGCTGGATTAAGGAAGACTTAGTTAAAAACAGAATGCGGCTCAGATCTGAGCTACCAAATTACCCTCTCGAGTTGTCAAACAGCTGCAACTCTCAAGTTCACAACTCCATACCTTTTCCATAAGCTCCACCGCCTGATAGATCAACTCAGGGGGTCAAATAACGCCTCTCATTACCCTTAGTAGCCTTAAAACACAACAATGTGCTTATCCGGCTACCTTGGCACGCACTCTGGCTCAACAGAGGGAATATCACAAGCGGCTACTAACCGCCCAAACTCGCTAGTGCCGGACGAAGAAGAGATGGCAATGGGCTAAGGATATGAATAGTTACAGCTTTAGGAAGCTCATCTTCTTATTTGCTTGGTTACCAAAGCTAAGCTACATCCGGGTAACGCTAGCCAAAGAATTGCAATTTAAGGAATAGACATTAAATGAGCTTTATGGAACACTATCTATGCCAATTTAACCTTCCCATAAGAAGAAAACTCCAACAATTTATCAAAAAATCTTTTATAAGCGAGACAATGTCATAGAATAACATGACTCTACTAACATCTCGAACCAAGAGGATACACGTAGATCGAATATTACTTACTAATCACTTTATACTAGAAGAAACAATGACACTTCCTGATGGTGACGAACTAGGATCCAATCGTCCTACCAATACTGAATCTCGAAGAGAAAGGTAAACTGACTTAATATAATAACAGAAGGTGGAACAACAATATGCCAAGCAGGAAATACCGCCGCTCACTCCCAAATATCTCAGATTTACACTAGAAAAACTAGTAGGTTCTCACAAATTCCCTGAATAAATTATACTAGAAGCTCACCCCTCTACCGCCACCAATTCTTAATGGAAACGATATCCAAAGAAAAAACGGAAACATGATAAGACAAACCATTTCCAGATCGATTAGAAAAATCAATCTTACTCACATATAATGGAAGAGAAAATACATGGGTGTACTATATCGGATACCTCAGCATCCTGCCAGACTGGCAGTTCATAGAACTACCCCTGCAGTTGAGCTGAGCCACTACCCCGATAATCACTTTCTGAAGAACCACTGCCACCATGCTTACCTCTACTGGATTGTGGCATTTCTCTGGCTGATTGAGATCTAAATGAAATTTCCTGGGACTGTGCAGGTGCCTGATGATGAGAGAAAGGACGACTGCCTATTTGCCAGAGTAAGGGAAAACTCCTCAAAGGATAACCAGACTCACGACAATAATAACACCCTTTCGTTGAAAATGGAAGCCGGACAGATCGTTGAAAACTACCAAGAGAAAGTTGAGTCTAATCTTGATAAACTACTCGCGCACTCTGAGAATCACGCTCTACAAGCTGAGATAACTTGGCAAGTGACTTCCCACGATAATCAGAACTCTTACCTCCAAATGAGGTATCATGATGCTCACCAAGGCCATGCGATATCTTGCTTTCCCGCTCTAACACCTCAAGCTCTAACTTATGGTATGCCTAATACTTAAGAACAACATCAAATGAAGTCTCAATCTCAATTTCTCGAGCCATCTAGGATCTCAAGGAAGGAGAAAGGTCACCAATAAATCCTTGAACATTCTCGGAAGGTTCATAAACTAGTTCTAGTGCATATCCAGCCATCCTAAAGAATTTGATCTCATATTCTAGAATCCAACAAGCTATCCTATCCAATCCACTCAAATTGGCGACTCTTTTCATTTCGCTCGCTGCGCGAAAGGAACTTTTCCACGAATCTAAAAGAAAAATCGAACCAAGTTAGCTAATAAAAGAGCGGCCCACCAATTCAAGGCTGGAAGCAGAATAATCAACACCATACCGCTCGATATAATCAAGAGATGAAGGATATGTTGACATCATTTTATTTTAAAAAGAATCACGAGGTTTATCTGATGCATTTCTTAAGAATATCGGAAGGTTCAACCGTGTAAAATAATGCAACCTCTTTGGGTACTCTGACCGAACTATTACCTTGGCTGGCTAACCAGCTGGAACAATTGGTAGCGCAACATATGCAGCCTCTAGAACATAATTTACTGGGGCAGCATCAGGAACTGGAACAAGAGCTCTCTAAGTCCGAAAATCTGCATATGCGGCGACCTGATAAGCTGCCTAGCGAATAATAGGTTCTTGCGGTATCTGCGTCACCAAAATTCTCGTAAAAGCATCGTAGAGAGTCAAGGGAACCACAAGGCCCTTCTCCCTTGCCCATCGCAAGCTCGTACAGCTTGGACCTCCGTAACTAGATCGTCAGCACGATCAACAACTCTCGGGGTTTCGTCAGTGCTAGCCCCAGGCTAGACTGCTTCGTCTTAAACTCATACCGTTAACTGATTTTTCGCACGAGGGTTCACAATTACCACAAAGGAATTAACAAAAATACTTTTGCATCCTAGACCGGCACATAATCAAAAAAGAAGAAAGTGAAACTTCCTAAATGCCATCATAGCCTCTCGTAGATAAGTACGGACGCTACATACCCATCAGCGAGACTCTACTAGACACTGTCTAAGTCTGGATAGTCTATAAACCGGGCTGTGATACCAACTGATACGACCTGAAATCCGGCTAGGCCATGTGGGCGCCTAACATCCTCCCCTAGACCTGTCGGGCGAACCCTTACTAATTAAATTAGGAAAATAAATATAATTTAATTCATAAATAAGAACAGGACTTAGAAAAAAAATTACTGACATACTGATACCTCTAAGCTGTACAAAAAAAATTACAGCTAACTACCCAACATACTAGGTTTAGACCTATCCAGACTAGACATCTAAGAGTACGAAAGAAGACAGATACCTCCTGAAAGGATCAAAATACAACTGAAATAATAAATATAAAACTGGCGGCCATTCTGAATAAAAGTTGGCTCACCCTGATAGCTGAAGTCGTCTTCACTCCTTCACAACGTGGTGAACTCAATCATGGAGCGAACCTACTGAAACGAAATAGATAGACAAGAACAAACAACAAACAAGGGTGAGTCAAAAGGACTCAATAAGTGGGGCAGACTAGCCACCTCAAAGAATAGGATAGCTAGCCAGGGAGAAGAAAAACAGGTAAACCAAATCTATCTTATTTAAACTATAAAAAAGGCAGAGCCAGATAATAACTGGAAAAACGTATGGAATCATAAACTTATAAGCAACCAAGGACATAAGATAGACAGAACATATATGTTTTTAAGTATCCCGAACATATCAACAATAAGTAATACATACTGTCGCGGCCTGCAACCCGATCCGTATATTCATACTGTTGTGGCGTGCAACCCGATCCGTATATTTATACTGTTGTGGCGTGCAACCCGATCCATATATTCATACTGTCGCGGTGTGCAGCCCATGATACGAGCCAAGAATGTATAGGTACACTGAGTATACATACCTCATAGACAAAACACAACAGAATAGTCAGCATGCGGTACAATGAAATGGGATGAACGCAGTATGATGCAATGGAGTCACATATACCTAATATCTATCTCCGGCGCGGGACTCTTATGCAATAATGACCCTTCACCGGCTCGGGACTCTCATCGATTACCGGGAAGTATATGCAATATTGACCATTCACCGGCTCGAGACTCTCATCGATTATCGGGAAGTATATGCAATAATGACCTTTCACCGGTGCGGGACTCTCATCACCAGCCGAGAAGTATATGCAATAATGACCCTTCACCGATGCGGGACTCTCATCGCCAACCGGGAAGTATATGCAATAATGACCTTTCACCGGTGCGGGACTCTCATCACCAACCGCGAAGTATATGCAATAATAACCCTTCACCGGCTCAGGACTCTCATTGATTACCGGGAAGTATATGCAATAATGACCCTTTACCGGTGCGGGACTTTCATCGCCAACCGGGAAGTATATGCAATGAAGACCACGTTATAGTATTCGTCAGACTTATCGACCCGGATTGGAGCATTTCGAGCTCAAGTATTCATGGGTGATGTTTGTCATCATTCGATTCCAACTATGCCTATCACCTAAAAGTGTTAGTACCAAATAATCAATAATCAAATGTGTCCGATAAAAGGAAAATGAAATTTATGTAAAAGAGAAAGTAAAATTCGATAATACGATACCGTGGCATTTTCAGAAGTAATACTTCTTCCATTTTGTAATGTTCCTATTGAAGTCGACCGGCTTTGAGTCTATTGTTTCGAGCTGATATGAGCCCTTTCCAATCACTGCTTTGACCAGATAGGATCACTCCCAATTTTTCTCCCAGTTTGCCTTCGTTGGGTTCGTCCTTTTTTGGTCTTTTGATTTTCAACACATAATCACCTGCATTAAGAGCTCGATACCTGATTTTTTGTTGAGGTAGTTTTCAGCCCTTTGCTTTTGTGCTTGTATCTGTACTAGTGCCATATTTGTTGACACCTAATTTTGTCCCTCCTATTTCAGTAGCCGTTATTCAGACAAATTGCATGGATAATCACATAAACATACTACACTTACCCCTATCTTGAGTCATTATCTCATGCACGTACACGAATTAGGCTATTTTAGAAGCATTTGCACGAGTGATCGCATTTTTACAAAGCCGGCATATCCGTCAATATTTTTAACAATTATTTCTGTTTCAAGGAAGGCACCTAAATTATTTTAAAACCTAATATAATAGATTTTCTTGATTATTTAGCTTTGGTAATTATTTTTTCTTAATTTTATAATTCTTTCATAAACGTTTTATACAGTTTATACGCATTTATACTTGGTTTATAAGCTTTTATACACATTATATACGCTATATATACACACATATATATACACCTCATATTTATACTCATACATCAGCCCATTTTTTACACCTCAGTACCTACGTGGCAAGATCCTGGTCGTCCACGCGACCGATCCAACGGCCAGGATTAAAACTTCCATTATTAACTATACTACTCCCCCGGAAACCCTTAACACCCCTTTCATTTTCCCCCCAAAATCTCAGCCGCCACCACTCTCTTCTCTCCCTCGTCAAAAAACCTAACGACGCCCTGTCATGGCCACTTTCCAGCCATTATCGCCGGCAAAACCGTGCTCCTCTTGACCTCCGCTAAAACCCTTCCAATGGTTTATTTGTTCAGTGAAGTCAACGTGCAATCTTCACATGACTGTCACCGGTGAGGAAATTCCGACAAGAATCTGGTAAGACCTAAACTCTACAACCTAAGAGGAAAGGAAAATTCCCCACACATGCATAATCAAAGTGGGTTCAAATTCGACCAGACTCCGATGTTAAATGGGTAATCTCTAATACTTTATCTGATTGTTCGAATTTGTGTGATAACGTGCCTACATTTTCCTATTCCCTCCCATGATAACACGAGTAGTGGTTATTTAACATTTAATTAGAGTGAAATTGTAATCTTCATCAGTTTTATTAAAGTTCGAATACTAATCATTGCTTGAGTTTGTGGTGAGCATGACTTATGTCCCGAATCACTTTGGTTAACATGTAACTAGGCAGTCTAATGGGATTGCCCTGCTCATCCATGTTAGTTGTAGTATATTTAGTCTCCTACTATGCTAGAATGCCCAATTTTCATGACTATACGTTTAGAAATTGAATGGGTAACCTATCTTGCATATTTAAGAGAATTTGAATTGATTGGAGCAAGATTTTGATTGATGCTTGAAAGGGTGATGGGTTGCTTGATTGATCCGAGATTAATTGGAACTGTTAACTTATTTTAAGCCCAAAATAGGCCTAACGGATTGATTTTGAACCTGGACCATGCTAAATGAAATGAAGGGAATTCTATTTGTCTTAAGTTCTGATTTACCTTAGAATTCGGGATTGATTGAACTATATTTGGTGAGTACACTAATTTGAATCCTTTCAATTATGGAAGACATTATTTCCTTGCCTTTTGGTGTCCTTCCATTTGAACCTATACCTTTCACCCCTCACACCTATATAAGGGGACTTATTTTGATACCTTTAGACACAGTTCAATAACTAAAAACACACTAAAAACTGGAAAAAGAATTGAAACAGATAGGGCATTACACTCTTTTTCTTCTGATCAATTGGGGGTAGCATGCACTTTGTTACTTCTGCTCTTGTTTTTTGCAATCAACATTGTTCTATACATTGTCTCCTGTGTTTGCTGTACACCCTGACAAGGTATATATTTCCAGTTTCTTTACCATCAGTGCCCATACTACTTGCAAGCCTATGCTTGTTTCTTGCTTGTTCTTCTCTTTGTTTATAATGTCCATACTTGTGTGAAACCTCTTCATTCTATACTGGCTTTGGGTCCTTATTGGAGCCCCTGCTGACCCCTAAGTGCAGCTTAAAATGTATGGCCATGACAGGCCATACCAGCTTTGTTTAGTTGCAGATTTAGGACTTTGAGATGTCCATCAGTTGTACTATACAGTGACTGCTTAAGCACAGTTATTTGAGGCCCCTGCTATGCTTGAACTCAGACAGTCTACTTGTCTTTCCGTATATCTTTGCCACTTAGAAATTGTCCCTACTATGTATATTCATTAGGTTTCCTGTTTGTATCTGTCTAACACAGGGAACACAGCTACTAGGCTGTGCATATGGCCTGCTCAGGAGCCTTCTCTCAACTTTTCTCTCCTATTTTCTGCATCACTCAAAAATCATGATGTTCTTTTGAAATCTGTGCAGCATGTTCTGGTTAAAACTAAGTTATATCGTCTCTTTTAAAGTCTGTATGTTTTGGTATAACTTCTGAACGATAACACTGCCTTATCAATTACTTCTCACAGGTCTTAGAATTAAAACACTTGAAAGCATGCTTTTTTAACGTTAAATCTGGAACTTTATTTAAACCGAGGCTTTTTTGCAAAACATGCTAAAATCTGGACTGTTAAAATTAAACTGCCTTTATTTGCATAAGTGATCCAGGCCCAAAACCGTTTTTAAAATGTGGCCTTTATATGTGTTTAAACGATTTTCATTACTTTAAAGCTCCTATACACTAATCTAATAGTGTATAGGGGTGTAAGTCATAGGAGTCGACTATACGAGTATATAAAAGTTTTCTAAAGCCCAAACTATTCAACTACTCATGTATTTGCGTGCCTATACCTATATTTATGTGCGACAACCCCCTTATTTTCATTTTTGTGCTTTGTGCAACCCACTTTTGAAAAAACAGCCCCTTTACCTAAATACTTTTCAAAAATGACCCCTAATCAAAAATAGCAATTAAGGTTAGGGCTCAAAAATTAATGACGAGTCATACCGACCCTAAATGGCTAATATTTTATTTTAAAAACAACGCCCATTCGGTTTTGACCAAATTTGAAATCTTTTATTAAAGTGGCCGGTTTTGCAAAACTGACTATCTGCGTAAAATAGTATTTATGGCTGAAATTATATGAATGAGCTTAAGTTGCAATATCTTTTGTAAGTTTAACATTATATACGATTAGGAATTTGAACTAGAGGCCTTGAAACCAGATTAGGCGTTGAAATAGGTCGTATATGTAAAAACGTAAAGCTTATTTGTATGTGTATTGTTTAAACTTGCATAGTTATACTTACTTTCATAAATTAGACACTAAAGTGACCTTTTAAGTTAGTATTGCCTATAATAGTGCTCACAACTTTAACATCCCAAAATATAGACTCAGGTGGGAACTACCTTTCATGGGACTTGGGGAAGTGCCGAACACCTTCTTCCCCGAGTCATTTGGACTTCTTACCCTTTTTGAATCTCTGAAGCTGGACTAGTGTAACAATGAACTCGGCCTTAGACGCTTAGGTGGCCTAATACACCTTAAAAAACTATATTTGGTGGCGACTCCAACTCTTGAACTCAAACGAGTTACCCAATCAAATCCGAAACCCGACTCGCTCCGAGATGAGTCTATAATCGGGTATGACAGAATGGCGACTCAGCTGGGGATTTTTAAAGTCCTAACGAAAACGAGTCTTTATTTTGGGATTTTTATTGTTTATTATCTTTTTATTTATTATTATCATCCGGAACTAACTTCTTTCTTTTTGTTTTGTTTTCTTTTTATTTTATTTTAATTTTTGGTTGTAATATCTTTTTATTTTTGTAAAGCATCTTATTTGACATACCTCCAAATTAACGTTCACTCGTGTGATATGCTTGAAAAATAAAACGGTTGCGTCGGTTTGACGGCTGTTCTCGCTTCTACAAAATACCCTTCGTAAAAGTTTGGGATAGGTCTTGTCTGTGGTACAGCCGACAGTCCCAAAATTTTTCCACCTCCAAATTGTCCGTTGGGAGGAACCTTGTCTAAACCCCAAATCTTAGTAGAGATGATAGGAAATCATGCATCATGATACCATGTTAGTTGACTTGTCTCCAAGTCAAAAATAGGCCAACGTGTTCAACAATCTAAACGGGTTTTTAACCCCAAAGAGCATTTGGACATGATTATTTGCATTTCTGGAAAATAGATATGTAACGGTCATATTGTTCTCTAAATAGGGGCGGGGTGTTTATTTTAACTTTTTTATTTATTTTTAGGTCTTTATGGCTCAAAAATGTCCAAGATTTGGTATGGTCATGGGTGTTCCTCCTCTACCGGCACAATGGTGGAGCAATTTAGGAGGTCATGGTCGTTTGCGGGTTCATAAATACTTGGGACATCTACCTTTATTGATGGAAGTGGAACCGTTTCTTGGGTTATCGAGGCGGCGATTACATTTTGGGATGAGCAAAGAAATGTCTTTAGGTTCAATGGCGTAGAGTTGACACCTTTGTTAGAAGAAATAGGTGGTTTTATAAAAGATTCGGGTATGATTAGAGAAAAGCGTACATGGCAAGAAACGGAAATCATTATTCCAAAGTTTCCTATTTTGAGCGACTTTTGCAAGTTGCTTGGCCTTGCTGGAAACGATGCAGTGACATTTAGACAAAAGGGCGGTAATACCTTTGTCTTTTATGTACGAGAAATTTGGTCACGATGGTGCTTTTGACCAAAGGCGTGAGGATTTCACTTCCTACGATGATTGGCATAAAGAAAAGATTTCATAGTTAGTTTTTTGGGTGTTGTGGTGTTTCCTGAAAGTTCAAAGCATTATATTGGAATACGACTGATCAAGGTAGTAGAAGCTGTGATGAACAGGGTTGACAAAAAAGAATGCACTTTTGTACTTATGATTTTGGCCGATATTTATAGATCTTTGGGGCTTTGTAAAAAGGGGGCTAAATATTTCGAGGGGTGCAACTTGTTACTACAACTTTGGTTTAACGAGCATTTGGAAATAGTGAGAGGAAGCGCAGGAATACTCAAACCATCAGGCATTAATCGCATAACTACACCATGCTATGGAGTTAGAACCTTGAAAGAAGCAAGTAGCGCTGAACGCTGGTTGAAACTCTTTAACAACATAACAGACGACATAGTGCAATGGATGTTCACCATGTTCCCGACAAACGAATTCACAATTCGAGCTAACGCCACTCCTTTTTTAACTATAATGGGGCTACGAGGCCTTCAACCATATATCCCTGGAAGAGTCATGAGGCAAGCTGGTAAGAAACAATGCATAATTCAAATGGCTTTCACCGGACGATACCAACTTGATTACACTGAAGAGAAGATTGCTTTGGCTGGAGAAATCATTGATAGTTGGAAAAATCATTGCATAATGGGTCCAAAATCTATCGAACGAGATCGGTATAAGGCAGGCTGTGAACCATACTATGCAAACTGGTTGCAGACGGTTACACCGGGACCAAATAGGAGCGACACTATCAAAGACAAAGAAGTAGAGGCACAAATCAAATACAAGTGGCTAATGCGCAGGGTATCAGAATCGGAAATGGAGCACCAAAGAAGGACAAACATGGAAGAAACGTGCACTTAACTTAGAAGGAAAAATAGAAGGATTGATGGAAAATCTCGGGTGATGGAATGTCAAATGCAGCGCCATAGACATACTTCATTTGTTTGCAGCCAAAGGTCATTTGGCGGAAGCTTTAGAGGAAGCTCAATAGATAGTGAGAGAAGCAAAGAAGGCCAGGCTAGAGGAGGGACCTAATGTCTAGTTTCGTTTTGTCTTTTTATTTACAAAAGTTTTTATGTATTAGACTTCAAATTATATAATAAAGTTTTCGGAGATTTTGAGAATAATTGGCAATGCATGTTTATTTTTCCTCATATCATTTAAACATAGAAAGGCCTTACGTCCATGGCGCGTTAAGGTCTATTAGGAAACCTTGTCCAAACGTCAAAAGGGTTCTTAACCCCAGAAATGACAAAATCGCATCTCTGCATGGGTTCGAAGAAATGTTTGCACAAAATGTTGACCATTTGCTTAAACATGATCAACACTATAAGAATATTTTGGTCTTTACCTTTTCTTGTTTTGGTTGCAGACTATGGTTGCAAGGGGTACACTTCAGTTTGAGATTGTTTCCCGACCTCCTCAAATTGATCAGACTCTGGTGGGAAGATCTAGCTATTATTAGTAAGGCTCACGTTCAAAAGGTGTTGGGGGAGTTGGTGACTCTCAAAGCCTACACTGCCATGCCTAGTTTGGACGAGGCTGCTACACACTTTTGGGACTAGAAGAAGGCTGTGCTTCATTTCAATTGTTTGGAGTTTGCGCCAATATTGGAAGAATTTGTAGGACTAGCAGAGTTAGAGCCTGGGACCGAGACTATGATTTATCCCCGAGACGTGGACCCTAAGGAGTTCATTGAATTATTGGGTGCTCCTTATGATCCATACATCAAAGGAGTGCATGATGGGAAAGTTACGTTGGAGTACTTGAATTCTAGGTTTGGAGATCCAACACTTAGGCATGATGGGGGTGGAGCATGGGAAATTCAAGACTGGGAGTGGACTGAATCCGATGCTTTCATCATTGCGTTTTTGGGAAGCATGGTTTTTCCCGAAAATGAAGGAAAGATCGACATAAGACTGGGAAGAGTAGTAGAGGGATTACGCAAGGGAGCTCACAAACGTCAAGTAAGTTTGGTTCCAATGATTCTGGGAGAAGTTTATAGGGCTCTAGCCAAATGTAGGAAATGAGGAGACTTTTTCGAAAGGTGCAATTTGTTGCTGCAAATCTGGTTGATAGAGCATTTGCACAGTGTCCCTATCAGTCCGGTAGCACCAAAACCGTCGTGAAGAGGAGGGATCCGCTCACATAGCACCCGTATGGATGGAACAGCGGCATGGGAGGACCCTGCAAACATGGAAGGATGGTACACCAAGCTTGAAGAGTTGCAAGACGTCCAATGGGTGATTGAAAATTTTGCTGGCTTCACCGTTTCCATACAAAGTCAAGACATCACTTTCTTGACATTGATTGGATTCCGAGGGACTCATCATTATGTTCCTCTAAGAATTCTCCAGCAAGTAGGGATGACACAACAGACTCCACAGTTGACTGAAGGAAGAAGCTTTAATGTTGACATAAAAGACATCGAGCATCCAATGGTGGAGACTATCTTGACAATGTAGGAAAAGAGGTTCACTATGCAGTTTTGGTCGTGGCCGAGACAGTAGAGTGAACCCCGCGGCTACTCTAGCTTATCCTCAATGGCTCAGTGAGGATAAGGAAAGGTTCCGATCCAAGACTACACTGAAAAGGAAAACCAAGGCTCCAAGTGTCACTGAAAAATACAAAAGGCTGCGACATGAATTCGACCAAAGTAAGAAAGAATTAAGGGTAACATAAGAGAGGGAGATGAGGAGGCGACACAAGGACAAGATCAAAGGGGACGAACTCAAGTATTGGACAGGCAAGGTCATGGCTGCAAGGCAAGCTGCTGGGAATCTGCAAGATTTGCTCAAAGGATGGGGAAAGTACTTTAAGGCAGTTCCACTTGAAGAACATGAAGCAATAGGGATAGAAATATGTGAATTCTTCACAAAAGCTCTGGGGGACATGCAAGCTGGGAAGGATCTGATGGAGATGTTCACTGCTCCTCCACCTATGAGCTTGGTTCACAAGCCTAAGGAAGAAGCCAAAGAGAAAAAAGAGAAAGAAGATGTTGGAACTGATGCTTGATTCAAAACCTCTTTGCTTGGCATATTAGTCTGGTCGTCCTAAGTCGAGTCGTCTTTTCTTTTTGTCTTTGTTTCTGTTGAGTCATTGCCTCAAGTCAGTGGTTGTAATAAATCCAAGCAAATTAAATAAAATTTCGTCATTTTTGGGTTTTAGGCTTGTGTTGATTATGTTTATACAAACGAAATGGTGTATTCGGTGCAAACATTACTTTGGATCTTCGATAGGTCTACCTCTGGCACAAAAGAGGTCCCCCGCATGATAGGACGTGATTTTATTTTAAACTAACCTATACTCACATTTCTTCTTTGTTTTTGATATGTCAGTCCCCAAGTCCTTGAAAGTTTGGTTTGTGCATTCTGCTCGCACTGCAATATCGGTTGAGATCCAGAGGATCAATCCCAATACCTCCCCCTTTACCTACAAGGACAAGGACGAGACGTAATATCATGGCTGAGTTTGACAAAGTTGGAAATTGAACTCCTGAAAAGCAAGGTGTGGTTGCCTATGAAGACTATGCTAAGTTGGAACAGAGACTGTTCAAGTTGGAGACTAGGATCCTTCTTACCCGTGCTGATGAGATCGTTGAACCAAATAAAACCACCTGCCCTCACGGCAAAGATCCACTATACCCTAAAAAAGACATTCCTTACCCAACCTACACCGCACCCCCAAAAGCACCACAAAACAACTTACCCTCCTTCACCGTTGAAACAAAACTCCTCGCATCACCCACCAAAGATCATGAAATGTATGCATGGACCAAGGAAGACCCAGACAACACCAAGGAGCAAGTCTAATGGTTGGTAGAGAAGTTCGGGCAATTTCAAGGCACCAAAGGAACTCGAGGGTTGGCCTATCAGGACCTCTGCATATACCCTGACTTGAAGTTGTCCGAAGGCTATAAGATACCCAAGTTCAATATGTTTGACGGCAGGGGTGACCCGATGGCTCATTTGAGGTCCTATTATGACAGGTTGGTTGGGGTTGGACATGATGAAAAGATCCGCATACAACTATTCAACCGCAGCCTGACTAGAGATGCATTGGTATGGTACTCGAAGCAACAAACAAAGAAGTGGACGAGTGGCTGGGGACTTTATTGACAGTTTTGGGCACAACACTGATGCCATACCTGATCGTTTCTACTTAGAGAAGTTGAAGAAGAAGCCCACCGAGACATTCAGAGAATTTGCAACTACGTGGAGAGCCAAAGCTGCTAAAGTCCAACCTCCTATGGAAGATGCCGAGATAGTGGAAACCTTCATCCGCATACAAAAAGACGTCTACTTTGACAAGATGCTGAATCTACAAGACAAGAAATTTGGAGAATTGATCAAGATTGGGGATATGGTTGATGATGGATTGAAGACTCGTAGCAAATTCCCGAAAGACCCCCATATCTGCAAAGCCCCAACTACCGAAACACAAATTCCTATTCATCAAGGCCTCACGCCAACAACAACCCAAGACCAAAAAGAAATTATACCCCATTGGCTGAATCTCGCACTCAGTTGTTCGAGAGACTCAAAGCAGCCGGCCATATACAACCCGTACCATTCAAAATGCCCGATAGGATGACACCCTATTTTGATCAAACCAAAACCTGTATTTATCACTCTGGAGGACCTGGTCACGATACCGAGAAGTGTTACGCCCTAAGGGACAAGATACAAGACTTGATCGATCAAAAGATGATATACTTGAAAACTCCAAACGTGCACAGCAATCCCCTCCCTAGCCATGGAGACAATAGGGTGAATTTTATTGAGTTGGATGAAGAATGCAGCCTAAAGGGGACTATTGGTAAAGTAAAGAGAGATGCACCAGCACTTGCTTCAGTTGCTCAAGCCGCTACGGTACCAAATCCTATCGAGGTAGAATTAGCTCCAAAACTCTATGTTGATGTGGTTCCCCAGTGCAGCGACAAGGCGGTACCATGGGATTATGAATTGGAGAAGAAGAAAAAATCAATAGTTGAGACTGTTGCTGCACAAGGAATGACTAGGAGTAGGAGGATTTATACACCCGAGCATCCTGTTCAAGGAAGGCGAGGCATTAGCAAGGAAGAGTCCGAAGAATTGTGGAAGAAAGTTCAAGAAAAAGAGTACTCCGTGGTTGAACACTTGGGCAAGATGCCTGCACAGATCTCTGTTTTAGCTTTACTCCTCAAGTCGGAGAGCCACCGAAATGCTTTGATGAAAGCGTTGAACGAAGCACATATTCCGGTGGACACCTCAGTTGAAAACCTGGCTAGTATGGTCGGACAAGTCATGGAGGCCAACCGAATTGCTTTTTATAAAGAAGAATTGCCAGCTGAAGGGTTGAGCCACAACAAAGCTTTGTATGTTACTATCAAATGCAAGGACTGGTTCGTAGGAAGAGTTTTGATCGATGGAGGTTCCGGTTTGAACATATGTCCATTCATCACTCTGAAAAGAATGGGAATTGAACAAAGCAAGATAAGAGAGAGCGACATGAAGGTGAAGGCATTCGATGGATTGCAAAGGAGCACCATTGGGGAAATTGATTAAACTATCATGGTCGGCCCCGTGGAGTTCACCGCCGAATTTCATGTCATGGACATCTCCGCCTCTTACAACCTGCTGTTGGGAAGCCCTTGGATTCACATGGCTGGAGCAGTTCCTTCTACATTGCACCAAACAGTGAAGTTCGAGTGGGACCACAAAGAGCTGGTAGTATTCGGTGAAGGGAATGTTGCTCCCAAACGCACATGCAAGTATACGTGGTCGACAAGTAATAAAGTGATAAATCGAGTATCGTTCCCACGAGGACTATTCAGACTGAATTCTAGCAAACAATTTATATAAACTATTCAGGGATCTTTTTCCAATAGTGAGGATTTTATTAACTAAAGAAAAGTAATTAAATGGTAGAAGTGAATTCAAGCAATGGAGCAAAACTTGGTTGTTATCAGTAATAAGGAGACGGTCCAGGGTCAGAGTTACGAACAATCCAGTTGAGTTTTCCAATTGATTCCACTTCTTAAATCCCGGATTACTAACTAACAGAGTAAATGTACCTGTGAAAACCTTTCGATTCTTCACGGTCTATGCAGGCTACTCCAATCCCTATATGTCTATGGGTTGAATCACGTGTACGTATTAACGAATTCTGTAATTAGTTAAACTAGGTGAGCAAGTATATGTCTATCCTACTCACAAATTGGTTCCCCGATGCCCGGGTTCACAAACCATAGATAATGCGTAATAATCGGGCCCTGACAATTACACAAGTGAAATCAAGAAAGAATAAGCAACCCGTTATGGGATTCAATTAATGGAAATCAATCTTCAAACATCAACCTTCATGAAATATCTAACCCTAGAACGATATAATTAGCCACGCATCCTCATAATAACAACACAAGGAATTGATGTAATAATGAAATAATGATGTAATAGATTAAAGGAAGGAAGAAAAACCCTTGTTCTTGATGTTATGAGCTCTCCAATTTGCTCCAAAGTCTGAACTCTCCTAAAAAACTCAGTAAAAGAGTATTTATAGGGTTTACAAACACCTTGTAATAAGTTAAACCCAAGCCTAGACGAAATAGGAAGTCAAAAACGTTCCAGGGGCGCTATAACGGGCGCCCCGCGCCTCGTAAAGCGCTGGGACAAGCAGAACCCGCCAAACTTTGGGCGCTTTTGGGGCGCCCCGCGCCAGTAACCGCGCCAGAAAAGTGGGCGCTATAGGGGGCGCCCCGCGCCAGTTATAGCGCCGGGCTTATTTCGCTGCTTTCTTCGTCTGCAACTCGCGTCGTGTCGTGCCTTCGCGTGCTCGATCCAATCCTCAATCCAAATCCAATCTTTTCTTGCTCGATCATGCTCTTTAAAGCTCCAATTGCACTTCATAACAACCTACAATCATACGACATAAAATCAGTGCAAAATCACATTCATTAACTAGAAAACGCGCGAATAACAAGCTCAAACATGCGGAAATATTAAGGAAACGTTGGCATAAAATGCCAAACATCACCACCCCACACTTGAATCCTTGCTCGCCCTCGAGCAAGTCACAACTAACTTCCCAATCTAGGTAAAACAGGCCTGCCCATGACTATGGTTGATACCGACCATTGAACCAATGCACACATGACTACTATGGATCCACAAACATGCCAACAATTTACCAAAACCAAAAATATGAGAACAACCACCCCAAAATAGCTCAAATGCACAAACTCAACTTAATGCAACCATGCTCCCACAAAATCACACCTATCTACTCAACCAAGAAGCCATCAACTTCACCTATTTCATGCAAATTACCACGTGCCCTCACCAATATGAAGCAAAAGAGTGCCCCCCCAAGTATCACACACAACCATGAATATCAAAAATAGAATGGGGACAATAACAAACGAATTCACTCACTCTCATGAAAAGCTCACATGTCACACACAATGTACCATAGGCTTGCCCGTAGTGTAGGACTCCACTAATGTAAGCTCACTCCAATCGGGATTAACTAGGACTTTAAAGGGTTGTAATGTAGGCTAAGGGGCTGGTAGGATACATATGGGTAATAGTGACTACCTCCCTAAGCACTTTAATACATCACAATTAATTAAGCACAAATCTCATCAAAGCCACCCAATCAACAACTTTCACACACGCCTTCTCAACAAGTAGCAACTTTTCTTTTAAGCACACACTAGCAAGGAATGAATATCTTTTTCTCTTTATTTTTCTTTCCACAATTTTTTTCTTTTCAACTTTGCTCTTTTTTTTCTTCATTTGTTTTCTTTTTCTATTCATTAATTTCCAACCTTGCCAATGCTCATAATCAACTACTACACAGTTCAACAATTATTTCCCTTCATTAGTTCCACTCAAAAACCTCCCAAAATCCAACCACAACTCCAACATAACAACACAATATCAATCAAGTTCTTAAGGAGTAAAGGGCCAAAAGAGTCAATTTGGAGCAAATGGGTAGGCTCGGGGTGTGGGTGCCAACAAAAAGGGTCAAAGAAATCACAACAACAATTTTTTTCCAAGGTATATATGTAAGGGTAAAAAAGAAGGCCTTGTATCATTTCCCGACTAGAGCAAATCTAGGATTTCGCTTTGCACACACACGGGCCAAGTTCTAGACATTAATATGCAACATGGAGCAACAAGAATATACCTCATACACGCATTGTACACGATCCACACAAAAAGGTTCCATCAACAACTCTCAAGCAAGCATCTAGAATGCAACTTGTGGAAAATTAAGTACTAATGCACAAAGGTTCACAACAAAGTCAAGCAAGTGGACTCAAGCATCTCAAGGGGGTCGTTCTAATTTTTTCTAGGCATGCATCACAATTAAAACCCAAGGACACCACAAATAGCACATGCAATCAATTCAAGTCCACCAGTATCAAACACATCAAAGGCACCTAGCATTCCACCTATTCCTTCGTCTAGGGTCACCTATACTAACTATTCTAATCCTAAAAATAAAAACTATCCGGTTCAAAGGTCTCCCCGTGGAAAAGAACCGAGGTCATAAGAAAAACCACGGGGTGGATGACATGTACCACTAATAAAACTAAAAGGAAAATCTTTTTGGAATTTTTCATTGGTTTTCTAATTTTTTTTTCATATATTAAAGCAAGAAACAAATAAAAATAAAGTCAAGTGACAAAAGAAAATCCTACGGTACATGCATCCCTAACCTCAAAAATAAATAAAGGGTAGTTCCTCCACCCCACACTTAAACTAAGCACTGTCCTCAGTGCTAAAAATAAGAAAGTGCAAGGTAAAGAAAACTTCCCTGAAGATTCTAGTCCTTGGTGCTAGCATCCTCCAAGCTTCCATATAGTATGAGGTACTCAGACTTCCCTCATCAGGTCATCAACATTAGGCAAGGGTGAGGACACCCCACACTTAGCCTCGACATTACCTGAACCTGCAATCCAAGGAAAAACAAAAACTACGTGAAACTATAAATACAATAATACAAGTACAAACTCGGGTTGCCTCCCGAGAAGCGCCTTAGTTAACGTCGTGGCACGACGACACTTCTAGCTCACTTCCAGCATTTATGTCTTCTCTTCTTACGCCGAACCTTTGCTTTCTTTCCTTCTTTGAGAGAACCCCTCTTCAACTTCACCTCTGGTTTACTTCCATGTTCTTGTTTGACACATTCAATCATAGAGCACTCTTCCACCTTAGCTATGTGCTCCTTCTCATTATAAACCTTGAAAGTAACCTTTTCTCCATGCGCTCTAACAGTCATCTCACCCAGCTCCATGTCAATAATTGCCTTCGAGGTGACTAGGAATGGTCTCCCGAAAATAATTTGAGCTTCTCGGTCCTCTTCATAATCTAGGACAACAAAATCAGCAGAGAATGTAAACTTATGAACTTTTAGCAGCACATCCTCCAGCTTACCATCAGGGTGAGTGAGTGATCCATCCGCCATCTTAAGAGTAACTGACGAGGGCTTGATTGCTCCTAGCCCTAACCTTTTGCAAACAGACAGAGGCATTAGATTTATGCTCGCACCCAAATCACACAAGGCACCAGTGATATTATGCCCTCCAATGGTACAAGGAATAGTAAACCTCCCAAGATCTTGAAGTTTTGGATGTAGCTTGCTTAAGATTGTGCTACACTCCTCAACTAACTCAACTGTATCTATCTCTTGAGGATTTTTCTTCTTGACTAAAATCTCTTTTAAGAACTTCACAAAGGATGACATTAATTCAAACACATCAGTCAAAGGAATATTAACTTGAAGTTCTTTCAACATACTCACAAATTTTTGATACTGGGCCAGATCCTTCGATGGTATAAGTCTCTGCGAGAATGGTGGAGGCGGCAGAGGGGCCTCCTTTCTCTCTTCCTTCTTCTTTACCTTCTCCACTTTTTCAACTTTTTCTATTTCAGCTCTCTCCTCAGACTTGGCCATCAGCTTTCCACCTTCAATTAAAGTCACTGCAAGACATTGTTCAGGCTCTTTTTTAACAGTGCTTATTTCTCCCACCAACTGCCCCAACTGGTGCTCCAGGTTCTTGTGAGCATTGGCAATATCTTGTATGGCCACTGCATGGGCTGCAGTGTCAGCTATCATTCTCTGCTGGCCCGCCATTAACTGCTTTAACATCTCTTCAACTGAATAGCTAACCTGTTGTGGTGGAGCTGGAAGTGGGTGGTAATTATTCGGGGCTCTCATATTGCCTTGATAATAACCATTACCAAATTGATTTTGACCCTGCAGCCTGTTTTGATTACCCACGTAATAAAACGACTCTGGATTAGAAGAGCAAACCTCTGTAGCATGGTCTTGACCACAAACCTCACAAAAACTCTGTAGCTGTTGCACTGGAGCCACTGGTTGCTGCGTCTTTGGCAAAGCTAACTTGCTAATTTGATTGGAAATAGCATCCATCCTCGCCCTTAGCTCTGAAACTGCATCTAACTGAAGTACCCTTGTAGGTTTCTGCGTAATAGCTCTACCATCTCCCTGCCAATCAGGATTGCTCTGCGAAAACTTATCTAGCAAATCATAAATTTGATCAAAATTTAAGGCCAGTACTTGGCCTCCAGCAGCAACATCAACCACGATCTTAGTGTGTTGGTTCAACCCCTCAACAAAAGTGTGTGCAACAACCTCATTGGATTGGTTGTGGTGTGGACAATCTCGCAATACAGCTTTGAATCGCTCCCAGGCTGAATACAAAGACTCTCCTTCTAATTGTCTGAATGACATAATTTCACTCCTCAGCCGAGCTGTCTTGGCAGATGGATAAAATTTAGCCAAGAACTTCTTAGCCAAATCCTCCCAAGTAGTGATAGACCCAGACTTTTCAGCCTTTAACCACTTCCTTGCTGCCCCAATCAGTGAAAACGGGAACAACGTCAAGCGAACATAATCAACAGGAACTCCCTTCGGTGTGTAAGTATCACAGATCTCCAAGAAATTCTGGATATGTTGTTGTGGATCCTCGCTAAGTAATCCAGCAAATTGTCCAGTCACATGTAACAGTTGTATCATGCCGGACTTAATCTCAAAGTTCCCGGTGATTTCAGGCTTAACTATGCTCGATGCTACTCCCTCCAGGCTGGGGAGAGCAACATCTCGCATAGCTAAAGCTTGTTCTTCTGCCATTCCTGTAGGTAAAGATCAAGCAGGACCTAATACCTGAAACAGCACAAAACTCAAAACAAAAATTAAACCTGAATAGAAAATAATAAGCTGTTCAAAAAGAAATCAGTCAATTTAGTCCCCGACAACGGCGCCAAAAACTTGTTGCTCCCAAACGCACACGCAAGTATACGCGGTCGACAAGTAATAAAGTGATAAATCGAGTATCATTCCCACGAGGACTATTCAGACTGAATTCTAGCAAACAATTTATATAAACTATTCAAGGATCTTTTTCCAATAGTGGGGATTTTATTAACTAAAGAAAAGTAATTAAATGGTAGAAGTGAATTCAAGCAATAGAGCAAAACTTGGTTGTTATCAGTAATAAGGAGACGGTCCAGGGTCAGAGTTACGAACAATCCAGTTGAGTTTTCCAATTGATTCCACTTCTTAAATCCCGGATTACTAACTAACAGAGTAAATGTACCTGTGAAAACCTTTCGATTCTTCACGGTCTATGCAGGCTACTCCAATCCCTATATGTCTATGGGTTGAATCACGTGCACGTATTAACGAATTCTCTAATTAGTTAAACTAGGTGAGCAAGTATATGTCTATCCTACTCACAAATTGGTTCCCCGATGCCCGGGTTCACAAACTAGTCCTACTCTTTCTTTTTACGTAATTAAATTATCTCTTTCGAGTTCAATCTAAAAATCATAGATAATGCGTAATAATCGGGACCTGACAATTACACAAGTGAAATGAAGAAAGAATAAGCAACCTGTTATGGGATTCAATTAATGGAAATCAATCTTCAAACATCAACCTTCATGAAATACTCTAACCCTAGAACGATATAATTAGCCACGCATACTCATAATAACAACACAAGGAATTGATGTAATAATGAAATAATGATGTAATAGATTAAATGAAGGAAGAAAAACCCTTGTTCTTGATGTTATGAGCTCTCCAATTTGCTCCAAAGTCTGAACTCTCCTCAAAAACTCAGTAAAAGAGTATTTATAGGGTTTACAAACACCTTGTAATAAGTTAAACCCAAGCCTAGACGAAATAGGAAGTCAAAAACGTTCCAGGGGCGCTATAATGGGCGCCCCGCACCTCGTAAAGCGCTGGGACAAGCAGAACCCGCCAAACTTTGGGCGCTTTTGGGGCGCCCCGCGCCAGTAACCGCGCCAGAAAAGTGGGCGCTATAGGGGGCGCCCCGCGCCAGTAGCGCCGGGCTTATTTCGCTGCTTTCTTCATCCGCAACTCGCGTCGTGTCGTGCCTTCGCGTGCTCGATCCAATCCTCAATCCAAATCCAATCTTTTCTTGCTCGATCATGCTCTTTAAAGCTCCCATTGCACTTCATAACAACCTACAATCATACGACATAAAATCAGTGCAAAATCACATTCATTAACTAGAAAACGCGCGAATAACAAGATCAAACATGCGGAAATATTAAGGAAACGTTGGCATAAAATGCCAAACATTAGGGAACAACTCCATTTACGATGAACAAACCATACCAGCAATTGAAGGGAATGCTCCTGATGGGCAGACTTTCTAACTGTAGAGCTCGTGGGAGTAGTGCAAGGTACTCGAGGAGGACGTCGCAAAAACTACAACCCAAGTTGGAATCCCAAAGACACAAATCAAGGGGGTTATACTGCACACTTCACTCAAAAGTTAGTCAATACACCACCTGGGATTGAAGAAAGAAAGAGAAACTTCTACAGTGCATACTGGGATGGTCGAGGCAAATGCTATGAAGGGAGAAACTTGTCTAGGAACCAGTCCTATCTGATTGGGGAGTGCCCTCACGTGAATTTCGTAAGACCTTGTCGGCTAAGACAGAGAAGCGACCAGTGTACTCACTAATGCTCGTCCCAATTGGAAGCGCATCTCTGAAGAAACAAAAGGGAAACAAGTATGGCTACCTAAAGCACCCGAACCTATGTAGGTGGTGATTGAAGAGCCATATGTACTCCCACAACCTGCAAAATGGCCTGGAGATTGGGTTCTAGGCATCATGATAAAGCAAGGTTACGAACCTGGTAAAGGTTTGGGCGAGAACCTGGATGGCATGGTTGAGCCGATCAAAATTGTGATGAGGCTCGACAATGAAAAGGTCGACATAGGGTATGTTGTAACCTATGAGAAGAGCATGGAAGAAGCATCACTGGACTTCAAGTTCTATAAGAAAAGCACCAAGACTCTCTTACATATTTCTGTCTCGTCTTGATACTTCGATGGCTGAAAAGGGGAGGTGTCCGCAGCGCAAGGAGGGGATCCAAAGATAGCTGATGCTGAAGAGGACCTACTGGCAGGAGTGAAAGAGCTGTTCATATCCAACGAAGACCACTGTGTGACCTAGAAGAACATGTTGAACCTCCTGGGCTGACAAAGGCTGGATCTGGAGCCGCATTGAACAACTGGATCAGCAACCGGGCCCGAGCTTACCGTGGACCTTGGTTGAGCTGAGGGGATAGAATCTATTTTATGTTTTCTAAAATAAAACCCGACTTTAAGTCGTGGAATTTGCATTTTCTTTCTTGTTGCATATGTCTCCCTACAAACTTTGTTTTGCAAGGATTCATAAATAAAATATCGCACTATTTCCCGTTTAACTTTTGTTTTAATCTTTTAATTTTGCAATATTTTATTTTTCAGCATTCAAACCATTAATCCCATTGAGTCCACAATCGTAACGTGTAATGAAACAATGGAGCTTGAGGAAACTGAAGTTGATTATGATGATTTTGATAAAACCACACAAGAAGAAATTGAAAGATTTGAAAACAAGCCTAAGCCAAACCTAGAAGAAACTGAGGTGATAAACCTATGAGATGAGGAAATTGTGAAAGAGACAAGAATCAGTGTGCATCTCACCGCCGAAGTAAAAAGCGTTACACTGAGATTCTTAAAGAATATGAGGACGTATTTGCCTGGTTGTATGACGATATGACTAGCATAAGCACGGATGTGGTAGCTCACAAATTACCTATCAATCCGGGCTTTCCTCCGGTCAACCAAAAAGCCTAAATGTTCAAGTCGTCGGTGCTGTTAAAAATTGGGGAAGAGGTAGCCAAGCAGCTCAATGCAGGAATCTTGAAAACAGTCAAATACCCAACACAGTTAGCCAATATTGTCCCAGTGCCGAAGAAAGATGGGAAGCTCAAATTTGCATGGACTACAGGGATCTGAATAGAGCGAGCACGAAAGATGATTTTCCTTTGCCAAACATACACATCCTGATTGATAATTGTGCGAAACACGAACTACAATCGTTCGTGGATTGTTTCGCCGGTTATCATCAAGTGCTCATGGATGAAGAGGACGCCGAGAAAACAGCTTTCACTACCTCTTGGGGTACTTATTGCTACAAGGTTATGTCGTTTGGGTTGAAGAATGCTGGGGCAACTTACATGAGGGCAATGACAACTATGTTCCATGACTTGATGCACAAAGAGATTGAAGTCTACGTGGATGATGTGATCATTAAATCGAAGAAGATTTCAGAGCACCTTGACAACTTGCACAAGTTTTTCAACCGCTTGCAAAAGTATAATTTGAAGCTAAATCCAGCAAAGTATCCCTTTGGTGTTCCAGCAGGGAAGCTTCTAGGTTTCATCGTCAGTAGGAGAGGTATCGAGTTTGATCCATCCAAGATCAAAGCCATCAAAGAATAGCCGCCGCCAAAAAGCAAGAAAAAGGTCATGAGCTTCCTTGGAAGGCTCAACTACATCAGCCGGTTCATAGCACAATCCACTATCATCTGCGAGCCGATCATCAAGTTACTAAAGAGTAAGAAAGACGCAGCGATTGAGTAGACGGAAGGCTGTCAAAGAGAATTTGATCGGATAAAAGAGTACTTGTCTTGCCCGCCTGTGCTGGTTCCATCCGAGCCTAGGCGACCTTTGATCTTGTACCTGTCTGTGGTAGATTCGGCATTTGGTTGTGTATTGGGGTAACATGGTTCAACTGGAAAAAAGGAACAAGCAACATACTATCTAAGCAAGAAGTTTACTCCTTACGAGGCTAAGTACACATTGTTGGAACGCATGTGCTGTGCGCTGACCTGGATAGCACAAAAACTGAGGCGCTACTTGACATCTTACTCTACATTGCTGATATCGAGGATGGATCCTCTCAAGTATATCTTCCAAAAACCAATGCCTATTGGAAAGCTGGCTAAATGGCAAATGTTGCTCAGTGAATTCGACATCACTTTTGTAACTCAAAAGGTGGTGAAAGCTCAAGCCTTGGCTGATCATATGGCCAAGAAACCAGTAGGAGATGACTATGAACGGTTACACACCTATTCCCCCGACGAAGAAATCATGTTCGTAGGAGAAGATATCACCGAAGAGTATGATGGTTGGAGGCTGTTCTTCGATGGAGCAGTGAATTTCAAAGGAGTCAGCATTGGAGCATTGTTAGTCTCTAAGACTGGACAACATTATCCTGTCACAGCCAAATTAAGGTTCCCTTTCACCAACAACATGGTGGAGTATGAAGCCTGCATCTTGGGTCTTAGACTGGCGGTAGACATAAACATACAAGAGCTGTTAGCCATCGGAAATTCTGACTTACTGATTCACCAAGTCCGAGGAGAATGGACAGCAAAGAACTCCAAGATATTGCCATACCTGGAGTGCATAAAAGAGTTAAAAGAAAAGGTTCACCAAGATAGAGTTCTGGCATGTACCCAGGCTACAAAATGAGTTCGCGGATGCTTTGGCCACCATATCTTCCATGATCAAACATCCTGATAAGAACTACATTGACTAAATACCCTTCGCAGTTAAGAAGAAACCAACATATTTTTACCATGTAGAAGAAGAATCAGAGGGACAACCCTGGTTCTATGACATCAAAGGGTTTCTTAAAGAAGGCATCTACCCAAAGGATGCGACAAACCTCCAAAAGAAGACCCTGAGGAGGTTAGCAAATCGTTTCTTTCTGAATGGAGAAGTTTGTACAAAAGGACACCTGACTTGGGATTGCTGAGATGTGTGGACGCCAAAGAAGCTGCAAGATTGTTAGAAGAAATACACTCTGGGACGTGCGGCTCACATATGAACGGTTTCGTGCTTGCAAAGAAGATTTTGAGGGCTGGCTATATCTGGATGACAATGGAGCATGATTTCACAAAGTACGCAAAGAAATGTCATCAATTCCAAGTCCACAGAGACATGATTCGAGTGCCTCCTAATGAATTGAATATCATGGGATCACCTTGGCCTTTTGCTGCTTGGGGAATGGACGTCATAGGACCCATCGAGCCAGCCGCTTCCAATGGACATCGCTTCATATTGGTGGCCATCGATTATTTTACCAAATGGGTAGAAGCTGCATCGTACAAGTCAGTGACGAAGAAAGTGGTGTTAAACTTTGTCCGTGATAAGATGATCTGTCGATTTGGCATTCCCGAGTCCATCATCACTAACAACGGGTCCAATCTCAATAGTGACCTAATGATAGCGACCTGTGAGGTTTTCAAGATCAAGCACCACAATTCCACCGCATATAGACCTCAAATGAATGGTGCGATTGAGGCAGCCAACAAAAACATCAAAAGGATATTGCGCAAGATGACAGGCAATTCAAAGCAATGGCACGAGAACCTACCCTATGCTCTGTAAGGGTACCGCACCACAATGAGAACATCAACAAGGGCTACTCCTTACTTATTGGTGTATGGCACCGAGGCAGTGATACCAGCGGATGTCGAGATACCATCTCTGAGAATCATCCAAGAGACACAGCTGAAGGACGCTGAATAGATCAAAGGAAGAATGGAGCAATTGGCCTTCATCGACGGCAAGAGGCTAAATGCAGTATGTCATGGGCAATTATATCAGAGGAGAATGGCTAAGGCATTTAACAAGAAAGTTCAAGAAAGATCCTTCGAACCTGGGCAATTAGTACTGAAGAAGATATTTCCAAATCAAGAAGAAGCAAAAGCAAATTTGCACCAAATTGGCAGGGGCTGTACATGGTTCATCGAGTTCTGAATGGAGGAGCATTGATACTGGCGAAAATGGATGGAGAAGTTTGGCCGAAACCAATCAACTTAGACGCTGTCAAAAGATATTATGTATGAGAGCTTGTACTAGTTAGTGATTTCGCCATTATGCAATACATTATGTAATCTGAACTACGTCACGACCTGATTCCCCAAGAGGGATACGTAGGCAACCTACTCAAGGTTCGATCGCATAAATATAAAAATTTCATTTCCCACAAAGCAAACACTGGGCAAAATTTTTGAGGAACTCTTAAAAATTCCTAGAGGACAAACTTAGTCGACACTGGGGAATAACTGTTTTAGGACCTCTCAAAAATTTCAAACGCGAACTGGGGCAGAATTTTAAGGTCACCCTCAAAATTCATTTGATAGAGTTTGGAACAGCATGAAGGGCAACAACTTTGGCTTTACACAACGCGACTTGTGACTCAATGGGATAAAATATTTCACTTCGTTTCTTTCTCATAAAAGTTTTTTCAAAATGTTTGCATTATTTACTGCATTATACATATCCCCACTAGCTCGGCCAAGGTCCCGACACTCATGGGCAGCAAGTGCGAAGCGAGCCAAGAATGCACACACCAAACCACCCCGCACAACTCACCAATCTTTCTTTGGATGCAGGCACCAAAGTACGCAACTCGGCAACACACGAAAGACATGTTTCGACAAAGGTTATCAAATTCTTCTTACCATATTTAATTTAGCTGAGAGTACACAGCTCGAAGCGTCGGTTGAAGGTACACAGCCTGATATCGATTTGCATTTAAATTAGCTGAGGGTATACAGCCCGAAGCGTCGGTTGAGGGTACACAACCCGATATCGATTTACATTTAAATTAGCTGAGGGTACACAGCCCGAAACGTCGGTTGAGGTTACACAGCCCGATATTGATTTGCATTTAAATTAGCTGAAGGTACACAACCCGAAGTGTCGATTGAGGGTACACAGCCCGATATTGATTTGTCATTTTAGTTCCTTGCAGAGGGTACACAGCCCAATGCATCGACTGAGGATACACAGCCTGATGTCAAACCTAACATTTGGAACAGCAAAAGACACACAGTCAAGCATAGCAGACATACATGCGTACAGCAAAGAGTCCTGAAAATACAATCCAGCTCGATGGGAAGGTACGTTCTACATTCACTTATATATACATTATCGTGCAGACTCATCTTTATTGCAGGATATAGACTCGGACAACGCGAACATTGCCACCTAACTCCTCAACAATTCCTATAAGTCATAAGCATTCCTCTAGAGTCATGACAAAATTAGTCGTTCTGTCAACGTCTTTGCCCGAAGACTCTTTCATCATCCCCGGGCAAAGAGGGGCAGCTGTTGACACCTAATTTTGTCCCTCCTATTTCAGTAGCTATTATTCAGACAAATTGCATTGATAATCACATAAACATCCTACACTTACCCCTATCCTAAGTCATTATCTCATGCACGTACACCAATTAGGCTACTTTAGAAGCATTTGCACGAGTGATCGCATTTATACAAAGCTGGCATATCTCGTCAATATTTTTCACAATTATTTATGTTTCAAGGAAAATACCTAAATTATTTTAAAACCTAATATAATATATTTTCTTGATTATTTAGCCTTGGTAATTTATTTTTCTTAATTTTATAATTCTTTCATAAACGCTTTATACAGTTTATATGAATTTATATTTGGTTTATAAGCTTTTATACACATTATATACGCTATATATACGCACATATATATATACACCTCATATTTATACCCATACATCAGCCCATTTTTTACACCTCAGTACCTACGTGGCAAGATCCTGGCCGTCCACACGACCGATCCAACGGCCAGGATTAAAACTTCCATTATTAACTATACTACTCCCCCGGAAACCCTTAACACCCCTTTCATTTTCCCCCAAAATCTCAGCCGCCACCACTCTCTTCTCTCCCTCGTCAAAAAACCTAACGACGCCCTGTCATGGCCACTTTCCTGCCATTATCGCCGGCAAAACCGTGCTCCTCTCGACCTCCGCTACAAAAACCTTCCAATGATTTGTTTGTTCAGTGAAGTCAATGCACAACCTTCACATGACTGTCACCGGTGAGGAAATTCTAGCAAGAATCTGGTAAGACCTAAACTCTACCACCTAAGAGGAAAGGAAAATTCCCCACGCATGCATAATCAAAGTGGGTTCAAATTCGACCCGACTCCGATGTTAAATGGGTAATCTCTAATCCAGGTCGTTTGAACCTACATCTTTCACCCCTCACACCTATATAAGGGGACTTATTTTGATACCTTCAGACACAGTTCAATAACTAAAAAAACACTAAAAACTGGAAAAAGAATTGAAACAGATAGGGCATTACACTCTTTTTCTTCTGATCAATTAGGGGTAGCCTGCTCTTTGTTACTTCTGCTCTTGTTCTTTGCAATAAACATTGTTCTATACATTGTCTCCTGTGTATGCTGTACACCCTGACAAGGTATATATTACCAGTTTCTTTACCATCAGTGCCCATACTACTTGCCTGCCTATGCTTGTTTCTTGCTTGTTCTTCTCTTTGTTTATACTCTCTATACTTGAGTGAAAGCTCTTCATTCTATACTGGCTTTGGGTCTTTGTTGGAGCCCCTACTAACCCCTGAGTGCAGCTTTAAATGGATGGCCATGACAAGCCATACCAGCTTTGTTTAGTTGCAGATTTAGGACTTTGAGAAGTCCATCAGTTGTACTGTACAGTGACTGCTTAAGCACAGTTATTTGAGGCCCCTGCTATGCTTGAACTCAGACAGTCTACTTGTCTTTCCGTATACGTTTGCCCCTTAGAAATTGTCTCCACTATGTATATTCATTAGGTTTCCGGTTTATATCTGTATAACACAGGGAACACAGCCCTCCTCTTAACTTTTCTTTCCTATTTGCTGCATCACTAAAAAATCATGATGTTTTTTTCAAATCTGTGTAGCATGTTCTGGGTAAAACTAAGTTATATCGTCTCTTTTAAAGTCTGCATGTTTTGGGTATAACTTCTGAACGATAACACTGCCTTATCAATTACTTCTCACAGGTCTTAGAATTAAAACACTTGAAAGCATGCTTTTTTAACGTTAAATCTGGAACTTTATTTAAACCGAGGCTATTTGTGCAAAACATGCTAAAATCTGGACGGTTAAACTTAAACTGCCTCTATTTGCATAAGTGATCCAGGCCCAAAATCATTTTTAAAATGTAGCCTTTATATGTATTTAAACGATTTTTGTTACTTTAAAACTCCTATACACTAATCTAATAGTTTATAGGGGTGTATAAGTGATAGGAGTCGACTATACGAGTATAAAAAAGTTTTCTAAAGCCTAAACTATTCAGCTACTCATGTATTTGCGTGCCTATACTTATAATTATTTGCGACAGACCCCCTTATTTGTATTTATGTTCTTTATGTAACCCACTTTTGAAAAACAACCTCTTTACCTAAATACTTTTCATAACTGACCCCTAAACAAAAATAGCCATTAAGGTTAGGGTTCGACAATTCATGACGAGACACACCGATCCTAAATGGCTAATATTTTGTTTTAAAAACAACACTCATTCGGTTTTGACCAAAATTTGAAATCTTTTATAAAAGTGGCCAGTTTTGCAAAACTGACTATCTGCGTAAAATTATTTTAATGGCTGAAATTACATGAATGAGCTGAGGTTGAAATATCTTTTGTAAGTTTAACATTAAATACGATTAGGCATTTGAACTTGAGGCCTTGAAATGCGATTAGGCATTGAAATAGGTCGTATATGTATAACGTAAAGCTTATTTGTATGTGTATTGTTTAAACTTGCATAGTTATACTTACTTTCATAACTTAGACACTAAAGTTGCCTTTTAAGTTAGTATTGCCTATAATAGTGCTCACAACTTTAACATCCCAAAATGTAGACTCGGGCGGGAACCACCTTTCGTGAGACTTGAGGAAGTGCCTAACACCTTCTTCCTCGAGTCATTTGGATTTCTTACCCTTTTTGAATCTCTGAAACTGGACTAGTGTAACAATGTACTCGACCTTAGACGCTTAGGTGGCCTAATACACCTTAGAAAACTATATTAGGTGGCGACTCCAACTCTTGAACTCAAACGAGTTACCCAGTCAAATCGGAAACCCGACTCGTTCAGAGTTGAGTCTAAAATCGGGTATGAAAATATCCCTCTTTGCCTCAATCAAGTCCAAATCTATCAGCATGGCCTCCTTGTTTGATTCATCGGTGGAATGAGCGAACCGAAGGCTAGGTTCGCCAACTTCTGCCGGAATCAATGCTTCTGCTCCATAGACAAGTGAGAACGGAGTCTCTCCCGTGCTGTTTTTCACCGTTGTTCGATGAGCCCACAGCACATCTGGGAGTTCGTACGGCCAGTTGCCTTTTGATTCATCCATCCTGTTCTTTAAGTGTTCGATTATTATCTGGGGTGATAAGGTGTTGATGCGTTCCGCTTGATCCCCCACTTTTTGAAAAAGGATGTGATTCTACTCCCCACGAACTTTTTACCGTTGTCGTATTCGATCTCTTTTGGGATCCCAAAACGGCAAATAATATTCTGATGAATAAACTTGATGACTTCCTGTTCGCGGATTTTAGCCAAAGCAATTGCTTCTATCCTCTTAGAAAAATAATCTGTTAAAATTAAAATAAACTTTACCCCACCGGGCGCTGTTGGAAGCGGCCCGACTAAATCCATCCGCTACTTCATGAACAGCCATGGTGAGGTGACCAAATGAAGAGGCTCTGCTTGTTGGTGAATAAAGTTGTTGTGCCATTGACATTTGTCGCATTTTTGAAAGAAGTCCTTTGCGTCATCTCCCATCCTTGGCCAGTAGTAGCCAGCTCTGATTAGCTTCCGTACCAATGACTTGCTTCTGGAATGATTGCAACATTGGCCTTCGTGAACTTTCCTCATCACAGAACTCGTTCCATCTGGCACAACACACTTTGCTAAAGGGACACTAAACATTCACCTATAGATTTGGTTGTTTAAAAGGCAATATCTGGCCGCTTTAGCTTTGAGTGATCGGGCAGCTTTTTTGTCTTCGGGTAGAACATCTGCCTGCAAATAAGATAAATATTTGTTTCTCCAATCCCAAGTGTGATTGACATTGTTTACCTCTTTAATGCTCCGAAAGAGTGGAGATTCGAACAAGTGCACAACTGTTTCATCGAGTTCTCCTTTAACGGCTGCTGCAGAGCCGAGGTTAGCCAAGGCATCTGCTTCGATGTTCTCTTCCCTCGGGATTTGAGCTATCTTCCACTCCTGAAAAGAAGCCAAAAGATTTTGTACCTTGTTGAGAAATTGTTGCATCCTTGTGTCCCGAACACTAAAGTCTCCCTGGATTTGGTTCACCACTAGTTGGGAATCGCTTTTGATGCCCAACCCTTCGATTTTCAAGTCCTTCGCAATCTTTAGACCTGCAGCGAGGGCCTCATATTTCGCCTCGTTGTTAATTTTGGCATGTAGTTTGATCGCATACCTTAGTTTTTCACCGGTTGGTGCTATCAGCAAGACTCTGAGGCCAGTTCCTTTCACGTTTGAAGCTCCATCGGTATACATCATCCAAACTCCGGAATCTGGATCTCTCATCATAAGTTCTTTCTTTTTTGCCTCATGAAAAATGTTAGCACTAAAATCTGCTACAAAATCAGCCAAAACTTGTGATTTGATGGCAGTGCGAGGCTGGTAAGTGATATCGTACTCACTCATCTCGACCGCCCATTTCATCAATCGTCTGGAGAGGCCCGGCTGATGTAAAATACTTCGTAAAGAAAAAGTAGTTACGACAGATATAGCATGACATTGAAAATATGGTCTCAGTTTTCGTGCTGCTATAACTAGTGCAAGTTTTTCTAAGTGTGGATATCTTGTTTCCGCATCAACTCATGTTTTGCTAACATAATAAATAGGAAATTGATTATCTCCGTCCTCGCGAACGAGGACAGCACTCACAGCTACTTCGAAAATCTAAGTATATCAGCAACACTTCTCCTTCAATCGGTTTTTAAAGCAATGGAGAATTGTACAAGTATTACTTCAATTATTTGAGGGCTTGTTTGCATTTCGGCGTCCAATCAAAGCTAGTGTTCTTCTTTAGCACCGAGAAGAATTTGTGACATCATTCAGAGGACCTCGAGATAAACCTGCTGAGATAAGCTACTCGACCAGTCAGTTGTTGAACTTCCTTCACCATTGTCAACTCTTTGGGTATGCTCTTTATTGCTTTGATCTTGTCCGGATTGGCTTCGATCCCTCTCTGCGATACGATGAACCCCAAGAATTTGCCGGATCCGACCCTAAACACACATTTCTCTGGGTTCAGCCTCATGTTGAATTGCCTCAATATCGTAAATGTTTCTTTCAAGTGACTCAGATGATCTTTTCCCTTCAACGACTTGACCAACATGTAATCAATGTATACTTCCATAGTTTTCCCGATCAAATCCTTAAACATGGTGCTGACCAACTATTGATAGGTAGCCCCGGCGTTCTTGAGACCGAAGGGCATGACCGTATAACAGTAAGTCCCCATGTCTCTGATAAAAGAAGTCTTTTCCTGGTCTGTTGGGTCCATCAAAATCTGATTGTAGCCTGAATAGGCGTCCAAAAAGCTTAACATTTCGTGTCCTGCCGTCAAATTGATCAGTCTATCGATGTAAGGCAATGGAAATGAATCTTTTGGGCAAGCTTTATTAAGATCGGCGTAATCGACGCACACTCTCCACTTTCCATTCTTCTTCGGTACAACAACAGTGTTTGCCAACCACTCCGGATACTTAATTTCCTTGATAAATCCATTCATCAACAACTTGTCTACTTCATCATTGATAACTTTCCTTCGAAAACCACCATTTAGTCGCTTCGTTTGTTTCACCAGTCGATGTTTTGGATCGACATTCAACTTATGCGTAGCAACTTTGGGATCGATTCCTATCATGTCCGCGTGGGACCAAGCAAAACAATTAAAGTTATCTCTGAGAAAAGATATAATTTTTTATTTCGCTTCAGGATCTAACTCTACCCCGACATACACCTTTCGATCTGGCTTATCATCGAATAACACTACTTCCTCCAACTCCTCTATCGTAGAATCTCCTACTTTCTGTTTGTTCGGTTCCTTAACGCATGTCAGAATCATGGCGAAGTCCTTACCCGTTGGACTTGGCTCCATTTCGTCATCTTCGACCACAGATTCGGGTAACTGTGATTGCTATTTCTTAGCGCCGTCCATGACGGCCACTAAGTAACATTCTCGAGAAGTCTGTTGTTCACTTCTAATTTCACGCACTCCCCATGGAGTGGGAAATTTCACAACTTGATGCAACGTCGATGGAACTGCTCCCATAGCATGGATTCATGGTCGACCAAGTATCACGTTGTAAGCCATATCTCCTTTCATCACCTGGAACAAAGTATCATTTTCGACGCCTTTCGCGTATGTTTACAGCGTAATTTCCCCAATGGTTACTTCGCTCAAATTATTGAATCCCGATAAGACCATTGATCGAGGTACGATCTTATCGTTCAACTGCAACTGCTCCACTACCCTAGAGTGAATTATGTTGACCGAACTGCCTGCGTCGATCAACACTCTTCTTACATCGAAATTATCAACTCTCATTGTAACTACTAAGGCATCATGATGGGGATGAATCCTTTTGTCAAAATCGAAATCTCCGAACACTATCTCATCATTCATATCTTCTCGCGTCCTCTTATCTCGTGTAAACGAAACTTTTTCATATTTCTTTGTGGTATAAGTTACTCCAAAAACATCATCTCCTCTAGTGATGACATTCACCGTCTTCCTCGGAGCAGGAGGTTTTGGCGGCTGATCATCTTTCTTTTTGTTGAAATTATTTCGTCCCCTTTCGGTCAAAAGCTCCACCAAATGCCTCTTTTCCAACAAACTAGCTACCTCATATCGCAATGTTTTACACTCTTCGGTCGTATGACCGAAATCATGATGAAAAGCACACCATAGATTTTCATCTCTTGTGTTCGAATTCGTTTTCATGCGGCTGGGTAATTTCAAAACTTTCTCACGCATTCCCCTCAAATGATTCACCAGATTAGCTGTTGTCACACAAAAATTATACTCGGAAACTTTAGGAGGCAGTGGTCGATCTTTTGGAGCTAAGGATGGACCTGACTGCTCCTTCTTTGGTTGACTCCTCGAACTACCAGCTTCATGGTTGTTTCCTCCCATTCGAGGGAAATTATAAGGTTCCCATCGTTGATCCCTGTGTTTCACCTGTCGTTTTCGACTCTTCGTGGTGGTCGTTCATACCGACAATTGTATCAGGCTAACTGCAACTCTTCTTCCTCAGCCCTGATCTTTGGCTCACATTCACGATGCAAATCATAAAAGGTCTATGGAGTGACCTCCCTCAACTGATATTTCAACTTTGCGCATGCCTCCATTGAATCGTTACTTAGATTGTTTGCAAAAGACAAACAAGCCCATCTCTCCTCGACATTTGGGATATTAATCTTTTCGTCGTTGAACCACTTCAAAAACTATTTGATCGTTTCATTGGGTCGTTGCTTAATGTTCAAAATATCCTCCACTCTCGGTTCTATCTTTTTAGCTCCAGTGTGTGCTCAAATGAATTTTGCTGACATATCATCAAAATCTGATATCCCATTTTTGGGGAACTGCATATACCATTTCAACGCTCCTCCCCTCAGCGTTTCGCAGAACTTCTTCAAACAGAATGAGTTGATTTCATCCGATATCATATCGTTCGACTGGACTACAATCGAGAACATGTCGATGTGGTCCCTCGGATCTGTAGTTCCATCATACCTCAAACTCTCCGGTAGATTGAAAGTTTTGAGAATTGGTAATGGGGCTGCACTTGGAGGAAACGGCCGCTTTGAGATCGATTTTTTAGCGATGTCGTCCATTAATTTTGGAACTCCTGGCAATTTGTCCATAAACGATTTCATCTCATTAAATTTCTTCTCCACTGTATCATTCAACAACGTCTGCATTATAGCCAATATCCTTGCTTCTGTCACGACGGAGGCTAGAGCTCACTTAGCCACGGCGATCGTACCTGATCCTCCGGATCCAACCCCTGCTGCAGGTCCCCCTGTTACGTCGCCCTGAGGAACCGAAGTCGGAATGCCTGCGGGAGATGTGATCGAGGAGGTAGGCGCTCCATTTCCGATAGAGCCAGACAGAATTTCCAATTGCCTGTGTATCAATTCAAACTGCGCATCATGTCTCTTCAAATATTCCATCAACGCCATATTGGTATCCACCGATGTAACTTCGACCGCGGGTTTCTTGCCGGGTCGACGTCCTTGAGGCGCATTCAACCATGAACCAGCAGGAACGTGGTCATGAAGCGGATCCTGCTCGTGCTGGATTGATTCACCGACCACTTCTTCAGCCGCTGGAACTTGAACCCCGCCATCGGGATTAAGTTGGTGTTGGCCTTTCAAAGCGATTGTAGCATCAACATTGTGTTCATCTGCTATTACAAAAAAAGAAAACGAACGTAAGTAGTATCAACGATCAAATCTCAGAACAAATCGATTGCCTACGCCCCACGGTGGGTGCCAAATTGTATATCCTAAAAATCGATTTCAGGTATTACAATTAAATTTATATTTAGTTGAGCCTTAGGAGACTGTTGAGTTGATTGCCTCCATGGTCACTCAACTTTGGGTTTTGGCCACCATGGTCACTTATCTTTACTTTGTCTTTCTATGGTCACTCAACTTTGGGTAATTAGCTACCATGGTCACTTATCTTTGCTTTGTCTTTCTATAGTCACTCAACTTTGCCCAAGTAGCTCTTATGGTCATCCAACACAGAAATTCTAACGTCCGTTAAATTTCGCTGACGTGGCAACTACAAAATATTTTGGCAAGTTACATAAATAGAAAAATATTAAATTATTTAAGACCAACTCAATTAAAATTACACCCCACCCAAGAGTTCTTGTTTGAAGTGCCTATTTTTGCAAAAAAAAACTCCTTTTTCTTTAAATCTATCAAAAAAGCCTTCTGGTAACACATTTTCAATGTTAATTTCTTCACCTAATGAAAATCTGAGCACCCAAATGAATTAGTGTCTGGCCTTAATGAATCAGCGGCTTTTGACGCTTCTATAAGCTGAAATTTTTATTGAAGTGACATAAATTTTTTATTTATTATATAGTATCTCACAGTTTGTTTAAGTAATACTATTTTTGTTTAGCAGAACTGGTTCAAGAGATTTTGCATTCTCAGATATTTTCCTTAAGAACTATGCAGCAAAGCAACTCCAACTCGGTGTCAAGATGAATAACTTCTTGGGACCAAATTTATCTTTCAATGGGTTTGCAATATCCCATGATATTATTTTGATTAATATTTGTAATGAAATTGAAGGAAAGTATGTGGATTATCTCTCAACTCTAGGCAAAAAAAAAAAAATAAAAAAAAAAATAAAATAAAAAAAAGGTCACATATGTAGGACCACTTATTCATGAAATTAAAACAACAATAGAGAATGAGGAAAGCTACAGAATTATTCGATGGCTAATTAAGAAGAAGGAGTCTTCGTATCTTTGTGTTTCATTTGTAAGTGAATGGCTAAGTGATGCGAACTTCATTTGGGTGCTCAGATGTTCATTAGGTGAAGAAATTAACGTTGAAAATGTGTTACCAGAAGGCTTTCTTGATAGATTAAAAAAAGGAGTCATTTTTTGGAAAAATGGGCACCTCAAGCAAGAACTCTTGGGTGTGGTTTAGTTTTAATTGGGTTGGTCTTAAATAATTTAATTTTTTTCTATTTATGTAACTTTTCAAAATATTTTTGTAGTTGCCATGTCAGTAAAATTTAACGGACTTAAGATTTCTATGTTGGATAACCATAGGAGCTACTTGGGCAAAGTTGAGTGACCATAGAAAGACAAAGCAAAGATAAGTGACCACAGTAGCCAATTACCCAAAGTTGAGTGACCATAGAAGACAAAACAAAGATAAGTGACCATGGTGGCCAATTACCCAAAGTTGAGTGACCATAGAGGTAATCAACTCGAGACCGTTTATATCTTGATTCGATCGACTGATAAGCAGTTTACGTTAAAAGATGATTGGTTTAATGAATACCTACCGACGTTGCTATGAAATTATAAATTCGATGGCACAAATGAAAATGGATTCGGCAATACACAGAACAACAAACTTGACTCGAAGACAAAGATATGACCGAATTAACAAAGGCAAATAGCAAATTTATCGATTGCGATAGTGCAGCTATTTGACCTTAAACGATTGATTCTTACTGATTCCGAATAAATGAATTACGAGCAAGGCAAATAAGTATTAATTTATCAAACGCGTGTTTAACTATCAAATGACTTCGTATCGAGTAGATGATATAAACTAGAATTTGACGAAAGATGTCGCGATAGGATTACAATGACAGCAGTGATAAATGAATAAGATAATACGAATCTAATGACAGTAATTTGGTTAAAATGACGAAAGTGTGACTTAGGGATCGAGCAATAATCTTGTTTGATAGTATTACGATCAAAACGATAGTAAGCAATCAACAAGATCAACAATGATAAAAAAATGTCAAACACTGGAAACAACAAGTAAACAATTGAATAAATAACAAATAAATAGACGAAAGCAGTAAAGCTTATTGTATTGATTAATCGAAGGCTTGTGCTCCGTTGAAAGAGAAGAGTCCTCCTTCCAGAGTTGGACCAAGCAGCGATTGCATAAATACACTGATTATAATAATGGCGGCATGATGATGATGTTAGAAATAGTGTTATAGCAGTAAAGTAAAAAAGGGGGTTGATTTGTTCAATAGAACGTAAGTTTACAAATGGAGAAATATGGGTGTATTTATAGGATGAGAAATGTGGAGTCTCCAACCCTAGAAGGACTCCACTCTCCCACGTTTCTCCATCAGTCATGCAGTTGTAGTTGCCCACATCTAACAGACTCCGTTGAATTCGGTCCGACAAAAGCGGGATAAGATCAACCATCCTTATCTGACACAGTAATTGTCTTTGAAGTCTTTCGATCACGATCCAGTTCAATCGATCACACTCTATCGATCGACGCTATTCCACTCTGATCTCGCTTTATGCTGTCTCCGATAATTGTTCTCACCTCGCCACGTAGTTGGCTACATGTCACTTGTGTAATCGGACAAAATCCGACCAATACACACATACAAAAATGAAAACATAGGATTCACCAAAAATATACACACATATATGTATATATATTTCTATTATATATACACATAGGTATACATAAATTGTGGTGATAATATAGTTTTTATAAATTTTAATATAGTTGTTTAATTTTCAAATAATTAATTTGTACCATAGACAAAACAAATAAAGATCCGAAAAATATTTACACTTTTCTATGCCTCATGAAAAGGATCACATTCATATTGTGGTCGTATTATCTTTTATGTAAATTTTCTTCACAAGAGAAATGATCCTAGTGTAACCACAATCCCAATCGACACCAAACTTGCATGTGTAATTCCAAGTTTTTAACCAAAGAAAGTTGCCATTTGGTTTCTCTGCTTGGTCCAATTTGGATCAAGAGAAGCAAAATCAAAAACTACACTTTTTGAAAAAATCAATTCCAATAGTCTATTGTGTCTCTCTTAATTTTTCTGGTGGTCATTGGGTATATCATAAGATCATATTTCTGTCTATTCTGCGTGTCTCGTTAAAGACAAAGAGGAAAAATCCAATGACTTTTATGTGACATTTGCACTTTTATGTACCGAAATTCCTATTAGTTTGGCTTCATAATCTATAAATAAGAGATCACTACTATGCCTTTCACTTAAAAAGGAAGACGAATTTAAGAGAAAAAATAAGGCGAATGTTTGTTGGACAATTCAGCCGCAATCGACATCAATAAGTGGCTCTGATACCAACATAAGAATAGACAATAAAGAAACTCAAGAATGTAACAGTGAAGTTTTAGAGAAGAAGAGAGTTGTTTGAAGTGTTATTTCATTTACAAAAAATGGTATATTATATATATATATATATATATATATATACATGCACACATATTACAAATCAATCTATGCCTAATTCTAAGCCACTAAATCAGTGATCCATATTCTGTGGTATATAATTTATACTAAATAGGAAAGTGAATATTAAGATATCAATACAATATTTCTTAACACTCCCTCTCAAGTTGGAGAGTGAATATCATGAAGTCCCAACTTGTTGCGTAGTCTCACAAACTGATCTTTTCCCAATGCCTTTGTAAACACATCAGCCAACTGGAAGCGCGTAGGCACATATGATGGACTAATCTTTCCAGCTTGTAATTTTTCTCTAACTATGTGGCAATCTATTTCAATATATTTTGTGCGTTCATGGAAGACGGGATTTGCTGCAATGTGTAAAGCAACTTGATTGTCACAAAAAAGTTGTGAAGGAGCTACTTGTGAAACTTTTAAATCTTATAGAATGTAGCGCAACCATGTAAGCTCCAAGCAAGTGTTACCCATAGCTCGATATTCTGCTTATGCTGACGATCTTGAAACATTTGATTTTTCTTGGACTTCCATGATATAAGAGAGTTTCCAAGAAAAATGCAATATCCTTTAACTGATCTCCTTGTGGCTCGATAGCCTGCCCAATCTGAATCACAAAAGGCCTTTAAAGTAAGGTTATTTTTTGAAGGAAATAATAAACCTTGACCTGGAGTGCCCTTAATGTATTTGAGAACACGTATAGCACCATCCCAATGAGGTTTCCGAGGCTCGCGCATGCATTGACCTAGTGTACGAACAGATTAGACTATGTCAGGTCTTGTAACTGTAAGATAAATTAGTCTACCAACTAATCTTCTATACATGGTTGGATCATTCAATAACTCTCCATGTGTAGGAGTAAGCTTCAAATTTTATTCCACTAGAAATTTGTCGGGGCGCGCTCATAAAAGTCCTCAATCTTGCAAAATGTCTAATGCATATTTCCTTTGAGACATGAAAATACCTTTATGTGATCGGAAAAATTCAATACCCAAAAAGTATTTCAAGTTACCAAGATCTTTGATGCGAAAGCGCTTGAGAAGGAAACTTTTGAGTTGTTCGATTTCCTTATGAACATTTCCTGTGAGAAGTATATCATCAACACAGATCAAAATTGCAGTGAATGAATTACCTTGAGCCTTGGTGAAGAGGGAATAGTCAGCCTTTAATTGTACATAACCAGCCTTTTGAATAGTTTCTGAAAAGGTGAGAAACCAATTTCTAGAAGCTTGCTTGAGACCATTGAGTGATTTATGTAGCCGACATACAGTGTTCTCCCCCTATCGGCAAAGACCTCGTGGAGGTTCCATATACACTTCTTCATTCAAGTCACCGTGAAGAAATGCATCTTGTACATCTAATTGGTAGGCAAAACAATTGCGTGCGACAACTACAGTAAGAAGACAACGTAGTGTAGTAAGTTTGGCCATTGGAGAAACAGTTTCTTGGTAATCAGTACCCTCTACTTGAGTGTATCCTTTGGTGACTAGAAGAGCCTTGTATCGCTCGATGCTACCATTCAACTTGTACTTAATTTTATAGACCCATTTGCAATCGATGGGTTTATGTCCAGCAGGAAGAGGTACCAAAATCCATGTATTGTTTTGTTGGAGCACTTTTAATTCTGCATTCATGGACTGTCTCCGGTGAGGATCAAGAATTGCTTGATTATATGACTTAGGCTCAGTTTGACATGTAATGTTAGCTAAAAACATACAATGTGCAGATGATATGTGTAACACCCCAGCTAAGGGGTAAGTGTCCCACATCGGCATAATACAGGAGAGATGCTGAGTATATAAGTATACATGTCTTTGACCCTAATGACGCGTTTTAAAGCTGTGCAGGCAAAGCAGACAATATCACTAGCGGGCTTGGACTGTTGCATATGGTATCAGAGCCAGGTTGTAACTGAAAATATATATGGGATCATAAACTCATAAACAACCGGCGATATAAGATAGACAGAACATATAGGTTTTCTGAAAATATCAATAGTCAGAAATACATGACACATACACAAAACATCGCACTATAATCACATAATACACAACAACCGGTGCAATGAAATAGAATAAATGCAGTATGATGCAATGGGTTCACATGTGCCAAATATATGGAGCAGGATTAATGCAATGGGTTCACATGTGCCAAATAAGTATAGTCCTACTCCAGGGCAGAATTCTCCTACCCTCAATACGATGCAATGGAGCGGAGTCCTCCTGCTCCTAGGGCGGAGTCCTCCTACCCTCAATATAATGCAAGGAGCGGAATCCTCCTACCCTCAATATGATGCAAGGAGCGGAATCCTCCTACTCATAGGGCAGAATCCTCCTACCCTCAATATGATGCAAGGAGCGGAATCCTCCTACTCCTATGGCAGAATCCTCCTACCCTCAATAAATACAGTGGAGCGGAATCTTCCTGCTCCTAGGGCAAAATCCTCCTGCCCTCAGTATATGACATAGCAGCCCATAACCAGAAAACATAATACATACGAATGCGGTATGATGAAAGAATGACCATTCGCCGGCTCGGGACTCTCATCGATTACCGAGAAGTATATGCAATAATGACCCTTCACCGGCTCGGGACTCTCATCGATTACCGTGAAGTATATGCAATAATGATCCTTCAGCAGCTCAAGACTCTCATCAATTACCGGGAAGTATATGCAAGTTCACAACTAGAGTAAAATGCTTCTATGTTAAATGCAATACCAGCAACAAGGCATAACATATAATATACAATGTAAATCAAAAGCTAAGGCGTAATAAGTACGCCTATCGGCAGCTACGCACATAAGGAACCCGTGGTAGAATGTCCACAAGGCCAAAGGCCACCAAAGAAATGGATATAATCACTTACCTTATTCCAAAGTGCTACTCAAAAACCACTTTGTCCTTTGAATTCATTGCAAAACGATTCTCACCGTGTTCAATAAGCATAAAAATATATCATATAAGGCTAAAGGCTTCATTCCTTACGTCTTAGGGCAATCTGGTTAGGAACCTGATACCCTATTCGCATACGCGATACGCAGGCCAGGCCTATGTACAGGGTTCAAAGTCACATAACCAAACCCTGAATAAATTGTATTTATATGTTGCCCATAACTCACTGAGTACGATCATATAATCAATTCCATTATCATGATCCAATTAACTCTTTAAATTATCAATTTAACTCATTAGAACGATGTCTAATATCCCAATTTCTACCGTAAAAATATATTCAAGCACACATAATAAATTAAAATAATGAATTAACATCATTACCTGGATGTTTCCGGGTGAAAATCCTATTTTTTCCGCTCCTTTTCCTTTCCTTTTTCTTTCTCTCTTTAAGTTTTTGCTCTCTGTTTTTGTTGTTGTTTTTGTTCCTTTAGAAAGTCATTAAATAGGCACCAATTGTCACCACCATTCTTTGATTCTATCTCCCCCCCCCCCCCTTCCCTTTAATATTTTCTTTTATTGTTTTGCTACAACAACAAACATTAAAATGGAACCCTACGAAATTCGAAATAATACCAAATTTCTCAAGAAAGTTATACAAAATATATGTAACATACTCGCTAAGGCAGATCTCAAATCGGATTCCCAAAACTCAAGATGTGAATTAAAAGGAAAAAGATCAAATTATTAATTTTCGATATTTTAACGGAAACTATCCAAACGACCTCAAAATTCACTTCTGAAAAATCACACAGGTTACAAATGACCATAGGAACCTAACGGTGCTTTTTGAATTTTGAATTGGAGCTCATTCGCCAAAATCAAGCTCGAAAACCTCTTTTTAAGATTTATCGACAATAAAAACTGAAACCTTCATCCGATACTAACCAAACGAGGTCCGATTTAGCTCAATTTTTACAAATAAGTCCTAATGGACCTTACGAAGATTTTAAAATTATCGGCCTGTCAATCAAAATCCTAACTTCCAAAACGACTTCCTAAGGTCGTTTCATTCTCCTCCACTTATACTCTCGTTCCTCCTCGAACGAGACTAAGTCTAAAGAAAAATTCACAGAGATAACAAGAGAAGTTGCACGACCTTCATAATCTATTCCACGAAAATTGTCTTATGATTATTGAATCACACTGAACTTTTTGAATAAAGCATGTCTGGATAATATGATAATACCATTGCCCGTCTTATTCAGACTAAGATGACACTTCCTCGATCACGAGAGGAGAGTTCTACATTTTAGGAACAAAGATACACGGAACTCTGGATGGATTAACATGATTCTGCCGACGAATCTCCTCTTCGATATGCCTTTTGATATAGAACCGGTCGATGGAACTAAGAATTAGCTTATGCTTCAGCAACGCCTTAGAGATTCAATATTAGCATTCAGTATTGGAGGAAGACTCCTCCACTTAGAATATAAACTCATACAGCTAATTTGAATAGGAATAACCATCCTCACACAACCTCCAGGATTAAGGAAGACTAAGGTAAAACCTAACATGGCTCAGACGTGAGCTACCAAATTACCCTCTCGAGTTGCCAAACAGCTGCAACTCTCGAGTTCACAACTCCATTCATTTGCCATAAGCACCACCACCTGATTGATCAACTCTAGGGTCAAATGACGCTTCTCATTACGCTTAGTAGCCTTAAAACACAATAATGTGCTTATTCGGCTACATTAAGACGCACTCTGGCTCAACACAGGGAAAATCACAAGCGGCTACTAACCTCCCAAACTCACTAGTACCGGAAGAAGGATAGGTGGAAATGGACTGAGGATAGAAATAATTAGAACTTTAGGAAGCTCATCTTCTTATTTGCTTGGATACCAGAGATAGACTACTTCCGAGTCAGGCTAGCCAAAGAATCACAGTTGAAGAAATAGATATTAAATGAGCTTTATGGAACAACATCCATGCCAACTCAACTTTCCTATAAGAAGGAAACCCGGATAATTTACCAGAAAGATCTTTTATAATTGAAACAAGCTCATAGAATAACATGACTCTACTAGCATCTTGAACCAAGAGAAGACACATAGATCGAATATTACGTACTAATCACTTTGCACAGGAAGAAACGATAACACTTTCTGATGGTGACGAATTAGGATCTCATGTAACACTCCAGCTAAGGGTTAAGTGTCCCACATCGGCATAACACATGAGAGATGTTGGGTATACAAGTATACATTTAACTTGCAGAAAATAGAAGTCTTGTTTGTTTAGCCAAAGGACAAATGGTGCAAATATTATTAAAAGAGATATCATGAGAAGACAATAGTGAAGAAACTAATTTAAGACGAGATGGTGAAGGATGTCCGAGATGTATGTGCCACAAATTTGAAGGTTGAGAAACTTGATGAGAAGCTGGTATCTTTTGCAATGGAGACATGTAATAAAGACCGTTACACTTCTCACCCAAGCCAATCATCTTCCCCGTACCCAAGTTCTACAAGACGCAAAAATTGAGAAATAAAATGACGCAATAATTCAAGGCTTTAGTGATCTTACTTACTGACATCAAATTTAAGTGGAAAGATGGAATACAATGTATAATGCCTGTAGAAGTGATAGGAGCAGCTCCCGATCTAGTGGCTAAATTGACAACGGGTATTGATGGGGATTGTTCTTATGTAAAAAGGGTGGAATCAGAAATTATATGATCAGTGGCTCCACTATAAAAAATCCATGGCTTAATGAATATAGAATTAATTGAAGCTTTTGGAAAAAGAGATAAACCTGTTGCATTTGCATAAGCATCAACGTTCCAGTAGCATAATTTTGGGTCATCTTATACAAAGCATGAACAATTTGTTGAAGTTGACTTGGAGAAAGTCCATGTGAAGTACTATTGGTCTCTTGAGGATGAGATCCATGTGAAGCTTGAGAAGACTCTGTAGCATTAGCTGATGACATGATATTTTGCAAGTTGGCTTGACTCTTATGCGATGCTTGTTTCCCATTTTGGTTGCTTGATTTGTTTGAAACCCATGTACCATTTTTGAACTTATACCTATCTTCTGTATGGCCTTTTTTGTCACAGTAATTGCAATGAGATTTAAGGGTCCTATAATTTTCAATTGTATGGCCTTCTCTATTACAATGTTCACAATGCTTGTTTTTCGACTTGCTTAAAGAACTATTTTGGCGACTTTGAACTACAACAACAATAGAGAAATTCTCCACTGCTTCCGATGCCATACCTCGCTGTGTTTCTTCTTGAATAACGAGAGAGTAGGCTTGTCGAACATTGGGTAATGGTGACATCATGAGAACATTTGAACGGACAACATTGTAGGTGGCGTTAAAGCCCATGAGAAATTGCATTACACGATCTTCTTCCATCTGTTCATCATGTGCTTTCATCTGATTGCAAATGGGTATAGATCTATGTGCTCGTCCAAAGACCTTTGAGTTTCGTAAAGGAAGCAGAAACTGTCATTGTACCTTGTGATAGAGATGCTAATGACTTTTGGATTTGATAAATTGCTGGTGCATTGTTTTGCGAGAATTGATCTCTAAGATCATCCCACACTTGATAAGCAGACTTAGCATGGACAACTCCTTTGGCTAGATCAGGTTCTATGGAGTTTGTAAGCCATGACAAGACCATGTTGTTACATTGATTCCATTGGGCATATTCAGTTGGTTGTTCTGATTCGGAAGGAGGTTTGATAGATCCATTGATAAAGCCAATTTTATTTTTGGCTGTAAGTGCATGTATCATGGATTTGCTCCATGATGGATAGTTGGCACCATTCAATTTCATTGGAACTAGCATATGATTGGGATGGTCTGAAGGATGAACAAAGTATGGGCTAGATGGGTCCATACCATGGCTTTGCTGGCTGGTTTTTAAACTGGTGGAATGAGGAATTGATCTATTGTCTTTGTCGTTTGACATCTTTGAAACAATACGTGGCTCTGATACCAACTTAAGAAATATACAATAAAGAAACTCAAGAATGTAACAGTAAAGTTTTAGAGAAGAAGAGAGTTGTTTGAAATATTATTTCATTTACAGAAAAATGGTGTGTGTGTGTGTATGTATATATATATACACACGTACACATATTACAAATCAATCTATGCCTAATTCTAAGTCTCTAAATCAGTGATCCATATTTTGTGGGATCTAATTTACACTAAATAGAAAAGTGAATATTAAGATATCAATACAATATTTATTAACATAGTGACTATATATTTTGTCTATGTGGACATTCAAACTAAAAGAAACTTTAAGAACTCTTTATCTATTGTTTGAAGGACTGTTTAGAAAGGCAGTTTGAATGGAAGATGTTTCAATGTTTGCCCAACTATTTGGGATATTCATTATGGTAGAGTAAAAAAAAATTGCTTTTCTTGCCCAGTTTAAAATAATAAGAAAAAACATTCAGAAAGATGCAGCAGTAATCGCAATAATGCCATTCATTTTTTAGCATAGAGTTGCAAAACAAGCAGTAAAGGAGACTCTTCCCACACAGTGCAATTCATAGAAGAAAATAAACCCATGATACCAATGAAGGATTACATAATTCACAACAACACTTAGTTTGCTCGATCACCGCATTTATTCACTAGTCGATAATACAATTACATGTATAAAAACACAATATTAATTTACAATCTAATTTATACCTGATTAAAAAATTATTCTTCATTCGTGGAAGATCTTCATGGAGAATAAGAGAGCTTTTCATGAAGCAGGATAGATTCTTTTGAGTAGAAGTGCAAAGTGAGCAAGAAAAACTATTAATTTCACCCAACTGAAAATCTTTTATACTCCCTCCGTTCCAAAATGAGCGTTTATCTTTTTTTTTTGGTCCCAAAATGAGTGACTTTTTCCTTTTATGACCACTCTTTAAATCTAAGATTTATTTTGGACCACAGGATTAAAAGATACTGGCCCACATTACACACACCTTTCATTTTAAATCATAGGATATAAAAGTCTTCCTTATTTTCTTAAACTCTGTGCCTAGTCAAATCCAGACACTCATTTTGGGACTGAGGGAGTAGCTAAAGAGTTACAGCTGTTTAGGGGTTTTTTCCCCAATAGTTGTAACTTTTCTCTTTTTTCTTTTATTATTATTATTTACATACTTATTATATATGTGGACGTGGATACCAGTTGACCCATATAAGTGCCCCAAATTCAATTTCAAATAATAACAACATGTCACTCGATCTACATATATGTGAAGTATGATATGGCAAGTTGAAAATTAGAATACATAGTAACCTTTTAAAATTGATAATATTACATTACTTGACACTGTCAATGTATATGACTTATTAACAGAGAATGGTGGATGCATAGTCAAGGATTGAACCCAAAGATATTATTTTAGACTATCCTTGAATATTTGTACAAGCATAATGTTTTTAAACCATATTTTCAAAGTATTCAGAACCGTAAATGTATAATGATTAAATTATGTATTCGCCTCTTGAAGCTAATAAATATGGAGAAAGAAATAAGGCTCACAAAGCAATTAGAAGATTTGTTGAATTGTTGGGGGTCACTGCAGTGGCTGATTTTTTACCTTATTTAAGATGGTTAGATATAGGAGGCCATGAGAAGGCCATGAAAAAGACAGCTAAAGAAACGGATTGTCTTGCTGAAGAGTGGTTAGTAGAACACAAAAGAAAGAGGAAATTAAGAGGAATTAAATCTGGAGGTGAAGAAGATTTCATGGACGTTATGCTCTCAATTTGTGAAGATAAAGATTTTCCTGATTTTGATGCTGATACAACTACCAAAGCTACATGCTTGTAAGTTTATCATCACCTTCTTAAAAGACATTTACATGTACCTAATTGTATATTCTATTTCCTTATTTTAAAAATCACATTAAGATATTGCTTGTGGTAAATATTAGATCGGTAAAGGTAGACTATTTTTAAGCCAACACTTGCATATGTGGCTTTCTGGTGATATTTATATGTTTATCCCACTATATTGAGAAACCATTCATAAGTTGAGTAATTCTACGGTAACAAAAAGTTGTTTAATATTGTAATACAATGATTTTTGTAGAAAAAATATAAGTTTGATAATCATTTGAGAAATTAACTACGAGGATGACGAGTAAATTTAACACATCTCATAAGATAAGAGTTAAGACTGTGGTACAACTGTAGTATACATAACTTGGATTTGTTTTCATTCAGTATATTCTGTCAACTAATAACACTTTTATATATTTGTCTCTGGTGTGTGCTCATATTTTGTGTTTTGCGGAGCTGATTGATGTTCGGCATTTTATGCCTACTTTTCCTTAATATTTCCGCACATTTGAGCTTGTTTTGCACTTGTTTGGTGGCTTGTGAATATGGTTTTACGCTGATGTTGTGTTGTTCGTGTGTAGATCGTTACGCGATACATTTGGAGCGTTTCGAAGCTTGATTGAGCATGAATTGATTGGATGATGATTGAAGATTGGATCGAGCACACAAAGGCACGACACAAGCCGAGTTTTGGAGCGAAAAGAGCAAATTCTGGTCTGGCGCTGCAGCCTCCGCGCCGCGCCAGCCATAGCGCGAGGAGGTCTGCGCGTTGCCAGGCGCGTCGCAGGCCAAAGGCACGAAGCCTGGAGGCGTGTTCTGGTTGGTTGCACGCTTTTCGGGGCGCGGGGCGCCAGTTATAGCGCCCCTTATGCGCGATTTTACTTCCTATTCCTTCTAGTTTTGGGTTTAACTTATGTACAAGGGTTTGGAAACAATATAAATAGATTATTACTTAGTTTTTGAAAGGAGTTCTCGACTTTGGAGCAATATTGAGAGCTACACACTTCATTGAACAAGGGTTATCCCCAAATCTTTCATCTATTACATCATTTATTTCATTATTACACCAAATCTTTGCCTTGTGATTATGAATATGTGTGGCTAATTTCCTAACGTTCTGGGGTTAGAATTTACATGAAAGTTGATTGTTGAAGATTGAATTCCATTGATTGAATCCCATAACGGGTTACTTATTCTTCCTTGATTTAACTTGTATAATTGTTAGAGCTCGATAGTTATACATCATCTATGGTTTTTGGGTTGAACTTGAAAGAGAGAACCTAATTACGTAATAAGGAAGAATAGAACTAGTTTGTGACCCGGGCATCGGGGAATCAATTCGCGGGTAGGATAGACATATACTTGCTTGCCTAGTTTAACTAATTACAGGATCGTTAATGCGTGCATGTGATTTAACCCGTAGACATACAGGGATTAGAGTAGCTTGCATAGATTGTGAAGAACTGAAAGGTTTTCATAATTACAATCAACCTGTCAGTTAGTAACCCGGGATTTAAGAAGTGAAATCAATTGAATACATCAACTGGATTGTTCGTAATTCTAACCCTGGATCGCTCCCTTGATATTGTTAACAACCAAAGTTTTGCCCCATTGCTTGATTACATTCCAGCACTTTAATTACTGCACTTTAGTATAAAAACTCTTACAATCATTGGAAAAAGACCCCTGGATAGTTTGTTCAGGAATTGTTTATTAAGCACTAGTCTGCATAGTCCTCGTGGGAACGATACTCGACTTTGTCACTTTATTACTTGGCGACCGCGTATACTTGCGTGTGCGTTTGGGAGCAACAAGTTTTTGGCGCCGTTGCCGGGGATTAATTACGGACTAATTACTTTTGAACAATTACTTAATTGCTATTCAGGTTTAATTTTTTGTTGAGTTTCTTGTGCTGTTTCAGGCAATAGGTTTTGAATGCAAAGGAACAAAAAGGACGAATCACTCGCACCTTTTGATCCCGAGCCTGAAAGAACCTTGAGGAAGACAAGGAAAGAAGCGAGAGATCGAGAAGCATTAGCAATCGTACTTGCATCTCTTCCTGTTGAAATGGCTGAAGAACAAACAGTAGCAGTGCGAGATGTGGCTCTTCCTAGTCTGAAAGGAGTAGAGTCAAGTATTGTGAAGCCTGCTATTACTGGGAACTTTGAGATCAAGCCCGGCATGATTCAGTTGCTGCATGTGACGGGGCAATATAGTGGACTCCTGCATGAAGATCCGCAGCAACACTTGCAGAACTTTCTGGAGATCAGTGATACTTATACACCGACAGGTGTGCCTACTGATTATGTGCGAATGACTTTGTTCCCATTTTCATTGATTGGGACAGCAAGGAAGTGGTTAAAGGCTGAAAAGCCTGGGTCTATCACTACTTGGGAGGATTTAGCTAAGAAATTCTTGGCTAAGTTTTATCCGTCGGCTAAGACGGCCAGGTTGAGGAGTGCAATTTTGTCCTTCAGGCAGTTTGAAGGCGAATCATTATATGCAGCCTGGGAGAGATTTAAAGCGTTATTGAGAGATTGTCCTCACCACAATCAAACTAATGAGGTTATTGCACACACTTTTGTTGAGGGATTGAACCAACAAACTAAGATTGTGGTTGATGCTGCTGCTGGAGGCCAAGTGCTGGCCTTAAATTTTGAACAGATCTATGACTTACTTGATAAGTTTTCACAGAGCAATCCTGATTGGCAGGGTGATGGCAGAGCTAATATATTTAGTGAGGGGGCTAGCAGAGCGGCTACACAGAAAGCTGCTGGGGTACTTCAACTAGATGGAATCACAGAGTTGCGAGCGAAGATGGATGCAATTTCCAATCAAATCAGCAAGCTGGCTCTCCAAGCAAAGCCACAACCAGCTCCAGTGCAGCAAGTTCAGGCCTTTTGTGAGGTATGTGGTGAGGATCATAGCACTGAGATTTGTCCCTCTAACCCAGAATCAGTGTATTATGTGGGTAATCAGAACAGATCACAGGGCCAAAACCGAAATCAGTATGGTAATAATTATAACACGGGTTGGCGTAATCACCCAAATTTTTCTTGGAGGGATACCCGTAAGCAGTTTCAGGGTAATGAGAGAGCCCAATTTACTCAAAACAATGCACCACAGCAGGGATCACAGTCTCAGGCTCAGCCACAGCAGTCTAATACTATGGAGGATATGCTCAAGAAAATTCTTGCAGGGCAGCAAAAGCTCATTGATGAGTCAGCATCTCAGGCACAAACAATAAAAGATTTGAGCAATGCACAGAAAGATCTTGAAAGACAATTGGGGCAGCTTGCTGGAGCACAAAATAATAGACCTCGGGGTGCTTTACCGAGTGATACAGAGAAGAATCCTAGAGAATTTGTGCAAGCAGTGACTTTGAGGAATGGAAGAGCACTGGAGGAAGTTCCCCCAAAGCCAAAGAAGCCTGTTGGTGAGTTAGAGCCAAATGTTGATAGGGAAGTGGAAAAAGAAGCAGAAAAGGTAATCGAAAAGCAGCCCGAGTCTGCTATTGTGAGACCACCACCACCTTTCCCGCAGAGACTTCAGAAGCAGAAAGTTGATGCAGCATGCAAGAAATTTTTGGAGATATTGAGTCAAATTCAGGTAAATATTCCTTTGGTGGAGCTTTTGCGGGATGTTCCCAAATATGCTAAATACATCAAGGATATTGTTGCTAACAAGAGAAGATTGACTGAGTTTGAGACAGTTTCACTTACTGAGGAGTGCAGTTCCAGAGTTAGAAGCAAGCTTCCGCAGAAATTGAAGGACCCGGGCAGTTTTACCATCCCTTTGAAAATTGGGGAACATGAGGTTGGTCGTGCTTTATGTGATTTGGGTGCTAGTGTGAATTTGATGCCTTCTTCAGTTTTTAGGAAGCTAGGCCTGGGTGAGCCACGACCCACTACTGTGACCCTGCAGCTTGCTGATAGATCTTTGACATGCCCTGAGGGGATTATTGAGGATGTGCTTGTACAAGTGGGTCAGTTCATATTACCCGTTGATTTTATTATTCTTGATTATGAAGCTGATCCTGAGGTTCCTCTCATCTTGGGAAGAGGATTTTTGGCTACTGCTGATGCTGTTATTAGAGTCAGAGCTGGCAAGATGATCATGAAGGTAAATGGGGAAGAAGCTGTGTTTAATGTGTTCAGAGCTACCCAGCTTCCTTCTCATTATGAAGAGTTGTCCATGGTAAAGGTAATAGATGATGAGTTGACTGCTGATGAGAGGTCATTCTTGGCTTCTAATGTTGATTCTTTGGAAAGGGCACTCTTATGTGATGATGATGATATCCTGAAGGATGAAGATACTGAAGAATTTGTGGAGGTTCTTAATATGCAGAGTAGATTCATCCCAGGGTGGAAGAAATTTGAGGAGCTTGATAGACCGTTGACCTTAGCTCCTGCTAAACCGTCTATTGAGAAAGCTCCTAATCTTGAGCTCAAACCTTTACCCGCACATTTACGTTATGCTTATTTGGGTGAAGGTAATACTTTACCCGTGATCCTTTCTTCTTTGTTGTCTGATGTGCAGGTTGAGAAGGTGTTGCGGGTATTGCGAGAGCGCAAGAGAGCTATTGGCTGGACTATTGCTGATATTAGAGGGATTAGTCCTTCTTTCTGCATGCATAAAATTCTCTTGGAGGAAGATCATAAGCCATCCATAGAGCAGCAGAGGAGGCTAAATCCAATCATGAAGGAGGTGGTGAAGAAAGAAGTTATCAAGTGGCTGGATGCTGGTATAATTTTTCCTATCTCTGACAGCAAGTGGGTGAGTCCAGTGCAATGTGTTCCTAAGAAAGGGGGCATGACAGTGGTGAAGAATGAGAACAATGAGTTGATTCCTACAAGAACTGTTACATGGTGGCGAATTTGCATTGATTATAGGAAGCTGAACAAGGCCACCAGGAAAGATCACTTCCCACTCCCTTTTATTGATCAGATGTTGGATAGACTAGCAGGCCATGAGTATTATTTTTTCTTGGATGGTTATTCGGGCTACAATCAAATTGTGATAGCCCCTGAAGACCAAGAGAAGACCACTTTTACTTGTCCATATGGCACCTATGCATTTAGGAGGATGCCATTTGGGTTGTGTAATGCCCCAGGGACTTTTCAGCGGTGCATGATGGCTATTTTCACTGACATGGTGGAAAAATTTGTGGAAGTGTTTATGGATGATTTCTCAGTGGTTGGTGACTCTTTTGATGAATGCTTGAAGAATCTTGATGCTGTGCTGAGCCGTTGTGAAGAAACAAATCTGGTGCTGAATTGGGAAAAATGTCACTTTATGGTTCAAGAAGGCATAGTACTTGGGCACAAGGTGTCAAAGCAAGGGATTGAGGTTGACAAGGCGAAGATAGAGGCTATTGAGAAATTACCACCACCTATCTCTGTTAAGGGGGTGCGTAGTTTCTTGGGACATGCAGGGTTCTATAGACGGTTCATAAAGGACTTCTCCAAAATTTCCACTCCCTTGTGCAAATTGCTGGAGAAGGATGTGAAATTTGTGTTTGATGATGCTTGTATTAAGGCGTTTGAAGAGTTGAAGAACAGGTTGGTGACCGCACCAATCATCATTGCTCCTGACTGGTCTTTGCCATTTGAATTGATGTGTGATGCGAGTGATAATGCAATTGGGGCTGTTCTAGGCCAAAGAATAGGAAGAATTTTTCACTCCATCTATTATGCAAGCAAGACGCTTGATGCAGCCCAGTCCAATTATACTACCACTGAGAAGGAGTTGCTAGCCGTGGTTTATGCTTTTGATAAATTCAGATCTTATTTGGTTGGCACTCGTGTTGTTGTCTACACTGATCATGCCGCAATCCGGTATTTGTTTGAAAAGAAGGACTCCAAGCCGAGACTTATTCGATGGGTTCTCCTATTGCAAGAGTTTGATGTTGAAATTCGAGATCGCAAGGGGACTGAGAATCAAGTAGCTGATCATTTGTCAAGGCTGGAGAATAGAGATCATGTAGATGAGGGGCCTGAGATTAAAGAGGTATTTCCTGATGAGCAACTTTTTGCTCTTGATGCAGCTGAGGTGCCATGGTATGCTGACATGGTGAATTTTCTTGTGAGTAATGTGTATCCCCCTGGGGCAACTGCCGAGCAGAAGCGTAAACTCCTTCATGAGAGCAGATATTATGTGTGGGATGAGCCCTATTTGTACAAGATAGGTGTTGATCAACTAGCTAGGAGATGTGTTCCAAGGGAAGAAGTAGAGCCGATTCTACAGAGCTGTCATTCCTCTCCTTATGGTGGCCACCTTGGTGGAGATCGAACAGCTGCAAAGGTACTGCAATCTGGTTTCTTTTGGCCTACTTTATTTAAAGATGCTCATGCATTAGTGAAGCAATGTGATCGTTGCCAAAGAACGGGTACCATTACTAGGCGTCACGAGATGCCTTTGAACAATATTTTGGAGATTGAGCTGTTTGATTGTTGGGGTATTGATTTTATGGGTCCATTCCCACCTTCTATGGGCAATAAATATATCCTTGTAGCAGTTGATTATGTATCGAAATGGGTGGAGGCCATTGCACTTCCTACAAATGATGCGAGTGTGGTGGTGAAGTTCGTGAAGAAGAATATTTTCACTCGTTTTGGGACACCGCGGGCTATTATTAGTGATGAAGGTACGCATTTTTGTAACCGGTTGTTCAATAAATTATTGGCTAAGTATGGGGTTCGCCACAAGGTGGCTACTGCTTATCATCCCCAAACTAGTGGCCAAGTGGAAGTGTCTAATAGAGAGATCAAGCAAATCCTTGAGAAGACTGTGAATGCCTCGAGGAAGGATTGGGCTATGAAGTTAGATGATGCTCTCTGGGCCTACCGAACTGCTTTCAAAACGCCTATTGGAACCTCTCCATATAGGCTTGTTTATGGGAAGGCTTGTCACTTGCCGGTTGAATTAGAGCATAAGGCGTATTGGGCTATTCAAAAGCTCAACTTTGATATGGCCTTAGCGGGTGAGAAGAGGATGCTCCAATTGCATGAACTTGAAGAGTTCCGTTTCCATGCGTATGAAAATGCGAAATTGTATAAGGAGCGGACAAAGAAGTGGCATGATAAGCACATTGAGCATCGCTCTTTTGAGCCCGGGCAGCGTGTATTGTTGTTCAACTCGAGGTTGAAATTGTTTCCGGGCAAGTTAAAGTCGAGATGGTCGGGGCCTTTTGAAGTTGTTCGGGTTACCGCACATGGAGCGGTTGCATTGAGAGCCCCGGGGTCTGAAAGCACATTTTTGGTTAATGGTCAACGGGTGAAGCACTATTGGGGAGGTACGGTGAATCACCGCACTTCAATCACTTTGAGGGACCCTTGATTTATACCCGTCGTGCCACGACGTTAAATAAGGCGCTTCTCGGGAGGCAACCCGAGTTTGTACTTGTAATAGTTTAGTTTTCTTTTGTTTTTATAGTGTCACGTTTTTGTTGTTTTTGTGTGTCGTTTTTGCAGGAATCGGGTGAGCTAAATACGGTGAAATGAATGCATTGAGGGGGATGGGACATCTCGAGACATGTCCCACGCTTGGTTTGTACTTGGAATCGAAAATTCGGTGCGAAAAAACGTTCGTGGGCGCGTTCGGGAGTGCCCCGCGCCTCCCAAAGCGCGAGAAAAAGTGAAACAAAGAAGCTAGGCGCGGTTGGGAGCGCCCCGCGCCTCCCACCGCGCCAAGCTAGGCAGAATCTTCAAATTTTTGCACGCGACAGGCATGCGTCGCGGGGCTTATCGCGGAGGGCTTGGCAGAAACTCAAAACTTGTGCACGCTGTGAGGCTGCGGCGCGGAGCATAACGCGCAAGGCCAAAAATTCGTGGGTTAAACGGGTCAACGGGTTAACCCGAAATTCTTTAAAACTCCCAACCCCTATAACCCCGAATTCTTACACTTTTTCTTCATTACTTTCACTCCAAACTCTCTCTAATCACACACTAATTCACTAGCAACAATAGAAATCATCCCAAATCTTGTGCAATCACTTCTAACACCATCAAGTAAGTCCATTACTACTCTTCCTTCTCACTTACATGTAAGTTGTTTTCATTATTGCTCATGGGTGATTCTCTTAGCTAGTTACAAGCTTTTTCATAAAAACTCAATCTTGATGTGCTTAATTGTTTATGATGCTTAGTATAGAACTTGTGACTTGAAAAAAAAGAGATCTCCCAACAATTTGGGAGGGTTGGCACATTACAAAATCAATTGAAATTGCTAGTTCAAAGTTGTGCACACTAGGTGTTTGTGAAAAAGCCTCAAAGATGAAATATCAATGACATTGTGAATTCTTGAGTAGCAATGCATTCCTTAGGCTTACAATGAACATTAGGTGTTGCATATACACTAGATTTGATCATGAGGCACCCACACTAGCTTGATTTTAAAAATTCAAAACGTGGCATATTTTGCCAAGGCTAGTTTTGTTCAAGTGTGGGGTGCTCGTGCCATTGAAACAAGTGATTGCCACATAGAGTGTGTGCTAAGTGTGGGGTGGTACCCTTGAGCTTGAATTGTTTTTGGTGATAGCTATACATCTAACATTGATGTTTGTGTTTGTGTAGGTACCATGGTAGCCACAACTCAAAAGGCGAGTTCTTCATCTACTGCGGGCCCGAGGAGAGAACCTCAAACCGAGCCTTCAAGCTCAAAGCAAAAGGGTAAGGCACCGGCCAAGCCCAAGGCAAAAGCAAAGGCTAAGGCCAAGATTCCAAAGGACGCGGTGCCGATACCACGTCCCGGAGGCAAGACTCGGTATGGCCTCCCTTTCGTGAAGAAGGGAGATTGCCAAACATGGTATAAAAATGTGAGGCTTGCGGGGTACATCCCCGAGCAAGCCATTGATAAACGGCCGGTGTTACAAAAGTTTAGAGATGTGGCCGAGAAGATCATTGCCCTCAAGTGGGACTCAGTGTTTGAGAGTCCGGGGCACGCCAACTTGGACATGGTCCAAGAACTTTATGCTAACTGGGAGCCCGATGAGGCGTGGAGAGATGATGACATGGTGACGGTTAGGGGAGTGAAGGTGAAGTTAGATCCCACGGCATTGAATGCCTTCTTGGGGGTAGATAACCCCGATTATGAGGAGTTGAGAAATTACATCAAGAAACCGGATTACACGGCCTTGCGGGAGACTTTGTGTGGTGAGGGGTCCACACATAAGTGGGGGCGAGGAGCAGCTGGGCGACATAAGTTTATGCACTTCTCCCAGTTTATCAAGCCGGCGCGTGTATGGATGCGGTTTATAAATGCACGGATTCTTCCATGTTCCCATTATTCCGAGGTCACTAAGACTCGGGCGTGCATAGTGTATTTTTTCATGACCGGGAGGCCGGTGAACATTGGGTACTACATGCTGAAAATGATGAAACAAGAGAGGTATGAAAAATCATGTAGTTGGTTGTATTTTGGGAACCTCTTGACCCGATATTTAGAGAAGGCGGGCGTCCCCGCAGATGAGGTCGGGGATCGCATTGTCCTTGATTTTGGGAGGCCTTTCGACATTGCCTCGGTCAAGGGGGTGATCACCACAGCACCGGTGAAGCTGACGGCGGATGATTTGCGGGAGACAAGTGCCAACTTGGCCGCGCGTCAGTATTTGATGATAGAGGCTATGGCCCGTCAGTCGGGCGTTGATATGACTAGTATTGACCGCAAGGTCCCGTTGACGGAGACCTCGAAGGTCCTGCTAGGCGAGGTTGAGGCTGGACGGGTGGATCCGCGGGAGGATGAGAACACTGATTCCGATATTGTGGCCAATGATCCAGATAGTGAGTATGAGACTGATCATGAGGCGGAGGCCTAGGTCCACTCTCCCGTGCACCATCCAGCTTTCAGGGCAGTTTTCTTGTACTCTTACTTTTGCACTTACTTCTTTGTCGCACTGGGACATTGCTTAGTTTAAGTGTGGGGTGGGGTACTGCCCTTTATCTAGTTTTTACTTTTGAGGTTTAGGATGCATGTACCTTAGGTCTTTTTATTTTGTCACTTGACTTTGTTTTGATTTATTTCTTGCTTTACTATATGCAAAAAAATGAAAAAAAAAAATTAGAAAACCAATGAAAAATTCCAAAAAGATTTTCCTTTTAGTTTTATTAGTGGTACATGTCATCCGCCCCGTGGTTTTTCTTAGGCCGCGGTTCTTTTCCACGGGGTGACCTTTGAACCGGGTAGTTTTTTCATTTTTAGGATTAGGATAGTTAGTTTTAGATGACCCTAGGCTAAGGAAAAAGGTAGAATGCTAGGTGCCTTTGATTTGTTTGATACCGGTGGACTTGGACTTGATTGCATGTGCTATTGGTGGTGTCCTTGGTTTTAATTTGATGCATGCTTAGAGAAAAGGAAAAATTGGAACAACCCCCTTGAGATACTTGAGTCCGCTTGCTTGATTTTATTGTGACCTTTGTGCATGAGTGCTTAAATTTCCACAAGTTGCATTCTAAAAGCTTGGTTGAGAGTTGTTGATTGAGCCTTTTTGTGTGGATTGCGTGCAATGTGTGTTGTGAGGCATGTTCTTATTTGCTCCATGTTGCATATTAATGTCTAGAACTTGCCCCGTGTGTGTGCAAAGCGAAATCCTAGGTTAGCTCTAGTCGGGAGATGATACAAGGCTTTCTTTTTACTTGCCTACCCTTACATATATACCTTGAAAAATTGTTGTTGTGATTTGAATTGACCCTTTTTGATTGGCACCCACACCCCGAGCCTACCCATTTGTTCTTAATTGACTCTTTTGGCCCTTACTCCTTAAGCACTTTATTGCCATTGTGTAGATGATTGGAGTTGTGGTTGGATGTTGGGAGACTTTTGAGTGGAGCTAATAAAAGGGAAATACTTATGAAAATTGTGAAGTAGTGGAAAACATTGGCAAGGATGGAAGTTAATGAAATTGAAAAAAAAATGAAATGAAAAGAAAAAAATAGCAAAGTTGAAGAAAAAAATTGTGGAAAAGAAAAAAAAAAGAAGAGAGAAAGATATCCCGTCCTTGCTAGTGTGTGATTGAAAAGAAAATATGCTACTTGTTGAGAAGGTGTATGTGTGGTACTTGTGATTGGGTGGTCTGTTGAGACTTGTGTTTGGAATAAATGTGATGTATTAAAGTGCTTAGGGAGGTAGTCACTATTACCATATGTATCCTACCCGCCCTTTAGCCTACATTACGACCTTTCTAAAGTCTTTGTTAATCCCGATTGGAGTGAGCCTACATTAGTGGAGTCCTACACTACGGGCAAGCCTATGGTACGTTGTGTGTGGCATGTGAGACTTTCATGAGAGTGAGAGAATTCATTTGTTATTGCCCCGTTCTATTCATGATATTTGTTTTTGTGTGTGATCTATGGGGGGCACTCTCTTTCATATTGGTGAGGGCACGTGGTTTGCATGAATTCGGTGAAGTTTATAGCTTTTGATTGAGTAGATAGGTGTAATTTTGTGGGAGCATGGTTGCATTGAGTTGAGTTTGTGCATTTGAGCTATTTTGGGGTGGTTGTTCTCATATTTTTGAGTTTGGTAAATTGTTGGCATGTTGTGGATCCATGGTAGTCATGTGCGCATTGGTTCAATGGTCGGTATCAACCATAGTCATAGGCAGACCTGTTCTATCTAGGTTGGGAAGTGAGATGTGCCTTGCTCGAGGGCGAGCAAAGGTTCAAGTGTGGGGTGGTGATGTTCGGCATTTTATGCCTACTTTTCCTTAATATTTCCGCACATTTGAGCTTGTTTTGCACTTGTTTGGTGGCTTGTGAATATGGTTTTACGCTGATGTTGTGTTGTTCGTGTGTAGGTCGTTACGCGATACATTTGGAGCGTTTCGAAGCTTGATTGAGCATGAATTGATTGGATGATGATTGAAGATTGGATCGAGCACACAAAGGCACGACACAAGCCGAGTTTTGGAGCGAAAAGAGCAAATTCTGGCCTGGCGCTGCAGCCTCCGCGCCGCGCCAGCCATAGCGCGAGGAGGTCTGCGCGTTGCCAGGCGCGTCGCAGGCCAAAGGCACGAAGCCTGGAGGCGTGTTCTGGTTGGTTGCACGCTTTTCGGGGCGCGGGGCGCCAGTTATAGCGCCCCTTATGCGCGATTTTACTTCCTATTCCTTCTAGTTTTGGGTTTAACTTATGTACAAGGGTTTGGAAACAATATAAATAGATTATTACTTAGTTTTTGAAAGGAGTTCTTGACTTTGGAGCAATATTGAGAGCTACACACTTCATTGAACAAGGGTTATCCCCAAATCTTTCATCTATTACATCATTTATTTCATTATTACACCAAATCTTTGCCTTGTGATTATGAATATGTGTGGCTAATTTCCTAACGTTCTGGGGTTAGAATTTACATGAAAGTTGATTGTTGAAGATTGAATTCCATTGATTGAATCCCATAACGGGTTACTTATTCTTCCTTGATTTAACTTGTATAATTGTTAGAGCTCGATAGTTATACATCATCTATGGTTTTTGGGTTGAACTTGAAAGAGAGAACCTAATTACGTAATAAGGAAGAATAGAACTAGTTTGTGACCCGGGCATCGGGGAATCAATTCGCGGGTAGGATAGACATATACTTGCTTGCCTAGTTTAACTAATTACAGGATCGTTAATGCGTGCATGTGATTTAACCCGTAGACATACAGGGATTAGAGTAGCTTGCATAGATTGTGAAGAACTGAAAGGCTTTCATAATTACAATCAACCTGTCAGTTAGTAACCCGGGATTTAAGAAGTGAAATCAATTGAATACATCAACTGGATTGTTCGTAATTCTAACCCTGGATCGCTCCCTTGATATTGTTAACAACCAAAGTTTTGCCCCATTGCTTGATTACATTCCAGCACTTTAATTACTGCACTTTAGTATAAAAACTCTTACAATCATTGGAAAAAGACCCCTGGATAGTTTGTTCAGGAATTGTTTATTAAGCACTAGTCTGCATAGTCCTCGTGGGAACGATACTCGACTTTGTCACTTTATTACTTGGCGACCGCGTATACTTGCGTGTGCGTTTGGGAGCAACACTGATTGCTGAAATTTGCTAATTTGGCTTTGATAGACTCTGCTATCTGGGGGCACTGACACCACGATCGTTAACTCTAACATGGACATTGTCTTTAATCCTCAACGACTACCAAGTATTGAAAAAGGCTCAAGATGAGCTAGACACATGTGTTTGGAAAAACAGATATATTCAAGAGTCCAAACAGATATATTCAAGAGTCTGATATTAAGAACTTGGTTTATCTTCAAGCTATTGTTAAGGAATCATTACGATTATATCCACCGCACTACTCATGATACCCCACTAGTCAATGGAAGATTGTGTTATTAAGGCTCTTCGCACTTGCTTCTTGAAGGAAAATAGCCGCGTTTCACATAGTTGACTCTTTATTCAAGTGATTAATTAACAATATTTAAACTATTGATTGTTTTACCTTCCCTTAATGAGCAAGAATTATTAGATGATCATGTCAAACAAGTGTAGATAGCTTGTTTGTTTAGACTTATAAGATAAGACCAATCTTTAAATTAAGAATTAAAGAATGTGATTAAGCCTATCATTTACCTTCTCGTGGCTCTCTTTTATACTTTTTCCACGTTGCTATATTTCGTTTTGAGCAGACTTAAGTAAACGATATTATGAATTTCGAGAAACTCAATGGTAATTTGCCTCTAGTCTTTGACAACGCAAAGCAGCAAGAATACTCTCTCAAACATGATACGAAAAAACATTTACCTTTACACTTATAGTATACAGATTTTAAGCCAAAGATTTCTAACCTATTGTAATGAGTTGTATAATTTTTTGCTGGTTCTTTTAAATGCTTATCAAGAATTTATTTGTAATCTCGTTATAAGTTATAAGTATTATGATTCTATAAATACTCTTTAATTACATCGTCACTGTCTTAGATTTACGTTTTCGATTATAAAACAAGCGGATATTTGGTTCCTTTTTGTAAAATCGACGTGGATCTAGATATTTTTCTTTTATGAAAAAACAAATGGCAAATTGGTCTGTTTTGTTTTTGTTCCTTCAAGCTTTTATAGCTCTTTCGTAGAACGATTGCTTGCAAGGCTGCAACTGTCGAATCTTGTTTAATCTTTTAAACATTATGGACCAAGTTTTGTCGCCGACACTAGTCAACAAACTTATTCTTCAAACGTGACAATTTCAATTTTATATCATTCCGTTCAAAATATGCTCTTCTCATCTTTCTGGAAATTAAAGTTCTTGTTACAAAAATTGAAAAGAAGAGTTAGTCTTTATTTTTAACTTGTAACTGAACATTGATCTGAAGTTTGTTTACTTTTTGTTTCTTCAATCACCAAACCAAAAAAAAAAAGAAAAAAAGAAAAAAAAGAAGACGAAATTCCCATAGACTGAGAAATTATATGAAAATATTGAAAGAGAACTACACCCACAAACTAGATTTAAAAACACTTTTTTGTTAGAAAAATATACTGGATGAATGTATAAATGTAAGTAACAATTATAGCAACAAATGTAAATAGTTAAAAGATAGTGTTGGAGTGATAAGAACGAATTTAGAATGGCTCGAAAGTGTAGCAACAGTAAGTATCAGTAGTGCTATTTGATACGTGGCTTTTTGTACTGTACAAGTTATTTTCCATTTTATTTTATATTTTATTTATAATATGGCTTTTTGTACTGTACAAGTTATTTTCCATTTTATTTTATATTTTATTTATAATATATTATATATAATTATTGAATAGACAGTAAGGAGCTAATTTGTTTCTATATATGGAACAACCCCTCCCCCTCGAAAAAATAAGTTTTACTCGAGCAATGTTTTGTTCATTGACCTTTTTTTGGTTTAAACCTTTGAGTTTTATACTTTTCAATATTTTTTATATAATTCTTGTTTTAATGACCAAGTTAAATTATTTATTTTCTAATAATTTCTAATTTTTTTTAATGGTATTGATATTCGCATTCTTTTAATAATATCACAATATTTGTTAATTCTATCACCAACAATGGTTGTTACTTTAATTGTTGCATCACGTAAATATTCATTACTGACAACATTGTGTTTGGGTGAGTTAATACGGTTCACCTGTATGTTCTATTTTGAATTTTTGTTTGCAAATATTTGTTTTTTTACAATTACACCCATGTTGATTTAATGCAAATAATGGTTGAATTAATATCAACAAATAATAATTATAAGGTTATAATTTTTTTTTAAAAAAAAAAACTAAACTAGCAGATAGTTGTTCGTTCTGTCAATGGCAAAATCAAACCGAGAAAAATTAGCTCCTCTTTTCCTTTTCAATATTTACATCTCATATAATATAAATAAAATACAAAATGAAATGTAATACATTTTTATAAGTACAGAATGCCACGTGATAAATACCTAGGCCACTACTGATGCTACACCTACTGGAGCCAATTTAAATCCGATAAGAACTCCTCTATCTTTAACTTCTCGGGTTCGAATCGAGAATAGAATTGCAATCTCTCAGATTCAAGTTTTGGTAATGGAATTGCAACCTCTTGAATTTAAATTTTGGAAATAAAATTGCATTTAGCATGAAGAGAGAAATGAACTAAAAAGAAAATCAAAAAAGTTGTTTCTTCCCCCCATAAATCAATAAAACAAATCAAACCAAATACTTGGTTAAATTACACTCTATGTCAATTTAAGAAATTTTTTTTAAAAAAATAGCAATATTTTACTACTTTACGAAACGTAGCAACATTTTTTATAATGCTACCAAACATAACATTTTTTTTTAAATCCTAATCTCATTTTTTTCACTCTTTTCCCTCATTTCCTCTCTCTATCTTCTCTTTCTACCCAACCTACACTGCCACCATGCCTCCTCCTTCACCATCGCCGGCGACCATCCCCCCACCCCATCATCGTCGGTGACTTCTTTTCCGACCTCTGCTTCTCCATCTCGCGCCACCACCACTGCACAGATCTGCACAGCGGCACAGCTACTAGAGCGGCGTCGCTCTTTTTTTTTTTCCGGTGAGTTCTTCAACGAGGTCTCCTTCTCTGCCTCCTTCCATCGTTCCCCAGATCTGAACCACCTCACTGCTGCTGCAGTGGCGCTGTCGAAAGCTGCTTTGTTGTTTTTTTTTTCTTTTTTGAGCTTTTCTAGTGAAGTATCTCCGGTGACGAAGAAGAAACTTCCAGATCTGAATTTGCAAGTTGTATCGATATTGTATGCATAGTGTATGCCATGTGTGTTGATTTTGTATGACTAGTGTATATCCTATGTATTTTTGTATATACAAGGGACATATAATAGTCATACAAAGCATATACACTTAACATACTGACACGACCCGAAATCTGGTTAGGCCGTGCGGGCACCCGACATCCTTCCCCAGACCCGTCGGGCGAACCCTTACCAATTAAATTAGGCAAATAAATATAATTCCATTCATTAATAAGAACAAGGCTTAAAAAAACACTGACATACTGATACCTCTAAGCTGTACAAAAGAAATTACAGCTGACTACCCAACATACTAGGTTTAGGGTTATCCAGACCAGACATCTAAGAGTACAAAAGAAGACAGATACCTCCTGAAGGGAGCAAAATGCAACTGAAATAACAACCAATAAACTGGTGGCCATCCGGAATAATAGCTGGCTCACCCTGACAGCTGAAGTCGTCTTCGCTCCTTCACACCGTGGCGAACTCAATCCTGGAGCGAACCTGCCGAAACGAAATAGATAGAAAAAGAAACAAACAACAAACAAGGGTGAGTCAAAAGGACTCAATAAGTGGGGCAGACTAGCCACCTCAAAGAATAGGATAGCTAGCCAGGGAGAAGAAACAGATAAACCAAATTTTTTTTATTTAAATTATAAAAAGGTAGAGCCAGATAACAACCGAAAACACGTAAGAAACTTATAAACTCAACCAAGGATGCGTGCCAGAAACATAACAACAAATAAGAAATGCACATATAAGCAGGACAATAGTTATGTACCACAAGTTTACACAATGGTATGAAATAAAATGAAATAAAATGAAGTGAGATGAAATGAGATGAAATATGATGCGAAGGGTCACATGTGCCCGTAATCCCATCCCGAAGCGGAATACTCCTGCATTCGAGGGGAATCCAATCTGATAACCAACTGGAGCGGAATACTCCTGCTCCTGGGGCGGAATACTCCTGCACCCGATATAATGTAAAGCTGAGGCGGAATACTCCTGCACTCAATATCTGACATAAGAGCGGAATACTCCTGCTCTTGGGGCGGAATCCTCCTACCCTCAATGTGATACAATGGAGCGGAATACTCCTGCTCCTGGGGCGGAATACTCCTGCCCTCAATATGATACAATGGAGCGGAATCCTCCTGCTCCTGGGGCGGAATACTCCTGCCCTCAATATGATATGCAATGTAATGCATATGAATGAAATGTGATGCAATAACCCTTCACCGGCGCGGGACTCTCATCGACAACCGGGAAGTAGATGCCAACTCGCAGCCAGGGTACAATGCTCAAATCCTCAATACAATACCAACAATAGGACATAACATATAATATATAATATAAATCCAAAGCTAAGGCGTAATGAGTACGCCTATCGGCAGCTACACACGTAAGAAATACGTGGTAGAAAATCCACGAGGCCAGGTGCCTCCAAAGAAATGGATATAAACACTTACCTTGTTACAAAGTTAGTACAGCCACTCAATAACCGCTTTGTCCTTTGGTTTTCTTGCCAAACGATCCCACTGTGTTCAATAACCAGAAAAATATATCAAATTAGGCTAAAGGCTTCATTCCTCACATCTTAGGGCAATCCAGGTAGGAACCTGATACCCTATTCGCATACGCAATACGCAGGCCACGCCTATATACAGGGTTTAAAGTCACGTAACCAAACCCCAAATAATTTACATTTATATGTTGCCCATAACTCACTGAGTACGAATATATAATCAATTTCATTATCGGGGTCCATTTGACCCTTCAAACTATCAATTTACGTCATTAGGGCGATGTCTAATATTCCTATTTTTACCGTAAAAATATATTCAAACATACGTAATAAACTCAAATAATATATTAAGATCATTACCTGAATGTTCTGGGGTGAAAACACTATTTTTCTCCGGTCCCTTTTCTCATTTTCTGGCATTTTTTCCATTTCTCCGCCATTTTGTTTGTCTCTGCTTCTGAAATCGTTTTGTTACTCCTTCTGCTAAGAGATTAGCATATATGCACATATATGCTAATTAACACCGCCTAACTTTTTATGTTGTCTTTTTCTCTTTTTTTTTTTTTTGTTTTCTTTTATCTTATTTTCTTTTGTTAACGAAAATTAAAACGGTACCCTACGATATTCAAAATAATTCCAACTTTTGCATACGAGTTATACAAAATATATGCAACATACCCACGAAGGCGGATTTCAAATCAGACTCCCAAAACTCAAGATGCGAATTTAAATGAAAAGAAGTCAAATTATTTAATTTTCGGTATTTTAGCGGAAACTTGCCGAACAACATCGAAGTTCACTTTCGAAAGTTTACAAAAATCACAAATAATCATACGAACCTAACGGCACTTTCGGATTCGAATCGGAGCTCGTTCGGCAAAAACCGAGCTCGAAAATCTCTTTTTAATATTTATCGGAAATAAAAACTGAAACCTTCTTCCGATGCCTACCAAACGAGGCCTGATTTAGCTCAAATTTTACAGACGGGTTCTAATGGACATTACGAATATTTTAAAATTATTGTCACGCCAATCGGAGTCCTAACTTCCGAAACGACTGATCGAGGTCGTTTCATTCTCCTCCACTTAAACTCTCGTTCGTCCTCGAACGAGCCTAAATCTAAAGCAAGATTCACGCTGATAACATAAGAACTTGCACGACCTTCATAAACTATCCCACGGACATGATCTCATAATTACAGAATCAGAGTTATGACATGCACATCAAACCCTTGGATAAAAACATAGCTGGATAATATCATAACGTCATTGTCCAAGTTATTCTGACTAAACCGATCCTTCCTCGATCACGAGAGGAGAATTCTGCATTTTCGAAGCAAAGATATACGAAACTCTGGATGGACTAACATGATTCAGCCGAGAATCACCTTTTCGATATACCTTTCGATATAGAACAAGTCGATGAAACAAAGAATTAGCTTACGCTTGATGTAATAGGGGGAACTTTTGAAGTACCTTGTCAGTATATATTATAGAAGATTTGATGCAAGCTATATTATTTTTACAAACACACTAGGCAACATCTCAGTTGATGTTAGTGTTGTTCCGCAAGCTCTTTGTGGGAATGTATTTACTCGCATCCTTCATCTGAACAGGGTCTATATATAAGGATAAGGATCAGGCAAATACTTCTGGATAGTATGATGCAGACCAGGAATGATCTCCAGACTGAACACCTACTTTAGGGTATCTTCTTTCAATTGAAAATATTATGACTTGAAAAAGTAAAAATAAAGGAGACATGAAGTTGGACCATGAGCTGAGGCAGAATACCAGCAACAAAGTTGATTACATGAGTACTTACAACGCTAAAGTAACCTCTCAAGGAGTTGAGGTATAAATGAGATATACGCACCAATGATGGATTGTCGACAAGCTGCACTAGACCTTTAACTCTAAATTTACATGAAGTAAAACAGCGTCAGTATGAGAATCCAGTTCTAGTTGGATACAGACAGATAGCCCAAAGAAAACCGAAGTCACCATACAGGGTCACTACTGACGGTGTTCACATGTATAAAGATAGACTTTGTGTTCCTGATGTTGCAGATTTAGTTTACGATAAAGGCACATTATTCCAAATACACTGTTCATCCAGGTTCGACTAAGATGTACCATAATCTTAAGCAAATTTATGGTGGGACGGAATGAAATGTGACATAGCAAAATTTGTGGCTCAATGTTCTAATTGCCAGAAAGTTAAAGTGGTGTCATCTTTCCAGAAGTTATGCTTTCAGCAAATAGGTACAGATATATGATCAAGTTGCCACCTTATCTCTGTTGCTAATAGATTATTAGTGGGTTTAGCAATGATCGACACTCATTGTAGATTTCTGTCGTGGCCTTACTTTGGGTCGTGAGAAAAGTGGTATCAACACCTCAGAGATTTAATATTACCATTCAGGATTTGGAGGAAGACTCCTCCACTTAAAGCACAAACTCCTGCAGCTATTTAGATAGGAATATTCATCCTCGCACAACCTGCTGGATTAAGAAAGACTTAGCTAGAACAGAATGCGGCTCCGACCTGAGCTACCAACTACCCTTTTGAGTTTCCAAACAGCTGCAACTCTCAAGTTCACAGCTCCATACCTATGGTACTTCTATATAAAAATTTCGGCAGAGTTTCCCCTGAAACTGGATGATCCGCAAAACAGAACCAGCTCTATATTATACATGGGAATGGATACCCGGATAAACTGATAACATAAACATGTTAAACGGATAACAAGATGAGACAACTGGACCAAAGCAATTATATGCTTCCAAAACAATAATATGCTTACCCGGCCACAATAACACGTACTCTGATTCAACACAAGGAACGTCACAAGCGGCTACTAATCGCCCAAGCTCACTAGTGCCGGACGAAGAAGAAATGGAAATGGATCGAGGATAGAAATAATTAGAGCTTCAGGAAGTTCATCTTCTTATTTACTTGGCTACCAAAGCTAGACTACTTCCGAGTCAGGCGAGCCAAAGAATCACAATTGAAGAGATAGACATTAAATAAGCTTTATGGAAAAACATCCATACCAATTTAACCTCCCAATAAGAAGGAAACTCTGATAATTTACCAGAATACCCTTTTATAACTAAGACAAGCTTATAGAATAACATGACTCTACTAGAATCTCGAACCAAGAGGAGACACATAAATCGAGTATTACTTATTGATCACTTTACACCAGAAGAAACAATGACACTTCCTGATGGTGATAAATAAGAATCCCATCATCCTACCAGCACTGAGTTCCAAAGAGAGGTAGACTGACTTGACATTATAACAGAAGGTGGCACAACAGGATGCCAAGCAAACAATAGCGACACTCACTGTCAAATCTCTCATATTTAGATTAGATAAACTAGTAGGGTCTCATAAATGCCAGGAATAAATCGTATCAGAAACTCACCCCTCTACCGCAACCAATTCTTAATTACGACAATATCCAAGGAAACCGTCGAAACATGATAAGACACACCATTTCCAGATCGATCGGAAAGATAAATCTTACTTACAGATAAGGGAAGAAGAAACACACGGGCCTACTACATCGGATGCCTCAGCATCCTGCCAGACTGGCAGTTCATAAAACAGCCTTTGCGGCTGAACTAAGCCGCTACACTGATAATTACTTCTAGAAGAACAACTACCACTGCGCTCTCGACCTCTACTGGATGGTGGCATTTCTCTGATTAATTAAAATTTACATGAAATTCTTGCGACTGTGCAGGTGCCTGAGGGCAAGAAGAAGGACGATTATCTACTTGCTGGAGTAAGGAAAAACTCCTCAAAGGATAACCAGACTCATGACAGTGATAACACCCTTTTCCCTGAAAATGGTAGCTGGAAAGATTGTCGATAGCTATAAAGAGAAAAAACTGGGTCTAATCTTGATGAACTACTTGCACACTTTGAGAATCACGCTCTACAAGCTGAGATAACCTGGAAGGTGACTTCAAAAAAATAATCAGAACACTTACCTCCAAATGAGGTACCATGGTTGCCCACCAGGGCCACGAGATTTCTTGCTCTCCCACTCTAACTTATGGTATGCCTCGAGCCTTCGAGCAATATCAACAACAATATCAAATGAAATCCCGACCTCAATCTCTCGAGCCATCTGGGATCTCAAGGAAAAAGAAAGGTCATCAATAAATCTTTGAATCTCTCGAAAGGCTCATGAACTAGTTCAAATGCATATTCGGCCATTTTATGGAATTCAATCTTATATTCTGAAACACCAACAGGCTAACCGACAGACTACCCTGTCCAATCCACTTGAACTGACAACATTTTTCATCTTGTTAGCTACTCGAAAGGAACTTTTTCCACGAACCTAGAAGAAAAATCGAACCACGTTAGCTAATAAAAGAGAGGGCCACCAATTCAAGGCTGGACCCCTGAAACTGGAAAGAAGAATAATCAACACCATACCGCTTGATATAATCAAAAGCCTGAAGGATACGCTGGCATTATTTTATTTTTTAAAAAAAAATCACGAGGTTTATCTGATGCATTGCTTAAGAATATCGGAAGGTTCAACCGCGTAAAATAATGCAACCTCTTTAGGCACTCGGGCCGAACTGATACCTCGGCTAGCTAACCAGCCAGAACAATTAGAGGCACAACACATGCGGCCTCCGAAACATACTTTGTTGCGGCAACATTAAGAACTGGAATAGGAGCTCCCTGAGATCGAACGTCTCCATTTGCGGCAACCTGATAGGCTGCCTAACGAATAATAGGTTCTAGCGGTATCTGCGTCGCCAAAATTCTCGTAAAATCATCGTAGATAGCCAAGGGAACCACAAGGCCCTGCTCCCATGCCCATCGCGAGCTCATACAATTGGGACCTCCGTAACTAGATCGTCAGCACAATCAAACACTCGGGGCTTCGTCAGTGCTAGCCCAACGCTAGACTGCTTCGTCTTGAACTCATACCGTTTGTTGATTTATCGCACAAGGGTTCACAATTACCACGAACGAATTAGCGAAAATACTTTTGCATCTTAGACCGACGGAAGATCAGAAAAAAAAAAAAAAAAAAAGGAAGTGAAACTTCCTAAATGCCATCATAGCCCCTCGTAGATAAGTACGGACGTCTACGTACCCATCAGCGAGACTCTACTAGACACTGTCTAAGTCTGGATAGACACTAAACTGGGCTCTGATACCAACTGACACGACCCGAAATCTGGTTAGGCCGTGCGGGCACCCGACATCCTTCCCCAGACCCGTCGGGCGAACCCTTACCAATTAAATTAGGCAAATAAATATAATTCCATTCATTAATAAGAACAAGGCTTAAAAAAACACTGACATACTGATACCTCTAAGCTGTACAAAAGAAATTACAGCTGACTACCCAACATACTAGGTTTAGGGTTATCCAGACCAGACATCTAAGAGTACAAAAGAAGACAGATACCTCCTGAAGGGAGCAAAATGCAACTGAAATAACAACCAATAAACTGGTGGCCATCCGGAATAATAGCTGGCTCACCCTGACAGCTGAAGTCGTCTTCGCTCCTTCACACCGTGGCGAACTCAATCCTGGAGCGAACCTGCCGAAACGAAATAGATAGAAAAAGAAACAAACAACAAACAAGGGTGAGTCAAAAGGACTCAATAAGTGGGGCAGACTAGCCACCTCAAAGAATAGGATAGCTAGCCAGGGAGAAGAAACAGATAAACCAAATTTTTTTTATTTAAATTATAAAAAGGTAGAGCCAGATAACAACCGAAAACACGTAAGAAACTTATAAACTCAACCAAGGATGCGTGCCAGAAACATAACAACAAATAAGAAATGCACATATAAGCAGGACAATAGTTATGTACCACAAGTTTACACAATGGTATGAAATAAAATGAAGTGAGATGAAATGAGATGAAATATGATGCGAAGGGTCACATGTGCCCGTAATCCCATCCCGAAGCGGAATACTCCTGCATTCGAGGGGAATCCAATCTGATAACCAACTGGAGCGGAATACTCCTGCTCCTGGGGCGGAATACTCCTGCACCCGATATAATGTAAAGCTGAGGCGGAATACTCCTGCACTCAATATCTGACATAAGAGCGGAATACTCCTGCTCTTGGGGCGGAATCCTCCTACCCTCAATGTGATACAATGGAGCGGAATACTCCTGCTCCTGGGGCGGAATACTCCTGCCCTCAATATGATACAATGGAGCGGAATCCTCCTGCTCCTGGGGCGGAATACTCCTGCCCTCAATATGATATGCAATGTAATGCATATGAATGCAATGTGATGCAATAACCCTTCACCGGCGCGGGACTCTCATCGACAACCGGGAAGTAGATGCCAACTCGCAGCCAGGGTACAATGCTCAAATCCTCAATACAATACCAACAATAGGACATAACATATAATATATAATATAAATCCAAAGCTAAGGCGTAATGAGTACGCCTATCGGCAGCTACACACGTAAGAAATACGTGGTAGAAAATCCACGAGGCCAGGTGCCTCCAAAGAAATGGATATAAACACTTACCTTGTTACAAAGTTAGTACAGCCACTCAATAACCGCTTTGTCCTTTGGTTTTCTTGCCAAACGATCCCACTGTGTTCAATAACCAGAAAAATATATCAAATTAGGCTAAAGGCTTCATTCCTCACATCTTAGGGCAATCCAGGTAGGAACCTGATACCCTATTCGCATACGCAATACGCAGGCCACGCCTATATACAGGGTTTAAAGTCACGTAACCAAACCCCAAATAATTTACATTTATATGTTGCCCATAACTCACTGAGTACGAATATATAATCAATTTCATTATCGGGGTCCATTTGACCCTTCAAACTATCAATTTACGTCATTAGGGCGATGTCTAATATTCCTATTTTTACCGTAAAAATATATTCAAACATACGTAATAAACTCAAATAATATATTAAGATCATTACCTGAATGTTCTGGGGTGAAAACACTATTTTTCTCCGGTCCCTTTTCTCATTTTCTGGCATTTTTTCCATTTCTCCGCCATTTTGTTTGTCTCTGCTTCTGAAATCGTTTTGTTACTCCTTCTGCTAAGAGATTAGCATATATGCACATATATGCTAATTAACACCGCCTAACTTTTTATGTTGTCTTTTTCTCTTTTTTTTTTTTTGTTTTCTTTTATCTTATTTTCTTTTGTTAACGAAAATTAAAACGGTACCCTACGATATTCAAAATAATTCCAACTTTTGCATACGAGTTATACAAAATATATGCAACATACCCACGAAGGCGGATTTCAAATCAGACTCCCAAAACTCAAGATGCGAATTTAAATGAAAAGAAGTCAAATTATTTAATTTTCGGCATTTTAGCGGAAACTTGCCGAACAACATCGAAGTTCACTTTCGAAAGTTTACAAAAATCACAAATAATCATACGAACCTAACGGCACTTTCGGATTTCGAATCGGAGCTCGTTCGGCCAAAAACCGAGCTCGAAAATCTCTTTTTAATATTTATCGGAAATAAAAACTGAAACCTTCTTCCGATGCTTACCAAACGAGGCCTGATTTAGCTCAAATTTTACAGACGGGTTCTAATGGACATTACGAATATTTTAAAATTATTGTCACGCCAATCGGAGTCCTAACTTCCGAAACGACTGATCGAGGTCGTTTCACATACACTAATCACAAGTGTATGTGTTATTTATCCAGTGTATGAACATTCTTTGCACGAATTATATTTTGAATAGATACAATAGACATACAAATATATACACTTGACATACAATAATGTATTCGTGTATACTTATTGTATTTTCATAGTATGTCTATTGTATTTGCACTAAGCATACAAAGAATATACATGTGCATACAATGAAAATACACAACACATACAAAAAAAATACAAAAAAAAAAGAACATTCCGGTGACCCGGCGGCGGCCGGTGACCGCGGCAGTGATGGGGTGGTCCTAGTATCAAGATCTAGGAATTTAGCACACTTTTATGTATTTTTGCTATGCTTTGAAATAAAATGTTGCTATATTTTGTAAATGGGATATTTTTTGTGTAAAAAAGCTTGTTTGTGCATTGGATAAAAATCACCGAGGTCTCGAGTGAGACCTCGAGGTGTAACACGAAGATCGCTCCACGAGGCGAACTCTCGAAGAGGGACTGTATAGTTCCTCACCCCGATGAATTGCCTCAGGAAACGAGGGGGAGTGAGCTCGAAGCACTGAGCTCGGAGAAAAACCTTGTAACCTCGAGAGAATGTCACGCCTCGGGCCAACCTCTGTAACCATCGACCGTTGCTCTAGTATTTAAGAGGAAGATCATGAGTCGATCAAGATTAAACACAGAATAATGGCCATAAAGGCACGATTATGATATTTACAACGTCATTTTTTCTCCTGATTATAAATAGGATTCATTTGTAAACATGATCAATAAGATATTCAACTTTTACTTTCTATTTGTCGTCTCGTTTATCTTTTAAAATATTTCTTGCCTCGTTATCTTTCTAAAGCTTTTCATTCAGTTCGAATTCAGCTTAGCTCAAACATCACTTCGATACAAGCAAATTACTAGTTAAAACCATTACTAATTCGATTTGTTGTCCTATCCTAATTTAGGCCAACAAAAATTGGCGCCGTCTGTGGGGAACCTGGTAATAACGTTTGTTCCGAAAACCATAGTTTCGACCTTCCACAAAAAATAAAATGTCAGACATTGTCAATGACAACATGACTATTCAAGTGCCAGACCAGACAATGGGTACCACCGAGACTAATGGTAGAATCCTATTACACCCAACCGGCTCGACACCACCCGTTAGCCCCATCCAAACGAATACCTCAACTTCATTAATTGGGTTGACGCCCCCAAGCGGGTCTACTCTACCGATCGGTCTAATACCTCCCGTAAGAGCATTGGCCGTCGAACCAACATCCTTAAATTTTGGCGACCCTTTCCAACAGCTCATGGTAAACTCACTTCAACAAATACGAGAGCAGGCCGCCGCTCAAGCAGCTGTGCCAGCCCAATTTAATGTGCAATTTTGGAGTTCTTTACAAGCCCTCGCTCGGAACGGGAGTGTTCACTCTGCCCTCGGTGATGTTCCCTACATGATGTTTAATGGAGGGAACAACACCACTACTCCTTTTGGAATAAATACAGGAGGACTCCCAAATGGTATTTCATCTGGGGTCTTGGGGACTATAGCTCCCACAGCGTCTCAAATGAGCATCGCATCTGATTTCGAAAAGTGGAAGAAGGAGTTCGAAGCCAGCATGAAGAAATGACTCGAGAGTGTGCCAGGGGTCCGCAAACCACAACGAGCACTGGACATTGAAAAACGTCGCCAATTACCCTTCAAGCCTGAAGCTGCTCCAGCCCCTGTCCCAAAACATTTCAAATTACAAATTCTGAAGAAGTATGACGGGACGACGGACCCAGTTGACCATATTATAGAATATATGGCTATGGTCAAAAGCAACGACCTAACTGTCGACGCCCGTTTTTCCCCGAACCCCGTTAGAGTTCGAAACATGGCTCGACTTATTGGGACTCGCAGGTAAAGACTTGGAGTCGCCACCTAATAATTTATTTAACTAGGCGTATTAGGGCACCTACTTTATTTCTAGCCAATTTTAATGTTAACTCCGTAACTTGATCTACGAACCAGAAATTCTGAGTAAGGGTTCAAATTAACCCAAGAGGAAGGTGTTAGGCACCTCTCATATTCCACCAAGTGTGGTTCCCGGCCGGACTAAATAATTGGGATTTAAAATAAATTAAGCTTAATAAAACTGAACAGTTTTCACTAGAATATACAAGTACACAAAATTGAATTTAAAGTAAAGGATTCATCTTCTCGAATTGTTTTCTTCCTTAGCAAACTTCAATTAAATAGACCTTGCAAAATAAACGAAATTAGTTAGTGTGCCGAAAATTGAACAATAAGCCGAAAATACAATAGTAAATATTTTGAAACATTTGTCTCCTCCAATGATGCCGCTTTTAATGAATCTCGTCAGGAAGTACCTCGCAAAAATATAAAAGTGAATTAGTAAAGTAACAAATGACAAAAATAAGTAAAGTAGTAGGAGTAATAATAATAATAATAATAATAATAATAATAGTAGTAAAGATAATAGAATAATAACAACGATAATAATGAAAAATAAGAATGTTATTAATAATAAAAAAATAATAGTAATTATAATCATAATAATAATAGTAATAAAAGGAAAATAAAAGGAAAAAGGAAATTTTTGAAAATTTAGGCTCAGAATATGTATTGCGTCAAGAAGAGCTTGGGGATGTCAATACGGCTGCAAACACGGAGCCGGTCGTGTTGCCATGCCAAGCACTTCCAATCCCACTACTCCGCTATCGCTTACTTTGCAAAATGATATGCATCGTCATCGCCTATTTGTTTTCGTAGGGGCAAAAATCGTAGGGGCATTTGTGTGGGACGGGACGTGTATTAGGCCTCCAAATTGTCATCGGCCCAAGTGTAGTATCATATTCAAATCAGTCCCGAGAGCCTCAATATATATAAGTATATTTTTTCATTGGCCATTGCACTGCAAATTAGTCTCGATATGTCGTAATGGATAAACCAGAGTGTCCAAAATAGGTCCCTGTACTCGAAAAAAGAATCCAGTCAATGTATTTCAATAAAGTCAAGGATTAAACATAAGCGATAGAAGTAAGACTTCAAACACAGTATGTGAACCGAAGCAACCAATATTCCGAGGTAACTTGAGACAAAACACAAGAGATATCGGCACTATCATCGACAAGAACCCCGATGGGGATAAAGGTCAAAGAGCGAGCAAGGTGTCGTCTCAAAATCGCAGCGGCAGTGACAAAACACAGAGGAGAGATGATCAGTGGGTCTCGGCGTAAAACTCCAGCGACCTCACCGGCGTCGCTACTACTCTAAATCCCATTCTGCTTCACTCTTCTTCTCCCTGTTTGCGCACAGTAACCCCCTTGCTCAAACCTCATTGGATCCCGTTTGGTTTCGTGTGTGGGTGTGAAATGGTTGTCTTTCTTGCTACTGGTTTTCTGGGTGTGTGTATTGACGTGTGTGTGTGTGAGATTGAGAGGGAGAGCTGTGTGTCGTACTGTTTTCTGTAGGGAAGATGAAGTTGTGTGTGGTCTCTGGATGTGTATATATCTGTGTGTAGAGATGGGGTGTGGGAAAAAATGGTTGTGAAGAAGATGAAGGTCCCCCCCTCTGCACGTATCTCCCCCCCCCCCTCCCCCCCGTCTCCTTTATGCCATTGTTCTGTGTATAAGAATTAGGAAAAAAGCCGTTTTGAGGGAAGGCGTGATTTTGGGGATGGATATGCTGGGGAATCCGAGAGGGAATTAGGAGGATTGATATCGGGGAGATTGAGGGAATTAGGAAGATTGGGGAGGGATTTTAGGGATTGGATTATAGGGAAAGGGAATTTGGACTAGTTTTAGGAAAAGTGATGTATTTGGTTAGAATTTAGTCTAGGTTCAAAATGAATGAATAAAAACTTTAAATTATGAAATGAAATTGGTAATGTTTAAATAAAAATTGAACTAATATTAAATTAAAAGGTGCAAAATAATTAAAATATGAATATATATGTATTGTATAAAATAAGACAAATAAAATCAAAATGCACACATAAAGAAATTTAAATTAATTAAGTATAAATAGTTACAAATAATTATTAAATGCTATAAATGCACAAAATTACACAAACAGTCATTCTTTGACAAATAGCCCAAAAGGTGTAAAATTACGTGATATAACCACATTTAAGTATATAATATATAACTAGCGGATAATACACGTAAATGCATGCCTTCTAATGCATTATGCACAAATAATCAAATTGTACCTTTAAATTAAATTATGGCCAATTATGTAAAAAGGAGGGACAAAATTGGGTGTCAACACTAACCCGATTGAAAAAGAATCCATGTTCTTGAAGAAATTCGCCGACACCCTGGAAAAAGGGGCGTTGTGTTGGTACATGCTCCTCCCTTCTGAGTCCATTTCCAGCTTCGATGAATTGGCAAACATGTTCATTAAGGCTCACACTGGGGCTCAAAAGATCCTTAAAAGAAAGGAAGACATCTTTGACTTAAAACAAGGATACCTCGAGCCCATCAAAGACTTCTTCGAGCGCTTTCAAGCCGAGAGGATGGACCTACCAAAAATGGATGACAGCCTGGCAGTCATGGCTTTTGAAAAGAACCTTAATATAAGCAATTCAGAAGCTGCAGCTGAGTTGAAGAAAGAGCTCCAGCAGTGGCAAGCTCGAACCTAGGACGAATTGCACGGCCGAGCCACAACAAAGATCAGGCTCAAGGAAGCAGAGTGGAGAAGAATGGGACGAGGTTATTCCTACCGAGGTCGATCCGAGTCCTCTAGACGCGCCGACGCGCTACAAGGGAATTCAAAAGGACGATATGAGCCATACAACGAAACTCAAAGCCAGCACGTAAGTCAACGACTCAGGGGGCATCAGCACTTGAGCCTTAAAAACTGGATCGTCCTCCAACCAAAAATCTTCGGGCCCATCTTTGGTACCCAAGGAGAAAGATCTGCCTCGAATCTTTGAGTACACTTTCAATATATCCACTTCCGAGCTAGTGAACGCGATCAAGGGAATGACTGACCATGGAGTGAGGCTACCCAAAGACATGAGAACGCCTCCGAGCAAGAGGGACCAAACCCAACATTGTGAATTTCACATGGACTACGGGCACACAACTGAAGACTGCAAAGCGCTGCGTCTCGAGGTGGCACACCTGCTCAAGAAGGGGGTGTTAGCAGAATACCTAACGGACAAAGGGAAGTACAATTATTTGAAGATAGAAGAGAAAAGCAACCACCTCGAGCACAGTCGCCGAAGAGGATAGTGAATTTCATCACGGGAAGCTCAGAGGTGAATGGAATAAACTTTGCTGCAGCAAAGAAAGTGGTGAGATCATCCATTACAACGGAGAAGAGAGCAAGAGACGGAGAGTCAAGCAAAGAGATGGTATTCATCAAAGAGGACTGCGATGTGATGATGTTTCCCCATCACAATGCGCTAGTGATCATGCTCAGAATCAACGACTGTGATATCAAGAGAGCTTTGGTTGACCTTGATAGCTCGGTGAACATCATCAACTATGGAGCGATAAAAAAGATGTGGTTGAAAGATTTAGTCGTACCAAAGGCAACCATATTGACAGGGTTCAGCAATTCCACCAAGAAGACTTTGGGAGAGATAACCCTCACAATTACTGCAGAAGGAGTGAACAAGCAAACCACTTTTCAGGTTATGGCCGAGGACGTAGCCTACAACGTCATTCTTGGGAGATCTTGGATCCACGAAATGGAGGCTGTGCCATCCAATTTGCATCAAGTAATCAAGTTCCCAACTCCATAGGTAATAAGAGCCATCTAAGGAGGACAGCGAACAACACGAGAATGTTATTCAATCGCAATGAAGAGTACAGTCGCCCCGATAAGGCCAAGGAAGTAGCAGCGACCGAAGACTCAATAATCGGGGACTTCGCTAGGCAAAGCCCTCGGAGAACGAGCGATTACCTCGCCAAAGGATCACCCTTGGGACTTGCTCGAATAAATTCATGTTATTCTAGCTTCTTTCATCTAAGTCCTGTTATTACCAGGCATCCATTGTAATAAAGGCATGCAAATTCGATCAATGGAATAAACTTCGATTCGTCATATTTTTATTCTCATTTGAACATGCATAGCTAGTCATAAGTTAAGCCTACGGCTCGAGGGCGAGACATCATCCTAAGCTAGCTCGAAACAATGAAAAAGTCTTGCAAGCAAATTCATAAAAGTAATTTCCATTAATAAAGAGGCTCGAAGGCCTCATATATTTACAAGGCAAACGGCACAAAGGCCTTAACCAAAAAAGAAACAAAAGCTCTACTCTAAGCCTCCGCTTCGAAGTCATCACCTCTCTCGTCTGAACTCTCACTGCTCGAAGGGAGATTTTCCATCAGCCTCTAGGCCACAGGAGCATCGCTCTCAGCCTTGACAATCTCAGCATTAAGGTCAAGCCCGCTGCGACACTCCTTCAGAGTCTTCAGCCTCGTCTGAATAACGGCCCAATTCTTATCGACTTTGGCCCGAGTCTTCCTCATTCTCCGCCTCGATGAGAAAGAATCAGCGTTGCCTCTCAGGAACTTACCCTCACTCTCGAGCTGACTTTTTTCCTTGGCCAACTGGTCTTTCTCCGTGGCTATTTATTCATCTTAAGCATCTTTTGCTTTAAGTCGTCATGAAACTTTTTGGCCCTTTCACTAATGACTGACTGAGCCTCGTTCCTTACTCGCTTCAGCTCAACATCACAAAGTGCCTTCAAATGGGCCATCTTCTCCTTAATGTCAGATTTGGCCTCGAGGGACTTGGTCATCTCGAGGTCAGACTTGTTGGCAGCATTTTTGGCCTGCTCTAACTCAAACCTTGTGTTCACTAGTTCCCTCTCGAGACCACTCATCTCAGCCTCGAGACTCGCTCGCTCTCGCCTCCACCCAGCCCTTAACTGCCGAAGCTTTTCGTCTCGGCTGCACTCTATCTCGGCAGCCCTGATAGAGTTGATGTAACACTGCAAAAAGGAATCCTAAAAATCAGAGAAGAAAGCGAAACGACAAATTGAAAAGAGAAAGTTAGAGAAAACATACATGAATGGCATACTGAGCAGCATCAGCCATCAAATCAGAGAAGGGAGACTCCTTAATACGATCGCGTTCCTTAGGACCTAGGAGTCTACGAAGGCTGATCGGGACTTGGATGTCGCCATCAAGAAGACAAAGATCGGAAGGAATCTTGATATAGCGAAATTGCCTCCAATAAGACGCATCAGGAGCAGGCTCGGAGGCGACTCGAGGAGTCTTGTCTCCCACTCGAGATGGCCCAGCCTCGTCCACTTTCATTTTCGTCGAAGGAGGGGGATGAATGTTCCCCATGTCTTTATTAGCAACCTGAACTGGTTCAGGCTCATGAGCAAAGGGAACCACAACCTCATCCTGTCTTAACTCTGCCTCGCCAGCAGGAGTGAGCTCAGGAAATGGGACAGGCTCAAATCTAGCCCGCTTTGCTTCTGGAGCTTCCCCCGAGGACAACTCTTTCTTCCTCAAAACTGAAATAAGAAGGGAAGGAGGTGATAAACGAAACAAACGAAACAAAAGGGTGAAATCAAGAGGAAAGACACTTGGCCTGTTTTGGCCCAGAGATCTGGCGACCCCTCGGGAGCCATATATTTCCTCTCCTTATCTTTTTTCTTTCCACTTTTCCCCTTCGAAAGATTTCCAATCAAATCTTTGAGGGCATTCAAAGCATCCCCAACCTCGGGAATCTCCTCTTTCTTGTCCTTTGTCTCCTTCTTTCGTTTCTTCTCCTTCGGCGCGGTGATCGCCCTCTTGGGGAGCCCTAAAATAGAGAAAAGATAGTGAGGCATCGAAGCACATGGCCTCGGAAAACTAGACCAGGCTCAAAGGTTGAGTAAAAAATAGCTCACCATGTCGTTTACATGCCCATTGGTTTTCATACAAAGCAGCCAAAACCATCCATGATCTCTCTGGCCTAGGTTTGGCATCAATAATAGCATGAAACCATTGAACAAGTTCTTTGGACGAACAATCGGGACCGCCTCGGCTAAAGAAAAAAGAACAAGGAGTCAGAAAAGGGAAAATAAAACGAAAATAAATGAATGAGAAAACACTTACTGGCTCGATTCCACCGCTCAAGAAAATCAGTCTTCAAGGAGAGAAGATTGGTGGGCAAGAGGACGAAGCGCTCGTTCCACCCACAGTCTTCGAGATCCTCGCTTTTCGTAATCAGCGAATACGAGCCCTGTTTGTTAAGCTGAACAACTCCATCCTTGTGAAGGGTGGGGAAGAACAAATACAAGAGATGATCGAGGGTGAAAGGCACTCCTGCTAATTGATGCAGCCCGAACACGTGCTGATCAAGTGTTCGATCCACCGAGGAGACCAATGACGCGAAGCCAAGCCAAGCTGCTGCACGATGTGCACATTCACTTAGCCTGGCCGAAGGAAAACAATTGCTCCGAAGCTGAGTGGCCGGGCTCAAGAACCGAAGGCATTATCTTCAGATTTGAGCCCGAAGGCAAAGTGACCGAGGACAATGAGCTCGAAGACAAGTGAGCGTCCGAGCACAATGAGTTCGCGCAAGCAACCACGCACCGAAGTCATGGCTTCTGAACACGCACTTTAGCTCAGCCCTGCGTGGCTTATTTTTATTAGTCACTTGTGACTATTTACTACTTTATCCTTAGTATAGCCTATAAATAGTCCATTTCCATTTCATTGTAGGACACAGAGTTTTTAGTATATGAAAAACATAGCAAGTGCTATTGTGAGTCTTCGATGGAGCCAAACCCCAACGTGGGCTTTTAAAGAACTTGTGTTAACCAGTGTTATTCGATTGAACAACTTCTTCTTGATCATTCAATTTGCAAGAAGCGGGTCTTTCTTGAGGATTGTTGAATAGTATAGGTGCGTCTTGATTTCCCTTTCAATCGAGCTTTGAGATAGGTTCCTCACTGTTCTTTTGAATCGAAGCAAGATTTGTCTTGCTTCTATCTTTACTTTTCTTGTCATTTAACTTCCGCGTTCGTGTTTAGCATTTCCTTCGGGTTTGCTTGCACCACTAATTTACTCAAAATTCGAGGCATATCCAATCTGGGCTAAACACACTTGGAAGGTTCGGCAAAGATTATCCAACACTTCGGGGATAGGGAGAGAGAAACCGATCGTGCAAGGATAAGTGAAAACGAAGGAACGCCCCTCGACTCGATCGCACACTCGACTCTCGGGGGCGGGGATACCAACCCTCACCTCGAGGTCCCAGTTGCAATCAGAGCGAACCAGATGAATGTTCGCCTGAGTAATCAAGCTCGGCGTATCCCCAACAGGAATGTTCCTTTTCCTCCGAGCCTCCGATTCAGTTTGCAGCTGCATAACAAAATCTTTCGAATGATCAACTTTTGGAGGAATGACGTGGTGGGGCTCGAGCTCCAAGTCGTTAGAAAGGAGTTCATCGTTGCTCACATCCTTCGTGGTGACCTCCTCCTCCTCCACCGTAACTACTCCAACGATCCTAGCCATCGATGAGCGATGTTCTTGATCCATACCGCTGGGACAAGTAAGATCCTCCATGTTGAATTCAGGAGGAACAACAACGTCTAGCGGTTCAGGGACATTAACCAATTCCCCACCAACAATCATGGTGTCAACAGGTGGAGAACATGGCAAATTCTGGTGAGACATTCTTCAAAGATATTTTAGGTTGGAAAAGAGGGGAAAATTCAAGAGTTTTTACTGTAGAAGACAAGAAGAAGAAGAAGAAGAAGAAGAAGAGGGCAAGGTTCGGTTGTGTATAGGTTAGAAGCACCATGATTACAGCCGCATGAGGAAGACAAAATAGAAAAACGCGCCCAACCAGCGATCGCCACGCATGATTGATGGGAATTCGAAGTGATAACCGCTGTTTTCAAAATTCGCGGCGCAAAAACAGCCACGTCAATCTCCCGCCTAAAGTTCATTCCACTTCCCGATAGATTTGGCAACCTCTCGAGGAGTGGAGAGACTATCTGTATTGGATAAAAATCACCGAGGTCTTGGTGAGACCTCAAGGTGTAACATGAAGATCGCTTCATGAGGCGAACTCCCGAGGAGGGACTGTATAGTTCCTCACCCCGATAAATTGCCTCAGGAAACGAAGGGGAGTGAGCTCGAAGCACTGAGCTCGGAGGAAAACCTTGTAACCTCAAGCGAATGTCACACCTCGGGCCAACCTCTGTAACCATCGACCGGTGCTCTAGTATTTAAGAGGAAGATCATGGGTCAATCAAGATTAAACACGGAGTAATGGCCATAAATGCACGATTATGATATTTACAACGTCATTTTTTCTCCTGATTATAAATAGGATTCATTTGTAAATATGATCAATAAGATATTCTACTTTTACTTTCTATTTATTGTCTCGTTTATCTTTTAAAATATTTCTTGCCTCGTTATCCTTCTAAAGCTTTTCATTCAGTTCAAATTCAGCTTAGCTCAAACATCACTTCGATACAAGCAAATTACTAATTAAACTCGTTACAAATTCGATTTGTTGGCCTATCCTAATTTAGGTTACTGGAGTTTGTATACTTTTGTTAATTGCCCAAAATAATTCATATATATTCCACTTAACACGTGATTCAAATTAACTAAAACTCCAAAACGTAAGAAGGGTTGACAAGTAAGTTTCTTACACTTTTTATATATACTCGTGATACTTGACAAACTTAAGTTATTGCTGCATCTTTCTAATTTATTTATGTTAGTATATTTTCCTTTTTATTTTAATTTCTTTTTGGGAAATATCAATCAATCTAGGACCCATTTGTCCATGAATAAATTTTCACTTTTTTTCAAAAAGTTTTTGAAAAACATGTTTGTCCATGAAAAACTGTTAGTTTTTGAAGATCTTTTCAAAAACAGTTTTTGAAAAACTAAAAAATACTTTTGACAACTTTTTCAAGTTTTTCCAAAAACTATTTTTTCTCTACTCACAAAACTTCAACTTTTTTGAAGTGCATTGTATGTCCAAACGCTACTTCAACTTTCAAATACCATTTTTCAACTCGACTTCAAAAACTCTTTTTCAAATATTTTTTCGAATCTATGGCCAAATGGCCACCTAGTCTAGTAGAAGAAATAAAAATGGCCCTAAATTAAGGGCACAATTCCCAAAAAATATAAAAAAATAAAAAGCCCAAATATCGACAAGTGGAAAAATCAAAGGTAGGGAATAAGATTTCCACCGCGTCACGGACAACGTGACAAGTATAAATTAAATCACAAAATTGCTTTTTAAAACTTCCAATTCATTTTGCTAACCGAATCTGTGTATATTCACATTGAACCTATATTCCTTCAATTTCCCCCTAATTTTCTCCACAATTATTCATCAGGTACATTCCTCTTCTTTAATTAGGGTTCCATTATCAATTCTCGCTTATTTATTTCTATTTTGTATTTGTCTCAGCTTAATTCTATTTTCATTTTCACAGATTATATTGCCCAAAGGATTCATTAATCATCATTTAGGGTATTCACAGGTTATCGAAGGTTCTAGAACAAAAAAGGAGAATTTTTTGAATTTCTGTAATTCAATTAAAAAAAAAATTACATTTTCAATGCCGTCGTTTGTTTCAACATCGAAGGCGATAAGGCGATTAGTTACACATCGAAACGTGTTTAGACAATCGACGGGGATTGGTAAGTCGGGTTATGGATTAGAGAATCATGTTCAAGTTAGATGTTTTAGTGGCATTACTGGTGTTCAATCATTTTCGCCTTGTTATGATGCTGGTAATAACAAGGTGATTAAGACGAACACGGAGAAAAAGGATTATAGCATTGGGAATGTGATTCAAAGCAGAGGATTTTTGAGCTGTGGTGATGGAGGGGAAGAAGGAAATATGTTGTCTCGAGTACACGAGGAAAAGCGTGTCATGGGGTAAGTTCCCTAATTTTACAATTTGCGAGTTTTTATGATTATTGTTATGTGTAAATCTATTGTGGAACATGCATTTGCTGTGATTTTTGTTAGTAGTAATTAGTAGTGACATCCTAGGCAAATCTCACATTGGCAAAGCACAACAGAGATTGCTGAGTATAAAAGGAAGCATGCCATAGAGACTCTAGTGAAACGTTTAAAAGTTGTGCAGGGCTAGGCCAAAGCATGCCATAGACTCTAGAGAGTTTTTATGATTGTTATGTGAAAATGCTATTATAGATTGCGCAGTGCTGAGCTTTATTTTAGTAATTAGTTGTGACATCCTATGCAAATCCTACATCAGCAAAATATGGGGGGAGATGCTGGGTATATAAGGAAGAATGCCATAGTGACGGGTTTAAAAGCTGTATGGGCGCCTAAAGTGGACAATATCACTAGTGGACTGAGTTATCATGGAGGTATTATGAGGATGAAATGGATCTGAATAGAGTGGAATAGAGCACAGAGAATGTAAGGGAAAATAGAGGTTAATGGAAAAAGAAAATGAATCGAGAAAATTTGAACTCTTTCATTTGTTCATTGTGTTTAATGTGCTATTGTGAATGTGGTGTTTCCACTCTTGATAATGATGCGATTCTTTTTTTTTTATGTTCAATTCTAAGAGACTTAATTTAAAAGATAAAAATTTTGTATTTTGTGACATATTTTTTGTCATTTCCTTTCCTTTTTAATCTTATGTCCTTTTTTGAGTGAAAAAGATAGTGATAGTAAGCAAATAATTAATGTGTGCGAGATATGTATGCATGAGAGACAAATAGATTTACATGTTCAGAACCAAAGTGATTACATATCCACTGTAGAGTACTAAAAAGAGAAAAGTGAAGTTACAATTTGCTGAACTTCATGTGCTAATTGGGTAGATCGATGCATGGAAAGAAAAGTAGAATAAGGAGGTAGTATAAAAGGTGTAACCTTTTTTTGTTTACTGATTGAGGTTAAGGGGAGAAAAGAGAAACATAAACGGACAACTTTCTAAACTTTTATTACAAATTAGGTGAGGTGAATGGGAAGAAAAGAAAAATGAATAAGAAAAGTAAGTTTACAATCCTCTAAGCTTTTTGTACCGATGTTCATGAGAGGTGATTGGGAAGTAAAGAAGAAGCCACGGATAACCCAGTCTGTTAGTCTTTTTTTTTTTTTTTGGGATAAATTAAGGTAACTGATTAGGTAAGCTACATTGAAAGAAAAGAAGAAGAAGAAGAAGGGCTAAAAAAAGTAAATGTACAACTCTTAAAACTTGAGCATTAATTAGGTGAAGTGAAAGAAAAGGAAAGGAGACAGAAGTATAACTTTGTGATAATTTTTTTCAATTTCTCTCCTGTTTCCAACAAAAGTATCCCCTTCAAGGTATAAGTAAGTTTATGCTACCGTATTCCCCAATTTCTCATACTGTCATGCTTCTAAACAAGAGAAGAATTCCATGAATTTTTGTTTACTGTTAGCCAAATCCAGGTTCCTAGCATGATCTTTTACATTGTAAATGTACTGAAGATTCTAGAAGTGAGTGTTGTTGAGACCAAATCAGAGAGTTATAGGGTGTTTCAGCTTTATTAATAGAATAGATATGCCTTGCAGTGTGTGTACAGAGTGCTTGTGTAGCTCAGGTGTGATCCTTGTGATGCATTTGAGATGATTATGTAGTATATCATATAATTTTTTGGAGGACTGTTCATGTTGATATGTTGTATGCTCTCTTTTTCCACTTTAGCTAATTTTGTATGAGCAATCACCTTAGAGGAGGCTATTTAAAAGAGACGAACAAGTTCAACTGTTCCCTGAATCAAAGAGAAAGTATAATTGTTAGTCTTTTCCGTTTAGTAATATATTTTTCTTATCCAAAAAAAAAAAAAAAATTGTTACCCTCAATTGCAGTAATGGAGCCTTTGATATTCACACAATCTGACAAACACAACCGGACAAAAATGACAGTAAATGGTGGTATTTACAGGGAAAAAGGAAAAGAAACAAATGAGTATAACAGCTGTGGTAAAGAAAGGCCCCAGCTTCTGTAATTGAATAAGTAGGAAAAGGAAACATTTACAGATAACATGCTTACGTCCTTTATAAGGGAATAGTGGAAGAGGGGAATAGAATCAATTCGTTTCAATTCCTTGAAGTCTGCAAATTTTACTCAGCCAGCTTAAGAATTGATGAGGATGCGTTTCATAGAAGGAGGACTGGATCTTAACATGTTTGTACGCTTCAAACTTTTTGAGGGCTAAAAAAGTATAGCTGCTGTTATTTTTTGCTGTCAATATTTTTCTTGAGCTATAAGAGGGAAACGATACCTTCTATACTTCCACTTGCACTAACTAATCGAAACACAAGAAAACCTATGTAATTCAGCCAGTAAAATTTTCGGTGGAGTTGATGAGCGACTCTGCATGCTCTTTTTTTTTTTTTTTTTTTTTAAAGAAATGGAAGTCAACTCGGTTCCAATATTCATCTGCTTGAGATCCATGCTGATTACTCCTTTAAGATAATTATCTTCAGTTCAAGTCCTCGAATGCGCCCCCCAAAAAAAAAAAAACTGCCTTTCAATCCCCTATCTCTATAACAAATATTATTAAACTTACAGCTAACTTGTATCATTATTATTAGATACTCTCCAGAGCAGTTATATGCTGTGGTTGCTGCTGTTGACTTGTATGAAGATTTCCTCCCCTGGTGTCAAAGATCGGAGATCTTAAGACGGAATCCAGATGGATCTTTTGATGCTGAGCTGGAAATTGGCTTCAAATTTCTCGTTGAGAGTTATGTCTCTCATGTAGAACTAAAAAAACCAAAATATATCAAGGTACCATTGACCCATGTATCTATTGCATATATTAACTTATTTAAATTTCTTTTCGGATAAGCTTATCTCATATTTTTCAATTTAGTTCTATTTTTTTTTTCTGAAAAAAAATTACATTTCAGTTATGGTATATGATCATCATGAGTTGATGTCCGCTGGATCTTAGTAGGATGAACAGTGTCTCCCTTCTCGTAGTTATGCAATTACTAGTGTGGATTTGCAGTTATGCCTTCTAAATTGAATTTATGAGTGTCATGGAAGGGAAAGAGCATAAGTAAAAAGCGTTGAGTTTATTCTTGTGACAAGTTGGACCTTCGTTGGGGATTGTAAAAGCTAGTACTTTTGTGACTTTCATAATTCTGAATCTGTTACATTTAGATTCTAAAGCTTTAGGATATATGTATTATCAACGAGAGTCCCTTCTTTTCATAAAAAAATTTGGATGCTTTTATCTCTATTACCATTCTGAATTATCTTAAACTCTTCTTTCATACATATACTTTTTTTTTTTTAACTGCAGACAACTGCTACCGATACTGGCCTTTTTGATCATTTGATTAACATCTGGGAGTTCAACCCTGGACCAAGTCCAGGAACTTGTGAACTTCACTTTTTGGTAGATTTTAAGTTTCAATCTCCGCTATATCGACAGGTAAATTTTTCATTTTCAGAACAGTATAATATTTGATGTCTTAGCCATACTACTATGTGAGCAAGAATATTCAGAAGATACTAAATTACTAATTACACTGTTGCATGTTGGAAACTTTTGGGATTTGCTATATGGAGGTACTCTAGGTCATTAGCTTATAGTGTCGAGATATACCTGTCTTGTCCCTATATCCCAGATTTATTCTTCAGTTTGTTATTTTTCATCTGCTTGATGCATTGTATCATCAAACCACGAGAGTTCTGGAGTTGTAAAAAATAACAGTTTCTAGTTTTACAACATTGAATGCATTTTAAGTACCATTGAGGAAATCACTCTTATTACTCCTGTCCATGTGTGAAAATAATCAACTAAAGTATATTTAACCTCCTAAATTTATACTTCACAGCCCGTGACTCATCTATTATCACTTCAGTAGCTGAAGCATGTTGCTCAATATTAGTAAATAATTATCTTCTATTTATGCAACTCCACATTTTGGCTACTTTTGGCATGATATACTTTGATGGGTCAAAAGCATAGGACTAGAAGGAAAAATATGGAGAATAATGCTATGTTGCCCGTTGTGCTCATATCACTACATTTGAAATCTGATAAGTTGCATCCTCTTCTTTCTATTGGGCAGGGGTGATAAGGGGCTGAAAATGGCCTTAAAATTTGAGCTTCAATATCCATGAGTTAATGTTTGACATATGGGATGAATTCCTACTGTGATGGTTATGTTTTGTCATCAAATAAAAAAATTGTAACGGTCCTGTTTGGTGCTTGGTATCATTCTTGTACCATGATCTAATCTGTCTTGCTAGCTTGTTTGTGCTGCTAAGCTTCTCAGTTTTCATAAGTTGACCTGGGAAATATTTGATTCCTTTTCCTTCTTTGATGGCTATATCAAACCTATAGTATCAATACATCTTTTTGGTACTATTTTGGTGCTCCGTACGGTTTCCCTCATCTTTTTGGGGAGTGCTTAGCCATTCTAAGTTGTCTTGATGTTATGAAGCAGACTCATCCCTCCTTTAGCTCCATCCATCCTTTCCATTATTTTTCTTTATATGGTAAATAAGTTTATTAATAAAGGGTAAATATTCAAGCAATATACCAAAAACCAGAGAATCTACACAATGATATGATTCTCTACAAACAATACCCAATCTTCTATACATCGCACCTCATTGGTGCCCAAAAAAAATAAAATAAAAAAACCAGGAATGAAAGGCTATTTCATACATAGTCGTTCTCAATCCATTGAAAGCTCTCCTATTTTCTTTACGTCCACAAGACCCGTATCAGTGCTAGTGGAGTAGTGGGGTAACATCCCAGTCTCTTTGACACTTCTATTTCCTTCTCGTCGTTGTCTTCTGGAGTGAATTTATAATAGGATCCAGCATTTGTTTATAGTAAACTGCATGATGTTCAACCTATATATCGGATTTTTTTTTATTTGTTTTGATAAATCAGTAGAGAAGTAGCCAGCTCCCTCTTCCATATTGGTAACCTCAGCTAGTTTAATAGTCATTGTACTTTATCAAAACCTGTACTTGTGAATTTTCCTTGTGTGGGTACTGAAAGTTGAACTGTTTAGGCTGGATATGAAATTGGGTTAAACTATAGCCACCTCAACCATGGGAAATTGGACTGCTGAATGTACTTTGATGAAGTTGTTTTTGCTTTGATGTAACTTGTATTAAAGAAGTTTGTCTTGAAGTGTCAGAAACTTTAATTTTTATTTCTCCTTTTCTTCTTCAGTTTATTGTTATGGTGCCTCATCTTAAACTTACTAATTAGAAGCCTTTGGTGCATTGCTTTTTCACAGGTAGCAAACATGTTCTTTAAGGAGGTGGTTTCTAGACTAGTTGGTTCATTCCATGATCGTTGTCGTTTGATATATGGACCAGGGGTTCCGGTTCGTGAAAATACATATGAACAGAGGGCATGAAGATTGGTGTTTGGTTGCGATGAAATGAAAAAATGAGGGGGGTTCAATTTTCCAAGTACCAGTTGGTCCTACTGCCCATTTCTTATTCTCAAATTGAGAAGGTGCTGATTCAGCCTTCCTGGTATTCCCAATCTTTTGAAAGTTACTGGATTACATTTATGTTTTTCCTGGGATACCTTAGGGCCATAAGTGTATAAACTCCGCTAATTATGCCGTTTTGTTGTTAGGTCCACGTTTTATCTCAACCAATTCAGTTGAATCAATTCAGAGGTTATTTTGACTAATAATATTTAGAAGATTCTGTACAACACATACATCATTTAATTTACAATACAGGTATAGGATGCTACTAAATGATGTAATATAAACTGTACCTTATGGAATTTAATCATTGGGCCTAGCTGGTAAACTTAGAACAAATATGTCCATTTCAAATTGGGTGAGCTCTCTTATTGTGTTTATCCTTGAGTTGGGATGTATGAGTTTCTGGAGAAAAAATATCTAAGGTGTCAGCCAAACGTAGTTAGTATCTTTTGACTTATGAAGCCTCGCAAGATGCCATTCTCCATCTTTCCGATAAGCGTGAAATGAGAACTAGATTTAGTTTACCGAGTTAAGTTCGTCTTACTCAACCCACGGTTGTAACAAATTTATAGTTGCAAAGGTTCAATGTTAATTCTACAGAGTATATCTGGTTCACTCGAGTTGCTGTTCTAGTATATTTGCAATAGATTTAGTTTGTGGACTTGAAAGGAGCACATATTGGGATGGGCCGAACCCAATGCTTACGGTCAGAAAACTTCTGATGTCATTCCGCGTCTTTATATTTTCATAGAATGATGCAAGTACCGCATCTATAGTATTGAGAGGCTGTAGTTGAATTCTCTTGAAAACTTAGTGTCAGGTGCATTAACTTGGAGGTAGAAATAGTTAGCATATGCTCAATTGCTCATTGCATGCATTAAGTAGGGCCTAGGGGTGTAGATTTTTTTTGGGGGGGGGGGGGGGGGGGGAGGGTGTGTTTTAAAATGGTTGAGTTGATAAATGTTAATTTGTCCAAAGATCACAATGCAACTCGCTCAGACTAGGGCGAGTTGTGCGAATTATATTGTAAGGGGGGTAATTTTATCACCTACTCATGGGCTCTAATAATGAATGATGGCGAGAAGTTCTGATTGGAGCAAGTTGTTACACCTGTTCCTTCCAGAATCTGAAATTTAGATTCACAAGAATGAATATGACAAAAAGGTAAAGTTGGGTTGAGGAGAAGTGTGATGTAGGGAATTTGGAAATATCTTCGCAGTGAATCTGTGAATCTGTTCTCTCACTTACGTTTTCCAACAATTATGCAGCATGAGGGTCCATACCCTTCACAGTGAAAACAAAGACACAAACCAAATTTTATACCACCCAAAGTTTCATTCACACAACTAAGCTCAGTGGGAATGAAGGAGCTGTCAAGGTCCAAATTTGGTAGCCCAAATTGTTATGATTGATTTGTTTTTCTTCTACACACCGGCTCATGTATTTACAATATCAGTATATAAAAATGGAACTGAATTTCAAGAATGCAAATCCACTTTTGTGGAGGATTACTTGTGCATATTCTTCAGTGATCTGATAGTGTATTTTTTTTAACGATGACACGAACAATTTAAATTCTATCCAGAATCATTCCCCTGTTACCAAGAACACTATCCGTTCCAATAATTCACTAACTTTCGGAGATACCTCCAGCTGGAAATTGATTGCAAAACTAAAGTATGTGGTGTGGCCCCTAAATTATGTTATCTCATTGGTCAAAGTGGGCTTCATGGGATCCTCATATCAATTTAGGATTTTCATTTTCAACCACAAAAGTACTCCCGATTTTTATATTGTACCTTCTGATAACCTCATCTTGGTAATCTTTTCTTTTGCTCTTACTTTTTTTTCACTCTTCAACTTTTTATGGATCAATCAGAATGAAGATCAATATATCCAATATTTCCCACCGCACAATAACCACATTAAAGCATTCAATGAGTGCAAATTATTTTGGTTTTTCGGTAGTCCTCCTTTGTCTTGATCTGGCTGCGGCATGCATTTGAGCCTGGAAAATTGGATGAAAGAAAAAGCTACTAGTAATACTTTATCTTGGAATATTGACGAGGAGATAATAAATTAAAATGACGTTTTCCCAAATCAGCTTTCTTTTTCAAAAAATAATTTAACTTTCAAGGAAAAATAAAGACATGAAAAGTTTGCGGCTTGATAGAGATCGCATGAGATACTCTTTTTAACTTATAAGATCACTAAACAAATGGGACTAGTTCACTATTTTTGTCTCGACATTGGTTATCTCTATATTCATCTTGTTCAAAATTTCTGGTCAATGAAAAAGACGCAGGATTCCCATTCTGGATACCATATTTGATATTAATTACGATAAGCTTTTGTTTTTAGTTATAGAAGACAAAAAAATTCTTATGCATGCAGGTCCCATGCAATATTACTAAATACTTAGGTTTTGAATTTTTTTCCTCCTTTCCTTAGGTGCAGAGTGCGGAGTATCCACCAAATTTTTTTTGACGTGTTTTGGCATCGAAAGATAGAGTAGAGAGCTGATTAAATTAATAGAGGAGCTTTAGTTATAATGTGAAAAAAGGAACAATTTTATTCAATTATTACATTTTGACATTTCAAAAATGATGAAGAGAGACACTGATGTGATGGAGGACATTGGTGCAAGGATATTTCCTCACGTGGTGCGCTTAGACCTTTAAAACATAAAAAATTAAGAACCCCTATAGTTATAGGATATATAGCAGAATCTTCATTGTCTTATTCCCCTAGGAGTAGCTCGTAAATGTTAGTAAAAGCATATTCTCTTGCAAACCCATCTCCACTTGAATCTTAAGTTTGTTTAGTAACAATTTGTTACCAATTGAGCCGACAGAAAACATTGTAATCGATCAAATCCATGATTAGGCAAATTGGGAAGCTTTTAAAAGTCTTGTGGTGAATGTTTGTGTGGTATACCATATCGCCCTACGATTATGATGAGACACTAAAAAATGATGTAGAAAAAAACTGAATTTAATTACAGAACACTTTTGTTGTTAAACTACGTATTTTGTATGTTGTTAATTTTCTAATTCATCATTATTCTATGGATAACACCCCATTGATAATACCATATGTTGCAAAGTCTGTCGCTAAGATCATTTTTTTTTTTGGGGAACGGATCCTTCTATATTTTATCAGAGGGTCAGGTTTGAACTTTGAGAATTGAGAAATTTTTGGCACCCACGGGCCTTATGTGGAGTAAATTCGCACTAGTCGACCATGCGCGTATGTGATAGTGGATGAGTATATAAAACCAAAATGTCATGGGATACTTTAGTCTCTTGGTATTCTTCCAGTTCTAGTTCTGGAAATACAAAATTGGGGTTTCTACATTGTTATCCACACAGATGTCTTAAGCTTGGAAAAACTTTTGTTTCTTTTTCTTCCGTTTAATGCTTTTGGTAGCCAGCCCAATGAATAGTACGTGTTTTTTTTCCTTTCCAAATTTTCATTCTTGATTGGACTGGAGTGACCAGGTGGTAACGGTGGCTCTATCAGTCTCTGGGAAAGAAAAGATCAAAAAGTTCATGATGATGTACCTATGGAAGATAACATCTATAGCTTGTAGTATATTATTTAGGATCGTGAGAAGATCCGACTGATGTCTTTATCTTCAAGATTAATTGAATGATACATGAGAAGAAGAAAACTATGAATAGCTGAAGCAGATGGAAATCTTTGTGAAACTTGTTTGTTCACACAAGAAATGCAATTTGAGACCCACTATGCATAATATTGTCTAAGACCATATAAAATGACAAAATTTTAGCATTCACAATTTGTGGGTCATATATGAGGCAAACAACGACATATCGAGTATGATCTCATAAGTGTAGTTTGAAAAAGGTGATGTCTACGTAGACCTTATGCATACCTCGTGTGAGATAGAGATATATGATGTCCAATGTTAAATGAAGGAATAATTACCAAAACATCAGTTAACTCCCCTCCCTAACTTTTGACTAGTCCTTACTTTTATAGTCATTATACACAAAACTAACATACCGTGAATATAAACAGTATGAGGGTGTATACAAGTGGTCTCTTCACGTATACATATTATTTGCACCCAAAAGTATGGTGTATACAGTCAGATTTATCGTTTATACATAATATATACACGCACTTTTTCAATTATTTACAGTGTATACACTTTTTTTTTTTTTACAGTGTATACACATTTTAATAGAATAAAAATTGTATACATTCATTTATTTAAAAAAAAAAAAAAAAGGAGAAAAAGGCTCAACGGAGCAACAGCTCCTGTCATCGTAGCTCCGACCAGCAGCTGCAGTGGTTTCGTCGCAGCAGATCTGGAGTGCTGGAGCAGCAGCAGATTTGCAGTGCCGGAGCAGCAGCAGTTGAGGAGAAAAAATAGCAGCGGAGGAGAACAGATCTGTACCGGATCAGCAGGGAAAGACAGAGGTGGCGGAAGAGAGCAGGCACGACTGGGAGCGTGGCCAGAGAGAAAGGCAATGGTGGCGGTGAAACAGAAGGGGAGAAGTAGAAGAAGTGAAAGCCTAAAAAAATCCTAGAAACGGGTTGGCTACCAAAAAAAAAAGGGCTGTGGCTAGGTGTTTGTTAGGGTAATTTTGAAAAGGATGAGCTAAAAAAATATATAGTGGGCCTTTTTGTTTTCCTAGTGTAATTTTTTCTTAAATAAATCAATAATTATTAGAATGAGGCTGACTTTGATACCATGTAGAGGAAATGAATATTGAACCTAATTCAACTCGAAAAATTAAATTTATACTCATGCTTGTCAAATACTATATAAAGAGATAAATTGTCACATCCACAACGGAAGTGGAATACTAATACATCATATTTGTATTTTTTGCTATCAATAAGTTATTTTGCAATTCCGAACTAGTTATATTTATGTGTGCATATTAAACTTTTTAATTTGCTTAGTAACTTAGAGCTTGTTTGGCCAAGCTTTTGAAAACTGCTTATTTGAAAAGTATTTTTCTTCAAAAGTGCTTTTCGTAAAAGTATTTTTTGAGAAAAACAGTTTGTGTTTGGCCAATTTATTTGAGAAGCATTTCTATCAAAAGTTGAGTAATAATTTGTGTTTGGCGAGCTTTTGAAAAAGTACTTTGAGTGTTAAATTACTAGTAAGGACATTTAAAGACTCACTTTATAGTTATTTAACTAGATTAATATTTTTTTAAATATTTATTCTCAAATATTTTTTTTTTAATTTTTTTTATTTAGTTAAAATATATCAAAATACAATATATATAATTGAATATTCTAGATCTATACCTTAAAAATGATATTTATTTGATTAAAAGTTTCTAACAACAGTGATGTAGGTGTACATATAAAAAATATTGATTAAAATATTTATGTACTATTTATATATTATAATTATTGGGTTAAAATATATAAGGGGTAATTAGGTATATAAGTATTTTTGGTAATGATATTTTTGGAATGATAGAAATTAAAAACAGCTTCTGCTTCTACTCAAAAGCACTTTTAGGGAGAATCTAGTAGAAGCTGGTTTTTTGCTGCGACCACTCAAAAACACTTATTTTTTTTCTAGAAGCTTGACAAAATACCTTGATTTTTCAAAATAAGTATTTTTGAAAAAAAAAAAACACTTTTGGCTTCCTAGAAGTAATATAGTTTCGAGATGTGTGTAAAATTACGCCCACAACCCTTCATTTAGTCAAGTGTGAGACTGGTTAATTGTAGGTAACATATATGACATGTGCAATTTAGTTTAAATATACAGAAATATATAGATTGAGGGATGCGTCTGATTTTTAAAGCAAATTGGATGATTGAAAATAATTTTCACCCATATAAAATCATATGGAATACTGTAATATAAAAGGAATTCATTTCTTTTCAATGTACCTGTAAATGAAAGTACATATGTGGATATCATCTTCAATGTTAGTGATGGTGAGAATCTTGCAGGACATGGTAGAAGCTGAATGCGTGCAGCTTTCTCTGTATGTATTGTACAATTCTGCCAGCTCTAGTTTGGAATAGTGAATATGGTCGTGTACTCCGATGTTACACTGCCGTACGTACTCATTTTACGCTCGTGTTCAAAACGGATGCCGACAGGTTTTTGTCATATTAATCATTTACTATGTTTAAAACTCGCGGACTCAACTGTAAAAGCTCCTCCGACACTACCAATTAAGATTTGCATCAACTAATAAAACTTATTACTCCCTCTATCCTAATTTATGTGGTAATTTTTGCTTTTAGAGATTATTCAAACTGTATGAATTTTGATCAATATTTTAAAATATATTTTTTTCACCAAAATTATATAAAAAAAGTTGCAATTTAAACTATATTTTAAGCAATTTTTAAATATACAAATTTTAATGTTAAAATATTGAGTTAATCTAATCCAATTTAGCTTCAAAGTTTAGTCATATTGACTCTAAAAAAGTGAAAAGTCTCACATAAATTGAGACAAATGGAGTAAAAGAGAAAGCATTTAGAGCCTGTTTTGCCAAGCTTCTAGGGAGCCAAAAGTTTTTTTTTTTCCCTTTCTAAAAGTGTTTATTTTGAAAAATTGAGGTGTTTGGCAAAACTTCTAGGAGAAAAGTAAGTGCTTTTACATGACAACAAAAGTCATTTTCTGTTGTGGGGAAGAAGCTGGAAAAAACTATTTTTTTACTTAAAGTATGTTATAGGAGAACCACCTGAGTACAAAGCTATGAAAAGATTTGTAACTCAATATTGGAATACAGTAACACAACCAGATCTCTTCTACCATGAGGAGGGATACTCTGTTGCTAAATTTCAAAATAGGGACGATATGAGATTCTTTATTCTGGGCCATATAGCTTCAACAATAGACAAATCATCTTGAAACAATGGACTCCGAATTATGAGTTTAATGAAGAATTTCTTACTGATGTACCTTTGTGGGTGACACTCCCAAAACTCCCTAAGAGTCGTTGGAGCTGCAATTCACTTAGCAGAATTGTGAGTGCAATTGGAATACAGCTGTATGCAGATGAATGTACTGCCAAGAAAACTAGGATCTCTTATGCCAGAATGTTGATTGAGGTTGCTGTTACCAAAAAGCTTCCTACAGAGATCATAGTTTGTGAACTAAATGGTAGAGACTTTTTGAGTGGGCTCCTGACTTCTATGGAAGATGCCTCAAGCTAGGCCATGATTGCAACACCCAATAAGAAATCAGGAATGCTGAAAAACCTGTGAGAAGGAGAAAACAAAGACAAGCTCCCCCAGCTAGACAAGAGCCACATGCACCCTCAACACCTGAAGATAGAGGTGTACACAACAATGTGGAGTAGAAAAAGATAACAATGCAATGACAGTCTAAGAATGCTACAACTGAGCAAGGGGAAAGTGATCAACCAGAACCTCAAACAGAAGATGAGAAGAATGGGGAGAACAGTAGCCAAGCTCAAGCTCAAGCTCAGGCAACACCAAAGATGCATCCAACTGTGACAGTAAATGCAGAATGTATGTCACCAGGAACAAAGAGTTACTTGGAGGCTACTTCTATCAGTACCAAAAATGGGTTTACATGCTTACAGGTTAGAGAGCATGATGAGGAGGAGACTGAACCACTAGATAGATGTGGACTAGAAATACATAAATAATGCACTGGTTGGTTTGGAATGTGAGAGGCATCAATAAGAGGTATAAACGGAAGGAATTAAGAGTGTACCTCAGAGAAAATAATATTAAATTAGCTGGGTTGGTTGAAACTAGAGTTAAACATGATAAAGCTGAGAAAATTACACAAAAAATAGTACCTAGTTGGAGTATGATCAACAGTTATGAGCATGCAATAAATGAAAGAGTGTGGATCATATGAGAGGAAAAGGAATATGATATTCAGCCTTGCAAGAGGACCTGTTTATTCATGTAAAAGTAAGGAGCAGACACTGTCCACTGATACGTGACATGACAATGGTATATGGTTATAACACACAGGAACAAAGGAAGCAGCTGTGGCATCAACTTGAACTGATATGGAGACAAACAACAGGGTCATGGATCATCTGGGGAGATTTTAATGCAGTTCTATGTTCCCAGTACAGACTATATGGAAATCCTGTTAGCCAGAGTGAAATTCAAGACTGCGGATTGTGTTCAGGCTTTGCATTTGAATGAACTACCATGGAGGGGTGAGTACTACACCTGAAAAAACAAGCAAAGAGGAGATGCTAGAGTACTTAGTAGAATAGACAGAATACTGGGCAATGATGAATGGCTGCTGCAATATCGACAACTTACCACTGATTATCAGCCACCTTAAATCTCTGATCACTCACCAATGATGATTAGAGTGGATGTAAGATGGAAAGATATTGTGGTCTTATTCAGGTTCACTAATGTTTGGGCTGAACATCATAACTTCCTTCATATTATTGGAAATGAATGGAATAAGTGTAGTGCAGAATGGAGACGGAGGAGGGTGTGGATGAAACTCAAAGCCTTAAAACCTCTGCTCAAGAGTCTGAATAAAGAAGAATTCCATAGCATCACTCACACGCTAAGTGCTGCAAGATCTGAACTGGAATGCATCCAGAGGGAAATTAGCCAACATTATTCTGATGACTTGGCAAACAAGGAAAATGACACTATCCAGAGTATTTCTAAATGGTTTATGATAGAGGAAAGTATTCTTCATCAGAAATGTTGGACGACATGGATAAAATTGGGGGATGCAAATAACAAGTATTTCTCTGATGTCATGAAAGAAAGAGCACAGAAGAAATTGATTAAAGAAATTACTTCTTTTGATGGAAGACAACTCAATGATCCAAAGGCAATCAATGAAGAGATAGTAGAGTTCTATAAATTCTTAATGGGGACTGTTGCTAATAGCTTACTTGCTGTGGATAAACAAATAATGAGAAGGGGGCCAAAATTTACACAGTCTCAGCAAGAGGCTATGTGCTGATGTTACTTACCAAGAAATTTATGCATGCTTGCAATCAATTGGAGATGAGAAATCCTCAGGTATTGATGGCTTTAATAGCCTATTCTTCAAATAAATAAAGCAAAATATTTATGATCAAAGAATATTTTAGCACAGGGAAAATGTTCAAGCCAATGAACTGTACAACAATCACTCTGGTCCCAAAGACAGTAAAGCCAAAGACTATAAAGGAGTACATGCCAATTGTATGTTGCTCAGTTCTGTACAAGCTGTTATCTAATGTTCTGGCAAATAGAATGCAAGAAATTATGCCAGACATTATTAATGAAAATCAATCTGGTTTTATCCCAGGAAGAAGAATAGCTGACAACATTATCCTGGTCATGAGTTGGTGAGAGCCTACACTAGGAAGTAAGCCACGATATCTCTCTCAAAATAAATTTTATTTCTCTTTTTCCTATTTTTTTCTTCTACGTACTTTTACAAATCATCTACCTCTTTGGACTAGTTTTTATTTCTAGGTATTTCTCTCAACCCTATATCAGATCTCCTTTTTTTTTTTTTTTTTTTTGTCTTTGTCTCTACCAAAGCTACAACTACAATAACAAGTTCTTTCAATCTATTAATAATTTGTTAAGCTATGTAGTCGTTTTAATTTGTTTTAATATAGTTTTAAGTTTGTGCTCATTTAGGTCTTTTACTAAAAGTACAAGTGGTGAGTTAATCTTGCCTGCTCGGCATACTTCTCAGATGAGTATACATTGATTTTTTGAGTATTTTTTGAATATATTTTGGATGATTTCTTTTGATATATTTAAATCATCATTTAATTACTAGAAATTCCTAATTCTATTATCAGTTTAATTTAAATAGATACTATGTTATTCAAACACATAAATGTATATCCTTTACTTTATGTTTTACATTTAACTAAATATTTTTTTAATTAAAGTCTTTTATGATAAATATATATATTTTTTGTTTCCATAATCCAGGCGTAAAATGAACGTGGATGTCCTTTTCATAATTTGACACTTAAAAGTACTTTTCGTAAAGATTAGCCAAACATAAATTATTTATCAAAAGTACTTCTCCAATGAGTTATCCAAACACAAATTGCTTATTAAACAAAAGTATTTTTTTGAGTAGTTTTGCCAAAAATACTTTTCAAAATAAGTAGTTTTTGGGAGCAATGGCAAACAGGCTTTTAGTGTTATGATAGATTTAAAATTGCTTTGCACTCTATATTACTTGGTTCACCTTCGCAAGACACTAGAGGGGAGGGAGAGGGGGAGAGGGGGGGGGGGTGAATAGTGTCCTAACCCGATTTTCGAACCTAAAACTTGCTTTTAACTTTCTGCGCCTAACTCACAAAGAACCAGGTTCCTTGCAAGTTTCACCTATCTTTGAAACTAAACAAATTGCGGAAACGTAAAGAACACAGAGATTTTTACGTGGAAAAATCCTTCCTCAAGGGATAAAAAAACCACGACCCAAACTCTTGGGATTTCAACTCTTCCACTAAAGGAAAAACCCGAGCAAGTTTTAGATTACAATGTAATGTAATCAAGGAACTAGAACCCCCAGCACCTAGAACCTTCACAGCCACACATTAGCTGGTAAGGTTACCTCTACTTAACCTTAAAAAGTAATCTCCACTATATGATTCTAAACAAGCGAATAGATTCGAACTCAATAGCCAATAACAAAGAACCTAAACAACATACTTATCTATGAAACTGCTCTTTTGTCAGGTTCTGCTGCTCAATCTTTGTTCTTGCACATAAAGCTTCTCACGATCCGATTATACTTGATATGCTCTGTTGAGATGTCTTTTGTGCATATGGATTTTGGTCAAATTAACTTGTATATATATAGGAACTAGACTTAGCCGGATCCAACTAAGTTTAGGAATCCTTTTCTTCTTTGAAATCAGTTTAAACAAGGTTACCCATATTTTCTTATTTAAAACCTAAGTTAATTTTCCTTATGTTCCAATCCATTGTCGTTTAGGAACCGCGTCCTTCTCAGTACCACCTATAGCTTCTTCTACTTCAGGTAGGATTGGAACTTTGACTCCAGCCGTTCTCTTCTTTCTTTTTTCAGCTCTGACTTGAACAACTCGTTGAACGACTGGTCTTCTTCATTCAACTGTGAACCTTTTCTTGGTCCACTTAGCACCAGGTCCTTTATCATCTTCAAAACTCATCCTTCAACAAATTCTTCCTTTTTGATGATGACAAACCATGTTGTCTCACCGAGGGTTTATACTCTCAAGAACCTGAAAAAAATCAAACACTAACCACGAACCAGGGTAATAACAGTTAGGCGAAAAATAGGCCACAAACATATAATGAACTAATCAACATCTAACTTCCCCCTTTTAGCATCATCGAAAAGTTTCACAGTTGTTAGAACCTGCTTAACTTAAATTAAGTCTAGTTGACTCTAGTGCCAAAGGCAGCAAGCCAACCTTTAAAAGTCAGGAACCTGTTTTAGACAATAAATACTAGCAAATAAGATATTTATAGCAAAAAGTGCCAAACCGACTTAAAACATCCAAACATCATTCAAAATATTACAAACCAAAATATAAAATTTGTCTTAAAAACAGGCCATATAAGAACCAGGAGGGGACTAGGGAATGGAATTGGTTCCGAATTGGGGAATATCAGTGATGTTAAAGTGAGCAAGAAACAAGGCGAGGCGACGCGACGCGAGTTTCCTTCTCTTTCACGCTCTAGCTCTGCATCCAGCCTTATGTTTTCATCATTCATCCAGGCGAGCTCATCATTTTGCCTTTCAAGCTGCCTCCTGAACCCCTTAATTCTCCTGTCAACTCTGTTGTTCCTCCTTTCCTCAGCATCATCCTCCATATTCTCTGGTTCATCAGCAGGTTACCCATCCAACACAGTCACATGACTTTAGAATGTTCCTCCCACACAAGTCATTGTGGTCCGGCTCAGTCCACTTACCAACAGGCACCCCAAAGAAATCAAATACCTTCCCCAGAAGAAACCCATAGACCAGCGCATATTTGCCTAACCCCATATCAGCTACTCTACCAATGTGCTTGGTCATCAATTCAGGCAGATTAATACGAACCTCTCGATCTAGCAGGTCTATATAGGTCATACCCAGAAAGTTGGCCTCACTCCTCCTCTCTGACCTCTGCAGTAGGTTCTTCAGCACAAATTCAAAGAGCAACTGGTAGAAGGGTTGCATTGCCTTCTTCTTTACCTGTGTAGCCCTTGCCAGTCTTGGTCTCCCTGCAAATTTTCGGGTTACCTCCAAAGCAGACACACCATCTCCTCTAGCCGGCCACAAGTTCCTCATGTACTCGCTGTAGCCCTGAGAGGGAACACCCAAAATCTCACCCAGTTCCACGCTATCAAACTGGATCACCAGCCCCTTGACTATGGTTGTCACAATACCTTCAGTCACTGTGCAATTGGAATAAAATTCTCGAACCTCTTGCTCTCTCAGCTGTCTAGCACCATCACTGAATAGGTTCAACCAACCTTTAGCTTTCAACTTACCCTCTAGCTCCTGGTCAGTTAGAATTTTACCCTTCACCATTGGTAGACCTCTAAAGTAGGCCACCCTTCTCTTCTTGTCTTCCTTGTCATCCCCAATCACCAGCTTTGATTTGGAACCTCTCCTACGAGCCTCAGGTTCCTCCACAATCAAATAACCATTAAGGAATGCACTCTTCACATCCATCTGGTACAGCCTTGGTGCAAGCAAACCCGAGGGAAAGCTAAACACGAATTCGCGGAAGAAACAACAAGACATAAAAGATAGAAGCAAGACAAGACTTGCTTCGATTCGAAAGAACAGTGAGGAACTTGTCTCAAGCTCGATCGAATGAAGGTCAAGAATCATCTATACTAAGCAACAATCCTCAAGAAAGACAACACTTCTTGCAAATTGAATGACCAAGAAGAAAATGTTCAAACGACTCACACCGATTGACACAAGTTCTTTAAAAATCCCACGTCGGGGTTCGGCTCCATCGGAGACACTTCAATAGCAACTGTTATGTTCAAAATTCATAAAGACTTAATGCCTTACAATGAAATGAAAATGGAGTATTTATAGACTATGCTAAAGATAAAGCAGTAAATGGTCACAGGCGACTAATAGGAGTAAGCCACGCAGGGCTGCCTAACAAGTGTTCGGTTACTCCTTTAACCGAACACGTGACTTCGAACACTTGAGCTCGAGCTTCTTCACTTCAGTGCTCGGTTGCTCCACTCAGCTCACACTTGACATCGATCGCCCTTCCTTCGGTTCTTGCCTTTACTTCGGCGCCGATGTTGAGTGCTCGATTGGGGTTCAGTCACTTCCTTCGAGCTCAAGCTTGTGGATGAAGCCTTCGGTTCTTGAGCTCGAATACTCAGCTTCGGAGTAGTTGCTTTCCTTTGGCCAAGCCAAGTGAATGTGAACATCGTGCAGCAGCTTGGCTTGGCTTCGTGTCATCGGCCTCGGTGGATCGAACACTTGATCAGCACGTGTTCGGGCTGCATCATCCTCCCCTTCTTAAGAAGATTTCGTCCTCGAAATCGAGCCCTCCTCGTCCTCCGAAGTTGGACCTACAACACAAGGAACTAAGTCAGCAACATTAAAGGTGTTGGACACGTTATACTCACCAGGAAGGTCGATTACGTATGCATTGTTGTTGATCTTGGTCAACACTTTAACTGGACCATGTCCTCGAGGAGCCAACTTTCCTTTCCTTTGGTTCGGGAAGTGTTCTTTTCGGAAGTGAACCCAAACCCAATCCCCCTTCTTTAATTCCAACTTTTTACGCCCCTTGTTTTTCTTTAATGCAACCTTTGCATAAGATTCCTCAAGGTTCTTCTTCACCTTTGCATGCAACTTGATCAAGGCAGTAGCTCGCCGAGTACCTTCAAAATCAACAACAGAATCTCGAGGCAATGGGGTTAAATCAAGTGGAATCAAAGGATTAAAACCATACACACATTCGAACGGGGTCATATTGATCATTCGATGCACCTTTCAATTGTATGCAAACTCCATCACTGGCAAACGATCAGCCCAGTTTCCGACCTTGCCTTTGGTCATTGCTCGAAGCAAAGATCCCAAGGTTCGGTTAACTACCTCGGTCTGTCCATCAGTCTGAGGATGGTGAGACGTCGAGAATAGTAATTTGGTGCCGAGGGCACCCCACAAATATTTCCAAAAATGACTCAAGAATTTTGAGTCTCGATAACTCACAATAGTACGAGGCACACCATGCAATTTCAACACATTAGAAACAAATAAGGTAGCTACATATTGTGCATCATCACACTTTTTGCAAGGAATAAAGTGAGCCACTTTTTGAAAAATGGTCGACTACGACGAAGATGCTATCATGTCAACCCCCCGACCTCGGTAACCCCAATACAAAATCCATAGATATATCAACCCAAGGTCGATCAGGCACAAGCAACGGGGTATACAAACTATGAGGGTTGGACTTTGATTTAGCTCTCTTGCAAACGAGACTAGCGTTGCAAAGTTTTTCCACATCTCATCGCATTTTGGGCCAATGGAACTGCTCGATTAAGATACCAAGAGTTTTGTCGACACCGAAGTGTCCCATCAGACCTCCGGAGTGAGCTTCTCGAACTAAGAGCTCTCTTCACGATGACACTGGCACACAAACCCTCCCATTCTTGAAGAGGTAGCCATCGTGCCACTGATATTTTTCAATCCTTCGGCCACTCAAGATTGCGTCTCGAATGCATTTCAACTTGGGATCCTCTTCGTACATCAACTTGATGTTTTCGAATCCCATGAGCCTAGAGGCAAAAGTGGTCGCTAATGCAAATTTCTTTGATAGCGCATCGGCCACAACATTGTCTTTTCGCTTTTTGTAATGAATTACATAGGGAAAACTTTCAATGAATTCAACCTACTTGGCATGTCTTTGGTTCAATTTCTCTTGACCTCGGAGATGTTTCAAAGATTCATGATCACTTTTAATCATAAACTCTCGAGGCCACAAATAATGCTGCCAATGGACGAGTTCTCGAACGAGGGCATACAAATCCTTGTCATACGTTGAGTAGTTCAAGGTGCACCCTTAAGCTTTTCGCTAAAGTAAGCAATCGGCTTCGATTCTTGCATCAGCACTCCTCCAATCCCAACTCCGGATGCATCACACTCGACTTCGAATGCTTTGACGAAGTCAGGGAGTTGTAACAACGGGGCAGAGTAAAGCCTCCGTTTCAACTCTTGGAAAGCCCTTTCTTGGGACTCTCCCCACACAAATGGATGGTCTTTCTTAACCAGCTCGGTTAAAGGAGCTGCCACTGTGCTAAAGTCGCGAACAAACCTTCGGTAAAAGCTAGCTAAGCCATGGAAGCTACAAACTTGTGATACTGAGATTGGAGTTGGCCAATCTTTGATGGATTCGACTTTTGAATCGTCGACTTCGACACCATTAGCACTGACAACAAACCCTAGAAAGACTACACGCTCGACACAAAAGGCACATTTCTTGAAGTTAGTATATAACTTCTCTTCTCTAAGCTTATCAAGTACTAGCCTTAGGTGTTCGACATGTTCATCCACAGTTTTACTATAAACAAGTATGTCATCGAAGTAAACGACAACAAACTTATTTATGAACGGTTTGAGCACATGATTCATCAGTCGCATGAATGTGCTCGGTGCATTGGATAAGCCAAAAGGCATCACCAACCATTCATAGAGACTGAACTTGGTCTTGAATGCGGTTGTCCACTCGTCTCCGGGTTTTATTCGAATTTGGTGGTAACCGGACCTGAGGTCTATCTTCGAAAAGCATGAAAAACCACTTAACTCGTCTTGCATGTCATCTAATCGAGGGATATGATGACGATACTTTACTGTGATTTTGTTGACTGCTCGGCAATCAACGCACATTCGCCATGTTCCATCTTTCTTTGGGACAAGTATAACAGGAACAGTGCAAGGACTCAAGCTCTCTCGAACAAGGCCCTTGTTCAGCAATTCATCAACCTGCCTTTGGAGCTCTTTGCTGTCTTCGGGATTACACCGGTATGCAGGTTTGTTGGGGATTTGAGACCCCGGTACGAAGTCAATTTGGTGCTGGATTTCTCTCAACGGAGGTAATCCACCTGTCATTTCTTCGGAAAACATGTCTCCGAAGTCCTGCAAAACACTTTGTACAGCACTAGGCAAAGGGTTATCGTTAAAAAAAATCATCATTAGAGTTTAGAAAGATACCCTTGTGCACGAGGCAAATCATTATCTGATCGTTGTCGTTGCCTCGTAGGAACTCACCCGGTTGCATGATTGCACAGACACTTCTTACTTTGGGCAATGAGTTTGCGTCTTCGGCCCCAATCTTTGTTCCCATCGGAATCTTAGCTTTGGCCGCTTCTTTCAATTCTTTCATTCGTTTATAGTCCTCGGTGACTTACTTTGGAGACAAGGGTTTGACTATGAAACTCTTCCCTTCGAGCTTTGCAGTGTAAGTGTTGGATCTTCCATTATGAACAACCGATCGAACATACTGCCATGGTCGACCCAATAGCAAATGACACGCTTGCATCGGCACCACACTGAACATCATCTCATCTTGATATTCGCCAATTCTAAACTTGATCCACACTTGTTTGACAACCCTCAATTCTCCACACTCATTCAACCATTGTAATTTGTAAGGGTGGGGATGCTTCAAAGTAGGTAGTCCCATTTGGGAGACCAAGGTTTGGCTCACTACATTCTCACAACTACCCGAGTCAATGATCATCGAACACACCTTCCCCCTCACTCGACATCGGGCATGGAAAAGATTTTCTCTTTGGTTGTCCTCTTCTTCGAGAGTCATGCGGCTCAGATTCCTTCGAACCACAAGAAACATTTCCGGATGATCAGCTTCGGCAGCTTCACGATCATCATCCTGTTAAGCTCGGTCAATCTCCTCGATAAATTCCTCCTCGGTGTCACTCGCTTGCTCATGGACGGTTCCATCTTCGAGCAAAAGCATAACCTTGCGAGTTGGACACTCTTTTGCCATGTGACCATAACCTTTGCATTTATGACACTGAATATTTGAAGCACTAGAAAAGTTGAGTTGAACTTAACCTCCCACTTCTCTTGGCTGGTTAACGGTCACACCCCTTTCAAAGGGTTTTTTCGAATCTCGAACAGTGTTAGCACTTGTTGGATTAGGACTCTTCCATTCTTTTCCTCGGCTCAAAGGAGTTGAAGTAGTGACTCCTCGATACCGGTTTGCCTTATCGTCCTTCACCAATTTCTCAGCTTCGGTGGCAGCTTTAAACAGATCTTCCAACGTGTGGTACACGTGTAGTCTCAATTGAGATGACACATCCCGAGCCAAGTCATTTTTTAATCTAATAGTGGCTTGCTCTTCATCTTTTACCAGATCAAGATTCAATCGAACTCTTTCGAACTCATCATGATATTCTTGGACTGACTTGGACCCTTGCTTTAATTCATAGAGCTTTTGCAATTGAGTTTGCCTATACTTAGCACTCAAATATGTAGCATCCATTGCTCTCTTCAACTGTGGCCAAGTAATGACTACGGGATAGGCATTCCTTCGTCTATGCCTCTTGTCAGCTTCCCACCATGTAGATGCATACGCTTCGAACGAAAGCAATGGCATAGGCAGCTTTTCTCTCATCAGTCATCTCATCGGTTTCAAAGATTCGCTCCATTTTAAGCTTCCATTCAAGATATTCATCTGGATCACTAGTTCCTTTAAAGGGTGGAATAGTAATCTTAACACTGCTCAAGTTTGAGTCTCGAACACCACGAACTTGTTCGGTATACTCTTCATAGCGATCATCAGCCTCACGCTCAATATGTCGATCAATATTTGCGCCTCAGCCTCAACCTCGGAAATTTCCACGACCTCGGTGAGCTTGCCTTCGTTGAGCGAACGGCTGCTCATATTCAGGTTTTGCATCAGGAAATTCTCCTTCATCCACCTCTTCATCAACGACCTCAATTTGTCTTTGGGCCATTGGAAGTGTTATTCTCTCACTTTGGGGAATGCCCAAGTGTTGATTCTCAGCTTGGGGATTGCCCAAGTTTTGTTGTGTTTGGGGATTGCCCAAAACTTCCCTTCGAATTGCCTCGCTTTTCAACTAATGTTGTCGAATAAGCTCAGCATACAGCTCAGGCTTTATCGGAGTGGAATTTCTAGTTCCAGCACCGGACCCAGGTAAGGCCACGTACACACTTCCTTGCTTGAATTGAGCTACTCGAGCACTCACTCCTCTTACTTCAGCACTGATGCCTTGTATCGCAGCCATGAGATCGGCTAACGACACTTCGGGCTTCTCAATCCCTTTGCCATCGCCTCCATTCCCAGCCATGGTACCTACACAAATCAAAGACCAAATAAATGTTAAAGGTTATAAATCACCTCACACACTCCCTCATCTTTGATGGGTGGCACTCGGGTCCACTCAATTTATGGGTTTGGTTTTGGTCACTCAAGAACTTGTAGCCACTGGCTTCCTCGGTTGATCAACTTCTCTCAGTTCCTTCGAATTTGACAAGTTACAATGTCTCCTTCGGGATGAGTGAATTGATACGACTCGATGGAACGGACGCTATTTACTATGTGCTTCGGAAGTCAGAATTTTCTACGAAATTTGGACTTCGTTCACCCACGCACGAGTTCCTATAAGCTCAAATGAGTTAGTACGACCTCGAGTAGGAAGAATTACTCTAGAGATCCACTAACTAGATTTATCGAACACAAAAAAAGTGAAATCCTAGGAGAATCTACCCGTCGATTCCTCTTCGGAACCCTTTTCGATCACACCAACTCTTGTCCGTACAAGAGTGGTCCCTCCTTGGTACGGATAGTGTTTTACCTTATCCAATTCCCTTTTCTAGCCGACAACTTTTCACCTGGGGTTTTGATCTGTACACTTTACCCCTTTCTTCTTCAATGGAACTGTGAAGTTTTGGCTCCGGCGTACGGACAATTTCAACATCGTTCACTGACCAATAATTTCAACAGAGTTCGGGTTGCTTCTTTCAACTCCGGTAACAACAACAACGGAGGAAATCAGTCCAAAGTTCTTTGAGCTAAGAACCAGCTCTTTCGTGTTCGTACACTGTCACAACAGTAACAATTTTCCGGTGTACGGACACGATTCAAATCATAGAACTTTGAAAATTTAAGCATAAAACAAACCCAAATCAATCAAGAACCACCAGTCTTCATCGGTAACAACCAAAACATACTGAGGTTCGAATTCAATCACCACTAAGCTCAAAACAGTCCAAAATTTTGTCGAGAAACCCTACTCACAAATGTTGTACGTCGGGTACTTAAATCACTCCTTGGACGGTGGTGAACAAGAATCAATGGTTGTTTGATTCAAATAACCAACAAATCAACCAAAATTTTTGAATTTTTCTACTTTTTTTTTTGTAAAACACCACAGCAACAACAATCAACAACAAGGAAGAAAGCTGAAACTGGAGACACAAGCATGAATAAGCGAACAGGATTTGAGGTTGTAAGAACAAACTCAAACCTTGCTCTGATACCAAGATGGTGCAAGCAAACCCGAGGGAAAGCTAAACACGAATTCGCGGATGAAACAACAAGACATAAAAGATAGAAGCAAGACAAGACTTGCTCAGATTCGAAAGAACATTGAGGAACTTGTCTCAAGCTCGATCGAATGATGGTCAAGAATCACCTATACTAAGCAACAATCCTCAAGAAAATAATGATTCTTGCAAATTGAATGACCAAGAAGAAAATGTTCAAACGACTCACACCGATTGACACAAGTTCTTTAAAAATTCCAAGTCGGGGTTCGTCTCCATCGGAGACACTTCAATAGTAACTGATATGTTCAAAATTCATAAAGACTTAATGCCTTACAATGAAATGGAAATGGAGTATTTATAAACTATGCTAAGGATAAAGCAGTAAATGGTCACAGGCGACCAATAGGAGTAAGCCACGCAGGGCTGCCTAACGAGTGTTCGGTTACTCGTTTAACCGAACACGTGACTTCGAACACTTGAGCTCGAGCTTCTTCACTTCAGTGCTCGGTTGCTCCACTCAACTCACACTTGACATCGATCGCCCTTCCTTCAGTTCTTGCCTTTACTTCGGCGCCGATGTTGAGTGCTCGATTGGGGTTCTGTCACTTCCTTCGAGCTCAAGCTTGTTGATGAAGCCTTCGGTTGTTGAGCTCGAATACTCAGCTTCGGAGTAGTTGCTTTCCTTTGGCCAAGACAAGTGAATATGAACATCGTACAACAGCTTGGCTTGGCTTCATGTCATCGGCCTCGGTGGATTGTAACGCTTGATCAGCACGTGTTTGGGCTGCATCAAGCCTAAACTCCATGTAAGCTGCAAAAGCAATAAGCATCCTAATGGCCTCCATTCTAGCAACAGGTGCAAAGGTTTCATCATAATCGATTCCTTCTTCTTGACTATAACCTTGAACCATCAGTCTTGGGTTGTTCCTTGTCACTATGCCATGTTCATCCAGTTTTTTTCTAAATACCCATTTAGTACCAATGATGGATCTGTCCATTGGTCGAGGGACCAGGTGCCATACCCTACTACGTTCAAACTGATGAAGTTCCTCTTGCATAACAATCACCCAGTCTGGATCCTCAAGTGTTTCACGTACATTCTTTGGTTCTATTGAGGACAGAAATGCAAAGAATGCACAGAAATTCTTCAAAGCTCTTCTAGTAACAATTCCAGTGTTTAGATCAGAGATGAGGTTCTCTAGTGGATGAGAACTTTGATATCTCCAAGGTTTAGGCTGAATCTTCTGAGTGTCGTTTCCAGGAGGATCTGAGCCATCTAACTCTTCTTCATCTTGCTCTTCAGTTCCCCCTGTCTAATTGCCTTCTAGTTCCCCCTGAGTTTGATCTTTATCATCCTGATTACTTTTAACTCCATTCAAATTCTCAGGGTCTTTAGCAGGTTCATCTCTTGCAAGACCGATCTCCTGATCATCATCTTCTTGTCTGTTTGTAACACTTCCAGATTCATCAAATACCACATGCACACTTTCTTCTACAGTCAAGGTCCTCTTGTTGAACACTTTATTAGCTTTTCTTTGTGAAGAATATCCTAAGAAGATGGCTTCATCACTTCTAGCATCAAACTTCCCTAGAGGTTCTTTCCCATTGTTATGCACGAAACACTTGCACCCAAAAGCTCTGAGATGTGCAATATTAGGTTTCCTGCCTCTGATATGCTCATAGGGAGTTTTCTCTAGCAAAGGACGGATAAAACATCGATTCAGCAAGTAGCAAGCGGTGTTGATTGCTTCAGCCCAAAAATTCTTTGATAAGCCGATTGACAGCAACATTATTCTAGCCATGTCTTCCAAGGACCTGTTCTTCCTTTCAACTACACCGTTCTGTTGAGGGGTCCTTGGTGCTGAGAAGTTGTGATCCACACCATGTTTGTTATAGTATTCAGCAAACTTAGCATTCTCAAATTCTGTACCATGGTCGGACCTTATACTCACTAGTTGAAGCCCCAGTTTCTTCTGATTGACTCTGACCCAGTCCTCGAACATATCATATGCTTCATATTTGGATCTGAGGAACAAGGTCCATGTGTATCTGGAGTAGTCATCAACTATTATCATTACGAATCTCTTACCTCCTCTGCTCCTAACACTCATTGGTCCATACAAATCCATGTGAACCAGCTCAAGTAGTTTAGAAGTGCTAACCACTTTCTTTGACTTGAATGAAGATCTTACATGTTTCCCCCTCACACAAGCATCACAAATCTTGATGTCATTGAACCTCTTGCTTGGCATTCCACGAACCAGGTCCTTTGACACCAACTTATTCAATTGAGTCAAGCTTGCATGTCCTAGTCTCTTGTGCCACAACTGACTATCCTTCTCCAGCACATTCAAACAAGTCAAATTATTTTCAGAAAGAGACCCTAATGTCGCCTTGTACACATTATTAGCTCGTTTCCCTTCCATTATTACTTCACCAGTATGCAGGTTCTTTATAGTGCAACCTACAGATGTGAAACTCACTGAGTTTCTTCTATCACATAGTTGAGAGATACTTAGAAGATTGTGCATCAATCCATCCACACAGAGTACATTTTCAATAGCATGATTGAGGGATCTCTCAACTTTTTCAATGTCAACAATTTCACTGCTCTTGCCTCCTCCAAAAGCCACACTACCCCCTTGAAACGCTGCGAGTGAGAGAAAGTTTCTTCTATCTCCTGTCATGTGCCTGGAACACCCACTATCAAGAATCCAGCTTGGGTTGTTCCATCTCACTCCAGCCAGCAAAAGAAAATCAAGGGTTAGTAACAGGAACCCAGACTAGCTTGGGTCCCTTTTTGTTATCGAATGGATGAATCAAATCTTTTCTAGCCCAATAAGGTAAAACTGATTTTTTATTCTTTTTCACTGCATCTTTTGCAACACTGCATTCATTCTTAATATGTTCAGTCTTACCACACAAGAAGCAGAGTTTGTTGCAAGGAAGTCCTTCATATTTACTACTACCTCCGTCCCAATTTATGTGGCGGTTTTTGACTTGGCACGGAGTTTAAGAAATAGAAGTTGACTTTGTAAATGTTCAAATTTACCCTTGAAAAAGTAAGAGAGAGAAGATTGTAGTAATCAAAAAGTTGTTTGTAGCTTTTAAAGTAAGTAAGACCCAATAGGGGTAAAATAGAGATAGTACATTAAATAGTTGACAAATAAGGAAATGTGACATTCTTTTTGGGACAGACCAAAAAGGAAAGTGTGACACATAAATTGGGACAAAGGGAGTATTAGGATTCCAAGCAGGCAAAGGTTTCCTATGTCCTAATCCAGGTTTACCTCTATTATGATTCTCATGCTACCAGTTCAAAGCTCAGAAGACTTGTTCCATTTAGTGAGTCAGGTGAGCTCAGAGTTAGATTTTTCAACCTTTTCCTGAAGAACCCAATTCTTCTCAGTTTCCTGATGCAGAGCCTGGTTTTCTTTTCAAGCTCAGCTTTAAGGTTGTTATTTGAGCCTCACTAACTCCTTGCTTACCAGGCACTTCTTTTAATTTTTGATTCTCAAGTTCGAGTGCAAAACCTAGCTTCTTCCCACAAAACACATGTTCCTTTAATTGAAGAGTTTCCAATTCGAGGGCTGAGACTTTCTGATTTAGTTCCAAAACATGAGCTTCACTTGCAATTAATTCCTTTTTAAGATCAGATTTAGCTTTTTTCCAAGTTTATATTTTTCATTGAAAACTCAGACGCAACTGACATCAATTGGTCCTTCCCAGACCTCAAAGTTTCAATCTCTTCAATTAAAGTCAGGGCAAGAAAATTCAATTCCATGGGAGAACAATTTTGAAGTCAAGGTTTTAGTTCATCGAGACTTACCTTAGGTGAATCATCAATTGAAGATTCATTATCAGCCATTAGTGCCAAAGGAGAATCATCTTCTGGTTCTTCTTCTTCTTCTTCTTCTTCTTCTTCTTCTTCTTCTTCTTCTTCTTCTTCTTCTTCTTCTTCTTCTTCTTCCTCACTTTCGCTTTTAGAAGGTCCCCATGTTGCATAGGACACCTCTTTTTTTTTTCTCCCTAATGCTCTGAAGTTGGGAGGACGTTTCTTCTTCTTGGGTTCATTCTCCTTTGAAGCCCCAGACCTTTTCCACTCAATATCCCACAATGGGCAGTCCTTTATAGCATGATCCTTCTTGTTACACTTAAAACACCCTGAGTAGTTAGGATTTTCAATTATGTTGTCCTTGGCAGGAGTGGATTTGGTTCTTCTTCTTTCGAAGCCTAAGGTTTTTCGTACTGCATTGACCAAGGCCATTTCATGCTCAGATACTTCATACTTAGAACCTCCAGTTGCTTCTAGAGTTAGGTTCTTATCCTTCTTAGTTTCCACCTTCATCCTTGATTATTTCATAAGCTTATGTGTTTTCAGACTACGAACGAGTTCATCTAGCTCAATCTTGTCCAGTTCCTTGGACTCAATGATAGCTGTAACCTTTGATTCCCATGAATCAGGTAGAATCCTAATCACTTTTTCGACCAAATCTTCATTAGTTAGAACTATACCTAGTGACTTCATCTCATTTGTTATGATTGTGAACCTGGTCATCATATCCTGGATGGACTAAGATTCACCCATACCAAACAACTCGAACTTTCTCTTCAACATCTGGATCCTTAACTTCTTTACACGTAAAGTTCCTTCATGAGCAATTTGTAGTGCATCCCAAATTTCTTGGGCAGCCTTGTATGAAGAAACTCTGTTGTATTCATCAGGACCAAGTCCACATATGATGAGCCTCTTAGCTTTTGCATTCTTCTCCACCATCTTGAAATCAGCATCAGTATACTCAGATATCTCTTTGGGAACAGTTTGCTGATTGGCTGGCTGTCCAACAGTTTTTCTTGGAATAAGAGGTCCATCCTTAGTAATGATCCATATTGAAAGTCTTCGGCTTGAATAAAGTCTTCCATTCTGCCTTTCCACCATCCATAGAATTGGCCATTGAATTGAGGAGGCCTGTTGACGGATTGTCCTACGGTGATTATCGGTGGTGCACTCATTGTTCAGATCCTTCTCAAGATGTTAATCTTTCTTCGAGAGAACTTGCTCTGATACCACTTGTTGCACTTGGTGCACCTTCGCAAGACACTAGAGAGGGGGAGGGTGAATAGTGTCCTTACCCGATTTTCGAACCTAAAACTTGCTTTTAACTTTCTGCACCTAACTCACAAAGAACTAGGTTCCTTGCAAGTTTCACCTTTCTTTGAAATTAAATAAATTGCGGAAACGTAAAGAACAACGAGATTTTTACGTGGAAAAATCCTTGCTTAAGGGATAAAAAACCACGACCCAAACTCTTGGGATTTCAACTCTGCCACTAAAGGAAAAACCCGAGCAAGTTTTAGACTACAACGTAATGTAATCAAGGAACTAGAACCTCCTAGCACCTAGAACCTTCACAGACACACGTTAGCTGGTAAGGTTACCTCTACTTAACCTTAAAAAGTAATCTCCACTATATGCTTCTAAACAAGCAAATAGATTACAACTCAATAGCCTATAACAAAGAACCTAAACAACAGAATTATCTATGAAACTGCTCCTTCGTCAGGTTCTGCTGCTCAGCCTTTGTTCTTGCACACAAAGCTTCTCACGATCCGATTGTACTTGATATGCTCTGTTGAGATGTCTTTTGTGCGTATGGATTTTGGTCAAATTATATATATATATATATATATATATATATATATATATATATATATATATATATATATATATATATATAGGAACTAGACTTAGCGGATCCAACTAAGTTTAGGAATCCTTTTCCTCTTTGAAATCAGTTTAAACAAGGTTACCCATATTTCCTTATTTAAAACCTAAGTTAATTTGCCTTATGTTCCAATCCATTGTCGTTTAGGAACCGCGTCCTTCTCAGCACCGCCTATTGTTTCTTCTACTTCAGGTAGGATTGGAACTTTGACTCCAACCGTTCTCTTCTTTCCTTTTTCAGCTCTGACTTGAACAACTCGTTGAATAGCTGGCCTTCTTCATTCAACTGTGAACCTTTTCATGGTCCACTTAGCACCAAGTCCTTTGTCATCTTCAAAACTCATCCTTCAACACTTTAGAACTCTTTAGTCTCTACGGAAAAGAGTGACTCTTTTTATATTTAGTAAATTAACAATTCAAACATCATCATGATAAGTTTAAAACCACAAAATTCAAATGGTATGTTAGTACGATAGACACATCTTTAATTTAGAGTAACAAGATTAAAAAGTCTCCCTATGTTTCTTAAACTTCATGTTCAGTCAAACTAAGACACTTAAATTGGGATGAAGGGAGTACTATTATAGTTATCTCCATTACTTTTTTTAATTTTTTTTTTGTGGTGTCAATTATGTCATAATATTTATATGATAATATCTTTTTTTAATTAAAAATAAAATATTAAGTTTAAGCTAAATTATATTTTAGGCAGAACACATCGACAACCCGTTAAAGTTGTCCACTCTATCTATTGGAAACTCTAAATTCGTTTTATTTGAACACTCGATGTAACATAAAACGTGTATTGCACTATTTTTTAGAGCGTGAGAGAATAATTTTTCATTTTTAATTTTTTTCCTTTCTTTTCTCTCCCACCATGTCCAGGTCATCACCTTCCTCTCTATCTCTCCCACCATGTCCAGGTCATCACCTTCCTCTCTTTCTCCCTCCACCAGTCCACCACCAGCCACCTTACTCCACCGCCTATAATCAAATTCAAATCAGATCTGATTTTAGCAAGAAATTACACAAAGATGGAAATCTTTCCCAATATCTTTGTACTTGCCCCAACAATCACTTTACACCACCGCTATGTCAATACTCCAGTTTCTATACTTGCCCCAACTTCTTTTAGAGGGTTCATAACTCTAATTTGAAGTCTAAGTGAAGAACTACAGGTCCACAACTCTATCACATCTACCAAACCTTCAAATTAAGAAGGAATTAATTAACCAAACTCTTCCAAACAATTCCACACTAGTTTTCTTAGGCTGGAAGTTGGGACTCTATAGCCTTAACTATCTAAAACAAAACCAATAGATAAAACTTAGCCCTACTTGCAATTTCGGCTTGATTAAAACAAAAGTGAGGCGACGCCGAGCGCTCTAAGCGGCATCATACAAAATTCACCGACAAGCCTCTCCTAAAAGCACAATTCCCCAATGTAACTGGCTTGAACTCGAGGCAGCCCATCAACGGTATTGGGTTGTACTGCCACTAGCTATTGATTTCATTTTGGATAATTTTACATGCCGCTTTTAAAAGCTTCATAAAATTGGAGCAGACTTTTCCGGAAGGCACCAAAGGGAAAAAGAGCTATCTTTTAATATTTTTATTTTTTTTCAAAAGTTCCTTTCTGATTTGTTTAAATCAAAATCCACGTGTCCCCTTTTTTTCATCACTCTAGCATGTGAATTACACGCATTTTTGGTATTTGACTGTCTATTAGTTTTGTGTCTAAAATGACAGTTGGAGTGTTCAAATGAAACTTACTTAATATAAAACGTCTAAGCGAAAAATATGGACAACATTATGACGTTGTGGAGGTGTTCTGCCTATTGTTTTAAAAGGCAGAACTGAGACTCGCCTCGAGGTGAGGCACTCATAAAACGCCCTTGGACTTTTATGGGGGACTATTGCCTCGTGAGACTTATGCCTCGAGCGCCTGGGCTTACGCTCCACACGCACATAACATCTTATGCACGAGGCTCGCCCTATAGTTCTCCAAATCGGCCTTAAACTCTCCCAAAATCGCTTTAATAACCATTAAATCTTTACTAGTACTCTTCACTAATCACATATTAGAAGTCGAGAATATTGAAACTCATAATTATATTTTCGAATATGATCACGCCCAACTACGCCTAATAAATGGGACTAAGCGGTCGCGATAAATATAGCTTGGTGTTTAAAGCCTCGAGGTCGAATCCCACAGAGAACACTAGAAATCTATTTGCTATACTAACTAACTTATCTAATCAATGAATTTCAAAATTTTATATTGTTAAGATGGTTTCAATGTAACAACTAATTAACAATGAAGTAAATCGTAAAGTAGTAAGAAATAGATTAATTCAAGGGTTTAGAAGCTTAGGATTGATCTACGCAACTCCTACTCATGTATTAGAACAATGTATTAATGGATTCCACTTGCTTATTTCTATTGAACACTCGCTCTAAATTCAGAACTATTCACTCTCTTGTAATAATTGTAATTTTCACTAACCAAATTACCAACTAATTAATGAAGAAACGTAGGATTACAAGTATGGTTCACAATCGGGGTCAATGGTCACAAGCCACCTTTTTGATAACCTAAGTAATGCCTTTGTTTTAGGTTGAAACATTAGTAAGTGTTTGATCCTAACTCATGAATCTATCTCTAGATGCAAAAGAATAAAGAGTACAATCAGTTGGAAGCTCTAACAATCAATAACATACAAATCATAAACACTTAGATAGGAATGTTAACAAGTTTCATTCATTAAAGCAATAATTCGTCACACATAAGTATTAGAGTGGTTCAATCAACCCTATGATGGGTAACTTAGCCACTCATGTTCATAATAATCATGTCAAAGTAATTCATGAATGAATAAATTACTAGAAGAAAGAAAGAAATTAAGAAAAACTCTTGTGTTCTTAAAGTCTCCAAAACTCTAGCTTTTGTTTTCTCCTTCTTAGGTCAAAAGTTACGTTTTTTTACGTGTTTTAGGACTTTTATATCGTCCCCATAGACCCACATAAGGTGGGAATCAAAAATAAAGTCGGAATTAACACGTCGGATTTTGAATCTATGACACCGCGCAGCGCAATGCATAGTGCGCCAGGGTAGGCTAAAATCTGCTGGTTTTCGAAATTCCCATCTCTCTAGATCTCGCCCCTGATGCGTAGCTCTTTGCAATGCCCAGTGCAGCGCAACAAGCTTATTTTACTGCTTGTCCAATTTTTTTTTTATTTTTCCTCCACGCCTTCGTTTGCTCGACCCTCGGGCTTCTTCTGAGACTTCAAAACCCTTGTTTTCACTAAACTTTACTACACAACAACCTCATATCATCAACTTAATTCCTACAACATGAAACATACCAAATGAGACAAATTTAGCTCAAACTATTAACAAATATGACAAGTAGAAGCATGAGTACGAGACGAAAATATAGGAAATATAGTAATATCTATCCTTGTATCAACATCCCACACTCAAACCTTTGCTCGTCCTCGAGCAACTTATACCTTGAACTCAAGATACATCAAAACTACTCACACAATGACTTGGGTTTATATAGGCACTTAACCAGTTGCATATGCACTAATCATGCTTTATTCTCACGAAATCCATGCCAATAATATTTAAAAACAACCAAGTGCATCAAATCCACCTCCCAATCCCACATCAACTCCAGACTCGCCCAATAAGTCATACAAGTACTCACTCTATCCAAGAGACTAATAAAAGAGCTCAATTCTTGTAAATCATGTACCTTCACTATCAAATAAAATATTGGAGAAGCAATTCACACAAGAGAATGATCATGAACAAAAATGTCACATATAGATGAAACACTCACTCTCAGAAAATAATTCACATGCAACAGAAGATGTACCATAAGCTTGCCCTTAGTGTAGAACTCGACTAATGTCCATCTACTCAGCTAAGATCAATTAGGACTTCTTTTAGTTGTAATGAAGGCAATGAGACGGGTATGATATATTTAGGTAATACTCCTTCCGTTCCACTTTAGATGAACCCATTTGACTTTGCACATAGTTTAATAAAGAGAGAAGACTTTTGAAACTTGTGGTCTAAAATAAGTTATAGATATTTGTGTGGCTACAAATCATCTAGGGATGAGTAAAAGTGAATATTTCTTTCCAAATTTAGAAAGAGGTCATTCTTTTTAAAATAGACTAAAAAGGAAATAGGTTCATCCTTTTTGAAACGGAGGGAGTAGTGACTAACCACCGCAAACAATTTAATACACCACAATTAATTTAACTATTCTCCTCCCAACCAATCTTTCTTTTACCAGCACAGAGCCAACCTTTACCAACCTTCTTCTTTAAGCAAATGTAGGAGCTAATGATAGGGACTACTCACTTTTTTTTTCTTTCTTCCTATTTTTTAATACCTATTTCAAGTATTGCACAATATTTTTGCTTTCATTTTTTTAAGTAAATCCTTCCAATAGCATCATCCTAAGCACCTTTTGTCTTCCTCCAACAACTACAAGTTTCACACTTTATTAACTAGCATTTTAGGCTCATAACATCCTAAGTAACACTCAAAGGTATTTAATACAAGAAATAGGAATCCCAATAGCTATCAAAGAAAAGGCTACATGCTCAAAAGAGTTAGCTAAGGTCAAATTTCACTGGGAACAGCTAATTCTGAAGCTTCAAACAAATTGGCTATGAAAGGAATGCCTATATCACTTCCTAACCGAGAAAACTTCTCATTTCACTTTGCACACACACCGGACAAGTTCTAGAAATAAATTACTAAACATGGAGAAACAAAATCCTCACTTACACATGGCATATAATCTACTCAAAACGGCTCATTTCACGCTCTTAAAAAAAGCAAATACAAGCAAACTCCCAAGCAAATCTAGAGTCAACATCACGATCATAGGCTTCAAACAATGCACTCAATGTTTCTCAAGGCAAAGTCTATTATGATAGAATATATGTATGAAGTTCATATACCCCAAATTAAGTATCTATATAAAACTGGTCAAAGTGGAGCCAAGACTCTTTCATCTATTTACTATGCTCTAATCCTAAAAATAAATCTACCTATACCCGGTTCAAACTACCTCCTTTGGAAAAGAACTGATGCACAAGAAAAAACCAAAGAGGATTTTCTCTACAAATAAGAAGACTCCCACCCCACACTTAAAACCATACATTGCCCTCAATGCATTAAAAATAAAACTAAGGGTGATAGAGAAACTCCCATGGGGCTCTAAGCCTGAAGAACATCATTGTGAGCTTCCTTAGGGTGAGGTACTCAGACTTCCCTCAAGCAGGACATCCTCAAAAAATTGTACGAGGTTGCAAGCACCCCATACTAGGACTTCAAACCAGTCAAAACCTGCAAAATAAAGAAACTCACCAAGTAATATCCTTCAAAAAATAATTTTTTTCTCCCCTTTTTTTTACTTGTATAAAATTACAATCACGAGTTGTCTCTCAAGAAATGCCCTAGTTATAGTCGTGGCGTGACTTTAATCACCTCAACCCATGGTTTATCCAGGCTCACACGCATCCACACATGAACAATTCGCTTCATCACAATGCCCCTTTATAAATTTTTCAATATCAACCTCTATTTCTTTATCATACAACTTCAAGTTCATCTTTCTCTTGTCAACATCAATCACTACTCTACCAGTAGCCAAGAATGAGTAGCCTAAGATAATTGGAACATTCTTATCAATAGGGCAGTCAAGAACCACAAAATCTACTGGAAGCATAAAACTATCCACATGCACAAGCACATCCTTAACTATTCCAACAGGGTGTTTTTGCCTTCTATCTGCCAGCTGGATTTACATTGAAGTCTCTCTCATACCAGTCAGACCCAACTTGTTGTATACTTCTAGCCATATCAAATTAATACTTGCACCATAATCACATAAGCCTTACCAATTGTGAGATCACCAATAGAGCATGCGACTGTAAAACTACCAGGATCTTGGCTTTTTTTTTTTAGCTACAAGCCTTGTGATGAAAATGCTACACAACTTATTCAACTCGATCATCTCTACCTCATGAAAGCTTTTTAGACAGAAGATATTTTAACAATTTAGCATATCCATGTACCTCTCGCATAACCTCCATGAAAGGAATAGTAAGCTTCAATTATTTCAACAAATCAAAAAGCTTATTAAATTTCAAACCTTTTTGTTGCTTTGCCAATCTTTGAGGGAAAGGCGATGGTGGCATTTTCACCTTGGAGTTATGTTCTTGACACTTTATCTTGATCAACCACTTTATCATCTTCTTTAATAGGTTCTTTGGCAATTACCTTCTCAGTACTAGGAATAGGTTTTATCGTGGTCTCTTTCTTAGCAGGGTCATTGCCAACCAGTTTGGCAGAGTCATCAACATGCTCAATGTCTGGCACAATGGCTAGTGCTCCTTTAGATAATTCTTGCTCCTTGTCTAAGTCTCTGTCATTACTCAAAGTGACTTCCATCAATTGATAAGGATTTTGATCCTTAGGATTCACCAGAGTGTCGCCCGGCAAAGCAACAGTCTTTTATGTAAAGCATGGGACAGTTGTCCCAACTTGGTCTCTATACCCTTTATTGCAGTGTCATGTGCTGCCACTTGGTCTTGAAGCTGCTTATTAAATCCCATCATAGCCTGCACCATAGTCTTAATCTCAGCTATATCGTTCGCCTACTGTAGGGGTAAAGTTGCTTGTTGTTACACGAGCCTAAATTGACCCTGTTGATTGTATTTCTTCCATTACCAATAATTCACAAAGATAACATCTTCAGTACAAGCAAGAAATTCAGCATCAGAAAAATTACCAGGATCGGGAACTTGAGTCTGAGCACGTGAGTCTACTTGGTAAACAAGTTTCAGCATGTTCCCATTGAATTGTTTTAGGGCCACATCTAGCATAGTTTGCAACTTTGACATTTGTTCTTCCATCCTAGAAGTAATACTAGCAGCTAAAGCCCATGTACCTGAGCCAGTAGATTCATCCCTTCTAAGCCAGTTTGAGTTTTGAGCCATCGTGTCTAGCAACGTTTTCGCTTCAGCAAATGTATTACTCAAAAACACTCCTCCATCTGCTGCATCCAAAGTTCCCTTAGTTTGATCTCCCATACCCATGAAGATCCTTTGGCCCAACATTTAGTCAGGAATAACATGTGTCACATCCCTTTTTTAACTTAAGAAAGTGGTTTTAAAGGTTGTGACGGTATCAAAGGTACACGAATAATTAAGAGATTTTCAGGTGTGCCAAGTCACCAAAGTGGTATGCCTAAAACACCTATGACTCGTTTAGTGGTCTACGCCGGGTAAGGATCTCGGTTGACTCTCGGGAAGGTGTTAGGCACCCTCGAGTACTGTACCAGTCATAGTTGCTTTCATTGACGCATTTCGACTCTTTGTAATTTTTTGTTGTATTTTTCCTTGTCTTGTTACGCTTTGATTTATTAATTAATTTGTTCATTTAAATCGAGATATAATCGTGCGAGTACTTCACTCGTCCGAAATATTCCGACTTAAATTAGTTAAATCACGCATGCACTTCACCTGTTCGAAATCTCTTAATTTAAAATGAGTTTCCAAATGAACAATGAGTTGGCGGATGTTCAGGTCTAAACCCAATAAAAACACCTTGATTTAGCCTAGTCATGCTCTTTATAATGTTGTTACTACCGTGTTCCTTTGCTCATTAATTCACTCTTAAACATTGCAAATTCGCTACTAGTTCCCTTTACCATGTTCAACTATCCTATTTACACACACTTGAATATTTGTGCTTACAAGTTGGTTTGCGACTATTCAGAAAAAAAAAAACAGCCTACATTTTTGCCTAATTATTTTGGTCAAATCTATCCATTTGCTAATTGTTTTCCAGAATTTACGCCTAATTTTAGGTTGCTCGTTTGTTTACTATGGGCCAGATTTCAATAGTAAATTTGCATGGATCTCCCAGTTTGCTATATGTTTCGATTTTGGCAATTTTATACAGTTACTCAGCATTTGCAGAAGTTTTGTGCAGTCTTACTTTACAAACCAAATAACAACAAAACATAAATAGGATGATAAAGTTTAAAACTCAAACATGTCACATTTATAGCTAATCTTTTACATGATTAAGGCCTAAACATGGCTAATGCTAAATATTTCATACAAGAAAGGTTAGAAACGGAATACCTAATAGCAAACACACCCCCAATGCAGCAAGTTATGCCAAATGGACCACTCCAAAAGCTCAGAAGCAATATCAACAACGAACATAAACAGCAAAACAACTGCCTTAAACTTAACCTTAGACCAAACTTTTATCTTTAATTTGAACCCTTTAATTTCTATTACCAGACACTTTCTTTACCTCCCATCTTTCTCTCTATTTTTCTACGCACCTCTCTCTATTTTTCCCTTTCTTTCTTGTCTTTTGCTATCTCTCATATCTGAATTTTTAATAGTAAAAAGTAGTATTTTTCAGCTCTTAGTGAAGTATAGAGAGAAAAGTATTTTTCTATGATGTTATTCACCTAAGACTTGTCCCTTAAAATGAGAAGAAATCAGCCATTAAATAGGCTCAAAATGAGCTGTTGGACAGCTCATTTTTGTCAACAAAATCCCATGCCTATGATACTTGGCCAAAGGCCATAAATACAAGAGCATGCCTTACACTAGGCACCAAAAATATGGCAGAGAAAGCCTTGTTTCCAGCTGCCAAAAGTACTTTCTTTTGTCTTCTTAATTGACATTTGACTCTATTTTTATGACAACAATATCTGAATTCTTTAAACTTGGACTTGCTATAGTCCAAACACAATCCCTATTCTTAAGTAATTCTAGCTCCCAGCCCAAACTAATACTAATAGTAGCTAATTTAATTTAACGATCATCATATTTTGACATTACACAAAGCCAACATATTATCAACAACTCACGCTCAGATAGGATCTAGAAAAAATGGACAAACTTTCCTAGAACTACAGTAGCAAAAACAAATAAGTTGAATCTAAAATTAAGCTTAAGCATCAAGTATTACACCTAAGATATCAGTTCAAGATTCCTTGACATGCAAACAAACCAACAGCTTACCATTTCTTGGCTGACTCAAATCCAAGCTTAAGAAGGGACAAATGCAATTATACAGGATTCATACCAAATTAAAAAAAGAAGAGCTGAGTTTGATGCTTCAATATTAATTATAGATTCATGACATTTCATACATAATAACTAAGAAAACTAGAGTTTCATGCTCGATAGTGATTCGGCTAACAAATTACACCTAAGCCAAGGAGCTAATTCAGACTAAACAATGCAAACCAACTGAAACGACCTTAGGTAGTCGTTTCGAGAATTAGGGCCTCGATTGGCGTAATGATAATTTTAAAATCTTTGTAAGGTCCATTAGGACCCGTCTGTAAAATTTGAACTAAATCTGACATCGTTTGGCAGGTATCAGAAGAATGTATCAGTTTCCGTTGTCGATAAAAAAAAATTTTAAAAAAGAGGTTTTCGAGCTCGATTTTGGCGAATGAGTTCCGATTCAAAATGCAAAAGCGCTGTTAGCTTCGTGTGATTATTTGTGACTTGTTTGAACTTTCGAAAGTAAATTTCGAGGTCTCGTTCGGATAGTTTCCGCTATAGTTTTAAAAATTATTAATTTGATTTCTTTCCGTTTAATTCACATCTTGAGTTTCGAAAATTCGATTTGAGATCCTCCTTAACGATTATGTTACATATATTTTTTATAACTTGTTTGAGAAATTTGGGATCATTTCGAGTTTCGTAGGGCTCTGTTTTAATTTTCATCATAGAGATAAAAAGAAATATTAAAGAAAGGAAAAAAAAAAGAAGAAAAGGAAAGAAAGAATGGTGGTGGTGGTGGCTAGAGGGATTTATGAACATGAACAAAAGAAACGGAAACGAAGCAGAGAAAAAAAGTCAAAAACGAGAGAAATTAAAGGAAAAGGAGTAGGAAAAAATAGAATTTTCACCCCGAAACATTCAGGTAAGGATGTTAATTCATTATTTTCGTCTATTACATGTGTTTGAATATATTTTAACGGTAAAAATTGGGATATTAGACATCATTCTAACTAGTTAAATTGATAGTTTTAAGGGTTAGTTGGACCCTGATAATGGGATTGATTATATATTCCTACTCAGGGAGTTATGGGCACCCCGTAAACATTATCTATTAAGATTTTAGTTATGTGATATTGAACCATGTATATATGCCTGGACTGCGTACTGCCTATGCGAATCTGGTGTCGAGTTCCTGACCGGATTATTCTAAAATGTAAGGAATGAAGCTTTTAGCCTTATATGATATATTTTTCTATTTATTGAATAGAGTGAGATCGTTTGGCAGTAGATCCAAAGGATAGAGCGGTTGTTGAGTAGCACTTTGGAATAAGGTAAGTAATTGTATCCATTTCTTTGGAGGCCCTTGACCTTGTGGATATTCTACCACGTGTTCCTTACGTGTGTAGCTGCCGATAGGCGTACTCATTATGCCTTAGCTTTGGATTTACATTGTATATTACATGTTATCTCCTGTTGTTGGTATTGCATAGAGCATATGAGCATTGTACTTTTGGTATTGAGCTTGACATATACTTCCCGGTAATCGATGAGAGTCCCGAGCCGGTGAAGGGTCATTATTGCATATACTTACCGGTAATCGATGAGGGTCCCGAGCCGGTGAAGGGTCATTATTGCATATACTTCCCGGTAATCGATGATGAGTCCCGAGCCTGTGAAGGGTCATTATTGCATATACTTCCTGGTTATCGATGAGAGTCCCAAGCCGGTGAAAGGTCATTATTGCATATACATACCGGTAATCAATGAGGGTCCCGAGTTGGTAAAGGGTGATTATTACATATACTTCCCGGTAGTCGATGAGATTCCCATGCCGGGGAAGGGTTATTATTGCATATATCTCCTGGTAAACGATGAGAGTCCCGCACCGGAGATAGGTATCAGGCATATTAGCTGCATTGCATCATACCACATTCATCTCATTTCATTGCACCGCATGCTAACTATTGTGTGTATTGTATTGTGTTTTGTGTATGCGGTATGTATACCATGTTGTGGACATATTTCAGTTCGCCTATATGTTTCTGGCTATTTTGCATCCCTAATTGGTTGCTTTAGTTGTATGCGTTTCTGGTTTGTGTTTGCTTAGCTCTTCTCCCTGGCTAGCTATTCTATTCGTTGAGGTGGCTAGTCTGCCCCTACTTATTGAGTCCTTTTGACTCACCATTGTTTGTTGTTTGTTTTTTGTCTATTTATTTCATTTCGGCAGGTTCGCTCCAGGATTGAGTTCGCCACATTGTTAAGGAGTGAAGACAACTTCAGCTGTCACGATGAGCCAGCTTCTGTTCAGGATGGCCACCAGCTGTATGTTTATTATTTCAATTGTATTTTGCTCCTTTCAAAAGGCGTATTTTCTCTTTTACTCTTAGATGTCTAGTCTGGATAGCCCTAAGCATAGTATTTTGGTTAGTTAGCTGTAATATCTTTTGTACAGCTTAGAGGTATCAGTATGTCTGTGTTTTTCTTTAAGTCATGTTCTTATTTATGAGTTGGATTTATATTTATTTTCCTAATTCAGTTGGTAAGGGTTCGCCCGATGGGTCTAGGGGAGGATGTCGGGTGCCCGCACAGCCTAGCCAAAAATTTGGGCCGTGTCAGTTGGTATCAGAGCACGGTTTAGAGTCTACTAGACCAAGATAGTGTCTAGTAGAGTCTCGCTGATGGGTACGTAGACGTCCGTACTTATCAACGAAATGTTATGATGACATTTAAGAAGTTTCTCTTCCTTCTTTTCTAATCGTGCGTCGGTCTGGGATGTAAAAATATTTTCGTTAATTCCTTCATAGTAATTGTGAACCGTCGTGCGACAAATTAACAAAGGGTAGGAGTTCCGGACGAAGCAGTCTAGCCTTGGGCTAGCGCTGCCCAAGCCCCGAGAGTTGTGGATCGTGTTGATGATCCAGTTGTGGAGACCCCAACTTTCCAGCTTGTTGTGGGCAATGGAAGTAGGGCCTTGTGGTTCCCTCGGCTCTCTACGATGCTTTTATGAAAATCTTGGCGGCAGAGATACTGCAAGAACCTCCTATTCTCTAGGCAACTCTTCAGGTCGCCGCATATGTAGATATTCGGACTCAGGAAGCTCTTGTTCGAGTTCCTGATGCTGCCCCAGTAAATTATGTTCCAGAGGCAGCATGTGTTGTGCCTCTAGATATTTTGGCTGGTTAGCTAGCCCAGGTAATAGTTCGATTCGAGTGCCCGAAGAGGCTGCATTATTTTATCTGGTTGAACCTTCAAATATTCTCAGGCCATGCATCAGATAGTCCCCGTGAATTTAAAAAAAGAAAAGAAAAAATGATGTCAGCATATCTTTCAGGCTCTTGGTTATTTCGAGCAGTATGGTGTTGATTATACTGCTTTCCGGTTTCAGGGTCCAGTCTTGAATTAGTAGACCACTCTTTTATTAACTAGGCACGACTTGCCTAAGCTGACTTCGTGCTAACTTTCTCGTAGATTCATGGAAAAGTTCCTTTTCCGCAGTGAGCGAGATGAAAAACGTCGCCAGTTTGAGTGGATTGTACAGGGTAGCTTGCCGGTTTCAGAATATGAGATTGAATTCTCTAGGATGGTTAGATATGCACTACAACTAGTCCATGAACCTTCCGAGAAGGTTCAAAGAATTATTGGTGACCTTTCTCCTTCCTTAAGATCCAGATGGCTCGAGAAATTGAGGTTGGGACTTTATTTGATGTTGTTGTTGATATTGCTCAGAGGTATTAGGCATACCATAAGTTAGAGCGGGAAGAGTTAGAGCGGGAGAGCAAGAGATCCCACGGCCCTGGTGGGCACCATGGTATCTCATTTGGAGGTAAGAGTTATGATTATTATGGGAGGTCACTTGCCAGGTTATCTCAGCTTGTAGAGCGTGATTCTCATAGTGCGCAAGTAGTTCATCAAGATTAGACTCAATTTTCTCTTTGTAGCTATCAACAATCTGTCTAGCTTCCATTTTCAGCGAAAAGGTGTTATCATTGTCGTGAGTCTGGTTATCCTTTGAGGAGTTTTTCCTTACTCTGGTAAGTAGATAGTCATCCTTTCTCTCGTCATCAGGCACCTGCACAGTCGCAGGGGATTTCATTTAGATCTCAATCAGCCAGAGAAATGCCACCATCTAGTAGAGGTCGAGAGCGTGGTGGCAGTGGTTTTTCAGAAGGTGATTATCAGGGTAGTGGCTCAGCTCAGCTGCAGAACAGTTCAATGAACTGTCATTCTGGCAGGATGCTGAGGTATTCGATGTAGTAGACCCATATATTTGTTCTTCTATTATATGTGAGTAAGATTTGATTCTTCTGATCAGTCTAGAACTCGTTTATCTTACCATGTTTCCATGGCTTCCTTGGATGTTGTTTCTATTAAGAATCGGTTGCGGTAGAGGGTGAGCTTCTAGTATGATTTATTACTGGCATTCGTGAGACCATACTAGGTTTAAATGTGAGAGATTTGGGAATAAGTCTCGGTATTGTTTGCTTGACATCCTGTAGTGCAACCTTCTGTTATTATGTCAAGTCAATCTACCTCTCTCCTTGGAATTCTGTGTTAGTAGGGTGATGGGATTCTTATTCGCCACCATCAAAAAGTGATTAGTAAATAATATTCAATCTATGTGTCTCCTTTTGGTTCGTGGCGCTAGTAGAGTCATGATATTTTATGAGTTTGTTTCGGTTATAAAAGGGGTTTTAGGTAAATTGTCGGAGTTTCCTTCTTATTGGAAGGTTAAATTGGCATGGATGTTATTCCGTAATGCTCATGATAGTCTTCAATTATGATTCTTTACCAAGTTTAACTCGAAAGTAGTCTGCTCTGGTAGCCAAGCAAATAAAAAGATGAGCTCTTAAAGCTCTAATTATTTATATCCTCAGTTTATTGCCATTTCTTCTTCTTCCGGCACTAGTGAGTTTGGGCGGTTAGTAGCCTCTTGTGATGTTCCCTATGTTGAGCCAGAGTGCGTGTCAAGGTAGCCGAATAAGCATATTGTTGTTTTTCAAGACTACTAAGGGTAGTGAGAAGCGACATTTGACCCCTGAATTGATCCATCAGGCGGTGATGCTTATGACAAAGGTATGGAGTTGTGAACTCGAAAGTTGCAGCTGGTTCGCAATCCGAGAGGATAATTTTGTAGCTCAGGTCTGAGTTGCGTTATGTTTTTAGATAAGTCTTCCTTAGTCCAATAGACTGTGCGAGGGTGACTATTTCTATTGAAATTAACTTTATGAGTTTATGCTCTAAGTGGAAGAGTATTTTTCCAATACCGAATCCTAATATTAAATCTCTAAGACGTTGTTGAAGCGTAAGCTAATTCTTAGCTTCGTCAAACTGTTCTATATCGAAAAGTATATCGAAGAGGTGATGGTCGGTAGAATTATGTTAATCCATCCAAGAGATTCGTGCATCTTCATTTTGAAAAGTAAAAACCTCATCTCATCATCGAGGAAGGGTTAGCTTAATCAGAATAAGCTGGGCAATGGTGTTATCATATTGTCCAGATATATTTTATTCCAAGAGATCTGTGTGCGTGTTATAATTCTGATTCTGTAATTATGAGATAATGTCTATGGAGTGGTTCATGAAGGTCGTGTAAGTTCTCTTGTTATCTTTGTGAATTTTGATTTAGACTCAGCTCGTTCGAGGACGAACAAGAGTCTAAGTAGATGAGAATGAAACGACTTTAGGTAGTCATTTTGAGAATTAGGACTCCGATTGGCGTTTCGAGAATTAGGACTTCGAGAATGAAACGACCTTAGGTAGTCTGTAAAATTTTAACTAAATCGGACTTCATTTGGTAGGTATCGGAAGAAGGTATTAGTTTCCGTTGTCGGTAAATTTTTTTTTTAAAAAAGAGGTTTTCGAGCTCGATTTTGGCGAATGAGCTTCGATTCAAAATGCGAAAGCGTCGTTAGGTTCGTATGATTATTTTGACTTGTGTGAACTTTCGAAAGTAAATTTCAAGGTCGTTCGGATAGTTTCCGCTAAAATTTCAAAAATTAATAATTTGATCTTTTTCTGTTTAATTTGCATCTTGAGTTTCGGGAATCCGATTTGAGATCCGCCTCAGCGGGTATGTTACATATATTTTGTATAACTTGTTTGAGAAATTAGGAATTATTACGAGTTTCAGAGGGCTCCGTTTTAATTTTCATCACGAAGATAAAAAGAAATATTAAAGAAAGAAAAAAAAAGCAGAAAAGGAAAGAAAGAATGGCGGTGGTGGCTAAAGGGATTTATCCCTTAGCCTGGAAAAATCGAAAGAGAACAGAAACAAAAGAAACAGAAATGAAGCAGAGAAAAAAAAGTCAAAACGAGAGAAATTAAAGGAAAATGAGCAATAAAAAATAGAATTTTCACCCCGAAATATCCAGGTAAGGATGTTACTTCATTATTTTAGTCTATTACATATGTTTGAATATATTTAATGGTAAAAATTGGGATATTAGACATCATTCTAATAAGTTAAATTGATAGTTTCAAGGATTTGTTGGATCCCGATAATGAGATTGATTATATATTCGTACTCAGGGAGTTATGGGCAACCCTTAAATATAATCTATTAAGAGTTTGGTTATGTGATATTGAACTATGTATATAGGCCTGGACTATGTATTGCCTATGCAAATCAGGTGTCGGGTTCCTGACCGGATTATTCTAAGATGTAAGGAATGAAGTCTTTAGCCTTATTTAACATATTTTTCTGCTTATTGAATAGAGTGGATTGTTTGGCAGTGAATCCAAAGGACAAAGCGGTTGTTGAGTAGAACTTTTGAAAAATGTAAGTGATTATATCCATTTCTTTGGAGACCCTTGGTCTTGTGGATATCCTACCACGTGTTTCTTACGTGTGTAGCTGCCGATAAGCGTACTCACTACGCGTTAGCTCTGGATTTACATTGTATGTTATATGTTATCCCCTGTTGTTAGTATTGCATGGAGCATATGAGCATTGTACTTTGGTTTTGAGCTTGACATATACTTTCCAGTAATCGATGAGAGTCCCGAGCCGGTGAAGGGTCATTATTGCATATACTTCTCGATAATCGATGAGAGTTCCGAGCAGGTGAAGGGTCATTATTGCTTTTCCTCTCGGTAATCGATGAGGGTCCCGAGCCAGTGAAGGGTCATTATTGCATATACTTCCTGATAGTCGATGAGAGTCCTGAGCCGGTGAAGGGTCATTATTGCATATACTTCCTGGTATTCGATGAGAGTCCTGAGCTGGTGAAGGGTCATTATTTCATTTACTTCTCGGTAATCGATGAGGGTCCTGAGCCGATGAAGGGTCATTATTGCATATACTTTCTGGTAGTCGGTGAGAGTCCCGCGTCGGTGAAGGGTTATCATTGCATATTCAGCATTTGGGTACTTTACTTAGCGATGAATTAATTCTAAAACTCAAGCTATAGACGAAATTGAAGGTAGCATAACATTACTTTAATCGCGTAGAGCATTTTGACGCAATCTGTCTTCAATTTCGAGTTACGATTGGTGTCCTTCCTTCAAAATCATAAAAGTGGCTTAACCCTTCATTGAAGCACTGTTTCTATCGTGTATTTTCTGGAAATAACGAAAAGGAAGACATGTTTTCCTTTTACACTTGAAATATTTCAGTTTTAGTCATCTTTTGCGTTTATGTCCCTTTTTCTGGCCTGACTTCTGATGCTTATATCTTCTTATCCAGATATTGTATGAACAAACCGTCAAAAGTTTTGGAAACTACACTCCAAGACCTTCAATTTTGTATATGATATGGCCCCAAAAGACCTCATATAATACACAAAATTAATTGCTGAAAAGGCTCCGTTACAAGGCAATTCCTTAGTCGGTTTTTCCGCAACTTAAATCCCATTTTTCCCAAACTTTATATTCAATGTATAAACATCTTATATGGTAATATTATGACTTTAAACTCACTTAAATCATTCTTAACATGTCATTAGAATGATATACGTCACTTTGGACATATGGGGTGTAACAATCTTCCCCCGTTAGGAACATTCGTCCTCGAATGTTAAATGAAGTACGTAGAAGCATTAAGCAACGATCTGTTACCTACTTGTAGTAGTGAAGAGATGTGAAAGATCAAATTATTTAACTTTCGGCATTTTAGCGGAAGCTAGCCGAACAAACACGAAATCCACTTTCGAAAAAGTACAAAAGTCACAAATAATCATACGAACCTAACTGCGCTTTCGGATTTTGAATCGGAGCTCGTTCACCAAAACCGAGCTCGAAAATCTCTTTTTTGTATCTATCGACAATAAAAACTGAAACCTTCTTCCGTTGCCTACCAAACGAGGTCTAATTTGGCTCAAATTTTACAGACAGGTCATAATGGATATTACGAAGTTTTTTTTTAATTATTGGCACACCAATCGGAGTCCTAACTTCCAAAACGACTAACCGATGTCGTTTCATTCTCCTCCACTTAAACTCTCGTTCGTTCTCGAACGAGCCTAAGTTTAAAGAAAATTCCGCACAGATAACAAAAGAACTTTCACGACCTTCATAAGCTATTCAACGGACATTATCTCATGATTGCAGAATCAGAATTATAACACGAACACCGAACTCTTGGAATAAAATATATCTGGATAATATGATAACATCATTGCACAACTTATTCGGACTAAGCTGACCCTTTCTCGATCATGAGAGAAGAGTTCTATATTTTCGAAATGAAGATACACGCAACTCTTGATGGGCTAACATGATTCCACCAACGAATCACCTCGTCGATATACTGTCGATATAGAACAGTCGATGAAACAAAGAATTAGCTTACGCTTCAGCAACGCCTTAGAGATTTAATATTATGATTCGAATCAATTGGATGAAGACTCCTCCACGTAGAGCATAAATTTATACAAATAATTTGAATAGAAATAGTCACCCTCACATAACCTGCTGGATTAAGGAAGACTTATCTGAGTAAATAATGCGGCTCAGACCTGAGCTACCAAATTACTCTCTCGAGTTGCCAAACAGCTGCAACTCTCGAGTTCACAACTCTATACATTTTCTATAAGCACCACCGCCTGATGGATCAAATAAAAGGTCAAATGACGCCTCTCATTACCCTTAGTAGCCTTGAAAAACAACCATGTGCTTACCCTGCCACCTTCACACGCACTCTGGCTCAACACAGGGAACATCACAAGAGGCTACTGACCGCCTAAGCTTACCACTGCCGAACAAAGAAGAGATGGAAACAGACTGAGGATAGAAATAATTAGAGCTATAGGAAGCTCTTCTTCTTATTTATTTGGCTACCAGAGCTAGACTATTTATGAGTCAAGCTAACCGAAGAATCGCAATTGAAGAAATAGACATTGAATGAGCTTTATGGAACAAAATCTATGTCAATTTAACCTTCCTATAAAAGGAAACTCTGACAATTTACCAGAAAACCCTTTTATACTGAGGCAAACTTATAGAATAACATGACTCTACTAGCGTTTCGAACCAAGAGGAGACACATAGATCGAGTATTACTTACTAACCACTTTATACCGGAAGAAACAATGACACTTTCTAATGGTGAGAAATAAGAATCCCATCATCCTACCGACACTGAGTTCCAAAGAGAGGTAGACTGACTTGACATTATAACAGAATGAGGCATAACAAAATGCCAAGAAAAAAATACCGATACTCACCCGCAAATCTCTCGCATTTAAACCAGATAAACTAGTAGGGTCATCATAAATGCCAGGAATAAATCATACAAGAAGCTCACCCCTCTACCGCGACGGATTCTTAATAGAAACGCCATCCCAGGAAACTATGGAAATATGATATGACAATCATTTCCAAATCGATCGGAAAAATCAAAGCTTACATACATATAAGTGAGCTAGAAATACTTGGGTGTACTACATCGGATACCTCAGCATCCTGCCAGACTGGCAGTTCATTGAACTGCCGCTACAGCTGAGTTGAGCCACTACCCTGACAATCACTTTCTGAAGAACCACTACCACCACACTCTCAACCTCTACTGGATGGTGGAATATCTTTTGTTGATTGAGATCTAAATGAAATTCCCTGCGACGGTAAAGGTGCCTGATGAAGAGAGAAAGGACGACTGCCTACTTGCCAGACTAAAGAAGAACACCCAAAAATGACAGGCTCACGACACTGATAACACCTTTCCAGTGAAAATGGAAGATGGACAGTTTGTTGATAGACTATAAAGAGAAAAACTGGGTCTATCTTAATGAACTACTAGCGTATTTTAAGAATTATGCTTTACCAGCTGAGATAACCTGGCAGGTGACCTCCCAAAATAATCAACACTTTTACCTTCAAACGAGGTATGGTGCCCACCAGGGCCGCGGGATTTCTCACTCTCTCGCTCTAACTCTTCTCGCTCTAACTTATGGTATGCCTAATACCTTTGAGCAATATCAACAAAGACATAAAATGAAGTCCCAACGTCAATTTTTCGAGCCATCTGGGATCTCCAGGAAGGAGAAAGGTCACCAATAAATCTTTGAATCTCTCGAAAGGCTCATGGACTAGTTCTAATGCATATTCAGCCATTCTATAGAATTCAATCTCATATTCTGAAACCAACAGGCTACCCTATCCAATCCACTCGAACTGGCAACACTTTTCATCTCGTTCGCTACTCGAAAGGAATTTTTCCACGAATCTAGAAGAAAAATCGAACCAAGTTAGCTAATAAGAGAGAGAGACCCACCAATTCAAGGTTGGACCCCTGAAACTGGAAGGAAGAATAATAAACACCATACCGCTCGATATAATCAAGAGCCTGAAGGATACGCTGACATCATTTTATTTTAAAAAAAAACTTACACAGTGATTATCTGATGCATGGCTTGAGAATATCGGAAGGTTCAACCAGATAAAATAATACAACGTCTTTGGACAATCGGACCGAGCTATTACTTGGGCTAGCTAACCAACCAGAATAATTAGTAGCGCAACACATGCTGCCTCTAGAACGTAATTTACTGGGGCAACATCAGGAACTGGAACTGGAACAGGAACAAGAACTCTCTAAGTCCGAACATCTGCATCTGTGGCAACCTGATAAGCTGCCTAGCGAATAACAGGTTGTTGTGGTATCTGCATTGCCAAGATTCTCGTAAAAGCATCGTGGAGAGCCAAGGGAACCACAAGGCCATGCTCCCTTACCCATCGCGAGCACAATAAAATAACTCTCGGAGCTTCGTCAGTGCTAGCCCCACACTAGACTGCTTCGTCTTGACCTCATACCGTTTGCTGATTTGTCGCACGAGGGTTCACAATTACCATGAAGGAATTAACAAAAATACTTTTGCATCCTAGACCGACGCACGATCAGAAAAGAAGGAAGTTAAACTTCCTAAATGCCATCATAGCCCCTCGTAAATAAGTACTAACGTCTACATACCCGTCAGCGAGACTCTACTAGACACTGTCTTAGTCTGGATAGACTCTAAATTAGGCTCTAATACCAACTGACATGATCCGGAATCTGGTTAAGCCGTGCGGGCACCCGACATCCTCCCTTAGACCGGTCGGGCGAACCCTTACCAATTAAATCACGAAAAAAATATAAATTCACAAATAAGGAAAAGACTTAAAAGAAATCACAGACATACTGATACCTCTAAGCTGTACAAAAGAAATTACAGCTGACTACTCAACATACTAGGTTTAGGGCTATCCAGACTAGACATTTAAGAGTACAAAAGAAGACAAATACCTCCTGAAGGGAGAAAAATACAACTGAAATAACAACCAATAAACTGGTGGCCATCCAGAATAAAAGCTGGCTCACCCTGACAGTTGAAGTCGTCTTTGCTCCTTTACAATGTGGCGAACTCAATCTTGGAGCGAACCTGCCGAAATGAAATCAATAGACAAGAAACAAACAACAAACAATGGTGAGTCAAAAGGACTCAATAAGTGCGGCTGACTAGCCTCCTCAAAGAATAGGATAGCTAGCCAGGGAGAAGAAACAGATAAACCAAATTCCTGTTATTTAAATTATAAAAAGGCAGAGCCAGATAGCAACCAGAAACACGCATGAAACCATAAACTCAACTAGGGATACGAGCCAGAAACATATCAACAAATAAGCAATGCACATATAAGCAGGACAGTAGTCATGTACCATAAATCTACACAATGGTATGAAATGAGATGAAATGAAATGTGATGCAAAGGGTCACATGCGCCAAATGAATGGAGCGGAATCCTCCTGCTCCTAAGGCGGAATCCTCCTGCCTTCAGTATGATGCAATGGAGCGGAATCCTCCTACCCTCAATATGACGCAATGGAGCGGAATCCTCCTGCTCCTGGGGTGGAATCCTTCTACCCCTCAATATGATCCAATGGAGCAGAATCCTCCTGCTCCTAGGGCGGAATCCTCCTACCCTCAATATGATGCAATGGAGCGGAATCCGCCTGCTCCTGGGGCGGAATCTTCCTACCCTCAATATGATGCAATGGAGCGGAATCCTCTTGCTCCTGGGGCGGAATACTCCTGCACCCAATATGATATTCAATGTAATGCATATGAATGACATATAATGCGTATGAATGCAATGTGATGCAATAATAATCCTTCACCGGGCGGGACTCTCATCGACAGCCGAGGAGTAGATGCCAACTCACAACCAAAGTACAATACTAACATCCTCAATGCAATACCAACAACAGAACGTAACATATAATATACAATGTAAATCCAAAGCTAAGGCGTAATGAGTACGCCTATCGGTAGCTACACACGTAAGGAACACGTGGTAGAAAATCCACGAGGCCAGGTGCCTCTAAAGAAATGGATATAAACACTTTTATCTTCCAAAAGTTAGTACGGCTAATCAACAACCGCTTTATCCTTTGGTTTCCTTGCCAAACGATCTCACTCTATTCAATAAGCAAAAAATATATATCAATTTAGGCTAAAGGCTTCATTCCTCACATCTTAGGGCAATCCGGTTAGGAACCTGATACCCACGCAACCGGACTATGTGTCCAATGTCCAGCCTCTATGGGGGACTCCAAATCACACATAACATAATCACGATATAAGTATAAGCATGTATGAGGCATAACACATGTGGAAACAATAGATATGGACTCAAAGGAATGAGAAGAAAACTCAGGATAGAATTATAGACACAACCTAGAACTCAGAATTGCAAATTCTTTGAATTTCCATAAAATTTTCGGCGGAGTTTCTCCTAAGACTGGATGATCCGCAAAAACAGAACCAGCACTATACTACACACGGGAATGGATACCCGGAAAAACTGATAACATAAAGATGTTAAATGGATAACAAGGTGAGACGACTGGATGACATAACAAATCCGCTGATAGAATGTCTGGACAGCAGCACTGTCCTGCCTTTCGACCTAATTTTCAAAGTGTAGATTAAAGATATAGACTTCATGGTCTCATCAAAGTTGTAGATATATGTCTTAAGATTCTAGGGATTCTTAAAGCATCTTAATATAAATTTTGTACAAGGATTTATGATCAATATACTAACAGCTGTTCAAAGATCAAAATGTTTTTCCAGATTTTAAAACGTTTTGTCTTGCTGATTCGGACGTCTTTCACCTTGGATTTTATTACCAAATTAAGTATATGCAAGGTTTCCTTGATACCATACAAGTTTCTCACAAGAAACACTAAGTTTAGAACTAAGAAAATCTTCAAAAGCTAAAAGATACATGCACTTCCAAAAGAAAGGTTTAGTCTTACATACCTTTGATGCTTCTTGCTTCTAAACCTTGTTTCCCTTGAATTCAACACCTTCTAAAGCTTAAACAAGCTATAAGCTGGTTTTTGTGATATTCTGTGTGTAATGAACAAATGAGGGGTTTGGGGAAATTTTTGTACGTGAAAGGGATGGGTAAAAGAAAGCCGTTGGATCAATTGTGATCAAGGGTGAGGATTAATTCGGGTCTTAGATTGGGCGGATATGGGAGTTGGGCTGGCCTGGTATGGGCGTGGGCTGGTTCTTTCCTTTGAATTTTAGCCGGCCCAATGGCAACTTTTCTAAATTAACCAACCACAAACTCAATTATTCAACTTAGTCAAGAAATATCACACAAAATTAAGAAAGATTGTTAATTAACCAAATAAGCATTGAATCAACAATAAATATTATTTTCTGATAATTTTTGATATTTTCCTCCTAATTAATCAACTACAATAGCTGAACAAACGATAAAAAAAATTAGTAAAATCACAAGATAATTAACACCATTATTTTATGCAATTTTGTATTTTTGGTGCCAAAATTAGGTGATTACACCATGATGAGGAGACTTTCTCAAATTACCTTTAAATCTCTCCCAAGCTTTTGACAAAGTCTTTAACGGGTTATGCCTGAACATAAGTATCTCATCAACTAGCATGACAGTCTTATTGGGTGGAAAGAACTTCTTCATGAGCATTATCACTAAGTCATCCCATGACGTAATAGAATTTAATTGGCAACGAGTCCAACCAATCACTAACATCTTCCAATAGTGAGAACGAAAACAACATCAATTTCACAACCTCTGCTGACACTCGAGCCTGTTTTTGAGTTTCACAAATCCTTATGAACTTTTTCAAATGTTTTTGAGGATCATCAGTAGTTCTACCTGCAAATAAACAAGCATTAGCAAGCAAAGCCACCATCGTCTGGGTGATGTAAAAAAATTTTGCCTTGAATGTTAGGAGCAGAATAGAAGATGCTAAATTCCCGGCCATAGGTTGCGCAAAAGAATTAAGAGCCAAATCTTGAACCATCCAGAATTCTTCGGGAAATGAACTTTCAATTGTAAACACCAAAGAAACGAGATCAAGATGAAAAAAGTAAAATTAATAGAGAAATAAACTAGATATCTTAACAACTAAATAACACCGTGTTCCCCGGCAACGACGCCAAAATTTTGATCACGCCCAACTACATCCTATAAAAGGGACTAAGCGGTCGCGGCAAATATAGCTCGGTATTCAAAGCCTCGAGGTCGAATTCCGCAGAGAACACTCGAAATCTAGTTGCTAATCTAACTAACTTATCTAATCAGTTAACTTCGAAAGTTTATATTCTTATATGTTTGTTTCAATGTAACAACTAATTAACAATAAAGTAAGGAGCAAAGTAGTAAGAAATAGATTAATTCAAGGTTTTAGAAGCCTAGGATTGATCTACCCAACTCCTACTCATGTGTTAGAACAATGCATTAATGGATTCGACTTGCTTCTTCCTATTGAACACTTGCTCCAAATTCACAACTATTCACTCTCGTGTAATAACTGTAACTTTCACTAACCAATTTTTCAGCTAATTAATGAAGATACGTAGGACTACAAGTATGGTTCATAATCAGGGTCAATCATCACAAATAACCTTTTTGACAACCTAAGTAATGCCTTTTTTTTTAAAGTTGAAGTATTGCTAAGTGTTTAGCCCTAACTCATGAATCTATTCCTAGATGCACAAGAATAAAGGGCACAATCAATAGGGAGCTCTACCAATCAATAGCATACACATCATAAACACTTAGATAGGAATGTTAACAAGTTTCATTCATTAAAGCAATAATTCGTCGCACATAAGTACTGACTGGTTCAATCAACCTTATAATGGGTAACTTAGCTACTCATGTTCATAACAATCATGTCAAAGTAATTCATGAATGAATAAATTACTAGAAGAAAGAAAGAATTTAAGAAAAACTCCTGTGTTCTTGAAGTCTCCAAAGCTCTAGCCTCCTTTTGCTCCTTCCCAGGTCAAAAGTTATATTTTTCGATGTGTTTTAGGGCTTTTATATCGTTCCCATAGACCCACACAAGTCACGAATCTAAAATAAAGTCGGAATTTATACGTCAATATTTTGAACCTACAACGTCGCGTAGTGCGATGCATTGTGCGCCGCGGTAGGCCAAACTCTTCAGGTTTTCGAAATTCCTATCTCTCTAGATCTCGCCCCTTCTACGTCGCCCAGTGCAACGCCCAGCGCGGCGCAACAGGCTTATTTTACTGCTTGTCTCATTTTTTACCATTTTTACTCCACACCTTCGTTTGTTCAACCCTCGGGCTTCTACTCAGACTTCAAAATCTTGTTTTCACTAAACTTTGCTCCACGCTGCCTCATATCATCAACATAATTCCTACAACTTCAAATACACCAAATGAGAGAAATTTAGCTCAAATTTCTAACAAATATGACAAGTAGAAGCATGAATACAAGGCGAAAGTATAGGAAATATATTAATATCTAGTCTCGTATTATAATACAAGGTCCCTAGGGAGATTATGTGGAGATGCCTAGAATCTAAAGGGGTTTCGGTGGCATACATCAGGGTGATTAAGGATATGTATGAAGGAGCTAAGACTCGAGTGAGAACAGTGAGAGGAGACTCAGACTACTTCCCGGTCGATATGGGGCTTCGTCAGAGTTCAGCGCTTAGCCCATTCTTATTTGCGTTGGTGATGGATGAATTGACTCAGAGTATTCAAGGAGAGGTGCCGTGGTGTATGTTATTTGCAGATGATATAGTGTTGGTGGATGAAACACGCAGAGGCGTCACTGGAGGTGTGGAGGCAGACTCTAGAGTTTAAAGGCTTTAAACTAAGCAGGACAAAAACAGAATATATGGAATGCAAGTTTAGCGACGCGCCTGAGGAGCCGGAGGTAGAAGTGAGGCTTGATTCTCAAGTCATTCCTAAGAAATGAAGCTTCAAATATCTTGGCTCATCATCCAAGGTGATGGTGAGATTGACGATGATGTCACTCACCGTATATGAGTAGGTTGGATGAAGTGGAGGCTCGCTTCCGGTGTGCTACGTGATAAGAGACTACCACTTAGGCTTAAAGGCAAATTCTATAGAGTGGTTGTTAGACCAGCAATATTATATGGTGCAGAGTGTTGGCCAGTGGCAGAGATGTGAATGCTCAGGTGGATGTGAGGGCAGACTAAGATGGATAAGATTAGGAATGAAGTTATTCGTGATAAGGTGGGAGTAGTCCTAGTGGCCGAAAAGATGCGAGAAGCGAGGTTGCGATGGTTCGGTCACGTGAGAAGGAGGAATGACAATGCTCTGGGTATGCGAAGAGGTAGGGGTAGACCGAAGAAGAATTAGCCCGAGGTGATTAGGCAGGACATGACCCAGCTCCAGATCACCGAGGACATGACCATAGATAGGCGAGTGTGGAGGTCGAGGATTAGAGTAGAAGGGTAGATTATAGTCGAATATCTTTCTCCTTATTAGAGATAATATTATGCTTATATAGATGATATACATCTTAGTCGTCGCCTTTACATCTATTGTGAGGAATTTGGTTTATGTCTCTTTTCTCCCTGGCTAGCTATCCTATTCTTTGAGGTGGCTAGTGTGCCCTACTTATTGAGTCCTTTTGACTCACCCTTGTTTGTTGTTGTCATCTATTTCGTTTCAGCAGGTTCGCCCCAGGATTGAGCTCACCACGTTGTGAAGGAGAGAAGACGACTTCAGCTCTGAGGGTGAGCCAGCTTTTATTCCGGATGGCCGCCAGTTTATTGTTTACTATTTCAGTTGCAGTTTGCTCCCTTCAGGAGGTATCTGTCTTCTTTTGTACTCTTAGATGTCCAGTCTGGATAGCCCTAAACCTATTATCTGTTTGTTGGGAATATGTTTTTCTTTTAACTTTCTCTTTAGCACGATAGTTCTTGCTTGATTTTGTTTTTATTTTCTAATATATTTCTTTTTCTAGCCAAGGGTCTATCGGAAACAGCCTCTCTATTTCCGTTGGGGGTAAGGTCTGCGTACATCTGACTCTCCCTAGACCTCACTTGTGGGATTTACTGGGTTTTTTTGTTGCTGTTGTTGTTGTTGCTGTTATTACCACTAAGAACTAGATGATATTGAATTATGACATGAACATCCTATCTTAAATCTGTTCATGTATTAACTATTCTAAGTCTTCATCATTTAATCTTCCTTTTTTTTTTCTCTCTCTTTTTAACCTAATTTGCTTAATAATTCTTCTTTTTGTGTTTATGAGGTATAAGTGATAGTGTATAACTATCAATACACAACTATATTCATATATTATTATTATTGTTATGGATTATGCAATATATGTTGAGCTGTTTGTTAAATTTTCAATTTGTTAAAGACTAACGATGCTAGAGTTTCATCATGAGACTGTGAGTGATTCTCGTAAAATAAAAAATTATTTATCTAAAAAAATTTTCTTTGTCAAAGGAAAATTTCAATTGTGAAAAGACTGTTATTATTGATTTTTTTCTTCAAATTATAGTATAAAAACTACTTTTTATTTATTTAGGAGATCTACATAATAACTTTTATTATTCAGAATAATATGCTTTTACTTTTGATTTTAGGTTGTTCCGACACTGTGCGTAATTTAAGTTTCATGATATCTTATGTACTTTAGAGTAATTCATAGTTATGTGATAATTTTATTGTAAATATTTTTATACTTTATTTTATTTGTGACATTATGATTTTGATGTATTTCTGTAATATATATACATATATTTGACATTATTTTAAATTTTTTATTAATTCATAATATTTCAAGATCCGTGGAGCTTACGCCTAGCCTAGATAAAACGCCTTGTCGAGACACCTACGCTTTTTAAAATAGTTCCGCCTAAAAGGTATCTAAAAGAGGGAAACCATATTAGTGAAATAAAGCTAGTGCTTGTGTATCCGTTTATATTCCCTGGGTGGTGTCGCACATATCATTTGATAATATTAATTTAGAATAGATTATACAACAAAAAAGTTTCCAAAAATATTTATGTCGTGTATATAATAGGTCGATACAAATTGGAAAATTAATTAATTCAGAGTAAACACTAAATTGAGAAGAAAAACAAAGTCTTAATTGGAATCGCATTGCCCCATACAGAAAACTGGTTTACAAGCTAGTAAATTGTGACAACGAATCAACAATCAACATTGCTTGCCTTCCTCTATTATTACCCAAAATAGTCATTCCTCTAAAGAAAGAAAAATTCCAACACACATCTCATTCTTATCTTAAAGGGGTGCAGAAAGTAACCCCTTTTGTATACAACACAGAGAAGTTGGGTTATCAGCTACATATACTTTCAGCATACCTATAGAAGAGGATAGACATACTAGCCTTTCCAATTATCTACATGACTTCAACTTCCAGATTTGAGCAAATCCACGGAAGATAAACCTGAGTAAATTAAAAGACCTACAGCCTTTCCAATTGTAAACTTGACTTTCTGCAAGGTACGAAGATTATTTCCTTCTTTTTTTTGGGGCAGGTATGATGTTACATTTGTAGTGGCCACATTGTCTAAGGTAATGAGAATACTATATTTAAGGAAAAAATTATAATATAATGGAAAAATCACTAAAGTCATTAATCAATGAAAACAAAACTGATGTTAATTAATTTTTCACAAACATTTCAACTTGTAAGTAAAAATCTTTCTCAAGTTTTAATTTGCTGCTTATACAATGTGGATCCAATGCTGAAAGCAACCTAAAAGTAATTTAAGATGAGATATATCCACTTTGGGATGTAAGAGTTATGATAAACAAAGGTTGGAATGGTCGTCATGACAAATCAGCTCGTGCAGGACCCGAATTGAATCAACAGTACTTGAACTCATTGTATTGTACATAATGCATACTTCCTCCATCCCAATTTATGTGGCACTATTTGACGGGCACGAAGTTTAAGAAAATAGAGGTTGACCTTGTTAAGTATCAATTTTACTCTTGAAAAAGTAAGAGAGAGAAGATTTGAGTAATAAAAAAGTTGTTAGTAGGTTTAAAAGTATGTAGGGCCCAATAAGGGTAAAATAGAGATAGATGCATTAAATAGTTACCAAATAAGGAAATGGACCACTTATTTTGGGACAAACAAAAAAGAAAATGGTGCCACATAAATTGGGACCGAAGAAGTATATTCAAAAAATCTAACTTCTATGTAATTACCATAAAAGAGTATTTTAGGTAACGGTTAATAAATGACAATAGTAGCTGAAAATAAAACATACAATATGCTGACTACTCGAAAATAGTTAATATCTGATGAAATTTTCAATGAGCTAATCCGTCAACATTTCGGTGACATGTCCAACAACCTTCTAAGAAAACAGATATCTAATATTCTTTATTTTTCAGACATTTTTACGGGAGTTATTCAGTCGAAAAATTAATAATAAATAATACTAATTAAATGTACTGATATGAAGGTGAAATAGTTGCGGGAAAGATGGTTATGGCAGAATATGAATGGATAGAATTTAGCAAATAGTTTATTTAAAAATAATGTTTTAGTTAAATTTACAATTTTGAAAGATCCCACTGAAAATTTGCAATCAGAGAATAAATTTTAAATCAATTTCATTGGAATTTTAGACGTAACAGAATTCAGTTTTTCGATGAAGGGCTTTTCAATAGAGCAATTCCCATATAATCTGCTGGAAATGAAGGTTTTTCGACGATATCCAGATGGAACGAGCAGTCGAGAATTGCCAATTTTTTAAAGTGGCTATAGTAGATAAAATGAGTCGTTTGGTTGGAAGAATTATCAAAACTGTATACCCTTTTATTTTAGGATAAATTTTATCTTAGGATTAAAATTCCGGCTAAAACTTAGAATAACTTATCCACCCTCTACATAGGATAAAACAATCTTATTATTGTGGGATAACTTTGATCCCACTTTATCTAATACCTCCAACTAAATATGAAATAAATTAGTCCCTAAATTAATTGCGGGATTATAATTTCTTATCCCTCTAACCAAGTCCAAATTGCCCTAATATAAAAATTCTTTATACAAAGCTGGTGTATATATGGTAAAGTGTAAGTGTAACCAACATAAAAGAAAGAAAGAAAGAAAAAAAAAAACTCTCCAACTGCGTCACCTCAAAGAGTTGAGGTCTAAAATTAGTACAGAATAGGACACCCTACCTCGCTGGAATTTTTACTACATTTAGGAAAGGAAACCCCACCATTTAAGCATAATAGATTCTTGAATATTGAGGAATAGCACTTTCATCATAGCAATCAGAGAGCAGCAGTAATATAGATGAAGGTACGTAAGAGTACAATGCATTGTTGTCGAAATGTGAGTATGCTCAAGTATAAATAAACAAATACAATATCGACACGTGTCCTTGTTCCCCAAATCAATTAGGGAAACAAGAGATTCCTCAACAGTGTCCCAAACCATCATGTGATCGTATTTGGAGAAATTCCAAACAGTTTGACAAGACAACATTTCTTGAACTTGCATGGGACGACACGTACAAGTCCATATTCTTTTTGTGCATGATTGTATCCTCGGGAAGTTCTTTTAGAACTATTGGTTTCCTGCCTTTCTTGCCTGCATTTTATGTGTTCTTTGTTTGAATTGGAAGTGTTGAACGGAATTCCATGTTAGTATAATGTGTGTCAATTAGTTTAAACTAGTCAATATTACTTAGTGTATTAGAATAGGTATATGATTTGTCAATATATTTTATTTGGCATCGACACAGAGTAGTTTAAAATGTGATGCTCACGATCGAGAGATGGCTAATAAGGGCGAGTAAAGAAGAATGACTTGGACCCTATAGACATCTAGATTGACAAGTTTCCAAAGAGGTTGAGCTAGGTGGATACGACACCTTAAGGCCAATATTACACTAGAAAATTAAAGTAGAGAAAGTTGAAGCATTATTTATAGGGTTTTTTACACTATATACCTATGAAATTTAAAATAATTATAAAACTTACTCATTAAACATTACACTACTTATGAAATTAAAAATGTTTACCCAACCTACCCATTTATTACTGTATACCTTTAATTATACTTTATAGGTGTATACCTTTAAGGTATATTGCATAAATAATAGTATACAAGTCTAGATATGAGTGTATGCTTTTAAGGTATATTGCATAAATAATATTATACAAGTCTAGATGGATAGGGCATATAAATAGTTTATGGGTAGGACTTTTAAATATGAAACTTATGGGTAGAAATAGGTAAATATTTTGATTTTGATAAGTATTTTCGTAAACTTCCCTTACTAATAACACTAAACACAAGTTGACGATGTATGTATGGACGTTTTCCAATAAATAATTAAATACATAAGGCCTGTCAAGCAAAAATAGACAATACCTACCATAAGCTTGAATTGTAACATCAAATTAAACTAGTTCATACCTATGTTCACGGATAGATTTTTCACAATAACATCTCGTATCAAATTTTTCTTTTTTCTTCTTGCTTTTTGTTTGGTAGGATTAATCATTTGTTACAAACTAATAAAGTACAGAGGCAAATGAACAAATGACACCTCTTATCAAATGCATAAAACCACATTGAATCGGTGGAAGAGAGCGACCTGCATATGATGCACTACGTACAAAAGTGAAATATAATGCATGTGTCATTGTGTGTTACGACAGGTGTTACTTTCTTGTCCGTTATCAGTAATATATTCTTATGCAAATATTCACGTTGAAGAAGGAAAGTTTGTTACCTTAAATAGTGAAACAACATAGAATAATTGGTTTTGCGACGTTCAAATATGGAAAGTTTTATTTAGCGTTGGCCAGCATGTGTGACTTGTAAATGTGGCTAGTCTAGCACTAAATAACCACCAGCTATACATGAAGTACAACTTTACAAGACCATTCATCGTGGATTTTGGAGAATGTTACTTTTCAAAGCTTTCTTTTTCAACGTGCTCTTTCTCTATATTGTTAATCAATTTGAGTTTTTGGTATAGGAATGTTCTGGATATTGGAATAAGTCTTAATATATAGGAGGCGTTTTGTCTCTTGATACGCTTACTAATTAAAGCAAAAAAAATTGATAGTACTTTGATTCTACTTTACAATAGTAATAGAGTTTCTTCTATTATTCAATAAGTTATACTCCATATAAGTTCTACGAGCTAATGTTTAACAGTTCACTTGCTTTAAAAATAAGTTTCACCAGACAAAAGTTATCGTATTTTGACTTTGTGTCCAAAAAATGTTCAGCTTGTATGATTATGGCAAACAGAAGAGTAACTTCTTATATCACTTACTAGTGTTTCAATCTAAACCATACCTTTCAATGTTCATATATGGAGCTGAACTATACTAAGTAGGAGTATAGAAAAAATAAAGGAACTAAAATATACTCCCTCCGTTCCACAATGAATGACAAATTTCGAATTTCAAGAGTCAAACGAGTTTATCTTTGACCATAATATTTTCATGTCTTTTGAATATTTAGAAATATTAATTATTGTGATTTATAGTATTTTTATGTAGTTTCTAAATATATAAATATCGTTCCAAAAAATTTAAAGATTATATATTTAAATTCACGGTTAAAATAAACTCGTTTGACTCTCGAAATCCGAAACATGATATCCTTTTTAGAACAGATGGAGTACTCTTCGTACGAGACTGCTTTGGGATAGTAAAGAAATAGCGCACACAAATCATTACTATGTACGTAGTTTGCGTTTTAGATATTTGCTCGAATGGTATTCTTTTAGGTCACCGTTTATACTCTATTCCATATAGTAGTAAATTGGTGTGAACTACATTTTCGTCGTATGAATCCCAAAAAAAAAAAAAGAGATGTAACTCCCCAAAATGACGTGAATAGAATTTAAAGAGCAGCATCTAAAGAGGTCATATAGGGTAACAAATCCAAAAAGACATTCCCTGACCTTTTCCTTACGGAAGCTACTTTTGTGGGCTACCACGTCATATGAAGTTGGGCCAAATTGGATCTTTTCGTTATACTATTAGAAGCCTCTAGACGATACACCAATATGATTGCGACAGATGTCACCAGCTGGCTGACGGTGACAATCATGAATTTGTTTTCCTCTTTTTGCACTATCCTGTAAATTATTCGCTTCAACGCAAGTATAATAGCATGAAACTTAAGAAATTTAAAGGATTGGAATTTATAGTCCAAAATATATTAATATTTATGTAATTATAAAATTTTTGAAAAACATTCACACGTAAATAAGATGCTTAAGTTAATTGTTTTCAACTTTAAAAAGTTATCGTTCTTATCTAAACAAATAACAAAAAAATTGTCAAATAAGCTAAAATTAAGAGGGAATAAAATTAAACATTGTTAACTTAATTAATGGAGTATTGGTTGTACACATAGGCAGATGTAGAATATTTTTTTAAACTATGTGAAAAAATATAGAATACTAAAATATAATCAAATATTAAATACGAACTCATAATTTCAAGAATATAATGTGTTCGATGCTACTAACTTTAAGGTTGAAAGACATTACATTTAAATTTTAAATCCGTCTCGAAGTAGAGATATCCAAATCAAGAGAACTTGGATGTTTGAAAAATGAAATTGGATAATTTTGCTTGTTGACAAGGTCCACCGTCCACATTGGATGAAATGTCAAGACAAAGAAATAGATCGAATTCTAAAATTTCAAGTTCAAGGTGGAGTTAGGGAGTATGTGAAGGAATATAAATACAGCGAAATCAATTCCAGGATCATGACTCACATGTAATCTAGACAAATTAGTAGGCTATTTAATTTTATATAAACATAAAATAGAATACCTCTAGAAGCATGACTTCAACCGCGAAATGAATCTTCAATCACGAGCAAGATCATATACGAGATCGTCCTCCAGTTCCATGATCTTCTGTCGTGTGCCCAAACAATACTTGGACTAATAATATTTGGGTGGCACAAATATTGCAGAGAGAAAGACAACCAATATGTTTTTCATGTATTTTACCTTTTGGCCAAGAATCCCCTTTATATAGTTATAAGGGGAAAATCCTTTTTCAAAAATGTATAGGATTGTTTTTCACCAAGAAACCTCTCTCCTGGTCCTAATTGGATTCGGTCACGACAGGAACCACAGAATCAATTAATGAGGCTTCTAATTATGGAATTAATTCTTTTTCTCTAAAATTAACTTTTTCATTATAAATTATAAATTATTTCCATTAGAAATTCGTAATTGCATTCCTCAGTTGAATTTCAAATTCTTACATCAAATCTTATTTAACTCTCCACGTTAAGATTACAAATACCAATCAATATTATCAAATTACTGACAATTTAATATATTGACTAAATGAATATCCTTTAGACTTCCGCTTAACTTATTTCATCTGCCGGATGTAAAATCCACTGGTTATATTTACACATAGAAATTATAAGCTTTCATAAAGAGGTGTCATCAGTCTCTATATCGAGACGTGGATTCTATTAACTAGCTATCACTTTGCAAATGCATCTTATCATTATCCAACTTATCAGAAATTATTTGACCCAAATATCCTGGACCTCACCTATTGATAAATCAAGACAATGTATAATATACACCACTAATAATAGCTATATCAAGCTTAAGAGTATAAGTACCTTTGATGAGCTAGAGAATTTATTTTATAATAGTCAGTATAAAAACACTTATCTCTACTTGGTCCGTTCAATGCACACAAAGCGCACTAGCACAAGAAGTTGGAACTATACCGTTCCCATAGTCAAGATAAATTACATATAATCTTGTACTACAATCATACCGATGGTTTTGTCCAATTTCCATCTTAGATTGTGAACATTACTTTATTATTTATAAGAACCGATGATTTAATCTTCCGTGTATAAGCTTGGCTCGACACACTAAATCAACTGCTATATAAATAATAGGACACATATGACACAATTGATTTAAATAAATAATAATTTATTATATTTAATAAATGAATAACCAATTGTTCAACTAGGAATAATCCAACTAAAACCGCATGGTTATTAGTATATCTCAATAATTTCCCACTTATACTTATAACCATGCCATTGCTATAATACATACTATATCTAAACACATGGTTAATAGTACATATCTCATCAAACTCCTACTTAGACTTTTAACCATGCATCTACAACATACACAAGCATTCTTTTTACATGACTAAAAAGATCTAGTCAAGTTATCTTCTGATGCAATCTTTGTCTATTTGTGCTTTACCATTACTATCCGGTCGGTCTGAACCTCTGCAGAGATCCAGTCATGAAAATCTCACAAGAGTGCAAACCGAACTACTTTTATACTTTTCTCCCACTATGACAAAGTACTACTACTAAGTCACACTACCATGTTCTTGTGGTAAAACTACATAAAAATTAGAATCTTAAGTCTCAATATTCTTTCCTTACCTTTCGGTGTCAGAATATGAACAACTTCATTCTAGTTGTGTATATTAACGACTTATCAAAAATTCACTCCCACTATTTTGGAGTAGTGGATTTCCAAGCATATTTTGTCTATTGACATTTCTCCCACCACTTAAATGCAATGGAATGTCCATTCCAACATGTGGATTGGATTTCTTGAACTTTTGGATTTTCAGGTGATTCACTTGTTATTTGTTTGTATAGTTCCACTAAATAAAATTTATTTCTAGGAACATTGTTTATTAAATAGTCATATTCTAGAAATCTTGTATTTATGCTAACAAATACCTTCTTTTTATTATGACAAGAAAATAAACCTTCTTTCATCCTCTTTGGATAGCCAATAAACATATACACATTTATCGTTAATTCCAACTATTCAGTTTTCCCTTTTAAAAAGGTACTAACATAGGATTTCTACATTTAGAATGTAAAGTTTCTAAAGCATATTCCCGATACGAAAGAGAATAAAAAGTTTGAACAACTTCACATTGATCTAACCATCTACATAAGAGTCTTAATTCTTCTTTCTACTACACCATTTTGATATAATGTCCCAGGTGTAGATATTTGATATAATTTATTTTTCTGATGAATAATTAATGAACGAGCAAAGAGATATCACCACCACGATCAGATTGTAGTGACTTAATATATTTTCCATGACGCTTTTCCTTTTCAGCCTTACTCTTTGAATTTCTCAAAGCATTAAGAATTATAGTGCATCAAATAAATATATTCATATTTTGAGTAATCATTTATGAATGTTATAAAATACTCAAAAAATACCTCTTGCAAATACGTTCATTAGACTACACCAATCAACAAATTAATTCCAACTTATCACTAGCTTTATTTCCTTTTAAGGGGAAGTATCTCTTGGTCATATTTCCTCTTAAGCAGGATTGGTAGTGCCTCCACTTTCAATGAACCTAAAAGATCCATTCTTAACCAGCCACAATATCCTATTTAAATAAATATGACTTTGAAATTTCAAAGAATATTTTCTCTTATGGAGCAGATCAATATCGTTATATTCGGAAGATATATCAAATGAAAAGGCCTTGCAACATTGTACCACAAGAAATAAATATTTATTAAACTCAATAATACCAAAATTATTGATAAAATAAATTGCATATCCATCTCTTATTAAGCTAAAAACTGAAATCAAATTTCTTTCTAACGTAACGTACTTATAATGCATCCTTTGAATTATGTCTTATCATCGCCAACATAAATTTTTGAAAATATGTTTTGTGAGAGAATAACACTTAGCTATTTGAATGAAGACATATCTAATTAGTGAGATACAACAGTTTAAATAGATCGATACCAGTCATGTAACATTGAATAATCAAATTTAAAACACATCACATACATATTTTCATACATCTTGAATAGCCAAATTCGTTGAGAAAGTAACTATTCATGCACCATATACCTGCAATATCAGATTTCACTTATTAAATTAAATAATATAAAACTCAGCTGAAGAGTTTACTATTAATTTAATTCAAGTGAATATCAATTATTGAATAGCCCTAGTTTCATTGACTCAACATGCAATTCTCAGTTTGAGAGATATATACAAGTCATCAACAATTAGTGATTAAACCTAGTATACCAACAATACATTTATCCGTTGGGGAGGAAGACCTATTGTCAACACGTAAACATATCATTTATACTAGTATTTAATCATGGATACCATAGGGACTTTTTAGCCAAGTATACTCAACAATACATTTATCCGATATGGAGGAAGATCTATGTCAACACATAAACTTATTGTTTATACTAGTATATGATCATGGAGATCACATATGTTACTCCCTAATACCACAGGCTGCCAACCATTAATATTTCTTAAAAATAATTTTCAGAAAATAGAAAAACATCCAAAACACAATCTTAACGACCTCAAATTGTAAAAAAAAAAAAAAAAAAAAAACATTATTCACTGCATAGCGGTGTGTTTTTTCCATTGGGCTGTTTCCGATGAACATACCAAATTTCAGATCAATCGGAGTCCGTCAAATTTTTCGATCTCCGAAACTATGACCAAATTGGGACAAACCTTGTTTTTTTTTATATTTTAGGATTTAAAATATCTTGTTGCTTGTTCTAATCATATATCAACAAATAATATTTTGATATCCATGAATCAAGGCCAAACAACATATTTTAAAATATTATTTTCACAAAATAATGTGATTTTCACTTCTCCGAGAATTCAAAATATGAACTGTATTCTTATCATATATCAACACATATTCAACCATCATGTAAAATCATATCCCATGTATAATATAAATCAAACTAATATAAAGAATCACTTTTCATATTTAATTCACGTATTAATCCAACACTGACTAAAACCCCATCCAAACGATCTCAAAACGTTAAAAACGATATCACTCACTGCAAAGTAGTAAAAATTGCGTACTTGATTGTTTCCGATGTCTCTACCGAGTTTCAGGTCAATTAGAGATTGTTAATTCATGATCACAAAACTGTGACCAAATTTGGAAGATAACAGGTTTAAGAATTTTATGAATTAAAGTAAACACGATTTCGGTTTACATTCTCCTTATAATTATCCCATGAGCACAGGGTATGCATCGTATTTCTCCTTTGACTAAGATACACAAAACCTCATCTTACGTTAAATTGTCTTTTGATTAAACATATGAGAATCCAAGATATTATTTTCTCCTATCAGATAAAAACCTCAATATCTTATCTCTTGAATTAATTTTGTATTTCCAGTATCAAGAAATTAAATCTTCTTTTCAAGTAGATAAAAATTTCACACTACGATACACTTATCAAAAGACAATTTACACATGGTACATTGAGAATATTCTATGACTCAAATAAATAGAACACTTTGTGAATCCTATATATTAATCATTATTCTCGATCTATGCATTGACATAATCACACATGTATAAAACTATTAAGAGTTTTCAATGATTCCAAATAATTACCCTACTTTGGAGGTAACCATTTATCCATCATAAATTCTTAATCCATGTACAATGTCATCTCACATATATAGAACTTTAAGAATCGTCAATGATTCCAAATAAATAAACCACATGAGTAGTAACTATTCATTAGATACATAAATTCTTCATTCATATATGTTATATTACTCATATACATAAAGAATTTTCAATAATTCTAAATAAATAAATTACTTTAGTGGTAACTATTATTAATCATAAATTCTTGATCCCATGTATGATATTATCTCACATGTATGAAGTGTGAAAAAATTGCAATGATTCCGATAAATCGACCGCTATAGTGGAAACTATTTATCAATCATAAATTCTTAACCTAATACATGTGTTACATCATATAATATTTATATTAATAGTAAGAACTTCCCTTGATTCCTAATAAATAAACCACTTTCGTGGTAACCATTTATAAATCATCAAGTTCTTAATTTATACAATATTATATACATATGAAAAACAAGAATAATAAATTTAATATCTGATCGATCATCCAGCAAATGCACAATCTTCATGTCCTTTACTTTTAAAAACCAAAGAGCCTTGAAGACCACCATGGCAATTAACATCCGTTTGGCATATGAGACGGAAAAATTACCAAAACAACTTAGAAATTTTCCCTTGTATCTCACAAATCACCATAGCTCCTTTCCTTATGTTTAGCCAATCATTATCAATGCCTCTTTTTAATACAATTGAAAACCAAGGCAAACCAATTTGGAAAACACTGCATCTTAAGACCAATTGAATCTTTCGTCCTATGCCTGACAACTGCTATTTTCAATGCATATTGTTTTCATTATTGGTTTATGATATTTTCATCACCTATCTGATAAAATCATCTAAAACTTAATACCAACTCACATATCAGCGCTGCCATTTTATAATTCAACTAAAAGCGATTTCAATTAAAAATTCAACTAAAGCAACCAGAAAAAAATTAAGATGAAATTATCATCAAAGACAAAGACTTGAGCAAAGATTTCTTCGACCAAAATAATCAAGGAATCTTAATTCGAATATTTTAGAAAACTTCTACTGCCAGCCGTCACAGGAATATCAAAGGACTTTACAACGATGCACTAAACAATAAACCTATTTTATGGTGGTGCTCTTTTTTTCTCTCACAAATTTTACTTTGATGCAATTTCGAAACTAGTTTTCATGAAACCCTAATCATTTAGTTAGATGTGAGCAGGATCTGATACTAATTGAAGGAATATAAATATAGGGGAAGAAATTCCAGGATCATGACTCACATGTAATCTAGACAAACTAGCAGACTATTTAGTTTTACATAAACATAAAATGGAATACCTCTTGAAGCATGATTTCAACCGTGAAACAAATCTTCAATCACGAGAAAGATCATCTACGAGATCGTCCTCCAGTTCCTTGATTTTCTGTCGTGTGCCCAAACAATACCTAGACTAATAATATTTCAGTGGAACAAATATTGCAGAAAGAAAGACAAAACCAATATATTTTCGTGAGTTTTATCTTTTGGCGTAGAATCCCCTTTATATATTTTTAAGGGTAAAATCATTTTCCAAAAATGTATAGGATTCTTTTTCACCAAGAAGTCTCTCTCCTCGTCCTAATTGGATTCGGTCATGACAGGAACCACAGAATCAATTAATGAGGCTTCCAATTATGGAATTAATTATTTTTCTCTAGAATTAACTTTCCATAATAAATTATAAATTACTTTCACTAGAAATTCATAATTGCACTCTTCAGTTGAATTTCGAATTCTTACATCAAATTTTATTTAACTCTCCACGTTAAGATTACAAATACCAATCAATATTATCAAATTACTGAAAATTTAATATATTGACTAAATGAATATCCTTTAGACTCTGCTTAACTTATTCCATGTACCGGATGTAAAATCCACTGGCCAGATTTACACATAGAAAATTATAAGCTTTCATAAAGGGGTGTCATCAGTCTCTATATCGAGACGTGGATTCTATCAACTAGCTCTCATTTTGCGAATGCATCTTATCATTATCCAACTTATCAGGAATTATTTGACTCAAATATCCTGGACCTCACCAATTGATAAATCAAGACAATGTATAATATACAACACTAATAATAGCTATATCAAGATTAAGAGTATAAGTATATTTGATGAGCTAGAGAGTTTGTTTTATAATAGTCAGTATAAAAATATTTATCTTTACTTGGTCTGTTCAATGCACACAAAGCGCACTAGCACAAGAAGTTGGAATTATACTATTCTCATAATCAAGATAAATTACATATAATCTTGTACTACAATCATACCAATAGCTTTGTCCAATTTCCATCTTAGATTGTGAACATTACTTTATTATTTATAAGAACCGATGATTTAATCTTCCGTGTATAAGCTTGGCTCGACACACTAAATCAACTGCTATATAAATAATAGGACACACATGACACAATTGATCTAAATAATAGTAATTCATTATATTTAATAAATGAATAACCAATTGTTCAACTAGGAATAATCCAATTAAAACCGCATGGTTATTAGTATATCCCAACAATCTCCCACTTATACTTATAACTAAGTCATTGTTATAATACGTACTATATTTAAACATATGGTTAATAGTATATATCCCATCAGTAATGACAGATCTACATGGATCATTGTGGTGCTCAAGCACCCTTTGTCTTTAGCTAGATCTAGTATATTTACATAAGCATTTAGCTAAAAACATAGATAAGCATTGAGCGAGCACCCACAACTAAACTCCTTTTTCCTCTTCTACCAAAAACTCTTTCTGGCGAGCACCCATAACTTTGAAATCCTGGATCCACCATTGCCATCTCTATGAACATCAGCTATGTACCATATTATTCAAGGAGTAAGATTTTGGTTAACTTCTAGATTAGCACAAACTGATACAGATATAATTACAAAAAATCCAAATTTTGAATAGTGATTTAAGGTTATAAATATTGTATAAAATTGAAATATTGTCAAATATTCTGAAACATTAGTCGTTTGACCATTAAAAAAGAATTCTATTTAAAAACCCAAAAACCAAAAAATTTATTTAGCTGTGGAATTTAGTGGTTTTTGCTTTTGTTCAGATGGACTTTTCAAAATCCAACACTAATCAGTTTTTCATTGATTTTTTTTCTTCCATGACAAAGTCCATTATTTTTTGTCAAGTGTATACACCCTCAACATTCAATTTTTAAACTTACTTTATAAACACTTATTTTCAAGTTTCAACCAAATCTATTTCCGATTGCCTACTTAAAAAAATAAAACGAGTGTAACATAAATAGAACATACATTTTTTACAATTAAAATTATTTTTAAACACTATTTGTTAGACATACAATATGTTTGTTCCTTCGTTCATTTTACTCCTCATAAGGAATGACTGTTCCAACCAAATTTTTAGATATAACTATCAAGATGTAGCCATGTTGGTAGCGATTTTCATTATTGAACTCAGTTTTCTCATGAAAACTACTTAAAGCAAAACAAGAAAAACAAGATATATAGGCCTATCTATCAACACCACGAGTGGGCGTTGCTTCTAGCATGACATGCACACTCTCTCTCTTTATTGGATTCGAAAAAGCGAATAATTAGGGTCGAAGATACTAAGGTAGCCAATGGAATTAGCTATGTGACATTCCCGACCCCCAAGGTGGGTCGAGATTAAATTGTGATTATTGAAGAACAAGAGGTGAAATTTCATGTACGATAATAGTATAATAGTAATATACTCGATTATCATCGGTTATAATTATTTCATATTTAAAGTATAAATGCTATAATAAAAGCAAATCAAGATGCAAGAGGTACAAACAATCTAAGCCCACCATGAAAAAGAACATTAAGTGGCGACTCTTCTGATTGTATTACTAGCTACTACGTTTTTTTTAATTAATCATTCAGTATTCAATGTCCATTATTCAAACTTATTCGAATGCTTATATATGTATCAAGCCCACTATGAAAGTAAGTTTTGATTCTTGGACCTCGTGTTAAGGATATACTGAAGGATAATAAGTCTGTGACAACTCTAGTTTCTGTAATGGGTAAAAATGGTTTGAAAATGTGGTGCCTAGAGCGCACGATGCAGAGCAAATCAAGCAAAGGTCCACTAGATTCGCACTGAGGCAAAACAGCTAACTGCCGAGGTGATCACCCGAAGCCATGATTCTTGATATGTCACGGTAGACAATAGCCTCGATGAATCAGCGGGCTCATGACCCCGAGGCGAGGGATCCCAACCTCGGTGGATCTACTCTATTCCAATAGGGTGATACCCCCACAATCTCATCCCACTACCTTGCCATCCATAGGAGTAGGACGTGGGCTTGGCCACTATTGGAACATGGGGAATGTGGCTAAAACTTCTCTATTTCATTAGTCTATAAATAACATTTCATTTCATATTGTAACCATCTAAAAATACATACCAAAATTCTGTCAAAATTTGTACTCATAATTGTGATTATTGAAATGTTACGCTTTATTGATCTATACTCGTTTGTCTACTTTGTTTCATTATTTTTGCACAACTTTGATACTTGGCATTGCTTGTAAACCTGTTCAAATTTGATTTTGTTGTCCTTAGCCGATTTAGGCCAATACAAATTGGCGTCATCTGTGAGGATTCAAGCAATTAAGCTTTGTTCCAAAGTTGAACAGTAAATTAGTTCATGTTTGCGTTTGTAGTTCTTAACTATGGCTAATAATGATGAAAATGCCAATAGGCACTAGTTACCCCCCGATGGACAAACTGGTAGATTCACACCTCCACTTCCGACAGAAAACACACTTGTACCACCACCGCCTCTGGCGGATCCTTCTTCATCAGGGTCTAACGACTCTTTCCAAGAATACGTTAAACACACCTTGCAAAGTCTTCAAGCACAATTCGCTGAACAAACAAACTTTAATGCTGAATTTTGTCATTCTTAGAGGAAGCCTCGATAAAAAATAATGCTACTGCAACCAATACTCCACCTGTAGCTCTGCATAGAGGCATTCAGAACTTTTTTCCTATTAGCGCGACAACTGGGGTACCTTAAAACGAGGCCACATCTGGAGGCTCCGGAACTCCAAACACTAATCCACCTTTACGGACGGTTCTCAACGTGGCGAAAACTAACGCCATGATAGACCTCAAAAAATAGAGAAAGGAAATCGAAGCTCGAGTCAAAAAGCGGCTCGAAAATATCCCCGGGGTGGGGAAAATACAAAGGGCGTTGGATATCGATAAATGTAGGCAATTCCCTACAAGCCCGAGGCAGCCCCAACACCAATACCGAAGCATTTCAAGATGCATATTTTTAAAAAGTATGATGGCACCACCGACCCAGTTGACTATGTAACCGAGTTCATGAAAATGGTGAAGGGAAACAATTTGTCCAAGATAGAAAAGGAATCAATATTTTTGAAGAAATTTGGGGATACTTTAGAAAAGGGGGCATTACATTGGTACATGCATTTGCCTTTAGAATCTATATAAGATTTTAAGGAACTAGCTGATTCGTTCATTAAAGCTCATATTGGGGCACAAAAAATCCTTCAGAGAAAGGAGGATATTTTCGAAGTTAAAAAGCAGTTCGGGGAACCAATCAAGGACTTCTTTTAATGATTCCAGGCAGAGAGAATGGAGTTACCAACTATGGGTGAAAACCTGACCATCATGGCTTTTGAAAAGAACATCAATGTTTGTAATTCTGAATCACCGCCGAGTAAAGAAAAAAGCTTCAGCAGTATCAAGCTCAAACATGGAATGAATTACATGATAGAGCTACTACTAAAATAAGGTTGGAAGAAGCAGAATGGAGAGTAGCTAGTTGAAGCTCTAGCTACAGGGGTCACCCCAAACCATCAAGACGCGCCGAGGCGCCACTAGAAATCTCAAAGGGTCGATACAAGCTCTACAACTCACAAAGGAAGCACGTGAGTCAGAGGCTCGGGGAGGGGGGCCGCCCATAATCCAACGCCTCGGAGGACGAGTTAACGCCAATGTTAACAAAAAAATACCACGGGGCCTGCCTTAGTATTCAAAGACAAAGACTTGCCTCAGATCCCTTATTACAATTTCAACGTGTCGACCACGGAGTTGGTGAACGCATTAATGAGGATGACAGATCAAGGGGTGAGGTTACCGAAGGATATGAGAATTGCCCCAGGAAAAAGAGATAAAGCTAACTACGGTCGGCGAACCGAAGGTTGCAAAGCTCTTCGCCTTGAGGTGGCCCGCTTGTTGAAGAAAGGCTTGGTAGGGGAATTTCTTACCGACAAAGAAAACAAAACTTAGCCAAAAAAACAGAGGGGATGGACAGTCACTGAAGGAACCCCCCGAAAGGACTGTGAATGTGATAACTAGAGGGTCGGAAGTAAATGGCGTGAATTTTGATACCACCAAAAAGTTTGCCAAATTGTAAATAATACTGGAGAAGAAGAATCTATCTGGAGGTTCGGGTAGAGAGATTGTTTTTGACGATGATGATTGTGATGGGATGACATTTCCCCATTACGATGCCTTGGTCGTCATGCTCAGTAAACATTATATGTCATGGGGCTGTTAAGAAGATGTGGTTGAAGGACCAAATCGTCCCGAAGGCAACCATCCTAACCGGCTTCAATAACTCTACGGAGAAAATGTTGGGCGAAATCACGCTCAACACGTACGCAAAAAGAGTTATGAAGGAAATAATGTTCCAAGTCATGCGCGAGGACATGGCTTACAATGTGATCCTCGAGAGACCTTGGATTCACCTCGATGGAAATTGTACCATCCATGCTTCACCAGATAATCCAATTACCAACTCCTTGGGGAATTCGTTTGATCGGGGGAGGGGGGGGGGGAGAAACGAGTAGCTACAGAATACCATTCGGTTGCTTTAAAGAGTGGAGTCACCCCAAGTGGACCAAAGAAATAGCAATCAATTTAGTCGAAGTCTGGTGAATATGGGGATTCGCTTCCTCAAACGGATCCCTTAGAATTAATAATAGAAAAGATCCCGGTGTGCATTCAAAAACCTAGGAAACAAAAAGTCAAGAATTCAACCATCGAAAACCTGGAATCCTTCACGCTGTCGAAGGAATTCCTTGAGAGAAAAGTGTTTGTCGGCTCAGAGTTTGACCCGGAGTAAAAAAAAAAAAACTATAGTCGAGTTGTTAAAGTCCAATGATGATTGCTTCGCGTGGTCCCACGCCGACATGGTCGGTATCCGGATATTATGATACATAAACTTAATGCGGATCCACACCATAGACTCGTGAAGAAAAAGAAGAGGCCACACGCTGGTGTAAGGAAGAAGGTGATTGAAGAAGTAGAAGAAATTAAGAAGCTGCAAGAGAACGGCTTCGTGAGAGAAGTAAATATCCCGAGTGGCTGGCTAATATTGTAGTTGTGCCCAATAAGAATGACAAATGGAGAATGTGGATGGATTATGCAGACTTGAACAAAGCTTGTCCCAAAGACTTTTACTCGTTGCCTCAAATAGATAGGTTAATAGACTCCACGGATGGATATAAACTATTAACTTTCTTGGATGACTACTTAGAGTACTACCAAATTCTTATGGATCCGAAGGATGAAGAGAAAACCTCATTCATCACAGATCGAGGTACATATTGCTATAAAGTGATGCCCTTCTGACTCAAGAATGCGGAAGCAACTTATCAAAGGCTGGTATGTCGTATGTGTTAAAGAATATATTGGAAGGTCAATGGAAGTTTACATAGACAACATGCTGGTCAAGTAAATTCGAGTGGAAGATTATTTAAATCACCTAAGGGAGGCCTTCGCTGTTTTAAGGCGATATTATATAAAGCTGAACCCCGAAAAGTGTGGATTCAGCCATCTAGATCAAAGAGAAGTCACCTCGTTTGTTTAAGACTACGACTCCCCCTTGCGGAAGAAGGGATAATACAGGGCAATCAAGTGCTGGAAGGTGAAGTCCAACCCCGCTTCCCGGCTTAAGAAGTCGAGGCATTGCACTACTCTCCATAACCCGGGGCTGAGCTGAGCGGGGCATAAGTTGTACGCTCGGAAAAACGTATCAATCACCCCATAAATAGGAAGGGTAAAACCTAAAGTAAAAGGATAAGTGTAAACGAAGGAGTACCCTGACACGTGATTAGGGACACAACTATCCGGGGCTGGAACCACGATCTCAACTTTGGGGCCCCACTTGCAGTCCTCCCGAACCAATTCAATACAATCCTGTGTAATTAGGCTCGGTGTTGATTAGACTAGAACATTCCTATCTAACCCCCATTGGGAGTCCGATTGATCTTGAAGTTTAAAGTCTTTTTCTATGCTAAAACTTGATGGGATGATCTAGCAAGGCTCTAGTTCTTGGTTAGCAGGTATTTTCTTGTTCTTAGGCTTCAAGGGACCAGCCTCAGTTTTAGCTTCGGTATTACCTATTGCACAGCTTCGGCATCTTTATTACCTATCTTCTCAACGTCAGCAATGTCACCATCATCACCATCATCATCTTCGACGTCATCACCGCCAATGTCATCCACCACATCAAGCTTATCGGGACCAGCAGTTTGTTTACGTCGCCTCACACCACTCACCTAGGACGTCACTTCTTCGTCACCAGCCGTTGTTGCGACGATGTCGAAAGGCTGGATAACGTTTACCAACTCGCCGCCGGCAACCATGGTGGTGGCATCTGGGATTTCTTTATCAAAAGAACCACTGATGAAAATTGTTGCAAATATTTTCGTTTAGAAGTTGAATAAAGATTCTGGGTTTTGAAATCAAAGGTTTTGAGGAGATGATTTTGAAAGAAGGAAGATGAAAATTGTTTGAAAATTGGAGAGGAAGTTTCACTGTTGAATCAATACACCAAGTGGGAGAAATAATTATCAAGTGAGCGTATTTATAGAGGGATCATTACTATAACGTTGGGAATACCAACTGAAGCAGCGTGACCGTTCGTAGCAAATCAATGGTCACCACGTTTGATACAATGGGAAGATGAAGTGACTCATTCTTTTTGAAATTCTTGGCGTGTATTTTGCCGCGTCACTCTCCCGCCTAAATTCATTCCACTCATCGGTAAATCTTGCACGAGGAGTGGGGGGACTATCTGTATTGGGTAAAAATGGTTCGAACACGTGGTGCCTCGAGCGCATAATGCGGAGCACATCCAGCAAAGGTCCACTAGATTTGCACCGAGGCAAAATAGCTAACCGCCGAGGTGATCACCCGAAGCCATGATTGTTGATATGCCTCGGGGGACAATAGCATTGATGAATCAGCGGGCTCATGATCCCGAGACGATGGATCCCAGCCTCGGTGGATCTACTCTATTTTAACGGGGTGATATCCCCACGATCTCGGCCCACTACCTTGCCATTCATAAGAGTAGGACTTGTGCTTGGCCACTATTGGAACATGGGAAATATAGCTGAAACTTCTCCATTTCATTTGTCTATAAATAACATTTCATTTTATACCAAAACTCTGTCAAAATTTGTACTCATCATTGTGATTATTGAAATATTACGCTTTATTGCTCTTTACTCGTTTGTCTACTTTGATTCGTTGTTTTTGCATGACTTTGATACTTGACATTGCTTGTAAACCTGTTCAAATTCGATTTGTTGTCCTAAGTCGATTTAGGCCAATACAGTTTCCATATGAGGTCTAATTTCTTATAATATCCCTGAGTTAATTTAAAGATGACATTATTAACGCTATGAGAATTCAATCTATCGCAGCAGTTATGATGGTATATTGCAACGGTTCGCTTACCCTAATGATATACTAGCTAAATGAATGAACCCGTCGCATTATTGAAAATGTCGTCGCGAAGAACCGTATCTATTGCAATGTTTAATGTGCGGACCTTTAAACCGTTGCATTTGATATTTTGTGCCGGTTTTGCTATCTATGGAATACAACAATTTAAAAACTGTCATAGGTCTGATTTCTAGTAGTGTATAACCTGTCGTTGATTTAAACATAAAATTATTAGATCAAAAAATTCTACAATCGGGAAACTTTGATGCAGTAAAATAAACTAGGGAGCGTCTATGTAATTAAAGTTGAGTATTTTATCAATTTTCTCGACTATATATGGTTACGGCATTTTATTTTATAAGGGAAATTAAATTGCTTTCTTTTCTAATTTGATATATAGCATTCTGCCAGAATGAGATACAAAACATAACTTGATATCCAGCGAAAGGTAGCAGATGCTCAAATTTGATAAATTCTAGCAAGGGTGGTGTAATATTCGAGATCAATGCAGTTAGTTATGTCTCTTGTAAAAGTTGGTTAGCTATTTCTCGTTTTGTTTTAGGATTTTTCTTCTACTTCGTATTTCAGGATGAACTAGCTGCTGGTCGAATGACATTTTGCTTCGAAAATTTGTGTACCAAATTCTTATTTTGTCGTTTATTGTGTTATCCTAAATTTTGCAACATAAAAATGAAGATGAAAAAGAAAAGAAGTTAATCATAAACCGTGAGGAATGGCTTCAAGCTGTCCAGCATGTATTATTGCTTTATGGAAATAAAGGGAGAAAGAGGAGTGACGGAGTGACGTGCCTAATAATGAAGATAATTGTCCCAAAATCTGATTGATCTTAGACTATTTCTTCTATAAACTTTTTCTCTGTTTTGCTCTTAGAGAACCATGCAAGATATTCTGTGTTAAATTTTCATTGTCAAATAAAACGTCATGGCCGTAATAAGCTCAATTGTGACATATCTTTTTATTCTAACGAATTTTGTCGGTTTTATCATCATTATTATTATTATAAAAAGCAATTGTTAAGTTTTGAGAACAGCTCATTAGACTAACTTTATGTCTTTTATGGCTTAAAGCTTGTTTCTTCACAGATTTATGCGTGCTTACGTATCGCGAATAATCCAATCATGACAAATACTCCTAATAGACATATGATGATAAGCTTAAAAATACTGTATTCGCTCGAAAGTAAATATTTTTTTGATCTAGCATTAACAGTTTAAGTTCTCGATTAAAATATTTTCAGACTAGTGATGGTAAAAAGAAGAGTAGTATGTGTATATGACAAGAAGACAAGAAGAGAATAAAGAATGAATATTGATGAAGATGTATGTTTGGAAATTTAAAAACTTTAATCTAAACCTTGCTATGGTATATAAGTAACCTAAAACAATCAGAAAACGGAGACACAACGGATAACTCTAATCGAACTTGAAAATTTTCGAATTAAGCTGTTCTTTAGCATTTATACTTGGGAGCTTGAGACATTTCTGAAACTTTATTTTACATGGTACTCACTACGAGTCTACGTGATAATCTATTAGTAGAAGTTTATGATTGGAAACATAAGAGAAAACTTATCCTTTCGTTAGTAAATTACAAAAGGCATGAGTACTATTTAGACGCCTTTTTCTACTTTATCACTTGGAGGAAAAGTCAAATTTGACATAAGAATATTTATAGTCAAAACTGAATACTTAGACACTTGAGACATTTGGGTCTTCAGCCTAAGTGGTAGTGTATTGGCAAAAAAAATTGACGTGTTCGGTTAGCATCTCGGCATGATAAATCGAAGAGAAAACAAACTGACACTCCGAAGGAGAATGATCGAAGCCGTCGACCAGGTTACCGAAGGCGAGCCTCAATGTCACTACCGAAGACGAGCCGCGAGCTGAGCTTCGGTGGCATCCCTTTTTAACCGAACAGTAAGGTCACGTCACCGAAGTCACATGATCGAACTTCGGTGGGACACCACGGTTCCAGCGGCTTTGAAGCCCACTACTTCAGCCCACTAGCTCCTTTCATTAATGTCTAGAACGTGGGTCTAAGCATGATTGATAGTGGAGAACGTGGGCAAGGCCCCTAGGCCTATAAATAGTACTTCATTTTGTATCGTAGACATTCAGAAATACATACAGAAACTCTGTCGAATTTTGTACTCATTGCAATATACTGAAATCCAGTTATTTTCTCGCATTTTACGATTATTCTTGGCATTTATCGACTTTGATACGAAGTTTTGCTTATACTCTTACCCAAATTCGATTTAGGCCCATATAAATTGGCACCGTCTGTGGGGATATAAGCAGAAACGCTTTGTTCCAAAGTTCAACGCTCTTTTTCGTTAAAGCCTACAGTTTCTTCAACAACATTATGGCTGATAACAGTGAAAATCTTAACGAACGGGCTGACGTCCCGTCGAACCGACAGTCCACATCTCCAATGACAACCAAAGCGTTCCAAGCTTTTGTTGTTAACGCACTAAAAGCTCTCCAAGATCGACAGGATGAGCAGGTTAACATTAATGCCGAATTCCGCGCCTCATTGTAAGCGAGGAACAACGCAGCACCGAATGGCATCCAGCCTTCGGCTCCAAGTGGAGGCATCCCGACTTTCGTTCCTACAAGCGCAATAATAGGGGGACCTCACAACGGAGCCACATTTGAGGGTTCGAGAAACGTGCCAGGCAACACGCCACACTTCGGGACAATTCCCACCGTGGCTAAAACAACATCCTCGGTCGACGTTGAAAGGTTGACCAGGGAGATTGAAGCACGCGTCGAGGCGCGCGTTGAAGCTCGCGTCAAGGCACGCGAAGAAAAAGCGCCTCGAAAGCGTACCGGGGATAACTAAAATCGAAGACGAGCTTGACATAGATCAATATAGGGAGTTACCCTTCGAGCCTGAAACGGCTCCAGCCCCAACTCCTAAGAATTTCAAGCTCATGTTTTTAAAAAAGTATGATGAGACCAGCGATCCCAAAGAGCATGTAAGGGAATACATGGCAATGGTAAAGAGCAATGACTTAACGGCGATAGAGCTCGAGTCAATGTTTTTAAAGAAGTTTGGCGAATCCTTGGAGAAAGGAGCACTACGCTGGTACATGTGTCTACCAGCAGGGTCGATTTCCACCTTCAAGGAGATGTCCAACACCTTCGTTAAGGCACACACCGGAGCACAAAAGATTCTCCAAAGAAAGGAGGATATATGCGAAGTAAAACAACGGCCCGGTGAGCCACTTAAGGAGTTCCTTGAGCGCTTTCACGCTGAGTGGAGCTACCTCGGATGGATGAACTCTGACCATCATGGCATTTGAAAGGGTATCAATGTTCGCAATTCTGACGCCGCTGCTGAATTGCGAAAGAAGCTCCAACAATACCAAGTTTTGACGTGGGAAGATCTACACAAGCGGGCTTACTCCAAGATCAGATTGGAGGAAGCTGAGTTTAAAAGCCGAGGTTACAATTATAAAAACCGAGGCAAATCCTCACATCGCGCCGAGGCGTAGCGAGGAAATCCAAAGGGGAGGTATGAACCATACACCTCTACAAGGCAGCCTGTCAGCCAAAGGATGGGAAATTCCTTCGGGAATTCATTCACATGCCCACACATAAGCCAACGGCTCGGAGGAAAGGTTCACTCCAACACGAACCAAAGAAATTCCTCAGGCCCAACTTCGGCCTCGAAGAAGGAACTGCCTTAGATCCCTGACTACGATCTCAACATATCGACCTCGGAGCTAGTCAACGTAGTCAAGGGGATTGTCGGGGTAAGAGTGCCCAAAGACATGAGAACTCCAGCGGATAAGAGAGATCATAACTTGCACTGTGAGTTCCACGCAGATTATAGCCACAGAACCAAGGATTGCAAAGCATTGCGCCTTGAGGTGGCTCATTTTTTGAAAAAAGGGGTGTTGGCCGAATTCCTTACTGACAAGGGAAAGGACAACTACTCCAAGAACCGAGGTGATGGGCAGCCACCTCGAGCCCCACCCCCAGAGAGAGTTGTGAATGTCATCACTGGGGGATCAGAGGTGAATGGGGTGAATTTTGCAGCTGCAAAGAAATTCGTCAAATTATCGATCACCATGGAAAAGAGAACCCGAGTTGGTGGCTCGGGTAAAGAGATTGTATTTGATGATAATGATTATGATGGGATGATGTTCCCTCATCACAATGCTTTGGTCATCATGTTAAGAATCAACGACTCCGACATCAAGCGAGTCCTGATCAAACCCGGTAGCTTGGTCAACATAATCAGCTACGGGGCCGTTAAGAAGATGTGGCTCAAAGGGTGAAGTTGTCCCCAAAGCAACAATGTTAACTGGCTTCAACAACTCCACAGAGAAGACTTTAGGTGAAATTACACTCAAAACATTTGCTGAAGGAGTAAGCAAGGAAACACTGTTCCAAGTGTTACCCGAGGACATGGCATAATATGTGATCCTTGGCAGGCCATGGATCCATTCCACGGAGGCTGTTCCTTCCACGCTACATGAAGTGATCAAATTCCCTACGCCTTGGGGGGTTCGATCAATCAAAGGAGAGCAACGAGTAGCAAGGGAGTGCTACTCGGTTGTGTTGAAACGTGGAGTCGCCCCGACCGGGCCAAAGCAATAGCAACTAACGCAACCGGGGTCAAGCGAGGAGGACCTCCGAGGAGAGTTGAAAAGATCCCGGTTTGCATTCAAGAGCCTCGGAAACAAAAAGCCGAGGACTCCACTATCGAAGAACTGGAGTCTTTCACCTTATTGAAAGATTTTCCTGAAAGAAAGGTATTTGTCGGCTGGGAGTTAGACCCGTAGTCGAAGAAGCAATCATCGAAGTTTTAAAGTCCAACAACGATTGCTTCACTTGGTCTCATTCAGACATGATTGGTATCGATCCGGAGATCATGACCCACAAGCTGAATGTGGACCCAAAGTTCACCCCAGTGAAGCAAAAGAAGAGACCTCACGCCGGGGTTAAAAAGAAGGCAATCGAAGATGAAACCACAAAGTTGCAAGAAAATAGTTTCATAAGGGAGGTGAAATACCCCGAATGGCTGGCTAATGTGGTTGTCGTACCGAAGAAAAATGGCAAGTGGAGGATGTGTGTAGATTACACCGATTTGAACAAGGCTTGCCCCAAAGACTCCTACCCATTGCCGCAAATAGACAGGTTGATAGACTCCACGGCTGGACACAAACTATTAACCTTCTTGGATGCTTATTCGGGTTACGACCAGATCCTCATGGACCCGAAGGATGAAGAGAAAACCTCGTTCATCACTGACCGAGGTACTTTCTGCTATAAAGTAATGCCCTTCGGTCAGAAAAATACTGGGGCGACGTATCAAAAGGTTAGTGTGTCGCATGTTCAAAGAGTATATTGGAAAATCTATGGAGGTCTACATAGATGATATGCTCATCAAATCGGTTCGAATGGAGGATCATTTGAATCATCTAAGGAAAGATTTTGCTGTTCTGAGGCAATATGGCATGAAGTTGAACCCTGAGAAGTGTGCCTTCGGTGTTGGGTCAGGAAAATTCTTGGGATTGATTGTCTCCGAACGAGGTATCGAAGCAAACCCCGACAAGATTAAAGCTATCGAGGAAATCCCCGAAGAGCTGACCGGGGTGAAAGAAGTTCAGCGCTTAACTGGCCGAATTGCTGCCTTGAGTCGTTTCATCTCAAGGTCTTCGGAGCGATGCCATAAATTCTTCTTTGTTTTGAGGAAGAACAACCACTTCGAATGGACACCGGAGTGCAAAGAAGCGCTGAAAGATTTGAAATGCTACTTGGCTAACGCGCCGTTGCTCGTCAAGCCTAAGAATGGTGAAACATTGCTGGTTTACTTGGCTGTGTTCGAGGTGTCAGTCAGTGCGGTCCTGGTTCGGGAGGAAGATGGCAAGCAATAACCCATTCACTATGTGAGCAAGACACTCCTCGATGCTGAAACCAGGTACCCACACTTGGAAAAACTAGCACTTGCTTTAATTGTTACTGCCCGAAAACTACGACCCTATTTCCAATGTCACCCAATAGCGGTAGTTTCAACGTTCCCTTTGAGAAGGATATTGCATAAACCGAAGTTATCGGGGAGGTTATCAAAATGGGCGGTGGAATTAAGCAAATATGACATCACCTATAAGCCCCGAACAGCCATCAAATCCCAAGTCTTGGCCGACTTCGTAGCTGATTTTAGTGTCGGAATCCTGTCCGAAGCCGAAAAGGAGAACTCAATATCGAAAGGAACGGCTTCGGGGCTATGGATACTTCATACCGATGGGGTAACTAACTCCAAGGGTTCGGGGTTAGGCATAGTCTTGAAAGCACCCACCGGGGAGAAAATCAAGCACCCAGTTCGGTTAAAAATAGTGACCAATAATGAGGCTGAATACGAAGCGGCCCTAACAGGCTTGGAGTTGGCTAAAGAAATAGGGGTGGAGAGAATTGAGCTATAGTGCGACTCTCAGTTGGTGGTGAACTAAGTGCTCAGTGAGTACACAGCTCGAGAGCCCAGAATGCAGCTATTTTTAGACCGAGAACAGAGGATTTTAGCACAATTCCAAGAGTGACAAGTTAAACAAGTGCCTCGGGAGGAAAATACCGAGGCTGACGCCCTGGAAAATTTGGGTTCGGCAGTCGATGAAGCTCACTCGGGGACTGATTCAGTGGTTCGGTTGTTGTACGCGCAAATGAGAAAGATGAAATTGCAGGTCAACTCGGTGGACCACAAATGGGATTGGCGGAGTAAGTTCATCTCCTACTTCGACTAGGGGACTGTTCCCCAAGACAAAAAGAAGGCCAGAATGCTGAGGACCCAAGCGGCCTCATATCACTTGATCGAGGTCAATTAGTACAAGAGGTTATATTGCGGCTCGATGGCCAAGTTTTTGGGTCCCGATGAGGCTAGATATGTGATGGCCGAGGTGCACGAAGGCGAGTGTGGCAATCACTCAGGGGGAAAATCTTTGGTGTGCAAATTACTAAGAGCTGGGTATTATTGGCCCACCATCAGTGCAGATGCAAAGGACTTCGTGCAGAAATATGACAAGTGCCAACGCCACGCACGGATGATCCACCAACAGGCCGAACCTCTGCATTCGGTAGTATCACCATGGCCCTTCATGAAGTGGGGGATGGATATTGTCGGTCCATTACCAAAGGGAAAAGATGGTGTTCGGTTTATGATAGTGTTAACCGATTACTTTACGAAATGGGTGGAGGCAGGAGCCCTCACCGAGGTTAAACAAAAACAAGTAATCGACTTCATCAAGAAAAACATCATCTAAAGGTTCGGTGTCCCGAAGGAAATTGCTTGCGACAATGGTAAACAGTTTATGGGAGCAGCCATCACTGGTTTCTTCTAACAATGGAGAATCAAAAGAATTGCTTCGACCCCTTATCACCCAAGTGCCAATGGCCAAGCTGAGTCTTCAAATAGAATTATAATCGAAAATCTCAAGAAAAGGCTCGATGAGAAAAAAGGTTCTTGGCCCGAGGAGTTTCCAGGTGTGTTGTGGGTCATGCGGACTATGGAGAAGAACAGCACCGGTGAGACTCCTTTTTCATTGGCTTATGGTATGGATTACCTATCCCCGTGGAGGTGGGCGAACCAAGTCTTCGGTACGCCCACACTACCAAAGATGCAAATCAACAGGCTATCTGCATAGAATTGGATCTGCTCGAGGAGAAAAGAGAGCTGGCTTTGGTTCGGCTAGTCGCCCAAAAAAAGACAGATCGAAGCATATCTCAACAGGAAGGCCAAGCTTAGAGATTTTAAAGTTGGCGATTATGTGCTAAATGCTACAAACCAATCAATGAAGGAAGAGAACGGGGGAAAGCTTGTTACAAACTGGGAAGGACCTTATAGAGTCAAAGCAATTGTTGGGAAAGGATCTTATCAAATCGAAGATCTGCAAGGCGTGCCCGAACCCTTAAATCGGAACATTTCCAATTTAAAGCGGCACTACTTCTAATTTAGGTAAATATCCCTTGCTCATTTTAAAATTTACCCACAGCCTCGAGCAGAACAACGCTCCTAAGGCTTCGGTCAAAATGTACTAACTTTCTCCTCGTGTCATTTTGCTTGACCTTTTCAGGAAGCAGATTAAACGATTTCCCGTGCCCGGGTCTTCATCAAGATTCACACCCGAACACTGGGGGGGAGTAAGGGACGAGTTGCAATCGAGGTCGAAAATGCGCCTCCCAACCGAAGACCATCTATTTGACAACCGGAGACTGACACCCGAGGAATAGATTTAGTACATTGTAATTCCGCCCAATAGTGGCACATTGTTATTTTGTTTTTTCATCCAAGGTCCGCTTCGACTTGGTTTCATGTAAAAGCCAGTTTCGGCTTGTTAATATTATTAATGAAACAAGTTTGATTCCACATTTACTCGTTTCTATAATTTTGCGCCCCGAAGCTGCACTATATGCATCAACTCGAGGACGAGATGTCATTCTAAGTTTGCATCGGTCTAAATTTAATTAAGTCTTGCAAGAAAGCTATCTGTTTTTAAAAATGTTCAGTACATGCGAAAACTAACACTAAAAAAGAAACAAATCGTGTCATCGAAAGGCCCAAAGGCTAATTAAATTCATTGAACAAAGTGACCCGAAGGTCAAAGTCATATATATATCCAAAGGCCCGGAGGCTCGCATCAAAAAGGCACCGAGCCCCAAACAAAAAACAGTACGTAAAAAGCTTGCTTTTTCCGGCTCCTAAAGGTTCTCCCCATCGGCATCTTCACTGCCCTCCTCGGCGCTTTCGCCCTCTTCATCGCCCTCAGGTTCGCTATTATCTGAAACCTCGCTCGAAAGAAGATCATCCACAATCTTCTGAGCCTCGGCAGCAGCCTCCCTTGCTTTGGCAATCTTCTCTTCGAGTACGATTTGCCCAGCTTGAACTTGCTCAAGCGTGCTAAGCCTAGTCTTAACGACGACCCATGCTTCCTCAAATTTCGCCCTCGTCGCTTTGACTTCGGCCCGCTCGTTGAGGTAAGCAACTTTGCCTTCGAGCTCAGAGATCCGGCCCCGAAGAGATGGCACTTGGTCCACTTGGCTCTGCAGCCCAACGAGCTTGGCGTTGTATTCATCAAGTTTACCGCGATATTTTTCGCCCGCTTCAAGCACTTCGGTCCTAGCCTTGAAGAGTTCAGCTTCAAGACGAGCATTTTCAAGGCTCAACCTCGAACGCTCAGCGGTAAACTCGTTCGTCGCAGCTTGAACCCTAGCCTCGGCAGATTCTACAACCCCACGGAGATCAGCTTCAGTCTTAGCCGAAGCTTCATTAGCACGCTCCAGCTCCTCATTTAGGGTGGCAAACTTTGTTTCCAGTTCAACGAGTCTTCCTCTACGCCCTCTCTTCTGCTCACCCCAAGCAGCGGTCGCTGCCCCGCTCGCGCTCGAGGTGAACAGCTTGCAGTGCGAGGACCAAACTCTGCATACAAACAAAACGTTAATATCAGAAGAAAGAAAGGACGAGTTATGCGAATGAAGTGCACTAAGACTTACCCGAAGGGCAGAAGCAGCTGAGACATCCATCAAACTCATAGGGCTAAGATTCCGAAGGGCGTGAGCCTCGGTCGGGCCAAGCATGGCATCAAGGGCGGCAACATCTTTTTTGGTAGGATCTAGCAAGTTGGCTTCGAGAACGATCTCAAACGCCCGAGGTACGGTGCTAGAAGACTTTGGCATGGCTCGAAAGGTTTTAACCGTGCTCTTGATCAAACCCCCGCCTACTCTAGCCTTGACCTTTCGCTTCGCAGCCTCTTGATCAAAATCCTCTACTTTTATTACCTCGGTCGCTCTAGCGACCTCGATACTTGGCTCTGGAATCGTCTCAGAGGCCGGCTCTGGCGCCACCTCGGGAGCCATGGGAGGAATCTCATCATCACTGGGCTCATCAATAAGGTCTCGGCGCTTTACGATCGTTGCTTCGGCAGCAGGAGCAGTAGCCTCTTCAACTCGAGGTCCTTTCACCTTTGCCGCTCGCTTTGACTCAGCTCTTTTTCTTTTGGAGCCTGGGGAAGGTAGGGGAACAATTTATTTAGCATGGGATAAGGTAAGAGTGGAGGTGCACGAAAATCGACCTAGGAAAATTCTTCACCTTGTGATGTCTCTTGGCCCGGTGAGCTTTTGGCCTTTTTATCTTCGGCGATCTGCCTCGCCAGACTCGCCATCTTAGTGACACCCTCGGTGATGTCAAGCACTTTCCTCTCTCTCTTTTTCTTTTCTTTCTTATCCTCTTTCTCTTCTCCTTCCCCATCTCCCTTCGCCTCGGTCTCCTCCTTCTCCTCCTCTTCGGCGTCCTTCACTGCCCTATTAGGGAAACCTGAATGAAGGGAGAGAATATCAGAGTATAGTAATTCAAAGAGAGTTTAAGGAATCGCGAGCGTAGACATGCGGCTTACCATGCCTCTTACATATCCATCGGTTCCCCCTCCAGGCCGGCTAAAATCATCTATTGCCGGCGCGGGCGCTTCTTCGACTGCAAGACCTCGGTAACACACTCGAGCAGATTCCTCGGTGGGTTAAATGAAACCTTTTCAGTTGCAAATCATAGATAAGAAAACAAGTGTCAGCTACGGCAGTTGAGAGCCGAAGGGGAAACAAAAGCAAATACTTACGCTGGGCATTCCACACTTCGGGAAAGTCGGGTTCGGTTGACAGTAGCCTTGTAGGGATAAGCACATACCGGTCGTTCCAACCTCGGTATCCATGGTCTTCGCTTTTACTCAGGATAGCGTAAGACCCCCGAGGAAAGAGGGCTACTACCCCGGCTTTATGAAAATAGGGGTAGTAAAGGGAGATCAAGTGTTGGAAAGTGAAGGGCAATCCAGCTACGTCGCTCAAATATTCGAGGGCTTGAACAACTCTCCAAACAGCGGGCCCCAATTGAGCCAAACACAAGTTGTAAGATCTACAAAATGTGTCAATTATAGGGTGGACCGGCAGGTTGAATCCTATGGTGAATGGGTATGTGAAGACCGAAGAATACCCTTCAATGTGAGTGGAAACAGCTGTGTCCGGAGCCAGGATTCTAATCTCTACTTCGGGACCCCAACGGCAGTCAGCCCGAATTACCTCTATCATATCTTCGGTTATGATACTTGGGGTAATATGAACCGGTATATTCCTTTTCTTTCCCTTCTGAGCATCGGACTGAGCGTGGACCTTCAAGTCCTTATCATTGTTGAAATTCGAAGGGATGACCAACTGGGGGTCAATCTCCACTTCGAGAGAAATCTTCCTCCTCGATTTCTTTGAATTACCAGCTTCGGTCTGAGATCCCCTCTTGCTGGCTTCGGCTTCGCCCCTTTGGCCACTGGCCCCTCCACTCACTTTGGTTCCGCCCGCTGAGCCACCAACCTCCTTGGTACTGGTGACGTCATCCCCCTCGACGTCACCCATGTCGTCGTCGTGGTCGTCACCACCAACATCGACTTCAACGTCATAACTAATCTCCACCGTGTCGCGACTATCCCTCGCCTTGCGCCGCTTAGGGACAATGGCCGTCTACGTGGCCTCGCCGCCACCCTCCGCCTCGACTACCTGCAGCGGAGGCACGGTGGCTATGAAGTCTCCACTCATAGCTGCAGTGGTAAGCGCTCCGCCCTCTCACCGGAGTCGCTAGAGCCATGGCCAGAATTTGTAGCAGACATGATGATGATCATATGGGAAGGAAGATTAAGGTTAAGAAAGTTGCTTGAAGATTAGAGATTTTTCTTCTCTGTGATTCCACCGTATATCAGGAGATTTTCAAGTGAAGAAGAAGGTTGCTCAGTGAGGTATTTATATGGGATGTACACGTGCAAGTTGAAGAAGTAATGATGACTGTAACGTTAGAGAAAGCAAAAAGTCGGTGCGACCGTTCGGTGGCCAACCAACGGCCGCCACGTAATGTGGAACAGTAATCTGAAAGACGTGCAATTTTTTAAAATTCTTGGATAGGGTTGAGCCACGCCGGCTTCCCGCTCAAATTCATTCCACTCCTCGATGACCTCAGTGTTCATCCGAGGAGTGGGGGGACTATCCGTATTGGGCAAAAATTAACGTGTTCGGTTAGCATCTCGGCATCATAAACCGAAGAGAAAACGAGCTGACGCTCCGAAGAAGAATGATCGAAGCCGTCGACCAGGTTACCGAAGGCTAGCCTCAATGTCACTACCGAAGGCGAGCCGCGAGCTGAGCTTCGGTGACATCCCTTTTTAACCGAACAGTAAGGTCACGCCACCGAAGTCACATGTTCGAACTTCGGTGGGACACCTCGGTTCCAGCGGCTTTGAAGCCCACTACTTCAGCTCACTAGCTCCTTCCATTAATGTCCAGAACGTGGGTCTAAACATGATTGATAGTGGAGAACGTGGGCAAGGCCCCTAGGCCTATAAATAGTACTCCTTCATTTTGTATCGTAGGCATTCAGAAATACATACAGAAACTCTGTCGAATTTTGTACTCATTGCAATATATTGAAATCTAATTATTTTCTCGCATTTTATGATTATTCTTGGCATTTATCGACTTTGATACGAAGTTTTGCTTATACTCTTACCCAAGCTCTGAATTTCGATTTTGGCTCTGTAAACTCCAACAGAATTCTGTCATACATTTCACAGTCCTTTATGTCTAGCTACTTCTGCAGCTTTTCCTTTTGATTTGGCTGCAATGGAAGTTCCTCGTAGAGCAAAGACAATGGACAAATTAAAGAGATAATTTGAGCAGGAAATCAAACTTCAACGTTTTACAATACGTGTCTCTTAAATTAAACATAACTATATGGAAGAAAAGTATAACAAGATTATGAATAATAGTATAACAAGATTATCTCTCTTCTGGGGTGTTCCTTTAGTTTCAAGTTATCGTCTGGCAAAAGCTGCTATTTGTCAACTTAAAATAATTTAATTATTACCAACAAAAGAACTAACAACAGTATTTTTTATTCTTTATCATGGTTACAACTTACATCTAACAAACCAAATGCAAAGAACTTTTACTTTCTATGTTCTATGAAGTTCCTTGTCACATGAAATTTTAGATGTATTAATTTGAACTGTGCCCAAATTGACTCACCAATAAATATATGGCAAGCCCAACTCGTGCTTAATCAATTTTAAAGAAAACTTTAAGAATTTTTTGAAAGGTTCTCTAATTACTCTTAGAATTTCAAAAGGAAATTGTAGAAACCTTAGTACTCCATCATCCAATCTATGTTCCCAATCGAAATGATTGCGAATCTACTTAACTTTATCGTTCTCAAACTTTTGCCTTTGGTAATTGAGAAGCTAATATATGACTCTTTCATCAGCCTTGTAATTGTAGAGATTTTACCTATCACTAAGTAACATTTGACACCACCATTAAAATTTTAAATTAGTTAACCGAACATTAAAAAAACTGGGATTGACCGTTTCCTACTTTCCTCTCGATATTGTAAAATATTTACAAGAACAAGAAAGTCAAGAGAGATGGAATATTCCTATGATACATATGACTGTTATTCTTTGCAATTGCAGGCCCCGAATATCTCTTTTTTAATCTCTTAAATCTTTATAAATAGTTAAATACATTTCATAAGTTTCGGTTAATCAATTATCTGCACATTGTATGTTCATTAAGCCTTACACGTAATGCTAAGTTGTGTCCTAAACTAGTAAAAAAGACGTGATTTGTGTTCAGCTAATTCCAAGGAGAGGGAGACAATAAATTAAATGAGAAATTAAAATTATTGATAGCCATGCTGTTTGCCCATTTAGAAGCAGCTCATTATAAAGAACAGTTCTAATTAAGTCCCTAAATTACTGTTTTTGACTAAGCAAATTATAGTGTCAATCCCAGGTGTAACGAAAAGAGCTTATGCCTATACTGATTAAAAGAATTGCTCACTATCGATGTTACACCAACTTAATGAAATACATACCATGCATATTCACATACATTTTTATCTTTAAACTACTATAGTTATAATTATACATATATAAATTGTAATCTCAATTTATCACTAAATAGTGTAGCTAGTAAAAAAAATGATTTCGTATAAATACTGTGTGTGTAATAAATTTATACGTTGTTATAACATGCAGTCATCCTGTTCTTATTTGGAGATACAGAAGTTCATGTAATTTAAGACATGATTGACTATGGTGACATTGTGGAAAACAATATTGCTTGCTCTAGATTGAAATGTTGACTTCATCAATTTTGTGGGAGACCAGATACATTATTGTTGAACTCCGTAATGTACTTTAGCCTCTATTTGTTGATATGAGTGTATAATATTGAAAGTTAAGTGGTTGTAAGTTCGACATGATAGTAGCATCCATAAAATTAGTATGCAAGTACTTTTGGTACCAATTTAAGATTAAGTAGTTTTAAATATTAGTTAGACATGACAATAGCGTAAATGAGATAAATCATGGTCTGTAGACTCTGTAAAATGATAGCAAATCTATCTTCGTTACTTCTCTCTGAATTGTTACTTTTGGAATAGCTTTTAGAAAAGTTATTCAACCATTGTTAAAAACTCTGTTTCGTATTATAAAAAGAAAATTTTGCCGTATATCTGACCAAAATATTTTCGAAATTACAGAGAACCAGAATGTGGTTTTCACAAAAGTTAAAACTAAAATTTTATCCAAAAGATTCATCTCTCATATCAATAATTTGTTTGAAGTTGAAAATAAAGGTATTTGGTGTTGAAGTTGAAAATGAGTATTTAGATATCCCAAATTGTGTTTAAACAAAAATTTCATTTATGAAAAAGTTGAAATTGTGGAAGCCATTATTCACTTGAAATACCCATCACGAGTTGTTCAATATTTTATCAATAATTCACATACTGAAGTTCGCCTCTCGAATCCATGTTCTTTTATTTAATATAAAAAAAAGAAAAAGAGAGAGATGAGTTGTATTACATGTCTCCAAACAAGTGGTTGAATATTTGAGTTAATCGAGCCAAGTGAAATTCAAATACGAAATGAATAATTTAAGAAGAAAAAAACAACTTTTGAGATTAGGAGTGTATTGGGTAAAAATTGGCTTGCGATAATTCGCCCAGGCCATGCAAGTTGACAACGACCGAGCACGTAACAACAAGCCAAAGACCGAAGCCAACAAGCGGGTTACCGAAGTCACACGCCGAGGTCGTCACCGAAGGCGAGCCGTAAGCTGAGCTTCAGTGATGCCTGCCTCGAGCGAACAACAAGGCCTCCTCACCGAGGTCACATATATGCGCCTCGGTGAACAGCCTCGGTTCCAGCGGCTTTGCATCCCACTACTCCAGCCCACTAACTCCTTCCATTAATGCCAAGATCGTGTGCCAAAGCACAACTGATAATGGAGAACGTGGGCAAGGCTCTTAGGCCTATAAATAGTAATTCATTTTGTATAACGGGCATCCAGAAATATATACTGAAACTCTGCCCAAATTTGTACTTACAATTATATATTGAAATCAAGTAATTCTTCCGCATTTACGTCTATTTCGTGCATTTATTTAACTTTGATACGAAGATTTGCTTATATTCGAATCCAAATTCGATTTGTAATCCTAAAACTGGTTTAGGCCCATACAAATTAGCGCCGTCTGTGGGGATATAAGCAGAAACGCTTCGTTCCAAAGTTTCACGTCCTTTTTCGTCAAAGCTTACAATTCAACGATGTTATGGCTGACAACAGTGATAATATTAACAAACGGGCTGACGTTCCGTTGAGCCAACAGCCCGCATCACCAATGACAACCGAAGAGTTCCAAGCTTATGTTGTCACTGCATTAAGAGCTCTCCAAAATAGACAGGATGAGCAAGTTAACATCAATGCTGAATTCCGCACCTCGTTGGAAGCGAGGAACAGCGCAACACCGAATGGCACCCAGCCTTCGGCTCCAGGTGGAGGCATCCCGCCCTTCGTTCCTACGGGCGCCATAATAGGGGGACCTCACAACGGAGCCACGTCTGGGGGTTCGGGAAATGTACCAACTGCAACGCCACACTTCGGGATGGTTCCCACCGTGGTTGAAACAACATCCTCGGTCGATGTCGAAAGATTGACTAGGAAAATTGAAACACGCGTCGAGGATCGCATCGAGGCACGCGTGGAAAAACGCCTCGAGAGCGTGCCGGGGTTAACAAAAGTTGAAGATGATCTTGATATAGATCAATACATGGAGCTGCCCTTCAAGCCCGAAGCGGCTCCAGTCCCAACCCCCAAGAACTTCAAACTTATGTTTTTGAAGAAATATGATGGGACCACCGATCCCAGAGAACATGTAAGAGAATACATGGCCATGATAAAGAGCAACGACTTAACGGCAATAGAGCTCGAGTCGATGTTCTTGAAAAAATTCGGCGAGTCCTTGGAGAAAGGGGCTCTGCGTTGGTACATATACTTACCAGCGGGGTCGATCTCCACCTTCAAGGAAATGTCCAGCGCCTTCGTCAAGGCACACACCGGGGCCCCCAAAAGATCCTCCAAAGAAATGAGGATATATGCGAGGTTAAACAAAGGCCCGGTGAACCACTTAAAGAGTTCCTTGAGCGCTTTCACGCCGAGCGCATGGAATTACCTCGGATGGATGATACCCTGGCCATCATGGCATTTGAAAAGGGTATCAATATTCGCAATTCTGACGCTGCCGCCGAATTGCGGAAGGAGCTCCAACAATATCAAGTTCTGACATGGGAGGATCTGCACAAGCGAACTTACTCCAAAATCAGATTGGAGGAAGCCGAGTTCAAAAGCCGAGGTTACAATTATAAAAACCGAGGCGAATCTTCGCACCGCGCCGAGGCGTCGCGAGGCAACTTGAAGGGGAGGCACGAGCCATATACCTCAACAAGGCAGCCTGTTAGCCAAAGGCTGGGAAACTCCTTCGGAAATTCATACAGAAATTCACACATAAGCCAACGGCTCGGAGGGAAGGTTCAACACAGCACGAATCAAAGAAATCCCTCAGGCCCAGCTTCGGCCCCGAAGAAGGATCTGCCTCGGATCCCTGACTACAACTTCAGTATATCGACCTCGGAGCTGGTCAATGTAGTCAAAGGGACCGCCGGGGTGAGGGTGCCCAAAGACATGAGAACCCCGGTGGATAAGAGAGACCATAATTTATACTGCGAGTTCCATGCAGATTATGGCCACAAGACCGAGGACTGCAAAGCCTTGCGCCTCGAGGTGGCTCACTTGTTGAAGAAGGGAGTATTGGCTGATTTCCTTACTGACAAGGGAAAGGACAATTTCTCCAAGAATCGAGGTGATGGGAAACCACCTCGGGCTCCACCCCCGGAGAGAGTTGTGAATGTAATCACCGGGGGATCAGAGATGAACGGTGTGAATTTCGCAGCGGCCAAGAAATTCGCCAAGTTATCGATCACCATGGAGAAAAGAACCCGAATTGGCGGCTCGGGTAAAGAGATCGTGTTTGACGATGATGACTGTGATGGGATGATGTTCCCCCACCACGATGCCTTGGTCATCATTTCAAGAATCGACGACTCCGACATCAAGCGAGTCTTGATCGACCCCGGTAGCTCAGTCAACATAATCAGCTACGGGGCTGTTAAGAAAATGTGGCTCAAAGGGGAGGTTGTCCCCAAAGCAACAGTGCTAGCCGGCTTCAACAACTTCGCGGAGAAAACTTTGGGTGAAATCACACTCAAAACATTCGCCGAAGGAGTAAGCAAAGAAACGTTGTTCCAAGTGATGCCCGAGGATTTGGTATACAATGTGATCCTCAGAAGGCCATGGATTCATTCCATGGAAGCTGTTCCCTCCACCCTGCATCAAGTGATTAAATTCCCTATGCCTTGGGGAGTTCGATCAATCAAAGGAGAGCAACGAGTAGCAAGGGAATGCTACTCGGTTGCGTTGAAGAGCGGAGTCGCCTCGACCGGGCAAAAGCAATAGCAACTACAGCAACCGGGGTCGAGCGGGGAGGACCTCCGAGGAGAAATTGAGAAGATCCCGATTTGTATTCAAGAGCCTCGAAAACAAAAAGCCGAAGACTCAACCATTGAGGAGTTGGAATCTTTCATCCTATTAAAAGATTTCCCCGAAAGAAAGGTGTTTGTCGGCTCGGAGTTGGACCCAGAGTCGAAAAAAGCGATTATTGATGTTTTGAAGTCCAACAACGATTGCTTTGCTTGGTCTCATTCAGACATGATTGGTATCGATCCGGAGATCATGACTCACAAGCTGAATGTGGACCCAAAATGTACTCCGGTAAAGCAAAAGAAGAGACCTCACGCCGGGGTCAAGAAGAAAGCAATCGAAGATGAAACCACAAAGTTGCAAGAAAATGGTTTCATAAGAGAGGTGAAATACCCCGAATGGCTGGCCAATGTGGTTGTCGTACCAAAGAAGAACGGCAAGTGGAGGATGTGTGTAGACTACACTGACCTGACAAAGCTTGCCCCAAAGACTCCTACCCATTGCCACAAATTGACAGGCTAATAGACTCCACGGCTGGACACAAACTATTAACCTTCTTGGATGCATATTCGGGCTATAATCAGATCCTCATGGACCCAAAGGACGAAAAGAAGACCTCATTCATCACTGACCGAGGTACCTTCTGCTATAAGGTGATGCCCTTCGGCCTGAAAAACGCCGGGGCGACTTACCAAAGGTGGGTATGTCGCATGTTCAAGGAGTATATTGGAAAATCTATGGAGGTCTACATAGATGATATGCTCATCAAATCGATCCGAATGGAGGATAATTTGAATCATCTGAGGGAAGCTTTTGCTGTTTTGAGGCAATATGGCATGAAATTGAACCCTGAGAAGTGCGCCTTCGGCGTTGGATCAGGAAAATTCTTGGGATTCATTGTCTCTGAGCTAGGGATCGAAGCTAACCCAGATAAAATCAAAGCTATCGAGGAGATCCCCGAGGAGCTGACCGGGGTGAAAGAAGTTCAACGCTTGACTAGCCGAGTCGTCGCCTTGAGTCGATTTATCTCAAGGTCTTCGGAGCGATGCCACAAATTCTTCTCCATTTTGAGAAAACACAATCACTTCGAATGTACACCGGAGTGTAAACAAGCGTTGAAAGATTTGAAGCGATACTTGGCTAACGCGTCGTTGCTCGCCAAGCCAAAAGAAGGTGAAACATTGATGGTCTACTTGGCTGTGTCCGAGGTGTCTGTCAGCGCTGTGCTGGTTCGGGAAGAAGATGGCAAGCAACAGCCCATCTACTATGTAAGCAAGACACTCCTCGACGCTGAAACCAGGTACCTACACTTGGAAAAACTAGCACTTGCTTGACTTGTTACTGCTCGGAAACTACGACCCTATTTCTAATGTCACCCAATAGCGGTAGTTTCAACCTTTCCCTTAAGGAGTATATTGCATAAACCTGAGTTATCGGGGAGGTTATCAAAATGGGCGGTTGAGTTGAGCGAGTACGACATCACCTAACAACCTCGAACAGCAATCAAATCTCACGTCCTAGCTGACTTCGTAGCTGACTTTAGTGTTGGGATTCTGCCCGAAGCGGAAAAGGAAAACTCCATGTCGAAGGGAATTGCCTCAGGGCTATGGATACTTCATACTGATGGGGCAACTAACTCCAAAGATTCGGGTTTAAGCATAGTGTTGAGACCACCCACCGGGGAGAAAATTAGGCACACAGTTCGGTTAAAAAAAGTGACCAACAACGAGGCCGAGTACGAAGCTGCTCTAGCGGGTTTGGAGCTAGCTAAAGAAATGGGAGTGGAAAGAATCGAACTAAGGTGTGATTCGCAGTTGGTAGTGAACCAGGTCCTCGGTGATTATACGGCTCGGGAGCCCAGAATGCAACTATACTTGGATCGAACACAAAGAATCTTGGCCCAATTCCAGGAATGGCAAGTTAAACAAGTGCCTCGGGAGGAAAATACCGAGGCTGATGCCTTGGCAAATCTGGGTTCGGCGATTGACGAAGCCCACTCGGGGACTGATTCAGGGGTTCGGTTGTTGTCCGCACAAATAAGAGAGATGAAGTTGCAGGTCAATTCAGTGGACAACAGATGGGATTGGCGGAGTAAGTTCATCTCTTACTTCGACTCGGGGACTGTTCCCCAAGATAAAAAAGAAGCAAAAAAGTTAAGGACCCCAGCAGCCTCGTATCACCTGATCGAGGGTAATCTGTACAAGAGGTTATATTGCGGCCCGATGGCCAAGTGTTTAGGTCCCGATGAGGCCAGGTATGTGATGGCCGAGGTGCACGAAGGCGAGTGTGGCAACCACTCTGGGGGAAAATCCTTGGTGCGCAAATTATTAAGAGCTGGGTATTATTGGCCCACTATCAGTGCCGATGCAAAAACCTTCGTGCAGAAATGTGATAAGTGCCAACGCCATGGACGGATGATCCACCATCAGGCCGAGCCTCTACATTCAGTGGTGTCACTATGGCCCTTCATGAAGTGGGGAATGGACATCGTTGGACCATTGCCAAAGGAAAAAGGTGGTGTTCGCTTTATTCTAGTGCTAACTGATTACTTCACGAAATGGGTGGAAGCAGGGGCTCTCACCGAGGTAAAGTAAAAAACAAGTAATCGATTTCATCAAGAAGGAAATCATCTATAGATTCGGTGTCCCGAGAGAGATTGCTTGTGACAATGGTAAACAATTCATGGGGGCAGCCATCACTGATTTCTTCAAACAATGGGGGATCAAAAGAATTGCTTCGACTCCTTATCACCCTAGTGCCAATGGCCAAGCTGAGTCTTCAAATAGAATCATAATTGAAAATATTAAGAAAAGGCTCGATGAGAAGAAAGGCCCTTGGCCCGAAGAGCTGCCCGGGGTATTGTGGGCCATGCGAACAATGGAGAAGAACAGCACCGGTGAGACTCCTTTCTCACTTGCGTATGGTATGGATTCCCTCATCCCCGTGGAGGTGGGCGAACCAAGTCTTCGGTACACCCACACCACCGAGGATGCAAATCAACAAGCTATGTCCATAGAATTGGATCTGCTCGAGGAGAAAAGGGAGTTAGCTTTGGTTCGGCTAGTCGCCCAAAAAAGGCAGATCGAAGCGTATCTCAATAGGAAAGCCAAACTCAGAGATTTCAAAGTTGGCGACTATGTGCTAAAGGCCACGAACCAGTCAACGAAGGAAGACAATGGGGGAAAGCTTATTGCAAATTGGGAAGGACCATACAGAATCAAGGCAGTCATTGGAAAGGGATTTTATCAAATTAAGAATTTGCAAGGCGAGCCCGAACCTCTGAATTGGAACATTTCCAATCTGAAGCGGTACTACTTCTAATTGAGGTAAATGCTTTTTTACTCTTTTTTAAATTCACCCAGCCTCGAGCCGAACAACGCTCCTATGGCCTCGGTCGAAATGTACTAACTTGCTCCTCGTTCCATTTTTGCTTGACCTTCTCACGAAGCGAACCGAACGATTTCCAGTGCTCGGGTCTTCATCAAGATTCACAACTGAACACTGGGGGGGAGTGAGAGGCAAGAGTTGATACCGAGGTCGACATTGAGCCTCCCAACCGAAGCTTATATATCCGACAACCGGGGACTGACGCCCGGGGAATAGATTTAGTACATTGTAATCTCGCCCGGCAGTGGCATATTGTTAATTTGTTTTTTTCCCCAAGGTCCGCTTCGACTTGGTTCCATGTAAATAGCCGATTTCCGGCTCGTTGATATCAATAAAATAATTTTAATCCCATATTTATTTGTATTTACAAATCTTGCACTCTGAAGCTGCACTTTGAATGCATCAACTCGAGGACGAGACGTCGTTCTAAGTTTGCATCGATTAAACTCAATCAAGTCTTGCAAGCAAGTTATTTATTTGTTATAAGATGTTCGGTACATGCAAAAAACCAACACTTGAGATGAAAACATGAAAAATATTTCATAAAAAGAGCCCAAAGGCTAAGAATATTTACATAAAAAAGACCCAGAGGTCCAAAAAGTTATGCATAAACGCCCGAAGGCTTACAAAATGTCATCAGAAATCTAAGCCTCGGGAGAATCACCTCCATCCTCGGAGCCCCCCTCAGCTTCTTCATCATCCTCCTCATCGTCATCGCCGCTCGAGGCCTCACTTGATGGGAGTTCATCAATAATAGCTTGAGCTTCAGCTGACTTCACCTCAGCTTTTGCAATCTCCTCATCCAAATTAAGCTCGCCGGCGCGGCACCGCTTTAGCAGCCTCAACCAAGATTGGATAATGGCCCATCGCTTATCCAGCTCGGCCCTCTTGACCTTGATCGCAGCCCTATTTTTACGATCGGTGATTTTGTCTCGAAGGGCCTCGATCTCGGCTTCCTTAGCTGAAAGTTTGGAGGTCTCACCCTCCAGCTTTTTGATGTGAAGCACATGCCTCCTCAGCTGATCATGATGCTTTTTGGCCATCTCCACATTTTTACCTTTTACTTGGGCCAGTTCGGCGCGCAAATTCACAGCCTCGGCTTCTAGCTTCGCGCGCACAGCTTGGGACTCAGCATCAAGGGCTTGAATCCTTGCCTCGGAGGAAGCTCTAGCCTCAGGCAAATCGGACTAAGACTTGGCTAGATCAGCCATCAATCCAGCTATTTGCGCCCTAAGGCTGTCCTTCTACTTGTCCCAAGACCCAGCCACGCGTTGAAACTCCTCGGCCCTCGCAGTCTCGAGCTCGATGGCTCTCAATGACAACATAAACCCCTGGGAGAAAAGCCATAAAAAATCAGCACGAAATAACATACCCAAAAAAGAAGTAGACTTAAAAGATCGAAGCTTACTCTAAGAGCATTTGCCGAGAGGACCATGAATAGCTTAGCTGGGGAATATGGTTGTACCACTCTATCCTCTTCGGGGCCGAGCAGGAGCATCAGGCTCAATATGTCCCCTCGGGTGCCTGACAGCAAATTTGAAGAAGTGGGCACATCCAACTTCCGAAAGGACCCAACCGAGGACGAAATTCTCCCGGGTTCGGATTGTGCCCGAACCGCACAAACTTCGGCTCTTCCCTCGGTGACAGCAGCCCCAGCCTCTCCAACTTTGGCCTTACCCTTGGCCCTAGCCATCATAACCCCGGCATCCTGCTCTTGACCTTCCAGATCCACAACCTCAACTGCTCTTCGGGCCGCAGTGTCCTCGGGAGCGACTTCATCGGGCTCGTCGATCAGCCTTCGACGCGGCTCCGTTACAGCTTCGGGCCCATGAGAGGATGCTCCCTCGGTACGAGGGGCCACTGAACGAGAGGGCTTCTTTGAAACTGCCCTCTTCCTCTTCACACCTACGAAAAGCAACATAAGAGGAATTGAAGCAAAGAAGCAAAGAGGAATGATAACCGACGAATCGATCGAGAATGGTGGTTACCTTTGGAAGACCCCTGATCGGGGGCCCCCTTCGAAACTTTTGAAGACTTCGCAGCCTTCAAATCCTTCAAATCACCCACCACCGAAGCCAGGTTATCGTCTGACTCGATCTCCTCCCCATTGTTATCCTTCTTCTTTTCTTCGTTCTTCTTCTTCTTCTTGTTTTTCTTTGAGTTAACAACACGGTTTGGGAAACCTGATACCAAGGGGAAAGAAGTCAGCAAAAACAAAACCGACAAAGCCAGGATCAACAGATCGGGGAAAGACCACGAAAAGAGTTTACCATGCCGCTTGCATTGCCAACCGAAGTCAGCAGCCATCTTCATCCACGTTCTTTCGGGGCGGGTACGAGCCCCGGTCATTGCTCTCACCCATTCGGTCAAATCCCTCAGGGGGAATGATGTCGACCTTGTTGGCTAAGAAATAACAATGAAACGGGGTTAGCCAGCATGAATAGTCACCGAGGATGAAGTAAGAAAGGGAAGGACACTTACGTGTGTTATTCCACCGTTCAGGGAAACCTGGCTCGGCGGACAGAACACTAGTCTCCAAAAGGACATAGCGATCACTCCAGCCTCGGTCCTCATGATCCTCGCTCTTATGAAGGAGCGCATACTTGTCTCGGTTGTTCAAAGCCACAACCCCGGCCTTGTGAAAGTAGAGATAATAGAGGGAAATGAGATGCTGCAAAGTAAAATCAACCCCGGCCTTTTTTCTTAGCCAGTACATGCACTGAACGACCCTCCAGACGTCGGGGCTAATTGAGCCAAGCACAAATTGTAGGCTCGACAGAAATCGTCAATGATCCTATGCACCGAAAGGGAGAAGCTGAGGGTGAAAGGGTAAGTATAGACGAAAGAAAGCCCTTCAATATGATGGCAAACTCTGTTTGTCGGGTCAGGAATTACCACTTTCACCTCGGGCCCAAATTCACACTCCCTCCGAACCCGCTCGATTTGGGCTTGCATTATGCGGGTCGGCGTCGTATTTACTGGTATATTTATATTCTTCTCTTCTTGATCAGCTGACTGAACCTGTAGCTTGAGGTCCTTGCCGTAGTCAAAATGAGAAGGGATTATCTGGTGAGGCTCGAGCTCTTGCTCGAGGGGAATCACCGGGCCTGAAGATCCCACTTCGGTGACGTGCTCCTTTTCACCCTCGTCTACGGCATCGTCGCCCTCGACGTCCTCGTCCCTATGTGTGACATCATCAGTGCCAGCCGCCTCCATGATGTCATCACCTTCCTCTAGGCTGGCGTCCTCGCCTCCAGCAGCGACGTCGCGCCTGGCTCTCTCCTTTCGACGCCTAGAACCACCAGCGCCAGAAGTTACTTCTCCTCCTCCTTCCGCCTCTATCACCTGTAGCACCGGCACGGTGGTGATAAAATCACCACTGGAAATAATGGCGGCGTACTGTGCAATCCTTGCCCTCTCGCCGGAGTCGCTTGAATCTTGCCTTAAGTGAGTAGCAGACATGGTTGGAGCTTAGAATCTAGAAGTTTTTGCGAAGATGGGAATCTGTCAAAGAAAGTATAGGAGTTCTTAATTTTTTCTCTCTTAGCACTGTTGATTGCAAATATGAAAGTGAGAATAAGAGTTGGGTGGGGAAAGTACTTATAGGTATGGAAGTGTCAAGTCGAAAGGCATCATCATTGTAACGTTGGGAGAAACAAAAACTACGGCGTGACCATTCGAAAGCCCAACAGATGGATGACACGTGTCAGCAAGAAATGACCTGAAGAGACGCAAACCGTTGACAAAATTTGAAATGCTTGGATAAAATCAAGCCATGTCGCCTTCCCGCTGAATTTCACTCCACTCCTTGGTAACTTCGGTAAGTAACCGAAGAGTGGGGAGACTATCTGTATTGGGTAAAAATCGGCTCGCGATGATTCGCCCCGGCCATGAAAGTTGACAACGACCGAGCACGTAACAACAAGCCAAAGACCGAAGCCAACAAGCGGGTCACCGAAGTCACACGTCGAGGTCGTCACCGAAGGCGAGCCGTAAGCTGAGCTTCGGTGATGCCTGCCTCGAGCGAACAGCAAGGCCTCCTCACCGAGGTCACATATATGCGCCTCGGTGAACAGCCTCGGTTCCAGCGGCTTTGCAGCCCACTACTCCAGCCCACTAACTCCTTCCATTAATGCCAAGATCGTGGGCCAAAGCACAACTGATAGTGGAGAACGTGGGCAAGGCTCTTAGGCCTATAAATAGTAATTCATTTTGTATAACGGGCATCCAAAAATATATACTTAAACTCTGCCCCAATTTGTACTTACAATTATATATTGAAATCAAGTAAGTCTTCTGCATTTACGTCTATTTCCTGCATTTATTTAATTTTTATACGAAGATTTGCTTATATTCGAATCGAAATTCGATTTGTAATCCTAAAACTGGTTTAGGCCAATACAAATAGTATCATAAGATCAGTTCCCATTTAGAACTTAAATTATCAGAATTATACTCATGTGGTTTCTTAAAATAGAGTCAAAAGTCAATAGAAAAGACTGGTGGTTTCTTTAGAAGTTAATCGCAAAGTCCGTGACATTTAACAATTGGACAAATTTAGTTGTTTCATTCAAATTGACTAGGGACACCCTAGAAGGTCCAAATTTGTATAGTAAACTAACAATCTTAGATTTAGTACGGATGATTTTAACATGCACGTGTAAACAATTTCATTGGCAAAACTCAAACTTGACATAGGAATTTTATATTATTAAGTAAAAAGAAAGAAACCAGATCTCTTATCCTTATTGGTGCAAATGCAAATTTTTAGATGTCCCATAAAATGCAATGCAAATCTTATGTAAAGTATCTTCTATTATTTGTTTGAGAGAACTTTCGTTTCTCCACACCTTTTAATCTTAGACAACCTAACTTGCGGGGGTTTATGCATTGATCCCGACCTCTATATTATCAATAAGATTAATATTTGGAGGAGGACATACACCTTAGTCTCCATAAAAAATTGATGAACGATTATATTCACTCTTATGTTACTACTATAATCTGAGAGTTGATCCTCCATTACATTTTGAAAGTAGTTAGTACTAGCAACTACTATTATACAAAAAAGCAAATTACATTTTCAAAGCAGTTAGTACTAGCTAGCAGTTTCTCCACATTTAAACTTCATGAATTAAGTCAAGTTCCCAACAGCAAATTCTACTTTCTAGTATACTCAGGAAAACTCTTCAGAGCAACTTTGGTTTTCATGGGGTCAATTTGATCTATAGTATTTGGTCCTAGAATGGTCACCTATGTATATGTTGCCAAGATATTATTGACTTATATCGGTAATATTTTTGTAAAGCAAAACAAGGGCAAGCCATGTCCTTTGTAATCAAGCAATTGCCATATGTATATTTCTACATTGGTAAATCGATGATAAATTTGATAGTATTGATGCATGTATCACATTAATGTATAAGAAGTTGACCTTCAAAGTCTTAGATTAGCCATTCTTACTCTTTACAACAATTCGACAAGCCTTGAGTGGTCGTATCCTCTGTTTTAAAAGGTAGCTTTGGGACTCGTTCAGAACTCGCCCCGGGGCGGGGCGCTTGCAAAACGTCCTGAGATTCTCGGGTGGAACTTAGATCCGTGAGGCTTACGCCTCAAGCTCCCGACGGTGCGCCCAGAGCACGCCCAACGCTCAATGCTCGGGACTCGCCGTATAGAACCTATACAAATGATCTGTCAAATTCCCTAATTAAGATTGTTCACCCATAATTTTCTTTAAAAATGAAGTTAAATTCATATATAGAAATTCAAAAATTGAGTGTAGCTCAATTAACGAGACATAATATTACATTTATTATAATTGAGAATATCATGACGGTGAATAACATATGTATACTTAATCTGAAAATGCATAGTCGATGTTTATATAATCACTTGTTATTGGTCTTCATGTTTATTTCTGCCACTCAAAATTGTTAGACTTCAATTATTTTACAACTCAGAAGCAATTTTATATTTATCAATAAAAAATTCGTATTTTAAATTATAATAGTAATAAATTTTATTGTTTATTTACTTTTATAGTAATAAATTTTTATTTTTAATTGTTTGAAAGTTAAGCTTTATGGTTTATTTGTATCTCATAAAAAATATAACATTATTCAATTTCTTACAATTGTTAAAAAGACTAGATCTTTTGTTTTTATAATTTTTTTTCTTATTTTTAATTTTCTTAAGTTTTTTTTATGTACTTTTGATATTTTTTGGCTCATTATGCTATTTTATTAATTAAAAATTAATTAAAAAAAAGATCCATGAGACTTACGCCCTATGCCTTGGGGCTTACGCCTCACCCCATTATAAGTAAAACGCCTCGCCTTGTACCCCTGCCTTTTAAAACATTGGTCGTATCAATCGATAACTATCCAAATTAAGTGGGACTCACAGCAGAGGCAACTATATATATATTCATAATACTTATCTATTACTTAACAAATAGAAAAAGAAAAGAAGAAATTATTGAAGGTAAGAACATTGATTTTGTTAGTCAAAAGAAAGTGTATATTCTTGTAACCACCTTACCTCATTTTCATTTGGATAAGTACTAAGTGTAATCTAAAGTAAGTGTAATACTATGCTATATCATGTAGATAAGTACACTACAAAAAAAAAAGAACAAAAAAAAATCTGATTTTAATATAGGATTTTGCAACGAATAGATGGTGTTAGCTACTGATATTATTGACAGAATAACGAGGAAATTAGTCAATTAGCTAAGGAAACATGTTTAGCGACTGAAACGTTCTATTTTTAGATTTTTTTTAAGTGGTACCTAAGTGTAATTATATGGCGATGGCTAGATGCATTACATATGTAATAATATGCATGATATTTTCACATTAACTTTTCTCACTTAATCATCGTCAATTAATATATATTTATTCTTTATTAAATTATTTAACCATAGTAAGTTAACTTTACTGCACAAAAAAGAAAAAAGCAAAAAAGGAAAAAAGAATTGGAAGAGGAAACTTGGGGTAGTCCTTAATATTTTTCCATATTGCTCGTATACTTATTTCAAATTTTATTCTTATACTACATATATTCTCCTATTCACGTCATTTTCTATCCCCTTTCATGCCTATATAAAGAAGCACCATCTCCATTCTGCTGCAACAAAAAAAGAACAGCCCTTTCAATATACGTTAGACTTCTGCTTCAACAAATAAGAAGATTCGTCAATTATCCTTCCTAAAGATGGCTAATTTTGACATATTTTTCTATATCTCTATATTTCTTCTTAGTCTCTTCTCATATTTTTATTTTTTAACAAGAAGTAATAAATCATCACCCCAAAATAAATCTTATAAGCTTCCTCCTGGATCAATGGGGTGGCCTTATATTGGAGAAACTCTTCAACTGTACTCTCAAGACCCTAATGTCTTCTTTGTTAACAGGCAAAGAAGGTACCATTAACAATTTTTATATATGTCCTACTAGTAATTTTTATTTGTATAAGTTTATTAATGTTTGTTACAATGTGTTCAGGTATGGTGAAATTTTTAAAACAAAAATACTAGGTTGTCCTTGTGTCATGTTGGCAAGTCCAGAAGCTGCTAGATTTATACTAGTGAACCATGCTAATTTATTCAAACCAACCTATCCTAAAAGCAAAGAGAATTTAATTGGCCAATCAGCATTATTTTTTCACCAAGGTGATTACCATAATCATCTCAGAAAGATTGTCCAAGCCTCGTTAAATCCAGAATCCATTCGTAACCACATCCTTCATATCGAAGAATTAGCAGTTTCTGCATTGAATTCTTGGGCTGGTGGTCATGTTGTTAACACTTATCATGAGATGAAAAAGGTTGGTTTTACTTAAAGATTTAACATATGTACATTGACTGATAGTGTAAATAACTTTTATTGATTTTTTTCTTTTTGGTGTCGTTAGTATTCATTTGAAGTAGGTATACTTGCTATATTTGGACGACTGGAAGCTCATGTTAAGGATCAATTGAAGAAGAATTATAGCATAGTTGATAAGGGTTACAATTCTTTCCCAACAAATCTGCCAGGGAGTCCTTATAAAAATGCACTTCAAGTAAGTGTACATCATTAGTCATCAGTAAAATTTTGTAATTTTTTGAGGTGTACAAAAACTGACCATCACGTTTTATATATATGTAAAGGCAAGAAAGAGACTTGGGAAAATTCTAAGTGATATTATAAGTGAAAGGAAAGAGAAGAAGTTGCTAGAGAAAGGCTTATTGAGTTGTTTCTTGAATACTAAAGATGAAAAAGGAATGATATTAAATGAAGATCAAATTGCTGATAATATTATAGGAGTTCTTTTTGCTGCACAAGATACAACAGCAAGTGTTTTGACTTGGATTCTAAAGTACCTTCATGATAATCAGAAGCTTCTTGAGATTGTCAAGGTAAAAGATCTAGAAGATTCCACTTTACACTTTTTAGTGTTTGTCTTAACTTTAAAATACTCGTGATTATTAGAAGACATTAATGATCTTTAGTTTGGCATTTGATGTTTGGCAATAATGTCTTGTTGCAGGCTGAACAGAAAGCAATTTGCCAGTCAAATGAACAACAACATCGTGGCTTAACATGGACACAAACAAGAAAAATGCCCATCACTAACAAGGTATTAACAATTTTACTAGTATAGAGACATTTAACTAAGATTTTCCTAACAAAAGTTGAAGGACTCCTAATATTCTAATAAACTATTGACAATGTGTCTTATTTAGGTTGTCTTCGAGGCATTGAGATTGTCTAGCATTATATCCTTCGCATTTAGAGAGGCTGTGGCTGATGTAGAATACAAAGGTAAGCCAGTTGAAGAAGTTTTCTGAGTTATTTATATTGATGATGTAAAAATTTGAGTAGTGTAGAAAAATCTTTACACTATCAATGTTAGCTTAACAGGTTAATTACCATTCTATTTCAATTAATCTTTTATGTATATCATAAATATTTATCTCTATTTTTCTTGGAAGTGACCTGATTGTTTAAATATATCCGACACAATTAATATTACATAGACTTTAAACTCATCAGAAAATATTACCAGTAAAAATCTGCTATTTCCGAAAAGTTGCTAACCTTTATACATTTTTGGTAGCTTTAGATCATTTGAATAATCTTGAAAATGTGGATGTAGGGTACCTAATTCCAAAAGGATGGAAGGTAATGCCTTTGTTCAGGAATATTCATCACAACCCAGAGTTCTTTCCTGATCCACAAAAATTTGATCCTTCAAGATTTGAGGTACAACCCGACCCTTATTACGTGTACTTCTTAATGATTTTTCTTACCTACCCTATGACTTTTCTTGTTTAAAAATGAAATATTTAAGCTATACACATATTGATAATGTCAAGACTACATGCTATAGTGTGTACTATTTTTACCAGTTAGTACTATATTTATCGTATTATCATAGTTACTTTAGACTGTTAACGTAAAGAACTTAAAACTCGAAAATAAGTACGGATAAAAACTGTGCATTAATTATTAGTCATGCTCATTTGCAGAATGCGCCAAAACCCAATACATTTATGCCATTTGGCAGTGGAGTACATGCTTGTCCAGGAAACGAACTTGCCAAGCTGGAAATTCTAATTATGACACATCATCTAGTCTCCAAGTTCAGGTATTTTCTTAAGAATACTTAATTCAAATAATCATATGATCATGATATCTTAAATCATGTTTTTCAAAGAGTTAATTATGGATAACGTGTCATCTAACTTGTAAAGCGACATTTAGGACACTTAGTGTTGCCTCAAAAGTAATTACTAGCACTATAATTATGTGTAACAACCAGTAACAATTTCATTGAACTGATAAAGTTAATGTGTTCAAGGTTAGGACTAAGCAAGTTCAAAATTGATTTTCAAACCGATAAGTCATCATAATTTTATAATTTTAAAAGAAGTGGTAAGAGCTGATCTACGATCACACTCCTACTCAAGACAATATATGCTATTTGTGGATGCTGACATATAGCATCCCACGTATAGCATATGTTATATTTAAGTTGCTATTAAGCAGAATACGTAATTATTAAAGGGATTGAGGAATATTTGATTGACTAATTTGTGATATTTTGTTATTGACAGGTGGGAAGTGGTAGGATCTGGTAGTGGGATTCAATATGGACCATTTCCAGTTCCAGTGGGTGGACTACCAGCAAGATTTTGGAAAGAATCTACTACCTCAACCTAAAGGCACTGAGCAGCAAAAATATGACTCTTCTGATTTGCATATCTCAAATGATTTCATCAATCTTATCCAAGATTGTTACTCATCCCCTCAAAACATTATAGGGGAGGAAAGAGATGTCCATTTTTCACCCTACAAATTAGTTTTATTCTATATTCCAGAGTTTACTAAAGGTGCCCTAAATTTGAGTACCTTTAAAGCTAGCAACTTTGTACCATTTCAATTTGTAAGAATTGGAATTCACAAAGGATAAAATTTGATTGTTCACACTTTTGGTTCCATTCCTTTTTCATTTTTATATGATCGCGGTGTTTGAATCATCTTTGTGTATTGAAATTATTCTATCGATAATGAGTTATCTACCACCAACATAAATACTTAGGTAACTTTGCGCACCTAAACTATTCTTTTGGTTCCTTTCTTTTGGCTTCTCTTGACCAAAAAAGCAATTACACTTTGCCCATGTGTTGGGATGGGAAATGGGATTTTCATCACTACCTAGTTTTTAGTATCTTTTGCTTTTGACATGTGTCTTCTCAGTACAAGGCCTTCTTGTAAGGTCTTTATCAGAGAGGCTATTGAGGAGCCAAGTGTTGGAGTTTATATTGGGTGAGTTTAAAGTGGTGGGTGATTTCTAAGCTGGACAGCACAATAGTTAAATAAAGGGGACAACTTTTGTCGACCTTGTACACTGCTAAAATGTGGCTTATAGAGTTTGTGGCTTTTGAATAATTTTACCCTTCTGGTTCAGTGTCTGTATCCTTTTATGTATAAGGAGAGACAATGGTCTTTGAATGGGTAGTCCTATGTTATTACAGGAAATAGGAAACATTTACAAATTCATGACTTTGTCAATCAAGATCATTGTCTGTCATAAACCTCTTCACTCTCAAACTTTAATTCTCAACCGAGATAAGCTGAAATGATTCAAACATTATTGTCTTGAGAAATAGTATTTGATATTAAAGAACAATTAATGGAGAATTTAATAAGCAATGTCATTCTCAACAAAGAGTAGACGATACCCCCTCAATCCCAGTTAATGTATCACTCTTTTTTTTTTTGTTTTTTTGCATGTCTCAAAAATATTCACGTACTTTTATATTTACAACTACTATTTACTTATACATACTGACAAGTTCTTATAGAAATGACATAATTTGTAGTCCTATTGGATTTAAAAAAACAAGTAGTTCAATAACATGCAAATTTAGTTTGTGTCAAAAGTCTCCATGTCCTATTTAAACCAGTGTCCGATCAAACACTATCAACCAATTTGGGATGGACGAAATAGCGTATTCACAAGAACTTAACCATGCACAGTTTCATTTTCGGGGGCAAAGTGGCTGAGATACATTTAGAATGCAGGACATGGCCCATTTAGAAGATAAGACTATTTAGTGGAATGAGGATTTCATGTGAATTGTCATCTTCGTATATTCCTAGCTTGGATCAGTGTCCAACTGCAGCCAATCACTAAAGAAAAAAGTTTACCTTAAGTTTCAAAGACACTGTGATCTCACCTTTATTGACATATCAAAGGAAATTACTATATGAACAAATGCACCACAGTACATGTGAATTCGCAGTCGTTACCGCTCTAAACTCCCTAATTGAGAAATAATTGATGATAAAAATCAAATTTGAAGTTCTATTACGAAGAAGTTTTGATATAATGCTTATCAGCAGCTGCATGAGTTCATTTTGCTAGGGTCCATTTTCATCAATCATTCTGAAGCTCACAGTTAACTACTCCAACCTTCAGCCATTTCTGTCAGCATAATTCCACTAGGTATACTGCTATCTATTACTCGATTCTGAAATTGGGAATTCACTATGCATTGGAATGATTTCAACAACCTAAAACACCAGAATGGCATTGGATAAAAATGGACATAACTAAAGAACTCTCAATATACAAGAGTATCCAGTATAGCTTCTCATTTTGAGTAGAACAACAAATTCAAAGGTAATTACTTTACAGATACTGTACCTTGAAGGCAAACATAAATTGTTTCAATGTGTGCTGAGCACCAAGAATGATTATACAAAAGCAATAAAATTATACAACAGCATGTTCAAACCAGACCAGTTCAAGCATCCACAGAAGCTGGAGCAGAGTATTTAAGAATAGCTGCAAGTATCCTTTCTTTGTCTCTGGTAGGAAATGCTTCCAATAGGACTCCATTCTTATAGAAGTGAAAAAGTGGTACTGTCTGCATCAAGTTAAATATTAACCATGAAATGTTAAATTTTTGTACCCTAAAACTTGTTCTCCCCTAATTATCAATCAGATGTGAGAAGCAACAATTATAGTTGCATCAAAGAACTCTCAATTGATTTAACCCTTAAAAAGTATTACCTTTATCCTCAGTCGTTCAGCAACCTCAGATTGTTCATCATATTCATCGATCACCTGCAGAGAGGGGAATAATTATTCACAGTATCTTTTGTTTCATCAAGTAGGAAAAGGTGAAAGGAAAATACTTTGGCTCCTAACAAGCCTAGACTAGAGTAGAAATTCTCCTGCTTCGTGCAAATAGGTTAATACCAGCTTAGAAGTACCAAACCTTCACAAGGACAAATTTAGACAACCATTTCTTTGCCAAAAATCCTTGTATTACTTGAGCTTTAAATGAAAGAGAAGAGGCATTGGCTTTTCATTCTTTATAAATGTCTAATGTAGTACTTACATTGTGTTTTAAGAATATAACAGGTGCTTGCTCGTCACCAGCTCCCCTGCACAATTTTGAAAATCCCTGCTCTATGTACTTGCAGCTGCCACAGGCTGTGCGATAGAAGTCTACCACAACCAAAGCACCAGTTTGTTTTGCTTTTCCCAGTATTTTGGAGAATTCCTCATCAGTCTTAAATTCTCTTACACATTCAACAGGACATACGTCGTCCTCTTCATCAAATAGTTCTTCAATGTTGTCATGAACTGCACTCCGAACCTCTGAGCATTGACGCGTTAGACTTTGAATTGTGACATTCAGGTCTGCATGTCTAAATTTTGAAAAAAGTCTTGCCTTTGAATTAGATGATTCACTGCCACTTCTACACGAAAGAGAATGAAGTAACGTCTGGGCTGATTCACCATCTTGCAGATTTATGCTTCGAAAACTCAAATTACACTGCCAATCAAGAATGCCTAGCCTTTGCATGAGTCTGTCTCAAGAACTGATGACTGAAACCTGTATTCCTCAGGATGAATAGCTCTTAGAGGCTTTTGACAAGCAAAATCTAACCTCCACGTAAGATATAGCAACAATCTTCTGGCTTTTCAGATCAAATTCTCATTATGAGATTACTGAAGTAAAAAGGCCAACTTGTTAGGAATTACAACATACCCAGTAATTTCCCACAAGTGGGGTTTGCGGGGGGGTGAGATGTACGCAGACCTTACCTCCACTAAGGTGGAGAGGCTGTTTTCGGAAGCCTCGGCTAACGAGAAAAAAAAATATTTTAAAAATATAATTGAAACAAATCAAGATGCAAATAACACCAAAAATTGTTAGGAATTGGAAAACAAAAATAATGATTGCTATCTATAATATAGGCGACCACATATATTTCATAAACTTGTAATCTAGAAAGGACAGAAACAGATCAAGCAAAGAGTTAAATTTGATGCTCACTGATTTTGGATTTTAAAAACATAGAATAAAAATTCAAGCAGAAGCATATTTGTGAGGTCAAGAAGAATCCATCTTGCAACATCTAAAAACAGAAAATCCAGTTAACACTGCACATAGTGTAATCATCTCAGCATGATCCCGTTCACAAAATTAGGGGCTAATATGTGAATCTCTCTACATGCAGATTGAATATACCACGTTAGACATTAGCAAAAGCAGACAACATGTATTGAAAATCCTTGCTCCAATGAAAAGTAAAGCCTATATACATCCTAAAGGTCCTATGGACAAGCACTTATAACTTGTAACACTCACTCTACCTTATATCATTCTTTAGCTGTTCATCTTGGTCATATAACCTAAGCACTTTTGCCTCATCGATTTATGGTATCAAATTTTGGAAAAATGGAAATTACTTACAAGGATCTAGCTGAAACAACCTCTCTATCTTTCTCAAGATAGGGGCAAGGTCAGGGCAGATTTGCCCCGTAACTTGCGGTTCACGGGAACCTATACTTCCTCCACGAAACTAGATATAATATGATGTCTAGAAACCCATACTATAAAAGTTAAAATAGTTCACTTGGTCAAGTGGTGTGGTTCACTTACACATAGGAGTAGGGATCAATCCTCATTTAAATGTCATTTAATATTTTTTTCATTAATATATCATCATATAAAATGATAATTGACCTATATAAACAATAAACTTTTCGACAAAGGTTGTTCGCCGACCACTTTTGGGACGCTGTAACTCCGCTTCTAAGTCCTAACTGTGGTAAACACATACTCTTGAAATCTTAGATCCGCCCCTGAGTAAGGTTACATAACAAACAATAACTACACGTCAATCCCGAAGCTAGATCCTAGAAGTGCACCCTATAAGCATCTTGTTACTGCTATCCAGTAACAGATGCCCACAGTCAATATACAAATTTTAGTCTCATGGACCCTTAATTAGATAATGGCTGCTATAACACTTTGTTGGAGCAATGCTAAATTAAGTCAAGACAATGTAACTATAAAGTACAGTGAAATGAAATTAATATGAAAAAGAAACAAAAATGGTTATCAGAGATTTTGTAATTACCAGTGATCTATGAGTTTGCAGCAATGGCGCGAGTTTGCAAGACTGAAACTGGCAGCTTTATTTTATTTTTTCTGGGGATGGGAAATAGGACACGTTAGGCTATTAGTATTAGTTTATCACTTCACATGTTGCTGTCTTTTCGATACTTCGTTTTGGACCCATATCTACACCCTTAGCACAAGTCAAAGGGAAATTGCATATCAATTTGGTTTAAACAATCGTAATGATATCCACCATACCATTTTGCCGGTCAAATTTCTACACCCGACTTGGTCTACATGTGAAAAGTCTTAAATGCACTTGCACTTCCAACTCTCACTTCCACTCGTGAAGAGTGGGCAATATTTTGATTTTGGCTGAGTTGGCTTCTGGCCCACGCAAATTAATTAGGCATTTTCGAGTTTGCCTTTGGTTGATAGGTCAACCAATACTGCACTACAAAAAAGACTATTGTTGTTGTTTGATGGGTTATCTTTTTTTCCACTTTTATTAAAGGTAAACAAAATTTATTTTTTTAATTCACTCATAACTCTTGTTATATTAATATTGATTAGATACACGATATATGTATGATATTTTAATATTATTTATACATATATATATATATATACACATATATATGATATTTATATTTCTTATTATTATATTTTTTAAATCCCTAAAATAACATTAACAAATATGAGATCGGCATTAACTAAATTCTTAAATTAAAGGATAAAAATACAATGTTTATTAATTTATAAAATGGGTGAATTAATTATAAATTACCTAATGGCTAGAGAAAGAAAGGGAGTGAAAAGTCGGTAGGAGAAGTTGTTAGCGTAACATTTGGTTGCACCATCAACCAAGGCCATTTTGGCCTCCACTTCTAAGGTTGTATTAAATTTGAATTTGGTCTTGAAATATTATAAAAAATCATATTTAATTAACTATAGTAGAAATAGATTTTATTAACCAACACCAGTAATATAGAATTATGCATGAATTAAAAAAAAGGAAATAAATTTGTTGTGGAACTATTATATATAAGACAATATATTATCAAATATATATATATATATATATATATATATATATATATATATATATATATATATATATATATATATATATATATATATATTATATATATCAAACCATTATTTGGACATGCTTTGTGTAAGATCATAAAAAATAGGAGTAGGAGAAATTGTTAGCATCTTTCTACTCTTCGTGTTCATACTCAGAATAACATTTCATTGTACCATCAACCAAAGTCATTTTAGCCCCTACTTTCCGAGTTTGCTGTTGGTTGATGGATCAACCAATACTACACTACAAAAAAGACTATTATTGTTGTTTGATGGGTCAACCAAGACTTTTTTCCCACTTTTATTAAAGACTAGTGTCTCGACACGTGCGTTGCACGTGGATCTTAATCACGTGGTACATGTTCGTTGTTCTCAAATTAATCGTGGCGAACTACCTGTGAATGGTCAGCAATGTCTTGCTGCATAGCTTTTTTTACCCTCTGTAGTAAATACATGCTGAAATTCATATGATCAATTATAATTATTACGAGGGAAGTTCCATTTCACACATACCGAATTATTTCAGGAAGGACACAAAGGTTAGTTGGCTTTAAGAGTCATTTTCAATAGCAAATGTATCCATACAGTAAGTTTGATATCAACCTTATTTTGGTAATACCAATAAACCATAGTGCATAGTGATCTTGTAAAAATAACTGAAGCTTAATTTTTTTTCCTCTGTCCCTGACAAAATGTTGAATGTGGATCCTCTTTCTGGTAGCTTTTTGCTGGTGTTATAGTGATTGGCGGTCGGTTGCACATGTGTATATGAACAGTTTTAGTTAATTAAGAAGGATGGTAGTTTGTGTTAGCTTGCATATATGAGGCACAACCATGTAATTAAACATATCTCAGAACCATGTACGGAATAAATACTATTTTATTAGTATTGACAATCGACTAAGAAGTGCTATTTTCTCAAGAACATATATAAATTGTAATGCATGCATATCCAAAAAAAATATTTGATTTTATAATTAATTACAAAGTCAAATCAATCAAAAGCCATTATTCTTGCATAAACTTAAGATGTCTATGAATAAACTCAAAAAACATACTCTCCAATCTACTATATCTTCATTTTTCTAGCTCTCCCGTCGTCAATTTAAATTTGATATATCTCTTTTTTCAAACTTGAATGCTCCAATAGATGATGGCGGAAGCAGAACTCTTTTATCAATTGTATTTTCTCTATTTCCTTCAGGCATAACTATGTCAATTGTGCCTTGGAATAATTCTCTTCTCAATATTGATTGCTCTTTTCTGAAATTTTCTAGCCTTGTTTTTTCTATTTTAGTGAACACGTCACGTCCATAATTTACACCTTCTTCATATATACCTACAGTAAAACAAATATATATATTTATACATAATAAGTGTTAGAATTAAAATCTCATCGATGGATATGATTGAATTGCATAAAGAGCTTGATACCACCTTTCTTGGTCAATAATCGTTATTTCTTCAGATTAACTTTTTCACAATAAGAAACTATCATTTTTTTATCCATTTAACTGAATGGGGCTTGTATAAAGGCAACATAAATTCAACAAATAGACATGTAAGATGTGGAAAAATTAAAATGACATTTATTAAAGAGGAATGCATAATGGGAATTAATACATTTATCAAATTGATGGCGGACTGTAGCATTGCTTTGTCCCTCCCCTTTCCTGAAATGAGCAAATGGTAGAAAAGACATATTACGTACATTTGGAGGGTATTTTTACGCAAATTTGCAAGAATTATAAGGCCTATAATAATTCTACATCGACGCAACAAACTAAAAGCAGTAGAATGGAGAGTCACATAATTGTTGGTATAAGTCGTATGACTCCCACCTTTACAACCAATGTTTTCAAACTAAAAGAAGAATAAACCATGAGGATAAAAAGGAATATAATGTTAGGACTAATTAATAATGAAGATAGAAAACATCAGTCAATATTCTGCGAATCCATGTACATATTAATACCAGCGTAATCCTCCGTTTATCTGCTGCTTTGTGGATTGAATATATTGTTTGGAAACTCACAATTTAAAAGCCTGTAGATTTATGTTCAGAAGAAATCTAACTTATTTGTATATGTTTAATCTCTGCGAACGCAATAACAAACATATAATCTACAACCTACAAAGAAAAATCAATATAAAATAATACCGTAATTACCAGATAATGTTTGCTCATACTTGGATTTGATTATACGTAAAGGAAAATTAGATTAAGAAGGACCTTGATCGAAAATACTCTGGTATAGGATTTATCAATAGAAGGTAGCAGTGCAAAGAAATCTTGCATCATATTCGATTTGCTATTCATGTTACCACGGGTTACACATCTTCAAACTAACAATAAATGTATAAACATAAATAGAAGGAAAAGATAGTACAAACTTAAACCTCTTGCTTCCTAACAAACTAAGTAATAGGGAAAAAATTAGTACTTTGATACCATGTGTATTTTCTTTGGAGAAGCATCCATAATTGACCTGTTAAACAACCTGCTAGCCTGCATCATGGAAAGTACATGGAATAAGTATTTTTTGTATGGACATTCTAGCAATTTGCTTATTCGTCTTTTTGAAGTCCCGTAAATGCTTGAAAAATGAAGTAGGCTCTTGTAAGATCATAATGAAGCAGGTTCTCCGAAGTGTTAGGCATGAGCAAGCATATAAGCCATTAAAACGTTAATGAGTGACCGGCATGTTAAAAGACTTCAAAATCAGTGGATAAATTAATCATCAAGAAAACTCTATCAACTTAATCAGAAGAAAAACAACAGTGCACATATTGTTTATTCAAGGACGAAGGTGATAATCATCCAATAGTCACTCCATTGTTTAAAGCCAGATCTCAGAAGGCATTATTATATCTGAATTATATAATGAAAGAGAATAAAGAAAAGAGATGAAAGGGACCGAACAACCTTTTGCTTGACCCTTGATGTTCTATTTCATGTGTTCTCTTTACTTTTCTAAAGCCATAAATATTAGATGAATTGGAGCGATATTGTGGCAACAGGAGAAGAAGCACTATCGTTGCGATTAATCGTGCAAAGAAATACAAAAGGAAGAAGGCGTGCCTGAAAGCGATCCTTACGATCAATGATGCGGCTTCTTGATTTGATAAAAAAATGTTAAAAACTTATGTGTGGTAAATGAGATTGTGGTGGCAGGAATAAATAATTGGATCCTTTTTGAAGGATCACATCGTTTCAAATCCATATGTAGGGATTGATGTTTGAAGCTAAACATTCCTTCCTCTCAGTTGTTTTTTGAAACGACATGTCTCCTGGATTCTGTAGGGTTGAGTGTGTTTTTAGGTTTTAGCGTTGTTTGAAGGGACAAAAAATAAAATCTTGGCGAATTTTCACTTTGTAAATGTTTGTGGAAGAGGAAAAAGATATTAGGAAAAAGAATATACGTAGACATGCTTATATAAATGATCTTTGGTTAAAAGAACTCCTGCTCTTATACTTTCATATGAGGCGCACAAAGAATATGACAAGTTTCAAGGATGAAGAATTGGATAAATCCATACAAACAATGCGAATACTCAAACAATTGGTTGGTCATGTGAATATTCATAAAATTGTACATTTTCAATAATATGTTGACACGACCCAGAATCCGGCTAGGCCGTGCGGGCACCCGACATCCTCCCCTAGACCCGTCAGGCACACCCCTTACCAATTAAATTAGGAAAATAAATATAATAATTCATAAATAAGGACAAGACTTAAAAAACACACAGACATATTGACACTTCTAAGCTGTACGAAAGAAAATTACAGCTAACAACCCAACATACTAAGTTTAGGGCTATCCAGACTAGACATCTAAGAGTACAAAAGAAGACAAATACTTCCTGAAGGGAGCAAAATGCAACTGAAATAATAACCAATAAACTGGTGGCCATCCGGAATAAAAGCTGGCTCACCCTGACAGCTGAAGTCGTCTTCGCTCCTTACAACGTGGCAAACTCAATCCTGGAGCGAACCTTCCGAAACGAAATAGATAGACAAGAAACAAACAACAAACAAGGGTGAGTCAAAAGGACTCAATAAGTGGGGCAGACTAGCCACCTCAAAGAATAGGATAGCAAGCCAGGGAGAAAAGAAACAGACAAACAAAATTCCTCTTATTTAAATTATGAAAAGGCAGAGCCAGATAATAACTAGAAACAAGTATGGAATACAAATTCATCAACAACCAGGAACGTAAGATAGCCAGAACATATAGGTATCCCGAACACATCAACAATGAGAAATTCATCCTGTTGCGGCGTGCAACCCGATCCATATACTCATCCTGTTGCGGCGTGCGATCCGATCCGTATATTTATACTGTTGCGGCGTGCAACCCGAGATACGAGCCAGAAATATATAGGCAAACTGAGATACGGTATACATACCGCATATATAAAACGCAACACGATAGTCACACAATAGTCAGCACGCGGTGCAATGAAATGGGATGAATGCAGTATGATGCAATGGTGTCACATGTGCCAAATAGATGGAGCGGAATCCTCCTGCTCCGGGGGCGGAATCCTCCTAGCGTCAAAATGATGCAATAGAGCGGAATCCTCCTGCTCCGAGGGCGGAATCCTCCTACCCTCAATATGATGTAATGGAGCGGAATCCTCCTGCCTCCGAGGGCGGAATCCTCCTACCCTCAATATGATGCAATGGAGCGGAATCCTCCTGCTCCGAGGGCGGAATCCTCCTACCCTCAATATGATGCAATGGAACGAAATCCTCCTACTCCGAGGGCGGAATCCTCCTACCCTCAATATGATGCAATGTGCATACGAATGCAACATGATGCAATAATAACCCATCACCTGCGCGGGACCCTCATCGACAGCTGAAAAGTATATACCAACTCACAACCAAAGTACAATACTCAGATTCTCAATGAAATACCAATAACAAGACATAATATATAATATAGAATATAAATCCAAAGCTAAGGCGTAATGAGTACGCCTATCGGCAGCTACACACGTAAGGAACACGTGGTAGAAAATCCACGAGGCCAGGTGCCTCCAAAGAAATGGATATAAACACTTACCTTGTTACAAATTTAGTACATCCACTCAATAACCGCTTGTCCTTTGGTTTCATTGCCAAACGATCCCACTGTGTTCAATGAGCAGAAAATATATCAAATAGGGATAAAGGCTTCATTCCTCACATCTTAGGGCAACCCGGTTAGGAGCCTGATACCCTATTCGCATACGCAATACGCAGGCCAGGTCTATGTACGGGGTTTATGGTCACATAACCAAACCCTAAATAAATTATATTTATAAGTTTCCCATAACTCACTGAGTACAAATATATAATCAATTTCGTTATCGGGGTCCATTTGGCCCATTAACTATTAATTGAACTTATTAAAACGATGTATAATATTTCAAGTTTTACCGTTAAAACATATTCAAACACACGTAATAAACTCAAATAATATATTAGGATCATTACCTGTATGTTTCAGGATGAAAATTCTACTTTTCTCCGGCCCATTTTCTTATTTTCTGGCATATTTTTCTGTCGCGTTCTCAGCTTTCCGTTTCCATTTGCTTCTGTTTCGTTTCACTACTTCTCTTGATTTGGAGGATAAGGGATTAAGAATCCCTTTTGACCACCGATCAATTTATATATTTTGTCTTTTCCTTTTTCGTCTTTTTCCCTTTTTTTTCTTTTAAAATTCGCAGTTACGGTAAAAATTAAAACTGTACCCTACGATATTCGAAATAATCCCAACTTTTGCATACAAGTTATACAAAATATATGTAACATACTCGCGAAGACGTATCTCAAATTGGTCTTCCGAAACTCAAGATGCGAATTTAAATAAAAAAGTCAAATTATTTAACTTTCGGCATATTAGCAGAAACTAGCCGAACAACATCGAAATTATCTTTCAAAAGTTCACAAAAGTCAAAAATAATCATACGAGTCCAACGGTGCTTTCGGATTTCGAATCGGAGCTCATTCGGCAAAAGCGAGCTCGAAAATCTCTTTTTAATATTTATCGCCCATTAAAACTGAAACCTTTCTTCCGATGCCTACTAAACGAGGTCTGATTTAGCTCAAATTTTACAGACAGGTGCTAATGGACATTACGAATATTTTAAAATTATCGACACGCCAATTGGAGTCCTAACTTCCGAAACGACTGACCGAGGTCGTTTCATTCTCCTCCACTTAAACTCTCGTTCGTCCTCGAACGAGCCTAAATCTAAAGCAAGATTCACGCTGATAACAAAAGAACTTGCACGACCTTCATAAACTATCCAACGAAATTTTTCTCATGATTACAGAATTAAAACTATAACACGAACACCGAACTCTTGGAATAAAACATATCTGGATAATATAATAACACCATTGCCCGGATTATTCTGACTAAGATGATCCTTCCTCGATCACGAGAGGAGAGTTCTACATTTTCGAAATAAAGATACACGAAACTTTGAATGGGTTAACATGATTCAGCCGATAATTACCTCTTCGATATACCTTTCGATATAGAACAGGTCGATGGAACTAAGAATTAGCTTACGCTTCAGCAACGCCTTAGAGATTTAATATTATGATTCGGTATCAACTGGAGGAAGACTCCTATACTTAAAGCATAAACTCATACAACTAATTTGAATAGAAATAGTCATCCTCGCACAACCTGCTGGATTAAAGAAGACCTAGCTAAAAGCTGAACATAGGCAGACCTAAACTACCAAACTACCCTTTCGAGTTGCCAACTAGCTGCAACTCTCGTCACAACTCCATACCTTTGCCATAAACACCACCGCCTGATGCATGGTACTTCTATATAAAAATTTCGACAGAGTTTCCCCTGAAACTGGATGATCCGCAAAAACAGAACCAACACTATACTATACATGGGAATGGATACCCGGATAAACTGATGACATAAACATGTTAAACGGATAACAAGATGAGACAACTGGACCAAAACAATAATATGCTTCCAAAACAATGATATGCTTACCCAGCCACATTAACACGTACTCTGGCTCAATACAGGGAACGTCACAAGCGGCTACCAATCGCCCAAGCTCACTAGTGCCGGATGAAGAAGAAATGGAAATAGATCGAGGATAGAAATAATTAGAGCTTCTGGAAGTTCATCTTCTTATTTGCTTGACTACCAAAGCTAGACTATTTCCGCATCAGGCGAGCCAAAAAATCGCAATTTAAGAGATAGACATTAAATAAGCTTTATGGAAAAACATCCATAACAAGTTTAACCTTCCAATAAGAAGGAAATTCTGCCAATTTACCATAAACCCTTTTATAACCCAGATAAGCTCATAGGATAACATGACTTTACTAGCATTTTGAACCAAGATGAGATACGTAGATCGAATATTACTTACTAATCACTTGCACCGGAAGAGATGATAACACTTTCTGATGATGACGAATAAGAATCCCATCATCATACCAACACTGATTTCCGAGGAGAGAGGTAAAATGACTTGACATAATAACACAAGGTGGCATAATAGGATGCCAAGCAGCAATAGCAATACTCACCGTCAAATCTCTTATATTTCAGATCAGATAAACTAGTAGGTTCTCATAAATGCCAGGAATAAATCGTATCAGAAACTCACCCCTCTACCGCAACTGATTCTTAATTACGACAATATCCAAGGAAACCGTCGAAACATGATAAGACACACCATTTCCAGATCGATCGGAAAGATAAATCTTACTTACAGATAAGGGAAGAAGAAATCTCAGGGTCTACTATATCGGATACCTCGGCATCCCGCCAGACAAGCAGTTCATATAACTGCCTCTACAGCTGAGTCGAGTCACTACCCTGACAATCACTTTCTGAAGAACCACTGCCACCACACTCTCAACCTCTACTGGTATGGTGGCATTTCTTTTGCTGATTGAGGTCTAAATAAAATCCCATGTGATTGCACAGATACCTGATGACGCGAGAAAAGACGACTGCTAACTTGTCGGAGTAAGGGAAAGCTCCTCAAAGTATAGCCAGACTCACAACAATGATAACAGAAAAACTCTTCAAATCTTAACCGAAAAATACTTGCACAAATAGCTATATCAAATAACAATTAAGGTGAAGCAGGGTCAGGAACGACGAATCTCTTTATGATAAACAGATCTATTTTGCAAGTTCGTTATTACGGGTAGTTCCTACAAAGGATCGGACTAATGACGTATACAATACTTGAATTCTCGATGTAGATGCTACATAGTTGGTTCTCATCCTTCAGAGACTACGAGTGTAATAAGAGCATCCGTCGACAAAAGGATCACTTTCGTTGAATATAGGAACTGGGCAGATTGTTGATAGTTGTAAAGAAAAGACTGAATCTGATCTTAACGAGCTACTGGCGCATTCTAAGAATCAAGTGACACAAGCTGAGATAACCTGGAAGGTGACCTCCCAAAATAATCAGAACTCTTACCTCCAAATGAGGTACCATGGTTGCCCACTTGGGCCACGGGATCTCTTTCTCTCCCGCTCTAATTTATAGTATGCCACGTACCTTCGGGCAATATCAACAACATCATCAAATGAAGTCCCGACCTCAATTTCTCGAGCCATCTAGGATCTCAAGGAAGGAGAAAGGTCATCAATAAGTCTCTGAATCTCTCGAAAGGCTCATGGACTAGTTCTAATGCATATTCAGCCATTCTATAGAATTCAATCTCATATTCTGAAACCAACAAGCTAACCGACAGGCTACCCTGTCCAATCCACTCAAACTAGAGATACTTTACATCTCGCTCGCTACTCGAAAGGAACTTTTCCATGAATCTAGAAGAAAAATCGAACCACGTTAGCTAATAAGAGAGAGGCCCACCAATTCAAGGCTGGACCCCTGAAATTGGAAAAAAAGAATAATCAACACCATACCGCTTGATATAATCAAAAGCCTGAAGGATACGCTGGCATTATTTTATTTTAAAAAAAATCACGAGTTTTATCTGATGCATTGCTTAAGAATATCGGAAGGTTCAACCGCGTAAAATAATGCAACCTCATGGGCACTCGGACTGAACTGTTACCTCGGCTAGCTAACCAGCCAGAACAATTGGTGGCGCAACACATGCTGCATTTGGAACATATTTTACTGGGGCAATATTAAGAACTGGAATAAAAGTTCCCTGAGACCGAGCATCTGCACCTGCGGCAACCTGATAAGCTGCCTAGCAAATAATAGGTTTTTGCGGTATCTACGTCACCAAGATTCTCGTAAAAGCATCGTAGAGATCACAGGAAACTACAAGGCCCTGTTCCCTTGCCCATCGGGAGCTCGTACAGCTGGGACCTCCAACTAGATCGCCGGCACGATAAAAAAACTCTCGGGGCTTCGTCAGTGCTAGCCCCACGCTAGACTACTTCGTCTTGAACTCATACTGTTTGCTGATTTGTCGCACGAGGGTTTCACAATTACCACGAAGGAATTAACGAAAATACTTTTACATCCTAGACCGATGCACGATCAGAAAAAAAAAAAAAAAAAAAAGAAGTGAAACCTCCTAAATGCCACCATAGCCTCTCGTAGATCAGTACGGACGTCTACGTACCCATCAGCGAGACTCTACTAAATACTGTCTTAGTCTGGATAGACTCTAAATCGGGCTCTAATACCAACTGACATGACCCAGAATCCGGCTAGGCCGTGCGGGCACCCGACATCCTCCCCTAGACCCGTCGGGCGAACCCTTACCAATTAAATTAGGAAAATAAATATAATAATTCATAAATAAGGACAAGACTTAAAAAACACACAAACATATTGACACTTCTAAGCTGTACGAAAGAAAATTATAGCTAACTACCCAACATACTAAGTTTAGGGCTATCCAGACTAGACATCTAAGAGTACAAAAGAAGACAAATACTTCCTGAAGGGAGCAAAATGCAACTGAAATAATAACCAATAAACTGGTGGCCATCCGGAATAAAAGCTGGCTCACCCTGACAGCTGAAGTCGTCTTCGCTCCTTACAACGTGGCAAACTCAATCCTGGAGCGAACCTGCCGAAACGAAATAGATAGACAAGAAACAAACAACAAACAAGGGTGAGTCAAAAGGACTCAATAAGTGGGGCAGACTAGCCACCTCAAAGAATAGGATAGCAAGCTAGGGAGAAAAGAAACAGACAAACAAAATTCCTCTTATTTAAATTATGAAAAGGCAGAGCCAGATAATAACTAGAAACAAGTATGGAATCACAAATTCATCAACAACCAGGAACGTAAGATAGCCAGAACATATAGGTATCCCGAACACATCAACAATGAGAAATTCATCCTGTTGCGGCGTGCAACCCGATCCATATACTCATCCTGTTGCGACGTGCGATCCGATTCGTATATTTATACTGTTGCGGCGTGCAACCCGAGATACGAGCCAGAAATATATAGGCAAACTGAGATACGGTATACATACCGCATATATAAAACACAACACGATAGTCACACAATAGTCAGCACGCGGTGCAATGAAATAGGATGAATGCAGTATGATGCAATGGTGTCACATGTGCCAAATAGATGGAGCGGAATCCTCCTGCTCCGGGGGCGGAATCCTCCTAGCCTCAATATGATGCAATAGAGCGGAATCCTCCTGCTCCGAGGGCGGAATCCTCCTACCCTCAATATGATGTAATGGAGCGGAATCCTCCTGCTCCGAGGGCGGAATCCTCCTACCCTCAATATGATGCAATGGAGCGGAATCCTCCAGCTCCGAGGGCGGAATCCTCCTACCCTCAATATGATGCAATGGAACGGAATCCTCCTGCTCCGAGGGCGGAATCCTCCTACCCTCAATATGATGCAATGTGCATACGAATGCAACATGATGCAATAATAACCCATCACCTGCGCGGGACCCTCATCGACAGTTGAAAAGTATACACCAACTCACAACCAAAGTACAATACTCAGATTCTCAATGAAATACCAATAACAAGACATAATATATAATATAGAATATAAATCCAAAGCTAAGGCGTAATGAGTACGCCTATCGGCAGCTACACACGTAAGGAACACGTGGTAGAAAATCCACGAGGCCAGGTGCCTCCAAAGAAATGGATATAAACACTTACCTTGTTACAAATTTAGTACATCCACTCAATAACCGCTTGTCCTTTGGTTTCATTGCCAAACGATCCCACTGTGTTCAATGAGCAGAAAATATATCAAATAGGGATAAAGGCTTCATTCCTCACATCTTAGGGCAACCCGGTTAGGAGCCTGATACCCTATTCGCATACGCAATACGCAGGCCAGGTCTATGTACGGGGTTTATGGTCACATAACCAAACCCTAAATAAATTATATTTATAAGTTTCCCATAACTCACTGAGTACAAATATATAATCAATTTCGTTATCGGGGTCCATTTGGCCCATTAACTATTAATTGAACTTATTAAAACGATGTATAATATTTCAAGTTTTACCGTTAAAACATATTCAAACACACGTAATAAACTCAAATAATATATTAGGATCATTACCTGTATGTTTCAGGGTAAAAATTCTACTTTTCTCCGGCCCATTTTCTTATTTTCTGGCATATTTTTCTATCGCGTTCTCAGCTTTCCGTTTCCATTTGCTTCTGTTTCGTTTCACTGCTTTTCTTGATTTGGAGGATAAGGGATTAAGAATCCCTTTTGACCACCGATCAATTTATATATTTTGTCTTTTCCTTTTTCGTCTTTTTCCTTTTTTTTTAAATTCGCAGTTACGGTAAAAATTAAAACTGTACCCTACAATATTCGAAATAATCCCAACTTTTGCATACAAGTTATACAAAATATATGTAACATACTCGCGAAGACGGATCTCAAATTGGACTCCCGAAACTCAAGATGCGAATTTAAATAAAAAGGTCAAATTATTTAACTTTCGGCATTTTAGCGGAAACTAGCCGAACAACATCGAAATTCTCTTTCGAAAGTTCAAAAAATTCAAAAATAATCATACGAGTCCAACGGCGCTTTCGGATTTCGAATCGGAGCTCATTCGGCAAAAGCGAGCTCGAAAATCTCTTTTTAATATTTATCGCCCATAAAAACTGAAACCTTTCTTCCGATGCCTATTAAACGAGGTCTGATTTAGCTGAAATTTTACAGACAGGTCCTAATGGACATTACGAATATTTTAAAATTATCGACACGCCAATCGGAGTCCTAACTTCCGAAACGACTGACCGAGGTCGTTTCATATGTCGTAGATGGAAATATTGTAGATAAAAATAGGCCGTGAAAGCAATCCTAATGCGTGAAATTATAGTAATTGAATAGTGATTGAACTAATTTCCTCAGAATGTTAATTGTCTTCTTCTTTCTTGTCACTTTGCACGTATAATATTCCCAAAGATTTCAAATCTTAATGTGATAACTTTCTTATATTAGAATTTACATACTTTACCGTTTACGACATTTCAGTTGTTTGTAAATTTTTGTGGAAGAGGAAAAAGATAATAGAAAAAAATATATATGTAGACATGCTTACATAATTCATCTCCGGTAAAAAATAAGTCATGGTCATATAATGTTACTGTGCTATACTTTCACAAGTATCACACAAAGAAGATGACAAGTTTCAAAAATGTAGAATTGTATAAATCCGTAGTATGGTTCTGTCCATAAAATCATTTGGTTGCTAAACTCTTCTAAGTGTCTTTTGAAAGGCAACTATTTTAGAAATAATTAACGACTCCTTATCTAGAATGGACACTACTCTTTAGAAGAAGCACATCAACAGTAATTTGGTAATCGTATTAAAGCATAGTACATAGCGATATTCTATAAATAGCTGAATCATAAGGTTTTTTTTCCTCCCTCCTGCCAATATTGGTATGTTGATGAAATTTTGAATGTGAATTGTTGATTCGGTAGCTTTTTGCGGTTGTTATGGTGATTGGTTGTCCGTTGAACCTGTGTAAATGAACATTTTTAGTTATTTAAGGAGGATGGTAGTTTGTGTTTTCTTGCATATATGAGTCACAACCCTGTAATCGAACATATCTCACCTAATACCTCCTTGTAGACAATATTTTTTGGTGTACGTTCCTTTCAATTGTTTTGGTTGCTCTGTCATAACCAGTACCTTTGTTGTTGACATCGATATCCCTTGTGATAGTGCCACGTATAGTTGGCCATGTGAGAAAACATGTTGAGGAAGATACAATCCAACATTTGGTATTGTTTGGCCTTGTGATTTGTTAATCATCATAGCAAAGCATAAACGTACTGGGAATTGTTTTCGAATGAATTTGAATGGATATCCTTCATTATCAGGTGGTGATAGTTGTATTCTCGAGATGAATACATGTTTGGAGGTAGCTTGCCCAGTAGTGATCTCTGCATGTATGACGTTGTTATCAAATCCCCTGCAAATCATCCTTGTACCATTGCATAAGCCGTTTGAAGCATCCAAATTGCAAAGTAACATGATGGGCGCATTGTGTTTTAGAACCAACCTGTTTCCAAAGATTTGTTTTCAAGAATGTACTGTTGGTGTTTGTTAAGAGAGTGTATATGTACACATACAAATATTTAAATTAACATATGTAATATACTTGAGAACATACCTATGCGGAGGGAGACCATTTGGCGTTAAAGTATTTAGGTATTCTTCCTGATAGTAGTTGTTTGTATCGTCTGCTGCTGAGTCGAAGCTAATAAATGTTCTGGCTTCACCTGGAAACTTGGCTATCAACATTTCATTAAGTTGATCTACATATTCATTTTTGCTTGCCAAGATAGCCCTTTCAATAATGAACTTGGTTGAACTTGCATTCTGTAGCAGGGAAGGAAATACTTCTTCTATTAAGCATTCCTCTGGTGTAGTATTGCTAGAGTGTTTGACAATCATTTTTTCTGGAATAGCTATCAAGTTATCATTGGTTATTTGGTCCTCCCTGTTGCCAACCCGGAGTAAGAATTGACTGAACTGTGGATCCGCTCGTGCTCTCATATTTGTTGTAAAATGGATCTTTTCCATTAAAGGCCACAAATACGATTTCACCAAACTCGCACCAATAGTCTCTGCTCTTGTTGATTTTGGAACAACCGGCAGCACCTGTCGAATATCTCGTCCAAACACCATGACTTTTCCCCCAAAAGGCACATTGGTGTCTAATATATCGCGAAAGCTCCTATCAACAGTTTCAATTGTGTGTCGCTTGGCCATGGGTGCCTCGTCCTAAAGTATTAATTTTGCCTGTCTAATCAACGCAGCAGCACCACTTTGTTTTGACATGTTTGTTATGGTTGAATCATTTGTCTCAAGGGGTATGTCAAACCTTGAGTGAGTCGTACGACCACCTGTTAATATTGCGGCTGCCACACCACTGGTTTCAGTTGCCAATGCTATCATGCCTCTTGATCTAACATTTGCTAGTAATGCGCGGTATAAGAATGTCTTTTCTGTTCCCCCGGGTCCATCCACAAAGAACAGTTTTGATGTGCCCGAGTCGACACAATTTATATTGCGTTGAAAGCTTCTTCTTGCTCTGGATTTAACTTGGATTGGGCTTCACAATATTCCATAGGGATCTTCAAAGACTTCTCTTCAAGAATTTCTCTACATCTTGCAGTACTATTCTTGCATGATTGTTCACTGAGCTTTGGTAAATCATATTTTGCACAACTCTTGCCCATACTCTCAAGATAGTAATTTATGCTTTTCAGTGTACATTGTAGCTGGTCATTTGGTGACCTCCCATGTATTCGTCGGAAGTCTTCTGACATATCATCATAATATGTTTCCCATAGCTTGCGAACATTTGTTGGATTGCAGTGGACAAAAATTATTGCAAATAAGCTCCGTAATGCCGATGGCATTTTGAAGAGTACCGCCTCGCGTAAGCATTCAGAAATACTGTTATCCGATTCTAGTAACCCTCTTTCTTTGGCTGCTTCTTTGAAGGATTCACAAAGCTTCCCATTCATAGTAAGTAGGTCTTCAAACGACGTTGGTCCTCTTACATGGTTTAGCAATAATCTCTCAAAATACCTTTCACCTTCTCGTGGGTTTGCTGTTAAGTTTAATTTAACATAGTTAAACTTAATTCCCAAATAAAGTAGTAATTGGAAATATTGAATTAAGCACCGTACCAGTATTAATTCGGCCAATGACATAGCGATTTTTACGTTCTTCCCAAATTTTTGCTTGTGGCTTCCAAACGTAATGCTCCGGAAATTCTCTGTATAGATATTTCCTAGCTTCAGGTTTGTTGTAGCACATCTCGAAATACTCGGTCAGCATTGTTCGCTTGACATTTTCAGATTCCATCACCGATTGTAGATTTTGCCTTTTCCCGTAGTACACTAAGAGATAATAGATTATTATTATTAGTACCGATCTTGCTTCTTTACCCTTGTCAAATTTTAGAATCTAAAAGTTCGTGTACCTACTTGCGATAAACAATTAATGAATGTAAAATTAGTGATTTGGTTATTGTAATTTTAATACCTGCTTGGTGGTTGGGGAGATGTAACTGGAGGTTTATAACTGGAGGCTGCATCTCGCTCAATTTGAACTCATAAATCCGCCATAGCGCTTCTGGTGGAGATACCCATCTTGCATCTTGAAAACTTTTAATTTCATCTACAATATGTTCTCCGTCTTCAGACTCAATGTAGACTGCACACCTATCGTGTCCTTTATATATGTACTTGTAGAGATACTTTATTGCTTTCACTCCTAAGCAGACCTCAACGTTGAGGTGGCAATTGTATCTCATCAACAAATAAGGATTATAAGGCACAACCCATTGGTTATTCATCATCATTCCACGCACATTAACTGTTTGGCCATCATTTCTTCTTTTATAAATAGGATATCCATCATTTGCTTGAGTAGATTGGTTGCTAAATGGGCGTGGATAATGATATTTGCATTGACCGTCTTTCATGCAAGGGCTTGTTTGACGATTTTGACCACAAGGACCATGTATCATATATGCCTTGTAACAATTTCATTCAATTCTGGATATTTGTCCGAATTTCTGCCGAAATGAATCTATCATACTGATCCGCTGACGTTATCTTGTGACCTTGTTTCAATACGATCAAAAGGTGTATATGAGGTAAGCCTCTCTTCTGGAACTCAACAACAAAAACATGTGCAGCAATAGGGCCAAATATCTCTTTCTTGATAATTTGTTCTTTAAGATCCTGCAATTTAGCTCGAAAAACTCTAGTCACCAAGTCTGGCCTATCTTGAGCTAGTTGGCCTTCACATAACTCTTGTTTGATCTCTGCCCATTCAGGGTTGCAGGTCATTGTGATGAATAGATCCGGTCTTCCAAAGTGTTGAACCAGAGCCATTGCGTCCATATAGCGTCTCCTCATATCACGTGGACCTCCAACAAATGATACAGGAAGTACTACCCTTTGACCTACCCTCTCTCCACTACACTCACCTGCCATGACACTATCGACTATACCTTGATATATCTCCCTTCTGAAATTTGATTGTTCATTTCTTACAAATTCAAGCCTTGTAGTTTCTATCTTGATGTACATGTCAACAACAAATTGTTGCAGTAATCTGCCACAGAGTAGCAATGTGGATTTGTCTTCTCTTCGTACTAGCAGTCTGTAACAGTAGTACTCTCTATAAGAAACAAACCCTCTGATTTCGCGTTGTGCACCTGAATTTAGATTTCCTTGTGTTAATAATTTATAGGTGAGGAGAGTAAAAACATAGCTGCGTAATTTGTTAAAATTACCTTGGGCCTCGTTGTCAAAAATCTCTGAGGCATTTTGGAATGTTCGAATGTTATTGTTGGTTGTTGCAACTGTATTTATGCTGCGGGCACTTTTGAATTGGGATATTTCTTAATTTGTTGATGCCAACCTGCTTGCCCTTGGGGTAAGAGCAACGGATACTGTAGGGGATCATAACAACCATAATAATGTTTTACCCGGTGTTTGTTACCTGAATGCTCATGAACAGTAATATCTCTTTCAAACGGTATGTTTGGATTGTTTCCATCGATCCAAATGGCTCCAACTTGATCCATTGATGGGGTGTTGTAAACTCGCTGATCTAAAGAAGAGTTTGATGAAATGTGAATTTCTAAATTTTGGAATGCGGGTGATCTTTTAGCTGCCTGAAGAATTGTGCATATGGATTTCCATCCATGATTTCCTTTATTTTACCCATGACCTCCTCTGATAAATTGGCCTGTTGTAGTTTAGACATCTGATTGCTCAGCTCATTGTCTGTATCGTAAAAGTACAGCTGAAAGTAGCAGGGGTTATCAGCACGCGGGATCAATGACGGTAGATCATGATATATTTGGCCTTGTGCCCTAAATGTGTAAACACCTTTCCTTGATGAAGCTATTTCTTTATCGAGCTTAACTCCAAATAATGTGAAAGCAAATATATGATTGTAAGCTCGGATATTTTTGCCAAACTGTGCAGCTTCTTCTGTCGTAGATGTAAATAGTTCATACAACTCTCATGGTGCTGCTGTGGATGCCAGTCTGATAGTTCCGTTTGCGCAATAAAATGTAGGTGGCTCATATTGGAACTTCTTTGCATTACAGTGGATACATTCAGGTACTTGTTGCAATAAGTGAATAGTTGTTGCAGCAATAGTGTTTTCGCTCTCCCCTAAATTCATATATGCAATTGTTAAATCTCAGTGAATCAATGAATTTCGTAAATCGTTTTGTATTGATTAAAATATACTATATTAAGCACAATTGTTTCATATATACCTCCATTATTGTTCTTCCGACAAAGCCGCAAGTCGCAAGCCTCTTTTTGGCTTCTTAATGGTTGTTTCAGGGGTGTCGGCAATATTTAATGGTTGAGTACATGCGATATATTTTTATACCCTTCTCATAGCTCTTTGTAGAGCTAATTCCTCTTTAATGTAAATAAGAAATTATTAGTTCTTGGGATTAACACGAAACCGACGTGAATAAAGTTCAAGATAACAACAAATGTTTTCAATTGTTTGTGTTTATATACTGATACTATATACAAATGAATGTACAACTTCTTCTTGTCCACCTGCTATTGCGTTATATTTGCGCTTGTTTCCTACCAATTTTATTAAACACGAAAATTATGGTTTCATCCGTAAATATAGAACTGTCAGTACAAAAAATACTATCGGATTACCTTTTCGCAGATTGTTCACTCTATTTAGAAATCCTCTAGGCAGGATGGCAGGCTGCGTTGCACTTGTTTCTTCTCCTATACAGAGTATGTTTTGTCATTTCTAAGTCATATATTATTGAGGTTAAAAAGGACATAGACCAGTAGGTTTTATTTCCTTAACCTGTGTTGTCATCTGTCGTGAATGACCCGTTAGCAAGTTCCATATTGGTCCAAATTAATCGCAGCAATTCCCTGTATAACATTATTCGGAACAGTGAATTTAGTATACCTTTATGAAATGGTGTATGTATGAACAAACCTTATGTAAATATGTTTTACCTATATTATGAACTGCGTTCAATGTATACTCGATTAAATGATTCTACAGAGATGTAACAGTATACATACAATTTGTCAAAACAAATACCCAGAAAATTAAAGTATCATAAGATTTATTTATATAGATGAAAGGGACATACATATATTATAGAATGCTAAGCCAGCCCAAGTTGTTCTATTATTATGGACAAAAATAACAAACAAAGAGGTATACACAATAGCAGATTGCTACATCGACAAGTACAACCTAAGCAAACTAATATCTCCATATAAAGTAACGGCCGTATGATCCCTGTTTTATTCAAAGAACAAACACAATGATTTATGGCCTACATGTGTAAAATATGTACCTTGACGAATGAGGAGATTGCAACTTACCTTCCATTAGTAACAATTATCTCTCGCCGCAGGTTACGGCCTTCTCCTATAACTGGTTTCACAGTTGCTAAAATGCAAACTACGTCTGAAAAGTATGATCTCAACATTATTGTTAATTGTCTAAGTAAAATATGCGCAGGAATGATATGGAAAGACTTAAAAAGGATTGTCAAATTTGTCACTGCTTCCAAATAAACTGGGAATTGTTGTCAAGCGTATTATATAGAATGACAATGAGAATTGTGAAAGCGTTGTAAAGAATTACCAAAGATGGAGCCGTCTTCAAGTATTAGTGCATCGTCTAGGGTGATAAAGCGGTTGGAAAATCTTTCAATTGGAATGCTTTTAATGGATTCCCTGACAATAGTATTTTCAGTAAAAGCAATTTCAACTTCTTTGTGAACAGAAGAGTAGTTAGGGTTAACAGCGTCTAAGCGTCCATTGATGATGTAGTAAGTCTTATTCGGTTGGAGGAAGTCTTTCCACTTTTCGATTAAAGTATTGAACAGGGTGGTCTGGATCTTTGTCCCCTATATAATATTAGGGAATCGAGTTACTACCCAGTAAAAGGAGTATGAGATAAACTAAAGAACTCATTTCAAATAGTGTTACCTCATTGTCAATTAATATTATATTCTGAAAACACCTTCTTGCTTTGGCTTTTTGTAAGTTGTTACCGGCCCTCTACTAAAGACAAGTACTTTTAGGACCCAATGGCAAGAGTACTTCTCTAGCTTGCTTATCGGCGCACTTTGTTTTGATAATTCCAACTCGGTTGTCATTTTGCAATTTTCCTAAGATGGTCAGAGCGACAAAACCAAAAAAGCAATCGAACAATAATATTATAGCAAAGGGGTGCATAATCGACATTCCACTATATGTAACATAGATTATTGTGGCAGACAACAGTTTGTAACAATTGTAACAATAAATATCTTGCGCTGGCATTAGCTGCTATTATTCTAGTTATGACAATGTAAAAGTAAAAACTTACTTATTGCTTGCGTAAGCCTGAGTAAGTGCAACCCTGCATAGGTAATAGGATACATGATGAGAGCCTTAAGGTTTATCGAAATAGCATACATTAAGATAACCAGAGCAAGTATTATATTGGGTGTATTTATCTTCCATATGCAAGAGAATCCTTCGTTGGCATCATGATTGTCGATAATGCGATAAGCTGACTTGCTAAAGAACTACATGTAATTATTATCCAGATTATGTACTGATTATTGATCCCATCTATGATGAGAATTCTCTTAAACGTACCACTAATTATGTACATTGCATTCGATCCTAGTAATTTTCCATATTTGCGTTATTCTGTATATGCAATTCCTTCAAGTGTTTATAATTTCACACAGAGTGTTCACAATCTCAAGATTGGTGAAGTTGTCAATGTACGTGAGATCCCACTTTCATTATCATGTCCATCGTAGGTCGCTGAGACCATATCTCTATCTGTAAACAACTTATATGGCTTAAACAATTGACATGATTTGAAATGGTGAATGGACTAAAGAATGACATTTTGCTTCAGTTCCGAAAAGCAACCATATTAATGCCCAGAATCGTGGAGTCTTTGGTACTTAATAGTCAGAGGGGGCAGTAGTATAAGATAAATGAAAGATTAAGAGTTGGAAATAGGAGTACTTTTTATAGGATAGATGATCACAGCTCGAGGAGTTGATTCTTGTTTACAGAACAATCCAGGAGAAACATGCCAATAACTTAGATCCAAAGGAAATACCTTAAGCTTCTTAGTTTCATTACTTCATCCGAAGATGATACATAAGAAATTATAAGTAGTACGTAAAATTTTGTACGTAAAAGCTAAGCCAGAAATACACTCATCTGTTTAGTTGTTGTAGCTTAACAACATATTGTAACAATCCAAACAACATATGGTATAGCCGAGCAGTAGCTACAAATTTATTATCGGCCATTGCCACCGCCACCACTGTCAGATCCACTTCCTACGCCAACTCCATGTCCAACTCCAGCACCAACACCAACTCCTATACCAATTCCAACTCTAACTCCGAATCCTCCACCATGTCCACACCAACTCCTATACCAACACCAACTCCTATACCTAGTCTCTCGGTATGTGCATTGCACGTGTATCCCGAGTCCAAAAAGCAATCGACTTTTTTATTGGTGAATATAAAAAATACTACTATTAATCACCAACTAAACAAACAACTACAGCTTTTGATATCTGCAACCCTGTTACTACCTTCTCTCTTCTTTATTTCTGTGCAACTCTCCTAATCTACTCCTCACTTCCTAGTTGTATAAGTTTATAATTTGCTAGATTTCTATATGCATATGCTGAGTGTATTCAATTTCGGCAAATACTATCAATTTTATTAAAAGAAAGCTTTGAGTGAAAACTATATAAGCTAAAGTTAAGGTGGTATCCAGCTTTGTGAGAACCGGCACAGACAAATTAACAATCCAAGATCATCACTAAGTGTGTCAACAAATTACAGAAAATTGACTATTGACTAAGGGGGAAAAGCTCATAGATAGATGATAATTGAAATTCACGTCCTCTTTATCCTCTATATTCTATTTTGATTGCAAAGTTATTACGTTTTTCCACAGAATTACAAACTTACAATATTCCCTCTAATGAAGTGGTGAACTTTCTCAGTTTTAGAGAAATCCCTATGCCATATCTATAAACAAAGAGAGACTGGAAGCATTACTTTGTGTGGCAACTTAAAAGTTAGATACAGGATAAGTTATTTAAGTTACTTCACTCAAACAAGATGAAATAGATAAAGATATTATAACAACAACAATAATCAAATAACTCTACAAACATATACCACAATAATTTCTCTACATTAGAATTTTCAAATCGTGTTCATTTATTCTTTTATTAAACTTGACAGCAAAGTATTCTTGGGTATATAAGGAGGGCCTTACAAATTCAAACAACACAAGAACCTTTCTCCTATACCATAAAGTGAAGCTTTTGTTAATTACTGTAATAAAATTTTTAACAGTTCAAGAGATAAATAGGAGCAGAAGAAACAAAGTACAGAGTACTACTACTATGGAAGAAAGCATCACGGTGGCAACTCTCTTGCGGAGAGGAAGTTCAATGTGAAGGGTGGTGTCCTATATTTGGCTGGAGTAAAAAGGGGGCACAAAGCAGAAGTCTGTGGATGCACTATGGCAGGTATACAATCGGAGTGAGGCTTAATTTCACAGTCTGTGATGCACTATGGCAGGTATACAATTGGAGTGAGGCTTAATTTCACAACTGACAAAAGAAAATTAAAAGCACTTTCACAACCATTACTCCATTATTTTCTGCTGAAAGAACTATCAAATTCCAAAAATTATTCCTATTTCAAAATCGCATGGCCTTTCCCACTTATTTACCAACAAAAAAAAGAAGCTGCTCATAGAAATCATCATCGACCATTCAGTGAACCTAAGTTTGATATTGACAAATTACGCTAAACCGTTAAGGCGCAGATAAACGCTAATTTAAACTTCTCTCTGACAAAAGGCACACGTATAAATACCGCTTAATACACGCAATTACAGACAAAGATAGATTGAACAAAGGTAAGGGGATAGAGAAGCTCACAGTATTTGGGGGCAAAGACGAACAGATGATGTTTGCGACAGAAACTAAGATGAGAAATTATGGTGTGCAATTTGAAGCAAAGCGGATTGAAATGGAACAAAGGTAAGGGGATAGAGAAGAGAAAGCATTGAATATGGATAGAAACGGAATCTGGTGTATATATAACCATGGGATTGAAACGGTGGAAACTTGCAGACGCTGTTTGGGCAGAGGGAGTGCAATTTGAAGCAAAGCGTCTGTTTGTATCGGGCAGAAAGAGAGGGTTGTTTTGGTTATTTAAAATGACAAACAATAAATACTTAAGGTGCAAAGAAAACGTAAACTAAGGTTTTATGTAGAGGGGTATTTTTGTAAAATGTCTTTTTATGTTTTGGAGGATATGCTTTTAAGGTAGTATGATAAACAAAATTTATTTTTTAATTCACTTATAATTCTTGTTATATTAATATTTATTAGGAAAGACCAAATTCAAATTTTATACAACCTTAGAAAAGATTTCCAACTTTTCAAATTTACTTTTCCTAGCCCCACTTTTCACTCCCTTTCTTTCTCTAGCCATTAGGTAATTTATAATTAATTCACTTATTTTATAAATTAATAAACATTGTATTTTTATCCTTTAATTTAAGAATTTAGTTGCTGATCTCATATTTGTTAACTTTATTTTAGGGATTTAAAAAATATAATAAAAAAAATATATTAAATATATAATAAATAAATTTTAATACCCTTTTAATACAATACATCACTCTTTGAATCTATTTTGTATTTAATATTTATTTATTTTATTATTTTTATTCTTATTTTTAGGTGATATGTATTTCATTTATGAAAATATTAAACATGGAAATTAAAAAGAAAAAGAAAAAATCGCCTAAAAATCGTTCTTAAAACATGAGTTTCTGTTGGTATATACTAAATTTATCTCATGACATATTATTTTGAATGGAATAATATCCCTTAAATTTAAGAAATAAATAAATATCAAATATCAACACAAGTATTTAATATTATATATCTTATATTTAAGAAAAATTGTATTGAATAATTATTAACACTAAGATATTTTTTTCATTATTTTAGTGCAATGTTGTAGCTACAAAAAGTAAGGACTAAAGGATAGTAAATATTTTTATATGGGCTGCTATTTATGTAAAGAACCCTTAACTAAATTCTTAAATTAAATGATAAAAGTATAATTTTTATTGATTTTATAAAATGGGTGAATTAATTATAAATTACCTAATGGCTAGAGAAAGAAAGGGAATGAAAAGTGGGGCTAGGAAAAGTAAATTTAAAAGTCGGACATCTTTTCTAAGGTTGCATTAAATTTGAATTTGGTCTTGAAATATTATAAAAAAATCATATTTGATTAAATAGATTTTATTAACCAATACCAGTAATGCAAAATTATGCATGAATTAAAAAAAAAGAAATAAATTTATTGTGGAAATATTATATATAAGACAATATATTATCAAGAATACATACATATGTGATATAATTAACCAAACCATTATTTGGACATGCTTTGTATAAGATCATCAAAAGTAGGAGTAGGAGAATTTGTTAGCGTCTTTCCACTCTTTGTGTTCATACTCACAATAACATTTGATTGTACCATCAACCAAAGCCATTTTAGCCCCTACTTTTCGAGTTTGCCTTTGGTTGATGGATCAACCAATACTACACTATAAAAAAGACTATTGTTGTTGTTTGATGGGTCAACCAAGACCTTTTTCCCACTTTTATTAAAGATAAATTTATTTTTTAATTCACTCATATATCTTGTTATATTAATATTTATTAGATACACAATATATGTATGATATTGTGTGTGTATATATATATATATATAATTTTTTAAATCCCTAAAATAACGTTAACAAATATGAGATCAATATTAACTAAATTCTTAAATTAAAGGATAAAATACAATGTTTATTAATTTATAAAATGGGTGAATTAATTATAAATTACCTAATGGTTAGAGAAAGAAAGGGAGTGAAAAGTGGGGCTAGGAGAAGTTTTTAGCGTAACATTTGGTTACACCATCAACCAAAGCCATTTTGGCCTCCACTTTTTTATTTTGCCTTTGGTTGATGAATCAACCAATACTAGACTACAAAAAGAAGCTATCTTGAAGCACGCGCTGAAAAGAATAAAATATGATTCGAGGGTATTTTTATCATTATATATGTGGACCACGTCGAGTGAGGTATTTTGTTCGGCAAAATGATATGGTGTGTTTCTTTTCCGTTAAACAATATATGGGAGTGGACATTTTCGTTCATTGATTCTTTTACTTTCCTCACTCAAAAATATCTATTGACAAGTAAATATAGAATTTGAACATATGATTTTTATTTACTTTATTAACATGAATGTAACTTGACCAACAATGTCTTGAGTTATAATTCATCTATATGACACTTCCTAGCTATATAAAGTTGTATCTGGAGTTGTGTATAAAACGAATAAAGTAAAAGCAAAGGGTTTCATGATTAGTGGAAGGAATTAAAGTATCTATTTGTTTTATTAAGATGATGAAGACGTCTGAATTTGAATATACATTTGAATATTAATATGTGTATTACATCTAAACATTTGAATCTGAATACAATATTTAAATAGTATATGTATTAAGATCTTAATATTGAATGATTGAGACTGTTTATTTTCTCAACATCTGAATGTTCATTTATTTTTATTAATTAATACTAATAAATGTAAAAAATAAATAAGATAACTTAATTATTATATCCACAAATTATTAGGTTGTAATATGTTGATTGGTGGCTGATTGATTAGTGGTATTTGGTGGTGGTGATTGTTGTACGATTAAATATGGTGATGGTTCATAATGTGGTGGGATTGGTAGTCGTGAACTTGTGGTGATGTTAATTAACAATAGACTATGATGGTGGAGGTATTAGCGGTGGTTGAGGTGATGGATGCATGATGTTAGTAGCTGGTAGTAGTGGAGGTGGTAGTAGATTCATAGTTGACTGTTGTCATACATGCTTGTGATAATAGAGGAGAATTGTGTGGTAATAATTAGCGGTGGTTGGTTTGCAACAATGGTGGTAGATAGTTGTAGTGATAGTTGACTATAGCGGGCATCGTGTAACGGTAGTTGGTTGTGGATGTGACAATAGTAATAGAAGTCATCCTCATTATTTGTTTATTTAAAATAACCACTCAATGATATTAAGACTATTCAAGGTCTTAAGTATTTAAATTTATTCAGATTCATTAAGTGGTCATAAAAAAATAAACACACTTAATGTTTCAGATTTGAATGATTAAGATTTAAAAATTAACACACTTAATGACAGATATGAATAATTAAAATTCAGATCTTCATTAAATGCAAATAAATGAAGCCTAAATTACACAATATGCATTATTTAAAAAATAAATAAATTACGCTAAGAGGTAAGAAGCCAAAGATTATTACCATTATGAGCCATTTGGAACCTTACCCGAAAGGGCCCATATGTGTCATGTTTTGGAAAAAATAGGTAAAACTATGTGGCTTAAACACGCATTTGGATTAAGCTGTAGAAGGCAAGCAAGCAAACCTTGGCAACTTGCAATTTCAAGGATTAAAGAAGGTACGGTATGATTATCTCGACTGGGAATGGATAATAAACATAAAATTTATATATAACATTTTATTATATCCCATAAACGTTAAGGCTATGGAGAGGATATCATTATGAGCTCATATCAATATGTATTATTTAAAAAATAAATAAATTATGCTAAGAGGTAAGAAGCCAAATATTATGAGCCATTTGGAACCTTACCCGAAAGGGCCCATATGTGTCATGTTTTGGAAAAAACTAGGTAAAACTATGTGGCTTAAACACGCATTCGGATTAAGCTGTAGAAGGCAAGCAAGCAAATATTGGCAACTTGCAATTTCAAGGATCAAATGAGGTATGGTATGATTATCTCGGCTGGGAATGGATAATAACATAAAATAAATATATAACATTTTGTTATATCCCATAAACGTTAAGGCTATGTAGTGAATATTTTACATCCTTTATGAATCATGGAGAGGATATCATGCCTAATCTTTTACCGATTGTTTTGAGCCAAGAGTTTATCAGAACTAACCTCTCTACTTCAGTCGAGGTACGGATAAGGTATGCGTACACCTCACCCTCCCAGACTCAACTTATGGAACCATACTTGTATGATGTTATTGATGTTGTTGTTGTTTTTGGGTTTTAGCGCTTATGATATTTGATTTGATTTTGGTGCTATTATTTAGGTTAGGATTTCTATTTAAGGAAGTGACGGTGTTTTAAAGGTATAGATTTATTATTTTTTCAAAGTCACCACTTGACAAGTTTGAAGGTGTGTCAAGTCACCACTGAGGTGTGCCTTTAGCGCACCTTTGCCTCGTCAATGGTCTTACTTCAGAGATTTGGATAAGGACTTGGATTGACTCTGGGGAAGGTGTCAGGCACCTTCAAGTCATGTGCCAAATACAATTACTTTATTTGTTACGCTTTGGCTTTTAAAATATTTTTGTCATAATTTACCTTTTCATTACGCCTTGATTTAAAATTGAACTCTTTATGAACGAATAGTTATTTAATTAAGTTAAATGTAGAACGTTTGTTCGGATTTTGGCTTACTTAAATTATCTCCTTAGTTGTGAAGGTTGTGATTTAACACATCTATTAAGTTGTAATATGTACACAATTTCCTTTTTTAAGTAGTTATGTGAAAGACGTTCATTTACAAATGTGGCTGACCTACATAAACCTATAGCCTCTTTATCTTTTGATTTTTAAAGAATAGCTCTTTATTAAACAAATTATATGCTTAGATTAAAGGGTCAATTTTTTAAACTGGGTTGGATTGCCTTTGCAAATTCAATGTTTCTCAGCCTACTTCAATGTCTGAAACCTGAAAGGTGTCTTTCCTAAAATAAGCTGGCACTAATGGTCTTGTCTTGTATACATTGTTTCATATTCCACCCTCTAAAGTCTTGACCATTGCCAGTCCTATTGCGCCAAAACTTTACAAATCTGGTCAAGTTTTCTATTTGCAAATCCATTTTTTTTTAACTTGATCCAGCCTTGAGTTTTTATCTACTATATTTGCATTTTATGGCCAGTTTTTACAAAAAGGGACAGATTTTGACAAGAGAAATATTTTTTTTTTTTTGTTTTTTGCCAAACAGATCTTGTCACTTTGAAAGTTATGTTTAAGTTTTGTACATCACACACAGTCATTTTCTTACATGAACATTGTGTAAGAACATGGATAAAATAGTAAAGAAAGAAGAAACCATAAACACATCAACGGTTTCTTTCAAAATTAGCTTCTCAAAGTAAGGAAATTATAAAGGGATTTTTACACATATATACAAAAATACGTCCCTAATTACACAAAAATAGCAATATTTTTAAAATTACCAGACATAACAATATTTTTTAGCACATTTCTTCAATAATCAAGACATTTTATTTTTGATAACTACACTTACACCCCACTCTCCAAAAAAACCCTAAAACACTTTCTTCCACTTCCTCCCCAAACAAACAGCCGCCACCCCTGACCCCCGCCCCCCACCCAACCCAAATCAGCGCCGTGAAACTCCAAATCAGCGCCGTGAAACCCCCACCTCTCTAACCAGCGCAGTGAACTCCCACCCCACCCAACACAAATCAGCCGCCGTGAACTCCCACACCCAACCCAAATCAGCGCCGTGAACTCCCACCGTTTGTGTCGCTGCTACTGTGTTTGCTCCGGTATGTCATCCATTTCATATTGTTGCTACGGGTGATATGAACACAAAATAGTAAATGAACATAGAAGAAGATGTTTAACCCCTGGTGGAGACAGTCTCGTGGTGGTTATGCAACGGTTTTTGTGACCTGGAGGCAGTTTTCCGTAGCATTCCGTTGCACTATTTCATTTTCTTTAGTTTCTGTTTCGTTTCCGTTCATGTTTGTTCAGATTTGTTCTGTTTCTATTCATGTTTCTTCAGATTTGTTCTGTTTCTGTTTCTGTTTGTACAGATCTATTATAGTGGTTTAATAAATTTGAACTCTTATTTTCTATTGCTCACGACTGATGGCGTTGAAACAATATGATACAGTTTGAAAACATCGTTGAAACATTAAAACAATTATTGCAACAGTTTGATACATCTGAAACAATGTTGGAATTGTATGATATTGTCTGAAACGACATTGAAACAATTTGAAATAATTGTTGAAACAGTCTGATACGGTCTAAAAACCGGGGTTGATACAGTTTAAAACAGTATGATACAGTCTGAAACGGGTCTGATATAGTCTGAAACAATATTGAAGCACTATGATACGGTCTGAAACAGTCTGATACAGTCTGAAACGGGAGTTGATACAGTTTAAAATAGTTTGATACAATCCAAAACGAGAGTTGATAAAGTTTAAAACAGTTAGATACAATGCTGAAATGAACCGAAACGGTGTAGAAACAGTTAGATACAGTGCTGCAGAAACAGTTGATACGGTGCAGAAATAGTTGATACGGTGCAGAAACAGTTAGATACGGTGCAAAAATAGTTGATACGGTGCAGAAACGGTTAGATTCAACGAGATACATTGAGGATGGATGAGGAAAAGTGAAATTGGGGAAAATGAGAGGAGTAAAAGTGAAATTGGGAGGGGGGGGGGGGAAATAGTGGGAAATGGGAGGAGCAAAAGTGATAGTGGGGGAAATAGAATGAAGAATATAAGGGTTTGGTATGTTATGGAAAAATATTGCTATATTTTTGTTATGTTTGTAATTATTTTGTGTTTTCCTCTATATAGGGTAATTTTACTAAAATATTGCTATGTTTGGTAATTAAGCTCTAAAACTTGTACTTTAATGTAAAAAATCCAATTATAAATGAGGGGCCATAATTTTTTCTTACATGGCATAGCACTCCCCTTATTTTGAAAATTACATAACATAGCACCCCCTTTGAACTATTCCTCAAAATAAAAAACCTAGGTGCCACTCCCCCACCCTACCCCGCCACAGGCCTGCCACCGGCCACCCTAACGCAGGCAGCTGGTGGCCGAAAAATTGAAAAATCGTCTAATCTCATTGCAATTGCTTATTTTAAGTCACCAGAGCTTTATTATTGGTGATTTTATTTAAATAATTATCTTTTGATAACTTTATACACACAAATCTATCAAAAAATAATAAATTATACATGTAAATATATTAAAAAAATGTGTGCAAGAAGAAAAATACAAAAATATACACAAAAAACGTGAATTTTATACAAACATCCATAAATAGTGCACAAATCTGAAATCTATACAACTTTATTCATTGTTCATACACACGTATACAGATTTATATATTTTTATACACGTTTACAGAATTATATAAACTTGTATAAAAATATATTTTATAAACTCGCAAAAATAATTTTACACGGTGTTTTGGACAGCTTTTACACAAAAGCTTAACAATCCAAGATTTATACAGCTTTATACAAGAAAAATACTAGATCTAAACATTAGAAAAAAAATCGATAAACAAACCCCCTCACCAGAGTGTTGACCGGAATATATGACGGAAAATCGACACTGCTATTCAAAAAGCAAAAAAAAAAAAAAAAGAAGAAGAAGAAGAAGAAATAGCGGCGGCGGGGCGGCGGTGACGACGGCGGCGACTTGGAGGAGATGGGATGAAGGTGAGGCAGTGGTGGAAAGGATAGGGAGCGGCAGCGGTATTGTAAGGGGGAAGATAAGAGAGGAAAAATGAGAAGGAGGGAAGGAGAAGAGAGGGAAAATGGGGGCTAGGGTCTTTTTATTCCTTTAAATAGTGGGTGATATGAGTGAGAGAAAAAATTAATAAAATGGAGGGGATGACATTTCGGATAAGGTTGTGAAATAGGAGCCCTTTTTGGTAATTTTCATGAGATTTGTGTCTCTTAATATAAAAATCCCTATATTTTTAGCTAAACATACATAAACAATTATTATAAGCAAACATGAATAGTTTTTAGACTTTTACATAATGATTTTCATACCAAAAAAAAAAAAACTAACATACAAAGGGAGTAATATTTGTATTTACCTAATGTGATTTCTCAATTTGAATGAAGAAAAGTCCAAGTTAATGAAAAAAAATATAATATGCAGCAGCTAACAACAACCCCAAACCAAGGCCTTAAACACTCTTAAACACTTTTAAATATTCTTATTATTTTTTTCCTCAAATTTCTTGTATTGAATTCTCTTTTTTTTTTGTTGGTAGGTGTCACAAGGGTGATTTTCGTGACTGAAATATACAACAATCTGTGCGGCAGTCAAGCCTACACACTTGCACCCACACTTAGACAAATATAAACAGTTTTGATGTCATTTGTAAAATAGGGACAAATGCAGCAACGTTTTGTATAAAATTTCAACACACATATTGCATATACATGTAAAGCAACACAACACAACTACGGAAAACTCTTTCCCAACCATTATATTAATATTCTCAACAATACAATACAAAGAAATGACCCTCAACGGTCTATGGACATCCTCACTGAAAAACTCTCTATTTTAGTGTCTAAGGCTACAAAATGGCTAATAAACGATTATATATAATGGAGGACTGCCTTGGACAGTTTACAAGAGGAAAGAGGCGTGATTGGCACATGCTAAGTCTAAAAATCAGCACTAAGATACTATCAGCCCATGTTCCGTAATTTTTTTGGTGCTTGGCCTTGTCTGTTGGCCGCTCATGTGCGTTGTACGCGAGCACAAGTCTGCCCATGCCAGCGCCCAAGGCTAACCCTTATTTGTGCGCAATGTCATGCCTTTGCCCGCTTTGTCCACCCAATGGTTTTAATTCTCTGCTTCACTACTTCAATGAGTTGGTCTTCTTATTCTTTGGTTAAGCGGGAAGAAATGATTATGGGAGGAGTGGAGTTTTGACCTAGAAAGGTATATCTCAAGTGGGTTGGTAGGACTTTGATATCAAGAGTGGGAGGTTCTTCAATGGATGGTTTTGTAGGTAGTGTGGTTCGGCTTTCAAGATCAAGGGAAAGCTTTTTGGGCACGTAGGGTCTAGTGAAAAATCCTTCCAATGCTTTCACACATTCGACAACACTCTCCTTATTATCAATGTCTATATTCCAAATCACCGCGGCCATTTTATCCGCTTGACTTACTAGGACACTCTCATTCTCTATAAGTGCATCCACAACCATATCCGCATAAGAACAACTGGCTTTCTCCTCCATAGGTTGTTTTAATATTTTGCATGTATGGAACATGACCTTCTCTTCATTGAATCGAAAAGTGAGTTCTCCATTCTCCACATCACATAATGCTCTCCCGGTGATAAGTTGACATATTGTCAACTTTATACTCCTTTACACTTTTGTTTTTGGTCTAAAAGTGAACAAATAAGAATCAAATTGATACACTTTTGCTTGGTTTTCAGGTTTGGATACATATGAATAACAAAAGGAATTGAAAAGAGAAAAATACAAGTCAAGATGGAAAATTTATGAAGTGCAAGAAAGGGCAGCCACCCCAAGTGTAAAGGGCGACCGCCCTTAACCAATTGGCTGGCAGAATACTGAAAATGTTGCAAAAGAGCTGCCACGCTCTGCCAGGACGCCCCATTCTCCAATGAACAGGCAGCCACCCCCTATAAAAAGGAGACCAGCCTTTTTCTGGAGAGTAAGAGAAGGCAACCACCTCCTTGAAAAGGCGCTCCACCTCACCTGCAAGAAGTCAAAAGAAGTCAGTCAACAACAAGAAAGGGCGCTACACCCCTCAATTGAAGTGGCCACCCTTTACCAAAAAGGAAAATTCCAGAATTTGTAAATATTGCAACTATAAATATGAACCTCTAGCTCTTTTGTATCTATAATTAACTTATGGAGCCTCTTATAGTTTATTCTTAGCTTCTTTGGCAAGTTTCACCATTTTGAGGAAGAACAACAACAATTTGTAAGGAATCTTTCATATTTATGATTATGCGATTCTTTTCTTCATTTATATATGATTTTTCCTTATATTCAATGAGTAGCTAAATTCTCAGCTAGGGTTATAATCAAATCTTTGTCTAACAACTTAATGGTTCTATTGTGTTAAGCTTAAATCTAGATAAGAATACTCTATTTCACTATCTTCATGCTAAAATCTTAACAACTTGTGGTGTACAACATAAGTTAAGCCCTAAAATACTAAATCTACATCGAAAGAGTATTCTTACGAACGGCTAAGATAGTGATAAGGAATCAGGGTAGGTGTGTAGCGGTTACCCCAGGTTAATGGTTTTGAACACCGAAAGGGGGATAACATTACTTGGGGGATATTCACTTCTACTTCATGCAACACTTCTTTACACCGAAAGGGTGAAGATGTGTTAGTCTCACTCACTATCGAAAGGGATGAGTTGGGTGATGTTGTGTGTGTCCCATTGGATGACTCAACACTATATTTAGCTTAACCAATAGCACCCATTAGGTTGTTGAACTAAGTAAGGATTATAACCCTAGTCCATTAAACTCATTAATTAGAAAACAACAATTAGAAGTCATTAATTATTATTTAAATTCGTAGCTATACATATAATTTCCTCTATTTTAAGATACAATGGACTAAATCAATGAAAACAACCTACGTAACTACTTTATGTCAAGCGTGTTAGTTCCTTGTGTTCGATCCCTACTCAACGAGGAGGGTATTTGTGACCCCCGCTCAAAATGGGCACGTCATAAATTGACGTCGTTGTCGGAGAACATCGGTTTGACCAATTAGTTTAAGTAGTTTAATTTTTCGTTTTAGTTTCTTGATCCTTAGCCTTTCACTTTTAGTTTTGTTCTTTTTGGAATTTGTAGGTATTTGACGAGATGCTAAGAGTGGCAATTCCGAATGTGTGAGGTGTACAACCACCTAGAGGTATTCCACCACCACCATCTCCTCCTCCTCCAAACAATGACCAAGATGAGGAAGTGGGCGTTGATGATAATGTTGAGATACTTGGCCCACCGGGGGATCAAGTAGATGGAGTTCCTAATTCACAACCAAATTCCCAAGCTCAAGGGGCGAGAGCAAGAAGAAATGCAAGAAGGGAGCAAGTAAATGATGATGGTTTTTGCGGAGCCATTGTGCCTCCTCCAATTAGGGCCACGACTAACTTTTAAATGTCCGCGGCCGCTATGAACTCACATGACAATCGAAGTTTGTTTGGAGGAGAGGAAGATGAGAATACAAACAAGCATCTCCAAACTTTCTTTGAGATTTTCACTCTTAATAGACATGTTGTGGTGACCGATGATGCTTTCCGCCTTAGGTTTTTCCCATTCTCACTCAAAGGGAAAGCTAGGGCATGGTTGGATAGTTTGCCAAAGAGTAGTATCTTCAATTGGGATCAATTGGTGAAGGTTTTTCTTGATGAGTACTTTCCACCGGGCTAGTTTATGGATTTAAGAGATGGCATTTACTACTTTCAACAAAATGCGGGTGAGCCTTTGCACAAAGCTTGAAAAAGATATCTTAAGCTCATCAACTCTTGTCCCGGTCATGGTTTTCCAGATAGTGTGCTTTTGGAGACTTTCTATAGAGGTCTCGATGAAAACAATCAAACTATCAACCATGTTGCTCAAGGAGGTCTAAAGGAGGGCACTTTTCAACAGGCAAGAGATCTTATCAACAAAGTCACAAAGCAATCAAGAGCATAGAAATCAAGAGTGAGAAGGTCGGGTGTCAATGATCCTAATAATGATGCCATGTCTAGGGCTATAGAATCTCAAGAGGAAAGAATAACTCATCTTATTATAACGGTTGAGTTACTTGCCAAGAACCAATTGAAGTAAACCCAAGAGACCACAACCAAGAAAGTTAATGCAATTGACATGCCTCCCAAAGAGGTTCACCATGAGCCTAACTATTCCTACCAACCTATCCTAGGGGTTATGCTCCAACAGGTTATGTTCTAATTGGATTTATGCCTCAAGGCCAAGATGGCCAAGTTATGAACCAAGAGTAATAAAAGCATGATGAGGAAGCTAAATATGTCAATGTCTACCAAGGCTAAAGACCACCTTACCAACAAGGGTACCAACAATAAGCTCAAGGGCAATGGAGGCAACAACCACCATAAGGAAATCAATGGGGTAACACCCATATATGGCAAGGTACTAATCAAGGGATAGATCAACATGGCAATCAAAGGGGTCCCAATGGGCCCCAACGAAGCTCAAGCAATTCTAAGGACTCAAGATTAGAAGATATGATGGAGCGGTTGTTGAAGATCCAAGAATGCAATTCGGGTGATATAAGGGAGATGAAGCAAATCTTGAATTCTCACTCAACTTCTATCAAGGCTCTTGAGGCTCAATATAGTCAATTGGTGCACCAAGTTAACCAAAGGCCTCAAGGGGCACTACCGAGTGATACGGTAGTTAGCCCTAAGAGAAATGGAAAAGAGCAAGTGATGTCTATAACAACAAGAAGTGGGATAACTTGAGAAGATCAAAATATTGTTGGTAGAGAGAATGAAGTGTTACCAAATGAGGTTGATGATAGTGAGGAGGTCTATGTTAATTTGGAACCACAATGCACCAATGAAAATCAAGCACCCATTACAAAACCCGCTCATACTCAAAGAGCCACCAAAAAAACTCCACTATCCAAAGAAGTCGTTCCTACCTAATCCACCATCCTGAAGCCTACTCCCCCCTTTCCCCAAAGAAATGCATGGTTGAAACAAGCCAACTATGCCAAGAAAGTGTGGGAGAAGGTTGTCACCGCATCTATTAACTTCCCTTTAGTTGATGTCTTGAGACAAATGCCAAATGTAGCAAAATGCATGAAGGACTTGGCACAAAGAAGAAAGATTCCGATTGTGAAACATCAAAGTGACCCATCAATGTATTTCGATTATGTCCACTACCATGGCTCAAAAGGTGGAGGACCCCAGTGCATTCACCATCATGTGTGCTATTGGTGGAAGGAGTTTTGACAAAGCTTTATGTGATCTTGGGGCGAGTATAAACTTGATGCCTTATTCGGTGTTCAAAACCTTAGAATTAGAGAATCCAAGGTCAACAAGTATGAAGTTACAAATTGCAGATCATTCTATAAAGAAGCCAATTGGAATCATATGATAATATCTTGGTGAAAGTTGACAAGTTTATCTTCCTGGCGAACTTTGTAATTCTTGATTGCCCCACGGACCTTGAAGTCCCGATTATTCTTGGGCGTCCATTTCTAGCCACCGGAAGGGCTCTTTGTGATGTCGAGAGTGAAGAGTTGGCTTTTCGGTTTAATAGAGAGAAAGTAGTCTTCCACATTTACAAGTCATTACGACAACTGATGGAGAAAGAAGCCAATTGTTCGTGTGTCATTAGAGTTTTGGATGCCACAATTGAGAAGAAGAGTCCTATGGTCACTCAAGAAGATGCTCTAGCTTCGGGGATATAGAACATGGACATTAATGATGAAGCGAGTATCAATACATGTGTCCTAGCATTGAAGGGATTGGGTACTTGTTCCTATGATCCTAAGGAGCTCTCTCAAGACCTTGCAAAATGGCAATCACCATCCACAATACTTCTAATTGAAGAACCACCAAGGCTTGAATTGAAAATAATTCCTCAATTAATAAAGCAACCAATAGAGAAAGCGACTTCCTCGTATTGGGATGTGGTTCTTGATCCTATTATTGAGAAGGAAAGTGAGATGATGAACCAAGTCGATACTTTGTCATCTATGATTTGGAATTTAGATATTGATGACGAGGAGAGCATCAAGAATTGTGTTCTTACTTTAGAGGGACTTGGAACTCATCCATATGCTCCTAACATGCTCTCAAGCGACTTCGATAACCAGAAAACTCTACAAATAAAGTCATCCATTGAAGAGGAGCAGCCGATGTTAAACTTGGAAGTGATTCCATCGACCATGAAATGTGTGGATTTGGCCAACTATGTGGCATATGGTGAAGCCCCGAGAGAGTTTATTAACTATCAAGGAAAGACACTTGTTGAAGATGATCGTCAATTCTTTTAGGATAAGTCTTTTACTTTTTGGAGTGGTGTGGATGGAATAATCAAAATAGGTAGACCAATACTGAAAAACTGGAGATCTTAAAAGGAAGTCATTCCTCTCCATTCGGGGGACATCATGGGGAAATGAAGTTTGTTTACAAGAAGAGATAGAATCGGGAGTTCAAGCAAGATGATATAATGCCTTTATTCAATTCTCGAATCCAATGGTTTCCCAGAGAATTGAGGTCGAAATGGTATGGTTCGTTCAAAGTTGTTGGTGTAATGCCATATGGTGCTCTTGATCTTGAGGATGTGAATGTGGAAAGATTTCGTTTGAATAGGCATCGGGTGAAGTATTACTTGGGACTGATGGAAGGCACAAAAGTGGTGGATCAATCCTTGAAGAAATGGGTTGAAGTCGTGTCACGACGTTAACTAAGGTGCTTCTTGGGAGGCAACCCAAGTTTTTAGCTAATTAGTTTGTTTCATGTGTAGGTTCCTTGATTGAAAGTGGATGATAGAAGAAAATATCAAGTTTGAAAAAAAAAATTAAAAGGGTAGAGCACCCCAGCTATAGGGTGGCCACCGCTTGTGCAAAGGGAAACCACCCTTACACTGAGGTGGGTGCCCCTTACAAGTGGAGGCAGAATGCTAAAAATCGTGCAAAGGTCGACCACCCCTCAAAAGAAGTGGGCGCCCTTTATCAAAATAATTGGGGAAGAATGTGAAAAAAAATTACAAAAGGCGACCACCCCTACATTAAGGTGGGGAGTCCCAGGTAAGTGCATCACATCTCAGAGAGAAGGTGGCCTCCCATTCACAAAAGGCCGACCACCCCTCTCCCACACCCGACACGACCCAACGGGTTATCAGAGGGATTCATTTCCCATTTCTCTTACTTCACTCTTTACATCACACCACCACCTCCCACTACCCCAACCACCATAAAACTCCACTTTTTATCCCTTCTAACATACTTCACAACAGTTCACCATCATTATTTGCTTGATTTCATCATCTAACAAGTAGATCGGGTAACTTTCTTATTTTCTTTTTACGTTTTCTTAACTTTCTAGCTTAAATTAGTAGTTAGTATAGTATATCCTTGTAGTTAATACATTAGGTTAGTTACATAAACACATTGGTTCCCATGAAATCAAAGATTAACATGAAATTGGGGATGAATGATAAGTTGGGGAAAATTAAGGGTAAAGTTGGTACCTTTCTGGTGAATTGCTTGAAAAATCTTGAATCTTGATTCCATGTGAGTGAAATGGTGAGACTTGAGAGAAAAATATGTTCTTGAAAGTGAAAGAATAGTGTTTGGTAAGAAATCCATGTGATTTGTATATGTTTTTCCTTGATTTCCGTGTCATGGGACCCATTTTTGGGTAAAAGGGTGGCCACCCTTTTCAAGAAGAATGGCTGCCCTTTGCACTCTTAACTCAAGTTTTCTACAATGATTGGTTTCGTAATTTCATCGCTTTGGACTTCATCTAACATGAGTTTTGAGCTGTTTTGTAGACCAAATGACTAAAATCAAAGAAGGAATCGCCAAGATGAGGAAGGGGGAAAGACAGACCACCTAATGTCACCCTAGTTAAAGTCAGAGGAAAAACAAATCCCCATCCATGAGTCAGGGAGTCACTTCTACCCCTCCCCCCCCCCCCCCCTTTGTGCTTATTTTTGTTTTGCGTAGCATTCGGGACGATGCTGGAGTCTTAAGTTGGGGAAGGGGTTAAAATTCTAGTTTTTGAGCTTATGAGTTGATGATTTTTGAGAGCTTATTGTCAGAAAAATTTGAACCATTTACATGCTTTATAGTGTAGTATTTAATGCTTTCTAGTTAGTTTTTCTTTTGTGAATAAGCTTCAGGTTTTCTTTGTTTGGTTCTTTTCGGAAGTAGAATTTTGAACCAAGTTGAATCAATGAATGAATTGCTTTGAAAATTGATGGTTTGTGTTTCACTTGGTACCAACACATTTTAATTTTGATTGCATGGTGTGAGACAAGCATGATTATGAGTTATTGAGTGAGTTATAACCTCGTTGGTGACTTATAGGCTCGCTAGTTACCTTTTTGAGTCACTGACGTGGTTGTGAACCATTATGCCTTGTGATTGATTGCGCTTCATTGTGAGTTGGACTTCATTTCTTTCATCTTTCACTTGCTTGTGTGTGGTGAATTTTAGTCATATTGTTCAGAAGTGTACCTTTTTTATTTAAAACTTGCCCGGTTTGTGTTTAAGACAAAATAGTGTTTACTGTCAGACTTGGAAATGGTCTAGGCTTTCTTTGGAAGCTATTCCTTAACCTCTTCATATACCTTTCACTTTAAAAAATTTCACTAGCTATCCCTTTTGAGCCTTAGCCTTTCATTTGGTAACCTTGCACGATAATTTCATTGGTGGTTGAGTATAGATTCCCTTGATTGATTGATCGATCAAATTTATAAATTGAGGTAAAAAGCCTAAATTTGGGGGAGTATCTGGAAAAGTTATGCCTAGGAAGCCTTGTGATAATGTTATTCTTATTAAAAAAAAAAAGAGAGAAAAACAAAACAGAAAAGAAGAAAAATTTGCAAAAAGAAAAAGAAAAAAATGCACTTATGAACTAGAGATGCATTAAGTTTTATGTTTGATTCACCTTGTATTATGTGTAGGCAACCCATGTGTGGGCCTAATATAATCTACCATCTCATTGTATATACCATTAGTAGAACTAGAGAAATAAATGATCCTTAGGCTTCCTATAGTGGTAATTGAAGACAAGAATGAATGGAAAAGAAAATACAAAAAAGAAAAAGAAGAAAAATAAAAGGGAACGAAGTTGAAGGGTAAAAGGAAGTGAAGGATGAATGAAGAAGTAAGGTGAGTGTGTGGTGTGAAGGGAGGTAGTCACTATATTTCTAAGATTTTATCCCACCTAGCCCGTAGCCTACATTATAAGCCTAATCAAATCCTAGTGATCCAATGTTTTGCACTATTTTATTAGTGGAGAATCACAATATGGGCAAGCTTATAGTACCTTTGTGATGTTTGTGAACATTTCTTGTGAGAGCGAGAGTTTTTAATTGTTGAGTCTTTGTGTTTTATGTTCATATATCCATCTTCTATGGAAATAGACTCAATTTCTTTCGTTAGGTTGTGCAAGTGAGTTGAAGAGGGATCGGTTTAAACTTACAATGAGGATACATGAGAGAGTGATGTTGGTTGATGAGAGAAGTTAACTCATAAGGCTCTTATGCCATGACTTGGTTGTGTAATTCTCTACTTGAGATACCTTGCCTTGTAGTTTGTCAAGCATTCATGTGAGAAAAGATTGAATTGTTGGTACCAATTGAGAAATTAGTCATGCTTTGTATTTAAAAAGTGGTTGAAGATTGACTTCTACCTTGAGTTGATTTGAAAATATTCTTCTTGTTCTTGTTTGAATTTGATTTGTTTGAGGACGAGCAAAAAAAACTTAAGTTTGGGAGAGTTGATAAGTGGACAATATGTCACCTTTATTCTCCTTTACACTTTTATTTTTGAATCAAATAGTGAACAAATAAGAATCAAATTGATACACTTTTGCTTGGTTTTCAGGTTTGGATACAAATAAACAACAAGAGAATTAAAAATAGCAAAATACAAGTCAAGATGGAAAATTTGTGAAGTACAGGAAAGGGCAGCCACCCCAAGTGTAAATAGCGACTGCCCTTAACCAATTGGCTAGGCAGAATGTTGAAAATGTTGCAAAAAGGCTGTTATCCCTCTGCCAGGACGCCCCACTCTCTAATGAACAGGCAGCCACCCCCTGTGAAAGGGCGACCACCCTTTTTCTGGACAGCAAGAGAAGGCAACCACCTCCTTGAAAAGGCGCTCCACCTCACCTGTAAAAAGACAAAAGAAATTAGTCAACAACAATAAAGAGATCTCCACCCCTCAATTGAGGTGGCCACCCTTTACCAAAAAGGGCAATTCTGGAATTTATAAATATTACAACTATAATTAGGAACCTCTAGCTCTTTTGTATCTACCCTTAACTTGTGGAACCTCCCATAGTTTATTCTTAGCTTCTTTGGCAAGTTTCACCATTTTAAGGAACAACCACAACAATTTATAAGGAATCTTTCATATTTATGATTATGCAATTCTTATCTTCATTTATATGTGATTTTTCCTTATATTCTATGGGTAGCTAAATTCTTAGCTAAGGTTATAATCAAATATTAGTCTAAAAACTTAATGGGTCTATTATGTTAAGCTTAAATCTAGATGAGAATACTTCATTTCACTATTTTCATGCTAAAATCTTAACAACTTGTGGTGTACAACTTAAGTTAAGCCCTAAAGTACTAAATCTACATCGAAAGAGTATTTTTAAGAATGGGTAAGATAGTAACAACGAATTGAGGGTAGGTACGTAGAGGTTACCCCAGATTAACGGGTTTGAAAACCGAAAGGGGAATAACCTTGCTTGGGGATATTCACTTGTACTTCATGCAACACCTCTTTATACAGAAAGGGTGAAGAGGTGTTAGTCTCGCTCACCACCATAAGGGATAAGTTGGGTGATGTTGTGTGAGTCCCATTGGATAACTCAACGCTATGTTTAGCTTAACCAATAGCACCCATTAGGTTATTGAACTAAGTAAGGATTATAACCCTAGTTTATTAAACTCATTAGAAAACAACAGTTAGAAGTCACTTGTTATTTAAATTCGTAGCTATACATACAATTTCATCTATTTTAGGATACAACGGAATAAATCAATGAAAACAACCTACTTAACTACTTTGTGTCAAGCGTGCAAGGACACTCTCATTTTCTACAAGTGCATCCACAACCATATCCACATAAAAACAAGTGGCTTCCTCCTGCATAGGTTGTTATAATGTTTTGCATATATGGAACACAACCTTCTCTTCATTGAATCGAAAAGTGAATTCTCCCTTCTCCACATCATATAATGCTCTCCTGGTAGATAGAAACGGACGCCCAAGAATGATGGGGACATCAAACTCCATCAAGCAATCAAGAATTACAAAATCCGTCTGGAATATGAACTTCTCCTACTTCACTAGAACATTACTGACAACCCCTAATTGGTTGCTTCATGGACGGCCGGCCATTTTCAAGTTCATTTTTGTTGCTTTTGGAATTTCCTTGGTAGTCAAAGTTTTGTACACCACATACGATATCAAATTGATGCTTGCTCCAAGATCACATAGAGCTTTAGGGAAATGCTTCCCTCTAATTGTACACGGGACCGTGAAGGCTCCAGAGTCCTCTATCTTTCTTGCCATATGGTTTGAGACAATTGAACTACATTGATGAGTTACCTTGTTTGGTTCATAATCTTCAAAGATTTTCTTTGTCACAAGATCTTTCACAAGTTTGGAAATAGTTGAAATTGGGCTTAATACATCAACCAAAGAGAGGTTGATAGATGTTTCTATTTTCTCCCAAATCTTCTTGGCTTGAGATGCTTGTCTTTGCTTGACACTCTTTTGTGGTAAAGAAAGTGGAATTTTGGGAATGGAGCTTGGACTAGGAGGGCTTTGTTTGGGTGGTGGAGTTTTCTTTGGTTTGGCTTTTTGAGTGGTAGTGACTTCAGGACTTGGTTCTTGAGAGATTGCCTCATCATCAATTTCATGCCCTGGAATCTCTACATCCAAATCAATTGCCTTACCTTGATTCAACTCTTCCCTATTTTTTGGCTCATGATTTTTCACCTCTAATTCCACACCATCATCTTTTGCCTTAGGATCATCCATGTTTTTCCACTTCGGGTCATGATTGCCATCACATGATCTTTGTCATTCTTATTAGGATTCACCATTGTATCACTTGGTAGTGCTCTTTGTCTTTTATTCACTTGGTGAGATAGGCTACTCATTTGAGATTGAAGAGCCTTGATGGAAGTGTTGTGAGATGTGACCGTTTGCTTGATATCTTTGATGTCACCAGAGTAACTTTCTTGATTCTTAAGCACTTCACCCATCATTTCTTCCCACTTGGCTGGATTTTTCCCTTCATTCTTACCTTGCTTATATGGAACTCTTGGTACATAGCTTTGAGAGGCACCAACTCTTCTCCCATCTTGATTTTTGCTCCAATTTTGTCTTCCTCTATCTTGTCTCCATTGGCCTTATTGATATGGCTTTTGATAACTACCTTGATAATTAGACACATAGTTGGCTTCTTCTTCACTATGGATATTGAAACATTATTCCGGAAATACTCTTCTTGTTCTTTGGAGAAGAGCAAGAGGTAGAGCTCTGGGGTTCACATAGCCCATAGAAGCTACCTGGTGACCGACATTTGTAACTTAAAGATTTTCCACTTTGTTCACCTTCTTTTCATTATCTTCTTTGGCACCTCTAAGAAGCTCAATGTTGGTAAGGATTCGAGCCATTTGTTCTTCTTGATCTTAAAACCTCTTCATCATCATTGGATTCATTCCTCCATCACCACTTGGATTTTGGGCCTAGATTGCCAATCTTGAGATTGCTTGGCAACCTTGTTAAGAATTTCCTTGACTTCTTGATAAGTTTTATCCATGATAGCACCTCCACATAAATTTTTCACGGCCGATTGGTTGATCTTGTTGAGTCCTTGGTAGAAACATTGTAGGAGCATATCTCCAAAACCATGAGTTGGACAAGGTAGTAAAACTTCTTAAAAAGCTTCTCAAGCTTCGGACAATGAATCGGTGGGATCTTGCTTGAACATATATACCTTGTCCCTCATTGAAGCTTGCTTACCCTTAGGCAAGAATTTCGCCAAGAATTGCTTTACAAGTTCCTCCCAAGTATGAATTGAGTTCTTCGGTAGCTTGTTCGACCATGCCTTGGCCTTCCCGAATACAGAATAGGGAAAGACTCTTATGCGCAAAGATTCCGAATAATGGGCCGACTTGTAGACATGGCATGTTTGGATGAAATTCCTCAAATGCTCATTTGGATCATCATGCTTGCTTCCACTGCAGTATCCATTTTGGTCAAGACCATGTAAGATCACTTGTGGAGAGTTGAAAGTAACATTACCACGAATAGGTGGAGGAATAACTGCACTGGCAAAACTTTCCATATTCACTTTTTAATCGGACTCTTCTACATCTTGTACCGGTGGATTTGCATTGCGGGAACCTTTTGCATTTCTTTGGTTCCTGTTGATATTGCGAATATTGACTCGATTGTCATTGACTCTTTAATTAGCTTGATTAACACGAGCACCTCGGTATGCACCTCGACCTCCTCGGTTAGCATTGTTGCCTCTTTGGTGTATGATAAGTTGGTATTTTACCAACTTAAAGACTATTCTAAGCTTTTGTTTTTGGATCCAAAGCTTGGTGTTATTAATCTCGTGAATTCATATTATATGGAGTGGTATGAACATCAATTGGAAAGTGAAGCTAAAAGAGAAAGAATTGGAGTCAAAGAATCAAGGATCGTGCCACAGCTTGAGGCGCTCCGCCTGGCAAGTAGGTGCTCCGCCCAAAGAAGGCATTGTCTAGGCGCTCCGCCTGGAAAAGAGGCACTCTGCCTGAGTTGGACACTGCCTAAAAAGGCATATTTCTCCAGGCACTCCGCCTGGCAGGAGGCGCTCCACCCAAAGCAAACACTGTCTAGGCGCTCCACCTGGCAAGAGGCGCTCCACCCAAAGCAAACAATGTCTAGGCGCTCCGCCTGGGAAGGAGGCGCTCCGCCTGAGTTGGACATTGCCTAAGGATGCGTAATTATCCAGGCGCTCCGCTTGGAGTCAGACGCTCCGCATGAAACACGGGATTCTGAACTTGTATAAATACTAAAAGCTAGGGTTTCGACAGGAACTAATTCCATACATACACTCTAGAGCTAAAAGGCGATTTTGACAGCCAAGTAGAGGTCATTACATCAATTTGTAAGCTTGTTAACTTGTATTTTTGAATCGTGATTATCATATCAATTCAAGATCCATGTTTGAATCCATTACCTTGTTCCATTACATATTTCTTGCTTTGATTCAAACCCTACTTATGAGTAGCTAATTTCATAACTAGGGGTATAAATATGCTATAGCGATAGAAAATCAATGGGTGTAGTTCCATTTCATTACCCATAACACAAGTATCAATTATCCAATTCCCCATTACAATAACATCAAAAATTCAATATATGCTATTTGAGATTTCTTGTCTATTTTACTAATTAAAGACTCGGGAGAGATTAGCTAGTATAGAATAGTAGAATTGGCGAGGATTTGGGTTGATAGGCTATTTTTATAGACTAACCCGTTACGCTCGGAAGAGGTCTTCTTTCCTCGGGTCTTTGAGTAGTGCGTTAAGCATTCAACTAAGGCTCTGACGAGCGGGTTGTGAAAAATCTCTTCTAGACCGGAAGGATTCTATAGATCATAATAGGAAGACTCGACCATAATTATACTTGCGTTGTGAATGTGAAGTAATTACACCCGTTAATTGGAAAATGCTATTAGCCGTTTACACTCCTAGTCTTGTATTATCGAATCGACTTACTTTTTTACGCTCCTAGTCTCGTATTATCGAATCGACTTACTTGCTTAATTTATATGCTTTGTAGTTAATTGTAGCGCTACGTAAAACAAACCCCATCTTTAGAACTCAATATTAAACTTCAATTGAATTTCTACTTGCAACTCTCTTACTTGACAAGCTAGTTCCCTTGGAAAATCGACCCCGACTCACATCGAGTATTATACTTTGACGACCGCCCCTCACCATTAAAGGTGTAGGATTGAGCGTGGATCAAATTTTGGCGCCATTGCCGGGGAACTACGGTTTCAATATTGAGTTGCATTAGTTAATCAAAGTTGTTTAGTTCGCAAGTCCTAGCATTTTACTTTTGTTTTTGGTTTTACCTTGTGTAGGTGAAACATGGCTTATCGGGGGAATCCTAGTCAGAACTTGCGGAATCCCAACTACAATCATTATTATAACCAACAACATGGGGATCCGCAAGGTTATGAAGAAGAATATGATGAAGAGTTCCATATATAACTCAACCAAGAGGGTTATCCATTCCATGTCGAACAAGTGGATGAAGATGATATTCAAGAGGAAGCTAATGATCCTCAAGTTGAGAATGTGAACCCTTAAGGTAGTAACCGTTTTGGCAAAGCAAATGCGGGGGTCTAAGCAAATGAAGAAGGAAATCTTGGAGAAAATAAAGGTGTTGCGGGTAATGCTAATTGGGGTGGCAACAATGCAAACCGAGGCGGCCGAGGTGTAAACTAAGGGGATCGAGGTGTAAAACGTGGAGATAGAGCAAGTGGCAACCGAGGGGGCAATGCCAATAGAGTTAATGCTCGCAATGTCAACCGGAATCAACAAGAGTATGCTAGTGGTGCTCGGGACTATCAACAAAGGATGCGAGACTATGAAGATGATGAGGAGATCGTAGAAGAAGTTGATATAAATAGTTTTGCAAGTGCCATAGTTCCTCCTCCTATTCATGGCAATGCTAGTTTTAGTATTCCAAATGTGATTCTTTAAGGTCTTGAACAACATGGATGCTTTGGTGGTACTAAGAATGAAGATGCAAATGATCACTTGAGAAATTTTGTACAAACTTGTAATCTCTACAAGTCGGCAAGGGTATCGGAAGAGTCACTGAGGTTGAGAGCGTTTTCTTACTCTCTTACCGGAAAAGCTAAAGATTGGTTGAATAAGCTGCCGAGAAACCTCATTTTCACTTGGCAAGAGTTAGTAAAGCAATTCCTAGGGAAGTTTTTACCAAAATGGAAGCAAGCGGCATTGAGAGAAAAGATCTACATGTTTGAGCAAGAAGCATATGATTTTTTAACCGAGGCTTGGTAGGTTTTCCAAGATGGGTTGCTCCGGTGTCCTGATCATGGCTTCAATAGAAGCATGTTGTTGCAAAGCTTCTATCAAGGCTTAAACAAGATAAATCAATTCGCCTTAGACACTTTATGTGATGGTGTCACCATGGACAAGGGTATGAAGAGGTGAAAGATATCCTAGACAAAGTGACTAAGATATCTCAAGAATGGCAATCAAGAGCTAAGAATCCGGGAAGAGAAGTTGGGATTAGTCCAATGATGATGGAAAGACTTGAAGCTCAAGATGAGAAAATGGAAAGAATCTTGACATCTGTGGAACTCATAAACAAGAACTCAAAGGCCAATAGAGAATCCAATGAAAAGAAGTTGAACAAGGTGGAGAATATCCACAACATAAATGCCGGGCATCAAGTGGCTCCAATGCGTTATGTGACCCCTGGAGGTGTTCCTTTGTCCCTTCTCCAACAAGGGCAAGAAGGATACTATCCGAACAATACTACCATGTGCAAGATGCAGAAGAAGCAAATTATGTGAGTAACTACCAAGGGCAAAGAGGATATGATCAAGGTGATTATCAAAGACCTTATCAACAACCCTACCGACAACCATATCAACAAGCGTACCAACAATAAGGGCAATAGAGGCCGAATCAAGGAAAAGGTAATTGGAGTAGCAACCAAGATGGGAGAGGAGTTGGTTCTTCTCAACAATATGCTCCAAGACCTCCTTTCAAACAACATGATCAAGAAGCGATAGCCCCCACAAAATTGGAAGAAATGATAAGTCAAATGCTTCAAAATCAACAAAGATACTCCATGAAAGAGATGAAGCAAACTATAACGTCACATTCCACATCCATCAAGGAGCTTGAGTCACAAATGAGCCAACTAGCACATCAAGTCAATCAAAGGCCGTAAGGAGCATTACCAAGTGATACAGTAGTGAATCCTAAAAGAGGCGGCAAGGACCAAGTGATGGAAATCAAAACTCGAAGTGGCAAGACATAGAAAGACCCAAAAGCCAAGACTAATGATGATGCGGAGTTGAAAATGCAAGATGATCATGTGGGTGCCGAGTGGAATGATAATGAAGCTATTGGAGAGGAGATGGTGTAAGAAGAAATGGAGAGGCAAGATGATGTGTTTGTGCAAGAGTATGATGATGATGTTCAAGAAGTCACTAAAAAGCCTAACCCCTAAAATACCACTACCCAAATAGCCAAACCAAAGAACACTCCACAACCCAAAAGAAGCTCTTCCAACCCAAGCTCCATTCCTAAAATACCCCTTTCTTTCCCACAATAGAGTAACAAACAAAAAGAAATATCCCATGCAAAGAAGATTTGGGAGAAGTTAGCAAGTACTTTCATCAACATTCCATTGGTTGATGCATTGGGACAAATGCCCAATATTGCTAAATTTATGAAAGATTTGGTGACCAAGAAGACTTATGGAGATTCGAGACAATCAAGGTAACTCATCAAGTGAGTGCTATCGTGTCAAAGCACATGGTACAAAAGATGGAGGATCCTGGGACTTTGAAACGACCTCGGTCGGTCGTTTCGGAAGTTAGGACTCTGATTGGCGTGCCGATAATTTTAAAATATTCATAATATCCATTGGGACTTATATGTAAAATTTGAGCTAAATCAGGCCTCGTTTGGTAGGCATCGGAAGAAGGTTTCAGTTTTTATTGGCGATAAATATTAAAAAGAGATTTTCGAGCTCGGTTTTGCCGAATGAGCTCCGATTCGAAATCCGAAAGCGCCGTTGGGTTCGTATGATTATTTATGACCATTGTAAACTTTCAAAAGTGAATTTCGATGTTGTTCGGCAAGTTTCCGCTAAAATGCCGAAAGTTAAATAATTTGACTTCTTTTCATTTAAATTCGTATCTTGAGTTTCGGGAGTCTGATTTGAGATCCGCTTTCGCGAGTATGTTACATATATTTTGTATAACTTGTATGCAAAAGTTGGAATTATTTCGAATATCGTAGGGCACCGTTTTAATTTTCGTTAAGAAAAGAAAATAAAAGAAAAGAAAAGAAAAAGACAAAAGACAAAAGGAAAGAGAATATTGTTGGTTGGTGAGCTTATCAAGCTCATATTGATCAGATTAGAAACAGGAGAAGCAGAAACGAAGCAAACACGCAGTGCAGTAAAAAAATATGCCAGAAAATGAGAAAAGGGGCCGGAAAAAAGTAGAATTTTCACCCTGAAACATTCAGGTAATGATCCTAATATATTATTTGAGTTTATTACGTATGTTTGAATATATTTTTACGGTAAAAATAGGGATATTAGACATCGCCCTAATGACGTAAATTGATAGTTTGAAGGGTCAAATGGACCCCGATAATGAAATTGATTATATATTCGTACTCAGTGAGTTACGGGCAACATATAGATGTAATTTATTTGGGGTTTGGTTATGTGGCTTTGAACCCTGTATATAGGCCTGGCCTGCATATTGCGTATGCGAATAGGGTATCAGGTTCCTACCTGGATTGCCCTAAGATGTGAGGAATGAAGCCTTTAGCCTAATTTGATATATTTTTCTGGTTATTGAACACAGTGGGATCGTTTGGCAATGAATCCAAAGGACAAAGCGGTCATTGAGTGGTTGTACTAACTTTGTAACAAGGTAAGTGTTTATATCCATTTCTTTGGAGGCACCTGGCCTCGTGGATTTTCTACCACGTGTTCCTTACGTGTGTAGCTGCCGATAGGCGTACTCATTACGCCTTAGCTTTGGATTTATATTCTATATTATATATTATGTCCTGTTATTGGTATTGCATTGAGAATCTGAGTATTATACTTTGGTTGTGAGTTGGTATATACTTTCCAGCTGTCGACGAGAGTCCCGCGCTGGTGATGGGTTATTATTGCATCATGTTGCATTTGTATGCACATTGCATCATATTAAGGGTAGGAGGATTCCGCCCTCGGAGCAGGAGGATTCCGCTCCATTGCATCATTTTGAGGGTAGGAGGATTCCGCTCCATTGCATCATATTGAGGGTAGGAGGATTCCGCCCTCGGAGCAGGAGGATTCCGCTCCATTGCATCATATTGAGGGTAGGAGGATTCCGCCCTCGGAGCAGGAGGATTCCGCTCCATTGCATCATATTGAGGGTAGGAGGATTCCGCCCTCGGAGCAGGAGGATTCCGCTCTATTGCATCATATTGAGGGTAGGAGGATTCCGCCCTTGGAGCAGGAGGATTCCGCTCCATTGCATCATATTGAGGGTAGGAGGATTTCGCCCCCGGAGCAGGAGGATTCCGCTCCATCTATTTGGCACATGTGACACCATTGCATCATACTGCATTCATCCCATTTCATTGCACCGCGTGCTGACTATTGTGTGACTATCGTGTTGTGTTTTATATATGCGGTATGTATACCGTATCTCAGTTTGCCTATATATTTCTGGCTCGTATCTCGGGTTGCACGCCGCAACGGTATAAATATATGGATTGGGTTGCACGCCGCAACAGGATGTATATGGATCGGGTTGCGCGCTGCAACAGGATGTATTTCTGATTGTTAATATGTTCGGGATACCTCTGTGTTCTGGCTATCTTACGTTCCTGGTTTTAATGAGTTTGTGATTCCATACGTGTTTCTAGTTATTATCTGGCTCTGTCTTTTCATAATTTAAATAAAAGGAATTTTGTTTATCTGTTTCTTTTCTCCCTGGCTAGTTATCCTATTCTTTGAGGTGGCTAGTCTGCCCCACTTATTGAGTCCTTTTGACTTACCCTTGTTTGTTGTTTGTTTCTTGTCTATCTATTTCGTTTCGGCAGGTTCGCTCCAGGATTGAGTTCGCCACGTTGTGAAGGAGCGAAGACGACTTCAGCTGTCAGGGTGAGCCAGCTTTTATTCCGGATGGCCACCAGTTTATTGGTTATTATTTCAGTTGCGTTTTTCTCCCTTCAGGAGGTATTTGTCTTCTTTTGTACTCTTAGATGTCTAGTCTGGATAACCCTAAACCTAGTATGTTGGGTAGGCAGCTGTAATTTCTTTTGTACAGCTTAGAGGTATCAGTATGTCAGTGTTTTTTTAAGTCTTATTCTTATTTATGAATTGAATTGTATTTATTTTCCTAATTTAATTGGTAAGGGTTCGCCCGACGGGTCTAGGGAAGGATGTCGGGTGCCCGCACGGCCTAGCCGGATTTCAGGTCGTGTCAGGCTTTCACCATTCCATGCACCATTGGTGGAAGACACTTCAAGAAGGCTTTGTGTGACCTTGGTGCAAGTATCAACTTAATGCTATATACAGTGTATAAGACATTAGACACCAAAGCACCTAGACCAACAACTATGAACCTACAAATGGTCGATCGCTCAATGAAAAGTCCGATTGGGATTATTGATAATGTGTTGGTGAAGGATGACAAATTCGTCTTCCCGGTGGATTTTGTTATTCTTGACTGCCCCGTAGATTTTGAGGTACCTATAATTCTTGGGAGACCATTCTTGGCTAACGGAAGAGTTCTTTGTGATGTGGAAATGGGTGAACCTACTTTTAGGTTCAATGGAGAGAAAGTCGTATTTCATATTTGCAAGGCTTTGAAGCAACCAATGGATGATGATGCAACTTGCTCTTATGTCGATGTGGTGGTTGATGCACTTGTGGAGAAGGAGAGTGTCTTAGCTAGTCAAGAAGACACATTGGCGACGGTGATTTGGAACATGGATATGGAAGATGAAGAGAGTATGGCGGAGGTGGTAAAGGCATTAGAATGCTTTGGATAAAAACCCTATGTACCTAAAAAGCTATCCTTAGATCTTGAAAACCGAGAAACCCCACCTACAAAACCATCCATCGAAGAACCACCGAAACTTGAATTGAAAATCCTACCATCCTATTTGAGATACACATTCCTTGGTCCCAACTCCATTATATCCATAATCATTTCATCCCACTTGACCAAAACTCAAGAATCTAAACTTGTTGAAGTGGTGAAGAGAAGAATGAAAGCTATATGGTGGACCTTGGCGATATAAGGGGGATTGACCTGGGGGTATGTACTTACAAAATCTTACTTGAAGAGGGGTGTAGGCCAAGTGTAGAACACCAAAGAAGATTGAATCCTCCAATGCAAGAAGTGGTGAAGAAAGAAATCATAAAATCGCTAGATACGGGTGTGATAATTCCATTGTCCGATAGCAACCCGTGCAATGTGTACACAACAAAGGGGGGATGACGGTGATTCTAAATGACAAAGGAGAGTCCATTTCTACTAGACCCGTGACCGGGTGGAGAGTGTGTATGGACTATCGGAATCTAAACACCGCAACAAAGAAAGATCATTTTCCTTTGCCATTCATTGATCAAATACATGATAGGTTGGCGGGTCGTGCCTACTATTGTTTCTTAGATGGGTACTCCGGCTATTAAAGCCGACGATCAAGATAAGACCACTTTCACTTGTCCCTATGGCACTTTTGTATTTCGCAAGATGTCATTTTGTCTTTGTAATGTCCCCGTCACATTCTAAAGATGCATGCTAGCTCTTTTCCATGACATGGTAGAGAACTTTCTTGAAGTTTTCATGGATGATTTCTCGGTGGTTGGAGATTCACTCAAGGATTGCTTGTCAAACATGGAGAGAGTACTAGAAAGATGCGAAGAAACAAGGCTTGTGCTCAATTAGGAAAAATGCCACTTCTTGGTGCAAGAAGGCATACTGTTGGGACACAAAGTCTCCAAGAAAGCCATCGAAGTAGATCAAGCAAAGACTTAAGTTTGGGGGAGTTGATAAGTTGGCATTTTACTAACTTAAAGACTATTCGAAGCTTTTGTTTTTGGATCCAAAGGCAACGCTTGGTGTTATTAATGTCGTGAATTACTCACTTTCATGTTATATCGAGTGGTATGAACATAAATTGGAAAGTGAAGCTAAAAGAGCAAGATTTTGAGTCAAAAAGTCAAGGATCTTGCCACAGCTTGAGGCGCTCCGCCTGGCAACTAGGCGCTCCGCCCAAAGAAGGCATTGTCTAGGCGCTCCGCCTGAGTTGGACACTGCCTAAAAAGTCATATTTCTCCAGGCACTCTGCCTGGCAGGAGGCGCTCCACCCAAAGCAAACACTTTCTAGGCGCTCCGCCTGGCAGGAGGCGCTTCACCCAAAGCAAACACTGTCTAGGCGCTCCGCTCAGGAAGGAGGCACTCCGCCTGAGTTGGACACTGCCTAAGGATGCGTAATTCTCCAGGCGCTCTGCCTGAAACACGGGATTCTGAACTTGTATAAATACTAAAAACTAGGGTTTTTATAGGAACGAATTCCATACATACACTCTAGAACTAAGAGGCGATTTTGAGAGCCAAGTAGAGGTCATTACATAAATTTGTAAGCTTCTTAACTTGTATTTTTGAATCTTGATTATCATATCAATTCAAGATCCATATTTGAATCCATTACCTTATTCCATTACATATTTCTTGGTTTGATTCAAACCCTAGTTATGAGTAGCTAATTTCATAATTAGGGGTGTAAATATGCTATAGCGATAAAAAATCAATGGGTGTAGTTCCATTTGATTACGCATAACATAAGTATTAATTATCCAATTCCCCATTACAATAACATCAAAATTTCAATATCCATGATATTTGGGATTTCTTGTCTACTTTACTAATTAAAGACTCGGGAGAGATTAGAGTGTAGAATAGTGGAATTGGCGAGGATTTAGGTTGATAGGTTATTTGTATAAACTAATCCATCTAAAAGGAGTTACTCTCGGAAGAGGTCTCCTTAACTCGGGTGTTTGAGTAGTGTAAGCATTCAACTAAGGCTCTGACGAGCGGATTGTGAAACAGAGCGGATTGTGAAAGAACTCTTCTCGGCCGGAAGGATTCTAGAGATCATAATAGGAAGACTCGACCATAATTATACTTGCGTTGTGAATGTGAAGTAATTACACCCGTTGATTTAAGATTGCTATTAGTCGTTTACACTCCTAGTCTCGTATTATCGAATCGACTTAGAGCCCGTTTGGGTTAGCTTAAAAGTGACTTATAAGCTTATATGCCTATTAATATATGTTTGATAACTTAAAAATTTTTGGGTTTATAAGCCATAAGTGGTTTAAAATCCACTTTTTGACTATAAGCCACCTAAAATAAGCTGCTTATAAGCCCACCCAAACAGGCTCTTACTTGCTTAATTTTTATGGTTCGTAGTTAATTGTAGCGTTACGTAAAACAAACCCCATCTGTAGGACTCAACATTAAACTTCAATTGAATTTCTACTTGCAAATTCACATCAGGTATTATACTTTGACGACCGCCCCTCACCATTAAAGGTGTAGGATTGAGCGTGGATCAGTGTGCATTGCCCGCAACACCAACATTGTCACCAACATTAACTCCCTCATTGGCTTGATTGTTACCAATAAGTTTTCCATCAATTGGGGCACCATCTTCAATTTGAGGTTGATCATTATCCTCAAATACATTATAAATTCCGTAACTCTCCTCACTAAGAGAAGTGTCATCATAATCTTCCTCAATTTCTCCATCATAATCATTTGGAGCCATCGGAGCATTTGGAAATGGAGCACCCTCATTTGCACAATTGTAGAGGGGGGTTCTACATAGCTCGATTTGGATTTCATCTCATTGCTAATATTCACCTACACACGGTAAAACCAAAGCAAGAGATAAAATGGTAGGAATACCTAACAAGACAAGAACACGAAATATTCAATCTAATAGATGTACCGTAGCTCCCTGGCAATGGCGCTAAAATTTAATCCATGCTCAATCCACTCACCTATAAAGTTGTGGGGCTATCGTCAAAGATAATAGTACCCAACTAGGAGTCGGGGTCAATTTCCTCAGGGAACTAGCTTGCAATCTATTAGTCTTAGATTGAATAGTAACGAGTTCCACGAATTCTTCATCTATTCCTAAGTATAAATTGATAGAAATTGAATTAACTACAACTACAACTACAACTATCGATTAACACTAGGAGCATGAAATAAGCTCAATACTTTAGAATATTTTTAAATATGGGGAATGAGCTAGGGGTTTACTCATTCCCATAAGATTCCTTCTACTAAACTCTTGCCTTAACCTTACAAATTATATGGATGATGTAAATGGTCAGACCACAATTGAATTCCTCAAAATCCGTTAGGGATAAGGAGGATTTACCTCATCAAGCCCGTTAAGATCAATAATGTGGTGCGAGAAATCCTAATCCAAAGACCCGAGCGGGAATGACCTTTTTAAGTCTTTTCCCTTTAGATGGGTAGGCTGTAGCCAATGTTACCCAAATGCTTGCTAGTTTTCATTAACCTACACCTTCAACCCCGTTAGGGTAATAAAAACAAGGTAGGGTTAGGTTCAAGTACGGTTGTGCCTCAAACCCTAGTTAAGAAAAGTACGATAGAGAACTAGATTCATCGTAACCCATAGATTTTATTAGATTAAAAGCAAGTTTTAAGTCAAAATAATCAAATCATCATGAATAAAACCCTAGTATGAGTTTAGCTACTCATACTAGGGTATAACACACACATGGTAAGAGATGAAATTGCAAGAATCATGTAAAGAAATAGATAAAGAAATGAAATCCTTACAAAATATTCAAGTTAAAACCCTTCCTTAGCCTCCAAGAATATTCAAAAAGTGTAATAAGTGTATTCTAAGCCGACAAAGGTATATTTTCCTTGGAGGCATAACAGCTTATTTATAGGCATGAGCTTGAAAACTAGGCTAATAATTACAAGTTTGCCAGTTTTCCATATTTTACACTAGATCGCCGGTTATTCGGTGGGCCGCCTATTAAGGTGCGCAGCCGCTGAAAATAAGTCTAACTCTTCTTTTTGTCTTATTTTGCGGTGAAGGTCCGGCGGGTCGCAGTTAAGAGGTGGACAACTTCAGCAGTCCGCAGATTTTCTGAGCTCACTGTGATGACCGGCGGAGCCGCATCTACTTCTGTGGCGTCGTAGAGTGCGTTCAACATTCCATTCGGCGATCTGCCTCTTTGCTTCAATGGAACTTGTTGAGCTTTTGAACTCTCTCCTCTTTCAGTCGGTGATTCGGCAAGGCGCCGAGCAAGCTGCTGCCCTATCTCCCTGTTCCTCAAATATTGCCAAAGTGCACTTGTTTTTGCTATTTTCTTCATTCTTTTGGCTTTGTACATAAATTCTCTTTGATACCCTGAAACATGGAGATAAACATAAGATTTACTCAAATAACAAAATTTTAGGACATGAAAGCTAGTCTAAAAGAGTTGCAAATACGCGCAAAATACCAACATATCATCCGGTCGATAAGATTATTTATGCAATCTTTGCTAAAAAAAAAAAGTGAATGCAAGCAATATAACCACATAATAAAAATAATGCCATCATGGAAATAATTTTTCACTTCTACCACACGTCTGGACTCGAAATCAGAGAATCAATTAGTCGTACTCATGATATCATCAATACTACCTACAAAGGAACTCAAAGTTGCATCACTCTCCTCTTCCGCACCCAACTGCTCAGCAGTAATTTAAAGACCACTATTATCTCTAAGAGCTGCAGCAACTCCTATTAACCTCTCGTGCTTCCTACTAAGAAAGGCTATTTGTTTAGATAACCTCAAAATCTTTAGCTTGGCAAATTGAACTGACTTATCTAGACTATTTTTGTAAACGTACCACAAAGCAGTCAAAACAACAACCGCGTATGAGCACGGCTGGGTCAATGACTGCACAAAATCAATGCCACCAGCATACACCAAATTCAAAGCTTTCTTCTCAAGAATAACTTGGCAAATTTCATCTGCCTTCTGCTCCAATTCACATAGTAAGTCTTTCAAATCAGTTTTCACTTTCTTCAACTTTCTCATAAATCGAGGGTGAACACAGGGTCCATCAACACGAGGAATAGTTAAATCACCAGATGTACGTGTACTGGGAGGAATATAAGGAACATTGCTCATCTCCACATATGGGACTTGAGTAAAGGCACTAGGGAGTCACCATCAGGAGTAACAAGATCAAATGTAGTTACACCATTTACAACACCAGGAGGATCAGTTACAACACTAGAAATACCAAATTTCACACTATTACATTCTTCAAAGATGAGCTTCCCCTAAAATATTTTCATTGTCACTCCCACTCCCATTATCTAAACATAGGACATCAATAGAAATATCTTCTCTAACTCTCGAGGCTCCTGAAATGTCTCAAGATTGATTTTTATCTCCTCATATGTGACTTCAGGAAAGGCAGTACAAGGAGCCTCATGTAAAGTATTTCCACCCGGAGGAACTTCTGTATTAACTTATATCTCAGGTGCTAAAAGTGGTACATGAAGGGTGTTACATTTGGATTCTGCTCATAGCGTCAGGAACCATTGGAATCCCTATTTTTTCATTCTAATGGCTATTCTTTTTGAGTTGTGTGTACATGAATAGTTGATGACTTTTTCCGTTGAAAATTTTTCATTATTCAGAACTTAAATCAAAGGGGGGTGAATTAGAAATGGTCCACAAGGGCCAATTTCCAGAAATATAACACCATAAGAAATTATTTGCCTTTTTTCCCGCGCTAATAGTGGTTTTGCAAAATGGTGCAAGCAAACCCGAGGGAAATTCTAAATACGATACGCGGAAGAAAACGACAAGAAAGTAAAAGATAGAAGCAAGACAAATCTTGCTTCGATTCAAAAGAACAGTGAGGAACCTGTCTCAAAGCTCGATTGAATGAAATCAAGACGCACCTATACTGTGCAACAATCCTCAAGAAAGACCCGCTTCTTGCAAATTGAATGATCAAGAAGAAATTGTTCAAACGAATAACACCGATTGACACAAGTTCTTTAAAAGCCCACGTCGGGGTTCGGCTCCATCGGAGACTCACACTAGCGCTTGCTATGTTTTTCATACAACATCAATAATTAATTATAATGAAATGAAAATAGAGTATTTATAGGCTATGCTAAGGATAAAGTGGTAAATAGTCATAACTGACTAATAAAAACAAGCTACGCAGGGCTGAGCTAAGTATGTATTCGGCAACCTTGACTTCGGTGCGTGGTTGCTTGCTCGAACTCATTGTCCTCGGGCGCTCACTTGTCTTCGAACACAATTTGTTGGTGTTCGGTCACTTTGTCCTCGGGCTCAAATTTGAAGATGACGCCCTCGGTTCTTGAGCCCGGTCACTCAGCTTCGGAGTAATGGCTTTCCTTCGGCCAGGCCAAGTAAATGTGCACATCGTGCAGCAGCTTGGCTTGGCTTTGTGTCATCGGTCTCCTCGGTGGATCGAACACTTGATCAGCACGTGTTCGGGCTGCATCATCCTCCCTTTCTTGAGAATATTTCGTCCTCGAAATCGAGCCTTCCTCGTCCTCCGAAGTTTGACCTACAACACAAGGAACTAAATCAGCAATATTAAAGGTGTTGGACACGTTATACTCACCAGGGAGGCCGATCGCGTAAGCATTATTGTTGATCTTGGTCAACACTTGGACCATCCCCTCGAGGAGCCAACTTTCCTTTCCTTTAGTTCGGGAAGCGTTCCTTTCGGAACTGAACCCAAACTCAATCCCCCTTGTTTAACTCCAGCTTTTTATGCCCCTTGTTTTTCTTTAATACAACCTTTGCATAAGCTTCCTCGAGGTTCTTCTTCACCTTTACATGTAACTCAATCAAGGCAGTGGCTCGTCGAGTACCTTCAAATCAACAACAGAATCTCGAGGCAATGGGGTTAAATCAAGTGGAATCAAAGGATTAAAACTATACACACATTCAAACGGGGTCATATTGATCATTCGATGCACCGTTTGATTGTATGCAGTCTCCATTATGGGCAAACGATCAGCCCAGTTTCCAACCTTGCCTTTGGTCATTGCTCGAAGCAAAGATCCCAAGGTTCGGTTAACTACCTCGGTCTTTCCATCAGTCTGAGGATGGTGAGACGTCGAGAATAGTAACTTGGTGCCGAGGGCACCCCACAAACATTTCCAAAAATGACTCAAGAATTTTGAGTCTCGATCACTCACAATAGTACGAGGCACACCATGCAATTTCAACACATTAGAAACAAACAAGGTAGCTACATGTTGTGCATCATCACACTTTTTGTAAGGAATAAAGTGAGCCATTTTTGAAAAATGGTCAACAACAACAAAAATGCTATCATGTCCTCCCCCCGACCTCGGGAACCCCAACACAAAGTCAATGGATATATCAACCCAAGGTCGATCAGGCACAGGCAACGGGATATACAAACCATGAGGTTTGGACTTCAATTTAGCTTTCTTGCAAACGAGACAAGTGTTGCAAAGCTTTTCCACATCACGTCGCATTTTGGGCCAATGGAACTGCTCGGTCAAGATACCAAGAGTTTTGTCGACCCCGAAGTGTCCCATCAGACCTCCGGAGTGAGCTTCTCGAACTAAGAGCTCTCTCCACGATGACACTGGCACACAAACCCTCCCATTCTTGAAGAGGTAGACATCGGGCCACTAATATTTCTCAACCCTTCGGCCACTCAAGATTGCGTCACAAACGCATTTTAGCTTGGGGTCGTCTTCGTACATCGACTTGATGCTTTCAAATCCGATGAGCCTAGAGGAGAGAGTGGTCGCTAAGGCAAATTTCCTTGATAGCGCATCGGCCACGATATTGTCTTTTCCCTTTTTATAATAAATTACATAGGGAAAGCTTTCAATGAATTCTACCCACTTGGCATGCCTTCGGTTCAATTTCTCCTGACCTCGGAGATGCTTCAAAGACTCATGATCACTTTTAATCACAAATTCTCGAGGCCACAAATAATGCTGCCAATGGGGGAGTGCTCGGACGAGGGCATACAACTCCTTGTCATACGTTGAGTAGTTCAAGGTTGCACACTTAAGCTTTTCGCTAAAGTAAGCGATCGGCTTCGATTCTTGCATCAGCACTCCTCCAATCCCAACTCCAGACGCATCACACTCGACTTCGAATGCTTTGCCGAAGTCAGGGAGTTGCAACAACAGAGCAGAGCAAAGCCTCTGTTTCAACTCTTGGAAAGCCCTTTTTTGGGACTCTCCCCACACAAATGGATGGTCTTTCTTAACCAGCTCGGTTAAAGGAGCAGCCACGGTGCTAAAGTCACGAACAAACCTTCGGTAAAATCTAGCTAAGCCATGGAAGCTACGAACTTGTGATACCGAGGTTGGAGTTGGCCAATTTTTGATGGCTTCGACTTTTGACTCGTCGACTTCAACACCATTAGCACTGACAACGAATCCTAGAAAGACTACACGCTCGACACAAAAGGCACATTTCTTGAAGTTAGCATATAACTTCTCTTCTCTAAGTTTATCAAGCACTAGCCTTAGGTGTTTAACATGTTCATCCTACAGATTTACTATAAACAAGTATGTCATCGAAGTAAACGAAAACAAACTTATTTATGAACGGTTTGAGCACATGGTTCATCAGTCGCATGAATGTGCTCAGTGCATTGGATAAGCCAAAAAGAATCACCAACCATTCATAAAGACCGAACTTGGTCTTGAATGCGGTTTTCCACTCGTCTCCAGGTTTCATTCGGATTTGGTGGTAACTGGACCTGAGGTCTATCTTTGTAAAGCATGAAGGACCAGTTAACTCGTCTAGCATGTCATCCAATCGAGGGATAGGATGACGATACTTTACCGTTATTTTTTTGACTGCTCGGCAATCAACACACATTCGCCATGTTCCATCTTTCTTTGGGACAAGTATAACAAGAACGACGCAAGGACTCAAGCTCTCTCGAACAAGGCCCTTGTTCAGCAATTCATCAACCTGCCTTTGGAGCTCTTTGGTGTCTACGGGATTACACCGGTATGCAAGTTTGTTGGGGATTTGAGACCCCGGTACGAAGTCAATTTGGTGCTCAATTCCTCTCAACGGAGGTAATCCACCTAGCATTTCTTCAGGGAACATGTCTCCGAAGTCCTGCAAAATACTTTGAACAGCACTAGGCAAAGGGTTATCATTAGAAAAATCATCATTAGAGTTTAGAAAGATACCCATGTGCACGAGGCAAATCATCATCTGACCGTTGTCGTTGCCTCGTAGAAACTCACCCGGTTGCATGATTGCACAGATTCCTTTCTCTTCGGGCAGTGAGTTCGTCTCTTCGGCCCCCAATTTTGCTCATATCGGAATCTTAGCTTTGGCCGCTTCTTTCAATTCTTTCATCCGTTTATAGTCCCCGGTGACTTGTTTTGGAGACAAGGGTTTGAGTATGAAACTCTTCCCTTCGAGCTTGGCAGTGTAAGTGTTGGATCTCCCATTGTGAATGACCGACCGGTCATACTGCCATGGTCTGCCCAATAGCAAATGACAAGCTTGCATCGGCACCACATCGAATATCATTTCATCTTGATATTCGCCAATTCTATTCTTGATCCACACTTGTTTGACAACCTTCAATTCTCCACAGTCATTCAGCCATTGTAATTTGTAAGGGTGGGGATGCTTCAACGTAGATAGTCCCATTTGTGAAATCAAAGTTTGGCTCACCACATTTGCACAACTACCAGAGTCAATGATCATCGAACACACCTTTCCCCTCACTCGACATCGGGCATGGAAGAGATTTTCTCTTTGGTTGTCCTCTTCATCAAGAGTCATGCAACTCAAATTTCTTCGAACCACGAGAAACATTTCCGGATGATCAGCTTCGGCAGCTTCTCGATCATCATCACCTTCAGCTTGGTCAGCCTCCTCGATAAATTCCTCCTCGATGTCACTCGCTTGCTCATGGACGGTTCCATCTTCGAGAAGAAGAATAACTTTGTGAGTTGGACACTCTTTTGCCATGTGACCATAACCTTTGCATTTGTGACACTGAATATTTGAAGCACTAGGAGAGTTGAGTTGAACTTTACCTCCCACTTCTCTCGGTTGGTTAACGGTCACACCCCTCTCGAAGGGTCTCTTCGAATCTCGAACAGTGTTGGCACTTGTTTGGTTTGGACTTTTCCAATCTTTACCTCGGTTCAAAGGAGTAGAAGTAGTGACTCCTCGATACCGGTTTGCCTTATCGTCCTTCACCAATTTCTCAGCTTCGGTGGCAGCTTCGAACAGATCTTCCAACGTGTGATACACGTGTAGCCTCAATTGAGATGACACATCCCGAGCCAAGACATTTTTGAATCGGATGGTGGCTTCCACTTCATCTTCTACCATATCAAGATTCAATCGAACTCTTTCGAACTCATCATGATACTCTTGGACTGACTTAGACCCTTGCTTTAGCTCATAGAGCTTTTGTAATTGAGTTTGCCTGTATTTAGCACTCAAATACTTAGCATCCATTGCTCTCATCAACTGTGGCCAAGTAATGACTTCGGGATAGGCATTCCTTCGTCTATGCCTTTTGTCAGCTTCCCACCATGTAGATGCATACGCTTCGAACGAAACAATGGCATGGGCAGCTTTTCTCTCTTCGGTCATCTCATTGGTTTCGAAGATGTGCTCCATCTTAAGCTTCCATTCAAGATATTCATCTGGATCACTAGTTCCTTTAAAGGGTGGAATAGTGATCTTGACACTGCTCAAGTTTGAGTCTCGAACACCACGAAGCTGTTCGGGATACTCATCATAGCGATCATCAGCCTCACGCTCAATATGTCTATCAACATTTGTGCCTCGGCCTCGACCTCGGAAATTTCCACGACCTCGGTGAGCTTGCCTTCGTTGAGCGAATGGCTACTCGTAATTAGGTTCGGCATCAGGAAATTCTCCTTCGTCCACCTCTTCGTCAATGACCTCAATTTGTCTTCGGGCCATTGGAGGTGGTATTCTCTCTCCTCGGGGAATGCCCAAGTGTTGAGTCTCAGCTTGAGGATTGCCCAAGTTTTGTTGTGTTTGGGGATTGCCCAAAACTTCTCTTCGAATTGCCTCGCTTTTCAACTGATGTTGTCGAATAAGCTCAGCATACAGCTCAGGTTTCATTGGAGTGGAGTTACTAGTTCCAGCGCCGGACCCAGGTAAGGCCACGGACACACTTCCTTGCTCGAGTTGAGCTACTCGAGCACTCACTCCTCTTACTTTGGCACTGACGCCTTGTATCGCAGCTATGAGATCGGCTAACGACACTTCGGGCTTCTCAATGCCTTTGCCATCGCCTCCATTCCCAGCCATGGTACCTGCACAAATCAAAGACCAAATAAATGTTAAGGTTAGAAATCACCTCACACACTCCCTCACCTTTGATGGGTGGCACTCGGGTCCACTCAATTTATGGGTTCGGTATTGGTCACTCAAGAACTTGTAGCCAATGGCTTCCTCGGTGATCAACTTCTCTCAGTTCCTTCGAATTTGACAAGTTACAATGTCTCCTTTGGGAAGAGTGAGTTGATTTGACTCAATGGATCGGACAGCTATTTACTCTTGCACTTCGGGAAGTCAAAGAAATTTCTACGAAGTTGGACTTCGGTCACCCCACGCACGAGTTCCTATATGCTCAAATGAGTTAGTACGACCTCGAGTAGGAAGAATTACTCAAAAGATCCACTAACTAGAATTTTCGGACAGAAGAAAAGTGGAAACCTAGGAGAATCTACCCTTTGACTCCTCTTCGGAATCTTTTTCGAACACACCAACTCTTGTCCGTACAAGAGTGGTCCCTCCTTGGTACGGATAGGGTTTTACCTTATCCAATTCCCTTTTCAAGCCGACAATTTTTTTCACCTGTGGTTTTGATCTTTATACTTTACCCCTTTCTTCTTCAATGGAACAGTGAAGGTTTTGCTCCGGCGTACGGACAACTTAGCTTCGGTTCACTGACCATGAATTTCAACGGAATCTGGGTTGCTTCTTTCAACTCCGGTTCCAACAACAACGGGGAAATTTAGTCCAAAGTTCTTGAGCTAAGATTCAGCTCCTTCGTGTCGTACATTGTTACAATTTGTAACAATTTTCCGGCGTACGGACGACGACTTCAATAACAGAACTTCGAATTTAAGCACAGAACAAACCCAAATCACTCAAGAACCACCAATCTTCATCGGTTTCAACCAAAACAAGCTGAGGTTCGAGTTCCAGTCACCACTAAGCTCCAAAACAGTCCAAAATTTCACCAAGAAACCCTAGTCACGAAAGTTGTACGTCGGGTACTTGTTGGAATCAGGAAACAATGGTGAACAAGAATCAATGGTTGTTTAATCCAAACAACCAACAATCAAACACAATTTTAAATTTTTTTTTCTTTTTCTACTTTTTTTTTTTTTTTTGTAAACACCACAGCAACAATAATCAAACACATGGAAGAAAGCTGAAACTAGAGACACAAGCACGATTTATTGAACAGGATTTGAGGTTGTAAGAAGAAACTCAAACCTTGCTTTGATACCAAGATGGTGCAAGCAAACCCGAGGAAAATGCTAAACACGATACGCGGAAGAAAACGACAAGAAAGTAAAAGATAGAAGCAAGACAAATCTTGCATCGATTCAAAAGAACAATGAGGAACCTGTCTCAAAGATCGATTGAATGAAATCAAGACGCACCTATACTATGCAACAATCCTCAAGAAATACTCGCTTCTTGCAAATTGAATGATCAAGAAGAAATTGTTCAAACGAATAACACCGATTGACACAAGTTCTTTACAAGCCCACGTCGGGGTTCGGCTCCATCGGAGACTCACACTAGCACTTGCTATGTTTTTCATACAACATCAATAATTAATTACAATGAAATGGAAATAGAGTATTTAAAGGCTATGCTAAGGATAAAGTGGTAAATAGTCACAAGTGACTAATAAAAATAAGCCACGCAGGGCTGAGCTAAGTGTGTGTTCGGCAGCCTTGACTTCGGTGCGTGGTTGCTTGCTCGAACTCATTGTCCTCGGGCGCTCACTTCTCTTCGAACACAATTTGTTGGTGTTCGGTAACTTTGTCCTTGGGCTCACATTTGAAGATGACGGCCTCGGTTCTTGAGCCCGGTCACTCAGCTTCGGAGTAATGGCTTTCCTTCGGCCAAGCCAAGTAAATGTGCACATCGTGCAGCAGCTTGGCTTGGCTTCGTGTCATCGGTCTCCTCAGTGGATCGAACACTTGATCAGCACGTGTTCGGGCTGCATCACAAAAATATCCTCATTAAGTATAATGAAAAAATCTGGACAGAAAAGCCCTTGCAAAACTTTTGGGTTGGGCCAAGATTTGCCTTTAACCCCTCTCTGCCTTTCAACACTTATCCCTTCAAGTATTGGCAAAAGGCAATTTTTGCCAGCACTTGGTTGTAACCCTTGACAAAAAGCCAAGACTTTCCGTTGATCCCTTTCTATTTACCAATACTTGCCCTTCAACTGTTGGCAACACTTGCCGCATTTGGTCATAAATCTTGGCAAAATGCCAAGACTTGCCACTTCCAGTCTTTTCCCTGCATTCTCGTCATATAACTTGAAGTATTGGAAAAAAAAATACTTGCCCTTAAGGTTTTGATCCCGTGTCAATACTTACAAATTTTTGCCTTGAAGTCTTGGCTCCGGACTAAATAAGAGTATTTTGCTAAAATATTGCTTAACGCTGGCAATTTTGCAACACCACCCCCTATGAAGTGCACCCGGTAAAATTTTTTGGTCCACAAGCGCCCAGTTATTACGGGCTAGCTGCAAAAAGTGTTCATGCATGAGAAGGGCCCAGAAATCTTAGTAATTCGCAAAAGTATTTATTATTAAAAGTTAAATAAAATTGTTTAACTTTGAAAATGAGTAAGTTTACCTACTGCTCCATATTAGACGACTTGATGCAGTAAATTAATTATATTGTCGATGCATATAAAGTTAACTTCTCTAATATTTTCAAATGTAGTGCGTCACTTACCACATAGCTTTTAAATTGTTATATTTTACATAGATAACCAATAGTTATTGATACAACCTGATGCGTGAGCAAGCCATTTACAAGAAGCTAAGTATGGGAGTTGCAATAGTTGTAGGCTATATTTGCACAATTGGAGCTGCTGGGGAAGATTTTGGAGGCTTTAGACCCTGTTTGCAAGCTTACTGCCTCAGAACCAGAAAATGCTCATCGCGATCGCGAGCCGTCAGATGCGATCGCGCAAGGTCAAGAAGCTTCTCAACGTGATCGCGAGATATCAAACGCGATCGTGCAAAGAGGAAAAGATGAACAGCGCGATCGCGAGGCCTCAGATGCGATCGCGCAGGAAGCTGACAATGGTTGAAGGCAATTGTCTTCGCGATCGCGTGACCATAGCCGCGATCGCGAAGTTCCGGTTACTCAAGCCATGCGATCGCACGTGTCCTAGCGCGATAGTGCTGTGGCGATAACCAGCATACTATCTTCAGTTTAATGACTCATTGCAAGCCCATTTCAAGGGCATTTAAGCATTGTTGCCATTTTAGGAACCGCTATATAAGGTCTTTAACTCTCATTTATTAGGGTTAGCTTTTGATGACATTAATTATTGTGAGGTTATTGGCTAAGCTTTTTTGTTTAAGCACACATTGTCCTTGATTTGCAATTGGATTAGATCCAACTGAGGATCAATTAGCATAGATTCATTTTATTAGACAATTAAAGGGGTGATTATGCTTACTTTCTCTAATCTACTTCTTTAATCCTTTCTAATGAAAAGTAAATCTTGCTTTCAATCTTTCATTTCTTGTTATTCCCATTTTCTTGTTGTTTGGTTCATATCGGTTACTTTCTTAACCATAACACTCTAACCTTGTATATAGTAGGTGTTGTGATAATATTGGAGAATCACGTTTACTTTTCTTTAAAAAATAAGTGGTCTCAACCCATATCTTTATTTTTCTTTCACAATAATTTTTTTTTTTCAAATCAATTGCGCATTTCTTTTTAATAAAAAGATTAAAAAAAACTACTTATTTTTCATAATTGAAAAATAATGAATTGTAGTTAATAAATTATTTAAAATGTGTGCTTTTCAATATGGAAGGATTAAAATTTACTTAACTTTTTTGTATAGGTGGACTGCTTAAAAAATGAATTAAGCTATTTTACTTGACTAAAGATATGGTCAATTATATTACTGCCCAAGTTTATCTTTGGGAAATTTTCAAAAATAGACAACCCACTACCCAAATTTATAAATAGGAGGCCATTTTTTTTTTCATGCAAAGCACCTATCCCTAAAGTTACAAATTTTAGCACTCCTTCATAAAAAACACTCTAGCTACTAAATTTCCCCCTCCCCAGCCACTAAGCCACCGGCAGAAACCCTCCCCCGCCAGTGGTGTTACTTTTTTGTATTTTACTGAATTTATGTTGTTTATTGCGTCTAAATCATTATTTTGGACAAATTTATACACACAAATCTCTCCCAAAAAATAAACTATACATGAATATACGTAGATAAATGCGTAGCAATGAGAGAAAAATAAAAATATACATAAAAATATAAAAATTCATATAAACATCCTTAATATACAGATTTATTCACTCGCATATACACACTTATACAATTTTATACATGTGTATAATTTGTATAAAATTGTATAAACTTGCGGCAGACTGTGATCTCGGGAAAAGGGTGACAGCTCGGGTAAGATTCGAAAATATGAGCCATTTTTAGTAATTTTCGTGATTTAGCTCGTCTTTTAGTGTAATTATCCCTTTATCTTTAGACCTCTTGATATTGGGCTCATCCATCAGGCTGATTTACAGAAATATGACACCATAAGCAATTGTTTGTCTTTTTGCCCGCTAACAGTGGTTTTACAAAAAAAAGCCCTTATAAAATTTAATGAAAAAAATTTGGACGGAAATGCCCTTGTCAAAATATGGATCAGGGCCAAGACTTGCCCTATACACCTCTCTGTGTTTCAATACTTATCCCTTCAAGTGTTGGCAAAAGGCAACACTTGCCGCACTTGGTCGTAACAAGACTTGCCTTTCCAGTCTTTTCCTGCATTCTCGCCATATAACGTGAAGTATTGGCAAAATAGCACTTGCCCTTGAATTCATGGCCCCGTGCCAATACTTACAAATTTTTGCCTTGAAGTATTGGCTCCGTGTCAAATAAGGGTATTTTGCTAAAATATTGGTTAATGCGTTTAATTTTGTAAAATCACTCTTTATGGAGGGCGCGCAGTGAAATTTTTTGCATCCATCAATCATGCAAAATAGATGGAATGTAGAGAAAATTAAACATTGAATAAAGCATAAAATAAAATTTTCAATCCACGTAGGTTCAAACTGAAATGATATTAAACTGTGTGAATTTGGCTATTTTGCAGTATGATAATATTTTGTTGTTGTGACTATTTTGCAATATGACAGTATCTTCTTGGAACGGCAATTTTGTTTAAAAAAAAAAAAAATACTCCCTCCGTCCTATATTAGTTGTTTATTTTAATTTTTCATGTTTCATTAAGAAACCAATAAATAAATTATCTATGTTATTAAATTACCCTTATTAAATAAATAGAGTGTATTTAACAATCTAATTTATTTTGGACTCAATCTAGAGAGCCCTAGAAGAGCAATGGAAAAAGTTGCTGTGTATCTCCACGGTATTGTAGGGAGGCATAATTACTGGTATAGCATCGAGTTGCAGATGCTGACGACGATAAAGACAAACACCGGTAAAAAGAAACGCAGTGACTCCCAGATCCCCCAGACACTGAAGGAAATTCATCCTGTGGCCATGATGTACGACGCAACTATAGGACGTTGGGCCGTTATTGGTCACACCATCTACTGTATTGGGGGTTTCATGTGCATACTCAGGAAGCTGGTGAATCCAACAGTGCGGCATAGCTTCAGGGAAGCGAATAAGATTGCTCACTTTTTATCAAGATGTGGACTCCAAATGATGATACCAAATCAACTGCACCTACTAAGGCAGCCACCTGATCAAATTAGCAGGGATGTTCACCTTGAAAGAGAAGCTACTATTGTATATTCTAGAACAATATGTGTTTAATGCATGTAATAGTCTAATTAGGACTAAAAATCTAGCTGTGCTCCCACAAAGTCTTTTGGATCCTACTTCCTCCAGTAGTACAATGGCAATACATAATATGCCTATGGGAACAATAGTTGAAAATGCTACCACTGCTAGCAATGCCTCGACCACTACTGCTACTAGTAGTACTATTGTAAATGCTTTGTAAGAATATAATATAATCTTCGTTTCATAAAAAAAAAAACTATCTAATTTATTTTGAGAATTACTCCTTTAATTATTAAGGGTATAATAAGAAATATTTATTAGATTTAGTCTTGTGATCCTAAAGTCACAACTAGTTTGAGTTTTTTTTTTTTTTTTTTTTTTTTGCTAAATGGACAAATAATATGGGATATAGGCAGTGGCAGAGCTAGGTAGGCCCATATATGGTCAAACGAACAACCTTCGCCGAAAATTACATTGTATATATATGTCAAATAGCATTTCAAACAGATATATAATATATCTTTTAACACCTTGAAAAATTGTGGAAGGCAGCCTAGTGGTCAGGGTGTTCATGTCAGGGCTGAGAATCGGGTCTAATTCCCCATGTAAACAATGATAAACAATTTTTTTTTTCCAAAACCAAGCCATATCTAGTGTGAGCCCTTTTTTTCTTGAGATCGGTGTTAGTGTTACTTTTTCAGTCAGTCTTTAATTCGTTTTCTTTCATTTTTAAGTTTTAACTTTACTTTTTCTTATTCATTCTGTTTGGTTTAGGAGTCTACCTATAATGTTGTGCTCTTAAAAAATTCAATCAAGATAAAAAATAAGTTACCTAGTAGAGTTCTATCAAAGGACAAATATAGTATACTATTATAAATATATTGAAATACACAGAGAAAAAAGGCATTCTTTTCTACTCCTCTTTACTAAAATACTTTGGATTTAGAATATAGGTAAAGTTTCTTCATTACTGTGACAGCTGCCGACGATCAGTGATTTCAGTCACAATTCAAGCTCCATTGCTTCCGCTTTCGTTACAAGGAGACAAAGTAAAGTCTCGGGTTATATACAAGTTTAATATATTTAGTTTAGATTTATGTGTACATAATCCTTTGTTGGTATCAGATAGACTAATTTTTGGTCCAAAAGTAATAATTGAAAATTGTTCCATTATTCTACGTAATTCTTGATTTACATGTATAGAATATTTTTTATGCATTTGGGGCAATTGAAAAAAAAAATGTTTAATACTTAATTTTTTTGGCTAATTTTTCAAAACGGTATAAAGCAAAATTATATCGCTCATTGATTGAGAATCTAAACAGATTAGTCTGTTTACATTTTTTCTTTTTTGAATTATTATAAGAGAACTCTAAGTTTTGGTTCAGAATCATATCTTTCCAAAATCTGAATCTAGAACGGGATTCTCATAACCTTGGAAAATATAAGGACACATCAACAAGCAGAAATGCTAAGAACTTGTATTTTCACGCAATATTATTTGAATCAATTTTCAAATAAATAATCAAAATAAGATTTTGAACTACTATCATACTGCCGCATACTGCCGCAGTCGAGAGATCAACGAGAGTGTACATACACAGTCGTGACCGCCATTAAAAAAATTTGTCTTATGGAACTTCGTGCTCCAATAATGGCTGGCAATAATGGTAGACTTGGAGAAGGGAATACTTGTTTTTTTTAAGTTACTTTTCGGATCTGAAAAACAGAGAAAGAAAAAGCAGAGGCAAATCTAATAATATTTCTTCTTAATTAATGGGATCTAGATAATTTATTTGTACACTTTACCTGAAATTTTAACACAAATATGAGGGTGTAGGCTAAAGCAACTGGGTTCTGTCAAACCTGTATCCAATCCTCTAAATCTACCACTGAGAAAAAGAATAAGAAACCATGATGGGTGGCTGCTATATGAAAGAGTAGAAGAGAATTAGGGTTCATCTTCTTGCACAAGCTGTCAAAAAGGGAAAAAAAAGGAGTCATAGACTTGCGTTTCTTTACAGAGAAACGGAGAAAAAGACTTGGTAGGTCTAGCCTTTTCTTATTTAAATTGGAAAAATTCTTGAAATGGGCAAAGACCCTCTTTTAATTGTATTGTTTAAATTGGCTGAATTGTAAAAATATGACAGAACCCTTTAGTTAGTTTAATGAAATATTTTTCAAATGAAAATACCCCCCTCCCAACTAATAAAAATACCTGCACTATCCTCCCATCCATTTTCTCCATTGAAACAATCTCCAAACCCTTAAAACCCACAATTTTTACAGATTCCTCCATTTAAATGAAAGTTCAAGGTTAGATTTCTTCTAATTGATACTGAGTTTTACTAAATGATCCATTAAATTCTATATAAGTTCGTTTAAATTATGTTTAATTTTGCTTTAAGTTCTGTATAAATACATATTACCTCAAAACAAGTTATGATTTTTTGTTCATAAAAATCTAAAAACTTGTCGCGACCAGCACATGATATTAGATCGACATTCAAGTTGTGAAAATGGGCAATTTGATAAATATTAACTGATACAATATACAAAAGAGAATTGCGAGCAGATCAGATTGACTTTACGGGCAATATGTTGCCTTACATTCAGTTGAATTAACTTGTAGAAAATCTATGAAGTCTTGAAAGTCTTGGCTATTGCCAATAGTTTAAGCTCTGGTGCAATGGCACCTTGCAGAACTTCTTGGCTATTACCAAGACTTTAACCTCTAGTGCAATGGGTAACTTGCAAAGAAAGTCTCTGCAAGTCTTAGCTATGCCCAAGACTTTACCTTCTGGTGCAAAGACACCTTGCAGAGAAAGTCTCTACATGTCTTGACATGGCAAGATTTGTAAGTCGCAGAGAAAGTCTCTGCAAGTCTTGGATATTACGAAGAATTTAAACTCTGGTGCAATGAGCAACTTGTAGAGAAAGTCTCTGAAAGTCTTGACTATGGCCAAGACTTTACGCTCTGGTGCAAAGGCACCTTGCAATGAAAGTCGTTGCACGTCTTGGATATGGCCAAGATTTGCACCTTGCGGAGAAAGTATGTACAAGTCTTAGCTATTGCGAAGAGTTTAAGCTATGGTGCAATGGGCAATTTGCAGAGAAACTTGGCTATTTTCAAACGTTTAAGCTGTGGTGCAATGAGAAACTTGTAGAGAAAGTCTCTGAAAGTTTTAGTAATAGCCAAGACTTTAAGTTTTTGTGCAATGGAGAACTTGCAGAGAAAGTCTCTACAAGTCTTAGCAATAGCCAACACTTTAAGCTTTGGAGCAATGTGCGACTTGCAGAGAAAATCTCTACAAGCCTTGGCAATAGCCAATAGTTTAAGCTCTGGTTCAACAAGGGTAAGAGTTTACCCAACATTCTCTTCCTATATACCAATATCATGCTTCTATCTTGGTGATCTATCCATCAAAATTTGAGAATATTTTTCGTCTTCATTATGTGCAGAATTAGTATTATTGCAATAAATTACATATACATCGTTTACAATGAAAAATCGGATGCAAGCAATAAATACATGAACCATGACATAAAGTTGATACTTATGAAAGAATGTATCACCTACCAGGCATTTGAAAAAGAAAATTTTAATGCTCTAAGCATCAACGGTGGTGAGAGTGAAGCAAAGATTTGGTTTGACATCAATTGGGAAACTTGCAAAGGCATTATTGTAGCAAACAATCAAGAACTTATCACTTGCATGTATTTGCTGAAGAATGATGAGAATTTCAGAAAATGACGTTTCATAGTAGAAGTTGTTAAAAAGAATAACTCGTCATTAAATAATAGCATAATCGACAGCACAAGGAAATTCATCGTGAATGAAGCAGACTATAGCATTGTGTTGTGTCAAAAAGAAGAAAAATTGATTGACTTTACAAAAAGAAAGTTACCTTATAATTCATTTTAGTTACTTTTATGAACTTGAATTTAAAGTGTTAACGATACTTATTATTTACACTAATATTGAACTTTATGTTAAAAAAAAAAGATTGCATTTCACTTTTTATTAACCCACTTAAACTCGTAACAACTCATAATCACTCAGCCCCGACCTCTTGGCAAGCATCCGACATTTTCCTCGATCTCTTCCCCTTTCTCCGAGCTAAATTTTCTTGAAGTCTTGGCAGGAAAACAATTGCCCTCAAATCTTACCTTCTCGAAATCCAACAATTGCCTTGAGTTTTTGGCAAATAAGCAACACTTTTCTCGACCCCTTCCCCCCTTTCTCCGAGCCAACACATCGTCAAGTGTTGGTAAGGAAAGGTTTGCCTCGTACTTTCAATCGCGACTTCAACTGCGACTGCAAGACTTGGCAAAAGGGTAACACTCTCCTCACCCAACCCTCCCTCCTGCACGTCTAACTTGCCTTGAAGTCTTAGAAAAAACTGAAATTTCCACTCGACCAATTTCTTACCAACTAAATGAAATTTTCTCGCTTTCAAAAACACAAATGCAGAATATCCTAAGTGAATGAAAGAGAGAAAAAAATGTATTCTGCAACACTAACAAATAATTAAAGCTCATACATATAAAATGAGGCACAATTCATTAACCAAAATATTATGAGTTATAAGAATACACCTTATACCATTAGTTTTTTGAACAAATTCATGCATTCTAAACCAAAAAACACTATTACCAAATTCACATAAAGTAATCATGACAATTAACATTCCAAAAATAAATAAAAAAATACATTCACTTATTACAAATAGTACATGTTCAATTGTCTCTTCCAACAGCAAATGGTACGCCAAGTTCTCGTTCACAAGACAAATCATTATATGCATGATAATCATCTCTTATCATCTCTAGAGGGATCTCATTCAGTTGCCTTGGAGTTCGAACAACACCATAGATTGACGGCCAAATCAAGTTTCTATTGCCTAAGCTGGGTAAACCTATACTTTAAAACTTCCTTCTCATTCATCAGCAAGTACACAAACTTTATCGCATAAGCACCATAATCAATGCTGCACAAATAAAACACAATACCTGAATATGAAAAATGAAAATAAAATAGAAAAGAACAAAAAATGAAAGAAAATAATCCACTAATTACTAAAAGTCATGTGAACAATGCCTATTGGTTGCTCTGCTTGGGGTATTTACAAAAAACTCCACCTTTCAACAACATCATTTGAAGCTCCATAAAAAATGCACTAACCAAATAAATATACTTCATATCACCACCCCAACAACCTTTGGCATCAAACCAATGCTCAAATTTAAAAACTTGATCTCCTTCCAATGGAAACAAAAATAAACTATACTTATTCGATAAACAAAATTAAAAATCATAGGGTAACAAAAAAATAAATAAAGACAATGGAACATACATTACGATGTGTCATAATGAACTCACAATTAATATGCAGAAAAATTCTTGTACAAACACAAAAATGCAAAGTCAATCAGACAAAAAAAAAAAAGAGAAATAAAACACACAGTAACTACTACTAAGCAATAAACAAACTCATACATGAAGCTCTGCAACTCTTGGAAATAGCTAAGACTTTAAGCTCTAGTAGAAGTGGCAACTTGAAGGGAATGTCTCTGCAAGTATTGACAATAGCCAAGACTTTGGTAATGAGCAACTTGCAGAGAAAGTCTCTGCAAGTATTGGCAACAGTGGTGCAGTCAGAAATTTTTGCAAGTGTGTTCAAGATTAAAAAAGAAAAAATCTTTCTTCAAAATGTATAAGATTAGATTTGATCCCAGGTTGTTTAGCTAAATTTGACAACCTTACATCATTAGGCTAGCACTATCATTTGTGTCAAGGCTGTTCAAAATGTAATATTTAGTCATGAATAGTTAAATTTAACCCATGTACACGGTATAATTTTTCGGCCCGCCACTGATTGGAAATAGCCAAGACTTTAAGCTCTGGTGCAAATAGCAATTTGCAGAGAAATTCTATGCAATTCTTGGCTATAACCAAGATTTGAAGCTCTGGTGCAACAGGCAACTTGTAGAGACAAGACAATAACCAAGACTTTAAGTTCTGTGCAATGGACAACAAGAAGATCTAATTTATGTAGCAAAGAAAAATCTTAAAATCACTTTAATCAAGCAAAACAAGCAACAAAAATTCACAGAAAATTCAAAATTAAGACGACAATCATCAATTTAAAACAAAAAAACTAACGGATAAGTAGATTAACAATAATTACCAAAAAAAATACAGATAAAGCATTATGCAAAAATAAAATTGCATTATAACACAAATAAATGGGTGGGAAAAAATTAAAAAATAATAAATAATAAATAAATATAAAATAAACACATGAAAAGAGAGAAAAACATACCCTAAATCTGCATAACAATAAGAAGGAAGAAGGAAATAAAGGACGAAAGAAATATAGAGCAGTTAGGAAGAAGGAAAGGGTCCAATGTAAACTAGGTTTAGGCAGGGGAAAATAGTCCTTTCATGTACTAACTAATTATGTGGAAGGAAGTTAGTTAAAATATTTCAAAATGTAGACATTTCTCCTAAACCAGGGCTTACGAAGGGCACCTGGTTAAATTACTCTATATGTCAATTTAAGGAATTGATTTTAGAAAATAGCAATATTTTTACACTTTTCCATACATAGCAATACTTTTTCAAATGCTACCAAACATAGCATATCAAACAAAACCCTAACTCTAACATTCCCCTCACTCACCTCTCTCTTATACGCCCTCTCTTCCCCTTCCCCACCGCCACCTAGCCCTTCCCCGTCGCCGGCGACGATCCCCACCCCCATCCCCATCGTCTTTCTCTCTTCCCCGCCCCGATCCCGTCGTCTTCTTCTCTCCTTCCTGCTCCGTCGTGGCTGTGTTGTGGTCAGCGCCGTTGGCTGAGTTCCGGTGGCGCCGGATCTGCTACAATATAGCAGATCTGATGTTCTCCGGCTCGGATCCGGCGGCGCTACTGTTTGGTCTTCTTTTTTTTGTTTTTTAGTTTTCCGGTGGGGCACGGTGGAACCACGACGGTGATGATGTATATTTGATAGCTATTGATTATATGGAATGTATGTTACATGTATTTTTATTGTATGTATGGTGTATACAAACTAACAAACTACTTTACACAAAAATGTCAATTTTTTTTCATTTACAAAACATAGCAATATTTTTTTTTCAAAACATAGCAAAAATACATAAAAGGGTGCTGCAAACCCTAGATCTTGGTTCTACCACCCCAAGTCACCTTCCCCATCATAGTTGCCGCCTCCCAGCCGGCTGCCGCCGCCGCCAGGTCGCCGGAAAAGTTTTTTTTTATTTTTTTGTATATTTTTTGTATGGAATGTGTATACACTGTGTATGTTCGATGTATTTTCATTGTATGGAGGTTCAAAATATTGGACATACACTATATATACAATGCACATACAAATGTAAGGGGTTAATACATGAGGTGTATGTAACTCGTATATCCATTGTATGTCTGATGTATATACGTTGTATATACAGGGCATACACCATACATATAATAAAAATACATGTGACATACATTCCATACAATCAGTAGCTACCAAATATACACCATCACCACCGTGGTCCCGCTGTGCCCCACCGAAAAACTAAAAAAACAAAAACAAAAAAGACCAAACAGTAGCGCCGCCGAATCCGAGCCGGAGAACACCAAGTCTGCTCTATTGTAGCAGAACTGGTGCCGCCGGAACTCAGCCGACGGTGCAGACCACAACACAGCCACGGCGGAGCAAGAGGGAGAGAGGAAGACGACGGGATCAGGGCGGGGAAGAGAGAAAGACGATGGGGTTATGGGTGAGGGCCATTGCCGGCGACGAGGAATGGCTAGGTGGCGGTGGGGAAGGGGAAGAACGGGGATAGAAGAGAGAGGCGAGTGAGGGGAATGTTAGGGGTTAGGGTTTTGTTTGATATGCTATGTTTAGTAGCATTTGAAAAAGTATTACTATGTATGAAAAAGTGCAAAAATATTGCTATTTTTCTAAAAATAATTCCCTAAATTGACATAGAGGGTAATCTAAAATTACCTTGTATGCCATTTTAGGGCACTTTTTTAAAAAACATAGCAATATTTTGTCACTTTACCAAACGTAGTAATATTTTTAAAAATGCTATCAAACATGTCACGAGAAACTCTAGGTGCCTTCTCTCTCCCTTCTCTCTAAACCATACCCCACTGTTTCCCGTCAGCTACCCCTCTGCGTCGCGCCACTTTCCCTCCCCATCCCCTTCGTCGCCGGTCACTGTTTCTAGGGACGTTTGTGTTTTTGTCGCTGCTCCGCTGCTCCCCGTCGACTGCTGCTGTGTTTTGTCGCTGCCTGAGTCCGGCGGCACCGGATCTTCTATAATAGAGCAGATCCAATATTTTCCGGCGGCGGCACTGGTGTGTGTTTGATGTTTGTGGATTTGGTGGCTGGTCTAGTAGAGATCCAGTGGAGCAACTGCTTCGTTCAACTTTTATTTATTTTTGAATTTTCCGGTGGGATAAGGCGGAGCCACGGTGGTTGTGGTGTATGTTTGGTGTTTGTAGACTGTATGGCAAGTGTATAGGCTTTGTATGTGAGTTGTATCTCATGTATATACAGTGGATATACAACATACATACAAAGTATATACACTTATTTCACGGAATCCACACATTGGATGCTCTGCTTTGATTTTCTTTCTTTTCTTAAGTTTTCCGGTGGGGCGGATCTACATTTTTTCTTGGTGGTTGTTGGCTGTGTGGATTTTGTATGGCAAGTGTATAGGCTTTGTATGTTTGTTATATGTCATGTATATGCAATGGAAATAAATCAAGCATACAAAGTATATACAAAGAACATACAAAACTATACTTAAAAAGAATGAAAAAAAATCCTGGAGACCGGTGGTGGTCACCGACGCCAGCGCCGGCCCCGAAAGGGCAGACAAGGGGGTGGGGGCTGGACTGTTGGCAAGTGAGTGTAGGGAGTGAATTTTAGGGTTTTGTCTAATCTTTTATGTGTTTGCTATGTTTTGAAAAAAAGTATAGCTTTGTTTTGAAAATGGAATAGTCTTGACATTTTTGTGTAAAGAAAGTTTTTAATTTGTATACTTTTGTAAAAAACCCAAAATTTTTTATAAATTCATTATTGGGCTAACGGCACACTGAAAGTGGTTGAATTGCACAAATATGACATATTAACTAATTATTTACATTTTTGCCCTCAATAACACTAGTCTAGCATAAATACCCTCTCTCTAGTTTAATGTAACATTTTCTAAATAGAAATACCCCTCAAAACTTATATAAAGATCCGCACTATCCTCCCCTTATTTTCTCCATTCAAACGATCTATCACCCTAAAAACTTGCAACTTTTATAGATTTCTCCATTGAAACTAAGAATCAAGGTTAGATTCCTTCAAATTCCTTGAGTTTTACCAAATTTTATATTAAATTCTATATACGTTTCTAATATTTTGCCTTACATTCATTTGGATTAACTATTAGAAAATCTATGAAGTCTCTGCAAGTCTTGGCATAACGAAGATATTTAGCTCTGGTGCAATGGAAAACTTGCAAAGAAAATCTCTACAAGTTTTAGCCATAGGTAACTTGCAGAGAAAGTCTCTGCAACTCTTGCTAAGCTCTGATCCAACAACAAGGGTAAGAGTTTACCCAATATTCTTCCTAAAACCTTAAATCTGCAGAACACAAAGAATAAAGAAGGAAAGAAAGGAAGAAAAAAGGAAGTAGATAACGCACAATGTAAATTAGGTTAGACAGCATCAAAATAGTCCTTTTCCGTATCAAATAATGATGTGGAGAGCATTTTGCTAAAATATTTTAAAATGAAGGCAATTACCAACAACTAGTGCTTACTGAGGGCACACTGTGAAAAGTTTGCACTGAAAGGCTAGAGTTCTTGAAATGGCTAATTTAGGAAAATGCCATTTCGTAGTGTTATATCAATATTTTGGCCTACTAGCTTATTTATAGAGTTATGGAAAAATATTTTCAATTTTTTTTGGTTAAATTTAACAAATAGGTAAAAATGAGGGTGATCTTGAAGTTCTGAGCACTTTAAAGGTGGCTTTTAAAAATTGAACACTTTTACATTTAATAAAGCTGAAAGTACAGAAATACCCTTACTAATAGAGCACTTCCCGTAATTACAAAAATGCTATTGCACCTTTTTGAAGTCGTAATTACAAAAATGCCTCCATATCTTTTTGAAGTTGTACTTTTCAAAATGCCATTGCACCCTACAAAGTAGAAAAAAATATCAATCAATCATTATTCATTCATATAGTGAATAAAAAATCACGTCTATTTTATGAATAAATAAGGCCAAATCGTCACAGTTTTGCTCATATACAAATATCAAAGCAAAACATAACTGACAACATAAGACCAACCCGACATAATTTCTTCATACAACGAGCAACAAATCATCCTCATTTTTGTAAATAAATGATGTCAAATCGTACTTACTGTTCATTCACAAAAATACATACGAAAATATAAAATCAAGACAATATGTCTGCATTTACTTATAAGTGAGCCGAAGTACAATATCTATTTTACAAAAAAATGACACCAAATTATCATCATTTTGCCCATATATAAAAATTCAAAGTAAAAATAAATCAAGACAATCCATCTGCATTTATTTACATGTAATCCAAACTAATTCGTCTGTTTTACAAATAAATGATACCAAATCGTCATTACTTTGCACATATACAAAAATTCAAATTTAAAATAAAATCAAGATAATTTATCCATATTTACTTACAAGTGAGCCAAATTACTATGTATATTTTACAAATAAATGGTGCCAAATGTCAAACTTTGCCCATATTCAAAAATTTAAAGTAAAAATAAAACAAGGCCAAAATGACATCGTTGGTTCATTTTATTCTATAAATACATGAGCTCAAATCATCTATCACTTACATTTACAATATACTTGAGGCACCAACAATAACAATAACAACATTACAGTTTGACAAAGGTTCCAATTTGCCGAAGTTCTATATGTTGCCCAGAAAAAGGATTTCAATTTGACAAAACTCCTCTATCAATTTTAGCTATAATTCTAAAGAATGATGAAGGCGACATTGTTACTATTGGAAATTTTCCTCGAATCAAATGCCATAAACACCCAAAAAACTATTCTAAACTAATTTTTCAAACATTGTTGCCGTTGAAAATCCACCGCCGCAAACGATGACAACGAAGAGCTCGACTTCCTCTAAGCCACTGACGATGATAACTCTGTTGCTTTAAAACACACATTCCCTTCAACACCAATGTTTTCAACTTCTCTCATAATGACAACGATGAAGACTGGTTCTGAAAAACCTTAGACATTTACTCTTGCTATTCTTCTTGAAAAGGTCTTGAAAAACATTAGATAGCGGCGGAAGCGGTGGAAGGACTGGTTCCAACGTTGTGGAGGAAAGACTGATTATGCCGCCACAGTCATGGAGATGACGGCGATGAAACTCAATCGAGGGTTCAGGGGCAAAAGGGATTTTTTTTTGGTAAGGTTAAATCAAAAGATCTATTATTTCAATACCATGGAAAAAGTGCTTAGCACTTAAAGACCATGCCCTAAAGTGCTCAATTCCCACCAAAAAGAAAATGAATTCTTCTTGCAGTCCGAGCTAAGTGCACAAATAATCGTTCTTTGAGTTGTTTATTAAGAGTTAACCAGTACTTATATTGTGTTAAAATTTTGAATTGAAAAGCTTAATTTCTAAATAGTGTTGTAAAATTCTGAACTGTAAAATTAAAGTTCAGAATAAAATGACTAAAAATGTACATATAGCAGCTCTTAGAGTGACTGTTAGTGTCATTTGCATGTTTTATGCCTATTCATCACCAAGTTGTTGCACAAATTGAGCGGAAATGATCATGGTCTTAAAATTTTAAGTATTTTTTTTGTGCTATTGAAAAAATAGACAGATCACACCCACTTCTCATCTCTGGTGACTGCTATTTCCTCCTAGCCTCTCTGATTTCATCATCATCCTCCTAGTCTGGTTCGTCGACTCCGACATTAAATCCAACAAATAGGTAGATCAATGATGGTGCACTTCAAGTTCTTACAATGTATTACATTATTGTTCCAATGAGATGTTGCTACTCTTTTAACAAAATCTTAAAATTAGTGATATTTTTCATTTGTCTTGGGCTTAGCGGTGGTGCTATGGGGGCGATGTGGCGGAGCTAGAGAGGAGTTGGTTCAGAGAGTAAAAAAAGATGAAAGTAATTTTGTGTGCTAGTTTTTGTTAAATGTAAAGTGCAACTTTGAACAAGATTTTATGTTTGGGTGTAATTTCATACTCACTGAGATCGAGTTTAAAGATAGAGGTGGTTTATAGTGGCGGGAGAGGCATGGTGGTATTGAAGATGGTGAATGTAACACTCCAGCTGATAAGGGGAAAACTACGGAAGCGATAAACAAGATAAAGAACGAGACGCAACAAGAACACTTACGAAGTAGCACCAAGGAACTAGTCTTGATATACCCTCGATTCGAGTCAAGAAGCACCTACGCTATGCAACTATCCTCAAGAGACACTCGGCTCAAGCAAATAGAGTGATCGAAGAGGATTGAAAAGCAACTTGGATTCATCCAATTGATTCAAGCCAAAATAGGGTTACAAGTGTTTGGGAGCAATGCTCATTAATTCAATGTTCAAGGTTGGTTGATGGCAATAAATGATGAAGGGTGTTACTTATAGCACCCTTCTACAACTAAAGGAAATGACTAAAAAGCCCTCCAAGTGGCCTAGGATACAATAGAACAACTAGGGCTAAACTTGGAAGTTTACACAAAAAGTTGTAGAAGACTGCGTGCTAGGCGCCCCGCCTGATGCTGGGAGGCCTTACTGGATGGGTGCCAGGCGCCCCGCCTGGGTCTAGGCGCCCCGCCTGGGTTGCTCTGCACTTAGGCGTCCGCCTGGGTCTAGGCGCCCCGCCTGGTGCCTGGACGCCTCACTGCTTAAGGGCTAGGCGCCCCGCCTGGGTCTAGGCGCCCCGCCTGGCCCTGAAGCATGGTGTTTCCTCCTTCGATTGAACTCCAATGCAAAATCTTCCAATGGTCTCCGGAGTTCGTATCATCAATGCCCCTCCGGATCAAGTGTAAGTGAGTATCATGAAGTGCTTTGGCTTGGCTTCTCGTGAAGGGTCTCGTGGTGGTGGTTTGCCCCGCATCATCCTCCCCTTCTTGAGAAGATTTCGTCCTCGAAATTGAAGTATCCACCTCCACGGCATCATCCTCCATGGCATCATGACCTACATCAAGAGGAGCCAAGTCACTAACATTAAAAGTGCGTGATACATTGTACTCACCGGGCAAATCGATCACATATGCGTTGTTGTTGATCTTGGAGAGCACTTGAAAGGGTCCATCCCCTCGGGGTGCCAACTTCCCCTTTCTAAGGTTTGGAAACCTCTCTTTGCGGAAGTGCACCCACACCCAATCTCCTTTCTTGAGTTCCAACTTCTTCCTCCCCTTGTTCTTCTTGAGGGCAACCTTGTCATAGGCTTCCTCCAATCGTTTCCTTGCTTTGGCATGTGTCTCAAGCATGGCTTTAGCTCGGTTTGCACCTTCAAAATTAACAACCATTTCCTTGGGCAAAGGGGTTAGATCAAGTGGAATCAAAGGATTAAAACCATAGACGCACTCAAACGGAGTCAAGCCAATCATGCTATGCAATGTGCGGTTATAAGCGAACTCCATAAGAGGCAACTTGTCAACCCACGTCCCGGCCTTACCTCGGGTCATGGCTCTAAGAAGAGCACCCAAGGTTCGGTTCACCACTTCGGTTTGACCATCCGTTTGGGGGTGGTGGGACGTAGAGAACAACAACTTGGTGCCAAGAGCACCCCAAAGACACCTCCAAAAATGGCTAAGGAACTTAGAGTCCCTATCACTCACAATTGTTTGAGGCACACCATGCAACTTTAACACATTATCAATGAACAAAGAAGCTACATGTTGTGCATCATGACTTTTTTTACAAGGGATAAAGTGAGCCATTTTGGAGAACCTATCCACGACAACATAAATGCTATCGTGTCCCCCTTTAGACCGTGGCAAACCCATAACAAAATCCATCGAAATGTCCATCCACGGGCTAGTAGGAATAGGGAGGGGAGTATACAAACCATGGGAATTAGATTTGGACTTAGCATACTTGCAATCCAAGCAAGTATTGCAAAGTCTCTCAACTTGCACACCCATTTTTGGCCAATGGAATTGCTCCATGAGAATGGCCAAGGTTTTGTTCCTCCCAAAGTGACCCATCAAGCCCCCACAATGTGCTTCACGAACAAGCAACTCCCTCCATGAGGACTCGGGCACACAAACTCTTCCATTTTTAAAAATGTAGCCGTCTACCCATTGGTATTTCTCCACCCTCTTCCCACTCACTAGAGCATCATGAATGCTCTTGAACTTCGGGTCATGTTCGTACAAAGATTTTATACTCTCAAAACCCATGAGCCTAGAAGCAAGGGTGGTAGCGAGGGCGAACTTTCTAGAAAGCGCATCGGCTACAACATTGTCCTTACCCTTTTTGTAATGGATTACATAAGGGAAGGACTCAATGAACTCGACCCACTTGGCATGCCTTTTGTTTAATTTCTCTTGACCTCTTAGATGTTTGAGTGACTCATGGTCACTCTTGATCACAAATTCTCGAGGCCATAGATAATGTTGCCAATGGGCTAAAGCTCTCACGAGGGCATACAACTCCTTGTCATACGTGGAGTAATTCAAGGTTGCGCCCTTCAATTTCTCGCTAAAGTAGGCAACGGGTTTCCCTTCTTGCATGAGAACACCCCCAATACCCACCCCCGAGGCATCACATTCTACCTCAAAAGCCTTCCCGAAGTCGGGCAATTGTAGCAATGGGGCGGTACTTAGCCTCCTTTTCAATTCTTGGAAAGCCTTTTCTTGAGGCTCCCCCCACACAAAAGCCTTGTCTTTCTTCACCAACTCGGTGAGTGGTGCGGCAAGAGTACTAAAGTCCCTTACAAAGCGCCTATAGAAACTAGCAAGGCCATGGAAGCTCCTAACATGAGACACATTAGTAGGAGTTGGCCAATCTCTAATGGCTTCGACTTTGGACTCATCGACCTCTACGCCATTGGCACTAACAACAAAGCCAAGAAAGACAACCTTTTCAACACAAAAGGCACACTTTTTGAAATTGGCATAGAGCTTTTCGGCCCTTAGCGCTTCAAGAACTTGACTCAAGTGGCCCACATGGTCATCTATTGATTTGCTATAAATCAAGATATCATCAAAATAGACGACCACGAATTTATTGATAAACGGCTTTAAAACATGGTTCATTAACCGCATGAAAGTGCTAGGTGCGTTGGAGAGGCCAAAAGGCATCACCAACCATTCATAAAGACCAAACTTGGTCTTGAATGCGGTTTTCCACTCATCACCCGGTTTCATCCGGATTTGGTGGTAGCCGGACCTAAGATCTATCTTGGTAAAGACGGTTGAACCACTCAATTCATCAAGCATGTCATCAAGTCTAGGAATGGGATGACGATACTTTACCGTTATCTTGTTGACCGCTCGGCAATCAACACACATCCTCCATGTCCCGTCCTTCTTCGGTACAAGAATGACCGGTACGGCACACGGACTCAAGCTTTCTCGAACCAACCCTTTGGTGAGCAATTCATCCACTTGCTTTTGCAATTCCTTGGTGTCCTCTGGGTTGCTCCTATAAGCCGGCTTGTTTGGGATTTGGGACCCCGGAACAAAATCGATTTGGTGCTCAATCCCCCTCAATGGAGGAAGGCCACTCGGCATCTCTTCCGGGAACATGTCCTCAAACACCTTCAAAACATTCTCAATAGCACTAGGCAAAGGGTTAGGGTTAGAAGAAAAATCACTATCGGAGTTTAGAACCATACCTTTGTGCACTAGGCAAATGAGCATTTTGGTGCCATCATTACCTCTCAAGTACTCGCCCGGTTGCATCATGGCACACATGCGACCGGTGGAAGATGGTGGAGTCTCGACCAAAGGCTTGGCCACAACCGGGGACTTGGCCTTAGCCGCTTCCCGCAACTCTTTCATGCGCCGATATCCTCACTTACTTGCTTTGGTGTCAAGGGCGTAAGCACAAACCTTTTCCCCTCATGTTTAACCGTGTAAGTGTTGGCCCGGCCATCATGAACCACTTGTTTGTCGTATTGCCAAGGCCTACCAAACAAGAGGTGGCAAGCTTGCATTGGCACCACGTCAAACATGTGTTCATCTTGGTAGTTCCCAATCTTGAACCTAATCAAGACTTGCTTCACTACCCTCAACTCCCCACATTCACTCAACCATTGTAAACGGTAGGGGTTTGGATGCTTAAAGGTAGGCAACTTCAATTGTGAGACCAAAGATTGGCTCACCACATTTGCACAACTACCCGAGTCAATGATCATGGAACACACTTGTCCCTTCACTCTACACCTAGCATGGAACAAGTTTTCCCTTTGCTCATCTTCCCTCTCTTCATTCACCATGGCACCCAAAATTCGACGTACCACAAGGAACATATTAGGATCATCCCCCTCCGTCGCTCTCTCTTCTCCCTCGCCCTCAACTTCCTCACTCTCCTCCTCAACATCTTCTTCGGGCTCACTTTCCCCCTCATAGACCATCCCATCATCCATCACAATCATTGTTTTTCGGGTAGGGCACTCTTTGGCAAAGTGGCCATATCCCTTACATTTATGGCATTGGAAAGAAGAAGAAGAAGGAGTATTTAAAGTAGTTTTAGAATTACCTCCAACCTCTTTGTGGTCGCTTCTCGGGGTAGCCTTCTCAAAAGGCTTCTTCACATCTCGACTCCCACTTGCACCACTTGTGTGTGGGGTCTTCCATTCTTTGGGACGAGTTGTTGGAGTGGTAGTGGTGGTACTCCTATAGCGAGGAGCCTTTTCTTCTTTGAGCCACTTCTCGGCCTCTACCGCGGCATCACACACATCTTGTAGAGAGTGGAAGATGTGTAGCCTCAATTGGGAAGCAATCTCCCTACTCAAGCCACTTTTGAAACGGATGATAGCTTGTTCCTCATCCTCCGTTTCCATATCAAGAGCCATCCGGTTTTTCTCAAAGTCGTTGAAATATTCATCAACGGACTTGTAGCCTTGTTTCAATTCATAGAGCCTTTTGAGTTGCTCTTGCCGATACTTGGGAGTCACATATTTGTTGTTCATTACCTCTTTCAACTCTTCCCAAGTGATGTTCATCCGCAACCCAAGTCGTCTCCTTGATCGCTTCATGGATTCCCACCATGTAGAGGCATAGGATTCAAAGGAAGCAATGGCATATGTAGCCTTCTTCTCCTCGGACATATCATTCGTGTCGAAGACCCGCTCCAATTGAACCTTCCACTCTAAGAAAGCCTCCGGATCACTAGTCCCTTTGAAAGGAGGGATAGTGATCTTCACACTATTGAGGTTAGTGTCACGACCCCCACGATGTGGTCCCGGTTGACCCCCGTAGTAGTCTTCAACCTCATCATACTCTCGTCTCAAATCCCTTCCCATAAAAGCCCTTGGAGGCCCTCGACCTCGCCCACGACCTCCATCCATTCCTCGGACTCCGTGCATCGCCCTCCTATTCGGATAGTGAGCATCAAAATCATCATCTAGTCCGAGACCCTCCCCTTCTTGAGCTTCATCAACTTGCTCAAGAGGAACCACATTTCTTCGGGGCCTTAAGAGTGGGACATCTCCTTGGGGATTGCCCAAGGGTTGGGAAGTGCCCAACGATCTTTCCCTAGCAAGAGTCTCATCCCTCAACCGTTGTCGACGAACTAACTCCGCATATTGGTCCGGTTTCATGATGGAGTCATCACTTGTGCCTTCATTGGCATCCTTTTGGACACTCGGGGTCCTTTCCTTTTCAAAGACCTCCATCCTTAGGTTCAAGGTTTTCACCTCGGCCAATAGACTAGCCAAGACGTCAACGGGAACCTCAATGGTATTTTTGGCCTTCTCGTCCGCCATTGCACCTACAACAATCAAAAACAAGTAGAGGGATTAGAGTAAAAGTCCTCAGTCACTCCCTCACCTTTTGCTTGTCGCTCGGGTTCACTCAAGTTTGGGGTTAGGTTCACACAAGCTTGAGATCAACGGCGTCCTCGTAGTTGCGTAGCTTCCTCGACAATCAATCCAATTCACAAGAACTAAATGCTCTTCGGGAAGAGTGGAATTAATGGGACTCGATTAACGCTAAGCTTTTTAGTGAGCACTTGGAAGCAAGCAATTAACTATGAGTCTTCTTTGAGATCTACTCTCCTCTAGGCACGATGTTCCTAATCGCTCAATGAGTTAGTACTAATCGAGTAGGAGTGTTACTCTCAAAGTACTAACCGGAAGCAACGTAAACAAACAAACACGAAAACCTAACGGAATCAACTACCCGGACCCCTTCAGGAATCTGGGCGGTCCGCCTAGGTCTGGGCGGTCCGCCTGGAGCTGGTCCAGAAACTTGGCAGAGAGTTTTGTGGGCGGGGCGCCTGGGTTTGGGCGGTCCGCCTAGGCCTGGCGCCTCAGCTCAACCAAAGCTCGGTTTTGATGATTTTTCAAGCAATTTCACAACCGTTTTCGAGGTGTTTTCGACACGTGATGATACCCAAAGTTGTTTTATGCAATAACAAACAATACCCGATGATTGACTCCAACAAACAACCAACCAACAACTTGCTTCAAGGATTTGGAGCAAGTTCTTCAAAAACTTTCAAGAACATCAAGATTTCAAAAATTCGATTTTCGTTCCACTACTCCAAACGATGTTATGGGGGTATCAAAACGACGGGGTGACTATAAGGAACAATCCCCGATATCAAACAACCAAGATTTTACAACATCCAACAAGTTCTAGCAATTTTTGCGAAAATTCAACTTTTGGGTTTGATTTTCGAAAATTTGATTCACAACTCCAAAACGCGTTTTGTTGGTACCCAATTGTCGAGAACTCATAAACAAACAATCCCCGATAATCAAAACCAACAAAATCGTATCAACCAACGATTTCTAGCAAATTTTTGGTGTTTTCAAAATTTTGAATTTTTTTGTTTTCTTCAAGTTTTTCAAGCACAACAATAAGAACAATACTAAGGCACGATAATGACACTACGAACAAGGAACGAGGGTTTGTAGAAACAACACCCGAGCCTTGCTCTGATACCAACTGATAAGGGGAAAACTACGGAAGCGATAAACAAGATAAAGAACGAGACGCAACAAGAACACTTACGAAGTAGCACCAAGGAACTAGTCTTGATACACCCTCGATTCGAGTCAAGAAGCACCTACGCTATGCAACTATCCTCAAGAGACACTCGGCTCAAGCAAATAGAGTGATCGAAGAGGATTGAAAAGCAACTTGGATTCATCCAATTGATTCAAGCCAAAATAGGGTTACAAGTGTTTGGGAGCAATGCTCATTAATTCAATGTTCAAGGTTGGTTGATGGCAATAAATGATGAAGGGTGTTACTTATAGCACCCTTCTACAACTAAAGGAAATGACTAAAAAGCCCTCCAAGTGGCCTAGGATACAATAGAACAACTAGGGCTAAACTTGGAAGTTTACACAAAAAGTTGTAGAAGACTGCGTGCTAGGCGCCCCGCCTGATGCTGGGAGGCCTTACTGGATGGGTGCCAGGCGCCCCGCCTGGGTCTAGGCGCCCCGCCTGGGTTGCTCTGCACTTAGGCGTCCGCCTGGGTCTAGGCGCCCCGCCTGGTGCCTGGACGCCTCACTGCTTAAGGGCTAGGCGCCCCGCCTGGGTCTAGGCGCCCCGCCTGGCCCTGAAGCATGGTGTTTCCTCCTTCGATTGAACTCCAATGCAAAATCTTCCAATGGTCTCCGGAGTTCGTATCATCAATGCCCCTCCGGATCAAGTGTAAGTGAGTATCATGAAGTGCTTTGGCTTGGCTTCTCGTGAAGGGTCTCGTGGTGGTGGTTTGCCCCGCATCACCAGCTAAGGGTTAAGTGTCCCACATCGGCATAACACAGGAGTGATCCTAGGTATATAAGTTAACTGGCCTTAGACCCTAGTAACGCGTTTTAAAGCCGTGCGGGCCTAGGCCCAAAGCGGACAGTATCACTAGCGGGCCACTCCGTGTCAGCCTTTTCGATGTGGGCCAAAGTTCAGGGCTGAGTCTAGGCAAATCCCGGTACGCGAGGCAAACCTTCGTGGTGAGTCAGCCTTTTCGATGTGGGCCAAAGTTCAGGGCTGAGTCTAGGCGAATCCCCGAGCGAGGACGCTGAGTCCATAAGAGGGGGTGTATGTAACACCCCAACTAAGGGTTAAGTGTCCCACATCGGCATAACACAGGAGTGATCCTGGGTATATAAGTTAACTGGCCTTAGACCCTAGTGACGCGTTTTAAAGCCGTGCGGGCCTAGGCCCAAAGCAGACAGTATCACTAGCGGGCTTGGGCTGTTACAGTGAAGCAGCAACTTTTGCAAAAGTTAGGATGATTTGGCCTAATTTATTTGCAAAATGTATACTAACATTTTTGCTCACTATATACATATATGTGGCTGGATTGTTTTGATGTTATGTTTTCTATGAATTTTTGTGGATGAGCAAAATGAGGATGATCGAACGTTATTATTTGTAAATTAGATATAGATATTTGGTCAATATATAACTAAGTATGGTCGAATTTTGCTGATTATTAACTATTAGCATCTGAAGTTGTTATTTTTTTTTGTTGTGCTGTGGATATATAAAGCGAGGACGATCTGGTCTCATTTATTTACTATATAAACATAGTATTTAGCTTGGTATATGAATAAGTGTAGCTAGATTGTCCTGATTTCTGCTTTGTGTGTATAGAGCGAGTGTATTTTCATAATTACAACTTCATTGAATATAAAAGTGCTTATTTTTAAAGATCATCTTTAATTTTCTCAGTGTATCAAGAGAAGTACAAAGCTTATTTGGGTAAATCTACCATTCGTCTGTCATCACTTATCACCCAAGTTTAAGCAAAGGTGGAATGAAATTTGGCTCAGAAGAAAAACATGAGAAAAAAATACTCTTAATGTTATTCTAGAAATTTTATTTTTAAAATATAGTGATATTTTTCCTACTTTACCATACATAACAATATTTTGAAAAAATCTACCAAAAATAGCAAAAATACATATATATTGCTTTTGAAACCTAAGCCCTTCTATCTCTTCTCTCTCTCCGTCACTCATCCCCCTTCTTCACTGCTATTGGCGCTATAATGTCGGGTCTTCCCCGTCATTGCCCACCCTACCCCAAACCTTCCTCGTCATCGCCATTCTTTCCTCCCGTTCCCCGTCGCTGCTGCTCTCGGATCTCCGCCACCGTTGTGGCCGTTGCTGCTGCTCTACTTGCAGATCGCCGCTGTTGATGTGCTTGTGCCACCACTCCTCATCGGAGCGTTGCCTTGCTAGAATACTGCAACTGATTTGGCCGTGTAAAGCATTTCGCCAGAGCTTACACAATGATGATAATCTTTTCTGACACTGCTACGTCTTTTTAATTTTATTTTTTGAATTTCTTCGGTGATTCGACGGATCTACGAAGGTTATGGTGTATTATTGATGGTTGATGAATGTAGGAAAATTTATGACATGTGTATATCTATTATATGTTTGATGTATGCTCTGTATATACTTGATATACACCAGACATACAATAAGTCTGCAGTTTACATACTCCATATGTATAAAGTCTTTCAATTGTATGTTCATCGTGTATACAATTGCATGTCCAATGTTTGAACGTACATACAATAGAAATACATCAGGCATACATAGTATATACAAGTGACATACTAGAATATACAAAAAAATGAAAAATAACTTTTTCGGGGATGGCCGACGGTGATGGAAGGACATTGATGACGGGCGGCCGTGCAGTTGGCAGGGGTGCAGAGTGAGTCCTAGAGTTTCTCCTTCTATGTTAAAAAAAAATAATGTATTTTAAAAACGGTATAATGTTGACTTTTTTTTTTTTGTAAAATAATTCTTTTATTCTTCTAATAAAATAAGAAGCCAAAAATTATGTGTTAAGTTCATTCCACCAAATTATAGCGCACTCAATCTAGTGCAATCACGATTGAGTAAATAAGAAGCTTCTGTTTTGTTGATTTGGGCGTGGATGAGCCAAGAAGTCTATGATTTGTTTTACTTAATTCACCATTTTAAAAGTCTTAATTCAATTCTTAAATTTTAAGGAAATTTTCAAAAATAGGTAACCCACTGCCCAAAATTATAAACAGCAAGTTATATTTTTTTTATATGCATAGCACACATCCCTAAAATTACAAATTTTAGCACTCCTTTGAAAAAAACACCCTAGCTACCAAATATCTCATTCCCCTGCAACTAAGCCGTTAGCAGACACTCGCTCCGTCGGTGGTGTCGTTACTTTTTTGTATTTCAGTGAAGTTATGTTGTTGATTTTTTCTATGTCATTGCTTTGGACAAATTTATACAGACAAATCTCCCACCAAAAAATAAATTATACATGAATATACATAGATAAATGTGTAGCAATGGGGGAAATATAAAAATATACACAAAAAAAAGTAAAAATTCATATATACATCCTTAATATACATATTTATTCACTCGCATATACACACTTACATATTTATACAATTTTATACACGTGTATAAACTTATATAAAATTATATAAACTTGTGGCAAATTGCTATCTTAAGAAAAGAGTGATATGTCGGGTAAAATTCGAAAACATGAACTATTTTTGGTAATTTTCGTTTTTTGCTTGTCTTTTACTGTAATTATTCCTAAATTTTACGTACAGTCAAATACCTTCAACTTTTTGCATGAAAGAGATAGATTTGACACTGCTGTCACAATTTTAACCCCTCCTCACCCCCCACTCCCCCCCCTTCCCCAAAAAGAAGTCTTACATTAGGCTCTTATGGCAAAGTTCTGACTATCGCACGATAGAAACTCCGAGCAATCACATCGTGCTGCTTTGTAATATCTGGTGACGCCAAAAACTTTTTTTATGGAGCCAAAATTGTAAGACTATTTTTAAGATAACTAAATCGGTGACGAGGAGCTAAAAATGTAAATCAACCAAATACAAAAGGATCTTATTTTGTGAAATTTTGATGCATAGCTATTTTTGGACGCACTGAAAGAATTTTATCCACTGTTTTAAAATTAATTGAGAAATAGCCAAAAATTTGCATGCACACTTACGCTCCATTAGCGTTGGAAAACACCACAGACTAGTCCCATAATAAAATACTGGGACTTTGAACTAACATGCTCAAATGTCCCATTATTTTGTTATGGGACGGAAACTTTATATATAAAGTCTCATAACAAAATACTGGGACTTTGAACTAACATGCTCAAAGGTCCCATTATTTTGTTATGAGAGATAAGCTTTATATATAAAGTCCCATAACAAAATAATGGGACCTTGAACTAACATGTTTAAAGGTCCCATTATTTTGTTATGAGACTTTACCCCATCATAAAATAATGGGATTTATCCCATAACAAAGGTCCCATTATTTTGTTATGGAACTTTATATATAAAGTCCTATAACAAAATACTGATTTGTTCAAAGTCATAATATTTCATACTGGGGTTAGTTTACTGAAGCTTTTTATAAAGTCCCATAATAAAATACTGGGACTTGTCCGGAGGTGGTTATTTCTCAGCGAATTTATTTTTGACGTCTACGAATCAATTAGCGCGAGCCAAACAGGGTCCTACACGAAATTTTGGGGGATTTGCAAAAATATGACACGAGAAGCTTTGGTTTGCCAAAATGCCCTCACTAACAGATGTTTAGCCAAAATGCCCTCATTAGTTTAATGAAACTTTTTTCGGATCAAAATACCTCTACAAATCAGTAAAAAGACGCGCCCCAAGTCCCTCCCCTTCCTTTTCTCCATTTACGCTATCAAGAAAACCATAAAACCCTATTCCTTTTACAGATTGCTTTGTGCAAGAGAAGATTCAACGTAAGATTTCTTCAAGTTGCAAGGGTAAAGTTCTCTGCAACTATTGCCAAGAGTTTAAGTTCTGCTGCAAAGACTGAAAAATCTCTAAAGTATTGGCAATAGTCAAGACTTTAAACTCTACTGCAATGGGAGGCTGTGTAGAGACTTCTTGCCTATTGCCAAGACTTTAAGCCATGTTGCCATGGTCTCTACAACTACAGAAAAAGTCTCTACAACTATTGCCAATAGCCAACACTTTAAATTCCAGCGGAAGGGGGAACTTGTACAAATAGTCTCTGCAAGTATTGACAATTGCCAGAACTTTAAACTCTAGTGGAAGGAGCAACTTGTACAAATAGTCTCTTCAAGTATTGGCGATTGCCAAGACTTTCACCTATATTGCAATGCAAAACTTGCAGAGAAAGTCTCTGCAACTCTTGGCAATAGCCAAGACTTTAAGTTCTGGCAAGGGGGACCTTACACTAAAAACCTCTAAGAGTATTGGCAATTGCCAAGACTTCTACCTCTACTGCAGTGAACAAGTTGGAGACAAAGTCTTTGCAACTCTTGGCAATAGCCAAGACTTTAAGTTCTGGCAAGGGAGACATTACACTAAAAGACTCTAAGAGTATTGGCAATTGCCAAGACTTCTACCTCTACTGCAGTGAACAAGTTGGAGACAAAGTCTCTGCAACTCTTGGCAATAGCCAAGACTCTAAGTTCTGGTGGAAGCGACAACTTACACAGAACATCTCTGTAAGTATTGGCAATAGCCAAGACTTTAAACTCTACTGCAATAAGCAACTTGCAGAGAAAGTCAATGCAACTCTTGGCCATGGTCAAGATTTTAAGCTCTATGCAAAACATGTATATCTAATAGCCATAGGCAATAAAAACCTTCAAATCACTGGAATCAAGCAAACACAAGAAAACAAATCCCAAATTTCTAACATACAAAGAAGAAAGAAGGAGGTCAGGAATGGGGAAAGAGAGAAGGAAATCTTTCAGCGTGAATTAAATAAGTTGGGGGTCACGCAAAGAAGAAAGAAGGAGGTCAGGAATGGGAAAAGAGAGAAGAAAACCTTCAGCGTGAATTAACACAAGTTGGGGGGCAAAATAGTCCTTTCATCCGGGGAAATGAAAGAGTACCCAATCCCTTCGAAGTACGTCATCCTAGTAATGGAACTTTGATTTGCGTGTCGATCAATAACTTATCATGCACCGTCTACCATCTACTCTTACCTGCAGTTATTACTCGTCTTTCTTCTTTACTAACCAAAACTACAATTTTTAACTCTATATTTTTCACAAAACTCCAAACTTTCAGCTACCATTTTAGTGCCCATTAATACCCTACTCTATATATTTACACTTTCTCTAGCCCATAAATTCCAAATTTTCAGTTACCATTTTATTCATCCTTGAGCTTATTATTTTTCACAAATAGTTGTAGTAACTATGGCTGACAATTCCACTCAGCTTAAATCTGAGGCTATATTTGATCAAATGAAACTTCATCTTACTACTGATGCTGGCAAAGCACTTATCAAGAAAATTGGCCTCGTTTACCAAATTAATATTGCCCCTAAGGTACCCTTTTTCTTTAATTTTCTATTCCTGTATAGAATAATATATTAATATTGTTTTTTGAAAATAATCAATTTAATGATTCTTTTTTTAATTTCTTATTTGGCAGAAAATTGGATTCAATGAGAAAGTGTATGTGGTTGATCTGAAGAAAGGAGAAACAAAAGAAGGTTGGTAATGTTTGCTTTATATTTTTATTAGTATTGGAATGAAATGGACCTAAATCATATAGGCATAGATGATTTATATAGTCGATGCCAACTAATTTAGGATAAAGAGGGTAGATTTGATTTTATGATTTATTTTGGTTGTACGCTTATAGTGATTAGTAAAATTTACATATGTAATTTTGTTTTGTTTTTTTTTTTTTTAAAAATAGGAGATCTTTGTAGTGTCATTATTAGTTTCCGTTCAAATTGTAAGTTGGCATAGGAGATCAATTTCTTCATTGATTGATTCTTGATTTTTCCTTTATGTTAGTAAAAAGTAAGAAAGAATCTAGATTTTTAGCTTGTTGTTGTTACTGATCACTATAAATTGTATGGATCCCTGATTGAATTTCGGAAACAGCCCTCTATCTCACTTGAGATAGGGGTAAGGTCTCTATACACTTCTTTCTCCACAGACTCCACTTGTGAGATTATGTTGTTGTTGTTGGATCCCTAATTGAATTGGGAATTTAGGGCCATACGAGGGAGGAAAGCCTGATGCAACATTTTCATTTACTGATAATGATTTTGTGAAGATTGCCACCGGAAAAATGAACCCCCAAATTGCCTTTATGAGGTATATTATCCTTCTATTTGCCCTTTTCATTTTGTTTTTGGGAATTTTGTACATTTTCCTCCTTAGAAATTTTTTGAGCTTATTGATAATTTGTTATTTTGGAATGGATTGTGATGCAGGGGTGCAATGAAAATTAAAGGAAGTATAAGTGCAGCTCAGAAATTCACACCTGATATTTTCCCAAAGCCCTCAAAGATGTGAACAAAACTAGATTTTCTTCTATCAGGTCACCAAAATTCAACTCATAGGATAAGCAAATAATTGGAGGATTTGAAATTTATTTGTCTGTTGTAGGACATGGTTTCGTGTCCCTTTCTTATGGATGTAACGTTATTCTGGGATTTCTTGAAGGAATTGAAATATAAATGTTCACATTTTACTCGGACAGAAGTGATTCTGTTTTATGATTATGTCTAAAAGTGAGCTCAGTGTACACAAAGTATCTCGCGATCACGCAGGTGTGGAGAAGGTCCGCACCCCATAGGAGTGTAATGTAGATCAGTGGCTGTTCTGTTATTATTTCTATCATCTTAAATATACTGAGCAAGTAAAACCTATTTGGTGATTGGATTTTAGATGCAAAGAAATTTTGTGTTGATTGACTTGTTTGTTGATCCTGAAGAGTTTTCTTTCTTTGCATTGCCATAGTGTGAACATTGCGTCTATTGTAGCATTTTCTTTCCTTTTGTTTTATCATTTCAGCATGAGATGAATTTATGGGGAAATATGGTCAGTGAAAATTCATATAACCGATCTTAATTTGTCTGCAACTGAATGCGTAGTTGTTGAATTCTAACTGCAGTTCACATTAGCACATAGTGATCCCGGTTGTTTCTATTATCAATTGCTTGCAGTTGACTGTGACATTTACTAATCTTCTCTGTGTGAAGGGCTGTGTCAGTATGTGTACACGGACACACACCTACATTCATAAGAAGTTGGGTAACAGGCTTACAGCTTCAGCCATATCAATGGCTTGAAGTGTATTAACCCACTCTAGGCATATCTTTTAGCATTTAATTATAACGATTAGCTAATCATAAGCCAAGTGAAATTTGGATGAAAACAATGGCAGAGAACCAGTAACACTATGATGTGGTTAAGTGCCAACTCCCCTGGTTCTTATTCTCACTTACAGACATGAATCTAAGAACTTTGGTGATTTATCGTTTCTAAGGCTCCTATCACTTTGGTGATGAATCTAACATCGGTGCTGCCGGGCTTTGGTTCAACAGTAAACATTACAGGGGATGTGTGGTAGGCGTATGCGTCATGGTTTTGAGCCTACTATTTAAGTGAAATAGAGTAGAACGGTGGAATCTGTCATTTTTTAAATTTCAAAATTATCATGCGAATTTCTCGGTTATTAAATAAACAAAACAAAAAAAGCTACTATCACTCGTTCTTTCGTCTCATGTTGTCCGAATATCTATCACTGAATTATTCACTGGTGGTCTCCATATAGAAATTTACTTGAAGCGAAATCTGGGTAGTGTGAAAAGTTGGCCATTTTCAAATGTATATTTGTTCTAGCATCAGTACATCTTTTCATCTGGTCCACACCCCAAACTATTGTATCTTGATAAAACAGCATCAACAGATGAAATCCTTTTGGTTATGATATTAAAACTGATCCTGTTTGTGTGTGTGTGTGTAAAGTCCATCCACTCTGAATCCAACTATTCTAGATTTTGAATCTCTCTCTCGCCTACGCCACATATATGAAAACGTATTCTCAATTTTTCATTCGACAAATCATACATACCGATTAAGATGTACTTCCTTCATTTCATTTCATTCTTTATAGACCTGTTTGACTGAAAGGAGAATTTAGATAAAAATAACAAGATTTTTGCAATGTGATCTTAAATATGTCATAAATTTGTGTGACATCATGTTTCTAAGGGTAAAGTTGAAAATGTAAAATTAAATTGTTTTCCAATATAAAAATATATTATTTTTTTAAAAACAATTAAATATAAAATTATCTCATATAAAATGGAATGGAAGTAGTATACAAGTCTGTTCGGCGTATGATCTGGGCATCTGGTTATCTAAACTTCGTGGCTTTTAAGCTCAGCATGAGTTATTAAAGGTAAAAAGACCAAAAGGACTGGAAGTTGATAACTTTTATTCTTTGGTAATTTTGACCGTAAATTCAGACAGTGAATTTTATATTCTTCATATAAAATTTACATACTTGAAAACAACAAAAATGTAATATAAATTAAATAATTAACAATTCAAAATATTTAATAGACATATGAAGACATTATGGTCAAAGAAAAAAAAATCGTTTGACTCTCAAAATTCGAATTATAACAAACAAAATGATGGATGATTTATTTTCTTTCCATATTTCGGAATAATAAGAAGATACGGGTATCTAATACCAAGATTATAATAACAAACTGACTTAAGAACCTGCTTTGTTTTGTAAGGATAGTATTCCTTTTGTAATGCAATTCTAGATTTTGTTTCTGCAAAAAGTCTACCTTTCATACTCTAAACCATATTATAAATAGAGCTCCCTGTCCATCTTTTTTTCTCTTCCTGGAGTTAACACAACACAATAAACAATGAAGTCCCTTCTCTCTCTTTGTTTAGTTCTCTTTCTTGTTCTTCCTATGTTTGTATCCCCAACGTTGTTGTTTCAGGTATTTTAAGAGCCTTAATTTCCTCAAAGTTTTTGCATGTATATATATGTTATATGTATCTCTACATTTGTTACTTATTCACATATATGTTTTTTTTTTGGAATGAACTTTAGGGGTTCAATTGGGAATCAAGTAATAAGGCAGGTGGATGGTACAATTCTCTTATCAACTTAGTTTCAGATTTGGCAAAAGCTAATATAACTCATGTTTGGTTACCACCACCATCTAACTCAGTTTCCCCTCAAGGTAATTGATCTCTTGGTTGCAGTATACACTCTCCATTCCATTTTAACTGTTGTTTTAATCCAAACAAATGTCTCGAAATAAATGGTACTTTAAAAACCAAGATCAAATGATTAGAGAGGTTAAAAGTTATCAGTACTGCCTACTTTTCACTAGTGTATCATTTAATAGTCTGAGAAAATAATAAACTTATTTTAAGTAAACTGTATCTTATACCTTTATGTATGGAGTAATAAAGCTTTCACACATAAAAGTAGGATTGACGCGTGTTGATGTACCATTCAATGAAATTGGAATAACCATTTGAAGATCATTGTTCTAATTCTAATAAAGACAAAAATTGCTAGGTGGTTTTCTCGATATGCCTAAGTTTTGGTTGATAGACTTATCTCGTAGCATTTTTACCCGTACCTGCAATTAGACATGTGAACTGCCTATGGTGTTTCAAGTTTGGCGGTTAATGGATTGTATGGACATATTAAAAACTAGAGTTTGACCTAACTGTCCTATAAATGACATGCATTTTACATGTTTTGATGAATTGCACACATTAAAATCGATTGTAGTTGTTACAAAATGTGATACGTAAAGGCTAAAATCATCTTTTTTGCCAGGTTATATGCCAGGAAGGTTGTATGACTTAGATTCATCCAAGTATGGGAATCAGCAACAACTGCAAGCCCTTATTAAGGCTTTACATGATCAGGGGATAAAAGCTGTTGCTGATATTGTAATAAACCACAGATGCGCCGATAAAAAAGATGGCAGGGGAATATACTGCATCTTTGAAGGTGGCACACCTGATGCTCGTCTTGATTGGGGTCCTCATATGATTTGCAAAGGCGATACTACCTATTCTGATGGCACTGGAAATGATGACACTGGTATGGACTTTGCAGCTGCCCCTGATATCGATCATCTTAATCCCCAAGTCCAAAAAGAGTTATCGGATTGGATGAATTGGCTCAAGACTGATATTGGTTTTGATGGTTGGCGTTTCGATTTTGTTAGAGGCTATGCACCTAGCATTACCAAGATTTATATGCAAAACACTTCCCCGGATTTTGCAGTTGGTGAATTTTGGAACTCTCTTGCTTATGGTCCAGATGGGAAACCAAATCCTAACCAGGACAATCATAGGAATGAACTAGCCGGTTGGGTTCAAAATGCGGGTGGGGCTGTAACAGCCTTTGATTTTACAACTAAGGGAATTCTCAACTTTGCTGTTCAAGGGGAGTTGTGGAGATTGAAAGATTCTAATGGAAAACCTCCTGGTTTGATTGGTATTTTGCCTCAGAATGCTGTGACATTTATTGATAATCATGATACTGGATCTACACAAAAGTTGTGGCCATTCCCTTCTGACAAAGTTATGCAAGGATATGCATATATTCTCACTCATCCAGGGACTCCCTCGGTGGTAAATTTTTTTCCTTCTCACCAATTTCTTATCTCTCATTATCCGGTTAAATATGTTTTGCAAATAAATTGAATCTTAAAAGCGACAAATGGACAGGTTGTGTAAATTTAAGCAGGTAAAACAAGTCAAATCAATAAACTGGTCATGACCTGATTCGCCGAAGTTTTCTAGTTCTAAATGAGTCAAATAATGAGTCATAATCCAACCACCTAACATGACTTAATTCTCCCTTAGATTATTAGTTGAAGTTCTTCTAAATTTTAATAATTGTCAAATTGATTTAGGATATTCCGGTTTGATGAGTCATTTTGGGTTCAACTTGTTGGCTCAAGTGAACAAAAGAGTCATAAACTAACATGTTTAAACTTGAGCAGGTTGGACGAGTTACTTAAAAATGGATTGATTTAGCACCTCTAAACTTATGTTGTTCTGAGTGGATAAAAAGTTAAGTTATTTCTTGTTTTTGGGTGCAGTTCTATGACCATTTCTTTGATTGGGGACTGAAGGATGGAATTTCAACATTGACCTCTATTAGAAACCGGAATCAGATCTCTGCAACAAGTACTGTGCAGATATTGGCTGCTGATGCGGATCTTTATGTAGCAATGATTGATCAGAAAGTTATTGTCAAGATCGGGCCAAAACAAGATCTTGGAACGCTTATCCCACCTAAATATCAAGTGTCAACAACTGGACAAGACTATATTGTATGGGAATTAAAGGCATAAACATGTATTTACTCCTAGAAACTTTCACCAGTAATTTACCGTACAAGAAATGACCATGTACAACATGGTTATCATTGTTAATGTCATATCTCCATTTAATGGACTGTGAACAATTTTTTTTTTTTACTTTTTTAACTTTGAGATTATGATGTTTTCAATCTAAACTTGTGTTTCGAACCAACTGTACCCCTTGAATATTCTTATTTCCTTCTTTCATATTGATTTGATAAAAGAAAAACTGAAAAAATTAGAAATTTAACTAATTAGCAAAAAGTGAAAAGTTCATTTATCTTACATGCTCCTTGAGCTGTGTTTACAACAATTAATACTACTCCCTCAGCTTTTGTTTTCTTTCTCATGTTCCCACGTGGATAACTAACTTGTGAAACTAATTGGATTAATTCTTCAAAGTATAAAGCTGCATTTGTAAATAAAAGAACTCCTACTTAATTATTTTATTGACTGAAGTGTAAAATAGATGAAATTGATAGCTAACTCAACTCCCTGTAGATAAGTATCCTGATCATGTGTGGCTCAAGAGTAAGGTCATTAAAACTTTTTCTTTGAGCCCCTGAGCATTAGAGTCCCCAAAAATTTAACTATAGTTTATTTATATTAATAGAATTTCTTTCAAATGAATAAAATGTTACTCATTTGTTTCAATACACTACATTGATTTTAGTTGTCAAAAACCTTATTAACATATATGAGTTTAATTAGAGGTCTAAAATATTAGACAATTTTTTCATAAAACTTAATTTTTTTTTCTGAAAAAAAAACTTAAAATTCTTGGAAAGAATATTCCCACATTACCACTGTCATGATTGTGTCTTTTTATCCATATTAAAATATAATTAAAAAGTTAATTAAAATATAATTTATAGATTTGAATTTTAAAGAATTAGGTAAAGTGAACTTTGAATTAAAATATATATGAAGGTTATTAACAAAATTATGACAACTTATTAAGTTTGGCTTTAGGCCTATCATATTATTGAGTCGCCTCTACTCCTGGTCAACAACTTCCTTGTCCTCAAGGAAGAAAATCTTGAAATGGAACCTTAAGGACATCATTAGTTTCTTCCCAGGTGGCCTGTGTTCAACTGATCAGAGGCGGACTTAATGTGCCGGTGCACCGGCATTCATTGACGTCAGTAATTTTTTTTTATATATGTAGGTATAAATACCTTAAAATTCATATACATATATATATATAGGAGGAGATGTTTCATAACAAAATAGGAGGCATACCATGTATCTTTTCTAGGTTTCTATTTTGTGACAAATTTTGGAATAACTTTTTTCCTGCCAAAATGGAAATTTTATTCTTTAAAAAACAAAATAACATTCTAAGATGTCCAATAATATTATTTGTATTTGTCCACATATATTTCAATATAGCAAAATATATTAAGATTCTTATGTTAGGCTCGAGAATCATCAACCCATTCACAAAAATAAATCTTCTCAAGCTAAAGCTAAAGAAAAGATGATTAACTTACTTCAATGTCTCCAAGAAAATCTTACTACAATATAAAGTCTCTTCACATTGCAATGAATTCCAATTTCTAATTTCCTTAAAGTGATACCATCAGGATGCCATGAAAATAATGTTTCATACTTTTTGTTGGTCGCAAGTTAACCCCGTTTGATAAGATAAAGTTGGGATCATGGGTACATAGTTGGGAGAAAAAAGGTCAGAAACACAGGCTCTTTGGTGAAAGAAAGAGACGATATATAGAGTCAAGGGTATTTTTTTAGTACTTAGATATAATACGACTCTTCATAACCCTCAGTTTTTGCGACCGTTCGTTACCCTCGAATTTAATTTCTTTGCGTTATGATTCTTCTTACCATCAGATATCTTTGAATGACAACTATTCATTAGCCTCAGTCAAGCAAATTAAGAAAAAGAATTAACTCAAGTGTATTTGCATGTGTATTCTAGCTAATCAATATAAACATTGTCAACGTATTAACCATATTACAATATCTGTGCCCACAATTTGGAGGGAAAAAGTTCAAGCTTAAACTAATGAAAGCATATCCCCATTTTGATACACATCAAAGTAAAAGTAAAGGAGGATCGAGGCTCCTCGAGGTCCATATATTTTTCATCCAACATACATGCTGCAAAACTACGTACCTATCCACACTGCAATTTTGTTCCCTGGAGCAACACACTATGCACATACCTGGAATGCCCTATTCACTTGTCATGAAACTGTAATTAAAAAGTAAGATGTAAGCAATTTGTGTTATTACTTGTATTAACGCCACTAACCAAGAAAAAGGTCATCAATTTAACGCACAAGTAAGTAAATATATGAAAGGAAAATACATAAATATGATTTTATATGCTTGTAAATATTGAAAATAATGTAAGAATAATGAAACAATGCGAGAGACTTCCGGAAAAAATAGAATAAATGTACGCAAGAAATATTCAGAAACTACATTCATTATATCAATTTTCTTACACGGTATGTGTGGTTAAATTCTATCACATAAGTAAATACTTACGAAATTAAAGTTGTATTCTCCAACTCCAACTAACAGAACTCAACCAATCAGGAAAGTAATTTGGAAGTAATAAATGAAACAAAGGAATTTTTCTTTTCTTGTATAACAAAGACAAACTTGGGCAGAATCTTTTCTAAGGAGACTTGGAGAATGATAGTAGCTTTTTAGGCTACTTGTGAGAGCTTTAAATCGCAAGGCTTTTGTTTCTGTGGCTGCAATTTTAATAACTAAAGGAATACGTGTAATTTCTTGGTAAATGAACGGTCACAATCCTTCAGATAATCATTTGCTTTCGTTTTTTATTTTTATTTTTTAAATATTATTTAATTTATTTAATGACTTTTTAGATTTTAGGGGCATATTGATCTTTCACTTTTTAGCTTTTTAGGTTCCCACTTTTATATATATATTACTTGGCTCCCTGAATAATTGGCATATCTATATTAAATTCAGTGGTGTTCTCATCGTGCTCAAATTCTGGGTCTGCCTCTGCAATTGATCGCACTATACCAAGAGTTTGAACAACTTTTTATTCCCTTTTTGTACCATCCTTCTATCCAAAATATTATGAGGTTGTGGACAATACAGACGAACAAGGTTGATGACAGGAGGGTGAGTTATTTTAGTTGGAAGCTCATAAGAAGGTTTAAGGAGGGAAACATGAAAAGTAGGATGCAACATCAGGTCAGAAGGTAGAGCTAACTTATATGCCACAGTTCCTATCTTTTTCTCCACCATGTAAGGACCATAATACTTAGCTGAGAGCTTATCTAAGTGTTTGTGAGACAAGGTCAACTGCCTATAAGGTTGTATCTTTAATTAAACTCAATCTCCTTCCTTGAATTGCCTGTCTGTTCTATGCTTGTTAGCCTTAGATGCCATCCTATGTTGAGCTCTAGTTAAGTGATACTTGAGCAACTGAAATTTGAATTCCCTCACTATCATGCTTCTATCCACTTCAGCAACCTCAGAATCTCCAGCTAAGTAAGGCAAGTGCAATGGGGGTGGCTGTCCATAAAAGTGACATAATAATGGAAGGTGGTATTGTACCACTATTCAAAAAATACCAAATACTGAACCCAATCACTTGGTGAATCTGATACATATCATCTTAGATATGTCTCATAGAATTTGTCGACCACCTCAGTCTGACCATCTAATTGGGGGTGGTATGCTGTGGAAGTGCTCAGAGTGACACCTTAAATAAGAAACAATTCTTGCCAAAACTTACTGGTAATTGGTAAAGATGAGATCTCTGACACTAATAATCTCTTCTGGCATCCTATGAAGTTAGAAGATGTTATCCATGAACAGTTTAGCCACATCACTAGCAGAATAAGGGTGTAACAAAGCTATGAAATGTACATACTTTGTCATTATAAATATTTTGAAACATTTGTGTGGCTAAACATATCTATTAAGTGGAAATAAAAAATAAAATACTTGAACTTAAATTATTTTCAAATTTAAGATGTTACCGTTCTTTTTGGCAATTGGTTCTTTTAACAATTTCGATTTCTCATATGCCACATTGTACATATAGTAACTTCTAATCTATGTCATCTGGAGGTTTAGGATATCTGAGAGGGGTGCAGTGGTGTATCCATTTGGGGATTTTATTGGGTTTTTGGAATGTGAAGAGTGTGAATGGGAAATGGGTGGAAAGGTAAAAAGGTTCCTTTTACTAGGAAAATGCACTTTCTCCCACATTGGTAGAGGAAAAGGCTTTTGTTGGATTTAAATAGAGATTTACTTCTCTTAGCTCTTAAAAGGGTTGAGAAGAAGGGAAGCCTCGCGCCGTCGTCGTCGCTCGCTCGTCTCGGCTTCGGCTTCGGCTTCGGCTTCGGATTCGGTCAATTGATATGATTGATTGACTTAATTTTTTAGACCAACAAAAACTATAACAGCCACATCTGAATGGTGGTGACTCTTCATATTCTGCATTCCCTTAGGCTATAAATAGATGTCTCACATCAGTCTTATAACACACACTGAAAATAGACAGAATACAGAGAACACACAATATCTTACTGCATCCCCTCTCTTTCTGCATACTAAAGTAAGTCATGTGATTTGCTCCGCTCCTTTGTGTTCGCAGAGTTCTACGGTTTGAAGTGCCGCTACCGTAGAACTGATATCCCGTTCCATCCTGGGAGAAATTAACCCGTGAACCTTGGGCAACTGTGAGGGGGTTAGATTTCTTAAGGAGACACAAGTAACTTGTGGGCTCGGGATCGTCTCTTACACACTGATTATTTACAGATCTATTTTGTATTTTCTGATTTATTTGAACGCAGGAACAACAGATTTTACCTTCTTCCCTAATCCCTCCAGAGATCATCTTCGCCGTGTCACAACCAACCAACTATTTGTAATTATCAAATAGTGTACATCTATGGGATTACACATTTAGAAATCACCTATGTGAGTGTGAAGTGGAAGCCGCTTCAAGGAGAATTCGGTATGGCCAATTCTCTAAGCACTTATGAAATCAGGCGGTGTTCATGGCTGAAACGAACACAACAGTGAGAACCAAAGACGGTTAAGGGTTAGTTGTGTGACTTACGTTGTCTAGGTATACACCAAAGCTCAACGGTTCAAAGATATTAAATCTACCGATTGACCGAGTATATCCGATGTATGTTCACTACAGAAAGTTCAAAGGGAAACCTACTTATCCTGATGCAAGTAATTCTTTCTTGCAAATCACACAAATCATTCATGCATACTTCCAATATAGCCATTCCCCATTCATGTGGGGGATTGTTGGGTTTTTGGAATGTGAAGAGTGTGATTGGGAGGTGGAAAGGTGAAAAGGTTCCTTTTACTAGGGAAATGCACTTTCTCCCACATTGGTAGAGGAAAAGACTTTTGTTAGGTTTAAATAGAGATTTACTTCTCTTAGCTCTTAAAAGGGTTGAGAAGAAGGGAAGTCTCGCGCCGTCGTCGCTCGCTCATCTCGGCTTCGGCTTCGGCTTCGGCTTCGGATTCGGTCAATTGATATGATTGATTGACTTAATTTTTTGGACCAACAAAAACTAAAAAATATTAATTAATTAATAATTTATTATTATTATTTAATATAAATCCATTTGTGTAACGGGAATCTGAATCTGAATGATCAAATAAATCAGATTGATTCGTTCCTCCTCCTTAATTATTTTCCCGTTATGTATTAACACCAGCCATTAGTGTGGTCTTCTGTAACAGCCACATCTGAATGGTGATGACTCTTCATATTCTGCATTCCCTTAGGCTATAAATAGATGTCTCACATCAATCTTATAACACACACTGAAAATAGACAGAATACAGAGAACACACAATATCTTACTGCATCCCTTCTCTTTCTGCATATTAAAGTAAGTCGTGTAATTTGCTCCGTTCCTTTGTGTTCGCAGAGTTCTACGGTTTGAAACTTGTGGTCTGTGGGTGAAAATTCTGTCCCTTTCTTATGGATGCAACGTTATTCTGGGATTTCTTGAAGGAATTGAAATATAAATGTTCACATTTTACTCGGACAGAAGTGATTCTGTTTTATGATTATGTCTAAAAGTGAGCTCAGTGTACACAAAGCATCTCGCGATCGCGCAGGTGTGGAGAAGGTCCACACCCCATAGGAGTGTAATGTAGATCAGTGGCTGTTCTATTATTATTTCTATCATCTTAAATATGCTGAGTAAGTAAAACCTATTTGGTGATTGGATTTTAGATGCAAAGAAATTTTGTTGTTGATTGACTTGTTTGTTGATCCTGAAGAGTTTTCTTTCTTTGCATTGCCAAAGTGTGAACATTGCATCTATTGTAGCATTTTCTTTCCTTTTGTTTTATCATTTCAGCATGAGATGAATTTATACGGAAACATGGTTAGTGAAAATTCATATAACCGATCTTAATTTGTCTGCAAATGAATGCGTAGTTGTTGAATTCTATCTGCAGTTCACATTAACACATAGTGATCCCGGTTGTTTCTATTATCAATTGCTTGCAGTTGACTGTGAAATTTACTAATCTTCTCTGTGTGAAGGGCTGTGTCATTATGTGTACACGGACACACACCTACATTCATAAGAAGTTGGGTAACGAGCTTACAGCTTCAGCCATATCAATGGCTTGAAGTGTATTAACCCACTCTACGCATATCTTTTAGCATTTAATTATAACGATTAGCTAATCATAAGCCAAGTGAAATTTGGATGAAAACAATGGCAGAGAACCAGTAACACTATGATGTGGTTAAGTGCCAACTCCCCTAGTTCTTATTCTCACTTACAGACATTGTATTGGATAAAAGCTGACTAGGCTTGAGAAGGTGACACATGTCTTCCACGTGGCACGAACAGACTTTTCAACGGACAGGCACCCGACGGGCAGATAAGCATCACGAATAGACCTAAAGAAGTTACGAAGGACCTCAACGGTCAACACGACTTCAATGAGCAGTAATTAGCATGATTATCCACGATCAACCTATTAATGACAATTAACCCAGCGGCTTTAACTCCAACGGATAGGTGACCGGCAGTTACTTATCCCAACGGATCCACGCCCAGCGGTTACAGAAATCTCAACGGGTGCTCACCCGACTTATAAATAGCACTTACCTTAATCGATTATGTATTCTGGAACCTCATATCTGAAATATCAATAAAATACTCTCTCTCTCTCAGTCTTGCTCAGTTATTCCCTTTGCTCTTGTTTAGTTCGGTACTTTACTCATCAAACGGGCAATCGATATCGAAGAACTCTCCCCGAGGACGAGTGACACGATACGGTTTCTTCTATTTTATTTACATTTTGCATATTATTCTTTAACTCATACGAGCATTATCTTCTCATCTCAGTTTATCATATAGACTCTTAATCTCAGCTGTTGACCGTGACCCCGCAAATACAAATTTAATTGTTAATTGGCCTAAAATCGGATCTAGGTTAAACAATTTGGCGACCACAGTGGGAGCCGGTCAATAAGCCTTCGTAGGTTAATAGTTTATCTTTGATATTATCTCTGCTTTTGTCTATCCTTTTTGCTTTATAACTAACATGGCAGATAGCAACTCTCAACAAGTCGTCGCAAAGGGAAATTGAGAAAGTATTCGTGTAAAGAATATTTTTGAAGCGAAGCAGAGGCCCGGCGAATCTCTTCGCCAGTACATAGGCCGTTTCCAGGAAGAGCTAGCAGCATTTCCCGAGATGCCAGACAAGTGGGCGATAGTCGCGTTTACTTACGGTCTGGATAGGGGAAGCTCCATAGTTACACGTCGATTATACGAATCTCTCCGCGAATCCCCAGCGGCCAGCTGGACGGACGTTTGTGGCCGTTACACTTCAAGGGTAAATGTTAACGAACCTTAACGGGAAGACTCTCGGGGAGATCACCCTCACAACTCTTGCCGAAGGAGTAGCAAAGGAAACAACCTTCCATGTTGTCGACGCGGATCTGGCCTACAATATCATATTGGGCAGACCTTGGATCCACGACATACAAGCTGTTCCTTCCACTTATCATCAGGTTTTAAAATTCCCATCCGAATGGGGAATACGTGAAGTTCGAGGAGAGCAGCGCTCTGCCCGAGATTGCTATTCTGTGGCTCTCAAACTCCCTGAAGAAAACAAATAGCAATTACAGCAACCGGGACTAGACATACCACCCGACGCGGCTGAGTACGAAATCCCGGAATTCATCACGAAGATGGACGAGAAAGAAAACCATATGCCAACCGTTGAAGCTTTGGATCCTGAGGAGCTGTTCATCGATAAGCCAGAACGGAAAGTGTATCTGGGGACCGAGCTAAACAAACGCCTACGAAGAGATATTCTCCAGTTTCTCAAGGAGCGGCATACAACATTCGCCTGGTCTCACGAAGACATGACATGTATTTCTCCTGACATCATTACTCACAGGTTAAATGTAGATCCATATCACCGCCCGGTGAAGCAAAAGACGCGCCAGCAAGGAGCCTTCCGAAATCAGGTCTTCAACGATGAGGTTGACCGGCTGCTGAAGATTGGTTCAGTACGTGAAGTCAAGTATCCAGACTGGCTAGCCAACGTAGTCGTCGTACCTAAAAAGAACGACAAATGGCGAGTCTGCATCGACTTCACAGATCTAAACAAAGCCTGCCCGAAGGATTCATATCCTCTTCCCAGGATAGATCAACTGATCGACGCTACAGCCGGGCATGAAGTGCTAACCTTCCTTGACGCATACTCTGGGTATAACCAGATATTGATGGATCCCGAAGACCAGGAGAAGACAGCATTCATCACTTGTCGAGGTACGTACTGTTACAAAATTATGCCTTTTGGACTAAAAAATGCAGGTGCAACTTATCAGCGTCTAGTCAATCAAATGTTTCACGACCATATTGGTAAGACTATGGAAGTATACATCGATGACATGCTGATAAAATCTAAGCGAGTAGAAGACCATTTAGCACATCTGAAAGAAGCTTTTCGGATCCTGGATCAGTATAATATGAAGCTGAATCCAGAGAAATGCGCTTTCGAAGTTGGATCAGGGAAGTTTCTAGGATTCATTGTTTCTCAGCGTGGCATTGAAGTCAATCCCGCTCAGATAAAAGCTATCGAATCAATTCCAGATATGCTTCAAAACCGAAGAGACGTCATGAGACTAACGGGAGAGTGGCTGCCTTATGAAGGTTCATTTCTCAGTCATCTGACCGGTGCAAAAGTTCTTCGATGTCTTAAAACAAAACAAGGAGTTCGAATGGACTCCTGAATGCCAACAAGCATTGAGGGATTTGAAGAGGTATCTATCCAATCCTCCGCTACTCTCCACACCTTAAGAAGGCGAACAGTTGTTGATTTATTTGGCAGTCTCGGAATCGTCGGTAAGCGCTGTACTAGTTCGGGAAGACCAAGGTAAGCAACTTCCTATCTATTACGTTAGCAAAGCTTTAATTGATGCAGAAACGCATTATCAACCCTTAGAAAAGCTGGCACTGGCATTAGTAACTGCTGCTCGTAAGTTACGCCCTTATTTTCAGAGCCATTCGATAGTCGTGGTGACGATTTTCCCTTTGCGAATTATTTTACACAAACCTGAATTCTCAGGAAGATTGGTAAAATGGGCTATAGAATTATCCGAATTTGACATCACCTATCAGCCTAGAGTAGCAATAAAATCGCAAGTCTTGGCTGACTTCGTAGCAGACTTCAGCGCTAACATGTACCCTGAGGCGGAAAGGGAATCTATTCTTTATGCAGGACAGGCAATCGGCACATGGACCCTTTATACAGATGGCTCCTCGAGCGTCAAAGGGTTCGGCCTTGGACTAGTTCTTATTACTCCATCCGGCGAAACGGTAAGACAAGCTATCAAGTGCCCATTCATTACTAACAATGAGGCCGAATATGAGGCCGTTATTGCAGGATTGGAACTAGCCCGGAGTTATGGGGCAACATCTGTCAAGCTGAAGAGCGATTCTCAGCTCGTGGTGAATCAGATCAATGGAGGCTTTGTTGCACGAGAATCCAGGATGCAAGCGTACCTCGCCCGAGTAAAAGAGCTTCTAGCACAGTTTGGCGAATGGCAAGCAGTCCAGATTCCACGGGAAGAGAATAATGAAGCCGATGCTCTTGCGAACATAGGATCAGTAGCAGAGATAGGGACAGCTAGTTCCTCAGCTATTGTTCAACTTCTCTACACAACCATGGATACAGAAAAGTTGAAGTCCACACTATCAATGCTACTTGGGACTGGCGAAACGAGATAACAAATTATCTTATCCATGGAACTTTACCTGAAGATGCGAAAGCTGCACGCAAACTTCGAGTGAAAGCTGCCCGGTATACAATTCTCAACGGCGAGCTTTACCGGAGAATGTTCACAGGACCTCTTGCAAAATGCCTTGGACCTAATCAGATCAATTATGTAATGAGAGAAGTCCACGAAGGCTGTTGTGGAAATCATTCCGGAGGTAAGGCCCTAACTCGAAAGCTGATTCGTGCAGGCTATTATTGGGACAAGATGGAGAAAGATACGAATGAATTTGTCAAGAAATATGACAAATGCAAAAGGTTCGCTCATCTTCTACATCAACCAGCAGAGCCACTCCACTCAATAATCTCTTCATGTCCTTTCATGAAATGGGGGATGGATATCGTTGGCCCTCTTCCCACAGCACCAAAGGGGATGCGTTTCTTATTGGTCATCACTGACTACTTTACAAAGTGGGTCGAGGCAGCAGCGTACTCAAAGATACGACAAACGGAAGTCGTCGATTTCCTCTGGCGTTTTGTCGTATGTCGTTTTGGAACGCCTAAGGAAATAGTCATGGACAACGGCCCGCAATTCGTCGGCCAGAAAGTGACTAGGTTCCTCGAGGATCTTCATATCAAAAGGATCACCTCCTCACCATATCATCCTGTTGCAAATGGACAGGCAGAATCTACCAACAAAATTATCGTGGAATCCCTTAAGAAGCGCCTCGAGCAGGCAAAGGGATGTTGGGTAGAAGAGTTACCCGGAGTACTATGGGCTTACCGCACAACAATAAAAATGAGCACCGGAGAAACTCCTTATTCATTGGTATATGGTGCTGACGCTCTAATCCCGATTGAAATCGGAGAGCCCAGCTTACGATACGCACACGCAACTGAAGAGTCAAACTCAGTCAATTTATCCGAAGAGCTGGATCTTCTCGAAGAGCGCAGGGAGCTTGCTCTTATACGGGTAATCGCCCAGAAAGAACGAGTCGAGCAATACTACAATTGGGGACTGCGCGTACGAAGCTTTCAAGTCGGAGACTTTGTACTTAGGAAAGTTTCCCAAAGCACACAAGAAACAAATTCAGGTAAGTTGGGTCCTAACTGGGAAGGCCCCTACAAAGTAATTGCTTCGGTAGGAAAAGGATCTTATCGTTTGGCACGACCAGATGGTTCTACTGTCCCAAACAGCTGGAATGTGATCCACCTCAAAAGGTATCACTTTTAAGTGGTAAAACGGTTAGTCTTCTAACACTTAACTTTTATTTCTATAAAAAGTTCTTACTTTTAATTATATATTCTTTTTTCTAAATGGTACTGACGGCCTGAACAAGGTCAGATCCGTTTAGCTCAACTGGCAGAGCTCGAAGTTTTTCAACTTCATGGCTGTGGGTTCGAATACCACAACGGACACACTCCTCGTTTGGTTATATGTGTTCTATATGCGACTCACTGACAACTCTTTTCATGTTATCACTTTACGTGTTCTAACATAAAAACAAGGAGGGTAGTGAGAGGCCCCCGTAGGCCAGGCAAGACCTTCACAAAGGAGGCAAAAGACCTTACCAGAAGGCAAACTCTGCTCGAAGTTTTTCAAATCAAAAACTTTTACGTGACACGACTTCCACAACCAATAAGAGGAGTCAGTTCACGAATCAAAAATTTTTACGTGACACAACTTCCACAGCAAATAAGAGGAGTTAGTTCACAAATCAAAAACTATCACGTGACAAAACTCCCACAACAAATAAGAGGAGTCGCTCACAAAACAAAACTTTCTGTGTGATAAAGGCTTCCACGAAAATAAGAGAAGTCAATCACCAGGCCAACGACTCGGCCAGAGCCAATTCACAAAGCCCCACAATAACTTTCAATCATCAAAACGATAAGCAAAGACATACGCATGGGGTAACAATTTGGCTAACACCATAAAAAGCGACCATCATTCGGTCAGACCAATGAAAACTTACCTCTTCCTAAAGAAAGGTTAAGTTACAAATATTCGGTCACTTACAATTTACGGCCTCTTCTCAACGAAAGGCTAAGCTAAATTCACTCGGGCAGATTCTTGAGAATACAGACTTAATAAAGTCCTGACCTCAGAAAACTCCCAGTCATAAGGCTCGAAAGCCACAATACATGCAAACACAAGATCGAAAAGTTCAAACTAAATAGTCAATGGACAGATCTAAACAACATATATACATTATCTTTGTAAATGAATAAAATGCCGAATACGGCTGACAGAAGTTTACAGAGTGCTCAAAGGCCAAACTTACCGGCCATACAAAGGACCAGAGAGTCTATACTAGACTCCTGTCCATCAACAAACAAGTCCGGCTCTCGCCAGACAAAATAAAAGTACATCAATCATAGATTAAAAAAAGGCATCAGCATGAAGGGCCATGACAAGGACTCAGCGCACCAGCTCCGTCAGTCCTGTCGTCATTCCCCGAATCCCCACCGTCATCAATATCATGATCGTCATCATCATCACCTGCAGACTCTTCAGGAGAGAAACCCAATGCTTGGTGAATTTTTCGAACATCGTTCTTTGTTGTCTGCAGCATCTCCTCGACGTTGATCTGTCCAGCCTGGATCTGCACGAGCAATGCACGTCTAGCTTCAAGAGTCGCGAGCTTAGTCTTGATTTCCGACTGGTCACGCAGGTTCGCCAAGTCCTTGGTTAATGCGGTCTGAGCACTCATCAGCTGAGCGACCTGATCCTTGGCAGCCTGGAGATCAGAACGGGCTTTAATTGATTCCTCATTTGCTCTCTGTAGACCCATCTCGAGAGATGCGCGTTCTTCATTAGCATTGCTCACAGAATTCCGGCATTCTTCAAGCAGTCTCTCCAAACCCTGGATAGAGCGTGCGAACCCTTCCTTCTCCTCGAGAAGAAGGTCCTTTTCCCTGGTGAGAGCGTTGATTTGCTCAACACGACCATTGTTGACATTAGTCAACCGATCAACTTCTCTACCAAGAAAACCACACTGCTCGATCAGAGTCTTGTTGTCCTTCAGAGCCTCCAACAATTCTTTTTTCACCTCAACCACCTGATTAGCATTGTTGATCCTGGAGCGGAACATAATTTCAGCAGCCAGCATGCTCGACTAAAAAAGAGCAAAGTAAGTCACGGTTAAAAATCCAAAACTAAGAGTTATTCCCAAAACAAAGCGGGGGAGAACTTACCCGGGCAGAATCAGAAGCAATCTGGAAAGCCAGTTCCTCATCGGTTAACTCCCTCAGTACCCACTCCTCACGAGGGCCGATGAGCGAAGAGACTGCCTTGGCCAAGCTGTGTGGTCTGGACACAAAGTTAACATCAGGAGCGAGTTTCAAAGTATGCTTTCTCTCACAAAACTTGGGTTCCCAAGCCTGTTCAGAAGGATAGTCTGGCCCAAACTTGTAGCGAACTCCTTTGATGTCACTTAGCTCTGTCCTACCACTAATGGCTGATCGCCAAACGAACCGCGACGAGGAGAGATTAGAATCACCCTCCACTCCAGGGTTTATGGTCTCACAATCACGAAGAACGACGTGGGTTGCCCCCTCAGTAGCCACGTTCTCCAGATCCTCGAAGCGATAAACACGAGGACCTTGGCTACCCTCTTGGGGAGTTCTTTCCTCTGCTTCTCCCTTCACTTCTTCTTCATCTTCTTCTCCAACTTTTCTCTTCCCCTTATCTGCACGAGAAGGACCTGCCTCCGCCCCTACACTGATTCGGGGACTCCCCTGAGGAGTATGGACAGTCTCCTCCTCGGCTCTCCTCCTGTCACTACGGAGATGAGGCGTTCGTCTTAGGGAAGCATCCTCTTCGACTTCCGTGTCCGAAAAAGTGATAACCTCCTTAGCTACCTCCTCTTCCCGTCCGGATTTGGGGACTCCAGCAACACTAGCATCAGCTTCCATGGGCTCTGGTACACTGGCCTTGAAAGAAGAATCGCCGCCAACTGACGAGGTTTGCCCGGCAGCCACGGAAGTCTTACGAGCAGACTTCTTCTGCGCTCCACCCTCGCCTTGGCTCCTTTTCTTCCTCTTCAAGGGGGCCAATCCACCGGACATGAGTTCTTCGCCGCCCTCCCGGCTGCGCAAAGCCCCTACTGAAGCTAGTATAGCCTCAGCTTCAGCCTCTAGGTCAGCCACAGGCTCAGGAGGCCCGTCTTGAGGCGGAGCGGGAAAGAAACTTCCCGAAGTGCCCAAACCTATTAAAAGGTAAAACGGTCAGCTATAAGGAAGATCCAAAGGAGAAGAATGATCATAAAAGCAGAAACATGCTTACCATGGTTCTTCACAATCAAACTATGCTGAGTGACGAAATACATCCACTCTCTCTTTTCTGGAGAAAACTCCTTTAAAATTGGCCCAACCCATGCAGTCAAGTCTTCAACAGAAATGAGCTTGTCATAGGGTTGCTTGGCCGCTACAAAATTGAAGGGAGTTAGAAATCGAGAAGAAGGAAAAGCACGAAAACTGTTAAACAAAAGTACTCGGGGACTTACGCTTCTTATTCAGACTTCTGGAAGATAGGCCTTGTCATCAAAAGTCAGGACCGATGAGTGCACAAACACAAACCGATGAGCCCAGCCTCGGTCACCGGTGTCCTCAGAACTGCGCACCAAGCCTTTGCTTCCGCGCATTCTGGCATTTACATAGCCGTCCTTAAAAATTTGTATACTATACAAAGAAATAAAATGCTCATAACCAAAAGATTGGTCGGTCTTAGCCGCGAACCAATCTAAAAGAGTAACTATTCTATACATACTGGGGCTCAACTGCCCCGGACAGAAGAGATACTCACGACAGAGCCTCTCCAACACAGGGTGCAGGGGTAAACTGCTCCCCACGGTGAAAGGGTAGGTGCACATGGCTGTCCACCCGGCTCTGTGAGAAATAATATTCTCCTCCTTGGAGACCGGTAAGAGGGGAATCTCATCGCCCCAGTTGCAGTCCACTCTTACTCGTGGGATCACTTCCTTCGTGATCCCAGATTTATATCTGTACGCTGGCCAGTTCCGCGTGTCTCCTTCCTTATTATGGAAGGACTTGATATTGCAGTCTGCTTCAAGTTCACCCAACTTCTTGGGGATTATCTCTGCAGCCGTAGCTTGCATAGCCCGGGGCCTAGAAGCGGCCGCCGAAGAACTACCAACAACATCAGTACCCTGGTTTCTTCTGGATCGTGAAGACATGGTCACAAGAAAAGTATGAAATTATCAGAAAGAATTCAAAGATAGTTCAGAGTATTTCCGAAGAACAGCAGAAGAAATAAAAGCGAGTAAAGGGCTTATCATCAAGCAAACCCCTATTTATAGGAGCAAAAATTCAGCCCCACTAACTTCGGTCAAGACACGTAGAGGCTATCAAAGAGACCTAGGTCAGATCTGGCCATTAAATAGGGTTCATCTCAGCTTTATAAAATCATCATTATCATGGAAAAGGGACAGTCACTTCACGATCAGCAGGCGACGTATGCACGTGACTAGAGCGGTTAAAATCATTACCTATTACTCTTGGGGCGCGCAATGGTCACTTCGAAGTAACCTGCAGTCTTGCAGACGTGCCAGCTACAATTACTTTTTGTTACGGCGCATTGAATGCGCACGTCACAAAGACTTGTCATTTAGCGGGTATGGATCGTACGTCACCAGAATACGTCACACAAATACAAAAATTCTCCAGGAATTCCCGCCAAAAATTATATCCACTCCTCGAACAGATACTCTGCTCGAGAAGTGCGGGGACTATCTGTATTGGATAAAAGCTGACTAGGCTTGAGAAGGTGACACGTGTCTTCCACGTGGCACGAACAGACTTTTCAACGGACAGGCACCCGACGGGCAGATAAGCATCACGAACAGACCTAAAGAAGTTACGAAGCACCTCAACGGTCAACACGACTTCAATGAGCAGTAATTAAAATGATCATCCACGATCAACCTATTAATGACAATTAACCCAGCGGTTTTAACTCCAACGGATAGGTGACCGGCAGTTACTTATCCCAACGGATCCACGCCCAGCGGTTACAGAAATCTCAACGGGTGCTCACCCGACTTATAAATAGCACTTACCTTAATCGATTATGTATTCTGGAACCTCATATCTGAAATATCAATAAAATACTCTCTCTCTCTCAGTCTTGCTCAGTTATTCTCTTTGCTCTTGTTTAGTTCGGTACTTTACTCATCAAACGGGCAATCGATATCGAAGAACTCTCCCCGAGGACGAGTGACATGATACGGTTTCTTCTCTTTTATTTACATTTTGCATATTATTCTTTAACTCATACGAGCATAATCTTCTCATCTCAGTTTAACATATAGACTCTTAATCTCAGCTGTTGACCGTGACCCCACAAATACAAATTTAATTGTTAATTGGCCTAAAATCGGATCTAGGTTAAACAGACATAAATCTAAGAACTTTGGTGATTTATCGTTTCTAAGGCTCCTATCACTTTGGTGATGAATCTAACATTGGTGCTGCCGGGCTTTGGTTCAACAGTAAACATTACAGGGGATGTGTGGTAGGCGCATGCGTCATGATTTTGAGTCTTACTGGAAGCGGGGAATCAAAGCCTACTATTTAAGTGAAAAAGAGTACAACAGTGGAAAGTGTCATTTTTTAAATTTAAAAATTATCATGCGAATTTCTCGGTTAAAATAAACAAAACAAAAAAAGCTACTATCACTCGTTCTTTCATCTCATGATGTCCGAATATCTATCACTGAATTATTCACTGGTGATCTCCATATAGAAAGTTACTTGAAGCGAAATCTGGGTAGTGTGAACACTTGGCCATTTTCAAATGTATATTTGTTCTAGCATCAGTACATCTTTTCATCTGGTCCACACCCCAAACTATTGTATCTTGATAAAACAGCATCAACAGATGAAATCCTTTTGGTTATGCTATTAAAACTGATCCTGTTTTTGTGTGTGTGTGTAAAGTCCATCCACTCTGAATCCAACTATTCTAGATTTTGAATCTCTCTCTCGCCTACGCCACATATGTGAAAACGTATTCTCAATTTTTCATTCCACAAATCATACTGTAGACAAGTAAATTTTGTTGGATTTAAATCCATGAAATAATATGGCTATATGTTAAATTCAAGACATATTGGTCCAAATAAGTGTTATGGGCTAATATAATTGGGCTAATTATTTAAATACAATAAAAGTCCAATCTTGAAAGGCTAGCCCAAATTAGCCTAAGGCCCAATGGATATAAGTTTTCCTAGAGGCCCAATAATGTGCCACATGGCAAGTGACGTGGCGCCAAGTCAAATGAAATAGCCAATTGGATCATGCCACATGTCAAATGATGTGGCAATCCAAGTCAAACCCCAAGACCAATAAAAATACGCCATGTGGACATGTGACATATTATGGCCAATAAAAAACGGCCTAGTCACTGCTTAAATCTGATTGGCCGGTCCACGGGCCAAGGCCCGTCAGGGTTTCTTGGTGGCTACTCCACCCCATATCTATATAAAGGGGTCAAATTTCTCATTTGAGGGGAGGAAGAAATCAGAAGCAAGAATCCATAACAAGAAGCAAGAAAGAGCTCGTGGAGCAAAGCAAGAGATTTCTACAAAAGCTGCAAGCACTCAAATATTTCTCTACAAGTTCTAGAGATCAAGACGAAGATTCAAGATCAAGCTTCAAGCCCTTGAATCCAAGTACAAGTTCAAGATCAAGACCAAGTTCAAGATAAAGCTCCAAGCTCTTGAACTCATCAAGTCAAAGATCAAGATCAAATCCAAATCCAAACTTCAAGATCAAGCTCAAAAGCCCTTGAAGTTATAGTTTGAAAAGACGAATCAGAGGAATCATAGAGATTGTAACACTCATATTTTGATAAATAAAATATATTGTTGCAATATTTTCTTGTCTCGATATTTATTTTCTTGACGCGAATTTAGTTGTTACAAATTCTGGCACGCCCAGTGGGACAATCTCTACCTCTCATCTCAACTTTTCAACTCACAAAGTTCAGCAACACTGAGATGGCTTCCAAGAACACCAACTCAAAATCTGTCGTTGCAAAATCTGTCTGGCCTCATGACCTTGATGCCAATTCCAAGTTCTCTTCGGAGGTTCAAAGCTGCATGAATGCTACTAAGGGAAGCTTTGGACCAGTTACAAGAAACAAAGCAAACTTGATGGGACAACAAGCACATCAGGTGCCGCCCGCATCAACTCCAATTTTCGGTTCTTCATCTTCCAAAGGAGCAGGATCATCTACTGAGCCATTGGAAAAAGGGGAAAATATCGCTGAGATTGTGGAAAACACTTTGGCTCGACTTAGGCTCTGCAGATCCAGAAGTCCAGCAACGAAGAAAGACGATGAAGTTTCAAGCATTGGATCCTCTCCAACCACGCCGCGCGAGTCATTCCAGTCAAAGATCAATCTATGGGAGAATCCATGTTATTCTCCATCATCTCCAGCAGCAGTGCATGCCATGGCGACTAATACTTTAACGGTGGAGGAACAACTTGCAAACTTGACAAAGGCGATTGATAGTTTATCAAACTATGTTAAGGATCAAGACGCTCGTATCAACAAGATGGAAAGCATGATGGACGGAGAATCTAGCCATGCACCAGGAAAGCGTCCAGAAGTTCAAGAGGTGATTAATACTCCAGCTAAGCAAGTAACACCTGCTAAGGAAATCCAAGTTTCTGCTGATGGGGTGATTCAAATTGACCAACAGAAGGAGTTCATTATGGGAACAATCAAGGATAAGTACGAGGTTTCTTCCAAGTCTTCTCTAGCATATGAAAAGCCATACACCGCAAGAATCGATAGCTTAAAGATGCCCATCGGTTATCAACCCCCAAAATTTCAGCAGTTCGATGGCAAAGGAAACCCAAAGCAGCATGTGGCGCACTTCGTTGAGACATGCAACAATGCTGGAACCTACGGCGATTATCTCGTCAAGCAGTTCGTCCGTTCCCTCAAAGGGAATGCTTTCGATTGGTATACAGACCTTGAGTCTGGTTCAATTGATAGCTGGGAGCAGCTGGAACATGAGTTCCTCAATCGCTTTTACAGTACAAGGCGTACCGTAAGCATGATAGAGCTTACAAACACACAACAGCGAAAGGAAGAACCAGTCATTGACTTCATCAACCGATGGAGGAATGCAAGTCTCAACTGCAAAGATAGACTCAGTGAAGCTTCAGGAATTGAGATGTGCATTCAGGGTATGCATTGGGGGCTTCGCTACATCTTGCAAGGCATAAAGCCAAGGACTTTTGAAGAGTTGGCAACGCGTGCTCATGATATGGAGCTAAGCATGGCCTCCACTGGAAAAGAAGGGCCGCCGATCACTGAACCTCGCAAGGGAAAAGACAAGGAAGAAGTCAAGAGATGGAGCAAAGTGGTACCTAAGGTTGAAAGCAAAGAGTCCATGAATGTTGATTCCAAGCCTGTGAAGTTCACTACAAAGTTTAGCAAGAAACAAAGTGTGAAGACGACTTCTTTCAAGGATAAGACAGGCCAGAAATCAACTTTGAGAGAGATGCAAGATAGGGAATACCCATTCCTTGATTCTGATGTTCCTGCAATCTTCGATGAGCTCCTGGAACTAAAGCTCGTTGAGCTACCAGAAATGAAGCGTCCTAATGAAGCTGGAAGAACAAATGATCCAAACTACTGCAAGTACCATCGGCTTTTAGGTCACTCTCTTGAAAAATGTTTTGTCTTTAAGGACAAAGTCATGGAGTTGGCCGACAAAGGGGAGATTAAACTTGAGGATGAAAAGGAAAATGCAAACCAAGTTTCCATCACCTTTGGCTCACAAGACCCTATTGTGATCTGCAACTTCACTGAAGTATTTGAAGGGCAAGATGTCATGATCAAGTTTGGCGACTTCGAACCCGTTCCAGCAAAAGGATCATTTTCTCCCCCAAAGTTGTGTGAGCAAAGTATAAAGAAAGCATCGCTCGAGGAAGATGATGATGGTTGGACATTGGTGACTCGACGGAGGCGTCGTAAAGCAAGCCCACGAGACGAACCAGCTAAGAAGCCAATAAGGAAGAAGATGGTAAGGAAGCCAAGGAAGCAGAAAGCAATCGAACGTCCACAAAAGGCAAAGGTGGAGGTTTACCATCACCAAAAGTCGCGTCAGCCAGTGACCCTAGAGGAGTTTCTACCAAGTTGGTTCCGCATGAAGATCCCTAAAGATGATACGAAGGCCTCATGTTGTAATGCTGATAAAGCAGAGGAGAACAATGAAAGTCCAGAGCCATCTTCACCTACGAAGTCAGAAAAACTCACTGAATCTACAGCCGGAGAAGCAAATACTTGTGAAGCAAAGATCACATTCACAAGTGATGATATCCTACTTGGGGAAGTTGCTCACAATCGTCCATTGTTCATGGTTGGATATGTGAATGAACAAAGAGTGAATAGAATCTTGATTGACGGAGGATCCGGAATCAACATTCTGCCTATTCACACAATGAACGAACTTGGCATTTCAAGAGAGGATTTGATTGAAAGCCGTTTGATGATTCATGGATTCAACCAAGGGGGCAAAGGGCCATAGGTGCTACAAAAATAGACCTCACTATTGGAGAAATGACTTCAAGCGCATGGTTGCATGTGATCGATGCAAAAACTTCCTATAACATCTTACTGGGAAGGCCGTGGATACATGAGAATAAAGTCGTCCCATCCACTTATCACCAATGCCTTAAGTATCACGAAGATGGTATTGAGAAGAAAATCGTTGCTGATGACAAGCCATTCACTGAATCTGAAGCGTACTGTGCTGACGCTAAATTCTACTTGAAGAATATCGTGAATGAAGTCAGGGTTGATAACATCGCCAAGACATTGGATCTTAAGATTGCAATAAAGAAGGCTTAGATTGCAGCTGGGAAAGCAAAAGTTGTAGAGGATGAAGATAGAAGCCACTCTATTCAAAGGAAACCACATAAGCAATACTTTGCACCTTCAGGCAAGAAGACGGGACCTACGCTCCGCTACGTCCCAAAACTGAAGGAGAAGAAAGACCAATCATCTGACCTGTAAAGTGACGTGCTGAATGGATTAACCCTTCCTATCAAGCGGCTTGATGCTTTAAAGTTATCCTCGAATTTGCTTGGAAAGTTTGTGGCCCGAAATCTGCCGGAGAATAGTGCACTCCCCACAAAGCGCACAAACGAGGGTTTTGATCCAAATGCTTATAAACTATTTGCAAAGGCTGGGTACGATCCCAACGAACCATCTAAGTTAGGGAAGCTCCTACCAGAAGGATCAATGAAGAAATCACGTGAAGGCTTGGGTTTCGAAAAACCTCCACCAGTTCGCATCTCTATAAGGAGGGCAAGCATCAATTATGTCGGTGCTGAGGATGAGTCCGTTCCTTCGAATAAAAGAAAGTCTGTCTTTGATCGGCTCGGAGAACCAAATGCAAGAACTTCTGTCTTTGATAGATTGGGACCATTGAAGAAGAGGAACAAGCTCCAAAAGGGTGATGTAAAGGCGAAAATAACCATTTCTCCTAACGACCCAAAACTTTCGAGAGATTGCCAAAGTCTGATCCCTTCAAGGATGAAGCGTCAAGCAAAACTAGTAGTTTCATGTGGAGAAGTGTTAAAGGCAAAGACTCACACTATAGTCCACACAATGGAGCATGAGGAAGATGAAGAAAGTGTAGGATCTTCATATTACGTCGTTGTAGAAGAAGAGCATAATGCTTCATATCCAAATAATGTCAAGAATGAGTCGGAGGATATTTCTTGGTGTCACCACATATCTTTCAATGACGGAGATCTGCAGGAAGATGAAGATGCTAAAGATGCTCCACCTGAGCTTGGAGAAGGAGTGAAAGCGACAGTTGACGCATTGAAAGAAATCAACCTCGGCACAGATGAAGAACCAAGACCCACATATATAAGTGCTTTGCTGATGAAGGATGAAGAAAGTGCTTATGTAGAGCTGCTGAAAGAGTATAGAGATGTCTTTGCTTGGAGCTACAAAGAGATACCTGGTTTAGACCCCAAAGTAGCGGTTCATCATCTGGCGGTTAGAAATGGTGCTCGTCCTGTTAAGCAAAGCCAACGCCGCTTCAGGTCAGAGCTGGTACCCTTGATCGAGAATGAAGTCAACAAGCTTATTGAGGCTGGTTTTATTCGGGAAGTCAAGTATCCTACTTGGATTTCAAGTATAGTCCCTGTAAGGAAGAAAAATGGCCAAATTCGAGTTTGTGTTGATTTTAGAGATCTCAACAATGCATGTCCCAAAGATGAATTTCCACTCCCCATCCCAGAACTCATGATTGACGCCACTACTGGATATAAGGCAATGTCTTTTATGGATGGCTCATCTGGCTATAACCAGATTCGTATGTCTCCTAAGGATGAAGAACTCACAGCGTTTCGAACTCCTAAGGGAATTTACTGCTACAAGGTGATGCCATTTGGCCTGAAGAATGCCGGAGCTACCTATCAAAGAGCTATGCAAAATATCTTCGACAGCATGCTTCACAAAAGTGTCGAGTGCTATGTTGATGACTTGGTGGTGAAATCAAGAAACAAGGAGGATCACCTACAGGATTTGAGAACGGTGTTTGAATTGCTGCGAATATACCAACTTCGGATGAATCCTTTAAAGTGCGCATTCGGAGTTACTTCTGGTAAATTCCTTGGTTTCATTGTTCGACACCGAGGGATTGAAATTGATCAAGCCAAAGTCGATGAAATTTTGAAGATGCCTGAGCCTAGAAATATTCATGAACTGAAAAGTCTACAAGGAAAGTTGGCGTATCTTAGGAGATTCATTTCAAATCTGGCCGGAAGATGTGAACCATTCAGTCGTCTTATGAAGAAAGGTGTCCCTTTCGAATGGGACCAAGCTTGTAGCAACGCATTCGAGAGCATCAAATCGTACCTGATGAAACCTCCAGTTTTAGCTGCACCTATACCTGGAAAGCCGCTGATATTATATATTGCAGCGCAAGAAAGGTCTGTTGGGGCGCTTTTGGCTCAAGAGAATAGTGAAGGGAAAGAAAATTCCCTTTACTATTTAAGTAGGATGATGACACCAAATGAGTTGAAGTACTTGCCAATCGAAAAGTTGTGTTTGGCGCTAGTCTTCTCCATTCAAAAGTTGAAGCACTACTTTCAAGCTCACGTTGTCCGACTCATTTCCAAATCAAATCTTATAAAATTTGTGATGTCGAAACCAGTCCTTAGTGATCGTTTGGCGAGATGGTACCTCCAGTTTCAACAATTTGAGATTGTGTACGTCCCTCAAAAAGCGGTGAAAGGACAAGCATTAGCAGACTTCTTGGCAGACCATCCGATACCTGATGATTGGGAGCTCACTGATGAATTACCTGATGAAGATGCAATGGTCATCGAAGTTCAACCATCGTGGAAGATGTATTTCGACGGTGCTGCACGTCGTGATGGAGCTGGGGCTGGTGTAGTTTTCGTAACTTCGGAAGGAGAGGTTTTCCCATATTCTTTCACGCTGACACAACATTGCTCTAATAACGTCGCAGAGTACCAAGCACTCATACTTGGCCTCGAAATGGCAGTCGACATGAAGCAATTACAGCTGCAAGTATATGGAGACTCTAAATTGGTAATTAATCAGCTTCTGGGTAGCTATGAGGTAAGGAAACCAGAGTTACAACCCTATCACAATTATGCACAGAAGTTAATAGGATGGCTTGGGGATGTAACCCTCCAGCATGTGCCGAGGAAGGAAAATAAGAAAGCTGATGCCTTAGCGGCTTTGGCGTCAACACTTACCTTGCCTGAACAGACACAAGTTACTATCTGCCAAAAATGGGTAGTACCACCATTTGATGAAGGCATGGATGGTGAAAATGAACTTCAGCGTCTTGTTGCTGTTTCCGAGGCTGAGAAGGAAGACTGGAGGAAACCTATAATTGATTACCTCAGTCATGGAACCCTGCCAGAAAATCTGAGAAGAAGAAGCGAAATTCGTCGTAGAGCACCCCGTTTCCTTTACTACAAGGACACTCTATATAGAAGATCATTCGAGGGAGTAATTTTGCGATCTATAGGAGATGATGAAACACCTCAAGCTCTGGAAGAAGCACACTCTGGGGTATGTGGATCACATCAGTCTGGGCCGAAGCTTCACTTCCATATAAAAAGGATGGGGTACTATTGGCCAACAATGGTGAAGGATTGCTTGGACCATGCTCGAAGATGCAAAGCTTGTCAGCTCCATGCAAACTTCATACATCAACCACCTGAAGTGTTGCACCCAACGGTCGCGTCTTGGCCATTTGATGTTTGGGGACTAGACATTGTTGGACCATTGCCGAAGTCTTCTGAAGGACACGTGTTCATATTAGCTGCAACTGATTACTTCTCAAAATGGGCAGAAGCTGTCGCTCTCAAGGAAGTAAAGAAGGAAAAGGTTGCAAACTTCATTCGAGTAAAGATTATTTACCGCTTCGGTATCCCTCGTTATATAATAACGGATAATGGCAAACCATTCGATAATAGACTGATGAATAAAATATGTGATCTCTTTGGCTTCAAGCAGCGCAAATCTTCCATGTACAATGCTGCCGCCAATGGCCTAGCCGAAGCATTCAACAAGACCTTGTGCAATTTGCTTAATAAGGTTGTTTCCAAATCCAAGCGAGATTGGCATGAAAGGATGGAAGAAGCTTTATGGGCGTACAGGACAACCCACCGCACACCAACGCAAGCAACTCCTTACTCGCTTGTTTATGGAGTTGAAGCTGTGTTGCCGCTGGAGCGTCAAATACCATCCTTGAGACTTGCTCTCCAAGAAGGGCTCACTGATGAAGAAAATGCTCGCTTACGCCTTGAAGAGTTAGAGGCTCTCGATGAGAAAAGACTCGAAGCTCAGCAAAGCCTTGAATATTATCAAGCTCGTCTATCTCGTGCTTTCAATAAAAAGGTTCGCCCAAGATCTTTCCAGGTTGGTGATCAAGTCCTTGCGGTAAGAAGACCCATCATCACTTCCCATAAATCTGGGGGCAAGTTCACTGCAAAATGGGACGGACCGTATGTTGTGCAAGAAGTTTATTCAAGTGGTGCTTATAAGCTTATTGATGCTGAAGGAAAAAGACTCAGTCCCATTAATGGGAAATTCTTGAAGAAGTACTATCCTTGAAGTTCATACGCTCCTCAACGCACGAGCCTAAACTGCAAGTTGACATGCTCCTCAACGCACGAGCCTAAACTGCAAGTTGACATGCTCCTCAACGCACGAGCCTAAACTGCAAGTTGACATGCTCATCAACGCACTAGCCTAAACTGCAAGTTGACATGCTCCTCAACGCACGAGCCTAAACTGCAAGTTGACATGCTCCTCAACGCACGAGCCTAAACTGCAAGTTGACATGCTCCTCAACGCACGAGCCTAAACTGCAAGTTGACACGCTCCTAGACGCACGAGCTTAAACTGCAAATCGCCACGCTCCTTTGATGCATGAGCATAAACTGCATAAAACTCCTGGCCTGCAAGAGTCTAAACTGTGCACGGCCTAAAAAAAAAAAAAAAGTCCGCTAGGTTGAAAACCCCGAAAGAGGCGGCCTAGGCAGAAGTTAGGACCAAAAAAAAAAGATATAACACTTCTTTTATTATGAACTACGTAATGACTTGATCCTCTTCATCGAGGTACGTAGGCAGCTTAGAGATCAAATTCTAAGTTCAGTCGCCCAAAAAGAAGAAAAGTTCTTTTCCCTGTCAAGTTTCACATTGTTATTTATAGATCAAGTTCAAATTGTTAAAGCTTGCAACCTAGAGAGAAAACGTGATTACCTGCCAAGGTGTTTCAATTTATGAGTATTACTATTCTTGGAAAACTTGAAAGTCTCAAAATTGAGCCTTCAAATTTTCCAAAGTCTTCGGGCTACCAAGTCTTTATCTTGGAGTCTTTGAATTCGTCAAGTCTTCAAGTGTGAGCCTTCGAATTCGCCAAGTGTTCAAGCTGGAGTCTCCAAATTCTCCAAGCCTTTAAGCTAGATTATTCAATTTCGCCAAGTGTTCAAGTTGGGGTCTCCAAATTCTCCAAGTCTTCAAGCTGATGACTTCAAATATATGTCAAGTCTTCAAGTTGGGGTCTTCAAGTTTGCCAAGTCTTCAAGTGGGATCTTCAAATTTGACAATCTTTCAAGTTAAGGTCTTCGACTCTTCCAAGTTTGACAAAGTCTACAGGTTGAAGTCTTCAAGTCCATCGGTCGTCAAGTCAATGTCATTCAGGTATGGAAAGTCTTCAAAGTTGAAGTACTTAATTTAAAGAGCCTTCAAGTTTATCGAGTCTTGGGATGGGGTTTTCATATTCGCCGGTCTTCAAGTTGCTCTTCCAAATGGCTTCTTCCATGGGATTGTCGTCGTTAAAGTGGGAGTGCGTTGCCACCCCAATCACCTTAAACTTGACTTTCCCATGAGTATCGCTCCAAATAAGTCTTCCATGGGATTGTCGTTGTTAAAGTGGGAGTGCGTTGCCACCCCAATCACCTTAAACTTGACTTTCCCATGAGTATCGCTCCAAATAAGTCTTCCATGAGATTGTCGTCGTTAAAGTGGGAGTGCGTTGCCACTCCAATCACCTTAAACTTGACTTTCCCATGAGTATCGCTCCAAATAAGTCTTCCATGGGATTGTCGTCGTTAAAGTGGGAGTGTGTTGCCACTCCAATCACCTTAAACTTGACTTTCCCACGAGTATCGCTCCAAATAAGTCTTCCATGGGATTGTCCTCGTTAAAGTGGGAGTGCGTTGCCACCCCAATCACCTTAAACTTGACGTTCCCATGAGTATCGCTCCCAAATAAGTCTTCAATGGGCTGTCCTCGTTAAAGTAAGGGCCGACTTCTTTAGAATCATCTTTTGGCCTACATAAAAGAAAAAGAAGAGCAAAGAAGAAAAAAAAAATACAAAAGGGAGAAAGTATTTTTTACCTGACAAGAGAAGGAAAAAATTCAAGCTGCAGAAGTCCTCTTTTACTTGCTGGAAACAAAAAGGAAGAATGAATAAATAAAGTTACAAAAAAAAAAGGGTGCAAGTTACGGAAAATAGGCACGAAGAAAAAAAAAAGAAAAAAAAAGAAGGAGAAAAAAAAAGAGTTTTCAAGAAAGTGTTAATTTGAATAGAATATTTCTTATACAACAAAAAGGAGCATAAAAGAATAAAAAATACTTGCCTCTGCAAAAGATATACCAGGTGCTGCCTCAAGCGAATTAAATAAATAAGGATCTCAGGCCTCTATTTATAGAGAACTAATGATGTGGAAAAATTCTAATTTGATACAAATTTGAAGGTCGTTGTTGGAGTCCAAAAAGAAGTAGGAACTGTAACCAAATTGGAATAGGAAGACCATATGCAAGGAAAAGAAAAAGAAAAAGGAAAATAGAAAAGAAAAGCTTCAGGCGGTGGAACATTGGTAAATTTGGACCAACAGCCACTTTTACTACTATTAACTGAACGGTAGCCACCTTTTGATACTTTATTGTTTGATAGCCTTTTTGTTTGCTAGTAACTGGAAGGTAGCCACTTTTGGCATAATGAAAAAGTAGCGACTTTTATGGGCTATTAACCGGATGATACCCACTTTAATCATGACTAGCTTATGATATATTCACTTTCTAAGCTACTAAATTGGGAATGATCATATGACCGAAAAAAAATTAATTACTTCAAGTCTAGTCTTCGGGTGCAAACAAATTAAACCCCGACAAGCCTTGAAGTAGGGGGCATTTGTAGACAAGTAAATTTTGTTGGATTTAAATCCATGAAATAATATGGCTATATGTTAAATTCAAGACATATTGGTCCAAATAAGTGTTATGGGCTAATATAATTGGGCTAATTATTTAAATACAATAAAAGTCCAATCTTGAAAGGCTAGCCCAAATTAGCCTAAGGCCCAATGGATATAAGTTTTCCTAGAGGCCCAATAATGTGCCACATGGCAAGTGACGTGGCGCCAAGTCAAATGAAATAGCCAATTGGATCATGCCACACGTCAAATGATGTGGCAATCCAAGTCAAACCCCAAGACCAATAAAAATACGCCATGTGGACATGTGACATATTATGGCCAATAAAAAACGGCCTAGTCACTGCTTAAATCTGATTGGCCGGTCCACGGGCCAAGGCCCGTCAGGGTTTCTTGGTGGCTACTCCACCCCATATCTATATAAAGGGGTCAAATTTCTCATTTGAGGGGAGGAAGAAATCAGAAGCAAGAATCCATAACAAGAAGCAAGAAAGAGCTCGTGGAGCAAAGCAAGAGATTTCTACAAAAGCTGCAAGCACTCAAATATTTCTCTACAAGTTCTAGAGATCAAGACGAAGATTCAAGATCAAGCTTCAAGCCCTTGAATCCAAGTACAAGTTCAAGATCAAGACCAAGTTCAAGATAAAGCTCCAAGCTCTTGAACTCATCAAGTCAAAGATCAAGATCAAATCCAAATCCAAATCCAAATCCAAACTTCAAGATCAAGCTCAAAAGCCCTTGAAGTTATAGTTTGAAAAGACGAATCAGAGGAATCATAGAGATTGTAACACTCATATTTTGATAAATAAAATATATTGTTGCAATATTTTCTTGTCTCGATATTTATTTTCTTGACGCGAATTTAGTTGTTACACATACATACCGATTAAGATGTACTTCTTTCATTTCATTTCATTCTTTATAGACCTGTTTGACTGAAAGGAGAATTTAGTTAAAAATAACAAGACTTTTGCAATGTGATCTTAAATATGTCATAAATTTGTGTGACATCATGTTTCTAAGGGTAAAGTTGAAAATGTAAAATTAAATTGTTTTCCAATATAAAAATATATTATTTTTTTAAAAACAATTAAATATAAAATTATCTCATATAAAATGGAATGGAAGTAATATACAAGTCTTTTCGGCGTATGATCTGGGCATCTGGCTATCTAAACTTCGTGGCTTTTACGCTCAGCATGAATTATTAAAGGTAAAAGACCAAAAGGACTGGAAGTTGATAACTTTTATTCTTTGGTAATTTTGATCGTAAATTCAGACAGTGAATTTTATATTCTTCATATAAAATTTACATACTTGAAAACAATAAAAATGTAATATAAATTAAATAATTAACAATTCAAAATATTTAATAGACATATGAAAACATTATGGTCAAAGAAAAAAAAATAGTTTGACTCTCAAAATTCGAATTATAACAAACAAAATGATGGATGATTTATTTTCTTTCCATATTTCGAAATTATAAGAAGATACGGGTATCTAATACCAAGATTATAATAACAAACTCACTTAAGAACCTGCTTTGTTTTGTAAGGATAGTATTCCTTTTGTAATGCAATTCTAGATTTTGTTTCTGCAAAAAGTCTACCTTTCATACTCTAAACCATATTATAAATAGAGCCCCCTGTCCATCTTTTTTTCTCATCCTGGATTTAACACAACACAATAAACAATGAAGTCCCTTTTCTCTCTTTGTTTAGTTCTTTTTCTTGTTCTTCCTATGTTTGTATCCCCAACGTTGTTGTTTCAGGTATTTTAAGAACCTTAATTTGCTCAAAGTTTTTGCATGTATATATATGTTATATGTATCTCTACATTTGTTACTTATTCACATATATGTTTTTTTTTTTTTTTTTGGAATGAACTTTAGGGGTTCAATTGGGAATCAAGTAATAAGGCAGGTGGATGGTACAATTCTCTTATCAACTTAGTTTCAGATTTGGCAAAAGCTAATATAACTCATGTTTGGTTACCACCACCATCTAACTCAGTTTCCCCTCAAGGTAATTGATCTCTTGGTTGCAGTATACACTCTCCATTCCATTTTAACTGTTGTTTTAATCCAAACAAATGTCTCGAAATAAATGGTACTTTAAAAACCAAGATCAAATGATTAAAGAGGTTAAAAGTTATCAGTACTACCTACTTTTCACTAGTGTATCAATTAATAGTCTGAGAAAATAATAAACTTAATTTAAGTAAATTGTATGTTATACCTTTATGTATGGAGTAATAAAGCTTTCACACATAAAAGTAAGATTGACGCGTGTTGATGTACCATTCAATGAAATTGGAATAACCATTTGAAGATCATTGTTCTAATTCTAATAAAGACAAAAATTGCTAGGTGGTTTTCTCGATATGCCTAAGTTTTGGTTGATAGACTTATCTCGTAGCATTTTTACCCATACCTGCAATTAGACATGTGATCTGCCTATGGTGTTTCAAGTTTGGTGGTTAATGGATTGTATGGACATATTAAAAACTAAAGTTTGATCTAGCCGTCCTATAAATGACATACATTTTACATGTTTTGATGAATTGCACACATTAAAATTGTTACAAAATGTGATAAGTAAATGCTAAAGTCATCTTTTATGCCAGGTTATATGCCAGGAAGATTGTATGACTTAGATTCATCCAAGTATGGGAATCAGCAACAACTGCAAGCCCTTATTAAGGCTTTACATGATCAGGGGATAAAAGCTGTTGCTGATATAGTAATAAACCACAGATGCGCCGATAAAAAAGATGGCAGGGGAATATACTGCATCTTTGAAGGTGGAACGCCTGATGCTCGTCTTGATTGGGGTCCTCATATGATTTGCAAAGGCGATACTACCTATTCTGATGGCACTGGGAATGATGACACTGGTATGGACTTTGCAGCTGCCCCTGATATCGATCATCTTAATCCCCAAGTCCAAAAAGAGTTATCAGATTGGATGAATTGGCTCAAGACTGATATTGGTTTTGATGGTTGGCGTTTCGATTTTGTTAGAGGCTATGCACCTAGCATTACCAAGATTTATATGCAAAACACTTCCCCGGATTTTGCAGTTGGTGAATTTTGGAACTCTCTTGCTTATGGTCCAGATGGGAAACCAAATCCTAACCAGGACAATCATAGGAATGAACTAGCTGGTTGGGTTCAAAATGCGGGTGGGGCTGTAACAGCCTTTGATTTTACAACTAAGGGAATTCTCAACTTTGCTGTTCAAGGGGAGTTGTGGAGATTGAAAGATTCTAATGGAAAACCTCCTGGTTTGATTGGTATTTTGCCTCAGAATGCTGTGACATTTATTGATAATCATGATACTGGATCTACACAAAAGTTGTGGCCATTCCCTTCTGACAAAGTTATGCAAGGATATGCATATATTCTCACTCATCCAGGGACTCCCTCAGTGGTAAATTTTTTTCCTTCTCACCAATTTCTTATCTCTCATTATCAAGTTAAATATATTTTGCAAAGAAATTGAATCTTAAAAGCGACAAATGGGCAGGTTGTGTAAATTTAAGCAGGTAAAACAAGTCAAATCAATGAACTGGTCATGACCTGATTCGCCCAAGTTTGCTGGTTCTAAATGAGTCAAATAATGAGTCATAATTCAACCACCCAACATGACTTAATTCTCCCTTAGATTATTAGTTTAAGTTCTTCTAAATTTTAATAATTGTCAAATTGATTTAGGATACCCCGTTTTGATGAGTCATTTTGTGTTCAACTTGTTGGCTCAAGTGAACAAAAGAGTCATAAACTAACATGTTTAAACTTGAGCAGGTTGGACGAGTTACTTAAAAATGGATTGATTTAGCACCTCTTAACTTATGTTGTTGTTCTGAGTGGATAAAGAGTTAAGTTATTTCTTGTTTTTGGGTGCAGTTCTATGACCATTTCTTTGATTGGGGACTGAAGGATGAAATTTCAACATTGACCTCTATTAGAAACAGGAATCAGATCTCTGCAACAAGTACTGTGCAGATATTGGCTGCTGATGTTGATCTTTATGTAGCAATGATTGATCAAAAAGTTATTATCAAGATTGGGCCAAAACAAGATCTTGGAACTCTTATCCCACCTAAATATCAAGTGTCAACAACTGGACAAGACTATGCTGTATGGGAATTAAAGGCATAAACATGTATTTACTCCTAGAAACTTTCACCAGTAATTTACCATATAAGAAATGACCATGTACAACATGGTTATCATTGTTAATGTTATATCCCCATTTAATGGACTATGAACAATTTTTTTTTAACTTTGAGATTATGATGTTTTCAATCTAAACTTGTGTTTCGAACCAACTATTCTCCTTGAATATTATTATTTCCTTCTTTCATATTGATTTGATAAAAGAAAAACTTAAAAAATTGGAAATTTAACTAATTAGCAAAAAGAGAAAAGTCCATTCATCTGACATGCTCCTTGAGCTGTGTTTACAACAATTAATACTACTCCCTCAGCTTTTCCTTTCTTTCTCATGTTCCCACGTGGATAACTAACTTGTGAAACTAATTGGATTAATTCCTCAAAGTATAAAGCTGCATCTGTAAATAAAAGAACTCCTACTTAATTATTTTATGGACTGAAGTGTAAAATAGATTAAATTGATAATTAACTCAACTCTCTTTAGATAAGTACCCTTCCCACGCACAGAGACTCGCTTCTTCAGCTACCTAAGTTCAGCTTGTAATCAAGTGCTACCTAAGTTCAGCTTGTATCAGGTCCTTTTAATCAAGTGCTACCTAAGTTCAGCTTGTATCAGGTCCTTTTAATCAAGTGTGGCTCAAAGGTATGGTCATTAAAACTTTCTCTTTGAGCCCCTGAGCATTAGAGGTCCCAAAAATTTAACTATAGTTTATTTATATTAATAGAGTTTCTTTCAAATGAACAAAATGTTACTCATTTGTTTCAATACACTACATTGCTTTAGTTGTCAAAAATCTTATTAACATATATGAGTTTAATTAGAGGTCTAAAATATTAGACAATTTTTTCATAAAACTTAATTTTTTTTTTATGAAAAAAAAAAACTAAAAACTCTTGGAAAGAATATTCCCACATTACCGCGGTCATGATTGTGTCTTTTTATCCATATTAAAAATATAATTAAAAAGTTAATTAAAAAATGATTTATAGATTTGAATTTCAAAGAATTAGGGAAAGTGAACTTTGAATTGAAATATATATGAATGTTATTAAAAATATTATGACAGCTTATTAAGTTTGGCTTTAGGCCTCTCATATTATTGAGCCACCCCTACTCCTGGTCAACAACTTCCTTGTCCTCAACGAAGGAAATCTTGAAATGGAACCTTAAGGACATCATTAGTTTCTTCCCAGGTGGCCTGTGTTCAACTAATCAGAGGCGGACCTAATGTGTCGGTGCACCGGCACTCGTTGACGTCGGTAAATTTTTTATATATATATAGGTATAAATACCTTAAAATTAATATATATATTAATATATATGCACCCTGAATAATTGGCATATCTATATTAAATTCAGTGGTGTTCTCATCGTGCTCAAATCCTGGGTCTGCCTCTGCAATTGATCGCACTATACCAAGAGTTTGAACAGCTTTTTATTCTCTTTTTGTACCATCCTTCTATCCAAAATATTATGAGGTTTTGGACAATACAGACCGACAAGGTTGATGACAGGAGGGTGAGTTATTTTAGTTGGAAGCTCATAAGAATGTTTAAGGAGGGAAACATAAAAAGTAGGACGCAACATCAGGTCAGAAGGTAGAGCTTATATGCCACAGTTCCTATCTTTTTCTCCACCATGTAAGGACCATAATACTTAGCTGAGAGCTTATCTAAGTGTTTGTGAGACAAAGTCAACTGCCTATAAGGTTGTATCTTTAAATAAACTCAATCTCCTTCCTTGAATTGCCTGTCTGTTCTGTGCTTATTAGCCTTAGATTCCCTCCTATGTTGTGCTCTAGTTAAGTGATACTTGAGCAACTGAAATTTGAATTCCCTCACTATCATGCTTCTATCCACTTCAGCAGCTTCAAAAACTCCAGCTAAGTAAGGCAAGTGCAATGGGAGTGGTTGTCCATAAAAGTGACACTAACTTAATAATGGAAGGTGGTATTGTACCACCATTCAACAAATACCAAATATTGAACTCAATCACTAGGTGAATCTGATACATATCATCTTAAATATGTCTCAAGGAATTTTTCGACCACCTTAGTCTGACCATCTAATTGAGGGTGGTATGCTGTGGAAATGCTCAGAGTGACACCTTAAATAAGAAACAATTATTGCCCCAACTTGCTGGTAATTGGTAAAGATGAGAATTCTGACACTAATAATCTCTTTTGGCATCCCATGAAGTTAGAAGATGTTATTCATGAATAGTTTAGCCACATCACTAGTCGAATAAGGGTGTAATAAAGCTATGAAATGTACATACTTTGTCACTATAAATATTTTGAAGCATTTGTGTGGCTAAACATATCTATTAATTGGAAATAAAAAGTAAAATACTTGAACTTAAATTATTTTCAAATTTAGGATGTTACCGTTCTTTTTGGCAATTGATTTTTTTAACAATTTCGATTTCTCAGATGCCACATTGTACATATAGTAATTTCTAATCTATGTCATCTGGAGGTTTAGGATATCTGAGAGGGGTGCAGTGGTGTATCCATTTGGGGATTTTACCTTCTTCTCCTAATCCCTCCAGATAATATCTGGAGGCGTCACAACCGACTCCTGTAGGAGGTAATAATTGCTTCCATTTTTTTTACTCCCTTTGTTTCACTTTATTTGTTATTGTTTCACTTGATATAAATAAAGAAACGTAGTAAATTTTTAAAACTTGCGATCTAAACTAAGTCATAAAATGAGAATTCTAAAGTTAAATTATTTTTCAAATTTAGAAATGTGCTAGTCTCCTTTTTTTTCTGACTTATAACTATAATAAGCAATTCATTTAAGAACCTGCTTTATTTTTAACTTATGATTAACAACAAACTCACATAAGAACCTACTTATATTAACTTATAATAATAACAAACTCACTTACGAACCTGCTTTATTTTGAAAGGAAAGTATTCATTTTGTAATGCAATTCCAGATTATGTTACTGAAAAAGTCTACCTTTAATACTCTAAACCATATTATAAATAGAGCTGCTTGTCCATCTTTTATTCTCATCCTGGAGTTAACACAAAAAAAAAAAATAATAATAATGAAGTCCCTTTTCTCTCTTTGTTTATTTTTCTTTCTTGTTCTTCCTATGTTTGTCTCTCCAACTTTGTTGTTTCAGGTATTTCATGAACTTCTTGCATGTATATACATGTATCTCCACATTTGTGTACTTAACATCGTATGTATAAGTGTTAATCTCTTTTGTACTGAATTTTAGGGGTTCAACTGGGAATCTAGTAACAAGGCAGGTGGATGGTACAATTCTCTCATCAACTTAGTTTCAGATTTGGCAAAAGTTAATGTTACTCATGTTTGGTTACCACCACCATCTAACTCAGTTTCCCCTCAAGGTAATTGATCTTTTGCTCTCAATAAACTCTTTCTGTCCCATTTTAAGTGTCGTTTTAGTTAAAAAAAAATATATATCGCAAAATAACCACCGCTTTAAAAAACGAAGGTGAAATGATTAAAGAGGTTAAAGTTATCAGTATTACCTTCTTTTCACTAGTATAGCATTTAATAATCAAGAAAATAAATAAGATTAATTTAGTAAACTATATCTTATACCTTTATGTTGGGGACGTGCTAAATCATAAATGACAGTTAAAATTGAATGTATGGAGTAAGAAAATTTCATTTTACGCATAAAAATGACACGTAATGGATTGTATGGACATATTAAAAACTAGAGTTTGATCTAGCCGTCCTATAAATGACATGAATTTTACATGTTTTGATGAATTGCACACATTAAAATTGTTACAAAATGTGATAAGTAAAGGCTAAAGTCATCTTTTATGCCAGGTTATATGCCAGGAAGGTTGTATGACTTAGATTCATCCAAGTATGGGAATCAGTTACAACTGCAAGCCCTTATTAAGGCTTTACATGATCAGGGGATAAAAGCTGTTGCTGATATAGTAATAAACCACAGATGCGCCGATAAAAAAGATGGCAGGGGAATATACTGCATCTTTGAAGGTGGAACGCCTGATGCTCGTCTTGATTGGGGTCCTCATATGATTTGCAAAGGCGATACTACCTATTCTGATGGCACTGGGAATGATGACACTGGTATGGACTTTGCAGCTGCCCCTGATATCGATCATCTTAATCCCCAAGTCCAAAAAGAGTTATCAGATTGGATGAATTGGCTCAAGACTGATATTGGTTTTGATGGTTGGCGTTTCGATTTTGTTAGAGGCTATGCACCTAGCATTACCAAGATTTATATGCAAAACACTTCCCCGGATTTTGCAGTTGGTGAATTTTGGAACTCTCTTGCTTATGGTCCAGATGGGAAACCAAATCCTAACCAGGACAATCATAGGAATGAACTAGCTGGTTGGGTTCAAAATGCGGGTGGGGCTGTAACAGCCTTTGATTTTACAACTAAGGGAATTCTCAACTTTGCTGTTCAAGGGGAGTTGTGGAGATTGAAAGATTCTAATGGAAAACCTCCTGGTTTGATTGGTATTTTGCCTCAGAATGCTGTGACATTTATTGATAATCATGATACTGGATCTACACAAAAGTTGTGGCCATTCCCTTCTGACAAAGTTATGCAAGGATATGCATATATTCTCACTCATCCAGGGACTCCCTCAGTGGTAAATTTTTTTCCTTCTCACCAATTTCTTATCTCTCATTATCCAGTTAAATATATTTTGCAAAGAAATTGAATCTTAAAATCGACCAATGGGCAGGTTGTGTAAATTTAAGCAGGTAAAATAAGTCAAATCAATAAACAGGTCATGATCCAACTCGCCCAAGTTTGTTGGTTCTAAATGAATCAAATAATGAGTCATAATCCAACCGCCCTACATGACTCAATTCCCCCTTAGACTATTAGTTTAAGTTCTTTTAAATTTTAATAATCGTCAAATTTGTTTCCGGATATTCCGGTTTGATGAGTCATTTTGGGTTCAACTTGTTGGGTCAAGTGAACAAACGAGTTGTAACTTAACCCCATTTAAACTTGAGCAGGTTGGACGAGTTACTTAAAGATGGATTGATTTTACCACTTCTAAACTTATGTTGTTCTGAGTGGATGAAGAGCTAACTTATTTCTTGTTTTTGGGTGCAGTTCTATGACCATTTCTTTGATTGGGGACTGAAGGATGGAATTTCAACGTTGGCCGCTATTAGGAATAGGAATCAGATCTCTGCAACAAGTACTGTGCAGATATTGGCTGCTGATGCTGATCTTTATGTAGCAATGATTGATCAGAAAGTTATTGTCAAGATTGGGCCAAAACAAGATCTTGGAACTCTTATCCCACCTAAATATCAAGTGTCAACAACTGGACAAGGCTATACTGTATGGGAGTTAAAGGCATAAACATGTTGTTTTTACTCCTAGAAACTTTCAAAGTAATTTACCATACAAGAAATGACCATGGACAAAATGGTTATCATTGTTAATGTCATATCCCCATTTGATGGACTATGATATATAATTTTTTGTTTTCCTTTGAGATGCTGATGTCTTCAATTTAAAGTTATGTTTCAGACAACTCTTCTGTTTGAGGCTTCTTAATTCCTCCTTATATTAAAATTGAAGTGTTGCAGATAATACATAGCAATTCAATTAGCTATTTTTACAATTTTTCCACATGATATTAGAATAGGCAAAAATCTTGAGTTTGAGTTTTATTTTCACCTGTAATATATATTTTCATGTATAGATTAAACAAAGGAAAGGAAAAAGCGGATTAGGCCAGCATGTTACGAGCCAGAACAAATGAAAAAAAGTATTAAACTTATTCAAGCGTTTTTGGAGGTGATTCGCACAAATTACTCAACAAGTTTGATATACAAGATTTTGTTTTAACTTTTCTGCATCTTTTGCTACATCATTAGTGTATAGAACTTAAACTTCTAAAATATAGTAATAATCTGCGAAAATTATCATAAGTTCCATTCTAACATGACTAGAGATTAGTGTACTTTTACTAACATGAGTTGAGTCTCTACAGCATTTTCAACCTCTAATACAATGGGCAAGATAACTTTGATTCTCACCAGAAATTTCATCAGTCAAATGTTCTTAAGGTACGTGTATTTCTTGTCCTTGATTTCTTTAGAAATTTCTGCACATCACTTTGTGTATCACTCTGTTTGGGCCAGCTGTTTGTAGCTCTCAAATACAAAAATATTACTCAACTACTTTCATATTAATGTTTTATCTGTCTTCTCATGACCAGATTCGTCAAGGAGCTAAAATTTCCAAATAATTTTCAATACAAAAGGGTGTTTAGATAAAGTTTCTAGCCTTTCTTTACAAGTATCGTGTTTGGAAGATTTACTTGTATTTTTCGACTATTTCATCAGATAATTTTTTCCTGCTTCGGACTAGTACAAGTATGAGGTAACTCTGCTCGTCAAGATTTAACTAAATGAAAAGAAATTACTTAATGTTTTATCGTCTCTACTGAGATTTGTACTATTTTCCTATAATTTTTAATGACATCATTGACGACTAGACCACACCCTTTTGAGTATGGAAAGATTGTTGGCCTTTAAACTCTTTTTAGCAGCCTCTACAGTTTCTTTGACTTAGTCAATAGTGAAGGTGAATGGTTCTAGTTTCTAACTTTCTACTCTACATTATCTTGGAAAAGTCTACCATATTTGCTTGCATCACCCTATTTAACATCTCAGTTCAGAATTCAGTAGTTCACCACATACAAACAGAAAAAAGAAAACCAAAAGAAAAAATATAAATCCCATTTTTCTTTTGTGTCTTTTGCTGATTCTTTTGCCAACATTAGCATCTTCTACCTTGTTATTTCAGGTACTCCCAAAAACATTTTTTGGTTGTGTTTCATGAGAAGATGAACATGTACTATGATATTATTTAGCAGTTGTCAAAAAAATTAGACTAAGTACTAGGTATAATATTATTTTTTTTATACATAATAAAATAGGGATTTAACTGGGATTCAAAAGGCCAAGCAGGAGGATGGTGGAATCATCTTATCAGATTAGTACCAGATTTGGCTGATGCTGGAGTCACTCATGTTTGGCTCCCCCCGCCTCTAACTCCCTTCACAAAGAAGGTAGTGAAAATTCTTACATTTGTTTCCACGGGATTTAACTTATATAAACTGACAATGTAAAAGTATGTATAATTTAACATGTTATAGCAAGCTACTTATTTTATGTTCCAGGTTACTAGTTCCACCTATCACGAGCAGTTGCATCAGAACAAATATGCTTCACAAAAATAATTATGAAACACCTTGGGAACAAGCATTTTCAAATCTTAAAGGAACTCAGACGATATTAGTACTATTAATTAATTTTTAACTTGATACGACCCGAAATCTGGTTAGGTCGTGCGGGCACCCGACATCCCTCCCTAGACCCGTCGGGTGAACCCTTACCAATTAAATAAGGAAAATAAATATAATAATTCATAGATAAGGACAAGACTTAAAAAAAAAAACCACTGACATACCGATACCTCTAAGCTGTATAAAAAAATTACAGCTGATTACCCATCATACTAGGTTTAGGGCTATCCAGACTAGACATCTAAGAGTACAAAAGAAGACAGATACCTCCTGAAGGGAGCAAATTGCAACTGAAATAATACACATAAAACTGGTGGCCATCCTGAATAAAAGCTGGCTAGCCCAGACAGCTGAAGTCGTCTTCGCTCCTGAACAACGTGCCGAACTCAATCCTGGAGCGAACCTGCCGAAACGAAATAGATAGACTAGAAACAAAAAAAAACAAACAAGGGTGAGTCAGAAGGACTCAATAAGTGGGGCTGACTAGCCACCTCAAAGAATAGGATAGCTAGCCAGGGAGAAAAGAAACAGATAAACCAAATTCCTCTAATTTAAATTATAAAAAGGCAAAGCCAGATAACAACCGGAAACACGTATGAAACCATAAACTCAACTGTGGATATGAGCCAGAAACATATCAACAAATAAGCAATGCACATATAAGCAGGACAGTAGTCATGTATCGTAAGTCTACCCAATGGTATGAAATGAGATGAAATGAAATGAAATGAAATGTGATGCAAAGGATCACATGTGCCCGTAATCCCATCCCGAAGCGGAATACTCCTGCATTCGAGGGGAATCCAATCTGATAACCAATTGGAGCGGAATAGTCCTGCTCCTGGGGCGGAATACTCCTGCACCCGATATAATATAAACTAGAGGCGGAATACTCTTGCACTCTCTTGGGGCGGAATACTCCTGCACCCGATATAATGTAAAGCTGAGGCGGAATACTCCTGCACTCTCCTGGGGCGGAATCCTCCTACCCTCAATATAATACAATAGAGCGGAATACTCCTGCTCCTGGGGCGGAATACTCTTACCCTCAATATGATACAATTGAGCGGAATACTCCTGCTCCTGGGGCGGAATACTCCTACCCTCAATATGATACAATGGAGCGGAATACTCCTGCTCCTGGAGCGGAATACTCCTGCACCCAATATGATATGCAATGTAATGCATATGAATGACATATAATGCATATGAATGCAATGTGATGCAATAATAATCCTTCACCGGCGCGGGACTCTCATCGATAGCCGGGAAGTAGATGCCAACTCACTGCCAGAGTACAATGCTCAGATCCTCAATGCAACACCAACAACAGGACATAACATATAATATACAATGTAAATCCAAAGTTAAGGCGTAATGAGTATGCCTATCAGCAGCTACACACGTAAGGAACACGTGGTAGAAAATCCACGAGGCTAGGTGCCTCCAAAAAAATGGATATAAACACTTACCTTGTTATAAAGTTAGCTCAGTTACTCAACAACCGCTTTATCCTTAGGATTTATTGCCAAACGATCATGCTGTATTCAATAAGCAGAAAACGATATCAAATAAGGCTAAAGGCTTCATTCCCCACATCTTAGGGTAATCCAGTTAGGAACCTGATTCCCACGCGACCGGACTGTGGGTCCAATGTCCAGCCTCTATGGGGGACTCCAAATCACACATAACATGATCACAATATAAGTATAAGCATGTATGAGGCATAACACATGTGGCAACAATAGATATGGACTCAAAGGAATGAGAAGAAAACTCTGGATAGAATTATAGACACAACCTAGAACTCAGAATTTTTCCAACTCTTTGAATTTCCATAAAATTTTCGGCAGAGTTTCCTCTGAAACAGGATGATCTGCAAAAACAGAACCAGCACTATACTATACACGGGAATAAATATCCGGATAAACTGATAATATAAACATGTTAAATGAATAACAAGATGAGACAACTGGATGACATAACTCATCCGCAGATAGAATATCTGGACAGCACCACCGTCCTGACTTTCAACCTAATTTTCAGATTATAGATCAAAGTTATAGACTTCATGGTCTTCATGAAAGTTTTAGATATATGTCTTAGGGTTCCAGGGAATCTTGAATCATCTCAATATCAATTTTATACAAGGATTTATGAACAATATACTAACAGCTGTCCGAAGATAAAAACAATTTCCCAGATTTTAAAACGTTTTGTCTTGCTGATTCGGACATCTTTCACCTTGGATTTTAGTACCAAATTAAGTACATACAAGGTTTCCTTGGTACCATACAAGTTTCTCAGAAGAAATACTAAGTTTAGAACTAAGAAAACCTTCAAAAGCTAAAAGATACATGCCTTGCCAAAAGAAAGGTTTAGCCTTACATACCTTTGATGTTTCTTGCTTCTAAACCTTGTTTCCCTTGAATTCAACACCTTCTAAAGCTTAAACAAGCTATAATACAACATTTAGGTACTTTAATTAGCCATAAAGTAATTCTAAAACTCAAGCTATAGACGAAATTGAAGGTAGCATAACGTTACCTTAATCGCGTAGAGCATTTTGACGCAATCTGTCTTCAATTTCGAGTTACGATTGACGTCCCTCCTTCAAAATCATCAAAGGGGCTTAAACCTTCAACAACAAACTGTTTCTATCATTTATATTCTGGAAAATGACGAAAAGAAGATATGTTTTTCCTTTTATACTCGAAACATTTCAGTTCTCCTCTTTTGCGCTTATGTCCCTTTTTCTGGCCTGATTTCTGATGCTCATATCTTTTTATCTATATGTTGTATGAACAAACCGTTGAAATTGTTGGAAACTATACTCCAAGACCTTCGATTTGGTATATGATATGTCCCCAAAAGACTTCATATAACACACGAAATTAATTACTGAAAAAGCTTCGTTACAAGGCAATTCCTTAGTCGGTTTTTCCGCAACTTGAATCCGACTTTTCCCAAACTTTATATTCAATATATAAACATCTTATATGGTAATATTATGACTTTAAACTCACTTAAATTATTCTTAACATGTCATTAGAATGATATACGTTACTTTGGACATACGGGGTGTAACAATGAAATGAAATGGTATGAGTGTATCCTTCAGGCTCTTGATTATATCGAGCGGTATGGTGTCGATTATTCTTCTTCCAGTTTCAGGGTCCAGCCTTGAATTGGTGGACTTCTCTCTTATTAGCTAACTTGGTTCGATTCTTCTTCTAGATTCGTGGAAAAGTTCCTTTCGAGTAGCGAGCGAGATGAAAAGGTGTTATCATTATCGTGAGCCTGTCATTTTTGGTGGAGTCCTCCCTTACTCAGGCAAGTAGGCAGTCGTCCTTTCTCTCGTTATTAGGCAACTGCACAGTCGCGGGGGATTTAATTTAGATCTTAATCAACTAGATATATGCCACTATCCGATAGAGGTCGAGAGTGTGTTGGCAGTGGCTCTTCAGAAGGTGATTGTCAGGGTAGTGGCTCAACTCAGATGTAGAGGCAGTTCTATGAACTACTAGTCTGGCAGGATGCTGAGGTATCCTATGTAGTAGACCCTGATATTTCTTCTTCTCTTAAATATGAGTAATATTTGATTCTTTTGATCGATCTGGAAAGGGTGTGTCTTATCATGTTTCTATGGTTTCCTTGGATGTCGTTTTTATTAAGAATCAGTTGCGGTAGAGGAGTGAGCTTCTGATATGATTTATTCTTGGCATTTATTATGGCCTTACAAGTTTATCTGGTTTAAATGTAAGAGATTTGTGAGTGAGTATCGGTATTGTTTGCTTGGCATCTTGTTGTGCCTCATTCTGTTATAATGCCAAGTCAGTCTATCTCTTTTTGAAACTTAGTGTCGGTAGGATGATGGGATTCTTATCCGTCACCATCAGAAAGTGTCATTACTTCTTTCGGTGTAAAGTGGTTAGTAAGTAATACTCGATCTGCGTGTCTCCTCTTGATTCGAAATGTTAGTAATGTCATGTTATTCTATGAGCTTCTCTCAGTTATAAAAGAGCGTACCGATAAATTGTTGGAGTTCTCTTCTTATGAGAAGGCTAAATTGGCATGGGTGTTGCTCCATAAAGCTTATTTAATGTCCATTTCTTCAATTGCGATTCTTTGGCTAGCATGACTCGAAAGTAGTCTAGCTCTGGTAGATAATAAAATAAGAAGATAAGCTTCCTGAAGCTCTAATTATTTCTATCCTCGGTCCATTTTCATTTCTTCTTCATCCGGCACCAGTGAGCTTGGGCGGTTGGTAGCTGCTTGTGATGTTCCCTGTGTTGAGCCAAAATATGTCTTATTGTAGCCGAATAAGCACATTGTTGTTTTTCAAGGCTACTAAGGGTAATGAGAGGCGTCATTTGACCTTTGATTTGATCCATCATGCGATGGTGCTTATGGAAAAGGTATGGAGTTGTGAACTCGAGGGTTGCATCTGTTTAGCAACTCGAGAGAGTAATTTGGTAGCTCAGGTCTGAGTTGCGTTCTCAATTTAGCTAAGTCTTCCTTAATCCAGCAAGTTGTGCGAGGATGACTATTTTTATTCAACTTAGCTATATGAGCTGAAGCTCTAAGTGGAGGAGCCTTCCTCCAATAATGGATATAAATATTAAATCTCTAAGGCGTTGCTGAAGCGTAAGCTACTTCTTTGTTTCATCGACCTGTTCTATATCGAAAGTATATCGACGAGGTGATTCGTTGGTGGAATCATGTTAGCCCATCAAGAGTTGCATGTATCTTCATTTCGAAAATATAGAAATCTTCTCTCATGATCGAGAAAGGGTCAGCTTAATTCGAATAAGTTGGGCAATGATGTTATCATAGTATCCAGATATGTTTTATTCCAAGAGTTCGGTGTACGTGTTATAATTCTGATTCTGCAATCATGAGATAATATCCATGGAGTAGCTTATGAAGGTCGTGGAAGTTCTTTGGTTATATGTGCGGAATTTTCTTTAAACTTAGGCTCGTTCGAGGACGAACGAGAGTTTAAGTGGAGGAGAATGAAACGACCTCGGTTAGTCGTTTCGGAATTTAGAACTCCGATTGGCGTGCCGATAATTAAAAAAAAACTTCGTAATGTCCATTAGGACCTGTCTGTAAAATTTGAGCTAAATCAGACCTCGTTTGGTAGACATCGGAAGAAGGTTTCAGTTTTTATTTTCGATAAATACAAAAAAGAGATTTTCGAGCTCGGTTTTGTTGAACGAGCTCCGATTCAAAATCCGAAAGCGTCGTTAGGTTCGTATGATTATTTGTGACTTTTGTTCTTTTTCGAAAGTGAATTTCGAGGTTGTTCGGCTAGTTTCTGCTAAAATATCGAAAGTTAAATAATTTGACCTTTCACATCTCTTCACTACTACAAGTATGTAACAGATCGTTGCTTAATGCTTCTACGTACTTCATTTAACATTCGAGGACGAATGTTCCTAACGGGGGAAGATTGTTACACCCCGTATGTCCAAAGTGACGTATATCATTTTAATGACATGTTAAGAATGATTTAAGTGAGTTTAAAGTCATAATATTACCATATAAGATGTTTATATATTGAATATAAAGTTTGGGAAAAGTCGGATTCAAGTTGCGGAAAAACCGACTAAGGAATTGCCTTATAACGAAGCTTTTTCAGTAATTAATTTCGTGTGTTATATGAAGTCTTTTGGGGACATATCATATACCAAATTGAAGGTCTTGGAGTATAGTTTCCAAAAATTTCAACGGTTTGTTCATACAACATATAGATAAAAAGATATGAGCATCAGAAATCAGGCCAGAAAAAGGGACATAAGCGCAAAAGAGGAGAACTGAAATGTTTCGAGTATAAAAGGAAAAACATATCTTCTTTTCGTCATTTTCCAGAATATAAATGATAGAAACAGTTTGTTGTTGAAGGTTTAAGCCCCTTTGATGATTTTGAAGGAGGGACGTCAATCGTAACTCGAAATTGAAGACAGATTGCGTCAAAATGCTCTACGCGATTAAGGTAACGTTATGCTACCTTCAATTTCGTCTATAGCTTGAGTTTTAGAATTACTTTATGGCTAATTAAAGTACCTAAATGTTGTATTATAGCTTGTTTAAGCTTTAGAAGGTGTTGAATTCAAGGGAAACAAGGTTTAGAAGCAAGAAACATCAAAGGTATGTAAGGCTAAACCTTTCTTTTGGCAAGGCATGTATCTTTTAGCTTTTGAAGGTTTTCTTAGTTCTAAACTTAGTATTTCTTCTGAGAAACTTGTATGGTACCAAGGAAACCTTGTATGTACTTAATTTGGTACTAAAATCCAAGGTGAAAGATGTCCGAATCAGCAAGACAAAACGTTTTAAAATCTGGGAAATTGTTTTTATCTTCGGACAGCTGTTAGTATATTGATCATAAATCCTTGTATAAAATTGATATTGAGATGATTCAAGATTCTCTAGAACCCTAAGACATATATCTAAAACTTTCATGAAGACCATGAAGTCTATAACTTTGATCTACAATCTGAAAATTAGGTTGAAAGTCAGGACAGTGGTGCTGTCCAGATATTCTATCTGCGGATGAGTTATGTCATCCAGTTGTCTCATCTTGTTATTCGTTTAACATGTTTATGTTATCAGTTTATCCGGATATTCATTCCCGTGTATAGTATAGTGCTGGTTCTGTTTTTGCGGATCATCCTGTTTCAGAGGAAACTCTGCCGAAAATTTTATGGAAATTTAAAGAGTTGGACAAATTCTGAGTTCTAGGTTGTGTCTATAATTCTATCCAGAGTTTTCTTCTCATTCTGTTGAGTCCATATCTATTGTTGCCACATGTGTTATACCTCATACATGCTTATACTTATATTGTGATTATGTTATGTGTGATTTGGAGTCCCCCATAGAGGCTGGACATTGGACCCACAGTCCGGTTGCGTGGGTATCAGGTTCCTAACTGGATTACCCTAAGATGTGGGGAATGAAGCCTTTAGCCTTAATTGATATCGTTTTCTGCTTATTGAATACAGCAGGATCCTTTGGCAATAAATCCAAAGGATAAAGCGGTTGTTGAGTAACTGAGCTAACTTTATAACAAGGTAAGTGTTTATATCCATTTCTTGGAGGCACCTGGCCTCGTGGATTTTCTACCACGTGTTCCTTACGTGTGTAGCTGCTGATAGCCATACTCATTACGCCTTAGCTTTGTGTTTACATTGTATATTATATGTTATGTCCTGTTGTTGGTGTTGCATTAAGGATCTGAGCATTGTACTCTGGCAGTGATTTGGCATCTACTTCCCAGCTGTCGATGAGAGTCCCGCGCCGGTGAAAGGTTATTATTGCATCACATTGCATTCATATGCATTATATGTCATTCATATGCATTACATTGCATATCATATTGGGTGCAGGAGTATTCCGCCCCACGAGCAGGAGTATTCCGCTCCATTGTATCATATTGAGGGTAGGAGTATTCCGCCCCAGGAGCAGGAGTATTCCACTCCATTGTATCATATTGAGGGTAGGAGTATTCCGCCCCAGGTGCAGGAGTATTCCGCTCTATTGTATTATATTGAGGGTAGGAGGATTCCGCCCCAGGTGAGTGCAGGAGTATTCCGCCTCAGCTTTACATTATATCGGGTGCAGGAGTATTCCGCCTCTGGTTTATATTATATCGTGTGCAGGAGTATTCCGCCCCAGGAGCAGGAGTATTCCACTCCAGTTGGTTATCAGATTGGATTCCCCTCGAATGCAGGAGTATTCCACTTCGGGATGGGATTACGGGCACATGTGACCCTTTTCATCACATTTCTTTTCATTTCATTTCATCTCATTTCATATCATTGGGTAGACTTACGATACATGACTACTGTCCTGCTTATATGTGCATTGCTTATTTGTTGATATGTTTCTGGCTCATATCCATAGTTGAGTTTATGGTTTCATACGTGTTTCCGGTTGTTATCTGGCTTTGCCTTTTTATAATTTAAATTAGAGGAATTTGGTTTATCTGTTTCTTTTCTCCCTGGCTAGCTATCCTATTCTTTGAGGTGGCTAGTCAGCCCCACTTATTGAGTCCTTTTGACTCACCCTTGTTTGTTTTTTTTGTTTCTAGTCTATCTATTTCGTTTCGGCAGGTTCGCTCCAGGATTGAGTTCGCCACGTTGTTCAGGAGCGAAGACGACTTCAGTTGTCTGGGTAAGCCAGCTTTTATTAAGGATAGCCACCAGTTTTATGTGTATTATTTCAGTTGCAATTTGCTCCCTTCAGGAGGTATCTGTCTTCTTTTGTACTCTTAGATGTCTAGTCTGGATAGCCCTAAACCTAGTATGAAGGGTAATCAGCTGTAATTTCTTTTGTACAACTTAGAGGTATCAGTATGTCAGTGGTTTTTTTTTAAGTCTTGTCCTTATCTATGAATTATTATATTTATTTTCTTTATTTAATTGGTAAGGGTTCGCCCGACGGGTCTAGGGGGAATGTCGAGTGCCCGCACGACCTAACCGGATTTCGGGTCGTATCATAACTGGTCCTACCAAGTGACAAAGTATTTTTCAAACTTGTGTGTGGAACTTTGATAATATTGGACAAACACTTATCTTTTTCTCAATTTGACGGGGGTATATACCATCAAGATTGTATGACTTAGACACATCAAGTTATGGCAATTCAAGAGAGCTTAAAGCGTTAATCAAGGCCTTCAATGATAAAGGGATCAAATGTCTTGCTATCGTAATAAACCATAGATGGGCTGAAAACAAAGATAGTAGAAGAATTAACTGTTTATTTGAAGGTGGCACCCCTGATAATAAACTTGACTGGGGACCAAGTTTCATATGTGGTAATGACACTAAATTTTCTGATGGCAAAGGAAATACCGACACTGGTTTAGATTGGGGAGATGCACCAGATATAGACCATGTAAATCCACAAGTACAAAAAGATTTATCAGATTGGATGAATTGGCTAAAAAATGAAATTGGATTTGATGGTTGGAGATTTGACATGGTGCTAGGATATGCACCTAGGTTCACTAAAATTTACATGGACAATACTAAACCAGATTTTGCTGTTGGAAAATTTTTCTTGAAATTTAATAGTAAACCAGAAGAGAAACCGGACTATGATCAACATAGAAATGATTTAGTTCAATGGATTCAGAATGTGGGCGGAGTTGTGACAACGTTTGATTTTATGACGAAAGGGATTTTAGGTAGTGCTGTTGGTGATACAAGATGTGATTTATTGAAAGATTCTAATGGAAATCCTCCAGAAATGATTGGTATTTTGCCTCAGAATACTGTCACTTTTATTGACAACCATGATACTTAATCTCAACAACAATGGCCATTTCTTACAAATCCAAATGATAAAGTTACTCAGGGATATGCCTACATTTTAACTCATCCTGGCATTCCATCAGTAGTAATATATCTTATCTTATTATACTAAAAGTGAAAATCTCTTTATGTAATGTCAGATTACTAAAATACTCTAAGTAGTTATCTAAATTATTAAATTACCTTTCCTCTTATGTTACTGCCACCTATTCATTATTATTTTCATAATAGTAACACTTATCCCTCACCGAGAAACACCGTTCTAAATGCCACAGGAGCTGCAACGGCTCCAATCACTCAAACGACTTTGATACATCAGCTTTCAATGGAAATCAAAGTCTTTATGCTGGGCAACCATTCAATTACTTCAACCGTCATGGCTACTCTGCTCCAACTTCGTTGCGATTCGTCAATGGAATATACCCGGTCCGCTCTTCCAAATTCCCACTTCAATACCCTGTTTTTGATACTTACTCTTTCAAATTTCCACTTTAATACCCTGTTTTTGATACTTAATATAAAAGATAATGGGCAGACCGTATCACCTTCAGGTATTCTTAAGTTCTCCTTAGCTTTCGCTGCTACAATTTTTTGGCTTTCCGTCAAAATTATATATTTAATGTCCTGTTTACTTCAAATTCTATATACTGCTTTTATGTGCCTCTGTCTCACCTTATTAAGACCAATCCAAGTTCCCCTCTCCCATTAAACATCACAATTGCTACAAATTTTTGTTTATTCTAGAATATCATCTCAAGTCCGGACAGAAGTGCTTATTTATTACGTTATTCAAACATAATCGCTACTTAAATTTTGGTATATATATAATTGGAGAACATCATCCCCAATCGAGAGGTATGATTCTTCCATTACCATTGAACAAAATGTTTATTTGTTCATTTACTATTATTAAGAGTTCAATTGGTGTCGACAGGTTACGCGTCTTATTGCCTAAGCAATTTGTCCAACAGATGAAATGAGCTTCGCTTGTAAGATGGAACCATACTTTATTAAGTAATTTCTTAGATGCACACTTTAATCTTGCGCTTTTGCTTACCTAATATGTCAGGTGATAAAGGAAAATCCATTGCATCTTCCGTAAAAGGTCGGAGGCATGTCAGCCATCCATCAACCGAAATGAGCTCCTCAGATAAATCTCATATGCTCACAACAAATTGGAGATGATAGACACTGTAATCTTACCATTTTACACACCTAATATATTAGGTGATAAAGGAAAATACATTGCATCTACTGGAAAAAGTCTGAGACATGTCAGGCATCCATCAACCGAAATGGGTTCCTCAAGTAAATCTCACATCTTAACAGCAAATTGGAGATGTTGTACTGTCATCTTATTCACATTTATTATAACATTAGTTAAAAATACTAAAATTAATGTTTTAATTGCAGAACAAAAGCTATTACAAAGCACAATGCGAAGAGTACACAAGTATGTAGCATCTACCCAACCAATAACAGAAATACATATTCCAAAACCACATTTAACGAAGAAACGTAGATTGAATTGGCTATTCAGGGCTTTATCCGAACAGTCTGAGGTTGGAGGTAATTTTACCTTTGTATCTTTTATAAAACACTTATATAAGTGAATTACAATATGTAAAAAAAATATACAACTATGTTTCAGGCCACCAGGAATACACCTTATCATTTTCGCCTGTACATAGGTTGAAACGCGCGCCAAAATGCATCTACTGTACTGCTAAACGACTCGAATATGAACCGCAAACATTTTGTTGTGATAGCAGGCTGATCACATTGGCGAGCACTCCTGCTCCAAATGAACTATATGAATTGTTCACGGATGATACAGAAGATGCTCGAGAATTCCGCAAAAATATACGGGCATATAATAACATATTTGCCTTTACGTCTTTTGGCGTTAACCTTGATAAGGAACTGGCATCTTCAAGGAAAGGAGTTTACACCTTTAGGGTACAAGGTCAAATATATCACGATCTTCCATCATTGGTACCACGTGATAATAATCCATGTTACTTTCAACTGTATTTTTTTTATACAGACAATGAATTGACCAATAGGATATCAAAGCTACAAGAAGCACCCCTATCAGAGGGTCTCGAAAATACAGCAAATGATGGATGGAAATCCATACGCACAATTCTTTCGCCAGTTGAAAGATTATTCAGACTTCCAAAAATTGGAGCTACGAATTGCAGCAAATGCAACCTTAGATCAAAGAGTGTACAACAAACCAACGATGGAACAAGTTGCAGCAATTTGGATAGATGGAAATAATCCAAATACACCATTTGAGAGAGAGATAATTGTCCATGAACATTCAGGGAGTAGGCATAGAGTCAAACACTAGTATGGCTGTTATGACCCGCTGCAATATCCACTCCTATTCCCAAAAGGCGAGGGTGGATGGCATCAAGGAATAAGTAAACGAAAAAGTCCAGAACATACCTCAACAATTAACACCGTCCAGAGTGTCGAAACTGATATTCCTTTATTCACATCAGCCAATGGACTTTTAGCCAACGAGGACCAAGGTAAAATCTTATACAATATTTTAATTGTATCATATTAAAATTTCCTTAATCAACTGATATATTACTTGCAGATGTCCGCCGCGAGACAAAAGGCAGAGTGTCTTGCAGAGAATATTATTGCTACAAATTACAAGTGCACGAATCAGATAGGTCTGTACTACTGCTTTGTGGAAGATTGTTGCAACAATTTTTCGTGGACATATACATCAAGGTAGAAACAACTAGACTTGAATACATAAGAAACGAACAATCAAATTTCCGAAGAGAAGCTTTACAAGGAATAGTTGATAGTATCATGGCCGGAGAATATAGAGGAGATAAAATTGGACAAAGAATGCTACTTCCAGCATTTTCATTGGAGGGCCCAGAGATATGCGGAGACGATATATGGACGCAATGGCGTTGGTTCAGCATTTTGGGAGACCGGATTTATTCATAACTGTGACATGTAATCCCGACTGGGTGGAAATCAAACGAGAGTTGGGTGAGGGACAAACTGCCCAAGATAGACCAGATTTAGTCACAAGAGTTTTCAGAGCAAAATTACAGGACCCGAAGGACAAAATTCTTACAAAACAGATCTTCGGGATGGTTGCTGCACATGTGTATGTTGTAGAATTCCAAAAACGAGGCCTCCCGCACATACACTTTCTCATCATTCTTAAGGAAAGCCATAAGATAAAATCGGCTGATCAATATGACAAGTTTATTTCTGCTAAATTACCTGACAAATCTGAATATCAATTCTTGCATGATTTAGTTGCGAAGCACATGATGCACGGTCCCTGCGGCCGACATCGTCCATCAAATTCATGCATGAAAGATGGTCAATGCAAGTACCATTACCCTCGACCATTCTGCAACAAATCAATACAGGGAAAGGATGGATATCCCATCTATAAAAGAAGGAATGACGAAAGGTCAGAGACGGTGAGGAGAATCAAGATGAATAACCAATGGGTTGTACCATATAATCCTTATTTGCTTACGCGATACAAATGTCATATCAATGTTGAGGTTTGCTCAGGAGTAAAACCGATAAAGTACCTTTACAAGTATATATACAAAGGTCATGATAGATGTGCAGTGTATGTTGAATCAGATGATGGAGAAAAACTCATTGACGAAATTCAAACTTTTCAAGATGCACGGTATGTATCACCTCCTGAAGCTTTATGGAGAATTTATGGATTCACCCTAACTGAGATGCAACCAGCAGTGACTAACCTTCAACTGCATCTCCCAGGCAAACAAGCAGGTACTAAATTTTTAATGTTAACCATATACAATAAACGATTGCTTACCCGTTCTCAATCTAACTGTATAAAATTACATAGTGTACTATTGGAGCAAGCGCAATTTGCAAAATGTCATCGCAGGGGACCGTGTCACGCGAACTATGCTTACTGAATATTTCGAAATGTGCTTCAACGATGCCGAGGCACACAAGTACCTTTACAGAGAATTTCCTGAGCACTATATTTGGAAACCCCAGCCCAAGATTTGGACTAAACGAAAAAAAGGAATTGCAATTGGTCGCATTGCTACTGGTAAGCCTTATATTAAAATTTATTCTCTATACTTTTCTAATGCTCATAAATATAGTGCCAGGAAACAGTTTCCTCACGAGGGTTCCTCAAGTTTACTCATATAACTTCAACAAAAATAGTCAGTATGTACCTTGGCTTAATAAGATTAGGACTACTAAATTTTGGTGGCACATTTATGAAATGAATGACATCACCTAATTCAACCCAATCAGATTGTGCGCCAGCGAAAATAATATAGTTAAAATGCATTGCGCGTGTATTAAAGTATTAAAATAATATAATATAAATAATATTAAAATAAAAGCTATTGTATTCTGAGCTCAAGGACACATAACCGTATGACACTTTGCGGTACTGCTTGTATTATAAGTGTAGAGAATTCCAATAATGTAGGTTCAACCATTACAACGGAAAAATATTCAATCAGCAGGTGGTGTAGGTGAATATAGTTATTTATAAATTACATTCCAGTTTGATAGTTATGATTGTTTCTCTAGAATATTCAGTTTTTGTTATATTCATCTCAAAGTTTGCGTCTCTAATTTAAGAGTCATCAACCTACTTGGATAACTGTAATTGATGCTGCACCTTATATAATTCTACCTTTTTTAATAAAATTATTTACTTTATCAAAAAGAAAAAAATTCTTCCTTTTTAGAACAAAAATTTCCCTCTATGGAATAACCAATTTGTACCGTGGTTTATTTGATGTGTATGGATCTGAAAGCTTTGGGTGGTTGAATTAACTTTCAATTAACTATTCACACTTGAGCGCTGGCAAAATATGCATTATTCATTTACGCTGTCACTAAATCAACATTTTATTATTCAGTTTTCCTTCTTTTTCTAACTGCAATGTCTCTGATCAACAATGATGCAGCAAATCCAAGAGAAGGGGAAAGGTATTATGAGATATTGTTACTCAATCATGTCAGATGCCCATCCTCATTCCAAGAGCTATTTACGGTCAACGGAAAACAGTGCAGAACATTTAAGGAAGCAGCCAAAGAACGAGGATTATTGGAATCAGATGATAGCATATTAGAATGCTTGCGAGAGGCTGTCCTTTTCAAAATGCCATCAGCTTTACGCAGCTTGTTTGTTACAATATTGGTTCACTGTAATCCCACAGATGTGAGAAAGCTTTGGGAAACATATTTTGAAGACTTGTCTGAAGACTTCAGAAGGATGCATCATAGCACATCAAATGGTCCACTACAATGCACCCTGAAGAGTATTAATTACTATTTGGAAAGTATGGGTAAAACTATCGACAGATATGACTTACCTAAACTTGGTCAACACTTGGTCGAAGTTGGGCGACCAAAATCTAAAGTAATAAATGAAGAAATGTTTGTGCAAGTAACAACTGAAGACTTTGATGCACAAACAAAGTTAAACCCTGAACAGGAGAAGGCTTTCAAAATAATTTTAGACATAGTTAATTGTCAAAGACCTGGATTATTCTTTGTTGATGGACCTGGAGGAACAGGGAAGACATTCTTATATCGAGCATTGATGGCAAATGTTCGATCAAGGGGTATGATAGCATTAGCAACTGCAACCAGCGGTGTGGTTGCTTCTATCTTACCTGGAGGTCGTACCGCTCACTCTAGATTTGACATTCCGCTACAAACAAACGAAACAACAATGACAAATATGTCTAAACAAAGTGGTGGTGCAAAATTGATAAGAAAAGAAAAATTAGTGATATGGGATGAAGCACCCATGGCCAGGCGACAAACTATCGAAACAGTTGATAGAAGCTTTAGAGATATAATGGACATCAATGAACCTTTTGGTGGAAAAGTCATTGTTTTTGCTAGAGATTTTCGACAGGTATTGCCGGTCATACCCAAATCTACAAGAGCAGAAACTGTCAATGCAAGCCTGGTAAAATCTTATCTCTGGCCTTTGATGGAAAAGATTCAAATTCACTAGGAATATGAGAGCGAGGACAGATCCAACATTCAGTGACTTCTTATTTCGTGTCGGCGACGGAGAAGACCCAACAATAAAAGATGATCTGATTCTACTCCCTGAACAACTAACTGTCAAGTACAATAGTGAAGACACTGCTGTAGATTGTTTAATAAATGAAATATTTCCATCCCTAAAACAAAATGCCATATTTACCGAGTATGTATGTCAGCGAGCTATCTTGGCCAGCAGAAATGTGTATGTAGATCAACTAAATGAGCGGCTGATAGCAACATTCCCAGGTCAGAGAAAAACATTTACTAGTTTTGACTCTGCAGAAGATGGCACAAACAACTACTACCAGGAAGAATACCTCAATACTCTAACACCCAATGGTCTACCACCACACAGGTTTTTAAATCAAACTACAGTCTCACCTATACATCACTCTACACATGTTAAAATGATAAAATAACATATACATATTGTTTATTCTACAGGTTGGTTTTGACGGTGAATGCACCAATCATGTTACTAAGGAACTTAGACGCGTCAAATGGCTTATGTAATGGCACAAGAATGGTTTGTAGAGGCTTTGACAACAATGTGATACATGCTGAAATTATGACTGGCCATTGTGCAAACAAACATGCCTTCATCCCTAGAATTCAGCTATCACCCCTTGAAAATGAAGGATTCCCTTTCAAATTCATTGGAAAGCAATTTCCAGTCCGTTTGTGCTTCGCAATGACAATAAACAAAGCACAAGGCCAAACAATTCCAAATGCAGGCTTGTATTTGCCACAACATGTTTTCTCGTATGGATAATTGTACGTTGCACTTTCAAGAGGAATAGCCATCTCAACAACAAGGGTCCTGGTCATGACAGAACAGCCAAAATGTCGAAATGGAACTTACACAAAGATTATTGTCTATAAGGAAGTATTAGGCAGGCCTTGAACATATAATTCACTTCAGATTCTAAATAGTCCTCAATGTACATTATACCAACCTAACAAATTATTATATTTAATTCACCAGGTTCTGACAACGTGATGTTTTGGCGCTCGAAGGGAATGACACTTGGACATGTACGCTCTCCGGTACATTGACTGTCGAGTGAACCCCAGTTTATCAACATAATATTATTGAAATCGTATGTTATAAATGATTGTCCTAAAAGATGCAGCAATAAGAAGTTACTACAGATGTTGAACCCATAACTATGTCATGTCTCCCTCTTCGTCCCACTTATTTCACCGCACGACTCTGTTAATTTTAATAAGATTACGCCGTACTTTTGTTATTATTCAATCCGGATATAAAAGGTTACGAGTTTTCATATATGGTTTAAAACTAAGCACTTCATGTTTCGTATGATAATCATATCATTTCATAAAACTTTTCAAATTTAAGATTATAACTAATACATTGCTTCAATTCACATTCATCGGAACATGCCACGAAATACGTAAACACTACTACGATCATACATTTTACTAATATAATGAAGTCAGTCCTAACACGCTTTCGCGCACATCGACATTCGTAAAAATATAATGAACACTCTATTAGTGGAAAAATACAATAAAATCTTCCAATATAAAATCCAGAAAAGTAACAGCTCACCTAAGCTTCTGCATTTAAATAAAAACTTGCACATCCTTTATAAAATACCCATAAAATTAAAACACCCATTTTCTCCTCCAATATAATTAAAAGACCAACTTAATTATGAATCTGTGATACAATATAAAGAACTATTTATCAAGTCTAACATAATGGTTACTTGAAGAGTTCCAACTCTTTTACCCTACCCAATAACCATTCCACTGCCTAACGAAAACAAGCAGATTTGAAACGCCTAATATGGACGAGCTATCATGGACTCTAAAGTTACAGCTTTTAAATGGAATTCAAAGCTTCTATTATGGTTCAACAATCAATGAGCTTCAAAGCTAAGCAGACATGCCTTCCTCCAAACAGTTTTCTACTTCTTTGCCATCGCAATTTCCACAGATTATTAGAATATACAGAGATTATTTTCTAACGCCCAAATTGATGCCATGTTAACCTACTTAATGGGGTAGATAATTGGATTATCATAAATTCACCAATTATTCATAGGTTGGAGTTGCTAAGCCTTTTAAGTTACCATCATTTGGCTTTCCTCCGTCCTATAAACTGAATGTAGCACCATCACACTATAAAAGCCCAACAATTTTACCATCACCCTATAGCAACGACGCAATTGGATTTAAGGAACTGTATCATATCCATTTCAAAAGGTAAATTTTAAATTACGCCAACAGGTAAGTTCTTCGTACTTCTTAATCTGCTGAATATAGTGAATTATGCTTGACCTCTTCATCCTTATCTAACTATAGCTATTGTCCACTACGATTGCCTATTTTTACAACTAGAAACTAGCAAAATAACAGACTATTTGCACCATATTATTTTACTCCTTTGTTAAATACAATATTTTACTATAGAAACGTACTTCAACAAAGTATAACATAAGCATCCTCTGTTTTATTTAGATCTATATATTTTGTAAGGATCTACTTATTAGTTGTAAATAGGTAATTTATCATGGCGAGCAAGGACCAGTTGGCAAAACAATGCATACCTATCAGCAAGTTGGAGAAATATTCAATGAACTCGGTGATTAAAGTTTTAGTCATCCGAAGAGGGTTAATAACGGATTACAAAAACAAAAATGGCGACAGTGTTTATCAGCAAATAATATTCGTTGATGAGGAGGTCAGATTATGTTAACTCTGTACTGTATTCATTGCTTTACACAATGGCTTTATTCACTCACTTTCATACTTAATTTTATTACCTCAGAGAACAAAAATACAAACTACCATTTTCAACAGTTACGTAGAAACATGGAAGGAATTCTTTCAACCAAATCAAGCATATTACATTATAAACGGAAAAGTTAAAATTTCAAAATTCGACTACACAACTGTGAATAGCGAGCTGGAGATAGCTTTTAATAACTACACAAGGGTAGAAGAATGTACCACTAAATTCATGTATCAAAACTTCTCTGATGGCTTTGTTCCGTTCCACAGGGCTGAAAAGTGCAGTAATACGGCCATGTTTGGTAATGCATACTTACAGTTATAATTGTTTTTCTCAAAATCTTTATTCGCTATATTTATTTATAGCATATCTTGATTTTAGATGTAGTTGGCATATTAGTAAAAGTGAAAGCGCTGGTTGTAGATGGGTCCAGTAAAAGGCGAGAAATTATAATCACGGACGAGAGGTATGTTAAAATTACTTAATTAGCCAACATGAACCTTTACCCCCACAATTTCACCGTCTGTGTATTTTCTAACACTACAAATTTAAATATATAGATACAACCGCAAAACATTGACATTGTGGGGAGACTTGGCTGAATTTGACGGAGAAATATTGGAGAGTCTTCAAAAAACCAACCCAGTAATAGCTTTTGTGATATAAAGGGGGACACATACAAAGGTATAACAACATTCATCTTAAACATTTACATATCGACTTGGACATAATGAAGGTAATAGTAAAGTTGGTTTGTTCATTTTTTTAAATAGGAGATTTTTTCTTCAAGACAACTCCTGTAACTAGCATCATACTCGACCCAAAAATTGAAAGAGCCGTAGACCTCCTAAAATGGTAAACTGTGCATTCAAATAGCCACTTACAATATCATTCGCACGTTTAAAATATATGCCCCATTAAATACCAAATACGACAGCGTGGAGGAAGAAAAAATAGACATAAGTTTAATGCCAAGCAGAATAATGCAAGAAGCCACCGAAGTAAAATTTTTTGATATTATGGATGGTTCCCTTGCCAATGTGAAGCTAAATTCCCAACACCCCTCCCCCCAGCCAACACCAAAATTATCTTAAACCAAATGTAAACTACATTATAAATCTTAACTGGCTTACACATTTTACATTTTAATTTATGTTTAGGATATATACTTCAAGTTCATGGCCGTGATTGAATAGATTACAACTAAAAATGACCCCTGGTATCCTGCGTGCAAAAAATGCTGCAGGCGAGTGACTGGTAAAGACAATACTGCATGTTGTGTCTACTGTAAGCAAGATACTATTGGCGTTTTTGACAGGTATGATACATAACATTTGGGAATGCTATAGTTAAAGTAATGCAATCGAGACAAATCGCTAATGATTTAACCATCGAATTGTGCTCTAGGTATAGATTAAAGATTGATGTCCTCGCTGGAAACGAGCAAAACATCAATATTACACTATTTGATGGTGCTCGATACTTCTTTGGGTGCGATGTTCATGACTACATTGAATCGACAGTTGAAAACGTAAAAATCACGTGTCTTATCCCATGATAGAATTTCCATGAAATTAAAAAATGTTCAATCATTATTTTAACTAATACTTAAACACTTCTTCATACAGAGGGAGGAATTGACATACTACCAGAAGATGATAATGAGTAAGGGAAAGGAATTCACATTTCTTGTGAAGAATGACCCCAAATATGGACAACAAGGTTGGGATAAGAGTATGATAGCTGAAGAGATGCACGAAGTTAAAGCTGAAAAAATAAAGCTCAGGTTGGGCAAACCTCCCTCAAACCAATAACCAAGCGGAGCAACAATATTGAGGACCGCAAGGAAGAACGTCTTCTGATGAATAAAAAGTTGAAAGTACAAAAGGATTAGATCTTCATACACTGTGAAGTTATTTTATGGTTCATCTACATCGTCTAATGTTTAATGTTGTCTCTCTAATATAAATAAGTTTTTTCCGTTACCAATAACTGTTATTTTATATACCATGGCCTTATTTTCATTGTCGCAATTGAGTTTTACAATTTTAGTCAATCATTATCAATCAACCAATTAATTTCACTTTAATCCCACTACCAATTTCACAAAACTTACTTGCGGGTAGGAGCCAAATTACTACTACGACTTACTACACTAATGCATAACCTATAAGACATACTTGGTTACGAATGAGTAAAGCTTAAACTCAGTTTCTTGACATGAAATTATAACCAAACACTACCGTTGTGCGTGGCATATGCTGACAAACGCAAATATATCTTGTGCATGACTTAAGTAATATTACGAGGTGACGTAATCTTTTTTAGAAAATGTCATGTTTGTAGAAATAGTGATGGTAACTATAATAGCAAGCATCTTTGTCACTAAAATTCAGCTTTCTATATCCTTAGAAAATGAAAAATTATTCAATATTTAGGGTATAACTTTAAGAATTGAAGTGGCAACGTTTTTTAAATTCTTAATTTCGGCATAAATATAGTTGTTTCAATTCATTTGATTAGGTGGAGGGGCAAAGCAACGCTATAGTCCACCATCATTTTGATAATTGTATTAATTCCTACTTTGTATTCCTCTTTTATAAGTGTCATTTTAATTTCTCTTCACCTCTTATAAATGTGTAGCCTTTATCTACGTTTCATTTAATTTAATGGATAAAGAAAGGAGAGTTCCTTGTTGTGACAATGCCAATTTGAAGAAAGAGCCATCATCGACCAAGAAAGGTTTCTAGCTCTTTATGCAATTCAATCGTATCCATCGATGAGATTCGAATTTTAAAACTTATCAATTTATGAATATATTTTTTTACTTATAGGTATATATGAAGAAGCTGTATATTTTGGACATGACAAATTCATTAAAATAGAAAAAATAAGGCTTGAATATTTCGGAAAAAAGCAATCAACCTTGAAAAGAGAATTATATCAAGGCACATTTGACGTAGTTCTGACTGAATAAATTAGAGATGATAAAATTGATAGAAGAGTTCTGCTTCCGCCATCATCTATTGGAGCATTCAAGTTTCTAAAAGGAGATGTATCAAATTTTAATTGACAACGTGATGGCTGAAAAATTGAAGATATAGTATATTGGAGAGTATGTCTTTTGACTTTTACTCAAAACATCTTAAGTTTATGCATGAATTAGAGCTTTTGATATTTAGAAGATCAATATCACTTTAGAAGCATACCCTTTGTTTGTTTAGTTTTTATAACTCAAATCCACATTTTGATGAAATGTGTGCTATTTTTTAATACTTTGTTTATTCATTGATGTGGGATTCACGTGCAAAGCGCGTGTCCAAACCTAGTATGTGTATGTGTGTGTGTGTGTATATATATATATAGCATATGCAGTTTTTCTTTACATGTTGGTATTACAAGCAAGAGTTATATATTAAAATATAATCAATTCATTATGAATAACATAAAATCAGGACTAGGTGTGTATCAATATAAAATTTAAGTTCTATGCACTAACAATATAATTGCACAATCATATCTCTTATGAGGTCATTGCAAATAGATCTTTATAATTGTAACCTGGTAAAAATGATCACTGATCAATCATCTCAGGTTAAAACAAAAAATATCTTTACACAGTTAGTGCATATAACTTAAATCATCGGTATTGATCATGCGGAAATATTTCAGACAGGATGGGTTGCTCGTTAATCTAATAGAGAACGATCTTGGCACCACTTTTCAGAACTCACATAAAGTGAGCATCACACAATTGGTTATTGGTCAGATCAATGAAAAAGGTTGTCATCGGTCGACGAATAAGCTAGAATAATTTCAATAATCCTCATTATAATGTATTAAAAATAAAGTGGATTAGAGAAGAACACATAGGGGCTATGTACTTGACCACATCTAGTTTAGGATTATGGCATTGATTGAATAACAGAACAATCTTGTAATTTCATCTAACTGAAAGGTACTTACTTGTTTGGTCTTGTGCAGTTCTATGATCATTTCTTTCTATTCCAAGGGATGAGAGCACCAAATTGAGATTTATATGCAGTTAGGAAGAGGAATGGGATTTCTGCAACAAGCAAGGTGAGGATTTTAGCAACTCAGAGTGATCTTTATATTGCAAACATTGATGTCAAAATTGGACCTGGTGATGTTGGAAATCTTGTTCCATCTAATTTTCAACTGGCAACATCAGGATTTGACTATGTTGTATTGGAAAAGAAGGCATAAGATTGGAGAACCAGTCATCCCAATGTGAATAATACTAGCATTATTGGCACATCATGAAAAATAAGTTTGATGACAAATAATATTGAGTATGCAGCAATAAATAAATAAATTGATGATACTAAAGTTGTATGAATAACCACTGGACTTTGTCTATCGTCTCCTGCTGCAAGACGCTTCTGGTGCCCCTCTAGTTAGGAATGTATATTCATCTTCAGCTTGCTGTAGCTGTAATGGTGTGCCTCATGTATCCAGTGTGTCTAGTGTGCCAGTTTGTTGCAATAATACTGTAGCGCCTACTGTTTGTATAATGGGATCCCCTATCCCAGGTATGCTAGTACTAGGATAACCTACCCTGTTGTACTAGCCACTTCATTTGGCCCCCATGAAGTGCAACTTTCAGAATATTAATTTTCAACTGGTCCTACCAAGTGACTTGTTTTTCAAACTTGTTTGTGGAACTTTCACAAAATTGGACAAATACACTAATCCTTTTTCTCAATTTGACAGGGTATATGCCATCAAGATTGTATGATTTGGACACATCAAGTTATGAAAATTCACAGGAACTAAAATCATTAATGAAGGCCTCCCATGATAAAGGAACCAAATGTCTTGGAGATATAGTAATAAACCATAAATGGGCTGAAAACAAAGATAGTAGAGGAATCAATTGTTTATTTGAAGGTGGCACCCCCTGATAATAAACTGGACTGGCATCCAAGCTTCATTTGTGGCAATGAAACTAAATTTCTGATGGCAAAGGAAATACTGATACTGGTTTAGATGGGGAGATGCACCAGATATTGATCATGTTAATCCAAAAGTACAAAAATATTTATCAGATTGGATGAATTGGCTAAAAACTGAAATTGGATATGCACTTAGGTTCACTAAATTGGATTTACATGGACAATACTGATTTTGCTGTTTGGTGAATTTTTCTTGAAATTAATAGTAAATCGGATGAAAAACCGGACTAGTATCAACATAGAAAGGATTTAGTTCAATGGGTTCAGGTGGAATTGTAACAACGTTTGGTTTTACGACAAAAGGAATTTTAGGTACTGCTATTGTGAAACAAGATTTGATTTGTTGAAAGATTATAATGGAAATCCTCCAGGAATGATTGGTCTTTTGCCTCAGAATGTTGTCACTTCTCAACAACATTGGCTATTTCCTAGATATCCAAATGATAAAGTTACTCAAGTATATGCCTACATTCTAACTCATCCAGGCATCCTATCAATGGTAACATATTTTTCTTCTTTAATCAATTTCAGCTAATGCAATTTTTCAATACATGTTGGTAGCACATACAAGATTAATATAAAAACATAATCAATTCATTACGAACAACAAAAAGCATCATTTTTAACTTTCCACACACTGCAAATACTTTTAACTATCAAAGTTTAAGGGGCAACTTTCAATCTCTCTAAATAACACAACTATTCAACTGGATCAGAGTTGTACTACAATTCTATGCTGGTCTACAATATATGACAACTTTTCGTAGACAGATAATTTAATAAAAACCACTAGATCTGAAGGGAAACATATACTATAATGAGCTGATAAATCGTTCTACAGGAGATCCAAAGGAACCAAAACAAGTGATAAATTACCGGTGCTGCCTTGTGAAAATGCTTGCTGAACAAGTTGTTGTGCCAATAATGTTGGATCCGAATGGTCCTTTACGTTACTCAAAAAGTCACAGACTTGTTGGGGACTTAAGCTTTCAAATATACTGATGTTTGGCATTTTATGCCAATATTTCCTTAATATTTCCTTATATTTGGATACTTTATTCGCTCGTTTTATAGTTTATGAATGTGGTTTTACACTAATTTTATGTCGTGTGTATGTAGGTTGTTATGCAGTGCAATTGGAGCTTTTAAGAGCATGATTGAGCAAGAAAAGATTGGATTTTGATTGAGGATTGGATTGAGCACACGAAGGCACAACACGAAACGAGAAAAGGAGGAACGGAACAGGAAAATGGCCTGGCGCCGCGCCACTTATAGCGTGCAGTGGCTAGGCGCAATTCCTTGTGCGGCGCGTGCCAAACGCGGGGAGTTTTCGACGGGTTCTGTCCAAGGTCACGCGTTCTGGGGCAGCCTGTTATAGCGCCCCTTGTGCGCGTTTTTACTTCCTATTTCGTCTAGGATTGGGTCTAACTTATTACTAGGCTTTTGTAAACCCTATAAATACTCTTTTACTTAGTTTTTGATAGGAGTTCAGACTTTGGAGCAAATTGGAGAGCTCATAACATCAAGACAAGGGTTTTTCTTCCTTCCATTAATTTATTTCATCATTATTTCATTATTACATCAATTCCTTGTGTTGTTATTATGAGTATGCGTAGCTGAATATAGCGTTCTAGGGTTAGAGTATTTCATGAAGGTTGATGTTTGAAGATTGATTCCCATTAATTGAATCCCATTACGGGTTACTTATTCTTTCTTGATTTCACTTGTGTAATTGTCAGGGCCCGATTATTACGCATTATCTATGGTTTTTAGATGAACTCGAAAGAGGGAATTTAATTACGTAATAAGAAAGAATAGGACTAGTTTGTGAACCCATGCATCGGGGAACCAATTTGTGAGTAGGATAGACATATACTTGCTCGCCTAGTTTAACTAATTACAGAATTCGTTAATGCGTGCACGTGATTCAACCCATAGACATATAGGGATTGGAGTAGCCTGCATAGACCGTGAAGAATCGAAAGGTTTTCACGGGTACATTTAATCTGTTAGTTAGTAACCCGGGATTTAAGAAGTGGAATCAATTGGAAAACTCAACTGGATTGTTCGTAATTCTAACCCTGGACCGTCTCCTTATTACTGATAACAACCAAGTTTTGCTCCATTGCTTGAATTCACTTTCACCATTTAATTATTGTTCTTTAGTTAACAAAATTCTCACTATTGGTAAAAGATCCCTGAATAGTTTAAATAAATTGTTTGCTAGAACTCAGTCTGCATAGTGTCACACCTCAAAATTTTTACTAAAATAAATAAAATAAAAGGTAGGTTGTGACTTAGGTGTTTAAAGGTACAAAATTATTTAGAGATTTTTTCGGAGTCGCCACTTGACATAGTTCAAAGGTGTGCCAAGTCACCAAAGAGGTACCTTGGAACACCTATGACTCGTAAGTGGTCTGCGTCAGAGTTCCGGGTAAGGATCTCGATTGACTCGCGGGAAGGTGTTAGGCACCCTCGAATCCTGTGCCGAGCACAGTTGCTTTATTGTCGCAATTTTAATTTATTAAGTATGGTTGTATTATTTTGCCGTTTGATTTGAATTTAATCTTTAATTCGGAAAAATCCAAAGTGTTATTCCTATCCAACCTCACAGAGGATCGGATGGATTTACACTTTAATTCATAATATATTGCGCATTCCCAACCTCACAGAGGATTGGTTAAATTCGTATTTTTATTCAGAAATTTAAAAGCGTATCATTCTTTTCCAACCTTACAAAGGACTGGACGAATTTACACTTTGATTCATAGTAAAATGTGTAGCGCATTTCCAACCTCACAGAGGACTGGTCTATTTAAAAAAAAAATTTAATTAACTCTAAAAAAAATAATTAATTTAGAATTGTCTTAATCTCAATTTAATTTTTTCCTTTAGCCTAATAAGTAGACCACAAATCATACTTATTTTTGCCCAATCGAGTGAATCTTTATTTCTTCGCCTTAGATCTCTTTAGATTTAGCGATTTGGTTTACATTTAGTATAACCATAATCATGCATCATTCTGTTTAGCCTCTCTTTCAACAAGGTTTGAACCAATTTCCATTGTTATTCTTTGCTTAGTGTTCTTGCCTAAACAATTAGGAGAAGCATCTGCCCAAGTTTAAGAATGTATAGTTTACATTTTGGTATCTTGTTTTTTTGCCTACTACGTTTGCCTAAGTCGGCCTCTTTTGTTAATTAATTTCCAAGTTTGCCTAAGTCTGCCTCTTTTGTTAATTAATTTCCAAGTTTTGATCGAGCATTTTACAAATTCATACAAAAGTTATCCTTATCTTTTGTTTATTACTCATCCCAAACTTGCCTAACCTTCACAAACTCCCAGTTGAGTATATTAGAGACATATGCAAATTTATAAAATAAATATGAGCTTGCAACTTTCCTAACATCGACATTCACTCTTAGCAGCAGAACAAATGGCCTAAAGGCAGGCCCATATCAAAGTTTTCTTATAACCAAGTCATTCATAGCAAAGATACCAGCATAAAGATAATAAAATACACAAAACTAGAAGAAAACTCCTTTAAGCCTGATCCAAATTCCATTCACGCCCAGATCTGGACCATGCCTAAAGGAGATAATTTTTTTTTTTTTTTTTTTTTTTTTTAACACCAGGACCTTTAACAAACCTTTTTACACATACTTAGGCTATGAAACAAGGTCAAACTTGTATGTAAAATAAACTAAGGTTGGAAAGTTTACCTAGCGAGTTACAATTCCAAAGTTTAGCAAGACCCAAGGAAGCTAAGCAAACAGCTACTCAGCAGCAACAACGTTACAGCAAGCACCAAATGAATCAACCAGCAAACATCATGACTTAAACCTCACTGTTCACTCTTTCACAGCCCCTTCTTTTAAGTTTCTCCCTATTCTTCCTATCAAGAAATGCTCTCCCTTTTTCAGATTTCTTTGTTTTCTCTCTTTTTTTTTTTTTTTTTTGAGATCTGATGACTTTTTGAAAGTAGGTGAAGAGAGTTAATGTCTGTCTTTAATGTGTAGTAAATGCCTATATATATAGGAGAGAGATGAAAGTAAAAGGGGGGAAAGTGAAAGTAAAAAAAGGGGGGAAAATGGGCTGTTGGTGTAGAAGTCCAAGGTCATTAATGCAAAAGATTTGCATTGCCATTTTTGTGCTAGCTTTCTCACCTACTTAAAAGCAAAGCTGAATCTTTCCATTTTTAAGCTTCCCCTTCCCCCAAAGTCTGACTTCTTGACACTTTTATTTATCTATATATTTTTTACTTTTCCTTTTCAAAATTTGAGAAATTAAACTTAGTAACTATTTCACAAAACTAAAGAAACCCCATCACTTAAGTCCTAAAGGCTAAAAGCATGAAAACAAATCAGACCTAGAATACCATAACAATTCTTAAACATGGTCTAAATGACCTCTTAACCATACCTAGCAAGCAAATAAATACAAACTATACTATATTACTCAACAACTACAACCAAACATCATCACAGTGTATTAACTTTCATCAAACATGCTTAAACTTTCATTAACTTTCATTGAGAAACTAATTTGTGTTAAGACTAATGAAACGAAAATCCAGATCTTAAACATGCTTAAACTTTGAATCAGAAAAACCAAGACAAAATAAATAGGCACATAAGGATTTCCTTATTTCAAACAAGAGGCTTTAGACAAAAAATATGCTAAACAAACAGTAATCCAACAAAGATATGCTTGAATAAGAAACCATAGCTGAATACCATTTTTAAACTGATGAGCAAACAAACCGTGTCATTATAACTTGAATAAGTTAAACAAATGTACAACATGATTAATTGCTGGAGTAACAAAACTAGGAATTTACTGCTGTAACAAACTAGAATTTAAATAAACTTCTCATGCTAATATCACTCTAATCATTAATTTCAAACTAAACATTTTGATCTTGTGGCCAAACAGATAAAGGAAAGCAAATAGATCAAAGGATTCTTTTCCTAACCCGTCAACTCCAAGGCTGCGTCGCGTTCAAACAATGCTCACCCATCGCGGACATGAGCGCTGCTGCCTCACTATTGGCTACAATATCACCATCGTCCTCATGATTTTACACATGAACAGAAACCAAAAGCCATCGCTTCCTAGCCTATTCTGCATTTCACACCACCCCTTATTGCTCAAAGAGTTCCCTCACAACCATAGCGACTCAACAGTCATCACCATATCGCCACCACCCATAAACAAACAAACCACCACAGATCATGGAAAAACCGTTTCCTAAACCTCACTAACGGCTTCCCCAAAACAGCCCCTCCACGGACTCAAAACGGCTCCTACGATCAAACCCAAACCAACACCATACTCACTCCAATCAACGGCCACATCCAAAACAGAACGAGAAACAAAGAAAAAGAGAAGAAGAGAACAACAAAAACGATCAGAAGCGGGTGAACAAAAACAGGCGGGGGAGAGAAAATTTTTTAAGAAATGGGGTACGGGAGAGGTAGAGAGGAGCAAAAGAAAAGAAAGGAACAAAGAAACTAACCCAAAAAAAAAAAATCAAAGTGGCCGGATTTTCAATTTTGACCGAAGCTTTGACCGTCGATCTACGAAAATTGGTCGCTCCTTTGCAAAAATAAATGGTGGGAATGGAACAAGGAGGTCGAGATCTATCCGATGATATACTTTGCTAAATTTTCCGGCCACCGGAGGTGGTGGCCGGCGGCGGCAGCGCGGTGGCCGGCCGGTGGAAGGCGAATTCCGGCGATGGGGCAAAATTTTGACAGAGTTTTGTTAGTCTTGAGACTAAAGGGTGTGAGGGAGTGAAAAATGAAGGATTTGGTTTATATATTGTGGGGTATGGGCCGGGTTAAAATATTGGGCTGGTGGACTTGGCATTGGGCTGCGATATTTTTTACAAATGGCCGTAAAATTACTTATGCACACACAACTAAACTAAAATCAAACCACATACTTTACAACACTATCACAATTAAACATAGAATTACAAAAAATTAATCACGTAACAAGTGATTTTTGTTAATTTTCAAATTTTAACGTCCTAATTAGAAACAAATTTAATTAAGAACAAACACTAGAAGTCTAGAAAAAAAATTGACGACACGTCCTAAGTATCTAACACGAATATTTTGAGCATTTTTGAATTTTGTGTGCCAAAATTATGTGATTACAGCTGCCCCTCTTTGTTCGGGAACACGAAGAGTTTTCGGACAAAGAAGTAATCGACAACTAATTTTGGCTTTTCGGTTCTAGCCGAGAGCATGCTCTTCAAAATGGTGACCGTACCCTGAATTTCGGTTCTAACCGATAACAAGGTTACCTACATATCCCCGGACTAAGGAATCAGGTCAGTGTAGTTCCTTACGTGCGGTAGCTGGGACTACCGCATTCAAGCAGACACTGGACTCAACTAGACTCACTAAGACAACCCTAGACACTCTAGACTACTTAAGACAAAACTAGAGACTTTTCTAGACACACTTGGGGCTGATACTAGACACTCTAGACTACTAAGAGGCTGTCGCTGCTGATTACTGGTCGCTTGCTGGGGGTCATTGCTTTTACAAGGAATGGAAATGCAAGAAAAAATGTAAAATTACAATTCCTAGACTACTCTTCATGCTTCCTTGAGGTAAATCTTGGCTTGAGAGACAGCTCCATCGCCCGTTGTATGGGCAAGCATCATCTGAAACTTGAAATGGTCGCATCTGTTTCAAGCAGGTCTTGACTTGAAGCTGGGGATGATTGCTATCCTCGAGCTGGACTAACTTTAAAAGCAAGTGGTTGCTATCTTTGAGCACAAATGACTTGAAATGAATGTGAGTGCTATCTTTCTGGCAAACTGACTCGAAAAGAAAATGATCGCTATCTTTTAGCAGATCTTGACATGAAAGTAAATGATGCTATCTTTTAGCGGAATTGACTCGGAAAGGAAATGATTGCTATCTTTGGGCGAAACTGACTTGAAAAAGAAATGATCGCTATCTTTTAGCAGATCTTGACACGGAAAGGAAATGACGCTATCTTTTAGCGGGATTGACTCGAAAGGAGATAATCGCTATCTTTGAGTGAAATTGACTCGAAAAAAAAATGATCGCTATCTTTTAGCAGATCTTGACATGGAAAGGAAATGACGCTATCTTTGAGCGAGACTGACTCTAAAGGGAAATGATCGCTATCTTTTAGCAGATCTTGACATGGAATAGAAATGACGCTATCTTTGAGCGAAACTGACTCGAAAAGGAAATGATCGCTATCTTTGAGCAGATCTTGAGACGGAAAGGAAATGACACTATCTTTGAGCGAACTGACTCGAAAAGGAAATGATCGCTATCTTTGAGCAGATCCTGACAAGGAAAGGAAATGACGCTATCTTTGAGCGAACTGACTCGAAAAAGAAATGATCGCTATCTTTTAGCAGATCTTGACGTGGGAAAGAAATGACGCTATCTTTTAGCGGAAATTGACTCGAAGAGAGAATGGAGTTCCGTCTGATATCTGGTGCAACTACCCCAATTCAAGTGGTCCTAGCTCTTTCTTGGCAACATAGCAAATGTCACACTTACTTTCTGCGTCGTGGCTACACCCTGTTTTGGATCTTGCAAATAAGCTTAATGACTTTTGTTCTATTCTTCAAAGTACTGTGGGGTGAACAATGCCTAAAGCTTCTCCTAAACATATCCACTCTTCATGACAAAATTTTGGTATGTCATCTTTCCAGCCTGAGGTGCGGTGCTGGGCCCCAATCATCACTGTTGATCATGACTTGCTGAGAACTTTCCATTGTCGAGGGTGTGCCCTGCTCGCTGGAATTAAACCTGAATCCTGTAAGACAGAGTTTTGCAATTTTCTTTTGTTGCTCGTGGGAGGTTAGCGCCGAAAGGGCGAGGAATTAAATGGTGAGGCAAAATGTACAAAATGGAATAATAAAAAGAGTTTAAGGACGAAAGTCGTTTGGACAGGGAACGTCTTTCTGAAAAGGGAAACTTATCTGGCAATATACTGGAGGCCTTGATGATCATGACATGTATCTTGGATGACCTCGTCCGGCCAGTGCCACTTGTTTGTTCAGAGTTGATCCACAGAAAATGTCAAACCATAACCAAGTTGAGGTGACTCTCAAGTCGACTAGTAGCGTCCTTTCGGGTTTTCGCCAACTAGCCTCTCTCTTTAATCTTTTTCCTCACTGTTTGTCTAGCGGCGCCTTCTCAGGTTTTCACCTGCAAGACTTTTTTTTTTTTTTTTTTTTTTTTTTTTTTTAACATCTCTTGAAACATGTGAGTAGATGATACCACAATGATAGAAGTTTGTTTTTATTTTATTTTATTTATGAAATAAAATAAAAACAAACTTCTGCCCCAGTTTAGCATAAAATGGGGATCTAAATCTCTTTTGACGTTGGCCGCAAACTTGGAGGCAAGTGTTGCGTCAATAAAAGAAAACAGGGAAAGAGGAATTTTCTCTTGTTGTGACCGCACCGAAATGGTTGCCTACGTATCCTTTTAAGAGGAATCAGGTCAGACGTAGCTCTAGGCAAATGCCCAGGTTTCTTTTTGATGCTTTTCAGTTTCATTTCATCTTGGTACAATTACATTGATTTCAACTTAGAACATGCCTCAAAAGTACAACGTTCAAAATGCTAATAAGGGATACAATTTGGGATAGCAAAAAGAGAACAAAAGCCTTGCATTCATCCTGACTTGAAAGCCATCTTGAAATCAAATGTAGTACCTCTTGACCGCGTCTGCATTGACGGGTATTTCAGTTGTCCTGCCTTCTGGATCTGTAAGGTACAAGGCGCCATTTGGCAATACTTTCTTTACCAGGTATGGCCCTTGCCAGTTTGGAGCAAATTTCCCTTTAGCTTCTTCCTGATGAGGAAAGATTCTTTTCAAGACTAATTGCCCTTCTTTCAAGTCGCGGAGGCGCACTTTCTTGTTGTAGGCTCGGGCCATTCTTTGCTGATACAATTGACCATGACAAACTGCATTGAGCCTCTTTTCATCAATAAATGACAATTGTTCCAATCGGGTCTTGACCCACTCCGTGTCCTCAATCTCTGCTTCCACGATGATTCTGAGAGACGATATTTCCACTTCAGCGGGTACGACTGCTTCAGTTCCATATACCAATGAATACGGGGTTGCACCTATGGAAGTGTGCACAGTTGTGCGGTAACCAAGGAGAGCGAAAGACAACTTCTCATGCCAATCACGAGATCCTTGTATCATTTTCCTAAGGATCTTCTTGATATTCTTATTGGCTGCTTCGACCGCGCCGTTTGCCTTTGGTCGGTAAGGTGTGGAATTTCGGTGCATGATCTTGAATCTTTCACACACGTCATTCATTAAATGACTGTTCAGATTTGCCGCATTGTCAGTGATGATGGTACTTGGGATACTAAAGCGACAAATAATATTAGAATGAACGAAATCCACCATAGCTTTCTTGGTCACGGACTTGAGAGTCACAGCCTCAACCCATTTGGTGAAGTAATCTATTGCAACCAGAATGAATCTGTGTCCATTTGATGCTTTTGGTTCAATAGGCCCGATAACATCCATCCCCCATGCTGTAAAAGGCCAAGGGGCTGACATTGTGTGCAACTCTAAAGGAGGTGAATGTATCAAATCACCGTGTACTTGGCATTGATGACACTTTCGCACAAAAGTAATGCAGTCATGTTCCATGGTGAGCCAGAAGTATCCTGCTCTGAGTACTTTCTTAGCTAGCACATGCCCGCTCATGTGGGGTCCACAGATCCCCGAATGCATGTCATTGAGAATTTTCGTGGCTTCAGTTGCATCCACGCATCTTAACAGTTCCAGATCAGGTGTCCTTTTGTACACCACTCCGCCACTCAAAAAGAAACCACTTGCCAATCGTCGAAGGGTTCTCTTTTGATTGTTTTCTGCCAATGGAGGATACGACCCATCTTGAAGGAAATTCTTGACATCAAAGTACCACGGTTGGCCATCAATTTCTTCTTCAATCACATTGCAGTATGCATGTTGGCTTTGGACTTGAATCTCCAATGGATCAATATGGGCTTTATCAGGATAGACAAGCATCGAGGCTAATGTAGCCAATGCGTCAGCCAGCTCATTATGTATTCTGAGAACATGTCTAAACTTTAGAACATCGAACTTTTGCCGAAGATCGTCCATACACTGCTTGTACATGATCAACTTAAGGTCTCGAGTTTCCCATTCACCCTTCATTTGGCGTATCAAAAGATCTGAATCTCCAATCACCAGCAATTCTTTGATGTCCATGTCTAGAGCCATACGCAAACCCATTATGCATGCTTCATACTCAGATGTGTTATTAGTGCAACTGAAGCGGAGTTGGGCAGTTGCCGGATAGTAATGTCCCGTGGGGGAGATGAGGACTGCTCCAATGCCATGGCCATTTGAGTTAGAAGCACCGTCAAAGTACATTTTCCACACATGTTCTTCTTCGTTAATCAGTTCTTCAAGCACATCTACCTCCTCATCAGGGAAGTAAGTCTTCAGTGGCTCATAATCGTCATCCACCAGATTTTCAGCCAAATGATCAGCTAAGGCTTGAGCTTTCACTGCAGTTCTGGTGACATAAACTATGTCAAATTCTGTGAGCAAGATCTGCCATTTTGCAAGTTTGCCAGTTGGCATCGGCTTTTGAAATATGTACTTCAATGGGTCCATCCGAGAAATCAGGTAAGTGGCATAGGACAAAAGATAATGTTTCAGCTTTTGTGCAACCCAAGTTAGGGCACAACACGTCCTTTCCAGCAAAGTGTATCTGGCCTCCCAATCTGTGAACTTCTTGCTCAGATAATAGATGGCCTGTTCTTTCTTTCCCGAGGCATCGTGTTGCCCCAGTACACAACCAAAGGAGTTTTCATTGACTGACAAGTACAAAAACAATGGTCGGCCAGGTTCAGGCGGGACCAAAACAGGAGGATTTGACAAGTATTGCTTGATCTTGTCGAAGGCTTCTTGGCACTCCTCAGTCCACGCAATTGATGCATTCTTTTTCAACAACTTGAGGATCGGCTCACATATTGTGGTAAGTTGAGCAACGAACCTACTGATGTAATTCAACCTGCCTAGAAAGCTTTTAACATCCTTCTTGGTTCGAGGCGGAGGTAGTTCTTGTATTGCTTTGATCTTTGCGGGATCCAGTTCAATACCTCGCCTACTAACAATGAAACCTAGCAATTTTCCAGCAGGCACACCAAATGCACACTTGGCTGGATTCAGCTTCAGATTGTACCTACGGAGCCTCTCAAAGAACTTTCTGAGATCTCTCACGTGGTCTTCAGCAGTTCTAGACTTGATGATCACGTCATCCACGTACACTTCTATTTCTTTATGCATCATATCATGGAAAATGGCAGTCATGGCCCTCACGTAGGTTGCCCCAGCATTTTTCAAACCAAACGGCATCACTCTATAGCAATAGGTTCCCCAAGGTGTAGTGAATGCCGTTTTGTATGCATCATCTTCATCCATCTGGATTTGATGATATCCAGCATAGCAGTCAACAAAGGATTGTATCTCATGTTTGGCACAATTGTCTACGAGAGTGTGAATGTTAGGCAACGGGAAATTATCTTTGGGACTTGCCTTGTTCAAATCTCGATAGTCAACACATATCCTTGTTTTTCCATCTTTCTTAGGAACCGGAACAACATTTGCAACCCAAGTAGTGTACTGAACCGATTGAATTACTTTTGCATCCAACTGTTTTATTATTTCATCATGGATTTTCTTGATCATATCAGTTTTGAACTTCCGTTGCATTTGTCTCACTGGGGGAAAACCAGGTTGAATTGGCAATTCGTGGACTATCAATTCGGAGCTCAAACCCGGCATCTCATCATATGACCATGCAAAAACATCTCGATATTCAAAAAGCACCTTCCGAATATCGTTCTTCACTTCAGGTAGGGCATACATGCTTATCTTGGTTTCCCTCACATCATCAGGGCTCCCAAGATTAACATCCTCTGTGTCAGCCAAATTGGGTTTAGGCTTGCCCTCATGGCGTTCAACTTCCAGGCCTATTTCAAAATCAGTCCGTTCTCCATCATATTCAACCTCATTAACAAATTCCTCAATGTTTTCTTCATCACTTTCAACCTCAACTATGGTTATGGAGTCAAAATCAGATTGTGGTCCCTGGATGGACGATAAGTTTCTTGAACATGTCATGACATCAGGACCAGCAGATATATCACTACAGATAAACAAAATAGAATAAAATTAGGAATATGAACAGAGATTGAAGTAAAGCTTGGCTCTTGGCCTTTCATTAATGAAAAAGGGTTTGAATTACAAAGAAAAGATGAGCAAAATAATACACTTGGCATACAACCCTTAGAATATCCAAGTGTATTCAAAAGAAAACTGTAAAACAACAGTCTACCAAGACCCCTTCCTGATGGGGAAGGGAGTTGCATTCCAGTTAGTCAGGTGCACGTCCGGGCCAATGTACTGAATTGAAGCATTACTTGAGCCTTCACCCGGCTGTACCATGCAGATTTCAAAGATGCCACCCAGATCAAATGGTGCATCCTGATTGTCTTCCACTGTGTTGACATTTGTAGCGACAACCTTTGGTTTCATAACATAACCCACAAAAGACTGAGCGAGACACGGAATTGGCTTTGGGAGAGACCAAACTTCCGAGTTTTGCTTGCTTGCGATCAGCTGCTTTTGGCTTGAACCCTAGTCCCCACGTGCCTTGCACGCAATTTGGATAAACTGGATTTACCCTGCCTTGTAGTGATGCTCCCTAGCTCTTTCCAAATTGGAAACCATGCTTTAACATTTTAGATGCCATCATTATAGACGTCTCTGACACTCTTGGGATGGGTATAGGCTTCCCTTCTGTTACCTTTTCCACATACACAACATTGGAGGTTTGATACATGATGGTCGGGCATGTAGTGACGGCTTCAAGGGCGGGTACGTCCAAGCTATTGTTAAACTGTGAATCATCCTCTCCATAAACCACGACAGCTTGATTATCCCAAGTAAACTTGACCACCTGATGAACTGTGGAGGGTACAGCACAAGCCATATGAATCCACGGTCGGCCCAGTAACAGATTGTACGATGCATCCGTCTCCATGACTTGAAACTCAATGCTGAAGGTAGCGGGCCCAATGGTTAACTCAAGATTGATGATGCCCAAAGATTCTCGAACTCCACCATCAAAAGCACGAACAGCAGAGGAACTTGCCCTGATTTTGCTCATATCCACCCTTAGACTCTTCAATGTAGACAGAGGGCAAATGTTCAATCCCGCGCCACCATCTATTAGAACACGTGTGACATAGGAGTCTTCACACTTAACTGAGACATGAAGCGCTCGATTATGACCGGTTCCTTCTGCTGGCAGCTCCTCATCGGTGAACATCACACGATTAGTCTCAAATACTCTGCCAGCAAGTGCTTCCAGATTAGCCACAGTAGTTTGTTCAGGAATGTAGGCCTCATTCAATATCTTCAACAGTGCATTGCGATGTGCTTCAGAGTTCATAAGTAGAGACAAAAGTGATATCTTAGCTGGGGTCTTTCTCAGTTGCTCGACGATAGAATAATCTGTCGATCTCATTTTCTTCAAAAATTCTTCAGCTTCTTTCTCAGACACCGGCTCTTTGATGGGTCCTTGGTCTTCTCGACCTGGCTTTGCCTTTCTCAATTCTTCCGGGGTAAAACATCTCCCGGACCGAGTTAGACCATTTACATCTGCAGCAACCTCCATGATTTCTTTCCCGTTGTAAGACACGATTGTTTTGTTGTAGTTCCAAGGAACGGCCTTTGTACTTTTGACAGGGAGTTGTGCTGCTTGAGTGATGATAACCGGTTCACACTTCTTTGCCTTAACCTCGAAGACCGGAGCTTTCTGGCATGATGCCCCTTGCACGATAAATGTTGGTGCACTGTCATGAACTTTTTCCTGCTTTGCAGCCGGAATTGTGAAACTTGGCTCAACAGCAGTATCTTGCTTTGCTTTGTTGACAACAGACACACTTGACTTTCCCCTAATTATAACAATAAATGGCTCAGGGTCTTTGATGTCTGGGGAGGGATCAACTGCCACAATCTGCTTGGCGGCTTTCCCTTTCATGTCCTCTTCTATGCATACCATCCCTACCATGTGTACGTTGTTTTGAACATCATGAGCTGGTAAGGGATTTTGATTTACATTTTGTGTTTCATCCCCCACGACTTTTATCTGGTTGTTGTCTATCATTGCCTGGATTGCCCTTTTGAGTTCCCAGCAGGATTCTGTGTCATGTCCAGGTGCTCCAGAATGAAACGCACAATGGCGTGAATGATCAACTCTTCCATTGGGGTTCACCTTCCCCGGGATTGGCTTCAACAGATTGGCTTGTTGCAACTTTTTAAACAAATTAGTGTAAGTTTCCCCCAGTGGGGTGAACTGCCTTTTCTCTTGTTGCATGTTTCTCTGTTGCATGTTTGGACGAAAACCCTGCGGACCTCGTGGTCGATAAGGCATCTCCTGATGAGCCGGGAATTGAGCGTGTGCCTGTTGATTGTTATATTGGGCTGGAGCAGGGGGTGGACGCCATTGTGGACCAGATAGCGGCTGAGCATATGATGCTGCATTTACAGGGAATGAGAACTGCGGCATGGCAAATTGTTGGCCGTGAGTTGGATAGAATTGTTGTGGCGGAGGTGCCTGGATGTACCCTTGACGGTCATTGTATCTTCCATCATTTCTTCTCGGTCCAGGACCAACCATTGCCACTTCGTCTTTCTTCTCTTTCTTCTTCCTAAAAGTACCCGACCCTGATTGCAACGCTTGGGTCGTGGCTCTCAAAGCTGTTTGGCTAACAATCTTACCCGCTTTGATTCCTCTCTCAATCATCTCCCCAATCTTTACTGCTTCACTGAATTGCTTCCCAAGGGCGGAGGCCATTGCCTGGTAGTATGTTTCGTCAAGCACTTCGATGAATTCTTCAACCATTTTATCGTCTGGGATCAAAGGGCTCACACGCGCCGCCTGTTCGCGCCACCTATAGGCATACTCTCTGAAGCTTTCGCCTGGTTTCTTTGTGATCGTCTTCAAAGAAGAACGATCAGGAGCAGCCTCCATTTTGTAGCCATAATGATTCAGGAAAGCGCTGGCCATGTCGTCAAAGGTGACCCACTTGGAAACATCTTGTTCCACAAACCATTCTGTGGCCGGTCCTCCCAAACTGTCCGCAAAGTACGCCATCAATAATTCGTCCTTCTCGATACCCCTCATTTTGTTAAGGTATATCTTCACATGGATCCTTGGATCACTTTGTCCAGTGTACGGATCGAATTTGGGCACAACAAAACCTTCAGGCAATGGCACATGAGGGAATAAGCACATGTCTTTGTATGAAATACTGGTTTTACCCCCTTGCCCTTGTATGTTTTTCACAGTTTGCTCCAGGCTTTTCAATTTCTGAGCAAAGTTAGCCTCTTCTATTTTCCCCAATCTTTCGACATCAGCATGTGATTCTGGGTGGTGTCCATGATCATACGACTCAGTGGGGCGTAGTACATTACCTCGGGTTTGGTCGAATTGTTGATCACGAGCCCTCAACTGTGGGTCACTGTTTGACCTTTGCAAAGTGTGTCCTGCAGGAACAGTGAATACTGTGGCAGGAACTTGGGCTTGGCCATGTTATCCATGCTGTGGGAATTGTGCCCCAGGTTGTACGGTAGAAGGTCCAGCTACGTTGTCAGTTTCTGGATGTGGACCGAACCCTGGAGGATAACGGGGGTCTTCTACCATTGTAGATTGCCCTTGCCCTGGTGGCTGAGCATTTGCCGTGAAAACAGCAGCACCTGGCGGAGCAGGAGGTGCCTGAACTGCTGACAAGTTACGGACCAGTTGCATCATCATTTCTTTCATGGCCGTGAAATCCTCGGCCATCTTAGCCTGTTGTTCAGCCAAGCGAACCAGCTCAGTGTTCTCAGTTTCTTCGGCCATCGTTGCTAGAGTGTCTTCTTGAAGAGGTGCTTCAACCACTTCTGGAACAGGCAGTGGTCCCTTGATTCTGGTGGAATAGGAATGCGGGGCCAGCACGGCAGTTGCTCAAGCTCTAAACAAATCAAAACACGTTAGTGCAACAAGATAGCATGGAATATGAATTTGCTCGTCGGCCTAAACAATGCCTAAGGTCGTTATGCGTCATCCCAAATTGGTTTAGATTAGATCCCCAAGTGTATTGTTTGACTTCTTCTTTTTTTTCTTCTTTTTCTCTCTTTTTTTTTTTTTCCGTATATTTTTTCAAGCGAGGCCAGAGGGTGAAATGAATTGACACATAAAAATAAGCAAAATACTTTCATTACTAAAAAAAAAGAGTACATACAATGCTTCCGGAGCACGACCAAAAAGAAACGTACAACTGACTGAAAAAAGTGAAAATAAATTACAACATGCCAAATTCAGAAGCGACATAAAATACAACAATGCCAAGATGTAAAATAAATGACAAAAAGCAACAATAATCTGCATCATCTTGGCCTGATGTATCTACTAAGGTGACTGGGGCACAAAGTCAGCTGGCTCCTCTGGGTCGAACTCGAACGGCTCCTCAGGATTTACTGGCGGGCCTTCTGCAAAGGTACGACGCAATCCGTTCAAATCTGCTGCAACTCTAGTGACGAAGGGAAGCACATGTGGGAGTATGTCCTCCGCGGGAAGCCTCCTATACTCATTGATGGACTGTGCAACATATGTAGCAGAGTCGTAAACCTGCCGATAAGCTACACTGATGGTCTGTCCTGCAGCCTGTATATCTCGAAGTCGGTCCTGTGCTAGCCTTCTGAGCTGCTCACCCTGCTCTAGTGCCCTGTCAAGTTGAGCTCGAGAATCTATGGCATCCTGTCGATGATAATCCTCCCTTCTCCTGCTTTCCAACAAAGCTGCCCTGTCGGCATCCCGCTCTGTCAATGCCTGTGAGTGCATGACACGGAGTCGTCTGACTGTGTCTAGGTGCTGGTGCGCGAAACCCTCACTCTCTGACTGAGCAGCTCTGGCGGCATCCCTCTCTGCAATTAAGTTTTGTATGGTAGCGCGGTATTCTTCCCTAATCTCACGCCTAGCAAGTTGAACCTACATATCCAGCCTAGCCTCAGTGTCGACCATGCCTGCTCTCGACCTCGCGGGCATCTCTCTAGGTATGGGCTGGTGGTAATACCACACCTTGTACTCCCGAACGACCTCCCCCTTAAGTCCATCCTGAACCTGTGTGCTTTCTGCGAGGCGCCTCCTAGTATCCCACAGGCGCAAGATCTCACCTCTAAGAGTAGCTGGGTTGAGAGGATAGTCTGAGACATATGCACTCATGTCCTCAACTATTGGGATCTCCTGCTTTCGACCCAACTGCCTAAGTACACGCAGAGGAACATAAGGCTGGGATGCTGTCAAACTCATCAGAACGAGAAAAGGACGATCCACGCATCTGTATACAACTTCCCTCTTAGGAAACCAGCTACACTGCCACAAAATCTTGTCCGGCGTGAGAGAGTTCAAGAAAGACCTCCAGTCTGGCTCATTTTCTGGGAATTTATACTTCTCGATGTGTTCGAGATGGTATTCAAGATAATCGATGTCACAGTACCTAAGAATATCACGAGGTGGGCAAGGGCGTACATGCTCCAAGAACCAGACCTGCAATAGAAGGTTACACCCCTCAAAGAAACCGCTTTCTCCCTTGTGGCATCGAGTCAAAGTATGAAATATGCTACCCAGAATCGTCGGGATGATAGTGGCGCCTGGTGCTCCACCATATAAAGCTGCCATTATCCAACTGACCTTAATAGATATCGCTCTATCCGGTAGTGGAAAAACCAACAACCCTAGCAAAGCGAACACGAAGACCTTAGGGCAAAGTAGCACCCAATCTCCATATTTCAGCTTGTCGTGGAACTCAAATCCATACTTCTTAAAACCATTATCGGCCCCAAAATGATCATACAGGTAATCAAATGAAATCCAGCCTTGGCGAACACTAGCGATCGAGAGGTCTGTTCGTACCTTGATATTATTGAAAAATTCCCGCTCATTAACCTTCCTTGGAGCAATCATATTCTTTTTCTCAAAATCCAGCTTAAGAAGCCCAGCTATCTCTTCGAGGGTCGGCGTCATCTCAAACCCCTTGAAACAGAAGGTATTTTGGCTTGGATTCCAAAACCCAACCAATGCACTGACCAAGTCTCGACGCGGGACAATAGGTTTAGTCACAAGGTCAGTCAGAAAACCGATCTTTTCCTGGACTATATCTTTCTGCATTTGACTCATTGCGTCCCACCAAGACTTCAGAGATTTATCCGATTTGGGTGGGCCATCAGTCATCATAATAGAGGGTGGAGTGGCATCAGCAGGGTACTTTCTCTTGACTGTCCTAGAAGATGATGCAGCCATTGTTCCTAATAAAAAAATGTGTCAAATGTTTGAAAACCTGAGAACAACTTAAGACAACTGACCGACAGAGCAAAACAGATGCCTAAACTGCTAATTCGAAACTCCAATTTTTTTTTTTTAACCAAAACTTTTGTCATTGTAATGACGTAAGGTTGACCCTAAGAGAATCGAAAAATTTTTTTGTCATTATAACGGCGTCAGGACTGATTCCAGGAAATTACCAACATTGGTTTTTAGATGTAATTTATAGAAGAAAAAAAATTCGACGTTACAACGACGCCACATTGACATCAAAACAAAATTTCATTTCCAGTGATGAACACTACAGTACTTTTGCAAAAATTCGCCGGTATAACGACGTGAAAAACTGGATCTCAAAAACTCCCAACATCGATATACGAGCCTTTTTCTAAAAAATTCACCATTATAACGGCGTGAAAACTGACATGAAAATTTTTCGACTTTCTAACTACTAAGTATGTAAATATATTTTTTTTTTTTTGTAAAATTTTCGTCATTATAACGACACAAAACTGACATCTACAAAAGAAGGCCAACACTGGCGCTTTTTTACAAAAATTTGCCATTACAGCAGTATGACTCAATTTTATAAAAATAACAAGACATTTACATTAAAAAATATAAAATTCACCCTGCTTCCTCACTTTTTCCTTTCATTTTTCATTTTTTTTTCTTTTCTTTTTCTTTTGAAATCCGTCTCTCTCTCATTTTGTCAGCATAACAACCTTTCCTAGTCGCATGCAACACACAGAATGTTTTTTTTTTTGACAAGTCTTTCCCAGGAAGTGGGTCCCGTTTAGACAAAAGGTAGTCAGCCTAGACAAGTGCAATACCGGTGTATCGCACCTCACTAAGTCGGATATGATGCAGATAATTGGGCCTAAAGGTTTAACTCTAGGTGACACAACTGACTCAGTGTCTAGACTGGCTGAAAACCCGGTGGACAAACCGGGCGGAAAGCGCATCAGGGCCATCCGGAAACAGTGTGTCCGGCCTAAAACCCCGTCACGCCTTCCTCCTAAATCATGGGCAATTTAGTAAGAAAGTCCCAGATGCCACAAGCAATCTAGTAAGTGTACGTGTGTGTGTGTTTCAGAGACTCAGAGGGTTGCGGAGGAAGACAGTTTATATACAGTTCAAAAAATATCAAAGCGGTAACATTCAACTTTTCATGTAATAACGACAATAATACAACAACCAAATATTTAATAAATTAAAACATGCGACAATTTAATCAAAGCCGGAGATTCTAGTTTTCACTAATCTCCCCAGCGGAGTCGCCAAGCTGTCACACCCCAAAATTTTTACTAAAATAAATAAAATAAAAGGTAGGTTGTGACTTAGGTGTTTAAAGGTACAAAATTATTTAGAGATTTTTTCGGAGTCGCCACTTGACATAGTTCAAAGGTGTGCCAAGTCACCAAAGAGGTACCTTGGAACACCTATGACTCGTAAGTGGTCTGCGTCAGAGTTCCGGGTAAGGATCTCGATTGACTCGCGGGAAGGTGTTAGGCACCCTCGAATCCTGTGCCGAGCACAGTTGCTTTATTGTCGCAATTTTAATTTATTAAGTATGGTTGTATTATTTTGCCGTTTGATTTGAATTTAATCTTTAATTCGGAAAAATCCAAAGTGTTATTCCTATCCAACCTCACAGAGGATCGGATGGATTTACACTTTAATTCATAATATATTGCGCATTCCCAACCTCACAGAGGATTGGTTAAATTCGTATTTTTATTCAGAAATTTAAAAGCGTATCATTCTTTTCCAACCTTACAAAGGACTGGACGAATTTACACTTTGATTCATAGTAAAATGTGTAGCGCATTTCCAACCTCACAGAGGACTGGTCTATTTAAAAAAAAAATTTAATTAACTCTAAAAAAAATAATTAATTTAGAATTGTCTTAATCTCAATTTAATTTTTTCCTTTAGCCTAATAAGTAGACCACAAATCATACTTATTTTTGCCCAATCGAGTGAATCTTTATTTCTTCGCCTTAGATCTCTTTAGATTTAGCGATTTGGTTTACATTTAGTATAACCATAATCATGCATCATTCTGCTTAGCCTCTCTTTCAACAAGGTTTGAACCAATTTCCATTGTTATTCTTTGCTTAGTGTTCTTGCCTAAACAATTAGGAGAAGCATCTGCCCAAGTTTAAGAATGTATAGTTTACATTTTGGTATCTTGTTTTTTTGCCTACTACGTTTGCCTAAGTCGGCCTCTTTTGTTAATTAATTTCCAAGTTTGCCTAAGTCTGCCTCTTTTGTTAATTAATTTCCAAGTTTTGATCGAGCATTTTACAAATTCATACAAAAGTTATCCTTATCTTTTGTTTATTACTTATCCCAAACTTGCCTAACCTTCACAAACTCCCAGTTGAGTATATTAGAGACATATGCAAATTTATAAAATAAATATGAGCTTGCAACTTTCCTAACATCGACATTCACTCTTAGCAGCAGAACAAATGGCCTAAAGGCAGGCCCATATCAAAGTTTTCTTATAACCAAGTCATTCATAGCAAAGATACCAGCATAAAGATAATAAAATACACAAAACTAGAAGAAAACTCCTTTAAGCCTGATCCAAATTCCATTCACGCCCAGATCTGGACCATACCTGAAGGAGATAATTTTTTTTTTTTTTTTTTTTTTTTTTTAACACCAGGACCTTTAACAAACCTTTTTACACATACTTAGGCTATGAAACAAGGTCAAACTTGTATGTAAAATAAACTAAGGTTGGAAAGTTTACCTAGCGAGTTACAATTCCAAAGTTTAGCAAGACCCAAGGAAGCTAAGGAAACAGCTACTCAGCAGCAACAACGTTACAGCAAGCACCAAATGAATCAACCAGCAAACATCATGACTTAAACCTCACTGTTCACTCTTTCACAGCCCCTTCTTTTAAGTTTCTCCCTATTCTTCCTATCAAGAAATGCTCTCCCTTTTTCAGATTTCTTTGTTTTCTCTCCTTTTTTTTTTTTTTTTTTTGAGATCTGATGACTTTTTGAAAGTAGGTGAAGAGAGTTAATGTCTGTCTTTAATGTGTAGTAAATGCCTATATATATAGGAGAGAGATGAAAGTAAAAGGGGGGAAAGTGAAAGTAAAAAAAGGGGGGAAAATGGGCTGTTGGTGTAGAAGTCCAAGGTCATTAATGCAAAAGATTTGCATTGCCATTTTTGTGCTAGCTTTCTCACCTACTTAAAAGCAAAGCTGAATCTTTCCATTTTTAAGCTTCCCCTTCCCCCAAAGTCTGACTTCTTGACACTTTTATTTATCTATATATTTTTTACTTTTCCTTTTCAAAATTTGAGAAATTAAACTTAGTAACTATTTCACAAAACTAAAGAAACCCCATCACTTAAGTCCTAAAGGCTAAAAGCATGAAAACAAATCAGACCTAGAATACCATAACAATTCTTAAACATGGTCTAAATGACCTCTTAACCATACCTAGCAAGCAAATAAATACAAACTATACTATATTACTCAACAACTACAACCAAACATCATCACAGTGTATTAACTTTCATCAAACATGCTTAAACTTTCATTAACTTTCATTGAGAAACTAATTTGTGTTAAGACTAATGAAACGAAAATCCAGATCTTAAACATGCTTAAACTTTGAATCAGAAAAACCAAGACAAAATAAATAGGCACATAAGGATTTCCTTATTTCAAACAAGAGGCTTTAGACAAAAAATATGCTAAACAAACAGTAATCCAACAAAGATATGCTTGAATAAGAAACCATAGCTGAATACCATTTTTAAACTGATGAGCAAACAAACCGTGTCATTATAACTTGAATAAGTTAAACAAATGTACAACATGATTAATTGCTGGAGTAACAAAACTAGGAATTTACTGCAGTAACAAACTAGAATTTAAATAAACTTCTCATGCTAATATCACTCTAATCATTAATTTCAAACTAAACATTTTGATCTTGTGGCCAAACAGATAAAGGAAAGCAAATAGATCAAAGGATTCTTTTCCTAACCCGTCAACTCCAAGGCTGCGTCGCGTTCAAACAATGCTCACCCATCGCGGACATGAGCGCTGCTGCCTCACTATTGGCTACAATATCACCATCGTCCTCATGATTTTACACATGAACAGAAACCAAAAGCCATCGCTTCCTAGCCTATTCTGCATTTCACACCACCCCTTATTGCTCAAAGAGTTCCCTCACAACCATAGCGACTCAACAGTCATCACCATATCGCCACCACCCATAAACAAACAAACCACCACAGATCATGGAAAAACCGTTTCCTAAACCTCACTAACGGCTTCCCCAAAACAGCCCCTCCACGGACTCAAAACGGCCCCTACGATCAAACCCAAACCAACACCATACTCACTCCAATCAACGGCCACATCCAAAACAGAACGAGAAACAAAGAAAAAGAGAAGAAGAGAACAACAAAAACGATCAGAAGCGGGTGAACAAAAACAGGCGGGGGAGAGAAAATTTTTTAAGAAATGGGGTACGGGAGAGGTAGAGAGGAGCAAAAGAAAAGAAAGGAACAAAGAAACTAACCCAAAAAAAAATCAAAGTGGCCGGATTTTCAATTTTGACCGAAGCTTTGACCGTCGATCTACGAAAATTGGTCGCTCCTTTGCAAAAATAAATGGTGGGAATGGAACAAGGAGGTCGAGATCTATCCGATGATATACTTTGCTAAATTTTCCGGCCACCGGAGGTGGTGGCCGGCGGCGGCAGCGCGGTGGCCGGCCGGTGGAAGGCGAATTCCGGCGATGGGGTAAAATTTTGACAGAGTTTTGTTAGTCTTGAGACTAAAGGGTGTGAGGGAGTGAAAAATGAAGGATTTGGTTTATATATTGTGGGGTATGGGCCGGGTTAAAATATTGGGCTGGTGGACTTGGCATTGGGCTGCGATATTTTTTACAAATGGCCGTAAAATTACTTATGCACACACAACTAAACTAAAATCAAACCACATACTTTACAACACTATCACAATTAAACATAGAATTACAAAAAATTAAGCACGTAACAAGTGATTTTTGTTAATTTTCAAATTTTAACGTCCTAATTAGAAACAAATTTAATTAAGAACAAACACTAGAAGTCCAGAAAAAAAATTGACGACACGTCCTAAGTATCTAACACGAATATTTTGAGCATTTTTGAATTTTGTGTGCCAAAATTATGTGATTACACATACTCCTCGTGGGAACGATACTCATCGTATCACTTTATTACTTGTCGACCACGTATACTTGCGTGTGAGTTTGGGAGCAACAAGTTTTTGGCGCCGTTGCCGGGGACTAATTATTGACTGATTTCTTTTTGAACAGTTTATTACTTACTATTCAGGTTTAATTTTTGTTTTGAGTTTCGTGCTGTTTCAGGTATTAGGTCCTACTTGATCTTTACCTACAGGAATGGCAGAAGAACAAGCTTTAGCTGTGCGAGATGTTGCTCTCCCCAGCCTGGAGGGAGTAGCATCGAGCATAGTTAAGACCGCTATCACCGGGGGCTTTGAGATTAAGTCCGGCATGATTAAGTTGCTGCATGTGACTGGACAATATGGTGGATTACTTCATGAGGATCCGCAGCAACACATTCAGAACTTTCTGGAGATCAGTGATACTTATACACCAGCCGGTGTTCCTACTGATTATGTTCGCTTGACGTTGTTCCCGTTTTCACTGATTGGGGCAGCAAGGAAGTGGTTAAAGGCTGAAAAGTCTGGGTCTATCACTACTTGGGAGGATTTGGCTAAGAAGTTCTTGGCTAAATTTTATCCGTCTGCCAAGACAGCCCGGCTGAGGAGCGAAATTATGTCCTTCAGACAGTTAGAAGGAGAATCCTTGTATTCAGCCTGGGAGCGATTCAAAGCTCTATTGAGAGATTGTCCACATCACAACCAATCCAATGAGGTTTTTGCACACACTTTTGTTGAGGGGCTGAACCAACACACTAAGATCGTGGTTGATGCTGCTGCTGGAGGCCAAGTACTGGCCTTGAATTTTGATCAAATTTATGATTTACTTGACAAGTTTTCGCAGAGCAATCCTGATTGGCAGGGAGATGGTAGAGCTATTACGCAGAAACCTGCAGGGGTACTTCAGTTAGATGCAGCTTCAGAGCTAAGGTCGAGGATGGATGCTATTTCCAATCAAATTAGCAAGTTAGCTCTGCCAAAGGCTCAGCAACCAGTGGCTCCAGTGCAACAACTCCAGAGCTTTTGTGAGGTTTGTGGTCAAGACCATGCTACAGAGGTTTGCTCCTCTAATCCAGAGTCAGTTTATTACGTGGGTAATCAAAACAGGCTGCAGGGTCAAAATCAGTTTGGTAATGGTTATTATCAAGGTAATACGAGAGCCCCGAATAATTACCACCCACTTCCACCTCCACCACAGCAGGTTAGCTATTCAGTTGAAGAGATGTTAAAGCAGTTGATGGCGGGCCAGCAGAGAATGATAGCTGATACTGCAGCTCATGCAGTGGCCATACAAGATATTGCCAATGCTCACAAGAACCTAGAGCACCAGTTGGGGCAGTTGGTGGGAGAAATAAGCACTGTGAAAAAAGAGCCTGAACAATGTCTTGCAGTGACTTTAATAGAAGGTGGAGAGCTGCTGGCCAAGTCCGAGGAGAGAGCTGAAATAGAAAAAGTTGAAAAAGTGGAGAAGGTGAAGAAGAAAGAAGAGAAAAAGGAGGCACCTCTGCCACCTCCACCATTCCCGCAGAGACTATTATCATCGAAGGATCTGGCCCAGTATCAAAATTTTGTGAGTATGTTGAAAGAACTTCAAGTTAATATTCCTTTGACTGATGTGTTTGAATTAATGCCATCCTTTGTGAAGTTCTTAAAAGAGATTTTAGTCAAGAAGAAAAAGCCTCAAGAGATAGATACAGTTGAGTTAGTTGAGGAGTGTAGCACAATCTTGAGCAAGCTACCTCCAAAACTTCAAGATCCTAGGAGGTTTACTATTCCCTGTACCATTGGAAGGCATAATATCACTGGTGCCTTGTGTGATTTAGGTGCGAGCATAAATCTCATGCCTCTGTCTTTTTGCAAAAGGTTAGGGCTAGGAGCAATCAAGCCCTCTTCAGTTACTCTTAAGATGGCAGATGGATCTCTCACTCACCCTGATGGTAAGTTGGAGGATGTGTTGCTTAAAGTTGGTAAGTTTACATTCTCTGCTGATTTTGTAGTCCTAGATTATGAAGAGGACCGCGAAGCTCAAATCATTTTGGGGAGACCATTCCTAGTCATCTCGAAGGCAATTATTGACATGGAGCTGGGTGAGATGACTGTTAGAGCGCATGGAGAAAAGGTTACTTTCAAGGTTTATAATGAGAAGGAGCACATAGCTAAGGTGGAAGAGTGCTCTATGATTGAATGTGTCAAACAAGAAGATGGAAGTAAACCACATGTGAAGTTGAAGATGGGTTCTCTAAAAGAAGGGAAGAAAGCAAAAGTTCGACGTAAGAAGAGAAGACATAAAGGCTGGAAGTGAGCTAAAAGTGTCGTCGTGCCACGACGTTAACTAAGGCGCTTCTCGGGAGGCAACCCGAGTTTGTACTTGTATTATTTCATTTATTGTGTCACGTAGTTGTTGTTTTTCCTTGGATTGCAGGTTCATGTAATGTCGAGGCTAAGTGTGGGGTGTCCTCACCCTTGCCTACTATTGATGACCTGATGAGGGAAGTCTGAGTACCTCATACTATATGGAAGCCTGGAGGATGCTAGCACCAAGGACTAGAATCTTCAGGGAAGTTTTCTTTACCTTGCACTTGCTTATTTTTAGCACTGAGGACAGTGCTTAGTTTAAGTGTGGGGTGGGGGGAACTACCCTTTATCTATTTTTGAGGTTAGGGATGCATGTACCATAGGATTTTTGTTTTGTCACTTGACTTTATTTTTATTTGTTTCTTGCTTTAATATATAAAAAAATATATTAGAAAACCAATGAAAAATTCCAAAAAGATTTTCTTTTTAGTCTTTATTAGTGGTACATGTCATCCACCCCGTGGTTTTTCTTATGGCCTCGGTTCTTTTCCACGGGGAGGCCTTTGAACCGGGTAGTTTTTCTTTTTAGGATTAGGATAGTTAGTTGTAGATGACCCTAGACGTAGGAAAAAGGTAGAATGCTAGGTGCCTTTGATTTGTTTGATACCGGTGGACTTGAATTGATTGCATGTGCTATTTGTGGTGTCCTGGGGTTTTAATTGTGATGCATGCCTAAAAAAAAAAATGGAACAACCCCCTTGAGATGCTTGAGTCCGCTTGTTTGACTTGATTGTGAACCTTTGTGCATTAGTGCTTAAATTTCCACAAGTTGCATTCTAGAAGCTTAGTTGAGAGTTGTTGATGGAGCCTTTTTGTGTGGACCACGTGCGATGTGTGTTGTGAGGCATGTTCTTGTTTACTCCATGTTGCATATTAATGTCTAGAACTTGCCCCGTGTGTGTGCAAAGCGAAATCTTAGGTTTGCTCTAGTTGGGAAATGATACAAGGCTTTCTTTTGATTTGCCTACCCTTACATATATACCTTGGAAAAATTATTGTGATTTATTTGACCCTTTTTGTTGGCACCCACACCCCGAGCCTACACATTTGTTCTAAATTGTCTCTTTTGGCCCTTTACTCCTTAAGCACTTTAGTTGATATTGTGTAGTTGATTGGAGTTGTGGTTGGAATTGGGAGGTTTTTGAGTGGAGCTAATGAAGGGGAATAATTGAAAATTTGTGAAGTAGTGAAAGGTATTGGCAAGGTTGGATGAAATTGAAATAAGAAAAGAAAAAAAAATAGCAAAGTTGAAAAGAAAAGAAAAAAAAAATTGTGGAAAAAGAAATAAAAAAAAAGAGAAAAAGATATTCATTCCTTGCTAGTGTGTGCTTAAAAGAAAAATGCTACTTGTTGAGAAGGTGTGTGTGTGAAAGTTGTTGATTGGGTGGCTTTGATGAGATTGATGCTTAACTTGAATGTGATGTATTAAAGTGCTTAGGGAGGTAGTCACTATTACCATATGTATCCTACCCGCCCCTTAGCCTACATTACGACCCTTCTAAAGTCCTAGTTAATCCCGATTGGAGTGAGCTTACATTAGTGGAGTCCTACACTACGGGCAAGCCTATGGTACATTGTGTGTGACATGTGAGCTTTTCATGAGAGTGAGTGAATTCTTTCTATGCTATTGTCCCCATTCTATTCTTGATATTCATGGTTGTGTGTGATACTTGGGGGACACTCTCTTGCTTCATTTTGGTGAGGGCACATGGTTTGCATGAAATAAGTGAAGTTGGTGGCTTCTTGGTTGAGTAGATAGGTGTGATTTTGTGGGAGCATGGTTGCAATAAGTTGAGTTTGTGCATTTGAGTTATTTTGGGGTGGTTGTTCTCATATTTTTGGTTTTGGTAAATTGTTGGCATATTGTGGATCCATAGTAGTCATGTGTGCATTGGTTCAATGGTCAGTATCAACCATAGTCATAGGCAGACCTGTTTTACCTAGGTTGGGAAGTTATTTGTGATTGCTCGAGGGCGAGCAAAGATTCAAGTGTGGGGTGGTGATGTTTGGCATTTTATGCCAATATTTCCTTAATATTTCCTTACATTTGGATACTTTATTCGCTCGTTTTATAGTTTATGAATGTGGTTTTACACTAATTTTATGTCGTGTGTATGTAGGTTGTTATGCAGTGCAATTGGAGCTTTTAAGAGCAAGAAAAGATTGGATTTTGATTGAGGATTGGATTGAGCACACGAAGGCACAACACGAAACGAGAAAAGGAGGAACGGAACAGGAAAATGGCCTGGCGCCCTAGCCCATGCGCCGCGCCACTTATAGCGCGCAGTGGCTAGGCGCGATTCCTTGTGCGGCGCGTGCCAAACGCGGGGAGTTTTCGACGGGTTCTGTCCAAGGTCACGCGTTCTGGGGCAGCCTGTTATAGCGCCCCTTGTGCGCGTTTTTACTTCCTATTTCGTCTAGGATTGGGTCTAACTTATTACTAGGCTTTTGTAAACCCTATAAATACTCTTTTACTTAGTTTTTGATAGGAGTTCAGACTTTGGAGCAAATTGGAGAGCTCATAACATCAAGACAAGGGTTTTTCTTCCTTCCATTAATTTATTTCATCATTATTTCATTATTACATCAATTCCTTGTGTTGTTATTATGAGTATGCGTAGCTGAATATAGCGTTCTAGGGTTAGAGTATTTCATGAAGGTTGATGTTTGAAGATTGATTCCCATTAATTGAATCCCATTACGGGTTACTTATTCTTTCTTGATTTCACTTGTGTAATTGTCAGGGCCCGATTATTACGCATTATCTATGGTTTTTAGATTGAACTCTGTCACGCCCTAAAAATATTTGTTATTAACTAACCGCGCGAGGTGCGAGTTTATTTATTTAAAGGCTCGTGACTGGTGTTCAAAAAAGTACAAAAATTATTTAGAGAACTCGGAGTCGCCACTTGACATAGTTTAAGGTGTGCCAAGTCACCAAAAGGTACCTTGGAACACCTCTGACTCGTCTAATGGTCTGCGTTAGAGATTCGGGTAAGGTTCTCAGCTGACTCTCGGGAAGGTGTTAGGCACCCTCGAGTCCTGTGCTAAGCACAGTTGCTTTATTGTCACAATTTTAATTTATTAAATATGGTTGTTATATTAATGTCGTTAATTTATACTTTGATTAAAAGCGTATCATTCCTTTCCAACCTCACAGAGGATTGGACGAATTTACACTTCGATTTACAGTAAATGAGTGGATGCGTAAATAAATGTTTAAAATGTATCATGCAATCCCAACCTCATAAAGGATTGGTCTATTTTCTCTTAAAAAAAGAATTTTATTAACCTCAATAATAATCAATTTAGGATTAATTTATCTTATTTATTTATTTTTTGCGTAACAAGCGGACCACAAGCCACACTTGTCGTTGTGCCTAATCGAGTAAATCTTTTCAATCCTATTTAATTTGCCTAATCGTTATATTTTTGGATGGGTAATTATGTCAAAGTAGAATGCACTTTGACTAATTCAAAATATAAATGGTTAAAAATTTGCAATATTTAAATAGATTTGTTGAAGAAAAAAAAAATAATAATAATAAAACACTTGTAGCCATGAGTAAAAATATCATTTGAAGTTGAGCTAAACGTGCAAAATATATTAGTACTTTTTATATATATATAAGTTCCTTCTCTTTAATTTGTAAACAATAATTTGTTATGCCTTTGAGAATAAATGAAGGGTAGTAGACAAAGGCACATGGACCTTATAGAACTAATAGGGGTTTGCATGAAAAATGGAGCAGATTATTGGTAAAAAGTGAAACGTTTACAGTTTAGCAACAATATTGGGCTGAAGGCTTTTTTTTTTTTTTGAAAATGGGCAGTTTTAAAAGCCTGTTTTGCACAATTGACCATATTTCTATTCTTATTCCAAATGGTGGCCATATAAAATAACATGTGGTCAGATTTAAGTGGTCAGATTTAAAGAAAACACCCTAATTTTGAGCCTACTCGTTTCAGAAATCAGTGTTGATTCGCTTTGCACTTATGTCCTATTTTTGCCTACTTATATCAGTCTCAAACCATTTTTACACAAGTGGCTCACGATTTCAAATATATATTTATATACATAGTTAAAACACAAAATGAGTCACCAAAATATACTTGCTTAATAAATCATATGCAAACTATTAATGAAACTCAACGTGGTCAAGCAACATGTATTGGGCCTAGATTAAACCATTCTAGATTCTTATCATTTCTTATGACAAATAGTTAAAAGAATTGCTCAAACGCGAACGTAAGCAAAATGGGATAACTCTTATCAAGCTCGTTTCCATGCATAGATCATCTTTAAACATGACAAATATATACAAAGTAAAAGTATAATGCAAGAGTTGGAATATTTACCTAGTGAGTAAACTTCTTGGCACAAGCAAGTAACAAGATCTAACGAGCTTTTAGCCAAACCAAATCAAACAAAAAAAACAGCAGCAAACCCTCCAAAATCAGCACCGAAACAGCCCCTTTAAACTCCTATTTGAACCCCTAAACTTAAAGATTTATGCTCCAAAAGGCCTATGAAGTAAAGGCTTTTTGGTTCTAAATCTCCTCTCAAAACTTACTAATTTTCTTTAAGTGTTTTTCTCTCAATTTCTTGTAAATTTCAGCTTGTTCTTGGTGTCTAATGAGGGCATTAAATGGCCCTATTTATGGCTGAAATTGAGAGCCAAAAGGTGGGGTGTGGACTTGTACAAAAGTACAAGCCCACACCCTACACTTGAGTGCTTTTAGTCCCATTTTTCAAGCAAAAGTACAGCAGTTGAAAAGCCACTGTTTCAGCCCTCCAAAACAGTCCTAAGAGCTGAAATAATATAAGTAGGGTCCTTTAAGAGGACCCCCAATACTCATTACATAAACTAGAAAGAACTAGGATCAACTAGACAAACTAATCAGCCTCAAACTGAGTTGAAACTGAACCAGATTCTAACTAAAAGGAACAAACTAGACTTACAAGTAAACTAATTGACTAAACTAAATCAAAACTCAAGACCAAAGCAAGAACAATCATTTAAACTAGTTGCTTTCAGATTCTGGACAGTTAAACATGCTTTCAGATTTCAGTTCCCTGCCTCGCAAACTCATGTAAACACACAGCCACACACAGTAAACTTCAAATATGCTTTGTTAGGATGAACTAGCGTGTGAAAAAGCTCCAAACGAAACAATCAACATTTGTTCAATATTTACCAAGCTCGGATAATTTTCTTTGATTACTAGACAGTCAACAACTTTCATGTTTAAATTGCTAAGACTTCATCAGCATAACAAGAGCTTATTCACATGCTAAAATTAATCTAAAGAAATATTTATCCCTGAACAAACCTAAACGAAATGAGTGAAGTAAAGGAAACAGGGCCAAGGGAATTTCTTCTAACCCGTCTCAAGTTGATCACTTCAAAACATCGACGCCACTGCTTAGTCGCAGCTTCAATCGTCACTGCTTCACCCTCGCTGCCACAGTTCTAGTTTTGTCGTGCCACTGTTACAGCTGCGACGTACTGTCTAATCAAAACATAACAGCTCCAAATGACACCATAAACAAACCCCCGCCATTGACATCACTGCCTCGCTGCCTCCACCGCGACTCGTACACTGCCTAATCGAAACAGAACTAAACATATCACCCCACTTTCTCCGTTCATCAATAAATCATCATCATCATAGCCTTCCCTCACTGCCCCAAAACAGAAAAACATCACCATCACTGCCTTAAATCCATCATTTCCAACGACACAAATCCGAACACCCCCTATATCGCAACGATCACAACTCCCCACTATCGCAGCCTCGCCATCAACAAAAACCATAACCAAATCAGCCCCGGATTCATCCTCATCACATCAAACCAAATCACCATCAAGTCGCACCATAACACAAAAGAAAAGAAATAAAAATAAGAAGAAGAAGAACAAGGAAAAAAAACAGAAAGAGAAACGAAAAACAGAAAGGGGAAACGGGACACGGGACTGGGCAAAAAGGAGAGGGGTTTTTGGGAGATGGGGTACAAGGGGTGACGGGGAAGGGTAAAGGGAAGGGAAAGAAGTGGAGAAAAACTAAAAACTCACCGGATTTGGAAGTTTGACCGAGCTTTGACCGTCGATCTACTCTAAACCGTCGGGATTTTGAAGAAAATAATAGCGGAAATGGAAAGAGGGGGCCGAGATCTATAAAATAGTGTATTTTGGTATTTTTCGGGCCACCGGAGGTGGTGGCCGGCCGGCGGAACAGTGGCGGGGCCACGGTGGGACTATGTTTTCCGGCGGCTGAGGAAATTTCGGCATAGCTTCGCTGGTCCTGATGGACTTGAGGGGTGTGAAATGAGAAGTGAAGTGTTTTTTTGTTTAAATAGGTGGGGTATGGGCCGGGTTAACAAATGGGCTGACGGGCCAATGTACTGGGCTGATATTTTTTTATATATAGCCACAAAAATGATTTATACATACAAAATTAACTAACATAAGATCACATAATCTACACTAAATATCACAATTAATCATAGATTACAATTAGACACATAACAAGCAATTTTCGGCCATTTTCATATTTTCCATCCTAATTAAAGACAAATTTAGCTAAGAATAAACACTAGAAGTCCGGAAAAATTTGACGAGACGTCCTAAGAATCTAATACGACTATTTTGACTATTTTTTAATTGTGTGTGCCAAAATTAGGTGATTACAGCTGCCCCTCTTTGTTCGGGAACACGAAGAGTTTTCGGACAAAGAAGTAATCGACAACTAATTTTGGCTTTTCGGTTCTAGCCGAGAGCAATGCTTTTCAAAACGGTGACCGTACCTTGAATTTCGGTTCTAACCGAGAACAAAGTTACCTACATATCCCCGGACTAAGGAATCAGGTCAGTGTAGTTCCTCATGTGCGGTAGCTGGGACTACCGCATTCAAATAGACACTAGACTCACTAAGACAACACTTAGACACTCTAAACTACTTAAGACAAAAATAGAGACTCTTCTAGACACACTTGGGGCTAATACTAGACACTCTAGACTACTAGGAGGCTGTCGTTGCTGAGTACTGGTTGCTTGCTGGTGGTCGTTGCTTTTACAAAGAAAAAAATGGAATTACAACATTGAAAGATGTAAAAGTTAACAATTCCTAGACTATATCTTCATGCTTCCTTGAGGTAAATCTCGGCTTGAAAGACAAACTCCATCGCCCGTTGTATGGGCAAGCACCATCTGAAACTTGAAATGGTCGCATCTGTTTCAAACAGGTTTTGACTTGAAACTGGGGATGGTTGCTATCTTCGAGCAGGACTAACTTTTAAAAGGAAGTGGTTGCTATCTTTGAGAGCAAATGAGTTGAACTGAATGTGAGTGCTATCTTCTAGCAAAACTGACTTGAAAGGAAAATGATCGCTGTGTTTTAGCAGATCTTGACATGGAAAGGAAATGACGCTATCTTTGAGCGAAAACTGACTCGAAAAGGAAATGATCGCTATCTTCTAGCAGATCTTGACATGGAAAGGAAATGACGCTATCTTTGAGCGAAACTGACTCAAAAAGGAAATGATCGCTATCTTTTAGCAGATCTTGACATGGAAAGGAAATGACGCTATCTTTGAGCGAACCGACTCGAAAAGGGAATGATCGCTATCTTTTAGCAGATCTTGACATTGAAAGGAAATGACGCTATCTTTGAGCGAATTGACTCGAAAAGGAAATGATCGCTATCTTTTAGCAGATCTTGACATTGAAAGGAAATGACGCTATCTTTGACCGAATTGACTCGAAAAGGAAATGATCGCTATCTTTTAGCAGATCTTGACATTGAAAGGAAATGACGCTATCTTTGAGCGAACTTGACTCGAAAAAGAAATGATCGCTATCTTTTAGCAGATCTTGACATTGAAAGGAAATGACGCTATCTTTGAGCGAACTGACTCGAAAAGGGAATGATCGCTATCTTTTAGCAGATCTTGATATGGAAAAGAAATGACGCTGTCTTTGAGCGAACTGACTCGAAAAGGAAATGATCGCTATCTTTTAACGATCTTGATATGGAAAATAAACGACGCTATCTTTGAGCGAAACTGACTCGAAAAGGAAATGATCGCTATCTTTTAGCAGATCCTGACATGGAAAGAAAATGACGCCATCTTTGAGCGAAAACTGACTCGAAAAGGAAATGATCGCTATCTTTTAGCAGATCTTGACATGGAAAGGAAATGACGCTATCTTTGAGCGAAACTGACTCGAAAAGGAAATGATCGCTGTCTTTTAGCAGATCTTGACACGGAAAAGAAATAAAGCTATCTTTGAGCGAAACTGACTCGAAAAGGAAGTGATCGCTATCTTTTAGCAGATCCTGACATGGAAAGGAAATGACGCTATCTTTGAGCGAAAACTGACTTGAAAAGGAAATGATCGCTATCTTTTAGCAGATCCTGACACGGAAAGGAAATGACGCTATCTTTGAGCGAAACTGACTTGAAAAGGAAATGATCGCTGTCTTTTAGCAGATCTTGACACGGAAAAGAAATGAAGCTATCTTTGAGCAAACTGACTCGAAAAGGAAATGATCGCTGTCTTTTAGCAGATCTTGACACGGAAAAGAAATGAAGCTATCTTTGAGCAAACTGATTCGAAAAGGAAATGATCTCTATCTTTTAGCAGATCTTGATATGGAAAAGAAATGACATTGTGTTCTAGCGGGAATTGACTCGAAGAGAGAATGGAGTTCCGTCTGACATCTAGCGCAACTATCCCAGTTCAAGTGGTCCTAGCTCTTTCTTAGCAACATAGCAAATGTCACACTTACTTTCTGCATCGTGGATACACCCTGTTTCGGATCTTGCAAATAAGCTTAGTGACTCTTGTTCTATTTCTTCACAGTACTATGGGATGAACAACGCCTAAAGCTTCTCCCAAACGTATCCACTCTTCATGATACAATTTTGGTATGTCGTCCTTCCGGCTTGATGTGCGGTGCTGGGCTCCAATTATCAATGTTGATCATGACTTGCTGAGAACTTTTCCATCGTCGAGGGTGTGCCCTGCTCGCTGGAATTAAACCTGAATCCTGTAAGACAGAGTTTTGCAATTTTCTTTTGTTGCTCATGGGAGGTTAGCGCCGAAAGGGCGAAGAATTAATGGTGAGGCAAGATGTACAAATGGGATAAAAAAAAGTTTAAGGGCGAAAGTCGTTTGGACAGAGAACGTCTTTCTGAAAAGGGAAACTTATCTGGCAATAAACTGGCGTCCTTGATGATCATGACATGTATCTTGGATGACCTCGTCCGACCAGTACCACTTGTTTGTTGAGAGTTGATCCACGGAAGATATCAAACCATAACCAAGTTGAGGTGACTCTCAAGTCGACTAGTAGCGCCCTTTCGGGTTTTCACCAACTAGCCTCTCTCTTTAATCTTTTGCCTCACTGTTTGTCTTGCGGCGCCTTCTCAGGTTTTCACCGGCAAGACTTTTTCTTTTCTCTTTTTTTTTTTTCTTTTTCTTTTTTTTTTCCAATTCAATTTACAACACCAACATCTCTTGAAAAATGTGAATAGATGATACAAAAATGATAGAAGTTTGTTTTTATTTTATTTTATTTATGAAATAAAATAAAAACAAACTTCTGCCCCAGTTTAGCATGAAAAGGGGATCTAAATTTCCTTTGATGTTGGCCGCAAACTTGAAGGCAAGTTTTGCGTCAATATGAGACAGGAAAGAATGAACCTTTCACTGTTACGAACACAAAGAAAATGGGGAGGAATATTGAATTTCCTCCATTTTCTTTTAAAAAATAAAAACAACTTCTGCCCCAGTTTAGGATAAACTGGGGTCTCTTGTTTTCTTGACATATTCCGCAAGCCTGGAGGCAAACTTTGCGCGAATAAAAGTAGAAAGGGAAAGAGGAATTTTCTTTTATTGCGACCGCACCAGAATGGTTGCCTACGTATCCTTTTGAGAGGAATCAGGTCAGACGTAGCTCTAGGCAAATGCCCAGGTTTCTTTTGATGCTTTTCAGTTTCATTTCATTTTGGTACAATTACATTGATTCCAGCCGAGAATATGTCTCGAAAGTACAATATTCAAAATGCTAATAAGGGATACAATTTGGGATAGCAAAAGAGAACAGAAGCCTTGCATTCATCCTGATTTGAAAGCCATCTTGAAATCAAATGTAGTACCTCTTGACCGCGTCTGCATTGACGGGTATTTCAGTTGTCCTGCCTTCTGGATCTGTAAGGTACAAGGCGCCATTTGGCAATACTTTCTTTACCAGGTATGGCCCTTGCCAATTTGGAGCAAATTTTCCTTTAGCTTCTTCCTGATGAGGAAAGATTCTCTTCAAGACTAATTGCCCTTCTTTCAAGTCGCGGAGGCGCACTTTCTTGTTGTAGGCTCGGGCCATTCTTTGCTGATACAATTGGCCATGACAAACTGCATTGAGCCTCTTTTCATCAATGAATGACAACTGTTCCAATCGGTTCTTGACCCACTCCGTGTCCTCAATCTCTGCTTCCACAATAATCCTGAGAGATGGTATTTCAACTTCAGCGGGTATGACTGCTTCAGTTCCATATACCAATGAATATGGGGTCGCACCTATGGAGGTGCGCACAGTTGTGCGGTAACCAAGCAAAGCGAAAGACAACTTCTCATGCCAATCACGAGATCCTTGTATCATTTTCCTAAGGATCTTCTTGATATTCTTATTGGCTGCTTCAACCGTGCCATTTGCCTTTGGTCGGTAAGGTGTGGAATTTCGGTGTATGATCTTGAATCTTTCACACACGTCATTCATTAAATGACTGTTCAGATTTGCCGCATTATCAGTGATGATGGTACTTGGGATACCAAAGCGACAAATAATATTAGAATGAATGAAATCCACCACAGCTTTCTTGGTCACGGACTTGAGAGTGACGGCCTCAACCCATTTGGTGAAATAATCTATTGCAACCAAAATGAATCTGTGCCCATTCGATGCTCTTGGTTCGATAGGCCCGATAACATCCATCCCCTATGCTGTAAAAGGCCACGGGGCTGACATTGTGTGCAACTCTAAAGGAAGTGAATGTATCAAATCACCGTGTACTTGGCATTGATAACACTTTCGCACAAAAGTAATGCAGTCATTTTCCATGGTAAGCCAGAAGTATCCCGCTCTGAGTACTTTCTTAGCTAGCACGTACCCGCTCATGTGGGGTCCACAGATCCCGGAATGCATGTCATTGAGAATTTTCGTGGCTTCAGTTGCATCCACGCATCTTAACAGTCCCAAATCAGGTGTCCTTTTGTACACCACCCCTCCACTCAGAAAGAAACCACTTGCCAGTCGTCGAAGCGTTCTCTTTTGATTATTTTCTGCCATTGGAGGATATGTCCCATCTTGAAGGAAATTCTTGACATCAAAGTACCACGGCTGACCGTCAATTTCTTCTTCAATCACATTGCAGTATGCATGTTGGCTTTGGACCTGAATCTCTAATGGATCAATATGGGCTTTATCAGGATGGACAAGCATTGAGGCTAATGTAGCCAATGCGTCAGCCAGCTCATTATGTATTCTGAGAACATGTCTAAACTTTAGAACATCGAACTTTTGGCGAAGGTCGTCCATACACTGCTTGTACATAATCAACTTAAGATCTCGAGTCTCCCATTCACCCTTCATTTGGCGTATTAAAAGATCTGAATCTCCGATCACCAGCAATTCTTTGATGTCCATGTCTAGAGCCATACGCAAACCCATTATGCAAGCTTCATACTCAGATGTGTTATTAGTGCAATTGAAGCGGAGTTGGGCAGCTGCCGGATAGTAATGTCCCGTCGGAGAAATGAGGACTGCTCCAATACCATGGCCTTTTGAGTTAGAAGCACCGTCAAAGTACATTTTCCACACGTGCTCTTCTTCATTAATCAACTCTTCAAGCACATCTACCTCCTCATCAGGGAAGTAAGTCTTCAACGGCTCATAATCATCATCCACCGGATTTTCAGCCAAATGATCGGCTAAGGCTTGAGCTTTCATTGCAGTTCTGGTGACATAAACTATGTCAAATTCTGTGAGCAGGATCTGCCATTTTGCAAGTTTGCCAGTTGGCATCGGCTTTTGAAATATGTACTTCAATGGATCCATCCGGGAAATCAGATAAGTGGTATAGGACAAAAGATAATGTTTCAACTTTTGTGCAACCCAAGTTAGAGCACAACACGTCCTTTCCAACAAAGTGTATCTGGCCTCGCAATCTGTGAACTTCTTGCTCAGATAATAAATGGCCTGTTCTTTCTTTCCCGAGGCATCATGTTGCCCCAATACACAACCAAAGGAGTTTTCATTGACTGACAAGTACAAAAACAATGGTCGGCCAGGCTCAGGCGGAACCAAAACAGGAGGATTTGACAAGTATTGCTTGATCTTGTCGAAGGCTTCTTGGCACTCCTCGGTCCATGCAATTGATGCATTCTTTTTCAACAACTTGAGGATCAGCTCACATATTGTGGTAAGTTGAGCAACGAACCTACTGATGTAATTCAACCTGCCTAGAAAGCTTTTAACATCCTTCTTGGTTCGAGGCGGAGGTAATTCTTGTATTGCTTTGATCTTTGCGGGATCCAGTTCAATACCTCGCCTGCTAACAATGAAACCCAATAATTTTCCAGCAGGCACACCAAATGCACACTTGGCTGGATTCAGCTTCAGATTGTACCTACGGAGCCTTTCAAAGAACTTTCTGAGATCTCTCACGTGGTCTTCAGCAGTTCTAGACTTGATAATCACATCATCCACGTACACTTCTATTTCTTTATGCATCATATCATGGAAAATGGCAGTCATAGCTCTCACGTAGGTTGCCCCAGCATTTTTCAAACCAAATGGCATCACTCTATAGCAATAAGTTCCCCAAGGCGTAGTGAATGCCGTTTTTTATGCATCATCTTCATCCATCTGGATTTGGTGGTATCCGGCATAGCAGTTAACAAAGGATTGTATCTCATGTTTGGCACAATTATCTACGAGAGTGTGAATATTAGGCAACGGGAAATTGTCTTTGGGACTTGCCTTGTTCAAATCTCGATAGTTGACACATATCCTTGTTTTTCCATCTTTCTTAGGAACCGGAACAACATTTGCAACCCAAGTAGTGTACTGAACCGATTGAATCACTTTTGCATCCAACTGTTTCATTATTTCATCATGGATTTTCTTGATCATATCAGTTTTGAACTTCCGTTGCATTTGTCTCACTGGAGGGAAGCCAGGTTGAATTGGCAATTCATGGACTATCAATTCGGAACTCAAACCCGGCATCTCATCATACGACCATGCAAAAACATCTCGATATTCAAAGAGCACTTTCCGAATATCGTTCTTCACTTCAGGTAGGGCATACATGCTTATCTTGGTTTCCCTCACATCATCAGGGCTCTCAAGATTAACATCCTCTGTATCAGCCAAATTGGGTTTAGGCTTGCCCTCATGGCGTTCAACTTCCAGGCCTATCTCAAAATCTGCCTGTTCCCCGTCATATTCGATCTCATTAACAGATTCCTCAATGTTTTCTTCGTCACTTTCAACCTCAACTATGGTTATGGAGCCAAAATCAGATTGTGGTCCCTGGATGGACGATAAGTTCCTTGAACATGTCATGATATCAGGACCAGCAGATATATCACTACAGATAAACAAAAATAGAATAAAATTAGGAATATGAACAGAGATTGAAGTAAAGCTTGGCTCTTGGCCTTTCATTAATGAAAAAGGGTTTGAATTACAAAAGGAAAGATGAGCAAAATAATACACTTGGCATACAACCCTTAGAATATCCAAGTGTATTCAAAAGAAAACTGTAAAACAACAGTCTACCAAGACCCCTTCCTGATGGGGAAGGGAGTTGCATTCCAGTTTGTCAGGTGCACGTCCGGGCCAATGTACTGAATTGAAGCATTACTGGAGCCTTCACCCGGCTGTACCATGCAGATTTCAAAAATGCCACCTAGATCAAATGGTGCATCCTGGTTGTCTTCCACTGTGTTGACATTTGTAGCAACAACCTTTGGTTTCATAACATAACCCACAAAAGACTGAGCGAGACACGGAATTGGCTTTGGGAGAGACCAAACTTCCGACTTCTTTTTCTTTGCTTGCTTGCGATCAGCTGCTTTTGGCTTGAAACCTAGTCCCCATGTGCCTTGCACGCCATTTGGACAAACCGGATTTACCCTGCCTTGTAGTGACGCTCCCAAACCCTTTCCAAATTGGAAACAATGCTTTAACATTTCGGACGCCATCATGATAGACGTCTCTGACACTCTTGGGATGGGTATAGGTTTCCCTTCTGTTACTTTTTCCACATACACCACATCGGAGGTTTGATACATGATGGTTGGGCGTGTAGTGACGGCTTCAAGGGCTGGTACGTCCAGGCTATTGTTAAACTGTGAGTCATCCTCTCCATAAACCACGACAGCTTGATTATCCCAAGTAAACTTGACCACCTGATGAACTGTGGATGGTACTGCACAAGCCATGTGAATCCATGGTCGACCCAATAACAGATTGTATGATGCATCCGTCTCCATGACTTGAAACTCAATGCTGAAGGTAGCGGGCCCAATGGTTAACTCAAGATTGATGATGCCCAAAGATTCTCGAACTTCACCATCAAAAGCACGAACAGCAGAGGAACTTGCCCTGATTTTGCTCATATCCACCCTTAGACTCTTCAATGTAGACAGAGGGCAAATGTTCAATCCCGCGCCACCATCTATTAGAACACGTGTGACATAGGAGTCTTCACACTTGACTGAGACATGAAGTGCTCGATTATGACCGGTTCCTTCTGCTGGCAGCTCCTCATGGGTGAACATCACACGATTAGTCTCAAATACTCTGCCAGCAAGTGCTTCCAGATTAGCCACAGTAGTTTGCTCAGGAATGTAGGCCTCATTCAATATCTTCAACAGTGCATTGCGATGTGCTTCAGAGTTCATAAGTAGAGACAAGAGTGATATCTGAGCTGGAGTCTTTCTCAACTGCTCGACGATAGAATAATCTATCGATCTCATTTTCTTCAAAAATTCTTCAGCTTCTTTCTCAGACACAGGCTCGTTGATGGGTCCTTGGTCTTCTCGACCTGGCTTTGCCTTTCTCAATTCTTCCGGGGTAAAACATCTCCCGGACCGGGTTAGACCATTTACATCTGCAGCAACCTCCATGATTTCTTTCCCGTTGTAAGACACAATTGTCTTGTTGTAGTTCCAAGGAACAGCCTTTGTACTTTTGACAGGGAGTTGCGCTGCTTGAGTGATGATAACCGGTTCACACTTCTTTGCCTTAACCTCGAAGACCGGAGTTTTCTGGCATGATGCCCCTTGCACAATAAATGTTGGTGCAATGTCATGAACTTTTTCCTGCTTTGCAACCGGAATTGTGAAACTTGGCTCAACAACAGTATCTTGCTTTGCTTTGTTGACAGACGCACTTGACTTTCCCCTGATTACAACAATAAACGGCTCAGGGCCTTTGATGTCTGGAGAGGGACCAACTGCCACAATCTGCTTTGCGGCTTTCCCTTTCAAGTCCTCTTCTATGCATACCATCCCTACCATGGGTACGTTGTTTTGAACATCATGAGCTGGTAAAGGATTTTGATTCACATTTTGTGTTTTATCCCCCACGACTTTTATCTGATTATTGTCTATCATTGCCTGGATTACCCTTTTGAGTTCCCAGCAGGATTCTGTGTCGTGTCCAGGTGCTCCAGAATGAAACGCACAATGGCGTGAATGATCAACCCTTCCATTGGGGTTCACTTTTCCCGGGATTGGCTTCAACAGATTGGCTTGTTGCAATTTTTCAAACAAATTAGTGTAAGTCTCCCCCAGTGGGGTGAACTGCCTTTTCTCTTGTTGCATGTTTCTCTGTTGCATGTTTGGACGAAAACCCTGCGGACCTCGTGGTCGATAAGGCATCTCCTGGTGGGCCTGGAATTGAGTATGTGCCTGTTGATTGTTATATTGGACTGGAGCAGGGGGTGGACGCCACTGTGGACCAGATAGAGGCTGAGCATAAGATGCTGCATTTACAGGGAATGAGAACTGCGGCATGGAAAATTGCTGGCCGTGAGTTGGATAGAATTGTTGTGGCGGGGGTGCCTGAATGTACCCTTGACGGTCGTTGTATCTCCCATCATTTCTTCTCGGTCCAGGACCAACCATTGCCACTTCATCTTTTTTCTCTTTCTTCTTCCCAAAATTACCCGACCCTGATTGCAACGCTTGGGTCGTGGCTCTCAAAGCTGTTTGGCTAACAATCTTGCCTGCTTTGATTCCTCTCTCAATCATCTCCCCAATTTTTACTGCTTCACTAAATTGCTTTCCAAGGGCAGAGGCCATCGCCTGGTAGTATGTTTCGTCAAGCACTTCGATGAATTCTTCGACCATTTTATCGTCTGGGATCAAAGGGCTCACACGCGCCGCCTGTTCGCGCCACCTATAGGCATACTCTCTGAAGCTTTCGCCTGGTTTCTTTGTGATCGTCTTCAAAGAAGAACGATCAGGAGCAGCCTCCATTTTGTAGCCATAATGATTCAGGAAAGCGCTGGCCATGTCGTCAAAGGTGACCCACTTGGAAACATCTTGTTGCACAAACCATTCTGTGGCCGGTCCTCCCAAACTGTCCGCAAAGTACGCCATCAATAATTCGTCCTTCTCGATACCCCTCATTTTGTTAAGGTATATCTTCACATGGATCCTCGGGTCACTTTGCCCAGTGTATGGATCAAATTTGGGCACAACAAAGCCTTCAGGCAATGGCACATGAGGGAATAAGCACATGTCTTTGTATGAAATACTGGTTTTACCCCCTTGCCCTTGTATGTTTTTCACAGTTTGCTCCAGGCTTTTCAATTTCCGAGCAAAGTCAGCCTCTTCTGTTTTCCCCAATCTTTCGACATCAGCATGTGATTCTGGGTGGTGTCCATGATCATACGACTCAGTGGGGCGGAGTACATTACCCCGGGTTTGGTCGAATTGTTGATCACGAGCCCTCAACTGTGGGTCACTGTTTGACCTTTGCAAAGTGTGTCCTGCAGGAACAGTGAATACTGTGGCAGGAACTTGGGCTTGGCCATGTTGTCTATGTTGTGGGAATTGTGCCCCAGGTTGTACAGTAGAGGGTCCAGCTACGTTGTCAGTTTCTGGATGTGGACCGAACCCTGGAGGATAACGGGGGTCTTCTGCCATTGTAGATTGCCCTTGCCCTGGTGGCTGAGCATTCGCCGTGAAACCAGCAGCACCTGGCGGAGCAGGAGGTGCCTGAACTGCCGACAAGTTACGGACCAGTAGCATCATCATTTCTTTCATGGCCGTGAAATCCTCGGCCATCTTAGCCTGTTGTTCAGCCAAGCGAACCAGCTCAGTGTTCTCAGTTTCTTCGGCCATCGTTGCTGGAGTGTCTTCTTGAAGAGGTGCTTCAACCACTTCTGGAACAGGCAGTGGTCCCTTGATTCTGGTGGAATAGGAATGTGGGGCCAGCACGGCAGTTGCTCAAGCTCTAAACAAATCAAGACACGTTAGTGCAACAAGATAGCATGGAATATGAATTTGCTCGTCGGCCTAAACAATGCCTAAGGTCGTTATGCATCATCCCAAATTGGTTTAGATTAGATCCCCAAGTGTATTATTTGATCTCTTTTCTCTTCTTTCTTTTTTTCTTTCTTTTCTTTTCCTTTCTTTTCTTTCTTTTTCTTCTTTTTTTTTTTTCAAGTGAGGCTAGAGGATGAAATGAATTGACACATAAAAATAAGCAAAATATTTTCATTACTTCAAAAGAAAGAGTACATACGGTGCTTCCGGAGCACGACCAAAAGGAACGTACAAATGACTTAAAAAGGTGAAAATAAATTACAACATGCCAAATTCAAAAACGACATAAAGTACAACAATGCCAGGATGTAAAATAAATGACAAAAAGCAATAATCTGCATCATCTTGGCCTGATGTATCTACTAGGGTGACTGGGGCACAAAGTCAGCTGGCTCCTCTGGGTCGAACTCAAATGGCTCCACGGGATCTGCTGGCGGGCCTTCTGCAAAAGTACGACGCAATCCATTCAAATCTGCCGCAACTCTAGTGACGAAGGGAAGCACATGTGGGAGTATGTCCTCTGCGGGAAGCCTCCTATACTCATCGATGGACCGTGCCACATATGTAGCGGATTCATAAACTTGCCGATAAGCTACACTGATGGTCCGTCCTGCAGCCTGTATATCTCGAAGTCGGTCCTATGCTAGCCCTCTGAGCTGCTCACCCTGCTCTAATGCCCTGTCAAGTCGAGCTCGAGAATCTATGGCATCCTGGCGATGATACTCTTCCCTTTTCCTGCTTTCCAACAAAGCTGCCCTGTCGGCATCCCGCTCTGTCAATGCCTGTGAGTGCATGACACGGAGTCGTCTGACTGTGTCTAGGTGCTGATGCGCGAAACCCTCACTCTCTGCCTGAGCAGCTCTGGCGGCATCCCGCTCTGTCAATGCCTATGAGTGCATGACACGGAGTCGTCTGACTGTGTCTAGGTGCTGATGCGCGAAACCCTCACTCTCTGACTGAGCAGCTCTGGCGGCATCCCTCTCTGCAATTAAGCTTTGTATGGTATCACGGTATTCCTTCCTAATCTCGTGCCTAGCAAGCTGAACCTGCATATCCAGCCTAGCCTCAGTGTCAACCATGCCTGCTCTCGACCTCGCGGGCATCTCTCTGGGTATGGGCTGATGGTAATACCAGAACTTATACTCCCGAACGACCTCCCCCTTAAGTCCATCCTGAACCTGTGTGCTTTCTGCGAGGTGCCTCCTAGTATCCCACAGGCGCAGGATCTCACCTCTAAGAGTAGCTGGGTTGAGAGGATAGTCTGAGGCATATGCACTCATGTCTTCAACTATTGGGATCTCCTGCTTTCGACCCAACTGCCTAAGTACACGCAGAGGAACATAAGGCTGGGATGCTGTCAAACCCATCAGAACGAGAAAAGGACGATCCACGCATCTGTGTACAACCTCCCTCTTAGGAAACCAGCTGCACTGCCACAAAATCTTGTCCGGCGTGAGAGAGTTCAAGAAAGACCTCCAATCTGGCTCACTTCCTGGGAATTTATACCTCTCGATGTGTTCGAGATGGTATTCAAGATAATCGATGTCACAGCACCTAAGAATATCACGAGGTGGGCAAGGGCGTACATGCTCCAAGAACCAGACCTGTAATAGAAGGTTACACCCCTCAAAGAAACCGCTCTCTCCCTTGTGGCATCGAGTCAAAGCATGAAACATACTACCCAGAATCGTCGGGATGATAGTGGCATCTGGTGCTCCACCATACAAAGCTGCCATGGTCCAACTGACCTTAATGGATATCGCTCTATCCGGTAGTGGGAAAACCAACAACCCTAGCAAAGCGAACACAAAGACCTTAGGACAGAGGAGTACCCAATCTTCATATTTCAACTTATCGTGGAACTCAAATCCATACTTCTTAAAACCATTATCGGCCCCAAAACGATCATAAAGGTAATCAAATGAAATCCAGCCTTGACGAACACTAGCGATTGAGAGGTCCGTCCGTAGCTTGATATTATTGAAAAAATCACGCTCATTAACCTTCCTCGGAGCAATCATATTCTTTTTCTCAAAATCCAACTTAAGAAGCCCAGCTATTTCCTCGAGGGTCGGCGTCATCTCAAACCCCTTAAAACAGAAGGTATTTTGGTTTGGGTTCCAAAACCCAACTAGTGCACTGACCAAGTCTCGCCGCGGGACAATAGTTTTAGTCACAAGGTCAGTCAGAAAACCAATCTTCTCCTGGACTATATCTTTCTGCATTTCACTCATTGTGTCCCACCAAGACTTTAGAGATTTATCCGATTTGGGTGGGCCATCAGTCATCATAATAGAGGGTGGAATGGCATCAGCAGGGTATTTTCTTTTGACTGTCCTAGAAGATGATGCAGCCATTGTTCCTAATAAAAAAAATGTGTCAAATATTTGAAAGCCTGAGAACAACTTAAAACAACTGACCGACAGAGCAAAACAGATGCCTAAACTGCTAATTCGAAACTCCAATTTTCAACAAAACTTTTGTCATTGTAATGACGTAAAGTTGACCCTAAGAGAATCGAAAAATTTTGCCATCATAACGGCATCAGGACTGACTCCAGGAAATTACCAACATTGGTATTTAGATGTAATTTATAAAAGAAAAAATTCGGCGTTACAACGACGCCACATTGACATCAAAACAAAATTTCATTTCCAGTGATGAACACTACAGTACTTTTGCAAAAATTCGCCGGCATAACGACGTGAAAAACTGGATCTCAAAACTCCCAACATCGGTATACGAGCCTTTTTCTAAAAAATTCGCCATTATAACGGCGTGAAAACTGACACGAAATTTTTTTGACTTTCTAACTACTAAGTATGTACATATTTTTTTTGTAAAATTTTCGTCATTATAACGACACAAACTGACATATACAAAAGACGGCAAACACCGGCGTTTTTTACAAAAATTTGCCATTACAGCAGTATGACTCAATTTTATAAAAATAGCAAAACATTTACATTTAAAACATAAAATTCAACCTCTTCCTCACTTTTCCTTTCATTTTTCTTTTTCTTTTTCTATTTTTTTTTTCTTTTGAAATCCGTCTCTCCCCAACTTGGTCAGCATAACAACCTTTCCTAATCACATGCAACACATAGAATGCTTTTTTAGACAAGTCTTTCCCGGGAAGTCGGTCCCGTTCAGACAAAAGGTAGTCAACCTAGACAAGTGCAATACCGGTGTATCGCACCTCATTAAGTCGGATATGATGCAGATAATTGGGCCTAAAGGTTTCACTCTAGGTGACACAACTGACTCAGTGTCTAGACTGGCTGAAAACCCGGTGGACAAACCGGGCGGAAAGCGTATCAGGGCCATCCGGAGACAGTGTGTCCGGCCTAAAACCCCGTCACGCCTTCCTCCTAAATCATGGGCAATTTAGTAAGAAAGTCCCAGATGCCACAAGCAATCTGGTAAGTGCACACGTGTGTGTGTTTCAGAGACTCAGAGGGTTGCGGAGGAAGACAGTTTATATATACAGTTCAACAATATCAAAGCAGTAACATTCAACTTTTCAGGTGATAACGGCAATAAAATAACAACCAAATATTTAATAAATTAAAACATGCGACAATTTATCAAAGCCGGAGATTCTAGTTTTCACTAATTTCCCAAGCGGAGTCGCCAAGCTGTCACGCCCTAAAAATATTTGTTATTAACTAACCGCGCGAGGTGCGAGTTTATTTATTTAAAGGCTCGTGACTGGTGTTCAAAAAAGTACAAAAATTATTTAGAGAACTCGGAGTCGCCACTTGACATAGTTTAAGGTGTGCCAAGTCACCAAAAGGTACCTTGGAACACCTCTGACTCGTCTAATGGTCTGCGTTAGAGATTCGGGTAAGGTTCTCAGCTGACTCTCGGGAAGGTGTTAGGCACCCTCGAGTCCTGTGCTAAGCACAGTTGCTTTATTGTCACAATTTTAATTTATTAAATATGGTTGTTATATTAATGTCGTTAATTTATACTTTGATTAAAAGCGTATCATTCCTTTCCAACCTCACAGAGGATTGGACGAATTTACACTTCGATTTACAGTAAATGAGTGGATGCGTAAATAAATGTTTAAAATGTATCATGCAATCCCAACCTCATAAAGGATTGGTCTATTTTCTCTTAAAAAAAGAATTTTATTAACCTCAATAATAATCAATTTAGGATTAATTTATCTTATTTATTTATTTTTTGCGTAACAAGCGGACCACAAGCCACACTTGTCGTTGTGCCTAATCGAGTAAATCTTTTCAATCCTATTTAATTTGCCTAATCGTTATATTTTTGGATGGGTAATTATGTCAAAGTAGAATGCACTTTGACTAATTCAAAATATAAATGGTTAAAAATTTGCAATATTTAAATAGATTTGTTGAAGAAAAAAAAAATAATAATAATAAAACACTTGTAGCCATGAGTAAAAATATCATTTGAAGTTGAGCTAAACGTGCAAAATATATTAGTACTTTTTATATATATATAAGTTCCTTCTCTTTAATTTGTAAACAATAATTTGTTATGCCTTTGAGAATAAATGAAGGGTAGCAGACAAAGGCACATGGACCTTATAGAACTAATAGGGGTTTGCATGAAAAATGGAGCAGATTATTGGTAAAAAGTGAAACGTTTACAGTTTAGCAACAATATTGGGCTGAAGGCTTTTTTTTTTTTTTTTGAAAATGGGCAGTTTTTAAAGCCTGTTTTGCACAATTGACCATATTTCTATTCTTATTCCAAATGGTGGCCATATAAAATAACATGTGGTCAGATTTAAGTGGTCAGATTTAAAGAAAACACCCTAATTTTGAGTCTACTCGTTTCAGAAATCAGTGTTGATTCGCTTTGCACTTATGTCCTATTTTTGCCTACTTATATCAGTCTCAAACCATTTTTACACAAGTGGCTCACGATTTCAAATATATATTTATATACATAGTTAAAACACAAAATGAGTCACCAAAATATACTTGCTTAATAAATCATATGCAAACTATTAATGAAACTCAACGTGGTCAAGCAACATGTATTGGGCCTAGATTAAACCATTCTAGATTCTTATCATTTCTTATGACAAATAGTTAAAAGAATTGCTCAAACGCGAACGTAAGCAAAATGGGATAACTCTTATCAAGCTCGTTTCCATGCATAGATCATCTTTAAACATGACAAATATATACAAAGTAAAAGTATAATGCAAGAGTTGGAATATTTACCTAGTGAGTAAACTTCTTGGCACAAGCAAGTAACAAGATCTAACGAGCTTTTAGCCAAACCAAATCAAACAAAAAAAAACAGCAGCAAACCCTCCAAAATCAGCACCGAAACAGCCCCTTTAAACTCCTATTTGAACCCCTAAACTTAAAGATTTATGCTCCAAAAGGCCTATGAAGTAAAGGCTTTTTGGTTCTAAATCTCCTCTCAAAACTTACTAATTTTCTTTAAGTGTTTTTCTCTCAATTTCTTGTAAATTTCAGCTTGTTCTTGGTGTCTAATGAGGGCATTAAATGGCCCTATTTATGGCTGAAATTGAGAGCCAAAAGGTGGGGTGTGGACTTGTACAAAAGTACAAGCCCACACCCTACACTTGAGTGCTTTTAGTCCCATTTTTCAAGCAAAAGTACAGCAGTTGAAAAGCCACTGTTTCAGCCCTCCAAAACAGTCCTAAGAGCTGAAATAATATAAGTAGGGTCCTTTAAGAGGACCCCCAATACTCATTACATAAACTAGAAAGAACTAGGATCAACTAGACAAACTAATCAGCCTCAAACTGAGTTGAAACTGAACCAGATTCTAACTAAAAGGAACAAACTAGACTTACAAGTAAACTAATTGACTAAACTAAATCAAAACTCAAGACCAAAGCAAGAACAATCATTTAAACTAGTTGCTTTCAGATTCTGGACAGTTAAACATGCTTTCAGATTTCAGTTCCCTGCCTCGCAAACTCATGTAAACACACAGCCACACACAGTAAACTTCAAATATGCTTTGTTAGGATGAACTAGCGTGTGAAAAAGCTCCAAACGAAACAATCAACATTTGTTCAATATTTACCAAGCTCGGATAATTTTCTTTGATTACTAGACAGTCAACAACTTTCATGTTTAAATTGCTAAGACTTCATCAGCATAACAAGAGCTTATTCACATGCTAAAATTAATCTAAAGAAATATTTATCCCTGAACAAACCTAAACGAAATGAGTGAAGTAAAGGAAACAGGGCCAAGGGAATTTCTTCTAACCCGTCTCAAGTTGATCACTTCAAAACATCGACGCCACTGCTTAGTCGCAGCTTCAATCGTCACTGCTTCACCCTCGCTGCCACAGTTCTAGTTTTGTCGTGCCACTGTTACAGCTGCGACGTACTGTCTAATCAAAACATAACAGCTCCAAATGATACCATAAACAAACCCCCGCCATTGACATCACTGCCTCGCTGCCTCCACCGCGACTCGTACACTGCCTAATCGAAACAGAACCAAACATATCACCCCACTGCCTCCGTTCATCAATAAATCATCATCATTATAGCCTTCCCTCACTGCCCCAAAACAGAAAAACATCACCATCACTGCCTTAAATCCATCATTTCCAACGACACAAATCCGAACACCCCCTATATCGCAACGATCACAACTCCCCACTATCGCAGCCTCGCCATCAACAAAAACCATAACCAAATCAGCCCCGGATTCATCCTCATCACATCAAACCAAATCACCATCAAGTCGCACCATAACACAAAAGAAAAGAAAGAAAAATAAGAAGAAGAAGAACAAGGAAAAAAAATAGAAAGAGAAACGAAAAACAGAAAGGGGAAACGGGACACGGGACTGGGCAAAAAGGAGAGGGGTTTTTGGGAGATGGGGTACAAGGGGTGACGGGGAAGGGTAAAGGGAAGGGAAAGAAGTGGAGAAAAACTAAAAACTCACCGGATTTGGAAGTTTGACCGAGCTTTGACCGTTGATCTACTCTAAACCGTCGGGATTTTGAAGAAAATAATAGCGGAAATGGAAAGAGGGGGCCGAGATCTATAAAATAGTTTATTTTTGTATTTTTCCGGCCACCGGAGGTGGTGGCCGGCTGGCGGAACAGTGGCGGGGCCACGGTGGGACTATGTTTTCCGGCGGCTGAGGAAATTTCGGCATAGCTTCGCTGGTCCTGATGGACTTGAGGGGTGTGAAATGAGAAGTGAAGTGTTTTTTTGTTTAAATAGGTGGGGTATGGGCCGGGTTAACAAATGGGCTGACGGGCCAATGTACTGGGCTGATATTTTTTTATATATAGCCACAAAAATGATTTATACATACAAAATTAACTAACATAAGATCACATAATCTACACTAAATATCACAATTAATCATAGATTACAATTAGACACATAACAAGCAATTTTCGGCCATTTTCATATTTTCCATCCTAATTAAAGACAAATTTAGCTAAGAATAACACTAGAAGTCCGGAAAAATTTGACGAGACGTCCTAAGAATCTAATACGACTATTTTGACTATTTTTTAATTGTGTGTGCCAAAATTAGGTGATTACAAACTCGAAAGAGGGAATTTAATTACGTAATAAGAAAGAATAGGACTAGTTTGTGAACCCATGCATCGGGGAACCAATTTGTGAGTAGGATAGACATATACTTGCTCGCCTAGTTTAACTAATTACAGAATTCGTTAATGCGTGCACGTGATTCAACCCATAGACATATAGGGATTGGAGTAGCCTGCATAGACCGTGAAGAATCGAAAGGTTTTCACTGGTACATTTAATCTGTTAGTTAGTAACCCGGGATTTAAGAAGTGGAATCAATTGGAAAACTCAACTGGATTGTTCGTAACTCTAACCCTGGACCGTCTCCTTATTACTGATAACAACCAAGTTTTGCTCCATTGCTTGAATTCACTTTCACCATTTAATTACTGTTCTTTAGTTAACAAAATTCTCACTATTGGAAAAAGATCCCTGAATAGTTTAAATAAATTGTTTGCTAGAACTCAGTCTGCATAGTCCTCGTGGGAACGATACTCATCTTATCACTTTATTACTTGTCGACCACGTATACTTGCGTGTGCGTTTGGGAGCAACAAGTTTTTGGCACGATCAGATGCCACAACCAAAAACTCATTGCTTGAAGTTAAATTTAGCCAATCAGTCACCTCTGGAGTAGCTATGATACCATTTCTTTTTAAAGGAACATCACCAATAGCTCTAGTCATTGGGAAGTGGCCTATGAGGAGAGGAACATTATTACTACGAGTCGTGAATATACCTCCAACAACTTCAACCCTAGCCTTCTCATCCAACCTCAAAGCATTATGATCTCTCGTCAACTCTTTGGCGACAAGAACATCATGCATATTCCGAGAGCAAACAAGTGCCTTTGAATCGCCAACGTTTGCAACTAAAACATGATTGTTATACATGAGGGCAACAACTGCAGTAGATCCTGAATAAAGTTGGAGTTCAACAGCAACCTTGGAAAATTCTGTATCAATATCCTCGATGGTATTCACTAATGATGATTTCAGAAATTCGGTTAAGTTAGAAGAAGCTTGTTGATCACCGAAATTATTCGTAAGCATAATAAACTTATCCAAAAAGATTCTTGACGCCATGTCACTAGGGGCTTTTTGCTACATGACCTATCCCAAGTCTTCAATTAAAAAAATGACCTCCAAGTTTTAAGAATTGGGTAAATGTCCTCCTCATTTTTAATCATGATTAGAACTTAATTACACCTAAACAATAAGTATACATGTCAACCCCCCAAGTTTTAAATAATATACTTTGACCCATACTTGAAAAATAAAAAAAAATCCCCCCTCCCCCAAATTTTTCCCGCTAGAAATTTCCCCCCTCTTCTTCTTACCAAGCTCGTTCATTGGCCTCTCCATTGGCTTCTTCTTCAAAAATAGCCCCCAAATTCATACCAGACTTTTATAATCAATTAGACCAATCACAAATTCAATTCTCATCATCAATTATCCTCATTTCGTAATTGGTTGTCGTGGGATACTTTTTTTTTAAGCGAATATCACCAAGCTTATAGCTTAGTGACACATTTTATTAATAATGAAATCCAAAAAACAAAGTCTTACAAAATTAAATAAAAACAATCGACATGTAGAAACTACGTAAAGTATAGCTAACAACACCCTATATGCATGCCATTGAATTACAATTCCCCAATTGGATTGAGCATTAAAAAATGCTAATACCACCAATATGAAGTAATGTCCTTCAATAACAATGCATTTAACAATAATTATATTAGCTATTTCTAATGAGATGTAACAAATTTGATGAAGAGGACGCAGCATCCCTTTGAAGGCATAAAGAATGCAGTTCTTCGAACAATACTTGGAGCCCATGTGATTGCATGGTAATACACAGAAACCGGACCAAATTAAAGGTACAATGGCGCACAATCTGCCCAGAATCCCCATGACCAAATGGTTCCTCGCATCGCATTTGTGAAGAACAACGGTGTACCAACGGCACAAGCTGCCTAACAATTGGTGCACCCATCTCTTAAGTAATTCCCAGATTAGCATTTGGTCAACTTTAATTACTAGCTCAAAATAAGTAAGTAACAAAAAGCAAACCACAATGGGATATATCCACCTCCAAAACACGCTGCTACAGTGTATTATCCAAATAGAGCAAAGGTGCTCCAAACAACCATTCAGAAAGCCTCTCAAAATTGTTATCAAGCATAAAAATCGAGCCCCAAAGATGTAGCTCAATTGATCACATAGTACGAAGTTGAAGATGAAACACTTCTTCCTCACGAACATAGCCTTGCACATGACATCGAAAAGGCTAAAAACAGTGCCCAGCGTACACTGCCTCCATACGCTAAAAATAAGCTGCAGCTTCCTTTGTTTGAAATGTAGGGGAGTCATAACTTCCTGGTAAAAAAATAACCAAGAACAACAATAATAACACACCTCCTTCAGTTTGAAATCCCTGCAAAATGAACAAACATTGTTAGTATAAAACCTATCTCCATCCTCCTCATTGCGATCGTGGCCTATGTTTCAATAGTTTAGCTCGAAAAGTTGGGAGCTGCGTCTTATCCCAATTCAAAATTCGTTTCCCAACCACATTTAACTCATTGAAGCTATGAAGTTCAAGCTCATTCAACTCAAACGCCATGTTAGCCAAGTGATCCGCCATCCTATTCCCTTTACGCAATACATGGACAAAACTAAAATTACCTCGAGTCCTCATAGCTTGTATCTCCTCAATCACCTTGGATATAGTCCAAACAACAGCCCATTCGCCTTCTATTATGTTCTTGAGAAGCAAAGAATCCTTCTCCATTACAATAGGAGAAGTAATATGAGCAATGCAATATTTCATAGCTTCACAAATAGCCACTGCCTCAGCCCTCACGTTGGTACCTTCACCTATTAATTTTGCCTTGGCATAAATCAAATCTCCCTCAACATTACGTAAACAAAATCCATATGAGCTCAACCCCGGATTCCCTCTACATGCGCCATCCGTATTACATTTAACTTTACCCAACTGTGGACCACGCCAACAAACCTTGACATAGCTGAATTTTGGTCGATATTCTTCAAGAAATTGAACCAAAAAAGGCCACTCATTTGGTGCAGCACACAAACCTGGATAGCGAACCACCAAGAGCCTATGCAGATTCCAATTTATTTCATGAACCACACGATGAAATGAGACGCGACCCCCATGGGCTATCGTGTTTCGCCTCTTCCACAACTCCCACACAATACAAGCAGGAATAGGTTGACACAATAACCTTAGCCATGAGCATTTCCTACACTGCCACCATCTAGTTATCACTTGACGAAACCTCCAGTCGTGAATCACAAATCCAACTGTGTTTGCGTAATATGACCATACATTTTTGGCAAAGGAACTTGTAACAAAAAGATTCTCACGAGTTTCAACCCTTGGGTGCATACAACACCAACAGCGTGAAGGCAGATTATACCCAATCCTTCTCAATTCGTCATCTAGGGGCAGTTTGCCTTTCCATGCACGCCACAATACAAAAGAAATTTTGAAAGGCATGCCTTTAAACCACATAAGTTCATACTCCTTTTTAACTATTCCTTTGCCACGAACATAATTATAAGCACTGCTTACCGTGAATTCACCATTCGAAGTAAGTTCCCAAGATGGAAAGTCGCGCCTTTGTGCAAGATTTCCTGGCTGAATATTGTCCACAACATGTTGCGCTAACTCATTTGGTAATGCTTTAAAGAGGAGTTGCTGGTTCCACCCATCTTCATTATAAAAATCCTTCACCACATTCAACTCCTCCTTAATGTAAAACCTGGGAGGAACAACAAAACACAAAGCACCAATACGCGACCAATTATCATACCAAAAATGAGATGACTCTTGCCTAACGTGCCAAATAATCTCATGATCCACCATTTCCCTAACAAGTAGCATTTTTTGCCAAATAGGAGAGCCATCAGTATACGACACAATAGAGTAGTGCAATTTCTTGCAATACTTATTAGCCATAAAAGTACCCCAAAGAGAAGTTTTAGTCCTAAAGTTCCACCACAATTTAGCAAATAGAGCATTTGCAATATCATACAAGGACTTAAATCCAACACCTCCCTCAGCTGGAGGTTTACATAAAGTATCCCAGGAAGCCCAATGCCTCCTTGAATGCTCCTCAGAATTGTTCCAAAAAAAAATTAGCAAATATTTTATGAAGTTGATCAATAACACTATCTGGAGGATTGACTGCAGACAAAAGATGAATAGGCATACTTTGTAGGACATGCATAATTAAAACAGCCCTACCTCCATAAGACAACATCTTTGCCTTTCAGGATTGCAATTTCTTCCTAATCTTTGACACCAGATCATCTAACTGAGCTTTGTTTTTTTTTTTTTTTTTTGTGTAACTGGACACCCTAAATAAGTAAAAGGAAAAGTACCTCGCTGAATTTGAGAAATTTGCTCCACCCTATCAACAATTTCCTGCTCCACCTGGTGATACAAATAGACATCACTCTTTTCTTTGTTAATCTTCTGGCCACTGGCACCCTCATAAGCATCCAACACCCCCATAATCAGTCGCAGGGAGGTAGTATCTGCTGAAGAAAATAAAATAATATCATCTGCATATGCTAAGTGATTGATAGGAGGACTCCACTTAAGCATAGCAAATTCTTTGAACATAGCATTCTGGTGCAAAGCATTCAGGGCCCTGGACAGCACCTCAGCTGAAAGAATAAATAGAGTAGGAGACAAAGGATCCCCTTGCTTCAAACCTCTGGTAGAATTAAAAAAGCCATGAGGCTGGCCATTAAAAAGAATAGAGTACCAATTGTTAGACAATAGCCTTCAAACCATATCAATGCATCTCTCACCAAATCACATCTTCCTAAGAACTTTAGACAAGAACAACCAGGACACACGATCATAGGCCTTCATCATATCAAGTTTGATGACAACATTGGCCTCTTTGGCTCTTTTTCTAATATCATCAATTATCTCCTGAGCCAGCAGCACATTCTCCACAATACTCCTTCCCCTAACAAAACCAGCCTACGTAGGAGATATCAAATCAGGTAACAAATCAACTAACCTGTCATGTAAGACCCTGGAAATTACTTTGTTTGAGAAATTACTCAAACTAATAGGCCGGAGATCAGAAAAAGTAGCAACATTAGGCTTCTTAGGGAGGAGCACTAAATTTGTATGAGATACAAATCTAGGAATATCATGTCCCACAAAGAAAGCCTGCACCATACTAGTAAGATCAGTAGCTCTGACATCCCAACACACTTGATAAAACTTCCTTGTAAAGCCATCAGGACCTGAAGCACTGTCACCATTCAGGCCAAATACTGCATTCTTTACCTCTTCCATAGAAGGAATTTCTTCAATAGCAAGATTCTGCTCAGCACTAACCATTTCAGGGACATGTAATAGCAAATCAAAATTCAGTTCCTGGCCATCATTAGCAAATTGTTGTTGAAAAAACTCCACAGCTTCCACAGCCATATCATTTTCATCATTCAGCCAATTTCCAAGTCTGTCCTGGATTCTATGAATTTTAAGCTTCTTCCTCCTGCCTTGTACCTAAGGGTGTCTATTGACCCGGTCCGGTCCGGTCCCGGTTCGGCTTGTCCGGTCCGGTCCGGTCCGGTCCGGTGTTTTGTTGGCAAAAAAAATCCGACACCGGCCCGGTTCCGGTCCGGTGCACCGATGCAATTGCACCAATACCGGATCGGAACCGGAACCGGCAGCCGGATATTGTACCGGTCCCGGTCCGGTTTGATCCGGTTCGGTTCGGTTCGTTAATTATTATTTTTTTTGTTTTAAATTAAATTTTTTATTTTTTAAAATACTAAAATCTAAATAAACAACACAAAACACATATAATATATTCAACAATACACACATTACATTATGTTGGAAAATGAAAATGCATAATTAGAAAATAAAAACATGAAAATAGACTAGAAATTAGAAAAATACATAAATTTTCAAGTTCATCGACTCAACACTGACTCAACTCAATCATCAGTCATCAGTCATCACGTGGTTGCAGATATTTGCCACCAGCACGAGCTGCCCATTCGGGGTCATGATGGTTTTCCAAGTGGGTCTTAAACCTCAGTGTCCCTCCAGTATTTGTTCCATCTTCCCAATTCCAAACTTTCTGACAAAGAGTACATTGAGCTTTGCCGGTATCATTATTTTTTGTGATAAATTCCCAAACTTCGGATCGTTTAGTTCTTTTTGGAGCAGCAGACGGACCTACGTTAGTAGCACCTTGAACTTGATTTGCATTATTTGCATTTGCAGCCATGTTGATAGAAAATTTAATAAAATAGCTTTTTTTTTAAGAGAAATGAATAGAAAATATTGAATTGTTATTAATTTGATCAAATATGGGAGTATTTATAGGCAAAATAGGTAGGGGAGGGTTGTAGGGGCGTTTATGGGTGTGGGGGTGGGAAAAATAGCCGTTTATGGCCGTTGCCAACGGCTATTTTTCAAAATGGAGCGGATTTGGACATAAATTTGAAGTGGGCCGGTCCGGTCCGGTTCCGGTCCGGTCCGGCCCGGTTTTGTCGGTTTCTTTATTTTTTTTTTGTTTTTTGTTTTTTGGTTATTTGTTTTGTTTAAATTTTAGTTTTATTTAATAACTTTTATATAATACTAGTAATCTAGTATTAAAATATTAACTATTATGTAATGTAGTATTTTAGTATTATAAAAGTATAATTGAGTAGTTTTTTATAAAACTTAGTAATCTAGTATAACTTAATAAATTGTTATTTTTTCAAACTTAATACTAAGTTAGTAGTATAATAGTATTTAGTATTTTAGTATTTTAGTTTTTAGTATTTAGTTTTTAGTTTTTAGTTTTTAGTATTTTAGTATTTAGTATTTTAGTATTTAGTATTTTAGTATTTAGTATTTTAGTATTTAGTATTTTAGTATTGAATTGCAAAGAGGTAACTTAATAGCAAAGGATACTTGAGAATATAACAAAGGATTTACTTAATAGCAAGGCGTAACGCATTTTATTGAATAATGGATAATGGTTGATTTTTTGCAAAGTACATAGATATTAAATTGCAAAAACTACATATTAATAAAAAAACTTCTCATTTTCTGAATAATTTCGTCTGGCACCTCTGGAGGAACCGGTGGCAAAGAGTCATCTTGTTCATATTCAGTTTCATTGTCCAAACTTCCATCGCCTGATAAAATTTCTGATGATGCTTCTGAATCGGCTACTTTATCTTCTGCAAATCCAAAATTTCTTCGCTCCGATCTAATCCAATCTCTGAATAATACGGCCGTCTCCATTGCTTCTTCCTTCAATGAATGTCTATGATCTCCAATTTGTAATCTTCCTTGGCTAAACGCGCTTTCTGAAGCAACAGATGATGCTTGAATAGTTAGAATATCCCGCGCCATTTTTGCTAAAACTGGAAACTGTGCTTGTTGATCCTTCCAAAATGGCAGTAGTTGATCGCTTCCAAAATACTCAATTTCCTTGCAACCATGAAGTAAATAAACATCCAGCTCGTTGAACCCTCCGCTGCTACTCGACTGCCTGCTAGAAAGCCTTTGATTAAGGCTGGAAAAACTTCCCAATCCGGTTGCAGGTCTTTTGGGAGCCTGCGTTGAACTTGATCCAGCTCCACTTGGAACACTTGGAACAACATTATCAGCTGCACTCCTATACCTTTCATAAATCTGTTGGCAATCTACGATTACCTGCGCACAAACTGTTTCTACACTTGGTGTTTCTTCATCAGTAATTCTCAAATTCCCATAAATTTCTCTAATGAGCATTTCCGTATTAAAACGTTTAAAACATGGATGTAATACAGATGCAATGTAATAAAGTGGTGGAATCGGAAAAAAATATTTTTTAAATTTTTCAAGCATTGCTTCTACCGCAACTTCATAACCAGGCACTACTCTATAATCGTTAAGTAATTCTGCTATTCCAGCTATAAAATACAACATGGTAGTGATTGTAGGATAATATTGACCGGAAAATTCTTTAGTAGCATAAAAAAACTTTGCTAAAAATTGAAGAAGACGCTCAACATCTTGCCAATCTGTTTCTTCTAGGTGATACACGTCAGCTACTTTGCGATTAAAATAATTAGTAATAGGCACTCGTAAAGTGTAAGCAACATTCAAAGAGTCATATACAGTGTTCCACCTAGTTGAAACTTCCTTTGGAACTTTTCTAGGAGCTATACCTTCTTTCAGACAATCTACTTGAAAGTCCCTCCATCTATCCGGTTTTTTAGATTTAAAAATATAACTAATTGCGAGTTTAACCTTCATAATAGTAGGATCAAATAACTTAAGTCCATCTTTTACAACTAAATTATATATATGACATGCACATCTAACATGAAACAATTCTTCAAAAGGGGGATGCAATGCGGGTATTAACTTAGTAATAGCATAATCATTGTTAGTTGCATTATCAAGAGTTATACTTAAAACTTTATCACTAAGATAATACGCCTTACAAATATCCGAAACTTCTCCCTTAATAAAATTTCCCGTGTGTGGTTCATCGACAGCAGAATATGCTAAAATTCTTTTTTGCATTACCCAGTTAAGATCTATCCAATGACAACTGTTAAATACTCATACCCATTTACACCACGACCCAAATCAGAAGTAAGACAAACTTTACAATCAAAGTGATAAAATATATATCGTAAATATTGTCTATATTCATTTTTAAATTTTATAATATCAGTTCTAACCGTAGTTTTTGGAAAACCTTGAAAAGATGGATTATATACGGTTTGAATATAACGAATAAAACCTTGACAAGAAGCAAATGTAAAAGGTAAGCACTCTACCGCAATCATTTTTGCCATTTGTTCCCTATCTTTCTTTTTATCATAATGCAAAAGCCCCCCCGTCACTGGGTTAATTTCCTGTTGGATTCCACTACCTTGCGATGGAGCCATTCTATTCCCTGAACGAGGGCCACCCGCCCTTGCTTCCCATTTTTCCTTATGATGGTTTTCTAAGTGTGTTCTCAACTTTCCCGTCCCACTATTATGGCTGCCGGTTTTAAATTCCCAAACTTTTTTACAAATATTACATTTAGCTTTCTGAGCCGGAATATCTTTAGTCATAAATTGCCACACATCCGATCTTTCGGGTCGTGCATATCGTTCTCTACTAGGAGGCATAGGTGGTAATTCAGTTTCTTCATGTTGTTCGCCTTGAAATTGACTAGTGGGTGTTTCATCTAAATTAGCCCCTTCGGTAAACTCTTCATATTGTGTCTCTAACATATCATTATCTAGTGGTGCACCAACATTTATATCATGCAAAAATTGCGAGTCATCTTCCTGAGTAAAATCATCTAGAAGAGAAGGAGCGCTAGAAGTACCAACTGGTCTTTTACCTAAAGCACGACTACGTCTATCATCCCCCCCCCCCCCCCCGGTTAGAAGCACTTGATCTACGACCGCTACCCGTACGCCCAGTAATTGATCTCCAAATTCCAGACATTTTTTATAATTACTAAAATATGCTTCAAACAAATTACTAAAATATGCTACAAACAATAATATTGCACAAAAATAAAATAGATAATAAAAAGTAAGAACGAGTTTACTTGATATCGTGAACTTAGAATGTAGAACTTAGGAAGTGAAAGTTGAAACTTGACCGGAACCGCACCGAACAATATTTCCACTTTACTCCAAATATTTTTTTAGTATGCAATTTAGCAAATAGCCTTTTGTAGAAATAAGAGAGATTGATAGAGATTTAGAGAGAATATTAGAGAAATTGTGAATAAATTGATGAAAAATGATGGTATTTATAGAAAAAATAGATAGGGGGGTATGGGGGCGCCCTAGGGGGGTGGGGGGGCCAAAATAGCCGTTTTTGGCCGTTGGGGCAACGGCCAAAAGTGAAATAGCCGTTGCCCAACGGCTAGTTTTCGCTAAGCCCATCAGTCATCCGGTCCGGTCCGGTCCGGTTCCGGTCCATTTTGGTCTGGTTCGTCCGGTCCATTTTGGACGTGCCGGATCGAAACCGGGTCGAATTTTTTTTTTTTATATTTGGCCCGATTTGAGCCGGTCCGGACCGGTTCGGCCCGGCCCAAACCGGGCTATTAGACAGCCTTACTTGTACCTGAGCATGAAAGAATTTAGTTTTGCGATCACCATCTTTAAACCACTGAGCCTACTTTTTGCTTCCAAAATTCCTCCTCAAAATGCAACACCCTTTTCAATTCAGCTTCAGCTTTCTTAAATTGCTCTCTATGATATGCATCAGGTGCATCCTCAAGCTTAAGCTCATGAGCTTTAATAATATCTTCAAGTGAAGCAATTTTCTGAAAAATATTACCAAAAGTATACTTGCTCCATCTTGACAAAGCCTGTTTCACTTTCTTCAACTTCCTGTGGAAAATAATGAATGGATCCCCTACACAATCACACACCCAATTATCTTTCACAACCTGCAAAAAGGAGTCATTCTCAACCCAGAAATTAAGAAACCTGAAGGATTTAATAATATTAGCCGAATCAGTAGAACATTTAATCAACAAAGGAGAGTGATCAGATCCAGTACTGGCAAGGTGTTCAATGTCAATCTTAGGTTTCCATGAACTCTTGATTTGCCAAACATCTATCAATCCTCTTCAAAATGAATTGATTCTCAATTCTCTCATTCCACCAAGTATAAATAGAGCCTGAATAGCCTAAGTCAGTCAACCCACAAGCTGCAATGGTAGCAGCAAAATCATCAACTTCTGGAGTTAAAACTGGAAGACCCCCATATTTTTCTTCTTCAGAAAGGATGACATTAAAGTCACCTCCAATCAACTACGGCTTCACCATAGTAGAAGACAAGAATTGCAAAGAATCCCACAATTCTAATCTTTCAGCCCTGTCACATTTAGCATAGACCAAAGTAATGAAAAATTCCTGATTTGGACAATATGGTGCAGCTTCAATGTCAATTGCTGCTCCTGATCATCAACCACAGTCACACCATAATCATCCCCAATAAAAGCCCAAATTTGTCCATTTACATTCGTAAAAGACCAATGCATTCCCAATCTCATACCATAATATTGGACTCTACAGGGATCCTGAAAAGGTTCAAGCAACCCTATAAAATCAAAATGATGATGCCTATGCAATGTATTCAACCTTGTGAACGCCTCCTGCGTATTAATTGATCGTATATTCCATATCAAAGCTTTATTCATCATTAAACTTTTGATTTAGAACTCTGGATTGGTTGTATCCTGGAAATAAGCCCAGGCTCCTTCTTAGTACGTCTGACTCCCTTCTTTGGTGCATCTCTAGGTGAAAAATCACCTTCCCTGGCCGTTTGTTGAAAATTGTGGGCTGTGGATTCCTCCTCTTCATCATCATAAACCAGTCGCATCTCCCACATCATCTTGTAACACAATCTGCTTACTTGGGGTGTGCCGTTGCTGCCTTAGTAAAATATCCTTGCCATCACTAAATTCTAAAGGATTTAATAATTCTTTTTCATCCTCTGTGAAATTAGATAAGCTCCCAGGTTGGTCCAAATTTGAGACAGTGTTGACAAGGTTTAGCTGAGAAGGCACCGATTGATCTGATGTGTTTAAAGGGACGAGAGTTCCAACAGGTATAGGAGTAGGATTTAAAGGATTAATAGTAGGCTTTATCGGGGTTGATTTGGGATTTTTAATGAGTTTTTTTAAAGTATCAAGTGGAATTAAATCTGGATAAGGAGAATAGGCAGTTCCTATAGCTTGATTCAAGAGTATATTAACGTCTGCATTTAATATGTTCAAACGCCCAGCCTTATGACCTGCATTTAGTGCAGACGCTGACTTTAATGCTTCCTTTTCCAAGACGAATTCTGGTCCCTCACGTGAAACGTTCTCACCCTTAGCTTTAATCTCAGCTGGAGCAATAACAACCTCATTTAAAGCAGACGCAGCATTAATATTGCACAAACCCCCAACTTTAAAACCTGAAGCACCCTTAGCTTTAAAGCGTGTGTCTGACCCTTTATGCCTCAAAACATTCGCACCCTCTGCCTCTGAAGCATTAATACCAACATCTGAATTAAAAGCTTCAGCTGAGTCGAAATTAAGACCCCCAGCTTTAATACCCGTTGTCCCTGAAGCAATAACACCTGGGTCATTAATTTGATCAGTCGCCTTAACTACACCTTGACTTCCCATTAACTCATTGTCCAATACTGCAATACCCCTAGCTTTAATGCTAATATCCTCCTTGATTTTCAGGCCCTCATAACTGCCAACACCACGACTTTCAGATTTGAAAAAATCATGGTTTTGAAGACCTGAAGCATTAATTGCCTCATCAATAATAAAAACACCTCGAGCTCGTAACAAATCTTTGTCCAAACTCCCAACTCCTCCAGCTTTACTATCTTCCAGAGATTCCACACCTTGTTTGTTTCCTTGTACAGGCAACCTAGGATTAGGTTTAATACCCGTATTACCTACCTCGTTGTTTTGCCTTTTCCCAGTCAACATATCAGCTTTGTGGACGTCCAAAGTGTCAACCACCTGAGCAATATTATCATCTTCAACTTGAAGAGATGCAAAAGCATTAGAGTTATGTTTATTTATTTGTGCTCGAGCTGCTTGATTTTGTTGCACGACTCCCTCCTTCTTGTTGACTACCTGCCACACACCTTGTTCACGATTATTGTTATTCCTTCTATTCCCAGCCCCTTGAATCCTAGGCTGCTTACCTTCCACAATATCATCATTCTTTGTGTTGCTAGGACCTGCTTCTCCCACAATCTTTCCACTCTTCAAGACACGAGAAATTGGAGGTTGAGAATCCTTACATCATTGCCATGATCTTGAATCTTCTTATCATCATAAAGGTCGGGATGAAGAACACGACACTCAACATCATCATGGCCTTGCAAACAACATTGTTTACAATATTTTGGTAAATAATCATATACAATCTTAATGCACTTTGAGTGTTTCTTCCCTGATTCTTCATCTACTTCTACAATATCAATCTCATGAGGCAAATCACCTAATAAATCAATTTCTACCTTCACACGAGCACAACTACGATGAGTATGATGAATGGTGGCTGCGTTAAGATGTAAAGGTTTACCCACTGCCAAAGCGAAGGAGAAAACACATTCTTTAACAAAGAAATTAGGAGGCAAATTTGGAAAAAAAATCCATCTTATAGCAATTGATGTCTCCTTACTAGGATCACACCATGGATCCCACTTCAATGTACGCATTAAAAATGAGCTACGACCAAAGTTTAACCAATGTCCCTTTGAAAGTAAATTCACGTAGTCTTCAAACAACGAGCACCTAATCAATATACTACGATAATCCAAAGAACCAATAATGCAATGCCCCTTAATCTCACATTGTGTTGGAATAACTTTACGTAAATCATTCAACTCCGTGGAACCATACGTAAACTTGCCAATAATGCCGTATAAAAGCTTAGTTGATGCTATGGACTGCTGGACCTCTTTTTTATTCCAAAACATAGTAGGTCTACCATTAACCTTTTGAGGGTGTTTAACGGGTAAAGTAGAAACTGGACCAGCTGGCGTAGCAACGTTTTGGGATGGTGGCACCACCACGGCAGCGTAGGAGGCTGTGGAGGGGATGGGGGGAGGCTGAGCAACCCCAGTGGGGGGCTGCCCAGTGGCCTAATCGGCCTATTTCAGTATATTGTCGACTATACTGATATCTATAAACTGAGCTGAGATTGGGGGCTATGCAGTAGTGGGTGCTGATTTCTTGGGGAAATGGGTAGAAACAACTAAATGCTGGTCTTGGCGTTTGAATTCTAGTGCAACAGTTCCTATTGCATTGAAATTGGATGGTACATTTGACGAGTTGATTGACAACGTCATTGAACGTGGATAATTAAATTCTGATCGAGGCGATATGGCCATTAGTTATATGCTTGGTGCTGCACCTACGAGGGGGAAAATAACTCCTTCATTCATTAGGAATGATAGTAATTTGCGCATATACCTGCTAGATGTAGATGGTAATGGAAGTAGGCCAATTCTTTATATTTCGATGGTCGACGGATCTGCCCCGGCTTCATATGCTGCTACTGCACCTCCTGTAGAAGTAGACGATGATAAACGAGAATATTTATTTAGGCCTATGTTTGAGGATAGTGGAGATAATCGAGTGTTCGTGGATAAAGAGGAGAGTAATGGCAGTGATGGAAGCGATGAATCTGAGTGTGAGGGGTCTGATGAAATGTAGACCGATGTTGTTGGGTTGTCTGCTGGAACAGAGTCCAGTCATATTTTAAATGATGGCATAGGTTTTTTTAAGTGTAAAACATTCTTGAATAAGAATGAGGTGGTTTTCTCATTGAATTTAGCGGCGGTTAAGAAGATGTATACTTTCCACATGAAGAAGAGTTCAAAAGTTTTGTATTCTGTGGCATGTGCATCGACGACCTGCTAGTGGATGGTATGCGCTACCAAGTACAAAACTTGTGAGAGATTTAAAATCACCAAGTACTTTGGTGATCACACATGTGGGGTAGAGAAAGCTGTGAGCCACCATCCTCAAGCTTCAGCAAAGGTCCTCGCTCGTCTTGTTAAAAACAGGTTTATTGGAAACAAGGGTCCATCGACCAAAGATATCAGCGCCACAGTTCTTCATGATCTGAAAACAAACGTTAATTATTGGAAGACGTGGAAGGCAAGGAACATTGCAAGGAACATAGTGAGGGGGATGGCGGAGCACGAGCATGCTGCCTTAGATGCATACCGCTTAGCAATTGAAAGAGAGAATCTCAAGTTACACTAGCTGTGTATGAGGAGGACATGTCGTTTCGTTATATGTTCGTATCATTTGCTACTTGGATTAGAGGATATCAATATATGAGAAAGGTAATATCTGTGGATGGCACTCATTTAACGGAGCCGTACGAAGGTGTAATGTTAGCTGTTGTGGCGTTGGACACGGAGAACCATATTTTTCCTTTGGCGTTTTGTGTGGTCGATGTGGAGTGCGACGATTCTTGGACGTTCTTCTTTCAGAATCTGCTGGGGGTGGTACCGGAGAGTCCGGAGCTGTGCATCATCTCTGATCGCGCTAGTAGCATAGCTAAGAGAATATCACGGGTCTACTCTCAAGTGCATCATGGATGTTTCATGAGGCACCTCGCTGATAACCTTCGCAAGAGGTTTAGGGGTAATTTCATGGGTAATTATTATGCTGCAGCTAAAACGTACAGCCGCGAGATTTTTTATAAAGAAATTGAAGAGCTTCGTGGAAAAAATGCAGCAGCTGCTGACTGTCTTCAGAATGAAGTTGGTGCACACAAATGGAGCAAGGCTTATTTCCCGGGTCACAGGTACGACATTATCACCACAAATATTTCGGAATCTGTTAACTCAATGTTCCTGGACGAAAGGGAATTCCTGATGGTCGCACTGTTTAATTCTATCAATGAGAGGTTCCATCAAATCTTCATGAAGCGTCGTGCGCATGTCAACTGTGTGAGCAGCAATTGTGTCCCTCGAATTGAGAAGATGCTCAGGCAGGTCATGGAAGATTCCAGTTGTCTTGTGGCGTATAATCTTGACAACGGTAATTTTGCCGTTGTGGAAGAAAATGAGCTTGTGGACTCAAAGACAAAGAAAACTATTAGTCTGGTTGAAAAAACCTGTACGTATAGGTAATTTGACTTGGAAATGATTCCGTGCATTCACGCGACGACAGCGATTCGGCTGGCCTTTAGTGATGAGTATGGTAGTGTTCTTTACAAGTAAACTTCTTGGTATTATGCTAGGGATACGTACCTATTAGCATATGGACATAATACTCGTCCCATTCCTCCGGAAGAAGAATGGATTCTGCCTCCCGATTATATGCCAGCAACCATAAAGTCACCTCATGTTCAGCTCAAAATGGGAAGGAAAAAAAATTAAGCGCATTCCATCGATGGGTGAAGAATCATACCGACACAACCCGGAATCCGGTTAGGCCGTGCGGGCACCCGAAATTCTCCCCTAGACCCGTCGGGCGAACCCTTACCAATTAAATTAGGAGAATAACTATAACAATTCCTGAATAAGGACAAGACTTAAAAAACACTAACATACTGATACCTCTAAGATGTACAAAAGGAATTACAGCTGACTACCCAACATACTAGGTTTAGGGCTATCCAGACTAGACATCTAAGAGTACAAAAGAAGACAGATACCTGCCGAAGGGAGCAAAATGCAACTGAAATAATAACCAATAAATTGGTGGCCATCCGGAATAAAAGCTGGCTCACTTTGACAGCTGAAGTCGTCTTCGCTCCTTCACAAAGTGGCGAACTCAATCCTGGAGCGAGCCTGCCGAAACGAAATAGATAGACAAGAAACAAACAACAAACAAGGGTGAGTCAAAAGGACTCAATAAGTGGGGCAGACTAACCACCGCAAAGAATAGGATAGCTAGCCAGGGAGAAAAGAAACAGATAAACCAAATTCATCTTATTTAAATTATGAAAAGGCAGAGCCAGATAATAACTAGAAACACGTATGGAATCACCAACTATTCAACAACCAGGTACGTAAGACAGCCAAAAGATATAGGTATCCCGAATACATCAATAATCAGAAATACATCCTATTGCGGCATGCAACCCGATTCATAAATTCATCCTGTTGCGGCGTGCAACCCTATCCATATATTCATACTGCTGCAACGTGCAACCCAGTCCATATATTTATACCGTTGCGGCGTGCAACCTGATCCCCGCAACCCAGAATACGAGCCAGAAATATATAGGCAAATAAGCAATGCACGTATAAGCAGAACAGTAGTTATGTACCACAAGTCTACACAATGGTATGAAGTGAAATGAAATGAAATGAGATGAAATGAAATGATGCAAGGGGTCACATATGTCAAATGAATGGAGCAGACTCCTCCTACCCTCAATATGATGCAATGGAACGGAATCCTCCTGCTCCTGGGGCGGAATCCTCCTACCCTCAATATGATGCAATGAAGCGGAATCCTCCTGTTCCTGGGGCGGAATCCTCTTACCCCTCAATATGATGCAATGGAGCGGAATCCTCCTGCTCATAGGGCGGAATCCTCCTACACCTCAACATGATGTAATGCAGCGGAATCCTCCTGCTCCTGGGGAGGAATCCTCCCACCCCTAAATATGATACAATGGAGCGGAATCTTCCTGCTCCTGGGGCGGAATCCTCCTACCCATCAATATGATATAGTAACGCATAACCAGAAAAAGTAATACATACGAATACAGTATGATGCAATAAATACCCTTCATCGGCGAGGGACTCTCATCGACTGCCGGGAAGTATATGTCAACTCACAGCCAGAGTACAATGCTCAGATCCTCAATGCAATACCAACAACAGGACATAACATATAATATACAATGTAAATCCAAAGCTAAGGTGTAATGAGTACGCCTATCGGCAGCTACACACGTAAGAAACACGTGGTAGAAAATCCACGAGGCTTCCAAATATTAGTACGGCTAATCAACAACCGCTTTATCCTTTGGTTTCCTTGCCAAACGATCCCACTCTATTCAATAAGCAAAAAAAAAAAATCAATTTAGGCTAAAGACTTCATTCCTCACATCTTAGGGCAATCCGGTTAGGAACCTGATACCCACGCGACCGGACTGTGTGTCAATTGTCCAACCTCTATGGGGGACTCCAAATCACACATAACATGATCACAATATAAGCATAAGCATGTATGAGGCATAACAGATGTGGCAATAATAGATATGGACTCAAAGGAATAAGAATAGAACTCTTGATAGAATTATAGACACAACCTAGAACTCAGAATTTGTCCAAATCTTTGAATTTCCATAAAATTTTCGGCAGAGTTTCCCCTGAAATTGGATGATCCGCAAAAACATAACCAACACTATACTACACACGGGAATGGATACCCGGATAAACTGATAACATAAACATGTTAAATGGATAACAAGATGAGACGACTGGATGACATAACAAATCCGCTGATAGAATGTCAGGACAGCACCGCTGTCCTGCCTTTCGACCTAATTTTCAGAGTGTAGATCAAAGATATAGACTTCATGGTCTTTATGAAAGTTTTATATATGTCATTGGGTTTCAGGGAATCTTGAATCATCTCAATATCAATTTTTGTACAAGGAGGTATGCTCAAACTACTAACAGTTGTCCGAAGATAAAAACAATTTTCCAGATTTTGAAACATTTTGTGCTACTGTTTTGGACATCTTTTGTCGTGGTTCATAGAACTTAATTAAGCACATATACAGGGCAATTCTGAAAAAGACCCCAAAAGACCTCATATAATACACAAAATTAATTTCTGAAAAAGCTTCGTTACAAGGCAATTCCTTTGTCGGTTTTTCCGCAACTTAAATCCGATTTTTTCCAAACTTTATATTCAAAATATAAACATCATATATGGTCATATTATGACTTTAAACTCACTTAAATCATTCTTAACATATCATTAGAAGGATATACCTCACTTTGGATATACGGGGTGTAACAATCTTCCCCCGTTAGGAACATTCGTCCTCGAATGTTAAATGAAGTACGTAGATGTATTAAGCAACGATCTGTTACATACTTGTAGCAGTGAAAAGATGTGAAAGGTCAAATTATTTAACTTTCGGCATTTTAGCGGAAGCTAGCCGAACAACCCCGAAATTCACTTTCGAAAAAGCACAAAAGTCACAAATAATCATACGAACCTAATGGCGCTTTCGGATTTTAAATCGGAGCTCGTTCACCAAAACCGAGCTCGAAAATCTCTTTTTTAGTATTTATCAACAATAAAAACTGAAACCTTCTTTTACCAAACGAGGTCTGATTTAGCTCAAATTTTACAGACAGGTCCTAATGGACATTACGAAATTTTTAAAATTATCGGCACGCCAATCGGAGTCCTAACTTCCAAAATGACTAACCGAGGTCGTTTCACATACTCGTCCAAGAAGAAAAAGAATAGATGCTCAAAATGCAAACGACCAGGCCACAAGAAAACAACTTGCTCTCTTGATCAAAACTATCAGTGAATTTATTGTTATTTATTGAATATAATAATTTATTTATGAACATTTGATATCTACTACTTGTCAATTTACTAATTGTGTATGTTCACTTCCTATTTACCTATGTTCACTCTGTCTTATTGTTTAATATACCTAAAACTATTGATAATAGACTGTTGATGGTAGCAATTGGTATTTTTGGCGAAGTATGCGTAGTTTACAATCGATTATACTTTGTTTGACAATAGACTTTAGCTAGGTTTATTGATCTCTATAGTTGGCAAATTTGTGTAGACTCAACAACTTATAAGATAGTGAATAAACTACTATCCATGGTCAATAGACTGTTGATGGGCTAGCAATTGGTATATTTTGGCCATGTGTAGTTTATGTTCGATCACATTTTGGTTGACAATAAATATTAAGTAGCTTTATTGATCTCTGTAGTAGGCAAATTTATTTGGACGCAACAAATTATAAGATAGTGTATAAACTACTATACATGGTCAATAATATATAAGTTTGTATTTTTACTATTATGGAATATTTTGTTCAGGTTAGCTATTCGATCGTACACCAAAATTGCATAGACTAAAGACAGAACAATAACTCAAAACAATGATAACTTTTGTTTCGTATATTAATAGACGTAAATCTTATTGAGTAAGTTTAGTGGATGTGATTGGTAGATAATAGGTAACGTGTGAGAGTAATGAATGGATGCTCTGCCCTAAGCTTCGAAAGACGCGACAGATACAATGGAGGAACTAAAAAGTCTTGCCGGGAACAGTGAATAATCACGAAGTTTCAACCCTCCCCCTAACCCCCTATCCCTTCACCTTCTACAGCTATAAATTGGACAATTATTTGTCCATTTTAACATACACATCCAACTACAAATCTCAAACTTTGTCAAGATCTTGCTGCAAAAAAATGGCATTCCCTAGCCCAACAACGCAAGATGCCCTGTTGATCCGTCAAGCCTTGGACACCTTAATCCGACAGATTCATGAGGATAGAATGCGCCAGGAGATGAACATCCGGCGCATTGCACGCATAATGTGCTGCCGCGTCGGCTTTCACCACCCTCGCCCTCCCAATTCTCCTTAATTTATGTTTAGTGTTTATTTATTTATATCTTTTGTTATTTTTCTTTTGTTTAAAGAGCTTTCTGACTAAAGAAAGTTCTTTTTGTAATTATTGAAAATATCTATTAATGGAATGGGGGGTATTTTGCTAGTTAATTTGGTGTTTTACTGTTTCTGGTTGTTTCTGTTTCAGCGTTTGTTTAAGTTTCACCTGGGAAGACGACTAGATCTTTAAATATAATAATAGACGGATCTAGTTGATAAATAACTGCTGATAGACACGAATATAGACACGATTAATACTAGCCCAACTGAGAAATTTTCAATTTAAACGAATAATAGACCGGTTTAAGTGTATACTAAACGAAACTACTAAACATTAAGACGCGGCAGGAGAGATTTATATTTTAGATATGATGAAGTATATAATAAACCAATTGAAGTTACTAAGCAACTAACACTATGACAAGAGAAGAGTTTAATTAACAATAAAATGAAAATCCAAATCAGTGTGGAATTAATGATTGGTTAACAATTATCTGGATTGTAGCTTGTTGACAATTATATGTATAAATAATTTCATCGTTTATAATGATTAAGGATTAAATTAAAGGTCTTCATTAATGTGGAATTAACCTGTGGTTGACAATCAACTATATATGGTCTACACTTACCACTGCTAAACTTGAATTAATTTGACGGACAAAGTTTTTTTGTAATGAAATAATAATAATATATCCAACAATGATTTGAATTAGAATAGATAAATTATGAATGACCACGTGTCCATGTCAATTCATCAGGATTGTGCATAGTTGACAATCTTCTTTATGAAAGTTTATCATCGATTACAAAGAATAAGGATTAAATTGAACGATATGATGATATTTTGTTATACCACAACTTTATCATTTGTGTAGGTTAATTAATGAACGTAATCCAATGCTAGGTATCATCATTAAAGATTTAGGGTATGTTAATCCATATAACTAAATCAAAGCATTTCCTGCTTCTCACATAATGATCTTCTTCCAAGCTAAGACAAATAGGTCTTGCTTTGTCAGAACCTTAACACTAGTAGTCATTATAACATATATGTCATGTAATGTTAGTCCTTAGCAATTGCTGACAAATAGGATGGTAGATAATGCAACAACATTGTCGTGTGAGGGGTTTCGTAGTTCTTAGACCAAAAGTAACCCCTTAAAAGTTTTAAATATAGGTTTTTTTATATTATTTTAACCATAAACCATATGAGTTTATTGTCAACTCATGAAAGTTGATAATAGAAAACAGTGTAATTTTCGATAGTCGATAATATACCAAATAAGCAAAAGTCATCTACAAATACCCTAGAGCCCGGAGACCAAGCCCCAAGCGCGTGGACCCTAAATCCTAAACCCCAAAATCCAAACCCTAAATACCAAACGCGCGCGTGATAACATCCTGGACGGTATCGTTTCAACGCACAGCTGTGCAGTAAGTCTACTATAGACCAGACAGATGTTGATTAGCATCTTCTAATTTGTTTTGTCTCAAGGTGATTTTATTTTTTATTTTTTCTTTTTCTAATGTTAACTTTTTAAATTTTGTGTGCAACGGTAATATATTATCTTTTACATATAAACTGACGACCAAATTATATTTTTCTCTCATCCGTCTATCATCGACTACGATAATAAACAAAAATATCCAAGGCCTCGCAATCTGCATCATCTTCTTCGGTGGAACCTGATATATGTCATTGTGGTCAAAACGGGAAGCTCAAAATATCAAGGACTCAAACAAATCCTGGTCGCAGATTTTGGGGTTGTAGTACATCAAAGGTAGGTAATTATTTACGTCTAATAAAATTTACAATTAATACTCGACCAACGATGCTAATTTCTGTCCTGATTAGGACAATGGTGGATGTGATTACTTTAGGTGGCATGATGGTCCGCTTGCTCAAGAAACAAGAGAAATACTGTCCCAATTAGTCTCCAGGGCAGAAGGAGCGGCAAGATTTGACTTCGCTCAAAAGATCCATGAATATGAAGAACAAGTAAAGCTTCTGAGATTGCTGCTTCTGGAGGCTGAACAACAGAGGGATTTCCTTAAAACCCCACTCAGGGAAGTTCAAATGGCGAAGGAACGAATCCAAGTGCAGTTGAAAGAGGTTGAGAGGCAGAGGGATCGATTTAAGAAGTTGGCGCATAGGCTTCTTATCGGAGCATTATATTTCTTAGTCTGTAAATGGTGGGTCTAATTAATTTTGTTAATGTGATAACAATTTAATTGTCTTGCTGTTTGATTGATCACTGTGAACTATGCGCACTTTTTTTGTTTGTTAAATTTATATAATAAACCATTCCTGGTAGACAATCAAAATTACAGGTGGAACAATAAAATCAAACTTGAAATATGGAGATTTCATATTTTATAGACCTGCACTGGTGGCGAATCAAAAAACACAGTTGAAACTAAGATAAACAATACAATGATTCAGTACTGAAGGTTAAACATAAAAATGAACAACATTACTCTCTCAGATAACACAGACAACTAGTTTGGTGGATTGGCACCGTCCATGACATTTGTTGCATTTGATGGAGATGCGTCTTCCTCTATGATGTTTGCCTCACCATGTGGTGGTACACCAAGTGCATCAAGTCTATGGTTGATGGCTTTGAATTGATTTAACCTGTCATTAGTGTCTCCCCACATGATAACATTATACCTCTTCATTTGCTGCCTAATATAAGCAACCTCGCTTTGCAAAAACGATTTTGTTTGTTTAACTTCATGCGAGTTTGATGGTCTTGCCATTTTGGTGGACTATTTAGTTTGAGTGCAGATGTTTCGAATTAGAAATGGAATGGGAGAGGCAAACATATTTGAGGGGTTTATATAGAGATGGCCATGAAGAGTTGCAACCCTAGTGAGAGCGACCACTTAAATTACACCAGTTAGAATCTGGCACATGCTTCTATTATCTACCGCACAATCTATTAATAAACGCCCTTTTTTGTTATATTTGTTTATAAAATTGTCTTGTCTTCATCTACGCACATTTGTTCTATGCTCGAATAGTGTCCAACTCAGCCACTAGGTGGGTCTTTCGATGATAGACCTACAATAATGAACAATCAACTTGAGTGGCTCGCCAGAATTTTTAAATTATTTAGGGATCCACGACGATTGCTTGCATTTTAAACACTAGCAAAATGAATTGAGCTATCATTCTTGATAAGCAAAACATATAACACGTTACCATAATGGATTGTCAACAATAATGGTTGCTAAACGAAATATCACACACATTAGCAAAATGGATGGTCAACCCTTAATATTCAAACAACAAAAAAAAACAGACAAGACTTAAAATATAAGTGTTAACTATAGTTTTATCAAAACATACAACTACTGACATATCAATCTTTGTACTCATCACTGTCAATAAATTCTTTGCTCAAACTCTTCAAGACACCCGCAATTTTAGAGTTGGGGTCTTCAATATCTTCTACAACCCCTCCATTCAAGTTATCTTCCAATGCAGCATAGGATGGATCCTCCACTTCATAAAACACTTCCTCAGCATCCTTACCATTTTCCATCATCACTTCACTATCATTCACAGTGACTTCCTCTCCAACATTGACATTGGCGGCATCAACTTCACCATCAACTGCATTTGGATTGTCATTTCACCATCAACTTCACCATCGATTGCATTTGGATTGTCATTTTCAGCATCAACTTCACCATCAACTGCATTGGCATCGGCATTTGCATTAGCAATGACACTGGTTGCACTGACACTGGCATCCACTTTAGCATCAACTGCAGCACCCACTTCATCAAATCTACGCTTCTTTCTAAGAATTGATGTGGTATTTGCATTGGTACCACAATCCATTGCCTTCCTTTTCTTGTGCCTCATCAACTACGTAGACGGACGGTACAAGCATTTGCAAACTGACCTCTTCCGTTGTTCCGCTACCATCTTAGCAACATTAGCCAATTTGGCCTCCACTACTTCCAGCTTAGTGAGCACATCACGCAAAGAAGTACCTGCAGATCTGACACCACCACTTGAAGGACCTGCGCCTTCACCAACAATTCCTGTACAAGCTCCACCAATATCTACATCACCTCTTGCATCTTCTTCTCCATCTACGTCAATATCATCTTCATCAGCAGGATTCAGACCATATTTCTTGATGGCTGTGGCCCCCTCCAATTCAGCCCTCAGGGCATCCACTGACGCATCCTCAACTTCATTTTTATAGGGCACATATAAATCCTCCCACCCCGAACTCACCTCTTGAACATTAGGCAATAAGTAAGGGCGCATGATCAGGATAAAAGTCGAGCAAATTAATACTTTTTGTTACAAATTTAAAAGATATTTAATGACATGAAAATAGCGCAACGTTACCTTAATTTTATCTTCACCTCCCGAGAATGGATCGAAGGATTTAGGCACCATTTTTCTGTACCATTTGAGCATCCTAGGGTATGGCATAGGAGACTGATCTGTCAGTGCAGATCTCCTTCCAATGACAGGAAATGCTTCATTGACCCAAGCCTAAGATAAAAAAATAAATCGAAGTACGAAAAAAATGAAGACTTACTAATCAACTAACCATTGGTTTATTGTAGACTTACCAAAAATGCCCAGGGGAAGCCAAAAAGAGCATATCCAGGTGCTTTTCCCATGTCAAGCTTGGGCTTCAAATTTTCAATTGTCAACTCGAAGCAAAACCTGCCCCATGGATACTTGGAGAAGAACTCCAGATCATCAACCATACAAATCCATTCCTTCTCAACTGACTTTAAAGAATCCTTTGCCATCAATATCGTGTGGAGAAACCACAAAAGACACAATTTCAACTGATCCTTCTTGTTAAATCTACTAGTTTTCAACAACCTCCAAATCCTCGACGATGTCACTTTAGCTATTCCATCACCAATGTAATTATAAGTTAGTTCTTCATAAAATTCCTGACCTTTCCTCACAACCTTTTTCTTTTCTTTATCGCTGGATAATACCCCACACCCCAACCCAGTCATAAGAGCAAACTCCATAAGCCCAAAACAAGCTGGCTTCTCATCAACCAAGAACAATATCTCACGATGCTTTCTGTCCTTTATTCTACACAAAAGTAGGGAGTGGACCATCGGTCCATTGAAACTCAAAAATCAGGACAATCTAAGCAACTGCCCAAACACAGACTCCTTAAATTTCTTTTCTAGTTTCAACCTTTTCAACAACTTGTTGAATTCATAAAACTTTTTTGTGCTAGATCGAATTGATATCTTAGAAGGAAAAGAAGCAACTTCATCAAGCCACGTTTTAAGTCGATACCTTCGAACATTGATTTCCTTGATGCATTGGGCCACTGATAAACGGTCCGATTCACACTCAGGCTCCTGGCTTCATCCCCTTCTTGATCAACTTCTTCATCACTTTCTTCTTCTACTTCTTCACCTTCTTCTTCAGTTTCTTCTCCACCTTCTTCTTCTTCTTCACCTTCTTCTTCTTCTTCTTCTTCTTCTTCTTCTTTCCACTTTCTTCTTCACCTTCTTCTTCTTCTTCTTCTTCTTCTTCTTCACCACTTTCATCTTCTCCTGATTCATCTCCATTTCCTTCCTCACGAGCAGAATCATTTTTTCCATCATCATCACCACCTTCATCCCTATTTTCCTTACGTTTCCCTGGTTAGGAACGTTCACCCACTTGAAAATTGTCAATGTCAGCCAAAATATCTTAAAGTTTGGGGTTCGACTCGGGCCTCTAAAACCACAAAATCTTTTGCAGAGTGATTGTCATCTGCAGCTACATTTTTATCGCTTTCAGGAACTTCACTTTCAGGAAGTTCACCTTCAGCCACTTTACCGCTTGTAGACTGATTCTCATCTGCTCCTGCATTTTTAACACTCTCAGGACCTCCACCACTTGTGGATTGATTTTCCTCTGCTTCTGGATGTTTATCAAGTTCAACACCTTCAGTTTCATCTCCTCCACCACATGGAGGTCGATTGTCATCTTCTGCTGAATGTTTATCAATCTCAACAGTATCAGTTTCATCTCCTCCACCATTTGGAGGTCGATTGTCACTCTCTGGTGAATGTTTATCAATCTCAGCGGCATCAGTTTCAGGAACTATAACGATTTCATTGTCATCTTGTCGAGCAATCTTCTTCTTTGCCTGTTGTGCTTTTAATTTTATTCTTAAGCTATTTCTAGCCCTTGGATGCCTTATATTGAGAAACTTCGGTATCGCCATTACTTTATCTACACACACAACCAGACAAATCAATGTCTAAATAAACCCATTTCATCTAAAAAAAAATATCGTGTGTTGATACCTAATTTTGTCCCGAATTTTAATTAAATGTATAATTATTTTAAATTAAGTTCAAATTTTGAAAATTGCAAGTAAATAGCTAATTTTTAAAGAGAAATGGCCAAAATCGCAAGACATCCCTTTATTTGCGGCTTACTACGTAATTCTTTGTTAAAATTAATTGAAAGCTATAAGGGTTATTAGACCTAAACTCAGTCTATTCGTGCAAATACCTATACATATATATATATATATATATATATATATATATATATATATATATATATATATATATATATATATATATATATACACACACACCATATCCACAAAACCCTAGCCTCTTACCCTCACTATTCATCATCTTCCTCACTAAAAAAAACCCTCCTCTCATTTACATTACAACACAAAATAAGATCCATTTACACCCCCACCCCTCTCATCTTCATCAATCACCCACATACACCATTACTAAACCAGATCTACAACACACACCACACCACAAACACACGGTTGAATACTAGCAATAATGAGAAATATCCACACCCTTTCCCACCACCAGTGGAAAAAAGCAACGCCCCACACTCATAACACCCCTACCCCACTTTTTCTCTCCAATCCGGCAACACGCAAAACAGATCGGAACAAGGGGATTTTTGGAAGGGAGTCTCGATTGAAATCATTATTATCTAAAAGGGAGAGGCGGAGACTACAACCACCGAGTATAGTGTCACAGCAGTAGCAGCGGAGAAACCCTCGCCTGAATTCCATCGCCACCACCGGAAAAAACAGAGCAGTGGTTTAATGCCACCACCGCCATCATTATTTGCTATGCTCTTTCCGGTTCTCTATGATTGTTTATTGTTAGCTGAAAACTGAAATAGACAGGGGACGGAGTCGAAGCGACGCCGTGCGCTACTCGCCGGAAAAAGCCACCGGTGGTCGCTCCGCCTCTCGCTCGAGGGTTGCTCTGTTTTGCTGTTAGACTCGACCTCTAGTGGATAATTTTCTGGCTGATATATATATTATTGTTGGTTTTGCCTAGAAATCGGCATTCCGTCATTGATTCCTATTTGTCTATGTTGATTAATTCTTTACTGGTCCATTGATTTTCCTTTGTGAGAATTTGTAAATACTAACTATTATTTTTATAGTGGGCTCGTTACTTTGCACTGATTGCTGTTCCTGAGATTATTTGGCCAATTTTTTCTGATACCCTAAACATTGACGGTGGACTAGACTTCATTGAATTGGATAATTTTGATTGTTGATCTCTCTAATTTCATTATCGTTTGATTACTTCTGCTGGTTTCTGTTGATAGGAGCGATACTGCACTTCACTGAAAGCCTATGGAAATAATTTATTTGAGGCTAAGGACTGATTTCGAACGGATACTACATTTGAACAGTCCCGTCCCCGTGTCCCTAAAACAAATAGGCGAAGATGAATGTATGAATATAATGCAAAGAAAGTCGTGAATAGAGTGGTGGGTTTGGTACTTGGCATGGCAACCGGCCTGGGCTACGCGTTTGCAGCCGTACCAACATCCCGAGCCTCTACTCGACATGCCATACAAACCTGAGCCTAAATTTTACAAAATAAAATCCCATTACTATTATTATTATTCTTATCACTATTATTATTATTATTATTATTATTATTATTATTATTATTATTATTATTATTATTATTATTATTATTATATATTTTATCATTATTATTATTAGTTTATTAATTTATTACTTTATTATTATTATTATTATTTTATTTTCATTAGTTACTACACTTTATTATCGTACTAATCTAATTTTATTTTCATATTTTTTGCGAGGTACATTTTGGCACGAACACCTTGGGGTCGAGTTTGGCTAACTCACAAATGGGATAGTCCATCGCATTGGAGTCATTTGGGATTAAATTCGAGCTCAAGCATTCAAGAAATAAGACTTTAAAAAATTTTAAAAATTCAAGGCTCCCGCGAGTTGATCAATTTCCCAGGTTCTATCTTTAACTTTGTCTTCCTTTCCTTAGGGAAATTTATGTAAATAAATGTGTAAAATATTTTATTTATCAATAATATTTGATTGTTTGTATAGTGCTTTACTTTATGTTAATTACCCTTAATTTTGAAGTCGTTATTTAATTTATTGTAAATTGGGGTCATCTTAACAAATGCGTGCAAGTTAAAAAAAAATTGCAAATAAGCTTTTATTCGATTAATTGTTATTATTATTATTATTATAATAATTATTATTATTACTACTATTATTTATTACCATTTTTAAATAATTCTTTTGCAAGAAAAGCGCACTTGTAAATATTTGGAAACCTGTCGAATTAACCGTTTTTAACGGAATTTTGAAAGTGCCTTAAAAACCTTCTTTCAAAATTAACAAAACCTCTTACTTAGAATCTCTGAAAGACTGCATTTTCTAAAATGGAGTTTTTGCACGCATTTGTTTATTTGGTTCCCTGTTTTCCTTAAATTGAGCGGCGACTCCAAAAGAGTTAGTCCATTCAGTTGATATTCCTAAATTTAGCCTTTCGGGGTTATTTTTTTGGGGGTTCAACAGTATGGCGACTCTGCTTGGAGCAATAAAGGTTTTGACCATAAAGGTTTCCAATTATTTACAACTAGCATGCTTAATTTATTTTGGTTTATTATATCTGTTTGTTTGTGTGCCACGGAAAGCATGTCACTGCACCCTTATTTGTGTACATATATAAACTGGAATTCCGTTCATATTTCCCCCACTCCTGCGAACCTCTTGCATTCTCACTCAAATATCCGCTAGGTGCGCACATGCGCACCCCCACCTTCTTCCACTAAAGAACCCTATGACGAGTTGGTACACCGGCGGCCATCGTAGGAGTAATTCGACTGCGAGACCGCTTTCCACTCACCTGTTAGCCTCAACCGTTAACCCACTCTTAGACGGAGCTTTTAGGAGCATGCATGCATTTATATCTTAGTCTGGACCCGGTCCTTGGTACCGCCTCCATAGTTAGGAAACCGCCCTTACGTCAACGGGTTTTTGAAACCCAACGACAATGCATATTATGTGCTGTGTGATAACGAATCCTCAGTCCTAACCATGTTTTGAGAAAAATTATATTTGGAATTTTGTCTCCTATACTGTTTTTTAGGTTAAAAAATGGAAGAATTTAGCAGAATCTGTGTGGTCATAGCAGACCACGGAGAATTTGACCTCATAGTGCAGAATTTTGTGAAGAAGACAGAATTATAGTCCGGGGAAAGTTAGGCAGATTTGGTTGGTTTGTGTTTTGGAGATTGCCATGTTTAGTGAGATCTAAGAGGCGAAGCCCCTGGTGTCTTTAAAATGATCAGTGGGGTCCCTCTCATGAATGACATTGCGTATGTGCAGGCCTATGTTGACTGTCCAGCTGCATTCATGATAATTGAAGTATGCTTGTCGCATACTAGGAGAGTGAAGCCCCTATGTCTATAAACGACCAATGGGGTCCCTCCTTTTGAAGACCAGTGCGGTCCTGGCTACCTAGGAAACTGAGAGGCTTTATCAAAGCCGAAGACCAGTGAGGAGCCCTATGAACAAGGTCTGTGAGCCTTGCAAAACCTAGGAAGCTGAGAGGCTTGTCCAAAGCCAAGGACCAGTGAGGTTTTATTTGTAAAAGGTCGATTGGAACCTTTTATGATTTGCAGTCTGGTATTGTGAAGGCAGTTGGAAATTTCCCCCTAGATGTTGTAAAATAATTGGGAGTTGTGTTTGGAGGAGCGAGGATGTTTGCAAAAGGTATCAAGAATGTTTCAGGCTTTAGGCATTTGGGTTTAGAATTTTGTGCAGATGTTGTGAAGAGCATGAGTTGTGTTGGAGTTTCGAGTTAATACCAACTTTTGGAAGATAGTTGGGATAACAAAATTGCAGTGTCAAGGCGTAGAGATGATTGTTATCAATTATGGTTATTATTTATTGCTTACTCTACATCTGAACTGCTCAGAACTGGCATGGACTATATTTCGTTACCACTTGTTTGCGCGATTAGGCTTTCCTCTGGCACAAAAGAGGCATCTTACAGGGTAGGACGCGTTTGCATATTTATTTACACTCAACTACTTGTGATTGTCACATGTTAATTGCTTGCCTTGCTTTATTTGCTCAAAATGCGTTAAATACTAGGTGTTGCTTGCTTGTATGCAATCTTATGAATAACATGCAAACTAACATAGTTACCCTTTGAGGTTTCTTTTGTTTTTTTTATTTCTCTAGCAAAAGTTGGATTTGTGAAGTGACTGACCATTCACCATGCAAGGGATTCGAAATCTGATTGATGGTAAACGCTCTAGCTCTTGAACAATGCAGTACCAGAAGCTAATGACATTGTTTGAAAGAACTTGGCGATTAAACTTAGTAGCATTATTTTCAATTTTAGTTCAGATTGAGGCCCTTAATTGCATTGTACTTTAAAGCTTATGTTAATCTGAATCAACTCAATTTGAATTTATGAAAGTTGAAATAAAATGCATCGCATTCTTATTATATTATTTACTCTTGCATTTGTTTCTGTTTCAAAACTAAAATTGATAAACCTGCCAAAACTTTGCTTGTGACGTATGGCAAAGCAACTGAACAGATTGAAAGCGATGCACTGAAAATTTATTGCCTGCACTCTTTGGATATCGCACTACTGTTAGAACTTTAACTGGGGCAGCTTTATTTGTTGGTATATGGCGTTGAAGCAGTGATGCAGAACTACGCACGGTCTGATTCCCAAAGAGGGATACGTAGGCTTCCCCATCGGGCTCAACCCTTTAGCATTTAAATTTTTATTTTTCCCCAAGAAGGATAACTGGGCAATTTTTGCAAAACGAATTGGAGATACGAAAGATAATAACTGGGGCAAAATTTTTAAAGAAGCAGCATTGGTTATAAGAGGCAGAATCGGCAAGAAATTTGAAATTGGTTAAGCAAACAGTGCGAAGTCTAAGACGAAGGACGTTTAGTTTGTTTTAAAATATGTTACAAGTTTTAAGTCAAGGCAAAATTTTCAAAATGCATCTTTGACTTTATTTTCTTGCTTATTTCACTCGCTATATTGCATTAAAATATTTTATCTTGCCTCTATTTTTCAAAATCTATGCTATTTGAGTTCATGAGCCAAGTTTCTGAAAGCAATTCGTAAATCCAAGTCCAGTGAAGATGAGGAAGCAGCAGAAGCAGCAAGATCAGGATGAAGACTGCACAAATCAAACGCTTCCCCCTCCCTCCCCAAAAGCTAACAAATTTTTCTTTGAGAGCAGGAACATGAAGGTTTAAAGGGAAAGAGCCTTTAGACGGGACAAGCAACACCAATCAAGTTGACGACACATATGATTCGGCTTGATAGATCATTCAAATCTATTCTTGTGGCATCTAAGCATTACATTTGATTATTGCCAAAAAGGGGGCGCTTTTCCTTTCTTACCATCTTAACATTGTGATAGAATTTACCTTGTGGTAGCGATAGAAAAGTCAACTATGGGGCACCATGTGCGGTGTGTCTCGCCAGTTGGTTGTTCTACAAAAGCATTATATTATACTTGTTTAGAATAGAATCGACAAGTCAACTATGGGGCACCATGTGCGGTGTGTCTCGCCGGTTGGCTGTCTAGAAAAAACATTATATTATATTATATACTTGTTTAGAATAGAATCGACAAGTCAACTATGGGACACCATGTGCGGTGTGTCTCGCTGGTTGGTTGTCCTACAAAAGCATAATATTATACTTGTTTAGAATAGAATCGACAAGTCAACTATGGGATACCATGTGCAGTGTGTCTCACCAGTTGGTTGTCCTGCAAAAGCATTATATTATACTTGTTTAGAATGGAATCGACAAGTCAACTCTGGGACACCATGTGCGGTGTGTCTCGCCGGTTGGTTGTCCTGCAAAAGCATTATATTATACTTATTTAGAATAGAATAGACAAGTCAACTATGGGACACCATGTGCGGTGTGTCTTGCCGGTTGGTTGTCCTGCAAAAGCATTATATTATATACTTGTTTAGAGTAGAATAGATAAGTCAACTATGGGACACCATGAGCGGTGTGTCTCACCGGTTGGTTGTCCTGCAAAAGCATTATGTTTTATATCTGCACAGATTAAGATTTGGCAAGGCAGCTTGAGGTATTATGTCTCGTCAGTCGACCTATTTTGTTTATATTCTACAATTCATTCTCGCTTTACTTATTGTCTTACTTTATTGTTGCAGAATAATGATCAGCCTAGAGGTTCTCCGGGCGGAGCGCCTCGTCAGCTGATTGAAGGAAGAGATTTTGATGATACCACCACCCCCATTTACAATTTTTGTTTTCGCTTTATTTATTTTTTATTTCAATTATTATAGTTTATTAGCAGTTGCTCGCTTACCGTTTGTCCAGATTGTTATAGAATTTTGGCAGTACCGCAGCAGCATTTGGAGCATAACGTGGAACTTTTTCTTAGCAGTGAACTGGGGCAATTTGGATATGAGCTAGACTCGTCAACGAAGACCTGAAGAATCGCACCCGCATCAGTTATCAACCCTAGAGGTAAGTCTCCTGTTAACCCTGAGTCTGAGGTTTGAGATTGAAGACAAGATGGCTCGGATATCGAGATGCAGTAGAAGTTATGTCTGTATAAACCCCTCTTTATGGGTGTGTCGTCGACATCTTCATAACTTGGGTGATTACAAGCCTCTTTTCCCGCGTTTGAGTAGTTGTTACTATCTCGTCTTTGATTTTCAAATTGTAATGAACTACATATGGCCTGATTCTCTTTCAGCCCGAGATATGTAGGCAATTCGAAAACCGGAGCTCGGCCATGTCCTTAAGCCTAGAAATTTGATCCCAGGAATCAGAGGATTGGCTTTACCGTGACAAAATTGGCTTTCACGTCAACTTTCTTTACCCTGAAAACTCTTTCATCCTTTTCCGGGTAAAGAGGGGCAGCTGTTGACACCCAATTTTGTCCCGAATTTAATTAAATATATAATTATTTTAAATTAGTTCAAATTTTAAAAATTGCAAGTAAATAGCTAATTTTTAAAGAAAAATGGCCAAAATCGCAAGACATCCCTTTATTTGCAGCTTACTACGTAATTCTTTGTTAAAATTAATTGAAGGCTATAAGGGTTATTAGACCTAAACTATGTCTATTCGTGCAAATACCTATACATATATATATACACCACATCCACAAAACCCTAGCCTCTTACCCTCACTATTCATCATCTTCCTCACTAAAAAAAACCCTCCTCTCATTTACATTACAACACAAAATCAGATCCATTTACACCCCACCCCTCTCATCTTCTTCAATCACCCACATACACTATTATTAAATCAGATCTACAACACACACCACACAACAGACACACGGTTGAATACTAGCAATAATGAGAAATATCCACACCGTTTCCCACTACCAGTGACAAAAAGCAACGCCCCACACTCATAACACCCCTACCCCACTTTTTCTCTCCAATCCGGCAACACGCAAAACAGATCGGAACAAGGGGATTTTTGGAAGGGGATCTCGATTGAAATCATTCTTATCTAAAAGGGAGAGGCGGAGACAACAACTACCGAGTATAGTGTCACAGCAGTAGCAGCGGCGAAACCCTCGCCTGAATTCCATCGCCACCACCGGAAAAAGCAGAGCAGTGGTTTAACGCCACCACTGCCATCACTGTTTTCTTTGTTCTTTCCGGCTCCTCTGTGATTGTTTATTGTTAGCTGAAAACTGAAATAAACAGGGAATGGAGTCGAAGCGACGTCGTGCGCTACTCGCCGGAAAAAGCCACCGGTGGTCACTCCTCCTCTCCGCTCGAGGGTTGCTCTATTTTTCTGTTAGCCTCGACCTCTGGTGGATAATTTTCTGGCTGATATATTACTGCTGGTTTTGCCTAGAAATCGGCATTCCGTCATTGATTCCTATTTGTCTATGTTGATTAATTTTTTACTGGTCCATTGATTTTCCTTTGTGAGAATTTGTAAATGCTAACTATTATTTTTACAGTGGGCTCGTTACTTTGCACTGATTGTTGTTCCTGAGATTATTTGGTCAATAGTTTCTGATACCTTAAACATTGACGTTGGACTAGACTTCATTGAATTGGATAATTTAGATTGCTGATCTCTCTAATTCAATTGTCGTTGGATTACTTCTGCTGGTTTCTGTTGATAGGAACGATATTGCACTTCACTGAAAGCCTATGGAAATAATTTATTTGAGGCTAAGGACTGATTTCGAACAGATACCACATTTGAACAGTCTCATCCCCGTGTCCCTAAAATAAATAGGCGATGATGAATGTATGAATTTAATGCAAAGAAAGTCGTGAATAGAGTGGTGGGTTTGGTACTTGGCATGGCAATCGGCCTGGGCTCCGCGTTTGCAGCCGTACCAACATCTCGAGCCTCTACTCGACACGCCATACAAACCTGAGCCTAAATTTTACAAAATAAAACCCCATTACTATTATTATTATTCTTATCACTATTATTATTGTTGTTATTATTATTATTATTATTATTATTATTATTAATATTATGTATTTTATCATTATTATTATTTTATTACTTTATTATTATTATTATTTTATTTTCATTAGTTATTACACTTTATTATCGTACTAATCCAATTTTATTTTCATATTTTTTGCGAGGTACATTTTGGCACGAACAACTTGGGACGAGTTTGGCTAACTCAGAAATGGGATAGTCCATTGCATTGGAGTCATTTGGGATTGAATTCGAGCTCAAGAATTCAAGAAATAAAACTTTAAAAATTTTAAAAAATTCAAGGCTCCCGCGAGTTGATCAATTTCCCGGGTTCTATCTTTAACTTTGTCTTCCTTTCCTTAGGGATATTTATGTAAATAAATGTGTAAAATATTTTATTTATCAATAATATTTGATTTTTTGTATATTGCTTTACTTTATGTTCATTACCCTTTATTTTGAAGTCGTTATTTAATTTATTGCAAATTGGGGCCATCTTAGCAAATGCGTGCAGGTTAAAAAAATATTTTGCAAATAAGCTTTTATTCGATTAATAATAATAATAATAATAATAATAATAATAATAATAATAAAAATTTTATTATTATTATTATTATTATTATTATTATTATTATTATTATTATTATTATTATTATTATTATTATTGCGACTACTATTATTTATTATCATTTTTAAATAATTCTTTTGCAAGAAAAGCACACTTGTAAATATTTGGAAACCTGTTGGATTAACCTTTTTTAACGGAATTTTGAAAGTGCCTAAAAACCTTCTTTCGAAATTAACAAAACCTCTTACTTAGAATCTTTGAAAGACTACCTTTTCTAAAATGGAGTTTTTGCACGCATTTATTTATTTGGTTCCCTGTTTTCCTTAAATTGGGTGGCGACTCCAAGAACTCCAAAAGAGTTAGTCCATTCAGTTGATATTCCGGAATTTTGCCTTTCGGGGTGAATTTTTTGGGTTCAACATCGTGTTCCTGTAAACGCTAGAAATTAGTGCAATTCTAGGTGATCACATTGACGATTTTTAGATGTATGTTTCTCTATGCCAGTTCTCACTGGTTTATGATAAAAAAAATTGTTGCTGATATTGATATTCCACTTAAAAGTACAACTTCTTCTTCCTTTTCATATATTTATCTGTCTTACCAATATTTTTAATTTAAACAAACAACCACTTTAAAATAGTGCATTTAAAGTATGGTATAACTCTGCTTTGGAATATAAGCTTCAAAAAACTTGTATAATAAATTTAAGCACCAAGTAATAACACCTATTTGAATTAAGGGGGAAAAAAAACTTAGCGAGTTGAAATCATAAGTACTTGTTGACTCTAAAACCTACACAATATTACGAACCGAAACATCAATGTAGTTATCTCTAGTGAAATAATGAACAAATATGCCTACTAAGAGTATAGCACACATATCAAAACATCTGAAACCTCATGAAATATCCCATTAAATATTTCTCTCAAATCTCAATATTTTATCTTAATCAATTATACTTCATATGTGGATGACTAATATAATGTCTAAAGTGCGAACGATCAAACAAGAACGTCATAACTAAATATTCATAGGTCAAGACAATGAATATAATATTGACAAACGAGATACTATAGGAGTTCAAAAGTGGTAGAGATATTAATATTTTGTAACTGAATAAAGAATTTTTGGATGACAAACAACTTTGAACATAACAAAATAGAAATTTGTTATGTATTCTGTTTAATTCTCCTCAAGAACCTCAGTTGTTTTGTTTCACTAGTGATTCACATGGAAGTATATCCATATAGTTTACCAATATTTTAGAATATATATGGATACGTTGAACACTTCTGTAAGTATTCTATGGAGTATACAAACAATTAATTAGTATTCTACAGAGTATAGAAACAATTAACAATGCACTTGATTTTTGCTAGATTTAAATATCGTACCTCTTCTAGAAACACACTAAAGAGAAAAAATTAGCCAATCAAAAAGCAACTAAAGAAGAAGACAAATACTTAGGTTCCATCATTGTTAAGTGAAGGATTCATATTCATATAACACAGAATCTATACTAAATAGATTATTCAAAAATATTTATCAGAGAATTTACTTGTTTTCTTTATAAGTGGAAGCGGTAGGATCTTTACCACGGCTGGAATCACTGGTCGTTGGTGGTTTTCACAGTAACGGAGCAATCCCTTTATCCACAGTCTAAACACCTAGTTTATTTGATAGAGAGAAGTAGGAAGAGCTGTATGAAAAAAATATATTGTTTATCTGAGCCTTTTACTGTATTTATAACTGTTAAAACAGTAGTTGTCCTCTTATAGGACTCTATCAGGTAACTTATTTTTTTACCTGGATAGACATTAAGAGCACCCCTTTATGGGTGGACTCTTTTATTCAGATAAATCCAATATCTCCCACTCACACATAATGGGAGTGCTCTTACAATATGAAAAACATATTCTCATCTCATCTCTACAAATATTCATACAGTGAAATAGACCATGCGACCAGCATACTGTGAGAGCTACGTGTTATACATCTGTTAGGAGTATATAGCCTCTCGTCGAGTGCAAACCTGCAAGTAGATTATATAGTATGTAATACTCTAGATTATATGAATCACATTTTGATATCCTCTCAAAATCTCAAATATCATTATTCTTTGTATTCACAATTCTCATAAGTTATAACTGGTGCACCTGTTGATGCAGCCCGACCACGTGCTGATCAAGTGATCGATCCACCGAGGAGACCGATGACGAGGAGCCGAGCCAAGCCAAGCTGCTGCACGATGTGCACGTTCACTTAGCCTGGCCGAAGGAAAACAATTGCTCCGAAGCTGAGTGGCCGAGCTCAAGAATCGAAGGCATTATCTTCAGATTTGAGCCCGAAGGCAAAGTGACCGAGGACAATGAGCTCGAAGACAATTGAGCGTCCGAAGGCAACAAGTGTGTTCGAGCAGACAATCGAGAACCGAAGCCAAGGCTTACCGAAGTCAAAGTCTGCCGAACACAATTTAATTCAGCCCTGCGTGGCTTATTTCCATTGGTCGCCTGTGACCCTTTTACTAGTTTACCCTTAGTGTTTCCTATATAAACCTTGTTCCCTTTTATTGTAAGGATACCTAGTTTTTGAACATTGATTTATGAATGAAAGTGCCGAGCACATTTCTTGTCTCCGTCGTGAGCAAAAACCTGTGAGGGCTTTATGGACTTGTGGCTTTCGGTAAATCCGATTGAACATTCCTCTTTGATCATTCAGTTTGCAAGAGGCATGTTCTCTTGAGGATTGTTGCATAGTTTAGGTGATTCTTGTGTCCTTTTGATCGAGCTTTGAGACAGGTTCCTCACTGTTCTTTCAAAAGAAGCAAGTTTTGTCTTGCTTCTATCTTTATCTTTTATTGTTTATCTTCCGCGTTCGTGCTAAGCAACTCCTTCGGGTTTGCCTTGCACCATCTTGGTATCAGAGCACGGTTTGGGCTTGTTTCTACAACCCCAAATCCTGTTCACGTTATCTTTATTTTCGTGCGTTTGTGTCTCTGTTTTCCGTTTCGAGTTCTTGATTTGGTTTTGTTACTGTTGGTTTTGTTATTTTACAAAAAAAAAAAAAAAAATGTGTTAAAATAAAATTCAAAAATTGTGTTTGATTGTTGGTTGTTTGGGAAAACAACCATTGATTCTTGCTCACCATCGAGTTCCGAATCCAACAAGTGCCCGACGTACCAATTTCGTGACTAGGGTTTCTTGGTGAATTTTTGGACTGTTTTGAGCTTTAATGGTGACTGAAAACTCGAACCCCACTGTGTTTGGAAGAAACCGGTGAAGAATGGTGGTTCTTGAGTGATTTGGGTTTGTTTGTTGCTTAAAAATCGAAGTTCTGAGTTTAAATCGTAGTCCGTACGCCGGAAACTTGTTACAAAATCGTAACAGTGTACGACTCGAACGAGCTGGTTCTTAGCTCGAAGAACTTGAACTGAATTCCTCCGATGCTGTTGAAACCGGAGTCGATAAAGCAACCCAGATCTGTTGAATTTCGTGGTCAGTGAACCGAAATTGTTGTGTCCGTACGCCGGAGCAAAGGTCACTGTTCCATTGAAGAAGAAGGGGTAAAGTGTAAACATCAAAACCCCAGGTGAAAATTTGTCGGCTGAGAAAAGGGAAAGTGGATAAGGTAAAACCCTATCCGTACCAAGGAGCGACCACTCTTGTACGGACAAGAGTTGGTGTGGCCGAGGAAGATTCCAAAAGGGAATCAAAGGGTAGATTCTCCTATGTTCTCACTTTCTTTCGTGTCAAAATTCTAGTTGGTGGATCTTTCGAGTAATTGTCCTACTCGAGGTCGTACTAACTCTTTTAAGCTGATAGGAATTCGTGCGAAGGGGTGACCGAAGTCCAAACTTTCGTAGAAATTCTTTTGACTCCCCGAGCTCAGTTAAAAAGCGTCCGTTCCATCGAGTCGAACATCACTTCACTCTTCCCGAAGAGGCAGTGACTATTGTCGAACTTGAAGGATCTTAGAGGACCGATCAATCAGACGAGCCACTGTTACCAAGTCCTTGAGTGATCAAAAACCGAACCCATAAATTGAGTGGAACCGAGTGCCACCCATCAAAGGTGAGGGAGTGTGTGAGGTGATTTCTAACCCTAACATTTGTTTGATCTTTGACTTGTGCAGGTACCATGGCTGGAAATGATGGCAAAAGCATTGAGAAGCCCGAGGTATCGTTAGCCGATCTCATGGCTGCGATACAAGGCGTCAGTGCCGAATTAAGAGGAGTGACTGCTCGAGTGACTCTCCTCGAGCAGGGAAACGCGTCCGTGGCCATGAATGGGTCCGGCGTTGGAACGAGCCAATCCACTCCGATGAAACCTGAGCTGTATGCTGAGCTTGTACGACAACATCAGTTGACAAGTGAAGCAATTCGAAGAGAACTTAACTTGGGCAATCCCCAAGCTGCTTATCAAAACTTGGGCAATCCCCAAGCTGCTTATCAAAACTTGGGCATTCCCCGAGGAGAAAGAATACCACCTCCAACGGCCCGAAGAGATCTTGGAGCCGTTGCCGAGGAGATTGATGAAGAGGAATTTCCCGAGGACGAATATGAGCGAGAGCCGCCATTCGCTCAACGAAGGCAAGCTCACCGAGGTCGTGGAAATTTCCGAGGTCGAGGCCGAGGCGCAAATGTTGGAAGTAATATTGAGCGCGAGGCTACTGATCGAGATGATGAGTTTCCCGAACAGGCTAGAGGTGTTCGAGACTCAAATTTGAGCAGTGTCAAGATCACTATTCCACCCTTTAAAGGAACTAGTGATCCCGATGAGTATCTTGAATAGAAGCTTAAAATGGAGCGCATCTTTGAAACCAATGAGATGACCGATGAGAGAAAAGCTGCCCATGCCATTGCTTCGTTCGAAGCTTATGCATCAACGTGGTGGGAATCTGACAAGAGACATAGACGAAGGAATGACTATCCTGAAGTCACTACCTGGCCGCAATTGAGAAGAGCAATGGATGCTAAGTATTTGAGTGCCAAGTACAGGCAGACTCAAATGCAAAAGCTCTATGAGTTAAAGCAAGGGTCCAAGTCTGTCCAAGAATACCACGATGAGTTCGAAAAGGTTCGATTGAATCTTGATCTGGTCGAAGACGAAGAGCAAGCCATTATCAGATTCAAAAATGGCTTGGCTAGGGATGTGTCATCTCACTTGAGACTCCACGTGTATCACACGTTGGAAGATCTGTTCGATGCTGCCACCGAAGCTGAAAAATTGGTGAAGGACGACAAGGCAAACCGGTATCGAGGAGTCACTACTTCTACTCCTTTGAACCGAGGAAAAGAATGGAAAAGTCCAAACCAAACAAGTGCTAACACTGTTCGAGATTCGAAGAGACCCTTCGAGAGAGGTGTGACCGTTAACCAGTCGAGAGAAGTGGGAGGTAAAGTTCAACTCAACTCTCCTAGTGCTTCAAATATTCAGTGTCACAAATACAAAGGTTATGGTCACATGGCAAAAGAGTGTCCAACTCGCAAAGTTATGCTTCTGCTCGAAGATGGAACCGTCCATGAGCAAGCGAGTGACACCGAGGAGGAATTTATCGAGGAGACTGACCGAGCTGAAGGTGATGATGATCATGAGGCTTCCGAAGCTAATCATCCGGAAATGTTTCTTGTGGTTCGAAGGAATTTGAGCTGCATGACTCTTGAAGAAGAGGACAACCAAAGAGAAAACCTCTTTCATGCCCGATGTCGAGTAAGAGGAAAGGTGTGTTCGATGATCATTGATTCCGGTAGTTGTGCCAATGTAGTGAGTCAAACCTTGGTTTCACAAATGGGATTACCTACGATGAAGCATCCCCACCCTTACAAGTTACAATGGCTGAATGAGTGTGGAGAATTGAGAGTTGTCAAACAAGTGTGGATCAAGTTCAAAATCGGAGAGTATCAAGATAAAATGATATTCGATGTGGTTCCGATGCAAGTTTGTCATTTGCTATTGGGTCGACCATGGCAGTATGACCGAACAGCTGTTCACAATGGCAGATCCAACACTTACACAGTGAAGCTCGACGGGAAGAGTTTCATACTCAAACCCTTGTCTCCAAAACAAGTCACCGAGGACTATAAACGAATGAAAGAATTGAAAGAAGCGGCCAAAGCTAAGCTTCCGATGGGAGCAAAATTGGGGCCCGAAGAGACAAACTCACCGCCCGAAGTGAAAGGAATTTGTGCAATCATGCAACCCGGTGAGATCTTACGAGGCAACGACCACGGTCAGATGATAATTTGCCTCGTACACAAGGGTATCTTTCTAAACTCTAATGATGATTTTTCTAATGATAACCCTTTGCCTTTGTTTGTTCGTAAAGTTTTGCAGGACTTCGAGGACATGTTTCCCGAGGAAATGCCAGGTGGATTACCTCCGTTGAGAGGAATCGAGCACCAAATTGACTTCGTGCCAGGTTCTCAAATCCCTAACAAACCTGCGTACCGGTGTAATCCCGAAGACACCAAAGAGCTCCAACGGCAGGTTGATGAATTGTTAAACAAGGGCCTCGTTCGAGAGAGCTTGAGTCCTTGCGCCGTTCCTGTTATCCTTGTCCCGAAGAAGGATGGAACATGGCGAATGTGTGTTGACTGTCGAGCAGTCAACAAAATAACAGTAAAGTATCGTCATCCTATCCCTCGATTAGATGACATGCTAGATGAGTTAAGTGGTTCTTCATGCTTTTCGAAGATAGACCTCAGGTCCGGTTACCACCAGATCCGAATGAAACCCGGGGACGATTGGAAAACCGCATTCAAGACCAAGTTCGGTCTCTATGAATGGTTGGTAATGCCTTTTGGCTTATCCAATGCACCGAGCACATTCATACGATTGATGAACCATGTGCTCAAACCGTTCATAAATAAGTTCGTTGTCGTTTATTTCGATGACATACTTGTTTATAGCAGAACCGTGGATGAACATGTCGAACACCTAAGGCAAGTGCTCGAAAAGCTTCGAGAAGAGAAGTTGTATGCCAACTTCAAGAAATGCGCCTTTGGTGTCGATCGTGTAGTCTTTCTTGGATTTGTTGTCAGTGCTAATGGTGTCGAAGTCGACGAATCAAAAGTCGAAGCCATCAAAGATTGGCCAACTCCAACCTCGGTATCACAAGTTCGTAGCTTCCATAGCTTAGCTAGTTTTTACCGAAGGTTTGTTCGTGACTTTAGCACCGTGGCAGCTCCTTTAACCAAGCTGGTGAAGAAAGACTATCCATTTGTGTGGGAAGAGTCCCAAGACAGGGCTTTCCAAGAGTTGAAACGGAGGCTTTGCTCTGCCCCGTTGTTGCAACTCCCTGACTTCGGCAAAGCATTCGAAGTCGAGTGTGATGCGTCTGGAGTTCGGATCGGAGGAGTGCTGATGCAAGATTCGAAGCCGATCGCTTACTTTAGCGAGAAGCTTAAGGGTGCAGCCTTGAATTACTCAACGTACGACAAGGAACTGTATGCCCTTGTTCGAGCACTCGCCCATTGGCAGCATTATTTGTGGCCTCGAGAGTTTGTAATCAAGAGTGATCATGAGTCTTTGAAACATCTCCGAGGTCAGGAGAAATTGAATCGAAGACATGCCAAGTGGGTTGAATTTATTGAGAGCTTTCCCTATGCAATTCATTACAAAAAGGGTAAAGATAATGTTGTGGCCGATGCGCTATCAAGGAAATTTGCCTTAGCGACCACTCTCGCCTCTAGGCTTATGGGATTCGAAAGCATCAAGTCGATGTACGAGGACGATCCCAAGCTGAAATGTGTTCGAGACGCAATCTTGCGTGGCCGAAAGGTTGAGAAATATCAATGGCATGATGGCTACCTCTTCAAGAATGGGAGGGTTTGTGTGCCAGTGTCATCGTGGAGAGAGCTCTTGGTTCGAGAAGCTCACTCAGGTGGACTGATGGGACACTTCGGTGTCGATAAAACTCTTGGTATCTTGACCGAGCAGTTCCATTGGCCCAAAATGCGACGAGATGTGGAAAAGCTTTGCAACGCTTGTCTCGTTTGCAAGAAAGCAAAATCGAAGTCCAACCCTCATGGATTGTACACCCCGTTGCCTGTGCCTGATCGACCTTGGGTTGATATATCCATGGACTTTGTCTTGGGGTTACCGAGGTCGGGGGGAGGACATGATAGCATCTTCGTTGTGGTTGACCGTTTTTCAAAAATGGCTCACTTTATTCCTTGCAAAAAGTGTGATGATGCACAGCATGTAGCTACATTGTTTGTTTCTAATGTGTTAAAATTGCATGGTGTACCTCGTACTATTGTGAGTGATCGAGACTCGAAGTTCTTGAGTCATTTTTGGAAGTGTTTGTGGGGTGCCCTCGGCACCAAGCTACTGTTCTCGACGTCTCACCATCCTCAGACTGATGGACAGACCGAGGTAGTTAACCGAACCTTGGGATCTTTGCTTCGGGCAATGACCAAAGGGAAGGTTGGAAACTGGGCTGACCGTTTGCCCATGATGGAGTTCGCATACAATCGAACGGTGCATAGAATGATCAACATGACCCCGTTTGAATGTGTGTATGGCTTTAATCCTTTGATTCCACTTGATTTAACCCCATTGCCTCGAGATTTTGTTCTTGATTTTGAAGGTACTCGACGAGCAGCTGCCTTGATCGAATTGCATGCAAAGGTGAAGAAGAACCTCGAGGAGGCCTATGCCAATGTTGCCTTAAAGAAAAACAAGGGGCGTAAAAAGTTGGAATTAAGGAAGGGAGATTGGGTTTGGGTTCACTTCCGAAAGGAACGCTTCCCGAACCAAAGGAAAGGGAAGTTGGCTCCTCGAGGGGATGGTCCATTTCAAGTGTTGACCAAGATCAACAACAATGCCTACGTGATCGACCTCCCTGGTGAGTATAACGTGTCCAACACCTTTAATGTTGCTGACTTAGTTCCTTGTGTTGTAGGTCCAACTTCGGCGGACGAGGAGGGCTTGATTTCGAGGACGAAATCTTCTCAAGAAGGGAAGGATGATGCAACCCGACCACGTGCTGATCAAGTGATCGATCCACCGAGGAGACCGATGACGAGGAGCCAAGCCAAGCTGCTGCACGATGTGCACGTTCACTTAGCCTGGCCGAAGGAAAACAATTGCTCCGAAGCTGAGTGGCCGAGCTCAAGAATCGAAGGCATTATCTTCATATTTGAGCCCGAAGGCAAAGTGACCGAGGACAATGAGCTCGAAGACAATTGAGCGTCCGAAGGCAACAAGTGTGTTCGAGCAGACAATCGAGAACCGAAGCCAAGGCTTACCGAAGTCAAAGTCTGCCGAACACAATTTAATTCAGCCCTGCGTGGCTTATTTCCATTGGTCGCCTGTGACCCTTTTACTAGTTTACCCTTAGTGTTTCCTATATAAACCTTGTTCCCTTTTATTGTAAGGATACCTAGTTTTTGAACATTGATTTATGAATGAAAGTGCCGAGCACATTTCTTGTCTCCGTCGTGAGCAAAACCCTGTGAGGGCCTTATGGAATTGTGGCTTTCGGTAAATCCGATTGAACATTCCTCTTTGATCATTCAGTTTGCAAGAGGCATGTTCTCTTGAGGATTGTTGCATAGTTTAGGTGATTCTTGTGTCCTTTTGATCGAGCTTTGAGACAGGTTCCTCACTGTTCTTTCAAAAGAAGCAAGTTTTGTCTTGCTTCTATCTTTATCTTTTATTGTTTATCTTCCGCGTTCGTGCTAAGCAACTCCTTCGGGTTTGCCTTGCACCACCTGTGAACACAAATTAATGAGATTCCATTAATAATCTTCCTCTTGCTTTTCTAGATATGTCGCGCCAGACCGCATCAATTTTCATGGTCTTTTGGAAACACACTAAGATAGCTAATATTAGACTAAGTCTCAAGTATCTGATCGGAGTCACTGAGGGTACACATTTTGAGCCACGATAAGGCTATAGGTCTCATGCAACAGTAAGTTGAGATTAAACTTACGTTAACCCATGGTCGACATTAGCACAGATGGTATGAAACACGTGCTACAACATTTTTCACCTTTCCTTAAGGAGCGTATGTCTTTATAAATAATGTTGCATAGATGAAATTCAGATACCATATGTATCTAAATTCGAGTTTCTTAAACTCACATCTAGCTCACAAAGTAGACTAGGTGAACATCCTTTCACCTTAATAACCTTATGTCATATTTAAGCGACTCTATTGATTTTAAGCATATAGCTCTCAAATTATCCATTTGATAGTTTTTTTTCTTAAAATCAAGTCTCATCTCCACTTATCACGAAGATTGTTGGGATATACTAATAACCATGCGGTTTTAGTTAGATTATTCCCAGTTTAACAATTGGTCATTCATTTACTAAAGATAATGAATTATTATTTATTTAGATCAATTGTGTCATGTGTGTCCTATTATTTATATAGTAGTTGATTTAGTGTGTAGAGCCAAGCTTATACACGGAAGATTAAATCATCGGTTCTTATAAGTAATAAAGTAATGTTCACAATCTAAGATGGAAATTGGACAAAGCCATCGGTATGATTGTAGTACAAGATTATATATAATTTATCTTCATTATGGGAATGGTATAATTCCAACTTCTTGTGCTAGTGCGCTTTGTGTGCATTGAACGGACCAAGTAGAGATAAGTATTTTTATACTGACTATATAAAATAAACTCTCTAGCTCATCAGATGTACTTATACTCTTAATCTTGATATAGTTATTATTAGTGATGTATATTATTCATTGTCTTGATTTATCAATAGGTGAGGTCCAGGATATTTGGGTCAAATAATTCCTGATAAGTTGGATAATGATAATATGCATTTGCGAAGTAATAGCTAGTTGATAGAATCCACGTCTCGATATAGAGATTGATGACACCCCTTTATGAAAGCTTATAAGTTTCTATGTGTAAATCTGGCCAGTGGATTTTGTATCCGGCACATGGAATAAGTTAAGCGGAACTCTAAAGGATGTGTATATTTAGTCAATATATTAAATTGTCAGTAATTTGATATTATTGATTGGTGTCTGTAATCTTAACGTGGGGAGTTAAATAAGATTTGATGGAAGAATTCGAAATTCAACTGAGGAGTGCAATTACGAATTTCTAGTGGAAATAATTTGTAATTTATTATGGAAAGATTAATTCTAGAGAAAAAGAATTAATTCCATAATTGGAAGCCTCATTAATTAATTCTGTGGTCCCTGTTGTGACCGAATCCAATTAGGACTAGGAGAGAGGTTTCTTGGTGGAAAAGAATCCTAGATAGTTTTGGAAAAGGGTTTTACCCTAAAACTATATAAGGAGGATTCTTGGCCAAAAGGAAACACACCAAAACACAACAAAAACTCTAAATAGGTTTTCTCTCTCTGAAACACTTGTTCCACCCAAGTGATTATTAGTCTGGGTATTATTCGGGCACACGACAGAAGATCATGGAACTGGAGGACGATCCCGTAGATGATCTTGCTCGTGATTGAAGATTGTTTCAAGGTTGAAGTCACGCTTCAAGAGGTATTCCGTTTTATGTTTATGTAAAACTGAATTGTTTGCTAGTTTGTCTAGATTACATGTGAGTTCATGATCCTGGAATTGCTTCCGCTGTGTTTATATTCCTTCCATTGGTATCAGAGCCTGCTCACGTCTAACTAGATAACTAGGGTTTCATGAAAATAGTATGAAACATATTTGGATAGATGTATGAATACATTGTTTTTTTTTAATTTGTTTAAGGTGTAAAACGGTCACATACCGATTAAGAAAAGGAAAAGTGATATTAGGTCTGAATGGCGGCTATGGTTCACACAGTGGGATTTATCCCACTAATTTCCTTAGTTTTCTTGATTTTAAGTTGGCTTGTTCTTAATGAAACGAAAAAAAATATAAATATATATAAAAGAGTACAAGTTACCTTGTTCTAGGTGACGGTGAGAATACCAGAAAGTAACAACATCAGGGAAGTTAATAAAAGGAGGTGCTTTAGCCCCACGGGTCCTTTTCATTAGTTGATACAAGTTACAAGTTACTGTTATTTCTCTGATTTGTTTGGGGTTAAATGGTTCACTAGAAAAGTCATTGACATAATAATAAAGTAAAAGTCCGTGGCTTGTTGTTTCGGCTGGCCACATGTTCTGCAACGTGATAGGGTTGAACAAAGTTTAAGAATTCTTTTTGATTGCATGGTTGATGTGGCGTGTGGCTCATTATGAGGGTCTAGAGAATTGTCAAATTGAAATATAGGACATGATCTAATGTACTGGATTATCCCAAAGAGAATGACCTATTGACTTTCACAGAAGGGTTCCCCACTTTACTCTTTTTGTTTAAAGAAAAATGGAATTTCAATATGGAATATTAAATTGTTCTTTTAAAGATAAGGGGCCAGAATTCTTAGTTTTGCTCTTATAGATAATAAGTTATCTATGTTGCTGCTTCTCATCTTATGAGCAGACTTATAATTCCATATTGAGTAATATGATCATAAATATCTCTTGCATGTATATGATACGGTATAAATTAAGAATTTGATGATTTATAAATGGTTACCGTTGAAGTGGTTTATTTATTGAAAATTATTGAAAATTCTTAATTTTTTATATACGTGAGATGATGTCACACATGAATTTAGAAATTTTTGACTAATAAAAAGTTACCACTAAAGTTGATTCATTTATTTGGATTCATCGAAAATTTTATGAATAAATAAATGGTTGCCATAAAGGTGGTTTATTTATTTGGAGTCTTTGAAAATTCTTAATGGTTTTATTCATGTGAGAATATATTACGTATGGATTAAGAGTTTATGACAAATAAAAGATTACCTCTAAAATGGAGTATTTATTCGGAGTCATTGAAAATTCTTAAAGCTTTATACATATGAAATTATGTCAATGAATGAATTGAGAGTTATGATTAATAAATAGGATTTGCGAAAGTGATCTATTTATTTGAGTCATTGATTTTTCTCAATGTACCATGTATAAATTGTCTCTTGGTAAGTGTATGTTAGTGGTGAAATTTTATCTACTTGAAAAGGAGATTAATTTCTAGATAACTAGAAACACTAAATTAATTGATGAGATAAGATATTGAGGTTTTCACTCAAAAAGGAGAAAATAATATCTTGGGTTCTCATGTGTATTAATTGAGAGGACAATTTGACGTAGGATGAGGTTTTGTGTATCTTAGTCAAAGAAGTAACACATGTATACCTTGTGCTCATGGGATAATTATAAAGAGAATGTAAACGAGCATCGTGTTTGCATTAATTCACAAAAACGCCTAAAAAGTTATCTTTCGAATTTGGTCATAGCTTTGCGATCAAGAATTCATGATCTCTGATTGACCTGAAATTCGAAAGAGACATCGGAAACGATCCAGTAAGAAATTTTCACTGCTTTGCAATGAGTGGTGTCGTTTTTTTTTGACATTTTTGAAGGTCGTTTGGATGGAATTTTAGGTAGTGTGCTGGATTTAAACGTGAATTAAATATGAAAAGTCATTCTATATATCAATTTTGGTTTATATTAAATTTGGGACATGATAATGCATGATTATTTAATATATGTTGATATATGATAAGAATGTAGTTCATATTTTATATTCTTAGAAACGTAAGAGTTGCACTGTTTTAATGAAATACAAATTTTTAAAAATATGTTGTTTGATCTTGATTCATGGATATCAAAAGATTACTTGTTGATATATGATTTGAACAAGCAACAGATATATTTTGAACCCTAAAAACGTAAAAACAAGAATTGTCCAAATTTGGTCATAGTTTCGGAGATCAGAAATTTTGACAGACTCTGATTGACCTGAAATTTGGTAGGTTCATTGGAAACGGCCCAATAAGAAAAACTCACTGCTATGCAGTGAACCATGTTGTTTTTCGGCAGTTTGAGGCTGTTAAGGTGGTGTTTTTGGCGTTTTTCTATTTTCTGGAAATTATTTTTCTAAGAAAAGTTAATGGTTGGCACCCAGTGGTAATAGGGATTATTCTATATGGTCTCCATGATCATATACTAGTATAAACAATAATTTTACGTGTTGACATAGTTCTTCCTCCCTAACGGATAAATTTATTGTTGAGTATACTTGGCTTAAAAGTCCCTACGGTATCCATGATTGAATACTAGTATAAATGATATATTTACGTGTTGACAATAGGTCTTCCTCCCTAACGGATAAATGTATTGTTGGTATACAAGGTTTAATCACTAGTTGTTGATGACTTGTATATATCTCTCCAACTGAGAATTGCATGTTGAGTCAACGAAACTAGGGCTATTCAATAATTGATATTTACTTGAATTAAATTAATAGTAGACTCTCCAACTGAGTTTGATATTATTTAATTTAATGAGTGAAATCTGACATTGCATGTATGTGGTGCATGAATAGCTACTTTCCCAACGAATTTGGCTATTCAAGCTGCATGAAAATATATGTGTGATGTGTTTTGAATTTGATTATTCAATGTTACATGACCTGAGTTGATTTATTTAAATTGTTTTGTCTCACTAATTAGATACGTCTTTATTTCAATTCCCTAAGTGCTATTTTCTCACAAAACTAATCTAGAATTTTTTTTTGGTGATGACAAGACATTAATTTAAAGGATGCATTATATGTATATTAAGTTAGAAAGAAATTTGATTCCAGTTTCTAGCTTAATAAGAGATGGATATTCAATTTATTTTACCAATAACTTTGGTGTTATTGAGGTTAATAAATATTTATCTCTTGTGGTACATGTTGCAAGGTCCTTTTATTATATGTCTTCCGAATTTAACGATATTGATCTGCCCCATAAGAGAAAATATTCTTTGAAATTGAATAACACTTATCTGTTGCCCTTGTATCAAGGTCATATTTATTTTAATAGAATACTTTTGGTTGGTTATGGATGGATCTTTAAGGTTCATTGAAAGTGGAGGCACTACCAACCCTATGAATTCTTGTTAAAAGAAAATATGACTAAGTGATACTTCCCTTTTAAAAAGGAAATAAAGCAAGTGATAAGTTAGAATTAATTCGTTCTGATTAGTATAGCCTGATGAACATACATGCAAGAGGTATTTTTGAGTATTTCTATGACATTCATAAATGATTATTCAAAATATGAATATATTTATTTGATGCATTATAAGTCTTAATACTTTGAGAAATCAAGGAGTTTAAGACTGAAAAAGAAATGCGTCATGAAAAATATATTACTATATCACTGCGATTTGATCGTGGTGGTGATACCTCTTTGCAAAGTTCACTAATTACTTATCAGAATAAGGAATTATATCTACACCTGGGACGTTATAACAAAATGGTGTAGTAGAAAGAACAAATAAGACTCTTATGGAGATGGTTAAATCAATGTAAGTTGTTCAAATTTGTTATTCTCTTTCATATTGGGAATATGTCTTAGAAACTTTAAATTACATTCTAAATATAGTCCTTCTATGTTAGTACCTTTTACAAGGGAAAACTGATTAGTTGGAATCAAGGATGAATGTGTATATGTTTGTTGGCTATTCAAAAGAGACGAAAGGATGTTTATTTTCTTGTCATAATGAAAAGAAGGTACTTGTTAGCATGAGTACCAGATTTCTAGAATATGACTATTTAATAAACAATGTTCCTAGAAGTAAATTTTATTTACTGGACTGAACATAGAAATAACAAGTGGATCACCTGAAAATCCAAAAGTTCAATTGAAATCCAATCGACATGTTGGAATTGGCATTCCATTGTATTTAAATAGTGGGAGAAATGTCAATAGACAAAAGATGATTGGAAATCCACTACTCCAAAGTAGTGGGAGTGAATTTTTGAAAAGTCATTAATATACACTACAAGATGAAGTTGTTCATATTCTTATACCGAAAGGTAAGAGAAGAATATTGAGACTTAAGGCTCTAATTGTTGTGTGGTTTCACCACAAGATCATGGTAGTGTGACTTAGTAGTAGTACTTTGTCGTAGTGGGAGAAAAGAATGAAAATTGTTCGGTTAGCACTCTTGGGATAGTTTCATGACTGGATCCTGCAGAGGTTAAGATCGACCGATTAGTAATCAAAAAAAGCACTGTTGGACAATGATTGCATTAGAAAACAACTTGACTAGATCCTTTTAGTATTTATATAAAAGGAATGCTTGTGAAAGTTGTAAATGCATGGTTAAAAGTCTAAGTGGGAGTTTGATGGGATATATACTATTAACAATGCGTTTGATATAATATGTATTATAACAATGACATGGTTATAAGTATAAGTGGGAGATTGTTGGGATATACTAATAACCATGCGGTTTTAGTTAGATTATTCCCAGTTTAACAATTGGTCATTCATTTACTAAAGATAATGAATTATTATTTATTTAGATCAATTGTGTCATGTGTGTCCTATTATTTATATAGTAGTTGATTTAGTGTGTAGAGCCAAGCTTATACACGGAAGATTAAATCATCGGTTCTTATAAGTAATAAAGTAATGTTCACAATCTAAGATGGAAATTGGACAAAGCCATCGGTATGATTGTAGTACAAGATTATATATAATTTATCTTCATTATGGGAATAGTATAATTCCAACTTCTTGTGCTAGTGCGCTTTGTGTGCATTGAACGGACCAAGTAGAGATAAGTATTTTTATACTGACTATATAAAATAAACTCTCTAGCTCATCAGATGTACTTATACTCTTAATCTTGATATAGTTATTATTAGTGATGTATATTATTCATTGTCTTGATTTATCAATAGGTGAGGTCCAGGATATTTGGGTCAAATAATTCCTGATAAGTTGGATAATGATAATATGCATTTGCGAAGTAATAGCTAGTTGATAGAATCCACGTCTCGATATAGAGATTGATGACACCCCTTTATGAAAGCTTATAAGTTTCTATGTGTAAATCTGGCCAGTGAATTTTGTATCCGGCACATGGAATAAGTTAAGCGGAACTCTAAAGGATGTGTATATTTAGTCAATATATTAAATTGTCAGTAATTTGATATTATTGATTGGTGTCTGTAATCTTAACGTGGGGAGTTAAATAAGATTTGATGGAAGAATTCGAAATTCAACTGAGGAGTGCAATTACGAATTTCTAGTGGAAATAATTTGTAATTTATTATGGAAAGATTAATTCTAGAGAAAAAGAATTAATTCCATAATTGGAAGCCTCATTAATTAATTCTGTGGTCCCTGTTGTGACCGAATCCAATTAGGACTAGGAGAGAGGTTTCTTGGTGGAAAAGAATCCTAGATAGTTTTGGAAAAGGGTTTTACCCTAAAACTATATAAGGAGGATTCTTGGCCAAAAGGAAACACACCAAAACACAACAAAAACCCTAAATAGGTTTTCTCTCTCTGAAACACTTGTTCCACCCAAGTGATTATTAGTCTGGGTATTATTCGGGCACACGACAGAAGATCATGGAACTGGAGGACGATCCCGTAGATGATCTTGCTCGTGATTGAAGATTGTTTCAAGGTTGAAGTCACGCTTCAAGAGGTATTCCGTTTTATGTTTATGTAAAACTGAATTGTTTGCTAGTTTGTCTAGATTACATGTGAGTTCATGATCCTGGAATTGCTTCCGCTGTGTTTATATTCCTTCAAAGATAAGGAGGCGATTTCCTGTGTGAGAAGGCCAACCTCTTGTCTACCCGACATACTAAAATATAATTAAATTATGTACTAATCACTCAATAAATCATGAATATGTATGTAAGTAAATCAACTTTATTGATTATCAAAGAACATATATTTGAACAACTAGAAAAATAAAGAATAATACAAAATCACTCAAAGTCTATGCAAGCCTTGAGACCTGGTGTGTCTCACAAATGCATCTCTAACTAAAGGCTTGGTCAGTGGATCTGCTACCATATCTTCTGTAGATATTTTCACCAGGTTCAACCTCTTGCATATATACATATCTCTTGCATAGTTATACTTGATATCTATGTGCTTAGTATCACAATGATGCTTAGGATTCTTGGTTTCACCTTACTACCACACTAGACCAACGCTGGTTCATCATCAGTGTTACCCAACAAACTTTTCAAGAGCCTATTCAACTAAACAACTTCTTGTGTTGTTTTTGACAGAGCCACATATTCGGCTTCCATCGTGGATAGTGCTACACATGATTGCTTCTTACTCTTCCATGATATGGCACCATTACTAAGTAAGAAGACATATCCTGAGGTAGACTTCCTCTCGTCTAAATCTCCTCCATGATCAGTATCAGTGTATCCAACTAATCGCAAATCTTTGCCGCCTTGATAACAAAGCGCGTAGTCAGCTGTTCCTCTCAGATATCTCATGATCCACTTTACTGCTTGCCAATGTGCTAGACCTGGATTGGATTGATATCTACTTACTAAGCCAACTGCTTGACAAATATCAGGTCTACTACATACCATAGCATACATTAGACATCCGACTGCGCTTTTATAAGGGACTCGCTTCATCTTTTCTGTCTCTTCAGGAGTCTGAGGACACAATAATTTCCCAAGTTATGGCCTTTGCTGATAGGAGTGTCAATTGGATTGCTATTCTGCATATTAAATCGTTCAAGAATTTTCTTAATGTAATTCTCTTAAGAGAGATACAATAGTTTCTTAGGACGATCTCTTGAAATTTTGATTCCAAGAATATATGCAGCTTCACCCATACCTTTCATCTCAAATTGAGATGACAACCAGGCCTTTACCTTGTTTAACAACTCCTTATCATTTCCGGCTATAAGTATATTATCGACATACAATGTCAGAATTACAAGCTTATTTCTTGATCTATTGGTATAAACACAATGGTCTTCATCAACCATAGTAAAACCATTGGATATGATCACATTTTGAAAGTGTATATACCACTACCTTGAAGATTGTTTGAGGCCATAAATAGACTTTAAAAGTCTACAAATCTTTTGTTCGTGACCTTTTTCAATGAAACATTCGGGTTGTTCTATATAAATTTCTTCATCTAATTCTCCATTGAGAAAGGCAGCTTTTACATCCATATGATGTAATTCAAGATCTAAACTTGCTACTATAGCTAGAATCAGGCGAATTGAGTTAAATCGTACAAGAGGTGAGAAAGTCTCTTGCCTTTAAGCCATGCCTCTGAAGCACAAAGCTTCATTTTTAGCATGTTACCATCGCTGCCATTATTTGAGTACTAAACTTCTAAGTTTTTTTTTTTGTCATTACAGAAAGATATAGAGAGGAAGAAGCCATTGCTTCTCACCTTCTTTTTCTCTTGAAGAATCGACACAAAAAAAAAATTAAGGTATTTATTTTGTTTCTGCTACTTTCGGTGATGGGCAATGATGTTCCACAGCGGGGCATTGGTGGGAGTTTCAAAAAACTGATTTTGATTTTTAAAAAAAATATATTTTCAAGAAAATAAATCTGTAAAGCTGATCCAAAACTGATTTGGAATCAGTATTAGATTTATTTTATAGAGTTGAGATTGATTTCGAAAGTTATGGACATTGAAGTGATACTCTAATTTCTCTTCCTCTCTACTGAATGTTGACACGCATGAAGGTTTTCCTCCATTTTGTTTATGAGAAACAGAACTCTTCAGATTTCCATTATGAATTCTGAATCAGTTTAAACTGACCCTACTTTAATCTTGAGATAGAATATACACTGATCTAAGTACACAGATTCCATCACGACATAAAACATAATTTCAAATGAACAAAATAAAATATATAAATCCTGACATGCAGTTTTAAATCACATTGAAAATAAAACTACTGTTATGATTATTTGGACCAGAAAACCAACCTATGACATCTGATAGCAATGAAGGATTCATATTCATATAACACAGAATCTATACTAAATAGATTATTCAAAAATATTTATCAGAGAACTTACTTGTACTCCTTATAAGCGGAAGTGGTAGGATCTTTACCGCGGATGGAATCACTGGTCGTCGATGGTTGTCACAGTAACGGAGCAACCCTTTTATCCACAGTCTAAACACCTAGTTTATTTGATAGAGAGAAGTAGGAAGAGTTGTATGGAAAAGTATATTGTTTATCTGAGCCTTTTACTGTATTTATAATTGTATAAAACAGTAGTTGTCCTCTTATAGAACTCTATCATGTAACTTATTTTTTTATCTAGATAGATATTAAGAGCGTACTCTTTTATTCAGATAAATCCAACATTAACAAAAATAATAATCAACTCAAACTTTAACCTAAGTAACTTCTACCATTATCTAAATGTTTCGAGAGAATTTGAGAGAAGTGTTCAGGTTAAGTACACAACAAAGAAAAAGGAGAAATCAAATTCATACTAAGGAGGTGGGAAAGGGTAAACAGGACGAATTGAAAGATTGACCTACTTAGTGCTTAAATATAGAAAAATGTATTGTCACAAAATCAAGTAAAGACAAAACAAATTTTCTTTAGCTATCTTATAAGTTTTGCGAAAAATTAAATTGTTGCATAATTTCAGTAAATTTCCACACACATTGCTAAAGAAGTCATGATCAGTATTAAACATGCATGTTTAAAATGCTAAGATATGGCAACTGCTAGAGACTTGAAGTTGGACGACGTAGAGCTGTTGTTCTACTTACAAGAGTAGTTCGCATAGCTATTTGTAACTAAATATAAAGAACTAAATTGACAATAACAAGCAGTAAATTCACAATAACAAGAACATATATCTGTTTTGCTTCAATAAATGTGCTCGAGTCCTTGATTAAGTAGATCTGATTAAAGTCCTCGTACTTTCAATATATTTTGATACAAAATCAGTCTACGAGTATGCGCTATGTGCGTGTTCCTCATATCTATGACTAAAGTGTGGTGCATATTGTATTGACAAATAAGTTTTGCAAAAGTTAGTATATTAAAAAAACACAAGTTCTATGATGATCGAATAAAATACAGGTAAAGCAAATTTGTCGAGGTATGAATCCTAGATCCAAATTGAAGAAAGACCTTGAAAGCAATTAAAAGATTAGATGCTATGGGCAACTTACCTTGGTGAGCTTATTAGTGATGTCCGCATAAGCTAGTTTATCTTTCAAGAATTCTGACAAAAAAAAGATGCATATAATTTCATGTAAGTTTTAATGGAAAAACAATATGAATACCTGTTCTCTCATAATCATTGGCTCAAGAAGAGATGCTCATATTCGTAGCCATTCTTTATTCTCTACAAAACAGAAAGGGTAAGTAAACCAAAAGATCCTTAAGATTCCAAAGAATTGGACTAAACAAGTAGAGTGTGATTATCTACTTAAATCCACCGTTACATACAAATAATAAATGCTACTGCAATGTTAAAATTCAAAAATGATAAAATATTAGAAGCGTAAAAATTCTACTTCATGCACTTTGCACAAGTAAAAGAAAAATGGACACTTACAAAAATACCCACAAAATCTAAAATAATTACAGCTACTACCCACTACTTTCAAATATTACGGGACCTACCCACTAAATTATTTACCCACTCTACCCACCCAAACTTGTATACCATAGTTTATGCAGTATACCATAAAGGTATATACCTATAAGGCATAACAAAGGTATACAGTAATAAATGTCCCTCCAGACTTGTATACCATAATTTATGCAGTATACTTTAAAGGTATACACCTATAAGGCATAACAAAGGTATACAATAATAAATGGGTAGGTTGGGTAAATACTTTTAGTTTTATGGGTAGTATAATTTGTAATGGGTATGGCTTGTAAATACTTTAAATTTTATGGGTATAGAGTGTAAAAATCCCAAAGAAAAAAGAAGACGACATCAATAACAGACGTACTGACGATAGCTACCGGAATGTCAAATACCTAAAGGTTGTAATTCTATTGAATTTTTTACATAAAAGTACAAGTTTTAGAGCTTAATTACCAAATATAGCAATATTTTAGTAAAACTACCCTATATAGAGAGGAAAACACAAGATAATTACAAATATAGCAAAAACATAGCAATATTTTCCCATAACATACCAAACCCTTACATTCTTCCTTATATTTCCCCCTATCACTTTTGCTCCTCCCATTTCCCCCAATTTCACTTTTCCTCCCACCATTTCCCCCCAATTTCACTTTTACTCCTCTCATTTTTCCCAATTTCACTTTTCCTCATACATCCTCAATATTTCTTGTTGAATCTCACTATTTCGCACCGTATCAACTGTTTCTGCACCGTATCAACTGTTTCTGTAGCACTGTATCTAACTGTTTCTGCACCGTTTCGGTTCATTTCAACATTGTATCTAAATGTTTTGAACTATATCAACTCCCGTTTCAGATTGTATCAGACTGTTTTAAACTGTATCAACTCCCGTTTCAGACCGTATCAACTTGTTTCAGACCGTATCATAGTGTTTCAATATTGTTTCAGACTGTATCAAGTCTCGTTTCAAACTGTATCAAGTCTCGTTTCAAACTGTATCAACTCTGTTTCATACTGTATCAGACTGTTTTAAACTGTATCAAGTCCCGTTTCAGACTATATCATACTGTTTTAAATTGTATCAACTCCCGTTTTAGACCGTATCAAACTGTTTCAACAGTTATTTCAGATTGTTTCAATGTCGTTTCAGACAGTATCATATTGTTTCAACATCGTTTCAGATGTATCAAACTGTTGCAACAATTGTTTCAATGTTTCAACGATGTTTCAAACTGTATCATATTGTTTCAACGCCATCAGTCGTGAGCAATAGAAAATAAGAGTTCAAATTTATTAATCTGAAAAATCTGTACAAATAGGAACATAATCAGAAATGCAATCGTAACAATTCTAAAGAAACAGAAACAGAACAAAAATGAAGCAAATCTAAAGAAACAGAAAATGATACTGTTTCAAAAATGACCACACCTTATTGTCCTTGTCGTAGACTTTCCCACACCTCATCTAAGCCATCATTTCCTCTCATTATCATCATTCAAAAAAGCATACAGATTTCGATGGCAGTAAGCAAGAACCAGTAGGTGTTAGAACCTGGATTAGTGTTTGACCCGGATAACCCGCGTAAGAACCCGACCCAAACATCCCAGAACAAGACGAAATAGCTGCTAATGGTGCCGTAGCAGGACCTTAAAAATACCCATTATTAAACGGGTTCGTAACAGTTCTCCTTCGCCGTTGTGTCTACCGTCACCGAGGGTCACGCGACGAGCTTTCATCTGAACAAATCCGTTGTATCATCGAGTCACCGCAGAGTAGAGTGCTTAATGAAATTGAGTCCATAGGGAGAGAGAGGAGAGTGTTTAGAGCACCGGAATGTATGGGGTGAACAGAAAAGTCATTGTCGCTGGAGTTAGGGTTTAGATTTTCAACCTCGATGTACGTTGATTTGTTGATTATTTGGGGAAACTAAGGCGAGATCGGAGAATAAGACGTCGTGAGGAATCCGATGATGTAACTTTTCAGCCGGATGGTGGTGGTTGAAGGGCAATCGCCGTCGGCAGTGGCGGTTCCCGGCGAAGACAGATCTGAGAGGATTATTTCTTATACCTGAAGTTTTGTTTAGAGGTGCTTTAAGGGAGTAGATGTGTAAATATACAAAATATTGAAAGGGGTGGTAATTGAAAAATGAAATATGCTAGAAAAAATATTGCTATGTAGTGTAATTTGTATAATGTTGCTATTTTTGTATAATTAGGGGTGTATATTTGTATCTATGTGTAAAAATTCCAATTCTATTTGTATTAGAAGTCCAAGAATATCCATGTTCAAAAATAGCTACAGGATGTCAAACACCTAAAAGGTTGTAATTCTATTAGTATTAAAAGTCCAAGAAAATCCGTGTTGCAAATTTTGATATCACGATAAATATACATATTTGGTATTTAATTAAGGGAAATTTACACAAATATACAACCCTAATACCGTATTTACAAAACATAACAACACTATACCCATTTACAAAAAATAACAATACTTTTTTTATATAGCATATACAAAATGCATTTACACCATACAATTAGGGTTTTATCATCTCCCTCACAACAGTGACGGCGCCAGTGACCAGCGATCGGTCGCCGCCGGTCAACCGCCGGCTGGTGGCGGCAGGTCGCCGGATTTATAATTTTTTTTTTTTTTTTAGATCTACAAAGAGAAACATACAAAATATACACATATATACATACGAAACTTCATATAAATTATTGTTTTGAAATCAAACATACATAAACATATAAAAAATACACAAACATACAAAGATATACAAAAAAAAATACAAACAACACACAGATATATACACCAACATACACATATACCAACATACAAATACACAAATATACAAACACATACACATATATACACAAATATACACATACAAAAAGTGGAAGATAGATATTTTATGTACAAAAAATACAAGTATATACATATTTTATACAAAAATATACAAACTATACACATACAAACGGGAAAAAAGGGAAAAAGAAAAGATCTGAAAATCCACCACCAAAAAACCCACCAGAGAAGTTAAATCGGAGCAGCAGCGCCGCTGCACTGCGGCGGCAGCAGCACCGAAGAGGAGTGAGGAGCAACTACGGGGCGTGGCTGGGGTGGCCGGATCTGCTCGTCGGAGATAGGGAAGGGACGGCGGCAGGGGTGGTGGATGTGTAGAGTAGGAAAGAGGAAGAGAGAAGAAGAAATTAGGGTTTTATGGGTGGGAAAGTGGAGATGAAAAAACGGTATGTAGGGTAAATATCAAAAATTATTGTTATGTTTTGTAAATGTAGAAAAAGTATCGGTATTTTTTGTAATTTAGCTATTAGGGTAGTCATTATGTGTAAATTTTCCTTTAATTAATTGATAACAAAACTTTTAAAATTCATTGCAATTACAATTTTCTCCAAACTAAAAAGTATTTAAGGAGGGTGAAAAAGACGAATGACATTTCACTAAGCCTTCCTGCTTTTATAATAACTAGTTTTTTGTGTACGTGCGTTGCACGTGTTTCTATGCCAGTGAAAAATAAACTTTATAAAATGTAGGTTTGAGTTATTAATAAAAACTAATAAAAAATTATAAACTCGAAAATGATAAACATCGATCATATTAATCTAACTTAATGAAAAAACTAAGATTGTCTTATAAAACCCCAATTACAAAATGATCTATTCACAAATATGAAATAAAGAGAATTAGTCAAGAAAATATAGTCACATAGCATACACCATTATTTAGCTGTTCACTTGCTTTGAACTTTGGCTATTTCCTTGTTGCTATCACAAATAAAGACAATAACTTTAATTCTTTATCAAATCATGTCGCGATTATTTAAAATGTTACATACCATTTGTTCTAATTTTTTTCATTCTTATTACTCTTTTGTGCTAGTGTTTTGTTCTGACAGTTCGTTTACTTGCTCTATCTTTGCTTGGTCTTATTGTTGATTTATTATTTATGCGTCCTCTCTTTTGTTTGGAGTGCTAAAGACTTTACAATATAAAACTCAGTCTGTGAGCTTTTTCCGCATTAGATATTTACTTTCCAATTTTTTTAAGCCTTCTCAAACGTTCACAAATCTATATATTCGTGCCTAAAGAGCATTTAAAATACAAGGGTACCAAGATTCATAGAGAGTAACCATTACATATTACAAAATCAAATTTCCAGCATTCATATGTTAAAGAAGATATAAAAAAAAAATATGCGCTAAAACTTAATATAGATAAAGTTTATTCTTTTTTTTTAAAAAAGGTTTACAACACAGTTTGATCGTTATTACTTGTAATGCTATGTAAAACATAGTTTACAACGATAAAATGTAGCTTAATGCTACCGAAAGAAAAAACCCCTTGGTACTTCTTGATCTTTATTTCATCTAGTTCTTTGTAAAAAAACACCATCAATTATAATAAAGGATAAATTTTGAAACCAAGTAGCAATATATATTATGTAATTTTTGCAGTTAACAATTTATCCTCAGGGTAAAAGGAGCAACTTTAGTCTCCTACCTCACAGTATAGAACCAAAAGGATGATCAATATAAATATAGATACCACAATTATAATTAAGAGAATTGATATAAAAAAAAATTGAAATGAAACCTTGTGATTTTCTCATCTATCTTTTCTCCAGCTCACTCTCGTGCCTTCATCGACTAAAACAGCGTCCTTAAGCATAGTGCGACAAAAGTTCATTTTCCAAATATATAAATTACTACTGAGTATCGAAGAAGTAAAGAATTTATTTTTAGAAAAAGACTTACATATGCAAAGTACTACATTTCTCTTTTAATTACTCAAGTGAAATAACACTATACTTGTGACTTGTTGAAGTATTATAAGTTACAATAAAGAGAAGAGAATTGAAGATTCCACGAGAAATAATATAGCCACAATACCTAAAGATATGTAATAACAAAAAAAAAATAAAGAAAACAACCTCAACATGATCGATAACAATTCAAACTTCTAGGTGCTACTGCATCTGGGATGCAAAACTTTCAAAATTTATTAAACATATATTGAGGTGATTGAGTCGATGATAGATATTTATTATCTTAATGGCTTCAACAAAAGATGTTTCATTGAAAACGAATTGGAAAGTCAAAACAAAATACTAAAACAACAAATAAACCTCTTGAATTTTCTCAATCAGATTGGCTACTACTTTACTCATGATACAAATTCTCTTATTCTAATAAAAGATAGTATTTTAAATCAACTCATGCATTACATATATCAAAAATCAAATTTACAACATATTCAAGAATATAAAATTTACTGTAATATTATCCTCGAGTATTCTCGAACCCAACAGCTTCCTGCCAATTTATTATAGTTAAAATATCGAATAATTAAAAATTGACATAATCTTTCATGAATATACATATCAAGAACCGAATTGATACACGATAGATTATACTAAATCAAAAGAAATCATGACCAATTGCTATATTTCAACTTCCGTTTGGCATTAGCTCAATAGAGTTGCCTAGTGAAATTAAGCAACTAATGAACATATTATTTGATAAAAAATATAATAATAAAGGAAAGAAAACAGTAAGAATATTCATAGACATATTTTTTTTCCTGCAACAAATAAGATGTTCATGATAACAAAAATTTTCTACAATTTGATTTATTAATGAACAAACTTGGATGTGATTTGTGTCAAAGAGACTCATGTCTTTGATATGGATGAAATCTAAGAATCTCGTACAAGTGAAAAATATAATTTAATTAATTTAGACCTTTTTTTTTTTTTTTGCACAAGAAGATAAGAATTTATGGACAAAGCACAACAATGTCTTTACGGAAAAAAATAAATCTGTTGACCAGAGTTTGAAAAAGCATATCTGACACTATAATTTGATTTTTTCAACTAATATGATGTAGTCCAAGAATAATATAGTCATCTCTACTCTTCTACAAAGTTGGGAAGAATTTATGCAGTTAGAATTTAGAAAGCAAAATAAGTTAAATTTTCATCCAAAAGTGTTGGATGTAAATATAATCATTGCTCCCTAACTTCCAAATATAATTAGGGTTAGAAACTCAAATCATCTTCTATTTGTAAATAAAGTGCTATAACTAACATGGTCATCCTTACTAAAACAATCAGAATACTAAATTTTAATATCCAAAATACATACATAAGCTTCAAGAACCAAATGTACAATATATTGAAGCATAAAAAATTACCATAGTTTTATCTCCAAGTACTCTCGAACCCAACCATTTCCTGCAACTAATCAACATTATACATATCCAATAATAAAAAATGACACCATTTAATTTAAGAATATATGCACAAAATATTTTATTCAACCCAAAGACATCATGACTATGTGTGATTGAATGTCTCAAACCTCTTAGAGATGCCTCATTAGTATAAAAAAGAGAGAGAAACCAACTTGAACAATAAGTAATTGGCACACTATTATAAAGTCGGACACCGTATATTTTTTATTCAATCACGATATCTCAACTTTCATGAAACCTTTCCCAAATATATCAAAACTCCAGTACATACTTTAGAAAAATAATCAAAAGGTAAACTACAATGCGTAATTTGTCTAAGTTGTATATATATACTTACTTTTTCATAAGCTCGCAAACCTTCTAACCAAACACCATAAGGCAACTTTGGCCATCCTTTACTTCACTTTGGCAGCAAACCATGTAATCATATAATTCACGAGAGAAAGTATTAGATTACATTCTTAATTAGTAAAGAAGTAATTTATAACTTGCACCAAAGAATATAATGATGATGATAGGATTAGTAATTCATTATCTTTAGATGGTAAGAATTCTTAGCATATTATCCCTAGAAAAGAAGAAAAGTTGAATAAAAAAACAAAAACATAAAGGGCATTGATCACAGTATCATTGCTTCCAAACATCAAAGAAATGCACTTCAACAATTTGTGAATTAGCTACCCTATTAGTTAAAACTAGGAATGTATTAACTAATTAACAGGATTATGTCTTAAGTTGTATAAACAATGTCCTCTAAATAAATAGTGGAACAAAAAGCATTATAGAATTTTACCAACGGATGCATAAATTGACGGGACCATGACCATGAGGCTAGAGAGAGAGAGATTAAGATCACAAGAAAATTGCTGAGGACTTGAGTCGGTGGCTGAGACACCTATTATATAGCCATAAATATCTTTAATTTTAGTAATTTAAAACACCTAAATTTGTAGTTAACCAGGAGCTAAATTTGTAGTTAACCAGGAGTTTAGAATTTTAGTTGTGATTGAACTTTATCAAACACAGAACTGGACATTCATACAATTCTATACCGTTCTTGAACTCATTGTTCAAGTGGGATAAGTTTTTAATAATTCTAGAATTATTTAATTTCAAAAATTAAAATATTAGAGAAATATAATGAAATGACAATTTTGTCTGTTGTAGAATCTTTTTAGTGAAGGATAAAAAAGTCGAGTGACATTTCACTAAGGCCTTCGTGCTTTTATAATAGTATAGATAGATAGATAGATAGATATAGATAGATAAAAAAATATAAAAGGAATTAAAGCTAATGCTGTAAGGTTAGGATTAATCTCGTTACTCACTTTATTTTTTCTTATCTCGTCTTCATGTTCTGCATACTTGTTACTCATTCTTTAATTTTTATTTTTTTCATTCTTTACTTTATTTTCCACTTAATCAAATGTTATCATAATGAAATCACGCTTTATTATTTTCTTTGAGTTTCTATATATTCACTTTTAAATGACAATTTTTTTCCATAAAGCTGGGTAGCATTATTATGTTGTTTAAGCTAAGTTTATTATTTCAGTGATGCAACTAGAAAATTAATGCATATTTTTCTATCATATATTCAAGTAACAATATATCATGGGAGACATGTTTTGCAAGAAATTATTAATGTATACTTTTTTGCTTTTCCAGTAAGAAAGGAAGTGCTCGATTATCTGATGAGAAGTAAAACTTACATATTAGAAATTTTTTGTTAAATATAAAAGAGGGTAGTTTTATATGACTTGGAAAAAAAAATATTGAAGCCATGAAAGCCTTCAATATTATTGGGCATTGATGTCTGTTAATGACGTTAATGTTATAAGTAGAGTAGAAAGCTAAATGGTGTAAGTATTTTAAATTATTAATTAAGTCATATTCAAAACACATAGTGTTAAGTATGATTATATAGTAACAGTTGTAGTTAAATAAAGAAATATGTGGCATTTGTTAATTGGTTAGGTGTATATATTCGATATGGATAAAATTTTTCAAAGCCCTCTCTCAAAAGCAGGATTAGGTGCATATGAATGTAGAGTTTAAGTGGGGGAATGACAAAACTATGACACTTAGGGCAATGGTTTGCCTAATTGACCCCACTAAGAGTGGTTTAGCAAGAATGACCTTCTCTAAGTTAAATGAATCTTTTTGGACTAAATTGCCCCTGAACAAATTATATAAACACAGGATATAAACCAGACTTTCCCTCTATTTACTCTGCAACTTATTTCAAGACCTTCCGTCCCTTTACTCTTCCAACTGATTAACCTAAGAACTCAAATTTCCAGAAAAAAGAAGATTCAAAGGTAAGTTTCTTCAATATTTCATTAATTTTACGTGGTTTTTAAATTAAATTTTGCATAACTTCATCTTAAATTCGTAGAATTTGTTTAGTTTTTGTATAATCACAGATTAGCTAAAGCGATTTGTGAATTTTGATGATAATGATTGAAAACTACTGCTAGATAACCAGCAATTAACGTCACATTGATTTTCAGTTGCAGCAAAAAAAATTATATTACTTTGAATCTATATTTGCTACAGAATTTACAAATAGAAATTGCGATTACTCTTATTTAGTCGCAACTGCATTGCTTTGCCTAAATTAACTTGAAATAACTTGTAGATGATGTATGTCAATTGGTACTAACAGAAAACGCTTTTTAAGATCTGTTGCAAGGGAATGTGTTTGTAATGCACTCGCTGCCTTGTGGGCAGCACTTGTAGTTGAACTGCAAATAATTGCTGCTAGATAAACTCTACATGTGTTGCCTAATATGCAGAACTTTTCATCGCCTGAAGTGGTGCCTTGTAAGTATTGCCCACAGGGCCACACTACATGTAGAGTAGCTCGGGTTCAAATATAAAGTAGCTCAACACGTATTGTCCGATAGGCAACAGTTTTGAACGCATGCATGTGCCTTTTCAAGTGTTGCCTTGTCGGCAACACTTGAAGGTTTGGAGCAAAAGAAAAATGTATAGGGGTCTCTATATGTGATGCACAACAGGCAGTACTTTACTTTGTGCCTACTTGTTACAGTGAACCTCCAACGTCTATATATCTCGTTAATCAATTCAACAAAGTCTAAACTCGTGTAACCATTTCAATCCGTGCAGAATTTAAATGGCAACAAACTGCATATACATTGCTTACAATAGAACATGGAGTGAAAACAACAAGTATCTGGATCATGAGATGAAACTAATCCTCGTCACAGATGGTGTTACCTTCCATACGCTTCAGAGGGACATCTTTAATGCTCTTAACTACAGCCCTGATGACACCGAAGCAAAAATATGATTGGACACTAATCTGGATACAAGCAAAGGAATGATAATGACGAATGATCAAGAACTAAACACTTGCTTGTATCTGCTAAGCAATGACCAACATTTCAGCAAGTTCCGTTTCATAGTAGAGCTCACTAGAAGAAACGACACGTCCTCAAAAAGTAGCAATACCAGTAACACATGCCCATCACCTGTGAATGAAGCAGAGGATAGCGATGTGTTCCAACAACATCAAGGGAATTTGATTGAACTTATTGATCAACACGAAGAACTAGTGGCACTCACCGACCAAGAAGCTGAGAATGCGCGGCAATTTAATATGTATTTGTTGCAAAATTTACGAATAGAAATTGCGATTACTCTTATTTAGTTGAAACTACATTGTTTTGCCCTAAATTAACTTGAAATAACTTGTAGATGATCTCTGTAAATTGTCAATAACAGGAAATACTTTTTAAACTCTTATTCATGGGCATTTGTTTGCAATGCACTCACTGCCTTGTGGGCAACACTTGCAGCTGTGGTGCAAATAATTACTTGTAGATCAACTCTATATGTGTTGCCTAATAAACTGGACTTTTTATCGCATGAAGTGGGGAGTTGTATGTGTTGCCCTGTGGGCAGCACTTGGAGGTCTGGTTCAAAATAGCAAGTAGAGAAGCTCTACATGTGCTGCCTAATAGGCAGCAATTCTTTTATCGCGTGAATTGGTGCCTTTTAAGTATTGCCTTATCGACAACACTTGGAGGTTTAGTGCAAAACAACATGTACAGAAATCTCTACATGTGATGCCTAACAGGCAGCACTTTAGTTGTTTTGCAAAATCTTTCTGTTCACTTGCTATAACTTTTGTATTAAATTTGCCTACAAGTTGTGGCTGAAGGCCATCACTTTAAGTAAAAATGTGTAGACAAGTTTCTACAACTTGTTGCCATTCGACCTCTACCACCTATACACAACACTAAACAAAACAAAAATTGAATGTTTTGTGTCTATCTTGTTAATCTATTCAAGAAACTCTAAACTCGTGTAATTGTTTTATTACGTGCAGAATTTAGATGGCAAAAAAATGTATATACATTGCTTGCAATGGAACACCGAGCACTATTTTGAAGAGCGACGTAGCAACACCGAATGACGAAATGAAAAATTAGATGCTAAATATTGGAGTTTGAATCACAATGTCTATTAAAGTACTCAAACAAATCAGAGAGATAATGCTTACAGGACATATAAACGACAATAATGAACCAAATATCATCGATGAATCTACTCCACCGACTTCAACAAATTAGTGCTAGTTTGTCATGTCATTATATTTTTAATATTATATTTTTTTATATATTTTGAAGGGCATTTTAAAGAACAATGTTTTCTTTGTCTTATTGTATTTTGATTCAATATGTCTTCGTTTATTTCTCCCTTAACCTATCAATCATTGCATTTGCCTGCAAGTGTTGGTAAATAGGCAACAGTTGCCTGCCAATTCTTACCAAATCCTCACATGCAATTGTATTGAGTAGCTGCCCAGGCAGCACTCGGCCTATTCCCATCACCAAATTCTCCTAGCCAATTCTATTAAGTTGCTGCCTAGGTAATCCTTAGCCTCCACCCTCTTAACAAATTCCCCGAGCCAATACCTTTGAAATGCTGCTTAGACAGTACTTGACCCCCATCACTCACCAAATTCCCCCAATCTCCAATTCCATTAAAATGCTACATAGGCTGTAATAAGCTTAAAATAAGCAAACAAGCACTAAACACACAAGCTAAGCATTCAATATGTCTTAGCTTCATTTCTCCATTAATCCCCTCTACCATTTTGTTTAGATGCAAGTGTTGGCAAATAGGCAACAGTTGCCTGCAAAGCCTTATCAAAACCTCACAGTCAAATGCCTTAAGTTGATGCCTGACAGGCAGCATATGGCCTACAACCCTCAAAAACCAGATCCTTTAACATGCAACACTTTGCCTCCATCCCTCCCCAAGTTTCTAAAGCTAATACACTTGAAATGATGCTGCATAGGCATCACTTCACCCCTTACCTCTCACCAAATTCCACGAGCCACTTGCATTGAGTTACTGCCCTCACAAAACATAAGCTTATACAATACAAACACACATTAAAAAACAAGCCACGATGCATATAAGGCGCTTACAAGAAAATGTATATTCAACACTAAATACAATCAAACTCTATAAATCCCAAGGCATTCACATTGCTAAAAATATAAACATTTGTTACATACAAACCATTCAGTTGTATAAACTAAAACACAATCATTTACATTAAAAATTCAGTCATCCTCATTACTTTTATACAACAGAAAAGGTTTTCCAAGTACTCCTTCACAAAGAAGAGAATTATGATTTTGGTAATCATCACCTATCTTCTCAAGATGAGTGTTATATATATCCACCATTTGACTTGGACCTTGCATGACTACACAGATTAGCAGCCAAATCAAAATGATAATCTTTCAACTGCGTACACTTTATCTTGGAAACATATTTTCCATGCATTATTGAATCAACAAACTTAAACACCTAAGCTCCACAATCATACCTGCACAAAATTTAACGGAAGGCTGAATGCAAAAAATAGAACAAAACAATATAAACTGAATCAACAAATACAATGTCACACCATAATTAATTCAATCTTAATGGGAAATAAATTTTTCTCTACAATCAATAAATGTAATGTCAACATCACAAAAAGAAAGAAAACTAAAAAGAGAATACCTATTACTAAACATTAAGCGCATAGCCTGACAGACAATATTTTCTCTACAAATAGAACTTATGTTTGAATGTTATGTCAACTATTGTCATGTGGGCAACAGTTTCAACAACAATAGGAAAATAAAAATACGATAACCAACAGAACTTATGCTTGAATATAATCCCAATTATTCTTGTGGGCAACATTTTCTACAGCAAAAAGAAAACAAAATGCAACACCAATATTTTGCTAAAAATTTACATCAACTACATAATTAATATATTTCATACAATACATTCTACAATATTACAGATATTACCAATTAACAACAAAATTTAATGATTCAAGGAAGCAAAAATTGCAAAAACACAGATTGAAAAAGCAGCATTTTTCATACAAAACACACCACATGCTTGATGTTAGGCAACAATTAGGCAATAGTTTCTGGAAAAAAAAAACTCAAGAACCAATGGAACTTATGCTTGAATATTATGTCAATTGTTGGACAACACTATCTACAGTAAAAGAAAAATATAGAGTAATGGCAATACTTTGCTAAAAATTATATTAACTACCTAACTAAAACAATTTCATATAGCAAATTGAATAAAAATTATAGATTAACAATAAAATTTAAACATTGACGAAATTAAAAATTGGATTAACAATGAACATTAATAAAGGGAAATATCAAATTCGCAGAGAACTAAACAAAGAAAAAGAAAGGAGAAAAAAAAACCAAGGCATAGAACCCTATTGAGAGAGAGAGAGAGAGAGAGAGAGAGAGAGAGAGAGAGAGAGAGAGAGAGAGAGAGAGAGCAGAAAAGAGGTGGCTGACCATTAGAATTAGGGCTTATATTGATTAGGGGGCAAAATAGTCTTTTCATACATTAAAAAATGGGTAGAAGGTCATTTTGCTAAAATATTTCTTAGTAGGGACAAAAATACATAACCAGGGATAATGGGGTACACGTGGTAAAAAATTTTGAGTTTAAGTTGTATATCTGTGCGAACAATGTAATTACACAAGCATGTTCTTTATGTTATGAAGATAGATAGCCATGGAAGGGCATGGATGAGAAATGTAAAAGTTACTTGTAGGACTCGGGTTAGGAAAATAGTTAAATAAAGATTAGGAAAATAATTAAATAGGAGAAATTGCGGTAAAAGTAATAGGCGATTGTAATATAAACTCTTGAACCCCTTCCCTCCCTTCTTTGGCTTCTTCCTCTCCGTTCTTCTCCACTACCCCTTTCTATCTTCCTCTGTTCTTCTATCCCTCTCATTCTATCTCTTCATTCCTACTACTAGCTTTTCATTGTAATAGTTGTTCAACTAGGTTTTCATTGTAATTGTTATTTTGAGTATTATATCAAAGGAGCTTCTTCCCTGTTGTTGGTTAGTGCTTGGAGTAGTATAAAGTTATAAACTACACTTTATGAGGTAACTTAACTAGATCTTTATGATACTAACTTTGGGAAAAAATTATCATTGACTCTCAATTTTGGTTAAAATAAAAAAAAAAATCTTTATACAATCAATGTTGCTCCCAACGCACACGCAAGTATACGCGGTCGATAAGTAATAAAATGATAAGTAGAGTATCGTTCTCACGAGGACTACTCAGACTAGACTTCTAACAAATAATTTCTCAACAACTACTCAGGGATCTTTTTTCAATAGTGAGGATTTTATTAACTACAGAACAGTAATTTAAATGGTGGAAGTGAATTCAAACAATGGAGCAAAAGTTGGTTGTTATCAGTAATAAGGAGACGGTCCAGGGTCAGAGTTACGAACAATCCAGTTGAGTTTTTCAATTGATTCCACTTCTTGAATCCTGGATTACTAACTAACAGATTAAATGTACCCGCGAAAACCTTTCGATTCTTCACGGTTCTATGCAGGCTACTCCAATCCCTATATGTCTATGGGTTGAATCACGTGCACGCATTAACGACTCTGTGATTATTTAAGCTAGGCGAGCAAGTATATGTCTATCCTACTCACAAATTGGTTCCCCGATGTCCGGGTTCACAATCTAGCCCTACTCTTTCTTATTGCGTTCATAAATTCCCTCTTTCGAGTTCAATCTAAAAACCATAGGTAATGCATAATTATCGGGCCCTGACAATTACACAAGTGAAATCAAGAAAGAATAAGCAATCCGTTATGGGATTCAATATATGGAATTCAATTCTCAAACATCAACTTTCATGAAATACTCTAACCCTAGAACGTAAGAATTAGCCAAGCATACTCATAATAACAACACAAAGATTTGATGAATTAATGAAATAATGATGTAATAGATTAATGGAAGGAAGAAAAACCCTTGTTCAAGATGTTATGAGCTCTCCAATTTGCTCCCAAGTCTGAACTCCCCTCAAAAACTAAGTAAAAGAGTATTTATAGGGTTTACAAAGGCCTAGTAATAAGTTACACCTAAGCCTAGACGAAATAGGAAGTCCAAAAACGCTCCAAATACGCTGTAGCTGGCGCCCCGCGCCCCCGAACGCGCGCACACATGCAGAACCCGTGGAAATCCCAGCGCCATAGCCACGCCCCGCGCTGAAAAACGCACCAGAAGGCTGGGCGCCTTAGGGGCGCGGCGCGCCACCCAGCGCGCCAGGCAATTCCTGCTCCTCCTTACTCCGCAGCTCGCTTCGTGTCGTGCCTTCGTGTGCTCGATCCAATCCTCAATCAACTTCCAACCATTTCTTGCTCGATCATGCTCTTTAAAGCTCCAATTGCACTTCATAACGACCTACACACATACAACACAATATCAGTGTAAAATCACATTCATAAACTAGAAAACGGGCGAATAAAATACTCAAACGTGAGGAAATATTAAGGAAATATAGGCATAAAATGCCAAACATTACCACCCCACACTTGAACCTTTGCTCGCCCTCGAGCAATTACCAATAACTTCCCTACCTAGGTAGAACAGGTCTGCCAATGACTATGGTTGATACCGACCATTGAACAAATGCACACAAGACTACTATGGGTCCAACAAACATTTCAATAATTTATCAACCATCAAAACATGAGAACAACCACCCCAAGACAACTCAAATACACAAACTCGACTCATGGCAACCATGCTCCCACAAAGTCACCCCTACCTACTCAACCAAGAAGCCACGACTTCACCTATCTCATGTAAACCGTGTGCCCTCACCAATAATGAAGCAAGAGAGTGTCCCTCAAATATCAGACACAACCATGAATATCAAGAATAGAACGGGGACAATAGCATAGAAAGAATTCACTCACTCTCATGAAAAGCTCACATGTCACACATGATGTACCATAAGCTTGCCCGTAGTGTAGGACTCCACTAATGTAAGCTCACTCCAATCGGGATTAACTAGGACTTTAAAGGGTTGTAATGTAGGCTAAGAGGCTGGTAGGATACATATAATAGTGACTACCTCCCTAAGCACTTTAATACATCACAATCAAATTAAGCACATATCTCATTAAAGCCACTCATTTCACCACCCAACCAACAAATTTCTCACACGCCTTTTTCAACAAAGTAGTAATTCTTCTTTTAAGCACACACTAGCAAGGATGGATATTCTTTTCTTTTTCTCTTTATTTCTTCTTCAATTTTTTTTTTCATTTGATGTTTTCTTTCTATTCACTTCTTTCCAAACCTTGCCAATGCTCATAATCAACTACTTCACAATTCATCACATATTTCCCTCATTAGTTCCACTAAAAAACCTCCCAATATTTCAACCACAAACTCCACAATAATATCACATTATCAATTAAAGTGTTTAAGGAGTAAAGGGCTAAAAGAAAGCAATTTAGAACAAGTGGGTAGGCTCGCCATGTGGGTGCCAACAAAAAGGTCAAAGAGATCACATCAATCAAGTCCAAGGTGTATATGTAAGGGTAGACAAATCAAAAGGCCTGTATCATTTCCCGACTAGAGCAAACCTAGGATTTCGCTTTGCACACACACGGGGCAAGTTCTAGACACCAATATGCAAACATGGAGTATAATAAGAATATGCCTCACAACACACATTGCACATAGTCCACACAAAATGGCTCCATCACAACTCTCAATCAAGCAAATAAGGTGCAACTTGTGGGAATTTAAGCACTAATGCACAAAGACTCACAACAAAGTCAAGTGAGTGGACTCAAGTATCTCAAGGGGGTCATTCCACTTTTTTTTTCTAGGCATGCATCTCAATTTAAAACCAAAAGACGCCACAAATAGCACATGCAATAAGTTCAAGTCCATCGGTATCAAACAAATTAAAGGCACCTAGAATTCCACCTATTTCTTTCGTTTAGGGCCACCTATAACTAACTACTCTAATCCTAAAAAGAAGGAAAATAAAAAACTACCCGATTCAAAGGCCTCCCCATGGAAAAGAACCGAGGTCATAAGAAAAACCACGGGGTGGATGACATGTACCACTAACAAAGACTAAAAAAAGAAAATCTTTTTGCAATTTTTCATTAGTTTTCTAATTTTTTTTTCATATATTAAAGCAAGAAACAAATAAAAATAAAGTCAAGTGACAAAGGAAAAATCCTAACGGTACATGCATCCTAACCTCAAAAATAAAGAGGAGTTCCCCCACCCCACACTTAAATCAAGCAGTGTCCTCAGTGCTAAAAATAAGAAAGTGCAAGGGTAAAGAAAACTTCCCTGAAGACCAGTCGGACTAGCCGTTGGTGCTAGCATCCTCCAAGCTTCTGTATAGTATGAGATACTCAGACTTCCCCCCAACAGGTCAGCAGTAGTAGGCAGGGGTGAGGACACCCCACACTTAAGCTCGACATTACATGAACCTGCAATCCAAAGAAAAACAAAAACTACGTGACACTATAAATAAAATAATACAAGTACAAACTCGGGTTGCCTCCCGAGAAGCGCCTTAGTTAACGTCGTGGAACGACGACACTTTTAGCTCACTTCCAGCATTTATATCTTCTCTTCTTACGACGAATCTTTGCTTTCTTCCTTTCTTTGAGAGAACTCATCTTCAACTTCACATGTGATGTGCCATTGCTATCTTGTTCCACATTCTGCTCACTCACGTCATTTGGTTTACTTCCATGTTTTTGTTTGACACATTCAATCATAGAGCACTCTTCCACCTTAGTTATGTGCTCCTTCTCATTATAAACCTTGAAAGTAACCTTTTCTCCATGCGCTCTAACAGTTATCTCACCCAGCTCCATGTCAATAAGTGCTTTCGAGGTGACTAAGAATGGTCTCCCCAAAATGATTAGAGCTTCTCGGTCCTCTTCATAATCTAGGACTACAAAATCAGCAGAGAATGTAAACTTACCAACCTTAAGCAACACATCCTCCAACTTACCATCAGGGTGAGTGAGTGATTCATCCTCCATCTTAAGAGTAACTGAACAGGACTTGATTGCTCCTAGCCCTAACCTTTTGCAAACAGATAGAGGCATGAGATTTATGCTCGTACCCAGATCACACAATGCACCAGTGATATTATGCCCTCTAATGGTGCAAGGAATAGTAAACCTCCCAGGATCTTGAAGTTTTGGAGGTAGCTTGCTCAAGATTGTGCTACACTCCTCGACTAACTCAACTGTATCTATCTCTTGAGGCTTTTTCTTCTTGACTAAAATCTCCTTTAAGAACTTCACAAAGTATGGCATCAATTCAAACATATCAGTCAAAGGAATGTTAACTTGAAGCTCTTTCAGCATACTCACAAATTTTTTATACTGGGCCAAATCCTTCGATGGTATAAGTCTCTGCGGGAATGGTGGAGGCGGCAGAGGTGCCTCCTTTCTCTCTTCTTTCTTCCTTACCTTCTCCATTATTTCAACTTTTTCTATTTCAGCTCTCTCCTCAGACTTGGCCATCAGCTCTCCACCTTCAATTAAAGTCACTGCAAGACATTGCTCAGGCCCTTTTTTAACAGTACTTATTTCTCCCACCAACTGCCCCAACTGGTGCTCTAGGTTCTTTTGAGCATTGGAAAGATCTTGTATGGCCTGTGCATGGGCTGCAGTGTCAGCTATCATTCTCTGTTGGCCCGCCATTATCTGCTTTAGCATATTTTCAACTGAATTGCTAACCTACTGTGGTGGAGCTGGAAGTGGGTGGTAATTATTTGGGGCTCTCGTATTGCCTTGATAATAAGCATTACCAAACTGATTTGACCGTGCAGCCTGTTTTGATTACCCACGTAATAAACTGACTCTGGATTAGAGGAGCAAACCTCTGTAGCATGATCTTGACCACAAACCTCACAAAAACTCTGGAGTTGTTGCACTGGAGCCATTTGTTACTGAGTCTTTGGCAGAGCTAGCTTGCTAATTTGATTAGAAATAGCATCCATCTTCGCCCTCAGCTCTGAAACTGCATTTAACTGAAGTACCCCAGCAGATTTCTGTGTAGTAGCTCTACCATCTCCCTGCCAGTCAGGATTGCTCTATGAAAACTTGTCTAGTAACTCATAAATCTGGTCAAAGTTTAAGGCCAGTACTTGGCCTCCAGCAGCAGCATCTACCACAATCTTAGTATGCGCAGTCAACCCCTCCACAAAAGTGTGTGCCAGTACCTCATTTGATTGGCTATGGTGTGGGAAATCTCTCAGTAAAGCTTTAAACCGCTCCTAGGTTGAATATAAAGACTCTCCTTCTATCTGCTTGAAGGACATAATTTCACTCCTCAGCCGGGCTGTCTTGGCAGATGGATAAAACTTAGCTAAGAACTTCTTAGCCGAATCATCCCAAGTAGTGATAGACCCAGACTTTTCAGCCTTTAACCACTTCTTTGCTGCCCCAATCAGTGAAAACGGGAACAATGTCAAGCGAACATAATCAATAGGAACTCCCGTTGGTGTATAAGTATCACTGATCTCCAAGAAATTCTTAATGTGTTGCTGCGGATCTTTATGAAGTAATCCACTATATTGCCCAGTCACATGCAACAACTGAATCATGCCGGACTTAATCTCAAAGTGCCCGGTGATAGCGGGCTTAACTATGCTAGACGCTACCCCTTCCAGGCTGGGGAGAGCAACATCTCGCACAGCTAAGGTGCGTTCTTCTGCCTTTCCTGTAGGTAAAGATCAAGCAGGACCTAATACCTGAAACAGCAGAAAACTCAAAACAAAAATTAAACCTGAATAGATAATAAGTAATTATTCAAAAAGAAATCCGTCAATTATTAGTCCCCGGCAACGGAGCCAAAAACTTGTTGCTCCCAACGCACACGCAAGTATACGCGGTCGACAAGTAATAAAATGATAAGTAGAGTATCGTTCCCACGAGGACTACTCAGACTAGACTTCTAACAAATAATTTCTCAACAACTACTCAGGGATCTTTTTCCAATAGTGAGGATTTTATTAACTACAGAACAGTAATTTAAATGGTGGAAGTGAATTCAAACAATGAAGCAAAAGTTGGTTGTTATCAGTAATAAGGAGACAGTCCAGGGTCAGAGTTACGAACAATCCAGTTGAGTTTTTCAATTGATTCCACTTCTTGAATCCCGGATTACTAACTAACAGATTAAATGTAACCGCAAAAATCTTTCGATTCTTCACGGTCTATGCAGGCTACTCTAATCCCTATATGTCTATGGGTTGAATCACGTGCACGCATTAATGACTCTGTGATTAGTTAAGCTAGGCGAGCAAGTATATGTCTATCCTACTCACAAATTGGTTCCCCGATGCCCGGGTTCACAATCTAGCCCTACTCTTTCTTATTGCGTTCATAAATTCCCTCTTTCGAGTTCAATCTAAAAACCATAGGTAATGCATAATTATCGGGCCCTGACAATTACACAAGTGAAATCAAGAAAGAATAAGCAATCAGTTATGGGATTCAATATATGGAATTCAATTCTCAAACATCAACTTCATGAAATACTCTAACCCTAGAACGTAAGAATTAGCCACGCATACTCATAATAACAACACAAAGATTTGATGAATTAATGAAATAATGATGTAATAGATTAATAGAAGGAAGAAAAACCCTTGTTCAAGATGTTATGAGCTCTCCAATTTGCTCCCAAGTCTGAACTCCCCTCAAAAACTAAGTAAAAGAGTATTTATAGGGTTTACAAAGGCCTAGTAATAAGTTACACCTAAGCCTAGATGAAATAGGACGTCCAAAAATGCTCCAGAGGCGCTGTAGCTGGCGCCCCGCGCCCCCGAACGCGCGCACACATGCAGAACCCGTCGAAATCCCAGCGCGATAGCCGCGCCCCGCGCTGAGAAACGCGCCAGAAGGCTGGGCGCCTTAGGGGCGCGGCACGCCACCTAGCGCGCCAGGCAATTCCTGCTCCTCCTTACTCCGCAGCTCGCTTCGTGTCGTGTCTTCGTGTGCTCGATCCAATCCTCAATCAACTTCCAACTATTTCTTGCTCGATCATGCCCTTTAAAGCTCCAATTGCACTTCATAACGACCTACACACATACAACACAATATCAGTGCAAAATCACATTCATAAACTAGAAAACGGGCGAATACTCAAACGTGAGAAAATATTAAGGAAATATTAAGGAAATATAGACATAAAATACCAAACATCAATCAGCGTGTATAACTTAAATCTATCAGTATATCGATCATGCGGAAACAATTCTAGAACAATCTTGGCTTCACTTTTGTGAACTCACCTATGTGAACACTACACAATTGGTTTTTGGTCAAATCATTGAAAAAGGTTGTCTGTTCGACTAAGCTAAAAGTAATCAAGTTTTAATAATCCTCATTATAATGTATTACTAGAGCAGAATACGTAGGGGCTGTATAGTCGACCCCATCTAGTTTAGGATTAAGCCAAATTAATTGGTTGAATAACATAACAGTCTTGTAATTTCATCTAACTAAAGGTACTTTTTTGTTTGGGCTTGTGCAGTTCTATGATCATTTCTTCCTATTCCAAGGTATGAGAAAACCTATCAAAGATTTATATGCAGTTAGGAAGAGGAATGGGATTTCTTCAACAAGCAAAGTGAGGATTTTAGCAGCTCAAAGTGATCTTTATGTTGCAAATTACATTGATGACAAAATTATTGTCAAAATTGGACCTGGTGAAGTTGGAAATCTTGTTCCATCTAATTTTTAACTGGCAACATCAGGATTTGATTATGCTGTATGGGAAAAGAAGGCATAAGTTTGGAGAACCAGTCATCCCAATATATGAATAATACTCACGTTAGTGTTTACACATCATGAAAAATAAGTTTGATGACGATGTCCAGAAGTTATAACAGTTTTTAGCATTCAGAAATAAATAAATAAATTGATGATACTACAGTTCAACTAAGAATAAAATGACTCCATTATTAAACAAGGTGCAGCTTGGAGTAATTAATAGACTGAAATTGTACTTACCTGATAAGAAATCCTTTTGAAAGTAAGTTATGGACATTAATTGGCTTTTGATCCTCTGTCCACTGTATTTTTCATAAGCTTGTCTATTCAAATGCTTCTCGATCTCACAATTTTGGTCGTATCAAGATTCAAAAATGAAACGGTTCATTAAATTTTGTGTGTTTATATTTAAACCGAAGCATTGTACAATTAGTTAAGTGTGGCAACCTTTAATTCCTTAAAGTTCATGTTGCAAACTAAGCGGTGTGTTATTTATTCATGACTTTATGCCAAGATTGTTTTTGTTAGGACATGATGATCTGACGAGGATTTCCATATAAATTCTAGTAGCGTACTTTAAGAAAGATTTATGCACATTATATTGCCTATCATTTAATGCATTTATCATGATTCATCCTTAATTAATTAATTGTCTCAATTTTGACCCCAAACAGCGAATAAGTTCTTAATATAAAGTATTTCTCCTTAATTAGACATGGTTGACATTAAATCCCTATAAGTCGAGTCAATGAGTACCTGATACCCGAATAATTAAACACTAACAACATATTTAGTGTTCATGGATAGGTACAATTTGAGTTTTAGCTTATCAGTAGCGGTATATCGATTAATGGTATATAATTATACAAAACCAATACCGTATCGCCCAGTATATGTGGCACAGAGGCTGCTTCTTTTTTTGGGCTACAACTTCGCCGAGCTTTCTCTTCTACTCTATCTGCTTATTGGATTGGTAGGTACAGTATTTCTTATCGGTATATCGGTTATTAACCGGTATTAATTGTACCACCAAAGTTATGCGTGCATTCTCGATGGTCGTATTAGTATACCGCTACATAGGAGACTTCCCAGTAACCACCAACTAGAACGTAGTAATAAGAAATAAAGCTGATACTACAGCGCAAAGAGAACAAAAACTAAAGATTTATGATAAAATGATAAAAAAGAAAAAGTAAAGATTAAAGTCTGATGACCCGAAAGTGAAAGCCTAGAAGCAGAATCAAACGTATAAAATGACTAAGACCTCACGGAGAGTAATGATTACCAATAACAATGTTGAAGTTTAATCTATAAACTAAAATTGTGCTAACCTAAAACTTAAAATGGTTAATATTTCAATAATAAATAAATTTAAAAAAAACCTAATCGTTTATCGGTGTGGTAACGGTAAGGATATATAGATACCGTTACGATACCGATATTCTAACGCGATTAGAAATCAATATCATTACCGAACCATGATATGCTGTTATACTGGTACTATCATGCTTATCGGTAGCAGTAGTATATGTTCGGCTATCGGTACCGGTTTGGTTTTGCACACCCTTAACGCTGACCTTAACCTCATCGAGTTGGAGAAGCTGTTTCTAAACGCGAATAATTAAACAAAAATAATATATTTATATCCAACTAGACGAATTCAAACCCTAATGTGAACAAAAAGGCAACCCAACCGTCAAAAATTCAAAAATTCAAACTAGCGCTCCTCACATTCCCCCCACTCCACTCTCCACTACTCCTTTCCAGTTTCCTCACACACTTTTAAAATTCCTTTTGTTCAAATGGGTGCTAATCACAGCCGTGAAGATCTAGAACTTTCCGATTCCGAATCCGATTCCGAATACGGGTCGGAGTCTCGAACCCAAGAAGAAGAAGACGACTACTACTCCGATGCTAAAACGACACCGTCTTCACTTGAAAAACAAAACCCTAATTCCAAAACCCCAAATTCATTAGACGACATTGAATCCAAGCTCAAATCCTTAAAACTCAAATACAGTACCCCTCAAAACCCCAACATTAACCCTAAAAATGCTGTTAAATTGTACCATCATATTGGGGGAAACACGGCGAACTCAAAATGGGTCGTATCGGAGAAGTTTACGATGTATTCGTTCGTTAAATCGAGTAGTAATGAGGAATCTGATGAGGAAAATAATGGAAATGAGTGGGTTTTGAAAATTGGGTCGAAAATTAGGGTTAGGGTTGATGAGAATTTGCAGTTGAAGGCGTTTAAGGAGCAAAAACGAGTCGATTTTGTGGCAAACGGGGTTTGGGCTGTGAGGTTTTTGGGGGAGGAAGAGTATAAGGTGTTTATTGATAAGTATCAGAGTTGTTTGTTTGAGAATACTTATGGGTATGAAGCAAATGATGAGAATAGAGTTAAGGTTTACGGTAAGGATTTTATGGGGTGGGCGAAACCTGAAGTTGCGGATGATTCAATGTGGGAAGATGCTGGGGATAGTTTTAAGAGTCCGGAGAAGAAGACGCCGATGAGGGTAAATCATGATTTGAGGGAGGAGTTTGAGGAAGCGGCTGTTAATGGGGGTGCGATTCAGAGCTTGGCGTTAGGTGCATTGGATAATAGTTTTCTGATAAGTGATTCGGGGATTCAGGTTGTTAAGAATTATAGTCATGGGATAAGTGGAAAAGGGGTTTATGTGAATTTTGATAAGGAAAGGTCAAATGTAGCTGGTTCGACTCCTAGGAAAGCGCTGCTTTTAAGGGCTGAGACTAATATGCTGTTGATGAGTCCGGTGACTGAGAGGAAACCTCACTCTAAGGGATTACATCAGCTTGATATTGAAACCGGGAAGGTTGTTAGCGAGTGGAAGTTTGAGAAAGATGGAACTGATATTACGATGAGGGATATTACTAATGATAGTAAAGGAGCTCAGATGGACCCCTCAGGGTCAACTTTCTTAGGGCTAGATGATAACAGGTTGTGTAGATGGGATATGCGTGATCGAAACGGGATGGTGCAGAATCTAGTTGATGAGAGTACTCCTGTGTTGAATTGGACTCAAGGACATCAGTTTTCGAGGGGGACGAACTTTCAGTGCTTTGCTACTACTGGTGATGGATCAATTGCTGTTGGTTCACTTGATGGAAAGATTAGATTGTACTCGAGCAGTTCCATGAGACAGGCTAAGACCGCTTTTCCAGGGCTCGGTTCTCCTATCACTCATGTGGATGTTACCTATGATGGGAAGTGGATATTAGGGACAACTGATACTTATTTGGTATTGATATGCACTTTGTTTACTGACAAGAACGGAAGTACTAAGACTGGTTTTGCTGGCCGCATGGGTAATAAAATTTCGGCTCCAAGATTGTTAAAGCTAAACCCTCTTGATTCACATATGGCTGGAGCTAACAAGTTCCGCAATGCTCAATTTTCATGGGTATGAGTTCTCTGTTCTCCTGCCCTTTTTATTTTTGTATGATAGCGTGTATGTAGCATGCATTCTGACTGTCTTGCGTATTTCTCGTTTGATGAGTGTAGCATACATTTCTTAATTAACTCCTTATGATGTGAATTAAAAGCAAAGACTATATTGGTGAATAATATCTGGCTGCTCGCCGCAGCAGAGTGCGAGGACTTGATGTCGAGGTGTTTGTGACATCTATTTTCAATTGTACATGTCTTACTTTATTTTCTTTCCTATAGTAATATTGCTCATGTGTGATTGATTGTATGCTCACCCATAAATTCTAGGAAGTGTCTACAGCTATAGAATGTGCTATGGTTTGTAGGTTTACAGTCAGCAATTCTTTGATGTTTTGTATCTCTTACACTGATATAAATTGCTTTGAGATCCACTACATTTGACTTTGTCACTAAAAATTATGCTCTGTTGCTATGCATCATGTGAGATAAACAGGCTTATTGAATTCATATCAAATAATTGAGCTGAGTTAGGTTGTGATGAGATTTTGCATGGATCGTTCTCTCTTTAGGCCAATTCTTGGTGGTCTTTAGCTGATAAGTTTTATTCAACCTTGCCACAGAAAGTGACTGGGAGTATCAACTATTTGGTTCTCCAGTTTTCTACTCCTGCAGCTTCTTTTTGGTTTTGTTTTTGTTCTAAGTTAATGACTAGTAAGAGTAGACTAAGGGGGAGGATAAGTTCTGCTTGAATTGGTTGTTTCTCCATAGTTGAAATAGTAGGAGCAAGACATAGCATGGTACTAAGGCTACCCCGGCAAGTGGAAAAACTAGCTATTAAAACAGGAGGTACACTTAAAAATGTTTTGCTTTGCAAAGTTCATGCTACTTGAGCGAATCAAAAGCTAATCAGCCTAGGAAATTTACAATCTAGTATTCCATATACAGTATCTGATCCTCATCCTTGATTCTATTTAGCCTTTTTTTTTCCTCGTGTACTTGTATCAACTACACAATCAATTTTTTGCTCTTGCTCACATATTGGAAACTATAACCATGTGTATCTTCTGAATTTGGATTGAAACAACTCACATACTGAAACAAGAAAAGAATAATTGAAAGACAGTATCACATGAAAGTTTGCGGTCTTGCAGTAGATTTCACTTACAATGTTAAGTGCATGTGGTGTCTAACTCTGTGCTGCTGGAGCTCCTTCAGTATATGTACGAAAAAAATTTGTCTTCCACCTGGAACCTTAAATGTGATGTGGATGAAGATTTTGTCAGCTTGTATAAATTGCTTATTTTGTCTTACTATATATCCCTTTTTAAGTAAATCCTGCAAGTTTAACTGCCAATATTTGTTGATAAAAATCATGACTTGTCTTGTTAATTCTGTAAATCTCCGAAACTCATCTGCTTAGTGTATGAAATTTTTATAGGTCACCGAGAATGGTAAGCAGGAACGCCACCTTGTTGCAACTGTTGGGAAGTTCAGTGTGATATGGAATTTTCAACAGGTGAAGGATGGTTCTCATGAGTGTTACCAGAATCAGGTGGGGTTGAAGAGCTGCTATTGTTACAAGATAGTTTTAAGAGATGACTCTATCGTGGAAAGCCGCTTCATGCATGACAAATTTGCCGTCACTGACTCTCCTGAAGCACCACTGGTGGTGGCCACCCCCATGAAAGTTAGCTCATTCAGCATCTCTAGTAGGAGACTACAAATGTGAACAGTCATTTTGTTCATATATGCAACTTCTTTAGGTATATCTGCATCAGGATTAGTGTCTCTCGCACTAAATAGGTTGAAAAAATGCACATCTTGAGGCCATTTACAGAATGATTCAATTTCAAGACTTGAAAATGTAGTCTTTCAATTGCTATGTATACCCTACGACTTTATTGTTGTTGTAATAACTGCATGGAGTAGATCCCTTTTAATGATTTAGGTGATTTTCATTTTCTATGTTTTGCTATTTCCCTTGGACGCACTCCTATATATATAAAAACATTCTATTTTAGTAGTCTTGATGCTATGTGATCAACTTAAGGTGTTCCTTGTGCACTTTACCTGGAAAGCTGTGATACTTTTTGACTGCATTTAACCTGTGGCTGAGAAGGCGAGATAACTGGCCCCATTCTATTTCAGTTACAATGCTATGTAGCCATTTTTCGGATATCATTTGCAGTGTGGACCTCTGCAGCAGAGGATTCTTGCAGTTTGTCTTTATTTTTCAAGGGATGAGCATATGTAAAACTTGTCTGTAAAAAGTGTTGAATGGTCTGCAAACAGAACATTCTTTTAAGCCATGAAGAAGCTGTCGAGCTTAGTGAAGTTAACATGGCTTCCCGGCGTGTTCCTTAAACTTTCCATGATGGGACTTAAGATATTAGATACTGATGGTTGGATGAATACTAAATTGTTTTATCCATTTAACCTGTGCTTAGATGTGAATGCTCACTTGGCAACACAAAATCTTGGTTTGGGTTCAATCTCTTGGTCCAGGAGACTCGAGAGTATCCTGAAAATTTGAGATGGTATGAGTACGTGGAACTCATTCACACTCGTTTTACCATCACCGTAGTTGCTGGAATTCTTTTGCTGATGTGTCACTAGAAACTTGTGCAATTTTTTTTTCATTCTTACTATAAAAACTTTTACTACTCCATGTTCCTTCTTTTTCTGGAATTTTTTTAACTTTGCTTCTCATTTGGCATAAAGCGGGTGCATCTGCTCTCTGATTTCTTCTATACACGTTTATTGAAACAAAAATATACACGGGTTTTCTGAATCCTGGCTTTTAAAAGCAATCAGGACTCGGTAGCATAAAATAACAAATGGACAATACTACTCTAATCGTAAAATATACCTGATGATGGTCTATTATACAATGAATGACTGCCAACTGATACAAAGCACTCACCCAATTCTGCATTATTCTTTACAAACCAGTCAAAAAAGAAAGGAGCCAACAAATGTCAATTAGGACGAACTTATCAAATCCTGCTAGTTTCTTGCAAACCTTGCAGGAATGGACATTAAAAGCAGTAGACTATTTCAGTGAAGAACCACCTAGTTGATGTTTGTAGCCAATCCTGTAACAAACTTATTCTCCTTCTATAATCTGCTATCCGTTGAGTGAGTGAGAATTAGTGTGTATAAAAGAATTCTCAGTATGTACATACCTTGAAAGCTTACCCTTCCGCTTTATCAACCGAGACAAACAGCCAAAAGAATTGAAGAAACAACTGTTAACAATGACAAGATGTTGGAAATGCAGATAGCATCAAGCGTTCTTGGCCTGTGCTTTCCTTCTGCCAAGAAACATGAAAATCCGTGGAAAGAAGGACCTCTTCTTCTTCTTTGGGATCTTCACATCTGGCGATGACTCAGCTTCGGTGCTGCTTGCTTGCTCTTGTGATTTTGGACTTGTGCTATTATTAAGTGCAGTAGACTCTACTGCACTTTCAGAGGTCTCTGATTCTTTTTTCTCCTCCACACTCATTCTAGGGCTCCCTGTTGTAGGTGGAATGGATTCACCAGCTTTCCGTCTTTGCTCATGCTCCGCCCTCCATTTCCTCAGCTCTTGCTCCACAGCCAACTTCCCTTCCTTGGCTTTCTCGGCCTTCTGCAATGCAATTTCTAGAGCTTCCTTTCTTTCTGTTATCTCACAATTGACCTCCTCCAGCCTGTTTAAGCTTCTCAATTCTGATTCCTTGGCTACATCTATTTGGGTAATAGCAGCTTTAACCCTCTCGTTAGCTTGCTCCTCTGCTTCATGTGCCTGCTTGCTGAGATCATAATACTCCTCCAGAGAAAGGGTTACCCCAGCTGGGGTCTCCTCATTTTCAGTTTTTCGAGCTGATTCACTCTCCTCCAGAGCAGTGATAGCTGCTAGCGCCAACTTCTCTGAAGCTTTCGCAGCTTCTATCTCCTTCTTAGCTGCAAGTAGTCTACTTTCCATGGTACTTGCTCCAGACTTTGCTTGCTCAGCTTCTTCCTTAGCTTTCTTCAGATCTTCACGCGCCATTTGAGCAAGTGATTTTGCACGATCAGCCTCTTGGGATGCCTCTTGAAGTTGCTTGGGAAGTTCTACCATCTTCTCTCTTGCTTCTTTTTCCTTCATCTGCGTAAGAGCAATCTCTGACTTTATCCGGTTCAATTCAGCTTCAAGCGATGCAACAGCAACAGACGCCGTTCCTTCTCTCTGTTGGATCACTGCTAGTTCTGATCTTTCCTTTTCTAATCCCGCCTTCAATGAGGTTGCGGCCACCTTCAAGCAATTTACTTCAGCTGTTGCTTTTTCGATGTTGAGTTTCACTTCTTCGAGTTCCCTCTTAGCTGTGGCGACTGCTGCTTGTATCTCAACGTGAGTTCTTTTCTCTGGCTCGGACAGTTTGTCATTCTCGTTTCCTCCTTCATCAGTCTCCTGGTTCAACTTTGCTTCCATGTAAGCAGCCAACTCAGCTTTGAGATCCTGAAGCAAAAGCGAGGCAGTATCTAATTTTCCTTTAAGGTCTTTTGAAGACAGAAGTTGCTGGTTTAGCTTGTCAAGCTCCTCTTCTGCATGCATCAGTTCTTTCTCCCAGTTTACAGCATCTTGCTCTCTTGCCATAGCTGCTCCAATTCTGTGTTCCTCAGCCTCCAGATGAGCAGCATGTGCAACCTCCAAAGATTCCTTAGCAGTGATGAGCTCAATAGTTAAGGTCTCCAATGTCTTCTCAACTTCTTTTGATGCAGACACTGCTTCCTCTGCTTTTTTCACAGCACTGTCTTTCTCAGACACCAATAAAGCATAGTCTTTTCGAAGAACTTCTAACTCAACATTTACAGTTTTTAGCTCAGAAACTGCAGCTGCATGCCTGGCCCTAGCAACTTCAAGCTGTGCTTTGGCTGCAATACTAACCTCATTGCCTATCCCCTGTTCCATCTCCTCCACCCGGAGCTTGGCAAGTTCTGAATCCTGTTTTGCTTGTTGTTCTTCTTTTTGTGCTCTCTCCAGGTTCAGCTTCAATTCTTCTATAAGTCTCTTAGTGCTATCTAATTCCTTTAAAACTAGCACTTTTGCATCTTCAGCAGCCTGAGACTGTTTTTTATAAAATGGAATCTCCTCTTGCACTTTTGCTAGTTCTTGTTCAACAAGTTGCCGTCTCTGCAATAGCCAGGGGAGAGAGAATTTTAGTATTTCGGAGATAAGAACATTAAACTGTGAGATTCATAGGAGATTTAGACCCACGCACACACACCTGAATGAAACAGTGCACAGATACCCAAATAAGATGGTCTTTTGTTTTCCCAACTTTTATGTGGTTAACTACACTCCCAAACCCCTACCTAGGAGCTAGGCCAATAGAGGCTTTTACTACTGTGCTCTTTTGGTGACTCGAACCCCCAACTTCATAGTTGGAGGAGTAGGACCCCTTCCACTACGCTATCCTTAAGTTACAACTAGAAGCAAGCGCACACTTAAAATCAAAATAGGCCACTGCTTACTCAAATATACTGTTGTTCTTTGCAGATGCAATTATACACTGATTAGAATTTTTTATTTATATTATAATTAAAAAAATTTGAGTAAAGAGAACAAAGTGATAAGAATCATAAAGTGGTTATGACATCTATGACAGGAAAGTAACTTTCAGAAGAAAAGATCAAACATTATATATTTACCTCCACAGTCTGCACCCGATGAGCCTTCCAGTCAACGATCCCTCCAAACTTGGAAACTGCTTGCTTCACAGATTCGATTGGTGCTGCTGTGTCAATTAGGCCTTTGTTTAGCTCAGATTTTTCAGGATGCTTCGGACTAGCAATGGGTACTGAGGCCCTTGCTGAGAAGGTGGAGGCCTTAGCTAGCGGCCGACCAATGTTATCTGGTGAGAGTATATGATTGTTATTTTCAGGTTTGCTGATTTGAGGGGATATAGGAGAAGACTCATCCTCATCAATGCGGGTACTGCTAGGTGAATTATCTGGTTGATAAAGCAGTGAGGCATTATTTGGTTCTACTTCTGAATAATTCGATTGAACATGCTCAGCAGATTCATTTTCTACTTCCGAATGATTAGATTGAATGTGTTCAGAAGATTCATTTTTGTTTTCATCTTTTAGGGGTGATGTGGCTGAGTTCCCGGCTAATATCAATGACCCATCTTTCTCAGCTGATGATCTGTCAGCAGAGTTATTTGGTTGGTTGTGAACACTACCATTAGCCCTGATGTCCAATAATGGTTCCAAGAGTTCACTTGGTTTTGCATCTAACATGGGTGATGCATTGGACTCTGGGAGTGCTGCTGTATTTCTATTTACAGAAGGCTCCGATGCTTTCAAATCCTGTATTTGTTGAGGTGAGGCTTCCGGCGCAGCCATAAGTGCATCAGAAGCCATTTGAGGAGTTCCTGTTTCAGAAATGTCACTCACTCCATCAGATCTAATGGGAGTAGGTGAAATTAAATTTACTCCAGGAGGAGTCTGACTTTCTTGGAGAGATAAGCTGTGAGAAGCCTCTTTTGGATTCTCTGTAGCACCCACGGCTGTCTCCTGAATTTTGGGGTTTTCTTTTTCACTGGTGTGTTGGCTGGTTTGAGCTACACTATGTGATTGATCCTCATTTGGAGAGGAAACCTTTGGTTCATGAGACGATTCTGGAGGAGCATTTCCCTTCATATCTTTAGCATCTTCCATCTTTTTAATTAAGAACTAAACCAAGTGGCAACCTACAAATCAAATAATTACAGAATAAGTTAGGAAATGCAGACCTGCATTAATATAATAGACATGGAATAACATTTTTTCAGGAGGTGAAATGCAGTCGAGGAAATGTAAAATGGTTTCTTTGTAGGATCAAAGTGAGGAATGTAACTGAAGATCTGAAACCAATTTGCACAATACTACATCACCTAGTCAATAGCATCCGTGGAAAATGTGACCATTTCCTCAATTGAGTAATATGATGCAAAGAATTACCAAAAGTTTTTCAAGAGGAAATATGCCTCCCCAAAATATTTAGAACTACTTCGCAGATTGGATCCCAAAGAATAGCTCTTACGTTGCAATATACTTATTTGATCATTGAAGCCAAACAAGCCAAATGAAGATGAAAACAAAATGTAGATCGTAGATGCACACAAAGCAATGATGCATTTAAAAAGCTGTAATTTGAATCTGGAAGAAGAAACACCTAGCAGAATAACCAATAAATAAGCTTCATAGCACCACACAAATTCATGTTGTATGCCTGCTTTTCGAACATCTGACATAATTTATGGTTTTGGGAGCCTGAATTTCTGAGTTTTACCCTATCAGTAACAGAACCAACACATATCCGATTCTAACAAGGTTTAACCAGATTTTGATAAATTTAACAATTATGACCAATGTAGCCATAGCAGAGGTTTCAACCTTAAAATACAAACTAGAATCACGTTCATGGTTTCTACCTCTTCAATGATACAACTAACAAATCCAATATTTAGACAAATCATCATATTAGATTATTTCTGTAGGGCGCCAGACTACCTCAACCTTCCTCCTTTAACCAAACTTGCAACCAGCTATATTCTGAAAAAAAATGGATTACCTAATTTTCAAATAGGTTCAAATATGATTTAACCTTTATAGGAAAATGCAACTTTTTATTATTACAAGTTTCATACCACCTAAAGCATAAACAAATTGCCCATCAACATAAATCTTCCAAATCCATTACTTATCAAGACAACACTCTACAACAACAACATACCCAATATTATCCCACAAGCGCGGTCTAGGAATGGGCGACATGTATGCAGACCTCACCCCTACTTGAGAAATGTACGGAGGTTGTTTTCAATAGACCCTCGGCTCAAGGAAAACAAGATAACAATAAAAAAAACTCAAACTTAGAAATAACAATCCCAGCTAAACACATTGTTGATTTTTAAAACCCAAAGCTACAAAATCTCATATTAGGCTTCATTTTACATCAAATCCTTTAATGGGCTATCATAAAGATTGACCCTTTATTACCAAATACATTAACCATGATTAAACATTAAATAAAGCAACTAACAACCAAACATAATCATTTGCTAATGATGAATTAACAGATACTAAAACTCATGAATATTAAACTAATTTAAAAACAAGAATAAAAGAAAAGAACATTACCAAATATGAGCAGGGAAATGAAAAACAGAGGAATGAAAAAATAAAAAGACAATAAAAATGATGTCTTTTTTTTCTATTCCTCTGTCTCTTCAATGCAATGTAATGTCTTTGTGGCTATTCTCTAAAAATATAAAGAGAGACAAAAGGTAGACAAAAATATAGGGTCTAAAATTCACTGCAAAACAAAAAGAAAGAAAAAGGCAAGTGTTCCTTAAAAAAGGAATAAATATAAGATTCAGTGAGGGGAGGGTGGGGTGGGAGTGGGGGTACTGTAACACGTGGGTGGAGCCTGTCACTCTTGTTTTTAAGGTAATTTTTATTTTTTGAATGGGAGGAGACAGCCAAAGCTGGGATTGATTGATCTATTCTCTAAAATTTTATTGAGGAAAGAACACACAACAAATTTGGTGAAATAAAACCTTATGATTAGTCGGGAAGGAAGGTTTCGAATACCAAGTGATTAAAAAATATTTTTAGAGAAGGAGTCAATCCTTGCATTGGGGAAATTTAATAATACAATTGATCAACTATCTAAATTTTCACTTTGTTGGTGAGAGCTGATCTTCTATGATGAATACCTTTTCTTGTTTTCCAAAAAAATAAAATAAAAATTGCATATAATAATTTAAGATGGACTAACAATCATTAGATTGCTAACTCTAATTTCTCTGCTTGCTAAATTTGATATTGAAATGATTTTGCTACAAGTAAGCTAAAAATGAATCATTTGTGAAAATTTTAGTTTTGTGGTTTAAAATAGTGGAAAATAAAGTTGGTGTAAATGAAATTACAACCCCTAAAAAAATATTACATTCAACCCTCTGTCCTCAATATCTCATAAAGACCTTATTTACTGCAAGTACTTTAATAAGTACTACTATATTAATTGTCAAAAAAAGGGAAAAGAAAGAGAGTGGGATTCACGAAGGAGGAAAAAGAAGTTATGTATTTAAACCTCTTTTTTAGAAATACTAGTTTGCTTGAGCTTAGGGTTTTTTGAAAATAATTTTTTTATTTAACTTAAGGTATGAGCAAGGTCTACATACATTTCAATTTTTTTAGACCTTATTTATGAGATCACATTGAATATATTGTTGTTGTACGAATAATATAAACTACTCTATTTAATTATTTTAAGCAAAGAGAAAAATTGTGGTTTAGAAAGGAGGAAAAGGGAAAAACATATTGACCATTAATCTCCCCCTTCCATTAAGGAACAAGCAGCCCTATTCTTTTACGCTAGTGAGAAGAAGATGAAAACTTAACACTAGTCAATTTTAATATTGTTACTTAAACTTGTAATAATATAATAAATGGAAGCAGGTTCTATGAATTAACAGTGTAAAATATATTTACACTTACTAGCTTATTAGAAGTAAAGATTTTATGATCATTAGTTATTAATTAGCGGTAACATACTAGTTAAAATCCACTTATAGTAGTTTCTAAGAATCTAACATATGTATAACTTTTTAAATCCCATTTAAAATTACTACTAGATTACCACTTGTATCGTCTGTGTCTTTAATATTTGATTTTCTTAAAAATAAGCAGATACAGTAATTAACTATTTTAAGCAAAGAAACAATGTGGGTGGTTTAGAAAGGTCCAAAACGGGAGGTGCTCCATTAATTCTGCATCTCTCTCTTTATTTTACCGACTAGGAGTATTAACTTTACAATAACGGTCAGTTGGTCACCGACTCACCGTCCATTAAGAGAACAAGCAACCCTCTTTATTTACGTCCCGTTTATTAGCGTGGACTGAAAGAAGAAGAGGATACCTAATAGTCATCGTGAGTAACTTCTGTCCGTTGTTGTCTTGGTGATGTAAAAATATTAAACAAATTGGATTACATATGACGTAATTATATATAAATTTTTATTATAAATACTATTTCAACTCAATAAAGATAATAACTGACTTGTTATCACATATTAAACTCTATCAATATTATAACAAAATATTTGCATGTGCATATAATTTAAATCTATTTGCAATTATTATGACATCAGGAAACAATTAAGTAAGGTTCAAGCACTAAACAGAAGTTCCAGGCAGCTGAACTTAGATGCTGAGAAGGAGTTGAAGCAACAACTAGAGCAGTGGTCTAATATAGAGGAGAGTATCTTGAGACAAAACTCAAGAGTTCAGTGGCTCAAGCTGGGTGATTCCAATTCAGCCTTCTTTTTTGCCATCATGAAGAACAGATCTGCACAAAACACCATCCAGAGCTTAACAACAGTTGCAGGGGTACTGTGCACACTCAAAGTAGTATTGAAACTGAGATACTAGGCTTTTACAAGGAGTTGTTGGGATCTGTTGCCCCCCCAATTGCCAGCAATAAACCCAAGTGTCATGAGAAATGGTCCAGTGCTGTCTAGAGAGCAATAAATTCTACTCATTGCCCCAATCACTCATGTAGAGGTATATGAAGCTGTGAAAGATATGAGAGACTTAAAGGCACTATGCTGTGATGGCATGAATGCCTGCTATTTCAAGAAAGCATGGCCTGTCATTGGAGCAAGAATTACTCAAGTAGTCCAACACTTCTTCACTACATGGAAGTTGTACAAGCCTATCAACTGCACCACTGTTGCATTGATACCTAAAGTCAAAAATCCAACAAAAGTAACAGAGTTTAGGCCTATCTCTTGCCGCACTACACTGTATAAAGCTATTTCAAAGATTATTACAAAGAGAATGCAAGCAGTAATAAACTCCTTAGTAGATAGGAGCCAATCTGCCTTTGTACCAGGAAGGCTCATCAAAAACAACATCATCATGAGCCACGAGTTGGTAAAGAAGTACAATATGAGAGGAATATCTCCCAGATGCATGCTGAAAATAGATACGAGAAAAGCCTATGACTCTGTTGAACGGTCCTTTCTTGAATAGATTTTGCAACATTTCAACTTCCCTGAGCAGTTTGTAAAATGGGTAATGACTTGTGTTACAACTGTATCCTACTCAATTATGATCAATGGATGTCTGACAGAACCATTTCAAGCAAAAATGGGCTTGAGGAAGGGTGATCCTATGTCAGCTTACCTGTTTGTGTTAGCCATGGAGTATTTAACAAGACTCTTCAAGCAGTTAGGGCAAGTTCTAGACTTTAATTTTCATCCTAGGTGTGAGAAGTTGCAACTCATCCAAATGAGTTTTGCTGATTGTCACGCCCTAAAAATTAACTGCGTATTTATTATTGTTTAAAGGCTCGTGGCTGGTGTTCAAAAAGGTACAAAATTATTTAGAGAACTCGGAGTCGCCACTTGACAAGTTTAAGGTGTGCCAAGTCACCAAAATGTACCTTGGAACACCTCTGACTCGTCTAATGGTCTGCGTTAGAAATTCTGGTAAGGTTCTAAGTTAACTCTCGGGAAGGTATTAGGCACCCTCGAGTCCTGTGCCGAGCACAGATGCTTTATTGCCGCATTTTAAATTCATTAAAATATGGTTATTATTTTTTTACCATTAATCTGAATTTATAATTTGATTAAGGAAATTAAAGGTGTATCATTCTTTTCCAACCTCGCAGAGGGCTGGTTAAATATACAATTTGATTTAGAAAATTAAAAGTGTACCCTTCTTTTCCAACCTCACAGAGGACTGATCTATTTCAAAAGGATTTAATTAATCTCAGAAATTATTAATTGGACTACTTGTCAAAAGGTGAACTATTTATCAAAAGGTGGCTATCGACTAAAGCAGGTGGTTGTTTTAGAGAATCATCGCAGGCCAAACGTTAATGGGCCAGTTAACTCATTACGAAAACTAATGTCTCTAACAATCAGTTGACATCCTAAGTTTGCCTAGTTTTATTACATTTCCTTATTAGATGAAATTCAATTAACTCATTACCAAAACTAATATTTCTAACAATCAGTTGACAACCTATGTTTGCCTAATTTTATTATATTTCCTTATTAGATGAATTTCAATTTGCGTCTCACGTCATTAATTAATTTTAGTCCGACTTTAACGCGATTTTGTTAAATGATCGATTAAACACAACTATACTTGACTAATTTCAATGAAAACATGAATGCTTGTCCAAAATGTAGACCATTTGTTAAACTAGCAGGCTAGTTTATTAACGTGCAGTTGTCTACCCAAAAGTGAGTTGTTCGTTGAAAATGTGACTATTTCATAAATAAAGGGGTTGTTTGTCAAAATTTATGCAAAGATCTTTCTGTTGAAATTTCAGCCAAGTCTGCCATTTTTTCTTCTTCTAAATTTCCAGATATTTACGCATGCTTAGCTCAATTAGTAATATGATATTACAAGAAAATGTCTCAAGTTTTGCCTAACATTTCAAAGTTGTCCAGATTTTCTAAATTGGACCATGTGATTTATTTAACGAGACATTCCAGATTTTTCTAAACACATACAAACATTCAAGTGAAATCAATTTTTCAGCTCTTTGTACCAATTTGCTACCACCTTTTCAATCATAATCCGTACATGCCTTAAAAGCAATAGAAATTAAACTTGTTAAATGTACAATGATTAATATTTTTTTCTCATTAGCACAACTCCAAATTCGTCAAGACATTAATCACAATATCATATAGAAAACATATTAATTAAACTATGAGCATGCTGATATCAATTCATATTTCAAGGCCAAATGGCTCAAAAATACAAGGTTCATTTGTGTTTACCTTTGTGCCGAAAATTCCAAGCCAAAAACAAATGAAACAAGCCAACCAGAACCAAACAAACAGCAGCTAAAACAGCCCTTCAACACCTTTAAACTATGATTTGAACTCAAGAATTTATATCCCAAAAGACTCCTAAAGTAGTACTCTTTTAGTCCTAAATTCTTTTCCTCTCAAAAACTCACTATTTTCCCTTTGTTCCCACAAATTTCATATCTATTTTTCTTTGTTTTTAGCAGGTTGTTGGTGATGAAAGAGGGTAGTAAATGCCCCTCTTTATAGCTGAAAGTTGAGGCTAAAAGGTGGGGTGTGGACTTGTACAAAAGTACAAGCCTACACCCCTATACTTGAGTGAACTAGTCCCATTTTAGCACAGTATAGCAGCTCTAAAGCCACTGTTTCAGCCACCTAAAACTGTCCTTAAGGCTGAAATATACAAGTTGTGCTCTTTAAGAGGACACCCAATACTCATTATACTACTAAAAGGACTAAAACCAACTAATACAAACTAAATCAGCCTCAAACTAACTAAATGGACCAAACTAACTAAACTAAACCAATGCAACCAGATTTCTAACTAAATTGATTAAACTAAACCAAACTAAAATAGCCCCCTAACTAAATAGAACTAGATAAAACACCAGCCCCCTTAAATAATTCTAAGCTTAAACTAAGTGAAACAAGTCTTAGAACAACTAATTAGAAGCTACAGCTTGTTCACATCACATACATACTTACATGCTAATTTTTACTAACAGAAAATAACCAAAAGCGCAAGCTTATTCGCCATGGAATGAATTCAAACATTTTATGTCCAAACTAGCTAATCTATATTTATAAGAAACTTATTGAAGCAAAATGACCAAATTAAACATTCGATCCTTTATGCTTTTCAATCCAAAAATTCAACAGAACAAATACACTAACTAATTAAACTATGCTTGGCAATTAGCACATGATAACTTTTGACAGTGAGCTATCACAACTAAATAAAAACTTAATTGTAGAACTAAGATAGTAAAACACATAATCTATGGTCGAACAGGCCATGACTGAGCAACTCCATATTTAACATGAAAAATAAAACACTACACTTTAACTATGATCAAGTACTTCAGGGAAACATGGTGTGCGAGTACTACTACAATTACCACGTTAAGCAATACATTCTTAAGATTTAACAATAAACAGGGAAGATGACTGAGGAATGAGACAAACACAATGATTTTATACATTTCATACTATCAGTTTGGACAACATTTCTTGACTCCCATATGTTGGTATTATCACTGAACAAAAATTACCCCATGGCTAAACACATAACAGTTAAAATAACAGGAAAGAAAAACTGGGGATTTTCTATCTAACCAGCGAAGACAAAGATGCCACTGCTTCGGCTTCATTCACTGCAGCACCACCACTGTTGCATCATCACTATAACAGTCTCCCCAAAATTAAGCCACCATCGCCATCGAACCAGCCTCGAATCACCATCTCATAGTTGCTGCCCAAACATCAATTCACTCACCTCCACTGCCTTGCTTCCTCCAACAGCCCTTATGACTGCCTTGTCTCCTCTAAAACATCATCACACCATCATTCCAAACAAAACCTCCCCATAAACAGAAGAAAAATGCAGCAACCAACATAACAAAAACGAGAAAGAGAAAATAAGAAAAAGGAAAAACGAGAATCAAAAAGAGGAAAGAAAACGGGCTTTTTGGGAAAACGAGATGTGGGGAGATGGGGAAAGGTAAGGGGAGGAGAAAGATCCAAAACCTCACCAGAAAAAATGGAGGTGGCCGGATTTCGAGTTTGACCGAAACATTGACCGTCGATCTACGAAAATTGGTCGCCCTTTTGCAAAAATCAGTGGTGGAAATGGAACGAGGAGGCTGAAAGGAGTCTATTGGTGTATTTTGCTAATTTTTCCGGCCACCAGAGGTGGTGGTTCGGCAGCGGGACGACGGTGGTTGTGCGGCGGGAGGCGATTTCCGGTAACTGGGGGATTTTCTGCCAGAGTTTCCCCAGTCTTTTAGACTAAAGTGTAAAATGGGGGAAATGAGGGGTTTTAAGCTTATATAGGTGGGGTATGGGCCGGGTAAATGAGTGGGCTGACGGGCCAACATTTTGGGCTATTATTTTTTCACAAATGGGCATTAAAAGAGTCTATACTAATCAAAACATACATGATTAATCATAATTTAAACCACATAAATTCACGATACGATCACAATTTAAACGTAGAATCACAATTAAACATATAACAAGTAATTTTCTTTTGTGTATTTTCATATTTCTTCCTATTTAATGACAATATTGATTGAAATCCAAGACTAAATTTTTAGAAAAAATTCGACAAAAAATCCTAAGAATCTAACACCGCTATTTTGAATAATTTTAGGAATTTGGTGCCAAAATTATGTGATTACAGTTGTCACTCTTTGTTCGGGAACACGAAGAGTTTTCGATCAAAGAAGTAATCGGCAACTAATTTTTGCTTTTTCAGTTCTAGCCATAAGCGCGCTTTTCAAACTTGTGACGGTACCTTGAATTTCGGTTCTAGCCGAGAAAAAGGCTACCTACATATCCCCGGACTAAGAAATCAGGTTAGTGTAGTTCCTTATGTGCGGTAGCTGGGACTAACGCATTCAAACAGACACTAGATTCTTCTAGACTCACTAAGACATCACTAGACACTCTAGACTACTAAGACAACACTAGACACTCTAGACTACTAAAACAAACTAAAGACTCTTCTACACACACTTGGGGTTGATACTAGACACTCTTAGGCATCAGAAAGGCTAGCGTTGCTGATTACTGGTCGCTTGCTGGTGGTCATTGCTTTACAAGGAATGAAAATACAAGGAAAAATGTAAAATTACAATCCTTAGCCTAAATCTTCATACTTCTTTGAGGTAAGTCTTGGCTTGAAAGAAAACTCTATTGCCCGCTGTATGGGCAAGCACTATCTGAAACTTGAAATGGTTGCATCTGTTTCAAGCGGATCCTAACATGAAGCTGGGGATGGTTGCTATCTTCGAGCGCAAATGACTTGAAGTGGAAGTGAGTGCTATCTTCTAGAAAAACTGACTTGAAAAGAAAATGATCGCTGTCTTTTAGCAGATCTTGACGTGTAAAGGAAATTGCGCTATCTTTGAGCGAGACTGACTCTAAAGGGAAATGATCGCTATCTTTTAGCAGATCTTGACATGGAAAGGAAATGGTGCTATCTTTGAGTAAAATTGACTCGAAAAGGAAATGATCGCTATCTTTGAGCGAATCTTGACATGAAAATGGAAACGGCGCTATCTTTGAGCGAAACTGACTCGAAAAAGAAATGATCGCTATCTTTTAGCAGATCTTGACATGGACGGGAAAAGACGCTATCTTTGAGCGAAACTGACACGAAAAGGAAATGACCGCTGTCTTTTAGCAGATCTTGACATGGACGGGAAATGCGCTATCTTTGAGCGAAACTAACTCGAAAAGGAAATGATCACTATCTTTTAGCAGATCTTTATATGGACGGGAAATGACGCTATCTTTGAGCAAAATTGACTCGAAAAGGAAATCATCGCTGTATTTTAGCATATATTGACATGGACGTGAAATGACGCTATCTTTGAGCGAAACTGAGTCGAAAAAGAAATGATCGCTGTCTTTTAGCGGGGACTGACTCGAAGAGGAAATGGAGTTCCGTCTGATATCTAGCGCAGCTACCCCAATTCAGGCTGTCCTAGCTCTTTCTTGACAACATAGCAATCGTCACACCGACTTTCTGCATCATGGATACACCCTGTTTCTGATCTTGCAAATAACCTTGGTGATTCTTGTTTTATTCTTCACAGTAATATGGGATGAATGACGCCCAAGGTTTCTCCCAAACATGTCCACTCTTCATGATACAATTTGGTACGTCGTTCCTCTAGCCTGATGTGCGGTGCTCCATTATCAAGGTTGGTCATGACTCGCTGAAACCTTTCCATTGTCGAGGGTGTGCCCTGCTCGCTAGAATTAAACCTGAATCCTGAAAGACAGAGTTTTGTAATTTTCTTTTGTTGCTCATGTGAGGTTAGCGCCGAAAAGGCGAGGAATTAATGGTAAGTAAAGATATACGAAGTGGAATGAAAAGCTTAAGGGCGAAAGTCGTTTGGGCAGAGAACGTCTTTCTGGAAAGGGAAACTTATCTGGCAATATACTGGCGGCCTTGATTGTCATGACATGTATCTTGGGTGACCCCGTCCAACCCGTGCCACTTGTTTGTCGAGAGTTGCTCCATGGCAGATATCAAACTATAACCAAGTTGAGATGACTCTCAAGGCGACTAGTAGCGCCCTTTCTGGGTTTTCGCCAACTAGCCTCTCTCTTTAATCTTTTGTCTCACTGTTGTCTTGTGGCGCCTTCTCAGGTTTTCACCAGCAAGACTTCTTTTTCTTTTTTTTTTTTTTTACTTTTTTTTTACAATTTACAATACAAACATCTCTTTTGATGGCATCATCGACTTGTCATAAAGGAAAATTTGACATAAGCTCTCCAAAACGCATCATGAGGTGACTGCGTATAATTCACTCCCCTTTGGACATATTTTCTTTAAAAATAAAAAATTTTGCCCCACTGTTTAGAATAAACTGGGGCGTTTTGTTTTTTTTCCTTGACTTCGAGACTGGTATACCAAACATCTCATGAAACATGTGAATAGATGATACAAAAATAATAGAAGTTTGTTTTTATTTTATTTTATTTAGTTTAGCACAAAAGGGGGGTCTAAATTTCTTTTGATGTTGGCCGCAAATTTGGAGGCAAGTTTTGCGTCAACATGTAACAGGAAAGAATGAACTTTTTACTGTTACGAACACAAAGAAAATGGGGAATGAATTTCCTCCATTTTCTTAAAAAATAAAAATAATTTTTTTCTCCAGTTTATCCTAAACTGGTATGCCAAACATCTCATGAAACATGTGAATAGATGATACAAAAAATAATAGAAGTTTGTTTTTATTTTATTTTATTTATGAAATAAAATAAAAACAAACTTATGTCCCAATTTAGCACAAAAGGGGGATCTAAATTTCTTTTGATGTTGGCCGAAAATTTGGAGGCAAGTTTTGTGTCAATATGAAACAGGAAAGAATGAACTTTTCACTGTTACAAACACAAAGAAAATAAGGAAGAATATTGAATTTCCTCTATTTTCTTAAAAAATAAAAACAACTTTTTCCCAATTTAGGATAAACTGGGATCTTTGATTTTCTTGACATATCCCACAAGCCTGGAAGCAAGGTTTGTGCGAATAAAAGAAGATAGGGAAGGAGGAATTTTCTCCTGTTGCGACCGCACCAGAATGGTTGCCTACGTATTCTTTTGAGAGGAATCAGGTCAGACGTAGCTCTAGGCAAATGCCCAAGTTTCTTTTGATGCTTTTCAAGTTTCATTTCATTTTGGTACAGTTACATTGATTCCAACTGAGAACATATCTCGAAAGTACAATGTTCAAAGTGCTAATAATGGATAAAATTTGGGATAGCAAAAGAGAACAAAAGCCTTGCATTCATCCCGATTTAAAAGCCATCTTAGAGTCAAATGTAGTACCTCTTGACCGCGTCTGCATTGAAGGGTGTTTCGGTTGTCCTGCCTTCCGGATCTGTAAGGTACAAGGCACCATTTGGCAATACTTTCTTTACCAGGTATGGCCCCTGCCAATTTGGAGCAAATTTTTCTTTAGCTTTCCTGATGAGGAAAGATTCTTTTCAAGACTAACTGCCCTTCTTTCAAATCGCGGAGGCGCACTTTCTTGCTGTAGGCTCGGGCCATTCTTTGCTGATACAATTGACCGTGACAAACTGCATTGAACCTCTTTTCGTCAATTAATGACAACTGTTCCAATCAGGTTTTGACCCACTCTGTGTCCTCAATCTCTGCTTCCACAATGATCCTGAGAGACGGTATTTCAACTTCAGCGGGTATGACTGCTTCAGTTCCGTATACCAATGAATATGGGGCCGCGCCTATGGAAGTGCGCACAGTTGTGCGGTAACCAAGCAAAACGAAAGACAACTTCTCATGCCAATCACGAGATCCTTGTATCATTTTCCTAAGGATCTTCTTGATATTCTTATTGGCTGCTTCGACCGCGCCATTTGCCTTTGGTCGGTAATGTGTGGAATTTTGGTGCATGATCTTGAATTTTTCACACACTTAATTCATTAAATGACTGTTCAAATTTGCCACATTATCAGTGATGATGGTACTTGGGATACCAAAGCGACAAATAATGTTAGCATGAACGAAATCCACCACGGCTTTCTTGGTCACAGATTTGAGAGTGACGGCCTCAACCTATTTGGTGAAGTAATCTATCGCGACCAAAATGAATATGTGCCCATTTGATGCTTTTGGTTCAATAGGCCTGATAACATCCATCCCCCATGCTGTAAAAGGCCAAGGGACCGACATTGTGTGCAACTCTAAAGGGGGTGAATGTATCAAATCACTGTGTACTTGGCATTGATGACACTTTCGCACAAAAGTAATGCAAATAGAAGTATCCCGCTCTGAGTACTTTCTTGGCTAGAACGTGCCCGCTCATGTGAGGTCCGTAGATCCCCAAATGCATGACATTGAAGATTTTCGTAGCTTCAGTTGCATCCACGCATCTTAACGGTCCCAGATCAGGTGTCCATTGTACACCACCCCTCCACTAAAAAAAACCACTTGCCAGTCGTCGAAGGGTTCTCTTTTGATTGTTCTCTGCCATTGGCGGATACGTCCCATCTTGAAGGAAATTCTTGACATCAAAATACCATGGTTGACTGTCAATTTCTTCTTCAACCACATTGTAGTACGCACGTTGACTTTGGACCTGAATCTCTAACGAATCAATATGGGCTTTATTAGGATGGACAAGAATTGAGGCTAATGTCGCCAATGCGTCAGCCAGCTCATTATGTATTCTTAGAACCTGTCTAAATTTTAGAACATAAAACTTTTGGCGAAGATCGTCCATACACTGCTTGTACATGATCAACTTGAGGTCTCGAGTTTCCCATTCACCCTTCATTTGGCGTATCAAAAATCTGAATCGCCGATCACCAGTAATTTTTTGATGTCCATGTCTAGCGCCATACGCAAACCCATTATGCATGCTTCATACTCCGATGTGTTGTTAGTGCAACTGGAGCGAAGTTGGGCTGCCCCCGGGTAATAATGTCCCGTGGAAGAGATGAGGACTGCTCTAATGCCATGGCCCTTTGAGTTAGAAGCACTGTCAAAGTACATTTTCCACACGTGCTCTTCTTCATTAATCAATTCTTCAAGCACATCTACCTCCTCATCAGGGAAGTAAGTCTTCAATGGCTCATAATCATCATCCATCGGATTTTCAGCCAAATGATCAGCTAAGGCTTGAGCTTTCATTGCAGTTCTGGTGACATAAACTATGTCAATTTCTGTGAGCAGGATCTGCCATTTTGCAAGTTTGCCGGTTGGCATTGGCTTTTGAAATATGCACTTCAATGGGTCCATCCGGGAAATCAGATAAGTGGTATAGGACAAAAGATAATGTTTCAACTTTTGTGCTACCCAAGTTAGGGCACAACACGTCCTTTCCAACAGAGTGTATCTGGCCTCGCAATCTGTGAACTTCTTGCTCAGATAATAAATTGCCTGCTCTTTCTTTCCCGAGGAATCATGTTGCCCCAATGGTCGGCCAGGCTCAGGCGGAACCAAAACAGGAGGATTTGACAAGTATTGATCTTGTCAAAGGCTTCTTGGCACTCTTCGGTCCATGCAATTGATGCATTCTTTTTTAACAACTTGAGGATCGGCTCACATATTGTGGTAAGTTAAGCAACGAACCTACTAATGTAATTTAGCCTGCCTAGAAAGCTTTTAACATCCTTCTTGGTTCGGGTCGGAGGTAATTCTTGTATTGCTTTGATCTTTGCGGGATCCAACTCAATACCTCACCTGCTAACAACGAAACTCTAACAATTTTCCAGCAGGCACACCAAATGCACACTTGGCTGGATCCAGCTTCAGATTGTACCTACGGAGCCTTTCAAAGAACTTTCTGAGATCTCTCACGTGTTCTTCCGTCGTTCTAGACTTGATAATCACGTCATCCACATACACTTCTATTTCTTTATACATCATATCATGGAAAATGGCAGTCATAGCCCTCACGTAGGTTGCCCCAGCATTTTTCAAGCCAAACGGCATCACTCTATAGCAATACGTTCCCCAAGGCGTAGTGAATGCTGTTTTGTATGCATCATCTTCATCCATCTGGATTTGGTGGTATCCGGCATAGCAATCAACAAAGGATTATATCTCATGTTTGGCACAATTATCTACGAGAGTGTAAATATTAGGCAACAGGAAATTGTCTTTGGGACTTGCCTTGTTCAAATCTCGATAGTCGACACATATCCTTGTTTTTCCATCTTTCTTAGGAACCGGAACAACATTTTCAACCCAAGTAGTGTACTCAACCGATTGAATTACTTTTGCATCCAACTGTTTCATTATTTCATCATGGATTTTTTTGATCATATCAGTTTTGAACTTTCGTTGCATTTGCCTCATTGGAGGGAAATTCGGTTGAACTGGCAATTCGTGGACTATCAATTCGGAGCTCAAACCCGGCATCTCATCATATGACCATGCAAAAACATCCTGATATTCAAAAAGCACTTTCCGAATATCGTTCTTCACTTCAGGTCAGGCATACATGCTTATCTTGATTTCCTTTACATCATCAGGGCTGCCAAGATTGAAATCCTCTGTATCAGCCAAATTGGGTTTAGGCTTGCCCTCATGGCGTTCAACTTCCAGGCCTATTTCGAAATCAGCCTGTTCCCCATCATATTCAATCTCGTTAACAAATTTCTCAATGTTTTCTTCATCACTTTCAACCTCAACTATGGTTATGGAGCCAAAATCAGATTGCGGTCCCTGGACGGACGATAAGTTCCTGGAACATGTCATGATATCAGGACCAGCAAATATATCACTACAGATAAACAAAAGTAGAATAAAATTAGGAATATGAACAAAGATTGAAGGAAAGCTTAGCTTTTAGGCCTTTCATTAATGAAAAAGGGTTTGAGTTACAAAGGGAAAGATGAGCAAAATAATACACTTGGCACACAACCCTTAGAATATCCAAATGTATTCGAAAGAAAACTGTAAAACAACAGTCTACCAAGACCCCTTCCTGATGGGAAAGGAAGTTGCATTCCAGTTAGTCAGGTGCACGTCCGGGCCAATGTACTGTATTGAAGCATTGCTGGAGCCTTCACCCGGCTGCACCATGCAAATTTCAAAAATGCCACCTAGATCAAATGGTGCATCCCGATTGTCTTCCACTGTGTTGACATTTGTAGCGACAGCCTTTTGGTTTCATGACATAACCCACAAAGGATTGAGCGAGACACAGAATTGGATTTGGGAGAGACAAAACTTTCGACTTCTTTTTCTTTGCTTGCTTGCGATCAGCTTTTTTTGGCTTGAACCCTAGTCCCCACGTGCCTTGCACACCATTTGAATAAACTGGATTCACCTTGCCTTGTAGTGATGCTCCCAAGCCCTTTCCAAATTGGAAACCATGCTTTAACAATTCAGATGCCATCATAATAGACGTCTCTGACACTCTTGGGACGGGTATAGGTTTCCCTTCTGTTACTTTTTCCACATACACCACATCAGAGATTTGATACATGATGGTCGGGCGTGTGGTGACAACTTCAAGGGCTGGTACATCCAGACTGTTGTTAAACTGTAAGTCATCCTCTCCAAAAATTGCGACAGCTTGATTATCCCAAGTAAACTTGACCACCTGATGAACTGCAGAGGGTACAACACAAGCCATGTGAATCCATGGTCGGCCCAATAAAATATTGTACGATGCATCAGTTTCCATGACCTGAAATTCAATACTGAAGGTTGCGGGACCAATGATCAGCTCAAGATTAATGATGCCCAAAGATTCTCGAATTCCACCATCAAAAGCACGAACAACAGAGGAAAATGTTCAATCCTGCGCCGCCATCTATTAGAACACGTGTGACATAGGAGTCTTCACACTTAACTGAGACATGAAGCGCCCGGTTATGACCAGTTCCTTCTGCTGGCAGCTCCTCATCGGTGAACGTCATACGATTAGTCTCAAATGCTCTGCCAGCAAGTGCTTCCAGATTAGCCACAATAGTTTGTTCAGGAATGTAGGCCTCATTCAGTATTTTCAACAGTGCGTTGCGATGTGCTTCAGAGTTCATAAAAAGAGACAAAAGAGATATCTGAGCTGGAGTCTTTCTTAATTGCTCGACGATAGAATAATCTGTCGATCTCATTTTCTTCAAAAAAAATTCAGTTTCTTTCTCGGACACTAGCTCTTTGATGGGTCCTTGGTCTTCTCGACCTAGCTTTGCCTTTCTCAATTCCTCAGGGGTAAAACATCTCCCGGACCAAGTTAGACCATTTACATCTGCAACGACCTCCATGATTTCCTTCCCGTTGTAAGACACAATTGTCTTGTTGTAGTTCCAAGGAACAACCTTTGTACTTTTGACAGGGAGTTGCGCTGCTTGAGTGATGATAACTGGTTCACACTTCTTTGCCTTAACCTCGAAGACCGAAGTTTTTCTGGCATGATGCCCTTTGCACAATAAATGATGGTGCACTGTCACGAACTTTTTCTTGCTTTGCAGCTGGAATTGTGAAACTTGGCTCAACAGCCGCATCTTGCTTTGCTTTGTTGACGACAGATGCACTTGACTTTCTCCCGATTACAACAATATATGGCTCATGGCCTTTGATGTCTGGGGAGGGACCAACTGCCACAATCTGCTTGGCACTTTCCCTTTCATGTCTTCTTCTATGCATACCATCCCTACTATGTGTACGTTGTTTTGAACATCATGAGCTGGTAAAGGATTTTAATTCACATTTTGTGTTTCATCCCCCACAACTTTTGTCTGACTGTTGTCTATCATTGCCTGGATTGCCCATTTGAGTTCCCAGCAAGATTCTGTGTCATGTCCAGGTGCTCCAGAATGAAATGTACAATGGCGTGAATGATCAATTCTTCTATTGGGGTTCACTTTTCTCGGGATTGGTTTCAACAGATTGGCTTGTTGCAACTTTTCAAACAAATTAGTGTAAGTTTCCCCCAATGGGTTGAAGTGTCTTTTCTCTTGTTGCATGTTTGGACGAAAACCCGGTGGACTCCGTGGTCGATAAGGCATCTTCTGCTGAGCCGGAAATTGAGCATGTGCTGGTTGATTGTTATACTGCACTGGAGTAGGGGGTGCACGCCATTGTGGTCCTGACAGCGGCTGAGAATAAGATGCTGTATTGATATGGAATAAGAACTGTGGCATGGCATATTGAGGCGACGGATAGAAGTGTTGTGGTGGACTCGTTAGATTGTATCCTTGACGGTCATTGTATCGTCTGTCATTTCTTCTTGGTCCAGGGCCAACCATTGCCACTTCATCTTTCTTCTTCCCAAAAGCACCTGACCCTGATTGCAATGCTTGGATAGTTGCTCTCAAAGCTGTTTGGCTGACAATATTTTCCGTCTTGATTCCTCTATCAATCATTTCACCAATTCTTACTGCTTCACTGAAGTGCTTCCCAATGGCAGAGGCCATCGCTTGGTAGTATGTTTCATCGAGCACTTCGGCGAACTCTTCAACCATCTTATCATCTGGGATCAAAGGGCTCACACGCGCCGCCTGTTCGCGCCACCTGTAGGCATACTCTCTGAAACTTTCACTTGGTTTCTTTGTGATCGTCTTCAAGGAAAGAATGATCAGGAGCAGCGTCCATTTAGTAACCATAATGGTTTATGAAAGTGCTGGCCATGTCATCAAAGGTGACCCACTTCGAAACATCTTGTTGTACAAACCATTCTGTTGCCGGTCCTTCCAAACTATTAGCAAAGTATGCCATCAACAATTCATCCTTCTCAATGCCCCTAGTTTTGTTAAGGTAGATCTTCATGTGGATCCTTAGATCACTTTGTCCAATGTACAGATCAAATTTGGGCACAACAAAACCTTCAGGCAATGGCACATGAGGGAACAAATACAGGTCTTTGTATGAAATATTGGTTTTACCCCCTTGCCCCTGTATGTTTTTCATAGTTTTCTCCAAGCTTTTTAATTTCCGAGCAAAATCATTCTCTTCTGTCTTTCCTAACCTTTCGATATCAGACTGTGATTCTGGGTGGTGCCTCTGATCATATGACTCAGTGGGGCAGAGAATATTACCCCGAGCTTGGTCGAACTGTTGAGTTTTCAGCTGCAGGTCGCTATTTGACTGTTGCAAAGCATGTCCCCCAAGAACAGTGAATGCTTGGGTACTTGGATAGGAGCTTGGGGTGGAACTTGTTGTCCATGATGTGGGACTTGTGCCCTACGTTGTACACTTGAGGACCCGACATCATTGTTGGTAGCCATATGTGGACCAAAGTCTGGAGGGTATTGAGGATATTCGACTACCGCAAATTTGCCCGGTGCCGGCAAGATCACTGTTGATGTGACCCCTTCCAAGATGGTAGGCATGGGAATAGGTGCATGTCCTGTGGTTGCTGCATGATGCATGTCAACCAAAAATTGTTTCAAACTTTGGACCTCATCTGTCAACTTTTCACTTTCTAGTACAGCAGTTCCTGTGCAGCGGTATCCGATTTCTCTCCGTCAGACTCCATGGTGATGATTCCCTTTGATCCTGTTGTGTATGTGTGGAATGATGCCAAAATTCCGTACCAAATCTCCAAATTCCAAAGCTATGTGTAAACAAACCAGGTTAGCACAAAAGAATCACAGGTCGCAGCCTAAGGTTGTTATGCGTCATCCCGAAACGGTTAACGGTGCAAGCCATATGTACCAATTGTATCCCCAAAATATTTCTACATGTCGCGTTTAGACAAAATTATGACGCAAATCAAAGCGACACGTAATTCCGAACAAGGACAAACTTGGATTTTCTTTTTCCTTTTTCTTCTTTGTCCTTTTTTTTTGTCTTTTTTTTTTCGTTTTTCCCTTCGATTATTTCTTTTGACACAACAAAAATAATTAAATAACAACACGAAACAGACTCAAAATAATATTCAACATGATTCATGAGTCAACAGATATAAATGACTGTCATGATAATGGGCCGGGTACACCCGGACTGTGAAAATAACGAGACTCAATATCTCAAGTAGAGTTAGATTATTCCACGAGGATCGACGCAAAATAAAACTTAGATAATTGCAATTTATCGTCTGTACCCTGTCTTGACCTTGAAAAATACAATACAAAGTAAAGTGGGACCCTAAAATAACTTTTTTTTTGTTTAATGAAAATTTAAGACTCAACCCAAGGGAGGTTCTAACAAAACTTAAGAACAGATTAAGAAACAAACTATTTTTTTTTTCGAAAGGTGATTCCAAAATCGGACATTATGACAACACAAAGATGGACACATTTTTTTTTGAAACAAACTCTTTGATCTAATTCGAAAAAGAATCTTAGAATATTTATAAAATTTAGCCATTATGATGACACAAAGACACAAAATATTACACGAATTAGATGCAAAATTGGTTTTCAAAAATTTGGCCACTATGACGGCGTAAAACCCCGATAAATTACTTTCCAAAAATATGGACTTGACTTGGACACAGACTCAAGATAAAAAGGGTCCCAAAATTTCGCCACTATACCGGTGCAAAACTATGACAAATTATTTTCTAATACTTGAGACCAAATCCGGACACAAAATTAGACTCTAAAAGTTCTTGAAAAAAATTCGTCATTCTAACGGCGTAAAATGACAACTAAAGATATGAGACATGAGACTAAACCCATTTTTCATTTTTCTCATTTTTTTTTTGTTTTCACTATTTAACACCCACCCCGGTGATCGGTCAGCATAACAACCCTCTTTCTACAATAAATGCAACACATAAGATGCCAATAATGCGTCTTTTAGGGATGCGGGCCCATCTTGACACAAAGGGGTCAACCTAGACAAGTGCAATACCGGTGTACCGCACCTCATTAAGTCAACTATGATACAGATAATTGGGCCTAAAGGTTTAACTCTAGGTAACACAACTGACTCAGTGTCTAGACTAGCTGAAAAATCCGGTGGACAAACCGGGCGGAAAGCGCATCAGGGCTATCCGGAAACAGTGTGTCCGGCCTAAAACCCTGTCACACCTTCCTCCTAAATCATGGGCAATTTAGTAAGAAGTCCCAGATGCCACAAGCAATCTGGTAAGTGCACGTATGCGTGTGTTTCAGAGACTCAGAGGGTTGCGGAGGAAGACAGTTTATATACATTTCAACAATATCAAAGCAGTAACATTCAACTTTTCATGTGATAACGGCAAAAATATAACAACCAAATATATAAATAAATTAAAACATACGACAATTTTATCAAAGCCGGAGATTCTAGTTTTCACTAATTTCCCCAGCGGAGTCGCCAAGCTGTCACGCCCTAAAAATTAACTGCGTGTTTATTATTGTTTAAAGGCTCGTGACTGGTGTTCAAAAAAGTACAAAATTATTTAGAGAACTTGAAGTCGCCACTTGACAAGTTTAAGGTGTTCCAAGTCACCAAAATGTACCTTGGAACACCTCTGACTCATCTAATGGTCTGCGTTAGAAATTCGGGTAAGGTTCTCAGTTGACTCTCGGGAAGGTATTAGGCACCCTCGAGTCCTGTGCCGAGCACAGTTATTTTATTGTTGCATTTTAAATTCAATAAAATAGGGTTATTATCTTTTTACCGTTAATCTGAATTTATAATTTGATTAAGGAAATTAAAGGTATATCATTCTTTTCCAACCTCGCAGAGGGCTGGTTAAATGTACAATTTGATTTAGAAAATTAAAAGTGTACCCTTCTTTTCCAACCTCACAGAGGACTGGTCTATTTCAAAAGAATTTAATTAATCTCAAGAAATTATTAATTGGACTACTTGTCAAAAGGTGAACTATTTATCAAAAGGTGGCCATCGACTAAAGCAGGTGGCTGTTTTAGAGAATCATCGCAGGCCAAACGTTAATGGGCCAATTAACTCATTACGAAAATTAATGTCTAACAATCAGTTGACATCCTAAGTTTGCCTAGTTTTATTACATTTCCTTATTAGATGAAATTCAATTAAATCATTACCAAACTAATGTTTCTAACAATCAGTTGACAACCTAAGTTTGCCTAATTTTATTACATTTCCTTATTAGATGAATTTCAATTTGCATCTCACGTTATTAATTAATTTTAGTCCGACTTTAACGCGATTTTGTTAAATGATCGATTAAACACAACTATACTTGACTAATTTCAATGAAAACATGAATGCTTGTCCAAAATGTAGACTATTTGTTAAACTAGCAGGCTAATTTGTTAACGTGCAGTTGTCTACTCAAAAGTAAGTTGTTTGTTGAAAAGGTGACTGTTTCATAAATAAAGGGGTTGTTTGTCAAAATTCATGTAAAGATCTTTCTGTTGAAATTTCAGCCAAGTCTGCCGTTTTTTTCTTCTTCTAAATTTTCAGATATTTACGCATGCTTAGCTCAATTAGTGATATGATATTACAAGATAATGTGTCAAGTTTTGCCTAACATTTCAAAGTTGTCCAGATTTTCTAAATTGGACCATGTGATTTTATTTAACGAGACATTCCAGATTTTTCTAAACACATACAAACATTCAAGTGAAATCAATTTTTCAGCTCTTTGTACCAATTTGCTACCACCTTTTCAATCATAATCCGTACATGCCTTAAAAGCAATAGAAATTAAACTTGTTAAATGTACAATGATTAATATTTTTCTTCTCATTAGCACAACTCCAAATTCGTCAAGACATTAATCACAATATCATATAGAAAACAGATTCATTAAACTATGAGCATGCTGATATCAATTCATATTTCAAGGCCAAATGGCTCAAAAATACAAGGTTCATTTGTGTTTACCTTTGTGCCGAAAATTCCAAGCCAAAAACAAATGAAACAAGCCAACAAGAACCAAACAAACAGCAGTTAAAGCAGTCCTTCAACACCTTTAAACTATGATTTGAACTCAAGAATTTATATCCCAAAAGACTCCTAAAGTAGTACTCTTTTAGTCCTAAATTCTTTTCCTCTCAAAAACTCACTATTTTCCCTTTGTTCCCACAAATTTCAGATCTATATATTTTTGTTTTTAGCAGGTTGTTGGTGATGAAAGAGGGTAGTAAATGCCCCCTCTTTATAGCTGAAAGTTGAGGGTAAAAGGTAGGGAGCGGACTTGTACAAAAGTACAAGCCCACACCCCTATACTTGAGTGAACTAGTCCCATTTTAGCACAGTACAGCAGCTCTAAAGCCACTGTTTCAGCCACCTAAAACTGTCCTTAAGGCTGAAAATATACAAGTTGTGCTCTTTAAGAGGACACCCAATACTCATTATACTACTAAAAGGACTAAAACCAACTAATACAAACTAAATCAACCCCAAACTAACTAAATGGACCAAACTAACTAAACTAAACCAATGCAACCTGATTTCTAACTAAATTGATTAAACTAAACCAAGCTAAAATAGCCCCCTAACTAAATAGTACTAGATAAAACACCAGCCCCCTAAAATAATTCTAAGCTTAAACTAAGTGAAACAAGTCTTAGAACAACTAATTAGAAGCTACAGCTTGTTCACATCACATACATACTTACATGCTAATTTTTACTAACAGAAAATAACCAAAAGCGCAAGCTTATTCGCCATGGAATGAACTTGTAACTATGCCCGTTCAAACATTTTATGTCCAAACTAGCTAATCTATATTTGTAAGAAACTTATTGAAGCAAAATGACCAAATTAAACATTCGATCCTTTATGCTTTTCAATCCAAAAATTCAACAGACCAAATACACTAACTAATTAAACTATGCTTGGCAATTACCACAGGATAACTTTTGACAGTGAGCTATCACAACTAAATAAAAACTTAATTGTAGAACTAAGATAGGAAAACACATAAGTCTATGGTTGAACAGGCCATGACTGAGCAACTCCATATTTAACATGAAAAATAAAACACTACACTTTAACTATGATCAAGTACTTCAGGGAAATATGGTGTACGAGTACTACTACAGTTACCACGTTAAGCAATACATTCTTAAGATTTAACAATAAACAGGGAAGATGAATGAGGAATGAGACAAACACAATGATTTTATACATTTCATACTATCACTTTGAACAACATTTCTTGACTCTCATATGTTGGTATTATCACTGAACAAAAATTACCCCATAGCTAAACACATAACAGTTAAAATAACAGGAAAGAAAAACTGGGGATTTTCTATCTAACCAGCGAAGACAAAGATGCCACTGCTTCAGCTTCATTCACTGCACCACCACCACTATTGCATCATCACTATAACAGTCTCCCCAAAATTACAGCCACCATCGCAATCGAATCAGCCTCGAATCACCATCTCATAGTTGCTGCCCAAACATCAAATCACTCACCTCCACTGCCTTGCTTCCTCCAAAAGCCTTTATGACTGCCTTGTCTCCTCGAAAACATCATCACACCATCATTCCAAACAAAACCTCCCCATAAACGGATGAAAATGCAGCAACCAACATAACAAAAATGAGAAAGAGAAAATAAGAAAAAGGAAAAATGAGAATCAAAAAGAGGAAAGGAAACAGGCTTTTTGGGAAAACAAGATGTAGGGTGACGGGGAAAGGTAAGGGGAGGAGAAAGATCCAAAAACTCACCGGAAAAATAGAGGTGGCCGGATTTCGGGTTTGACCGAAAGATTGACCGTTGATCTACGAAAATTGGTCGCCCTTTTTGCAAAAATCAGTGGTGAAAATGGAACGAGGAGGCCGAAAGGAGTCTATTGATTTATTTTGCTAATTTTTTCGGTCACCAGAGGTGGTGGTCCAGCGGTGGTTGTGCGGCGGGAGGCGATTTCCGGTGACTGGGGGATTTTCGGCCAGAGTTTCCCCAGTCTTTGAGACTAAGGGGTGTAAAATGGGGGAATGAGGGTTTTTAAGCTTATATAGGTGGGGTATGGGCCGGGTAAATGAGTGGGCTGACGGGCCAACGTTTTGGGCTATTACTTTTTTACAAATGGCCACTAAAAGAGTCAATACTAATCAAAACATAGACGATTAATCATAATTTAAACCACATAAATTTACGATACTATCACAATTTAAATGTAGAATCACAATTAAACATATAACAAGTAATTTTTTTTTTTGGTATTTTCATATTTCTTCCCATTTAATGACAATTTTGATTGAAATCCAAGACTAAATTTATAGAAAAATTCGACAAAAATCCTAAGAATCTAACACGGCTATTTTGAACAATTGTAGGAATTTGGTGCCAAAATTAGGTGATTACACTGATGACCTCCTTTTGTTTAGTAGAAGAGATACTGTTTCTGCTAAGCTGCTGTTTGAAAAGTTTAATATGTTCTCATCAGCATCAGGATTACAGGCTAACTGTGATAAGAGCTCTATATATTTTGGAGGTGTGGATGACGAGGTCCAACATGATATCCTGGATGCTCTAGGCTTTGTGAAAGCTGACTTACCATTTAAATATCTTGGAGTACCTCTTAGTGCTAAGAGACTGACTAGCACACAATGTCAACCACTCCTGGATAAGATGGATAAGATGGTGCAGAGAATAACTAACTGGACAACTAAATTCTTATCTTATGGTGGGAGGATTCAGTTGATCAGGAGTGTTTTATTTGCTATGCAAAACTACTGGTCACAAATCTTCATAATGCCAAAAAAAAATCATTAAGCAAGTGGAGAGTCTATGTAGAAGATTCTTGTGGACAGGAAAAGCTGAAGCCACAAAAAGAGCCTTGATTGCTTGGGACAAGCTGTGCTATCCTAAAACTGTTGGGGGATTCAACCTGTTAGATCTAAATAGCTGGAACAAGGCAGCAATTGGCAAGCTTCTCTGGTGCTTGAGCAAGAAAAAAGACAAACGCTGGATACAGTGGATTCATTGCTACTACACTCAGGGGCAATCTCTGAGTGCTATGAAGATCAAGCAGGCATCCTGGATGATCCAAAAAATTGTGGGAGTACAGATGTCCCTGGAGGCTGTAAGGTATACTAATGATATTTTAGAGCAGATGAACTCCTATTCCATCAAAGAGGTATATCAAAAGCTGAGGGGGGACTTCACCAAAGTCCCATAGAAGAGACTAGTGTGTAACAACTACAGCCCACCAAGAATGCACTGCATACTATTGTTGGCTGCTCATACTAGACTTAGTACCAGAGAGAGACTAAAACAGTGGAAAGTGATCACATATGATATTTGTCCACTATGTGAGAGTACCAGTGAAACCCACAACCATTTATTTTTTGAATGTGCATATGCTGAGGCTATATGGAGCAGGATCCTAAGCTGGCTAGGAGTACAAAGGGGGCCAATAGGCTGGCAAGAGAAACTCAACTGGGCAACTAATCATGCTGCTAGGAAGAACCCAAAACATGAGATATATCAAATGGCATTTGCAGCTGCAGTTTATCATATCTGGCAGGAGAGGAATGCTAGAGTCACTACAAGAAATTTAGGATACGACGACATTTTTTAAGTGTCGTTTTAAGTCATACAAATGTCACAAAATGAATTACCGACATTTATTTTACACTTATATCAAATGTCGCCAATACCAGTGTCGTTAATTTTCCGACATTTAAATAAATGTCGCTGAAAGATTTACGACATTTATTTACGACACTTATAAAACGTCACATTGAAATTACCAACACTTAAATAAATGTCAACAATTCAATAATGACATTTATCTACTGCTTTATCAAATGTCAGCATTTTGGTATCTAGCCTAATTATTACATTTCCAACATTTTTGAAGTTCCAGAAAATTTTGAAAAATTAATCAACACCGCGAATACTGGAATGTATATAAATAAAATTTATTCTGTTAAATGAAGCCATAATCATCTAAATACAAATACTACACCTGCAAATGTCATTCATCATAAACAATAGCTGAAATCAAATATTCTGAAAGCAGTTCAACAACTAATTCCAAGAATTATATCCATAGTTTTTCACTAAAACAATGTCATGATACAAATAGTCAATAATCAAGCAATGTCTAGCTAATCTTGGAACAACATTTCTTCACTTTTTCAACTGTTCTTCAACTCTTTCTGTACTTCCTTCTGAAGCTTCCTCACAAATATGCTTTTTTATCTGTCTACTCGTCTCCTGGCTGAGAAAAAAGATTGAACTATCAACCTATGTTCTTATAAAATGCAAAACAAACTAATAAACGGTCAAAAGTAATAGTAAATCTGGTTTACATGCATGAATAAATTCATATGGTAATATTAATAGTAGTAGAGTTTATTTACAGTTAATTATCCTCTTCTTTTTGTTGTAGAGACGAACAATGAAGTACTCCATATCTTATTCCATTCAAAGAAAGGAATAATTGAGAATAGAAAAACATTAAAACTTAAAGACTAGCTACATGTTACCATAAGATGCCTGACTCTGGACTTCTTGTCATGACTCCATCTCATACACAAAAAAACTAGCTACATGTTAACAATCCTTTTTGTTAAAACAAAATTTAAGTATATATCAACAGTACTTTTTCACCTAGTAAATTACGTGTTTAACTAATGGCATTATTTCTTAAGTAGCTAGGAGCTTTTGCATTCATAATTCTCCCAGTCCAACCATATTCTCTAGAGCTAAAGTGACAGGCCACAACACAGAAAAATACCTTCTCAATATTGTCTCATAGCACATCCTTCATCACCTGACCTTAAACTTTCTTCTGCATTCTTTTCAACTTGGGGGCTTCCTTCTGCAATATGAAGCGGCTATGTTAACAACCAGACAATACGCCATAGAAATTATGCAGTTCAAGTAATTGATTTTAATTATAAAGGTGAAAGTGAGGTGCAAACTAATTGGAGATAGGAGAAACTAGAAAGTTAGACAAACAAAACTGATGTCATTGTAAGACAGAAAAGAACACATTTTCATGGCAAAACTATGAACACCAGAAAAGAGTTAAACAAGAAAAATGCAATTCTCAATTCCAAAGGCTAGAACAAGCAGTAAAAATGCTTTTAAGATGCTATAATAGATTATTAGATTTTAGTTTGAACAAATTATTGCTTAAGACCATGTTGAATTCTTTCTATTGCATTTTATTATACTCTAGATGTCACCTTTACCTCAAGTTACTTGTAGCTAAAACATGCATATTGTGTAATCCTTCTATTGCACTATTTTCAGGAGCACATATAAATTCGTTTACAAGTCTCGTATTTTAGGAATAATGCTTTAACTTCGATACAGATAGATACAATTGCTAATGTAAGAAGCTTAAATAACTTTACAGAAAAAGAATTGAATTCCATACAAATACCAAAATTTCCCTTGTCCTTTTAAGTTTTCTACTGATTAACTTTCTATAAATAAAATTATTGCAACAATAAAACATAATCCAGTTGAAGGGATAGACAGAACAAAAGGGAAAAATCACATTCATATTTGTGATTTTAGCAACAAATGAGAACCTTTGCCAAAAAAATATATATGTGGAAACAACAACAAGAAGAAAGAGTCACAATCCAATATCATCTACCGAAATGGATAAAAATTTCAACAAGAGCAATACCTGGGGCTGGAAGGCTGGAACAAACGAAAGTTCTTCTTGACATGGTGAGAACTCTGTGAGCAAGCTATAGGCAAATTGGCCTCAATTCTCATTTAAGAAAACGAACTCATTTCTTCAATTAGTTCGAACTCAATTACACACGAACAATTTGCTTGAACCAAAGCATGAAGCCATTTATCTCAATTTAGATCCATAAAGTGAAAAATTGGGGGGAAAAGTCACTACGGTTTACCTTTGTCGTCATCATATTAGGTTCTCCCAATCTATTCACCTTAATTTGTCAATTTTATGGTGGAGATTAAGTCTAGCAAAAGTGGTGACAACAATCAAAGACTAGGGTTTGTGCAACATAGAAATAGAGAGCGAAAATTAGAGAGAACAACAAGAATTACCTGGGATGGAAGCGACAATGGGAGGGATTGGGGTGAGCGTGATGGTGGGGCTACAGATTTGGACGAACGTATAAAGGAATTGGATGGAAGGAGGGAATTTAGAGAGGGTAAAAAGTTATTGGGAGGGAAAATGAAATGTGAAAATTTCAAAGGATGCTAAATTATTTGACTGGTAAAAACAAATGTAGAGAAATTACTAACGGTTACTTGTTAACTGTCACTAATTTCGACTAATAATGTAACATTAAAATTAAATGTCACTATATTTTTGACATTTCCAATCAAATGTCACTATTTTTACGACATTTTTTAAGAAAAGTCCCAAAGTTATGTTTTTCTTGACATTTCCCTCAAATGTCGCTAAATAAATGTCGTCGTATCCTATATTTCTTGTAGTGAGTATTTCAGCAAGTCCAGAGGGATCCAAATGCGAGAGTCAGAGATATTGTTCAGGAAATACACTGTCGAGGAAGTCAAAGGAAGAAACTGAAGAGAGTGCTAGCATTGCTAGATTTCTATCCTGGGTCGCAAAGTATCAGTTAGCTGTATTATTTTGGTGCAATAGTATTAGATAGTTGTTAGCTTACTTGATACCAGTTAGTCCAGTAGTTAGTATGTTTGTATCCTGGGGATGTCCAGGATACGAATTTTTTTATTTTTTTAGCTGTAATGGTTTTGGTATTAATGAAAATTATTTACCAAAAAAAAAAAAAAAAATTTGACTCTCTGACTCTGAGTGGTCAGACATTGCCTCGTTTGTCCTGCTATTTAATTTACCTTAATTGTAACATGGGAACTTATCAACAATGAAAATTCATGCCGGTATGCTTTTAATTAACCCTTACAAAATTAACAAGAAGGAGAAGAAGATTGATTAGCCGTTTCTCAAGGTCCAAAGACGGAGAATAAGTTATGTGAATATGACCGTGTCGATAATTTTCCCTGTGCAAAAAAGCTAGTACTACTTAGCATGAGTGACAAAGTTTAAAGGGAAAAGAAAAAAGAGATACAAAAAAGAGGGGGAAATTTAATTTGAATAACCCAATCAATAAGTATTTCTTCTAGGATCAGTAATATTAATCCTCCAATGTTCACCTTTTAGTCCCAAATCTTCTGCCTTCTTTCTACTCCAGAATAACTCATCTTTTCTCTGCTTTGTTAATCTACAAAATTTCTGTAACCTCTCATCCATGGAATCATGGAGCTTCCACCATGTTTTGTGTGCAACATCACTTGCATAAACACGTAGAAAACCAACATCCCAGTTACAATCATAGTCCCTATAACATTCCCAAGGTTTTAACCCAAAATAATGTATTGCATAGAGTTCTGGGGGATCTGCTTCGAATAATTGGTTCTTCTCACTAACCTCGTTCGATTTTTCAAAATTCTTAAAATAGTTTACCCTTCTAGGTAACCTATGCCACCATACAAAAATTTCGTTAAGGAAACCCTGGTCACCACCGTTATATGATATAATATCTTTTTGATGTTGCATGAACATGTTGAATGTGCAATTTGATGGCTCGATCACCATTACTCCAGAATTGAAAAGTGATCCAGCATTACCTGTAGTAGATAGTCCAAGATTTAAAATCAGTACATTCATGCACAATATGAAATTTATATTTTTTATATAAACATATGTAGTACGTCCTAGCAAAAAGAATAAGTGCATTAAATGTTTATGTGTTGGATCACCTGTAGCTGACAATTGAGGAAAACTGAAAAGCATATCGATGTTGCGAAGAATGATGATATCCGCATCGATGAAAATTATCTTTTCATAATCCGTAAGCTGCCATAATCTGAACTTGCTATAATTGTATTCATTGTACGAGTTTTTCTCAGCTCTAGAGTTTCTTATCCTCCTGATGAACCTGAGTTTCCAGCCAGCTTTTACGAGGGCGTCGCGTTTGGGTATAGAGATACTCCTATCCAGAAGAAGGATAAGATCACGTTTGGTTCCGGTTTGAAGAAGACTCTGAGCTAATGTAATTGCACCACAAACATATGATTCAGAGGAATGAAGAATTGTGGCATAGGCTTCTCTTCTTGCTAATTTTGTGTTGCTCCGAACTTTTGAGATATCATAGACATTGTTGATATCTGGAATCAAACATATATTAGGAAAGTTAATACCATGGGGTTCTTGGTATTGATTTACGGAAAAGCGTCATATCTACCCCTCTACTATCCGATATTAGTTAAAAGTCACCTCCGTTATACTATTTGTTATTATCTACCCTTGCCGTTAACAAAACCAATATATTTACCCCTAATTTTAACGGTCCAATAAAAGCCTCCACGTGGCAGCTATCCAGGCAACCAACCCAAATAACCCATTACCCAAACCAAAAAACCCGTTCCCAACTTAAATGACCCAAAACCGACCCGTCCCATGTTAAAACCCCATCCTCAACATGATATTATCCAAACTTAAAACACATTCCCAATTTTGAATCAGTCCATTCTAAGGTTTACTAATACCAAAATTTGTTATTTACTAATCTTTTTCGTAAATATTCCCAAATCATGAAATTGTTGTTTTTTATCCGAAAAAATGGGAAAAAACTCAAACAAAAGTGAATTTTTATTAAAGTGAAGAATTGAATTATTGTATCTTTTTGTTACAATATGCAAAAGTGGGCATCTCTTAAAGGAAAAGGAAATCATGGCATCTGTTTGGGAACATCAAAATCATGGCGCAACATAACTGCGATGATGATGAGAATTGCCTCCAGAAAATATGTTCCCTTTCCCGACACTCCAATTTTTTAGTAAAGTATTGTACTTCTAGGAGGCAATCTATCTTCACAATCTTTCAATTTGGTGTATTTCAGGGGACTTTTTTGGGTTATGGAGTAACGACAGTGCCATTCACGGCGATAAATAGTAGAGCTTTGGCTGCAGACGGAGGTAGCGGCAGCCTCTTCTTCGTCGTCTTGGCAAGTGGCGATGAGATTTTCGATTGCTACGATTTGATATAAAGGAAGCATAATTGGTGATGGGTTTCATATATAACCAAAAAAATTAATTTTTACCCAATTTATATTTTGTTATTTTTCAGCAAAGAGGTTTAGTTGTATCCCCTTGGAGCAATGTAGCTCCGCCAAAGGCAACCAGTTCAATTCGACAAAGTTGTAAGCTTTAGCCTTTTGGTTAGTGATAATTGACATAAAATTAGTGTGATAGTTAGCAATATGTTTCCATTTTTGTCTCGCGTTAAAAAATGTGATTGATTCATGGTTTATGGAAGCAATGCTACTTGCATTTTCCAATGGTACACATCTTATAGAAATAAAAAATAATTAAAGCTCTCCAACATGAAAGGAAAATTATTAAGCCCAAAGTCATCCATCCCACAGGTCTCTGCAACAGTAATCATGGTGAAGGGAAAGTTATTTTTGGTTCTCTAACGGGCCAATAATTTATTTTCGGTGGTATTTTAGTGGAGGGGTGACAGTAGGTTAATAATGTTATGAAGGAGTAGGTATATTGGACACGTGGCAAAAATTAATTGTTAAACATTGTAATAAAAAAATAATTAGAACGAAATTAGCACTTGCTGGCATGAAGTTTCATGCTATATCTAAACATACTTCCTACTGTATTATTGATGAAGAGGGTGGGGATATTGTTGGATAAGTTTCGGATATGGGTTTGGGTTGGGTGCTGCTATTTGGATGGATGCCATGTGGAGGGAATGAAGCTGGGACCACGTCTCCGTTAAATGGAGGGGTAAATATATTGGTTTTGTTAACGGCAAGGGTAGATAATAACAAATAGTATAACGGATGTGATTTTTAACTAATATCGGATAGTAGAGGGGTAGATATGACCCTTTTCCGATTGATTTATCCATCAAATTGTACATAAATTTATACTGAGATTAAATTATACTCATTTGAATTTGCAAACCAAACACAAGATAAAACCATCCACCTTTTTATACCATATTAATTAATCCTATGCCATGCATACCAAGCCAACTCCGAAATGGAATCATAATCAGTTACTCCCTAGAAAACAATTTGGTCCAGTGACACCTGACACTATATGTTTGGATTTAACTTAAACTAAACTTTTAACACAATCAATGTGGTCTATTTTAACATGTTACATCGTCCAGGTAGTAACTTCAAATAATTGGTAGTTATATGTAGATTGTAGTTATATATTTAGGTGATGGTAATAGTGTAATTTTTTTACAGTGTTGCCTATATATATATAACTTTTATCATTAATACAAAAAGTTGAAAAAGGATACTTCTGGAGGTTTAGTTTTATTAATAGAAAGTTGCACACCTATAGCAATTAAAAAGAAAATATTGATTTTGCGCCGTATGTAATTTGAAAACTTTTGTTGTTCTTCTTCTGAAGTTTTTAAAATATGATTAGAGACAGTAAGTTGGTTGTAGAAGAAAGTTGGGCTATTCAAGAATTCATGATTATAACCTATCCATGTTTTCCTTTTGTAATTTCAGTAACACGCTTTAGCTCTTTTGTAATTCCACACTAGTATACAATATTTTAGTTTCAAGAAAACGGGTTGTAGTATTGACAAATGTGGCCACAGGTTTATGCCATGTGTGGATTTAAGGTTTTAAAGGTCTGATTACAACCAACTCATACCTCCACTCTTCTGTTTTTTTTGCTTTCTTTATTAATGATTTCACTTCAACCTAGCTTTATTTTATTTTTTATCAATTCTCCATGAGTCCATTACCTAAATGGTCACTCAACTATTGGAAATAAACTAAGAAAGTCATTCTTCTTTGTAATGTTCCTAAATGATCACTCAACTTTGGATAATTAACTCAAATGGTCATTCTCACCTGAAAAGTTGCTATCTCCGATGATATATGCTGACGTGGAATTTTTTAAAAAAAAATTAAAATATAAAGAAATTTAAATCCCATTGTCCCCATCCATTTAACATAATTATTTGACCCATACCCGACCCAAATAATTTAATGGGTCAACTATTAAAAAAGTCAGTTCAATTTTAATGCTAAGATACTATACGATGTTTCCCTCCTCTTCTTCTTTTTAGGGTTCTATAGGGAGAACCAAAATTTTATTTTTAATCGATTTCTTCCTCAATAAAAACATTGTAATTAAACTAAAATTCTCATAAAATATCATGAGCTCATAACATAATACATGAGACTGGTACTGGATATGAATAAAGCAACGATTACTTATTTTTTACTCATCATGAATGGTACTGACATGAATTAAATATTTGGTGTAAGTAGTATAAATTAATAACTAGTGAGAATGATTTTCTGGTTTACCAATGGATAATCAATAGCTTAATAAATTACTTTAATTTCTTCTTTTAGTTTGTAGGTGTAACTTACTAACAACTTATAATTTACTAACAACTTATAATTTACGAACAATTTACTAATTTACTAACATTTTTTTAGGAGTTAGCTTTTAGGAGTAACTTACTAACAGTTTACGAACCTACTAACAGTTTTTAGGAGTAACTTACTTTATTTTCTTCTTCTAATTTCTAGGAGTAACAAACTAAAAGTTAGTATGACACTTTTATATAAGGTGTCGTGTTTTCTTAAAACTATTAATATTGTTAACATACTTTTCTGCGTTCTATCATTAAAAGACTCAAGAATCTTGAATGGAAAGTTGAAGTTTTCTCATGTATTATGTCATGAGCTTATGGTATTTTATGAGAATTTTAGTTTAATTGCAAAGTAAAATTTTTTACCTCCCTATAGAACCCTAAAAAAAAAAAAAAGAGGAGGAGGGAAACATCGTATAGTATCTTAGGACTAAAGTTGCACTGATTTTCTTAATAGTTGACCTATTAAGTTATTTGGGTCAGGTATGGGTCAAATAATTATGTTAAATGGGTGGGGACAGTGGGATTTAAATTTTTTTTAAAAAAAAATTCCACGTCAGTATATATCATCGCAGATAGCAAGTGCAACTTTTCAGGTGAGAATGACCGTTTGAGTTAATTATCTAAAGCTGAGTGACCATTTAGAAACATTATAAAGAAGAGTGATTTTCTTAGTTTATTTTCAATAGTTGAGTGACCATTTAGGTAATGGACTCATTCTCCATGTGTAGCTATAATTAGTTACCCTAACATTTGGTACTGACTAGCAAGTTAATTAATGCCTTTAATTTCAGCCTCCTTGTGGCGCCAAACTCTAGGAATCAATTTCCCACCAATAATTGCGTCATAATTCGGCTGTCCTAATAAAACTGTCCCCCCACTTTTCTTATATATGTTGGAACTTTACAGATTTTTCACATGCTCCGCATGAAAATACTAATTTTAGATTAACCTGTAAATATGAACTTTACAGCCCACTACCATTATACCTAAAGCTTTTTCTTTTCTGGTTTACAGAAATTTAGACTTTCAGTGCAATTAAATATGTTGTAAAAGGTTACTACTAATTGCCTTTTTTTTTTTATTCCACTCATTATAAGCAATTGAAATCTGTAATTATTGATAAGTGATCTGATTGCTGAAATTCCTTTTACAATTTCAACGCATTAAAAATTTAACTCTTTTGGAGGAGTGCTGATACTTACTGTAATTTTTTCTAGCAATAAGTAATTATATTCAAGTTCTTAATGTCACAAAAATAAAACAAAACAGAATATGAAGACGAAAGAACTAATTGCAAGTAAGCTTATAAAATTAAAACCACATAATACATTCGAAATTAGTATACATACCTTTCTCCCTGAGAGGTAAGGCCAACTTGCAGGAACCAATTGGCAATGAAACTTTTTGCTCCAACTTTGATATGTTTGGTTCATAATACCACCAATCTCCTTCCTTTTTCTTTAAATCTTTACATCTGAAAATTTCCACCATTGGCCTACACTTACTCAAAAATATCACCTTCATCTTCTCATTTTTACCCTTTTTTCTTCTCTTGATCACTGCCAATTTTGCTATCACAAGATGTACTTGTAGCCTAAATACATCCCTTCTCCACCCTTCTTCTGGATATTTGCAGGGTAATTTCACTACTATCATGTCCATGTTACTATAGCTATAAAAAGCTGGCATTGGTATTTCTGGACATGTTCGTCGAGCATCAATCTCTCCATCCTCATCTATCTGTCCTGGAAAATAAAGACAAAATCAACTCATTTTTTAGTAAATTGCCCAAGTTTAAACAGGTATGATTATGACATATGCTAGTTGTCTTGGCTCAACGAGCTGAACCCCGAATGAGCCATAAAATTATTGGATCAAAACTGGTCAAACATTTTAATCCAACAGGTCAGAATTTGCAACTTAAACATAAACATGCAGAATAAAAATTGATGGTTGAGAATTATATATAAATTCTGAATTCATACTTAATTAAGGTAATAATTTAATCAAATACATTAACTTATACATTTTTATTTCTTATTTAAAAGCACAAAAGAAAACGAAATTAAGAAGGTTGGGTCATGTTGAGTTGATTGGATTATGACTAGTTACTGGAGCCATTTTACCTGGAAATAAGTCATCCCATTCCAATAATTCTGAAACCTTTTGGAAATGAATTGTTATTATCTCTCCATGGACTCTCCATTCACTAACATCTTCACCGTCCATATTCACCATTCCTATCTTCATTCCTTTCCCCATTTCATGTACAAAACTTGGCTTTTTGTGTTTCACCATTTTCTCTAATGATATTGCGTTTGTCTCGTTCACCAATGGCTCCATCTTCATCCCACCTTCCACCTACAGAAACAAAACATATCATGGTTATTTTTCTCTTTTCAGATAGCTAGACAATAATTCTTGATTTATCATATTCTTGAAATGAAAAGGAAAATTAAGAAAAAATTAGAGCTCAATTATACATCAATTACCTCGTGATTGCATTCGCACAATGAGCATCTAACATGAGGAGATGCTGCGTATTCATGATAAACAGAAGATAATTGCCAGTGAAGAAGAGCAGCATAAGCAACTAAGAAGCAAACCAAGAAAACCAAGTTGATTTTGATGATCAATGCCTTTGAAGGAAGGGATTTCATAATCAACTTTTGAACAAACTTTTATCATATGCTATAAGTAATAGTGTAAACTGTAAAGAGCGTAAAAACTTTTTTGTATTGTCGGTAATGTAAGTTATTCTATATATAGAATGTAGACTTTCACTCTCTGACTAATAATAATTTGTAGTAAGACGAGAATATAGTCCCTCAATTAATTTGGGTGATTAACAATATTTGGGAGCAAAATAAGGGTCGGACCATATGATGAAGTTCTTAATTGTTTGTCGTATGCGTTAAGTGATGTTCTTATTCGTTGTATTTGTCTTGAAAGAATAAAGAATTTCTATTAAATTATATTGTAATTTTACTTGGCAAAAACTCTCACGTGCTGAGCTCGTAAGCCTATGACAGATCCGACATCGAAGCTGCCATGCCCCATGCGTATTGCATTCATTCAGTAATCAGTATTGAGATTATTCGACACTTCTATTTTCTTCAAATTTTCACTTTCCAAAAGTACTACTCCGTCCAATTTTACATGCTTTTCCATCGACGAGTAGTCTTGAATTCTTTTGACATTATTTGTCTGTTTTAAAAAAATAACTATAAGCAGTCATTTACAAAGAATACAATTAATAACCATATAAATGAAGGGCTAATTTACATAATTATGCAAACGAATATTTTTTATACAAAAATGTCAATATCTTATTTTTAAAACATAACAACATTTTTTTATAACATAGCAAATACATATAAAAGTGTGATAAAATTTTAGATCCCCTCTTACACTATCATATCACCCCCCCCCCCCCCCCAGCTGGCAGCCGTCCTCATGGCTGCCACCGGTCATCGGAAATTTTTTTTAATGTTTTTTTTTTTTGTAATTTTTTTTGTGTAGTATATATTCATTGTATGAACAACGAATACACTGTGCATACAATATAAATACAGTAAGCATATACCAATACGATTATTGTATGTCATCTATATATATTTTATATGTCTATTATATCTATTCAATACATAACCCGTGTATACATCGTACATACAATGAATAAACAATACATGCACCATCGTGATTAGTGTATGTAAAATTTGTATGTCCGTTGTATGTCCCTTATATATACAAAAATACATAGGATATACACTAGTCATATAATGTCAATACGCATGGCTTACAAGTATCTATGCACGGTGGGATGTCAGATCTAGAAAAGTCGGAACTTTCACTGGAGAAAAGTCACAGGAGAAACGTATAAAAAATTGAAGCAGCACCGGTGACCAGAAAAGAGCAACGGTGTCGCCGATGCTGCTCTATAATAGATGAAAGGCAGCAACGTGTTGATGCAGAGCCATCGCTGGTGGAGACAAGCAGATCCAGCGGCGACAGGATATAATATAGATCGAGAACGGAGCGTAGCACGACCATGCGATAGGCGGAGGAGAACGAAGGTGACTGGAACAATTACGATGCCAGTGCAGCTGCTATGCCAGAGCAGTGGCGATTCCGGAGCTGCAGTGACGACTGGGAAAAAGGGGAGGGAGAGAGAAGAGAGAGACGAGAGAACTAGGTTTTTTTTTTTTTTTTTTTTGGCTATGTTTGGTAGCATTATTCAAAAAATTGCTACGTTTGGTAAAGTGGTAAAATATTACTATATTTAAAAAAAAAAAAAAAACTCGTATAAAGATCCAAATTGCAAGTTTTTCAATAAAGTAAATTACATCTTACAATATATTAATCATAGAATTGTATTTTCCATCCAAACTCAGACCCATAAAGGCTACTGATTGCCTATTTTTATTTGTTATTTTATGTCTCTTCTAATTACATCGAGCATACCCTATTTGGCCCAATTATATGAAAAAATATTAGTGGAAGAGAATAAGCTATTTATCATGAACTAAGTACGACGAGGAAAAGATGTCATCCAAAAATCACAAGTGCAGACAAAAAATTTAATCGGGCTGCCCTTCATATGGAGTGTTTTGCAAGATTGCCCCGTTTAACAATGTTTAGCAAAATACCCTTATGTTGGCACGTGGCCAAGACACCAAGAGCAAGTGTTGTCTTGCTAACACTTTAATTTATATGGAGAGAATGCAGGTAGAGAATGGAAGGAGCAAGTGTTCCCTTTTGTCAACACTTACAACCAGGTGCTGAAAAGTGTTGGCTTTTGGCAACACTTCAAGGGGAAAGTATTGGCAAATAGAGAGGGATAAAAGGCAAGCTTGGCACTGTCACGCTCTAAACTTTTTTTAAAAAAAAAAAAAAACTAGTGAAGTGTTGTTTTAAAAGGCTTCAGGGACACCTAGGGTTCAAATTGATGTTAATGAAGACAATGAGCTGGAAGTTGGTGTGAAAGGATCCAGACAAAGATTGTGCTTTAATTGTTCATCAAAGTGCGAATTCAGTTAATGCTTTAGATTTGGTGAATAAGTTTAGGGTTATTAATAAGGATGTATTAAATGAGCTGAAGGCTCTTAATCATGAGGCTTGTTCATTAATGCAGCAAGCCATAGGGTTGATTACTAATCGAACCCAAGTTACTGCAAAGGAGTTGGCTAATATACTTCCCTAGGCCCCGTTGGTTTCAGCAGTCAATGTAGGAGATAGGTTTTTACATAATGCTCCAGTTTGTGCTTTAAATACCATGACATCGACTATTCCTAGTCAATCTCAAGGAGATGCTCGTGATTCTTCATTGATACCTGAAGATGCTATGCATAAGAATACTGAAACAGATGATGAGCTTATTGGAAGAATGCCTATGTAACCACTGGCACAGGAGGTACAAAAACAAGATAGAATCAAAATGGTTGATGACCTTTTGAGTCCTGGAAGATTAAGCATAGAGGAGCATGATGAGGATTCAACTGCACACAACTTTGATAATGTTGCTCGTGAAGCTGATTTGTCCCCAAGGAGTGTTAAGTCTCAGAAACAACTGATCTCACCAGCTCCTTTAGAAAAACCTAAGCAACAAAGACAACAACAAAAGAGAAGCAAGAAGAATTATAGTCAAGATCCTTCTAAAATTCAATCTTTGAGATCAGCCTCTACAAAGAAGAATTAGATGGATAAGCTACTTATATGGAACATCAGGTCAGTGAATACACAGGAGGCATTTGATAGTGTAATCACATTACATCAAAGGAAACATTTTCAAGTGATAGGATTGATGGAACCCTTTTAGGAGGTGCACATAATAGAAAGCTATAGATTTAGACTTGGGATGGAGCATTGTTTCCATAATGAAAATGGAAAGACATGGGTGTTTTCTACAGCTGATTATAAGGTGCAGGAGATAATGAATGATGAACAGCATTTTACACTTTCTTTTTTCAACCAACAATTTGATGAGGAGATGGTCATTACCTTTGTTTATGCTAAAATAAATCCTGATGACAGATTCTTTTTGTGGGAAGCCATGCAGTACTTTGCCAGTGATAATGAGAAGCCTTGGCTTGTTGCTGGTGATTTCAATGTGATCCTGTCAGAGAATGAAAAGTATAGGGAAAGGCCATTGTTCATGCCTGAATATGAAGAATTTGCCTCTACACTTGCAAATTGTAATCTCATGGACTTAGGCTTCAATTCAGGGAGCATTTTTACTCGGTGGAATGGGAGAATTGAGGAGGAGTTCATTTTGAAGAGGCTGGATAGATGTCTAGGTAATCAGCAGCTTATAGACATGTGTACAAAAATTGAGGTTGATCATCTTGCTAGGGTTGGGTCAGATCATTCACCTTTGTTAGTCACTTTCTCACAAGATCCTACCCCTACTATAAAGCCATTTAAATTCCTCAATTTCTAGACCTCACATGATGAGTTTCTTAACTTAGTTAGGGAGCATTGGAATGTGCAAGTGACTGGTGATCCTTTTGTTGTTTGAATACTAAACTGAAGGTACTGAAGAAGAAATTTTCAGCATGGAGTAAAGCAACTTTTGGGAACATATTTCAGCAGGTCTCAACACTAGAGGACATCATATTAGCTCATCAATTTCAGCTTGAAACAACACCCACTCCTGAGCATAGAGAGGCACTTAAAAAAGCTGAAGCTGATTTGAAAAGGTACCTGGCATTGGAGGCTGAATTCTGGAAACAAAAGGCAGATATGCAGTGGTTTAAGGAGGGTGATGCAAACTCCAAATTATTTGATTATCATTTTAATGGTAGAAGGAAGAAGCTACATGTCAGAAGGATTAAAAATAGGGAAGGTAACTGGATCAATTCTCAAGAAGCTATAGCAAATAAGGCTCTTTGGTTCTTTCAGAAATAGTTTGCAACTGAGGAAGTGTCAACTAATTATGATTTATTGATGAATGTTCCATCTACGATTACTGATGAGCAAAATGAAGAATTCACAAAGGTTCCTTAGGAAGATGAAGTTAAGCAGGCAGTTTTTGGGCTTAATGGGGACAGTACAGGTGGTCCTGATGGCTACACTGGTAGATTATTTCATGTTGCCTGGGATATCATCAAGAATGACATTGTGAAGGTGGTGCAGGTTTTGTTTAGTGGAAGAGCTATACCTAGATATATTACACACATAAACTTGGTCTTGATTCCAAAGAAGCAAACAGTGTCAACATTTTCTGACCTCATGCCTATTAGCCTTAGCAACTTCATCAACAAGATCCTTTCTAGGGTGGTGCATAACAGGCTGGTTGAGGTTTTACCTTCACTCATCTCTCAAAATCAGGCAGGCTTTGTCAAGGGTAGGAGTATAGTGGAGAATGTATTACTTGCTCAGGAAATTATACATGACATAAATAAAAGAGGTGAAGATGCTAATGTTGTGATCAAACTGGATATGATGAAGGCTTATGATAGGGTCTCTTGGCCATTTTTAACAATGGTGCTAAGGAAAATGGGATTTCGTCATGAGTTCATTGATGTCATTTTTCAGCGTGTGTCATCTAATTGGTACTCAATTTTGTTCAATGGTCAAAGCTATGGTTTCTTTCCTTCAGGGAGAGGTTTGAAGCAAGGTGATCACTTGCCACCTACTTTTTTCATTCTCACAGCTGAAGTACTCTCTAGAAGTTTGAATTCTTTGAACACACACAGTTTTTATAGGGGATATGCAATGCCTAAGTGGAGTCCATACCTCAACCACTTAGCATATGCTGATGATACAATTTTGTTCACTTCAGCTCATGAAGACTCTTCGCATTTGATCACTGGTGTCTTGCAAGCCTATGAGGCAGTTTCTGGACAAAAATTAACAAAGATAAGAGTGCTATCTACCTGCATGGGTCAGTGAGTGATGATGAGATTGAAAAGGTTGAGCTGATCACTGGCATTCATAGGAAACAATTCCATTTCACTTACCTGGGATGTCCTATCTTTATGGTAGGAAGAAGAAGATATATTATGAAGAGTTAGTAGAGAAAGTGACTGCTAGGATCCATGGCTGGAGTGCAAAAATGTTGTCATTTAGAGGGAGAGCAATTCTGATCAGACATGTCTTGCAAAGTATGCCAATTCATCTCCTTTCAGCAGTGAATCCTTTGGACAGTATGCTCAATCAACTACATAAGCTCTTTGCAAAGTTCTTTTGGGGTAATTCACAAGAGGGAACAAGCAGACACTAGTCCTCATGGAAAAATTCATGCCTGCCAGTTGATGAAGGTGGCATGGGGTTCAGATCACTCTTTGATGTTTCAAATGCATTATTTTCTAAGCTTTGGTGGAACTTCAGAACTGGTGATTCATTGTGGGTCAGCTACATGTCCAACAAGTATTGTAAGAAGCTGCATAAAGCCATTGCGCCATACAAACAAGGATCATATGTCTGGAGGAAGATGATACAAGCTAGAAAGTCAAATGATCATAAGATATACTGGCAGGTCAGACAAGGTTTAGCTCATCTATGGTATGACAATTGGATAGGCCTTGGTCGATTGTACTTCATAGTTCTATACACTTTTGAGTGTGACTTGCGGTACAACAATGTGAAGGAGATTATAGAGGAGGGGAAACAGAATGTTGAGCTTTTATTTCAGCTGCTGCTTGAAGATATTGTAGAGCACATTGTTCAAATGTTACTTTGTTAGGTGCTGATCAAAGGAGGGACAAGGCCTGTTGGTGCTTAACTTCAAATGGCAAATTTTCAGTGAGCAGTGCATGGAATTATATAAGGGTGAAGCAGCATAAGGTGCCAATAGCTAGGTTTATGTGGGTTAAAGGGATGCCTATTAAGGTGTCTTTCATAATGTGGATGATGTGGAAGTTTAAGCTTCGTCTTGATGAAGAATTGAAGAGGATGGGATACCAATTCCCTTCTAGATATTGGTGTTGTGTACTGTCTAGAGTGGAAACTAGAGAGCATCTTTTCTGGACAAGTCCTGTGGCTACAAGCTTGTGGAAATTCTTTGCTCAACATGCTGGGATTAACCTGGACAATTGCAACTTGCATCAGGTTTGTTTTAAGTGGTGGAAACAGTGGCAAAAGCTATGGATACAAAATGTTTTTCACACTGTGCCATCATTTACAGTTTGGTCTTTATGGAAGAGGAGGAATGCTATTAGACATGAAAAAACAGTTTCATTATCTAGGATGATTTATGAGGTTACTAGTAACATTTTCTACTTCATCAAATTGAGATTTCCTTACATTTCTGTGGAGAGGCAATCCTGGCTAGAAATTGTGCATGCATTAGAAAATTATTTGCCTAGGTTTAGGTATGTCAAAGTGTGCTGGAATTTTCCTAGTCTTGGTGTGTTAAAAGTAAATACTGATGGTGCCTCTAAGGGCAATCTAGGCCCTAGCTCTATTGCTTTTTGTGTGAGGAATGGTGTAGGTGATCTTATGTATGCATTTGCTAAGCTGATTGGAGAGCATAACAATATGATGGCTGAGGCTATGGCCATTAGAGAGGCTATGAATATTGTGTGGAGCATGATCTGGGTCCTATACTTATTGAAACTGATTCCTTAGTAGCTAAACAAGTGATTGAGGGCCACTGGCAGCCTATATGGTCTATTGCATCTATTGTTGATGATATTCAAAGGTGGAGACAGTTAGCGGAGTTTCATTTTCAACATACATTGAGAGAGGGTAACAAGCTAGCTGACTGCTTTTCTAATATTGCTTTTGATTTGACTAATTTTAGCTTCTCTACTTATGCTCAGTTGCCTTCTAAAGCTAAGTTGATTGTTAATCAAGACAAACATCAATTTGTGGAGTATAGAGCTAAGCCATGGAGAGTTGTATGCTGACAATAAGTAAGGAGGTTGTGGAGGAAACTGGAGAGTGCCCCCTATGGTCAAGACTGTATAGTGGAGATCATAGGGGTTTATTTTACTAATTTTCTTTTCTTTTTTGCAGGTACAATTCTAAGGGAAGCTTACATGATATGCTGGAATTTGACAATGAATTATACAAGCATACAAGCTGGGTTTAATCTTGATGTCGTGCTACATTTTACTCAATTGGAAACTGTTTCCTTATACATGAAGAAAGCTATTCTTATTCTCAGCTTAGGTGCTAACATTGGCCCATTCTTGGAGCTGTTGCTTCAATTGATGCTTTTGATGACAGTTATTCAGCTTATTGGGTCACATTCTGGGAATAATGTTCTTGAGAGATTGAGTCTTGTCTCAGTCAAGACATTCAGCTCATTTTGGTATGTGATGCTCCAATTGGTCAGTTGCTTGATTTGCTACTAGTTAATCATGGATCAAAGGGCTTATGCAATACAAGCTCTACTCTTCAGTCATTCAGGAACCAAGCCACCTATGCAGTGGATCAGTGTGCAATATTTGAAATACTATTCGTGTGAAGCATTGGATCTTCCAAGTGCCTGCAAGCAAAAGAGGGGCATAAGATTTGTTAGGACATTAGCATTAGATACAAGTTATAGGTTAAGTCTACATAGAGTAATTAGTCAGCTAGCTTATTCTTTTAATATAATGCACCATGGTTACTTACTAGTTCTACATTACTTGATGGTATTAGTACTAGTTATTACTCAATCCAAGAGTGTGGGATTAATAGGTAAACAAGGTGATAGGATTGTTATTGTTAGCATGTTTTTTTTTTTTTTTTTTTTTTTTGTATTGCACTTAGTGTGTGCACATATTGTAAGACTATTTATTTTTTTTAATTATTATTAATAAAAATGGTCACTAGGTGTAATTCCTAGTTGACTCTTTATTTTTTTTTTAAAAGGCTGATACTGGTGTTTCAGAGGTACAGAGTTACGAGATCCGGAGTCGCCACTTGACAAGTTTAAAGGTGTGTCAAGTCGCCAAAAAGGTACCTTTAGAACACCTTTGACTCGTCAAATGGTCTGCGCCAGAGAATCCGAGTAAGGATCTCGATTGACTCGCAGAAAAGTATTAGGCACCCTCGAATCCTGTGCTAAGCACAACAACTTTTATTCATCGCGTTTTAGCTTTTAAATATTTTTGTTGTTATATTGCTTTCTTTTGTTACCCTATAATTGTTTGAACTAAAAAAAATTGTATCAAGTAATCCGCGAGGTAAACTTTAAAATAAATTGGCTTCTCTTGATTTAGTTTCTTTTTGCCTAATAAGTACATCATAAATCATACTTATCAATGCTTAAATATTACTTCAGCTTATTGATTTGCCTAATCGTATTTCAAATGTACTTCTTATGTAGCTTTCTTAAATTAGTACATTAATGAAGTATTGAAGTTTCATTGTGAGTTCTTACCGTGCTTAGCTATGATTATTTCAAGCTTAGCTTGCTGATCCCCGTATTTGAAATATGACGCTTCGAACTAATATGATATACTATTCTGTCCTAATGGGACTAAACTTGCTGCCAAAACTTTGTCCAAATTATAAATATTTATTAAAAATCTAGCTTTGAACAAGCCTAATTTTGCATAGCAACCATACATGAGAAAAATGCCTAAACAGTGTTGAGTCCAGGTCTGTTTTGAAATCTAGATCTGGACCAAGATCGCCCAAAATTGTAAGAAGAAAATTATGTAATCTTTCTTTTTCTTTTGCTATCTTTTTAAGTGTTTCCTTACATTTCCAAACATGACAACAATAAAAATAGATACATAAAATGCAAAAACACGTCCCCTTCTTTTTAGCAACAGTGGAGATAAGCAAGCAGACAAAGAACTTTTAACAAGAAAGTTTCTTTGCATTTCAAGGCCTTTAAAAGGATGTTTCTTACATACAATAATTAAAGAGTTTGAGAATGTGAACCTAGTGAGTTAAAGCTTTTAGAAACAACAATGAAATACCATAAACCAACAGCAACAGCAGCAACGTCCAGCAAGAAAATAACCACGACACAGCCTCTTTAAAACCCCAAACAACACCTAAAACTAACAAAAAAAAATAACAGCTAAAAAGCCCTCTGTAACCTCTACAAACCTTGCTAACTCACTATTCTTTTCACTATTTCTCTCCCGAAGTTTCAGATCCAAACTCTATTTTTTCAACTCTCAATAGTGGTGCTTTCTTTCTTTTCAGCTCCGGAATTTCAAGAGTAGTTGGAATTATTCTGATGAATCCCCCTTTAAAATGGAGAGAAAAGGCTCTGTTTTATAGCCAAAATAGTGGAGTGTAAAGTTGGGTAAAGGTACATGACCATCCTCCCACTTGAGTGCATTTCACATCCTCTCTTTTAGGTTTTTTTGTCACTATTTCAGCAACTCTTTATTTACTAAACACTGAAAAAATGACTTTCCTATTGACCGGAAGCAACACTTAAAAATCAAACAAAAAGAAAAGGAGCAATAGATTTTTATTTTAGCTAAACAAGTCCCAAAGCTAGCACTTAAAGATAATACTTTTCCAGATTTAACTAAACAACATTTAGACTATTTGGAGTCAAATCCAACACTCCACATAAACATGTACTCCTTCATAACTTGAATATACACCACACTTGAAACTTTCACATTCCTCACAAGCTTACCTGACCTTCAGATTCTCTAAATCAAGCTAATAAAACCAACTAGTCTACATGATACCAGGTACTCACCAGTTCAACTTGAAATAAACAATTAACTTACACAATGACAAAAAATAAGTAAGGCAACTTCCTGTTTGGGGCAAGATTTAGCAAAGAAAACAACTGAGAACACAGAACTTTCTGATTCTCATGCTTACAAGTACTCTCTCCAAGTCGAAGACACAATCACACGAAATCAAATAATACTCCAAGCTTCCTGTTATTCACACAACAAGTTTTATGATGAACACTACCTAAATAAGTGATCAAACTACTACATGGTTACTCTTTCTTCCAGGCACGATCGTTAGACATGATACTTCAAAGCTTAAACAAGTAATCGATCATAGTTCCCCTACTTTAAATTAAACGAAACAGGAGATAAAACTCCGGACATAACTTTTCTCTACACAAACTAACACAATACAAAGAACTTCATGGTTGAACAATCTAGCTAGAATCACACTCAAACAGTTATACATACCACTTCTCATGTTACTATGCCAATTTAAATAGTGGAAACCTTGAACAGAAACATACCATTGCTATTTCGGACATGCACAAACATACATATACATAAGTCATAATCACACATTCCCCTGCTAAATCAATCTCACACTTGCACCAGAATAAGTCTTCAAGAAATAAACTACATACAATTTTTATGATTAGCTAAAACTAAACAATTTCTTGAAACCGACACTTGAACAAGACAAACCCGACTTAAAATACTTAAACATGTACTTAAACGACATGAATTTACTCACATATGTATAAACGGGCACATTAATACAAAGATGCTACACTAATCATGAATGTGTGTTTGAACACCAAAGCGAAATGAAGAAGCTAAAAAAATGAATAAAAGAGAAACGATTTCAGCTCCTAACTGTGAAAATGCAGCTGCTTCATCATTGACGCACCACCATTATCACGGTTCGCCATCATCGTCTCGTCACACCAGTGTCTCGACTGTTGCCTCGTTTCCGCCATAATTGTCGCTGCCTCGTTATCAATTCCACACTCCCATCATCATGGAAGGACGATCCATGCCGCACCCTTGTCATTTTCTCTAATTAAAAAAATCCTAGTATGGGTTATTTCAACAAGAAAAAAGAAAAAAGAGGGTGTGGGTTAGAGGAGGAAGAGGGGTGGAAGGGGCCGTCTTTGTAAAATTCACCAGAGAAAAGTGTTTTCACGACTGTAAAAGCTCGATCTACAGAAAACGATTGTTTTTTTTTTTTTTTTTTGGAGAAAATACGTGCGGAAATAGATAGAGGAGATGAAGGGAGCGCGTACGTTTTTTATTTTTTCTGGTGGCCGACTGGCGGTGGTTGGTGTCCAACCGCCGACAGAGTTACGGTGGAGTAGCGGCTGAGGAGGGTGGCTGTATATTCCGACGGCGGGGTGAAATTCCGCCAGCATCTCCCCAAGCCAATGAAGCTTAGAGGTGTGGGGGTGAAATGGAAGGTTTGGGTTATATAGTATTGGAAGTGGGCCGGGATAGGGGGATCGGACTGGTCCACTCTTTTCTTCATTTTTGTCTGAATTTTTCTTTTATGGCTCAATGGCATTTAACAAAAAAAAACAACTAAATTAAATTCTACACAATTAAAAATCATAATCAAATGAAATATTAAACACATAATTAATCTCATCAAATTTATTTTTGGCATTTTTTTTTCTAATTAAACATACTAAAAATAGTTAACAAAAATAAGGGATAAAATATAGGAAAATTAAGCAAATATGTTACAAAATTAGCACGACTATTTTGAACAATTTTTAAAATTTTTGTGCCAAAATTAGATGATTACAGGCCCCCCGTGCTTATGATGCAAAAAGTTTTACCACATGTACCCACTTATCTCTGGTTATGATTTTTTGTCCCCACTTAAGAATGGTTTAGCAAAATGGTCTCAGGAGTAGCACTTCAAGTTATAAATTGTTAAGTGTTGCTGACGTGGACAGCACTTCAAGTTATGACTTGACAAGTGTTACCTCTTCTGAAGATATAAAGGACAAGTGCTGCCTGTGAAGAGATTAAAGAGATAAGTGTTGTCGAAGCAACACTTCAAGTTATCTTAGAGGAGGGGCAGCACTTCAAGTTATCTTAGAGAATGTTGAAAGAGATAAAAGATCAAGTGCTACCACAGAGATAGCACTTACTTAAAGTTAGTGGAGGCCATTCTTACAAATCAATTTAAGCGAGGTCAGTTAGGCAAATCATTTCCTATGGTGTCATAGTTCCGTAATTCTCCCGTAATGGTGTCATATTTCTGCAAAAAAGCCCAAGAGCAAGTAGGTGGTTCAACTTTTTATTTCTTCATTTGCTTTCCCATGTTTTTGCATGCGTTGGAGCCATATTTTTTTTCCTCATAGGAGAACTCTTACAACTTTAGCTCCGCACAAACAAATTTATTGGAGACCGTCAGTAATCACAAGGGTGAACTCCTGGAGATACACCTTCTAGCAGGCCTGGAAATTTCTAGGAGTTTTTCTTGATGATGGGCTAAAATTATAAAAGTTTTCTTATAGGGAACTAAACTATGATAGGGTACCGGAAGTGTCATATTTTTGTAAAGTTTCCTTGTTTGTCTGTTAAATTGAATATACGGACCTACAAAGTAGTCCACTCATCTGTATATAGTCCAAATTGCAGCAACATATGAAAAAAACTTACGCTAATTGACGCATTAAACAGTTAAACTATAAAAATATCGATATTATTGAGAAATTACACAACTTAACGACATTTATATAATTTTTACAAAACATACCATTTTATCTTTTTTTCTTCTCTCTTTAACCCAAAACCCTAACTTCTCCCTCTCTCTTTCTCTTCCCTCCTCCACTCACCCACCCACCCACTCTCTTGCCGTTCCCCACCTTCCCTCGCCGGCCGCCGCTGCTTCTGTTTCTCCGGCCAACTAATGCTGCTGTTGTTTTCTTTCATTTTTGGGCTGCCATCGCAGCAGATCTTCTCCTCTTTTTTCTTTTTTTCTCATTTTGTATGTGTATAAGTGTGTATTTTATGTGTGTGTGTGTGTGCGTGTGTGTGTGTGTGTGTGTGTGTGTATATGTATTTTGCATATGCATATTCAGATCTGTTTCTCCTTCTTCATGTTTGTTTTTAAATATACATATTCAGATGCAGGTGTACGTATCTGTATGTTCGTGTATATACATGTAATATTTTCAGCATACAAGTGTATGTATGTGTATACCACTGTATGAACGTGATATCTGAGCATCTATTGTATCTTTTGTATGTGCTTTTGTGTGTATGTCACGTGTATGCCTGACATACATAAATTTGTATGTTTTAAGTTCTAGATCCGTAGATCCTTGTATGCATCTGTGTGTCTAGTGTATGTCAAACATATTTTTTGTGTGTTTACATGTATTTTTTGTTTATATGTATGTTGCAAGTGTATTTTTCAAAGAGAAATCAATGTTTATATGTGTATTTCATTTTTTAGATTCAAAAAAAAAAATCCGACAGTGGCCGGCAGCGGCCAGCGACGGCGGTGACTAGGAGGCGCCACCGCCTGGGGTGGTAGCAGTGGGAGGGGGGCAGTAGGAAGAAGGAGGAACAAACCCTAATTTGTTGGTTTTGTATATAATGTATAAAAAAATGTTGGTATTTTTTGTAAAGTGGGATAATGTTGTTATTTTTTGTAATTTTGGTGTTAGGGTTGTATATATTTGTAATTAGCCCTTAAAAAAGGAAAATTTTCAAAACTAGTCAGCCCACATTAAAATATTACTCTACCATGATCCAAGTTTTGTTTACACATTTTGTAGCAACACAAGCACAACATCGGAGTATACCATTGGGGCCAAACTTGTATACCATTGGGTATATGTATATTAGAAAGGCATACAATAAAAGATACTTTATACTATTGGAGTATACCGTGGCTTTGGGGTATACAAGCTTGGGATATATGCGGCCACAAAAATAAATATTTTGACTCAAATGGCCAGCTAGGATAAATATTTTTAATGTGGCTATTTTTTGTTCCAAACAAAAGTCACTGGACATACAAGGCAAATATTAAAAAAAAAAAAAAAAAATCACCTGGTGTCCACAAAATTGATCGGTTTTGAGAGTTTGTTCCTGTTTAAGATAGTTTTAGCAAAATAGTCAACGCTTTGTTCTATAGGCAACACTTCAAGTTAGCTAGAAAAATGTGAGAAGAGGTCAGCACAAGTATTACCAACGCAGAGAGGATCAAAAGCAAGTGCAGCCTAGAGTACATTAGGCAAGTGTTGTCGTAGCAATACTTTAAGGCAATTAGCTAGGAGAATGTGAGAAGAGGGGAGGGCAAGTGCTATCTTACAAAGTACTTAAGGAGAAAGGGTGGGCGGGAATACATCACATTATTTATAAGATTCATAGGGGTATTTCTATCTGAAATTTATTTATTAAACCAAAAAGATGTCAGTTTTGCTAAACCACCGTTATGGAGGTCAAAAAGGCAAACTAATTGCCATGTGTCATAGTTTTGTAACCATCCCCAACCATGCTTTGGATAATTACACTAATAAGATACTTGTGCACCAGCCTTTAAGTTTAGGGGAAATTTTGATCACTAGCTATTTTTGGACGCGCTCATTGGGGACTATCCACTGTTTTCAAATTCATTGAAGAATAGTCAAAAATTCGCGCGCACACTTAATCTCCACTAGCGTTGAGAAAACAGCCCAGACTAGTCCCATAACAAAATACTGGGCTTTGAACAAAACTTGTTCAAAGCCCAAATATTTTGTTTTGGGACTTTATATATAAAGCTTCAGTCCCATAAAAAAATGCTGGAGTTTTGAACAAGTTTTGTTCCCAGCCCCAGCATTTTGTTATGAGTTATGAGACTTATATATAAAGCTTCAGTCCCATAACAAAATGCTGGGGCTTTGAACAAGTTTTGTTCAAAGCCCCAGCATTTTGTTATGGGACTGAAGCTTTATACAAAGTCCCATAACAAAATACTAGGGCCTTGAACAAAACTTGTTCAAAGCCCCAGTATTTTATACTGGGGTTAGTTTACTGAAGCTTCCCAGTATAAATACTGGAATTTGTCCGGAGATGGCTATTTCTCAGCAAATTTGTTTTTAACGGCTACAAATCAATTAACGCGCGCCAAACAGACCCTTGCACGAAATTTTTACTAAGTTTAGCTTCGTCTAATAATGTAATAGTGGCTCCATTCATTGAGTCATTCACCAAAATATCATGGTATTAGATTCGCTTGAAAGTAAAAATTCTCACATCATATATGGAGATTTATCTGAGAAACAATCATTCGCCTAGTGATATATAAAATTGACCAAGGAAGTGCCTAAAAGTTCTGGAAAGTACACAATGTTTATGGATCCAACATGAAGAACCAAAAAAAGAAAAGGAAAAAGGATTGTTACCTCCACATAACCATTCTCAGCCGTTATCTACTTTTTATAATTATATTTTATTTTTTCTTTCTTTTCCTAGCCACATAGTTTAATTTTGTAATATTTTTTATTTTATACACACAGAGAGAGAGAGAGAGAGAGACACACACAAAAAAAATATGTAAAAAATATAGTACAAATATTTATTAGATATAATTTTATGACAATAATATGTAAAAGATATAATATTAAAATATAGTAGTACATATATTTATGATATATTATTTGATGACATAAATATATAAAAAATATAAGACATATATATATGTGTGTGTATGTGTGTTTTTTTTTCTTTTAATAGAAATTATATATAAACAATATGTATTTAATTATATGTTATATTTTAAATATAAATCAAATTTCAAATATATAAATATAGTACATATATTAATTATATATATTGTGGCAAAATTATGTTAGGACTAGGTGTCTTGTTAACAGTTTATATTGGGGGCTAATTATATTTTTTTCATGAAGAAAAATAATGAATATGCAGGAGGTTTTAGAGAACTCAAATAGCCCGCAACATCTCAAGTTTGCACTATTTGGGAGCTTCATAAAATAATTCTACTATTATAATATCTCATAGAAAAAATAAAATATCGTGCTACCCGAATTATAATGCATTTAAGCAGTTTGTTTGCACCTGTTAGGCGCACCTAAATATTAGTTTGCTCAACTAATACTCTTTTGTTTTTCAAATCTTTCATTTTCGCAAGCTATTCTTAGCCTTCACCCTAATCATTTAGCTAATTTTACCTTTTCTTCAAACCAACAACAAAGATCAACATTGTCTTTGCTTTTCTTCTAACATTGAAAGTTGAAACTAATATAACCAAACAACTAATTCTTTTGGAGTAACGCTAAATGTATTCACCATTTCTGGAAAAACAAAATATAAAAGCATGTGAACAAAAGATTTTTTTCTCAATGACCTTTAAAAAGTGTCAATCACACTGAACTGGTATATGCTAGTAACCATTAAATATCGCTAACCCAATTAGCATTTAGCTCAACGATGTCCAAGTTTCCTAAAGTACTTTTCTGTCTTACATACAACAACCAGACCATTCCCCTACTTTGTGTGAAAGACTTGTCTTACATAATTTAATTTAATAGAGTTGATTTTCTTATTGTACAGTCTAAATAGTTTTACCATCCACACATCAAAATTTGAAACTTCAAGAGTTCAATGAATTTGATTCCTTAAAAGTTATGAGAGTCTCATATGATAATAATATTATTAAGGGGACAATGTCAAATATCTTAGGAAGTCTGTAAATGAAGAGTGTCAAATAGGGGCGGATCTACTATTCTAATTATGGTTCAACAAACCAAATAAGCAGAAAAAGTTATGTTTCAATTGCCATAAATTTAAAATAATGAATACGTAAGTGCACATAGCTAGATTGAAATAGAAAATTGTTCTTATAATGTGTGAATAAAATTTTTTTGGTGACGCGAGTACGTGACTGATTCTTTAAGCTACATATATGGAAAACAAATGCATTAAAGAGTCATTTGGTACGCCGCATTAAAAGTTAATACCTGCATTAAATTCCTCACAAAGTTTATACAGTGTTTGGCTTCTTTTGCAACAAGGATCTGCACTAATAATGCAGCATTTGGTTTGGAATTAGAAAGCTGCACTAATATTACCCGCATAAATTAGTGAGGGAATCTATGTATTATTTTGTGCGGGATAAGAGGTAGAATAATAATGCGGCTATTAGTTATGCATGTATTAAAATATTAAAAGAACAAATATGACCTTACCTCTCTTTACATTATACGCTTTGTATCATTCAAGCTAAATCTATTGAAAATTAAATATTAAAACACATAATTTTAGTTACGAAATGTATAACAATTTTTAATACAACAAACCATTCATTAATCAAGATATAATACATGCATAACTAATACTTGTATTAATAATACATGCATAGCTAATACCTACATAACTAATACATGCATTGCTTATACCCGTGTAAAGTACTATATGTCAACCAAACGACCCGTAAATGTTACTACAAATATATTACCATGAATTTCACCCCAGTTACGAAATGTACAGAATGAAGATATAATAGCTATTTCTCATGGTTCAAAAATGGAGTACAATCATCTTCTGTACACATAAATAAATAATGTGAAGGCCATGTTCATAAATTTCTCTATGCAAAAGTACTACTAGTAGTATAAGTGACAAAGTTTCAAATAAAAAATAAGAGGAAAATTAAAAGTGAAAAACAGGGGGTAAAATCAAGTAAATCGTCTAGGATCAGTAACATTAATCCTCCAATGTTCATCTTTAAATCCCATTTTTGCAGCCAAATTCCTATCCCATTCTAACTCAATTTTCCTTTGCTCTGTCAACCCACAAAATTTCTGTAAATTCTCATCCATGGAGTCATGGAGTTTCCACCATGTTTGATGTGCAACATCACTAGCATAAACACGTTGATCACCAATGTCCCAATTACAATCATAGTCCCTATAACACACCCATGGTTTTAGCCCTAGATAATGTATTGCGTAGACTTTTGGAGGATCAGCCCCGAATAGTTGATTCTTCACACTTACCTCATTTGAATTATTTGACCAAAAATTCTTCAAAAAATTTACCCTTCTAGGTAACCTATGCCACCACACGAACACTTCATTAAGAAAGCCCTGGTCACCTCCATTATATGATATAATCTCTTTTCTACGTTGCATGAACATGCGAAACGTGCAATTTGATGGCTCAATCACCATTATTCCAGAATTGAAGATTGACGCATCATTACCTGCATATGACATATCCAAGATTTAGTACTAATAATAGACAATCCAATTTGTATACATATATCTAAAAAAATTATTTACATATATATAGTTGCAGCTGAATCAGGTGTTACCTGTAGCTGACATTTGAGGAAAATGGAATAGGAGGTCGATGTTACGAAGAACAATGATATCAGCATCAATGAAAATGATCTTCTCATAGTCAGTGAGCTGCCATAACCTGAACTTGCTATAATTGTATTCATTGTACGTGTTTTTTTCAGCTCTAGGATTTCTTATCCTTTTGATGAACCGGAGTTTCCAGCCGGCTTTTACAAGGGCGTCGCGTTTAGCTTCAGAGATACTGTTATCCAGAAGAAGAATAAGATCACGTTTTGTTCCACTTCGAACAAGACTTTGAGCTAGAGTAATTGCACCACAAACATATATTTCAGATGAATGAAGAACTGTGGCATAGGCTTCTCGGCTTGCTATCTTTGTGTTGCTTTCAATATTTGAAGTATCATAGACCTCGTTGATTTCTGGAAACACATTATATAAAAATATTATCAAGGTAGTTTAAAGAATCGATAATTAAGTAAAGTTGTTCATAGTAACATAGTAGATATATAAGACAACTTACCTGCACAACATGTCATAATACTTGATTGATGTTGTAGATTTTTTACCATACAAGTTAACTACAATTATACAGGAAAAAACGAGTACAGTGACACTTCATGTTTTCTATATTTACATGAAGTCAAAAAAATCGTTAAATGTCCAACGTTAAATAAAATTGTACTGTTAGCTTGTTGATTAGTTGAAGAAAGCTAGTAGGTCATAGTCTAATTTTCGCCGATTTTATTATTTCTTTCGTTTTCGTGCCACGTTCAAGACTTACCTTTGCCTATTTTGTATTGTAGTTCTACAAGCAAGTACTCATTTAAATTTCCAAATCTACGAAAACATTTACTGATAATTAGGATTAATGCTTTTCAACATCCTTTGGGCACGAAACTCTCAAAATCAACTTCAAATCCACCTACAATATAAAATACAATCCACTGGCTTATAAAAATAGCTAAGTTACCTTTCAGAAAATATTAATTACCTTGACAAGAAAACTGTGGGAGATTATTACAATTATTAAAATAGATCTGCTAATAAAATTAGCCTTAACCAGACTCTCAAATGTGCGCCTGTAGCTCAGTGGATAGAGCGTCTGTTTCCTAAGCAGAAAGTCGTAGGTTCGACCCCTACCTGGCGCGTACGTTTTTGTCTTTTTTCTCATTAAAATTAAAATTGAAGATACACATCCCATAGTTAAGGCATAACTGTATATATGTAAGACATGTGTCTCACATTGGTTTTCGAGTGTGAATAAGTATTTATCTTTTTCTTTTTCGGAATACTTTATTACTACTGGTTCTTTACTTATTCGAAAAAATAATGTTTTGATTATGAATATGTTTTTTAGTACTAATAATCAAGTTTTAACAATATCAAAAGAGTTTTAACTATTATATACGGATACTGTCAAATTACCAAAATGATGACTGCAAGAAACTATTCAAAAATCTGCTGCAAAATGAAATCCTAGAAAGATTGAAGAAATGAAAGCATTGGCAATGGAAGCAAGTTGCATATGAAACTGTTGCATACCTTTTCCCCAAAGAGGCAAAGCCAAATTACAAGAACCAATTGGCAATGAAACTTTTTGTGTCAATTTAACCATATCTGGCTCATAATACCACCAGTCTCCTTCCTTTTTCTTTAATTCCTCACATCTGAATATTTCAACCATTGGTCTACACTTGCTAAAAAATACAACTTTCATTTTCCCATTCAAATCCTTTTTTCCTCTTTTAACAGCCAAATTTGCCACCAAAAGGTTCACTTGTAGCCTAAAAACATCTCTTCCCCACCCTTCTTCTGGATATTTGCATGGTAGCTTGACAACTATTAGATCCATATAATTATAACTAGAGAAATTTGGCATTGGTATTTCAGGACATATTGTTCCATCCATTTCTTCTTCTTCATCTATCCATTCTGGAAATAAGTCTTTCCATTCAAATAACTCTGAAACTTTTTCAAATTGTATTTTTATTATTTTTCCATGTACTTTCCATTCACTAACATCTTCTTCACCTTCCATATTCACCATTCCTATCTTTAATCCTCTCCCCATTTCTTTCATAAAACTAGGCTTTTCCCTCTTCAGCATTTTCTTTTCTGTTTCATTTGCCTTATTCACCACCACTGGTTCTTCTAACACTGCTTTCATCTTAATCCCACCTTCACCCTATTCAGATCAAGAAAATAAAAGTTACTTCATGATTTATCACTTCCTTAAACTATAAATCAAAAGATGGAAAACGGGTAAAAAGTACTTGGTCATCTACAATACGAAATATCTTAATTTTATCTTCGTTATACTTTGGAGTTATTCATACCATTGACATTGGAAAATTGTCTTATATATGTTTTGAATGTAAGAGAACTCAAACCTCCAGGTAATTTTAATCATACTCAAAAATAGAAGAAAAATTTGGACATAATATTTTGACACATGGAATCCGTTCAAATATGCTTGAGCTCCGTTAGCAAATTAAATATGAGATAATTTGCTAACATCAAGATATGAATAACTACTAAGTATAAAGTAGTGTTAATTTAAATACACTAGATGAATAAATTTAGACATTTCCCATGAGGCTCACCTTACCTTATGGTGGCATTCTCGCAATGAGCATACAAGGGATGCTGCATATTCATGATAAACAGAAGTTGATGGCTTGAGAAGAATAGCAGCATAAGCAATCAAGAAACAAGCCAAGAAGACTAAGTTGATTTTGATGATCAATGCTTTAGAAGGAAGGGACTTCATCATCATTATTTTTTCCAAGTGTAGAGACCAGAGTTGCTAGCTAGTTGTGTGCTATATAAAATGTACACTTTCACTTTCTCTCAAAGACTCTTGGCTAATAATTGAAGTGAGCAAGTAGAGACTATAAGTTTAATTTGGTTGATTAACATATATTAAAGGGATTTGGCAGCATAGTTGTTAGAGACAGAGAGGAGGCCTAATTATGAAAAAATTAGGAGATGAGTAAATAGAACTACTAGGAAAGCTCCAAGTGTTGTTTCCTCGTCTCTTTTATATTTCCTTCCCTTGGAGATCAAATTAAGAGATGAAGGAACTTTTAATTGTTTGCCATATATTATAGTGGTGTTATATATTACTTCATTTTGAAAGAAAAACTACTACTACTATTTTATTATGGATTTAACTTGTATACACCGATTCAATAAAATTAAATATGTTATAGCAAGTTATTGAATAATATTTTTTGGTTATTCATTACACTTATTTTAGGTAGTTATAACTTTTAGTTATTTTTTTAGTGACCAGCTTCAAAAAATACTTACCTATATTATAGTAGTTAAATTCTTGTATGAATTCCTCAATTAGCCATGCCTTAATCGTCAAGATACAGATTGACGAGTCGATTTGTTTTTCTTTAAGGAAGGGCATGCATAGCCTCCTTTTGTTTATCTTACCACAAAGTTTTGCTGCTGGCAGTAAGATATTATAAAAATAAGCTCTGTGAAGACAAAATTATTAAAGAAAAACTGCAAATCCATGATTTAAAATATTTTAAGAGCAGCTATAGCTCGAGAGAGGCATTTGCCAACAACTTTTGTAGTTGCTCTGTCAATGTCTAATGAACAAACAAATGTCGCTTTTAGTCGTTACGAAATCGCAAGGTTGCACCAATACTTGATTTTCTACACATTTTTCAGAACTAATATTCTATATCCTGCTTATTTAATAAAAACAATTATCGTCCAGAACAAATGATTTTAATAGGCTTTAGGTGGGATAATCACTCCGTACCAAAACAAACGATTGTCATGACTAACACAACCAAACTTAGTGATAATACGGTAGAATATCACTATTATACTCAATGTCAACCCTTTTTCAATAATTACGTGAATATTTATCACATAACATGGGACCAAAAATTGGAACTAATTAATACCCACTTCGACCTTGTTATGTATCGATTTTCTTTCCCTTTTTCATGAGAAAATGAATGATAAAAGAAACATTGTAAACTATGTTAACGGAGAAAATTAGTTACAGATGAGTCTAGACTTCTTTTTAAGCTAATGATCTAAGTTATCTTCAATACTACTCTGGTTTTTAGAGCTAAATAATGTAAGATCTCTTCAATATCACTGTCTTTGAGAAATAAAAGGTTCTTTTTTGGCAATAGAAAAAGTTGCAGTGACATTTTGACTGCATTACATAAAATTTCTGACAACACAATTATCACAAAAACTTTTTTCAGGAAAACAAGGACGGACAAAATGAAAAAGAAAAACAAGTGAGTCCAATGATGAGCTGAGATCGCTTGTTTGACATTTGTAATTACATTAAAATCTACTTGTCTAAAAGTAACCTTCACATGATCTATGCAAAGAAAGTCGGCACACTCATAAGTTAGTCTACCAAAATAGCCTTTGTTCATTACATTATCACAAATCATTTAACTTAAAACTCCTATATACTAAGTGTAATTTTATACCATCAGTTTAATTTGTTATAACATATTGGCTACCTTATTTTACAGGTTAGGAATTTCACTTACTACGGGGTTACATTTCTCTATTAAGTGACATTATAGAGTAAAATTCCTTCATTGCTAGAATAAGAAAATTAATCCTATTAGTCCACATAGTTCCAATTTATATAGAGATATTTGGGAAATTTTGATCACTAGCCATTTTTGGACGCGCTCATTGGGAACTATCCACCGTTTCCAAATTCATTGAAGAATAGCCAAAAATTCGCGCGCACACTTAAGCTCCATTAGCCTTGGAAAAACACCCCAGACTAGTCCCATAACAAAATAATGGGGCTTTGAACAAAACTTGTTCAAAGCTTCAGTCCCATAACAAAATGTTGGGGCTTTGAACACGTTTTGTTCACAACCCCAGCATTTGATTATGGGTTATGGGACTTTATATATAAAGCTTCATGTTATGGGACTGAAGCTTTATACAAAGTCCCATAACAAAATGCTGGGGCCTAACAAAACTTGCTCGAAGCCCCAGTATTTTATACTGGGGTTAGTTTACTGAAGTTTCCAAGCATAAATTATACTGGGATTTGTCCGAAGGTGGCTATTTCTTAGCGAATTTGTTTTTGACGGCTACAAATCAATTAACGCGCGCCAAACAAGCCCCTGCACGAAATTTTTTGATTAGACATAAAATGTAGACATTTTTACGCTAATTGACATACTAAACCACTTAATTACAAAAAATACCGATATTTTTAAATAATTACCCTATATACCAACACTTTTTCACATTTTACAAAATATACAATTTTTCATTTCCTTTCTTCCCTCTCTACCCAAAACCCTAACTTCTCCCTCTCTCTTTCTCTCCTCTCCTCCACCCACCCACCCCACCCTCCCGCCGTCACCCCCCCCCCCCCGTGCCTCTGCTCCGCCGTCGCAGCCGCTGCGTGTCTCCACCATGGCGATTGGAGCAGATCTGCTCCTCTTTTCTCATCTCCTCCTCATTTTTCTTTTTCTTTTTTCATTTTGTACGTGTATATGTGTGTATTTTTATGTATACACATGTATTTTGTTAATACAAGTTCAGATCTGCTTCTCCTTCTTCTTTTTTACATTTGAATATACACATTCAAATTCAGATCTGCAAGTGTATGTATCTGTATGTTCGTGTATATACATGTAATAATTTTCAGCACAGAAGTGTATGAACGTGTATGTTACTGTATGAACATGTATATCTGAGCATCTATTGTATTTTTTGTATGTGTTTTTGTGTGTATGTCAAGTGTATGTGTGACATACATAAATTTGTATGTTTAATTTGTAGATCCGTACATCCTTGTATGTATGTGTGTGTTTAGTGTATGTAAAATATATTTTTTTGTGTATTTACATGTATTTTTTGTTTATATGTATGTTGCAAGTGTATTTTCAAAGAGAAATCAATGTTTATATGTGTATTTCATATTTTAGATACAAAAAAAAAAAAAAAAAAAAAAAAAATCCGGTGGCTGGCCGGCGGTGACTAGGCGGCGCCGCCGCCTGAGGTGGTGGCAGTGGGGGGGGGGGAGGGGCAGTAGAAAGAAGAAGAAACCCTAATTTGTTAATTTTGTTGGTTTTGTATATAATGGGTAAAGAAATGTTGGTATATTTTGTAAATTGGAATAATGTTGTTATTTTTTGTAATTTTGGTGTTAGGGTTGTATATATTTGTGATTAGCCCTAAAATGTAAGAAAAGTTTCAAGAAGTCTAAAGCGTAAAGTTTCAAGAAGTTTAAAACGTATCCTATTAAACCTACCATAAAAGCTTCTCATAAAATCGAAAAATTTGAAACCCTTTAAAGGGAATTAAGTTCAAATAAACTAAAATAGATGGACCTACGTCAAGCCTCCATTTATTTTTACCACATCAAAGGCAGCAGTTGGTTCTGGTCCCGTATGGTAGTTAGGTGGTTCAAAATCACATTTCATTACTAAATCAGCGTGCTCAAATATGTCGTCTACTGACTGCTCTCTCGCGCATGACTCATGAGTCATGACCGATTGCACTGTACGGCATAACAAAAAAATGCACCAAAAGTCGGGAGTAACTGGTTACACATCTAGTGGTTCTTAGATACCATAATGTCACCAATACCAGGAAGATCACCACATCTATAAGAAATAAATTTCATCTCATATATCTTGGGTACCATTAAAGGGTCCAGAACTTGGTACTCCTTGTTTCTAACTCTCAAAGCACCCTCATACATGTAAAATGAGTAGGCACTGCCATTTGGGATTGATCGAAGTTCAATCATTGATCATAATGAGCTCCTAATTATTTGGTATACAAATTAGTTTATTGGAACAATATGAAACAATGAATGCATTACCGACAAAAAATTTACTTCAGCAATTGATAGAAGTCGTAGTAGAAGAGTGAAACAACATTTAATTATCCAAACTGTGCAATGTATTGTCACTCTAGTAGCCAACTCATCGACTTCTAATGTATAACATGTTAGATGTTCTCTCATTAATTTATCAAGCAAAACTTGATCCCTCATGTATCTTCAAGCTATCCCAGCACTACCTGAACATATCAAGTAAGTTGTAATTTCTTCTTAAAATTCATGAACATAATAAGACAAGTCAGAGGGATAAAGCATACGGAGTCTAACTATTTGGATTTTTCTGGCCGGCGAAGTGGAGAGGAGAATGTAAACCTGCCTTCATCTTGATTTGTGTCAAATGGTTGCTTCCAAGAAATTCATGCTTTTGTGACATCTTGAATGTGTTGTGAATGGCTTTTGCCCGGGGGAATAAAAATAAGGTCCTCCCAGCCAGAATTTCTCTGACTTATCTGCCAAAGGATATACAGAGAAGTTCAGAGAGGAAGTAAAGCAGGGGGGGGGGGGGGGGGGAGGTACCATATTAAAACAGTGTTTGCTTTTGCTAAACAAATGATAGAATCAAAAAGCTTTTGACAGTACCAATTGCAGGGTTAAATTCTTACTAGGGTTAAAAACAGTTTTGCATCCCTTTGAAAAACAGGAGAAGGCAGGGGGTTATTACTGTTAATTTTCTTATCTTCAGGATTTCTCATTTTGTTACTTTCTTTTGTGAAAATAATTAAGTATGGCATCAGATCACCCAACTAGTTCGCACCGGAGAAGTATTTGATTGATCGAAATGACATCAGTGATGATTCTGAACTCAGGTGAAAAAGCTGTCTCATCATTGAAGGTGTGTGTAGTGCGAGAACAGAAACAAGGAGACTAAGGATTTACAGTATAAACCCTTTCATATATTACAAACTAAACAACATATCAAATGTCCAAGCACTTACCTCCATTTTTTTAAGGACATCTTCCAAACTCCCTACCTGTTAATGAGGAAAAAGAATACTAGAAGTTAACATTAGCTGCTATAGTGTCTTGTAAATTCACAATGGCAGACAGCAGACAAAAACTTGAAGAATACAGAAAAGACAGCAAATCTAGTCCTTTCATAATAAGATATTCCCACAGGAATCTTTAGTAAAGAAAAGAAACTCTATTCTCTTGATAACTTAGGGAAAAACAAACAATATGGCAATAAAAGGCTGGGCAAGGTGATTCATACATTCAGAAGTTACACAAGAAAAACATCTCCTTAGCATTCATCAAAACTCTTTCAGGGTTCTTAAGCTCTTTTTCCTTTTCATAAGTGATGTAAGAGACTTATATTAACACGATTATTAACTCTGAAAATTAGCTCTATTTTCATGACAAATAGGATTCTCCAACTAATAATTTGATTCATTACATGCTAAATTTACTATGTTAAGCTTTCCAACTGAAACCTGTTGCATATGATTCAAATTTTAAAATTCTCTCAGACACATCTTCATTTAAGAAAGCTGCAATCTGGCTTCTAATTGCATGCCCCACAAATGGAAAAAGTGATTTACAACAACACACACACACCCGCACCACCCCCCCCCCCCCCCCCCCCCCAAAAAAAAAAAAAACTGTTTTCTTTTATGGAACACTCAGGAGAGTGTAGGCCAGATAAATCCTCTGTGACACAAACTATGCATATTGAGAATCCTCTTGTAGGGTACAGACGATGCTAGACTTGGTCAAAGACACTTGTCCAAAAGAAAAACAATGAGATTGGGATAGAAATAGTGATTACGATACCATAATGTGCTGAGAGACACCAGAACCTCTAGATGCCCTTGAACTTGATAATTCCTTTTCTATATCCTCCTGTTTACCAACAAGTGAATTCAAATGATTAACCATAATGACAATATAATTACATCTATATTTTCTTACTTCTTCTGACTAGCTACATTTCAAGGATATTAAGCCACCATACCTTTCGAAAGTATATCGGACAGTATCGTTTGTTTCTCTTTTTCACAACTAGGAGATCCGACTGCACAAGGAAAAAAACTAAAGAATTAAAGCAGAGCTTAACCATATTCAGAGTAAAGTCCGCCACCAATAAACAGATTTTCCAGCAAAAACAGTCTACTGAGTGAAAATCCGAAATTCTAAAAAATATCTCACACAGGCTGTCCATAAACACTAGAGGTTTTCTTACATATAGTTGGCAAAGAAGTTTATATGTTACCTGGAAAACAGGGACTCCATCAAAACCAGTCTTTACATCAGAAGCTTTTAACTGTCACGGAAAAAATACAATTAAGAAAGGATGACCAAGAAACAATGAACAGATTTTTACACAAGCACAAAGGTAGGGTGGCAATGGAGGTGAAGCCATTAGTAATATCAGTGTCGGCTGCTATACGCAAAATCTGCTAGGCTTGCAAGAATTAGCCTATGCACAAGGCATGTCAGTAACTGGAGTTCAAATCACGGGAGGGACCTCCATTTTGGAGTATTTTAATTTATCAGGAAAAGAAAGGCATGGCAGTGAAATTTAGAATGGGTGGGCTGCAAGCAATTCTACTGCATCTCGTCATTTGTCAAAACTACATGCCAGTGTACTTTCACGTAAAACCATAACATGTAGATGAATATACATGAAAACTTTCACTTGAACAATTGGAACAGGCATACTATGTATTTCTACTGCATTGGGTGAATGTGCATTTTTACAAGGATCCCAGACCCAAAACTTAAGGGAGACTAGCAAGGATAAAAACCTCTATTGCATTCTTAATTTGAACAGGATCTGGCAAAAACCGAAATGCGATTCCTTCAACCTTCAACATGTAAACCTGTATGTTGACACAAAAATAAAGAGGTGTGATCAATCAAATAATTGCAACTAGGTGCAATAGATTACTTAACGTAAACTAAAACCTGTTAAGTAGAGAGAAAAGTCTCTTTCCTTATTAGGCTTCAAACTTCCTTTTTAGTTTAACAACTGAGGAAGATATCAAAACGGCCAAATCCGAAGTCTGAGGCTCAAGAAGAGTATGAAGTGGTCTTATTTTCTTTATGAATAAATGAGTAACGAATGATCCAAAAATGAATATACCTTATGTTAAAGATGTAAAAACTGAACAAGTCACCAAATAGAGAGGTAAACGGAAATGGCTCAGTGAATTAATTGTTAACCCTACAAGGGCCAGGTAATCTGATTACACCTTGCCTCAAGGAGCGCCTTGGAAATATTGCTTCATGAAAATAGGATGATGGGTCTGTTTTGACTAGATCAATCATCAACGTGTCAATACCAAACAAGTCGAGTACGACAAATCCATATTCTCTATTCCGACCCAATTATTTTTGACTAATACATGATTTGGAAACCATAAAATTCTCAGATATGCACAGCACTAGATTGGATATGTACATGCAACTATTTCAACAAAAGGTTGTCTGTTTTTTCACCGATCAATCCTATGAGCATCAAAGACAAAATTGTCCATCACCAATACCATATATATTACCAGACACTCTGACGGTCCTACTATTTCACTAAAGTTCAAACCTTTAAATTGAAAAATGGCCTTCTCCATAGAGTACGCAAACAATTATTTCACTCCTTCACTCTGCAGTCATTTTGCATCACCTACTAACTTATGTAAAAGCAAAACACCAAAAGCAGCTACATCTTTGAAGAAAAATTCAAGGCGAAAAGAAATAAAAAGTGTTCACCTGATCAAGAGTCAGTGGAACGACCTTAGCTCCACCTCTCACTTCCCCCTTCCGCAACCGTACCTGAAAAAAAAATTCACAAGTTCATTTCTCCACAAAATAACCTTCCATCAATAGAACACAAATTTTAACAACTACTCAATCGCCTACACCTCAATCCCAAACTAAAAATATCAACTTTATCAGCATTTCATATCTATTATCTTATATATCCATTCCGCTCTACTCAGGTCCACCATATTCAATACTAAATAGTAAATAATCTCTTTTATGGCTAAATTTTTAAGTCCAATGCTAAATAATAGTACTAATTTCTTGTAAAGCAATACTCTTTTAATTGATTTTCTCAATTGTGCTAGTTTACGTAACAAAAGATTCTATTATCTCATCTATACAACAAAAATACTATATTAAACTCACGATTTAAGTTATATGCAGTGACAGTGTAAAGACAATGCATTTTAACCTGTGATAGCATGTCAGTTATTTATTTTACAACATTACCACTTGATAATACGTGACCTGATAGTATAAATATATGACAGTGCACGGAACTTAAAACTCGAACAATAAATAAATAGAACTACCTGAGCGAGAAATGCCTCAGCATCCTCTTGACGAAAACACAATAACCCGATAGACTTGGCACTATTCGGGTCGGAAATAAGCACAAACTCATTATTAGAATTACTAACTGTATACACCGAAGTTCCAATTAGTGTTTTCGCCACGTAATCCGAGCTCAACCCGGTACTTTTAGCCGGCTTACTATTTTCCTGGCGTTGCGAGACCGAAGCAAATGGAAGAGATAAAGGATAAGAATGCGACGGCAACGAAGAGCTCCGCCCTGCCGTCGACGGCGGAGGTGGTGGAATGAAGCCGGCGGCGAATTGCTTGGCTTCGGTACCGAGTCGGGTCAAGTTTTGGTGGAGGAATGAGGAAAGTGAGAGCAGAGGACTGGAGGATCCGAACCCGAATCCGGTTGAGGGTTTGGACTCCATTGTGCACACAGGAGGTGAAAACGGGATTTCAAAGAATAGGCTTTCATATTTCTATCTTTGGGCTTTCGGGTAAAATTTTGGGTTTACAGAGGTTTACGAAATGGATTTTTTACATAAAAATACAAGTTTTAGAGCTTAATTACCAAACATAGCAATATTTTAGAAAAATAATCTTATATAGAGGAAAACACAAGTTAATTACAAATATAGCAAAAACATAACAATATTTTCTCATAACATACCAAACCCTTACATTCTTCCTCCTATTTCCCCTACTATCACTTTTGCTCTTCCCATTTCTCCCTATTTCACTTTTCCTACCACTATTTCCCCCAATTTCACTTTTATTCCTATCATTTCCCCTAATTTCACTTTTTCTTATCCCATCCTCGATGTATCTCGTTGTATCTCACCGTATCTCAACCGTTTCTGCACCGTTTTAACCGTTTCTGCAGCACCGTATCTCAGCTGTTTCTGCACCGTTTCAACCGTTTCTGCAGCACCGTATCTCAACTGTTTCTGCACCGTTTCAACTGTTTCTGCAGCACCGTATCTCAACCGTTTCTACACCGTATCTCAACTGTTTCTGCACCGTTTCAACTGTTTCTGCAGCACCGTATCTCAATTGTTTCTGCACGGTATCTCAACTGTTTCTGCACAGTTTCAACTGTTTCTGCAGCACCGTATCTCAACTGTTTCTGCACCGTATCTCAACTGTTTCTGCAGCACTGTATCTCAACTGTTTCTGCAGCACCGTATCTCAACTATTTCTGCACTGTTTCAACTGTATCTGTGTTGTTTCAAACTGTTTCTGCATCGTTTCAGCACTGTATCTCCACTGTTTCAAACTGTTTCAACATTGTTTCAGCACTTTTATCGACTTTATAATAAGAAAAACCTGTGATAGAAAAAATGAAAGTCATTTGTGTCAAAATCTAGCTACCAATACTGACTTAATTCTCTTTGAGTAGTAATTATTTTTCTTCACAAACAAATAAGAGCTTGTTGTTTCAACTTACGTTGGTTTTAGGTTACAGCAGCTTCCTTTTACTAATGACGACATAAGCATTGGTACAATAAAAACCAGATCTAAGGTTCATAACAGAGCTTCTATGCGGAAACTTTAATCCTTAATAATTCCCTTTTATATATTTTTTCTCTTTGTAACCCCTCATCCAAATTTGCATTTCATTACATTTCTCTCTTTCTCTATGTAGAACCTTCTTTAATCATATCCCAGAAGTTTTACCCATGAGAGAGTTCCTTCACTTAATTCCCCAAACTTTGCTTGACCTCCGTACTTCCTTCTCCGACGAGTACTCATCGACAAATTGCAATTTTTTAACCCTTTTGAACTTTTTCCTTTAACAGTAACACATGAAATTTATAGTAGAAGACGCAAATGAATTATTGTTTGGGAGGGTTATCATCTACTTTCGATATCACATGCTCCGCCATTTTTATATTCCTGCTGGTGGAGATGGTGTTGATGGCGGAGGTGGGCGGTTGTAGGTTGCTGGAGATGAAGGTTGTGAGAGGACTGGTAGTGTTGTGTGAATTTGTTGCGGAGCTAGGCACCAGCATGTTACCTTGGAATTTTGTTATTCAGTGTTTTATTTGATTGAAAATTTCCAAATATTGCTAGAAAAAATATTGTTATGCATTGTAATTTGTGTAATGTTGCTATTTTAATGTAATTAAGGGTGAAAATTTGTATATTTGTGTAAAAATACCTTACAAAATTATGACACTTTTTAGGGGTAAGGGGATGAAAGGCCACTTTTGCCACTGGTCTTTGGGTGCAGGCCACTAATACCAAAATATTTAGTTTGTGGCCACTTTCGCTTAAAAGATAGAACTTCAGTCGAGGACCCTGGATTGAAGTTCAGTCCTTAAAGATAGAACTTCAGTCCAGGGCTATATGGATTGAAGTTCAGTCCTTAAAGATAGAACTTCAGTCCAGGGCCATATGGATTGAAGTTCTGTCCTTAAAGATAGAACTTCAGTCCAGGGCCATGTTGACTGAAATTCAATCCAGTCCTTAAAGATGGAACTTCAGTCCAGGGGCCGTATGGACTGAACTTTGGTCAATGTTCAGAATTTAAGTCAATGTTTATTTAGTAAAGGCCCAAAAGTAGCCTCTAGTGTAAGACCAATAAAAATAGTGGCCTCAAAATAAATACCGGTATTAGAAGTGGCCTCTGGGCGAAATTTTTACTACTTTTTAGTGCTCGCCAGAGATTTGACCCAGTAAGAAATTATTTTTATAAAAATTGACACTTTTTGGTGATTGTCATATCCTTCTAGTAGCAAAGACTTGACAATCGCAATATGACGATCACCAGGACTTTGCTAATAGAGAGATTTGGTGATCGCCAAAAAAGATCATTTTTGTAATATTTTTGTAGTAGCAGCGCAGGAAGTATCGATCTCGCACAAAATTTTTTTGAGTTTATTGTTGGGTGATTTTGATCAATATCCACTTTTTAGCGTACTAAATAGTGCGTCGCTAGCATTTAGAAATTAAATTGAAATTTCCATTAGATTACAACCTTAGGCGACGCTGATGGTAAAACATTTTTAAATTTTAACATTTTTTCTTATGAAAATCAGTATTTTAGCTACAAAATTTAGCTTTTTATGCTACACTTTGAAATCCAAAATAAAAACTTTTAAATCCACTTTAAAATTCATTATATTTTTTTCTTGAAAATCAATTTTTTTAATTACAATCTCAGGTTTATATATTAGATTTTGTACTATAGGATAGAAATAATGAATTTAGTTCAAACTCATGTCTTTTCCATGAAATTAAGCGTAAAACAACTATTTCAGCACAAAAATTCAAAGTTTGTAACTATAAATTTTATGATTTTATGTTGACGTTGAAACCCAAAATTAAAATACCAACTTTAGTTCAAAACTCAACCTTTTTCTTAAAATTCAACAATTTTAACTATAAATCTTAGCATTTTATACTATGTCCAGCTATTGTTTATAAAAACTTACACTCTATTCATCTAAAATATTGTGAATGCTAAATATACGTCATTTAGCACTCTAAAAATGGCTTAGGGCATAAATTTAACGTTTATTTTTAGGTGATTAAATAGGACACTTGTGGTGGCCATCATAGATTTGCCTCGGTAAGAAAAGTCTTACGGTTTTGAATATCATAAAAAAAATCATGGTGATCACTAGATATTATTAGCAATAGGACATAGCAACTGTCAAGAGTTTCCTTTTTGGCGCTCGGCAGGAAATTTTTTTGATTAGGACAAAAAATGTAAGAATTTTCCTATGGGGGTCAAAACTGTGATAGTACCACCATATCTGTCTATATTGTGCAAAAATTGGTTTATTGTTTGCTGGGTGATTTACATAAGTAAGATACATTTTTTTATGTGTGATGAGCACTTTACTATCTGATCTTTATTTGGTGAGCTATTTTTTACTAGTCTTTAAAGTCTAAGCAGTTTTGAGCACTTTTAATAAAATTTTCACTTTTATCCCTTAAACACTATTTTACAATCATTTTACATTCACATTTTCTCTCTGTACACATCAACAACCCCACCACAACCATCACTACTAAACCCCTCGCACCACCATAACTGACGCGCCACCACTGTAACCACCACTATTATCCCAGTACTACTAGCATAACCATAGTAGAAAAAGAGAACTGAAGCAAACGGGGTAGGGTGGCAGCGAAGCTGCCGTGAAATAGGTTGCTCCTGCCTCCCCCTGATGGGTGCAACGTGAATTGAATCAGAGAAATCGGCGGAAATAGGAGGCATTCAAGATCTAATAACATAGGCAAGCCCATGTGCAACCCCCAATTGAATTTTGATATCGTGGGAATATATTAACCCATGTCACTAACTTGGAGATAAGAATGTTTAAAATCCGTAGCCTTTTTCTATATGCGAGTGTCTATTTTTTTTTTTCCAAGAGATAATCAATCACCAAATAAAGAGGAAAAGCAAAAGATGTGAAAAGATAAAGTCTTGAAATCTCACTAGGAGCCCCAAGGAAATCAAGAAACAAACGGTTTTTGAATCTCGTTTGTTAGTCCCATTACAGGCATGCGCTTTCTCCTGGATATATTCTAAAATCGCAAATGAAAGTTTTGTTACAAAAGGAATCTAAAAAGATGCATATTGAGGAAGCAATTGACGAACAGTATTTGTAAATGCTAGGTACTGACATCAGTATTGAAGATGAAGAAGGTGACATCAGTATTTGTAAAATGACGACGGTTTGGCATCATGTATTTGTTAAATAAAAATGTGTTTTAGTTAATACTATGAGTAAATGATGCCGGATTGGCCTTACTAATGTTTTCGACCTCATTTATTTTATAAAATAGAAGTGTATTTACTTAACAATATAAATAAATGATACTCTACAAGATTGTCCTTACCCTTTCGATATTTGTATATGATTAAATTGATGACGTTTTAGTGTCATTTCTTCACAAATCGGACACAATTATATGAATATTATACACTCGGATTGTCGTTATTTCTAAATATATAAGCACTTGAAAGTATTTTTTGCGAATGAATAAAATAAGGTTGATTTGATATCATTTATTTACAAAATGAATATGATTTTTTGCTCATTCTATGAAGAAATAATGTCGGATTGGTCTTATGTTATGTTTTGCTTTCATTTTTGTATATAAGAGAAACAATGACTATTTGGCTTTATTTATTCACAAACCGTACGTGAAATACAGACGGATTGACCGCCTTGTATATGAGCGAAACGATGCAGATGTAGCCTTATTTATTCACAAAATAGGCGTGAAATACTAGGGGTGGGCACAAAACCGAAAAAACCGAAATATCGAAGAACTAGTTCGAAATTTCGGGTTCGATACTTCAGTTTTTCTGTTCGGGTTCGGCCTAGTAAATATTTCGGTCTTCAGTTTCGGGTAATCCGGAACTTCGGTCCCAAAAAAACCGAAGTTTTAGCCTTCTCATCAAGATCTTCACTGCTACCGGCTAAACATAGTCTTGATTTAGCAAGAAATAATAACCAATGGATGCGGAACTTACTCAGATTAAACTGAGCGGTTAGTAGATCAAAAATTCATGTAGTATCATTATAACTTGCCTGAAGTTCTGGAATGTTTAAGGGATACTTCAGCTGGCAATTCATCTGCTGCTTGTGGAACCCCATTGCAACTGTAAACATTTTGGGATGGAGTTTTATCACTAAACACAAAAAAGAATAGACAATTCTAGAAACTCTCCTAAAAGAAGCAAAATAAACTGTACAAATAGTAACGAGAATTGTACTTTATACTTGGGTCAACTTTATTGGGTATTGCTTATTTTGCCTTTTACTGTATACATGTGTAGTCCAATCAGACCAGCCCTCCTATACCAAACACGAGTACCAAGGTCACCATCACTCAAAACTCATCGGCAAACACAAATACACAATTGGGTCTCACAATTTCGGATCAACTTCAAACTTCTTAAGTCAATGTTGTCACCTGAGCTCCTCACTCCAATTTCGGTTACAATTTTTAGTTAAGTTTTTTGTTTATTTGCCATCTATTTTGTTCATATGGAATTAATGACTTTTGGAGACTTTACTCACGCATGTTTAGAATAGAGTTAATTCCTAAAATGGTCACTGAACTAGTGATAAGTATCTAAAAAAGTCACTTTTCTTTGGTTTGGGACAAAAATATCATTACTTATCCAAAATACCTTAAAAACTCATTCTCCTAAATTATGGGTTAAAGGTCACCGGAAAATGCTGACATGAAATTTTATTTTAGTTTTTTTTTTCCTTTTTAGCATATTTTAGTTCTTTTTATTAAAAGTTAATCCAATAAATATTTTAATTTTCATTTTTTTAAAATACTAAATTATTTATTTATGAAATACCCACATACTACTTGACCCAAAATAGGTCTTCTTAAGACTACTTTATTTTAGTTCTTTTTAATTAAAGTTAATCCAATAAATATTTTAATTTTTTTAAAAAAGTATTAAATTATGTATTTATGAAATACTCACATGCTACTTGACCCAAAATGGGTTGTCTCAAGAAATGCAGAAAAAAGGCACAGTATGTTACTCTTATTGGGATTATGTAAAAAATTTATTTTAGCATAGTATGTTACTCTTTTTTATTGACAATGGCGCTTCCAATGTATGGTGGGACATTTAGACAAGCTTTTGTTCGTAAAAAAGTTTTAATATTAACCTTTTATAGAATAGTATATAAAAGAGGGTTGTCTCTTGGGAGGATTTAGAATTTATCTTGTATTTTACCCGTATTATGACTTGAGAACGCAAATAATATACATCAATAAAACTCGTTCACTATCCTATCGCGTATTAGAGATTATGAATTTACTCTATGTTTGACACGACCCGAAATTCGGTTAGGCCGTGCGGGCACCTGACATCCTCCCGTAGATCCGTCGGGCGAAACCTTTACCAATTAAATCAGGAAAATAAATATAACAATTCACAAATAAGGACAAGACTTAAAAAAAAAACACAGACATACTAATAACTCTAAGCTGTACAAAAGAAATTACAGCTGACTACCCAACATACTAGGTTTAGGGCTATCCAGACTAGACATCTAAGAGTACAAAAGAAGACAAATATCTCTTGAAGGGAGCAAAATGCAACTGAAATAACAGCCAATAAATTGGTGGCCATCCGGAATAAAAGCTGGCTCACCCTGACAGCTGAAGTCGTCTTCGCTCCTTCACAACGTGGCGAACTCAATCCTGGAGCGAACCTGCCGAAACGAAATAGACAGACAAGAAACAAACAACAAACAAGGGTGAGTCAAAAGGACTCAATCTGTGGGGCAGACTAGCCACATCAAAGAATAGGATAGCTAGCCAGGGAGAAGAAACAGATAAAGCAAATTTCTCTTATTTAAATTATAAAAGGACAGATCCAGATAACAACTGAAAACACGTATGAAACCATAAACTCAACTAGGGATACGAGCCAGAAATATATCAACAAATAAGCAATGCACATATAAGCAGGACAGTAGTCATGTACCGTAAGTCTACACAATGGTATGAATGAGATGAAATGAAAAGAAATGTGATGCAAAGGGTCACATGTGCCCGTCATCCCATCCCGAAGCGGAATACTCCTGCATTCGAGGGGAGTCCAATCTGATAACCAACTGGAGTGGAATACTCCTGCTCCTGGGGCAGAATACTCCTGCACCCGATATAATATAAACCAAAGGCGGAATACTCATGCACTCTCCTGGGGCAGAATACTCCTGCACCCGATATAATATAAACTAGAGGCGGAATACTCCTGCACTCTCCTGGGGCGGAATACTCTTGCACCCGATATAATGTAAAGCTGAGGCGGAATACTCCTGCACTCAGTATCTGGCATAAGAGCGAAATACTCCTGCTCCTGGGCCGAATACTCCTGCACCCAATATAATATGAATCAGAGGCGGAATACTCCTGCACTCTCCTGGGCGGAATACTCCTGCACCCAATATGATATGCAATGTAATGCATATGAATTACATATAATGCATATGAATGCAATGTGATGCAGTAATAACCCTTCCCCGGCGCGGGACTCTCATCGACAGCTGGGGAGTAGATGCCAACTCACAGCCAGAGTACAATGCTCAGATCCTCAATGCAATACCAACAACAAGACATAACATATATTGTAAAATGTAAATCCAAAGCTAAGACATAATGAGTTTGCCTATCGGCAGCTACACACGTAAGGAACACGTGGTAGAAAATCTACGAGGCCAGGTGCCTCCAAAGAAATGGATATAAACACTTACCTCTTCCAAAAGTTAGTACGGCTAATCAACAACCGCTTTATCCTTTGGTTTCCTTGCCAAACGATCACACTCTATTCAATAAGCAGAAAAATATATCAATTTAGGCTAAAGGCTTCATTCCTCACATCTTAGGGCAATCCGGTTAGGAACCTGATACCCTATTCGCATACACAATACGCAGGCCAGGCCTATGTACAGGGTTTAAGGTCACATAACCAAACCCCAAATAAATTATATTTATATGGTGCCCATAACTCACTGATTACGAATATATAATCAATTTCATTATCGGGGTCCATTTGACCCTTTAAACTATTAATTGAACTTATTAAAATGATGTTTAATTTTCAAGTTTTGCCATTAACATATATTCAAACATACGTAATAAAATTAAATAATGCATTAAAATAATTACCTGAATGTTGCAGGGTGAAAATTCTATCTTTTTCCTGCTCCTTTTCCTTTAATTTCTCTCTTTTTTCTGATAATTTTCTCTGTTTCTCGTTCATTCCTCATGTCTCTGCTTTCTCATTTTTGCTTCTGTACTTATATGGCATGATAAGAGATAATATATCCCTTAGCACCTAGCACCACCGCCTATTTTTGTTTTTTTTTTTGTCGTTTTCTTTCTTTCTTTTTTCTTTTATTTTATTTTCGCGATGAAAATTAAAACGGAATCCTACGATATTCGAAATAATTCCAACTTTTGCATACAAGTTATACAAAATATATGTAATACATTTGCTAAGGCGGATCTCAAATCGGACTCTCGAAACTCAATTTACGAATTTAAATGGAAAAAGGTCAAATTATTTAACTTTCGGTATTTTAGCGGAAGCTAGCCGAACAACCTCGAAATTTACTTTCGAAAAAGCACAAAAGTCACAAATAATCATACGAACATAACGGCGCTTTCAGATTTTGAATCGGAGCTCGTTCGCCAAAACCGAGCTCGAAAATCTCTTTTTAGTATTTATCGACAATAAAAACTGAAACCTCCTTGCGATGCCTACTAAACGAGGTCTGATTTAGCTCAAATTTTACAGACAGGTCCTAATGGACATTATAAAATTTTTAAAATTTTCGACACGCCAATCGGAGCCCTATTTTCCGAAACGACTGATCGAGGTCGTTTCATTCTCCTCCACTTATACTCTCGTTCGTCCTCGAACTAGCCTAAGTCTAAAGAAAAATTCGCACAGATAACAAACGAACTTGCACGACCTTCATAAACTACTCCACGAACATTATCTCATGATTGCAGAATCAGAATTATAACACGAACATCGAACTCTTGGAATAAAACATATCTGGATAATATGATAATATCATTGCCCAACTTATTCGGACTAAGCTGACATTTCCTCAAACACGTGAGGAGAGCTCTACATTTTTGAAAGAAAAATACACGGAACTCTGGATGGATTAACATGATTCTGCAGACGAATCACCTCGTCGATATACTTTACGATATAGAACAGTCTGATGGAACAAAGAGTTAGCTTACGCTTGATACAATAGGGGGAGCTTTTTAAATAACTTGTCACTATACACTATAGAAGATTTGATGCAAGCTATATTATTTTTATGAACGTACTATGCAACATCTCAGTTGATGTTAGTGTTGTTCCGCAAGCTCCATGTGGGAATGTAGTTACTCATATCCTAATGTATGTCAAAGGTTTATCTGAATATGGTCTATCATATAAAGATAAGGATCATGCAAATAATACTGGATAGTATGATGCACACCAGGAATGGTCTTCAGACTGAACATCTACTTCAGGGTATTATCTTTGAGTTGGAAATATTATGACTTGAAAAAGTAAAAATAAAAGAGACATGTATTTGGACCATGAGCTGAGGCAGAATACCAGCAACAAAGTTGATTGCATGTGCACTTATAATGCTAAAGTAACTTCTCAAAGAGTTGAGGTGTGAAGGAGATATGCCAATGATGGATGGACGATAAGCTGCACTAGACCTTTAACTCTAAATTTTCATGAAGTAAAACAGTATTAGTATGAGGATCCAGTTCTAGTTGAATACAGACAGATAGCCCGAAGAAAATTGGAGTCACCATAAAGGGTTATTACTGACGGTGTTCTCATGTATAAAGAAAGACTTTGTCTCCCTGATGTTGCAGATTTACGTGGACAGATTATGATAGAGGCACATTATTCCAAATACACTGTTCATCCAGGTTCGACTAAGATGTACCATGATCTTGAGCAAATTTATTAGTGGGACGGAATGAAGTGTGACATAGCAGAATTTGTGGCTCAGTGTTCTAATTGCCAGCAAGTTAAAGTCGTGTCATCTTTCCAAACTTTATACTTTCAGTAGATAGGTACGTATATATGATCAGGTTGCCATCTTATCTCTAGCATTAATAGATTACTAGTGGGTTTAGCAATGATCGACACTCAATGGCCCTAGGTTGGGTCATGAAAAAAGTGGTATCAACGCCTTAGGGATTTAGTATTACCATTCAGTATTTGGAGGAAGACTCCTCCACTTAAAGCACAAACTCATGCAGCTATTTGAATAGGAATAACCATCCTCGCACAGTCTGCTGGACTAAAGAAGATTTAGCTAAAAGCTGAACGTAGGCAGACCTAAGCTACCAACTACTCTTTCGAGTTTCCAAACAGCTGCAACTCTCGAGTCACAACTCCATACATTTACCGTAAATACCACCGTCTGATGTATGGTACTTCTATTACCCTTATAAGCCTTGATAAACAATAAATGCTTACCCGGCTACAATAACACGTACTCTGGCTCAACACAGGGAACAGCACAAGCGGCTACCAACCGCCCAAGCTCACTAGTTCCGGACGAAGAATAAATGGAAATGGACCGAGGATAGAAATTATTAGAGCTTTAGGAAACTCATCTTCTTATTTGAGATACGTAGATCGAATATTACTTACTAATCACTTTGCACCAGAAGAAACAATGACACTTTCTGATAGTGATGAATAAGAATCCTATCATCCTACCAACACGGATTTCCGAGAAGAAAGGTATACTAATTTGATATAATAATAGAAGGTGGCACGACAAGATGCTAGGCAGACAATAGCGACACTCACTGTCAAATCTCTCATTTTAGACCAGATAAATTAGTATGGTCATCAGAAATGTCAGGAATAAATCATATCAGAAGCTCACCCCTTTACAGCAACCGATGCTTAATAGAAACGACATCTAAGGAAACCATCGAAACATGATAAGACACACTATTTCCAGATCGATCGAAAGAATCAAATCTTACTCACATTTAACAGAAGGAGAAATCTCAGGGTCTACTACATCAGATACCTTAGAATCCTGCCAGACTGGTAGTTCATAAAACTGCCTCTGCGGCTGAACTAAGCCGCTATACTGATAATTTCCTTCTGAAGAATAACTGCCACCACGCTCTCTACCTTTACTGGATCGTGGCATTCCTTTAGCTGATTAATATCTAAATGAAATCCCTACGATTGGGCAGGTGCCTGAGGGCAAGAAGAAGGACAACTGCCTACTTGCCGGAGTAAGGTAAAACTCCTCAAAGGATAAACAGACTCACGACAATAATAACACCTTTTTGACTAAAAATGGAAGCTGGAAAGATTGTTGATAGCTGTAACGAGAAGACTGAATCTGATCTTTGACGAGCTACTGGTGCATTCTAAGAATCACGCTCTACAAGCTGAGATAACCTGGTAGGTGACCTCCCAAAATAATCAGAACTCTTACCTCCAAATGAGGTACTATGGCTACCCACTAAGGCCACGAGATCTCTTGCTCTCCCGCTCTAACTCTTCCCCCTCTAACTTATGGTATGCCTAATACCTTTGAGCAATATCCACAACGACATCAAATGAAGTCCCAACCTAAATTTTTCGAGCCATCTGGGATCTCAAGGAAGGAGAAAGGTCATCAGTAAATCTTTGAATCTCTCGAAAGGCTCATGGACTAGTTCTAATGCATATTCAGCCATTCTAAAGAATTCACTCTCATATTCTGAAATAGCAACAGGCTAACCGACAGGCTACCCTGTCTAATCCACTCAAACTTGCAACACTTTTCATCTCGCTCGCTACTCAAAAGAAAATTATCAATGAATCTAGAAGAAAAACCGAACCAAGTTAGCTAATAAGAGAGCAGTCCACTAATTCAAGGTTGGACCTCCGAAACTGGACAGTAGAATAATCAACACCATACCGCTCGATATAATCAAGAGCCAGAAAGATGCGCTAACATCATTTTATTTAAAAAAAGTCACGAGGTTTATCTGATTCATTGCTTAAGAATATCGGAAGGTTCAATTGGGTAAAAAAATGCAGCCTTTTCAGATACTCGAACCGAGCTATTGCTCGAGCTAGCTAACCAGCCAGAATAACTAGAGGCACAACACATGCTGCCTCCGGAACATACTTTACTGCGGCAATATTAAGAACTGGAATAAAAGCTCCCTGAGACTGAACATCTGTATCTGCGGCAACCTGATAAGTTGCCTAGCAAATAATAGGTTATTGTGGTATCTGCGTCGCCAAGATTTTCGTAAAAGCATCATAGAGAGCCAAGGGAACCACAATGCCCTGCTCCCTTGCCCATCGCGAGCTCGTACATCCGTAACTAGACTATCAGCACGATCAAAAACTCTCGTGGCTTCGTCAGTGCTAGCCCCATGCTAGACTGCTTCGTCTTGAACTCATACCGTTTGCTGATTTAACGCACGAGGGTTCACAATTAACACGAAGGACTTAACGAGAATAATTTTGAATCCTAAGCCGACGCACGATCGGAAATGAAGGAAGTGAAACTTCCTAAATGCCATCATAGCCTCTCGTAGATAAGTACAGATGTCTACTTTTGCTTTTCTCTTTTTTTTTTTTTTGTCGTTTTCTTTCTTTCTTTTTTCTTTTATTTTATTTTCGCGATGAAAATTAAAACGGAATCCTACGATATTCGAAATAATTCCAACTTTTGCGTACAAGTTATACAAAATATATGTAATACACTTGCTAAGGTGGATCTCAAATCGGACTCCCGAACTCAATTTGTAAATTTAAATGGAAAAATGTCAAATAATTTAACTTTCGGCATTTTAGCGGAAGCTAGCCGAACAACCTCGAAATTCACTTTCGAAAAAGCACAAAAGTCACAAATAATCATACGAACCTAACGACACTTTCGGATTTTAAATCGGAGCTCGTTCGCCAAAACCAAGCTCGAAAATCTATTTTTAGTATTTATCGACAATATAAACTGAAACCTCCTTCCGATGCCTACCAAACGAGGTCTGAATTAGCTCAAATTTTACAGCCAGGTCCTAATGGACATTACGAAGTTTTGAAAATTTTCGATACGCCAATCGGAGCCCTAATTTTCGAAATGACTGACCGAGGTCGTTTCATTCTCCTCCACTTATACTCTCGTTCGTCCTCAAACGAGCCTAAGTCTAAAGAAAAATTCGCACAGATAACAAACTAACTTGCACGACCTTCATAAACTACTCCACGAACATTATCTCATGATTGCAGAATCATTATTATAATACGAACACCGAACTCTTGGAATAAAACATATCTGGATAATATGATAACATCATTGCCCAACTTATTCGGACTAGGCTGACACTTTCTCTAACACGTGAGGAGAGCTCTACATTTTTGAAACAAAGATACACGGAACACTGGATGGATTAACATGATTCTGCAGACGAATCACCTCGTCGATTTACTTTACGATATAGAACAGTCTGATGGAACTAAGAGTTAGCTTACGCTTGATACAATAGGGGAAGCTTTTGAAGTAACTTGTCACTACACACTATAGAAGATTTGATGCAAGTTATATTATTTTTATGAACGCACTATGCAACATCTCAGTTGATGTTAGTATTGTTCCGCAAGCTTCTTGTAGGAATGTAGTTACTCATATCCTAATGTATGTCAAAGGTTCATCTGAACAGGATCTATCATATAAGGATAAGGATAATGCAAACAATATTGGATAGTATGATGCAGACCAGGAATGGTCTTCAGACTGAACATCTACTTCAAGGTATTGTCTTTGAGTTGGAAATATTATGACTTGAAAAAGTAAAAATAAAAGAGACATGTAGTTTGACCATGAGCTGAGGCAGAATACCAGGAACAAAATTGATTGCATGTGCACTTATAATGCTAAAGTAACTACTCAAAGAGTTGAGGTGTGAAGGAGATATGCCAATGATGGATGGACGATAAGCTGCACTAGACCTTTAACTCTAAATTTTCATGAAGTAAAACAGTGTCACTATGAGGATCCAGTTCTAGTTGAATACAGATAGATAGCCCGAAGAAAATCGGAGTCACAATAAAGGGTTATTACTGACGGTGTTCTCATGTATAAAGAAAGACTTTGTGTCCCTGATGTTGCAGATTTACGTGGACAGATTATGATAGAGGCACATTATTCCAAATGCACCGTTCATCCAGGTTCGACTAAGATGTACCATGATCTTAAGCAGATTTATTAGTGGGACGGGATGAAGTGTGACATAGCAGAATTTGTGGCTCAGTGTTCTAATTGCCAGCAAGTTAAAGTCGTGTCATCTTTCCAGACTTTATACTTTCAGTAGATAGGTACGTATATATGATCAGGTTGCCAGCTTATCTCTAGCATTAATAGATTACTAGTGGGTTTAGCAATGATCGACACTCAATGGACCTAGGTTGGGTCGTGAAAAAAGTGGTATCAACGCCTTAGGGATTTAGTATTACCATTCAGTATTTGGAGGAAGACTCCTCCACTTAAAGCACAAACTCATGCAGCTATTTAAATAGGAATAACCATCCTCGCACAGTCTGCTGGACTAAAGAGGATTTAGCTAAAAGCTGAACGTAGGCAGACCTAAGCTACCAACTACTCTTTCGAGTTTCCAAACAGCTGCAACTCTCGAGTCACAACTCCATACATTTACCGTAAACACCACCGCCTGATGGATGGTACTTCTATTACCCTTAGAAGCCTTGAAAAACAATAATATGCTTACTTGGCTACTATAACACGTACTCTGGCTCAACACAGGGAACATCACAAGCGGCTACCAACCGCCCAAGCTCACTAGTGCCGGACGAAGAAGAAATGGAAATGGACCGAGGATAGAAATAATTAGAGCTTCAGGAAGCTCATCTTCTTATTTGCTTGGCTACCAGAGCTAGACTATTTCCGACTCAGGCTAACCAAAGAGTCGCAATTGAAGAAATAGACATTAAATGAGCTCTATGGAGCAACATCCATATCAATGTAACCTTCCTATAAGAAGGAAACTCTGACAATTTATCAGAAACCCTTTTATAATCCAGATAAGCTCATGGGATAACATGACTTTACTAATGTTTTGAACCCAAGAGGAGATATGTAGATCGAACATTACTTACTAATCACTTTGCATTTGAAGAAACAATGACACTTTCTGATGGTGATGAATAAGAATCCTATCGTCCTACCAACACGGATTTCCGAGAAGAAAGGTATACTAATTTGATATAATAATAGAAGGTGGCACGACAAGATGCCAGGCAGACAATAGCGACACTCATTGTCAAACCTCTCATATTTAGACCAGATAAATTAGTAGGGTCATCATAAATGTCACGAATAAATCATATCAGAAGCTCACCCCTTTACAGCAACCGATGCTTAATAGAAACGACATCTAAGGAAACCGTCGAAACATGATAAGACACACTATTTCCAGATCGATCGAAAGAATCAAATCTTACTGACATTTAACAGAAGAAGAAATCTCAGGGTCTACTACATCAGATACCTCAGCATCCTGCCAGATTGGTAGTTCATAAAACTGCCTCTGCGGCTGAACTAAGCCGCTATACTGATAATTACCTTCTGAAGAATAACTGCCACCACGCTCTCGACCTTTACTGGATCGCGGCATTCCTTTAGCTGATTGAGATCTAAATGAAAGGGAAATCCGGTTAGGAACCTGATACCTTATTCGCATATGCAATACGCAGGCCAGGCCTATGTACAGGGTTTAAGGTCACATAACCAAACCCCAAATAAATTATATTTATGTGTTGTTCATAACCTACTGAGTATGAATATATAATCAATTTCATTATCGGGGTCCATTTGACCCTTTAAACTATTAATTGAACTTATTAAAACGATGTCTAATATTCCAAGTTTTACCGTTAAATATATTCAAAAATACGTAATAAAATCAAATAATGCATTAAGATAATTACCTGAATGTTGCAGGGTGAAAATTCTATGTTTTTCCTGCTCCTTTTTCTTTAATTTCTCTCTTTTTTCTGATAATTTTCTCCGTTTCTCGTTCATTCCTCATGTCTCTGCTATCTCGTTTTTGCTTCTGTACTTATATGGCATGATAAGGGATAATATATCCCTTAGCACCACCGCCTGCTTTTGCTTTTCTCTTTTTTTTTTATCGTTATTTTTCTTTCTTTTTCCTTTTATTTTATTTTCGCGCTGAAAATTAAAACGGAATCCTACGATATTCGAATAATTCCAACTTTTACATACAAGTTACACAAAATATATGTAACACACTTACTAAGGCGGATCTCAAATCGGACTCCCAAAACTCAATTTGTGAATTTAAATGGAAAAAAGTCAAATTATTTAACTTTCGGCATTTTGGCGGAAGCTAGCCGAACAACCTCGAAATTCACTTTCGAAAAAGCAAAAAAGTCACAAATAATCATACGAACCTAACGGCGCTTTCGGATTTTGAATCGAAGCTCGTTTGCCAAAACCGAGCTCGAAATCTCTTTTTAGTATTTATCGACAATAAAAACTAAACCTCCTTCCAATGCCTACTAAACGAGGTCTGATTTAGCTCAAATTTTACAGATAGGTCCTAATGGACATTACGAAGTTTTTAAAATTTTGACACATCAATCAAAGCCCTAATTTCTGAAACGACTGACCGAGGTCGTTTCAATAGTGTAAGCTGGAGTTAATAAGAATGTGAAGACCAAATAGTTCATATGTAGCAAAACTTACACTTAGACATGTGGCATAAGCACGTTTTTCATTATGGCTTTCTTTTTAGTAATGAACAATGGATCAAGAGCATTATCCAGTTTGAGAGGTAGTAAGTGGTAGTGCATTTATTTTGTTCGCCTGATTCCAGTCCATGCATGAAATTCTTAACTTCTTCCGAACTTTAACATGGCACGGTATGTTAACCTCAAACAAGCTATATAAGGTATTGGGATATTTGTAATTGATCTATTTTTTGTTTTGTTTTTGTCACCAATGAAGGAATGGTTCATTTATATTGCTTAGTTTTACATTCTGGTGCTTGACAAGCTCTAGAATATTCGTAAACAACAAGGTTTTTATCATTGTCTTGTTGGGTAATTAGGTGTTCTTTATGCACATTGTAGTTAAGCTGCAAGGGTAATTCAAACGGGAGCATTTGGTTGTGGAAGTATATTAATTTATTGAGAACATCACCTTAGAGTATACTTTTCTTGAGGTATTAAATTCCATTTTTTTATATTTAGAAACTTAGCGTGTTGCTCTTAATTGTCAAGCTTTTTCCACATTTTTTATTTTATTTTTTCATAGGGATCGGGTTAGTCCGTGGAAATTGGCGTTTCGCCGATCGTTGTGTGTTTTGTAGTTGGAAGCTTTCTAGGTGGCAGGTATTGAACTACTTTCTCATTTCTGGTTGTTTTATGGTCTACCACATTTAACTTCATATCTCAATTTCGAAAAGGCATTATATATAGCATTATAGTTTGTGCAGAATCATGTTTAGTATACATTTCTTTGTTCTCGCAATCATCAAGGACCACATGTCAAGATTAAAACTCCGCTTCACATAGCATTTTTTCTTCTCAACGTGTTTGATGAGTGGCTTTCAGAAAACGTACTTTTATCTTAGAAATGATATTTAGTAAATTTAGAAGGTATAAAACAGCTTAACATCAACTGAAATCTATGAAGTGTTGTATCAAAGTAGAAACTTGTAGTAGTAATGACCATAAGGTAAATTGAGCTGTGTAAGGACTGAAAACGGTGTCAATCGAAAAATTAAAAAGGTGGAAAATCTTACTATAGTTCTTGGTGTGTCCTTCCTATTTTTATATTGTGGTATACCTGATTTATCTCTAACAGTATTTCATTGAAAGACTAGAAGACTATTGAATTCAGATACATGCTTATTTTTTTAGTTATTTTTGTACTTGAATTGCTCACTCTAGCAAAAGAGTTCCTAAGAGTTGTAGGATGAAAAATTTAAATTCTTATAGTTTAGTAAAAGATGTCTTAGAAGAAAAAGTAAAAACATTTGAAAGAAATTATAAGATAGTTTTTTGTTCTTTACCGTAGTTGTTGGTTAATCCACGGTTCTTTATAACCTGATAAATTTTATTTTGTATAGGACACGTTAGTACTTAGCATAGACAAGTCAAATTGGTATTTCTAGAGGTAAGGAGGAGGCTGCTCTGCTCGACATCCCGCCTTGTTGATAGGGGATGGACATACTGTTGTGGTGAAGTGCATTTTTTTGCTTCTGATTGTCTATTTATGCTGATCTGGAAGGGATTTTATTGGTCGTTACGTATTATTATTAGCAACCTTGGCTGTCACTGGTACAGGCACATTACCATTTTGCCTCTGCTTCTTTCTGGAGTTTTTCTTTACTCATGGGATGTGCCATTGCTATCTAATCATTTAGTTCTTAATTTATTCCAAGGCTTTCATTAAGGAAAGAAGAGACTTAGAAATGATTGGAAGCTATGCAATACTAACCTACTGAAAAAGGAATTACTTATTATAATCAGTTTTTGAGCAACTCTAGAGTTCAAAGAATGCAGATAATGAGACACCCTTTTTGTATTAATAACATATGTGCAAGCATGCACCCAACTTGGAGAATGTATGTGAAACGATCCTGATCAGTCGTTTTGGGAGTTAGGATTTAGATTTACAGATCGAAAGTCTTAAAAGCTTCATAAGATTCATTAGAGCCTGTCTGTAAAGTTTGAGCTGAATCAGATCTCGTTTGATAGGTTGATAAGTTGGTATTTTACCAACTTAAAGACTACTTTAAGCTTTTATTTTTGAATCCAAAGACAACATTTGGTATTGTTAATATCGTAAATTGCTTAGTTTCAGGTTGTAATGAGTTTGCATGTGTATTGATTGAATATTGAAGCTAAAGAGCAAAAGTTGGAGTCAAAGTGTGAAGATCATGATGCCACAGGTGAGGCACCCCGCCTAAGGAAGAAGCATAGAGTGGAAAATTGAGGCACAACGTGAGGTGCCAAGGCCAGGCTGACCTCCTGGAGATAAAGCGTGTAGGGCGGACCGCCCTGACTCAGGGGTGGAGTACCTGATAAAACTTCAGAGAATTGAGATTTTGTAGCCCAGAAAGAGGCGGATTGCCTCCCTCTATGGGCGGACCGCCTCAACACTGTGTCTGCAATTTTTAGCTTAATATAAATAGCTAAAGCTAGGGTTTTAACTACATTACATTCCATATTACAAACACTCTCTGTAGAAGCGATTTCAAGAGCCAAGTAGAAGTCTTTTCATCTCTTTGTAAGCTTCTTAACTTGTAATTTTGAACCTTGATTCATTTACCAATTCAAGATCTATGTGTGGAATCATTTCATCATTTCATTACATATTTATTGCTTTGATTCAAACCTCTAGTATGAGTGGCAAAATTCATAACTAGGGGTGTAAACATGCTATAAGTGATAGAAAATCAATGGGTGTTGTTCAATTTCACTAACCATAACACAAGTAACAATTATCCAACTCCTCATAACAATAACATCAAAATTTCAGTATCCATGATATTTGAGATTTCTTGTCTACTTTGCTAATTAAAGACTCGGGAAAGATTAGTTAGCGTAGAATAGTGGATTGGTGAGGATTTGGATTGATAGGCTATTTCATAGATTAACCCATCTAAAAGGAGTGCTCGGGAGAAGTCTCCTTTCCTCGGGTCCTTGAGTAGTGCTTTATGCACTCAACTAAGGCTTTGGCGAGTGGGTGAGATAATCTCTCTTAGGCCGGGAGGATTCTAGATATTACATTAGAATGACTCGACCATAATTATGCTTACATTGGGAAGGTGAAATAAATACACCTGTTGGTTGGAAATTACTATTAGTCGTACATACACCTAGCTTCGTAATATAGAATCAATTACTTGCTTTAAGTTGTATGTATTATAGTTTAACATAGAAGTACATCAAACAAACTCATTTCTAAGACTCAATACTACGCTTCATTTGAATTTTTATTTGTAACTCTCTTACTTGACAAGCTAGTCCCTAGGGAAATCGACCCCGACTCACATCGGATATTATACTTTGATGACCGCCCCTCACCATTAATGGTGTAGGATTGAGCGTGGATCAAATTATGGCGCCATTGCCGGGGACTACGATTTCAATATTGAGTTGCATTAGTAAATAAAAGTTGTTTAGCTCGCAACTTCTAGCATTTTACTTTTGTTTTTGTTTTACCTTGTGTAGGTAAAACTTAGCTTATAGGTGAAATCCTAATCGGAACTTGCGGAATTCCAATTACAACTATTATTATAATTAACAACATGGAAATCCGCAAGGTTATGAAGAAGAATATGAGGAAGAGTTCCATGTAGAGCTCGAGGAAGAGGGTTACATTTCATATCGAGCAAGTATATGATGATGATCCTCTAGAGGAAGATAATGATCCTCAAGTTGAAAATGTGGCACCTCAAGGTGACAATCCTTTTTCCCAACTAAATGCGGGTGCTCAAGCAAATGTGGGGTGCAAGTGGATAGAGAAGGAAATCTTGGGGAAAATAATGATGTTGCGGGTAATGCTAATCGAGGTGGCAAAAATGCAAACCAATGTGGCCGAGGTGTGAACCAAGGTGGTCGGGGTGCAAACGGTGGAGGTAGAGCCAATGTCAACTGAGGAGGAAATGTTAATAGAGTAAATGCTCACAATGTCAACCAGAATCAAGAGTATGCTAGAGGTACTTGGGACTATCAACAAGACATGCAAGACTATGAAGATGATGAGGAGACCGAAGAAGAAGTTAATATGAATAGCTTTGCAAGTACCATAGTTCCTCCTCTAATTCATGGAAATGCTAAGTTTAGTACTCCACATGTGATTCTTCAAGGTCTTGAACAACATGCAGTTCTTTAGTAGTGGCAAGAATGAAGATGCAAATAATCACTTGAGAAATTTTGTACAAACTTATAATCTCTACAAGTCGGCAAGGGTCTCGGAAGAATCATTGAGGTTAAGAGTGTTTCCATATTCTCTCACCGGGAAGGCCAAAGAGTGGTTGAACAAATTGCCGAGAAATTCTAGTTTTACATGGCAAGAATTAGTGAAACAATTACTAGCCAAGTTCTCACCAAAGGGAAAGCAAGCTTCATTAAGAGACAAGATCTACATGTTTGAACAAGATGCATCCGATTCTTTGACCGAGGCTTGTGAAGCTTTTCAAGATGCATTACTCCAGTGTCCCAACCATGGATTCAAGGAAACATATTATTGCAATATTTTTATCAAGGATTGAACAAGATGAATCAATCCGCTTTGGATACTCTTTGTGATGGTCATGGACAAGAGGTATGAAGAGGTGAAGGAGATTCTCGACAAAGTGGCCAAGCGATCTCAAGAATGGTAATCAAGTGCTAAAAATCCGGGGAAAGAAGTTGGGATAAGCCCAATGATGATGGAGAGTTTGAAGCTCAAGATGAGAAGATGACAAGAACCTTGACCTCCGTGTAACTCATGAATAAAAACTCAAAGGAGGATAGAGAAGCAAATGAAAACACTACCAGAAATAGGATTTTTTGCCGCGAGTTATTGTGGCGACAGAAAAAGTCGCTACAAATACTTAATTTATTGTGGCGACAAATATAGTTGCCACAATAAGTTTATATTTAGTGGCGACATTGTTATAGTCGCTGCAATATGTGAAAATATATAGTGAATTTACCATTCCCGCGAAGAATAAAAATTTGGCTCCAAAAATATAGTGGCGATAAGTTAAAGATCGCCACTAATAATTATTAGTGGCGATAGTGTCGCTGCTATAAATTGTCTTTATTTATTTTTAAATAGAAAACTAATTTCTTTGCCAAAAACTAAATGAACAACAAAATATTAAAACATTTTACTTGCTTTCGTCAAAACACAAGGTACCCATTTCAGTCTTTCATTTTTAACAAAAACCAAAGTACACATGGAGACCAAAATCCCTAAAGCTCCAATGCCAAAATCTCATCCATAAATGTTGAATCTTTTCACTTAAATCTCTCAAAATTCAAATTCTAACTACTGAAATCATCATCTAACATAAACCCAAAAACCCTTATCACAATTTTTTATTCCATTAGGTAAAAGTTCTTCGATTTATACATGCAGTTAATGAGAATGATTTCACTATTAATTTTTCACCTCTTTTCAGGTTTTCTATTTGTTCTCAAACTCTCAAACGTTTGGGTACTCGAATTTGGGTTATAACTGGTAAGTGTTTTTCCTTTTCTTTTTCATAGAATTTTTTTCTTGTATACCCTTTTACGCTTTTCCTATTGTTTAGTAGAAATTTAAAAATTTTCAATTAAAACGAAGAAACCCTATAGTAGTAGCTTAGAAAGCATGATTGTTAGTGGGTTCTGGTAAAAACGAATTTTCTAGAGAGAATTTGAGTTTTGATACACTTTTTTATTTAAGGTTTATCAAAAAGTTCTGTTTTTTTTTTTTTTTTTTTTTTGGATTTTTTTATTCTTGGGTTGTGTAGTTTGATGAGTACATAGAAGCTTATGAATCATGTAATGTTCACTCGACATTTGGGTAATTCAGCTTCGATTTTAAGGCAACTAAGTGTTCCAAGTCAGTTTAGAAATTACTTTAGTTAAAGGTTGAGCAACTTGAAGTACTTTCTTTGTTGTCTTTTTTTATAGAGTTGCGACTTTATTTTCTTAATGAATACACAATTAATTGTATCAATGCAGTAATTTTTATGAGAAAATATAGTTTTATGAATGTGTCTCGAATGTATAATGAAACATAAAATTCATAATAGGGACTGCTTTCAATTAATATTCACTCGAGTGATGAACAATAAAATTAGAAGTTTGTAATTACTGATATTTTTTGTTGGATGATATTGTTGTTGATCAAGAATTATTTATGTGTACTTTAAGCAACGGTTAGAGCTTTGTCTCATCATTCTGAATCAAAAAGAGTATTTTTGTGTTTGCTAAGAATTAATTATTTGGGAATATCCCTGCTACTACTAATTGAAAAGAGTCAAGTCCAGTTCTCATGGAGAATTGGCTAGTGACAGCTAGTACCATGATGGATTCATATCAAAAAATAATATTCATTTCAGGTAGTTCACATCCATATTTTCTAGTAGTATATATCCTTTATTCGAATCAAAGATTTGGAAGGCCTATTATATTTTTCTTAGTACCACTTTAGATTATGATCATTGGACTTGCTCAAATAGGCAGACTAGTGTTTGTTTAGTGTTCTGTTTTCAATTTTCTATTGTTTATAAATAGTGGATATATCGATATTATTTGCAGTAGCCTAATTAGAAAAACCTTGTTTATTTCTTGAAGAATATATTGTAAAGCTGGACTACTTAAGATTTTTTTAGTACATTTATTGTTAATTTGATACAATGGAGTTGTTTGAACATCATTGTCGCATTCTTTATAAATTTTTAGTAGTAACCTGTCCAAAATCATGCCTTTAGGACTCTTTTTGATCTGCTTGTTAAAGCTTTTTTATAATATTTGTATCTCCCGTCTATAATATAAGTTATCTTTAGGATCATCGTGTATCAAATATGATTCTCTGAAGATCACTAATACAACACTGTTTTATTTTCGAATGTTGCAATCTTTGTTGCTGGATATTTCTATTTTTTTTTTCTCTTGTTTTTTTACTGTTTCAACCAAAGAATTTAATTTTCAAAAAGATAAAGTGATCCAGGTAAGACGTGATAACTGATTCTGTCAAGAGATATATATTACCATTGACATGAAAAGATTTTATTTTTTAGAACCTGAACAATAAGGTCATCTGCTTCATGTGAGGTTTTGAAATAAATTCTTTCAGAAGTTTTGTGATGGTAGAGAGCAGCAAAAAGTCCTTCCTCCTCACCTGGTACAAATACTTTCTCCATCTTGTAGCTGCTTTATTTGTTGTTTCCGTAATTTCTTTAAATCAATTAACTGATTGCTTTATTTTTTTCGTGTAAAACAGAAATAGATAAAAGCTGGTTGGATCTTAGAAATAGAGGCAACAAAAGGTATATAGAGGGAGTAGATAGCTGCCTACTTGTAAGTGCTTCAAGTGAATATTGTGAAAAAGAATATGAGGACCAAATACAAATGGAAAAATAGTTTAAAGACTGCAGTGTATTATTTATCAGGTTGTCAATAAAACTTGAGGACCCAATACAAATGGAAAAATAGTTTAAAAGAATGAACTCACTGAATACTTTCTTTTCTTAGCCTTCTACTTCACTTATGATAGAAAAATTAGATGAAACTTGAAAAATTGCAGGCAAACCCTTGCAATTGTGGAGAATCAACTATCATGAAAGACAGAAATTGAAGTGATATTTAGCTCTCTATATTGAGTTGCTCATTAGTTCATATCTTTAGATCTGTGACCTTTGGTTGTGATAAGCATAGATTATGGATCTCTCTGCCAGTTTCTCTACTTAATAGAACATGGAAATTAGAATAATTAAACCAAAATGCTATTGCCAATGGATACATGTTTAATATTTCAATAAGCCACACATGCCAGTTTCTCTACTAAAAGTAGAAACTCATTCTTGTACTCATTAATTCACTTCTTTCTTTTCAAGAATATTAAACTCCTTAATGATGGTGATTCTTGTATGATGTTGACATCATTTCTTTGATCTATTTGTTTTTATGTATCTTGAGATATGATGTATTTTTTCGCTTTGCAGGTTCTTGTAGCAATAAAAAGAGAGGAAGAGGAAAATATAAATCTAAAACTGTAGATATTAAAACTAGATGTGGCAGCAAAATCACAGTTAATATTCCAGATAATATTGACAGAGCAGTTGGTTCTGGGGCTAGAGATATTGTTAATTACTATGGTTTGATCATGAGGAGCACTATCTCGTTCCGGGATGGAGATTGGCAAGCTATTGTTTTGAAACATGGCGAAACAATGTGGTTGAAGGTCCAGGTAAGTAGTTAGTTTAATATTGTACTTACTTTAGATCATATGGTTTATTTAGGTTCTGGTTATCAAAAATAATGTTACATGTGTTCAGGATAAATTCGAAATTAGTTGTGGTGTGCGACAACATGTGTTTCAAGCCTTTGTTATCAGCACTATGCAAAGGCTATTTAGAGCATGGAAAGCTCGATTAAGCAATCACTACTCTCGCTACAGCACAGATGCAGATAGATTGTCTAATCGACCTGAAGATGTTGAACCCGATGACTGGAAATATATGGTAGAGTATTTTGGAAGTGAGGATTTTAAGGTAACTTAATAATTAGTGGTGGTAAATTACTTTTTGAATAATGTTTTATTAATCTGTTGACTTATTGCAGGTTATAAGTGATAGAAATAAAAGAAATAGGGAAAAGCAAATAACCAAGCATTCATGTGGTACAAAGTCTTTTGCGGAAGTTGAGGAATCTACGGTGAAAATATATTTATTCCCCTATTGTCATGTGTATTTTTTATACTGAAATTTATTTGCCTATGCATGTCTTCATATTGGCTAAATTGTAGAGAAATGTTAAAATATTGAACTATATTGTCAAGGAATGTTTATATATTGAACTATATTACAGAGAAATGCTCAAACTGGTGAAAAGGAACAACCAGATAAAATATGGGAGATCCAACATACTTATAAAAATGATCAAGGAGAACTAGTGTGGTCGGATCCAAAATCCCAAGAAGTTCATGTAATTCTTTAAAACTCGTTTCATTATTTTTTTTCGATATGTTTTGTTATGTTTTGGTGTAAATGGGTGATGCATAAATGCAGGTCCAGCTCCAGGAACTTGTAGCTCAACAGAAATCTGTAGAAATCGACAATCCCATGACTCGAGATGAGATTTTATCCTCTGTTCTTGGTGAGAGAGCGGGATATGTTCGTGGAAAAGGGTATGGTAAGAAGCCTCCCAAAAAGAGTCGCACACAACAGACAAATTTAGAGGCCAGTGTATCTTCTGCAATAGAAATTATGCGTCAAGAGATGCAAGCCGAGATGGATCAAAAGTTGATAGAAGAACGTGAACAAATGATTGTCGAGTTGAAAAGAAATATGGAAGAGGAGATGAAAAAGAAATTGGACGAGGAGCGTGAACACGTGAATCTAGAAGTAGACAAAAGAATCCAGCAAGAAATGGACAAAAAATTTCAGGAGCAACTTGCTGCTTTCATGACCCAAATACAACAGGTTCTTTGCTCTGCACTTTACCTTCCTTCTTGACTATTCTTCTTTCCTCTTCTATGATTCTTCTATCTTTGGCTTCTTATGTTTTAATCTTTATCCTTTTCAGTTTTTTCTATCCTCTTTATGATTTCCTTTATCTTAAATTTGAGATGTTCAATGAGCCCTATGAAATCTGAGTTTTTATAAAGTTTTTAGCACTTTTTTTGTGGTTTTAAAGTCAAACATATGTATGCTTCCATGTCTTGCAGCTGTTAGGAATGAGGGGCTAGTTCGAGTAGCTCTTTCCCCAATTCTATTCCCTCTATGCAATTGGTAAAGGAGGTCCCTTCTGGTGACCTTTCCCCGAAGGGAAAGGTTGATGTTAGTTTAATTTACTTGAGGTTGTTCTTGATGAGAAACAAGGGAAAGTTTCTCTGACCGGAAAGGTTGAAACTGGGGTACTAAGGGGAGGACTATGCTCTTGTTTGGCAAGAGAAACAACACGTTGACCCTAGGCTTGACCAACCCCGACCCCTGCTATCATTGTGAACCAATTAGTGAAATTAAAACTACACTTCAAGTCGTTGAATACAAACTTCTTCGTAACTTAAAGCTCATTTTTTAAGACCCATTAATCCACTTTTTAAAAGATGTTAAAAATAGATGGAATAAAGTAGGTAAGATGTTAAAAATAGCATTCCATATATGTGCACCCCCTAACCAAATTCATCTTTCTAAGTTCATAATTGTCTCTTCTATATAGGTACTAATACCCTAGTTTTAAGTAGCTGCTGCTTTGATTTTTATTTTAATATTTGAACTGTTGCCGCACATTTTAGGCTGATGGCGCCAGTGTTAACTAGCTGTTGTTGCTATGATTTGAGTGTTTCAGCTATAGCTAAAAATTTCAAGTAGATATTGGTTGCTTGTCTTATTTTATGACATAAATATGGCTAATTAGCTGCTTCTAGATTTCAAAAGGCAACAGATTTCATACATTTTCTTACCTCATTTAGAGTTCCAAGTGAAGCTGGACATTCTTAAGGATAGTCCTGTCCTCCATACATATGCACAATTTGTTCTCTTTTTAACTAAATAGTTGCACTTATTTTCAATTCTTCATCTTATCTATTCTTAAGGATAGTCCTGTCCTCCATACAGGCACACAATTAACTAATTCTCCCTTAATCTAAGATAAATAGATGCAGGCAGGTTATTTCTTTTAGGATTTAGTTTTCCCTTAATCCAACTATCTATCTTTATACCTAATAGTCTACTTTTTAAGTAGGAAATTTCAATTTATAACTAACTTAAGAATGCTTGTGATGGTGGATGCAGTAGTGATTCCAATTTAGGATTCTCGTTTGTTTAGATATAAAATGATGTCCCTTACTGTTATGTGCCTACTTGTATTGAATTATGAGAATTGCCAAAGTAATCTTGGATTGTTTCTCCTTAATAGCAGGGACAATCTGTTTAACACGATCACAACTGGGACTATAAGAAGCGCTTGAAGGAAGATCACATTTTTTGCTTTTTTGGCCATTTGTATATGAAATACAATGACAATGAAATGGACAACTTGGAGGCACTAACTTTTATTTTTTGGTTATGTATAGGCTACATTGATTATGAACAATGAATTATTGTGTAGTCTAGTCTAGAAAATTTTTAGCAATGAAAGTATTTCTAATATCGTTGTTAGAGATGTTTTTGGTGTTTGGTTGAATTACATTGAATGCTTTTAATATTGTTATACAAATTATAATAATTTGTTGTATTAGTTTATTGAAAAATGTCACTTTTGAATTTGGTAATTATATAGTTATTGAAAAAATATATTTGTGGCGAACTAATCTTGTTACAAAATATTAACATTTGTAGCGACTTTGTTGCCACTAAAAGGTTAAGCTCTTGTGGCAATGTAAAACTTGTGCCACAGAAAATATAATAGGTTTGGGGCAACTTAAATTGTGTCGCCACTAAAAGAAGAAGCTAGTGTGGCATAAATATTGTTGCCACTAAAAGTGTAAAAGGTTATTGAGGCGACTATGTTGCCACTAAAAGTTAATATATAGTGGCGACTCATCTAAATATTAATTATTTAATTTATTTTTTGTAGCATCAATGTATAGTTTTTGTAGCGACAAAAACCGCCGCACTAAGTTTACTTTTAGTGGCAACAACATAATATCGCCACCAAAAATCTTCAGTATCGACTTGAAGTGTAGCAAACCACTAGTCGCCACTGAAAGTTTTTAGTGGCGACTTTTTGATATTTAGTGGCGAGTTTTGTCGCCACAGAAAGACTGATTTCTTGTAGTGAAAGAAAGTCAATAAAGTGAAAAATCTTCACACAACAAATATCGGGCATCAAGTAGCTCCAATGGGTTATGTAACCCCGGGGGGTGTTCTGTTGTCCCTTCTCCAACATGGACAAGAGGGATACTATTCGAAGTAATGTTATAATGTTCAAGAAGGTGAAGAGGCAGATTATGTGGGCAACTACCAAGGCAAAAGAGGGTATGATCAAGGTGTTTATCAAAGACCTTATCAACAACCCTACCAACAACCTTACCAACAACAAGGACAATGGAGACCAAGTCAAGGGAGAGGCAGTTGGAGCGGTAATGAAAAAGAGAGAGGAGTCGGTTCTTCTCAACAATATGCTCCAAGACCTCCTTTCAAACAACATGATCAGAAGCAAAGGCTCCTACAAAGTTGGAAGAATTATGAATCAAATGATCCAAACCCAACAAGGATACACCGAAGACATAAAAGACTTGAGTTGCGGAATGAAAGATATGAGACAAAAAATGTCATCACATTCCACTTCCATCAAGGACCTTGAAGCGCAAATGAGCCAACTTGCACATCAAGTCAATCAAAGCCGCAAGAAGCACTACCAAGTGATACGATAGTGAATCCTAAGAGAGGCGGTAAAGACCAAGTGATGGCTATCAAAACTCGAAGTGGCAAGACATAGGAAGATCCAAAAGCCAAGAGTAATGATGATATGAAGATTATAGTTCATAATGATCATGTGGGTGTTGAGTTGAATGGTGATGAAGCTAATGAGGAGATGGTGCAAGAAGAGGTAGAGAGGCAAGAGGAAGACGATGATGTTGAAGAAGTGACTCAAAAGCCCACCTCCCAAAACACCACTACCCAAATGGCCAAACCAAAGAAAACTCCATCACCCAAAGAAAGCCTTCCTAAACTGAGCTCCATTCCCAAAGCAAACCTTTCAATCCCACAAAGAAGCAACAAACAAAGTGAAATCTCTCATGCCAAGAAAATTTGGGAGAAGATAGCAACAACTTCCATCAACATACCTTTGGTCAATGCGTTGGGATAAATGCCTAACGTTGCTAAATTCATGAAGGATTTGGTGACCAAGAAGACCTATGAAGATTTTGAGACAATCAAGGTTACTCACCAAGTTAGTGCAATTGTATCAAAGCACGTTGTTGAACCCCAAAAAATAAATTTTTTATTAAAAGAGATATATTTCGGGTATATTTCAATAAACTGGGACTGCAAAGGGGTTCTTTGGAGTCACCACCTAATTTAGAATAATTAAGAACCGTAAGTTAATTAATGAGTGTATTCCCTTTTAAAAGGAAAAATTAAAGTTAGAGATTCTAGGTAAGTGGTTCTTTTAAATTCGAAAGAAAGTCCCTATTACGGGAGCACTTTTGAAAATCCGCTAAAAGCGGTTAATCCGGAAGTTTTCACGAATTTTGATATAATAATAATATTTTAGATTATTTTGAAAATATAATGTAAATAAATAAAAGGGATTATAAATAAATAAGTGATAACGAAATAAATAAGGATGATAAAATAGGATAAGGGATAATAGAATAAATGAAGGATAATAAAATAAATAAGGGATAATAAAATTGAATAAGGATAATAAATAACCAATGATAAATAAATAATGGGTAATAAATGATTAGAGGTTAAATAAATAAATATCAATAATTGATTAATTGATTAAAATAAATAGATAATGATAATTAAATAAATGAATAATTATAATTAATCAATTAATTAATTAAATTAAATTAAATAAATAAATAAATAACTAACTATTAATAAAATAGATAAATAAATAATTTAAATATAAATAATGATAAAAGGTACAATATTAATTGATTTTTGATTTACACTCATTAATTGACGAACGGTTCTTGATACCTTAAATTAATTGGCGAATTTCAAAAAAACGGAAATAAATAATTACATAAAAGCAATTTCTAATCATGCAATAAGATAACAATTTCATAATATAAAGTGTCTTCCTCCAAACCAGACTATTAATTACTTCATTCAGTGGTTACAAGCCTTTTTGGGCTGCACTTTTAACTCCGCCTGGTAAATATATACTACTATCTTTCAACTAAAGAGAGTAAAGTCAATGCTTTTATTTACTTCATCCGTTTTTTGCCAAAGCTCTGGCGTACTGTCTCTCCTCCTCCTCCTATATATGACACCTCCCCAAACCCCAAGAACACACAAAACCATACTCTTTCCTCTACTCTTAAATTGTTTTTGCTACTCTCTGCCCCTCTTATTCTTCTTAAATATCCAACAGGATTGATGGGGTACGCTTCAGGGGATTCCAGCTTATTAGAAAATCAAATAAGAATTCTGATGATAGCGATGTCCAATATCGAATGTCAAATGAAAATGATAAAATTAAACTGCATCTCTAAGTGAAAAAAGGGGCTGACAATGTAAACTTTCCACCACATATGCTTGTAAATCAACTCTGTCCTATGCCAACTAATTTATTCTCCTGTGCTGATATGCAAAATCTCATGCAACCGCCGGTGCCAACACTCCCACCTTCACAAATTTTACAGACCGACAACAGCCTATCCCAATTTACACCTACCTCTGAATTTTTTAGGTCTTAGTATACCCTAGGAGATTTCTCAGGCTTAGCAGAATGTAAAAATGCGCTTTAGTGTTATGATCCACTACTTTTACTCATGGTTTGTATTTCACATGTTGTTTCTATTATCAATGAGGCAATCTCATTTTCTGTTTCTTTCTTATTTACTTTGATAATGGTCTATGTGATTACAAATTGAATGCCAACCTATATGAACTATATCTAGTCAAATGCAAGTCAAATATTTGTCCATACATCATGTCCAGCATATGAGGAGCGGGCATCACGTCACCACAGAAAACGGTTGCTTATCAAACTAAAGAAATGAGTAATTAAGGATGTGTACTGATACCAAGGAGAAGGAAAATTAGATTCTGAAGATAATAGACGCCGATATCATGCTAGTACTACATAAGGTTCAAATTCACATGGAAATAGTTTAGGGCTAATCACAAATATATACAACCCTAACACCAAAATTATAAAAAATAACAACATTATTCCAATTTACAAAATATACTAACATTTCTTTACCCATTATATACAAAACCAACAAAATTAACAAATTAGGGTTCCTTCTTCTTCCTACTGCGCCCCCCCACTGCCACCACCCCAGGCGGCGGCGCCGCCTAGTCGCCGCCGGCCACCCACTGGATTTTTTTTTTTTTTTTTTTTTTTTTTTTTTTTTTTTTTTGTATCTAAGATATGAAATATACATATAAACATTGATTTTTCTTTGAAAATACACTTGCAACATACATATAAACAAAAAATACATGTAAATACACAAAAAAAATATTTTACATACACTAAACACACACATACATACAAGGATCTACGGATCTACAAATTAAACATACAAATTTATGTATGTCACACATACACTTGACATACACACAAAAACACATACCAAAAATACAATAGATGCTCAGATATACATGTTCATACAGTAACATACACGTTCATACACTTCTGTGCTGAAAATTATTACATGTATATACACGAACATACAGATACAAACACTTGCAGATCTGAATTTGAATGTGTATATTCAAATGTAAAAAAGAAGAAGGAGAAGCAGATCTGAACTTGTATTAACAAAATACATGTGTATACATAAAAATACACACATATACACGTACAAAATGAAAAAAGAAAAAGAAAAATGAGGAGAAGATGAGAACAGAGGAGCAGATCTGCTCCAATCGCCATGGTGGAGACACGCAGCGGCTGCGACGGCGGAGCAGAGGCACGGGGGAGGGGGGTGACGGCGGGAGGGTGGGGTGGGTGGGTGGAGGAGAGGAGAGAAAGAGAGAGGGAGAAGTTAGGGTTTTGGGTAGAGAGGGAAGAAAGGAAATGAAAAATTGTATATTTTGTAAAATGTGAAAAAGTGTTGGTATATAGGGTAATTATTTAAAAATATCGGTATTTTTTGTAATTAAGTGGTTTAGTATGTCAATTAGCGTAAAAATGTCAATAGTTTATTAGGCTATAAATTTTCTTGTTAGGCCCTTTTTTTTTGGGCTGTAAACTTTGGTTTAAATCGAAACACCGATGTACTGAACTAATGTGCCGAACTAAAAAAACGAACCGAACTGAAGTATAAAAATTATGAATTTTTCTACACTTCAAACCGAACCGAAGACCGAAGTACCAAACCGAAGTTTTGAAAAAAACCGAACGGAACACCGAACGCCCACCTCTATGAAACAAAACCGGGTTGGCACTGCTTTCTGCTGTGTAGGAAGTAGTGGCAGTTTTTGTAATTTAGGAGGTAAAAAGGTATGGTGACATTTTTGTAATTACGGCTTCAAAAAATGGTCGGAGGCATTTTTTAAATTACGAGACGTTCTCTATTAGTAAGGGTATTTTTGTACTTTCAACTTCATTTAATGGTAAAGTGCTTATGTTTTCAAGACCACCAAAAAAGTATTTATATTTTTAAGACCGGATACATTTGTGCTCCTTTTTGTAATTCATCCATTAAGATACTTGTTGTGCAGAGTCATAATTTTTGCACCCATATGAAAAAACTTACATTTTAGCCCCTTATCAGGAAAAGCTCTTGATGATCGCCATATCTTACTAGCAACAACGCCTGGTGATCTCCCAGGAGCTTTTCCTCGGGGTTCAAAATGTAAGACTTTCTTACTGGGGAACCACTATGATAAAAATGCGAAATTTGTCTATTTCGTACAAAACTTTTTCTGATGGGTCGTAAAAATTTTCATGGGGTACGCTAGGAATACTTTAACGAAATAGTTAAAATTTTAAAGTGTTGATCAGCTTCTCCATCTTGATAGAGGTAAGGTTTGCGTACATCTCACCCTCTCTATATTCCACTTGTGGGATATCAAAAAATTTCGTCCCATGTACCCCCTTATCCTTGGTTATGTCATTTTGTCCCCACTAAGCAATGTTTTAGCAAAATGGCCTCCTACCCATTTTTAAACATATGAAAAGTCTATTTTGCCCCTGACCAATATTAGCCCTAATCCTATGTCCTAGCCGCCCCTTTTCTTTTTCTTCTCTCTCTCTCTCTCTCTCTCTCTCTCTCTCTCTCTCCGAATTAGGGTTAGTTTCCTTCCCCTTTCTTTTTTCTTTGTTTAGTTTACTGTGAATTTGTCTTTTCTCTTTGTTGACGTTCATTATTTATCTAATTTTTTGTTCCGTGAATGTTTAAATTTTGTTGTTAATCAATAGTGTTTATATTTGTTATATTAATTTATTTTAATTAGGTATTTAATATAATTTTTATTATAGTATTGTCATTGCACTTTGATTTGCTTTAACAGTCGAAATTGTTGCCCACAGGGCAACAGTTGACCTATTTATATTAATTATGTAGTTAATTTAATTTTTAGTAAAGTGTTGGCTGTGTAGTTTATTATCCTTTTTACTTTCAAAAGTGTTGCCCACATGACAACAATTGACATAAGACTCAAGCATAGTCTTCCTTTTTCTAGAAAATATTGCCCTGTAGGCAACCGTTGATATCAGAACATCAAGTATGAGTTGTGTTTTTTTATGGAAAGTGCTGCCTATCAAGCTGCACTTTCCTTACTGCTTAGTAGTAGATATTTTCCTTTTTATTCTTGTTTTTATTTTTTGGATGTTGATATTGCATTTTTTTGCTAGTACAAAGAAAGTTGTTGGTGCAATCCATAGACGAGATGGAAGAGCTTATAAATCAACCGGCTGTTTTTGAAGATGTCGTTGCTAGTAAAAGACAAAAATATGGATTTGATTATGATTATGATATGCCATCATCAGTCTGTTGGACAACTCAGAAGATGTTGTGGCTGTTACACCATCTAGTAATATGGAGATCGAGACATTTTGTACGGCAGACGATTTAGAAAAAACTACTATTTAGATTCTATGTAATTTTGTAATAGTATAACAGACTTTTGACCTTGTTCTTGTTTTATTTTACATTCGAATTTGGGTTCTGTTGCACTATATTAATGTTATTAATCATATATTTAAGCGTTATTTCATGTATTCCACATTTTTTTCTTTGACTTAGACTTTTCATCTTGTTGGATGTGAGGGAGTGGGAACTTGTAATTTGTCTAAGGGTTCGGTGAAGTGTTGTCCAGACAATTACTGAATGTTGTTTGCCTTAGGAAATTTAGTGAATTGTTGATGTTTATGTGATGCTTGGGAGGCAATACTCCAAGGTTATTGTGTGAGATAAGTTGTGGGAGGGTGAAGGCAACATGCTGCATGTGAGGCTGCTTATGCAGCATCATTTCAAGTGTATTAGCTTTGGAAATTTGGATATGGGGTGGATGCCAAGTGCTGCCTGTTAAAAGTTCTAGTTTGTGAGGGGTGTAGGTCAAGTGCTGCTTGTCAGGCATCCAGTTAAGGGATTTAGTTTGTGAGGGATGTAGGCCAAGTGTTTCCTAGGCAGCAACTCAATGGAATTGGGTGTGGGGTATTGGTAAGTATTTGGGGTCAACTGTTGCCCATTTGCCAACACTTGTATCTAAACACACTGCAACATTTATAGGGAATTTCACTTGGTGAATTTTGTGAGAGTTTGGGGGTGAGGTGCTACCTAGGCAGCAGCATTTCAAGTGTATTAGCTTTGGGATTTTAGGTAGGGGTTGATGCCAAGTGCTGCTGCATGTTAAAAGATCTAGTTTGTGAGGGGTGTAGGTCAAGTGCTGCTTATCAGGCATCCTGTTAAGGGATGTAGTTTATGGCGGATGTAGGCCAAATGTTGCCTAGGCAGCAAGTCAATGAGAATTGGGTGTGGAGTGCTGGTAAGGATTTGGAGTCAACTGTTGCCCATTTGCCAACACTTGTATAAACACAATGGTAAAGTGTTGCGTCGGCATCAGTTCATGGAATCTTGGAGAAGGTTTTGATGAGTTAAACATAAACTGCTGCCATCTGGACAATACTTTGGGGCAGTTAATCCAGTCTAAGTCGGGTTTGGGATAAGTGTTGCCTATCTGACCACACTTTAAGGCATTTGAACTGCAGCGAGAATGAGTGGGAAACCTATTCTTATTTTGCAAGTTTTGTGGATTGAATATGTTCACCTAACTTTAACGAAAATGAGAAATAGTTGTGCTTACAGTCAAACGAAAAGTATTTTTTGACAAATTTAATGCGATATCATAAGAAAATAACATATTCATGCCACAGCTCCAGCTCTGTTTCTATATCTTCTTGCATGTGGATGTTGGACCTGAGTGTGGAGGCAACTTGTTCTATTGTGTCCAATTCTTTTGCATCTCGAGCATCTGATCCTACTCTTGAAGAATTCTGCTCTTGAAACATATCTTTTTGTTTGTCTCCTACCGAGCTGAACTTTTGTATTCGGTGGGTGTACAATGAATTCCTTTATACTTTGTGGAACATCCCACGAGCTGTCACTTCCCACTGGGAGAATTTCTCCCTGATAAGTTTGCATCCAAGTGTTTCTTTTGAACCAATGTGCACAGTAAGTCGACTTGTTCAAGTTTCTTCTCTCTATTGCTGCAATGGCGTGGATGCATGGTATTTCGTCTGTCTGAAACTGTAAGCAACCACATGACCTCTCATTTAAATCTACAGTTAATTCATCTTTTCCATCTTTGACAGTAAAACTTGTGTCATTGCTTGGATTTACCTGCAAGCAAAAGATAATATCAAGTAAACAAAAAAGTGAAGTGTTACATGAGTGTTTGTTTGCAGAGCTAATAGTCAATAGTTTTTTTGAACAGGAGCTACTTACTATCAGCCTAAAATCAGTAGGAATCATGTTGGTGAGCTTTTCTTCGGCCCAATATGTGAGGTCATGAAATGTGGCTCATGCATCATTTCTCCTTTCATAAAACCAACTTTGGAGCTTGTTTTGGATGTAATCTATCAATCCCAATATAGGCAGCTTCCTGGCCTTCGCGAGAACAACATTCATGCACTCTACATTATTCAATTTTTGCTTTGTTTAGTGGTGTATCTAGGCGTTGGAGGTTGACTGGCAACAAGAAGCCACAACTTGTAGGGCAATTTAGTACACAAGTAAAGTGCTGCCTGTTGTGCATCACATATAGAGATCCCTATACATTTTTGTTTTGCACCAAACCTTCAAGTGTTACCCACAAGGCAACACTTGAAAAGACACTTACTATGCATTCAAAACTGCTGCCTATTAGGCAACACATGTAGAGCTACTCTACATTTGAACCAGAGCTACTCTACATGTAGTGTGGCCCTGTGGGCAACACTTACAAGGCACCACTTCGGGCGATGAAAAGTGCTGCATATTAGGCAATACATGTAGAGTTTATGTAGCAGCAATTGTTTGCAGTTCAACTGCAAGTGCTGCCCACAAAGCAACGAGTGTATTACAAACACATTACATTGCAACAAATCTTAAAAAGCTTTTTCTGTTAGCACCAATTAACATACATCATCTACAAGTTATTTCAAGTTAATTTAGGTAAAGCAATGCAGTTGCGACTAAATAAGAGTAATTGCAATTTCTATTCGTAAATTCAGCAGCAAATACAGATTCAAAGTAATATAATTTTTTTTTTGCAGCAACTGAAAATCAATGTGACGTTATCTAGCAGTAGTTTTCAATCATTATCATCAAAATTCATAAATCGCAGTAGCTAATCTGTGATTATACAAAAACTAAACAAATTCCACGAATTTATGATGAAATTATGCAAAATTTAATTTAAAAACTACGTAAAATTAATGAAATATTGAAGAAACTTACCTTTGAATCTTCTTTTTTCTAGAAATTTGAGTTCTTAGGTTAATCAGTTGGAAGAGCAAAGGGACGAAGGTCTGGAAATAAGTTGCAGAGTTAATGGAGGGAAGATCTGGTTTATATACTGTGTTTATATGATTTGTTTAGGGGTAATTTAGTCCAAAAAGATTGATTTAACTTAAAGAAGGTCATTCTTGCTAAAGCACTCTTAGTGGAGTCAATTAGGCAAACCATTGCCTTAAGTGTCATAATTTTGTCATTTACCCGTGGGATATCACTGGATTTGTTAGTTTTGTTTGGTTTGATTTTTAGAGTGTTGATCAACGCACCGCTAGCGTATGAAAAGTTCTAGAAGCATAGCCAGAGCTGCTAAAACTTCGGGAAAGATTCATGGATATCAACTAAAAATCTTAGGAAAAAGTCCGGGAGTTTTAGGTAAATAATATTATAGCTTGAAAATTCAAAAACTCTTTTCAATAAATTATGATTTCTTAATTATTTATCTAAAATTTTACAAGTAGTATCTATTCATTAATCATAACATTAAGAAATGGCTACCTGGCTAAAATATAACGGTTGCATATGTAAACAACGATAGTCAAGGTACAATCACTTTACAAAAAAGATACAAATAGTAGTAGCTTAAGTTTATTTGGTTTAGTAGTATGTTTGACATTGCTTCTGCAAAGCTTAAAGTTTTTTTTAGTTTTAAAAAAAATATTTTTGTATGAATTTCTGAGGTGTTCGGAAAAAAAAAAAAAGTAATTCTAGTAGAAGCAGAAACAGTTTTTCTGCTTTTGGGGAGAAGCAGATATTTGTAGCTTCTCCCAAGAAGCAGAAGCATTTTATTAATTTTTTCTAAGTCAAAATATTCTTACCAAAAATTCTTATTTACCAAATTATTCCTCATTAATTAACCACATCAATAAAATTATATTTCTCTTTTTTATTTTTTTTATTTCTACATACTTTTACAAATCTTCTTTCTCGTAGGTCTAGTTTTTATTTCTAGATATTTCTCTCAACCCTATATAGACTTTCTCTCTGCCAAAGCTACAACTACAATAACAATTCCTTGAGTCAGTTAAATTTCTACCTTTTAGGTTATCACTTTGATTTAACTATATTTTTTGTGGTTCAAAAACTTAAATTTCTATCTTTTACTTTATGTTTTTATACTTTAACTAATATTTTTTTTTAAATTAATGTCTTTTGCGATAAATATTTAATATTATTTTTTTTGTTTCTAATAATCCATATGTGAAATAAATTTGGATGTCTTTTTCGTAATTTTACACCCATAAGTATTTTTTTGTAAAGATTAATCAAAGAAAAATTATTTATCAAAAGTACTTTCTCTAATGAGTTGTCCAAACACAAACTGCTTATTAAAAAAGTACTTTTCCCAAAAGTTCAAATAAGCAGTTTTTGGCAGTAATCCCAAACAGGCTCTAAAACTTAAAAGGAAAAATTACATAAATAGACAACTTAAAACACTTAATTAACTAACATAAATAGATTTTTAAAATATTATTGAACATAGCAATTTTAATAGGTTTTTTACAAAATATAATTATTTTTGGTAACTAATGTGAAATCCTTAAACATAGACATCATTCCTAAATTAACTTCCCCTAAATTCTCTCCATTATCAGACCTTTTTTTTCCTAAAACTAATTTTTCACATTCTCGTTTCTTTCAATTTAATAGACATCATTTCTCCATTATCAGACCTTGTATATATTGTTTACTAATACAATCTAATAGACGTAAATAATGCACAACACCTAAAGCTTCTCTCCATTTTTCATTACTGAAGGCATCAATTGGGTATTCCAGCAAAGGCATCCGGATGTGAACTCCATTCTAGAGCCCGTCCCATTTCAAGGACAGCAATGTCTGACAACATTCATCATTCTCTATTATGTCATGAACAATTTATATGTAGTTTACTACGGAAATTTTATTAAAGCACTTCAAAGTCGTAAAAGCAGTAGGACACCATCTTTGCCTGTATGCATATGAAGATTTTTTATTTATTGTAAAATGCTTAATTTTATATCTTTAGTTATTTCCTTGTTAACAACTCAATTTGTATTCGTATATTCATGTATAACTTTGTATATTTGTAAATTCATGTATAACTTTGTATATCAATCTTATAGTTAGTATCTATATTCATTTATTTCAGTGTGTGTGTGTGTGTGTGTATATATATATATATATATATATGTGTGTGTGTGTGTGTGTGTGTAATTTGTATAGAAACCTTATTGCTGGTTTGTTTTCATTGTAGGGTTATACTTTTTATGTTTCTGCCAATCGAGTATTAAGAAAGATTCTCATTGGGCAGCTACTGTTGTGGATATTGCTAAAGAGTTGAAGGAAAATTGATAGATAGGCACTTGAATATGTATGGGCGAATGTGCTTTGGGTATTTTTTAGATTTTCTAAAGGCTCATATACAAAAAACAGCTTATACGACAATTGATGTTGAGGAAAATTGAATCTGATAGGTCTAATACGCTGTTGAATTTTGGAATTAGAGAGTTAATATAGCTTTGTATAATTATGTATATCTTTGTATTTTTATATATCTAGTGTATTGTTTGTATATATTTACTTTGTATAACTTTGTATAATTTAGTATAACATTGTATAACTTTATATAACTATGCATTCTTTCGTATTTCTGTATATCTACAAGTGTATTTTTTAGTATATCTTTACATTGTATTACGTTGTATAACTATGTATTGTTTTGTATTTCTATATATCTACAAATTTATATCTTTCTATCTACATGTATTTTTTTGATGTTTTTTCCCGGTTGCGGTAGTGGACGGTGGCGGGGGAGGGATGTGATAGTGGTGGTTAGGTTTGTAGGAAGAAGAAGATAGAACGGACAACAATTTAGTAAGATACCAACATATTCTATAAAGTGTAAAAAAAAGTATAGCTATATTATGTAAACAAAATAGTATAGCTATTTTATATAATATAGGTCTTTAATATTGTCTATTTTTCTATTATATAGAAAGATGAAAGTGGTCGTCCAGGGGTATAATAGTAAATTCAAAAGAATCAATAATTTTCATCTTTATTTCACCTCATCATTCACCATGTTATTACACGTGATTGATGGTGCTTTCACACCGGTAAACATCAAGCTTTTTTGCAGAATACAGTCATCAATTCTAGAAATCTCTCTCCATAGTCATACTTTCAAACGTAATATCAGCTCTTTTCACTTTTCAATGTTTGCTAAAATTTCTTTTTCTTTTGGGTGAAATATACTCTAGAAACTCAGTCATTCTAGGGAGTAATACTCTAGAAACTCCTCCATGCCTCTCTTAAAAGTATATATAAGTGTAAATACAATCTTTTACCTAAAGCTTTTAACAAAAGCTCAAAGTTTCACCTCCTTGCCTTCTTTGTGGTACGATTTTTCCTTAATCTTTTCTCTAATTTTATTGTTACTTTCACCTTCTGTTTAACTTTTTAATGTTTTGGTTATGTTTGTTTTGATTGTTTCACACTTTTGGCATGAGTCTCCTTTTGGTATAAGTATTGTAAATTTCTCAATTTTTATTAGCTTCAATCAATTTTTTCTACTTCATACCCTTCCAGATTTGACTTTTTATTCTTACATGGGTTTACTTCTTTTTAATTCTTTCACAATTTTGGTGTGGGTATTGTAACCTCATAGAAGCTGTGATTCTATAACTTAATTCTCTATATTTCTTTTTTTCCCTTATTCCTGATTTTACTTCCTAGATTTTGCTACCAATATTTCTAACCTTTGGTTTCAATTTTTCTTTGGTGAAAGTTGATTCTAAGTCTTTCTGAAATTCTCACCATTTTTATTACTTTGTTGCAGTGTTTGTTGGTAATTGTGATTACTATTTTCGGGCTGCTCTTTGAATTTTTTGAGTGTTGCAGTATCAGGTTAGCTTTTCAATCTAATTTAGTAATCAATCAGATTTAACTTAATTCTGTATGACGCTACTACCAGACTGGGTGGGGGTGGGGGCAAGTGAAGGAGATAACTATTACGACTAAAAGACATTAGTATTAGTACTAACCTCCTTTTACTCCCTCTCTGTAGTTAAAGCATTAGATTGGTTAAAGCTTTGGTGTATTAATTTTGTTGTTTTAATTGTATACAACTTTGGTGTACTACCTTTATGTAAAAGGTTTTTATTTTCGAATTAATGTTGAGTTGAGGAAATTAATCGCATGAAATAAGGATGCACATGTACCCTTCTAAGTTCATTTGATAATTCACTATGTATTCATCTAAATTAAACACTACAGTATTTGGTTTGAAGATAATGTGAGAATATTTATTGACCAAATGACATCTATAATTTAGTACTCATTGACACATCTCTATATTATACAAGGGCTTGCTTACAGTAATATATTGTATGAAGCCTTGAGAATGTCCCTGTATTTGTGTCTATAGATTGCAGATTTATAAAGCATCATCCCTTCTTCCTGTTTTAATGAATTTTGTATTGTTGTATTGCATTTTCACAAATCTGGCTACATTTTAAGAGGAAGTCGGAAACTTTAAATAGGTATTGGTTTTTAGTAATCAATTTGTGAATGTTTTTCATTTTTCATTATCGATATAAAATGATTTATTTAATTTAAATTATTCTTTCTCAGGACTTTTCTACCATATTCAAACACATTTGCAATTAAAAGGTAATATTTCCTATCAAAGTTTAATTATATATGTACTTAGACCATCTCCAACCTTGCACTATTTCTTGCACCAAATGCTATTTTGGTGCAAAAAATGGTGCAATGAAGTTCCAACCTTGCACTATTTTTTGCTTCATTTTGGTGCATGAATAGTGTTGCACCAAATTTGGTGCAACACTATTCACTTGCACCATTACTATTTAACATAATTTTATTATTATTTTTTATTATTTAACACTTTTAATTTAATATATAAATTTTAATTTTTACATTTAAATTTCTAATATGCCTATTCATCTACACCATTACTATTCATTAATATTTTATTTTATTTATTTATTTTTATAACACTTTTATTTTAACATATTTTAAATTTTAATTTTAAAATTTAGATTCCTAATATACCTAATAATTTTTTATCTAATATTTTATAATATTAATTTTACATCTTAATTTTGGAGTGTCTTATAATTAATTTTCGTGCATTATTTTTATAAAAATTGTGAGTTAATTTTATAATATTAATTACATCTTAATTTTGGAGTGTCTCATTTTGCACTTCATAGTGCATTAATAGAGCATTTATGAGAGCAACGTGCTAATCATGGAATTGAATATTTATGTAGAATTAAAATAAATTCTACCGTAATGTAATATTTATTTAATTCTATTGTACCAATGATTTTACTTTTATTTGAATTATCCATTAGTATGTATAACGTATAATATTTGCTTACAATTTATATTATTTAAAAATTAATGGTATAAAATAATTTGCTATTAAATAGTTATATAACAATGGATTATGAATTATATGGATAAATATGTAAAAAAGAAAAAAAGGAATGATTTATTTTATGAAATTAAAATATAAAATTTGAGTAAAAAAATAATATAATATAGAAGAGAGAGAAGAATATAAATAGAATATTCTTTTTTGGTGCAAAAAATAGTGCAATGGGTTGGAGTTAGTTTGCACCATTTTGGTGCATGCACTATTTTAGATTTTTAGTGCAAAAAATGGTGCACAAGGTTGGAGATGCCCTTAGATAAATAATTGTATGTTTACCTAAATTATTTCTATTTGCTTATATGCCAATGATGTTAGATGTACATATTAATCGTTAATAAATGTGTGTTGAGTGTGGTTAAACATGTAATTTAAATTTGAATTTAGTATTTATTTCATGCCTTAATCTTCTAAAAATTTAGGGAATAGAAATGTTAAGACATGGGGAACTTTGAAAAAAAATACGTGGATAAAAGGGCTAGGAGATGCGATTATATAAATTGACCTAATTAGAGCTCTAACTTGCTAATATTCATGATGATTATTTTGTGGAATGTGCATCGACTAATCTTAGAATTGATTTTAAGAAGATGTGCATCAACTAATCTTAGACTTGATTTTAAGAAGATAATCATTTATGCTCTTATCTTGCTTTCTCCTTGTCTTTGAGAACCTCTTTCCCTAACGCAAGAAATGACATCCTCAGAAGAGAAATATACACTTGTAGATACAAGAAACTGTTGATAATGCTCACCTAAAATATCATCCATTGCAAAATCAATGAAACACTGTGATGCATATTTTAGTTGTTATAAAAGTCAGGACTCTCTTTATGTCCTTTATGTCATTATGTGTTTGATGAATGGTGATTAAAGATATAGGTAAAGTTTTGTCTTATTCTTTTCTGTTATAACTTTTTTGATAACGAGAATAACTGTAATTAACTAAAATAGTTCCACTGTTACATGCCTTCAGAATTTGTAGCTGTATAGCTCTCTTTTTTATTTCAGCAGTATGTTTTAAAACAATGATATTTTTATCTAGCTTACCACCATATATCACAATGTTACATTTCTGTTGCGCTTATAATGTTGCATTCACCACTGCAAAATGGATCATACTTGGTATATTACTTTGCTTGAATTTAGTCCAAATGCAGTGACATAATATATATATACCGATCATTCTGTATTTTCATTCTTTTGAAGTTGATTGAATGCTAGACTATATATCTTCATCTTGTGGATTTTATGATGTGTAGGAGTTTACAAGTGCATCAGGTATTTAGAAATATTATTCGGCCTTCACTTCTAAATAAACACATTATTATGTACAAGTTTATTAGTTCAGTTGTGTATACTGTTCAATTTAGAAATACTTACTTTGTGTGTGTTTGCTACAGGAGTGGGTAGAAGGAGTGATGAAAAAATTTGTTGCTCTGTGTTTTATTTTGCTCTGTTCATTTACATATCATCAACTAACTCATTGTTTGTGATTTATAAAATCTCATAGGATCTGATGGAGTACTTGATCACATTGTCTGAAGCAGAAAGCAAGAGTCTATGATAAACGATATTTAAAAAGGCACATTGCGTCTCTTGCTTTTGCTCTTTCTCTCTATTAATTCTTATTTATTGCCTCATCTATTTAAATAAGAACAACTTAGACTTAGTGTTAAAAGGTACCAAGATCTTTGTCAAAAATTGCAACAAAGGATTTCAAGAATAGCATCATGACTGCATTACATTTTGTCAACATGAAGAGAGTGATATGCAAATAGCACAAATGTAATTCCTCTAGGCAAAGTGTCATTTGTGACTTTGCCAAAAGTCATGTGATTTGTCAACATGAAGAGAGTGATATGCAAATAGCACAAATGTAATTCCTCTAGGCAAAGTGTCATTTGTGACTTTGCCAAAAGTCATGTGAACTTCTCAAATTTGTAATCTTGCACTTGATAACCTATTCACATATACAGTATAAGCTTTAATTTACAGTGTATATCTGAATTAAATATTTTCAGCTTTTCTTTCTGTTAATTAAGCTAGCGTTTGGGCATAGATTTGTTTGAAACTTGAAATTTTAAAATTTACAATATTTGAAGTTGAGTTGAAAAATATTTTGGAACTTGAAGTTATGCTTGGATTTACATTTCACTTGAAGAAAGATTAAATTTTGTGGATAAAGCAAAAGTTTTTTCTCATATCTCCGAAATACTACTCTTAACCAGAATTTGAGAATTTGAAGTTTTGTTTTTTAAATTTTGCATAAATCCTGTGAACAAATAAAAACTTAGAAGTAATATTTTAATTATTACTCTCAAATTCTATTTAGGGCTCTTTATATATATATATATATATATATATATATATATATATATATATATATATATTAATTTTTAAAATATATTTAAAAAGGATAAAATGTATATGGAAAAAAAGAAACAAGAAAAAGTGTACAGAAAAAATAATTATTCTTGGTCAACGATCATGAGGCCTAAATTTTCCTTAAATAAACGGGGCTTAATAATCACTTTTACAACATTGGGCCCGTGCTGAGCACGGGCAACACTCATCTAGTTTATGTAAAAATCCCAACTTAAAAAGCTAAAAAGCCATAAGTTGAACAACTCCAATTTATAGATTTTGGCTGAACTTTTCTCAAAAATAATACTTCAAACAAGGAAGTTATAAAGGAATGACCATATTTTTTTTATTACATTGGCATTGCACATTGTCTATTTTTGATCTCCTTCAAGATAAATTAAAAAAAAAGCTCCATCGGCCACTTCATCCCCCCCCCCACCATTGATCCGTCGGTGGTCACCCTACTGCTGATGGCCGATGGTGGCCAATGGCTGAAAAGTTTAAAACCCCCAGATTTTCATCAAAATTATTTATATCTTCATCAGAGTTACTTTTTTTATTTCGTCGAAGTTATTTTTTGTCGATTTTATTTATATCATTGCTTTTGACAAGTTTATGCACACAAATCTACCAAAAATAATAAATTATACATGAATATACATAGATAAATGTGTATACAAAGAGAGGAATACAAAAATATACACTGAAAATAAGTATTATATACATATCCATAATAATATCCAAAATTAATATTTTATACACTTTTATATATTTTATTATATACTTATACATGTTTATATATTTTTATATGTTACTTACGCAGTGTATAAACTTGTATAAAATATGTGTAAAAGTATTTAAGTGTAAAATAGTTTTTATACACATTTCTTACCAGATTTACATCACATTTTAAGCAAACACCATATTTATACAAAATTTTAAAGAAACAACCGTATCTGTAAAATTTCTAAATAAAAATAATATATTTGACCAAATCCACAACAAAAATATCAAATTTATACATAAAATATGTACTTGTCAACGTAATAATCATGGATCACAAAAAAAAAAAAAAAAAAAAAAAGTGAAGAGACGGAGAAGAAGAGATTTCGCACGTCGCTTTGAAAGAAAAAAAAAAGAAGAAAAACATCAGCGGAGGCGGCACAATGACAGAAAAAAAGTGGTGGCGTGTGGCAGAGATGGCGAAAGGATGTCGAAGGGAGGGAGGCACTAGGGTTTTAAAGGAGAAGGAGTAGAGAGGAAGGGTTGGGGGAAGGCGGCGGCTCCAAGGGGGATTAGGGTGGTAAGGTTTTTTCTTTAGTGAATGGAGAAGGAAGGAAGATATGGAGTGCTAGGATTTGCAATTATTTTTTTTAAAAAGGTATCAATGGGCCTACTCAAAAAAGTGTTCTTAAATAGGGGCTTATTCAAATTATTTTGGTGGGTTGATTGCTTCTTAGTGTAAAAATTTCCTTATGAGTTGTGTTAGCTTCTTTTCTCTTAAAAGCACTTGATTTTTAAGCAGTTGACGAGTTTAGAAAATATTAAAATAAGTCTAAAAATAGTTTTAAAACTGGTTTGACCAGCTTTTTAAGTGCACCCAAACAAAATCTAAGTGTATTGTAAATATGTATTCGAGACTTAGCTATGAGTGTCATCTATTGATAGTTGATAGTGCAGTATGAATCTTTAAAAACAATTTAAGTACATATATATGGTTAACTCAATAACAAAAGTTTTGCATGGGTGTTGACTTATGCTATCATGGGATCGGATAAAATATATTCTCTATTATTGAATCCAAATTTATGACACTTCATTCAAATGGCACTTTGTTAAAGCCATCGAATGCCTCCGATCACATGTGAAACTTTCTAATGAAGGTTATGATTGAAATTAGGTTTATTTATGTAAACTATAGTAGTCTAGTTAATTGTATATTGAGCCAAACCCATTAGGAGTTACTTAGGGATTAAGTTAAGTTTTTCATTTTACACTTGTATATATAGGCTTATTCATTAATAGAAAAAGGGAGAAGTTCTTCACCCCAAATTTATGTCTTGTCTTATTAAATTTAACATGGTATCAGAGCCATCGTGCAATTGATCAAAAAGTGATCGAAATAGTGAAAACTTCTCCTTAAAAGTGTGAGGAAAGAGTGAGGTGATGGTCGTTCGACAGGAGAATCTCGTATCACCGTCGCTAGTGTCTATGTTGATGGAGTGAATGGTTGGCGGCAGACGAGGTTGCCGAATGAAAGGGCGACATTGGTTCAGACCATCTTGAATGCCCTAAAGAAGACATGTTTCGAAGGCGAAACCATTAAGCGAACTGGAGAGGGTTTTGCAGATATGTTGAATGAACAAGTGCGAAGTGAAGATCAGAAAAAGAGCGAACGGGACAGAGTTACCAATTATGCCGTGAATAAAGCAACATTCTCTCGGGGAAGTGTGAAGAACAAGTGGAAAGGGGTGATGTGTCCGAACTGTGATCGTTCGGGCATAACCCAAATCATTATTATGAGGTTATTGGGTATCCAAAGTGGTGGAAATTTGACTCATCGAATGAGAATAGATCCTGTAATCGATATATGGTGTCGTCAAATGTCCGTGAAGAGACCCGAGCGAATGTGGCTCGTGCAGCGAATGAAGTTGGATTCAGGAGCTCTAGTGTCACCGGATTGAGTAGTGAACAGGTGCCGGTGTCGGTGAGTTTATTGAATCAAAAGAGGTCAGACGCTGATCGAGTGAATAATAAGACGGCTAATGGTTTGTGGATAATTGATACTGGAGCATCGAACCATATGACCAGAGAGTTGAATGTGTTGAGCGATTTACAGGATATTGTCCACTGTCTGGTGGGTTTGCCTAATGGAAGCAGTACCATGGCCACAAAAGAAGGGTCAACCCAGCTTAATGAACACTTGACCCTTCGAAATGTTCTTTATGTGCCCAAATGACGTGCAATTTGATTTTGGTGTCTCAGTTAATTGATCAGTATGATAGTGATGTGCAGTTTACAGAGGAAATGTGTATTTTGAAGGATAGGACCACGTCAAGTTGATTGACACGGATAAACGAATGGACGAACTGTACTACTTTCGGCCGGTGTCATCAATGAAGGCTTGAAAGTGATTGTTTTTGATCTGTAGCATCAAAGGTTGGGACATCCCTTTATTCAGGAAATGAATTCTCCCCAATTCAAGAAGTTAGGAATTGTAATGGTAAGAAAAGTGTAAAAGCATGTGATATATGTCATCAGGCGAAGCGGTTTAGGAATGTGTTTTCATTGAGCGAAAATAGAGCCTCCGAGAGTTTTGAATTGATACACTATGACTTTTGGGGTCCGTATAGAACTGAAACTTCATGTGGTGTCTCCTATTTTCTAATAATTGTTGATGATTTTTCCTAAGCTATGTGGGTATTTTTGTTGGTTGATAAGAAAGAGGTCGAAAGAGCTTTACCAGATTTCTTTGCAATAGTCGAAATACAATTTCATAAATATGTCAAGATTTTCTGAAGTGATAATGGGACCGAGTTTATAAGTATGAGAGCCTATTTTCGGGAACAAGAAATTCTCTTTCGAACCTTGTGTGTAGGGACGCCACAACAAAATGGAAGAGTTGAAAGAAAGCATCGACATATTTTGGATGTAGCTCGGGTGCTCCGATTTCAATCACACTTGCCGATTGAATTTTGGGGAGAGTGTATAATGACAACCATTTATTTGATCAATCAGACTCTTTCTTCAGTGTTGAATGGGAAGATACCATATGATGTCCTGATACATGTGACACCGAACTATGACCACTTGAGAGTGTTCGGATGCTTATGCTATTCGCGTAATCACGAACGAATGAATGATAAGTTTGAAAGCAGAAGTCGTCGGTGTGTACTTTTAGGCTATCTGAGTATTTTATGTCTCAGGATGTTACGTCTTCTGAGAACGAGTTTCTGTATGCACCACCGGATGGTGTGAAAAAGAGTCCGAGTCCAAGTTTTGAGACCGACCGAGTAGATGAAGCTGTTGAAGTAGAAAACAATTTTGAAGTGATTGGGGGTATTGAGATTCCCCCAGTACATGTCATGGTCGGACAATTAAGGGCCGAATCAAGATGAACTAACCCAAGGTGTCATTCCCGGACACTTAGAAGCAGAAGTAATAGAAGAATAGTTGGGCCGAGAAGAGAACTAAGAGGGAAAGTGTCTGTTTTCGAGATTATGTGACCAATACTGTCCAAAAATAGAGTCATCGTGTATCGACTTGTATCCAAAGTTTTGAGAGTTTACTCGAGCCTCGACAAGCCTCATGTGCGCATTATTCGTTGTTACACTATGTTAACTGTGATAATTTCTCTTCGAAGCATGTGTGCTTCCTTGCAGCGGTAACAAAGGGACATGAATCAGCATCCTTTTCTGAAGCAGTAAAAGATTAAAAGTGGGGGATAGCTATGCAAAAGAGTTGCAAGCTTTGGAAGCAAACAAGACATGGTAAGTCAAGTGCTTTTCTCCAAGAAAAGAAGGCGCTCTAATGTCGATGAGTGTATAAGATTAAGTACAACTCTGATGGTACCGTTGAGCGGTACTAATCCACGCTCAATCCTACACCATTAATGGTGAGGGGCGGTCGTCAAAGCATAATACTCGATGTGAGTTGGGGTCGATATCCCAAAGGAACTAGCTTGTCAAATAAGAGAGTTGTATATAGAAATTCAAATGGAGCTTAGTATTGAGTCCTAGAAATGGGGTTTGTTTGATGTAACTTAACATTAACTACAATGCATACGAAATTAAGCAAGTAAATTGATTCTATATTACAAGACTAGGAGTGTAAACGACTAATAGCAATTTCCAATCAACGGGTATAATTACTTCAAATTCACAATACAAGTGTAATTATGGTCGAGCCGTTCTAATGTAATCTCTAAAATCCTCCCGGCCTAAGAGAGATTTATCTAAACCCACTTGCCAAAGCCTTAGTTGAATGCTTAAAGCACTACTCAAGGACTCGAGGAAAGAGACCTCTTCCGAGCGTGACTTCTTTTAGATGGGTTAGTCTACAAATAGCCTATCAACCTAAATCCTCGCCAATTCCACTATTCTACCTAACTAATCTCTTTCAAGTCTTTACTTAGAAAAGTAGACAAGAAATCCCAATTATCATGGATATTGAAAATTTGATGTTATTGTAATGGAGAATCGGATAATTGATACTTGTATTATGGTTAATGAAATGGAACATCATCCATTGATTTTCTATCACTATAGCATGTTCACACCCCTAGTTATGAGTTTAGCTACTTATAATGGGGGTTTGAATTAAAGCAATCAAAATGTAATGAAATGATGAAATAATACCAAACGTAGATCTTGGATTGATATATGAATACATATTCAAAAGATACAAGTTAAGAAGCTTACAAATTGATGTTAAGACTCCTACTTGGCTCTCAAAATTGCCTTAAATTAATAGAGAATGTAATATGGAATGTAATAACGTTTAAACCCAAGCTTTTGCTATAAAATCCAAGATGCACTAGTTAATCCCTTCTTTATTCAACAATTATCCTTTTCTTTTGTTTTCTTTTCTCTTTCTTTTGTTTCTCTTTTCTCTTTTCTATTTTTTTTTTACTTCAATTGACATTCACAACAGGATTCCAAACTTTTACCTTCTCCCCCAAACTTAGGTGTTAGCCTAAGTTACACGTTTTTCAATGCATATATGGAGGTTAGGGCCAAAAGAGGGTTGGTGCTTTAGCACACAAGAATTGGCTCGGTTTTCAAATTGTGGTTGCCAAATGAACGGTTAAGGCTCAAGGGGTTAACTATGATAAAGATATACGGGTAGGCCATTTAGAATTATAGCGGTCCAAGGAAAGCATAAAATCATGTTTCAAGTCAAGTTTCACCTACGATTTTGTCTCAAAGTATACTAAGAGCAAGTTTCAAACTTTCAAGTCACACACACAAGCTTATTATTCAAAAACTCACCCCACATGCAAGTAATCTTCCAAGCATAAAGCATAAACACATACTAAGGGAACTCACTCACAGAGCATACAATGGTCCAATTTTATACCACGCCAGCAATACAATAAAGCTAACTAAAGAACTCACGGTCTATAACTTGTGCCATGCCACTCAAAATAAACATTCACTTGTCAAAATTGCCATAAGAGTAATGCAACAATAGGTAGTATCACATAACTTATTAATATATTTTCAAAAGGTTTCATGTACATTCTTGGTTCAAAAAGAATCCCTGGAAAGAACCAAGTGAAGAAAATCGAAAGTTCATTTAAAAAATAAAAATCTTTGGAACATAGCCAAGAAGTCAAGCTAAACTATCAACACAAAGTGTGTATACATCAAAATGGTTCGAATGTATACATGGATATCATATAAGCACAAGTGCTATCATCATCCAAAAATACACATATAAGTTCGAACCCCTCCCCCAACTAAAGACTCTAGTATCGTCCCTGTATGCTAAGTAGATCAAAGTAAAGTAAAAAGGGGGTAGAAAAGGGGACTCACTGATATGCTCATGCAATGCCCTTCCTTTTGCCCTCCACAGGGGCAACTGAGGGCTCAGCTGGTGGTGTCTACCGCTCCTCCTCTGCTCGGAGTGCCATTGCATTAGACAACTGTGTAGCAATCTCAACCTGGGACTCCTCAAGTAAGAGAGTAAGGTCATCAGCAGACCCCGAGAACGGATCAATAGCATCATCATCAATGTCAAAGTCCTTGGCCTTTGTGGCCTCAATATCCTCTCTCAAGTCCTCATCTTCCTGTTGCTGAGCTTTCTTCGATAGTTTGGTAGGACCCTGGGAAGACTTTGAACTAGAAGCTCTGGGTGCGACTGTAGAAGGCCGTGGTAGCACTGAAGAGAATGGAATAGCAGCTGGAGCATATGGAGCTGTAGTAGAACCAAGTGGAGCAGAAATAGTACCAAATGGAGCAGAAGATGTCATAAGGCCCTTATGCTGGGGCTGTGGAGAAGGTGATTTCTGCTGATAGACAGCACCTTCTGTGGTTATACCGAGTGCTTTGCTAAGCTTCATGTCCATCATCACATATGTCATACCCGATTTTGGACTCAACTCGAGGCGAGTCGGATTTCGGATTTGACTAGGTGAACTCGTTTGAGTTAAGGTTTTGGAGTCGCCACCTAATATAGTTCTAAGGCGTATTAGGTCACCTAAGTGTCTAGGGTTAAGTTCAAAAGGACTACTAGTCTGTTTCAGAGATTCTATATGGGTAAGAAGTCCAAATGCCTCGGGGAAGAAGGTGTTAGGCACTTCCCCGAGTCCCACGAAAAGTGGTCACTGTCCGAGTCTAAGTTTTGGTATAAAAAGAATACACATCATCACGAATACTAACTTGGAAGTTTAGTTTAATACTCTAGCTAAAGATGTAACATGTCTATGCATACACACAAATAGTTTTCATATTCAGCCTATACTTAAGCCTAATCGTAGTTACGACCTCTAATATTAAATGCCTGATCGTGAACATACGAAATGGTATTTAATATTAACTTACATATGCAATTTACATACTTTGAAAAGATTTGCACAAAGAGTCTATTTTGAAATTGAAATTCAGATTTTGGCAAAAAAAAAAGATTTTGTTTCAAAACAAAATGTCGGCTCATTTAGGGTCGGTGTGACTCGTCATTAATTGTCGAGCCCTAGCCTTAATGGCCTTTTTGTGTTGGGATCGTATATATAGGAAAGGAGGCTATTTTTGAAAACGGGATCACAAGGAACACATAAAAGCAAATAGTGGGCTGCCGCACGTAAAAAGTATATATAGGTATATTCACGCAAATATATGAACTAGATGATAGTTATACTTTCAAAAATATAACTTTATATCGTATAAATGACCCCTATTACTTTATACACCCATATACACTATTAGATTAGTGTATAAGGGCGCTAGTAGAGGTTAAAAATCAGTTTAAACATATAAGAGACCCCTTTTGAAAATGTTTTTGGGGCTTGGACTAGTTATGCGAAAGGATGCAAGTTTAATTTTCAGAAACAACTTCAAATAGACAAGTGGAACACATATAGCCTCCTGTTTGTCAAAATTTAGATAATATCATTGCCCAATCGTGTTTCTAAACTGTTAAAGTGTACAGATATTCGAAAAAATAGGGATTTGATCATGCTATTAGTTTTCATAAAAGAAGTAACTCAGAACCAATTTTAGCTCGAGCCTAAAATGATGCAATGCACACAAAAGGGTGAGAGAGTTGAGAGAGTGGCTCCTGAGTAGCCTATTTTGGTACAACCTTATTGTTGTACCCCTGTTTTAAGATATACAAACAGGGCTCCTAGCAAATGTACAAGCTTTAGAGGGACAATTCCTAAGGGGCAACGGAGAATTGGCCAAAGGGGAGAGGGCCCTATTTTTCAAAGAAGTAAACAGTTTCAAGATTCAAAAGTATCAACAGTCAGGAACCCTTTTGTTTCAGAGTTACTAGAATTAGTTTGGGCAGTTCAGTTATTAACCTCATTGAACCCTCAAGGTTCTGTATACCTTAGGACATAGCTGCAAAAGATAGGATTAGCAGGGGTGAAGGGAAAGGGAAACCAGCCCCCTAAAGAGAGGTCAAACATGAACCAATATAGTCACTGCATTCTAGTGTGCAAGTTATTCAAAGGAGGGTAATGCAGACCCATAGTTCAAGCAGAAATAGAGATAAGATAAGGAAACATGTCAAGCAATCAACACAATTACATGAAGCAAACAGTAAAGAGGGGAAGGCATCAGGCCTCTTCTCATATCCTGGCAAGGTTGATTCAGTTTTAAACATAGATACAAGTACTAACTAGAACATAGTGTGAGGGTTAATGATTTTAACAGAGCATGGTTATAGTACACACACTAAAATGAAGAAATACCAAATAAACAGAGATGAAGATGAATACCTCTAGGTTGGAATGTAGACAGAAGATGCAAGGATCAACAGCAAGAAAACAATCCACCACAGAAAATAAAGTAAGCAAAGAGAGATGGGTGCCAAGAAAGCTATGCAGATTGTTTTTTGCTAAGTGTATTAGATTGTTTCTGGGTTTTTTGTCTTCCAGAACTTGTGTGTTTAGCTGAAAAGAAAATAGTTTGTATAGGTGAGGGGTAGGGTTAAAGGTCTAACAGGTGAAGGCCAAGAATGGAAAGGGAATATTGTTTTCCCAAAATAAAGAGGATCCCATTAGGAGGACTTACCAAATTTAAATTATCCAATCCCTAAAGTCAAGGCAAATCAGACTCTATAGCCAGTAAAATCCTACCCCTACAACCAGTAACCCATCCAGATTCAGAAATCAACATACAAAGTATTTCAAATTAGTCTAGGCTCGACAATCCCTAGGCAGACTTAACAAACAATCTTTGATTGACACTAAATCAACCAGAGACTCAAGATTTCAATCAGGAATTCAAATTAGATCAATCCAACATTATAGGATAACATTTTAGCATGTATGAAGTTTACTCAGTCGTAAGAACTTATGCATTTGAGCAGGATAGATGATCAGGTTAAAGGGAAAACATGAAGGACCACCACGAGTGAATAAACAAATTCACTGAAGTTAAAACAAAGTTCAAACGAGGATAACATCATACTTAGGCATGCAGGGGTTAAAAATGCATTAAGCAAGGAATCAACAACCATAGAGACTCTAGATCTGGCTAATTAATCACATAACAAACAAAACATGTTAATTTACAAAAGATTCAAGCAACCTTAAGTATGTTATCACCTTGATTCAAAAGATTAACCAGAAAGAATGAAACAAGGGATTAGGGATTACCCGTTTCGAGTCGGGTCGGGTCAGATTAACCCGTTTCGAATTGGGGTTGCAAAGAAAGATCCTTACCTTTCCTCAGCCAATAGAGTCATTCAAACACGAAAGTAGCCCCACCGGAGGCGCTTCCCGGTGGTGGCGATTTGATCGTCATAGGGCTAATTTCTTCCTCGTCCAAACCCCATCAAAAGTGGATGGGTTATGTTGCGGACGACGAGGGGAATTCAACTATACCAATTTCCCCAATTTTCATCTGCTGATTTAGCTAGAACAGCCATCGACATCGGTGGCAATTGAAATTGCCAAAAGAGGAGAGAGAGAGAGAGAGAGAGAGAGAGAGTCGGGGACAGGGGTGTGGGAAAAATAGGAAATATTTTGGGGGTGTAGAAACAAAGGAAATTAATATTGACCGTTGGATAACCTACGTGGACGATCAGGATCGATCCACGTAGGCGTGATATGTAATTAATGGGCTTTTGTGTATGCTTTGTGTGTATATACGTGGATATATGTATAAATATTATATAAATAAGTATAAAATAGGTATAAAATGGTATAAAGTGGATTTAACGAGGTGTAAAAATTATAGAAAAATTAGGAAATTAATTTCAAAATGTTAGGAAGGCTAAAATGCCTAAAGATTGTAATTTTGAGGCTTAAAACTATTTTGGAGGGTTTTGCCAAAAATAGGAGTAATTGTAGAAAATTGTAAAATAGCTATGGTTCAAGACGATGCTTTTGAAAATGGCCTCAATTGCCAGGCCAGTGTGAGAAAATAATTTGAAAATAATAGACGGGGTAGGAATAGGTACACAAGTGCGTGTAAAATTCAAGAACGGTTGATTTTGAAAATAGGAGGGACAAAATTGGGTGTCAACAACATAATGCGTAGCAAGATCAGATAAGGATTTCTTCATGGAAAGAACATTCTGTGAGTGATTCTTATGGGCCAATGTGTTAGCCTCCACAACTTTGGTATGGTTCTCAATAGTCATGGTGTGAACCTTCAATAGCGTTATCAACTCACTGAACTGTTCTATGGAGACCGCAGAAGGTGGAGGTAGAGGTGGAGGTGGGAGCTGCACCTGTGGCAAGTTGGAAATGAGAATCCTGACCTCATCCAACTTGGCACCAAAGTCACGCACATCCCGAGTCAAATCCTCAAGGATAGTGCCTATGCCAATACCCGAAGTAGAAGTATGTTGTGAAGGTATAGACTCGGGCGGGGGAGGGGCGGCCTCAAAGGTGGATGACATATCAGTAGGATCATCAGAAAGTAGAGTAACTGGAGTAGTCTCTGGAGAAGTGTTCTTGATAGCATACAAGTTGAAGTTGGATTTGGGAGGTGAGTTAAAGTCATTTTGCAGCTCCGAGCAACCACATTTCTTCAAGTAGTCGGTCAATGAGTTAGGGAATGCTAGATTGTCCTTCTCGGATCTTACAACCTCTAGCATTTTCTTAAGCATCTCTGCTCCCAAGTTTACCTTGATACCCGTCATCAAACATCCAATCATCACGGCCCTCTTCAAAGTTAGCTTGTTGTCTTGAATTGTTGGGCGAACTCGTGAGATGATAATGTATTGCCAACCCTTTGCCTCAAAATTTAGGTCAATTCTCACAATTCGCACCCTCATTTGCTTCCATGGCGGATTCTTCTCCCTACCAATGATAGGTGCTAACCACTCCCTTTTCTCCTGCCAAGAAAGTTGAAATTTTTTCCATGTGGTGCTTTGGAGAGAAATGCGTGAGATTCAAGTATTTGTTCAATGCTTTAGTGGAGATATCAGTATACTTCTCTCGACAATATACCTTGTTGTTACCTTTGGCATTAGTGGCTAAGTTGGAGTAGAACTCTGTGACCATATGTTCATCTGCTTGCCTCAACGGCTTCTTCAAAGTATGCTCCCACCCGGTGTTTTGATACCGTTCGTAGATGTCGGGATTCTTGACGTCTACATCCGGCATGCTAATTGTTCTCTCCGGGTTGATATTCCGATTCCATAACTTTTTCAAGTAAAATTGGAGTACTTGCCTTGAATTAAAACGAAATTTCAATTCCTCGGACAACTCTTCTTCTTCCGAATTCTCCTTTTGAGCCCCCAATTGCCCATACTCCTCCTCCTCTTGAGCTTGCTCTTCCACCTCTTGTTCTTGTACCGGCTGTTGGGAGGAAGAAGCTTCTTGTTTCTTTTTCTTTCTCATATCTCCCCTAGTTTGCTTAGCCAAGTTGGCTTATGGCACCTCATCTTGTGCTTCATTCTCGGGAGGAGGAGGTGGTGCTTCCGGTTGTTTTCTTTTGGTCGTTTTGTTAGGCATTGTACCTGTGATTATGGAAGAATCATAGTTATCCACAACTTAAAGCATTACACAAGGCAAATAAAAGAAAATTTGAGGGAATGAAATACTTCAGGAACAGGCGGCTCGCCTCTGTGAAACAGGCGGTCCACCTGTTTAGACAAACAAAGAGTTACACATCAAGTAGGCGGTCCACCTCTGGCAGACAGGTGGTTCGCCTATGCAAACTTCAGAGAGATGTGTAAAGAATAGGCGGTCCGCCTTTGGTGAACGGGCGGTCTGCCTCTTTAGCAGGTTCAGTGATTCAACCTTTTTTGTTGCATTCCTACTTCCCCCAACTAACTAGTGTGCATAACTATGGTATTAACAAGGTATCCGCAACAATTTTAACTCATCCAAGCAACCATTTAGGGCAAATTCAAGTTATAGGTTAAATTTTTCAAACCAAATCCAAACTTTGTTAAGTGAAACCCTAACTTTTTAACCATTACAACCTAAAAATTTTATCATTCACGCTCAAGGAGAAATTTAACACTACACTAAGGCATGATTATCTACTCCAACTCCTAAGAACATGATGCACAAAGTTAAACAAATTTTAAAGAAGAAAAATAAGAGAATTGTTCAAATACCCGAAATCAAGTGAACTTTGAAGGGTGAAAGTGATCTTGAAGTGATTTGTGTGTGTTATTAATGGGTGAAAGTGATTTTGGTGTGCTGTGGAATGAATTTCGGCCAAGAGGTATTTGTATGTTGTTAAAATTGTGTTTGGATGGAAAATGGGGGACTTTGGGTGTTCCTCCCCTTTTTACCCGATGGGTCGGGTTGTACAATGGGTTGGGCAGTCCGCCTAATGGACCAGGTGGTCCACCTAGCCATGTTCTGCTTTTTTCTTCCTTTTTCACATGCACACACTTACCTGGGGCAGTCCGCCTAGTGAATTAGGCGGTCCGTCTGTGGCTATTCCAATTCCCTTTTTGGCTTGCACCCTTCAATTCCTCACTTCGTGCTTCACTCAAAATTGGGCACTGCACATATAACAACTAATTAAACTAAAAACTTGGATTGCCTCCCAAGAAGCACCTAATTTAATGTCGCGGCACGATGGTATTGATTTTTCTCATCAAGGTCAATCAAGATAGATGCACGCCACTTCACCAACTTTTGTATCGCATCCCAAATAATGTTTCACGCGATGTCCATTAACTCAGAAGCTCCTTCCACCTTCCTTTGATTGCAAATAAATGTAACGACCCTTAAAATTTTCGTTAACACTAAATAAATTATATTTCCATGTTTGAGTAGCTCCATCGAATAATGAGAAAGTGTATGGTACGGACACTTTGATTTATTTCATAAGCTTTGTTGTTACTTATTTAGCGAGATTAATTTGTTCTTGTGTTCGGGGAATGAAAATTTAGAAATGAATTTGTGTCGTAATAAGAAACTACGCGGTTAACTTTTAGCTTGAAATTACAATTGTATTGACATCTTAAAGAGTTGATTTGCTGCTGCAGAGTGTGTATAATAAATCACACTTTGATTGGTTGAGATTTACTTGTTACTTTGATGAAGTAACCCGAGTTCAGTCACTAACTTTGTGTAAATGCTTATCTTTATATACTGATGTAGCTATTTTGCTAAGGGTAAATCAAGTTTTAGGTTTCATTTATTTTTTTATGGCATCAAAGGGTGTTGCCATCAGGATGTCACGTGTGGGATTATTAAGGGTGGATTTAAGAATTTTCTAAGTAAGAAAGTTACGTAACCACTGAAATAATTGGCTAGTGGGCCATTCCATATAACTTACTTGATGGCATTGGATAATTATAAGGGAATTTTACCCCACATAACCATTCCCAACCCTTATCCACTTTTTGTAACCATATTTTGTCCTTTCTTTCTTTTCCTAGCATATTTATTAAATATAATTTGATGATATGAATATTTAAAAAATATAGGACAGATATATATGTGCATAGAAGGTATATATACAAAATATCAATCTATTATATTTGATATTTTAATTATAAATTAAATTTTAAATATAAATATTATGGCTATATTATGTTAGTGCTAAATGACTTGTTAATTTGAAATATTGTGGGCTATTTATGTGGAAATCCCTAATTATAATTATAAAGGAAATGGGCCAAGCCCAATATTCCTCTTGCTGGCATGTTTTTAGTGGTGCAAAGGGGCAAGCAAGTGTTTTAGCTTATTAAGAAAGAAACTTAGTAACATAGCAGCCTAGGTCATTCTTTACGACGGCGCTAGTGGAGGTTTAAGCTATTGCAAGGATTGTCATCTTATTTCATCTTTTTAAAGGAGATTTTGGCATAATAATGCAAGTATAAAGTCACGTTGCTTTCAGGATCAAAAGAAGGGAAAATAAAGTTCTCTATTTAGCAGGTTCCATCACAACTATTGAGGTACTTTTACTGCCAATTCTTATTCTTGAAACATTATTACTGACATTCTAATGTTAGAATTAAATAGTGAGATTGAGTTGTATTACTAGAATGCTTTTCATATTCAGAAATTTAAGCTTGAATCATAAAGATTAGCGGGTTTGAGTCATAACCCCAACATAAGAAAAATAGTGAAATTGAAAGAGTAAATGGACTCAAGACATGAAATTAGTCCTGAATATGGAATTGGGGATGTATGAGTAATCGAAAATTTAACTCGAATTTGAAATTCGAGGTGTTGACCCGGTAGTCAAATTTAGACTTGGTCCGGGTCCAATTCTTTTTGTAATTGTAATTTAGTTTCTCCTAGCCTAATTTCGCGTGTTCTTTCATAATTTGAATAGCTTGAGGCGATTGGAGAGTTCGTTTGTGGAGTAGGGTGATTGCTTAGTCGTAGTACTTGTTGGACTCGAGGTAAGGGAGACTTGACCTTCGTCTTACTTGCCTTTTATGTTCTTTAAAGCTTTAACTTGAGATATATAAACCTTTGAACACACTTATTACTTGATCCTTCGTAGAAATCTAAGTGTGACATATTGAGTCACACATCTTACATGTTTCAAGCGGATATTGAAGAAAAACCTTATTGTCATGTATTGTACTACACTTTACCCTATATTATATTCATGTATCTATCATTGGATCTGTTGTTAAGGTTGTGCAATTTTTATGCTATGGTTCTATATAGGTACTTTATTTTATGTGATTGCAAAGTTGTTGTGATATAGAACCATTGAGATAAAGATGCACTTGACAGGGGGTGTGGTGCAACCTATATTGTTATAATGGCACACTTGACAGGGGTGTGGTGTCGCCTATGTCGTGATAGTGGCACACTTGACAGGGGGTGTGGTGTGGTGTGACCGCTTGGTTGACTAGTGATATGATAATGACTTTGGGTCTTTGAATTCTGATTTATTTATTTTGTTATTGATATTATTTATGGTTCCTTGTGTTTTTGAATATTTTTTATGGATTGTCTAAGATCAATAAGATGGTTTTATCCATGGGGAGCAATTGTATATGTTTTTAAGACTTGCTCCGAAGGGTAAGATCGAGGGACTTGTCAGACCTTACTTAGTCTATGTGACTAACCCCTCATTGTTGTTTTTCTATGCAGATTCTACTTCCAGTCGAGCTATGGGACCCTCTTGATCCGTTCCAGGCTCTTGATTGGATTAGTGAGGTGAGCCAGCTGCTTCTTCCGCAGTGGCGAACCATCTATCTATGTTCTTAGTATCCATCTTCATTTTCGAGCTGCGTCTAAAGAAATTTACCCAACCTGGAAAAACTACAGCCAAAACAACTTCCTTTATTTCTAGTTCTCCCCGTCAAGTTGAAGAAGACTCGCCCCCGAGTCGTTAGGAACCTCTTGTCCCCTCTAATCCGCTGTGTTCTTAGCGTGCGTGATCCAGTTATAGAGCCTATTATGGTTGTCGAATGGGCTTCCTCCAGTCATAATAATCTCGCACAACCAGTGCCTCTTCCACTGTTGATTTTTATATGTTTAATATAAAACACATGGAGGTTCGCTCTATGAAGACCTGCGTCTCGACGTCTTTCATTCATGTGACTCTAGAGTTGCTCCATGACTCATAGTAGGGTGTTTGGGTATTTCAAACTTATGCACGTGTTATTCGAATCTTATGACGTTATTTTTGATATCAAACCTTTTAGACTTTGATTATATCCTTTATCTATAATGGAATTACATTATAAGGGTTCGCCTAAAGTAGATGTCTTAGGTGCCCCGCGTCCGAAGAAATTGGATCGTGTCAATAAACCAGGCCATAAGGAGTAACACCTACTACCTTGAACGGACCCTTCTATTTGGACTTGAGCTTTCTGGGGAACAACTTCAAGCAGGTGTCAAACAACAACACTAAATTTCCCACTTTGAATGTCCGGTTCCAAATTTTTGAGTCATGAAGCATTTTTATCTTCTAATGATTTCTCTCGGAGTCCCAAATCTTGAGAATATGTTCTTTTTCAAGAAATCCAACACACTCTTGACTTCATTATTTAGAAGTGCAACCGCTTCCACCTATTTGGACGCATAATCCACCGCTACCAAGATGAACTTATTTCTATAAGAACCCACAAAGGGCCCCTTGAAGTCAATTCCCCACACATCAAACAACTCGACCTCAACAATGGGATTCATCGGCAACTCATGTTTTATTGAATTCCACCCATCCTTTGGTATTGGTCACAATTTTTTCACTCAATCATGGGCATCTCTATGCAAGGTTGGCCAAAAGAAGCCACATTGTAACAACTTGGTCGCCGTCCTCACTCCACCATGATGCCCTCCATAAGGAGAAAAATGGCATCCTTCCATGATAGCTTCTTGCTCGGACTCGGAAACACATCCCCGGATGATTCCATCGACACACATCCTAAAAAGATAAGGTTCATCCCAATAATAGAACCTTGCATCTTTGGCTAGCTTCTTCTTTTGGTAAAATGTGAAGTCTTTGGGATAGATTCCACCCACTATGAAATTTGGTAGATCACCATACCACAGGATGAGTTCCCAAGACACAGCCAAGATTCTCTCATCCGAAAACACATCATTCACCTCAATTTCTTCTTTTGGCCTACCCCCTCCTCCAAGCGGGACAAGTGGTCCGGCACTTGGTTTTCGGTCCCTTTTCGATCAAGAACTTTAATATCAAATTCTTGGAGGAGCAACACCCATCAGATAAGCCTTGCCTTTAAATCCTTCTTTGCCATCAAGTACCGGATATCAGAATGATCGATATGAACAATTATCTTTGATCCCGCTAAATATGACCGGAACTTCTCAAAAGCAAACACAATTGCCAAAAATTCTTTCTCCGTCACCGTGATATTCAATTGAGCTTCGTTCATTGTCTTGCTTGTATAATAGATGGGATGGAACATCTTGTCTACCCGTTGACCTAGCACTGCTCCCAAGGCCAGATCACTAGCGTCACACATAAGCTCGAACGGAAGCTCCCAATTAGGACTCACAATTATTGGTGCGGTTATTAGCCTTTTCTTCACTTCTTAAAAGGCTTCTAGACAAGCCCTATCAAACACAAACTTGGCATCCTTCTCCAAAAGCTTGCACATTAGATTCACAATCTTGGAGAAGTCTTTTATAAAGCGATGATATAATCCGGCATGCCCTATAAAACTTCGAACACCCTTCACGGTCATTGGAGGCGGAAGCTTTAAAATAACCTCAATCTTTTCTTGGTATACCTTAATGCCCTTCTTAGAAACTTTGTGCCCCAACACTATGCCTTCTTGCACTAGGAAATGACACTTTTCCTAATTTAGCACAAATCTTGTTTCTTTACATCTTTCTAGCACCTTCTCCAAATTTGTCAAGCAATCATCAAATGAATCTCCAACCACCGAGAACTCATCCATGAATACTTTAAGAAAGTTTTCCACCATATCGTGAAAAAAGGCTAGCATACATCTTTGAAAAGTAGCGGGGGCATTGCACAGACCAAATGGCATCTTCCAGCAAAGATGCCATAGGGACAAGTAAAAGTGATCTTGTCTTGGTCATCAGCTTCGATGGATATTTGATTATAACCCGAGAATCCATCCAAGAAGAAATAATAAGCACGACCCGCCAATCGATCAAGCATTTGGTCAATAAAATGGAAAAGGGAAATGATCATTCCTTGTTGCGGTGTTTAGCTTCCAGTAATCCATACACACTCTCCACCCAGTTACGGGCCTAGTAGCTATGGATTCCCCCTTCTCATTAAGATTCATCGTCATCCCTCCTTTCTTGAGTATACATTGCACCGGTGACACCCACTTGCTATCAGAAAAAGGAACGATAACATCCGCATCTAGCCACTTTATGATCTCTTTTTTCACCACTTCTTCCATAGGAGGATTCATTCTTCTTTGATGTTCTACACTCGGCCTACACCCCTCTTCAAGTAGGATTTTGTAAGTACACACCCCCGGGTCAATCCCCCTTATATCCGCCAAGGTCCACCCAATAGCTTTGATTCTCCTTTTCACCACTTTAACAAGTTTGGTTTTCTTGGGCTTTGGTTAAGTGAGATGAAATGATTATGGATAGAGTGGAATTTGGTCCAAGAAAGGTATATCTCATGTGGGATGGTAGGACTTTTAGTTCAAGTATTGGTGGTTCTTCAATGGATGGTTTTGTAGGTGGGGTTTCTCGGTATTCAAGGTCTAAAGATAGCTTTTTGGGTACATAAGGTTTTGATCTGAAGTCCTCTAACGCCTTTACTACCTCCGCCAAACTTTCTTCATCCTCCACATCCATGTTCCAAATCACGGTCACCAATATGTCTTCTTGATTAGCTAAGAGACTCTCCTTTTCCACAAGTGCATCAACTACTACATCAACATAAGAGCAAGTGGCATCATCATCCATGGGTTGCTTCAAGGCCTTACAAATATGGAACACGGCCTTCTCTCCATTAAATCTAAAAGTAAGCTCACCCCTCTCTACATCACAAAGAGCTCGTCCGATAGCCAAGAATGGTCTTCCAAGAAATATAGGCACTTCAAAACTTACAGGACAATCAAGAATGAAAAAATTCGCCGGGAAGCCGAATTTGTCCACCTTTAACAACACATTATCAATAACCCCAATCGGACTCTTCATTGAACAATCGGCTATTTGTAAGTTCATTGTTGTTGGTCTTAGTGCCTTGGTATCCAAAGTTTTGTACACCACATTAGGCATCAAATTGATGCTTTTCCCAAGGTCACACAAGGCTTTCATGAAGTGTTTCCCACCAATAGTGCATGGAATAGTAAAAGCTCCGAGAACTTCCATCTTTTGCGCCATATGTTTTGACACAATTGCACTAACTTGATTAGTGATCTTGATAGTCTCAAAATCTCCATAGGTCTTCTTGGTTACCAAGTCCTTCAAGAATTTAACAACATCGGGCATTTGTCCCCACGCATCAACTAATGTGATGTTGATGGAAGTTCTTGCAATCTTCTCCCAAATCTTATTTGCATGAGATATCTCTCTTTGCTTGTTGCTCTTTTGTAGGAAAATAAGGGGGTATTTTAGGAATGAAGCTCAGGTTAGGAAGGCTTTCTTTGGATGGTGGAGTTTTCTTTGATTTGGTTGGGTAGTGGTGTTTTGGGGGTAGGATTTTTAGTGACTTCTTGAACATCATCATCATTTTCTTGCATAAACACATCACTTTGCCTCTCCACTTCTTTTTACACCATCTCCTCTTTAATAGCTTCATTTTCATTCAACTCGGCATCCACATAATCATCTTGAACTCTCAACTCCGCATCATCATCACTCTTGGCTTTTGGGTCTTCCCATGTCTTGTCACTCCGAGTTTTGATTGCCATCACTTTGTCCTTACCGCCTCTTTTAGGATTCACTACCATATCACTTGGTAGTGCTCCTTGCGGTCTTTGATTGACTTGATGTTCTAGTTGGCTTATTTGTGATTCAAGCTCCTTGATAGATGTAGAATGTGATGTCACTATTTGCTTCATATCCCTCATGTCCTCGGAATATCCTTGTTGGTTTTGAAGTATTTGGTTCATTAACTCTTCCAACTTTGTAGGAGCTTTTGCTTCTTGATCATGTTGTTTGAAAGGAGGTCTTGGAGCATATTGTTGAGAAGAACCGGCTCCTATCCCTTCTTGGTTACTAATCCAATTGCCTCTTCCTTGACTCGGCCTCCATTGCCCTTGTTGTTGGTAAGGTTGTTGATATGGTTGTTGGTAAGGTTGTTGATAAGGTCTTTGGTAGCCACCTTGATCATACCCTCTTTGCCCTTGGTAGTTGCCTACATAATTTGCTTCATCACCATCTTGCACATTGTAACATTGTTCCGGATAGTATCCCTCTTGCCTATGTTGGAGAAGAGATAAAGGAACACCCCCGGGGGGTCATATAACCCATTGGAGCCACTTGATGCCTGGTATTTGTTGTATAGATATTATCCACCTTGTTCACTTTTTTCTCATTTGCTTCTCTATCGGCCTTTGAATTTTTGTCCATGAGTTACACAGAGGTCAATATTATTACCATGTTCTCATCTTGAGCTTCAAGTCTCTCCATCATCATTGGACTTAACCCAAGTTCTCTTTCCAGATTTTTAGCTCTTTATTTCCATTCTTGAGATCTCTTGGTCAAGTTGTCTAGAATCTCCTTCACTCCTTCATACCTTTTGTCCATAGTAACACACTCACATAGTGTATCTAAAGTGGATTGATTCAGCTTGTTCAAGCCTTGATAGAAACTTTACAACAACATGCTTCTCGTGAGGCCATGATTAGGACACCGGAGCAATCCATCTTGGAAAGCTTCCCAAGCATCGGTCAATGAATTAGATGCCTCTTGTTCAAACATGTAGATCTTGTCTCTCAATGCCGCTTGCTTCCCTTTTGGTGAAAACTTTAGAAATTACTTCACTAGCTCTTGCCATATAAAAATGGAGTTTCTCTGCAACTTGTTCAACCAATCTTTGGCTTTCCTAGTGAGAGAACAGGGAAACACTCTTAACCTCAATGCTCTTCTGATACCCTTGCCGACTTGTAAAGATTACAAGTTTGTACAAAATTTCTCAAGTGGTCATTTGCATCTTCATTTTTAGCACCACTAAAGTATCCATGTTGCTCAAGACCTTGATGAATCACATTTGGGATACTAAAGCTAGCATTTCCATGAATTGGAGGAAGAATTATGGCACTTGCAAAGCTATTCATATCAACTTCCTCTTTGGTCTCCTCATCATCTTCATAGTCTTGCATCTCTTGTTGATAGTCCCGAGCACCTCTAGCATACTCTTGATTCCAGTTGACATTGCGATAATTCACTCTATTGATATTGCCCCCTCGGTCGACATTGGCTCTACCTCCACGGTTTGCACCCCGACCACCTAGGTTCACAACTCGGCCACCTTGATTTGCATTGTTGCCACCCCGATTAGCATTACCCACAACACCATCATCTTCCTCAAAGATTCCTTCTCCATCCACTTGTACCCCCGCATTTGGTTGAGCACCCGCATTTGGTTGAGCAAAAGAATTATCACCTTGAGGTACCACATTCTCAACTTGTGGATCATTAGCTTCTACTTGAGGATCATCATCATCTACTTGCTCGACATGATATGGATAATCCTCTTCATTGAGCTCTACATAGACCTCTTCATCATATTCTTCTTCATAACCTTGCGGATTCCCATGTTGTTGATTATAATAATGGTTGTAATTGGGATTCCACAATTCCCGATTAGGATTTCTCCTATAAGCCATGTTTCACCTACACAAGGTAAAACCAAAAACAAAAGTAAAATGCTAGGACTTGCGAACTAAACAACTTTGATTAACTAATGCAGCTCAATACTGAAACTGTAGTTCCCCGGCAATGGCGCAAAAATTTGATCCATACTCAATCCTACACTATTCATGGTGAGGGGCGGTCGTCAAAGTATAATACCCAATGTGAGTCGGGATCGATATCTCAAAGAAACAAGCTTGTCAAGTAAAATATTCAAATGGAGCTTAGTATTGAGTCCTAGAAATGAGATTTTTTTGATGTAACTTAACATTAACTACAATGCATACGAAATTAAGCAAGTAAATTGATTCTATATTAAAAGACTAGGAGTGTAAACGACTAATAGCAATTTCCAATCAACGGGTGTAACTACTTGACATTCACAATAGAAGTGTAATTATGGTCGAGCCGTTCAAATGTAATCTCTAAAATCCTCCCGACCTAAGAGAGATTTATCTCAGCCCACTCACCAAAGCCTTAGTTGAATTCTTAAAGCACTACTCAAGGACCCAAGGAAAGGAGACCTCTTTCAAGCGTAACTTCTTTTAGATGGGTTCGTCTACGAATAGCCTATCAACTCAAATCCTCGCCAATTCTACTATTCTACGCTAACGAATCTCTCCCGAGTCTTTAATTAGTAAAGTAGACAAGAAATCTCAACTATCATGGATATTGATATTTTGATGTTATTGTAATGGGGAATTGGATAATCGATACTTGTGCTATGGTTAATGAAATGGAACGACACCTATTGATTTTCAATCACTATACCATGTTTACACCCCTAGTTATGAGTTTAGCTACTCATAATGGGGGTTTGAATCAAAGCAATCAAAATATAATGAAATAATGAAATGATTTCAAACATAGATCTTGGATTGATATATGAATAAAGATTCAAAATATACAAGTCAAGAAGCTTACAAATTCATGTTAAGACTCCTACTTGGCTCTCAAAATCGCCTCAAATGAGTAGAGAATGTAATATGAAATGTAATAATTGAAACGACCTTAGGTAGTCATTTCGGAAGTTAGGGCTCCGATTGGTGTGCTGATAATTTTAAAATCTTCGTAAGGTCCATTGGGACTTACATGTAAAATTTGAGCTAAATCAGATCTTGTTTGGTAGGCATCGAAAGAATGTTTCAGTTTTTATTGTCGATAAATATTAAAACGAGATTTTTGAGCTCGGTTTTGGCGACTGAGCTTCGATTCGAAATTCAAAAGCGCCGTTAGGTTCGTATGATTATTTGTGACTTTTGTGAATTTTTGAAAGTGAATTTCGAGGTTGTTCCGCTAGTTTCCGCTAAAATACCGAAAGTTAAATAATTTGACCTTTCTTCATTTAATTTTCATATTGAGTTTTGGGAGTCCGATTTGAGATTTTTCTTAGCAAGTGTGTTACATATATTTTGTATAACTTGTTTGAGAAATTTAAAATTATTTCGAATATCGTAGGGTACCGTTTTAATTTTCGTCACGCAAAGAAAAGAAATTATAAAAGAAAAGAGAAAAGAAAAAGGAAAAAGGAAAAGAAAGAAATGAAAAGGCGGTAGGGGCCCTTGCCAAGGACCAACAGAAATAGAAACTGCAACATAAAAACAGACAAAGAAATGAAACAGGAGAAAGAAATGAACAGAAAAAAATGCCAGAATGAGAAAAGAGCCGGAGAAAGATAGAATTTTCACCCCGAAACATTCAAGTAATGATCTTAATGAATTATTTGAATTTATTACGTGTGTTTGAATATATTTTAACTGTAAAATTTGGATATTAGACATCATTTTAATAAATTCAATTAATAGTTTAAAAGGGTCAATTGGACCCCGATAATGTAATTGATTATATATTTGTACTCAGTGAGTTATGAGCAATATATAAATATAATTTATTTGGGGTTTGGTTATGTGACCTTAAACCCTGTACAGGCCTGGCCTACGTATTGCGTATGCGAATAGGGTATCAGGTTCCTAACCGGATTTCCCTAAGATATGAGGAATGAAGCCTTTAACCTAATTTGATATATTTTCTGCTTATTGAATAAGCATGATCGTTTGGCAATTAATCCAAAAGATAATGCGGTTCTTGAGTAGCAATTCTAGCTTTGGAACAAGGTAAGTGTTTATATCCATTTCTTTGGAGGCACCTGGCCTCGTGGATAATCTACCACGTGTTCCTTACGTGTGTAGCTGCCGATAGGCGTACTCATTACGCCTTAGCTTTGGATTTTACATTGCATAATATATGTTATGTTCTATTGTTGTTGTATTGCATTGAGGATCTAAAAATTGTACTCTGGCTGTGAATTGGCATATACATTCCGGCTGTCCATGAGAGTCCCCCGCTGGTGATGGGTTATTATTGCATCAGGTTTCATTCATATGCATTATGTTGCATTTATATGCATTACATTGCATTCATATCGGGTGTAGGAGTATTCCGCCCCAGGAGAGTGCAGGAGTATTCCGCCTCTGATTTATATTATATCGGGTGCAGGAGTATTCCGCCCCAGGAGCAGGAGTATTCCGCTCTTATGTCAGATACTGAGTGCAGGAGTATTCCGCCTCAACTTTACATTATATCGGGTACATGAGTATTCCGCCCAAGGAGAGTGCAGGAGTATTCTGCCTCTGGCTTATATCATATCGGGTGCAGGAGTATTCCGCCCCAGGAGCAGGAGTATTCCGCTCCAGTTGGTTATCAGATTAGATTCCCCTCGAATGCAGAAGTATTCTGTTTCGGGATGGGATGACGGGCACATGTGACCCTTTGCATTATATTTCATTTCATTTCATACCATTGTGTAGACTTGTGGTACATAACTACTGTTCTGCTTATATGTGCATTGCTTATTTGTTGATATGTTTCTGGCTCGTATTCCTGGTTGAGTTTATGGTTTCATACGTGTTTCCGGTTATTATCTGGCACTGCCTTTTTATAATTTAAATAAGAGGAATTTGGTTTATCCGTTTCTTCTCCCTGGCTAGCTGTCCTATTCTTTGAGGTGGCTAGTATGCCTCACTTATTGAGTCCTTTTGACTCACCCTCGTTTGTTATTTGTCCTTGTCTATCTATTTTGTTTCGGCAGGTTCGCTTCAGGATTGAGTTCGCCACATTGTGAAGGAGCGAAGACGACTTCAGCTGTCAGGGTGAGGCAGCTTTTATTCAGGATGGCCACAGTTTCATGTTTATTATTTCCGTTGCATTTTTCTCCCTTCAGGAGGTATCTGTCTTCTTTTGTACTCTTAGATGTCTAATCTGGATAGCCCTAAACCTAGTATGTTGGGTAGTCAACTGTAATTTCTTTTGTACAGCTTAGAGGTATCAATGTGTTTGTGTTTTTTTTTCTAAGTATTGTCCTTATTTATGAATTGTTATATTTATTATCCTAATATAATTGGTAAGGGTTCGCCCGACCGGTCTAGGAGAGGATGTCGGGTGCCCGCACGGCCTAGACAGATTCCCGATCATGTCAATAATGTTACAACCCTAGGTTTTTCTATTTGTACAAAGGGAAAATTACAGGTACAGAGGAATGGGCGGTCCGTCTATTAGAGTCGGCAGTCCGCCTCTTAGTAGGATCAAGATTTGGATTCTTTGAAGTTCAAGTAGGTGCTCCACCTCTTTGAAATAGGCGGGGCGCCTCTTCCTGAGTCTCACTGCATGGCTCTCAGTATCTTTTTAGGCGCTCCGCCTCTGTGAAACAAGCGAGGCGCCTCTTCCTGGTTTCTTGATTCTCACACTTTGGCTCCAATTCTTGCTCCATAGCTTCAATCTTCAACCAATGGTCATGTGAACTTATTATAACATGAAACTACGCAATTTACGATGTCAATAACACTAAATGTTGCATTTGGATTAAAAAATAAAGTTTTAAAGTAGTCTTTAAGTTGGTATTTTAAGTTGGTAAAATACCAACTTATCAGGTACAAAGCTAGGTTGGTGATCTCTGGTAATCGCCAAGTTGAAGGAATTGACTACACAAAGACATATGCACTGGTAGCTAAAATGGTGACTGCCCGTGTCTTCTTGGCGGTAGCTGCAGCTAAGAATTGGGAATTACATCTGATGGATGTTCATAATGCTTTTCTCCACGGTAATCTTCATGAGGAGATATATGAAGTTGCCTCGGGGTATCGAAATGATGGGTTCGAAAAAGCGTGTCGTCTCCAAAAATCTTTGTATGGATTGAAGAAAGCTCCTCGGTGTTGGTTTGCAAAGTTATCGACAACTCTGAAGAATTATGGTTTTCGACATTCATATTCCGATTACTCATTTTTTATGATGAAGAAGAGAAATGTGCAATTAAGTGTACTCTTGTATGTGGATGATTTGATTATCTCTGGAAATGATCCGAACACACTACGATTTTTCAAGTTGTATCTCTTTGTTTGTTTTCACATAAAAGATCTCGGACGGTAAAAGTATTTTTTGGGAGTTGAAGTAGCGAGGGATCCGAAAGGGATTTTCCTCTGTCAACGGAAGTATGCATTGGATGTAATCTCGAAAGCTAGCTTGTTGGGTGCTCGACCGGCCGACACACTAGTGGAACAGATTCACCAATTGGCACTTGCACATGGACGGTTTATGAAAAATCCAGTGAATTATCGAAGATTGGTCAGACGCCTGATTTAATTATGCTTCATGCATCCGAATTTATCGTATATCATTCATGTGTTGTCTTAGTATATGCAACAACCACGTGTCGAGCACTGGGATGCAGCTCTTCGAGTTGTCCGTTATTTGAAAGGGTGTCCATGACTAGGTATTGTGATGAGTTCGAAATGCGATCTCCATTTCTTTGCGTTAGTCTTTAACTGGATGGTATATCTCCCTCGGAGACTCACCCATATCTTTGCGTACGAAGAAGCAGAATATTGTGTTCAGGCCGTCGGCTGAAGCAGAATATCGGTCTATGGCTATGACCGTATGTGAATTAACGTGGTTAAAATGAGTGTTGTGGAATCTTTGGATAGATCATCAGTCTCTGATTCGATTGCATTGTGATAGTCAAGTAGCAATACATATTGCTCGTAATCCGGTATTTCATGAACAGACCAAGCACATTGAAGTAGGTTGTGATTTTGTCCGTGATGAGATCATTGGAGGGACCATACGTCCCAGACATGTGCCAACGGGCGATCAATTGGCCGATATTTTTACCAAAGCATTGGACTTAATACATTTTGATTATTTTTTGTGCAAGTTGGGCATTCAAAACCCTCATGCTCGAACTTGAGGGGGATAATGAAATGGTCCTCTCAAGAGTGAAATAAAGAAAAGGGTCTTTGAATTTCTTTTTCCTTTTCTTTTCTCTCAAATGGGTGATTAAGTTTGAGTGGGATTAGACTTTTTTAAAAATTATGGGGCATAATTAAAACAACAAAAACCTTAAAACTTACCTACTACTCCACTACCCGACTACCCCAACTACTGATTTTTCAAAAATCAAAAACCCAAACATCCCTAAACATTTTCCCAAATAATACTAAACATCTCTCCAGCGTTTTCGACCCGGCTTGTTTTCTCGAAATCAGACTGTCAAAACTCATCGATTTTCATTGAATCTCTATTTTAAGTCTTCTCCGACACCAACATGTAATTTTCTTCGCTCGTTTTTATTATTTTACCAATTTTTTGATCCATTTTTGTTGTTAAGAAAAAACCCTAGAATTTTATTTTAAAAGTTATGTTTGTTTATGATTCTGTCTGGGTTGGGAGGAGGAAATTATGAAGTTTTGACTGAAATTTATGTGTAGTTGCCGATGATATGGTTAAACAAAATCTGTCTATTTCAAACATCCTGTAACATGTTTCAAACAGCTGTGATGTGTTTGACCATATCACCGGATGTTTAGCCGGAGAAGATTTAAACATCAATAGAGATGTTTAAACATCAGCCCTGTAGAATACAAACATTTGGCGTGATGTTTAAATATTACTCATGATGTTTGTTCCCCGTATGTATGATGTTTTAAACATCATGAGTTATGTTTGACTTCGAGTGTTTGAACTACCTTTTTCAGTAACACATATGGATAAGGCATTTAGAATATTCTTAAAACTTGTGAAGAGTGGTAAGAACAAGCCTAATGTACACAGTCATGATAGTTGGATATATTGAATAAGAAAAGGGCCTCAAGTTTTTTGCACCATGTTTTGTTCTTATAAATATGGGAAATATGTGTAAAGAAAGTTATTTGTGTATGTAGGCAACATGCCCCCCAAAAAAAGGCAACTGGTAAAGGCTACGGCTGCTGCTAAAAAGGTCCAGAAGGTCACAACCAAGGCCACAAAGAGGCAAATTCCCATGGAATCCGAAAGTGAATCTCCTCGTGCAAAAAGACAAAGAAGCAGGGCAGTACTAGATCTTTTACAGGTCCCTTTCGAGAGCCCAAACGGTGGTCGTGCTAGTCATGCTAGTCGTGCTAGTCAGGATCTTAGCAAAAATCAACATGAAGAGGAAGAGGAACAACAAAGATCAAGAAGCAGTGAAGAAGGTACAGAGGATGCAGAAGCAGAGGCAAGTGATTCTCAGGTAGATGAACAAAGAAGAGAAAGTGGTGCTTTGCCTCAAGTTAGTGAGGCAAGGAAAGGAAGAAGAAAATCCGTTCATGATTTGCCTGCAACAACAGAAGAAACAACACAAGCAACAACAGAGGATCAATGTGTAGAGGCAACAGAACAGGAGGTAACATCGATGCTTATGTTTACACATCTTGTATGATGTTTTAAACATATACGAATATGTTCAAACATCACTCCGAATATTTCAAACATTTTGTATTATGTTCCAAACATAATAAACGATGTTTGGATTTGCTTCAAACATTGTAGATTATGTTTCAAACATATTATAAGATGTTTGAAACATATTGGGTGATGTAACGATATTTAAACCAAGAAAGTGTTTTGTTCATTAGCAATGTGACTGTGTAATGATTGTTTTTCTCGTAAAAATATCAGGTGGAGTTGGCTGATGAGGTTACCCCATACATAAAGACGGACCTGCCTGATTTGAGTCAAATAAAGACGTGGATGGAATATAATAATGCATTTGCAATAAAGAAGGTGACGTAAGATCGTCAATGCACTCGAAGTTGGAAAAATTTCGTAAAGCTTTAAACCATTTTAATCTAATGGAAAGATTCAAGAGAAGCTGTTTCGGGCACCTAATCGATTTGCCCAAGTCTGTGTTTGCTCCAAAGCTGGTTCACAATATATTACTTCGTCGGGCTGTTTGTCGGAAGAAGTTTGAGGCGTGGATTAAAATTCCATGATCTGCCTCTTCGTTTTGGGATGCAGGAGTTTGCTCTGATGACAAAATTGAGCTGTGCCCTACCTTCCCCTGATGAATTCATGGATAAAGCCCATAGCAAGGGGAAAGATTTGTGGGATTTTGTTTCAAGGAAGGGAAAAAAGGCTATATGTGGTGATTATATTCTAGAACTGATAGAAAGTGAAGTCCTGGTGAAGGATGATGACGTAAGGTTTAATTTGTGTTTGTGTTGTTTAAACATTACACTAAATGCTTAAACATTACACTAAATATTCAAACATTAGTGGTGATGCTTCAACATCACATGAAATGTTATAACATTAGTACTGATGTTTAAACATTACATTAAATGTTTTAGGCACATATATACAGACATTTAACATATATACAGAGTTTTAACATTTGTGGTTATTTTATTGCAAGAGGTGCAGCCTTACCTCGTACCCACACCCAAAGAGTTGAGGGATGTTCTTAATGACTTTGTGCCATTTGAGAGCGTAGCGGACGAGGTGATTGTTGGCTTGATGTGACAGTTGGATGGGGTGACAATGTTGAGGAAACAAGCTGCTGTTCCTAAACCCCTCTAGAACATGTTGTGTTAAGCCGTGGTGCAATGTTGACGGGATACAGTGGGGGCAGGGGTGCTGATCTTTTTGGAGCTAGTGGAAGAGAGTACACTGGAATTGTTGGGGGATTTTTTTGGATATGCCAGAAGGCAGGATGAGGGTAAAGGAGGAGTTCTTAGAAGAGAAGAAGATGGCAGCAGTAGAGGACCTGCTAGAAGAAAAGAAGATGGTGACAGTACTAGAGGAGGAGTTGTGATGAGAGAAGAAGCAGTAGTAGGTACGTCGACTGAAGAGTGTACTTGCAAATACTTAAAGTGCAAAGAGGACAATGATAAGAGTATGTTGAAGGTTGGTGGGATTGAGACAATGTTATAACATTTGAAGGAAATGATGAAAGCCCAGGTGACCAAGAGAACAGGGTTGAGATCAGTATTCCCTAGTAGAGTTCTGAAATCCCCATTTGCTGCTTCAGGAAGAAAGGGGAAGAAGAAGATGGTGAGGGGGAAGCTTAATCTTTACAAGACTGTGGATAAGAAGAGAAAAGATGCATTGGATGCCTTCTTGGAAGAGAAGAAAGAGGAAGAGAGTTCACTTTTTCTTAGGCATGAGTACAACTACAAGGATCCAGAAGAGATCATCAGAATGGAAGGCAATTTAGAGGAAAAGGTACACGCAATTCACCCTAATTATTGCGTGGATGATAAGGATCAAACTAAACGCGGAAATAAAGATAGAGAGCGAGACACTACTCGAACTCCCTACGAAGTAACCCCCGGGAACTTGTCCCGAGATACCCTCGTATCGGCGTCAAGGAGGACCTTCACTATGCAACTACCCTTGAGACGACAACGGCCTCGCAAGTAGAATGATCGGGGGAGGGGGGGGGGGAGTTTGGGGGTCAACTAGAATCCACTAGTAAACTCAAACCAACTCAAAAGGTTTTCATTCTAAGAGAATCCACTCTTGAACATTGACATTCAATCATTCTTCATAATAGCTAACTAAGTAAAAATGCTAAGCTATGGAGTATTTATAGGCCTTTCCTAGACATTAATGAAAGACCTAAAGTACCCTTAAGTAGGTTCTAAAGTCATAAGCCACGTAGGGGCATAATAGGAATTACATAGCAACTTAAGTCAAATTCCCGTCAAACAATAGCAGGGGGAGGCGCCCGCCTCCACAGAGTAGGCGCTCCGCCTCCTGGTCCGCCTCCAACAATCCAAAGGGCATGCATTCACTAGGCGGTCCGCCTCTTCCTGGAGCTTCTTGAAACACCTCGAAATGTGTCTCGGATGCTTTTCTTTCCATGGCGTCCCAATGCATGACCTCGAAGTACTCTTCCTTGGCCTTGGATGGTGCTTTTGGATGGTTTCTCGAATTGCCCCACATCATCCTCCCCTTCTTGAGAATATTTCGTCCTCGAAATCAAGGCTTGGTCTCTCATGGATCTAGCAACTCCTCGGGGTGGCCAAGAATCTCCTCATTTTTTCCTCTTGATCGTCACTTTGTCATAGGCTTCTTCCAAGAGCTTCCTCGCCTTAGCATGGAGCTTAGAACCTACAAGCAACGACAAGCAAAAACACGCAAACGTCCTACTTTGAAAGTAGGTTAGTGCAAGAAGTGTGGAAAACACACTCTTGTGATATAACCAAGCATCAATAACAATCATGAATATCAAGTCTCCAAAGAGAACCATAAGAACTTGGTTAAAGATCAACATGCACTCAACAAGATAATGAGCAAATAGGTCATGGGAAGATGGGAAATGCAAGATCAAGCTACCAAAATCCCCTTGAACCTTAAGCTCAAGATCAACACACCAATCTATCCTCGAGGTGTGATCAACATGTGGAGTGGAGTGAATCAAATAGCCCAACCTACAAGTAGGATCAAGCACTCCACTCCCCTTCTTTAGAGCATACCTACTCACACCAAGGGATTCCTCTTCCCCTCCCATTTCATCAACTAGGCAACCCTCCTCAAAAGTCAAGCTCTCAAGGAAGGTGTTGATGATGGATTCTTCTTCATCATAAACCCAACAAGCAATAAGAGGGTCACTCAAAGAACCATCTACCTCACCCACATTCTCAAGCAATGGGTTGCCTAAGGAATCACACCATAGGGGTTCCATCCTACTATTCACCCTAGTTCGATACAAGTCATTACCATTAATGAGAATTCCTTCAAATAAAGGATTGGTAAAAACATGCATCTCACTATCATGATCAACCATAGACAAGTTATCAAGACTAGGTTCACTTGAGGAGTCATCATAGACAACCTTGTCAAATTCATGCAATTTGGACTCCTCAAGGGCAAGACCATCCTCACCACAACACATTGGTCCACCAAATAGTAGCAAATCAACAAGAGCATGATCAACTATCTCATCTTTCCCTATGTCAAAGGTTGGTGGTGTGTCATAGCAAAGGTCACAACCTTTGTCAACCATCAAATCTACACTAGGGAGAGGTTCATTGAACAATGAGCTCACATCATGATGTGGCATAGCATCCCTTCCAACTAGTGTTTCACAAGCACATACAAGTTGACAACTAGACTCTTCACTAGTGGTATACTCACTAGATGCATTAAAAACACCAACTAGTGTTGAGTCATCACAAGACAAGTAGCTAGTAGGCTCATGAAAAGGTGAAGTAACACTTACATTGGTAGTACTTCCTTGATCACTCACAAGGTTTGAAGTGTCATATGCAACTCCTCCTTCATGAAGCTCACATTGAGGCTCCAATGGCTTGTCTTCAAATGTACCTACACAAGAACTTTCACAAGAGAAGGTAGAAGATAAATAAGGGTTAGAACAATGGGTGCTCTCACTCTCAATTTTTCCTTCCTCACCTCTCATCTCTCTCAATTTTACTTTATGGTCAAGTGTAGCTTGTGGTGACAATCCACTCACATCATTCCTCAATTCCTCTCCTTTTTCCTCTCTTGGATTGTCACCGGTCACTCCCTCACTTCTCTCTATCTTTTCTCTGTCATTTGAAGTGGAGTGACTCTCATTTTCATCATGCAATGGCAAAACAATGAGATTGTTTGCCTCGGGTTCAAGTACAATGGGTGACTTTGCCTTTTCCGCTTCCCTCAACTCCTTCATCCGCTTGTAGTCTTCCCTTACTTGCCTTGGAGTCAAAGGTTTAAGCACATATTTCTTCCCACCTTGCTTAACCGTGTAGGAGTTGGTCCTACCATCATGCACAACACATCGATCATATTGCCATGGTCTCCGAAATAATAGATGACAAGCTTGCATCGGGACAACATCGAACAAGACCTTATATTTATAGTTCCCAATGCTAAACTTAAGCAACACTTGCTTCACCACTTTTAGTTCACCACACTCACTAAGCCATTGTGAGCGATATGGGCTTAGATGCTTTAGAGTGGGTAACTTCAATTGGGAAATCAAGGTTTGGCTTACTATGTTGGCACAACTCCCCGAATCAACAACCATTGAGCACAATTGCCCCATCACACGACATCTAGCATGAAAGGATTTCTCTTTGATCATTTTCCACCTCCTCTTCCATGAGAATGGTACTCAAGCTCCTCCTAACCACCAAGAACATGTGGGGACCTTCATCTCCCTCTTCGGCAACCTCACATTCAACTTCCTCATCCCCCTCTACTTCCTCATTTTCGGACTCACTTTCTTGTTCATACACCAAATTGCCAACCACAACCATGGTTCGTTTTGTGGAGCAATCTTTAGCAATATGCCCAAAGCCCTTGCACTTATAACATTGAGTAGAAGTAGAAATAGGATTACTCAAGCGAGTTTTAGAAGTACCTTCCAAGTGGGGTGTAGTCTTCTCATAAGGCTTCTTCACTTCTTTGCTAGCACTTGCACTTGGCAAGTTTGCACTTGGAGTCTTCCACTCTTTTGGCTTGCTTGTGGTAATAGGAGTGTTGTTTTTGAACTTCTCTCCTTTAAGCCAAGCCTCGGCATCAATTGCGGCTTCAAACATATCTTGAAGTGTGAGATAATGATGCAACCTCAATTGAGAAGCTATACCATAGCTCAAGCCATTCTTGAAATGGATCATGGCTTCTTCTTCACCTTCGGTATCCATATCCAATGCCATCCGGGTCTTTTCAAATTCATCATGGTACTCATGCACCGTTTTGACACCTTGTTTTAGATCATAGAGCTTCTTGAGTTGCTCTTGTTGATACCTTGGAGTTGTGTACTTGGTATTCATAAGCCCTTTCAACTCATCCCAAGTCACATTCAAATGAAAATTCATCCTTCTCCTAGACCTCTTCATAGACTCCCACCAAGTAGAAGCATAGGCCTCAAAGGTAGAAATAGCATAGGTACCCTTTCTCTCCTCGGTCATCTCATTGGTGTCAAACACCCTCTCCATAAGTAGTACCCATTCCATGTATGCCTCCGGATCACAAGTTCCCTTAAAGGGTGGAAGATTGAGCTTGACACTATTGAGGTTGTTGTTGTTGTCACGTACCCCATAGTTAGGCTCCGGTTGGCCTCCATAATGGTCATCATGAGCAACATATTCCCTCATCGCATTCCCTCTAGCATAGCTCATGGGTGGCCCACGACCTCGGCCTCTACCCCTATCCACATTTCGACCCCAATGCATTTGCCTCCTAGGTTGATAAGGAACATCATACCCATAGGCTTCATCACCATACCCGCCCTCCTCCTCTTCTTGAACTCCATCAATTTGTTCAAGAGGTGGGACATTTCGCACGGGTCTTCGAAGTGGAGCATTTCCTTGGGGATTGCCTACGGGTTGGGTGTTGCCCAACGCTCACTCTTGAAAAGCTTCAACTTTCTTTTGCTCATACCTCTTGGTTAGCTCAACAAGGTGTCCGGGAGTCATAGGAGTGCTATGACTTGTGCCCTCTCCGGATTCAATTTGGACACTCGGGGTCCTCCTCTCACCGGTCTCAACTTGATTCCTCTCGACGGACTCAAGTCTCAAAGTTATGTCCTCCAACTTGGCTATAACGGTAGCCATGAAAATTTTCATAGGATCATCTCCATCGGTTGCCATAGTACCTACAAAAATCAACAAACATTAGTAAAACACCTCACACACACCCTCACGTGTATAACACTCGGGTCACTCGTTTAGTGGTGGTGGATATTTCACTCAAGTTTGAGTCTAAAAGCTTCAAGTAGTTGACCAACGAACCACAACTCAATCACTCAACTTCTCAAGTCCAATGCTCTCCGGGGTGAGTGGAGTTAATAGGACTCGATTGGAACGATAAGCACTTTAAGTGAGGACTTGAATAAAAAAAGTACTACGGGTCTTCTTTGAATTCTAGTCTCCTTTCTAGGGCACGAAGATCCTAAAAGCTTCAAAGACTAGTACCAACTAAGTAGGAAAGTTACTTAGGGAAGTACTAGTTAGATGGTATGCAAGCAAGGAAGCAAAAGAACCTAGGAAAAACTACCCAAAAGGCTTCAGGTGTGAGGCCCTCCGCCCTGAAATTGAGGCCCTCCGCCTCTTCAGAGTAGGCGGCCGCCCTGCACAAAGTAGCAGGGGGTAGGCGGTCCGCCTCTTGAGCTAGGCGCTCCGCCTCCCAAATTTCCAGAGAGCTAAAAAAATGAGGCGCTTCGCCTCTGAGTTGAGGCGCTCCGCCTTCTACAACTTTCAGCACAGTTCAACAACGTGTTTTTCAACTTTAACACCCAAAAATCCAACAAATCACATGTTTTTTTAGCAATCCAAAGGTACCCAAATGTTGTTTCAACCACAAAGATCAAACCCCAACCACAAAGATCAAACCCCAATCAAAATTCAACAATCTACCATGTTCATCATGTTCATAGGTTTCAAATTTTTTTTTCAAGTTTTTCAAGGGTTTCAAATCTCAAATCATGGAATACAACTCCAAATCATGTGTGTTGGGTACCAAAATAATGGGTTTCCAATAAGAAACAAACCCCAATAACAATCACAACACGAATCAATCAAACAATCAAAATAGACCAAATTTTTGGTGTTTTCAATTTTTCAATTTTGTTGTGATTTTCTCCTTTCCAATAACAAGAACAAGAAAACTAAAGATAGAATCGACCTAGGCACGAAGAATCAAGAGTCGGGGATTTTTAGAAACAAAACCCGAGCCTTGCTCTGATACCAAGATGATAAGGATCAAACTAAATGCGGAAATAAAGATAGAGAGCGAGACACTACTCGAACTCCCTACGAAGTAACCCCGGGGAACTTGTCCCGAGATACCCTCGTATCAGCGTCAAGGAGGACCTTCACTATGCAACTACCCTCGAGACGACAACGGCCTCGCAAGTAGAATGATCGGGGGGGGGGGGGTGGGGGTTTGGGGGTCAACTAGAATCCACTAGTAAATTCAAACCAACTCAAAAAGGTTTGCATTCTAAGAGAATCCACTCTTAAACATTGACATTCAATCATTCTTCATAATAGCTAACTAAGTAAAAATTCTAAGCTATGGAGTATTTATAGGCCTTTCCTAGACATTAATGAAAGACCTAAAGTACCCTTAAGTAGGTTCTAAAGTCATAAGCCACGTAGGGGCATAATAGGAATTACATAGCAACTTAAGTCAAATTCCCGTCAAACAATAGCAGGGGGAGGCGCCCGCCTCCACAGAGTAGGCACTCCGCCTCCTGGTCCGCCTCCAACAATCCAGAGGGCATGCATTCACTAGGCGATCCGCCTCCATTCCTAGGTGGTCCGCCTCTTCCTGGAGCTTCTTGAAACACCTCGAAATGTGTCTCGGATGCTCTTCTTTCCATGGCGTCCCAATGCATGACCTCGAAGTGCTCTTCCTTGGCCTTGGATGGTGCTTTTGGATGGTTGCTCGAATTGCCCCGCATTAGATCCGGAAGAGATCATCAGAATGGAAGGCAATTTAGAGGAAAAGGTACACGCAATTCACCCTAATTATTTTTTGTTAGTGGATATATTAGAACAGATGTTTAAACATGGATTGGGATGTGCAAACATAACAAGCCGTGTTTAAATATCACAAACAAATTATGATATATGTAAACATAGTACATAATGTGTAAACAGATTAGTTAGTATTTAAACATTACGCCTTAATGTTTATAAAATGTTAAACATCTCTACGATGTTGCAACATATCACAAGATGTTTAAACATTGTGTCTGGTGTTTAAACATTTCCACTGATGTTGACATGTTCTGCCTGGTGTTTATGTGTTTTCTTTTTCCTTTTTTCCCTTTTCTGCAGCATGTTGAGGAAATCATGAGCTGATGAGACTTAAAAAGCAAGCCCACTCCCAGTTCTATCTCAAATCCGATGTCATTTTTGATTTGAATTTCTCACAGAAATTGTATGAGCTCTACAAGAAGAATTGTGTAGTCGCTGATACCTTGGTTGCACATATAGAAGTACAGCTGGAGACTGTTCAATTCAAGGATGATATGCTGGACTACGTATAAGGTAAGCTGCCGAATCCAGGAGGTGTGAAGTGGGCAGGGGTGAAAAGGATTTTCTGTGTGTTAAAATTGAAAGATGAACACTTTGTCATTATGGAGGAAGGTAAGATAAGGGTGTACGACTCCCTATACAGTGACAACATTGATGATGAACTTGACACACTGATCAAGCCCATTACTTCCATGTTCCCCATTTTCATCAGACAGTGCAAGATGTTCAAAAGTTTGCCGGAAGATATCTTGAACAATAAACTGTGGCCATATGAGCGAGTGAAAGACCTCCCGACAAACAACACTCGTACTGCATCAGGTGGTTATGTCCTAGCCTTCATTGAGCACCTTTTTAAAAAAACTCCCTGGGATAAGCTCTGCGACAACACCATGGTGGATTTTAGGGTGAAATGGGCCGTGGACATATTTCATGGGAAGATGGTACCATAATTTGATAAGTTATGGTTGGACAATTAAGTATTTGTTGGCATATAAGGATAATTAAGTATTTGTTTTGGCTTGTTTGAATTTTATGTTATGTTATATTATGTTTTGTTGTTGGTCATGTAAGGATAATTATATGTTTTATGTAAATACTTTGGTTGTGCGCTTTGTACAGATCTCACTGATTTAAGAAATATCGTATGGATATTTAGACATCTCATCGTATGTGTAAACATATTTGACTATGTTGAAACATAATTCAGATGTTTAAAATATTAATTGGAATATGCTGAAACATCATCCAGATATTTAAACATGTCAATATATGTGTAAACATCTTATCTAAATGTTTAAACATATGAAACATTTATACAGAAGTTCCAGCATCTCGAAATATGTTTAAACATCACGTTTATGTTTAAAAGGTTAGTTTAATGCGCTGCAAGCTCTCTTTTCTTTCTTTCTTTCTTTCTTTCTTTCTTTTCTTTTTGTTTTTATTTTTGATAAGCTTTCTACCTTTACAGTTTTGAACCTTTTAATGAAAAGGCATGAATTCCTTTCCCTTAACAATAAACCCATACACCCCTTGTTTTCCACTATGTTTGGTGGATGAAGATGGTGAATGAAGTTTCTAATTGCATATGGTGTTTGATCAAAGAAATTTGTAACAATGACTTAATTCAAATCATATAGAAAAACTTCATACTACTTCATAATTATTCAAAACAATGGAACTGAAAATGAAAGGACAAGACTACACAACACGACATTCTAAACAAACAGAAAAATAAATGACTAGACTTAAAAGGAGACGGTTCAAGCTACATTATATCTTCACTTCACATGTGTGCCGCTGGAGGACGTGGTGATGTAGAGTAGTTCTGGGGGTCAATCTTGAGTTCAACTTGAATACCACGGAGCATACACTTGATAAGATTTATATTTATCTTATAATCCTCAAGGAATTCGTCGAACCTAGTGGTTAAATGCGTCACTTGATCCTCCTCATTTCCAATATATGCTGGTAATTGATCCACATCTGCGCTCAAGGTTGCAATATCTTCACGGACATATTCGATTTCAGTGGTCCTTGGCGCTCTACGATCATGTTTTGGTGCTCTTGGGTGCGTTCCTCGGCGAGGCATCTTTGTTGTTGTTAATGTTGTTGCTTGCTACAGATTCAAATACTTGGTTTAGTGTTGGTTTGTGTTGTTTTCTTCAAATTTTATTTAGGCTGGATGGAAGTAATTATAGTACATATATATAGGCTAAATTTGGTGCCTTTTTGGTTGCATATGTGATGATTACAGGAGGTGCCTATTTATATGTAGTTGTGTATGTGCCTATTCACATCCACCCCTTCATAAATTTGCATACACCCCTTCATAACTCCACGTACACCCCTTCATCTTTTCCCTTTCACACATTAAAACAACTGCACATTCACATTAAATACGACTGCTCATTGTCACAAAAAATACGGCACATTTGCTCTAAATAATAGTTTTTTTGCATCAATGCGGTTTATAAAAACATCATCACACATGTTTAAACATCTCTTCATCTCAAAATAATGTTAAACATCGTGTGGGTATGTTTCTAACATCTAGGTCAATGTGCAAACATGAATATCGATGATTAAACATATTATTATTATAATGTTTAATCATACTACAAAATGTTTAAATATGATGAGGAAATGTTTAAACATAAGTAGTAATGTTTAAACATAACATAAGATGTTTGAAAAATCTTGTATGATGTTTAAACTTAAGCTTAACTTTTCAATAAGAATGAGTTCAATTATCAATATTTACTTACTTTAAAATGTTTTTTTTCTAACCGTTTTCACTCCTAAACCCTTCAATTTTCGATGAAAACTTAGATTAACTCTAATAACTTGATAGATCACTACAAACTCCTTTATTAATGTTCATTTACATGAGTGAACAAGTTAAAATAGAGTTATCACTCCAATTTTGTTCAAAATCATTCACATGCACATAGGAACGACTAATTATTGGAGTTTAAACAACCAATATGTTCACCTTTCAATAAAAAACATGTAAACACTTACTCCCTCTGTTTCAAAAAGGATGAACCTATTACTATTTGAAGGGTCAAACAAGATTATGTTTGACCACATATCTTACAAATATTTTCTAACTATTTTGAATTGTTAACTATTGTGACTTATAGTATTTTTCATGTAGTTTCTAAATATATAAATTTTATTTCAAAAACTTTAAAAATTTGATGTGTAAATTTCCGGTCAAAATTAGTCAATTTGACCCTCGTACTCCGCAAAGGTTCATCCTTTTTTAAACGGAGGGAGTAGTTGTTAGTGTTATCACTCATAACGCTACCACCTTTCACTCAAACACCTCCATCTTGATTGATAGAAACACCAATCATCAGTTTTATCATTTCAAACACCTTCAATATCGATGGAATTATACTTTGTATACTTAATCATTAAGTTTATCATTCAAAATGTGTAGTTATATGTCTCATCACTCAACATATGGTTGAATACTTGCAAAAATGGATTGCTACATCCAAACATAACATGATATGTTTAAACATTTCATGATGTGTAAACATATTGTGATCTGTTTCAAACATCTGATATGATATTTAAACATCATGTAAGATGTTTGAAACATCTTGTTAGATGCTTAAACTTAAGCTTGAGTTTTCAATAAGAATGAGTTCAATTATCATTATATACTTACTTTAAAGATTTTTTTTTTTAACTGTTTTCACTATTAAACCCTTCAATTTTCGATGAAAACTTAGATTAACTCTAATCACTTGATAGATCACTACAAACTCCTTTATTAATGTTCATCTACATGAGGGAACAAGTTAAAATAGAGTTGTCACTCCAATTTTATTCAAAATCATTCACATGTACATAGGAATGACTAATTATTGGAGTTTAAACTACCAATATGTTCACCTTTCAATAAAAATACATGTAAACGCTTAGTTGTTAGTGTTATCACTCATAACACTAACATCTTTCTCTCAAATACCTCCATCTTGATTGATAGAAATACCAATCATCAGTGTTATCATTTCAAACACCTTCAATATCGATGGAATTATACTTTGTATACTTAATCATTAAGTTTATCATTCAAAATGTGTAATTATACGTCTTATCACTCAACATATGGTTGAATACTTGCAAAAAATAGATTGCTACATCCAAACATAACATGATATGTTTAAACATTTCATAAAATGTGTAAACATACCGTGATATGTTTCAAACATCTGTTACGATGTTTAAGCATCATGTAAGATGTATGAAACATCTCGTATGATGTGCAACATCTTACGAAATTTTTAAAGATCAACAACTGATGTTTAGAATATCTGGCAGGATCTTAAACATTTGTTCATATGTTTAAATATCTTGTTAAATGTTTAAGATCTCGCCTGCTTGTTAAACATTGCAATTACATTACTAAAATGAGAAGAAACACATACGAAAAAGAGACAAGTCGACTAGTTATTTATAGAAACTGAATGCAATACATTTCGATAACCAAAATTACATGATATAAAAAACATAGATGTAATCTAAAGTTTACAACATAATACGTTAAATAAGGAAACTAGTTTATATATAATAACTTAAAATATATCATAAACTTCATCCTTCTACAATCTTTATTTCCAGTTCATCCAAAATTTGTGTAATTATTTACATGACCCTTCGGTGATCCCTCGCGTGGTTGTACCTTAAACGCCATAAATCTGCTCGTAGTGTTTCTATGGCTCGACTCATCTCCGCCATGTCGTCTTTTAGAATTGCAACTTCCCAATTTATATTGTCTCGTTATTCTCTTTGTGGCGCATTCTGTATTGATTTTTTTTTTTTACGGGATGCCTGATCACTATTGCCAACCTGTAAAGGGTCGTCTGATCCTGCTTCAGACATATTTATGTTGTTGAAGTTGTTAGTGATGGAAAATTTGCATATACTGTTGGTGCATATAGTGTTGGTATTTATAGGCTGTCAAGGTGGTTTTTAAAAGTCACCGTTTATACTTAAAGATGCACCTTGTGGAATGAATATGTCTTTTCAGTGTAGTCGTGCAGTTTTGCAATGTGTCTTTTTAGGAGAACCCATCTTTTCAGTATTGACTTGCAGTTTTGCACAGTTACTGTGAAACATCCGTCGTGATGTTTAAACATCGAGTGGGATGTTTAATATATTCGGTGGAATCAGAAATATTTCATAATATGTTTACACATTACACGTGATGTTTAAACATATTAACTTATGTTTAAACATTTGATCTAATGTTTACTGATCTTCACTGATGTTTGAACATTGTTCAAGATGTTTAAACATTTTGTTGTATGTTTAAACATTGTGCAAGATGTTTAGAACAGTTTCAAGTGCGATCAAATATTTTATATGGAACAATGAAGCAGGCAAAGTATGAGAAAACAAGACACAACTTAATAATTTAATACGAACATAAATAAAGGATTGTTTAAACAGAAATTACATATTAAAGGATTGTCTAAAACGAAGTTCAGAAATTAAACAACAAATACCCAAAGAAAAGGATTGATCAAAGCAGTAGCTAAACACTTGTTTGTTCATTCTGACTTGGTCTTGTAACTGTTGGGCATGTATTTTTTCTGTGGCCAAGCCTTTTGCAGATCCCGCATTTGTTTCTCCTCTTTTTGAATCGCTCCCCAACGGATGGAATTCTCTTCACCCTCCTTCTTCCACGACCAAGTTTCAAGTAACGGCAAGGTAATTTCCATTCCTTCAGCTCATGACAACAGTCATGCCAAGATTGTTCATCAAGAAATGGATAGATTGTTTCGGCATATGCAAGCAAGTAGGAATCTACATAATAATATGGCGACGTGTATTCGTAGATTTTCCCAAACTCACCTAGATACTTCACCCTCATAGCTGCCATAGCATGTGGACAAGGTATCTTGTCTAAATCAAACCGCTTGTAAGTACATGTCCTGTTGTATAGGTCCACCTCATATTTGTTGGACCTCCTCCTTTGACTTTGAAAAAATGGGTATTCACTCGATGCACCAGAAGCTTTCTGCCCAATGAATTTTTGGCTGATATCACCTCCTCAATTAACGGGAGACAAGCGCATCAATTGGAAATTCTTTGTGACTCCTGAGCATTGAGTTAACGGACTCGGCAATGTTTGTGGTCATCACATTGAACCTACAATATTAACAAACAATAAAGTTGATATGAACCTGAATCTGAAACCTGAACAATAAATTATGTCACAACCAATAACAATGCAGTGAACAGACAGAAACATCAATATAAATGTTTAAATATAAACCAAAATGTTTCCAACATTAACCACAATGTTCCAAATATCTGCTAAATTATGGTGAAAACATATCAAACATCAACATATATGTTTCACACATCTATCAAAATGTTTAGAAATGCAGTCACACATACTGAAACATTCGTTTATATGTTTAAACATCCACTACAATATTTCAAACATCAACCATAATGTTTCAAACATCTGCTAAATTGTTGTGAACACATATTAAACATTACAGATATGTTTCAAACATCTATTAAAATGTTTAGAAATGCAGTCACACATACTGAAACATTCGTTAATATGTTTAAACATCCAACACTATGTTTCAAACATTGACAACATTGTTTCAAACATCGACAACATTGTTTCAAACATCAAAATATATGTTTGGTGTAATTCAGGTACCTATTTCTAGGGAAGTGTGCTATGCTCCACTTCTCAACCCCAAAATCAACCAGATAGTTGATTACCCTCATGTCAATATATTCAATTTCTTTCAAATGCTTATCAAACTGAGCAACCGTATACCCCTCCGCTGCAATAATGTATTTACCAATTAAATCTCCACAATAAAAAGTCGTGCGGAGGTTCTCACCAAGATGCCTCATGCAATAACCATAATTAGAATATGGGAAAACCTTAGAAACAACTTTTTCAATGCTTCTATGCCCGTCAGAGATAATGCACAACTCATCATCGTCAGGGACTATTCCGACCAATTGCTCAAAAAAGAATTCGTAGGCGGCATCGCACTCTTTGTCAACTACACAAAATACAACATGAAAGATGTGATTTTAAGCATCCTGACCGACAGCAGACAACAACACTCCCCCATATGGACCCGTCAAAAAAGTGCCATCAACATCCAACACTTTTTTAATAGTTTTAAACCCCCTGATATGCGCACAACAAGAAACAAAAAAATACAAAAACCTCCCTTGTTCATCAAGCTGTAATGCTGTCTTGCTTTCTTCATTTGATTGCCGAATCATATAGATGTATGCACCAAGAATGGCATAGCCATGTTTGGGTGACCCCCTTGCCAAACACTTTGCAATGTTACTGCCCTTGAGACACTTCCAATAGCTTATTTTGCAACCCAATTCTGCTAGAACTGCATCCTTGATTTCTTTGGTGGATGGTGCTTTTCCATCATGAAATATGTTCTTCATGTACTCTCCAAAAACATTGCACGTGGCGTGTGGATGAGACTTTTAGAATGCTCAGAACCACAAGTGTGCTCATTGTTGTAGACTGTAATATAAAACATGTCACAACTCTTGTACTTCATGGATTGAATCCACCAGTGGCAATTCTTGTCCACACATCTAGCACAAAATATATTCTTCTTATTCTTCACATACTGAAAATAGAAAGGCACTCTCACTATAGCAAGCTTCAACGGCACAGCCAACTTGCGCTTGTTCGTAAATATTTGCCCTCTGTAGAAACCAATGTCGTCTGTCCGAGTGTGGCTGCCTTGTGATAGTATTGAATTAGAAAATTGTACCTCATTATCTTCTTGGATTTCTGCTGCTTCTTCATCTTCTTCCTTCTCAGGCACATTCATATTTAATGAAGTCTCCTCCCCAATGTCATCCAACCCATGATTTTGTTCATTAGAATTTTTAGTCCGAGAAACCACATTTACATGTAGAGTGGGCCTAACACCAGATGCATCCATATCAGCCATAAAAAAGAGGACATCAGTGTCATTTCTAATGTGAGATGGTGCAGTCTTTTGCTTTGCGATGCTCAACAAGTATGTAATAGAAAAGATCCTCCGGATCATCAAGAATTCCCCAACTTTGAATGATATTTTTCAAGCAGCTGATTATAAGTAACCTGCTTACTAACTAACAAGAATAGGTCTACTCTCTTTCACAACGGGAACCCAAACAAAACTTTTAGCTTTCTCTATCCATTCGCCGAGATAGTCAACTACCAATAATACGGGCCCCATTATTTGTCCTGAAGATACAAAGAAGGTCTACATTAGGTCCTTATAGCATAAATTCCATAATACAGTTATTCATAGAAGCCAAATTCACAAAAAATAAAAGGTATTGCTTCAAACATCCTGTAAACAAATTTACAGTGTTTACACATCGATACAAATGTTTAAATATTTGGAATAATGTTTAAACATCCTGAGTGATGTGTGAATATCATTCAGGATTGTCAAAACATCGATACAAATGTTTAAACATATATTTATGTATGTTTAAACATTTTTTAAGATGTTTAAACTTCATTCATAATGTTTGAATATCATTCAGGATTACTAAACATCATTGAGGATGTTTAAACATTTTGAATGATGTTTAAACATCCTCGATAATGTTTAGATATCGTTCAAGACTATTAAACATCATTGAGGATGTTTAAACATACACCCATATATTTAAACATTTGTATTTATGTTTAAACATGATGTTTAGTAATCCTGAATGATATTCAAATATCATGCATGATGTTTTAACATAAGTCCAAATGTTTGATGGTTTAAACATACATTCAGCAGCCACATATGTTAAAACATATGATACGATGTGCACAAAAACATCAACGAGATGTTTAAACATCAAACATCTCGTCGACGGATGTTTAACCAGAAACCAAACCCAGTTCCTCAAATTTATCAATCCGGTAGCTTGGGACTTCAAATCAAATTTCTCAACTATAAACTTAAAGAACACTTACCAGAGACCAAATGTGGTTGAAAATCCACGACGATTAGCTGAGATTCGTATTGTAAATGGCTGACCAACTTTTAAAAAATTTCAAATATTTTAAGAACAAATCTGTTGCAAAAACACAATATACTTGGAAATGGTTGTTGAATCTACTTTGGGGAGCTGATAATGAACCAAAAAATCAAAAAATCTGGCAGAAAACTCGCCGGAACTGGCGGAGCAGTGAGAGGGGTGGTGGGGGATAGGGGGTGGATTTTTTGGGAGGGAAATATTTTTTTTGCCATTTTTGGGAGGTAAAATAAGGGTTTTGTAGGGGGTGCAAAGTGTAAACTTAAAAACTTGGGGGTTAAGTTTTTATACACATTTTACCCCATTAGCACTAATCATAATGGAGGACCCTATACCTATTTTTTAAAACTTGAGGCACTTTTCATTATTAAAAATTTTAGTTGGGACCTTTTTTTAAACTTACCCAGGTTACTATTGTAATTAGGTTTATTTATGTAAATTGTAGTAGTCTAGACTAATTGTATATTGGGTCAAACCCATTAGGAATTACTTAGGGACTAAATTAGTTTTGGAAAATTTACGCGAGTCGTCGCTCTAAGCAGCTTAATTAAGTAACATAACGATACTTTTCAAAATTTACGTAACATAACAATACTTTTAAATTAATTACAAAACATACCATAAGGGGCAAAATAGAAATTTTCTATATTATTTTAGCGGTTTTTGTATTTCCCCTTTACCTTCTCCATTTCTCTCAACAAACTCTACAGTTTATTCTCTCCATTCCTCTTTAATTTCTTCATAGTTATCAATTTAGGGTTTTCTCTCCGGCAAATTTTTGCCAAAATTTCTCAAATACGTGCTTCAATTTGATCGAAAATGTCTCAAAATCAAATACTTCACTGTCAGATCGTGAAAAGCATATGAAATTGCGTCATGAAGGTTCGCCAGTCGTTCAGGGACTTCGACGAGGGTGGTCAGTTGGACTTAGTAGTCATGAAGTTTCGCCGGATATTAAACCTGGTAAACGGAAGGTGAGAGATGAGGATAAAGGTAAACATGTGGTGGATGATGATTTCGTCGACGAAATCGACGCTGACGTTAAGTTGAAAAGGAGCAAATTTGACCGGTGTGGAGTTCTCGCACAAAATCAAGTGTGCTCAGAGGAAACTATATGTATTATTTTCTTTTTTTGTTTTCATGTTGTATTTTATTGTATATTTGTGTATGTTTTCCTAGTACACATGTCTAAACTATGTATTTTTTTTGGTTAAATTTGTATATTTTTGTGTAAAATGTATATTTTTTGTGTAACCTATGTATCTTCCTGTATATTTCTGTATGTTTCTCGGCTATTGATGTATAAACCTGTATTCGCTTGTATATTTTGTATGTTCCTGTTTAAAATAGACATGATATATATATATTTTTTTGTGTAAACTGTGTATTTTCCTGTATATTTCTGTATGTTTCTAGGCTATTGGTGTATAAACCTGTATTCGCTTGTGTATTTTTTATGTTCCTGTTTAAAATAGACATGATATGTATATTTTGTGTAAACTGTGCATTTTCCTGTATATTTATGTATGTTGTCAGCTATTGATGTATAAACCTGTATTCGCTTGTATATTTTGTATGTTCTTGTTTAAAATAGACATGATATGTATATTTTTGTGTAAACTGTATTTTTTCTTTATGTGTCTTGGATATTAATGTATAGACTTGTGTTTGCTTGTATATTTTGTATATCCCTTGTTTAAAGTGTTTCTTCATGTTTAAAATAAAGTTATTCATGTGCGTACCTATGTAGACTTATTCTGTATGTTCTTGCTTATTCCTTTGCCTTTTGGTCTTTTTGTTGAATGAATTTGTATATTTCTGTATTCTCTTTTGTATATCCTTATTGTTAATTTTACTTCTTTATTTTGTCCATATATAGGGCTGCAAATTTTATGTTCCTGCAGATATTGTTTCTGTTGTCGATCACTGGACTGCGACAACTCGTTATAATATTGTTAGCACATTAGAAGACACTTTGACACCTGTTCAACTGCAATTGTTTAGGCAGACCTGCTTTGGGTACTTCTTGGATCTACCACAAGTTTTTGGTCAATACCAATTAATTCACCACTTGATGTTAAGAGAAATTATATCAGACCGCCCCAATGAGTTTACTATTATGGTTAATGGTACGCGGTTGTGCTTTGGGCTAAGAGACTTTGCAGTTATAACAGGTTTGAATTGCTTTGGGGATGATATAGTTGTTGCTGATGCTACTCCTAATAGGCTTATGTCGAGCTATTTCCCCAATCAGGAAAATGTGCTAGGAGTGAGTTAATCAAATGTTTCACTGGTAAGCATTGGATTGGTGATGAAGATGCCGTGAAGTTGGTTGTTTTGTATTTTCTACATGTGTTTGTGTTATCTACTGACAGTGGTCAGTATATACCCAAGGAACACTTTGATTTGGTTGAATCAGGGGCATATCTCACTTATCCATGAGCAAATGTTCGTTTATGTTATTGCTTGAAACCATTAGCCAGAAGTTATATCCTCCTTTGAAATTTTATCGTATTGGTGGGTTGCCGCTTGCAGTACAAGTTTGGTTTTATGAATGTTGTTCGGTGGTTGATCGAAAAGTTGCTACTCGTGTTAGTAACTTAACTCCTAGGATTCTCAATTGGAAAGTTATTGTCAATCAACCTAGGTTTAGCAATCTGTCCAAAGGAATGTTCAGTGTCACAAGCGCTGAGGTAAACAATTGTTACATTTACTTTATTTGTATTTTTTTTATGTATATGTATGCCTTTATACACATTTCGTTTAACGATTATTGTGTGGTCTGTTTTTGTAGTTGATGTTTACCAATATTGTTCCAACTAATGATGAGGTACAGAAATTCAACTTGCCTCCTTTGGATGATGCTGCTGTCATTGTAAATAAGGCCCTTCCCAGACAAAGTGTCGCCACTCGACTGCCTTCTTCTGCGTCTATACCCATCCCCTCTCAAAAAATGCAGCATCAGAAACCACCTGTTCATGCGTCCCAAACTGTGCATCTAAGTGATGTTTCCGCTCAGTTGCAGCGGTTGACTACTGACTTTCAGGATTACAAGAAGCATGTATGTATTGCTTTTATGTTTAGCATCTTGTTGATTTTGTATGCTTTCAAGTTGACCTTTCTGTACTTTGTTTTGTATTTATTTTGTAGGTTGATTCTCAATTTACTACCATACTTTCCTCAGTAACTCATTTAGTGAGGTGTTTGCTCGCTTGAAGGTAATGACTTACCGTTTTTATAAATACATTTGTTGTATTTTGTGTTTTGTTTTTGTAACTATTTCTTATTTCAACAGGGTGTTAGAAGCAGCCCTGTTGTGGATGAACATGATAATCGAACTGGTGATTCTCAATATGGCAGTCCCTTTGAAGGCGGTCCTTCTATGCAACCTACTGATAGCGACGCCAACTTTTTTGTATGTGTGGTTGCTTCTGTTCTATTATTTATGTTTACTTTTCCTAATGTATACAAATGTATTGTTTTGTATACAAGGTGTTTCTGATGCTCCATCTGTTGGCCATGATTGTGATTTTTTGGATCGAACCGCTGGAAAAGTTTGCAGTCCAGTGCAACATACTGCCACCCCACTTAGTAGTAGTGTATGTTTTTTGTCTTTATTCTTGACATTTTTGGATTGAACTGCTGGAAAAGTTGAACCATTTTTTTTCTTGACACAGGCTATTGCGCCTGGAGTTTATAGACAGCGTGAACACGCTGGTCGCAGAGAGGATGTGCCAGGTATCATTTGTGGAGTACTCGATCAGAAGGATTCTACTTATCATCTATATGGTAGACCAAGTTTTTCGATTGGGGATTTTAGTGAAGGCTCTGAACATGTTGGTAATGTGGCCTGTGGAAGTGAAGCTCAAGTGGACAGAGTATGTACTATTTTTAGTTTTTTTTTTATTTTTTTATTTTTGTATTTTTGTGTATTCCTTTGTAGTTAAGTATATTTTCTGTATATTAATGTATTTTCCATATATTTATATATTGTAGCAGGTTGTTACTGTGGGACCATTAGCTGTTCTAAAGCCAGATGGTAATATGGACTGTGGAAGTGAAGCTCGAGTGGACAGTGTATGTACTATTTTAAGTGTATGTGCTATTATACTTTTTTTTACTTTTTTTGTATTTTTGTGTATTTCCTTGTAGTTAAGTGTATTTTCTGTATATTTAATATATTTTTCATATATTTTATATATTGTAGCAGGTTGTTACTGTGGGACCATTAGCTGTTCTGAAGCCAGATGGTGATCAATTCTCCAAATTTTCTATTGATCCCAATTTTTCTGATTTTCCCCTGTCTGCGTATGATGAGATCGATGCAGCTATCGCACGAGCTATGTCTATGTGTAAGGCAGTGGTGGTTGTACCAGCTGATAACCAACCTACTCACAATGTTGATTGTAAAGAGATGGATTCTGAAAACCTATTAGAGGATGCCCCAAGTGAAGATACATGTTCTGATGACAACAGTCAGCCCGACGCAGCAGTTCTTGATGGGCAGGAATCCCAGATTGTTTTGGTCTCGAGTGATGGAGATGATGCTGCCACACCTGAGCAGTTGATTTCACACATGCAGCGTCCAGGGAGGTATGGCAGGTCTCCTTGGGTTCTCAATTCACCGGGACCAAAAATCTTTCAGAAAAAAACATCCTTTTATTTATAATGTTGATGCTGACGTTGACCAAGATATGGAAAATGCATTTGTTGCATGGGTTGAGGATGGGATCGAGCCAAGCAATCGAAGGTATTTTTCCTTTTATTTTGTACTGTTGATGGTATTTTTCCTTTTGTATTCCTTTGTAATGATTTGTTTTGTTTAATTTTTGTGAATCATCAGGAAGTCGCTTTATCCAAGATAAGCTAACCGAATTCCACAGCCTTCTGTGTTAGGAGTTGTGAAAGTTGAAAGGAAGGAATGGTTTCGGTCATTTCTGCACAGTGGAGGCACTTTGAATGACCAGGTATGTATGTGTTTATATATACATGTATGCATGTGTATCAACTGATTGTTATTTTCCTGTATTTTTTTGTATAAAACTGTATGAACCTGTATACATTTATCTCAATTGTATGTTTATATTTCTGATTGTTATGTATAGCCTTTTCTGATTGTATGTTTATCTCAAATGTCCAGCACATTGATGTTGTGTTTTACTACTTGAGGAAGAAAGGAAAATATGGTCCTGATGTTTCTCGTAAATTCACCACTACTGACTGTTATTTCAAGAATATGGTTGAGGACGTTTTTAAGGCGTACAAAGCTAGTAAGAAGAATCCGATTGTGGTGTCTAATGATGATCCTATAGCGCAGTATGTTATGGGATTTAGGCTGATTGGAAACACCCCATGGGTTAACGTTGATTATGTTTTAGTCCCATTGCATGTTAAAGAGAAATTTCACTGGGTGTTGGCTGTTGTGGCATTCAAAGAGAGGTGCATTTGGTTGTTTGATTCTATGCGTGGAAGATCTAGTGCTCCTGTGCGTGGTCTAGTTCAAAAATTGGCTGCTGTCTTGCCTCTTTACCTTTCAGTCACCAGCTTCTATGGTGCGAGGCCTGACATTGATTGGAATTTAAACCCAGCTTTCAAAGATAAATCTGCGACAGATCCGTTCTCCGTTGTTTCAGTTACAGATATTCCAAAACAAGCTGTTGGATCAGTGTATGTATATTAGAAATACGTTTTTGTTACTATTTCTGTTATGTAGTTCTTTTGACTTAAACTTTGTAGTTGTGTTTGCAGCGACTGTGGTGTGTATAGTGCAGCATATGCTGAATATTTTGCATGTGGATTCGATCAACCACCTGCCGACTTTGATGTTGATATTTACCATAGCAGATTGGGCACACTACTATGGCACTATGCAAAAGAAAAGCAGGACGAACGTTCCATAAGTGGGGATGAGGTTAAGGAATTCAGTTCAAGAAAAAGGCTGGTCCAAAGCAGGGAGAAGTTTATCATTAAGTAGTTTATGTTTAGGTTTAAGTAGTTTAGAATGTACTGATGTTTAAGACATCATTGTTCTATTTTTGTTTCTAAGTTACATCAAGGAATATGCTTCTGGATGTTTGGTTTTATAATATTTTAATATAATGACGTTATTATTCCTTTTTTTGTTCATAGTCTATACAATTTTTATATGTTAATGAAATGAATTTTAGCACCCATTTTCACTCATTCAGAACTTGGTTTTTGGAAATGGTGAAGTGCATCGCCCTCCCTTGAGCGCTGTTTCAGTCTTTGTTGCAATAGACATGTATAAATTTTAACATACATGTCTATTGCACCGGGTGGTGAATGAAATGTATGTGTATGCAGCCTAACATACAGTTTTATACATACTCAAATAAAAATGTATGTCCACACAACCTGACATAAATTTCACACAATAGGTAGATAAGTTGTTTCCTATAGCAAATATGTCCCCACTGCATGCCAATAAAATTGTATGTGCTATGCAAGCGAATTAAGTGTATGTCTATGCAGCCTAACATATATTCTACCCATACTGGACATACACCATTATATAGTTTTATACATACCGGCAACAAAACTGTATGCCCACACATACACCCTGGAAAAATCCATCATGTATCCCTGACTTCCCAGCTTGATCGCTTGTCTTATTTACCATTTTCTTAGCGAGTGGTTTATGTCTGGTCCTTTCGGGTCGCCTGACCTGGGCCGATGGTGCTTTGCAAGGTATCCATATAAGCTTATCGCACTTTCGTGTGGGGCCCGGGCTGCGGAGGGTTCTGGGGCAAAATATACTTTGTTATCTGATGACATCAGGCCTAGGGTTTCGTCGTACCCTGCTTACTCATCTTTCACTTTCACTCAGTAGCTCTTTGCTTGCTTGTACAAAGAGCATGCCCGAGGGGGCTAGTACGCTCACCGCGCACTTGCATTACCACCTGAGCTTTGCTTGTCTAACATACATTCTACCCATACTGGACATACACTATTATACAGTTTTATACATACCGGCAACAAAACTGTATGCCCGCACTACATGCCATACATTTCACACATACAGACTTATACAAAATACTACAGATCGATACAAAACACCACAGATTTATTCAAAACAATATTTGAATAGTCTTTTCGAACTAAGCTAAGAAACAGATATTTTTGTAGTTCCATGCATTTCAATGTATGAAATTTTTATACACTTGCAATGTAATAATTGTCATTGTAATAAATGGTTTTTGTAAATGAGAACAAACAGTATCCACATCTTGTTTTCAGCTTCTCTAAGGTAGATTTGTGCATGTTGCTCTATTGTGCCCTTCGTTCCCACACAGTCCATATGTCATCTTTGTTCTTTTTGGATGCAGTTCCCAAGCTGGCTTGTGTCTGGTCTTTTTTGGTCTGCCCGGAGTCCTTTTCCATATTGGGGGGTGCACAACTTCATTAGTAATGTATGTAGGGATGTCCCAATTGCTTTCATCTGGTATTGGATTGACAGGCACTTGATATGTCTTCAACAGGTAGTATTTTGTGTAGTATGGGGAGGCATACAACTCCTCATCCATGCATCTAGATTGCATCACAGCGACTGCATGTGCACATGGTAGCTCATCAATTTGGAACCTTCTACAGCAACATTATCGGTCTTTTAATGACACAACAAATTTCTTTTGCCCATGCCAAACTGAATATGAATAAGCTAATGAAGTCTTTACCTATAATATATAAGCTTTTTTAGTATTAGCTACAGTATATAGTCTACAGCGCTACAATATATACTATACATACGCATTAATACATAGTTCTACAAAAATATACAGTATACTTTGTATGCAATTAAATACAAAGTAAATTAGATTAGTCATCACCCATATTGTAGTTTTTTAGCTACTGGAGCAACGTTAAGTGCAGAATTATTCAAATATATACACCAGACATACATACTTCATAAATTTTTGAAACTGAACTACAAAAAAGTGTTACCGTCATCTCGAGAGCCAAGGTTCGATGTTTATCAAGAATATCATTATATTTTTCACCCAGCTTTGTGAATGTATTCTCTGCACCTTCCCTATTGCGATTATTCCAGAGTTCAACTTTTGCTCTCATGGACTCCATAAAGGCTGATACAGGCATATCTCTTGCACCCTTGCTAGCTGCATTAAATGACTCCACAATATTTGAAGTCATTATCCAGCCACGACGGACAGTTGCATGTGCCCTAGCCTACTTTTGATAGCAAACATTATACAGGTATGTTTTGATCCGGTTGTCCATATTTGCCACTTCTTTCATTTTTTTTTATCAAACTCCCTAACTGTGTATGCTTTAGCCATTGTAAAGAATGCTTCATACAGTTTGTCTTCAGCCCTTTTGAATTTACTTTTCACATTGTTCCAGAGATGCCAAATGCATGCGTAGTGTGGAACCATGGGATATACAATGGAGGTTGCTTTCAAGATGCTTTCTTTACGGTCTGAAACAATACACATATCATCCCTTTCACCATATGCTTTTCTAAAATTATCAAAAAACCTATGCCACGCAGAATCATTCTCTGAATCGACTATAGCATACGCTAGAGGGAGGATTCTGCCTATGCATGACCATACAAATTAGAAAGACCAATCAGCAGAGAATTATACAAATTCATACAAATTTATACACTGGAATTCATATAGTTTTAAACTTTACCTGTTGCATCCATTGTACTCGCAGCAAGGAATGTCCCCTTATGTGTAGCTGTAAGGAAGCTACCATCAACAACAACAATTGGTCTGCAATATTCCCATCCTTTTATTGATGCATTAAGTGCCACAAAGGCATATAAGAAGCAATCATCATCAGTTTTAACGAAGTCCACAATTGATCCGGGTTAAATTTCTCCAAAATGTATAAGTAGCTTGGTAACTTGTTGTATGAATCTTTTGGATCACCTCTCATTATTTCCATAGCTATTTCCTTTGATCGCCACGCCTTCATATAGGGAAGCTCCACACCGAATTATTTGTGAATGTCTTCAATTATCTCCTTTGGTTTGTAAGTTTCCTTCACATCTTTAAATTTGTACTGGATAACACTCCCAATGATGTTTGCAGTTGCTTGTTTATGGCTGAAAATTCTGTTCTTCAACGGGCAAGAGTGTTCATTCACAAATTTCCTAATTTTGAACAGATTAGATGTATTCAAGCTTGAAGCCTTAAACTGCCATGTGCAATTCTCCCCGGTGCAAATCAGGCAATAGCTATACATACATAAGATGTCACAGGTTAGTATTTTACATACAACTATTATACAGATAGACGAATAATTATACAGTTTTTGATCTTACAATTTTTTACACTGTCATACTCTTAAATATACAGATTTTTACATTGTCATACATTATTATACATTGTACACTCATACATATACAGACCTTTTCACAACATAGAGATTTAAGTATAGTGACACAGTGACAAAAACAGTATACAGATATATACAGATTTATACACAAGTAACTTCAGACACAAGTTAGGCAACAGTTTTTGAGGTTTCGTACCATGTTGAGCTTGATCTTTTAACCTTAAAGTAAAACTTTCCCGTTAATGCATAGTGCTTCATTGCTTTGACGAGTGTTTTCTTGTCTTGGAAAACCTGCCCCTCGGTAATATCTTTTTGCATAGGATCTGCAATTATAAGAGCACTACAATCTTCAAAGTCTCCAAAGTCTGGGATAGCTATCAATTCTTGTGTATTCTCCTCGGTTATTGACTGTATGTTATTACTCTCTACATATTCAGGTGAATCAACTATCAAATTTTCACTATATCCAGCTTCATTGAATGACCTTTCATTAACTGAAATACACAATGGATATCTTCCTAGTTCCTTGTTATCCTTTTTCACCTCAACAAACACTTTGACTCCAATGTCATTGTGTATTTCCATTGCAGGTCGTGTTGCATCCACCTTGTACCGTATTTCTATTTGTTTTGTAGTGGTATCAACACGAAGTTGGTTTGCAATTGTAGAGATCAGATCATCAAAAGTACAATCACAGTTTATTACTATTGCGTCAACACTATAATCAATGTAGTTTCCTGTTGCATCCCATCGTCCTTTGTGTTGGAGAAGTACTGTGACGGATGCCATATAAGACCTGTTTCAAAATTGTTACATAACTTTAGTATTTGCACTATATGGATCTGTATTTAATTTGTATATGCAGTGCATGAATCTGTATGCTAGCATTCAACAATGACATATTGTATGCAGTTAAATACAGAGTAAATGCAATTATATGCAATTAAATGTATTAATTTGTATGCATTTTGAATCCGCAAAGTGACTGTACAAAAACAATCACAGGTTATTACTATTGCCTGTATGAATGTGTATGAATTTGTATGCCTATATGAATTTGTATGAATCTGCGCAGTGACTACGCATTTTGTTACTCGTAATATAAAACTACTAATACAACATCGAATCACTTAAACAACTCAATCGCTGAAGCTAATACAGAAATAGTAATACATAAATGTATAACTTCGAATACTGAATCGCGGAAGCTAATACAGAACTACTAATACAAAATTGAATCAGTAAAACAAATGAAATGTATGTGTATGTTAAGAGCTGCTAATACAAAAGCAACTATGCAATTTACAGAACGTCAGAATCGCAGTGTCTTTACAGAAAAATCAATGAATGTACAATTTGTTTTCAGAACTTCTAATGTACAATTTTGTACAAATAATGTACAAATTCATAATCGCAAAATCAAAAACAGAATAAAAAATTTAAAACTTTGTATAGAAAACCAACCAATTTCAAATTCAAAACTTCGAATACAAAATCAAACAATTGCTATTTTGAATACGTAAATACAAAACTTCGAACACTTACCTGTAAAATCGATGAATCAGGAATCAAAATCGCAAAATCGACTTTTGATATTTTGAATTTGACTGAATCGCAGCTTCGAATTGTTGAACAATAACAATTGTATGTTGTTTTAGAATTGTATTTGAACCTAAATTTTACAGTGTAAACCCTAGTTTTGGAGTGTAATTGAAGCATTGAAGGATTTTTTGAGAGAGAGTAGTTTACGTAGGAAGGAAAGTAGAGGTGGGTAAGGAAAGAAAGGCAGAATTTTCTAAAATTGTAGGTATTTATAGGTTGTTATATTTTGTATGTATTTGAAAAAAAACTATTGTTATTTTTTGTTAAGTGGAATACTATCGGTATTTTACGTAATTTTGGATATAGGATTGTATATTTGTGTAAATCACCCAATTAGTTTTCTATTTTACACTTATGTACATATGCTTATTCATTAATGGAAAAAAGGAAAAGTTTGTCACTCCAAATTTGTGTATTTTCTTATTAAATTTAACACTTTCTATGCGACAAAATATTTCTCCTTACAAATTAAGGGAGCGATTAATGGAAGAGTCGAATACCGTAGAAGATCGTATATTGAGCGAACAAAACTATCCAGACATGTATGGATAAGAGAATATAGATAAATAATCGAGACGTACAACAACAATTAGGCTGATCCTGACATTTTATATGTCAAAAGAAAGAGATCCTCTCGCGTTTCTCTGTTTCTTTCGTTTGAGCGGATAATATTGCAAATTATGGATGTCTCATGAGACATGGCAACCCACTTTTACCAGCTTTGATTTTCCGTTACTTTATGTTTTGTCTATGCAAACAAATTCTATTCAGCACTCATATTTCCAAATTGACCAAAATTTTCATGTGATGTGACCGTAGGGGGTACTTTCCAATAGCACAAATACTCTTTATTTAGAAATTGTATATGCTTAGAATATAGTATAGAAATACAAAGTTATTACTCTTTCGGTTTATCAGAATATATCATATATAAATAAATTTTTTTTTTGGAATATACCACTTCCAGTATTCATTTTTAGCTAAGCTTGGTGGCCCCTGCTATCAGGTTTTTTTTTTTTTTTTTTTTTTTTTTTTTGCGGGGGTGTGTGTGTTTGTAAATTTGTCTTCTTAGCAAGTAAGGCAAAGATTTTATGTGATGTGAATCGTGGTCGAAAGGTGGCAATTCCAAATTAGGATAAGCATATAGTATCAATAAAACTTAAAGAGTAAAGTGCTATTGAGTGCTCAAAAGTTATAAAATAGTGTCTGCTGCTGCTTAAGCGATTTACATGAATGTAAGATACTATTCCAAGCTTAAATAAAGATGGAGCCATAACCATGCCTCTTATGTTCTTTAGCTCTAGCTAAAGTTGTTTATTACCGGGCTGAATACATATTTTACACATTGTACTTGAGCCAAAATTTCTTTTAACACACATATCATTTACGAATATATCTTTACAAACAAACGTTCGAAAAAAAATGTGTCTAGTACACCTCTTTTGCCTACATGTCACTCGCGTGTTTTCACACCAAAGGAACGCGTGAACCTTGAAAGTTTACTCCTAACTCCTAAACCTTATTAAAATGACATCTATCAACGTTATGTAATTTTTCAATATATACTCATTCTTTTTTAAATAATAGTGCCCTCTTTCACCCTCCATTTATCCTGCAACGTCACCCACCCCCGGCATCTTCCTCTTCTTCGTTCTTCTTTTTTATACCTAGAACCCCTTCACCTCACTGAAGACAATTTAAGGTGTCAGGTGCTTAATATTATAGTAATAGAAATATTAAATTGAAGTAGCACTAATTTATACAAAGCCTCTGGAAGAGAAGTGATAAAATTGTGGAAAGTGTCTTGATGTTATACTCTGCCTCGTCGTTAATGGTGGAACTATAATTGGGATTTTTCCAGTTAGAATAAGATGTTGCTATTTCAGGAATTTTTATTGGATCTGTTCGGGAATTTTTTTGTTGAATATTTGTTAGTGTTATGTACAGATGCGGTCATAGCCTGGGCATAGAGCGGAGCCGGCTCGGAGCTCGGCTAGGCTCGGCTCATTTTGAAAAGAGGCTCAGCTCAGGCTCATTTAAAGTTTTGTTCGGCTCGAATAAGCTCGGTCAAAGCTCGGATCAACTCGGTTAGTTTGATAACTAAAAAAATTAAAATTTTATATTATATTTAATATTTTAATGTAATAATTAACAATTGATAAACTAGTACTTCTATCCTTATTTATGATTATGATTATGATAAAAAAATTTAAAAATATTATTTTCTATATTATTAAGTATGGGAACACAAAATAATAAAGTCGGCTCAAGCTCGGTCCGGGCTCGGTCAAACTCTAACAAAGCTCGGTTGAGCTCGGCTCGGGTTCGGCTCGGCTCCATATGATATAAAGCTCGATTCGGCTCGGCTCGGTAGCATAGCAAGCTCGGTTAGGCTCGGCTCGGGCTCGGCTCGGTCGCTCGATGCCCAGGCCTAGATGTGGATCTAAGATTTCGAAAGGATTGGTTCCCCATTGTTAGATGTGGCGTTTCATCGTCCCAAAAGTGGTTGGGAACTGCTTTCGTTGAAAAATAATATTGTGTATATAGGTCAAACAATATTATATATGATGATATAATAAAGAAAAAAATATTAAAAAATATTTAAATAGGATTGATATCAACTACTCCCTCCGTTCCACTTTAGATGAACCTATTTGACTTTGCACGGAGTTTAATAAAAAAGGGAAGACTTTTGAAACTTGTGGTTTAAAATAAGTTATAGATATTTGTGTGGCTACAAATCATCTGGGGATGAGTAAAAATGAAAATTTATTTCCAAATTTAGAAAGAGATCATTCTTTTTTAAACAGACTAAAAAATAAATAGGTTCATCTTTTTTGAAACAGAGGGAGTACTACATTTAAGTGACCCATCAGTTGACCAAGTGAATTATTTAAACTTTTAGAATATGGGTTCCCGAACATTATATTAGACAAATTTTAAAAAATATAAACATAATATATCTAATTTCGTGGGAAAAGTATGAGTTCCCATTACCCGTATTTAACATATTGGAACCACCCCTGACTTATGTATGATGAGACGTGACCAATTTATATCGTTTGATGTTGCCACAGTTAAAATAACTTGAAACTGAGTGTTTTGGGAAACAATTTATTAACTTAAAAATAGCATCTCTGAAACTCCGGCAAGGTGGTTACGGGGAAAAATGGCATCTTCAGCGTTTTTTTTCCTTACTCCAGCAGCCTTTTGCCAAATGTGATTGAACAAATAAAGAAAAAACGTACGAAAGTAAAGAGAAACATAAAGAAAAGAAAAATAATAAGCAGCAATTTGGTAGCAATATTTGTCTTTCCTTCGTTGTATGGTGTCCTCGATGGTGAATTTTGGAAGCCATTATTGAGGCCTTGGAGCTTTAACTTTTGGCCAGGAGGGGTAAATATATAACTTTGAATTTCTTTTTCTTTTTTACTTTATATTTCTTTCTTTTTCTTAGTTAATGACATGTGTGTGAAATCGAACACACTCACACGAGAGAAATAATATTTGGGTGAAAACTCTTGCTTTCATTGATGAAGGGAATCCCCTATTTATACAAGAGAAAACCTAGACTAAACCTAACTTAACCTAACTTAGGGACCAAGTAAACTTACGAGTTTGGCCCAATATACAATTTACATAACTAACCTATTTACATACTAACCTATTTACAATACCCCCCTCAAGTTGGAGCGTGAGGGTTCCTTATGCCCAACTTGTTAAGGAAGTACTCGAACTGGGCACGTCCCAGCGCCTTCGTAAAAAAATCAGCAAGTTGTGTGGTCGTAGGCACATAGCTGGGACGAATGATTCCTCCGATAATTTCATTCCGAACAAAGTGACAGTCGACTTCAATATGTTTGGTGCGTTCGTGAAAGACAGGATTCCGGGCAATATGTAACGCTGCTTGACTGTCACACTTCAAATTCATCGGAGACTTGTGATCGATTCCAAGGTTCCATAATATCCCTTTCAACCACTTCAATTCACACAGTCATTGTCATCGATCGATACTCTGCCTCGGCGGAGGACCTCGACACAATCTGCTGCTTCTTCGTTCGCCACGATATCGGTGAGTCCCCTAACGACACATACCAACCTGTCAACGATCTACGTGTCAACGGACAACCTGCCCAATCGGAGTCACACTACCTATGCAATCTCAGATCACACTGAGAATCAAATACGATATCTTGACCCGGACAGCCTTTCAAATATCGAACAACCCTAAGTGCGGCTTCCATATGCTCAAAACGGGGACTCTGCATGAATTGCGACAACACATGCACACTATAGGACAAATCCGGCCGTGTAAAACACAAGTAAATCAATCTTCCAACCAGTCGCCGATAACATTCAGGATCTTTGATAAAACGACCAGTTGCAAGTGCCAATCGATGATTTTGTTCTATCGGTGTACCAACCGGTTTTGCCCCCAACAAGCCTGCTTCCGTTATGATATCCAATGCATACTTCCTCTAACAAAGGAAAATTTCCTTCGGAGCTCTTGCCACTTCAACTCCCAAGAAGTATTTCAAGGCACCCAAATCCTTCATATGGAAACATTTCGAGAGATACAACTTAAAAATTCGAATTGCCTTCGATCATTACCAGATATGATTAAATCATCCACATAAACAAGCACATTCAATTGTACTTTTCCCTTCTTCATCGTAAATAATGAGTAATCCGAATATGATTGTCGAAATCCATATTGCTTAAGGGCAGCAGACAACTTCGCAAACCAATATCGGGGAGCTTGTTTTAAGCCATACAATGATTTTCGAAGGCGACACACAGTTCCTCTCCCGGTCATGCGATGTCCCGGAGGCAATTTCATATATACTTCCTCGTGAAGATCACCATGCAAAAAATGCATTGTGTACATCCATCTGATGCAATTCCCAATTTTGGCAGCTGCTACGGCCAGAAAAACTCGGACAGTCACCATCTTTGCAACCGGTGCAAATGTCTCCGTATAATCAACTCCTTCGATTTGATGATTCCCAAAAATCACCAGTCTTGCTTTGTACCTTTCAATAGTTCCATCCGAATTGTACTTTATCTTGTATAACCATCGGTATCCGAGGGCCTTCTTCCCCGTAGGTAAGCGAACTATCTCCCAAGTTCTGTTCGCTTCCAATGCCTTCAATTCTTCCCCCATGGCTGTTCTCCATTTGTCACTTTTTACCGCCTCCGAATAGGAGGTAGGCTCATGTCCTTGCGTTATAGCTGCAAGAAAATTCACATGTTTCGAAGAGAAATTATCACAATTGACATAGTGTGCTAGGGGATAGGGCTTACCAGAGGGTTGTTGAGAAACGGATGAACAAGCAGACTTTCGAACAAAGGACGATACCCGGTGACTCATCTTTTGGACCATATTAGTAACAAAGTCTCTCAGTAAGATATTCTCTTTCTTAGTTCGTTTACCACGACCCAACTCTTCGGGTTCAACTTCGGGAACAACCTCAGGTTCAGCTTCCGGAGTCACCACTTCGGGTTCAATTACCGGAGTCATGACTTCGGGTTCAACACCCCCCTTTCTTGCACACTCTCCTCTTCCCCCTCCAATGCAACGGTGACAGGAACCGTATCTTGTGTCCGTGTTTTGTCATCAGTCTCCTTGGATGCGAACGGAAATTCCTTTTCATGAAACACCACATCCCTCGAGAACACAAACTCCTTTGCCTCCAAATCATACATTTTCCACGCTTTCTTCCCATTTGGATAACCCAAAAGCACACATCGACGACTCCTACTTTCAAACTTGTCACTTGTTCGTCCTTGATTGCGAGCATAACATAAGCAACCGAACACCCTCAAATGATTATAATTCGGTGTCACACCCATCAAGATATCGTAAGGTGTCTTCCCATTCAACAACTTAGTGGGTGTCCGGTTAATCAAATAACATGCCGTCATCACACATTCTCCTTAGAAGTCAATCGGTAAATTGGATTGAAAACGTAGCGCCCGTGCCACGTTTAAGATATGTCTATGTTTCCGTTCAACTCTACCATTTTGCTGGGGTGTCCCCACACAAGAAGTTTGGAACAAGATCCCTTGTTCGAGAAAATACCCTCTCAGACTGACAAATTCGGTTCCATTATCACTCCGAACGCACTTAACCCGTTTATTGAATTGTCTTTATACCATTGCAAAGAAACCTTTCAATTTTTGTCCGACCTCTTTCTTATCAACTAACAGGAACACCCATACTCCTCGTGAACAATCATCAACAACAGTAAAAAAAATATGATACACCACACGAAGACTCAGTTCTATAAGGACCCCACAAGTCGCAATGAACTAAATCAAAAGGTTCAACAGCTTTATTATTACTCGAAGGAAATACATTTTTAGTTTGCTTTGCCCTAAGGCATACATCACATGCTGTTTCTTCTAAGCTACCTTTCCCACTATCTTCTAAAACTGAAAGAGATTTTGTTACTTGCATCGAAGGATGTCCCAACCTTTGATGCCATAAATCTACCACATCGACCTTCACAGCTTTCACCACGGGTATCGTCCGAAAGTAGTAAAGTCCGTTCTTTTGTTCACCCGCTCCAATCAACTTCCCCGTAGCCTCGTCCTGCATAACACACAAATCATTAGTGAAATTTACATTGCAACCAACTTGATTAATTAATTGAGACACAGAAATCAAATTGCAAGTCATTTCGGGAACATATAACACTCCGTGAAGAACCATGTCTTCGTTAAATCTGATGGATCCTTCCTGAGTCGCCATCGTACTGCTTCCGTTCGGTAAACCTACCGGACACTTTGGTATTGTTCGTAAATTCTCCAAAACACTTATCTGACCGGTCATGTGATTTGACGCCCCCGTGTCAATAATCCATGAAGGATGAGTTTTCTTACCGATCGATGGTTCACTTGTGCTTGCCTTCTCCTTTTTCAGTAAATCGAACAGCATCTGCAACTGATCACCTATTATTCCGGACAAGTTAGTCTGTCCGGGCACACTCATGTGTCTGTTTTCTCCATTCTCGAGCTCAGCCTGAGCAGCATTTGCTTGATTATTGCCACGTCCTCGACCAGCATTTGAACCAAACTGTTGATGTCCACGACCTCTTCCACCTCTGTTACCTTCAGCTCTTCCTCTACCACGTCCTCCATTCGAAGTACCTTGCTTCGGATAATGCACCAGTCCCTCCGGGTAGCCAATAACTTCATAGCAACATTCCGGAGGATGTCCTCCTCGATCACACAAGTGACACTCCTTATAGCCTGTCTTCGGTGGCTGTGATCGTTGTGCAACAAATGCTGTCACCTCCCCTCGTTCTTCCTGAGTTCGTGCTATCCCTTTGACCCGTTCATCTTGGATTACCTTTTGGTAGACTTGATTCATCGATGGCAACGGATCCTGAGCCAAGAGATTGGAACGGACAGTTCCATAAAGACTTTCATCCAGGCCCATAAGAAATAAGTGAACCCTATCATCTTCCCTTTTCTTCTCCAGTGCAACCGTTAGATTGCAAGTGCAGTTTCCACACGAGCAAGTTGGAAACTTATCACAATTCCCTAGTTCTTCCCACAACATAGCCAGTTTTCCATAGTAAGCAGCAATAGTTAATCCCTTTTGCTTACAACCGGCCAAAGCCGCTTTTAATTTCTGAATCCGAGGTCCGTTTCCCACAGAGAAACGTTCTCGAATACTCTCCCACAGATCTTTCGCCAATTCCATGTGCGATATGGTGGTCCGAAGAGTAGGCTCGATCTAATTCATAATCCACGACACCAGAAGAGAATTGATAGTCCACCAGTCCTCATAATCGATCGACTTTTCACCAGGCATCTTGATCGATCCGTCAACAAAACCAAACTTCTTCTTTGCACGCAGCGCCGTTCTAACCGACCGGGCCCATTCCTCATAGTTTTCACTGGTCAACTGGACCTGTGTGATAATCAAACCAGGATTATCATTCGAGGTGATATCGTACGGAGAGATTGTCTTCCGTACGACTGCAACATCACCTTTTGGAGCCTCCATTACTTTTCTACTTGAAGATTTTCACGATGGCTCTGATACCATGTAAAACCAAACACACTCACACGAGAGAAATAATATTTGGGTGAAAACTCTTGCTTTCATTCATGAAGGGAGTCCCCTATTTATACAAGAGAAAACCTAGACTGAACCTAACTTAGGGACCAAGTAAACTTACGACCTTGGCCCAATATACAATTTACATAACTAACCTACTTACATACTAACTTATTCACAATAATGTGTCAAAATTTCATTAGGACGTGCAATACACATATGTTAGTAATATATTGGTCAAGCACAAAAGAGATGTATTATAGACACACTTTCTGAAATGATTGTGTGTAAAGACACACCCCTAAACAATAGGTGTGTAAAAGGTATTTTGGCTCAAGTACAAGGGGTAAGATATGTGTTCAGCCTTATTACAACAAAAGACATTCTTAAAAAAAAGCTCAAAAAATGGCTTTTCTTAAAAAAAAAAAAAAGCACTTATCCTAAAATTCAGGTATATATTTGGTTAGAGGGTAAAACATATTTTCAAAACTTTAAATATTGATAATAATGTCCACAAACATGATATTGTTTTAATAAAATATTTTTAATATTAATGACTGATAACATCTTATTAGATAATGTATAAATCAAATCTTAGTTATATTTATGTAGATGGACTTATCACTATGATTAGATGTACATGGTTAGTTTAGATAGATGTTTAGATTACTAATTAGAGTTCCAAGTAGGAATCCAATTCTTGGAACTTAATTTTATATATACACACACACTTGTTGTTCAGTTGTGCAATAAATACACAGAAATATTTCTCTTTTTGCAATCTTTTATAGTATCAAGAGCCAATAACTAAAATGGTTGCAGAAGAAAAATCAAATGTCTCTTTAGTTGATGCAAATTCACCCTTTTACTTGGCTCCTTTTGATAACTCCGAAATGGCTCTTGTAACAAATGCCATGGACGAGAAAATTACAAATGGTTGGGCTAGGGCTATGAAGAATGCATTAAGGGCAAAAAACAAATTGGTTTTTTTTTTTATGGTACTCTAGAAAAACCAGCAAAAAAAGGAATTAGAAATCCAAGCATAGGAAAGGTGCAATTCGATGGTAATTACGTGGATTTTCAGCTCCTTTGACAATGTTGTTAGTGGAAGTGTAGCATACATGGACACAGCTAGGGAGATATGGCTCAACTTGAAGGAGAGATTTCGGCAGGAAAATGCCCTTAGAATTCACCAAATTAAAATAGAGTTGGCTATCTTGAATCAAGAAGGATCGACTGTCACAGGATACTACACGAAGTTGAAAGCTTTGGGGGGAAGAATTAGCGGTATCCAATGCCACAGTACACATGTGGTGTTGCAAAAGAATTGATGCAGCGACTGGAGCATGAGAAAGTTCATCAATTTCTTATGGACTGAACATTGAAGCATATAGTTCCACAAGCACACAGATCTTGAATACAGACCCACTACCCACTTTGAGCAAAGCTTTTGCTAGAATTTTTCGTGAATAGAGGTAGAGGATGGTGGCAAAGACGCAAGAAACAAGGCAAGAAGCAGTTGCCTTTCATGTTGCAAATATAAAAGGAAATAATAAGGGGTGCTTGAAGCCAAAATGTCTTCACTGTGGCAAAGTGGGCCATGAAAAAGTTGATTGCTATGAACTAAATGGAAAACCAAGATACTCATACTGTAATAAAATTGGGTATAACAAGGAAGGTGTAATGAGATTTAGGATATCCCCCTAATTGGGAACCAAGAAAAGGCAGTCGAGGACCGAACAAAGGGAGTTCACGTAGGATTGCACATTATGCTACATTTAAGTCTGAAGATGATGAAAGGGAGGGGGCTATTGCTTCCAGTCATTTCGCTAGTTTTTCACAAGTGCAACTAGATCAACTGCATTCACTCTTTAAAGAAAGGCAAACACAAGAAGCAATGTCAGGTAAAGTATTTTACTCATGTATGCTTGATTGGGTTTTGGATAGTGGTGTCTCGCATCACATGACATCTCATTTTTCAATTATGTATGATGTGAAGAGGTTAAATAAACCCTTGACAATAGCAGTACCAACTGGTGAAATATTCCAAGTGAGTTTGGTTGGAAAAACATATCTTGGAGTCAAAATGTCACTCAAAGACGTGATGTCATTCCAAGTTTTAAATGTAAGCTTATTTCGATAAGACAACTTACTACTGATGCAAAGTGTATGATAACACATTTTTTTGATCGTTGTGTAATTCAGAACCTCAACTCGAAGAAGCTGATCATTGGCATAGGTGAACTGTGAGAAAGTGGTTACTATCTCAGGAATTGAGCTTTTAGAATAAGTGCAGCCGTAAGGGGTCTAGACAAATGGAGGATATGACGTGCAAGACTCGGGCACATGTTTTACGAGAGTATTACCAGTTTGTCTAAGTTTCTAGAGTTGGAAGGTCGTAATTTTGAGTCAAGTAGTTGTGATGTATATCATGTAGCTAAACAAATATTTCTTTTTCCATTGAGTTTCAATAAAGCAGATCCTTTTGAGCTTATCCACGGAGATTTATGGGGTAGATATATTGTTCCTTTAACTATAGGTGCACGATATTTTCTTACCTTAGTTGATGATTTTAGTCAAGACACATGAGTTTTTTTAATAAAAGAGAAGACGAAAGTACAAATGAAAGTAATTCAATTTAGTAACATGGTAAAAAATCAATTTCGGACCAATATCAAACGAGTAAGAAGTGATAACGGGACAGAGTTCAAGAAAAAATCATTGAGAAATTTCTTTGATGAGAATGGGATACTACATGAAACATCATGTGTTAACAGACCACAACAAAACGGACGAGTTGAGAGAAAGCATCGCTACTTGCTTAACGTAGCCACTGCCTTGACTTATCACGCTAATATGCCTAAACATTTTGGGGTGAAAGTGTCTTAACTGCAACATATCTAGGACATCAACAAAAAAAATGGTAAAAAGATGCCATTTGAAGTTTTTTTCAATAAGGAACCAAGCATGGATCATTTAAATTTTTTTGGATGTCTTTGTTATGTGCAAAATCACCATAGGATGAAAGACAAATTTGATGAAAGAGCGACAAAGTATATTTTTGTTGGGTATCCTCAAGGTCAAAAGGGCGGGAGAGTCTATGAATTAAAAACAATATTTGTTTTTACATCAAGAGATGTCATCTTTTATGAAGAAGAATTTTCATTTAAGTTAAATGATTTATGCAAAGAAAGAGATGTTCCAGAGAAATTGGATTTTCAAAATTGGTTTTCACAGGAAGAATGAGACAAAACAATGATTTTGTAGCCTTCTATTGAATCACCACTAAGAGAGTGAAAAGGATGTTATTAAAACTGCTGGACCAAGTTCAAGTGTCCAAGAAAACACTTGTGCAGTAAGTGAATACGGACAACAAGAAAATATCAGCAGAACACACATGTAGTTGGTAGTGCACCTAAGGAGCATGAAATTATAGCTGTAAAATGTTCTTCTTGAATTAGTTATCAATGATGAACAAACTAAAAGACCCCAGTGAGAGAAAAAGATGCCTTCTTGAAGATTATTTTTGTGGATCAGCAATAGTAAATCCCCTTGCTCGCACAACCAAAGCTGCAACTTCTTCAGGTAAGTTTAATCCTCTGTGTTATAATATTGCCTATGACAGATTTTATCATAATCATAGAACTTTTTACAAAATTTTTATTCACAAGCAGTTAAAGATCAACGATGGAGGGAGGCCATGGCCAAGGAAATAGCAGCGTTTGAAGCCAACAACACCTGGAAACTTGAACGACTTCCTCCAGGAAAGAAAACAATTGGTTGTCGTTGGGTTTATAAGATCAAGTACAAAGCGGATGGATCAGTTGAGCATTTTAAAGCGAGGCTAGTTGCAAAAGCCTTTAAACAGTTGAGGGAGAAGATTTTAATGAGACCTTTGCCCTAGTAGCAAAAATGGTAACAGTGAGATGCTTGTTAGCAGTTGCAACATCGAAGCGATGGGAAGTACATCAAATGGATGTCGATAATGTGTTCTTGCACGGAGACCTCGAAGAAGAATACGTTTTCATGGACTTACCTCCCCGCTTCAAAGTGCAAGGTAATCTCGTGTGTAATCTAAACAAAGCTATATATGGTTTACGACAGGTATCTAGGAATTGGTATAACAAGTTGTCTACTACATTATTGAAGTATGGCCTCAAGCAGAACATACGTTGTTTGTTCGGAGTAGTGATGATAATTTTTTAGCAGTTTTAGTTTATATTCATGATCGTTTGGTGGTTGGAAATAATCACACTGTTTGTAAAATATTCAAAGCTTATCTTGGTAGCTGTTTTAAAATTAAATATTTAAGTCCTTTGAAGTATTTTTGGGAATTGAAGTTGCAAGAGGAAATGAAGGATTTTTTTTTTAATTAGAGAAAATGTGTCTTCGATATGTTGAGGGAGACATGGATGCTTCAAGCCAAAGGAGTGTTTTTTTTATGGAACAAAACCTCTTTTTATCACATGTTTCAAGTACAAAAGTTAAAGACCCCAAGAGCTATCAACGTCTTGTTGGTAAGTTGATGAATTTAACTATTATGCAACCTAAAATTACCTATTTTGTTCATCTATTGAGTCAATTTATGCAAGATCCACATCAATGTCATTAGGAAGCAGCAACTAGAGTTCTTAGATATTTAAAGTCGAATCCCGGACGAGGAATTCTACTTTAGTTAATAATGAGTTGACTCTTGAAGGATACTGTGATTCAGATTGGGCTTCGTGTCAAATGAGCAGAAATTTTGGAACAAGATACTTCATTAGCATTGGGAAATCACCAATGTCGTGGAAGTCTAAGAAGCAATCGATTGTTGCAAGATATTCAGCAGAAGCCAAATATAGGGCGATGGCCAACGCGACGAGTGAGATAATTTGGCTAAAGAGTCTACTGGATGGTCTAGGCGAAGGTGAAACTCAAGCCACACGACTTAATTGTGACAACCAAACTACTTTGCATATCACATCCAATTTAGTCTTCCATGAATGCACAAAACACATTGAAGTTGACTGTCATTTCGTACGAGAGAAAATTCAAATCGGAGTAATTAGTAAAGATTTGTTTAACCTAGATCCGATTTTAGGTTAATTAAAAATTAAATTTGTATTTGCGGAGTCACGGTCAATAGTTTAGATTAAGAGTTTGAATGAAGAATTACGCTAATTGCTAGATTACTAATATATTCGTGATTTCCAGTGATAATAATTAATAATATGGAAACAGAACGTAACCGGGAATGAATAAAGTTAAAGCGTTGATAAAATAGATAGAAGTAACCGTGTTGGATCGCTTGACCCCGGTGAGAGTTCCTCGTCACTGGTCGCACTAAAAAACTAGAGAGCAAAGTATTCAACGAATATAATCAAAGAACAGTGTTTGAGCAAGAGTAAGAGAGAGTATTCTTATTGATGTTGTAGACAGGAAGTAAAGTTATTTTACAATGGCTTAGGTCGAGTGCAATTTATAGGTCTGATAGGCGTCCGTTGAGTCTTGTAACTGCTGAGCACGTATCCGTTGGATATGTAACCGCTGGATTGTAATTACTGCCTTTAAGACCATTTATTGAGTAATCGCACATGATCAGGTTAATAATTGCTCATTCAGATCGTGTTGACTGATAAGGCGTTACATTGCTGCTGCTCGTAATAACCACCTGGCTGGTTATCTGTCCATTGGATGTCTGTCCGGGTGAATCTCTGTCCGTGCCACGTGGCAGATACGTGTCACCTTTTTAGGCGATATTAGTTTTTATCTAATACAACTTTATGTGCCAACTCGAGATAAAAAGACTGATATTTTCACCAAGGCGCTTGGCCAACGACAATTCTCTGGCATTTCAAGCAAGTTGGGCATTTACAATATGCACGACATTTCAAGCAAGTTGGGCATTTACAATATGCACGCTCCAACTTGAGGGGCGGGTATTAGATAATATATAGGATCCGATAAATCAAATCTTAGTTGTAATTTATTTAGATGGACTTATCACTATGTCTGGATGTACATGGTTAGTTTAGATAGATGTTTAGATCACAAATTAGAGTTCAAGTAGGAATTCAATTCTTGGAACTTAATCGTGTATATATTTACTTGTTGTTCAGCTGTGCAATAAACACACAAAAATATTTCTCTCTTTGTAGTCTTTTACATCTAAAATTCTAAATATTGGTTAGAGCAATAATGTGAAATTATTAATTGAGATAATTTATGAAGAAAAATGACTTTGGCCGAAAGTTTTAGAAGATTATTTTCCCTTTTGCCATAAAAAAATTTTCAAAAAAGATATTTGCAGGAACCATATACATTGAAAAATGCTAGATTCTGTGGTATAATGCTAGTTTCCTTACTCTCATCTGTTTTTATCCCACTGGCCAGTAGGTGCATAGTCTTTTTATCATAAAGTGAAGTTGAAGAAAGATATTTTATTGTTTCAATGTCTTATTTACGAGTTTAGTTACTTGATCTGATCTTGAATTAGGTACCCTTCCAATTTAGCACACTAAGTTGAAGACTGCGATAGATTAGCTGCTACAATTTTACGTTAAGATTTATTGTTTTATTACTCAAAACATATTTGATCTGTACTTAATTAAGGGTGATCCTCTCCAAAAAATTTAATAATCTTAAAATTTAGTAGGTCTAACAACAAATTTTGAAGTCGAAAAAATTCAAGGCAAGAAATAGATTAACAAAAATTTGTATTTGATATTAACAGAAGATGCGGGTTACAATCTCTAGAGTGTCACTAATTTTGTAAATGACGTCCTCTGATTCTTCTCCTCACGAGCTTTGGTTTAAGGGCTCGGAAGCTTGATCTTGAACTTGATGAACTTTGGATTTGATCTCAAGAAGCTTGATCTTGGATTTGTTGTGCGTCACGAATACTTTGATGTCTGTCACGAACAAGATTTGAGATTCAATTGCCACAAACAGGTGATTTAAACTCGTGCATGCCGAATCTTGATTTGAACTTTTATTTTGGATTTGAGCAAGGACGTAGATCGTGGCCTCCCTTGTTGAACTTGAACATGGATGTAGATCGTGGCGTCCGTTGTTGAACTTGAACGAGGACGTAGATTACAAACTTAGAAGAAGACTTCAAAAGCTTTCCTTCAGAGCTTCTTTGATTCCCCTTCTACTTTCTTGATGTGCTTTGCTTGCCCTCCTTCGATATCCTACTTGATGATCTCCCGAGATGTCCTTCTCCTTGTTTTCTTCAAGTTCTTTTTGTTGTTCTTTTTTTTAGTTCTCTTTTTGGCTTTAGGTAGCTCCCTATTTATAGTGGTGGAATAGAGAAATTGTGATAAAGCAAAAATTATTTGTTTTAATTTGATTGGTCGGTTTGAATTTGGAAATCAATCTTGGATAAGCTCCCATTTGAATAGTTAGAACATATCATTTGTACATGTGGTGCGTTTGTATTGGCATGTTAATTTGACTTGGCGTGCCATGTCACCCTCCATATGTTATAATTTCATTAGCTATTTTATTTGACTTCGCGCCACGTAATTTGACATGTGGCATTTTATATTCTTGAATTTAGGAATTAATCCAAATTTCTTATGAATTTAATCTGCCAAATTTTAAATGCTTACAAATGCCTACAAATGCCCCCTACTTCGAGACTTGTTGGGGGTATAGACTTGTTAAGCTTCAACGACAAGACTTGAAGTACCATAAAAGACAACTTTTTTTTTATCGTCTTAAAACTTGGAGTATGGAGGTACATTAGTAAATCAATTTTCCATAACAGGAATACCCTTTGCAACATTGGCAGTTCGTCATGAATTTAATTACTCCATTAGATATTGCTTCTTAAATCTAACCAAATAAATGCACATTTGATGGCAAAAATACCCATTTGTAGGTTAATAGGAAATTTTACTTTCAATTTGATCCAGAAGATAAGTAATTGTCCTGGAATATCATTTTTTATCTTGACTCTAAAGTCTAAATCAAAGAATTTGAAAAGTATGTTTAGAGTCCGAATCTTCTAAGTCAGCCACATGCATATGCGAGAATGTGAATTTCATAATTTTCTCTTTTGAAGCTTCTTTTTTTGTGCTTACTCAAACAAAAGATCTACTCTTATCCTATTATATTTTGAATATTTCCGCCAACAAAGAATATCCACTAGGATAACTCCTGAGCAGTCTTTGCTTTCAATTGAAACTCCACTTTCCTGCTTTCTACTACGCCTTTAAATTATTGAACACACCCAACTGATTTTTCATCACAGTGATACACTTTGAATTCATTAGAGTTGTGGTCAATCGTTCCTTTTTTTTTTTAATATTGTGCAACACTATGCAGCCAAGTCATAATTCCACATCCATGGTGAATCAAAGTGATGGAAAGAGCACAACTAAGAAAAACCGAGCAACTCTCTTCTTAGCAGGTTGGAAGAAGGAGATGCTTTCAAGGCTGGAACTTTGCTGGAGTTGATTTCCTTTAATTCATTCATTTTTTGTTGCAGGTTGTTGTTCGACACATAAGACTTTCAAGGAGACTAATGCTACTCCATGAAGATGGAGATATCGCCATCGTCACTGATGTTTGAGTTGCTGAACCTAGTGGAACTGCATGCTGCTCCTTCGCTCTTCTCAAATGCTGTTGATGCAATGGAGAAAGGCTTGGAGAGGACTGAAACTTCATGCATTAGAACTGCTATTCATCATGACGAGTTGAAGTATTCATCAATGTTCACCATGTCGACTTGAAGCAACCTGGCGTTAGCACCTAGGCTCCATTGTCACCCTTTCATTTAATGTAGGTTACGAGGGAGAGCAGTTGGTCTCGATCTTAGACTAAGAAGATGCAATAATATCTACATGATTGGTGATGAACCACTCGGTGTCTCCTATTCGCAGTTTCATGACTTTGGTGAGAGACCACTTGGGGTGTCATATTTCCTGTTAGCTTAGGAATTTTTGCGAGGCACAACTTGGCGTGACTCTTTTGTTTTTTGTAGATTTGTCCGAGAAACGACTTGGAGCATGCTCCTCCTATAGTTGCTTTGACGAGAGTGTACTTGGAGATTTCTCTTGTTCCTAGCGATTTCACAGCTTCAGAGAGACACACTTTGAGTAGTCCTCTTCATGCATTGACGAGGAAGTATTCCAGCATTGACGAGAGTCTATGGAGTATCTCTTCTTTGCAGCTTGGTGGTGGCTTCCATCATTCTAGTCTTTCTTCTTTGCAACTTCGTGGTGGCTTCCATCATTCCAGTCTTGCGGATAGTACATGGAGATCCTCATCGTTGCTCGACTAGAAAGACACTTGAAGCACTCTTTATGCAGCATTGGAAATAGAATCAAATGGAGCGTCATCTTCCTTTAGACTAGCAAAGAAGTAGCTGGCGAGTTTCCGTCCCTGCTTCGAAAAATACATGAATCTTTAGCTTCTTCTATTTGACAAAGACGTGCATAAATTGTCCCTTCGAGCTTTGGTGTGAACAGCCTTATCTTGAACTTTGGCGAAGAAGTTCCTGAAGCGTCTTCGCGCCTCGTTGATTTTCCAACTATGCGCAGCTTTGGAAGAGTATTTGTTTCTTCGTGCAGCAGCCACGTAATTACAAAGCACTTGATTACGAGGAAACTAGACTTCAGCGGGCGTGACATATCAAATTATGAAAGCCAAACGCCTCAAGGATTAGCCGGAATAAAAGTTTGAAGTAGCTCCAGGCGTCTGTTGTGGAGGACTTTTAGATTTGTGCAGTCGTACTAAAAAAATTCATATCTCGAGATAGGAGAGTCCAAATCATGAGCCGTCTATGCCGTTGGAAAGAAAACTTCTGGATGTATAACATATCGAAAGATCAGATCAAAATCCCATCTGCAATAGCTGGAATTAATTTTTGAAGTTGATCAAGTTGGCTGTAGTGCTGACATTACAGATTTGCGCAAGCTCACGTAAAAGTTCATATCTCGAGCTATGAATGTCCAAATCACGAGCCGTTTGTGCTATTGGTAGAAGACTTCTCGAGCTACATCATATTATAAAGTCAGTTGCTGATTCCATCCGAATTTTCACAGTTTCACTGCTGAAGTCGTGTTTTGACTACCAAATTATCCAGCTTTGAGCATCTTGGCAATAAAAATCATATCTTCTTATGGGAGCATCCGAATTATATGCCACTTGATTCTGTAGATCCGTGACTTCAAATGATAAGATATATCCGAAAATTATAGCCAAAAGGCTCATGGATCTTGTGAAAATAACTTTTGAAATTGACTCAATAATGTGCATATTATGACTTTAGGCAGCATGCTTCATGATCCATCTTTTTTTTGTAGGTCTTTAAAGCTTGTCCAATATTGTCGATAGATGAGGAACTATTTGGAGCATTCGCCAGTCCGGCTTGGAGAAACTTGTTACATCACTTCATCTATCTTTGGTGAGGAAGCTCAAGAAGTGCCTCTTCTTGCGATTTAGTCGCTTTGGCAAGTCCCCACTTTGGCGGAGAAGTATATAACGCACCCTCTTCTGGAATCTTGGTGAAGAAGGCGTAGAATGCTGATCCAGTTTTCAAGCTTTGATGAAGATCACCTAAGGCAATCCTTCCTTTGGCTGTGAAAGACGACTTGAATGAGTAGATGATGCCCCCATTACGGAAAATAGATATTTGATTCATCTTCAGAACAAGTTGTGAATACTTAGAGGAGGCTTCAAAACAAATCCAACAACAACCTTAGCTTCAAATTATTTTCAGGGCTTAGCCTCTTTTTATAGAATGACATCTTGTTGCTTTTTCTTTCTTTCTTTTGAGTCATTGATGTATCAAATCCCTTGAATATTGAAGAAATAAAATATCTTCTCTATTTTGATGCAAATTGTCTTCTTTTCATTTTTGGCATGTGTTCATCTACAACTCAAATAATCAATGTAGAACCGCCAATCTAAACTCGAAAATCACATAACACTTTGATTTGATTTTTTAAAAAACTCACATGACTGAACTTAGATTAAAATTCTAAGTTGCCTACACACCTCGGTGAAGAGGATCAAGTCTTTACGTAGTTCAAACATGTGAGTTTTTTTCTTGATTTTTTTTGTCTTGTCCTAACTTTTGCCTAGGCCATCTCTTTCGAGATTTTCAACCTATTGAAACTTTTTTTTTATTTGGCCGTGCACAGTTTATACTATTGCGGGTCAGGAGTAACTTGCAGTTTATGCTTGTACGTCAAGGAGCGTCAACTTGCATTTGCTACTTATTGGAGACATCTTCTGTCACGACCCATTTTCTAAACGAGCTGTGACCGGCACTTGGTACCTGAACTTGACCGAGCAAACCCTCTATACTTATCGGTGATTTTCTATTTGTCATACTATACAAATAATGTAGTCTTTAAAATAAGATTTCAATAAATTAATCTTGAAATAATACTCTTTGTATTGATAAAGTACATATAACTTTATTTAGTTCTATGCAATACCACGCAAAATGGACAACCACACATAACTGTTAAACTGTCTATGAAGCCTCTAAGAACTTATACGTGACACAACTAATAATAATAAGACAGAGTAGGAACAAAAGAATCTCCACAAACAAATGCGGAGCTCACCAATCAACTGGGTAGTGGGAGAATATCCTAACTCATAGTCGCCTGCCTGTAAAACCAGTGCCTATACTGACATAAGCAAATGTAGGTTCCTATAAAGAGAACACCAGTACACCACGACGGTACTTAGTGAGTCTCAAAGACCCCCCCCCCCACTAAAATGGGAACGAGACATTAAAGAGAAACATGAGATGCAACATAATTCTTTTAAGCCATGAAAACATAAAATATTTAAAGAAACTGAAATAACTTGAACGATAAAATTATGAGATTTTAATACATAAATTTATTATTTCTTTTCTTTTATGGGGAGTACCAATTAACTATGAGATAATATGATTCCATAAAGTCACCGTGTAATCGGCACGGGTTCGATCCCCGCCTGATCGAATAGGCCCCTTCCCTGTGGCGCCACACAATTCCAGGTGATAGCATGCTGCGCGTTTTGTGCCTTGGCCGTGTCAGGCAAATTTTATTATAAACTCCTACTCTTGAACGAGTAGTTTCGGGGTCAACATTAACCACTAAAGATCACGAAATCCTTCTCAGAATCTCAAGGTAACTCCCAAAATATTTTTATAAAACTTTACTTGACCACTTTAAGCTCCAATAAATTTTTTGAATATAATCCGTGAACATAAACCATAATTTCTTGAATAAAAAAAATGACATGAATATATGAAGGGATTATTCAATAGAATTCTAGTAATTCCTTAATCCATAAAAAAATTTGACATACAATATCACATAAATTAACATAACAAAAATATGAAAATCAATGTGTATAACTCAAGGATAAACTCTTGAACGTTAACTAGAATAAGGTTTAGCTAATATGCACTCTCTCGCTCCAATGAAACACATATTAACTCTTTAAGCCATTTTATTAAACACTTTGTAGGCAGGATTTTGTGAGTACAATCTCTTTAGTAAAGGGTTATATCAACTCACCTGAGTTTCTCCTTGAGCTTAACCGTAAGCTTCAATTCCAGTAATCACGTCGATGGATCAAGTTCTACATTAACAACGTCAAAGAATTTCAATTCCAACACAAATGGCATCCCGATATCTGACCATGCTCAATCTAAGTTTCACCCTTTTGGCAATTCTCAATTCTAATTCTTATATCTTGAACTCCCATTAGTTAACTTGTTGCCAAGTTTCAAACAAGTTATTAAAGTACATGAAATCATTGACCAACTCATATTAACCAACCCTTCAGTTGTCATATTGCTCTCAATTCAAAATTTCTCTTAGTATCCAGGTACACCATTAACAATTTTTATTGTAAATAATATCTGAAGTTAAGGTGGAAAATTTACCTCTTGAATTCAAGAACCTAGTGTTTGCTCTTCTGTGTGTCTTGTATAAAAGAAAAGGGGTAGCCCTGTTGATGTTTCTTGTTCCCCCAAGAAGGAGTTAGATCTTCAATCTTAATTATGTTGCCATTGGATATATAGCAGAGACCCTTGTCTCGTTGTAACTCAACATAAGTCCAGTCAAGGGGTTATTGTGTTGCCTTCTCCATGAACGTCCAATCACTATATATAAGAAGGCCCAAAGCATTATTCTTATATGTGCCCTCATTGAAGTCTAAACTTAGGCTTTGACCCTAATTCCTTGTGCCCTAATGTCAATTTAGTGTCTCTATACGTGGCTATCCTTGATTAAATGAAATTATAGCAAGCCAGCACTTCGTATATCCGACCAAGTACGATCTTGGTATTCCATTTGCAACTCAACTTTATAGACTCCTATAAGGATTTCTCTTCTTATATAAATGGTCCATCTCATATATTTTTATTATTATATCTCATTAAAGTGAGAATAATAATACTTAAAGAGTAACTCAAAATCTATTCACCCAACTTGCAATGATCTATTTCGGTCACTTTTAACACCTCTAAATCACAAACACTATAACTTCTACTGCACGTGTTTATGCTATATTTCCTGCTCAAGCTTCACTGCGGATTGCTAAACTAATTTCTTGAAATTTATTTTCTAATTAAGAGTTCCATGAAACTTCGATTAAAAATTAAGGGACGCTGCATCTTCTTCCAAGAGGATATCTCCTTGACAGGCCAAATCTATGACTTTCTCTTTGAAAATGAAACACTTTTCGAAGGGGTGACCAATCAATCGATAATACTTGCAATAATTTGGATCATCAGTCTTAGTAGCTTCATTGGGCCGTTTCATTTCAGGAAGTTCAATGATCTTCAACTTGAGGAGTTCATCAAACATAGTAGGAACATCAGAATCTAAGAACATATACTTTTTTTCTTGCATCCCTTCAAGGTATTTTTGACTTGATTTGTTTTGCATAGAACTTGTCTTTCTATCTTTCTTCTCACTCGCTTTTCTGGTAACCTCCAAGGAAGAAGTGTTGACATACATGGACTCTTTGATTTCATACTTAGATGAAAACTTCCCCCTTTGTCGGCTTCTTGCTTTTCTTCACCTTTCTGAGGCTTGTAGACATGTGGCCCTCGATTTTCACTCGCAGCCATGCGCAATTCCATATCATGCGCACGTGTGGCCAGCTCTTCAAATGTTTTGGGCTTTATTCTTTGCAAGATATATCAGAGGCCCCAATGCATTCCTTGAATGCACATTTCAATGCCAGAAGTTTCACTAAGGCGGTCTTTGCAGTTCAGGTTCAAGCTTCTCCAGCATTGATAAACTCGACAACCGGTTCATCCTTCGATTGGCGAGAAATGGTAATATGCACCATGCTAACAATACACCTTGTGCTATAGAAGCGATTAAGAAATTCTTACTCAAGTTGCTCCCAACTATTAATGGAATTAGGCTTATGATCTGTGTACCAGTCGAAGGCATTTTCTTTGAGGGAGCTGACGAACTGCTTGACAAGGTAATCACCATAAGTCCCAGCATTGTTGCACGTCTCGATGAAGTGCGCCATATGTTGTTTGGGATTTCCTTTGCCATCAAAGTGCTGAAGCTTTGGAGGTTGATAACCATCAGACATCTTCAAGTTATCAATTCTTTGCACGTAAGGTTTTTCATATGTGAGCGAAGATTTGGCTTGCAGCTCCACTTTATCTTTTATTTCCCCCAATATGAAGTCCTTCAATTGATCAACATCAAGTAGACTTTCTGAAGACACTTGGATCCCTTTGGCCACAATTTTCCATTCCGTAGGTGCTTCGCTTGATTCTTCCTCGGCTTTGTTATAAAACTTAGATTCTAACTTGGCAATTTGAGCATCTGGATTTTTCATGCATTTTGCCAGGCCTTCAACTGCTTTTGTCAAGATTGTAAGGTGTTCTTCTGTGGTAGCCATCTTGGTGTTCTTGAATATTGGAGAGAAGAGATGAGAGGTCCCACTGGGCATGCTAAATTTGTAACAACGAATTTCAAAGTTTAGAAAATTCAAGACAAGAAATAGTGTAACAAAAGTTTGTATTTGATATTAACAGAAGATGCGGGTTACAATCTCTAGAGTGTCACTAATTTTGTAAATGACGTCATCTGATTCTTCTCCTCACAAACTTTGGTTCAAGGGTTCGAAAGCTTAATCTTGAACTTGATAAACTTTGGATTTGATTTCAAGAAACTTGATCTTGGATTTGTTGTGCGTCACGAATACTTTGACGTCCGTCACGAACAAGATTTGAGATTCAATTGCCACGAACAGATGATTTGAACTCGCACACGCCAAATCTTGATTTGAACTTTGATTTTGGATTTGAATAAGGACGTAGATCGTGACCTCCATTGTTGAACTTGAATAGGGATGTAGATCGTGGCCTCCGTTGTTGAACTTGAACATGGACGTAGATCATAGACGTAGAAGAAGACTATGAAAGATTTCCTTCATAGCTTCTTTGATTGCCCTTCAGTTTTCTTGATGTGCTTTGCTTGGCCTCCTTCGGTATCCTTCTTGATGATCTCCCCTAGATGTCCTTCTCCTTGTTTTCTTCAAGTTCTTTTTGTTGTTCTTTCTTTAGTTCTCTTTTTGGCTTTAGGTAGCTCCCTATTTATAGTGGTGGAATAGAGGAGTTGTAATAAAGCTAAAATTATTTGCTTTAATTTGAATAGTTAGAACTTATCACTTGTACATATGGCGCGTTTGAATTGGCATATTAATTCGACATGTCATGTCATGTCATCCACCATATGTTACAATTTTATAGGCTATTACATTTGACTTGGCGCCACGTAATTTGATATGTGGCATTTTATATTCTTGAATTTAGGAATTAATCCAAAATTTTTATGGATTTAATTCGCCAAATTTAGAAATGCTTACCGTAGGAATAGATAAAACTTCCATGATTCTAGACCCAAATAATATTGCAAATCTTCAATGCCACTGATATTTTACACTTGTGTCTTTATAGGATGTCCACAAAGGGACCTTTCCCCCTCTTTATAAAGTTATTACTTCAATCATAATTCATATGGATCAAGCTGTCAATTCATTAATTCACCTAAAATCTCTTGCGAGTGCCTTTTACTTGGTAGAAGTAATTACCTATTTAATTCCCAGCAAAAGGTTTTCGGTTTATGGTCGATGCATTGACATTATAAAATATATGTGCATAATCAGATCGCCGATAAGGCAATATCAGTTAAATATTCACATAAACATTGATGGCAACGTGATAAAAATAATAAATAATATGTTATACTAATAGAAAAATTACACAGAGTATAATTTTATGTACTTTTATTACAATATATATAAATATTTTTCAAACTTACAGAAAATAGCAACATTCTTGTTTTTTGCTACAAAAAATAGTAGAATGTATTTTTTTTTTTAAAAAAATTAATTAAAAAAAGATAAATCTAATCCTATATTTATGCACCCAAATCATGTTTAGATAGGTTTAAATCTTTTTACATTTAAGACCCATTTTCTCTCTCACCTCAAAACCATCTATTAAAAATTGACAATAGACATACGTAAGAAACAATAGCCATACAATACACAAATAATAGCCATACAATACACATAAAATAGCCATATAATAGCCATACAATACACATACAATAGCCATATAATATACATACTATACACATACACCATACGATAGACATACAAAAGACATACAATAGAATTAGTAATTGGGTAGTTGTAATCCCAAAAAAGTAGGAACAGATGAAAAGGCATGCCTATAATTATGGGCGATTTTGGTGCATGGTGTATTTTCAATTTTATTGAATAATTTTTTTTTTAATAACTTGTATATATAATGTTAAGAAAGTATTGCTATTCTTGAAAAATGACATAATATTGCTATTTTATTGTAAACCTGCTACTATGTTTGTATATTTGTATAATTTAGCCCTAATTATAATATCTCCATGTAAAAAAATCTTTACTTTGACAATGCTATAACTTAAATATATCAAAAAATATTGAGTTTAACTAAATATCTGCTCCATGTGATTTATTAATCAATTAATTATACTTAGGCTTAGAGCCTGTTTGGCCAAGCTTTTGGAGAACCAAAAGTGCTTATTTTAAAATTTTGGAGTGTTTGGCCAAGGTTCTAAGGTAAAATAAGTGCTTTCGAATGGTAGCAGAAGGAAGAAGCTGAAAAAAAATAGCTTCTCAAAAAAATATGTGTTTTTGATTATTTGGGACATGAATATCCATATCAAACTTCTATATTTAATCAAATTAATATTATTATATATCCATTTTCGTAATTTAATATTTTTTTTTTAAATATTGGTCAAACACAAATTAATAACAAAGACACCTCTCTAAAATTTGACCAAACACAAATTGCTTATCTCGCAAAGCATTTTTTTTAAAAAATACTTTTGATAAAAAAACACTTTTTAAAATAATTAAAAAAAAAATACTTTTGATAAAAAACACTTTTTAAAATAAGATGATTTTGACAGCTTGACCAAAAACACTTTTTAAAATAAGCTGATTTTGACAGCTTGACCAAACAGACTCTTCGCTTAAATATGTTAGTACTACATATTAATTAATCCTTCAATTTTTACATAGGGGCTACCATTGATTTCACATGTACGTTTAATCTGGTAGTAAGCCTCCTATAACTATCCCATGTACGTTTCCATGCACACTCATCCTAGGGAACGTTGAAGAAGGAATAGATTCTTATTAATCTTTATCCAACATAAATAAATATATTGACAAAAACAGAAAATCATTACTCCTTCATGCACAAGATATCTGGGCCGTATTCTATATGCTTGGAATCTTCTCTATCTATTAAAGTATCATGCACGAACTCTAACTAGCTGGCCTCTATATATATGAACCACTCCTTGTTGAAAATTTATCCACAACATACCACAAGGATACAAATAAACAATACAGCAAAAAAAAATGCCTTGGTTCATTCCTAGAAGTGTAAGCTACTCGTTATCTGAAGAAGAAGTTAAGGGTATTCTCAAGAAATATGATAAGAATAAAGATGGAAAACTTAGCAAGCAAGAATTGAGATTAGCTTTTAAAGAGATGGGGTTGAGTTTTTGTCGTTGGAAAGCTGGAAGAGCCTTTCGTTATGCTGACAAAAATGGCGATGGTTATATTAACGAAGATGAGATAAGTGACCTTGTTCGTTATGCTTCAAAATGGGGTTTTAGAATTAATTCTTAAAATCCTTGTAAAATTTTGGAAGAAATGGTCTTTTAATTTGGATATTACAACACGTGTACTATGTAACTGTCATGTTGTACTACATGCTCTAGTATATGTTTCTATGCAAATAATACAACTGTCAATATTGAATAAGTTTTCTCGTCTTAATTATGTTTCTTGTCACGTGGAACTATTTTTGTTCTAGATTGCATTAATCAAGAACTACTCCTCTTCTCTTAATGTTAAACTTGCCAGTTTTTATATTTTTTATATGATTGTATTTTTCCGATGTCCACTTTTGGCATAAGCCATCTACATCTATAAATTGGAGTATGCTTCCATGTAATAGATATACAAGTACTTAGGACATAGTAGTAGATAATAAAAATGATCAGGAAAATGTCATTTGATAGTTTGATTAGGTCATCCCGTATATAAACTTCAAAATGCATCCGTTTGTGCGTGGGAACCAATGCATGCAACAATGACTAAAGCTGTTAAAATGAGATGAAGTAATCACCTAAAACAATATGGAAGAAAATTATTTCAAAGTTTACCCACTCTTATAATCCATTATGGAGAATTACCGCGCGATGAAGTGCGATTACAGCAATTAATAAGAAGTACAAGAGGAAACTTAATGAAGCTAGACCGATTGAAATGTTACTGAATTCAACTTCATGACAAAAATCTTTCCTTGCACATTCTAGGGTTGTCTACTGATTTGATGACAAGAACAGATAACCATGAGGGTGTGTAAGATAGTTAAGGATATTTCTTCATGCTTAATTAAGGTTGCGCCTCCAAATCTTGAGAATGAATAACTTGTTGATAGACAGTGCCTTACGGCCTCCCTCTTAATAGGCTTACCTAGTTCGGATTTGCACAAGTCGAGCAATTAGCTTTTTCGAGTACAGGATGATCAAACCATAATAGATGCAAAAAGAAAAAAAGTACAATATTTTCTATCTAAAATTTTGGAAAACAGAATTTTTTGTACTCGATAGAACATATATGTGTATCTAAATCAAGTTGCAGTCATGGCTATTCCACCTATGAGTAGATAATGTTACGAAATATCGCTATTTTGTCTATGCAGGTAAATTCTGCTCTAATATTATCACCAAATTTGGCAAAATATGTGAGCGAGGGGGGGGGGGGGGGGTGCAATTTCGGTTAGCACAAATACTCTTAATTTAAAAAAGTTTTATATTAAGAGTGGATAATTGGCATAATGGATAGCAACCCGCTTCTACTAATATTCGTTTAGCCACATGGCAACCCACTTCTAGTCTTCTACTATGGTTTGCTTTTCTTTTTCCATCTTGTTGTGTTGTTAAAACTTGAACAGGCCGACAGTCTTCTTAGTAAATTGGGCAAACAATTGCTACTTGACTAGTCGAGAAGGTATTTGAGCTATTCGACTAACATTTTTTTTTTTTTTTTGGTAAGAAGATTAGGAAGTCTGTCAGACAGCCATAGACCATGTCAGCACCCATAATCAATCGAGAACTTCAACTATAAATAAAACGAATGACAAATTTATTCTATTTCGAATAGTTTAAAATTGTCTATTTTTGTTATTTCCCTTTAAAAAAGTCTTCCATCATTATGTAGAACACTTGAAGGTTCACTACAAGAATGTAGATAAAGGGGAGAAAAGTAAAAGAAGCGACAAAATGATAATAATTACTCCTTATTTAAATAGTACTTACTTCACAACATATAAATATAACTTTTCAAAATAGAATATTTGTATGAAGATGATTTTCTAAGAGAATTACAGAGCTTCTAGAATTAATTATAATTAAGGTAACTACATTTAGTACATGTGTGGGATACAAGTAGTAAATTCTTTCCATTAAATTAAATGAGGGTAAAAAACAAAGAATTTGGACATTTCTGTTCTGATCGGACCTTATCATGTATATTGTTCGATCACGAATTCCTTTTAGAATTTGGAATACTCAATGCTCCATATATAGGGAGATCCTGTGGTATAATTTCAATTTCCAAATTCTTATCTGCTTTGATTCCAATATCAGGCAATTGCACTCTTGTCATCTTCTTAATAATTGTTTATGACAACCCCAGCTCCAATACCCTGGCTGGTAGGTGCATAATCTTTTAATCCCAAAGTGAAGGTGTGGAAAGATATTTTATCGCCGCCAATTTTCCTTATACAAGTTTAATTAGAACATATTTGATCTGATCTAAAATGATTGTTACCTGAAAATCAGGTAATATTCCAGTATAGTTATCAGGATTAAGGCTAGATAGGATTAAGTTATATATATTAAAATCTTTTACACTAAAAAAATGGATGCATCTCATGAATTCGCATGTTCATTTTTCTCACTTAATCATAATTAGTTAACACATATTCTGACCTTATTAAGTACTTAAGCATAGCAAATTGGTACTGTTTGGCATAAATATTTGGTGCAAGTAAATTTTTATCATTTTCAATTATCAGTGTAGTTTAACTTGTTATAGTAGTAGTTTAGTGATTATTTTATAAGCTGCCTCTAATGCTTATCATAAAAATAATTATACTCGTAAATTATTTCTCCTACATTGTAAAATCTCTAGGAATACCTTTAATTTGTGAAATAATATCGCGTAGGCGAGTGACTCGACCTTTGTAATACGCGGGGTCCAAACCCTGCTTTTTTAATCTCTAGAGCCTATATTCAATTACTATTACATAGTATCACGTTTCTTCCGTATCTTGCACATTAAAGCTGTCAAGATATAATTAACCTTCCTTCCCTCTTTTCACATAGCTAGCGCTTTCACCACAAAAGAAAATTATCGGTCATAGAGTAATCTACAAGACTTTCACGTCTTTGCTTTTAATTTTTTAATACTGGAATCTTTTGATCAAGTTCAGCCTCATAAAGCACAAGCTAAATATTCAAAGATACAGAAAAGATTTTAAAAAACTAAGACATCCACATATATATAATATAAATAGTAGGAGTAGTACCTTTTACTTTTTAGGTGCAAAATAGTACACTACATAAGAGGTAGAGGCGGATCTAAAATTTTGTGAGCACCTCTTTCATATTGATTAAAAAGGAAAAGAAATATGTTAATGGGTGTATAGATTAAAAGGTTTCTCCCACCTACTAAACTAATCTTTTGGGTCGAGCTCTTCTATTTAGTCTATAATATTTGTGCTTTCATTAAGAGTTCTCGCTTGGGGGCCGCAACTCGGAGTGGTGGCCTGGACCCAAGAGGGGTGTCAGCCATGACCCAACGGGATACTCGGAGTAGTAGCTTGTGCCAGGAGTGGTGGCCTGAACCCAAAAGGTGCCAGCCGTGACCAACTGGGCAACCGTGACCAACGAGGTTGTTGGTTGTCAAGCGGGGGCGATTGTTGTGAGCTCCTCTCCCATATTGATTAAAAAGAGAGAGATGCTAATGGGTGTATAGACTAAATGTGCTCTCCCATCTACTAGACTAGTCTTTTGGGTTGTGCTCTCCTATTTAGTCTATAACAGATTTGAACCTTATGGGTTCTAAAATTTAGAATAATGATTTTAGTTTTAGTTACTGAGGGCTTTGGCTTGGCAGGACTTGCCAAGCCTTTTTTGAGTGGAAAAATGCTCAAGTTTTAAACATGAAATCTAGGGTCCTCATTTAATTAGTGGTATTAACTATCTAACATTCCTACCCCAATGTTTTGTAAGTTACACAATAGTCCATGTATAAAAGCTTGTTTTTTGCCAAATTTGGCCATTGACCTAGCTGCTTCCCTCTCTCCTCTCCCCCGTTTTCCCTCCATTTTTTTCCCATTCCATTCCCGCCCAAAGTTCCACCATAGCTGCTGAGCTTCCTTTCCTAGATCGAAATAATACCCATTCCACCATAGCTGCTGAGCTTATTTACTAAATATCCTTTCCAGTTTTAGGCAATTCTAGTTGAGACCACCTACATTTGGATTATACCGTATTTTGTTAAATCTGGTCATTTCTTATCCATTAAAGGAGAAATCTTGTTCCTCTAATTTTAATCATATCAATCCAGTCATCTCCGGTAAGTGTACTAACTTTAGAACATGTTTTTAGCTATTTTTGTTGGTTCGAGGTTGTTACGGATTCAGTTCCTCCGAACAATCTGCCTGAAATTCCAAACATCATTTCGACGTTCCTATAGTCGTAATTGTAATTCCAAACATATCGCTAGCATTTTACACGGCGTATGTATTTATTGAAATTTTCACAGCTAATGTTCAGAACATCCTGGTAGATATTTGAGCGTTCTGTTAGCAGTTTGGAACATCTTGCATTAAGCAACGAAAAAGTGTAAGGTGATGTTCAGAACGTCTGAATCCGATGTTCCAAACGAGCAACATTGAGGTTTGGAACATCTTGCATTAAGCAATGAAAAACTGTAACGCGATGTTCAGAACGTCATCAGAGATATTCCAAACGAGCAACATTGAGGTTTGGAACATACTGTATAAATATTAGTAATACTAATAGCTGGTCATTCCACTTTATTGTAGGTGACCATCGATGGGTGGGTTATATTAGAGTTAATTATCAATGTGAATGGGTGGAGCGTTCTAAATGTTTTTCTTGGGTTCTGAAGGTTAAAGAGTCAAGACCCATTCTTGTGCCTAGAGATGTTAAGTATGATATTCTACTTAACAAAATCATCGGAAGTTGGGGGATAAGAGACAATCTGAGGAACATTTGCATTACTTACATGCTGAGTGTTGCTGCAAATCAAAAGACTCCTCCCGTTACAATAAGAAATGATGATGATGTACGCCTTTATATGGCTGACGTTGATCGTAATGGTGCTAGGCCCACTCTAAGGGTAATTGTGGTTTCTACGACGGAGGAATGTGTTGGTTCTAATGACCAAGATATGCCAAATAGTGGAGGGCATGATTTTAGTCAGCGATTGGATGACTTACATGAAGAAGTAGAAGAAGACAAAGGAGGAGGGGTAGAAGAAGATAGAGGAGGTGTAGATGTAGATGAAGAAAAAGAAGAAGAAGTAGAAGAAAAATATGTAGAGGAAGATCCTGCCATTTATACCTATGTGTTTCCAAGACAAAGCAGCGAGCCGATATTTCACTTCGTCGATAGCACAAGTTTTGAAAAAGGTATGACTTTCGCCAATAAGAAAGAACTGGTCACCAAATTGAAGATTGCAGCAGTTAAAAATCATTTTAATTACAAAGCATTGAAGAATACTGCAAAGATTTTTAATGCTAGATGTTTAGATGTGAAATGCAAATGGTGGTTAAGGGCAATGAGGTATAAAAGTAATGATAGGTTCTACATTAGCGTTTACAATAACTTGCACACATGCGGTGTCCAACATCATTCCAGTCATAATTCACACGCCTCTGTCCAGATAATTGGTGAGTTCATGAAAGGTAAATATTTAATGGGAAAAGGTCCAACCATAAAAGCTGTCAGGGAGTCCCTTAACAACGATTTTGGTTGTAAGGTTAGCTACTGGAAGTGTCTTAGGGGCTGTCAATTTGCAAAAGCTTTGACACGGGGAACACATGAGAAAGGTATTGAAATTCTTGATGCTTATGCTTATATGGTTAGGAGTAAGAATCCAGGAACCAAGACAGATTTGAGGCTTTCTAGCACAGGGAAGTTCTTGTATTTTTTTCTCTCTTATGGAGCGTGGATCAGGGGATTTATTTACGTGAGAAAAGTCCTAGCCGTTGACGGTACACATTTGTCTGGCGAGTATGGAGGGGTGTTGTTGTCTGCTGTTGCTCAGGATGCAATGAGTCACGTATTTCCTGTTGCTTTTTGTGTTGTAGACAGAGTGTGACGCTCATATGAGTATTTTTTCGAACAATTACGCTGCATAGTTTCAGATAGTGAAGAGTTGTGCATTGTTTCGGATAAACATCCGAGCATCTCGAAAATGGTCGCCCAATTGTTTCCTTCTGCACACTATGGAGTTTGCATGTGGCACCTAGGTGAAAGAATCCGAACAAAGTTTCAGTTTGGAATCCGTCTTCATAAATACTCCACTGCAACAAAGGCATACAGGGTAGAGGAGTTCACTGATGCTATGAATGAGATCAGGACTATTGATTGGAGGGTAGCGGATTATCTTGAAAATGTTGTTGGCTATCATAGATGGAGCAGATTATATTTCCCAGGAAACATGTAAAGTATAGTAACAAAGTCTGATATTACTATCTGCTTTCAATATGTTCCAAACGTCACACTACGCGTTCCGAACGTAACATATATGTGCCAGAACATTATGAGGAAATTTTATTTTCTAGCGATGTTCTGAACCTCTTATTGTCGTTCTGAACGTATGCTTCATGTTAGGAACATCATGAATGCTCCGCACTTCTTATTCATATATCTGCACTTGTGCTTTACGTTAGGAACATCTTTTGATTATTATAATATATATTCTTTTTAATAGGTTTCAGGTTATGACATCAAACATAGCTGAGTCCATTAATTCCATGCTGAAGGAGCAAAGAGAATACCCCATTGCTGCACTCTTGAAGGATATAGGTAGTAATTTTGCGGAAAAATTCCACACTAGGGCTATGAAGTTAATCAACCACCCAAATTTATGCGTCCCAGACGTTGAAATAAAAATAAGGAAGAATAAAGAAGTGAGAGATAAGCTAGGTGTCAACAGGAAGGGAACTAATAGTTTCGAAATCATTAGTCCAGGGTATGAGGCAGAAGTTGATCTATATGAGAGGACATGTACATGTAGGGAGTTTGATCTTGATCAGTTACCTGGTGTACATGCTATGGCAGCAATTAGGGGGTTGCATGGCGATGAATATGGAAGTAGAGTGTATGAATACACTTCTGGATATTACACAACACAAGCATACATCCTTGCCTATGCAAAGCCTGTCAATGCAGTGCCTCCTGAAGAATCATGGGTCGTCCCTGCTGAAGAGATACTTTATCCAGTGCCTCCGCTCCCAAAGCCGAACAACCGTGGAAGGAGAAGGGTTAACCGGATTCGATCTATTGGGGAACGTCTTCCAAAGAGGAGAAATAAATGTGGCAACTGCAAGAGATATGGTCACAAGAAAACTACATGCCCCGTTTTTCGTAGTGGAACTGAGGCTACAAGTCAGCCTACAAATTGAGTTTGTGAATTAGACGAAGCATCGTCCTCGTTATAATTTCTATTATTTGGATTATTTGGATTTCTATTTGAATTGCATAATAGACTTTTCATCCTACTTATATAATTTATATTGTGTTCATATTTGCTTTACTAGTTTCTTAATTTATGTTGTGCACATATTTGCTTTACTGCATCTTTTGCAATTATGTTGTGCAGATATTTGCTTATTGTTCGCAACACATCCAGTGTTGTTTAGGATATTACATTTGATGTTCCGAACGATGTCAAGGTATGTGAAAGCTTGTGAGGTCTTTATTTCACAATTCATAGTCGTAGCATTTACCAAGTACTACCTTAGAGAAAATGTTTGGAACATCTTGTCAATGATATTATATTATATTTTTATACGTGACGTTCCGAATAAGCTATTCAAAATTTAAAAGACACAAACGGCTACAATGAACAGTTGGGATGCCCAAATACCAATACACCAAACGGCTAAAATACAAGTTGGTTGCTGCAACAGTCACGTCAAAACACATGCACACTTGTAAATATGCGTCTCTTCATTTGCATCGGCCATTGAAAAAGGCGTGCAATAGAAATTAAAAGCCACTTCAAAACATCTATAAATACTTCCTTGATGAATACCCAATTCACAATTTATTTCGCATTAACCAAGTATCAAGTTCAGTTTTCAGTAGTTTCTATCAAGGAAGAACAAGTTGAGGTACTCAAGTTTTCCATATTTTCTACATTTTTCATAAAATAATTTCAAAATGTAATCTGTTTGTAATTCCTTAAACATAACTCCGCTTTGAATCTTTTCTAAATTTTAAACAACTTTTCATGCAGATGGCTAATAATGCATTTAACGATCCATGGAATAAGTACCACCGAGTCCGAGAGCCTCCAAACAAGTCGCTTCCTGCAAGACTGCTAGACGTGCATTTTGAAGTTGTTGACATCAAGGAGGTAGCAGATAATTGCGAGAGGTCCATTCAAACGCTCGAGACAAAACTTGAGCAGATGCAATTGCAGTTAGATCGGATTGAGAGGGTTTTGCAAAATCAATTTGGTGGAGGCCAAAACAATAACGAAGACGCTATTATATATTAGTTGTTTAAGTAGTTGTACTGTTTATGGATATCTTTTGTGATCTCTTTTCAATTAATATTATTATGAAGGTCTTTAATTAGTACTGTTAAATTGTCTCCAAACCATCATGTTTGCTTATAGTTCGCAACACATCAACTGTCGTTTAGGATATTAAATACCATGTTCCAAATGACAACTTGTTCTATTCCATTTCTGGAAAAGTTTATAAATTCATACACCACATTCGGAACATATATAATGTGTTCCAACACAAAGATTTATGTTCGGAACATAACTGGTATGTTTCAGGTATAAATGATAATCATTAACATTATACACGACCAAATATCCAGAATAGAGTGATAAATGATGTTCATTTTAACTAGAAAGTACAAATTATACTTGTTCGGAACAAAAAGTGACAAATGATGCTCATTTCGCTTGAAAGGACCAAATATAGTTGGTAGACTAATTAGAGCGATAAATGTTGATAATTATCAGTAGTAATGACCAATTGAGTGACAAATGATGATCATCTATCGTAATGTTGTTTTAGAACAACCTATTGATGTTCGTCGTATTAAACGGCCGTTCGGATCGCACAATTTTTAATGTTTCTATCTTCATCGTATGATGATCCATTCATAAGCTCTAGTTTCGAACATCAACTAGAAGTTTTTCACATTTTGTGTGTCGTTCCGAGCACCCTGTTCAATTTTTTCTATCTTCATCATACTTTTTCACAATTAGAATAGTTAGCGCGACAAATTATAATGATTGTATGACTATAAGTGACCAATTATACTCGTAAGAGTGATAAACTCATCCAGTTTCATCAGAAAGGCCACTTAGAGTAGTTTGTGTGACAAATGATGATCACTATCAACTATAAATGACCAACTATACATGTTAGAGTGAGAAATGATGATCATTATGAGTAGAAATGACCTACTATACTTGTAAGAGTGACAAATGATTATCACTATCACTATAAATAACCAACTATACTTGTAAGAGTGAGAAATGTTTATCCATACATATACTCTAGTTTCGAACATCAACTAGAAGTTTGTCACATTTTGTGTGTCGTTCCGAGCGCCCTGTTCAATTTATTCTATCTTCATCATACTTTTTCACAATTAGAGTAGTTAGCGCGACAAATTATGATGATTGTATGACTATAAGTGACCAATTATACTTGTAAGAATGATAAATTCATCAAATTTCGTCAGAAAGACCACTTAGAGTAGTTTGTGTGAGAAATGATGATCATTATGAGTAGAAATGGCCAATTAGACTTGTTAGAGTGACAAATGATGATCACCATATTAAGAAATGACCCACTATACTTTTAAGAGTGACAAATGATGATCACTATCACTATAAATGACCAACTATACTTGTAAGAGTGACAAATGATGATCACTATCACTAGAAATGACCAACTATACTTGTAAGAGTGACAAATGATGATCACTATACCGACAAATGATGATCACTATACCTACAAATGACCGACTATACTTGTTAGAGTGACAAATGATGATCATTATACCTATAAATGACCCACTATACTTGTAAGAGTGACAAATGATGATCACTATCAACTATAAATGACTAAATATACATGTTAGAGTGAGAAATGATGATCATTGTAACTAGAAATGACCCAATACACTTGTTAGACTGATAAATGATGATCACTATACCTACAAATGACCCACTATACTTGTAAGAGTGACAAATGATGATCACTATCAACTATAAATGACCACTTATACATGTTAGAATGAGAAATGATGATCATTATAACTAGAAATGACCTACTACACTTGTTAGACTGATAAATGAAGATCACTATACCTACAAATGACCCACTATACTTGTAAGAGTGACAAATGATGATCATTATACCTTAAAATGACCCACTATACTTGTAAGAGTGACAAATGATGATCAATATGATAAGAAATGACCCACTATACTTGTTAGACTGATAAATGATGATCATTGTGACTAGAAATGGCCAATTAGAGTTGTAAGTGTGACAAATGATGATCAATATGATAAGAAATGACTCACTATACTTGTAAGAGCGACAAATGATGATCACTATCACTATAAATGACCAATTATAATTGTTATACGGAGAAATGATGATCCATACATATATTCTTGTTTCGAACATCCAATAGATGTTTGTCACATTATGTGATGTTTCGCGCGCAATATTGTTTCTATCTTCATCAAACTTTCCACAGTTAGAGTAGTTAAAGTGACAAATGATGATAATTATAGCACTATAAGTTAGTGACCAATTATAATTTTAACATATATATATATATATATATATATATATATATATATATATATTTATAAACTTCCATCACAAAGAACACTTAGAGTAGTTAGACTTAGAACTGATGATCATTGTTACCACAAATGGCCAATTACCCTTGTAAAAATTACAAGTGATGATCATTGTCACATTATAATTAAAGGGCGATGATCATTATCACTCTAAATTACCAAGTATACTTGTTAGAGTGACAAATGATTATCCATCTATCTTTGTTGTTTCGAACATGCTGCTGATGTTTGTCACATGAACATCACGTTCGGAGCGCCATTTTCTGATGTTGCTATCTTCATCGTATTGTTTTTGAAAATGTTCAGAACAGATAGCAATATGATTAAAACAAGAAGTATGTCGTGCGGAACGACTTCGGGTACAATGTTAATTTACAGGACAAAATAACAATTTCAATTGAAATTTCTTGATCATTAGTACACAAAACATAACAATTGGAAATAAATAGAACCTAAAATATGAACCAACACTTGATCCAAGTACAGAATATGAGAACAATTAGCACCACAACTAGCAGTACCCCAATACCCAATTTTTTCCGCCATAATCGTGCCTCTTTCCTCTCTTCTTCAACAGCTTTCAACTTCTTAAGTAGACCCCATATTACTCTCTTCGCTTGATCTGACATCTCTTCATCATGTCATCTAAAGTAGTTGCAGCCATTTGCCTACATAAAAAAATAAATAAATACAACAAACAAATAACTACAAGAAAAAAATAAACCAATCGCCTAACCTGACCATATTTGCATCCGTAAAACCTCCTTCCTAGGGTTTAGTTGAGTCCACGATGTTGTTAACTTCGCATAATCTCCACATCGATAAAATGGTACTACACTGCCACTATTAACGGATCTACTAGACATTTTAATATAGATGTTTGATTTAATTTTGTAAACTGGTGTTATAAATAATGAACGGATATATAATGTGTTGGGTGGGTGTATTTTTATTACCGTTGGTAAATAAATGTTGTTCACGCACCCAATGTAATAATTTATCACGAGTTTGGGCTAGATCGAAATGATGTTCGGAACATCTCTTCAAGGGAAATTCAAAAACGGCTACAATACCAATACACTCATCAGCTAGACTAGGTTGCAGGTAGGTAGCAGCTACGTCGCAATGATGTTCGGAACATCTTTTCAAGGATACGTTACACGAATTCTACTTATATAGGCAGACGTTCGGAACCACACGTTCAAAATTTGAAATACACAAACCGCTACAATTCAAGCCGCTCAAATACCAATACATACACCAAACGGCTACAAACGTTTCGGTTGCCTCTCTTTGCTTCTATAAATACCCAATAATTCAAAGCATTTCAATCAACATTCATCAACTTACAATTCAAACCATTTCAATCCACATTAAACAACTTACAATTCAAACCATTCATCATCAAAAATGGTACGTCAACCAAGAACAAGAGGTGGCAACACGGCCAGAGGAGCCTCCACAGCCAGAGGAGCCTCCACGGCTAGAGGAGCCTCCACATCAAGGCAAAACACAGCTGTTGCATTATCATTTGCAGACGAACCACAAACTGAAAAAGCTACCGACATATTGGAACAACTAAGGGCAGAAGTGTGGGGTTGGAAGTTCTAGTTTGAGGGCTTCCTACATGGCTACAGAAAGGATGTCAAAAAGATGATGAAGGAAATGCGAAGGATGAAAAGAATGCTCAAAGGGCTGCTAGCTGATAAGGCGATGCATTACCTTGACTTCTACTCCTCTCCTTCACGCTAGATGTGGATGTTCCTATTAATGTTTATTATATAATTTCTTTTTGAATGTTTGTTAGAATGCTAGTATAAGTAGCATTCCTTTTGTAAAGCACTGACAGTGATGTGTTGTTTCTCCATTTGAATGCTAATATAACTAGCATTCTTTTTGTAAAGCTCTATAATGATGATCAATAAAAAATATGTTTTAGTTCCTGTAAGTATGTTCAGAATATCTTGATAACGTTCATAAAGTTAAACTGTCGTTCTGGAACAAAATCAACCTTTATACAATGAGATATTCTTGTTTCGAACATCAACATTACGCGCAGAACATAAGACTGTCGTTCTGAACAAATAATGAACAATTTATGTGCTCTGTTCATTTTCTAAAAAATTAATCCATCTATAATTAAATAAGCACAATATACCGAACGACTTTCAAAATGTTCCGAAGTGCATGTTAAAATCTAAAAGGCACAACGGTTATAATTAGCAGTTGCACTCGTTTGAGTAGTACATAATGGTTACGAGTTTCGGCAAAAGTCACTTTCCATAAAACCATTCCCAACAGACTCATCGATTGCCATTTTACTTTTACAATTACCCAACAGTCACACATTGATTCTAATATTTCAAAATGCCTCATCATCCAACAACAAGGGGAGCACTGATAAGAGGAGCATCGAGTTCAAGATGGCCTAGGGTTCCTTCCTCGAGTTCACATTCAGATTCTGAAAATTCGAATGACGGCTTGGACCAGCTGAGGTATGAAGTGTGGGAATGGAAATTCAAATTCGAAGAATTCTTCCATGATTATAGAAGGGACATAAGAAGGATGAAGAGAATGCTTAAAGGGCTGCTTGCTGAAAAGGGAATTGATTATGTCCCGTACTCCACACCACCTGAAGCACCACCACAAGCTCCGCAACATGCACCCTGAGTTCGATTGCTTATGATTATTTTAGTTATAATTTTATATGTCAGTGGTTATATTAAGGAACGACTTCTCGTTCCAGAACGAAGCAGTATTGTTCCAGGGTAAGCTTAATTAAATGTTGCCGATGTTTGGAACATCATCTTGTTTTTCAGGAACAATAATACGTCGTTCTGGAGCTTATGTAATAATCGTCTAAATTTTACTGTCATTTTATGTTGAATGCTGAACAACTGAACAATATATAAGAATGTTTGTTTTAATTGCGACTAATTATGCTATCCTTTTAAGCACAACAAAGCTATTACTTGGCTAAGGAAATAAAAGTCATCCATACCTAATTACATAACCAAAATAAAAGTTAAAAGATTATCCAAATATTACATATTACCCAAATTAAGGCTTCATTTTGCCGTAAAAAATACAAACGGCTAAACGCCGCCTCCACTGATCAGCCACATTGTCGCAAATTTTGTCCATGGGGGTGTTTGTAATGAGATGCTCAATGTACATCAACGCGAACATTCCACAGGATCTCCCTGTTAGATTTTGTGGACAACGTGATCTTGCCACTATCTCAAACGACCACATGTCTCCTTCCTTACACATCGGATCCAAGTCTTTGAATAACTTAGAATTTCTGATATAGATCGGGAACATGTAGAGAATAGGGACAATTATTGGCAAGAACTTTTCATCATCATTGCAACCATGATTGCAATCATACACCCAAACCTTCGCTTCAACCATGTCAAACACCACCAACACGTAGTGATTGTCGTTGATGTTGAAGACGGCGAAGATCCTCTTAGCACCAGCCCAACACCTACCCCCTGGGTAGGGTAGCTTTCCATGTGCATACTTCAAATAATCCTCATCAAACTGATATGCAGCATTCAATGCCTCATCAAGCAGTATCTTATCATCTTGCGCCTCTTTTTCCAGTTGGTAGTAGCATTTTTTCATGCTTGTCAAGAATGCCATATCCAAAATGAGGTCACTTTGATCGTAATGATCGGGGGTAATTCAAATACCTCTCCCACATCATCGTCATCACAACTTCTACATACTACATAACATATAAGAGACAAAAATAAATTGGAGTATAAGTGAGTGAAGGACAGGTCTGTCTTTCCGAACATCATTCCATGTTCGGAACGACTGTGTGATGTTCTAGAAATCTATGAGAAGCTAGAAATGCTTGAGTTGTTCCAAGCATAATAACGATGTTCTGAACTCAGTTAGTATATTCCCTACAACGATGTGAAGTTCAAAAAATCATTCAAAAATAAACTTATAATGTCCCACAGCCACACAGTCTTGTTCATCAGATCTTTGAAATCTTGGTAATTCATCGGCAATCCAAGAAAAACATCTTTTTGTTTCTTCCTCTTTTTGATAAATGCGTTCAACACGAACACTTTTTTCCGCTTCAATGGCTTGTAAATATCCACTGGAAGCCTCGGACAAACTTCTTCCTGCTTCTTCTTCTCTTCTGTTTGTAGTGATTTCACAGCCTTTGCAGATTTTATAATCATTTTGCTCTTCAACTGCTCAATCGTCTCCTGCATGGCCGTCGCCGCCATCTCCATCTCTATGCCTTTATGCCAATCGTTGCAATCTTTGCAATTGCAACTACTATATTTGGGGATGTCGAATCCATCACCACCAGAAGAATCACCTTTGATTTGCTCAGAAGCACCATCCTTTGTCTCATAAGGCACGATCTGTTGCTCATAAGCCACCATCCTTTTCTCATAAGCCACGATCTTTTGATCATAAGCAACGATCTTTTGATCATAAGCCAAAATCTTTTGCTCCATTGCTTCCCTCCATCCGTTGTATTCATCACATTTATAACCTCTACAATTGGAACTCCTCTTCCCTATACCAACTTCAGTGGTACCAGCAACTTCAAACTCACCGCCAACTTCATCACTATCAGCTTTGTTTCTAATATCAATATTTACATCTTGCAGACCACCAATTCCTTCTTCATTGTATTCACCATCACTTTCAAACATCATCGTTTCTGGGGCATCCATAGCTTTAATTTCTATCACTTGTCTTAGAGGGGTTGCAGGATTGTTCTTGAAGATACAAATTGTAGTGCCACCAACAAGACCAACGCTGCAGGCATCCTCAAACACTTTACAAAAATGATCTATTGTGTCGTCCTCGCAGTCTTCAAATGGCACGAGGTCTAGAAAGTAATCCATGTCCAGCTCGTCATCAGTAGGAATGAGGAAAGGGTGAACAACCTTTTAATATACCCAACAACATTAAATATCAACTAAACTTTAAAAATCTTTTAAAGTTGTTTGGAACAAAGTCATGTTGTTCGAAAACATCAAAAAGAGATGTTCCGAACATCGTTGGCTGAGGCAGTTGACGGTTCTTCATGAAGATGTTCCGAACATCAATTAGAAATATCTCAGCAAACACGAGGTTGTTCCAAACATTACATAACATATATGGAAAACGAAATACTTACAGGAACATCATGTTGGTCAAACAACCTGTCCGTATCTCTTTCATAAATTTCAGTAAGCCTGTTTATGATCCTTGGCATTGTTTTTGCTTTTGGAAAATCCTTTGGTCTCAAGCACCATCCTTTGTCTCATAAGGCACGATCTGTTGCTCATAAGCCACCATCCTTTTCTCATAAACCACGATCTTTTGATCATAAGCAATGATCTTTTGATCATAAGCCAAAATCTTTTGTTCTATTGCTTCCCTCCATCCGCTGCATTCATCACATTTGCAGCCTCTACAATTGGAGCTCCTCTTCACTATACCAACTTCAGTGGTACCAGCAACTTCAAACTCACCGCCAACTTCATCACCATCAACTTTGTTTCCAATAGCAATATTTACATCTTGCAGACCACCAATTTCCTCTTCATTGTATTCACCATCACTTCCAAACATCATCGTTTCTGGGGCATCCATAGCTTTAATTTCTATCACTTGTCTTAGAGGGGTTGCATGATTGTTCTTGAAGATACAAATTGTAGTGCCACCAACAAGACCAACGCTGCAGGCATCCTCAAATACTTTACAAAAACGATCTATTGTGTCGTCCTCGCAGTCTTCAAATGGCACGAGGTCTAGAAAGTAATCCATATCCAGCTCGTCATCAGTAGGAATGAGGAAAGGGTGAACAACCTGTTAATATACCCAACAACATTAAATATCAACTAAACTTTAAAAATCTTTTAAAGTTGTTTGGAACAAAGTCATGTTGTTCGAAAACATAAAAAAGAGATGTTCCGAACATCGTTGACTGAGGCAGTTGACGGTTCTTCATGAAGATGTTCCGAACATCAATTAGAAATATCTCAGCAAATACGAGGTTGTTCCAAACATTACATAACATATATGGAAAACGGAATACTTACAGGAACATCATGTTGGTCAAACAACCTGTCCGTATCTCTTTCACAAATTTCAGTAAGCCTGTTTATGATCTTTGGCATTGTTTTTTCTTTTGGCAAATCCTTTGGTCTCAAGGCAGGAATAGCTTCATGAGCCCAGGTTATGAATGCCCATGGAAAGCCATAAAGATTGTAAGTCTGGCTTCCTTCTGTACGAGGTTCCATTGGCTTGATCAGATATTTCATTGTTAATTCAAAACTCATCCTACCCCAAGGATAACGCTGGAATGCCTCAAGATCGGCGGACAAGCACACTACCCATTCCTCTATTCCATATTTGGAATCCCTCGCACAAAGATTAGTATGAACAAACCAAGCCATGCACAGATTTAAATACCACTTCTTGGGATAGGTTCTAGAACATACCAACTCAAGCAAGTCACCAGACTTCACAACTTGCTTTTTCTTCGGCTGTTTTTGTTTTTTGGGCTTGTTGAACTTCCTCTTGGCGGGTGAAGGTGAGGGTGAGGGTGAAGGTGAGGGTGAGGGTGAGGGTGACTCCTCCACCTTCTTCTTCCCCTTCCGCTTCCCACTACCCTTCTCCTTCTCCTTCTCCTCATTTTCCTATATCTCTTTCTCCTTCTCCTTCCTCTTTTTCTCCTTGAAATAATCCACAACAAACTTCCACAATTCCTTCCCCTTTTCATTCATTTTTTCCATGTACTGTTTACTTGGATAGACACCACAGTTTACCCCTGTCAGTGCAAACTCGGATAGGCCAAAACGTGCTGGCAATCCATTGAAGGATATCCAAACCTCTTTCTGCTTCTTGCAAATAATCCTTCGCATGAGGAGGTTATGCACCAACTTGGTGCCAAACAGTGGATATTCTGGTAATTGCAAGAAAGGACCGAAATAGCTATTGACAAATCCCCTTCTCACCTACAATTTTTTCAGAACCTCATTGAACTGTATCATACCTGTTACACCCCGTATGTCTAAAGTGACGTATATCATTCTAATAACATGTTAAGAATGATTTAAGTGAGTTTAAAGTCATAATATTACCATATAAGATGTTTATATATTGAGAATAAAGTTTGGGAAAAATCAGATTTAAGTTGCGGAAAAACCGACTAAGGATTCGCCTACGGAGCTTTTTTAGCAATTAATTTCGTATGTTATATGAGGTCTTTTAGGGACATATCATATACTAAATTAAAGGTCTTGGAGTGTAGCTTCCAACACTTTTGATGGTTTGTTCATACAATATCTGGATAAAAAGATATGAGCATCAGAAATCAGGCCAGAAAAAGGGGCATAGGCGCAAAAGAGGACTAAAACTAAAATGTTTCAAGTATAAAAGAGAAAATTCATCATTTTCTCGTAATTTCCAGCAACTTCAAGATATAAACAGTGCTCTAATGAATAGTGAAGAAATTTTCAAGTTTTTTAAGGAAGGACGCCAATCGTAACTCGAAATTGAAGACAGATTGCGTCAAAACGCTCTATGCGATTAAGGTAACGCTATGCTACCTTCAATTTCGTCTATAGCTTGAGATTTAGAATTACTTCATGGCTAAGTATTTTCAGAGGAAACTCTGCCGAAATTTTTATAAAAGTCAAAAAGTTAGACAAATTCTAAGTTTCAGGTTGTGTCTATAATTCCATCTAGAGTTTTCTTATCATTCCTTCGAGTCCATATATATTGTTGCCACATGTGTTATGCCTCATACATGCTTATGCTTATATTGTGATCATTATGTGTGATTTGGAGTCCCCCATAGAGGCTGGACATTGGAGACACAGTCCGGTCGCGTGTGATACTACCCGTCTGGGGGATACAGCCCCTCTGGTTCAAGCGGGATTTGAAACACCTAGTGTGACCGGGTGTCATTCACACACTCTGACCAGAGAGACTAGATATTACTGGCTGGGGGGGATATAGCCCATAACACCCACCAGGTTTGTTATATACGCGTATATAGCCACAGTATACACTGCATGATTATACATGAGGCTAGTCCAGGTTTTCAGTTACCTGATTTGGGGGGGTACAGCCCATAACACCAGACAGGTACTAGTTCAGATGTTCAGTTACCTGATTTGGGGGGATATAGCCCATAAGGCCAGACCAGACATATACCAGTTCAGATAACAGTTCAGTTTTAGCTCTGTACCAGTTAACAGTTCTCAGTCATCAGCCACCAGTTCTTAGCATCAGGATCAGTTGACAGTTATCAGTTCCAGTTTTTAGTTACCAGTTATCAGTCATATTACAGTTATTTATCAGTATAGTTCAGCTCAGTCTTCAGTTTCAGATTCAGCTAGAGCTCAGTTTATATTCAGATCATGCTTAGTACGTTCTTCAGATTTCCAACTATATTGCTATGCTCCAGCTCATATTTACATATCTATATTCCAGCGTTACAGTTTCATTCAGCTATGATATATTATATGCTCATGCCTTACATACTTGGTACATATCGTACTCACGCCCTTTTATGGGGCGCTGCGTTTCATGCCGCGCAGGTGCAGATAGATCAATGTTTGGACCACGTTAGTAGGCCATTTATCAGCTACTGGAGTCACTCCGCTTACTCCCGGAGTTACTTATCTTTGGGTATATGTACAGTCAGCCAATTTGGGTATGGCGAGGCCTTGTCCCATTCTTTGTATATTCAGTTCAGCACTTTTAGTGTGGTGCAGTCAGTATGTTATGTATATTAGCGTGTGATAGCCTTGTCATCTTTCCAGACATTATGTTTTGAGTAAATATGTATGTATTCATAACCAGGTTGCCAGCTCATCTCTATAATTCATAGATTATGAGTAGGTTTAGCGATGATCGGCATTTAGTGTCGATCATCCGTCGCGGCCCTAGGTTGGGTCGTGACAATACCCCTAGCCAACGAAGAACGAACAGTAATCTTCCCATTAAAAGGTTCATTGTTGGTCAAGATGGTCCTGAAGAGACCCTCAACGTTACTCTTGAAAGTAGCATGACCAACGTCTTCATACTGCACATAATTTTAGCATAAAATTAATAAAATGAATCACAATGATAGTAAATCACATTAAAGGGAAAATATAAATGTTCGGAACATGTTTAATCTGAGTATCTGAACGATAGTAGCAACCTTTTGGAACAACACGTAACGTGTTCAGAACGAGAGCTACCAGTCTTAATGCTGATGTTGGGAACATATAAATGTCGTGTAGAACATCAACATTGGTGTTCCGAACAATACGAGTTTCAATTCAACTATCACCTGGTCTTCCTCTAGTTTCAATCCAGATGTTCCTTCAGGAGTTTCCTTCTCTTCACTTGCTTCCTCTTCAATATTTCCACCTGCATTATTTACAGCTTCCCCATCTATTTTAACTCTTTTTTCACGATCCTTCATAAAGTTGCTTTTTAAAATTACATCATTCGCCTCTCTTCTACTTCTTTTACTGCTTCTTGGACTCTCCCCTGTTTTATCTGCTTCCCCCTCTGCTTCTTCTCCTTTTTCTCTACTTAAATCATCAGCTTCTTTATTTTTTTTACCACCATCTTCCTCTTCCTTTTCACGATCACCATCTTCCACTCCAGTCCTCAAAAAAATCACTTTTTAACAGTTCATCGATACCGGCGTCATCTAAATCCACCATTCTTTCACCCTCATCTTCAGCCCTCTCCAAATCCTCCACACCTTTACTTAGATCGTAACTTGGTGCTGGACTTTGGCTTTCCTCTTGTTTATCACCTTTGTTCAGTGGACCTACTACTTCTCCTTGGCTATCGTCGTCACTCTCCACAGCTAATTTCTTTTAGTTGTTCTAGTTGTTCTTGGGCGTTTAGGAGTAGGTTCTAAATCCGTAGGAGTACGTTCCGAATCTGAAATAGTAGGCTTTTCAAGTTTCTTCTTCGGCGAAGGGCCCTTTCTTTTAGAAATTGCCTTCTTGAGAGTGTATGTAGGCTGCTTCTTCTGCTCATCTTCATCTTTATTTCTCGGCCTTAAATTTACCATTTTTCTGCAAAGCAAAACAAAGGGATACAAAATTTAGTTACAGAAAATCATGAACATCCTATTAGATGTTTAGAACCTCAGCTACTATGGTGTTCGGAACATCAAGACACATAACAGCAATAACTTCAATTTGCAACTAAATAAAGCAGCGTTGGTTCCCAGAAAACCCTTAAATCGTCACAATTTAACCAAAAAAATGTAAAAAGCCTAAAAATTTCAGTTGAACATCGAAAATCCCCTTTATAGTTCAGAACTACTTTACCTATTAAAACACATAATGCCATTCAATTTCAACACAATATTACACATTTTGTACAAACAAACACCCAAATCATTGTTAATCACTGTCGACGAAAAAATTAAAAACAAAAACCTAGGTTCGACATTTACACCACAGTTTAAATGATAATGACATTGTTTACCTTTTATTGTATTGCTGATCGGATTACTTGAAAACCACAGAGAAGTTGGAGAGTATTTGGTTTAGATTTGGCATGACTTGGGAGATGAAGTGAAGTGAAGAAGTAGTTCAAAAGGCTACGTGTGGGGTGGGGAGGGAGTTTAATGGTATGTTGTTCCCAATGTTTGAAATTATTATTATGTATGTTTTAAGAAAAACCCTCAAGTTTTAAAAGTGTTAATTTGGTCCATGATTAGTGTTAATCAGACTTAGAAAAAAAAGAAAATGGAAAAGAAAAGCAGAGGACCTTTTCTGCCAAAAAAGACTTGTGGAGTTCTGGAACGCCACAAGTCACTAGGGTTCTTTGGTTGGAGGGTCCTGTCCAAGTCTGAAAATAAGAAAAAAGACCCCTAGTTTTAAATATTAGGTATAGGGTCCTTATTTGTGATTAGTGTTAATGGTAAGAAACTTGTATCCAAAATAACCCTTAAGTATTTTAGTTTACACTTTGGTCCCAGTTATAATTAGTCACATTTCATCTTAAAATTGAAAAAATCTTCTCTCTCTACATTACTTCTCTACATCTTTTTCTCATTCTTACTCAATTCAATGCTTATTTTCGTGCTTTTTTCTTCAATCAGCTCACCTAGATGTATAGAACCTCATTTCTATTACTTATTCTTTGTATAGAAGATTTGTGAAGGTTTTCCATTGTTGAAGGTTGAAGCTTTGAATTGGGTTTGATAATTTGAAAATAATTTATATAGTTATTTCAAAATGGGTATTGTTTAAAATTGTTAAGAACAGTATTTAGAGGTTGTACATAAAATTTGAGATCATTTGGAGTTAATATGGATAAGATTTGGACTGATTTTCACTCAAACCCGTAGTTGAAAATCGTTACCAGATTCAAACATCCCGATTGATGTTTAGACATTTCTCATAATGTTTGAAACATTTTGATATATGTTTAAATATCTTTCAGGATGTTTAAGAACGTTTATCTCATGATATTTGAAACATCCCAATGAATGTGTAAACATTTCATTTAATGATTCAAACATCTTAGAGATGTTTAAACATTTCACATGTCATGTGAAACATCTCGTGAGATGTTTACATATTCATTAAGATGTTTCAAATATCATGTGAGATGTTTCAACGTCTCAATCGATGTTTGTATATTAGACAGTTTCTTAAACATAAACTTATTGATTTAATGATACTTGAACATCTATTTGAGTAATTATACAAATATCTAACCATTTACTTATTGATATTGAACAACTATTGAGTAATTATACAAGAGATTAAACTTTAACATATCAATTTAATGATAATTGAGTACTCACGTGATACTATAAATACTTAAACATTAACTTATTTAATTAATGATTATTGAGCATATGCTAAGCAATCCTACGAATAATTTACTATTAACTTTTGATTTAATAGCAATTGCTCATCTATCGAGCAACTCTATAAATAGTTAACTACTAATTTATTGATTTAATTATAATAAATATTTATTGCATGATTCTACACATAGTTAAACATAATTTTTTTATTAATGATAATTGAACATTCATAAAATGATTCTATGAATAGTTAATCATTAATGTAGTGAATTATAATTTAACAACTACCAACAACAACAACATACCTAATTTATCCCACACGTGGGGTCTGGGGAAGGCAAGATGTATGCAGACCTTACCCCCACCAAGATGGAGAGACTGTTTCGGTAGACCCTCGGCTAGGAAAAATATTTAGAAAATACCTTTTGAAAATTAAGACAGAAATATCATGCTAACTAGAATGATAAAACTAAAGCATATCCAAAGTAAACATATAACAGTAGTAGATATAAAGGCGAAAACTAAGGTGAAACTTGTCTATATAGTTATAATACTACATCTAATAAGAGAAATTGAACAACTACTAAGTGATTAAAATAGTAGTTAAACATTAGCTTATCAATTTAAAGATGATTGAACATCTATAAAACAATTCTACGAATAGCTAAACATTATCTTAGTGAATATAACGATAATTAAACAACCATTGATAATTTAACAACTATCATTTTTATGTTAGCATATCAATTTAACGATAGTTGAACAACCATCGAGTGATTATATAAGTAGTTAAATGTTCTCATATCAACTTTACGATGATTAAGTACCTATAGAGTTATTCTATGAATAGTCTAACATTCACTTATTCAATTAATGATAGTTGAGCATCTATAAAGCAATTCCACGAATAGTTAACTATTAAAAATTGATTGAATTATAATTGATCATCTCTAGTAACATTAATTTTTTATTAATGATAATTGAACAACTATCGAGTGATTATACAAGTAGCTAAATGTTACTCCCTCCGTCCCAATTTATGTGGCACCATTTGACCGGACACAGCGTTTAAGAAAATAGAGGTTGACCTTGTGAAGTATCAACTTTACCCTTGAAAAAGTAAGAGAGAGAAGATTTGAGTAATAAAAAAGTTGTTGGTAGGTTTAAAAGTATGTAGAGCCCAACAAGGGTAAAATAGAGATGATGCATTAAATAGTTGTTAAATAAGGAAAGGTGCCACTTATTTTGGGACAAACAAAAAAGGAAATGGTGCCACATAAATTGGACGGAGGAAGTAACATATTAACTTAACAATGATCGAGCATCTATTGCTCAATTCTATAAATAGTTAGCCATTAACTTATTGATTAAATTAAAATTGAGTATCTATCATACGATTCTAATAATTAAATATCATCTTATCAATTTAATAATAATAATTGAACATTTGTAGAGCAATTTTATCAATATTCAAATATTAGCTTATTGATATAATGATAATTGAACATTAATAAATGTTCGAAAATCCTAATTTTAATACTTTCTAATTACGAATCAAACTTTTTGCATAATTACGTACCTATTTACATTCAAAAAACTATTAATTGCTTAAACATATTATATATGTTTCAAATTTCCTACCGAATGTTTGCAACATCAATGAGGATGTTTAAACATATATTGGTATGTTTAAATATTTTTGAGATTTTTAAACATTTATCAAGATGTTTCAAACATCTTGTAATATATTTCAAACATCTTGTAAGATGTTTAAACATCTCAACAGATGCTTGAAAATTTAAAAGTTTTAAACATTTACCAAGATGTTTCAAACATCTTGTAAGATATTTCAAACATCTTCTAAGATGTTTAAACATCTCAACGGATGCTTGAAAATTTAAAAAATTTACACATTTACCAAGATGTTCCAAACATCTTGTAAGATGTGTGAACATATCAATGGATGTTTATAGATAAGATTGTTGTTTAAAACATTAACCTACCGACTTAACGATAAATAAACACCGTGGAAGAATTCCAAACAACCGAGAAATGTTTAAACAAGTAGTGAAATGTTTAAACAATTTTTTATTTTTTACGAGGAAAGTCCATAAATTTTTTTTAGAATGTGATAAAGTAAATAATTTCTTCAGTGTGAAGAGAAGAATATGATAAATAAATATTAAAACATGAATTTGAAATACAAAAATAAGATATATGACTTATATATTTGATTAATACAATTATTATAATGAAAATTCCTTCTATTAACGATCATATATACATAATTTTAACAAAAAATAAAATAAAAGAGCTACTTGGTCAATTCTACTATAGGTGGAGGATGAACACTTAAAGATGAAACGGGTGGCAAGGGAGGTTCCTGATTAAAAAAATTGATCTTGGTGAGTGCCTTCAAAATGACCTTTATTTATCTCTCAAAGTCCTAGAGATATTTATGTTTTAAATGTTTAGAAATTTCATTGAATTTTTAAACATCTATCAGAATGTCTCTCAATCTTGTCGAGTATTTTCACAATAATCTATTTAAATACGTGGCAAGCTTTTTGTTTATGCTTCAAACAACCAATAGGTGTTTAAACATCTCACATAGGATGTTTGAAACATCATGCGAGATGTTTACACATTCATTGAGATGTTTAAAATATTATGAGATCAAAGCTCTTAAACATCTATGATATATGTTTAAACATTAATCGGATGTTTGAATCTGGTAACAATTTTCAACTACGGGTATGATGTAAAATCAGTCCAAAGCATATCCAAATCGACTCCAAATGATATCAAATTTTGTATTCAAACTTCAAATACTAATCTCAATAGTTTTAAACAACACCCACTTCAAAGTGGAATAAAAATTTATTTTGAATATTCAAACCCATTTCACTTTAAAGTTGGTTCCACAATTTTAAACATCAAATCTAGAGATAAAATAATTTGAAGAAGAAGAACATGAAAGAAAAAATATAGGAGGATGAGGATGAGGAAGGAGAAGATGAGGAAGGGGGAGAGAATGAGAAAAAAGTAGGAGAATTGATATTTTTTTGTTATTTTTTGAGTTTTAAATTCTAACCCACAAGTTTTAAAAATGTTAATCTGCCCCCCACTTACCCCTTAATCTCACTTTCAAAATAAAAGAAAGTCAAAAAGAAAAGAGAAAAATAGAGAGGTCCCTTTTCTTATTTCAGAACTTGGGAGGACCCTTTAGTGTATATTGTTACTGGGTTCTCGACTTGATTTTTGAATATATTTAGTGATTTTTTTAACACAAAACATTGTCTGCGTCAAACCTATTGGGTTCCGCCGAATCTGTCCCTTACTCTTTGCATCCGCCCCTGATAAGAGGGTAAGTTTGTCAATTCATTTTTACTTAAAGCATAGAAAGAATTTTATGAGTATACACTAGTGTAAAAAGAAATTTAATCTAATCAATATATTTATGTATTATTCCAGGCTAGTTACTACCTCTAGATATAGAGAGCTAAATTTAATGGGAAATTTTCAAAAATAGGCAGCCCACTACCCAAATTTACAAACAAGATGTCATATTTTTTTTTCATGAATAGCACCCACCCCCTTAAATTACAAATTTTAGCACTCTTTCGTAAAAAACACCCTAGCAACCAAATCTCCCCCTCCCCAGCCACTAAGTCGCAGGCATACACCCTCTCCCACCAGTGGTGTCATTATTTTTTTGTATTTTACTGAATTTATGTTGTTTATTGCGTTTAAATCATTGCTTTGGACAAGTTTATACACAAATCTCCCCCCAAAAAATAAATTATACAGGAATATACATAGATAAATGCGTAGCAATGAGAGAAATACAAAAATATGCACACAAAAAGTAAAAATTCATATAAACATCCTTAATATACAGATTTATTCACTCGCATATACACACTTATACAAATTTATACAATTTTATACATGTGTACAAATTTGTATAAAATTGTATAAACTTGTATAAACTTGCGGCAGACTGCTATCTCGGGAAAAGGGTGACAGCTCGGGTAAGATTCGAAACTATGGGCCATTTTTGGTAATTTTCGTCTTTTGCTTGTCTTTTATTGTAATTATCCCAAATTTAATTGTGTGAATGACTTGAATATCTTATTCAAGTAGAACTTATTTGGTTCCTTTTACCTGACAGTCTTGCATCGGTTGGAGTAGAATTGAAAAGGACTTAATTATGTCATGGTGATTATCAAACTTCTTAACTCGTATGTTTTATCTAAATGGCAATATTGCAAGTGCATGAATTAGTTCACTTGCTCACAGGTTAAATCACTATACTGAAGAAGGGATCAGCAGAGTTGCATTCATTTATGGGTTTGAACTCACTTAAAGCGGACGATGTGATTTCTTTTAGGAAATTAAATAAACCCGGCCTAAAAGCTATCAGTACAACTGAAAAAATATCTTGGAAGATGCACGAAGATTTGGAGAATATTTTTTAGAGTTCAAGAAGAAAAATATTATGTATGAACGAATATCATAAAAGGAGACATACTTTTTCAAATTCTTATCAGGAAGGTTATTATACGCTCATAAATGACTCCTACACATTATATATTCGACGGCTTGAAAACTTCAAGATTTATATGCACTTACGAATATTTGACAAGGCAAGTCGAAAGCAGTCTTGAATATCACACATTATAGATAGATCAAACAATCTGGCTCTTTGAATATGTGTTTTTGTTCTTAGTTTTTTGTCTAGTTGATGTATTATGATCGAGTTGTACCAATATTTGTTTATTATAGACGTATAGGGAATTGATGTCTAGTAAAGGAGAACTTTTGTTACTACAAAATTTATCGTGGCAAGTTGTAGGGGAAGTCGCAAATTGAACTGGTCGTGTAAGTGCCTAGGTCGGACTTAATTAAAAAGAAAAAACTAGGCATAAACACTATTTGCTCCCTCTAGTATTTTATTTTAGGTGCGCAATAAGTATAACAATATCATAGTCCTACAATTACCCTGTCAAGTTAAAGCAAAAAAAGGGACCAGTTGTAGAAGGAATAAATTCTTATCAAATACTCCCTCCATTCCAAATTAGTTGTCGCCTTCAGCTTTTTCACGTCCATTAAGAAAACCATTAAATAAGGTGTGTATTTTACTATCTTAACTCTATTTAATGTTTCTTTATTAAATTTTATTGAGAATTCTTTTAATTATTAAGGGTATAATTGAAAAAAACTAGTAATTTTAGTCTTGAAATCCTAAAGTGTCAACTAATTTGGGACAAATAGTTATTGCTAAGAGTCAACTAATTTGGGACGGAGGGAGTAGTAAAACAGAAAATGACTCCTCATGCGCAGGATGCATGTCTGGACCATGCATAGAATCTTCTCAAGTATAATTTATCAAGAACGCTAAGCTAGGCCAATATATATATATAGGAACCCCCTGCTTGTTGAAAATTTACTCCACAACTTATCATAAGGAAAGAAAGAAACACTATTACAAAAGAAAAAAAATATGATTTGGTTCAATCATAGATGTGTAAGCTACCCACTATCTGACGAACAAGTGAAAGGCATGCTCAAGAAATATGATAAGAATAGAGATGGAAAACTTAGCAAGCAAGAACTGAGATTAGCTTTTAAAGAGATGGGGTTGCATTTTTGTCGCTGGAAAGCTGGAAGAGCCCTTCGTTGTGCTGACAAAAATGGTGATGGCTTTATTAACGAAGATGAGATGAGTGACCTTGTTCAATATGCTTCGAAATTGGGTCTTAGGATCTCTTAAGCTTTTGTGTGTTTATTTCCTCTTCTGTCCTTTTTTTTCTGGTATGGGGGGGGGGGGGGGGGGGGAGGGGGTTTGGTGTTCTCTGGTTTTCGTGTTTTGTTTTGTTGGCGAACCAAAAATCCTTATAGTATTTGAAAAAGGGGATTTTTTGGGTGTTGTAATACGTACTATGTGATTGTGTCACTCATGTTATGGTGTATATATGCTCTATGTTCCAAGTTTTCTATGTATATACTAACCAGCCAAATGATATAGCCATCTTCCTGTTTTCTTTCTATTTCTCTGTCTCATATATTTGTCAGAATTCATGCAAAAGTTGCCATAAAAATGCCACAATACAAGCAAAAGATCCAAAATTTAAATGAGATTAATGTTTATTCACGTTAATTGGTATAGCACTTACACTAGGTGCCTGCAGTTGGGAGTCTTTTTAAGTGCTTAAGTTATGTATGGATCTGTTGAATTGCGTAGAAAAGTCCAAGTTATTGAATATTCAAGTGAAATTGGTCTAGATATGGAGTCAGAAGGAATAGTGATATGTTCAATATATCCTCACCATTCAAATTAAACTAGAAGGTGTGGTGTGAGCCATACCCGTATGAAAAAGACTCGTCAAAATAAAGTTGAAATTCGAGGATTTTCAAAACTTAAAGCTTGTGGATAGAGAATACTATAAAGCATCACAAATTTAGACACAGAAGGTAAAGAAGATTTTAGCTAGTTAAGAGTTCAGATAATATGGGAGCCTGATTTAAGTTTAACACGTTCAAGATTCTAATTTTTTCAAGTACAAGGCTCTAAATTGATAAGTAACTTATACTCCCTCCGTTCCAAAATAGTTGTCATAGTTCGAATTTCAAGAGTCAAACGAGTTTAACTTTGACCGTAATATTTTCATATGTCTTTTAAATATTTTGAATTATTAATTATTGTGACTTATAGTACTTTTTATGTAGTTTCTAAATATATAAACATCGTTACAAAAAACTTAAAGATTATATGTTTAAATTCACGGTTAAAATGAACTCGTTTAACTCTCGAAATCCGAACTATGACAACCATTTTGGAACAGAGGGAGTATGTATTAAAAAGAATGTTTAAGACAAAAACTACGATATTCGACCAAATCTGATCCTTTTAATGCTCTAGTTCCTGGTTAGGCCAATTGCGTGAGCTGGCAATATAGATAAAATTCTCAATTATCCATCCATATTATCTGATTAAAAATAGGTTGGATAATTTATTTATTTATTTAAAATGGATAAAATATGGATATAATCCATATTATTCGCTTTAAAAAATGGATAACCATGGTTAATCGATGGGTCAAGAATGAACCATCATCATTTTGTAAACCTCTCCCAAGACTACCCACCTCTACCCCATACCCTACCCCCACCTCCACCCCATCCCCTCTAACCACCACATCTTCACCCCAAACTCCTTACTCCACTCCACCCCACTCCTTACCCTACCCTACCCCTACTCCCTGACCAAACGAAAGCTCTTCAAAACGGTTTAAGAGTTCCCAACCACATCTATTATGTGAAGCAATGGCTGAACTGATTATCCCAAAGTATTAAATGAGCTATAGAAGTACAGTTAATACAATTACAACGAAATACAATAGCGGGTTTATTTATCAAACCCAAAATAAAGCATAATGGATTGGAATGATAAGTTTTCTCTGTTACCAAGAGCCGTCCTTACGTTTGGATGGTCACTGCAATCTCAAAGTCAGAGTAAATATTGTATTTTCATGTACGGTTAAAATTGAAATATATTCATTTGAGATCACTTATTCAAATATTTCTTATTTAGTAGAGGTTATAATAGTTCAGAAACAACTTCATGAATTTTATATCAAATTTTTTAATTAGAATATATATGATGGTAGGGGATCATAGGTGGGGTGGCGGTGAGCGTGGGCTGAAGTGGGGTAAGGTTGGGGTATTAAAATTACCTTGGTTAACATTATTACTACCTACGTCCCACTTTATTTGTCATATTTACTAATTTGAAAGTCAAACTTTTTAAATTTAATTTGACCGTGAATTCAACATATTTGAATATTACAAGAAATGTACTATAATTCGCAATAAATTACTTTTCAAAATATTTAAAAGGTATAAAAGATTATTGTGGTTAAAAAACTTGTTTGACATTCGAAATCCGAACTATAACGAATAAAATAGGTTGGGGGAGTACTTTATTAAGAAAAAACTATGGATAATATGGATAACCGTGTTATCCATCACTCAACCCATTTTTTATCCGCATTAAATATGGGCGGGCCGGATAATTATCCATTTTTGTCTTATCCATTTTGACCAATCCATATCCAATCCGACCGGCACGTTTGCCGGCTCTACGTGCAGCTAACTTGTGAAAAAAGAGGCATAGGGTCCTCTTAAGTTTCAAAATAAGAAAAGGGGACAAATAATTAATTAACTTAAGTGAGGGTCAAATTGTAACATTTAAAACTTGTGGCCAGAAAAAAAACTTTCGAAAATTACAAAAACGCCCCAAAATTCAAATTTTAAATTTTCCCTCCTTCCCACCTACTTCTACTTTCTCATCTATTCAAATCATTTCACTTTTATTTCTCTCTCTTTCTTCTTTCTCTCTCTTTTTCTTCTTCCTTCTCCTTCTTTCTTCTAAATTTCCTTTCAAATTTTATTTCACCACCATCCTTATTATTTTTCTTTCTTCTTGTTCTTCTTCGTCTCCATTTTCTTTTTTCCTCTTCGTATTCATTTTATTTTTTCTTCGTTCTTCTTCATCCCCGTTTCATAAATTTTCATATTTTTTTAGTTCTAATCATTTTACATATTTTTTCAGATATGTAAAAATATTTTCTATATGTTTAAACAATTTTGAAGATGTTTTCACGTTTAGAAAAAATATGTACGCATCTCGTCAGACGTGTACACATATATTATATGTGTACACATCTTGGTAGATGTGTACACATATTATTATATGTGTACACATATTATTATATGTGTACACATATTACGATAGATGTGTACACATATAATATATGTGTACAGATGTGTACACATATTACGATAGATGTGTACACATATAATTATATGTGTACACATATAATACACATATATTATATGTGTACACATCTATCGTAATATGTGTACACATATAATAATATGTGTGTACACATATTACGATAGATGTGTACACATATTACGATAGATGTGTACACATATAATATATGTGTACACTGATGTGTACATATCTTTTAATTAAAGTGGTGATGGGTGGTGGGGTGGTGGTGCAGGGTGGTAGAAGGTGGTTGTAGGTGGTGGAGGGTGGTAGGAGGTGGCGGCAGATTGTGGAGGGTGGTTGGAGGTAGCGGTGAGTGGTGAAAGATGGTAGAAGGTGGTGGTAGGTGGTGGAAGGTGGTAGTGGAGAGTGGTGGAGGGTGGTGATGGATGGGCAGAGGGGTGGGGGGTCGGATGGGGGGTGGGGGCTGGAGAGGAGAGATGAGAAGGTGGGGGCTTTGTGTAAATAAAAAAACTTGGGGGCTTTTAAAATATTAGTTATTAGTATTAATTTTAAAAGTGTCCCCCTCACCCAATTCTTAAAGACTTTGTCCCATTTTCTTATTTAAGAGACTAGAAAGTCCCTCTCACCCACAAAACCCAGCTAACTTTGCCTCAATTGTTGGAGTAATAAATATTCTCATAAATCCGAATCGTTTTTGGCAAATGTGAGATCTTTAATTCAGAAAGGAGATTGTTATTTCGCCCTAGATGATGAAATCATACTATACTAATATAATGACATCATGAAGCTTGCGTCTTCTGGGCGGCCAAAAGATATGCAGATTATATTTGCTCTAAAGGGAATTTCCCAATTGTTGTGCCTTTATTCCTAAAATAAAATGTGTCGTGTGTTTTCTGGCCCAACAGGGTCATTCATGAAGAACTCCTCGGGTCAAAAGTTTCAACGAATCTGAACCATGATTGAAATAATATTGTTCCAAGAAAAATAACGTAATATCTCAATCCTTTATTAATTCTAATTTTGACTGTCTTGTCAAACTTTACCCACTTTTCTGCGAATATAAGTGCTTTCCAAATACACCATGTTGCATCTCGTTTAATTACCAAGACTAATCTTCAAAAATATTCTCAAACTCAAACTTTGAAATTTGACACGTACGATTTATTAACACAACCCGAAATCCGGTTAGGCCGTGCGGGCACCCGACATCCTCCCCTAGACCCGTCGGGCGAACCCTTACCAATTAAATTAGGAAAATAAATATAATAATTCATAAATAAGGACAAGACTTTAAAAAAAAATTTACAGACATACTGATACCTCTAAGCTGTACAAAAGAAATTACAGTTGACTACCCAACATGCTAGGTTTAGGGCTATCCAGACTAGACATCTAAGAGTATAAAAGAAGACAAATATCTCCTGAAGGGAGCAAAATACAAGTGAAATAATAACCAATAAACTGGTGGCCATCCGGAATAAAAGCTGGCTCACCCTGACAGCTGAAGTCGTCTTCGCTCCTTCACAACGTGGCGAACTCAATCATGGAGCGAACATGCCGAAACGAAATAGATAGACAAGAAACAAACAACAAACAAGGGTGAGTCAAAAGGACTCAATAAGTGGGGCAGACTAGCCACCTCAAAGAATAGGATAGCTAGCCAGGGAGAAAAGAAATAGATAGACCAAATTCTTTTTATTTAAATTATAAAAAGGCAGAGCCAGATAATAATCGGAAACACGTAAGAAACTTATAAACTCAACCAAGGATGCGTGCCAGAAACATATCGACAAATAAGCAATGCACATATAAGCAGAATAGTAGTCATGTACCGCAAGTCTACACAATGGTATGAATTGAGATGAAATGAAATGAAGTGAGATGAAATGAAATGAAATATGATGCGAAGGGTCACATGTGCCCATAATCCCATCTCGAAGCGGAATACTCCTGCATTCAAGGGGAATCCAATCTGATAACCAACTGGAGCGGAATACTCCTGCTCCTGGGGCGGAATACTCCTGCACCCGATATAATATAAACCAGAGGCGGAATACTCCTGCACTCAATATCTGACATAAGAGCGGAATACTCCTGCTCTTGGAGCGGAATCCTCCTACCCTCAATATGATACAATGGAGCGGAATCCTCCTGCTCATGGGGCGGAATACTCCTACCCTCAATATGATACAATGGAGCGGAATACTCCTGCTCCTGGGGCGGAATACTCCTGCACCCAATATGATATGCAATGTAATGCATATGAATGACATGTAATGCATATGAATGCAATGGGATGCAATAATAACCCTTCACCGGCGCGGGACTCTCATCTACAGCCGGGAAGTATATGCCAACTCACAGCCAGGGTACAATGCTCAAATCCTCAATGCAATACCAACAATAGGACATAACATAAAATATACAATGTAAATCCAAAGCTAAGGCGTAATGAGTACGCCTATCGGCAGCTACACACGTAAGGAATACGTGGTAGAAAATCCACGAGGCCAGGTGCCTCCAAAGAAATGGATATAAACACTTACCTCTCTCAAAAGTTAGTACGGCTAATCAACAACCGCTTTATCCTTTGGTTTCCTTGCCAAACGATCCCACTCTATTCAATAAGCAGAAAAATATATCAAATAAGGCTAAAGGCTTCATTCCCCACATCTTAGGGTAACCCGGTTAGGAACCTGATACCCTATTGGTATACGCAATACGCAGGTCAGGCCTATATACAGGGTTTAAGGTCACATAACCAAACCCCAAATAAATTATATTTACATGTTGCCCATAACTTACTGAGTACGAATATATAATCAATTTCGTTATCGGGGTCCATTTGACCCTTTAAACTATTAATTGAACTTATTAAAACGATGTATAATATTCCAAGTTTTACCGTTAAAACATATTCAAACACACGTAATAAACTCAAATAATATATTAGGATCATTACCTAAATGTTTCAGGGTGAAAATTCTACTTTTTTCCGGCCTCTTTTCTCATTTTCTGGCATTTTTTTCCGTATTTTCTTGTTTCTTGCTCCCTCTGTTCTCGTTTTCTGCTTTTGATTGTTTCTGTTCTATATCTGGTATATGCTAAGGACTGACCTCCCCACCGCCTCTTTTCATTATTTTCATTTCCCTTTTTTTTTCTTTTATTTAATTTTCTTTTCGCGGCAAAAATTAAAATAGTACCCTACGATATCCGAAATAATTTCAACTTTTGCATACGAGTTATACAAAATATATGTAACATACTCATGAAGGCGGATCTCAAATCGGGTTCCCGAAACTCAAGATGCGAATTTAAATACAAAAAGTCAAATTATTTAACTTTCGGCATTTTAGCGGAAACTAGCCGAACAACATCGAAATTCACTTTCGAAAGTTTACAAAAATCACAAATAATCATACGAACCTAACGGCGCTTTCGGATTTCGAATCGGAGCTCATTCGGCAAAACCGAGCTCGAAAATCTCTTTTTAATATTTATCGCCAATAAAAACTGAAACCTTCTTCCGATGCCTACCAAACGAGGTCTGATGTAGCTCAAATTTTACAGACAGGTTTTAATGGACTTTACGAATATTTTAAAATTACCGACACGCCAATCGGAGTCCTAACTTCCGAAACGATTGATCGAGGTCGTTTCATTCTCCTCCACTTAAACTCTCGTTCGTCCTCGAACGAGCCTAAATCTAAAGCAAGATTCACGCTGATAACAAAAGAACTTGCACGACCTTTATAAACTATCCCACGGAATTTTTCTCATGATTACAGAATTAAAACTATAATACGAACACCGAACTCTTGGAATAAAACATATCTGGATAATATGATAACACCATTGCCCGGATTATTCTGACTAAGATGATCCTTCCTCGATCACGAGAGGAGAGTTCTACATTTTTGAAACAAAGATACACGAAACTTTGAATGGGTTAATATGATTCAGCCGATAGTTACCTCTTCGATGTACCCTTCGATATAGAACAGGTCGATGGAACTAAGAATTAGCCCACGCTTGATGCAATAGAGGGAGCTTTTGAAGTACCTTGTCACTACACATTATAGAAGATTTGATGCAAGCTATATTATTTTACAAACGCACTATGCAACATCTCAGTTGATGTTAGTGTTGTTCCGCAAGCTCTTTGTGGGAATGTAGTTACTCATATCCTAATGTATGTCAAAGGTGCATTTGAACAGGGTCTATCGTATAAGGATAAGGATCATATAACTACTACCAGATAGTATAATATAGACCAAGAATGATCTTCAGACTGAACATCTACCTCAGGGTATTGTCTTTGAATTGGAATTGTTATGACTTGAAAAAGTAAATATAAAAGAGACATGTAGTTGGACCATGAGCTGAGGCAGAATACCAGCAACAAAGTTGATTACATGAGCACTTACAATGCTAAAGTAACTTCTCTAAGAGTTGAGGTGTGAAGGAGATATGCCAATGATGGATGGACACCAAGCTGCACGAGACCTTTAACTCTAAATTTTCTAAAGTAAAACAGCGTCAGTATGAGGATCCAGTTCTGGTTTAATATAGACTGGTAGCCAGAAGAAAAAAGGAGTCACCATAGAGGGTTACTACTGACGGTTTTCCCATGTATAAAGATAGACTTTGTGCTCCTGATGTTGCAAATTTACGTGGACAGATTATGATAGAGGCTCATTATTCTAAATACACTGTTCATCCAGGTTCGACTAAGATGTACCATGATCTTGAGCAGATTTATTAGTGGGATGGAATGAAGTGTGACATAGCAGAATTTGTGGCTCAATGCTCTAATTGCCAGCAAGTTAAAGTCGTGTCATCTTTCCAGACTTTATGCTTTCAGCAGATAGGTACGTATATATGATCAGGTTGCCAGCTTATCTCTGTCATTAATAGATTATTAGTGGGTTTAGCAATGATCGACACTCATTTTAGGTTTCTATCGTATCCCTAGGTTGGGTCGTGACAAAAGTGGTATCAACGCCTTAGAGATTTAGTATTACCATTCAGTATTTGAAGGAAGACTCCTCCACTTAAAGCACAAACTCATGCAGCTATTTAAATAGGAATAATCATCCCCGTACAACCTGCTGGGTTACAAAAGATTTAGCTAAAAGCTGAACGAAGGCAGACCTAAACTACCAACTACCCTTTCGAGTTGCCAAACAGCTGCAACTCTCAAGTTCACAACTCCATACCTTTGCCGTAAACACCACCGCCTGATGGATGGTACTTCTATATAAAAATTTCGGCAGAGTTTCCCCGAAACTGGATGATCCGCAAAAACAGAACCAGCACTATACTATACATGAGAATGGGTACCCGGATAAACTGATATCCAAAACAATAATATACCTACCCGGCTACAATAACACGTACTGTAGCTCAACACAGGGAACGTCACAAGCGGCTACCAATCTCCCAAGCTCACTAATGCCGGACGAAGAAGAAATGGAAATGGATCGAGGATAGAAATAATTAGAGCTTCAGGAAGTTCATCTTCTTATTTGCTTGGCTACCAAAGCTAGACTACTTCCGAATCAGGCGAGCCAAAGAATCGCAATTGAAGAGATAGACATTAAATAAACTTTACGGAAAAAAACCATACCAATTTAACCTCCCAATAAGAAGGAAACTCTAATAATTTACCAGAAAATCCTTTTATAACCCAGATAAGCTCATAGGATGACATGACTTTACTAGCATCTCGAACTGAAAGGAGATACGTAGATCGAGCATTACTTACCAGCCACTTTACACCGGAAGAAACGACGACACTTCCTGATGGTGACGAATAAAAATCTCATCATCTTACCAACACTGAATTCTAAAGAGAGAGGTAGACTGACTTGACATAATAACAGAATGTGGCACAATAAGATGCCAAGCAGAAAATACCGCCACTCACTCCCAATCTCTCACATTTAAACCTAGTAGGTCTCACAAATACCAGATATAAATCATATCAGAAGCTCACCCCTCTACCGCAACCGATTCTTAATAGAAACGACATCCAAGAAAACCATCAAAACATTATAAGACACACCATTTCCAGATCGATCGAAAGAATCAAATCTTACTCACATTTAAGAGAAGAAAAAATCTCAGGGTCTACTACATCGGATGCCTCAGCATCCTGCCAGGCTGGCAGTTCATAAAACTGCCTCTGCGGCTGAACTAAGCCGCTACACTGATAATTACCTTCTGAAGAACTACTACCACCTCGCTCTCAACCGCTACTGGATGGTGGAATTTCTCTGGCTGATTAAGATCTAAATGAAATCCCCTACGACTGTGCAGGTGCCTGATAACAAGAGAGAGGACGACTGCCTACTTGCCAGATTAAGGGAAAATTCCTCAAAGGATAATCAGACTCACGACAGTGATAACACTTTTTCGCTGAAAGGGAAGCTGGACAGACTGTTGATAGCTGCAAAGAGAAAGCTGAGCCTAATCTTGATGAACTACTCGCGCACTCTAAGAATCACGTGACACAAGCTGAGATAACCTAGAAGGTGACCTCCTAAAATAATCAAAACTCTTACCTCCAGATGAGGTACCATGGTTGCCCACTAGGGCCACGAGATTTCTTGCTCTCCCACTCTAACTTATGGTATGCCTAATACCTCTGACCAATATCAACAACAACATCAAATGAAGTCCCGACCTCAATTTCTCAAGCCATCCGGGATCTGAAGGAAGGAGAAAAGTCAGCAATAAATCTTTGAATCGCTCGAAAGGCTCATGGACTAGTTCTAATGTATACTCAGCCATTCTGTAGAATTCAATCTCATATTCTGAAACACCACCAGGTTAACCGACAAGCTACCCTGTCTAATCCACTCAAACTGGCAACACTTTTCATCTCGCTCGCTACTCGAAAGGAACTTTTCTACGAATCTAGAAGAAAAACCGAACCAAGTTAGCTAATAAGAGAGCGGCCCACCAATTCAAGGCTGGACTCTGAAATCGGAAAGCAGAATAATCAACACCATATCACTAGATATAATCAAAAGCCTGAAGGCTACGCTGACATCCTTTTAATTAAAAAATTTACACAGGGATTATCTGATGCATGGCTTAAGAATATCGGAAGGTTCAACCGCGTAAAATAATGCAACCTCTTCGGACACTCGGACTAAACTGATACCTCGGCTGGCAAACCAGCCAGAACAATTAGAGGTACAACACATACTACCTCTGGAACATACTTTACTGCGGCAATATTAAGAACTGGAACAGAAGCTCCATGAGACTGAACATCTGCATCTGCGACAACCTGATAAGCTTCCTAGCAAATAATAGGTTCTTACGGTATCTGCATCGCCAAGATTCTCATAAAAGCATCATAGAGAGCAAAGGGAACCACAAGGCCCAACTCCCTTGCCCATCGCGAGCTCGTACAGTTGGGACCTCCGTAACTAGGTCATCAGCATGATAAAAAACTCTCGGGGCTCCGTCAGTGCTAGCCCAGGCTAGACTGCTTCGTCTTGAACTCATACTGTTTGCTGATTTGTCGTACGAGGGTTTACAATTGCCACGAAGGAATTAACAAAAATACTTTTGCATCCTAGACAGACTTCACGATCAGAAAAGAAGGAAGTGAAACTTCCTAAATGCCATCATAGCCCCTCGTAGATAAGTACGGACGTCTACGTACCCATCAGCGAGACTCTACTAGACACTGTCTTAGTCTGGATAGACTCTAAATCGGGCTCTGATACCAACTGACACGACCCGAAATCCGGTTAGGCCGTGCGTGCACCCGACATCCTCCCCTAGACCCGTCGGGCGAACCCTTACCAATTAAATTAGGAAAATAAATATAATAATTTATAAATAAGGACAAGACTTAAAAAAAAATTTACAGACATACTGATACCTCTAAGCTGTACAAAAGAAATTACAGCTGACTACCCAACATGCTAGGTTTAGGGCTATCCAGACTAGACATCTAAGAGTATAAAAGAAGACAAATATCTCCTGAAGGGTGCAAAATGCAACTGAAATAATAACCAATAAACTGGTGGCCATCCGGAATAAAAGCTGGCTCACCCTGATAGCTGAAGTCGTCTTCGCTCCTTCACAACGTGGCGAACTCAATCCTGGAGCGAACATGCCGAAACGAAATAGATAGACAAGAAACAAACAACAAACAAGGGTGAGTCAAAAGGACTCAATAAGTGGGGCAGACTAGCCACCTCAAAGAATAGGATAGCTAGCCAGGGAGAAAAGAAATAGATAGACCAAATTCTTTTATTTAAATTATAAAAAGGCAGAGCCAGATAATAATCGGAAACACGTAAGAAACTTATAAACTCAACCAAGGATGCGTGCCAGAAACATATCGACAAATAAGCAATGCACATATAAGCAGAATAGTAGTCATGTACCGCAAGTCTACACAATGGTATGAATTGAGATAAAATGAAATGAAGTGAGATGAAATGAAATGAAATATGATGCGAAGGGTCACATGTGCCCATAATCCCATCTCGAAGCGGAATACTCCTGCATTCAAGGGGAATCCAATCTGATAACCAACTGGAGCGGAATACTCCTGCTCCTGGGGCGGAATACTCCTGCACCCGATATAATATAAACCAGAGGCGGAATACTCCTGCACTCAATATCTGACATAAGAGCGGAATACTCCTGCTCTTGGGGCAGAATCCTCCTACCCTCAATATGATACAATGGAGCGGAATCCTCCTGCTCATGGGGCGGAATACTCCTACCCTCAATATGATACAATGGAGCGGAATACTCCTGCTCCTGGGGAGGAATACTCATGCACCCAATATGATATGCAATTTAATGCATATGAATGACATGTAATGCATATGAATGCAATGGGATGCAATAATAACCCTTCACCGGCGCGGGACTCTCATCTACAGCCGGGAAGTATATGCCAACTCACAGCCAGGGTACAATGCTCAAATCCTCAATGCAATACCAACAATAGGACATAACATAAAATATACAATGTAAATCCAAAGCTAAGGCGTAATGAGTACGCCTATCGGCGGCTACACACGTAAGGAATACGTGGTAGAAAATTCACGAGGCCAGGTGCCTCCAAAGAAATGGATATAAACACTTACCTCTCTCAAAAGTTAGTACGGCTAATCAACAACCGCTTTATCCTTTGGTTTCCTTGCCAAACGATCCCACTCTATTCAATAAGCAGAAAAATATATCAAATAAGGCTAAAGGCTTCATTCCCCACATCTTAGGGTAACCCGGTTAGGAACCTGATACCCTATTGGTATACGCAATACGCAGGTCAGGCCTATATACAGGGTTTAAGGTCACATAACCAAACCCCAAATAAATTATATTTACATGTTGCCCATAACTTACTGAGTACGAATATATAATCAATTTCGTTATCGGGGTCCATTTGACCCTTTAAACTATTAGTTGAACTTATTAAAATGATGTATAATATTCCAAGTTTTACCGTTAAAACATATTCAAACACACGTAATAAACTCAAATAATATATTAGGATCATTACCTGAATGTTTCAGGGTGAAAATTCTACTTTTTCCGACCTCTTTTCTCATTTTCTGGCCTTTTTTTCCGTATTTTCTTGTTTGTTGCTCCCTCTGTTCTCGTTTTCTGCTTTTGATTGTTTCTGTTCTATATCTGGTATATGCTAAGGACTGACCTCCCCACCGCCTCTTTTCATTATTTTCATTTCCCTTTTTTTTTTTTAATTTTCTTTTCGCGGCAAAAATTTAAATAGTACCCTACGTTATCTGAAATAATTCCAACTTTTGCATACGAGTTATACAAAATATATGTAACATACTCGCGAAGGCGGATCTCAAATCGGGTTCCCGAAACTCAAGATGCGAATTTAAATACAAAAAGTCAAATTATTTAACTTTCGGCATTTTAGCGGAAACTAGCCGAACAAAATCGAAATTTACTTTCGAAAGTTTACAAAAATCACAAATAATCATACGAACCTAACGACGCTTTCGGATTTCGAATCGGAACTCATTCGCAAAACCGAGCTCGAAAATCTCTTTTTAATATTTATCGCCAATAAAAACTGAAACCTTCTTCCGATGCCTACCAAACGAGGTCTGATTTAGCTCAAATTTTACAGACAGGTTCTAATAGACATTACGAATATTTTAAAATTACCGACACGCCAATCGGAGTCCTAACTTCCGAAACGACTGACCGAGGTCGTTTCATTTATGCATACTGATTAGATCAGAAATCAAATTACCCAAATGATGCAAAATTCTCGGTTTTAAGTGTTCTAGTGTATTGTGTTAGATTTGTCTCTGAAGCATTGATTTCTTGCATTATTAAACAAAAATGATCTTATCATAAATTAACTTTACACCTTGGCTTAGACGAAAACGAAATAAGGAAAAATCATGTTTTGATGATAAATACTTCTGAAACAACTTTTCTCGCGAAACAAAATTGTACTAGTCCTTTTTTTTCTAACGAAAATAATAATAGTCAAGTGTAAGAAATTTTAATATAGAGAGAATTGAGGATATATTCTCTTTTTTCTAAATATTGATTTGTAGGGTATTGTTTTAGTCACCCTATACTCTTTATAGTTGTTTCTTGCTCAATAAAATTCATTTTAAAGAAAAACTTAATTCAAAACAAGGCGTTTGCAGCGTACAAACTACAAAGGAAATATTTTATGAACTCTCAAACTTGAGGGAGCATTAAACAGATCTCAAGTACTTTTTCCACTAACATAGTACTAGTACTTTTAAAATAAAAGGAATAAAGACAAGAAAAACACAGAGTCGGTCAAAAGAAAATTAGTTAGGTTGATTCTGGAAATTAGTATAATTAACGACGTGCGTGAAAAATGAAAACGTTTTGGTGTTGACGAAGGGTATGTTTGGATGAATAAAGTTTCTAGTACACAAGATAACAAAATATTGATAAGTCATGCACTACTAAAAAAACCGGCTTTTCCGACCGCCAAATCGGTCAGAGAATGGTCGACATTTCGACCGATTGCGGTGGTCGAATAAATGATGGTCGAAAAAGGCCTTCGACCGAAAGTCGGTCGGAGAACTTGAAAAATTTTTTAAATGACGAGTTCTTCGACCGAAAGTCGGTCGAAAGCCGGTCGACCTTTCGACCGACTTTCAGTTGAAGGCCTTTCGACCGACTTTCGGTCGAAATGTTGGTAAAACGTTTTGACCATCGGTCGAAAATCTGTAAAAACCTGCTATATAAAATCTGCAATTAGCCCTACACCACCTGTAAATTCAGCAACACCAAGAACACGCAGCAAAACCAGCCAAAACAGATCAATAAACGATTTTCAACAAGGCTAACAAGCCAAACAATAGAAATAAGTCGATCAACATCAGTAATAGTGTTACAATTATCAAATAAACTTAACACACAGTTTATGGTTCAACTATCACTACTGGCTAGAATCCGAACTAGACTCGGCATCAGACTCAGACGACGAACTGTGTCGACGTCTGCTCTTTCGCTTTCCTTTGGATTTTTTTCTGCGCTTAAGGAGCTTTTGCATCATTTCTTGCATTTGTCTTTGATGAGCCTCATTTGCTATGCGCATAGCTTCATTTTGTCTCTTCAGCTCTGCGATCTCCTCTTTCACCCGAGCCATTTCCCCAGGATCAGCAGGGCTTGAAGGAGCAGTAGCACACGAGCCCAAATAGTTTGACTTATGCTTGCCAGATGAATAGAGTGTTGCAAGGCCATATGCGGACCCCTTCTTCACCCCTCCATTAACCTCCAACCATAAATTGGTTTCTTGCTCGAGCGTTAGGGGAGCTGGGGTACTGCTTCCGCATTCAGATTGTTGAGTCGAGATCCACTCTTCAACGGCCTTTGTAGCTCTTTCCTGAAAAATAGAAATATATCAACGGACAAATATGAAGTATAAACGTTGAAGGATTGGCGCGAAAAAAGTTTGAATTTAATAACTTACCCAGGCCTCTTTTGCGCGGGGCTCGACCCAGACTTCTCCGTCCTTTTTATCACTCTTGATATGTCGGATCTTGTGCATTCCAGGGATTGGAATTGTCCGATTTTCTTTCTTTTCCTACAAATTAAAGAAGAGAACAAGTTAGATAAAAAATAAACGATTATAGTAATTCATATAAATTAAATTACTTTACCAATCGCATCTTCTGCGTCGCAGCGCTAACTGAGCCACCGGTATGGAGCGATCCACCCTTACTTGATGCTCGCGCTTTCTTCCCTTGTTCGCTCTTCTTCAAGAATTCGGGAGTCTCCCAATATTGTTGCAGATCTTTCCATTGATGATCATAGAGGAAGCCGGGCATTTTTCCTTTTTTACGCGCAATATACATTGCGTTCTTGAATAACTCACCGCATTTCTTTGGAAAATTGGAACGGATTTTATAGTCCAGAGCCGGATGCCACTTACACTCAGCCTGGAATATTCATCAAAATATTTTATTTAAACATAATCATTAGAAAAACCGCAATTAGTAATAAACATGATGCATATTTATCACCTCAAAAGCCTGCATTATCCGCTGTTTTACATGAGGGGGCACCGCGCCCCAGGTTTGGCCACGATTCTTTCCATTGAGATCTCATGCATCTCGTCGGTATCGGAGTAGCATCAGTGTTGGGGCAAAAGCTACATAAAAATCACAAGAGTTAATAGAAATACTAACAATTAAACGTTAACTAATTATTAAATAGATAAGAACTTAAAAAATAAGATAATTACCTGTTATCCCCCCTCGGGATAAACAATCAACCTCCCTCCTTCCCATGTGTCAGGCTCACCGATGTAATAGGGCGACCTCGGATCATAGTACATGATCTCCTGCTGGACCGATGGGCCGGAAGAGCTAGATGGGTCTGAAGGCGGCTGAGTAGACCCAGACGGAGTTGCTCTAGAAGGGGACTGTGTGGGATCTCCCTGTGGAGGATCGCCCTGTGTGGGAACGGCCTGTGTCTCAGTCATGTCATAAGTAGTGAAGTCATGCCGCCAACCAGGAGGCAACTGAGACGGGCCAAGGGGCCTGAAAAAATCTAGATCATATCCTGGAGGGGCTTCTGTAGGAAGCGAATGCGGCACCTGAGAAGTAGGAGTGTCATCAGCCGCATCAGCTGATGTCTCGCCTACCTTTTTAATTCCCTTCTTTTTTCTTAAAAAAACGCTTCATATCTGTTGAAACATTCAAATTACTTTAGGAAAGAAAAAGTAAATACGTAATATACTAGCTTTTTGTTGTCATTTGGAACAATTAATTATTTAGTATTTTTGTATTTTAATGACACTAATGTTATATAATTTGAGCAATTTTACCACGATGAGGCATCAATTAAATAAACACATTCCTTGCACAAAATAAGAATACATATATCTGCTTATGTTGATACGTACATTAAACTAGCAAATTAAAAAAGTTAAACATCAAAGTACAAATAAGGTCAATCATCATCATCAGCCAATTCTTCTTCCTCATCCTCATCGTTAAATTCTTCCTCGGCTGGCTCGTCACCATCTGTATATTCATCATCCTCATTCGCCCTTGAAGTTCCTTCTCCAAAATTAGCCGGGTTTTTTCCTCGACTAACTACAGATGCATCTAACTGCTCATATATGCCATCAATATGTTGCAACTGGTCGGCTAGTTCATTGTCCTCTATCAATGGAACAGTTGAGACCTCGTTCTGGTATGCAACATCTAACAGATCAGGTACTTCAACTAATCCCACCAGTTTTCCTTTTAGAACTGCCCACCAATGGGCTTTGGCCTTTGATTTTGATGTGTTCTTTGTCCGAGGGTAAGGAACAAACCGCACTTGCTTTACTTTCTGTGCAATGATGAAAGGATCATAGTGTCCATATGACTTTCTGTGATTAACCTCAACTAACTTAGAACACGGGTCTATCCTCGTACCTCTGTTACTGGGATCAAACCACTTGCACCGGAAAAGAACCAATCTTTTATGAGGCCAACCGGCACTATACTGTCCTCTAACATCTCCTCAATCACACCGTAGTACTCAAAGTCGCCCCCCTGGTCACCAGTTCCTACTTTCACGGACACACCGGAGTTGTATGTTTTCTTACCCTCCGACCAGCTTTTTGTATGAAACTTGTACCCATTTACGAAGTACGTATTCATCCTTTTGTATTTATAATATGGGCCATGGCATATATGTCGCAAAAAATCAAAGTTGATGCCATTCACCGGATTGTTCACCTATATAAAAATTCAACGGAGTTGTGTAAATTAATATTTTTATCTAAATATAAGGAAAATTTAAGAGTTTGTTAAACACTTACAAATTCTGTAAACCAATTTGTAAAATTTTCGTAAACTGTCGCATCACCAAATTCAGCAACAAAGTGACTGCGTTATGAGCCGAAGAAATTCACATTAGATAGAATACTTATGAAAGGCGAATGTTAGGTGGCATTAACACAACAATGAATCTTCTCGGCAGAAAGGCCTAACGAGGAAACCAACTTCTTAGTGTAGTAATAATTAGTTGGTAAGGCCATCTTAGTCGGATTGAGTTCATTCATAAGGCCAATGATGGAATCCATGGCAGCTTGAGAAATACTATAATCTGATTTGATAATTAGCAATCTAACAGCAACTGACAACTGGGAATGCACCGAGCCCTCATACAATGGACGACTTGCTTCCTCCAATCGTTTATAAAATTGATTTCCCCCAACATTGGGAATGTGCTCAATGTTTGGCTGTGATGTACCCGGTTGCAGGGGATCATTATCAGGGTACATCCCAAAAGCATCATGTACTATATCCTCCATTCTATAATTATTAAGGTCTGGTTCCACAACCGGAGAACTCGTACCGCCATGAATATTTTCTAGATTTTGAAGGTGCTCCTGCAAATCCCACGGCTCTCCATGATTATACCAAACATAGTAATTTGGCATAAACTCCTTCTTATAAAGATGTATCTCTACCTTCGTCAAATCTTGTGTCTTTATGCATTTGCATTTTTCACATGGACGCTTAATTTTGCCATGCCTTAAATAATCGTCTGTTGTGCGGACATTATCAAGAAATTCCTTAACACCCGCTACAAACGAAGGCCTCAACCCCCGCCGCTCGGGAAAATTTCTATTATCCATCCACAAACGACGTCGATTAATGTCCATATCTACACAACATTGCAAGATTGAGAAACAATATGTATGATTCTTTTAAATATAAGATTATCAATTTTTAATTACTAAATTATAAAGTTTTATGTCATGCTATGCCTAACGTAATAAATTTTTTATCTTAGCTTGCCACTTTTTTGTGATCACTATAGCAAGATTAATGTGGTCGGGTTTGTTAATGCTCGCAACTTGTTTGATGAAATGCCCCAAACAAACAATATTTCCTTCTAACACCCTATTAATTACCATTATCAAAGCAATTTAAACCAACAAAAACTTATTCGTTTTAGGCATAACATGTTCATCTTTTCAACAATACCAAAGCAACAACACATTCCAAACACCACTACCAAACAATTCCAACAATCTCCAACAACTACAACAATCCCAAACAACACAAACCTAACTTTATAAGAGCTAACAACACCAAACAAGTTCTTCGACATCAACAATAACTACAATAAATAAATTTACTAATAATTAACTACCTATGCAACATTAAAGGCCGAAATTAAAAAAAAAAATTAAAAAAACAATTAAATTCGGATTATATAAAAAAAATAAAAAACTTACCTCAAGGTTGATTTGTGCTCCAATAGCACTTAATTATGATTCCCCACTAGTTATATGCTTAAGAACTACAAAAAAAATTGAGTTAAAAAGTTAGGGTTTAAGTTTTAGAAAATAATTAAAATAACACTAAAACTAAGAATTTACCTTGAATTTGTTGTTATCTGTAGTGTTTAGGAGGGTAGAATGTGTTTAATTTTTGAATTTGGGGGTGGGTTATGGTGGTTTTCGGGTATAGAGGTTGGGGGGAGGGGGGTAGAGAGAGTTTATGTGTGTTTTGGGGGAAGAAGATGAAATGGGGAAAGGAGTTCTGCCGTGTAATAATGCCGGGGGGGGGGGGGGGGGGGGGGGACCGCAACCTTTTTAAAAAAAAATAATTTCTTCGACCGAAAGTCGGTCGAAATCCGGCGGTCGAAAAAACCCGGATATTTTAGTAGTGATGGTATTAGCACTGGTGCAGCGTAATTGTTTTCAGTAGAAACAAGTTTTGATGATAAAGTATTATTTGGGATTAAAGTCAATTTTATATTATTTTTAAATCCATCTTTGATCAAGATCAAGTTTTTGTCTTTTGTGGCAAACGATATTCGTTAAATTGATTTGAATTACCATGAATGCCTTCTGCCATAGTTGTCCCCTATGTAAAATTTTGATTTAGTTGTTTTTGTTTTATGTCGAATACTGTTTCCATTTCTCCAATTAATACTTATCATTTTTTTTTTATAAGTAATTAAATTGAATTCTTCAATAATGATTAATTATAGTAGTACTTTGAGTCAAGACACTGTGACGAAGAGGTTGAGGTTAAGCAGTTCATATTAATCGTTGATTGATCCTTAGTACTACTACTAAGAAAGAGTACTTATTAAAATAATTTAGACACAATAATCTTGCACATGCACGTTGTGTCGTATGTGCTAGGCAATGGCATATGTGATCCCAAGGATTGAATTTGTTTTATTAATTGAGGTAAATAGTGTGCACCAAAGTGACCTATTTATTTTGACCTATGAGACTTACTCATTCCATGTTGGAAATATCACAAGGTTATAACATACAATAGCCTGCCCAAAAGGGGTTCATTGTGTGTTGTAATTTGGTGTGATGATGAGACCAATTATATGAGAATATTTTAATTTAGTGAATCTGTCAGCCCATTTCTAATATTGAATATTTTCTTGCGCTGCCCAAGGGGGGCTACTGTTGTTGTTGTTGGACTCATCGTTGTGATAATATTATCTTATGCCTTGCTAATAAATCTCATTCATATTGTGATATGTACAGTTACTATTACTTTGAAGAACAATAATGCTGAAATTGTGGTCCTTTTGGGGTATAACTTTAAGACATGGAAGGAGGATCTTGATTTTGCTTTAGGCATGGCTAACATAGATCAAGCTTTGCGCGAGAATGAGCCACCTGCTCTCACTGCTACTAGCACTGCTGCTCAAAAGAAAAATTATGCTAAGTGGGAGAGATCTAATAGGTGATGGCATCCTTGCTTTTAAGAGAACAATTGCTGAGCATCTCAGGAGTGGCTTGCCTGAAACTACCAATGCTAAGAGTTTCTTGCCCAAGTGGAATAGAGATACCATGTATCCAATAAGGCTGAGACTGGAGATCTAATGAGTAAACTCGCGGGGATGAGGTATGATAACATAGGAGGGGTTAGAGATTATATCCTTAAGATGGTCCACATCCAGTCTAAACTGAAATCTCTAGACATAGTTCTTCCTGATGCTTATATTGTTCACTCTACTCTTAATACCCTGCCTGCTGAGTTTAGCCAGATGAAAACTGCCTTTAACACCCAAAATGAGTCTTGGTCAATTAATGATCTCATCTCAAAATGTGTTGTCGAAGAAGAGAAAATAAGAAAAGAGAAGGGTGAGACTGCATTGCTTGTTTCCCATAATTCTAGAGCAAGCTCTAGTAAGGGACCTAGGAAGTTCAATAGGTCCAATCATCATACTTCTAAGAAGGGTCAAGACACCAAAAGACATGATAAAGATCAGACCAAAAACCTTGGGGCAAATAACACTGTCATTAAGAAAAATAATAATTGTTTCTTTTGTAAGAAACCTGGTCACAAGCAGAGATATTGCACCAAGTTCCACTCTGGTTAAAAAAGAAGGATTCAAAAGAAGGTAATTATCTAGCTCTTTTTTGCTTTGAGTCAAACTTAGCTGATGTCCCCATTAGTTCCTGGTGGCTTGACAGTGAGGCCTCTGCCCATGTTGCCATTTCTTTGCAGGGGTTCATAAACAAAAGGAAGCCAAAGGAAACTGAGTCAAAGATTAGAGTCGCCACAGATGTCCAAGTTGAAGTGGAGTTTATAGGAACAGTAGTTTTAGCATTAGATTCTGGTCATAAGGTTGTACTAGAGAACACTTTTTATGTACCGTCTTTCAGGCGGAATTTGATTTCTATTCCTGTTTTGACCAGAGTCGGTTATGGTTTTCTTTTTGATAATGGAAAAGTTGATTTGCTTTTGAACTCTAAAGTTATTAGTCATGGAATCTTGTCTGGTGGTTTATTTAAATCTCCTTGGCTTATGATTTTGAATATAACTCTTTTAATTATAAAACTCTTGGAACCAAACGATCACTTTTGAATGAAAAGTCTGGTATGATGTGGCATAGGCGTTTGGGTCATATCTCTAAAGAAAGAGTTAATAGATTAGTCAAGTCCAATATTCTACCTTCTCTTGATTTTGGGGACATAGGTACATGCTTTGATTGCATGAGAGGAAAGTTGACCAAAACTAAGAAAAAAGGTGTTACTCGTAGTTCTACCTTGTTAGAGATCATTCATACAGATATTAGTGGTCCTTATTCCACCACAAATATATGGTTCAAGTTACTTTATCACTTTCATTGATGACTTTTCCTGGTATGGCTATGTTTTTCTTATTAAAGACAACTCTGACTTTCTAGGAAAATTTAAAGTGTTTAACACTGAAGTAGAGAAACAACTGGAAAGGTCATTAAGATAGTGAGGCCTGATCGTGGGGGTGAATACTATGATAGACACACTGAAACTGGGCAGCATATGGGACCTTTTGCCAAATATCTGCAAGATTGTGGCGTAGTTTCTCAGTATACCATGCCTGGTAGTCCTAACCAAAACGGTGTTGCTGAAAGGCGAAACCGTACCTTAAAAGACATGATGAGTAGATCTAACTTACCTGAGTTCCTGTAGGGTGAAGATATTAAAACAGCCATGTACATTCTTAACTGTGTCCCTTCCAAGTCAGTTTCTAAAACACCTTTTGAGTTGTGGACCAATAGGAAACCCAGTTTGAACCACTTTCGTGTTTGGGGATGTCCAGCTGAAGTAAGGATTTATAATCCTTCTGAGAAGAAAATTGAACCAAGAACCTCGCGTTGTTTCTTTATTGGATATCCAGCTCATTCTAAGGGATACAAGTTTTACTGTCCTACAAGGGGAACAAGAATTGTTGATTCACAAAATGCAAAATTGTTGGAATTGATGTTGCTGATAAAGACTGTTCACAAAATGTTGTTGTTGAGCCTGTAGAGAATGATGAGACTGTGAGAATTCCTCTTATTGTTACCGCAGAGACAGTTGTGAGTGCACCTACACAAACTGAGCCTATACATGTACATGTTGAGGAGCCTATGCCTGCACAAGTTCAGGCACCTAGTGCTGCCATACATGTAGAGAAAAATTTGAGAAGATCAAGTAGAGCAAGAAGATCAGCACTGTTTAATGATTACTTAGCTTGTCTTGCTGAATGTGACATTGTAGATCCTATAACTTACCATAAAGCAGTTTCTTGTGCTCAATCAAAGATGTGGCTTGATGCTATGTCTGAAGAGATGAACTCTATGCATAAAAATAATGTGTGGGAGCTTGCAGAACTCCCTCAAGGCTATAGGGCTGTTGGTTGTAAATGTGTCTTTAAGACCAAGAAAGATTCGAAAGAGAGGATTGAATGCTTCAAGCGAAGGCTGGTAGCAAAAGGGTTTACACAGCACCTTTTCACCAGTGTCATCAAAAGATTCCTTAAGGATTGTTATGGCTTTGGTTGCTCATTTCGATCTAGAGTTGCATCAAATGGATGTAAAGACAGCTTTTCTAAATGGTGATCTTAATGAAGAGGTGTACATGCAGCAACCTTTAGGTTTTATCGACACAGGTAAAGAGCACCTAGTGTGCAAGTTGAAGAAGTCTATCTATGGCCTGAAGCAAGCCTCTCGACAGTGGTACTTGAAGTTCGAGAAACTATCACTTCTATGAGTTTTGTGGAGAACAAAGTTGATCAGTGCATCTACATGAAGATCAGTGGGAGTAAGTTCATCATTCTTATTCATTATGTTGATGATATTTTACTTGCCAGTAATAATTCAGAACTGCTTTATGAAAGTAAGCAATCATTGAGTAAAGTATTTGATATAAAAGACCTTGGAGAAGCATCATTTGTCTTGGGCATTGAGATTCAACGAGATAGGTCTCGTCGGTTGTTAGGACTTTCGCAAAGAGCATACATTGATCGTGTTTTGAGCAGATTTCATATAGAAGATTGTAAGGGTGGAGATGTGCTCGTTGTGAAAGGCGATAAGTTGAGTCTACAATTGTGTCCCCAAAATGATCTTGAGAGAGAGTCCATGAAATATGTGCCATATTCAAGTGTCGTTGGGAGTCTTATGTATTTACAGGTTTGCACTCGTCCTGGTATTGCTTTCATTGTTAATGCTCTTAGACGTTATCAGTCTAATCCTAGAAGAGCACACTGGGTTGCTGCTAAAAGGGTGATGAGGTATTTGAAGAAGACAAGAGATTATATGTTGCTCTATAGAAAAGTTGAAAATCTTGAGGTGATTGGAGACACATACTCAGATTATGCTGGGTGCCCAGATGATTTGAAGTCCACTTCTGGTTATATCTTCATGTTAGCAGGTGGTGCTATATGTTAGAGGAGTGTGAATCTGACTCATACTGCAGGTTCTACTATGGAAGCAAAGTATATGGCCTATTTCGGTGGAGCTTCGCATGCTAGTTGGCTTAAGAACTTCATTTCACAACTTGCGATTGTTGATTCCATATCAAGACCTATAAAGATGTTTTGTAATAAAAAGTCAGCTTTGGATTTTGCGAATGATAGTAAATTCACTCCGGGTAATAAGCACATTGACATCAAGTTTCTTAAAGTGAGAGATAAGATTAAAGAGAAGAAAATTGAGGTCGAGCATATACAGACAGACTTCATGCTCGCTGATCCACTGACTAAAGGATTGAAGACCTTAGTTTTTAAGGAGCATGTTGCTAAAATGGGGCTTGTTGAGTCTTTTATGCTCTAGTTTAGTGGGAGTGTTAGGTATTCATTTTACCATGATATTTAGACCATTTGCTTCATTCTTTATGAGCTCATGATGATACATTTTACTTTGTTGAGGTATTCACATTCTTAATAAATTTAGGTGAATTCTGCTATCATAAATAATGTTGATATTTTGTGCATATTTGATTATTATTTTAAGACTTATTGTCTTAAGTGTTGATGGTATCTCATGTTGATGATGGAGACACATGGGGCATATTGTTTATGCCATAATATTTTTTCTTGGCTGTTGCACATTATGATTAGCTGCACATGTTGGGCCTTGAAAATTATGATTTTCTGGTGAAGCACATGTTGTTTAGTTGCTCACATGTTGTAACAGAAAATCATGTTGTAGATTTTCTAATGGTGCGCATGTTATTTGGTCTCCCAATGTTGTTTATGAAAAATCGTTTGTTGAACCGACACTAAAATAGTCTTGTTTGGAGTCCATGTTTACTATTTCTTACTACAATACCACACCTTTCGGTCTGTCAGCAAGACTTTAATGTTTGTGATTGTGGACTAGTCTTGTGTCGTTGATTGATGCAAGTACTGCTGCTTTTCGACATTGATAGTTTTGTTTGATTAGATCATGTTGGAAATAATATTCCACCACTATATGTCTGTGGCCACTGCCTATTTAGCCCAAGAGTCATTTTATAAATAAATTTTTTCAAACTATTTTAAATAATTAAGTTAATGTTGTCCAAGTGGGAGAATGTTAGAATTATTTATTAAATATTGGACTTAACATTAACTTATTCAAATTTACCAAAACATGCTAATTGTAAATAGCTTGTGGACAATACACGGGCCACATATTTGTGAATTTCATGATATGCCTGTATTGTTTCTTGTGTTAGGTGTGGGCTGACAGTAGTGTAGGCCTGTTGATAAACGTGTGGGCCTATTATGGTGGGCCCACTAGGTTAACGCTCTCAAGCCTATATATGAGAAGTTAGGTCTCCTCTCCTGGCTTAACCTATTGTAGACAACTTCCCATTAAGCTGTCAGTTCTCATAAGCTCAAGGAGAGGAAAGACTTGGCCTTCGCTCGTCTTCAATACCGTGTTGCCATAGCGGATAAAGGTACGTCATTTTACTCACATCCTTATTATGGTTACTAGGTGTTCTTGATTTATGTGATTGTGTGTTTATAATTAATTCAACACTATTAGCATCCTCGTTCGAACCATTTTTCTAACTTGCTTCCTAATCAACACAATATAATACATACGAAAAAAATAATCACTAGGGACATTCAAATATGCTAGACTTTGTTAGGTCTAGGAACAACATAAAGTGTCCCTGCACTCATGTACCTTTGACTGAGGAACAATTCTCCAAATTAATTCTCAAGTAGTATGATTCCAATGGCGACAGATACCTCAACAGAGAAGAGCTGAAGGAGGTGTTCCAGCAAATGGGAGCCACTTTCCCGAGGTGGCGCACCGCTCTAGCACTTCACCATGCCGATAAGAACGGCAATGGATATATTGATATGGCGGAGTTGGATCAACTCGTTCAATATGCAAGAAAACATGGTTATACACTAGGATATGCTTACTGCAGGAAGTAATTACAATATGTACATTATTATAGTGAATTTGCATATATGACCTTCAAGATAGTAAGACAATAAAATGTTGCAGCTGAGGGTGATCATATTTTGTATCCCTCTCCCCCCCCCCCCCTTCCCCGCAAAACATCGCAGGGGGAAAGGAAATTGGGTTACTCACTACTGCTGAGGTTTGGATCCTTTTACCTCAATTGTGGAAAGAAAGTACACCAAGCGAGCTGACCCTCAACCTCGATTTTCTTTTAAAGTTTCGCGATGACATGTATTGCTACTTGTACTAGTGGATGGATGTACTGTTTGAGTTTGAGTTCTTATAATAGCTTAGCCTTCTTCATTCCCTTTATATTTTCAGTTAGTACGGGCAAACTAGCTTACTACTTCAGGTTCATATACTGTGAGTAGAGTAATCATAAAAGTTGTTAATTTGTTAAAGATCGAGTGGAATGGTTGAATACTTGATTAGGGTTTGTGGAGAGAACTTTAGAGAGAGAAGGCAAAAAGTCGGTGGAAAATATCTGAAATGAGGGAAATGAATTCACTAACTGAAATAGGGTTGGGTCCAGCCTATTTATATATGGCCCATACCTAATAACTAATGAGTCTGTATCATAAATAGCCTACTTGATGACTAAACTTTACAAATAAGCCAACTATAAGCTAGCAGATGATAAGGAAACGACTGGATATGTGTTGGATTTCTATGCAATGGGGCTGCCACCAAGGAAGAGATAAAAGCCAGTAACAGATCTGCGGGTATCTGGGCAAGCAGCCCAATCACTGTCAGAGTAAGCTGAGAGAGAAAAGTTCATCTTGTTGTTTCGAAATATTCCATAGTCAATAGTACCCTTCAAGTATTGAAGCACATGAAGGGCAGCTTGCATATGAGGAACTCTTGGGCACTTTAAAAACTATCTCAAGTGTTGCACAGTGAAGGCCAGATCAGCCTTAGTGTGGACGAGAAAATTCAGCTTACCAATTAAACTCCTGTAAAGTTCAGGCTTGTCCGGAATAAGACCTGAATCATAGTGCAGCTTAATTGAAGGATCCAAATGAGCAAAGACAGAAGGAACATTATCACATTTGAACTCCTTTAACAAATCTGAAGTAAATTTCTTCTGAGAGAGATGAAGACCATCGCGCATAGGAGTGATCTCAATACCCAAAAAATTAATGCAGAAGGCCTAGGTCTTTTATCTTGAATTGATCATTTAGAAAAGTCTTCAACTGATTTCAGCAGTATCATCCCCAGTCAAAATTGTATCATCTAAATACACAGCCACCAGGACAATAGAAGATCCAGTATTTTTTATGAATAAGGAGTAATTATTCAGAGAAGCAACATAACCTCTGGACTGCATGGCTTGAGAAAGCTTGGCATACCACTGTCTGGATGCATGCTTCAAGTCATAAAGAGAATTTTTTCAGTTTGCAAACAAGATTGGGAGCAGAATGAGAAGAGAAGGAAGGAGGCAATGAGACAGAATCCCCAGGAGGAAGCCTCATGTACACCTCTTCAGTTAAGTCTCCCTGCAAAAATGCATTGTTTATATCAAGTTGAAACAATGACCAATTCTTCTTAACAGCCGCAGCACGAGGACCATAACAGTATTCATTTTGACTACATGGGAGAAAGTCTCGTTATAATCTACACCATCTACCTGAATATCACCCTTTACTATAAGCCTAGCTTTGTATCTTTCGACAGAGCCATATGCCCTATACTTGATTTTATAAACCCACTTACAACCAATGGGCTTCTTACTCTTAGGGAGTTCTACAACAGACCAAGTTTTATTAGCCTCTAAGGCATTAAATACAAGCTTCATAGCTTCCTGCCAAGCAGGAATGGGTGCTGCCTGAGAATAAGATTGTAGTTCAAATGCAGCAATCAAACAAGCATGTAAAGTAGAGTTAGTCATTGAGCTGAAATAATTGGAAGAGGTTTTGGGAAGTGAGTGAACATATTCATTCAGGTAAGCAGGTAGCTGAGTAGTTCTGTTGGGTTTTCTGATAGCAATAGGGGTAGGAATAGGAGCATGTAAGGTAAAAGAGGATGCATGATTAAAGGAAGGAGAAGCAGGCTGAGAGGAAGGAACAACAGTAGTGGGAATAGAGGTGTCAGGTGAAGGAGTGGAGTCAAAGGGAATAGGAGGTACTGGGTAGACCAAAGAAGGAGAAGACTTGGAAGCATAGAGAAAGATAGACTCCTTGAAAATGACATATCTAGAGATGAACACTTGCTTGGAATTCAGGTTGAGTAACTTGTAGCCTTTATTCCCAAAAGGTTACCCTAGGAAAACTAATGGAATGGCTCTAGGCCTAAGCTTGTCTCTCTGAACATGAGGGATGGTTGCATAACAAAGGAACCATAAAACTTTAAATGAAGATAAGAATGAGGAACACCATATAACTTTTCATAGGGGGAAACATTTTGCAAAACAGAGTTGGGAAACTTGTTTATTAGGTAAGTGGCAGTCAACAAACACTCTCCTCAATACTTGACAGGGAGCTTAGAGTGAAAGAGTAGGGCGCTCTAGAGGTCTCAAGTAGGTGTTTGTGTTTCCTTTCCACCACACCATTCTGTTGAGGGGTGTGGGGGCAGGATGTTTGATGAAGAATCCCGATATCATTAAAATAGGATATAGCAACCTGAGATCCCCCCAACTCTAGGGCATTATCATCCTAACTAATTGAACTTGTAGCTTATGTTGGGTGTTAACCATGGTAATGAAAGACTTCAAAAGGCTGAATGCATTACTTTTGGAACCAATCAGATATGTCCATATTGCCCTAGTGTAATCATATATAATGGTTAGGAAATACTTGTAACCATTGTAGTTAGAAGTGTGATAGAGCCCCCAGGTGTCTACATGAATTAGTTGAAAAGGGGTTGTGGTGTGAGAAGTACTTTCATGAAATGGTAGTCTTTGTTGTTTAGCAAGAGGGCATATTGTACAATCAAAATGTTGCCTAGATGACAAAGAATCAAAAATATATTTGACACATTTTATTTTACTAAAAGATAAATAACCTAATCTATGGTGCCAAATTAAATCCAGTTTATTTATATCACAATGAATGGTCTGTACATTATTTATCTCATAAGATGAGGAAGAAACATTAACAGAATTAAAAGAAGTAGCATTGAGCTGAGAGGTGTTGGCTTCAGTAAAAAGCCTATAGAGCCCATTACCTTCCTTACCAAGAACCAGTGGCTTCTTCATTGAAGAGCTCTGGAGAATATATGAATCAAGAGTGAATATGATTGAGAATTGGAGTTGTTTAATGAGCTGGTGCACTGAAATGAGATTGTAATGAAAGCTAGGAAGGTAAAGAACATTATGCAAAACTAAACAAGGAAGTAGTCTTACAGACCCTACTTTAGTTACTTTGACTTTGTACCCATTGGGTAGAATGACTAGAAAAGGTATTGACAAGGACTGAATGTTAAAGAGGATGTCTAGATTTGAAGTCATGTGGGTCTGCGGCCCCAGAGTCAATGATCCAATAATTACTACCTAGCTTATTTGTCATGCAAACAGTAGAACCACTAAAGTCATTAATTCCCTTACCAGCAAAATTTGCAGAACTTATGATCTCAGATTGATGAGGATTCTCATTGACTTGTACATGCTGAAAGACAGACAGCAACTGACTGTATTGATCCTTTGTTAGACCAGGAAGAGAATAGGAAGGCCCTGTGCTCTCTTGAGAATGGTGATAAGAAAACTCTGATGGAGTGGGATTAGAAAACCCATAGGCACCAACTTGTGGTGAATAGCCAGAAGGGATGAAGCTTCCAGGTGTACCAGAAAAATCAGTGTGCTGGATAGCAGAATTGGCATTACTAGCAGCTCTTTTGTTCTTGGGAGGGTTCGCAGGGTTCTTACAGCACTAATCAATAGTATGCCTAGTAATCTTACAGTATTGGCAAACAACTTGCCTCCTCTAGTCAGAATTATTTCTCTGATAACTACTGCTTCCCATATCATTATTTTATCTATCATTCCTCTGTTTATTGTTGCCTCTATTGTTGTTATATCTCTTAGACTGATTGTTAGGTTGATTATTGGATTGATAAGACCTAGAAGTTCCTTGGCTCTGGGATTTGTAGTTATTTGATTGGGGCCTGTAATTGTTGGAAGCAACAAAAGTTGCAGAGTCTGGACTGAAGTTGGAGCCAGGCTGCATCTGTCTTTGCTTCTCATCAGATACGAGTATGTTATATGCATTCCCCACAGAAGGAAGTGGAGACATCATCAATATGTTGCTCCTAACCCCTACATAGATATCATTTAGCACCATAAGGAATTGGTACAGTCTTTGTTCTTCCTCAAACTTATGAAATTGTTTTTTTGCCCCGCAAGTACAATTTATGTAATGATTTTTACTGATCAAGTCTAACTCATCCCACAGGGTCTTGATCTTATTTAAATAAGCTGCTACATCTAAGGAACCCTGAGAAATAGAAGCCAGTTCCTTCTTAAGCTCAAAAGTTCTAACCCCATTGACCTTTTCATATCTTTCCTCTAACTCACACCAGACCTTTTCAGCAGTGTCTGCATACATTATACTATCAGATATCTCCTTGGACATTGAATTCAAGATCCAAGAGGTGACAAAGTCATTAACTCTCTCCCATTGACGAACATAGGGAGAGTCATCATCAGGTCTGGGGCAAGAGCCATATAGGAAACCTATCTTGTTTCTACCAGAAATAGCCCTTAACATATTCCTCATTCATCTACTATACCCTACTCCAGTGAATTGGGCTGAAACCAATGGAATTCCAGGAATGTCGGAGGATTGTACATGCAGTGGACTGTTCATATCAATAGTCGAAGGGGTATGGCATCATTACCAGTACCACTTTGATTAGGATTCACCATCTTTATCAACTAATCCGGCAGATACACATATACAAACAGATACAGATGGAATATAGAATATTACGGCGATATACAAGCCGAATAGAAGAAAAAGGAAAAAATTACCGGATAGATGAACCCAAAATTAGTGCGAAGAAACCCTAGCCACCTCCGAGTTAAACTCCGCTGTGAAAACCTTCAGAAACTGCTTCGATGCAACGATCCAACGAGAATACGCTAATCCTCAACAAAACCCACCAAAAACTCCGGCAAAATACAGAAAAATACGAAATCGACTTTGCGATTCTAGACAAAAAATTCAAAATTTGATATGAGCATGAAGGATTTGAGCCAATCTATTTGAATCCAGGCTCTAATACCATATTAATTTATTAAAGATCGAGTGAAATGGTTGAATTCTTGATTAGGGTTTGTGGAGAGAACTTTGAGAGAAGGCAAAGAGTCGGTGGAAAATATCTGAAATGAGGAAAATGAATTCACTAACTGAAACAGGGTTGGGTCTAGCCTATTTATATCTAGTCCATACCCAATACAACTAATGAGTCTGTATCAGAAATAGCCTACTCTACGACTAAACTTTACAAATAAGCCAACTATAAGCTAACTACACTATATCACTAGATACATCATATACACTGTATAAATAAAACAATACATGATAGTCCTATACTACTCAACCAGGGTCTGCCAGGTCCTTAACAAAAGCTAAGGTATTTATAACTTATATAAAATTCAAATATTCGAAATACTTAATTAAAAATGAGAAATCTCAATCATTTCATCACATATTTTGATTATCTTTATGTTAGTGACAACTTCAGAGCAAAGTCCGTTTCTTTTTTCTTTTTAGTGAGAGTTTGAGAGGGAAAGGAAAATATATATATATATATATATATATTAAACTACAATGATTCACTATAATTATTATATTTCTAAAACGTAATTTTAGGATAATAGTTCAAGTTCAACCACCTGAATTTTATTATTACTGTCATTAAGACGTAAATAGCGTAAAACTTCACTTACTAAAGAAAATTGCAATTTCGTTGTTCAACAAACAAATGTATAAGAAAGGCTTAATGTTGTTAAAAAAAGATGTACCTCCTTATACTTGCAACCATTTTTACATTCAATTATCGCCTAGCTAGAGACAACGCCAAACTAAATTTCTTAGTCGAAAACGATGTCGAAGTGAAAGTGTTAAAACAAGAAAAGATATAATAAAAATGAAATATAAAAAAAACATAAATTTGATGTGTATATAAATAGACATACAATGTTTGGAACTAATATTACGGACAGCTAAGAACATAAGGTAAGGGTCAACAAAAAATTAATTACTCCCTCCGTCCCAAATTACTTGTCACTTTAGCAAAATGTGTTTGTCTCAAATTAGTTGTCACTTTATGATTTCAAGACTAGATTGATTAGCCTTTCCAACTATACTCCTAATAATTAAAAAAAAATTTCAAAAAAGTTTATGGTGAAACATTAAATAGAGATAAGATAGTAAAATAAACACCATATTTAATGACTTTCTTAATAGACATGAAAAAGCTTAAAGCGACAACTAAAATGAGACGGAGGGAGCACATATTATACCAACTAGCTAAATTAATGATTATTACATCGGATATTGTGTTGTCTGTTAAAATTTGTATGTCTACATAGAGAAAAATGTGACACATTCCGGACAACTTTTAGTTATCGAGAATTGCTAATTGCTGTAAAAATGTCAATTATTGGATTAAATAAATTGAATAAAACAAAATGAATACAACGTAATTATTTAACTAACTAACCTTAATAAATTTGAGATTGGAACGTATAGAGATGCTCAATTTTTCATCCTTAAAATGAAAAAATGTCGCACCCTCATCTAAAACTTAGCATTAGATTATTATTATTGAGCTCCACGTGCCATTCCACCATCGCTGCCAAGAAGTATGGGCAGTCTCACTAAAGCTATTTAATTATTCAGGATTAACATTTCCACCGGATAAGAAAGGGAATTGAGATATGATTGATAAAAGTATATTATGTTAATTAAAGAACCACTAAAGCAACTTTAGCAATCGGTGCGAATTACGGCGGATATAGACACTTTAAATGAACTCTTTTGTTATTATTATAATAGTATTAGTTAATTGTCTTAAAACAATATCTACTATCCTTAAAAGAACTTATTCCCTACCTAATTCAAGACTCAAGAGGAGTACTTTTTATTATTAAAAAAAATCTAATTTTAAATTGCTAACTTAATTATAAAACTTTTTAATTCCTACATTAGAATCTATTTTGATTTCTTTGGACAGCTTTAGCTACCTTCTAGCTAGAATCTTAAACAGTATGTACTGTTTATGATAAAACCATATCATTTATTTATTTTATTTTTTGTGATTTTCCTCTAACTTTTGATTCTTGCAAAATTACAAAACGCTGTTATTTTACCAAAAATTGAATATAAAATGTGAAAAATAGAAATTAATCCTTATCTTAAAAATATTTTACAACCTCCAATTTAATTTATCTAGCACATTGATGAAATACGAGAAAGGAGAGAAGAAGCGGAGATTAAGGTGCCATTAGGAATTTAGGATTAGGATGAGGGAAGTTCAATTCATTATCAGATGCCGATCCCATTTTACCCCCGAAATCTTTATTTTTAGATAAAAGAAAAAGTATTGATTTAACAATTGGATAAAAATAAACAAAGAGGCTAATAATTAAGCGAAAAAAGAAATGTTAAGAGTGCAAAGAGATGGAATTAAGTTTCGAATTAATGAGATGCCTAAACTGAGAAGGTATAAATATTGGAGGATTCTTGACCAGCTGTCTTTCCATCAAACGTTAGGTTTTGGTCGTTATCGTGTTAGTAAAAAAGACATCAATAAAGAGGATCACGTCCCCAAAAAAGAAAAAAAGTCACGTCCTAATTGTTATTTTTCTCTCGCTAGTGGTAACAAATTATAACGTAAATCACCAAAAAAGAAATAGGGAAATTGAGAAACAGAGCATTAGGTTAGTCGTAGGCCCAAGACAACAACTTGCAACAAAAGTAAGGCTCTTAACATATATATCCGCGCATCAAGAAATAATTACTTTTAAGTGTCCATAACTTTTTGTATCCAAAAATTTAATACATTTTAAATATATTTCTTAATATTAATATTAATATTTAATAGTATGATATTTAACTCCCTTAACTAAAGGAAACAATCAATGGTAAAAAAAAAATAGATTACCATTAAATATGGTAGTTGCACGATTTTAGGCTTAATGATAGAGTCCTATCAACATAATAATATTAAATATATATATTTAAAATATGAAATATCAATAATATTAAATATATCAATAATATTAAATATATATGTAAAATATTAAATATATATCAATAATATTTAAAATATTAAATACATATTTAAAATATATTTAAAAGAGTAAAATGTACATGGAAAGAAAGAAACAAGAAAATGTGTACAGAAAAAGTAATTATTCTTGGTCAACGTTCATGGGGCGTAAATTTCCCACAAAAGTACGTAGTCAATGAAGATACTCCTTAAGTCCTAGGTAGCTTCACATTCACTAATTAATTTCAGTACTAATTAGTAGTATTTTATTTAATCAATTATCTTATCCTTTTGCCGGCATTTATATTCAACACGAATACACAAATTAGACTACTTTAACTCGGATTCTTATGTATCCAATGAGTAAGTGAAAGATGTAAATTTCTGATAAGTTGAACAACTCCGTAAAAGTGAAGCTGCTCATATAGTACTTAAATTTGGTTTATCCACCGATTGACCCAAGTTCTTTAACTATCCTACGACGGTGTTGGCACACAGCGGAGACACAATAGCATATAGCTAAACTCAACATTCATCAACAACTAACTCTAAATGAACTAGGCTAAGGGGTTTATATGTTAGAATCTGCACTTTCGAAAATAAACTGAAAATCAGAAAGAGATGAAGTAGAAAATTTCGAGCCAACAGTATACACTGCTTGTCCTTAAGAAATCTAATCTCCTTACAGTTACCCAAGGTTGTGGATTAATTTCTCCCAGGATAGAACGGAATTAACCTTACTGTGATAGCGGTAATTCAAATCACAGTACCAGAGAACTCAAATTCGGTAGCAAATCACACGACTCTAGAAGAGAGGATAAATATTTAGTTGTGTACATAAAAAATGAGGAAGTATCTCACTATTTATAGACCAAGTATGGGTATAAAGAAAAGGCGTGAAACCTTTTCAACAAAGATATGCTTATGGTGTCTTTTCCCATTCACAACTATTCAAAACACCCCTCCCCCCCCCCCCCCCTCCCCCCAACAATCCTCCACATGAATGGGGAATGGCTCAATAGTGAAAATGTGCAGAAACTTGTTTGATTTGCAATTAAGAACTAATTGCATCTGGATAAGTAGGTTTCCCTTTGAACTTTCTGTAGTGAACATATATCGGATATACTCGGTCAATCGGTAGATTTGATATCTTTGAACCGTCAAGCTTTGGTGTATCCTAGACAATATATGTCACATAATTAGCCCTTGGCCGTCTTTGGTTCTTATTGTTGTGTTCATTTCAGCCATGAACATCGCCTAGTTCATGAGTGCATAGAGAATTGGCCTTACAGAATTCTCCTTGAAGCGGCTTCTACTTAACACTCACATAGGTGATTTCTAAACGTGTAATCTCGTAGATTTACACTATTTGATCATTCCTATATCAAACTTAGATAATCATTAAAAAATACCTTTAACGTTTTATCCATGGTACTGAACATTGTCTTATTACGAGAATGGGTTGAGTTGTTTGACAATGTTGGAGCGATCGTACACAATTTTGTTTGAGCTCCTTGAACCTAGATCTTGGGATCTCTAGTCTTCTAGGTAGAGTTACCGCCATGACGGTTTGTCCTCGGCCATAGTCCTATTCTCTTCGATGACCTCTACTACCTCTTTAGTTAGCATTTTTGTAAGCGGATCCGACACATTATCACTTGACCTTACAATGTCAATATTGATAATCCCCTAGAGAGTAGTTGTCAAACAATTTTATGTCTTCGTTGTATGTAATGATTTCCCGTTATACATATTGCTCCCAACCCTTCCTATTGACGCTTGATTATTGCAATGTACGCAAACCGTTGTTAACGGCTAGAGCCAAAATTGAATATCTTCCAAAATTTTGGAGCCCTTCAGTTTTTCACTGTTTAATCTAGCATCACTATCAATAGTGGCCATAACCTTTTAAAATTTAATATATTTTCCAACCATTTTCGTGTTGCTATTTACTTGATGCCTAAATTATAGAACCTTCAATCATTATACAAATCCAAATCAATATGGATTTTATAATTATCATTGGTTGGTTCACCGCTTCAAATCCAACTCAATATGGATTTCATAATTATACTTGTTTGGTTCACCGTTTAAATCCAACTTGATATGGATTTTACCATTAATATCAATAGTTGATTTAACATTTTATAGACATTAAAACATCCGTTCATGAACAGTCATGTCTATACAAAGCATTATCTTTCAACCGACACATCTTTTCATGAAAAGTCACAACCTTTTGAGTGACATTATTTCATGAAAGATCACAATTCTTCTAAGAAGACATGAACTGACCATCAAAATTGGTAGTATCGCCAACTAGTCGTGAACGAATGCCCCCACATTTCAAATATTTTATGTCCTATGTTCATAGAACTCAAAATTACATTTTAACACAAGGAAAACACCTTCTATATTATAAGGAGGCTCCCGTGAACCCATTAGTTTTGCACCCTTTCAAATATAATTGCGAGAAAGTGTGTGTCTTCCTTTACACAACTCGGTGGCTAAGTCAACTGATGAAATGATGGCAATAATCGACGCAATAGAAAGTCAATTTTCTTCCCTTAGTACCGTGAGCAGTTTTTGCCTTCCCTTTCATCGTCTTGTTAGAAAGCTACAAGTACTTCCTTCTTAGTAAGCGTCCAACTCCCACTGGGAATTTAAATCACTTAAACAAACATATATCCTCCTTTGATTTCCTCATTAAAATGGATATCAAAACATGACTGAAATCCCGAAAGTGGTCAAATATTCAAGTCCCTCAGAGATACTTCAATTGCATTTGTTTTCCAATAATTCTGGAGCAACATTACAACAATGTATCGTTTGAATAATTAATTATCAACTTTTACACCCAGTTGATATCTACGAACTTTATTTCCCACTAGTAATGCCAAAATAAATATTTGCATTATTGTCTGCCAAAGAAAGCACCACCATGCCATTATCAAACAAGAAGACCACAAAAGGTCCATCTAACTTTGGTAATGACAGTAGATGAATTCACAAACAAAAAACTCAAAGCACTGACGCTACTAATATTGCCAATCACTCAATAGTCTAAATTACAAAATTATTATTTTTCCACACTATGGAATATTTGTTAAAAATGGCACAACCGAATTTATTAAATCGGTGAAGTTTTTAATCTTCAAAATCGATTTAATTTAATGGTGAAGTTTTTAATCTTCAAACCAAATTTGATTCCAAACCCACAACCATTACAAACTCAACAAAGCCAACGGACCAGCTTATTGAGCAAAAAAAAAAAAAAGCCAACTCCCAGCTTGACCAACCCACTACACAAAATGGACTTAAAAGTCCAAGAACTCAAGCACATCAGGTCCAATCTAAATGCAGCATTCAAAAGCTTTTCTTAACACTTAAGACATACTGGGAGCAAATACTTGACTACTCTACTCCTATATACTTGATGTCAAACTAACTAAAAAAGAAACAGATCATTGGCTTTCACACTTACGGGCTCAAGCAGAAAACTCATCAACAAGCTAGAGCAAGATTTCTAACAAACTAAGCAAACAGGAGATAGACAGTTTCACGCTTTGATCATACTAAAGCAATAACCAATTCTACACTGAGCTATACACCTAAGAAAGGATTTAACCAAGTTAAGCTTAACTAGAAGACAAAATTCACGTGAACTTCACATTTGTATGAGGCACAACAGCGGGACATTCACATGTGAGCTTAGATTGGCAGTGAACCAATGAAGAGGTAACAAACTTGAAAACAATACATACACACCGATCAGACATTCTCAAAGCGAACGCTCACTTTACCGATTAATAACTACGACCAAATCAACAATGAAGCAATGGAAACAATCATAGGACCTCATGTCTAAACAAACAAAGTCAGCGGACAAGGCAAAGACAAACGAATGCTCGGGAACGTGACAGGAAGCGACAAGTTCATGGTTCAATAGAGATCAAATGAAAACTAATGGTTTCACATTCAAACTTAAAGATGAACAGATCATACTATCTCAGGCACAATGGCATATATAACCTTTTTCACAATTCACAAACTAAACTTCACTTTGGACGAGAACATAGCTATTCCGAACAATCTACACATGAAATTCATATTCGATATTTAATCGTGGCTAAACTACAACAGTAAAGGACGTAAAGAAAACAGTTGGGAATCTACTTCTAACCCGACGTTGCCAAGCTCATTGACGCTAACCAACTGCTGTGTCATTACCTCACAATTGTCCAGCCACCAGCGCCTCGCTGCTGCGTCAACAACGCCATTGAAACACCCCTCGCGTCAACGTCGCCTTCACAGCCCTTGGAATACCAGTCATCACTGCCTCACCAAGACGACTCAACACCACAGCTCCCAAACGCAAACTCCAGTCATGCTTAAGCCATTCGGATCCGTTCCCTTCTACTTCTAACGAAAACGATCTCATTTGGGGTCGTTTCAGTTAGAAAAAGTAAAGAATGGAAAGAGGAGAAAGAGAATAGTGTGTACCTGTAAAAAATCAATGGAAAAAATGAAGAACTCAACGGAAAAGCTTATGCCGTGTTTCGAATCTCAGTCCTTGAATTTTAGAAATAACCGAAGCCAGATCAAGGGAGAGGAGAGCGAGGTGGTTCTGGGAATGTATTTAATTGGCCTGAGATGAGTGATCGCCGCCGTCGACGCGAGAGGGGGATCGGTGGTGGTGAAGAATTGGGCAAGGCTTCTTTTGTCTGATGATTTTGGGAATTAGGGGGAATTGGCGAAAATTTTGGGTTAAAAGGGAAGATGGGCCGGGTCAGTTCTTCAATGGGCTGCATTTCCTTTCATGTTTAGCCGGCCCGATGGAATTCTTTCAAAAATTAGACAAGCTTAACCCTGATTAACTAGCACCAAGTCAATTAAATCAATCGAGAAAGATCCCACAAAGTCAAGATAGACGTTTAATTAACCAAATAACTATTCAGCACAACATATATTATTTTTGGTAATTTTTAATATTTTTGTCCTGATTATAAAATTACAATAGCTAAACAAAGGATAAAAATCTAGCAAAAATACAAGATAATTAACGCTATTATTTCACATAATTTTTGTATTTTTGTGCCAAAATTAGGTGATTACAGCTGCCCCTCTTTGTTCGGGAACATGAAGAGTTTTCGGACAAAGACGTAATCATCAACTAATTTTGGCTTTTTCGGTTCTAGCCGAGAACACGCTTGCAAAATTGTGACCGTACCCTGACTACAAGGCTACCTACATATCCTTGGACTAAGGAATCAGGTCAGTGTAGTTCCTCACGTGCGGCAGCTGGGACTACCGCATATAAACAGACACTAGACTCTCCTATACTAACACTAAGCACTCTCTAGACATACACAGACTATCTCTAGACACTTTCAGAACTAACTGGGACTGACTTGATGCTCCTAGACTTACCCGGACTAACTAGAGATACTTCTACACACACTGAGACTGTTGTTGCTGGTTACTGCTGCTCGTTGTTGGCTGGTGGTCATTGCTTTTACAAAGAAATAACAATATAATATTGAAATGTAAAATTACAATTCCTAAGCTAACTCTTCATGCTTCCCAAGCTGATGAAATGGTCTGAAACTCCCACTACCAAGTGGGTCTTGAAAACTTGAAATTGCCGCTCGAGCGGGCTTGACTTGAAAGTTGAATTTGCCGCTCGGGCGGGCTTTTGACTTGAAAGTTGAAATTGCCGCTCGGGCGGGCTTTGACTTGAAAGAAATTGTCGCTTTGACGGGCTTTGACTTGAAAGATAAAACTAGAACCGCCACTCTGGTGGGTCTTGCTTTTTGTTGAAAATTAGAAACCATCACTCTGATGGGTCTTGGTTATGCTGGAAATTGAAAACCATCACTCTGATGGGTCTTGCTTCTGCTGAATTGAAAACCATCACTCTGACGGGTCTTGTTCATGCTGAATTGAAAGACCATCACTCATGATGGATCTTGCTTGTACTGGAAATTGAAAATCATCACTCTGATGGATCATGCTCTGACTGAAAATTAAAAACCATCACTCTGATGGGTCTTGCTAAACCATCACTCTGACGGGTCTTGTTCATGCTGAATTGAAAGATCGTCACTCTGATGGATCTTGCTTGTACTGGAAATTGAAAATCATCACTCTGATGGATCTTGGTCTGACTGAAAATTAAAAACCATCACTCTGATGGGTCTTGAGAAACCATCACTCTGACGAGTCTTGTTCATGCTGAATTGAAAGACCATCACTCTGATGGATCTTGCTCTTGCTGAATTGAAAACCATCACTCTGATGGGTCTTGTTCTTGCTGAATTGAAAACCATCACTCTTATGGGTCTTGCTCTTGCTAGAAATTGAAAACCATCACTCTGATGGGTTCTACTTCTTCTGAAAATTGAAAACCATCACTCTGATGGGTTCTGCTTCTTCTGAAAATTGAAAACCATCACTCTAATGGGTCTTGCTTCTTGTTGAAACTTGAATCCCATCATCCCAATGGGTCTTGTGTTGAAAATTCTATCCCATTATCCCAATAGTTCTTGTCTTGAAAGTTGAAAACCACGGCTCCCTGCTCAGATGGTCCCTGATTTCTTTCTTTATTTCCCTTTCTGCTCTTCAAGTTTGTCCCCGACAGGCAACTGACTTGATGTAGTTTTGTTCTCACACTTCCAACCCAAAATCTCCCTTCGGTCTTTGGTCATACTTTTGTAGAAATAACAAACCATTCCCTGGTGATCTTCATGGTACAATCTCGGTATTAGGCTCCCATTCCCGACTTTTCTGGTACAACTAAAACTTGTAGACAAGTTTTGCAAACCTTTCTGAATGCCCGAAAATAAAGAAATTAATGAAAAGGAAAGTGAAGAAACTAAAAAGGAGACATCAAACGAAAGATGTCCCTGGTAGATAGAAGAAACTTAATTGGAGGTGAAACGACAACCTTAGTAAAACATGACATGCATCTTGGAATCAACACTTGATTAGTTCACACAGTCTAACCCTGACCTTGTTCCCGGATTGACAATCTTGCTCTACCCGAACTTGATGACGACTTCTGCAACCCTCATTCGACTAGTAGTGTCCCTCGGGATTTTCACTGACTAGCCTCTCTCTTTGTTCTTTTACCTCACCGTTATCTTGCGGTGCCCTTTCAGGTTTTCACCTACAAGACTTCATTTTTTTTTTTTATCTTTTTTTTTCGCTCTCTCCCAATCAAACTCCGATCTTTCCTTGCTGCTCGACCCCGTCTTTCCTTTCCTTCTTCAATTTTGGCCTTTATCTTGATTCCCCAGAAAATTTCTCCTTTAATGACCTTGGTTCTCCCAGCTCCTAAATGCGATTGTCGGCTTACAAGAATGCGACTTTACAGCGTGGAACTTATTCCTTGATACCCAACTCGGCTTGACATTCTCAAAGATCGGTCAAAAGGGTCTTTATTTAGACTGTAACATTGGATTTGGTTAGGCTATGAAGGAAGGGTTCAGCATAAAAGCTCAGAAACATCTCATGAGACGATCAGATGAATATCACAAACTATGAAATCACCGCTTTTTTTAAAATAAAACAAACTTATTTCCCCAGTTTAGGCAAATTGGGGATTCTTTTTTTTCTTTTCTCTTGTTCTTTTTTTTTTCTTTGGTTTGAAAAGCGGTATGAAAGCATCTCATGAAATGACTTGGTAAAATATTACAACCCTTGGAATCTTTTCTTTTAAAATAACAACTAACTGAGGCCCCAATTTATTGAAAAATCGAGGAATTATCTTTTGAATTTTCTGATATGCATACATAGGGGATATCGAGACTTTCTCCCAAGATGAACACAAAGAAAGCAAAAGACTTTCTTCTTTTCTTTTGAAAATAAACTAAACTTCTGCCCCAGTTTAGGATAAACAGGGGCGCTTTGAGTTTCGTCCTCGATTTCGAGACTGATATCTCATGAAACATATGAATAGATGGTACAAGAACATAGAAGTTTGTTTTTATTTTATTTTAATTTTTAAAATAAAATAAAAACAAACTTCTGCCCTAGTTTAGCATACATTGGGGATTCGAATTTCTTTGACATTGGCCGCAAACTTGGAGGCAAGCTTTTGCGTCAACGAGGAATAGGGGAAAATGAACTTTTTTCTATTATGACCGCACCCGAATGGTTGCCTACGTATCCTTTTGAGAGGAATCAGGTCAGACGTAGCTCTACCACTGAGGTAGATTTTCTTGTTTCTTTTTCAAATATTTTTTTTCTTTTTTTTTCATTTTTTCCAATTTCAATCGCATTGATTCCAAAGGAGGGTAGCCAAAGAAAAATACTCAAGGCTCAAAGGGCTAGAAAATTGGTATTGTGTTTGGGTAGCAGAAACGAAAGCCGTTCGTCATCCCGACCCGAGAATGCCTCGCACAAATAATGATTCAATCAATTGAGGTGGACTGATCCACACGTGTCCTCGGCTTCTGCTTCAACGATGGTTCTCAAAATTGGTATTTCAAATTCGGTCGAAGCGGCCGTGTATGATTTTGAACTTCTCACCGATATTCCTTATCAGATGACTACTGATTAATTCTCAACTTATTCCACTCCCTTTTTTATCCCTCTTTACTAGTCAGATAGCTCACAGTGCCAGAGCGTGTGTTTAGATCAAGACGTAAGTTCTGCACGCATGTCATGTTATTAAGGTCGACAAAACATAAAACTAGAAAACTAAGGAAACAAGACCAAGAAATATAAAAGACCGAATATTAGGATGAGATGGATATATCTTTCATTGAATTGAAGATAGAAGGGTTTGAACAAACAAAACAAGCAAAATAATGCACTTGGGTTACAACCCTTGAATAACCAAGTACACAGAAACATTAGCAAAACAAGCTACAATAATTCAATGTCACTCAATTGTAAGTCAAGGCCAGTTTCCTGCTTTTTATGCATTGTTGAGCCCTTCACAAGGATGCACCATGCTGATACCGAAAAAAATCTCTGAATCTGGCAATTTCTTCTTCTTTTCCTTATTTTCTCTAAGTCCCATCAGGGTGGACTTCACTTCTTTGGGACTGATGAATGACCGAGTAAGATTTGGAATTGGCTTCTCGAGAGACATGCTCGTCTTCTTCATTTCTTCACCCCTTACTCTATCTACTACCCCAAGCACAATCTCAGGAACACAGTTCATTGTCACTAGCATTTTGTTGGCCCCAACTGACACATCACCAACGAATATTATCGGCATTGCAGATTCAACTCTCAAATCTTCTACACCCACCATACCCACCATATGCATATCATCACAGACAGGCAATGAGTTCTTATTTATACCTGGTGCATCTGAACCCTCAACTCGAATCTGACAATCATCGATCAAAGCTTGGATATCCTTCTTGAGAAAATGGAAATCCTCAGTGTCATGCCCCGGCGCACCTGAATGGTAAGCACATTGATGAGAATCGTCAACCCTATCCCTAGGATGCATTCCTCCACTGATCGGTTGCAGTATGTCCAAATCTTGTAACTTCTGAAAAAATTCGGCATAAGATTCTCCAATTGGCGTGAACTCATTCTTTTTCGCTTGATGCGCCTTTTTATACTCAACTTTTGGGCGAAAACCTGGAGGACCTCTTGGTCGGTAGGGAAGGTTCGGTGGAGGCTGCAATTGGTTATGTGGAGTTTGGTGAGTGGGATATATAGGATGTGTGGTTGGAGAGCGCCATTGCGGATAAGACGATATTGGAGCATATGGTTGCACTGTATGGATTGAATATTGGGGTGGAGGGATGGAATACTGCAAATTTTGTGGGGTGTAGTAGTGTTGTGGATGGTATATTTGTGGAGCTTGGTATGAGTGGGTTTGATTGTATCTTTTCTCGCTCCACTTTTGTGAACCCGAACCCACCATGGCTACATCATCTTGATTCTTCTTCCCAAAGGCTCCTGCCTGCACAACCTGTGTAGTTTCTTTTAGTGTGGTCTGGCTCACAATCTTACCAGCTTTGACTCCCCTCTCAATCATTTCTCCCATCTTGACGAATTCACTAAACGGTTTCCCAAAGGCGGCGATCAATGCACCATAGAACGCCTCATCTTGCGCCTCGATGAACAAACGGACCATGTCGTCGTCCGGTATTGCGGGGCTCACTCGAGCGGCCTGCTCGCGCCATCTGAGGGCGTACTCCCTAAAGCTTTCACTTGGCTTCTTTTTTATCGCATCCAAAGAGGATCGATCTGACAAAACTTCAATGTGGTACTTGTACTGGTCATAGAATGCCTGCGCCATGTCATCAAATGCCAACCATTTAGTTACATCCTGCCTCATGAACCATTCAGCAGCTGCACCTCCCAAGCTTTCGGAAAAGTAGGCTATCAACAGCTTGTCTTTCTTGACCCCTCTCATTTTGTTGCAGTAGGTCTTCTTATGAACTCTTGGATCTCCCTGTCCGATGTATGGCTCGAACTTGGGAACTATGAACCCGTCTGGAAACTGCAATTCAGGGAAAGGGCAAAGATCCTTGAAAGAAGTGTTGAAATGATCTCCATATCCCTGCATAGCTTGTTCTAAACCCTTCACTTTGCGCAAAACCTCGCTCTCGTCCATTTTTCCCAACCGATCGAGCTCAAGTTGAGACTCGTGATGGAAACCCTGATTATATGGACCACTTTGCCGGAAATTGGATTCATGGGGTGGATCATAGTGTTGGTCCCCAACCTGAAGATGTGGGTCACTATTGCACCTGGCCGTGACTGGCCTAGCTGGGCCTTGAAAAATTGGAACCTGTGGGAGAGGTGGGCCATACTGTCCTTCTGGTGGAGGTGGTGCATGATGACGCATTTCAGTTTCATTTGGTACGCCATGAACAGGGGCAAGACCAGTAGGATAAGTAGGATCCTCAACTGCTATAGATGTGCCCGGTGCTCGTTGTACCGCTGTTGGAACAACCCCATCTAGGTTGGTTGGAATAGGAGGAGGTGCCCGTCCTGTGTTCAGTGCGTGATGCATGTCGGCCACGAGTTGTTTCAAAGTATTAACCTCCCCAGTCAATCTCTCATTTTCCAGTGCCAAGAGTTCCTGGGCACCGGTCTCGGATCTCTCTCCATCAGATGGCATGGCTACGGGTGGAGTCACAGGTCCTTTTGATTTAATTCCGTACGGATGGTTCGATGCCAGGATTCCGTACCAAATCTCCAACTCCAAACTAGTCAAACAAATCAGGTTAGCACAAAAAGAATCACAGATTGCAGCCTAAAGTTGTTGTGCGTCATCCCGAAACGGTTAACGGTGTAAGCTGAGTGTACCGGTCGTATCCCGGAAAGATTGCTACGTGCCTTGAGCAAAATTGGAACAAAATTGGATATTTTTTTTTCCGACTCAACAAGCATACCTTAGAAAAATGACATGAGACGAACTTCAAATAAGATGCTTGACATGATGCACGAGTCAAAGATATATACAAACTGACACATTGGGCGGGTACACCCAGACGGTAAAAATAATGGGACTCGACATTTTAGCGGAGTCGAATTATTTCACGAGGATCGACACAAAATACGACTTAGCTAATTACAATTTATCGTCTGCACCCTGACTTGACCTTAAACAAAACAAAATAAAGCGGGACCCTAAAACAATATTTTTTTTAATGAAAAATTAAGACTCAACCGGAGATTCGAAACGGAACTTAAGAACAGATTATGAAATAAACTATTTTTTCTTATCCAAAAAGTGACTCCAAAATCGGACATTACGACAATACAAAGACGGACACATTTTTTTTTTTTTTTGAAACAAACTCTTTGATCTAATTCGAGAAAGAATCTTAGAGTATTTATAAAATCTGGCAATTAGGACGACCCAACGACACAACAATATTACACAAACTAGACACAAAATTGGTTTCTAAAATTGGCCATTATGACGGCGTAAAACCTCGATAAATTATTTTCAAAATATGGACTTGATTTGGACACAAACTCAACACAAAAGAGTGCCAAAATTTCACCATTATAACGGCGCAAAACTATGACAAATTATTTTCTAATACTTGAGACCAAACCCGGACACAAAATTAGACTCTAAGAGTTCTTTAAAAAATGCGCCATTATAACGGCGTAAAATGACAACTAAACAAAAAATATTTCGAAACACGGGACTAAACCCAATTTCTATCATTTTCTTTTTTCGTTTTTTTTTCCAAAATTTGGCTCTCGCCCCTCGATGATCGGTCAGCATAACAACCTTTCGACTAGAACAATGCAACACATAATATGCCCATGATATGTCATTTGGGGACGCGGGCGCCATCATGACACGAGGGAGTCAGCCTAGACAAGTGCGGTACCGGTGTACCGCACCTCACTAAGTCTAATGACATGCAAATAAATCGGCCTAGATAGAAGCACAGGTTCAACTCTAGGTGACTCAATGGTTCATGTTCTATAGTTTCTGGCAATTTGAAAGTGCACCGGGGGTACCGCTCGACAACGTCTAACGGCCTAACCCAGCGCACCTCCTCCTAAGAAGGGTTAACTTTTTGTGTCCTGAGACACGACAGAAATTCCAGAGGCCGAAGCGAAACTGGTGTGCATGTGTGCAGTGTTCCAGAAGACTCAGAGGTGTACGAGAGAAGACAGTTGTGTATATATAGTTCAAACATATCAAAGCAGTAACATTCAAGGCAACATATACAAACAATATTCAAATGTCGAAAGCGACAAATTTTAAAGCCTGAGACTCTCAGTTTTCACTTTCCTCCCCAGCGGAATCGCCAAGCTGTCACGACCCTTTTTTTACTTAAAAAGAAAAAAACTTGATGTATTTTAAAAGGTCTGTGACTGGTGTTAATAGGTACACAATTTATTTAGAGATTTTCGGAGTCGCCACTTGATAAGTTAAAGGTGTGCCAAGTCACCAAAGCGGTGTACCTAGAACACCTATGACTCGTAAATGGTCTGTGTCAGAGTTCCGGGTAAGGATCTCGGTTGACTCTCGGGAAGGTGTTAGGCACCCTTGAGTCCTGTGCCAAGCACAGTTGCTTCATTGACGCATTTCGACTCTTTGAAGTTGTTTGTGTATTTGCCTTGATTTTGTTACGCTTCAATTTTTTTTTTTTTAATCATTTGACAATTGAAACTCCAATCGAATATAATCGCGCGAGAACTTCACTCGTTCGAAATCTTTCGACTTAAATCAATTAAATCGCGGAGGTACTTCACCTATTCGAAATCTCTTGACTTAAATGAGGTTCAAGTGAAAAAAAAAAGACTTATTTAATTTTTATTGAACTTGATTCGGCCTATTAGCTTGCCAACTCGCGTTTCTTTTTGCTTTATCAAGTATTTGCTATCATGTCTAAAAATATAATTTACTTAGTTTGTTTGCACAGTTTACAAGCTTACTGATAAGTTTAGCGAGTTTGCATTGCTTATCTTAATTTTATGCTAACAATCCTATTTTACTTCATCATTTTACAAATCTGCACACCTTTATAAGTTAGAGTTTTAAACGCGAGCCCTGTTTATTATTTTTTTTTTAAATCTAAATTTGCCTAAACTTGTAAAATTCATTTGTAAAAAGATGAGATAGATTAAACAAGGTGGCCCCGATCTGTCTTGGAAATCAGATTTGGGATCATGCGGGTTGTAGCCCCTAAATGAAATACATCACACATATATTTGGAGTCATTTTTAATTCCAGTAAGTAGACTTTCACCTAACCCACTCTTATTTTTTATTTTATGTCACCACAATAAGATAAAGATGAAGCAAAATACAAAATACAATTAACAATAGCATTCCTTTAGGCTTTCAGTTTACATCTCATATAAAGTGATAGCATGCTTTCAAATGAAAATACAAGATAAGAATAATATTTACCTTGTGAGATAAATTCCAAATGCCCACACCAAGGAAACAAACAGCCCAGTTTCAAACCAGAACAGCAACAACCAAACAGTCAACCCCACCAAATAGCCCCCTATTTTTAAAGAGACTCCAGACCGTTCAATTTTTCTCTTCTTTCTTTTCTAACGTTCTTTGCTAAAACTCTAGTTTCCCTGCTATCTTAGACCTGTTCTTCTCTCTTAAGAGTGAGGAAGAAGTGTTGTTTTTTTTTTCTTTTCTTGTGAGGTGTATTTTCTCTGGTCTACTCTCTTCTTTTTGTGTTGTGTTACCAGATCTGTTCTTTGTTTTCTAGGGTGAAAAATGAAGGAGTAGTATCTCTCAGATCTTTTTGTGTTAGGAGAGTGTTCTCCAGATCTGTGTCTCTTCTCTGATTTTCGTGTCTCAGATCTGCCCCAAAATGAAGAAAGGAAAAAGGCTAAATAGGCTAAGGGATGGGGGTAAAAAGTTGGGTGAAAGACGGTCATGTGCCTATATTTTTTAACTTTCTGAAAATTAGTCTAGACATACTAAAAGACTTGGAAAAAGTTGGCATAAAGCCTCCAAAGGTGCTGCTACTTGTACCTTCTCTTTTTTCAACTTTTTGACTTGCTTTTAACTTCTTTCTTTAAGACTAATTTAATCAAGACCAGAATTTGATTCCAAACCCACAACCATTACAAACTCAACAAAGCGAACGGACCTGCTTATTGAGCAAAAAAAAAAAAAAGCCAACTCCCAGCTTGACCAACCCACTACACAAAATGGACTTAAAAGTCCAAGAACTCAAGCACATCAGGTCCAATCTAAATGCAGCATTCAAAAGCTTTTCTTAACACTTAAGACATACTGGGAGCAAATACTTGACTACTCTACTCCTATATACTTGATGTCAAACTAACTAAAAAAGAAACAGATCATTGGCTTTCACACTTACGGGCTCAAGCAGAAAACTCATCAACAAGCTAGAGCAAGATTTCTAACAAACTAAGCAAACAGGAGATAGACAGTTTCACGCTTTGATCATACTAACACAATAACCAATTCTACACTGAGCTATACACCTAAGACAGGATTTAACCAAGTTAAGCTTAACTAGAAGACAAAATTCACGTGAACTTCACATTTGTATGAGGCACAACAGCGGGACATTCACATGTGAGCTTAGATTGGCAGTGAACCAATGAAGAGGTAACAAACTTGAAAACAATACATACACACCGATCAGACATTCTCAAAGCGAACGCTCACTTTACCGATTAATAACTACGACCAAATCAACAATGAAGCAATGGAAACAATCATAGGACCTCATGTCTAAACAAACAAAGTCAGCGGACAAGGCAAAGACAAACGAATGCTCGGGAACGTGACAGGAAGCGACAAGTTTATGGTTCAATAGATATCAAATGAAAACTAATGGTTTCACATTCAAACTTAAAGATGAACAGATCATACTATCTCAGGCACAATGGCATATATAACCTTTTTCACAATTCACAAACTAAACTTCACTTTGGACGAGAACATAGCTATTCCGAACAATCTACACATGAAATTCATATTCGATATTTAATTGTGGCTAAACTACAACAGTAAAGGACGTAAAGAAAACAGTTGGGAATCTACTTCTAACCCGACGTTGCCAAGCTCATTGACGCTAACCAACTGCTGTGTCATTACCTCGCCATTGTCCAGCCACCAGCGCCTCGCTGTTGCGTCAACAACGCCATTGAAACACCCCTCGCGTCAACGTCGCCTTCACAGCCCTTGGAATACTAGTCATCACTGCCTCACCAAGACGACTCAACACCACAGCTCCCAAACGCAAACTCCAGTCATGCTTAAGCCATTCGGATCCGTTCCCTTCTACTTCTAACGGAAACGATCCCATTTGGGGTCGTTTCAGTTAGAAAAAGTAAAGAATGGAAAGAGGAGAAAGAGAATAGTGTGTACCCGTAAAAAATCAATGGAAAAAATGAAGAACTCAACGGAAAAGCTTATGCCGTGTTTCGAATCTCAATCCTTGAATTTTAGAAATAACCGAAGCCAGATCGAGGGAGAGGAGAGCGAGGTGGTTCTGGGAATGTATTTAATTGGCCTGAGACGAGTGATCGCCGCCGTCGCCGGTGGCGGGGATCGGTGGTGGTGAAGAATTGGGCAAGGCTTCTTTTGTCTGATGATTTTGGGAATTAGGGTGAATTGGGGGAAATTGTGGGTTAAAAGGGAAGATGGGCCGGGTCAGTTCTTCAATGGGCTGCATTTCCTTTCATGTTTAGCCGGCCCGATGGCATTCTTTCAAAAATTAGACAAGCTTCACCCTGATTAACTAGCACCAACTCAATTAACTCAATCGAGAAAGATCCCACAAAGTCAAGATAGACATTTAATTAACCAAATAACTATTCAACACAACAAATATTATTTTTGGTAATTTTTGATATTTTTGTCCTGATTATACAATTACAATAGCTAAACAAAGGATAAAAATCTAGCAAAAATACAAGATAATTAACGCTATTATTTCACATAATTTTTGTATTTTTGTGCCAAAATTAGGTGATTACAGCTGCCCCTCTTTGTTCGGGAACATGAAGAGTTTTCGGACAAAGACGTAATCATCAACTAATTTTGGCTTTTTCGGTTCTAGCCGAGAACACGCTTGCAAAATTGTGACCGTACCCTGACAACAAGGCTACCTACATATCCTTGGACTAAGAAATCGGGTCAGTGTAGAGCTTAAAGAACGTTTTTTGCCTTTCTCTTATCTTTCAACATATTCACAAGCACGACACGTTAGAGCATTACTGGAATTAACCGGAGAAAAAGAAGAAGATATTAATTAGAATTAATGTATTTTATGGGAAGAAACTTAAAACCGTTTTAGCTTTATTAATGCTTATTGCTAAGCCTGTAGCAACTGGCATTGTCACACAGCAATGTCATGACTTGCATCCCTCTCAGGTCACCGCTACTGGTTCAGCTTTCTAACAGAGTATCAGGTAAATACTGCGGGACCAATTTAATGTCACAAACTAAAAAAATTACCCGTACATAACTATTTGAGAAGTAATAAAAATCTCCACGAAGTTAAGTAGAGTAATGAATACATGTACAACCTGCTTCTGTTGGAGTTAGTATTTTACCCGTGTTCTAGTCTGTATAAGTTTCCTTGTTATACATACATTTCATTAGCTAATTATTGTATATGGGCTGATGCCTATTTTGTAATAGTTATTACAATTGTAATTGGGTCACAGGCCCACATATATAAAGCAACTCATGGGCTACGTCGGCCCCATCGCTTCATTTTCCTAAATTCCTCAGCTTCCACTTCTGATATTCTCTCTCTAAACAAACCCTAGTCGCTTTACATTTCTCACCGGCGATCAACCTGAATTGTTGTTCTAACATGGTATCAGAGCACATCATGCGAAAGATCTTGCTCTCCGCTTTCGTCCGATAGTACCCTCCGGCGATTTCACCGGAATTTTTTGAAGTCCGGTGATTCCTTTTTCAGTTACATTAGCATTTTCCGGTGACTATTCATGGTGAGTCTTCTCCCTCCGGCGGATTGTTCTCATTAATTTTCATTCCTTCCAGCAATACTCTGCTTTAATTCACCTAGGGTTTCAATTCCGGGTGACAATTTTTTTAGAGTTCTGATCGCAGAGTTTCGTCCTCTGTTTTTGTGGAAATCGATTGCTAGTATACTAGATACAATCCCTGTATTTTGAGAATATTTTGACCTATAAACCCTTAGTATCCCTACTTGCACTTTTACTGAAATGGAAGACGTAGAGTCTCAGGAAAATACCACACATAATGATTCCAACACTGAGTTTCCTAGCGTGGCTGCCCTTCCTCCCTCACATCCCTTTTACCTCCACCCATCTGATAATCCAGGGTTACACTTAGTACCTAAGCAATTTAATGGTATCGGCTTTGGAGCATGGAGAAGAGCTATTGTCATTGGGCTTTCTGCCAAGAAGAAAATGGGGTTTATCAATGGAACTTATGTACAACCCCCACCTGAATCACCCCTATTCGATCAGTGGGAACAATGCAACAACATGGTCATTGCCTGGCTTCTCAACTCCATTGACCCTGAAATTGCACAGAGTGTCATATATTCCACCACTGCTAGGGGGATCTGGGAGGAATTAAATGAGAGGTATGGTGAAGCTAATGGAGCAACAATGTATGAAGTGCAAAAGCAATTAAGTTCTAGTTCTCAGGGAGCCTCTGACATAAGCAGTTACTTTAACAAGATGAAAAGATTGTGGTCTGAAATGGAGTCACTTGATTCTGACTCTCATTGTGTGTGCACCTGCACTTGTGGAGGGAAGAAGAAGATGATAAAGAGGACAGAGAATCAGAAGCTGATGCAATTCCTCATGGGTCTAAATGAGGCTTACAACAATGCTAGAGGAAATATCCTGATGATGCAGCCCTTGCCTGGCATAAGCAAGGCATATTCTTTGGTAATCCAAGATGAGAAACAAAGAGGAATCCAGAATATGGCACCTTTCCAAAATGAATCTGCTTCTTTTTCTGTTGGTTCTCAGTCAGGGCAAAATTATTCATCTCAATCTAGATACAATTTTAATACTCCTCAGCACTCAAACCAAAGAAGACAATCTAATCAGAGGAAGATTTTCTGCAAATACTGTAAGAAGGATGGTCATGTTATAGATGACTGTTTGAAGCTGAAGTTCAAGAATCAACAGTCCTCTGGTGGTTACTCTCAACATTCATCACAGAATACTAATCAGACCTCCAAGATGGGTACTAGGACTGGACGACTGGCTGCCAGTGCTCATTCCAACCCTACAGCTCCTGAACTTTCTTCTGGGCAAGCTGCTGTGATCACACCTGAACAATATACTCAGCTGATGAATATCTTGCAAGGTGTGCAAGTGACACAATCTGATGATGTTGCTCCAGTCCCTGCTTCTGCCAACTTTGCAGGTATACCTAATTGCTCCTGTAGTGTAAGTTGTAGGCATTGTAATTGTCTTGGCTCTACTTTGAATGCTGATACATGGATATTAGACTCTGGGGCATCAGATCATATGACATCTAACAAATCCCTATTGTCAGACATTACCCATCTTACTACCCCTTACCTAGTCAATTTACCAAATGGTTATAAAGTTAAAGTCTCCTGTTTTGGCACTGTTTTCATTAATGATTCTGTTGTTCTTTCCAAAGTACTATTTGTTCCTACTTTTAAATACAACCTCATTTCAGTACATAAGTTGTTGGCTAACTCCACTCTTAGCCTAACTTTTACCCACTCAAACTGTTTGCTACAGGGCCCTTCTCTGAGGAAGCCATTGGTACTTGGTAAAGTGGCTGAAGGGCTCTACCTCCTACAAGTGACTTCTTCAACTTCTCCGGGACATTCTGCACATCCTGTCACTACCTCCCCTGCCCCTGTTCCTATGTCTGTTCATGTAAATACTTTGAATGTTAATAAGGCACATGTTTTGTGGCACCATAGACTAGGCCATCTTCCCTTTCCCAAATTACAGAAAATAGAGAGTATAAATGTACCAATCTGTGAAAAACAACCATTCATTTGTAACATTTGCCCACTTGCTAGACAACAAAGAAATTCATTTCCAATCAGTTCTTCCCATGCATCAAATGTGTTTGATTTAATTCATGTGGATGTATGGGGTCCTTATCACACTCCCACTCAAAAACATTATAAATATTTTTTAACTATCGTGGATGACTGTAGTAGGACAACTTGGACTCATCTTCTTAGTCACAAGAGCAATGCTTTAACAATCCTTAAATCTTTCTTTTCTATGGTCAAGACACAATTTAACCTGCCCATTAAAACCATTCGAACTGATAATGCACTAGAACTTGGCACTAGTCATGAAGCCTCACAGTTTTTTCAAAGTGTTGGTGTTCTCCATCAAACTTCTTGTGTCTACACTCCTCAACAAAATGGGATTGTTGAAAGAAAACACAAGCACCTCTTAGAGACAGCAAGAGCACTACTTTTTCACTCTAAGTTGCCACTACATTTTTTGGGAGATTGTGTTCTTACTGCTACTTACTTGATCAACAGGTTTCCTAGTGCCATTCTTTCAGGTAAAACTCCTTTTGAGGTTCTCCATGGTTGCCAACCCTCCTATGACCACTTGAAGAGTTTTGGGTGTCTCTGTTATGCTGTTATACCTGCTCCTCATAGAAACAAGTTTTCTCCCAGGTCCAGTCCATGTGTTTTTCTAGGTTACATTCCTGGCAAGAAAGCTTACAAGTTGCTCCAACTCTCTAACCACACCGTCTTAATCTCCAGGGATGTTGTGTTTCATGAGGATGTCTTCCCCTACTCAGATCATTCTTCATGTAGGACTGTCTTCCCTGATGCCACTCATTCTACTGTTTTTAATGACCCCATTCTTCCCACTCCAGGTCGGCCCCATCGCTTCATTTTCCTAAATTCCTCAGCTTCCACTTCTGATATTCTCTCTCTAAACAAACCCTAGTCGCTTTACATTTCTCACCGGCGATCAACCTGAATTGTTGTTCTAACAGCTTTTCTACAGTCTCCTTCCTTCATATTTTCTTGATCACAAAATTTATGAGGAATTTTTTCTTTCTCTGAACTCTGGAAGAGCTAAAGCAGTAATTTCATATTCCAATATTTTAAAAGGGATAGAAAATAGAAATTATTGAAAGAAACCAAGTATTTATATGACGTACTTGGTGTAGTTCTTTAGAATCTGAAGAGAAGATATGGAGGAGCAATTATCTCCAGATTCTTGAATGTCATTCTTTATATGTTACTTTCTAAGTAGACGTTAGTTAGCTTTATTTAGTGGCTAACAAGAAATGTGTCATGTAATAAAATCGAACATATATAGGAATATTGGTGTTCAAATAGGAAAACAACAAACAACGAGTCTCACAAATGAGGTCCTTCAAATTAATAAAACGAGATACCTAAATTGAGCCAAAAGGACTAACAATATCCAAGATTCTCTTACCTTGATTCCTTTCGATCTATTAGGTTCAATCTTTCTCGAATCAGTTTAACACAAAAGTGTATCTTGGACTTCTTGACTAGACAAGATCACAAGTAACGTCTTCTTCCTCATTTCACTACATGACATGCATCTAATCCACTTATCACGCTTATATTTACATAGGCTAATAATAAAAATAAGACCTTTAACTCCCTCAACACGCGTAATTGAGAGACTCATCATATCAGCTTTGGAGACTTGGGAGAAAATCAAAAGATTAACTAAAGGTGAAAAGCTTAGTTACCATCTCTTCTAAGATTTTCCCACAGAACATCACCTAAAAAGTTGGGCTTATTGCAGACTCATCTATGAGAATTCAACAATCTTGTTGAATTTGCAGAGAGAAATTGTGTCTAATTATATCATATTAACATTACCTTCTGAACACACACAGCCTGAAGCTGAAAATGCTAAAAACATCTGAAAAAGTATTCAATTAGACTATTCACAGTTTACACTCTGTTTAGGAGGGACGCAAACACAAGAACTGTTTTCCTCAGAGTCACACCACCACACCTTATGACGAAAGGGACAAAGGATGGATATCAACTTTACATCTGTGATCAAAGAAAACTATACCTGGAGAATGGGATACAGATTGACAAGCACAATAGGGTCTTCATGAGTATAAATCGGAAAATCTTATCCTAGAGCATTCTGAGAACCGGAGTTCATTCCCCTCGTAAAGTGGACATTTCTTGACCAAACCAGTTTTACAAAGAGCAGATCCCAAGTTCTAAAACAGAATCTTCTTCAAATGCATTTCTCCACTTTTCCAGTACAAGTGTCATTCACAATGATTAATACATCAGTAGCATCACACTCTCCAGTCATTAGCCCATCAAGGGCGAAAATACCGCCTCCTAGTAAAAATACTTTTTCCATAACGAATCTGTTCATTAACATAAGATTCTATAAATGACCAAAATCTGCGCCTTCTCATGAACACATATACAGCAACAGTTTACAAAGTTCAAAATTTTCAATCGATGTGGAACATAATTGTAATTTCCTCCCACGCTTGTTTATACACATGAAAACAAAACAAATAGCAACTGTACTAATGAATGTGGATGTATAGGATATGAGAAAATTGAGTAAAACACATCCTTTTGAAGGATGCGTGTGCAAAACAACAGCAAACGAGTAAACTCCCTTGTGTAATATACAGCTATAATAAGACTGTCCTTGGTCAGCCTTAGTTGCAAGGTGCACACATGAAGCAGCAATTTGATTAAAAGTTAATATTTGGATACATTTTATCTGAATCTCTCCATAGCCGTGAAGTGCCACCCTGATTCTCAAAAAATGATTTGGATGGACTGGTTTAATCTCGGCTAGGAGACGGAAGCTTCCAATAATTCCATGAATTAAAATCCTCCTAGAAAAGTGAAAAAATTGTTTGATGACTGTAAGATGATTGAGGTTTGGAGAGAACATGTATATGTAATATATCAACATTTGACATGGTGACACATACTGACATACATCACTTAAAGACTTGATAACATATTGAACTCTCAAATAGGCACCCAAAATTACAAGGGCTTCAAAAGCAATACCCTCTGAGTAGTAATTGATCATTACCATATACCGAGAAAACAAACAAAAATAGAGGCTTTTCGTGTCATTGCCTAACAGTGTTCCAGATTTCAGAAAACTATCCTCCTTTCTCAAAGGAAATAATCATAAATCCTAATTGACAACTAACAAGTTTCTTCAGGAATGTCCTGGGATAACAAAATTAAATAGCGGGCCACCAAAATTTAGTATTTCCTAAACTCCATAGCATCATGTAAACATTGTTTTGAAAGGGCAAAGTTGAGATATGCAAGCTCTAACTACCCTGAAATGATCAACGAAGCCCAAATTGTCATGGGGGATAATAACACAAAGGTGAGACTTTTCCGCGAGTACTTCCTTGGGTTGTCTACACCGTACATCTCAAACATGGCATGAACTTCAAGACTGGGATATAACTAGCCCCTTCAAAACCTACATGTTTTTACTAGTGAATTTACTATGTAGGTGGAGTTTAGACTATAGTCTCCAAATAAAACAAACATGCTGATTAAATAGACAAGCTAGCCAATTGTCAAAATGAACATAATGGTGAAAAAGCTCTGATGCTCTGCTTCAAGATAGCTAACTTCTATGCCCCAGATCACTTTGGAGAAGGATAACAGTGAAGCACAAGAATTGCAGACTTCTTTTTACTCTATCATGTGCTAATAGCCAATTATCATTATTCAGAACATGAAAAGCAAAGAAATCCAACCTGCTCACTTGAGGACAAGGGTGGAAACATGTCATTGACGCAACCATGTATGTAGGTGTATGACTTTGTATTTATGTGGTGGTTCATAACAATTTGACCCTGTGCATTATAGAAATACCATCAAAAACTCTAAGAAAGTTACTTGCCGAAAGGTCCTTAGTTGCTTCGACATACCTTTGGATCGATGGTGAAGATTTTCCCTTCAGGTATCCCAACCTTGAGGTAGCTGAGCTTGTCAGTGTCTCTGTTTCCAAAACCAGCATAAAAGGGGTTCCTATCAGAAGGGAACAATGCCTTGACATCCTGCAGATTTCAAAAGCTAAAAGTTCATTATCGGCATTTGTTGCCAAAGCTAGATGACATAAGATAAAGTGCTGAAAATTAGCTACTACAAAATCTACAGTGGCCCGTACTTTAGATACTCCCTGCCCTAACAAAGTCACAGACATTATTATTCCAAGAGAAAACCCATGCTAAATAGGAAAAAAACACCAAAAAGTAAAACCATTGCCGCATTTATCATTGAAGACTATTTCACTCTGAGTTATAGTTTCGAGCTTTCTCTTATTAACCATTATATCCATCTTGCAATTTTTATTCCATTAGCTACACCTTCGATGTTCCTGCACGGCCATATTTTGAGCGTGGCAAAACCAAACAACCCAACTTCTCATCTACCTTAAGCAGGAGTAAGATCCATTAAATGGTACTTTTCTATGTCCAAATTTCATTGTATCAAATGTCCACACTTCTAAATTGGAGCATTTGGGACTTCCACATGTATCAAACAGGGAGTTTTCCTGCAGTTAAACTAAGAAGCACCAAATAACCATTTGTTCTCTCACTCATGTTTAATAAAAATCTCAGTGCGTAACTCCCTTAAGATTGCAGAAAAGAAAAGATTATACAACATGGATGTAAATCATCTTTATTCCATTAAACAACAAAAACCACTCTACAGATGCAGATCATCACAAGGTTGAAGCAATAGTCCCAAAGCCCCGCCAGCCTCACGGCTTTTGCAGACATGAATAACTTCTTTGCTTAAAATGCTAAAAATACTATTAGGAGAAAAAGTAAATATGAATCAAGAAACTGACCTGTAAGCAAGTAATTTTGAATTCATGGGGAGATCTTTTAACCACTGCAAAAGGTAAAAAGGAGATGCACCTCTCATCATAATATGTGCAAAATTGAAGCGCTTCTTCGGGAAGAATTTAATAACAAACTACTGAATGCTGCAGGAAACGCAGAATAAAATAGCACATTTCCTTTAAACTCATACACAGAAGCATAATGTCTTTCAAATTCTAAATGCATGTTGCTGTTAATACAGTTTGAGGCAACAATCCTTCCTTTTTTATGCAGGGTTAAATAGGGTATCTATGGCAGGATAATTGCAAACAATTAAAGATTAAAAAGGAGGACGTAAGAACAGGAGACTGCAAGAACAGTCGGTGAATATCATATGACGGATACTAAAAGACTTCCAGCCATCGATACCATTTTCACTGGAGTAGATAATTTCAACCATCAAAATAGTTGTTCTCTCTTCAGGATTAAGTTCCATGTTCAACTACACTTAAACCAAAGATCAAGCTAATAAAATGGGAGCAGCAATCGGGCAAGCCTGACACATGTTAAATTATGAGGTAGCAAGATTGAGGTTACAATGCAAAAATATTCAACATAGAGGAGTAGAAGCAAAAAGTTAGCACCGACAACAGCTTACTTCTCCTTCCACGATTTCTCTGCATCCCCAGTTGAATATTTATTAAAGGATAGAATACAACATGATATGTATAAATTATTTACACAAGAAAAAAACTTTTTTTGCCAGGCCACAGCTCATATCAGGTTTTAGTGTACCCTTATGTTAGATATTCTTGTTTTGTTCTACTAATCATGATTCATGAAAATGGACATAAAGAGGAAACACTTCACGAAATAAAGAAAGGAAAAGCCAGTAACCTTCTCGAAATAGAGAACGAAAAAGTCCATCAGGCGATGTAAGAACAGGTCCTTCCGGTAGTCCCTTTCCATCCTGCAATTATGAAAAATACAAAAAGTCAGATTACTTGATGAGGAGAACAAAGAAGTGTGATTACTTAAAACAAACTTACTTTTCATCAAAATACCTGCATAAGTTTAAACAAAAATTGTCTAGTGATATAGGCCTGTGAAATAGACCGTGCACTTTGGAAAAGCAACTGATAGCCGTTCTCCTGCACCAAGAGAACTACATCATGCATTCTTATCCTACTATCATACAAAAACTAAAATATATTTACATAGAAGAAATGTAGAGACATTTCGACCTTTAGCAAACATAGAAAAAGGGGAAGCATATTCACACATAAGAGAACATCCTTGAACTAAAGACTTGGATTAGTGACCATTTAGCTGCCAGAACTATGAAATTGGCATCTTTCCATATCACAGTTCGTCTGCATAAATCTGAAAAAAGGGGGGAAGAGAAAATGAATTAAGTCTAAAACCTTGATAGCCGAAAAGAGATGTGCAACGCCTGTCTGTGACCAATCCACCCCAACCAAAGGCATGACCTGTCCTAGAACATCAGATCTGTTTAATTGAGAAAAATAGTGCATATCAGACAGGCACAAGGAAAAAGTATTGTTTAAATTGCTTATCATATATCACCAACTCAAACAGAAGTCTAGCATTCTTGTTCACAAAGTTGTTCACTAAGGAACCAAGAAGGCTAAACAACAGATGTTCAACGAGGAGAAACGGAAACCAGTATATAAAATTTTAGCCCAAGAGCTTCACTGTAACAAGTTCTGACTATATAAACCAATTTTGTCACTTGTTTCAATATATAGTCTCAGGTACTAGATATTTCCAGGGAAAACTTTTCCGTGTATCACATAAGTACCAACTGTTAATAGACTTGGAATTGGTAAATATTCAATGATGTACATGTCAAAGCTTGTAATACTGATTTGCCTTAGGATTAAGAATCTCCTAATCCTGCAAAGGATGAACCTAGAACTGAAGTCTTAGACAACAAAAGGTTCATTGTCAGCTTGAGTTTAGAAATAGTTTATGACTGGAGTAACCTAGTGTGCAGTACGTGACATGAATGTGAAGGAGGTTTTTCAGCACAGATTCTCGTATTTTTTAATTCAGTTCTGGTTATGTTGCCACTCTATGTGACATTCAAGGGACAAAGTCAACAGTACATTTGGAAGGACTCTCCGTGTTTGGGCTTCAAACTGCATCTTGTATGTTCCCTTTTGAAAGCACAAAGATAAAACCTAAAAAGTACCAAAAATGACAGATCATATCTAACTTTGGACCCACTTTCCTCTACAATAAATTTGATATCAACTCCTCTCAATATCCCGCGCAAACTAATAAAGTCTAATCAGGAACTGGGATACTGGACTCGTGTTTTCAACAATTTTAACTGAATTACGGTTGGTTCATCAATTGCACACACCTCCTTGCTTCTAAGCATTCGTGCATGGAAGTGAATCACAAAGTTAACTACATGAAGACAGCAATTTAGAGCTAAAGGGCCGTACTTAACAAAGTTGATGCTGAGATATGAGGTTCATGTAACAGATAAAAGTTGACAAATAGATATCGATTAACCATCAACACTCCCTTTTCACTAATCAAAAGCCAAAATTGTCCTCTCTGCAGGCCTATTGTTCTGTCTCTATCTTCTACTTTAGTCATAAAGAATGTCCTTAGCAACTCTTTTGAACTATTTTGTTTAAAAAATGAACAACAGAATACACAACAGCAAGCTCGTAGAGAAGACAATAGCACCAACGTTCTATAGCAGAAAAATAAATCAATTTTACCTAGTAATTGTTCCATCAACATCAGAGACTACAATATTTGTGTCCCATCTCCACAAATATATACATGCATCAACCTGCAGCGCATGTATGTCAAACTAATTATCAGCAAGCATTTGCATATGCACGCACTAGTTAATTAATAGTAAGAAAAGACTCAAAAACCAATGCAAGATGTAATGAAAACAATTCTTAGCAAATGACCTGTTGATTCGAGCATGTGAATACGACTATATTCTTTCCTTCCTTCAGATTCAAAGTAGCCAACTCTTCAGATGTCCGAGTAATTAAAGAACCTCCGTCTTCCCTATCCTGTTCCCTTAGAAAGTATGCTTGCCCTCTACTATCTAAATTCATACGGAAGCCCGATTCAACACCATTGACACTGACATCAATCAACGTTTCATTTGGCTTCAAAACCCCTTTCCCAAATTTAACATACCATGGAGAGGATTTCAAACTCCCATCTGGCTGCTTCACCACAATGATATCCACAGCACCACCAAATGGATTCAAGTTCCCGGAAACATTACGTACGCCTCTACCTATGTAGCAACCTATTCTCCCCACAGTATTCATTCTCAGTATACCAAAATCTGCCAACCTTCCACTTTACAGAGTCTTATTTCCGCATACAACACAACAACTTATCTGTCCCAAACAAGTTGAGGTCAGCTATATGAATTCATCGAGATTGTATTTTTCAGCTCATGTGCTATAACGCATCCATTCCCTCGAGTAAATCTTTAGATCTTCCCCACAAATATCCAAATAAGTCGACGTCAGCTATATGAATCCTTGCTAACCACGTTACGATCTTATAGCAGCATGACAAATCAAAAATCCCAATTCATCAAGATTGCCTCTTTTTAGGTCATATGCTATAATTCATTATACCCTCAATTAAACCTTTAAATCTTTCCCACAAAATATCCAATTTTAACAACAATTATTATGAAAGAACATTAATTGATCAGAATTCAAAGAATAATCAAGAAAAGAAACTGTATTTCTTGAAAAAGGCATACAAAGGTGAACATATATTACAAAAATACACAATTTGCTAAAACCCCACCAAATTAAACAAAAACAACAGCAATGAAATGGTGCGAGGAATTAGCAAATGAAGAAAAGCAAAAACTAAAAATGAAATAACCGCCAAGACTGAACGTTGAAGAAATCTTTTTGTTTACTTTTTAATTTTGACATAGTCCAAAATCCAAATAATGGAACCGCCAAATTGTCTAATAGTGTATACTAATATTTTTAATGATGATGTAGACTTACTATTTACGCAAATGAAGAATATGTTGACCCATGATTTAGTTTTATTTTTGACATAATCTACCTGACTTTTTATGATGACTGTGATAGTCCACTTATTTATGGTTAGAAAGTTACTGTACGATCATGTTATAAGTAGGATGTCAATTGTTCGGTTCAGTTTATTTTGATAATTTTGTATTATATCAATTTTTTATTACTTTAATATGTATAATTAAAATTAAAATTTTATAATTGTTCCAATCATCTCAATTTCTATTATCGGTACAGTTCGGTTTATTTTCATTTTTTTTTTAATATCGTCTAAAACTAGCCCACAAAAAAAAGAAAAAAAATAATAATGATAAACTCGCATACAATTGAACAAATTATATCACTTTATTTATAAAACTCATATACTCTAGTAGCCAAATCAAAATATTGGTTTCATCTTAATTAAATGATTTCATATTTTAGTCGAATATTTGACTATGTCTGAAAGATGTTCATTAGCAATATCGGGGTGAGAAGCATTTTGAAGTACCAAATCACAAGACACCATTTTAAGAGGGTGGATACAAATTCATAAGCAAAATAAGTTACATTATACCAAATTTTTTTTTTTAAGTAAAGGTTACTAAGCATGTGGCTTTGTGGCTAATTTTATTAATAATAAAGTCTTATAAAAAAATGCTAAAGTAATATATAGTAAAAATTTCGCCCAGCAGCCACTTTTAACACTGGTATTTAGTTTGAGGCCACTATTTTCTTTGGTCTTACGCTAGAGGCCACTTTTGGGCCTTTACTAAATAAATGTTGACTTAAGTTCTGATAGTTGACTGAAGTTCAGTCCATACGGCCCCTGGACTGAAGTTCCATCTCTTAAGGACTGAACTTTCAGTCCATATGGCCATGGACTGAACTTCAGTCCATGGCCATGGACTGAAGTTCCATCTTAAGGACTGGACTGAACTTCAGTCCATATGGCCGTGGATTGAAGTTCAATCTTTAAGGACTGAACTTCAATCCGGCCTCTGGACTGAAGTTCTATCTCTTTAAGCAAAAGTGGCCACAAACTAAATATTTTGGTATTAGTGGCCTGTGCCCAAAGACCAGTGGCAAAAGTGGCCTTTCGTGCACTTAAGCCTAATATATATCTAACCTATAACATGTACTATTTTTCGTTATTATACGGGTCATTTACAGAAATACCCACTAAACCCATTTTATTTATCTGATCTACCCACAACTATGGTATTTACCCCAAATATCCACGTATTATCTACCAGACATATCCATTTACACCAACCCTACTAGACAATCATAGAAAACCCTAAAAATATCCCCTTCACATACACCCTTCACATACAGGAACCTTTTTCTCCAAAAAAAGTTACCCATTTTCATATACGCATTCTTCCTTTTTTTCACCCATTTTTTCATATCAACCTTCTTCCCTTCAGGCAAACCTTCTTCTCACTCCTAAAATCATATTATATTTTATCTTTTACCCATCTTTTAATTTTTCTGAAAAATATCTCATTTGGCATAAAAGTTGAAGTTTCATCTTGTAGATTTCGTAGACTCTAGTCAACAAGAGCAAAAAATGGTAACCGCTTTTATATGTTACAACTACAAAAATGGATGTTTATGTTCCATGGACAGAGTACAAAAAATTAAAGTGTTGCTAGTTGGTGTTGTTGACATACCAGGGGAAGATCTTATTGAATTCTTCTTCTTCGGTTTTGATAATTTAATTTCTTTTTTCTTCTAATTTTTTTCATCAATTTAAAATTCTAATGAAAGTGGATGATTAGAAAAAGTGTACACTTTTGATTCATTTCTCATAGAAGTATCTCATAAAGTCATACAAGTGAATAAGAGAGTATACCATAAAGGTATATAGTGGATCTCCTAATTTATGCATGTACACTTTTGGATAGAAGTACACAATACATGTTACATAGAAAAAATAGAGGGTATACTATAAAGGTATACAATGTAAAGTACCCACACTCCCACTTAATTTATGCATGTATAATTTTTTTTATAAAAGTATACCATGAAGGTATACAGTGGAATAGGGAGTATACTATAAAGGTATGCAATGAAGCTGTAATCTATCCCCTTAATTTATGAATGTACAATTTGGATATAAGTATACCATGAAGGTATACAGTGAAAAGAGTATATAGTGGAATTTTGAATATACCATGAAGTTATATAGTGGAAAAAAGAGTATACCGTAAAGGTGTACAGTGAAATTATAACTCACCCCGTAATTTATGTATATACAATTTTGAATATAAATATACCATGAAGGTATACAATCGAAAGAGAGTATAACATAAAGGTATATCGTAAAATTGTAACCCCACTCCACCTTATTTATTTATGTATAATTGTGAATAGAATTATCTCATAAAAGTTTACATTAGAATAAAGAGTATGTAATAAAGGTACACAATGAAATTGTTACTGAACTTTTAATTTAACAGTAGAAGCTTACTAGGAGTGAGAATTATTTTAAACACTATATACATTTTTGGTATACCATATACTCATTTAGTATATCTTTTCGTGTTTGGATTAAAGAGTGAGTTAAAGTATGTTCTAATAAATCCAAACACGAAGAGGTATACTAAAAGAGTATACAATAATAAAATTCAAAATATTTATTTGTTTGATTGCAGTTCACACTTTGATTCAGATATAAAATGGTGTACACTAAAGGAGTATACAAATCCAGTTAAAGCATATTGTTGTAGTAAAGTGTATAATATAGCAGTATACTATTACAGTATACAGTTGAATTAAGTATACAAGTAGTAAATTTTATACTATAGCAGTATAAAATTATACTATACAGTTGAAGTATACAAGTAGTAAACTCTATGCAATAGCAGTATACTATTACGATATATTGTTGAAGTATGTTGTAGTAAACCAAACACGAAGACGTATACTAAAAGAGTATAAAATAATAAAATTCAAAATATTTATTTGTTTGATAGCAATTCACACTTCGATTTAAATATAAAATGGTGTATACTAAAGGAGTATACAAATCCAGTTAAAATATACCGTTGTAGTAAAATATATAATATAACAGTATACTATTACAATATACAGTTGAATTAAGTATACAAGTAATAAATTTTATACTATTATAATATACAGTTGAAGTATACAAGCAGTAAACTCTATGCTATAGCCGTACACTATTGCAATATAAAGTTGAAGTATGTCGAAGTATGTATAGCAGTATACTATTTCAGTAAACTATGACAAATCTACTATTGTAGTATATAGTTAAAGTATACATGTAGTCAACTGTATACTATAGCAGTATATTATTATAATAAATTGTAATAGTATATTATTATAGTATACTGTTTAATTATGCAACTTTTTTTTTCTTTGATTTGCAGCACTTCAAACCCCTCAAATTAACTCCAAATAAGACCAAAGTTTAGCTTTAAAGTTCCAAAATAATAGAGAACATATTTTACAACACCCACTTTGAAAACATATATTTGTTTGATAGCAGACCACATGCCTCAATCTAGACATAAAATTGTATACAAAAATAGTAGTATACAGTTTTCCAAATGGTATATGAATTGAAAAAATACATTTTCGATAGGAACTAACACCCTGTGTTCATTGTATATTATATCTGTATACTATTACAGTAGACTGAATACCATAGAAGTATATTGTTGCGATATATAATTTAGACAGTACTTCTTTGATTTTGCTTCAAGCTCAACAATGGTGGGTATTCAAAAATAATCTCACAAACACCTCAAATCAACTCCAAATGCGATCAAAATTTGATATGAACTTCCTCAAGGTACTAGAAGTAATATTCTTCAACACCCACTTTAAATCAAACAACAAATAAAAAAAATCAAAATTTCATATTCAAGAGCTTCAAGTTCAACAATGGTGGGTATTAAAAAATCATCTCCCAAACATCTCAAATCAATTTCAAATACGATAAAAGTTTAATATGAACTTTTCCAAGGTACCAGAAATAATATTTTGTGACACCCACTTCAAATCAAGCAACAATTTTTCAAGTTGAAAATTGAATCTTAAAAAACACTACACCTTAAAGGCTAATCTCATCAGCAAAACACCAAAATAGTGGATAAATACTACAAATATAAGATTTGAGTAGTTAATGATGAAATTAAAGGTTAATAGTGAAGAAGAAATAAATTTATTAGGTTGGTGAATTAGTAAGATGGAGAGAGAAAGAGAGAACTAAAAAGAACAACAAATGTTTCTTATCATAAAATTAGAGAATTTGGATGACAGATCAAGGGAATGGGAAGCTAGAGTTGGGGAGTGAAGAAGTTGGATAGAGAGACTGAAAAAAAGAGACGTGAGTTAAGATTTTGGGGGATGGGAAATGGTGAGTTTAGGGGAAAATGGAAAAATAGGTAGAAGATGTAATTATTATCGAATTTATGGGTATAGAAAAATGGCATGGGTAGGTCGGGTAATTATTATGAGATGTATGGGTATAGAGCGTAAATTACCTTTATTATACACCTCTCTATGAGTTGAGCATATAGTACTAATACCATCATTAATTTAAATAGTACTCAACAAAGTAAAGAACTAAGGCTAGATAAAAAGTTGTAAAGTATAAATTACATAGTGTACTAAATTGCTTCTAACTAAATTCTATTATACCAAATATTGAATTTACTGATCCATCAAATCGTGTAAGTAACCAATGAAGAATGTGTTATGTAAAATTGCTTATACAGTTATTAATAACGAAATGACTATTAGGTGATTACTAAAACAAATTGTTAAACATAAAGTACTTGCTTTAAAGGTCATATTTGATCTATAATAGTTTAATTCCACCATTTCTAATATATGTTTTCTTAGCCAACATTTTATCTGCATAACATAATTAATTAATACAATATTATTTGATACCGCCAAGTGCCAACCGAAAAGATAGATGCACTAAATATTGTTTTTCTTATGCAGCAACTAAATTATTGATTTACCATATATACTCAATCTTCTCTCAAGAGAAACAACATACCAGTCATATCCTATAAGTGGCTCTAGGAGCGTGAAGCGTAGGCAAGACCTTTTCTCGAATAGACTGCTCTTTTTGTTCTTAAGATGGATATATTCTTGGCAGAATCAGTTTCAAATACTAGTTGGTACTTGAAGGCTTCTAAAAGAAAATTTACTTCAAATGCAAGTAATATACTTTGCTATATGTCATTCAAAGATGTATGCATCATTAGCATCACACTCTCCAGTCAATACATAGGTGAAAAACTGCTTCTCATATAATAACAGTTTACCATAACAAATCTGTTCATTACAAACCAAAGATTCTATAAATGACCAAACTACAAAATACATAAATATACTACAACAATTTACAAAGTTCTCAACTTGTCCTGAAGGAGGAGTGACGTGGAACATATTTGTATTTTCCTCCTATAATTATGTATATACAGCAAATCGGCTAGCCTCTGATTGATGAGTAGAAAATCAGAAAATTGAGTACGCCATATCTCTTCCAGGAGTACAATAGTCACTTCCAATGCGCAATATACAGTTACAGTGGGCCTGTCTGTGGTTCAGTCAAACATGTGTATTTTGGTATGGTCTCATTAGCCTTTTACTGCAGAAAAAGGAAAAAGAAAAAAGAGTAAAACCATACACATTAGACCACAGATCGTGTTTTGGATCCGCTCTTACTTCTAAGTTAGAGTGTAAATAACAGTTACCTGAATCATTCCATGGCCGTGGGAATACCACCCCTGAATCTCAAAAAAATAGTTCAGGATGGACTGCTTATCTTCAATCAATAGGAGGCGGCGGAAGTTTCCAATAATTCCAATTATTAAAATCCTCCTAAAAAAGTGAAAATTTCCGGGCAAGAGTAAGATTATTGAGGTTTCCAAATAGCATTGGATGAATAACGAAGCAGCATTTGACATGGTGACAACCATAGCACCTAAGACCTCATATGCCAAAAGAATATGGGATACAATCAAGCAACACCCTGATTAACCAATAATCAAATTTATCATTTACAAACAAAAACAAACATTAAAGACTTTATTGTCCTGATTCGAGAAATGCTATTTCTAAAGATGTTCCAAAATCCAGAAAACTATCCTCTTTCCGCAGCAAAGGGAAATAACATAATCTTAATTGACAACTGTGGCCCAATCCCGAGCTTGATAACAACAACAACAATGCTTCAAGCATGGGGCCATACCAAATGGGCTTGGCTGCAGGCCCTTGTACAATACACATTCTTGTGTATCCCTAGCCCTGATGTCAATACTAAATCAGGATAATGGACACTAATCATTCTCCTCCCTATTCTTCGTAAATGAAATCAAGTATCTAATGGTCGTGGCAACATTTTAGTATTATCATGGCATAAACATCACGACTGAAACTACCCACTCCAAAACCTTCTTAACTCTAAGAAGCTAACTGTCCGTGTAATACGTTCTAGGTGCATGTAGAGGGAGGGAGTTTTAAGTATCTAAATAAAGAAAACATATTGATTACTAAATAAATAACAAGGTGAGTTGTTAAAGTGACAATGTGGTGAAAGTGACTCTTATTGTTCACTTCATGAAATCTAATTACACCCTACTTGTCTCACTGCATGTGGAAGAAATTTGAAGCGCCAGATATCACAGACTTCTGTTTATTCTATCACGTGCTAAATAACAAGAAAAAGGGAAAATCTAACCTGCTCAGAGGACTTGGCTGGAAACATGCCATTGACAAGACTATGAATAGAGGTATATGATTTTGTATCTATGTGGCAATTTACAACAATTTGACCCTGTAGATTAAAAGTATCATTAGAAACTTTCTTTACAAAGTTAATTGCAAAAGGTCCTTTACAGTTGCCAGTAACAGTTTACAGCATACCTTTGGATTGATGGTAAAGATTTTTCCTTTAGGTATTCCAACCTTGACGTAGCTGATCTCATCCGTGTGTCTGTTACCAAAACCGGCATAGAAGGGATACGGATTCTTTTCAATAGGGAACAATGCTTTTACATCCTGCAAACTTAAAAGTTAACAGGTTATTATCTGCATTTGTTTCCATAAGCTAAAAACGTAAGATAAATTGCTCAAAGTTAGTAATTATATCTTCTGCACAGATAATTTAGATACCCTTGGCCTGCAAGAAGTATTCTGTTATTCCCTGAGAAATAAACAGATAAATAAAAACAAAATAAAAAAAGGAAAAAGTAAAAAGTAAAAAAGCCATAGTTGCATTTATGGTAAAAGAGGATTTCTAAAATTTCATACTTTCTCTTATTAGCCATTATATCCATCTTGCAATTTATAGATTTCATTTAACACATTTTGATGTTCCTGCATAGTCATATTTTAAGCGCGGGCAACCAAATAACCAAACTTCTCGTCCACCTTAAACAGCAGTACCATGTGACCACTCTGTACATTTTGAGCATTTGGTAATCTGATACTGTTAAACAGTGAGTTTTTGTGCTATCAAGGTTCACAAGCCTGGTATTTAAGTGGAGAAGGGTACAGAGCGGACTCATTATCCATCGAGTTTCGAATGTGGGTCAATGGCTCTCGCGGATGTCTTGGTTATATTTTGATGTTTCTGCTCAGCCATGTTATAAGCGCAGCCAACCAAATAACCTCATCCACCTTAAACAGGAGTAAGATCAGTTAAAAACTTAAATAGTATCTAAATCTCACTGTACCACGTGACCACTTTGTACATTTTGAGCATTTGGTAATCTGATAGTGTTGAACAGTGAGTTTATGTGCATCAAGGTTCACAAGCCTAGAATTTAAGTGGAGATTATCGATAAGCACTAAATACCCATTTATTCTCCTACTCGGGTTGTATAATGGTTACAAATCAAAACTCCCTTAAGCTAGCAAAAAAGAAAGAGTGGATTCAGCATAGAATTAAGTTGTCTTTATTTCAGTTAAAAGACAAGGCACTCTACCCAATGCAGATCATCAAAGCAATAGTCTGTAAGCCTCCCCAGCCTCATGGCTTTGGAAGACGGGCAAAACTTCTTCTGTTTAAGATGCTAAAATTTCAATGAAGACAAAAGGAAGCATTGAACTAAGAGACTGACCTGTAAGCAAGCAATTTTGAATTCATGAGGAGCTCTTCTAACCACTGCAAAAGGTAAAAGGGTAGATCCATCTCTTAATCATAATATAAGCAACATTGGAAGCACTTTAAATTTTTGGGAGAATTTACTTAATTTTCTAAACTCAATTTAGGTGCGCTGAAAACACCCAGAGTGAAGTTACACTGCAGAAGAAATTAGCTACTTCAAATATGCTCATCAAAGAGGAGAGGAAGCAAATAGTAAGCAACAACATCTTACTTCTATTTCGATGCTCTAACGGCTTCACAATTAAAACAAGGACAGAAAGTACAACCTGGTCTTGTTTCTAGTCTACCCAAATGATAATGGATGGTTTTGTTTATTGATTCAAAAAATCATGATTCATAAGAAAATGGGAAACAGAATATAGCAACTCAATGGGATGCATAATTTGGAGAAATGAAAAATATCAAGGGAAAACTTTTCACAATATAATGAAAGGAATAACCAGTCACCTTCTCGAAATAGAGAAGGGAAAATTCCATCAGGAGATGTAAGAACTGGTCCTTCTGGCAACCCCTTTCCATTCTGCAATTATTTTTTAACAGAAAATGAAGTCAAATTAACGGATGAGGAGAGAAAAAGAAGTTATTACTTGAGCCAAAATTTTATTTTCAGCAAACTACCTGCATAAGATTAAGTAGGAATTGTCTAGTAAGATAGGCCTGTGAAATAGCACGAGCACTTAGGAAAAGCAAATGATATCCATTCTCCTGCAGCATAGAGGAAATGTCTAGTGATCAAGCACTCTTATCCTATAATGAATGAGAACCTGAGTAATATTTACACAGAAGAAGTTTTGAAACATTTCGACCCTTAGCAAACAGAGGAAAAAGGGCAGAAAACATTTTCGCAATATAAAAGAACAATCTTAAAACGAGAACTGGGATCTAATGACAGATTACTTGCCAGAACTACAAAATTGGCAGCATATGTTCTCACAGTTATCTTAATAAACCTCAAAAAGGAGGATAAAAGAAAACAAATGAAGTCTACGGACCTTGATAGCTGAAAAGAGATGTGTAACGCCTGTTTGTGACCAATCCATTCCAACCAAAGGCATGAACTGTCCTAGAACATCAGATCTGTTTAATCGAGAGGAAAAATCACACATTAGACAGGCCAAAGAAAAGGAGGGGACGTTGTCTGTGCTATATAAAACATCAATACTGTTTATCAGACAGGCCAAAGAAAAGGAGGGGACGTTGTCTGTGCTATATAAAACATCAATATTGTTTATCATATATCAACCAACTCAAAAGAAGTCTAGCCTTCCTTTTTTAAAAATCAGGTAAAAGCTCTTCATTCAATCAGCATCTAGCCGATGCAATTGAGTGCAAAAAATGATCTAGCTCCTGTAAACATTGTTCTGTACAGTTAAAAACTAAAGGAGCTGATGAAGTTCAAAGTGCAGAAATATTATTTACATCAGAAAGGTTGCACCAAGAAAAAAGGTTACCCAGGAACAGAAGTCTACCATTCTTGTTCACTAAGGAATCAAAGAATAGAACCAATAGAAGTTCAAATAGGAGAAAAGGAAACCAGCATGAAATGTTTGGCCCATAAAGATCTAATCTAACAAGGTGGATAATGTAACCAGTTCCGACTTGTTTCAATATATAGTCTCAGGTATTAGATATTTAAAGAGAAAGAATGACCAAAGCTAGAAGTTGCATGTAAATCCCGCCTTTAAAAGGAACTGTTTATGTATAGTAAACGTGAGGGCAGAACCGAACAAAAGAAAAAGGGGAACATTTTGGTAGAAATGGTTTTGGCAACCATCGGTTTATTTTCAATTTGAGTTTAGAATTGGTTTACTGAGTGAAGCAGCTTAGTGTATAGTAAGTGACATGAATGTGAAGCAGTTTCCAACAGCGATTCTCTATTCAGAAGTTTGAATTCATGACTAAGTTAGAATACAGTTTTGGGGCAACTCTATAGACCATTAAAAGGCGCAATTAACGGAAAGAGGAATTGTCATTTTGGTGTCCAAACTCCATCTTGAAGGTTCCCTTTTAAAAGATAAAATCTCAATCTTACGAAACGTTGACTTTACATCTACTTTTGGACCCAGCTTTCTCTACCATAAGTCAAAATTGAACTCTTTCTTATCTCCGGTTCAAGAGAATCTATTGGGAAGAATGAGTGCTAGGCTTGTGGGATTTTCAACAGTCCAAGTGCATCATGTTAGAGTTCATCAGTTTAAAAAACATCTAGCAGTCAATGCTTAGATAGTTGGCCATGGAAGTGACTCACATAGTTAACCACATGTAGGAAGCAATTTAAAGCCAAAAAATGTGCACTTCCTATAGTTAATGTAAAAATAAGAATGTTCCCACTTATTCACCCAAAAAAAAAGGAGGAGGAAAACAGATCATGTAACAGAACAACATTGATATATCTGACCTATACGAATAGATAGCAAATCATAACCTCCCAATGCATCCTTTCACAAATATTATAAGTTGATTGTTTTATTCATAATGATCAACAAAGTTGAACGAAATAGGAAGTCCTGGATACAACGGCAAGCTCGTAGAGATGACAATGGAACCAACCATCTATAGTAGAAATTGAATCAATTACCTAGTAATTGTTCCATCAACATCAGATATTACAATTTTTGCGTCCCATCTCCACAAATATATACGTGCATCAACCTGTGAAGCATGTATCTCAGAGAAATTATAAGCATGGAAGCATTTGTCACACATCACATAGAAAGACAGATGCAAAGTTTCTTGAAAGTGCTCAAAAACAAAAGGGGGATGTAAAAGATGTTCTAGAAACTGACCTGCTGCTTCCCCAGCATTGCAGTCGAGAATGTGAATACAACTATATTCTTTCCCTCCTTCAGATTCAAAGTTGTCAGCTGCTCAGATGTTGGTGTGTTCAACATTATTTTCTTCTTAGAAATCTTTGGCCTAGGCACATCTTTTACTCTGTCACCACCTAAGTTATTTGTAATACTTTTAGCATCAGAGTTTACATCTTCATCCATGGACGACCCAGAATTTTTCAAGCTTCTCGACCTCTTAAAAGAAAAAGACCATGATCTCCACCTCCCGCTCGAGGGACTAACGGATCTGGAATCATTTTCTGCAAAGATTCATTACAAGTAGTCAATGACTATCTTGCCTAATTTTCGTAATAAACTTCTTTTCAAGAAGACAAGCATTTCACCTTTAGGCAATCTAAAACAATATAATAAACTTCAGGTGTTTTCAAGTAGAATCACAGTATCACCAGGAACTGAGAAAATTATCTGACGTTCAAACAATATACAGAGTACAGAAGTGAAGACTAGAAATAGCATCATAACAAGCTACAAAATGATAACAGGCGCACATTATATATTCTCTTACCAATTTCAGGACCGGCAGAAATATTTTTCACCTCCTCTGCAACCTCAGCAACTTTAGTCGTCTGCAGTATAATTGATGAGCTTAGGTCATCAGGGCCAGAAGGCAAATTGTTATCCCGAGACGACATATTGGGTAAAGATATGGCCATCCGCGTAATTTCGTTATCCTGAACTATTCCACGTGTAGGAATGTCAACATTGCTTGATAAGGCTTTGAGTTTTCTTCCATCTGCAACAAATGGTGGATCCCTTTGGATAGACTTGTCTAGAGTAGGACCGGACTCATAGTTTGGGACTAGATACTCTTCTAATCTATCAGGACAGGCTGAAGACGTAGGGGGGTTAACTATTGTTTCCTTATAATCTGAAGCAATGGACTCATTGTATCTGGCTAGAGTGTCGCCACAATCATCAATGTCACCAAAGAGAAGCTGCTCTTCCTCCAAGCTTTCTGATGAAGAAACAGTAAGTGGGACCAAACTGCCACTAGATTCACGAGGATCACCAAAAGCCTCTAAAGAGGCTTCCAGTTTGTTAGTTGCTTTATCAGGTATGCTAGTCTTGTGATCTTGATCTTCACAGGCTGAGGTACTGGAACAAGAGATGGGTAAACTGCACCCAAGATCTGCTTCTGCAGTGGAGCTGTTCAATGAACCACTCTCAGAGACCAAAATATGACTGGTTGGGTTTGAATAACCTTTGTTGGTTAAATCCTTGAAACAACTCTCATTTTTTTCAAACCTTTGAACATTTGAAGGATCGTTTTCAACTAATAAATTCTCCTCTGGTTGAGAGTTTTCCTCTGACATTAAATTATTCATACTGAGAACTGTTTGAGCATGCATACAAGCTTCTCGATTTTCTCCACGAGAAACACACAAGTTTTGAGTAACTTGTTTGGTCGAAACATCCAGCACTGCTGCTGAGTTCTCTTCAGTTTCACAACAGAAAACTTCTTCCTCCAACAGACAGCTAGCTGTAAAAGAATCATGTTTCTCAAGCTCAGGGTAGTCCACAACTTGTGAACTGGAGCTTACAACCTCGGATATAGATGTACTACTCTTTGCATCATGATCAGCATTAACGCCTCGTTCATAGTGATCAGCATTAACTACGCCTAGTTCATCACCATCACCAGAACTTCTTAAGCTTTCTTCATTACTACAATCTTCAACACTTTGGACAACCGCAGACACTTCTGTGGCATTCTCAGATGCTAAACATAACACATGTTTACCATTTTCCTTGACAGACTTATCAAGAGTCTGAAAGTTCTTATGAGAACCATCATCCTTCTCACAACCAGAGTCACAGAAATCAAGATTGTCCAACATATTATCATGTGCAAGAGAACCCGTATCACTTTTTCCATCGTTTATTTGCAAGTCCTCATCTTTAGCCCCTTTTGGCGTATCTTGAGTAGAAGATCGTCTTGCATATTCTCTACTGTACCTCTTGGGGGTAAGATTGGTAGACCATCTCATTTCCAAGAGATCAGCTGCAATTTCAGCACGCTCCAATGAGTCCGCCCTCATAACGCTGGCATCACTGTCTTCCTCGAGAAGCCTATCATGCTTCATCGACTTCCTCCGAAAAACCATGCCTAAAATCCCAGGTCTTCGGGAATTGGCCTTCACCAAGACATCCTCATTTATCGCATCATATTTGCAACTCTTTGACCTTGTTGGCCGCTTACTACCGGTTTGCCCATCAGTATCCTCACCGGAGGACGAAGAAGAAAAAGATAAAGAATCTCCATCTTCTAAGTCCACCTCCTTTACAAAGTATGCTTGTCCCCTACTATCTAAATACATATGAAAACTCGCTTCAACACCATTGACAGTTATATTAACCACCTTTTCTTTCGCCTTCAAAACTCCTTGAAACTTCCCAAATCTAACATACCAAGGAGAGGATTTCAAACTCCCATCTGGTTGCTCCACTACAATGATATCTACAGCACCACCAAATGGATGGAAAGTCCCGGAAACACTACTTACCCCTCTCCCAATGTAACTACCTATCCTCCCCACAGTATTCATATTTTCTAATATATTATGAATATCTGTCAAAGTTTCCAACTTTTCACAAATCACAATACCATCTTATCAAGATTGTATATTTTTAGCTCAATTACTAACATTTCATTCATCATATCAAGTAATCTTCAGATCTTTCCCACAAAAATCAAATATTTAACAGTTTCCACAATCCTTACTCTCAAGAAAAAGGATCAAATAGCATTAATTCATCACAATTCATAGACTAATGAAGTAAAGAACCTATCTTTCTTGGAAAAAGAACTAAAAGGGGAAATTATATACTACAACACTACACAAATTTGCTGAAAAACCAATAAATTAAACAAAAAGCCCACCAGTAAAATGGTATCAAAAATCAAGAAAACCCAAAAAAATACAAATATATAAAAGAAAAAAAATGATAGTTCAGAACCAATAACCGCCAAGACTGAAAGTTGAAGATTAGTTGGCTGAAAAAAGCATATTCTTTTTAATATGATTCGAATGTGCCACTGCAATTAATCATTTGACACAGTCCAATAAAAAATTTAATAAGTCTAATAATAGTAATGGTAACAATAGAGTCATCTTTATAAGTATTAACTTAAAACGCATAAACTTGTATAAACGTGTAAGTAACAGCTTAAGAAAACCAAGAATGAAATTTACTATTTATACACTGAATAATTTATGTGTGAAATGAAAAGGGGTTGTTTGTAAAGACTAGAAGAACTTACCGGACAAACACAAAAATTGAAGACAAAGGTAAAAAAGTGTAGTTTTGTTTAGAGTCTAAACAAAGAAATTGTTAGTACAATGTTAATGTTTTGTTATAGATTTGATTTGTACAATTTTTGAAGTAACAAAAAAGATTTGTAGATGTGGCAGTGACACGTTAGTTTGAGTTTAATGAGGGTGTGTTATGTTGCTCTGAGTTAGGTGAAAGACTTTAATTTTGCTGGGGAAATTAAATTGTTTTAAATATGTAACGGGTTCAATGTATTTTGCATTTTCCATAATTAATCTATGTGACTATAATCTAAAAGTCCAATGTCTACTAACTAAGAAATTTAAAGTTGAACCTATCAAATTTTCAATTTAGCTCTACTTTGAAACATATAATAAAACTTTCTTTTTAGTTCATTTTCACATAGTTTGTGTTCGTAATCATTCATTCTTCTATAATCTTCTAAACTTTTGTAGTGCTAGATGTTGACTTTCTATATGATCAACCTAAAGTATGATGTGAGGTATTTGATCGTTAAGAAAATATTAAGAATTTAGTTACTTGAAACTAAAATTCAGACCTTAGGCGTGATACTTTTTGTTTTTCAAGTTTGAGGATTGAACGGCCAAAGCCTAACTTTAGACCTTCGTGCTGAAATTTGAACACTTCCACCCAAGTTGACCGGCCTAGCTTTACTTCATAGCTGAAGATTTAAAATTTAGATGACCGTTAGAACTTTAGATCACGAGTCTAAAGTTATGATTTGAAAATCCAAAACTTCAGACTTTTAGATTGAAGTTCGAAAACTTCCGCAAAAAGTCGAATGTTTCGAATGATTATTTTTTGACTTTCAGGCTATAAGAAGTTCTCTATGATTAAAGCTTTAAAAAAATTGATAAAAAGTAACAAATAAAAGCCACTGCACACCAACATGTGAAATCAAATTTCATGTCTGCCAAGAAAAGGAGGCATATATTGGTGATGCAAAGAGCTCCATCCATATTCCATGGTAAGTTCAAACGCAAAGCACAAAAGCTCTGAAGAAGTTTTAATTGTGCAAAATATCGGCGGGAAGTGCATAAAGAGCCTATTATAGGCATACTATTTATGTTTTAGTTAGTTTTTAAAACTATTTAGGTTTTAAATTTAGGTTTAACTTCAGAACTTTATGTCTTAACTTCAAACCTAAAAATTTGATGTTAACATAGGCAGATTTGAAGTTCGATATAGTGGCTAAAACTTAAATAGTCTGTTAAAATTAGTTAAAATATAAGTAACGCCTAAAATAAGCTCTCATGCAAAAAAATTGCAAATTCACACTTTATAACCCAAACAATGGGTTTCCAAAATTTTTCAAAACTAGTCGGCCGACACTAAATTATTACCCTACTATGGCCTAAATTTTGTTTAAACATTCTGTAACCACAAAGCCACAATATTGGGTATATTATTGGAGTATCAAACTTGTATACTATTAGGGTATACCGTATACTAGAAAGGTATACAATAGAAGCATGATATATTGTGACAAATCAAACTCGTATATTATTGAGGTATACCGTATACCATTAGGGTATACTGTGGCTATGGGTATACCGGCTTGGGTATAGTGCAGCTATGGAATGAAATATTTTTAGCCACCAGTTCGGATAAATATTTTTAAATAAGGCTATTTTAGTTCAAAATAAAAGTCATTGGATATATAGGTAAAACCCCTTTTCCAAATTAGACTAACAAAAATATGTAAAACTTTTGCCAGGGAGCCACTTTTCCCCTTCCATTTAATTTTAGTCACTTTTAAAATATTTAATTTTTAACCAATTTTTGGAACTTCAATCCTTGTGAGCTGAACTTCATAAGGTATGAAGTTTACGCATTTTATGCCTAAACTTAAGCCCTTGTGGGCTGAAATTGAACTTTCTATTTCCATGTATGAAGTTCAGCCCACAAAGTCTGGAGTTCAGCCCACACTGATTGAAGTTAAAGTGGTTAAAAACTAAATATTTTTAAAAAGTGGCTTCAACTATAAAAGTGAGCCAAAAAAGTGGCTATATCTGCACTGATAGCCACTTTTGACACCATTTAGTGAGGCTCAGCCACTGTTTCACAACTATTCAATCTTTAGCCATTTTATAATTACTTGGACAATAATACCCTGCTTCTTCATCGCAGAAAGTTTATGTTGTCATGGCTGTAGCAAATTTTGACCAAGCAAACCCAGATTTGAAATACAAAATCTTAAGAACATCTAGATCTAACAACAGTGATCCACTTTGAGCAAATAAACAAGAAATCATAAAGACCCATTTGTTTGTTCATCAATTTTCTCAAATACCAATAATGGAGTTTTTCCATTTCTCACTCAAAATCTTTCAATATCAGTGAAGCATAAACAACCAACTCTTAGCTGATCTAAGCCTCGAATCATCACTAATTTTCGGCTCAAATTCACCATAATGAAATTCCCAGCATTCCAAAAGTTCCTGAAGTTTGAAAAACTTACAAACATTTTCTTGGAATTCATAACTGAACAATTGAAAACCCCATAATTATTTCCTGGAATTTTGAATATTCTACTAGAATTCGAACTTGAACAAGTGAAACTCAGGATAATTTCCTGGGATTTGAAAATATCTTCAGTATATTGTCAAGAAATTCACGTTGAAGAAGTGAAAGTTGTAAGATAATTTTCTGGAGTTCGAACTCGTCGAACGAAAATTTGTGTTTTGAAGCTTTAACCTTTTCAGATTAATTCAAAGTACAAAAACGAATTTTCAAGGTCAAATCCCAACAAAAAGTACTGGAGTTTCAACTTTTAAGTTCAAACCCCAGCAAAAAATACTGAGATATTAACTTTTCAAGTTTAAACTTCAGTAAAAAATACCTAAGATTTTAACTTTTCAACTTCAAAACTCATCACAAAATACTGAGATTTTGCAAGTTCGAAGGATTATTTTAAATTTTGAACTAATTTTTTCAATTTTGTGTACATGTACTTGAAATACGTATCTGATGTATCAAGTTTTACCACTCAAAAAAGGAGATGGACTAAAGCCCTAAAAATTTTAAAGAAACAGTCTCTTCCAATAATGAGAAAAAGTGGCAGAGGACAGCAAAGTCGTAAGAATGAAGTTTAAATTTTTGAAATAATAATCCAACAAATTGGACGAAAAGATAATGCATTCATGGTAAAAAGGTAGGTACTCACAGCCTATAACAGCAAACAAGGTCGAACAATGAGGATTAATGGTAAAAGATGGATACTTAAGCAGAGATCCCTACTTAAACATTTATGAAGGTAGAAGAGCGGGTGGCATAAACGTCATTTCAAATTTTTTTAATGGGTTAGTGGCTACTTTTCAATTGATTTTCAAATACAGGCTGTAGCTCAATTAATCACACTCAAAATGGCTACCAGGTGTCGTTTTTACAAAACCACTCGCCACATTTACAAAAGTAGGACATTTCTTAAGCCCGTTAGGAATTTGATCCTGTAAGATAAAAGCCTTACAAAAATAATCTTTTCTGGCAATCGTCATATATTTTTATTAGCAAAGACCTGGCGACCATCATAATAATGATCTTCAGGTTTTTACTAATAAAAGAGTCTAGCAATCACCAAAAAGGGTCATTTTTATAAAGTTTTTCTTATGGGAGTTAATTCTGACGGTCGCCAGGTCTCTGCTAATAAAACGATATGGCGATAACCAGAACGGATTATTTTTGTAAGATATTTTTAAAGAAAGTTAAAATTATAACAACAGTACCTGATAGGGCTACGCATTCGGTCATTTCAGTTCGATTTAAACAATTTCGGTTCGGTTTTTTATTTTCGATTTGGTAATATTATGAACCAAAATAAAATCAAAATTAATTCGTTTGATTCGATTTTTAAGAACTCGATTTGGTTTAGTTCTGTTTAGTAGTTCGGTTTCCACATACAAACTAATTTGGCAAAATCATTCCAATTAGTTGGTTCAGGAAGAAACAACTAAGCAGTCTAAAATGCGTAGCAACAAGAAGAAGCAGCCAACCAGCTGCTTCAAGAAGAAACAACTAAGCAGCTGATACAAGAAATAAGCACGCAACAACAACAGTCAGCAAGCTAAAACGTGATTACTGATTTGTGTCGAGATTACTGCTTAGTGCTTAATGGACTGGATATGATGTTATTATGGGCTTTAGTTGACTAAGAAGCCTGATCACCTGGATATACAATAAAAGTTGTATATATATATATACCATAAAATTGAAAATTTTAAAATATATAACCAAAGCAAAACTGAAAATCGAAAAATCAAAAAAATAAATTTATAAAATTACAGTTCGGTCAGTTTTTTCGGTTTAGTATGATTTGTGTCCACCCCTAGTACCTAAAATGCCCATCTCATGCAAAAACTTCAAAATATGTTCTTATTCAGGCTATTCTAGATTTGGTGATCGAACTAGTTGGACAGAATGTGTAAAAATTTCGTATAGGGCCAGTTTGGCGCGTGCTAATTGATTTGTAGCCGTCAAAAATAAATTCTCTGAGAAATAGCCACCTCCGGACAAGTCCCAGTATAAAATATTGGGTCTTTGAACAAGTTTTGTTCAAAGCCTCAGTATTTTATTATGGGACTTTGTTTAAAACCCCATTATTTTGTTATGGGACTTTATATATAAAGCTTCAGTCCCATAACAAAATAATGGGACCTTTGTTATGTGATAAATCCCATTAGTTTGTTATGGGATAAAGTCTCAGAAAAAAATAATTCAAAGCCCCAATATTTTGTTATGGGACTGAAGCTTTATATATAAAGTCCCATAATAAAATAATGGGGATTTGAACAAAACTTGTTCAAAGCCCCAGTATAAAATACCGAGACTAGTTTGGGTGTTTTCCAACGCTAATGGGAGCGTAAGTGCGCATGCGAATTTTTGGCTATTTTCCAATTAATTTTGAAACAGTGGATAAAACTCATTGAGCGCGTCCAAAAATGACTACGCATTAAAATTTCACACAGAATGTTCACTCTAGCCCAAGAAAAATAACATCAATATTTGAATTCTGAAGCCCAGTATAAAGGAAACTACTAGTACTAGGAGAAAAGAAAGAAAAACAAGCAAAATTGACCAAACATATAAAGGAAAATCAAAGAGAGATGCCATCAAAATATTTGAAATGGAGCAATTTTTCCCTGCTTTAACTTATTGGTTCAAAAAACCCTTTTGTTAACAGTCTGTTGAGTTGGCATTGTGAGCCTATTTTCTTTAAACCAGGTGGCCATATCTTATTGGTCAGCCTTGATCCTTTACCCAACCCAAAATTAATGACTCTATCCAGCACATTCTCTGACCTGTTTAAAGTTACCCATCTATTTTATCCTATTTTCTCTTCTATATCACAACTCAGAATCATCAATAATCGGCGATACATATTTCCAGTAACTCTTTCTAGTTTTTCTATCCAATAGAAAGAGTAGAACATAAATTTTGACATAAAGATATAACCACAAATTTTAATTCCAAACTAGAATAACACAAAGCAATAAAGTTTTGCCTTTTAGCAAGTATACCCACTGCTAGACTGTAAGCAAACAACTATTTTCCATTTTGTAGCACATATCCATGAAAAGCTATAAAATGAGTAATCTCTAGTTCTTCCCATGAAGAAAAAATAAAGTAAGAGGAACACAAATTAATAATTGATGGTGTCTCTTTTTTCTTTTGCAGCTACTGTTGTTGCTTTAAATAGTCAAAAAATAATATATTTATTTGAGTTTTGTATTGGTCAAAAATCGAACGCAAGATTGGTCCACATCATCAGCAATGTGGCAAGCAAAGCTTGAATATCGGAGTCAAGATAAATGATGCTAGAAGTTGGTTCAAAGGATTGGATCGGTCTCTCTTATCGATCGATCAAGAAACGGAGTCGAGTTAAAGGATAAGCTCAGATCAGCTCAATTCTCAACAACTTCCGTTATTTCCGGGGGTCGTTGGACGTTGATAACAACCTCATCTGATAGTGGAGAGACGTGTGTGGAATGGGCTTTTACTAGAGTTTGGATTCTTAGCTATAAATAAAACCTCATTTCCCCATTGTAAGATTACGTTCTTCTGAACATAACTCTCCCCTAAGCATTTATTACTATTGTATCGCCACCATTACTATTCCACCACCACTGTTATTATGTTCGCCACCACCTTATTGTTATAATTTGGCTTTGCTTTGGAGGAAGCGTTCACCTTCCTAGCCGGAGCACGGGCATTCAATCAATACAATATGTTTATTTCTCTCCATTTACTATTTTAAATATTGTTCTTTTTCTTATCTACGTCTGATATCGTTATTATTATCTACTGTTCAAGTCGTTGTGCTATTCATTATTATTCAAGTCGTTAACCCCTAAAATCAATAACCTAAAGTGTGTTAATACTAATCGATCTATTATTTATAGCAACTGTCTGTTCAGTCGTAATTGTCAACGTAATCAGTCAGTCTCGTTACGTCGTTTGCTAAATTTATTTACCATATGCTCGTTACCTGACATACAACTTGCTTGTTTGCATATTGTCCGTTTAATCTGCCTCCGTTATCATTACTTTTTATTCTTATTCTTAATCAAGGTGTTAATCATCCGTGTAGTATTTCAAATGAACAAATGCACTTTTTCTGTTAAACATATGCTGAACAATCTAACGGTTGAAATTTCGATATAAAGCGGTCGACTGTGGCTCAATTAAATATAAATATTAATTGTAATACCTGAAACTGATTTTTAGGATATACAATTTGGCGCCCACCGTGGGGCCTAGGCAATCAATTTTTTTTTCGAATTTTATCGTTGATTCTACTTATGTTTATTCTTTTTGTGTGCAATGGCAGACGATCAGAGCAACAATGCTAACACTGTCAACACCACTGCTTGAGACGGCGTGCTTCAGCCTAACCCCGTTGATGGGGTCCAACTTCCATCCGCTGAAGAGAGAGTCGATGAATCATCCCACCATGAACAGGATCTGCCCTTGAACGTCACTGCGACCCATTCACAGTCGAACGCACCTCGAGGACGTCGACCCGGCAAGGAACCCGCGGTCGAAGCAACATCAGTTGATACGAACACTTTGTTGCGTGAGTTTTTTATTAAGCAGAATCAACAAATGGAGAGGATAAGTGAATACTTGCAGCTTCTGCAAGTCATAGAGCGCTCGCCTCCCCAGAAACACCCCACAGGCACTCCGATCTCTATTCCTCAAGGTGCAGTAATAGGGGGGCCTGAAGCGGGAGTGGGACTCGGAGGGTCGGGTACGGCCGCTGTAGCTGCGGGAGCTCCAGCCTCCGTCATGACAGAAGCAAGGATTTTGGCCACGATGCAGATGTTGCTGAATGACAATGGAGAAGAGGTTTAATGAGATGAAGTCGCTTATGGAAAAGTTGCCAGGAGTTCCAAAGTTAACGGAGGACGCCGCTACGAAGTCGATCTCAAAGCGGTCGTTTCCACCGAGGGCAGCTCTGTTGCTGATTCCTAAAACTTTCAAGCTGCCGGAGAGTTTGAGGTACGATGGAACTACTGATACGAGGGATCACATAGATATGTTTTCAATCGTAGTACAGTCGAATGATTTGACGGCAGACGAGATTAATTCGGTGAGCCTAAAAAAATTTTGTGAAACACTAAGAGGATGAGCATAGAAGTGGTACTTGCAGTTGCCCGAAAATGGGATATCAATTTTGATGACATGGTAGCCAAATTCATTCGAGCACACACTGGAGCTAAAAAGATAGAACGGTGAGTGGAAGACATATTGAACATCAGGCAGTAGCCCAATGAAACGATCAAGGAATTTTTGGAACGATTTAATACTGAAAAGTTAAGCATCCCACATGTCAAGGAAAGATGGGCTTGTTTGTCTTTCATAAAAAATTTGAGTAACAATACATCAGGGGCATGTAGGAAATTGAAAGATTAGTTGAGGGAAATTACTTCGACCACGTTCGATGATTTACATCATGAATGTACCAAAGATCAAGGCAGATGAGGAAGAATTGCAATTATCTCTTTACAATCAATGATATGAAACACCGGCTCCGCGGTGAGTTGAAAATCACATGCGAATTTTTAGGGTTCAGAAGCAGTTCGAGCCCTATGGTTTCCCTTGTCAAAGTAGAAACAGACATGAGGTTAGTAGTTCAAGGAGTCGGCCGAAGAAAGAGCAGCTGGGTCTATCTTTGGCTCCGAAGGACCCACTTCCTTCAAAAATTTCAGAGTACAATTTTTGTGTTTCGACAGCTAGCTTAGTGAATGCATGAAGGGGAATGGGTGAAAAAATTGTGAAATTCCCGGTCGCATGAAAACTCATCCGAACAGTAGGGATAATAATTTGTAGTATGCTTTCTGTCACGATCACGGGCATACGATCAAAGAATGTAAAGCTCTATGTTATGAAGTATCTAAGTTGCTTGAAAGTGGACATTTGACGAAATTTCTAACGGAAAGAGAAAAGGAGAATTTTAATAAGAAGAAAGACGACCATAAGCCGCCAAAGCCTCCAGCTCCAAGAAAAACGGTGAATGTTATCACCGGAGGGGCTGAGGTCCATGCGGTAACATACACAACAAAAAAGTATGCGAAAATAACATTCACGAGAGATAAACGGACGCGAGAAGTTATCAATGACGACATTGTGTTCGGGGATTACGACTTCGATGAAAGGATACATCCCCATCATGATGCCTTGGTAGTTAGTAGTCACGGTGAGAGTATATGACGCCAACATAAAATGAGTTTTGATCGTTGCGAGCAGTTCGGTCAATATAATACAATCAAGAGTGGTTGAACAGTTGCAGTTGACTGATATGGTTGTACCCAGATCTACAGTGTTATTGAAATTCAATAATTCAAATGAAATGACGCTAGGAGAAACTATGATAAAGCCTTATGCGGAAGGTGTTGAAAATAAAAACTTGTTCCAAGTGATGGGAGGAGATATGGCTTACAACGTAATTTTGGGTCGACCGTGGATCCACGCCATGTGAGCGATCCTGTCGACTTTGCATTAAGTTGTCAAGTTTCCTACCCCATGGGGAATAAAAGAAGTTAGGGGTGAACAGTAGACTGCCCGAGAATGTTATTCAGTGGTCGTGAAGGAAGGTGTTAATCCGAGCGTCCCGAAATAGCAATTACAGTCACCGGAATCTTTGGCTGAAGAAGATGAAACGGAACCAAGCCCAACAGACAAAGAGTTCGCCAAAATTCTGGCATGTGTTAGGGAGCCAAATAAACAGAAAGCCTGGGACTCGACGATAGAAGAATTGGAAAAGTTGTTCTTTTCAAAAGCAAACCAGAGCGGAAAGTGTATGTATGGGCAGAGTTGGACCCCGACATGAAAACAGAGATAATCACTTTTCTCAAAGACAATGCTGATTGTTTTGCTTGGTCCCACGCGAACAAGAAGGGGATAGACCCAAAAGTTGTTACTCACAAGGTGAATGTCGATCCATCACATCAACTGGAGAAGCAGAAGAAGCGACCTAACGGGGGATTCAGAAGAAAGGTTATTGATGATGAGGTGGATAGGTTATTAAAAAAATGGATTTATCAAAGAATTAAAAAATCCAGAGTGGCTAGCTAACACGGTCGTAGTCCCAAAGAAGAATGGGAAGTGGTGAAAGTATGTGTGGACTACAACGATCTAAACAAGGTGTACCCAAAAGACTCATTTTCTTTGCCTCACATCGACCGATTGATCGATTCGATGGCAGGGCACGGAATGCTAAGATTTTTAGATGCATATTCAGGATACAATCAAATATTGATAGAGCCAGAGGACCAAGAGAACACTTCATTCATAACGGATAGGGGGACCTACTGTTATACGGTCATGCCTTTTGATCTAAAAAATGCCGGGGCTACCTATCAATGGTTGATGACGACCATGTTCAAGAATTTGATCGGAAAAACTATGGATGTTTACATAGATGATATGTTGGTGAAGTCGTTGCAATCAAAAAATTATTTAGATCATTTGAAGGAGACATTCGCAATATTGAGGCAATTCGACATGAGGCTGAACCCGGAGAAGTGCGCGTTTCGGGTCGGATCTGGCAAGTTCTTGGGATTCATCGTATCTCAAAGAGGGATCGAAGCAAATCCGGACAAAATCAAAGCAATCGAAGACATATCAAACGAACTCACAACTGTGAAAGATGTTCAATGCTTGACTGGTCGAGTAGCCTATCTCAGTAGGTTCATCTCAAGGTCTCCGAACGGTGTCACAAATTCTTTTTCAGTCTTGAAGAAAAACACAAGCTTTGAGTGGATGCAGGAATGCAAGCAAGCCTTAAAAGAGTTGAAGCAATACTTATCAAACCCTCCGCTGCTCTCGAAACCAGTGGACAGGAAAGTGTTGCTTCTCCAGCTCGCTGTCTCAAAAGTGGTCGTAAGTGCAGTACTCGTCTGTGAGGATGGAGGTAAACAATTCCCTATTTACTATGTTAGTAAAACTCTACTCAATACGGAAACAAGATACCCAAACCTAGAAAAACTAGCATTAGCACTTGTTATAGCTGCATGAAAACTAAGGCCATATTTTCAATGCCATGCTATATCTGTTGTAATTATGTTTCTTTACGAAGTATTTTACATCGAACGAATTTATCTGGCCGGTTGAAAAAATGGGTGGTCGAGCTGAGTGAGTATGACATCACTTATCAGCCTCGCACCGCCATCAAATCACAAGTGTTGGCTGATTTTGTAGCAGATTTTAGCGCAAGTATCCTTCCAGAGGCGAGAAAAGAGGAGTTAATGATGAGAGATCCAGACCCTGGGGTATGGACACTCTACACGGATGATACCTCAAATGTTAAAAGGATCGGCCTCGAAATTTTGCTCATTGCTCCAACGGGCGAGAAACAGAGGTATGCTATTAAGTTACATGCTAAAACTAACAATGAGGCCGAATATGAGACGCTCACTGCAGGTCTTGAAATAGCCAAGGACTTGAAAATCGAACGATTGGAAATCAAGAGTGATTCCCAACTGGTGGTGAACCAAGTTCAAGGAGAGTTCAACACTCGAGATGCAAGAATGCAAGAGCTATTGGCCAAGGTACAAAATCTCCTAATCTCTTTTTAGGAATGGAAGATAATGCAAATTCCATGGGAGGAGAATGTCGAGGCCGATGCCCTAGCCAACCTTGGTTCGGCGGCCGATACCGAAGGCAATCTTAGTGAGTCGGTCGTGCACCTGTACAAATTACCACTCAACCGAGTTCGGAACGAGGTAAACAATATCAACCTTACTTGGTATTGGAGAAATAAATATCTATCTTATTTGCAGGCAAGTTCTCTCCCCGAAGACAAAAAAGCCGCTCGGGCCCTCAAAGCCAAAGCAGGCCGATATTGCCTTATGGATGACAAACTCTATAGGCAAATGTTTAGCTGCCCTTTGGCGAAATGCATGGGATCGAGGGAAGTAGGTTACATAATGAGCGAAGTACACGAAGGCGAGTGTGGAAACCACTCCGGAAGCAAGTCTTTGGTGCTCAAGTTGATCAAAACTAGTTACTACTGGCCGACGATAGGAGAAGATGTCAAAGCTTTTGACCAAAATTGCGACAAGTGTCAACGACATGGTAATCTAATTCATCAACAGGCAGAGCCCCTTCATTCGGTCACGTCACCATGGCCGTTCATGAAATGGGGGATGGATTTGGTTTGACCGTTTCTAACAGCGCCAGGTGGGGTAAACTTTATTTTGATTTTAACTGATTATTTTTCTAAGTGGGTAGAAGCAATTGCCTTAGGTAAAATTCGAGGACAAGAAGTCATAAAATTCATCTATTAGAATATCTTGTGCCATTTTGGGATCTCGAAGGAGATTACTTGCGACAACGACAAATAGTTTGTTGGGAAGCGAATCACGGCCTTCTTCAAAAAGTGGGGGATCAAGCGAATCGCATCAACTCCATATCACCCAGCACAAATGGACAGGCTGAGTCTTCCAACAAAAAATAATTGAGTACCTGAAAAAGAGAATTGACGAGTCAAAATGCAATTGGCTGGATGAACTCCCAGGTGCATTGTGGGCTCATCGAACAACCGTGAAAAATAGGACTGGTGAAACTCCGTTTTCACTTGTCTATAAGATCGAAAGCATTGATTCCAGTGGAAGTCAGCAAACCAAGCCTTCGGTTCGCTCATTCTACCGACGAATCAAACAAAGAGGCCATGTTGGTAGACTTGGATTTGCTCGAAGGGAAGAGAGATATGGCATTAATCCGAATACAAGCAAAAATAAAGGGCAGAAAACTACCTCAACAAAAAGATCAGGTATCGAACTTTTAATGCTGGTGATTATGTACTGAAGATCAAGCGACTGAAGAAGGATGAACCCAACGAAGGCATGTTGGGAGCAAACTGGGAGGGATCCTATCAGGTCAAAGCAGCGGTCGGTAAAGGGTCTTATCAGCTGGAAACCTTAGACTCGAAACCTGTCGAATTCAATTGGAACGTTACCCAATTGAAAAGATACTACTTCTAAAAATGCTCGGTATCGCATGATTCCATTTTTCATATTCATATTTTTACTGATTATTCTAATTCTGACATATTTTGTTATTATTTTTGGAACTAACACTTTTAGATGATAGACATAGTTGGAATCGAATGATGACACACACATCACCCACGAACACTTGAGCTCGAAACGCTCAAAGTTGAGGTCGATAACTCTTACGAACACTGTAACGCGGTCTTCAACTTTACGTTCGATCCGTTCTTCTTTGCTTCCTTATTTTAGGAAAATAAAAATTACAAAACGGAGACATCAGACCAGTGTCTGACTCCTCATACTTCGCATTCGAACACTGGGGGGATGGAAGACAATGAATGATTTATCACCAATTGCTGCTTGTGATCTGGGGACTGCCCGAGTCCAAGTTGGCAACCGTTCGAGCAGAAACTAGGGACTTCCCCAAAATATTTAATCGGAGTAATTACGCATTTACAGATGAAGAACGAGCACTCACACTGGGGACTGCCTAGATGAAGAACGGACACTCACACTGGGGACTGCTATTAAACGAAATGTAAACGGTCCGTTAGCGACCAAGATTTTAGCGTATATCCGAAAGTGCCACAAAACTGCCACGTTTTGAACCCGATCGTAGCTATAGATCAGAGGATATGTAAATGCACCCGATAGCGGCCAACATTACGATGAATGCAACACTTCTTGTCTAACACTAGACACTATTTTTTATGCTAGTTAAAATGGCTTAAGTGATAAGAAATAGTTTTCCGAACTCAGTATTCAAAGAGTGCATTTGCATGAAAGTGAGACGTCATTCTTCATTACGGGCACTATTTACATCGGACCCCGATTATTCGACTCTTTTCGATAAGCAGAAATAGAATCGTTAAGAAAATGAACGATGGATACATAACGTGTTTTTTGAAAAACAATACTCAGACGGAGCTATTAGACTTTCAAAATGATAAAACATACTCTATCTTTGAAATTAATACACACAATGGTGAACGAAAAGAGGAATTTTTCATTAACGGCCATAGGCCTCATTATATTTACAAAACGACCACAACTTGGTCGAAAATATAAACAAAGCGAAATAAAACGGCCGATGACGACCTACTCATCCCCTTTTCCCTCAACATCTTCATCACTCTCGTATTCGATCTTCTCAAGAGAGAGGCCAAGATCCTCACGGTAAACCCTCACCATCTGTTCAACCTCAAACAACTTGATATCAACATCATATCCCTCTTCTGAAAATTCCAAGAGAGCATTACGCCTCGCTTCAGCAATCTTGAAATTCTCATGAAAATACATTTCAACTTTCAGATCGGACATCCCCTTGCACAAATTGTGATTCTCCAGAATGAGGGCTCGATTCTTACTCTGCAGCTCATTGGCATTTTTAATGGCTTCACTCATTCCCTGCTGAGCAGCCTCGAGATCCCTCCTCGCAAGTTTAAAATCCTTTTCCAAGGACCGAAATTTGGCTTCATTGACTTTCACCTCAGCCTCAGCAGTAGCAAACTTTGCTTTGTCCTCAACTGCAACTTGGCGCAAATTTGCAGCTTCAGCCTCTCAATCGGACATCTTCAACATTGTGGACTCAAGCTTTGCTTTCAGTTTGTCGAATTGTTTCTTTAGCACAGAATACTTGACACTGACCATCTGAAGCTCTTGATGAAGAATAGAACCGGCTTTCATGACAACATAGAATCGATCCTGCCACAACTGGATGGTCGCCTCGAGCTATCGGATCCGTTCCATATTTTCAATTTCCAGAAGAGAGGTCTGTAACAAAATGGAAGCTTCGGTCTATAAACATGTTAAGCTAATTTAAAAGAAAACACACAAAGTTTTAAATTACCCGGAAGGCATTATATGCAGTCAAGAAGGCAAGCTTCAAGTCGTTACGAGTATTCATCTGAGCTCGCTCCATGGGACCAGTCACTTCATAAAGATGGTCAACAAGATGCCTTCGATGCCTGAGCAGGTCGGTATCATGAGGAACCGTTATTGTAATTGTCCGATCTTTCAGCTTACCAGCGGCCTCAGTTCGCTTGTAAGCAGCAAAAGCAATCGCATCTTCTCCCCTAGGTAGCGGGACGATGAAGTCATCATGGTTAGCGGCGAAAAAAGAAGAGCCTGAACTTTCATTTTGCTTGGATTGTGCTGGTTCAACCTCCCGATCCATATGAAGTTTGTACCTCTCTTCTAGAAGCACCAACTCAGCTTCAACCGCATCTTTGGCTGAATCTTTCTCAGCACTGGAAGGCACCTCTATCACTGTCGTCAGTTGACCGAGAGGGAGCAACGCTAGAGCAAACTCCACAATAGGGGTAGGTTGACTCCCCTCAACCAACTTCGGCAGGCCATCTTGGGCTATTTCTTTTCTAGCCCGTTTGCCACGCTTTAACGAGTGCTCAGAGGACGACTCCGCTCCAGCGTCATCAGGGGAGTGAAAGGTCGCCAAAATACCCTCTTCACCGATCGAGTGGACGACTTCGACCGCCAAAACACTCGCGGCCGCTGTATCTTCGCTAGCCTCGGCGTTGGAAGTTTAACCTGCTTTGCAGTCTTTAAAGCCTGGGCCTTTTTGCTGATAGCTTTGTATGGATCAGTTATCCTTCTCTTATTTGAAGATCGAGGAGCTGGCTTCTCCGCCGCAGCTGCCTCGGCCTCAACGCCTGCAGCTTCATCAGCTTCCACGGCCATTGGAATTTCTTCTTCCCCCTTTATGCCTACAACATAATCAACTTTAGTGTAAAATTTGAAAAAAGCTTGAGGTAAGAAGTATTCAGACGTTTACCACGAGTAAAGGCAACATACTTCTTCTGCGAAGCAACGTATTTCCACTACCTCGTTTCATCGGTAAATTTTGCGGTGATCCGTGTCACTCAAGCCAATAGATCATCGACCGGAACGACGATTTTGTTAGCTGAACCAAGCAAAAGGAGGGCCAAAAGGATAATAGAGAAAATGCATAAGGGAGGAATGAGGTTTTACTTACGACTATGGTTCCACCGTTCAGGAAATGGTGGATCACCAGCTGCAATCAATGACTGTGTTGGAATGTATACAAAGCGGCGGTCCCAATGACGAATGCTGTCGTTATTCTTCGAAATCAGTGCCTGGCCGCCTCTTTTGTCGAAGTACATCATCCCGCCTTTGTAAATCTTGGGGATGTATAGATTCAACACCTGAGTGATATTGAAACCCTGCTTGGTTTCGGTGCAGAAGTAGTCAATCATAGAGACCGCCCTCCAAACGGACGGTACCAGTGGCCCCAAACAAACGTTATACAATCTGCATAAAGATGCAATAACTGGGTGGAGGGGAAGGTAGAATCCGACCGTAAAAGGATAGGTTAAAACAACAGAGTAACCAGCTCTATTGTCCAAAAGCCTGCCTCCTACCTCTGAGCAGACGACTTCGATATGTTTCCATCCGCAATCCATTTTGATCCGCTCTATGTTCTCCAGTCGAACGGCACACGTGATTTCTGAGACCGAGATATTGAATTTGGAGATTACATAGTGGGGTGTTTGGACTGATACGCTGCAGTCGTTGTCAGTCTTGAACTCCCTGGGAACAATTTCGCGAGGTTTGGCTGGTGGCGCATGCTTTTTTGACCTTAGCTTTCGGCTTCTTGTCCCCAGTTTGTTACGTTTCCCCCCGCGGCAGCAGGTTGTTCTGTCGTAGCGTTGGTGGCAACGTCCCCCAAAACATTAGGATCAACGTCACCGGCGTCGGAATGATGTGAAGTAGTAGTGTCTTGAGTAGCCATTGAATAATTTAGAGTTTTGTTGCAAGAATTTGGTGGTTCTCAAGCGAAAACAGTGTAGTTTTAGATGAATGTTTAAGAAAGTTGAGAAGAAGACGTAAAGTTGGGAAGAGAAACAAGAAGGATCATTTTATAGAGGCAAAAGTAATGATTGCCTCGGTAACTGTTCGCACACACGTGGGCCTGATGGGAAGTAGAAGTGACCACTGCCATTTTTGAAAAACTAGGTCAGGAAGCAGCCACGTCTTTTCCCGCCAAAAATTTCATGGCCACTTGTCAAGCTTCCACAGACGGCTCGCTTGGCAAGTGGAGGGACTATCTGTATGGGTCAAAATCTAGACGCAAGATTGGTACAAATCATCAGCAATGTGGTAGGCAAAGCTTGAACATCAGAGTCAAGATAAATGATGCTAGCAGTGATGCGGGGCAAATCGAGCCAAGACACTTTCCAACACTTTCAAACGTATGCCAAGCTTGGAAGATACAAAGGACTTGAAGTCAAGAGCTTTGGAAGTGTTTCGGATGGTTTCAGCATTAGGCCTCACGCCTAAGGAGGAGGAGGGAGGCCCAGCACATCCAGGCGCCCCAACTAGCCCAGGCGCCCCGCCTGAAGACCTCACTGCATAAGAGTGCAAATGTGCACAGGCGCCCCACCTGCCTAGGCGCCCCGCCTGACCCCAGGCGTCCCTCCCAGCTTCAGGCGCCCCTCTCAGCTTTAGAACACTCCAGGCACCCCTCTCAGCTTCAGGCGCCCCTCCCAGCTGCTGAACTTATGTTTCTTTTACTGTTTTGCCCTACGTGGCTTATTTGATGAACCTTATTAGTAAGGGTATTTTGGTCATTTTGTAAGCTTGGGAAACACTATAAAAACCCAAGTATAGCTTATTTTACACTTAGCTTGTTTAGATGAATGATGATTGAATATTGTAAAGAGTGGAACTCTTTGGGTTTATGAAAACCAACCTATGTTTGGGATTTGTGTGCTTCTAGTGGATTCTAGTTGGACAACGATCCCGCCCCGATCATTTTACTTGCGAGTTCCCGTTGACTCGAGGGTAGTTGCGTAGTGTAGGTGATCCTTGACATCCACCCGGGGTGTAATGGAACGAGTTCTCTGTTGCTACTTGGGTCTTTGTTCGAGCCTCGTCTCGTTTTCTATCTTATTTTATCGCTTCCGTGTTTTTCCTCCATCATTTGGTATCAGAGCAAGGCTCGAGTTTTGTTTCTACAAACCCCCGACCCTTGGTTCTTCGTGCCTAGTATATTTTCTTTAGTTTTCTTGTGTTTGAAGTTGTTAGAAAGAAGAGAAAAAAAACATAAAAAATTGAAAAGTTGAAAATCCAAAAATTTGGTGTATCTTGTTGGTTCGATTGATTCTTGTTATGGTTGTTATAGATTCTTGATCCTTGTTGAAAACTCATTGTTTGGATACCAAAAACACGTGGTTTGGATTGGATTTACGAAATTGAAGATTTGAAACCCCAAAATTTTCTTAAACCCTTGATAAAACCTTGTTCTTGATGAGTTTGGCTTGATTCTTGGGTTGAATAGGTGTTGATTTGAGAACTTGATATTGGGGATTGATCTTGATTGAAAAACAAACGATTTGGTACCAATTTTGTGGGATTTGAACATGTATAACACCAAATTTGATGAATCACAATCCATGTTGAAACCCTTTTGAAAACCCCTTGTGTTCTTGAGTTTCTTGGCTTTGAATCTTGATTTGATTGCTTGTTTGGTTGAAGATTTGATTGGGGTTTGTTAAGGAAGATCAAAAACAACTTTGGGTATCATTGGATTGTGAAAACAAGTTGAAAATATCGGATTTGTGGATTGAAAATCGACTTAGAACAAGTTTGGAACGAGTTGGGACTGCTTCATTGCTAGGCGCCCCGCCTGACTTGGCTACTCCCTAAGACCTCAGGCGCCCCGCCTAGGTCCCAGGCGCCCCGCCTGATTCCCTGCACAATTCTGGGCGCCCCACCTGCATTCTAGGTGCCCCTCCTACTTGCTGAAAGTGTTGTTTGGGGTAGTTTTTCCTAAGTTTTCCAATTTCTTTGCTTGTATAACATCTTACTAGTGCTACTTTAAGTAACCATTCTACATAATTGGTACTAGTCTTTGAAGCTTTTTGGGAAATAGTGCCTAGATAGGAGAGTAGAATTCGAAGAAGACTCGTAGATCCTTTTAACTCAAGTCCTCACTTCAAAGTGCTTAGCGTTCATTGAGTCATATCAACTCCACTCACCCCGGAGTACAATTGGCTTGTGAATAGTTGGTTGAGTTGAGGATTGTTGTTCAACTACTTGAAGCTTTTAGTATTCAAGTCCGAGTGAAATATCCACCACCACTAAATGAGTGAACCAAGTGAAACACTTGTGAGGGAGTGAGTGAGGTTGTTTTGCTAACGTTTGCTTATTTTGTAGGTACAATGGCCGATGAAGATGATGATTTCACTAAGAATGCCTTTGCTACTATCCTTGCCAAATTGGATAGTATGAACTTAAGGATTGAAAACCTTGAAAGAGTGACCTCAAGTACCCTAGTTGAGCAAGGGACTTCCAATGTCCAATCGGAGAAAGGGACCCCGAGTGTCCAAGCTGAGAAAGGGGCCCCGAGTGCCCAAGTTGAAGCCGTTGAGGGCACAAGTAGTTCGACCTTTACCCCGGAACAAGTTGTTGAGTTACTTAGACAACAACGGGTAAAGCAGGATCGTAATCGAATTGAACAAGTGTTGGGCAATACCCAACGAGTGACCATTCCTAACCTTAGGGGCAATCCCCAAAGGGATGTTCCACTTCCCGGGCCTATTCAAAATTTTCAACCTCTTGAGCAAGTTGCACAAGCTCAAGAAGGGGAGGAGGATGATTATGGTGATGGTAGGTATGATGCTCATTATCAACCTAGGGGTCGGAATGTGGATTGGGGTAGAGGCCAAGGTCGAGGACCACCCATGGGTTATGTTGGAGGGTGTTGACACCCAATTTTGTCCCGAAAATTTTAAATAATACTAATTATTTAAATAAAAATCAATTTCAAATTTTAAGGCGAATTAATGAAATTTGGAAAAAAGGGCTAAAATCAATGCAGCCCTAATTCTACCCACCCCATGCAATCTCTCTATTTCCCTAACTTATTCTAAAAGAAAGGGGCTAAAATCGTTCTAAATCCTAAAATTTGGCCTAATCACGCAAAACACTTATACAATAGACACAAGCTTATCAGTTTTCCCTTTCCCTTACCCTTTTCCTGACCCACAGAACTCCCTTCACCCCAAAACCCTCTAAGCCCGATCCCCCTTCGCAAGAACCCAAAAAACACGAAATTTGAAATCATATCAGTCCAAAAATGGTCCCCTCCAGCTCATCCTCAATCGTACAAACCCATATCCAATTAGAGCCGTTGGAGGGGGTCGTTTGGGTATTTTTCACAATCAAGAACCCTAAATTTTAGAGATATAAAAGAGCTGGGAATCTCATTATTGAAGGAGTGGCAGCCGTGGAGAGAGATGAGAAAATTCAGAAAAACAGCAGAACAAACTCAAAATTTGTACATAGAAGGTTGGTTTTTAGTCTGGGATTCCAAGAAAATATAGTGTAGATGTTACTGTTCTCCTTGGTTTTTGTTTATCGCTTCTTCGTAAGTCGAGTCGTCGACCTCGCTCGAGTCGACGACCTCGTTCGAGTCGCTTAGTCGAGTCGCTTTACTTCGGATCCTCGCCCTGGATCGCTGCGTTAAAACAGGTAATAATCTTTAATCCCATTTCTGTTCTGCTCTTCACTTATGTATTGATTTTGTGAAACATTTTGCTATCTCGCAATGTTCTCATTTCCTTTTAATCTAAACCTGTTTATAGCAAATGTGTCTGAACTATTTGGTTTATGTTAGTTTAATGTCGACTTGAGCCTATTTAACTGTCTGTGAGCATGTTGTATGAGTTCACTTTAAAGTTTTGATCTTTTGACTAATTGTGTATAGATAGTAGTTTGTTTAGTTAGTCTTGCTTATTTTGGATCTCATTTTTACTTGATTAACTTAGGAGTTTAGCTCGTATAAATGTGTATAAAGATAAGGTTAGTGTAACTAATTTCTTGTCAGGTTTTCCTAGGACTTAGAAGCTGTTTAGTTAATTCTGCATAATGATATCATTGTAGTCCGGGAAATCAGTTGAGTATGGTCTAAAATTCTTCAGTGTTAGTCTAATTTCCTGGATTATTTGTGAATGAAAAGAGAGAGGCAATTGCAGCATTCTCCTTGAAATTGGTTCAGGTTTTCTGTGAGCTCTGGGGTCTGGTCCTTGATTCTTGTGAGTTGTGTGAGGTCTGGTTCTTAGTTTATTAGATGTGAGAGGCTGTATTTCTATGTTCAGGTGTGTGTGTATTTGTTCAATTTGTGTCTAGTTGTGTTTTCAGCAGTGCCTCTGTCTGGTTGAAATGAGTGTGAGGGAGGTGAGTGTTTGTTCAGGTTTGTTGTTGCTGGAAGTTTAATGGGAATAGGAGTTGGTTTCTAGGGGTTGGAGTTAGTTGATTGGAGCTTGTCTAAGTTAGTTTGCAGGTGCCTGGGCAGTTCTTGGTGGTCTGTATTCAGGTGAGGATGTTCTGTTGGTTTCAAGGGATGATCACAGGTTGCTTAAATTGTTTCTGGTCATTGCAGGTGCAGGTAGTTAGCTTTAGGCCTTAAGGGGGTCTGCTTGGTTATTAGTTGCAGGGTCTGCTAGATATAGGAGCTGGATTTGATTTCTGGTGTTGTTAGCAAAGGTTTGAGGGGCCTGATTTCTAGTGAATTAAGATGGCAGCAGATTGCAGGGGTTTCAGGAGAGGCATAATGGGTTTCCGTTGTTGTGTTAAGTATGCAGTTTAGCTAGTGTATGCAAGCAGGTGTGTTGGTGAGAGAGTGATGAGGCTGTGCGTATGTGCCTGGGGTTTCCTGTTTGCTCAGATGTTGTCAGGTGTTTGTGGGTGAGATTAGGGAGTAGGGTGTGAAGCGATGCAAGTAGTATAGAGGGTGCAGGGTGTTCAAAAGGAATCGGAGGGTGGATGAGCAATGAATAGAGGTTCTTTCTTGTTTCTGGGTCAGTCCTGGAGTAGTGTTGAGAATCTGTGAGTGTGAGAATGGCGCTGATAGTTCTTGGAGGATGTGTGAGAAGTTTGCTAGTGAATGGAGTTTATCGCTAGGTGCTAATTTCATAGTAACTTGTCCTTTGACATTGTTCCCTCTCTGTGTACTGTAAAGAGTTCATGTTGAGTAAGTTATTGCATGAAATCATGTTTTAGTGTTAAGTTGCTTCAGTTTCGTTTTAAAAAAGGAAGGTAGTTGATTCTTACTTAGGGAGTTTCAATTTTTAAAGTTATTTAAGTGAAGATCATGTTTCAAATTTTTAAAGTTCTTTTATTAATTCATCAGGTTCTTAAATCCTATTTTGGAGCAGCATATGGCTGCTACATGTTAACTAATGTGTTATGAGCGCTTACTTGATGATTGTGGTGCCTCGATGTTTTAGGAACCTTGTTTTAGTGGTAACTTGTAAAGCTATATGCTAGCAGAATGTTTGGCTTGAATTTGTCTCATGTGGAAATTTTTAATTACAAGGGATACTCATTATGTTGGTCTTGAATAAGCAGTATAAGTTGCCTTTTAGATTAAGTATCTTGTGCTGTCAGTTTTGCAGTACTTTACTTAATTAGTTTGTTACATTTATTTAATTTAATACGAATTACTCCTAATCCATTTCCTTTTCTCTGTTTTGTATGGCTCCATTGCGAGCTGAGTCTCGTTTGAGACTTACTTTGATAGGCCCAATGTCAAGCCCGTTTTGCATCAACCTCTATTTGGTTCAAGTTCAGACTTTGTTCGTTGGGATAGGATTAGAAAATTGGTCATCCAGCCCGCTTTTCTGCACATGTCTTCAGCTTTTAGCTGCTCTCGGGTTCTATCTTTTAACTCTTATCCTTCTTTTTTCCTTTAGAATATTTATGTAAACCTTGTAGAAATATTTTACTAATATATATATGTATATAATTTGTTTGAGTTATTTGATTTACTTTTATGTTCATTTTCCTTTATTTTGAGCCGTTATTTAATTTGTTGCAAATCAGGCCATCTAAGCAAATGCGTGCAAAATTTCGTAAATTTTCAAAACCACGATTAATAAGTGACTGTAAGAAAAGACTTCTATCTTATTGATACGAAGTAGTTTCTTTTAAAAAGTCAAAATTTATAAAGAAGTTTTAAATAACTTCTAAATGTCCCGAAACAACTTTGCAAAAAGCGACTTGAAACCTAAAGTTCCATCTTATGGTGAGAAACTTGGGTTTTAAGGTTGAAATTGAGTAAGTGTCGTTTATGTGCTATCACACACGAGTTGGCAAAGAAATTAGGACGATCAAATCGTTCATTTTCAAAAGAAAATGCGCTTTATTTATTTAATTTATTTTGAAAATAATTAAAGCTTTTGAATAAATTGTAAAATCTTTTGAAAACTTACTAAATTTAATTAGTTGAATTAATTAATAGTTCAATTAATTATTTTTTAGAAAATGCGCATAAATAGCACTTGCAAATATTTTGGAAACCTGTCGGATTAATCGTTTTTAACGGAATTTCGAAAGTGCCTTAAAAACCTTCTTTCGAAATTAACAAAACCTCTTACCTTTAGAATCTCTGAAAGAAAGACCGTCTTTTATAAAAACGGAGTTTTGCACGCATTTATTTATCTGGTTCCCTGTTTTTCCTTAAATTGGGTGGCGACTCCAAAAACTCCAAAAGAGTTAGTCCATCCTGTCGATATTCCTCAATTTAGCCTTTCAGGGTTAATTTTTTGGGGGTTCAACAGCATGGCGACTCCGCTGGGGAACAATAAAGGTTTTGACCATAAAGGTTTCCAATTATTTGCAACTAGCATGCCTAATTTATTTGCTTTATTATATCTGTTTGTTTGGTTTGCCTTAGATTGTATGAATCATTTCTTTATTTGTGCATAGTCCGCATTCCGTTCATATTTCCTCCCTCATGGAGCCTGTCAATTCTCTTTCACCTCCTCGATTTCATCACGGGGTACCCGCTTGACGGGTAGCTATGCAGGAAGGGCATTGCCCTTACCTCACTCTTTGAAACTTCTTTCGTGTCACCAAAGTTAGTTGGGATATGGTTTGCCTGGTTTTGTCATGGCCGGTTTTACTGGTTTATGGGGCCAGGTTTATCCCGCATAGGTCTGAATCAGCCTCAACCGTTAGCCCACTCTTAGAAGGAGATTAGGTCATGCATGCATATACACCTTAGTTTGGACCCGGTCCTTGATACCGTTTCCAAGAATTAAGAAACCGCCCTTTTGTCAACGGGTTCTTGAAACCCAACGACAATGCATATTATGTGCTGTGTGATAACGAATCCTCAGTCCTAACCATGTTTTGAGCAAAATCAGATTTGGAATTTTGTCTCCAATGTTGTCTTTAGGTCAAAATTGAAGAATTTAGCAGAATTGAGATCATAGACAGAATTGCAGTCAGGGGAAAGTTAGGCAGATTTGGTTGGTTCGTATTTTGGAGATAGTCTGGTGTGGTGAGATCTAAGAGGCGAAGCCCCTGGTGTCTTTAAAAGGATCAGTGGGGTCCCTCTCTTGAATGGCTTTGCGTGTGTGCAGGCCTATGTTGATTATCCAGCTGCAACTGTATAAAATTGAAGTATGCTTGTCGCATACTAGGAGAGCGAAGCCCCTGTGTCTTTGAATGACCAGTGGGGTCCCTCCTTGAAGACCAGTGCGGTCTTGGCTACCTAGGAAACTGAGAGGCTTAATCAAAGCCGAGGACCAGTGAGGAGCCCTATGAACAAGGTCTGTGAGCCTTGCAAAACCTAGGAAGCTGAGAGGCTTGTCCAAAGCCGAGGACCAGTGAGGTTTTTCTTGTAAAAGGTCAATTGGAACCTTTTATGATTTGCAGTCTGGTATTGTGAAGGCGGTTGGAAATCTCACCCCTGGATGTTGTAAATAATTGGGAGTTGTGTTTGGAAGAGTGTGGATGTTTACAAAGGTGTATGGGGATTGTTTCAGGTTTTAGGCATTTGAGTTTAGAATTTTGTGCAAATGTTGTGAAGAGCATGAGCTGTGTTGGAATTTCGAGTTGATACCAACTTTTGGAAGGTAGTTGGGATAACATAATTGCAGTGTCAAGGCGGAGAGTTGATTGTTATCAATTATTATTGCTTACTCTAAATCTGAATTGCTCAAAACTGGCATGAACTATTTTTCGTTACCACTTGTTTGCGCGATTAGGCTTACCTCTAGCACAAAGAGGCACCTTACAGGGTAGGACGCGCCCGCATTTTCATTTACGCTTAACTAATTGTGATTGCCACATGTCAAACTTGCTTAAAATGCAAAGCGCTACGTGACGCGCGCTACGTGATTGTATGCAATGTTGTTAATGACACGCAAACTAACATAGTTTACCTTTTGAATTTTTCTTTTGTTTGATTATTCCCCAAACAGAGAGAGTTTGATTCGTGTTGACTCCCGAGTTGGTTAAGTGTCTAATCTAAAGTGAAGTAAGCAATGACTGATAATCAGACTGGTATCCCTGCATCTTCTAATGAGCAAGCAGTTGTTGTTCCTGATGAACAAATAGCTAGAATGGCTAAGCAGATTGAGTGTATGCAAGCTGAACTAGACAGAATGAAAGGGTCGAGCCACCAAAACACGCCAGCCGGACTATCAACTCTGCATCCCAATGTTGAAACTGCCAATCCGAACACACCTTTAAATTCCAGTGTCATTCATATGCCTGCACCAGTTAACAACATCCCAAATGCATTCATTAACCAGAACAACTTGTCTCACTATCAATATTTACTTGCCAAAGATACTCCTCGTCCTCCACAATCCAAAGCACCTATTTCTATGGCTGTTGCTCCTCAAAATGCCAATGATCCAAGACAAGGATATCCTGAAGCCCAATACTATGAGCATGACCCCAATGGCAAGAACGTGGATTTCACTAACTATGTGCCACAAAGTGAAATCTCCGTAACCGTGAAAAAATGGGGAAGGACAGTTGAGCAAGGGGAGATAATCCAAACAATGAAAATCATGCAGCAATCCATTAAAGATTTGCAAGTGTCTAGAGGGCGTCAAAGTATCTCCTATCGCAATCTTTATCTATACCCTGACGTTGCTCTTCCTCCCGGGTTTAAAGTGCCAAAATTTGATATGTATGATGGTCATAGTGACCCATTTGTTCATTTGACCAAATATATCAACCGAATGAGGGTTGCGGGAGGTAAAGAGGAACTTCTGATGGCCTTCTTCAATCATAGTCTAGAAGGTATTGCTGCTGAATGGTTTTCAAGACAGGATATAAGCAAGTGGAGTGAGTTTGATGACATAGCCAATGATTTTACAAAGCAGTTTGAGTACAATGTCGAGGTGGCTCCTGACCTTATAACCCTGTCCAATATGAAGAAGAAACCAACAGAAACCTTTAGGGAATACGCACTGAGATGGCGAGAACAGGCTGGAAGGGTGCAACCACCAATGAATGAGAAAGACATGGTGAAGTACTTCATCCGAGCTCAAAATGATTCTTATTACATGCACTTGCTCCCTATGATGGGTAAACCCTATTCTGAACTTCTTATGATGGGAGAAATGATTGAAGAAGGGATTAAGACGGGGAGAATTGTAAGTTTTGCTACAGTGAAAGCAACTGCGCAAGCCATCCAGACTGGTTTGGGAAATTTAGAGGAAAAAGAGAAGGAAGTTGGCATTATTACTACCAAGAACTCATTATCCCAGCCTACTCACCAAAGCAATCCACATCCAGGCTACAATGCTCAACCCGTTTACTACCAGCAATCATTTGGCCACCAATCAGAAATTACCAATCCCCAAGTCCGCACTTTTCAAAATCGCCTAGCCGTACTAAAGCCACGCACTAATCCTGTCAAGAAGACATATAAAACCTACACACCTTTAGCGGAACCTTACAGTCAGCTTTATGAAAGGCTAAGGGCAGCTGGAGTGATTCACCCTATTGCTGATGCAACTCCTAATCCTCTTCCAAAATGGTTCGATGGAACTAAGCATTGTACCTATCATTCAGGGGCTCCAGGGCATGACACTGAAAATTGCCACAGTCTAAAAAATGCCGTTGAAACTCTAATCCAAGAAGGTTCGATTCAACTCATTGGGAATATACCTGCTGATAATAACCCTTTGGTAGATGATGAGTATGGCATACACTTGATATCAGTTGATGAGGCTGAAAAAGGGACCATTGTGATCCCAAAGAGCCAAACAACAAAGAAGAGCTCTCGAACTTACAAAGTCGGGAGGACCAAAAGCTTTCAACACAGAGGACAAATCAAGACAAACCCAAACTGGGGCAGATTTTATTGAAGAAATTTTGTTGCCAAAGAAGGTAAAGTAAATCCCTAGCCAATATCAAATCAAGAACAATCGAGAGATACTACATTTGACAAGTGGAAAATCAGTCTTTTCATTTCAATGTAATTTTCTATGTAATGTGAACTACGCGTAACCTGATTCCCAAGGCGGGATACGTAAGCAACTCACATAGAGCTTGGTTACACTAGCGTAGGATTCCCCTATTTCCTCTTTTATGTAATTCTGAACTACTTTTAGTCTGATTCCTGGAATGGCAACAGGATAAGTAAGCAATCCACATCGGACTCGATCAAACTATTGTAATGCTTTAGGCTTGTTTATCTTTTATGATGTAATGCCGAACTATGCATCTGAGCAGATGCGTGGATTTTCCAATTCGGATACGGCTTCGTATTTAGATTGCCATATTTTCCCCAAAAATCTTTATGTAAGCAGAACTACGCACGGTCTGATTCCCAAGGAGGGATACGTAGGCGCTCTCAACGGGCTCGACTCTATAATATTAAAATTTTCAGTCTCCCCTAAGGCAAGCAACTGGGGCAATTTTGCAAGATATTTTGAAAGTTTGAAAGATAGCAACTGGGGCAATTTTGCAAAAATAATTCGAAGATATGGAAGATAGAAGCGGGGGCAAATTTTGCAAAATAAGTTGGAAAATTTGAAAGATAGCAACTGGGGCGGATTTTGCAAAGCGAGTTGAAGGCGTAAAGATCATAACTGGGGCAGATTTTGCAAAAGCCGTATTGCTTGACAAAGATAAATTGGCGAAGTTTCGAGAGTTATTTTGAGGGATAATGCAGAATTGCAAAGATAAAGGACGTTCAATATGTTCAATATATGTCACCATCTGAAATACGACAGAATTCATTAGCCAAGTCTAAAAAGACGGATCACAAATCTAGGCAGAGTGAGAAAAGGAAGCAGTTGAAGGATGAAGGCTCGAGTCAGCATGAATCAAACGCTCCCCCTCCCTCCCAAAACTAACAATTTTTCTTTGAGTGCAGGGATTCTCAAAAAGCAGCAAAATGAGGAAAACTAGCAACCATCAATTACTCGGAGATTATTTGTCATACACATTGGACAATGTTGCCAAGATAATCAACCGAGATTAGAAGCGTTATTTGATTCATCGCATACGCGAAATGATTTTATTTTTCCCTCTATTTCGCCCTTGCTTAATCAAAACCTTATTGCTTTATTAACAATTTTGCTTTACTCTTTGCAGGATTTAAGCATTAACTTCAGTTTTACTCAAGAACAACACTCAACCCTTTATGGCGTCACCAAATATAAGCCGGACGGCTTAAACTCTTGCTTTACATCTCCTTTATCTTTGACCTTTTCCTGTCTATATGAATTTAATGAAAACTTTATTTTGCAGGCCATTTATTTTACAAGTGTCAACGTCAAGTCTATTGGTGACAACCGAAGACATTACTTTATTGTCATTATTTACCGCAGACAACCCGTGATATTATTTTGACAAAATTGTTACCAAAACTTGTCATAGACACTTGATTGAGGTATCATTGGTACCGCGGACCATCAAGGATGTTATTATTGAAGAAAATAGTCTTTATATCGGATCCATCATACACAATCGATGGTATTATTTTAAGGGATTTTCTACTTTTGATCTATCGTACACAATCGGTAGTAGTATTCTGATGGCTTACTATATGTGAATCATCGTATACATCGGTGATATTATTCCAATGGCTTTATGAATTGGGATCATCGCACACAATCAGTGGTATTTCTCCAGCAGTTTCTTATATTAGATCTAACGTACACAATCGATGGTATTATTCAAATGGCTTCAGTTTCTTGGAATTGTCGTACACAATCAGTAATATTGTTCCAATGGCCCTCTTATATTGGATCAATCGTACACAATCGACAATATTATTCCAATGGCTTTGCGGATCCATCGTACACAATCGATGATTTTATTCCAAAGGCTTTTATATCGGATTCATCGTCCCCAACCGATGGTATTCTGTCAAGGGTTTTCTACTTTGGGTCTATCGTATACAATCGGTAGAATTATTCCAATAACATTCTTATATTGGGTCAATCATATACAATTGGTGATTTTATTCCAACGACTTTTTTTTTATATATCGGATTTATCGTATACAATCGGTTTTATTATCTCAACGGGTTTATTATGATAGTTTTATTATCCAGTCTATCGCATACAATCGAAGACATTATTATTGCAGCCTATCGTAGACATTCGAAGGCCTTGTCATTTGAAGCCTACCATAGACAATCGGAGGCCCTGTTATGAAGTATACCGTAAACAATCGGAGACATCACATTTACCAAGTCTACCGTGGACAATCGGAGGCGTGGTTCTTTATCAAGTCTATCGTATACAATCGAAGACATTATCATTGAAGCCTACCATAAACAATTGGAGGTCTTTTATGAAGCCTATCGTAGACAATCGAAGGCGCTATTGTTATGGAGCCTACCGTAAACAATCGGGGGGCCTCATTATGAAGTCTATCGAAAACAATCGAAGATGTCACCATCATTTGAAGCCTACCATAAACAATTGGAGGCCTTTATATAAAGCCTATCGTAGACAATCGAAGGCGCTATTGTTATGAATTCTACCATAGACAACTGGAGACTCGATCATGAGTCATTGCCGAAAGGCGGCATTTCTATCCATATATTTTATTTAAGTCTACTTTATGTTTCTATGGATTGAAGTCCTTTATTGTTTTATCTTCAGTCTACCAATGGCCCTGAAGTCATCTTGCCTCACAAAGCCGGATTTCTTCTAGTTGATTGGAGACGAGCTTGTCATTGACATTGAAACCAGCATCTACAAATTTCATTCATTATCTATTTCTTACTCCATTTATTAAGTCTTATTTGCAGTTACACGCTTGCCGTTTGTCGAGTTTATTACAGGATATTAGCAGCACCGCAACAGCATTTGGAGCATAACGTGGAACTCTTTCTTAGCAGTGAACTGGGGCAATCGTTGATATGAGCTAGACTCGTCAACGAAGATCTGAAGAATCGCACTCGAACAAGCAAATTCTATCCTAATCTTTTGTCTTCAGATTAGGACGGCCAGTTTGGATTATTTCCTATTCATGCGTCTTTTTCTATCAATCGTGCGAAGTTTTGTGCCTAAGTGTCGTCGAACTACATATGGCCTGATTCTCTTTCAGCCTGAGATATGTAGGCAACTAAAAAACCGGAGTTCAGCCATGTCCATAAGCCTCGTACTTTGGTCCTTGGAATCGAAGTCCTTGGTTTTATCGTGACAAAATTGGCTTTATGTCAACTTCTTTACCCTAAAAACTCTTTCATCCTTTTTGGGTAAAGAGGGGCAGCTGTTGACACCCAATTTTGTCCCGAAAATTTTAAATAATACTAATTATTTAAATAAAAATCAATTTCAAATTTTAAGGCGAATTAATGAAATTTGGAAAAAAGGGCTAAAATCAATGCAGCCCTAATTCTACCCACCCCATGCAATCTCTCTATTTCCCTAACTTATTCTAAAAGAAAGGGGCTAAAATCGTTCTAAATCCTAAAATTTGGCCTAATCACGCAAAACACTTATACAATACACACAAGCTTATCAGTTTTCCCTTTCCCTTACCCTTTTCCTGACCCACAGAACTCCCTTCACCCCAAAACCCTCTAAGCCCGATCCCCCTTCGCAAGAACCCAAAAAACACGAAATTTGAAATCATATCAGTCCAAAAATGGTCCCCTCCAGCTCATCCTCAATCGTACAAACCCATATCCAATTAGAGCCGTTGGAGGGGGTTGTTTGGGTATTTTTCACAATCAAGAACCCTAAATTTTAGAGATATAAAAGAGCTGGGAATCTCATTATTGAAGGAGTGGCAGCCGTGGAGAGAGATGAGAAAATTCAGAAAAACAGCAGAACAAACTCAAAATTTGTACATAGAAGGTTGGTTTTTAGTCTGGGATTCCAAGAAAATATAGTGTAGCTGTTACTGTTCTCCTTGGTTTTTGTTTATCGCTTCTTCGTAAGTCGAGTCGTCGACCTCGCTCGAGTCGACGACCTCGTTCGAGTCGCTTAGTCGAGTCGCTTTACTTCGGATCCTCGCCCTGGATCGCTGCGTTAAAACAGGTAATAATCTTTAATCCCATTTCTGTTCTGCTCTTCACTTATGTATTGATTTTGTGAAACATTTTGCTATCTCGCAATGTTCTCATTTCCTTTTAATCTAAACCTGTTTATAGCAAATGTGTCTGAACTATTTGGTTTATGTTAGTTTAATGTCGACTTGAGCCTATTTAACTGTCTGTGAGCATGTTGTATGAGTTCACTTTAAAGTTTTGATCTTTTGACTAATTGTGTATAGATAGTAGTTTGTTTAGTTAGTCTTGCTTATTTTGGATCTCATTTTTACTTGATTAACTTAGGAGTTTAGCTCGTATAAATGTGTATAAAGATAAGGTTAGTGTAACTAATTTCTTGTCAGGTTTTCCTAGGACTTAGAAGCTGTTTAGTTAATTCTGCATAATGATATCATTGTAGTCCGGGAAATCAGTTGAGTATGGTCTAAAATTCTTCAGTGTTAGTCTAATTTCCTGGATTATTTGTGAATGAAAAGAGAGAGGCAATTGCAGCATTCTCCTTGAAATTGGTTCAGGTTTTCTGTGAGCTCTGGGGTCTGGTCCTTGATTCTTGTGAGTTGTGTGAGGTCTGGTTCTTAGTTTATTAGATGTGAGAGGCTGTATTTCTATGTTCAGGTGTGTGTGTATTTGTTCAATTTGTGTCTAGTTGTGTTTTCAGCAGTGCCTCTGTCTGGTTGAAATGAGTGTGAGGGAGGTGAGTGTTTGTTCAGGTTTGTTGTTGCTGGAAGTTTAATGGGAATAGGAGTTGGTTTCTAGGGGTTGGAGTTAGTTGATTGGAGCTTGTCTAAGTTAGTTTGCAGGTGCCTGGGCAGTTCTTGGTGGTCTGTATTCAGGTGAGGATGTTCTGTTGGTTTCAAGGGATGATCACAGGTTGCTTAAATTGTTTCTGGTCATTGCAGGTGCAGGTAGTTAGCTTTAGGCCTTAAGGGGGTCTGCTTGGTTATTAGTTGCAGGGTCTGCTAGATATAGGAGCTGGATTTGATTTCTGGTGTTGTTAGCAAAGGTTTGAGGGGCCTGATTTCTAGTGAATTAAGATGGCAGCAGATTGCAGGGGTTTCAGGAGAGGCATAATGGGTTTCCGTTGTTGTGTTAAGTATGCAGTTTAGCTAGTGTATGCAAGCAGGTATGTTGGTGAGAGAGTGATGAGGCTGTGCGTATGTGCCTGGGGTTTCCTGTTTGCTCAGATGTTGTCAGGTGTTTGTGGGTGAGATTAGGGAGTAGGGTGTGAAGCGATGCAAGTAGTATAGAGGGTGCAGGGTGTTCAAAAGGAATCGGAGGGTGGCTGAGCAATGAATAGAGGTTCTTTCTTGTTTCTGGGTCAGTCCTGGAGTAGTGTTGAGAATCTGTGAGTGTGAGAATGGCGCTGATAGTTCTTGGAGGATGTGTGAGAAGTTTGCTAGTGAATGGAGTTTATCGCTAGGTGCTAATTTCATAGTAACTTGTCCTTTGACATTGTTCCCTCTCTGTGTACTGTAAAGAGTTCATGTTGAGTAAGTTATTGCATGAAATCATGTTTTAGTGTTAAGTTGCTTCAGTTTCGTTTTAAAAAAGGAAGGTAGTTGATTCTTACTTAGGGAGTTTCAATTTTTAAAGTTATTTAAGTGAAGATCATGTTTCAAATTTTTAAAGTTCTTTTATTAATTCATCAGGTTCTTAAATCCTATTTTGGAGCAGCATATGGCTGCTACATGTTAACTAATGTGTTATGAGCGCTTACTTGATGATTGTGGTGCCTCGATGTTTTAGGAACCTTGTTTTAGTGGTAACTTGTAAAGCTATATGCTAGCAGAATGTTTGGCTTGAATTTGTCTCATGTGGAAATTTTTAATTACAAGGGATACTCATTATGTTGGTCTTGAATAAGCAGTATAAGTTGCCTTTTAGATTAAGTATCTTGTGCTGTCAGTTTTGCAGTACTTTACTCAATTAGTTTGTTACATTTATTTAATTTAATACGAATTACTCCTAATCCATTTCCTTTTCTCTGTTTTGTATGGCTCCATTGCGAGCTGAGTCTCGTTTGAGACTTACTTTGATAGGCCCAATGTCAAGCCCGTTTTGCATCAACCTCTATTTGGTTCAAGTTCAGACTTTGTTCGTTGGGATAGGATTAGAAAATTGGTCATCCAGCCCGCTTTTCTGCACATGTCTTCAGCTTTTAGCTGCTCTCGGGTTCTATCTTTTAACTCTTATCCTTCTTTTTTCCTTTAGAATATTTATGTAAACCTTGTAGAAACATTTTACTAATATATATATGTATATAATTTGTTTGAGTTATTTGATTTACTTTTATGTTCATTTTCCTTTATTTTGAGCCGTTATTTAATTTGTTGCAAATCAGGCCATCTAAGCAAATGCGTGCAAAATTTCGTAAATTTTCAAAACCACGATTAATAAGTGACTGTAAGAAAAGACTTCTATCTTATTGATACGAAGTAGTTTCTTTTAAAAAGTCAAAATTTATAAAGAAGTTTTAAATAACTTCTAAATGTCCCGAAACAACTTTGCAAAAAGCGACTTGAAACCTAAAGTTCCATCTTATGGTGAGAAACTTGGGTTTTAAGGTTGAAATTGAGTAAGTGTCGTTTATGTGCTATCACACACGAGTTGGCAAAGAAATTAGGACGATCAAATCGTTCATTTTCAAAAGAAAATGCGCTTTATTTATTTAATTTATTTTGAAAATAATTAAAGCTTTTGAATAAATTGTAAAATCTTTTGAAAACTTACTAAATTTAATTAGTTGAATTAATTAATAGTTCAATTAATTATTTTTTAGAAAATGCGCATAAATAGCACTTGCAAATATTTTGGAAACCTGTCGGATTAATCGTTTTTAACGGAATTTCGAAAGTGCCTTAAAAACCTTCTTTCGAAATTAACAAAACCTCTTACCTTTAGAATCTCTGAAAGAAAGACCGTCTTTTATAAAAACGGAGTTTTGCACGCATTTATTTATCTGGTTCCCTGTTTTTCCTTAAATTGGGTGGCGACTCCAAAAACTCCAAAAGAGTTAGTCCATCCTGTCGATATTCCTAAATTTAGCCTTTCAGGGTTAATTTTTTGGGGGTTCAACAGAGGGAATGCTAGACGAGATTATGGAGGTTATGGAGATCACTTTGGAGGCCAACCGGAGCCTTACCAAGGGGGTCGTGAAAACAACAATCTCAATAGTGTGAAGCTCACTATTCCTTCTTTCAAAGGAAGTAGTGACCCGGTGGAGTACCTTAAATGGAAGTTGTCCATCGAGCGGATATTCGACACCAATGATATGCCCGAGGAGAAGAAGGCCAGGTATGCAATATCTTTCTTTGAGTCCTTTGCTTCTACTTGGAGGGAGTCGATCAAAAGAAATAGAAAGAGGACGGGGATGGCTATCAATCTTACTTGGGTTGAATTGATTCGTGTGATGGATGAGAAGTACTTGACTCACCAATACCGTGTGGAACAATACAAGCGTCTCTATGAGTTAAATCAAGGTTACAAGACGATTGGGGAGTACTTCAATGAATTTAAGCAAATCCGGATGTCCCTAGATTTGGATAGGGAAGATGATGAACAAGCCGTGATTAAATTTCTAAGTGGGTTGAATCGAGACATAGCCTCTCAAGTAAAGTTTCATAAGTACGAAAACCACTATGAACTCTTTGATGATGCGGTTGAAGCCGAGAAATGGCTCAAGGATGAGAAGTCCAAAAGCAACACTCCTATTACCACAAGTAAGCCAAAGGAGTGGAAGACTCCAAATGCAAACTTTCCAAGTGCAAGTGCTAGCAATGAAGTGAAGAAGCCATATGAGAAGACTACACCACACTTGGAAGGTAATTCTAAAACTCACTTGATCAATCATACTTCTACTTCTACTCAATGCTATAAGTGTAAAGGGTATGGACATATTGCTAAAGATTGTCCTACAAAAAGAACCATGGTTGTGGTTGCAATTTGGTGTATGAGCAAGATAGTGAGCCCGAAAATGAGGGAGTAGAGGGATATGAGGAAGTTGAATGTGAGGATTCCATAGAAGAAGATGATGGTCCTCATATTTTCTTGGTGGTTAGGAGGAGTTTGAGTACCATTTTCATGGAAGAGGAGGCGGAGAATGTTCAAAGAGAAAACCTCTTTCATGCTAGATGTCGAGTCATGGGTATAGTTTGTTCCATGATTGTTGACTCGGGAAGTTGTGCCAACATAGTGAGCCAAACATTGATTTCCCAATTGAAGATACCCACCTTGAAACATCCCAACCCATATCGATTACAATGGCTAAGTGAGTGTGGGGAATTGAAGGTGGTGAAGCAAGCATTGATTGAGCTTAGCATTGGGAACTATAAAGACAAAATCATGTTTGATGTTGTCCCGATGCAAGCATGCCATGTATTATTTGGGAGACCATGGCAACTTGATAGATGTGTGGTACACGATGGCCGGACCAATTCATATACGGTCAAGCATGATGGGAGGAAGTATGTGCTTAGACCTTTGACTCCAAGGCAAGTAAGGGAATATTACAAACGAATGAGAGAGTTAAGGGAAGCGGCTAAAGCAAAGTCACCCATTGTACTTGAACCCGAGGCAAACAATCTCATTTTCTTGCCAATGCATGGTGAAAATGAGAGTCACTCCACTTCAAATGAGAGAGAAAAGATAGAGAGAAGTGAGGGAGTGGCCGGTGACAATCCAAGAGAGGAAAAAGGAGAGGATTTGAGGAGTGATGTGAGTGGATTGTTACCATAAACTACACTTGACCTTGAGGTAAAATTGAGAGAGAAAAAAGGTGAGGAAAGAAAAATTGAGAGTGAGAGCACCCATTGTTCTAAAAATTCTTCATCTTCTACTTTTTCTTGTGAAAGTTCATGTGTAGGTACAATTGAAGACAAGCCATTGGAGCCTCAACCATGTGCTTGGAAGGAAAGACAAGAGGGGAAAAGTTCTCAAAGTGAGCTTCATGACGGAGGATTTGCATATGACACTTCAAGCCTTGTTAGTGATCAAGGAAGTACTACAAATGTAAGTGTTGCTTCACCTTTTCATGAGCCTACTAACTACTTGTCTTGTGATGACTCAACACTAGTTGGTGTTTTTGATGCATCTACTGAGTATATCACTAGTGAAGAGTCTAGTTGTCAACTTGAGTGTGCTTGTGAAACACTAGTTGAGAGAAATGCTAAGCCACATCATGATGTGAGCCCATAGTTTATTGAATCTCTCCCTAGTGTCGATTTGATAGTTGACAATGATTGTGACCTTTGCTATGATACACCACCGATCTTTGACAAAGGGGAAGATGGGATAGTTGATCATTCCCTTATCGATATGCTTTTATTTGGTGGACCAATGTGTTGCGGTAAAGATGGAATTGACTTTGAGGAGTCCAAGTTGCATGAATTGGACAAGGTTGTTTATGATGACTCCTCAAGTGAACCTAGTCTTTATAACTTGTCTATGCTTGATCATGATAGTGAGATGCATGTTTATACTAATCCTTTTTTGAAGGCATTCTCATTAGTGGTAATGACTTGTATCGGACTAGGGTGAATAGTAAAATGGAACCCCCATAGTGTGAAGGATTTGATTCCTTAGGCAACCCATTGTTTGAGAATTTGGGTGAGGTAGATGGTTCTTTGATGACCCTACTATTGCTTGTTGGGGTTATGATGAAGAAGAATCCATCATCAATGCCTTCCTTGAGAGCTTGTCTTTTGAGAAGGGTTGCTTAGGCGATGAAATGAGGGGGGAAAGGGAATCCCTTGGTGTGAGTAAGTATGATCTAAAGAAGGGGAGTGGAGTACTTGATACTACTTGTATGTTGAATTATTCGACTCACTCCACTCCACTTATTAAACACACCTTGAGGATTGATTAGTGTGTTGATCTTGAGCTTAAGGTTCAGGGGGATTTTGATAGCTTGATCTTGCATTTTCCATGTCCCTGTGACCTATTTGCTCTTTATCGTGTTGAGTGCATGTTGTTAATTAACCAAGTACTTGTTGTTTTCCTTGGAGACTTGATCTTTGTGATTAGTATTGATGCTTGGTTATACCACAAGAGAGTGTTTTCCACACTTCTTGCACTAACCTACTTTCAAAGTAGGAAATCTTGTGTTTGCTTGTCGTTACTTGTAGGTTCTAAGCTCCATGTTAAGGCAAGGGAGATCTTGGAAAAGACCTATGTCAAAGTGACGATCAGGGGTTTCAAGGGAGGAGAGCATTGGGCACCCCGAAGAGATGATGCCATGGATGTGAATGCATTGATTTCGAGGACGAAATCTCGTCAAGAAGGGGAGGATGATGCGGGGCAAATTGAGCCAAGACACTTTCCAACACTTTCAAATGTGTGCCAAGCTTGGAAGATACAAAGGACTTGAAGTCAAGAGCTTTGGAAGTGTTTCGGATGGTTTCAGCATTAAGCCTCACGCCCAAGGAGGAGGAGGGAGGCCCAGCACATCCAGGCGCCCCGCCTGAAGACCTTACTGCATAAGAGTGCAAATGTGCACAGACGCCCCGCCTGCATAGGTGCCCCACCTGCCTAGGCGCCCCGCCTGACCCCAGGCGTCCCTCCCAGCTTCAAGCGCCCCTCCCGGCTTCAGCACACTCCAGGCGCCCCTCCCAGCTTCAGGCGCCCCTCCCAGCTGCTGAACTTATGTTTCTTTTACTGTTTTGCCCTACGTGGCTTATTTGATGAACCTTATTAGTAAGGGTATTTTGGTCATTGTGTAAGCTTGGGAAACACTATAAAAATCCAAGTATAGCTTATTTTACACTTAGATTGTTTAGACGAATGATTATTGAATATTGTAAAGAGTGGAACTCTTTGGGTTTATGAAAACCAACCTATGTTTGGGATTTGTGTGCTTCTAGTGGATTCTAGTTGGACAAAGACCCCGCCCCGATCATTCTACTTGCGAGTTCCCGTTGACTCGAGGGTAGTTGCGTAGTGTAGGTGATCCTTTACATCCACCCGGGGTGTAACGAAACGAGTTCTCCATTGCTACTTGGGTCTTTGTTCGAGCCTCGTCTCGCTTTCTGTCTTATTTTATCGCTTCCGTGTTTTCCCTCCATCAAGCAGTTTGGCCGAAGGATTGGATCGGTCTCTCTTATCGATCGATCAAGAAACGGAGTCGAGTTAAAGGATAAGCTCATATCAGCTCAATTCTCAACAACTTCCATTATTTCCGATAGCCGTTGGACGTGGATAACAACCTCATCTGATAGTGGAGAGACGTTTGTGGAATGAGCTTTTACTAGGGTTTGGACTCTTAGCTATAAATACAACCTCATTTTCCCGTTGTAAGGTTACGTTCTTCTGAACATAACTCTCCCTTAAGCATTTATTATCATTGCAATTATTACTATTGCATCGCCACCACTACTATGCCACCACAAATATTATTCTGTTCGCCACCACCTCATTGTTATAATTTGGCTTTGCTTTGGAGGAAGCATTCACCTTTCCAGTCGGAGCACGAGCAATCAATCAATACAATAAGCTTATTTCTTTTCATTTACTGCTTTAAATATTGTTCTTTGGCTTATCTACATCTGATATCGTTATTATTATCTACTGTTCAAGTCATTGTGCTATTCATCGTTATTCAAGTCGTTAACCCCTAAAATCAATAACCTGAAGTGTGTTAATACTAATCGATCTATTATTTATAACAACTGTCTGTTTAGTCGTAATTGTCAACGTAATCAGTCAGTCTCATTATGTTGTCCGCTAAATTGATTTACCATCCGCTCGTTACCTGACATACCACTTTCTTATTTGCATACTGTCCGTTTAATTTGCTTCTGTTATCATTACTTGTTATTCTTATTCTTAATCAAAATATTAATCATCTGTGTGGTATTTCAAACGAACAAAGGCACTTTTTATGTTAAATGAAAGCTTAGCAATCCAACGGTTGAAATTTCGATTTAAAGCAGCCGCCTTTGGCTCAACTAAATATAAATATTAATTGTAATACCTGAAACTAATTTTTAGGATATACAAGTTGCACAGATAAAAATGAACTTTTAGTGATTGTTAGAAATAGTGTTTTGGGATTAAAGTTGATCGGTGGTAGTGTTACAACCGGAAAGGGAAAAAAACAAGATGAAAAAGAGAAGACTTAGAGGAAGAAAGAAGAGGAGCACCAATTAGTAATTGATGGGTTATTTAATTTAGGATCAGGGTATACGAGGTAAAAATTTTGCGGGAAAGCCACTTTGGCACCCGCTTTGTGATGCATAGCCTCTGTTCACAAATTCGCTGAGAATTAGCCACTAGGCGCGTTTTTAAAAAATAATAATAATATAACGACGTCATTTTACACCTTTTGGAAATTCCGGTTTTACCCTTTCTTATTTTTAACTTATTCATGGTTTTTGTTTCTCTCTTTGATACTGTGACTTTTGAATTCTATCAAAATATACGAACTCTCTTTCGAAATACACCAATTTCTTATTTATGAGATTTTGAAGCTCTGTGTTTGGGTAAAAACTTTGTTTTGTTGTTTCGTATATTAAGGTAACTGTGTTTACTTCGCATTGTTATTTTTTCATTTTTGTACGGGTATATGAGTTATTAGGTTATGATTTTGTTTCGAAAAATGTTTAGATTTTCCATTGGGGTACAGTATAAGCTTTTGATTCCCCTTTAAATGGTGGGATTTTTTTAAGGGTAACGATTTTTTCTGTGAAATCCCTTGCCCCAGAACTATATACTGTGACCTTTTGTAGGGGATAGACTGTTGCCCCATGATAAAAAACTGAGACTGTGTGTTTTTAACAGGTATTGTAAATGGTGGGTTATTTTAAAAAAGGGCAACGGTTTTTTGAGAAACCCTTTGCCCCAGAACTATATACCGTGACTTTGTAGGGGATAAACTGTTTTCCCATGATAAAATACTGGGACTCTTTGTTTAACAAGTAGTTGTGTCCCAGTTCTAAATTATGGGACTTTGTATAACAAAGCATTTATAATCCTCCAGCACAAATACTGTGACTTTACACATGAAATACTTGTACCCCCAACACCAATGTCCTGGGGAAGTCAGTCTGTGGATGGGCCAACAAGCTTTTTGTGTGCCCCATAATAAATACTGGGACCCTTTGTTTAACAAGTGCTTGTGCCCCAGTTCTAAAATATGGGACTTTGTATAACAAAGCATCACAGGGCCCCAGCACAAAATACTGTGACTTTACTCACGAAGAACTCGAGCCCCCAGCACCAGTGGCTGGGAAGTCAGTCTGGGGAGGGGTGGGCCAACAAGCTGTCCCCTAGTACAAACATTGTGACTTTGCACATGAACTACTTGTGCTCCCATCACCTTTGTCTGTGGGTTTTTTAGCTGCAAGCATATAGGTGTTAATTTTTCTTTGTTTTATTTTAATACATGTGCTAATGTTACAGCTATGGAGATTATACCAAATGATGAGGGTATGGATAATCTGCCAAACGACGATGGTATATTGGTTCCATTCGCGCAGTGAAAAAATCGTGATTGCCAGTGGAAAGGTGACACATAGTATCGTGGATTACTTGAAGGGTTATTGTCTGCCGATTACCTGGAGATTCTGAAGCAAGGGCCATTCGGCGAGTTTATGCTTTTGGAAGATGCTAAATATTCTGGGAGGCTTATAAATTGTTTTCTGCAGTCTCAAATAGTTCTTCAGACAACACTAAGCTTAGCTTCAAAGTTTTCGGTTATATAGTAGATTTTATAGCTGATGATTTTCATGTAGTTAGTGGTCTTAATATTTCTAGTGTTGTAGATATAAGTATTTTTAAGCTTTCAAAGAGTAGATTAAAGGAGAATTATTTCAGGAATCCTGAAGAGGATGTTAATAAAAAGGACAGCAAGTGGACTTTAAAATTATATGACTTGCTTGATTTGATTGAACAGCATTCAGTTATGTGAGAGTGACTCCAAAGAACAAGGGTAAAGTGAATAGAGTGTCAGCTACACGATTGAATGTTCCATTAGAGCAAGATGATGCTGTTAAACTAGCTGAGGTATATTTGCTTAATTCTGTTTTATTGGGCCGGCCATTACCTAGAGTAGTGGATGATCAACATATGATTATTATTGATGATGAAGAGGTGCATAGATGTTATCAGTAGGGTACTGAGATATATCGTCAAATGGTACACCATTTGCAGTCAATGATAAAGCCAAATTCTTCTACTTATTTTGTTTTCTGGTATGCCCTTTCTATTCTGTTGCTGGGTGGCAGAGGTGTTCCCTGTGTTCAGGCAGTATTTTACTGTTCGTCCAAGGATCAAACCTCTGATGCTTCGTTACACATGTACTGTTACCCCTCATTACAATGTCTTGTGTGATGATTACTTTCATAATGAACATGTGAGTTTTACGAGTACTTGCTTTTGTTTGTTATTTCTTTTTTTTACTTTTTGTTGGTTTTGAAATGTACTTTTTAACAGTTTTGGGAGGATGCCTCAGTGAGACCAATAAGGCATAAATCTAAACGTGCTTCAACTTCAAAGTCACCCTCAAAGTCATCTTCAAAGACTAGTTCAACAGTAGAATCTATTGACATGAATGAAGTTGTAAAGGTGAAATTCTTTGTGGGTTTTGTCTTTTGATTTTTTTTCTTATGTGGTTTTAATGTTTTTTCTTTTATCAGAGGTTGACAGCTAATCTCAAAGTAAACTTACCTACTGAGACCAAGATTCAACATATGATCAATTCCTCAGAAAATAGTATGAAGAAAGATCTTGCTGACATGGAGAAGAGGATTACAGATCAGTTGAATGCAAAGTTTGATTCATTACTGCTTCTTGTTGCAAAATCAAAGACAAGTGATCTTGGAGAAAACTGTAGTGTTTCTGTAAGTAAATCAGACACCAGAAGTAGAAATGAGAAGAGCCATTTTGTTGATGATTTGAATTATTCAGATGGTCGGGATAGTTTTTTCAAAGAACCATATAATCGGTCCGAGCTTGTTGGTAGGGTACAAAGTGATCACGGTATTTCAGCTGCTTTAATAGAGAAAAGCGATCAAATAATAGTGGATGTTTTAGAGGAATACAAAGCTGATACCTGTGACCCCATTGATGAAGCAAAAGGTACAGATGGTTTAGAAAAGACGCCATCAAATTCAGACCATCATCAAAAAAGTCATGGTAATCAAATAGAGTATTCTATATAGCCGTAATCTAAGTAAAAGGGAATTTGTTGTTTAATGTAATGATTTTTTTATTGTATATGCAGATAAACAGAATCCTTCATCTGATTTATTGCACAAATGTCCATCTAAAGATGATGATGTATCTTTGAATCCAACAGATGTTCAGCTTTGTGATGAAAAAATTTATTCCACACTTAATGGTAAGAAGAAGAAAACTTGTTGGTAGATTCAACCAACATATTATGTACTAATACTGTGTTTTTATGATATGCTAATGTCCCAGATAAAAAAATACTGGGACTCTTTTTTTAACAAGTACTTGTGTCCCAGTTCTAAATTATGGGACTTTCTATAACAAAGCACTATAGTCCCCAGCACAAATACTATGACTTTTTCATATTGATGCGGGGCAATTCAAGAAACCATCCAAAAGCACCATCCAAGGCCAAGGAAGAGCACTTCAAGGTCATGCATTGGAACGCCATGGAAAGAAGAGCATCCGAGACACATTTCGAAGTGTTTCAAGAAGCTTCAGGAAGAGGCGGACCGCCTAAGTTTAGAGGCGGACCGCCTAGTGAATGCATGCTCTCTGGATTTTAGGAGGCGGACCAAGAGGCGGAGCGCCTAGGGGTGTTGAGGCGGAGCGCCTACTCTGTGGAGGCGGGCGCCTACTCCCTGCTATTGTTTGACGGGAATTTGACTTAAGTTACTATGTAATTCCTATTATGCCTCTACGTGGCTTATGACTTTAGAACATACTTAAGGGTACTTTAGGTCTTTCATTAATGTCTAGGAAAGGCCTATGAATACTCCATAGCTTGCATTTTTACTTAGTTAGCTATTATGATGAATGATTGAATGACAATGTTCAAGAGTGGATTCTCTTAGAATGAAACCCTTTTTGAGTTGGTTTGAGTTTACTAGTGGATTCTAGTTGACCCCCAAACCCCTCGATCATTCTAATTGCGAGGCCGTTGTCGTCTCGAGGGTAGTTGCATAGTGAAGGTCCTCCTTGACGCCGATACGAGGGTATCTCGGGACAAGTTCCCCGGGGCTACTTCGTAGGGAGTTCGAGTAGTGTCTCGCTCTCTTATCTTTATTTCCATGTTTAGTTTGATCCTTATCATCTTGGTATCAGAGCAGGGCTTGGGTTTTGTTTCTACAAACCCCGGACCCTTGATTCTTCGTGCCTAGGTCGATTCCTATCTTTAGTTTTCGTGTTGTTGTTATTGAAAGAAGAAAATCACAAAAAAAAAATAGAAAAGTTGAAAATACCAGAAAATTTCTTCTATCTTGCTTTTTGGATTGATTCTTGTTGTGATTGATATTGGGGTTTGTTCCTTATTGAAAACCCGTTATTTTGGTACCCAACACACATGATTTGGAGTTGTATTCCATGATTTGAGATTTGAAACCCTTGAAAATTTTGAAAATTTTGAAACCCTAGTTATGAACATGATGAACATAGTAGATTGTTGGATTTTGATTGGGGTTTGCTTAAAATCATTGGGGTTTGATCTTTGTGATTGAAACAACATTTGGGTACCTTCGGATTGCTAAAACATCATGTGATTTGTTGGATTTTTGGGTGCTAAAGTCGAAAAACACGAAGTGAAACTGTGCTGAAAATTGCAGAAGGCGGAGCGCCTAAGCTTAGAGGCGGAGCGCCTCAAGTTTTTGAACTCTCTGGATTTTGGTGAGGCGGAGCGCCTCCTCACTGTAGCTTTACTCTAGGTGGCTGCTTACTCTGAAGAGGCGGAGGGCCTCAATTTCAGGGCGGAGGGCCTCAATTTTTAGGCGGAGGGCCTCACACCTGAAGCCTTTTGGGTAGTTTTTCCTAGGTTCTTTTGCTTCCTTGCTTGCATACCATCTAACTAGTACTTCCCTAAGTAACTTTCCTACTTAGTTGGTACTAGTCTTTGAAGCTTTTAGGATCATCGTGCCTTAGAAAGGAGACTAGAATTCAAAGAAGACCCGTAGTGCCATTTGACTCAAGTCTTCACTTGAAAGTGCTTATCGTTCCAATCGAGTCCCATTAACTCCACTCACCCCGGAGAGCATTGGACTTGAGAAGTTGAGTGATTGAGTTGTGGTTCGTTGGTCAACTACTTGAAGTTTTTAGGCTCAAACTTGAGTGAAATATCCACCACCACTAAACGAGTGACCCGAGTGTTATACACGTGAGGGTGTGTGTGAGGTGTTTTACTAACGTTTGTTGATTTTATAGGTACTATGGCAACCGATGGAGATGATCCTATGAAAACTTTCACGGCTACCGTTATAGCCAAGTTGGAGGACATAACCTTGAGACTTGAGTCCGTCGAGAGGAATCAAGTTGAGACCGGTGAGAGGAGGACCCCGAGTGTCAAATTGAATCTGGGAAAGGCACAAGTCATAGCACTCCTATGACTCCCGGACGCTTTGTTGAGCTAACCAAGAGGTACGAGCAAAAGAAAGTTGAAGCTCTTCAAGAGTGTGCGTTGGGCAACACCCAACCCGTGGGCAATCCCCACAACTTGGGCAATCCCCAAGGAATTGCTCCACTTCGAAGACCCGTGCGGAATGTCCCACCTCTTGAACAAATTGATGAAGTTCAAGAAGAGGAGGAGGCCGGGTATGGTGATGAAGCCTATAGGTATGATGTTCCTTATTAACCTAGGAGGCAAATGCATTGGGGTCAAAATGTGGATAGGGGTAGAGGCCGAGGTCGAGGGCCACCCATGGGCTATGCTAGAGGGAATGCGAGGAGGGAGTATGTTGCTCATGATGACCATTATGGAGGCCAAACGGAGCCTAACTATGGGGTACGTGACAACAACCACAACCTCAATAGTGTCAAGCTCAATCTTCCATCCTTTAAGAGAACTTGTGATCCGGAGGCATACATGGAATGGGTACTATCTATGGAGAGATTGTTTGACACCAATGAGATGATCGAGGAGAAAAAGGGTACCTATGCTATTTCTACCTTTGAGGCCTATGCTTCTACTTGGTGGGAGTCCATGAAGAGTTCAAGAAGAAGGATGAATTTGCATTTGAATGTGACTTGGGATGAGTTGAAGGTTCTTATGAACACCAAGTACATATCTCCAAGGTATCGACAAGAGCAACTCAAGAAGCTCTTTGAGCTAAAACAAGGTGTCAAATCGGTACATGAGTACTTTGATGAGTTTGAGAAGACCCGGATGGCATTGGATATGGATGCCGAATGTGAAGAACAAGCCATGATCCGCTTCAAGAATGGCTTGAGCTATGGTATAGCTTCTCAATTGCGGTTGCATACTTATCATTCACTCCAAGATCTCTTGGAAGCTGCAATTGAAGCCAAGACTTGGCTTAAGGGAGAGAAGTTCAAAAGCAACACTCCTACCTCCACAAGCAAGCCGAAAGAGTGGAAGACTCCAAGTGCAAACTTTCCAAGTGCAAGTGCTAGCAAAGAAGTGAAGAAGCCTTATGAGAAGACTACACCACACTTGAAAGGTACTTCTAAAACTCGCTTGAGTAATTCTATTTCTACTTCTACTCAATGTTATAAGTGCAAGGGCTTTGGGCATATTGCTAAAGATTGTTCTACAAAAAGAACCATGGTTGTGGTAAGCAATTTGGTCTATGAGCAAGAAAGTGAGTCCGAAAATGAGGGAGTAGAGGAGGATGAGGAGGTTGAATGTGAGGATGCCGTGGAGGATGATGATGGTCCTCATATGTTCTTGGTGGTTAGGAGGAGCTTGAGTACCATTCTCATGGAAGAGGAGGTGGAAAATGATCAAAGAGAAAGCCTATTTCATGCTAGATGTCGTGTGATGGGGCAATTGTGCTCAATGGTTGTTGATTCGGGGAGTTGTGCCAACATAGTAAGCCAAACCTTGATTTCCCAATTGAAGTTACCCACTCGAAAGCATCCAAACTCATATCGCTTACAATGGCTTAGTGAGTGTGGTGAACTAAAAGTGGTGAAGCAAGTGTTGCTTGATTTTAGCATTGGGAACTATAAAGATAAGGTCTTGTTCGATGTTGTCCCGATGCAAGCTTGTCATCTATTGTTTGGGAGACCATGGCAATATGATAGATGTGTTGTGCATGATGGTAGGACCAACTCCTATACGGTTAAGTAAGATGGGAAGAAATATGTGCTTAAACCTTTGACTCCAAGGCAAGTAAGGGAAGACTACAAGCTGATGAAGGATTTGAGGAAAACGGCTAAGGCAAAGTCACCCATTGTACTTGAACCCGAGGCAAACAATCTCATTGTCTTGCCATTATATGTTGAAAATGAGAGTCACTCCACTTCAATTGAGAGAGAAAAGATAGAGAGAAGTGAGGGAGTGACCGGTGACAATCCAAGAGAGGAAAAAAGAGAGGAATAGAGGAGTGATGTGAGTGGATTGTCACCACAAACTACACTTGACCATGAGGTAAAATTGAGAGAGATGAGAGGTGAGGAAGGAAAAATTGAGAGTGAGAGCACCCATTGTTCTAACCCTTCTTTATCTTCTACTTTTTCTTGTGAAAGTTCTTGTGTAGGTACATTTGAAGACAAGCCATTGGAGCCTCAACCATGTGCTTGGAAGGAAAAACAAGATGAGGAAAGTTCTCAATGTGAGCTTCATGAAGGAGGAGTTGCATATGACACTTCAAACCTTGTGAGTGATCAAGGAAGTACTACAAATTTAAGTGTTACTTCACCTTTTCATGAGCCAACTAGCTACTTGTCTTATGATTAATCCACACTAGTTGGTGTTTTTGATGTATCTAATGAGTATACCACTAGTGAAGAGTCTAGTTGTCAACTTGAGTGTGCTTGTGAAACACTAGTTGGAAGGGATGCTATGCCACATCATGATGTGAGCTCATTGTTCATTGAACCCCTCCCTAGTGTAGATTTGATAGTTGACAAAGGTTGTGACCTTTGCTATGACACACCACCAACCTTTGACATAGGGGTAGATGAGATAGTTGATCATGCTCTTGTTGATTTACTACTATTTGGTGGGCCAATGTGTTGTGGTAAAGATGGAATTGACCTTGAGGAGTCCAAATTGCATGAATCGGACAAGGTTGTCTATGATGACTCCTCAAGTGAACCTAGTCTTGACAACTTGTCTATGCTTAATCATGATATTGAGATGCATGTTTTTACTAATCCATTGTTTGAAGGCATTCTCATTAGTGGACATGACTTGTATCGGATTAGGGTGGGTGGACAAATGGAACCCCCATGGTGTGAAGGATTTGACCCCTTAGGCAACCCATTGTTTGAGAATTTGGGTGAGGTAGATGGTGTAATCACCTAATTTTGGCACGAAAATTCAAAAATAGTTTGAAATAGCTCAAACTAGTCGAGCTAACTTTCTAGGATTTTCGCCGAATTTGAGTATTTTATTTTAGCTAAAATTTATCGTTTAAATGATAACAATAATAAAAATTAACAAAAATACTTCTTATGTGTTTTATTATGATTTCATATTTTAATTATAGTAATGTTGCATTTTTTGTAGCTCTAGTTTTAGTTTATTGTATATGCTTTAATTTGTTTGGAACTTTAGTGGCCATTTTGTGAATGAAAACCAAGCAATCAGCTTAGTCTTGCAACCCTCTAGCCCATTGTCTCACCCGGCCCAATGCTCTTGATATAAAAGTTCATATCTTTGCCATTTTTAGCCATTACACCCCTCACCATCACAAAAAGGCAAAACCCTTGCCAAAATTACAAATGACTGCCGGAAATCGCCCCACCGCTCTTCCGCCTGTTCTCCGCCGTCGAACCACCGGCCGATGCCGCCGGAAAATTACGATTTTACGTCTCCAGATTCGCCTCGATCCCCTCTACCCCGATTCACCCATGGTTTTCCTAAAAACACGCTGATTCGGTGTAGATCGGGTTTCGAATGTCCCACTTCCGGCGACTCCTCTTAATTTTCCGGTGAGATTTACATGAAAGGACTCCTCACGTCTTCCCCTATCACCTCCTCTACTCCGTTTTTTGTTTTAATTGGACACTGCCTTTGTCTCAAGGGACCCGATTTGGCATGCTTTATAAGGTTCTTGTCGCCTTGGCTCTTTCCCCTGCTTCTCGTTTCCATTTTTCTTCTCTTATTCTAATCGAGACGATCCTAAATGGGGTCGCTTCAATTAGAATGAGAAAAGTATGATGGAATTTGCTCGTTTTCTTCCGTGATGATGATGCAAATGTGAGAGGATGAATCTGTCACTACAATAGTGGTAATGACAAAGGTATTGTAGAGGCTGTTTCGTTTGTTTGGACAATTTTCGGCTTATGGGGGTTTAGAATGGGTGGCTGTGTTTGGTTCAGTTGTAGCTGCTGTGGTATTGAAGCCGAGGCGATGGTGATAAGGCTGATCCAAGGGTATTTAGGCAGTAAGCAATGCTTTGATTCCCATTCATTGGTGATTTGTAAAGACGATGGTGTTGGCGATGTTTCAATGTTGAGCGAGGCTGATGCAACAATGCGGTGACGCTAGCAGTGTCGAGGGCATCGTTGTAGTTTTGGCTCGCCTATTGCAATGTTGATCTGATGACATTGATGGTAATGTTAGCTAGATGACACTTTGTTTTGCCTTACATTATTCATTACTGTCGGACATTTAGTTTAGGAGAAATGCCATGGTTTTCCCTTGTTTCTTTTGCTTGTTAATTTCATAGTTACCATGAGAAAAATAAATTATCTCATATGTTGTTCCTTGCTTTTACGATTAAATGTATATGACTTTATTTGATTTCATGTATGCCTATGTTCGAGTTCGTGCTAGTCCCTTGATGTTTGTTAGACTTCCAGTAGGTATGAATGGAATATGTGTTTGTTTATCCCATGTAGTTGCCTGAGTTTAAGCATAAGCTTGTATTAGAACTTGCCTTTGTTTATAACAGGTTTAGCTCATCTTGTATAGTGAGTAGGGTCTTCTAGTTTAATGCCTATGCTTAGTAAAAAAAAAAACTTGTCCAAGCTTGTCATTGTTCACTATATTAAGCATAGGGTTGTTTTAGTAGAAATGTCATGTCGCCTGTATCCTATTTAAAATGAATCTTCATTAAAAAAATGTGTTTCTGATGTCTGATCCTACCTAAGCATAATGTTGATGTTTGCTCATCCATTGAGTGACTGGTTTTTTTTTTTTTTGTATCCCAAGTATATACTGAAGTGTGTTGTAAGTTTGAGTGCTTGATCTTTGTTTAAGTGTGTTGATTTGCTTGATAATATGGAAGCACATTAGTCAGGTCAGCATATTTATTAGGGGACTTGGGAATTAGTCTGGCAACGTTAGGAGTTTTCTTAGAAATGTTTGATTCATGTTTGGATCAAAAGATAGTGGGCCAAGTTTAAATTTTGAAGTCAAATTTTACTCAAAAGTGAGTCAAAGATCACTAAAAAGACAAAGGGTACAGCAAGAAAGCAAAAGATTCCCCTGCCCTATTTTTTGTTGTGTAGTAAAGCATACTTATTTTGCAGCTTTGTATCAAAGGTAGCTTTCATCCCTCTTTGCACTATAAACCATCCTCACTTTGCATTTATTGCATAGCATGCTTGTGCTTGCTAAGGGACAAGAAACATTTAAGTTTTGGGGCTGTGGGAAGCAAAGAGAAGCTGACTTTCTCTCAGCTATATAAAGACACATTGAAGACACATTAACTTCTCAACTACCTTGAAATAACCACATCTTTCAGATCTGAAAAAATAGAAAGGAATAGAAAAAAACTTTGAAAAAAAAGAAAGAAAGAAGGCAGTAGAAGAGCAAAGGAAAAAATAGCAAGAAAAGAAGGGCTTGAGTCTAGGTTATTATTTCAAAGGGTTTTCATTTGTGGCTGTTTGTTGCTTGGTGTGGTAAAGTTGTTGGGCCTGTTGGTGGGAGCTTGTTTGCTTGGCTGAATCTTTGCAAAACTTTTGAAAGTTACTTCACTAGGTATTTATTTCCTACCTTCTTTTTTTAGTACACATGAATGATGTATGTTATGTTTAGGATTCAATATGTTAGAAATTTGATATATAAATGTGATACTTTTAAGAGATATTTTTTTTTGGTAGGAACACGATATTTGTAAATACTTAATTTAAGGGGGATTACATAATATGCTCATTCGAATTCCATTGGGATCAATCGTATGAGCAAAAGAGTTCATAGAAAACATAGGAATAGCATGTAATGCACTTAAGTTTCCTAACTTAGATAATGACAAACAATTACTATCCGAAGTTTTTTTCACAAAACTTATGCCTTCCTGATCCTTCTTTAAAGCTTCTTGAACAAAATCAGGAGGTATAGCATAGTGGATGGTGTCAAAAGATTTGGACCTTGAGGGAGCTCCTTTTGCCAGGAGATGAGCAACTCCATTTCCTTGACGAAAATTATGCCGGATTGACGGCATTTCCAGCTTGTGCATTAACAACCTGCACATGTGAACAATAGAAGCATAAATAGGTGATGGATTTTGTAATAGTGAAATTACCTCTGTTGAATCAGTTTCAATTTCTAGTGGACTGAATTTTTTATCATCAGCTAGAAGTAGACCTTCATACAAGCTTAAGAGCTCAGCATGCAAGTAATTGTATGCATGGAATTCTTTATGAAAACCCAGAATCCATTGTCCTTTGAAATTTCTAAACACCCCTCCTATGCTAGCAGATTGATCATTACATTTAAAAGAACCATCGATATTAAGTTTAATTGTATCATGTCAAGGAGGAAACCATGAAACCTTTATGCTCCTAATAATAGTCTTCCTAGAGTTGACTGAGGTCAAAAGCTTAAATTCTAGGGTTTTATTACGAAATTGGCTAAAAACTAAAGGAGAACTCATATTATTTTGCATTGTTATGGTTTCTATTAACCCATAGGTTCCATAAAGAAAAAAAAATAAAAGTTCCTCCCAACAGTAGTGGCTACTTCTAGGATGACTAGAAGACTCCCTTGCACTAGAGAGCCAATGCCTATCTGGGTTTATATGATGGCTGATGGATCCGTCTCTCCAAAATTGTCTTGCAATGATGCAATCAAAAAAGATATGTTGGGCAGTTTCAATATCATTTTTACAAATGGGACACATAGGATTTATGTTTATCCCAATCTTGTGAAGATAGCACCTAGTAGGAAGTCTATCATGTTGGCATTGCCAAATAAAAAACTTGATCTTATTAGGAACATCAATTTGCCAAAGCCACATAAAATCTTCAGTGCTACCTATATGATGATCTATCTGAGCATATAGAGAATTCTGAACAAAGGAGCCATTAGATGTTAGAGCCCAAATAGGATGATCTATAGTAGCTTGACACAAAGGAGGGGTGGCCCAATTAAATTGATCTTTAACGGAGGTAGGAAGGAGAAAGCCAAGTTGGGATAAATCCCAAGAGTTATTTGTAACAATATTACACACTCTCTTAAGTTGATCATTCTTAGTCAAAGGGCCATAAATCATACTTCTTAGAGTAACTCTATTAGGAAGCCATTTGTGATCCCATAAGGAAATATTTCTACCATTACCCATTGCCCACTGAGTGTTATCGAGACATATTGGGAAGGACTTTCTAATGCCTTTCCAAAAAAAGAATCAGACTTAGAGTAGGACTTTTTTGAATATTTATTACTAATGACTTTAGTCCAAAGCTTACCAGGATTTGAGAGAAATCTCCAAGCCAAGCTCACTAGAGAAGCATTATTCTTAGTCCTAGCTTTGGTGATAGAAAGACCACCTAGGTGTTTGGGTTTAGTCACAGTATCCCAAGATAAGAGGTGAATCTTTTTCCTATGATCACTAGAACCCCATAAGAAGTCTCTTTGAATTTTGTCAATTAAACTAAGAGTTTTCATAGGAAGACAATGGAATTGCATGATGTGGTTAGGGATAGTGTTCAAGGTAGTTTTAACTAGAGTTGCCCTTCCAGCTAGGTTGATAAAATTTGTTTTCCAACTAGCAAGCCTAGAATGAAGATTATCTATAACAAACTGATAATCACTATGTTTTGGCATTCGACTAAGAATAGGAAACCCTAAGTATTTGCCAAAGTGATTTCCTTTCTTGAATTGTAAAATATTTGTTAGGTGAACAGCCAAGGAAGGGTCAATATTGTTTGAAAAAATGATTTTAGATTTTTCATTATTTACTTTCTCTCCCAACATGTGACAAAATAGGTCTAGCGTATCTTTTATAGCATGAGCAGATTTAGTATTTGCTCTAGCAACAAAAGTGATATCATCAGCAAAGAAAAGGTGGGACAATTCAGGACCATTAGTTGATAGTTTTATCGAATCCCACAAATTTTCTTCAGTTTGTTGATTAACATAGATAGACAGCAATTCCAAACAAAGAATAAAAATATATGGAGATAAGGGATCTCCCTGTCTAATTCCCCTCGAAGGAGAGAAAAATTCTGTTTTACATCCATTGACAAGGACAGATATTGAAGATGTAGTAATGCAGGATAATATCAATTTTGAAATCTTTGGAGAAAATTTGAAAAAAGCTAACATGGTGCGGATGAAAGACCACTCTTAGCACCTTTCATTCGATTGAACTTATGAATTATCTCTTGAATGATTATGGCATTGTCTGAAGCTCTTCTATTTTTCATAAAACTTGCTTGACATGGACTAATTATATTTTCTAGGTGATGCTTTAATCGATTTGCAATAATTTTAGTAACAATTTTGTAAACCGTATTACATAGACCTATAGGCCTAAAGTTTTTCAGGTTTACAGCATTTTTCACCTTAGGGACAAGACAAAGGTATGTTGTATTAAGATTTGAAGGCATAACACTGGTACGAAAAATCTCATGACAAATGTTATTAACTGAAGAGCCAACAATATTCCAATTAGATTGAAAAAAAATAGGATGCAATCCATCAGGACCTGGAGCTTTATAGGGTTTAAAAGAGAACAAAGCATTTGAGATTTTGCAATCCTTTAAAGGACTATCTAAGGTAGTCAAATCTGTACCACTATACCTTAATGCATTATTATTAATAGGAGCTAAATTGCTACTCACCTGACTAGTGGCATAAAGTTGATAAAAATAGGAAGTTACATGCTCAAAAACTAATTTAGGATAAAAAATTAGGTTCCCACTATTGTCCTGAAAATGAGAAATTTTATTTCTTCTTCTACGATTTAAAGTTGAAATATGGAAGAATTTTGTACTAGCATCCCCATAACTTAACCAATCTAATCTAGATTTTAACTTCCAAAATTCTTCCTCTTGCTTTAAAATGGTATTATAATCCCTAATCAAATCTTTTTCTAAATTTTGAAGGAATAAACTAGTAGGATAATTTGGGGAGAATTGAACACCTCTAAGTCTAGCTAGGGTATTAGTCTTTTTGCGAAAAATATTACCAAAAGTCTCCTTATTCCAAATTGTAACATTATTCTGAAAAGCTTGGGTAGCCTCGATTAAGGGTCTATTATGCCATGCATTTGACACAATATTCTTAAAATCAGGGTGCGATAACCACATTGTTTCAAGCCTAAAAGGTTTAGTATACCCATGATGCACCCTTTTATCCAGACTTAATAACATGGGATTATGATCCGAGTACGTTTTAGGTAAATGGATCACACTTGCATCTTTAAAGAGGGAAATCCACTCTTGATTTGCCAAGCATCTATCTAGTCTTTCTAATATCAATCCTCCTCTTCTACTTCTATGATTCGACCAAGTAAATTTGGAACCCTTAAACCCTAAATCACTTAAATTGCAATAGTCAAGGCAGTTTCTAAAATTCATAGTATTCCTATAATTTATAGGTCTTCCATCCCATTTATCATCTTGGGATAAAACTTGATTGAAGTCACCACTAACTAGCCAAGGACCCCTATAATTATCATACACACGCATGAGATTTTCCCATAATATTTTCCTATTATAACATGAGGTACTAGCATAAATAATAGAAAAAAACCAATTAAAATTTAGAGGAGAATATAATACCTTTATCATTGCATGAATCTCATTTCCATTAATATGGATATCAGTAATGGTAACAGCCTCATTTTTCCAAAGGAGAACTAAACCACCAGACCTACCTTCAGCAGGAATCTCCACATAGTCAGTGAAATCATATCTAACCCTAAAGTCATGATGATCATCCATTTTTGTTTCAAGAAGGGCAACTACCACTGGTTGATAAACTTCTATAATATCCCCAAAGTTCCTACGAAAATCTGGGCGACCTGCACCTCTAGCATTCCAAATTATAAATTTTATTTGTCTATCCATTTGAACATTTGCATTAGGATTTTCAAATAATTTCCAATTCAGGGTCAGTTGTTAATTTCGGGTTCAATACCACTGCATACTAGCCCACAGTCTTGTTTGCTGGTGCCCTCACATCCAATGAGCACTTGAAGAGAGTGGGATGACATGTTAGAATACATTTCCTGTCGAGTCTTTCTCTGTAAAGTAGAATAATAATTTCCTTTAGGTTTGCAAATTCCGTGCGACTCTCCCTTCCCCTTAACACGATTTCCTGCTCCTCTCTCTGATTTTGCTCTGGTTCTAATGGATTGGGATGGACCACTGGAGGTGGTGGTGGGACTGGAGGATGAGGAATGTCCATCTGCATGGGAGCCTGGGGATTGATTTGTACATGCAGTGGATTGAGATTTTGAGGAACCACATTCAGTTGTTGAAAAGGCTGATTGAGAGTCATGTCCCATGCTATGAAGACTGGATTTTGAGGTGGCATCACCCTCGGAGGAAAGAAAGGAAGGTCCATCAGTAGTTGTCCTGGGAGAGGTTGTATGAATTGTGGCCACATGTTGTTCATGTAGTTTTGCATGGTAAGATGCATTCCCTCGCTTACTATCTGAGCTAAGTAGTGAGGGTCTTGTATCACTGCATATGCTATTTGCCCATTTAGTGTCATTGGTATTGCTATTGCATGGCCCCAAAGTGTGGATTCCACCCAAGATTGTGGTATGCGATCTAGTTGTGGAGGTAGAGCAAATATTAGTGGTTGATTGATCAGTGGGGGAGGTGGAAATTGAAAGTTGTTTGGCAATGGAATGTTTTTGATCCATGACTTTTGATTTCTTGTTTGAAAAATGTTGATGAATTATTTGTCTCACTAGTTTTTGTGAGTCCTCGCGACTGTAGGGAATTTTCATTTTGATTTATAGAAGACGAGTTGAAGTGAGTAGGAGAAGTGAGATTATGCATGGGAGATGGCGTGTTGCATTTGCCATATGATATTTGTTTGTCAGATTCCCCACTTTTAAAATCACTAATCGTATCTTCATGTGAGTTTGGTGGAGTAGTAATTTTAGGAGAGAGCACGATTTGGTCAGATTCGATAGGAATAGAAGCTTTGTTTTTTGAGTAAAAGTTTTGAGAGTTGTCAGATGAGTTAGCAAAAAAAATTGCATGCGTAATAGGTGTATTAGATAATTGAACACACATGTCCATAGAGTCTCTCATTTTTTCGTCCAATTGTTCATTCAAGTAACCAGACACGTGTGTGTCTATAGTAATAGCTTCAGACAAATTTTGCATGGCAACATTTTGTATAGAAATATTTTTATTTTCCAAAAAACAATCCTGATCCAACGCAAATTTTTCATCATCTTGCATTTTCTCTTTAAGTTTACTAGATGCATCATCATTTACTACTTTCAGGATTGAGAATTTATTAGTTGCATCTTTTAAAGAAGGAGAAGATTTTGGGTAATAATAAGATTTACTTTTACCTTTAGCCTTTTGCGTGTTTGAGTTAGAAAACTTACCTGCACCTCGTGGATCCAATGAGGGATTTTGGACTCTCCTGGAAGCATAGCTTGTTGAGGCTACATTGGATGCATAGCCTCGAGAAGCAAGTTGAGCTACTTTTTTATTTTTCTGAAAAGTAACAGTTTTCCATTCTCATTCACCCTCGTTCACATTCAATTTAGGAGATGTTATGATGGGAGATGATTTATCCGGATTGGTAGTGGTTGGGGCAGGCTTGAAAGGACATGATTCTTGAAGATGGCTAAGTCTCCCACACACTCTACACAAGAGGTTTTCACCTTCATAAATTATAACTTGTTTGTGATGATCAATAAAAATGTGATTTTTGACTGGCACATCAATTGAAACTTCCACACATAATCGAGCATATCTAGCTCTCACAGCCGTTGATGTTTTGTAATCTACTTTTAATAACTTGCCAATTTTGAACCCAATTTTTTTCAATATTCCTTCATCAAAAAACTCAGTTTGTAAATTTGGTAAACGAACCCAAATGGCTGTTGATTGTAATGCGATTTGAGTTGCAACAAAGTTTGGTTCCCAACACCTTGTGGACAAGAAAAAACCATTAAGAGATATGTTGTTTCCTTTGTTTTGTTTTATATGTAGAAATCATTAATCGCCTTTTGGATTTTGTAGTCTTAAAACTCATAGGCTAAATTTAAAATTATAGATGCAAAAAAGACTTGTAAGAAAACTGAAAGGAAAAATTGTACAGAAACTCGTTTGAATAAAATTTGCAGAGATAGGCAATTTTAACTAAAGATTAGGCAAATGAGCTAAACCAGGACATTTTTGTAAAGATTGTAAAATAATGGACAATAGTGTAAATCCTAAAAAATGCAGTAAATAAGTGCATAAATTCAAAAATTTGTAAATCTGGCTAAAACTTGAAAGAAGTATGCAAAAGAGGACATAAGTGCAATTCTGTCCTTAACATAAATTGAGGCGTGAATCTGAAGCAAAATGGGCCTATATATTTTTGCAAATCTAGCCCTCTTTAGTTTCAGCCTTTAAGTTTAAGGCTACAATAAACTAAGTGGACCAAAAATTTTGCAAACCTAGCTCAATAAATTTCAGTCCTTTAACGTTAAGCCCCAATAGTGTTTAAATGTAAATTTAGTAATTTTCTTGATTTAATTTGAATTGCACTTTTATAAATATTAAATTAAGCCACATTTAATCAAAAACATCAGAAGCAAATGTGATACATGTAAAAATCCGTAAAATAGAGCAGTCCTCTGTGAGGTTGGAAATGCATAATATATTTTATCTATTATGAATTAAAGTGTAAATCCGTCCGATCCTCTGTGAGGTTGGATAAGAATAACACTTAAATTTTTTTTTTGAATTAAAGTTTAAATTCAATTCAAACGGCAAAATAATACAACAATATTTAATAAATTAAAATTGCGACAATAAAGCAACTGTGCTCGGCACAGGACTCGAGGGTGCCTAATACCTTCCCGAGAGTCAACTGAGAACCTTACCCGAATCTCTAAACGTAGACCATTAGACGAGTTAGAGGTGTTCCAAGATACCTTTTGGTGACTTGGCACACCTTAAACTTGTCAAGTGGCTATTCTGAGTTCTCTAAATAACTCCGTACCTTCTTGAAACACCAGTCACGAGCTTTTAAATAATAAACAACTCGTTAATTAATTTTTAGGGCGTGACAGCTTGGCGACTCCGCTGGGGAAATTAGTGAAAACTAGAATCTCCGGCTTTGATAAAATTGTCGCATGCTTTAATTTATTAAATATTTGGTTGTTATATTATTGCCGTTATTACATGAAAAGTTGAATGTTACTGCTTTGATATTTTTTGGAACTGTATATAAACTGTCTTCCTCCGCAACCCTCTGAGTCTCTAAAACACACACACACGTTCACTTACCAGATTGCTTGTGGCATCTGGGACTTTCTTACTAAATTGCCCATGATTTAGGAGGAAGGCGTGACGGGGTTTTAGGCCGGACACACTGTCTCCGGATGGCCCTGATGCGTTTTCCGCCCGGTTTGTCCACCGAGTTTTCAGCCAGTCTAGACACTGAGTCAGTTGTGTCACCTAGAGTTAAACCTTTAGGCCCAATTATCTGCATCATATCCGACCTAATGAGGTGCGATACACCGGTATTGCACTTGTCTAGGTTGACTACCTTTTGTCTAAACGGGACCCACTTCCCGGGAAAGACTTGTCTAAAAGACATTCTATGTGTTGCATGCGACTAGGAAAGGTTGTTATGCTAACCAAATTGGAGAGAGACGGATTTCAAACGAAAAAGAAAAGAAAAAAAATGAAAGGAAAAGTGAGGAAGCAGGGTGAATTTTATGTTTTAAATGTAAATGTCTTGTTATTTTTATAAAATTGAGTCATACTGCTGTAATGGCAAATTTTTGTAAAAGTGCCAGTGTTGGCCGTCTTTTGTAGATGTCAGTTTTGTGTCGTTATAATGACGAAAATTTTACAAAAAAATATACATACTTAGTAGTTAGAAAGCCGAAAAAATTTTGGCGTCAGTTTTCACGTCGTTATAATGACGAATTTTTTAGAAAAGGCTCGTATAACGATGTTGGAAGTTTTTGGGATCCAGTTTTTCACGTCGTTATGCCGGCGAATTTTTTTGCAAAAATACTGTAGTGTCATCACTGGAATGAAGTTTTTGTTTTGATGTCAATGTGGCGTCGTCGTAACGTCGAAGTTTTTTTATATATAAATTACATCTAAATACCAATGTTGGTAATTTCCTGGAGTCAGTCCTAATGCCGTTATGATGGCAAAATTTTTCGATTCTTTTAGGGTCAAATTTACGTCATTACAATGACAAAAGTTTTGTTGAAAATTGGAGTTTCGAATTAGCAGTTTAGGCATCTGTTTTGCTCTGTCGGTCAGTTGTTTTAAATTGTTTTCAGGCTTTCAAATATTTGACACATTTTTTTTATTAGGAACAATGGTTGCATCATCTTCTAGGTCGGTCAAGAGAAAATACCCTGCTGATGCCATTCCACCCTCTATCATGATGACTGATGGCCCACCCAAATTGGATAAATCTCTGAAGTCTTGGTGGGACACAATGAGTAAAATGCAGAAAGATTTAGTCCACGATAAGATTGGTTTTCTGACTGACCTTGTGACTAAACCTATTGTCCCATGTCGAGACTTGATCAGTGCACTAGTTGGATTTTGGTACCCAAACCAAAATACATTCTGTTTTAAGGGGTTCGAGATGACGCCGACCCTCGAGGAGATAGCTGGGCTTCTTAAGCTGGATTTTGAGAAAAAGAATATGATTGCTCCGAAGAAGGTTAATGAGTATGATTTTTTCAGTAATATCAAGGTACGAACAGACCTCTTAATCGCTAGTGTTCGTCAAGGCTGGATTTTATTTGATTACCTTTATGATCGTTTTGGGGCCGATAGTGGTTTTAAAAAGCATGGATTTGAGTTCCATGACAAGCTGAAATATGAAGATTGGGTGCAACTTTGTCCTAAGGTCTTTGTGTTCGCTTTGCTAGGGTTGTTGGTTTTCCCACTACCGGATAGAGCGATATCTATTAAGGTCAGTTGGATCATGGCAGCTTTATATGGTGGAGCACCGGACGCCACTATCATCCCAACGATTCTGGGTAGTATATTTCATCCATTGACTCGATGCCACAAGGGAGAAAGCGGTTTCTTTGAGGGGTGTAACCTTCTATTACTGGTCTGGTTCTTGGAGCATGTACGCCCTTGCCCACCTCGTAATATTCTTAGGTGCTGTGACATCGATTATCTTGGATACCATCTCGAACACATCGAGAAGTATAAATTCCCAGAAAATGAGCCAGATTGGAGGTCTTTCTTGAATTCTCTCACGTCGGACAAGATTTTGTGGTAGTGTAGCTGGTTTCCTAAGATGGAGGTTGTACACAGATGTGTGCACCGTCCTTTTCTCGTTCTGATGGGTTTGACAGCATCCCAGCCTTATGTTCCTCTGCGTGTACTTAGGAAGTTGGGTCGAAAGTAGATCCCAATAGTTGAGGACATGAGTGCATATGTCTCAGACTATCCTCTCAACCCAACTACTCTTAGAGGTGATATATTCCGCTTGTGGGATACTAGGAGGCGCCTCGCAGAAAATACACAGGTTCAGGATGGACTTAAGGGGGAGGTCATTCGGGAGTACAAGTTGTGATATTACCACCAGCCCATACCCAGAGAGATGCCAGCAAGGTCGACAGCAGGCATGGTTGGCACTGAGGCCAGGTTGGATATGCAGGTTCAGCTTGCTAGGCGTGAGATTAGGGAGGAATACCGCGCTACCATACAAAGCTTAATTGCAGAGAGGGACGCCGCCAGAGCTGCTCAGTCAGAGAGTGAGGGTTTCGCGCATCAGCACCTAGACACAGTCAGACGACTCCGTGTCATGCACTCACAGGCATTGACAGAGCGGGATGCCGACAGGGCAGCTTTGTTGGAAAGGGGGAGAAGGGAGGATTATCATCGCGAGGATGCCATAGATGCTCGAGCTCGACTTGACAAGGCATTAGAGCAGGGTGAGCAACTCAGAGGGCTAGCACAGGACCGACTTCGGGATATACAGGCTACAGGACAGACCATCAGTGTAGCTTATCGGCAAGTTTATGACTCTGCTACGTATGTTGCACGGTCCATCGGTGACTATAGGAGGCTTCCCGCGGAGGACATACTCCCACATGTGCTTCCCTTCGTCACTAGAGTTGCAGCAGATTTGTATGGATTGCGTCGTACCTTAGTAGAAGGCCCGCCAGTAGATCCCGAGGAGCCATTCGAGTTCGACCCAGAGGAGCCAGCTGACTTTGTGCCCCGGTCACCTTAGTAGATACATCAGGCCAAGATGATGCAGATTATTGCTTTTTGTCATTTATTTTACATCTTGGCATGTTGTACTTTATGTCGCTTTTGAATTTAGCATGACGTAATTTATTTTCACTTTTTTCAGTCATTTGTACGTTTCCTTTGGTCGTGCTCCGGAAGCACTGTATGTACTCTTTTTTTAGTAATGAAAGTATTTTGCTTATTTTTATGTGTCAATTAATTTCACCCTCTAGCCTCACTCGAAAAAAAAATAATACAAAAAAAAAAAAGAAAGAAAGAAAAAGAAGAAGAAAAAAAAAGAAAAAAAAAATACACTTGGGGATCTAATCTAAACCAATTTGGGATGACGCATAACGACCTTGTTTAGGCGGACGAGCAAATTCATGTTCCATGCTATCTTGTTGCACTAATGTGTTTTGATTTCAATAGAAGTTGAGCAACTGACGTGCTGGCCCCACATTCCTATTCCACCATAATCAAGGGACCACTGTCTGTTCCAGAAGTGGTTGAAGCACCTCTTCAGGAAAAGCTCCAACAACAATGGCTGAGGAAACTGAGAACACTGAGCTGGTTTGTTTGGCTGAGCAACATGCTAAGATGGCCGAGGACTTCAAGGCTATGAAAGAAATGATGATGCAGTTGGTTCGTAACTTGGCAGCGGTTCAGGCACCTCCTGTTCCGCCAGCTGCTGCTGGTTTCATGGCAAATACTCAGCCACTAGGGCAAGGGCAATCCACCGTGGTAGGAGACCCCCGTTACCCTCCGGGGTTTGGTCCACATCTAGCAACTGACAATGCAGCCGGACCTTCTACTGTACAACCTGGGGCACAATTCCCGCAGCATGGACAACAAGGCCAACCCCAGGTTCCTGCCACAACATTCACCGTTCCCGCAGGACACACCTTGCAAAGATCGAACAGTGACCCACAGTTGAGGGCCCATGATCAACAGTTTGACCAAGCTCAGGGTAATATCTTCCGCCAAAATGAGTCGAATGATCAGGGACACCACCCAGAATCACATGCTGACATCGAGAGTCCGGGAAAAATGGAAGAGAATGACTTTGCTCGGAAATTGAAGAGCTTGGAGCAAACTATGAAAAACATACAAGGGCAAGGGGTAAGACCAATATTTCGTACAAAGACATGTGCTTGTTCCCTCATGTGCTGCTGCCTGAAGGTTTTGTTGTGCCCAAATTTGATCCATACACAGGACAAAGTGATCCAAGGATCCATGTGAAGATATACCTTAACAAAATGAGGGGTATCGAGAAGGATGAATTATTGATGGCATACTTTGCGGACAGTTTGGGAGGACCGGCAACAGAATGGTTTGTACAACAAGATGTTTCGAAGTGGGTCAGCTTTGATGACATGGCCAGCGCTTTCCTGAACCATTATGGTTACAAAATGGAGGTTGCTCCTGATCGTTCTTCTTTGAAGACGATCACAAAGAAACCAGGTGAAAGTTTCAGAGAGTATGCCTACAGATGGCGCGAACAGGCAGCGCGTGTGAGCCCTTTGATCCCAGATGATAAGATAGTTGAAGAATTCGTCGAAGTGCTTGACGAAACATACTACTAAGCGATGGCCTCTGCCATTGGGAACCAGTTCAGTGAAGCAGTAAAAATTGGGGAGATGTTTGAGAGAGGAATCAAAGCAGGCAAGATTGTTAGCCAAACAGCTTTGAGAGCCACGACCCAAGCATTGCAATCAGGGTCAGGTGCTTTTGGGAAGAAGAAAGAAAAGAAAGATGAAGTGGCAATGGTTGGTCCTGGACCTAGAAGAAATGATGGAAGATACAATGACCGTCAGGGATACATTCAGACACCCCCGCCACAACAATTCTATCCAACTCATGGCCAACAATTTGTCATGCCGCAGTTCTCATTCCCTGTAAATGCAGCATCTTATGCTCAGCCTCTATCTGGTCCACAATGGCGTGCACCCCCTACTCCGATCCAATATAACAATCAACAGGCACATGCTCAATTCCTGGCTCACCAGGAGATGCCTTATTGACCACGAGGTCCGCAGGGTTTTCGTCCAAACATGCAACAGAGAAACATGCAACAAGAGAAAAGACAGTTCACCCCACTGGGGGAAACTTACACTAATTTGTTTGAAAAGTTGCAACAAGCCAATCTGTTGAAGCCAATCCCGGGAAAAGTGAACCCCAATGGAAGAGTTGATCACTCACGCCATTGTGCGTTTCATTCTGGAGCACCTGGACATGACACAGAATCCTGCTGGGAACTGAAAAGGGCAATCCAGGCAATGATAGACAACAATCAGATAAAAGTCGTGGGGGATGAAACGCAAAATGTGAATCAAAATCCTTTACCAGCTCATGATGTTCAAAACAACGTACACATGGTAGGGATGGTATGCATAGAAGAGGACATGAAAGGGAAAGCCGCCAAGCAGATTGTGGCAGTTGGTCCCTCCCCAGACATCAAAGGCCCTAAGCCATTTATTGTTGTAATCGGGGGAAAGTCAAGTGCGTCTGTTGTCAACAAAGCAAAGCAAGATACCGCTGTTGAGCCAAGTTTCACAATTCCGACTGCAAAGCAGGAAAAAGTTCATGACAGTGCACCAACATTTATTGTGCAAGGGGCATCATGCCAGAAAATTTCGGTCTTCGAGGTTAAGGCAAAGAAGTGTGAACCGGTTATCATCACTCAAGCAGCGCAACTCCATGTCAAAAGTACAAAGGCTATTCCTTGGAACTACAACAAGACAATTGTGTCTTACAACAGGAAAGAAATCATGGAGCTTACTGTAGACGTAAATGGTCTAACTCGGTCCGGGAGATGTTTTACCCCGGAAGAATTGAGAAAGGCAAAGCCAGGTCGAGAAGACCAAGGACCCATCAAAGAACTGGTGTCTGAGAAAGAAGCTGAAGAATTTTTGAAGAAAATGAGATCGACAGATTATTCTATCGTCGAGCAATTGAGAAAGACTCCAGCTCAGATATCACTCTTGCCTCTACTTATGAACTCTGAAGCACATCGCAATGCACTGTTGAAAATATTGAATGGGGCCTACATTCCTGAACAAACTACTGTGGCTAATCTGGAAGCACTTGCTGGCAGAGTATTTGAGACTAATCGTGTGATGTTCACCGATGAGGAGCTGCCAGCAGAAGGAACCGGTCATAATCGAGCGCTTCATGTCTCAGCTAAGTGTGAAGACTCCTATGTCACACGTGTTCTAATAGATGGTGGCGCGGGATTGAACATTTGCCCTCTGTCTACATTGAAGAGTCTAAGGGTGGATATGAGCAAAATCAGGGTAAGTTCCTCTGATGTTCGTGCTTTTGATGGTGGAGTTCGAGAATCTTTGGGCATCATCAGTCTTGAGTTAACCATTGGTCCTGCTACCTTCAGCGTTGAGTTCCAAGTCATGGAAACAGATGCATTGTACAATCTGTTATTGGGCCGACCATGGATTCACATGGCTTGTGTTGTACCCTCCACAGTTCATCAGGTGGTCAAGTTTACTTGGGATAGTCAAGCTGTCGTAGTTTATGGAGAGGATGACTTACAGTTTAACAATAGCCTGGACGTACCAGCCCTTGAAGTCGTCACCACACGCCCGACCATCATGTATCAAACCTCCGATGTGGTGTATATGGAAAAGGTAATAGAAGGGAAACCTATACCCATCCCAAGAGTGTCAGAGACGTCTATAATGATGGCATCTGAAATGTTAAAGCATGGTTTCCAATTTGGAAAGGGTTTGGGAGCATCACTACAAGGTAGGGTAAATCCAGTTTATCCAAATTGTGTGCAAGGCACGTGGGGACTATGGTTCAAGCCAAAAGCAGCTGATCGCAAGCAAGCAAAGAAAAAGAAGTCGGAAGTTTGGTATCTCCCAAAGCCAAATCCGTGTCTCGCTCAGTCTTTTGTGGGATATGTCATGAAACCAAAGGTTGTCGCTACAAATGTCAACACAGTGGAAGACAATCAGGATGCACCATTTGATCTAGGTGGCATTTTTGAAATCTGCATAGTACAGCCGGGTGAAGGCTCCAGCAATGCTTCAATACAGTACATTGGCCCGGACGTACACCTGACTAACTGGAATGCAACTCCCTTCCCCATCAGGAAGGGGTCTTGGTAGACTGTTGTTTTGCAGTTCTTCTTTTGAATACACTTGGATATTCTAAGGGTTGTATACTAAGTATATTATTTTGCTCATCTTTCCTTTATAATTCAAACCCTTTTTCATTAATGAAAGGCCTAAGAGCCAAGCTTTTCTTCAATCTATGTTCATATTCCTAATTCTATTCTATTTTTATTTATCTGTAGTGATATATCTGCTGGTCCTGATATCATGACATGTTCAAATAACTTATCGTCCATCCAGGGACCGCAATCTGATTTTCGCTCCATAACCATAGTTGAGGCTGAAAGTGATGAAGAAAATACTGGGGAATCTGTTAATGAGATTGAATATGATGGGGAACAGGCTGATTTTGAAATAGGCCTGGAAGTTGAATGCCATGAGGGCAAGCCTAAACCCAATTTGGCTGATACAGAGGATGTTAATCATGGGAGCCCTGATGATGCCCGACCTGAAGTGAAGAACGATATTCGGAAAGTGCTTTTTGAATATCGGGATGTTTTTGCATGGTCATATGATGAAATGCCGAGTTTGAGCTCCGAATTGATAGTCCACGAATTGCCAATTCAACCCGGTTTCCCTCCAGTGAGACAAATGCAACGGAAGTTCAAAACTGATATGATCAAGAAAATCCATGATGAAATAATGAAACAGTTGGATGCAAAAGTAATTCAATCGGTTCAGTACACCACTTGGGTTGCAAATATTGTTCCGGTTCTTAAGAAAGATGGAAAAATAAGGATATGTGTCGACTATCGAGATTTGAACAAGGCAAGTCCCAAAGATAATTTCCCATTGCCTAATATTCACACTCTCGTAGACAATTGTGCCAAACATGAGATACAATCCTTTGTTGACTGCTACGCTGGATATCATCAAATCCAGATGGATGAAGATGATGCATACAAAATGGCATTCACTACTCCTTGGGGAACCTATTGCTATAGAGTGATGCCGTTTGGTTTGAAAAATGCGGGGGCAACCTACGTAAGAGCTATGACTGCCATTTTCCATGATATGATGCATAAAGAAATAGAAGTGTACGTGGATGATGTGATTATCAAGTCTAGAACGGCTGAAGAACACGTGAGAGATCTCAGAAAGTTCTTTGAAAGGCTTCGTAGGTACAATCTGAAGCTGAATCCAGCCAAGTGTGCATTTGGTGTGCCTGCTGGAAAATTGTTAGGTTTCATTGTTAGTAGGCGAGGTATCGAATTGGATCCCGCAAAGATCAAAGCAATACAAGAATTACCTCCGCCTCGAACCAAGAAGGATGTTAAAAGCTTTCTAGGCAGGCTGAATTACATCAGTAGGTTCGTTGCTCAACTTACCACAATATGTGAGCCGATCCTCAAGTTGTTGAAAAAGAATGCATCAATTGCATGGACCAAGGAGTGCCAAGAAGCCTTTGACAAAATCAAGCAATACTTGTCAAATCCTCCTATTTTGGTTCCACCTGAGCCTGGCCGACCACTGTTTTTGTACTTGTCAATCAATGGAAACTCTTTTGGTTGCGTACTAGGGCAACATGATGCCTCGGGAAAGAAAGAGCAGGTGATTTATTATCTGAGCAAAAAGTTCACAGATTGCGAGGCCAGATACACTTTGTTGGAAAGGACGTGTTGTGCCTTAACTTGGGTCGCACAAAAGCTGAAACATTATCTTTTGTCCTATACCACTTGTCTCATTTCCCGGATGGATCCACTGAAGTACATATTTCAAAAGCCAATGCCGACTGGCAAGCTTGCGAAATGGCAGATCCTGCTCACAGAATTTGACATAGTTTATGTCACCAGAACTGCAATGAAAGCTCAAGCCTTAGCTGATCATTTGGCTGAAAATCCGGTTGATGATGATTATGAGCCATTAAAGACTTACTTCCTAGATGAGGAGGTAGATGTGCCTGAAGAACTGATTAACGAAGAAGAACATGTGTGGAAAATGTACTTTGATGGTGCTTCCAATTCGAAATGCCATGGTATTGGAGCAGTCCTCATTTCCCCCACGAAACATTATTATCCGGCAGCTGCCCAACTCCGCTTCAGTTGCACTAATAACACATCTGAGTATGAAGCATGCATAATGGGTTTGCGTATGGCTCTTGACATGGACATCAAAGAATTGCTGGTGATCGGAGATTCAGATCTTTTTATACTCCAAATGAAGGGTGAATGGGAAACTTGAGACCTTAAGCTGATCATGTACAAGCAGTGTATGGACGATCTTCGCCAAAAGTTCGATGTTCTAAAGTTTAGACATGTCCTCAGAATACATAATGAGCTGGCTGACGCATTGGCTACATTAGCCTCAATGCTTGTCCATCCTGATAAAGCCCATATTGATCAGTTAGAGATTCAGGTCCAAAGTCAACATGCATACTGCAATGTGGTTGAAGAAAAAATTGACGGTCAACCGTGGTATTTTGATGTCAAGAATTTCCTTCAAAATGGGACGTATCCGCCAATGGCAGAAAACAATCAAAAAAGAACACTTTGACGACTGGCAAGTGGTTTCTTTTTGAGTGGAGGGGTGGTGTACAAAAGGACACCCGATTTGGGACTACTAAGACGCGTTGATGCAACTGAATCCACGAAGATTCTCAATGACATGCATTCGGGGATCTGCGGACCCCACATGAGTGGGCACGTGCTAGCTAGGAAAGTACTCAGAGCAGGATACTTCTGGCTCACCATGGAACATGACTGCATTATTTTTGTGCGAAAGTGACATCAATGCCAAGTACACGGTGATTTGATACATTCATCTCCTTTAGAGTTGCACACGATGTCAGCCCCTTGGCCTTTTACAGCATGGGGGATGGATGTTATCGGACCTATTGAACCAAAAGCATCAAATGGGCATAGATTCATTTTGGTTGCAATAGATTACTTCACCAAATAGGTTGAGGCCGTCACTCTCAAGTCCGTGACCAAGAAAGCCGTGGTGGATTTCGTTCATTCTAACATCATTTGTCGCTTTGGTATCCTAAGTACCATCATCACTGATAATGCGACAAATCTGAACAGTCATTTGATGAATGAAGTGTGTGAAAGATTCAAGATCATGCATCGAAATTCCACGCCTAATCGGCCAAAGGCAAATGGTGCGGTCGAAGCAGCCAATAAGATTATCAAGAAGATCCTCAAGAAGATGATACAAGGATCTCGTAATTGGCATGAGAAGTTGTCTTTCACTTTGCTTGGTTTCCGCACAACTGTGCGCACTTCCATAGGTGCAACCCCGTATTCATGGGTATATGGAACTGAAGCAGTCATACCCGCTGAAGTTGAAATACCGTCTCTCAGAATCATCGTGGAAACAGAGATTGAGGACACAGAGTGGGTCAAAACCCGATTGGAACAGTTGTCATTCATTGACGAAAAAAGGCTCAATGCAGTTTGTCACGGTCAATTGTATCAGCAAAGAATAGCCCGAGCTTACAACAAGAAAGTGCGCCTCCGCGACTTAAAAGAAGGGCAATTAGTCTTGAAAAGAATCTTTCCTCATCAGGAATAAGCTAAAGGGAAATTTGCTCCAAATTGGCAAGGGCCATAGCTGGTAAAGAAAGTATTGTCAAATGGCGCCTTGTACCTTACAGATCCGCAAGGCAGCACAACTGAAATACCCGTCAATGCAGACGCGGTCAAGAGGTACTACATTTGACTCCAAGATGGCTTTCAAATCAAGATGAATGCAAGGCTTTTGTTCTCTTTTGCTATCGGAAATTGTATCCCTTATTAGCACCTTGTACTTTGAGGCATGTTCTCAGTTGGAATTAATGTAATTGTACCAAAATGAAATGAAACTGAAGAGCATCAAAAACAAAACTTAGGCATTTGTCTAGAGCTACGTCTGACCTGATTCCTCTCAAAAGGATACGTAGGAACCCATTTCGGTACGGTCACAACAAGAGAAAATTCCTCTTTCCCTGTTTTCTTTTATTCGCGCAAAGTTTGCCTCCATGCTTGCGGGATATGTCAAGAAAATCAAATACCCCAGTTTATCCTAAACTGGGGCAGAAGTTGTTTTGTTTTTTTTAAAAAGAAAATGGAGGAAATTCAATATTCCTCCCCCATTTTCTTTGTGTTCATCATAGGAAAAAACTCGTTTTTTTCCCTGTGTCATATTGACGCAAAACTTGTCTCCAAGTTTGCGGCCAACATCAAAAGAAATTTAGACCCCCCTTTTTATGCTAAACTGGTGCAGAAATTTATTTTTATTTTATTTCATAAATAAAATAAAATAAAAAAACAAACTTCTACCATTTTTGTATCATCTATTCACATGTTTCATGAGATGTTTGGTATACCAGTCTTGAAAGTCAAGGAAGAAAACAAAGCGCCCCAGTTTATTCTAAACAGCAAGTCAAGAGATGTTTGTGTTGTAAATTGAATTGAAAGGAAAATAAAAGAAAAAAAAAAGAAAAGAAAAAAACAAAAAAAAGAAGTCTTGCCGGTGAAAACCTGAGAAGGCGCCGCAAGACAAACAGTGAGGCAAAAGATTAAAGAGAGAGGCTAGTTGGCGAAAACCCGAAAGGGCGCTACTATGTCGACTTGAGAGTCACCTCAACTTGGTTATGTTTTGATATCTTCCGTGGAGCAACTCTCAACAAACGAGTGGTACTGGTCGGACGAGGTCATCCAAGATACATGTCATGATCATCAAGGCCGCCAGTATATTGCCAGATAAGTTTTCCTTTTTAGAAAGACGTTCCCTGTCCAAACGACTTTCGCCCTTAAACTTTTTTTATTTCACTTTTTACATCTTGCCTCACCATTAATTCCTTGCATTTTTGACGCTAACCTCACATGAGCAACAAAAGAAAATTGCAAAACTCTGTCTTTCAGGATTCAGGTTTAATTCCAGTAAGCAGGGCACACCCTTGACAATGGATAGGTTTCAGCAAGCCATGACCAACCTTGATAATGGAGCACCGCACATCATGCCGGAGGGACGGCATACCAAATCGTATCATGAAGAGTGGACATGTTTGGGATAAGTTTTAAGTATTTGTTCATCCCACACTACTGTGAAGAATAGAACAAGAGTCACCAAGCTTATTTGCAAGATCAGAAACAGGGTGTATCCATGATACAGAAAGTCAGTATGATGTTTGCTATATTGCCAAGAAAGAGACAGGACCACTTGAATTGGGATAGTTGCGCTAGATATCAGATGGAACTCCATTTCTTTTTCGAGCCAGTCTCGCTCAAAGATAGCGATCATTTCCTTTTCGAGTCAGTTTCGCTCAAAGATAGCAATCATTTCCTTTTTCGAGTCAGTTCACTCAAAGATAGCGTCATTTCTTTTTCATGTCAAGATCTGCTAAAAGATAGCGATCATTTCCGTTTCGAGTCAGTTTCGCTCAAAGATAGAATCATTTCTTTTTTCATGTCGGGATCTGCTAAAAGATAGCGATCATTTATTTTTCGAGTCAGTTCGCTCAAAGATAGTGTCATTTGTTTTCTACGTCAAAGATCTGCTAAAAGATAGCAATCATTTCCTTTTCGAGTCAGTTTCGCTCAAAGATAGCATCATTTATTTTTCATGTCAAGATCTGCTAAAAGATAGCGATCATTTCTTTTTCGAGTCAGTTCGCTTAAAGATAGCATCATTTATTTTTTATGTCAAGATCTGCTAAAAGATATCGATCATTTCCTTTTCGAGTCATTCCCGCTAAAAGATAGCGTCATTTCCTTTCCATGTCAAGATCTGCTAAAAGATAGCGATCATTTTCTTTTCAAGACAGTTTTGCTAGAAGATAGCACTCACATTCAGTTCAAGTCATTTCCGCTCAAAGATAGCAACCACTTACTTTTTAAGTTGGTCCCGCTCAAAGATAGCAACCATCCCCAGCTTCAAGTTAAAGCCCGCCCGAGCGGCAATTTCAAGCTTCAGCAATTTTAAAATTCAAGGCAAAGCCCGTCAAAACGGCATTTCAACATTCAAGCCAAGCCCGTCAAAGCGGTAATTTCAACATTCAAGTTAAAGCCCCCCCGAGCGGCAATTTCAAGTTTAAAGTTAAAACCCGCCCGAGCGTCAATTTCAAGTTTTCAAAACCCACTTGATTAGTGGGAGCTTCAGACCAGCTCATCAGCTTGGGAAGTATGAAGAATAGTCTAGGAATTGTAACTTTTACATTTTTCAATGTTGTAATTCCATTTTTCTTTGTAAAAGCCATGACCACCAGCAAGCGACCAACAGCCAGCAGCAACAACTCTAGCATGTCAAAGGTGTCTCGAGTCAGTCCGGGTAAGTCTAGGAGCATCGAGTCAGTCCCAGTTACTTTTGAAAGTGTCTAGAGTTAGTCTGCGTATGTCTAGAGAGTGCTTAGTGTTAGTCTAGGAGAGTCTAGTATCAGTTCGCATGCGGTAGTCTCACCTATCGCACGTAAGGAACTACACTGACCAGATTCCTTAGTCCGGGGATATGTAGGTAGCCTTGTTCTTGGTTAGAACCAAAAGTCAAGGTATGATCACAATTTTGCAAGCATATTCTCCGCTAGAACCGAAGAAGCCAAAATTAGTTGTCGATTACGTCTTTGTCCGAAAACTCTTCATGTTCTCGAACAAAGAGGGGCAGCTATAATTACCTAATTTTGGCACGACAATTCAAAAATAGTTTAAAATAGCTCAAAATAGTCGAGCTAACTTACTAGGATTTTCGCCGAATTTTAGTCTTTTATTTTAGCTAAAATTTGTCGTTTAAATGATAACAATAATAAAAATTAACAAAAATACTTGTTATGTGTTTTATTATGATTTCATATTTTAATTATAGTAATGTTGCATTTTCTGTAGCTCTAGTTTTAGTTTACTGTTTATGCTTTAATTTGTTTGGAACTTTAGTGGCCATTTTGTGAATGAAAACCAAGCAATCAGCTTAGTCTTGCAACCCTCTAGCCCATTGTCTGACCCGGCCCAATGCTCTTGATATAAAGGACTTCCGGTGACTCCTCTGAATTTTTCGGTGAGATTTACGTGAAAGGACTCCTCACGTCTTCCCCTATCACCTCCTCTGCTCCATTTTTTGTTTTAATAGGACACTGCCTTTGTCTCAAGGGACCCGATTTGGCATGCTTTATAAGGTTCTTGTCGCCTTGGCTCTTTCCCCTGCTTCTCGTTTCCATTTTTCTTCTCTTGTTCTAATCGAGACGATCCTAAATGGGGTCGCTTCAATTAGAACGAGAAAAGTATGATGGAATTTGCTCATTTTCTTCCGTGATGATGATGCAAATGTGAGAGGATGAAGCTGTCAGTACAATAGTGGTAATGCCAAAGGTATTGTAGCGGTTGTTTCATTTGTTTGGACAGTTTTCGGCTTATGGGGGGGTTTAGAATGGGTGGATGTGTTTGGTTCAGTTGTAGCTGCTGTGGTATTGAAGCCGAGGCGATAGTGGTAAGGCTGATCCGAGGGTATTTAGGCAGTAAGTGATGGTTTGATTCCCATTCATTGGTGATTTGTAAAGACGATGGTGTTGGCGATGTTTCAATGTTGAGCGAGGCTGATGCAACAATGCAGTGACGCTAGGAGTGTCGAGGGCATCGTTGTAGTTTTGGCTCGCCTATTGCAATGTTGATCTGATGACATTGATGGTAATGTTAGCTAGATGACACTTTGTTTTGCTTACATTTTTCATTAGTGTCGGACATTTAGTTTAGGAGAAATGCCATGGTTTTCCCTTGTTTCTTTTGCTTGTTAATTTCATAGTTACCATAAGAAAAATAAATTATCTCATATGTTGTTCCTTGCTTTTACGATTAAATGTATATGACTTTATTTGATTTCATGTATGCCTATGTTCGAGTTCGTGCTAGTCCCTAGATGTTTGTTAGACTTCCAGTAGGTATGAATGGAATATGTGTTTGTTTATCCCATGTAGTTGCCTGAGTTTAAGCATAAGCTTGAAGTAGAACTTGTTTATAACAGGTTTAGCTCATCTTGTACAGTGAGTAGGGTCTTCTAGTTTAATGCCTATGCTTAGTAAAAAAAAACTTGTCCAAGCTTGTCATTGTTCACTATATTAAGCATAGGGTTGTTTTAGTAGAAATGTCATGTCGCCTGCATCCTATTTAAAATGAATCTTCATAAAAAAATGTGTTTCTGATGTCTGATCCTACCTAAGCATAATGTTGATGTTTGCTCATCCATTGAGTGACTAGTTTTTTTTTGTATCCCAAGTATATACTGAAGTGTGTTGTAAGTTTGAGTGCTTGATCTTTGTTTAAGTGTGTTGATTTGCTTGATAATATGGAAGCACATTAGTCAGGTCAGCATATTTATTAGGGGACTTAGGAATTAGTCTGGCAATGTTAGGAGTTTTCTTAGAAATGTTTGATTCATGTTTGGATCAAAAGATAGTGGGCCAAGTTTAAATTTTGAAGTTAGATTTTACTCAAAAGTGAGTCAAAGATCACTAAAAAGACAAAGGGTACAGCAAGAAAGCAAAAGATTCCACTGCCCTATTTTTTGTTGTGTAGTAAAGCGTACTTATTTTGCAGCTTTGTATCAAAGGTAGCTTTCACCCCTCTTTGCACTATAAACCATCCTCACTTTGCATTTATTGCATAGCATGCTTGTGCTTGCTAAGGGACAAGAAACATTTAAGTTTTGGGGCTGTGGGAAGCAAAGAGAAGCTGACTTTCTCTCAGCTATATAAAGACACATTGAAGACACATTAACTTCTCAACTACCTTCAAAAAACCACATTTTTCAGATCTGAAAAAATAGAAAGGAATACAAAAAAAACTTTGAAAAAATAAAAGAAAGAAAGAAGGCAGTAGAAGAGCAAAGGAAAAAATAGCAAGAAAAGAAGGGCTTGAGTCTAGGTTATTATTTCAAAAGGGTTGTCATTTGTGGCTGTTTGTTGCTTGGTGTGGTAAAGTTGTTGGGCATGTTGGTGGGAGCTTGTTTGCTTGGCCGAATCTTTGCAAAACTTTTGAAAGTTACTTCACTAGGTATTTATTTCCTACCTTCTTTTTTTAGTACACATGAATGATGTATGTTATGTTTAGGATTCAATATGTTAGAAATTTGATATAAATGTGATACTTTTAAGAGATATGTTGTTTCCTTTGTTTCGTTTTATGTATAGAAATCATTAATCGACTTTTGGATTTTGTAGTCTTAAAACTCATAGGCTAAATTTAAAATTATAGATGCAAAAAAGACTTGTAAGAAAACTGAAAGGAAAAATTTCACAGAAACTCGTTTGAATAAAATTTGTAGAGATAGGCAATTTTAACTAAGGATTAGGCAAATGAGCTAAACCAGGATATTTTCGTAAAGATTGTAAAATAATGGACAATAGTATAAATCCTAAAAAATGCAGTAAATAAGTGCATAAATTCAAAAATTTGTAAATCTGGCTAAAACTTGAAAGAAGTATGCAAAAGAGGACATAAGTGCAATTCTGTCCTTAACATAAATTGAGGCGTGAATCTGAAGCAAAATGGGCCTATATATTTTTGCAAATCTAGCCCTCTTTAGTTTCAGCCTTTAAGTTTAAGGCTACAATAAACTAAGTGGACCAAAAATTTTGCGAACCTAGCTCAATTAATTTCAGTCCTTTAACATTAAGCCCCAATAGTGTTTAAATGTAAATTTAGTAATTTTCTTGATTTAATTTGAATTGCGCTTTTATAAATATTAAATTAAGCCACATTTAATCAAAAACATCGGAAGCAAATGTGATACATGTAAAAATCCGTAAAATAGACCAGTCCTCTGTGAGGTTGGAAATACGTAATATATTTTATCTATTACTCCCTCCATTTCAAAAAGGATGAACCTATTTCCTTTTTAGTCTGTTTCAAAAAGAATGACCTCTTTCTAAATTTGGAAAGAAATTTTCACTTTTACTCATCCCTAGATGATTTGTAGCCACACAAATATCTATAACTTATTTTAGACCACGAATTTCAAAAGTCTTCCTTTCTTTATTAAACTCCGTGCAAAGTCAAATGGGTTCATCTAAAGTGGAACGGGAGGGAGTATGAATTAAAGTGTAAATCCGTCTGATCCTCAGTGAGGTTGGATAAGAATAACACTTAATTTTTTTTTTTTTTTGAATTAAAGTTTAAATTCAAATCAAACGGCAAAATAATACAACTATATTTAATAAATTAAAATTGCGACACTAAAGCAACTGTGCTCGGCACAGGACTCGAGGGTGCCTAATACCTTCCCGAGAGTCAACTGAGAACCTTACCCGAATCTCTAAACGCAGACCATTAGACGAGTCAGAGGTGTTCCAAGGTACCTTTTGGTGAATTGGCACACCTTAAACTTGTCAAGTGGCGACTCCAAGTTCTCTAAATAATTTCGTACCTTCTTTAAACACCAATCACGAGCTTTTAAATAATAAACAACTCGTTAATTAATTTTTAGGGCGTGACAGATGGTTCTTTGAGTGACCCTACTATTGCTTGTTGGGGTTATGATGAAGAAGAGTCCATCATCAATGCCTTCCTTGAGAGCTTGACTTTTGAGGAGGGATGCCTAGTTGATGAAATGGGGGCGGGGGGGAAGAGGAATCCTTTGGTGTGAGTAAGTATGCTCTAAAGAAGGGGAGTGGAGTGCTTGATCCTACTTGTAGGTTGGGCTATTTGATTCACTCCACTCCACTCCACATGTTGATCACACCTCGAGGATAGATTGCTGTGTTAATCTTGAGCTTAAGGTTCAAGGGGATTTTGGTAGCTTGATCTTGCATTTCCCATGTCCCCATGACCTATTTGCTCATTATCTTGTTGAGTGCATGTTGATCTTTATCCAAGTACTTATGGTTCTCTATGGAGACTTGATATTTATGATTCTTATTGATGCTTGGTTATATCACAAGAGTGTGTTTTCCACACTTCTTGCACTTACCTACTTCAAAGTAGGATGTTTGTTTGTGTTTGCTTGTCATTGCTTGTAGGTTCTAAGCTCCATGCTAAGGCTAGGGAGATCTTGGAAGAAGTCTATGTCAAAGTGACGATCAAGAAGGACAAAAAGGAGAGTCTTGGTCACCCCGAGAAGTTGATGATGCCATGAGAGACCACGCCTTGATTTCGAGGACGAAATCTTCTCAAGAAGGGGAGGATGATGCGGGGCAATTCAAGCAACCATCCAAAAGCACCATCCAAGGCCAAGGAAGAGCACTTCAAGGTCATGCATTGGAACACCATGGAAATAAGAGCATCCGAGACACATTTCGAGGTGTTTCAAGAAGCTTCAGGCGGACCGCCTAAGTTTAGAGGCGGACCGCCTAGTGAATGCATGCTCTCTGGATTTTAGGAGGCGGACCAAGAGGCGGAGCGCCTAGGGGTGTTGAGGCGGAGCGCCTACTCTGTGGAGGCGGGCGCCTACTCCCTGCTATTGTTTGACGGGAATTTGACTTAAGTTACTATGTAATTTCTATTATGCCCCTACGTGGGTTATGACTTTAGAACCTACTTAAAGGTACTTTAGGTCTTTCATTAATGTCTAGGAAAGGCCTATAAATACTCCATAGCTTAGAATTTTTACTTAGTTAGCTATTATGATGAATGATTGAATGACAATGTTCAAGAGTGGATTCTCTTAGAATGAAACCCTTTTTGAGTTGGTTTGAGTTTACTAGTGGATTCTAGTTGACCCCCAAACCCCTCCCCCCCTCCCCCCCGATCATTCTACTTGCAAGGCCGTTGTCGTCTCGAGGGTAGTTGAAGAGTGAAGGTCCTCCTTGACGCCGATACGAGGGTATCTCGAGACAAGTTCCCCGGGGTTACTTCGTAGGGAGTTCGAGTAGTGTCTCGCTCTCTTATCTTTATTTCCGTATTTAGTTTGATCCTTATCACATATGAAGTATTTGTGCCCCAGCACCAATATCTGGGAAGTCTATAGTAATGGAAATCTATTTTTAATATGTGTGTTTTGGCACTTCTTTTTTCTATAGAGAAATGTAATGTATTGTGCTTATTTATTTTTACAGAAGGTAATAATGGCGAATCTGGGAAAAGTGCTATGGTTAAAGAATAAATTAATGAATTAAAGCATCTTGTTGAATCTTGTATTTGGACACCATTTGGTATGTAAAAGTAATTTTTATATAATAATTAGTGTTCCTATTTTTTTGTTTAAAATGTGTAACAAATTATCTTGTTTTAAAGTCTCTCAAGAAGGTTCTCAACCAATTAAACTTGCTGATAACCAAATATTTTTGACTCCTGGTACGTAAAAATATCTTGCATATTTTGCATGGTCCACACTCCAGCATAAAATACCCTGTTGGTTAGTCAATGAATAGTGTGTCTTGTGCCATTCATTAAATACTGCGACTCATTTTGTCTATGCATATGTAATGTATTGTTGTTGTCTATTTTTTTACAGAAGCAACAAATGTTAAAGCTGATAATGAAGACGTTGTCAATCAACGCAGTCACAGTGCTGAGGTTCGACTTGAAGTTGAGACTGTCAGTGAGCTTTGCATAGCTGGTCTTGTTTTTACACCAGAAGGTATGTAATCGTCTTTTTTATAGTTATTTTGTGTTTTTTATTGTTGGCAAATGTGTGATATATTATCTTTATTTATAAAGGTTCCCAAGAAGGTTCTAAAGAAGATCTCAAAAAAGGTGTTGTGCATTCGCCTGCAAAAAAGGGTTTGAAAGCATTTTCCAGCAAGAAAAGGAAGAAACGTGATAATGATGCTTCTCCTGAAATTGCATCTCCCTTCACACCTAAAATTGTTGAAAATTTGGCTGAAGCAAGCAAAAGCATCATGAATATTGGTCACATAGAAGCACCTTCATTTTCACTTGGCTTCTCACAGCCATCGCAAGAGACTGCAGCTGTGATTGATAGTGTCAGGCCAGATTCTATGGATATTGATCACTCAGAAACTAAGGGTGGTACAGAATCGGCATTAATAGAGAAAGATAATTCAAAACTTACGACACTTGCTGATGCATCTGTTATAGTACTGGAGCAAGAGTCTGCTTTGGATTCAGCCATGAAAACACCTGAACGGTTAATTTTTACGGAGAAATGGAAGCTTGCTGGAGCAAATGTCTGTGCAAGGAATATTGCAGATGTGTGTTCATCTAAACAACAGTCGGCTACGCAGTGTTCAGTGAAAAAAGAGGAAGTTATGGATTTTGCTGTTTTGCCAGACAAACCATCAAATGATCCAGAATGAGGAGAGCTGTTAGGCAGGGGACATAGGATTCGTAAGATTAGCCGCCACTTATTATCTCCATTCAGGCCTTTTGAGCCAAAGGAAAAGTGTGATTAAAAGCCCTCTTATAAGCGTGTATGCCCTTTTCATACTGTCAATGCCACGTCTAATTGTTTGGCAATTTTTGATCAATGATTGAAGAAAGGCTTGAAAGTGACTGATCAAAACAGCGTCTCTAAAGTGTAAGTTATTTTATTTTATTTTTTTTAGTTTTTGTATATTTTAAGTAACAGGGTATTGCAGATTATATTAGTAAATTTGTATTGTTTATGTTGTTTGTGTTTAACCTTTTCAGGGGTGATGATCTTTATGATGACAAAATTGCAGACATCAATTCACAGAAAAAAATTAAATTATATACTGTTTCAGTGAAGAGAAAAATATGGTTTAGAGAGATTGCAGATAGAAGATATTCACTTACCAATGAGGTTTTCTACAGCTTTTTTTTGTTATTGGTTCTGTAGATTACAGAACCAATAATAAAAAAAAGCTGTAGAAAACCTCATTCGTAAGTGAAGCATGTATATCATTTCACAAACTACTCAGCGTTGTTCACAACGACAGACTTGAATTTTGATTATTTTGTAGAGTCGTTGTTCTTTTCGAAGGTTGAATCTTATTTTGAAAATGTGGGAAAGGAAGAGAAGACCAGGAGAATAAAAGAGAAGAAGGATAGAATGGAAAAAGAGTGGAAGAAAAAAGAAGATTTTGAACAAATGAAGGCGAAGAAGAAAGGAGGGAAAAGGACTCGTGCTCAACAAAACAAAAAAGAATATAAACCTCCAGCAGAAGTTGTTTTTGGAATTCATGACTTGATATTGGAGGATTTAGAGAAGATTGAGTTAGATTTTGACCTAGCACAATTTGAAGGAACTACGCAGAACAACCTAAATGAGTGTGTGAATGGGTCTACTAATCAATGTGGCATAGCATGGACTCAAGTCGAAAAAGTGTTTATGCCAATTAGAAAGACCTCACTTGATCCTAATGATTACATGTCTTGCACTCATTATTGGTTGGGAGTTTATTCTATAAAAGATCATAGAATAGATGTCTATGATTAAGTTTTTGATGGGGATGAACATTTTGTGAAGACCAAGATGACAATGTATGCAATTGCTATACCTCAGCTACTAAAAGAGATGAATTTTCATACAAAATATCCTAATTTTGGTACGACGTACAAGAAACTTGATATTGTTTATCAAACAGCACCAAAACAATCAGGAGACACAGATTGTGGTCTCTTTGTAACAAGGTTTACAGATCTACTCATGCTCAGACAGGATTTGTTTAAATATGAATGGGGAGTAGAAGCTATTAGTATTTACAGAAGAATGGTTGCTGCTAATCTACTGACGCATGGAAAATCAAAAAGAGATGAAGGCTATGAAACTCCACCAGAGAATTTGAATGATGATTATGGAGAGCATGATGAGAAGCTAGCTTGTGGACATGGAAGGTTGCCTCTTCTTTGAATCTTTATTTATCTTTTTTATAAACAATGCAATGTACACATTTTTTGAAGTATGTATATAGTATATATGTTGTTTGTTTGTTATTATTTATTAGCATTTGAAGTATATAAATAGGAATGCTAATACTTTAATTCTAGCTAAACAATCCCAGTTTTTTTATATACTGTGAGTTTACATATGAAGCACTTGCACCCCCAGCACCAATGTCTGGGAGCGGGTGGAAAAATCCCTTCGTGCCCATTATAAAATACTGGGACTCTGCATTTTTAAGTACTTGTGCCCCAGTTCAAAAATTATGTGACTTTGTATAAAAGCATTTAGCATACATTTCCATTCCCCCCCCCCCCCTCCCCCGAGCCCGAAATACTGTGAGTTTACTTATGGAGTACCAGCGCCCCCAGTTAACATACAGGGCATAATTACTTAGTATAATTTTCTTTTAAACAATCGATAATGTAGTAGTAATATAGATAAGCAACGACGTCGTGTAACATTGGGCGTATATCACCGTGTTCCTTTTTTTAACATGCAATTATACCCAGACAGTATAATTATTACTACATTATCGATTGTTTTAAAAAAGAAGTCGTGCTAAAAATTAATGTATTGTCTTGGTAGAGATCTACCAAGACAATACATTAATTTACTTGAATGAGAGTTTATTAATCCTTATAAACACTGCAATGTTTCATAAAATTTTTGGTGTGGGACATAGATTCTAGGTAAACACTCCCAGTTTTCTTATATACTGTGAGTTTACATATGAAGCACTTGAACCCCCAGAACCAATGTCTGGGAGCGGGTGGAAAAATTCCTTCGTGCTCATTATAAAATACTGGAACTCTGCATTTTTAAGTACTTGTGCCCCAGTAAAAAACTATGCGACTTTGTATAAAAGTATTTTAGCATACGCTTCCACCCCCCCCCCCCCCAAGCCCAAAATACTATGAGTTTACTTATGAAGTACCAGCGCCCCCAGTTAACATACTAGGTATAATTACTTAGTATAATTATTTCACCAAAAATAATTAGGGGTCTGCAGTTATGAGTTGGTTACTAGCATTCCTATTTTTGAGGGGTGCAGTTGTGGGGCATGCCTATCTGTCTATAAATACAGTCTTTGAAAATAGAATCATCACTCAAATTTGTCTCAAATTTTTTACTTGCTTGTGCAGTCTTTTAGAAAAAAAAAATGTCTCTCCCACAGGGAAATGGGCATGTAGTTGAGATAAGACATGCACTTCAAAATGTGCATTCTATAGAGCAAACAGGGCGTGATTTATGTTGGAAGATTGCAGGTTTGCAGGGAGACATTGAGCAGTTGACTCGTACTGTAGATCACCTCCGATTATTAATTATTCGGCGAAATCAGAGGACTGAAAGGAATGAGCGACAAATGACAAGGATGATGAGGGTAGTCAGACAAATCCCAAACTATAATAAAGTACATACTCCACCAGGGTCACCAGAGAATTAATTTTTTACTATTTTTGTTACGTTTTTTAATGAACTTATGTTGTATTAACTTGATAATAGAAAAAAGGTTGGGACTCCAGCAGTGTTATGTTTTTAATGCTTCCATCTGCAATTGTAATTTTATCTTTTCTTGTACTTTGAGGTTTCTTTTTATGTTTTTAGAAGTAACATTTTTCTGTAATTTTTATGTCAATCTTACTAAAAAATGTCTGTAAGTTTGCGTTTATTTTGTGTGAAAAATGTTGTCTAATATGCTGGAGATAGCAGTCAAGGCACATGGATGCCCAAGATGTTTTTGCTCTGGCTAGTAGTTTAAGGATGACAGACCCCCACCCCCCAGATGTTTATCCCGAGGCTAGTAGTTTAAGGCACACGGGCGCTTTTTGCATGGACATTTGAGTTTTTATTTTTATTTTTCCAATGCTCTTTATACTTGGCCCCAGTTCAACATCGTAAAGGAAAAGAACAAGCAATGTGCAGCTTTTACATAAAGAAGGAAGAACCTTTACTATCGTCCAAAAGCAGAAGGACAATACAGTATAATAGAGAATATTTCTTGTATAATTATTTTAATATAAATAGACTACTTTGTTACTGAATAGAACAGACAAATATTTTTGTATTTTTAAGATGGGAACAGTCGTTGAAGCAGTGTTGAATGAATTGGATGCTGAATTAGATCATTTTGTAAGTTAATCATACCATTTTTTTAAAGTGTTATTTTTGTTTGATGTTATTATAAAATATTGCATTTCTTCTTTTGTTTTGTTTTGTAGATTTTGCCAGTATGGTTGGCAATTAGGCTTCCCAGACGTGATGTGCTAGCCACTCTTATTTGCCGTGGTATTTATTTCTAGATGAACTACCTAAAAGTGAGAAGACAGAGAAAACTTTGTAATGGATGGAGGGAGTTGTTCGTACTAACAATCTTGGAGTAGGAAGTACGCTACATTTTAGGGTTATGGAATCCTTAGATCATGTGGTTTTAAGTGTTAGTATTAGGCAGCCTGAACTAGAACCTTTAAGTTCAAGTTCAAGTTCTAGTTCTAGTTCTGGCTCTACTGTTGAAGATGCCTGAATAAGATAGCATATTTGTGTGTTTTAGTTCAATGTATATTGAATTTATGTGTTTGTTTACAGTGTTTGGTAAACAATATCTGAGTTTTGGGGCAGTTATATATGTGTAATGTAACTGTTGTTTTTTGAATTGTGACTGTTCAGTAAACAACATTACAAATATTATGTAATGGTGCCTTTTCAATTATAAGTTGCAACTGTTATTACATTATGAAATTTATTTTATAAATACATATCAACTTATAGTTGCTATGGATTTTTATGTGAAGTTTCTATGTTGTCATTTTTAATTATTAGTCTATAATTTCCAATTAGTTTACATCGTTAGTATAGGACCCATATAAAAATGCCATAATTTTCAACTGCATAACAATATAGCTCCAGCAAAAGTACTAGGGATTAATGTATGAATAAATATTATTAAATTTTGTGATTCTGGGATTAATTTACAATTATTAGTATAGGATCCCCCATATCAAAATGCTGTTATTTTTCAACTGCATAACACGATGGTCCAGCACAAGTACTGGAACTAGTTTACAATTATGAGTATAGGACCCCAGATCAAAATGCTGTTATTTTCAGCTTCATAACAGTATGGCTCCAGCACAAGTACTGGGGGGACTAATGTATGTGAGAGCACTTATTATTATATTTTGTGATAGTAATTTAAGTTACACAATATTTGTTGAAATTGATAACGTACAGAAACTGTAAAGTCCATAGAAAATTTAACTTCTTTGACTACATTTAATGTATTTTTGACAAAATACATATCCACTAACAGTTACTGACTTTTTTTACTATAAATAACCCTTTGCAGTGAAAGCAAACTACAAATTTTTTTGAGACTTCATCTCCTCTTATAAACTGTAAAGTTTTTTTGAGAAAAGAAGATATGGCAGATTAAGGCACTCGTGTGGAGGAACTAGGCAGTTTCGACAAGAATATCACATCATCTTACTTTGATAGAGATGATTTTGTATGTTAAAAGAAATGACCAAAGTATTTTTTATTTTTTTCATTTACTTTTTCAGTGTTTTGTGATTTTTTTATTAACTGTCAAATATTATTTCTTTTAGATCTTTCCAAAAAGTTGGAAGCAGAGGCTGCCAAATAAAAATGGAATGACATGAATAATGTGTGAAGATGATGATGAGGTATATGAGATGAACTTCAAAGCTGGGAAACACGCAATGTTGTATAATGGATGGAAGGATATGATTATTAAAAAAGGCTTCAGGATAGGTAATATACTTCGTTTTGATCACCTATGGCACGAGATGATCAACGGTATTCCATCTGTTGTTTTTGAAGTTTCTGTCATAAACCATCAAGATGGTGAGGGAGAGGGTGATGATGATGAAAGCAGTGATGATGATGATGATGATGATGATGATGATGATGATGATGATGATGATGATGATGATGATGATGATGATGATGATGATGATGATGATGATGATGATGATGATGATGATGATGATGATGATGATGATGATGATGATGATGATGATGATGATGATGATGATGATGATGATGATGATGATGATGATGATGATGATGATGGAGCATCAATAGAGAATCCAATTGTAATTGAATAATTTTCTAGTAGTTTTAATGTGTATAATGTCTATCTATTTGTGTTCTAATAAAAACTACAGTGTTTATGTATTATTTTTTTTTATCTAATTGTGTTTTATATATTTGCATTTCTTATCAAGTATCTGTAATGCTTGATAAATAAATAGGAAACAAAAATTCAATCCTATTACAAGTTTTGGAAGATCATATTCCATGTGGAGTAGAAGTTCTGTGCACGAGGATTGAAGTTCTAGCCACATTACAAGTACTGAATTACTTTACAATTATTAGTATAGGACCCCCAAATCAAAATGTTGTTATTTTCAACTGCATAACATCATCGCTCCAGCACAAGTACTGGGATTAGTTTACAAATATGAGTATAGGACCCCCATATCAAAATGCTGTTGTTTTTCAGCTGCATAACACCATGGCCCCAGCACAAGTACTGGGACTAATGTATGTGATAGCAGTTTTTTATATATGAATAAATATTATTAATTTATGTGATTATGAAAATGTTGCTCATATTCAAACTACAGACTTTTGAAAGTTAAAAACAAAATCTGTTGTGCATTTTAAATATTGTAAAAAAGTTCTTATAGTAATTTAACTTACAGAATCTTCTAAGATTTTTTATTGACTTAACTTGTCATGTAAAACGACAAAAGATTCTATCTACTTTTGTTCATGTATTGTCAACAATATAATAATGTGAATTAATGAGTCCCAGTATTTTATAGCAACAAAGTTACTCGACACAAATGCTGTGGATTTGCAAAGTTAAGGTAGGGAATATTTTATGGATTTCAATATATTTTTAGAACAGAGGTCTGTTGTAGTAATCTAAAGTACAGAATCTTTCCAGAATCTGTTTGATTTCTTTTTGTGTTGTCAATTGTGTAATACTGTTACTTTAATACAGTTGAAAATCTCAATTCAATCTTATCCTATACAGATACGACCTATAAAAAAAGTGATATCTTATTTACATAGAAAGATGCAAGGAATCTTTACAGCTTTTTTTGAATTACAATGTCAGCTAAATAGAAGAAATATTCTTTACAGGTTTTTTGTGTTTTTGTTTTCTATAAATTAGATAGTGGTGTTGTTTTTTCACTTGTACAAAACAAAATATTATTCCAAAAAAAAAAAGGAAAAATAACAAAGCATAAAATAAAAAATGGCTTGCAATGATGAAGTAAGAAGACAACAATGCCGCCAGTTGAATAACGATGTTAGGAATTTGAAAAGTGATCTTGAGTTTTTGAAAAATGAGGTATCAGTCGTGAAGAATAACTTGGATGTGTTGTTTGAATTTTTTGTAGCTTTCAGAGAGAAAAACAATAGAGATATGGATCGACTTTTTAACAAACTCATGGACATTGAATTGCAGAACTTTACAGATTCAACCTCTAGTTCTAGCTCTCGCGTTCCTATTAATCATTAATATTTTACTGTATTTTTTTTAATGTGTTTCGCAGTATTCTGTTTTTATGCTTCCATGTGAAGCAAGTGTAATTTATCTTTTCTTGTACTTGAGGATACTTCTTTTGTGTTTTTAGAAGTATCCTTTTATGTAATTTTTATGTTACTGTTAATGAAAATGGCTGCAAGTTTGCCTTGTGTGTAAAATGCGACTCTAAAATAATATTTATGTATAGTCCCAGCAATATATGCCCCAATATTTTTACATCAAACCCCAGGATATTGTTATGGGGCTTTGGTTCACCGTAACACCAAGCCCCAGCATTTCGTATGCTGGGACAACATGGGTGATTTTGAAGTCCAGCTTTATAAGCCCCAACATTTAATGTTCGACAACACACAAAGTAATTCAAAATCTTGTTAAATAGTGTGACCCATTGTAAAAAGTGTGACTCATCAGAACTTATGACAAAATACACATTGTACCTTTTCAGAATTTCCAAAAGTGACTCTTACAAACAAATGCCAATGTATATAAATTTCCACCATAAAACAGATAGACAGGAATCCAATTTGTCATTTTTGTTATTGAACAAAAAAAAAAAAAGAATTTGTGTCAAATATTATCTGATCAAAAAGTATCTATGGAGAATGGCCACCGACCATCAAATGGCCACGGACCATCGAATGGCCACGGACCATCGAATGGCCACAGACCATTTAATCGAGGACAGGTTTTCCAGAATGGTCATGGACCATCAACTCAAAGGCATGTTACGAACTTTCCTTCAATACCAACAAACCTTTGTTGGCATTTTGATATTCTGAAGAATCAGGTGGAATCCTTGAACGAATTCAAAAAGAAATGTGAAGATGAGTTTTGGAATTTAAGGTACACGCAGCGACAATATTACGAAAAACTGATGGAATTGCTTATGGTGATGGTAGATCCCCTGCAATTGCACAATGGAGGGCCAGGGGAGGCCGTGTTTAGGAATTATGGAGAATAAATAATATTTTAATTTGATATATTATCTATTGTTGTTCTTTCACATATTAGTAATTATTTTACAATGATATCATGTATTCAAAAAGGCAAACAGACAGTGTTAACATGTGTGTGAAGCAAGTGTAATTTATCTTTTCTTGTACTTGAGGATACTTCTTTTGTGTTTTTAGAAGTATGCTTTTATGTAATTTTTATGTTACTGTTAATGAAATTGGCTGTAAGTTTCCCTTTTATGTTGTGTGTAAAATGTTGACTCTTAAATAATGTTTATGTATAGTCCCAGCAATACATGCCTCAGCATTTCTGATTAGAACTTCCTGGCCAAAACCCTTCTCTTCCATACCATACCCGTTTAATTTGCATCGTCCAGACGAATTTTGAGTTCCTATTTTCTTTTCTTTTTTCCTGCTTAATATTTTGTCTGGTAGCAAATGGACCATTTCCATTAGTAGGTAATTAAGGTGACAAGTAACAACTCTTCTGTTGATAAATGTAGTATAGCTACAGGATATTGTAATGGGACTTTACTTCAAAGTAATACTAAGCCCCAGCATTTTAATGCTGGACAACAGGGGGATGATTTTGAAGTGCATCTTTATAAGCTAAAATATAGCATAGCTACAGGATACTGTAATGGGACTTTGCTTCAACGTAACACTAATCCCCAGATTTTTATGCTGGGGCCAGTAGTTTAAGGCACATGGGTGCTCAAGATTTTTATCCTGAGACGTTATTGTAAATATAGAAGTTGTTCCCGTTTTCAAGAGTGTGTCAGCAAATATCTCGGGTACCAGCATTTTACCAGAATAATATTGGCATACGAGAAGACCTCGAACTAGAAGAAACATAAGGAAGAACATAGAAACACAATTTTTTTGACTACATTTATAGTGATATTTAATCTATTTTTGACTATACATATTCTCTTTGACCATAACAGTTGAACAAAAGTTAGTAACTCCTAGCCTATAAATATTGCAGTTGAAGTAAACAACAACTAGTTGGCAAATAATTTATTTTTTCATCAAAACAATAATATGGAGGACGATCGTTGGGAGAAACTAGGCGATTTCACTATGCGAATAACAAAATCATACTTTAAAAGAGATGATTTTGTATGTTAAAAAGATTACCAAATTATTTTTTATATATTTGTTCATCTATTTTTTCAATGTGTTTTTTGTATTAACTGTGAAAGTTTATTTTTTCAGATCTTTCCAGAGAGTTGGAAAGAGAAGCTGCCAAACGTCAATGGAAGTGCACTTTTACTTTGTGAAAATGATGACACTGATTATGAATTGAAGTTCAAGGCTGGGAAGGGACATTCAAGGTTGTACAATGGATGGAAGGAGATGCTTCAGCGTAAAGGCTACAGACTGGGTGATATTCTTCGATTTAATCACGTTGTTCATGAGGTTTACAACGGTGTTGCCACTATGGTTTTTGAAATTTCATTAGTAAACCGTCAGGTTGGTCATGGCCACAACAATGATGATGATAATGATGATGATGACGATGACAATGATGATGATGGCAGCAGTGAAGAAGATGTAGGATCAGCCCAGAAGCCTATTGTAATTGAATAAGTTTTAGTAGTTTTTATGTTTTTTCATTTTAATGTGGGATGTTTGTTTGTATTTTTATTTCATGTGTGTTTTTATGCTTTTGAGCAGTTGATGAAATTATGAACAATGTTTTTCCGTATTATGAACTGTGTTTTTATTATTTAAGTAAGATCAAAATGTTTGTTGTTCAATAAGTAAAATAACTAGAAAATAGATAAATCGAGACAACTATTTTTGCACAGCAACAAATGAAAAGTGTATTTTTTATATATAATAATCCTTGTTAAAGGATACAGAGGAAGTAAAATTTAAACAAAAAGTTCTCTATAAGTGAACAGTCCTTTTTGACTTCAGATTTGTTAGGACTGGATGAAAATAGAGAAGAATGGTCTTCTATCTATCTAGTGACGACGGGATTCCAAACTGAAAAAAAAAAATAACATTGCAGCTTTGGGTGTTGAATTGCACTAAAATAGAATTAAAAAAATAAAATGCAAATAGAGAGACATACCTATTGTTTTTATTGGGAGTTATGTTTCTTTGAATATGGTTGAAGTACTGGAGTGTGTCTGCAGAATGTCCTGTTGTATCCACGCTTTCTACATATCCCACATTGTTTCCCCTTTTGTCTTACATATTCTGCAGTCGAGACAAATCTTTTCTCCTGCCTTCTACCTGCCTTAACTTTAAAATCTGGGGGTTTTGTTATCTCTTCTTTTATGCTATCAGGTATAACTCATGATTCTTCATGTCCAACAGTGATGATTTCCGCTTCATACTATTTTAACCATGTTTCTCTTTTATACCATATAGAGCAATAATCGGACTTGTTTAGGTGCACTGTGTCTATGGCAGCAAGTGCATGTTCACAAGGCATTTCATCCATCTGGAACTTGAGGCATTGACATTCTTTCTTCTTCAAACAAATAATGAATTCTCTCCCTTCATCTATTACCTTAAAGTTTTGATCCGTAGTCCGGTCAACCTGTAAAAATATAATGTATAAGACTACTTGACTAGTTTTTATTTAGTAAAAAGAAAAATAAATAAATAAATAACTAGCATAACAGATATAATGCTGCAATTTATTGGATCCCCCGCTTTTGCATACCATGTAGTCCCAACACAAAACCTGGGACTTCATGAATTATCAATGACATAACACAAATCACATCCAAAAATAACTGTATTAGTTGATATACTCACATTCATTCTGTATGCTTTTTTTTTTCAATTCATCATCTGTCTATTTTGACGTTGCAAAGTAAATATCCTGCGCACTCTTCCGTCTCTCATAAAACTAGCTCTGTAGCTTGTTCATTATGTTGTCCACCATTGACAGTATTGATTTTCCCCGAGCATGTAACAGAGCATTATTCATGGATTCCATAATATTTGATGTCATCATGTCATATCTTCGATTTCGACAGTAAGCTCTAGTCCATCTCTCTGATGGTTCTTCCATGAGGTAATCATAGGTTGCCCTATCCGTTTCTTTTATTTGATTCATGTCTGTTTTAAACTCTGCAATCGTGTAGACACGACATGCACAAATGAATATACTTATCACTGCAGGACTCACGTTCCTTTTGTTAAGGTTCTTTTCCAGATGATATACACAGATCCCATGTGCACACTCAGGATATACATTTGTAATCCCATTTGCAATTGCAGAATTACGATCTGAAAGGAACAGTAAATTCTCACGGCAATCAAATGCAATGCGCAACTGCCTAAAGAACCAATTATATGCCAAATTATTTTCTGAGTCCACAACTCCAAAGGCAAGTGGGAATATTTGGTTATTTGCATCTTTCGTCACTGCAACCAATAGTGTGCCTGAATATCTCCCCATGAGGAATGTTCCATCGACAACTATCACAGGTCTACAATGTTTCCAGCCTTTAATAGATGCCGCACAAGGAAAAAACATATATTTGAACCTGGATAATACAAATGCAGTGTTATCAGTAAAATGCATGATAACATTTTTTAGCCTCAGGTTTTAGTACTGGAACCTTACTTATACATAATTATGACGTCAGAGCATTTTGTGACTGGACTCCAACAAATAACAGTGCAGTGTCAGGCTTTTTTTAATGGGGATTACTGGAATTCTATACAAAAATATATAAGTACACTTTTTTTTTACCTGTTCTCACCATCTCTTTGAAGAGCAACGTGTGAGCCTGGATTGATGTCTCTTAGCACATATAAATATGTTGGTAACTTCTGAAAGTTCTCCTCAGGCGTCCCTCTAATTAAAGACTCTCCTTCTTTTATAGCACGCCATGCCTTATTATAAGAGATTTCAACTCTCATTTTTCTTCTAATCTCTGCAACAACAAAATTAGGCTTAACAGGATAATTATCGTCTCTCAGATTCTCAACTATATCATCTCGAACAATTTTTGACGTAGCATGTTTTTGGTCTCTTTTCCTATCATCCACTGAGCAAGTGTGATTCTTCTCAAACTTCAGTATTTTGAACAGTGTGGACTGTTTAATTCTGGAAGATCGAACAGTCCACTCACATTTTTCATTCATGCACGCCAATGAATATCTCGTTGTGCTTGATCTCACAACCTTGAATTTAAAATGGTGTGCAATTGCAGTTGTCTGGAAACATTTAGTGACACACTGTTTGTTTAAAAAAATTGATCCAACCTTGACGTCGTCCAAATCTGCATTTTCTTTTAGTATTGGACGAGGAGATTCTCTTATTTTCTTCCTTGAATACCTCTTTCTCTGTTTTGCAGCACTTGATGTCTCAGGAAGTTGAAGATTTACAAGCTGTTGTTCTGTGTTTTCAGCATGCATTAACTGTTGATCTACTGCTACAGCTTCGACAAACGGAGGCGTTAAAACTATCACTTCAAAAGCATCATCGTTGTCCATTTGCATTATCATTTGCCCTTCAGCGTGATCAACTCTCTCAGACTGTGGAGATTTAAAACTATCACTTCAAAAGCATCATCGTTGTCTATTTGCATTATCATTTGCCCTTCAGCGTGATCAACTCTCTCAGACTGTGGAGATCGTTGTGTAATGTCAATTATGAAACGTCTACTCCTATACTCGGAATTGGTTTTCATCAAGTGTAAACAGCTTATTAAATCATCGGTATTTTTTATAGGGACCCCTTTACTTGTTCCAAGTTCCATATCAAACCATATGAATGTCTCAAAATGTTCTTCATCTAAATCTATCTTTTTCCAAAGGTTTTTTCTGAAATCTTCAAATGTATCTGTTTCAGTATGCATAAAAATCCTTGTCTCATGATATATGTACTTATAATCTGGTGTCCATTCCCCATTGAATGCAAGAACAATACACTGTTTAGCCATTACCTGCTGTTATAAATACAGTAAAAACACTAAACTAAGTGACAAAGAAAACCACATGGTAAAATACTGTAATTGTAGCTTAATAATGAAAGCTTAAGAACTGCTAACCTATAAGCTAAATATACATATCCATAGTATAATGGATAATTATACGCGGGGGGGGGGGGGGGGATTTTTGATGTGCAGCTCTATATGCTAAAATATAGCACAGCTACAGGATATTTTAATGGGACTTTGCTTCAACTTAACAGTAAGCCCCAGCATTTAATGCTGGACAACAGGGGGATTTTTTGAAGTGCAGCTTTATATCCTAAAGTATAATCATAGCTACAGGATATTGTAACGTGGCTTTTCTTCAACGTAACACTAAACCCCAGCATTTTGTGCTGGACAGTGGGTTTTTTGAAGTGCAGCTTTATATCCTAAAATATAGCATAGCTACAGGATATTATAATGGGGCTTTGCTTCAACGTAACACTAAGCCCTAGCATTTACTGCTGGACAACAGGATTTTTTTGAAGTGTAGCTCTATATGCTAAAATATAGCATAGCTACAGGATATTGTAATGGGACTTTGCTTCAACTTAACAGTAATCCTCAGTATTTAATGCTGGACAACAGGTCAGTTTGAAGTGCTAAGCTAACATATAATCATAGCTACAGGATATTATAATGGGGCTTTTGCTTCAACGTAACACAAACCCCCAGCACCTAGTGCTGCATACCCTTTTGAACTCAATGCAGATTCATATTAATTATATATAACAGTAAATTCACGTCTCACAAAAACAAATTTGTTTACAGTACAAATGAGATCATAATCACGAATTTTTATTTCAAATCATTGTTTCACAGTCACAAAAATATATATATTTCCGCAACGCAAATTACCTTTTACAGTTTGAATTTGAAACTTCCGGAGAGAGACAATGATGAACTGGAGAGAGAATGTGTGCTTTGCTCTGTTTTTTTTCACGCGTGATTTGAATTTATGTTGAACTGTAGGTTTTTAAGGGTAGTTCAGTAAATTCAATGTATGGGGTATTCGTTAGCGGCAGTAGCCTGTATGTACGTGAGTCATTATTGGCTATTTCTCAATAAATTTTGAAACTGTGGATGGAACTCATTTAACGCGTCCAAAATTGGCTAGTCATCAAATTTTCACGTCTACGAGTGGGGTTGGATCTAATTTAGGGTATGAGTTGGAATCCAGTTGGATCAATAAGAGAAGGCCATTTCGATTATTAAAAAAAACCTTCACTTTAGCCATATTATTTTTACGTTTAAAAGAGGATATTTTGAGCCAGAAGATTATTGGATGGCAATATTTTTATTTCCAATACTTTGAGGGCATTTTTAACCCTTTCCCGGAATGAAAACTATTAAATTTACTTATTACTCTCTTCGTCTCAAATTAGTTGACGCCTTCAGCTTCTGCACGTACATCAAAAAATCAATAAATAGGATATGTATTTTACTATTTTACCCCTGCTGGCCACATTTCCAATATTTGACTATTAAAGTTTTTTTTGAGAAATACTCCTTTATTAAACATGGGCATAGTTAGAAAAAATTGATAAAAACATCTTGAAATCTTAAAGCGTCAACTAACTTGAGACAAATAAATTTTGCTAAAGCGTCAACTAATTTAGAATGGAGGAAGTAGCTTCCTCTTAATTTTTCTTGTTATAAGAAAGAATTCTTCTTCTTCTTCTTTCAGTTGGGAAAGTCAGAAGAAAAGGATTGGAATTAAATCAAGTATGCTTGCACGTTTTTCCAATTACGAGATAAAAGATGCAATTAAAATCTTTATCGAGCCCATATTAAGCATTGCTTCTTTTTTCCCTTTTTCTCTTTCCATTCATATACTCTTACTGGATTCTCAACCAAAAAGCCTTTCTGTTGTCAGTTTCAATGCATTGGATCTAACTTCTGCATGATATCTAATCTTTAGCCACTCGGAGATGTGGGACTTCAGTCAAAAAGAAGGAAAGAAGATTTGGGAAAATGGTTAATTAGGCAATATTCAGAAAATCTTCTTAAAACATAGCAGCACAAGTTACGTAGCATAATAGTGGAAATATATTTTCGCTTTAGCTTCTAACTTCTAAAGTTAATTTTATGGGCTCTTTAATCCTATAGAGATTTGCGTTGTAAACTCCTTTTTTCCATAGTTATTTATTTATGAGTTTCACTAGTATAAACAATTGATTTATTTTTTTGTTGCTTTAAATCATACTGCTCAGCTGCTGTTTACATAATTTGTGAAATATATAATTGGCGAGCCCATGATTGAGAAGAATTATTGACGTGTTAAAATTAGAAAACAAATCTAATTTGGATTCTAAATATTACCTGTTTATTCTAAATTATAAATTTTGCTTATTTTATTCATTAGCTCCTCATTTGGCCAGATCATCAATAGCAAATCATAATAAATGATCATCTTGGGTCCAAGATCCTAATGATACAAGTTTTAAATTAACAAAGAAAAAGTTGTGTCCTCGTTGTTGGGATGTGAAACTGGACCAAGTACCACATTATTATTGTACTTGCATATAAAGAAATTCCATAAACATCAACTCATAAGACCCACTGCATATTGGAACATATAGTGATCAACTTTCCAAAGTTCCTACCATTGTTTTGACTGGAAGAAATTCTCTTCCTGTTTACTGCCTTTAAAGATAGCTTTCTTCAGATGTGCTTTCAACTGCTTTGCTATTTTTTCTTAATTTTCGATATATAATTTACAATGGACAAATTCGAGCCATTGAACAAAAGAGTAGTGGTTGCAATGATATATACGCGCAAGTGACAATACATGACACCTCCTCGAGCATTGATTAATTGAATTGATGGATTCGACCTTTAAAATTCTTAACATTTAACTAATACTAATATTTTTGAAATTATAGGTTAAGACTATGATATTTGTTAACAGTTTACACATAATTTATATCATATTTCGTGTCGAAAATACTATGTTTGGTTGAATCATTGCTAATAAGCTACATCAGTCACTGAATTAATTACTACTTAAGCAAAAGTTAATGAAACAGACATAGAGGACGTACAATGAATGTTTTCTCATCAACTTTTTGCATATTTTATCAGATATCAGGTACGTACATTACAAAGAAAGTAGAGTATTTCATGTGAGATAATGTAGTAGCTAACCAGTTTACAGTGACGGCAAGTTGAAGAAATGGCCGTGTAGAAGACCAATTATTTGTTGACTCTAATCTCTATATGTGGATCGGAGCTTTAACCTAAATTAAAATGAGATTGACGAACGTCTTTCTAATATCTCACTTAGCCATAGTACCATCTAGTTAAGTTTATAAATCAAACAAAAATTGTACGTCGTAGATCAATTTTTCTGTATCTGTTTGAACCATGGCATGCCTAAAAATTTTAAGAAAAATTTGTTAGGCTATGCTATGATTAGAAGAAGATGAGCTTAGTTCACTGAGTTCAAATGATGATCAATTGAAACCAGTATGTGTTTCAGTTGTAGGGTAAATTTATATGTAAAATTCATAAAATTCTAACAAGTAGTATCAAATTCTGATACTATGATTTCAAATCGACTATGACACGTATGGTAAAATTAGAGGCGGAACTTAAAACTATCAAGTTTAAATTCTTGATACATCTTTTACAAGGACATGAAGAGAGATGGAAAGATTGAAAAGGGGAAAAAGGACTAAAAGCTCAAGGATTTAGGGCTTGTTTTCACCATAAGAGTAGTTGTCACAAGACCAAAAAGAAGAATTGGACTGAAGAAAACTTTAAAAGTTGAGTTGTGCATGAACACATCGAAAGCAACATGTTACACATGCTGTGTATATGGTGTTCCATTATTACACCAAGACATAGATCTTACTCATCAATGGTCCCTTCTGGCTTTTATTGCTCTCAAGCTTTTCTAGGGGCCTTCCTTAGAATGGCGCTTCATATAATCAATAGAACTAGTAGTAGAAAAAAGTCAGCACATAGGAAGTAGAGAAAAAAGAATACTACCATCACTATTGATTACTCATTTTTCAACCATTAATTACGTAAATTCAGATCACTTACTTAATTCATGGTCAAACATTAATGACCAAAAAACGAAAAAGAATTGAATGATAGTGGCTTGTGATTTTTGTGTGAACTCGACTACTGACTAGTAAAGTAAAAGGAGTTTGAACAAGATTACGTTCAACGTCAGGTAATTTGAAAATATTTCTCTTTTCCACTATTCCACATTGGCTTTGGTAGATATATAAAATACCATCCGGTGATTATATGTCGTTTAATAAAATTATTAATTGTAGAAAAATGTGAATCTGAAAAACACCGCTGGATAATAGATATTAGTAAATGGTACACACGTCTATATTTTATTGATAAATTTCGATGTGCTAATGTGCATTTATATCTAGATGATTGACACTCGATAATGACAATTCATTAAACAAACATCGAACATTCAAACTTCAACTTTCAAAACAGTAAACCAATTGTATTCTTCAATAGCCTGACATTGATCAACATTTGATCAAATAAAGGATTTTAAGCACTATACCAAACCACCTATTATACATGATCCGATAACATGAAATATAGAGCAAATAACTTGCGTTAATATGTCAAAATTACATTAATAGTGCAAAAATTCACTGTACTAACAATGTATATAAACCTCCGAAAATGATACATGAAACGTAACGAATGAAATCATTCTTTAAACTCATGTAGTAAAAATACTTACATATATACTCTATGATTATGATACACAAGGAAAAAAAAAACAAAACTCTTAAGTATGTAAGATAGATTGAAGAATTACTACAAGGCAACCCAATGCACTAAACTCTCCTTATGTGCGAGGTCTAGGAAGAGTTGCAAAATTACCTCGCAATTTTGCAAGAGATTGTTTACACGACTTGAACCTGTAATAAATCTTCCAATTACACGACAAATGTCAAGAAATGTTTTCTCTCTTTTCTTTATTTCATGATGATGATCTTCAGACCTTAGTCATTTCCTTGGCATTTGGTTTTCTCTTCAACTGAACTTGACTTCTTGCAATGAGCAATTGCAGCTTGTATAGCAGCTTGTAATTCTTCCATAGTACTATCACTTGAAGATGAACTTGAATAATTACTATTAACACCTGTTGGTTTTGCTACAAGGAGACCACTATTTGTTGGAGAATTTTTCATTGAAACTGGAGCTGAATATGCACCTCTTCTTATACCTCTAACTTCTTTACTACTATTATTCTTTCTTCTAAAACTTAAATTCCCTGAAAATGAATAACTTTGTCTACTATTAAATTGCATGTTTTTTCTACTTCTAAATGATAAAAATGGCCTTACCATACTTAAATACCTTTTCAAAACTTGACTCACATCAAATTTTAACTTCCTCTGCTTGTCCTTGTCTTCCTTTTCACCTTTTTTCCATTTATTAAATATGGAAAATGATTTGGACTTTGGTTTTTCTTTTGATGTGTTAAAAGAATTTGTTTCATGATCATGATGATGGTGAAAACTATGGTTTAAATCATAGTAAGTATCATCATCAAGATTATTGGAAATATGGGATTTTTGATCTTGTAATAAATCTTTTATAGGTAGTGAACTATCAATGGAATTTGTTGAAGTACGTGGAGAAACAGGTAGATGAGAAAGAAAGTGAAGTGGTAGTAAATGACCATGAAAAAATATTTCATCAGCTGGAGATAAATCTAATAAAGATGGGGGGTTATTTGGCTTTGTTTTATTGTTGTCAGGGGCTTTTGTGCAATTTGTTGGATTAAGTGAAATTGTGAAGGAAAATTCATGTGATGGTGATGACGATGATGATGGTGGTGATGTTGCCGCTACACCGCTGGAGAGTGGTGGTTGTTGGTGTTGTATTTGCTTTGCTTTTTGGCTTTCTTGATTGCCTTGCTTCATATTCATTTCTTGATTGTCCATGACAAAAAGGGTAACAAATTTAGTAAGAGATCAAATATGAGATGTTTTTGTCAAAGTATTCTTGATTTTCTTCTTTGTTTGAGGGGAAATGAAGGGGAAAAAAAAGATAAGGATATGGGAAGAAGGGGTGGGGGTATTGTGAGTAGTCTAAAATGTCTTATGCTAAGATTGTTTGTGTGGCAATTATAGTGTTGAATAGAGCAATTAATGAAGGAAGGAAGGAAGGGGGTATGTGTATGTGGTGGCTATGAGATATTGAGATGGAGTGAAATATTTGCCAAGAGAAGTGGGGTCCTTTTTATATCACACAGCTATAAGGTGCTAATTTCAGGAAAAGTACACTGACATTACAAAATTCAAGGTTTTCTAGCTGTTCTTTTTTTAATTTGCTTTGCGAAGATCCATAATCAAACTAATACTCCATAACCAAAGTACTATCTCAAAACTTTAATTATTTCAAAAGATAAATATGTAACATTAGAATGAAATAAATTTGAAAGAACAACATATCACATTTATATACTCTGACCACAATTTACTTGAAATTTGAAATGTAACTTATTGCTACATAACATAATAAATTGTCATAATATATGAAAATTGACTTGAAATTTGATGTAATTCTATTAATACTACTTTCACTAAATTATGGGCTATCTATTTTTGGACTTACATTTTATAATATGATTTCCCCATACAGCTACGTGAGAAATTATGGTCAAAAACATACACTAGTAGTTCAAAATGTTTTAGCACCTTTCTCAAGAAGAATCTTTGATTTGATCAAACAGATGATTTTGCAACTTCCACTTAGATATTGCAACTTTAGTGTCTTCATGTTCTCTTTCTGCACGCAAATGGCTTCGGGGTAGCTGTTTTATCATATGCCTCCTTTTTTTAAGACTAGGTACCATATCTTCTCTCGTGTCACTAGCATCACTTAGGTTAACTTTATTTTAATGCAAGTCACTATTTTTGTGCGATACTAAAAGAGAATTTGCATCTTTCACGATATGAAAGTTCACTTGCAAAACACAATTTCCTTATATTTTAATTTATTGGATATTCAACATTCATTGTTCCGATTACTTAAAATTTGCACTGAATAAGACTTACCATGGAAGGTAAAACAATACAAGTTGTTTTGTATTACTTTATACTTTTTCCGTTCTAAAATGGTTGTCATAGTTCGGATTTCAAGAGTCAAACGAGTCTATTTTGACTCTCGAAATCCGAACTATGACAACTATTTTGGAACAGAAAGAGTATAAAGTATTCTATATATATGTGGGGGCGTTTCAAAACATTTACACATAGTATTATTAGATAAGTAGATTTTAACAAGTTCCAAAAATTCAATCCATTTAGCTAATCAAGTGATAATGTGATATTTTCTTATTTATCAAAGTACAGTACTACTCATATAGTAATATACAAGTCATGTTAACATTTCTACTTAAGAAATTTTGTTACATATGGTAAGAGAGATGGATGATTGATTAATAATTGCCACTAGATTTTCTCTTTTATATTATATTTTTAGGTAAAATTTACCCACACCGGATGTTCACACTAAATCATATCAATTAATCATGGATAAGTGATTTAATGAGATGAAAATATATTAATTAACTATAACTAAAAAAGAGAAGCATGTGTGCCAACACATGTCATATATGTATTGGATTGAAGTAAACACTTGATGTAGGTAAATATTTTCCTATTTTAATCTAAAACAAGGATTTGTTTTTATTTGCGCTAAGTTAGCGATCTACAATTCATTAGGTCGCATGACATTTAACATTAAAGTTATGGTTCCAGTTAAATTGAAGTATCATTCTATAAAAGAATCGAGTGTCACTAAGGTAAAGACGTCTCACACTCTGTGTGTACTAAAAATCATATCAACATAATATAATTAAGTGATTTATATATTGATGTGGGAGTATAGTAATTAATTACGTTTATGTGGAAGAAAATTATGTGCAAACACATATTATATGAACATAGGGTAGTCCACAACTTATTACGTTTTCTTTAATTTCTCCAACCAAAATTTAGTATTGCTTTTTCTCTTTTGTAGAGTAAAAAAATTTTCTTTTGTTATTCTATGGTTTAACAAGATGATTGGGGAGATGATTATTATCACAACCCGTGAAAGGATTCAATCTTATGATAGACGAGAGTTTGGTGAACATTGAATATTAATAAGTCCCTATATAGTACTAGTCTATGTACAAATTCAGATACGAGAGGATACTTTGTCTCAGTAATGCCAATCAATATAAATGCAAATGATTCATTCTTCTATAATGTCCCACCCCAAAATGTCATGATCTGTTTCCAAAGACAACTAGAATGGCTATAAATCTGTGACTTTTAGACACTCTTATCTTGGCTTCTTGGTTCACCTTTCAGTTGAAATAAACCTCACAAATAAAACGACGTAAGAAGAAAAATGGGTTGCCAAATGAACTGATAGTACGTACAATTGGAAGGATTGCACCACTTCAAAAGGTTCAATCTATCTAGACGAGTTTTAAACAAACCCCATCTAGTTAATGCACGTAGTGCTTGCGTGTTATGTCCCATCATACAGGCCCCATATGTTTGTAATAACCTGAGCGGGAGCTAGGTTTTGAAACTTATGGATCTAAAATTATGGTCCTTCTAAGTTATTGAATTCTAAATTAGTAATTTATATATTTTTAGGTTTTTTAAGACAGATACATGATTTGAACCGAAACTATTCGGTTCGGCCGAACTATAAACCCAAACTCTAGCTCCGCTCCTAGTAATAACTTTAGGTGTTTGGGACAGAGAGCACGCATAGACTACGGTACGGTATACTTGCGACGTCCCACAAACACAGGAATCACCTGGCATTTTTTGTTCCTATTAAAATTTGAACCTAATCACTTGTAATTTACTCACTTTATTGATCATAGTGTCAATATAATGATACATATGATCAAAGCTAGTGCCCGACAGGGGTTTAAATGATACCTTCCTAAAAAAATATTACTGACTTACTAGTTTGTACATAAATATCACAAGCCAAAATTTAAAACATAAAATGCATTCTAATACAAAGGTAATATCCCCTTGATGAAAATTGTTAGAAGAGAAACGAGAAAGATCGCTGTGAAATTCTTTATGGAAATTCATGATAGAAGTGGAGAGAGAATTTGGAAAGAGAGAATTCTTATTCCATCAGAAAAATGAACAAATGATTACCAAAAGTCACTATTGCCCTTTCGGGCTAAGCTATTTATACTGTGGGCCTATACAAATTTGGTAACTTGGCTAAACTACTAAAATGAATATTATTCAAAATGAAAGTTATTCAGGGATCTTTTTCGATGATGGTTGTGACTTTTACTAAGGAAAATATTAATTAAAAATAAGTAATTGAAATCAAGTAATTGCGAGCAAATTATGAGTTGTTATCAATAATAGAGAAACGGTCCAGAGCTAGAGCGACAAACAATCTAGTTGAGTTTTCCGGTTGATTCTACTTCTTGATTTCCAAGATTGCTAACTAACAAGTTAAATATATTCGTGAAAACCTGTCGATTCTTCACGAGTCTATGCAAGCTACTCTAACGCCTATATGTCTATGGAATTAAAACACATGCATGCATTAAAGAACTTTGTATTTAGCTAAGCAAGGCGAATAGGTATATATCTATCCTACCCGCAAATCGATTCCCTGATGTCCAGGTTCACAATCAAGCTCTATTCTTTCTTATGTACGTTCGCAAGTTCCCTCTGTCGAGTTCAACTTATAAACCATAGATAGTGTTCAATTATCGGGCCCTAATAACCAAATAATTATGCTCAAGAAAGAATAAACAATCTGTAATGATAAATCAATAGGTAGAAATCAGATTTCAAACATCAACCTTCATGTAATTGCCCTAATTCTAGAACAAACAAACTATAGAATTAAAGAGAAGGATAAGAGAAAGAGAGAAAGAACTTGTTTAGAAGACATCTAGGGTTCCTCTGCTCTCCTCCACGTCCAACCCCTTTAAAAGACTAAGTTATAATGTATTTATAATGTTTACAAAGTGCTAGGATAAGTTAAAGCAAATCCTAAACTAGTTGGGAAACTTTATTCTCGCCAGCCTCAGAGCTTTCTTGGAAACCCCGCTTCCAGTATAGCTCCCAAATTTAAAGCTATCTCTGAAGCTTTACTCTCAAAACATCTTCCAAATTCCAAGGCTATCTTGGAAGCTTTGCTTTCAAAATAGCTTCTGATTCATCACTTTGGTCCAAGCCTTGTTTTTCAACGTATTTTCCTCCATTTTAATTGTTCTTGCCTCGAATTCATGCAAACCATTCCTAAAATCACAAACATGATAAGTGAGCACAAGAATCGCAATTATCTCATATAATGAGCGCATAAAGTACCAAAATGCAAGGAAATATTAAGGTAAATTGGGCAAATATTGGCAAACATCAGTAAGAATCTTCTGGCATTGTTCCTTACTGAAAATAGAGCCACTCTTGTTTTGGGGTGAGGCAGGAGGCTGATTCTTAGACCCAAAGTGATCAGAATGCACACAAGAAGTTGAGTTTTTTCCATTTGTGAATTGGAAGTCTTCAGGGAACCTAGGTAGTCTGTAACAGTCATCAATGTGATGTCCAGCAACCTTGCAATATTTGCAAATGATGTTTGATGTGTCCGTCTTATTTCCAAAATTCACCCTTTGTTGATATCCTCTATTATTCCCCTGTGATGAGCCTCTATTACTGTTCTGTTGGTACCCTTTATTCTGGTTTGAGCCTCTATTCTTCTGACCTCTATTGGAATTATAGCCTCTCTAAATCTTTGAATTTGAATTTCCTCTAGAGTTTCTAGAACCTTGGGCAGAGAATGATGTAGAATCTCCAAAAAAGCCAGCGATTGAAGATGAGGATTCCTTATGCCTCTCATCATGTCGCCCTGCTTATTGATGGTAGTGGCACCATCATAAGGATGCTACTCTTACAAGTTGAATATGATTCATTCAGACCACTCAAAAACTGATAGAGTTGCCAGTCTGCAAGGAATTATGGTAAAGCCCCACAAAAGAAAACTGGTCCTACATAGGCTGTTGTTAACTCATCCCATAGAGCTCTAAACTTAGTGAAATAAGTTGCTATATTAGATGATCCCTGATAAAGCCTACTAACTTCTTTTAACACTTGGATATACTTTGAACCATTTGATTTCCCAAACCTTTCATTCAAGTCATTCCAAATGTCTTTTGCATTTTCAAAACCCATCACACTCGCCGCTATGTCTTTGGACAGAGTGTTTGTTATCCAAGCAATTACCATACCATTACACATTTCCCAATAAGGAAAGTAAGGGGAATTTGGCTCTGGTTTAGGGTCCTTCCCTGTTATCAAACCTAGTTTGTTCTTGGAGGATAAAGCTACCAGCATACTTCTCCTCCACATAACAAATCCAGAACCATCAAAGGGAATGGAGACATAATGAGTACCAGGATTGTCAGAAGGATGTATGTAGAAAGTGTGTGATGGATCTAGGGTAAATGTTGTAAATCCGTCTACTGAATTAGAGTTATTGGGCATTTCCATTATAACAAAAGATTCTCAAGTATACCGTAATCATAAAATACAAACAATCAACAGATTGCAAAAGCAATGAAAAGACTTTGAGATTTATGAAGTTTTATGGAATCGGGCAAAGAAATCAAGGGATATTATCGGTGTTCATAAGAAAACGTGGGCAAAAGTGCTCTCTATTTTCGCCGCCTACTACGGTTTCTCTGATCAACTCAATCTGAATAACCTCGCCGCAAAGAATATTCGATAATTTGTGATTTGATGTAATTCTGGCTCAAATTTACCTTTTGTTTAAAAAATCCCCAAATCTGGAAATTAGGGTTTTTGATTTCCAACGAGGGTTATGTCAAGGGTAGGATCGATCGATAGAGGAGAACGAGATTTATCCATTGGCCCGCTCTGATACCATGTTAGAAGAGAAACGAGAGAGATCGCCGTGAAATTCTTAATGGGAATCCATGATAGAAGTGGAGAGAGAGTTTGGAAAGAGAGAATTCTTACTCCATCAGAAAAATGAACAAATAATTGCCAAAAGTCACTATTGCCCTTTCGAGCTGAGCTATTTATACTGTGGGCCTATACAAATTGGGTAACTGGGCTAAACTACTAGAATGAACATCATTCAAAATGAAAATTATATCAGCTATACATTTTTATGTCTAACAAAAATTCGGTAAAAGTTGAATTTTTTTAATGAAAAAAATTTGTTTCCATCACTTCAATTTATAAGGTTAATTTCACCGGTAGTCACTGAACTATTGCTTCATTACCATAAAATCACTTTTGTTTCATTTGTTACCCAAAAGTCACTCAACTTTGCTCCGGTCTACAACAAAGTCACTCAAGCCGGATTTTATTTAAAACTTGCCGAAAAATAATGTGGCATCATTAATTAAAAATAATTTAATTAATTATTCATCTATTAATCTAATTTCTTACCCATTATTCTTATTCTATCCAACCGAAACACATTTCATTACGTCATCGTTGTGCGTAAATATTTCATACCGATGCCATTTCTCTTTGCTTCTGTTTCGTATTGAATTAATTAGTTAATCAAATTGAGTAATGTTAGGCAAATTGGTTATGAAAAAGGGGAAATGAGGAACAGGGAATGAATAAAAATGAACGAGCTTAGATCGGTTTGGTCCGATTTTTTATTTATGAAATCAAACTAGTTATGTTGATTTTTTAAAATTTTAAAACCAAAATAACAGCTTGTTTGGACTGTTGTTATGTATATGGTTTCATAATGTGTCTATTGTATTGTACTTTATGTTTTATTGAGTTCAATATTTTGATATATTATATTGTTTGCAGTCGTTTCATGATATAACATACTAGTAAATGAAGAATGGATTTAAAATATTGCCAAGAAAATAATAAGATACGGGATAGAGTTACTATAAAAAAGATAAGATAAATGGTAATAAATGAGAATATAAAGGGGAAGAAGAAAGAAAAAAGACACGGTAATGATGCAATCACACCAAATCGGTCGTTACATAAAATAGGCTCTTCATCGTTATGTAACGATGGACTAACGATACGATACAATAAAATTCTAAAGTAACAATTAATACAAACATTATTTTATAGTAACAGTACAGTAACAGTACGATACGGTACAACTGATAACAACCATCCAAACGAGCTGATATCAAACAAAGTCGAATTTTTGTTTTTGGTTTTTCTCAGTTTTTTTTTTTCTTTCGATTTTTCTGGATTATTCGATTTTTGCTTGGTACCCCAGCGATTATATGGTAGATAATATTTATCAAATTTTAAAATTTTTACTGATAAAATAGTTATTTGTATATCTTCATGTAAGATATGATACTCTAATTTATATGTCTGTCCTTGCTTTTGCTTACTGCATTAAAAAATAACTGACACACAGATATAAAGCCTTGAAAATGACGTATCTGACGATAATACAATAACAATAACAACTCAGCAGGTCTCAGTTGGTAACTAACTGAAGATTACTTCTTTGAAATGTCCTGTTAAACTAGATTGTCCTGTTAATCTTCAGTTAGTTGAAATATATTTCTAATACCGGTTCCCTGGCAAAAAAAAAGAAGTAGTGAAATGTGTTTGGGTTAGGTAGAATAATTATAGTGGGTTAAGAAATTAGATTAATAGATGAAAAATTAATTAAAAAAATTATTTTTAATTAATGATGCCACATCATTTTTCTGACAAGTTTTAAACAAAATCCGGCTTGAGTGACTTTGTTGTAGATCGGAGCAAAGTTGAGTGACTTTTGGATAACAAATGAAACAAAAGTGACTTTGTGGTAATGAAACAATAGTTTAGTGATCACCGGTAAAATTAATCCCAATTTATATAGTAAGTGTATATCTTAAAATACTTCTAAACATGGTAACTGCGTTAGATGAAAGAGATGTGGAAAATAATATGGTACGAGGTGTTTGAAACAAAGTAAAAAAGCAGAGTGCATTAATAAAAGTTGGTGGTGAAGAAAGACCAAAAAGAACATAGGAAAGTAGTAAAGAGAGTTAACAGTTAGGTAAGGGGTTTGGGAGTTGGGGGTACGTAGGACCAACACACACGTGTACTAAGTGGTCCATTTTACAGACCATGTTAGATCACAAAAGAATTTTTGGCTGCTTAGTATAAGGTCAACATCTCAATCATAGAGCTATTATTTGAGTGGACAGACTCGTCTTCTTCCACTAAACACCACTCATATTTTAATTTCATTATTTATCCCTAAGCTAAAGATAAGAGATGTTTGCTTTGCTTCTTCTCTTGCCATCCTACAACTCCTACTGTCTTTTGAGGAACATGAGTTTCAAGTGGTTTAGTGGGCAAACCACAAATAAGAGAGTTTTCCACCAACAATCTTTGTGTTATGAATGTGAAGTCTTTGTTCTATACCATGTTTGTTTCTCTTTGTCATCTTCTTTTGTGCTCTAGCCTTAAAAGATTCGGAGCCTAACTTAATTTCAACAGTTCGCTCATGAAAACAACGTCACATTTCTTCAATTAATGTGGCACACAAACACTCATTCCCCCGTACCTTCAAAGTAACCTTTGGAGCATGGATAACAGAACAATAGGGGAACTAATAAGAATAAATATGGATTTACACGTAGTAAAATATTAAATTATGTGACTATCTCGCTTAATCCATCAAAGAAAATACGATTTATGAACTTAATTATGTCTTCAACAATCACAGTCATTTCCCTGTGCTCACAAGAAGATATCCACTCCCTGTCTTGAACAATGGTAAGGCAATGACATGCCCCTTAAAAGCAAAGTATTTTAGTAGTGGTGAGTATTACTATGAATCTTATATGCTTTTGCGGTTTTAATTGTAACTTTTATATAATACCTTTATGTTTTGACAATGACGAGAGTAAAGACTATTGTAATAGGAGTATTGATATTCTCTCGGGAAACTCACCAAAAAACATTAGATGATTTTCTGTTCTTTTCTTTGTTTCTTCATAATTTTTGAGGCAACCTTCTGAAAATTGTGATTTGACAAGGGAAAGAGCAGTATATAACCAAGACGAAGGACATCATTAGTGATTTGCTTACAGTAGTCCAAACTATTTGGTACATTGTCACATCATTGTAAGTCCAAAATTTTCACATTTATGTAATTTTTGTCAATTTTCAGAGTCAAAGAAATCAAAGACTTGCCAAAGCTCTTTTAAAGGTAATCCAAACTAGAATAGAGGCAAAAGAGTGACAAAAAGAATGTTGTACATGGATATTTCACATTAATAGGATGAAACAATCAGACAGAAATACAGAGAATATGAAATAAGTACCAGTTACCTATGCTTAGGCTTCTTGCTTGAGAAGGGAGTAAATTAATGTATAAAACAAGAATCAATTCAATAAGAGGGTGATCACCGATAAGCATGTTTCTCCTGGTAGAGAGAGCAATAGGTGAAAATGAAATTCAAACAGGAGAAACAAAAATGATCCTAATCAAACTTACTGACTAATGATGTTACAACGAAAAATGGCTTTACCTCGCTCACTATTAATCACTAAAGACGAAGATTTGAGTATACAAATGATTATATCAGAGAAATTACCTCTGATGTGCTTTAATAAGGTCTTAAATTAAGATATTGTTAATACCCCCAAAATGGGGTATAGGCATATTCCAAATGTGAACCTTTCCTAGAAAATGGACTATGTACTATGCAGTTCAGAGCTCCCTCTTCTGAGCTAGAGGCGGCAAACTAGAACTATTGATGTACGTATCCGACAAGTCACAAGAGCCAGTACACGTTCTTTGTTTACTGAAACAGAGAACCATTGGGTCAATGATGCCATATCTCCCAACTGTAATCGTCTATAAGCGATTGTTAGTAATTGCACCTCCGCTTGACTAGTTAGTCACTACTATATCTTCCATCTGCAGGTAAGAGAGTAGGGATGATCAATACATTTTAAGGCATGAGAGTTCAGCATGTCTAAAGAAAGTGAGCCACCTGACCTCCAGAAGGTCTCCTTCCTTCCATGGCTTCTTTCTTCTCTTGGCAGCTTGAGCATAAGAAAGGGCCATCCCATGGCCGCGAATTTCTTGTATTCGCGTAACCAGCGTGTATTGAAACACCTTGCCCAGGCTTTATCTCTACTTGACAGACGGCACACACAAATAACTTAAACATGTTGCAGACTGGATATTTTGAGTCTAACCTGCAATCGTAGGAAGAAAGCAAATAAACACTAGCCCTGAGCTACCAGAATATCTGAAATGGGAAGTCCAATTTTCAATAAGATGCATCAGAATCACATCATATGTAAAGACACTTAGCATGAGACAAACCTGTCTGAAAGTGATGCAGATCCTTCCTCGAATAGTTCTTCCACTACGTCCGGTTCACAGAAATCTTTCTGAATGTCAGAAGATGACTCAGAAGTTTTTTTGCGGAACATAGACTTAAATACCCCTTTTCCTGACTTTTTGGATGGTGGCGGTGGTGGAGGAATTGGCTTTTCTGGGGGCTGTATATCAATCACAATACAGGTCGTATCATCTCGAATCCCTTTTGGCTGTACAGCTTCCTGCAAATTGGAGGAAGGGTCAAGACTAGATAGAAGCAAATCCAATTAAGTAGATGACATCATAATAAATCAATTAAATATCAAGAAATGATCTTACTTTAACAATTTGAGAAGCTGCAGTATCTGCAGGCATTCCACGACAACATTCAACAGCTAATTCTGCAGACAAAGCATCCCAGACACCATCACTTGCTACTACAAGCCTTCCACCTGCTGATGATAACTGTTGACATAATGTTAAAAGTTGGTTAGAACAAACATAACATTCAGGAGGGGAAAAAAAGAGCTTGTGCGATAAAACATCAAAATATTTGGGCACATCTAGAAGTTCTTATTCTAGATTAATGGAACACAAAAATGAAAAACCAAATCCCTTCTTCAGAAAATGGAAAGAATAAAATCACAACGTTCTGAGGTTTCTAGGTTGAGAGAAGCCAGGAAACATGCATTGGTTTCTGTTATATATTACTTATATAGTAACTCATTAATAGCTTTAAACTTCTTCATGCTAAGTAAGATCCAGCAGCCACAAGTGCTATCTACTCTATCTCCCTCTACACCCACATTAAGTTCTTAAAAAGTGATATCATCAGATGTCAACTTAATGGTGGTAATTTGCTATGACTTGCAATTATATTCACAGATACAAAAAGATACAGTAACAAACTAAAATCAGGAACCAGAACACTTCCTCCAGAAATATTAGCAGCAATCAAGACTGGGTTGCTGAAGGCTTATACAGTCGTGTAAAAACTGCAAAACCAGTATGCTGTGGAAAATCATTTACAGGAAAACTAAAGGAGAAAAATAGTCCTGACTAGAGTCAACCTCAACGCAAGAAAGCAGAAATCCAGCAAGATACTCAAGAGATTTACTGACAGTTAAAGATAGTCGGCAGGAAATAGAATCTTCCCAAGTGAAATCAAGCTGCACATCATTTGTTGCATATACATAAAGGAAATGCAAACAATGGGCCAACCCAAGCACATTAAAGCAGAGCTGAAATAGTAGACCAACCTTTACTTGCTTCACATGAGGTACAGGAACTATGTACTCGCCAACATCCATATCTCCGATGGATCTCGAGAGGCATAGTCCACCGGGCCAACATCTCAAAGGACCAATCTGAAATGAATTTCAATCACTAGTAAGACATAAAGCACAATGCTGTCCACTTCCCAAACTTCTTCTGGGAAAACAAAGTCCAAAGATATGAAAGGAAAAAGAGAACCAGAAAATAGGGCATGTCAATACATAGTAAATGGGTCATGGGCCTATAGTTGCTAACATCAGGAAGACATAGGGGAAGAGGCATCTTTAGTATGTTCAAGTGAGGGAGGGTAGCAGTAACATTTTCGAATCAGAGACCATACGTAACACGAGAAGAACATACCTCTGTACCACCTCCAGCATTAAGACGACCAACCTCTCCACCACATGCAGTTATACGTTCCCTCCTGTTCAATTAAAAAATATAAATAGTGAATACTTTAATGCAAGAGGTGAAAGCATACTATATAACTAGCTAAAGGCATTGATCTTACTCCTCTTCATTGCAGTCAAGTCTATGATCGGCTGATAGGTAATAAATTCCACCTTCCGCAGATTCTAGTATGCATCGTGAATCACCAACTGATGCAACTGTTACAACCCATCCTTCAGTTATGACAAATGTAACTGTTGTCCCTGAGGTTTTTGCTGCAAGATTAGCACGATATTGTGTCAGGCGTTATATGCATAGTATAGTAGGAGACAATTAGTTTGTTTCTTCCTTGAGAAAAGCTCACTATACTGGAAATAAGATAATTGGAGATAGTAATATTACAAGCCCAGCCAGAGAGAACATGTATAATATCCTCTGAAGCAAATACAAAGGCTAGAATTCAGAAGCCACAAAGTAATAACAAATCGTGTATCAATAGATGGAAATCGCATCCCTTTTGTCCTATGATTGGTCAAGCAGGCATAATACCAGCACATAGCCAAAACTACAAGGTTTCCTTGAGCATCTACATTTCATGGCATACTTATGTTAGGTTGTCACGGAATTGCCCTTACATCCTTCAACAGAATACATTCCATATGGACAAACTTTAGGCGATTTCACAACAAAAAGTCATCATTGACATCATCATCAGGTATTACTTCCCACTTTGATAGTTCACTCAGGGACCCATACTTACCTAATTGCAATATCATGTTTCCCGAAATGAATAAAGAAATTAATCATACCTCTTTCTTGGAAATCTTTATCGGTTTTAACAAATCCTGCAACCAAAGCCCTAGGCAGTGCTGCAACCCATTCATCTCTGTTAAGGTCTGGTGGAATAGCACTCAAGACATTCTGCAAGAGATTTTCTTTTGCATATATAGCAGCCGCTGACCCATTGTGCCCATCAAATAACTGCAAATGTGGGAGATTAAAAAGTATAAGACGACCATCTTTTAGAAAGGAAAAAGGAAGTGCGACTATTCAAATGTATCGACTTAGACAATATTTCCAGATCTAAAGCAAAGACTTTAGCTAGAAGTTAAACGCAGAAATGCTTCATTTGAAACTAGCTCTAAATGATAAACTAGACAGAACCCAAAACATCAACCAACTCCAGTGCCACTAAGACTCCAACCACTGAGATATTAGTCTACTCCTACTTAGGAAGAAGGAAAGACAGGCCAAGTCTGATGAATAAAAAGAGACAAGTCTGATGAATAAAAGAGATGAGTCTGAAGAATAAAAGAGAGAAGTTAAATAAACGGAAAAAAAGAAGAGGAAAATGGTTAAACAAGAAGAAGCAAAGAAAGGAATGCCTCATACAAGGCCCATCAATAGAAAGGACAAGAAACGAAGTCAAAAACTTATTCTGCATTGAGCAGAAAATATATGAATGTGTCAATGGCAGGATCAAAGACTTCCAACTTATAAAGGCAAATGGAAACTATCTTATAAGTCTCGCAAGCCAAAACATAATGTGCAGCATGGAGTCAGACAATCACAGATACCATAAGAATAACTCAACGAGCCGACCATATTCATAAAGCATCCAATCACAGACTAGAAACAACAGGCTAGTCAGTAATCAGAGTTGTCTTACAGCCACATAATGTTGCATATCCAGCTTCCGTGTGTGCTTATCTGAACTATAAGTTCAGTTCCACTTGTTTAACTAATACTACAATTTTATCTCCTTGCTTCGCTAAATAGCATAACCATATCAGGCCATCAACTTTTGCAGGAATCAACAACAATATACATCAATACTTGCTAGATGAAGCAGTTAATCTACTTGTGTTGCCATTCTACACCGTTCATCTCGGTCAACCAAGTCAAAGAAAACTAAACGCCTTCAGCTAAACTTCCCGCTTTTAACACATATTAGCCATTAATTCTTCTCAACCGCGCACGAACTGAAGCACTTATTACACATTCAACACGAAACACCCTAACTAGTGATGATTCAACAATGACGAATACTAATACATAAGGCATACATGAGAAGGAAGAATAGCATTAGCATATATACAACAACAACTACTACTATGCCTCAATCCCAAACAGGTAGGGTCAGCTATATAAATCCTAACCGACCATGTTTCTCCAATTATGCTCAACTCGTGTCAGCATACAACTAGTAAATATCACTAATGCAAATCTTTTTCTTCCATTGTGTCCTATCTATAGCTAAGCCGTCATTGCCAAGGAATTGCATATAAATGAACATTGTTCCTCAAAAAGAATATAAGACTTACTCCAAAAACAGAATAAGTGGCAACTCCATCACCCAAAACTCGCTGGCATTCGGTCTTAACAAACGTAAAGTCTTCACCTTTTTTGCTCTGATTAGCTTGACCATGAAAAATCTCAGGCATTTCAATCTTCTCACTAGCTAATTCCCTCTTCAACAATACAGACAATGGGACTGTTTGATGTTCACCCTTTGACAACATTGTTTCAGTCCCTCTTTCCAAAATCAGAACAAAAATTGTATCTTTAGCAAAAATGTAACTTCCCAAAATTACTCCTTCATTGACTTATCAATATTCTTGGTCAACGCAAATCCAACAATGACCTATAATACATTACAAACAAAAAACATTAAACAACTACATCAATTACATCTTATAACACAAAAATCAAAGATCTTTTCACATAATGACCATTAAAAATCAAGAATAAAAAACCCCACATCCCAAAAACTCAAGAGAACTCCTTTTTAAAAAAAAAAAAAAAATCTTTTCACTAAATGACCTTCAAAAATCAAGAATAAAAAAACCCACATTCCAAAAACTCAAAATATCCTCTTTTTTTTTTTATCTTATCACTAAATGACCATAAAAAATCAAAAATAAAAACTCCCACATTCCAAAAACTCAAAAAATCCTGTTTTTTAAAAAAAAAAAAAAATCACTAAATGACCATTAAAAGTCAAGAATAAAAAACCCCACATTCCAAATACTTAAAAAAATCTTTTCGATTTAAATTTTTTCACTAAATGACCATTAAAAATCCATAATAAAAACCCCCCACATTCCAAAAACTAAAAAAAATCAATTTTTTGTTAATCTTTTCACTAAATGACCATTAATAAAAAAAACCACATTCCAAAACCTCAGAAAAATCAATTTTTCACTACATGACCATTAAAATCATGAATCAAAAAACCCACATTCCAAAAACTCAAAAAAAATCCTTTTTTGTTAATCTTTTCACTAAATGTCCATAAAAAATCAAGAATTAAAAACCTCACATTCCATAAACTCAAAAAATGAAAAAGAAAACCTTTTTAAAATGCAGAAAAAGGGTGTTAATTAAAATGTAAAAAAGGGGGAACTTACAGTGTAAAAATAAAAAGGAGAAAAATGAGAATGATTAAAAAATCTTGGATTCGGGTCATGGATAAATTTGGATTCCAGTCTTTCAAAATTCTGTTATAATAAAATGGAAGCTTTAATTTTCTTTCTTTTTTTCTGGGAATTTTGAATTCTGTAAAAAGATTGAAGAAGAAGAAGAAGAAGAAGAAGAATAGGGTGTTACAATGAAAAAAAGATTTTGTAAAAACGCATCGGTTATATGATTCGGCCTTAATTTTAATATAGTAAGTTGGAATATTATGAGCTGTTAAATTGCCTTATCCTACGCCTTTCTTCTGCTAACTTGCGCTCCTTGGCGCGTTTTTTCCTTATTACTATTATAGTAGTAATAGTATTTACTTTTGGAAAGGTATAACTATTTTTGTTGAGACAAACTTTTTAGGAAAGGTTATCACTTATCACAAAGGAAAAAATGGATTTAGTAAATACTTCCTCCGTCCCATAACGGTTCTATTCAACTTTTTTTTGTTTATTAAAAAATTTATTAATATAATTAAAAAAAACTAATAAATTTAATCTTAAAATTTTAAAAAAATTACTAAGTTATGGCACATCTTTTTTGATAAAGGGACAACTAATATGAGATTGAGGTGTCTAAATCAATAGTTTTGTAAATTGTAAGTAAAAGATGGAAATTTTTTTGAGGAAAAGAAAATGAAAAGCCCAAATAATCTTGCGATATTACCAAACCTCAAATTACAATGTACGCTGAGTAATTTACATTATTTGTTGATCATAACGCCATTTGCTTAAACAAATCAAATTTATACACTACCAAATTGTAACATATGAAGATACTTCCATTTTCATTCAACTGATTGAGAGAAAGCAACTCGGTTTCTTGAGAAAGTTTCTTTTATATTTTTTGGTTTAATAAAATTAATAGAATAGATTGTAGAAAAATTGAGCCAGAAAACGTACTAATTCAAAATCTCAATAAATTAAGAATATCCACGCATTCAACTCCTTTTTACAATTAACAAGAACTTGTTTCAATAGTTGATACGTAAAGTTCAGTTTGTCTAATCTTTGATTAAATAATCATAACATAGATCTCGTATAATAAGCAAGACTCAACTAATTGGCATACCAATTCCAAAAGTGAAATGATTATGGTATCATTCGTGTTTTTTCTCATATTTTACCTTATTTTCAAGTGCATTAAACTTATACAAACTTTAAAAAGTCTATAACTTAAGCTGTGAATTGTGATGGACAAAAGCTAATAACATTACGGTTTGTTTGTCTGAACATTTCAATTACGTATAAATATATATATATTTTAATATTTGAGATTAAAAATTTTGGACTGACTTTCTTGTCAACAACTTCTGTTTGGCACTTACTGGGAATATGACCTTTTTACATGTGAGTTGTGAGAAATAAATTAAAAAATGAGTTTAGGGCCATTCGTGATCCATTTTATTTAATGGAAAAAGCCGACTTATCACTTTAAGTCGGCCAATATAACTCATTGCCACGTACAACTAAATCTGAAACGGCTCACAATAATAAATATCCTTTTTTTACTAATCAAGTCGTAATGTAACTCCAAAAGCTGATAAATTGAGAGTACATCTCGTTTAACTAGTACTAATACAAGTATTTTAACGATTTAGTGTTAAATTTAATTAATATTCTTTTGCAAAAAACATAAAAGTTAAGGATATGCAAGTGGTGTACAAATTATGATCATCTTTAAAGTGTTGAAAACCAACATAAGTTGCAGCTATAAGTATTTCTCATTCCTCGGCCGAATGTCTTAAATTCATTTCTTAATAATAAGACGTCTTTAGTAGAGAGTATTTATTCATAACAAAAATTTTCGAATTCAAATTGATTAAACTCTAACTCAAATAATGGATAAGGGATGAAAAACAAATATGGATCAATGTGGGGTAACATTTCAGTCTCTCCCTACTCTCTGTCTTTCATGGCCCCCGAAATCCACGGCGTCAATCACATGTCCGATTTTTTGACAATTCCCTTTTCCTATTGTGTTTTCACTAACTTTTTCATATCTTGAAATATCACTAACTTGAGGAAAAAGAAAAAAGATAGTACTTGCCTGTTTTGGTATTAAGGGTGGCGAAACCGGACCGGGCCGGATTCGGGCCGGAAACCGGCTCGGACCGGTTGAGACCGGACATTAACCCCTTAACAGGTTCCGAGCCCGGTTCCGAGACGGTGCAAAGAAAAAAAATTGGATGGACCGCTATAAAAATGGACCGGAACCGGCCGGACCGGACCGGTCCAAAAAAAAAAAGGAAAAATCAAAATTTTCAGCCGTTAACTAGCCGTTGTCCAACGGCCAAAAACAGCCATTTTGACCCCTCTACCACCCCCATAACCATCCCTAACTATTTTTTTCCTATAAATACCCCCATTATTTCATCATATTTTTCACACAAATCTTCCAATACTCTCAAATTTTCTATAATATTGTTATTATTCTACTTTGGCTATTTGTTAAAAGTTTATAATTTGGCTGCTTTATCAAGTTCTAATTGGAGTTGCTATCAAAGTTATATTGGCTATTTTGTGAAGTTTACAAATATCAAGTATTTGGTCAATTGGAGGCGCTACTTGGTTGAAATATCAATTTGGCTATTTTTATAATTTTTCGATTATCAAGTATTCAACTAATTAATTGAAGTGGAGGCTCAAGTTTCAACTTCACCTCAATTATACGGTTATATTTGGTTGGTCGTTCCTGCTTCTATTCTTTTATAATTTTTTTGGTCATATATTTATTTTATTTGCTATTATTATGTCTCAAAGAGGTTCAGTTGGAACTAATGGTGGGGGGCGGGCATGTGGTCGTAGGAGAAATAGAGGTAAAGAAATTGCTTGCAGTTCTAGTCAATTCTCCCACATAGATGATTCTCAATATTATCATAATGTTAGCGCTGATAATATACTTGATCACGAAATGTTAGAAACACGATATGGGAATCAAAGCGGGGTTAATTTAGAAGAAACACCTGAATTTCAAGCTAGTCGACCCGAAGTTCAGTCTGACGTGCCTCCCGTACCTCCTACTAGGATACCGGTTAAACGTAAGGAAAGATCTGAGGTGTGGGAATTTGCAAAAAAGAATGTTGAATCGCAGACGGTCATATATGGTATTTGTGAAAAAGTGTGGGTTTTTAAAACTTGGGGTAATGAGGATGGGACGGGTAAACTTAGGGCCCACTTACAAAATAAACATCCTAAAGAATGGTCGATGCGGGCGGATGGTATATATTTAGGGACCGAACATGGAGGAGTAGCACATGATGAATCTTCGGGTACCCAAACAAGAACTAACCAAACAACAGGGGGCTTCTTACTTATGATAATAAGGAAGCTATTGCTAAACTAGTTGCCCTCGAGGGTTTACCTTATAATTTTCCTTCTTCTACTGGTTTTGTTCGTTATGTTCAGTCTATATATAATTCATCTTTTAAAGGTTTTCCAAGAACTACTGTTAAAAATGATATTATTAAATTTAAGAACGAATATCAGGATTATTTGCGATATATGTTTGATAACTTTGACACTAGAGTATGTCTTACTACGGATATGGGTCGTTCTACTAATGGATGTGATTATATTACTGTTACTGTTCACTGGATAGATCCTGATTGGGTATTTCAAAAACGTATTATTGCTTATAAAGTTATTGATGAACCACACACGGGCAGGAGCGGATCCAGAATTTTGGATTAGCGGGTGCCAATATAAAGTTATCGTTACTCATGAAAATCGTTATTAGACCGTCTACTTAGTTCTGTTAATTTTGAGCCGATTCGATCTGTTATATTAAAGTTTCATTTATATATAGTCAAACTAATCAATGAACAAAAGATTAGATCAATTCAACTAAATTTTTCCTCTCAAACAGGTTCATTACATAATATTTGAGAAAATTTCCAAAAAAATGAACAATAATAAAAGTTACGCCTGTCAAACAAATAAGTTGGATAAAAGACTGCCCCAATTTCAAAATATTTTTGTGTGGTTTAGCAAATTACTAATATTTTCTTTCTTATAGGCTTCTCTTGATGTAAATATTCTTTACAAAATTAATTATATATACCAAGGCAAATTAGCAATCAAATTATAAGTATATAAATGCACAATAAATGACCAAATCTCAAAGATCTATAAATAATTCTAGCTCAGTTAATCAAATCACAATCCAAATGAAGATTGAAAAGCTTGTTGTTTAAAAAGTGGAAGAATAATTATAAAGAACATAAAAAAGAAAAATACGGGCCTATAGGGGAAAAAGAAAATCCAAAGATAAACTAAAGGCTTACTTGAAAGGGAAAAAAAACAAGTGTAGAGGATAACAAAAGAAAATAAATGAAAAGCAAAAGAAGTATAGAAAAAAGTAGCTACCAGAAAAGGAAATCAAGTACGAAACTGGCAGAGCGTGAAAATAGAGAGAAAATAGTCCACAGTAGGAATCAAACTCTAGCCGCGGTGCCCTCGAAGCACTTACACAATACATATAAACCAGTGGTACTATCGCCTCATTTATTCAGCGGGTGCCATTGGCTTTATTTAACGTAATCTGAAAGAAATTTACAGGTATATAACAAATTTTTGCCGAAGCCACCGGGTGCCGTGGCACCCCTTCTGGACTACATAGATCCGCCCCTGCACACGGGAAATTATATTTGTAATAAAGTTTCATCAATTTGTCGTACGTACTGTTTAACTAACAAAGTTTTTAGTTTTACGGTAGATAATGCTACAAACAACACAGACACACTTAGGAACTTGATACTTATTTTGAACCCCCCTTTTGCGGAAATTTTTTCATGTTAGGTGTGCATGTCATTTACAACTTAGTAGTAAAAGATGGTCTTGACTTGTTTAACGACATTATCAAAAAGGTGCAAATAGTTATTACTTATATTTTTAAAAATAAAAACCAAGAAAGAAGACGAGAATGGGAAAGAAAATGTGTAGAATTAGGAATGCCAATTAGGAGAGTCCCAAAGGAAGTTTGTACTAGGTGGAACACTTTATATGACGCATTGAATGTTGCTTATGAATATAGAGTGTCTATTTCTCAAATGTATAATAAACATTTTATGGAAATCTATCACCTTAAAGATGAGGATTTTGTTTCTCGAATCATTTTCCAGTGACATGAATTAGAAAATGTCTTTCTTTCATATTCGTTTTAATTTATTGCCTATTGATGTAGTGGTGGCATGCTTTGCTGACCCATTAATTCGTCAGGTTTCCATTTTTGGGTTTTCCTTGTTCTGGTCAAGTACTCCTTCAGTTCCAATTTATTTGGCAGTATTTTCTTATTCGTTTGTTCCCAAAAGAATGACGGCATTCTAAATTTAGTAAGTAACAATTTAACTTCAAAATTACAGTTTTGTCATTACTGAAATAATTTCAACCACACAAACATTTTGTCTTATTTTACACCACAAATTTTAAAACTCTTCCTTTATTTCTTAAATTTTGTGCCGAGTCAAACTATGACACATAAAATAGAACGGAGGGAGTAGCAACTTGGTTGCTGATACTAATAGTTTGCACTAATATAACTTAACGCAAGCCAGTACATGACTTTTAAGACGCTGAGTTATGTTGCAAGTCATGTAAAGTCTGCATATAACCACATCAGACTGATCCTCTTTTATAAACACTACCCTTTAATTTTGTCAAGGAAAAAGAAGAAACAGAAATAAGATTAATACGTCGAGTAGTATTTACAATTTACAATAAGATAAAGGCAAAATACTTACTTACACACTCAAACTTGTCCGGAAAGAGATTTTTTTGAGGCTTTCCGGTCAAGTTTGAGTGTGTAAGTAAGTATTTTGCCATAAGATAAAGGTAGCCAAAAAGAACCACTAATTATAGTAATTTGGAATATTTAGTAAATACTCCCTCCGTCCCATTTTAGTTGTCGCTTTAGCAAGTTTCTTCTGTCCCAAATTAGTTGTCGCTTTAGCATTTCAAGACATTTTTTACCAATTCTTTCCAACTATGCCCATATTTAATAAAGGAGTATTTTCTAGAAAAGTCAATCCAATTTCATTTATTAGGGGTAAAATAGTAAAAGACATACCATATTTATTGATTTCTTAATGGGCGTGCATAAGTGTAAAGCGACAACTAAAATGGGACGGAGGGAGTAGCTTGAAGTGGAACTGGAGTAAATGTGCGACATATCGGTTGCACCAAGAACTAGTCTATACTACATTAATACTGCAAAGAATTAATAGTACACGCTAAGATCCTTGATTAATTGCTCAATTTAATGAAATTAATTAATTAATCACCGTATTAATTATCTGTAACTTGCAAGAAAGGGTCAAGTTGGATTACCAGTCAAACTTCAGTTATCTTGACCAGATCACACGGGAAAAAGTGCAGCTGCTATTTTGACATCTTAACCTGGCGTAGCTTGACTATATAAAAGTTTCTAAAAGGGAAAAAATGGATTTTATAGTGTTTGACACTAAATGAAAAATTAATTTGACCAAAAAAAAAAAGAAAAATTAAAGTTAATTTATTTTTAAAATACAAATATTGTGACACCTTATTGGATGGACAAACGCGTTATTTCAGGGATGATTATTCAACTACATTAGTTTATTAACAGAAGATACACAATTAATTTTGTTATTAAAAGTACATTATATAATTCGTCTTACATAGTAGGAGTAATATTTATGTGGTGCAATTTAAAAACTCATTTTTCAATATATAAGGTGGGTAGGATAGAGTATAGCAGAGCACGTTGTGGAGCAGTGGCACTACAGCAAATGTAGCAATCAAACAGGTTGTCCAAATTACATTTAATCATATTTCTACAATAAGCTAGCCATATTTTCTGATATGATCAGATTTGGAAATTTTGACCAATTCTATTGCCTTAGTCAGGTTATTATTTTCCAGCTGTTGGGAATGCGTGGATTACGGTTCTAGATATCCAGTAGTAGATTATATTTTTGTTTGTTTAAGTTGATGAAGCTTCAACTGAGATATTTGTTCAAAGTATGTATGCATTTTCATTCCATTAGATTGTTTAGTAATTAAACTGTTCAAACAGTCTAAAATTTGATAAATTGAAAGTTACATGTACAACAACATACGCAGGCTTTACATCTCACCAAGGTGGAAGTTAAATGTATAATATTAAACAATTTAAGAACCAAAAATGAAACGAGGTTATATATAACTAACGGTTCAACAGCATATTTTCTCCAGAAAGCTAATATAGACTGATGGGAAAAAAATGATAACTATTCAATTTGCACATGATCAGATAGATAGAGTTATCATCAAAGGAGGAGCATGATTAGTTGCAAAAATATTCGTTCCTAAATTTATGTACTGATAACTAACAGAAAAGCTATCTGAATCTAGATCAACCCCCCTTGTTGTTTACAGATACTAATAACTTGTCTTGACAAAATGTTAGACAGAGAAACAAAGTGCAGCAACGTTCTTCTTCCTGCAAAAAGTCACCAGTTGTTCATTAGAGACAATCATACTATGGCCATGATAAGCATGTTTAATTGTCTAGTAATTCCTTTTAGAAATTAACTTCTCATGTCACCTTGGAAGTTAACTGTCAGGGTTACCTGTACAATAAGCAGACAACTTGCTATAATAGATTAAGTTGGTCTAATAGTGTAAAAGTTTTGTATATTGTCAGTTAATAGACATGAATCTAAGTAGGAAGAAAGGAGAGTTTGGGAGTTGGGATGATAGTGGCCCTTACACAATCTATATTGTCCAATTATCTCTAGTAGCATATATGTGATCATGTTTCCCATTTCCACCTACAGAAACATCTGTAATTAATGTGCTAAATTTGAAAGATTTAGTCCTTTAGAATTTTGTCTCTAGCTATATTCTAATCCACAACTAACCCAATGTCTCTAGCTATATTCTAATCCACAACTAACCCAATGTATAATGTTCAAGCAACCAGCTGTAAGTACAGTTGTCTGCACACTATACACGACATTGCAAGTTAGTTCTATAAAAATGAAGACTCATACTTCAACAGATGAACATTAATAGTAACTATATATGTTACCCAACTATTGTGTAGAATTTTCCCTTATGTCTAGCTTCATATCAACACAAACCAATTAGAAGTTAAATTGTTGTTACTCCAATCCAATAGAAAAAAAATTCACTTTCACTGTCACAGTAACTCATATTAGAAGAAATATGTAACTGAAACTGTTTTCAAGTATGAATAGTTATACCAAAGATAGTCCTAAAGATTCTTTGTACACCTTCATCATACCTGGACATTGAAAGGCTTCAGTTCTTGAGCTTCACTGATATACTCTAATTTGTGGAGGTTTCAGAACTTGCACTCTCACTAACATTGTTTACCCTTATGATATAGACCTACACACGAAGGAAAGAGTGTTAGTTCAAAACTTCAAAGTACTTTACCTAGTTAGTCTGCTGCTCATTTCCAAACACATGAAGTAGGAGCCTCAAAATGATAGATATGACTAATAATAATATGTTGCAAAATGGTGAAACAATGATCAAAATTTCATTGCCCTCGCATATATCAGCAAAATTTATAACTAGAAAGAGCTCATTATTGGAGAATGTTGTATCTGAACATTCTTGAGAACTTAGGGTAGTGGACCATGAAATGGTTTTTCAAAGAGTTGGTAGATGCTAATGACAAACTCAAACATCCCTATTCACATTAATACAACAACTTTAGGTTCAGAATGGTCACCTTAAATTTTGTAGGGCGTATCAAATGAAACACAATTGCATCTCCATCTGCCAAGTCATGATCCACAGCAAACTTCTTCCATCCACCACTTAGTCCTGATTTTTGGGCCAAATATACTGTTGGCCACTCTTCTCCAGTTTCATCTATTAAGGTGATAGTATCATCTCGTCGTGGAAGATTCTTCCTGCAGAAAGTAGATGGGAGACCCTGCATCATGAGTTTCAACTGAGTTAGCATCCCTCCTTGTTCACTCCAATTAAGTGGATAATTGAATAGCATAAAAGCTAGTATTATTTAATGAAACTATTCGCTCCAGGATGCAAGACAAGACACTCAGAGCTGCCTCAAAATGTACCAAACATGCATGAGTGTGAAGATTAAGAACCTACCACTACTACTCTATATTTCATAGATAGTTGATGATGCATTGAAAAAACCAAAGCATAACTACAGAAGAGAATGCAGAACTCATTTTGTGGGCAATAGAAAACTGCATCTAGTTATCCCTAGCAGGCTTTTAGAGACATAAAGTAAAGCTTTTAGGCCATGATTTATAAATATGTAATTTACAATAACCTTATCAAAATTGGGTGCCTTGCGCTTTCAGAGGAGTAAGTGTGAACTTCTTATGGCCATAATTTTACACTCTTTGCAAATGCAAACTTGTTTCCTAAGAAGGACAATCTATGAAACTTTTGCGCAAAGATAATACTTCTACCAGTCAACTACGTCATAATCCCAAACTAGTTAGGGTCAGCTCAGTCAGTCATATGCACTGGTCCACCTTATTTGGACCTCTTTCACTTCAATACTAAATAACTGGACTTTTAAGTATAAGATAGTCTTCTAATGTAGCAGCATTGTTCTTTGAACCCACAGTTCATAATGAGCTTTTAGCTATAAGGGCATGTGATAAATGAGTTTAAAGTCTACGCACTGATGGTTTCTAAAAGTATCTACACAATCAAGTCATATAAAAGGTAACTACAGGTAACACTATCTACTAATGATTTACAACAACCAGGCATATGATAAATGGTATATAAAAGATTTACACTATCAGCGCATATAACTTATAAATAAATAGATGAATGTAGAACTCACCAGCCAAAAACCACCAGAAACATGAGAAGGAAGCATTGATCTAACCAAAATAGGATAATCAGACCCAAGACTTGCTTCAAGTTTCTCTGCTTTCTCTATAGCAGCTTCCCTTTGTTCATCAGAAGCATATACCCTATTTGAAAAATCCCTCTTTCTTGGAGTAGCCACCCTAAACCATAATTTATAAAATGTGAACTTTACATGACACATAATATAAACCTTTTTATTCTCACAAGAAATATTACCTTCTTGGTATCATCACTTTTTCATAAAATACCACCTGTTTTCCAAAATGGGTTGTTAAACATTGTAAATATTACATATAACAACCAAGAAAGTAATGTAATTTACACATAAAAGGGAAAAAAGGGGATTATGACACTGCCCGAACAATGGCTAGTCAACTTAAACAAATAATAGCCACTTTGTGTTGTTCCATGTATAGTATATGTATAATATCTGTATAATACGTGTATAATGCATGTATCCGGCTGTTTCTTACTTGTTTGTATTCAGGAGCAGGATTTTTAGCAACACGAAGTGATCTTCGGACAGAAACTAGCTCTGTTCGGAGAATCCGAGGTTTTACCTTCTTCATCTATTAATTCCCACACAAAAAAAAAAAAAAAAAAAAAAAAAGTAAGAAAATAAAAACAAGAAAAGGGAAATAAAGGATAAAAACTTTAATGCAAAAAAATTTACAGGAGAAGGTTTAGGAGAAGAGGAGTTTTTGAGAGCTTGAGAAAGCAAAGGGAGATTGAGTTGTTCCATTCTTTTCTTGTTTTCTTCTAATCTTTGCTGCCTTAATTCCTCATATTTCACCTTTTTTGTTGATACCACCATTTTGTTTTTTGGTTAAAACTAATGAATAAAGAGAGAGTAGTAGTGAAGCTGAAAATGAAGGTTTGAAGAGAGTTCATTTTTATAGATAGTAGAGCAGAGTCGACCGTTGGAATACCACTTCACTCTTGCACAACCCCCCACCCCACCTACACTGTCTAATCAAACCGCCAAATTAGCTATTTCAAATCTTTTTTTTCCTTTAAGGTGTAATCACTTCATAGAGATTTTTGCAAATTTAACTATGTAAGTTGACGTGATTTGAAGTTGAGTTCAAACTTTATGGGGCAGTATATTTTACAAAGCATTATTTAAGCTAGCGTTTGGACATAGATTCCCAAATAATTTTTGGTAAACACTTATGAAAATAAAATTTGATGTGTAAATATTAGTTTTTAGCTCAAAAATAGCTCAATGCCAGTTTTTGAGACAAATTTTGTTTAAAAAACATAAATAAACACTTTTTGGTCCAAAAAATCCCTCCAAAAACTATGTCCAAAGGGGAGCTAAGGCTTAGGTTACCTGGTTTGAAGTTGAGTTCAAACTTTATGGGGTAGTATATTTTACAAAACATTATTTAAGGCTTAGTTATTTTATAGGACTAGATAATTTTGGGAAACGTAACAGCATAAGTTGAGAAGGTATAGTTTGAAGTTGAGGACAAATTTAAAAAGTTGAATTATCAACTAGTAGGTAGAGTTGTCAATACCCATTGCGCTTCATTTGGATCCAATTTCTACCGTAACTCAGAGATTGGGAGGGACAAAGTGAGCAAAATCACAGGTGGAGAGATGTTTGGGGTTTTCATTTTCTGATAACAGTATGGACCAGGGCATGTTCCAGCTCCAATTACTAGTATATCTGTCCAATCATCACTCGGTATACACATCAAAACATGCGCTTTATTGGAATCTCCAATGAAACATAACCCCACGATTAGCCTGTCTTATATTCTACATCACCAAAAGTAACAAATTCTGTACAATCACAGTAATTCAATAAATGAAAATGTCAAGGTTACTACCATTAATATCCTTTTTACAAAGCAAACTCCATCCAAAATTAGGTCACTTGTTTAGCCGATTTAAGTAATGTACCTCTCCATTCCTGAGCGTTGAGCTTAATCTCCAAGAAGAAAAGACACGTGAAGCCCAAGAGTCGTTGACTTCTCATGTCTCTGTATTCTTCAACTGCAAATCTACAATTTTGAACGACGAATGCATTTCATAGGATTGAATGGTGAATGCCTTCGTGCAGATGGAAATGATGATTTCCTGAAAGATGGTGATGACCTTACGTCCCAGTCTTCAACAACCTTAGGCACACACACATCAAATAGGATTTGACCAAGGACACCATGAGCATTAATTTTTGGCGGGCTTGAGAGGGGAATGTATCTTTCTTTCTGTTCATGCTGAACTGACCCGACATTACTGCCCTCATGATACTCCACAGAGCTAGGTACAAACAAGTGGTCATTCAACTCTAGAGCAATTCTCTGGAAGCTTTGGTTTGCAGTAGCAGCGGCTTTTCTAAGACTGCCTAGAGGCTCGGAGATTTCATCATGTGACCCTTCTAACCCCATTTTCTCCCCTTCAAGTTGGCGAATTCTTTGGGAATAGATCATAGCAGCTTTTCCAAGAACCTCAGTCACTGCAACCTTGTATTCAAGTGGGTGGTACCGGTAGTGACCTGGGTGACACAAGTCACAATAGAAGAGTGTGAAAAGCTTTAAAACCTGAATATGCATAACATGGAAATATGCAAAGCATCTGATTCCAACTTGATGAATCCTAGTTAAACATCGAATGAATCCCATTTAAACGTCAACATTTCTCACAAATCCATAAAACAAAATGATTTTAGAAATTGACAGTGGGAGACAGATTGCATTGCAATTGAAGACACCGGAAGATGAATGAGACTTCTTTGGAAATTAAAAGTAAGGAGGCCTGCCTACAAAAGTACAAGATATTTGTGAAATATATGTGACTCCAGTTTTTGCAACCGAGACTTTCCGGAGCTACTAAGCTCGAAGCTTACAAGTGTTAGCATGTTTCCATCAAGATCTACAGGCCATTACTAGATGCTTCACTCTGAAATCCTATTCTTTCTCCTCCTCCTAAGGTGTAAAAGATGAAATATAATGACGGTCAAATTCTGATCCCCTGCTGACAGTTATCAGCAGAATCTAAATAGCACATATAGGAGTACTACATTTCTTTGGGTAAACAAGAAATCCCCGAGGGCCAGTGATGCACGGTCGAGATGGTGGATAATGGGTCCGCCCCTCTACCCTTCTCTATATACTAATAATAAGGGAATCTTCTAAAAATTTATTACAGTACTATCTAGTGGATTTAAATTGTCAGACTCCATACTCCAGATTGCATGTCAGGAACGTGAAGCAGATGTTTTTTCAGGATTAACACCATACCTACATGAGGGGAGCTAGTCCATTTTATTAGTTTGACATCACCTCCCAGATCTTGAAGTCGCTGAGCAAAATTACAAATAGTTTGACAGGGAGCAAGATCATCATCTTCTGAGCACAAAATGAGATATGGAGCTCTAGTGCTCTGCAACAAGAAAAAAAAGGGGGAGAAAAACTAAGCAAGCAGAAATATACAAGGTAACAACAAAAATAAACAGAAACCAAAGCCGAGAGACACTCACAATAGAAGCATATAGAGTCTGCCAAAACTCGGCACGGTGTGATTCAAATCTTCTAAGGAAGAGAGCATCCAGACTGGAAGCAATTCCATTTGCTATCCATGAAGCTAGGGGAGGAGGTCGTGACATTCCAAGAACTGTTGGATGAAGTACAAATCTAGTACCCAGATCACTAGTAAAGTCAACTGGAGCAGAATCGAAAATGTAGCCCGAAAGACAGTCTCTAACAAGTCGGAACTCACCCTTCATATAAACAAATAGTAAGATTATTCACTGACACTGTGATCGTGTTACATAAAAAGTAAGACAATGGAAAATCACAACTAGGAAGTGGGTGGCTGACTGACTGGTGAAGGGGGCATAAGCCTATAGTAGACAAGGCAACCAAAAAATGACAAAAGAAGAGGATTATGATAGGTTAATGGTATCCCTGGTGTTTAGAAATCTTTTAGATAGATTGCTATGATATCTTGAAAAATGGAAAACATATATCATGTTATGAAATGGAAGACAAATTGACATTTAAACACTTCATTGATTTCATAATAGCAGACTCCATGAATCTATCTAAAGATTGGGAAAGGACATGATAAGCACATGAGAGAATAATAATAAAAAAAATACCAGATTGACATGTTCTTCACATTTGCCCTCGATTATCTGTGATCAAATTAAAGAATAAAATAGTTAGTGTTCCAACTACAATGACCCCATAAGACAAAAGAAAGAACTACTCCAAACTGTTATGATCAGAATACATTTTCAAGTATTTCTGGAAGATATGTTGTTTACCTGGAGAACCTTATACATACATGCTTTAGGTCCACCGGAGAAAGATGCAAAGACAACAGGGCACGGTCTAACTTTTAGCTCCTACACATACACCATTACAATGAAGCGACTGTTAGAAAATCACAACATGACAAAACCATGGCTACTAATGTCAATATGATAACAAGCCCTTTTCCATACATATTCAATGAGGTTAACAAAAGAGATTTGTAGATAACAAAATACTATGGGCTCGATGGAACAGACAAATCATATGTTAGAGCTTGTATAACCATTTGTGAGTAAATGGAAAAAGGAAATATACAGAGAAGATAAATCATCATTATCTTGTGACTATTAATAGATTTAATGACTTTGAACATCTCTAAATAGCAGGGACATTGCTATTCAACCACATCATTCTTTTTCATCGGTGAGAGCAGTTGTAAAGAGGCTCTTTTAAGATGTGTAATCTGGTTAGAGTCTTCACAGAAAACAGCTTTGAAAGTTTGCCAAGAAATTAATAGACGCAGAGATAGATAATACGCCCGAACTAGGCATGTAACCAGGCCAAGGGTTCACTAAAAGTGCTCATGTTATCCTATTTTGGAAAGGCATCAGAAATGTACTGAGTTTAAAGCATCTTTGCTATCAAGTTTCGTGACGGCTTGCACCGACTTTTGGGAGATTGCTTATTGGGCCACTCCTCTGTGCAATAGGTTTATATTGAATTATACACTCACATAGAAGACAAAGAAGCTTGCATTTCGGATCATCTAAAATTTGGACTAAGTGGTTTCTCAAATTCCATAGCCTCCCAATTTCTAGGTGGGAAGAAGAGTTGCAGAAGTAGTTGAAAAGTTAGTGATTATGGTTTCTTCTGGTCCTTCTTACTGCTCTATGTATGACCCTGGCATTTAGCTCTTTTCTTGTTATTCTTTACATTATCAATAACACACCAACTTTTAAAAATAGAAGGAAATTTTTTTGTAACTTCACATAGGGCTGACCTCAACAAGCTCATTCACAATATTAGTTGCCAATTCTGCAGCTTTATCAGGGAAAAACCTGCAAATTAATTGAGTAACATATATCATAAGTTTGTATTCCAAGTTATCTTTCTTCAAAAATTGGATCGTAGGAGAAAGAAACAGCTAGCATACGGTGAACTTCAAAATATTACTACAAGTCCAGAATCTGCCACTTTTTCTTTTAATCGGTAATAAAAGCATTACATTAATGAGCATCCAGAAAATGCAAATATGTATAACAGATATAATTGACGCCTATCTGAAAGAACGGAGCCAACAAAATCCAAAATTTAATTTACATCATTTACATCCGACACCTGCTTATTCGATATTCCTATCATTAATGCAATCCAAAGAATGCGGAAATGTACAAAAGATATAATTGATCCCTATCTGAAACTTAAGGAGCCAAAATCCAAAATACATCAATTACATTCGCCAGCGGCTTATTCTATATTCCTATCCGACAGGACAAGACATAAATCTCGGATAAGATTTTGGAAAGCAGCAATAAAGATAGTACTAGAAAACCAAGCTGGATTTCTACAAGTTACATTCTAGATATACAACCATAAGATTACCCCACTTCCACAACTCAAGGTTCAATTCTCTAAATTAACTGAAATTTACTAACATGGATAGGTTCATGATGCGTTAAGTTCAGTTTTGCACCATCAATCTTACAGTAACAGTTCAGCAAAAACCATCAACTCCCACCTACATTCTTATTTACACTACTTGAGCTATCTCCAACCTAATTTAACTCACATACTATCTTCCTTGTGTACTTCTATTGATCACAAAAAAACCTAACTTTTTCAGTAATTAGAGGCAAATTCAAGTAAACTCAATAAGAAAGACAAAAAAGTACTATCTTTCCAACAATACAATCAGCAACAACTACGCCGCAATCCCAAACAAGTTGAGGAGGGCTATATGAATCCTCACTAACCATGTTTCTCTTTTTAAGCTCAACTCAAATCGTCAAGATACTAGAATTTTTTCCAACAGTTAACACCCCAAAAAGAAAATTGTGAACTAGGACAAACTGAACAAAATCAAAGAAATGAAGCACAAGAACAAGGCAGTCAAACATCAAACTCATAATAATGATCATACAAGAACAACAACTACTACTACTATGCCTCAATCCCAAATAAGTTGGGATCGGCTATATGAATCCATTGACCACGTTTCACCAATTAAGCTCAATTTTGTCATCCTGCAACTATGCAACTAGTGGATATCACCTATACGGATTTAAAACTCATAATAATGACTATATGATCATTAACTGAGCTAAAAATCAAAACTTTAAGAATTAAAGACTTCAAAAAAAGCTTAAAAACAAATAGTACCATACATGTTAAGGAATTGAGAGTGACAAACAAGGGAATTCCATCCAAGATTAGAATACAAGTCAACATAATTCTTGATATGTCGATCTTGACTTGACATCCATGCAAACACTACTACAATTCCTTCAACTTTTACCTCTTTTCTTCCCCAATAATACCTTCCGCCAAAACCCCACATCCTTAACTTCCTCAAAAACAAAAACCCCACAATCCAAAATCCCTTTTTTTTTCAACTTACAACAAAACAAGATTCAAGAAAGTTGTAAAATTGAACTAAGAATTTGTTTTTTTTTTTGTGGGGTGTTTCTTTTTTTGTTTTTTCTTTTCCTTGGTAGGTGTGTAGTGATAAACTATTTATATATTATGATTTTGATGGTTCAGGCTACGGCCATACTTGAATTGATGTTGCTATTTTTGGACTTTTGTGTAATCATTTGAGAGGTTTCTCATATCTGTGGTCTGGTTAGCAACACTCACTTTGGATGGTTGTTAACTGTGTTTGATAATGTATTTGGATAGATTGTATTGTTTATCTAGTTTAATAATTAAAAAAAAAGATAAAGAGTAAAATTAGAATATTAAATAATAAGTGATGGCATGATGGGTAAGAAAAATAGTTAACGATGCGATCCTACCAAATAGGTCGTTACATAAAGTGACAGTTTTCATGGTTACATAACCATGGATCTAACGATACCATACAATATTAATTAGAAAAATAATCAAAACAAACGTCGTACCCATGTTAATAATATAATATCATACCATGGGTTACGACCATCCAAACAAGCCGCAAATGTACTGTATTGCCCTTGTTTTGTTATATGTGGCGGGTTTTGATTGGTAGTTGATGGAGTTCGCATCACAGCCAGTGAAATTTATGATTGGTATAACATACTCGAGTCCGGAGAGGTTGAGAAATAGCAGACCTAACTCCTATCAAGGTGGAGAGACTTTTCATAAATTCTCGGATAAAGAAAAAATGCATTGACAAAAAAGATATTGACATAAAAATTAAGGATAAGCAACGTAAACAGACATTGATAGAAACAAAGAGACAAATTTATAATTGGTAAAATGTCAATAAAACAGACACAAATGGGAAGTGGAAAATCGTATATAACTATTACGACAAGAACTTACTCAGTATTGTCGAGGTCTTAGGATGGTGAGACATATGTAGACCTTACTTCGACAAAAGTGGTGGAGCTGTTTCATAAATCCTCGTATAAAAAATATCATTTGAGAATAAACAAAAATGAAAAAATAATGGTAAAAAACTAACGATGATAAATGTAAATAAAAACACTAATAGCAACAAAAACGCAAATTTCTGATTAGTAAAATGTCAATTTAATGGACACAAATGGGAAGTGGGAAATCGTATACGATAATTCCTTTGTGGTTTGAGAGTAATGTGTATTGGCAACTTGAAAGCTGCGTAGGAAATAATATTTGACCGATTAAATTATTTTTTATTTTCCTTTTAAGACTAGGTAAATTAATGTGACGTGCCTTATATCCTAAGGTTCCATAGTGACCACTATCTACTTCTTTTAACAACATTATTATTTTCTTATTATAACTCAATTAGTAACAAACTTAAAAAAACAAAAAAAAAATCAATTGGGGCAAGAGGTTACTAGAATTTAAACTGGAGCAATGAATTAGTGAGAATCGAGCTGCCAAAAGAGATTATCCTCCTTTTGATTAGAAGATAAGATTTATGGAGTCCATAAGAAAAGAATAAAGTATTACTAGCTGTTAAATAGTTATGTAGAATGGGCACAAAATTATCGAAATGCACAATGATTTGGTTAAATAAACCACGTGCACATTAATAATTAATGAATTAGTGTAATATGAACATGTTTAATTGTACAACGGAGTAGTTAAGAAGCAAATAAAGTTCGAATATTTAGGGTGCAAAATAAAATTTGCAACCTTTCATGTTCACGTCACAACAATTAACTTGAAAATACCGACTAAGTGTTCAAAGTACGTCTCCTTAAAGCTAGGTAATTAATTATCTTAAGACCATGTATAGTGTCAAATATAAAGCAAGTCCACAAGTTTAAACATATAGTATTATTATTGAGATGTTCGTATAACAATATATAACTTTGAGAGTTTGAGTATGTTATTTTTAAATATTTAATATGGACTATGGTTTTACTCCATATTTTAGGAGTTGCATGTATTTAGATTTTATGCACATTAAATAATTTATTGTAATTCGTCATGCTCGAATATATACCTCGGTCTTACACTAGAATATAAAGGACAATTTTCCAAAGCCGGTAAAAAAAATTAATTAGCCACATTAATTAAACATTTCCTTTAGTCCAAATTACAAGTTTCGGGACCCTTTGGAAAACAAAATCTGCACTCGTCAAAGAGGAAATTAATGACTAAGACTGTTACAGGAAAGGATTAACTTATCTACATTGACAATGCAAAATTTTTTACACAATCATATAATATACTCCCTCCGTCCCAAATTAGTTGTCGCTTTAGGAGAAATGATTTGTCCCAAATTAATTGTCACTTTAGGATTCCAAGACAAAATTTACTAGTTTTTTCCAACTATACCCTTAATAATTAAAATAATTCTCAAAGAAAGTTAATAGTCAAACATTAAATAAGGGTAACATAGTAAAATACACACCCTATTTAATAGTTTTCTTAATGGGCGTGAAAAAGCTGAAGGCGACAACTAAAATGGGACGGAGGGAGTAATCGGTATTCTGAATTTTAAAACAGTCACTTCAAGTCCTACTAAAAAAAAAAAAAAAAAAAAGGGGAGAGAGAGAAGTTTCCAAGTTCTTGGTTTAGAGCCTGTTTGGGTGGGCTTAAATAAGTGGCTTTTAAGGGTGTGTTTGGTATGAAGGAAAATGTTTTCCAAGGAAAACCTTTTCCATAGAAAATGTTTTCTTGGAAAATATTTTCCTAGAAAATGTTTTCCCATGTTTGGTTGGTGAGTGGAAAATATTTTCCGGAAAATATTTTCTAATGTTTGGAAAGTAGAAAATATTTTCTAGAAAATAATTACATATGCTTCTCCTACCAACCTCATACCCACCCCCACCCCCACCCCCAAAATATAATTAATGATACTTGGAATATGTAATTCTATGAATAGTAAATACATACCTAATTTTTGTTGGTTTCTCACTCGTCCAATATTTATTTCAAGGCTCGGCTAATTCAAATTTGATGAGATAAATCCCAAAAAAGGCAATTATATTCTTAGCCTCCGAGACATTAAATTTTTTGATGGAATGTACTTACCACCCTACTATAACTATATTTTTAGCCTCCGAGACATTATTCAAGACATGCTTTGAAAAGCTACTTCCAATTAGCGATAGTTACCATTTTATGTGTTGTCAATCACATAAAATGAACACAGGACTATTGGTTTAAATAAATAAAAACCCTTTACCACAAACTTTTTTGCAGAAACTCGTGCACAAACTGGATTGAGCTTGATTCCATGGAGGTGATTACTGATTAATAGTTCTAAGGACAAAGTAATACAAAACTACAACTTAAAATTCATCAAACTCACTTTTCAAGTACAATATCATTTGCAGCAATGGGAGTGTCACTTTCCAAGACTGCATTTGTCAATGTCAAACATCAAACTAGGCTTCTGTGTGCTAGCAGCCACATGAAAAATGCTGTCCATAATGTAAGCAATACTAAAGCCAATCCGTAAGCCCATAACAAAATCACTGAACACTCGTTCTCGCCAGCTCCAAACAATTGTGTCATGGTGCCTGCCAAGTGAAACAAGACGATTTACAAACCTATCCAAAAGATTGGACAGTGAGTTCAATAGCAGAAGCTTTCAGGTGCAATCAAATTCAATGAGCTACCTAGTAAACAATCAAAAGTAAAACTAGTTTTGTCTTTTAGATACCTAGTACAACATCAAGAAAAAACAACATGGACCAGATGGAAAGATCTTAAAAATGAGTTGTACTGGTTCAAAGCTAGGAATCAGATAAGTAAGCACCTTTTTATCCCTGAACTCTACACGAACAAGTGTATCAGACTATTAGCAGCATCTCCATTTGTGCAAGTTGTGCCTACAACTGAATAAATATTGGCATTGATTGCTTAGTTCACTAAAAGTAATGTTTTTTATATTGTGGAAAAATCTTTTTGTAGCCATAGATTGACTTGATGTTAATAGCATCATCATGTTTAATATTGGCTGCAAGTTGAATGATAATAAGTAGAATATGGCACCACTCTCAAGATATATAAGAATTTACTATGGAGATTATGAGGTAGGAGCGGTGGGGTTAATGAGGCATAACATATCGTATCATATTTTTTGCTTTTTTTTTTTGGATATTTCCTTTCTAGATTTTGTAGCGATGATGCCAAACACAACAAACTAGAGTCACAATTGCACAAATTATTATGAGTATTTTAGAGGTAATTATGAGATCACTTAATCCTCGTGCAAATACTAGTTTTTTAATGTACTGTCAATAGTATCCTACTCATTTGACTTCTTTTTGGTCATAAACAGATACACACCTAATCCGTCAAAGACCATCTATCATAGCAGCTACAACTATTTTTTTGGCAATGAACCAAAGCTGATCATAGGAATAGTTGAACAAGAGATTAATGCCCTGTCCGAGAATATCATCCTACGTCCAGAGAGTGTATGTTGTTTGCTCATCTTTTTCAAATCACTTTATTTTTCGTCTTCTCTTATAACTGTTATAGTTAACATATGATCTTTTGTAATTTGCAGACCACTGTGTTCTATAGTTACATCAATCTACAAACTTTCAACATGGACCTTAATGTCATAACATTTTTATTTTTCAATTCTATGTAAATTGAAGCTCTTATGCAAATGTTAATGTTGTTTTGAAGAAATTTTGCCGCTTGTTGCTTTTTTCATAGTGAAAAATTGATTTTTTTGTGTGGTTTTTTTTTTTTTTGTCAATTTGTTCGATTTACTTGGCTGTTATTTATCAATTGGCTCTATTAAATCTTCGTTTTGACTGCTGTTATATTTAGATAAAGTTATGGTAAGGTCGAAGCAAAAGAATTCAGTTCCTCCATATGCTGGAGAAAGTAAAAGATTTAGATAACGTGAGACACTAATAATCAATCTTCACTAATTAACATTCAATTTTCAGTTGCTGAAGTTGGAACCAAGATGACTAATTTGAACAAGTGAGAGTAGTTGAAGACATACAAATTGAACCTGAACAATCTGAACACTAAATCAACACTTAAACTTAAAAAGACCAACAAATAGAAAACCATTTTCCAGTGGAGTTCATAGAATTTTCTGGCATAACTTTCGCTACGGCTCCAGTGGGTTCCCTTAACCAAGCCACTGCTTATGAATCGCCGGCTCATTCTTCAACAGGCACGCAGAAATGACTTTTGGTCTAACAAACTACTAGTCAAATGACTTTTTTGTTTAAAGAAAAGTAATTTTTCTAGAAAAATTCACCAAAGTCAAGTGACAATTTAGAAAGTGGAATACCAAAGATGTTAATATCAATGTATTAAACTTTAATAACTATACAAATTTAAAATGTTAAAAATTGCAAAAACTCATACAAGATGAAACTATTCATTAAATAGTACTCCATATTCCCATGTAAAGTGTCAGGATTTGATCGGACATGGAGTTTAAGAAAATAAAAAAGACTTTTAAAATCATGTGATTTAAAAGTAAAGTGTGTGTTATGTGGGCCAACACCTTTAATCTTTTGGTTCAAAACATTTCTTGAAATTAAATTACCAAATATGAAAAAATACTCTTTTTGAGATAGACTAGGTAGGCACTTAATTAAATTGAGGCGGAGGGGAGTAAATTTTATCCATGGCCATCCAGCTCTATGGTCATTACTCAAAAGTCACTTATCTTTAATTTATTACCCAAAAGTCATCTAACAGTATCTTCATTCCCTAAAAGCCACTAATGTTTGCTTTGTTACCCAAAAATCATTTAACAATGCCTTCATTACCCAAATATCACTTATACTAATAGCATAAAGTCCATTAAATCCCTTAACATTTGAGTTTGGAAAATAATACTCACTTCAGCCTTTAAAATTGGAACCCCCTTAATCTCAAATCAACGATAAAATGAGTTATAAATTGCATGGATTTTTAAAATGTCAAAATCAATGTTTAATTACGATAAACACTAACATGTATTTTTTGACCAGATAAAAATTACAAAAGTTCAAATTTCAATGTTTTCTCTTTTCACGTATGAACAATATTTTACAATATGTTTTTTTTAAAAAAATAAAGATTCAAAGGTTAAATATCTTGATTCACTTTGTCACTTACGTATGACTAGCGCTAAATTTTTCATCAAAATTTATAATTCTGTGTAAATATTATTTTACGTTTTATATCAGCTTTGCATATTGATATTACCTATACGGATCTTTAACTCATATCAACAACTCATTAATTGAGCTAAAAATCAAAACTTCAACAATCAAGACTTCAAAATAAGCTTAAAAAAAACAACATTAAAAAAAAAACAAAAACTGTTGTAAATAAAATATAAAAGAGCAATAAAGTAAATGAGAGAAGTAAGAATATGGAGAGAGTTTATTATCGTCTATCTTATCTTTAAATTGATGGATGAATGATATCCTTTTATAAGTTGCGAAAGCAACCAAAGAGTTACATATCTGAACTAACATATTAAATTCATACATGTATTTATTAAGTACTTCATTAATGGCATCCACAAATGCAGTGGATTTGTAACACTCCCCCTTGGATGTCCATTAAGCAAGAGTATGTCTCGTTAAAATCTTACTAGGAAAAACCACGTGGGAAAAAGTCTAGTGAAGGAAAAAGAGTACACACATCTTATACGCATTTAGAGCTGCCTCATTAAAAACCTTACCAGGAAAACCCAATGGGACAAAACCTTGGTTAAGGGAAAAAGAGTGCAGCGCGTATCTTACCCCCCCTGATGAAGACATTGCTTTATATTACGGAGACTACGCATTCCGATCTTGTATATTAACTTCTCAAATGTTGAGGTTGGCAATGCTTTAGTAAACAAATCCGCCAAATTATCATTTGAACGTATTTGCCGAACGTCTATTTCACCACTATTCTGAATATCATGAGTGAAAAAGAATTTTGGCGAAATGTGTTTTATTCTGTCTCCTTTAATATATCCTTCTTTTAGCTGAGCTATGCATGCAGTATTATCTTCATATAATACATTTGGAATCATTTGTAAAGAAAACCCACACATTTTCTGAATATGTTGAGTCATCAGTCTTAACCAAATGCATTCACGGCTTGCTTCATGAATTGCCAATATCTCTGCATGATTTGAAGAAGTAGCTGCAATAGTTTGTTTTACTGAACGCCATGATATAGCTGTGTCTCCACATGTAAATAGATAGCCTGTTTGAGAGCGTCCTCTATGTGGATCAGACAAATATCCAGCATCCGCATAGCCAGTTAATTGTGACTTGCATTCATTTGAATAAAACAATCCCTTATCGATAGTCCCTTGGAGGTATCTGAATATATGCTTAATATCGTTCCAATGTCTTCGTGTTGGGGAAGAACTAAACCTTGCCAATAAGCTTACAGCAAAAGATATATCTGGTCGAGTATTATTAGCAAGATACATTAGTGCACCAATTGCACTAAGATATGGTACTTCAGCGCCAAGAAACTCTTCATCATTTTCACAAGGTCGAAATGGATCTTTATTTACATCAAGCGACCTTACAACCATCGGGGTGCTCAGCTGATGTGATTTATCCATATAAAACCTCTTAAGAATCTTTTCAGTATATGTTGATTGATGGAGAAATATTCCTTTTATCAAATGTTCAATTTGTAGACCAAGACAAAAATTAGTCTTTCCAAGGTCTTTCATTTCAAACTCTTTCTTCAAACACTCCATAGTATTTGTGAGTGCTTCATGAGTTCCAATAATATTCAAGTCATCAACATATACAGCTATTATGACAATTTCAGATCCAGACCTTTTTATAAAAACACAAGGACAAATCAGATCATTTTTATATCCTTCTTTCAATAGGTATTCGCTAAGGCGATTATACCACATACGACCCGATTGTTTTAATCCATATAAGGATTTCTGAAGCTTTATTGAACAAGCTTCTCGGGAACCTTTAAATGCTTCGGGCATTTGAAATCCTTCAGGGATTTTCATGAAAATTTCATTGTCTAATGAGCCATATAAATAGGTTGTGACAACATCCATTAGACGCATCTCAAGTTTTTCTTGTACTGCCAGACATACAAGGTATCTGAAGGTGATTGCATCCACCACAGGAGAATATATCTCCATATAATCAATGCCAGGTCGTTGCGAAAATCCTTGTGCTACAAGTCGTGCTTTATATCTAACGACTTCATTTTTCTCATTTCGTTTTCGCACAAATACCCATTTGTACCCCACTGGCTTTACACCTTCAGGTGTTCGAACGATTGGTCCGAAAACTTCACATTTATCAAGTGAAGTCAATTCTGCTTGAATTGCATCTTTCCATTTTGGCCAGTCATTTCTCTGTCTACATTCATCGACAGATTTTGGTTCAAGATCCTCGTTTTGCTGCATTATCTCAACAGCAACATTATATGCAAAACTATTGTCGACAACAATATTATTCCGGTTCCATAGTTTTCCCGTAGAGACATAACTTATTGAGATCTCTTCAATTTCATTATTTTCAGGTATCCGAGCCTCTCCTGAAGAGGTCTTATTAGTTGTTATGTCTTTATGCTCGTTTTGAGCAATTACCTCCGTAGTATGATCATTTTTATCATTTGCTCCTTTTCTTTTTCGAGGATTTTTATCTTTGGAACCGGGTGGTCTACCACGCTTTAGGCGTGCCTTAGACTCACTTGCACAAATAGGTTGCCCTACCGGGATATCGACTCGAATTGGAGCATTTGCAGCTGGAATATGGGATTTAGTTACCCTTGGTAGGTCAGTGAATGCATCTGGCAGTTGATTTGCAATATTTTGCAAATACACTATCTTTTGAACTTCAAGTTCACATTGATTTGTACGAGGATCTAAATGAGATAGTGTTAATGCATTCCAGTCTATTTCTTTTTCCAGCTGCTTATTCTCTCCCCCTAATGTTGGGAAAACTGATTCATCAAAATGACAGTCAGCAAATCTTGCTGTAAATAAATCTCCCGTCATGGGCTCAAGATATTTAATAATAGACGGAGATTCATACCCAACATATACCCCCAACCTTCTTTGGGGTCCCATCTTTGTGCGGTGTGGTGGAGCAATTGGCACATATACCGCACATCCAAAAATTCTAAGATGGGAAATATTTGGCTCCTGACCAAAAGCCAATTGTAATGGTGAGAATTTATGATAACTTGTCGGCCTGATCCGAACAAGGGCTGCTGCATGCAAAATAGCATGTCCCCATACTGAAATGGGTAATTTTGTTCTCATAAGCATTGCTCTAGCCATTAATTGGAGGCTTTTGATAAATGATTCTGCTAGACCATTTTGAGTATGAACATGAGCAACATGATGTTCAACTGTAATCCCAGTTGACATACAATAATCATTAAATGCTTGAGAAGTAAACTCAGCAACATTATCAAGACGAATTGTCTTAATCGCATAATCTGGAAATTGTGCTCTCAATCTTATTATTTGAGCTAGCAACCTCGCAAATGCCATATTGCGAGTTGATAATAAGCACACATGTGACCATCTTGTAGATGCATCTACTAAAACCATAAAATATCTGAATGGTCCACATGAAGGGTGTATGGGCCCACATATATCACCCTGTATACGTTCCAGAAATGCGGGGATCCTTGTCCCAACTTTAGTTGCTCTAGTAATTAATTTTCCTTGAGAACATGCAGCACAAGAGAATTCTTTAAATTGAAGGAGCTTTTGGTTCTTCAATGTATGCCCATGTGAATTCTCAATTATATTGCGCATCATATTATAACCGGGATGGCCCAACCGGTCATGCCAAATAATAAAATCATTTGATTCAGTAAACCCTTTGTTTACTATGGCATGTGATTCAATTGTACTAATGTTTGTGTAGTACAAACCGGAGGAAAGAGCGGGGAGCTTTTCAAGAACATATTTCTCGCCCGTCTTTATTGTAGTAATGTAAAGATATTCAATCTTTCCATCAGTTTTAGTCTCAATATGATAGCCGTTTTGGCGAATATCCTTGAAACTTAACAAGTTTCTTTGAGACTTACTATAATACATGGCTTCATCAATAGCCAAACTTGTTCCTCCAGGTAATATTAAATTGGCTTTGCCATAACCTTCAACCAACTTTGTACTACCACATATTGTACTAACATTGGACTCTTTATTAATCAAATAAGAAAAATATTTCTTATCTTTTAAAATTGTGTGCGTTGTAGCACTATCCAAGAGACATATATCTTTGTTATTGTGCTTGAATCCAACTGAAGACTGGGGAATTTTCATTTTCTTCATAAAAAGATAAAAATAACATAGTAAGAAATACTAAAAATAAAGTACAAGAAAAGTACTTTTAAACATTGAAACATAAATAAAGATGACATTTTTTTTTCTTTCCTAACTTTAAAACATAAAATAAAGACAATATTATTCTTTATTATTTTTATTCCCCAGTTACAACATCAGTTCATCAGTTACGATTCTCAAAGAAGTCTCCAGCTTCTAAATGGGTAATATTTGGGAGGTCTTCAAAAAGATCATCATCTTTTACGGCAAGATACGCCTCCGTCTCATCATGCTTGTCAGCAAGATGTGCCAGATGTGTCCCATTGTCATTATTCTGAAAGGTCAAATGTGCCTCCACATTATTTTCATTTCTTTTGAGCGAAGCTTGATAAAGCTTGACAAGATGTTCCGGCGTACGGCAAATTTTCGCCCAATGACCTTTCCCACCACATCGATGGCAAATATTATTATTCTTGCCTTTTGAAGGATTAGCTTGAGAACCCTTATTGTTCTCATATTTATTTCCACCGTGACGACGAGTATTATTTCGTCCCTTGCCGCGCCCACGACCATGGCCTTTACCACAGTAATTATTTTGCCTTCTTGCAGGCACATTATTTGTTGCTACAACATTCACCTCAGGGAATGGAGCATGTGCTCCCACATTCACCTTAGGGAACGGAGCAGATCCAGTGGGACGGGATTCATGATTTTTAATCAACAGGGAATTATGTTGCTCAGCCACCAGAAGGCATGAGATCAACTCAGAATATTTTGTAAATCCCTTTTCACGGTATTGCTGCTGTAATACCATGTTCGATGCATGGAAAGTGGAGAGTGTCTTTTCCAACAACATAGCATCATCAATATTTTCTCCACATAATTTCAGTTGAGAACTGATCCTGAAAACAGCAGAATTATATTCGGTTACAGTTTTAAAATCTTGTAACCGTAAATGAATCCATTCATCCCGAGCCCTTGGTAGTACCATGGCTTTAAGGTGATCATACCGTTCTTTTAAGTTAGTCCACAATTCGCGTGGATCTTTCACGGTTAAATATTCTGTTTTTAATCCTTCATCAAGATGATGGCGAAGGAAAATCATGGCTTTAGCCTTATCTTGGCTTGATGTCTCATTTCCTTCTTTGATAGTATCACCAAGACCTTTGGCGTCCAGATGTATCTCGGCATCAAGCACCCATGACAAATAGTTCTTGCCGGATATGTCAAGTGCCACAAATTCAAGCTTTGATAAATTTGACATAGTAAAAACTATCAAAGACAATAAAATAATTAGGAATTTATATAAATGATAATCAATAAATTAATAACAGTGACATGAAGGAAAACTAATATTTCTATTCCTTTTTTTTCTTCTAATTAATGACATCCATCATTATGGATAATTATAGTTTTTCATATCATATTCAAAAGTTAGATTAATGAGATTTAATAATTTTAATAACAGAACATTAAATTTGTGAAGTTTCTTTTCAAAACTAAAATGATAGCTCATTAATGCATCATAAAAACTTGTTTATCTAAACGCATGCTACTGCTGCAAAATTATATCAATATATGTGTAGTAAAATATAGTACGTTTATCTGTAAGTAAGATATTACGACATATAGATAATATAAAATTATACCTTACAAATGGAGGAAACTGGAACTTAATTTGGAGAAGATTAGAACTTCGTGCTGATAACGTTTTGTAAATAAAATATAAAAGAGCAATAAAGTAAATGAGAGAAGTAAGAATATGGAGAGAGTTTATTATCGTCTATCTTATCTTTAAATTGATGGATGAATGATATCCTTTTATAAGTTGCGAAAGCAACCAAAGAGTTACATATCTGAACTAACATATTAAATTCATACATGTATTTATTAAGTACTTCATTAATGGCATCCACAAATGCAGTGGATTTGTAACAAAAACAACATGCATGTTAAGGAATTAAAAGTGACAAGGGATTCCATCCAAGATTAGAATACAAGTCAACATAATTCTTCGTACGTTTATCTTGACTTGACATCCATGCAAACACTACTACAATTCCTTCAATTTTTACCTCTTTTCTTCCCCAATAATACCTTCCACCAAAAACCCACATCCTTAATTTCCTCAAAATAATAACCCCACAATTCAAAAACCTCTTTTTTCAACAAACAAGATTCAAGAAAGTTGATAAATTGAACTATAATTTTTTTTCTTTTGTGGGGTGTTTTTTTTCTTTTTTTTTCTTGATAGGTGCGTAGAGATAAACTATTTATATATTATTATGATTTTGATGGTTCAGGCTATGGCCATACTAGAATTGATGTTGCTATTTTTGGACTTTTGTGTAATCATTTGAGAGGTTTCTAATATCTGTGGCCTGGTAGGTAGAAGTACCGTTTTACCCCTGTTTTGGACACGTGGCAAGTTTTGATTGGTAGTTGATGGAGTTAGTCTCGCAGCTGGTTAAATTTATGATCGGTAACAACAACATACTCGCAGTCCGAGGAGCTGAGATATATGCGGACCTTAATCTATCAAGTTCAGTTTAGAGGCTATTTTCATAAATTTTTGGATAAAGAAGAATATTTTAAAAATATATTTGAGAAAACAAATAAAATATATACGTAAAAAAGATACTGATATAGAGTAAAAACTAAAATAAACAAAAAGCACCAACAAAAATGAAGAAGAAGATTTATGTTTAGGAAAATGTCAATTTTACGGACACAAATGGGAAGTGGGAAATCGTATTGGCAACTTCAAAGCCGTGTAGGAAATAATATTTGACCAACTAATTATTTTTCATTTTCTTTTAAAGAGTACATAAATTAATTTGACGTGCCTTATATCCTAAGGTTTCATATTGACCACTATTTAATTCTTTGAACAACATTGTACTAATTAATTACAAACTAAAAAGATATTGAATCGAACAAGAAGTCGCTAGAACTTAAACTCTGCATTGAATTATTAGTTGTTAAAATGTTATCGAGAATGTACACAGTTATCGAAAATGCATAATGATTTTATTCAAAAACTATGTGCACAATAACAGTTAATGAATTAGTGAATTGTAAACGTGTTTAACTGAATAGAGGAGTAGTGAAGACGCAAATAAAGTTCAAATATTTACTGTGAAGTTTAAATTTGGAACTTTTTTGAGCTATTGAAATGTTTAATGTCATTTTGAAATATTTGATAATACTAAGTTTCTAAAGTACATCTTCTTAAAGCTGATTATCTTATGATCTGACCATGACCATGTATGATGTCAAATAGGAGTATAAAGCAAGTCCACAAGATGATATATATTGCAAAATTTAGAAATGTTGGTGTGTCAATATATAACTCTGATTATGTTGTTTTGAAATATTTAATATGGATTAAGATTTTACTCCAAATTTTAGGAGAAACATGTATCTAGAATTTATGCACATCAAATTATTTCTAGTAATCCGTCATGATTGTATATTACTTTGCGTCAACCATGATCTACATTAAGGGTCCGCAGAGCTGCACAAAACAATTGTAATTAGCAAGATCAGCACTTCCTTTAGTCCAAATTAAATCAGTTTTTGGAAAACAAAATCTGCACTTGTCAAAGAGGAGACTAATGATTAAAGACTTCTATAAGAAAAGGACTAATTTACTACCTTGACAATGCGAATAAACGGATTCTAAACGTTATATTTATGCATATTTAATTATTTAATGCAAATTGATTGTCTTATTTTCCTAGTAACTAGTTTAATTTTGATTATTATGGACAAAATTAGTATTTACTATCGTTCTGAAATTGTTATTGTATATTTAGTTTAAATAGGAAAAGACAAGGACTTCGAGCACATCAAAGCTGCAATACCGTATCTTCTTTGCATATTATTATCCAAATTAATAGGGCATTGAATATGTCAACCTTTATCAGTCTATTAAATCGTAGATTTTTTTGTCTCGAAGGCCATGTTGTTGTCTTTATCCAGTTATAATTTCAATCCCAAACTGGTATAAGTCGCATTCTAGTTAGTTGATCTATAGATGACGATTAAAAACGAAAATAGTTTCAATCTTTTGGCATAATCCCAAAGAAGATAAACTTTAATTTGTTACAGAGAGTTGAGTGTCATATGTTCGTCTCCTAGCTGGACATACTTCTTTGTAAGATGCAAATATGTAATACTAGTCCTCATTGTATTACCTCCATTCACACACACACACACACACACACACACAAAAGAAAACTTTAATTTTTCCTAGTTCTTGGTCTAAAGGTGTCTGAACAGATCTTGATTTAACTAAGATATTCCTTCTTCGTCATTAACAGTTATTAATATGTCATCGACATAAACTATCGAGTAAATTTTCTTTTTCTAGACCATTATGTCGATAGAAAACATAGTGACTTGTTTCCGTAACATTACTGTTGGGATTTTGGAATAAATAGAGTGTGAATGGGAAATGGGTGGGAAGGTGAAAAGGTTCCTTTTAGTAAGGAAATGCACATTCTCCCATATTGGAAGAGGAAAAGACTTTTGTTGGGTTTAAATACAAATTCACTTCTCTTAGCTCTTAAAAGGGTTGAGAAGAAGGGAAGCCTCGCGCCGCCGTCGTCGCTCGTCTCGGCTCCGGATTTCGGATTTCGGATTTCGGTCAATTGATATGATTGATTGACTTAATTTTTTGGACCAACAAAAATTAAAAATATTAATTAATTAATATTTTTTATTATTAATATTTAATATTTAATCTGTTCGGCTTCGGACTTCGGATTTCGGTCAATTGATATGATTGATTGACTTAATTTTTTGGACCAACAAAAACTAAAAATATTAATTAATTAATATTTTTTATTATTAATATTTAATATTTAATCTGTTTGTGTAACAGAAATGTGAATGGATTAATCTGATTAATCCAGCGTAGTTATTCCTCCACGTTCTCCCACTCTCCCACATTTTCTCATTAGTGGACAATTCATTACTGACATTTAGTGAATTCAGCCATTAGTGGCAATGAATTCAGGTGCCATTAGTGGCAGTGTTAGTGGTGTTAGTGGCCATTAGTGGTGACTCTTCCTTCCATTTCCCATGGCTATATAAACTGGTCAGTCTTCAACATTTCAACACACTGAAACACAGAAATACAAAACTTCTTACTGCATTCCTCTCTTTTCTGCATACTAAGTAAGTCTTAGTAAGTCGTGTGATTTGCTCCGTTTTCTTTGAGCGGGATTGTCCCATAACAACTGATAATATACTTCTGTTTGTTGTCTTTTCTGATTTATTTGGTTGCAGGAATAACAAGCTTAAGAAATCTACTGTTATTTATTTTCTGCACTTAAATAAATACTGGTTAAGGAGACTAAAACCTTTGTGGTTTTTTACTCGTTTATAATATATTAATCTGCTGTGGAGACTAAAACCTTCGTGGTTTTTCCTACTCCTAATTACTGTGAAATAATCTGTTTGTGGGGATTAAAAGCATTCGTGGTTTTTTCTACTCCTATTGTTTAAACAATTTATTAATATTGTTTCTGCTTGTGTCACTTGACAGAGATGACTAACGGAGCTGAACAAACTGTCCCTGCTGTGAATACGAATGCTACCGCAGTTTCTGGTGCTGCTGGGCCTAGCCGTGCTGCTGTAACGGTTATGCCACCAGCAGAAAAGCCGGGGAAGTTTACTGGTGTGGATTTTAAGAGGTGGCAGCAAAAGATGTTCTTTTATCTGACGACCTTAAGCCTGCAAAGGTTTATCAACGAGGATGCTCCAGTCCTGACTGATGAAACACCTGAAAACGAACGCTTCCTTGTGATTGAGGCTTGGAAGCATTCTGACTTCCTATGCAAGAATTACATTCTAAGTGGCTTGGAAGATGACCTGTACAACGTTTACAGTAATGTTGAAACGTCTAAGAAACTGTGGGATATTTTGGAAAATAAATATAAGACTGAAGACGCTGGACTGAAGAAATTTGTGGCTGCCAAATTTCTGGATTATAAAATGGTGGATAACAAATCTGTTGTGTCCCAAGTCCAAGAACTTCAAGTCCTTATCCATGATCTCCTTGCTGAAGGTTTGATCTTGATTAATACTTCTGTTAAGAGTATTACTTATATTGTTGCTAACAAACTTTTCTTTGAAGGTTTGAAGATTAATGAAGCGTTTCAAGTTGCAGCCATGGTTGAAAAGTTACCTCCATCATGGAATGACTTTAAAAATTACTTGAAACACAAGCGCAAGGAGATGACCCTTGAAGATTTGGTTGTACGCTTGAGGATTGAAGAGGACAACAAATCTGCTGCAAAGAAGGCTCGTGGAAGTGCTGCAATAGCGGGAGCAAATATAGTTGAGCACACTCCAAATCAAAATAAGAGAAAGAGGCCTTCTGGAGGGAAGACAAACCCCAGCAAGAAAAAGTTCAAGGGAAATTGCTACAACTGTGGCAAGAGTGGACATAAGTCCGCAGACTGTCGTGCTGCAAAGAAGGACAGGAAAAAGGAAAAAGGTCAAGCAAACATGGTTGAAGAGACAAAACTGGCCCAAGGAGTGCAAGACATTGATCTATGTGCTATGATTTCTGAATGCAACTTAGTTGGAAATCCTAAGGAATGGTGGATTGATTCAGGAGCCACCCGCCATGTTTGTGCTGTGAAGGAAGCCTTTGCTTCGTATGCTCCCGCTGGACCTGATGAGGCGCTCTCTATGGGCAATTCTGCAATGCCCAAAATTGAAGGATATGGGAAGATATTCCTCAAGATGACGTCTGGCAAGGTTGTGACTCTGACCAATGTTCTTCACGTTCCTGAAATTAGGAAGAACTTGGTGTCTACTGCACTTCTTGTGAAAAACGGGTTTAAGTGTGTGTTTGTTTCTGACAAAGTTGTAAAAACTAAGAATGAGCTGTATGTAGGAAAAGGTTACCTGACTGAGGGCCTTTTCAAACTCAATGTAATGGTCGTTGATACTATGAATAAAATTGCAGCTTCTTCTTACTTACTTGAGTCAAATAATTTATGGCATTCTCGTTTGGGACATGTCAATTATAAAACCTTGCGAAAAATGATCAATTTGGAAGTATTGCCTAAATTTGATTGCGCTAAGTCAAAATGTCAAATATATGTTGAGTCTAAATATGCTAAACACCCTTACAAGTCAATTGAAAGGGATTCTGAACCATTAGACTTAATTCATACAGATATTTGTGACATGAAGTCAATACCATCTCGCGGTGGAAAGAAGTATTTCATAACTTTTATTGACGATAGCACTCGTTACTGCTATGTTTATTTACTTAGTAGTAAAGATGAGGCAATTGACGCATTCAAGCAATACAAAAATGAAGTTGAAACGCAACTTAACAAAAAGATCAAAATGATAAGAAGTGATAGGGGTGGAGAATATGAATCTCCTTTTGAACAAATATGTTTGGAATATGGCATTATTCATCAAACAACTGCCCCTTACACGCCTCAATCCAATGGGATTGCGGAAAGGAAAAATCGGATATTAAAGGAGATGATGAATGCCTTGTTAATCAGTTCGGGTCTACCCCAGAACTTGTGGGGGGAAGCTATATTCACGGCTAATCAAATACTCAATCGAGTTCCCCATAGCAAAACACTGTCCATTCCATATGAAAAGTGGAAAGGAAGGAAGCCCAACTTGAATTACTTCAAAGTGTGGGGGTGTTTGGCAAAAGTGCAAGTCCCAAAACCCAAAAGGGTTAAGATTGGACCGAAAACAGTTGATTGTGTTTTCATTGGGTATGCTATAAACAGTAAAGCATATCGGTTTCTGGTTCATAAATCAGAAAATCCCGACATTCATGTTAATACGGTGATGGAATCAGATAGTGCTGAGTTCTTTGAAACTATATATCCGTATAAGAAGGAATGTGAGTCAGTTGGTGAAAGATCCAAACGACCTCGGGAAGGAACCAAAGGAAATTCACCAAATGAGGAAGAACCAAGACGAAGCAAGCGTCAAAGAACTTCTACTTCGTTTGGAGATGACTTTGTCACTTTTCTGTTGGAAAATGAGCCTCGGACGTTTAAAGAAGCAATGTCTTCTTCAGACTCTCCATTTTGGAAAGAGGCAGTCAATAGTGAAATAGAATCTATTCTGAGCAACCATACTTGGGAGTTGGTTGATCTTCCTCCTGGAAACAAACCATTAGGTTCTAAGTGGATTTTCAAAAGGAAAATGAAAGCTGATGGCACTATTGACAAGTACAAGGCAAGGCTTGTTGTTAAAGGATATAGACAACAAGAAGGTCTTGACTACTTTGACACATACTCGCCGGTAACCAGAATTACTTCCATTCGTATGTTAATAGCGTTAGCCGCCGTGTATGGTCTGCAAATCCATCAAATGGACGTTAAGACAGCGTTCTTAAATGGGGATTTGGAGGAAGAAATTTACATGGAACAACCTGAAGGGTTCGTGGTTCCAGGTAAAGAAAAGATGGTGTGTAAACTTGTTAAGTCACTTTATGGACTGAAACAAGCACCTAAACAATGACATGCGAAATTTGATAATACAATGTTGTCAAATGGCTTTAAAATTAACGAGTGCGATAAATGTGTCTACATTAAGAACACTCCTAATTTTATAGTCATTGTTTGCTTATATGTGGACGACATGTTGATAATGAGCAATAACATTGCCAATATAAATGCTACGAAACGCATGTTGACTAGCAAATTTGATATGAAAGACTTAGGAGTTGCGGACTTAATTCTGGGTGTTAAGATCCATAAAACTCCTCAAGGTCTGGCGTTGTCTCAAACTCACTACATCAATAGTGTTCTTGAAAAATTCAAATATTTGGATTTTAAAATTTCAAAGACTCCTATTGATGTAAACCTTGCTCTAAAGAAGAACAAAGGTCAAAACACGTCGCAACGGGATTATGCACGTGTTTTGGGAAGTTTGATGTACGTCATGAATTGTACTCGACCAGATATAGCTTGTGCTATAAGCAAACTAAGTCGATACACGAGTAATCCCAATCAGACCCATTGGATGGCAATGAAACGTGTTTTGGGGTATTTAAAATACACTCAAGACTTTGCATTGCATTATAACAAGTATCCTGCAGTCATTGAAGGATATTGTGATGCCAATTGGATCACCGGCACAACTGATTCTAAGTCCACAAGTGGATACATTTTCGCACTTGGTGGAGGAGCGGTGTCTTGGAAATCGTCCAAGCAAACATGTATTGCCCGCTCTACTATGGAAGCTGAATTCATAGCCTTAGATAAAGCCGGTGAAGAAGCTGAATGGCTTCGAAACTTTTTGGAAGACATTCCGTTTTGGCCTAAGCCATTGACACCAATTTGTATACATTGTGATAGTCACTCGGCTATAGGAAGAGCGAAGAATGTAATGTATAACGGTAAGAATCGTCACATACGACGAAGGCATAAAACCGTTAGGGACCTACTCTCTAGGGGAATTATCACCATTGACTACGTGAAGTCAAGGGATAATGTGGCGGATCCGCTTACAAAAGGCCTAACTAGAGAGGCGGTTGAGTGTTCATCGAAGGGAATGGGACTATGGCCAAGGACAAGTCATCACGGCGGTAACTCTACCTAGGAGACTGGAGATCCCAAGAACTAGGTTCAAGGAGAATACAAAGTCGTGTTTGACGGTCCAACATTGTCAGTTAATGTTTGGTCCATTCTCATGATTAGACAATGTTCAAGTACCAAGGGTAAAATGCTAGAGGCATTTTTTAATGATTGTCTAAGTTTGATATTTTAATTATCAAACAGTGTACATCTATAGGATTACACGTTTAGAAATCACCTATGTAAGTGTGAAGTGGAAGCCGCTTCAAGGAGAATTCGGTATGGCAAGTTCTCTAAGTACTTATGAAACCAGGCGGTGTTCATGGCTGAAACGAACACAACAGTGAGAACCAAAGACGGTTAAGGGTTAGTTGTGTGACATACGTTGTCTAGGTATACACCAAAGCTCAACGGTTCAAAGATATCAAATCTACCGATTGACCGAGTATATCCGATGTATGTTCACTACGGAAAGTTCAAAGGGAAACCTACTTATCCCGATGCAACTAGTTCTTCCTTGCAAATTACACAAGTCTGTCATGCATATTTCCAATATAGCCATTCCCCATTCATGTGGGGGATTGTTGGGATTTTGGAATAAATAGAGTGTGAATGGGAAATGGGTGGGAAGGTGAAAAGGTTCCTTTTAGTAAGGAAATGCACATTCTCCCATATTGGAAGAGGAAAAGACTTTTGTTGGGTTTAAATACAAATTCACTTCTCTTAGCTCTTAATAGGGTTGAGAAGAAGGGAAGCCTCGCGCCGTCGTCGTCGCTCGCTCGTCTCGGCTTCGGCTTCGGATTTCGGATTTCGGATTTCGGATTTCGGATTTCGGATTTCGGATTTCGGATTTCGGATTTCGGATTTCGGATTCCGAATTTCGGTCAATTGATATGATTGATTGACTTAATTTTTTGGACCAACAAAAACTAAAAATATTAATTAATTAATATTTTTTATTATTAATATTTAATATTTAATCTGTTTGTGTAACAGAAATGTGAATGGATTAATCTGATTAATCCAGCGTAGTTATTCCTCCACGTTCTCCCACTCTCCCACATTTTCTCATTAGTGGACAATTCATTACTGACATTTAGTGAATTCAGCCATTAGTGGCAATGAATTCAGGTGCCATTAGTGGCAGTGTTAGTGGTGTTAGTGGCCATTAGTGGTGACTCTTCCTTCCATTTCCCATGGCTATATAAACTGGTCAGTCTTCAACATTTCAACACACTGAAACACAGAAATACAAAACTTCTTACTGCATTCCTCTCTTTTCTGCATACTAAGTAAGTCTTAGTAAGTCGTGTGATTTGCTCCGTTTTCTTTGAGTTCGCAGTGTTCTACTGTTTGAAGTGCCGCTACAGTAGAACTGTTATCCCGTTCCATCCTGGGAGAAATTAACCCGTGAACCTTGGGCAACTGTGAGGGGGTTAGATTTCTTAAGGAGACACAAGTAAATTGTGGGCTCGGGATTGTCCCATAACAACTGATAATATACTTCTGTTTGTTGTCTTTTCTGATTTATTTGGTTGCAGGAATAACAAGTACTACAAAGCTGAATCGGGAGAGGGTTAATTGAATTGAGCTAATTAAGTAAACAGCACCATTCTTTAACATTTACAAAAAATCAAAGATTTACCCACAAGAAATTTTATGCTACTAACAATGCTTTGATAACTCTTCTTAGCTCTTATGTTTAACAATTTTGCTGGCCATTAAGATTTACTAAAATAATCTTAAACATGGAAAATTAAAGTAAATAATTTGTTCGATCCATAAAAACAGTGATGGATGATATTTCCTATTTGTTTTTGCTGGTAAAGCAAAGCCAATTACAAAGAATTTTGCCTTGGATCGAAATCTTTCATTTCAAATGAGCAAAAATATTTTGACTCGTAAAATATATCACACAAAAATATATTTTTGTCTATAGATTTATAAATGATAATCTAACTGGCAAAAGTGCGGGAAAAGAAAATTCATCCAATTATATATTATGATATTATATTAACCTTACTTAATATAAAGTTAGGTCATTTAACGGATATTTAGTCTCTTGTAGGCACTTTAGTTTGACAAATTTCGTGCGTGAGTTACAATTGCAAATAACTATTTGAATAAATATTGATATCGATTGGATAGTTTACTAAAAATAAAGTTTTGTTCTTTTGTGAAAAAAATTGTGTCTTGCTATAAAGCCTTTGATATGTAATGAAACTTTGACTGTTGGTACACGATGAAGCCTTAGGCTCACAAATTTGTTATGTGGAGAAAGGCTTCCCCAAGAAGGCCAAGGACAGATTACTCATGTTGCACAATAGCAAAAACATGGCGATCTTGATCCAGCCAACCTCGAGGTAGCCATATTCCAAGTGAGGGCCTTAAATGTTGTTCAACTATCGACAACTCCATTTTGAAAAGGGCCAATCAAATTTTATATTTTATATATTTGATGCAGTTGGGTACACTTTTCAACTTCAATTTAAGTACGGTTTACCAAGCTGTCGACTATGTAGGCATGTTTGAAATAATAAAGTCTACAGATGTAAGCTATTTACATTAATTGCTTAGTTCATTAAAAACAATGTCTTTTCTTTCTTTTGTATAAAAAATCTTTTGTGAAGGCACAAATTGTCTTGGTGTTAATGTGTGGGTAAAACACATAGCCGCATAGTACATGGTAGTCAAGAACAACGAAATCACAGAGTAGGAAATCCGGTATGTACTCGTAAAGAGGTTTGGTTCAACTCTGACGAAGGGGTGATCACGCCCAACTACATCCTATAAAAGAGGCTAAGCAGTTGCGACAAATATAGTTTGATATTTAAAGTCCCGAGGTCGAATCCCACAGAGAACACGCCTCCTAGCAGCTAATCTAATCAAATTATCTATCCAATCAACTTCAAGCATATATCTTTTGTTTGGTTTGTTTCTACTAATTACTTAAAAATAAGATAAATAACAAGTATAGAAAGATAGATTGGATTCAAGAGATGGAAAGCTTAGGATTAATTTCCTCAACTCCTAACTTGCACTAAAGTATTGTGCTATCAAATTTTTCCTGATGTTTTCTATTGAACAAGTGCTCCAAGTTTACAACTACCCACTTCCGTTAAGTAATCATAACTTTCACTAATCAACTATTCCAATTAACTAATGAAGATAGGGAGGACTACATTTATGGTTCACTGTAAGGTTCAATATTCCTAATTCACCGTTTTGAAAACCTAAATAATGTCTTTGTTTTAGGTTGAAATACTGCTATGTGTTTAATCCTAACTCATGAATCTATTCTGAGTAATCACAAGAATAAATGGGCAATTAATTAGGGATCCTACCAATTAGTTAGTATGAAATTCGTAAACAACATAGATAGGAATATTTAACAAGGTTTATTTATAACACAATAATTATCATCACACAAGGATGTGGAGTGTTTCAATCAACCTACAATTACTCATATTCATATTCGAAAGACAAGAATAAACTATAAGCATATAAAAATCAGTAGAAATAGATGGGTTGATAAAATAGAGCCTTAAATCTTGCTATGCTCTCTTCCTTGCCTCCTTTAGGTATAAAATTAGCCAAAAGTTCCGTCTTATTGGGTTTCAAGGTGTATTTATAGTGTACGACTTGAGTTAGGAGGTAAATATCCTCAAAATAACTAATAAAATTCGGGGGGCTGCACGTTGTGTAGCAAACAGTGCAGCCCCTTGTTTAATTAATGGGGTCAAAACCTCAATTGTAGGTCTTAAGCAGGACACGACATGCAACACAGGGGTGCACGACGATAGTGTAGCATGTCGTGCACCTGCAAAATTTGCTTGGCTCGCTCATTCTTCATTTGTCTTTTGTTCCCACGACTCTTGATAGTTATATATATTATATATTTTTAAATATATAAAATTATTATATATATTAATATTTTTATATAAAATATATGATATTATTTTCAAATATGTGCAAATACACAAAACAACCTTTCAGGAAAGGAAAGAACGCAAAAGCAAGGAAGATGGAAAAGAAGCCATAGATGGCATCGGTGGCTCGCATCTGTGGGACAAAAGAAAAGAAATGCCACCAATGGCATTAGTGATGTCTTCACATTAGTGGAAAAAAGGAAAGAAGTGCACTAATGCCATCAATGGCTCGCATCCGTGGGAAAATAACAAAGAAATGCCATACATGGCATTAGTGATGTCTTCACATTAGTGGCAAAAAGGAAAGAAGTGCACTAATGCCATCAATGGCTCGCATCCGTGGGAAAATAACAAAGAAATGCCATACATGGCATCGGTGGTTTCGCATCAGTGGAGTCTTTCGCAGGAAAATTTCTCTATAAATAGCTCGACATTTTTGTAGAGAAGGGGAATCCGATCTTCTGTGTAAAAAATAAACACCTCTCTATTAGCTTTATTTTAGTTTTATAAGTTGTTTCTTCTTTGTACAAATATTATTTTCTTTTCTCCATAATGGAGTAATTTTCTTTGGTTGGGATATTAGTTGAAGCTTGATAAAGTTTTTATAATGAAAGTCTTGATTTTATTATATTCTTATGTTGGGGTTTTCTCTTTATCATCTTTATACACCAGGATTAACCATAATCTTTATCTTATTTCTTTCAATTCTAATTCTCACGGAGGAGTTGACTCAAATAATATTATTGATTTAGTAAAAGCTAATCGAAAGAGGTTTTTGCTCACTTGGTGTACTCAACTAAGATATTTCTTGTTTAAATCATTACTTTAGTCGGTTAACTACACTAATCGAAAGAGGTGTTATTAATCAATTATTGTTTAATGTCACTGACTATCAATAAATTAATAGTATAAGCGCGAGTGGTGCTATTAATATATTGTGGTTAAGTGAAGTGATTGTATTAGAAATAAATGATCATTTTTTGAACAAAGTCTCTGTTTCACTGTCAACCGATTAACTACATTAACCGAAAGAGGTGTTATTAATTGGTTACTTTTATGTGATTTGGTTGTATTAAAAATAAACGACCATATCATTAAACGGAGAAGAAATAATGAAATTTTGATTTTATTATAATAGTTTTATTTTGCTGATACAAAGTATCCCAACCTTTATCTTTATTATCTTTTATTTACTTTAAAAATTCATACAATATTTACTTTATTGTTATTTCAATTTTTAGGACTATTAAACAATTCTCATCTCACCAATCTATTTCTATCAAATAGTGACAAAGACAATATAAATTTGTAGCCTAGGTGGTTCCAATCTCTGTGGGACGATATCTTAAACTATACTATAATTTGACAGAGTACGAGCATAAAATCATATACGCCAAGAGTTCGTCAAATTTTTTGCGCCGTTGCCGGGGATTGGTAAGCATCTACTTCAGATTAATTGTCTTATTACTACTTTGAGATTTTTTTTCTTTTTCTTCAAGTATTTCGCTTCCTAGTATCTGACAAATGCTAGGAAACAAAAGTTTTTTTTTAAAAAAAAAAAAAACCTGAATATGAATTCTCTTCCAACACTCTAAAAATGAATTTTAACCAGCCAAATGAAAGTCTTGTTGAGTTGGTAGAAAAATATTGTCAGAAAGATATTATCTGTGACTATTGTGGAGACAACCACCAAAGCTTTGAATGTCCAACAAGTAATACATTCACCTATGTAAATACTGGGAGAATCAAAGACCTTGAGCAAATAATTAATAAAGTTAGCCAAAGGTCTATTACTTGTGAATATTGCGGTAGAAATCACCTCATTCATGAATGTGAAGCAGGTAAATCTAATTTCTTTGGTTCATCTTATGAAGAATCTTATGTTGTTTCTAGTCCTCACAGTCACAGGTACATTGATTCGAATGAATATGGTTACAATCCGGAGTGTAACCAATATTCTGGTGAGAACTGGAATATGTGTCAACCACCACAAAGGGAGAACAAGTGCTTAAAAGAAACTGTGTATAATTTCACGAAAATCACTGACGAGAAATTTACACAGAACCAAACAGCCATTACGAACCTAACAATGCAAGTGAATCAATTAATAAATATGGCAATCTCCTTAGATTTTTGTGGTGAACCTGTAAATGGAATTACATCTTGTGAGGATGGACCAACTCAAAAAGATGAACCTCGTGAGAATGAATCTACTACTCACGAAGAAAAACTTGATCTAGTGGAGATGGATAATGATAATGATTTGACTGGTTTTGGATTAAATGAAGAAGAGTTCACAATATCCTCCAATTGTCCACCAACTCAACATTTTGTCGACACCCATTTTTCCACCGATCCCTGTAAGGGTTCGAAACATGGCTCGACTTATTGGAACTCACGGGTAAAGACTTGGAGTCGCCACCTAACATATTTTTTAACTAGGCGTATTAGGGCACCTATTTTATTTCTAGCCAATTTTATAATTAATTTTGAAACTTAGTCTACAAACCAGAATTTCTAGGTAAGAGGTTCAGGTTAACTCGAGGGGAAGGGATTAGGCACCTCTCGAGCCCCACCAAATGTGGTTACCGGCCGGACTTAAAATTGAGATTTTAAGAATTATGAAATAATAAATAACTAACTAAGAATAGGCGAATAATCATGGATATAATAATAAAAGATATTCAAATTCACTAATTGGTTTTTCCTTAAAGAATTGCACCTCGCAAAAGACAAATAAAGTTAAGTCAGCAAACAATAATGATAATAATAATGATGCAATAATAATGAATAATAAAATGAAGGAGAAAATAAATTTTTTATGAAATTCTCGTCTTTTCATAATTCCAACCTGATGTACCTCGTAAAAAATTGTAAAATATGAATTAGTATGATAATTAGTAATAATAATAAATACTAGCAAATAATAATGAAGTCAACAAAAAGGGTCCTCCCCCAAAATAATTCGTCGTATTTCATCCAATTTCACCTCGCAAAAAATACGAAGAAAATAAGTTAGTGAGTAATAATAATAATAAAAATAATAAAAATAATGATTAAAAAAAAATAAGAATGATAATAATAATAACGATAATAGTAATAATAATGAATAATGATAATAATAATAATAAAAAGTCCTTTTCTTCTAAGTATTTTCTTCAAAGCTAGGTCGTCTTCCATCCGAATTTACCTCGCAAAATACAAGTGAAAGAATTAGTAAATAATAAGTAATATTGATAATAGTAAAAATACAATAATAATGATAATAATAATATTAGTAGGTAATAATAATAATGAAAATAATGATAATAATAATAATAGTTTTAAAATAAAGGGTAAGGGGATTTTTAAAGTGTCGGCTCAGGTGTGTATGAATTGGGTGGAGGTTAGAGACGTCGATACGGCTGCGAACACGCCGGCCGCTCGTGTTGCCATGCCAAGTATCGGTCTCGTCACTCCATCACCGGTTCGTTTGTAGTAAACGGCTTACACACGTCATCATAGCCTTTTTGTTTTGTTTTGGGGACACGTGAGGGACGGTAAGTATGAGACGGGACTTGTATCGGCCTCCAAACGTCATCGGCCTGTGTAGTATCGTGTTCAAAATCAGTTCTTAGGCCTCAATATATGTGTATATATTTTTTCATAGGCCTTGCAACCAAAATCCGTTCAATCATCCAGTGGGTCCCTCCGCACTTTTTTAGCAGTGTGCAATGTTAGATAGAACCTCGCAGCAAAGATTAAAACAAACAAGGCAATACCCAGGTAAATAGTAGAAGCAGTAAAACAAATATGCACAAAAAGAGCAGTCAAACTTCACGAAGTAAAGGGGCGATTCTCAAGCAGATCGAACAAGACAGTAACCCGTAAAACTTAACGGGACCATGACGTTGCCGGTCAGATAATTTCGGTGACGACAGCGCACGAATCAGTTCAAGCGCTGGTGTGATTTTTAGTGGTATCGTCGATCAAAGATTCAGCCGAGTTCCGGCAAAGAGTGAAACAGTGCAGCGATCAAGGATAGTGGAGGAGCAACACCAGCTGGGTCGCGGCGTCACTACGACTCCAGTGGTGGTGGTTTTCCACCATTGCGCTGCTTCCCCTCTCCCGTGTCCCACTGATTTCTCGATCTCACCCCCCGTTCCTGTTCGATTTTTATGGGTGCGTGGATATGTTTCCCGATCTGCCCCTGCTCCTCTGTTTCTATTTGATCGGCATGTGTGTATGGGTCCTTTGATTTTGTTTGTGTGTGGGTGTTGACTGTGTGGTTGTATGTATTGTATGTGTGTAGCGTAGATATTGTGAAGGAGGAGACTTGTGACAGTATTGGGGTAGGCGTAGTGGAGAGGAACGAGGGGGTCCTGCTGATGTTCTGTAAAACGAAGAAGAAAGGAAAATATGTGGCAATGTGTGTGTATGTATTGTTTTTGGGAAAAGTCCCACCCAGGAGAGTGGGGTCTGCGTCGTCCCTTTTGTCAAAGAAGATGGGTCCTTCAAATAGGATTTTCCCAACGGGTAGAAACACTAAAAATAGGAAAGACATCGTAATTAGGGGGATTGGATGGGGATTTGAAGTAAGATTGAGGGGATATGATTTTTCGGGAGATTTATAAAAAATGTAAAATGGCAAAAGAAATTTATATGGTTAATAAATTTGTCCGAGTTCAAAGTAAAACTAAATAAATAAATGAATAAATGACATAGCAAATTTTGGTAGAGATTGAAAAATAAATTCATTTAAAATATATATTGGAAGAAAGAAAATGCTCATGGTATCAATTGAATGTATCCGGTCGAAACTTTGTCCACAAAAATATCAAATTCAAATTAATATGTCAGTATTATGAAATGAATATGAGCGGTATGGAATTTTGATCGGACATTTTAATTAGACCGCTATTTAAACTTAAAGGTGCAAGGTAAAAGATTATAATAAAATATACGTAAATTATATACAATAGAAAAAAACATGCACACATAAGACAATTGGGGTCAACTTAAGTTAAATATGTAAAAATTGTCGCAAATAATTATAAAATTTTATTTATGCAATAAATTACATAAATAACCACAGTTTCGTAGATAGCCTAAATAATGCGAATTACATAATATAATCGCAATTAAGTATATAAGGTATAATTAGTGGATAATCACAGGTGAATGCATGTTTCCTAATGCAGATTTTGCTCAAACTGTCAATATTGCACCTTTAAGCTGAATATAGCCAATTATGAAAAAAGGAGGGACAAAATTGGGTGTCAACAGCTGCCCCTCTTTGCCCGGGGATGATGAAAGAGTCTTCGGACAAAGATAGTTGACGGAGTAGCCAATTGTCACGACTGGCAAGCAAAAAGGTGGGAATGGAGAATGAGAGTTTTGGGGTGTTTAGGCCGAACCCCGGTCTCTGAGTTGCCTACATATCTCGGGTTTCACGAGAATCAGGCCGTGTGTAGTTCTGGAATGGCATGTTGCCTGTGTGAGATGTGTATGACGCATGATTTGGGTGTCAAGAGTAAACTTGTCGGAGTATGTAAAGTTTACATTTGAATGTAACAGCCTTTTGCCGAGATAAATAAAGCAGAGGCGCTATCGAAGATGAGATAACATTAATAGATCGAGTGTGGGAAAAGAGACTTATAATCATCCTATTTATGAAAATGTGGCGCGCTACACACCCATAAAGAGGAGTTTATACGTACATAGTTTCCACTTCATCTCGATAAATAGGTCATCTTGCCTTCAATATTGTCTCGACTAAACTTGAGGGTATCGAGAAGTAAAGCACGATAAATGCGCACGATTAAGCACGAAAGTACGCACGATTGACACAGATAGGCTTGAGTAGGAAGAAACACAAAGTGGCATCCAATCAGGAATGAAAGATTAGATGGATCACTTGTGCGAGAATGGAAATATAGATTTAAGTACTTTGGAACTCGACAGGAATAGATAGTTTGTGGGTATAGCAAAAGCATTGTCTGTAGGACTAAGCTTCTTGAATTGGGTTTTGGTATGATGCCTTGTATGTATTTGAGGTTTTATTGCGGTTGCACAATTTCGTATGTGGTAGTGACTTTCGGGGCAAGTATGGAAGTATAGGAATTAGCTCAAGGGTCTGTCAAGGGTCGAAGAATGTCCTGCAACAAAAGTAGGATAAGCGCAACCAAAGATGATGATAAAGTAAACTCCCTGTAAAGTTGAGCTCTCTTTTGTCATGTAGTTGTCTAGTCTGTTTCCAGGTGCTTTGAGTGTTAGGAAATATATGCTTCTCCTCTGGGGATATTCATTTACGTGCATCTTGTCAGGAGATAATTATTTGTCGTGTCGGGTTGTATACCTTGGAACACTGTCCCGCTGTTTCCTGCAATAAAATGTGAGTTTTTGCAGATAATATTTGTAAATGTAAAATGGACTTTCCTGTCGTTGGATTGTCAACTGTCAATGTGTCGTGGTTTCTCGTTATGAGATATTTGTGTATCATAAGTGCCTGCTCGTCAAGAGCTATTTTGCCTGCTCGTCGGAAACTTATTTTGCCTGCTCGTCAAGAGCTATTTTGCCTTCTTGTCAGGAGCTTTTGCCTGCTCGTCAAGAGCTATTTTGCCTGCTCGTCAAGAGCTATTCTGCCTGCTCGTCAAGAGCTATTTTGCCTTCTTGTCAGGAGCTTTTGCCTGCTCGTCAAGAGCTATTTTTCCTCCTCGTCAAGAGCTATTCTGCCTGCTCGTCAAGAGCTATTTTGCCTTCTTGTCAGGAGCTTTTGCCTGCTCGTCAAGAGCTATTTTTCCTCCTTGTCAAAGCTATTTTGCCTTCTTGTCAGGAGCTTTTGCCTGCTCGTCAAGAGCTATTTTGCCTCCTTGTCAAGAGCTATTTTGTCTATCGCGCTGGGCTGTGTACCCTGCGAACAAAAGTAAAGTGCCTGTCGCCGGGCTGTGTACCCTGCGAACAAAAGTAAAGTGAAGTGCTAAAAATAAAATGTCATTATCCTATCTGCAACGCCGCTAGGAAAGTCGTCGTTTTTCTGCTTTTATAATGCTTTCATGAATGTTGGGCCTTTGGTCAAGTTTTCTTCGGGAGCTCCCAGTTTCTGTACTTCGTCTCTCTTGAAAGACCTCAAAAATTTCTGCCCCAGTGTCAGCTTGCGTCTTTTGGGAATTTTTGAGGGGATCCTCAAAAATTCTGCCCCAGTTTATTGCCTTTGATAGATATCATATCATGGTAGTGCCTGCAAAATAAATAAAAATACGTGTGTATGTCCAATTCTAAGGCGGACGAGCCTATTGAAGTGGTGCCTGCAAAACAAAATATGTGAGTTTGTCCTACTTTAAGCCGGATAAGGCTGATTATAGTAGTGCCTGCAAAACAGAGAGAATGAGTATGTCCAATTCTAAGGCAGACGAGCCTATTGTCATATTCTAAGCCCGACTGGGCTAGCCATCATATTTTAAGCCTGACGTGGCTGGTCGTCGTATTTTAAGCCTGACATGGCTGGTCGTCATATTTTAAGCCTGACGAGGCTGGTTGTCATATTTTAAGCCTGACGTGGCTAATCGTCATATTTTAAGCCTGACGTGGCTAATCGTCATATTCTAAGCCTGACGTGGCTAAAGTGTTATCATGTCCGTTGTGATTGCCTTCTAGTGTTGCGTTTGTATTGAAAAATCTGCTCTCAAAGAAAGATTCGTTAGTCGAAAAAAAGTGGTTGCATTGCACTGCACACCAGTGTGTCGGCTTGAATCTGCATTCGTCCTTTAGTGTGATGATTGAAGACTCTGATTGTGTGGGTACTTGCATACTTATACAGAGGCTTGGTGTTTGAATTTTGTCGGGTTTGGAAGTTGTCCAAAATTGTATTTGTATTGGGTTATGCTGGGGTGTCTTCATGTTTCTTGCTTATTTTGATGGATTGGTAGAAAGTGTAGTTGTGGCTCGAGAGTTTTGCAACTTCCATTTGTTGGTTCTTGTTGCATCTCTCTTTTTTTTTTTTTTTTTTTTTTTTTTGCCTTGGTCAATCAGACTCTGGATTTTTGCATTTCGGTGCTAGGTATTTTGCGGTGTCAGGGTATTGAATGTTTGAGTGACGAGTGTAGATTTTTGTTGGATCGAAATTCGAAATAGGTTTCTAGGGAGTAGTTCGTTTGTTGGTTGCAATATCTTTTGACTTAGCTAAAGGAGTAAAGGTGTGAGGTTTGTCTTTTCGTCTGTCCTCAATTGTGTCGGGCCTGATAAGGTTGTTGTTGAAAGTCTGGACAGAGGGAGGTTGTTTATTGTGTAAGTCGGGTGTAGGGTGAGGTTGTGAGTTTTTCTAGCTTCGATTGTATAGTGATTGGATTTGTTTCTTGCGACTCTTGTGTGGGTATAATGCCAGCTGATTCTGGTTCGTTAAGTTGTACTTAAGTGGGATTGGGCTTATCTGAGTTTTGTTGGTGTCCTATGCTGGTGGTTTGAAAGACTTTATTTTAGAAGTGAATGTTATCAGCTTGGCTTGCCATTTCGGCTTTTCTGAATGCAGATTCTTGACCAATTTCGGTGTTCAAGCGCAAAGCGACTGTAATAGAGTGATAAAATGCGTAAAACCGTGTTAGGACATTTAGCAAATATTTGATGCAAAACAACACATATAGCTTAACAGAATGCCTAGACCTCGGATTTGCACTTGAATTTCAGAGACTGACGAATTGCATAGAGGTTGAAAGATTGCTTGGGTGCTTTATGTAGCAGTGAAGACAAGGATTCTTTTGTTAAATGACTGATGCTCGCTTGAGTAGAAGATGGGTCTGGTCAGATCTTAATCAAAAGTTGACAAGGATTTCAGGTAAGGGGTATATATATGACTGAGAATGAAGTTGGCTTTTATCGAACACCAAGACCTTAGTGCATTTGTCATCCTTTCTCGCAAATTTGGGTGTCATGATGCCCATGTGTCTTTGAGAGAAATACTCAATGTCTCTCATACTTGTCAATCGACTGCTGTAATTCAATATTTGTCTTAGCTTTTGCTTGTCAGGTAGATTTTGTCGCCAAGAGACTATTCTTAGAACATTGCTTCATTCAAGACTGTTAAAATTAATTAATGGTTTTGCAAGTGTCTCAAATAGCTTCATCTTGAGATCAACGTCTCGCCCCACACTTGCTAGTTGGTAGGTATATGCTTCTAATACTCAGCAAGAGCTTCTAGCTCCGTCATATAGTGGAATCTTTGTTATGACGCCTTTGTGTTCTTTTCCAAATTGAATCAGCCTGCTGATTTTGGTGGTTATGCATAAACCTTTGTATCACCAAACGTGTTCCGATCATTTCTCACTTCCTTATTACCTTGTGATAATACTTTGAACGTCTTTTCGGCCATGAAAAGTTGCAAGTTTGGAAATATTTTGGATCGCTTTAAATGTATTACAATATGGACTAGACCGACAAAATGATCCTCAGACATTGTGCCAAAATGAAGTATTTCGGTAAGTCATGTGTGCCTTTGAGTTTGACCAACAGATCTCTTCCCCTGTCAATTTTCTGCTTTGGTTTGTATAGTGCCTACTGTTACAAACTCTTCTTGCTTTGAAAAATCCTTGATAAGTGCGCTTTTCTTGCGCAAATATTCTGCCTTGGTATTCAACTTAAGCCAACATTTTGGATAATAGGTTTTGAGTTCATAAGGGATAGAGAATTATCAAGACATGCAAAGGATTTCTGATATCATGATTTGGGCATAGAGTAAGGAGATGTGGTGTCTTGGTAGGAGATTAGATTTGGGAAGGGATTGACTTAGGTTGAAAGAGACCTAGAGCAATCAAGCAATTTTATGCAATGCACACATATCAAATAAGAAATGCATTCTATAATATAAAGGACCGTTTTACGCACGATGATTTGAAAAGCGCTTTTGTGCCACATGTATCATTTCATTTGCTACAAAATGCGGAGTCTAAAAGAGAATATTGCATTTACTGAACATTGGTCTTTATTACAATGGTTGATATTGAAGGAAAAGACTAAACATTATTGGAAGATTAAATCATGGCCAGTTGAACATCTTTCATGTTGATCCATCCCTACAAAATTCATCTTCTTCCTCTTCGGACGAATCTTCGCTAGACGAACTTGCCCCTGATGAATCCCCTTGGAAGATGATATTGTCTGCATCAGTCAAGAGTCGAGATATGTCGAAAGTGAAGTTTTTCAACATTTCCCAAGACTTTCTTCCTTTCTCTTCTATTCCTTTATCAGCCACAGAGTTCATTCCTTCGCTAGCCCATACACCGATAGACTCTATGCGTTTTGTCAAGAGTTCTGCCTTATTGCGCCATTTGTCTTTTTCTTCGTTCTTTGCTTCGAGCAAACCTTGCTTTTTCACTATTTTCTCTCGTGCCTTTGCCAGTTGTTTGTGTAGCCTCTTGCATTCAGATTCCAATTCATCGGCATTTCTTTTCCTTTTCTTCGTTGCTCTTGGTTGAACTGCCTTTGCTATGTCTTTCCTTAGCCAGTCTGGATAATCTTCATCATAGCCTGCATCAAATCTGTCTCGTCCAATAGTCTCAAATTCCATTCGATGCCTTGCTTTCCAAAGTTCTAATATCTTGTCTTTGAATGGTATTACCCCTCTGAAAATATCAGCTTTGAAACTTCTGATGTCTGCTATTTGGGGTACAATCTGCTTTCTCCCCGCTTGTCTAAGTGCCCTTAAAGGAGTGTATGGGTAAACTCCTCTAAAGCCCATTAAGATGAGAAATGAGTCTCTTTCGGATCTTGTAATTACCGTTGTGCTGGGAAAGTAATCAAACATCCATTGTATGTCTTCAGATGTCAACTGAGAAAGCCTGTGGTGCCAGCCTTCGGTGGTTGTTGGCCGGTCCCACTTTTCAAGAGCATTGTCCATGCGGGCGGTATGGGTGAAGAGGTAATTCTCTCTTGGTATGGGGTGGAAAGCTTGGTCTATGTTGTTCATCCTTTGCAAATGTTCTATCAACCAAGTTTGCAAAAGCAAATTGCAACCTTCGAAGAAGCCAGCTCCCTTCTTGCATCTTTCTAAAGCTCGGTAAACTTCTGCAACGATCATAGGTACCAAAGTATATTTCTTGTCAAAATCTTTTAGTAGGACATCAGCGATTGATACTATGCAAACGTCGACTCGTCCTTTGTGTTGTGGGAACACGACAATCCCTAAAAAACTGGTGACAAAAGCAAGTACTCTCCGCTCTTGCCACTCTGCCTGGTTAATGCTGAAATAGTCTTCAGCTTCTTGAAATGCTTCTCCATACCCAAATTTGATGTATAGGGAAGTTAGAGAAATTCCCAATTGCCGTATACTGTCTGTGCATAATTCGAGCTTAAGCCCTACCATTTCGAAGAACTCCTCGGCTGTAGTGTTCTCAGGCATCAAGACTTCTTCACTTTCAAATGGTAATTGAGTTAACCCGCCTATTTCCTCCAGTAGTGGTGTCAATTCTACACTCCCAAAGTGAAAAACTGCTCGGTCTGCATCCCAATAGCGTACTGCTGCTTCTACTATCCCTTTCATTGTCATGTGCTCCATTAGTGAAATCAGGTTCCCAAACACCACTTTAACTCGGTCTTGTCGATCTATGCTTAAGTTTCCCCACCAATCTCTTAGCAACTGAGGGACTTCAACAACCATATCAAATGTTCTAGTGGCCATGATCTTTTGGAAAAGGTGAAGGACGATAGGAAAAGGAAGAAGAAAATGCCTAAAATTTGCTTTATTGCAAACAAATGATCAACGTGTGGCACAAGCTTTTGAAAATAATGCAGCAGAGAATATGAAGAGATGTGTCGTTGTGGATTGAGAATCCTTTAGACACTTTAGAAGGAAATTGCTAATGGACTCGTGACATGCCAAGGATGTCAAGTCCTTATATAATGCTTAAAGGATAAATGTGCGTTATGCGTCATCCCGTCTATCAAGCGGTTATTTCTGCTTCAAATTGGGCATTTAATGCCTTTTCGGTTACCTTTTGTGCCTTTGAATGGCTTTGAATGCAGAATAATTCCCATAAACGGTCTACATTTACACGTTCAATCCTTTAAGTATATGCTAATAAATCATGATTAACACTTTTTAAGGCCAAAAACCCGTTCATATTGTTTGAACAAGTTGGCCTATTAGACTTGAGAACAAGTCGACTAATGATATGTCATGATGCATGATTCCTAGCATTGCTACTAAAGAATGAAGTTGGCTAGACCGAGTTTTATTATCCTCCTAAGCGGACAACTCAGGAGTGGGAACGTCTCGGGCCAAATAGGTTCCAAGTTGTTCCTCCTAAAAGGAGACTTTTGTGAGGGAAGAGGTGGTCGTAACCACCGCACGATTTAGAAACTTGCCAGGAGCGGCGGAAGGTATGCATGATATGTACAATTTTTAAAAAATGCACAAGTTTTGAAAGAAATGCATATGTCTTGTAAAATGATGCACACATATTGAAGTATTTCGTAAAATGATTTTGGAAGGATAAGAACAAAACAAATGCGTTAGTTTCAAAAGATAGGATTAATATAAACTAGACAAATATTAAAAATCATGAAAAAAAATGCACATATTAATATTTTACGACATAAATTTTTTAAAAGGGATAACAAAACGAACGCACATTAGTTTTGAAAAATAGAGTTAATAGAAACTAGACAATATAATGAAAAAAGAATTAAATCAAGTGAAATTGTTTTTAAAAAATTTATCAGTTTTATAGAAAGGGTGCACATATTGAAGCATTTCAAAAATGATTTTAAAAAATGAGTAAAAAGAGAAAACGAAACAAACAAGTTAGTTTAAAAAAAAATAGGATCATGGAAACTTGACAAAAAGAATTATGAAGTGAAATTGTATAAAAGAAAAAGATTTTGCAAAATTTATGAAAGATTAGAAAATAGTAGAAGTGTTGGACGCTTTGTAAGAACCTTCCAAGAGTGGGTTTACTAGACAAGAACATGATTCCCCCAGGCGGACAACCAAGAGGTGGAAACGTTTAGAATTGTTGGTTGTACCACGGACCAACTTATCCCAACCGTCCCCCTAAAGGGCTTTTTGAGAGTGAAACGGCCGTGAGATCCACGTAACCGTTTATGGTGTGTGCAAGTGTAAAAAATTCCAGGAGTGGAGGAAATATAAATAAAATAACAATTACAGTTAATAAAGAAAACACAAATAAAATAGAAAACTAAACTTCAAACCTGCAAAAGGAAAAGAAAGAAATATTAGTTTTGAGAAATAACGAAAACGAGAAAATAAATGCAAAGAATCCCAAAAAGTCCGTTATGGTTTGAACTTCGATTTCCCCAGCGGAGTCGCCATTCTGTCGACACCCATTTTTCCACCGACCCCTGTAAGGGTTCGAAACATGACTCGACTTATTGGAACTCACGGGTAAAGACTTGGAGTCGCCACCTAACATATTTTTTAACTAGGCGTATCAGGGCACCTATTTTATTTCTAACCAATTTTATAATTAATTTTGAAACTTAGTCTACAAACCAGAATTTCTAGGTAAGAGGTTCAGGTTAACTCGAGGGGAAGGGATTAGGCACCTCTCGAGCCCCACCAAATGTGGTTACCGGCCGGACTTAAAATTGGGATTTTAAGAATTATGAAATAATAAATAACTAACTAAGAATAGGCGAATAATCATGGATATAATAATAAAAGATATTCAAATTCACTAATTGGTTTTTTCTTAAAGAATTGCACCTCGCAAAAGACAAACAAAGTTAAGTCAGCAAACAATAATGATAATAATAATGATGCAATAATAATGAATAATAAAATGAAGGAGAAAATGAATTTTTTATGAAATTCTCGTCTTTTCATAATTCCAACCCGATGTACCTCGTAAAAAATTGTAAAATATGAATTAGTATGATAATTAGTAATAATAATAAATACTAGCAAATAATAATGAAGTCAACAAAAAGGGTCCTCCTCCAAAATAATTCGTCGTATTTCATCCAATTTCACCTCGCAAAAAATAAGAAGAAAATAAGTTAGTGAGTAATAATAATAATAAAAATAATAAATAATGATTAAAAAAATAAGAATGATAATAATAAAAACGATAATAGTAATAATAATGAATAATGATAATAATAATAATAAAAAGTCCTTTTCTTCTAAGTATTTTCTTCAAAGCTAGGTCGTCTTCCATCCGAATTTACCTCGCAAAATACAAGTGAAAGAATTAGTAAATAATAAGTAATATTGATAATAGTAAAAATACAATAATAATGATAATAATAATATTAGTAGGTAATAATAATAATGAAAATAATGATAATAATAATAATAGTTTTAAAATAAAGGGTAAGGGGATTTTTAAAAGTGTCGGCTCAGGTGTGTATGAATTGGGTGGAGGTTAGAGACGTCGATACGGCTGCGAACACGCCGGCCGCTCGTGTTGCCATGCCAAGTATCGGTCTCGTCACTCCATCACCGGTTCGTTTGTAGTAAACGGCTTACACACGTCATCATAGCCTTTTTGTTTTATTTTGGGGACACGTAAGGGACGGTAAGTACGAGACGGGACTTGTATCGGCCTCCAAACGTCATCGGCCTGTGTAGTATCGTGTTCAAAATCAGTTCCTAAGCCTCAATATATGTGTATATATTTTTTCATAGGCCTTGCAACCAAAATCCGTTCAATCATCCAGTGGGTCCCTCCGCACTTTTTTAGCAGTGTGCAATTTTAGATAGAACCTCGCAGCAAAGATTAAAACAAACAAGGCAATACCCAGGTAAATAGTAGAAGCAGTAAAACAAATATGCACAAAAAGACCAGTCAAACTTCACGAAGTAAAGGGGTGATTCTCAAGCAGATCGAACAAGACAGTAGCCCGTAAAACTTAACGGGACCATGACGTTGCCGGTCAGATAATTTCGGTGACGACAGTGCACGAATCAGTTCAAGCGCCGGTGTGATTTTTAGTGGTATCGTCGATTAAAGATTCAGCCGAGTTCCGGCAAAGAGTGAAACAGTGCAGCGATCAAGGATAGTGGAGAAGCAACACCAGCTGGGTCACGGCGTCACTACGACTCTAGTGGTGGTGGTTTTCCACCATTGCGCTGCTTCCCCTCTCCCGTGTCCCACTGATTTCTCGATCTCACCCCCCGTTCCTGTTCGATTTTTATGGGTGCGTGGATATGTTTCCCGATCTGCCCCTGCTCCTCTGTTTCTATTTGATCGGCATGTGTGTATGGGTCCTTTGATTTTGTTTGTGTGTGGGTGTTGACTGTGTGGTTGTATGTATTGTATGTGTGTAGCGTAGATATTGTGAAGGAGGAGACTTGTGACAGTATTGGGGTAGGCGTAGTGGAGAGGAACGAGGGGGTCCTGCTGATGTTCTGTAAAACGAAGAAGAAAGGAAAATATGTGGCAATGTGTGTGTATGTATTGTTTTTGGGAAAAGTCCCACCCAGGAGAGTGGGGTCTGCGTCGTCCCTTTTGTCAAAGAAGATGGGTCCTTCAAATAGGATTTTCCCAACGGGTAGAAACACTAAAAATAGGAAAGACATCGTAATTAGGGGGATTGGATGGGGATTTGAAGTAAGATTGAGGGGATATGATTTTTCGGGAGATTTATAAAAAATGTAAAATGGCAAAAGAAATGTATATGGTTAATAAATTTGTCCGAGTTCAAAGTAAAACTAAATAAATAAATGAATAAATGACATAGCAAATTTTGGTAGAGATTGAAAAATAAATTCATTTAAAATATATATTGGAAGAAAGAAAATGCTCATGGTATCAATTGAATGTATCCGGTCGAAACTTTGTCCACGAAAATATCAAATTCAAATTAATATGTCAGTATTATGAAATGAATATGAGCGGTATGAAATTTTGATCGGACATTTTAATTAGACCGCTATTTAAACTTAAAGGTGCAAGGTAAAAGATTATAATAAAATATACGTAAATTATATACAAAAGAAAAAGACATGCACACATAAGACAATTGGGGTCAACTTAAGTTAAATATGTAAAAATAGTCGCAAATAATTATAAAATTTTATTTATGCAATAAATTACATAAATAACCACAGTTTCGTAGATAGCCTAAATAATGCGAATTACATAATATAATCGCAATTAAGTATATAATGTATAATTAGTGGATAATCACAGGTGAATGCATGTTTCCTAATGCAGATTTTGCTCAAACTGTCAATATTGCACCTTTAAGCTGAATATAGCCAATTATGAAAAAAGGAGGGACAAAATTGGGTGTCAACACATGTTATAGAAGAGATTGAGGAAAAAATGGCCTTTGATTATCAAAAAGAAACAAAATATACAATTAACCATTTTCCTTTATCTTCTTATTCTACTTACAATTCTTTGGATTTTGTTGTTGGAGATTTTCAGGAAAATACATGGAGTGATCCCCTCAAAAAATACAAAATTCAATTTGGGGTCCACATGTATGAAGAAGTGCCCGCTCGAGAAAAGGCTAAGAAAGAGCGGGATGTGCGTACAAAGAAACTATTTTATGTTGTTCTTGGCCAAGTGAGCTCCAAAAGTAACACCTTGGAGCGAAAAAGAAAAATTGATTCAAAATTGGGTGTGGAGTTCACAAGCTCCAGGCGAAAAAAGAAATAAAAATTTGGGGAGCCCCTTTACCTCCTTTTTTCATTTAAATTATTTGTCATGAGGATTTGACAATATTTTAAGTGTGGGGGTAGAGAAATATATATTTTTGTGTGTGTAAATATGTGTGTGTTTTCAATTTTTTGTGTGTTTTTTTCTTTTAAACCTTTAATTGATTTACTTTTTATATATAAATTTGTATATATAATCTTTTTATTTTTTTAATGTGTTTTTCTTTTGTAAAAAAATAAAATAAAATTAGCATAACTTCTTTCGTATACTTCCATGGATTTCTTTGTTCAGTTCTTTGCCATGGTCGTAATATTTTGAACTGAACATCTTTTAGGATTTTCAATAAATAAATCAGCTAAAAACATGATTTTTCATAGAATGAGATTTTGGAAAAACAGATTTAATTGGGTACCATTCTTGAGTTCTAAGAATATCTTTCCAAACTCATTTTTGTTTATTGGTGATTAAAATTATAATTTTTGCTAATCCCAAGTGTATTGTGTTGTCAGGTTATTATCAGTTCTCTTGCTTATTTGGAAATCCAGAACTTGCCTTGAATGTGGTTTGAGGCGAAATTCTAGGTAGATTTTTGAGTTGTGAGATGAAAGTAGGCCTTCCTTCCTAAACCATGACCAAAATTAACCTATCATAATATTTTTATCCCTAGTCAGCCTCGTTGAGCCTAAATGAACTATCCCTTATTTTTCTTGATTACCAAACTTTAACCCTTAGCCCAATTTTCGTTGTCATATCTATTTATTCACCATATTCCCTTTTTGGCAATTACAAAAAAAAAATACATCAGGATTATATATTTAAATGCAAAAATAAAGTATGAGGGAGTAATTGTGGAAAAATAAGGCAAAATTGTTATTGCTTAGCTTATTCATTATTGAGAATGCAATCACTTCAAAAAAAAAAAAAAAAAGTGCTACAAAGAAAATTTGTGATAGTCATGCAAAGAAAATAAGAGGAAAAAATAGAGAGATATGGGGTCTGATAAAGAAAAAAATATATATGAAAAAAAAATGGTGATTGTTGTAGAAAAAGGAAGACAAAGTGATACTTGAATGTCAATGTATTGTGGTGTCTATAAGGACTCGAGTCACTCATATTAATATATATCATACATGTCCCTAAGCCTACATTACAACCAAAAGAAAAGCCCTACATGATCTCAACTCAAAGTTTCCTACATTAGTGGAGAGCCATATAATATGCAAGCCTATGGTAATTTTCAATAGCTAGAGATAGTTCTTTGTTGAGAGTGAGAGAATTTTTCTATCTATGCCCTTATTCTTTTATATTATATAATGTGTGATTCATGGGCATCTCTCTTCATTTGGTGAGACACATTGGGATTAGAAAATATTGTGATTTTGATTCTCAATCGGTGAACATGAATACGGATAAAGATCATTTCAACTTGAAGTTTGGTCTTAGTTGATTCTTTTTTGCCGAAAATTCTCGTTCTTCTTAATGTTTTCAGCTGCTACTTTATATTGTGTCCTTTACTCGAGGACGAGCAAATATTTAAGTGTGGGGGTATTTGATAGTTATATATATTATATATTTTTAAATATATAAATTATTATATATATTAATATTTTTATATAAAATATATGATATTATTTTCAAATATGTGCAAATACACAAAACAACCTTTCAGGAAAGGAAAGAACGCAAAAGCAAGGAAGATGGAAAAGAAGCCACAGATGGCATCGGTGGCTCGCATCTGTGGGACAAAAGAAAAGAAATGCCACCAATGGCATTAATGATGTCTTCACATTAGTGGCAAAAAGGAAAGAAGTGCACTAATGCCATCAATGGCTCGCATCCGTGGGAAAATAACAAAGAAATGCCATACATGGCATTAGTGATGTCTTCACATTAGTGGCAAAAAGGAAAGAAGTGCACTAATGCCATCAATGGCTCGTATTCGTGGGAAAATAACAAAGAAATGCCATACATGGCATCGGTGGTTTCGCATCAGTGGAGTCTTTCGCAGGAAAATTTCTCTATAAATAGCTCGACATTTTTGTAGAGAAGGGGAATCCGATCTTCTGTGTAAAAAATAAACACCTCTCTATTAGCTTTATTTTAGTTTTATAAGTTGTTTCTTCTTTGCACAAATATTATTTTCTTTTCTCCATAATGGAGTAATTTTCTTTGGTTGGGATATTAGTTGAAGCTTGATAAAGTTTTTATAATGAAAGTCTTGATTTTATTATATTCTTATGTTGGGGTTTTCTCTTTATCATCTTTATACACCAGGATTAACCATAATTTTTATCTTATTTCTTTCAATTCTAATTCTCACGGAGGAGTTGACTCAAATAATATTATTGATTTAGTAAAAGCTAATCGAAAGAGGTTTTTGCTCACTTGGTGTACTCAACTAAGATATTTCTTGTTTAAATCATTACTTTAGTCGGTTAACTACACTAATCGAAAGAGGTGTTATTAATCAATTATTGTTTAATGTCACTGACTATCAATAAATTAATAGTATAAGCACGAGTGGTGCTATTAATATATTGTGGTTAAGTGAAGTGATTGTATTAGAAATAAATGATCATTCTTTGAACAAAGTCTCTGTTTCACTGTCAACCGATTAACTACATTAACCGAAAGAGGTGTTATTAATTGGTTACTTTTATGTGATTTGGTTGTATTAAAAATAAACGACCATATCATTAAACAGAGAAGAAATAATGAAATTTTGATTTTATTATAATAGTTTTATTTTGCTGATACAAAGTATCCCAACCTTTATCTTTATTATCTTTTATTTACTTTAAAAATTCATACAATATTTACTTTATTGTTATTTAAATTTTTAGGACTATTAAACAATTCTCATCTCACCAATCTATTTCTCTCAAATAGTGACAAAGACAATATAAATTTGTAGCCTAGGTGGTTCCAATCTCTGTGGGACGATATCTTAAACTATACTATAATTTGACAGAGTACGAGCATAAAATCATATACGCCAAAAGCTCGTCAACTCTCAGACTTTTACTCAGACTTCAAAACCCTTGATTTCACTAAAATTTGCTGCACGAACGCCTCATATTATCGACATAATTCCTACAATGAAAAATACCAAATGAGAGAAATTCAGCTCAAAGTGCTAACAAATATAACAAGTAGAAACATGAATACGAGGCGAAAATATAGAAAATATAATAACATCTAGCCTCGTATCAAAGGCCCTTACGTGGTATAAAATGACCATTGAAAACCATTTTCCAGCGGAGTTCATTGCATTTTCTGGCATAAAATGACTTTTCGTTAACAAACTAACTGTTAAATGACTTTTTTGTTTAAATAAAAATGATTTTGCTGTATAAATTCACCAAGCTGAGAGACAATTTGGAGAGTGGAAATCCGAAGATGTTAATATCAGTGTATTAAACTTTAATAACTATACAACTTTAAAATTTATTTATAAGTTGCAAAAACTCATACAAGCTGATACTATTATTAATTGAATAGTATCAAAATTTTTGAATATCCAAATATAGAAAACCAATAATAAAACAAAAGACGAAAGAAATGTAATGCCGTTATGTTCGTTAGCCTCTAAAATATAGAGAAAATGCTTAGAAGAAAAGGAATTCCACATATCCGACAGGATAGCGCCATTTCATTGAAATCATACGGAGTCTAACGGATTCGTGTCGTATACTTGTATTTATCTATTTAATTGTTTTGCAATTAATCTCCACTGTTGTAACATTCTGAGCATCTACAGTTAGCTCCTAGACAAGTATGATTATCCACTAAGTACGTAGTGGTTTATTGCATGTATAGTCAATTTTCTATATTCTTTTGTATATGAACCCGTTCTAGATCTGTCTCTGGTAATGTAAGTATGAATTGTGCTATGTGTTAGCCCATTTAATTTTGATACTAACTAACTAACTACTGCTAGAGACAAATAAACTTAAATCAAATTGGTTATTTTTTGTAGCTAAGTTTTAATTCTTATGATCAGAGGCAGATTCGAGATTTAAACTTTATGAGTTATAAATTCTAAGACAACAACCTCAAGTGTTATAAACTATATTTTAAATTTATTTTTTTATACATATATGATTGATGAATTTCTTAACACATATGCGGAGTCTAGACCAAAACTATTGGTTTCCTCCCTGCTTATGCTTCTTGTTGGATGTTATTACAAGGCTTTGGTTGGTACAACACTTGGGCTAAAAGTACTGACCATTGAATTTTTTGTTCAAAACTTTTGTTTAAGTGCTGCTAATTCTTCTATTATATATATACCAAGGGGAGGCATTTTGTTTCAAAGAATTGAATATGGAGTTGGAGGAAGGAATGGAGTGTGTGCAAAAAGGGACTTACTAAGTTAAAAATAATCATACAAGGACAGCCTGAGTCATTCACCACAGAGGAGTACGTAATGCTCTACACGTATCCTTGGCAAATTCCTTGAGCTTAGAGTGGATATTTTTCCTTCTTAATTCAAAAACCCCACAATTCAAAAACCTCTTTTTTACAAACAAGATTCAAGAAAGTTGATAAATTGAACTAAAAATTTGATTTTTCTTTTGTGGGGTGTTTTTTTTTATTTTATTTCTTGGTAGGTGTGTAGTGATAAAGTATTTATATATTATGATTTTGATGGTTCAAGCTATGGCCATACTTCAAATTGATATTGCTATTTTTGGACTTTTGTGTAATCATTTGAGAGGTTTCTAATATCTGTGGTCTGGTTAGAAATGTACTGTTTTACCCTTGTTTTGTTATACTTGGCGGGTTTTGATTGGTAGTTGATGGAGTCAGCATCACAGCTGGTGAAATGCATGATTGGTACAACATACTCGTCGGGAGCTCGAAATATGTGCATGCGTTACTCCTATCAAAATAGAAAAATTATTTTCATAAATTCTCAAATAAAGAAAAATATTTTAAAAATATATTTAAAAAAATAAAAATAAAATACATTGATAAAAAAAAATACTGACATAAACATTAAATAAACAGAAAACACTAATAGAAGCAAAGACAAAATTTATATTCGGTAAAATGTCTATTTTAAAGATACAAATGGGACCCGCAAGGATAGCTGAGTTAGTTCAGCAAGTAGTTTCCCACATGGGAGACTTGGGTTCAAGCCTCCTTGCCGACAACCTTCTCAGTTTGTGCCTGTTGCACAGGGCTTGCCTAGTGCGGTTTACCTTCCCTGTGTGGTTTGCAGGCTATTGCATCAGGAGCGGGGTTTACCCAAAGCGCACCCGAAGGATAACAATAATTCCTTTGTTGTTTGAGAGTAACGAGTATTGGCAACCTGAAAGCCGTGTAGGAAATAATATTTGACCAATTAATAATTTTTTTATTTTCTTTTCAAGGTTATCCTTATATTCTAAGGTTTCTGTTGGATTTATCTGAATAAAGAGTCCACCCATAAAGGGGTGCTCTTAATGTCTATCCAGGTAAAATATAAGTTACCTGATAGAGTCCTACAAGAGGACAACTACTGTATTATACAGTTATAAATACAGTAGTAATAGGCTCAGATAAATACACAGATTTTCTCTACAGCTCTTTCTATCTCTCTCTCAAATAAACTAGTGTTTAGACTGTGGATAAAGGGGTTGATCCGTCAAGCACGTGACAACCACCGACGGCCAGTAATTCCAGCCACGGTTCAAGATTCTACCGCTTCCGCTTACGAGAACAACAAGTAAGTTCTCGGTTTATGTTTTAACAATCTATTTGGTATAGATTATTGTGATATATACATGTATCTCAACATTGGTATCAGATGTCATAGGCTGGTTTTCTGGTTTAGTAAATTATGCAATTGTTCTGTTCTTTGTGTACTCTCTATTGTATGTTTAAAAAAAAAAATATACAAATTTGGCTGCAACTTGTAAAAACATATATACATATGTTGTCTGCTTGCAATTAGAATGACGAGATATTGCAGTGCCTTTCGTGTCTGGTGTATTTTTTTTTTTGTACCTATCATGTATGTAATATGAATAGAGAATATGGATGATTTTTTTTTTAAATTGGAAATTAATTTTCGAAATTAAAAAAAAAAAAATTGAATCAGTACCAGAATTTGAGAATAAAAAAAATATATATAGCCGTCTGAGATCCAACACTGGACCACCGTTGAAATGCCATGGCGATCAGCAACCATCAACAATCATTTACAACCATTTACAAAAAAAAATAAAGTATTTTTTTTGAAGCTTGGTGCTTCTACAATGGTGACTGGAAAGAGATGAGATGAAGACTAAAATATGTTTTTCTCTTTATCTCATTCGAACAAAAACAAATGGAGCTTGGTGCTCCACACGGCTGATGTAAACTTTAGGAAAAGAAGAAGACTGTAGGGTTTAGTTTTCTTTTGTTCCTTGTCTAGTACAGTAAGTATTGGGCTTATGGAAATTTGGATAACATAAAAAATATATATGGGCTTATGTATTTTTTAGGGCATGGGCCTTCTTTCGGTTGGCTTGTAGCACTGAAGGCTTGTAACAGATAAGTGCTTGCCATCATTTTTTTAAAATGATACTACTATTTATTTTAGATATTGAGTCAAGTGTCAACCAAGAATTTTTTGAAATTATTCTCTGTTCCAGTTAAGTTTGAACGAATTTTTTTTTTTTTTTAAAAAAAAGAAATCTTTAGGCTGTTTCATAGAAAAGTAGCAGATGCTCTAGATGGTCAAAAGGGCCAATATTACAGTAACCTTCTTTTTTAATTGGGAAAATGGCCTAATTAAAAATGAATAGTTTCTTCTAAATTTTACTTTATTTAAAAAAAAAAAAATCAAATTTAGAAAATAGTCAAAGTGACTTAAGTTTTAGAATATAAATTTTAGTGTTTATATTATCCCAATTGCATGAAATGTTAATTAGTTTAACATTAAGTATATTAATTTAACAAATTGCATATTAAGTATATTTGTTAATTAGTTTAACATTAGATATACTTGGTAAGATGTTATACCAATTGCCTAAACAGATTAATATTAGATTAGTATTGTTAATTTGTTTAACATGTTAGAAATATTAATTAGTTTACTATTAAATATATTTGTTAATTAATTTAACGAATACATAGATGTTAATTAGTTTAACATTTAATTTTTTTTAATATGTTAAATAAAATTTAAAAATTAGTTAAGTTAATTTGTTTAACTTAGATCCATACGGGATTATAAGATCATGAAAATAAAATGTTGTTTTTTTAAAAATGATTAGACATTTAGCTAAGTAGTTGACTAGGTTAATTTACATGTGTTTAATTTTTGGACGATGACTGGGAACATAGTGAACTTTCGACTCCATTATTAATATATGTGTTTATTAACTTAATCAACTTAGTGCTTATTGTCCGAATATGTATGTTGAACATAGTACTTGCGTTTAGATATTCCTTCTTTAGATCCTCACTATATTTTTTTATTTTGTTAAAAGAAAATGTCTACTGCTGCTAAGAACATTGTTGTTGAGCTCAACAAAGGGTTGAAACTCAATGGTGACAACTATGAGACTTGGAGCTTAAAAGTCCAATATGTGCTTGAAGAGCAAGAGGCTCTGGAGGCAATTAACATCGTCATGGATGAGCCTGAGGAAGGCACCACGGCTCAGCATAGGCGTGACCGTGCGGCTTATGACGCTTGGAAAAAGAAAGACTCTTTAGCTCGCATTACGTTGCTGAGCACCTTAGATGATGATATCTTAAGGGAATTTAAGGATCACCAAAGAGCTATGGGTCTTTGGGTTGCTTTGAAGAATAGGTTTGGTACCTGTTCAATTGAAAGGCTACGATCCTTAACAATCAAGTTTGACTCATACAAGAAGCGCCCAGAACATTCAGTGAGAACTCATCTGAGGCTTATGACAAACATGATTGGGGAGTTAAAAGATGCTGGTCATGTGTTGACCGATGAGCAACAAGTTCAAGCTGTCATACGGTCCTTACCTAATTCTTGGGATCATATGAAGATGCATTTGACCCACAATCAGCTAATCAAGACTCTGGAAGATGTCCGGAGATCTCTTGAGCTTGAAGAGGATCGGCTTGAGGCTGCTAAGCCAACAGCTGAGTTGCATATGGCAACATCCTCTAAGGCCAAAGGTGGCTTTAAGAAGAAGAATTGGGTTAAGAAAAGAGGACCAACTCAGTCTCAGCCTGCTAAAAGAGCAAGGGCAGAACAACAAGGCAATAACAAACGTCCCAAACGTGTCAATGTTGCAAAGGTGAAATGCTTTAACTGTGACAAAAAGGGTCACTATGCTAAGGATTGCTCTGAGCCTCCTAGAAAGGTATTTCACAAAACTCAAACTAGTGAACTTTGTGTTTCTAGTTCAGTGTTTTTGACTGAATCTAATCCTTTGTGGATTGTAGACTCGGGAGCAACGGACCACATAACGAGGGAACGCAATTCCTTTGTGGAGTTTCGGCGTATTTCACGTGGAACAAAGTGGATTTATGTGGGCAACAACAATAAGGTTGCTGTTGAAGGGATCGGTACATGCAAGTTAGTCTTGCGTGGTGGTCGACACCTACTACTACATGATGTCCTCTATGCTCCAGGAATTCGCCGGAATATTATTTCTGTTATTGTTTTGCTTAGGCTTGGCTTTAGCTTGTTTTTCCATGACAATTCTGTCAAATTGACTGTAGGTTCAACTTTATTTGGTTTTGGTCATGTGACCGGAGGTTTTATTATTATGGATTTGGATTATGATTCATTTAATAATAATGCTAGTTTTTCTATGTTTGCTTCCTCACATAAATATGATAGTGATGTAAACATATGGCATGCTAGACTTGGTCATATTGGCCAGCAAAGAATGCAAAGGTTAGTAAAACAAGGTTTGCTTACTGGCATTGAACATGTGGAATTGTCCACTTGTGAAAATTGTCTAGCAGGAAAATCTGCAAGAAAACCCTTCGGTAAAGCGACTAGAGCTGAATATCCCTTGCAATTAGTCCATTCGGACATCTGTGGGCCTATGAATGTCAGGGCTAGGCATGGAGCGTACTATTTCATCACATTTATAGATGACTACACTCGTTTCGGTTATGTCTATTTAATTTCCCACAAATCAGAAGCAATAAGTTGTTTCCAACGCTATATGAGCTTAGTGGAAAATCAATTAGACAAGAAAATAAAAGTACTTCGAACTGACCGAGGTCGAGAGTACTTGTCAACTCAATTTAACGAGTTATGTGATGGAAAGGGAATTATTCATCAGTTGACTATCCCAAATACTCCACAACAAAATGGTGTTGCGGAAAGAAGAAACAGGACGCTTCTAGAAATGGTTAGGTCAATGATGGCACAAGCTAACCTCCCAATTAGTTATTGGGGTGATGCATCGCTTACGGCTACCTATGTACTTAACCGAGTGCCTACAAAATCAGTTGCAATCACTCCATATGAGTTGTGGACTGGAAGAGCACCCAACCTAAGTGTATTAAGACCTTGGGGTTGCGCTGCCTATACACATGATTCTTCACACAAACATGGCAAATTAGGCCCAAGAGGAAAGAAGAGTATTTTTATAAGATACTCAGAAACCTCTAAGGGTTATGTGTTTATAGGTCAGCAAGACAGTGGGAGCGTAACTGAGTTTGAATCACGAGATGTCACATTCTTAGAGGATGAGTTTCCCAAAAAGGGAGAGGTAGGTCAAGACCTAACCTTGTTTGAGATAGAGGATCAAGATCAACAAAGATCACTTCATTCGAGTGGGAGAAATTTAACAGATGATGAATTAGTTTCACATCAACAACCTCCTTCATCATCGGATGCGAATGTAAGTAATCATTTGACATCAAACAATGACCAAATGGATCTTGCTCCAAGTGGGAGTGAGATGGTCACTGATCTTGTTCCAAGTGGGAGCAGGATAGATGTTCTTGATCCAAGTGGGAGCAACGTTGATCCAAATGGGAACAACGAAGAAGAATCACAAAAAGGACGTGGTTTACGTAAAAAGATTCCCCGTCGACGATTTGATGTCGAAGGTGCTGAACTTTTTATGTTGTTCTTACAAGTAGAAAACGAGCCTAAAAATGCAAAAGAGGCTCTCTCATGCCCTTCAAAGGAAAAATGGATAAAAGCAATGGAAGATGAAATGGAGTCAATGAGAGTTAACAAAGTCTGGGAACTATTTGATCTCCCAAAAGGACGCAGAGCTATTGGGAGCAAATGGGTTCTCAAGATTAAGCTCAAGGCCGATGGCACAGTTGAGAGATATAAGGCTCGACTGGTGGCGAAAGGTTATACACAACAGGAAGGAATAGACTACGAAGAGACTTTCTCACCTGTTGTGCGATTTAACTCAATTCGCCTGATTCTAGCTATAGTAGCAAGTTTAGATCTTGAATTACATCAAATGGATGTAAAGACTGCCTTTCTCAATGGAGAATTAGATGAAGAAATTTATATGGAACAACCCGAATGTTTCATTGAAAAAGGCCACGAACAAAAGGTTTGTAGACTTAGGAAGTCTATTTATGGCCTCAAACAATCTTCAAGGCAGTGGTATATACACTTTCAAAATGTGATCATATCCAATGGTTTTACTATGGTTGATGAAGACCATTGTGTTTATACCAAGAGATCAAGAAATAAGCTTGTAATTCTGACATTGTATGTCGATGATATACTTATAGCTGGAAATGATAAGGAGTTATTAAACGAGGTAAAGGCCTGGTTATCGTCTCAATTTGAGATGAAAGATATGGGTGAAGCTGCATATATTCTTGGAATCAAGATTTCAAGAGATCGTCCTAAGAAACTATTGTATCTCTCTCAGGAGAATTACATTAAGAAAATTCTTGAACGATTTAATATGCAGAATAGCAACCCAATTGACACTCCTATCAGCAAAGGCCATAACTTGGGAAATCATTTGTGTCCTCAGACTCCTGAAGAGACAGAAAAGATGAAGCGAGTGCCTTATAGAAGTGCAGTTGGATGTCTAATGTATGCTATGGTGTGTACTAGACCTGATATTTGTCAAGCAGTTGGCTTGGTAAGTAGATATCAATCCGATCCAGGTCCAGCACATTGGCAAGCAGTAAAGAGGATCATGAGATATCTGAGAGGAACATCTGACTACGCGCTTTGTTATCAAGGCAGCAAAGATTTGCGATTAGTTGGATACACTGATGCTGATCATGGAGGAGATTTAGACGAGAGGAAGTCTACCTCAGGATATGTCTTCTTACTTAGCAATGGTGCCATATCATGGAAGAGTAAGAAGCAATCATGTGTAGCACTATCCACGATGGAAGCCGAATATGTGGCTCTGTCAAAAGCAACAAAAGAGGCTGTTTGGTTGAATAGGCTCTTCAAAAGCTTGTTGGGTAACACTGATGATGAACCAGTGTTGGTCTACTGTGATAGTAAGGCTGCAGTTGATGCAACCAAGAATCCTAAGCATCATTGTGATACTAAGCACATAGATATCAAGTATAACTATGCAAGGGACATGTATAAACGCAAGAGGTTGAACCTGGTGAAAATATCTACAGAAGATATGGTAGCAGACCCATTGACCAAGCCTTTAGCTAGAGATGCATTTGTGAAACACACTAGGTCTCAAGGCTTGCGTAGACTTTGAGTGATTTTGTATTATTCTTTGTTTTTCCAGTTGTTCACAAAACTATGTTCTTTGATAATCAATAAAGTTGATTTACTTACATACATATTCATGATTTATTGAGTGTTTAGTACATTCTTCAATTATATTTTAGTATGTCGGGTAGACAAGAGGTTGGCCTTCTCACACAGGCAACCGCCTCCTTATCTTAGTGATAAGTGGAGATGAGACTTGATTTTAAGAAAAATTATCAAATGGATAATTTGAGAGCGATATGCTTAAAATCAATACAGTCGTTTAAATAATAACATAAGGTTATTAAGGTGAAAGGATGTTCACCTAGTCTACTTAGTAAGCTAGATGTGAGTTTAAGAAACTCGAATTTAGATACATATGGTGTCTGAATTTCATCTATACAACATTATTAATAAAGACATACGCTCCTTAAGGAAAGGAGAAAAATGTTGTAGCACGTGTTTCATACCATGTGTGCTAATGTCGACCTTGGGTTAACATAAGTTTGATCTCAACTTACTGTTGCGTGAGACCCAGAGCCTTTATGCTGGCTCAAATTATGTACCCTCAGTAACTCCGATCAGATACTTGAGACTTAGACCAATGTTAGCTATCTTAGTGTGTTTCCAAAAGACCATGAAAATGGATGCGGTCTGGCGGGACATATCTAGAAAAGCAGTTGAGCTAATGTTAAGAGAATCGTGAGAAGAGGAAGATCATTAAAGGAATCTCATTAATTTTGTATTCACAGGTGCACCAGTTATAACTTATGAGTTATAATTGTGAATACATAAAAGTGATATTTGAGATTTTGAGAGGATATCAAAATGTGATTCATATGATCTAGGGTATTGCATACTTTATAATCTACTTGCAGGTTTGCGCTCGACGAGAGGCTATATACTCCTAATAGATGTATAGCACGTAGCTCTCACAGTATGCTGGTCGCACGGTCTATTTCACTGTATGAATATTTGTAGAGATGAGATGAGAATATATTTCTCATATTGTAAGAGCACTCCCATTATGTGTGAGTGGGAGATGTTGGATTTATCTGAATAAAGAGTCCACCCATAAAGGGTGCTCTTAATGTCTATCCAGGTAAAATATAAGTTACCTGATAGAGTCCTACAAGAGGACAACTACTGTATTATACAGTTATAAATACAGTAGTAATAGGCTCAGATAAATACACAGATTTTCTCTACAGCTCTTTCTATCTCTCTCTCAAATAAACTAGTGTTTAGACTGTGGATAAAGGGGGTTGATCCGTCAAGCACGTGACAACCACCGACGGCCAGTAATTCCAGCCACGGTTCAAGATTCTACTGCTTCCGCTTACGAGAACAACAAGTAAGTTCTCGGTTTATGTTTTAACAATCTATTTGGTATAGATTATTGTGATATATACATGTATCTCAACAGTTTCATATTGATTACTTCTTTTAACAACATTATTATTATTTGTATAACATAATTAACTATACAAACTAAAAACATGTTTCATCGAACAAGAGGTCGTTTGAATTCAAACTCGTGTAATAATTTACTATACTAGGAGTAGTTAAAAGTTATCGAGAATGCGCACAAAGGTATCGAAAATGCACAATGATTTGATTAGATCATTTTGTGCGCACTAATAACTAATGAATTAGTGTAATATAAACTTGTTAACTGAACAGGCGAGAAGTTAAGAAGCAAATAAAGTTCGAATACTTGCGACGCAATTTATATTTGCAACCTTTGAGCTATTGAAATGTTACGTGCAACAACAATTAACTTCGATTATGTCATTTTGGCATACTTACGATTAAGTTTTAAAGTACATCTCCTTAAAGTTAGGTAATTATCTTATGACCATGAGTCATGATTATGTATAATGTCAAATATAAAGCAATTCCACAACCACAAGAGATATTGCAAATTTTAAACGTATACAATTATTGAAATGTTCGTGTGACAATATATAACTCTGATTATGTTATTTTGAAATATTTAATATGGACTAAGATTTCATTCCATATTTTAGGAGTTATACGTATCTAGAGTTTATGCACATTAAATTATTTCTAGTAATTCGTCATGCTCCTATATTATTTTAGGGATCGTTTAGTAGCGAACGAGTTATTTCGGGATTAACAATCCTAAATTATTAATCCCGAAATTATTAATCCCAATTTCCATGTGGGATTGCTAGTCCCACCTTTTTAGTATAAAATTGGTACTAGTATTAACCAATCCCACCAATCAAATATGAGATAACTATAATCCCAAATTTAATTCTAAGATTGTTTATCTAATCCCACTGACGAAACTGACGGCTAATGGTCTTACACTAGAATATAAAGGACAATTTCCACAGAGCTGGTCAAACCAATTAATTAACAAAATCAACATTTCGTTTAGTGCAAATTAGTTTTCGGGACCCTCTGGAAACCAAAATTTGCACTCGTCAAAGAGGAAATTAATGAGTAAGACTGTTATAGGAAAGGATTAATTTACCTTACCTACATTGAAAATGAAAATACATTTACACAGTCAATGTAATATAACCCATAAACGGAGCTAGGAGTTCTGAATTTTAAAACAGCCACTTCAAGTGCTACTGAATGGATCTTCATTTTATATTCTTTTTTTTTTTTTTTTTTTTTTTTTTTATATTCAAACATTTCTATACTATCTTCATTTTATATTCAAACATTTCTATACTATCATATAGATAGTCTTAACTTTGATTATTATGGACAAAAATAAGTAATTACTTTTCTGAAGTCATTGTTTATATAAGTCTTTTTAAAAAAGGACTTCAAGCATATCAAAGATGAAATGCCATATCTACTTTGCATATCATCCAAATTAATAGGCGTTGAATACGTGAACCTTTATCAGTCTATCAATAAATCGTAATCTTTTTTCTCAAAGGCCATCTTGTTATTATCCACTTAGAATTCCAATCCCAATCTGGTACAAGTCGCACTCTAGTTGATCTATTGATGACGATAAAGAAAAAAAAAAAAAAACACAGTTTCAATCTTTGACATAATCCAAAAGTAGATAAACCTTGTTACAGAGAGTTGAATGGGTAATGTCCGTCTCCTAGTTGGACATACTTCCTTGTAAGATGCAAATATATCCGTTCATTTTTACTTGTCCACTTTCAACTTTCCACTTCTACCAAAAAAAAAATTAACTTTACTAATATATCTTTATTTAATGATACTTGATTCAATTACTTGGAAAAAAATTTGAAAATTACAAGGTCTTTAATAATTAATATCAAGGGCTATAAGAAGAATATGACTAATTCTCTCTTGAAATGCTAAATAAACAAGTAAAATAGAATTTTACTTTAAAGAAATTGGACAAGTAAAAATAGATGGAGGAAGTACAATACTTGTCATGGGTTGTATTACCTCGATTCACTCGAAAAAGAGAACTTCAATATTTCCGTTCTTGGTCTATAGGTGTATGAACATATCATGATTTAATTTAACTAAGATGTTGAGTAAATTTTTCCAATGGTCATCCAACTTTATCTTCATTATTCCAAAGTCATTTCTTTTTATTTTGTTACCCAAAAGTCATCTAACAATCTCTATATTACCCAAAGTCACTTAAGTTTATTTTGTTACCCAAAAGTCATCTAACAATTTTCTAATTACCCAAAAGCCACTTGTGCTAATAGCATTAAGTCCATTTAACCCCCTTAACTTTTGGATTTGGAAAATAATTATCTCTTCAACTTTTAAAATTAAAAGTAAATAATTTGTTCGAGCCGTAGAAACAAATATTGATGATATTTCCTATTTGTTTTTGTTGGTAGCAACAAGCAAAGCCATCTAGAATGAATTTTGACTTGGACAGAAAATCTTTCATTTCAAATGATGCAAAAATATTTTGACTTGTAAAATATGTCACAGAAAGATATATTTTGTCTTTAGATTTACAAAATATAATCTAACAAGCAAAAGCGCATATAAATGGCAAAAGAAAATTCATCCAATTATAGTATATAATATTATATAAACCATACCTACAAATAAAGTTAGGTCATTTAACGAATCCTGAAAGGCATTGCATAGACAGACACTTAAACTTGGCATAAATTATCAATTTGACACCTTAACTTAGCTAGTGACTATATATTTTTCTTGACAAAAATATCTCGTGTTGACACTTCAGCTTGAAAAATCAAGTGCTTGAGTTACAAATGCAAATGAAATATTTGAATAAATATTGGTATTGGTTGGACAGTTTACCAAAATAACATCTTTTTCTTATTTGAAAAATCTTTGAGTGTCGGTACAAAAACTTTTGTCTTTCATTAAACTTCTAAAATCCCAACAGAGAAGCCGCACCACGACTAAGCCTTGGGCTCACAAGTTTGTTCTGTGGAGAAAGGACATGTTACTCATGTCGCACAAGAGCAAGAATATGGTGACCTTGATCCCACCAACCTCGATATATAATCCTAGTGTAAATGGTAGTTGTTTAATGTGCTGTCAATAGTTTCCTACTCATTTGCCTTCTTTTTTTGTTATGAACATATGTGCACCAGAGACCATCTGTCATAGCAATTGCAGCTACTCTCTTGTGCACTGAACCAAAGCTTGACCATAAGAGCGGTTCAGCTAGAGATTAATGCCCTGTCCGAGAATGATACCTTACGTCTCGAGAATGTAATTTGTTAGTTCATCTTTTTCAAACCACTCTATTTTTTTGTTTTTTCTTACGACTGTTAACACATGATCTTTTGCGATATTGTAGACCATTGTGTTCAATTATTACATCCATCTATGAACTTTCAACAGGGACCTTCATGTCATAAAATCTTTATTATTTCAATTCTATGTAAATTAAAGCTCTTATATGCAAATGTTAATGGTGTTTTGAATGAGTTTTGCCGTATATTGCCCTTTCCTCAATAAAATTAGAAATTTTTATTTGTGATTGTTTATTTATTTGCTCGATTAAATTGGTTGTTATTTATCAATTGGCTCTATTAAGTCTTCATTTTGACTAGTTTTGTTTGTAGATAAAGTTCTGACAAGGCCGAAGTAAAAGAATACATGTCATCCAAATCGCTCGAGAAAGTAAAAGATTAAGATCAATGAGAAATGCTAATAATCAATCATCAGTAGGTGACAATTAATCTTTAATGGCTAAAGTTGGACCAAATAAAAAAACGATAAAATGATCAATCTGAATCACAACAGCAAAGACGTCACTTTCGTTAGATCTAGAAAGTCTGTCTAACTATGCACTAACTTTATCCTTGACAACTATCACTCTCTGCATTACTGAATTCAACTACTTCCGGCTCGACTAAAGCCAAAAAGAAAGAAAAATCCTTGACTTCATTCTACTGCATTTCATTAGTCAGACTTTCGAGTGAGTAGAGGGAAAGATATAATGCTTCCCTAACTAAGTATACCTTTCCCCGGTAACTCAATAAGCCTACTATTCATAAGAACTTTCTCAAGGGAGAACTAAGATAGTGGTTGATTGTCTACGGTCTCGTTACAGGATAAAGCTGCAGAAAGATCAATTATTCCTTACTTTTCCTACGGGCCAGGCTAGAAAATTCGGAAAAGAAGAGTTATGTTTTTCAGTTCTTTCCATCCTGGTTCTATCACCAAAAGACCACGATGAGGACAGATCGTCAGTGTTTTTCAGGCTATGAACGGAGCTTAGCCATACCTCACCTATCGTCGTTGTGGCGCTTGCCGTCGACGAAATGCTTCGGGGAGTTGAAAATAAGCATGAGGTTTTAGATTGTCGTTCCTCCTATATGTGAGGTTTTAAACTCAACAAGTGAGAGTAGTTAAAGATGTACAAATGAAACTCCAACTGAATACTAAAAAATCACCACTTAAACTTAAAAAGACCAACAATTGAAACCCATTATCCGGTGGAATTCACAGCATTTTCTGGCATAAAATGATTTTTGTTAAACAAACTAATGATTAAACGACTTTTTTATTCAAATAAAAATGACTTTACCAGATAAATCGACGAAACTGAAAAGCTATCAATGTTCTAAACTTTAATAACTATACAAATTTAAAATATTAAACGTTGCAAAAGCTCATACAAGATGAAACTATTATTTCAATAGTGTCAACTTTTTGAATATCCTAAAATAGAAAGGCAATAATAAAACAAAAGAAGTAAGAAATGAAATACCGATATGTTCGTTTGTCTCTAAAATATAAACAAAAAATACTGAAAACATAAGGAATTCCACGTCTTGTCCGACAGGATAGCGCCATTTCATATGAAATTATACCGAGTCTAACGGATTCATGTTGTATACTTGTATTTATCTAATTGTTTTGCAATTAATCTCCATTGTTGTAATATTCTGAGCAATCCATTCATCTGCTACAGTTAGCTCCAAGACAAGTATGATAATCACACTGCACACTACTAAAAAAAACCGGCATTTTCGACCGCCCAATCGGTCGAAATTCGGTCGACCTATCGACCGTATTTCGACCGATTGTGGTGGTCGACTAAATTAAGGTCGAAATTCAACCTTCGACCGAAATTCGGTCGAACGTCGACCGACTGTCGACCGAAATTCGGTCGAACAGTATTTCGACCGAAATTCGGTCGAAAGTCTGGTTATATTTTTTGACCAACTTTCGACCGAAATTCGGTCGAAAACCTGTAAAAACCTGCAACATACAAGCTGAAATTAGCCCTACACCACCTGTAAATTCAGCAACACGCAGAAAAATCAGACAAAACACATTCATAAACACTATTCAAACAAGGCTAACAAAGCCAAACAATAGAAAGGAGTCTTTCAACATTCGTTCAAGTTTTACAATATTCAAACAAACTAAACAAACAGTTTAAAGTTCAACAATCACTACTACTGGCTAGAAGCCGAACTAGACCCGGCATCAGACTGAGACGGTGAATGGTGGCGGCCTTTGCTCTTGCTCTTTCCCTTTCCCTTTCCCGAGCTATCACGCTTTCCTTTGCCTTTTTTTTGGTTCCTGAGGAGCTCTTGCATCATTTCATGCACTTCTCTCTGATGCGGCTCCTGTGATGCGCGCATCATTTCTTGCACTTCTCTCTGATGCGCCTCCTGTGCTAAGCGCATAGCTTCATTCTGTCTTCTCAGATCTTCGATTAAATAGATTAAATAAATTAGACGGGTTTAATAGATTAAATAAACACATTCATTGCACCAAAATTAGACGGGTTTAATAGATTAAATAAACACATTCATTGCAAAAAATTAGACGGGTTAAATAGATTAAATAAACACATTCCTTGCAAAAAATTAGACGGGTTAAATAGATTAAATACACACATTCATTGCAAAAAAAATAAGAATACAAATATCTACTTATGTTTATAATTATATAATTACATTAAACTAGCCTATTAAAACAACAAAAGTTACTAAGTACATATAAGGTATCATATTAGTTTTCCACTTTTTTTGTAATCAATTTGACAAGATTAATGTCGTCGCGTTTGTTAATGCAAGCAACTTGTTTGATGAAATGCCCCAAAGAAACAATATTATCTAATAACACCCTATTAATTAATATCATCAAAGCAATTCAAACCAACAAAAGCTTATTCGTTTTAGGCATAACATGTTCATCTTCTCAACAATACCAAGGCAACAACACATTACAAACTTAGATTCCAAACAATACCAACAACTACAACAATCCCAAACAACACAAACCTAACTTTGTAATAGCTAACAACACCAAACAAGTTGTTGAACATCAACAATAACTACAATAAGGTTTGCTAACTAATAATTAACTAGAAATGCAACATTATAGGCCAAAGTTAAAAATTAATTAAAAAATTAATTAAATTCGGATTAAATAAAAATTAAAAAAAAAACCGTACCTCGACGTTGATTTATGCTCCTATAGCACCTACAAATGATTCCCCACTAGTTATATGCTTCAAAACTACAAAAAAATTGAGTTAAAAAGTTAGGGTTCAAGTTTTACAAAGTAATTAAAATAACCCTAAAATTAAGAATTTACCTTGAATTTGTTGTTATGGGTAGTGATTAGGAGGGTAGATTGTGTTTAAGTGTTGATTTTGGGGGTGGGTTATGGTGGATTTCGTGTATGGGGGTTGGGGAGGGTTTAAAAGAGAGTGAGATGTTTTTGGGGAAGAAAGAAATGAGGCAAATGTGTGTTCTGCCCGACTTAATAACGGGCCGGTCGACCGCTTAGGCGACCGAAATTCGGTCGACGGCCCAACTTTATGTTTAGCCTATCGACCGAAATTCGGTCAAACCACAATTTCGACCGAATTTCGGTCGAACACTTGTGACAGTCACAGGTGTTCGACCGAAATTCGGTCGAAATTGTGGTTCGACCGAATTTCGGTCGATAGGTGGTAGTCGAATTTTCCCTGTTTTTTAGTAGTGGCAAATTTAACTAGTTTCTTCATTAAACATCAATCAATTAACTAGTTTTATTGCATGTATAGTCGATTTTCTACATTCTTTTGTGTATGATCCCGTTCTTGATCTGATAAGTTGTAAGTATGAATTTTGCTATGTGTTAGCCCATTTCATTTTGATACTAACTAGAAACTAGTTAGTGCTTGAGACAAACAAACTTAAAGCAAATTGGACATTTTTTGTCGTTACTAATTTTTTATTCTTATGGTTAGATGCGGATTCAGGATTAAAACTTTATGAGTTATGAATTCTAAGACAGCGACCTCAAATGTTATAAACTGTGTTTTGGATTTATTTTTATACACGTTTGGTGAATTTCTAAACACACATACAGGGTCTAGGCCAAAGCAACTGGTTCCGTCCCTGCTTATGCTTCTTGTTGGATGTTATTACAAGGCTTTGGTTGGTATGGCATTGGGACTAAAACTATTGACCATTGGATCGTTTATTGAAACTTTTGTTTAAGTGATGCTAATTCTTCTATTATAGATATACTATTATGGGGAGGCACATTGTTTTACAGTCAGCATGGCTTCTTTGTACTTAATGTCTTTTTGTTGTTCTTACTTTACTTGCTTCTTTGTGTTAGATCAATGTAATACTTCTCTGTGTGTTCCCACCACTAGCATATAGTACTCAAATTCCACCAGACTTGTGCGTTCCTTTATTATGAACTATCATTTTGTTTGTGTTTTTATTTGTTAGATCGTGTTAACAAGAGTTCTCCAAGATGGCGGAGGAGACTGAGGAGAAGAAGATCGAGTTGGAGGAAGGAATGGAGTGCGTGCAGAAGGGACTTACTAAGTTAAAAATAATCATACAAGGACAGCCTGAGTCATTCACCGCAGAGGAGTATGTGATGCTCTACACGTATCCTTGGCATTATTCCTTGAGCTCTTGTTTTTCGTTCTTAATTGTCCTTTCCGTTTATAAATTCTATTTGTATCATCCTCTTAGTTTGTAGTAGTATTTTTTTCTGAACAATAAGTTTCTCCTTAATATGAAGCATAGGACTATCTATAACATGTGTACCCAGAAAGCCCCTCATGATTATTCTCAACAACTGTATGATAAGTACCAGGAAGCAGTTGAAGATTACATCACTACTATTGTAAGAATCTTTGGCTATCAAAATTTCTCTTTACCCGAACATCATTTGGCAACATGTTATGAAATGAACATTTCCATGCAGCCTATGTAATGAAGCCAGTGTTCTTTCTCTACTTGCTATGCCATAAAAAAAAATGAGAATCTCATTGCTTTGCTATGATATTCAAAATACTTATCAGTCTTTGTGTGCTTTATTAGGTACTGCCTTCTTTGAAAAAGAAGCACGATGAATTTATGCTGAAGGAGCTTGAGAAAAGATGGACATCTCATAAACTTATGGTCAAGTGGCTTTTAAAGTTCTTCCATTATCTTGATCGGTTTTTTATCAAACGAGCTGAAGTCCCTGCACTTAATGAAGTTGGTTTGACTTGCTTTCGCGATCTGGTTAGCTTTTAGCACGTTTCTTCTGCTGTTTAATTATTCTTCATCTTAATTTGTTTTGGAATAAATGCTCTTTATATCATTATTGTGCATCCTATTTATTTTTGTCGTTTGCTGATAATAGGTTTATCAGGAGGTGAAAGGTAGAGCTACAGATGCTGTGATAGCACTGGCAAGTGTCTTTCTTCTCCTTTTTCACTAGACTCAATGAGTTAAAATTCTATGCGTTTTGGCATTAGGTTTTATGAAGTATCCTTTTATACCAGATTGATCAGGAACGTGAGGGTGAGCAGATTGACAGAGCTTTATTAAGGAATGTGATAAATTTGTATATTGAGATGGGAAAGGGGAAGATGGAGTATTATGTTAATGACTTTGAGGAGGCCATGCTTAGAGATTCTGCAGCTCATTATTCTCGGAAAGCTGCAAGCTGGATTTTTGAAGATTCTTGTCCAGAATATATGCTTAAGGTATAACTGATTTTCTTTTTTTTTTTCTTTTCAGCTCAGCAATTGCTGGTGCATTCCTTTTTTATACTGAATGGGTTCTAATGCGCTTTTTTTCTGCTGATACAGGCAGAGGAGTGCTTGAAAAAAGAGAAGGATAGAGTTTCTCATTATCTGCACTCTAGCAGTGAGACAAAACTTCTGGAGGTCAGTGTTGGAGTTTCATAATTATATCTGTCTTATGTCATGCAGTAGCTACTGGCATGTGTCGGAGTGTCGGTGTACATTATGGCGTGTTGATAGACATAAAGCCTGACAGGGTTCTCATGCACAAATGCATATGTGTAAAGATACACTGTCATATATGGTATAAATGATGCTAGATAAAATTTCTATTATTTTTTTTTCCTAGAACCGGAAGAAGGGGAAATGAAGGGGTTAATTTTTGGGCTTTTGTCAGGTTATTGGTGTTGCGAGCTTGATGGTATATGGTTCCCCTTGGTAAAGGGAAGAAGTTATTTACAGATATTTCTTCAATGTTGTTTTACTGCTGGGACAGGGAAGAGGGGATGTGTCTTGAGTCTTGAGAGGTCACACAACCTCCTTGCCAAGTGTTAACTGTTCTTACACTTGCACCACATTTTGTTTCTTGAGCTAGACAACTATATAGGGTTTTAAATTTTATTCAGAAAGTTCCGCATGAAACATGCAGGCGGTGATATTCTTTCATTATGTCATTGGTTATACGTTTACCTGATTCATCTTCAGTAGGCATGTCAAAATTTCGGAAGATGCCTTTGGTTGGATTTCCTTTTCAAAGCTAAGCCCAATATTTTTGCCACAGAAAGTGCAAAATCAGGTATTGGTTGCATACACCAATCAATTGCTTGAGAAGGAAGATTCTGGATGTCGAGCTTTGCTTAGAGATGAGAAGGTATTAAAGCCCTGTCTTGCTGTAGAATGTTGAGTAAAATACTTAAAAGGTCACTCAATTTTGAGAAATATGTGACCAAAGTCACTTTGCTTTGAATTGTACTAATAAAGTCACTCAACTTAAGGTAATTCTCACCAAAAGTCATTGTAACCGAATTTTGCACAATCATCTTACCGAAAATCTGACATGGCATTTTTATTTTTAATTATATATACATGTGTCATACTTTATTTTCCATGTAGGATTTTATAATAAGTTGATTAACCCAACTCTTAATCCATAACCCATTTCTCTTCCACATATTTTCGGATCCATCTCCTTTTTCAAAATGAATGGTCTAGATTTAATGAAGTAAAACTAAATATTTGACCATGGTTAGAAAAATATATCTTCCTATTTTAAATTCAAAGCCTCTATCCTATCTTATAATTTAGCAGCAAATTTCATCTCTCCTCCTAAATTATTTTTCGGTCTCCAAAATTTTCGTTTATTTATTGTTTTAATAAAACTTTATTTTTGCTAATCCAATCTCAAACATATAACAGAAAATCAAAAACAGTGTTAAACTATTTGCAAGTGATAACATCGTAATGAATAGAATTAACAAGACAAGATTTAATAATGTCAATTTACTCAAATAACAATATACGAAGAAATTCTTTTCACACAATCACATCAGTTAAAACTAGTTGCGAAGATAGTGCCTAATATTCTGCTCATAGTTATTCACATTTTATCTTGGAAAGAAACTTTCCAACCAATTCATAATACTTATAGAAATCACATAGATCTTCTGCACTTCTATATCTAAAATAAGATGAGTTTGTTTAACAATTAATGTAATTTTTATTTAAAATGATTCTTAATTTTTTGAGTGCACATTGTCGAACAATAATAAAAAATTACAAATTGAATTTGAAATAGAAAGATATTTTGTCCAAACCATAGTTAAATACCTTTATTTACCCTATTAAATCTAGAACATTGGTTTTAAGGAGGGCCAAGTGTTATTCATCCAAATAAGAAATTGAGAAAATGAAGACACTAGATAAAATATATATTTAACTAATCTACCTATTATCTATTATATAAAATATATATTTAACTAATAGATTTGAAAAAAATAATGATTCTAACCATAACTAATTAAAGAGTTAAGTACTTGAAAGAGTAGTAAAGCTAATATTTCGACTGTACCCGTAGAAATTTAGCAATGACACAATATTCTATTATTGTAATAATTTAAAAGAACACTTTCCAAATCCTTAGAAAATAATTCAACTTATTATAAAATCCTATATGGAAAATAAAGTATGCCACATGTATATATAATTAAAAATAAAAATGCCATGTCAGATTTTCGGTGAGATGATTGTGCAAAATCTGGTTACAATGACTTTTGGTGAGAATTACCTTAAGTTGAGTGACTTTATTAGTACAATTCAAAATAAAGTGACTTTGGTCACACATTTCTCAAAGTTGAGTGACCTTTTAAGTATTTTACTCGTAGAATGTTATGTGTTTTAACTGTTTTATGGATTTTGTATTGTACATACTTGATGCTGCTTTCTTTTTCTTATTCTTCTACTCTCCCGTTCTTCATACAGGTTGATGATTTATCTCGAATGTATAGGCTATTCCACAAAATTCCTAAAGGGTTGGAACTAGTAGCAGAAATGTTTAAGCAGGTATTTTGGTCTTCCATAAAATTTGCTGAGCAACCTAGGCTTGAGCTTTTGCTTGTTTTCTTTTTGTTCCGATTGGGACTAGGCAATTCATCATGATGGTACATCTTTTGCAGCATGTTGCTGCTGAAGGCATGGTCTTGGTGCAACAGGCTGCAGAGGCAGCAAATAACAAGGTTCGTTATTGTAGCTGAAATGTGTGCTATACTTGACAAATGCCATCTGTTGATTTTAACAATTAGCTTCCATTAGTTCCTTTTCGATAAAGTTTTATGCTCCAGAAAAAAAATGTTTCATCTATCCTCTGTGGGGGATGTATGTAAAGCCAGTCTAAAGTCCATGAGAGCTTAAACAAGAGGATAATGGGAGAGATGTATCAGCATCCTAATCTTAGAAAACTTTCATTTGTTTACAAGATATTAGAATCTGAGTGGAGTCAAGAGATTTTGCAAAAATAAGAATATATATCTGAAGTTGCTTTTGCACCCTGCTATACTTATGGTTTCCAGGCAATTTTGTTCTGCAAGGTGATTTATTAGTGGTGCAATTTGTAACTGGTGATATGTATGTTCTTCCACAGGCCGAAAGCTTGGGTGGTTCACATGAGCAGGTAAAAATACTGTTTCCATATTGTGGCTAATGGTCCATTTTATGTAATAGTTAGCTGGTTCAATAATGGTTCCATCTGTTTCCTCAGGACTTTGTCAAAAACGCATTTGAGCTGCATGACAAGTATATGGTGTTTGTGAAAAACTGTTTTGCTGATAACTCTACATTTCACAAGGTATTCCAGATCTTGACCATCGTGTGCTGATCCCTTTTATATGTGAATGTAATATAGTAAAATATTTATATGTGTCCCACATGGATAAATGTAGCTCTGTACCAGCAAAGTCTGAACATAGGCTTGTGCATCATCATCGCACATACTTTTGAACTTGTTCTTATTTTTACTGATGTCTAAGGTCTGTATTGCATAGGCTCTGAAAGAGGCATTTGAGGTCTTCTGTAACAAAAGTGTTGCTGGCTCTTCAACTGCCGAGCTTCTTGCTTCTTATTGTGATAATACCCTTAAGAAGGGTGGGAGTGAACAACTAAGTGACGATGTTATTGAGGATACATTGGACAAGGTAAGCACAAAATTTACATCCCTCTTCAATTTGGAAGTCAAAGTCCATCTTTCTGCTCTAACAATGCCGTCAAAATGGTTTACTTGTAGGCGGTCAAGCTTGTTACATACATCAGCGAAAAAGATGTTTTTGCAGAGTTCTACAGGTTGGAATCTACAGCCAGCAGTTCTTGATAAAATAGTTCTAGTTGTTTGTTACATCTTTAAACATTTGGTATGCTAATTGTCTTAATGACTGATAGGAAGAAGCTTTCTCGCCGATTGCTTTTTGATAGAAGTGCCAATGAAGACCATGAAAGGCTTATCTTATCAAAGCTAAAGCAGCAGTGTGGTGGACAATTTACTTCCAAGATGGAGGGAATGGTGAGGGAAATTAATAGACTTCTAAAGTAGTCTCTTCCCTCATATTAAATATCTTATAAGACGAGTGGTTGGAAATGTAAAACAGGTAACAGACTTGTCACTGATGAAGGAAAATCAGAACCACTTTCAGGAGTATCTCAGCAACAACCCTGCAGCGAATCCTGGAATCGATATGACTGTGACCGTTCTTACTACTGGGTTCTGGCCTAGTTATAAATCTTGTGATCTGAGTCTCCCTGTGGAAATGGTAAGACGTGCTTCTCTTATTAAAGATGCTCTTTTCGCTGATCTGAGCTCCCGTTTTGTCATTCATTTCTCTCAGGCAAAGGGTGTAGAAGCCTTCAAGGAATTTTATCAGAGAAAAACAAAGCATAGGAAATTGACATGGATATATTCATTGGGTCAATGTAACCTTAACGGGAAGTTTGAGCAGAAGACAATTGAACTTATTATGGGCACTTATCAGGTAATGAACTTGTCAAGTAGTTCGAATGCAATAACTTGGCTCAGTACCATATATGGTTAAAAATATGTTAACTCCTTTTCAGGCTGCTGCTCTATTACTGTTTAATGCTTCTGATAGATGGAGTTACTGGGACATCAAGAGTCAGTTAAATTTGGGCGACGATGACTTGGTCAGAGTGCTCTCATCCGTATCATGTGCCAAGTACAAGATTCTTAACAAGGAGCCCAGCAATAGAACTGTTTCATCAACTGATCATTTTGAGTTTAACTCCGAGTTCACGGACAAAATGAGGAGGATCCGGGTATAGATACTGTTCTGAACTTCACATATTTCCCCATGATGCTTCTTAGTAAAGGTACTTGGCACTTCTTAACAACATGACTTTTTTACTATCCAGGTCCCTTTGCCTCCTGTGGATGAGCGGAAAAAATTGGTTGAGGAAGTTGGCAAGGATAGACGATATGCAATTGATGCATGTCTAGTGCGTATAATGAAGGCCAAGAAAGTTCTAACTCATCAACAGCTAATTTTGGAGTGTGTTGAGCAGTTGAGCAAAATGGTCAAGGTATGTTGGTTCTTTCAACCACTAAGATTTCTAGATGGAAGCATTAGTTTTAGGAAATTTAGCTTCCTTTTGTTGTGCCCTGAAATCCAAATTGTTACTATCTCATATATTTGAAATCAGTACTTCCACATTGGAAATTTCATCACTAGCTCTCTTTTTCAGTCGAAACCTTGAATTTTTCATTTTACTATCTTGAAGTTTTATGATCTACTTATGTAGCCTGATGTCAAAGCAATCAAAAAGCGGATTGAAGATCTTATCACTCGAGACTACCTGGAAAGAGACCTGGAGAATACAAACACATACAAGTACATTGCTTGAGGGCAGCACTGATCTAATACCTGGAACACATAGACAGCAGCCCTTGACACTATATACAATATTGAATAAGTGCTGCTCTCTCTTGGTTCTGGCTTAATAGTTGAATGTAGGGTGCACCAAAAGAGTCGTTAGTCCCACAAGGCAAATTGTTTGGAGCTTCAGGTTGACAATGAGTAGGAATATTTTCTAGTTTTAGATATACTAGAAGTTAATATGATCCATAATTGCAACCCTCACAACAGTAAAATTTCTAGTATTCCTGTGTATTCCCTGTGTTCTTATCTGTGGAATGAAGATCTTTGTATAAATTTAATGTTTTAGTGGTTGCAGTTAAGAGAACATTTATTCGTACGTACTCGACTGCTTTTGCAGTTCTTTTTTCTTTTGTTAGTTTTCAGGTTAAAATGAGTCTTATCTCTCTTGATGGAAAAAATCGTTTCCTAGGTTGCTTTACTTTCTTTTTGAGGAATTAAGTTTGACTTAACCGGATATAGTATATAGGAAAATTTTAAAAAATAGGCAGTATTACAAATAGGAGGCCATATTTTTTTTTTTCATACATAGCACTCTAGCTACCAAATCTCCCATTCCCCAGTCACTGGCACCCTCCCCCACCAGTGGTGTCGTTACTTTTTTGTATTTTACTGAATTTATGTTGTTTATTGCGTTTAAACCATTGCTTTGGACACGTTTATACACAAAAATCTCCCTCCAAAAAATAATTATACATCAATATACATAGATACATGTGTAGCAATGAGATAAATACACAAATATACACCAAAAAGATAAAAATTTATATAAACATCCTTAATATACAGATTTATTCACTCGCATATCCACACTTATACAAATTTATACATTTTATACACGTGTATAAATTTGTATAAACTTGCGGCAGACTGCTATCTCGGGAAAGGGTGATAGGTCGGGTAAGATTCGAAAATATGGGTCATTTTTGGTAATTTTCGTCTTTTGCTTGTCTTTTAGTGTAATTATCCGTAATATAAAATTGATAACTAGTTAATTTTGGAGGGTAAATTACAAAATTATGACACTTAAGGCAATGGTTTGCCTAATTGACCTCATTAAGTGTGATTTAGTAAGAATGACCTTGCTTAACTTAAGTGGAACATTTCAGGACGAAACTACCCCTTAACAAATAATAAAAACACGCGATCTGTCCCTTCCTTGTCCTTTATAATTCTGCGACTTAATTCCAGCAAAAAAAAAAAAAAGGTGCAATTGATAAACCCTAAGAACTTCAAATTTCCAGGAAAAAGAAGATTCAAAGGTAAGTTTCTTCAATATTTCATTAATTAAACGTACTTTTTAAACTAAATTTTGCATAATAACATCTTAAATTCGTAGAATTTGTTTATTTTTTCTATAAAAACATATTAGCTATAGGGAGGTGTGAATTTTGATGATAATGATTGAAAACTACTGCTAGATAACCAATAATTAACGTCACATTGAATTTTAATTGCTGCAAAAAAAATTTATGTTATTTTGAATCTGTATTTGCTGCAGAATTTACGAATAGAAATTGCGATTACTCTTATTTAGTCGCAACTGCATTGCTTTGCCTAAATTAACTTGAAATAACTTGTAGATGATGTATGTTAATTGGTACTAACAAAAAACGCTTTTTAAGATCTGTTGCAAGGGAATGTGTTTGTAATGCACTCGCTGCCTTGTGGGTAGCACTTGCAGTTGAACTGCAAACAATTGCTGCTAGATAAACTCTACATGTATTGCATAATATGCAGCACTTTTCATCGACTGAAGTGGTGCCTTGTAAGTGTTGCCCACAAGGCCACACTACATGTAGAGTAGCTCTGGTTCAAATATAGAGTAGCTCAACATGTGTTGTCTAATAGGCAACAGTTTTGAACGCATAGTATGTGCTTTTTCAAGTGTTGCCTCGTAGGCAACACTTGAAGGTTTGGTGCAAAATAAAAAAGCATAGGGATCTCTACATGTGATGCACAACATGCAATACTTTACTTTGTGCCTACTTGTTACAGTGAACCTCCAACGTCTATATATCTCGTTAATCTATTCAACAAAGTGTAAACTCGTGTAACCATTTCAATGCGTGCAGAATTTACATGGCAACAAAATACATATACATTGCTTACAATGGAACATGGAGTGCAAACAACAAGTATCTGGATCATGAGACGAAACTAATCCTCGTCACAGATAGTGTTACCTTCCATGCGCTTCAGAGGGACATCTTTAATGCTCTGAACTGCAGCCCTGATGATACCGAAGCAAAAATATGGTTTGACACTAATTTGGATACAAGCAAAGGAATGATAGTGACGAATGATCAAGAACTCAACACTTGCTTGTATCTGCTAAGCAATGATCAACATTTCAGGAAGTCCCGTTTCATAGTAGAGCTTAGTAGAAGAAACGACACGTCCTCAAAAAGTACCAGCATCAGTAACACATGCCCATCCCCTATGAATGAAGCAGAGGATAGCAGTGTGTTCTAACAACAACAAGGGAATTTGATTGAATTCATTGACCAACACGAAGAATTAATGGCACTCAATGACCAAGAAACTGAGGATGTGCAACAATGGAAAAATGCATTGGCTGAGGATGTCCACACATGCGAAGAACTTACACTTCCTGAACCACAAACAACTAATATAGAGGACCAGCCCACACCTTCCAATTTTACACTCCTACAACAATAGAGGAAGACATTGGGCAACCATCTAAGGTTAAAAAGGTACGAAGAGGGAAAAAAATTGAAATTGAAACTGCCATTCTGGGGAGCAACACTACTTTACTGGAAGTAAATTCAAAATTAGTCTTCCAAGACAAAGAAAGTGTGAAGAAGTGTATTTCAAACATTACAATTACCCAAAATATACAGTTTAAGGTCTCTAAATCTAGCAAAACAAGATACTGGCTAAGATGTCTTGATAGCAACCGCACGTGGCGTTTCCACGCTTCCAGGATAAGTCGTTCTATGTTCTTCAAGGTGGACACTTTTCAAAAGGTCCACACCTGCTCTATAGATTTTGCTAGGTCTGATCAGAGGAATGCGACTTCGAAGCTGATATGCGACTACATTGTAGAGCTCGTGCGAGACACAATAAATGTGAATACACCAAAGTTTGTGGTAGAGGAAATGAGAAGGAGATATGAAATTACCATAAGCTACCACAAGGGATGGCGCGCTATACAACATGCTTATAGCATCATTAGAGGGAGTCTAGAGGAGAACAACATGATGTTGCCATCCTATTTACACATGATGAAGAAAAAAAAACCCTGACACATACACCAATATCAAAAGGGACACTGAGAACAGGTATGAATGCTGCAACCAATCACTTAAAAAATTTTAAGATATACTTTACATTATATCTGCTGCGTTCATGTTATGTTAAGAAATATCTACAACTTGCGACATATTGCCTTTGCTGCAGTAATAGTCTTTCCCTCTCTAACACAAGTTTCAATATGCATTCTTTGCTTATGCGGCTTCAATCCAAGGATGGATAAACTGCAGGCCAATAATGATGGTAGACGCAATATTTTTGAAGTCAAAATATCAGGGAGTCCTCATTGTAGCAGTCTCAAAGGATGGCGACAACAACATCTTTCCTTTGGCGTTTGGAATTGCTGACCTACAATTGGTTCTTCTCTCAGTTGAGAAATGCATTTGGAACTCGCGAACAGTTGTCCATCCTCTCAGACCACAACGCCTCCATCGCAAATGTTATTGCCAATGTCTATCCAGAGTGCCAGCGTGGGATATGCATTTACCATATGGAGAAGAATTTAAGGACGAGATTCTGCTCGGATACAGTCGTAAAGCTCTTCTATAATGCAGCAATCACTTACAATCGCACTGCATTTGATTCTTATGTGCAGCAAATACATGACCACGATGCAAAGGCTGCAAAGTACTTGAAGGAAGAACGGCCTGAAAGATGGGCACGTTCCCACCATACCAACAGAAGGTACAATATGCTTACCACAAATAATGTAGAGTTCATGAATCCTGTTCTCGCGAAGGCCAGGAAGCTGCCTATATTGGGATTGATAGATTACATCCAAAACAAGCTCCAAAGTTGGTTTTATGAAAGGAGAAATGATGCACGAGCCACATTTCATGACCTCACACGTTGGGCCAAAGAAGAGCTCACCAACATGATTCCTACTGCCTTTAGGCTGATATTAAGTAGCTCTTGTTCAATAAAATGAATGACTATTGGCTCTGCAAATAAACACTCATGTAACACTTCACTTTTTTGTTTACTTGATATTATCTTCTGCTTGCAGGTAAATCCAAGCAATGACACATGTTTTACTGTCAAAGATGGAAAAGATGAATTCACTGTAGATGTAAAGGAGAGATCCTGCGGCTGCTTACAGTTTCAGACGGACGAAATACCATGCATCCACGCCATTGCAGCAATAGAGAGAAGAAACTTGAACAAGTCGACTTACTGTGCGCACTGGTTCAAAAGAAACACTTGGATGCAAACTTATCAGGGAGAAATTCTCCCAGTGAGAAGTGACAGCTTGTAGGATGTTCCACAAAGCATAAAGGAATTCATTGTACACCCACCGAATACAAAAATTCAGCTCGGTAGGAGACAAACAAAAATATATATTTCAAGAGCAGAATTCTTCAAGAGTAGGATCAGATGCTCGAGATGCAAAATAATTGGACACAATAGAACAAGTTGTCTCCACACTCCGGTCCAACATCCGCATGCAAAAAGATATAGAAACGGAGCTGGAGCTGTGGCATGAATATGTTATTTTCTTATGATATTGCATTAAATTTGTCAACAAATACTTTTCGTTTTTCTGTAAGCACAACTATTTCTTATTTTCGTTAAAGTTACGTGAACACATTCAATCCACAAAACTTGAAAAATAAGAATAGGTTTCCCACTCATTCTCGCTGCAGTTCAAATGCCTTAAAGTGTGGGCAGATAGGCAACACTTATCCCAAAACCAACTTAGACTAGATAAACTGCCCCAAAGTGTTGTCCGGATGGTAGCAGTTTATGTTTAACTCATCAAAACCTTCTCCAGCAGATCCCATGAACAGATGCCGGCGCAAAACTTTACCATTGTGTTTAGATACAAGTGTTGGCAAGTGGGCAACAGTTGACCCCAAATCCTAACCAACACTCCACAACCAATTCTCATTGACTTGTTGCCTAGGCAACACTTGGCGTACATCCCTCACAAACTAAATCCCTTAACAGGATGCCTGATAAGCAGCACTTGACCTACACCCCTCACAAACTAGATCTTTTAAAATGCAGCACCATTTGGCATCGACCCCCTACCCAAAATCCCAAAGCTAATACACTTGTAATGCTGCTGCCTAGGCAATACTTCACCCCCAACCTCTCACAAAATTCACCAAGAGAAATTCCCTATAAATGCTGCAGTGTGTTTAGATACAAGTGTTGGCAAACAGGCAACAGTTGATCCCAAATACTTACCAACACCCCACACCTAATTCCATTGAGTTGCTGCCTAGGCAACACTTGGCCTACATCCCTCACAAACTAAATCCCTTAACTAGATGTCTGACAAACAGCACTTGACCTACACCCCTTACAAACTAGAACTTTTAATAGGCATCACTTGGCATCCACCCCATATCCAAATTTCCAAAGCTAATACACTTGAAATGATGCTGCATAGGCAGCACTTCAACCCCTCCCCCCCCCCCCCCCCCCCCCGCTCTTTCACCCTTCACCATATTCCATAATCCACTTTATTGAGTTATTTTCTTCACAACATCATAAGCTCACAAAAATACAAACAAACACCGAAAAAACAAGGCACACAAAACACTAATAATAAAATGTATATACTATACTAAACACAGTCAAACTCTATAAATCCCAAAGCATTTATATTCCAGTACACAAATAATTTTTTCAGTCGCATCAACTAAAAGAGAAGCACTCAAGCATTCACATTAAAAATTTGATCATCATCATTACATTTATGCAACAGAGAAAGGCTTTCCAAGTACTCCTTCACAAATTAGAGAATTATGCTTATGGTAATCATTGCATATCTTCTCAAGAGGAATATCATATCCACATTTGACTTGGACCTTGCATGACTTCACAGATTTGTAGCCCAATCAAAATAATAATCTTTCAACTGCGTACACTTCATCTTCGAAACATCCTTCCCATACATTATTGACTCAGCAAACTTAAGAACAAAAGCACCACACTCATACCTGCACAAAATATAATAGAGGGCTAAATAGAAAGAAAAATCATCAAGAAACTACTAAAAAATTGCCACTGAACAATGCTTACGGGTTGCTCTGCTTTGGGCATTTGACCCAATTATACTTCAGTGGTGCATACAACGACCCATATGATGCTCGATACCTATGGAAGTCAACAAACTCAAGCAATGAGACAATCATCCGAGCATAGCAGTCCACATGCGCCTTGATAGCTTGATTATCTTTATCATAGACCGAGTCATAAATATCAGTTATGTGCTCATCAATGTGGAAAACACCAAGAAAATAATGGTGATTTCAGCACCGGCTTTTTCACCTAAGAGCATCGGGAAAAGACTCTATCAACTGTCTCCCAAGATATACCACACTTGTCCTTCCCTCCAAAATGGGCATCAATAAACAGCTCGTAATTTGGATCAGCCGTCCAATGATAATTACCATGTTTCTCCTCGAATGTTCGACAACATTGCATAAACCAACGATAAAAAAGAAGGGTGGTGTTGGTATATTTCAGTTGGCCTTCAAAATAATGGTAAAGACACCTCTTCCTAAGATAGTACAACCCCACATTCACATGCTGCAACACAAAGACCATGACAATAACAATCAATATAAACATAGACTGGAAAAATAAAAATACATAAAAAGAAATGCAATAAAAGTTACGAACATCATCGTTGAAGGGATACTTCATGCTGCACATTTCAAGAAACCAAAATCATTTAGTGACACCAACACCACCCAAACGATAAACCTCATCAAGGACATCCAGCCCACAGTTCGTATACATTTAATTTCTTGCAATCTCCACAATAACTATCCACCTCCCTAATAAGATTTAACAGCAAAAACTGTAAATTTTCAGTACAACAAAATCTTCACATGACGGAGGGAAAAAGACAAGAAAATAAAGGAATTAAAAAACTCACAGTGCTGTATTAAACTCCTTAACAGAAAGCCCCTTTGGATTAATGAACTGTTTGAAATTTGACACATACGGGAGCACACGTGCGTAATGGAACGGGCGTCGCCGTTTGTAAGATGACATCCAGTCACTCTTTGCCTTACAATGATTTACATCATAGCCCTGATAGGGAGATAACAGGGCCCATCTCGGCTTAAGCTTTCTCTTGCCTCTTGGATCATCATTCAAAGCAACTAGAGCCTCTGAGGCCTTCCTCTTTCTTGTCTTTCCCACTTTGAATGAAGCAATTGGAAGCTCATAATCAGGCGACTCTTCAGCAATCTATCAAAACAATCACATAAACAAAGATTAGAAATAAACACGAAAGCCAACATATACAACTACATAGAGAAAAACACAACCATTCTAACAAATAGCCCAACTATTGAGAGAGAGGCAACATTTGACATAGGTTTATCTAACTATATACAACTTTGAGGTCTTAAACTGCTGCCAGGAAGACAACATCTTACTCTGACTTCGCTAATGAGGATTTCACTTGAAATCATAGCAAAATAACAACACACTTTCCCTTTACCCCCTCCCCCCAATAGCTTCTGAATTACTTACAGCTAGCCAACACTTCCACTTGTATCTTCTTCTTTTTTTTATTAAAGAAAAAGGACAGATCTTAAAAACTATACCATGAAAAAAGAAACACTTTTTGTTGCACTTGCTGAATATTAAAAGTATGCAAGACTTACAGATACCTTATCTTGTCGAGCAGGAGGTGTTTCAAAAGAACCCTCGCGCGCAGACAAATAAGACACAACTCCCATGATTACGAACCAACATCATCATTCATTACCTTGCCTACCCCACTGATGATATCACACTTATCTTGCTGCTCACCACCAACCTCTATAGTGCGCTCCTCCACAACAATATTAGAAGCAACTTCTTGTTCTGTTTGTCGATCACTCAATGGATACACAATCAACTCTTTCTCAACAACTGTCGTAACAACTGCAGCATCTGCATCGATCACAAGGTCACTATCCACAACATCTCGACTAATAGATAATACCTTACCATCATTACTGCGTGTAGCCTCAACACCAACTGCTTCAAGAGATCCCTCTACCTGATTATCAGAACAAACTTATTTTCCTCCTACATCATTCGCGTTATCGACAACTTCTCCTGCAACTTCTTCACCAACAACACTGTCACGACCCAATTTCCAAGGGCTCGTGATGGCACCTAAACAATATTTGCCTAGGCGAACCAATGAAACAAGATGCGGAAAAGAACAATAATGTGAAAAGATCATAAATGAATATATAAATATAAAAGGGTGAAGTCCAAAAGAATATATCCACAAAAGAATTGGAGCATTCTAAGAGTGACTCAATAAAGTATGAATATACATCAAAGAAATCTGAGTCCTATCTCTAAGTGACTCCGGCGGTATGCCACCACGGTCTGTGTGGTCGGCTCACCTCAATCAAAAGTCTCAGAAGCCTCGGGAACCGCTAACGTCCGGGCTGCTGACTGGATGAAGGACCTGCGCACGTAGCAGAGTAAGTTATGAGCCGAAGCCCAGTAAGATCACCGACAGGCCCGCTACGGTACCCTTGCGGGACAAGTCGCTACATGCATCATAAGCAACAACATACTATAGTAATCATACAATAAAGTAGTGAAATCACAAATAGATGTAACACATTCCATACACGCAAGTAGTAACCAGAAGTCTCAAGGATTATGCCCATCCAACGTAAGGCATAGGTCAACTCAGCGGCGGTTTGGAGGTCCAATCTCTACTCCCGTGCCGACTAACCTAGACCTACGATGGACTAGCAACACCACTACTAAGTATCAACCATATACCGTGACCCGAAGTCACTATCACAATCATGAATAAGTAGACCAACGACCCGTAGTCGTTGGCTCATCTCAACTCTGTCTACGATCGCACCACACCCCCTGTCAAGTGCGTCGTATCTCAATAAATCAAGTGACCACACCACACCCCCTGTCAAGTGTGTCACATCTCAAAGATCAAGTGTCCACACCACACCCCCTGTCAAGTGTGACACATCTCATAGTATAGGCGACACCACACCCCCTGTCAAGTGTCCCTCTAACAGTATTAATATCCACGACATTAATAACAATAACAGAAATAATAACAGAAATATTAATAACGATAATATTTCACAGTCACCGTAACCCAGGTTGGTTATGCTAGCTGAACGTAAGGCGAAGGTTAACCCGACCACAGTTTGGAGGTACAATCCCTACTACCATGTCGTCCAACCCAAGGTTACGTATAGACAGCACTACCTAACCCGGCACGTGAACAAATCAAGTACCAATATCATACAAAAGCTGGCAAAATCCTCGGCAAGACATTTATCATGACATGCCGGCAACATCCTCGGCCATGTCCCAAGTTCTTGCTATCTAAGCATGGCGTAGCAAGCGTTACTACGATATAAATTTAAGCTACCTCGACGTAGCGTTTAGACCGGCACATACCTCGGTCGAGTCACAATCTCGCTATTTATAACAAACAATAATAGCAAGTAATTCACATCATTAATCCTAACCATTGTTAGGTATACATATGCGTACATGAAGCATACTAGCATGAAGGAAGAGTCCACAAGCACAATAGAGGTCAAGTCTCACTTACCTCGAAATTCGGGCTCAAATGCCGGGAAGAATCTCCTTTCCCGCTCGCCTTGTCCGCGAAGGACTCTCCACTAGGTCTATTAAGACAAGATATAGCACATATGAGTGCTCAATTATAGCTATTTAAGCCTATAGGCATCCTAGGGTAAAAATTACTAAAATGCCCCCGGGTAGGGCCGAGCCCTAAATTTACAAAATGTACTTTTCCGGACTCCCCACGCTCCCGTGAGTCCAAAAGTACACTTAGATTCCACATGCGAGCCTTGCTCGATGTCTTTCCCCAATTCTTAAGAATCTAGGGTTCTAACACATTTCCAAGAATCAACCCTTTGATTCTTGTGTTAATCAACATAAAGATGGATTGAAAGGGCTTACCTTAAGTGTAAGTATGATTGGTTCTTCAAGAAATACCCAAAAATCGCCTCAAGAGCTCACCAAATGATTTTTATAAGTTATGAACCGAAATGGCCCGAAATGGCCTTTTTATAGCAGTTTTTTTTTGCCTCTGTGACAGCTTCTTTTGAAAAAATCATAACTTTTGGTAGGAATATCCAAATGACCTGAAACCGGTTCCATTAGAACCACAACTGAAAGGGCTAAAACTTTTATGTTTTGAGTTTTTCCTAATTCGTTACGGATTGGCCGGAAAATCAGCTTTTATCCAGCTGTTTGCGCCAAAACAGAACAGAAAAGTCGCACCAGATTTTCTACTATTTTAGGGGCAAAACGGGACCCTACGAAGCTCGGAATGATCCCAAATTTTGCACACAAGCCATAAAATACTTGGGTGACATGCTCGTCAAGACGGAACTCAATTCGGACCTCCAGAACTCAAAAAGTGGGTCCCACGGCAAAGGTTCAATTTTTGACTTTCGCCAAAATAGCGAAATTTAACCAAACGACCTCGGAATCCAATTCCGAAAGTTGATACAAGTCACAAATGACTATACGAACCTAACGGAACTTTCGGATCTCTCATCGGAGTTCATTTGCTCAAATCGAGCTCAGAAACCTCTTTTAACTCTTTTAAACTTCCGAAACGGGGACTTTATCAAAAGTCCTATCAAACGAGGTCCGTTTTCAATTTTGAAGGTTGCTACATATCATAAATGACGAGACGGACCTAACGGTGCACTCGGATTTTCCATCGGGGTTCGTTTACTCAAAACGACCTATCGAAACCCCAAATTCCTTTCCGGAATTTCATAAACGGATCCTTTTCTCGAAAACCTATCAAACGGACTCCGTTTCGACTCAGATTTCACAGACGGGTCATAAATGACCTAACGGAGCTTTTGGGACTGTCGACACGCAAATCGAGGTCCCGGATCCCGTAACGACTATTTGAGGGTCGTTACATTCTCCCCCATTTAGACTCTCGGCCGTCCTCGGACGAGCCTAAGTCTAAGGTAGGATCCACACACTAGCCACGGAGCTGGGATGGATTTCGAGGACCCCTCGGTACCACCCGAAATCAATAAAACTTAAAAATGCAAATTCAGGCTTAGAAAATACAAGGATTTCATACCTGAATCATCGAACAAGCGCGGATGCCTCTCACGCATCTCGGACTCAAGCTCCCAAGTGGCCTCGGCAATGGAGTGATGCCCCCACTGAACTCTCACAAGCGGGATCACCTTCGATCTCATCTTACGGACCTCTCTAGCCACAATAACAATAGGCTCCTTCGAATAAGCTAAGTCGCCATCTACCTCCACGGAAGCCATATCGATCACATGAGACAGATCGTGAACATACTTCCGGAGCATGGACACATGGAACACCGGATGAACAGACAGAGAGGGAGGCAAAGCCAGTCTATAAGCAACGGCGCCAACGCGCTCCAATATCTCAAAAGGCCCAATGAACGTAGGACTGAGCTTGCCTTTCTTCCCAAATCTCATAACACCCTTCATGGGCGACACTCTGAGGAATACCCGGTCCCCAACCATGAACTCAAGATCTCTCCGCCTCCGATCTGCATACGATATCTGCCGGCTCTGAGCCGTGCGGAATCGATCCTGAATAACTCGGACCTTATCTAAGGTCTGCTGCACTAAATCGGGCCCCAACACCTGGACCTCACCAGACTCGAACCAACCGATAGGCGAGCGACATCTCCGACCATACAATGCCTCAAACGGAGCCATCTGGATAGAAGCCTGATAGCTATTATTATACGCAAACTCTGCTAGCGGCAAATGGCTATCCCAATGGCCTCCAAAATCAATAGCACACGCCCTCAACATATCCTCGAGGATCTGAATGGTCCGCTCAGACTGGCCATCAGTCTGCGGGTGAAATGCAGTGCTGAGATCGACCCGAGTACCCAGCTCTCTCTGAAAAGATCTCCAAAACTGAGCTGTGAACTGAGCACCTCGGTCAGAAATGATAGAAACAGGAGCACCATGCAATCTCACAATCTGCTCAATGAAGATACGAGCCAGACGCTCCGAGGTATATGTAGTCCTCACTGGAATGAAGTGAGCCGACTTCGTCAGTCGATCAACTACTACCCACACCGAATCATGCTTACCCACGGTCAGCGGCAAACCAACTACGAAATCCATAGTGATCTGCTCCCACTTCCACTCGGGAATGGGCATAGACTGGGTCACCCCGGCTGGCCTCCGGTGCTCATACTTCACCTGCTGGCAATTCAAACACCGAGATACATAATCAGCAACATCCCTCTTCATCCCTTTCCACCAATACAGCTCTCGAAGATCATGATACATCTTCGCAGTACCCGGATGAATGGAATATCTCGAACTGTGAGCCTCTGCCAAAATCATCTGCCTCAGCTCCACAATGGCTGGAACACATACCCGGCCGTTAAGCCGCAAAGCACCATCATCACCAATCACGAACGAGGACACTCCCCCACTCAGGACCCTGTCCCGGAGATCTCTCAGATAAGGATCCTCGAACTGCCTTTCCCGAATCTGGGAAGCTAAAGACGACTGAGACCCCACATATGCAAGCACCCGGCCTGGAACAGAATCATCAAACCGAACCCCACTAATGGACAAAGTCTGCAACTCACGGGCCAACGGCCTCATATCAGCATCAAGATAGGCGAGGCTACCCATGGACTTCCTACTCAAGGCATCGGCTACAACATTAGCCTTTCCAGGATGATACCGGATAGAAAGATCATAATCCTTCAGCAGCTCTAACCAGCGGCGCTGTCTCCCGTTCAAGTCCTTCTGAGTGAACAAGTACTGGAGACTCTTATGATCGGTGAATATCTCACATGGCTCGCCATAAAGATAGTGCCTCCACAACTTCAGTGCAAACACGACAGCTAACAGCTCCAAATCATGGACAGGATAATTCTTCTCATGGACCTTCAGCTGTCTCGAGGCATAAGCTATCACCTTACCCTCCTGCATCAGAACGCTACCCAGGCCAACACCCGAAGCATCACAATATACGGTGAATCCCCCGGATCCACTAGGCAAGGCCAACACTGGCGCTGAAGTCAACAGAGTCTTAAGCTTCTGAAAGCTAGACTCACAGGCATCGGACCACAGGAAAGGAACATTCTTCTGGGTCAACTTCGTCAGAGGTGCTGAAATAGAAGAAAACCCCTCGACGAACCGCCGATAATAACCTGCCAAGCCTAAGAAACTCCGAATCTCTGTAGGAGAAGTAGGCCTAGGCCAACTCTGAACGGCCTCTATCTTCTTCGGATCAACACACACCCCATCCTTGGTCACCACGTGACCTAGGAAAGATACAGAACTGAGCCAAAATTCACACTTGGAGAATTTGGCATACAACTGCTGATCCCTCAGAGTCCGAAGAACAACTCTCAAATGCTGCTCATGCTCCTCCCTGCTCCTCGAATAAACCAAGATATCATCGATAAACACAATGACGAAGGAGTCAAGGTAGGCCTTGAACACTCGGTTCATCAGATCCATGAAAGCAGCTGGGGCATTCGTAAGCCCGAAAGACATCACCAGAAACTCATAGTGGCCATATCGGGTACGAAAAGCAGTCTTGGAAACGTCCTCAGACCGAATCCTCAACTGATGATACCCCGACCTCAAATCAATCTTCGAGAAGAAGGTAGCACCCTGAAGCTGATCAAACAAATCATCAATACGCGGCAAAGGATACCTATTCTTGATAGTAACCTTATTCAGCTGCCGGTAATCAATACACATCCGCATAGAGCCATCCTTCTTCTTCACAAATAATACCGGGGCACCCCATGGAGACACACTGGGCCTAATGAAGCCCTTATCGAGCAAATCCTGAATCTGCTCCTTCAGCTCCCTCAACTCAACAGGAGCCATACGATACGGGGGAATAGATTTAGGCTGAGTGCCTGGCAATAGATCAATGCAAAACTCTATCTCCCGCATAGGCGGCAAACCCGGCAAATCATCAGGAAACACATCCGGATACTCACAAACAACCGGAACTCTATCAAGGGATAACTCCTCTGCCCGGACATCCCGAACTGAAGCAATATATCCCTCGCACCCACTCTGAGCGGATCCACTATACCCACCAGACTGACGCGATCTCTTGGCCACCCTCTCCGCGTCAGCCCTGGCAAAGATATCCTCCATCCGCCGCGCCACATCAACTATCTCAAAATATGACTTGTTGCCCATATCAGGGGCAACAGCTACCTGCAAGCGGGGATGAAGACCCTCAACAAACCGGAGGACCTTGTCCCTCTCCTGAGCCACCATAGCCGGCGCAAACTGAGACAACCACAAGAACCTGGTGTCATACTCTGAAACAGACAGGTTTCCCTGCCTCAACCCCTCAAACTCGCACCTCTGAGCATCGTGCTGACTCTGGGGCACGAACCTGCTCATGAACATAGACACGAACTCAGCCCAAGACAAAGGAGGGAGGTCACTAGACCTCTGCCGCATCATGAAGACCCACCATGTCTCCGCATCTCCCGATAATCTGAAAGAAGCACACTGCACCCCTAAGGTGTCTCTAGTACCAAGAACTGTCAAAATCTTCTCACACTTCTGAATGTACCTCTAGGCAGTACATATAGCTGAGGTACCGTCGAACTCTGGAGGCTGAAGCTTCATGAATGACTCTATCCTCTTGGCAACCTCCTCAGTGCCCATAGGAGGAGTAGAAATAACAGGACCTGCCTGAGGAGCAGAAGCAGAAGGCTGGGCAATATGATCAGGAGCAGCCTCAGAAGTAGGCGTGCTCATAACAGGTGTGGTCGGCTGAGGAGCCGAAACAGGAGCTGCAACATCATCTCTGACAGGGACCTGATGGCTAGACAAGGCCATCAGTCTCATATACTCCTCTGAAGAGATCACAACGGTGCCTGGCACAATAGCAGGCACAGGAGGAATAGATGCTGACAGAGTCGCTGCGGACACCGCAGGGATAGCTGTGTCCTGCCTAGTGGCTGACGGGCGACCTGCCCGATTCTTCTTAGCAGCTGGCGGCTGCGTAGGTGCTGATGGCTCTCCCGCAGACGCGGGTGTAGAAGATGCAGCCCTCCTGGCTGAGGATGCTCGCGTCCTCGCCATCCGATACAATACACGAAAAAGGGTCAGCACCTATATAAGCTACTCAGCACGAATAGAGATGAAACGAAGGGAAAACATTTCCTAACATGCCCTTGTAGCCTCTCGCTCATAAGTATGGTCGACAACATACCCATAAGCAAGACTCTACTCAGACACTGCTCCAAGACTCCTAGGACTCGAATTAGAACCTAGGGCTCTGATACCAAACTGTCACGACCCAATTTCCAAGGGCTCGTGATGGCACCTAAACAACATTTGCCTAGGCGAACCAATGAAACAAGATGCGGAAAAGAACAATAATGTGAAAAGATCATAAATGGATATATAAATATAAAAGGGTGAAGTCCAAAAGAATATATCCACAAAAGAATTGGAGCATTCTAAGAGTGACTCAATAAAGTATGAATATACATCAAAGAAATCTGAGTCCTATCTCTAAGTGACTCCGGCGGTATGCCACCACGGTCTGTGTGGTCGGCTCACCTCAATCAAAAGTCTCAGAAGCCTCGGGAACCGCTAACGTCCGGGCTGCTGACTGGATGAAGGACCTGCGCACGTAGCAGAGTAAGTTATGAGCCGAAGCCCAGTAAGATCACCGACAGGCCCGCTACGGTACCCTTGCGGGACAAGTCGCTACATGCATCATAAGCAACAACATACTATAGTAATCATACAATAAAGTAGTGAAATCACAAATAGATATAACACATTCCATACACGCAAGTAGTAACCAGAAGTCTCAAGGATTATGCCCATCCAACGTAAGGCATAGGTCAACTCAGCGGCGGTTTGGAGGTCCAATCTCTACTCCCGTGCCGACTAACCTAGACCTACGATGGACTAGCAACACCACTACTAAGTATCAACCATATACCGTGACCCGAAGTCACTATCACAATCATGAATAAGTAGACCAACGACCCGTAGTCATTGGCTCATCTCAAATCTGTCTACGATCGCACCACACCCCCTGTCAAGTGCGTCGTATCTCAATAAATCAAGTGACCACACCACACCCCCTGTCAAGTGTGTCACATCTCAAAGATCAAGTGTCCACACCACACCCCCTGTCAAGTGTGACACATCTCATAGTATAGGCGACACCACACCCCCTGTCAAGTGTCCCTCTAACAGTATTAATATCCACGACATTAATAACAATAACAGAAATAATAACAGAAATATTAATAACGATAATATTTCACAGTCACCGTAACCCAGGTTGGTTATGCTAGCTGAACGTAAGGCGAAGGTTAACCCGACCACAGTTTGGGGGTACAATCCCTACTCCCATGTCGTCCAACCCAAGGTTACGTATAGACAGCACTACCTAACCCGACACGTGAACAAATCAAGTACCAATATCATACAAAAGCCGGCAAAATCCTCGGCAAGACATTTATCATGACATGCCGGCAACATCCTCGGCCATGTCCCAAGTTCTTGCTATCTAAGCATGGCGTAGCAAGCGTTACTACGATATAAATTTAAGCTACCTCGACGTAGCGTTTAGACCGGCACATACCTCGGTCGAGTCACAATCTCGCTATTTATAACAAACAATAATAGCAAGTAATTCACATCATTAATCCTAACCATTGTTAGGTATACATATGCGTACATGAAGCATACTAGCATGAAGGAAGAGTCCACAAGCACAATAGAGGTCAAGTCTCACTTACCTCGAAATTCGGGCTCAAATGCCGGGAAGAATCTCCTTTCCCGCTCGCCTTGTCCGCGAAGGACTCTCCACTAGGTCTATTAAGACAAGATATAGCACATATGAGTGCTCAATTATAGCTATTTAAGCCTATAGGCATCCTAGGGTAAAAATTACTAAAATGCCCCCGGGTAGGGCCGAGCCCTAAATTTACAAAATGTACTTTTCCGGACTCCCCACGCTCCCGTGAGTCCAAAAGTACACTTAGATTCCACATGCGAGCCTTGCTCGATGTCTTTCCCCAATTCTTAAGAATCTAGGGTTCTAACCCATTTTCAAGAATCAACCCTTTGATTCTTGTGTTAATCAACATAAAGATGGATTGAAATGGCTTACCTTAAGTGTAAGTATGATTGGTTCTTCAAGAAATACCCAAAAATCGCCTCAAGAGCTCACCAAATGATTTTTATAAGTTATGAACCGAAATGGCCCGAAATGGCCTTTTTATAGCAGTTTTTTTTTTTTGCCTCTGTGACAGCTTCTTTTGAAAAAATCATAACTTTTGGTAGGAATATCGAAATGACCTGAAACCAGTTCCATTAGAACCACAACTCAAAGGGCTACAACTTTCATGTTTTGAGTTTTTCCTAATTCCTTACGGATTGGCCGGAGAATCAGATTTTATCCGGCTGTTTGCGCCAAAACAGAACAGAAAAGTCGCACCAGATTTTCTACTATTTTAGGGGAAAAACGGGACCCTACGAAGCTCGGAATGATCCCAAATTTTGCACACAAGCCATAAAATACTTGGGTGACATGCTCGTCAAGACGGAACTCAATTCGGACCTCCAGAGCTCAAAAAGTGGGTCCCACGGCAAAGGTTCAATTTTCGACTTTCGCCAAAATAGCGAAATTTAACCAAACGACCTCGGAATCCAATTCCAAAAGTTGCTACAAGTCACAAATGACTATACGAACCTAACGGAACTTTCGGATCTCTCATCGGAGTTCATTTGCTCAAATCGAGCTCGGAAACCTCTTTTAACTCTTTTAAACTTCCGAAACGGGGACTTTATCAAAAGTCCTATCAAACGAGGTCTGTTTTCAATTTTGAAGGTTGCTACATATCATAAATGACGAGACGGACCTAACGGTGCGCTCGGATTTTCCATCGGGGTTCGTTTACTCAAAACGACCTATCGAAACCCCAAATTCCTTTCCGGAATTTCATAAACGGATCCTTTTCTCGAAAACCTATCAAACGGACTCCGTTTCGACTCAGATTTCACAGACGGGTCATAAATGACCTAACGGAGCTTTTGGGACTGTCGACACGTAAATTGAGGTCCCGGATCCCGTAACGACTATTTGAGGGTCGTTACAAACACGGTCACTCATTTCAACAACATCACTAACCACTCTACCAACTGGCACATTGACCACCACAGAATCAATTGCAGCATTGGTCTTCAATGTAGGAAACGCAGACATCGTCAAATTACTAGTAAACACTGGACTAATTACTCCAGACTCACCGTCGAAACCATGTTGTTTCTCCACAAAAAACTCAGATTCAATTTGTGCACTAGTCCATTCATCCCAACTGACACAATTTTCTCTTGAGCGACAACAATATTCACTTCACTTACCCTAGCAACACCACCAGACAATACATTATCTTCCATGCAATGAGAAACTTGTACTACAACTTCTCTAGCAGATGCCACTAATACACCATCCACACATGGCCTGCCACTATGCAGATTACTAGACGGAGATGCAAATATGGCAAAACGACCATGAACAGGTGTGCTAGGACCAGCAGAATCGCCAGCGTGTGTATGCTTGCCCAACAGAATATTTGTAATGGTGGTAAGCTGCTCCTTCATCAACTTCTGCTCCTTCAACACCTTAGTCCACTTCTTTCCAAATGACTTTTCCAAATGCTGCACAAAAAAAAAAAAAAAAAAAAAAAAAAAAAACCACAAGCATTAACACACATATCGAACCAAAGTAAAAATATGCAAAACACAGTAAGAAACGCGTACCACCAGACACTTTTCTAAAGCTGCAGAATCCTCTTCACTATGCTGCTTTGGCACCTCTATCTTCTTTGGCAGCTCGTCCTCAAGAGTAAAAGACTCAATGTGGCCCGTCTATTAAACTAACAACAGAAATAAAATATAAGAATAGAGAATACTTCAAAACAAATACTTAAAAAAAGAAATAAAATGTGTAGTAATTACCGATGATTTGGTAGGTGCAAACATACGCTTCACAGTCTCAAACTGTGGATTCCCAGCACAGTGCTAACATAACATCAGAGGATGCACTTCCTTAGAAGCATATCTCACAAATGCTTTCCTATAGGCTGGAAGAATATTCCAGGCCCAAACCATGAAAGCATATGGAAAACGAACAAGCTGGTATGTCTTCTTCGAACGCGTTGTCCCCTTGTCAAAAGCACCTTTCAACGACTCCAAAGTTTAAAAAACCCCATCCGAACTGGTGACTCAAATCGACATCATTTATCAACCGAATGTACTTGCTATCAACAACTTTATCAGGCCTTCCACCCAATAAAACACGCCACAAGATATAGATCTCATCAAGTTTGACATCATCTACGTCATTATTACGGAAAAGATTCTTCTTATGAGTCAATACAAAATCCAACTCAGCCATTGTTACTGCCGTAATTGGCTTGCCATCACTTGAAACAAAGTATCTATCTAGAAGCTCAAAACCTTCTCGAGCCATAGCTTCACTCACCGCAGGAATATTGTCATTACTAGTATTTAGTCCAGTAATGGCGCCAAATATATTAACATCAAACTCAACAAAACTTCCTATGACACAAAACCGCATTAAATTTTTCCTATCGCAGGGCACTTCCGACAAAAGCATATTATGAAGGAGCTGCCTAGACGGCTTTATCTCGTCAAACTCCATGAATTTTCCAAAAACTCCTTGCTTCAATAAAGCAAGCTGGTTCGCAGTTAAATGACCTTCAAGAAAAGTACGAAAAGTACGATCCCCTCTCCAACCAGGTCGCGCATGAAACCAATCATCATAAGGAATATAAGGTCGATCTTTGTTACTGACTACTTCAGACATATTCAATAACAAGTCTGCATAACGCAAAACACATAGCCATAAGTGACAAAATATTAGAAGTAAACACACAAATACATACACATAAGCGCGTGCACACACATAGTGTACACTATTAAGTCCCAGCAGACTGCTAAAAAAAGTGCAGCCTCCCAGGCAGCATGTTGCCTTCATCATCCTACAACCTAACTCACACAATACATTAGACTGTTGCCTCCTAGACAACCTGTTGCCTTCATCATCCTACAACCTACAATACATAAGAGTGTTGCCTCCTAGACAAATTGTTGCCTTCATCATCCTACAACCTAACTCACACAATAAATTAGAGTGTTGCCTCCTAGACAACTTGTTGCCTTCATCATCCTACAACCTAACTCACACAATAAATTAGAGTGTTGCCTCCTAGACAACCTGTTGGCTTCATCATCCTACAACCTAACTCACACAATTCATTAGAGAGTTGCCTCCGAGGCAACATATCGTCTTCATTATCCTACAACCTAATTCACACAATACACTAGAGTGTTGGCTCCCAGACATCACATAAACATCGAGGCATCACATAAACATCAACAACTAATAAAATTCCCTAACACAGATAGTCCTCACTTATCGCCTGGGCAATACTTCACCCAAAAAAAAAAAAAAACTCTTGGAAAATAAACGACATCACACTTGCAAAAAAAGAAACAAAAACACAAAATAAAAAAAAAAAGGATAAAAAATAAAGATGCGTATGCCATGCAAACCAGCAGAAAAATACACGAAAAACACAAAATAAAATATCCAAACACACATATAAAATCTAACAACGAAAGAATATGACAAAATTTAGCCTAATAATCATCATACTTCAAAAAAGTCACAAAACAAGCAAAAATAACAGAACTACTATAAAATCTTACTCATTCAGCATAAAATCGTAGTTACCAAAGATATAACAAAAATAAGGATGCAAACCGACACCAAAATTTTTTTAAAAAAAAATTATAGAAACACATACTAAAATACATGAAAAAAAGAGCTTAAAAATATAAAATAATTCACGAAAAGTATATCGAAGTTGATACTTACAACAATCACTGTAAAATATGCTATGAAAAGTACACAATAATGGTAGTTACAGGCGTGCCTTTTTGTTTGCTCAAACCGAGAGGATGTGAGAGAGAAGCTGTTAATGGGGAAATGAAGAGACGGTTAAAGTTTTATTTTTTTATGCCCTTAAATTAGAGTTCCCTCTCTTTTAAAATTTTTATTTAAGACAAAAAATTATAAACTAATTTCATTTAAGTCCACAAAGTTTTTAAATTGTCAATTATTGCTGACTAGGCAAAACTTTACCATAAAATGTGCCTATTTCTAACACATAACTAACAATAAAGTGTTGCCTAACTTGTTCAACATAACCTAAACCCGATATAATACACATAAAGTGCTACCTAAGCAGCACTTTCCCACCACCATGGCACAAATTTTCAAAGCAAAAGCTTGAAAATGCTACCTCATAAGTAACATAACCAACCCCTCCCCCCCTAAACAATAGATTTAATAGTGCAGCCTCCCAGGCAGCAGTTGTCTCCACCATCCCACAACCTATTCACTCAATAACATGGATTGTTGCCTCCAAGACAGCACTTTCCAATCTCGGTAACATATCCAAACATCCTAGACAATAAATTTAAGAAGTGCAGCCTCCCAGGCAATAGTTGTCTCCACCATCCCACAACCTATCTCACACAATATCCTAGAGTATTGCCTCCAAGGCAGCACTTCCCAATCCTGGTAACATAACCAAACCTATTAGGCAATAGATTTAAGAAGTGCAACCTCACATGCAGCATGTTGCCTTCTCCCTCCCACAACTTATCTCACACAATAACCTTGGAGTATTGCTTCCCAGACATCACATAAACATCAACAACTAACAAAATTTCCTAAGGCAAACAACATTCAGTAATTGCCTGGACAACACTTCACCGAACCCTTAGATAAATAACAAGTCCCCTCTCCCTCACATCCAACAAGATTAAAATTTTAGGTAAAAGAAAAAAAATGTAGAATATATGTAATAGCGCTTAAATATATAATTAATAACATTAATATAGTGCAATAGAACACAAATTCGAAAGTAAAATAAAATAAGAACAAGGTCAAAAGTCTGTTATACTATTACAAAATTACATAGAATCTAAACAGTACTTTTTTCTAAATCGTCTGCTGTACAAAATGTCTCGATCTCCATATTAATAAATGGTGTAACAGCCACATCATCTTCTGAGTTGTCCAACAGATGGAATGATGGCATATCATAATCATAATCAAATCCATGTTTTTGTCTTTTACTAGCAACGACATCCTCATAAACAGCTGGTTGATTTACTCTTCCACCTAGTCTATGGATTGCAGTTCATACGGCTCACTACCCATAACCTGAAAAAATAAAGCACAACATTAAAAACCACATGAAAAATAATAATAATAAGAATAAATAACAAATGTAAACATCATATAAAGATGCATACTCCTTTCCCAGATGGTTCTTCCGGAGTCAAAATACTAATCTCCCCATTCTGCAATTTAGCAATAATCTGTGGAGCAGTTTCAATAACAACTTCATTGCTTGGTCCTTGGGCACCGTCAACAGCTTCTACCTTTCCAAGTACAACATCAGATGATTGCATTCCTCCAACTCCAACATTTAAATGAGAACATCCAACACCACTATCAACCTCTTTAACTTCACGATCTTCAGAAGATTTTCTCGACAACGAAACATGCTGCAATACCAAGTCAAGCTTACTATCCAAAGACTACAATAAAAAAAAAAATGCTGTTAGATTATAAAATTCAAAAGCAACAGTCAGGGTACAACGAATCATGCAGAGTGACATATGGATGTACTGCTCAACCTTGTTCCCTTACACAAACCATGATTCGATACTATTGGACAAATACATAAAATGATATAAAATAGTACTGTCACACGCATAAGGAGAGCAGATAGATTCGCATCAACACGCGTCTTAAAATCATCCATTGACCGCTGACATATCATATTTGCACAACAAAGATTGAAAATAAAATTACTAAAAATAAAAAAATAGTAAGGAAAATACAACAATAAACACTAAGGGGTCGTTCGGTTGAAGGTATTGTTTACGCGGGTATTAATTATTAATGCCGGTATTAGTAATGTGGGTATTAGTAATGTGTGTATTAATAATGTGGGTATTAATAACGCGGGTATTAGTTACCGCGGGTTTAGTAATGTGGGTATTATCCATGCATATATTATAACGTAGGGATTATTTTTTGAATCACTGATATATTACAAATTAACAAATAATATTATTATTTAAAATATTTATTTACTCCTTAAATAAAATTTTAAAATATCCTCAAAATGAGGGTCACTTTCGTCATTTTAAATTTTAATACCTGCGTTATTAATACCCACATTATTAATACCACCTTCTACCCCGCATAAAATAATACATAGATTCCCGCATTAATAATGCAGGTATTAATAATGCGGAATATACAAAAATGCAACCAAATGTTGCACTAATTTTATGCGGGTATTAAAATTTCACAGAAAACCAACCGAACGCTGCGCTAAATTAGCGCGGAGTTTTGTGCGGGTATTAAGTTGCTTATCCAGCAACCGAACGACCCCTAAAAGCACATACTACTTACTTCAACAATAACGTTTACTAAATCAGAAGGAAAAACTAGTGAAGAAGCAACAGGAGCATCACATGGAAATTATAAATCCACTGGCAAACACTTTCTTTCTTCATCCGTAGCAACAAGAGCCTCCATCTTAAACGACTCAAACCCCTATTTGCAAAATAAAAGGCATAAACTAGTTTACAATACAAAACAAATATAACAATCAAATCTAAAGACAAGACAAAAGGAAACAAGAACAGTGGATTACAGAGAATGCATGGAAGTATTTCTCTACAAGGGTTGAGAAACGGGGCTGCCTCAGATTGCACCAACAAAGCATGCGTGGAAACACACGAGGCTTAGCTTCTGCATATACTCGAAATGATGGGAACACTTCCAACGCCCAAACATTCAATACAAAAGGAAACCTAACTAAACAGTACCATTTCTGATTTTTTGGAGGCTCAGATTTAATTTGCGGCAAACAGTTTCTAAGAGACTCCACCAACCACTTGAAACCCAAACGACCCCAAGGATAATTGTAACGAAGAACATCATCATCAGTAACTTTCATCAAATGATTGCTAACCTCACAATCTTCAGAACGGCCTAATAAAACCCTCTCAACTATATAAACTTCAGCGAGCTTAACAACATCACTATCAATGTCCCAAAATGACTGCCCACGGCTCGATGAATCAACAGTAAGAAATCTCTTCAGCTCAGACAGTTTGAGTGTGTGTCGAGTTGGGAAATAACGATTTAATAGACGATTTGCCCGAGAAGACACCACAGTAAAATCACCGGGGCAAATACCTAAACCAGTAATCAAATGAAACGCATCCAAATCGAATACATATTGATGGCCGCATACAGTAAACCTAATCAACATTTCATTGGCGCAATACGTCTGTGAAAGAATCATACAATGAACAACATTCCAAGAAACATTCACATCATCCAACTCCATGAATTTTCCAAAAACACCTCGTTGCAATATCATCATCTGAGGCTCGGACAGAAACGTACTAACCAAACTATTATACTTCATATCACCTCCCCAGCAACCCTTAGCATCAAACCAATGCTCAAACTGAAAGAATTGATCTCCTTCCTATAGCACAACACATCACAAAATATACTTAAGCAACATAAAAAGTTAACATTTAGATGAAAATATAACTAACAAAAACAGACAAGAGAACATACATTACGACGCACCATAATGAACTCACACTTACAACTTCCCATATACCAGCAAAAAAATGCAATATCAACATCCAAAAAATAAAAAACAAGAATAAAAAAAAATCTACTACTAAGTAGTGAGGAAAGTGCAGCTTGACAGGCAACACTTTCCATACAAAAACACAACTCACACTTGATGTTCTGATGTCAGTTGTTGCCCACAGGGCAACAGTTTCAAGAAAAAGGAAGACTATGCTTGAGTCTTATGTCAATTGTTGCCCTGTGGGCAACACTTTTGAAAGTAAAAAGGATAATAAATTAACTATACCGCCAATACTTTACTAAAAATTAAATTAACTACATAATTAATATAATTTAGGTCAACTGTTGCCCTGTGGGTAACAATTTCTACCGTTAAAGAAAATCAAAGTGCAGTAATAATACTATAATAAAAATTAAATTAAATACCTAATTAAAATAAATTAATATAACAAATATAAACATTATCCATTAACAGCAAAATTTAAACATTCACGGAACAAAAAATTAGATAAATAATTAACATCAACAAAGAGAAAAGACAAATTCACAGTAAACTAAACAAAAAAAAAAGAAAGGAGAAGGAAACTAACCCTAATTCGAAGGGAGGGAGAGAGAGAGAGAGAGAGAAGAAAAAGAAAAGGGGCGGCAAGGACATAGGATTAGGGCTAATATTGGTCAGGGGTAAAATAGACTTTTCATCTGTTTAAAAATGGGTAGGAGGCCATTTTGCTAAAACATTTCTTAGTGGGGACAAAAGGACATAACCAGGGATAAGAGGGTACATGAGATGGATATTTTTGAGTTTTGGACGCCCTAAGTGATTTTTATCCAATGTTTCAAAATTACTTGAGAAATAATCAAATTACTGTACGCACACTTACAGTCTATTAGCATTGACAATACCTAGACTAGGCACAACATTTTTTTTTTCTAAAACTTTTGAACTAACATGATCAAAGTTCCAGAATTTTTTTTACTGTTATTGATTCATATTTAAGGGATTCATATTTAAGTGATTCACATTTATCCCGGAGCTTCGTATTAAAAGTCCCAATATTATGAACTAACATGTTCAAAGTCCCAGTATTTTTTACTCGAATCTGGCTAATCTTTAAAGAGTTTTGCACCGCTGGCTAGTTTTTATTTAGGGCGGCGCAAATCGACTATGGGGCCAAATTTTTGCCTTGATATATAATTATGTATTGACCAAAATTTGGTCGGACACATGTTCGGTGATATGTCACACTGAAGAGTGAAATTCGGAGACGATACATCAGCAGCTCGACCTGTCCGAGCTCACTCAGTCGATTGAATTTCGAGCACCATGGCCCCCAAAACTGACCACTTGAGCAGTCAAAACAGATAAGGAAGACATTGCAACTAACTCCGCTATTTTCGGGGAGGGCTTATATAGTTCAACTACTTGAGCTTATCACGCAGAAACGTGGGTCAAATAGAGTTAGACTAGGTTTAGGACTCCAAGCCTAGTACTCCATTCCCCCACTTTGTAAAAGACGCGTACGGAAATGCGGTTTGACATTCTGATCATTTGTACTAGGAAATATTACTCTTTTCTTGCTCGCTAATTGTCAAGCCCCTACATCATTAATAAGATTTATTGCTTTCCTTCATTACTGTTGCTCTTCATGTAATCTCTAATTCTTAGTGTTATCATTGTTCTAGCTTTGTTATTTTGATAAACCAGATTAGTAGTAGTACACGTTTACTTCTTGCTTAAATAACTGAGTCATCTAAGGGTTAATCATAGTTCACTTACTTCAACGAGTTGCAAGTCTATCAAGACATAGATTTAAACCATAATCAGTAAGTCTCGATATAAAATAATTATTTGTGGCTCAATTAATATAAATTTATTTGTAATACGTAAAATCGATTTTTAGAATATACATTCATCCAAGTTTTCATTCATCATTTAATTTGTTACTTTGATGTTGTCACTTGTCATTTTTGACTTGGAGGATATGAACCGGTTCTTCATTTTTAGTTGAACAATGTCTCATTTCCTAAGCTTCTATAGTTTATGAGGTTGTCTCTTGTGACATTACATAGAAAACTATATTTTCATTTTCACAGTGGATTGTATATATGGATAATGTAACCTTCCACTAAGTAAAAATTTAGCCCACAGGCCACTTTTGCCACATGTATTTAGTTTGAAGTCACTTTTTTTTATTGGTTTTACATAAGAGCCACTTTTTGGAACTTTAATCTTTGTAGGCTGAAGTTCAAACCTTGTGGATTGAACTTCATGCCTAAGTTATGAAGTTCAACTTCAATCCGTAAGGGCTGAACTTTTAGGCATAGATGCGTAAACTTCAACTTTTGTGGGCTGAAATTGAACTTCAACCCTTATGGTGGGTTGAAGTTGAACTTCAGTCCTTGTTAGCTGAACTTGTGTGAAGTTCAAGTAAAGATTTGGGTTATTTACAAATACATACAACTCTAACACCAAAATTACAAAAAATACCAACATTATTCCATTTTACAAAAAATACCAATATTTTTTTATACATTATATATAAAATCAACAAAACTAACAAATTAGGGTTCTTCCTTCTTCCTACTGCCTCCTCCCTCCCCCCCCCCAACTGCTACCACCCCAGGCGGCGGCGGCGCCGGCCGCCGCCATCCACCACCGATTTTTTTTTTTTTTTTTTTTTGAATCTAAAAAATGAAATACACATATAAACATTGATTTTTTTTTTTTGAAATTAAAGTTGGAAATATATATAAACAAAAATACATGCAAATACACAAAAAAATTGTGTTATACATATACTAAACACACACATACATAGACGAATCTACAGATCTACAAAAGAAACATACAAATTTATGTGTGACATTTATTACTTGACAAACACACAAAAAATTCATACAAAAAATACAAATAGATGCTCAGATATACACATTCATACAGTGATATACACATCTATACACTTGTGTGCTGAAAAATATTACATGTATATACACGAACATACAGATACATACAATTGTATTTGAATATGTATATTCAAATGCAAAAAAGAAGAAGGAAAAGCTGATCTGATTTATTTTTTTTTTTTTACAAAATACATATGTATACGTAAAAATACACACATACACATACAAATTGAAAAAAAGAAAGAGGAGAAGATTGAAAAAGAGAGGAGCAGATCTGCTCCAGTTCGCCGCGGTGGAGCAACGCAGCGGCGGCGACCAGCGAGGAGGTTGGGCAATGGCGGGAGGGTGGGGTAGGTGGAGGAGAGGAGAGAAAGAGAGAGGGAGAAGTTAGGGTTTTGGGTAGAGAGGGAAGAAAGGAAATGAAAAAATTGTATATTTTGTAAAATGTGAAAAGTGTTGGTATTTAGGGTAATTATTTAAAAGTATCAGTATTTTCTATTATTAAGTGGTTTAGTATGTCAATTAGCGTAAAAATGTCTAAAAATTTCGCGTAGGGGCCAGTTTGGCGCGTGCTAATTGATTTGTAGCCGTAAAAAATAAACTCGCTGAGAAATAGCCACCTCCGGACAAGTCCCAGTATAAATACTGGGAAGCTTCATTAAACTAACCCCAGTATAAAATACTGGGGCTTTGAACAAAACCCATTATTTTGTTATGGGGCTTTGTATAAAGCTTCAGTCTTTAACAAAATGCTGGGGCTTTGAACAATGAACAAAAACTTGTTCAAAGCCCCAGCATTTTGTTATGGGACTGAAGCTTTATATATAAAGTCCCATAACAAAATAATGGGATTTATCCCTTTGATGGGACCTTGAAAGGTCCCATTATTTTGTTGTGAGATTATTTTGTTATGGGACTTTGTATAAAGCTTCAGTCCCCATAACAAAATACTTGGGCTTTGAACAAGTTTTGTCAAAACCCAAGTATTTTGTTATGAGATTAATCTAGGGTGTTTTTTCAACGCTAATGGAGCGTAAGTGTGCGCGCGCGAATTTTTGGCTATTTCTCAATGAATTTTGAAACGGTGGATAAAACTCTTTGAGTGCGTCCAAAAATGGCTACGCATCAAAATTTCCCAAAGTTCAACCCACAAGGATTGAAGTTCCAAAAAGTGGCATCTCATACAAAATCAGTAAAAAAAGTGGTCTCAAACCAAAGACCACTAACAAAAATAACCTCTCATGCACTTTTCCCCTCCACTAAGTATTTAAAACTTCAATTTTCTGAATTATAGATTGCAAGACATGACCTCAATTTCTAGAAATTGGGTTCTGAATTTGAAATTTTTATATATTCACGTTTGGACATAGATTTTCTTCACATTTTTCAAAAAGAATTTTGAAAAGATTGTTTATTTATAGAGAGTAACAGTTTGTGAGCAATTTTTGAAGATGAAATTTTCAAGTTTGAAAGACTGGTTTGGACCAGTTTTTCAAAATTTTGAAGTTTTCGTTAACAAAAGTTCAACCCGTTTTTCAACTAATATGCATGTTCAAACATAATTCCAAGGGACACTTACAAAAATACCCACAAAATCAAAAATAATTACAACCACTACCAACTACTTTCAAATATTACTCAACCTACCCACTAAAATATTTACCCATTCTACCCATCCAGACTTGTATACCATAGTTTATGCAGTATACCATAAAGGTATACACATATAATTTATAAGGTATAACAAAGGTATACAGTAATAAATGACCCTCCAAACTTTTATACCATAATTTATGCAGTATACCTTAAAGGTATACACCTATAACGTATAACAAAAGTATACAATAATAGATGGGTAGGTTGGTAAATACTTTTAGTTTTATGGGTAGTATAATTTTTAATGGGTATGACGTATAAATACTTTAAATTTCATGGGTATAGAGTGTAAAAATCCCTAATTCCAACCTTCTAAAATTGTTTTTCAACTTTAACTTACAAAACCTTTTTTTTTTTTTCAAGTTTTAACCAAATCTATGTCAATGCAATTTGGAAAAATTACATTGTCTGTAACTTTAACATTTTTTTTTTACGAAAGATAGAGATATTTATCAACTTTACAAAAAATAGCAACATTCTGTAACTATGCTACAAAATATAGCAAAAAGGTAAAAATAATATAGCAAAAGGTAAAAAAAAAATATGGGTAAATATACTCCTACATATTAGGCTTTTCTTTTGCTGTAAAATCTTTTTTCCTTTATGAGCGATTTTCTCTCTCCTATCAAAATGGTTATATTTGGTTCTGATTTTTCTTCTACCTTATTTCCACTAAATAATTAATGTGTTTCCCGAATTTACAGGCTCTTATCCAATTTTCTCCTATTTTCTCTCACACGGGTTCTTTTTCACCTTATTTCCAGTCGTGGCCTATTTTCAATTTCTGTTGGATATCAGTATAGTTTGGCAAGTTCAATATAATCAGTAAACAAGTTCTATACAATAGCTGCTATACAACAGCAACTATATAACAATTGCTATACAATAGCCATACAACTGCAATACATCAGTCGCACAACAACTAAACGACACATCAGCTATACAATAGTTATACAACTACTATACAATAGCCATACAACTGCTATACAATAGTCATACAATTGCTATAAAACAGATGTTATATAACAACTGCTATACAACAATCATACATATGTTATACAACAATAATACAACTATCATGTAATATGTGTTATATACAACTGCTATACAACAATTATACAACTACAAAACAACAGCCATACAATTGTCATACAACATGAAAAACACCAGAAAATATATGTGAAATCGAAAGTCATGATTATATGAAGTGCTCAAACATAATATTGGTTTAATCCCAACACCCATAATACTTATGTGAAATTAAAGTCGGGATCTCTTGAACATTTACAATTTTGAATCATATTTCGGTTTTGCATTGAATTAGTTGTTTTTTTTCTCTTCAAAGCTCTGGTTCCCGTTGATTTCAAGTAGTGATCACTACTGGAGTTTACAAATTCGAATTGTAATTTGATTCAGTATAGAAGCATATTTCCTGTTTTTCTAATCAGGAAGCTTAGTCTTAAAAACTCGGTAGCTCTGTTTCTTGTTGTTATTGGACTGGAGAGATATAGAGTTGGTTTCTTGAAATTCTACAATTAGGTTACATGTTTGATAATTGTACCCCAAAAAATTGAAACTTTATCTTTGAAGTTGTGTTGTTGTACTTCAATGGATATCCTTGGAGTAGAAAGAACGTTATGGAACAGAGATAATGACGTTGTTTATATATTTAGGTATCTTGTTGGGTAATTGAAACCCCAAAAATTTAGGAACTGGATATTGATGCCCATAAATGTATAACTTCTATTTTATTGTTTGTATAGAAAGTGTTAAAAATATATTGCTATTGTTTGTAAAGATTGTAATATCGCTATTTTATTGTAAAGTGATTTCTATCATTACATAATTTTGTAATTTAGCCATGCAATTTTTAGGCTCAAGGAGTCAAGGTCAAAACTATAATACACTAGGTTCTAACGAACATATAATTGGAACCACTACTTCTGAGTTCTGGCCATGTCCATAAAGCTGCACGTGACATAATTGTTTGAGCATCTTTTGAATAAATCCAGCCTTTCAACTTTCAATTCGACTGTCCGGGATCCAAGAATTATACCATCATCAGCTCTTATGCCCAAATAAGGTAATTCAAAATATATTACTCTTTCCGTCTTATTTTATTTGTCATCTTAAGTATAAATAGTTGTTTCAAATTATTTGTCAATTTAAGAGTTCAATGCAATATGTATCAATTTATGTGGCACACTTTATTTTATAATTTATCAAAAAAAAAAAAAAACACACACATTTCTACATTCTGTAATAGTTTATTTTATAAAATAATTGACAATCACACAAATTTCTATAATTATCTCTAATAAAATAATTTAAAAATAAGATAATAAACATATTTTCTCTCAGAATATATGAATTACATTTCATTTTAACGGCATTTTAGCACCAATACATATGAAACCCGAAAAACACGTCCAAAGCATATATTCTCGCTACGCTACCTAACATTGTTGTTCCCCACTACTATCACACGTTACAACTTTAACATCATGAAAACCATAATTATCAATCATAATAAGATACATGTATATATTGTTTAGTAATACATTTTTATGATAAGCTTACAAAAATAATTTTTCTAATCACGATACATAAATTATAGTCCAATCACTATTCTATAACAACAATATATTTAATTTTATTCATAAATGAGGCATAAGGAGAATAATATGTACTCGGACCTTATCTACCAAGACGGCGAAGTTGTTTCCAATAATCCCTCCACGAGGAAAAACTACTATGGCTTGTAAAAATATCAATTTTATTTCGACAACCTATGACGGTATGACCCAAGAGACGTATTCACTGAACCACACCTTGTTGGAGTAAAATAATCTCCATTATTAGTCTACTTGTACTTGCAACTTTCATCTTCTACACATTGTTTAATCAAATCAAGTAAAAGAGATTTAAAAAATAGACAAGAAAGCAATCTTTATATTAGTACTACTATCGATCTATTTGATCCGTGAAGAGCACATAAAAATTCTCAAAAAAACATTCTTGGTAGTATTTCTTAACTCTTGAACTATCTTTTTTATTTTTTAAGTATTGAGAGGATAAACATTTTTACAAAGTTAACAGTACAGATATTGTAGTTTATAATTATAATACTATGGCATGGAGGATAAGCAGAAGCTGAAAAAGAGAAGACAAGAAAGTGGAAATGGCAAGAGCAGATTGGAGTTATTATTGGAATAGAGCAAAATGGTGTTCATATAAAAGAACTACAATTGTTGTTTGTTCAATAAACATTGTTGTTGCTCTCTATATGCTTCATTCTCTTTACACTTCAGCATACATGTTCTCTTACAATAATAAAGGTAACAAATTCTAGTAGTAGTAGTAGTAGTAATGTTTATGCTTCTTTTATTATTTAGGATGACCCCTTTTCTTGATTCTGAGTTTGGAGTTATAATTGGAATAGGATTTTGCTTGCAAAGTTGAATGCTTTTTTGATAAGGGTGCTTTTGTTTTGCCTTAGCTTTTATGTATGCACTAGATTTTTTTGCAATGACCCTTGTTCTTGATTTTTTACTTGAGCCCGAGGGTCTATCGGAAACAGCCTCTCTGAATAAGGTACGGGTAAGGTCTGCATACACCTTACCCTCCCCAGACCCCATGTGTGGGATTACACTGGTTATGTTGTTGTTGTTGTTCTTGATTCTGTTTACCCATTTAGGGATTTGTTGCTTAAAAAGTTGATTTTTTGTTTGATAAGGGTGCTTTTGTTTTGTCACAACTTTTAGGTATACAATAGACTATTTTGGGATGAGTCTTGTTCTTGATTCTGAAGTTTCTGTTTCCCATTTGGGATTTTGTTGTTTTTTAATTAAGTTGATTGCTTGTTTGGTAAGTAGGTGGTTTTGCCACAACTTTTAGCTATATTTAGTTTAGGTATACAGCATAACCAGATTATATTTGGATGACCCCTTTTGATTCTGAATTTTTGTTGACTCATCTTGGCATTTTGTGCTTTCTTAGAAAGTTGTACGCTTGTTTGATAAATGAGTGCTTTTGCCATAACTTTTAGCTATATCCCAGATCATGCTTGGATGACCCCTTTAGTCGATTCTGCTTTTCCCTTGACTCATTTTGGGTTTTGTTACTTGAAAAGTTGAATTTTTGTTTGATAAAATCAGTGCTTTTGACACAGATTATAGGTATACCGCAGATTATTTTGTAATGATCCCTTTTCTTGATACTGAATGTTTACGGATTTAAGGTATACCCCACATTATATTGTAATGATCCCTTTTCTTGATCCGAATGTTTACAGCTTCTAAGTATACACCGAATCAGCTTAGGAAAATGGAAGAGTCAATGCAATTGCGAAAACAACTAGAACCTCTGGATCTTATTAAAGTGGTAAGACCTTCCTTTGAGATTTTAGCATCTGTGTTCTGAGTTTTGCTGTTTTCCGCTGGACTTTGTTTGATGGGAAATGCTTCTTATCTGATGAAGGTAAGTCACTTAAAGAATGAACTTTTGATGGATGGAATGGTGAAACAAATACCACAGCATATCAAACAGAAGATAACAGATGAGATACTAATCACTTTAAAAGGCATGGATGCTAAGGCCGATGCCACAATGCTACAAGGTGATCTCCTTTAATTAATAAAAAAATTGCTATCCTTTCTTACGCCCCGGCACATTTAAGCTTCTATTAGGGAAGACTTCCTGGCCGTTTATTCTGAAGCCTGTATTAGTTTAGACTCCTAGTTATCTTATTTCTTACTAATGTGACTTTGGTCTGTGTAGTTAGTATGTAGAAATGTTTGTTAATAAAAAAAAGAAAAAGTGACAGCTCATAAATCGATCTGGAGATTTTACAATGCGATCAAGTAGTTACTAATGATGTTATCTTTATCTTGCCTAGAAGGAAGTTCACCATAGAGTATATCTAGTTTGCGCATGAGAAAAGTGCAATGGAAGTAGAAGGAAGGAGCTCTTGGACCAAAACATATAATTGAGCATCTAGAAGAACCGTCTTGTTATTACTCCAGACTCACTACTGTTGTACAAAACTTGCCATTGCACTATGTTAAGTATCTAGCTGTCACGTAGCACTCTCATGGCACTCCTCCATTTCAGCCATCTTATATTGATTGTCTATGCGACATCTCATCTATTGTGCAAAACAAACATATCACCGCAGAGCTATTCTGATATTTGTTTCAAATTAAGAGAGTCTGACATGTAAAATGAATTCTCAATTCTGTTAAAGGTTACCCTGTTCCTTTCTCCTCATTGTAACCAATAGAATGGATAAAAGTGTAGTTTTCCAAAATTTTTCCCTTCAAGCTTCAAGTTTGTTCAGACTCCAACTCGTCATTACCTCCAAGGTTGGTTGAGCTGTTGAGGAGTACCCTGTTGAATATGGAGAAAACCATGGCCCTTAAACTTGAAGTACCTACAATGTAGTAAGAGGTGATCATCAAGCTTGCCATTACTTTTTCACATTCAGCACCAACTTACGACGATGCATTTATGTTTCTTAAATTATTAGCTGATTAGATAGCTCCCCTAGTTGCAGACATTGAGAAGTTAGGGTACAAATTGCCACAAAGGCGAAATGTTAGGCGTTCTCTTTTCATTTGCCTCAGTTTTGGTCATCAGAATTATCTGGTACCTTTACGGTAGGAGGATTACACATGGGTGGAATAGTGAAGGTGCATGCGAGTTGGCGCAGAATCAATGTTATAAAAAAAGAAAAGCATAGCTCCCCTCATTGCATACCGTGTGAAGCATGCCACCTTCTTAGGTACTTTAATTCTCCATATTGGCATTCAAATGGTCACCCTCTCAGAAGATATTAAAATAAGACTTAATCGCGAAGGATTTTGATAGAAGTCCCTTCTATAGACCATCTTATCTTATTATCGCATGTGAATTTATATAGCTTGTGCAGGAATCTTTTCACCTTGTCACTCTCCCTGTCTTGTATGGTTTATCCGCTATCTACCCCTCATTCCTGTTAATAATCTCCGCAATTGTGGCTTCCTTTGTATTTGCAATGAGAATAGGTGGAGGAGTGAGCAGTATCACCACACTAAATGTTAAGCCAGAATGGACTACATTTCCCATTCCTGACAACGAACCTAATGAATCTTGAGACACCCTTTCTCTTCTTCACTATCCATTTCATAAGCTTGTCCTTTTTGAATAATTCATCTCTTTGAGAACCATCTGTAGTGGTTCCAACTGTATTTTTTGTTAATAACTTCAGCCTTCTCCTAATTTGTGAGCGTCTAATATTATTTTCCCTCTCCTAATTTGTGAGCATCTAATATTCTTTTTCCAGCAAACCTCAGTTAAACATTGTTTATCCGCGAAGACCCAACGCACTCTTCCTAATATGGGCTGTGACTCTCCCCGACTAACCAAATCAAAATTGATCTCCATTCAATCCTCCAACTTTTCTTTTTTAGATTAAAAAGATCATTTCTTAGACAATGAAGTTGGGATGGGATATGAAGTACGTAGGAATTTCCGACAGGATTGCCGTTATCAAGGTGCTTCCTCCCTTGGCAGCCGGGTACTGGGTACTGCTTCTTACATCCTTCCTATCTTATTCCCAACTTCTGGTACCTGCTTCTTACCATCCTTCCTATCTACTCCCAAATTTTTGCTCCACTGGTTGCTAAAAGCTCCCTCCTCGATTTTACTGCCGAGGGGAAGATCCAGGTATTTTGTTGGAAATTCAGCTACTTTGCATTTCTTCTGCAGTGGGGATATTTGGCTCGTCCAACTGCTATCTATTTGAATAGCTAACTTAGACGCCACTTAATTTGAAGACTGACAGTAGCAGATACATGTGTATATGACTGAAGTAGAAATGGAAACATTTTTAGATAAGGGTAGCAGGTTGACAGTGTAACAATGTAAGATAATTCCTTATTGTAAGTTTATTTTTGAGTTCTGCTCTTATATGAATAACTAGTCTGTTTTTATATTTTTCTTGTATTTACACGTTCTGTTGTATTTCATCTACATGTCCTGGTTATCATTGTTGATGGTGTTTTATTGAACAGATGCGGTGGAAAGTTGGCGGAAAGAAAAATTGAAAGAAGCAAGAGAACTTATTCATGAGAAGACATCAAATTCAACTATTTCCCCAGAGGAGGCTAGTATGTCCTATTTATGACTGATGTTCACTTTTTGCCTTTTTAGCTTTCTGCTGATGGTGCAGGAGTTACACATTCTTAGTTCCCAGGAACTTTAAAATAACAGATTATTTTTTGGTGACTTTGCTTGCAGGCTTACTTGCACGAGCTTTGGAGAACGACTGGGCTGAGTTGTCAGAAGACATTGGTCTCTGGGTACCTGTTCGGATCATTAATAAGGAGCACGATGACAAACCTGAGGGTGTAGAGGAACTTGGTAATGATGTAGCCAATCGTTCAGCCCAAATCCTTTTTGAGTTATTTTTTGGGTGCAGATCTGTCATTCAGCTTTTCATTATCTCCCTTTGAGCTAGAAAAGAATTCCCCTCTTCCGCTCCCCCTCTCCTTTTTGCAGGCGTCTTTGTTATTATTGTTATTCATTTTTTCTTTTTTGTATAAAAAGAAACAAAATGACTAAAGATCTACTTGAAAGAAGGCCTGCAAGAATAAAGTTCTGATCAATCAAGCATGCTTACATTATGTCCTTTCTATCACAAATTTGCTCTTGTGAAACAACAAAGGAGAATTTAGATGCTTACAGATTCTTATGCAACTTATATTCTCCAGACGGTGAAGTTATTGCTGGCAAGCAGCTTCCTCTCGAGTGTCATGCTGAAGTTCATACTGATTATGATGGTATTGCTGTCAGATGGGGTCTTACCCACCATAAAGGAACTGCATACGAGTGTTGTATGGCTTGTTTGAATCAAGCTAAGCATGCAGGACCTACTCAAAGGAAATGTAACATATGGGTCTACTGCCCATCAGAGACGGGATGTTACTCTCCAGATATTTATCAACACAAGCATGGGGAGTGCTGGCTGAAATATGTAAGTTCTACTTTCCCTTCACAAAGTTGACTACCTACCATTTATATTTGGCATACTAAGCTGATCTCAACCCCATCTCCCCGTTCTCATTTGCAAATGCAGGCAGAGGAACCTAGATTGAATTTTAAGGGCCAGTATCCTGAATCATACAGAAATGCTCACCCCAATGCGCCAGTAATTGTTCCATGGATGTCTGGTGTTACTAGTGTATAAATTGTCACTAACAAACTAGATGATAAGCCTGAGATCTTGTTGCTTCCACGATTTGAAGATGTTGAATAGCCACATTGAGGCTAGAAAATCGTGTGTCTGGCTGCTTCTCTTGTTGTTGTTCTTTTGTAGCAAGATAGAGATTGCACCAAAATAGGAAATTCTTTTATATTACACGGGTGATTAGTAGTGTGGTCCTGGCAGCCTTGAGGAAATACAGTGCCATGTAAACTGAAAAATGGCCCAAAATTTAAATACTCTCTTCTCCATGATAGATGTGTACTATGAATATTTTTGACATCTGAATTGTTGTTGTTGGACATTTTTAGATGTCTCATAAAATGGATCTTAGCATCTGTTTGGTCGATTATCGCCCATGTATTATGTAATTTAAACAAGAAATTCACTTGATATATAGTCTATGTAATGTTTGCTGATAAACTAATGCCTTTTGGCTATCCTAATACAGAATGTTTATTTGCGTCATTCGTTTTCTCAAACTCAGTTCCATTTGGATAATTATTGTGAAAGTGCCATATTAAGGTTTCAAGTTAATTGAGTTCAAAATCCAATTCCGACACATGGTTTCTATGGTCAAAGGAAATTGAGGCCCTCTTGCTTATGATGCATGTGATTGAAAACTTGTTATCATGTTCATAACTGTAATGAATTAGGATATGTTGTTGGGGAGGAAATTCACCTTTTCCTTCCTCCCCCCTCCCCCTCCTAATTGATAGAGGCTTTAGGAGTAATAAAGAACATTACTTCCTCTGTTTCATTTTATACACTTAGTTTGACTAGGTACGGATTATAAGCATGTAAAAAGAGACTTTTGAAAAATAATAAAAAAATGGATCATAAACATATCATGTCATTATTATACGTAACTGTCGTTAAGAATGAAATGAAAATGTTGATATCAAAAACTTATTAAGTATGAAAATGTGACATTCTTTTTTAGACATACTAAAAAAGAAAAATAAGACACATTAAAATAGCGAATATCATGCAAACATTTCTTATCCCACATGTTACAATTATGATACGTTATATACCCTGTGCAACTAAATGTATTTACACTTTTGCGTTAACCCAAACCACACCCTCATGGTAAAATCCATTCAATGAGAACAAAGCTAAAAGTTTACCAACATTTCCGCAAAGTTTATGAGCCCACTGGGGGTGAAGACATATATAATTCAATGTCAAAATGATTAATATCTTATACCATATTCCCATAAGGTAATAATATCTGAATGAATTTGTAAGTGGTCATTGTTTGGTGCTGCACCTCTTTCACCTTGACTTCAGTTTGAAGTGAAAAGTATAGAAAATATATAAGCATTACTATGAAATGGAAACACTATTAGATACTATATTTAGTGGAAAAAACTGAGATGTCAGTTGATTTGGCATAGTGGGTTGGGAGAACAGAGAAATCCAAGTAGCCATCACTACTTATCTTGAAAATTCCTTGGTCGGCTCTTTTAACGTTGGCTTCACCTTAAAGTTTAAAATCCAAAAAGTTCATAGAAGATGAAATGCCATTTTCATGCAAGAATTCCATATTGGAAAATCAACAAGCAGGTATATAGTTAAGTTTTGGGAACCTTTTCACCTACAACACTCAAAGAATTTTATCCCAACTCTTCTCCAAACATGGGGTTCTCTCTTAACCAAGATTCACCAAAATCTCTGAAGAGATGCAAATACTTCTCCTCAACTCTCAAGGATGCATTTGCCAATTGCCACACTTTTAGGGAAAAAAGTTCTACTCAAAGCTCAGACGAGGAGGATGTAATCGATGATTATGAAGATGAAGTACTAAATTTTAGTCAAGTGATCCTTCCTAGTACAATGCATTTATCTTCTGACATGTTTATGTTATCTGAAAGCTGTTTTGTGATTTTATCAACAGGTGTTTGTATCCATAGTAATAAGTAAATACATGGAATCGAAATGCAGAAGAACGACAACCATTTCAAGTGACAAGTTCAACTGGACTTTCTCTTCCACAGCAGGAGATTTATTCATATCTGCAAGGCAAATGCAACAAAACGAGAACAATGAAGATGAAGAAAAAGAAGAGGATTTCTTCTCTGTTGGGACTCGTCTTTCCCGCTGCACAAGTGCAAGAAGCTTAGAGGCATTTGCTACAGCTAAAACAACCTTTTCTCGATCTTCAAGCTTGAACAGGATTGAGTTTCAAGATTTTCCAAGGCACTCTGTTATTCAGGAATTTTCTCACTGTGAAGGATGGCCATTTGGCCTATGCCGTAAACTGTTGTTGCTTCCTCCTTTGCCAAAATCCCCATCTGATTCTTGGACATGGCGTAAGAGTGCAAAAATGATCAAGATACACTAATTGCTGGTATTGAAAACCAATACATATCTTTACATTGAAGGAATTTTACTTTTCTTTTTCAAAAAGAAAGGATGCTGTAACTTCATGTTTCAGGTATTCACCGTGTTCCTAGATAATAAGCCATAACCCTTGGGAGAATTGATACACCTTTACTATACATTGCATGCTTCAAACTTTGTGTTAAATGGTTCATTAACATCGCTATTTTACCAATTTTTGGCATGAAAGCCAATCAAAGATGTCCAAATATGCAGGTTCTCCATCATAGTAACATGAGGGATAAAAGTCATCTGGTGGCACAAGTGCCACCTCCAGTAAATAAGCAAGCCAACTTAAAACAAGCATAGGTTTCATCGGCCAGCAAGAGAACATGTCAAAGCACACCTACTGAAAAACAAAGATTTGAACTTTCTGAACATTCAAGAAAGTATTTCCTTGCATAAGTTTCTAGGATTATTATTAATTGCCAGTTCTAGAATTCACATGATCAAGCTTACGCAAGTGCGACATAATGGATCATATTGAAGCAACCTGTATTATCTAAAACAACAACCATTCAGTGATTGAAAACAAAAACAGGCTGGGTTTTCTGCCATTGTTGAATGCCTATGCTCTGTGCTCAACATAAGAACCAGCAAGTCCAGAAGTCCCCAGTACTGTAACCTGGAGTAAGAAAGGCAAAAAGAGCAGTGAGGATACAAATAATGGTAAAAGGTTCATCCTTAAGGAAATCTCATATGATTATTTTGAGAAGACAGAAGATCTTAAGGAAACATTTTGAAAAATTTATCTATTTGAGACAAATTAAACCCCATTATCAGAATAGCAGGTTTGCATTTCCAATTAATTAATGAAGTGATATTATTGTACACGTGCATTTATCTAAAGGGATGATGGACAATTTCATGAAAGCTAGCCGATATACTAAGTTTGATCAATACTTATTTGGGAAAAGGAACACACAGAAAGAACAGTCACTAGTCGGTGCAAGTTTAGAAGCGCAATTCACATTGCAGCTGGTATACACAGCTTTCTTTCCAGCTAAGAGAAGCATAATCTGTGCTGCAAATATTGCTTGTTTGAGAAGCTGTAAACTACAGAAAAGCTGAAAATCATGCAATCAACTTGCTTCAACTAGATGTACCTTTCCCCATGCAGAATCAAGGCCACTGCATCGCATCTTTAAGTGAATCATCCTAGTCCCTAGTTCCATCTCAACTTTCTTACTCAAATATCCCTCGTCTGGCCCAAAGGCACTCATGTATGCATTGTAGCGTTGGAATATAGTCTGCAGTGCATCAGAGAATTCTTTTGACAAAGGCTTCACATCCTGCAAGCAATATGAGTAATTAAACAGCAAGAACTTGAAAAACTTTATATCAGGCCCTTGGTTTCATAAAACTCATCTTACCTCACCACTTAAACCGATAGCATCATCGATCTCCATCTTCAGAGATGTGCAAACCCCGATGAACTCCTCAACTGCCTCAGCCGCGCGGAAAACATTCGCCAAAGCTTCCTGGCCAGTCTTGTCATCAGTACTTTTGGACAATGCATTCTTTGCATCATATACAACAGCATCTGGGAGCTCATTCCAGCTTGCAGCCATTAAGTCCTTAAAAGCACGTTTAACCTCTGGATCTTTTATGTCAGGCATGTGAGATAGATCTTCACTGAAAGAACGCATGCTTCCCATTGACATTGTGAAAGGACTCCTCCATTCTAAAGTTTAACCAAATCCAAGTAATGTCAAATTACTGAAGCATGATCATGAAATTAATACAGATAATAGGAAACTATAATCACTCCCCAGGCTTGACAATTAACAAGCTTCTCGTTTTGCAGATTCATCTTTAATATAAAATGCTTTTGTAAACCTAAGAAGTAGTTATATAAGGTCCTCTCTCCCCATTAACAATCCTAAGTATGTTGCAGTAATAATGATTTATAAGTAACTGGTTGTAGAATTCAACTCGTACTCTGAACCTGGTTCCTGCATCCTTACATTTATTAACAACTCTCTAAGGGTGGCTTGAGCTAATAGTAAATGGAAAATATTCAAGTGTTTTTGTTGTTGGTTGAGGGTTATGCTCGGACTTTATTAGCTTTAGGAATCTAATGGCACTCAAAGACTACTTACACTAGAAACATATTAGCATCCACATGAAGCTGATTCTATAATCAGATCTGACAATGCAGAATCAGAAAAGCTAAAGGCATTGAAGGATGGCATAAAGCTAAACCCTTCATAGATTAGGGAAAGAGATTTAAACACTGAGCAAGCTGAAATGGAGCATCAAAACCCCTATATTCTCATCTCTTTGAGCTGACATACGATTACGTGTCTCGCATCAATCAATGAAACCCAAACTAATTGGTCATCTATTTCCCTTACGCTCTAGCCGAGGGTCTATAGGAAACAGTGTCTCTACCTTACTCAAGATAGGGGTAAGGTTTGCGTACATCTCACCCTCCTCAAACCCCATTCGTGGAATTATACTGGGCACGTTGTTGTTGTTGTTGTTGTTGTTGTTGTTGTGTATTCCATTAAGCTGTATTTCATTCCCAATACTAAATCATTCGTCTTTCTAGACAAATAAGGATTTCTCTTAAACAGGTTCGCTTAATCTCACAATTATTCAATACCATTCATATGTCTCATAAAGAAAAGCCACTACTCCAATGGGCTAGTATTAGGCTCTTTACACAAATAGCCGGCTGGATGCACGGTTTACTTTACCTAGCCAGTATACATAGATTATACATTAATTACACAACAATTACACATGGATTAGACTATTTCGGTTTACTTTACCTAGCCAGTATACATAGATTATACATTAACTACACTAACAATTACACATGGATTAGACTATTTTTTGCGGTTCGGTGAGCGGCTATTTAGGTTACTTTCTCTGATCCAATACCATCAAAGATTTGATCTTTTTACAGTTATAAGCAAAAATTAATAGGAAATCACTTGAAAAATCCCAACTAATACAAATATCTCTTTCTTTTCCGGATAACGGTGGCCAGCTTATGCGCACCTTGAATAATCAATACCCATTTACTAAATTGAGCTGACAAAACAAAATCCAATAAAAACAAATACTAGGAATATTTATAAACAGATATCAAATAGTACTTACCAGTAACAGGGTTTCTTGGAGAAGCTGGGAAAAAATGAAGGTGGCGGAGGGACTGGTGGTTGACGGCGGCGGTTGTGGCGGCGGCGGCGGTGAAGAGGGGACTAGATCTACGGTATATGGAACGATACAAAGATCGCATCAATAACATTTTCTCCATTTTTACTGCTTAATTTCTTCTTCTTTGTTCACAGGTTTTCAGCTAAAATGAAAAGCGTCGTGCGTTACCCTTTTTTGTTATGTTTATAATACTATAAATAATTAAATATAAATATTTTTATTTAGCCAGAGTCTATTGGAAACAACCTATTTATTTTGGTGAGGTAAACTCTATTTATATTTCATCCTCTCTAAACTTATTTGCCGGATCAAAGTGAATATGTTGATGTTGTTGTTCTTGTTGTTCTATATAATAGAAATAAAACCATCATTGTTTTTTTACATTTTCTATTTAAGCTATGTCGAGATTACATAAGTAGGAAACATAAAAAAAAATAGTGATAATTTAAGAACTTTTTTTTCAATATTTTTAAGAAATATTTACTCATTGATTTTATAAGCATTGATTGTTTGACTGAACATCAAAATTTAAGAATAAAAGAGAAAAATAAGGAGTTTTCGTTCATATCCAAAGTAAGCTTATAACTTATAACCTTAAGCGGTCGTTTGGTTGGTGGGATTGGATTAACAATCTAGGCATTAAATTTAAAATTATAGTTATCCCATGTTTGGTTAGTGGGATTGGTTAGTACTTGTCACGACCCAACTTAGGGCCGCAACGGATGACCAACACTAAGTGTCGATCATCACTAATCCTACTGATAATCTGCTAACCATTATAACTGATAAACAGAATAAGCATAAACCTAGCTGATAAGGAGTATGCAATGCAAAAAGCTGACAAGGCTAACATAGCTGACATAGATAACATACTGACTGAACCACACAGGGTCATATCTACAGGCCTTTAAGAGTGATGAACTGAATATACAAAGGACGGGACAAGGCCCCGACATACCCAAGCTGGCTGACTGTACACATACCAAAAGATAAGTAACTCCGGGAGTAAGCGGAGTGACTCCAGTAGCTGATAGATGGCCTACTAACGTGGTCCAAGCATTGATCTATCTGCACCTGCGCGGCATGAAACGCAGCGCCCCAGAAAAGGGCGTGAGTACGATATGTACCAAGTATGTAAGGCATGAGCATATAATATATCGCAGCTGAATGAAACTGTAAGGCTGGAATATAAATATGTAAATATCAGCTGGAGCATAGCAGTATAGCTAGAAATCTGAAGAACGTACTAAACATGATCTGAATACAAACTGAAGTCTAGCTGAATCTGAAACTGAAGACTGAGCTGAATTGTACTGATAAATAACTGTAAATTGACTGATAACTGCTAACTAGAAACTGGAACTGATAGCTGTCAACTGATACTGACACTAAGAACTGGTGGATGATAACTGAGAACTGATACCTGGTACTGAGCTAAAACTGAACTGTTATCTAAACTGGTACCTGTCTGGTGTTATGGGCTATATCCCCCCAAATCAGGTAACTGAACATCTGAACTAGTATCAGTCTGGTGTTATGGGCTGTATCCCCCCAAATCAGGTAACTGAAAACCCGAACTAGTACCTCATGTATAATCATGCAGTGCATATTGTGGCTATATACGCGTATATAACAAACCTGGTGGGTGTTATGGGCTATATCCCCCCCCAGCCAGTAATATCTAGTCTCTCTGGTCAGAGTGTGTGAATGACACCCGGTCACACTAGGTGTTTCAACTCCCGCCTGAACCAGAGGGGCTGTATCCCCCAGACGGGTAGTATCACACGCAACCGGACTGTATGTCCAATGTCCAGCCTCTATGGGGGACTCCAAATGACACATAACATGATCACAATATAAGCATAAGCATGTATGAGGCATAACACATGTGGCAACAATATATATGGACTCAAAGGAATGATAAGAAAACTCTGGATGGAACTGTAGACACAACCTGAAACTTAGAATTTGTCTAACTCTTTGATTTTCAATAAAAATTTCGATAGAGTTTCTCCTGAATCTGGATGATCCGCAAAAACAGAACCAGTACTATACTACACACGGGAATGGATACCCGGATAAACTGATAACATAAACATGTTAAACGGATAACAAGATGAGAGTGGCGTAACAATTCCACGGATGTAAAGAATTTCTAGACAGTACCAGCGTCCTGTATTGCATCATAGTTTTGAGGGTGCAGATAAAAGTTATAGACCTCATGGTCTTCATGAAAGTTGTAGATATATGTCTTAGAATTCTGGAGATTCTTAAATCATCTTAATATCAATTTTGTATGAGGAGTTATGATCAATATACTAACAGCTGTCAAAAGATCAAAATGATTTTTCAGAAACGTTTTGTCTTTCTAATTCAGATGTCTTTCACCTTGGATTTTAGTACCAAATTAAGTATATACAAGGTTTCCTTAATACCATACAAGTTTCTCACAAGAAAAACTAAGTTTAGAACTAGCCCTCTTTTGCGCTTATGTCCCATTTTTTGGTCTGACTTCTGATGCTCATATCTTTTTATCTAGACATTTTATGAACAAACCATCAAAATTTTGGAAACTACACTCCAAGACCTTCAATTTGGTATATGATATGTCCCCAAAGGACCTCATATAACACACAAAATTAATTGTTGAAAAAGCTTCGTTACAAGGCAATTCCTTAGTCGGTTTTTCCGCAACTTAAATCCAATTTTTCCCAAACTTTATATTCAACATTTAAACATTATATATGGTCATATTATGACTTTAAACTCACTTAAATCATTCTTAACATGTCATTAGAATGATATACGTCCTTTAGACATACGGAGTGTAACAATCTTCCCCCGTTAGGAACATTCGTCCTCGAATGTTAAATGAAGTATGTAGAAGCATTAAACAACGATCTGTTACATACTGAAGTAATGAAGAGATGTGTATATTTGGCCCTCATGTCATTTTCAGCTTCCCAAGTTATTTCTTCTATATTATTGCTTTGATATAGCATCTTAACTAAACGAATGTCTTTCGTCCTTAGTCGACGAATCTGCCTTTTTAAATTGCAACTGGCACCTCCTTATTAGTCAACTGCTCTGTGATCTGTACATCCTCTACTGGTACAACTCTAGAAGGATCTCTGACACATTTTCTGAGCATAGAAATATGGAATACTGGATGTACCTCCTGAAGGTCTGCTGGAAGGTCTAACTCGTAGGCTACACGCCCAATTCACCTGATAACCTGATATGGACCAATAAATCTAGGGCTAAGCTTCCCCTTTTTTCTAAATCTCATAACGCCTTTCATAGGTGATACTTTCAGGAATACCCAATCGCCAATCTGAAATTCTAAATCTCGACGTCGATTATCTGCATAGGACTTCTGTCTGCTCTGCGTTGCTAATAATCTTTCCCTGATCAACTTGACTTTATCAATTGCCTGTTGAATTAAATCTGGACCTATCAATTGAGACTCGCCAACCTCGAACCATCCTATAGGAGACCTGCATTTGTGCCCATACAAAGCTTCATATGGCGCCATCTATATGCTAGAATGATAGATATTATTATATGAAAACTCTATCAACAGTAGATGATCACTCCAGCTGCCTCTAAAATCTAACACGTAAGCTTTAAGCATATCCTCTAATATCTGAATGGTCTGCTCAGCCTGTCCATCTGTCTGGGGATGAAATTTTGTGCTCGGATTCACATGTATCCCTAAACCTGTCTAGAACAATCGCTAGAAATTAGCTGTAAACTGTTCGCCCATGTCTGAAATAATAGATACTGGAATACCATGTAGGCGCACTATCTCTCTAATGTAAAGTCTGGCATAATCCTCTGTTGTATATGTAATTCTAACAGGCAAGAAATGAGCTAATTTAGTAAGCCTGTCAACTATAACCCAGATAGAGTCATACCTGCTCCGCGTACAGGGCAAGCTGTAATGAAGTCCATATTTACTGTTTCCCATTTTCATGATGAAATCTCTATTTTCTGTAACAAGCCACTAGGTTTTTGATGCTCGACCTTAACCTGCTGGCAGTTAGGACACTGAGCCATAAATTCTGCTATATCACGCTTCATTCCGTCCCAACAATAAATTTGCTTAAGATCATGGTACATCTTAGTCGAACCTGGATTAACAATGTATCTGGAATAATATGCCTCAGACATAATCTATCCACGTAACTCTACAACATCCAGAGCACAAAGTCTTTCTTTATACCTAAGAACCCCGTCACTAGTAACCTATATGGTAATTTCAGTTTTCTTCTGGCTATCTGTTGGTATTCAACTAGAACATGATCCTCATACTACTGCTGTTTTACTTCTGTAACTAGGCAAGTAGTGGCTGCTTTCTGAACTATAACTCTTGCGTCCTCTGAATCTATTAATCTGACTCCCAAGCTGGAAAACTGGTGGAGTGCATGAGCTAACTCTCTTTTCTGTGGCTGTAAATAAGATAGACTACCCATAGACTTACGACTAACGGCATCAACAACAACATTCGCTTTACCCGGATGATAAAGAATGTCCACGTCGTAGTCCTTCAGCGACTCTAGCCACCGCCTCTGTCGTAGGTTTAGCACCTTTTGCTTAAATGTGTACTGGAGGCTCTTGTGGTCTGTATAAATATCAACATGAACTCCGTACAAATAATGCCTCCAAATTTTTAATGCATGAATGACTGCTGCAAGCTCCAGATTATGGGTAGGGTAGTTCTGCTCGTGCTTTTTCAGCTGCCTGGAAGCATAGGCAATTACTCTTCCGTGCTGCATCAAAACGCAACCAAGACCAATTCGAGAAGCGTCACAGTAAATGACATAGTCCTCAGATCCCTCTGGAAGTGTAAGTACTGGAGCTGTTATCAACCTGTTTTTTAGTTCTTGGAAGCTGTGCTCGCAGGTATCAGACCACTTAAATTTAGCTATTTTCTGTGTCAATTTGGTCAGTGGAGTTGCAATGGAGGAAAAACCCTCTACGAACCTTCTGTAATAACCTGCCAAACCGAGTAAACTACGTACATCAGTTGGCGTCGTAGGTCTGGACCAATTCTTCACAGCCTCGATCTTCTGGTCATCTACTTTAATTCTTTCTGCTGAAACTATATGGCCAAGAAATGCCACTGAATCTAACCAAAATTCACACTTTGAGAACTTAGCATATAATTGCTGGTCCTGAAGAATACCCAATACTGTGCGTAGGTGCTCCACATGCTATGATTTAGACTTTGAATAGATGAGAATATCATTAATAAATATAATCACAAATAAATCTAGATAAGGCCTGAGTACGCTATTCATCATATCCATAAATACCGCAGGGGCATTAGTGAGTCCAAACGACATCACTAAAAACTCATAATGGCCATACCTAGTCCTGAATGCAGTCTTAGGTATATCAAATTCTCCGACTCTAACCTGATTGTAGCCTGATCGCAAATCTACCTTCGAGAAGCACTTGGCACCTTGAAGCTGGTCGAACAAGTCATCAATCTTGGACAGAGGGTATTTATTCCATATTATGACTTTATTTAGCTGTCTATTATCTATGCACATGCGTAGAGTTATTTTTCTTTTTCACAAATAATACTGAGGCCCTCCACGAGAAAATGTTGGGTCTGATGAGGCCTTTATCTAACAAATCCTTCAGTTGCTCTTTAAGTTCTTTATGTTATGCAGGTGCCATCCTCAAGAACATGCCCCTGATGACGTGCTGGTGCTGAGCAAGCAACTGCTGATCTAACTGGCTGGGCTGTACAACTACCACCCCTAGTCGGGCAACCTCTCATAAAATGGCCTGCCTTTTGACAAATACAACGAGTATCAACTCCTAACTTACATGGTCTCAAGTGGCGTCTACCACAATCTGGACATCTGGGATATGTCTGACCGGCCTATACAAAAGTACCACGACGCTTAAATCCTGAAGTCTGTGATGCGTGACTAGATCTGGACTGAGGAAGTCTATAAGATCTCAGGTCACGGGACTCTTGAGGTATACTAGCTGGTGTCTATCTAACACTCTGCTGCCTACTCACTCGAGATGTCTCTTTAAATGAACAAGACAATCTTCCCCTTTTATGTAACCCTCTATCCCTATCGGATCTCTGTTTCTGCTTATTCTCCTCAAGTGATAAAGCAAATGTCTGAATGCGTGATATGTTCATACCTGACTGCATAGCAACCGTCATACACTCGTTCACCAGGTGTGGACCAAGTCCCACTACATACCTGTGAATTCTATCCTCCATACTTGCTACCACAGTGGGGGCAAACCTTGCTAAAGAATTAAAGCGATAATTATACTCTTATACACTCAAACTTCCCTGTCTCAAGGTCAGGAACTGATCAGCACGTGATCTCTGTGTCTCTATGGGCATATACTGATGAAGGAAGGCATCTGAGAATTCCTTCCAAGTCGTCGGAGTAACATCAGGCCGTCTAGATAGCTCCCATGTCTGATATCACCCTGCTGCTAAGTTATGCAATCTGAATGCAGCCAACTCTACTAACTCTGTGTCTGACACGTGCATAACCCTCAACACTCTGGCTATCCTCACTAGAAAATCCTGAGGGTCCTCTCCTGTACGGGATCCGGTAAAGACTGTAGGCTCTAGCCTGATAAAATCATTGATCCTGGATCCAACATCTCCCTGGGCATCTGGACTGTGTTGTCTAGTCTGAGCAACTACAACACTGGTCAATAATCTGATGGCATCCCTCATTTTCTGCCCCTGACTGTTGGGTAGAGGAGCTGGACGTACAGTAGCTGCGGTACCTCTAATATCGCCCTGAACTGAAGGTCTGGACTTCTCACTCTCATCAACCTCAGGTGGCACTCTACTAGTACCCTGGCCGGCAATAGCCTTGCCCATCTGGGCAGCTGCTAGTTTCTTCGGCGGCATCGATTTGCTGAAAACACTATTGTTACAGGGCTGAATTCTATAATCATGGCTCTATTGCACGATCTAGAGAAGAAAGGAATACAAATGTCCTAAAGTGCCTTGTAGCCTCTTGTTCAAAAGTATGGCGCGCAACATACTCCTAAACAAGACTCTACTAGACACGGCCTGTAGATACCCTAGGACTGAACTACTCTGATACCACTTTTGTCACGACCCAACTTAGGGCTGCAACGGATCACCAACACTAAGTGTCGATCATCACTAATCCTACTGATAATGTGCTTACCATTATAACTGATAAACAGAATAAGCATAAACCTAGCTGATAAGGAGTATGCAATGCAAAAAGCTGACAAGGCTAACATAAGCTGACAAGGCTAACATAAGCTGACATAGATAACATACTGACTGAACCACACAGGGTCATATCTACAGGCCTTTAAGAGTGATGAACTGAATATACAAAGGACGGGACAAGGCCCCGACATACCCAAGCTGGCTGACTGTACACATACCAAAAGATAAGTAACTCCGGGAGTAAGCGGAGTGACTCCAGTAGCTGATAGATGGCCTACTAACGTGGTCCAAGCATTGATCTATCTGCACCTGCGCGGCATGAAACGCAGCGCCCCAGAAAAGGGCGTGAGTACGATATGTACCAAGTATGTAAGGCATGAGCATATAATATATCGCAGCTGAATGAAACTGTAAGGCTGGAATATAAATATGTAAATATCAGCTGGAGCATAGCAGTATAGCTAGAAATCTGAAGAACGTACTAAACATGATCTGAATACAAACTGAAGTCTAGCTGAATCTGAAACTGAAGACTGAGCTGAATTGTACTGATAAATAACTGTAAATTGACTGATAACTGCTAACTAGAAACTGGAACTGATAGCTGTCAACTGATACTGACACTAAGAACTGGTGGATGATAACTGAGAACTGATACCTAGTACTGAGCTAAAACTGAACTGTTATCTAAACTGGTACCTGTCTGGTGTTATGGGCTATATCCCCCCAAATCAGGTAACTGAACATCTGAACTAGTATCAGTCTGGTGTTATGGGCTGTATCCCCCCAAATCAGGTAACTGAAAACCCGAACTAGTACCTCATGTATAATCATGCAGTGCATATTGTGGCTATATACGCGTATATAACAAACCTGGTGGGTGTTATGGGCTATATCCCCCCCCAGCCAGTAATATCTAGTCTCTCTGGTCAGAGTGTGTGAATGACACCCGGTCACACTAGGTGTTTCAACTCCCGCCTGAACCAGAGGGGCTGTATCCCCCAGACGGGTAGTATCACACGCAACCGGACTGTGTGTCCAATGTCCAGCCTCTATGGGGGACTCCAAATGACACATAACATGATCACAATATAAGCATAAGCATGTATGAGGCATAACACATGTGGCAACAATATATATGGACTCAAAGGAATGATAAGAAAACTCTGGATGGAACTGTAGACACAACCTGAAACTTAGAATTTGTCTAACTCTTTGATTTTCTATAAAAATTTCGGCAGAGTTTCCCCTGAAACTGGATGATCCGCAAAAACAGAACCAGTACTATACTACACACGGGAATGGATACCCGGATAAACTGATAACATAAACATGTTAAACGGATAACAAGATGAGAGTGGCGTAACAATTCCACGGATGTAAAGAATTTCTAGACAGTACCAGCGTCCTGTATTGCATCATAGTTTTGAGGGTGCAGATAAAAGTTATAGACCTCATGGTCTTCTTGAAAGTTGTAGATATATGTCTTAGGATTCTGGAGATTCTTAAATCATCTTAATATCAATTTTGTATGAGGAGTTATGATCAATATACTAACAGCTGTCAAAAGATCAAAATGATTTTTCAGAAACGTTTTGTCTTTCTGATTCAGATGTCTTTCACCTTGGATTTTAGTACCAAATTAAGTATATACAAGGTTTCCTTAATACCATACAAGTTTCTCACAAGAAAAACTAAGTTTAGAACTAATAAAAGCTTCAAAATCTAAAAGATACATGCCTTGCCAAAAGAAAGGTTTAGCCTTACATACCTTTGATGTTTCTTGCTTCTAAACCTTGTTTTCCTTGAATTCAACACCTTCTAAAGCTTAAACAAGCTATAATACAACATTTAGGTACTTTGCTTAGCCATGAAGTAATTCTAAAAATCAAGCTATAGACGAAATTGAAGGTAGCATAACGTTACCTTAATCGCGTAGAGCGTTTTGACGCGATCCGTCTTCAGTTTCGAGTTAAGATTGATGTTGTTTCTTCAAAATCATAAAAAATGGTTTTAGACTGAAGAAAGGGTTGTTCCTATTGTGTGTTTTCTGGAAAATGTCGAGAGAGAGAATGATTTATCTTTTATAATTAAAACATTTCATTTCTAGCCCTCTTTTGCGCTTATGTCCCTTTTTCTAGTCTGACTTCTGATGCTTATATCTTTTTATCCAGATATTGTATGAACAAACCATCAAAAGTGTTGGAAACTACACTCCAAGACCTTCAATTTGGTATATTATATGTCCCCAAAAGACCTCATATAACACATAAAATTAATTGTTGAAAAAGCTTCGTTACAAGGCAATTCCTTAGTCGGTTTTTCCGCAACTTAAATCCAATTTTTCCCAAACTTTATATTCAACATTTAAACATTATATATGGTCATATTATGACTTTAAACTCACTTAAATCATTCTTAACATGTCATTAGAATGATATACGTCCTTTAGACATATGGGGTGTAACAGTACTAGTATCAGTTTTGTACTAAAAATTTGGGACTAGCAATCCCATATGGAGGGTGGGATTAACAATTTCGAAATTAATAATTTCAGAATTGCTAATCTAGGGATAACTCCTTTGCTACCAAACAAATAGTCATACAGTGATACTTTTGTACTTATAAGAAAATGACAATAAGGATAAAATAAAAAAATTGTAAAATTGAATTAAATAGTTTTAGTCTATAATAAAATTGTTTTTTGGAAACAAAAAACAAAAAGTGTTATATAATTTAAATTTATGGGGTATATATATAGCAACACAAGAGAAACATGTAAATTATTAGTTAATGATAAATGAGGTATAAAAATAGATATTTTAGATGTATAAAAATCGATATTTTCGATAAATATGATGTCTGGTTATTGTTTAACCTCTTACAGCATAATACTGGATTTTTAAACAGTATAAATTACTTAATGTTTATCTATGTTGGGTTTGAACAAGGCAGAACGATCAAATGGACAGCTATACTTGTCTGGTTTAACCATAATCACGTTTATACTTTGCAAAGTGTCAACCAGCCCCTTCTACTCGTCCAAAACATGACTTTTAAACCCTCCCGTCTAAGTGTGGTGCACAAACGCGATCACGTGGATTCCACGTCAGATTGGTGGCCCATATCACATGCCATCTATTTTTTTTTACCCTAAAAAATAAATAAAAAAAAAAAATCCAAACGACTTTACCCTAAAAAGCAAAAAAAAAAAAAAAAAAAAAAAAAAAAATCCAAATGACTACACGGTAAACAAAACTAAAAATTACTTTAACTCAAACAACACTTACCTAAATCCAAACTTACCCCATCGATTAACCCAAAAAAACCCGTCGATTAACAACAAAAAAATGTTCCTTGTTTGATTAACAATATTTTACTCGTTTGATTAACAACATTTGAAGGTTTCCCCATATTTGAGGTAAGGGTTTAAACCCGTTTCCTTTCTAATTCTTTTAATGATTTGTTATTTGCGATTTGTTATAAAAATTAGGGCTTTAATTAATTATGAATTTAACTAATTATGACCGTGAAAAGATTAGTCCTCTAACTAATTAGGGCTTTAATTAATTAGAAATTTAACTAATTAGGGATTTAATTAATTAAAAATTTAACTAATTAGGACCTTCATTCCATGTCTTCCAATATTAAATCTGAATTTTGTAAAAAAACAGACTAAGAAAATAATAAGAAATAAAGGGGAAGGAAAGAAACTAAGGAAAAAAAAAAGCAAAAGACAAAGGAAAAATGATGGTGAAGGATTTGGTATTGAAAGGTCTTAAAAGACCAAAAAATAGCTGTTGGTAGTGCTTTTTTACTGATCCACGCACTGAAAATTCGTGTGGCTCACGCTCATTTGCCACATAAGCAACTTACTAGACACATCAGCGCAGGAGGGTTTAAAAGTCATGTTTTGGACGAGTAGAAGGGGCTGGTTGACACTTTGCAAAGTATAAATGTGATTATGGTTAAACCGGACAAATACGAGTGTCTATTTGGGCCTTCTGCCTTTGAACAATAAAGACTTATACAATAGGGACAAACTCTCAGAACTAATAAATTTTAATTTAAAGATATGAGATGAAAATTTTCGCTCGTACTCATTGAAAGATGTACAACTAATCCATATATTAAATAATACACCAATTATCCCTTCACCAAGATGGTATTAGTTATACATGGATAAAGAAACAAAAGGACAAAAGTATCCTTCTCCTTTCCCTAGAAGCCAATAAGAGTCAAGCATCAAAAGATATAATTGTAAATTCTTTACTTTTTAATTTAAAACTAAATCAAATATATTAAATGATAACTTACATCTCCAATTTTAGTGCAATGTACCAAACACCAAAAAAAAAAAAAATCCATGTATTATTAATCCCTGTATAACTAATCCATGTATTATAATCCATGTATAACTAATCTTCGTACCAAACAACCCGTAACACTATAGGCAGTGGCTTGCCATTTGGACCCCATAACAATGATTTAGCAAAAAAGTCTTCCGCTAAGCGTAATGAATAAATTTCGGGTAGAAATACCCCTATGAATCTTATATTGACGCCTATATCTGTGCCTTATTTTCTCTTAAGTACTCCTAAGAGGCAGCACTTGTCTTTGACCCCCTCTTGCTTAGGCAACACTTGTTCATGAATTTTTTTCCACATTTTTCAAGATAACTTGAAGTGCTGCCTGGGTAAAACTTGCCCATTCAATCTCTTCTAATATTCTCAAGGCAACACTTGTCCTTTGACTTCTTAATAAGAGGCAAGACTTGCCGATTGATAATTTAAAGTGTTACCTACAGACGAAGTGGAGGCTATTTTGCTAAAATTATCTTAAATAGGGACAAAAAGACAGCTTCAGTCAATTTCGAGGATGATGGGTGACTTTTTCCGGTAATAAGATCAAAAAATTTCACTATGTGCCCTCCATAGTGAGGAGTTTTGAGAGTTTTTACCCGTTTAACAATATTTTAGTAAAATACCCATATATTTGCACAGGACTAAGACTTTAAGTTCCCAATTTGCCTTTTAGGCAAGAGGTCAAGTGCAAGTGTTGCCTTGTCAACACTTCAAATTATCTGAGGAGAATGCAGGAAGAGATTGGAAGGGACAAGTGCTGCCTTTTTGCCAATACTTGCGAGCAAGTGCTGCCCGGACAACACTTTCTTTGAAAGAATGTGAGATTTAAGGGGCTTCAAGTATTGGCAAAGGAAAAGGGGTCAAATGCAAGTGTTGGCCCCGTGTCAAGTGATTCACAAGGGTATTTCCGTCCATAATTTATTCATTAAACTTAACGGGACATTTTTTCAAAACTCCTATTAAGAGCGGGCAAAAAAGAAAACAATTGTTTAGTATCATATTTCTGCAAATGAGTCTAATAAGGTTGATGTTGGGCTTACTGGAACAAACCACTATTAAGCCCAATTACTGCTTTGATACAAAACGATAGATTTGATAGGGAGAATTGCAGAATTATGACACCATAGGCAATTTGGCCTCAATAATAGTGGTTTAGTAAAAATGACATCCGCTAAGTTTAATGAAAATTTTGAACGAAAATACTCCTGTGAAATCTTATAATGACGCTCGTATCCCCCCTTCCTTTCTCGTAAGTAGCACTTGTCTTTGGCCCCATCTTGCATGGGCAACACTTGCCTTTTAATCTCTTCCCTCATTCTCCTAGATAATTTGAAGTGCTGTCTAGGCAGCACTTGCCCCTTGACTTTCTTCTATTCTCGAAGGAAACTCTTGCTCTTTGATCTCTTCCTAAGATGCAGTACTTGTCGATTGATACTTGAAGTGTTACCTACGGATAAAACGAAGGTCATTTTGATAAAACTATTTTAAATGAGAACAAAAAAGCAGAGCCAGTGAATTTTGAAGACGTGTGAGTCATGACGAAATTTTTGGATTTAGCAATAGGTATATTACATTGTGTTAATAGCATTTCTAAATTTGTAAATACATAGTATAGGGAATGGAGTTCTTCTAGAAAGATACCTTATAGATAAAAGTTGATTAATAATTGAAATTTTTACGCCAGTTGTCGCTTTAAACACCAAAATTACAAAATATACCGATATTTACTAAAATTTACGAAAAATACCGAAATTTTTAAATATCTTATAAAACATAACAGAATCTATTTTCCCTAAACTTTTACCATTTTGCAATCCCCACACGTTGTCCTTCACGTTTCTTCTCAGCTTTTCCTGTTGTGTCTCTTCCCACCTTTTCCTTCGCGTCTCTTCCCACCTTTTCCGTCGCGTCTCTTCAACCTTCTGTAAATGTAAACTTTTTTCTGTGTTCTTCTCTGCAATTACCACAACTTTCACCTACAATTTAGCATATTTTCGTAGAAAAAATGTCAATAAGCAAAGATACTCCTCCATCATCTCGTGAAATTGGATCAAAAGCACGACATGACAGGAAATTTCTAACATTAAATCAATAAGGACATCGGTCAGTACGGAAGAAGCTTTGTGAATGTTCGATAGTAAAAACTAGAAAAATGAAGTCTACAACATCGATTTCAGATGTTGAAGGGAAAAAACGTTCTAGAAAAATAAGGACTCATGTGGTACGGTCTGAACCTACTGAAGGGTGGGTGAAATTGAATTCTGATGGAAGTGTATTGGGTAATCCTGGAATCATAGGTGCTGGAGATATAGTTAGAGATTGTCAGGGCAACATAATATGGGCATTTGCAGTGCCATTAGTGGTGCAAGCCAAACCGGAGGTAAAGCTAAACACGATGAAAACGCGGAAAAATAACAAGAACAAGATAGAAGCAAGACAAATCTTGCTTCAATTCAAAAGAACGACAAGGAACTAGTCTCGGGTTTGATCGAATCGGAGGCCAAGATACACCTGTACTAAGCAGCAATCCTCAAGAAGTCATTTGCTTCTAGCAAATTGAATGACCAAGAAGAAAATTTTCAAACGACTCATACCGATTGATGCAAGTTCTTTAAAAGCCCACAACAGGGTTCAGCTCCATCAGACTCACAATAGCTACAGCTATGTTTGATCATTCAACAAAAACTAGTTCCTTACAATGAAATGTAAAGGGGTTTATGTAGGCTACTCTAAGGACGAAATAGTAAAATGGTCACATGCAGCCAATAATAAGAAGCCACGCAGTGGCTGACTAGCTAAGTGTTCGGTTTCTGGAATTCAAACACTCTCAATTCAATTGCACTCCCTTCGGTTGCTTCAATGCTTGGCGTCGAAGTGAAGTGTTCAGTCGCTCCTTTTGATTCGAACACATGAGCTCGAACACTTGAACTTTGGATAATATTCCTTCGGTTGGCTGTTTATTGTTCAGCACCGATGTGAAGTGTTCGGTTGCTCCCTTCTTCGGGCTTGAGCTTGTAGATGATGCCTTCGGATCTTGAGCTCGGCCAATCAACTTTGGAGCAGCTATCTTCTCCCGACGAAGCCAATTGAATATGGACGTCATGCATGTTGACACCCAATTTCGTCCCGGATTTTAATCAAATGTATAATTATTTTAAATTAAGTTCAATTTTGAAATTGCAAGTAAATACTAATTTTAAAAGAGAAATGGAAAAAATCGCAAGTCATCCCTTCATTTGCTGCCTACTATGTAATTTTTTGTTTAATTTAATTGGAGGCTATATGGGTTATTAGACCTAAACTCAGTCTATTCGTGCAAATACCTCTACATATATATACATACTACATCTACAAAACCGTAGCCTCTGACCCTTACTATTTATCATCTTCCACACTAAAAAAAACCCTCCTCTCATTTACATATACATTCACATATAACATATAGAAGAAAAAAGCAATAAAAGGATGGAGACACCATTTTCCTCCTTAAGCCATTACACACATTGATATACAAATCAGAAGGAGGGAATTGGGGAAGGGGAAACCCCACCACCGCCTGAAACCCCATCGGGATCCACCCTCACTGGAGACCTTATTTTCATTTTTGTTCTGTTTGAGTGGTTACTGAAATCAAAAGAGGCTTCACTGCCTGTCGCCGGTGACTGGGAAATCACCCCCAGTCGTCGGTTTCCCTGTTCTCGATGTTCTCCTCCGTTTATGATTAATTTGTGATTGGAATCGAAAGATGAGTGGGTGGAGTCGCAGTGAGGCCGCCAAGGCGGGTCTGGCGTCGCTCCTCCTCCTCCTCCTCCTCCTCCATTTCACTGTGGTTCGGCTCGCTGTTATCAGTTTTTCTCACCGGAAACTTGTTTGCAGGTTCCTCTGTTCGTTATCACTGTTTTGTCTGGTTTTTGGGTGATTGGGTTTGGCTTAATTGATCAATGTATTACTGTTTCGTTTGCCGGAAATTCCACCGGTGAAGGCTCTATTTTTGGGAACATATCTGGTTGTCGCCAGGGCTCCGTTGACTCTTGGCTGAGTCGTCACATCTACTATTTTACCCCTCTTAAAAAATTTCCTTTACTGAAAAACATTTGTTTTCTTCTTTTCTTGACTTGTCATTGATGTTATTGTTTTATTTGCTATGTTGATGAAATACTGATGCTTCCCTTTGAGATTTTCTGCAGCTCCCTTTGATGTTGTGGTCAATGCTATTGTGTATTGATATGGTGATTGGCTTAATTGGATAATATGCCAAGATTCGACTTGTTCTTAGTCTCCATCGAATTGAATAGATTTTGCACTATGATTGACTGGTTTTGGTCTCTACCGATTTGAACAAATCTTGGTTCAGTTGACTGGCCTCTGAAAATAACTTATTTGAGGGCCTCTAGGCCGATTTGAACATGATACTACACATGACCAATGACATTATTGGAGGCCAAAACAGTCCCGCCTCGTTATATACGCACTGTCCCTTTCCCGAAAAACAAATAGGCTGATGAACGTATGAATTTAATGCAAAGCAAGTCGAATAGAGTGGTGGGTTTGGTACTTGGCATGGCAACCGGCCCGGGCTCCGTGTTTGCAGTCGTATCAACATCCCGAGCCTCTACGCGACACGCCATACAAACCTGAGCCTAAATTTTACAAAATAAAACCCCATTATTATTATTATTATTATTATTATTATCACTTTATTATTATTATTATTTTATTTTCATTAGTTGTTACGCTTTATTATCGTACTAATCCAATTTCATTTGTTTGTTTGTTTTGCGAGGTACATTGGGCATGAATATTGGGGATCGAGTTGGCTAAACTCACCAATCGAGATTGTTTGCATTGGCTTGGAGTCGCGTCGGGCTCAAGCATTCAAGAAAATGAGACATTAGAAATTTAGAAAATTCAAGACTCCCGCGAGTTGATCAATTTTTCGGGTTCTATCTTTAACTTTGCCTTCCTTTCCTTAGGGATATTCATGTAAATAAATGTGTAAAATACTTGTTTTATTAATAATATTTGATTGTTTGTATATCACTTTACTTTATGTTCATTACCTTTTACTTTGAAGTCATTATTTAATTTACTGCAAATTGGGGCCATCTTAGCAAATGCGTGCAAGTAAAAAGAAGTATTTTGCAAATAAGCTTTTATTCAATTAATTATTATTATTATTACTGTTATTATTTATTACTATTTTTTAAATAATTCTTTCACAAGAAAAATCCACTTGTAAATATTTGGAAACCTGTCGGATTAACTGTTGTTAACGGAATTTTGAAAGTGCCTTAAAAACCTTCTTTCGAAATTAGCAAAACCTCTTACCTTTAGAATCTCTGAAAGAAAGACCGTCTTTTTATAAAAATGGAGTTTTTACACGCATTTGCTTATTTGGTTCCCTGTTTTCCTTAAATTGGGTGGCGACTCTAAAAACTCCAAAAGAGTTAGTCCATTCAGTTGATATTCCTAAATTTAGTCCTTCGGGGTTAATTTTAGGGAGTTCAACAGGATGGAGACTCCTCTGGGGAGCAATAAAGGTTTTGACCATAAAGGTTTCGACCATAAAGGTTTCGAATTATTTACAACTTGCATGCTTAATTTATTTTTCTTTATTATATCTGTTTGTTTGTGTGCCACGAAAAGCATGTCACTGCACCCTTATTTGTGCACATATATAAACTGGCATTCCGTTCATATTTCCTCCACTCCTGGGAACCTCTTTCATTTTTACCCCAAATATCCGCGAGGTGCGCCCATGCGCACCCGCACTTTCTTCCACTAAGAACCCTATAAAGAGTTGGTATACCGGCGGTTGTCGTGGGAGTAATTCGACTGTGAGGCCGCTTGCCACTCACCTGTTAGCCTCAACCGTTAACCCACTCTTAGACGGAGCTTTAGGAGCATGCATGCATTTACACCTTAGTCTGGACGCAGTCCTTGCTACCGCCTTCATAGTTAGGAAACCGCCCTTACGTCAGCGGGTTCTTGAAACCCAACGACAATGCATATTATGTGCTATGTGATAACAAATCCTCAGTCCTAGCCATGTTTTGAGTATAATCAGTTTTAAAATTTTGTCTTTTAGGTTAAAAATGGAAGAATTTAGCATAATCTATGTGGTCATAGCAGTCCACGGAGAATTTGACATCATAGTGCAGAATTTTGTGAACAAGACAGAATTGTAGTCCGGGGAAAGTTAGGCAAATTTGAGTTGATTGTGTTTTGGAGATGGCCTGGTATAGTGAGATCTAAGAGACGAAGCCCCTGGTGTCTTTAAAAGGATCAGTGGGGTCCCTCTCGTGAATGGCTTTGTATGTGTGCAGGCCTATGCTAACTGACCAACTGCATTTCTTTTATGAAAATTGAAGTATGCTTGTCGCATACTAGGAGAGTGAAGCCCCTGTGTCTTTGAATGACCAGTGGGGCCCCTCCTTGAAGACTAGTGAAGTCTTGGCTACCTAAAAAACTGAGAGGCTTGATTAAAGCCGAGGACCAGTGAGGAACCCTATGAACAAGGTCTGTGAGCCTTGCAAAACCTAGGAAGTTGAGAGGCTTTTCCAAAGCCAAGGACCAGTGAGATTTTATTTGTAAAAGGTCAATTGGAACCTTTTATGATTTGCAGTCTGGTATTGTGAAGGCAGTTGAAAATTTTACCCCTGGATGTTGTAAAATAATTGGGAGTTGTTCTTAGAAGAGTATGGATGTTTGCAAAAGGTATGGAGGATTGTTTCAGGTTTAGATATTTGGGTTTAAAATTTGGTGCAGATGTTGTGGAGAGCATGAGCTATGTTAGAATTTCGAGTTGACACCAATTCGGAAAGATAGTTGAGATAACGGATTTGCAGTGTCAAGGCGGAGAGATGATTGTTATCAATTATTGTTATTATTTATTGTTTACTCTAAATCTGAATTGCTCAGAACTGACATGAACTATTTTTCATTACCACTTGCTTGCGAGATTAAGCTTACCTCTAGCACAAAGAGGTACCTTACAGGGTAGGACGTGTTTGCATATTTATTTACGCTCGACTACTTGTGATTGTCACATGTTAATTGCTTGCTTTGCTTTATTTGCTCAAAATATGTTAAATACTAGGTTTTCTTGCTTGTGTGCAATTTTATGAATGACACGCAAACTAACATAGTTATCCTTTGAGGTTTCTTTGTTTTGTTTATTTCTTTAGCAGAAATTTGATTTGTAAAGTGGCTGACCATGCAAATCATGCAAGATTCAAGATCTGATTGATGGTAGACACTCTAGCTCATGAACGATGCAGTACAAGAAGCTAATGACATTATTTGAAAGAACTTGGCGATTAAACTTAGTAGCATTATTTTTAGTTTTTAATTCAGATTGAGGCCCTGAATTGCGTTGTACTTTAAAGCTTATGTTAATCTAAATCAACTCATTTTGAATTTATGAAAGTTGAAATAAAATGCATCGCATTCTTATTAAATTATTTACTCTTGCATTTGTTTCTGTTTCAAAACTAAAATTGATGAACAAGCCAAAGCTTTGCTTGTGATGTATGGCAAAGCAACTGAACAGATTGAAAGCGATGCACTGAAAAGTTATTGTCTGCTCTTTGAATATCGCACTATTGTTAGAACTTCAACTGGGGCAGCCTTATTTGTTGGTATATGGCGTTGAAGCAGTGATGCAGAACTACGCACGGTCTGATTCCCAAGGAGGGGTACGTAGGCTTCCCCATCGGGCTCGACCCTTTAGCATTTAAATTTTTATTTTCCCCAAGAAGGACAACTGGGGCAATTTTTGCAAAACGAGTTGGAGATGCGAAAGATAATAACTGGGGCAAAATTTTGCAAGAAGCAGCATTGGTTATAAGAGGCATAATCGGCAAGAATTTTGAAATTGGTTAAGCAAACATTGCAAAGTCTAAGAAAAAGGACGTTCAATTTGTTTTAAAATATGTTACAAGTTTAAGTCAAGGAAAAATTTTCAAAATGCATCTTTGACTTCATTTGCATGCTTATTTCACTCGCTATATTGCATTAAAATATTTTATCTTGCCTCTATTTTTCAAAATCTATGCAATTTAAGTTCATGAGTGAAGTTTCTGAAAGCAATTCGCAAATCCAATTCCAATGAAGACGAGGAAGCAACAGAAGAAGCAAGATCAGGATGAAGTCTGCACAAATCAAACACTTCCCCCTCCTTCCCCAAAAGCTAACAAATTTTTCTTTGAGAGCAGGAACAGGAAGGTTTAAAGGGAAAGCGCCTTTAGACGGGACAAGCGACACCAATCAAGTTGACGACGCATATGATTCGGCTTGACAAATCATTCAAATCTACTCTTGTGGCATCTAAGCATTACATTTGATTATTGTCGAAAAGGGGGCGCTTTTCCTTTCTTACCATCTTAACATTGTGATAGAATTTACCTTGTGGTAGCGATAGACAAGTCAACTATGGGGCACCATGTGAGGTGTGTCTCGCCGGTTGGTTGTCCTGCAAAAGCATTATATTATATTATATACTTGTTTAGAATAGAATCGACAGGTCAACTATGGGGCACCATGTGCGGTGTGTCCCGCGGTTGGTTGTCCTGCAAAAGCATTATATTATACTTGTTTAGAATAGAATCGACAAGTCAACTATGGGACACCATGTGCGGTGTGTCTCGCCGGTTGGTTGTCCTGCAAAAGCATTATATTATACTTGTTTAGAATTGAATCGGCAAGTCAACTATGGGACACCATGTGCGGTGTGTCTCGCCAGTTGGTTGTCCTGCAAAAGCATCATGTTATACTTGTTTAGAATAGAATCGACAAGTCAACTATGGGACACCATGTGCGGTGTGTCTCGCTGGTTGGTTGTCCTGCAAAAGCATTATGTTATACTTGTTTAGAATAGAATCGACAAGTCAACTATGGGACACCATGTACGGCGTGTCTCGCTGGTTGGTTGTCCTGCAAAATCATTATATTATATCTTGTCTAGAGTAGAATAGACAAGTCAACTACGGGACACCATGAGCAGTGTGTCTCGATGGTTGGTGTAATCACCTAATTCTGGCACCAAAATACCAAAATTACGTAAAATAGTTGTTTTAATTATTATGTGATTTTTTGCTAGATTCTATCCTTTATTTAGCCGTGTTAATTTAATTTGCTAGATAAAAATATTAGAAAATTACTGAAAAAATAGAATCATATGTGGTTAGTGTCAACGTGACATTTTATGTGTTAGCATGCTTTAATTTAGTAATTGATTATTATTTGATGTTGATTTGTGTGTAATTGACAATATGGGTTAATGGCTATTATTAAAAGAAATCAGCCCAAAAGGTTAGCCCAGTCCATCTCCCTTTAACCCGGCCCATCACCATGATATAAAACCTAAATTTTTCCATTTTAGTGACTTTTCCCCAATCTCCTAAGACCTAAAGGCAACTCTTGCCAAAGTAGAAACCACCGCAGACCGCCGCTCCTCCGCCGCGAACCGCCGATGACCATCCACCTAACGGCACAAATTTTACCTTCCCAGAATCGCCGTCGCACCCTCTATCCCGAAGTGAACTCAATTTCTTAAAATTACCACTGATTCCGCGTAGATCGAGGCTCAATGTTCAGATGAAATCCTTACTTCGGCGTCCTCTCGTGTTTTTCGGTGAGTCTCACACGCCTAGTCTCAAATTCCGTCTGGCAGCTTCGTTAGGTTTCTTTGTTACTATCTTTCTCGGTTCTTTCTTTCCATTCTTATCTTGTTCTAATTGAGACGACCCCAAATGAGGTCGTTTCAATTAGAACAAGTAAAGGTGGTAGATTTTGCTCTAGTTGCTGCCATGATGATGTTGTTGTGGGCGTGAGTGTGATTGCTTTTTCCGTGGGGGTAGTAGGGCTGCATTTTTTGAAACTGTGGTGTGGAGGAGGAGCGATGATGGCGCTGATGTGATGGTGCTAATGTCGGTGTGGTGACGTCGAGGCAGTTATTGGCGTTGATTTGTGGTGATTGGGGACTGTGATGTCGATGCTTTGAGCGATGGTGATGAAGAGACAGTGGAGGTATTGCCGAACGTGAGGGTGGTGATGTCGTTTCATTAGCGGAGTTAGGGAAAGCTTTGGTGACTCGACGAGAGCTTGGCGTAGCGAGGCAGGGGTGACTCTGGATGTTGTGTGGTGATGTTGAAACTGATCCGAGGCGAGTCGAGGCTGAGCGATGGCTCGTGACGGGTTAGATGGGATTTTGATGCTGAGATTTGACTTAGAAGGAGGGGCTGCTTTTCAGTGTTGGAGGGGCTGTTTGTTTGAATCCGAGGCAGCAGTGGTGTTTGGGTATGTGATGATGATGTTTTGGACGAGGCGAATTGAGGCATTGGCTTTGGGACTGTTTTTCAATGGCGAGGCTGTGATGCTTGTTCAACAGCGAGGCAGTGATGGGAACACGGAGGCGAGGCAGCCTGTGGTGATAGCGATGCGACTGTAGGCGCAGCAGCTTGTGATGATGTGCTAGCAGCTTTGACAGTGATGGTGAGACACTGGTGGAGCGATACAGAGGCAGCTGGAGGCTCGGCAACAGCATAACAGTGGTAACGAGAGCAAGATTGGCTTTCAACGGGTTAGGCAGTGAAGCGAACCCCTTAATTTCTTCCTTTCGTTTACCAATTTGTTTTCGGTAATTTTGGAGTTTGATGTTAAGAAAAGTGTTGTCACTTATGTATGCTTTCCTGTTCAATGAAATTTGATTAAGCAAGTATTTGTTTGGTTCTTCAAGCATGATACTAGTGTGCTATCTCTGTTCCCTCTTATTTTATTGTTTCGAAAGCATTGAATCGTTTCTGTTCGTATTGAATTGTTTGGAATCATTGTGAGGTTAACTTATGTCGAGCATGAAAGCGCGTTTCTGGTATTGTGATCTAGTTTAGAACCTGTGTTGATTTGTTCTTTGATGCTGAGTAATGGTTTTAATTAGTTCATTGTGAGTTTTTGTTTTGTCTGTGAGATTGTGTGTGGGCTGCATAGATACTGCTGTGTTGTTGTTAACTATGACCTTGTGTTAGCTATGAACTTTTTGAAATCTGATTGTATAGAGCAGGGGGAGTTCAGTTTAGTGTAATTTGCAATGACTTAGCTTGATCCGCTTGGGTTAACCCCTTAGTTTGATTTGTTAATTAACTGGGATTTGGTTTAGTAAGAGATTAGGAAGTCAGATGTATGGTCTGTTGTTAGAGCTTTGTTTCAGATTTGTTAAATTGTTCTTTGGTGGACTTAGTCCATTCAATTTAGTTTGGTCATGATGGTTTGATTTGCTTAGATAGTTTAGATGACATAGGATTGATGATGTCAAAGAAGGAGGCAAGGAAGTACAAGGGTGGCAGCAGAGAGTTCTGCCCCCTTTTGGGTTCTGGTACAGCCCTGCAGGCAGAGAAATGATGGCCTGAAATGGCTAAGGCTTGGGCACATGGTCTGGTCTTCTTACTGGTACACAGACCCCACTTCCCCTTCTATTAGAGAGCCCTTTACTCTCATTAAAAAGGGCAGGAGAGAACATAAAACAGAACTGAAACAGAGAATACAAAAACAAAAAAAGAACAGAGAGTGAAAAAGAACAGAATACAAAAGAGAAGACATCAACAGAGAACAGGGGAGATCTGAAAACATTTTTTCTTCTGGACTTTTTGGAAGAAAAGTAGATCTGAAACCCTCCTACACTTGACTCTCACTTCTCATCTCACTTAAAGAAAAAACATCTCACAATCTGAAAGGTATTTTCCCACCCTTACATTCTTTAAATCTGAAATTTAGAAGGAAGAAAAGAGTGAGCAAATATATCAAAGTTTAGTAAGGTCTAGGAAATACTTGAGAGTTCAGATCTGAAAAATGGTTTGAAAGAGTCTTTGAGGGGGTGAGAAGTCATAGAATGGGATCTTAAGGATACTGGTTTGTTGCTATTTACACTGTTGCTGGTGTGGGACTTGGTTACTGACTCTTTCTTTGGAGTTCTATCCGCTAGCGTTGTTGCTGGGAGTGTGCTGTGTGTGCTGGCTTGGATCTTGGCTATTGACTTCATTGTGGTTTGGTTTTTTTTTGAAAATTTCAGCAAGAGGTATTTTCTTTTAAACTTGTAAGAACAATTTTTTGGGTGTCTTTATATATGAGATGAAGTGTTTAAAGTCCAAAGGGAACCTGTTTTTGTATGGATGTTTCATTTACTTTTACATATGAATTGCTGCTCTTTCGCTAGAAAGGAAAACATAGGAGTTGAGCTGTTTCGGGCCTTCTTTATTGGGTTGCCTGCTTCTATGACTTTGTGTGAATTGGTTATGGAAATTCAACGTATTAACTAGTGGATAGATCTAAAAATGAGTAAGCAAACTAAGACATCAAATGCAAAATTTGGTTTAAAAGTATGGCAGTAAACAAATGTTTAATTGATAACGTTTCCTTTTCCCTTTTAAAACTTGTAGCAAAATCTTCATGAAATGAATGAGTGAAAGTCTCACGTTAGGGAAGTTGGCAGGCCAAGTTTGCTTAATTGTTTAACCAATTGTTCATATTGAAACTCATTTTAATTCAAGAGATTTCGAACGGGTGAAGTGCCTGCGCGATTTAATTGATTTTAATCGGAAGATTTCGAACGAGTGAAGTGCTCGCGCGATTATATCTCGATTTGAGTTTTCATTTGAACGAACAAATTTATAATCAAATCAAAAGCGTAACAAAACAAAGGCAAAATAAACAAATAATTTTTAAAGAGTCAAAATGCATCAATAAAAGCAACTGTGCTTGGCACAGGACTCGAGGGTGCCTAACACCTTCCCGAGAGTCAACCGAGATCCTTATCTGGAACTCTGACGCAGACCATTTACGAGTCATAGGTGTTCTAGGTACACCACTTTGGTGACTTGGCACACCTTTAACTTGACAAGTGGCGACTCCGAAAATCTCTTAATTTTGTGTACCTTTGAACACCGTCACAGACCTTTTAAACTAATAAGTATTATTTTCCTTCTTAAGTTGAAAAAAGGGTCGTGACAGCTTGGCGACTCCGCTGGGGAGGAAAGTGAAAACTGAGAGTCTCAGGCTTTAAAATTTGTCGCTTTCGGCTTTTGAATATTGTTTGTATATGTTGCCTTGAGTGTTACTGCTTTGATATAATTGAACTGTATATACACAACTGTCTTCTCGTACACCTCTGAGTCTTCTGGAACACTGCACACATGCACGCCAGTTTCGCTTCGGCGTCTGGAATTTCTGTCGTGTCTCAGGACACAAAAAGTTAACCCTTCTTAGGAGGAGGTGCGTTGGGTTAGGCCGTTAGACGTTGTCGACCGGTACCCCCGAGGCACTTCCAAATTGCTGAACCACTAGATCATAAACCCAATGAGTCACCTAGAGTTGAACATGTGCTTTTGTCTAGTCCGATTTATCTGCATGTCATTAGACTTAGTGAGGTGCGGTACACCAGTACCGCACTTGTCTAGGCTGACTCACTCGTGTCAGGATGGGGCCCGCATTCCCAAAAGACACATCATGAGCATATAATGTGTTGCATTTGTTCTAGTCTAAGGGTTGTTATGCTGACCGATCACCGAGGGATGAGAGCCAATTTTTGAAAAAAAAAAAAAGTGAAAATGATAGAAAATTGGGTTTAGTCCAGTGTCCCGAAATATTTTGTTTAGTTGTCCTTTTACGCCGTTATAATGGCGAAAATTTTTCAAATTTTTTTTAGTCTCATTTTATGTCCGGGCTGGGTCCCAAGTGTTAGAAAATAATGTGTCATAGTTTTGCGCCGTTATAATGGCGAAATTTTGGGACTCTTTTGTGTTGAGTTTGTATCCGAGTCAAGTTCATATTTTTGAAATTAAATTTTTTTTTTTTGGAACCAATTGTGTGTTTAATTAGTATAACGTTTTGTATCGAAGTAGTTATCGTGTCGTCATAATGGTCAGATTTTTTAAATACTCTAAGATTCATTTTCAAATTAGATTGAAGAGTTTGTTTCAAAAATCAGTTGTGCCCCATCTTTACGATGTCGTAATGTCCGATTTCGGGATTGAAAATAAAAAATTAAATTAAAAAAATAGGTTCTGTTTTCATAATTCGTTCTTAATTTCAGTTTGAATCTCGGGTTCAGTTTTAATTTTTTCATTAAAAAAAATAAATTTTTTTTTTTTTTTTTGGAAACCCACTTTATTTTGTTTTGTTAAGGTCAAGTTAGGGTAAGGACAATCAATTACAATTACTTGAACCGTATTTTGCTTTGTTCCTCGTGTAATAGTCTGACTCTACTCAAATGTCGAGTCTCGTTATTTTCACAGTCCGGGTGGCCTCGCCCATTATCATGTCTGTCAGCTTATGTCTTTTGGCTCGCAGGTAGTGTTAAATATTATTTTGAGTCGGTCTAGTATCGGTGTTAAAATCATGTTTGTTGAGTCAGAAAGGAATTTTTGAAAAAAAATCAAACAAATGAAAGAAAATTGAAAAAAAAACTTGTCTATTGAGTCGGTCTAGTATCGTAGTTTAAATTTGTCTATTACTTTGATGTAAGGGATATTCGAAAAAAAAAAAAAAAAAAAACTCCAAGCTCGTCTTTGTTTTAAATTACGTGCCAGTTACAATTTTGTTCTGATTTTGCTCAAGGCACGTTGTAATCTTTCGGGGATACAACCAGTACACTCGGCTTATGCCGTTAATCGTTTCGGGATGACGCATAACAACCTTAGGCTGCAATCTGTGATTCTTTTTGTGCTAACCTGATTTGTTTCAATAGTTTGGAGTTGGAGATTTGGTACGGAATCCTGGCATCGACCCATCCATACATAACTAAATCAAAGGGACCTGTGACTTCACCTCTAGCCATGCCATCTGATGGAGAGAGGTCCGAGACCGGTGCCCGGGAACTCTTGGCACTGGAAAATGAGAGATTGACTGGGGAGGTTAATACTTTGAAACAACTCGTGGCCGACATGCATCACGCACTGACTACAGGACGGACACCTCATCCTATTCCAACGGACCTAGATGGGGTTGTGCCGACAGCGGTACAACGAGCACCGGGCACATCTACGGCAGTTGAGGATCCCACTTATCCTACTAGTCTTGCCCCTGTCCGTGGCGTAACAAATGAAGTTGAAGTGCGTCCTCATGCACCACCTCCACCAGAGGGACAATATGGCCCACCTCCAGCACAAGTTCCAGTTTTTCAGGGCCCAGCTAGGCCAGTCACGGCCAGGTGCAACAATGACCCACATCTTCAAGTTGGGGACCAACACTATGATCCGCCTCATGAATCCAATTTCCAGCAAAGTGGTCCATATAATCAGGGTTTCCATCACAAGTCTCAAGTTGAGCTCGATCGGTTGGGAAAAATGGACGAGAGCGAGGTTCTGAGAAAGGTGAAGGGCCTAGAACAAGCTGTGAGAATTATGCAGGGATATGGAGATCATTTCAACACTTCTTTCAAGGATCTTTTCCCTTTCCCTGAATTGCAATTGCCAGAGGGATTCACGGTGCCAAAGTTCGATCTATACATTGGGCAAGGAGATCCAAGAGTTCATATGAAGACCTACTGCAACAAAATGAGAGGGGTCAAGAAAGACAAGCTGTTGATAGCCTACTTTTCCGAAAGCTTGGGGGGTGCAGCTGCTGAATGGTTCATGAGGCAGGATGTAACTAAATGGTTGGCATTTGATGACATGGCGCAGGCATTCTACGACCAGTACAAGTACCACATTGAAGTTTTGCAAGATCGATCCTCTTTGGATGCGATAAAAAAGAAGCCAAGTGAAAGCTTTAGGGAGTACGCCCTCAAATGGCGCGAGCAGGCCGCTCGAGTGAGCCCCGCAATACCGGACGACGACATGGTCCGTTTGTTCATCGAGGCGCAGGATGAGGCGTTCTATGGTGCATTGATCGCCGCCTTTGGGAAACCGTTTAGTGAAGTCGTCAAGATGGGAGAAATGATTGAAAGAGGAATCAAGGCAGGCAAGATTGTCAGCCAAACAGCTTTGCGAACCCAGGAAGAAGCCTTGGGGAAGAAGAATCAAGATGATGTAGCCATGGTGGGTTCGGGTTCACAAAAGTGGAGCGAGGAAAGATACAATCAAACCCACTCATACCAAGCTCCACGGGTACACCCTCCACAACACTACTACACCTCACAAAATCCGCAGTATTCCGTCCCTCCACCCCAATACTTAATCCAAACAGCACAGCCATATGCTCCAATATCATCTTATCCGCAATGGCGTGCTCCAGCCCCACATCCTATATATCCCATTCACCAAGCTCCACATAACCAATTCCAGCCTCCACCGAACCTTCCCTACCGACCAAAAGGTCCTCCAGGCTTTCGCCCAAAGGTTGAGTATAAAAGGGTGCATCAAGTGAAAAAAATGAGTTCACGCCAATTGGAGAATCGTATGCCGAACTTTTTCAGAAGTTGCAAGATTTGGACATACTGAAACCGATCAATGGAGGAATGCATCCTAGGGATAGGATTGACGACTCTCGTCAATGTGCTTACCATTCAGGTGCACCGGGGCATGACACTGAGGATTGCCATTTTCTCAAGAAGGATATCCAAGCTTTGATTGATAACGGTCGGATTCAAGTTGAGGGTTCAGATGTACCAGATATAAATCGGAACTCACTGCATGTCTGTGATGATGTGCATATGGTGGGTATGGTGGATGTAAGAAGATTTGAGAGCTGAATCTGCAATGCCGATAATATCTGTTGGTGAGGTGTCAGTTGGGGCCAACAAAATGCCAGTGACAATGAACTGTGTTCCGGAGATTGTGCTTGGGGTGGCAGACAAAGTAAGGGTTGAAGAAATGAAGAGGATGAACATGTCTCTCGAGAAACCAGTTCCATTCATCAGTCCCAAAGAAGTGAAGTCTACCCCAATGGAAGTTGGACAAAATGAGGAAAAGCAGAAGATCTTGCCAGATTCAGGGATTTTCTTTGGTATCAACATGGTACATTTTGGTGAAGGGCTCAACAATGCATGAAAAGCAGGGAACTGATCCTGACTTGCAATTGAGTGACTGTGAAATGTTGTAGCTTGTTTTGCTAATCTTTCTGTGTACTTGGTTATTTAAGGGGTTGTAACCCAAGTGCATTATTTTGATGTTCAAACCCTTCTATCTTTAATTCAATGAAAAGCGAGATCTTTCTCTCGTCTCGACATTATTTCTCTTATTTTCTTTCTCGGTCTTGTTTTCTTAGTATTCTGTCTTATGTTTTGTCGGCCTTAATAACATGACATGCGTGCGGAATTTATGTCTTGATCTAAACACGTGGTCTGACATTGTGAGCTATCCGAGTAGTAACGAGAGACAAAAGAGGGAGCGAAATAAGTTGGAAATTAATCTGTAGTTATCCGATAAGGGAGATCGGTGAGAAGTTCAAGATCGTGCACGGTCGCTTCGACCGAAGTTGAAACACCAGTTTTGAGAATCATCGTCGAAGTAGAAGTTGAGGACATGTGTGGATCAATCCAAGTCAATTCATTTGAATCATTATTTGTGCGAGGCATTCTCGGGTCGGGATGACGAACGGCTTTCGCTTCTTCTACCCAAACACTATATCCTTTGTCAGCCCTTTGTTGTTTTCTTTGGCTACCCTCCTTTGGAATCAATATGATTGAAATTGGAAAAAATGCAAAAAAAAAAAAAAAAAAAAAAAAAAAAAATAGAAAAAAAATTGAAAAAAAGAAACAACAAAAATCTACCTCAGTGGTAGAGCTACGTCTGACCTGATTCCTCTCAAAAGGATACGTAGGCAACCTTTCGGGTGCGGTCATCACAGGGAAAAGTTTCATTTTTCCCCTGTCTCATATTGACGCAAAAGCTTGCCTCCAAGTTTGCGGCCAATGCCAAAAGAAATTCAAATCCCCAATGTATGCTAAACTGGGGCAGAAGTTTATTTTTATTTTATTTTTTTAAAAAAATAAAATAAAATAAAAACAAACTTCTATGTTTTTATACCATCTATTCATATGTTTCATGAGATATCAGTCTCGAAACCGAGGAAGAAACTCAAGGCGCCCCAGTTTATCCTAAACTGGGGCAGAAGTTTAGTTTATTTTTTAAAAAAAAAAAAAGAAAGAGAAGAAAGTCAATATCCTTTTCTTTCATTGTGTTTATCTCGGGGGATAGTCTCAATATCCCTTATGTTTGCATATCAGGAAATTCAAAAGATAATTCCTCGAGTTTTCAATAAATTGGGGCCTCAGTTAGTTATTATTTTTTTAAAAAAAAAAAATGATTCCAAGGGTTGTAATATTTTACCAAGTCGTTTCATGAGATGCTTTCATACCGCTCTTCAAAACAAAGAAAAAAAAATAAAAAAAAAAAAGAAAAGAGAGAGAGAGAAAAAAAAAAAAAGAATCCCCAATTTGCCTAAACTGGGGAGATAAGTTTGTTTTATTTTCAAAAGCGGTGATTTCATAGTTTGTGATATTCATCTGATTGTCTCATGAGATATTTATGAGCTTTTATGCTGAACCCCCTTTCTTCATAGCCTAACCAAATCCAATGTTACAGTCCAAATAAAGACCCTTCTGACCAATCATTGAGAATGTCAAGCCGAGTAAGGTATCAAGGGATAAGTTCCACGCTGTAAAGTCGCATTCTTGTAAGCCGACAATCGCATTTAGGAGCTGGGAGCACCAAGGTCATTAAAGGAGAAATTCTCTGGGGAATCAAGATAAAGACCGAAATTGAAGAAAGGAAGGAAAGACGGGGTCGAGCAGCAAGGAAAGATGGGGGGTCGATTGGGAAAGAGCGAAAAATGAAAGAAATGAAAAAAAAAAAGAAAAAAAGAAAAGAAAAAAGGAATGAAAATGAAGTCTTGTCGGTGAAAACCTGAAAAGGCGCTGCAAGGCAATAGTGAGCTAAAAGAACAAAGAGAGAGGCTAGTTAGTGAAAACCCCGAGGGGCACTACTAGTCGACTGAGGGTCATGGAATTCATCGTCAAGTTCGGGTTGAGCGAGGTTGTCAATCTGGGAGAGAGGTCAGGGTTAGACTGTGTGAACTAATCAAGAGTTGATTCTAATTGCATGTCATGTTTTACTAAGGTTGTCGTTCCACCTCCAAATAAGTTTCTTCTGTCTACCAGGGACATCTTTCGTTCGATGTCTCCTTTTGAGTTTCTTCACTCTCCTTTTCTTTTATTTCTTTCTCATTATTTTCGGACATTCAGAAAGGTTTGCAAAACTTGTCTACAAGTTTCAGTTGTACCAGAAAAGTCGAAATGGTAGTCCAGCACCGAGATTGTACCATGAAGATCACCAGGAAATGGTTTGTTATTTCTACAAGATGTGACCAAAGAACAATATGAGATTTTGGGTTGGGAAGTGTAAGAACACAACTACATCAAGTCAGTTGCTCATCGGGGAAAAAAAACTTGAAGAGCAGAAAGGGAAATAAAGAAAGAAATCAGGGACCATCTGAGCAGAGAGCAGTGGTTTTCAACTTTCAAGACAAGAACCATTGGGATAATGGAATAGAATTTTCAACTTTAAACACAAGACCCATCAGAGTGATGGTTTATAATTTTCAACAAAAAGCAAGACCCATCAGAATGATGGTTTTCAATTCAGCAAGAGCAAGATCCATCAGAGTGATGTTTTTTTTTTTCAATTCAGCAAGAGCAAGATCCATCAGAGTGATGGTCTTTCAATTCAGCAAGAACAAGACCCATCAGAGTGATGGTTTTCAATTCAGCAAGAGCAAGATCCATCAGAGTGATGGTCTTTCAATTCAGCATGAACAAGACCCGTCAGAGTGATTGGTTTAGCAAGACCCATCAGAGTGATGATTTTTAATTTTCAGTCAGAGCAAGATCCATCAGAGTGATGATCTTCAATTTCCAGTACAAGCAAGATCCATCAGAGTGATGGTCTTTCAATTCAGCATGAACAAGACCCATCAGAGTGATGATTTTCAATTTTCAGCAAAAGCAAGACCCATCGGGGTGATGGTTTGCAATTAAGAAAAAAAAAACAAGACCCATCAGAGTGATGGTTTTTAATTTTCAGCAAAAGCAAGACCCATCAGAGTGATGGTTTTCAATTCAGCAAGAACAAGACCCATCAGAGAGATGGCTTTAATTTTCAGCAAAAGCAAGACCTACTAGAGTGGTGGTTCCAGTTTTTTTTTTTCAAGTCAAAGCCCGCCCGAGCGGCAATCTCATTCAAGTCAAAGCCCGTCAAAGCGGTAATTTCATTCAAGTCAAGCAAAAGCCCGTCAAATCGGCAATTTCAACTTTCAAGTTAAAGCCCGTCAAAGCGGCAATTTCATTCAAGTCAAAGCCCGTCAAAGCGGCAAATTCATTCAAGGCAAAGCCCGTCAAAGCGGTAATTTTTTTTCAAGTCAAAGCCCGCCCGAGCGGCAATTTCAACTTTCAAGTCAAAAGCCCGTCAAAGCGGCAATTTTACTTTCAAATCAAAGCCCGTCAAGGCGGCAGTTTCAACTTTAGAGGCAAAGCCCGCCCGAGCGGCAATTTCAAGTTTTCAAGACTACTTTGGTAGTGGGAGCTTCGGACCAGTTTATCAGCTTGGGAAGCATGAAGAAGTTAGCTTAGGAATTGTAATTTTACATTTCAAATGTTGTATTTTCATTTTTCCTTTGTAAAGCAGTGACCACCAGCCAGCTAGCCAGCAACCAGCGACAGTGACCAGCAGCAACAACTCTAGTGTGTCAAAAGTGTCTTGTGTCAGTCCGGGTAAGTCTAGGAGCGTCGAGTCAGTCCCAGTTAGCTCTAGAAGTGTCAGGTGTTAAATTTAGTGTGTCTAGAAAATGTTTAGTGTTAGCTTAGAGAGTCTAGAAGAGTCTTAGTGTCTGTCTAAATGCGGTAGTCCCAGCTATCGCACGTGAGGAACTACACTGACCTGATTCCTTAGTCCGGGGATATGTAGGTAGCCTTGTTCTCGGTTAGAACCAAAATTCAAGGTACGGTCACCATTTTGCAAAGCATGCTCTTGGCTAGAACCAAAAAGCCAAAATTAGTTGTCGATTACGTCTTTGTCCGAAAACTCTTCGTGTTCTCGAACAAAGAGGGGCAGCTGTAATCACCTAATTTTGGCACCAAAATACCAAAATTACGTAAAATAGTTGTTTTAATTATTATGTGATTTTTTGCTAGATTCTATCCTTTATTTAGCCGTGTTAATTTAATTTGCTAGATAAAAATATTAGAAAATTACTGAAAAAATAGAATCATATGTGGTTAGTGTCAACGTGACATTTTATGTGTTAGCATGCTTTAATTTAGTAATTGATTATTATTTGATGTTGATTTGTGTGTAATTGACAATATGGGTTAATGGCTATTATTAAAAGAAATCAGCCCAAAAGGTTAGCCCAGTCCATCTCCCTTTAACCCGGCCCATCACCATGATATAAAACCTAAATTTTTCCATTTTAGTGACTTTTCCCCAATCTCCTAAGACCTAAAGGCAACTCTTGCCAAAGTAGAAACCACCGCAGACCGCCGCTCCTCCGCCGCGAAACGCCGATGACCATCCACCTAACGGCACAAATTTTACCTTCCCAGAATCGCCGTCGCACCCTCTATCCCAAAGTGAACTCAATTTCTTAAAATTACCACTGATTCCGCGTAGATCGAGGCTCAATGTTCGGATGAAATCCTTACTTCGGCGTCCTCTCGTGTTTTTCGGTGAGTCTCACACGCCTAGTCTCAAATTCCGTCTGGCAGCTTCGTTAGGTTTCTTTGTTACTATCTTTCTCGGTTCTTTCTTTCCATTCTTATCTTGTTCTAATTGAGACGACCCCGAATGAGGTCGTTTCAATTAGAACAAGTAAAGGTGGTAGATTTTGCTCTAGTTGCTGCCATGATGATGTTGTTGTGGGCGTGAGTGTGATTGCTTTTTCCGTGGGGGTAGTAGGGCTGCATTGTTTGAAACTGTGGTGTGGAGGAGGAGCGATGATGGCGCTGATGTGATGGTGCTAATGTCAGTGTGGTGACGTCGAGGCAGTTATTGGCGTTGATTTGTGGTGATTGGGGACTGTGATGTCGATGCTTTGAGCGATGGTGATGAAGAGACAGTGGAGGTATTGCCGAACGTGAGGGTGGTGATGTCGTTTCATTAGCGGAGTTAGGGAAAGCTTTGGTGACTCGACGAGAGCTTGGCGTAGCGAGGCAGGGGTGACTCTGGATGTTGTGTGGTGATGTTGAAACTGATCCGAGGCGAGTCGAGGCTGAGCGATGGCTCGTGACGGGTTAGATGGGATTTTGATGCTGAGATTTGACTTAGAAGGAGGGGCTGCTTTTCAGTGTTGGAGGGGCTGTTTGTTTGAATCCGAGGCAGCAGTGGTGTTTGGGTATGTGATGATGATGTTTTGGACGAGGCGAATTGAGGCATTGGCTTTGGGACTGTTTTTCAATGGCGAGGCTGTGATGCTTGTTCAACAGCGAGGCAGTGATGGGAACACGGAGGCGAGGCAGCCTGTGGTGATAGCGATGCGACTGTAGGCGCAGCAGCTTGTGATGATGTGCTAGCAGCTTTGACAGTGATGGTGAGACACTGGTGGAGCGATACAGAGGCAGCTGGAGGCTCGGCAACATCATAACAGTGGTAACGAGAGCAAGATTGGCTTTCAACGGGTTAGGCAGTGAAGCGAACCCCTTAATTTCTTCCTTTCGTTTACCAATTTGTTTTCGGTAATTTTGGAGTTTGATGTTAAGAAAAGTGTTGTCACTTATGTATGCTTTCCTGTTCAATGAAATTTGATTAAGCAAGTATTTGTTTGGTTCTTCAAGCATGATACTAGTGTGCTATCTCTGTTCCCTCTTGTTTTATTGTTTCGAAAGCATTGAATCGTTTCTGTTCGTATTGAATTGTTTGGAATCATTGTGAGGTTAACTTATGTCGAGCATGAAAGCGCGTTTCTGGTATTGTGATCTAGTTTAGAACCTGTGTTGATTTGTTCTTTGATGCTGAGTAATGGTTTTAATTAGTTCATTGTGAGTTTTTGTTTTGTCTGTGAGATTGTGTGTGGGCTGCATAGATACTGCTGTGTTGTTGTTAACTATGACCTTGTGTTAGCTATGAACTTTTTGAAATCTGATTGTATAGAGCAGGGGGAGTTCAGTTTAGTGTAATTTGCAATGACTTAGCTTGATCCGCTTGGGTTAACCCCTTAGTTTGATTTGTTAATTAACTGGGATTTGGTTTAGTAAGAGATTAGGAAGTCAGATGTATGGTCTGTTGTTAGAGCTTTGTTTCAAATTTGTTAAATTGTTCTTTGGTGGACTTAGTCCATTCAATTTAGTTTGGTCATGATGGTTTGATTTGCTTAGATAGTTTAGATGACATAGGATTGATGATGTCAAAGAAGGAGGCAAGGAAGTACAAGGGTGGCAGCAGAGAGTTCTGCCCCCTTTTGGGTTCTGGTACAGCCCTGCAGGCAGAGAAATGATGGCCTGAAATGGCTAAGGCTTGGGCACATGGTCTGGTCTTCTTACTGGTACACAGACCCCACTTCCCCTTCTATTAGAGAGCCCTTTACTCTCATTAAAAAGGGCAGGAGAGAACATAAAACAGAACTGAAACAGAGAATACAAAAACAAAAAAAGAACAGAGAGTGAAAAAGAACAGAATACAAAAGAGAAGACATCAACAGAGAACAGGGGAGATCTGAAAACATTTTTTCTTCTGGACTTTTTGGAAGAAAAGTAGATCTGAAACCCTCCTACACTTGACTCTCACTTCTCATCTCACTTAAAGAAAAAACATCTCACAATCTGAAAGGTATTTTCCCACCCTTACATTCTTTAAATCTGAAATTTAGAAGGAAGAAAAGAGTGAGCAAATATATCAAAGTTTAGTAAGGTCTAGGAAATACTTGAGAGTTCAGATCTGAAAAATGGTTTGAAAGAGTCTTTGAGGGGGTGAGAAGTCATAGAATGGGATCTTGAGGATACTGGTTTGTTGCTATTTACACTGTTGCTGGTGTGGGACTTGGTTACTGACTCTTTCTTTGGAGTTCTATCCGCTAGCGTTGTTGCTGGGAGTGTGCTGTGTGTGCTGGCTTGGATCTTGGCTATTGACTTCATTGTGGTTTGGTTTTTTTTTTGAAAATTTCAGCAAGAGGTATTTTCTTTTAAACTTGTAAGAACAATTTTTTGGGTGTCTTTATATATGAGATGAAGTGTTAAAAGTCCAAAGGGAACCTGTTTTTGTATGGATGTTTCATTTACTTTTACATATGAATTGCTGCTCTTTCGCTAGAAAGGAAAACATAGGAGTTGAGCTGTTTCGGGCCTTCTTTATTGGGTTGCCTGCTTCTATGACTTTGTGTGAATTGGTTATGCAAATTCAACGTATTAACTAGTGGATAGATCTAAAAATGAGTAAGCAAACTAAGACATCAAATGCAAAATTTGGTTTAAAAGTATGGCAGTAAACAAATGTTTAATTGATAACGTTTCCTTTTCCCTTTTAAAACTTGTAGCAAAATCTTCATGAAATGAATGAGTGAAAGTCTCACGTTAGGGAAGTTGGCAGGCCAAGTTTGCTTAATTGTTTAACCAATTGTTCATATTGAAACTCATTTTAATTCAAGAGATTTCGAACGGGTGAAGTGCCTGCGCGATTTAATTGATTTTAATCGGAAGATTTCGAACGAGTGAAGTGCTCGCGCGATTATATCTCGATTTGAGTTTTCATTTGAACGAACAAATTTATAATCAAATCAAAAGCGTAACAAAACAAAGGCAAAATAAACAAATAATTTTTAAAGAGTCAAAATGCGTCAATAAAAGCAACTGTGCTTGGCACAGGACTCGAGGGTGCCTAACACCTTCCCGAGAGTCAACCGAGATCCTTATCTGGAACTCTGACGCAGACCATTTACGAGTCATAGGTGTTCTAGGTACACCACTTTGGTGACTTGGCACACCTTTAACTTGACAAGTGGCGACTCCGAAAATCTCTTAATTTTGTGTACCTTTGAACACCGTCACAGACCTTTTAAACTAATAAGTATTATTTTCCTTCTTAAGTTGAAAAAAGGGTCGTGACAGTTGGTTATCCTGCAAATGCATTATGTTTTATATCTGTACAGATTAAGATTTGGCAAGGCAGCTTGAGGCATTATGTCTCGTCAGTCGACCTATTTTGTTTATATTCTACAATTAATTCTCACTTTACTTATTGTCTTGCTTTACTATTTCAGAATAATGATCAGCCTAAAGGTTCTCCGGGCGGAGCGCCTCGTCAGTTGATTGAAGGAAGAACTTTTGATGATATCACCACCTGCATTTACAATTTTTGTTATTGCTTTATTTATTTCTTATTCCAATTATTATAGTTTATTAGCAGTTGCTTGCTTACCGTTTGTTGACACCCAATTTTGTCCCTCCTTTTTCTAAAATTGGCTGTATTTTACCTAAAGGTGCAATATTAATTGTTTGGGCAAATTGGCATTAGAATGTATGCATTTACGTGTGTTATCACTTATCTATACATTATATAGCCTAATTGTGGTCATATTATATAATTTGTGTTATTTAGACTATTTGTTGGTAGTATGACTATTTGTGCATTTTACTGTATTTATAATATTTATATATATATACCCGCAATTATATATAATTATTTTTAATTCAACCCCGATTATCTTTTACGCGTGCATCTTATTTTCTTACTTACATAATATATATTTATTTTTATAGTTTATTTATTTGGCACCTTTTAGTTAAATACTAGTCCAATTGAAATACCCAATCGAATTTTCTCATTATTTTTCAATCTTCACCGAAATTCACCATATCATCACCTACTTCATAAATCATGTATTTACTTTATCTATTTCTTTTATCAAATTATTTACACTTTGAACCTGGACAAGATACTTAACCAAGTACATACTCTAAAATTCAAAATGAGTTATTTGGTCCAAGAATTACTCATTTCCCTAATTTCTCCCATAATTACATATAAAATTCAGCCCCAAAATCACTCCCAGGTCACCCCTAATCACTCATAAATCCCCCAATTCCCTCAGCGTCTCCCCATCTATTCCATTCTGAATTTTGCCCGTTGCACAAGAAAAGCTATTTAAAGACCATCAGCAGTGGGTAAAGGGACGGGGGGGGGGGGGGGGGGGGGAATACAGTACAAAAATCACCATCTCCAAAATCTCTCCTTTCTGACCCATCAGTACATACAGACACCATCACCACCATATACACAAGCCAATTAACACACACATACTAAATCGATCAAGCAACAGACGCCACCCCTATTCCCCTCGTCTCCTTCCCTGACTTCTTCATCTCCACTTCCAACTATTCTGTCAAAAATCATCAACACCCACGTCAATATAAACACACAGCGCACAAATTGAATATCCCACACCCTTTTTTTTTTGTCTTCCTCATCATCTCACAAACACCCATTTCACACCCGCACACAAAATACAAACGAAAATAGGGAAATCGGGGATCGGGGTCAACGAATCTGAAATAGAGAAAAAGAAGATCGAAACAGGGAAGCGTCGGAGTGGAAGCGATGCCACCTGGTGGTTGTCGCTCCTCCGTATCTTCCGCTCCACTGTGATTCAAGTCGACTGCCATCACTCACCGGAAATAGAGCCGGGTCCTATGGCTACACCTTCTCTAATCGGGCCTTTAGGCATATTGGCTTTGAGGTGGCTGAATCTTGGTTCTATTCTCGTTTTCGTGCTTTGGTTTGCTCGGTTATTATTTTGACTGGGGACCCGCTGCTCTTATGAATTTCTTTTAAACATTTACCATAAGTGTGTTCCTTTATTCGATTTGATGTGAAGGATTTATTACTAATCTATTTATTGAGAAATTTCGCAGTTTACTTGACATTTGCAAGCCTGGCGCCAATCTCTGGACGATACTATACTTGAGGTCTATAAAAATATTTGCATTTGAGGCTACACATGGAATTGACGACTTTACAATGAATTGACAGACTAGTTACGGCCAAGGAAAATAATCAATTATTTGAGGCCTATTGACTGATTCGAACAGATGCTACAATCTCATTCCCGTATCCCTAAAACAAAAGGCTATGAGACGTGTGTAAGCCGTTTATTATAAACGAGCCGGTGACGGAGTGACGAGACCGGTACTTGGCATGGCAACACGACCAACCGGCGTGTTCGCAGCCGTATCGACGTCCCTAACCTCTACCCAATTCATACACACCTGAGCCGACACTTTCAAAAATTCCTTTCCCTTTTATTTTAAAACTATTACTATTATTATTATTATTATTATTGTTTTAAATTATTATTACTATTATTATTTTTATCATCACTATTTCTACTAACTTATTTTTTTTTGTATTTTACGAGGAAAATTGGACAAGAGACGATGTCTTTTTTTAAAGAGAACAACGAGAAGAAAAACTCTTTTATTAATATTATCATTATCTACTAATATTATTGCATTTTTATTACTTGCATTATTATTAATATTAACTTATTTCCTTTACAATTTTTTGCGAGGTACATCATGGTGAAATTACCAAAAGACAAACCTTTCAAAAAGGATAATATATTCAAACTCATTGGATTTATTTAAATTTCATTCTATTAATTTTATTTGCAATTCCTACTAACTCGTTTGTTTGTTTTGCAAGGCACACGGCTCGACTATTAGAAGAAATAAATATTTAGTATTTACTTTTAAATTTGTATATCATAGTCTAAATATCCAAGTGTTTTATTGCTTAGTTAGTTTAATCAATTCGCTTCGAATCCCAATTTTAAAGTCCGGCCGGTAACCACATTTGGTGGGGCTCGAGAGATGCCTAACACATTCCTCTCGAGTTTACTTGAACCTCTTACCTAGAATTTCTGGTTCGTAGATTAAGTTTAGGACATAATTCTCAAAATTGGCTAGAAACAAAATAGGTGCCCTAATACGCCTAGTTAAAAAATATGTTAGGTGGCGACTCCAAAACCTTAACTCAAACGAGTTCACCCAATCATGTCCGAAACCCGACTCACCTCGAGTCGAGTCCAAAATCGGGTACGATAGAGGCGAGTCCAAAATCGGGTACGATAGAATGGCGACTCCGTTGGAGATTTCAAGGTTCAAACCGTAACAGACTTTTAATTGGGATTCTTTACTTGTTTTATTGTCTTGTCATTTATTTCGAAACTAACTTTTTATTCTTTTTCTTTTTCATTCTTTTTAAGTTGTCCACTCCTGGAAAGTTTTTAACACTTGCACACACCATAAATGGTTACGTGGATCTCACGGCCGTTTCACTCTCAAAAACCCTTTAGGAGGAACTGTTGGGGTATAGTTGGTCCGTGGTACAACCAACAACTCCAAACATTCCCACCCCTTGGTTGTCCGCCTGGGAGAACCATATCCTTGTCTAGACTAACCCACTCTTAGAAGGTTCTTTTAGGATAACACAACATATCCTAAACTTCAGTTATTTTCGAACCTTCCAAATCTTTTTCTTTAAAACAGTTTTACCTCATAATTCTTTTTTCTTTTTTCAAAAATTTCAACATATTTTCCAGAATTAACTTGTTTGTTTCCCCCTTTTAAAATTTATTTTTTAAAAAATATTTTGATATGTGCATAAATTTGCAAAATCTTTTTCTTAAAACAGGTTTCACTTCATAATTCTTTTTCCATTTTGAAAATATATCGCCTAACACTATTAGCCTGTTTTTCAAAATTAACTTGTTTTATTTGGCTTTCCCTCTTTTAAAAGTTGGTAAAATATTTGCGTCTTTTCTTTTTCGTGATTTTTAATATTGTCTAGTTTATATTAATTCTATCTTTCGAAACTAACGCGTTTGTTTTGTTCTTATCCTTCTAAAATCATTTTACGAAATACTTCAATATGTGTGCATCATTTTACTTATGCATTTTTTTTTCTTTTTAAACTTATGCATATCATGCATACCTTCCGCCGCTCCTGGCAAGTTTCTAAATCGTGCGGTGGTTACAACCACCTCTTCCCTCACAAAAGTCTCCTTTTAGGGGGAACAACTTGGAACCTATTTGGCCCGAGACGTTCCCACTCCTGAGTTGTCCCTTTGGGAGGATAATAAAACTCGGTCTAGCCAACTTCATTCTTTAGTAGCAATGCTAGGAATCATGCATCATGGCATATCATTAGTCGACTTGTTCTCAAGTCCGATAAGCCAACTTGTTCAAACAATCTGGACGGGTTTTGGCCGTAAAGAGTTTTAAACATGATTTATTGGCATATACTTAAAGGATCGAACATGCAAATGTAGACCGTTTATGGGAATTGTTCTGCATCCAATGTCATTGAAAGGCACAAATGGTAAGCGAAGAGGCATCAAAGCCGAAATTGAATCAGAAACGACTAATTATTCCTAAGCGGTTGGAATCATTCTGTATTCAATGCTATTCAAACGCGCAAAAGGTAACCGAAAAGGTATTAAAGGCCCAATTTGAAGCAGAAATAACCGCTTGATAGACGGGATGACGCATAACGCACATTTATCCTTTAAACATTATATAAAGACTTGACATCCTTGGCATGTCACGAGTCCATTAGCAATTTCCTTCTAAAGTGTCTAAAGGATTCTCAATCCACAACGACACATCTCTTCATATTCTCTGTTACATTATTTTCAAAAGCTTGTGCCACATGTTGATCATTCGCTTACAATAAAGCAAATTTTAGGCATTTTCTTTTCCCTTTTCCCATCGTCCTTCACCTTTTCCAAAAAAGATCATGGCCACTTGAACGTTTGACATGATTGCCGAAATCCCTCAGCTACTCAAAAATTGGTGGGGAAACTTAAGCATATATCAACAAGACCGAGTTAAAGTGGTGTTGGGGAACCTAGTTTCACTAATGGAGCACACTGCAGTAAAAGGGATAGTAGAAGCAGCAGTATACTATTGGGATGCAGACCGAGCAGTTTTTCATTTCGGGAGTATAGAGTTGACACCACTACTGGAAGAAACAGGCGGGTTAACCCAATTACCATTCAAAAGTGGAGAAGTTTTGATGCCTAAGAACATTGCACCCGAGTTATGCATAGACAATATAAGGCAGTCGGGAATTTCTTTGACTTTCCTCTACATCAAATTTGGGTATAGAGAAGCATTTCAAGAAGCCGAAGACTATTTCAGCATTAACCAGGCAGAGTGGCAAGAACGGAGAGTACTTGCTTTTGTCACCAGCTTTTTAAGGACTGTCGTGTTTCCACAACACAAAGGACGAGTCGACGTTGGCATAGTATCAATCCCTGATGTCCTACTCAAAGATTTTGACAAGAAATACACTTTGGTACCTATGATCGTTGCAGAACTTTACCGAGCTTTAGAAAGATGCAAAAAGGGAGCTGGTTTCTTCGAAGGTTGCAATTTGCTTTTGCAAACTTGGTTGATGGAACATTTGCAAAAGGTGAACAACACAGATCAAGGCTTCCACTCTATACCGAGAGAAAACTACATCTTAACACATATCGCCTGCATGGACAGTGCTCTTGAAAAGTGGGACTGGCCAACAACCACCGAAGGCTGGCACCACATGCTTTCTCAATTGACATCTGAAGACATACAATAGATGTTTGATTACTTTCCCAGCACAACAGTAATCACACAATCCGAAAGAGACTCATTTCTCATCTTAGTGGGCTTTAGAGGAGTTTACCCATACACTCCTTTAAGGGCACTTAGACAAGTGGGGAGAAAGCAGATTGTACCCCAAATTGCAGACATCAGAAGTTTCAAAGCTGATATTTTCGGAGGAGTAATACCATTCAAAGACAAGATATTAGAACTTTAGAAAGCAAGGCATCGAATGGAATTTGAGACTATTGGACGAGGCAGATTTGATGCAGGCTATGATGAAGATTATCCAGACTAGCTAAAGAAAGACATAGCAAAGGCAGTTCAACCAAGAGCAACAAAGAAAAGGAAAAGAAATGCCGATGAATTGGAATCTGAGTGCAAGAGGCTACTGGCAAAGGCACGAGAGAAAATAACGAAGAAGCAAAGTTTGGTCGAAGCAAAGGACAAAGAAAAAGACAAATGGCGCAATAAGGCAGAACTCCTGACAAAACGCATAGAGTCCATCGGTGTATGGGCTAGCAAAGGAATGAACTCTGTGGCTGACAAAGGAATAGAAGAGAAAGGAAGGAAGGCTTGGGAAATATTGAAGAACTTCACATTTGACATATCCCGGCTCTTGACTGATGCAGACAATATCATCTGCCAAGGATACTCGTCAGGGGCAAGTTCATCCAATGAAGATTCGTCCGACGAGGAAGAAGATGAATCTTCTGAGGATGGATCAACATGAAGAATGCTCGCTCAGGCCATGATCTGAATTCCTAGCAATGTTTAGTCTTTTCCTTCTCTTGCATCGTTTCAATATCAACCATTGTAATAAAGACTAATGTTCGATAAATGCAATATTCTCTTTTAGATTCTGCATTTTGTAGCAAATGAAATGTGTTGCTCCCAAACGCACACGCAAGTATACGCGGTCGCCAAGTAATAAAGTGACAAAGTCGAGTATCGTTCTCACGAGGACTATGCAGACTAATGCTTAATAAACAATTCCTGAACAAACTATCCAGGGGTCTTTTTCCAATGATTGTAAGAATTTTTATACTAAAGTGCAGTAATTAAAGTGCTGGAATGTAATCAAGCAATGGGGCAAAACTTTGGTTGTTAACAATATCAAGGGAGCGATCCAGGGTTAGAATTACGAACAATCCAGTTGATGTATTCAATTGATTTCACTTCTTAAATCCCGGGTTACTAACTGACAGGTTGATTGTAATTATGAAAACCTTTCAGTTCTTCACAATCTATGCAAGCTACTCTAATCCCTGTATGTCTACGGGTTAAATCACATGCACGCATTAACGATCCTGTAATTAGTTAAACTAGGCAAGCAAGTATATGTCTATCCTACCCGCGAATTGATTCCCCGATGCCCGGGTTCACAAACTAGTTCTATTCTTCCTTATTACGTAATTAGGTTCTCTCTTTCAAGTTCAACCCAAAAACCATAGATGATGTATAACTATCGAGCTCTAACAATTATACAAGTTAAATCAAGGAAGAATAAGTAACCCGTTATGGGATTCAATCAATGGAATTCAATCTTCACAATCAACTTTCATGTAAATTCTAACCCCAGAACGTTAGGAAATTAGCCACACATATTCATAATCACAAGGCCAAGATTTGGTGTAATAATGAAATAATTGATGTAATAGATGAAAGATTTGGGAATAACCCTTGTTCAATGAAGTGTGTAGCTCTCAATATTGCTCCAAAGTCAAGAACTCCTTACAAAAACTAAGTAATAAACTATTTATATTGTTTCCAAACCCTTGTAAATAAGTTAAACCCAAAACTAGAAGGAATAGGAAGTAAAATCGCGCATAAGGGGCGCTATAACGGGCGCCCCGCGCCTCGAAAAGCGTGCAACCAACCAGAACACGCCTCCAGGCTTCGTGCCTTTGGCCTGCGACGCGCCTGGCAACGCGCAGACCTCCTCGCGCTATGGCTGGCGCGGCGCGGAGGCTGCAGCGCCAGGCCAGAATTTGCTCTTTTCGCTCCAAAACTCGGCTTGTGTCGTGCCTTTGTGTGCTCGATCCAATCTTCAATCATCATCCAATCAATTCATGCTCAATCAAGCTTCGAAACGCTCCAAATGTATCGCGTAACGACCTACACACGAACAACACAACATCAGCGTAAAACCATATTCACAAGCCACCAAACAAGTGCAAAACAAGCTCAAATGTGCGGAAATATTAAGGAAAAGTAGGCATAAAATGCCGAACATCACCACCCCACACTTGAACCTTTGCTCGCCCTCGAGCAAGGCACATCTCACTTCCCAACCTAGATAGAACAGGTCTGCCTATGACTATGGTTGATACCGACCATTGAACCAATGCGCACATGACTACTATGGATCCACACCATGCCAACAATTTACCCAACTCAAAAATATGAGAACAACCACCCCAAAATAGCTCAAATGCACAAACTCAACTCAATGCAACCATGCTCCCACAAAATTACACCTATCTACTCAATCAAAAGCCATCAACTTCACCGAATTCATGCAAACCACGTGCCCTCACCAATATGAAAGAGAGTGCCCCCCATAGATCACACACAAAAACAAATATCATGAATAGAACGGGGCAATAACAAATGAATTCTCTCACTCTCATGAAAGGCTCACATGTCACACACAACGTACCATAGGCTTGCCCGTAGTGTAGGACTCCACTAATGTAGGCTCACTCCAATCGGGATTAACAAGGACTTTAGAAAGGTCGTAATGTAGGCTAAGGGGCGGGTAGGATACATATGGTAATAGTGACTACCTCCCTAAGCACTTTAATACATCACATTTATTCCAAACACAAGTCTCAACAAACCACCCAATCACAAGTACCACACATACACCTTCTCAACAAGTAGTATATTTTCTTTTCAATCACACACTAGCAAGGACGGGATATCTTTCTCTCTTCTTTTTTTCTTTTCCAAAATTTTTTTTCTTCAACTTTGCTATTTTTTTTTTCTTTTCATTTCATTTTTTCAATTTCATTAACTTCCATCCTTGCCAATGTTTTCCACTACTTCACAATTTTCATAAGTATTTCCCTTTTATTAGCTCCACTCAAAAGTCTCCCAACATCCAACCACCACTCCAATCATCTACACAATGGCAATAAAGTGCTTAAGGAGTAAGGGCCAAAAGAGTCAATTAAGAACAAATGGGTAGGCTCGGGGTGTGGGTGCCAATCAAAAAGGGTCAATTCAAATCACAACACAATTTTTCAAGGTATATATGTAAGGGTAGGCAAGTAAAAGAAGGCCTTGTATCATCTCCCGACTAGAGCTAACCTAGGATTTCGCTTTGCACACACACGGGGCAAGTTCTAGACATTAATATGCAACATGGAGCAAATAAGAACATGCCTCACAACACACATTGCACGCAATCCACACAAAAAGGCTCAATCAACAACTCTCAACCAAGCTTTTAGAATGCAACTTGTGGAAATTTAAGCACTCATGCACAAAAGTTAGCAATCAAGTCAAGCAAGCGGACTCAAGCATCTCAAGGGGGTTGTTCCAATTTTTTCTTTTTTCTAAGCATGCATCAAATTAAAACCAAGGACACCACCAATAGCACATGCAATCAAGTCCAAGTCCACCGGTATCAAACAAATCAAAGGTACCTAGCATTCTACCTTTTTCCTTAGCCTAGGGTCATCTAAAACTAACTATCCTAATCCTAAAAATGAAAAAACTACCCGGTTCAAAGGTCACCCCGTGGAAAAGAACCGCGGCCATAAGAAAAACCACGGGGCGGATGACATGTACCACTAATAAAACTAAAAGGAAAATCTTTTTGGAATTTTTCATTGGTTTTCTAATTTTTTTTTTCATTTTTGCATATAGTAAAGCAAGAAATAAATCAAAACAAAGTCAAGTGACAAAATAAAAAGACCTAAGGTACATGCATCCTAAACCTCAAAAGTAAAAACTAGATAAAGGGCAGTACCCCATTTTGCATATAGTAAAGCAAGAAATAAATCAAAACAAAGTCAAGTGACAAAATAAAAAGACCTAAGGTACATGCATCCTAAACCTCAAAAGTAAAAACTAGATAAAGGGCAGTACCCCACCCCACACTTAAACTAAGCAATGTCCCAGTGCGACAAAGAAGTAAGTGCAAAAGTAAGAGTACAAGAAAACTGCCCTGAAAGCTGGATGGTGCACGGGAGAGTGGACCTAGGCCTCCGCCTCATGATCAGTCTCATACTCACTATCTGGATCATTGGCCACAATATCGGAATCAGTGTTCTCATCCTCCCGCGGATCCACCCGTCCAGCCTCAACCTCGCCTAGCAGGACCTTCGAGGTCTCCGTCGACGGGACCTTGCGGTCAATACTAGTCATATCAACGCCCGACTGACGGGCCATAGCCTCTATCATCAAATACTGACGCGCGGCCAAGTTGGCACTTGTCTCCCGCAAATCATCCGCCGTCAGCTTCACCGGTGCTGTGGTGATCACCCCCTTGACCGAGGCAATGTCGAAAGGCCTCCCAAAATCAAGGACAATGCGATCCCCGACCTCATCTGCGGGGACGCCCGCCTTCTCTAAATATCGGGTCAAGAGGTTCCCAAAATACAACCGACTACATGATTTTTCATACCTCTCTTGTTTCATCATTTTCAACATGTAGTACCCAATGTTCACCGGCCTCCCGGTCATGAAAAAATACACTATGCACGCCCGAGTCTTAGTGACCTCGGAATAATGGGAACATGGAAGAATCCGTGCATTTATAAACCGCATCCATACACGCGCCGGCTTGATAAACTGGGAGAAGTGCATAAACTTATGTCGCCCAGCTGCTCCTCGCCCCCACTTATGTGTGGACCCCTCACCACACAAAGTCTCCCGCAAGGCCGTGTAATCCAGTTTCTTGATGTAATTTCTCAACTCCTCATAATCGGGGTTATCTACCCCCAAGAAGGCATTCAATGCCGTGGGATCTAACTTCACCTTCACTCCCCTAACCGTCACCATGTCATCATCTCTCCACGCCTCATCGGGCTCCCAGTTAGCATAAAGTTCTTGGACCATGTCCAAGTTGGCGTGCCCCGGACTCTCAAACACTGAGTCCCACTTGAGGGCAATGATCTTCTCGGCCACATCTCTAAACTTTTGTAACACCGGCCGTTTATCAATGGCTTGCTCGGGGATGTACCCCGCAAGCCTCACATTTTTATACCATGTTTGGCAATCTCCCTTCTTCACGAAAGGGAGGCCATACCGAGTCTTGCCTCCGGGACGTGGTATCGGCACCGCGTCCTTTGGAATCTTGGCCTTAGCCTTTGCTTTTTCCTTGGGCTTGGCCGGTGCCTTACCCTTTTGCTTTGAGCTTGAAGGCTCGGTTTGAGGTTCTCTCCTCGGGCCCGCAGTAGATGAAGAACTCGCCTTTTGAGATGTGGCTACCATGGTACCTACACAAACACAAACATCAATGTTAGATGTATAGCTATCACCAAAAACAATTCAAGCTCAAGGGTACCACCCCACACTTAGCACACACTCTATGTGGCAATCACTTGTTTCAATGGCACGAGCACCCCACACTTGAACAAAACTAGCCTTGGCAAAATATGCCACGTTTTGAATTTTTAAAATCAAGCTAGTGTGGGTGCCTCATGATCAAATCTAGTGTGTATGCAACACCTAATGTTCATTGTAAGCCTAAGGAATGCATTGCTACTCAAGAATTCACAATGTCATTGATATTTCATCTTTGAGGCTTTTTCACAAACACCTAGTGTGCACAACTTTGAACTAGCAATTTCAATTGATTTTGTAATGTGCCAACCCTCCCAAATTGTTGGGAGATCTCTTTTTTTTTCAAGTCACAAGTTCTATACTAAGCATCATAAACAATTAAGCACATCAAGATTGAGTTTTTATGAAAAAGCTTGTAACTAGCTAAGAGAATCACCCATGAGCAATAATGAAAACAACTTACATGTAAGTGAGAAGGAAGAGTAGTAATGGACTTACTTGATGGTGTTAGAAGTGATTGCACAAGATTTGGGATGATTTCTATTGTTGCTAGTGAATTAGTGTGTGATTAGAGAGAGTTTGGAGTGAAAGTAATGAAGAAAAAGTGTAAGAATTCGGGGTTATAGGGGTTGGGAGTTTTAAAGAATTTCGGGTTAACCCGTTGACCCGTTTAACCCACGAATTTTTGGCCTTGCGCGTTATGCTCCGCGCCGCAGCCTCACAGCGTGCACAACTTTTGGTTCTCTGCCAGGCCTCGCGCGATTTCCTCCGCGGCGCAGGCCCATTGCGCGCAACAAATCGAACAATCTGCCTAGCATGGCGCGGTGGGAGGCGCGGGGCGCTCCCAACCGCGCCTAGCTTCTTTGTTTCACTTTTTCTCGCGCTTTGGGAGGCGCGGGGCACTCCCGAACGCGCCCAAGAACGTTTTTTCGCACCGAATTTCGATTCCAAGTACAAACCAAGCGTGGGACATGTCTCGAGACGTCCCATCCCCCTCAATGCATTCATTTCACCTTATTTAGCTCACCCGATTCCTGCAAAAACGACACACAAAAACAACAAAAACGTGACACTATAAAAACAAAAGAAAACTAAACTATTACAAGTACAAACTCGGGTTGCCTCCCGAGAAGCGCCTTATTTAACGTCGTGGCACGACGGGTATAAATCAAGGGTCCCTCAAAGTGATTGAAGTGCGGTGATTCACCGTACCTCCCCAATAGTGTTTCACCCGTTGACCATTAACCAAAAATGTGCTTTCAGAACCCGGGGCTCTCAATGCAACCGCTCCATGTGCGGTAACCCGAACAACTTCAAAAGGCCCCGACCATCTCGACTTTAACTTGCCCGGAAACAATTTCAACCTCGAGTTGAACAACAATACACGCTGCCCGGGCTCAAAAGAGCGATGCTCAATGTGCTTATCATGCCACTTCTTTGTCCGCTCCTTATACAATTTCGCATTTTCATACGCATGGAAACGGAACTCTTCAAGTTCATGCAATTGGAGCATCCTCTTCTCACCCGCTAAGGCCATATCAAAGTTGAGCTTTTGAATAGCCCAATACGCCTTATGCTCTAATTCAACCGGCAAGTGACAAGCCTTCCCATAAACAAGCCTATATGGAGAGGTTCCAATAGGCGTTTTGAAAGCAGTTCGGTAGGCCCAGAGAGCATCATCTAACTTCATAGCCCAATCCTTCCTCGAGGCATTCACGGTCTTCTCAAGGATTTGCTTGATCTCTCTGTTAGACACTTCCACTTGGCCACTAGTTTGGGGATGATAAGCAGTAGCCACCTTGTGGCGAACCCCATACTTAGCCAATAATTTATTGAACAACCGGTTACAAAAATGCGTACCTTCATCACTAATAATAGCCCGCGGTGTCCCAAAACGAGTGAAAATATTCTTCTTCACGAACTTCACCACCACACTCGCATCATTTGTAGGAAGTGCAATGGCCTCCACCCATTTAGATACATAATCAACTGCTACAAGGATATATTTATTGCCCATAGAAGGTGGGAATGGACCCATAAAATCAATACCCCAACAATCAAACAGCTCAATCTCCAAAATATTGTTCAAAGGCATCTCGTGACGCCTAGTAATGGTACCCGTTCTTTGGCAACGATCACATTGCTTCACTAATGCATGAGCATCTTTAAATAAAGTAGGCCAAAAGAAACCAGATTGCAGTACCTTTGCAGCTGTTCGATCTCCACCAAGGTGGCCACCATAAGGAGAAGAATGGCAGCTCTGTAGAATCGGCTCTACTTCTTCCCTTGGAACACATCTCCTAGCTAGTTGATCAACACCTATCTTGTACAAATAGGGCTCATCCCACACATAAAATCTGCTCTCATGAAGGAGTTTACGCTTCTGCTCGGCAGTTGCCCCAGGGGGATACACATTACTCACAAGAAAATTCACCATGTCAGCATACCATGGCACCTCAGCTGCATCAAGAGCAAAAAGTTGCTCATCAGGAAATACCTCTTTAATCTCAGGCCCCTCATCTACATGATCTCTATTCTCCAGCCTTGACAAATGATCAGCTACTTGATTCTCAGTCCCCTTGCGATCTCGAATTTCAACATCAAACTCTTGCAATAGGAGAACCCATCTAATAAGTCTCGGCTTGGAGTCCTTCTTTTCAAACAAATACCGGATTGCGGCATGATCAGTGTAGACAACAACACGAGTGCCAACCAAATAAGATCTGAATTTATCAAAAGCATAAACCACGGCTAGCAACTCCTTCTCAGTGGTAGTATAATTAGACTGGGCTGCATCAAGTGTCTTGCTTGCATAATAGATGGAGTGAAAAATTCTTCCAATTCTTTGGCCTAGAACAGCCCCAATAGCATTATCACTCGCATCGCACATCAATTCAAACGGCAAAGACCAGTCCGGAGCAATGATGATTGGTGCGGTCACCAACCTTTTCTTCAACTCTTCAAACGCCTTAATACACGCGTCATCAAACACAAATTTCACATCCTTCTCCAACAATTTGCACAAGGGAGTGGAAATTTTGGAGAAGTCCTTTATGAACCGTCTATAGAACCCTGCATGTCCCAAAAAACTACGCACCCCCTTAACAGAGATAGGTGGTGGTAATTTCTCAATAGCCTCTATCTTCGCCTTGTCAACCTCAATCCCTTGCTTTGACACCTTGTGCCCAAGTACTATGCCTTCTTGAACCATAAAGTGACATTTTTCCCAATTCAGCACCAGATTTGTTTCTTCACAACGGCTCAGCACAGCATCAAGATTCTTCAAGCATTCATCAAAAGAGTCACCAACCACTGAGAAATCATCCATAAACACTTCCACAAATTTTTCCACCATGTCAGTGAAAATAGCCATCATGCACCACTGAAAAGTTCCTGGGGCATTACACAACCCAAATGGCATCCTCCTAAATGCATAGGTGCCATATGGACAAGTAAAAGTGGTCTTCTCTTGGTCTTCAGGGGCTATCACAATTTGATTGTAGCCCGAATAACCATCCAAGAAACAATAATACTCATGGCCTGCTAGTCTATCCAACATCTGATCAATAAAAGGGAGTGGGAAGTGATCTTTCCTGGTGGCCTTGTTCAGCTTCCTATAATCAATGCAAATTCGCCACCCTGTAACAGTTCTTGTAGGAATCAACTCATTGTTCTCATTCTTCACCACTGTCATGCCCCCTTTCTTAGGAACACATTGCACTGGACTCACCCACTTGCTGTCAGAGATAGGAAAAATTATACCAGCATCCAGCCACTTGATAACTTCTTTCTTTACCACCTCCTTCATGATTGGATTTAGCCTCCTCTGCTGCTCTATGGATGGCTTATGATCTTCCTCCAAGAGAATTTTATGCATGCAGAAAGAAGGACTAATCCCTCTAATATCAGCAATAGTCCAGCCAATAGCTCTCTTGCGCTCTCGCAATACCCGCAACACCTTCTCAACCTGCACATCAGACAACAAAGAAGAAAGGATCACGGGCAAAGTATTACCTTCACCCAAATAAGCATAACGTAAATGTGCGGGTAAAGGTTTGAGCTCAAGATTAGGAGCTTTCTCAATAGACGGTTTAGCAGGAACTAAGGTCAACGGTCTATCAAGCTCCTCAAATTTCTTCCACCCTGGGATGAATCTACTCTGCATATTAAGAACCTCCACAAATTCTTCAGTATCTTCATCCTTCAGGATATCATCATCATCACATAAGAGTGCCCTTTCCAAAGAATCAACATTAGAAGCCAAGAATGACCTCTCATCAGCAGTCAACTCATCATCTATTACCTTTACCATGGACAACTCTTCATAATGAGAAGGAAGCTGGGTAGCTCTGAACACATTAAACACAGCTTCTTCCCCATTTACCTTCATGATCATCTTGCCAGCTCTGACTCTAATAACAGCATCAGCAGTAGCCAAAAATCCTCTTCCCAAGATGAGAGGAACCTCAGGATCAGCTTCATAATCAAGAATAATAAAATCAACGGGTAATATGAACTGACCCACTTGTACAAGCACATCCTCAATAATCCCCTCAGGGCATGTCAAAGATCTATCAGCAAGCTGCAAGGTCACAGTAGTGGGTCGTGGCTCACCCAGGCCTAGCTTCCTAAAAACTGAAGAAGGCATCAAATTCACACTAGCACCCAAATCACATAAAGCACGACCAACCTCATGTTCCCCAATTTTCAAAGGGATGGTAAAACTGCCCGGGTCCTTCAATTTCTGCGGAAGCTTGCTTCTAACTCTGGAACTGCACTCCTCAGTAAGTGCAACTGTCTCAAACTCAGTCAATCTTCTCTTGTTAGCAACAATATCCTTGATGTATTTAGCATATTTGGGAACATCCCGCAAAAGCTCCACCAAAGGAATATTTACCTGAATTTGACTCAATATCTCCAAAAATTTCTTGCATGCTGCATCAACTTTCTGCTTCTGAAGTCTCTGCGGGAAAGGTGGTGGTGGTCTCACAATAGCAGACTCGGGCTGCTTTTCGATTACCTTTTCTGCTTCTTTTTCCACCTCCCTATCAACATTTGGCTCTAACTCACCAACAGGCTTCTTTGGCTTTGGGGGAACTTCCTCCAGTGCTCTTCCATTCCTCAAAGTCACTGCTTGCACAAATTCTCTAGGATTCTTCTCTGTATCACTCGGTAAAGCACCCCGAGGTCTATTATTTTGTGCTCCAGCAAGCTGCCCCAATTGTCTTTCAAGATCTATCTGTGCATTGCTCAAATCTTTTATTGTTTGTGCCTGAGATGCTGACTCATCAATGAGCTTTTGCTGCCCTGCAAGAATTTTCTTGAGCATATCCTCCATAGTATTAGACTGCTGTGGCTGAGCCTGAGACTGTGATCCCTGCTGTGGTGCATTGTTTTGATTAAATTGGGCTCTCTCATTACCCTGAAACTGCTCACGGGTATCTCTCCAAGAAAAATTTGGGTGATTACGCCAACCCGTGTTATAATTATTATCATACTGATTTCGGTTCTGGCCCTGTGATCTGTTCTGATTACCCACATAATACACTGATTCTGGGTTAGAGGGACAAACCTCAGTGCTATGATCCTCACCACATACCTCACAAAAGGCCTGAACTTGCTGCACTGGAGCTGGTTGTGGCTTTGCTTGGAGAGCCAGCTTGCTGATTTGATTGGAAATTGCATCCATCTTCGCTCGCAACTCTGTGATTCCATCTAGTTGAAGTACCCCAGCAGCTTTCTGCGTAGCCACTCTGCTAGCCCCCTCACTAAATATATTAGCTCTGCTATCACCCTGCCAATCAGGATTGCTCTGTGAAAACTTATCAAGTAAGTCATAGATCTGTTCAAAATTTAAGGCCAGCACTTGGCCTCCAGCAGCAGCATCAACCACAATCTTAGTCTGTTGGTTCAATCCCTCAACAAAAGTGTGTGCAATAACCTCATTAGTTTGATTGTGGTGAGGACAATCTCTCAATAACGCTTTAAATCTCTCCCAGGCTGCATATAATGATTCGCCTTCAAACTGCCTGAAGGACAAAATTGCACTCCTCAACCTGGCCGTCTTAGCCGACGGATAAAACTTAGCCAAGAATTTCTTAGCTAAATCCTCCCAAGTAGTGATAGACCCAGGCTTTTCAGCCTTTAACCACTTCCTTGCTGTCCCAATCAATGTAAATGGGAACAAAGTCATTCGCACATAATCAGTAGGCACACCTGTCGGTGTATAAGTATCACTGATCTCCAGAAAGTTCTGCAAGTGTTGCTGCGGATCTTCATGCAGGAATCCACTATATTGCCCCGTCACATGCAGCAACTGAATCATGCCGGGCTTGATCTCAAAGTTCCCAGTAATAGCAGGCTTCACAATACTTGACTCTACTCCTTTCAGACTAGGAAGAGCCACATCTCGCACTGCTACTGTTTGTTCTTCAGCCATTTCAACAGGAAGAGATGCAAGTACAATTGCTAATGCTTCTCGGTCTCTCACTTCTTTCCTTGTCTTCCTCAAGGTTCTTTTAGGCTCGGGATCAAAAGGTGCGAGTGATTCGTCCTTTTTGTTCCTTTGCATTCAAAACCTATTGCCTGAAACAGCACAAGAAACTCAACAAAAAATTAAACCTGAATAGCAATTAAGTAGTTGTTCAAAAGTAATTAGTCCGTAATTAGTCCCCGGCAACGGCGCCAAAAACTTGTTGCTCCCAAACGCACACGCAAGTATACGCGGTCGCCAAGTAATAAAGTGACAAAGTCGAGTATCGTTCCCACGAGGACTATGCAGACTAATGCTTAATAAACAATTCCTGAACAAACTATCCAGGGGTCTTTTTCCAATGATTGTAAGAATTTTTATACTAAAGTGCAGTAATTAAAGTGCTGGAATGTAATCAAGCAATGGGGCAAAACTTTGGTTGTTAACAATATCAAGGGAGCGATCCAGGGTTAGAATTACGAACAATCCAGTTGATGTATTCAATTGATTTCACTTCTTAAATCCCGGGTTACTAACTGACAGGTTGATTGTAATTATGAAAACCTTTCAGTTCTTCACAATCTATGCAAGCTACTCTAATCCCTGTATGTCTACGGGTTAAATCACATGCACGCATTAACGATCCTGTAATTAGTTAAACTAGGCAAGCAAGTATATGTCTATCCTACCCGCGAATTGATTCCCCGATGCCCGGGTTCACAAACTAGTTCTATTCTTCCTTATTACGTAATTAGGTTCTCTCTTTCAAGTTCAACCCAAAAACCATAGATGATGTATAACTATCGAGCTCTAACAATTATACAAGTTAAATCAAGGAAGAATAAGTAACCCGTTATGGGATTCAATCAATGGAATTCAATCTTCACAATCAACTTTCATGTAAATTCTAACCCCAGAACGTTAGGAAATTAGCCACACATATTCATAATCACAAGGCCAAGATTTGGTGTAATAATGAAATAATTGATGTAATAGATGAAAGATTTGGGAATAACCCTTGTTCAATGAAGTGTGTAGCTCTCAATATTGCTCCAAAGTCAAGAACTCCTTACAAAAACTAAGTAATAAACTATTTATATTGTTTCCAAACCCTTGTAAATAAGTTAAACCCAAAACTAGAAGGAATAGGAAGTAAAATCGCGCATAAGGGGCGCTATAACGGGCGCCCCGCGCCTCGAAAAGCGTGCAACCAACCAGAACACGCCTCCAGGCTTCGTGCCTTTGGCCTGCGACGCGCCTGGCAACGCGCAGACCTCCTCGCGCTATGGCTGGCGCGGCGCGGAGGCTGCAGCGCCAGGCCAGAATTTGCTCTTTTCGCTCCAAAACTCGGCTTGTGTCGTGCCTTTGTGTGCTCGATCCAATCTTCAATCATCATCCAATCAATTCATGCTCAATCAAGCTTCGAAACGCTCCAAATGTATCGCGTAACGACCTACACACGAACAACACAACATCAGCGTAAAACCATATTCACAAGCCACCAAACAAGTGCAAAACAAGCTCAAATGTGCGGAAATATTAAGGAAAAGTAGGCATAAAATGCCGAACATCAAAATGATACATGTGGCACAAGGCACTTTTCAAATCATCGTCCGTAAAATGGTCCTTTATATTATAGAATGCATTTCTTACCTGATATGTGTGCATTGCGTGAATTTGCTTGGTTGCTGTAGGTCTCTTTCTACCTAAGTAAATCCCTTCCCAAAATCCAATTTCCTACCAAGGCACCACATCTCCTTACTCTATGCCCAAATCATGATCTCCGAAATCCTTTGCATGTCTTGATAATTTCCTATCCTTTATGAACTCAAAGCCTATTATCCAAAAGGTTGGCTTAAGTTGAATACCAAGGTAGAGGATTTGGCTAAGCAAGATGCACTTATCAAGGATTTTTTCAAAGCAAGAAGAGTTTGTAATAGCAGGCACTATACACAAAGAGCGGAAATTGACAAGACAAGAGATTTCTTGGCCAAACTCAAAGGCACATATGACTTAGCGAAATACTTCGTTTTGACACAATGTCTGAAAATTATTTTGTCGGTCTAGTCCATATTGTAATACATTTAAGGCAATCCAAAATATTTCCAAACTTTCACCTTTCATGGCCAAAAAGACGTTCAAAGTGTTATCACAAGGTAATAAAGAAGTGAGAAATGACCGGAACACGCTTGACGATACAAAGGTTTATGCATAACAACCAAATTAGTAGGTTGATTCAATTTGGAAAAGAATACAAAGGCGCCGTAACAAAGATTCCACTATGTGACGGAGCTAGAAGCTCTTGCTGAGTATTGGAAGCATGTCCCTACCAACTAGCAAGTGTGGGACGTGACAATGATCTCAAGATGAAGCTATTTGAGACACTTACAAAATCATGAATTAATTTTGTATCAGTCTTGACTGAAGAAGTGATCTAAGAATGGTCTCTAGGCAGCAAAATCTACCTGACAAGCAAAAGCTAAGGCAAAGATTGAATTGCAGCAGTCGGTTGACAAGTATGAGAGACATTGAGTATTTCTCTCAAAGACACACGGGCATCATGACACACAAATTTGCAACAAAAGGATGACAAATGCACTAAGGTCTTGGTGTCCGACAAAAACCGACTTCTTTTTCAGTCATATATATACCCCTTACCTGAAATCTTTGTCAAATTTTGATTGAGATCCAACCAGACCCATCTCCTACTTACGCAAGCATCAATCATTGTCTTGACTGCTACATAAAGCACTCAAAAAATCTTTTGCAAAATCTATGCATTCTATCATAGTCTCCAACCCAAAAGATAATCTATCATTCGCGGTCTAGGCATTATGTTAAGCTATATATGTTGTTTTTGCATCAAATCTTTGGTAAATGTCCTAACATAGTTTTGCGCATTTTATCACTCTATTACGGCCGCTTTGCGCTTGAACACCGAGATTGGTCAAGAATCTGCGTTCAATAAAAGCCGAAATGTCGAGCCGAGCCGAAAATATTTACTTCTGGAACAAAGTCTTTCGAACCACCAGCATATGACACCAAGAAAACTCAGATAATCCCATTCCATTTCCGCACAACTTGTAGTATGAACGAGCCAAGATCAGCCAGCGGTATACCCACACAAGTGTCACAAGAAAGAGATTTTATCACTATACAACCAAAACTGGCAAAACTCACAACCTCGCACCGTACCCCAACTTGTACCATAAAAAATCTCCTCTCTTTCAAGACTTTCAAAGGCTCAACACAATCAAGGACATATGAAAAGACAAAACCTCACACCTTTACTCCTTTAGCTCAGATCAAGAGATATTGCAACCAAAAAAAAAAAAAATGAACTACTCCCTAGATACTCATTCAAAAATTCAATCCAATAAAAAAAATTTACACTCATCACTCAAACATTCAATACCATGACACCATAAGATGCCCAGCACTGCAATGCAAAATTCAGAGTCTGATCGACCAAGGCAAAACAATGATACAACAAGAACCGACAAATGGAAACCGTAACTCCTTAACCACAAATACATTTTCTATACACAGCTATCTATCGAAGTTAGCACGAAACATGAAAACATCCCAGCACAACCCAAGACAAATACAATTTTGGACAGCCTCTAAATTCACAAATCTAACCTCAGTCTGAGGATACAAGTATCCACACAATCAGAGTCATCGAGATACCTAATCATCACACTAAAGGACGAATGCAGATTCGAACCAATACATTGGTGTTCAATGCAATGCAACCACTTTGTTTCGACTAACGACTTTTACTTTGAGAGCAGATTTTTCAATACAAACACAAGATTCGCAGGCAATCACAACAGAGATGATATTGACGACCAACCTTGTCAGGCTTAAAATATGACGGTCAGCCACGTCAGGCTTAAAATATGACGACTAGCCTCGTTAGGCTTAAATATGACGACTAGCCACGTCGGGCTTAATATGACGACTAGCCACGTCGGGCTTAATATGACGACTAGCCTCATCAGGCTTAAAATATGACGACTAGCCTCATCAGGCTTAAAATATGACGACTAGCCTCGTCAGGCTTAAAATATGACGACTAGCCTCGCCAGGCTTAAAATATGACGACTAGCCCCGTCAGGCTTACAATATGACGAATAGCCTCGTCAGGCTTAAAATATGACGACTAGCCTCGTCAGGCTTAAAATATGACGAATAGCCGCGTCAGGCTTAAAATATGACGACTAGACCCGTCAGGCTTAAAATATGACAGGCTTATGATGTGACGACTAGCTTCGTCAGGCTTAAAATATGACGACTAGCCTCGTCAGGCTTAAAATATGACGACTAGCCACATCAGACTTAAAATATGACGATTAGCCTCGTCAGGCTTAAAATATGACGATGAGCCCCGTCAGGCTTAGAATATGACTATTAGGCCCGTCTACCTTATAATTGAACATACTCATTCTTTCCGTTTTGCAGGTACTACTATAATCAGCCTTATCCGGCTTAAAATAGGACAAACTCATTTATTTTGTTTTGCAGGCACCACTACAATAGGCTTGTCCGCCTTAGAATTGGACACACTCATTCTTTCTATTTTGCAGGCACTACTATAATCAGCCTTATCCGGCTTAAAATAGGACAAACTCATTTATTTTGTTTTGCAGGCACCACTACAATAGGCTTGTCCGCCTTAAAATTGGACATACACACGTATTTTTTGTTTATTTTGCAGGCACTACCATAATATGATGATCTATCAAAGGCAATAAACTGGGGCAGAATTTTTAAGGATCCCCTCAAAAATTCCTAAAGACGCAAACTGACACTGGGGCAGAAATTTTTGAGATCCCCTCAAAAATTTCAAGAAAAAAACGAAGAAAGCTTGACCAAGGCCCAAGATTCACGAAAGGAGACACCAAAAGGCAAACAATGTGACAATCAGCATGACAACATTTCAAGTAGCTCCTGACGAGCAAACAAGTATCTCCTGACGAGAAGCACTTATGATTCCTGACCAATGGCAAACATCTCATAACAAGAAGCCACGACAAAAGACAATTGACAATCCAACAACAGGAAAGTCCAATTTACATTTACAAATATTATCTGCAAAAGCTCACACTTTATTACAGGAAACAGCGTGACAGTGGTCCAAGGTATACAACCCGACTCGACAAACAATTATCTCCTAACAAGATGCACCTAAATGAATATCCCAAGATGCACCTAACTCGTTTGTTTGTTTTGCAAGGCACAAGGCTCGACTATTAGAAGAAATAAATATTTAGTATTTGCTTTTAAATTTGTATACCATAGTCTAAATATCCAAGTGTTTTATTGCTTAGTTAGTTTAATCAATTCGCTTCGAATCCCAATTTTAAAGTCCGGCCGGTAACCACATTTGGTGGGGCTCGAGAGATGCCTAACCCCTTCCTCTCGAGTTTACTTGAACCTCTTACCTAGAATTTCTGGTTCGTAGATTAAGTTTAGGACATAATTCTTAAAATTGGTTAGAAACAAAATAGGTGCCCTAATACGCCTAGTTAAAAAATATGTTAGGTGGCGACTCCAAAACCTTAACTCAAACGAGTTCACCCAGTCAAATCCGAAACCCGACTCACCTCGAGTCGAGTCTAAAATCGGGTACGATAGAGGCGAGTTCAAAATCGGGTACGATACCGTTTGTCGAGATTGTTACAGAATTTTGGCAGTACCGCAGCAGCATTAGAAGCATAACGTGGAACTTTTTCTTAGCAGTGAGCTGGGGCAATCGTTGATATGAGCTAGACTTGTCAACGAAGACCTGAAGAATCGCACCCGCATAAGTCATCAACCCTAGAGGTAAGTCTCTTGTTAACCCTGAGTCTGAGGTTTGAGATTAAAGACAAGATGGCTTAGATATCAAGATGCAGTGGAAGCTATGTCCGTGTAAACCCCTCTTTACGGGTGTGTCGTCGACCACATCTTCATAACTTGAGTGATTACAAGCCTCTTTTCCCGTGCTTGAGTAGTCGTTACTATCTGGTCTATGATTTTTCGAATCGCATTGAACTACATATGGCCTGATTCTCTTTCAGCCTGAGATATGTAGGCAACTCGGAAATCGGAGCTCGGGCATATCCATAAGCCTCGCATTTTGATCCCAAGAATCAGAGTCTTGGCTTTACCGTGACAAAATTGGCTTTCACGTCAACTTTCTTTACCCTGAAAACTCTTTTATCCTTTTCCGGGTAAAGAGGGCAGCTGTTGACACCCAATTTTGTCCCGGATTTTAATCAAATGTATAATTATTTTAAATTATGTTCAATTTTAAAATTGCAAGTAAATAGCTAATTTTAAAAGAGAAATGGCCAAAATTGCAAGTCATCCACTCATTTGCGGCCTACTATGTAATTCTTTGTTTAATTTAATTGGAGGCTATATGGGTTATTAGACCTAAACTCAGTCTATACATGCAAATACCTCTACATATACATACATACAACATTTACAAAACCCTAGCCTCTGACCCTCACTATTTATCATCTTCCTCACTAAAAAAAAAAACCATCCTCTCCTTGACATACACATTCACATATAACATATCGAAGAAAAAAGCATTAAAAGGAGGGAGACATCATTTTCCTCCTTAAGCCATTACACACATTGATATACAAAGAAGGAGGGAATTGGGGAAAGGGAAACCCCACCTTCACCTGAAACCCCATCGGTATCCATCCTCACCGAAGACCTTATTTTCATTTTTGTTCTATTTGAGTGGATACTGAAATCAAAAGGGGCTTCATTGCCTGTCGCCGGTGACTGGGAAATCACCCCCGCCGTCGGGTTCCCTGTTCTCGACGTTCTCCTCCGTTTATGATTAATTTGTGATTGGAATCGAAAGATGAGTGGGTGGAGTCGCAGTGACGCCGCCAAGGCGAGTCTGGCGTCGCTCCTCCTCCTCTATTTCATTGTGGTTCGGCTCGCTGTTGTCACTTTGTCTCACTGGAAACTTGTTTGCAGGTCCTCTGTTCGTTATCACTGTTTTGACTAGTTTTTGGGTTATTGGGTTTGGCTTAGTTGATCACTGTATTACTGTTTTGTTTGCAGGAAATTCCACCAGCGAAGGCTCTATTTTTGGGAACAGATCTGGTTGTCGCCAGGGCTCCGTTGACTCTTGGTTGAGTCGTCGCATCTGCTATTTTACTCCTCTAAAAAAATTTCCTTTACTGGACAACATTTGTTTTCTTGTTTTCTTGACTCGTCATTGATGTTATTGTTTGATTTGCTATGTTGATGAAATACTGATGCTTCCCTTTGATATTTTCTGCAGCTCCCTTTGATGTTGTGGTCGATGCTATTGTGTATTGATATGGTGATTGGCTTAATTGGATAATATGCCAAGATTCGACTTGTTCTTAGTCTCCATCGAATTGAACAGATTTTGCACTATGATTGACTGGTTTTGGTCTCTATCGATTTGAACAAATCCTGGTTCAGTTGACTGGCCTATAAAAATAACTTATTTGAGGGCCTATAGGCCGATTTGAACATGATACTACACATGACCAATGACATTATTGGAGGCCAAAGCAGTCCCACCCTGTTATATACGCAATGTCCCTTTCCCGAAAAACAAATAGGCGATGATGAATGTATGAATTTAATGCAAAGCAAGTCAAATAGAGTGGTGGGTTTGGTACTTGGCATGGCAACCGGCCCGGGCTCAGTGTTTGCAGTCGTATCAACATCCCGAGCCTCTACGCGACACGTCATACAAACCTGAGCCTAAATTTTACAAAATAAAACCCCATTACTATTACTATTATTATTATCACTTTATTATTATTATTATCACTTTATTATTATTATTATTATTATTTATTTTCATTAATTGTTACGCTTTATTATCGTACTAATCCAATTTCATTTGTTTGTTTGTTTTGCGAGGTACATTGGGCATGAATATTTGGGATCGAGTCGGCTAAACTCACCAATCGGGATGGTTTGCATTGGCTTGGAGTCGTGTCGGGCTCAAGCATTCAAGAAAATGAGACATTAGAAATTTAGAAAATTCAAGACTCCCGCGAGTTGATCAATTTTTCGGGTTCTATCTTTAACTTTGTCTTCCTTTCCTTAGGGATATTTATGTAAATAAATGTGTAAAATACTTGTTTTATCAATAATATTTGATTGTCTGTATATCACTTTACTTTATGTTCATTACCTTTTACTTTGAAGTCGTTATTTAATTTATTGCAAATTGGGGTCATCTTAGCAAATGCGTGCAAGTAAAAAGAAGTATTATGCAAATAAGCTTTTATTCAATTAATTATTATTTGTTTATTACTCCCTCTGTCCCAATTTATGTGGCACTTTTCGCTTTTCGAGAGTCAATTTGACTAAACTTTGAAGCTAAATTGGATTAGATTAACTCAATATTTTAACATTAAAATTTATATTTTTGAAAACTACTTGAAACGTACTTTAAGTTACAACTTTTCTCATATTATTTTGGTGAAAAAATACGTCTTGAAATGTTGGTCAAAGTTCATGCAGTTTGAATCTCGAAAAGCGAAAAATGCCACATAAATTGGGACAGAGGGAGTACTATTTTTTAAATAATTCTTTCGCAAGAAAAACACACTTGTAAATATTTGGAAATCTGTCGTATTAACCGTTGTTAACGGAATTTCAAAAGTGCCTTAAAACCTTCTTTCGAAATTAGCAAAACCTCTTACCTTTACAATCTCTGAAAGAAAGACCGTCTTTTTATAAAAACGGAGTTTTTGCACGCATTTACTTATTTGGTTCCCCATTTTCCTTAAATTGGATAGCGACTCCAAAAACTCCAAAAGAATTAGTCCATTCAGTTGATATTCCTAAATTTAGTCCTTCGGAGTTAATTTTAGGGAGTTAAACAATGCATTAGCTTGGCTTGGCTTCGTGTCATCGACCTCGGTGGAATGAATGTCTGATCAGCATAGAGTTGGCCTGTATCATCCTCCCCTTCTTGAGAGGATTTCGTCCTCGAAATCGAGCCTTCCTCCGTCTCCGACACTTGGCCTACAACACAAGGAGTTAAGTCAGTAACATTACAGGTGTTGGACACATTATACTCACCAGGAAGTTCGATCACATAAGCATTGTTGTTGATCCTTCTCAGAACTTCAAACGGACCATCCCCTCGAGGAGCCAACTTTCCTTTCCTTTGGTTCGGGAATCGTTCCTTTCAGAAGTGAACCCAAACCCGATTTCCCTTCTTTAATTCCAACTGTTTGCGCCTCTTGTTTTTCTTCGACGCAACTTTGGCATAGGCTTCCTCGAGGTTCTTCTTCACCTTTGTATGCAACTCGATCAGTCAGTGGCTCGCCGAGTACCTTCAAAATCAATAATAGAATCTCGAGGCAATGGGTTTAAATCAAGTGGAATCAAAGGGTTAAAACCATACACACATTCGAACGGAGTCATTCTAGTCATTCGATGCATAGTTCGATTGTATGAAAATACCATCACGGGCAAATGATCAGCCCAGTTTCCGACCTTACCTTTGGTCATAACTTGAAGCAGAGCTCCTAAGGTTTGGTTAACTACCTCGGTCTGTTCATCATTCTGAGGATGGTGAGACGTTGAGAATAGTAGTTTGGTGCTGAGGGTACTCCGAGACATTTTCAAAAATGACTAAGGAATTTCGAGTCTCGATCGCTCACAATAGTACGAGGCACACCATGCAATTTCAACACATTAGAAATAAACAAAGTAGCTACATGTTGTGCATCATCACACTTCTTACAAGGAATAAAAATAAAATGAGCTATTCTGGAAAAACATTCGACTACGACGAAGATGCTATCATGTCCACCCCCTGATCTCGGTAACCCCATAATAAAATTCATGGATATATCAACCCACGGTCAATTAGGAACAGGCAACACAGTATACAATCCATGAGGGTTGGACCTCGATTTAGCTTTCTTGAAATCTATACAAGCATTGCAAAGCTTTTCCACATCTTTTCGCATTTTTAGCCAATAGAACTGCTCGGTTAAGATACCAAGAGTTTTTCCGACATCGAAGTGTCCCATCAAGCCTCCAGAGTGAGCTTCTCGAACCAAAAGCTCTCTCCACGATGACACTGGCACACAAACCTTCCCAATCTTGAAGAGGTAGCCATCGTGCCACTGATACTTCTCAACCCTTCGGCCACTCAAGATTGCGTCACGAACGCTTTTCAGCTTGGGATCGTCTTCGTACATCGACTTGCTGCTTTCGAATCCTATGAGCCTTGAGGCGAGAGTGGTCGCTAAGGCAAATTTCCTTGATAGCGCATCGGTCACAACATTGTATTTTTCCTTTTTGTAATGAATTACATAGGGAAAACTCTCAATAAATTCAACTCACTATCTCGGCCACAAATAATGTTGCCAATGGGCGAGTGCTCGAACGAGGGCATACAACTCCTTGTCATACGTCGAGTAATTCAAGGTTGCACCCTTAAGCTTTTCGCTAAAGTAAGCGAATGGCTTCGATTCTTGCATCAGCACTCCTCCGATCCCAATTCCGGACTCATCACACTCGATCTCGAATGCTTTGCCAAAGTCAGGGAGTTAGAACAACGGGGCAGAGTATAGCCTTCGTTTCAACTCTTAGAAAGCCCTCTCTTGGGACTCTCCCCATACAAACAGATGGTCTTTCTTTACCAGCTCGGTCAAAGGAGCTGCCACGGTGCTAAAGTCACGAACAAACCTTTGTTAAAAGCTAGCTAAACCACGGGAGCTATGAACTTGAGATACCGAGGTTGGAGTTGGCCAATCTTTGATGGCTTCGACTTTCGACTCATCGAATTCAATACCATTAGCACTCACAACGAATCCTAGAAAGAGTACACGCTCGACACAAAACACACATTTCTTGAAGTTAGCATATAACTTCTCTTCTCTAAGCTTATATAGCACTAGCCTTAGGTGTTCGATATGTTCATCCACAGATTTGCTATAAATAAGGATGTCATCGAAGTAAACGACAACAAACTTATTTATGAACGGTTTGAGCACATGGTTCATTAGTCGCATGAATGTGCTAGGTGCGTTAGAGAGGCCAAGAGGCATCACTAACCATTCATAGACACCGAATTTGGTCTTGAATGCGGTTTTCCACTCGTCTCCGGATTTTATTCGGATTTGGTGGTAACCGTGTTGACACCTAATTTTATCCCTCCGTTTTTCGCAATTTGGCTATATGTAATTAAAATTTATAATAGTAATTTTTCAAATAAAACTGCATTAGATAGCATACATTTTACGTATGTAATACTATTATTAATCTCTTATTTATATAATATTTATTTAATTGTGACTAATATTACGTAATTGCATTCATTTAGGCTATTCTCTAAAATACGTACGCTATTTGTACAATTTAAGGCATTGCGACAAAATTTAATAATTATCTATTTATATTTAATTAGTATTATTTGAGCTCATTTATATTTATCTGTGGTTAAATATATTTATTTATAATTTTTATATTTTTATACTAATTATTCATATTTATAAATATTTTAATTGAATACTAGCCAAATATATCAATTTACAACTCACTCCCACTATATTTAGACCACGTCATTACCTTTTGTCCACGTATACGCCACTTAAGCTCCACATAAGCCTAAAACCCCACTTATACACATTCTTAGCGCATGTACAACTCTCTTTAAGCAGGTGTACAATCCTTCCAAGCGTTTGGTACAACCTTTTAAAGCACAACTAATGACTTGTAGCCTTTACACATCAACATATAGATTCACACATCAACTTATACACTCACCCACACGTGCCTACGTGGCACAATCACGGCCGTCCATGGCTCTTATCCAACGGACCACATTACTCCTCATCTTTTGATATTCACATTTCACACACACACCCCTCCATTCCTAAACCGACAATACTCTGCTCGTCCCTCTCTCTCCCTTGTCGTTTTCACACGGAAAAAGGGGACAAATCCATCTTCTCACTCTTTCCATGGAAACCGAAAAAGAAGAGGAAGAGATTGAACGAATCTCGTTGAATCCGGATGCGATACACATTGATTTAGCATGCATAAGGCAAGAATCAAATGATTTGATTTTGAATCTCCCCAAATCAAGCTGAAATGAGCGAGGATGAAGGACCCGACCTGATTCTCCTTCGCCCAAACCCGACTCAAATTGGGTCAGATCTCTATCACCCTATTCTCTTTTATCCTTTTTCATTATTTCTTGTGCTAAAACCGTGGAAAAATGCATGATTATTGATTGGTTATTTTCAGAAATTATTCATGTTTACTTTAATGTTAGAATTCATAATTATTGCCAAATACTCGTCTTAACTCGTATAGTATACCATGATATATGTTTAACTGAATTTTTGCACTTAAAATTGGCATAGTAATTTTAGGTCGATTAAATTCGAACAAATGTGCGACTGATTGAGAGCACACTGATTTGGTTACATTCTGGTATCTAACATTGTTAATTCGAGTCATAAGCGTCCAACTGTTTGGATTGTTTGAATTGGTTTGGCATCGTTTGTTAGTGTAATCCTGCCCTGTTATTGAATCAAGTCTGCTTGTTTGGCTCATTGTTGATACTTTGCTTCAGCCTGGTGACGTTTGTATTTAAGATGGTTGTGTTTCCCACTAGTTGTATACATATTTGTATGTTCTATTGGATTCCTGAACTTAAGAGTATACCATTTGGCTTGCTTTCTTCTTCCCTTTCTCGTCTCCTTGATTTGCTGAATCAGATCCTTCTCTAATTTTAAAGTGAGATTGTGAATGTTCTTTCCCTCTTTAAATTTGGTTGACAGCATGTCTGGAGCCGATTGATATGCCTTTTTGAAAATAGGTGGTTAAACTTCCTTATTTAGATTTATAGCTGTTGGGATTCAAATTAGATTGACAAGCATGATTTCCTTGCCTTGTGTGGATAATTTTCCATATATAACTTGGACTAAAATCAACCCTATTTGACACTATAAATACCTCACCTTTTGAAGACTTAAGGGGAGATCGACAGACTATCCTCTCATCTTTCTCTGATGAACATCTTCAACACCTTTTAGCACTTTTCCTTCTCTCTGGAAACACGCTCTCCGGCCCCTCTTTTCTTGGAAAACAAGATTGTTATTCCCCCCTCTGGAAGCTCTATCGCCTTTGCCTTATGTTGGTCGTTGCTACTTGATTTCTATACATATGTTTACTTGCTTTTTCTGTCTTTACAATCTTGTATAAGGTTAGGGTCTCAATCCCAAAAGCTCTTTCAACCTATGTGTTTGTGTATGTAGTCTGGTACTAGTTTGACTGCTTATCTTCATGGTATATTGCTAGCCTATATTTCTGTACTAGTTTGCTTGGACCCTATGAAGGGTCGCTACTAACTCTTTTGCAGGAACTTGAGTAATTTAGGGATAGCCGAGAGAGCTATACCCTTTGTTAGTTATCCTTGCAGGTCCTCGAATAATCTAGAGATGGCCATAAAGCCATGTTCTTGTTCTGGATACATCATTCAGGTTTATGAAGTTTAAAAAAGGTCATTTCTTACTCAAGAGAACTTGTTTATCAATGAGGACAAAGGCCTCTTTTCTTTTTCTTCCCCTACTTTTACTATTTTGTATTTTGAAAGTGTCTGATTGTTAAAATGTATTCATTAGGTTCATTGCATACATTAAGCACCCTAAGGTGAATATGGTTGTTTAGGACAGGTGATGAGGACTGCTACGTGCATCAAAAAGGGTTAACAGGGGCTGCCTCCAATTCTTCTTTTATTTTTCTATGTGCTGGGTGTTAAAGATTGCAATACAGGTCGAGAATTGTTCCATTTATGTAAATCTTAACTCTAGAATCACGACAGTCTCGTAAAATATGAAAGCTGGAATTTATAAGTGTAATATCATAACAGGTGCATGGTTGGGCTTTTGAAAGCATGTCAGGCTTTTAAAGAGAATTTATATAAGGGATTGTTTTCATGCTAATATCAGAAAATAGGTTAAAACTGCAAACATGTACGAAAACTGAATTATTTATGCAAAGTAGTGATTTCAGAGAAAGTTGCGAATGATTTTTTAAAGAGGCTATAGGTGCAGTTTAGCTTTTAAAACTGGCTCATTTCAGCAAAGGGCAAAATCTGCCGAACATTCTTAAAACATGAGTGTTTCTGCAAGTTTAATTTGTTGAACACGCTTTAACGAAAAAATTATTTTATAATTTCTCCAAGTTAATTTAATAGCTTGTGAGGGATTTTTGGACTTGGAAGGTCAAGTCCTCAAAATTATACTATTTGTTTATTAAATTCATAAGTTAGTCTTTTAAATCTATACTATTATTTATTCATCATATTACTTATTAATATTCCCTAAATACCTTACTCATTCCTTAATTTATATTTACATATTTATCGTTATTTTCTTATTAAATTTCTTATATGGTAGTAATATCTTTTAAATTGATATCTATTTCCTACTTAATTTAGATATATAACTATTTGCTCATTACATTAATATTTTTTCAACATGTTATATTTTCAATTAGATATAACTTTATATGTATATAAGTATTTTAAATATACATCTTTACTTTAAACCAAATTATTTTAAACGCGACCTCACACTAAAGTTGCCACCGAAATTAACGGTATGTGACTGTTAATGTCACAATAACATCCTTTAGTGGTGCATATTTTTTACAATATATTTCCTCCATATTTTTTCATTTTAAAAGAAATTTTGTGAATGAAGGAAAAAGATGACAATATTATTTGTTTAATTGATTTATTTTGTCTAACTTCGTAAATTGTAGCTATATATTCAACATGACCATTATTCCAAGCTGTCTGTGCAAGTTATACTAGACTATTCGTTTTAACTATTTTGTTTACAATATCCTTCATTTAAACTGAATTTCTAAATTGTCCTATTTTAGTAATACTTTAAGTTATTTGCGTATTATATTCTATTAGTGCATATTTAGCTTCTGTCCCTTTCTAATCAAAATTGCAATATGTTAAACCCAATATAGAAATCAACCGGGAACCACATTTGTAGAACTTAGGAGATGCTAACCCCTTCCTTCTAGGCTAGCTTGAACACTTACCCAAATCTCTGATTAATAGGCCAACCCGGAGTTATATTTTAAATCAATTAGAAATTAATAGGTGACCTAATACGCCTAGAATAATTTATTAGGTAGCGACTCCAAAGCTCTAACTCCAAATGAGTTACCCCAAGTCGAAAACCACTTACTGCCTTAAAGTGGGGTAACCGGACCTAAGGTCTATCTTCGAAAAGCATGAAGAACCACTTAACTTATCTAGCATGTCATCTAATCGAGGGATAGGATGACGATACTTTACCGTGATTTTGTTGACTGTCGGCAATCAACGCACATTCTCCAAGTTCCATCTTTCTTCTAGACAAGGATAACAGGAACGGCGCAAGGAATCAAGCTCTCTCGAACAAGGCCCTTGTTCAGCAATTCATCAACCTACCTTTGGAGCTCTTTGGTGTCTTCGGGATTACACCGGTATGCAGGCTTGTTAGGGATTTGAGACCCCGGTACAAAGTCAATCTGGTGCTCGATTCCTCTCAATGGAGGCAATCCACCTGGAATTTCTTCGAGAAACATGTATCTGAAGTCCTGCAAAACACTTTGTACAATACTAGGCAAAGGGTTATCGTTAGAAAAATCATCATTAGAGTTTAGAAAGATACCCTTGTGCATGAGGCAAATCATCAGTTGATCATTGTCATTGCCTCGCAGATACTCACCCGGTCCCATGATTGCACAGATATTTCTTACCTGGGGCGGTGAGTTGTTGTCTTCGGAAACAATTTGTGTTCCCATCGGAAGCTTAGCTTTGGCCGCTTCTTTCAATTCTTCATCCGTTTATAGTCCTCGCTGACTTGTTTCGGAGGCAAAGGTTTAAATATGAAACTTTTTCCTTCGAGCTTAGCAGTGTAAGTGTTGGATCGTCCTTTATGAACAACCGACCGATCATACTACCATGGTCGACCCAATAGCAAATGACAAGCTTACATCGATATCACATCGAACATCATCTCATCTTGATATTCTCCTACTTTGAACTTGATCCACATTTGCTTGACAGCCCTCAATTCTCCACATTCATTTAGCCATTTCAATCTGTAAGGATGAGGATGTTTTGAGGTAGGTAATCCCAATTGTGAAACCAAGATTTAGCTCACCAGATTCGCACAACTACCCGAATCAATTATCATCGAACAAACCTTCCCCTTTACTCGACATCTTGCATGGAAGAGATTCTCTCTTTGGTTGTCCTGTTCTTCGAGAGTCATGCAGCTCAAATTTCTTCGAACAACAAGAAAAATTTCCGGATGATCAGCTTCGGCAGCTTCACTACCATCATCATTTTCATCTCGATCAGTCTCTTCAAAATTTTCCTCCTCAGTGTCACTCGCTTGCTCTTGGATGGTTCCATCATCGAGCATTAGCATAATCTGTGAGTTGGACACTCTTTCGCAATGTGACCATAACCTTTACATTTGTGACACTGAATACTTGCAGCATTGGGAGAATTAAGTTGAACTTTACCTCCAACTTCTCTTGGTTGGTTAACGGTCACTCTCCTCTCGAAGGGTTTCTTTGGATCTCAAACAGTGTTAGCACTTGTTGGATTCAGACTCTTCCATTCTTTACTTCGGTTCAAAGGAGTTGAAGTAGTGACTCCTCTATACCGGTTTGCTTTATCGTCCTTCACCCACTTCTCAGCTTTGATGGCAGCATGAAACACATCTTCCAAAGTTTGATACACATGCAGCCCAATTGAGATGACACATCTCGAGCCAAGCCATTTTTTAATCGAATGATGGCTTGCTCATCATCTTCTTCCATATCAAGGGCCAATCGAATTCTTTCGAACTCGTCATGGCATTCTTCAACTGATTTGGACCCTTGTTTCAATTCGAAGAGTTTTTGAAGTTGTTCCTGCGATATTTGGTATTCACATACTTAGCATCCATTGCTCTCTTCAGTTGTGCCCATGTGGTGACCTCGGGATAAGCATTCCTTCGTCTCAACCTTTTGTCAGCCTCCCACCATGTCGATGCATATGCCTCTAACGAAGCAATAGCATGTGCAGCTTTTCTCTCTTCGGTCATCTCATTGGTTTCAAAGATTCGCTCCAATTTAAGTTTCCAATCAAGATATTGGTCGGGATCATTAGTTCTTCTGAATGGTGAAATAGTGATCTTGACACTGTTCAAGTTTGAGTCTCGAGCACCTCGGATGGCTCCGGATACTCATCATAATAGTCATCAGCCTTACGCTCAATATTTTGATCAACATTTGTGCCTCGGCCTCGACCTCAGAAATTTCCACGACCTCGTTGAACCTGCCTTCGTTGAACGAATAATGGCTCATACTCATGTTCGCCTTTGGGGAATTCTCCTTCATCGACCCCTTCATCAACGACCACAACTTGTCTTCGGGTCATTGGAAGTGGCATTCTATCACCTCAGAGAATGCCCAAGTATTGATAACCAGCTTGGGGATTGCCCAAGTTTTGTTGTTGCGCTTGGCAATTGCCCATGTGTTGTGTAGCTTGGTGATTGCCTATAGCTTCATTTCGAACAGCCTCGTCCTTCAACCATTGTTGTTGAACGAGCTCAGCAAATTGCTCAAGTTTCATTGGAGTGGAGTTTCTAGTTCCAGCACCGGACCCATGCAAGGCCACAGACGCACTCCCTTGCTCGAGGTTCGCTACTCGAGCACTTACTCCTCTTACCTCGGCACTGATGCCTTGTATCGCAGCCATGAGATCGGTTAACGACACCTCGGGCTTCTCAATGCCCTTTCCTTCGCCTCCATTCCCAGCCATGGTACCTGCACAAATCAAAGACCAAGAATTTGTTAAGGTTAGAATTCACCCCACACATTCTCACCTTTTATGGGTGGCGCTCGGGTCCACTCAATTTATATGTTCGGTTCAGGTCACTCAAGAACTTGTAGCTAATGGATTCCTCGATTGATCAACTTCTCTCAGTTCCTTCGAATTTGACAAGTTACACTGTCTCATTCGGGAAGAGTGAATTGATATGACTCGATGGAACGGTCGCTATTTACTCTGCGCTTGGGAGTCAAAGAATTTATCTACGAAATTTGGACTTCGGTCACCCCTCGCACGAGTTCCTAAAAGCTCAAATTCGATAGTACGACCTCGAGTAGAAGATATTACTCTAGAGATCCACTATCGTAAATGATCGAACACGAGAAAAGTGAAAACCTAGGAGATTCTACCTTTGATTCCTCCTTCGGAATTCTTCAAACACACCAACTCTTGTACGGAAAAAAGTGGTCCTTCCTTGGTACGGATAGGGTTTTACCTTATCCAATTTCCTTTTTCAAGCCGACAAAATTTTTACCTGGGGTTTTGATCTTTACACTTTACCCCCTTTATTCTTCAATGGAACAGTGAATCTTTTACTCCAGCGTACGGACAAAATTTAACTTCGTTCACTGACCACGATTTTAACAGACTTTGGGTTGTTTTCTCTTCGGTGACTTTCAAAGTCGGAGGAAATTGTAAGTTTCCAGTCGAGCTAAGAACTCAGCCGCTCTTGTCCGTACATTGTTACAAATGTAACAATTTCCCGGCGTACGGACGATGGCAAATCGGTGGAACTTCCAAATTATTAGGCTCAAAACAAATCCCAAATCAATAACAACCACCAGTCTTCATCGGTAACAACCAGAAACACAACTGAGGTCATTAACAACCACCACCACATCCCAAATAGTCCAAAAACCTTCGAGAAACCCTAGCAGTCAATCGTGTACGACAGGTGCCCGTTGGATTCAGCGGACAATGGTGAACAAGAATCAATGGTTGTTTGATTTAAACAACCAACATTCAAACCAAATTTTTTGAAATTTTCTTTTCTTTATTTTTTAATTTTTTTTTTTTTGGAAATAACAACACCATAGTAACAACAATCAACAATAAGGAAGAAGCTAAAACTGAAAGACACAAAAGCACGAGATAAACCGAACAGGATTGGGGTTGTAAGAACAAGCTCAAACCTTGCTCTGATACCAAGATGGTGCAAGCCAAACCGGAGGTAAAGCTAAAAATGATGAAAATGCGTAAAAATAATAAGAACAAGATAGAAGCAAGACAAATCTTGCTTCGATTCAAAAGAACGACGAGGAACTAGTCTCGGGTTCGATCGAATCGGAGGCCAAGAATCACCTATACTAAGCAACAATCCTCAAGAAGTCATTTGTTTCTTGCAAATTGAATGACCAAGAAGAAAATGTTCAAACGACTCACACCGATTGACACAAGTTCTTTAAAAGCCCACAACGGGGTTCGGCTCCATCGGAGACTCACAATAGCTACAACTATGTTTGATCATTCAACAAAAACTAGTTCCTTACAATGAAATGTAAAGGGATTTATATAGGCTACTCTAAGAACGAAATAGTAAAATGGTCACATGAAGCCAATAATAAGAAGCCACGCAGTGGCTGACTAGCTAAGTGTTCGGTTTCTGGAATTTGAACGCTCTCAATTCGATCGCACTCCCTTCGGTTGCTTCAATGCTTGGCGTCGAAGTGAAGTGTTCGTTCGCTCCTTTTGATTCGAACACATGAGCTCGAACACTTAAACTTCAGATACTATTCCTTCGGTTGGCTGTCTATTGTTCAGCACCGATGTTAAGTGTTCGGTTGCTCCCTTCTTCGGGCTCGAGCTTGTAGATGATGCCTTCGAATCTTGAGCTCGGCCAATCAACTTTGGAGCAGCTATCTTCTCCCGACCAAGCCAATTGAATATGGACGTCATGTATTAGCTTGGCTTGGCTTCGTGTCATCAGCCTCGGTGGAATGAATGTCTGATCAGCACAGAGTTGGGCTGCATCAATTAGGGATAGGGACAAATAACCTGGCTGAAGCTCAAGCTGTCAGAATAGGCCTACAGTGGTGCTTAGATCAGGGATTCTCAAAAGTCGAAGTAGAATCAGACTCTAATTTGCTTGTTAACTGGATAAGAAAGAAGGAAAAACGACCTTGGAGCCTGATTCTCCTTACACTGATTCTCCTACAGTCTAAAACTTTCCTCTCCTTACACAGATATACAACCTCATACACAAAAAGACAAATCTTTTATATTTCATACATAAATATGAAGTTTAAAAGCTTTTACACAAACATACAAACTTTTATACATAAATGCAAAGATATACAGCCTCATACACAAATAGACAAAACTTTTAAACTTCATACCATTTCGAACTTGATTTTTTCACCTTAAACTGGAACTTTTTCCTTAATGCATAGTGTTTTATTGCAGTAACAATCGTCTCCTTGTCTTGGAAAATATGTCCTTTCGCAATAACTTCATGTATAGGGTCGGTAATTATTCCAACAGTTCCATCATCATCATCATCATCAAAATATTCATCATGATTTATCAATTTCACTGTATCATCATCTTCTATTGCGTGTATGTGAGTACTTTCTGTATATCTAGGTGATATAACTAATGAATCTGCATTAACAACCTCATCAAATGATTTTTCTATTACTGTTATACACAAAGGATATTTTCCAAAATCCTTATCCTCTTTTAGCTCGACATACACATTCACTCCCATATCGTTGTGTATCTCTATTACAAGACATGTTATATTCACTTTATACCTGATTTCCATTTGCTTAGTAATAGTATCAACACGAATTTATTTTGAAATTGTAGATTCTAGATCATCAAATGTACAATCAGTGCTTTTTAATCTATTGTCATGTTTTATCCCAGTGACTTTTATGTTGGAGAAGAACTGTTACTCTTGACATTAGAACTTTCTCAACACGAATATACAGTGATAATTTATGTATGAAAATAGATAAAAAAAGAATATACAACTTCAATTTTGATTCGCGACTAATGATTAGTGTATGAAACAGATTAAAAACCTTCAATGTTGAATTGCGATTGATGATTACGGTATGAAACAGATCAAACTCCTTCAATTTTGAATCGCGACTGATTATTACTGTATGAAACCGATGAAAAACGTTCAATTTTGAATGTGAGTGACAATTTGTGTATGAAATAGATCAATAACCTTCAAATTTGAATCCCGATTGAAATCGCGATTCAAAAACTCATTGATTTTGACTGTAAGCTACAACAAATTGATGTTTATCGCATTTTGTAATCGCATTGAATTTGTATGTTGCTTCGCCGATTCTCTATTGAAGTGGAAGTGCAGTGCTTTAGGTTTTAGCGGGTGGAGTTAGGTATTGTTTGTTTCTGTTGAAAATTTCCTTTCAAATTGTTGCTTTATATAGCTGTATATGTTTTGAGAAAAAATGTCGATATTTTTTGTAAATTGTATTTGTATCGGTATTTTGTGTAAATTCAAACCTAGATTGGTATATTTTTGTATCAGCCCTAAATAATTTTGTTAGAGCTTGTTAGGGGTTAGATAGGTGATTTGCATTCTACAATATATTTTTATGAAATAGCTGTACATGATACGTTTGATAGACAAGAAATAGTCTAGAAAATTTTCCAAATATATTCTAAAAGTGCAATGCATAGTTGGCTCATTATGGTAGGTGTCGCAGGGGTGGTTTTTGACAACCAAAACCTGCCGAGGTTTGCCCCCTGCGGCGGCCAAGCACCCTTACAAGGCCCAGCCTTCCCAATGCTTTGTTAATTAAATAGGGTCGTTTGAAATAGTTTTAGCTCTTGGAACAAATATAAGCAGCAATATAAACGAAGTAAGAACACAACGAGATACGGAAAACCAATTCCCAACCTTTATATTATCACGTAAATACAAAGGAACTCAACATACAAAATAGCCGCCAAGGCTTGGACGTTCTTCCCTAAGAACGCCTTATTTTTTATGTCTACATTTTTGTCTTAGTGTTTACAATGCTTTACAAATGACTTATATAGAAAGGGAAATAATCCAAAGGCTTTACAAAAGGATAGGAACCGAATTACACTTGGCCAGCACATTGCCCATGTTCCTCGGCCACACTGCCCACGTTTCTCGCCCATGTTGCCCATGTTCTCAGGCCATGTTTCGGCCACTGCCCTCACATGCCTGGCACATGCGGCCAAGGCTGTGCCTACGTCCAGCCGCTTAGCCTAAGTCTTGGTCCATCCGTCCCAATTTCGGCCAAGTGCCATTCACCACACTTAGCCAAGCCAATGATTGTCTTAGCATCACAACACCACGTCATGACACCCTTTGTCCCACAAAGTCGTTTGCCCGCTGCCTCGTTCACTTGCCACCCAACAAGCGACGTCGTGCTATCATTGCCCACACTTAGACACTAGGCAGCCTAGCCTATGCTCACATCATTTGACAAGCTGCCCCTTCATACCTTGCCCTCATCAAAGCTTTGACCACACTTGCACAAACGTTCATCAATCATGTTTGTTTGCCACCCATTTTTGCCCATGGCCGAGCCAACATGCCCAAACTCGTGCCAAGGCCGAATCCCACAAAACCAAAGGTCTAACAAACCACCCGCACTTCTTGAATTCGATGCCCTCGTCAAATAGAATCAACAATACCCCACAAATGCAATGAAACGCCATCAAAGTCACAAAATCCGTTTGCTATATTTTCCCCTCAAGAGCAGCGTTTTTCCCATGTCTTTGCCCGTTTCTCTTGCACGTTTTTATATTGTTGCAGTGCCATTGTTAACCCTCACTAAGCCGTTCACTACAAACAACCCACTCCTTGTGTCCACCACTTGCAAAGAAATCACAAGCCTAACAACGTTGAGCCTTGTGTTCATCTCATTCCAAATGCAGCCCGTCGACTAACACTACGAGTTCAACACTTTTTCCCCCCGTTTGTTTATCTTGTCTCCGTCGCTTTTGCAAGTCTAACACATAGCCATGTTCAAATGTTGAGCAACCATGCTGATTTTTTCCGAAATCAGCCCACAACCGACAGAAAAATCATGTTTACTTACTTGTTTTGCCATTTCCAAGTACTAGACGGCCTCTCATTGAATCAAAGCCATCCCCAGCCCTCTCTTGATGTCTCGATCAGCCCATCATGCCCACCAACTGAACCTGCACGCTCTGATACCAGTTGTCACAGGAGTGATTTTTGACAACCAAAACCAGCCAAGGTTTGCCCCGTGCAGCGGCCAAGCACCCTTGCAAGGCCCAGCCTTCCCAACGCTTTGTTAATTAAATAGAATCGTTTGAAATAGTTTTAGCACTTGGAACGAATATAGGCTGCAATATAAACGAAGTAAGAACACAACGAGATACGGAAAATCAATTCCCAACCTTTATATTATCACGTAAATACAAAGAAACTCAACATACAAAACAGCCGCCAAGGCTTGGACGTTTTTCCTAAGAACGCCTTATTTTTGATGTCTACATTTCTGTCTTAGTGTTTACAATGCTTTACAAATGACTTATATATAAAGGGGAATAAGCCAAAGGCTTTACAAAAGGATAGGAACCGAAATTACACTTGGACAGCACATTGCCCACGTTCCTCGGCCGCACTGCCCATGTCGCCCACGTTCTCATGCCATGTTTCGGCCACTGCCCTCACATGCCTGGCACATGCGGCCAAGGCTGTGCCTACGTCCAGCCGCTTAGCCTAAGTCTTGGTCCATCCGTCCCAACTTCGGCCAAGAGCCATGCACCACACTTAGCCAAGCCAATGCTTGTCTTAGCATCACAGCACCACGTCATGACACCCTTTGTATTACAAAATCGTTTGCCCGCTGACTCGTTCACTTGCCACCCAACAAGCGATGTCGTGTTATCATTGCCCACACTTAGACACTAGGCTGCCTAGCCTATGCTCACATCGTTTGACAAGCTGCCCCTTCATGCCTTGCCCTCATCAAAGCACATTTAGCTCACACTTGCACAAACGTTCATCAATCATGTTTGTTTGCCACCCATTTTTTTTCATGGCCGAGTCAACATGTCCAAACTCGTGCCAAGACCGAATCCCATAAAACTAAGGGTCTAACAGTAGGAGTACTTAATGAGTAACTTATAATATCATAATTTGTTAAAACCAATGAAATTTCGGCAATTGAAAATTTAGTATTGCTAAACAATACCGAGTAATTGATTTATTCTTAACAGACTGTCAAACATTTCCATGATTAAATGGGTATTCTCTTGTCTGTAACTCTCTTGTGCAATAATAAGTGGGTACAGATAATTATCCATTAAAATAAAGGCTTATAATTAAGCGTGCACTTGATCCTGAATGTGCCGAAATTTCTCAATTAATAATTTGCTAAGGAGTCATTTAAACTTTAATGTACCCATCTGTCGGTTGTCGTTTAGTTAATTACGAATTCTGCCTTTAAAGTCAAGAAATTGGAGTTAATCAAATTCAGATACTTAGTCCAAGATATCATTATCTCCAGCCTTTTTTTGAGGTTGGAGGAAGTTCTCTCGTGGAATGACTTCATTATTGATAGGTAATATGAAGAAGAAAAATGTTTGTATATATGACAATATACTCCCCCTGGGGGTGACTTTTTTTCCTAAAGCTGTTGAATAATAAGCATGCCTACTTCATTCTTACACCATTCTCTATGGAAAGTAAAAACAAATTTATAATTGGAATTGGATGTGGTCAATGAAGCAGAATAAAAATTTAATGAAGAAAATAGCATTCGAATCATAATAAAGAAAACGTTGCGTGATTTTCTTGCAATATATCTAAATCTTGATGCAAGTATTAGTAGTAAGAAGTAGTAAGTAACTTATGAATAACTTCTTTTGATAGGTAAGTAACTAACGTAAGATAACTATATGTGGTTTTATTTAGCAATAAAATAGATAAATACTTGGAAGATCAAGGTTCAAATTTGAATGCAGAAAAAAAATAGTTACGTGAGCTCTTCTTTTTATCTAACAAAGACAAATTCTAAACTCAAATTGATAGGTTCGACATATAAAGTTCTTAGCAATAAATTTGTATTTGTAAGTACGAGAATGGATTTAATACTTGATAAAATTTTAGTAGAGTTTCACATTTTGTGCATTAAAAATATTATGTTCAATTAAACTGTAGGAGTAAATGTTATCTTTCAGTCCGCTATCTAAAGCTTGATTGACTGAATAACCCAATACATATCAATGAGATATAAGTAATAAATTATCAACAAGATAGTCAAAGTGTGCACAAATTGAATCGAACACCTATGTATAATTGAAAAGTTAAGGATAGTTAACAAGTGGATGGTTTAAAAGAAAGTAGAGCTGCCCCCACTTAATGTGTCATATGACCACAATATAAGATCCCATGAATGGTGGCTTTTGCTTTTGTACAAATCAATCAATCTTTCTTCCTTCCCATTCTTTACCAAAATCACTTGTCTTTTATCTGATTCTGTGAAAAAACAAAAAAATGGACAAAACCAACAATCTTGAAGTTGTCCATGATGTTTTTCCTTATTTACAAGTGTACAAAAATGGAACTGTCAAGAGACTTGTAGGCACTGAATATGCACCAGCAACATATGACCCTCAAACTGGTGTTACATCTAAAGATGTTTTAGTGAACCCTAAAACTGGTGTTTCTGCAAGAATTTACCGACCAAATTCAGCTACAAAAGCAAAGAAACTTCCTTTAGTACTTTATTTTCATGGTGGAGCATTTTGCATATCCTCTATTGGTGATCCTAAGTATCATGATTCCCTTAATGTGTTTGTTTCAAAGGCTAATGTTATTCTTGTCTCTGTGGATTATAGATTAGTCCCTGAACATCCTCTTCCAACTGCTTATGATGATTCTTGGGCTTTTCTTAAATGGGTAGCTGAACATAAATCAAAACAAGGGTCTGATGTATGGTTGAAAGAGCTTGTTAATTTTGATAGTGTGTTCTTGGCTGGAGATAGTGCAGGTACCGTTTAGTTTCACATATGGTTACTGAATTCTCGTAAAGTTACAAAAATATTTTGTGTCACATGGAAGCACTTGATCTTTTATTTACTATTATAGCAAAGTTATAAAGTTTTACCAACTATAATATTAAATCACCTTTATAGGTAAGTTACATCGTTATAGTGAGTAAAACTTGGTAACTTTAGAATTGTAGTGGGTGAACGTTAGTTTGTTTAATAGAGTATGACTTTACTGTTACCAGTGAGCAAAGTTTAGTAATTTTACTGTTATAGCCATTAAAATTAGTTATGCGAAGGTGACAGAACTTATTTGTCATAGCGAATAAAGTTTACTAACATCGTAAAATTAACTAGTGCAGGTGCTAATATTTCACACTTCATGGCAATAAAAGCTGGGGAATCAGATGAAGCATTAGGAATGAAGTTTTCTGGGATTCTCATGATTAATCCATATTTTTGGGGAGAAGAGCCAATTGGTATAGAAGTTCAAGATCCAGTGAGAAAATCAATGGTGGACAAATGGTGGGAATTTGTTTGTCCATCAAATAAAGGGAATAATGACCCTTTGATCAACCCTTTTGTTGATGAAGCACCAAGTTTTGAAGAATTGAAGTGTGACAAGATTCTTGTATGTGTTGCAGAAATGGATATATTGAGAGATAGAGGGATATTGTACTATGAATCTTTGGTGAAGAGTCAATGGAAAGGAAAAGCAGAAATTATTGAAACCAAAGGGGAAGATCATGTTTTCCACATCTTTAATCCTACCAGTGAGAAAGCACTTGATTTGGTCAAATGTTGGGCTGCTTTCATTAATGAAAAGTGACAAATATGTTGTTTTCATGACAAGTTTGTTGTAATAATTAATTCCACCTTCTGTTTTCAAGTTTAGACTTTTGTATATGCCTCAAGTTTGTCAAGTCAGAGAAATAAATTGTCGCAAGATTTTGTGTTGTTTCTGTTAGGTACTTATATAGATACTTGGGGGTAGGTCGAAAAGTCCTTACGTGAATTCTCTTTGATTTGGGTATTGTTTATGTTGGGTTTTTTGGAATGTGAAGAGTGTGAATGGAAAATGGGTGGAAAGGTGAAAAGATTCTTTTTACTAGGGAAAGGCTTTTGTAGGGTTTAAATAGAGATTTACTTCTCTTAGCTCTTAAAAAGGTTGAGAAGAAGGGAAGCCTCGCGCCGTCGTCGCTTGCTCGTCTTGGCTTCGGCTATGATTGATTGACTTAATTTTTTGGACCAACAAAAACTAAAAATATTAATTAATTAATAATTTATTATTAATATTTAATATTAATCCGTTTTTGTAACGGAAGCTGAAGTGAATTCAGCAGATTAATTCAGTCCTCCACGTTTTCCCATTATGTATTAAAATCAGCCATTAGTAGTCGTTTTTGTAACAGCCACAACTGAATGGTTGTGTCTCTTCAGATTCTGCTGTCCCATAGGCTATATATATACTAGTCACTCGTCAGTCTTTTAGACACACTGATACACAGAATACACAGAACCCACAATATCTTACTGCATCACCTCATTTTCTGCATACTAAAGAAAGTCGTGTGATTTGCTCCGTTCCTTTGTGTTCGCAGTGTTCTACGGTTTGAAGTGCTGCTACAGTAGAACTGTTATCCTGTTCCATCCTGAGAGAAATTAACCCGAAACCTTGGGCAACTGTGAGGGGGTTAGATTTCTTAAGGAGACACAAGTAACTTGTGGGCTCGGGATCGTCCCATACAAACTGATTATATACTTCTGTTTTGTATTTTTCTGATTTATTTGAACGCAGGAACAACAAGCTTAAGAAATCTAATGTTATTTATTTTCTGTGTTTAAAATAAATATTGTTTAAGGAGACTGATTAAGGAGACTAAAACCTTCGTGGTTTTCTACTCCTATTTACGTTAACTAATCTGTTTGTGGAGACTAAAAGCCTTCGTGGTTTTTCTACTCCAACTGTTTAAACAGTTTGTTGATATTGTTTCTGCTTGTGTCATTTTGACAGAGATGACAAACGGAGTGGATCCAACTGTCCCTGTTGTGAGTACTAATGCTACCACAGTTTCTGGAGCTGCTGGGCCTAGCCGTGCTGCTACTACAACGGTTATGCCACCTGCAGAAAAGCCGGGGAAGTTTTTTGGTGTGGACTTTAAAAGATGGCAGCAAAAGATGTTCTTTTATCTGACCACTTTAAGCTTGCAAAGGTTTATTAAGGAGGATGCTCCGGTCCTGACTGATGAAACACCTGAAAACGAACGCTTCCTTGTGATTGAGGCTTGGAAGCATTCTGACTTCCTATGCAAGAATTATATTCTAAGTGGCTTGGAAGATGACTTGTACAACGTTTATAGTAATGTTGAAACGTCAAAGAAATTGTGGAATGCATTGGAAAAGAAATATAAGACTGAAGATGCTGGACTGAAGAAATTTGTGGCTGCCAAATTTCTGGATTATAAAATGGTGGATAACAAATCTGTTGTATCCCAAGTCCAAGAACTTCAAGTCATTATCCATGATCTCCTTGCTGAAAGTTTGATCCTGATTAGTACTTATGTTAAAAGTATTAATTATATTGTTGCTAACAAACTTTTCTTTGAAGGTTTGATGATCAATGAGGCGTTTCAAGTTGCAGCCATGATTGAAAAGTTACTTCCGTTATGGAAGGACTTTAAAAATTACTTAAACATAAGCGCAAAGAGATGACCCTTGAAGATTTGATCGTACGCTTAAGGATTGAAGAAGACAACAAATCTGCTGAAAAGAAGGCTCGTGGAAATGCTACAATAGCGGGAGCAAATATTGTTGAGCATAATCCAAATCAAAGTAAGAGAAAGAAGCCTTCTGGAGGGAAGACCAACCCTCGCAAGAAAAAGTTCAAGGGAAATTGCTACAACTGTGGCAAGAGTGGACATAAGTCCGCAGACTGTCGTGCTGCAAAGAAGGACAGGAAAAAGGAAAAAGGTCAAGCAAACATGGTTGAAGAGAATAAATTGGCCCAGGGAGTGCAAGACATTGATTTGTGTGCTATGATTTCTGAATGCAACTTAGTTGGAAATCCTAAAGAATGGTGGATTGATTCAGGAGCCACCCGCCATGTTTGTGCTGTGAAGGAAGCCTTTGCTTCATATGCTCCCGCTAGACATGATGAGACACTCTCTATGGGCAACTCTGCAATGGCCAAAATTGAAGGATATGGAAAGATATTCCTCAAGATGACATCTGGCAAGGTCGTGTCTCTGAACAATGTTCTTCACGTTCCTGAAATAAGGAAGAACTTGGTGTCTACTGCACTTCTCGTTAAAAATGGGTTTAAGTGTGTTTTTGTTTCTGACAAAGTTGTAATAACTAAGAATGAGCTGTATGTAGGAAAAGGTTACCTTACTGAGGGCCTTTTCAAACTCAATGTAATGGTCGTTGATACTAAGAATAAAATTGCAGCTTCTTCTTACTTACTTGAGTCAAATAATTTATGGCATTCTCGTTTGGGACATGTCAATTATAAAACCTTGCGTAAAATGATCAATTTGGAAGTATTGCCTAAATTTGATTGCGAAAAGTCAAAATGTCAAATATGTGTTGAGTCTAAATATACTAAGCACCCTTACAAGTCAATTGAAAGGGATTCTGAACCATTAGACTTAATTCATACGGACATTTGTGACATGAAGTCAATACCATCTCGCGGTGGAAAGAAGTATTTCATAACTTTTATTGACGATAGCACTCGTTACAGCTATGTTTATTTACTTAGTAGTAAAGATGAGGTAATTGACGCATTCAAGCAATACAAAAATAAAGTTGAAACGCAACTTAACAAAAAGAACAAAATGATAAGAAGTGATAGGGGTGGCGAATATGAATCTCCTTTTGAACAAATATGTTTGGAATATGGCATTATTCATCAAACAACTGCCCCTTACATGCCTCAATCTAATGGGATTGCGGAAAGGAAAAATTGAACATTAAAGGAGATGATGAATGCCTTGTTAATAAGTTCGGGGTTACCTCAGAACTTGTGGGGGGAAGCTATATTCACGGCTAATCAAATACTCAATCGAGTTCCCCATAGCAAAACACTTTCCATTCCATATGAAAAGTGGAAAGGAAGGAAGCCCAACTTGAATTACTTCAAAGTGTGGGGGTGTTTGGAAAAAGTGCAAGTCCCAAAATCCAAAAGAGTTAAGATAGGACCGAAAACAGTTGATTGTGTTTTCATTGGATATGCTATAAACAGTAAAGCATATCAATTTCTGGTTCATAAATCAGAAAATCCCGACATTCATGTCAATACAGTGATGGAATCTGATAGTGCTGAATTCTTTGAAAATATATATCCGTATAAGAAGGAATGTGAGTCAGTTGGTGAAAGATCCAAACGACCTCGGGAAGGAACCAAAGGAAATTCACCAAATGAGAAAGAACCAAGACGGAGCAAGCGTCAAAAAACTTCTACTTCATTTAGAGATGACTTTGTCACTTTTCTTTTGGAAAATGAGCCGCGGACGTTTAAAGAAGCCGTGTCTTCTTCAGACTCTCCATTTTGGAAAGAGGCAGTCAATAGTGAAATAGAATATATTTTGAGCAACCATACTTGGGAGTTGGTTGATCTTCCTCCTGGAAACAAACCATTAGGTTCTAAGTGGATTTTCAAAAGGAAAATGAAGCTGATGGCACTATTGACAAGTACAAGGCAAGGCTTGTTGTCAAAGGGTATAGAAAACAAGAAGATCTTGACTACTTTGACACATACTCTCCAGTAACCAGAATTTCATCCATACGTATGTTAATAGCGTTAGCCGCCGTGTATGGTCTTGAAATCCATCAAATGGACGTTAAGACAGCGTTCTTAAACGGGGATTTGGAGGAAGAAATTTACATGGAACAACCTGAAGGGTTCGTGGTTCCGGAAAAAGAAAGGATGGTGTGTAAACTTGTTAAGTGGCTTTATGGACTAAAACAAGCACCTAAACAATGGCATGCGAAATTCGATCATACAATGTTGTCAAATGGCTTTAAAATTAACGAGTGTGATAAATGTGTTTACATTAAAAACACTCCTAATTATGTAGTCATTGTTTGCTTATATGTGGATGACATGTTGATAATGAGTAATGACATTGCCAATATAAATGCTACAAAACGCATGCTAACTAGCAAATTTGATATGAAAGACTTAGGAGTTGCCGACTTAATTCTGGGTGTTAAGATCCATAGGACTCCTCAAGGTCTGGCATTGTCTCAATCTCATTACATCAATAGTGTGCTTGAAAAATTTAAATATTTGGACTTTAATGTTTCAAAGACTCCTATTGATGTAAACCTTGCTCTTAAGAAGAACAAAGGTCAAAGCACGTCGCAACGGGATTATGCTCGTGTTTTGGGAAGTTTGATGTACATCATGAATTGTACTCGTCCAGATATAGCTTGTGCTATAAGTAAACTAAGTCGATACACGAGTAATCCCAATCAAACTCATTGGATGAAAATAAAACGTGTTTTGGGATATTTAAAATACACCCAAGACTTTGCCTTGCATTATAACAAGTATCCTGCGGTCATTGGAGGATATTGTGATGCCAATTGGATCACCGGCACGACTGATTCTAAGTCCACAAGTGGATATATTTTCGCACTTGGTGGAGGAGTAGTATCTTGGAAATTGTCCAAGCAAACGTGTATTGCCCGCTCTACAATGGAAGCTGAATTCATAGCTTTAGATAAGGCCGGTGAAGAAGCTGAATGGCTTCGAACTTTTTGGAGGACATTCCGTTCTGGCCTAAACCGTTGACACCAATTTGTATACATTGTGATAGTCAATCGGCTATAGGACGAGCTAGGAATGTCATGTATAACGGTAAGAATCGTCATATACGACGAAGGCATAAAACCGTTAGGGACCTACTCTCTAGAGGAATTATCACCATTGACTACGTGAAGTCAAGGGATAATGTGTCGGATCCGCTTACAAAAGGCCTAACTAGAGAGGCGGTTGAGTGTTCATCGAAAGGAATGGGACTAGGGCCAAGGACAAGTCATTATGGCGGTAACTCTACCTAGAAGACTGGAGATCCAAAGAACTAGGTTCAAGGAGAATACAAAGTTGTGAATGACGGTCCAACATTGTCAATTAAATTTTGGTCCATTCTCGTGATGAGACAATGTTCAAGTACCAAGGATAAAATGCTAGGGGCATTTTTTAATGATTATCTAAGTTTGATATTATAATTATAAGATAATGTACATCCATGGGATTACACGTTTAGAAATCACCTATGTAAGTGTGAAGTGGAAGCCGCTTCAAGGAGAATTCGGTATGACCAATTCTCTAAGCACTTATGAAACCAGGCGGTGTTCATGGCTGAAACGAACACAACAGTGAGAACCAAAGACGGTTAAGGGTTAGTTATGTGACTTACGTTGTCTAGGTATACACCAAAGCTCAACGGTTCAAAGATATTAAATCTACCGATTGACCGAGTATATCCGATGTAAGTTCACTACGGAAAGTTCAAAGGGAAACCGACTTATCCACATGCAACTAATTCTTTCTTGCAAATCACACAAGTCTGTCATGCATATTTCCAATATAGCCATTCCCTATTCATGTGGGGGATTGTTGAGTTTTTTGAAATGTGAAGAGTGTGAATGGGAAATGGGTGGAAAGGTTAAAAGATTCCTTTTACTAGGGAAATGCACTTTCTCCCACATTGGTAGAGGAAAAGACTTTTGTTTGGTTTAAATAGAGATTTACTTCTCTTAGCTCTTAAAAGGGTTGAGAAGAAGGGAAGTCTCGCGCCGTCGTCGTCACTCGCTCGTCTCGACTTCGGCTTCGGCTTCGGCTTCGGCTTCGGATTCGGATTCGGTCAATTGATATGATTAAATGACTTAATTTTTTGGACCAACAAAAACTAAAAATATTAATTAAATAATAATTTATTATTAATATCTAATATTAATCTGTTTTTGTAACGGGAAGCTAAAGTGAATTCAGCAGATTAATTCAGTCCTCCACGTTTTCCCATTATGTATTAAAATCAGCCATTAGTAGTCGTTTTTGTAACAGCCACAACTGAATGGTTGTGTCTCTTCAGATTCTGCTGTCCCATAGGCTATATATATACTAGTCACTCGTCAGTCTTTTAGACACACTGATACACAGAATACACAGAACCCACAATATCTTACTGCATCCCCTCCTTTTCTGCATACTAAAGTAAGTCGTGTGATTTGCTCCGTTCCTTTGTGTTCGCAGTGTTCTATGGTTTGAAGTGCTGCTACAGTAGAACTGTTATCCCGTTCCATCCTGGGAGAAATTAACCCGTAACCTTGGGCAACTGTGAGGGGGTTAGATTTCTTAAGGAGACACAAGTAACTTGTGGGCTCGGGATCGTCCCATACAAACTGATTATATACTTCTGTTTTGTATTTTTCTGATTTATTTGAACGCAGGAACAACAGTTTATACACAATTTGAGTATTTAAAACAGAATTAAAATCTCAAATAGTCACCCAACTTTGAGAAATTAACCACCAAAGTCACTTTGCTTTGGTTGGTCCCAAAAAAATCACCAACTTAGAGAAAACATCTCCAAAAGTAATTTTTGCCAGTTTTTGCACCATCAACCACCGAAAATCTAACGTGGCTTTTTAAAATATTTTTATATAATCGTATGTCCCACTTTTTTGGCATGTAGGACTTTTTCAATAGTTACTTACTAATTTTCTGACAAGTGTAATGCACGTGTATTACTAATAACTAGTACAAAAATATAAATATTGTGTAATAAGCGTGTATCATTGCTAGTAAATTAAAAAAAAGTACTGATATATCGAATCCTTTCAGTTCGATATTTTCTGTTATCATAATACATAATCATACTAAACATTACAATTGTACGAAGACCAGTAATTAATATTTAAATGATTATAATCATGCAAATTTTACGATAAATCAAGTTCGAAGGCCAAATAATTGTTTGTCGTACTCCTAATTCCTAGTACATGATAACAGTTTGCCATTAGCACAAAAAAATAAAAATCAAGAAAAGGTATTGATATCAAACTAATACTTGATATTATAAAATTTGCATGATTAAAATTGTTCAAATATTAATTACTAGCCTTCGTACAATAGTAATGTTTAATTAGTATGATTATGTATTGCAAAAATAAAAAATATCAATGATAAAAGATTCGATATATCAGTACTTTTAATTTATATTTTTTTATTTAATTTACTAGGAATTATACATGCTTATTACTAAATATTTATAATTTTTGTACTATTGATTAGGAATACAGGTGCATTGAACTTGTCAGAAAACTAATAAGTAACTATTAAAAAATTCCTACATGGAAAAGAAAGTGGGACCTACGACTATATAAAAATATTTCATAAAGCCACGTCAGATTTCTGATGGGTGACGGTGTAAAAACCGGCAAAAATTACTTTTGGAGATATTTTCCCTAAGTTGAGTGACCTTTATGGAACCAACCAAAACAAAGTGACTTTAGTGGTTAATTTCCCAAAGTTGAGTGACCATTTGAGATTTTAACTCATTTAAAATAAGATAGAATCTCATTGAGACAAATATATAGGAGTAATTTACAATCCATAATGTTCATCTCAAGGTTCGTTAGGCTAAGCTGCACTCCAAAATTTTCTATTTAATATTTACACAAATCAATCGAGGCAAGACGTTTGTCTTTTATATACTAATTATTACCTTAATTGTTTACTCCTAAGGTTAAACTGGTTGAACTAGTGTAACATGATTGTATTTTACGTCTCTCCGTTCCACAATGGATGTCTTAGTTTGATTTGGATCGGAGTTTAAAAAATGAAAAAAGACTTTTGAAACTTGTGCTCTAAAATAAGCCATAGATAAATATGTGGCTATAAACCATTTCATTAAGAGTATAATGGTAAGTTTAATAGTAAATTCTTTTCAAATACAGGATTATGACATTCTTTTTTTGAACGGACTAATAAGGAAATTATGACATCCTTGCTATCTTTATATATTTATTAAAGATGAAAAACAACTACCCATCTTCCCCTAATATTATCATGGGAGAAAACACAATTAGGATTTTATGATTGGAGAAGAACTTTTCATTAGAAAATGTCGGTTATGTGTCATGCTTATGTGGCCAGCCATGTCAGCACACTTATAATACAGTAGTAAGTTCAAAAGTGAGGTGGAATCCTATTAGGTATGGAGGGTAGAAATGGTCAAATTTGAGACATTTTCAGGGTAAATTTGCTCTAATGCTTATAGTCGAGGGGCAATTTTGATCCTTTTTCGAACTTTACTTTTTTCAGTGCAATTTCGGATATATTTTTACCAAATCTATTAATGGATCCGAATTTTTCCCCAAATTGGATCAAAATGTCCTCCTCTTTCCGAATTTGTTAATGTAGCCCATAAATTTCAGGTTATTTGCTCAATTTTTCCAGAAAATTCCAAACATAATATCTAATTGTAAACCCTTAAGACACCTTCCTGCAAAAGGTGCAAGCTTTGGCAATTTCTTTGTATGTTTTCTCCTTCCAGTTGTAGTTAAAGGTTTTAACTTTATTTTACTTATGTTGTGTTTAACAATTCCTTTAGGATCAAATATCCATAGTGGATTTAGTAAAAGTGTCTCAAGCTGGCGTGAACATCACTTTTATTAAAAGAAAAAGTGTAGACCAAAGTAGAGAGATTGATTTCTATAGGTCCTCGGTAAAAGAAAAAATTTGTGAAATATATCTGAAAAACAAGATGAAAATAATATAGTAAAGAAAATATTGACACATAACTAAAAGGAAAATTTACACCAGTTGACGCTCTAAAGTGCTTAATTACGTAACATAACGATATTTAGGGTAATTTACCTATCGTACCGATACTTTTAAATTAATTACAAAACGTGACATAAGGATAAAAATGGTATTACAATGTATTTTTTATCAGTTATTTTCCATTTCTCCCTTATACTTTGTCTCAAACATGTTCACGCTTCAAATATTTCTCTCACTACTCAAAATCGCTCTTCTCATTTGTTTCTTCAAGTTAAACGATTATCAGTCAATTAGGGTTTCAGAACCGTTAATTTCGCCAGAATTTTAACAAATTCTTGCCGGAGTTTGTTAAACCATGTCACAAAACAGTGATAATTCACCGTCTGCTCGTGAAATTCGTTTAAAATCGAGACATGAGCGGAATTCTCCAACTATAAAACTGCATTCACCGGTGAAACGCCGGCAGTCATTAGGAGTTAATAGCCCTAGAGGTTCACATGTGCAAAGCCGTCGGCCAGTAGCAGTTAAGAGTCCCAAATGTTCGCCGGTTAAACCTAGTAAACGGAAGTCGAGAGAGGATGCTAAAGGTAAAAGTATTGTCGACAATGATTTTGTTGATGATATCGATGCTGATGTTCGGATGAAAATGAGCAAATATGATCGGTGTGGAGTCCTCGAACAAAATCACTCTCACTTGCAGGAAAATGTATGTATTATGTTGTATTTGCCTTTTTTACTTTTTGCATGTATTTGTATTTTTGTGTATTTTTCCCCCTTTACATGTATAATTTTACGAACCTAAGTTGTATGGGCATTTTATTGTATAATATGTATTTTTTTTTGTATTTTAAGTGTATGTTATATATTTTTACTGTATCTTATGTATTTTTGCTGTTCATATCTATGTTTTTGTATGTGTCTATTGTATATTTTTCGTACACCCCCACCCCCAGTCTGTATGTTGATTGTATAAATATGTATTTTTAAGTAGGCTTTTTTAACATGTGTCTGTGGAGACATTTAACATGTTGTCGAAATATGCATGATCTTATATGTTTATGTATATACAAACTTATATTCCCTTTGATCGACACCGATTTAATCCCTGTAGCAACCGTTAATGCACTTTGCATAGACATTTATGTGCAGTTGTATATCTATGTATATATTTGTATGTGTATTTTGTTGCACTGTTGAATAATGTAAAGTTTTTTTGCTTTTTTTGTCATGTCCAGGCTTGTAAATTTTATGTCCCTGCGAATATAGTTACTGTGACATATCACTGGACTGCGACAACTCGTTATGATATTGTTAGAATCTTAGAAGAGCATCTGTCATCCGCTCAGTTGGCTTTGTTTAGGCAGACCTGCTTTGGGTACTTTTTGGATCTGCCAGAAGTATTTGGTCAATACCAATTAATTCACCATTTGATGCTACGTGAGATTGTATCAGATAATCCAAATGAGATTGTATCAGCTATTAATTCCTGGGTATGTTCCTCAGCTATCGACTGTATGTTATTACTCTCTACATGTTCTAGTGAATTTACTATCCAATTGTCAGCTTCATCAAACCAGTTTTGACTCACTGTAATACACAGTGGATATCTTCCTAATTCTTTGTTATCTTTTTTTATCTCAACAAACACTTTGACCCCCATGTCATTGTGTATTACAATTGGAGGTCTTCTTGCATCCACTTTATACTTTATTTCCATTTGGTTCACATTGGTATCCACACGGATTTGATTTACAATAATAGAGATTAACTCCTCGAAAGTACATTCAGATGTTATTACTACTGCATCAACACCATAATCAACATAGTTTCCGGTTGCATCCCATCGCCCTTTGTGTTGGACAAGTACCGTTACCGATATCATTCTAGACCTGTCAATAATACCATACAGTGATGAAGCGAATTTATACAGTGATGAAGCAATTAGTAAATGCTTCTCGAGTATCCATTTGTACAAAAGTGGAAAATTTATGATGCAACTACGTAATTGCTACAGAACTTTGGATACAAAATCAATAGAATTTCAACAACAGAAGCACCAAAAAAACAGATGAATGTATGCCTAAAATTGTATGTTAAACCACATTTTTTGTTTAACATTTTTTGTATAAAAATGTATGCTAACACATAGTTCTATAAAAATACAAGGCGACACAATGTATTTGTCACGACCCAACTTAGGGCCGCGACGGATGACCAACACTAAGTGTCGATCATCACTAATCCTACTGATAATATGCTAACCATTATAACTAATAAACAGAATAAGCATAAACCTAGCTGATAAGGAGTATGCAATGCAAATAGCTGACAAGGCTAACATAAGCTGACATACATAACATACTGACTGCACCACACAGGGACATATCTACAGGCCTCTAAGAGTGATGAACTGAATATATAAAGGACGAGATAAGGCCCCGCCATACCCAAGCTGGTTGACTGTACACATACCAAAAGATAGGTAACTCCGGGAGTAAGCGGAGTGACTCCAGTAGCTGATAGATGGCCTACTAACAAGGTCCAAGCATTGATCTATCTGCACCTGCGCGGCATGAAACGCAGCGCCCCAGAAAAGGGCGTGAGTACGATATGTACCAAGTATGTAAGCATGAGCATATAATATATTATAGCTGAATGAAACTGTAAGGCTGGAATATAACTATGAAAATATGAGCTGGACCATAGCAATATAGCTGGAAATCTGAAGAACGTACTAAACATGATCTGAATATAAACTGAAGTCTAGCTGAATCTGGAACTGAAGACTGAGCTGAACTATACTCATAAATAACTGTAATATGACTGATAGCTGGTTACTAGAAACTGGAACTGATAACTGTCAACTGATACTGACGCTAAGAACTGGTGGCTGATAACTGAGAACTGATAACTGGTACCGAGCTAAAACTGAACTGTTATCTGGACTGGTACCTGTCTGGCGTTATGGGCTATATCCCCCCAAATCAGGTAACTGAACATCTGAACTAGTACCTGTCTGGCGTTATGGGCTGTATCCCCCCAAATCAGGTAACTGAAAACCGGAACTAGTACCTGTCTGGTGTTATGGGCTGTATCCCCCCAAATCAGGTAACTGAAAACCAGAACTAGCCTCATGTATAATCATGCAGTGCATATTGTGGCTATATACACATATATAGCAAACCTGGTGGGTGTTATGGGCTATATCCCCCCCAGCCAGTAATATCTAGTCTCTCTGGTCAGAGTGTGTGAATGACACCCGGTCACACTAGGTGTTTCAACTCCCGCCTGAACCAGAGGGGCTGTATCCCCCAGACGGGTAGTATCACACGCGACCGGACTGTGTGTCCAATGTCCAGCCTCTATGGGGGACTCCAAATCACACATAACATGATCACAATATAAGCATAAGCATGTATGAGGCATAACACATGTGGCAACAATATATATGGACTCAAAAGAATGATAAGAAAACTCTGGATGGAATTGTAAACACAACCTGAAACTTAGAATTTGTCTAACTCTTTGATTTTTATAAAAATTTCGGCAGAGTTTCCTCTGAAACTGGATGATCCGCAAAAACAGAACCAGTACTATACTATACACGGGAATGGATACCCGGATAAACTGATAACATAAACCTATTAAACGGATAACAAGATGAGATGACTGGATGACATAACAAATCTGCAGATAGAATGTCTGGACAGCACCACTGTCCTGACTTTCAACCTAATTTTCAGAGTGTAGATCAAAGATATAGACTTCATGGTCTGTATGAAAGCTGTAGATATATGTCTTAGGGTTCTGGGGATTCTTAAATAATCTAAATATCAATTTTGTACAAGGAGTTATGATCAATATACTAACAACTGTCAAAAGATCGGAATGAATTTTCAGATTTCTGAAACGTTTTGTCTTGCTGATTTGGACATCTTTTACCTTGGATTTTAGTATCAAATTAAGTATATACAAGGTTTCCTTGGTACCATACAAGTTTCTCAGAAGAAATAATAAGTTTAGACTAAGAAAAGCTTCAAAATCTAAAAGATACATGCCTCGCCAAAAGAAAGGTTTAGCCTTACATACCTTTGATGTTTCTAGCTTCTAAACTTCGTTTCCTTTGAATTCCACACCTTCTAAAGCTTAAACAAGCTATAAAATATAATTTAGATACTTTACTTAGCTATGAAGTAATTCTAAAACTCAAACTATAGACGAAATTGAAGGTAGCATAATGTTACCCTAATCGCGTAGAGCGTTTTGACGCAATCCGTCTTCCGTTTCGTGCTAAGATCAATGTTCTTTCTTCAAAACCATCAAAATATCTTTAGAACCCAAGAACACACTGCTTCTATCACTGAGTTTCTGGAAATGACGAGATATGAGAGGAAAATTTCCTTTTATACTTGAAACATTTCAGTTACAGTCCTCTTTTGCGCTTATGGCCCTTTTTCTGGCCTGACTTCTGACGCTCATATCTTTTTATCTATAAGTTGTATGAACAAACCGTTAAAAGTGTTGGAAACTACACTCCAAGACCTTCAATTTGGTATATGATATGTCCCCAAAAGACTTCATATAATACATGAAATTAATTGCTGAAAAAGCTCCGTTACAAGGCAATTCCTTAGTCGGTTTTTCCGCAACTTAAATCTGATTTTTCCCAAACTTTATATTCAACATATAAACATCATATATGGTCATATTATTACTTTAAACTCACTTAAATCATTCTTAACATGTCATTATAATGATATACGTCAATTTAGACGTACGGGGTATAACAATATTCCCCCGTTAGGAACATTCGTCCTCGAATGTTAAATGAGGTATGTAGAAGCATTAAGCAACGATCTGTTACATACTCGAAGTAATGAAGAGATGTGTATATTTGGCCCTCATGTCATTTTCAACTTCCCAAGTTATTTCTTCTATATTATTACTTTGATATAGCATCTTAACTAAAGGAATGTCTTTCGTCCTTAGTCGACGAATCTGTCTCTTTAAATTGCAACTGGCACCTTTTCATAAGTTAATTGCTCCGTGATCTGTACATCATCTACTGGTACAACTCTAGAAGGATCTCCAACACATTTTCTGAGCATAGAAACATGGAATACTGGATGTACCTCCTGAAGGTCTGCTTGAAGGTCTAACTCGTAGGCTACACACCCAACTCGCCTGATAACCTGATATGGACTAATAAATCTAGGGCTAAGCTTCCCTTTTTTTTCTAAATCTCATAATGCCTTTCATAGGTGATACTTTCAGCAATACCCAATCGCCAATCTGAAATTCTAAATCTCGACGTCGATTATCTGCATAGGGCTTCTGTCTGCTCTGCGCTGCTAATAATATTTCCCTGATCAACTTGACTTTATCAATTACTTGTTGGATTAAGTCTGGACCTATCAATTGAGACTCGCCAACCTTGAACCATCATATAGAAAACCTGCATTTGTGCCCATACAAAACTTCATATGGCACCATCTGTATGCTAGAATGATAGCTATTATTATATGCAAACTCTATCAACAGTAGGTGACCATTCCAGCTGCCTCTAAAATCTAACACTTAAGCTCTGAGCATATTTTCTAATGTCTGAATGGTCCGCTCAGCCTGTCTGTCTGTCTATGGATGAAATACTGTACTCAGATACACCTGTGTCCCTAAACCTGTCTGGAACGATCTATAGAAATTAGCTGTAAACTGGTGCGCCCCCGTCTGAAATAATAAATACTGGAATACCATGTAGGCGCACTATCTCTCTGATATAAAGTCTGGCATAATCCCCTGCTGTATATGTAGTTCTAACAGGAAAGAAATGAGCTCATTTAGTAAGCCTGTCAACTATAACCCAAATAGAGTCATATCTGCTCCGCATACGGGGAAAGCCTGTAATGAAGTCCATATTCACTGCTTCCCATTTCTATGATGGAATCTCGACTTCCTGTAACAAGCCACTAGGTTTTTGATGCTCGACCTTAACTTGTTGGCAGTTAGGACATTGAGCCACAAATTCTGCTATGTCACGCTTTATTCTGTCTCAACAATAAATCTGCTTAAGGTCATGATACATCTTAGTCGAACCTGGATAAACAGTGTACCTGGAATAGTGTACCTCAGTTATAATCTGTCCACGTAAATCTGCAACATCAGGAGCACAAAGTCTATCTTTATACATGAGAACCCCATCGCTAATAACCCTGTATAGTGACTCCGGTTTTCTTCTGGCTATTTGTCTGTATTAAACTAGAACTGGATCCGCATACTGGCGCTGCTTTACTTATGTCACTAGGCAAGTAGTGGTTGCGTTCTGAACTGTAACTCTTGTGTCCTCTGAATCTATTAGTCTGACATCCATGCTGGCCAACTGGTAGAGTGTATGAGCTAACTTTATTTTCTCTGGTTGTAAATAAGATAGACTACCCATAGGCTTGCGACTAAGGGAATCAGCAACAACGTTCGCTTTACCCGGATGATAAAGAATGTCCATGTCATAGTCCTTCAGCAACTCTAGCCACCGCCTCTATCATAGGGTTAGCTAAGCTCCTTTTGCTTAAATATGTACTGGAGGCTCTTGTGATCCGTATAAATATCAACATGAACACCGTAAAAATAATGTCTCCAAATCTTCAATGTATAAATGACTGCTGAAAGCTCAAGATCATGGATGAGGTAGTTCTGATCGTGCTTTTTCAGCTGCCTAGAAGCATAAGCAATTACTCTTCCATGCTGCATCAAACACAACGAAGACCAATTCGAGAAGCATCACAGTAAATGACATAGCCCTCAGATCCCTCTGGAAGTGTAAGTACTGGAGCTGTTATCAACCTGTTCTTTAGTTCTTGGAAGCTGTGCTCGCAAGAATCAGACCACTCAAATTTAGCTGATTTCTTTGTCAATTTGGTCGGTGGAGCTGCAATGGAGGAAAAACCCTCTATAAACTTTCTGTAATAATCTGCCAAACCCAGAAAACTACGTACTTCAGTTGGCGTCGTAGGCATGGGCCAATTCTTCACAGCCTAGATCTTCTGGTCATCTATTTTAATCCCTTCTGCTGAAACTATATGGCCAAAAATGCCATTGAATCTATCCAGAATTCACACTTGAGAACTTAGCATATAATTGTTGGTCCCGATGAGTACCCAATATTGTGCGTAGGTGCTCTGCATGCTCTGATTCAGACTTTGAATAGATGAGAATATCATCAATAAATATAATCACAAATAAATCTAGATAAGGCCTGAATACGCTGTTCATCAGATCCATAAATACTATTGAGGCGTTAGTGAGTCCAAACGACATCACTAAAAACTCATAATGGCCATACCTAATCCTGAATGCAGTCTTAGGTATATCAGATTCTCTGACTCTAACCTAATGGTAGCCTGATCGCAAATCTATCTTCGAGAAGCACTTGGCACCCTGGAGCTTGTCAAACTAGACATCAATCCTGGGCAGAGAGTATTTATTCTTAATAATGACTTTATTCAGCTGTCTGTAATCTATGCACATGCGTAGAGAGCCATCTTTCTTTTTTTACAAATAGTATCGAGGCTCCCCACGGGGAATTGCTGGGTCTGATGAGGCCTTTATCTAACAAATCCTTCAATTGCTCCTTAAATTCTTTCTGTTATACAGGTGCCATCCTGAAGAACATGCCCCTGATGGCGTGCTGATGCTGAGCAAGCAACTGGTGATCTAGCTGGCTAGGCTGTACAACTGCCACCCCTAGGCGGGCAACCTTTCATGAAATAGATGCCTCGCGACAAATATAACAAGTATCAACTCCTAACTGACATGGACCCAAGTGGCGTCTACCACAATCCGAACATCTGGGATATGTCTGACTGGCCGGTAGCGAAGTACCACGGCGCTGAAATCCTGAAGTCCGTGATGCTTGACTAGCTCTGGACTGAGGAGTTCTATCAGATCTCAGGCCACGAGACTGTGTAGGTATACTAGCTGGTGGTTGTCTAACACACTGCTATCTACTCGCTCCAGACGTCTCTCCAAACGAACCAGAAAATCTGCCCCTCTTGTCTAGCACTTTATCCCTGTCGGCTCTCTATTTCTGCTTCCTCTCCTCAAGTGATAAAGCAAATGCCTGAATGTTATGTTCATACATGACTGCATAGCAACTGTCATACGCTCGTTCACTAGGTGTGGAGCTAGTCCCACTATATACCTGTGAATTCTATCCTCCATACTCACTACAACCGTAGGGGCAAACCATGCTAAAGAATTAAAGCAATAATTATACTCTTCTACATTCAAAATTCCCTGTCTCAAGGTCAGGAACTGATTAGCATGGGCTCCCTATGTCTCTATAGGCATATACTGATAAAGGAAGGCATCGGAGAATTCCTTCCAAGTCGCCGGAGTAACATCTGACCCTCTAGATAGCTCCCATGTCTGATACCACCCTGCTGCTAGGTCATGCAATCTGAATGCAGCCAACTCTACTGACTCCGTGTCTGACACGTGCATAACCCTCAACACTCTGGCTATCCTCAATAGAAAATCCTGAGGGTCTTCTCATGTACGGGATCCAGTAAAGACTGTAGGCTCTAGCCTGATAAAATCATTGATCCTGGATCCAACATCTCCCTGGGCATCTGCACTGTGTTGTCTAGTCTGAGCAACTATAACACTAGTCGATAATCTGATGGCATCCCTCATTTTCTGCCCCTAACTGTTGAGTAGAGGAGCTGGACGTACAGTAGCTGCGGTACCTCTAATATCGCCCTGACCTGAAGGGATCTGTGAGGCCTCAGATGGAGCCTCAGGTCTGGACTCCTCACTCTCATCCACCTTAGGTGGCACTCTACTAATACCCTGGCCGGCAATAACCTTGCCCTTCTGGGCAGCTGTTAGTTTCTTTGGCGGCATCGCTTTGCTGAAATTACTATTGTTAGAGGGCTGAATTCTATAATCATGGCTCTATCGCACGATCTAGAGAAGAAAAAAAAAAAACAACTGTCCTGAAGTGCCTTGTAGCCTCCTGTTCAAAAGTATGGCGCGCAACATACTCCTAAACAAGACTCTACTAGACACGGCCTGTAGACACCCTAGGACTGAACTGCTCTGATACCACTTTTGTCACGACCCAACTTAGGGCCGCGACGGATGACCAACACTAAGTGTCGATCATCACTAATCCTACTGATAATATGCTAACCATTATAACTAATAAACAGAATAAGCATAAACCTAGCTGATAAGGAGTATGCAATGCAAATAGCTGACAAGGCTAACATAAGCTGACATACATAACATACTGACTGCACCACACAGGGACATATCTACAGGCCTCTAAGAGTGATGAACTGAATATATAAAGGACGAGATAAGGCCCCGCCATACCCAAGCTGGTTGACTGTACACATACCAAAAGATAGGTAACTCCGGGAGTAAGCGGAGTGACTCCAGTAGCTGATAGATGGCCTACTAACATGGTCCAAGCATTGATCTATCTGCACCTGCGCGGCATGAAACGCAGCGCCCCAGAAAAGGGCGTGAGTACGATATGTACCAAGTATGTAAGCATGAGCATATAATATATTATAGCTGAATGAAACTGTAAGGCTGGAATATAACTATGAAAATATGAGCTGGACCATAGCAATATAGCTGGAAATCTGAAGAACGTACTAAACATGATCTGAATATAAACTGAAGTCTAGCTGAATCTGGAACTGAAGACTGAGCTGAACTATACTCATAAATAACTGTAATATGACTGATAGCTGGTTACTAGAAACTGGAACTGATAACTGTCAACTGATACTGACGCTAAGAACTGGTGGCTGATAACTGAGAACTGATAACTGGTACCGAGCTAAAACTGAACTGTTATCTGGACTGGTACCTGTCTGGCGTTATGGGCTATATCCCCCCAAATCAGGTAACTGAACATCTGAACTAGTACCTGTCTGGCGTTATGGGCTGTATCCCCCCAAATCAGGTAACTGAAAACCGGAACTAGTACCTGTCTGGTGTTATGGGCTGTATCCCCCCAAATCAGGTAACTGAAAACCAGAACTAGCCTCATGTATAATCATGCAGTGCATATTGTGGCTATATACACATATATAGCAAACCTGGTGGGTGTTATGGGCTATATCCCCCCCAGCCAGTAATATCTAGTCTCTCTGGTCAGAGTGTGTGAATGACACCCGGTCACACTAGGTGTTTCAACTCCCGCCTGAACCAGAGGGGCTGTATCCCCCAGACGGGTAGTATCACACGCGACCGGACTGTGTGTCCAATGTCCAGCCTCTATGGGGGACTCCAAATCACACATAACATGATCACAATATAAGCATAAGCATGTATGAGGCATAACACATGTGGCAACAATATATATGGACTCAAAAGAATGATAAGAAAACTCTGGATGGAATTGTAAACACAACCTGAAACTTAGAATTTGTCTAACTCTTTGATTTTTATAAAAATTTCGGCAGAGTTTCCTCTGAAACTGGATGATCCGCAAAAACAGAACCAGTACTATACTATACACGGGAATGGATACCCGGATAAACTGATAACATAAACCTATTAAACGGATAACAAGATGAGATGACTGGATGACATAATAAATCTGCAGATAGAATGTCTGGACAGCACCACTGTCCTGACTTTCAACCTAATTTTCAGAGTGTAGATCAAAGATATAGACTTCATGGTCTGTATGAAAGCTGTAGATATATGTCTTAGGGTTCTGGGGATTCTTAAATAATCTAAATATCAATTTTGTACAAGGAGTTATGATCAATATACTAACAACTGTCAAAAGATCGGAATGAATTTTCAGATTTCTGAAACGTTTTGTCTTGCTGATTTGGACATCTTTTACCTTGGATTTTAGTATCAAATTAAGTATATACAAGGTTTCCTTGGTACCATACAAGTTTCTCAGAAGAAATAATAAGTTTAGACTAAGAAAAGCTTCAAAATCTAAAAGATACATGCCTCGCCAAAAGAAAGGTTTAGCCTTACATACCTTTGATGTTTCTAGCTTCTAAACTTCGTTTCCTTTGAATTCCACACCTTCTAAAGCTTAAACAAGCTATAAAATAGAATTTAGATACTTTACTTAGCTATGAAGTAATTCTAAAACTCAAACTATAGACGAAATTGAAGGTAGCATAATGTTACCCTAATCGCGTAGAGCGTTTTGACGCAATCCGTCTTCCGTTTCGTGCTAAGATCAATGTTCTTTCTTCAAAACCATCAAAATATCTTTAGAACCCAAGAACACACTGCTTCTATCACTGAGTTTCTGGAAATGACGAGATATGAGAGGAAAATTTCCTTTTATACTTGAAACATTTCAGTTACAGTCCTCTTTTGCGCTTATGGCCCTTTTTCTGGCTTGACTTCTGACGCTCATATCTTTTTATCTATAAGTTGTATGAACAAACCGTTAAAAGTGTTGGAAACTACACTCCAAGACCTTCAATTTGGTATATGATATGTCCCCAAAAGACTTCATATAATACATGAAATTAATTGCTGAAAAAGCTCCGTTACAAGGCAATTCCTTAGTCGGTTTTTCCGCAACTTAAATCTGATTTTTCCCAAACTTTATATTCAACATATAAACATCATATATGGTCATATTATTACTTTAAACTCACTTAAATCATTCTTAACATGTCATTATAATGATATACGTCAATTTAGACGTACGGGGTATAACAGTATTGATGAAGTGATTATGCTATTGCTACTGAACTGCAAATGTAAAAGCGACTACAAGTTTTAGCACAGTTACAACACTGATACAATTTCAACAACTGAAACACGCAAAAACAAAAGAATTGTATGCATAAAACTGTATGTTAAACCACAACTTTGTATATAAATATGTATGTCGACACATAGTTGTATAAAAATACACATCGGCAACAATGTATCGATGAACTGATTTCACAATTGCTACTGAACTACAAATGTAAAAGCGACTACAAGTTTTAGCACAGTTACAACACTGATACAATTTCAACAACTGAAACACGCAAAAACAAAAGAAGTGTATGCATAAAACTGTATGTTAAACCACAACTTTGTATAAAAATGTATGTCGACACATAGTTGTATAAAAATACACATCGGCACAATGTATCGATGAACTGATTTCGCAATCGCTAATGAACTACAAATGTAAAAGCGACTACAAGTTTTAGCACAGTTATAACACTGATACAATTTCAACAACTGAAACACGCAAAAACAAAAGAAGTGTATGCATAAAACTGTATGTTAAACCACAACTTTGTATAAAAATGTATGTCGACACTTAATTACCTGAAGATACAGTATTGGTAATACAAAATCTACAATGTGTTTACAGAACTTTGGTATTCAATATCAAAACTCCGAATACAAAATCAGAATCGCATAATCAAAATCAGAAAATCAAAAATTGAAAACTTCGAATAATGTCAGGACAATTACAAATTGAAAACTTCTATTACTTACCGGAAAAATCGATCAATCGAGGATAAAAATCGCAAAATTGAGTTTGATTTTTTCAATTTTTATTGAATCAGAACTGAAAATTGTGGAACAATACCGATTCTACTTTGATCCAGAATTGTTTTTGAAGCTAAATTTGACAATATAAACCCTAGATTTTGGAGTGTAATTGAAGGAGGTTGAGAGTGAATTGAGTTCTTTAGAAAGGAAAGAGAAGGCGCGTAACAGAAGAAAGGTTTTTTTCTGAAATTATTTGGTATTTATATGTTGGTATTTTATATGTATTGTGTAAAAAAACTATCGGCATTTTTTGTAAATTGTAATTTTATCGGTATTTTACGTAATTTTAGGTATAAAATGGTATATTTATGTAATTCTCCCTAACTAAAAATATATTCGCTACATGGAAACACACCAATACCAATATAGACGAAGAAGTTGTTCGACTACCATATAACTTTCTACCCTAAATCTTGACGTCCACGCTTTACTATTTACATGTACTCCAAAAGCCTTCGTATATCATGTGGAAAAAATAGTTCTTGTACCGGATTCCCTTTTCTTTTTTAGGCTTTGAGCACCCTGGAAAAAAGGAACTTGTAGATCTCTGCTTTTAGATATGTTTTCTGGGGTTATATATAATTTACCTGAGACGTGTGCTTCGGAATTTGATGTGCTAACTTAATTAGGCAAAAAGATTTTCCTTAGTTTCTGGCTAGGCTTTTTGGTCAAGTGGGTGTTATCAGCTTCATTATAATAAATCGATATTTGAAGCTTTGCGCTGCATAAGTTTGAGTCTTTTCAATTTCAAGTTGCCTAATTTCCTTGGAACTGTTTGTGCTTGTCTTGTGCAGTGTTTGGTTCCCTCAACTCTATTTTTATTTATTGGATTTAACAACAAAAGAAGAATGGATGACGGACAACATCGTGCCTCCTTTATTCGGCCTGAAATGGTAATTCTTGTTTCCATTCATTTTTTTCTTTTGTTTTTTGACATTATTTTATTGAAATTATTGTTGTCTTTTAATGTGTGCAGGATTCTGTGGAGTGTAAGGTTGACATATTGCAAAACGAGTTGCTTGTGGCCATTCTTTCATATTTATCTGTAAAGGAGGCAGCAAAAACCTGTCTTGTCTCTCGTAGATGGAGATATTTATGGCAGTATACAACTGGCTGTCTTGAGATTTATGATAAGGATAGACGCACTAAAGTGCCAGAGGTACGCTGTGAGTTTATGAAGTTGGTAAATCAAGTTTTGAAATTGCACCAGGGTCCAACTTTAGATCAATTCCGAGTTGGTTTGACCTTTACCGAGTATTGTTTCTGGATTGATCACTGGATTAAATTTGCAATTCAAAAGGAAGTCAAATTATTTGAATTGAACTTATCAGCTGGCTGGGGACTTGGTGTTGGATGGAGCTACTATTATTTTCCTGAGATTTGGAAATTGTCGTCTAGAGACATTGGCAAGCTGAAGTTTTCCAGATTTTGTTGTAATCTGAAATCACTTAGCTTGGTTACTGTCCATATCAGGGAGGAAGAAGTTCATTTTTTTCTGTCAAATTGTCCACGTCTCGAGCTAATCTGCATTTCAGGTTCTAAATTGTTAGAGAATTTGAAAGTTACTCGTCCACTTCCAAGTTTGAAGTCCATGGAAATATCGTGTTGTGCCAATATCAGAGTTCTAGAGGTTGATGCTCCAAATCTCGAGTCTTTTACATACGTTGGACCTAATATACTTGCGCCTCTTCAGAATTGTCCCAAGTTAACTTAGCTATCAGTTGGAGACCAGTATTGTTATTATTTCATTTTCAATGCTGATAAGCACACAAGCTATTCCTCTAAGCTGAGAAAGCTTAAACTGAGAGCGTCTCATGCGGTTGTAATTCCACTCTGACAAGCACAATTTTAGTTGTCTTCCCTTGAAGTAGTACTTCCTTTCTGTGATATTGACACACGTCTTATATATTCATCCAGGTTATGTGGGCAAGTTGGCTCACATTCACTTACCCCGATAATTTTCCTAGACTCGACAATCTAAGAGAGTTGGAATTGGACCTTAAGTTAGAAGCTGGTCAAAGCCTACTCTTCTTCACTTTTTTCAGCAAGGCATCTCCCTTGCTGTCTAGATTCACAGCCCAGGTAAGTATCCCATCTTTGCTCCCCCATCATATCGTTTATATTCTACACGGCCTGTCGTCTGGAATTTCTTCTGGCAAGTTATGTCCAATGACCTGGAGCAATTGCCGTAGTTAGAGGCAAACCTAAAATGTTGGAATTATATATATTTATATATGCTGTGTGTGTGTGTGTGTGTATATATATATATATAATGAAAATCCCAATTATTTATTCAAAAAAATATATAAAAGGTGGTACCCCCTGTGGCGCTCAAATCATGGGTCCGCCTCTGGCTGCAGTGGCCTTTGGGGGGGGGGGGGTGGGGAACTTTAAGGAGCTATTTTCACTCAGTTAAATGTTGCTGGTCTTAGACTTGCCTTCCATTTTGAAATGGCTATTTACTGTGTCCTTTTTCCTGCCCATATCATCAGTGCTCATGCTCGTTCTTCTTTTCTTTTTTCCCCTTTTTTAAATGAGGCAGATAACATACTACCAAGTCTTAGCTGAGGAGGTAATGTATACTGCTGCTTCTGCAGAAGCTTTAAGTTTTCATATTGTAGTCACCGGTATATCTGGTCCTGATTGGGGATCTTTTCTTGTTGTTGCAGCATATGAATGACGCGGCTAATGCTGAACATGCAGCTCGGTTGGCTACTCGTTTTGTTCACAAACATCTAAAAGTGGTGAAGTTAATTGGTTTCACTGGGTGTACAAGTGATTTTAACTTTGCTTTGCAGAAATAGGATGCTCTCTTAAGGAGATCATCCTACAGCCTACAAATGACCGTCACCACCCTGAGGTTATTAAAATGGCATCAATAGAAGAGCGGAGCAAGCAGCTTGAAGCGAAGTTGCCACCAGGAGCTAAACTGATGATACTATAGTTTCAATTCCATCTCGACTTACACAGCATGGTCTTTTCAAGAATTGCTTAAATTCTTGCTCTACCAGTATCATCAAATGGAAGAATATATTTTTATTCAATCGATGAATGCACCTAATTTGTCTGAGTAAACAGAAAATGGACAAATTCACTATAGATCTAGGCATTTCTTATTTCGTTTTCCACTTTGTTTATTGATATTCTCGAATTCCTTTTTGGATTATAAGTTTGTTTTAAATCTATGAATTTACTTGAGCACAAGTAAACTAAAATCATTTCATGTTCCTTGACTTGTTGTTAGCTTCTCCTTCCCCTTAACATAACAAATGCCACCCTGATCTAGCTGCTATTCGGTTAGTTTTTCTGCATTTCATTGTTTTAATACACTGGAATCCTTTTTCCCAAACGTTGTAGGCGTACTATTTTCACCTCAATCACAATCTTGTAGTTGGAAATCATTACATAGCTGACGCCTATGCATTATTCTATGATAATAATCTTTAAATTTCCTTGAATATAGATCTTTAGGGAAAAGTTTAAATGAAGTAACATTGCAAAACACTTTTTGCAGTTTTTTCATTTCTGGAGTGGAGTAATCTTGTACAACGTCAATATTCTTATTTTCTATTCTTATGCTATTGAAAAGTAACTGCAAGCTGTAGGGTTAGAAAAGTTTGAGCTTTGTTTTAAGAAGCTACAAAGTAGTCATAGAGCAGCAACTACAAAGATTATAAAGCAAGTATATATACCATAAGAAGATATAGAGCAAGTTGACTCAATTTCCAGAACTCAAAAGCAGACTGGGATTTCACAATATATAACATGTACACTTTATGTTACACTTTTTCCTTATTTCATAAAGAATGACGTTCAAGCTGCTGAGCTGATACAACAACATCATACCCACTGTTATTCTATAAGTGGGGTCTGGGAACAAGTGGGGTCTGGAGACAAGTAAGGTCTGGGAAAGGTGAGATGTATCTTACCCCCACCAAGGTGGAGAGGTTGTTTTTGGTAGACCCTCAACTAAAGAAATTCATTTTTGAACACATTTTAAAAAATAAGATGAAAACACCATGATAAAGAAAATACTGACATAAAAATCAAAGAATACCTAAGATAAATGAGCTGCTGAGCTCATGAGCTCATTATCATCAGTAGATATGCTTATATCGATTACAAATACTCGATAAAACAATTGACGACACGTAGGTGGCCCTATCACTATTATTAAAAAGAGTTTAAGTCCTGTGCACTTTCTACATAATAAGGTAATTTCAAAAGTAAACCACCTTGACTTTCTAGTAATATATTATTACTTTTTTTTAATAGGGAGAATTTCAAAACTAGCTCCTCAAAGTAAAAAAATTACAAATGAGGGACCATATTTCACTCATAGCACCCCTTATTTTTAAATTACATAACATAGCAACCTCTTATTTTTAAATTACATAACATGACACCCCTTTAAACTAAAAACCCTAGGAGCCACTCCCCACCCTCCCCTACCACTGACCTGCCGCCGAAAACGCAGTCGCCGGTGGTTGGAAAATTAAAAATCCACCGGATCTCATCGGATTACTTATTTTATTGGTGGATTTATTTAAATAATTATTTTTTTGATAATTTTATACACCTAAATCTATCAAATAATAAATTATACATGTAAACACATAGAAAATGTGCAAGCAAGAAGGAAAATACAAAAATATACACAAAAAACATAAAATTTATACAAACATCCATAAATAGTGCACAAATCTGAAATTTATATAACTTTATTCATTGCTCATACACGCATATACAACTTTATCCAAATTTACAAAAGTGCATAGAATATGTTTATTCACTGTATATATACACATATACAGATTTATACATTTTTATACACATTTATAGAAGTGTATAAACATGTATAAAATTGTATAAACTGAAAAATAATAATTTTATACAGCGTTTCATGCAGCTTCTACACAAAATCTTAATAAATATATAAAATTTGTACAGTTTTATACAAGAAAAATACTAGATCTAAAAAGTTTTAATAAAAACTAGTAGATCTCACTGGATACTTTTGAAAAATGTGAAAAAACAAAAAGAAACATGATAAACAAACCCCTCACCGGAGTTTTGACCGAAATATACAACAAAAAATCGACATTATTATTTAAAAGGCAAAAAAAAAAAAAAAAAAGAAACAACGGCAGTTGTTGCAGATGTTTACGGCAGCAGCGGAGGCAGTGGCTTAGAGGAGAGGGAATGAAAGTGAGGCAGCGGTAGAAGGGGTGGGAGGCGGTGATACTGTAAGGGGAAGAGAGGAAAAATAGGAGTATTTTTTGTTAATTTTCATAAGTGGGTGACTCTCCATGTAATTGTCTTTTTTAATATAATTATTATTTACCAAATATAATAAAAAACATTAATGGCAGAATCCTAATTAAAAAAAAAAATAGTACTCTTAAGGATATTTATAAAATTACTTCTTTTTCCAATTTCCTTGGGAGAGCCTAATCGCAACATACTTGGAACACCAACATACTGTAGCAACCAAGAAAGATCGAGTCTCTCCAATGGGCAATTATTAACAACAAATAGAGAAGATTCAAAGATACAGAAAAAGACAAGATCCATTGCAAATAGAAAAGGAGAAGCAAAGTTTAATCTTTCCACATGCAAATGTATCTCTGTCACTTTCTACTTCTACTGTTTTTTTTTTCCTTCAATAATCTACTAAAGTATACAAACCTGAAACCAATGTCTAAAGACAACAAAAAGAAGTTAAGCCTCAAACACACATGCATGTTATAGTAAAGCAAAGGCTAAAATATTGAGTTGGAGCTAACCCCACAATACTGATGATGATGTGTGTGCAGTGGCGGATTTAGGATTTTTGTTAAGGGTTAAACAAATTAACATATGAAAAACATTAAAGAGACTCAACTTATATTATATACACATATAAAAAAAAATTACACATCTACATAGTGTATTTTTCCCGCGACCCCTTCACCACATGTAGGTCCGCCCAGGTGTGTGTGCGTTTGTTTGTTCTATTTGGTGATACTTCCTAACTCTACCCGCCGAGGCTTGGTATGCTTGTGCTTTATCCTCCTCTATATGAATGGGCCTAACCAACCTCAACTTTTAATTAAATTCCAGGGAAGGGCGCTATGGAGCCATCAAATAAGGATGTTGATCAGGTGTGTTCAAGGTGTTACTTACAATTTAATTGTTGTTGGTTAGATTTACAGGAGTCTCTGTGTGTTCCCAGGTTTTGATCAACATTAAACATAACATTTTTCAAGGAAGATATTATGGCTAGTTTACAACGCAATTCAATTTATACTTTCTAAGGATTGCTTTATTATTTCAAAAAAAAAGGATTGCTTTATTATTTTTTCATTAGTTTTTAGGTTGATTGTGTGATTGTAAATAGTTTGCATATGCCCTATGAAGTAACGTCCAATTTAAGTTTGCATAGCTAACCTGTGTGTCTGTTATATCATCTTCAACTAGTGAACTACTAAAGCACTTTCCTCGTCCTATATAGGCCATGGGAGTTCACGTCCAAGCGGAAATAGTTGCGGACATCCTCAGCAGGTTACCGGTGCGGTCTCTTCTATGATTCAAATGTGTTTCAACATTTTGGGAGGCGTTAATCTCTGATCCTTACTTTAAGAGGACACATCTCAATCTTGCCAAAAATGACCATAATTCCCAGAAATTTCTTGTGGCCCAATTGCGCCATTGTGTGGATGATATGTATAACTTCTATTCTTCTTCTCTATTGTCGTTAGATCAAGTGGTTGATGATGAACAAAATCTTGATTGCCCTTCTAAATGTAAACCAATGTTTTGCACGATTTTAAGTTCTTGTGATGGATTGGTTCTACTCAGAGTTACTGATAAAATCGATGAACTTTTGTTGTGGAACCCCTCCACAAGAGAATCAATAGTGCTTCCCCTTCCAGAAACTTGATTGATGGGTTTGTTATGCAGATTGGGATATGACACAATTAGTGATGAATATAAATTCCTTTTGACTAACCTGAATTCATGTCCTGATCGTGGTGTATCCGTTGAAATTCTCGCCCTAAAAAGTCGTTCTTGGAGAAAAGTTGGATTTCCTCCTAGTATTTACTGTGAAAGTTTGGATCAGAGGAGTTGTATGGATCATTTGGCATTTGTACATGGAGCGTTTCATTGGATTGGCCTGTCACGAAGTTATACTATCTTTACATTTAATATTTCCAATGAGGTGTATGGAGAGATACTATTGCCATTGCCAAAGGATATGCATATCTACGCACGGTACTTCGAACTAGGCGTTGCAGTATTTAGAGGAATGCTTTGCCTTTTTTCTACATATGATAATGCGGTGAGCGGCATCTTTACATTGTGGATGATGAAAGAATATGGTGTTGACGAATCTTGGACTCTGTTTCTTAAAATACAAGGTACTAACCTTTTTTATACAGCCACACCAACATATATGTTTGTGGTGGTGAACTGCTACTTCGCTGCAAGCATATGAGTGGTGGTTTTGATGAATATAGGACATCCAGAGGGCCATTTGAAATTTGGCCGGTTTGTCTTACGTCTAAGCTAGGAATTGTTTATACAGAGAGCTTGATCTCTCCAAGATAACTTATTTTATATTTGCTTATGTATGATTGAGGCACTTTTTTTTTCTCTTTTTGAAGATCATGTAACGACTCTTATTCTAATGTTCTTATTTAGTATTTGCTTATCTATGATTAAAAGCCTTTTGCTTTTCCTTTTTTTTCCAAAGATCATGTAGTAAACCTCAGATTCTGAAAAGTTTATCTATTGATCTCCATGTTTTGGTCCCGAAATGTATATATTGGACAGAAGTGATTGAAGACGACCCCCTCATTACCTATTATTGCTTGCAGACAATTGTACGAGTAATGCACTGTTTATTAGTATCTCTTTGTTTCTATTCATCTTATTATTTTTCCAGACCTTGTTGTTTAGCAGGTATACACTCATTCGTGTAGGCTAGCTGCTTGATATATAAAGATAGTATATGAGGCTATGTAAGGCTTGAGGCTAAACTCGTTGATTCATTGAAAGCTTCAAACTCCTTTGGACAGAGCTGCTGCTTAAAAGCTCGACTGCTCTACTCCCATATTTTTCATTATACCTCTCCTCTGTAAAATGCTTTTTATTTTTATATATAAAATGATTCAACTTGGATTTTGGATCAATACATGGTATCAGAAAACTTGTTCTTGGGACTACCAACTTTCTTGTATCATAATTCTGAGTACCTTTTTCCAAGAACAGAACTTGGATTTTCTCTATATAGAATTCCTGATATGCTTCACAAGATACTTGTCTATTTGGCTTACCTGAATACCTTGATCAAGGAATATCCAAGAGAAACAGAAGATACAAATAGTCTGCCTGCTAGTATTGTGCTTTTTTTCCCGTTTCTTACTATTTTATAAGGTAATAGATGCTTGCGCTATTTACTCCTGATACAAGTTCTTTTTTCCTTCCTCTTTTACCCATCACATCACAATTTTTTTTTTTAATAAAAACTACTCGTGTATATACCAATTTTGTAGCTATATTCAGGTTTTATAAATATAAGCTTGAACTAGCTTATCAGTTTTTTTTTTTTTTAAAAAAAAAAAATCTTCTGATAAGCATAGGGAGGATTCTGAGGTGAACTTGTTTTGAGTCTTCAACTTGGATATTATTGCCTAAATGTGCGACCCTCAAGCAAGTATAAATATACAGAGCTTGATTTCTGCAAAATTACTTATTTTTACTCCTACTTGCTAACGGGAGACGTTTCTTTTTTCTTTTTCCGAAGATCATGTAACAACCTCTTGTTCTGATAAGTTTTTCTATCGCTCGCCAATTTTCGATTCTGAAATGTCATAAAGATGTCAGGCTACTTGTTTCAATTATATTGCATATCATTGCTTGTAGACAACCGTAATAGGAATTGCTACTGTCCATTCTTCAGCTGTAGTTAAGTGGAATGATTCCCAAGATCAATCCACCCCGGAAGGTTAGAACTTTCTACAATTATCATGGAGGACGGGTCTTTTGAGTTGTGCTTGAAAAAGAAAACAATTTAAATTCATCAAGTTTGTCATCTTTCTGTCTTTGAAATAGCAGGAAACAAAAGATAATCTGAGACCGTAAACTTTTGGCTTCAACTTCTTTTCACGGCTCATCCACTGCCTCAAGACAAACTTTTTGCGAGCTATTTGGTATCATAAACGTACTAGGAGTTGATTTTACCTTTTCAGGTGTATTCTAAACCTATAAATACCTCATTACTTGATTGTTATTGGTTAGTTGCTATTATTACAAAACAAAAATGTATTGTGTGAGGCTGCAACCTTTTGTTTCGAATTGAACAAACGATTGCCTGTTTCAAGAGGATCAGTTTCTTCAAGGTAAACATTCCTCTAAGATTTTATATCTTGTTCTAATTGTCATTCTTACGCAGTTTCAAATTTAATGGATCCATTATAGGGTTTCAATTCATTCAAGTGAGCAAAGCGAAAGAGATGCTTAAATCGTTTTCTTTCCCAAGCAAGCTAACTTAAAGCTTGGTGTGATAGAATTTTTTAAATTATTTTTTCGTTGCGCGTTCTCTTATGAATGCTTATCCAGTAGAAATTAGAGTGTGTGTGGATGTGTGTGTAAAACCAGCCTTCCCGGCCTGCAAGTAACCTCGTTCTGCAGTCTGAATAATAAAGAAGGATACAAGATAATATAGTTTACCTGGTTCTCACACTTTTATTTTCTATCCTAGTACTTTTTTTTTTTTTGAAATAATCTTCCTAGCTGCACTGGGGTTGGATAAAATCAAAATGAACTTACAAGGAAGGAGGGGAGCTTGGCCTTGCCTCTTGTACAAAAGAAATTGCGTAGCACAAAGACAAAAGAGCTAACACAGTTGAAAATATAGGACTAACTAAGAAATTAGCCTTGTCATATCTTATATTTATACTAGGCATTTGCCATTTATCCAAAAAGTATGCGCCCTTAGCTTCTCTAGGTAGCATCTGCCCTGAGAATAAGAGTTTTGGTTTGGGGAGTAGGCGGCCTCTTTTGCTAATCCATCGGCAACCTGATTAGCTTCCCTGAAATAGTGAGTGATATCTACTTCTGCTTGTGCCATAAGCTGCATTGTTTCCTCGATATTAGCCTTAGCTTTTGGTTCACTAACTTCTTTGCTAGCATTTCAACCACAATCATATAATCAAGTTCCACTATTAAATTGTGGTGACCATTTCTAATGCACCCTTCAACTCCAAATCTGGTTGCACATGCTTCTGTCACATGATTGATGGTCCCTTTCATAGGCACTGAAAATGCCATGATCAACTCCCCTCTATGATTGCTCAAGATTCCCCCTAATGCCTGCTTGTTCAGAGTAATGTAAAAAGCTCCTATTAGTGTTCAATTTAACCTTTGGTTCCGGTGGTACTTGCCATAAAACTAGTAGGCTTCTAGGATATGGCTTGTTTCTACTACTTGGCAGGACTTTTATCCAACACATATCCCAGTCACATCTAGGGAAAACCATCTATGCTAGTACTAACTACCTTCCTTACCACTTGCCAAAGAGTGGAACCAAACAGATCAGAGGCGTGCCTTATTGTGAAGCTTTTGAAAATAGAGCAATTCAACATAACTACCGCCAGGGAATAGTAAGTAAGTGATAGGGTCATCGGGAAGCCTATTTTGCAGCAGGAGCAATTGGCTTTGGTCATCGCTTGTGACTTGAAAAAATAACACTGTATAAATTATTACTATTAGCCTTTGACAACTATGGGATGTAAATAATGAATCCAACCGGCTATTTTTAGAAATCCATTAAGATTGTCTTGTGAAATATATTAAAAATGTGATGGTCATATTACCGATTCCATAAGAATGTAACTCCCTTTCTCGTTTTGTCCTACTCTCATTCTCAAGTCTGCAAGCCAAAAGGGCAATGGAGCTTTGTATATGTGGATTTGCCTTGAACTGATCAATAAGTTGTTAGAACTCCCTAGAGCTGGCAAAGTGGTTAAATAAAATGAGTATCCATCCAATTAGGCCCATTTTAAATGGGCTGGATATTGAGTTATTTTTTTGCGGGTCAAAATGGATATTATCCATTTTATCCATTAAGTTAAATGGATAAAACCAGAATACCCACTTTATCCATTTGTCTGCACTTTCTACCTGACTACCCATAAACCCACTTTACCTATTAACCAGAATACTCACTTCAATCAAGCATTTCTCAGTAAATTCCTCTTCAATATCTTCTTGTTCTGTCTTATTTAAGGTGAGTACTTTTCGATCCATGTCTTAAATTTTGTATTTTTCGTTGGTGTTAATGGTGCAGATAACGTGTTTGATAAAAGTTTTAAACTAATTTTTGTTATATGAAAATATATAAGCAGTGATCTGTGAATGTGAGTTGTGTGTGCAGGTGCTAAGGGGGTGTTCTGGAGAGGTGTTAGGGGTTCTAGGATGGTTTCATGGTCTCTTATATGTCTAAGAGGTTAAGGGAGTAAATAACAGAATGGTGTACATGTGGATACTGGCTCAGTAAGGCTTATACATCCACAGTTGTTGTGTTCTCCATTGTTGCCCTTCTCATTAAATAAACAAACCTCAAGGAATTCCTGTGTATTTATTCAAGTTTATATCATTGTCTTTTCGTGTGGTCAAGTTTGTGGAGCAGTTCTGGGTTAATTCAACTAATAAAAATGCCAGAGACAAAGAATCAACTGTGTTTAAGTTAGCAACACTTTCATATTCTTTCTATTGATAAAAAGAACAATTGGATGGCTCAATTTATTCCTTGTGTTTGCAATATCATTAAGCATAATTAGTAGTCAATAGTAATTTTGTGGAGAGGAGATGAATGACAAATCTAATTTCTTGTTAACAAAATGCATGTTACTATAAGTTCTCTTGGACTTTATTCAAGAAGCCATGGATAATATGGATCCATCACTCAATCCATTTTTTATCCGCATTAAATATGGGCGAGTCGGATAATTATTCATTTTTATTTTATCCATTTTTGACCGGCCCATATCCAATCCGACCCGCCCGTTTGCCAGCTCTAGAACTCCCTATACTCAAATAAGTTTCCGTTTTTACTTTCTCCAGTCCACAACCAACCATTAGGAAATCTTAAAGACAAAGACATCGCATATCTAGGTATCATATACAGGGCATTAGCCTGGATATATAATCTTCCCAGAAAAGAACCAACTCCCCGGTTACCATTTTTCCCTCAATTTTTGGAACATTTAAATAGGTTGGGACACTCCGGTTTTCTAATAAATGGAGGAATGCTCACAATGTCAAAGCAATTGCATTTTCACGTCTTCAATTGGTCAGGGGTATGTTTTTCTGCACTCAAAGTTTTGTACATCCTGCTGAAGCAAGTCTACATTGAAACCACAGCCACAATCTAGTGTAAACGCTGAATTTGAAATACTATTTCTTTTCCTTAAATAAAATCTAAGAAAGACTTGGGAGATGTTGATTAACATGGACAGTAAAGTGGTGCAGATGTAGATGTACTAGTCCATAGCCTGGATTACTACTAATAGCCACAATGTTGTCTCAAAAGGATTAACTGCTACGCATTCCGCTATAAGCAAAGGCCAAAGTGACATCTTTTGTGCCTAAGAAATGACTAGCATAAGTGTATCGATTGTACATCTGCTCACAAATTAATAACTACAAATAAGAACGAGTAATGCCTCATTCTTACCAGGATAATTCACAATCTAATGAAAAATATCATGATATTCGAGACTTACAAATAAGAAGATATAAGCAACTAATGTTAAAAGTCAACAACATCTAACCACAAGGAAACTTTATATTCAGCAAAATGATAGGTCTAGATTGGCAGGCAAACTCCAATATACTTATCTAATAATCAGGAGGTACGTAGGACGAGGGGGTGTCGGCTTCTTTGACAGCTCAATCTTCTATGGATAGGGAGGGAGATTCCTCCCAGAAGCAAGATCATTTGCGCGAGCTTCAGCCACACAATGCTGATAATAGGCATAGTAAGGGTCCGCGGCATTCAAGAAACTAAAGTTGGGATTAGCAGCATGACGCTCCATAACCTTCTCCTCATAAGGTTTCCCGCACCTAGCCACAAACGGAGCAAGCTTGTCGATAAAACGCCTAATATCATCTGGAGGAACATTGTAGTTATCATCCTGTGGTTCCTCTACCACCTCAGATGGAGCTGTTGGTTCCACATTCCCATCCATCTGCATGGTGCCCGACATTATACAAAAAATGATCAAGCATTATGGTTACTGTACTTAGAAAAATCAAATAATATGCTGATAGCTTCATTCGATTCAAGCGAGCAAAGCTAAAGATATGCTTAAATTACTTTCGTATTTTTCGATCAAGCAAGCTAAACTAGAAAACTTGCCAAGATAACAATTATAAAGGCCTGCATGTAAATATCATTTATGTAATTGGAGTATTATTTATGTGACGTGATATTATAAAAATTTCGTGCATATAACTTAAACTCAAAACGAATGACACGATATACAATAAAAGTTTGCTAAAAAAAAGGTGTTAGTGTGTGCGCGCATGTGATTACATAATAAAAGTAAAAACCGATAATTCTCACCACTACTAAAAATCAGGAGTTTTTCGACCACCCAAACGGTCGGATATCGGTCGGACAACCGATCGATGATCGACCAAAATAGGTGGTCGAAGACAAGGTGGTGGGAAAAGTCTGTTCGACCGCTTCGGTCGAACATTCGACCGAAAATCGGCTACTTTTCTTTGGTGAACGGTAAATAAAGCAACTTCTCGTATTTTACACTAATAATAATTCTGGACTCATCAAACAAGACATTGGAACAGCAAAAATAGATAAAGGGGTTTGTTTTTTTTATTTCTTCGTATGAACTTGTTGAACAGTAACAAGACATGCGAATAAATAATAAAGCAGCAAAAAGTAAAAAAGAAATCTTACCTGATTAGAGAAGCTGGTAATGAGTAATCCAAAACCTGGAGTTACCGTAGTGTTTTGCTGTGAGAGAAAAAAAATAAAAGAAACGAATGAAAAGAGGGGAGCTTTGGGGTTATATATAAGGGAGATACTCTTTTGCACGTATGTGGCCTTTTTTAATTTGGTTTTGCCAATCAAATTAGGCCATGTCATAAATAATTACTCTCAAATATTTACTGTGAGATGGTTACTTTTGACTTTTAGTGGTAGGGTTGGGTGCATTGCTAGCCAAAAAGTAAAGAGCATTTAATGGAGAATAACAACTACTACAATATTTTATGAAAATTATATACAGAAAAGGGTCAAAAAAATACGCTTAACCTATTAGAAAGGACTTAAAAATACAATTCATTAATCTTTAGGGTCAGATATACCCTGTCGTTAACTTTTAGGTCCAAATATACCCTCAACATTGTAAAAAAAGGGGAATTTTCAAAAACAGGCAGCCCACTACCCAAAATTACAAAGAGGAGGCCATATTTTTTTTTTCATGCATAGCACCCACCCCTAAAATTACAAATTTTAGCACTCCTTCATAAAAAACACCGTAACTATCAAATTTTCCCCTACCCAGCCACTAAGCCACCGGCAAACACCTTCCCCCGCCAATGGTGCCATTGCTTTTTTGTATTTTACTGAATTTATGTTGTTTATTGCGTCTAAATCATTGCTTTGGGCAAGTTTATACACACAAATCTCCCTCTAAAAATTAAATTATACATGAATATACATATATAAATATGTAGCAATGAGAGAATTACAAAAATATACATAAAAAAAATAATAAATCATATAAACATCCTTAATATACAGATTTATTCACTCGCATATACACACTTATATAAATTTATACAATTTTATACATTGTATAAATTTGTATAAAATTGTATAAACTTGTATAAACTTGCGGCGACTGCTATCTCGGGAAAAGGGTGACAGCTCGGGTAAGATTCGAAAATATGGGCCATTTTTGGTAATTTTCATCTTTTGCTTGTCTTTTAGTGTAATTATCCCTAAAAATTTCGTGTAGGGGCCTGTTTGGCGCGTGTTAATTGATTTGTAGCCGTCAAAAACAAACTCGCTGAGAAATAGCCACCTCCGGACAAATCCCAGTATAAATACTGGGGCTTTGAACAAATTTTGTTCAAATCCCCAGTATTTATAGTGGGAAGCTTCAGTAAACTAACCCCAGTATAAAAAACTGAGGCTTTGAACAAGTTTTGTTCAAGGCCCAACATTTTGTTATGGGACTTTGTATAAAGCTTCAGTCCCATAACAAAATGCTGGGGCTGTGAACAAAACTTGTTCAAAGCCCCAGCATTTTGTTATGGGACTGAAGCTTTATATATAAAGTCCCATAACCCATAACAAAATGATGGGGCTGTGAACAAAACTTGTTCAAAGCCCCAACATTTTGTTTTGGGACTGAAGCTTTATATATAAAGTCCCATAATAAAATATTTGGGCTTTGAACAAGTTTTGTTCAAAGCCCCAGTATTTTGTTATGGGATTAGTCTGGGGTGTTTTTCCAACGCTAATGGAGCTTAAGTGTGTGCGCGAATTTTTGGCTATTCTTCAATGACTTTTGAAATGGTGGATAGTCCCCAATGAGCGCGTCCAAAAATGGCTAGTGATCAAAATTTTCCCTCAACGTTTTATTTAGGCTCAAAAATATCCTAAAAACTAACGGACTTTTAAAAAAGAAAAAAATATTAAAAAATAAAATAGTAGGGGATATATTTTGTCCATAATATTAACAAAGGACATTTCAAAACTATTACCAATAGTTTAGGACAAGTTTTGGTCCTTTTCCGTTTAAAATTTATAGGTAGGTTTTAAAATTACCTTTGATTTATTATCTGTTTAAAATAAACTTTTGTGAAAAGGTATTTACATCTCACCAATATATATGCACAATATAAAATAAAATAGAGAGTACAACTTAAACAATAACATACCCAATGTAATCCCACAAGTGTGGTCTCGGGAAAGATGTATGCAAACCTTATCCCCACCAAAGTGGAGAAAATATTTTCGATAGACCCTCAACTAAAAGAATAACTAGAAACATATTTGGAATAATAAAGTACAACTTAAACACATATATATTAATGTATAATATCCAAAAATCATAAAAAAAAAATATTAACTTTATATACTATTAGAAAACCATCAATTGATTTTTATGATAGGTAGATATCGCATGCATTACATATGCACTTAGTTGTACTTTCTATATTATTTGATATTATCTATACATATATGCAAGTAGTAAATACCTTTTGTCAAAAGTTTATTTTAAACAAATGATAAGTCAAGAGCTAATTTTTAAAATTTACCTATAATTTTTAAACTGAAAAGGGCCAAAACTTCTCGTTATCTATTGCCAATGGGTTTGAAATGTTCTTCTTTAATATTACGGGCAAGAAATACCCCTACTATTTTATTTTCTTAATTATTGAAAATTTATTTCAAGTTTTAATAACCCGTCCTGAAAAAAGAGGAGCACTTAAACTTAGCATAACAAAATGGGAATCATCATGGAGCATCACTTCTGTATTGGGTAAAAATCGGACGCAAGACCAATCCACGTCAGCAACTACGTGGCAAGCAGAACTTGGATATCGGAGCCTAAATGAGTGGCGTAAGATACGATATCAACATAGTCAAAAGAACAGATCGGTCGCCTAGGGACCGACCGATTACGGAACGGTGTCAACATCAGGATAAGCTAAGAACAATCTTATCACTTCCGCTAAATTCGGAGGCCGTTGGAAAATATAACGACGCTCATCTGATAGTGGAGGAACGTGTGCGAAGTGGACTTTAACTAGGTTTTGGACTCTTGCAACTATAAATAAACCATGCATCCCTCTTGTAAAGGTTACGTTCTTCTGAACAATAACCTCCCCTGCTAAGCTTTGTTATTGCGTTCCGCCGCCATCACTTTTATATTACCACTACTATAGTTGTTACGCTGCTACAATTCCATCATTGGTTGGCTTTGCTCTGGAGGAGGAAATCATCTCTTTTAGACGGAGCACCAACCTTCGATCATAATTCAATAAACTTACTTTTATTCAATCGTTTCTTTGCTATCTAATCGATTGTTTACTAATCTGCGTTATTCATTCTTTCGTTATTAGTTCGATTGTTCGTTTACTTGTCGCATATCACCTGTTTGATTATCAATTATTTCCTTCACATTGTTTATCATAGCGATCATCATTGAATTCATAAACATATCTCGATCTGAAACTTGACATAGTAAAGTTACCGTTCGTTTATAGTTAGGAATTCACATCTGCCTTAATCGTCAATTAGCAATCGATTGCTTGCCAAGCCATCATCAGATAATAATATATTGCATAACCATTCAACTTATCCAGTAGAACAATTGTAGAACAACTGCTAGTTTAACTGCAACCAGTCTCACCTTGACATCGTTGTTACTAAGTTATTTGCATCGATCTATAGTGTTCACTTGCTTGTTTGCTATATTCGTGCCTTCTCCAATTTGCTCCGTTAGCTATTCTGCTTGTCACCGATTTAGCATTATTCTAGCATTGCATACTTGTTGCTGTTCGAATTAACCTATAGCCGCGAACTTAGCTACGATTAACCTTACAAACGTAAATTCACTGATCAACTGATCGAATTTTGATACGAAACGGTCGCCTAAGGCTCAACTAAATATAAATTTAATTATAATACCTGAAATCGAATTTTAGGATATATATACAACTTCCATACACAAAAACATACCATCGAGTGTACATGGTATATAACTCTTATATTTGTTGAATACAGAGTGCATACTAATCCTTTTTGTTCAACTTCGCATCAAATTTCATCCCCATTTGCAGATGAGATTTATACTGGGGGAATCATAACATGGAGAAAAATATAATAGATTTTATGATGTGATTTTAACAATGGTAAAGAAGACTATGGAGGAGAGATAATACACGAGAAACCTTGCAAAATCGAAAACCCTAATAACTGATTAAATGAGAATAGCTAGAAAAATAGATGATATGGTGTCCTTCTAACAAAACTAATAAAAATAGGTTGCAAGAATCCAGGAAATTATGGAAGAAAGAAGTTTCTTTAGAGATAAAATACAAACCTTGCATAAGAAAATTCACGTTTCTTTTCTATGGTGGAATAGGATTAATAGTGTAAATTCCTATTTAAATGAACCATGGAGAAAATAAATGGATATGGCTTACAGAAATTATGGAAATTAATGAGATTCAAAGTAATATTGTATGTAATTAAAACTTAAAAGTATGATGAATTTTTAACAACTGGATTGTGCAGTACTCCTATTTTAATATAAGAAATATACAATTCAAATAATTGATATTGCTCATTATATCAATAAAATATGAAGAGAAATCTCATTTAAAACAAAAGGTTATTATTTAATAAAAATTAACTATTTGAAGATATATGTGGATATTCTATCTGATTAAAATTGTAAAGTATCTATTATGCAAATATGTATCAACGAACACGATAGTTGAACGGAATATGTTAACAAAAAATTATGAAAATTCAGCATTAGTTAAATTTTTTAATAAAAAGCCAACCAATTTAACATGAAAATCATAACAGAGTCCTCTGCTGCCATTGTTATGCCAATTAGTCCGGGAAAACGTACCAAGAATATACTCAAATAGTTATACAAATATGCCAAGCGCAAATTAATGATAATAAAATCCAAATTTTGCAAGGACTTGATCCGGTATAACTGCATTATCTACAATGTTGTTCGCCGAAAAGGTGATTCTGCTCATGCCAGCTTTTTAATGATTTCAATATCATTAGCCAATAATTAAATTCCTTTCGAATAATCTGCTTCTCCAAGAATTTCTTGTAGCAAATTCTTGTTCCAATCTGGTAACTAAGGCATAGTCTTAATTGTTGAAACAAACTAGATCATACCCTACGTATTACAGCAACATAAACCAAAGTCGAATGGAGTAATATGTAGGAATCTAAAACAGAACACTGAAGAAAGAAATATCACCCATCTCTGTAATGTGTTTGATTAAATTTCTGGATAACAGAAACACTAGATGCGACAGCAGAGGAAAATGAGACAATCAAACCCAACTCCATGAGGGGCTGGAAACGACCTTCAGAAGACAACCGTGTCAAGCATTGTTCCCAATGTCTGGACAATGTTTGAAGACATCAAATTCGAGACATGCTCTTCAAGATGCTTCTTTGCATCTTGTCTTCCTACATTCGCAATAGCTAGCTTTTCCGGGGGCAACTCATCCTCCTCCTGCACTGCTTTATTGTACTTGACCGCAAGGTTTAACATCTCCTGCAAATGGAAATAGTGCAAAAGTGAACCAGCATGTCAACGACACTATTTCCTTGTTTGTTTCCCTTTCTCCCCCATGGAAAGACGGATAAAAATTATGTGCAGTCATATATTCTGCACTTCTAACCATCAAATGTTAGCACAGCGTCGTATTTAATATACCACCCTAACCCATAGATTACCTGAACTGTCTGTTCATTAGTTTTGGAATGAGCATCAAAACGCTGAAGCGTGAGTCCATCTGTCCATTTCTTCTTGTGAAGATTCAGTAGCATCTTCTCTTCAAGTTCATTCTTTCTGTAGTTTATGGCTATTGAGTAGTAGTGTCTGTTCAAACCATGGATCAATGCCTACAAAATACATCTGTCAGAACCCAAAAGAAAAATATCGGAAGGAAAATACTCCACCAACAATGTTTATGCAACACACTTAGATGCTCCTATGTTTAAAAGTTACTCGACATTGAGTTATATTTGCAGCGGAAGGAAAATAGCAAAAAAGTAAAAGATAACTTTGTATTGGGTTAATAACAGTTTTTAATTGGAAATAAGAATCAACTAAACTTTCTAAAACTAGTGTAAGTTTGTTTTAAACTTAAAAATTTGCAGAAGTCATGTAGAACATATTGAACTAAAAAGTATTACCAGCAGAAGACCGAATATCAGAAAGTAAACTAGGATGCATCACACATAAATTGGGGTTGGGTTGGAGTGCCGGGGCGTAACATCTTCCACAAGCACTACAAAGATTAATAGTGGCACTTACTTGAATAGATGGTTTGTTCAGATGACCCAGATTTGATGTTGTCTGCCGTGGCTCTTGGCCAAGCATCATAGTTTGGGGATTGATCAAGCGAAACGCATCAATAACCACCTTCCCTTTAACACTCTGAATAGGATCCACCACGACAGCCACTGCTCGTTGATTAAGTGCTTCAAAACTCTGCACAAAACAACAATCATTAGCTATTGGCTTATCCAAAACGAAGGGCAGAAGAGCACGTCTAAGACACGCCAATCGACACTCTGATGTCTATTCAGCAGAAGTTGCTCGGTCCACATGCTCATCTGATTTCACTAAAATACAAATAAACACTCAAGAGCACCTTAAAAATACAGAGAGGAGAAAACCCCAACCCACACACCCCCCCCCCCCCCCCGTCAGCCTAGAGATTTTAAGAAGTTGTTCTATCACAAAGAGCGTTCAACCTTTACATCGATAACCAGTCTTGCAACTTTTATCATTTTCTTAGAAAAAGGTCACAACTTTTATCATAGAGTGCAGACATGGTCATGGAGATGCCAAGAGATCACAGCTCTAGAATACAAAAGACAACCATCACAGCATGGTTTGCTTTCATGAAGCTAAATACTTGTAGAAGCAGAAGGAGGTTACCTAGGACACTAGTGGACACAAAAGATAACCGACATGGGCAGCTTTCACATTTGCCCATTACATCTCATTCTCTCTCTCCCATACAACCCCCCTCCCACCCTCATCTGGGGCAACTCCCACGCTATTTTACTAAATTATATTTGCCAGTGCAGTGGACTCACTTGTGGAGTCCTTGATCCCTAAAAGTTAGGTGCAGTCAGGGTCGCAGTTTTGCTTAGCTTGCTTCAATGCATACACAGGATGTTTAAGTCATTGCGTCTCCTTGCACAACAGAGGAGAGCAACGCTACAGACCAAACGGAATTCGTAAAGTGTGTAAACTGTAAAGAAATGTCAAGAATGAATTTCTGAAGTTAAATGAAATTGTATCTTTGCAGCTAAATTAACAAAATTTGAAATGGTTTCGTACTTTTTTTCCTAAAAATTTTATCAAATCTTTTTTAATTCTAACGGTCGAATGGGGATACAAACAACACAATCTCATGATATGACTGTTCAATTTTTCTTTTAATCGTTAAAGGAAGTGCAAGGGGCAAGTAAAGGAATATAAGCTTCTTTCTTTTCTAGCAAGGTAGAAGTGAGGGTAATGGGACTCTTCCTATGCCAGCTCTTTATATTTGTTCCAATTACCAAGATCTCCTCAAAGACCACTGGCGCATGGTTTGAGACTCGATGGATGATGAGCCCACACCTCTACCTTCTTAAATACCATGCTTTTTGTTTTGCCCCACCCACACATCACAAATTGCACTCTTACCACTAGACCAAAGTCCTGGGGATGTCAGCTCTTTATATCAAGCAGCAGCATACAACAATTCATCCCAAGAAGTAAATTAATCAACCTCTCTCCCTCTCTCTTCTCCTTACGGAATGTAGCACTCATTTGAACCCACAGGGTCCCAATACCCGGATAGGATTGTGATCTAAACTTATTTAGTCAGCATATCTAACCACCTCTATGTGCCTAATTTAGCAGAAGAAGAGTCATTGTCAAGTGGCTTCCAATTCATCGACAAAATGCATTTCAAAACAAAAAGAAGCTATTCCAGTTTCAATACAGAATTCACTGGATAAAAGTGCATAAAAACTGAAAAGACAACCCAGGAATGTAACTCGTTCTCCTTAAGAAAAATTCTTGGTCTCGATCCCCACCAATTCAAACTAGTGGAAAAACATGTAGCAACATATGTAATGCTTTGTATGGTACTAATATGCCTCATTTCACCACCTTAGTCAAATATTATGTTCCTTGTTTTTCACTTTTGCTTTGACTAGGCCTGTCTGATCTCCTACCGATTCTAATCGAAGACAGAAGATTGCAGTTTCATTCAACCATATTAATACCATACGAAGACTCACACAGCACCTCACAGAACATTCCAACTACATGTGAAATGGAAAAGGAGAAGGATTACCTGCTGAGTATTGATGTCAACACCAGAAAGCCAGCAGCCAAATCCAGGATGTGAATGGTACCAGCCAACAACCATCTCAGGTCTACCACACAAAGCAAAGAAGCATTTCAGGCCATCCACAGTGTCAAAACACAGAAGAAAAGTGTACAAGTTCATCTTATCAAGAAAAAAGAAGAACAGTATACAAGTTCATTAGGCAACAGTAGAAAAAAATAAAAGGGGGAAATTTGAGTAAGTGGTGCATCTGAAAATGAGGGAGAAAAATCAATTTAGATCAAGTAATGTCATCGAACAACCAACTTTTGAGACTGGGATTGGTGGGCGGGGGTGATCTCCAGTGGGTGAGAAAAATTGATCAAGATAGACTCTCAAATATCAGAAATTTACCAAGTTCATTACCACAAAGCTTAAAGTACACAAAATTGTTTGTACCGACGAGCAGTTATAAGATCCGGTTCATACGTGAGACAGACCTCAATAACACAACTACCAGGCGGATTTAAGGACCAAAAGATATTTTCGAAACAAAGCATACATCTCACACTTTGAAGTAGACAACAAATTTCAGCCAGAAATTTCAATAATATCTGGTCAAAAATGTTTTTAGCTATTTTAGCTCAGACCATAACTCTTCGGCTAATACTTTTAATAACAATGATGTCCAGAACTGCAGTCAGTTTGAGACCATAAAACTAACAAGATGTAACTAGGTGTGTCATTTCAAAGCATTTAAACTTGCAACTTAGGCGAATACAACCATGCAACATCCAAGCTAGGGCCAAAATTTGCCTCGTTTTCATGATACTGCCCATAAGGGGGGGATGGATGATTTATGTAGTTAGTCACATAATGAAACCCTTGCAGTTCTTATTCCTAATCCTAGAAGACTAGAACTCATCAAAATAATGGAGAGAACCCATTTAAAAAAACACCTTCTATTGTGCAATCAAGTGTTCCTTTATAGGCATAACAATGACTTACTAATGGAACCCACCAATAAGACGCTGAAAGCCCCAGCATTTATCCCAAATAATATACATAGTACAAAAGGTTTCCATTTTCAATTTGTACATATTGCATATATGATAAAAACATAAGCAAAGTAACTACTTAACCAGCTAAATGAGGAATTTTTTACTATAACTAAACGTGAACAGGACCAATAGCAAGCAGTGATTACCTCCCAGTCTGCTTGAGCATGTCAAGCATATTAGTCTGGAAAACATGATCAACAGCTTCAACACTCACTCCAGTACCACTCTGCGGCATCGCAAACACATCCACTACTCGAACCGTATACTCATCGACGAATTCCCCCAACATCAATCCCATGACTTCCATAGGTACTCCAGCCCTCCCTGCACATTCACATCACAAAACTCTAATTACACAACATCTACACAAACACCCACAGACACACAAGGACACACCAACACTCAAAGTCTCTGAATTCCATGTGGCTGCATTCTATTATATATTGTTAGGATATGGAATCCAGGTAGTCTGGAATTAGACAAAGCAATAATATAAAAACAGTAATTAATGAGCAGAGAGTCGCATTTAACTATACCAATTCAATATAGCAAGAGGTACATAATACAAAATTAGAGATACAACTCTAATTAATCATAAATATCACGAGATAATAACCTCACGAATAACACACATATATATACGTAGTTCAAAATTAGAGATACAGCTCTAATTAGGTAGTTCAGCCAATGTTTAGAGCAATTTCACTAAACAAGCGGGCATACAATAGTTCAAACTTGGAGATAAAACTCTAATTCATATATACATAGTTTGAGCTAAAAGCAATAATACGCGATACTAGATCCAAATAACACGATGTATAAATATCATCGCAAATAGCGGAAAAAATAAAACCCTAAAAGTTACCGTGTTTAAGCATTTTGAGGAGAGCAAGAGAAGAGATGTAAACTTGCTCAGAAGAATCTAGAGTTGGAGAATCCGGTGGCGGGTGACCTAACGCGCCGCCAGCTCCGGCGAACATCCGCTGCAATCTTTCCATACCCGACATGAAAGTTCTTTTAGATTTCTTTGGGAACAAGACTACTGAGACTCAAAATTAGCTTTGATCTGAGAGAAGAAGAAAAGGGGAATTTATATAGGAGTATTAAATTGTTGTTGCACTAGAGACCCCTATACTTTGGATATTTATGTTATTTACCGAATACTCCATTTTGAAGTTAAATTGAAAAAGAATGTGTTTGAAAGTTGAAACTTTGTTATTGTTTAACCTGATCCGATTTTAGGCCAATTAACAATTAAATTTATATCTGCGGAGTCACGATCAATAGTTGAGATTAAGAGTTTGAATGACGAACTAAAGCAACGTTAGATCCAAACAGGAATTAGTAAAGATAAAGTGTAAATAAGGGCAAACAGAAGTAACCGTGTTGTATCGCTTATCTCCGGTGAGAGCTCTTCAATACTAATCAAACTTTAGAAGATTTGAGAGAAGAATGCAAGCAAACAATCAGATTTGAGCAAGAGTGAGGGAGTATTCTTATTGAAACTGTAGACAGGAAGTAAAGTCGTGTTACAATGGTTTAGAACAAATGCTATTTATAGGTCTGATAGGCGTTCGTTGGGTTTTTGTAACCGCTGAGCACGTATCTGGTGGATATGTAACCGCTGGGCACGTATCTGTTGGATATGTAACCGCTGGGCATGTATCTGTTGGATATGTAACCGCTGGGTTGTAATGATTGCCTTTATTATCATTAATTGAATGATCGCGCATGACTTGGTTAATAACTGCTTACTCAGATCGTGTTGACTGGTGAAGCGTCTCATAATTGCTTCGGGTCTGTTCGTGATAATTGTCTGTCCGTTAGATATCTGACCGGTGGAACCTCTGCCCGTGCCACGTAGTGGACACGTGTCATCTTTCAGGTGTTGTCAGCTTTTATCCAATACAGATAGTCCTCGCACTTCTCGAGCAGAGTATCTGTTCGAGGAGTGGACATGAATTTTGGCGGAAATTTCTGCTTTGTAAAATTCTATCTTTGCGTGACAAGGCTTAGTGACGTATGCATCTTATCAGCTACGTGACAAACTCTTATGACGTGCGTATTAAATGCACCGTATAAAAAGTAATTGCAGCTGGTATGCCTGCGCGTTTGCAGTCTACTCTGAAGTGACTACTTTGCGTTCCAAGGGTATAAATGATGATTTTAACCGCCTCAATCACGTGCACACGGCGACTGTTGATCGCGAGGTGACCGCTGCTCTTCAGGGTAATGATGACACTATAAAAATTGGCGAAACCTATTCCTCCTTTTGACGGTCGGATTTGATCGTGGTTTCTTGGATAAGCTCCACGTGTTTCGAAGGAACTTGATGGGTCGAATTTCCGTTCTTACAAATAGGGGTTTGCTAATTGAGAAACTTTTTACTTGCTTTTATTTATTCTCTGTTGCTTCTTGAAAACCTTTGAGTCGGCTTTCAATTCTTCTTGCGAACTTCATAACTCTTCTGAAATCATGTCTTCAAGAGCTAGAAAAAATCAAAATGCAGACATGGCTGGTAGTTCCTCAGCGGCCACTCCTAGGCCCAGGGCTACCCAGGCTACTGTTGCGGAGATTATCCCCAAAAAATGGGGTGAGTTAGAGGCAGACTGTAATATCAAGGCCTTCAATAATCATCAGGGAATACGCGCAACTGGCCGACGTATAGATTCAAATCTGGGATCACATCGGAGCTGATCCCACGAGTTAGGATGGACTGTCACTGGGATGATAGGATTCCCCTCTTACCGATCTCCGAAGAGAAAAATATTACCTCTCACAGGGCTGGGTGGATAGCTATGTGCACCTACCCTTTCACAGTGGGATGTAAACTGCCCTTGCATCCTGTGCTGGAAAGGCTCTGCAGGGAGTATTTACTCTGCCCGGGGCAACTGTGCCCCAGTATATATAGAATAGTTTCGCTTCTGGATTGGTTTGCGACGGAAACCGATCAATCTTTTGGATATGAACACTTCATTTCTTTGTATAGCATACAAATTTTAAAAGACTGCTATGTGAACGCCAGGATGCGCGGGAGCAAGGGCTTGGTGCGTAGTTCTGAGGACACAGGTGACCGGGGTTGGTTACACCGGTATGTATTTGTGCGCTCCTCGGCCTTGGCTTTCGATTCCAAGACTTACCTTCCCGAGGTTTGGAACAAGAAGCGTAAGTCCCCGAGTACTTTTGAGGTTTTTCGTATTCTTCCTTTTCTTGCTTACTTCTTCTGACTCCTTTTTGTAGCGGCCAAGCGACCCTACGACGGGCTCATATCTGTTGATGAGCTGACGGCGTGGGTCGAGGCAATTTTGAAGGAGTTTACTCCTAAGAGGAGAGAATGGGCGCATTTTGCTGCGCATAACAGTTTGACCGTGAAAAATCATGGTGAGAGTATTTCTGCTTTCATGATTATTCTTCTCCTTTGTAGTTTCTCCAAGTCTAACGATTTTTCCTTCTCCAGGTCTGGGTACTCAAGGGGATTTCTTTTCTGCTCCCCCCCAGGATGTGCCTTCCGAACCTGTCGCTAATCCAGATGCTGAAGCCGCATCTACATTAGTGTCGGTGGAGGCATTGCGCCGCAGGGAAGGTGGCAAGGAACTTTTGTCCGGTGGCCTCGGTTCTTTGAAAAGGAAGAAGAAGAACCAGGATGAGGGCGGAGCACGGAAAAAGTCTGCTCGTAAGACTTCCGTTGCTGCCGGGCAAGCCTCAATTGCTGGGAGTGAGCCTTCGCCTAGGGCCAATGTACCAGAGTCTGCTGAAGAGAACATCAAGACTACTGCCGAAGTCCCCGAGTCTTCACGGGGAGAAGGTCTAGACAAGAAGGTTATCAATCTTTCAGATACTGAGATTGAAGTCAATGAACCCCTTGCGCGAAAGCCTTATCTTCGGAGTGATAAGAGAAAGGTTGAAGAGGAAGCTTCCCGTACTCCGGAGAGGAGTCCCCGAGTTGATGACGGGGTGAAGGCGGCTCCTTCCCGTGTGGACAAAGGGAAAAGAAAAATAGGAGAAGAAGAAGAAGAAAAAAAAGAAGCAAGGGAAGAGGTTTACCAAGAGAGTGGCCGAGGTCCTCGTGTTTTTCGTTTCGAGGACCTGGAAAATGTGGCCACTGAGGGGGCTACGCCTGTCGGTCTTCACGAGTGTGACACGATAGATCCTGGAGTGGAAGGTGATTCCAACTTATCAACAACAAGGCTCATTTGGCGGTCAGTCATCGACGGCCAAACCGGATTGAAGGATATTAGGGGTGTGCGTTACAAGTTTGGGCCAAACTATCCTTCTGAACAGGCTTGGGAACCCAAGTACTGTGAGAGGAAGCATACCATGAAACTGTCCCCTGATGTTAACTTTATATCCAGGCCGGATGGCTTGGCCAAGGCTGTCTCTTCGCTCATCGGCCCTTGGGAAGAATGGGCGATGAGGGAACTGAGTGATGAGGAGTTAGCCTTTCAGATTGCTACTGATTCTGCCCGGGTAAGTGTTTTACCACTTTGCGTTGGGAATAACTTCGACCTCAGGTTCCTAACTTTCGCTTTGTTTTTTCAGTCAAGTATGGTGGCTGCCGAACTCATGTTCCGCTCCAGGATCAACAACGTCGATCAAGTACTCGAGGTAAAAAAAGAGTTGTTGGATGCTCTGAAGGAGAACAAGGTCCTGGCAGAGCAGTGTGGTCTCCTAGGGAGTGAAGTTAATCGACTAATTGATGTTAGCAATGAGCGAGTTGAGCAGATTAACGAACTCACCAAGGAGAAGGACCTTCTTTTCAGAGAGAAAGAAGGGTTCGCACTCTCTGCCCAGGGCCTGGAGAGTCTACTTGAAGAATGTAAGGCTTCATTGAACAGTGCTATCGATGATCGCGCATCTCTTGAGCTGAATCTGCAGAGAGCTAACAAGGAATCCGCTAGGGCCAGAGCTGAGCTCCAGGTTGCCAAGGATCAGGTTGCTCAGTCGATGAGTGCTCAGGCCGCACTATCCAAAGATTTGGCAAACCTGCGCGATCAATCTGAAATAAAGGCCAAGCTTGCTGCGCTCGAAGCTAAACGTTCATTGCTTGGGCAGATTCAAGCTAAGTAGATTAATTTTGAAGAGATGCTGCAGATGACGAAAAGTGCTGTCCGCAGAATAAGACAAGCACTGAATCTCTCTCCTGAGGTGTCTGAAGGTGAAGATGAAGATGAAGAAGATGGCGAGAATTCGGGGGACGATGGCAGAACCGACGGAGTTGGTGCGTCGGGTTCTGATCATAGCCCCAAAAGCTTATGCCCTTCCCCAATCTTTTAAGTTTGTTCATCTGGCGAGAGCCGGATTTTAATTGTTTGTGGATAGAGGTCTTGTAAAGACTCTCCGATCCCTGTATGGCCGGTCCCATTTGGCCTTTGATCACTCTGTAAACTTCTGTCAGCCGTTTTCGGCATCTTATCGTTTCACATGTGTATATATATATGATTTCAGATCTATTCAATGACTATATTTAGCCCGAATTTTTGATCTTTTGTTTGTATGTATTGTGGTCTTCGTGCCTTATGTTTAGGAGCTTTTTTTTTTTTATGTTTGAACTTTATTAAGTTCTGGTCTCCAAAAAGTCTGCCCGAATGTTTTAACTTAGCCTTTCCTTAGGAAGAGGTCGTAAGTTGTGAATAATCTGCGCATATTTTTTATTCTGACCGAGTTGTGGTCGTTAGACTTTTGGCCGAATCGTTGCCCTTTGCGTATAACTTTGCTTATCATTTTGATAATCGAAAGTCGTCGCATGACTTTGTAGATTGGCTCTGGCCAAGTCGCTGGCCTTGTGAACGACTTCTCTTATTTTCGTGGAAGTTTGTCACGTAAAAGATTTTGAAAAACTTCAAAAACTTCGCCTTTTGGCAAGGTCTTTCGCCTTTCGGCAAGGTCTTTTGCTTTTATGAAGGTCTTATCTGGCCTACAGGGGCCTCTCACCCCCCCCCCCCCATGTTTTTATGTTGGAACACGGGAAGTGATAACATAAAAAAAGTTGAGGTAAGCTGTATATAGAAGAACACATATAACCAAACGAGGAGTGTGTCCGTTGCGAGATTCGAACCCACAGCTGCGAAGTTGAAGAACTTCGAGCTCTACCAGTTGAGCTAAACGGATCTGACCTTGTTTAGGTCGTTAGTACCATTTAGAGAAAATAAAATGAAAGTAAGAACTTCCGTAAAAGTAAAAGGCAAGCATAAGATAACTAACCGTTTTACCACTCAAAAGTGATATCTTTTGAGGTGAATCACGTTCCAACTGTTCGGGACAGTAGAGTCATCTGGTCATGCCAAGCGATAGGATCCCTTGCCGACTGAGGCGATTACCTTGTAGGGGCCTTCCCAGTTAGGGCCAAGCTTCCCAGAATTTGCTTCTTGTGTGCTCTGGGAGACTTTCCTTAGCACAAAGTCTCCAACCTGGAAGCTCTGTACGCGCAGTCCCCGATTGTAATATTGTTCAATTCATTCTTTCTGGGCGTTTACTCGTACAAGGGCTAACTCTCTTCGTTCTTCGAGGAGGTCCAGCTCTTCGGAGAGGTTGACTGAGTTAGATTCTTCAGTGGCATGTGCGTATTGCAAGCTGGGCTCGCCGATTTCGACTGGGATTAAAGCATCTGCACCGTACACCAATGAGTAAGGAGTCTCTCCAGTACTCATTTTTATCGTTGTGCGATAAGCCCATAACACACCAGGTAACTCTTCTACCCAACATCCCTCCGCCTGCTCGAGACGTTTTTTGAGGGGCTCAACGATGATTTTGTTGGTAGATTCTGCTTGTCCATTAGCAACAGGGTGATACGGAGAGGAAGTGATCCTCTTGATGTGTAGATCGTCGAGGAACCTAGTCACTTTCTGGCCGATGAATTGTGGGCCGTTGTCCATGACTATTTCCTTAGGTGCTCCAAAGCGACATACGACAAAACACCAGAGGAAGTCGACAACCTCTATTTGTCGTATCCTTGTGTATGCTGCCGCTTCGACCCACTTGGTGAAGTAATCAGTGATGATCAACAAGAAACGCATTCCTCTCGGCGCTGTGGGAAGAGGACCAACTATGTCCATCCCCCATTTCATGAAGGGCCACGGAGAGATTATTGAATGGAGTGGTTCTGCTGGCTGATGGAGAAGATGTGCGAACCTCTGGCATATGGTTGATTTTTTTACAAATTCGTTCGTATCTTTCTCCATTTTGTCCCAATAATAACCTGCGCGAATCAGTTTTCGGGTTAGTGTGTTACCACCGGAATGATTTCCACAACAGCCTTCATGGACTTCTCTCATCACATAGTTGGTTTGACTCGGTCCGAGACATTTTGCGAGAGGTCCTGCGAACATTTTGCGATAGAGCTCGCCGTTGATGATTGTATACCGAGCAGCTTTTATTCGGAGCTTGCAAGCGGCCTTTGTGTCAACGGGTAGAGTTCCATGGAGAAGATAGTTTGTTATCTCATTCCGCCAGTCCCAAGTAGCGTTAATGACATTGATTTTGAACTTTTCCCGATCTATGGTTGTGTAGAGGAGTTGAACAACAGCTGAAGAGCTAGTTGTCCCCATCTCTGCTACCGACCCTAGATTTGCGAGAGCATCAGCTTCATGGTTCTCTTCTCGTGGAATCTGAAGTGCCTCCCAGTTATCAAACTGTGTTAGGAGTTCCTTCACTCGGGCGAGGTATACTTGAATCCCGGATTCTCGTGCACTGAAGCCTCCAGTTATCTGATTGACTACCAGCTGAGAATCACTTTTGAGTTTGATGATGGTCGCTCCATAATTTCGGGCTAGTTCCAAACCTGCAATAACGATCTCATATTCGGCCTCATTATTAGTAATAAATAGGCACTTGATAGCTTGCCTGACCTTCTTTCCGGATGGAGCGATGAGAACCAGTCCAGATCCTTTGACGCTCGAGGAGCCGTCAGTGTAAAGGGTCCACGCATCGGGAGCCTGTCCAGCATAAAGAACAGCTTCCTTTTCTGCTTCAGGGTATATATTAGCGCTAAAATCTGCCACGAAGTCTGCTAAAACTTGTGATTTTATTGCTACCCTGGGTTGGTAGGCGATATCAAATTCACTCAATTCTATAGCCCATTTTACTAACCTTCCTGAAAATTCAGGTTTGTGCAAAACATTTCGCAAAGGAAAAGTTGTTACCACAGCTATTGAATGACTTTGAAAGTAAGGGCGTAACTTACGAGCAGCTGTTACTAGTGCTAATGCCAATTTTTCCAATGGTTGATAGCGCGTTTCTGCGTCAATTAGAGCTTTGCTGATGTAATAGATAGGAAGTTGTTTACCTTTTTCTTCCCGAACTAGAACGGCGCTTACCAACGATTTTGAGACTGCCAGATAAATCGGCAACTGCTCCCCTGCTGAGGTGTTGAGAGTAGTGGTGGATTGGACAGGTACCTTTTCAGATCCTTTAATGCCTGTTGGCATTCAGGGGTCCACTCGAACTCCTTGTTTTGCTTTAAAACGTCGAAGAAACTCCTGCATCGGTCGGATGATCGGGAAATGAATCTTCGCAGGGCTGCCACTCTTCCTGTCAATTCATGACGTCCTTTCTGTTGTGGAGTATGTCTGGAATTGATTCAGTGGCTTTGATCTGAACAGGATTGACTTCAATTCTACGCTGAGAGACGATGAAGCCCAGAAACTTTCCCGATTTGACTCCGAATGCACATTTCTCCGGGTTCAGCTTCATGTTGTACTGATCCAGAATCCGGAAAGCTTCTTTTAGGTGCGCCAGATGGTCTTCTGCTCGTTTGGACTTGATCAACATGTCATAGATGTACACTTCCATAGTCTTTCCGATATGGTCATGGAACATTCGATTGACTAGACATCGATATGTCGCACCTGCATTTTTCAACCCAAATGGCATAGCTTTATAACAATACGTACCTCTGCACGTTATGAATGCTGTTTTCTCCTGGTCCTCTGGGTCCATCAATATCTGGTTATATCCGGAATATGCGTCTAGGAAGGTGAGCACCTCGTGCCCGGCTGTTGCGTCGATCAGCTGGTCTATCCTGGGAAGAGGATATGAATCCTTCGGGCAGGCTTTGTTTAGGTCCGTGAAGTCAATGCAGACTCACTATTTACCATTTTTCTTGGGTACGACGACCACGTTGGCTAGCCAGTCCGGGTATTTGACTTCACGTACCGACCCCATTTTCAACAGCCGATCAACCTCATCATTGATGACCTGATTCCGAAAAGCTCCTTGTTGGCGTGTCTTTTATTTTACCGGGCGATGGTATGGGTCGATGTTCGACATGTGAGTAATAATGTCTGGAGAAATACCTATCATATCTGCGTGAGACCAGGCGAATGTTGTGTGCCGCTCCTTGAGGAACTAGAGGATATCTCCTCGTAGACATTCGCTCATTTCGGTCCCTAAGTATACTTTCCGTTCCGGCTTATCTGTGAACAATTCTTCGGGTTCCAAAGCCTCCACGGTCGGCATGTGGCTTTCTCTCTCGTCCATCTTCGTGATGAATTCTGGGACCTCGTACTTCGTTTCTTCATGCAGTGCGTTTGGTCCCAGTTGCTGTAATTGCTATTTGTTCTCTTCGGGCAGTTTGAAGGCCACTGAATAGCAATCTCGGGCAGAGCGCTGAACTCCTCGGACCTCACGTATACCCTATTCGGATAGGAACTTCAGTACTTGATGATAAGTTGAGGGAACAGCCTGCATATCATGGATCCAGGGTCTCCCCATGATTATGTTCTAGGCTAGATCCGCATCAACAACATGAAAAGTTGTTTCCTTCGCTACTCCTTCGGCGAGAGTTGTCAGGGTAATCTCGCCAAGAGTCCTCTCACTCGAATTCGTCGATACTTATCTTTGAGTTGTAGCGATCGCAGACGTCCGTCCAACTGACTGTGGGGAACTCGCGAAGAGACTCGTAAAGTCTACGCGTGGCCTCTGAGCTCCTAATATCCAGACTGTGAGTAAACGCAATCGCTGCCCATCTGTCCGGTACTTTGGGAAGCATCATTCGCTCTCTTTGGAAGCGATCTACGTATTTGCGGGGGGACTCGTCGGGCCTCTGCTTGATCTTGGAGATACTCTCTACGTGGGTACTTACCTGACTTTCGCCTACGATAATTCGTTGTGAACTGCTTTCTGCCATGTTAGTTGTAGAGCAAAAAGATCGACGAAAAGAGGTATAATATTAGAAAAGATAAACTATTAACCTACGAAGGCTATTGGCCGGCTCCCACTGTGTTCGCCAAATTGTTTAACCTAGATCCAATTTTAGGCCAATTAATAATTAAATTTATATTTGCGGAGTCACGATCAATAGTTGAGATTAAGAGTTTGAATGACGAACTAAAGTAACGTTAGATCCAAACAGGAATAAGTAAAGATAAAGCGTAAATAAGGGCAAACAGAAGTAACCGTGTTGTATCGCTTATCTCTGGTGAGAGCTCTTCAATACTAATCAAACTTTAAAAGATTAGAGAGAAGAATGCAAGCAAACAATCAGATTTGAGCAAGAGTGAGGGAGTATTCTTATTGAAACTGTAGACAGGAAGTAAAGTCGTGTTACAATGGTTTAGAACAAATGCTATTTATAGGTCTGATAGGCGTCCGTGGGTTTTTGTAACCGCTGAGCACGTATCTGGTGGATATGTAACCGCTGGGCACGTATCTGTTGGATATGTAACCGCTGGGCATGTATCCGTTGGATATGTAACCGCTGGGTTGTAATGATTGCCTTTATGATCATTATTCATTAATTGAATGATCGCGCATGACTTGGTTAATAACTGCTTACTCATATCATGTTGACTGGTAAAGCGTCTCATAATTGCTTCGGGTCTGTTCGTGATAATTGTCTGTCCGTTAGATATCTGACCGGTGGAACTTCTGCCCATGTCACATAGTGAGATATCTGACCGGTGGAACTTCTGCCCGTGTCACATAGTGGATACGTGTCATCTTTCAGGTGTTGTCAGCTTTTATCCAATACAGTTATTTTGATATGAATTTAGGAGGAGATGTCGTTTTGTTCGCGAAAATCATTATTCGCTAGTCAAACAAATTTTTTTAATATTTCATAAGTATTTCAAATAGTGATCTTTAGCCGAAAATTTATTGAAAACAGTTTCTCTATCTTGGTAGGGTTAAAGAATAACACTTAATATATAGTTATTATTGTTATAAAATATTATTTATGGCTTAATATATATGTTATGTATAGGAGTTTATTTTCTATGATTCTAGTCACACATGTTATGCTAAATTTAGTAGGTATAAAATGGTGACAATAATAAATAATTGGGTGACAACTTGTTTTAACTTTTTTTTAAATCAATATTAGTTGTGGCAATTTAAATTAGACAATATGCTATAACTTCAACTACACTACTCAAAATCATTTTGAATTCGTCTTACAATTTGTTATCTCTATATATCCCTTCAAATGATTAAGACAAATGATAGGGTGTTCTTTACATACTTTATGACACGACTGTTTGGTTTTGAAAGAGGAAGGTGAAGTGGTGTGAATGAGAAATAGAGGAAAAATAAAAAGTTCCTAAAAGGAACTTGTCCCTTATCGGTAGAATTAAATTATTTATTAAATATTAAATATTAATATTTTATATTAACATTTTATCTGGGCCATTTTTTTAACGAAATAAAATAAAGATTTTTTTACATGAAAATACAAGTTTTAGAAGTTATTTACAAAATATAACAATATTTAGCAAAATTACTCATTATAGAGGAAGGAAAAATTTAATTACAAAATATAGCAATATTTTCTCATACATAGAAAACCTTTACAGTTTTCCTCCTATTTCACCCAATATCACTTTTGCTCCTCCCATTTCCCCCAATTTCACTTTTCCTTCACTGTTTCCCCCAATCTCACTTTTACTCCTCCAATTTTCCCCAATTTCACTTTTCCTCATCACATCCTCACTGTATCTTGTTGTATCTCACTGTATCTCAATGTTTTTCAACTACCAACCACCTCGTATTTCATTTTATCTTTCTGTATCTGCTCCGTATCAAACAGTATCTCACTGTATCTACGTTGTTTCAGCACTGTTTCAACATCGTTTCAGGTTGTTTTGCACTATATCTAACTATTTCTAGATTGTATCTAATTGTTTCTAGACTGTTTTAGCATTTATTTCATCCCGTTTGTGCATTATTTCTCATTGTTTCTAAATGATTTCACCTTTTTTGCATGTTTCACATTATTTTGTACATTTTGTTTCGGACTTTTTCACTAGTGGTTTCAGGCTGTTTCAGCGCTATATCTCAATGTATCTACACTATTTTTGCCCCGTATCAAACTGTATCTCACTGTATCAATGTTGTTTCAGCACTGTTTTAGATTGTTTCAGCACTATTTCAGGTTTTTAGCAGTGTATCTAACTATTTCTAGCATGCATTTAGCTTTTTCTTGACTATTTCAACATTGTTTCATCTTGTTTCTCTCTGTTTCTAAGTTTTTTCACATTTTTCCGTTGTTTCACGTTATTTTTCGTATTTTATTTCTGACTTTTTCACTAGTTGTACTAGAATATTGCAGCGTTGTATCTGCACTATTTTTGCTTCGTATCGAATCGTATCTAACTATTTCTGCACTATTTCATCTTATGTTCAGCACTATATCTAACTGTTTATGCACAGTTTTAGGTTGTTTCAGCATTGTATCTAACTGTTTCTGCACTGTTTCTACGCCGTTTCAGCGTTGTTTCAAACCATTTCAGACTGTTTCAAACCATTTCAGACTATTTCAAACCTACATGAGCCACGTTTCAGACTGTTTTCCTAAAAATGTACCCACAAAAATTAACTCAGATACTGCATTATCAATTTCAACAAATGAATATACCAAAAAATTCAGAGTAACTTATGTTAGCATTACGATACTGATATTATAGGACAAATACGCTACATCTTCACTCGTTTAAACAGCAACACTTGAATTTTCCTTGCTCCCGTTCGTCGCACCATCACCGTTACCACTAGGGGTGGGCATAAAATCCGAAAACCAAACCACCGAAACGAACCAAATTAATTCAGTTTTTTTTTTATTTCGGAATTTCGGTAATTCGGAACATAATTCGGTGTAAAAGTTTGATTTTTCGGAATTTTGGTTTGGAATTCGATTTTGAATACCGAAATTTTAATTTTTTTTAGTATATATATTTAAAATATATACAATTCTAATTACTTAACCCTAACTCAAACCCAATTCTCTTTAGGCCAAGTACCTATTTTTCTCAAACACTAATACTATTAGACTTAACTATAAGCAGTATTGTAGTACATACGAGTAGGGGCAAGAAGGGGTTCTAGGTATTTCCATGGTTCGAGAACCCATTTGGGTGCATTATGAAAATGGTATTGCCATAGTAATTAGTATCTTGAAAATGGACTAGTAGCTAAGTAGTTGTCTGCTGCCTCATTCTGCTTCCATCCAATGATGTTGAGTGCATAACCTGTGTGTTCTCCGAAAATAAAGAAAATGTAGAACTAGTCCTATTACTTTCTTTTCAAGGGATCACATAATGAAATTTCGAATTATAAAACCGAAACCAAACCGAATTACATAAAATCAAACCAAATAAATTTTGGTTTGATATTTGGTATCAACATTTAAGTACCAAAAACTGAAATTTTGAATTTAAAAAAAATGAACCCGCACCGAAATTCTGAATGTCCACCCCTAATTACCAACGCTGCCGCCGCAATTACCACTGGAACTATCATTTCCTCCACCCACCAGTTGCAAATGAAGCAGCGGAGCTAGAAACGCTTCTTAAATCCTTCCGAACCGGGCGCAAGTCGCTGCTACTAAACTTCTCGAAACCAGTTCAAACTTTGAACAGTTTTTTAGATACGGATATCGAAGACGGAGCCGCGCGATTTGACTCAGTAGAAAAGTGAGTTGATGGACGAGTAGAAAAATGGGATGGAATTGAGAATTAAACAACTGCAATCGTAATTATTAAGAGTTGTTGTTGCTTTTAAACAAAAACTGGTTCGAATTTATGCGACGCCGTCTGAATCGGAATCGGATTCCGCCTGAATCGGAATAGGAATTATCAGGCGTCGCCGTCGTTGTAGAAGTCATCGCCGGTGTCATTGTGCATCATGATTTCATCGTCTACGTGTATCATGCAACCAGTGTGTTAATGGTTTATTTAGAATAGAAATTGGAAATGGGGGAAAATGTGCTAAAACAAATATTACTATGTGGTGTAATTTCTAAAATATTGTTATTTTTTTTATAATATAGGTGTGTAGGTTTGTATATATGTGTAAAAAACCCATAAAAAACTAGACTACTGATGCAAATTCCCAAAGGACTAGTGGTAACGGTCATTGTTTGTAACATTTTGAAAGGTTGTTTCATATGAACAGCCACCTAGAAGACTGTCTTTCATGAACAACCACTTATCTCAAAACGGAAAGACACCTTCATGCATCTTCAAATCAGAATCATGTGGCTATAAATACCTGCCTATCCTTTCAGATTTTCCTTACGAAAATTTTTGCATACTCCTCTCTTCTTTCTGCATATTTTTACGAAAAAAAAAGACTTTGCATAAAGTGTGATAAGCAGTCGTTGAGTAGTTCGCCAGCACTCCAGTGTTTGAGGTACCGCTACACTAGTAACGGTAAATTCGTTCTATCCTGGGAGGAAATAGTCTGTAACTTCGGGTACTGGGAGGGTTAAGTTCCTTAAGGAGATTTTGTGAAGTCAGCAGGCTCGAATTTCTATCATCATTCATCTCCTTCTACTTTCTATTTTCGTTCAGATTATTATTCTAATATTATTTTGCTAACAATTTTAAGGAACTTAACTCTTGTGGTTTCAAATAATAATCTGTATGTGGAGATTAAAAACTTTGTGGGTTTCCACTCCCATTTTGGAGATTAAAAACTTTCATGATTTTTTACTTCCACTTGGAGATTAAAACCTTCGTGGTTTTGTGCTCCCGTTTGGAGATTAAAGCCTTCGTGGTTTTTTACTTACCATTTTAATTTGTCATTCGGTTTGAAGATTAAAAACTTCACCGTTTAATAAATCTAATTGTGGGGGTTTGAAGATTAAAAACTTCACCATTTAACAATTCTGGTTTTGTTTATCTTTCGATTTGAAGAATAAAAATTTCACCCTTTAACAATCTGCTTCTATTGATCTTTCGGTTTGAAGATTTAAAACTTCACGATTGTTGATTCTGGTTGTGTCATTTTTGGCAAAACTGATGAACGACAATAACGTTGATAACACGGTCCCTGCTACCACAGCTCCTGGTGCTGCTGGTTCAAGCTGTCCTACAACTGTAACGACCATTCCACCAGCTGAAAAGCCGAGAAAATTTTCTGGCATTAATTTTAAAAGATGGTAGTAAAATATGTTCTTTTATCTGACCACTCTAAGCCTGCAAATGTTCATTAAGGAGGACATTCCTGTCCTGCCTGAGGGAACACCTGAAAATGAGCGCTTTCTCGTGATTGAGGCTTGGAAGCATTCTGACTTCATGTGTAAGAATTACATTCTTAGTGGACTGGAAGATGACTTGTACAACGTTTATAGTAACGTTGAGACATCAAAGGAACTGTGGATTTCATTTGAAAAGATATATAAGACTGAAAATAATGGATTAAAGAAATTCGTGGCCGTCAAATTTCTAGACTACAAGATGGTGGACATCAAATCAATTGTCTCTCAAGTCCAAGAGCTTCAAGTCATTATTCACAATCTCCTCGCTGAAGGTATGATCCGTATTAATACTTTTGTTAAAAGTATTGATAATGTTGTTACTTACAAATTTTTCATTGAAGGTTTGGTCATCAATGAAGCGTTTCAAGTTGCGGCTATGATTGAAAAGTTGCCACCTTTGTGGAAGGACTTTAAGAACTACGTGAAACACAAGCGCAAGGAGAAGACGCTTGAAGATCTAATTGTCCATTTGAGAATCTAGGAGGATAACAAGTCTGCTGATGAAACGACATCGGTCAGTCGTTTCGGAAGTTAGGACTCCGATTGGCGTGCCGATAATTTTAAAATATTCGTAATGTCCATTATGTAAAATTTGAACTAAATCAGACTTCGTTTGGTAGGCATCGGAAGAAGGTTTCAGTTTTTATCGTCGATAAATATTAAAAAGAGATTTACGAGCTCGGTATTGGCGAATGAGCTCTGATTCGAAATCTGAAAGTGCCGTTAAGTTCGTATGATTATTTGTGACTTTGGTGAACTTTCGAAAGTGAATTTCGATGTTGTTCGGCTAGTTTTCGCTAAAATGCCGAAAGTTAAATAATTTGACTTTTTTTTAATTTAAATTTGCATCTTGAGTTTCAGGAGTCCAAATTGAGATCTGCCTTTGCGAGTATTTTACATATATTTTGTATAACTTGTATGCAAAAGTTGGAATTATTTTGAATATAGTAGGGTACTATTTTAATTTTCGTTAAGAAAAGAAAATAAAATAAAAGAAAAAAATAATAAAAAATGAAAACTGAAAAAGGATATAAAGTAGGCGGTGGTCAAGGGATTAGTCCCTTGACATTTAAGTAGAAGAAATGAGCAGAAACAGAGGAATTCACGCAAAAACGATACAGAATAAGAAGCGGAAACGAAGCAAAGAAAAAAATACCAGAAATTGAGAAAAGAGGCCGGAGAAAAGTAGAATTTTCACCCTGAAACATTCATGTAATGATCCTAATATATTATTCGATTTTATTATGTGTGTTTGAATATATTTTGACGGTAAAACTTGGAATATTAGACATCGCCCTAATGACGTAAATTGATAGTTTAAAGGGTCAAATGGACCCCGATAATGGAATTGATTATATATTCATACTCAGTTAATTATGGACAACTTATAAATTTTATTTATTTGGGGTTTGGTTATATGGCCTTAAACCATGTATATAGGCCTAGCCGGATTTCGGGTCGTGTCATCAGCTGTCAGGGTGAGCCAGCTTTTATTCCGGATGGCCACCAGTTTATTGGTTACCATTTCAGTTGCATTTTGTTCCCTTCAGGGGGTATCTGTCTTCTTGTGTACTTTTAGATGTCTAGTCAGGATACCCCTAAACCTAGTATGTTGGGTAGTCAGCTGTAATTTCTTTTGTACAGCTTAGAGGTATCAGTATGTCTGTGTTCTTTTTTTAAAGTCTTGTTTTTATTTATGAATTGTTATATTTATTTTCCTAATTTGATTGGTAAGGGTTCGCCTGACGGGTCTAGGGGAGGATGTCGGGTGCCCGCACGGCCTGATCGGATTCCGGGTCGTGTCAGTTGGTATCTGACCCCGGCTTAGAGTCTATCCAGACTAAGACAGTGTCTAGTAGAGTCTTGCTGATGGGTACGTAGACGTCCGTACTTATCTACGAGAGGCTATGATGGCATTTAGGAAGTTTCACTTCCTTCATTTCTGATCGTGCGTCGGTCTAGGATTCAAAAGTATTTTTGTTAATTTGTTAATTCCTTCGTGGTAATTGTGAACCCTTGTGCGACAAATCAGCAAACGGTATGAGTTCAAGATAAAGCAGTCCAGCATGGGGCTAGCACTGACGAAGCCCCGATAGTTTTTTTTTATCATGCTGACGACCTAGTTACGGAGGTCCCAGCTGTACGAGCTTGCGATGGGCTAGGGAGCAGGGCCTTGTGGTTCCCTTGGCTCTCTACGATGCGTTACGAGAATCTTGGTGACGCAGATATTGCAAAAACCTATTATTCGCTAGGAAGCTTATCAGGTTGCCACAGATGGAGATATTCGGTCTCAAGGAGTTCCTGTTCCAGTCCCTGATGTTGTCCCAGTAATTTATGTTCCAGAAGCAGCATGTATTGTGCCTCTAGTTATTCTGGCTGGTTAGCTAGCCTAAGTAACGGTTCGGTCAGAGTGCCCAAAGAGGTTCCATTATTTTACGCGGTTGAACCTTCCGATATTCTCAAGCCATGTATCGGATAATCCCTGTTTTCAGGGTCCAGCCTTGGATTGGTGGGCCGCTCTCTTATTAGCTAACTTGGTTCGATTTTTCTTCTAGATTCGTGGAAAAGTTCCTTTCGAGTAGCGAGCGAGATGAAAAGTGTTGCCAGTTTGAGTGGATTGGACAGGGTAGCCTGTCGGTTAATCTATTGGTGTTTCAGAATGTGAGATTGAATTCTATAGAATGGCTGAATATGCGTTAGAACTAGTCCATGAGCCTTTCGAGAGATCCAAAGATTTATTGATGACCTTTCTTTTTCCTTGAGATCCCAGATGGCTCGAGAGATTGAGGTCGGGATTTCATTTGATGTTGTTGTTGATATTACCCGAAGGTACGAGGCATACCATAAGTCAGAGCGGGAGAGCAAGAGATCTCGTGGCCCTAGTGGGCAACCATGGTACCTCATTTAGAGATAAGAGTTTTGGTTATTTTGGGAGGTTATCTCAGCGTGTGTCACGTGATTCTTAGAGTGCGCCAGTAGCTCGTCAAGATCAGATTCAGTCTTTTCTTTACAGCTATCAACAATCTTTCTAGCTTCCATTTAGTCGAAAGGGTGTTATCATTGTCGTGAATCTGGTTATCCTTTGAAGAATTTTGCCTTATTCCGGCAAGTAGGCGGTCGTCCTTTCTCTCGGCCTCAGGCACCTGCAGAGTCGCAGGGAATTTTATTTAGATCTCAATCATCCTGAGAAATGCCACCATCCCGTAGAGGTTGAGAGCATGGTTGCAGTGGTTCTTCAAAAGGTAATTATCAGTTAGCGGCTTAGTTCAGCCGCAGAGGCAGTTTTATGAATTGCCAGCCTGGCAGGATGCTGAGGCATCCGATTTAGTAGACCCATGTGTTTCTTCTTCCCTTATATGTGAGTAAGATTTGACTCTTCTGATCGATCTGGAGATTGTCTGTCATATCATGTTCCATGGTTTCCTTGGATATTATTTCTATTAAGAATCAGTTGCGATAGAGTGGTGAGATTTTTGTATGATTTATTCCAGGCATTTATGAGATCCTCCTAGTTGATCTGGTTTAAATGTGAGAAATTTGAGAGAGAGAGTGTCGGTATTATCTGCTTGGCATCCTGTTGTACCACTTTCTCTTATTATGTCAAGTCAGTCTATCTCTCTTTGTAATTCAGTGTTGATAGGATAATGGGATCCTAATTCGTCACCATCAAAAAGTGTTATCGTTTCTTCCGGTGCAAAGTGATTAGTAAGTAATATTCGATCTACGTATCTCATCTTGGTTTAAAACGCTAGTATAGTCATGTTATCCTATGTGCTTGTCTGGGTTATAAAAGGGTTTCTGGTAAATTGTCAGAGTTCCTTTTTATTGGGAGATTAAATTGGCATAGATGTTATTCCATAAAGCTCATTTAATGTCTATTTCTTCAATTATGATTTTTGGGTTAGCCTGACTCGGAAGTAGTGTAGCTCTGGGAGCCAAGCAAATAAAAAGATGAGCTTCCTGAAGCTCTAATTATTTTTATCCTCAGTCCATTGCCATCTCTTCTTTGTTCGGCACTGGTAAGCTTGGGCAGTTGGTAGCCTGCTTGTGATGTTCCCTGTGTTGAGTGAGAGTACGTGGTATTGTAACCGGGTAAGCATATTACTGTTTTGGATATCAGTTTATCCGGGTATCCATACCCATGTATAGTATAGTGCTGGTTCTGTTTTTGCAGATCATCCAGTTTCAGGGGAAATCTGCCGAAATTTTTATATAGAAGTATCATCCATCAGGCGGTGGTGTTTACGGCAAAGGTATGGAGTTGTGAACTTGAGAGTTGCAGCTGTTTGGCAACTCGAAAGGGTAGTTGGTAGCTTAGGTCTGCCTACGTTCAGCTTTTAGCTAAATCTTCTATAGTCCAACAGACTGTGCGAGGATGGTTATTCCTATTCAAATGACTGCTTAAGTTTGTGCTTTAAGTGGAGGAGTCTTCCTCCAAACACTAAATGGTAATACTAAATCTCTAAGGCGTTGATACCACTTTTTCCACGACCCAACTTAGGGCCACGACAGAAACCTACAATGAGTGTCGATCATTGCTAAACCCAGTAGTAATCTATTAATGATAGAGATAAGCTGGTAACCTGATCATATATATACACGTACCTATCTGCTGAAAGCATAAAGTCTGGAAAGATGACACGACTTTAACTTGCTGGCAATTAGAACATTGGGCCACAAATTCTGCTATGTCACCTTTCATTCTATCCCACCAATAAATCTGCTTAAGTTTATGGTACATCTTAGTCGAACCTAGATGAATAATGTATTTGGAATAATGTGTCTATCATAATCTATCCACGTAAATCTACAACATCAGGAACATAAAGTCTATTTTTTTATACATTAGAACACCGTCAGTAGTAAGCCTGTATGGTGATTCCGGTTTTCTTCTGTCTATCTGTCTGTATTCAACTAGAACTGGATCCTCATACTGACGCTGTTTTACTTCATGAAAATTTAGAGTTAAAGGTCTAGTGCAGCTTGTCGACAATCCATCATATATCTCTTTCACACCTCAATTCTTTAAGAAGTTACTTTAGCATTATAAGTGAACATGTAATCAACTTTGTTACTGGTATTCTGCCTCGGCTCATGGTCCAACTACATGTCTCTTTTATTTTTACTTTTTCAAAGTCATAATATTTTCAATTCAAAGACAATACCCTGAAGTAGTGTTCAGTCTGAAGATCATTCCTGGTCTGCATCATACTATCCAGTATTATTTGCATGATCCTTATCCTTATATGATAGACCCTGTTCAGATGAACCTTTGACATACATTAGGATATGAGTAACTACATTCCCACAAGGAGCTTGCGGAACAACACTAACATCAACTGAGATGTTGCATAGTGTGTTTGTAAAAAGAATATAGCTTGCATCAAATCTTCTATAGTGTGTAGTGATAAGGTACCTCAAAAGTTTCCCCTATTGCATCAAGTGTGAGCTAATTCTTTGTTTCATCGACCTGTTCTATATCAAAAGTATATCGACGAGGTGATTCGTCGGTGGAATCATGTTAGCCCATCAAGAGTTGCGTGTATCTTCATTTAAAAAATATAGAACTCCTCTCTCATGATCGAGAAAGGGTCGGCTTAGTCGGAATAAGTTGGGCAATAATGTTATCATATTATCCAAATATATTTTATTCCAAGAGTTCGGTGTTCGTGTTATAATTCTGATTCTGCAATCATGAGATAATGTCCGTGGAGTAGCTTATGAAGGTCGTGCAAGTTCTTTTGTTATATGTACGGATTTTTCTTTAGACTTAGGCTCGTTTGAGGACGAACGAGAGTTTAAATGGAGGAGAATGAAACGACCTCGGTCAGTCGTTTCGGAAGTTAGGACTCCGATTGGCGTGCCAATAATTTTAAAATATTTGTAATGTCCATTACGACCTGTCTGTAAAATTTGAACTAAATCGGACTTCGTTTGGTAGGCATCGGAAGAAGGTTTCAGTTTTTATGGTCGATAAATATTAAAAAGATATTTACGAGCTCGGTATTGGCGAATGAGCTCTGATTCAAAATTCGAAAGCGCCGTTAGGTTCGTATGATTATTTGTGACTTTGGTGAACTTTCGAAAGTGAATTTCGATGTTGTTCGGCTAGTTTCCGCTAAAATGCCGAAAGTTAAATAATTTGACTTTTTTTTTTATTTAAATTCGCATCTTGAGTTTCAGGAGTCCAATTTGAGATCCGCCTTCACGAGTATTTTACATATATTTTGTATAACTTGTATGCAAAAGTTGGAATTATTTCGAATATCGTAGGGTACTATTTTAATTTTCGTTAAGAAAAGAAAATAAAATAAAAGAAAAAAATAACAAAAAATGAAAAATGAAAAAGGATATAAAGTAGGCGGTGGTCAAGGGATTAGTCCCTTGACATTTAAGTAGAACGAATGAGCAGAAACAGAGGAATTCACGCAAAAATGATACAGAATAAGAAGCGGAAACGAAGCAAGAAAAAAATGCCAGAAAATGAGAAAAGGGGCCGGAGAAAAGTAGACTTTTCACCCTGAAACATTCAGATAATGATCCGAATATATTATTCGAGTTTATTATGTGTGTTTGAATATATTTTGACGGTAAAACTTGGAATATTAGACATCGTCCTAATGACGTAAATTGATAGTTTAAAGGGTCAAATGGACCCCGATAATGGAATTGATTATATATTCATACTCAGTGAATTATGGGCAACTTATAAATGTAATTTATTTGGGGTTTGGTTATGTGGCCTTAAACCATGTATATAGGCCTAACCGGATTCCGGGTCGTGTCATCAGCTGTCAAGGTGAGCCAGCTTTTATTCCGGATGGCCACCAGTTTATTGGTTACCATTTCAGTTGCATTTTGTTCCCTTCAGGGGGTATCTGTCTTCTTGTGTACTTTTAGATGTCTAGTCTGGATAGCCCTAAACCTAGTATGTTGGGTAGTCAGCTGTAATTTCTTTTCTACAGCTTAGAGTGATGTATGTCTGTGTTCTTTTTTTAAAGTCTTGTTTTTATTTATGAATTGTTATATTTATTTTCTTTATTTGATTGGTATGGGTTCGCCTGACGGGTCTAGGGGAGGATGTCGGGTGCCCGCACGGCCTGATCGGATTCCGGGTCGTGTCAGCTGAAAAGAAGGCTTGTGGGAGTACATCAATATCAGGAGCGAATATTGTTTAACAGACGACAAATAAAAATAAGAGAAAGAAGCCTTCTGGTGGGAAGAACAACCCAAGTAAGAATAAGTTCAAGGGTAATTGCTACAACTGTGGCAAATTGGACATAATTTCACAGACTGTCGTGATCCGAAGAAGGACAAGGACAAGAAAAAGGAATGGGCTCAAGCAAACATGGTTGAAGAAAACATGCTTTCCCAAGGAGTTCAGTACATTGATTTATGTGCCATGATTTCAGAATGCAATTTGGTTGGAAATCCAAATGAGTGGTGGATCGATTCTGGAGCCACACGCCATGTTTGTGCTGTTAAAGAAGTCTTTACGTCCGATGGAAATGACGGGACGCTCTCCATGGGAAACTCATCAACAACCAAGATTGAAGGATATGGAAAAATATTTCTGAAGATGAATTTTGGCAAGGTTGTGACTCTGAACAACATCCTTCATGTTCCTGAAATAAGGAAGAATTTAGTATATACTACACTTCTTGCAAAAAATGGGTTTAAGTGTGTGTTTGTATCTGATAAAGTTGTACTAAGTAAGAATGAAATGTTTTTAGGAAAGGGTTACCTAACTGAGGGCCTTTTCAAACTCACTATAATGGTGGTTGATAATAGTAAAATTATTGCTTCTTCTTACTTAATTGAGTCAAATAATTTTATGGCATTCTCGTTTGGGACAAGTCAATTATAAAACCTTGCGCAAAATGATCAATTTGGAAGTATTGCCTAAGTTTGAATGCGACAACACAAAATGTCAAGTATGTGTTGAGTCAAAGTATGCTAAACATCTTTACAACTTAATTGAAAGGAATTCTTAACCTTTAGACTTAATACATACATATATTTATGATACGAAGTCGACACCATTTCGCGGTGGTAAAAAGTATTTCATAACTTTTATTGACAATAGTACACGATATTTCTATGTTTACTTACTTAATAGTAAAGATGAAGCAACAGACGCATTCAAGCAATACAAAAGTGAAGTTGAAACGTAACTTGAAAAAAATCAAATGTTAAAAGAGATGATGAATGCCTTAATGATAAGTTCAGGTGCACCCTAGAACTTGTGGGGGGAAGCCATACTTACGGCTAATCAAATACTCAATCGAGTTCCCCATAGCAAAACACTTGTTATTCTATATAAAAAGTGGAAAGGAAGGAAACCCATCTTAAATTATTTCAAAGTGTGGGGGTGTTTGGAAAAAGCGCAAGTCCTTAAACCCTAAAGGATTAAGATAGGACCGAAAATAGTTGATTGTGTTTTCATTGGATATGCTGCAAATAGTAAAGCATATCGATTTCTGGTTTGTATATCAGAAAATATTGAAATTCATGTGAATACGGTAATGAAATCAAATAATGCTGATTTTTTTGAAAATATATTTCCGCATAAAAAGGAATACGAGTCGAGTGGTGAAGGATCCAAACAACCTCGGGAAGAAGCTAAAGAAAGTACACCAAATTACGAAGAACCAAGACGTAGCAAGTAGGGGTGGCTATCGGTCCGGTCCGGTCCGGAACCGGTACCGGAGTCCGGTTCCGGTCCGGAACCGGGCCAAAAAAAATTAAAACCGGTGGAATTCCGGTCTACAGGTCCGGTCTATGCCGGTTTCAAATATTGGAGCCGGATCGGAACCGGGTCCGGCGACCGTTAGGCCGGTCAGTACCGGTCCGGTCCGGTCCGGCCGGTTAACGGTTTTTTTGTTTTTTTTTTTTTTTTTTAGGCAAATAAAACTAAAATTTGAAAAACTTAACAATTTATTTAAACATCATTTGTGATAATTAGGTAAATTATATTTTTTAATGAAACAAATTAACAAAATAATTATGTAAATTATATTTTAAAATTTATTAATGTAAAGTTTATTGAATGAGAAATAAATAATTGAACGACGTCTTCTAGTTTGTTACTTTATCAGTGTAAAGTTTATGAAACAAAACAAACGTTTATTGAATGAGAAATAGATAATTGAAATGACAAAACAAACTAGAAATCGAAAAATTACAAAGATGCTAAATAAACTAGAAATTCGAAAATACATAATTGAAATAGATATTTCCTTAGCCATCTCTTCAAATTTTCAATCACGCGGAATAAAGCCATTTATTATATCCCATTCGGTTCTGTGTTTTTTTTTAAGTGTTGCCTAAACTTTCCCGTCCCTCCATTGTTGGGTCCAGTGTAAACTTGCCACTCTTTGTTACAGATGTTACATTTAGCTTTCTGAGATTCAGTATCTTTCGTAATAAGTTCCCACACTATAGAACGACGTCTTCGTTCAGGAGCAGCGGGAGCAGCGGGAGCTTGATTTTCAGCCATTATAATTGTTTGGATTTTGGAAGAAATTTAGAAATAGCCTTTGAGAGTAATTTGAGAGATAAATTGATAGAAAATAGTAAATTGTGTGATATAATGATGAAATAATAGTGTATATATAGATAAAAAAAGGTTGGGGGGGGTTATGGGGGGCGTTTAGGGGGGGTGATAGGCAAATATAGCCGTTTTTGGCCGTTGGCCAACGGCTATATTTGAAAGAGAGCCGTTGGGCCAAAATGCCGGTCCGGTCCGGTCCGGTTCGGTCCGGTCCGGCAGTTCGGCCCAAATAAGTTTTTTTTTTTTTTTTTTTTTTTTTTGTTTTTCCATTGAGTTTTATCTAAAGTGATGGAAACTTTGAAAAATATTACAACAAAATATTATTTAGTTTTTACTTGTATATATTAAAGTTTAAACTTAGAATAAAAAAACTTGTAGTATTTTTTATAATTTGAACTTGTAGTTTTGAATTAATTTGTTATGTTCAATATTCAAAGTTTAAAACTTTGAATTAATTTTAGTAAATTCAAATTTTTGAATTAATTCTTTAAGTTCAAAATTCAATATTTGAACTAATTTACAAACTAGTAATTAATTGTAGTATTTTTTGCGCAAACTATAAATTAAAAATAAATAGTATGAAGACAATAGTTGTGATTGAATTCCAAGACTTGGAGCAATTTTATTGAATTGTTTAAGATATAAGAAGTGCAAATTACATCTAAACAAAAACTTGTAAATTCAAAATTCTTATTTAGAATATTACATTCTTTTAAACATATTAGCTAGTTTCTTGAGGACACTTGTAGGCTTTTCTTTTGGAACAGGCCGTTGTTGATCTTGTTCATCATCTCCTTCTGGTTCTTCGTCTTCTTCTTCTTCTTCATTGCCGGTTTGACTCCCTTCACTTGTTCCGTCGCTCAAAATTTGATCGATATATGCTCTGCCCCTTTCCTTAGTAAGTTCTGGTAGACCAAAGTTTCTTCGCTCTGCTCTTATCCAATCCCTGAATAAAACTCCTGTCTCCATTGCCTCCTCTCTCAACGAATATCTGTGATCTCCAATTTGAAATCTTCCTTGGCTGAAAGCGCTTTCCGATGCAACTGATGAAGCTTGAATTGTTAATATATCCCGGGCCATTTTTGCAAGAATTGGAAATTGCGATTCTTGATTCTTCCAATAATCCAAGAAATTCGCAGTTCCAAAGTTGTTAAGTTTCTTTGGATATTGAATTAAATACACTTGGAACTCGCTGTATTCCTCTCCGTACTCGTCCTGTTCTGAAAGCAACTTTTCGTCAAGTCCCCCAAAAGTGCGCATTCCTGCTCCTGCCTGTGAAGAACTTTGCCCGGTGGATAGTATTGGTTCCGTTGGCTCTGCAGTGTCTGCCCAAGCTCTATACTTTGCAAAAACAGCCACGGTATCTGCATAAACTTTAGCAACAGCCTCGTCTACACTTGGATACCCATTAGTAGCAATTTCATCTTGAGTAATTTCTAAATTTGCATATACTTCTCTAACAAGTCGTTCAGTTAACTTAATTTTAAAAGCAGGATGCAACACAGAAGCAATGTAAAAAAGAGGAGGAATTGGAAAAAAATATTTTCTAAACTTTTCAATCATTAACCGTACAGCCGGTAAGTAAACTGCATATTGTTTATACATTTTCAATAATTCCGATATTCCAGCTATATAATATAATATGGTAGGAGTAGTTGGATAATATTGACCGGAAAATTCTAAAGTAGCTTGATAAAATTTATGTAAAAACTGAAGAAGATGTTGAACAACTTGCCAATCCTCATCTTTAAGGTGATAGATTTCCATAAAATGTTTATTATACATTTGAGAAATAGGCAGTCTATATTCATAAGCAACATTCAATGCCTCATATAAAGTGTTCCACCTAGTACAAACTTCCTTTGGGACTCTCCTAACTGGCATTCCTAATTCTACACATTTTCTTTCCCATTCTCGTCTTCTTTCTTGGTTTTTATTTCTAAAAATATAAGTAATAGCTATCTGCACCTTTTTGATAATGTCGTTAAACAAGACAAGACCATATCTGACTACTAAGTTGTAAATATGACATGCACACCTAACATGAAAAAATTCAGGAAAAGGAGGGTTCAAAATAGGTATCAAGTTCCTAAGTGCGTCTGTGTTGTTTGTAGCATTATCTACCGTAATACTAAAAACTTTGTTAGACAAACAGTACGTACGACAAATTGAAGAAAATTTGTTACAAATATAATTTCCCGTGTGTGGTTCATCAACAATTTTATAAGCAATAATACGTTTTTGAAAAACCCAATCAGGATCTATCCAATGACAAGTCACAGTAATATAATCACATCCATTAGTAGAACGACCCATATCCGTAGTAAGACATACTCTAGTGTCAAAGTTATCAAACATATATCGCAAATAATCCTGATATTCGTTCTTAAATTTAATAATATCATTTTTAACAGTAGTTCTTGGAAAACCTCTAAAAGAGGGATTATATACAGCCTGAACATAACGAACAAAACCAGTAGAAGAAGGAAAACTATAAGGTAAACCCTCGAGGGCAACTAGTTTAGCAATTTCTTCCCTATCCTTTTGTTTATCATAAGTAAGAAGCCCTCCTGTTAAATGGTTAATTCTTGCTTGGATACCCGAAGAAGAATCATGCGCTACTCCCCCATGTTCGGTCCCTAAATATATACCACCCGCCCGCGTTGCCCATTCTTTAGGATGTTTATTTTGTAAGTGCTTCCTAAGTTTACCCGTCCCACCCTCATTACCCCCAGTTCTAAAAACCCACACCTTATCACAAAGCCCGCAGGAGGCCGTCTGCGCTTCAACATTCTTTGATGCAAAATCCCACACATCAGATCTATCCTTACGTTTAGCCGGTATTCTACTTCTAGTAGGAGGTTCAGGAGGCAAGTCTGACTGAACTTCGGGTGGACTAGCTTGAAATTCAGGTGTTTCTTCTAAATTACCCCCGCTTTGATTCCCATATCGTGTTTCTAACATTTCGTGATCAAGTATATTATCAGCGCTAATATTATGATAATGTTGAGAATCATCTATGTGGTGGGTATTCCGACTAGAACTACCAGCAATTTCTTTACCCCTATTTCCCCTACGACCACGTGCCCGCCCCCCACTACTAGTTCCAATTGAACCTCGTTGAGACATAATAATAGCAAATAAAATAAATATATATGACAAAAAAATAATAAAAGAGTAGAAGTAGGAACGACCAACCAAATATAACCGTATAATTGAGGTGAAGTTGAAACTTGAGCCTCCACTTCAATTAATTAGTTGAATACTTGATAATCGGAAAATTGCAAAAATTGCCAAATTGATATTTTCAACCACGTAGCGCCTCCAATTAACCCAATACTTGATATTTATAAACTTCACCAAGTAGCACAATATAACTTTGATAGAAACTCCAAATAGAACTTGATAAAGTAGCCAAATTATAAATTTTTAACAAATAGCCAAAGTAGAACAATAGCAATATTGTAGAAAATTTGAGAGAATTAGAAGATTTGTGTGAAAAATATGATGAAATAATGGGGTATTTATAGAAAAAAAATAGTTAGGGGTGGTTATGGGGTGTATTTGGCCGTTGGACAACGGCTAGGAGGTCAAAATAGCCGTTGCCCACCGGCTAGAAACGGGCAGATTTTTCTTTTTATTTTTTTTTTTTTTATTTTTTTGACCGGTCCGGTCCGGGCCGGTTCCGGTCCCAATTTTATCCGGTCCTACCGGTTTTTTTTCGACCCACCGGTTCGGTACCGGGATCGGGGGCCGTTAGTGGCCAACGGTCCGGTTTCAACCGGTCCGGACCGGTCCGAGCCGGTTTCCGGCCCGATTCCGGTCCGGTCCGGTCAAAACCGGACCGTTAGCCACCCTTAGTAGCAAGTATCAAAGGACATCTACTTCAATTAGAGATGACTTTGTGACTTTTATATTGGAAAATGAGCCTCGAACATTCAAAGAAACCATGTCTTCTTCTGAATCACCATTTTGGAAAGAGGCAGTAAATAGTGAGATAAAATCTATTTTGAATAACCATACTTGGGAGTTGGTTGATCTTCCTCCCGGTAACAAATCGTTAGGTTCTAAATGGATTTTTAAAAAGGAAAATAAAAAATAATGACACTATTGACAAGTATAAGGCAAGACTTGTTGTCAAAGGTTATAGACAATGAGAAGACGTTGACTACTTTGACACATACTCGCCTGTAACAAGGATTACATCCATACAGATGTTAGTAGCGTTGGCTGTCGTGTATGGCCTTGAAATCCATCAAATGTACGTTAAAACTGCCTTCTTAAATGGAGATTTGGAGAAAGAAAACTACATGGAACAACCTGAAGGGTTTGTGGTTCCTGAAAATGAAAAGAAGGTGTCTAGACTTGTTAAGACTCTTTTATAAACTAAAACAAGCACCCAAACAATGACATGCAAAATTTGACCATACTATGCTGTCAAATGGTTTTAAGATTAATGAGTGTGATAAATGTATGTATATTAAGAATACTCTAAATCAATTAGTCATTGTTTCTCTGTACGTTGATGACATGTTAATAAGAGCAACGACATTGCCAACATACATACTACTAAGCGTATGCTAGCTAGCAAGTTTGATATGAAAGACTTAGGAATTGCCTACTTAATGTTGGGAATTAAGATCCATAAGACTCCTCAAGTTCTGGCTTTTCCGCAGTCTCATTACATTCAAAACGTGCTTGAAAGATTCAGTACTTGGATTTCAAAGTAGCAAAGATTCTAATTGATATGAGCCTGGCCTGATGAAGAATAAAGGAAAAAGTATGTCTCAATTAGATTATACTTGCGTGTTGGGTTGTTTAATGCACATCATGAATTGTACCCAACTAGATATAGCTTGTGCTATAAGTAAAATGAGTCGATACATACATAATCCAGGTCAAAATAATTGGATGGCAATGAAACGAGTTTTGGGGTATCTGCAACATACCCAAAACTTTGCTTTGCACTACAATAAATATCTCTCGGTCATTGAGGGATATTGTGATACAAACCGGATCATCGGTTCAACTAATTCTAAATCCACAAGTGGATACATTTTCACAGTTGGCGGAGGAGCGATATCTTGGAAGTCAATCAAAATAAATTAATTACCCGCTCTACAATGGAAGATGAGTTTATAGCTTTAGCTAAGGCCAGTGAAGAAGCTGCATAGCTCCAAAATTTCTTGAAAGATATTCCAGTTTGGCCCAAGCCATTGACACCAATTTGCATACACTGTGATAGTCAATCGGCTATAGGACGGTCTAGGAGCATCATGTATAATGGTAAAAATCGTCACATACGACGAAGACATAAGACCATTAGACAACTACTCTCTAGGAGAATTATAACTATTGACTTCGTCAAGTCAAGTGATAATGTGTCGGATCCGCTTACAAAAGGCCTAGATTTTTTTATAGATGTTGAGGTGAGTAAGGGGGAGGGGCGTAGCTTGAGGCTTCTCAGCCAAGAGAGGTAGTTGAGCGATCATCGAGGGGAATGGGACTGTGGCCGAGGACAAGTTATCACGGCGATAACTCTACCTAAATGACTGGAGATCCCAAGAACTAGGTTTAAGGTGAATACAAAGTTGTGCATGACGGTTCAACATTGTCAACTTAAATTTTTTTGTCCATTCTCGTGCTGAGACAATGTTCTAGTACCAAAGATAAAACGCTAAAGGCGTTTTTTTAATGATTATCTATTTTTGAAATCACCTATGTAAGTGTGAAGTGGAAGTCGCTTCAAGGAGAATTCTATAAGGACAATTCTTTACGCACTTATGAAACTAGGCGGTGCTCATGGCTACGGAACACAACAATAAGAATCGAAAGACGATAAATGATTAATTGTGTGACATACATTGTCTAGGTATACATCAAAGTTCGACTGTTCAAAGATATCAAATCTACGATTAATCGAGTATATCCGATGGATGCTCACTACGGAAAGTTCAAAGAGAAACTCACTTATCTGGATGCAATTAATCCTTGTTGCAAATCACACAGTTTTATTCATGCATGTTCCATAGCCATTCCCCATTCATGCGGGAGATTGCTGGGTTTTGGAAAAGGAAGGTGGAGTGGTGTGAATGGAAAATGGAGAGAAAATAATAAGTTCCTAAAAGGAACTTGTCCCTCATCCGTAGAATTAAATTATTTATTAAATATTAATATTTTATTTGGGTTGTTTTCATAGCGAAATTAAAATAAAAACTAGACTACTGATGCAAATTCCCAAAGGGCTGTTGGTAACGGTCGCTATTGGTTACATTTTGAAAGGTTCTTTCTCATGAACAACCACCTAGAAGGCTGTCTTTCATGAACATCCACTTAAAGTAAAAAGACACCTTCATGCCTCTTCAAATTAGAATTCTATAGCTATAAATACCTGCCTATCCTTGCAGATTTTCCTTACGAAAGTCTCTGCATACTCCTCTCTTCTTTCTGCATATTTTTACAAAAGCAAAAGACTTTGCATAAAGTGTGATAAGCAGTCATTGAGTAGTTCGCCAGCACTCCATTGTTTGAGGTACCGCTAAACTGGTGACGGTAAATCCGTTCTATCCTGGGAGGAAATAATCCGTAACCTCGGGTACTGGGGGATTAAGTTCCTTAAGAAGATGTTGTGAAGTCAGCAGGCTCAGATTTCTATCATCATTCATCTCCTTCTACTTTTTGTTTCGTTCAGATTATTATTCTAATATTATTTTGCTAACAATGACCTAGTTCTTAATGAAGTTGATGAAAATCATAAAACAACATCAGTAAAAAGAAAATAAATCAGAGGATAATTGGGCATGTTGCCATGTTTGTATTATGCTTATGACATTGAATTGGTAAAATATGCATCAAGTTCAAATTATGATTATCCAATATGGTCCAAATAGTAAACTGTGTGGTGAAACTTCATGTAGTGATTCCAATTTCCAACAAACTTGAGATTGAGGTATTGTTATTGTCATCGATTGGTCGTTAACCTTAGGTTGTATTTAAAAGCCAAGAAACTTTTGTTTTTCTTAAGAAACTTTTTTCTTTGTCTTTTCTTTAAACAAGAAATTTTCAAACGACTATGTAAGTAAAAGGAAATATGTTTAGCTTGCACACATTATTAGGACTCATGGAAATAGCTATAATATTTCTAGAAATCTTTGTCCAATTCATTTCCTTAGCTTCACATAACAATAAATGCTTATAGCCATCCAAATTAGTTAAGACTTCAAATGAAATTGTTTAGCAAGATATCATTCCTAAGTTTCTTTCATCACAGCCTCTCGGATCGCGTTCTTGCATAATTAAGTGTTATTTTCCAAGACACACCACTTACTGTTTTCAGGACCAGTTTCTTCAATATGTTCCTTTACTTTAATATATGCGGAATTAAAACTGTAAGTAAATGAACACTCGATGTTAGCGTGGAAAAATCCCGTTAACTAGGGATTAAAAAAACTACGGCCTACTCTTCCAAGTAGGATTTCAACTTCACTATGTAAAAGACTCACTTGGTTACAAGACTACCTTCTTACTAACCTAGGACTAACTCTAATCCTCTAGTGACTCCTTTCACAATCAATGAAGTTTTTTCAAGTCCATGACTTGAATTAAGATGATACAACTCGATAGTACTTACTACAGTTGAACTAAGACTGAACTTTGACAAGACTCAATCTAAGGAACAGGTTCTTACTTAGTTCCCTGTAGCTTACTGATTACACAAATAAGATAAAGACTCTTTCAATGCTATTGCTCGATTCTTTATGTATTTGTGCACACTTCAATAGCTGAAATGCTCATGTTTTTATAGCTTCAGAATCCAAGAAGTCTTGAGCAATTAGAAATCCAAAGCTTCCAAAAGTTTGAGTCCTAATTGAACTCTTCCCTAGGTTACCTGAAATCCTTTAGCCCTTATCCACTCTTATGCAATCTTTTCATATCTCGTGTAATCCTGCATAATTATCAAGATAAACATTAGACTTAGGATAATAAATAATATATCAGCTTAAATGATTTTGCATGATTTATTTATTCAGCTGCAGTGATTCAAAGGAACATGTGCTTGGATCTGTTCCTTAGTCATCAGTCAAAACTTCAAGCTTATCCAAGCTAACATTTTCCCCCGTTTTGATGATGACAAACTCATAGGCGTAGCTGCATGTCCTTAATGTCCTGAAGCACAACTTGGAACTCAAAAGCAACATAAGTAGAAACTTATTTTATCATTAAGAATCAGACATAAGTTCATTATTAAGAATCATATTTTCAATTAGGTTATAAATTTCACGTAAAATCAGAACTTACTCTTCCCCCTTTTGGTATCATTGAAAAGGTTGCATTAGTTAGAATATATCAAGTGTTAGAATAATCAGCTCATGGCCATTGAGGCAACTCAAAATACAAGCATAATTCAAAATAAAGCAACTGCAAGACAATGATATTAGCCATCGAAGATAAGTCATCATTACCAAAAAATTAAACCAGGGGATACAAGCAAGTACTACTAAATTATTCAAAAATTAGAAAAGGAAAAGACTAAGGTACTAGAACTAGTCTAAACCCCACTGGACAATTCGCTTATGACTAAGGTGTTCAGGACGTGGAAGGACCAGGTCCCTGAGACTTTTCCTGTAACAACTCAAACATTTGTTTGAGCATTCCCTCATTTGGCTCCTTTGCTTTAGAAGCCTCTGCCTTCCAGTAGTTCATCTCTTCTGCAACCTAGGTATCTCAGCAGCTTGTATGGCAACTTGTTGGCTCAAAGCCCTCACCTTGTTATTCAATAGTGCTTGTCAGTACCAGCCAGTGGAGTATCAACTTGAACATGCAGATCACAGCTGATCGGGGTAGCACAACTAAACTTCTCCTTCTTTGTACCATTGATTACCCCTCCAAAGGAATTCCAAATTTGGCAAACAAATAAGTCAAGATAAAACCAAAGGGCAATGAGTGCTTTTTCTTTCCAGTAACAACCCTCTTAATCAGATGAATTTATGAACCTAGGCCAGTTAATCTGCTTATCACTGTCCAGTAATTCCATAAGGACCAGGTCCATAAAACTAGTAATCCCTCTCTTCTCCTGTCTTGGCAGCATTATCTTGTACACAAATTCAAACATCACCTGATGCTGAGGGTGCATTTCACTCTTCTGCACAGCCCTAGGCTTCTCCTCCTCATCATTTTTAGAAAACTTCCTAGTGATTTCCAATCCAGTAGGCAAATTTGTCAAATCTGGCCATACCTTTTTGATGTAGGTTTCATACCCCACAAATGGAATACCCAGCGGTTCACCCAATTCCTTAGTGTCAAAAGTGATTTCATGGTCATGAACAGAGGCAGTGATCCTGTCCTTTTTTATGAAGCAATTCTTGTAGAATTCCTGAACCATCACTTTTGCACACTTGCCTTTGATCTGGAGGACCATGTCCCTCCAGCCTTGAACCTGCAGCTTTTGCAGCAACTACATACCTTCTTCCTCAACATCAGAAAGTACTCTTCCCTTCAGAACTCTTCTCATCATAATATCCTCATGCACACAGTGCTGAACCTCATCTTCCTCATTCTCACTTTCACTATCCTCACCCTCAACAGACTCATCAGAACTAGAGTCAGAAGTTTCATCAACCAAAGTTCTTTTTGAGGACCTGGTCCTCTTGGAAGATTTCCCAGTACCAGCTTTCACAGAACTCCTAGTCACACGCCCTTGTGCAACTTTCCTCTTCTTAGACTGAGGAAAAACTTCCTCAACATCCTCCATCTCAACATCTTCCTCATCCACAATCTCTCCCTCTCTTTCTATAAACTCAGTGTCTTCTTCATCAACAGGATCAACAACCTGTTTTTCCTTTCCTTTTCTGCTTCTTTCCATAGCAGCAACCAGTTTCTCATCTGCAGCCTTGACTGCACTTCTTGTTCTTCTAACCCCACTAGCAGGGGTAGAGACAGAATGAACAGGTCCTTTTGCCTTAGAAGAACTTTCACCCTTTTTCTTAATCCCTATCTTATAACTGTCACTAATCTTTTTCAATTTTGCAGCAATCTCAGCAGACATCTTATCATCAATTGGTCCCTTCCTAGCAAGTTTTCTTTTCAAACTTTTTATGTTAATTAGATCAATAATTGGCCTATCACTATCACTTATAGCATCATCCACATCTATCACATCCTCCATGGGTGCTCTAAAAGCAACCTCTGGAGACCCATGCATGGGAGCCTCCAAACGTTTCACAATTTTATCTTCCCCCTCAGGAACAGTTCCAGACCCCTCTACATTGTCCCCTTCATCCTCTACTACATTTAAAGGAGATGATAGTTTACCTGATACTGGTAGATAATCATAGCCCTGGACAAGTCCTCAACTTGTTCTGAAATCGACTTTTCAGTAGGAATTGGTCCTTCCCCCTAAATTTCTGGCTCAGGAACTTCAGGATTATTTTCAGGAACTTCAGGGTTTGGTATTGTGGTGTCCATGGGTGAAGGAGGGTTGGGGATTTGTCGTTGATCAGAAGTGGGTAGAGATGATGAATTTTCAGGTGAGAGAGACATTATAAGAATACGCTTCAAGAGATAATTCACTACTTTTTCTGAAATTTTTGAGAATTTGATTGTGATCAAAGTGAAAAAATAATGAAGAAGAAGAAGTGTATATATAGAGTGAGATAGGTAGTGGAGATTGATTGCAAAACAAATACTATGACCTCATTGAATGAATTTCAGCCGTTAAAGGACTCTTGGGAGTCTCCCGGAAAAAGAGCCGTTATGATTTGAGTTACCTGATTCCTCCGATGGGACTCTTATACATACCGGATATGATTAAGATTTCTAGTGGTATTTATCCTAATTTCAAGTTACCTATAGCCTCAAACTTCTACTATACATGAATAATAAAGAGTACATACCCGAATTTATTACCAAAAATAGTGTCCTTCCCAATTTAATCAATTTTGCTCAATCTGAAATTCTAAAAACATAAGGGTAACATCATTAAATTTTGGAAACTTTAAAAAGAAACCATGGCATAAGAGTATAAAATTAAGTATGAGACTGGACTGAATATTTCAAATTGACTTTGATAAAATTCATTTTAAGTACAATTTCTAGCCAATTTTGAGGTAAAGCATGGGTGAATTTAGGTGAATTTAATCATCCCTAATTCCAACCTATTTCTTTCAAAATGATCTCTTCCTAAAGCTTTTGTAAAAATGTCAGCAATCTGCTTTTCAGTAGGACAAAATGCTATAGTGATCAAACCCTTTTCATAATTGTCTCTCAAGAAATGGTGTCTTATATCAATGTGTTTGGTCCTTTTGTGATGCACTGGATTTTTTGTCATGTTTACAGCACTAGTGTTATCACAATAGATAGGAACAGTTCCTACATCAACACCAAAATCTTGTAATTGCTGTTTAATCCATAACAATTGTGAACAACATGAGGCAGCTGCCACATATTCAGCCTCAGCAGTGGAAAGTGCCACTGAATTTTGTTTCTTGGTTTCCCATGAAACCAAACACTCACCAAGAGAGTGTGCCATACATGAGGTATTCTTTCTATCAACAAGAAAACCTGCATAGTCAGCATCAGTATATCCAACAAGATTAAAATTGCCACCTTTTGGATACCAAAGTCCCAAGGAACCTGTTCCTTTCAAATATCTCAATATTCTTTTAACAACTTTCAAATGAGATTCCTTAGGATCAGATTGAAACCTAGCACACAAACCAACATTAAACACAATATCAGGTCTACTAGCAGTTAAGTAAAGTAGAGAACCAATCATACCCCTATACAATTTTTGATCAACTGATATTCCATGTTCATCAAGATCCAGTTTTGTGGCAATTGCAATAGGTGTATCAATTTCCTTAGCATTGTCCATATCAAACCTTTTAAGTAATTCCTTAACATATTTTTATTTATGGATCATAGTTCCATTTGAGGTTTGCTTAATTTGTAAACCCAAAAAAAAATTGAGTTCACCCATCATGCTCATCTCAAACTCACTCCCCATCAAATTTGCAAATTCCTTAAATTTTCACAAGTAGCACCAAAGATTATATCATCTACATAAATTTGAACAATTACGAGATGCTTACCCTTTTCTTTCAAAAACGGTGTGCTATCAATTTTACCTCTTTTATTCCTATGATGAAGTAGGAATTTTGATAGATGTTCATACAATGCTCTTGGTGCCTGTGTGAGTCCATACAAGGCCTTGTCTAACTTGTACACATGTTCAGGGAACTGTTCATTTTCAAAACCTGGAGGCTGCTTCACATAAACTTCTTCCTTTGAGTAACCATTCAGAAATGCACTCTTAACATCCATTTGATGTACAGTAAATTCCATGAATGTAGCAAAGGCTATAAGAAGTCTTATTGCTTCCAATCTTGCAACTGGAGCAAAAGTCTCATCATAGTCAATGCCCTCCTCTTGACTATACCCTGAACAACTAATCTAGCCTTATTTCTGGTTACCATGCCATCCCCATCTAGTTTTTCCTAAATACCCATTTTGTTCCTATAATGGACCTGTTCCTTGGCTTGGGTTCCAGATGCCAAACTTGACTTCTTTGGAATTGATTAAACTCTTCTTGCATAACATTGATCCAATCTGCATCGTTCAGTGCCTCTTTCACATTTTTGGGTTCAACAAGAGATAAGAATGCACTAAAGGCACACAAATTTTGGTTTTTAACTGCTGATCTAGTTTGAATTTCGGCAGCCTTGTTTGATATAATCTTATCCACAAGATGTGAACCTTGATACTTGTAAGGCTTGAGTATCAAACCACTTTCAGAAGTCCCTTGCTGAGGAACAGTTCCTGAAGGAGTAACACTGCCAGTTTGTGGGGTGGATTCATCATTTGTTCCTCCTATTTCTGTGCTACTCTTCTCAGTCCTGTCCTGAGGAACAGTTCCTTGCAGTTCACTTCTCACACTATCCCCATCCAATGTCTGCATTTGTGGATCAATTTACCATGTTTCAGGATGCCAATCTCTTCATCTTCATGTACCTTGTATATATTTCCATGTCTATTTCCCATTACCGAAGGAAACACTTCCTCCTTGAAAGGCTGAGAGTGAAAGGAACAGTTTCTTATATCTTGTCATATGCCTTGAGAAACCATTGTCCATGTTCCATTTGTGGTTCCTCTCATTCACTCTAGCCTGCAAAAGAAAACTAGGGGTTAATTTTTTGGGTTCCTTTCCTTTAGAAAAAAGATGAATGAGATCTCTCTTAGCCCAGAATGGTAATGATTTCTTTGTGTGAACAGTTTTCTTTATCACAGAGTTTTGAACTGATTTATAGGACCTGTTTCTCTGTGCAGCCATTTTCAGAGATTGGCAGTTTTCTTTTAAATGGCCAGTGTTCCCACAATGAATGCATAACCAATTTTCAGGAAGTGTTAGATACTTACTCTTTGGATCCCATTTGGATAAGACTGAGATGTCATGAATCCAATACCCTTCTTGTTACTACTATGATTTTCCTGTAACCATTCTAGTGCTTCAGAGGACTTGTTCCATTTTACAGTTTTTCCTAACTCCATTTTTGTTTTAACTAAGTCCTCTTCCAAAGATCTTACCTTTTCATCTTTCTTGCACAATTCATCAACTATGACTTTCAATTTCTCTTCAACAATGATCTGATAAGAATTAGCAATGCCCTTACCATTTTCAACTATTTTAACTTTTGATTTTTCATTTTTCAGTTCTTGAACAGTTGATTTAAGTGTGAGGACTTGTTCCTCTAGCATGCTAATTTTTCTTTTCAGAGAGTTATTTTTAATTACTGTCTTTTTATATTCTGCTCCTAAACTTTCAATTTCATCATGCAGTTGTTTTGTGCCATCTCTTAGAGATTTAAACTCATTTAGCACAGTATGAAATACCTTAACTAATTTCTCTCTAGGCATGCTTTTCACATCTTGTCTAAGTTTAGAAACAAATACTTCAGCATCTTCTTCATTATCTGAGTCTTGAAAAGCCATTAGAGCAAGATCATCATCCAGATCATCATCAGATTGTTCATCCTCACTGTCTTGCCAACCCGCTACCATTGCTTTGGGATTTTCACTTTTCTTCCGGACCTATTCCCTAGCCTTTCTTCTTTCTTCAACATATCTTTTTCTCCATTCTCCTTCCATAACTGGACATTTGCTGATGTAATGCTCCATGCTTCCACACTTGAAGCATTCTCCAGCCTGTTTCATGTTAGAAGACCTACCCTGTCTACTAATCCCTTTTTTCTTATTTAAGTATCTTTGGACACTTTTAGCTATAAGGACCAGTTCCTTATCATCAACAGGCTTATCAGCAGCAGTTAAGGCTAGGTTAGGTTCAGTTTTAACTGGTTCACCTATGTTCTTAACCTATTTTCTCAGTTCATAAGTTTTTAAATTACCTATAAGCTCATCTAAGGATAAGGTGGTAAGATCCTTGCTTTCTATGATAGCACAAGCCTTAATCTCCCAAGAATCTGGAAGAACTCTAGTTAGAATTTTTTCAACTCTATCTTCAACAGTTAAAACCCTTCCCAAAGAAATAAGTTCAGATGAAATAGCATTAAATCTAGTGTACATTTCTGAAATTGATTCTCCTTCTTTCATTTTAAAACTTTCATATTCAGCAAAAAGAAGTGTGCCTCTAGATCTTTTGACATGACTTGTTCCTTCATGAGCAACCTGTAGAGCATCCCATATTTCCTTTGTAGTGGTATACCCTCTAATTCTAGTGCACTCATCAGGACTGAGTCCACATACAAGCCACTTCCTTGTTTTGGCATTCTTTTCCCACTACCTTAAATCTTCAGCATTGCATTCCCTTCTGGTTTTGGGAACATCATTTCCCTCAGCATCATTTTTCATTAGAATTATGGGACCTTTAGTAACTATGTCCCATAACTCATAGTCCTCAGCTTGAAGATGATCTCTCATCCTTTCCTTCCACCATGAGTAGTATTTTCCATTGAACAAAGGTGCCCTAACAGTTGACTGACCCTCACCATTCTCTTATGATGTACTCATTCTAATACTAGGTGTTAACCTTTTCAAGGATAACCCGCTCTAATACCAATTGTTATTTTCCAAGACACACCACTTACTGTTTTAAGGACCAGTTTCTTCAATGTGTTCCTTTACTTTAATATATGCAGAATTAAAACTGTAAGTAAATGAACACTCGATGTTAGCGTGGAAAAACCTCGTTAACTAGGGATAAAAAAACCACGACCTACTCTTCCAAGTAGGATTTCAACTTCACTATGTAAAAGACTCACTTGGTTACAAGACTACCTTCTTACTAACCTAGGACTAACTCTAATCCTCTAGCGACCCCTTTCACGATCGATGAAGTTTCTTCAAGTCCATGACTTGAATTAAGATGATACAACTCGATAGTACCTACTACAGTTGAACTAAGACTGAACTTTGACAAGACTCAATCTAAGGAACAGTTTCTTACTTAGTTCCCTGTAGCTTACTGATTACACAAATAAGATAAAGACTCTTTCCATGCTATGGCTCGATTCTCTCTGTATTTGTGCACACTTCAACAACTGAAATGCTCCTGTATTTATAGTTTCAGAATCCAAGAAGTCTTGAGCAATTAGAACTCCAAAGCTTCCAAGAATTTGAGTCCTAATTGAACTCTTCCCTAGGTTATCCGAAATTCTTTAGCCCTTATCCATTCTTATGCAATCTTTTCATATCTCGTGTAGTCCTGCATAATTATCAGGATAAATAATTAGACTTAGGATAATAAATAATATTTCAGCTTAAATGATTTTGCATGATTTATTTATTCAGCTGCAGTGATTCAAAGGAACATGTGCTTGGATCTGCTCCTTAGTCATCAGTAAAAACTTCAAGCTTATCCAAGCTAACATTAAGCATGGCCAACTCGTCTTCATCCTTATAAATATCTTTGGCAACAAAAATTTTACACTTTATCATCTAGTACATTTCTCATAACACACGATTTGAATTGCTTATATGTAGCTGAAAGAAAATCAAATTACAACTGCTATTACCAAGTGCCGAATTTACAACAACAACAACAATATTCCCACTGATATCCCACAAGTCTGGAAGTGCCGATTTTATTGTGAAGCTTAAAATTAAAGTAATTACATGGCGAGTTTATATAAGTAAAGACAGATTTCTTGTGGACAGCTCTGAACTTATGAACATTAATTCGTGTTTGCTTCAACGGATGAAGTTTTACTCAATGGTTTTGTTTATATCCCTGAGTTTTTTTTCTTCTGAAAGCAACTTTGCAAACCTGACAAAAAATAGTATGATCAAATTCAATAATTAACATACATAAGTATTGCACTAGATAAGATAGTAAAGTTTACAAGAGACTTGAATATATTACCTTTTCAGAGCTTCTTCATTTGTGCCACCATTTTCGTGTGGTTCAAATTGACCTGTTCGCAGATTTACTCTTGAAAGTGGTTTCTTCAATAAAGTTTCCCCTATTTCAGCCAATTTGGCCATGTTCTCTTTGGTAGAAATATCAACCGAGGAGTCTGTTCCACTTAATGTATCATCCTACCATTGTAGAGCAACATAATTATTAACTTAATTAGACCTAAAACTTTCCTTCTTTTTCCAACATTTTACTTCAAAATACATCTATATCCCAAACAACTGAACAAAGCAGCTTCAACTACATGTCTAAAATTGTACTCTGTATGTTCCATATTATCTGTCTTTTAAGGATCTTGAATGTTGGTTAAGAAAGATATTTCACCTTCATATATTTGTCAAAGTTACCACTTACTCCCTCCGTCCCAATTTATGTGGCACTTTTCGTTTTTCGAGAGTCAATTTGACTAAACTTTGAAGCTAAATTGGATTAAGTTATCTCAATATTCTGAGATTAAAATTTATATATTTAAAAACTACTTGAAACGTACTTTAAGTTGCAACTTTTCACATATCATTTTGGTGAAAAAATATATCTTGAATTGTCGGTCAAAATTCATACAATTTGAATCTCGAAAAGCGAAAAGTGTCACATAAATTGGGACAGAGGGAGTATCATTTATCTCTCCTTAAATCGCACCGTTGATAAAAATACTAGCAGTAAGGCCAGATTTGGAGAAAAGAATAATATATGTCAATATTAATGTCAAATATTTTGAAACAGTTACAATTTGCTAGAAGTACGACTAATATTTGGAATTGGAGTTAATATTAAAAGTACATTAAATCAATTGCCTTTTGTAGCAAACACATGAAAAGAATGAGCCATTTATTTTTAGGATTATGGATATATAGTGTATTTACCTGAATACGAAGATAATGTTCTTGAGATTGAAGAGCTTGGAAAAGAACAGAAATATGATAATCAACCATATCGTCACTGGCATGAGTAAAAACGTCAATAATTGGTTTTGAAGTTCCATTCGTTAGCCATCCCCAGATACCCCATTTGGATGCAATTTTAGCATTATATTTCTGTTCCACTTTTGCTGATCCAGTGCCTATTGAGATCACCAAATACCTTCCAAAATCAATCGGCTTGCCTGGGAAGAAATCTGCGTTTCTAATGACACCTTTGATCACTTCGTTTGTAGCAACAAGTGTCTGCAAAAATTAAAAACAAGTCATATCGTCTTCAGAGTGAAGTTTGGTTACTTTTAATGTAATACAACCAATAATAATTTTGTAACTTTACTGTTATGATAGGTAAAATTAAGTTGGTGACGTTACCGTTAAAATGAGAAAAATTCAATTCAGTTACTTTGTGACAATTAATAATAACTGTGTGATTTTACATAATAGATAAAGTTCAATAATTAACTAATTATATTATACATGAAATTAACTATAAATAAGACATGCAAAAAGGAAGGAGGAAGAAAAAGGTAGAAACCATAATTATGTATGTCAAATTAGTTGTACATACTGGATTGTTAGCTACAACTCCACCATCAACAAGATCGAACTCAAGATGGTTGCCATCTTTGTCTTTGGTCTGGAAATGATGTGCAGGAAGATACGTTGGAGCAGCAGACGTGCTGATACATATATCTGAAAGCTGAGCATCCATTGATGGATTTTCTCTAGCCTGTATGTAGGCATTTCAAAATAATAAATGTTATTCTCTATCTATCACCTGAAGTTTTTATTCTCTATCTATCTGAAAGGCTCACGCCCCAGCCTGTGAAATTACTAGATTTTACAGAGAACTAACTGATCAAGAGTTTATAGATTAAGGTGTACTCATTGTGTTGTAACAGAACAGCTGCAATGGCTTCCTACCAATTAGTCATAATTCTTGGATCTAACTTTGGGTATCAAATGGGCATATTGGGCTACATTGTTCAGAGAGTTATAACAGGTCAAGTCATTGTCTGACCAATGTTTGCTTGACTCAAGCTGGACGGGTTAATTTGGTTAAACAATGATCGTATAATCGGATTCATTTATTTTGTTCGTTTATATTCTATCCACGTACCAAGTCAAACTACTCCTAATAATAACTGGTATTTCTTTTATCTAAATAAATCAATCCTACAAAAAACTTTTTAAATGTTTTGATTACCTTTAAAAAAAATGAAAAACTCAATTTGGTCTGCATATGCTATCTAAATTGACCAAAACTATTAGACATCTTAACTTGCTACGTCCAAAATGGCCCGCCAGTACATATTTTTATGAGCTAAATTTGAAACACTTAATAAAATCAGAGGCGAATTTAGGATTTTAAGAGTATGAGTTCACCACTGTTAGGAGCTGAGTTATAGTGTTTCTAAAGTGGTCGGCCAATAATTTTTGTCGAAAAATTTATTGTTTATATAGATTAATTATTATTTTATATGATGAAATATTAAGAAAAATAAAATATTAAAGACATTTAAATGAGGATTGACCTCTACTCTTATGTGCAAGTGAACCACCGCTTGATCAAGTACCATTTAAATTTTTATAGTGAGTTCTCAAACTATCATATTACACATATTTTAAAATGTACAACAACAACAACAATAACATACCCAGTATATCCCATAAAAGTGGGGTCTGGGGAGGGTGAGATGTGCGCAGACCTTACACCCCCACCAAGGTGGAGAGGCTGTTTCCGATAGACTCTCGGCTAGGAAACATCATATTAAATATATTTTAAAATATGTACATAATATACGAATTCCCAAGAATTGCAAATTAGGGGCACGTGCCCCCCCCCCCCCCCCCCCCACAAATAAAATTGATAATTTTGTGCGAGTACACCGTAAAGCATAGCTACATAATCTATATTTGGGTCATGGAAGAAGGATGAACAAAATCAGTTTTCTCAAAAATTAAAATTCTAGACAAAAAGTTTAACACAGTATAGAGGCGTAAACTAAGCAAGGGAGAGAAAGGGACCTCAAAAGTTGAGAATATTGTAGGCTGCATATGCTTGATATCAAAAGTTGGAATAACCACATTAGTCAATGTCTCATGCAATCGAGTCTCTCCTAGTTTCTCTTGAATGACTTGGTGAAGATACTTCCCATCATACTTTGGTCCTATTAAAAATGATTTCAATGTATTTATTCCAAACAACATCCTATGATGAAAAGCAATTAATAAAAAGTGTCAGTCCTTAGATATAACATTAGTACTTTAACAAGAATTCCAAGTGAGAAAAAATACTAGTAATAACTTACATTTTTTGTGGAAATATCTTTGGGCCATGCTCAAGATAGAAGGGCTTTATGTCTTTAGCAGCAAATAGAGGACGTTTGTCTTTGTTTGGAGCTGTTAGCATAGCTGTGACAAGACCACCCGTGCTTGTTCCTGCAATTATATCAAAATAATCTGCAAGCCTCGCACCCTCCCCATCCAATTCCTATTCATCCAAATTTTCAACTTGTTAACCACAAGGCATGTAGCGCTTGCTAATTACACATAGTGACAAAAGCAGAAATTTCATTAGATCTGTTCAAGATTCAATAATAAAGTAATATTTAACCTATATTTACAATATAAATTTTTGATGAATGATGTTCAACTAACCGCTCTTTGTCGGTTCTAGCTTCACCAATAATTACATGAATATGGTCGTTTTAGACTCGATAGGCTCAATCTATATGTTTCACAACACATACTTAGCTTCTACACAGTAAAAGTGTGAAATGGGAATAATATATATGCTCATAATAAATGGAAGTGATAACCAGAAAAATTAAAACAGGCAACTTTCTACAACATATTATAATGTACACTATAGTGTAAATATCACTAAAACAATGACATAAGTTAGTTGGGATTTTTTATTATTAGTACCTTTTGAGTCTTCTATTGTAGAATAGGTGACTCAAGTTTTAAGTATTAGCTATAGGTGCTTTTTTTAAGATTAGTGCTAATAACAAATATATTAAAACCCCAATGTTTTCATATTTACACATAGCCCCCTACCTCCTCACCTCCCCCTTCTCTCTCATCCCCCTCCTCTTCCTCTACCACCCTTCTCCTCCTTTTTCATCTTCACCTCCTCCATCTCCACTTCTTTGCCTCATCTCCGCCTCCTCATCTACCTCTCTCTATCCTCCACCTTCCCCACCTCCTCCTCACCCATCTCCGCCTCTTTCTTTGCCCCCTTCACCTTCTCCTCCTTCTCAACTACAAAAATTCCTCTTAAAATCAAACAAGAAACAACAACAGATTCAGTTGTTGCAACAACTACGACAGTTGTTCAACAACTTTGATGATTGTTGCAACAATTACAGAAGTTGTTGCAACAAATTCGATAAATTGTTCCAACAAATACAGTAAATTGTTGCAACAACTTTGAAAAGTTGTTGCACAAATAAGAACTTGTGCAACAACTTTGAATTTGTTGCAACAACTTTGAAAATTTGCTGCAACAAATTCGAATTTGTGCAACAATTTTAGAATTTGTTGGATCGATGTCAGAATTTCCTCCAATGGTTAAATATTTATTATTTCTCAAATTTTCTCCACAAATCTTCATGATCAAACTAAAAACATACTTTACATTAAGAAGGAGGAGAAGAAGAAGACGACAATGACTGTAAATTCAAAAAAGATGATGATATAGAAGAAGAGGAGGAGAAGGAGTAAGGAAAAAGAAGAAAATGCGGAAGAGAAAGAAAAAAGGAACAAGGAACAAGAGAAATGAAGAAGAAGAAGAAGAAGATGATGAAAGATAAGATTTGAAATTTGAAATTTGAAAATATGAGATTTGGGAAGGGAGGGATCTTTAAATTTTAAAATTTTCAGATTTTTCATATTACCCTAAAGTTTTAATAATTCTAATTGAACCCTAAAATTACTTAATTAGCTACTAGTTATGTTTGACCCAGTCAAAAGCACCTTTTTTTAAATAAAGACTTAGAAGAGTACCTTCCCCCAAATCTTCTCAAGTTAGTTCCTCACACAATCTAGGCATGTAACAATGTAAACAACTAAGCTTTTGCCTACGAGAAGCGTAACAGAGGACCACAAGTAATTAAGTCCCACCTACTTTTTCCTAGTATATCATGACTAAGATTTCAACCTCTATAGCGGATGGTGTAAAAAGTTATTTTAGAAAAATTTACACTGCATGGATAATTGTTAGAGTACTTAAAGAAAAAATTGTTAGAGTACTTAAAGAAAAAATAGTCATTTTAGTGTATATATATATATATATATATATATATATATATATATGTATATATATATATGTTTCATACACACTATGTGCATAATCTATGCATACTAACTAAAGAGGCTATTTATCTAGACAATCATGACATTTAAGAAAAAATCACGTATAATTTTATTTAGTAGCAGTAATTGATTGGTAAACAACAAACGTATATGATAGACTCACCTGGAGTTGGGATTCAAGGTGCTCAAGAATGGTTGCAGGAATTATTCCCCTAATGCCACCTCCATCAATGCTGAGAATGGTGATGAGTTTACCAGAGGTTGGTGGCTGATGCTTGAAAGAACCAGATGATGGCATTGCCCTCTCCATTTCTTATATAGCTTAGCTTGATAAATTTAAGAATTATAATATTGGAATAGTATTGCTGATTTTGTGAAGCAAATAAATTCGAGAACAACACTTAAAAAGTTTTTTTGATCTTCAGTAAGGTTGAACCATCTATTTATAGCCTTCAAAGCTAAAAGAAACTTCCCAATATGCCCATGGTGTTACTTCTTTAACTTGCAATTCAGGATATGTTTTGGAGACTCATATATATTTTAATTTTATATTTTTAAGAAGTCAATGAAGATGACCAGGAACATATTTAGAACCACTCAGAGACGTCCTAAAGGATTGACACCAACTTGAGACAAATGTCGAGACCTTAATTATTGTACGAGTAGTTGACTATCATTTTCGTTATCACGATTCTACGAAAATTTTGATTGGACAATGGAACTAGTAATTCAGGGACCATAATTTTTTTTATATAACCATTTGATATTTAGTACATTCGACAAACTCGATTCGTGCTTCGTATGATTTAATAAAAGGAGAAACGTTTTCTACAACTTAAAACCTTTGTTAAAGGTGAAAGAATCTCATATATTCCATATCTGTTGGGGTGGCTACAATATACTGTAGTATTTGCGCTGACTAGATATGAGTTGTATCGCAAGGGATAATTGAACAGCCAGAGGTATGTATACCACTGAGGTTCTGATAAAGGTTAACTTGATGTATCTTGAAAGAGTTTAACTTGATGGGGTCATTTCCTTTTACGTTATTATTAGGTCACTTAAAGAGTGATTCTAAATAATTACGGAGTACCTCATAAGAAGTGTCTAACAACTTTGAAGAATATGACAAGTAACTCGTTTTTAATACCAAACAATATTAAAAACTTTTCTTCTTCGGAATTCTGTTTTTATCCTTAGGTACATTGAAAGGTCCTTACTTTGCTTTCTAGGATGCGAGCTGCATGGAAAGGTCCCTTAATATTTTTGTTTTTTTGAGAGTGCAAGTTGTTGCGGATGGGCCAGGCATTAATTAGGCCCAAGGTTGTAAAGAAAGTGACAATTAGTCTACTCTAGCTGCATGTACATATTTGGATTCACATCATATCTTTTTTTTAATTATTCAGACTGCCTTGATATATTGATCATAATAAAAACATGAGGAGGACTTAGCCTGGCCTCTTTTAAGCCATTACATCAGAGAATAGTATGCTAACTAACAAAAAAAGTTGGATTTCTCAAACTTACTCTTAATATTTGGCAATTGCCATCTGTCTAAGTGAAACATACTTCTACAGCAAAGGGGTATCTCATTCACAGAATTAAACATTTTTGATTCTTGCAATGAGGCTCCATGCTTTACCAGGCTGTCTGCTACCATGTTAGCTTCTAACAGTGTGTTACTCTAGCTTCTGCATCCTTCAACTTGTTAACAATATCATCCTTGATTATCTTCAGCTTCATGTTCTCTGCACCTTTTTCTGAGATCATGTTACCTACTACTAGAGAGTCCACTTCAAGCACAAAGTTCCTCATTCCCAATCTTTCACACACCATGACCCCCTGCTGAGCTGCTCTGATCTCTGAGAAGTTATTACTTATACATACCTCTGGAAATGCAAATGCAATGACAAACTGACCCTGGCAATCTCTGACAATTCCACATATACCAGCCATCTTCTTAGCTTCCATAAAGCTACCATCTGTGTTCAGTTTGAAACCTTGTTCAAGTCTTTCCTACTTGATTTGTTTCCACATCTTCACATGCCTCATTTCTTGAACTTTATTTACCAATTGTATCCATGTATATTCCATTTCAAATCTAGGGAATTCCTTCCTGATAGCTGCCTGTAGATTCCATCTATGTTGTGCTTCATCCTATTGATTTGATAACTTTTCTGATCCCCATACTTGCATGAACAGATGCTCTTCCAAATCTCCCATATTGTGCACACTGGAGTGACCCTCATTATTAGCTTGTGAACACTATTTCTGGTCTGATAGTCCCACCATTTCAGTATCATATTGTTGATAGGAGTTTGTTCCCATCCAATCCCAAATGCTGCTCCATAGAAGGACCATAGCTTCCTTGCAATCTCACATTCCACAAATACATGTTGACATGTTTCTTCCTTGGCATCTACACAATAATTACATCTAGATACTACATTGATATATGCTAAACATGTCTATCACATCATCAAAAGGAAGTCTGTTTCTCATTGCTCTCCATATCAGAAATGACATTTTGAATGGTAAGTTTTTGTTTCATGCCTTGTGTAAGAGTCTTGTCTTCTATCTCTTCACTCTGATTGTTTGCCATGCCTGAACATTATGAAAGAGACCATTCTGAGAAGATTCCCAAATTGCAAAATCTTGTTTCTGTTGATTCCCAATTTGCAGCTTCTGAATGTGTTGAGCTGACTGTGTGCAAACTGTCTGCAACAGTTTCTCTATGTCCCATCTTCCATTATTAATGAACCGTCTGACTTCCACTTTGTGAGAGCTAGGTCTAAGTTCATGCCTTGTTGCCAGAGCTCCTAACCAATTATCCCACCAGAAATTAGAGTTCCCTTTGCATACCCTCCAAGTGATATTCTTCTCTGCCTTTTCCCTTTATTTCCAGCATGTTCTTCCATGTACGAGATAATTTAGAGCTCTTCCTTCTTGCTACTGGATGTGTTCTTGAGCAGTATTTAGCCTTCAAGAATTCAGACCATAAAGTTTGCTCTATCCTGAATTTCCACCATCTTTTTGTTGCAAAGGTATCTGCAATTTCTTCTAACTTCCTGATATCTTTGCCTCCTTCATCCTGTGGGAAGGATAATGGATTCCATGAGCACCATTGATATTTGTTTTGTTCCTCAGCAGCTCCCCAGAAGAACCTTGCACAATGCCTCATTATTGATCTATAGGTCCCTTCTGGAGGATTCATAGTCAGCAAGATATAAGTAGGAATAGCCATCAATACATGCTTAATGAGGATGTTCCTTCCTCCCGTTGATAATTGTTTCCCTTGCCATCCAGATAGCCTTTTGGTTACCTTACCCACCATTGGGTCAAAGTACACTATTTTCTTTCTTCCTGGGAAAATAGGGCATCTCAAGTATGTGAAAGGAAACTGTTTCTCTGAAAAGACCATTTTCCTTAAAACGGAGTAATTGCACGCGTTATTTAATTAATTGGTTCCTAATTCTCCTAAATTAGGTGGCGACTCCAAAGAAAGCCCTTGGAATCACCATAATGTTGAAATATATGTGAAACCTATCTTTCCTAAAGAAAGGTAATTTTTGGGGTTCAACAATCATTATTAAAATCCATGAAAACGTTAAAGTTGTCATAAACCCCAATCTTCACATATCCTTTAAGAGGAAATTTCTCCGAGAATTTTGACCTAATTTTTTCGATCTGTGGTCTGTTCTTCAAAAATCTGCCTACAATTGTTCTTCTACATTGTTGTGCCATAACTCCATAGTAGTCTTTTGTTTTGAAGATGAGAGCTGGGATTCCATTGTGTGTTGTCTTCTTATCTAGTACTGTTTCAACTTCTTGTCCATTCACTGTTGGTGTGCCTTGAATATTACTTATAGTTGTTGCATAGGATTTCTTTCCTCCTAAATCCTCCAGGATATAGTTCTCTACTGCTTGGGTTGAGCTTTGACCTACCGTACACGCCACTTGGTGGCCGTCCGGTGGCTCCATATGTTGGAGAGTGAGATTTGGTTAAAGTGTATACTTCCTATTTTGGAGTATGCGTGGGCGCGTGGTGTGTTTTTTGCCTAACCATTCAAATTGTAAAAGGGGTTACTCACATCATATCTGACTCTATCTAAACGGCAATCACTCGTCCAGGATTTTTCGCCCTAACTTTGATTAAACTTCCAAACCATATAGATAGTGTGTAGTCTAGCAGTTGCTATTAAACAATGCTATGAATCTATGAATGTAATTCTAGAGAGAGAAACTGATATCTTCTAGAGAGAAGTGAGAGGAAATCATCAGCTTATACATTCAACTGAAATGAAGTCCCTTAGCCGATTTGAGCTAAGTACACATGTATTTATACAAAAAATAACTAACTCTAGTTAACTAACCAACCTATCCAGTTAACTAACTAACTTGCCAGCTCATGTACAGTTAATTAACAGCTCCAACTAACCATATCCTAAATGTCTAACCGACTAACCTACTATGCTAAGTAACACCACTACACTGCTCAATACTCCCCCTCATGCTGGTGGGGAGAAATATGTTCTTCACTCCAAGCTTGCTCATCAAATGCTCATGCTACTGTAATCACCTAATTTTAGCACAAAAATATCAAAAAATGGATAAAAAATGTGTGAGATTTTACCATTACTTTCGACTATTTTAGTAATTAATTAGGCAGAAAAATGCTAGAAAATGACCAAAAATAGAACTACTTGTAAGCATGTTTAGTCTACATTCTTATGTGCTAATTAAGATGTTTTCGTATAATATTTTTTGTGTATTTTAGATGTTAATTATTATGTGTTATATAGTTAAATTTTTGTTAATTCAAATGAGTGTTTGATTTGGTTAAAAATGCCATTGGGCCATCTGAAATTGAGGAAAAGAAAGTGAGCCCATTTGTTTCTACCTATCAAGCCCACAGTCTTGAAGCCTATACCAATCTCTACTTTCAATCCTAGCCATTAGTTTCTAATTGATCTGATGGCTCTCATCACTCCTCCATTTCCCCTTATAAACCCTAAAAAATCCTCATTTCTCCCCATTCCTTCATAAGTCACTTAGGACTTGGGGCCACCCTGCCCGAAATCCCACAGCCCACCTGAAAATCCCCCACCGCCACTGGTCCACCCCATCTCCGCTGGCCGGCCACCGGAAAATACAAATAATACATCCCCCGACTCATTTTCGCCTCCTCATTCCATTCCCACTATTATTTTCACCAAAAAAACTCAATTAATTGGCGTAGATCTGCCTTGGAAAGGGCTGTTCAAACTCATCTCCGGCGAACGGATACATCCACGGTTTTCTTTTCACTCTCCTCTACATGTTTTTTGAAGGTATTTTTGCATTCAAACCTCTCCATTGTTTTTCTCATTCTCACTGCCCGTTTCTAATTTATTCAGTTGGGGAAGGGTTGTTATGTTGTCGATTTGAGTGTGATGATGTAGTGATAATAATGGCATTTTTGAGTTATGGGGCTGTGGTATTTTTTTGTTTCTTGGTTGATTTACAGTTATCTCAACAGGCTTGTGGTGGCGTTACACTAGTGCAAAGGGGAGTTTGAATTGTCGTTGATAACTGCCTAGTAGTAGCAGTGTTACGGTGATATAGGGAGACTGTTTTGATGTTGTTTGGTAAGGCTATTGTGGCTCCGAAGTAGGGAGGATGGAGACCGTTGGAGACGCTACTATGATAGTTTGCTTGGCATGGCAACGAGCGTAGGATGGTGGTGTGATGAGGATGAAGCTGCGGCTATGGTTCCAGCGGTGGCATGGACGAAATGAGGCAGTGATTCCGTAAGCTTTGGTGTTGATGATTTAGCAATGACGGGTCAGAAGTAAAATACCTATTTCTTATTTCATTGTTTAGTTTAGCTAGTTTTAAGTGTGGAATTATCATGTATGCTCACTGTTTTGATTAGTTTTGGCATATATAAAATTAATATCACAATGTATGTGAATGTTTAGTCATGAAATAAATGTCAATAATATGTATGCTACTTGTTCGTATGTATTAATACTGTTCAATGTTAAACAAGTGGTTGATTGTTCCACGTCCTGTTTTCTTTGTTCAAAGTGTGGATTTGGTCTTTGACTGATTTAGTCACGGCTTGAACATGAAATTGTAGTCTTCTTGTTTTGCTATGGCTTTAGTTCGAGCATATGTAGTCTTATATTAGCGGTAGTAGTTTGTTTAAGTGTGTAGTAGTTTGTTCAAGTGTGAAATTTGCCTAGTTCCTGTATGTTAGGTTATGTAAGCATGTTTGTCTAGGTTTTTGTTTAGTTTAGTTGTTTAAGTAAACTTGGATTGAATTAGCCTGTGAGAGGAGTTGAAAGCCTGGAAAGAATATTTAGTTTTAATTTTAGTTTTAGTTTCTTTCTTAGAATTGCTGAAAGCTCTTTGAAAACAAATTAAGGGGGCTTTAACATTGGATTCTTTTCACTTTTTGAAAGGTAGAAACAAAATCATGTGATTGTCCTTTGTTCCGAAAAGTCAAAAGTAATAGTACTATTTCACATGGGTTTTGTACTATTTACTGAAAAGTAACTTGGGGCATCTGTCCTTTTACCCATTTTTACACTCTTCTTAGTCTATCTAAGGGCCTTTGGTCCCTTTTCTAGGGGTGGGATCCGAAATTACATACTCACATATGTAAAAATATTTTCACTCTTGAAAACTACAGATCTGAAAATACTTTAAAAAGAGTGTTGAAAAATAGTGAGAACATGAAAGATAAAGAATGTCTTTTGGGTTCATTTCTTTGAGTTTAATTTAGGTGAAAGGAGTGAGAGTTAGGAGGTTGGTGTAAAGTGTATTGAAGGGTTTGTTTAGTACTGCTGCTGGTTGTTGCTGCTTTTGGTCTGTCTTGCTGAGCTTGGGAACTTGATATACTAGGTAATTATTTTCTCAAACCTCTTCGCATTTTCTTATAAATTTTTGTCATGTTAAAGGCTCGAACACATGTAAAAATGACCTCATTTCAGGTCTGAAGTTGCACTAGTTAATACATGTCAAGGCCTTGTCCAATTTCAAAGTTGAGTTTTGGACCAGGCCTCCAAAGAGTTATTCTCACTATTCTATTATATTTTTATGTGATTTTTTTGTTTGATTTTGTAACGACCCTCAAATTCTCCTACCAAAAGGAAAGAAAAAAGAAAGTATTCCAATTATTCTTTTTTTCTTTTTGCTTTCAGTCGTTACGGGATCCGAGACCTCGATTTACGTGTCGACAGTCCCAAAAGCTCCGTTAGGTCATTTATGACCCGTATGTGAAATCTGAGTCGAAACGGAGTCCGTTTGATAGGTTTTCGAGAAAAGGATCCGTTTATGAAATTCCGGAAAGGAATTTGGGGTTTCGATAGGTCGTTTTGAGTAAACGAACCCCGATGGAAAATCCGAGCGCACCGTTAGGTCCGTCTCGTCATTTATGATATGTAGCAACCTTCAAAATTGAAAACGGACCTCGTTTGATAGGACTTTTGATAAAGTCCCCGTTTCGGAAGTTTAAAAGAGTTAAAAGAGGTTTCCGAGCTTGATTTGAGCAAATGAGCTCCGATGAGAGATCCAAAAGTTCCGTTAGGTTCGTATAGTCATTTGTGACTTGTAGCAACTTTCGGAATTGGATTCCGAGGTCGTTTGGTTAAATTTCGCTATTTTGGCGAAAGTCGAAAATTGAACCTTTGCCGTGGGACCCACTTTTTGAGTTATGGAGGTCCGAATTGAGTTCCGTCTCGACGAGCATGTTACCCAAGTATTTTATAGCTTGTGTGCAAAATTTATGATCATTCCGAGCTTCGTAGGGTCCCGTTTTGCCCCTAAAACAGTAGAAAATCTGGTGCGACTTTTCTGTTCTGTTTTGGCGCAAACAGCCGGATAAAAGCTGATTTTACGGCCAATCTGTAAGGGATTAGGAAAAACTCAAAACATGAAAGTTGTAGCACTTTGAGTTGTGGTTCTAGTGGCACCGGTTTCAGGTCATATGGACATTCCTATCAAAAGTTATGAATATTTCAAAAGAAGCTGTCACAGAGGCAAAAACTGCTATAAAAAGGCCATTTCGCGCCATTTCGGTTCATAACTTATAAAAATCATTCGGTGAGCTCTTGAGGCGATTTTTGGGTATTTCTTGAAGACCCAATCATACTTACACTTAAGGTAAGCCCTTTCAATCCATCTTTATGTTGATTAACACAAGAATCAAAGGGTTGATTCTTGGAAATGGGTTAGAACCCTAGATTCTTAAGAATTGGGGAAAGACATCGAGCAAGGCTCGCATGTGGAATCAAAGTGTACTTTTGGACTCACGGGAGCGTGGGGAGTCCGGAAAAGTACATTTTTTAAATTTAGGGCTCGGCCCTACCCGAGGGTATTTTGGTAATTTTTACCCTAGGATGCCTATAGGCTTAAATAGCTATAATTGAGCACTCATATGTGCTATATCTTGTCTTAATAGACCTAGTGGAGAGTCCTTCGCGGACAAGGCGAGCGGGAAAGGAGATTCTTCCCGGCATTTGAGCCCGAATTTCGAGGTAAGTGAGACTTGACCTCTATTGTGCTTGTGGACTCTTCCTTCATGCTAGTATGCTTCATGTACGCATATATATACCTAACAATGGTTAGGATTACTGATGTGAATTACTTGCTATTATTGTTTGTTATAAATAGCGAGATTGTGACTCGACCGAGGTATGTGCCGGTCTAAACGCTACGTCGAGGTAGCTTAAATCTATATCGTAGTTACGCTTGCTACGCCATGCTTAGATAGCAAGAACTTGGGACATGGCCGAGGATGTTGCCGGCATGTCATGATAAATGTCTTGCCGAGGATTTTGCCGGCTTTTGTATGATATTGGTACTTGATTTGTTCACGTGCCGGGTTGGGTAGTGCTGTCTATACGTAACCTTGGGTTGGACTACATGGGAGTAGGGATTGTACCCCCAAGCTGTGGTCGGGTTAACCTTCGCCTTACGTTCAGCTAGCATAACCAACCTGGGTTACGGTGACTGTGAAATATTATCGTTATTAATATTTCTGTTATTATTTCTGTTATTGTTATTAATGTCGTGGATATTAATACTGTTAGAGGGACACTTGACAGGGGGTGTGGTGTCGCATATACTATGAGATGTGTCACACTTGACAGGGGGTGTGGTGTGGACACTTGATCTTTGAGATGTGACACACTTGACAGGGGGTGTGGTGTGGTCACTTGATTTATTGAGATACGACGCACTTGACAGGGGGTGTGGTGCGATCGTAGACAGATTTGAGATGAGCCAACGACTACAGGTCGTTGGTCTACTTATTCATGATTGTGATAGTGACTACGGGTCACGGTATATGGTTGATACTTAGTAGTGGTGTTGCTTGTCCATCGTAGGTCTAGGTTAGTCGGCACGGGAGTAGAGATTGGACCTCCAAACCGCCGCTGAGTTGACCTATGCCTTACGTTGGATGGGCATAATCCTTGAGACTTCTGGTTACTACTTGTGTGTATGGAATGTGTTACATCTATTTGTGATTTCACTACTTTATTGTATGATTACTATAGTATGTTGTTGCTTATGATGCATGTAGCGACTTGTCCCGCAAGGGTACCTTAGCGGGCCTGTCGGTGATCTTACTGGGCTTCGGCTCATAACTTACTCTGCTACGTGCGCAGGTCCTTCATCCAGTCAGCAGCCCGGACGTTAGCGGTTCCCGAGGCTTCTGAGACTTTTGATTGAGGTGAGCCGACCACACAGACCGTGGTGGCATACCGCCGGAGTCACTTAGAGATAGGACTCAGATTTCTTTGATGTATATTCATACTTTATTGAGTCACTCTTAGAATGCTCCAATTCTTTTGTGGATATATTCTTTTGGACTTCACCCTTTTATATTTATATATCCATTTATGATCTTTTCACATTATTGTTCTTTTCCGCATCTTGTTTCATTGGTTCGCCTAGGCAAATGTTGTTTAGGTGCCATCACGAGCCCTTGGAAATTGGGACGTGACAGTTTGGTATCAGAGCCCTAGGTTCTAATTCGAGTCCTAGGAGTCTTGGAGCAGTGTCTGAGTAGAGTCTTGCTTATGGGTATGTTGTCGACCATACTTATGAGCGAGAGGCTACAAGGGCATGTTAGGAAATATTTTCCCTTCGTTTCATCTCTATTCGTGCTGAGTAGCTTATATAGGTGCTGACCCTTTTTCGTGTATTGTATTAGATGGCGAGGACGCGAGCATCCTCAGCCAGGAGGGCTGCATCTTCTACACCCGCGTCTGCGGGAGAGCCATCAGCACCTACGCAGCCGCCAGCTGCTAAGAAGACTCGGGCAGGTCGCCCGTCAGCCACTAGGCAGGACACAGCTATCCCTGCGGTGTCCGCAGCGACTCTGTAAGCATCTATTCCCCCTGTGCCTGCTGTTGTGCCAGGCGCCGTTGTGATCTCTTCAGAGGTGTATATGAGACTGATGGCCTTGTCTAGCCATCAGGTCCCTGTCAGAGATGATGTTGCAGCTCCTGTTTCGGCTCCTCAGCCGACCACACCTGTTATGAGCACGCCTACTTCTGAGGCTGCTCCTGATCATATTGCCCAGCCTTCTGCTTCTGCTCCTCAGGCAGGTCCTGTTATTTCTACTCCTCCTATGGGCACTGAGGAGGTTGCCAAGAGGATAGAGTCATTCATGAAGCTTCAGCCTCCAGAGTTCGACGGTACCTCAGCTACATGTACTGCCCAGAGGTACATTCAGAAGTGTGAGAAGATTTTGACAGTTCTTGGTACTAGAGACACCTTAGGGGTGCAGTGTGCTTCTTTCAGATTATCGGGAGATGCGGAGACATGGTGGGTCTCCATGATGCGGCAGAGGTCTAGTGACCTCCCTCCTTTGTCTTGGGCTGAGTTCGTGTCTATGTTCATGAGCAGGTTCGTGCCCCAGAGTCAGCACGATGCTCAGAGGCGCGAGTTTGAGGGGTTGAGGCAGGGAAACCTGTCTGTTTCAGAGTATGACACCAGGTTCTTGTGGTTGTCTCAGTTTGCGCCGGCTATGGTGGCTCAGGAGAGGGACAAGGTCCTCCGGTTTGTTGAGGGTCTTCATCCCCGCTTGCAGGTAGCTGTTGCCCCTGATATGGACAACAAGTCATATTTTGAGATAGTTGATGTGGCGCGGCGGATGGAGGATATCTTCGCCAGGGCTGACGCGGAGAGGGCGGCCAAGAGATCGCGTCAGTCTGGTGGGTATAGTGGATCCGCTCAGAGTGGGTGCGAGGGATATATTGCTTCAGTTCGGGATGTCCAGGCAGAGGAGTTATCCCTTGATAGAGTTCCAGTTGTTTGTGAGTATCCGGATGTGTTTCCTGATAATTTGCCGGGTTTGCCGCCTATGCGGGAGATAGAGTTTTGCATTGATCTATTGCCAGGCACTCAGCCTAAATCTATTCCCCCGTATCGTATGGCTCCTGTTGAGTTGAGGGAGCTGAAGGAGCAGATTCAGGATTTGCTCGATAAGGGCTTCATTAGGCCCAGTGTGTCTCCATGGGGTGCCCCGGTATTATTTGTGAAGAAGAAGGATGGCTCTATGCGGATGTGTATTGATTACCGGCAGCTGAATAAGGTTACTATCAAGAATAGGTATCCTTTGCCGCGTATTGATGATTTGTTTGATCAGCTTTAGGGTGCTACCTTCTTCTCGAAGATTGATTTGAGGTCGGGGTATCATCAGTTGAGGATTCAGTCTGAGGACGTTTCCAAGACTGCTTTTTGTACCCGATATGGCCACTATGAGTTTCTGGTGATGTCTTTCGGGCTTACGAATGCCCCAGCTGCTTTCATGGATCTGATGAACCGAGTGTTCAAGGGCTACCTTGACTCCTTCGTCATTGTGTTTATCGATGATATCTTGGTTTTTTCGAGGAGCAGGGAGGAGCATGAGCAGCATTTGAGAGTTGTTCTTCGGACTCTGAGGGATCAACAGTTGTATGCCAAATTCTCCAAGTGTGAATTTTGGCTCAGTTCTGTATCTTTCCTAGGTCACGTGGTGACCAAGGATGGGGTGTGTGTTGATCCGAAGAAGATAGAGGCCGTTCAGAGTTGGCCTAGGCCTACTTCTCCTACAGAGATTCGGAGTTTCTTAGGCTTGGCAGGTTATTATCGGCGGTTCGTCGAGGGGTTTTCTTCTATTTCAGCACCTCTGACGAAGTTGACCCAGAAGAATGTTCCTTTCCTGTGGTCCGATGCCTGTGAGTCTAGCTTTCAGAAGCTTAAGACTCTGTTGACTTCAGCGCCAGTATTGGCCTTGCCTAGTGGATCCGGGGGATTCACCGTATATTGTGATGCTTCGGGTGTTGGCCTGGGTAGCGTTCTGATGCAGGAGGGTAAGGTGATAGCTTATGCCTCGAGACAGCTGAAGGTCCATGAGAGGAATTATCCTTTCCATGATTTGGAGCTGTTAGCTGTCGTGTTTGCACTGAAGTTGTGGAGGCACTATCTTTATGGCGAGCCATGTGAGATATTCACCGATCATAAGAGTCTCCAGTACTTGTTCACTCAGAAGGACTTGAACGGGAGACAGCGCCGCTGGTTAGAGCTGCTGAAGGATTATGATCTTTCTATCCGGTATCATCCCGGAAAGGCTAATGTTGTAGCCGATGCCTTGAGTAGGAAGTCCATGGGTAGCCTCGCCTATCTTGATGCTGATATGAGGCCGTTGGCCCGTGAGTTGCAGGCTTTGTCCATTAGTGGGGTTCGGTTTGATGATTCTGTTCCAGGCCGGGTGCTTGCATATGTGGGGTTTCAGTCGTCTTTAGCTTCCCAGATTCGGGAAAGGCAGTTCGAGGATCCTTATCTGAGAGATCTCCGGGACAGGGTCCTGAGTGGGGGAGTGTCCTCGTTCGTGATTGGTGATGATGGTGCTTTGCGGCTTAACGGCCGGGTATGTGTTCCAGCCATTGTGGAGCTGAGGCATATGATTTTGGCAGAGGCTCACAGTTCGAGATATTCCATTCATCCGGGTACTGCGAAGATGTATCATGATCTTCGAGAGCTGTATTGGTGGAAAGGGATGAAGAGGGATGTTGCTGATTATGTATCTCGGTGTTTGAATTGCCAGCAGGTGAAGTATGAGCACCGGAGGCCAGCCGGGGTGACCCAGTCTATGCCCATTCCCGAGTGGAAGTGGGAGCAGATCACTATGGATTTCGTAGTTGGTTTGCCGCTGACCGTGGGTAAGCATGATTCGGTGTGGGTAGTAGTTGATCGACTGACGAAGTCGGCTCACTTCATTCCAGTGAGGACTACTTATACCTCGGAGCGTCTGGCTCGTATCTTCATTGAGCAGATTGTGAGATTGCATGGTGCTCCTGTTTCTATCATTTCTGACCGAGGTGCTCAGTTCACAGCTCAGTTTTGGAGATCTTTTCAGAGAGAGCTGGGTACTCGGGTCGATCTCAGCACTGCATTTCACCCGCAGACTGATGGCCAGTCTGAGCGGACCATTCAGATCCTCGAGGATATGTTGAGGGCGTGTGCTATTGATTTTGGAGGCCATTGGGATAGCCATTTGCCGCTAGCAGAGTTTGCGTATAATAATAGCTATCAGGCTTCTATCCAGATGGCTCCGTTTGAGGCATTGTATGGTCGGAGATGTCGCTCGCCTATCGGTTGGTTCGAGTCTGGTGAGGTCCAGGTGTTGGGGCCCGATTTGGTGCAGCAGACCTTAGATAAGGTCCGGGTTATTCAGGATCGACTCCGCACGGCTCTGAGCCGGCAGATATCGTATGCAGATCGGAGGCGGAGAGATCTTGAGTTCATGGTTGGGGACCGGGTATTCCTCAGAGTGTCGCCCATGAAGGGTGTTATGAGATTTGGGAAGAAAGGCAAGCTCAGTCCTAGGTTCATTGGGCCTTTTGAGATATTGGAGCGCGTTGGCGCCGTTGCTTATAGACTGGCTTTGCCTCCCTCTCTGTCTGTTCATCCCGTGTTCCATGTGTCCATGCTCCGGAAGTATGTTCACGATCTGTCTCATGTGATCGATATGGCTTCCGTGGAGGTAGATGGCGACTTAGCTTATTCGGAGGAGCCTATTGCTATTGTGGCTAGAGAGGTCCGTAAGATGAGATCGAACGTGATCCCGCTTGTGAGAGTTCAGTGGGGGCATCACTCCATTGCCAAGGCCACTTGGGAGCTTGAGTCCGAGATGCGTGAGAGGCATCCGCGCTTGTTCGATGATTCAGGTATGAAATCCTTGTATTTTCTAAGCCTGAATTTACATTTTTAAGTTTTATTGATTTCGGGTGGTACCGAGGGGTCCTCGAAATCCGTGCCAGCTCCGTGGCTAGTGTGTGGATCCTACCTTAGACTTAGGCTCGTCCGAGGACGGCCGAGAGTCTAAGTGGGGGAGAATGTAACGACCCTCAAATAGTCGTTACGGGATCCGCGACCTCGATTTGCATGTCGACAGTCCCAAAAGCTCCGTTAGGTCATTTATGACCCGTCTGTGAAATCTGAGTAGAAACGGAGTCCGTTTGATAGGTTTTCGAGAAAAGGATCCGTTTATGAAATTCCGGAAAGGAATTTGGGGTTTCGATAGGTCGTTTTGAGTAAACGAACCCCGATGGAAAATCCGAGCGCACCGTTAGGTCCGTCTCGTCATTTATGATATGTAGCAACCTTCAAAATTGAAAACGGACCTCGTTTGATAGGACTTTTGATAAAGTCCCCGTTTCGGAAGTTTAAAAGAGTTAAAAGAGGTTTCCGAGCTCGATTTGAGCAAATGAGCTCCGATGAGAGATCCGAAAGTTCCGTTAGGTTCGTATAGTCATTTGTGACTTGTAGCAACTTTCGGAATTGGATTCCGAGGTCGTTTGGTTAAATTTCGCTATTTTGGCGAAAGTCGAAAATTGAACCTTTGCCGTGGGACCCACTTTTTGAGTTCTGGAGGTCCGAATTGAGTTCCGTCTTGACGAGCATGTCACCCAAGTATTTTATGGCTTGTGTGCAAAATTTGGGATCATTCCGAGCTTCGTAGGGTCCCGTTTTGCCCCTAAAACAGTAGAAAATCTGGTGCAACTTTTCTGTTCTGTTTTAGCGCAAACAGCCGGATAAAAGCTGATTTTACGGCCAATCCGTAAGGGATTAGGAAAAACTCAAAACATGAAAGTTATAGCACTTTGAGTTGTGGTTCTAGTGGCACCGGTTTCAGGTCATATGGACATTCCTATCAAAAGTTATGAATATTTCAAAAGAAGCTGTCACAGAGGCAAAAACTGCTATAAAAAGGCCATTTCGGGCCATTTCGGTTCATAACTTATAAAAATCATTCGGTGAGCTCTTGAGGCGATTTTTGGGTATTTCTTGAAGACCCAATCATACTTACACTTAAGGTAAGCCCTTTCAATCCATCTTTATGTTGATTAACACAAGAATCAAAGGGTTGATTCTTGGAAATGGGTTAGAACCCTAGATTCTTAAGAATTGGGGAAAGACGTCGAGCAAGGCTCGCATGTGGAATCTAAGTGTACTTTTGGACTCACGGGAGCGTGGGGAGTCCGGAAAAGTACATTTTGTAAATTTAGGGCTCGGCCCTACCCGGGGGCATTTTGGTAATTTTTACCCTAGGATGCCTATAGGCTTAAATAGCTATAATTGAGCACTCATATGTGCTATATCTTGTCTTAATAGACCTAGTGGAGAGTCCTTCGCGGACAAGGCGAGCGGGAAAGGAGATTCTTCCCGGCATTTGAGCCCGAATTTCGAGGTAAGTGAGACTTGACCTCTATTGTGCTTGTGGACTCTTCCTTCATGCTAGTATGCTTCATGTACGCATATATATACCTAACAATGGTTAGGATTACTGATGTGAATTACTTGCTATTATTGTTTGTTATAAATAGCGAGATTGTGACTCGACCGAGGTATGTGCCGGTCTAAACGCTACGTCGAGGTAGCTTAAATCTATATCGTAGTAACGCTTGCTACGCCATGCTTAGATAGCAAGAACTTGGGACATGGCCGAGGATGTTGCCGGCATGTCATGATAAATTTCTTGCCGAGGATTTTGCCGGCTTTTGTATGATATTGGTACTTGATTTGTTCACGTGCCGGGTTGGGTAGTGCTGTCTATACGTAACCTTGGGTTGGACGACATGGGAGTAGGGATTGTACCCCCAAACTGTGGTCGGGTTAACCTTCGCCTTACGTTCAGCTAGCATAACCAACCTGGGTTACGGTGACTGTGAAATATTATCGTTATTAATATTTCTGTTATTATTTCTGTTCTTGTTATTAATGTCGTGGATATTAATACTGTTAGAGGGACACTTGACAGGGGGTGTGGTGTCGCCTATGCTATGAGATGTGTCACACTTGACAGGGGGTGTGGTGTGGACACTTGATCTTTGAGATGTGACACACTTGACAGGGGGTGTGGTGTGCACTTGATTTATTGAGATACGACGCACTTGACAGGGGGTGTGGTGCGATCGTAGACAGATTTGAGATGAGCCAACGACTACGGGTCGTTGGTCTACTTATTCATGATTGTGATAGTGACTTCGGGTCACGGTATATGGTTGATACTTAGTAGTGGTGTTGCTAGTCCATTGTAGGTCTAGGTTAGTCGGCACGGGAGTAGAGATTGGACCTCCAAACCGCCGCTGAGTTGACCTATGCCTTACGTTGGATGGGCATAATCCTTGAGACTTCTGGTTACTACTTGTGTGTATGGAATGTGTTACATCTATTTGTGATTTCACTACTTTATTGTATGATTACTATAGTATGTTGTTGCTTATGATGCATGTAGCGACTTGTCCCGCAAGGGTACCTTAGCGGGCCTGTCGGTGATCTTACTGGGCTTCGGCTCATAACTTACTCTGCTATGTGCGCAGGTCCTTCATCCAGTCAGCAGCCCGGACGTTAGCGGTTCCCGAGGCTTCTGAGACTTTTGATTGAGGTGAGCCGACCACACAGACTGTGGTGGCATACCGCCGGAGTCACTTAGAGATAGGACTCAGATTTCTTTGATGTATATTCATACTTTATTGAGTCACTCTTAGAATGCTCCAATTCTTTTGTGGATATATTCTTTTGGACTTCACCCTTTTATATTTATATATCCATTTATGATCTTTTCACATTATTGTTCTTTTCCGCATCTTGTTTCATTGGTTCGCCTAGGAAAATGTTGTTTAGGTGCCATCACGAGCCCTTGGAAATTGGGTCATTACAGATTTATAGATGATAAAACTCCGAAAAATGTTTAAATATTTTGTTTAATTGTTTGAGTGCTTTTTTTAGGCAGGACTTCGCTCATGTTGTACATAAAAAGAGTTAGTCCTTAAAATATACTCCCTCTGTCCCAAAATGAGTGTCTACCTTTTCTTTTTTGTTCGTCCCGAAATGAGTACCTCTTTCCTTTTATGACAACTCTTTAAATTTAAGATTTGTTTTGGACCACAGGATTTAAAGACACTGGCCCACATTACACACACCTTTCATTTTAAACCACAAGATTTAAAAGTCTTCCTTATTTTCTTAAACTCTGTGCCCAGTCAAACCCAGATACTCATTTTGGGACGGAGGGAGTAGCAATTTTGTGCAAAGCTTTGAATAATTTTGACAAGTAAGCAAAAGCTAATAAAATGATATAGTGTTTTAGTTAATCTATTTAGCAACTTGGAAAATGAGTGCAACAGGTTACCATCATGGTACGTTAGTTCTCCAAAGCTTGATCAAACATTTTGAATTCATATGATTGACCGGTTAATTAGGTAAAATAATATATCATTATTTCTCCTAGTGAAGTCTTAATTAAAGAATGACATTCTTAAACACGATTAGGTAATGCTAACGGAAGTGAGATGACTCACACGATTAGGCAAAAATAATAAGATTGTGAAGGCTTATACGATTAGGCATTAATAAGTATGATTCGTAATTTACTTATTAGACAAAAGGAAATAATGTTGAGAAAGATTAGGCAATGATAAGTATGATTCGTGATCAACTTATTAGACAGAAATAACAACTAAAATGAGAGAAGCCAATGATGAAGGTTGTTTTAAAAATTTATTTTAAACTCGATTAGGAAATTATAAATATGATTTGTGATATTCTTATTAGATAAAAAGAAAACTAAATTGAGAGGAGTTAATTTGTAAGAAAAATTAAAATTGAGTGAAGACAAACTCGTGCCAAGGTTTACCCAGCGGGTGACTTGGTACAAAATTGAGTTAAAGTATACCTCGCCAGTTAGTGGACACGAAATTTGGTCAAAGGTTCAAATTAAAATCAAAGCATAATAAATAATTTGGCAATAAACGACAGACATAATTTACAAAGTCAGAGCGCATCAATAAAGCAACTGCGCTCGACACAGGACTCGAGGGTGCCTAACACCTTCCCGAGAGTCAATCGAGATCCTTACCGGAGCTGTGACGCAGACCATTTACGAGTCAAAGGTGTTCTAGGTACACCACTTTGGTGACTTGGCACACCTTTAACTTATCAAGTAGCGACTCTGAAAATCTCTTAATAATTCGTGTACCTATCAAAACCGTCACAGCCTTTAATATACATTTCCTAATTTCTTTTAAGTTAAAAAAGGGGTCGTGACAGCTTGACGACTCCGCTGGGGAGGAAAGTAAAAACTGAGAGTCTCAGGCTTTAAAATTTATCGCCTTTCGGCTTGTGAATATTGTTTGTTGCCTTGTTTGATTGTTATTGCTTTGATATTGCTGAACTGTATATAAAACTTTCTCTCGCACACCTCTGAGTCTTCTAGAACACTTGCACTTACTAGATTGCTTCTGGCATCTGGGACTTCTTACTAAATTGCCCATAATTTTGGAGGAAGGCGTAAATGGGGTTTTAGGCCGGACAAACTGTTGCCGGACAGCCCTGATGCACTTTCCGCCCGTTTAGTCCACCAGGTTCTTCAGCCAGTCTAGACACCTGAGTCAGTTGCATCACCTAGAATTAAAACTTTAGGCACAATTATTGCATCATATCTGAGTTACTTGGGTGACTTGGCTAAAAGACCTCTGCAATGAAGGAAATAGAGGGAATAACCCTCAAGTCTTAAAAATTGGGTGTATAACCCTTTAATTTTTTAATGACCATTTAACACTAAAGATCTTACCCAAGTTCTCTAGTCTCAAACCCCAGCCCCCAAGTTACAAAAACTACACTTTGGTCTACTATATAAACAATTATTATTTACCTAAAATAGCAAAAAAACAATTAAATCTTCCCACCAAAACCCCTAAACCCCCAATTTCCTTCTTCTTCCCTCCAAGCTTTCCCGCCCAGAACCACCTGCTCCTTCAATGGCTGTTTGAGCTTCGTTTTTTTGCTCTATTTCACTCATCAAGAACTGCGTCATCTCGATCTATAACTGTTTTATCTTTTGGAACCCGTTTTTCTTGAAATTTCTTGTTGCGACTGTAACGTCTCGATGCGAGTAATGTGGATGGAAATCTTAGGTGAATTGGTCTGGGCTTCCGTCTTTGCACATACATCCTTTCATTTCTTCAACTGGTAAGAAGTTCAAGCTGTTTTTTATTCGTTCTCCATTGTTGCATAACTACTGCATTATTTCATCGACCATCGACCACATTTGGTTGATCATCGACTTCGTTGAAGTAGATGGGGGGTTTCGTAGTAGTAGGTACTGACTTTATGGGTGAATGGATTGAGACCCCAAAATACTGGAATTGGAAATCTAGGACAAAGACAACAATCCCTATTGCATTAAATTTGGAATGTACCTACGATCAGTAATCGATCGCGGCAACTTAACGTGCCATCGCAACGAGGTTTCAATTAGCTATGTTTTTAGTGCTGCTCCTAGTAGGGGTAAGGTGGCTCCTTCTTTTATATGGAATGATAATGATTTGCATATCTATATGGTAGCAGACCTATTTTAAAGATATTTGTTGCCGAGAGCTCTCAAGCAGGCTCAAATACTGCCACTAATGCTGCAGCTGCTTCTACAAGACCACCACGACCACCACTATTCAATTAGAGTACGGGTGATTATGGCAGTGATGCTGGAGTTGGTGATACTGCTGGTGATATGGATAGTGAAGAAGAAAATGCTATTGATGATCCACAGGTTGGAGAACCCGCTGTAAATGGGAGCAACTGTGTTGCCGAATCTGCTCCCACTCAAGGCAGCGACTTGGGTGATGTGGTTGATGATTGCACAGGTTTTCATTCTGGGAAAACCTTCGATACCAAGAAGAGCATGGTTGTGGCTTTGAAGATGGGTTCGATGAAGAAGCCATTCACATTCAAAACAAAGAAGAGTACTAAATCCCTGTATGTCGTGGCGTGTGTAGAAGCGCGCTGCAGGTGGATGGTGCGCGCCATGAAGTATGTTAATTCCAACAGGTTTGTGATCACCAAATGCTTTAAAGAGCACACATGTGGGGTGCAACATCTACCAAGCCATCATCCACATGCTTCAGCGGATGTCATCGGAGAATATTTCAAGAACAGGTTTATTGAAGGCAAAGGGTTGACGACAAAAGATATCAAGAGCACTTTGGATCAACAACTAAATAGTAAGGTAAGTTATTGGAAGTGCTGGAAAGGAAGAGAAATTGCAAAGGCTTTAGTTAGGGGCAGTCCGGAGCACAGTTACGCAATTTTAGATGCGTATAGTTTTGTGTTGGAAAGCCTAAATCCTAGCAGCAAGACTGGGTTAAGGGTTGATGAACAGGGGAGGTTCAAGTATTTTTTTGTAGCTTACGGAGCTTGGGTAAGAGGGTTTACATATATGAGGAAGGTGATATCAGTCGATGGGACACATTTATCGTCCACCTACAGCGGTGTTTTGTTGACGGCTGTCGCGCAGGACACGGAGAACCACATTTATCCATTGGCTTTCTGTGTGCTAGACAAGGAGTGTGATAGCTCATGGCAATTATTTTTTGAACAGCTGGCTCACGTAGTCCCCAATACACCGGACCTGTGCATAATTTCTGATCACCCCAAGGCCATAGCAAATGGGATTAGAAGGGTGTATACCTTAGCATCTCATGGCTGTTGCACCAAGCACCTTGCTGAGAACATGCGCGTAAGGTTCAAGTGTGGATCATTTTTGAAGGATTATTATACCGCTGCGAAGGCGTACCATTTTGAAGTGTTCAACGATGCTGTTAACCAGCTCGCGTCAAAATGCCCTGCTGCAGCTGCTTGTCTCAAGGATGAAGTGGGCTTCCATAGGTGGACGAGAGCATTTTTTCCAGGAAACAGGTACGATGTAATGACCACAAACCTTTCCGAGTCCCTCAACGCAATGTTCAAGGACGAGAGAGAATACCCCATCCTGAGACTGTGCAATGCTATTACTCGCAGGTTTACTGACAAGTTCAATGAGAGGCGTGAGGAGATGAAGAAACACAACACCATTTTGGTGCCCAGTGCTGAAACAAAATTGAATCAGAATATGCTTGAAGGAAACAAATTGATTGCTTATCATGCAGGCGGGAACGTGGAAGTACTGAAGTACAATGTGGTTGGAGATGGCCTATCCAACACTGTCAATCTTCATTTCAGAACGTGTACATGCAGGGAGTTTGACCTGGACAAGATACCATGCAAGCATGCATTTGCAGTGTTAAGGATAAGGTATGGAGATGAATATGGTGCTAGCGCGTACCATTACACTTGTCCATTTTATAAGCTTCAGACTTGCATGTGTGCGTATGAAGAAAATGTTTATCCAATGCCACCAGAGCAAGAATGGATGGTTCCTCCAAAGATAGTTCATAGAAGAATTCTTCCGCCGATGGTCGATCCCAAAAAGGGTAGAAGGAGAATTAATCGTTTTCCCTCAGTTGGTGAAACATTTTTCTCAAGGAAGAGGCAAAATAGATGTTCAAACTGCAAGAGAAGTGGCCATAAGAGGACAACCTGCCCTGCTTTGGTACGGGGTTGATAATCAACCTTGCAATTCTGATTTGGTGTATTAGCTTAAGTTGTGATAATTTGGTGTGTTTAAGTAGTGTTAGATGTGGTTGTCTTAATTTGGTACTGTGTTATTTGTTGGAACAATTTGAACTGATTGTAATAGTTTCGTTAAAGTATTTTATTTCTATTTTAAGTGTCTTTTATAAAAATGACTATTATTTGAGTTCACCAAATGCTGGACATTTTACAACCAGTTGAGTATATGCATTTTCGATTAATAGACACTATATGGGTTGATTATTGAAAAAAATAACGTAGATTAATTGACCCAATGCAGTTGATAAAGTGATTGAACGCATTTAATACACGCGTGCGCCCCGTCATTGAAAGCAACCGGAATTCGGTTAAACGAAGTGGATGTTCATAATTGCCACTTGAAACGATGAGACTTTTCTGGGAACACCAAAGGTTGCATCGATTTGGAGCCTATAAATAGAGGCATTAGATCCAACAATCCACAACACAACTCAAGAATCACTCTCATCTTATAATGGCAAGAGCTCCAGGCACTGCAAGTAGAAGTGGAAGTGCCACCAGAAACAACGACAACAATGGCAATGAAGAAATTCTCACTCTCTGGAACAATGACCCAGAGGTTCTGCTGATTCGTGCTGACATAGACAGGCTTATCCGCCTCCTCTGTGATGATCGTAGGAGGCAGGAGATGAACATCCGCCATTCTGCTAGGATGTTGAGGGTGCTCATGGAACGAGCAGGGGAAGATCTGGACAACTACATCACACCTCCCCCCTCCCTCGTAATAATTAGTTTTTTTTTTAAAAAAATTTTTAAATGTAAAAAGAAAAGGGTTTTCATTATGATTACTCTTTTCTTAAAAATTATTATAAATGAAAAAGCCCCCTGAGCATTATTATTATTATTGTTATTGGAAATGGTTCTTTTAATTTCTCGTTCAATTTTCCGCTCCCCCATTTTGTTGCATATTCTTGATGAACTGTCCATACTCTATTTTGGTGTATAATCAACCAACACCAAGTAGATAAATCGATAGATAGGTTCGCAAAAATGGAAATAATCAGAAAATGAGCAAAAATAAAAATATAAATAGAAAAAGATAAAGTAAAATAATAAATTACGATAATATTTAATTAACAGAAAAAGTGAAATTTACTGGAAAATGTAAATAAAATAAATATTAAGTAATAAGAAAAAGGGAAACATATCAGAAAAATAAAAAGTCGGGACTTGACTGGACAAAGGTAATCGACTATTAACCAAATCAACTAATCGACTGCACATAGGTCCTTAATCGACTATTAACCAACTCAACCACGAAAGGATTGATTATCGACCTAGTGTAATTTCACATAAAATCAAGAAAATCATGACTAATGTGTGTTGTTACAACTCATGTATTGGTATATGGAACCCATTTGAGTATTATAGCTCACATTGATGCCTAAAAGGGGAAATCTCATGTATATATAAGCCTACTATGTCTATTCTAGTTAATTAATGCCTTAGTGTTACGACTAACGTGTGTTGTTACAACTCATGTGTTAGTATATGGAACCCATTTGAGTGTTATAGGTCACATTGATACATTAAAACAACATATTGATGCCTAAAAGGGCATAGCTCATGTATATATAAGTCTACTATATCTATTCTTGTTAAGCAATGCCTTAGTGTTACGACTCATATGTCTTGTTACACCATAAGTGATGGTATAATGTGCCCATCTAATATTATTGACCACTTTAATACATTATAACAACTCATTGATGCCTACAAGGGTATAACTCGTCAATACATAAGCCTATTACGTCAATTCTTGGTAAGCAATGCCTAGTATTGCGACTCATATATCTTGTTACACCATGAATGATGGGATAAATACTACATAACTTAAGTATAAGCATGTATTAAGTTAGCGTAGTTCATTTATAACATCATTTATACACTTTTCAATGAATAATTACAGTATTACCTTTTTTGGATTCGAGAAAAATTCCATATGTTAATTTTCAAGATACAAAGTTGATTATCGACTACTATATGTCGATTATCGCTAACCCTAATCCTAAAGCATAACCCCAAACCCCAAATCCCCAAACCCCGAACCCAAACACGGAACACGTCACGACCCAGGGCACGTGGCTTAGACAAAAGTCAAAAAAATTCAGCGGCAAATGGTGCCCACATTTCCCCCAATTTCCCACCTCCCTTAAACATAAATTTCAATATTTTAAAACAATTCCCCAAATATATAAAAGCTGATTTAACCCCAAAACACACAATTAAAATTTCTATTTCACAAATCAAACCTAACCCACCCAATTCTTCAAAATCTTCGCTTTCACCAGCTAAAAAATCAAACAACTCAAAGAAAATCATGAGTCAAGATTCGTCCACCTCCAACGTAGCAGCGGAAGCCGATATCTGTTTTTGCGGCAAAAGCACGAAGCTGAGGACCTCTCGCACAACTACAAACCCTGGCCGCATATTCTGGAGTTGTAAAACTCCAAAAGTGTGTTAGTCATACATTATAGTTCTGTTTTTGTTTTTGATTAATTGTTAATGTACTTATTTTTTCTTGGATTTTGTTAAATAATGCAGTCAAATGGTGGGTGCGACTATTTTAGGTGGTTTGATGGTGGACAACTACCTGCAGCAGCATCGAGTGTGATTGGGAACTTGGTTAGAAAGCTTAAAGATACTGAAGACAATTGTGTTTTACTGAGACAACTGCTGAGTGAATGTGAAGAGCAGAATAATTTTCTGAAAATCATGCTGAGGGAAGGTGAAATAAAGCTGAAAGAAGCTGAGATAAAGAGGGAAGAAGCTGAGCAGAAGAGTCATCGACTGAAGATGTTGATTAAGTCGGGTTGCTGGTTGTGTTATCTGTTCCGTTTTTAAATGGATCTCCTATTAGTTCTCTTCTTTTATTATGTGTATTATTTTACTATGTGTATTATTTTGACACTGTGTAAATTTTGTAATTAATCCACATATGTGTATTATTATTTTGACGCAGTGTAAACTTAAGGTCAATCTTTGGCTGTTTTTGTGTAAAAGCTTCGATATTGTAATGTAGCTGTATGGCTGTTTTTGTTATAAAAGCTTCGTTATTGTTTGAGTTGCGAGCACATAAGTACACATATTATTAGTTGCAAGCCATAATTGAAATATTGAACAATGAATGAAATGAGTTCCTAACAAGTACCCTGCATTAATAAACCCACACTTCATGTCCAAAAATAAGGTCAGCCACCATACACTTGTCTATGACTAACCATAATATTTTCAAAGATAACAAGTTTAAAGTTAACTGTCAACTACTGTCATCAATAGAATAGACCTTAACAAGTTTAAAGTTAACTGTCAACTACTGTCATTAACTACTAGTTCAACATTCAACTTATACAAAACCACAAAACCAATCATTAATACTGGAGTCAAACATTATCTGCTCCAATATTCTCTGAAGGAAATTGAACATTCAGACTTGCAAGCACTTCATTCACAGCAACATTAGCTTCATCCACCTGCAATGCTGCTTGTGTCTCTCGCTTTTCTTCAACAATCTCTTCATTTCTGGCTTCTTCAACAATCTCTGCATTGTCTCCATCCACTGCTTCATTTTTTCCTTCTTCAACTGCAGCATCTTTCTCATTCAGCTCTCCAGACATCTCTTTATCTGCTCCATCAACTTGAGCTTCATTTCTGGCTTTTTCTTCACCTGCAGCATCTGCAATCATCTCTTCATCTGCTCCATCAACTTGAGCATCATGGAAAAGCTCTTCTTCTTCATCGACTGCAGCATTTTTTTTCTCTCACCTCTTCATCCTTCTCTTCATCATTATTCCCTTCATTCACTACAACTAAAAGGAAATACTTAGAAACAGACAAAATTAATCAAATTATCATTAAAATCAATATAGATACCTTTCTTTTTTCTCTTGAAAATCTTCCTTTGCTTGAACAGCTTCCTCTTCATCAAGTTCCTGGACTTTGTTTTCCTTTCCCTGTTCACCTTTTTCTGTTTCAACAACTTCAAAATCTCCTCACTCACCTCCAGCATTCTTGACAGCACACCTTGCACATGCCCAAAGTGCCTGCAAGTTCCCCTGCTACCACCATCAATACTATCACCAGCACCAACATCATCACCATCATTAACATCATCACCCCTATCTTCCTGGCTTTCACTTTTATGCATTTCATCAGCATACTCCTCCACAATATGCTTAATGCCAGTGACACCCTCCAGCATAGCCCTTACCCTGTCCAGTGCAGGATCCTGGACCTCATCAGCATGAGGAGAGATAAATTTTTTGCAACCCTCCACTTCTTGCACTGTTGGGATCAAGAAAAGGTGTAAAACCTGTCATCAAATGATAAAATAATTAATAAATTAATTAATCATTAAATGATAAAATAATTAATAAATTGAATTGGCACATACCCGTCTAGCTCCTTGATGGCCTGCATCAACATCTCCCAAATTTCTTCTTGTCTGCTGCCACCTCAGCATCCTTGGGATTGGCAAGGGGCACAGTTCAGATTTGCCAGCATTACGGCCAACCAAGGGCACAACCTCATATATCCATGCCTGTAATGAATGCCACAGTCATATTACTTAAGTTTTCACACAATCATTCTTAATAAAACTGAAAAATAATATAACAATACTTACAAGGAAGGCCCATGGGAATCCAAACAGTGCATAATCGGCAGTTTTTCCCTCTACATGCTGTCGATGGGTCTTTGCAAAATCCACTTTATTGTAGAGGTAGTCTACTGTCAAGTCATAGCAAAGCCTACCCCAGGGGTACTTGCTGAAAAAGTCTAAATTATCCACACATTGGATCCACCATTTCTCAATATTTTTTGTTTTGTCCCTAGCCATCAGAACAGTATGGAGGAACCACAGAAGAGCCAACTTTAGCTTCTCTTCCTTAGAGAACTGTTTCTGCTCCATCAAGTACAACAGATTTTCTGCCCTCACTTCCCCACCACCACAGACCTTCTCCAGAAATACTTCACCACTTGCCAAGAACTTGGCCTTCAATTTGGTATCTGGCTCTTGATAACAGTTTTTGCTAGTCATCAAGTAGAACCCCTTCAAGCCAAAACAGACTGGCTTACAATCTATCAGGAACCACATCTCATGCTTTTTCTTGGACTGCCTAATAGTCCTCAAAAGCACTGAGTGGACCAGCTGACTATTGAAGGTCCAACTTTCAGATAGGCTTAAGAAATCCCCAAATCTTCTAAACATCTTTAAAGCCCCAATTTTGCCAACTTGGTCTTGAAGTCATAAAACTTTTTCACTGAAGATCTCACAGAGATCTTTGCGTTAAATGATTCAAACCTTGACAACCAGGTTTTGAACCTAAAGCTACTGAAATCAATGTCAATCACCTTCTTTGGAATACTCAATCTGTCAAGAGGATGCACATCCCCTTCATCATCTTCATCCCCTTCTTCCTCATCTCCCTCTTTGGTTTTTTCCCCAGCACTAGCATTATCCCTATCAACCCCTTTATAACCTCCATCATCCCTTGCACCAACCTGATCCTCCTCTCTATCCCCTGCACCAGCATTCTTCCTACTCCTCCCCAGAATCATCATCATCATCCTCATCATCATCAATAACAACAGTCTTTCCTTTTCTTTTTGCTACAGCAGCACCACTACCAACTCCATCTTCAGCCTCAAACTCATCTTGAAATCTTTCTATCCGATCAAAGGTATCAGCAAATGCTCCTTTTGAACTCAGGTACTCTGAGTTGTCACCCACCTCTGTTTGACCTCTACCAACATCTTTATCGGTGGCTGTCGCATCACTATCATCATGTTCCTCCACCCTTCTTCTTTTACATTTGAAAAAATCTTTTGGGATGTTCGCAGACACCCAAGCTTCTTGCGCTGATTTACGCATGGACCACCTACGCGTACGTATATTTTTTTCCTTAGCTCTCTTGTTTTCTAAAAGCTCTGCTCTACACTCTTCCCAAGTTCGTGGACCTTTTCCTTTCGGAATGGCGTGCTTTACCCTAGGCATTTAAACGCCTACACAAACCACATTTTTACAACAAAAGTTAAAGAAAAAACCCCTAAAAATTACACCTACGCAAACTACATTTGTACTACGAAAGTTAAAGAAAAAACCCCCAACAATTAAACCGAAATCCTAAATCGAAAATTGCGTATAAAACGGTAAAATAATAAAACCCATTACCCGAAATCTCTATGTAAAGATGCAAAATAGCCATTAATCGAAGAAAATACAGTAGTTAAATTTCAAATAAAAACCCTAACAAAATCGAGTGCGTACCTGGTTATGCTCTTGGTCGATAATATGCTTTGAACCCACAGAGATCCTTTAAATAACTCAAATGGGACACTCATAGCAGTTACGAAGTCGTGCAGGCAGTTGATAGAGAGCAAATAGGAGAAGTTGAGAGAGAAAATTGGAACGGCACAATGTAGTGTATGATCAACCAAATAGAGTAGATGTAGTATCCGTTATGTTTTAAATTACCCGGGTACTTTTTTTTATTTCAAAAAAGTTCACAAGTTTTTTATGTTTTGCACCCTAAGGAATTATTGTTTTGCACCCACAAGTTTCTAAGAATACTAATCCAGCCCTTGGTCCCCACTTAAACCCACTTAAGTTTTTCTCTCTCCAAAAATAAGTCAAAAAGAAATGGAAAGGTTAAACTTTTTATTCAACACTTTGAGGGGTCTTTTAGCTAACTCTTCTCGAGTTACTGAGGTGCGATACACCGGTACTGCACTTGTCTAGGCTGACCACTTTGTGTCAAGATGGGGCCCCGTCCCGAAAAGACACATTATTGGTATCTTATGTGTTGCATTTTTTGTAGAAAGAGGGTTGTTATGCTATTCGATCACCGTGGGGTGGGTGTCAAATTTTGAATTAAAAAAAAGAGGGAAAAATGAAAAAATAGGTTTAGTCCCATGTCCAAAATATTTTTAGTTGTCATTTTACGCCGTTATAATGGCGAATTTTTTCAAGAACTTTTAGAATCTAATTTTGTATCCGGGTTTGATCTCAAGTATTAGAAAATAATTTGTCATAGTTTCACCGTTATAGTTTTGCGCCGGTATAATGACAAAATTTTGGGACCCTTTTGTGTTTGAGTCTGTTTCCAAGTCAAGTCCATATTTTTTTTAAAGTAATTTATCGGGGTTTTACTCCGTCATAATGGCCAATTTTTGGAAACTAATTTTGCGTCTAATTTGTGTATTATTTTGTGTCGTTGTGTCGTTATAATGGCCAGATCTTGTAAACACTCTAAGATTTATTTTTTTTAAAATTAAATAGAGGAGTTGCTTCAAAATTAATTTTCTCATTCCAATCATGTCATTATCGTAATGTCCGATTTTGGAGTCACCTTTAGGATAAAAAGAGAGGAAAAGAAAAAGAAAAATAGGTTTTGTTTTCATAATCCATTCTTAAGCCCACTACGAATTTCGGGTCGAGTCTTAGTTTTTCTTTAAAAAAATTGGTGTATTTTGGGGTCCCACTTTGTTTCATTTTTATCTAGAGTAAGTCAGGGTAGGGATGATAAATTGCAACTACCTGAGTTGTATTTTGAGTCGATCCTCGTGGAATAATCCGACTCCGCTGAAATATTGAGTCTCATTATTTTTCACAGTCCGGGTGTACCCCCTATTATCATGTCAGTCATTTATATCTTTGACTCGTGGATCATGTTGAATATTATTTTGAGTCTGTTTCGTGTCCTTTGTCTAAATTATGTTTGTTGAGTCAGGAAAAGAGGTAAAGAAAAAAAAAACAAAAATCATCCAAGTTCGTCCTTGTTCTAATTACGTGTCAGTTACAATTTTGTTATGATTTTTCTCAAGGCATGTAAGCAATCTTTGGGGGATACGGTCAGTACACTCGGCTTGCGCCGAGAACCATTTCCCGATGATGCATGACAACCCTAGGCTTGCAATTTGTGACTCTTTTGTGCTAATCTGATTTGTTTGCCCCTAGCTTTTGGAGGTTGGATGTTTGGTGCGAAATTTTGGCATTGACCCATCCATACAGACAAGATCAAAGGGACCTATGACTTCACTTGTGGCCATGCAATCAGATGGAGAAAGAACTGAGTTCGGTGCCCGGGAAAATGAAAGGTTGACGGGGGAGGTCTAAACCTTGAAACAACTTGTGGCCGACATGCATCATGCAATGACCCTAGGGAAGGAACCCCCTCTTAGGGCTTCTGTCCTAGATGGGGTCGCGCCAACAGCTCTTCAGCAGGCACCGAGCACATATGTGGAAGTTGAGAATCCAATATTTCCTTCTGGTCTCGCCTCTGTCTGTGGCGTAACAAATGCAACTGAAGTGTGCCCCCTAGCTCCACCACCGCCTCCAACACAAGGGATGTATGGCCCACCTCTGGCACATATTCCATTATTTACAGGCCCTGCTAGGCCTACCATGCCCATGTCATACAGTGATCCACATCTGCAGGCCGGGGACTGTCACCATGATCGACCCTATGAACCCAATTTCCGACAAAGTAGTTCATATGATCAGGGTTTCCATCGTGAGTCTCAAGTTGAGCTCGATTAGTTAGGAAAACTTGACGAGAGTGAGGTTTTGCGCAAAGTGAAGGGTTTAGAACAAGCTGTGAGAATTATGTAAGGATATGGAGATCACACCGACACTTCTTTCAAGGACCTTTGCCCTTTCCCTGAATTACAATTGCCAAAGGGGTTCATACTTCAAAAATTCGAGCCATACATTGGGCAGGGAGATCCAAGGTTTCATATAAAGACCTACTGCAATAAAATAAGAGGGGTCAAGAAAGATAGGTTGTTGATAGCATACTTTTCTGAAAGCTTGGGAGGTGCAGCTGCCGAATGGTTTATGAGGCAGGATGTGACAAAATGGCCAACGTTTGAAGACATGGCTAAGGCATTTTATGACCAATACAAGTACCACATTGTAGCCGTTCCAGATCGATCCTCTTTGGATGCGATAAAGAAGAAGCCAAGTGAAAGCTTCAGAGAATATGCCCTCAGATGGCGTGAACAGGCCGCTCGAGTGAGCCCTATAATCCCTGATGAAGACATGTGGTTTGTTTATTCATCAAAGCTCAAGATAAAGAGTTTTATGGTGCATTGATCCTTGCCTGGGGAAAGCCGTTTAACGAGGTTGGCAGAATAGGCAAAATGGTTGAGAAAGGAGTTAAAACTGGCAAGATTGTGAGCCAGACAGCATTAAGGGGAACTACCCAAGTAGTACAGGCCCAGGCAGAAGCCTTGGGGAAGAAGAATCAAGATGATGTGGCCATGGTACATTCGGGTTCACAAAAAGGGAGCGAGAAACGATACTATCAAACCCACTCATACCAAGCTCCACAAATACATCCTCCACAACCCTACCACCCTCCACAAATCCACAATACTCCACTCTTCCACCACAATACTCAGTCCATCTAGCACAACCATATACTCCAGCAACTTTCTATCCGCAATGGCGTGCTCCTACTCCACAACCTACATATCCCACTCACCAAGCTTCACATAATCATTTTCAAGCTCCACCAAATCTTCCTTACCGGCCAGAGGGGCTTCCTGTTTTCTGCCCAAGTGCTTATCATCAGAAGCTGCGTAAGGAAGAAAAGAACAGGTTCACGCCAATTAGAGAATCTTACTCCAGCCTTTTTCAAAAGCTGAAGGACTTGAATATGCTGAAGCCAATTGTTGGAAATGTCCTCCCAATGGCGAAGGTAGATCATACTCGTCAATGTGCTTACCACTCAGACATTCCAGGGCACGACACAGATGATTGTCGTGGTCTCAAGAAGGAGATCCAAGCTTTGATAGATAATGGTCAGATCCAAGTTGAGGGATCAGATGCAACAAATATCAATTAGAATCCATTGCCAGTCCATAATGCATAGGTGCGGTACATTGGCTCTGTCTTGCAACTGAACGGCTGGGAAACACTGTAGCTTGTTTTGTAATGATTTCTGTGCGCTTGGTTATTTTTAGGGCTGTAACCCAAGTGCATTATTTTGCTCGTTTTGTTTGTTCAAACCTTTCTATATTTAATTCAATGAAAAGCGAGATCCTTTTCTCATCTCAACATTATGTTTCTTATTTTCTTTCTTGGTCTTGTTTCCTTAGTATTCTATTTTATGTTTTGTCTGCCTTAATAACATGACATGCGTGCGGAATTTACATCTTGATCTAAACACGTGCTCTGACATTGTGAGCTATCTGAGTAGTAAAGAGGGATAAAAGAGGGAGTGAAATAAGTTGGAAATTAATCAATAGTCATCTGATAAGGAAGATCAGTGAGAAGTTCAAAATCTTGCACGGTCGCCTCGACCGAATTTGAAATACTAGTTTTTAGAACTATCGTTGAAGTAGAAGTCGAGGACACGTGTGGATCAATCCAGATCAATTGATTGAATCATTATTTGTGGGAGTCATTCTCGGGTTGGAATGACGAATGACTTTCGTTTCTGCTACCCAAATACTATACCAATTTTCTAGGCCTTTGAGCCTGGTGTATTTTTCTTTTGGCTACCCTCCTTTGGAATCAATGTGATTGAAGCTGAAAAATATTTGAAAAAAAAAGAAAAGAGAACAAAAACAGAAAACAAAAACAAAATCTATCTTAGTGGTAGAGCTACGTCTTACCTGATTCCTCTTAAAAGGATACGTAGGCAACCATTCGGGTACGGTCATAACAGGGGAAAGTTCCTTTTCTCCCCTATATCATATCGACGCAAAACTTGCCTCCAAGTTTGCGACCAATGTCAAAGGAAATTCAGATCCCCATTTTTTGCTAAACTGGGGAAGAAGTTTGTTTTTATTTTATTTCTATATAAAATAAAATAAAAACAAACTTCTATTTTTTGTACCATTTATTCATATATTTCATGAGATATCAGTCTCGAAATCGGGGACTAAACTTAAAGCGCCCCATATTATCCTAAACTGAGGCAGAAATTGGTTCTATTTTTTTTTTTTTAAAAAAAGAAAGGGAGAAAGTCAACATCCCTTTATTATTATGTTCATCTTGGAGAATAATCTCAATATCCCCTATGTTTTCATATCAGAAAATTCAAAAGATAATTCCTCGATTTTTCAATAAATTTGGGCTTCAGTTTGTTATTATTTTAAAAGAAATGATTCTAAGGGTTGTAATATTTTACCTACCAAGTCGTTTCATGAGATTCTTTCATATCAAACCAAAGAAAAAAAATTCAAAGAAAAAGGAAAAAAAAGAAAAAGGAAAAAATTAGAATCCCCAATTTGCCTAAACTGGGGAAAAAGTTTGGTTTATTTTTTTAAAACGGTGATTTCAAATCTTGTAATGCTCATTCTAGTCGTCTCATGAGATGTTTCTAAGGTTTTATGCTGAATCTTTTTCTTCATAGCCTAACCAAATCCAACGTTACAGTCCAAATAAAGACCCTTCTGACCGATCATTGAGAATGTCAAGCCAAGTAGGTATCAAGGGACAAGTTTCATGCTGAAAAGTCGCATTTTATTGTCATCAATCGCGATCAGGAGATGGGAGCATACAAGTCATTGAAAGGAAATATCTTAGGGAACCGAGATGAAAGCGAACAAATGGAGAAAGATGGGGTGGACCAGCAAGGGAAGATGGCGATCAATGGGGAAGAGTTTGAAATGAAAGATTAAAAAATAAATAAAAAAAAAGAAAACAAAATGAAGTCTTTTCGGTGAAAACCTGAAAGGACGCTGCAAGACAACGGTGAGGTAAAAGAACAAAGAGAAAGGCTAGTCAATGAAAACCCGAAAGGGCACTACTAGTCGAATAGGCTCGTTATATTTTCCATCAAGCAAGATTGAAAAAATGGGAGCAAAATTAGGGATAGACTGTGTGAGCGGATTAAGAGTTGATTCCAAAATGCACGTCATATTTTCTAGGGCCGTCTTTTCACCTCAAAATAAAGTTGCTTTTTTTACCTTCCAGGGGTATCTTTTGTCGGATGTCTCATCTTTGAAATTTTTCTCTCCGCCTATCATTTTATTTTCTTTTCATTGCTTTCAGTCACAAACGAGCAAAGAAAGTTTTACAAAACTTGCTTACAAGTTTCATAGTTTTACTAAAACGAGTCAGCACCATTCGATAATTGGAGCTTAGCGCTGAACTCAAAAAAAAGAATAACACACCAACGATTGTACCATGAAGAGATTGATAAAGAATATGTAGATTGCAAGAGGCAATTTCTACTTTCAAGTCAAAGCCCGTCAAAGTGGTAATTTCTGCTTTCAAGTCAAAGCCCGTCAAAGCAAAAATTTCTACTTTCAAGTCAAAGCTCGTCAAAGCGGCAATTTTAACTTCCAAGTCTAAGCCTGTCAAAGTGGCAATTTCATTCAACTCAAAGCCCGTCAAAGCGGCAATTTAGTTTTCAAGTCAAAGCCCGTCATAGCGGCAATTTTAAGTCAAAGCGGTAATTTTAACTTTCAAGTCCAAGCCCGTCAAAGTGGAAATTTTAGTTTTCAAGTCAAAGCCCGTCATAGCGGCAATGTTAACTTTCAAGTCAAAGCCCGTCAAAGCGGCAATTTTAGTTTTCAAGTCAAAGCCCGTCAAAGCGGTAATTTTAACTTTCAAGTCAAAGCCCGTCAAAGCGGCAATCTCAACATTCAAGTCAAAGCCCGTCAAAGCAGAAATTTCAACTTTCAAGTCAAATCCCGGCAAAGCGGCAATTTTGACTTTCAAGTCAAAGCCCATCAAAGCGGCAATTTCAATATTCAAGTCAAAGCCCGCCCGAGCGGCAATTTCAAGTTTTCAAGACCCACTTGGGCAGTAGGAGTTTCGGACTAGCTTACAGCTTAGGAAGAAAGAAGACTTAGTTTAGAAGAAAATTGTAATTTTACATTTCAAGTTGTATTTTCATTTCCTTTGTAAAAGTAATGACCTCCAACCAACAACCAATAACAAATGACCAGCAGCAACAACTCTAGTATGTCAGAAGTGTCTCGAGTCAGTTCATGTAAGTCTAGTCATCGATTCAGTCCCAGTTAGTCCTAAAAGTGTCTAGAGTTAGTCTTTTGAGTGTCTAGAATCTAGTGTAAGTTCTCGTGAGTCTAGAAGAGTTTAGTGTTTGTCTGAATGCGGTAGTCCCAGTTGCCTACACTGAACTGATTCCTTCGTCCGAGGATATGTAGGTAGCCTTGTAGTAAGGGTACGGACGCCATTTTGAAAGCTCTTGGCTAGAACCAAAAGCCAAAATTAGCTTACGATTACGTCTTTGTCTGAAAACTCTTCGTGTTCTCAAACAAAGAAGGGCAACTGTAATCGCCTAATTTTGGCACAAAAATATCAAAAAATGCATTAAAAATGTATGTGATTTTACCATTTCTTTCGACTATTTTAGTAATTAATTAGGAAGAAAAATGCTAGAAAATGACCAACAAAAGAACTACTTGTAAGCATGTTTAGTCTACATTCTTATGTGCTAATTAAGATGTTTTCGTATAATATTTTGTGTGTGTTTTTGATGTTAATTATTATGTGTTATTTAGTTAAGTTTTTGTTAATTCAAATGGGTGTTTGATTTAGTTAATTAAAATGCCATTAAGCCATCCGAAATTGAGGAAAAGATAGTGAGCCCATTTATTTCTACCTATCCAGTCCACACCTAAGTCTTGAAGCCCATACCCATCTCTACTTTCAATCCTAGCCATTAGTTTCTACTTGATCTAATGGCTCTCATCACTCCTCCATTTCCCCTTATAAACATTCAAAAATCTTCATTTCTCCTCATTCCTTCATAAGTCTCTTAGGGCTTGGGGCCACCCTGCCCGAAATCCCACAACCCATCGAAAAATCCCCCACCGCCACTGGTCCACCGCATCTCCACCGGCCGGCCATTGGAAAATACAAATAATATATCTCCAGACTCCTTTTCGCCTCCTCTTTCCATTCCCACTATTATTGTCACCAAGAAACTCAATTAATTGGCGTATATCTGCCTTGGAAAGGGCTGTTCAAACTCATCTCCGGTGAACCGATACATCCACGGTTTTCCTTTCACTCTCCTCTACATGTTTTTTGAAGGTATTTTTGCACTCAAACCTCTCCAATGTTTTCCTCATTTTCACTGCCCGTTTTTGTTTTGTTCAGTTGGGGAAGGGTTGTTATGTTGTCGGTTTGATTGTGATGATGTAGTGATGATAATGGCATTTTTGAGTTATGGGGTTGTGGTGTTGTTTTGTTTCTTGGTTGATATACAGTCATCTCAACAGGTTTGTGGTGGCGTTACACTAGTGCAAATGTGCGTTTGAATTGTTGTTGATGACTGCCTAGTAGTAGCAGTGTTACGGGGATATAGAGGGGCTGTTTTGATGTTGTTTGGTAAGGTTATGGTGGCGCTAAAGTAGGGAGGATGGAGACCGTTGGAGACGCTGCTATGATAGTTTGCTTGGCGTGGCAGCAAGCGTAGGATGGTGGCGTGATGAGGATAAAGCTACGGTTATAGTGCCAGCGGTGGCGTGGACGAAGCGAGGCAGTGATTCCGTAGGTTTGGTGTTGATGATTTATCAATGATGGGTCAGAAGTAAAATACCTATTTCTTGTTTCATTGTTTAGTTTAGCTAGTGTTAAGTGTTGAATTATCATGTATGCTCACTGTTTTGATTATATTTGGCATATATGAAATTAATATCACCATGTATGTGACTGTTTAATCATGAAATAATTGTCAATACTATGTATGCTACTTGTTCGTATGTATTAATACTGTTCAATGTTAAACAAGGGGTTGATTGTTCCACGTCCTGTTTTCTTTGTTCAAAGTGTGGATTTGGTTTTTGACTGATTTAGTCACGGTTTGAACATGAAATTGTACGTCCTGTTTTCTTTGTTCAAAGTGTGGATTTGGTTTTTGACTGATTTAGTCACGGTTTGAACATGAAATTGTAGTCTTCTTTTTTTGCTATGGCTTTAGTTCGAGCATATGTAGTCTTAACTTACCTGTAGTAGTTTGTTTAAGTGTGTAGTAGTTTTTTCAAGTGTGAAATTTGCCTAGTTCCTGTATGTTAGGTTATGTAAGCATGTTTGTCTAGGTTTTTGTTTAGTTTAGTTGTTTAAGTAAACTTGGATTGAATTAGCCTGTTAGAGGAGTTGAAAGCCTGGAAAGAATATTTAGTTTTAATTTTAGTTTTAGTTTCTTTCTTAGAATTGCTAAAAGCTCTTTGAAATCAAATTAAGGGGGCTTTAACATTGGATTCTTTTCACTTTTTGAAAGGTATAAACAAAATCATGTGATTGTCCTTTTTTCTGAAAAGTCAAAAGTAATAGTACTATTTTACATGGGGTTTGTACTATTTACTGAAATGTAACTTGGGGCATTTTTCCTTTTACCCATTTTTTATACTCGTTTTAGTCTATTTAAGGGCCTTTGTTCTCTTTTCTAGGGGAGGGATCCGAAAATACATAGTCACATCTGTAAAAATACTTTCACTCTTGAAAACTACAGATCTGGAAATACTCTAAAAAGAGTGTTGAAAAATAGTGAGAACAGGAAAGATAAAGAATGTCTTTGGGGTTCATTTCTTTAGTTTAATTTAGGTGAAAAGAGTGAGAGTTAAGAGGTTGGTGTAAAGTGTATTGAAGGCCTGGTTGTTGCTGCTTTTGGTCTGTTTTGCTGAGCTTGGGAACTTGATATACTAGGTAATTATTTTCTTAAATCTCTTCTCATTTGCTTATGAATTTCTGTCCTGTTAAAGGCTCGAACACATGTAAAAATGACCTCTTTTCAAGTCTGAAATTGCAGTAGTTAATACATGAAGGCCTTGTCCAATTTCAAACTTGAATTTTGGACCAGTTCTCAAAAGAGTTATTATCACTGTTCTTTTATATTTTTATGTGATTTTTTTGTTAGGTTTATAGATGATAAAACTCCGAATTTTTTTAAATGTTTTGTTTCATTGTATGAGTGCACGTTTTAGGAAGGACCTTGCTCATGTTGTACATAAAAAGAGTTAGTCCTAAAATATAGCAATTTTGTGCAAAGCTTTGAATAATTTGACAAGAAAGAAAAAGCTAATAAAATGATATAGTGTTCAGTTAATCAATTTAGAAATTTGGAAAATGAGTGCAACAGGTTAGCATCATGGTACGGTAGTTCTCCAAAGCTTGATCAAACATTTTGAATTCATATGATTGGCATGTTAATTGGGTAAAACAAAATATTATTATTTCTCCTAATGAAGTCTTAATTAAAGAATGACATTCTTAAACACGATTAGGCAATGCTAACGGGAGTGAGATGACTCACACGATTAGGAAAAAATAACAGGATTGTAATGGCTTATACGATTTGGCATTAATAAGTATGATTTATAATCTACTTATTAGACAAAAAGAAATTATGTTGAGAAAGATTAGGCAATGATAAGTATGATTCGTGATCTATTTATTAGACAAAAATAAAAACTAAAATGAGAGAAGCTAATGATGAAGCTTGTGTTAAAACTTTTGTTTTAAACTCGATTAGGCAGTTATAAGTGTGATTCGTGATCTACTTACTAGGTAAAAAGAAAACTAAATTTAGAGGAGTTAATTTGTAAGAAAAATAAAAATTGAGAGAAGCCAAACTCGTGCCAAGGTAGACCCAGCGGGTGACTTGGTACAAAGTTAAGTTAAAGTATACCTCGCCGGTTAGTGGACACGAAATTTGGTCAAACGGTTCAAATTAAAATCAAAGCATAATAAATAATTTGGTAATAAACGATAAACATAATTTACAAAGTCGGAGCGCGTCAATAAAGCAACTGTGCTCGACACAGGACTCGAGGGTGCCTAACACCTTCTCGAGAGTCAACCGAGATCCTTACCCAGAACTCTGACGCAGATCATTTACGAGTCAAAGGTGTTCTAGGTACACCACTTTGGTGACTTGGTACACCTTTAACTTGTCAAGTGGCGACTCTGAAAATCTCTTAATAATTCATTTCTTCATGTTTCATTTCTTTCAGACCTGGTTGTTGCTGCTTTTGGTCTGTTTTGCTGAGCTTTGGAACTTGATATACTAGGTAATTATTTTCTCAAAACTCTTCTCATTTGCTTATGAATTTCTGTCCTGTTAAAGTCTCGAACACATGTAAAAATGACCTCTTTTCAGGTCTGAAATTGCAGTAGTTAATACATGAAGGCTTTGTCCAATTTCAAACTTGAGTGTTGGACCAGTTCTCAAAAAAGTTATTATCACTGTTCTTTTATATTTTTATGTGATTTTTTTTGTTTGGTTTATAGATGATAAAACTCCGAAAAATGTTTAAATATTTTGTTTCATTGTATGAGTGCATGTTTTAGGCAGGACCTTGCTCATGTTGTACATAAAAAGAGTTAGTCCTAAAATATAGCAATTTTGTGTAAAGCTTTGAATAATTTGACAAGAAAGAAAAAGCTAATAAAATGATATAGTGTTTTAGTTAATCAATTTAGAAACTTGGAAAATGAGTGCAACAGGTTAGCATCATGGTACGGTAGTTCTCCAAAGCTTGATCAAACATTTTGAATTCATATGATTGGCCTGTTAATTGGGTAAAACAAAATATCATTATTTCTCCTAATGAAGTCTTAATTAAAGAATGACATTCTTAAACACGATTAGGCAATGCTAACGGGAGTGAGATGACTCACACGATTAGGAAAAAATAACAGGATTGTAATGGCTTATACGATTTGGCATTAATAAGTATGATTTATAATCTACTTATTAGACAAAAAGAAATTATGTTGAGAAAGATTAGGCAATGATAAGTATGATTCGTGATCTATTTATTAGACAAAAATAAAAACTAAAATGAGAGAAGCTAATGATGAAGCTTGTGTTAAAACTTTTGTTTTAAACTCGATTAGGCAGTTATAAGTGTGATTCGTGATCTACTTACTAGGTAAAAAGAAAACTAAATTTAGAGGAGTTAATTTGTAAGAAAAATAAAAATTGAGAGAATCCAAACTCGTGCCAAGGTAGACCCAGCGGGTGACTTGGTACAAAGTTGAGTTAAAGTATACCTCGCCGGTTAGTGGACACGAAATTTGGTCCAACAGTTCAAATTAAAATCAAAGCATAATAAATAATTTGGCAATAAACGATAAACATAATTCACAAAGTCGGAGCGCGTCAATAAAGCAATTGTACTCGACACAGGACTCGAGGGTAGCTAACACCTTCTCGAGAGTCAACCGAGATCCTTACCTGGAACTCTGACGCATACCATTTACGAGTTAAAGGTGTTCTAGGTACACCACTTTGATGACTTGGCACACCTTTAACTTGTCAAGTGGCGACTCTGAAAATCTCTTAATAATTATTGTACCTATCAACACCGTCACAGCCTTTAAATATACAATTCCTAATTTTTTTAAAGTTAAAAAAGGGGCCGTGACAGCTACGTCTTGCCTAAACCTTTAGTGAGAATATCAGCTAGTTGATCCTTTGTCCCAATGTGTGTTGTCCTGGTCAAACCATCCTGAATCCTTTCTCGAACAAAGTGACAGTCTACATCGATATGTTTGGTTCTCTCATGGAAGATGGGATTTGCTGCTATCTGTATAGCAGCCTTGCTATCACAGAACATCTAATTAGGCTTGCTGAGCTTTAGCGTCCATTCTGCAAACAAACCAGTCAACCAAACAACCTCAGCTGTTGTTGATCCCATACTTCTAAATTCAGCTTCTGCTGAACTCCTTGCCACAGTGTCTTGTTTCTTTGATTTCCAAGAGATCAATGTATTCCCATAAAACACCAAGTATCCTGTAATATACCTTCTAGTTTGTAGACAAGATCCCTAATCTGCATCACAATATGATTTCAATTTTCCTGATCCAGTAGAAGGCATGAATAGTCCCTGACTAGATGTACCTTTAATGTACCTGATTACCCTCATAGCTCCTCCATATGTGAAGTCTTTGCAGCATGCATAAATTAACTCAGGGACTGTACTACATAGGCAATGTGATGCATTAGCATTTTGCGTATATTTGCGACTCTTTTAGACAAGCTTTCACGTCCTAAAAACTCTATTGTTTGAGTAAACCTTATTTTTATCTCCATATTTTAGGATTACAAAGAATATCAATATACAAAGCCAAAAGGAATGAAGAAAAGAACAAAAACAGTGAACTTTGGCTACATTTTGAAGAAAGAGGAGAACAAGCAGCATCTTGTTCGGCTACCCACCGAATTGCCTGCCAAAGAGGAACGAGTTCAAGATCTCATCAAGGCTCTACGAAGCCAAGAGGCAAACTGCCGACACAAATATGGAAACCACTCTGCGACCCCGCAGAAGCTTGTGCGGCTCCGCCGACCACATCAGTTAGCTTAGAAGACATCTGCGAGTGTGGGAGTTGCCCGACGCTGATCCTGCGCCCCGTCGAACCTGCATCGCAGAACAAGAAAATAGAGGAGTTAGAATCACCTTCGGCGGCTGTGCAACTCAATCTGCGACCCGCCGAATGACCGGCGGTTTAGTATAAAACATGGCAAAATGGTAATTTTGTAAATATTAGCCTAGTTTTCAAACCCATGCCTATAAATAGGCTGTTATGCCTCCGAGAAACTAGATCCTTTTTTTAGCTTAGAATATACTTTAACATACTTTTGAATATTCTTGGAGGAAAAGGAAGGGCTATAACTTGTATCTTTTGTAAGAATTTCTTTTATTAATCTAATTCTTCATATGATTCTTACCATATCATCTCTTACTATGTGTGCATTGGACCCTAGTATTAGTATCTAAACTCATACTGGGGGTTTATTCATGATAACTTTATGATTTTTACTTAAAACATATTTTTAATCTTGTGTAATCTATGGGTAACGATGAATCTAGTTCTCTTTCATACTTTCATTGACTAGGGTTTGAGGCACGACCGTACTTGAACGTAACTCTACTTTGCTTTCGTCACCCTAACAGGGTTGAAGGTGTAGGTTAATGGAAACTAGCGAGAATTTGGATTACATTGGCTACGGCCTACCCCATCTAAAGGGAAAGACCCCAAAAAGATCATTCCCGGTCGGGTCTTTGGACTAGGGTTTCTCGCGCCCTATTGTTGACCCTAACGGGCTTTATGTGGTAAATCATCACTATCCCTAACGGGTTTTGAGGAATACATTCGAGATCCGACCATTTGTACTATCCATATGATTTGCAAGGTTAAGGTAAGGGTTTGAGTAGAAAGAATCTAGTTGGAATGAGTAAACCCCTAGCTCATTCTCCATATTTACATCCATTTTAAGGTGTCGAGTTATTACATGCTTTTAATGTTAACCTTTAGTAGTAATTGTAGTTAATTCAATCTTATTCAATCTATACTTAGGAATCAACAAACAATTCATAGAACCCGTTACTGTTCAATATAAGATTAAGAGATTGAAGCTAGCTCCCTGAGGAAATCGACCCCCACTCTAGTTGGTCACTATTATCTTTGACGGTCGCCCCACACCTTTATAGGTGAGTGGATCGAGCGTGGATCAAATTTTGGTGCCGTTGCTGGGGAGCTACGGTATATCTATTAGATTGAATATTTTGTGTTCTTGTCTTGTGGGTTATTCCTACTATTTTGCCTCTTATTTTGGTTTACCGTGTGTAGGTGACTACTAGCAATGAGAAGAAATTCAGATCCAGCCATGCAGAACCCCCTCTACAATCATGCAAATGAGGGAGCTCCATTTCCAAATGCTCCAAATGATTACGATGGAGAAATCGAGGAACATTATGATGACACTTCTCTTAGTGAGGAGAGTTATGGAATTCATGATGTGTTTGAAGAGAATGACCAACCGCAAGTAGAAGATGGTGTACCAATTAATGGAAACCCCATCGGCAACAATCATGCCAATGCGAGAGTGAATGTTGACAACAATGATGGTGTTGCGGGCAATGCATAACAAAGAGGAAACAATGCTAACCGAGGAGGCCGAGGTGCAAACCAAGGTGTTCGTGTTAATCAAGCTAATCAAAGAGCCAATCGAGTGAATGTTTGCAATGTCAACCAGAACCAAAGAAAAGCAAGGGGTGCCCGAAATGCAAATCCACCGGTGCAAGATGTGGAAGAGTCCAATGAAGAAGTATATATGGATAGTTTTTCTACTGCAATTGTTCCACCACCTATTCGTGGTAATGTTACTTTCAATACTTCACAAGTGATCTTGCACGGGCTTGATCAAAATGGATACTTTAGTGGAGGCAAGCATAATGATTCAAATGAGCATTTGAGGAATTTCATCCAAACATGACATCTCTATAAGTCGGCCCATTATACAGAAGAATCTTTGCGCCTAAGGGTCTTTCCCTATTCTCTATCCGAGAAGGCCAAGGCATGGTTGAACAAGTTACCAAAGAATTCAATTTACACTTGGGAGGAACTTGTGAAGCAATTTTTTGCAAAATTCTTACCAAAGGGTAAGCAAGCTTCAATAAGTGACAAAGTCTATATGTTCAAGCAAGATCCAACAGATTCATTATGTGAAGCTTGGGAAGCTTTTCAAGAAGTTCTACTACATTGTTTTCGCGAAGACATGCTCCTACAATGTTTCTACCAAGGTCCAACAAGATCAACCAAACGGACGTGAACAATTTGTGTGGAGGTGCTATCATGAATAAGACTTATCAAGAAGTCAAGGATATTCTCATCAAGATTGCCAAACAATCTCAAGATATTGGCAATCTAGAGCCCAAAATCCAAGTGGAGATGGAGGAATGAATCCAATGATGATGAAGAGATTTGAAGATCAAGAAGAGCAAATGGCTCGAATTCTTACCACCATTGAGCTTCTTAGAGGTGCCAAGAAAGACAAGGAGAAGAAAGTGAACAAGGTGCCAAGCAGAGGCGTATCCAGGACTTGAAGGTTGCGGGTGCCAATTTTGGCGTCTACCTTTAACCACAAAGACCGAATAGAAAAAAACGGATCGCATCGAGAATTTTTTTGTTACTTCGGTTTAGGTTTATTAATTTTTTTTGTTTTCTCAAAAGACAAATATATTATGTTTAATTTAGTTACTTTTTCACACTTGTTCAAATATCTATATATTATGAAAAAAGCCACACACATATATGTACATACATACATACATATACAAATTCCAAAAGGTGTCCATTAGAAAATTTACTTAATAGTAGCTTTGTTGCTATATAATTTTAGTTTTACAAAATTAATTTTTTTCAAACAATCTTTCATCTTAAATGTCAGTTTTATGACAATTCTTGCACAACAAAAACTTATAAGAATTAACTGAAAAGATCTATTAAGTAATTATTTGATTTTTTAAAAATCTGTAAAAAATATTGTTCAAATTATTCTACAATACTATAGATTCATGTAGTATAATAAAAAATAAATAATTTTTATCAAAAATAAGTGTTCCTCATGCAATAAAGTTTAATGAAAATAATTTTAAAAATGAAGACTACAACAAAAAGAAACAATAAGAGAGAATGAGGGATTATTATTAAAAAATAAAAGGGGAAAAGAAAAGAAAAAGAGAAGCCGACGTGGAGAGTACACACAACCCGTGGCCTTGAGAATTGTGTGTAGTTTTTATAAGAGAAAGAAAGTTAAAAAAGTTGTTGGATGGGGGATTCGAACCCCGATCATTGGGTAGAAAGTACAAGCACATAAGAAGTGGTAGCATATCACCTATGTTTACAGTGGGTGCCAACTTTAATATTTGTACTATTTTACTGAAAAATACACGTATATGTACAAAATTCCACCGAAGCTTGCGGGTGCCGTGGCACCCGGTACCCACCAAGTAAATCCGCCCCTGGTGCAAAATGGCCCCTATGGGTTATGTGAACCCCGGAGCTCCACCTCTTACTCTTCTTCAAAGAGGGCAAGAAGATTACTTTCCGGAACAATGTTTCAATGTCCATGGTGAAGAAGAAGCAAATTATGTGTCTAACTATCAAGGTGGTTATCAAAAGCCATATCAACAAGGCCAATACCAATAAGTCAACAGAGGCAAGATAAAGGAAGACAAAATTGGAACAACAATCAAGATGGGAGAGGAGTTGGTACCTCTCAAGGCTATGTTCCCCATTCATCAAGATGAGAATGAAGGAAAAGATCCATCCAAGTTGGAAGAAATAATGGGAGAAGTGCTTAAGAATCAAGAAAGTTACTCCGGTGACAACAAAGATATCAAGCTAACGGTCACATCTCACAACACTTCCATCAAGGCTCTTGAATCTCAAATGAGTAGCCTATCTCACCAAGTAAATCAAAGACTTCAAGGAACACTACTAAGTGATATGGTGGTAAATTCTAAGAAGAATGACAAATATCATGTGATGGAAAGTACATCTCGGAGTGGAAAAAATGGGATGATCCCAAAGCAAAAGATGATGGTGTTGACATAGAGGTGCAAGCTCATGAGCAAAACAATGGGAAAGAGTTGAATCAAGGCAAGATAATTGATGTGGATGTAGAGATTCAAGGCATGAAATTGATGATGAGGCAACCCCTCAAGAACCAAATCCCAAAGTCACTACCACTCAAAAAGCACCACCCGAACAAAGCCCTCCTAGTCTAAGCTCTTCCCAAAATACCACTTCCTTTCCCACAAAAGAGTATCAAGGGAAGACAAGCATCACAAGTCAAGAAGATTTGGGATAAGATAGCAACAACATCTATCAACCTCTCTTTGGTTGATGCATTAAACCAAATGTCAAATGTGGCTAAACTCGTGAAAGATCTTGTTACCAAGAAGACTTATGATGATTATAAACCAAGCAAGGTGACTCATCAATGTAGTTCAATTGTTTTTAAGCATATGGAAAGAAAGATGAAGGACTCCTGAGCCTTTACGGTTCCATGCACAATTGGAGGGACTCATTTCCCTAAATCTCTATGTGATCTTGGAGCAAGCATCAACTTGATGCTATATGCGGTGTATAAGACTTTGACTACCAAGAAAGTTCCAAAAGCCACAACAATGAACTTTCAAATGGCCGACCGTTCCATGAAGCAACCAGTTGGAGTTGTCACTAGTGTTCTAGTGAAGGTGGAGAAGTTCATATTCCAGGCGGATTTTGTTATTCTTGATTGCCCGGTGGACTTTGATGTCCCCATTATCCTTGGACGTTCATTTCTAGCTATCGATAGAGAATTATGTGATGTGGAGAAGAGAGAGCTCACTTTCCGATTCAATGGAGGGAAGGTTGTGTTTCATATATGCAAAACACTAAAACAACCTATGGAGAAGGAAGCCACTTGTTCTTATGTGGATATGGTTGTGGACGCACTTGTTGAAAAAGAGAGTGTCCTAGTGAGCCAAGCGGATGAAATGGCCATGGCCATTTGGAACATGGATATTGACAACAAAGAGAGTATTTCTGAGTGTGTGAAGGCATTGGAAGGATTAGGCACTAGACCCTACGTTCCCAAAAAGCTTTCCCTTAACCTTGAAAATCAAACCACTCAACCTACAAAACCATCCATTGAAGAAACTCCCACTCTTGAACTCAAAGTCCTACCAACCTACTTGATATATACCTTCCTAGGTCCGAACTCCACTCTTCACATAATCATTTCTTCCCACATAACCAAAGAGCAAGAAGATAAATTAGTTGAAGTAGTGACAAGAAGAATTAAAGCTATTGGGTGGACTCTAGCGGATATAAGGGGAATTGATCCGGGAGTTTGCATTCACATGATTCTACTTGAAAAAAGTTTCAAACCAACATTGGAGCATCAAAGGAGGTTGAATCCTCCAATGCAAGAAGTTGTCAAGAAGGAGATCATCAAATGGTTAGATGCGGGGGTGATTGTTCCACTCTCCGATAGTGAATGGGTATCACCATTTCAATGTGTGCCTAAGAAAGGAGGGATGACGGTAGTTCACAATGAGAAAGGTGAATTTATATCAACTCGGACTGTTACCGGTTGGCGAGTATGTATGGACTACCGAAAGCTCAACAATGCAATAAGGAAAGATCATTTTCCCCTACCTTTCATTGACCAAATACTTGATCATTTGGCGTGCCGTGCTTATTATTGTTTCCTTGATAGATATTCGGGATACAATTAAATATTAATTGAAGCAAATGATCAAGATAAGACAACCTTCACATGCCCATATGGTACCTTTGCATTTCGCAAGATGCCTTTTGGACTTTGCAATGCCCCTGCTACCTTTCAAAGGTGCATGCTTGTACTTTTTCATGATATGGTGGAGAACTTCTTGGAAGTATTCATGGATGATTTCTCGATAGTCGGTGATTCCTTTGAAGATTGTCTATTTAATTTGGAGAAAGTCTTAGAGAGGTGGAAGAGACAAAGCTTGTGCTAAATTGGGAGAAATGTCATTTCCTTGTTCAAGAAGGAATAGTCTTAGGGCACAAGGTGTCCAAGAAGGGAATTGAAGTTGATCATGCAAAGATTGAAGTTATCTCCAAACTTCCACCTCCCAAAACCGTCAAAGGAGTGAGAAGCTTCTTGGGACATGCGGGTTTCTATCGCCACTTCATTAAATACTTTTCCAAGATTGTGAACCCATTATGCAAATTGCTAGAGAAAGATTTCAAGTTTGAATTTAATGAGGCATGCTTGAAAGCCTTCGAAGAGGTAAAGAAAAGATTGACAATCATAACGCTGATAGTGAGTCCAATATGGGATCTTCTATTTGAACTTATGTGTGATGCTAGTGATATAGCATTGGGGGCGTTCTTGGCCAAAGTGTTGAGAAGATGTTTCATCCAATCGATTATGCTAGAAAGACCATGAATGGAGCTCAACTAAACTATACGGTGATGGAGAAGGAGTTATTGGCCATTGTATTTGCTTTTGAGAAATTCCTATCTTATTTGGTAGGATCCAAATTTATTGTGCACACCAACCACTCCGCCATCAAAATCAAGGTTGATACGATGGGTGCTCTTATTATAAGAATTTGATCTTGAGGTGCTTGATAGAAAAGGAACCGAGAATCAAATGGCGGACCACTTGTCCCGTTTGGAGAAGGAGGGTCAACCAAAAGAAACCTTTGAGATCAATGACTCTTTTTCGGATGAGAGAATATTTGCGGTATCTTGGCAGGAGATCCCTTCGTACGCGGACTTAGCCAATTTTGTTGCATGTGGAGAGGTCCCGGAGGACTTCTTATTCAATCAAAAGAAGAAGTTGATGAAAGATGCCTGACAATACTTTTGGGATGATCCCTTTCTATTCAAAGTATGTGTCGATGGAATGATAAGAAGATGTGTTGCTGAAGCTGAACAAGGAGCTATTCTTGAAGGATGTCACTCCGCTCCATTTGAAGGGCATCATGGTGGTGTTAGAATGGCGGCGAAAGTACTTGAATGTGGTTTCTTTTGGCCTACTTTGTACAAGGATGCTCATGAATACACCAAGAACCGGGGGGGGGGGGATCTCTAAAAGGCATGAAATGCCCCAAAACCCTATTGTGGGGGTAGAACTCTTTGATGTATGGGGGATTGTCTTCATGGGCCCTTTCCCAAATTCTTGTAGTATGAAATACATCCTTGGGGCGGTTGAATACATGTCCAAATAGGTTGAGGCAATTTCCTTGACAAACAATGAAGCTAGAAGTGTCACCACCTTCCTCATGAAAAATATTTTCACAAGATTTGGCACCCCTCGCACAATCATAAGTGATGGGGGAACCCACTTTTGTAACCGAGCTTTTAATTTCTTGTTGGAGAAGTATGGGGTGAGACACAAGGTTGCTACACCCTACCATCCCTAAACGAGAGGTCAAGTGGAAATTTCGAATCGTGAGATAAAGCAAATTTTATCCAAGTCAGTTAATATGAATCGAACAGATTGGGCCAAGAAGTTGGATGATGCCTTATGGGCATATCGCACGGCATACAAAACTTTCATTGCAATGTCACCATTCGGTTTGGTTTTTGACAAAGCTTGCCATCTTCCTATCAAATTGGAGCACAAAGCCCATTGGGTATTGAAAAAGCTAAATATTAATTGGGAGGAAGCCTCCGAGTCACGGGTGGAGAAATTGCATGAACTTCAGGAGATGAGGTTTATTGCCTATGGAAATGCCAAGCTATATAAAGAGAAGATGAAGATCATCCATGATAAGATGATATGGAACCGTGCATTCAAGGATGGAGATATGGTGCTATTGTTCAATTCAAGGTTACACCTCTTTCATGGAAAGTTGAAGTCCAAATGGAGTGGACCCTACAAGGTGGTGGACTTATCACCATGTGGATGGGTTGAATTGCAAGAGAAGGGAAGTTCCAAAAATTTCTGAGTGAATGGCCAAAGGGTGAAGCACTACTTGGGATGTGAAGCCGAACCTAGAGAGGTTGCTTACATCTATCTCTTGGACCCTTGATGGACTGAGGTAACACCGTCTTGCTGCGACGTTAAATTAAACGCTTTTTGAGAGGCAACCCAAGTTTTACTTTTTAGCATTTTTAATTTTTGATGTTAGACTTTTAGTTAGTGTAAAATTTCCCATGAAATTCTTGGATAGTTGCAATTGACCTTGGTCAAGTGGTGTTAGTGCAGGCACAACGCAAATGGTGGAAAATTGACAGAATTGAGGAAAGCAAGAAGAGAGTTGATAGATGGGAAGGAACCACCGAAAGAACTGCGGAAGCTATCCTTTGGCCAGCCAAAGAAACTGCGGGCCGCCGGTTTAGTCAGTAAGCAAACTTTCTCTTGCTGAGTGGAGAAGCATCCAGCCGGTGAAAGGGCGGGCGCCCATCCATCTCTGCAGATAGCCTTGCGGTTCACCGTCCCATGCGCTTGAAAAAGTAGTTTGCGCCCTAGTCGCACAGACTTCGGCTACCCCCCTCCCCCGAATAAGAGGCGGTCCGCAACCCTCATGGGTTTGGTCGGGTTACCTGACTATAAAAGGCTCTAGGTAAGTTTCTTTTTCACTTTTCACGCACCCATTGTAACAATTGAACTACCCATTGACCGAAAATCGCTATTCTGACACACCCAAGACAAAACAATCACTCTAAGTCACTCACGAACACTGGATTTCACCACCAGCTTGTGATTTCCTCAACCCGTTTCAATTTTCGTCACAGATCCGGTATGTTTTCATCCCAACTTTTTAAGTTCTTGTTGTTTTTAAGTGTAGGAGTAAATTAAAAATTATGTTGGGGTGGGTTTGGTGAATATCATGTTAGGGTTGTTTTAAACTTGATTTTATATCAATTTAGTCCCTATTGTGTATGATATTGTTGATATTATTGTTGAGTGAAGAAATGGGTAGAAGAAGAGAGTGAAAAAGAAATTAATAACCAAAATGAACTCAAATGGAACCATGAATGTACCTTGTTATGCTTGACAATTTTGAAATAACTTGAACTTGGTACGATTTTTGGTTGATCTTTTATTGAAAATTAGTTGAAAATGTGGTCCCGTTCTTGAGAGTATTTGAACATTGTGAGAAGTTGAAAAAACTACACAGGAGTGTGTTTGGGGATGTTAAGGGACATGAGAATGGAATAGCTTGGAATCTGTGCATTAGGGATTACATTTGGCCAATGATTCGGCAAGTCGCCAATGAGGAATTGAGTTTGCAATTTGAAATGTGAAACCCACTAGGCGGACCTGCAGTTCCACTTGCGGTGCCGCCAGTGTAGTTAGTGAGCATGGAAATTGTGCACTAGAGGTTTGCCTCTCGCACCTCAAATGGAGTTCCGTCGAACCAAGGAAAATGGCCGCATTCTGAAATGCGAAACCATTCAGTGGTCATGCAAACTCGCTTGCAGGGCCACCAATTTGATCAAATTGTTACTGCAATTGTGTGAAGGAGGCTTGCCTCCCACAATTTGGTTGGTGCCCCGCTGATTGCTCTCAGCAAAGCTTTATACGAGCCGCACATTGCTGTCTGCGATGCCACAACACTTTCTGCGGGCCGCCGATTGAAGGGTTTCAACTGAAAATTTCCCTTGAACCTTACAACTGCCTTGCTTCTTTCTGAGAACTCATGTCCTATAGATTAGCTATTCCCTGTATAGTTCAGGAGTAGGATAATATAGTTAGTATATGTGATAATTGTTCGCATTTAGTTGATCTTGCCCAGTAACTGAAATGCCACAGCGTCAAGCACCAAAGAAAAGAGCAAGAAGGGATACTCCTCCACCAAATAGTTCTTCTGAGAGTGATCCTTTTTGTTAAGTTAATTCAGAGTATGTTTTGATTATGACAAAAAGAATGCAATACCTAAATCAGTCTATGTGCTTCCGGCAGGTTAAGGGCCTAAATGTATGAGAGTTGATTCTGAGGATCGTTGATTGATTTCAGGAGTCAGCTATGGAAAGTTATAGATTGACAGCCGCACTTCTCATGGGATTCGTTTATGCTCTTGCCTTATTCTCTGGAGATGTTTATATCCCTAAGAGAATCAAATCTCTTGGGTCAAATCTCTCTAACTTCAGAATCTCGTCAATCACTCTCCATCATATCTCGTCTAAGCATCTGCCCCTTTTTCCCGTAACGGTCTTCCTGCTGAGACACTATTTATTCGAGACTTTCTGAAGATCTCCTTACGCTTCTGATTACTATCTACTGTCTCTAAGTCTTTTACTTACAAACTGTATTCCTAAGAGTCTACGAGTGTTTTACAAGAAAAGATAGAGAGATCGTGTAGTGAGGTAATAGTCGTGTCACTGAAGTTTGGTCTGGTTATCTATAAATCAGACACTGTCGTTAGTGGTGAGCGAAGGATTAAAAACCACCTGTGAGAAGACGTTTGTGGTTAACAATAAACCACACTTGTATTGTGTTTACTAAAGAGCTTGAAGAGAGATCACTCCCTTGTGACCCAAGGGGACTGGACTAGGAACCAATTGGTTCTGAACCAGTATAAATACTCTGTGTCGTTCCTCATTTATTTACAGCCTTTCTTCTGCATTAATTAGTATTTATATTCCTAAGTCAACTTAAGAATTATTCAGTTGACTAAAATTAGTAGTTAAAACAATTCACCCCCCTCTTGTATTCATCAATTGGTATCAGAGCTTGGACTCACATTTTTGTTTTGCCTTACAGCAAGTAAGAAAAGATCATGTCATCACACGTTGTGAATGGAGCTCTTCTACAAGAGGGAACTTCTGCCACCCGACCTCCTTACTTCAACGGTAAGCATTATAGTCATTGGAAGATTCGTATGGAAACATACATCAAATCGGTTGACTTTAAGGTCTGGCGTGTCATCAAGAACGGTCCTTTTGACATTCCCACCATCAAAACTGCCAAAAAAGAAGGAGATCCTCAGAACGTTCCTACTGAGATATTGACATGGACGATTATACTGATGAACAACGGGAAATTATCCAACTTAACTACAAAGCTGTCAACATTCTTTACAATGCTATTAGTGGTGAAGAATATGAAAAAATTTCGAGTTGTGAAACGGCCAAAGAAATATGGGATAAAATGGAAGTTACATATGAAGGAACTAGTATAGTGAAAGAAACAAGAATCAATCTTCTTGTATATGAGTACGAACTTTTCCAAATGAAAGATGGAGAATCTGCTGAAGATATGTTTGCTATGTTTAGCAAAATTGTTGGTGAACTCAAAGCGCTTGGAAAGATCTACTCTAACGGTGAGCAGATAAGAAAAATTCTAAGAAGCCTCCCTACAACCTGGCAACCCAAGGTCATAAACATTGAAAGTAGAGATCTTAACAAAATCTCTTATGACGAACTTAGAGGAGATCTGATTGCCTTTGAGAAAACTCATTTGAAACGTAATGTACTGGAAGAGAAAAGGAAAACTGTGGCTTTCAATACTACAGTAGAGGAAGTCGACTATGATCAGGATGTTGAAGAGGATGATATCCAGGAACAACTTGCCATGATGTCCAGAAACTTAAACGGGCTAGTAAACCGCAGACGACAATTCAGAAAAGGCAAAGCTCCATTCAAGAAAGATCAAACCAATTACAGGAATAAAGGTCGATGTTTTGAATGTGGCAAACAAGGACACATTGCAACAAACTGCCCTGACGCCAAGAGGAAAGGAAGAAACAGATCATACGCAGCATGGAGCGATGAGGATACAGCTGATGCTGAGCAAGAAGAAGCAGCCAACATTTGCTTCATGGCCTCAGACAATTCTACTAGTAGTGGAATTCAATCTAATGACTCAAGTGAGGTACATTGCGAATTTTGTATTGAGAACTCTAGAAATCATGATGAAGTTTTAGACGAACTTGAAAAGGCTCTCAGGAAAATGAAGAAACTAAGCAAGGAAAAGGAAGAATGGGAAATGAAATTAGAAGTAGTTGAGACAGAAAATGAATTCTTAAAGGAAGAAATGAATCATCTCAAACTTAAACTTAATAGTCATAGGAAATCCACTAGTCAAAGCTCAGCAGGGTCAAACAGCTTTTATAAATCTGCTAGATCCTCTGTGTTTTCAAGAGAAACTAAAACTGTGCCTATTTTCTACCATTGTGGTGAACCTGGTCATGTGTTTAAAAGATGTCAAAAGAGAAATCCTGGAAAATGGATTTGGAGGCCAAAGACCAAGACTGAAGCCAGCACATCTAGGGCTAACCCTCAAGGACCCAAGCAAGCTTGGGTACCTAAACATACTTAAAAACCTTGTTTTGCAGGGACACCACAAAGGATCAATGAAGATGGGAAAATGGTTTCTAGATAGTGGTTGCTCCCGACATATGACTGGCGATAAACAACTGTTCAAATCTATAACTAAGATTGATGGAGGTGCTGTTAAATTTGGAGGAGATGCTAAAGGAAAGATCGTTGGGATTGGAATCATATCCTTAAGTCCCACCTGTGACATCAAGGAAGCGTTCCTTGTTGATGGACTCAAACACAATCTCCTAAGTATCAGTCAGCTCTGTGATGGAGGGTACAAGGTAAAATTCGAATCCAGCAGATGCATTATCCATGACACCAAAGGTAAGGTCGTTCTTTCCGGATCCAGGGAAAACAATATCTATGTTCTAAACAATGGTAAAACTTCTACAGGTAAACATTTATGTCTTGCATCGATTACTAATGATCCCTGGACATGGCATAGAAAGTTATGTCATGCTAGTATGTCTTTGATCGAGAAACTGTCTAAACAGGAACTAGTAATTGGATTACCTAAGCTTAACTTCTCTAAAAATCATATCTGCGATGCATGTCAGCTAGGTAAGCAAACTAGAACCTCTTTTAAAGGAAAGGACATTGTCTCTACCTCAAACCCCCTAGAACTCTTGCATATGGACTTGTTTGGTCCAACTAGAACTGCTAGTATCGGAGGCAAAAGATATGCTTTTGTGATTGTTGATGATTACTCTCGTTTCACTTGGGTTATGTTTCTATCTCATAAAGATGATGCTTTTAAAAGTTTTGAAGTTTTCTACAAGAAAGTTCAAAGAGAGAAAGGTTACTACATATCCACCATCAAAAGTGATCATGGAGGGGAATTCGAAAGCAAAATCTTTGAAGAATACTACAATTCTCATGGATTCACTCACAACTTCTCCTCTCCTCGAACTCCTCAACAAAATGGTGTTGTAGAAAGAAAGAATCGCACTCTTCAAGACATGGCCAGAACCATGTTAGTTGAACACTCTCTTCCAAATCATTTTTGGGCTGAAGCTGTAAGTACTGCTTGTCATATCTTAAATAGATGTTTTATTCGTCCTATCCTTCATAAAACTCCCTATGAACTTTGGAAAGGCAAAAGACCGAATATTAGTTATTTTCACCCCTTTGGTTGTAAGTGTTTTATTCATAACAATGGTAAAGATAATCTTGGTAAATTTGATCCTCGTAGTGATGAAGGTATTTTCCTAGGATACTCTAACACCAGTAGATCTTATAGAGCATTTAATAAAAGGACATTAACAGTTGAAGAATCCATGCATGTTGTATTTGATGATTCCTTGATCCATGTCGAGAAAGGTAATAATGCAGATGACGACGAAGTTGGGCCAACTCTATCCATTCCCTCAGAGACTACAGTTACGACCGTTGAGCCCCTTAGTCCTCAAATTCAGAATGTTGAGGAGTCAGATTCTGTTTCAGAACAGACTGAGTCGACTACACAGCTCAAAGAACTGGAAGTGGTCGTGCCCAATGAATGAAGGAGTGATCCCGACTACCCACAGAAATATATCATTGGGGATCCTCGAAAAGGTATGAAAATGAGAAACTCTCTTAAATCTAATCTGGCTTTCATCTCACAGATAGAACCAAAGAAGATAAACGAAGCTCTTCAAGATGAATCTTGGGTTCTTGCCATGAAAGAAGAGCTCGATCAATTTGAGAAAAACCAGGTGTGGGAGCTTGTTCCTAAACCCAAAGGAAAATCCGTTATCGGCACCAAGTGGGTGTTCAGAAACAAGCTCAACGAAGAAGGTAAGGTGGTAAGAAACAAGGCTCGTCTAGTGGCTCAAGGCTACTCCCAGACAGAGGGAGTCGACTACGATGAGACATTTGCTCCTGTTGCTAGACTTGAATCTATTCGCATGCTTTTGGCTTTCGCTTCCTTCAAACAATTCAAACTTTTTCAAATAGATGTTAAAAGTGCTTTCCTCAATAGGTTTATTAAAGAAGAAGTTTTTGTCAAACAACCCCTGGGTTTTGAAAATTCTAAATTTCCTCATCATGTGTTTAAGCTTTCCAAAGCCCTTTATGGTCTTAAACAAGCCCCTCGTGCTTGGTATGAAAGACTAAGCTCATTTTTATTATCCCATGGATTTTCTAAAGGTAACAGTGATAAGACTCTTTTTATACAGAAAACCTCCTCTGACATTCTTATTATTCAAATTTACGTTGATGACATCATTTTTGGTAGCACTAATCCAGAATTATGCAAGAAATTTGAAGTGCTTATGCAGGGAGAGTTTGAAATGAGCTTGATGGGAGAACTCACGTTCTTTCTCGGACTTCAGATCAAACAACACGAAAATGGCATTTTTATTTGTCAATCTAAATATACCAAAGAACTTATTGTTAAGTTTGGAATGAATGACGCCAACCCTGCTAAAACACCCATGAGCCCTGCTACCCATCTGGTAAGTGACTCGAAAGTTACAAGTATCAATGCTTCTCTCTATCGAGGTATGATTGGATCACTACTTTAGTTAACTGCTAGTCGACCAGACATCATGCTTTCTGTGTGTAAATGTGCTCGCTTCCAGTCAGCTCCCAAAGTATCTCATCTTACTGCAGTCAAAAGAATCCTTCGATATCTTGTTGGCACAGTTAACTATGGTCTATGGTATCCTCGCACAAATTTTTTTGATATTATTGTCTTTTCAGACGCTGACTATGCAGGTGACAGGATTGATAGAAAAAGCACCAGTGGTGCAAGCTTCTTTCTTGGGAAATCTCTTGTTTCATGGCACAGCAAGAAACAGGACTGTACTGCTCTTTCTACCGCTGAATCTGAATATGTTGCACTAGGACATTGTTGCACTCAACTTCTTTGGATGGGCAAACAACTCTCTGATTATAATTTATTTTTTAAACCCATTCCCATGCTATGTGATAATACTAGTGCAATTGAGTTATCCTAAAATCCTGTTGATCATCCTAGAACTAAGCATATTGATGTTCGTTATCATTTTATTAGGGATCATGTTCAGGATGGTGATGTTGATATTGCCTTCATAAGTACTGATTTTCAATTGACTGACATTTTTACAAAACCCCTTTTAGAAGAACGATTTTGTGCTCTACGTGACTTGCTTGGGATTTTGCCTGAACCTTCTTAATTTACCTCAGTATCACGCATTATGTATATTTGTATTTTACTTCTCATTACAGACTTCCTTAATTTTATGCTTATTTTACTCTGTCATTATTACCTTTTACCTTTTCACATGTCATTATTACTCCTTTTAGTTGAAAAGCTGTCAGGCGGCGTGGGAAACGATTTCCAAGGGTCTGCGACCTGTCCTTTCACCTCCATCAGACCATCACGTCTCTTCAGTTCATCTATCACTCACACGATACCACTTCCGTTCTCATTCCTTTTCTTTTTAACTTCCCCATTCTCCCAAATCCTTTCATATCTTCACCTCTCCTCAAACTTACTCCATTAAAATGGTTCGCAAGACATCCTTCTCTGCTCGTCGAAGCCAACGCACAAAATCAAAAATGCCAACCACCTATACCACTCCGGTTCCGGTGGATTCTGATCACTCCGAAAACACCATGTCCACTTATCAAAGTCCCAACAGAAACCCTACCTCTTCCAAGAAAGCCGGTAAAAGACCCATTCAATCTCCTGATGAAGAGTGTGTTAAGAGGCCCAAGAAGGAATTCTCCCTTGCTGATTTGGATGAGACTCTGGATTTCTGGGATGCCTCTGCGTGTGAAAAGCTTGTCGCTCTTAAGGAAAAACCCCTGGCTCATGGCAGACTTGTGGACCTGGAGGCTATGGATTCTCTCAATTGCTCTCTGGTTCCATGGTTTGCTGCTCAAGACTGGTCCAATTTCTTCTCCGCTGAACCCGTTGACATTCCTGAGGATTTGGTAAGACTCTTCTATGCTAATCTCCGTCCCTGTTCCTCTGGTGGTTTTGAAACAATGGTGTTGAACACTCGCATTGTTATTACCAAAGCTATTCTGTGCCGCATTCTGGGCTGTAAGTCTTCTGGTTACTCTTACTTTTTCAAAATCTCCTGGCCTGCTGATTTTGAGGTCTCTTTTGACCAAGCCAAGACTTTTTTATCTGATAAGACTGATATTCCTGAAGGGCAACTAGGCCCTCTAGACCTCTCCTTTGAAATGCGTGTATTAGCCCATATTGTTGGTACTACCTTGCTTCCTCGGACTGGCTCTCTTAGTTCTCTATCCCAACGTGACACCCTGATTGTCTGTTGCTTAGTCACTAAGAAGAAACTTGATTTGGCTGCCTGGATCATTGAATATATGCTTGAAAGTATTGCTGAATGTGCCTCTCTTCCGTATGGCATTCTCATCACTCGCATCTTGCAGTTTTATAAAGTCAATATCTCTGATTGGAAAACCTTCTCTTTAACTGCTTGTTACAATTCTCGCACCTTTGCTTCCATGGGGTATGTTCACCTAAATGACTCGTGGGTTCGCAAGGAACCAAAGTCCCCTAAACCAGTTGATGATATTGCTGGTCCTTCTAAGGCATCTGTTCCGGCTGAAACTGAGCCTGCTGGTAAGCTAAAAGATGCTATGGCTGATATCAATGACCTGTTGCTGAGTTTGCACTACAAGAGTGAGAAGGCCTTTGATGATATTGCTGAGCTCAAACTGGATGTAGGTAGATTCTCTCTTAAACTTGACACTGCTGTGACAGACTCTGCTGCTGCCATAAGACAGGTTCATGCCCGCATTGATGCTGTCTCTACAGATGTTCAGGCCAGAATCACTGCCATGTCCACTGATGTTCAAACTAAGCTGGACAGGATGACTGATAATGTTGTGAACACTCTTACTTATTTTCTTGCTCCTCGCTAAATTTAACTCTCTGGGTCTGTAATATTAAGGATAACTTAGACCTGCTGTGTTTTTTTTTGCTTTGCTCCTTTTTGGGTGATGCCAAGGGGGAGAACAGACTACTTCCTTTAGTAATGTGAATATCGTATTATCCTATCTGCATTATATCATTTGTAGGGTCACTCACTCAGGGGGAGTCAACTAACCTCCTTACTCTGGAGACCTATAATATTCTATGTAACAGAGCTCACACTCAGGGGGAGTCAGCACATTCAGGGGGAGTCAACTATCAGCATTGAACAGTCGACTTCAGAAACAAAGGGAAGTATCCTAGCACATACTCCTTTACTTTTTGTCATCACCAAAAAGGGGGAGATTTTTAAGTTAATTCATAGTATGTTTTGATTATGACAAAAAGAATGCGATACCTAAATCAGTCTATGTGCTTCCTGCAGGTTAAGGGCCTAAATGTATGAGAGTTGATTCTGAGGATCGTTAATTGATTTCAGGAGTCAGCTATGGAAAGTTATAGATTAACAGCCGCACTTCTCGTGGGATTCGTTTATGCTCTTGCCTTATTCTCTGGAGATATTTATATCCCTAAGAGAATCAAATCTCTTGGGTCAAATCTCTCTAACTTCAGAATCTCGTCAATCACTCTCCATCATATCTCGTCTAAGCATCTGCCCCTTTTTCCCGTAACGGTCTTCCTGCTGAGACACTATTTATTCGAGACTTTCTGAAGATCTCCTTACGCTTCTGATTACTATCTACTGTCTCTAAGTCTTTTACTTACAAACTGTATTCCTAAGAGTCTACGAGTGTTTTACAAGAAAAGATAGAGAGATCGTGTAGTGAGGTAATAGTCGTGTCACTGAAGTTTGGTCTGGTTATCTATAAATCAGACACTGTCGTTAGTGGTGAGCGAAGGATTAAAAACCACATGTGAGAAGACGTTTGTGGTTAACGATAAACCACACTTGTATTGTGTTTACTAAAGAGCTTGAAGAGAGATCACTCCCTTGTGACCCAAGGGGACTGGACTAGGAACCAATTGGTTCTGAACCAGTATAAATACTCTGTGTCGTTCCTCGTTTATTTACAACCTTTCTTTCTGCATTAATTAGTATTTATATTCCTAAGTCAACTTAAGAATTATTCAGTCGACTAAAATTAGTAGTTAAAACAATTCACCCCCCCCTCTTGTATTCATCACTTTTGACAGTGATTTTTCAGACAATGAATCATGTGAAGTAAATATCAGCACTGATGAAGAGAATGCAGTGCTCATCTGTGAAAGAAGAGTTGTATTAGACGGAGTGGGGGAATTCAACCCAGCTTTCTACAAAGCATTCCTTAAAACGGGATGGAGTGAGATCTTCCTAAGGAGATTGGGGGCAGCTGCTGTGGAACAAATAATGAAATTTTATGTTGCATTGAGTGAAAAAAATGAACCAGAATGTATGGTCGAATGCAGGGGCATAACTGTGGAAGTTTCAGCAAGGGCTCTAAATCAACACCTTCAACTTCCCTACTTTGTTCCAGAAAAGTACATGGCCAAGTTAGCTATGAGAGAGAAAATGCAAGGGAAGTGGTTGATTCCCATCATTGGTCGAGAAAGGAGATCAGCGTGGAATAAAGTAGGTGTCATAATCACAATCCAAGAGCTCAACTTTGAGGCCAAGGGTTGGAATGCTATTATTAGTTTAAGAATCCTACCTACAAGAGAGAATCACATAGTTACCTTGCGAAGGGAAATTCTTATTGGGTGCATCATGACTGGGATACCAATCAACCTGGGAGCCGAAATGGTACAAGTAATGTTCGAGGCTGCAAGATCGGGTGGTGAAAATCTCCCTTATGCTAATACATTGACAGATTTTCTGATGAAGTAGGGGTGTGATACTGTGGGGAGTGATATTATGCCTTTGCTGAAAAAGGCTTTAAATTATATGCAATTGAAGATAAAAACAATCTAATCCACCCAACACCCGCTGCCCCCACTTATGGAGCACCATCACAAGCTGACAGGTCATCTTCCTCAAGAGCTCCGCCACTTCAGGTACATCAAGCTGAAGCTGCCATAGCAAGTATCACTCGAGAACTTGAGGAGTTGCAAGGCAAGATGCAAGAGTTCGGAGTGAACCTATTGAATATGCCGCAAATGCAGCCATCTCCACCTTCAGCAAGCAGGGTCAACCCGACTGAATTTGACCAATTAAGTGCAGCCATTGATGCACATGCCAAAGATATCTTAAAAATGAAGAAGTGCATTCATGTATTTGCCATTACTCATTTGGATGTGGTGAATAACATGAACGTATTGTGGAGCGAAAGGGAGCAAAGGCAAGAAAGATCAAGTCAACCAACAGCCCCAGAAACTATATAGCAGAGGAATATGAGACGAATAGAAGAAGTACTTGAAGACTTGGGTGTGCTCAGGAACAGAGAACTTGATAAAGAAGTAGAAATGGATTTGGCTACGATGACTTCAATGGAGAAAGCAGTGATATTTGGCTATTTTGCCTATATTTTCAAGGTAGTTTTACCATGTTATGATAGTACACCTAAGAGTTTGTACGCAAAATTCTCAAGAGTTGATACTAATTGAGTTGTTTGGTGTTGTAGGATTTGAACATGGTGAATTGAACAAGAAAGTGCTAGTTCTGGAGCTAAAAGTGAAGATGTTGAAGAGTTCAAGTGATCCGTGTGCCACGCGAGTGACATGGGAAGAAACAGAGTCTTTGCTTAGGAATTGAATAAAAATTTCAGCGCATTTAGGCCAAATACGCGAGCGCTAGCCGAGCTGAATTGCTTGCAGAAAATTAGTCCGCGTGGCACGCGATGCCACGCGAAGCACAGAACCATGGGGCGAAATTTCAAGGTCTTTTTGGTACTTTTGCTTAGTTTTCTACACGATATAAAAGCTTCTTTTACCTCCATTATGAAATATACATTGGAAAAGAAGCAAAAAGAAGGCTAGAGCTTTGGAGACTTCAAGAACATAGTTTTTCCTAAATTCTTGAAACGACCTCGGTCAGTCGTTTCGGAAGTTAGCACTCCGATTGGCGTGCTGATAATTTTAAAATATTCGTAAGGTCCATTAGGACCTGTCTGTAAAATTTGAGCTAAATCAGACCTCGTTTGGTAGGCATCGGAAGAAGGTTTCAAATTTTATTGTCGATAAATATTAAAAAGAGATTTTTGAGCTCGATTTTGGCGAATGAGCTCCGATTCAATATCCGACAGCGCCGTTAGGTTCGTATGATTATTTGTAACTTTTGTGATTTTTCGAAAGTGAATTTCGATGTTGTTCGGCTAGCTTCCGCTAAAATGCCGAAAGTTAAATAATTTAACTTTTTTTCCTTTAAATTCGCATCTTGAGTTTCGGGAGTCCGATTTGAGATCCATCTTCGCGAATATGTTACATATATTTTGTATAACTTACTTAAAAAATTTGGGATCATTTCAACTTTTCTAGGGTTCCATTTTAATTTTAATCGTCGTAGCGAATTTATTAAAATATATATATATATATATATATTGAAAAGTCGGTTGGCTAAGGGATTTAATCCTTTAGTAGCAGTAGCAACGATATAGAGGCAGTAGACATTTGAACAAAGCAGAGAAAAGGAAAAAGTTAGAAAAGAGAGAGGAAAAAAGCGAAAAGAGGTGGAAAAATAGTGGAATTTCTACCCCAAATCTCCAGGTAATGATGTTAACTCATTATCTTAGCTTATTACATGTGTTTGAATATATTTTTGAGGTAAAAATAGGGAATATTAGACATCGCCCTAATGACTTAAATTGATAGTTTAACGGGTCAATTGGACCCCGATGATGAAAATGATTATATATTCGTACTTAGTGAATTATGGGAAACATATAAATATAATTTATTTAGAGTTTAGTTATGGGACTTTGAACCCTGTACATAGGCCTGACCTGCGTATTGCGTATGCGAATAGGGTATCAGGTTCCTAACTGGATTGCCTTAAGACATAAGGAATGAAGCCTTTAGCTTTATTTGATATAATTTTTCTGCTTATTGAATAGAGCAAGATCGTTTGGCAGTTAATCCAAAGGAAAAAGCAGTTGTTGAGTAGCAGGGCTAGCTCTGGAATACAGTAAGTGTTTATATCCATTTCTTTGGAGGTACTTGGCCTCGTGGATTTTCTACCACGTGTTCCTTACGTGTGTAGCTGCCGATAGGCGTACTCATTACGCCTTAGCTTTGGATTTACATTCTATATTATATGTTATGTCCTGTTGTTGGTATTGCATTGAGGATCTGAGCATTGTACTCTGGCTGTGAGTTGACATATACTTCCCGGCAGTCGATGAGCCGGTGAAGGGTTATCATTGCATCATATTGAGGGTAGGAGGATTCCACCCTCGGAGCAGGAGGATTCCGCTCCATCGCATCATATTGAGGGTAGGAGGATTCCGCCCTCGGAGCAGGAGGATTCCGCTCCATTGCATCATATTGAGGGTAGGAGGATTCCGCCCTCGGAGCAGGAGGATTCCGCTCCATCACATCATATTGAGGGTAGGAGGATTCTGCCCTCGGAGCAGGAGGATTCCGCTCCATTCATTTGGCACATGTGACCCTTTGCATCTCATTTCATTTCATCTCATTCCATTTCATTTCATACTATTGTGTAGATTTTCTATACATGACTACTGTTCTGCTTATATGTGCATTGCTTATTTGTTGATTGTTGTATGGTTCTTTTTCCCTGGCTAGCGTATCTATTTTTTTAGGTTGCTAGTTTGTTCGCACTTATTGAGTCCTTATGACTCACCCCCTATTTGTCCTTGTGTTTTCTTTTCGTTCGGCAGATTCTGCTCCAGGACCCAGCCAATCGCCCCGTGATTGAGGAGTAGTACGTTCTCAGCTGTCTACGGTGAGCCATCATGTTCATTGCGGCCACCAACTTCAGATATTACAGTTTTCCTTACTTTTGCTCCCTTCAGGAGCTGTGTATATCTTTGGCCTTCTTAGATGTCTGATCTGGAAACTTTAAACCTGTGTATTCTGGGTAGTTAGTTGTTTTGTCCAGACAATTTATATATATGTCTATTCTTGAGAGTTATTTTATGTTGTTAAGGTCATGTTTAATTTTATTTTCAAGATAATTTTGCGTCGTTTATATCGATTTTGTCTATAGGGTTCGCCCGACAGGTCTAGGAAAGGTGGTCGGGTGCCCGCACGGCCTAGCCGAAAATGCGGGTCGTGATAATTCTTCCTTACTTTTTGTAATTAAATTATTTATGAATTACATTGACATGATGATCATGAATATGAGTGGCTAATTTACCCATTCTAGGGTTGATTAAACCCCTCCAATACTTATGTGCTATGAATATTTATTTTGATGAATGAAACTTGAAAATTCTTCCTATCTAATTGTTCATGTTTTGATTGCTATTGATTGGAAGGGCCCCCAATTGATTGTTCCCATTAATCTTGTATGTCTAGGGATAGATTCACAGGTTTGGGTTAAACACTTAGTAATATTTCAACCGAAAACTAAGGTATTACTTAGGTTGTCAATAAGGTGATTTGTGACCATTGACCCTGATTGTGAACTAAATTGTAGTCCTAAGTATCTTCATTAATTAATTGGAAAATTGGTTAGTGAAAGTTACTACAATTACATGGGAGTGAATAGTCGTATAATTGGAGCAAGTGTTCAATAGGAAGAGAACCAAGTTGAATTTGTTAAAAGAATTATTCTAACACATAGGTAGGAGTTGGGTAGATCAATCCTAGGCTTTTAATCCTTGATTAATTATTTCTTAATATTTTGTTGCTTACTTTAGCGTTAATTAGTTGTTACATTGAAACCACCATTCAATTACAAACCTTGGGAGCTAATTGGTTAGATAAATTAGTTAGAATAACAACTAGATTTCGAGTGTTCTCTGTGGGATTCGACCTCGGGACTTTTAAGTACCGAGCTATATTTGCTGCGACCGCTTAGTCCCTTTTATAGGGCGTAGTTGGGCGTGATCAAATTTTGGCGTCGTTGCCGGGGAACACGGTGATTTCTAGCTTGTTAGGATAGCTGAGTTGTTTGTTCAATTAACTTCGTTTCTGTACATATTCTGTTTAAATTATAAAAAAATATATATATAAAAAAATATGGCATCATGAAATAACATGCGGCTAGGTGATCATTATTATGGTTGTGCTAATACGTCTTATTCTTCCCCGAGCCCCAATTATGATAATTTTTCTTTCTCTTATGATAATAGTTGGTACAATGAAGTGGAGGATGATGAGGAAGAATATGAAGCTGAATTGAAGAAGGTTTGGGACGGACGTAGAGCACAACTATACCATATAGAAGCTCAAGTGAATCAGTTGGCTGCACTATTAGGAATTCAACAACCTAGCCAAAAAGATGTGGAATTAGAAGAAGAAATTATGACTATAGTAGAAGATTTAAAACGTGAATTTCCATTGGATGAGACAAGGGTTGAAATCCAACCATCTAGCCTTATAGTGTGGGAAGATGACGATGATAAAGATGTGGTACCGGAGTCGGCCAATAACATTGAAGCTGAAATTTTATTTGACTTTGATTCGTGCCAAAAAGAGGATGTCAATATTGAAGTGAAGTCTAATAGGGTTGCACCACATTCTAGACACTTTTCTACACTGGTTTTAGAGGGAGACATGAAAATTGATCCTTTTGAGCCAATGGAAGAGTTGAAGGATGAGGTGTATGGTGCTTACATTATAGAATTTTTACTACCATCTAGACACCGATGACTATCTTCGTTTGAAGGCCAAAGAGTACAAAATTATATAGCTTGGTCAAGAGCATAGCCAACAATTCGAAGATATTCCTGAGTTAGTGACTACACGCAAAAGGAGATGCTTAGTTTTTGGCATGCAAGAACTTGTGACACCTCAAGAGCATAACCGGAGAGTTGATATACAACTGGGGAGGCGATTCATAAGCTCAAGGTGGAAACCCATCATGCTTGATTCTTTGTGTTGCAGGTTTCAACTGGGTTGAAATCTAAGTGTGGGGTGTCTGCAAACCCATCATGCTTGATTCCTGCTATGGGAAAGTCTGAGTACCTCGCGCCCTAAAGAAACTTACAAGGATATTCTTCGGGCTTAGAGCCCCAGGGAGTTTCTCTATCACCTTAGTTTTTATTTTTAATGCATTGAGGGCAATGCATGATCTTAAGTATGGGGTGGGAGTTTATTTTGTTGGTATCTGTTTATTCTAGTATGTTTTCATATTTTCTTGTCACTTGACAGTTTTTTATTTTTTTCTTGCTTTCTAGTTATTAAAGTAAATTTTATTAGTTAATTATCAGTATGCCAATAATCTCTTTGGGTTTTCTTAGCCTTGGTTCTTTCCCATTGAGTTATTTATACTGAACCAGGCAGCCTGTAGGTTAAAAAAAAAACATAAAAAATGCCTAAGAGCTCAGGAGGAGGAAAATTGGAGAGTAGGCATAAAAAGAGAGAAGTGAGGAATTCGGAATGCAACACTCAGCTAGAACTACCTAAATATTTTTGAACTTCCTTTTTGAGTTCATAGTAAGGATTGCGAGGTGAAACTGAATTGATCTTTATGTTCCATGTACAGTGTGTGGTGAGTTTATTTGTGTACTTCTCATTGTTTCATGTTAAGTCTAGAACTTGCCCTTCTTGTTGTTTGAGGAGAAATCCTTGGTAGTCTTGATCTTAAGAATGAAAGTATGCCTTCTTTGGCCCGCTAGTTCCCAAATTAGTCTATCTAATGAATATATTCCGTTGAGTCCTCAATTTGAGCCTATTGATCTTTTCTTTGGCAACTTGAATTACAAGCCCTATCCATTTTTCTATTTACCTCTCTTGTTACCCATCTACCCCTTAACTACTTTAGGTTGTGTATTTGGAAAGATTGTGGGTTATTAATAAGAGTTGTTGTATACTTGGGAAGAAAGTTGCAAAAGAATGAAGGAATGAAATATTTGATATCCTCTTCGTATAGAAAGATGTAAAAAAACAAACAAAAAAAAAAGAGAAATAAAAGATGGGGGCAACGTTCCTATGCTCGGTTAAGGGTGATTAAAGCCTTGAGTATGAACACGCCAAAGACACCCTAGTGAGGTTGATATATCTCATTGAACTCTTAGGGCTCCAATCATCCAAGTGTTGTGAAAATCATTAAAAAGAAAAAGAAAAACGAGAAGAGAATGAGTTGATGAATAAACGAGGAGAAAGGGAAAATTAGTAGTAAGTGATGTTTAAAGTGTTGAGGGGAAGAATTAGTCACTATATACCCAAAAGTGTACCACACCTTACCCCAAGCCAATATTACAAGCTATGCAAAAGCCCTACTTGACTTTTGATTGAGACTCCTACATTAGTAGATAACGACAAAATGGGCAAGCCTATGGTACTTTTCTGTGGGACATGAGAAATTTCTTTCTGAGTGTGAGAGTATTTCATATTTGATATGCCACAATTTCTCTTGAAATTGTGTGTTTGGTGGCATCTTCTTTCTGTGAGGTACATTGAAACTTGAGTGGTCTATAGGTTTCTACTTCAATATTGGACTATGACCAAAAGAAAAGGTGTTTGAATTTTATGGGTGAGTTTTGCGAAGTTGTTGTCGCGAGTCCTTATCTAATCTTGATGTCTTGCCCCCTTTCTGTGTATTCTTCTTCTTTGCTCGAGGACGAGCAAAAGTCTAAGCGTGAGGTTGTGATATTTGGCTATTTTACCTATATTTTCAGGGTAGTTTTACCATGTTATGATAGTACACCTAAGAGTTTATACGCAAAATTCTCAAGAGTTGATACTAATTGAGTTGTTTGGTGTTGTAGGATTTGAACATGGTGAATTGAGCAAGAAAGTGCTAGTTTTGGAGCTAAAAGTGAAGATGTTGAAGAGTTCAAGTGATCCGTGTGCCACGCGAGTGACACGGGAAGATATAGAGTCTTTGCTCAGGAATTGAATAAAAATTTCAGCGCATTTAGGCCAAATACGTGAGCGCCGCGCGAGCTGAATTGCTTGAAGAAAGCGAAGCACAGAACCATGGGGCGAAATTTCAAGATCTTTTTGGTACTTCTGCTTAGTTTCCTACAGGGTATAAAGCTTCTTTTGCCTCTATTATGAAATATACACTGGAAAAGAAGCAAAAAGGAGGCTAGAGCTTTGGAGGCTTCAAGAACATAGTTTTTTCCAAAATTCTTCCTTACTTTTTGTAATTAAATTATTTATGAATTACATTGACATGATGATCATGAATATGAGTGGCTAATTTACCTATTCTAGGGTTGATTAAACCCCTCCAATACTTATGTGCTATGAATATTTATTTTGATGAATGAAACTTGAAAATTCTTCCTATCTAATTGTTCATGTTTTGATTGCTATTGATTGGAAGGGCCCCTAATTGATTGTTCCCATTAATCTTGTATGTCTAGGGATAGATTCATAGGTTTGGGTTAAACACTTAGCAATATTTCAACCGAAAACTAAGGTATTACTTAGGTTGTCAATAAGGTGATTTGTGACCATTGACCCTGATTGTGAACTAAATTGTACTCCTAAGTATCTTCATTAATTAATTGGAAAATTGGTTAGTGAAAGTTACTACTATTACATGGGAGTGAATAGTCGTATAATTGGAGCAAGTGTTCAATAGGAAGAGAACCAAGTTGAATTTGTTAAAAGAATTATTCTAACACATAGGTAGGAGTTGGGTAGATCAATCCTAGGCTTTTAATCCTTGATTAATTATTTCTTAATATTTTGTTGCTTACTTTAGTGTTAATTAGTCGTTACATTGAAACCGCCATTCAATTACAAACCTTGGGAGTTAATTGGTTAGATAAATTAGTTAGAATAACAACTAGATTTCGAGTGTTTCCTGTGGGATTCGACCCAGTACCGAGCTATATTTGTTGCGACCGCTTAGTCCCTTTTATAAGGCATAGTTGGGCGTGATCAAACAGTTCGAACAGAGAGAGAAGGGGACAAATAAGACAACAAGCCCCAAAAGATCATGTTGAGGGCAAGGGCAAAGGAATTGTCCGAGATGAATAAGGAATTCTTCTCTTACTCTTTGATTGGCCCCTATAAACTTTGCTTGTGTTTTGGATTAGTTGCTTTGGTGAGACGACCCAGAATCCGGTTAGGCCGTGCGGACACTCGACGTCCTCTCCTAGACCCGTCGGGCGAACCCTTACCAATTAAATTAGGAAAATAAATATAATAATTCATAAATAAGGACAAGACTAAAAAAAGCACAAACATATTAGTACTCTAAGTTGTACAAAAGAAATTACAGCTGACTACCCAACATACTAGGTTTAGGGCTATCCAGACTAGACATCTAAGAGTACAAAAGAAGACAGATACCTCCTGAAGGGAGCAAAATTTCAACTGAAATAATAAACAATAAACTGGTGGCCATCTGGAATAAAAGCTGGCTCACCCTGACAGCGGAAGTCGTCTTCGCTCCTGAACAACGTGGCGAATTCAATCCTGGAGCAAACCTGCCGAAACGAAATAATAGAAAAAAACAAACAACAAACAAGAGTGAGTCAAAAGGACTCAATAAGTGGGGCAGACTAGCCACCTCAAAGAATAGGATAGCTAGCCAGGGAGAAATGAAACAGATAAACAAAATTCCTCTTATTTAAATTATGAAAAGGCAGAGCCAGATAATAACTAGAAATACGTATGGAATCACAAACTCATTTAAATCAGGAACGTAAGATAGCCAGAACATATAGGTATCCCGAACATATCAACAATCAGAAATACATCCTGTTGCGGCGTGCAACCCGATCCATATATTCATCCTGTCGCGGCGTGCAACCCAATCCATATATTTATACCGTTGCGGCGTGCAACCCAGAATACGAGCTAGAAATATATAGGCAAACTGAAATATATCCACAATATAGTATACATACCGCGTACACAAAAAAATAGCATGATAGTCACACAATAGTCAGCACGCGGTGCAATGAAATGGGATGAATGCAGTATGATGCAATGGTGTCACATGTGCCAAATAGATGGAGCAGAATCCTCCTGCTCCGAGGGCGGAATCCTCCTACCCTCAATATGATGAAATGGAGCGGAATCCTCCAGCTCCGATGGCAGAATCCTCCTACCCTCAATATGATGCAATGGAGCGGAATCCTCCTGCTCCGAGGGCGGAATCCTCCTACCCTCAATATGATGCAACGGAGTGGAATCCTCCTGCTCCGAGGGCGGAATCCTCCTACCCACAATATGATGCAATGGAGCGGAATCCTCCAGCTCCGAGGGCGGAATCCTCCTACCCTTAATATGATGCAATGTGCATACGAATGCAATATGAAGCAATAATAACCCATTACCAGCGCGGGACTCTCATCGACAGCTGGAAAGTATATACCAACTCGCAGCCATAGTTCAATGTTCAGATCCTCAATGCAATATAACCAACAACGGGACATAACATATATTATACAATATAAATCCAAAGCTAAGGCGTAATGAGTACGCCTGTCGGCAGCTACACACGTAAGGAACACGTGGTAGATTATCCACGAGGCCAGGTGCCTCCAAAGAAATGGATATAAATACTTACCTCTTCCAAAAGTTAGTACGACTAATCAACAACCGCTTTATCCTTTGGTTTCCTTGCCAAATGATCCCACTATATTCAATAAGCAGAAAAATATATCAATTTAGGCTAAAGGCTTCATTCCTCACATCTTAGGGCAATCCGGTTAGGAACTTGATACCGTATTCGCATACGCAATATGCAGGTCAGGCCTATGTACAGGGTTTATGGTCACCTAACCAAATCCTAAATAAATTACATTTATATGTTACCCATAACTAGTACGAATATATAATCAATTCCATTATCGGGGTCCATTTGACCCTTTAAACTATTTATTGAACTTATTAAAACGATGTCTAATATTCCAAGTTTTACCATTAAAACATATTCAAACACACGTAATAAACTCAAATAATTTCCTCCGTTTCTCGTTTTCTCTCATTCTGTTTCGTTTTTCTGTTTCTATAAAAGATGAGCTTATATAAAGCTCATCTAACCGTCATCATGTTTTCCTTTTCTTTCCTTCTTTGTATTTTTTGTCTTTTTGTCTTTTCTTTTTCTTTTTTTTTATTTTTTTCTTAACAAAAATTAAAATAGTATCCTACGATATTCGAAATAATTTCAACTTTTGCATACAAGTTATACAAAATATATATAACACACTCGCGAAGGCGGATCTCAAATCGGACTCCCGAAACTCAAGATATGAATTTAAATGGAAAATGTCAAATTATTTAACTTTCGGCATTTTAGCGAAACTAGCCGAACAACATCGAAATTCACTTTCGAAAAATCGCAACAGTCACAAATAATAATACGAACCTAAAGGCACTTTCGAATTTTGAATCGGAGCTCATTCGCCAAAACCGAGCTCGAAAATCTCTTTTTAATATTTATTGACAATAAAAACTGAAACCTTCTTCCGATGCCTATCAAACGAGGTCTGATTTAGCTCAAATTTTACAGACAGGTCCTAATGGAAAATACAAATATTTTAAAATTATCGGCACGCCAATCGGAGTCCTAACTTCCGAAACGACTGACCGAGGTCGTTTCATTCTCCTCCACTTATACTCTCGTTCTTCCTCGAACGAGCCTAAGTCTAAAGCAAGATTCAGGCAGATAACAAGAGAACTTGTACGACCTTCATGAGCTACTCCACGGGTATTATTTCCTGATTACAAGATCATAAATTATAACACACATATCGAACTCTTGGATAAAAACATAGCTGGATAATATCATAACGCCATTGCCCAGCTTATTCTGACTGCACTGATCCTTCCTCGATCAGGAGAGGAGAGTTCTACATTTTCGAAACTAAGATACACGAAAATTTGAATGGGTTAACATGATTAAGCCAATAATCACCTCTTCGATATACCTTTCGATATAGAACAGGTCGATGAAACTAAGAATTAGCTCACACTTGATACAATAGAGGAGCTTTTGAAGTACCTTGTCGCTACACACTATAGAAGATTTGATGAAAGCTACATTATTTTTACGAACGCACTATGCAACATGTCAGTTGATGTTAGTGTCGTTCCGCAAGCTCCTTGTGCGAATGTAGTTACTCATATCCTAATGTGTGTCAAAGGTTCATCTGAATAGGGTCTATCATATAAGGGTAAGGATCATGCAAATACTACTGGTTAGTATGATGCAGACCAGGAATGATATTCAGACTGAACATCTACTTCAGGGTATTGTCTTTGAATTGGAAATATATTGACTTGAAAAAGTGAAAATAAAAGAGACATTTAGTTGGACCATGAGCTGAAGCAGAATACCAGCAACAAAGTTGATTACATACGCACTTATAACGCTAAAGTAACTTCTCAAAGAGTTGAGGTGTGAAAGAGATATACACACCAATGATGAATTGTCGACAAGCCGCACTAGACCTTTTACTCTAAATTTCCATGAAGTAAAACAGCGTCAGTATGAGGATCCAGTTCTGGTTGAATACAAACAGATAGCCAGAAGAAAACCGGAGTCACTATACAGGTTACTACTGACGGTGTTTTCATGTATAAAGATAGACTTTGCGTTCCTGATGTTGCAGATTTTACGTGGACAGATTATGATAGAGGCACATTATTCCAAATACACTGTTCATCCAGGTTCAACTAATATGTACCATGATCTTAAGCAAATTTACTGGTGGGACGGAATGAAGTCTGACATAGCTGAATTTGTGGCTCAGTGTTCTAGTTGCCAGCAAGTTAAAGTCGTGTCATCTTTCCAGACTTTATACTTTCAGCAGATAGGTACGTATATACGATTAGGTTGTCAGCTTATCTCTACCATTAATAGATTATTAGTGGGTTTAGCAATGATCGACACTCATTGTAGGTTTCTGTCGTGGCCTTAGGTTGGGTCGTGACAAAAGTGGTATCACTACCTTAAAGATTTAGTATTACCATTCAGTATTTGGAGGAAGACTCCTCCACTTAAAGCACAAACTCATGCAGCTATTTGAAAAGGAATAACCATCCCCGCAAAGTCTGCTGGACTAAAGAAAATTTAGCTAAAAGCTGAACGTAGGTAGACCTAAGCTACCAACTACCCTTTCGAGTTGCCAAACAGCTGCAACTCTTGAGTCACAACTCCATACATTTTCTATAAGCACCACCGCCTGATGGATCAAATCAAAGGTCAAATGACGCCTCTCATTACCCTTAGTAGCCTTGAAAAACAACCATGTGCTTACCCTGCCACCTTGACACGCACTCTGGCTCAACACAGGGAACATCACAAGAGGCTACTGACCGCCTAAGCTTACCAGTGCTGAACAAAGAAGAGATGGAAACAGACTGAGGATAGAAATAATTATAGCTATAGGAAGCTCTTCTTCTTATTTATTTGGCTACCACAGCTAGACTGTTTATGAGCCAGGCTAACCGAAGAATCGCAATTAAAGAAATAGACATTGAATGAGCTTTATGAAACAAAATCTATGTCAATTTAACCTTCCTATAAAAAGGAAACTCAGACAATTTACCAGAAAATTCTTTTATACCGAGACAAACTTGTAGAATAAACATGACTCTACTAGCGTCTCGAACCAAGAGGAGACACATAGATCGAGTATTACTTACTAACCACTTTACACCGGAATGAAACAATGACACTTTCTGATGGTGACAAATAAGAATCCCATCATCCTACCGACACTGAGTTCCAAAGAGTGGTAGACTGAATTGACATTATAACAGAATGAGGCATAACAAAATGCCAAGCAAACAATACCGATACTCACTCACAAATCTCTCGCATTTAAACCAGATAAACTAGTATGGTCATCATAAATGCCAGGAATAAATCATACAAGAAGCTCACCCCTCTACCGCAACAGATTCTTAATAGAAACGCCATCCTAGGAAACTATGGAAATATGATAAGACAATCATTTCCAAAGCGATCAGAAAAATCAAAGCTTAAATATATATAAGTGAGCTAGAAATACGTGGGTGTACTACATCGGATACCTCAGCATCCTGCCAGACTGGAAGTTCATTGAACTGCCCCTGTAGCTGAGTTGAACCACTACCCTGACAATCACTTTCTGAAGAACCACTGCCACCACACTCTCAACCTCTACTAGATGGTGGAATTTCTTTTGCTGATTGAGATCTAAATGGAATTCCCTGCGACGGTGCAGGTGCCTGATGACGAGAGAAAGGACGACTGCCTACTTGCCGGACTAAGGAAGAACTCCACCCAAAAATGACAGGCTCACGACACTGATAACACCTTTCCAGTGAAAATGGAAGCTGGACAGATTGTTGATAGACTATAAAGAGAAAACCTAGGTCTATCTTAATGAACTACTAGCGTATTTTAAGAATTATGCTCTACCAGTTGAGATAACCTGGCAGGTGACCTCCCAAAATAATCAGAACTCTTACCTTCAAACGAGGTATGGTGCCCACCAGGGCCGCGGGATTACTCACTCTCTCGCTCTAACTCTTCCCGCTCTAACTTATGGTATGCCTAATACCTTTGAGCAATATCAACAACGACATCAAATGAAGTCCCAACCTCAATTTTTTCGAGCCATCTGGGATCTCAAGGAAGGAGAAAGGTCGCCAATAAATCTTTGAATCTCTCGAAAGGCTCATGGACTAATTCTAATGCATATTCAGCCATTCTATAGAATTCAATCTCATATTCTGAAACACCAATAGGCTGACCGACAGGCTACCATGTCTAATCCACTCAAACCGGCGACACTCATCATCTCGCTCGCAACTCGAAAGGAACTTTTCCACGAATCTAGAAGAAAAACCGAACCAAGTCAACTAATAAGAGTGCAGTCCACCAATCCAGAGCTGGACCTTGAAACTGGAAAGCAGAATAATCAACACCATACCGCTCGATATAATCAAGAGCCTGAAGGATACGCTGACATTATTGTATTTTAAAATTTTACACAGGGATTATCCGATGCATGGCTTAAAAATATCGGAAGGTTCAATTGGGTAAAATAATGCAGCCTTTTCAGATACTCATACCGAGCCATTACTCGGACTAGCTAACCAGCTAGAATAACTAGAGGCACAACACATGCTCCCTCCGGAACATACTTTATTGCGGCAATATTAAGAACTGGAATAGGAGCTTCTTGAGACCGAACATCTACATCTGCGGAAACCTGATAAGCTGCCTAACGAATAATAGCTTCTTACGTATCTGTGTTGCCAAGATCCTCGTAAAGCATCGCAGAGAGCTAAGGGAACTACAAGGCCCTGCTCCCTTGCCCATCGCGAGCTCGTACGGCTGGGACCTCCGTAACTAGATCGCCAGCACGATCAAAACTCTCGGGGCTTCGTCAGTGCTAGCGCCAGGCTAGACTGCTTCGTCTTGAACTCATACCGCTTGCTGATTCGTCGCACGAGAGTTCACAATTACCACGAAGGAATTAATGAATTAACGAAAATACTTTTGCATCCTAGATCGACGCATGAGCAGAAATGAAGGAAGTGAAACTTCCTAAATGCCATCATAGCCCCTCGTAGATAAGTACGGACGTCTAAATACCCATCAGCGAGACTCTACTAGACAGTGTCTTAGTCTGGATAAACTCTAAATTAGGCTTTGATACTAACTGACACGACCCAGAATCCGGTTAGGCTGTGCGGGCACCCCACGTCCTCTCCTATACCCGTCGGGCGAATCCTTACCAATTAAATTAGGAAAATAAATATAATAATTCATAAATAAGGACAAGACTAAAAAAAACACAGACATATTGATACATCTAAGTTGTACAAAAGAAATTACAGCTGACTACCCAACATACTAGGTTTAGGGCTATCCAGACTAGACATCTAAGAGTAAAACAGAAGACGGATACCTCCCGAAGGGAGCAAAATTTCAACTGAAATATAAACAATAAACTAGTGGCCATCTGGAATAAAAGCTGGCTCGCCCTGACAGCTGAAGTCGTCTTCGCTCCTGAACAACGTGGCGAATTCAATCCTGGAGAAAACCTGCCGAAACGAAATAGATAGACAAAAACAAACAACAAACAAGGGTAAGTCAAAAGGACTCAATAAATGGGGCAGACTAGCCACCTCAAAGAATAGGATAGCTAGCCAGGGAGAAAAGAAATAGATAAACAAAATTCCTCTTATTTAAATTATGAAAAGGTAGAGCCAGATAATAACTAGAAATACGTATGGAACCACAAACTCATTAAAACCAGGAACGTAAGATAGCCAGAACATATAGGTATCCCGAACATATCAACAATCAGAAATACATCATGTTGCGGCATGCAACCCGATCTATGTATTCATCCTGTCGCGGCGTGCAACCCGATCCATATATTTATACCGTTGTGGCGTGCAACCCGATCAATATATTTATACCGTTGCGGCGTGCAACCCGATCCCCGCAACCCAGAATACGAGCCAGAAATATATAGGCAACTGAAATATGTCCACAATATGGTATATATACCGCGTACACAAAAAACAGCATGATAGTCACACAATAATCAGCACGCGGTGCAATGAAATAGGATGAATGCAGTATGATGCAATGGTGTCACATGTGCCAAATAGATGGAGCGGAATCCTCTTGCTCCGAGGGCGGAATCCTCCTACCCTCAATATGATGCAATGGAGCGGAATCCTCCTGCTCCGATGGCGGAATCCTCCTACCCTCAATATGATGCAATGGAGCGGAATCCTCCTGCTCCGAGGGCGGAATCCTCCTACCCTCAATATGATGCAATGGAGCGGAATCATTCTGCTCCGAGGGCGGAATCCTCCGACCCTCAATATGATGCAATGGAGCGGAATCCTCCAGCTCCAAGGGCGGAATCCTCCTACCCTCAATATGATGCAATGTGCATACGAATGCAATATGAAGCAACAAAAACCCATTACCAGCGCGGGACTTTCATCGACAGCTGGAAAGTATATACCAACTCACAGCCAGAGTACAATGTTCAGATCCTCAATGCAATATAACCAACAACAGGATATAACATATATTATACAATTTAAATCCAAAGTTAAGGCGTAATGAGTACGCCTGTCGGCAGCTACACATGTAAGGAACACGTGGTAGATTATCCACGAGGCCAGGTGCCTCCAAAGAAATGGATATAAATACTTACCTCTTCCAAAAGTTAGTACGGCTAATCAACAACCGCCTTATCTTTGGTTTCCATGCCAAACGATCCCACTCTATTCAATAAGCAGAAAAATATATGAATTTAGGCTAAAGACTTCATTCCTCACATCTTAGGGCAATCCGGTTAGGAACCTGATACCGTATTCGCATACGCAATATGCAGGTCAGGCCTATTTACAGGGTTTATGGTCACCTAACCAAATCCTAAATAAATTATATTTATATGTTACGGATAACTCACCGAGTACGAATATATAATCAATTCCATTATCGGGGTCCATTTGACCCTTTAAACTATTTATTGATCTTATTAAAACGATGTCTAATATTCCAAGTTTTACCGTTAAAATATATTCAAACACAGGTAATAAACTCAAATAATGCATTAAGATCATTACCTGAATGTTTCGGGGTAAAAATTCTATTATTTTCCCGGCTCTTTTCTCATTTTCTGGCATTTTTTCCTGATAATTTCCTGTATTTCTCGTTTTCTCTCATTCTGTTTCGTTTTTCTGTTTCTATAAAAGATGAGCATATATAAAGCTCATCTAACCGCCATCATGTTTTCCTTTTCTTTCTTTCTTTGTATTTTTTGTTTTTTTCTCTTTTTTTTTTTTTGTTTTCTTTTATTTTATTTTCTTTTTTTAACGAAAATTAAAATAGTACCCTACGATATTTGAAATAATTTCAATTTTTGTATACGAGTTATACAAAATATATGTAACATACTCGCGAAGGATCTCAAATCAGACTTCTGAAACTCAAGATGCGAATTTAAATGGAAAAAGTCAAATTATTTAACTTTCGGCATTTTAGCGAAACTAGCCGAACAACATTGAAATTCACTTTCAAAAAATCGCAAAAGTCACAAATAATCATACGAACCTAACTGCACTTTCGGATTTTGAATCGGAGCTCATTCGCCAAAACCGAGCTCGAAAATCTCTTTTTAATATTTATTGACAATAAAAACTGAAACCTTCTTCCGATGCCTACCAAACCAAGTCTGATTTAGCTCAAATTTTACAGACAGGTCCTAATGGATATTACAAATATTTTAAAATTATCGGCACGCCAAACAGAGTTCTAACTTCCGAAACGACTGACCGAGGTCGTTTCATTTGGGACTTAGCAATTTTTCATGTTGGGGTTGGGATAGATAATTAATTTTTGTTGAATGTCCTAAACTATGTTTATGTTGATGTTTTAACTTAGGATGTTATTACTTTAATTTAGGATGTTAACCTTTAATTTAGGATATTTATGTTTAATTTCTTGTCTTTAATCCTTGTCCTCTTAAAGTCATAGTATAATTGTTGTTAGTTGCTATATGAAAAATCAAAAAACATTTTTAAAAAAAAACCTAAACAAATTGAAAAATTTTCAAAATTCCAAAAAGAAAAGATTCCAAAGGTACCCCCGTAAACTACGCTTGGGATGCTGCATTCTTTCCTCTGATTCGCACTTGTTGCGATACATAGGCAACCCTCGTGAAACTCATTTTTACTTGGGTCCAAAAAAACAACCACCCCATTATAAATACCATTTGTGTAAATAGCTTTGAATTAGTAAATAACTTTCGTGGTTTTCTTTGACTCGGTTCTTTTCCCAAGAATGCAATTCTTTTGAACCATGCACTTTTTAGGACTTTAATCATAGAAGTGCCATCCTTATTTTGTGACTTGTTTGATACCAACATATTAGGAGCACACGTGAGAAAGTTTAGTGGACTTTTTGTTGAGAGTTGCACCTATAACATTTAGGTTCTTTTGATGACTTTATGCATGTGTAGTATAGGCTAAATCCGTACCTTAAGTGTTTGAAAGTTGGCATTCTTGTCTCTTGTCTCTTATGCTAGTGAGGTACGTCTTTGCTTAAGCATGTTAATTGCATATCCATGTTAGAACTTGGCTTGTGTGTCCTTGGAAATGAATGAAGGGTCAACTTAATGATTGGATAGGATGATAGGCATTTCTTTGGCCCGTTTGAGCCTTTCAAGCCACCAAATAAAATTATTCCTTAGTTAGCCAACTTTGAGCCTTAATATCCTTTCTTTTGATAGCCACGTAAAATAGCCTGAGCCAATTCTAAGTGCTTGATAGCACTAACCTTCTCTTGTCTCTATCTCCTTGAGGCATTGAAAAGCGTGCAACTTAGACTAAAAGTCTATGTTTGGGGGAGGGGAATAAAGAAATAAAATTTAAGTGGCTCTTCAAAAAGAAAGATGATGGTAGAGAAAAGTGGCAAAAGATGAAAAGAAGAAAATCAAGAAAATACAAAAATAGCAAAAGAAAAATTGAAAAGACAAAAATAGAAAAGTGAAGCAAAAAGAGGAATAAGAGCCACAGGCAAAGATCAAGAAAGAAAATGGGGAATAAGAGCTAAATGTGAAAAGAAAGCTCAAAGTGAAATGAATAAAAAGATGATGCAGTGTCCAAGGAGGAAATTTAGTCACTCTTTATCCAAATTATACCCTACCTATGATCAAAAGCTTATATTACAACCTTAGAAGTCCTATTTGATCCTTCACTAATTGACATGAAAGAAATAACAAAGTGACACTAGGGCCAAACCTATGACATTTTATGTGCTTAACTTGCATTCATTTGTGAGAGTCAGGGGTTAGACTTGAGGGTCCCTTTTATTTGAATTGTATTGAGAGATAGAGACTCATTCATTGCGGTGAGAGCATTAGGGGACTTGAGACTTGAAGGCGCAATTATGAAAGCCTTAGGTGAGTTGAGAAAGCAGTTGTGCTATGCATGCTCTAGTCATCACTAGAAGTTCTATGCATGCTCTAGTCATCACTAGAGCTTCTAGTGATGTAGTTGTAATTTTGGCGCTTGTGGAATGTTTGGTTGGATTCTCATGTATTAAACTAATTGTTAGTATCAACCGAAGTCATGAACCTCCTCTTGTCTCAGTCTCATTGTTGAACTCAATCCCGGTGCTAAAGTATGATACATAAGATAGTTCTTAATATTTCTTGACGACAAGCAAAAGCTTAAGTTTGGGGGAGTTGATGCGTTAGCATTTTACATATATTTGCGACTCTTTTAGACTAGCTTTCACGTCCTAAAAGCTCTATTATTTGAGTAAATCTTATGTTTATCTCCATGTTTTAGGGTTACAAAGAATATCAATATACAAAGCCAAAAGGAATGAAGAAAAGAACAAAAACAATAAACTTTAACTACATTTTGAAGAACAAGGAGAACAAGCAGCAACTTGATCTGCTACCTACCAAATCACCTATCAAGGAGGAACGAGCTCAAGATCTCATCAAGGCTCTGCGAAGCTAAGAGGCGAACCATTGACACAAATGTGGAAACCACTCTACGATCCCGCAAAAGCTTGTGCGGCTCCGCAAGAGTGGGAGTTGCCCGCCGCTGATCCTGCGCCCCGTCGAACTTGCACCGCAGAACAAGAAAATAGAGGAGTTAGAATCTCCTTCGGTGGCCGCGCAACTCAATCTGCGACCCACCGAATGACCGGCGCTGTAGCATAAGACAAGGAAAAATGGTAATTTTGTAAATATTAGCCTAGTTTTCAAACACATGCCTATAAATAGGCTGTTATGCATCCGAGCAACTAGATCCTTTTTCAGCTTAGAATATACTTTAACATACTTTTGAATATTCTTGGAGGAAAAGGAAGGACTATAACTTGTATCTTTTGTAAGAATTTCTTTTATTAATCTAATTCTTCATATGATTCTTACCATATCGTCTCTTACATGTGTGCAGTAGATCCTAGTATGTGTGCATTAGACCATATCATCTCTTCCTATCTAAACTCATACTGGGGTTTTATTCATAATAACTAATGTTTTTACTTAAAACTTATTTTTAATCTTGTGTAATCTATGAGTAAAGATGAATCTAGTTCTCTTTCATACTTTCATTGACTAAGGTTTGAGGCACGGCCGTACTTGAATGTAACCCTACTTTGCTTTCATCAGCCTAATGGGATTGAAGGTGTAGGTTAATGGAAACTAGCGAGAATTTGGGTTACATTGGCTACGGCCTACCCCATCTAAAGGGAAAGACCCCAAAAAGATCATTCCCACTTGGGTCTTTGGACTAGGGTTTCTTGCACCCTATTATTGACCCTAATGGGCTTGATATGGTAAATCCTCTCTATCCCTAATGGGTTTTGAGGAATACATTCGAGGTCCGACCATTTGTACTACCCATATGATTTTCAAGGTTAAGGTAAGGGTTTGAGTAGAAAGAATCTAGTTGGAATGAGTAAACCCCTAGCTCATTCTCCATATGTACATCTATTTTAAGATGTCGAGTTATTACATGCTTTTAGTGTTAACCTTTAGTAGTAATTGTAGTTAATTCAATCCTAATGAATCTATACTTAGGAATTAATAAAAAATTCATAGAACCCATCACTATTCAATCTAAGATTAATAGATTTCAAGCTAGCTCCCTAAGGAAATCGACCCCGACTCTAGTTGGGTACTATTATCTTTGACGATCGCCCCACACCTTTATAGGCGAGTGGATTGAGCGTGAATCACAATGTAAGGCCTAGTCATAGTTAAGCACAACAATCTCCCAACCAATCTCTGATAAGCACCAATATGACTCAGAAATATGTCACTAGGATTATGGTGTTTTACTGCATCATCATACTCCCTGGAAGTCAGTTTAACATTAGCCTCCAATGGGGTGGTTGCTGGCTTGGCTCCTGCCAATCCTATCTCAGAAATCAGTTCCAATGCATACTTTCTCTGGCTCATATAGATACCTCTTGTGGATCTTGTAAATTCAATACCAAGGAAGAATTTTAATTCACCCAAATCCTTTATCTTGAAGTTTCTCTGTAGTTCTTCTCTGGTTTGATGAATCAACTTTTAAATGCTTCCTATAATAATCAGGTCATCTACATAAACAAGTACTACAACTAGATCAGTTCCACATCTTCTAGTGAATAATGAATAGTCATAATGGCTTTGTTTGAAGTGCATTTTCTGCAAAGCTGTAGTTAGCTTGAGGTTCCATTGTCTAGATGCATGTTTAAGGCCATAGAGGGACTTCTGAAGCTTGCATACCAGATACTCTCCCTGCTTTGCAGGCTGATGTGTGAACCTCTGAGGAACAGACATGTAGAATCCTTCAAATAAATCACCTTGCAGGAAGGCGTTGTAAACATCCATTTGGTATAAAGACCACCCAAAGTAGGCTGCAACAGCAATAATGGACCTTACTGTCACCATCTTTGCAACAGGTGAGAAGGTCTCTTTGTATTCAAATCTTTCTTTCTGATTGTAACCTTTGGCTACCAACCTAGCCTTATATCACTCAACTTCCCCTAATGCCTTGTATTTAATCTTAAAAACCCACTTACATCCAATGGGAACTTTCCCTGGTGGTAAAGGTACTATGCACCAGGTCTTGTTACTTTCTAAAGCTGCAATTTCTTCCTTCATTGCCCTCACCCATTTGTCATGCTTAGATGCCTCAGCATATGTTCTATTCTCTATGTCAGATGAATAGGCATTTAAGAATTGCAAGTAACTAGGCATAAGATTGTCATAACAAAGACAGGCTTAAATAGGATATGCACAGCTAGATTTAGTGACCTGAGGACAAACATAGTCAGTCATCCAAACAGGTGGTTTGGTTTGTCTGTGTGATCTATATGGTGCAAGTGTTTGAACCATAGGTTCACTAGGTGTTTGAACCATAGGTTCACTAGTAGCGGAAGCTGGCTCTTGTTGAGTAGTATGTTGAGCAGGCTTAGTTCTTTGAATACAAATAGGATCCTGCTCAGTAAACATAGCAGTTGCTGAAGTGTCTGCATCATGGTCAAGCACCATCTTGAAAGGAAATAAATCTTCTTGAAATATGACATCTCTACAGATATAGAAGCTATGATTCTGCAGATCAAACAGATTGTACCCCTTCTGAACTGAAAAATATCCCATGAAGACAGAGGAGAAGGCTTAGGAGAGAATTGGTCTTGCTTTCTGAGGTTAGTGCCATACCACAAGCACCCCCAACACCCTTAGATGATCAACATTGGGAGGATTCTTGAATAGTAATTCAAAAGGTGTGCTTTCATTTAGGTTTCTAGAAGGAATTCTGTTAATAAGATACACTGCAGTGTCAATGCATTCTCCTAAAAATTTCATTGGTAGTCCTGACTGAAACTTCAGTGATCTGGTTATATCTAATATATACCTATGCCTTCTTTCAACCACCCCATTTTGCTGTGGGGTACATGGGCAGGTAGTTTCATGAATGATCCATTCTTCTTGTAAGATTTCTTTCATCTGAGTGTTGACCAACTCACCACCATTGTATGATCTGAGTGTTTGAATGGTTGTAGCAAACTTGTTCTTGACCATTTTAATGAAGTATCTGAGCACTATAATGGCCTCATCTTCAGAATTCATTAGAGTTACCCATGTATACCTACTGAAGTCATCAACAACACTATGGAAGTATCTTTTACCATCATAAGTTAGGACTCTAAAAGGTACCCAAACATCAAGATGAAGTAATTCAAAAATTCTATTGCTCTTTATAGTACTCAATGAGAAAGGCAATCTAGTTTGCTTGGCCAATGGACATATATCACAGTGCTTGTCACAATTGTCAATTCTAGCATTTCTAAAAACAGAAAATTATTTCAAAGTATATAAGGGCATGTACACATGCCCAAGTCTCTTATGCCATAAGGGGCCATTTATTCTACATACAACTAATGAAGAAATCTGCATATCACCAACTCCATGTCCAGCGTGACAGCTCTGTCTTACATCTAATATGTAAAGTCCTTGTTCCAATCTACCAATCCCCTTCACCTTCCTACTGCAGGTATCCTAAAAGACACATTATTCAGGAAAGAAGAGGACATTATATCTTGAATGCTTGGACAATCTAGATACTGACAAGAGATTGTACTTAAACTTTGGCAGATACAATACATGGTCAATTTTCTGATCTCCTAGTATTGTGCTAGACCCAATATGAGTTATAGCACTGACATCACCAGTAGGAAGATGAATATTTCTTATTTCATGCAGCTTTTCATAAGCATTGAACATGCTTAGATACGAGATCATATGGTTAGAAGCAACTGCATCCACAATCCACTTATGTTCTCCTATAGTGGTCATGAGAGACATAGCAATACCTGTCATATTTGCTGCTATTTCTCTGTGGCTATTGTTCTTGTTGAAGTTCTGGAAAGCTTGAAGCATCTGTTGCATCTGTTGATACTGCTCTTGATACTGCAGATCTGTGAATGGTTGACCAGTCCAAGTATACATCTTGGACTGATTGTTATATGTAGGTTCCAGATTCTCTTTTTGCTCTAGGACACTCTGCATGTCAGCCATCTGTGCATTATTTGCCATGCCACCACCTGAGTTAGAGTTCTTCTTGGGATATCCATTCAACTTGTAGCAGTCCTCCCTGTTATGGTTATGCAGATCAAAATAATCACAGTATTGCCTATTTTTATTTTTCTTATATCTTCCAGATGATCTTTGTTTCCCCCTTCCTTTGTTGTTAGAGTTATAGCCTGAGTATCTTGTAGATGATGCATTCCTGTTGTTGAAAGTTGTAGTATTTCTAGCAATGGCATTTCCACCAATATCTAAAACTGGATTGCCAACAGACATAGCTCTTTGGCTTTCATCTTGAACAATCATACCAAAGGCTTGATCAACTGTGGGAATTGATGTCATCATCAATATCTGACCCCTTGCTTGAGTAAACGAGTAATTTAGACCCATAAGAAATTGCACCAACCTCATCTGCTGCATATGGTCATAGTAGACCTTTGACTCACTACAGTTACAAGAAGGGAGTGGTACCGTAGTATCAAACTCATCCAGAGGTCCCTCAGTTTTGAGTAATAACTGGTGACTGAGGTGAGACCTTGTTTCATGGTTACAATCTCTTGGTGCAGGTTGTAAATTCTAGAACAGTTCACCTTATCAAATCGTTCCTTCAAGTTACACCAAACTTTATGGGCATTTGAAGCATACACTACTAAGCTATACAAATCCCTAGTGACTGTGTTCATAATCCAGCTAAGAACAAAAGCATTACAATGCTCCCATTGATCATGAAGAGTAGAATCATATGCATCCTTTTTGCAAGTGCCATCAATAACCCTAATTTGCTCTTAGTTCTAAGAGCAATCCTCATTGACCTACTCCACAGAGTATAGTTCTCTGTGCCCAGCAATTGAATTGAGATCAAATGTGCTCCAGGTGTGTCAGAGGCATGCAAATAAAGGGGATGATTGTGATAGATAACTATTATAGCAGATTGTGAACTTTCACCAGTCACTATTGCAGAGTAATTTTAGCAGAAAATTATAAACCTTAGCTATGAAACTGAAGAATTTGTTGACAGAATTATAAATCCTAGATATCAAATCAGATTAGGGAAACTCACTGTGAAGAGTGATAAAGCAGAATCTGACCTCGATCATTGGCTCTGATACCATTTTGAACAATGCTATGAATCTATGAATGTAATTCTAGAGAGAGAAACTGATATCTTCTAGAGAGAAGTGAGAGGAAATCATCAGCTTATACATTCAACTGAAATGAACTTTCTTAGCTGATTTGAGCTAAGTATACAGGTATACACAAAATAACTAACTCTAGTTAACTAACCAACCTATCCAGTTAACTAACAAACTTGCCAGCTCATGTACAGTTAATTAACAGCTCCAACTAATTATATCCTAATTGTCTAACCGACTAACCTACTATGCTAAGTTACCCCCACTACACTGCTCAATAGTTGCATGTTTGGAGATTTTAACTGTTTTTATGTTTCATATATAAGAAGAAACAGAAATAAAATAAAAAAAGAAGGGCAAACAGAATCTCGGATGGATCTGATAAAGCACATCGTCATAGTATGTGAAGTACGTAAGATTTTTTTTTTTTTTTGGTCATAAAAGCATACTAATATTCATTTAAAGGAAATGAGAGTTACAGAGAGCATTTTGCGGGGATAGTACTAATTCCCCATTACATGCTTGAGGTCTAGATTGTAAGGGACATAGTTGATCCATAATAGGATTATTACAAACAGAGGATTCAACCAAAAAAAAGATTAACATTTGAATCTAGTGGCTCCAAAGCAGTAGATGGGCCAACTCTTGTCGTCAACAAAAGAGATGAATTCCTCATTTGGCCAATGCAATCACCAGGTAAACTCACCTGATCTCTTTGAAGAAAAGAGTGTACAAAAATAGGAGGTTCAAAAAAGAGATGGGGCATGCAAAGCAAAGGATGTTCCCTCCCATAGTGTGCCAATCAGTCAACTACTAGGTTTTGCTCTCTGTAAACATGAGTGATAACTGGATTACTCAGCTGGTGCAGGAGGAACCTACAGTCAAGAAGCATAGATGAGCAAGTGATATTTTGAAGTGATAATGTTTCAACCAGTTCCTTGGCATCTAATTCCACTAGAAGTGGTGAAAAGTTGTATCGATGTGCTAGTTGGAGTCCATGAATAAGAGCTAAGAGTTCTGCATCTTTGGGTAACAGAGGTCTAGAGAAGGCTGTGAATCCCAGCATCCAGTGTCCCTGAGAGCTGCGAATAACACCCCCTTATGCCAGAGGCAGTGGGTATAGAATTTCCATCTGTATTTAATTTAAAACAACCCTTTTCTGGAGGATGCCAATGTAAATTGCGAGTGCGCAAAAACTTTTGTGTTGAATGTCGATAAGCTAAGTAGTAGAATTCTGTAGCTAGTTTTTCTACATATGACAAATCCACATATGAAGTTTTATGTTCAAAAATGTTCTGATTTCTAGTTTTCCAAATAACCCACAATGTGTAAGGGACAAGGATTTTGTTCGGCGGGTATCTAGGGTTTGAGTGAGGTGCAGTCTTGATGAGAGATTCAATCAGTGAGTAAGTGGTAGCAGTAGTAGTCATTAGGTGACGAATGGTATGCATAAGTCCAAAGTGATCCCAACAGGCAACTGCTTTGATACATTCAAACATAATGTGCCTAACTGATTCATTTTCTTGGTGACAAATAGGTCAGATGGGAGAGGGAATTATGTTGAGCTTGGCTAGATGTAGAGAAGTAGGGAGACGATCATGGCAGGATAGCCATAGAAAGGTGCGCAGTTTGGGTGGCAGTTGAAGTGCCTAGAGCCAAGCAAAAAGGCGAGAGCTGTTAGTAGGCCTTAGAAGTTTGTAACAAGTACTAACAGAATATTCACCTGTGGAGGTAAGGCCCCATATTAATTTATCAGGGCATGTGTGGTATTGAGGAAGATAGTGACTAGTGATTCTAGAAAGGATCGATGATGGGAGTTCGAAAGGAAGTGTAGATAAATCCCAAGCATTATTTCTAATAAACTTAGACACAGGAAGTGTGTCAAAATTTTGAGGAAGTAGTCCTTGGATCAGAGTATTTAATGTGACTTGAGGGGCTAGCCAAGTGTCGCACCAAAATTTTGCACTGTTACCATTTGAAATTTTCCAAACAAGACCTTGAAGGCAAACTAGCCACCGTTGGCATAAGTGTTTCCATAAACGAGACGGTTTGGGTTGACGACGAGGGATTAGAGGAAGGTATTTAGCAGCCAGAGTACTTGCCCATAGAGAGTTGGGATTTTGAAATATCCTCCAAGATGTACTAGCAAGGAGAGTTTTGTTTTTGGTTGTGAGATCCTGGATACCTAGGCCTCCTTCATTTTTGGGGAGGAGGATGGTTTCCCAACTAAGCAAGTGGAGTTTCTTCCTTTCAAACTGGCTTCCCCAAAGAAAATTACGTTGATATTGATCTAGCTTTTGTATAATATTTTCTGGTAAAGAGGTAAATTGTGTGACATGGTTGGGAATGACATTTAGAGTAGATTTGATAAGAGTCATTCTACCTGCGAAAGTAAGGAATTTAGTTTTCCAACCTGCTAGTCTAAGTTTGAAATTATCCAAAATATATTGAAAATCTTTCTTAGTTGAATAGAGGTGGGAGAGGGGAAACCCTAAATATTTTCCAAAATAGTTACCCTCTTTCATTTGAAAGCATTGAAGAGCATAATCTTTAGCCGTGGCCTTACTATGCTTTGAGAAAAAAAATTTAGACTTTGTGAAGTTTATTTTTTGTCCTAAAAGAGGGCAAAATGCAGTAATATAGTCTACCATTGAAGCACATGATCATAGGATAATATCATCAGTGAAAAAAAGATGGGAAATAGGAGGGGCTGATGAAACTATATTAATGGAATGCCATGACTGATCATCAATATGCATTGTAATACCTCGAGAAAGCATTTCCATACATAAAATAAATATATAGGGTGACAAAGGATCTCCTTGCCGAATACCTCGAGATGGTGAAAAGAAAGCAATTGGACTACTATTAAGGAGAATGCTAATGGAAGAGGTAGTAATGCAAGACATATAAGAGTAATAAGATTTTTAGGAAACTTAAATATTCCAGTGTATGCTTAATAAAACTCCATTCTAATCGATCAAATGCTTTCTAAATCTATCTTAAGGAGCATAAAAGAATTTGAGGATTTCGTAGTACGAAGATAGTTTAGAAGCTCTTGGACAATTATAGCATTATCTGTAGCTCGTTTTCCAGGTTGGAAAGCAGACTGGGATGGGTGTATGAGGGAGGACAACATAGGTTTAATTCTATTAGCTATAATTTTGGTGATAATTTATATGGAGTTACATAGCCTTATGGGTCGGTATTGAGTAATATACTTAGGATTTTTAATTTTAGGAATAAGGCACAGATAAGTTGTCTTAATGGCAGGGTCGATTGTAGAGGTGGAAAAAACTTTGTGACAAAAAGATTGGACTGTATCCTTGATAATTGTCCAATATTCTTGATAAAAAATGGGTGTAACCCATCAAGCCCCGGTGATTTAAATGGTTTAAAGGATTTGATTGCCTCTAGAATTTCACTATTATGAAGAGATTATTTTAAGATGTTGATGTCAATATCAGAAAGACAACCATGGTCTGTGGAATGGAAATGAAGGTTTGAGGTAAGGTGATCCGATAAAAATAACTTTTCAAAGAAACTAGTGACATGATTCTTAATTTGAGTAGGTTCTATAATCCAATTACCAACATTGTCTTACAAGGCAGAGATTATATTTTTACGACGGTGGTGGAGAGTGGACATGTGAAAAAATTTTGTATTCGCATCACCGTCGTTGAGCCATGTAATGCGAGATTTAAGGCACCAAAAATCTTCTTCTAATTTCAAAATTTCATTAAATCGCCTTGTGAGATCAGTCTCAAGTGTTTGAAGAAAATAACTTGTATGGTAATTTGGGGATACTTGAATACCATTAAAACAAGATAATTGAAACGACCTCGGCTAGTCGTTTCGGAAGTTAGGACTCCGATTGGCGTGCCGATAATTTTAAAATATTCGTAATGTCTATTAGAACCTGTCTGTAAAATTTGAGCTAAATCAGACCTCGTTTGGTAGGCATCGGAAGAAGGGTTCAGTTTTTATTGGCGATAAATATTAAAAAGAGATTTTCGAGCTCGGTTTTGCCGAATGAGCTCCGATTCGAAATCTGAAAGCGCCATTAGGTTCGTATGATTATTTGTGATTTTTGTAAACTTTCAAAAGTGAATTTCGATGTTGTTCAGCTAGTTTCCGCTAAAATGCTGAAAGTTAAATAACTTGACTTCTTTTTATTTAAATTCGCATCTTGAGTTTCGGGAGTCCAATTTGAGATCCGGCTTCGCGAGTATGCTACATATATTTTGTATAACTTGTATGCAAAAGTTGGGATTACTTCGAATATCGTAGAGTACTGTTTTAAGTTTTACCGTAGCAGCGAATTTTAAAAGTATAAAAAAAAAAAGACAAAAAGAGAAAAGGACAAAAAAGAAAGCAAAAGAAAGGGCAAGGGCGGTGGCTGCATTTCCTTGCAGCAATAAAACAAAACACCATAACAGAAAACAAAAAACGAAACAGAAATGAAAAAGGAAGCAGCAGAGACGAAGTAGAGGAAAAAATACCAGAAAATGAGAAAAGAGTCGGGAAAATTGTAGAATTTTTACCCCGAAACATTCAGGTAATGATCTTGATACATTATTTGAGTTTATTACATGTGTTTGAGTATGTTTTAACGGTAAAACTTGGAATATTAGACATCGTTTTAATTAGTTCACTTAATATTTTAAAGGGTCAAATGGACCCCGATAATAAAATAGATTATATATTCGTACTCAGGGAGTTATGAGCAACTTATAAATGTAATTTATTTAGGGTTTGGTTATGTGACCATAAACCCCGTACATAGGCCTGGCCTGCGTATTGCGTATGCGAATAGGGTATCAAGTTTCCACCTGGATTGCCCTAAGGTGTGAGGAATGAAGCCTTTAGCGCAATGTGATATATTTTTCTGCTTATTGATCAGAGTGGGATCGTTTGGCAATGAATTCAAAGAATAACGCGGTTGTTGGTCGCAATGCTAACTTTTGAGAGAGGTAAGTGTTTATATCCATTTCTTTGAAGGCACCTGGCCTCGTGGATTTTCTACCACGTGTTCCTTACGTGTGTAGCTGCCGATAGGCATACTCATTACGCCTTAGCTTTGGATTTACATTGTATATTATATGTTATATCCTATTGTTGGTATTGCAATGAGGATCTGAGCATCGTACCCTGGCTGTAAGTTGGCATTTACTTCCCAGCTGTCGATGAGAGTCCCGCGCCGGTGAAGGGTTATTATTGCATCACATTGCATTCATATGCATTATATATCATTCATATGCATTACATTGCATATCATATTGGGTGCAGGAGTATTCCGCCCCAGGAGCAGGAGGATTCCGCTCCATTGTATCATATTGAGGGTAGGAGGATTCCACCCCAAGAGCAGGAGTATTCCGCTCTTATGTCAGCTATTGAGTGCAGGAGTATTCCGCCTCAGCTTTACATTATATCGGGTGCAGGAGTATTCCGCCCCAGGAGAGTGCAGGAGTATTCCGCCTCTGGTTTATATTATATCGGGTGCAGGAGTATTCCGCCCCAGGAGCAGGAGTATTCCGCTCCAGTTGGTTATCAGATTGGATTCCCCTCGAATGCAGGAGTATTCCGCTTCGGGATGGGACTACGGGCACATGTGACCCTTCGCATCATATTTCATTTCATTTCATTTCATCTCACTTCATTTCATTCCATCTCCATTCATACCATTGTGTACACTTACGGTACATGACTACTGTTCTGCTTATATGTGCATTGCATATTTGTTGATATGTTTTTGGCACGCATCTTTGGTTGAGTTTATAAGTTTCTTACGTCTTTCCGATTGTTATCTGGCTCTGACTTTTTATAATTTAAATAAAAGGAATTTGATCTATCTATTTCTTTTCTCCCTGGCTAGCTATCCTATTCTTTGAGGTGGCTAGTCTGTCCCACTTATTGAGTCCTTTTGACTCACCCTTTTTTTTGTTGTTTGTTTCTTGTCTATCTATTTCGTTTCGGCAGGTTCGCTCCAGGATTTAGTTCGCCACGTTGTTCAGAAGCGAAGACGACTTCAGCTGTCAGGGTGAGCCAGCTTTTATTCCGGATGGCCACCAGTTTATCAATTATCATTTCAGTTGCATTTTTCTCCCTTCAGGAGATATCTGTTTTCTTTGTACTCTTAGATGTCTAGTCTGGATAGCCCTAAACCTAGTATATTGGGTAGTCAGCTGTAATTTCTTTTGTACAGCTTAGAGGTATCAGTATGTCTGTTCTTTTTCTAAGTCTTGTTTTTATTTATGAATTGGATTATATTTATTTTCCTAATTTAATTGGTAAGGGTTCGCCTGACGAGTCTAGGGGAGGATGTCGAGTGCCCGCACGGCCTAGCCGGATTCCGGGTCATGTCAGTTGGTATCAGAGCCATGTTTAGAGTCTATCCAGACTAAGACAGTGTCTAGAAGAGTCTCGCTGATGGGTACGTAGACGTCCGTACTTATCTACGAGAGGCTATGATGGCATTTAGGAAGTTTCACTTCCTTTATTTCTGATCGTACGTCAGTCTAGGATACAAAAGTATTTTCGTTAATTCCTTCGCGGTAATTGTGAAACCCTCGTGCGATAAATCAGCAAATGGTATGAGTTCAAGACTAAGCAGTCTGTCCTGGGGTTAGCACTGACGAAGCCCCAAGAGTTGTCGTGCTGACGATCCAGTCGTGCAGGCCCCTACTGTACGAGCTCGCGATGGGCTTGCCTTATGGTTCCCTTGGCTCTCTACGATGCTTTTACGAGTATCTTGGCGTCGCAGATACCGCAAGAGTCTACTATTCGCTAGGCAGCCTACCAGGGTGCCGAAGATGGAGACGTTCGGTCTCAGCGAGCCCCTGTTCCAGTCCCTGATGTTGCCCCAGTAAATTATGTTCTATAAGCAGCACGTGTTGCGCCACCAATTTTTCTGGCTGGTTAGCCAGCGGAGGTAACGGTTAGATCTGATGCCCAAAGAGGCTGCATTATTTTACCCAATTGAATCTTCCGATATTCTTAAGCCATGCATCAGATAATCCTTACGTAAATTTTCAAAATAAAATGATGTCAGCATATCCTTCAGGCTGTTGGTTAACTCGAGCAATGTGCTGTGTATTATTCTGCTTTCCAGTTTTAGGGTCCAGCCTTGAATTGGTGGGCCGCTCTCTTATTAGCTAACTTGGTTCGCTTTTCTTCTAGATTCGTGGAAAGTTCCTTTCGAGTAGCGAGCGAGATGAAAAGTGTATCCAATTTGAGTGGATTGGACAGGGTAGCCTGTCGGTTAGCCTGTTGGTGTTTCGGAATATGAGATTGAATTCTATAGAATGGCTGGATATGCATTAGAACTAGTTCATGAGCCTTTCGAAAGATTCAGAGATTTGTTGATGACTTTTCTTTTTCCTTGAAATCTCAGATGGCTCGAGAAATTGAGGTCTGGATTTTATTTGATGTTGTTGTTAATATTGCCCGAAGGTTCGAGGCATACCATAAGTTAGAGCGGGAAAGTAAGAGATCCCACGGCCCTAGTGGGTAACCATGGTACCTCATTTGGAGGTAAGAGTTCTGATTATTTTGGGAGGTCACCTTCCAGGTTATCTCAACTTGTGTCACTTGATTCTTAGAGTGCGCCAGTAGCTCATCAAGATCAGATTCAGTCTTCTCTTTACAGCTATCAACAATCTTTCCAGCTTCCATTTTTCAGCGAAAATGTGGTATCATTGTCGTGAGTCTGGCTATCCTTTAAAGAGTTTTCCGTTACTCCGGCGAGTAGGCAGTCATCCTTTCTCTCGTCAGGCACCTGCACAGTCGCAGGGGATTTCATTTAGATCTCAATCAACCAGAGAAATGCCACGATCCAGTAAAGGTTGAGAGCGTGGTGGCAGTTATTCTTCAGAAGGTAATTATCAGTGTAGCGGCTTAGTTCAGCCGCAGAGGCAGTTTTATGAACTGCCAGTCTGGCAGGATGCTGAGGCATCCGATGTAGTAGACCCGTGTATTTCTTCTTCCCTTATCTGTAAGTAAGATTTATCTTTTCGATCGATCTGGAAATGGTGTGTCTTATCATGTTTCAACGGTTTCCTTGGATATTGTCGTAATTAAGAATCGGTTGCGGTAGAGGAGCGAGCTTCTGGTATGATTTATTCCTGGAATTTGTGAGACCTTACTAATTTTTCTAGTTTAAATGTGAGAGATTTGGCAGTAAGTGTCGGTATTGTCTGCCTGGCATCTTGTTGTTCCATCTTCACTTATTATATCAAATCAGTTTATCTCTCTTCTCGGAATTTCGTGTTGGTTGGATTATGGGATTCTAGTTCGTCACCATCAGAAAGTGTTATCGTTTCTTCCGGTGCAAAGTGATTAGTAAGTAATATTCGATCTACGTATTTCATCTTGGTTCAAAACGCTAGTACAGTCACGTTATTCTATGAGCTTGTCTTAGTTATAAAAAGATTTTCTGGCAAATTGTCACCTTCTTATTGGGAGGTTAAATTGGCATAGATTTTGTTTCATAAAGCTCATTTAATATCTATTTCTTCAATTGCGATTCTTTGGCTAGCCTGACAAGAAAGTAGTCTAGCTCTGGTAGCCAAGCAATAAGAAGATGAACTTCCTGAAGCTCTAATTATTTCTATCCTCGATCCATTTCCATTTCTTCTTCGTCCGGCACTAGTGAGCTTGGGCGATTGGTAGCCGCTTGTGACGTTCCATGTGTTGAGCCAGAGTACGTGTTATTGTAGCAGGGCAAGCATATTATTATTTTGGATATCAGTTTATCCGGGTATCCATTCCTATGTATAGTATAGTGCTGGTTCTGTTTTTGCGGATCATCCAGTTTCAGGGGAAACTCTGCCGAAATTTTTATATAGAAGTACCATCCATCAGGCGGTGGTGTTTATGGCAAAGGTATGGAGTTGTGAACTCGAGAGTTGCAGCTGTTTGGCAACTCAAAAGGGTAGTTGGTAGCTTAGGTCTGCCTATGTTCAGCTTTTAGCCAAATCTTCTTTAGTCCAGTAGACTGTGCGAGAATGGTTATTCCTATTCAAATGGCTGCATGAGTTTGTGCTATAGGTGGAGGAGTCTTCCTCCAAATACTGAATGGTAATATTAAATTTCTGAGGTGTTGATACCACTTTTCTCACGACCCAAAGTAAGGCCACGACAGAAACCTACAGTGAGTGTTGATCATTGCTAAACCCACTGATAATCTATTAATGATAGAGATAAGCTGGTAACCTGATCATATATATACACGTACCTATCTGCTGAAAGCATAAAGTCTGGAAAGATGACACGACTTTAACTTGCTGCTAATTAGAACATTGAGCCACAAATTCTGCTATGTCACACTTCATTCCATCCCACTAATAAATCTGCTCAAGATCATGGTACATCTTAGACGAACCTGGATGAACAGTGTATTTGAAATAATTTGCCTCTATCATAATCTGTCCACGTAAATCTGCAACATCAGGAACACAAAGTCTATCTTTATACATGGAAACACCGTCAGTAGTAACCCTGTATGGTGACTCCAATTTTCTTCTGGCTATCTGTCTGTATTCAACTAGAACTGGATCCTCATACTGACGCTGTTTTACTTCATAGAAATTTAGAGTTAAAGGTCTAGTGCAGCTTGTCGACAATCCATCATTGGTGTGCATATCTCTTTCACACCTCAAATCTTTAAGAAGTTACTTTAACATTATAAGTGAACATGTAATCAACTTAATTGCTGGTATTTTGCCTCAGCTGAAGGTCCAACTACATGTCTCTTTTATATTTACTTTTTCAAGTCATAATATTTCCAATTCAACGACAATACCTTGAAGTAGATGTTCAGTCTGGAGATCATTCCTGGTCTGCATCATACTATCCAGAAGTATTTGCATGATCCTTATCCTTATATGATAGACCCTGTTAAGATGAACCTTTGACATACATTAGGATATGAGTAATTACATTTCCACAAAGAACTTGCGGAACAACACTAACATCAACTGAGATGTTGCCTAGTGTGTTTGTAAAAATGATATAGCTTGCATCAAATCTTCTATAGTGTGTAGTGACAAGGTACTTCAAAAGCTTCCCCTATTGTATCAAGCGTGAGCTAATTCTTAGTTCCATCGACCTGTTCTATATCGAAAGGTATATCGAAGAAGTGATTGTCGGCTGAATCATGTTAACCCATTCAAAGTTTCGTCTATCTTTGTTTCGAAAATGTAGAACTCTCCTCTCATTATCGAGGAAGGATCAGCTTAGTCAGAATAAGTTGGGCAACGATGTTATGATATTATCCAGAAATGTTTTAATCCAAGAGTTCGGTGTTCGTGTTATAGTTTTAATTCTTTAATCATGAGGAAAAAAAATTTTGTGGGATAGTTTATGAAGGTCGTGCAAATTCTTTTGTTATCAGCGTGAATCTTGCTTTAGACTTAGGCTCGTTCGAGGACGAACGAGAGTTTAAGTGGAGGAGAATGAAACGACCTCGGCCAGTCGTTTCGGAAGTTAGGACTCCGATTGGCGTGCCGATAATTTTAAAATATTCGTAATGTCTATTAGAACCTGTCTGTAAAATTTGAGCTAAATCAGACCTCGTTTGGTAGGCATCGGAAGAAGGGTTCAGTTTTTATCGGCGATAAATATTAAAAAGAGATTTTCGAGCTCGGTTTTGCCGAATGAGCTCCGATTCGAAATCCGAAAGTGCCGTTAGGTTCGTATGATTATTTGTGATTTTTATAAACTTTCGAAAGTGAATTTCGATGTTGTTCAGCTAGTTTCCGTTAAAATGCTGAAAGTTAAATAACTTCACTTCTTTTTATTTAAATTCGCATCTTGAGTTTCGGGAGTCCAATTTGAGATCCGCCTTCGCGAGTATGCTACATATATTTTGTATAACTTGTATGCAAAAGTTGGGATTACTTCGAATATCGTAGAGTACTGTTTTAATTTTTACCGTAGCAGCGAATTTTAAAAGTATAAAAAAAAAAGACAAAAAGAGAAAAGGACAAAAAAGAAAGCAAAAGAAAGGGCAAGGGCGGTGGCTGCATTTCCTTGCAGCAATAAAACAAAACACCATAACAGAAAACAAAAAACGAAACAGAAATGAAAAAGGAAGCAGCAGAGACGAAGCAGAGGAAAAAATGCCAGAAAATGAGAAAAGAGTCGGGAAAATTGTAGAATTTTTACCCCGAAACATTCAGGCAATGATCTTGATGCATTATTTGAGTTTATTACATGTGTTTGAGTATGTTTTAACGGTAAAACTTGGAATATTAGACATCGTTTTAATTAGTTCACTTAATAGTTTAAAGGGTCAAATGGACCCCGATAATAAAATAGATTATATATTCGTACTCAGGGAGTTATGGGCAACTTATAAATGTAATTTATTTAGGGTTTGGTTATGTGACCATAAACCCCATACATAGGCCTGGCCTGCGTATTGCGTATGCGAATAGGGTATCAGGTTTCCACCTGGATTGCCCTAAGGTGTGAGGAATGAAGCCTTTAGCGCAATGTGATATATTTTTCTGCTTATTGATCAGAGTGGGATCGTTTGGCAATGAATTCAAAGAATAACGCGGTTCTTGGTCGCAATGCTAACTTTTGAGAGAGGTAAGTGTTTATATCCATTTCTTTGAAGGCACCTGGCCTCATGGATTTTCTACCACGTGTTCCTTACGTGTGTAGCTGCCGATAGGCATACTCATTACGCCTTAGCTTTGGATTTACATTGTATATTATATGTTATGTCCTATTGTTGGTATAGCAATGAGGATCTGAGCATCGTACCCTGGCTGTAAGTTGGCATTTACTTCCCAGCTGTCGATGAGAGTCCCGCGCCGGTGAAGGGTTATTATTGCATCACATTGCATTCATATGCATTATATGTCATTCATATGCATTACATTGCATATCATATTGGGTGCAGGAGTATTCCGCCCCAGGAGCAGGAGGATTCCGCTCCATTGTATCATATTGAGGGTAGGAGGATTCCGCCCCAAGAGCAGGAGTATTCCGCTCTTATGTCAGCTATTGAGTGCAGGAGTATTCCGCCTCAGCTTTACATTATATCAGGTGCAGGAGTATTCCGCCCCAGGAGAGTGCAGGAGTATTCCGCCTCTGGTTTATATTATATCGGGTGCAGGAGTATTCCGCCCCAGGAGCAGGAGTATTCCGCTCCAGTTGGTTATCAGATTGGATTCCCCTCGAATGCAGGAGTATTCCGCTTCGGGATGGGACTACGGGCACATGTGACCCTTCGCATCATATTTCATTTCATTTCATTTTATCTCACTTCATTTCATTCCATCTCCATTCATACCATTGTGTACACTTACGGTACATGACTACTGTTCTGCTTATATGTGCATTGCATATTTGTTGATATGTTTTTGGCACGCATCTTTGGTTGAGTTTATAAGTTTCTTACGTCTTTCCGGTTGTTATCTGGCTCTGAATTTTTATAATTTAAATAAAAGGAATTTGGTCTATCTATTTCTTTTCTCCCTGGCTAGCTATCCTATTCTTTGAGGTGGCTAGTCTGCCCCACTTATTGAGTCCTTTTGACTCACCCTTTTTTTTGTTGTTTGTTTCTTGTCTATCTATTTCGTTTCGGCAGGTTCGCTCCAGGATTTAGTTCGCCATGTTGTTCAAAAGCGAAGACGACTTCAGCTGTCAGGGTGAGCCAGCTTTTATTCCGGATGGCCACCAGTTTATCGGTTATCATTTCAGTTGCATTTTTCTCCCTTCAGGAGATATCTGTTTTCTTTGTACTCTTAGATGTCTAGTCTGGATAGCCCTAAACCTAGTATATTGGGTAGTCAGCTGTAATTTCATTTGTACAGCTTAGTGGTATCAGTATGTCTGTTCTTTTTCTAAGTCTTGTTTTTATTTATGAATTGGATTATATTTATTTTCCTAATTTAATTGGTAAGGGTTCGCCCGACGAGTCTAGGGGAGGATGTCGGGTGCCCGCACGGCCTAGCCGGATTCCGGGTCGTGTCAATAATATAATTTTATTTTTTTTAAAATGTTTCCAAAAGAGTGAGTGTTCCATTCTTGGACTAGTTCTATAAAATTTGAAGTTGCATGTAATAAATTTGAATGATTTTGCCATGCATGTTGAACTAGCTGGGGAAAGGTGGGGTCACTCGTCCATATTCTCTCAAAACCAAAAGCCTTAGTGGCTGGAGAGCTAGCATGAAAACTTAGTAATAGAGGGTAGTGGTCAGAATGGATACGAGGTAAATGGGTGACAGTGGCCTCATGAAATAAAGTGATCCAATCATAGTTAGCTACTATTCTATCTAGACGTTCCAGAATAGTTGCATGTATTTTTCTTTTATCCGTCCAAGTAAATTTACTGCCCGAATAACCTAAATCTAACATGCTACAATAATTTAAGCAATTAACAAATAAATCTTACCGACGATTGCTTATAGTTGAGCCCCCATATTTTTCTCCTGCTCTAGTGATATCATTAAAATCACCCCCAATTAACCAGGGGCCATTTCTGTAATTATCAGCTACATCACAAAGCTGCTCCCATAATAATTTACGATATTGAAATTTAGGGCTAGCATAGACTGCAGTAAAAAGAAAAGGAGTAGAGGTAGGATTCACCAGAACCATGCAGTGGATGTTTTGGTAAGACACCTCAACATCATAAACATGAACTACATCTTCATTCCACAGTAGGTTCATGCCCCCAGAGTGACCCACAGCTTGTGATTCAGCAAAGTTAGTAACTTCATAGTCATCTCTTAAAAAAGCATGATCCATCAAGTAAGTTTCAAGTAAAACAACCACAGTAGGTTTATAATAATTAAGCATGGAACGAAAGTTCCTTCTAAAGTTTTCAGTCTGACAACAACGACAATTCCAAATAATAAAGTTCATAATACGGTTAGATTGTGGTGTTGGAGGATTCTGAGGGTCCTCTTACATGTTCACATCTTGAGTCATGGAGTTTTGTGGTGTGTTCGTTGGGTTGACCACCACTGTGAATTTCCCTACCTCCGGATTGGTTGTTTGACGTATGTCTATGAAGCATTTGGTCAGATTTGGTGGACAACTTAGGAGAAGCTTTTTTTCGAAGGGTTCTTTGAGGAGAGAGTATTGTAAGTCCCTGAGCCACCATATCTGCGTTTGTGTCTCCCTAATTTGTTCCATCACAGCTACTAAGTCTAAGCGAGTTGTTTCCTTCTGGTTCTACTGGACTGGGAGGGTCATTTGTCATTGGTGGAGTTGGCGGGGTCACAGGTTCGAGGGGCTATTGGGTGAGTTGGGAGGAGTAGGTGGGGTCATGTCGATTTCTTGGTGAATGCATGGTATGCCCGCTATGAATAGTGGGTAAAATGTAAGGTCGAGCGGGTTTGTCCCCTGAGGGATGGGGGAGATGATGAAAGTGAGTCATGAGGGTCGAAGCATTTGCTAGTGCCCAGTGGTATTGGTTGTAAAAGTCCATTGAAGTCCGGATGCCCTCCGTCACAATTTATGCTATGTCGAATGGATTGGTTATCTTGACAATCACTTCTTGGTTGTTGATTACCATTGTGAAGATCAGTCCATGATTGCGTAGTCCTAGTTCCAGCCAGGATTGTGGTGGAAGGTTCATGGTGTTTTGAGTGGTGTAGATGAGAGGTGCTAGGTGTAGGTTCTGCATTGTCGTTGGTATAGGGGAGAGTGGGCGTTGGTGCTGGAGACGAGGTATGGATAGACGACGGAGGTGTGTCGTTGGGAATTGATTGATATGATGATAGTTCTGCATGGGACGTTAAAGTAGTAGTTGTAATGTTTGTAGTGATATTTTGTGAAGATTGTATAGTGGAGAATGATGATTGTGTTGAGGTATTTGTAGAAAGTAGAGAGGGTAAATGAGGCGGTTGACGTGAGGGATTTACTGGTGACGTAGTGGATAGTAAAATTTCTGAAGTAGTAGTGGTGGACTTTGGTTGTGTATGGTCAATTTGGTCTAATGGCTGAAAGTCCATGAGATTTGCTGAAGATATTGGGTCTGCTATAATGAGTGGGCTAGTAGGGGGACTAGTAGGGATTATTGACCCTTCATTTTGATTGGCCACAGGGGTTGGCAAGTTAGACGTCGCGAGCTTTGTAGTAGTAGTTGTGGCATTAGGTGAAGGAGAAGTAGAGGTGTTTGATGCCATGTGTACTAGGGGAGTGTTGGAGAGATGGGCCTGTTGTTTCGTGGTTTGGACTTCCAACAAAGTGGTTTGGTCCATAGTAGTTGGGCTTAATTGATTAAGTGGACTATCTGGGTTTTTTGTAGATGTATCATAAAGAGGGTTATTAGTAATTAACTCTAAATTTGCTAAAGTACTAAAAACATTAGCCGTAGAAACTATAGCACCAGAGGTAATTAATGTGGAATCATGCTTAGATAGTTTTTTAACATAAATACTAGAAGTGGGCTGATTTGTATTTAAAAACTTACCCGATCCAGCAGGTGGGGTCCACTTACCTGAGGCTGATGGAGAATGTTTTTCGGTGTCAGTTGCTGAGCCGTTTTTGGTTGGGGAGATCTGTGGGCCCAAGCGACCTTTTCCACCTTTCTTAGGAAAAACAATAGTTTTCCATTCATTTTGTATATGGTTGGACTCCCCGTGGGGACGATTGTTGTGGTCTGCGTTATGTATAATTTTATCAACTGATAGCGGGTGGGATTCATTTGTGACATGAGAACAATTTGCAAGCTTGTGTCCCAACCGACCACATAAAGTGCACAACAAATTAAGCCCTTCATAATGAATGACATGTCGATGATGGCCAATAAAAACATGGGTTTTTAGAGGGTGTTCAATAGGTACTTCAATACATATTCGTGCATATCGACCACGAGTGGTATGTGATGTACGCAAGTATCTATTTTGAGTAATTTTCCAAACTTGGTCCCAATCTTTTGTAATATTTCATTGTCAGAGAATTCAGTGGGCAACTCAGGTAGGCGTAGCCAGATGGCGGAGTAAGTTAATTTCGTATTGGAAGCTACAAATTTTGGTTCCCACCTTCGCACAGAGAGGAAGTGGTTTAAGATGAACGAAGGGCCATCGTAAAGAGCGCGCATCATGTTTTCCTCACGTTGAAACTTAATGAGGTAAAATTCATTACCTAGGTCGATCAGAGGGATGGATTATGTAGGTTTCCAAAGAGAAATTAGTTTTTGTTTTAAATTTTGGTGACCAATCGATCTACCAAAGAGTTTAATGATTATAGAAAATTTCCATGGAGTATAGAGGCGGGATTTATCCGAACTAGTCAAGGGAATGAAGGTATCGACTACATCGTCAATGACGATCTCATCTGTAAGATCCACAGTAGAATGTGTAGTTTGGCAAGTACTAGGGATTGGATGGAGTTGCGAATTTGAGAGAAGAGTACTACGATAACTAGGGTTACTAGGCGAAGTATTGGTGTTTGAATTAGAGGGATCATCAATGTTCATGGAGCTTATGTCAGGAGGATCAGTAAGCGTTGGAATGGATGAATCGTTCAAGATAGAATCTTATGGAGTAGTATAGGAGTCGATGTTGAAGGTGGCAATCTGAGAAAGAGAAGTAGAGAGAAGAGGGAGAATTTTCTCACTCTAACCCATTGTCCTTTTTTATGAATGCTAAGTACGTAAGATATATAATCAACCTCAGTTGATCTTTTTAATTAATTTGTTCATTTTACAATGCAGTATAGTAACCAAAGATAACAGTATGAATATATAACAACGAGTGAGTAGTACGCTAAATCATTTCTTTACGGTAAATCATTTGCATGAAAACACTACTAAAATATCCGGGTTTTTCGACCACTGGATTTCGACCGACTTTCGGTCAAAGAATTTTTTATTTTTTTTAAAAAGGTTTCGACCGAAAATCGAAACTGCAGTTGTCCCCTCCCCCCCCCCCCCCCCTTATTACACGGCAGACCCCCTTTCCCCATTTCATCTTCTTCCCCAAAACACACATAAACTCTCTCTACCCCTTCCCCCCCCCCCCAACCTCTATACCCGAAAACCACCATAACCCACCCCCAAATTCAAAAATAAAACACATTCTACCCTCCTAAACACTACATATAACAAAAAATTCAAGGTAAATTCTTAGTTTTAGTGTTATTTTAATTATTTTCTAAAACTTAAATCCTAACTTTTTAACTCAATTTTTTGTAGTTCTTAAGCATATAACTAGTGGGGAATCATAATTAAGTGTTATTGGAGCATAAATCAACCTTGAGGTAAGCTTTTTGTTTTTTTTTTATATAATCCGAATTTAATTTTTTTTTAATTTTTTTTTTTAATTTCGGCCTATAATGTTGCATAGGTAGTTAGTTAATTATTAGTAAATTTATTTATTGTAGTTATTGTTGATGTCGAAGAACTTGTTTGGTGTTGTTAGGTTTGTGTTGTTTGGGATTGTTGTATTTGTTGGGGATTGTTGGAATTGTTTGGTAGTGGTATTTGGAATGTGTTGTTGGCTTTGGTATTGTTGAAAAGATGAACATGTTATGCCTAAAACGAATAAGTTTTTGTTGGTTTGAATTGCTTTGATAATGGTAATTAATAGGGTGTTAGAAGGAAATATTGTTTGTTTGGGGCATTTCATCAAACAAGTTGCAAGCATTAACAAACCCGGCCACATTAATCTTGCTATAGTGATTACAAAAAAGTGGCAAGCTAAGATAAAAAATTTATTGCGTTAGGCATAGCATGACATAAAACTTTATAATTTAGTAATTAAAAATTCATAATCTTATATTTAAAAAAATCATACATATTGTTTCTCAATCTTGCAATGTTTGTATAGATATGGACATTAATCGACGTCGTTTGTAGATGGATAATAGAAATTTTCCCGAGCGGCGGGGGTTGAGGCCTTCGTTTGTAGCGAGTGTTAAGGAATTTCTTGATAATGTCCGCACAACAGACGATTATTTCCTAAAGTAATTTGAATGTTTCAACAGGTATGAAGCGTTTTTTAGAAAAAAGAAGGGAATTAAAAAGGTAGGCGAGACATCAGCTGATGCGGCTGATGACACTTCTACTTCTCAGGTGCCGCATTCGCTTCTTACAGAAGCCCCTCCAAGATATGATCCAGATTTTTTCAGGCCCCCTGGCCCGTCTCAGTTGCCTCCTGGTTGGCGGCATGACTTCACTACTTATGACATGACTGAGACACAGGCCGTTCCCACACAGGCGATCCCACACAGTCCCCTTCTAGAGCTACTCCGTCTAGGTCTACTCAGTCGCCTTCAGACCCATCTAGCTCTTCCGGCCCATCGGTCCAGCAGGAGATCATGTACTATGATCCGAGGTCGCCCTATTACATCGGTGAGCCTGGCACATGGGAAGAAGGGCGGTTGATTATTTATCCCGAGGGGGATAACAGGTAAGTATCTTATTTTTTAAGTTCTTATCTATTTAATAATTAGTTAACGTTTAATTGTTAGTATTTCTATTAGCTCTTGTGATATTTATGTAGCTTTTGCCCCAACACTGATGCTACTCCGATACTGACGAGATGCATGAGATCTCAATGGAAAGAATCGTGGCCAACCTGGGGCGCGGTGCCCCCCTTATTTAAAGCAGCGGATAATGCAGGCTTTTGAGGTGATAAATATGCATCAGGTTTATTACTAATTTCGGTTTTTCTAATGATTATGTTTAAATAAAATATTTTGATGAATATTCCAGGCTGAGTGTAAGTGGCATCCGGCTCTGGACTATAAAGTCCGTTCCAACTTTCCAAAGAAATGCGGTGAGTTATTCAAGAATGCAATGTATATTGCGCGTAAAAAAGGAAAAATGCCCGGCTTCCTCTATGATCATCAATGGAAAGATCTGCAGCAATATTGGGAGACTCCCGAATTCTTGAAGAAGAGCGAACAAGGGAAGAAAGCGCGAGCATCAAGTAAGGGTGGATCGCTCCATACCGGTGGCTCAGTTAGCGCTGCGACGCAGAAGATGCGATTGGTAAAGTAATTTAATTTATATGAATTACTATAATCGTTTATTTTTTATCTAACTTGTTCTCTTCTTTAATTTGTAGGAAAAGAAAGAAAATCGGACAATTCCAATCCCTAAAATGCACAAGATCCGACATATCAAGAGTGATAAAAAGGGCGGAGAAGTCTGGGTCGAAGGTCGAGCCCCGCGCAAAAGAGGCCTGGGTAAGTTATTAAATTCAAACTTTTTCCGTGCCAATCCTTCAACGTTTATACTTCATATTTGTACCGTTGATATATTTCTAATTTTCAGGAAAGAGCTACAAAGGCCGTTGAAGAGTGGACCTCGACTCAACAATCTGAATGCGGAAGCAGTACCCCAGCTCCCCTAACGCTCGAGCAAGAAACCAATTTATGGTTGGAGGTTAATGGAGGGGTGAAGAAGGGGTCCGCATATGGCCTTGCAACACTCTATTCATCTGGCAAGCATAAGTCAAACTATTTGGGCACGTGTGCTACTGCTCCTTCAAGCTCTGCTGATCCTGGGGAAATGGCTCAGGTGAAAGAGGAGATCGCAGAGCTGAAGAGACAAAATGAAGCTATGCGCATAGCAAATGAGACTCATCAAAGACAAATGCAAGAAATGATGCAAAAGCTCCTTAAGCGCAGAAAAAAATCCAAAGGAAAGCGAACGAGCAGACGTCGACACAGTTCGTCGTCTCAGTATGATGCCGAGTCTAGTTCGGGTTCTAGCCAGTAGTGATAGTTGAACCATAAACTGTGTGTTAAATTTATTTGATAATTGTAACACTATTACTGATGTTGATTGACTTGTTTCTATTGTTTGGCTTGTTAGCCTTGTTGAATATCGTTTATTAATCTGTTTTGCCTGGTTTTGCTGCGTGTTCTGGGTGTTGCTGAATTTACAGGTGGTGTAGGGCTAATTGCAGATTTTATATTGTAAGTTTTTACAGATTTTCGAACATTTCGACCGAAAGTCGGTAGAAAGACCCTTTGACCGAAAGTCGGTCGAAAGGTCGACCGGCTTTCGACGGTCGAAGAACTCGTCATTTAAGAAAAAATTTCCAGGTTCTCCGACCGACTGTCGGTCGAAAGTCGGCCGACCTTTCGACCGACTTTCAGTCGAAGGCCTTTTTCGACCATCATTTATTCGACCACCGCAATCGATCGAAGATCAATCGAAATGTCGACCGTTCTCCGACTGATTTGGCGGTCGGAAAAGCCAGTTTTTCTAGTAGTGAAAGTCATATCTACTTAATTAATGTTCATTAGAAGATGATGCAGATGCAAAATTGCACGCTTGGAGGATTTGTTACTATAAATAAACAATGGCTTGAAAGTTGTTCCTTATGGTAAATTGAAATGATAAGCGCGAGGTTTCTTTGTTGAACTCATATGTCAAGAATCAAGATTACTAAAATCATTAATAATCTTAGCATTTTTCTCTTAAGACTTCAAGATTAATTATTCATAAACTCTCTTGCTTTGTTTTCCATAGTATCCCCACTGTCATAAATATATTTATCTATGATCTTCATAATCATGATAACATTCTTGAAATTATTTACACTATTATTCCACCTGAAGTTTTTGTAAGGTAAATTACATTTGTTCCACGTTTCATTAAACATGAATAAGACAGGCTGAACAATAAAGAGAAAGGACAATTTTAATAGTGAGTGTTGTATCGTAGAAATAGGTTCACTCTATCCCCAGTAAAATGAGCAATTCAACCCTATTAATGGGAAGTTATAAAGCTCCAAAACTTCTAACTTTCAAGAATGGTTAAATTTAATATTGCAAAATTAAATAGGTAGGCCACGATGAAGAAGGAATCAGCAGTCGGTACTAATTTAACCGATCTGATAACTTGGCATTAATAATTTCTTTTTCCCTGTCTAAGGAATCAATACGTTATATTTGGAAAATATTAGGAATATCGTCTTAGAAAGAAAGCAAAGGAAAGCATATTTGACCCGAAAGTTTGCCATTAGTTACATGATTTTGACTACTGACTGTTTAACCAACGTGATTCTTAAGCTTATAAAGGAGCTTCAAAATTCAAACAGACTTGTAGCAGACAATAAACAATATTATGAGTAAAAGTACAAACTTATTTGTAGTATAAGAACTACAGATATAAATTGAAAAACAGACAGTATACTAGTCTACCGAGAGCAATTCTCGCATAATAAAAGATGTGAAAACACACTAATGAAAGAAAAGGTTACACTTCTATACAAGTATTACAAATAATAAATCGAATTTTATAAAGTACCATTCCATATACCTAATATCCCTCAAACATGATATTTCATCGGGATAACAATTGGCTGATTGTCAGGATGCCAAAAACATATACTCATGTATTGTTTTCTTAATTGACTGCCATAATTACTTTGAGTCTCTCTTGACAAGGGGTGATCTTGACTCACGAAGTCTCCGTTCGTTGACCAATAACGTTGCAAACCTGTTACCAAACACAAAAATAAAAATACTTAATAGGTTTAACGAGTTTAAGTTTTTGTTTTTACCTTAAAGTGTATATATATAGTTAAATACATCCTTTATATAAACTCCTTTTATAATTCATTTGTCACAAAGACAAGGAAGGGCTTTTATAACACTTCTCCTAGTTGTGCACTTGTACCTATCATTATATGGATAATTTACAAGTTTTTTTTTATTATATAGAGTTGAAATACCGTAAATTTCTCTTAAAATATTTGACATATTTTCCACTATTAATTTTCTCAAAGTACAATCAAATTAAATAGTGATACCTCTTAAGGGCGTCTTCATTAGTGCCTCCTTTCGGAATTGGTTCGGTCAAACCTGTCTCCAAGTTTATCCTTGAAAGTGGTTTCTTCAATAAATTTTGACCTATTTCCACTAGCCTTTCCAAATTTTCCTTTGTGGCCACATCCACTGAGGATTCTGTTCCATTTAGATTATCCTCCTGTTAGTTTCAATAACAAAGAAACATTAGTAATCAACCACAATAAACCCAACAAAATTGAAAATAGAAAGGTAATAAGACCAAAAAATGTGTTAGTTCAATGAATTGCGCTATTATACGCAATCAAGTGACTTTTTGGGTGATCACATGTAAATTCTTCATAAACAGGTTTTACACTAGCCTACCTTCTAGGCATCTAATGATTAAATGTAGCCTCGGTAGATGAACCATGGAAAAATGACCTTTTTGAAGGTTCAAAAGGACATTATCTGCCATGATCTCACCAAGAAGTGGTCCTCAAAGTTTCTGGTACCTAGGCTATTTACGCAAAGATTTTTAAGGGAGGTCGAAAGTTAAAATTGGCACTGCAATATCTTATTTCTGAAATAAACCCTTTAAAAATGTATAATTGATGACCTAGCACAAATGGTAAATAATCTTTTATCATAGGTTAAAATTGATTGGTGTAAAAAAGATTTTTAACTGTAAGTACACGTAAAATTCTCTACTAGTGTTAGAGTATATAATTTCGAAAAATGATACTTACTTGAATTCGAAGGTAATTATTTTCACTGTGAAGAGCTTGAAAAACCACAGAATTATGGTAATCAACCATATCAGCACTTGAATGGCTGAAAACTTCGATTAGTGGTGTAGAACCTTGGTAAATCAACCAATCCAAAATACCCCATTTGGCTGCTATGGATGAAGTATATTTTTGTTCACTTTTTGCAGCTCCTGTCCCTATTGATATAACAAGGAAACGACCATAATCCATGGGTTTTATTGGGAAGAAATCTGGATTGTCCTTTATAATTTCTTTACTCACTTCTGATATTGCAACCAAAGCCTGAAAATAAAACACATGCCAATATATTTTTAGTGTTTTCTCAATTAAGTAAATTTTATTGTTGAAGATTCATACAAAAAAAAAAAAAAGGAAAGTGCAAATAGTTTTGAAAAGTAAAAAGTATTTATTAGAAAACTAAGAGTTGAAATAATTGTGGAGGATAATAACGTTTTCCAAAAGTGAGGGAAGTCATTTTTTCAATACTTTCCTTGAAATTTTTTCTCGTAAACCAAACACTAAAAAATTACTTATTTTCTAAAAAATGCAATACCGACAACACCATTAATTTAAAATTGAGATGGTTTAGTATTAATAGTGTGTGTACCGGATTATTAGCAGCAACCCCACCATCAATGAGATGATGTTCTCTAACATTGCCTTTGCCATCCTCAACTTTGAAACTGTGAGCAGGAAGATAAGTAGGAGCTGCTGAAGTACTAATGCAAACATCAGACAAGTTTGCATCATGACATGCGGATCGTCTTGTCTGCCACCAAAAATAAGTATATATACCTTTTGGTTAGTTACCGAAAAAATAAGGCAGTTTGTTATCAACATGTTATAGATACTATAACATTTTACGTACCCATCTTTAAATTTTACATATATATATAAATATAAAACTTTTGTGGTAATTAGTATTTGTATATAAGTTAAATCTGATGTATACCTCATAAGTGGAGAAAATGGTTGGCTGCAGTTTCTTGATATCAAAAGTTGGAATAACAACATTAGTTACAGTGTTGCTAAGGCGAGTATCTTTCAATTTCTCCTTGATAACCTCATGCAGGTACTTGCCATCATATTTTGGTCCTCTTATAGCTTGCACTATATTCCCAATTGGAGCAAACAAACCACTGCATGTTTGTGAATTCAACAAAAATTGTAATATTTGGTTAACATATGTACAAAAGGCCCAATAACACACTATTTTGACAACCGGCTATAACGTGCCCTTATACCTGATTTTTCATGTTAGCATATTGTATTCGCTTTAAAAAGTTATTTTTATTATAGGTCAACTTAATCAAATGATAAAACGTTTTTATGTTGATGTCCTATAAAACTCAATAAAGTGAAAATTATGTGACTACATACCTATTCTTTTGTGGAAAGATCTTTGGACAGTGATCTAAGTAGAACGGGGTAATGTCTTTGGCTGCATAAAGTGGACGATTATTTTCGTCAGGAGCAGTTAGCATGGCCGTGACAAGGCCACCGGTGCTTGTTCCAGCCATTACATCGAAGTAATCTGCAAGTCTTGCATTGTTTCCATCCAACTCCTGCAAATTAAAGAATTCAAGTTATGTATACTCAAAGTAACAATATTTTGCTTGATTAGTGTAATTTGATTTATTATCGTAGTCATTTTGTTGTCATTTTTCTAAATCACCAATTTATTCTTTTTGTAAAAATTTACCAATAATTACCTTATCAATGTCATGATAGGGTAAATAATATTAAGAGGTCAATGAATAGAAGTTAAATCACAAAATAAAGTCAGTACTCTTCCTGCTCTAAATTATGATACTATTACTATTTGGAGAGAAACAATTTTTTTTTCTTTTACTATTTTCTCGAACTCTTTTGATTATTTTGAATTATTAATTGTAGTGATTTATAGTAGTACTTTTCATCTAGTTTTCAAAAAATAAATTTTATAGTTGAAAAATAAACATAAAAAAACTAGATGTTTTCACTCTCGTACTCAATATCTTCGTCACATATATTGAGACTGAAAGATGTACCAAATAAGATTTTACATGCATGCGGATATTAAGGCCATATATAAGAAAAATTACCTGAAGTTGGGATTCAAGATAGCTGAGGATGACTGCTGGAATAATTCCTCGAATACCACCTCCATCAATGCTAAGAACGGTGATCAAGTCTCCATAAGTTGGAGGTTGGATTTGAGATGCTGTTCTCTTCATTTCTAATAATGGCGTAATCTATTAAAACTGAACCAGTAGAGGGTATTAAAAAATGATTCTAATAGAGCTAGAAAGAATTGGACAAAGTTGATTAACTTATAAAGTGTGTATAATGAGAATGTTGAAGTAGTTTATGATATTCCATTGCAATGTACAAGGGAACATATTTATAGGCCTCAGTTTGAGAGACTTGGTAACTGAAGGTCATAGAATGCCTTAGCAAATAAAGAAAGATTCAATAAAAAATGGAAGAAAATTCTGGGAAACAAATACCAAGGACCGAGTGTCATGAAGTCATCAAATTAATTATACACGCTAGAAATGTCTTTATCCAATTACATTGGACTTCTTAACAACAAAAAACATTTGAATTTTCTTGCATTGAAAATTAATTTTTCTTGTTCATCATGCAAAAGCAGCCAGCGAAAAGTACTCAATAATCGTAAAGTTTTGTTGGTCACTGAATGATTTACTGGCTATGAAACTAATAGCCTGTTTAGTCAAGCTTTTGTAAAATTAAAAGTACTTTCATTCTTATACTACGAATAGCGTAAAGAATATATGTTCATGCTATGGGAGCACATCTACTTGTGTATCGGGTAATATAGTTTATTTTTAATATTACATGTACCATATTGAGGGTTACATATAGATATTTTTTTTAATGACATGGTAAAAGTTTTGTATACTATAATTGCATATAAATTGAACTTCAAAACACAAAGATCGATATTTGACCTGAGAACATTTGAATTATTCTGAAATCATATTTTTTCTTTCAAGTAATATTAAAAATATTTCTTACGTGAAAGAAATCAGTTTCAATCGAGAAAAGGTTAAATGTGAAATAATAACAGAATCGTCAAAGATTATCTCTACTTGTCGTGGCAGATAATCTGCATTTATTTTTTATTATAAGGGTTACCTATACATATCATTCCTTATCTAATACTCTACTATATAAATGAAACTTCTATTTTAAAGTTTTGACTGGTCAACCCTGCGAGACACTTCACCTTATTCTTAATCTCATCTTTTCTTTAATATTTTAGTTTAAATATCTCTTATCGTGAAAGAAATGTTTTTAATTTGAGAAACGGTCAAATCTAGAACATCGATCTTTTCTTTGCATATAACGAGTACTAGTCTTTGGTCCTCCTATCATTGGATCTGGAATTTTCAATGTTTAAAAACTGGTTTAAGAGAATGAATGTATACCTGACGGTACTATTGCAATTAGTCAATGATTTTTCCAACTAGAAGAGTAAGAGATGTCATTTCCTCTCCTGAACTATGTCTGAAGTTTCGTCCTAAAGTATAATGTGATAGACTGTGTATAAACAAAGTCCCAATTTTACCACACTTCTTTAGGGAAAAACAATTAAACTCATTCATATATTATCTAAAATTAAATTTTGTTATCCATTATACTTTTAGTCCATTCTGAGCATATAGCCAATTTGCATTTCTTCCTCTCGTATTTTTCTTATTAGTAACGCAGCTCGAGCTCAATTCGTCCAAATCTTTTTGAATAATCAAGGTCTAAATTTTTCCCTTAATTTTTTTACTATGATATATTTAAAATTACATTCATATTGATCTTCATTAGTGGTTAAGGAAAAGATCAAGATTTCCTAATGATAGGATAATTCTTAATATTAGATCAAAAGACCAGTGGATAACAAAGCTGCTTAATCTTGAACTTACATGGGTTATTAAATTCGAGTACTTTCCCTCCTTTCATTACACTGCACAACATATACAAGAGGAATATGGCTGATCTCATTTTTCATTTGTTATTCTATTTATAATCGAGATATGTTAGTTGTTTTTATTGGTATTATCAGTACAAATGTCGTTGCATCTATCTAAGAGGTATGCCTATACAAGGAAAGAGATTAATTTGCATATGGTCCACTTAACAGCAAATACACACTCTTCTTCTTCTTCTTCTTCTTCTTCTTTCTTCTTCTTCTTCTTCTTCTTCTTCTTCTTCTTCGCATGCATCACTACATATTCCCATTTAATTTGATTTGTCATCCTGTGAGATTATTTGCTTATTCTTGATCTTACCTTTTCTTTAATTTTTTTTTTTAAAAAGTTTAAGTGTTTCTTATCGTGAAAGAAATGAGCTTATCATTGGAGCTAAAATTTTCAAGTTTTAAAGAAATGGTTCAACGGAAAGTTTGCATAAACTTACCATTCAATGTCGAGAAATTGCTTTCTTCTTCCACATAACAACATTAATAAAAGAGTAGCGTCTACAACTTACTTGATAGTACTGCTACAAACCAATGATTTTCCAACTAGAAAAGTAAAAGATGATTTTTATTATTGATCTCTTGAACCACACATCAGAAGTTTTACAACTCATTTTCTTTTAAAAAAAATAGAAGAGAATCTTTGTCAAAGAAGATGAACTAGCACACGATTCCCTTTCTTATAATTGAATAAGAAAAAGAAAAGAAATTAAGGGTGTGTTTGGTATGAAGGACAATATTTTTTATGGAAAATAAGTGAATTTTATATTTATTTTTCGGTGTTTGGTTGCTAAAAATAAAATAATTTTCTGACCATCTAATAAGGGGTAGGATGAGAGTGTGTTGATGGGGTAGGAGGTAGAGGGTGTGCACCAGGGGCAGGGGTTAGGTGCGCGTCGGGGGCATTGGGAGGGGTAGAGGTGGGGTAGGGATGGGGGTAGTAGTAGGGGTTAGGGGTGAAGATGGGCTAAGGCTACGAGTTAGGGTAGAGGTTAGGGGTGGGGTCGGTTGGGGGTAGGGTTGGGGTATGGTAAGAGGTGGGGTTAGGGTAGGGTGTGGATGGTGCTAGGGGTTTTTATCGGTCGATTCAGTTCGGTTTTGGACCTTATCGATTTAAAGTATCGATTTTCGGTTTTTAAGTGCTAAACCAATAACCAAACCAATAAGATATCCGTGTTTTCGGTTTATCGATTTTAAGTTCTTATCGGTTCGATTTTCGGTTTAACCATTAAGAAACTTAAGCCTTACCATTGTAAAATAATTACCGCTTAAACGACTGCATCCAATACAAAATCGACTTCATTTTCATAGCGGATTCAAATGCCTCTTAAAGCATTCACCATATTCAAAGAAGAAACTAACAATATATTCAAATGTGCTTTATTGTTCTATAAACTAATAGAGGAAGTGAGGATTGAAATAGTAAATCGATGTTTGAAATTGAGGAAGTGAGGATTGAAATAGTGAATCGATGTTTGAAATGGATGAGGTGAGCTGAAAACTACACTAGTTAAAGAAGACTAGGATTTGAAGTTTTCAAATTCCAACTAAAGTAAATAAGTATACTACTTTTATATACATAAGCGTAAGATAAAATTAAAAGTTTTATTAGGTTATCGGTCTAACCAAAGCAAATGTGCAAAACCGATAACCGAACCGATAATAATCCAATAATTTTTTTTGTAAATCATTAAAAAATCGATAACCCAATAACGCAATTTCAATAATCCAATAATTTTTTATCGGTTCGGTGTATCGGTTTAAGCCGAAAAATGAACAGCCCTAGATGGTGCTAGGAGACAATGAGTATGAATAGTCAAATTTGAAAAATACTCTCCCTTCTTTCACAAGGAAAAACATTTTCATCCAACTGAAGGAAAATGAGTTGTTTAAAAATTATTTTCCAAAACTTTTAAAGCCAACCAAATATGAGAGAATTAAACACACCCTAAAAACGGTGGACCAATTCATAGTATGTCTCAAGGAAGAAAGCTAATATAAAAGAAGAATGGGATGGATCTGATAAAGTACGTTATTTGTATTAAGTATCTATGACAATCAACCTCAATTTTTTCCTTTTTTTAGTTTTATTTTATAATGCAGTAGTCCAAAGACTCCAAACTAAGATAAAAGTCCATTAAATAGAACTGAAGGGGTAGTACGCTAAATCATTTATATAGAAAGGTTAGTCATAACAAGTTAGAATATATTAACTATATATGTTTATTCTACTTGTTGATTATGTTAGAGGATTGTATAGATGCAAAGTTGCACGCATGGAGGCTTTGTTAATTTAAAATATTGACATAGTGCTGGTCCATAAGTGCAAGATTTCTTTGTTGAATGAACAATCATCGGTCAAGAATCCAAAATACAAAATCATCGATGACTCTTATAAACATTATTTTTTTCCAGATGACTCTTATAAGCGTTAAGATCAACTTTCTTCTCGTTATTGATTTAAGACTTTGAGATTAATTATTCATAAAGTCTACTCTTGCTTCATTTCCCTCAGGCCTTAGTACCTTCACCGTACGAAATAAATTTATCTATGATCTTAAATTAAGATTCCTAATTGTATTATTAATGCTTTCTTGGAATTACTTATTTAAACCTCTGTTTTAAAAATTAAAATCAGAATTGGGGCTCCTCCCGTGACGAGATACTCGTAAAATGTCGGACTTTCATGGGGGGCTTTTGCCGCAAAATGTGTGGGCTTACGCCCAAACGCACCGGACGTCTTACGCACGGGCCTCACCCTGCAGTTCTTCATGCGATTATGTGTAATTAGCCTTGTAATCCCCCAAAATCACTTTATTAACCATTGAATCTTCACAGAGACTCTTCACTAATCACATATACATTAGAAGTTGAGAACATTGAAACACATAATTATAGTTTCGATTACATTGCAAATTACCACTAAGAACAAGATGATATTGGATTATGACAGGAACTCTTTATCTAAAATCTATTCATGTATTAACTATTTCTAAGTATTTATTATTTGATCTTCCATTTTTTCTCTTTATAACCTCTAAGTTGCTTAATAATTTTTCTTTTTGTATTTATGATGTATAAAACCTATCAATTTAATAATCAAGTAATAGCGAGTAACTATCTATATACAACTATATTCATATATTATTATTATTTTTGTTATGGATTATACAATATGTTGAGCTCTTTGTCAAATTTTCAATTTGTTAAAAACAAATGATGCTAGGGTTTCATCTTGAGACTGTGAATGATTCTCGTAAATAAATAATCATTTTTTTTGTTTACCTAAACTTTTGTTCTTTGTCAATGAGAAATTTCAATTATGAAGAGACTGTAATTATTGACGAGAAAATTTTAAATTGTAGTATAAAAACTAAGTATTCTTTATTCATTTATGAGATTTACATGACAAATTTTTAATCCAGAATAATATGTTTTTACTTTTGATTTTTAAATTTTCCGGACATTGTGCATAATTTATGTGTCATGATATCATACATATGTTCGTGTTATTCATTATTATGTTATAATTTATTTTAGATATTTTTATAATTTATTTTATTTTTAAATTTATGATTTTAATGTATTTTTGTAATATATATCTATTTGACACTAATTTTTTTTTTTATAAATTCATAATATTGAAAAATTCATAGGGCTTACGCCTGCCTCGAGGCTTACGCATCGCCTCGTCCTAGATAAAATGCCTCACACCCACATCTTTGAAAACACTGATTAAAACTACTAAATCGCATTGAATTTCTTGTAGGGACATTTACGCCACGTGCCCAAGAATCCAAAAAAAAATTACTCAAATCTACCCATTTAACTTTGGTTTTCATTCTATACCCATCCGGTCAAAATTAATTACTCACAGTGCCCATTCAGCTAACAATATTACCCGTATGCCCATCCAGATTTGTCTTCCACCCTTAAATCCTTTCCTCTTTTTTTGACTTTTCTAAGCCCTAGCTAAAATTCCAATATACTAATTAATTCATTATACTTTGTAGCACCTCTTCTCCTACCTCATCTTAACTCTTATCTTCTACCATAATATGCATAAATCTCTTTTCTCAAACCTGGTGTAGAGTTGATGATCTTCTATTTATCTTTTTTTTTCCTCAAAAAAAAACCTTACAATTATTTCTATAAAATTTCTTAATATTAGTCAAAGGAAGCAATTAAGTTTCCACTCTAAGAGTAGGAACAATTTTGATCTTAATTGAGGAAGTATATATTTGGACGAGCAAGTTCAAACTTTTATCTTTTGTCTATTTCAAGTATTATGAATTACTTTTTGCTTGTTTTATTGGAAAAAAAGTGAACTTTTATTGAAGTTATCAGAATTTGACTATGGTGTTTACTCCACTGTCTAATATTCTAGATTTGACATAGTAATATGTGAAATTTATTCAAGCAATTTTCGAGGTCATAGATCACCGTTTGGACTGTAATCAACTAGTCCTGTTGATTGTGGAAAGGTCCAACCTTTACTTTTGAGTATTTCAACTATTGTGAATTTCTTTTTGCTTGTTCTTTTGATGTAAAATAGTGTACTCCAATATTTTTGTTATTACTATATATTTTTAGAGGATAATGTATACGTTTATGGTATATATTGTTATTTTTTCTCTGAAGAATGCTATGTTTTGATAAAAGTAGAATCCAATTTTTCATTATCACTATATACCCTTAGAGTATATTGTAAACACTTGGAGTATATTGTATACTTTTACAGTACACAATGCTAGTTTTACCTTTGAAGAATGATGTGCTTTTGAACAGTCTCTAAATTTACAAAGTGGTTTCTTCAATAAATTTTGACCTATATCCACCAGCCTGTCCAAATTTTCCTTTGTGGCTACATCCACTGAGGCTTCTCTTCCACTCAGTACATCCTCTGTTAGTTTCAACAACCAAGGAAAATACTATAATCAACCACTACCCATGAAAAATCTCTGTTTTAAAAGGTAGTTTTGGGACTCGTCCGGGACTCGCCTGGGGGCGGGGCACTTGCAAAACGTCCTGACACTCTCGGGCATCGCTTAGATCTGTGAGGCTTACGTCTCAAGCACCCGACGATGCGCCCAGAGCACGCTCAACGCTCAACGCTCAGGACTCTCCTTATAGAACCTATGCAAATGACATGTCCAATTCTCTAATTAAGATTGTTCATCCACAATTTTCTTTATAAATGAAGTTATATTCATCTATAGAAATTCAAAAATTGAGTATAGCTCAATTAACGAGACATAATATTACATGTATTATAATTGAGAATATCATGAGGGTGAATATCATTTGTACACTTAATCTAAAAATACATAGTCAATATTTATAATATAATCACTTGTTATTGGTCTTCATGTTTTATTTCAATCACTCAAAATTATTAGACTTCAATTATTTTACAATTTAGAAGCAATTTTATATTAATCAATGAAGAATTAATGTTTTAAATTATAATAGTAATAAATTTTATTGTTTATTCACTTTTTATAGAAACAAACTTTTATTTTTGATTGCTTGAAAGTTAAGGCCTCATGGTTTATTTGTATCTCATAAAAACTGTAATATTATTCAATTTCTTACAATTGTTAAAAAGGTTAGATCTTTTGTTTCTATAATCTTTTTCTTATTTTGAATTTTCTTAATTTTTTTATACTTTTGATTTTTTTTGGCTCATTAAATTATTTTATTAATTTAAAATTAATTAAAAAATAAGATCCATGGGACTTACGCCCTATGTCTCATAAAACGCCTCGCCTTGTGCCCCGTCTTTTAAAACATTGCTTCGAATACAAAAAAAGTACTCTAATAAGTTCTATACACTATGGAGATAAAAGTTGTGTTCATAATCATGTCATTATTTAGGTAATTATAAGCAGTGTTTTCACAAGTGAAGTCGTTGGGCGATGCATTTTACTTGACAAAGGACGAGGCATAAACTCCGAAGCGCTGGGGCGTAAGCCCCAAAAACCTTTAAATATTATGAATTTCTAAATTTAATATAGTGTCAAATAAATATATATTACAAAAATATATTAAAATCATAAAAAATTAAAATAAGTAGAAATTTTTTTAAAATAAATTATAACATTACTACATAATATTAACGTACATCAGATATCATGAATTACGCACAATGTCCGAATAACCTAAAAATCAAAAGTAAAAACATATTTTTATTGGATAAAAAGTGTCACGTAAATCTCCTAAATGAATAAAGAATAGTTATTTTATAATAGTTTGAAATTTTCTCTTTAATAATAAAATATTTTCGTAATTGAATTTTTCCTTTGACAAAAAATAAACTTTTAGATAAATAAATAAATAATATTTTTCGGAAATAACTCAGTGTCTCGTGATAAAACTCTAGCATTGTTTACTTAGATAAATTAAAGATTTGACAAAAAGCACTATTAACATAATGTATAACCCATAACAAAAATAGTGGCATATGAATATAATTATATATAAATATAAATAGTTATTTCCTATTACTTAACTATTACTAAAATTTATACCTCATAACACAAAAAGAAGAATGATTAAGAAAATTGAGATTAAAAAGAGAAACAACAGAAGATTAAACAATGAAGACTTAGAAATAGTTTATACTTGAATAGGTTTGAGATAAAGGGTCTTATTATAATTCAATATCATTTCATTCTTAGAGGTAATATGCAAAATAATCAAAACTATAATTATGAGTTTCAATGTTGTCAACTTCTAATATGTGATTAATAAAGAGTCAATGGTTAATAAAGTAATTTTTGAGAGTTTACAAGGCTAATTAGACATAATTACATGAAGAACTGTAGGGCGAGCCCCGTGTGTTAGGCGTTTGGTGCGTCTCGAGCGTAAGCGCCTCAAGAGGCAATAGCCCCCCATGTATTCCCAGAGGCGTTTTACGAGTGCCTCGCCCCGAGGCGAGTTCCAATTCTGCCTTTTTTAAAACAGAGATTATAAGCAAATCTGTTAATAAATATTAAGTGGTAACTTTAGTAAAAATATTAAGCTAATCTATTAGCACATATTAAAATCCTTTGATGACGTAAAATTCTATGATACATGCAAATCAGGACATATAACTAAATAAAAAAGTGATACTCACTTGAATTCGAAGGTAACTATCTTCACTGTGAAGCGCCTGGAAAACCACAGAATTATGATAGTCAACCATATCATCACTTGAATGGGTGAATACTTCGATTAGTGGTGTGGAACCTTTATGGATTAACCAATTTACAAGACCCCATTTAGCTGCCATGGATGAATTATATTTCTGTTCACTTTTGTAGATCCTGTCCCGATTGATATTACAAGGAAACGACCATAATCCATGGGTGTTATTGGAAAGAAATCTGGATTCTCCCTTAAAAAAATTTTGCTCACTTCCGTTATTGCAACCAAAGCCTGAAAAACGCATGCCAATTTCTTTTAGTGTTTTCCTAATATTACTACGCAACTTTCTTGAAAAAAAAAAATAAGAGAAAAGGTTTAGTGGATGTTTAGTATGATGGTAATTATTTTCTGGAAATTAATAACCATCCTGAAAAATGTTTTTGCTGTTTGGTTGGAGAGTGGATATATTTTCTAGAAAAATGCTTTTTAAGGATTTTGATGAAATACTAGACAATTGGATAGTTTTTTGATGAAATTTTTGGGTATTAAACATTGAACAATGTTCTGGTGTTCGTTATAGCGCTGATAATGAAGTTAAGAATTGAGATATTATGAAAGTTGAAGGATATTGATTCTACTCAGAAATAATGTCATTTCTGAATACTTTTCTTGAAAAATATTTTTCAGCAATTAAATGAGTATTTGGAAAATACTTTTTAAAAAAAAGGGTCATAGCAAACACAACCTTAGTAATAAAGTATGTACCGGGTTATATGCAGCAACACCACCGTCGATGAGATGATGTTCTTGAAAGTACAAGAGGGGGGTGAATTGTATCTTTTCTAAAAATTCCTCAGTCGACTGCTTTACCGAGACAGTCAACTAATACTGTAGCAGAATAAAGATACGCAATAAACTGTGCAGTAATTAAAGTGCAGAATATAAAATTGACACAGCGATATTTTATACTGGTTCGGAACCAATGTGGTATCCTAATCCAGTCCCCTTGGGTTGCAAAGGAGTTATCTCTTTAGCTCTTTGATCTTGGTTACAAGGTTTGTGGTTTTCCTCGTTCACCACCAACGATCTACAAGGTTGGTTTTGACACGCTCACCAACAACGCAGTGATGGTTTATCGCTAACCAAAAACGTCTTTCCCTGATGGTTTTTCCAACACGCTCACCAACAACGGACTTGTCTGATTTATAGCTAATCAGACCAACTTCTTGACACCACTATTACCTCCACCCCAACTCTCTTTCTTTTCTTTTCGTACACTAGTAGACTCTCAAGAATACAGTGATTTGTAAGAAGTAAAAGCTAAGAGAGAATGTAGAATGTCAATAGAAGCGTGTCTTCTCAACTTGTGACTTTTTGAATATATAGTTGTGAATCTTGAACTACTTGTTGAGACCTTCCTTGTATAGTAGCCTTCAAATTGATTTCCTCGATTGTCAGAGAATGTAGAATGTCAATAGAAGCGTGTCTTCTCAACTTGTGACTTTTTGAATATATAGTTGTGAATCTTGAACTACTTGTTGAGACCTTCCTTGTATAGTAGCCTTCAAATTGATTTCCTCGATTGTCTTCATAATTGATTGAGAGGAGTCTTTATTGAAGAGATAATCAACCCAAGAGAATTGATCATCAAAAAGATTTAGATCTTTTGAGAATAAAGTTAAAGCTATTTTTCCTTCCATAAATAGTCTTGCCTTATAAGTTTTCGTCGTAAACTTGAATCTGGACACCAAGTAGATATTGTGAGACTTCTCAAGATTCTGATTCATCCACTTGCTATTTTTAAATTAAAATAGGTTTGGTGAGCTTAGAGCGCTATTTCCAAAGAATTTCCTTGATTAGAAATATATCCAATCAAGTGGATACATATATGTACTTCCAGCATGAATAAGTTATTCTCTATAAAATACAAAACTCCTTTATGTTGAGTTTGCCACATCTTTTTCCTTGTTGCAGAATCCTTCATTCCATGTAGTAAATAATTCCAGCAAATTGAGCTTCTTTAGTTTCGTGAAAATATCCTTTTCAATCTTGAAAAATAATCTCTTTCCATAATATAGATTATACTACCATCATAATATATTCATCTTCCATAATCAACATGGTAGAAAATATTTCCTTCATTGGCTTGTAGTAAATTCTAATATCTTTCTTCCATATAAAATTTTACCAAACTTGTATAGCAAGAATATTTAATAATCTTTCCATAAAGTGAAATCCCAAGAATGGTAGTCTTCCAATATTCCTTTCATAGAGTAGAAGATCTTTCTTTGTAGTAATTTCTTTCAAGTAAATTAATATTTGAAATCCAAAATTCAAATATTAATTCTTCCATTAAGCGGAGATTAAATCTTGAAAAATAATATTTTCTCCCATAATATTTTCTTCACCATATTCTTCTTCATGAGCAATCCTACAAAAAATAGATTAACCACAAGTAAATGTTCATTGACTAAATAACTTGGTTTGTTATCATCAAAATCAATAGGTGAAACCTTGAGGCTAACCGTTCTCTAACATTGCCTTTATCATCTTCAACTTTGAAATTATGAGCAGGAAGATAAGTAGGAGCTGCTGAAGTACTGATGCAAACATCCGACAAATTTGCATCACAACTTGCGGATCGTTTTGCCTGCAACCAAAAGAAAATATCGCGTTTGCTTAAAAACTAGATATAAATGAAGTACTACCATAAAGGAAATTTGTACTCAGTATTTTCATTATCAATTCATCTAAAGGATAATTATAACTGATGTCTTATAAAAAATAAAAGTAAATTTTACTAGTAACTGTCATCACATAGTAAGATACGCTGATATAAGTAATACTAAGTTAAATCAACGCATACCAACTTTTTGATATCAAAAGTGGGAATAACAACATTGGTTACAGTGTTACTAATGCGAGTATCTTTCAACTTTTCCTTGATAACCTCATGCAGGTACTTGCCATCATATTTTGATCCTCTTATAGATTGCATCATGGTCCCAATTGGCGCAAACAATCCACTGCATGTTTGATTTGGACAATCAAAATTGTAATTTGGTTAACGCCTATACAAAAGGTAAAGGATACACAATCCAAATCATACCTATCGTCTATATAAATAATTTTTACACTATTGAAATAGTTTAATCAGTTATAATATGTTATTACTTTATAATGTCCCAATAGGAACTTGGAATAATCTGACCCAAAAGTGAGGGTACCAGAAACAGGTGAAAAACTAAGTGGAAAATTACGAGTTACTATTGTTATAGCTCGACTTATAACCAGTATAAAAAATCTACACAATGCAACTATGCAAGTGTATGAAACTCTAATTAGAGCTAATTTAATATACTTCTTTTGTGGGAAAATCTTTGGACAGTGCTCTAAGTAGAAAGGGGTAATATCTTTGGCTGCATAAAGTGGACGATTATTTTCGTTGGGAGCAGTTAGCATGGCTGTCACAAGGCCGCCGGTGCTCGAGTAATCTGCAAGTTTCGCATCCTTCCTATCCAACTCTGCAAATTTAACAATTTAATTAACATGCATTTATCAGTGTATAACGATGTTTACTTAAGTAGTGAAATTTTACCTATTATATCAATTTAATTAGTAATTTATTTATGTTTATCAAGTGGCTATAGCCTATAAAAGTACTGTTATTTGTCTGCACTTTCGATAATGACCAAAACAGAAATAGACGAAGTAGAAAAATTCCAAGCCAACAGTATACACTACCTGTCCTTAAGAAATGTAATCCCTTCACAGTTACCCAAGGTTTGTGGATTAATTTCTCCCAGGATAGAGTGGAATTATCCTCACTGTGATAGTGGTAATTCAAATCACAGTGAACAGCGAACTCAAATAATGGTAGCAAATCACACTGACTCAAAACTTACTTTGTTTTGAAAACAAATGCAAAAGTAATGAGAGAGAGAAAGAGAGTATGAAATTTTTGGATGAACAAAATGAGGCAAAATGCCTCTTTATTTATAGCCACAAGATTTGGAGTGAAAAGGCATGAAGGTGTCTTTTCATTTTGCTAAAGTGGCTATTCATGAAAGGCAGCCTTCAAGGTAGCTGTTCAATGAAAAGATGTCTTTTCATTTTGGTGAAATGGCTGTTCATAAAAGGCAGCCTTTAAGGTGGTTGTTCAATGAAAAAGTACCATTTCATTAACGTTACGGCTTTTGGGAACTTTGGAATATTTGCATAAGTATTCCACTCTTTAATTTCGTTACGAAAACGGCTCCAAATCAAATATTAATATTTGATAAATATTCCATTCATTTCCAATTCACACCACTTTACCTTCTTTCCAAACTCAACAATCCCCCACATGAATGGGGAATGGCTATATGAAGAAAACATGCAGAAAACTGTGTGATTTGCAAGTAAGAATTAATTGCATCTGGATAAGTGGGTTTCCCTTTGAACGTTCCGTAGTGAACATATATCGGATATACTCGGTCAATCGGTAGATTTGATATCTTTGAACCGTCGAACTTTGGTGTATACCTAGACAACATATGTCACACAATCTTGACCATTTTTTGTTCTCATTGTTGTGTTCGTTTCAGCCATGAACATCGCCTGGTTCATGAGTGCGTAGAGAATTGGCCTTACAGAATTCTCCTTGAAGCGGCTTCCACTTCACACTCACATAGGTGATTTCTAAACGTGTAATCCCGTAGATCTACATTGTTTGAAAAACCCCGTATCAAACTTAGATAATCATTAAAAAATGTCTTTAACGTTTTATCCTTGGTACTAAACATTGTCTTATTACGAGGATGGGTTGAGTTTTTTGACAATGTTGGAGCGGTCGTACACAACTTTGTTTGAGCTCATTGAACCTAGATCTTGGGATCTCCAGTCTTCTAGGTAGAGTTACCGCCATGACGACTTGTCCTCGGCCATAGTCCCATTCCTCTTGATGATCTCTCAACATCATCTCTAGTTAAACCTTTAGTAAGTGGATCCGATATATTATCCTTTGACTTAACATAGTCAATTGTGATAATTCCTCTAGAGATAAGTTGTCTAATGGTTTTATGTCTTCGTCGTATATGACGATTTTTACCATTATACATAAGGCTCCCAGCCCTCGATATTGCCGATTGACTATCACAATGTATACATATAGGTGTCAACGGCCTAGTCCAAAATGGAATGTCTTCCAAGAAGTTTCGGAGCCATTCAGCTTCTTCACTGGCTTTGTCCAAAGCTATGAACTCAGCCTCCATTGTAGAGCGAGCAAGCAAGGTTTGTTTGGATGATTTCCAAGTTACCGCTCCTCCACCTATTGTGAAAATATATCCACTTGTGGATTTTGATTCTTTTGAGCCGGTGATCCAATTTACATCACAATATCCTTCTGTAACAGCGGGATACTTATCATAGTGCAAAGCATAGTCTTGGGTGTACTCCAAATAACCCAAAACTCGTTTCATAGCCATCCAGTGATTTTGTCCAGGATTACTTGTGTATCGACTCAGTTTACTTATAGCACAAGCTATATCTGGTCGTGTACAATTCATGATGTACATTAGACTTCCCAACACTCTAGCGTAGTCTCGTTGAGACGTGCTTTGTCCTTTATTCTTTGTAAAGGCAAGATTGACATCAATTGGAGTCTTTGAAGTTTTGAAGTCTAAATACTTGAATTTTTCCAGGACAATTCTGATGTAATGAGTTTGAGATAATGCCAAACCTTGAGGAGTTTTGTAAATTTTAATACCCAAGATTAAATCCGCAACTCCCAAGTCTTTCATATCAAACTTGCTAGTTAGCATACGCTTAGTAGCATTGATATCAGCAATATCTTTACTCATTATTAACATGTCATCCACATATAGACAAACAATGACTATATGATTTGGAGTGTTCTTAATGTAAACACATTTATCACACTCATTAATTTGGAAGCCATTTGACAACATTGTACTGTCAAATTTCGCATGCCATTGTTTAGGTGCTTGTTTTAGTCCATAAAGAGACTTAACAAGTCGACATACCTTCTTTTCTTTCCCAGGAACCACGAACCCTTCAGGTTGTTCCATGTAGATTTCTTCCTCCAAATCTCCATTTAAGAAGGCTGTCTTTACATCCATTTGATGGATTTGAAGATCATACACGGCGGCCAAAGCTATTAGCATCCGTATGGATGTAATTCTGCTTACCGGAGAGTATGTATCAAAATAATCAAGGCCCTCTTTTTGTCTATAACCTTTAACGACCAGTCTAGCCTTGTATTTGTCAATAGTACCATACGCTTTCATTTTCCTTTTGAAAATCCATTTGTAACCTAAAGGTTTGTTCCCAGGAGGAAGATCAACCAACTCCCATGTATGGTTGCTTAAAATGGATTCAATCTCACTATTGACTGCCTCTTTCTAATATGGAGACTCTGAAGAAGCCATTGCTTCTTTATAAGTTTGAGGCTCATTTTCCAATAGGAAAGTTATAAAATCTAGTCCAAAAGAAGTAGACGTCCTTTGACGTTTACTACGTCTTGGATTATCATTATTTGGCATACTATCTTTTGTACCTTCTCTTGGTCGTTTCGTGCTGACACTTGACGATTCATATTCACTTTTATACGGATATATATTTTCAAAGAATTCAACATTATCCGATTCCATAACCGTATTAACATGAATATCAGGATTTTCTGATAGATAAACCAGAAAACGATATGCCTTACTATTCTTGGCATATCCTATGAAAACACAATCAACAGTTTTTGGTCCTAACTTTTCCCTTTTAGGTTTAGGAACTTGTACCTTTGCCAAACACCCCCACACTTTGAGGTAATTCAAGCTTGGCTTTCTTCTCTTCCACTTTTCATATGGAATGGATTGTGTTTTGTTGTGGGGTACACGATTAAGTATTCGACTAGTTGTAAGAATAGCTTCCCCCCATAAGTTTTGGGGTAAACCCGAACTTATCAACAAGGAATTCATCATCTCCTTTAAAGTTCTATTTTTTTCTTTCCGCAATCCCATTAGATTATGGCGTGTAAGGGGCAGTAGTTTGGTGAATAATGCCATATTCCAAACATATTTGTTCAAAAGGAGATTCGTATTCACCGCCCCTATCACTTCTTATCATTTTTATTCTTTTGTTAAGTTGTGTTTCAACTTCATTTTTGTATTGCTTGAATGTATCTATAGCCTCGTCTTTACTACTAAGTAAATAAACGTAGCAATAACGAGTGCTATCGTCAATAAAAGTTATGAAATACTTCTTTCCACCGCGAGATGGTATTAACTTCATATCACAAATATCTGTATGAATTAAGTCTAAAGGTTCGGAATTCCTTTCAAGTGATTTGTAAGGATGTTTCGCAAATTTAGACTCAACACATATTTGACATTTTGATTTATCATATTCAAATTTAGGCAATACTTTCATATTTATCATTTTCCGCAAGGTTTTATAATTAACATGTCCCAAACGTGCATGCCATAATTCATTTGACTCAAGTAAGTAAGAAGAAGCTTGAACTTTATTATTGATAGAAACAGTCATTACATTCAGCTTGAAAAGGCCCTCACATAGGTAACCTTTTCCTACAAAACTATCATTCTTAGTTAATACAAACTTGTCAGCAACAAAAACACACTTAAACCCCTTCTTGACGAGAAATGAAGCTGACACTAAGTTCTTACATAATTCTGGAATGTGAAGAACATTGTTGAGAGTCACAACCTTGCCCGAGGTCATTTTTAGGCCTATCTTGCCATAACCTTCAATCTTTGCTGTTGAAGAATTTCCCATAAAGAGTGTCTCATTAAGTCCAACGGGAGCATACCTAGTAAACGCATCTTTATTTGCATAAACATGGCGGGTGGCTCCAGAATCAATCCACCATTCTTTCGGATTTCCTACCAAGTTACACTCAGAAATCATTGCACAAAGATCTATCTCTTGCACTCCTTGGGAAATAGTATCTTCTACCATGTTTGCTTGACCTTTATTATTTTTGGCATTCTTTGGGGCACGACAGTCTACAGCCTTGTGTCCATATTTGCCACAGTTGCGGCAATTGCCCTTGAATTTCTTCTTTTTCGGCTGATTGTTTGGTCAAGAAGGTTTCTTCCTTTTGTTGTTCTTTGGTGCATCATTTGTCTCAACGATATTTGCTCCCATTACTGTTGAACTTCCACGAGCAACCTTCTTCTCTGCAATCTTGTTGTCTTCCTCGATCCTCAAACGAACAATGAGATCTTCGAGTGACATCTCCTTGCGCTTGGTTTCAAGTAATTCTTAAAGTCTTTCCACAAATGTGGTAACTTTTCAATTACCGCAGCCACTTGAAACGCCTCATTGATGACCAAACCTTCAATGAGAAATTTATTATTAATAGGATAATTAATACTTCTAATATAAGCATTAATTTGGATCATACCTTCAGCAATAAGATCATGAATGATCACTTGCAACTCTTGGACTTGACTTATGACAGTTTTACTGTCCACTATCTTAAAGTCCAGAAATTTGGCGGCTACAAATTTCTTCATCCCAGCATCTTCAGTTTTGTACTTCTTTTCAAGAGCAAGCCAAAGCTCTTTCGAAGTTGCAGCAGTATTGTAGACATTGTATAAGTCGTCCTCCAGTCCATTCAGAATGTAGTTTTTACATAGAAAATCAGAATGCTTCCATGCCTCAATAACAACGAAACGTTCATTTTCAGGAGTATCGTCTGCCGGGACAGGAACATCCTCCTTAATGAACCGTTGCAAACTCAGCGTGGTAAGATAAAAGAACATCTTTTGCTGCCACCATTTGAAGTCAATCCCACCAAACTTTCCCGGCTTTTCAGCCGGTGCTGGCGCAGGGGCCGGTGCAGATGCAGGGCGGCTGGAGCTTGCACCAATAGAAGCATTTGGTGTACCAGAAACACCGTTGTTATTTTCTGTGTTCGTCATTATTCTGTAAAAATAAAATAACACAGTCAGATTCAAACAATCTGATTTAATGTACAGTGAAGATTTTATATCTTCAAACTGATTTAATGTATACTGAAGTTTTTATATCTTCAAGATGCAAATAATAATATAAATATTTTAATAATCCGAAAGTTTTTAATCTTGTGAACGGATTAAACACACAATAATTTTAATAATTCGTTCTTCAAAAATGGAATATTAAATTTGGAGTAGAAAATCTTTTCAGAATTTAGTCTCCACAACAGTTTGGAGTAGAAAATTTTTTCAGATTTTAGTCTCCACAAACAGCCTATTATCGATTAGCAGACCAAAATACAAATTAGATTTCTTAAGATTGTTATTTGTCTGCACTTTCGATAATGACCAAAACAGAAATAGATGGAACATTCAGGTAATGATCCTAATGTATTATTTGAGTTTATTACGTGTGTTTAAATATATTTTAACGGTAAAACTTGGAATATTAGACATCATTTTAATAAGTTCAATTAATAGTTTGAAGGGTCAAATGGACCCCGATAATGAAATTGATTATGTACTCGTACTCAGTGAGTTATGGGAAACTTATAAATGTAATTTATTTGGGGTTTGGTTATGTGGCCTTAAACCCTGTATATAGGCCTGGCCTGCGTATTGCGTATGCGAATAGGGTATCAGGCTCCTAACCGGATTGCCCTAAGATGTGAGGAATGAAGCATTTATCCCTATTTGATATATTTTTCTGCTCATTGAATACAGTGGGATCGTTTGGCAATGAATCCAAAAGAATAAAGCGGTTGTTGGGCAGCAGTGTTAACTTTGGAAGAGGTAAGTGTTGATATCTATTTCTTTGGAGGCATCTGGCCTCGTGGATTTTCTACCACGTGTTCCTTACGTGTGTAGCTGCCGATAGGCGTACTCATTACGCCTTAGCTTTGGATTTATATTCTATATTATATATTATGTCCTGTTATTGGTATTGCATTGAGAATTTGAGTATTGTACTTTGGCTGTCAGTTGGTATCAGAGCCCAGTTTAGAGTCTATCCAGACTAAGACAGTGTCTAGTAGAATCTCGGTGATGGGTACGTAGACGTCCGTACTTATCTACGAGAGGCTATGATGGCATTTAGGAAGTTTCACTTCCTTCTTTTCTGATCGTGCGTCGGTCTATGATTCAAAAGTATTTTCGTTAACTAATTCCTTTGTGGAAATTGTGAACCTTCGTGCAACGAATCAGCAAACGGTATGAATTCAAGACGAAGCAGTCTGGCCTGGGGTTAGCACTGACGAAGCCCCGAGAGTTTTGATCGTGCTGACGATCTAGTTACGGAGGTCCCAGCTGTACGAGCTCGCGATGGGCAAGGGAGCAGGGCCTTGTGGTTCTCTTGGCTCTCTACGATGCTTTTACGAGAATTTTGGGGACGCAGATACCGTAAGAACCTATTATTCGCTGGCCAGCCTATCAGGTTGCCGCATGTGCAGACGTTCGATCTCGGGGAGCTCCTTTTCCGGTTCTTGATATTGCTGCAGTAAATTATATTCCGGAGGTAGTACATGTTGTACCTCTAATTGTTCTGGCTGGTTAGCCAGCCGAGGTATCAGTTCAGTCCGAGTGTCCGAAGAGGTTGCATTATTTTACGCGGTTGAACCTTCCGATATTCTTAAGCCATGCATCAGATAATCCTTGCGTAAATTTTTTAATTAAAATGATGTCAGCGTAGCCTTCAGGCTTTTGATTATATCCAGCGATATGGTGTTGATTATTCTGCTTTCCGATTTCAGAGTCCAACCTTGAATTGGTGGGCCGCTCTCTTATTAGCTAACTTGGTTCGGTTTTTCTTTTAGATTCGTGGAAAAGTTCCTTTCGAGTAGCGAGCCATATGAAACTTATTTCCAGTTTGAGTGGATTGGACAGGGTAGCCTGTCGGTTAGCCTGTTAGTGTTTCAGAATATGAGATTGAATTCTGTAGAATGGCTGAATATGCATTAGAACTAGTCCATGAGCCTTTCAAGAGATTCAAAGATCTATTGATGACCTTTCTTCTTCTTTAAGGTCCTAGATGGCTCGAGAGATTGAGGTCGGGATTTCATTTGATATTGTTGTTGATATTGCTCGAAGGTTCGAGGCATACCATAAGTTAGAGCGGGAAAGTAAGAGATCCCACGGCCCTGGTGGGTAACCATGGTACCTCATTTGGAGGTAAAAGTTCTGATTATTTTGGGAGGTCACCTTCCAAGTTATCTCAGCTTGTGTCACGTAATTCTTAGAGTGTGCCAGTAGCTCGTCGAGATCAGATTCAGTCTTTTCTTTACAACTATCCACAATCTGTCCAGTTCCCATATTCAGCGAAAAGGTGATATTATTGTTGTGAGTCTGGCTATCCTTTTGAGAAGTTTTCCCTTACTCTAACAAGTTAGCAATCGTCTCTTCTCTCGTCATCAGGCATCTACGCAGTCGCAGGGGATTTCATTTAGATCTCAATCAGCAAAAGAAATGCTACCATCCGGTAGAGGTTGAGAGTGTGGTGGCAGTTGTTCTTCAGAAGGTGATTATCAGAGTAGTTGCTTGGCTCAGCTGCAGAGGCAGTTCTATGAACTGCTTGTCTGACGGGATGTTGAGGTATCCAATGTAGTAGACCTATGTATTTCTTCTTCCCTTATATATGAGTAAGATTTGATTCTTCCGACCGGTCTGGACTTCGTTTATCTTACCATGATTTCATTGGATATTGTTTCTATTAAGAATCAGTTGCGGTAGAGGAGCGAGCTTCTGGTATGATTTGTTCCTGGTATTTATGAGACCCTACTAATTTATTTAGTCTAAATGTGATGGATCTGGGAGGGAGTGTCGGTATTGTCTGCTTGGCATCTTGTCATGCCACCTTCTATTATATATCAAATTAGTATACCTTTCTTCTCGGAATTCCGTGTTGATAGGATAATGAGATCCTAATTCGTCACCATCAGAAAGTATTATCGTTTCTTCCGGTGTAAAGTGGTTAGTAAGTAATATTTGATCTATGTGTCTTCCATCGGTTCAAGATGTTTGTAGAGTCATGTTATCCCATGAGCTTATCTGGGTTATAAAAGGATTTCTGGTAAATTGTCAGAGTTTTCTTCTTATTGGGAGGTGAAATTGGTATGGATGTTGTTCCATAAAGCTCATTTAATGTCTATTCCTTCAATTGCGGTTCTTTGGCTAGCCTAACTCGGAAGTAATCTAGCTCTGGTAGCCAAATAAATAAGAAGAAGAGCTTCCTATAGCTCTAATTATTTCTATCCTCAGTTTTACATTATATCGGGTGCAGGAGTATTCCGCCCCAAGAGTGTGCAGAAGTATTCTGCCTCTGGTTTATATTATATCGGGTGTAGGAGTATTCCACCCCAGGAGCAGGAGTATTCCGCTCCAGTTGGTTATCAGATTGGATTCCCCTCGAATGCAGGAGTATTCCGCTTCGAGATGGGATTACGGGCACATGTGACCCTTTGCATCATTTCATTTCATCTCATTTCATTTCATCTCATTTCATACCATTGTGTAGACTTGTGGTACATAACTACTGTTCTGCTTATATCTGCCCCACTTATTGAGTCCTTTTGACTCACCCTTGTTTGTTGTTTGTTTCTTGTCTATCTATTTCGTTTCGGCAGGTTCGCTCCAGGATTGAGTTCGCCACGTTGTGAAGGAGCGTAGACGACTTCAGCTGTCAGGGTGAGCCAGCTTTTATTCCGGATGGCCACCAGTTTATTGGTTATCATTCCAGTTGCAGTTTGCTCCCTTCAGGAGGTATTTGTCTTCTTTTGTACTCTTAGATGTCTAGTCTGGATAGCCCTAAACCTAGTATGTTGGGTAGTCAGCTGTAATTCTTTTGTACAGCTTAGAGGTATCAGTATGTCAGTGTTTTTTTTTTTTAGTTTTGTTTTTATTTATGAATTGAATTATATTTATTTTTTTAATTTAATTGGTAAGGGTTCGCCCGACGGGTCTAGGGGAGGATGTCGGGTGCCCGCACGGCCTAGCCGGATTTCGGGTCGTGTCAATAGACGAAGTAGAAAAATTCCAAGCCAACAGTATACACTACCTGTCCTTAAGAAATGTAATCCCCTCACAGTTACCCAAGGTTTGTGGATTAATTTCTCCCAGGATAGAGTGGAATTATCCTCACTGTGATAGTGGTAATTCAAATCACAATGAACAGCGAACTCAAATAATGGTAGCAAATCACACTGACTCAAAACTTACTTTGTTTTGAAACAAATGCAAAAGTAATGAGAGAGAGAGAAAAAGAGAGTATGAAATTTTTGGATGAACAAAATGAGGCAAAATGTCTCTCTATTTATAGCCACAAGATTTGGAGTGAAAAGGCATGAAGGTGTCTTTTCATTTTGCTAAAATGTTTGTTCATGAAAGGCAGCCTTCAAGGTGGCTATTCAATGAAAAGAAGTCTTTTCATTTTGGTGAAATGGATGTTCATGAAAGGCAGCCTTCAAGGTGGTTGTTCAATGAAAAAGTGCCCTTTCATTAACGTTACAGCTCTTTGGAGCTTTGGAATATTTGCATAAGTATTTCACTCTTTAATTTCATTACGAAAATGGCCCCAAATCAAATATTAATATTTAATAAATAAATATTAATATAAATATCAATCTTTAATAAATATTCCCTTTATTTCTCATTCACACCACTTTACCTTCTTTCCAAACCCAACAAATACCATGTAAGTAACTTAGTTATGCAAAATATTTTCCTTTGAAATTATAGGACACTATAAGAATTTGGACAACAAAAAAAACCAATGATTTTTCAAACTCTTTTTTTAGTATTTTTGTATTATATAATGTACGGACTCATAGTAATTTCAAATATTTAGTTTTATTTTTTTTTTAAAAAAATTGAAGATTCGGTGCATCATATTCATTCCGAAAGTTAGATGTTTCGACCCCGCACGTCGAACACCTTCACATATGGACGGAAGGGAGTGCCAGCTTTATACGTATGAATAGTCATCGTGCCATGCATGTAGATATAAAAGCCTATATATAAGAAAATTAAGAAACTGATGGATATCTTTATGTATAAATGAAAATCTGAAGTTGGGATTCCAGAAAACTTAGAATGATAGCTGGAATAATTTCTCGAATGCCACCTCCATCAATGCTAAGAACAGTGATCAAGTCTCCATAAGTTGGAGGTTGGTTTTGACTTGTAGTTCTCTCCATTAATTTCTGACGACTTAATCAATTAACACTGATAATTTAAAAGATTAAAAAGAGGTTATTAAAAACTGATTACAAATCAATAATCTTACTATTAAAAAGCTAGCTAGAAGGTTTGGACAAAGCTGTGGTCAACTACAAAATGAGTTATGAAAATATTGTAGGTTTGCGATGTATAAGAAAGCATATTTATAGGCTCTATTGGTGACTTATCAAATGAAGAAGGATGACTTTTATTATTACCTCATTAATTTCCTCTTTAATTTGAACCACATTAGAAGTTTTGTCGAAGAAGATGAGCTAGCACACATGACACGACTATGAATTACCTCCCCAACCACTGGAAGCCTATTTTGTGGAGTTAACATAACCTGCTTAGATGGGGATGGCCCAATAACTATTTTGAATTAAAACTAATTAGTCCGTATTACCAACTGGCAACTGATCTAATTCATTAATCTCTCAATAAGTCAATGGACCTACATTTTTAGAGATTTAGGGTCTCACATTATAAATATTATTTTAGTTATATAAAAAATTTCACGGAAGATCAATAAAAAGTACTAACATATAAGAGCTTTGTGGAGTTATTTTAATATAATCAAATTATAAGTGGCAAAGAAGATCATTTCCTCCCTAAATTTATACTGCCTGATCCAAATCCACTTTTCAAGACCCAAGTAAGGTGTCGCGAATTAGAGAAAAAAAAAAAGAGGTACCGTGACTGGCATAGCGAAGGTCAAGCTGACCTAACATATTTAAAGTTAAGTTAATAAAGTTTGGCAGAGTTTCCCCAATACTATAATCTATGTTCACATTTCTACCTCAACCTGTACTTAAACATTTATTTCTGTGACCACTAATGCGTGTCAAGAGCTAACAACTAACCATAGAACATGTTCTATGTCTATACATTTCGGTCGGTTGACTTATTTTGCAGGATAATGGCTGAGACTGGACTATGAAATTGATAGAATGAAAGGGAGCTTAAGCATTTGGGCAAAGGTACCAGGGGTTTTGGGTAATGGCCCAAATATTGGGTAGTTCCATTTCTTCTATTTTTTGGATTTTCCATATATATGCATTTGAACACCATATACTTTATATATTCTAATTTTTATTATTTTTTATTAGAATATAATATATTAGGGGTTACTAGTGTAATTGTATGGTATGATAGGTTATTTGCATAAGGTATACATAATTAGAATAAATTATACAATTAGTTGGGCTAAGGCCATTAGGAGTATACTTGGTGCCCAAGATAGAGTTTTTTACTTTTTTTGTATAAATAGGGGACTCATTCATCAGCAAGAAGCAAGGGTTTTCACTTAAGTTTTTGTTTGGTGTATCTATTTTTACATGGTATCAGAGCTACCACGAAACTCTTCGTGTGAGTGTAAAGTGATGGCAGCTCCGACAGACGGTGCTGGTGGAGGCGTTATTCGTGGAGTAGGGGGTGATGTTGCCGTCGTACGGAAGACAATCTCTCCGTACGACATCACGTCAAACGATAACCCCGGTTTGATTATTACACAGGTCCAGTTGACCAGAGAAAACTATGAGGAATGGGCACGGTCCGTTAGAACGGTGTTGCGTGCGAGGAAAAAGTTCGGTTTCGTCGATGGGTCGATTCAGAAGCCAGGCGAGGATTCAGTCGATTATGAGGATTGATGGACTATCAATTCTTTGTTGGTGTCATTGATTAGGAATCCATTGAGTATACCCTTAGGACCACCATATCACATATGAAGGTTGCTAGGGATTTGTGGAATAGCATCCGAGAGCATTTCTCAGAAGGGAAACGGACCTCGGATTCAGGAATTGAAGGCTGCTCAGGCCGGGTGTAAGCAAAAGGGATTAACCATTGCTGCTTACTATGGAAAATTGGCTAAGCTGTGGGAAGAACTTGGAAACTACGAAAATTTTCCAATGTGTTCGTGTGGAACTTGCTCGTGTAATCTCACGGTTGCACTGGAGAAGAAGAGAGAAGAAGACAAGGCTTATTTGTTTCTTATGGGGTTGGATGAAAGTCTCTACGGAATCGTCCGTTCCAATCTCTTGGCTCAGGATCCGTTGCCATTGATGAATCAGATTTACCAAAAGGTAATTCAAGATGAACGAGTCAATGGGATGGCACGGACTCAGGATGAACGGGGGGAGGTGACAGCGTTTGTCGCACAACGGTCGCCCCCACTGAAGAAAGGTTATAAGGAGTGTCACTTGTGCGACCGAGGTGGGCATCCTCCAGAACGCTGCTTTGAAGTTATTGGCTATCCGGAGGGTTGGGTTCATTATCCGAGACAAGGTTCTCCGAGTGGTGGATGTGGCAGAGGAAGAGCTAAAGGTAACCGAGGTGGTAGAGGCCGTAGACATCACTAGTATAGTTCAAATGCTAGCCGAGGACATGGTGGAAATCAAGCAAATGCTTCTCAAGCTGAGTCCGAAAATGGAAAGACTGGACACATGACTGTGCCCGGACAAACTAACTTGTCAGGAATAACAAGTGATCAGTTGCAGATGTTGTTCGAGCTGCTAAACAAGAAGAGGACAAGCACAAGTGAACCATCGATTGGTAAGCTAATTCGACTTTCGTGGATTATTGACACGGGGCATCGAATCATATGACCGGTCAATTGGGTGTTTTGGAGGATCTACGGAGAATTCCATAGTGTCCGGTAGGTCTACCAAACAGAAGCAGTATAATGGCTACGAAAGAAGGATCCATCATATTTAACGAAGACGTGGTTCTTCAGGAAGTGTTATATGTTCCCGAAATGACTTGCAATTTAATTTCGGTGTCTCAATTGATTAATCAGTTAGGGTGCAATGTAAATTTCACTAATGATTTGTGCGTTATGATGGACCAGGCTACGGGAAAGTTGGTTGGAGCGAGTGAACAAAAGAACGGACTCTACTACTTTCGGACGGTACCCTTGGTGAAGGCAATGAAGATAGATGTGATGGACTTGTGGCATCAAAGGTTGGGGCATCCTTCGATGCAAGTAACCAAATCTATTTCAATACTAGAAGATAGGAGCAGGAAAGGTAGCTTAGAGGAAAAACCATGTGATGTATGCCTTCGGACAAAGCAAACTAAGAATGTATTTCCTTTAAGTGATAATAAAGCTGCCGAACCGTTTGATTTAATTCATTGTGATTTGTGGGGTCCTTATAGAACTGAATCCTCGTGTGGTGCATCATATTTTTTTTACTGTTGTTGATGATTTTTCACGAGGTGTATGGATGTTTTTATTAATCGATAAGAAAGAAGTCGGACAGAAGTTGAAAAGTTTCTTTGCGATGGTAGAAAGACAATTTAATAAACGGGTTAAGTGCATCCGGAGTGATAATGTAACCGAGTTTGTAAGTTTGAAAGGATATTTTCTTGAACAAGGGATATTGTTCTAGACTTCTTGTGTAGGGACACCACAGCAAAACGGCAGAGTCGAATGAAAACATCGATATATCTTGAATGTAGCACGGGCGCTACTTTTTCAAGCTAATTTGCCGATCGATTTTTGGGGAGAATGTATGATGATGGCATGCTACTTAATTAACCGGACGCCCACTAAGTTATTGAGTGGTAATAAAACCTTACGATGTCTTGATGGGACTGACACCGGATTATGACCATTTGAGAGTGTTCGGTTGCTTATGTTATGTTCGCAATCAAGGACAATAGGTGAAAAATTTGAGAGTAGAAGTCATCGATGTGTATTCTTGGGATATCCAAACGGGAAGAAAACGTGGAAAGTATATGATTTAGAGGCAAAGAAGTTTTTGATATCAAGAGATGTGGTGTTTTACGAAAAGGAATTTCCGTTTGCATCTACGGAGGATGAGAAAGAAAAACGGGGCCAAGAAACGGTTCCTGTGTCCGTAGCATTGGAAGAAGAAGAGGAGAATGTGCGAGGAAGGGGGGACGTTGAGAATGACGCTCAAACGACTCCGGGAATCAAAGAAATGGATCATGGAAATCTAAACCCTGAAATTGTTCCCCATGTTGCTCCCGGACACATTGAAAATGATGTGTTGGTGGAAGAGTTAGGCCGTGGAAAATGGACTAAGAAGGAAAGTGTTTTGTTGAGAGACTTTGTTACTAATACGGTCCAAAAGTTGAGTCATCGGGTATCGTCCTGCGTCCGAAAGTCTGATTGTTCATCCATTTCTCAACAACCCTTTGGTAAACCTTATTCTCTAGCACATTATGTCAGTTTTGATAATTTTTCTTCGAAGCATGTGAGTTCTCTTGCAGCTATAATGCAAGAACATAATCCTACCTCCTATTCGGAGGCGGTGAAAAATGAAAAGTGGAGAACGGCCATGGAGCAAGAGTTGAAGGAATTGGAAGCGAACAAAACTTGGGAGATCATTCGCTTGCCTCCGGGAAAGAAGTCCATTGGCTTCCGATGGGTATATAAGATCAAGTATAAATTAGATGGAGCTATTGAAAGGTACAAAGCACAACTGGTGATTTTTGGGAATCATCAAATCGAAGGAGTCGATTACACGGAGACATTTGCCCCGGTTGCAAAGATAGTGACTGTCCGAGTTTTTCTAGCCGTGGATGCATCTAAAAATTGAGAATTGCATCAGATAGATGTGTACAATGCATTTTTGCATGGTGATCTTCATGAAGAAGTATATATGAAATTGCCTCCGAGGCATCGCATGAAGGGGAAAGAAACTATGTGTCGCCTCCGAAAATCCTTGTATTGTTTAAAACAAGCTCCCAGGTGTTGGTTTGCAAAATTGTCGACTTCTCTTAAAAAATATAGATTCCGATAATCGTATTCGAATTACTCATTATTTACGATGAAGAAGGGAAATGTGCATTTGAATGTGCTTGTTTATGTAGATGATTTGATTATATCTGGTAATGATTCGAGAGCAATTCGGATTTTCAAGTTGTATCTCTCGAAATATTTTCATATGAAGGATTTAGGCGTTTTGAAATATTTTTCGGCGTTGAAGTGGCAAGGGCTCCGAAAGGGATCTTCTTGTGTCAGAGGAAGTATGCTTTGAATATCATATCGGAAGCAGGTTTGTTGGGGGCAAAACCGGTTGGTACACCAATAGAGCAGAACTATCGTTTGGTGCTTGCGACTGGTCATTTTATCAAAGATCCCGAACGCTTTATGAGACTGGTTGAATATTGATTTACTTGTGTTTTACACGTCCGGATTTTTCCTACAGTGAGCATATGTTGTCGCAGTTTATGCAGAGTCCCTGTGTTGAGCATATGGATGCGGCGCTTAGGGTTGTTCGATATTTGAAAGGTTGTCCGGGACAAGGCGTCGTACTGAGTTCTGAGTGTGATCTACGATTGCACGGATGGTGTGACTCTGATTGGGCAGGTTGTCCGTTGACTCGTCGATCATTGACTAGGTGGTATGTATCTTTAGGGGACTCACCGATATCGTTGCGAACGAAGAAGCAACAGATTGTGTCAAAGTCTTCAGCGGAGGTAGAGTATCGGTCGATGGCAATGACCATGTGTGAATTGAAGTGGTTGAAAGGGATATTATGGAACCTAGGGATCAAACACAACTCTCTGATACATTTGAAGTATGACAGCTAAGCAGCTTTACACATCGCTCGAAATCTTGTTTTTCACGAGCGCACTAAACACATCGAAGTCGACTGTCACTTTGTTCGGAATGAGATTATCGGACAGACCATCCGTCCCAGCTATGTACCTACGACCACATAACTGGCCGATATTTTTGCAAAGGCACTGGGACGGGCACAGTTCGAGTATTTCCTTAACAAGTTGGGCATAAGAAATCCTCATGCTCCAACTTGAGGGGAGGTATTAGAATATAATATATTAGGGGTTATTAATGCAATTGTATAGGTAGGATAGGTTATTTGTGTAAGGTGTACATAATTAGAGTAAATTGTACAATTAGTTGAGCTAAGCCCATTAGGAGTATACTTGGTGCCCAAGATAGGATTTTCTACTTTTCTTGTATAAATAGGGGACTCATTCATCAATAAGAGGCAAGAGTTTTCACTTAAATTTTTGTTTCGTGTGTCCATTTTTACATTTTTCTTTTTCTATTAACAAAGACGAGAAATCAACTACAAGCTTCTGCAAAATGCGAAGAGAAAGTTTCATCATTATGTACCTAAGGAGAAGCGTAGATGAGAAAGCTCATTATTCGCCGAGTTTCAAACCAGCCCACATTGGCCCTCAAGGACTTCTCAATTATCAAAGAAATTTCGTGCCCTCATCTCTCCCATATAATTTAGTAATTGCTTGTCACTTATACTGTCCATGAATTTTCCTACTTTCCAATGCTATCACAACACTAAAGTACTAACTAGATAAAACATCATTTTGAAAAGCTTCAAAAACAACTTTGAACAACTGAATACATACAGAAGCAGATCTCTTAGAACTCCTGCAATCAAATTGTGGGTTGCCTGTTAAGGAAATATAGTCCTCGGAATTGAGTGTCTGTCTTGATGCACGGGTATGGCATATAAAAAAATGAGTGAGTCTCTTGATACAAGGATATAGCACATAAAGAATGTAACATTGGTTAGAAAGTTGAGTTCCCAGAATAAGAAGTGAATCAGCAATAACGGGGAATTTGGGGCAGCAGATCTTTTCATTGTCCATAAAAATTCAATCATTAAAGAAAACCATGTATACTAAGAGTTGCCGCCAATTATTTGCCTGTAACAGTGGGTTGAAAATTGTCCAAAATTTGAAATTGAAGTGGACTTACTGGTCCCTTGGTCATGTTTTTGCTGCTTCAATATGTGGACATGATTAACCTGGTGAGGGAACCAAATTGCCAGAAATGCCCAGAAAATAGTATGCATTTGAGACAGTATAGCTCAAAAAATTCACGTCCAATATTATCATGTAATATCAAGCAATATTTATGCGTCTGAACATCGAACACCATATTCAGATTTTGAATAATTCTTGAGTGATTAGTGTTGCCACAGACAGTGAATCACTTTTGAAGGGCATTGTTCAAGTAAGCACGCTTTGGATGGAGAATGCAAGCAAAAAATTGTAAACCCAAAAAAGCAATTATATGGATAACAAAATTAAAAAATAAAACTGAAGTGAAATGTACGAAGTGATGAAGGGCATCAAGCCAGGCTTAAAAAATCATTACTATAAATTTCAGATGCAAAAATGCACTGTTAATATACTACTTAAATCTTGAAACTAGTTTTCTTACACAAAATCCTAAAATTTCTACTCCTGCCAGCTAACATATTCATTCTTTATTTTATGAATCATTTTAAGAGCAATGCTTATCATGTTACGTCGCTTTTGGAGGACAAACATCTGAGGGGTGATGGACACACTTAGCGGCAGATCTAGAATTTTGCGTTTGTGGTCTTCCAAAGTAGTGAGAAAAGGAGTGATGGATTTTGCGCGGAAGGAACCGCGTATCTTCTGCCTTTAAAAGGCTTTGAGCCAATTTTTTTTTTTTTGGTTAAGCAGATTCTTTTCATTATTCTTAGCTAATTAAATAAGGTAAAAAAAAAAAACTTAAAAAGGAATAAAGATGAAAACAAGAGTCAACCAAAAAGTAGTCAAGAAAGAAAAAAAAACTAGATCAAGAATCGATCTCTAGACCTCAAGGTTGCGGGTGAAAAGCTTCAATCACCAAGCCCTCTACCGACAAACCATAATTACTTCTTGTTCCCTTTGTGCTCACATATATGAACATTTTTTTTTGAGTATTTTCTATGTACCTATGTGTGTTCCACGTCGAGTTTAATGGGTGCTCGAGCACCCCAACTTTATACGTGGATCCGCTTGTGGACACACTTTTAGTATATTTGTATATGCACTAAAGGACAACCTAAATGAGGTGAAACATCTAGCTTGCACTATAACTAGTTTCACGTTTTAAGTTCGGTTCAAGCGAGATTTTAATAAAACTTCCAGTTCTGGCTCCTCTCTATTTTCTAATGTTTCATTTCCCCAAGTACTCACTTGAATGAGTGACACACGTTCAGTTTTAATATTAATGATGTTGATCAAATTAACTAAATCAAGGGTCTTAACCATAGTTAGATTATTGACTATTTCTATATATTTGATCCCAAAAAATTGATAATCCCACCATTCTAGTAGCTAAATAGCAGATGTGTTAATTACTATTTCAATTTTATTAATAGTAGATACGTTAATTACTATTTCAATTTTATTAGTAACAAAATATGTTGCTATAAATCTCTTTGCTTTCCTGATGCGTGCCACCTCATGGTAGTGTCAACGTCAGCAGTGGTGGTGAAAGGGGAGGAAGTGATAGAGGTGGAAAAAAATGGAAGAGAGAGGTTAAAAATGGGTGGGGTAGTGAGATGGTGACATGCAGCGTCGACCTTATCAAAATGTTAGTCCCATTTTGAGTATGTTTGAGCCACCATCTAACTCGAGATATATTTATTCAGAAAGTACTATAAATGATAAAATTGAACATTTTGCATAATATAGGGGCAATTTTGACCCTTTTCAATATAAACATGATTTTTGGAGTCTTTGAGATCACTATTGTCGAATAATAATCCTATTTATCAAAATCGAGGGGTATATATAGACCAAGGACAAATTTGTGCATTCTTTTTGTAAAAAACCGGCTTATGGTAAAGTCGACAACATAAATCAATAGGTCAAATCTAACTCATTTATTATTGGATTTTTTATAAAAATATACAAATTTGACCACTTAATTACAAAAGGATAGCACTATTTTCAAATTGCAATACATAGCAATATTTTTTTTAGAACATTTCACAATAAACAAGATAAATTACATTTTTTCAAACAAAACTGTAACTTCAACCCCTACCCCCAAAATCCTTCCCAACTCCCCTACCACTACATACCCCCAAAACCTACCGGCGCCGCCCCTCCACCCCCACCCCACCCCCACTACCCCAGCGCCATCACCCGCAGATCCGGCGACAACACAGAGGAGATCTGTGACAACACCACGCCATGAGCAGCAGCAGCAACAACAACTGATTCAAATCACGAATAGGAAGCATGAGAACAGTGCGAGAGAGATCAGCTGAAGGGAAAATCGATGAGCCGACGTGGTGATTCAAAGTAGCCAACCGAGATCTGAACGGGACGCCGACTAGATCGTACTGAACGAGCCGGTAAACGTCGACGACTGCGGCGGCGTCACATAAGTCGACGCAAGTGACGAAGACTAAGAGTAACGTAAAGACTAAGGACGTTCTAGTACTGTTGGCCTATTCGCCATGGCTCCAGAAAGTGAAGGTGGTAGGGAATGATCTAAAAAAATATTAAAGAAGGTGATGTTAATGCTATTGTAATGGAATCTGAATGGACAATGCAGAGTGGACACTATACAAGTTGGATGTTTGGTAAAAACTTTTCTGAACAAAATTGGACTATTCCAATTTTATTTATCGAGTTACACTCTTACATGAACAATTTTAAAATTATTGTGCTATATCGAAATTTTCAAACAATGATACTATCCTATTTTTACAGAAGTCTTCAAATACAAATAGTTTGAAACAGCTTGAACGGTGTTGAAACAGTCTTGATACGGTGCTAAAACAGTCTGAAACAACGCGGTTACAGTGAGATACAGTCTGAAAACGGCGTTGAAATAATATGATATAGTCTAAAATGACGTTGAAACAATCTGAAACAGCTGTTGAAACAGTCTGATACAGTCTGAAATGGCATTGAAACAGTATGATACAGTCTGAAACGACATTGAAACAGTTTGATACAGTGTAAAATAGCTCGTGAAAAAGCCTGAAACAAAATGTAAAAATAATACTATAAAACAATGCAAAAAAGGTGAAATAGTTTAGAAACGGTGAGAAACAACACACAAATGGGATGAAACAATGCTGAAATAGTCGAGAAACGGTTAGATACAATATAGGAATAGTTAGATACGATGCAAAACAACCTGAAACGGTGCTGAAACAATCTGAAACGGTGCTGAAACAGCGTAGAAATAGTTTGATACAGAGCAAAAATCGTACAGATACAGTGAGATACAACGCTAAAACAGTTTGAAATAGCTAGTGAAATAGTCCGAAACAAAATGTAAAAAATAATGTGAAACAACGCAAAAAAGGTGAAATAGTTTAGAAACAATGAGAAACAATGTACAAACGGGATGAAACAATGCTGAACAGTCTAGAAATAACTAAGATACAGTCCAGAAATAGTTAGATACGGTACAAAATAATGTAGATATAAACGAGATACGGAAAAATACAACGAGATACGAGGTGGTTGGTACTTGAGAAACATCGAGATACAATGATATACAATGGGGATGGGAGGATGAAAAATGAAATTGGGAAAAATTGAAGGAGTAAAAGTGAAATTGAGAGAAATGGTGGGAAGAAAAGTTAAATAGGGGAAATAAGAGGAGAAAAAATGACATTGATGGAAATAGGGGGAAGAATGTAAGAGTTTGTAATGATATGAGAAAATATTGCTATGTTTTTGCTAGTTTTATAATTAACTCTTCCTTTACACTATATTGAGTAATTTTGCTAAAATATTGTTATATTTGGTAGGAGTAATTAAGTTTTAAAAATTGTAGTTTTGTATAAAAATTCATTTAACCTTGAGAGGATGAATATAAGCAATTTGAACACATTTACTCCTATTTTCCTCTTCTTCAGTTCAGTCACTCTGCTCCTTTTCCATGCTTCTCTCTAAGCTCAGACCATTCTCCACGTTCCTTACCAATCCCAAGTCTCTTTCACTTGTTTCTCTATTAAAAAGTGGCTTTACTCCAACTCCTAAAGACTTTAACCAATTTCTCCTTTTTCTTTATCAATCAAAAAGATTTAAATTTATCATACACTTAGTCAAATCAAATCAATTCACCAAAAACTCCATGACCAACAAACTTTTTTTACAAGCACTTGTTAAAGAAGGTAAATTTGATGAAGCTGTACAGTTTTTGAAAACTACCCAAGTGGAGAAACAGCTAGTTAGTTCCTTAATTCAAGGTCTTTGTAGAAAAAACCCGAAAAAGGCGGTATCTTTATTGCAAGACTGGTTCAAGAATGATGGTATTTTGATTTCTTCTTATACTTTATGTTCATTGATTAACTGTTTGTGTAGTAAAGGAATGATGGATGAGGTAATGCAAGTGTTGGAATTGTTAAATAGTGGGAAAGGTAAGTACCCTTTTGATAATTTTGTGTGTAGTTGTGTTATTTTCGGGTTCTTGAATGTTGGAAAGGCTGAAGTTGCTGTTAAGTTTTTTGAAAATGCTGTGAGTTATGGTTGTTTTAAGCCTAATGTTGTTACGTATACGGTGCTGGCGAGTGCTTATTGTGAGTTGGGAAGAGTTCATGAGGTTTCGGATTTGGTTGATAGGATGAAGATATATGGATTGGAATTAGATGTCGTGTTTTATAGTAATTGGATAAATGGGTATTTTAGAGAAGGAGCGTTAGAAGAGGCGTTCTGTAGGTACGATGAGATGGTGTGTAATAGGAGAATTGAGTTGGATACGATAGGTTATACGATACTTATTGATGGGTTCTCGAAGGAGGGACACGTGGAGAAAGCAGTTGGATTCCTATACAGGATGAAAAAACATGGTCTGCAGCCTAATTTAGTTACTCTTACAGCGGTTATATTAGGATTTTGCAAGAAGGGAAAGATGTCTGAGGCGTTTGCAATGTTTAAGATGGTTGAAGATTTGCAGATTGAGGTGGATGAGTTTATCTATGCAGTATTGATTGATGGTGTGTGTAGGAAGGGTGACATTGAACGTGCGTACGAACTGCTTGGTGAAATGGAGAAGAAAGGTATAAAACCTAGTGTTGTCACATACAACACCATTGTCAATGGATTGTGCAAAGCTGGGAGGATGATTGAGGCTGATGACGTTTCTAAGGGAATCCACGGAGATGTTATTACATATAGTACGTTGTTACATGGTTATATTCAAGAGGAAAATGTCGTGGGGATGTTAGAAACAAAAAAGAGAGTTGAAGAAGCTGCTGTTTCTCTGGATGTTACTATGTGCAACTTGCTTATAAAAGCCCTATTTATGATGGGGTTGTTTGAGGATGCTCTTGCCATATATAAGAAAATATCAGAGATGGGCCTGACTTCCAATTCTATTACTTACTGTACCATGATTGACGGTTACTCAAAAGTAGGAATGGTAGACGAGGCACTCGAAATATTTGATGAATTTCGTGAAGCATCTATGTCTTCAGCTGCATGTTACAATTCCACCATTCAAGGGCTCTGTAGGAATGGCATGCAGGACATGGCTATTGAAGTACTCATTGAACTAATTGATCGAGGTTTGCCTTTAAGTACAAGGATCAATATGACATTGATCAAAAAAATCTATGAAGTTAAGGGTGCTCGGGGAGTTCTGGATTTGTTTCAGAGATTGGGAAGAGTTGAGCATAAAAAATTTGGTTCAATGTTTAATGATGCTGTTTCTTTCCTGTGCGACAAAGGATTATCAGATGCTGCATTTGATCTTTTAATGGTGATCCAAAGTAATGGTTTTGTTCTAAGCAACAATGCCAACTATCTTATAATGAAATCTCTTCTCGATGGTGGCAAAACTTTTTTGACTGGCCTCCTTTTGACAACATTCATAAAAAAACATGGTATACTTGAGCTTAAAGCGAAACAGATACTTGTGTACTACCTTTGCATTAAAAATGTTGAAAATGCCCTCCGATTTCTTGCTGCCGTGGAAGATGACACATCTGAAGTGACTTTTCCTGCGGTAGTTTTGAGGACACTGACTAAAGGTAGCCGATATCTGGATGCATATAACCTTGTTGTGGGAGCTAGAGATAAGTTACCTCTCCTGGATGTGGTTGACTACTCGATTGTTATTGACGGCCTTTGCAAAGGAGGACATATTGACAGGGCTTTAGATCTGTGTAATATTGCAAAGAACAAAGGAATTGCTTTCAAAATTGTAACCTATAACTCAGTTATCAATGGGTTGTGCCGTCAGGGGTGTGTGGTTGAAGCTTTTCGGTTATTTGATTCATTAGAAAAGAATGATATCTTTCCTTCAGAAATTACATATGCTATACTCATTGACACTCTGTCAAAAGAGGGTCTTCTAGAAGATGCTAGGAGGTTGTTTGAGGAAATGTTCCTAAAGAATCTCAAACCGAGTACTCGCATATACAATTCATTAATTGATGGATGCAGCAAATTTGGTCAACTCCAGGAAACGTTGAAGCTTCTCCTTGATTTACAAGCTAAAGGCCTCACACCAGATGAATTCACTGTCAGTGCAGTACTTAATGGCTATTGTCAGAAGGGAGACATGGAGGGAGCTCTTGGGTTCTTTTCTGAGTTCAAAACAAGAGGCATACTACCTGATTTCTTGGGTTTCACGTACTTGGTGAGAGGCTTATGTGATAAAGGAAGGATGGAAGAATCTCGATGCATTTTGAGGGAGATGCTTCAATCAAAATCTGTCATTGATCTTCTTGGCAGAGTTGAAAGCGAGACTGAAACAGAGTCTATTAGAAGTTTTCTTTCTCTTTTGTGCGAGCGAGGAAGCATCCAAGAGGCAGTTAATATTCTTAATGAAGTGGTGTCCATGTATTTTCCTGTTAAAAGGGGGTGTGCTGCTTGGAATTTGTTAGAAAATCAAGAAGAGCTGTATGAAGGGAGAGAGGTGAGAGTTGATTCTAAAGACACATTGTGTAAATACACAACAGGTATAGACTCCAGATCATGCGAAAGCTGTACAACGGAGAAGGAATCAAACAACCCTCATGGCCAAGACACTCAAATGACCCAGTTGCTCGACTTCAATTCTTATTATTCCTACATTGCTTTATTGTGTTCAAAAGGAGAGTGTGATAAGGCTAATGAAGTGGCAAAAATTATTATTGGTTCCGCGTAAGGCGTGGTTGGCTTTAGACAAGATGAATCCACTTCTCTGCATCTTTTTCTCCTGATAGTTCTCTGTCAAGCTTAATGGCAGATTGACTTTCTCCCGTCTTGTAAGATTGGCTAGACATGAGAGAAATCCTGATATAATTCTATTAGCTATCAGGGCAATGACTTATTTGTGTGAAGGTCATCCTCGTTCTTCAGCCTTCCTTGTCAGACATGATGCAGTTCCTGCCCTTTGTCAAAGACTAATGGCCATCGAGTACTTGGATGTGGCTGAAGAGGTACATGGAAATGGTTTCTACAATAATTCATCTCTTTTCTCTTTGTCGTGATTTATTAAACGATAGAAAGCTTTTAGTGGATTCTCGTGATTGATTTTTTCTTCAACTTAGTGTTTATATTATTCTTTTATGTTTGTCTTCGTAATTACGTTAATCGGCAGACCTGGATTGATGACACTGGATTCAGTTGAACTGTAATTTTTTTAGCATAATCTCTGTCTCTGTGTGTGTGTGTGTGTGAGAAAACTTTGAAAAGTAGTATAAAATTAGATTGTTAATTTAGTATTTTAAACAACTCAGAATTTTAAATCAATTAATGTTTAAATTCTAGATTTGCTAATGTAGTTTTATATGTATATGATTGCTTCCATGATCATTCTGATTTGGTAGTCCTACGATTTGGTTGCGTGATTTCATGACTGATCAAAATATTCTCCTTCCCATTTATTAGTCGTAAAATGGCTTTGATTTTTCTAATGCAAATTGATTTGGCATAAATCTGACTGTAATTTGGAGTTAATATTGTGCGTGTGTGAAAATTTCGCGTGAGCAACCAATTGTGTATTTGCAGTCAGGCGCTATCATGGCTGTTTTAAATTACATTGATTTCTTTTTGACGAATGTGCAGGTAAAGCAATAGCATTAAGAACCTGCTATTGATAAAGTGATGATATTGAAGGTTGAAAATCGTCTCTTTGTTTCTTTTACCTGTTGCAGAGAAAGGCACTCTCAACCATAGTAAATATTTGTACAAAGCTACCATCTGAATGGCCTTCACCTGTCATGGAGGCGGTCCCCATTTTGTGCTTCAATACAAGGATACACAGGTAGAATTTGTTCGAGAGTTATTCCTGTATTCGGACCTGTTAATTATTTTTAGTTACAATTTAATAACATTGAAATGGTTATTCATTTTTCAGCTTGTTGAGAGCGTAGCCAATTGCTTAATTAAAATAGTTGAGAGGGTATGTCGCTCTTCTGATATGCTGGATGAACTAAGTAAACACGGGCTGGTTCAGCAAGCCACGCAACTCATTGAGTTGAAGGGTCGAACAACAGTTTGCCAATCAATTTATGTTGTAAGTTGTTGCAGTGTGTTTTAGTTCAGTCATCAGATATAAATATCCCTTATGTACATTCTTCATTGTCTTGGTTTAGAAGCGAAGATTCTTCTAATTTAAATTTTCATTTTTTACTGCCAGGGTTTTATTGGGTTACTCGTCAAACTGGCTGCTGGGTCTGTTATGGCTGTCAGGACTCTCTTTGAACTCAAACATCAACAGCACATTAAAGGACATTTTATCCACTTCCGACCTCTCAAACGGTGTGCCTTCAACTCCAATGGTTGATGGGCATTATAATCAGGTCAGCTTTTTATAATTTCCTTATCTTTCAATAGTTTATTGTTATGCTATTTATATGAAATTCTATTTTATTGCTATATATGTGAAAAGGGATTGTAGCATAGAATTGATGAAAAAAATGGGAATAGAACTGTCAAGAAGGAAATTATACAGAAGCTTTCCAGAATTGCTGTTCTCTGTCTTGTTTTACCAAGCGATATACATTTTTTCCCTAAATATAATATTAATTAAGTCAACCATTGGTACCTTTCTCAAGCATTTTGGGCCCCACCATAGGAAGTGAAAGCTAGCTTCTTAGAAAGGTGCATGTTTTGTTTGAAAAAGGAGAGACAATGCTTCAGAGAAATAAGGATGCCCGAGGATTTTCACCAAGGGTTCAAGAAAAGGCATTGAGGTAATTGCTTCGGAGACATTACTTGTTTGAAGGAGTCAGCGACATACATATTATAATTTAAAAAAATGTAATTTACCTATTTGAACTCTCGACCAGGTAGATCTGCTCCTACGTACAAATGTCTTGTTTGTGGAAGTTGTCATTTGAAGAAATTTTCTGATTAATCATAGTTCTTAATATTTTATCTACTTATGGCTGGTAGTTATGAAACCAGATTAACTTTTTGTTTCTCAAAGATTGTTGGTGATTTTGACCGGATAGTTCGCTATTGCCTGGCGAAAGATACCAAAATTATATTTGTTTGGTCGAGCATGGTTGTCGATAAGTATGGTGTTTTGAAGAGGTGGGAACAGTTTAATTGGAGCATATCTTATAGGGTCGGTGATGAGCATGGTTAGTTTTTCAGGTCATTGATGGTGTGAGAACAACTTGTTGCACATTGCTTTCCCAAATTTAAACAGAATATCATCTCAAAAGGAGTTGACAGCTAGTCAGATGTGGAGTTTACGAGGGGGTGAAGTGCATAGGGATCTGACATTTAGGAGGAAGTAATAAAATTTCAAATTTTGGTCAATTTGCTTCACAATCAAGGCGTTTCACAGAATAAACATGATATATGGATTTTTTTTTTTAGGGGGGGGGGGGGGATAACAGTGTGTTCTTCTGTTAAATCTTTTTATGAGAAGCTACTGACTATGGAGGATGTTACTTTTCCACACTAAAAAAGAAAAAGAAAAAAAAAAGGTGATCTTGACGGCGGAGAACTTTAGGAAAAAGAAGATTACTTCAGTTGGTGCTTCATAAATTAAAATTCAGGTGAAGATGTGGGAAATTATGAGATGGTTTAACATTCAGTGGGTGATGCCAAGCACTCTGAAAGAAATATTGTTTAGCAGGGCCGTCAGAAGATGCCAGAGAAGAAGTAGGGCATGAGATGCTTGCTCCTTTAGCACTGATGTGGACCGCATGGAGAGAGAGAGAAACAAGAGAGATTTTGATGGTGTAGAGAAGGATTTTGCATTTTTGAGGAATAGCCTCTTTCCACTTAGGGGTCGTTTGGTTGCAATTGGTTTTACGCGGGTATAAGCAATGCATGTATTAACAATGCAGGTATTAGCAATGCATGTATTAGTAATGCGGGAATCAGTAATGCAGGTATTAGCTATGCAATTATTATAATGTAAAGATTATTTCTTAACATATATTACAATTTACAAATTAATATGCAATGTTATAATTTAAAATATTTGGTTACTCCTTAAATAAATTTAAAATATACTTATTATTATGAGGGTTAGTTTTGTCATTTTAAATCTTAATACCTGCATTACTAATACCCGCATTACTTATTCCATCTTCTACCCTGCATAAATAATACATAGATTCCCGCGTAGCTTATGCGGGTATTAGCTATGCGGAAATTAAAACTTTGAACCAAACATTGTATTAACAATGCAATGTTTTATGTGGAATACTAAAAAGCAACCAAACATGGTACAAAATAATGCAAGTCTCAATGAGGGGATTATTTCTCCAAATGGTGCAACCAAACATGGTATAAATAATGCAAAAATTAATGTGGGTATTAGCAAATAGTGCATGCTACCAAACGACAACTTATTTCTTTTTAGTGCACCCATGTGGTCCCTATGGGTGTAGTAGATTGAGGTTCTTTTGTGGAAAGCCCCATTCTTTAGGAAGGCTTCTCTGTTTTGGGTATACTTCTAGTGTACGAGCATATTCCTTACCTTATCCAAAAAAAAATTATGAAATGCCTAGTGCCTTGGGTCCTTGGCTCATATCTTGTTAGATGGTTATATCTCTACATATGCCGTCTGCTGAAGGTTCTATTGTCTTTTTCCTCAGGTAGATGAAGTTCTCAAGTTGTTAAATGAACTCTTTCTCCCATATCCAGAGAGCAGAATATCCAACTAGCTGCAGACAAAGAACAGTTCCTCATAAATCACCCTGATCTTCTGCAGAAATTTGGCTTTAATTTATTTCCTGTGCTTATCCAGGTGGGTTCTTTCATGTGTGGTATCTAAATTAGTGTGCTCTAGTTTCTATCATTTTTTTCTTCCAGTGACTTTTCTAATCATCAAACAGGTGGCTTATTCTGGTGTAAATTTATATGCTTGTTACGGCTATCTATCTGTTGTCAATAAGTTAGTTTACTTCAGCAAATCGGACATGCTTGAATTTCTTTAAAATACTAACATTTCAAGATGAGATGGTTTCATTTATTCCAAGTTTTACTAAAAGCTTGATATCCTCTTTCTAGAAGTCAAAACTGACTTCTCTACATCTTACAGCTTCTTAGCTGGAGTTTTTAACTTGCAAAGATCCTCATGTTCTGATACTAGCCCTTCAGATTGTTGATAAGCTTCTAGAGAAGCTCTCTCATTTTTTCTTGCACTTGTTTGTAGAGGAAGGTATTCTCTTTGCTGTTGATGCACTTCTTTCCCCGGGAAAATGTTCACAGATTCTGTTTTCAGTTTCTAATGGTTCAAGCATCAAATGAAACCTGCCAAAGATCAGTACCATGTGCTGCGGTAACATGTCTCTGTTTTGCTTCTGATACTGTTCAGTCTCCAACAGGACCTGAAGCAAGGACCTGCAAGATAGAGAAGGAGACTGTTCAAAATCTTGCTAGACAATACAGGACTAATTATTTTGCAACAGAATCAATGAATCCTGATATTGGAGTAACCGATGTTCTTCAGAAGCTGAAGACTCTGTCTTCTGCGTTAACTGATCTTGTTCACAAATTTAGTAGCGGTGTAGCTTCTCTTAAAGAGGAAGAAGATTTTTACCCTGTTTTGCATAAAATTGTCAGAATTAAATGGAAATAATGCCATTTCAACGTTTGAGTTCATTGAGAGTGGAGTTGTAAAGTCTAGTGAATTACCTTTCCAATGGCCACTTAAAGGTAGATGGTGATAGTTCAGTAAATTTGCTGTACATTGTAGAAAAGAGATTTGAGCTGTTTGGTAGATTACTTCTGTATAACTCAGTCCCGCCTCTGGAGGACTCTGCCTTTCTAGCTTTGATAAGGACATTGCATAGTTCACTTTCTTCTTTGGAAAATTTCCCAGTCATCTTGAGCGATGCATCTAAACTACGAAACTCATATGCTACTATCCCATATGCCCGTTGTACTTCATATCGTTGTCTGAAGGTACAGTTTGTGAAGGGAGAGGGGGAGTCGTCACTTGAAGATTATACAGAGAGTGTTGTGAATGTAGATCCTTTTCACCTTTGGAATCAATTGAGGGATACTTATGGCCAAAATTGAGTAGAAAGAAGAGTGAAAAGTTGAAGTCACCCACTCAGGCTTCGGAGGAAGAGTCATTGTCTCGCTATCGCAAGACGCAAGCACCTCTCAAGGCAAAAACCCAGGACCTATGGAATTGGACACCACATCCACCGATGCCCATGAGATTCAGGTTTGTTTAATAAAATTTGTACTTACTAATTGGTTATTAATCTTTTTATTATGTTTACGAGCTTCGTTCATTCAAAATTCTTATCAATTTCTGTCAGGAGGTGAAGAGTAACTTACAACCATCTGTTGAGGTGGAAACTGTGGATACAGAACAAATAAAGAACGATTCAAAAGTTAATGCAGTGTGTCTCTTCCTTCAGTAATAGTTTTAACAAGTTAATTTCTTGTGCATTTTTGTGTATGTTTCAAGGGGTGGCATGGTTATATTTCTAATCAACTCTATATTATGTTTTAAATAGCAATAGAGTCTTATTGACTATGTCAAGTCAGCGTGTTCCTTTGTATTTTGACATATCCCTCATGTTATGTTTGCGATGCTGCCTTGAAGGAGTCTTTGGAGAAAGGAAGCCTCAATTCCTTACTATGCCTAATTGCCTATTATCAGCATCATGTGGCTGAAGCTTGCGCAAAGGATCTAGCCTCTGGCAGGTAGCCCCCTCTGACAGAAGATTGAGCTGTCAAAGAAGCAGACTCGTTGACACGGCCCGGATTTCTAGATAGAACGTACAGGCACCTGACATCCACCCTAGACCAGTCGGGCAAATCCTTACAACCTGAATTAGGAAAATAAATATAAATTCAACTCCTTAAATAAAAATAAGACCAAGAAAAAACACAGGCATACTGATACTTCTAAGCTGTACAAAAGAAATTACAGCCGACAATCCAACATATTAGGTTTAGGACTATCCAGATTAGACATCTAAGAGTATAAAAGAATACATACGCTTCTTGAAGGGAGCAAAATATAATTGAAATAATAAATATAAAATTGGTGGCTATCCTGAATAAAAGCTAGCTCACCCTGACAGCTGAAGTCGTCTTCGCCCTTAACAACGTGGCGAACTCAATCCTGGACCGAACCTGTCGAAACGAAATAAATAAACAAGAAAACAAACAACAAACAAGGGTGAGTCAAAAGGACTCAATAAGTGGAGACAGACTAGCCACCTCAAAGAATAGGATAGATATCCAGGGAGGAGAGTTAAGCAACTATAGATTAGAAACGCATACAACTAAAGCATATAAACCATTTAGGGACACAAGATAGCCAGCAACATATAAGCAAACTGAAATATGTCCACAACATGGTATACAGAAAACACAGCATAATAGTCACACAATGCACAGCAACCGGTGTAATGAAATAGAATGAATGCAATATGATGCAATGGGGTCACATGTGCCCGTAATCCCGTCCCGAAGCGGAATACTCCTGCATTCGAAGAGAATACAATCTAATAACCAACTGGAGCGGAATACTCCTACTCCTGGGATGGGATACTCCTGCACCCGAGATAATATAAAGCTGATGCAGAATACTCCTGCACCCAGCATCTGACATAAGAGCGGAATATTCCTGCTCCTGGGGCGGAATACTCCTGCACCCGAGATAATATAAAGCTGAGGCAGAATACTCCTGCACCCAATATCTGGCATAAGAGCGGAATACTCCTGCTCCTATTCCTTTCCTTTCCCTATTTTCTGGTATTTTCTCTTCCATGCGTTCTCTCTGTCTCTCGTTTTTTGTTTCTGATTATTTAACGTTAAGCTTAGCCACCGCCTCACACTTAGTTTTTTATTCCTTTTTCTTTCTTTTCTTTCTTTTTCATTTTTGAAAATTTGCTATCCTCACGAAAATTAAAACACAATGCTACAAAATTTGGAATAATCCCAAATTTCTCAAGCAAGTTATACAAAATTTATGTAACATCCTCGCTAAGGTGGATCTCAAATCGGATTCCCGAAGTTCAAGATACGAATTAAACGGAAAAGATCAAATTCTTTAATTTTTGAGACTTTAGCGGAAACTATCCGAACGACCTCGGAATTCACTTCTGAAAGTTCACACATGTCAAAAATAATCATACAAACCTAACAGCGCTTTCGGATTTCGAATCGAAGCTCATTCGCAAAAATCGAGCACGAAAATCTCTTTTTAATATTTACCGACAACGGAAACTGAAACCTTCTTCCAATACCTACCAAACGAAGTCCGATTTAGTTCAAATTTTACACACAGGTCCTATTGGATCTTACGAAGATCTTAAAACTATCGGCACGTCAATCGGAGTCTTAACTCTCAAAAGGACTACCTAGGGTCATATTATTCTCCTCCACTTAGACTCTCGTTCGTCCTCGAACGAGCTTGAGTCTAAAGCATATTCACACAGATAACAAGAGAACTTGCACGACCTTCATAAGCTACTCCATGGACATTATCTCATGATTAGAGAATCAGAATTATAACGCGCACATCGAACTCTTTAAAAAATATAGCTGGATAATATCATAATACCACCGCCAAGATTATTCTGACTAAACTGCCCTTTCCTCGATCATGAGAGGAGAGTTCTACATTTTTGGAACAAAGATTCACGGAACTTTGGATAGATTAACATGAATCAACCGACGAATCATCGCGTCAATATACTTTTCAATATGGACAGGTCGATGAAACAAAGAATTTGCTCACGCTTCATGACGAGTCCAAAGTGTGTAGGGTATTCCTGGTCGTGCTTGTCAAATTATAGTATAGTTTAAGATATCGTCTCACAGAGATTGGATATTCTATGCTATAGACTTGGAATATTTTATTTACTATTTGAGAGAATCAAACTGATGGCAGGTGAGATTTTTAATTTTAATTTACTTTAACTAAAGCAGACAACTTCCGGATGATTTCAAATTTAAAAAAGAGTTGGGAATCATTGAATTCACTTGATAATATTTATAATAAAATCTCAATTTTGTAACACGTATTTTCCTAAAGAATAATTGCTTATTGCTAATTCAATTATGTTTTGCTCACTAAGAAATAATCAATTAATGAAACACTCCGTGAGGTTATGTAAAATCAATTGAGTTAAAACTAGTGACGATTAAACCGAAATAATTTTCTTGCTTGAATTGTGCTAAAAAGTAGTAAAAACTTCGTGAGAATATTTTCACCAAAAATCAATAATCTTTCTTACAACAATTCCTCTGTGAGAATTAAAACTGAGGCAATCAAGATTATGGGTTTGGAATGATAAATTACTAAAAATTACTTTCACATTTTTTTTTTGTTCATCGGTTATTTATATATTAATTTTGCTCCGTGAGACTTACAAAATTAATATATCAATAACTTAGAGATAAAATACATAGATGTGATAATACTTGTTAAGTGAAAAATATCATTCTAGCACAATATGAAAATATAATTGAAAGTTTCAAGCCAAGTATGTTTTTAAAATTGAGATAAATATTATAAATATATCAAGCTTCATCAACTATCCCAACAAAAGAGATTACTCCATTATGGAGTAACAAAAACTAAAAAGGAATTTAAAAAGACTAAAATAATGGAGTAACAAAAACTAAAAAGGAATTTAAAAAGACTAAAAATATTTTACTACAAAGAGAAGAAGGGAGAGACCAAGAGTAATTCTTATCTTGCTAGAGAGAAAAGAATAAAATGATTACAATGGATAAAAAATGCTTGTTCTTCTACACAAGAGGGAATGGCTATTTATAGCCAAAGATGGCTCCTCACTTATGGCGAAGTGAGATGTAAATTGTTGCTCCCAAATGCACACGCAAGTATACGTGGTCGCCAAGTAATAAAGTGATAAGATGAGTATCGTTCCCACGAGGACTATGCAGACTGAGTTCTAGCAAACAATTTATTCAAACTATTCAGGGATCTTTTTCCAATAATGATGAGTTTATTAACTAAAGAACAGTAATTAAATGGTAGAAGTGAATTCAAACAATGGAGCAAGACTTGGTTGTTATCAGTAATAAGGAGACGATCCAGGATCAGAGTTACAAACAATCCAGTTGAGTTATCCAATTGATTCCACTTCTTAAATCCCGGGTTACTAACTAACAGATTAAATGTACCCGTGAAAACCTTTCAGTTCTTCACGGTCTATGCAGGCTACTCCAATCCCTATATGTCTATGGGTTGAATCACGTGCACGCATTAACGAATTCTGTAATTAGTTAAACTAGGCGAGCAAGTATATGTCTATCCTACTCACAAATTGGTTCCCCGATGCCCGGGTTCACAAACTAGTCCTATTCTTTCTTATTACGTAATTAAATTCTCTCTTTCGAGTTCAATCTAAAAACCATAGATAATGCGTAATAATCGGGCCCTGACAATTACACAAGTGAAATCAAGAAAGAATAAGCAACCCGTTATGGGATTCAACTAATGAAAATCAATCTTCAAACATCAACTTTCATGAAATACTCTAACCCTAGAACGATATGTTTAGCCACGCATACTCATAATAACAACACAAGGAATTGATGTAATAATGCAATAATGATGTAATAGATTAATGGAAGGAAGAAAAACCCTTGTCTTGATGTTATGAGCTCTCAAATTTGCTCCAAGGTCTGAACTCCTATGAAAAACTAAGTAAAAGAGTATTTATAGAGTTTACAAACACCTAGTAATAAGTTAGACCCAAGCCTAGACGAAATAGGACATAAAAACGCGCACAAGGGGCGCTATAACGGGCGCCCCGCGCCCACGATCGCGCTGACACAACCAGTGACCGTCGAAACTCGCACGCCTTGGCTCCGCGGCGCATGGGAAACCGCGCCAGCCACTGCACGCGGTAAGGGGCGCGGCGCGGAGCCCACGGCGCCCAGCCATTTTTCTATTTTCTTGCTCCTTCGCTCGTTTCGTGTTGTGCCTTCGTGTGCTCGATCCAATCCTCAATCAAAATCCAATCTTTTCTTGCTCAATCATGCTCCTAAAAGCTCTAATTACACTGCGTAACAACCTACATACACACGACATGAAATCAGTGTAAAACCACGTTCATAAACTATAAAACGAGCGAATAAGGTACTAAAACGTGAGGAAATATTAAGAAAATATAGGCATAAAATGCCAAACATCACCACCCCACACTTGAACCTTTGCTCGCCCTCGAGCAAGTCACATCTCACTTCCCATCCTAGGTAAAACAGGTCTGCCTATGACTATGGTTGATACCGACCATTGAACCAATACACACATGACTACTATGGATCCACAAACATGCCAACAATTTACCAAAACCAAAAATATGAGAACAACCACCCCAAAATAGCTCAAATGCACAAACTCAACTTAATGCAACCATGCTCCCACAAAATCACACCTATCTCCTCAATCAAAAGCCATCAACTTTACCTACCTCATGCAAACCACGTGCCCTCACCAATATGAAAGAGAGTACCCCCAGAAGATCACACACAAAAATCAATATCATGAATAGAACGGGGGCAATAACAAATGAACTCACTCACTCTCATGAAAGGCTCACATGCCACACACAACGTACCATAGGCTTGCCCGTAGTGTAGGACTCCACTAATGTAAGCTCACTCCAATCGGGATTAACTAGGACTTTTAAAAAGGTTGTAATATAGGCTAAGGGGCGGGTAGGATACATATGGTAATAGTGACTACCTCCCTAAGCACTTTAATACATCACATTCAAATTAATCATCAATCTCATCAAGCCACCCAAACCAACAACTTTTACACATACACCTTCTCACAAGTAGCATTTTTCATATAAGTACACACTAGCAAGGAATGAATATCTCTTTTTTTTCTCTTTTCCACAATTTTTTTTCAACTTTGCTATTTTTTCTTTTTTTTTAATTTCATCCAACCTTGCCAATGCTTTTCACTACTTCACAATTTTAACAATTATTTCCCTTCATTAGTTCCACTCAAAAACCTCCCAAAATCCAACCACAACTCCAATCAACTACACAATATTAATAAAGTGCTTAAGGAGTAAAGGGCCAAAAGGGTCAATTTAGAACAAATGGGTAGGCTCGGGGTGTGGGTACCAACAAAAAGGATCAAAGAATCACAACAACAATTTTCTTCCAAGGTATATATGTAAGGGTAGGCAAATCAAAAGAAGGCCTTGTATCATTTCCCAACTAGAGCAAACCTAGGATTTCGCTTTGCACACACACGGGGCAAGTTCTAGACATTAATATGCAACATGGAGTAAACAAGAACATGCCTCACAACACACATCGCACATGGTCCACACAAAAAGATTCCATCAACAACTCTCAACTAAGCATCTAGAATGCAACTTGTGGAAATTTAAGCACTCATGCACAAAGGTCAACAATCAAGTCAAGCAAGCGGATTCAAGCATCTCAAGGGGGTCGTTCCAATTTTTTTAGGCATGCATCAAATTAAAACCCAAGAACACCACAAATAGCACATGCAATCAATTCAAGTCCACCGGTATCAAACAAATCAAAGGCACCTAGCATTCCACCTATTCCTTTCGTCTAGGGTCATCTACAACTAACTACTCTAATCCTAAAAAAATAAAAACTACCCGGTTCAAAGGTCTCCCCGTGGAAAAGAACCGAGGCCATAAGAAAAACCACGGGGTGGATGACATGTACCACTAATAAAACTAAAAGGAAAATCTTTTTGGACTTTTTCATTGGTTTTTTAATTTTTTTTTTCATGTATTAAAGCAAGAAACAAATAAAAATAAAGTTAAGTAACAAAAGAAAAATCCTACGGTACATGCATCCTAACCTCAAAAATAGATAAAGGGTAGTTCCTCCACCCCACACTTAAACTAAGCACTGTCCTCAGTGCTAAAAATAAGAAAGCGCAAGGTAAAGAAAACTTCCCTGAAGATTCTAGTCCTTGGTGCTAGCATCCTCCAAGCTTCCATATCGTATGAGGTACTCAGACTTCCCTCATCAGGTCATCAACATTAGGCAAGGGTGAGGACACCCCACACTTAGCCTCGACATTACATAAACCTGCAATCCAAGGAAAAACAAAAATTACGTGACACTATAAATAAAATAATACAAGTACAAACTCGGGTTGCCTCCCGAGAAGCGCCTTAGTTAACGTCATGGCACGACAACACTTTCAGCTCACTTCCAGCCTTTATGTCTTCTCTTCTTACGCCGAACTCTTGCTTTCTTCCCTTCTTTTAGAGAACCCATCTTCAACTTCACCTCTGGTTCACTTCCATGTTCTTGTTTGACACATTCAATCATAGAGCACTCTTCAACCTTAGCTATGTGCTCCTTCCCATTATAAACCTTGAAAGTAACCTTTTCTCCATGCGCTCTAACAGTCATCTCACCCAGCTCCATGTCAATAATTGCCTTCGAGGTGACTAAGAATGGTCTCCCCAAAATGATTGGAGCTTCTCGGTCCTCTTCATAATCTAGGACTACAAAATCAGCAGAGAATGTAAACTTACCAACTTTTAGCAACACATCCTCCAACTTACCATCAGGGTGAGTGAGTGATCCATCCGCCATCTTAAGAGTAACTGAAGAGGGCTTGATTGCTCCTAGCCCTAACCTTTTGCAAACAGACAGAGGCATGAGATTTATGCTCGCACCCAAATCACACAAGGCACCAGTGATATTATGCCCTCCAATGGTACAAGGAATAGTAAACCTCCCAGGATCTTGAAGTTTTGGAGGTAGCTTACTCAAGATTGTGCTACACTCCTCAACTAAATCAACTGTATCTATCTCTTGAGGCTTTTTCTTCTTCACTAAAATTTCTTTTAAGAACTTCACAAAGGATGGCATCAATTCAAACACATCAGTCAAAGGAATATTAACTTGAAGTTCTTTCAACATACTCACAAATTTTTGGTACTGGGCCAGATCCTTCGATGGTATAAGTCTCTGTGGGAATGGTGGAGGTGGTAGAGATGCCTCCTTTCTCTCTTCTTTCTTCTTTACCTTCTCCACTTTTTCAACTTTTTCTATTTCAGCTCTCTCCTTGGACTTGGCCATCAGCTCTCCACCTTCTATTAAAGTCACTGCAAGACATTGTTCAGGCTCTTTTTTCATAGTGCTTATTTCTCCCACCAACTGTCCCAACTGGTGCTCTAGGTTCTTGTGAGCATTGGCAAGATCTTGTATGGCTTGTGCATGGGCTGCAGTGTCAGCTATCATTCTCTGCTGGCCTGCCATTATCTGCTTTAGCATATCTTCAACTGAACTGCTAACCTGCTGTGGTGGTGCTGGAAGTGGGTGGTAATTATTCGGGACTCTTGTATTGCCTTGATGATAACCATTACCAAACTGGTTTTGACCCTGCAGCCTGTTTTGATTACCCACGTAATAAACTGACTCTGGATTAGAATAGCAAACCTCTGTAGCATGGTCTTGACCACAAACCTCACAAAAGCTCTGGAGTTGTTGCACTGGAGCCACTGGTTGCTGAGCCTTTTGCAGGGCTAACTTGCTAATTTGATTGGAAATAGCATCCATCCTCGCCCTTAGCTCTGAAACTGCATCTAACTGAAGTACCCCTGCAGGTTTCTGCGTAATAGCTCTACCATCTCCCTGCCAATCAGGATTGCTCTGCGAAAACTTATCTAGCAAATCATAAATTTGATCAAAATTTAGGGCCAGTATTTGGCCCCCAGCAGCAGCATCAACCACGATCTTAGTATGTTGGTTCAGCCCCTCAACAAAAGTGTGTGCAACAACCTCATTGGATTGGTTGTGGTGTTGACAATCTCTCAATAAAGCTTTGAATCGCTCCCAGGCTGAATACAAGGATTCTCCTTCTAACTGTCTGAAGGACATAATTTCGCTCCTCAGCCGGGCTGTCTTGGCAGACGGATAAAATTTAGCCAAGAACTTCTTAGCCAAATCCTCTCAAGTAGTGATAGACCCAGACTTTTCAGCCTTTAACCACTTCTTTGCTGCTCCAATCAGTGAAAACGGGAACAACGTCAAGCGAACATAATCAGTAGGAACACCTTCTGGTGTATAAGTATCACTGATCTCCAGGACGTTCTGAATGTGTTGCTGCGGATCCTCATGAAGTAATCCACCATATTGTCCAGTCACATGCAGCAACTGAATCATGCCGGACTTAATCTCAAATCCCCCGGTGATAGCGGGCTTAACTATGCTCGATGCTACTCCCTCCAGGCTGGGGAGAGCAACATCTCGCACAGCTACAACTTGGTCTTCTGCCATTCCTGTAGGTAAAGATCAAGCAGGACCTAATACCTGAAACAGCACAAAACTCAAAACAAAAATTAAACCTGAATAGTAAGTAATAAACTGTTCAAAAAGAAATCAGTCAATAATTAGTCCCCGGCAACGGCGCCAAAAACTTATTGCTCCCAAACGCACACACAAGTATACGTGGTTGTCAAGTAATAAAGTGATAAGATGAGTATCGTTCCCACGAGGACTATGCAGACTGAGTTCTAGCAAACAATTTATTCAAACTATTCAGGGATCTTTTTCCAATAATGATGAGTTTATTAACTAAAGAACAGTAATTAAATGGTAGAAGTGAATTCAAACAATGGAGCAAGACTTGGTTGTTATCAGTAATAAGGAGACGATCCAGGGTCAGAGTTACAAACAATCCAGTTGAGTTATCCAATTGATTCCGCTTCTTAAATCCCGGCTTACTAACTAACAGATTAAATGTACCCGTGAACACCTTTCAGTTCTTCACGGTCTATGCAGGCTACTCCAATCCCTATATGTCTATGGGTTGAATCACGTGCACGCATTAACGAATTCTGTAATTAGTTAAACTAGGCGAGCAAGTACATGTCTATCCTACTCAAAAATTGGTTCCCCGATGCCCGGGTTCACAAACTAGTCCTATTCTTTCTTATTACGTAATTAAATTCTCTCTTTCGAGTTCAATCTAAAAACCATAGATAATGCGTAATAATCGGGCCCTGGCAATTACACAAGTGAAATCAAGAAAGAATAAGCAACCCGTTATGGGATTCAACTAATGGAAATCAATCTTCAAACATCAACTTTCATGAAATACTCTAACCCTAGAACGATATGTTTAGCCACGCATACTCATAATAACAACACAAGGAATTGATGTAATAATGCAATAATGATGTAATAGATTAATGGAAGGAAGAAAAACCCTTGTCTTGATGTTATGAGCTCTCAAATTTGCTCCAAGGTCTGAACTCCCATGAAAAATTAAGTAAAAGAGTATTTATAGAGTTTACAAACACCTAGTAATAAGTTAGACCCAAGCCTAGACGAAATAGGACATAAAAACGCGCACAAGGGGCGCTATAACGCGATCGCGCTGACACAACCAGTGACCGTCGAAACTCGCATGCCTTGGCTCCGCGGCGCATGGGAAACCGCGCCAGCCACTGCACGCGGTAAGGGGCGCGGCGCGGAGCCCACGGCGCCCAGCCATTTTTCTGTTTTCTTGCTCCTTCGCTCGTTTCGTGTTGTGCCTTCGTGTGCTCGATCCAATCCTCAATCAAAATCCAATCTTTTCTTGCTCAATCATGCTCCTAAAAGCTCTAATTACACTGCGTAACAACCTACATACACACGACATAAAATCAGTGTAAAACCACGTTCATAAACTATAAAACGAGCGAATAAGGTACTAAAACGTGAGGAAATATTAAGGAAATATAGGCATAAAATGCCAAACATCATAAATTGCCCAAATGATATCTCTTTTTCTTCAAATCTCATGTGCTAGCTCACACTTAGACCAATGTAGATGAAAATGTAGTTTTCTACCTTCAAATCCCATGTGCAAGCTTTCTTTAATTTACTTTAGAAAAAGTGGAGAGCAAAGTAGCTTTTTCTTCCTTCAAATCCTATGTACATTCCCAATTTAGTTGCTACTTTGACAAATATGACTTTTTCTTCATTCTTATCCATGTGCTAGCATTCTTCAATTTACTTTGGCAAAAGTGGAGAGCCAAGTAACTTTTTCTTCTATTTCCCACATGCTAATTTCACATTTGCTATTTTGGAGTTTGTTTGCCTAAAGTGACTTTACTTCTTTCCTTGCTTGAAATCTCCCAAACAAAATTACTTTGGCAAAAGTGGCTTCTCTTTTCTAGCTTTTTTATTTTTTTCTTTTCCAAGTATTTCTTTTTCCTTAAAGAATTGTTAGAAAATATGCGAGAATATGATATAAATATTCATGTTTTATTTTCAAATATTTATTTTTTGTATAAAAAATACATGAATAATTTATATCAGTCACTTCAGCAACGCCTTAGAGATTTAATGTTAGCATTTAGTATTGGAGGAAGACTTCTCCACTTGAAGGATAAACTCATACAACTAATTTGAATAGAAATAGCCATCCTCGCACAGTCTGCTGGACTAAGGAAGACTTAGCTAAAAGAACGTAGGTCGGACCTGAGCTTACAAACTACCCTTTTTGAGTTGCCAAACAGCTGCAACTCTCGAGTTCACAACTCCATACTTTTGCCATAAGCACCACCGGCTGATGGATCAATTCAGAGGTCAAATGACGTCTCTTATTAGTCTTAGTGGCCTTAAAATACAACAATGTGCTTACCCAGCTACCTTGACATGCGCTCTGCTCAACACAGGGAACATCACAAGTGGTTACTAACCGCCCAAGCTCACTAGTTCTGGACGAAGAAGAGATGGCAATGGACTGAAGATAGAAATAATTAGAGCTTCAAGAAGCTCATCTTCTTGTTTGCTTGGCTACCAGAACAGACTACTTGCGAGTTAGGCTAGGTAAAGAATCGCAATTGAAGACTATTATGAACTTTATGGAATAACATCCATGCCAATTTAACCTTCCTATAAGAAAGAAATTCAGAAAATTTACCAGAGAACCTTTTATAACCGAGACAAGCTCACAGAATAATATAACTCTACTAGCGTCTCGAACCAAGAGGAGACACGTCGAAACAATGACACTTTCTGATGGTGACGAATAAGAATCTCATCATCCTACAAACAATGAATCAAAATAAGAGAGGTAAACTGACTAGACATAATAACAGAAGGTGGCATAATAAGATGCCAAGTAGACAATACCGACACTCACTCCCAAATCCCTCACATCTGAACCAGATAAACTAGCAGGGTCTCACAAATGCCAGGAATCAATCATACTGAAATCTCACCCCTCTACCGCAACAGATTCTTAATAGAAACGACATCCAAGGAAACCATGGAAGCATGAGAAAAACCATTTCCAGATCGATTGGAATAATCAAATCTACTCACATATAAAAGAAGAAGAAATATATGAGTCTACTACATCGGATGCCTCAGCATCCTGCCAGACTGGAAGTGCATATAGTTGTCTCTACGGCTGAGCTGAGCTGCCACTTTAAGAACCTCATCTAGAAGGATCACCAGAACTATGCCCACAACCTCTGCCAGGCGGTAGTGCACCTCTAGCTGGCTGAGACCCAAACGAGACACCCTGAGGCTGCTGCATTGGTGCTGGAGGGCGAACCTATTACCCTGCTGATGAAGATAAGGGCAATCTTGCTTATAATGCCCTGGATCCTAACAGGTAAAGTACCCTGGAGCAATTCTACACTGATCAAACTAAGACTGATCTCGCGGGCGAAACCGGAACTGACCCTGAGAAAGAGCAGGCACGTTCTGAAAACCATGCGCCGAAGGCTGAACTGGTCTAAGAGGAGATCTACCCTACTGCTGATAACTATAAAGAGAAGACTGGATCTGATCTTGACGAACTACAGGCGCAATTTGAGAATAACGCGCTACAAGCTGAGATAACTTGGCAGATGACCTTCCGTGATCATCATAACCCTTACCTCCAGAAGAGGTACAATAGTACCCACCAAGGCCACGAGATTTCTTGCTCTCCCGCTCTGAATTTTCCTACTCTCACTTATGGTATGCCTCATACCTCCGAGCAATATTAACAACAACATCAAATGAAGTCCCAACATCAATCTCTCGAGCCATCTGGGACCTCAAGGAAGGAAAAAGGTTATCAATAAATCATCAAACCTTCTTGGAAGGCTCATGGACTAGTTCTAGTGCATATCCAGCCATCCTAGAGAATTCAATCTCATATTATGAAACCGATAGGCTACTCTGTCCAATCCACTCAAACTGGCAACACTTTTCATCTCGATCACTGCACGAAAGGAACTTTTCCATGAATCTACGAGAAAACTCGCACCAAGTCAGCTCAGGCAAGCCCTGTCTAGCTGATAAAAGAGTGGTCCACCAATCTAAGGCTAGACTCTGAAATTAGAAAGCAATATAATCAACACCATACTGCTCGAGATAACCAAGAGCCTGAAGGATACACTAACATCATTTTATTTAAAAAAATTCACGGGGTTTATCTGATGCATTGCTTGAGAATATCGGAATGTTCAACCACGTAAAATAATACAACCTCTTAGGACACTCGGACCGAACTGTTACCTCGGCTGGCTAACCAGCCAGAAAAACTGGAGGCACAATACATGCTGCTTTTGGAACATAATTTATCGAAGCAACATCATGAACTGGAACATGAGCTCCCTGAGTTCGAACATCTTCTTCTGCAGCGACCTGATGAGTTGCCTAGGGAATAAGAGGTTCTTGCGGTATCTGCATCGTCAAGATTCTCATAAAAGCATCATAGAGAACCGAGGGAACCACAAGGCTCTGCTCCCATTGCCCACCGCGAGCTGACACAGCTGGGGCCTCCGCAACTGGATCGTCGGTACGATCCACAACTCTCGGGGCTTGAGCAGCGCTAGCCCCAGGCTAGACTGCTTCGTCTTGAACTCCTACCCTTTGCTGATTTGTCGCACGAGGGTTCACAATTCTTACAAAGGAATTAAAAAAAGATATTTTTGCATCCCAGACCGACGTACGATTAGAAAAGAAGGAAGAAAAATTTCTTAAATGCCATCATAGCCTTTCGTAGATAAGTACGGACGTCTACGTACCCATCGGCGACACTCTACTAGACAATGTCTTAGTCAGGATAGACTCTATACTGGGCTTTGATACCAGCTGACACCATCCAGATTTCTAGATAGATCGTACGGACACTCGACATCCTCCCCTAGACCCGTCGGGAGAACCCTTACCAACTGAATTAAGAAAATAAATATAAATTCAACTCCTTAAATAAAAATAAGACTAAGAAAAAGCACAGGCATACTGATACTTCTAAGCTGTACAAAAGAAATTACAGCTGACCACCCAACATATTAGGTCTAGGGCTATCCAGACTAGACATCTAAGAGTACAAAAGAATACATACGCCTCCTAAAGGGAGCAAAATATAATTGAAACAATAAACATAAAACTGGTAATCATCCAGAATAAAAGCTGGCTCACCCTGACAGCTGAAGTCATATTCGCTCTTTAACAACATGGCGAACCCAATCCTGGAGCGAACCTGCCGAAACGAGATAAATAGACAAGAAACAAACAACAAACAAGGGTGAGTCAAAATGACTCAATAAGTGGGGGCAGACTAGCCACCTCAAAGAATAGGATAGCTATCCAGGGAGAAGAGCTAAGTAACTACAGATCAGAAATGCATACAACTAAAGCATATAAACCAATTAGGGACACAATATAGCCAGCAACATATAAACAAACTGAAATATGTCCACAACATGGTATACATATCGCGTATAGAAAACGCAGCATAATAGTCACACAATGCGGTGTAATAAAATAGAATGAATGCAGTATGATGCAATGAGATCACATGTGCCCGTAATTCCGTCCCGAAGCGGAATACTCCAGCATTCGAGGGGAATACAATCTAATAACCAACTGGAACGGAATACTCCTACTCCTGGGGCGGAATACTCCTGCACCCGAGATAATATAAAGTTGAGGCGGAATACTCCTGCACCCAGTATCTGACATAAGAGCGGAATACTCCTGCTCCTGGGGTGGAATACTCCTACATCTGAGATAATATAAAGCTGAGGCGGAATACTCCTGCACTCAATATTTGACATAAGAGCGGAATACTCCTGCTCCTATTCCTTTCCTTTCCGTATTTTCTGCTATTTTCTCTTCCCTGCGTTCTCTCTGTCTCTCGTTTCTTGTTTCAAATAATTTAATGTTAAGCTTAGCCACCACCTCACACTTACTTAGTTTTTTATTCCTTTTTCTTTCTTTTTTTTCTTTTTCCTTTTTGAAAATTTGCTATCCTCACGAAAATTAAAATGCAATGCAACAAAATTCGGAATAATCCTAAATTTCTCAAGCAAGTTATACAAAATTTATGTAACATCCTCGCTAAGGTGGATCTCAAATCGGATTCCCGAAACTCAAGATACGAATTAAACGGAAAAGATCAAATTCTTTAATTTTCGGGACTTTCGCGAAAACTAGTCGAACGACCTCGGAATTCACTTCCAAAAGTTCACACATGTAAAAAATAATCATACAAACCTAACGGCGCTTTCGGATTTCGAATCGGAGCTCATTCGCCAAAATCGAACCCGAAAATCTCTTTTTAATATTTATCGACAACGGAAACTGAAACCTTCTTCCGATACCTACTAAACGAAGTTCGATTTAGTTCAAATTTTGCACACAAGTCTTATTGGATCTTACAAAAATCTTAAAATTATCGGCATGTCAATCATAGTCTTAGCTTCCGAAACGACTACCTAGGGTCGTTTCACTCGCTCCTCCTACCTCCCGCTTATTTGGTATATAATTAATCACTTTTTTTCTGCCCTTCTAGGCTTGAAGGGTGCAGTAGTGAGAAGGTGTTTTGCCGTTTGAATCTTCTCTTAAAAGAATGTTGTTAGACTTTAAAAACGATATATAGTTTTAATTTTTGTTTTATTGATTTATTGCAAGTCCACATGAATTTTCTGATTTTGTTATGAAAGCTAATGTGTGCTTAGAGAAACACTCCATCCATTAGACCTAATTGATTGCAGGAATCTTAGAGATGTATAGGTACATGTCAAGGCTATAATTATTTTTTGTGTATCAACCTCTTTGTTATTACTAGTAGCTTGTGTGGGCATTTGCTCCACTCTAGTAAAGAGTACAAAAATAGCTACATCAACGCATCACTCTCAAAGAAGTTAGGACTAGGGATTGAGTTAACTTTTTTCCTCTATCTTTTCAGAGTAGTAAATAGTATGAAGATATCCTTTTGAGAGGGATTTAAGGTACTTTGAAACAACTTTTTCCTGGCATTCACATTTTGAATCAGCATCAAGAAGCAACAATAGGAGAAGTATGGGCAACTCAAGGATGGAACCTCACCTTCAGAAGACTATTTGATTGGGAGATTGGGCACACTAATAGGGTTTTACAATACTTTGAAGCAATTCAAAGGGCCTCCACTTCCGAAGATTATAACTTAGAAAGGAATAGGCAAGGAAAGTTCTCTGTTGAATTATCTTATAAGGAATTAACATTTCAAATAATCGGATCGGATGCTGGCCATGCAAGTTGATCGAGAAAGTTAAAATTTCCTATAAAGTTGTTTGCTTTACATGGTTCTTGGCAAAACAGGCTGTTCTGACACATGATAATCTAATCAAAAGAGGACACCACTTATGCTCTAGATGTTATTTATATGGAGAGGAGGAGACGGTCAATAAGCTCTTATTGCAATGTAAGTAGACTGTACAATTATGGAGGATCTTTATCAACTTAAAGAGAATATATAGGCCACGCCAAAAAGAATACCTGAAGTTCTAGCATGTTGGAACATAGAAGGTAACCTTTTAGTAAGGAAGAGAGAGGAGGATTGTCCCAGCTTGCGTGGACAATTTGGGAAGAGAGAAGTCAGAGATGTTTCGAAGATAATTCCAGTAATATCCAGGATTAAGATGAAGTGTTTAGATTTTTTTTCTTTTGGTGTAAAGAAAAGTATTTATAAGATCATGAATCTATTTTTGATGTTTTAGAATCATTGTGAGAAGACAAAGAATTAGGAATTAATCCTCGAACTTCACATTGTAATTGTGGGGGACTCCACAGTTTTTGTATAGTCTATTTATGTAATATACAAATATGTTACCTTCTCAAAAATAAAAAAATAAAAAACAATCTTAGATTGCCATCTAAATTTAGAAAGCTGCATTTTGGTGATTTTAGTGTATGTTATCTTCAAGGAATGCTACTTTTGTTCCATTTACTTTTTCGTCTTGCTCTCTCTTTTATCCTTCATGCAACTAAAGGTTATACTATTAGTAGTCTTTGGTGTACCGTCCACCTCTCTCAGTTGATGGTAGAATGGTTTAACTGATCCTCTGATACTTGTAGCTGGATGGTCATTGCACTTTTGTCGGAGGTCTATAATGAGTCATTGGCTTTTTCCTAATTCTGCTTTAGCAGATGCTCATTGTTCTTATTTGACGGATTGTGTCTGATATGCAAGAACAGATTGAGCTAGTTTAAAAGCTTTCCAGATTGATAAGTCATCATTCAAGTCAATCTTGAGCTTCAAACGCTCCCCTAACAGTTTGGCTGGTGGACACAAATATGCAAAAGCTCCATAAAATTCTGGAATTTTCGCAAGCTACGATGACATCATACAGAATCACTGCTCAACGATATGATTACTAAACCACTTAAACCTTTTTGTATAATTTTTTCTTTATTGGCTAATAATCTTGCGATAGATTGGCGCTTCAGCATTGTTGAACCCCTAAAAAAATAACCCCGAAGGATTAAATTTCAGGAATATCGACAGGATGGACTAACTCTTTTGGAGTTTTGGAGTCGCCACCCAATTTAAGGAAAAATAGGGAACCAGATAGACAAATGCGTGCAAAACTCCGTTTTATAAAAAGAAGGTCTTTCTTTTAGAGATTCTAAAGGTAAGAGGTTTTGTTAATTTCGAAAGAAGGTTTTTAAGGCACTTTCGAAATTCCGTTAACAACGGTTAATCCGACAGGTTTCCAAGTTAATTTGCAAGTGTTATTTATGCGCTTTTTCTAAAAATAATTAATTGAACTATTGATTAATTCAACTAATTCAATTTAGTAAGCTTTCAAAAAGATTTACAATTTATTTAAAAGCTTTAGTTATTCTCAAAATAAAATAAAATAAAGTAAAGTAAAAAAAAACATTTTTTCTTTTGAAAAGGAGCGATTTGATCGTCCTAATTTCTTTGCCAACTCGTATGTGATAGCGCATAAATGGCACTTGCTCAATTTCAACTTTAAAACCCAAGTTTCTCACCATAAGATGGAACTTTAGGTTTCAAGTCGCTTTTTGCAAAGTTGTTTCGGGACATTTAGAAGTTAATTAAAACTTCTTTATAAACTTTGACCTTTTAAAAGAAACTACTTCATATCAATAAGATAGAAGTCTTTTCTTACAGTCTGTTACTAAGCGTGGTTTTTGAAAATTTGTACGCATTTGCTTAAATGGCCTGATTTTCGATAAATTAAATAACGACTTCAAAATAAAGTAATGAACATAAAGTGAATCAAATAACTCAAACAAATCATTATATATATTAATAAATAAAATATTTCTACAAAGCTTTCATAAATATTCTAAAGGGAAAAAGAAGGATAAGAGTTAAAAGATAAAACCCGGGAATTTGACAAACTCGCGGGAGCCTTGAATTTTCTAAAATTTCTAAAGTGTCTCATTTCTTGAATACTTGAACTCGAATGCAATCCCAAATGACTCCAATGTCGATAAGCCATCCTATTTGTGAGTTAGCCCGAACTCGTTCCCAAGAGTATTATGCAAAAAAAAAGAACGAAATAAAGATAAAGATTAGTAAATTGCGAAAAGAAAGAACCTTAACTAAACTTGATAATTAGGAACATATCATGTAAAAAAAAGTCATATGATTACAGAAAGCCATCGAAACTAAAAGTATAAATGAGAATTTAAGTGAAGAAACTACTCATGGAAAGGCAACAGAGTACATAATTCATGCGCAAACTGATTAAACCAAAAGTTCTAACGGAACTCAAAACCAAAGCAGATCCAAGCATTTGATTTTCAAGTATTAAAAATATTCTTTAATTATGCAGGTAGAGAAAATAAAGTGTACCTTTATGACAAAACTAAAAGGGAAAACAGGTTTTTTATTAAGAGAGTAATCGCATGAGAAACTTCAGCAAAATGTCCTAAATAATTGCCATTAAACTCCTAGCAAAATTCCTTAAAAATGGGCAGCCATGAACTTAAACTCACCCTAATTCTTACAATGAGTTAACTTATATTATTAAACTTTCCACTAAAACAAATTCAACACTGATTATTTGAATACTAAGTAATGGTAAAGATGAAAACTTCATCAGAATGTCATTAGTGCAGCTCCCATACACTTTTGAATCTCAGCAAACAAATCAGACCTCCATGAATCACTTACATGCCATCCTCACATACTTGCAAAAGCCCCCAACAACCAAGATAAACTTCTACTACCTGCATGACAAATCTGGAAACAAACCAGCTCCTACTACACCCTTAGGACTTGAACAAACCTACACCTGCAAACTACCTCTTCCTGAACCCCCTGAACCTGTAATTAACAGAGACTCCTTAAACAGCTTCTCACAAGACCTCAAAAGATACTCCTGAACCAACTCTAAATACCACCAGGCTCTCCTCTATCCCAAAACAAAATACAGCAAAAGCAAGAATAAAGCAAAAACTCATGGGGGCATCCTGCTTATCAGACATCCCTGATCCTAGGCTATGTTGTTAACGTGAATATGCTTAAGTAAAGAATAAACCAATAACCTTAGATTCAATCATCAGAAGCTAACTGTTTCCAATCTAAATGCTCCATTCAAATTTCAATCAATATTGACGAAGCACTTCAGTTCATACAAGTTAACAGAAGAAAGACAGTTGAAAACAAGCTACCAAATGGACATAGATATAACCAAGGAGTAAATTTCCAAAATTTTCAACCAGTCTATTAAATGATGCAACCATATACATGCATTTTTTAACATTTCAATCAAGTAAAAATAAAGATCTTTTCAGAAAAGGCATAACTTTTCATGATACTAAAATAGCGGATTCTAAATTGCACACTAACAGGGAAGATTAAAACTTGAAGTTCAAGAAAAACATGATTTACATTTAGTCTTTAAGTAAGTTAACCAAGAACAGAGCATAAGTTGAGCATTGACTAAATAATTAATGGGTACGGCTTACTAGCTTGAACCAAAACACAAGAACCTCCCTTACATTGCTCCTAAGCTCCACCCGAACACTCCCTGAACAGCTTACCGGAACCTACTAACACCTGCATACGCACATTGCTTAACAGACCACTACCTCAACCTTCCTACTCCTCACACCCTCATATACTAAGCTGCACACAACTACCTGAACAAGCCTCACCTAACTGTAAACACCTAGGACAGGCCTGGAGCATCACATCCTTCTCCAGAGCTACCGCAGACTTACAGGACTACTTGCAGCACTGGCATCCTATCATGGACGCTGCAGAATAATCGCATACTCCCTCATCTCACCAACATACCTCCAAGAACAACCTTCACACCACCAGAAATTCTCCAAAGCCTGCAATTCACAGAGCCTATACTCACTGACTGCTCACAGGCTCTTCTGCTCAACAAACTCCAGAACCAACTAAACTAACCTCGACCACCTTCACACCTCTGAACAAGCAACACACAGCCCTAGAAACAGCCCTTTCTCCAATACCCTCCAGGACAACTCCAAACATCCAGAACCTATAGCTATCACCTACAACAAGCTAATACTAGCCACCTGCAGCTCTCTAGGCCCTTTAACTTCTTCTCCAGAATAGCACCCCACCAATTTTCAACCTTTATCAACATTCATCCATACACAAAACAATTTGGCTCAAGACTAAATAAATTCAACAAGCAAACTACCAGGAAAGAGAAAACAAAACATCTAGAAACAGACCTATAGCTCTCAATCATATCCTCAGCCTTAAAGGCAGAAACAATAGGAGATACTAACAGGGAGCTAAAGCATTTTAAGACATATGAAAAAGAGAAACAGGGACATAACCAACCAGAATTTTGTCTCGAAGGACTGCATTTGACCAACTGATTTCAGAGCACTTTAGAAGACATCAGTAAAGAAAAGGGCTCACACATACTTTAGATTATAAAGACTAAGATTTAACCCCTGCTAGAAGCCACAGACTACATCCATGAACATTAGGGGAATGAGCTTACGAACTATGATAAGAACAGACAAGAGTTGTGCTCAATCACGGTTTTAGATCAGTTTCAAGACAAGAATCAAATCTTAACATGGTTCTAAATGGAAATTTTAGTGTTAACATGGTTAGTTTTGAATGAAACTAAAGGAAAACAGTACTTATTCCTTCATTTGATAGAAAACATAAACAAAATTCAACCTTTAACCTGATATTTTAAAACCATAAAACTAAAAGAAACAAAACTCATTTCCTCATTTTATCTTCAGAACAGCAAATAATTACTTTAACTATAACAAAATGAAATCAAGCCAGTAAACAAATCTCCAACTAGTAACAACATATACGCAGAAAATTGAGTGCTACATAGATAATATTTACATAAACTTAAATAAATACCACAAGCAGACTATGTTTTCAAGCGAGTTATAAAAATAATTAAAGATGTAGTTTATTACCTCTTGCGGAGCAGCGAGCTGGGCGTCGATCTGAAGAAATGCGACTCGAACGCTAGCGATGACTCGATTAAAGTCGACGAGCTGAATGATGGAGCGATGACTCACAAAATTAATCGAAAACAGTAAGCTTTGTTTTTGAACTAAAACTAAGGAAAATGTATGGGTATTTTCTAATCCCGTCTTCTTCTGTTTTTTCTTGGTCAAGGATCGTCTGAACCTCTTTCTATCTCTACTCACGGCTGCCTCCTTTCCCTCTTCCCTAAAACTCTCTTTTATCTCCCCACGATTAGGGTTCGAGGGTCCGAGCCAAAATCCCAAAATGACCCCTCCAACGGACCTTAACGGATAAGATTTTTATCACCTCGTACAAGAAAGGACAGTGGTGTTGGCCTCTGATTCGTTGCTTGTACGGAGAAGAAGAAGATGGGTTTTGGATCCGGATTTTTGTTCTGAATTGGGAACGGGCTGAAAGGGGAATTGGGAATAACGGGTTGGGGAAACTGATATGGGGTTGAGGTTTTTCAGTTTATAAGGGATTTGCAAAGGTGGGATAGAAATTAGGCTATCTTTTGCAATTTTGTCCTTTTCTTTCAAAACTCATCAATTACTTTTAACTTTTCAATACTGATTTTAATTTTAAAATAATTATACTTTAACTGAAATTTTCGGGACAAAATTGGGTGTCAACAGCTGCCCTTCTTTACCCGAAAAGGATGAAAGAGTTTTCAGGGTAAAGAAGTTGACGGAAAACCAATTTTGTCACGATAAAGCCAAGGACTTCGATTCCAAGGATCAAAGTGCGAGGCTTATGGACAAAGCCGAACTCCGGTTTCCGAGTTGCCTACATATCTCGGGCTGAAAGAGAATCAGGCCATATGTAGTTCGACGACACTTAGATACGAAGACTCGCACGACTGGCAGAAAAGACTCACGAATAGAAAAGAAACAAAATTGACACCCTAATCCGAAATGAAAGATTAGGAATAGACTTGCTTGTTCGAGTGCGATTCTTCAGATCCTCGTTGATGAGTCTGGCTCATATCAACGATTGCCCCAGTTCACTGCTAAGAAAGAGTTCCACGTTGTGTTCCAAAATGCTGTTGCGGTGCTGCTAATATCCTGTAATAAACTCGACAAACAGTAAGTGCGTAACTGCAAATAAGACTTAATAAATGGAGTAAGAAATAGATAATAAATAAAATTTGTAGATGCTGCTTTCAATGCCAATGACAAGCTTGTCTCCAATCGACTAATGGAGAAATCTGGCTTTGTGAGGCAAGATGACTTCGGGGCCGTTGGTAGACTGAAGATAAAACAATAAAAGCTTCAATTAATAGGAACGTAAAGTGAACTTTAAACTCTAAATAATGAGGATAAAAATGCCGCCTTTTCGGCAATAACCATGATAAAGCCTACGGCTTTAAATCATGAAGAGACAATTTGAAAATAATATTGGATTGCACTCCAACCAAAAGTAGGAATACGTCCGAAGTATTCACATTATCCTGCATGTCTTAACAAACTTATTAGCAACATAAGGTCATTAAAGTAGGTATAAGCAAATGTAAACGCCTCAGGAGGCTTACAAAAATATAATTAAGAGAGTGACAAATATTAAAGCGCCTATCGAGGCGACAAAACTACGCCATAGAGGCATTCAAATGATTAACACCTTTGAGGTGATACAAATATGCTTATCGAAAGCGTGAACACCTAAAGACGCTTACCGGAAGCGTGAAATATAGACGCTTATCGAAAGCATAAACACATAAAGGACGCTTACCGGAAGCGTGAAATATAAAGACGCTTATCGAAAGCATAAACACATAAAGGCGCTTACCGGAAGCGTGAAATATAAAGACGCTTATCAAAATCGTGAACACATAAAGACGCTTACCGGAAGCGTGAAATAAAGACGCTTATCGAAAGCGTGAACACATAAAGACGCTTACCGGAAGCGTGAAATAAAGACGCTTATCGAAAGCGTAAACACATAAAGACGCTTACCGGAAGCGTGAAATAAAGACGCTTATCGAAAGCGTAAACACATAAAGACGCTTACCGGAAGCGTGAAATAAAGACGCTTATCGAAAGCGTAAAACATAAAGACGCTTACCGGAAGCGTGAAATAAAGACGCTTATCGAAAGCGTGAACACCTAAAGACGCTTACCGGAAGCGTGAAAATAAAGACGCTTATCGAAAGCGTAAACACATAAAGACGCTTACCGGAAGCGTGAAATAGAAAGACGCTTATCGAAAGCGTAAACACATAAAGACGCTTACCGGAAGCGTGAAATAAAGACGCTTATTGAAAGCGTAAACACATAAAGACGCTTACCGGAAGCGTGAAATATAAAGACGCTTATCGAAAGCGTAAACACATAAAGACGCTTACCGGAAGTGTGAAATAAAGACGCTTATCGAAAGCGTGAAATAAAGACGCTTATCAAAAGCGTAAACACATAAAAACGCTTACCGAAAGCGTGAAAATAAAGACGCTTATCGAAAGCGTAAACACATAAAAACGCTTACCGGAAGCGTGAAATATAAAGACGCTTATCGAAAGCGTAAACACATTAAGATGCTTACCGGAAGCGTGAAATAAAGACGCTTATTGAAAGCGTAAACACATAAAGACGCTTACCGGAAGCGTGAAATATAAAGACGCTTATCGAAAGCATGAACACATGAATACATTATACTCTTTGAACTCTTCCGCGGAGGAATGGTCTTGACTACAAAATAAAGTGAGCCCCCAGGATTGGCAATATCTGCAAAAATAAAGTTTTCATTAAATTCATATAGACAGGAAAATGCCAAAGATAAAGGAGATATAAAGCGAGAGTTTAAGCCGTCCGGCTTATATTTGGCGAAGTCATAAAGAGTTGAGTGTTATCCTTGAGAAAAATTGAGTTAATGCTTAATTCCTGCAAAGCATAAAGTAAAGTTGTCAATAAAGCAATGAATTTTGATTAGGCAAGGGTAGAAATAGAGAAAGATAAAGTCATTTCGCGTATGCGCTGAATCAGATAACGCTTCCAATCTTGGTCGATTATCTTGGCAACATTGTTCAATGTGTATGACAGATACTCTATGAGGAATTGATAGTTGCTAGTTTCCTCATCTTGTTGTTTTGAAAATTCCTGCACTCAAAGAAAAATCATTAGTTTTGGGAGGGAGGGGGGAGCGTTTGATTCATGCTGACTCGAGCCTTCATCTTGCAACTGCTTCCTTCTTCTCACTTTGTCTAGATTTGCGATCCGTCCCTTGAGACTCGGCCAATGAACTAATAGCACAATAAGTTTCAAATAGTCGAAACAAATACTTGCATAGTTGAACAGGATTTTCATGTTAATCTAAAACCCTTGTTGTATTTCAGATGGTGACATATATTGAAACAAATTGAACATCCTTTATCTTGCAACTTTGTACCATTCCCAAACACTTTCAGAATTTTGTCCATTCATCTTCTATCGGGAAATACCACCTTTTGCAAAAAATTTCCCCAGTTATGATCTTTTACATCTTCAACTCGCTTTGCAAGATTTGCCCCAGTTGCTATCTTTCAAATCTTCAACTTGCCTTGCAAAATTTGCCCCAGTTTCTTACTTTAGGGGAAACTGAAATTTTTAATATTATAGAGTCGAGCCCGTTGAGAGCGCCTACGTATCCCTCCTTGGGAATCAGACCGAGCGTAGTTCTGCTTACATAAAGATTTGGGAAATATGGCAATCTAAGTACGAAGCCGAATCCGAATACGAATAGGAATGCCTACACATCTGCCCAGATGCATAGTTCGGAATTACATCATCAAAGATAAACAAGCCTTAAAGCATTACAAAACCTGATTGAATCCGATGTGGATTGCTTACTTATCCTGTTGCCATTCCAGGAATCAGACCAAAAGTAGTTCAAAATTACATAAAAGAGGAAATAGGGGATTCCTATGCTAGTGTAACCGAGATCTATGTGAGTTGCTTACGTATCCCGCCTTGGGAATCAGGTTACGCGTAGTTCGCATCACAATCAAAATTACATGGGAATGAGAAAAAACATTTTCTTGAGGCAAAATGATAAAGTTTTAACCAGCATGATTCGAGGCCTCAATCTGAATCGAAATTTTGCAAAGTGCTTTTAGTTCATAGCCAAGTCTCCTGCGTTGGTTCACTCAGCTGGATTGTATTGTCTTCAATCAAATCTTGGATTTTATGTTTAAGGAGGACACATTCCTCAGTGTCGTGCTTGGCAAATTCTGCATGGTAAGCACAATACTTGGTCCCAACAACACATTCTGGGGGAGGGTTAAACGTACCATCTCCTGCTAAAGGGTTTAACACTCCCATATCCTTTAATCTTTCATACAGTTGAGCTTGTGGTTCACCTAACGAGGTGAATTTTCGGCGCTGTCTCTTTTCATATTTGGTACGAGACCCTGCTGGCATAGACTGACGGGCTATCGGTAACTGGTGTTGTTGAGGGTAATTGTATGCTTGCGGTTGTGAATAAAGCTGATAAGCGGGCATTCTAGATTGATGGTAATTGGGTTGGGCATTATAGACTGGACATGGCGCGGGTGGATTTTGATGCTGACTTGGATAAGTTGGATATAGTGTGCTTCTGTAAATAGATTGGTTTGATGAGTTTCTGAAGGTTGGCTTCTTGTTTGGCCTTTGGTCGATATCAGCCATATCAATTCCAAATTTATCTTCCCTCTTTCTCTTCTCAAAATTGCCCATACCAGTCTGGATGGCTTGCGTAGTTGCCTTCATTGCAGCAAAACTTACAATTCTCCCTGTCTTAACCCCTTCTTCAACCATCTCTCCCATCACAAGAAGTTCAGAATAAGGTTTACCCATCATAGGGAGCAAGTGCATGTAATAAGAATCATCTTGAGCTCGGATGAAGTACTTTACCATGTCTTCCTCAGTCATTGGTGGTCGCACCCTTGCAGCCTGTTCACGCCATCTCAGTGCGTATTCCCTAAAGGTTTCTGTTGGTTTCTTCTTCAGATTGGACAAGGTTATAAGGTCAGGAGCCGTCTCGACATTGTACTCAAACTGCTTTGTAAAATCATTGGTTATGTCATCAAACCCACACCACTTGCTTATATCCTGTCTTGCAAACCATTCAGCAGCAATACCTTCCAGACTATGACTGAAGAAGGCCATCAGAAGTTCCTCTTTACCTCCCGCAACCCTCATTCGGTTGAGATATTTGGTCAAATGAACAAATGGGTCACTATGACCATCAAACATATCAAATTTTGGCACCTTAAACCCGGGAGGAAGAGTAACGTCAGGGTATAGATAAAGATTGCGGTAGGAGATGCTTTGACGTCCTCTAGACACTTGCAAATCCTTGATGGATTGTTGCATGATTTTCATCGTTTGGATTATCTCCTCTTGCTCAACTGTCTTTCCCTGCTTTTCTACAGTTACGGGCACTTCAATAGGTGCTTTGGATTGTGAAGGACGAGGAGTATCTTTGGCAGGTAAATATTGATAGTGAGGCAAGTTGTTGTGGTTAATGAATGCATTTGGGATGTTGTTAACTGGTGCAAGCATACGAATGACACTGGAATTTAAAGGCGTGTTCGGATTGGTAGTTTCAACATTGGGTTTCAGAGTTGATAGCACGGCTGGCGCGTTTTGGTGGCTCGACCCTTTCATTCTGTCTAGTTCAGCTTGCATACACTCAATCTGCTTAGCCATTCTAGCAATTTGTTCATCAGGAACAACAACTGCCTGCTCATTAGAAGATGCAGGGACACCAGTCTGATTATCAGTCATTGCTTACTTCACTTTAGACTAGACACTTAACCAACTCGGGAGTCAACACGAATCAAACTCTCTCTGTTCGGGGAATAATCAAACAAAAGAAAAATTCAAAAGGTAAACTATGTTAGTTTGCGTGTCATTAACAACATTGCATACAATCACGTAGCGCGCGTCACGTAGCGCTTTGCATTTTAAGCAAGTTTGACATGTGGCAATCACAATTAGTTAAGCGTAAATGAAAATGCGGGCGCGTCCTACCCTGTAAGGTGCCTCTTTGTGCTAGAGGTAAGCCTAATCGCGCAAACAAGTGGTAACGAAAAACTAGTTCACGCCAGTTTTGAGCAATTCAGAATTCAAGGGCGTGAAGCGAGTACTTCTAGCTGCTTCGCCTGCTTCTTATTATGGCGGCTATGTTTTCGTGGCTTAGAGTAAGCAACAATAACAATAATTGATAACAATCATCTCTCCGCCTTGACACTGCAATTTTGTTATCCCAACTACCTTCCAAAGTTGGTATCAACTCCAAATTCCAATACAGCTCATGCTCTTCACAACATTTGCACAAAATTCTAAACCCAAATGCCTAAAACCTGAAACAACCCCCATACACCTTTTGTAAACATCCACACTCCTCCAAACACAACTCCCAATTATTTACAACATCCAGGGGTGAAATTTCCAACGCCTTCACAATACCAGACTGCAAATCATAAAAGGTTCCAATTGACCTTTTTTAAAAATTAAACCTCGCTGGTCCTTGGCTTTGGACAAGCCTCTCAGCTTCCTAGGTTTTGCAAGGCTCACAGACCTTGTTCATAAGGCTCCTCACTGGTCCTCGGCTTTAATCAAGCCTCTCAGTTTCCTAGGTAGCCAAGACCGCACTGGTCTTTAAGGAGGGACCCCATTGGTCGTTTATAGACATAGGGGCTTCACTCTCCTAGTATGCGACAAGCATACTACAATTATCATGAACGCAGCTGGACAGTCAACATAGGCCTGCACACACGCAAAGCAATTCACGAGAGGGACCCCACTGATCCTTTCAAAGACACCAGGGGCTTCGCCTCTTAGATCTCACTATACCAGGCCATCTCCAAAACATAAATCAACCAAATCTGCCGAACTTTCCCCCGGATTGCAATTTTGTCTATGATCTCAATTCTGCTAAATTCTTCCATTTTCTAACCTAAAAGACAACATAGGAGACAAAATTCTAACTCTGACTTTGCTCAAAACATGGTTAGGACTGAGGATTCGTTATCACATAGCACATAATATGCATTGTCGTTGGGTTTCAAGAACCTGCTGACGTAAGGGCGGTTTCCTAACTATGGAGGCGGTACCAAGGACCGGGTCCAGACTAAGGTGTAAATGCATGCATGCTCCTAAAAGCTCCATCTAAGAGTGGGCTAACGGTTGAGGCTAACTCGACCTATGCGGGATAGACCTGGCCTCACAATGCAGTAGAACTGGCCATGACAAAACCAGGCAATATCAATATCCCGAACTAACTTTTGGTGACACGAAAGGAAGTTTCAAAAAGTGAGGTAAGGGCAATGCCCTTCCTGCGTAACTACCCGTCAAGCGGGTGCCCCATGATGAAATCGAGGAGGTGAAAGAGAATTGACAGGCTCCATGAGGGAGGAAATATGAACGGAATGCGGACTATGCACAAATAAAGATATGATTCATACATTCTAAAGCAAACCAAACAAACAGATGTAATAAAGCAATTAAATTAGGCATGCTAGTTGCAAATAATTGGAAACCTTTATGGTCAAAACCTTTACTGCTCCCCAGCGGAGTCGCCATGCTGTTGAACCCCTAAAAAAATAACCCCGAAGGATTAAATTTCAGGAATATCGACAGGATGGACTAACTCTTTTGGAGTTTTGGAGTCGCCACCCAATTTAAGGAAAAACAGGGAACCAGATAGACAAATGCGTGCAAAACTCCGTTTTATAAAAAGAGGGTCTTTCTTTCAGAGATTCTAAAGGTAAGAGGTTTTGTTCATTTCGAAAGAAGGTTTTTAAGGCACTTTCGAAATTCTGTTAACAACGGTTAATCCGACAGGTTTCCAAGTTAATTTGCAAGTGTTATTTATGCGCTTTTTCTAAAAATAATTAATTGAACTATTGATTAATTCAACTAATTAAATTTAGTAAGTTTTCAAAAAGATTTACAATTTATTTAAAAGCTTTAGTTATTCTCAAAATAAAATAAAATAAAGTAAAGTAAAAAAAAACATTTTTTCTTTTGAAAAGGAGCGATTTGATCGTCCTAATTTCTTTGCCAACTCGTATGTGATAGCGCATAAATGGCACTTGCTCAATTTCAACTTTAAAACCCAAGTTTCTCACCATAAGATGGAACTTTAGGTTTCAAGTCGCTTTTTGCAAAGTTGTTTCGGGACATTTAGAAGTTAATTAAAACTTCTTTATAAACTTTGACCTTTTAAAAGAAACTACTTCATATCAATAAGATAGAAGTCTTTTCTTACAGTCTGTTACTAAGCGTGGTTTTTGAAAATTTGTGAAAATTTGTACGCATTTGCTTAAATGGCCTGATTTGCGATAAATTAAATAACGACTTCAAAATAAAGTAATGAACATAAACTGAATCAAATAACTCAAACAAATCATTATATATATTAATAAATAAAATAATTCTACAAAGCTTTCATAAATATTCTAAAGGGAAAAAGAAGGATAAGAGTTAAAAGATAAAACCCGGGAATTTGACAAACTCGCGGGAGCCTTGAATTTTCTAAAATTTCTAAAGTGTCTCATTTCTTGAATACTTGAACTCGAATGCAATCCCAAATGACTCCAATGTCGATAAGCCATCCCATTTGTGAGTTAGCCCGAACTCGTTCCCAAGAGTATTATGCAAAAAAAAAGAACGAAATAAAGATAAAGATTAGTAAATTGCGAAAAGAAAGAACCTTAACTAAACTTGATAATTAGGAATATATCATGTAAAAAAAAGTCATATGATTACAGAAAGCCATCGAAACTAAAAGTATAAATGAGAATTTAAGTGAAGAAACTACTCATGGAAAGGCAACAGGAGTACATAATTCATGCGCAAACTGATTAAACCAAAAGTTTTAACGGAACTCAAAACCAAAGCAGATCCAAGCATTTGATTTTCAAGTATTAGAAATATTCGGAACTCAAAACCAAAGCAGATCCAAGCATTTGATTTTCAAGTATTAGAAATATTCTTTAATTATGCAGGTAGAGAAAATAAAGTGTACCTTTATGACAAAACTAAAAGGGAAAATAGGTTTTTTATTAAGAGAGTAATCGCATGAGAAACTTCAGCAAAATGTCCTAAATAATTGCCATTAAACTCCTAGCAAAATTCCTTAAAAATGGGCAGCCAGGAACTTAAACTCACCCTAATTCTTACAATGAGTTAACTTATTTTATTAAACTTTCCACTAAAACAAATTCAACACTGATTATTTGAATACTAAGTAATGGTAAAGATGAAAACTTCATCAGAATGTCATTAGTGCAGCTCCCATACACTTTTGAATCTCAGCAAACAAATCAGACCTCCATGAATCACTTACATGCCATCCTCACATACTTGCAAAAGCCCCCAACAACCAAGATAAACTTCTACTACCTGCATGACAAATCTGGAAACAAACCAGCTCCTACTACACCCTTAGGACTTGAACAAACCTACACCTGCAAACTACCTCTTCCTGAACCCCCTGAACCTGTAATTAACAGAGACTCCTTAAACAGCTTCTCACAAGACCTCAAAAGATACTCCTGAACCAACTCTAAATACCACCAGGCTCTCCTCTATCCCAAAACAAAATACAGCAAAAGCAAGAATAAAGCAAAAACTCATGGGGGCATCCTGCTTATCAGACATCCCTGATCCTAGGCTATGTTGTTAACGTGAATATGCTTAAGTAAAGAATAAACCAATAACCTTAGATTCAATCATCAGAAGCTAACTGTTTCCAATCTAAATGCTCCATTCAAATTTCAATCAATATTGACGAAGCACTTCAGTTCATACAAGTTAACAGAAGAAAGACAGTTGAAAACAAGCTACCAAATGGACATAGATATAACCAAGGAGTAAATTTCCAAAATTTTCAACCAGTCTATTAAATGATGCAACTATATACATGCATTTTTTAACATTTCAATCAAGTAAAAATAAAGATCTTTTCAGAAAAGGCATAACTTTTCATGATACTAAAATAGCGGATTCTAAATTGCACACTAACAGGGAAGATTAAAACTTGAAGTTCAAGAAAAACATGATTTACATTTAGTCTTTAAGTAAGTTAACCAAGAACAGAGCATAAGTTGAGCACTGACTAAATAATTAATGGGTACGGCTTACTAGCTTGAACCAAAACACAAGAACCTCCCTTACATTGCTCCTAAGCTCCACCAGAACACTCCCTGAACAGCTTACCGGAACCTACTAACACCTGCATACGCACATTGCTTAACAGACCACTACCTCAACCTTCCTACTCCTCACACCCTCATATACTAAGCTGCACACAACTACCTGAACAAGCCTCACCTAACTGTAAACACCTAGGACAGTCCTGGAGCATCACATCCTTCTCCAGAGCTACCGCAGACTTACAGGACTACTTGCAGCACTGGCATCCTATCATGGACGCTGCAGAATAATCGCATACTCCCTCATCTCACCAACATACCTCCAAGAACAACCTTCAAACCACCAGAAATTCTCCAAAGCCTGCAATTCACAGAGCCTATACTCACTGACTGCTCACAGGCTCTTCTGCTCAACAAACTCCAGAACCAACTAAACTAACCTCGACCACCTTCACACCTCTGAACAAGCAACACACAGCCCTAGAAACAGCCCTTTCTCCAATACCCTCCAGGACAACTCCAAACATCCAGAACCTATAGCTATCACCTACAACAAGCTAATACTAGCCACCTGCAGCTCTCTAGGCCCTTTAACTTCTTCTCCAGAATAGCACCCCACCAATTTTCAACCTTTATCAACATTCATCCATACACAAAACAATTTGGCTCAAGACTAAATAAATTCAACAAGCAAACTACCAGGAAAGAGAAAACAAAACATCTAGAAACAGACCTATAGCTCTCAATCATATCCTCAGCCTTAAAGGCAGAAACAATAGGAGATACTAACAGGGAGCTAAAGCATTTTAAGACATATGAAAAAGAGAAACAGGGACATAACCAACCAGAATTTTGTCTCGAAGGACTGCATATGACCAACTGATTTCAGAGCACTTTAGAAGACATCGGTAAAGAAAAGGGCTCACACATACTTTAGATTATAAAGACTAAGATTTAACCCCTGCTAGAAGCCACAGACTACATCCATGAACATTAGGGGAATGAGCTTACGAACTATGATAAGAACAGACAAGAGATGTGCTCAATCACGGTTTTAGATCAGTTTCAAGACAAGAATCAAATCTTAACATGGTTCTAAATGGAAATTTTAGTGTTAACATGGTTAGTTTTGAATGAAACTAAAGGAAAACAGTACTTATTCCTTCATTTGATAGAAAACATAAACAAAATTCAACCTTTAACCTGATATTTTAAAACCATAAAACTAAAAGAAACAAAACTCATTTCCTCATTTTATCTTCAGAACAGCAAATAATTACTTTAACTATAACAAAATGAAATCAAGCCAGTAAACAAATCTCCAACTAGTAACAACATATACGCAGAAAATTGAGTGCTACATAGATAATATTTACATAAACTTAAATAAATACCACAAGCAGACTATGTTTTCAAGCGAGTTATAAAAATAATTAAAGATGTAGTTTATTACCTCTTGCGGAGCAGCGAGCTGGGCGTCGATCCGAAGAAATGCGACTCGAACGCTAGCGATGACTCGATTAAAGTCGACGAGCCGAATGATGGAGCGATGACTCACAAAATTAATCGAAAACAGTAAGCTTTGTTTTTGAACTAAAACTAAGGAAAATGTATGGGTATTTTCTAATCCCGTCTTCTTCTGTTTTTTCTTGGTCAAGGATCGTCTGAACCTCTTTCTATCTCTACTCACGGCTGCCTCCTTTCCCTCTTCCCTAAAACTCTCTTTTATCTCCCCACGATTAGGGTTCGAGGGTCCGAGCCAAAATCCCAAAATGACCCCTCCAACGGACCTTAACGGATAAGATTTTTATCACCTCGTACAAGAAAGGACAGTGGTGTTGGCCTCTGATTCGTTGCTTGTACGGAGAAGAAGAAGATGGGTTTTGGATCCGGATTTTTGTTCTGAATTGGGAACGGGCTGAAAGGAGAATTGGGAATAACGGGTTGGGGAAACTGATATGTGTTGAACCCCAAAAATATTAACCCCGAAAAGGCTAAATTTTAGGAATATCGAAAGGATGGACTAACTCTTTTGGAGTTGTTGGAGTCGCCACCCAATTTAAGGAAAAACAGGGAACCAGATAAACAAATGCGTGCAAAACTCCATTTTTATAAAAAGACGGTCTTTCTTTCAGAGATTCTAAAGGTAAGAGATTTTGCTAATTTCGAAAGAAGGTTTTTAAGGCACTTTCGAAATTCCGTTAACAACGGTTAATCCGACAGGTTTCCAAAATATTTGCAAGTGCTATTTATGCGCTTTTTCTAAAAATAATTAATTGAACTATTAATTAATTCAACTAATTAAATTTAGTAAGTTTTCAAAAGATTTGCAATTTATTTGAAAGCTTTAACTATATTTTCAAAAATAAAATAAAGTAAAATAAAAGCGCTTTTTTTTTTTTTTTTTTGAAAAAGGAGCGGTTTAATCGTCCTAATTTCTTTGCCAACTTGTATGTAATAGCGCATAAGTAGCACTGGCTCAATTTCAACTTTAAAACCCGAGTGTCTCATCATAAGATGGAACTTAGATTTCAAGTCGCTTTTTGCAAAGTTGTTTCGGGACATTTAGAAGTTAATTAAAACTTCTTTATAACTTTTGACTTTTTTAAAAAAACTACTTCGTATCAATAAGATAGAAGTCATTTCTTATAGTCATTTATTATTCGTGGTTTTAAAAAATTTATGAAATTTACACGCATTTGCATAAATGGCCCTGATTTGTAATAAATTAAATAGCGACTCCAAGACAAAGGATAATGAACATAAAGTAAATAAATAACTCAAACCATCAAATATTTACTTATAAGATATAAATACATAATTATTCAACGAGTAATTTACATAAATATCCTAAGGGCAAAGAGAAGACAAGAGTTAAAAGATAGAACCCGGAAAGCAAACTCGCAAAACGAGCCTTGGATTTCTAAATTTCTAAAAGTCTTGAAAACTTGAACCCGAGCTTGACCCCAATACAACTCCAAGCCAATGAACCATCCTATTTGTAAGTTTTAGCCAACTCGATCCCAAGGTGTTTATGCAAAGAAAAGGAGGAGATAAGGAATTAATAAATGTTCCCAAGAAAATTCATATATACAACTTAGAAGTTAGACAGTAAAGTTTACTAACAAGCTCAATTAAAACGAAGAGAAAGAAAATAACTCAACGGAGCTAAAAGATGAGATGCACTTTTAATTTCACAACCAAACTTAACGAAGGAGAGGAAAGAAAAACAATCAGACTTGCGAATTTGTCATATAGCCAAGGAACTACCAAAGTTAATCCTATAACCATTAGATAAGTTTTATTTGCCAAGCTACAACATTTTCATCTAATACACATATACTTTATGGAAAATCTTTTAAAGAATATAAAATGACCTCAAACAAACGCATCAAGCTTCATCCTAATCAAACAGATATAAAGTACAAAACTTTGACGTCTAGGGATTCTAACTTACTACCAAATTCCATACCTAAAATGATAACTCTTCAAACAAACTTTCTGAATTTATGAACTCAGATAAACAGTAACAGGATTTAACTTTGACATAAACTAATAGATCAATGCGAGCAGATTTCAGTCTATGTCATCTAGCAATTTATGAAAGTTTCAAGCCTTTAAACATACAGAAAGCTAAGCCATTTTTAAACAAATACCCATGCCAAAAGAAAACATTTCTTGCTCACTTCATATTTATAAGTAGACGCAACATAACAGAATGCACACTCGTAAAAGTAAAGTGATGTAAAGACCCCTCCTAAACGCATATTTTCGGCCATTAATTACAAGAGGGAAATAGCAGTACTTAGCGTGATATACTTTGAGAACTGGTGCAAAACTGAAAATACAAACCATGATAAAAGCAAAACCAACATCCGACGGGTTATACTAAACTGGACAACTCAGAAGCATAGTTTCCTATCTACTGCAACATCTTTGATCCTTAACGAACTCCTCACACTCACACCCTGAACCCCTCACTGCCTAACATCATAACAACTCCCTTAGAAACACACATTTCCACTTCAAGATCCCCTCACAGAGACAGGAACAATTTACACTCCAGAAACAACAACAGACCTGCAGCACTCTCTACTGCATCCCAGCCTCCAAAACACCACAACAGGACCTGAAACAGACTCCTAAACTGCCTGCTAACTGCTGCTAGCTACACACATACATCCTCCCAAATCAGACCCCTGCTGCTACCCCTTGCCTCTTGCTCACCAATAACATCTCTATACACCCTCTCGAACCTGAAACAACATAACAAACTCCAACCAAACACATACCACTAGAACTCCCTTTAAAACACATGCGAACAACTCAAGAATCACCTCCCAAACATCTGCAAATACCTAAGAACTATCTGCAGCACCAAAAACAACTCTTCAAATACCTGAACTCCCTCAAACTCCCTACACTTCATAGTGAAGTGGCAACCATCTAAACATGCTGCAACAACAATGGGTAAAACCAGAAAAGGAGAAACAAAGAGAGAGAAAACTGAACAAAAACAGAGCACTACTAGTGACACCCTAGAATTCAAGGCTGCCTGAAACCTCACTATGAACCTTTCAACCTAACAAAACAAATCTAACTCATTTTAACCATTTTTCGAATATTTCCAGATATAAAGAGAACATAAACAAGGCAGGGATCCTTTATCTTTTAAATGAAATGTCCAAACTTGCAACCTAAGACGTAAGGACATCTGGGATGACTAAGTTCACAAGGATTCCAACTTCAACAGTCACAAATGCATTACAAGAAACTGGATTGAACCAAAGATTTAAATTTTAACTAGATTAATAAACCCCAATCATTTATCTACTCTAATAATCAACTTCAAACTAATCTATCACATAACAAAATTTACAGTTTATGAATAATGTAAAAAGCCAAGCTGAAATGTAAAGAGAATAGGTTTATTACCTTTTTTCGAGCAGCGGACAAGGGCATCGATTCGAAGAATGCAACTCGAACAAGGTCGTCGACTCGAGCGAGGTCGACTCGAGCGAGGTCGACGACTCGACTTACGAAGAAGCGATCAAACGAGGTGGCGAAGCGACGACCCAATAAAATCCCAAAAAAAAAAAAAAGAAAAGGAAAGCACCACTTTGTATATGAATTTAAACTGAAATTTATGTATCTTATGCCATTCCTTTTACTTCCCTTTTATCCCTATTCACGCCGCTGCTTCCCTTTTATGGCTGCTGAATCCCCCTCCAATGTGACTATAAACTTTGATTTTATATCGAATCAATTAGGGTTCTCGAATTGACCAAAAGAACCCTCCAACGGCTCCTAACGGATAAGGTTTTGTACGAACAACATGAGCTGGAAATTTTGGACTGTTTCTGATTCAAAATATGGGGGAATGGGGTTAGAACTTGGGTCATTTTCGGGTTGAGAAAGGGGAAAACGGGCTTAGCGGGTTTGGGGTTCTTCATGGGTTGAAAATTGGGAATGGGTAATTGACTGATTAGGTGTGTGCGTATGTTATGTGGGTGTTGCACGATTAGGCTAGATTTTTGGATTTAGAACGATTTTAGCCATCTTCTAGATAAATTAAAAATTGAAGGGGTTGCGCCGGATAGGCTAGGATTGGCTTATGATTTTTAAAATTAGCCTTATTTAAAAATAATTAGACATTAATTCGAAAACTCTGGGACAAAATTGGGTGTCAACAGGGGTTGAGGTTTTTCAGTTTATAAGAGATTTGCAAAGGTGGGATAGAAATTAGGCTATCTTTTGCAATTTTGTCCTTTTCTTTCAAAACTCATCAATTACTTTTAACTTTTCAATACTGATTTTAATTTTAAAATAATTATACTTTAACTGAAATTTTCGGGACAAAATTGGGTGTCAACAAGCATGCTGTTCAGCAAAAATACAAGTTTATGTGTTTAATCCTTTATTATTCTAGCCATTCTCGTGGATGAACTATTTCTTAGTAATCTTTGCACTAGTGAAACAAAATAAATTTTACCGAGATAGAGAACACCATTTAGCTAGAGAATATATTTGTCCCAATTTGACTTATCAGATGCACTGACACTATTAGTAGTGTGTTTTTTCATTTTAGTTCGTGCTTGCTTAGGAATCAACACTCTCAACTTTCCTTTAACATGCAAGAAACTATGCATTCTTTCTTAATTCAGTTGGAAAATCTTTATTTAATTTGAGACACTTCAATATTTCATTGCTAATCTATGACGAGGATTGCCAAGTTGTATCAGTTTATCTTGGTGTTTGCAGACTTCTTTCACTAAAAGAAGGAGGTGACAACACAAGCTTAGGGACATTGTTACTCCACAATTATATGAACATTTCCTTTCTATTTCTATATGTTGGATACCCTGTTGCACCGAAAGGTGTTAATCCACTCTCTCTCCATCACCCTTTCCCAGCTAATAAAAGTCCATTCCTAATTTTTTGCAGGATGAAGGGAATTAATATATTGATCCATTTTGCCAAATTGAAATCTTTTTTCATTGTTTTCGCTTTCTCTTGTATAACCAAGTTAAATCTTGAAAGATTAATGAAATTATGTATTTCAACAACGAATCAGAACTTAATCTTGCTATGATCAATCCATGACTTAAAAATCAATTCTTTGAATTGGGGCAGCGTTACCAGCACCTCGACCCAAGTATACGTAGTAATGAACCTCAGCCCTTTACTCTCTCACTGTTAACCAGCAGCTCATTCATCCCAAGCTTATAGACAAAAATCTAGTTGGATAATATTACCAATTTCTTACTTTTTTACTTCATAATAAGATTTGATTTGTTCTATATGCAGGACCATACTAGAAAAGAGAAAAATTGTCATCGTATTACAAACAATATGAAGAAACAAACTTCAATAAATCGATAGGTTAAACTAGTTGTTTTAAAATTTGATTTAGATAGGAGGGGGATAGAATGTTCATGCTTCAAAGTTGGAAAGGAGTTATGATATTCAATACAACTAGTACTTGTCTTGATTAAAGTACAACTACTGCTTGTTATAATAACATAATGTTTAACTTTCATATAACACTTAACAAAAGGTAATATCTCACTGGTATCCACATCTAAATTTAAAACAAATGATAAACACGTAGTGGAAATGCAATAAACTATTTTCATTAATTATTTCCTAACCAAGTAGGGAAAATAATTAATAAAACCTCTCAGCTTCATTTTTTAAACTCTATACCGAAACCAACCAAAAAAAAAAAAGATCTACTTATAATATAAATGGATCTCTACTATTTTTGATATGACATAATTGATTCCTAAAAAACTTAGGAAATAAAATAACTACTACTATAAACACTGTCAAGTTTATTCTGTCCCTCAGTAAGTTTGCACCTTCAAATCCCTCTCTTTATCTGTAGATTTTGTTATTAGTTATGGAAGTTCAATGCTTCCCATAGACTACACTATTTCATAAAACATGTAGAGCTAAAGAGGAAACTTTTGGACGTTTGCCTAATTGTCTCATCATTGATATCTTGATTAGACTTTCATTAGATACCCTTGTTAGCTGCCGAAGGGATTGTAGGGGTTTGAGAATTTTGATCTCATCATCGTATTTTAATACCTTACTTCTCAATAGATCTGCTAGTAGACCCATGGTGCTTCTCCATGATTATTTCCAAATTATCCCGAATAAGTGCATGAAATATCTTTATGTGCTTTCTCAACACCTTTAGCTCCGGCCATTTTATTTAAAAAATAAGCTTCATTTTGCTAAGGAGCGATATCGCACTAGTGTTATGTACTCTTCTGAAGGCGTTCTTCTGTTTTACAATCATAGGTGTCCTTCTACTTATTGTGCCTTGAACATGATAACACAGGAGGAAGTTATTGTACAACATACACTTCAACCCGGCTTGTTATGTGCTCTTTTTGTTTGTCCATTAATGAAGGAGTTCAAAGTTCTTTATGCTCAAATACGCGGAAGTTAGTGTCGGTATTTAGTATATATTTTCAAGACACGGATGTGGAGGAGAATCACTTCGTCATCCACTTTCATTCATTTGCCTTGTCACCCTCCAGCAGTTCTTAATGGAGCATTGCATTGGATCACGTACTATGATTTAGATAACGAGGGTCTTCCTCCTTGTGCAAATGGAATCATGGTTTTTAGAATGGATAGAGAAGAATTCTCCATTATGCCTCATCCTGGAAGTGTGTGCAACGAAATAAAAGAGCACCATACTATGGAACTCATATTGAATGAACAAAACTGTTTGTCTTTCTGTCACTTTTTTGTCTCTAAACATGGAGTGGATATATGGATCTTGGAGGATTATGAAAAGTGGGCATGGAACAAAAGGTATACGCTTCATGAGGGAATTCTCAGATAACTGGATTGGTGGATACAACTTTTGTACATCCAAGACGGTGAACTTGTGTTTGAATTGGTGAATCAAGGTGTCTTTTCCTATAATTTAGATCATAAAACTATGAAGCTATTCCCAAATCCCCGATGGAAGTGTAGATAAAAAAATTTGTTACATGAAAATAATCAAGACAAGAAAAATATCTGCAAGTAATATTTGATTTATAAGAAAAAGATGCGGGTTACAATCTCTAAAAGATCTAAATTAAAGATGTAATCCTCTGATTCTTCTCTTCACGGATTTGATTCGAGGACGTTAAAGCTTGATCTCGAACGTGGTGGATTTGATTTGATTTGATTCAAGGGCGTTTGAGCTTGATTTTGAATTAGAGAGATTAGATTTGATTTGATTCTAGGGCTCGAGAGCTCGTTCTTGAATATATGGACTTTACTTGATTCAAGTGCTTTTAACTTGATTCAAGGGCTTAATAGCTTGTTCTTGAATGTATGGATTTGATTTGATCACGAACGTGGAGGCAGACTTTGATCACGAACATGGCGGCGGAATATGTATAGAAAAACTTCTTGATCTTCTGTAGGAAGGAAGACTTCTTGATGTATGGAATGCTTCTTGATCTCTGGCAGAATGGAAGACTTCTATGTATCTCCTCCTGGATTTCTCCACTGGTGGATGGATGATTTCACCAACTTCTACATGGTTTCAAAAGTTATGTGACCCCTCTATTTATAGTTGTAGAGGATGGACAATCTAGTTACATATGTATCAAACCTATCACACATAACAATGAATTTGATTGGCCAAGACGTGTCATTTTGGACACTTGGATGGTTTTAAATGGCTATCAATTTGACTAGCCATGCTACATCATTTATACATATGTCATAATTTTATCGTTCATTGATTTGACTTGGCGCCACGTCATTTGACACGTGGCAAGGACCTTGAACTAATAAATCTTGAATTTAATATAGCCCAAAATATTTTATGAATTTAAGTTTAATAAAATTTACATGTCTGCAGGAAGATTTTAGGTTCTCTCTGTACTTACGTAAAGAGCCTATGGGCAATAACTTAACTCCTCTCTTTTTTGTATTCTTATTTTTCACCTTTTCTAATTTTAGAGTTCCTTAAAGTCATCTAATGATGTTTGTAGTATTCTGCATAAAGTACGTTTAAGCTTGTAAAGAGTTCATTGGAATTCTTCAGGTTGTCAATAACACTCTTTCCATTTGCATGAACTAAGCTCGAAGGATTTCACACACATCTCTTCTGTTGTTGTCACGCTTTGATTATTCTTAAAAACTGCATCAAAGTATATAGAAACAAAAGGGGTAATAAGGAGAGCCAAACAACATAAATATTTTTTTCCTTCTTAATTCCTTTTCTCTGATGGCTGATCAATGTCCACCACAATCTACCTCTCAAGAGGATCCGATAATGCCTAGCGAAACACTCCAGTCAGATTGAATGCCTTGTCTCGATTATCTCTGCGACTCAAGGTTTTCTGGACTTTCTGTCTATCAATACTGTTTCTCTTACCCCAATCAAGTTGACATCCACCAATTATATTTCCTGGCACACCCAATGGGAGTCTGCTCTTGTTGGCTATGAGCATTTATACTACTTATTCTACCTTTGCATTTCAAAATTTTCTCATGAAACTGCATGAATGTAAGACATTTCTCCATGACTTGAAAAATCCATGTGCCTGTAGACTAAGCCAACTCTGCATATGATCAGGACGCTGACTGTAGTGTTGCTTTATCTTCGACAATTCTCTTTGGTTCTTAATTGAGTGGTTTTAACAAGACTCATCATGTACTCCCCTACCATAAGCAAACAATTATGTAATAACAGATTTCAATAAATTGACACATTTCTCCAACTTAAGGTTGCAACTTTTTCTTTGCTTTTCTTGATGTGGTTTCCAATTGCAATATAGTATAGTTTAGCATACTTTGCCCAGCTAAATTTTGTGTCTAAACATGAGAGTTTTGAAGTTATGAAAATGATATCCTCACAAACATGTAGAAATCATAACAATATACAACAACACATCTTTCGCAGAAAACAAGTTATTAATGACTAGGAAATTAGGTGATAACATATGTGTTGATGGTTTAGAAGGGAAAGAACCTATTTCTCTCTTCTCTTGTGTTTGATCTGTCATTCTTATTATTTAAGAGGTTATGGATTAAGAACCTAATGTATGTCATAACGAACCTCTTAATAAATAAGAATGATAATAAATAAGAATGACAGATCAAACACAATTTAAGATTGGTTAAAACAATTTCTTACTTCTTTTTAACTTCATTATAAGATTTGAGTTAATCTATATGTAAGACGAAAATAATTTAAGTTATTGCAAACAATATAAAAAAAAAACTTTGATAAATATATAGGTCAAAATAGTCGTTTTAAAATTTGATTACCTATATGAGTTATGATTTTTAAAACAAAGTTTGAGAGGGAAGTGTCTTTCTACCTTTTTTTTAAATTATTATATGATCCTTTTACCCTTTTATCCAAGTATAACTAATATTTATTGTAACTCACATTAAATGTGACATAAAATTACACAACTATACAAAATTTAAAATGATAATCAAGTCTCGCATAAAATATTTTATAGAAAGTTTTACATATAAAGAAGAAGACGACAATATAGTAGAATCCAATAAAATTTTCTCTCTATCCATGCCTTTGGTGCACGTTAACTAGACGTGAGCCGCCAGTGAAACCTCCATGGCTGAATTGAAGAAAAGAGAACGACCTAAAAAAATTCAGATCACTATAATCGGGAGCTTCGGGAGCTCTATTAGTACTAGAGTTTCAATACAAAGCCCAAAACTAGTAGGTATAGCAGAAAATCGTACTCTGACTATTACCCATTTAGGAAAGTCTATTGAGAACTTGAGGATGACGGGAGAATCTGACCCTAGAGTACAAGATAATAGATCGATGACAAATAATCCAGCTACACTCATGACTGTAGCTAATTCCTTTGTTGAACCAAATGGGTCTAGAGGTATAGTGTTAAAGCAGCTGCAAATGGCTGGCCTAAGCCCACTGAAACCAAAAAATCCACCGATGGTAGGTGAGTCGCTAATGGAGTCTAATCAGAGTAAGGATGAGCAGAATATGAAGATGTCTAAGCCGGAACCGACATGAGCTAATTTCTTTGCTGGTAACAAGAAATCTAGAAAAGGCTTAGCCTTATCTTATGTGGCCCCTATTATTGATAATGGTAAAATAATAGTTCAATTATTAGAGCAACATGAGGTAGACAGAGAGATGGAGAAATTGAAGAATTCTTTAATTTTGTATGCAATAGAAGAGACCCCAAGGTATAATACAATGAAGAAATTTGTAGCTACAAACTGAACCAGCGTTGAAACCCCAGACGTATATCTTCATGATGATGGGTATTATGTTATAAGGTTTCAATCATTGGATGATTTGAGTGAAATTCTTTATTCAGGACCATACAGTTTGAATAATAGACCCCTAATCCTGAAGCAATGGACTCCTGACTATGACTTTAAAGATGATTTCCTAACAGAAATTCTATTGTGGGTGACATTTTCTAAGCTATCTGTGAGTTGTTGGAGTTGTAACTCTCTAAGTAGAATTGCTAGTACTGTAGGCATTCCTTTATATGTTGATGAGTGCACAACAAAGCAAACAAGAATATCTTATGCAACAATGTTAATAGAAGTGGATATAATAAGGCCATTGTTAGAAAAAATAATTGTCATTGATCCATCGGGTAGGTAGTTCCAACAAACTGTGGTGTATGAATGGGCTCTTAAGTATTGCCATAAGAGTCTCTTAGTGGGGCATGATTGTGCCAGAATTGAGGAACTAAGGTAGCAAGAGCCACAGAGAAGAAGAATAGATGCTCCAAGACTACCACAAAGGCCACAACAAAGACCACAACAACACCAAGACCAGGCACACATATCAATAGTGGCAGCTAAAGGGAGGTATTGAACAACAGGGAAATCAGGAGAATAAGAAGAAACAACCTGAAACCCCAAAGGCAACATACAATGAATCCATTGGGGAGAACTTACAACCAATAGTTGGAAAAGCTGTAAACAGTCAGAAGTCTCCAACTAACATTCAGGGGTCAGGAGAAAAAGAGAGAAGCTACCTTGCTGCAGCTACTATTTCAATAGGCAATGTATTTTCTATTCTGCAAGAAGGAGAGCAAGAGAGTGAGTAGGCTATCCCACCTGACAATGAGGGTAATTTATCAGCTCAAGCATGACTTGGCTTGTCTGGAAAGTGAGGGGTGTTAACAAGAGATATAAGAAGAAAAAAGTGAATAAGTATCTAAAGAATAATAAAATGAAATTGGTAGGACTGGTAGAAACCAGAGTGAAAAGACACAAAGCAGCTACTATTGCCAATAAGATAGCTCCTGCATGGAGGCTAAAATGCAATTATGATCAGGCTAATAATGGTAGAATATGAGTACTGTAGGATGAAAGGGTGTACAATATGCAAGTGCTCAGTAGAAATGCTCAAGCTATTCACTGCTCAGTATAAGGGAGGCAGAACAACATGCAATGTGAGATGACAGTGGTGTATGGTTTCTATACCATAAATAAGAGGAAAAGCCTGTGGCTTCACCTTAAGAATCTAGCTGGTCAGATTAGAACTCGTCTAATTATCTGGGGAATTTCAATACTATGCAAAATAGCTAATATAGGTTATATGGGAATGCTATTACACAAAATGAGTTGAAAGACTTCTTAGAGACTTAGAATGTGTGCAACATGAAAGTGTGTGTTATATTTAGACATCTTAATTTAATTCACATTGAAAGTAAAGTCATATTATTAGAGTAAAGTTTGACATTTGATATTACATACACCCGTAATGTAACTACTTCAAGATTCCGCATATTACCTTCCAAAATTCCCTCTCTTTCTTCCTCCAAACTCCAAATTCATACACCCGTTTTCTTCCTCTATTTTCTCCTCCTTTTAGTTACCTATATCTTCTTCTACAATAATTAAACATTTTATTTTCATTCAAAACAAGTCAACTCACAAAAATTATGCTTCGACTTTTTACAATTCGCCGGCGTTGTATTCATTTACCTCGCCGTCGTTCCTTTTCTTCTTCTTCTAATAATACCCTTAACAATATTAATAATCCCCATCTTATCCCTTCCCCCACCCCCCACCCCCGTTACTCCGTTTTCGCTCTCTCCGCTACCTTGTTATCCGCCATCGTCGCTTCCACCGCCGTTATCCTGACACGTGGCAATGACGACGATAAGAGACTTTACGATAAATTAGAAAATATCGCCATAAAATCAAACGAGAAATTCACCAGAATTTGCCATACGATGAAGCAAACAGGTGTAGCAGCCTCTGTGCTATGGAAATCATTAACATCCGTTATGTCATCGGCGAACCACGAGGTTCGGGTCGGCTTTGAAATCCGGGTCGCCGCATTGTTGGCGGATATTGCTGCTGCGAGTGAAAGCCGGAGGGCGGCGCTGGTTGCGGCGGGCGGTGGAGCAGTGGTGGATTGGTTGTTGGAGACGGTGGGGAGGTGTTCTTCGGGGGAGCATTATTGTGGGACCCAGGCTGAATCAGCTAGGGCATTGGCTTATTTGATTGCTGATCAAAATGTTTGTGAATTTGTTTTAGGAAGACCTCATGCTGTTCCTTATTTGCTTAGGTTCATTTTTTCAGCTCAGCCGAGACGGCGGTCCAAAAAGGTGAGCGAGCGCCTTTTTTTTTACACTGTCTGAACAATGGCTAGCTAGGACGCTTAGACGAAAAAATGACTAGTCGTTTTGTGTATATTCCATGTGTATTGTAGGTGTATGCATCCTGACTAGAGTTCCTAATTTTAGGATTTTTACTGTTGTCTGAACAATGGCTAGGACGCTTAGACAAAGAAATACTAGTCGTTTTGTGTATATTTAATGTATATTGTAGGTATACAATGAGTGTATAATCTATGTGTCTTGACTAGAAGTTCCTGATTTTGGGATTTTACAACTGCCTGAATAGTGGCTTAGGATGCTTGAACAGAATAGTCATTTTGGGTATATTCCATGTATATTGTAGGTATATAAAATGTGTATAATAAGTGTATAATCTATGAAGTTCCTATTTTGGGATTTTACCATTGCCTGAACAGTGGCTTTAGATGCTTAAACAAAAAAAGTCATTTTGGGTATATTCCATGTATTATATAATATGTGAATAATAGGTGTATAATCTATGTTGCCTGTCTAGGGCGGCTATATCTGTAAAGTTTCTACTTTTGGGATTTTTACATTGCGTGAACAGTGCCTAGGATGCTTAAACAAAAATAGCCAATTTGTGTATATTTCATGTAGAATATGTGTATAATAAGTGTATAATCTCCGTATCTTGACTAGGGTGGCTATTTCTATGATTTGAATGAAATGAAATGGGGTTTAAATAGTCTACGAATGATATTGCGAAATCATATTTCCGATATAACAAGATTGGGATTTGAGATTGAAGCACTAGGGTTGTTTTTTTCTGTGTTATCAAAGGTGAAAAGCCATAATGGGTGCTGAGGTCCATTGGGGATGTAAGTGCATAGCTTGGGTTGAAGTGTGGGCTTGAATGGAGACTGACACAAATGAATAAAAAACAAAAGAATATTTATGTCTAACTAAAGAATGATAACTATAAGCACAAACGATAATTGTATGGAAGTTAAAGCCTTTAAGGCGTAAGAGAGGCAAAGCACTCAAGTATTTTTGCACCTAGCTTCAGGGCTAGATCGCGCCTCTAGCAAGCCCTTGATGATAGTTGGTTTATCAATGGCATGACATAGATTATGTTACTAGGGTATTGAACTTTATTGAACTGTTGTTATCTCATTTTATAATTTTGGAGAAATAATAATAATAATAATTATTATTATTATTATTATTATTATTATTTAACATGGAAATGTTGCACTTTTTTTGGAAGCAGCATGGACGTAGTTCATTCGATCTTTCTGATTCTTTGAAAGGTAGGAGCATGCTGGTTGCAGCAATTATGGATATTGTCACTTCCCATTGTGAAAGTGCAGACAAGGTTTCATTCAAGCCTACACTACCCAAAGATGCTGAGATGAGAGATATTGCTGCAGCTATTGAAGTAATTGAGGAAGGTGGTATGCATTGGGATGAGCCACATGAGGAGGATGATGATGGTGGAGAAGGGATGAAGGGTATTGGGATGAAGATTCTTGAAGGCACGACTGCTGTAGGACTTTCAAGAACTAATGGGCTTGTAGAGATGGGGCCTCCTAACACTAGCCAGACTGTCAAATATACGCCTACTAGTCTCTTGTTTAACAAAATAAATGATAGTTCGTCAGCACGATCAAATTTGTCTTCTGCTGTGGTTCCTGGTCTTTGGGATGATTTGCATTCTGAACAAGTTGCTGTTCCTTTTGCTGCTTGGGCATTAGCAAATTGGGCAACAGCTTCGGAAGTTAATAGGTATCATATTCAAGAATTGGATCAAGAGGGACAAGCGGTCATGGCTGCTTTAGTGGCACCTGAGAGATCTGTGAAATGGCATGGAAGTCTGATAGCTAAATTGCTTCTAGAAGACCACAATCTGCCGCTAAGTACTTCTGTTTCTGATTGGACTGCTAGTCTTCTGTCTACTGTTTCACATGCAAGTAAAACTCAGGACGTCCCCCTAGCTCAGATAGCGTTGTCGGCATTTTTGGTTTCTCTTGAGCGAAGCCATTCGGCTCAGGAGGTAGCAGTAGAAAAGGGTCTGCATTTGATGAGAGAGGCTGCTAAACAGACCACAAAGCATTCTTCGGTGCAAGAAGCATTAGCTAAGGCTTTGGAGTTGCTCTGTACTAGGGAATGGCATATGTCCTTGGAAGAAAGCCAGCACTGGTCTGGAATTCTGCTCCCTTGGGTCTTTGGACAGCTTTCGTCTGATGCAATAAGATCTTCAGCAATAAGTATACTTTCACGGATTCTTGAAGATTATGGACCATCCTCCATACCAATTTCTCAAGGATGGTTAACTGTTATGCTAAGTGATGTTCTGGAATCCAAGAAAACAGCATTAAGCAAAGGAAATAACGAACCCAAAAGTGATAAAGTGAAGGTTTGTCACTCTATAAATCTTTTTTTTGGGGGGGGGGGGAGGGGGGAGGTGGGGTGGGGGGGGGGGGGGACAGTGTGGAAGTAGACTTTTTCTACATGTAAGTAGAAACATCTCGTGTTTCCTTGATAATTCTGTGGTTCACAAAGATTCTTAATTTTTGCAGACCCAAGTTGATCAAGCAAATGTAGTTTCAGCCACTCAAATTGCAAATCAGTTGGCTGGAGCAGTTGTCAATTTAGTAGGAATGCAACTGGGAAGAGTTGCGAATGCTGATGATACATATCCCTTGGCAGATCTTCTCTCCTTGGAACCTTTTGCTGGGGCACTAAAGAATCTTAAGAAAGACAAACTGCCTAAGATAAATGCTGCAGATTCAGCAGTGGCTACGCTGAAAGGGATCAAAGCATTAACAGAAATATGTGCTGAAGATACTGTTTGTCAAAACAAAATAGCTGATCTTGGAGTCCTCTGTTTGCTTAGGCGCCTATTGCTGGATGATGATTATGAACAACTGGCTGCAATAGAAGCATATGATGCATCCCGAGCATCGGAAGGACAGGAACGTGTGCCAGCTGTTTCTGGTGAAGCTTCTAATAATGTGAATACCAATGATACATCCAGCCTACGTGTACCACCTACTGGTCATATTCGGAAGCATGCAGCACGGTTGCTAACTGTACTTTCAGTTCTTCCAAAAGTCAAGAAAGGACTAGTCGGAGATAAAGAGTGGTGTGAATGGCTTGAAGAATGTGCTAATGGAAGGATTCCTGGTTGCAATGACCCTAAAATTCGAAGTTATGCGAGGGCAACACTGCTGAACATATTCTGTGATGACCAAACTGGTGAAGATTCTGCAGATGATGCTGGTTTTCATGGAAATCTTTCTGACAAAAAACATACTTGCCCCCGTTATGCTGATATGATACACCTGATAAATCCCGAATTACCGCACTGGAAATGTATGGAAAAGATAGTGCCAAAATCATTCGATGGATCATCTCCGGATGTCAATGATTCTACTGGGAGTGACCATACAACAGAAAAAGATACCGATAATGATATATCTGTGACATCTATAAGTGAACCTGAGAATATCTCTCAATCAGAAGTACCTATGGTTGATGTTGTCTTTATTCACGGCTTGCGTGGGGGACCCTTCAAAACTTGGCGGTTGTCAGATGACAAGTCATCAACTAAATCTGGCCTGGTAGAGAAAATTGATGAAGAGGCTGGGAGGGAAGGAACATTTTGGCCTGGTGAATGGCTTGCATCGGATTTCCCTCATGCCCGTCTGTTTAGTATCAAGTACAAGGTTGGTACGTAATCTCTGTATCTTTTTTTAAGTTTATCAAAGATTAATCAATCTTTCACCTTGTGTTACTCTTATTAGGAAAAAAGGTTTGCACTTTTACCAAATGAAGAGGTCTTGCAGCTCTCTTAGTCAGAAGTTTAATTATTGTCTTTTCTGCTTAGTGTACCTTTGATGTCGATTTAACCCCCACCCCCACCCACCAAACCCAAAAAAAGTTTCTATTGCTGCCTGACATTTTTTTGATGGAGTTTTATGCAGACGAATCTAACCCAGTGGTCGGGGGCGAGTCTACCTCTTCAGGTTTGTATTTCTATTTAACTTCTGACAAATTTTTGTGTATGTTGAAGTTGGTTATTGCATGATGCAAAACATTTGACTGCCTTTTCAAGAAATGTAAACCCCTTGCCGCATATAGTTCAGCCTACACTATATGCAGAAAATATAGAAGAATGTTGCACCCAAGGGTGTGACGTAGCAGTCAATAAAGCTGTAATGGAGCATGCAGTGTTATTAGAAATCATCGTTTGCTTGCTTAATGTGATAAAGCGATATGAAGCGAGAGGTTATCACTTTATGGTGAAGTGATGCGCTTAGAGGAGTGTGAGCTTCAAATAATGACACGTAAGGTGATCCAAAGAAGCAGCTGGAATTTTCATTAATGATGCAGTGTTTGTTTTCAGTCTAGCATGTGGTACCATCTAGTGTCTATGCATGGTGTATGAAGGAAGTGCAGCATTGTAACTGCACATATATCTATGCGTTGAAATTCGAAACAGTAATGGTAGTTTACGGTGACGGCTAATCTTTGGTGTCTTTATATTCAGTATGTTAATCAATGCATAGAAATTCTATGCAAGTCTTTCTGCTCTATGTTGAGCAAATTCTGACATCTCAGTTGAGGTCATTACGACTTTTTGGGCTGCAATGTGCATGTTACAAGTTTAAATGTCATTTGGATGATCACCTCTAACTGACAATGCTATAATACATAAAGTTAATTTGGATTCTGAAATTTTAAAAGAAGGCAGGCTCTGATGAAAATTCAAGTTAAATACTAGGACTATGGAAAAGTATCTCTAACTTTTGATTGTTAGAACAGGTTTCTTCATCTTGGAATGTTTTCTTGGTGCAGAAGCCTTGCATGTTTTGTGACCCCCCAAAAAAAAAAAAAAAAAAACCTTGCATGTTTTGTTGCTCAATTGGTTCTTTGATCTGTTGTGCATTGTAAATCAGTTGCATCAGGTGTCTTATTGATTTCACTGTTTTAAACTGGCAGGAAGTAAGTGCCATGCTGCTGGAGAAGCTTCTTGCTGCAGGCATTGGCAATCGACCAGTTGTATTTATCTCGCATAGGTTGGTGCTAATCAAACCTTCCCATTTTCCTTTACATTGTATACATTTCATTTCCTTCCTCATTTTTCAGAGATGATTAGTGAGGATTCATGTAGCCAACCCCAATTTGTTTGGGATTTGAGGCTTAGTTGTTGCTGTATAAGAAGATTAAGTTAATAAATTCATGGTATCTAAACTGACATCAACCTGGATAATTTTCCTGTTTGCCCATCTTTTTTATTTTTAGTTTTTGCATTGACATTTGTTATTGGTTCAGTAATCAGAAGTGGTAAAATAAGGATACACTAAGGGGTCGTTTGGTTTGGCTTTTCTTTTACGCGGGTATCAATTATTAATGCGGGTATTAGTAATGTGTGTATTAATAATGTGGGTATTGATAATGCGGTATTATTTATATGGGGTTTAGTAATGTGGGTATTAGCCATGCATATATTGTATTGTAGGGATTATTTGTTGAATCACTGATATATTACAAATTAACAAACAATATTATTATTTAAAATATTTATTTACTCCTTAAATAAAATGTTAAAATATCCTTATTATTATGAGGGTTAATTTTGTCATTTTAAATTTTAATACCTGCATTATTAATACCCACATTATTAATACCAGCTTCTATCCCGCATAAAATAATACATAGATTCCCGCATTAATAATGCGGGTGTTAATAATGCGGAATATATAGAAACGCAACCAAACGTTGCACTAATTTTATGCCAAGCACTAAAATTCTACATATACAACCGAACAAGGTATTAACATTGCGTCTTCCAATACGCAATATTATGCGTGTATTAGGCCTCATGCTACACCAACCAAACGACCCCTAAAACCCATAGGCGTGGTTTAATGGTAGAAGGGTGAAAACATAAACTCAAAGGTATTTGAGGACAGCTCCCTTTTCCGCTTCTCCATTAGAAGTATACACTGGCATATGCACCTTTGGCATTGTCATCAAGGTTATAATGACATTGGGTGGTTAAAATGTTGAAGCGAGTAGTAGTAAATACGAGGGTTTTATTGTTTAGTTTTTAATTTGATGACTTGCTTTATGAGAACTTGGTTATGGAGAACCATAAACGTTGGGTGATGGAAAGCTAAATTAGAAGTCTTTGTTGGAAAGTGTTCCTGAGCTAGTGAACAAAAAAAAAAAAAAAAGAAATTCAAGATTAAGCAAAAACACCTGCAGAGATAAGTGACTAATCTAGACTTGAGATCTGAGACTACTAGACTCTAAGCTGTCTGATTACTTGGATTTTGTGATTATTACCTGTATTATGTACTCTCTTATTTGGAACTCCTTTCAACTTTCTGTTTTTGGGCTGCTTTACAATGAACTACTTTCCAATGGAGGAAGTTTTAGTTCATGTTACGTAGCACCCTCGGTTTCTCTTTTCAAGAATTGTTTTTCATCCTACACCGCTGGTGGCGCAACTTATTTTGCTGGCCCTGCACATGTTCCCCTTAGCTCATAGTAAACTGTTAACTATCCTTTAAATATGGTAACTTAACTATTTTCACTTTACTTCATCAAAAAAAAAAAAAAAAATAGTAATGGTATCTTAACTATTTTATCTTCCTAATAGTGCAGATTCAAAATAAATCAAGTTATTTTCAGACTTGGTAATGGCACCGGAGGCCTTTGCATCTTTAATTGCGTTTAAGAATCTATTCAAGCTGATATCCCATAACTATATACATGTTTATTGACACAAAAGCATACTTTTGGTTGCAATTGACAGCATGGGTGGCCTGGTTGTCAAGCAGATTTTGCATCAAGCAAAACAAGAAAAGAAGGATGACCTTGTCAAGAATACAGTTGGAGTCGTATGTCTGCTGCTTCCTATCAGATGATGAATTACAAGATATTTTACCAATTTTGTGTACCTTTCGAACTCATCTATTAATTGATGTTTTCAAAATGATATGGTCAGGTATTTTACAGCTGTCCTCATTTTGGAAGCAAACTTGCAGACATGCCTTGGAGAATGGGTCTTGTTTTCCGCCCTGCACCCACTGTTAGTAAAACTTTCCTGCTCCCTTTGTTTACCTTTTTGATACGGGTCAAAATAAAAGACAAGAAAATGATAGGAGCGAGACTCGTCTCGGACTCCCTACAAGGCTACAAGGTATCCACGGAGAACTTGTTCCGTGAAACCCTTGTATAGTGTCAAGATTTACCTACGCTAAGCAACTACCCTCGAGTCACACGAGGAACTCGCAAGTAAAATGATCGGGGGGTTTGGGGATCAACTAGCTCATTTAGAAGACTCAAACCAACAAAGGGTTCTTTCATTCATTCAAAGAGTTCCTACTCTTGAAAATTGTTTATCATTCATCAAAGCTAACTAATGGAAATGAACCTATAGTCAAACTGAGAATCGCAGCCGAAGTTTGCTAAAGAGTCTGCCACTTTGTTGGACTCTACTCTTGAAAATTGTTTATCATTCATCAAAGCTAACTAATGGAAATGAAAGACTAATGAAGTATTTATAGACTTCATCTAGACATAATGAAAGCCCTAAAGTACCCCAAAGTGGATTTAAAAGTCATAGGCCACGCAGGGCTAGATTAGGCATAGCACTTAAATGAGAATTCCCGTCAAACCAAAGGGGGACTGGGCGGTCCGCCCATTGGACCAGGCGGTCCGGCCCTTCTGAGCCTCAATTCACCACCCTGTGAAGTGGGCGGTCCGCCTCTTCTAGATTTAGAGAGCTCCCACTTTTATACTAAGCCAAATTTCCGCTATTTTCAAGTAGGCGGTCCACCCCTTTTTGTAGGCGGTCCGCCTCATCTTGGGAGGTCTCGAGACGGTGCAAAATGGTCTTGAAATGCTCTTTCTTGGCCTTGGATGGTTGCTCAATTTGCCCCGCATCATCCTCCCCCTCTTGAGAAGATTTCGTCATCGAAATCAAGGCGTGCTCTCTCTTGGCATCATCAACTTCTCGGGGTGGCCAATGCTCTCCTCCTTTGACTTTCTTGAATGTCACTTTGACATAGGTTTCTTCCAAGGACTCCTTTGCCTTAGTATGGAGCTTAGGACCTACAAGCAACGACAAGCAAACACAAGCAAACTTCCTACTTCTAAAGTAGGTTAGTACAAGAAGTGTGGAAAACACACTCTTGTGATATAACCAAACATCAATAATAAACACAAATATCAAATCTCCAAGGAGATCATCAAAGTTATGGGGACATGGAAAATGCAAGATCAAACTATCAAATTCCCCTTGAACCTTAAGCTCAAGATCAACACACCAATCAATCCTCAAGGTGTGATCAACATGTGGAGTGGAGTGAGTCAAATAACCCAATCTACAAGTAGTATCAAGTACTCCACTCCCCTTCTTTAGAGTATACTTGCTCACACCAAGGGATTCCTTTTCACCTCCAATTTTATCACCTAAGCAACCCTTCCCACAAGACAAAGTATCAAGAAAGGTATTGATAATGGCATCTTCTTCATCATAATCCAAACAAGCAATAGTAGGGTCACTCAAAGAGTCATTTACCTCATTCAAGCTCTCACACAGTTGGTTTGCTTAAGGAGTCAAACCCTTCACACCATGGGGGTTCCATTTGACTACCCACCCTAGTCCGATACAAGTCATTACCTCTAATGAGGATGCCTTCAAACAATGGATTAGTAAAAGCATGCATCTCAATATCACGATCAGGCATAGACAAGTTATCATGACTAGGTTCATTACTCTCACTTGAGGAGTCATCATAGACAACCTTGTCCAATTCATGCAATTTGGATGCCTCAAGGTCACTTTCATCCTTACCACAACACATTGGTCCACCAAATAGAAGCATATCAATAAGGGTATGACCTACTATTTCATTTTCCCTTGTCAAAGATTGGTGGGGTGTCATAGCAAAGGTCACAATCAAAGTCAACTTTCACATCTACACTAGAGAGAGATTCACAACACAATGAGCTCACATCATGATGTGGCTTAGCATTTCTCTCAACTAGTGATGCACAAGCACACTCAAGTTGACTACTAGACTCTTCACTAGTGGCATATTCATTAGATGCATCACAAACACCAACTAGTGTCGAGTCTTCACAAGACAAATAGTTAGTAGGCTCATGAAAAGGTGAAGTAACACTTACATTTGAAGTACTTGATTACTCACAAGGCTTGAAGTGTCATATGTAACTCCTCCTTCATGAAGCTCACTTTGAAGATTTTTCTCTTCTTGTCTTTCCTTCCAAGCACATGGTTGAGGCTCCAATGGCTTGTCTTCAATTGTACCTACACAAAAACTAACACAAGAAAAGGTAGAAGATGGAGAATAGTTAGAATGGGTGCTCTCACTCTCAATTTTTCTTTCCTCACATCTCCTTTCTTTCATTTTTCCCTCAAGGTCAAGTGTAGTTTGTGGTGACAATCCACTCACATCACTCCTCAAATCCTCTCCTTTTTCCTCTCTTGGATTGTCACCAGTCACTCTCTCACTTCTCTCTTTCTTTTGTCTCTCATTTGAAGTGGAGTGACTCTCACTTTCATCATGCAATGGCAAGACAATAAGATTGTTTGCTTCGGGTTCAAGTACAATAGGTGATTTTTCTTTGGCCGCTTCCCTCAACTCCTTCATACGCTAGTAATCTTCCCTTACTTGCCTTGGAGTCAAAGGTTTAAGCACATACTTCCTCCCATCTTGCGTGACCGTATAGGAGTTGGTTCGGCCATCATGTACTACACAGCTATCATATTGCCATGGTCTCCCAAACAAAAGATGGCAAGCTTGCATTGGGACTACATCAAACATGACCTTATCTTTATAGTTTCCAATGCTAAACTCTATCAACACTTGTTTAACCACCTTTAGTTCACCACACTCACTAAGCCATTGTAAACGATATGGTTTTGGATGCTTTAGAGTGGGTAATTTCAATTGGGAAATCAAAGTTTGGCTCACTATGTTGGCACAACTTTCCGAGTCAACAACCATTGAACACACTTGCTCCATCACACGACATCTAGCATGAAAGAGGTTTTCTCTTTGATCATTTTCCACTCCTCTTCCATGAATATGGTGCTCAAACTCCTCCTAACTACCAAGAACAATTGAGGATCTTCTCCTTCTTCGGTAACCTCTTCACAAGCAACTTCCTCATCTCCCTCTACTCTCTCATTTTCGGGCTCACTATCTTGCTCATACACCAAATTACCAACCACAACCATGGTCTTGCGAGTAGGACAATCTCTAGCAAAATGATCATAGCCCTTGCACTTATAGCATTGAGTAGAAGTAGAAGTAGGATTGCTCAAGCGAGTTTTAAAAGTACCTTCCAAGTGTGGTGTAGACTTCTCATGTGGCTTCTTCACTTCTTTGCTAGCACTTGCACTTGCACTTGGAAAGTTTGCATTTGGACTCTTCCACTCCTTTGGCTTGCTTGTAGAAGTAGGAGTGTTGCTTTTGAACTTCTCTCCCTTAAGCCAATTCTCGGCTTCAATAGCGGCTTCAAAGATGTCTTAAAGTGAAAGATAAGCATGCAACCTCAATTGAGAAGCTATACCATAGCTCATGCCATTCTTGAAACGGATCACGGCTTGTTCTTCACCCTCGGTATCCATATCCAATACCATCCGAGTCTTCTCAAATTCATCATAGTACTCATGAACCGTCTTGACACCTTGCTTTAGATCATAAAGTTTCTTGAGTTGTTGTTGACGATACCTAGGAGTCACATACTTTCTATCCATAAGGACTTCCAATTCATCCCAAGTCACATTCACATGCACACCCATTCTTCTTCTTGACCTCTTTATGGACTCCCACCAAGTAGAAGCATAGGCCTCAAAGGTAGAAATAGCATAGGTGCCTTTCTTCTCCTCGGTCATTTCATTGGTATCAAACACTCTCTCCATGAGTAGTACCCATTCCATGTATTTTTCCAGATCACAAGTTCCATTGAAGGTTGGAAGATTGAGCTTAACACTATTGAGGTTATTGTTGTCACGAACTCCACGGTGAGGCTCCGGTTGGCCTCCATAGTGATCATCATAAGCAACATATTCCCTCCTAGCATTCCCTCCAACATACCCCATGGGTGGCTCTCGACCTCGGCCTCTACCCCTATCTACATTTCGACCCCAATTCATACCTCGCCTTGGTTGATAGTGAGCATCATAACCATAGGCCTCATCACCATACTCGGCCTCCTTCCCTTCTTGAGCCTCAACAATTTGCTCAAATGGGTCTTGGAAGTGGAGCATTTCCTTGGGGATTGCCCACTTGTTGGGGATTGCCCAACACACGCTCTTGTGGAGTAACATCATTCCTTAGCTAATATTTCTTGGCTATCTCCGCAAAGTGTCCGGGAGTCATAGGAGTGCTATGACTTGTGCCTTCTCCGGATTCAAGAGGGACGTTCGGGGTCCTTCTTTCAACGGTCTCAAGCCTCGAGGTTATGTCCTCCAACTTAGCCGTGATGGTGGCCAAGGCATTCTTAATGGAATCATCTCCATCATTTGCCATTGTACCTACAAAATGAACAAAATGTTAGTGAAAACACTTCACACGCACCCTCACATGTATAGCACTCGGTTCACTCGTTTAGTGGTGGTGAATATTTCACTCAAGTTTGAATCTAGAAGCTTCACGTAGTTGATCAACAAACCACAACTCAGTCACTCAATCCACAAGTCAAGTGTACTCCGGGGTGAGTTGAGTTAATGCAACTCAATTGGACGATAAGCACTTTAAAGTGAGGACTTGAGTCAAAAGATACTACGAGTCTTCTTCGAATTCTAATCTCCTAACTAGGCACGAGTGGCCTAAAAGCTCAAAGACTAGTACCAACTAAGTAGGAAAGTTACTTAGGGAGGTACTAGTTAGAAGGTATGCAAGCAATGAAACAAGAGATCTTAGGATAAACTCCACACTTCCAGAAAGTAGGCGCCCCACTCCTTTAGAAATGGGCGGTCCGCCCCTTTTGCTGCAGTGGGAGGTGAGAGGTGGGCGGTCCGCCTCTTCTACTAGACGCCCCACCTCCCAAAAGTCGAGAGAGCTATCACCAAGTTGGCGGTCCGCCTCTGTGTTTAGGCGCTCCGCCTGCTGCAATTTTTAGCACAGTTCAACTTCGTGTTTCTTGGTTTTAGCACCCAAAAATCTAACAAATCTCACGATGTTTTAGTAATCCGAAGGTACCCAATGTGTTTTCAATCACCATAATCAAACCCCAATGATTTTTATCAAACCCTAAGCAAAAACAATCAAATCACCATGTTCATCAAGCTTTTATCAAGGGTTTCAAGAACAAGGGTTTCAAATTTTCAAATCTTATTTTACCACTCCAAATCGAGAGTTGTTGGTACCAAATCGACGGGTTTCCAACAAGGAACAAACCCCGATATCAATCACACAACGGGTCCATCAATCCAAGAACACATGATCAAATTTTTGGTGTTTTTTTTCAAATTTTGATTTTTTTGTGTTTTCTTCTTTTCAACAAAAGCAAACAAGAAACTAAGATAGAAACCGACTTGGGCACGAAGAATCAAGGGTCGGGGGTTTGTAGAAACAAAACCCAAGCCTTGCTCTGATACCAAGATGATACGGGTCAAAATAAAGACAAGAAAATGATAGGAGCGAGACTCGTCTCGAACTCCCCACAAGGTATCCATGGAGAACTTGTTCCGTGAAACCCTCGTATCGTGCCAAGATTTACCTACGCTAAGCAACTATCCTCGAGTCACACGACGAACTCGCAAGTAGAATGATCGGGGGGTTTGGGGATCAACTAGCTCATCTAGAAGACTCAAACCAATAAAGGGTTCTTTCATTCATTCAAAGAGTTCCTACTCTTGAAAATTGTTTATCATTCATCAAAGCTAACTGATGGAAATGAAAGACTAATGAAGTATTTATAGACTTCATCTAGACATAATGAAAGCCCTAAAGTACCCCCAAAGTGGATTTAAAAGTCATAGGCCACGCATGGCTAGATTAGGAATTACATAGCACTTAAATGAGAATTCCCATCAAACCAAAGGTTGACTGGGGCGGACCGCCCCTTCTGAGCCTCAATTCACCACCTTGTGAAGTGGGCGGTCCGCCTAGTAACAGGGGCGGTCCGGCCCTTCCAGATCCAGAGAGCTCCCACTTTTATACTTAGCCAAATTTCGGCTATTTTCAAGTAGGCGGTCCACCCCTTTTTGTAGGCGGTCCGCTTCATCTTGGGAGGTCTTGAGACGGCTCAAAATGGTCTTGAAATACTCTTCCTTGGCCTTGGATGGTTGCTCAATTTGCCCCGCATCACTTTTTATCTAATTTCTATTTTCTACTTGTCTTTTTTCAAAAGCACTTCAGGCTGTTATTTAGAAATATGCATGTCATTTGAGAATTTTGTTGTGGTTGAACGTAGATGTGAAATTTTATTTTCTACCTCTTCCTGCCATTGCTAGATAGGAGAGCTGAGAAGTGGATCTCCAAGGTTGGTTGAGTTAAATGATTTTATGCGGCAGCTTCACAAGAAAGGGATCCTTGAGGTCCTCAGTTTCTGTGAGGTTAATATATTTGCCCCCTTGATTTCCCTATGAAATAATTCACTTTTGTGGTTGCCGTCTAAAATTGATTGATGCTCCTTTTGTAGACCAAGGTAACACCAATTGTTGAAGGCTATGGAGGCTGGGCTTTTCGGATGGAAATTGTACCATTAGAGTCAGCATATCCCGGATTTGGAGAATTAGTCGTAAGTTGCTCAAATTGATGATTACAGAGACCTAGATTTGTTACAATACTTTGCAGTTATTATTTTTATTGCTTGCATTGTTGGTTGAGCATAGTAGACCATTTGAGTGTGCTGTTTTGTTTTTCTTTCTCCTTTTCTTAGATTTGCTTTTTGATAAGCAGATCATATTGGTTAAAGCATTCTTCTCGCAATTATTGGGGGTCCAATGAACTTTTATGACAGTTAAGTACAGAAATAGATATGTCAAAGAGAACGTAGAACTATCTATCTCATCTTTAATAGAAATAATTTGGGGCATTTTATGAAGGGGTTGTCACTTTATTTTAATTTCTCAAGTTACTCAAAATTTACTGCGCAAAGAGGTAGGAAGCTTTGCGAAAAGGTTTTCACTGTGGGTAGCATACATGAAACCTAATTTTGGAGAACCGACTTGATAGTTGATACCATTCTCTTTAATGTTGGCTTATTCTTGTCTTTACTTGTGAATGGATAGCAAGATTGTTCTAATGGGTCAATCATCTGAAACTGAAAGCACGTCTTTTGCTAGCTGTTGCACAATTTTATTCATCTTAACTTTTGGGAGCATGTCTTCTGGTAGGTGTTGCAGAATTTTATTCATCTTAACTTTTGGAGTTCTTGTTGACAATGTGATGTTTTGATCAAATATTATTGAACTTTATCTTCTGTGCCTGTGGAATTTTTCATCTTTGCCTGCATTTTATGCAGGTTTTGGAGTCAACTGATCATATTAATTCTTGCAAGCCTTTGAGCCGCAGCGATCCTTCTTATAAAGAGACATTAGAGTTCTTGCAAAAATTAAAAGCTCTTAGTAGATGAATATAGTTGTACATAAACAGGAACTAAGGATATTGGTGATTTACCATTCCTTTTCCTCCATGCAAATAGTGTAACTAGTCAAATCAGTACAAGTTCTTGGGGCCTAGATTAGTTAGGTAGGGCTCATATGGAGGTACAAAAATTCATAGGCTGAGCTTACAGATTACTTGTATAGAGATAGTTTCTACTAGGCTGTACATTAGTGAGAGTTAACATTACGCTAACAATTGCTCTGTTTGCTAACAGATTCTTGTTGTAGATCAGTGTTGAGAGAATATTGTACACACATTTGTTCTGTAAATGTTGTATCATCCACAGTTGTATATTACATTTACCATAAGGTAAAAAGACAGATTTTTTTTGTTTGTGCGCGCTTTTTCCCATATATAAGTTGGAGGACTCTTTAAGGATATTTGTTTAATAAGCTGTAAAGATTGTTTTACTTTCTTTGTGATTGCCGTGTCTTTATTTGTCATCTTAGATTTTCTTCTTATGTTGGGGAGTATGGTTTGGGGTGGAGTGTTCGTTATGTATAACATCATTTATGGTTATGCGGATGTACATTTATTGGTGAAAGTAGATGTACTTCGAAGTATAACAAAATCAGGATTTTGGGTGAAAAAGAAGCTAACGTTATGGGTATTATGATCGATCACCATCAATAAAGTATTACTTCGTGTTAGCAGGGTCCGTCGATAAAGAATTACTTCGTGTCAGCTGGGCCTGGTATCATGATTGATCACAATTGTTAAAGAATTAATCCATGTCACGAGGGGCTATAGGTATTATGATTGATCATCATTGATAAAGAATTACTTCGTGTAGCAGGGTCCTTCAAGCATCTGAAATGTGCGGGATATAGCACACCAACAATATTGAAATCAAACATGAGTTTTCAAACCCCAAGGAATAGGTAAATGGAAAAGCATTCAATAGAAAAATCCATTGTTTTATGAGCCACATCAAATTCCATAGCTTGGTTTGCCATTTTCTACCTAAAAATAACTACTTCATTTTTACTTGTCAAAGTTATTTAAAGTCAAATTTTATTTTTACTGATCTTTTTAGCAATTCAAGAGAGATTATTTATATTCTTCCTATATTGCCCTTGATTTTAAAGACCTTGTAATTGTTAAATCACTCTCCAATTAATTGAATTAAGTACCATTAATAAGGGTATATTAGTCAAATTAATTTTTTTTTGTGAGTTAAAAAGCTGAAAATAGATAAGTAAAAATGAAAAGTAAATAACAAAAGGACTTGGGTTTTCATAAAGTAACGATGTTTAAAGTCAAGCCATGGTAGTAAAAAAAAAAGAACCACATGAATCCAATTATCCATATAAAATTTATAAGGTGTAGCTATATGTTTGGTTTAATATACCAAAATTTGGTTGAATTCTTTTTTACGGACACGCAACTCCCTTGACAAACAAAGGATTATGCTCTTAGACATTAGACATACACAAGATTTTAGTATGCCACTATGCCTACAAATCAAGACTTTAGTAGGTCTACATATTGGGTGATGATATGATCTAATGTCAGTATTATAAACCAAGTCTTAAAGCTAACTACGATTAGATTTAAGAAAAAACCACTGTGGTGAGTGGAAAATGTTCTCCAATCTTAACCAACATCTTCAATTTGAGTCATTGGAATATATTCACTTTTGGTAGGATGTGTTTTATTCCAAGACTATGCCGTCGAGCTCCAAAGCGAGGATATTCTATATCGGATGGGAAACATATTACTTCCTCATTCTAGTTTATACGACCGTATTTCTTTTTAGTCCGTACTAAAGGAATAACAATTTTTTAAATTTGAAAACAACTTGACTTAAACTTTTCATTTTACCATTGATAAGAAGCATTTATAGTGCCACCAATGTTCTAGCATTGTTAATTATCACATGCAGTCCTGCATCAAAGGTTTTTATTTTTTCAACTACAAATCGATTCAAACATTCTCACATAAATTGGAAGGGATAGTAATATTATTTTCGGAAAAGGACCAAAAATGCCATCCACCTATTGGAATAGGCCACTTTTGCTATCCGTCCACCTATTTTAATAAAAAAAAGTCACCAACATTATTTCTGTCTCGTTTATGCCATTCGCTAACAGAATGCTGAGTATGCGTACATGGGGCCATAGAACATCCATATGGCCAGCCCTCATTCGTCCACCTTGGCGTCCCAGGCAACACTTAATTAATCACCCAACCCACCCATTTTAACCCGATCCGACCCATCCAAAACCTATCAGAAACAAAAAGATCTACACTAGTATAAGTTACTCCACCCCATTTTTTAGCTCCATTGTTTCTTCTTTCTTCTTTCTTCTTCTTCAAAAAATTTTCATGGTGTCCGAGAATTCAAATTCTTCCCATACTTCCTTGCCTCATCTTTCTCTGCGTCGATGTTATTGTGGATTGGTGGCTAGATGTATGACATCAGGGATTATGAACAATTATAGGCGTAGATTCTATAGATGCCCTCGAGTTGGTGTATGTATGCTTAATCTTGTCATTAATTTTTTCTATATTATTTGTTTTAATTTCTAGATTTTAACAGCTTATTTATTTTGATTAGGCTTCACATTGTAGTTATTGGGAATGACATGACAGAGAATTTCCATCTCAAGTGGGAATGGTTATTAATGTTCTCAAAAAATCTTTGGATGTCGCTTGTGAAGAAAGAGACAATTTGAAGAGAATGGTTGATGAATTTGATGGTTTGAGCTCTATGGAAGTGTGGAAAAGCTCTATGTTGGAGGCTAAAGTTCAAAAGTTGAAGACGATTCTTCTTATATCGTGGGCTGTTTTCTTAAGATTTTTAGTTGCTAAGATGCTACAAGCATGTGCACTTAGTTAATTCAATGCAATGCTATTATGTGTGTAATGAAATTGTACTGATTTGATGTGCATATTCTGTACTTTTAATGCAAGTTTTTGGAAGTTGTTATGTTATGTCCACGCAAGAGTATATGTCTTTAACTTCAGAACCAACTAACCTACTTGATCACAGTTCTGCTTGATGACAAACACACAAAGTAAAGAAATAAGCAAAAAAAGAACACCAACATTAAAACACAACAACTGAATACATATGCATTAACTTTAGAACCAACAACTGGTTACATAACAACCAACAAGTGTTGTTTTGACTTAGGTTTGACAAACCAATGGTAAGTCAAAAAAGATAGCCAGCATAGGCAATTGTCTTTTCAAAAGTAAGTCACAAAAGATAGCCAACATAGGTAATGATCTAAAACATAACCATAACTGGACTGCAAATGTAAAAGTATGACTGTCTTGACTTAGGATTTACACACCAAATCACAAAAATAACACAACTTAGATACTATCATTTTCTGGACCTTCCCCTTCTAGCTTGAAGTATTCCAATCTTCTTCTCTTTCTCAGCTTGTAACTGTGTAGAAGTTGTATGTGACTTGGCTTGGTGAGTGAGGGAAGTTGTGGCTGTTTGTTTCCCATTCTTGAAGGATATCTGCCTTGCACCAATATTTCTCCTCATCAACTTAGCTTGATACCTAGTGTCTCTTTCAGATAGCATTCTTGGCCTTAACACATGGTCAGCTTCATGTTCCAAGTCTGAGACTTGACTGGAAGGTTCGGGGGCAGGAATAGACTGACTGACTTGAAGTACTTGCTAACTTGAAGAATTGGCTGCCTGATGGCTTGACTTGTAGTTGAAGTTTGATTGTTTTGCTAAGTTATTCCAGGAGTTGGAATAAAGACAAAATCTGAGTTTGGTGTATTTTCTGGTCATGCTCGGAACAAGAAGTCATCTTGAAAATTTTTGCATGCTTACCATGGACCTGCAATAAAAACAACATTATCAAGGGGCAATTAGTTAGGAGCAGACCATTTAAGAAGAGAAAGTAAGTAAAAACAATGAGAAGAAAGAACAATTACTAAGGGGGAATTTTCTTATGTTGTGGTTGCGTTGACTACAATAACCACATGTCATCCTCAGACCTTTTCTAGAAGCTGACCACATCCATTGCCTCTTTCTTGCCTCATCTTTCTCCCTTCTTCTCTTCACTCTAGGTCTGCCAACTATTTTTCATAAAGTGGGGGGAGGGGGGGGATCCATTGCATGTTCTGCCTCAACCTTCCAAAATCTTTCACCCCCTAACTGTTTAAAGCTTAGGGCTATCAACAGCAGATTAGCATCCATAGAGTAATACCAATCAATTTCACCAACATGATTTATCTTTTTGTAGTTAAGAGCCTTGATTGCATGAGGGCATGAGATTCCTTACAACTGCCATTGCCTGCATGTACAAGCTTTCTCCACTAAGTTCACCTATGGCTATCATTCCCATCAGTCGCCTCATATCCATTTCCCCTATTGTAATCAATAGTACACTTTTGAGCTATAGTTCTCCAATCCTTATACAGATCCATTGTATATGGAGAGAACTCATATCTCCAACCTAACACTTCTTTTTCAACATCCCTATCCTATTCATTACCTATTTATAACAGATTATAACAAAGCTGAACATTAAATACTTAAACAAATAAAATGCAGAAAACAAGTAAATAACAGTCAATAAACACCAACTTTGACTTTGATGTCTTCAAGCATCTTAATTATTGATTTTTGTCTTTCTTATACTATCCAAGAGTTGAAGGACTCTGTGAAGTTGTTGTCCACCATCATGTTTTTACAGTTTGTGTCAAAGTAGGCCCTTGACCAATACTCAGGTGGGTATGTCACTAATGCCTTAGCAGACTGCACATCAAGCTTTCCCAACTCATTCAGTTGATCTTTGAATTCCTCATCATAAGTGCTCCAAGCTGCCCACCATAGATACTTGTGCATCTCCCGACTTCTCCATTTTTTCCCCAGTTTCCTTCAATATGCTTAACACACTATCTGTGACTTGCATTTGGAAGAACATCCTTCACATCTTCTGATAAACCCTAAGAAAAAAAATAGAAATTACATTAATAATAATAGTGTAACAGTTAATATAAAGAAGGAAAGAATTAAAACATACTAACCTTTTGCATATCTGACATAAATGTTACACCTTCACCATTATTCAAGTTAAGAGAATGTTTCAGCAATTGCACAAACCATGTCCAGGTTCTCTTAGTCTCTCTATCCATCACTGCCCAAGCAAGTGGATAGAAGTGGTTGTTTGCATCTTGTGCAACACCTACCAACAGAATTCCAGTACTCTTTCCGTTTAAAAATGTACCATCCAGCCTTATAAGAGGCCTTAAACCTCTTTTCCAACCTTCTTTTAGGGCTTGGAAGCATATATACATTCTTAAGAACCTCCTTATACCTTCTTCCAAGGCATCCTTGGATATATTGATCACTATATCACTCTCAGGATTGCTATGCCTTAATTTTGCTGCATATGCTTCCAACTTGTTGAAATCATCCCTATAACTGCCATCTAGCTTCTCCAAAACCAGCCTCTTTGCTCTCTTAAGCTTAGTGTCATTCACTTCCAAGCTAAATTCATTCTGCAAGTCAAGCCTCATGTCTTTAACCTTATACTTATAGTTATTCTGCACATTCTTCTTAAAATAATACCCTAAAATTTTGGAACTTTCTCTTGGATTGTCAAATGTCTCATCACATGTGTGATCTGGACATAACCTTTTCATCTTGAACCCTTGTATATTTCCACTCTAGAAATAAAGTAATAAAAGGGACAACCTTCTTGACATACATATATGACCCTAGTTTTGTCACTTTTTTTCACCCCAATTTTCCTCTTATTAGCAACATCATAGAAACCAATCGTTTGCTTAGCTTTTTCTAGATTTTTAAAGGTCATGTCATTTTCCAACACCTTGTACTTATCTAACTTATCACTGATGTTAATCCTCCTTTGCTTCCTAAAACTTCTACTTCTTCACTATCATAATCACTAGCATCATACAAATCTTCTTCATCTACTTTACTACTATCACACCCAGTCCCAACATCCACAATATTTTCTGATTCACAGTATTGAGTAATCCTTGGGCCTGTTGTAAACCCCTCTTGGACATTATCAGCAGCAAAGAAAGTCAAAGTCTTAAATGAAGAACACACTAAAGACTGAATTTTTCTTATCCCTTCATCCCTATCAACTATATACAACCTACCAGATGACCCTGTTGCTAAAATATGCACCACCTCCCTAACCCTTAGGTACTCCTTAAATTCTTGACATAAATCTATATAGGAAAGAAGGTCCACATCATAATATCTCCACTCATGGGTCAAATTCTTTTGGTATGGAATATGTGGTTGTTGAACCCACATACCACAATAATTAAAGACTATATCTACCTTTTGCTCCATTATGCAGTCACATGCACAACAATAAAAAAACAAGAGGGCCCACATCACGCAAGAACCAAATGTAAAACCCCACCACAAGTTAAAAAATAAACCCTAATTTGGATACAAACACAAAATTGAATGTAGACATGGACCACAACAAAGTATAAACAATTCATTGATGTGCAAAAAATAAAAGCTTTAACAAAAAAGGAAAGGAAAACAACATAAATTAATACCCGAAACCATTAAAAAATTATAATTTTAAGACAGGGACAATAAAAAATGTAGACATAGACCACATGCTAACAAACTATAAAAAATACATTCAAATACTAAAACCTAAAATCAGGAACAATATAAAGCATTACCAAAAATAATAACAAACACTAATAGAAACAAAGAACAAAAAATCGGGAACTAACCTTAAAAGCCACCAAATAGACGGACTTAGCAATTTCCTAAATGAAAACTCAGAATCGTTGATCCTTTTGTTTTTTCATGTGCTGAATCGCCATTTTGTTGGTGGGAATAAAGGGTTTTTTTTTTTGTTGAGAAGTGAAAAGGTTAAAGTGATCAAGGGGGAAAGTCTAGGGCTTTTTGTTTCTGATGGGGTTTGGATGGGTCGGATCGGGTTAAAATGGGTGGGCTTGAGTGATTCATTAAGTGCTAATTGGGACGCCAAGGTGGACGAATGAGGGCTGGCCACATGGATTTTCTATTGCCTCATGTACGCCTATTCAGCATTCCGTTAGCGGAATGGCATAAACAAGACAAAACATAACTTTGGTGACTTTTTTGTTAAAATAGGTGGACGGATAATAAAAATGCCGTATTTCCAATAAGTGGATGATATTTTTGGCCCTTTTCGTATTATTTTTGAGGTTATGTAATCCTAACCAAAGGGGTTGTTCGGTAGCAAACAAGTTATCCAGAGATTAATAATCTCAGGATTACTCACCTTCCATATGAGATAGCAGTATGTAGGCATAAAATTTTCGTATTACCAAATTTATACGAGTATTAACTAATATTATAACCAAATATAGAATAAATATAATCCCAAATTCTATTATAATCTCAATCTCTATACCAAATGAAATGAATTGGCCTGTGGCTCCTATATTTGAACAACAAACTAAACCCTCAAGAGAAACAACTGTGGAACAAGAAATGGCAACACTAACATGCTACTCTTCATATTATCCTTCAAAATCTTCCCTTTCATTCCTCCATAAAATCCCAAATCCTTCATTCCTATCAATTTCCAAGAACCCAACATGGAAACACCAAAACCCCATAGTTCTTCACTCTTCAAACAACTTCAACATGTCTTCACTTACACTCTCAGAATCAGAATATGAAACTGAAACTGAAAGTGAAATGGAAACTGAAAGTGAAAGTGAAACTGAAGATGGGGTTGGTTCATTTTCAGTGGGACCAGTAAAAAGAAAGAGAAGAAGGTATAGGAAACAATATCCAGGTGAAAAAAAGGGACTTACTGAAGAACTAAGATTTGTTGCAATGAAACTTAAAAATTCAAAAGTTGAAAAAAAATCAAATCTTGATGAAATGAAAGGTAATGGGGATAGGAATAATGGGTATGAGTCAGTTTCTGAAGATGATGATGATGGTGGGGACACGTGGCAGCCTAGTATTGAAGGGTTTATTAAGTATCTTGTTGATAGTAAGGTTGTTTTTAGTACTATTGAGAGGATTGTTGATGAGTCTAGTGATGTTTCTTGTAAGTGTTTCTCTATGATTTGTTTGTTTATTATGTTGCATTTACCTATACGTCACGAGTTCGTGCCGTGGAAATATCCACTAATACTTGCATCAGAATAGGCTGCGCGCATCACACCCAAGGGGTGCGACCCTTTTCCGGACCCTGCGTGAGTGCAAGATGCTTTGTGCACCGGGATGTCCTTTTTATATGTTATATTTATCTACAGGACGGGTTGGAGCCGTGGAAACAACCACTGATGCGATGCTTTGTGCACCGGGTTGCCCTTTTTATTTATGTTACATTTACCAAAAAATTTTGAACTTTATTATGTTTAGTACCTCAACCCACCCCCCAAAAACATGGCTAAGAAAGATTAACCATTTTGTTGCTTTAGAATCTTTTAGTAACCATTTAGTATCCGAAATCGCACTGGCCCGACTAATTCATAGTAGAAGCTATGGGATTTGGCGAACCCAAGCTTTGGCTTAGACTCTGCATAGTTATTAAGAAAACCAGTAAATATTTACGAATATTATACATAGAACCCAGTAACTCAAATGATTAGTTGACAATCCGAACCCATAAAGTTCAAATCTTTGATCCGTCCTCTGGGGTCATGGGGCCCATTGAAGGAGTAGAACTCCCTACCATGAGTTTCTCGATTCACTTGCTTGAACCCGAGAACACTGGTTAAGCATTGAGGGATTATGTCACCACATTCGTTTATGGTGTTTTTAGATTCTTTGCACTATGCTAAAGCTTGTTAAAGAGTCTTGGTTCTCTTGGGTCTCATTTTCATGGAAGAGGAAAAAGAAACAATGTAATACGTTTGTGAGGGTTGAATTTATAAAAGTAACACTGAAAAATTTAGGACATATTTCTTGTTGGATTTCAAATGATGTCATACTATTTGTTGTTTAACTTAGATGCCTACTTCAGAAGGACTGGATTGGAGCGAGCAGAATGTATATCCAATGATCTAGAATGGCTTAGCCAACAGGGCCATGTGATTCCTGAACCGAGCAATGCTGGAGTCAGTTATGCCAATTATCTGGAGGAACTGGCAGAAAAGACTCCTCCTTTATTTCTCTGCCACTTCTACAACATATATTTCTCGCACATTGCGGGAGGTCAAGTCATAGCCAAAAAGGTACAACTTCCTTCTGGTGTTAGTCATTCCCCTGAATGATTTGTGGTGTTTTCATTCGTTTGGAAATGATGAAAGAAGTATTCCTTATTGAATTAGGCATGGTCATCACTCTTCAGATGTCTCTACACAAACATTCGCTTTGTGAAATCTCCAGTTATGGGTCTATTGCATTGAGAGCTCTATTGTAGTGTCATTTGTGAGCAAATGTTTTTTGGGCGATTTGGAGCTTTATATTGGTGTCAAATCATATTTCCTCATCTTGTGATACTTTATATAACGACTTATATAATATATCTATGAGCTAAGAAAATTCAGAGAGGAGCCAACACAATGCATCCTTTTTTAATCTAGATGCCTAGAGATATTACTCATTGACTTCCAACTTGAGCAGGAGCCAACACAATGCATCCTTTTCCCATCTACGTTGGCGACTTGGTGTCTTTAACATGTTTGAAGGTTACTGAAGGCCATATCTGCGTTATTGTCACAGGATGGACCTTGGACTATTTCTTTCTCTTTGGGCAGGGGGTGAAATGACTTGCTATACTAAGTCAGTTCATGCTTTACTAATTGTTATGTGGCTCTAATTTCTTTTCTTGAATCAAAATCTGGTTTATGACTTAGGTAGGATTTTATAAATATAATTTTCAATTTGAATATTAGAATAGTATAGCCTGCCAAATGCAAATTCTGTGTTTATTCTCCTCTCCTATGATTAAATATAATCTAGAAATGGCTTAAGCTAGGTTTAGAAAAATCTATCAAATAACTTCTAGTAAAGTTAAGTGAACCAGTTCGCAATTGTACATTAATATGGTGCAGAGTTTGGATAAAGCTGCTCAGTCTTTTTGAGAAAATGCTATATAGCTTCTATACAACAAGTAGGCCTCAATTCCAAACAATTTGGGGTCGGCTATATGAACCCTTATAGACCATGCTTCTATATTGTGACTTATCCTAGCTTAAGATTTAGGTAATTTTCTTATTTTGTTCACCATCTCGAATCTTTGGTTTCTCACATGACTTGCCCAAATTATAATTAAATGAAAATAGAAACTTTGGCTTGTTCTATATTGATTGACCACTTCCTATAGAAAATATAGATATCCAGGAAAAATGCTTGAAATTGAAGGGGTTGACTTTTACTCGTATTAAATACTGAAACTTTTTGCATTTTTCTTTTACTAATTTGCACCTTGTCTACTTTCAGTAATGAGTGACTTTGTATTGCCATTTGAGAGCACTTTGGTCAATTTATGTTGTCATATGTTGGCTCTGATGCGTTCGATTTTTATCTATTCTTTAATTAATTATTTATGCAAGTTAACCTTAACTCAGTATTTATATATTTGGTTATCTGTATTTTCTGAATGCCTGCTTTTAGGCCTTTGAGAAACTCTTAGAGGAAAAAGAACTGGAATTCTATAAGTGGGAGGGGGATGCAGAGGAGTCGTTGCGAGGTGTGCGTGAAAAACTCAACATGCTGGCTAAGGTAAATGCCTAAGAATTTGGTGTGCACGGACTTTGTTTCAGTACTTCAAAAGCACCAGTAACTGTTTCTCCTACTCTATTCAATTGCATTTTTCTTTTGCAGCATTGGTCTAGAGATGACAAGAATAAATGCCTAAGAGAAGCAACTAAGGCATTCCGGTTTCTGGGTCAGATTGTTCGGCTAATCATCCTTTAAAATCCATTCCTATCCAAAGGTCAAAGTTCATTTCTCAATGGTGAGGTCAGTCCCAAACTAACTGCTTTCTAATACAATGTTAATTTTGTTCCATATGGCATGTCATGAGAATCCATTGTACTAATAGGAGCTTATTAGTATGCCTAGAAAGTAACTTAGTACTCATTCTTGAGTACTCCTATTAATAGAACGGTTTTTGTCTTAAAAAAAAACTTGGTCCTCATTGTTGCTTTATTTTGTTGAGTTCTACTTGGCCCTATGGTTTGGTTTGATTATCTTGTAAGAGTAGTCATAAATCATGATTATCTTCTCTTTGTGGAATGAACTTGTCAATTATGGAATTCATTCTTCTTTTATTGGAACATTGGGTTGTTATAACTCTCAGCCGTGTACTTGCTTTTGCCAAATTGGAAGGGGCATTATATCTTGGAGAGCTACAACATGTCCTTCAAAGGAATGTAGCTTTCTTTAAACTTGTGATGCAACTACTCCTGGTCTCATGCACTTTAAAATGTTTTAGCTTTCTAGGCCTTGTCGGTGTCTTGATAGACGACGTAAAGCGTGCGCTTTAGTTGACTGATCCTCTTAGTTTGGTACTCCCTCCATCCCAAAATGAGTGTCTAACTTTCCTTTTTTGTTTGTCCCAAAATGAGTGCCTCTTTCCTTTTATATCAACTCTTTAAATTTAAGATTTGTTTTGGACCACAAGATTTAAAGACACTGGCCCATATTATACACACCTTTCATTTTAAACCACAGGATTTAAAAGTCTTCCTTATTTTCTTAAAGTCTGTGCCCAGTCAAACCCAGACACTCATTTGAGGACGGAGGAAGTACTATAATTCCATTTCTCAACATACTCTATTCCTAATGGACACTACCTTTCATGGAAAATGGACAGGTGTGCTTGCAACTCCCGCGTAGTTTGAATCAGATTCGACAACTGACAACTGAGAGGATTATCATTGGTCAGTTTCATTAAGCTGCAGATGGGTGAATGTGGCCGCATCTAGAGGCGGCAGGTGGCTTTGCTCTTTTCTCTCCCTGGTCTTCTGGTTTTTACTTGCAGAATCTCTTTATTTTCCTTGAGAAGAGGTTGCTATGAGAGGTTGGTGGAATGAATTGTATGGTATATAACTGTATATTGAAAAAGATGCACTGCAATGTGCAGAACCCAGCCAGGAAGCATTCCATTCCGATGCATGCATTGGGGGGAATGGAAATCAAGTCCTATGACACAACCATTTTAGAGCCATTTCTTTGGCAAATATCACATTTGGGATTTGATGTGTAAGAAAAACCAATGATTACTGTGTCTATATGTGGGGTGGGGGGGGGGGGGGGGTTTCGCACACATAAGTTAATGGAAATATGATCTACGAGGATTCATTGTCAATTCTAACTTGTTTACGCTTTTAATGTTGATATTCATGGACCGGCAAGCTTCTTTGAACAACCAAAAAAAAAAAAAATCTTTTAGTTAAGGTAGAATACATAGATTGACCCTTTGAAGTTGTACCAAATTCCCAGTTGAGTCTGCCAACTTTCCCAATGAGCAACTAGACACCTCTTCTAGTCTATACTGTGTCTCTGAAGCACTGACATCTGACTTGGCATAACGCGTAAAACCCATGCTAGGTGGAGCACGTCGGGCCCTATTTTTTGCTCTTCCAAAAGTAAAAAAAAACTAGGAAATTACATTTATATTCTTATTCTACCCCTGATTTATTAAACCTAATAAATCTCCCCATACTTTTCTCTCTCAACGATTTTCTTTTCCTGCCTTTCTTTTCTTCCTTGTAAATTTACTCTCTTTCCAGTTAAATTCTTCACTTCCCCATTAATCATTATACTTAGTTCCACTAATTTAGCATAATCAGCCATGTAATCTCAAGTTTTTTGTCATTGTGGGCAAATTGTAAAATTCCATTTGTCTTGGACGCAACCTAAGTCACCGATTCTTTAGCTGCCACTATGGTCGTATAAGTATTTTTGTCGGTTGCCTTATTTGTTTGTTGTCAAGATCAAATTTTTGACGATTTTTTTCCTCCCATTTTGGTTTGAATTACAGGTTGGGTGCAAATATTTTATGTGGTACAACGAAAGATTTCCTGAACAAGCTTCTTGTGTTATTTGGGGGGTTATTGAAGAGGATCAAAGATCATGAAAAAGAGAAGAAGATGTGGAGAGGTTAGAAATTATGTTGTTAGCTTGATCAAATGTTGGATTTGTAGGGAATTATTTTATAATTAGTTTGTTTAACCGATTATTAAGTAGCATTTGGGGTACTTTAAGGCTGTTGTTGGTGTTGAATTTTGGGGTACTTTAAGCTTTTTATTCTCTGTTCAATTTTGGGTACTTTAAGGATGTTCTAATACATGTACCAATTGGTGATTGCAATGAAATTGTGCAAACTGTATTACAAGCTAGCAATGATAATAAACATTTGAACAACATATATTGAATTGGATAGCAAAGAATTGGATAACAAACTGGAATGACAATATCATAGAAAAGGTTCACATAGGTGACCATAATGTACTACCAAATGCACAAATAATCACAAGTTTGATAGCTAAAATAAGGTTCATATATATGACCTAAACAAAAAGAACTTAAACAAGGCAACTAACTGCCAGACATAAAATAGGTTCATATACATGACCTAAAGCAAAAAAATATTTTTGTCACAATCTAAATTCCTCCATTGGATGTCATAGTTGTAGAAGCTTGAGATGATTCAGCTATTGTCCTCAAGTTAATCTTCTTTTGGTGTAGCATCTTTTGGAGTTGATTCCCTCTCACAACATTTTTCCCTACCACTTCAAGCCTTTTGGTTTGAATCCAAGCTCAACATCCTGTGAAACATCCTTGTAATGACTTTTTGATATCACCCTTTGAGATGGTCTTCCAGGCTGCAAAATGCAAAACAAAGTTAGTTTCATGTCTTCACAGTAGTTCAAATGAACAATGTCACACAAAAATACAACTTACATCTATAACTTGTCTGCCGGAATTTGGGTCAATGTAAATGTCAAATCCTACATCCCTTGGTCTCTTATTGCCAACTGCGGCAGTATGAGATTGTTTTGATCTAGTTCCATGTCCTCCTCCTCTGCCTACTCCCAAATTCACTCTACCTCTGCCCCTGTTAACTCCCACATCCACTTTACCACTACCCCTGCTAATTTCCAAATCCACCACTGCCCATACCAACTTCCAAGTCAGCTCCACCACTTGTGCCCCTGCCATTTCCCAAGTCAGTTGTACCTCTTCCATTGCCAAGCCAATAATCCACTCCACCACTGCCCTGGGCCCTGCCTCTACCTCTGCCACCTTCAACTTTCTCCCACCTTCTGCCAACTCCAATTCCTCTACCTCTAGCAGGTGTGTTTAGCCTTCTAACCTTGGAGGAATCTTGACACAAGGATGATGGATTGCTCACAGTAAATTGAGATAGTTGACTGTGTACTTGCTGAGTTGAAGGTTGACTATTTGGCTGCAAGTCAGGAATGTGCCCTTGCTGAGTTGATGCTTGATTGTTATCCTGCCTCAATGGCTTTGAGAAAAACAAAACAGTTAGTAATTATACAAGTATTAGCAAAAATAAATAAGTTATAAACAATGGAAACAAAAAAGTAATCATACCCTTGATCTGCAACCTCTACTGTTGTGTCCAGTTTGCCTGTAGATAGAACACGATATTTTAGCTCCCTTTTTAGACAATTTACCCCAATTATTTCCTTGGTTCATTTTTATCTTTTCTTCTGCATTTTTTGGGCCTTTCTGACATAGGTTTAACTTCAGGGGGTTCCACTGGTGGATTAGTACTTTCTGGCCACATCTTCATATTAGGTATTGACTGGATGAAGTACTTATATGCATCTAGGAATGTGTCTTTTATTATACCAGTGGGAAATATAATCTTTAGGTTCCTGGTCAACATGGTAGAGTGTACAAACTGCATGTGCACAAGGATACCTCTTAGCTGCCACAATCTATAAGAACAAGTTCCTTTGAATAGGTCCACTGTGTGTCTATAGTCCTCTTCAAGAACCCCACATCCATGTTCACCATTCTAAACAATATCAAGTATCTTTCCAAGCTTCTTGTCATCTTTCAACACTACATCTGCCATAGGTGATATATCACCCTTCTATTTTCCAGTGAACTTTCTCATTTCAACATGCCTAGTTATGATCTTATGTCTAATTTCCTCCAGCATACTAATGACATATTTGCGCCTAAGACCCACAATTCATTAGTTGAAAGTTTCACATATATTGTTCTCAACAACATCACACTTGACACGGTTCTTCTTCTCCCTTCTCTTCACTTTTCTGGCATCCTCTCTAAAGTACCTCAACTCATCATCAACATCACTGTCATCTTCATCAGGAAGACCCTCAAATCATCTTCATCATATAGCTGGTCATCAGAGGATTCATCTTTATTTGGAGCTTCTTCATTTACTGGACCAGTTTCATTTTGAGCTTCTTCATCTAACTGTTCATCTTCATTATCAGAGAATCGATTTGCAGCTTCTGCTTCTACATCTTCAATTTCATCATCAGATGACTGATTTAGACTAGTTTCATTTGGAGCATCTTCATTAAGAGTTGGACCAGTTGTGTTTGGAACTGTCTCACCACTTTTCTTAGTATTTATACCCTAAACAGCTGTGTTTGCCCTAGACTCACCCCCACTTCCATTATTAAATGTGTCTTGGTCAGGTTCAACAATGTGTGACTCAATAAGTCCAACTATCCGTGGCCCAATATTTTCTACCGAGGGTCCCTCAACCACATGGCCAACATAAATATGTAATGGTCCCCATCATTCATGTGTTCAACAACATTTAACAATTGAAAATTATTTTCTATTAATACTAATTTTTTATTACTAAGGTTTTGTAGGTAACCATGAATTGTTAAATAACCTGCCGATTTAGTGTAGTAGCAAAATTCCATTAGGAAAAAGTGATCTTTATCTATTGAATCTCGAATAACCCCAACTCACCCACATAACCATCTTCGGTAACATGATCCCCATGGTGAAAATGCACAAAAAGATAACCCATCACTGTAAAAGAGACAGAAAAAGAACGAAGATTAAACAGTAGAAGGACCCATTAAGGTTCCCTAAACCCTAATCCAAAAAAAAGACCCTTTTCATTCTTTCATTTATATAATCGAAATCAAAAACATAAAAATATGTAATTGTATAATATGGACTTACCGGTAGATTTTTTTACAGAAAATTAGCCCTAAAATCGAACTTTAATCATGGATGACGGTTGAATCGTGAGGTTGAAGAACGAGGATGGAGATGATTTAGGGTTAGGTTAAAATGAGGGAAAGTTAAAAGGGTCGGGGGGTAATTATCAGGTTTTAAGCAAAAGGATCGAGGGTAATTATCAGGTTTTAAGTAAAAGAGTCGAGGGTAATTCAATTAGTTTATTTAGGTTTTTTTTAATGCCACTGTGGCTATTACGTGTTAAAATGTTATTGGCTTTATATACACGTCAGATGCGTTTTTGTTCACACAAACTAAGTTTCGTCAGTGCTTCGGAGCAGTCTTGACTAGAAGAGGTGTCTAGTTGGTCATTGAAAAAGTTGGAGAATTCAACTGGGAACTGGGTACAACTTTGAAAGGCTATCTATGTATTCTGTCATTAGTTAATGAATACAGTAAATAATAATTGCAGTACCATTACAAAATAAAAAATAAAATACATTCCTTCCATCTCAAGTTGCCTGTCACGTTTCCTTTTTTTACTATTTTTACATGGAGAGTTTATTACTGAAGTGCATGTTGAGGACATGTAAATAGATGGTCAATATTTAAAGACAACACCAAAGAAAGAGAACATTTCAGTAATGGAGGTAGCAAATGCACCCATTCTAGACGTGCGAAGAAATTTTTTGGCAAAACACATCGACCGTCCCTTAAAGTTGTTTACGCTTTTCACTTTGACACTTTATCTAAGTCCATTTTATTTGGACACTCAAACCACATTCGATATGTGTCATTTAGACACAAAAATAATATGCAGCCAAACACAAAAAATATGTGTAATTCACACGTCAAAGTGACGAATAAAATAGGTACATAAGGATATTTAATTTATTTTCAGCCCCCCCCCCCCCCCCGCTCCAAATCATATTGTATCGGTCAACTTCTTCTCCAACAGTCATCCTTGTCATCTACTCTCTCTTCATCTTCATATTTTCCCTTTTTGTTCCCTTCTTTCACAATGTTTTCCTATTTAGATTAAATAAGTTCTCTGTTAGGTTGATTTTCAACAACTTCATCTGCAACGTTTTCATCCGCAACGTTTTCATCCTTGTCAACAACATTTTCAACACCAAAAAGAAAAGTTCTCTGTTAGGTTGATTTTGAATCTAAAAATCATCCTTTATTCCTTTTTGTCCTTTATTTTGCAGATCCAATTTGTAGCAGATCCAACAAGAAAAATCCCAAATTTTTCTTCTTTCGTAATCAATCTTGATTAGCACTAGGAAATAGTAGTCGACTAGAAATGAGAAATGCTTGGAACACCAGTGTAAAATCGACCCAGAAACCCATGAACACGTCTAATTGATATGACTAAGATGCTTGACGTTTTGAGGACTTTCACTCTGGTGTTTTGGAAAGCACAATCAAGGGTGGTTGCAGTAGCTTTGTAATTTGTTATTTGGTTTATTAGATCGATCTAAAATGAAATTAGTGTTTGTGGATCATATTTGTTAACATTTTTTTCATAAATGGTAGTTAAAAAGCTGAGGGAGAGACGAAAGAATGAGAAGGGAGGAGGTGGCGGCAACAGTGGTAGTGCTGGTAGCAGAAGGGTGGTGGTAGAAGTGGGAAAGAAACTGAGTTTCGTTTGAAAAATAAAAGGAAAAAATGTAATGTAAAATCAGTCCAGTGGTGTGCACTTTCTTTGCCTAAGTCAACAAAAAGTGTTCACTAGGCACACTTTGACTTACATTGAAGTGTTCAAGTGGAACATATCTGAATTGGATTGTCAAGTGAAAAGTATGGACAATTTTAAGGATTATTAATGTCAATTTTTTTCCAATAATATCATCGCTCGAGGTATAATCAAGATGACATTGGCATGACAAAAATCATGGCATCACCAATGCTGACAACACCCATGATACTTTTCTACAAATTACTGTATAAGTATTGTACACTTGTACTATACAAATAGTGTAAGCTCATTTTTACTGTACACTTTCATTGTAAAAGTACCATACACACACCACTTCTTCCAAGTTCCAAATTACTCTCACTCTCTCCCTTCAACTTTCAAGAATTGGTTACAACACACTCTCTTTCATTTGTAATATTTTTATCAGCTTTTAATACCAAGGACGCGAGCCATGACTCTAATACTAAGGACCCAAAAGCAAACCCCCTAAAAAAAAAAGGAGACGAACCACGTCAGAGTTGGTCCCATCGGGCGTGCCAGAAATTTGTTCGTGACAAAAATGAATTATAGAAAATAAATAACTGTAATCACAAAATAAATATGGGAAACGGGGTTGTCTTTTCATTGAGTCGGGGAGACAATCCAAATCGGAGAAGTAAGGATAGGAAGCAGAGCATTAACAGATAAAAATAAATTAGGCGCTGAAGCCGGTCATATAAATAGGCAAAAAATAAATATGTAATACAAATTAATAAATAAATTAGGCGATAGAACCGAACATATGCATAAGATGTAGAATATAAATATACAAGAGAGAAAATAATATAAAAAATTATATTAAAAACTAATAAAAATATTACAAGCTAGAGGAGTGCGCTCTAATCAATTCTCGAAAAGAGAGAGAGTGTGTGTGTATTTTGGGAAGAATGGGTGTATATCAATACATGTGAGGGGGTATTTATGGAAAAATTTTCGGAATGCTACAGTAGCAGTGTAAAAGCATGCATAGTACTTCTACAGTAAAAGTAAGCGTACAATATTTCTGCTGTAATTTTTACTAGTAAAGTGTTTTGCTGATGTCATGGTGATTTAAGTTTTGGTGATGCCATGATTTTGTCATGCCAATGTCATCTTCCTCCAACAATCTATTTGGCTATTTACTTGTAAATTGTTATGCTACTTTGGGATTATGTTAAATGAAATATTAATCTAATTCTCTTTTCTGTTTCATTCGTAGCAGATTGTTACACGTTCACTCCGAGCAAGGGACCAAATGATATATTAATCTTTTTTTACTTCATCAATATCAAATAACTGGTCCGGAATTTCTAATATGAATGTGTTTTATCTGATTCAGGAGTTAGTAATTTTTTTTTTTTTTTTAAAACAAGTGTAGAAAATTTCACCTTTTCTCCTAGCAACTATTCGCAATTCCATCTACAATCACAAATTGAAGAAAAAGAAAACTCACACATTAGCTTTCCCTTCTTTTCCCGCTTTCAGTTTTTTTATTTCAACACCATATTAAAAGAAAAAAGCCCCCCTTAACAAAGTTATGATGTGCATTGGTTTGATCAGAGGTAAAACATCAGTTCCTAACTTTTATTTTGTGCAAGACCAATGAAGTGAAATATAGCATTGCAAGGGAAGTAAAAAGCCAGATTTCAACCATCTCAAGAAGCTTACTCTTCATGTAAATCTTGATGATTTGTGGGCCTATTATTTAGTTTAAATAATAAGGTAATTGTTGAATTGGTAATTTGCCTTTGCATGACACAGAATGAGCCATACATTCCACCTCAACTGTGAAAAGCACAATAGTAAACTTATGTTCAATTGTTTGCATGGCAGCTCTAAGCTTGAACTCTTTGCTTGTTGAGCGTCTGCTCTTTCCTGTGTCTTTCTTGGTCAGATCCAAACCAACTGGTAAAGTCTCTCTTCACTTGGAAACGAGCACATAAAGAAAGATTTGATAATACTCACCTGGCTAAAAGCCACACCATCTATTGTAAAGTTAGTCTCAGTGCTGCTTGTCTGTTTCAACGTTGAGGTCCGAGGGAAAAGCACGGAGATGGGAGATGGAAGAACCAAAAGTGAAACCATGAACAGGTAACCCAATGCTTAGCAAGTTCCAATAAGGTCATGCACTGCAGGTTCTTGATTTAACCAGCTACAAGCAACTAGTAATTTCCCAAAAGGTTAAGATACAACACAGTAAACAAATCTGCCTAATGTAGAATAGTGTACATATAAAAGAAAGTATAACGACTGACTAGAATCTTCCTCTTTTCTTCTTTCATTTTCCCAACCATGATCTACGGATCTTTGTATTACCTTATATAATTCTGTTTCTATCCAGCCGACTACCCTTATCAACTACCTAATTACCTAAACCTACAACAACTGTACAGAATGACACTAAGATGAGTTAGTAATAAAACAAGTCATTGGTTAAGTGACCCGTTCGATAGTTCTGATTCAGATTTTTCTTTCTGTTCAATGACAAAGTGATCAACAATTCGAACGGTATTTACAGGGTCCTGCTGAAGGGAAGGAGCTCTCCATTTGCTAGGGAACTTCTGGAGGTAACTCAGTTCTTGTGTCTGTTTCGACTCCCCTTCCCAATTTGGATCCAACTTCCACTCTTTTGGAACCTGCAAAATCAAGTGTATATAGCTCATATTCAGTTCACCTAAAAGTAGTTTGTTCTCTTCCACAAGCTTAAATCAATCAACATTGGGCTATGCCTCAATTTCAACTACCCAAAGCTTATAGGCGATATCTCACCTTATCAACTGCAAGAGTAAAAACTTCAAGATCACCTTTGCTATTGATATGGAACCGTGTAAATGCCTTGTAATTTGCAATGCGGAGTGATGAAAATGCTTCATCAAAATGTATGTGAAGCCAATTAATGCAAATGTATAGGTAGCTTCCAAGAATCAAAGAAACCACCGGAGTTGACAAGACCCAGAAATAAAGGAAGACAGATGCATAATATATTACAGCACCCCCTCGGGATAGAGAATCCATCCCGTTTTTGCAAATATTACTCCTCGTAACGGCCATTACCTGAAAAATGTACGCATGGAGATTAGAGAAAGACAGAACATCACAGAGCAACTGAATCACCATGGAGCAATATCCACTGTCACATGATTTCTTACCTGTGGAACATCAAAACCAGACATGAGATACTTGATACATGCTGGATAAAGGCCAAACGTCCATTGTTCTATACGTGCCCTAAGGCCAGTTGGGTCCGGAAAATGCTCACTCTCCACAGATCGGTACCATTCATATAAAGTGTGATAACCTGGATTACAAAGTTTAGAAGTTAAACCAAAAGCAATATGAATCAAAGAAAAATGAAACAAGAAGTCAGGGTTGAGTATTCCATTTAACGAGTTACCCGGAGAAGCTATCTACCAAAGAACAATCAAAGAATTAAAAGGCATAATATTGTTCTAAAATTTTTAATAGAATAAAAAGAAGAGAATCTTTGCTCTCTGGTTGTATTATAAATGCCTTGTATCCAACAGATGGAACATGCCAGAGAGAGGACATCTGTAACAAGTTCTAATAAGTTCAGTCCATTAGCTGAGAATAAGCTTTTAGCACTCTGCAGTTTCATATGAACAAATCCATGTGATAATGAGCTTATATTAAGAATCAGGACTGCAATAATACATGATAACACTGTAGTTAAGAAAAAGAAAAGGAAAGCAATTGAATAAAGAAATAAGCACGAAATACACAGACTAACTTAAAAGTAAACAAATCAATGGAATCAGACATTGAAGACGATAAACAAAACCTCACCCGAAGTTGCAAGTAGATTATGCCGAATACATGTCTCAACAGCTAATTCCATCAAGAGCATGAGAATCAAGGCGGCAGCCAAGTGTGCCGATACATGAAGAATCCCAATAGATAATCTTTTTTTCCAAGACACCATAGAAGGCACAAAAGCTATTGCAATTGTTAGAAGTAACAAAGCACCAGCTGCTGATACATATGAGCATCCCAACATATACATAAAAGCATCCCAGACTGTGCCGAAGAAGGTTGTCAAGCGACCCGAGAAGGTATCATCCTTTAAAATGTGATCTAGATGACACTAGAAGCAGATGGGAAATGATTAGTCATGCCCAGCAGCAATATATCTTACGTTCATTAGAAAAGTAAAATAATACATAGTGCTCTCAGAGACTTGAAAAACATGCTCCTGCCTAACGAGGCATGAGACAGAAAGGGAACTGATGCTTAGAACAAATCTAAAAGAACTGACTAAATATCCAAAAAGATATATTACCTGGGGAAACATAGAAAAGACCAAAATGAAATATATCATGCCACCAATAACATCAAATTGCCAGTTTTTCTTCCTGAATTTCAATATATTTCCCAAAGCAATCTGCAAATGTTAATAAAGCATGTAAGTACCTGAATAATGTATCTGACCGGAAACTTCTTTTTTTGTAAAGTACCTGACAGAAAATCTTAAAAGGAAATATTAGATTTCTTACCCTGCTTGAATCTTCAAAAGTTGGGTAAGAAGCTTTGCTCTCATAGGATGTTCCATATAATTCTTTGAAATTCCTGAAGACATGCGTAGGGTGCAAAAAGGCACCCCCACAGCCATTAACAAGTAAATGTTGGACATAAACGGGCTTATTTGATGGAACATATGAATGGCGCATATAGTGATGCACATCTCCAGCAATCCGAAGTCTACACCTTCCTTTTAAATGATCACGTATCAAGTAGGTAACGTTCTTTCCAGTCACGTCATTAAAGTACCAATCAAGAAGCCAATTAGGCTCATGTGTCATAATGATCACAGAATCATTCTCCCTGACCTGAAAGGAGCATCCATTAATCAAAGATTAAAGCTTTCTGTAAGCAGATCCTATGCTTATTTAAAAAAAAAAAGAACTAACATCTTCTCTTCTTCTCCTTTCTTATCAACTTTGATGTTAGGGGAATAAAAAGAGAAATAACCCATGCAAGAACTAATAAGGAGAGCTCTATTTAGTAGTACTACATTTGAACAACTAGGACAATATTCCAGATAGATAGAAGTGAAAAGCAACAGGAAATCTATGCTCATAGCAGAGAGGAGATACCTTATCCCTCACTAATTCTGAGAAGAACTTGAATTGGTATATATCAATATCACAATGGAGAGCAAGATCAAGACCAAATACCCACCACCCCTTTGGGAGCTGCAATGCAAAATAGCTTTTCTTTTGAGGCATAAACCAACCACCCAACCAACTCTTGTGACAAATGTACCTCATATAAGTCTGAAGTCCATCAAACCAGTCTGCAATGCACGAAAGGACTTTGATTATGACAAGTAAGAACATCAGACTAAACAAGCCATACTGCTTTACAGAAACTAAGAAAATAACGAAGTGCAGGAGTTAGGCAGAGAAACTACACTGACCATGATTTCCAGGGATGACAAAACATTGAGGTCCATTATACTGCCTAAGTTCATCCACTTCAGGAGGCAGTTCCGGCTTACTTACAGCAATATGCTCTTCTTTATACCACATAGGAGGTTGAAGAGCATATTCAAATGGACGAAAAAGGCGCTTCTCATAAGTGAAAGATGACGGGTTGGGATACCTATACAACAGAAAGAAAAAATGAAGATTAAATGAGATGCTTAGCAGTAAATTCTACAGCATCCTGTTGTACTTTTTTAAGTTCTAGATCTGAAAAGTAAAGGGAAAACAGTTTTTTTTTTTTTTTTTTTTTTTTTTTTTTTAAACACAGGCAAAATAGATAAAGTTCTATTGCCAAAAAGTAAAGAAAAAGAAGTATTATGCATCGGCTTCACTGTAAACTTGCTTTTTGATATTCCCGAAACTAAGTTGATTCACATTTATGCATTTAAGTGCTGAAGAAATGAAACTGCTTCTGTACCAATTTCGTTGATAAAAGGCAAGTGACTAGAGTATCAACATTTCAGATGCCCATCCAACTAGATCTAGTGTAAGCATATCATCATTTCTAAGCCACAACACCATCTAGTTAGTATTGGCTGTAAGGATCTTTTACTTTCATTCTCTCCTACATTTCACCAACTCAGAGAGATTACATGTCTTTTGGGACTACTTCCTTCCATATAATTAGGTCTACCTCGTTTCCTTTAAACACCTTCAATCATATTGTTTCACACCTAACATCCTTCGCACAGGTCTACATGAAACAAGACCAAACGGATCTCAGGCGACCTACTCTCATTTTATTGTCTATGCGTGTTGCTTGCATCTTTTGCTGCAAGTTATCATTTCTAAACTTCTCTAATCCTAGTTTAAGTAGTTTAACTGCACATCCATCTTAACATTCGCAGTTCCAAAACACTTTTGTGGAAATGTTGGACCTTAGAAGCTCAACATTACCCCTATATGAATTTTTTGGTCCTACACCATTCTATAAAAATGCCCTCCACTTTAGTAGGTTTCCTCATGTATAAACTCCCATACTCTCCTCCATTTCAACCATCCTAATTCAGATGTGTTACATCTTCGTCTCATAGACCATTCTCCTAGAAGATATAGCAGGCACTCAACTCCTATGTGATCTCTCAACTCAACTCCACTCTTCTTATGCTGGCTAAACTTGCAGTCTTATATTTTTGCTTCTACTTATCTCAAAACTAAGTATTATCTCATTTTAAAGATAACTAGGTATTTATAAGCAATCTGACAAGACAAACTACACAGAATATCATATTCTATAAAATCTCCTCAATCTGTACTCAATGCAAAGATAGAAGTAAAATATGTTCATGCAGTCACATATATGCTACCATTACATGGACCATATTCTTCATGAAATAAATAGAAACGGTGGGTTTAATCACTAACTTTACAAAATAATCATAATGAGATACTTTTTCGCTTAACTTAGCACATTGACAGAATAAGTAAATAACAAAAGCTGCTCAAGGAAACATCAGCGTAAAGAAGATTAAGTGGATAGCGCGACCAGTACCAAACCAATTGCAAGATTGTTATACTAGCAGAATATACCTAGTACCGACACATTAGTACTTCAGGTAAATGATATGGCTGAGTATTTGGTTAGTGCAATTAATTGGTAAGTTTTATGACAAAATATATGAGGCTATCAGAATGTCTCAGGAATATGTAAAGACCAAATAGTAGTATACAAAGAACTATGATCTTACGCAAGGTCACCCCCTATAAGAAGCATGTCTCCACGTGGCAGTGTACACATCGAACCATTGACTTGGAGCTGGAGTGAAGGTTGAGCAAGAAGCCGAGCTACAGTGTAAGAAGAATTTCCACCATCTCCAGTATCAGCCATGAAGTCAAACCAAAGACCATCCTTTTCACTAAACTGATCATACAAAAGATCCTCCTGCTTAGCCCCATCTTCAACCCTGCTCATAGCCGCCTAACCATAGAAAAAATTCAGGATGATGTAAGGTCCACCCAACTATATCCCACTATAAACACAAGGTAAAATAAGTGAGAGTAATTATATTATGGAATAATTAATCTACTTATCCAATCACATTTGCCTTTTGTCCTAAAAAATACAAATCCATTATATACTTGTCATTTTGTTAGCATGTGCAGATTTATATCAAAAGGAAGAGGAACACATGATCCTCGGCCGTTCTAAAATCTTACAACAAACAAGATTGCAGCATCTTGTGAGTTGAAATTCGCTCTGAAAGCTGAATATATATTGCAGGAGTCAAGAACATCATATACATTACCTGCATCATTCGCATATCAAAGCGTCCAACAAACAGAGTTACCGAGACCAAGAGGTCAAACATTGTCTTGAATAAATCAGCAGATGTCCTGCAAGTCAACACCGTGTCATATTAAGAAGATTGATAAAACTTCTTCACTATAGAATACCGGCCCTACAGGTAGGACGGGAGACAGTAAGAGATGTATACTAAGAACATACCCTGAATACCAAGGAACCATATCCAAGAACTCAGGTTTCGTTTGCTTTTTCTTCAATTTCTCAAACTCTTTGAGTGACAAAGGGCGTGAGAGAGCCCATCTGTTAAATTAATTGAACGATCAGAAGACAAGAAACATGTCATTATAAGAATATGCAGGTAGAGGCACGATTGCTGCAACTCTAGCAGATGGTGCTTACTATTCATTCCAAGGAGGCAAAGTCCCAGAATAAAGTCAAGGAATACAATTATGACTGTAATTCACTCAGAGTTGCTTATATATTGAAGCCTTTCTAATTCTGAATAGGCCGTTGTGCCTTATCAAACCAGCCAGGTAGCATTAAAGTATTAGTTATAATAGCAACCAGAATATGGGCGGCTTGCTTTTCTATAATGACACCATAATACATTTACCATCATAAAAAAGCATAAAAGCTCTTCATTGTAAACGATATTCCCATAAGAGATGAATAAGGGGCAAGCAGTTTTGTCATGGTGATGGCAACTTAGTCCCTAAATCCATCCTGGAATCTACAGGGCCTTGGCTAAATAACTATAAGCAGACAGACTTCTTAACATCACATAATCCAGTAAACAATAGTTCACTTTAAAAATTCTTGCACAGAGAGAGAGAGAGAGAGCACATTTTCTACAATCAGACCCTATGCGGCAAATGCCAAAATATAAAGATCTGCATCTGTAGAAGTTTCACATGGAAAGACACCACTAACTAGGACTCTATCATGCGAACATATGCTTGAGTTTAGTGCTACTCACCCTGACGACCTTTCCACAACGTAATTTGCAATGTAGAGGCCTATAAAAGTGGCCCACAATGAATATATTGGAGAAATTTCATTTGACGATTCTGCACATGAGCCGTTGCAAGTTAACTGAAAGGTGAAAATTCAGGAAAAGAAAAGGCAATAGCAGCATAAGATCCTCCGTTATATCAAGTAGAGAATATGAGAAATAGGAACTGTGAGAGATAATACCTCTCCATATATGACCCACTTGGACAAAAAGGGATAATCACTGGCAGACCCCACTGGAGCGAACCAAGATTTGCAGACTTGGTCTTTCAACTTAGTCATGCCAACTAGTTTTGCAAGCCAAGTGTTCCGCTCTCCCTTGTTCCACAGCGCAAACCAACCAGAATTCCTTCGGTCAAATGTCTTTTCCCTTACTACAGCGAGGTTGCCACAGTGACTATAAAACACGCAGCAGGCAATGCTTAAAACCTACAGAAAAGATGAAGCATTAAGACAAATAACCCAATAACTTTGCATCAGCTTAGGATGCGGTTTGCAAACTTACAGCACAGTTTTGAACAATAGTCAGGATCTCAGGCCTCTTTCCAGCCACGCGAGCAACAAGGCCAAGATACCAAAGCCCAAGAAATATAACATGGAAAACGAGAAGAAACAAAATGGATGATACAAATAAGGTCAGAAACAAAGACAGGTTCATCCTGAGATCTACTCCCATTGATTGAAAACTGGGAAGATGATAAAGAGCAGCCAGAAGTATCCAGGCTATATACCTGCAAAAGGGCAATTTCCCCATTACATTCAATTTCTTTTACTAAGATTAGTAAGTAAGCCACATATAGAACGAAAAGACTTACCAACGACTAAAATTTGAATAACTTGGTTTGATTGTTTTCCCTATAAAGGGAGATGAAAAGAAGTAAAAGAATCCGAGCAGACAGGCGTACATTGACCACCACTTGACATTGCTATCTAACTTCTGAATAAGTGTATGTATGTTATCCGATGATATAAAAAAGAAGCATCCGACAACCACTGCAATGACCAAATGCCGCGAATGTTCATGTGGATAAGGATATGAGTGAGTTAAGATTGTCCTAACTGTCTCCATTTTAAAAGTGTCAAGCAGACCACTGGACTGCTTCTCGATCCCCATCACGCAGTCCTGGATCCCCAATTCTCTAGTAAAACTTCTTCCCAATGAATTCTACTTCACAGGAACCAACTGTATATATAAGAGAAAAAACAGTACATCTTAAATTTTAGTTCCAATAATCATGACAGAAGCATGTATCAAGCCTCTACATTCAAATCAACTAAGCGTCATATTTAAAAAAACTAAGCGTTATACCTAAAGAAGGAAACTACTCACTAAATGTCATAAAAAGAGTCAAAATTTTTAGTTAAAAGGGACAATATTTCAATAAAAAAACTGATTCCTAATTTCAGTAAAAGCACAAAAACTTAGGACATGCTGACAAAAATACTCCCTCCATTCCAGTTTATGCGACTCTTCTCGCTTTCGAGCATCACATTGACTAATCATTGTAGCTAAATTGGAATAGATTCATTCAATATTTAATCATAAACTACACGAAAAGTATTATGCAAGCAATTCTTCTCATATCAATATGGTGCAAACATACATCTTAATATATTTGTCAAAATCATGCAATTTAACTCTCGAAAAACAAAAAAGATCATAAAAACTGAAAATGAGAGAGTACATTCTTTAACCAGAGATGGTTATAAAGCTTTCAAATCAAAGTTCAAAGTTATCAAACAGGAAGAACAATCAAACAATAACATCACCATAACTGTTAACATCAACTTCATACTATTTTCAAGAACTGAGAAAACCCCACAATTAAATCAACACAACAAATGAAAATAAAGTTACCTGAATGAAGAAAGAGGAAGGAGAGACCAAAAAGTGAGCATATGAGTCTTCTTATATATATATATGTAATGGTCCTAATGGACACAATTCAGTAGTACAATATTAAAATATTGTCAGATTAAACAAATCAAACTGAGCATATTATGTAAGTATATCTCAAACCGCAAGAAACCACTTTCGGAATCAGCATATGCTTTTTGATCAGACTATATAAAACTAACCGCCCACCCCCCTAAACAATAAAGGGTCGGTTTCTAACGACTTTTTGGTACGACACACAACCTAAAAATGCAATATTATAGTACACTGTAATATTAATGAATTGTTGTATTGATGTCAAAAATTGTAATCATTGGTAAATTGTGCAACAAAACATGTAACATAGATTTTGGTTTTGCTTTTTTGAGGTTTTTATTTTTTTTTATTTAACAAAGAAGTGTGCTTTTTCAGACTGTTGGATTTTAGTATGCCACGTAGTTCATACGCGGGTTCCTAAGACCAGTAGAATATTAGACACGTGTTTCCAATCGCTGTATTTTGTTGACTTGTTATTGTATATTTGTAGTCTACTCCCTATTACTTTTTGTTCTTGTTAATGTTTCGCTCAAACTTTACTTTAAGTGAACAGAACTCCACAAAAAGAAAGTGACAATACTCCCTGTTTCATAACATCTAATAGTCGTAGTAGGCAAGGGCGGATTTAAGATTTGAAGCTTTTGGATTTTAAAGTTTAGGACTGTAACAGTCACGTGCTAGTAATTATTAATTAAGTTCTGAATTAAGTTTTTGTATATACTTAGTGAGTTTTTTTGATACATATACGGAGTGTGAGGTAGTGCTACTGAGTTATGTCAAACCTCTTATTCAATGCATAGGCGACATTAGGATTTGAGATTATGGGTTCACTACTGCAAAGGCAAAAAACAATGTCTGGGGGCTGGCTAACAACGTTGGTCAAAAAATTAGATTGCATATTTATGTCAAATATCACTTTATATTAAGTTTTGAACATCTATACACAATCAATGACGGTAGCCTCATGGTCAAGGGTGTCCCAAAATTTGCTTAATGGGCAGTTTCGAGTCTCCCATATAGTAATTTGCCTCTTAGAAAAAAGGAAAAAAAAAAAAAAAAAACAGGACCAAGCTATGATAGAAGGCGAAAAAAGATTCTAAAGGAGCATTTAAGTGGGAATTGATCGTTGCTCCAAGTGTAAGTGAACTAGAGCATGACCAAGTGGACCATGCAAACTTTTAAACCATGGCGAACACCATATTAGACACATCTGATTAAGATGTATATAATATACCCCATTTGGTGGATGGACCATGTGTTCACGTGAACCATCATCCGTCCTTCATTCAATGTTGCATCACCCTCTTTGGTGGTACAATGAAACTCTTTCATCCTTAATCAGACTTTTAAAAGGAGTGTTGATTTTAAGTCGTATTAATTATAGAGATATTCCTATAGAAATTGGTTTCCCCTTTAGTGGAGATCATGTGCCAGCTTGAATCTGAATATCAGATAGCTAAACCGTCAAACAATAATATGTAAGTTCAAATTCTTAGAACCTTGCAGTGAATGCAATTTATTTGGCAACATATTTTACCTGTTATGTTGAAATAAGATTTGATCGTTGGGGGTCTTAAAGCAACTGAAAAATTGTCTTCGTGTGACCTATTAGGTTACAGAATCGAGTCGTAGAAACAATATATAGGCTATGTACATCACACTCATTGATATTTCAAACACATGATGATTCTTGAAAATGTGGTTCAACAAAATAAGGAGCAGACTTTGTTGACAAATATAAATATTGAAATAACGTGGTTATCCAAAAATTAAAGATATTTCTCTATCTTACTAGGTTTATACTATTCGAATAATCTCTTTTAAACATATTGTGTTTGATTATATCATGTGAAAATTATGCATGATATTGTAATGTTTAAAGGCAGGATAAAATCCATTTAGCTTAGTAATGTTCTACATACACATAAAGGTCGAGTACTAATCAATTGTATGTGTGGAGGCATTATGTTTTTCAAGCTTTCTTGACTTAAATTTTCTTTGTTGTAAGAAAAATATCTTGGTAAAGGATTTATATACATATAGAATAACAAGAAAGACAAATATAAAGGGATCCTAATTTTACTTCGTCATTCACTAACTATTTTGGCATGCCATTATTTAACAAATTATTATAGTGTTCAATTGTCCTACCTTCAATTGTGGTTTATGGTGGTAAGGTCATTTTTTTTCTTTATTCATATCGTCGCATACATGAAATATACATTGTTATTTTCTATCACATAAAATTATCATCTTATATATAGATATATACGTTTGTCTTTGAGGTATGATTAAAATGTGCACTATTTCTGTGCAATATTTGCGATCATCCTTTGAAGATTAATGTTAAGAGAACAAGTTTTGGTAAAGTTGATGAAAAAGAAGTATAAAGAGTTAAAGAAAGACTGTGCGAGGGTTTATTTGTAATTTGAAACTATTAAAAAGATAAATTAATTAAAGTAATAATTGTTATACTAAAATTTGAGAAATGAAAAAGTTCCAAGCAATTCTAATACAAGTGTAAAAGTGATCTAGTAGTAGAACAAAAGTAAGAAACGGAAAGGAGGAAAAGCAAGTTATCATCAATCCAATCCCCGTTCACGTTTTTTCTTTTTCTTATCAATGAATAGATCTCTTTACTTATATGACTTAGATGTCTCGTATTTCTCAACTAGAACAAAATAACAAGCGAACGGGCGAAGGATATTCATGATAGGTGTAGAGTAAATAGGATCGCTATTTCTTGCGCAACCCTTGTCCGTAATCCTAATTCGGCTACCTCTCCCACTCATCAAGGCAGACATCGAAATCATTTTTTTAAATTAAAAAAAAAAAACATAACGAAAAGTTGACTCTTTATTAAAAAAAAAAACCCCTAAACCCTAAGTGAAAGGATAGTGCACGATTGGCTATCTAGATCCAAGACAAGTTTTAATCCGTTTCTCATTGTTAGAAGATTATGTTCATCTACTTTCCAGGCCTGCTTTTTATTTGAAGATTGGGAACGTATTCCACCAAATAAGGGGCATGAAGTATGATGTTTGGTTGACAAACATCGTTATAAGTTGTCCAAGTTGCCAAGAAAGAGTTCATTTGCACGAGTAAGAAACTGATGTATTTACACGGGTCGCCCTCGTTCCGTATATGAGTTCTAAAAAATTTCTCAAGAAGAAACATCAGTGGCTGTTGCTTGGATTTCCTTTCCTGGCTTGCCACCAGTGTTTTTTGTCAAAGAGGCATTGTTTGCCCTAGCTAGTGCAATTGGGAAGCCTCTTCAACTTGATGCAACCACTAAAGCAAGGACTAGGCCAAGCTGCGCAAAAGTTAAGGTAGAAGTCGATTTGTTGGCGCAAAGACCTCAACGAGTAAGGATTGGAATCAAGAATTCAGTGACTTGTGATGTTAAGTATAAGTGGGTAAGAGTTCAACGTGATTACCTGCCCAAATATTGCAAACAATGTAAATTACAAGGATATTGTGAAGAGGAGTGCTTTATTTTTCACCCTGAGCTTGATGATAGAGGAAGTGACAAAATTGATAAGCTGGAAGACGTGAAGGAAAATCCAATTAGGATTTTACAAAGTGGTAAAGTGGTTGGTGATTTGAAGAGCAGGGATGAAATAGTGAGGGCAAAGGATAATGGTACTGGGAAAGCAGTATCTCAAGTTCAAGACAATCGAAAAAATAAGATCAAGAAGTTTGCAAATCCTAGTCGAAACCCTAATGCATGGATTAGGGTTGACAACAAGAAGAATCAAGTAAAGAAGTTGACAATGTCAATGGTGAGGGTGTTGAGATGAATAACTCCTTTGCAGTGTTGAATGAGGAGAGTGAAGATGTTGTTGAAGTTCAAGCTGACAAGGAAAAGGAATTAGAGTCAACAAAGGTTTGTGATGCTGGGGTGGACAATTCTGCACGAGTTGAATTAGTGGGTAAAAATCTTAATCAAGCAGGGAGTCCAATTCCTAAATTGAATACAATTAGTGAGCGGGTTGATAATGGTCAAATTAATACTCGACAATGGGTAGATGCAGAAATAATACAAACGAGAAGGAGCCTAATGCTTCAGTTAGGGTTCAGGATGCAAGTGTTAATGAGCTAGAGGTTTTTTGTCAAACTGGGAGTTCAGACAAAGATCAGGCATTAATGATTATTCCACAAAGTGAAAACTCAGTCCACGAGGTTGATTTGGTATAGAAATTCAGTGTCATTAATGAGGGTGTAATGAATAAGCTGAAAGTTACTAACCCTGAAGCTAGTGCATTAATTCAGCAAGCTTTAGGGTTAATTAAATCCGGTGCAGGAAAGGAGTTGGATTTTGTACCTCAGACCCCAGTTCTTTCCCCGGTTGATGTGGGAGAAAAGAACACCCTAATTTGTAAATTGAATACAATTGCTTCTACTATTCCTAGTCAATGCCAGGGTGAAGATATTGCTCAGGGCTCATCTCTGATTCCTTCAGGTGCTACTCTTGATTCTGATGATGATGATCTTATTGCTAATATGCCATTGCAACCAATAGTCAAGGATGTACAAGCTCAGGAAGGTATAAAGTTGATGGATGGCCCCTTGAGCCTAGGCAGACTTTAGCTACAAGAACTGGAGGAGGATTCTACTGCCCACAACTTTGAGCAACTCGCTCGTGAAGCTGATTTATCTCCCAAGAGTGCTAAGTCCCAGAAGAAGCTGGTTCCACCAGCCCCACTTGAGCACTCCACTCAATCCAAACAGGCACAAAAGAGAAGCAAGAAGAACTATAGTTAGGATCCTTCTAAAATTCAAGCTTTGAGATCAACCTCTACAAAGAAGAATTAGATGGATAAGCTTCTTATTTGGAACATAAGGTCAGTCAATACACAAGAAGCTTTTGATAGGCTTATTACATTGCATCAAAGAAAGCATTTTCAAGTTATAGGATTAATGGAGCCATTCCAGGATGTTTGCACTATAAATAACTATAAGCTTAAGCTAGGGATGGAACAATGCTTTTACAATGAGAATGGGAAGATTTGGGTGTTTGCAAATGCTGATTTTGAAGTGCAAGAGTTGATGAATGATGAACAGAAACTCACACTCTCCTTTATGAATCAACAGTTTGATGAAGAGGTTGTCATCACTTTTGTATATGCCAAGCCAAATGCTGGAAACAGGTTCTTTCTTTAGGAGGCTATGCAATACTTTGCTAGTGACAATGTCAGGCCTTGGCTGGTTGCTGGAGACTTCAATGTCATTCCTTCAAAGAATGAGAAGTATGGGGGATTACCAGTGTTCATGCCTGAGTATGAAGAATTTGCATTTACACTAGCCAACTGTCAGCTTATGGACTTGGGATTTAATTCAGACAGCATTTTCACTTGGTGGAATGGTAGAACTGAAGAAGACTTCATTCTCAAGAGGCTGGATAGGTTCTTGGGTAATCAACAACTAATTGACATGTGCACAAAGATTGAAATTGATCACCTAACTGAGTAGGCTCAGATCATTCCCCTTTGCTTGTCAGTTTTTCACAAGATCCTACTCCTACAATCAAATCTTTCAAGTTCCTCAATTTCTGGACTACACATGATGATTTTCTTGCTTTAGTGAGAGAACATTGGGAGGAAGAAGTCACAGGAGATCCATTTTATGCATTGAATATAAAATTGAAGACTTTGAAGAATAAACTGCCCACTTGGAGCAAGGCTGCATATGGTAATATTTTCCAGCAGGTTTCTACATTGGAAGACATTATTTTGGCACATGAGTTTCAGCTTGAACTTGCACCAACACCTGAAAATAGAGAGGCACTGAAAAAGGCTGAAGCTGAGCTGAAAAGATACCTTGCTATTGAAGCTGAATTCTGGAAACAAAAAGCTGGCATGCAGTGGTTCAAAGAGGGTGATGTGAACTCTAAATTCTTTCACTTTCATGTCAATGGAAGGAGAAAGAAGCTACATGTGAGCAGGATACAAAATAGAGATGGCAGCTGGATTAATTCTCAAGAAGCAATGGCTAATGAGGCTCTATGGTTCTTTCAAAAACAGTTTGCTACTGAGGAGGTATCCAACAACTATGACCTATTGATGATGTTCCTTCAATGATTATTGATGAGCAGAATGAAGCATTCACAAAAGTACCCTGGGAAGAGGAGATAAAACAGGCAGTGTTTGGGCTAAATGGTGACAGTGCTAGTGGCCCTGATGGCTACACTGGCAGGTTTTTTCATGTTGCTTAGGATATCATCAAGTATGACATTGTCAAGTTGGTGCATGCATTGTTTAGTGGAAGAGCCATACCTAGATATGTGACTCACACAAATTTGGTTTTGATTCCAAAGAAGCCATAAGTTTCAACCTTCTCTGACCTCAGGCCAATCAGTTTGAGTAATTTCATTAACAAGGTCCTGTCTAGGGTGGTACACAATAGGCTGGTTGAGGTTCTACCTTCACTTATTTCACAAAACCAGGCAGGCTTTGTCAAAGGTAGGAGCATAGTAGAGAATGTTTTGCTTGCTCAGGAAATTATACATGACATCAATGAAAGAGGCGATGATGCTAATGTTGTGATTAAACTGGACATGATGAAGGCCTATGATAGGGTATCCTGGCCTTTTTTGACAATGCTAAGAAAAATGGGGTTTTGTCATGAGTTTATTGATGTCATTTTTCAGTTTGTGTCATCCAACTGGTACTCAGTTTTGTTCAATGGCCAGAGCTATGGTTTCTTTCATTCAGGGAGAGGATTAAAGCAAGGTAATCCATTATCACCTACATTGTTCATCCTCACTGCTGAAGTACTCTTTAGGAGTTTGAATTCCTTAAACTCTCATAATTTCTATAGGGTCTATGCAATGCCTAAGTGGAGTCCTCATCTTAACCACTTAGCATATGATGATGATACAATCTTATTTACCTCAGCTCATGAAGATTCTTTGCATTTGATTACTGGTGTTTTACAAGCCTATGAGGCAATTTCAGGTCAAAAGATAAACAAGGACAAAAGTGCTATATATCTACATGCTTCAGTGTGTGAGGAAGAGGTGGAAAAGGTGGAGATGATTATTGGCATTCATAGGAAGGAATTTCCTTTCACATACTTAGGCTGTCCTATCTTCTTTGGTAGGAGGAAGAAGATTTATTATGAAGAGCTGGTAGGGAAAGTCACTGCTAGGATTCATGGTTGGAGTGCAAAAATGCTATCATTTGGAGGGAGGGCAATCCTGATCAAACATGTATTGCAAAGCATGCCAATACACCTTCTCTCAGCAGTTAATCCTTTAGATAGTGTGTTGAACCAATTGCACAAGCTTTTTGCTAAGTTCTTCAGGGTTAATTCACAAGAAGGAACTAGTAGGCTGGTCCTCTTGGAAAAATCTATGTCTACCAGCTAATGAAGGAGGCATGGGCTTCAGATCTTTGTTTGATATGTCAAGTGCTTTGTTTGCTAAACTATGGTGGAATTTCAGGACTGGAGACTCTTTGTGGGTTACTTACATGTCTAACAAATATTGCAAGAAACTTCATAAAGCCATTGTGCCATACAAACAAGGCTCTTATGTCTGGACGAAGATGATACAAGCTAGGGAGGTAATGGATCATGAAATATATTGGCAGGTTAGACAAAGTTCTTCTCATTTGTGGGATGATAACTGGACAGGCCTAGGGCCTTTGTACTTCATAGTACCATACACTTTTGAATGTGATATGTGGTACAATAGTGTGAAAGAGATTATTGAGGAGGGGCACTGGAATGTAGAGTTGTTAAATCAATCATTGCCTAAAGACATAGTGGATCACATTGTCCAGAATGTCAGCTTATTAGCTGCTGATCATAGGAGGGACAAGGCCTGGTGGTGCCTAACTTCAAATGGCAAATTTTCAGTAAGTAGTGCTTGGAATTATGTGAGAGTGAAGCAGCACAAGGTACCTATTGCTAGGTATATGTGGGTTAAAGGGATGCCTCTCAAGGTATCTTTCATGATGTGGAGGATGTGGAAGTTTAAACTTTCTCTTGATGAAGAATTGAGAAGAATGGGCTATCAATTTCCATCAAGATGTTGGTGTTGTACATTGCCTAGAGTTGAAATAAGAGAGCACTTGTTCCGGACAAGTCCTGTGACTACAATTTTGTGGAGATTCTTTGCTCAACCTGCTGGGATTCAACTGGACAATTGTAACTTGCATCAGGTATGTTTTAAGTGGTGGAAACAGTGGCATAAACCTTGGATTCAAAATGTTTTTCACACAGTGCCTTCATTTATAGTTTGGATTATGGAAGAGAAGATATGCCATTAGATATGACAAAGCAGTTTCATTTTCTAGGATGATATATGAAGTTACTAGTAACATTTTCTATTTCATCAAGTTGAGATTTCCTTACATTTCTGTTGAGAGGTAATCCTGGCCAGACATTGTGCTTGCATTGGAGAATTATTTGCCTAGATTTAGGTATGTTAAAGTGTACTGGAACCTGCCTAGTCCTGGTGTGCTAAAAGTTAATACTGATGGTGCCTCTAAGGGCAATCCAGGCCCTAGTTCTATTGCCTTTTGTGTGAGGAATGGGATAGGTGATGTTATGTTTGCATTTGCTAAATTGATTGGAGAACATAATAATATGGTGGCTGAGGCTATGGCCATTTGGGAGGCTATGAAGTTTTGTGTTGAGCATGCATTGGGTCCTATATTGATTGAAACTGACTCCCTAGTGGTTAAGAAAGTGATTGAGGGTCACTGGCAACCTATGTGGTCTATTGCATCTATTGTTGATGATATACAAAGGTGGAAATTACTAGGAGCATTTCAATTCAAGCACACACTGAGAGAGGGCAACAAGTTAGCTGACTGCCTTGCTAAATTTGCTTTTGAGTTGCCTGTTGTCAGCTTCTCTTCTTATGCTCAGTTGCCCCCAAAAGCTAAGTTGATTGTTAATCAAGACAAACACCAATTTGTGGAGTTTAGAGCTAAAATATGGAGGAGTGCAAGATGAGGAGAAGTAGAGAAGATGTAGAAGGAAGTGGAGCTGACTGGAGCTGGGAAGATGAATCCTATGATCAAGACTGTATAGTGGAGATCATAGGGGTTTATTTCACTAACTTCTGTTTCTTTTTTGCAGGTACAAATTGGATTAAAAAGGATCAGGAATTTATCTTTGACAATCTTCAAAGATGAAAATATATTTGTCACGACCCAAAATCCTGGATGGTCGTGAGGGCATCCGAACAACCCCATCGGGCGAACCCACTCGCTATATTAATAATTAACCTCAATAATATTAAAAAAAATAATATAATAAAATTAAAGTTGTGACTTTTATTACTGAAATACACAGAATATCCCATAGTGCAAACGAAAGGTCTAGTCCTCTAGCATAAGCCATGAACATCTATAAGATAAATACTGAATAAAATATCCCGAATGTCTGAAAAAAATTAAATGACATGAATGAAATAATGGAAAGGTGCGCCACCACGGAATGAGGATGGTTGGCTCACCGCTGATCAATAGGAAAATCTTCAACTCTGGCCACTGGGCTCGCTGGTACCCGGAACCGTATTTGCCCGAACAAATAATAAGAAAACAATAAAGAAAATAACGTAAGTCAAAGGACTTAGTAGGTGGGTAGACTAGTTCCTATGAAAGACAGGAAACTAGTCTAAGCAATAAATTAACAGAATAGAGGAGAGAGAAAAAGAAACATGTTATAATTCGCTATTTAAATAGTTCATCCAATCACATTATTCAACATCAATAAATTTCATTCAAGAACCAACAATTAAACTCAATTCATAAACCAGCAGAATATGTGGGCTAACTCCGAAAAGATTTGATAGTGGACCAACTCCGAGGCTATCCAATGTACCAACTCTAAAATAGATAGTGGACCAACTCTGATGCTATCAAATGGACAAACTCCGAAATACCACCAATTAGACCAACTCCGACATATCAAGAAATCATAAATTTCCATGTTAAACATGCACATAACTTGCAATAATTTAAATAACAACCAGGAATAAACACAATCCAGGAAAAGAACCCATATTCCAAATAAAGATTTAAACACAACTGAAAGGTGTAAACGGTTACACCTAGGGCAGTGCACATACAATGAACGTATGTACAATATCCCGTGTGGACTAGTTCCACCAAAGAAAGGGATAGAACCACCTACCTCTGTTCGAAAACGTAAACCACTACTCAACAATCCTTTTCCCCTGCCGAATCTCCTCCAAACGGTCTTGCTCTAATTAAAAGAACGAAAGACATAATTAATTTAATATATTCGTTCAAATCTCCGAGTCTAATGTTTACTCTCAAATCTCGAACAAATTATATTCACTAAATATATAATTTAGGATTAAATATCTTTTCTACATCTCAAATACCATACTTTAAATGATGACTATGTAAATTACTAATATCAGAATACACAATGATCATTGTCAGTATAAAAAAACTAAAGAGGTTTCGGCACAGTAAAAGAAAATAAACAAGATAAACGAATAGTGGCTCAAGGTTTAATCTGAATTGTCTAAATTGACGTTTTACTAATGTTACTGCCATAAAACTAATTCCACCATATTTCTCCTCTAATAGCCAATGTCATTATCTCATCATTGCACCATTCCTTTAGTTCCCTCAATCATTACAAAATCATTAAGTCAGCACCATTACATAATTATTGCCTCAATTACCTTATAAACTATTTTATAAATAAGATGAACAATAAAATTCTAACACTCTTAGAAGTACACTTAGCAACGTCTAGTAACTTGGTTAGCACTTAGAATTCGTCTACTCACAGACCATCAGTCTCAATTCATTACTTATCACCCCAATCATTAATATCATCATCCTAAGCTCATCGTTGCATCACATAGTGTGTCATAATTATCTCTTCATCATCAACTATCATATATACTAACAATTTGCAGTAGTAATACCAACCCATAAACGACGAATAAAAGAAAAATTAGAAGGGGGCAGAGAGCAACTAATACCTGATGAGTTCGAAGAAGTTTCTAACAATTGAATTGCTAAATGTTACGGCTAAACTGCCTCTCCCAGTAACTTTTATTCTAAAACCTAATATATGTACTTCAAAGTATGAAAGCAGTTTAAAACACAGCTTACCCACTTCTCTACTATTATATATATTTTTTCCATTTAAATCCCAACTAATAAGGGAAATATTTAATTGGTCCAATAATTACCCCAAATTATATCTCTAACCCCTTATTCCAATTTATAATTTACATAAGTAATTATTCTATAATAGTAATTAAAATAAATGTACCGAAACTAACAGAATAACTAGGAAAAAAAATACTTGTAAATTATCGGGTCTTTACATTCTCCCCCACTTAAACTTCCGTTCGTCCTTGAACGATACTTGAAGTCTACCAAGAGGACTATAGCCAAACGACTCTCAAGAACGCACTTAATGAATCTAGACCCAACGGAACCACACAAGAGGCAATAGACAAAAGACATAAGCAAATTTCGACTAACAAGCGTCATGACACATACCTGCTGTCTCAAACAAGTACAAATATTTCTCTAGCATACTCTCCTCAATCTCTCAAGTAGCCTCATCATGTGGACGGTTTCGCCACTGCACCTTTGCTAGAGGAATTTCTTTTGATCTCAACTTGCGAATATCCCTTTCAACTATAGCAACCGGTACCTCCTCATAAGCTAGGTTCTCATCCAACTAAATTGTATTTGCCTCAATAACGTGAGTCGGATCACAAACACACTTCCGAAGCATAGAAACATGAAAAACTGGATGGAGTGGCATCGAATCAGGTAAGGCAAGCTTATAAGCAACATTACCAATACACTGAATAATCTCAAACGGGCCAATGAAACGAGGGCTCAATTTGCCTTTCTTCCCAAATCTCATCATAGTTCGCATCGGTTATACCTTTAAGTAAACCAAATCACCCTCCATAAACACCAAGTCCCGGGTCCTCCGGTTTACATATGATATCTGCCTACTCTGAGCAGTCCGTAAGCGATCTTGAATAATCCGAACCCTATCCAAAGTCTGTTGCACATAATCTGGACCCAAAGCAATCACCTCACCAGACTCAAACCATCCCACTGGAGAGCGACACCTACGCCCCGTACAAAGCCTCAAACGGTTCCATCTGAATAAAAGACTGGTAGCTATTATTATAAGAAAATTCTGCTAGGGGTAAATGGTCATCCCAATGACCACCAAAGTCCAGCGCACAAGCTCTCAACATATCCTCTAATATCTGAATAGTCCGCTCAGACGGGCCATCTGTCTGTGGGTGAAATGCAGTACTAAGCTGAACCTTAGTCCCTAACTCTCGCTGAAATGACTGCCAAAACTGTGCTGTGAACTGAGAGCCTCTATCAGAAATAATAGAAAGTGGAGTACCATGCAATCGGATAATATGCTCAATAAAAATCTGAGCCAACTTCTTTGCTGAATATGTAGTCTTCACTGCAATAAAGTGAGCAGACTTGGTAAGTCTATGAACCATAAAAATCTGAGCCAACTTCTTTGTTGAATATGTAGTCTTCACTGCAATAAAGTGAGCAGACTTGGTAAGTCTATGAACCACCACCCAAACTGAGTCGTGCTGTCTCAAAGTCCTAGGCAAACCAACAACAAAGTCCACAGTGATCATCTCCCATTTCCACTCGGGAATAGGTAATGCCTGGGATAAACCTGCGGGTCTTCTATGCTCGTACTTGACCTGCTGACAGTTTGAGCATCGAGACACGTGCTCAACAACATCCTTCTTCATCCTCTTCCACCAGTATAACTCAAGAAGGTCATGATACATCTTAGTGGTACCGGGATGAATGGAATATCGCGAACTGTGTGCCTCATCCAATATCAACTGCCTTAAGTCATCAGCATTAGGAACACACAAACGACCGTTGAGACGAAGGACACCGTCATCACCAACTGTAAACTCTGACGCTTCCCCACTTAGGGCCGTATCTTGAACCTCTAGCAAATAAGGATCCTCATATTGCCTCTCCTTGATCTAGTTAGCAAGAGAGGACTGGGTCATCATACAAGCAAACACCCTGTCAGGCGCTGGGCTGAATACTCTAACCCTCTGGTTAGTCAAAGACTGCAAATTAATCGCCAAGGGCCTCATATCAGCATCTAAATGTGCAAGACTACCCATAGACTTCCGGCTCAATGCATCAGCTACAACATTGGCCTTTCCCGGGTGATAACGAATGGTAAGATCATAATCCTTGATCAACTCGAGCCATCTACGCTGTCTGCCATTTAAATCCTTCTGATTAAATAGGTGTTGTAAGCTCTTGTGATCAGTGAAAATTTCACAAGGCTCACCATAAAGATAGCGCCTCCACAGTTTCAAAGCAAACACAACCGCTGCCAACTCTAAGTCATGGGTAGGGTAGTTCTTCTCACTCACCTTCAGCTGCCTCGATGCATATGCAATCACTCTATCATTTTGCATTAAGGCACACCCCAAACCGATACGAGAAGCATCACAATATACTACAAACCCACCTGAACCAGTAGGAAGAGTCAATACTGGAGCAGTAGTCAATAAGGATTTGAACTTCTGAAAGCTCGCCTGACACTCCTCTGACCATCGAAACTGCACAGCTTTCTGGGTCAAACGGGTCAGCGGAGCTGCAATAGAAGAAAACCCTTGAACAAATCGCCGGTAGTACCCTGCCAAGCCAAGGGAACTACGTATCTCTGTCAGAGAAGTAGGTTGTGGCTAATTTTGAACTGCCTCAATTTTCTTCGGATCAACTTTAATGCCTTCACTAGATATAATGTGACCCAAGAATGCCACAGAATCTAACCAGAATTCACATTTAGAGAACTTGGCGTACAACTTCTGATCCTGAAGTGTCTGCATAATAGCTCTCAAGTGCTCCTCATGCTCCGCTCGGCTATGGGAATGAATCAAGATATCTTCAATAAAGATGTAACAGCCCAAGCCCGTTTGTGATACTGTCCGCTTTGGGCCTAGGCCCGCACGGGTTTAAAACGCGTCACTAGGGTCTAAGGCCAGTTAAATAATATACCCAGCATCTCTCATGTGTAATGCCGATGTGGGACACTTAACCCTTAGCTGGGGTGTTACATACACCCCCTCTTATGGACTCAGCGTCCTCGCTGAGGTTTGCGCCGCGTACCGGGATTCGCCTAGACTCAGCCCTGAACTCTGACACACATCGACAAGGCTAACACGGAGTGGCTCTAATACCATCTGTAACAGCCTAAGCCCGCTAGTGATACTGTCCGCTTTGGGCCTAGACCCGCACGAGTTTAAAACGCATCACTAGGGTCTAAGGCTAGTTAACTTATATACCCAGTATCTCTCCTTTGTTATGCCGATGTGGGACCCTTAACCCTTAGCTGGGGTGTTACAAAAGACAATGACAAATAAGTCCAAGTAAGGCCTGAACACTCGGTTCATCAAATGCATAAAAGCTGCCGGGGCATTTGTAACCCAAATGACATAACCAGAAACTCATAATGACCATAACGGGTCCGGAAGACCATCTTTGGGATATCACTCTCAGGAATCTTCAACTGATGATAACCAGATCTCAAGTCAATCTTAGAAAAGAATTTAGCTCCCTGCAGCTGATCAAAAAAGGCATCAATACGAGGAAACAGATACTTGTTCTTTATCGTCACCTTGTTCAGCTGCCTATAGTCAATACACATCCGCATCGAGCCATATTTCTTCTTAACAAATAATACTGGAGCTCCCCAAGGTGAAACACTAGGTCTGATAAATCCCTTACTTAGTAAATCCTGCAATTGCTCCTTTAATTCTCTCAGTTCAGTAGGAGCCATACGATAAGGAGGAATAGAGATAGGCTGCGTACCCGGAATAACATCTATGCCAAATTCAATATCTCTATCAGGAGGAACACCCGGTAAATCCTCTGGAAACACATCAGCAAACTCACAAACAATAGGAATAGAATCAATAGATGGGGACTCAATGCTGGTGTCCCGGATCAATGCCAGATAGGCTAAACACCCTTTGCCTAACATCCGTCTAGCCTTTATGAAAGAGATAACCTTGCCCGAAGGTGCAAGATCAGAACCGTGCCACTCAACCGAGGGTGCACCTGGAATAGAAAGTCGGACTATCTTGGCATGATAATCAAGAGTCGCGTAACAAGATGCCAACCAATCCATACCCATGATAACATCATAGTCTACCATATCAAGAACTAATAAATCAACAACGGTTTGCTGACCCTGAATAGAAACTACATAACTTGGATATACTCGATCTACCATAATAGACTCTCCAACCGGTGTCGAAACACAAAAAAGGTCATTAATAAGCATATAACCAACATTGAAACCCGCAGAAAAATATGGCGATATAGGAATAAGTGGAACCCGGATCAACAAGTGAATAAGCATCACAACCACATATAGAAATCATACCTGTGACCACAGCATTGGATGCCACCGCATCCTGCCTAGCTGGGAGATCATAAATCTGATCCCTAGTCTGAGCCTGAGGGTGAACACCACCTGAATATCCAACTCCTGATCGACCACCACCAGAAGAACCACGGCCTGAATAACCACGGCCTGAATAACCACTTGGAGAACGTGGCCACTGAGGGGGAGGTGCCTGTCGGTCTACACGAATGCGACACAAGAGATCCTAGAGTGGAGGGGGATTATGATGTATCAAAGATGAGACTCACTCGGCAGACCATCATTGACGGTCATATTGAGCTAAAGAACATCCGGGGCGTGCACTACAAATTTGGTCCGAACTACCCCTCTGAGCAGGCTAGAGAGCCCAAGTACTGCGAGAGGAAGTGCACTATGAAGCTAGCCCTTGACGTCAACTTTGTGACCAGGACGGGCAGTTTAGCCAAGGCAGTTTCATCACTCATTAGTCCTCGAGAGGAGTAGACAACGAGGGGGATGAGTGATGAGGAATTGGCTTTTGCTATCGCTGCCGATTCTGCCATGGTAAGTGTTTTAATACCTTTTCAGGTTGAAGGTAGTTTTGAGTTTACATATTTAACCTTATTTCTATTGCTTTTTCAGTCAAGTATGATGGCCGCCGAGTTGATGTTCTGCTCCAGGATCAACAACGTCGATCAGGTACTTGAGCTGAAGAAAGAGCTCCTGGAGACTCTGGAGGAGAATAAGGCTCTGGTAGAGAAGTGTGGTTTCCTTGGGGGTGAATTTCATCGATTGACTGAAACCAACAACACACGAGTTGAGCGGATTAACGAACTCACCAAGGAGAAGGACCTTCTTTCTTAAGAGAAGGAAGGGTTCGCACGATCTGCTCGGGGCCTGGAGGCTCTGCTTGAAGAATGTAAATCTCGCTGAACAAGGCACTCGACGAGCGTGGATCTTTAGAGATGGACTTGCTTAGGGCTAAGGAAGAATCTGCTAAAGCTCGAGCTGAACTGCAGGCCGCCAAAGATCAGGTTGTCCAGTCAATAAGCGCTTAGGGCGCATTATCCAAGGACTTGGCCAACTTGCGTGATCAGTTTGAAATCAAGGCGAAGCTTGCTGTACTCGAAGCCAAGCGAACCTTGCTCGAGAAGGTCCATGCCGGTCAGATCAACGTCGAGGACACGATGCTGGAAACAAAGTGCGCTGTTCGTGAAGTGAGGCAAGTGCTGAACCTTTCTCCCGAAGAGTCTGAAGCAGATGAAGATGAAGATGAAGATGAGAGTTCGAGGGACAAGGACAGAGCCGATGGAGCTAGTGCATCGGGTTCTGGTCGTAGCCCCCAAAATTGATTAGGTTGTTGGTTTGTGTATCCGGCGAGAGCCGGATGATTGGTTGTGAATAGAGGTCTCTTAGGGACTCTCTGATCCTTCTTTGGCCGGTTCTATTGGCCTTGATCACACTGCAAAACTTCTGTCAGCCGTTTTTGGCATTTTATCATTTTGTCAGGATAATATATATATTTCAGACCTTTTTTAATTCAATGACTGTATATAGTCTGAATCTTTGATATTTCGTTTGGATGTGTTGTGGCTTTCGTGCCTTTTGTCTAAGAGCTTTTTAGAAGTTCGAACTTTGCTAAGTTCTGGTCTTCAAAAGTCTGTCTGAATGTTTTAACTCAGCCTTTCCCAAGGAAGAGGTCATAAGTTGTGAATGATCTGCGCAGATGTTTTATTCTGACCGAGTCGTGGTCAATAGGTTCTGGCCGAATTGTTGGCCTTGCGAACAACTTTGCTTATCGTTTTGATAGTTGAAAGCCGTCGCAGAAAATTTATAGTTTAACTCTGGCCGAGTCGCTGGCCTCGTGAATGACTTCTCTTATTTTCGTGGAAGTTTGTCACATAAAAAGTTTTGAAAACTCGCCTTTCACAAGGTCTTTTGCCTTTAAGAAGGTCTTTCCTGGCCTACAAGGGCCTCTTACCACCCTTCTTGTTTTTATGTTGAAACACGGGAAGTTGTAACATAAAAAGAGTTAAGGCTGGTCACAGATAAAAGAACACATATAACTAAACGAGGAGTGTGTCCCTTGTGGGATTCGAACCCACAACCGCGAAGTTAAAAAACTTCGAGCTCTACCAGTTGAGCTAAATGGATCTGGCCTTGTTCAGGCCGTTAGTACCATTTAGGAGAAATATAATAAAAGTAAGAATTGCCACAAAAGTAAAAGGTAGGAAGAGAGTAACTGACCGTTTTACCATTTCAGAAGTGAAACCTTTTGAGGTGAATCACGTTCCAATTGTTTGGGACAATTGAGCCGTCTGGTCGTGCTAAGCGGTAAGATCTCTTGCCGACTGATGCGACTACCTTGTAGGGCCTTCCTAATTGGGGCCTAGCTTTCCCGAATTTACTTCCTGTGTGTTCTGAAACACTTTTCTTAATACAAAATCTCCAACTTGGAAGCTCCGTACGCGATGTCCCCGATTGTAGTATTGTTCGATTCGTTCTTTCTGGGCGACTACTCGTACAAGTTCTAGTTCCCTTCGTTCCTCGAGGAAATCCAATTCTTCGGAGAGATTAATCGAATTGGATTCTTCGGTAGCATGCGCATACCGTAGGTTGGGCTCTCCGATTTCGACTGGGATTAGGGTATTTGCATCGTATACCAATGAATAAGGTGTTTCTCCTGTACTAATCTTTATTGTCGTGTGATAAGCCCATAGCACACCGGGCAACTCTTCTACCCAACACCCTTTGGCCTGCTCAAGGCGCTTCTTGAGAGATTCAACGATTATTTTGTTTGTTGATTCCGCTTGTCCATTGGCAACCGGGTGGTACGGAGAAGAAGTAATCCTTTTGATGTGCAAGTCGTCGAGGAACCTAGTCACTTTCTGGCTGATGAATTGCGGGCCGTTGCCCATGACTATTTCCTTAGGTGCTCCAAAGCGACACACGACATATCGCCTAAGGAAGTCAATCACCTCTGTTTGTCGTATCTTTGCATATGCTGCCGCTTCGACCCATTTGGTGAAGTAATCGATGATGATTAGCAGGAAGCGTACTCCTCTTGGCGCGGAGGGGAGAGGACCAACTATGTCCATTCCCCATTTCAAGAATGGCTACGGGGAGACTATTGAGTGGAGCAGCTCTGCCGGCTGATGGAGAAGATGCGCAAACCTTTGACACTTGTCACATTTCTTGACGAAATCATTGGTGTCCTTCTCACTACGCGAATCAACTTGCGTGCTAATGCTTTGCCCCTATAATGATTGCCACAACAGCCTTCGTGGACCTCTCGCATCACATAGTTGATCTAGTTTGGTCCCAGACATTTCGCAAGGGGTCCGACGAATATCTTGCGATGAAGATCGCCATTGATGATCGTATACCGAGCAGCTTTTATTCTGAGTTTGCGAGCGGCTTTCGCGTCAACGGGCAGAGTTCCATAAAGAATGTAATTTGTAATCTCATTTCGCCAATCCCAAGTTGCGTTTATAGCATTAACTCTGAACTTTTCTCGGTCTATGGTTGTGCAGAGTAGTTGAACGACAGCCAAGGAGCTGGCCGCCCCAATTTCTGCTATCGACCCCAGATTTGCCAGAGCATCTGCCTCATGGTTCTCTTCTCGGGGGATCTAAAGCGCTTCCCATTCGTCGAACTGGGCCAGAAGTTCTTTCACATAGGCATGGTACACTTGCATTCTGGATTCTCATGCAATGAAACCTCCGGTCACTTGGTTGACTACCAGTTGAGAGTCACTCTTAAGTTTGATGGCGTTTGCTTCATAGCTTCGGGCTAACTCCAATCCTGCAATCACGGCCTTATATTCGGCCTCATTGTTAAACGGGCACTTGATGGCCTGCCTGACGGTCTCTCCGGACGGGGTAACAAGAAACAGTCCAAGACCGGACCCTTTGACGCTCGAGGGGCCGTCAGTGTACAGGGTCCACGGGCTGGGGGCCTGCCCAGCATATAGGATCACATATTTTTCTGCTTCAGGATATATATTAGCGCTAAAGTCTGCTACGAAGTCTGCTAGGGCTTGCGATTTAATTGCTACTTTAGGTTGGTAGGTAATATCAAATTCAGTTAATTCTATAGCCCATTTAACTAACCTTCCCGAAAATTTGGGTTTATGCAAAACATTGCGCAAAGGAAAGGTTGTAACTACAGCTATTGAATGGCCTTGAAAATAAGGGTGCAGTTTTACGGGCAGCAGTTACTAGTGCTAAAGCTAACTTTTCTAAGGGTTGGTAACGTGTTTCCGCATCAATTAGAGCTTTGCTAATGTAATAAATGGGAAGTTGTTTACCTTTTTCATCTCGAACCAGGACTGCGCTTACCGAAGACTCTGAGACTGCTAGATAGATCAGCAACTGCTCCCCGTGTTGGGGTGTAGAGAGTAGTGGTGGATTGGACAGATATTTCTTCAGATCCCTCAGCGCTTGTTGACATTCCGGGGTCCAGTCGAATTCCTTGTTCTGCTTCAGGACATCGAAGAAACTTTTGCACCGATCAGACGAGCGAGACATAAACTTGTGCAAGGCTGCCACCTTTCCGGTTAGTTTCATGGCGTCCTTCCAGTTGTGGAGTACGTCTGGAATTGACTCAATCGCCTTGATTTGAGCGATATTGACTTCAATCCCGCATTGGGAGACGATGAACCCTAGGAATTTTCCTGAACCCACCCCGAACGCGCACTTCTCTGGATTAAGCTTCATGTTGTATTGGTCGAGTATTAGAAAGGCTTCCTTCAAGTGTTCCAGATGATCCTCTGCTCATTTTGATTTGATCAGCATGTCATCGATATACACTTCCATGGTCTTCCCGATTTGGTCGTGGAATATACGGTTGACCAGTCGCTGATACGTTGCACCTACATTTTTTAATCCAAATGGCATAACTTTATAGCAATACGTACCTCTGCACGTTATGAATGACGTCTTCTCCTGATCGCTGAGATCCATCAATATCTGATTGTACCCTGAATATGCATCAAGGAAGGTGAGCACCTCATGCCCGGCGGTTGCATCAATCAGTTGATCTATCCGAGGAAGAGGATATGAATCCTTCAGACATGCCTTATTTAAATCAGTGAAGTCGATGAAAATTCGCCATTTCCCGTTCTTTTTTGCTAACGACCACGTTGGCTAGCCAGTCTGGATACTTAACTTCAGGTACAGAGCCAATCTTCAGCAGTCGATCAACTTCGTCATTTATGATTTGATTCCGAAAAGCCCCTTGCTGGCACTTCTTCTGCTTCACCGGATGGTGGTATGGGTCGACATTCAGCCTGTGAGAGATAATCTCTGGAGAAATACCTGTCATGTCTGTATGTGACCAAGCGAACGTCGTTTCCGCTCCTTGAGGAACTGAAGGATGTCTTCCCGTAGGCGTTCATTCAATTCTGTCCCCAAGTAGACCTTCCGTTCCGGCATGTCTGTGAAGAGCTCTTCCGGTTCCAAAGCTTCCACGATTGGCGTATAACTTTCCCGTGCCTCTAGCTTTGTGACGAACTCCGGGACCTCATACTCTGCCTTCCCATTTGCTGCGTTAGGTCGCGGTGGCTGTAATTGCTATTTGCTTTCTTCAGGCAACTTGAGGGCCACCGAATAGCAGTCTCGAGCAGAGCGTTGCTCTCCTCGTACCTCACGTACTCCCCACTTTGATGAGAATTTTAATACCTGATGATATGTAGAAGGAACGACTTGCATATCATGGATCCATGGCCTTCCAAGGATAATATTGTAGGCCATGTCTCCGTTGATAACATGGAACACCGTTTCCTTTGCCACTCCTTCGACGAGAGTCGTGAGAGTGATCTCGCCAAGAGTCTTCTCGCTTGAGTTGTTGAAGCCAGAGAGAACTCGTGATACTGTCACGACCTTCTCCATTAGCTGCATCTCCTTGACGACGCGTGACTGAATGATGTTCGTAGAGCTGCCCGCGTCGACGAGTACTCTTTTGATATCATACTCGGCCACGCGCAGTGTTATGACTAGTGCGTCAACATGCGGGAACTGCAAGCCCTCCGTGTCTGACTCATCGAACGTTACTGAGTCTTCTGGTCGTGGACGCTTGGTCTTTGTAATGGAGACCTTTGCGTACTTCGTCGCTGTGAAGACCACGGAGTCAACTTTAATTTCGCCCGAGATAACGTTGACAGTCATCTTTGGGGAAGATGCCTGTGGAGGGCCAGACTTGTTCTGTTAGGCCCTCGCATGGGTTTGCTTTCCTTTCTCGGTTAGAAGCTCCTTCAAGAACCCCCATTTCAATAGATGTGCGACCTCATACCTTAAGGCCTTGCAATCTTCAGTGGTGTGCCCGTGATCGCCATGGAATTCGCACCATAGGTCCTGGTTTCTCTTTCCTGGATCTGTTTTCATGTCCTTTGGCCATTTAACCTTTTCGCCCATATCTTTGAGCGCTGCAATCACTTCAGACATTTCCACGTTGAAGTTTGGTAGAATTGGGGCTCCACGAGTATCTGACTCTGGATCACCTCCCCGTGATAGTCCTTTGTTGTTGTGACCGCGCCCCCCGGAGTTGTTGCGTGACTAGTCAGGATACGGTTCATAACGTGCGTCTAACCTCTCCGACTCCATCTTTCTGCCAGAGCCACCGCTTCGTGATTGGTTCCTTCCTCGGGCACTGGTTCCTATCAACTTGTCTTCATCGATGCGTACCTTGGAATTGTAGCGATTGTAGACAACCGACCAATCGGCTGCTGGGAATTCACGAAGAGACTCATACAGCCGGCGCGTAGCCTCTGAGCTCTTGACATCCAGGCTGTTTGTGAATGCAATGGCCGCCCATCTGTCCGGTACTTTGGGTAGCAACATGCGCTCCCGCTGAAAGCGGTCCACATATCTTCGAAGAGACTCGCCGGGCTTTTGCTTGATCTCGAAGATATCCTCTACGCGAGTTTCCGTCTTCTGGGCGCCTGTGTGGCCTTTTACGAACAGCTCAACCATCTCCGCGAAGGACCCAATGGAGTTTGGTGGCAATATTGAGTACCATCGTAGAGCTCCATCTGCTAGGGTCTCCACGAATTTCTTTAACTGGATCGATTCGATCTCCTCGTCAGAAAGATCGCTTGCCTTTATAAAGTTGCTAAACATCATGAGATGATCATTGGGGTCAAAAGTCCCACGATATCTTGGAATGTTTGGCATCTTGAAAGTTTTTGGTATCGCCTTTGGGGCCGCTTCCTTCTTCCACGGCCTCTGCGAATAGCGTTGAACGTCGATCTTCTTTAGTGTGGGTGGAGCGCCTGGTATCTGGTCAATCCTCTCATAGAGAGACTTCTAAAGCGGTTCCTGACTCTCTTTGAATTGCTTGACGAGTGCCTCCATGACGATGCTCATCTCAGTGGATACCACAGATCCTCCGTTCTGATTTGCTTGAGTCGTCGGATCCATGGTTCCTCCATTGTTGGTTGCGTTCTAATCTCCATCTTGCCTTGAAGTGCGTGAAGAAGGAACATCTCGACCTTGGGTTGCAGGATCATTCCTCGTAATCGGAGGGATCTGTCCTCGAAGAGAAGTGATCGCCTCGTTTATTCCCCTGTTGACTTCCGCTTGTTGTTGCATGAATTCAAAGATCGCCTCCTGGAGGGTCCTTTGATCGGGGGAGAGAATCTTATGGCGTCGTCTTCTAGGCGGGGTCACGCTTTGGGAGTGTCTACGCCTGTTGCATTGCCTGATTGGTCCTTGGGAAGAGCGTTCCTGCCCATCGGACGAGTAATCTGGAGAATAATTGGGACTTGATGAAGAGGTACGTACCTGACTTCCGCCCACTATAGTTCTTTGAGAGTCGCTTTCTGCCATGTTAGTTGTAAAGAAAGGGGTCGACAGAAAAGAATATAATGCAGGAAAAAGACAAACTATTAACCTATAGAGGCTATTGACCGGCTCCCACTGTAGTCGCCAAATTGTTTAACCTAGATCGGATTTTAGGTCAATTAACAATTAAATTTGTATTTGCAGAATTACGATCAATAGTTTAGATTAAGAGTTTAGCCAAATTAAATACGAGATTGCGTTAACTACTAGATTATCAAGATATACACAATTTCCAATGATGGTAGTTGACGATATGGAAATAATGAAGGATAATAAAAAATAAACAAGATTAAAGCGTGAATAAAATAGATAGAAGGAACCGTATTGGATTACTTGATCCCGGTGAGGATTCCTCGTTACTGATTACACTTGGAGGCTTGAGAGCAAAGTATTCAGATAATATAAATGATGAACAATATTGAGCAAGAGTAAAAGAGAGAGTATTCTTATTGATATTGTAGACAGAAGATAGAATGTGTAATAATGTGTTACAATGATTCGGAGCGAGTGCTATTTATAGACTTGATAGGCATCCGTTAGGTTGGTAACTGCTGGGTATGTATCCGTTGGATACGTAACAGCTGGATGTGTAACCGCCGGATGTGTAATCGTCGCCTTTATGACCATTCATTAAGCAATCGCGTACGATCAGGTAACTGCTCATTCAAATCGCGCTGATTTGGGAAGCGTTGCGTTACTGCTCTGGGCCTGCCCGTGGTAACCGCCTGACCAGTCATCTGTCCGTTAGATGTCTGTCTCGAAAAACCTCTGACCATGCCATGTGGCAGACACGTGTCACTTTTTAAGTGACGTCGGTTTTTATCCAATACATCTATATTTATATTGACAATAAAAAAATTAATACCATGCGGTTGCATAAGCAATTGAATTGGGATAACTACCAAAACTTTAAAAAGTTGTTGAAGACGTGGGAGGACGTGAGGGTTGCATGACAGTTACTTGGATAATCCATTATCCTATGTCAATATTTGTTCTTTCCCTCAAAGAGTTTTAAATGACATCCTCTATATTTACGACGATGTATGGAAGTTTATCAAACGAAGAAGCAAATTAGGACTTACAGAAGTGCAATAAATATGATGGTTAATGGTAAATTATTCGGGGTGGATTGTTAGAGAATGATATGCCATCCTTGCATTGAAGAATCTTGCCCTTGATCGTGGCCATGGAAGTCTGATTAATTCTTGGGTGGATTATACTCCACACTAGGAAGACATGGAAAAATTGATTAATTCATAGGTGGATTATATACTAAAGGTTGCTAACTAAACCATTAAGTTATGCTTACTCACGGCTATTATTTCTTGGAATAGATAATGCATGTAGGATAAAAATGTATAACTATATTTAGAATTTAGAATTCAACATACTCCTATGCAAACTATCTTTTCCAAAAGATATTTAAGACTTCTATAGTTCTATATATAGCCTGGATTTTGTTCTGTATTTCTGTTTGTGATTGAACGAATTTTAATTTATTTTTATAAATCAGTTTTATGCTTTTATGCGTTTACAATTTTCATGCGTCAGTTTGCAGATTTAATATAAGCATGACGAAACATTTAAAAGAACATGCATATGCTTGCTTTCATGAGAGGTATGAAATCCAGTCTTCTATTTATTTAATTTATGTTGGTATATATGTTAGCAAATTACTTCTTTCAATTTTCTTGTGTGTTTGCTCTTTTTGAATGCTAACAACGGATACTTCATTACAACTATCGATACGACAACTCTAACATTTGAATGATATCCTTGAGATTATCACGTGTTCAATTTTCTTATTGCTTCAGTTTAACATCGTACTTTGTGTTCATATGAATTACTACTGCTCCATCTTTCCCATTTTGTTTGTCATAGTTACTGTTTCGAGAGTCAAACTTCTCAAATTTGACCGTAGATTAAAATATAAAATCTTTAATTTTTTTAAAATAAAATTTACATATTTGAAAACTACATGAAAATTACTATAAGTCACAATACATTACAACTCAAAATATTTAAAAGATATATATAAAAATTACGGTCAAAGATAAATTTATTTGACCCTCAAAATCCGAGCTATGACAAATAAAGTAAAACGGAAGAAGTACTATTTTTTACTTGATCATATTTTAATTTGGGCAGACTTAGATCAGAATTCTTCATCAAAGATATATATGAGGTTAATACTTTTATTAGATGTTCTGTCCGTGTATGTCAAAAACTGAAACTTACCACTCTCTTCTTTCATTTACTTCAAACATAGATAAAAAAATATGTATTCGTCTATAGATTGCGTTTTCAAGAGAAGCAAAGTTTGTTGGTATAGTTTATGAATATGTAATTATGAATTTTTTTTGGTATCAAAGAAAAAGGCGATGAGGAAGTATGCAATTAAGTTATTGGTAAACAGGTTTGTCTTCTTCCTTTTTTACATGTATATATATCTATGTTCCTATGTGAATTCCTACTCTTTTTATTATTGGGTATGTTTTTGGATTGGATATGAAAAATTTAGAACTGATGTACTAAACATACAAAAATATCTAAGAGACGTGCTCCCGAAATTACAGTCAAAGCAAACACACGTTCATCCAAATCAGTTGAGATCTTAAAATTTAACTTTAAACTTGTCTTTATAATTGTAAGCATACCATCATATGAGTAATTGGTGGAAATCAAATCTCATTGTGTTTGTAATCTAAACTTGAAAGATAAAATTTTTAAATTGAAAATTTATGTGATTGATACCCGTACTCTTTTTCTTCCCTAACTAAATTCTAAGTATATTTTTTTCTCTTGATCTCTTCACGTATTCTTATGCACCAGTTCCATTATTCATTCCCTATTCGATATTGCTTATTACTAGTATTATTTTTTCTGCACGTGTTGAAGAAGCATGAGCATTGTTTTGTGAAAGGTGCTGCTTTGTCTTCCATTAAATGCAGGTACCACAAGTATTAATATAGAATTGACAAGAAAGGAAGAAAGAAAAAAAGGAAAGTCATCATCTACATAAGTAAGTTGAAGCCTAGAAAACATCAAACAAGAGTTCTTTAAGACTTCGTTACGTTCATATAAAGTAATTTAAATTTGAATATAATTGACCTAGAAAATATCTCCAACATAATAATCTTCATAAGATAATGATAACATGTTTTGAGTTATGGAACTTCTTAATCTTTAAAGATATTCTCCAGTGAGACATAAATCAATATATTTTTGTTTCATCTTCTCTTTAGGTTGTTGATCAATTATATAGTTTCTGCCTCGATAAATTGGTTCACCAAAGTGCTTACCAGTGTGAATTTTTGTGCTTTTGGTAGTTGCTTTTATTTTTCTCCTTTGATGTTTTATATAAATTTATTGTCCTTACAGATTTCTTAAAGTATTTTTATTGTAGGTCGCAGAGATTGTTGGAGGTACCATTCACTGAAGAATGTTGAACACTTTATTCTTTCATTATATGCTGTGTTAATTAAGAAGTGTTTCTTGGAAAAATAGAAAGATTATTGTCACTAATCAAGAATCTGTGCACAACTCTTAAGAAATACATGAAGGAGGAAAAAATGCATATTATATTGCGTCATAGCAAAAACAAGGATACATGCAAGCCAAGTGGATTAGGATAATTGAATGTATGGATACTAAATAACTGTTATCCGCGCGACAATGTTGGATATTCTAATCCGGTCAATGCCACAACCAATGGCGTCCATCGGGCCATGCTTACTATGGATTTGTTGAAAATTTTGCAAAATTTCTGTTGTATGGCAGTTAAAGTGGTTTGATGAATTAGAAGTTGAGGTTATATATTACTGTGGTATCATTGTACATAGTTGAAATTAAATTCATTTTCTAGGGGTAGTTTTTTGTTTCTTAGACTTTCGGCAGGATACTTGAACTAAAACTACAACATGTGAAAAGTGAGCAAGTTCACTATTATGTCCAATTTTGGTGTTGAGTTGGTTCTTTAGATATTGAATGTTGACCCCATAAAATTGATTAAAAATTTTAAATTAGAGAATATAATGTAGGAGTAAATTACTTGAGCTGAGCCATGAGCTGCCGGTAGATGAAAACTAGAAAGAAAACCTTTAATGGCATCTATATATTTTCAACCTATTTACCTGCCTTCAAATGCATTGTGATATCACAAAGGAGTATTATAAAGTGATAAATGATTCATTCATTCTTGCGTATAGGTTTTGATTTTTTGTATGCAGTTTTCTATTGAAATATAAGGCGTCCAATACAAAGTAGATCTCTGATAATATCATAAGATATAAGAGAAATGTAGCGGAAATAAATTTGAAACGCACAATCATATTATGTCACCATTCATGTAATACAACATTATACATGGGATTTATAAGTGTTCAAAGGTGATTCTAGACTCCTCCTACTGAATACGTTCAGACACAAATAAGTAGTTTCACACATATAATGAACAAACAACAAATTAAGCATGAAATATAATTTATAAAAAGAAAATTCCTAATCTAGTTTGAAACGTCATTGCATCTAACTTTCATCTATATATCATGTATGTTATTACTATATGACTTCAATTAGTCAATTCATATTGTTTGCATCACAAATTATACGGTCATTAAATTCTTTGCCTAACAAATTAATGTATATGATTATTATGTATTTTCAAATTTTAGTCTTTTATTGAATGCATCATTAATTAGTTCCAAGTTTTCATATTGATGCATCTTATATAGAGAGGGGTGGGTTTCAACCAAAAGAAATATATATTAGAAAAATACAATAATAAATACAAAGTCGCATAAAAAAATTATATTATCTACTTTGATATATATATATATATATATATATATATATTTGGTAAGATCGATTTCTGTTGATACCAGCTCGCTCTAAACTAGTCTATATATTATTAAAAATAAAGAACGCTTAGGACAAATTTAGAATAGAACATTAGGACAATATTTGTAATGACATTCAATTTAAATTTAATTTGAAAGATAAGTGCATTGATTTGAATTTGAATTTAAAGATAATATATTTCTAACAAACTTTATCTCCAAAATAAAATTTAAAGATAATATATTACTAATATACTTTATCTCCAAGATGAAATAAACTTTTTTAAATTTTGAATTGGTATATGAATATGCAAAATCATAGGGAAAGTAAAACACGACTCTCCATCCATCATAACTAAACTTTAACTTAGATATAAATAAAGTAAAATCGTATATAAGTTATAGATTTTGTTGGGATAACTTTTAAGTTTAAAATGTTATTAGTTATTAATTTTGAATTGATAATCCTTATCTACTTGAGAAATTCAAATGCAGCATTAAGTTGTTAAAAAAAAGATACTAGCATTAAATCATGCCATCTACACTTCTATTTGTACTTATTATGCGAAATTTACTAAAAGAGTAAGTTGTTATATAAGGTTGTTTTAAGGATTAGATTTTATTTAATTTAATTTAATTTGAATAGAAAGATAAACTTATTATTTTTGAAACAGTCTTATCTTAACTAATTAAAGATAAAGATAAAAATTTTGAATGCAATTAGGTGGATTGTAAATCTGCCAATGGTGTATATATATATATATATGTGTGTGTGTGTGTGTGTGTGTGTGTGTGTGTGTGTGTGTGTGTGTGTGTGTGTGTGTGTGTGTGTGTGTGTGTGTGCGCGGAATAAATCACATGGTAACCAATTTGTTATTCATAAAATTCCTTCAAGTTTGCCAGAGTCATGATCTGTTTTGCAAAAAGAGCAAATGTTTGCTTATGGGACGAAAGTGCTTTATCTTTGGACATAGATAGTATACACACTGCAAATTGTACTCAAGTAATAAGTACTATATCGTAAGATATTTAATAAAGCTTGAACTGCATGGTAAGTACGTATATGTTTTGTTATTTAATGCAAAATTGTATTAATAAGTTTTTCAAATTCTTGCAGGCATATAGAATATGTGGAATTAGCAAAGGTAAATGCAGAATGAGGTCCTTCGTTCATCAATTATTGCATGGTATGTTCATTTTAGAAAATTTTATCGAATCCAAGAAATTATAATGTTTATGGTTTCTTTTTCCTTTTCGTGCAATAATATTGCAGGAATGAATTTATACGGGACTCTTGGTGCTCTATTAACTATTTATCAGGAATCCTCCCACTTTAGTAATTTATATCACCGATCTCATGTGCAATAATAGAGTACATTTCTTATATTTATTTGTTTGATATTTGATACTTTTCTATTTAGTAGATTAGTAGACTATTAATGATAGTTTGTTTCATTGCTTTCATGGACATATAATGCACGTTTTTCTATTAGTATTTGAAAAACATGTTTATATGAATATCGTTAAGTTGCAAGCTTTTGATAATATAAGAAGAGTTATATAAATGACACGTGAATTGATTGAAAATTCATAGGTTGATCAACTAAGTGATTGGTGACTATTCTTGGTGAATATCTACATACAAGGAGTGGTTTCAATGAGACTATTGAACACGGTGAAGAAGATTTATGAAATTTCTACTGAGATAAACCTTTAGATGATGATTGCGTAATAAATAAATAGTAGTAATTAGCTTCTTAATTATTGCATAACAAATCAATATATATTAGTTCAAGATCATATTTGAATAACTCTATTCTTAATTAGCATATTGATTCGAGAAACAAGTTTCTTGTGATTTAAATCCCAAAACAAAATACATATCAAATTAGAAAGATAATGTTTTTGGATTGAGGTTAATGAGCCTTCAAATTCGAACTAACGATAAGTACACTCTCAGATAACTCTAGAAGAAGAATTTTTTTCATAATACAAATAATGATTATGTTTTATCTCAAGTAACTCCCGTGTGGTTTCAGTATTCTTTTTATGACATTATATTCTACAAAGTTTATATCTTTGTTATATGAGATAAAAGATAAGATGAGGATAAATATACCTTAGAGTATATCTTTTTGAATATTCATTATTTTCTTATTTGGGAGGAATAATTCAATTCCATCAAACTGGTATGATGTTCAAATTTAAATTTAAATAGAAAGTTCTTGCTTCTTAACCTCTTACTTGACCAGCTCGTAGTTTAATACAAAAGTGTTACTAATTTTATAGGAAAAAAATTATAAGGACTTAAGAGTTACAAATAGGAAACCCATCAAACTGAAACAATTTGAAATGATTCGTGCTGCAGTACTTTTACGTCTTTTAAGGATTATTAAACACCATTATTTCAAGTCATCTATTACAATTAATTAACATCAGCTTAGTTGTTATATTTTACTGAATTCGCAAATGAAGCCTCGAGTAGAATCAAGATTGGGGACAAGTCTCTAGCCTAGCTGGTGTACTTTGGTTCAGTGGACTTTACTCAAAGAAAAAGTAATGAAGGAAATATTATTAGTAGAAGAATATTAAATTTAAATAGAAATTGAGTTGGAATGAAGTTCTTACTTCTTAACCTTCTTGTATAAATCAATATTAGTCTTTCTGCTCCTTTTTATTGTTCATTATAAGCTCAAGTAAAAACTCAATTAATTAGCACAAGATTGGTTGCTATAGTTTCACAGAATTCGCAAATGAAGTCTCCAGTGCAATGAAGATTAGGACAAGTTTCTAGCCTAGCCGATGAGTTTTGGTTCAGTGGACTTTACTCAAAGAGAAAAGCAACGAAGGAAATATAATTAGTGGAAGAATAAGAGTAAATGATATAGTAATAAGTTAATACTATATTTCACCACGTGGAGAAATAGACTGCGGATATGAAAAGCCGAACAATTGAACAATCAATAGATAGGAAAATAGTTGAGTTTTAAGGTTGATCTGTGATAACATTACATAATTGCTACTTTTATATATAAAGTTGCTTTGATAAGTTGTTTTCTTTTTTATTTATATTATTCTGCTAATAATAGTTTTGTTTCTAGCATGGGCAAAGAATGCTTCCCTTCAAATGTAAAATGCTACAATTTTACAATATAATCGTATGTTCATTAAGCTTTCACTTGAATTCATATTTGAAATGTAACACTTGATTAATTAATTGGGGCTTTCACTTTTGTTGAATTGATCTATTCTATAATGGTGAGCTAATATCATGACTTTAAATTGCGATGAACCGTATCTCATGAAAAAGTATATATATATATATATATATATATATATAACTCTCATGATTAGTTGACCAGCTCTTTAGTTTAATAATATGTTACCAGTTTTATGGGGAAAAAACTATAAAAACTTTAAGATTTACAAATAGAAAACTCAAATAAAATTGAAACAGTCTGGAATAGTTTATGCTAAAGTACTTTTACGTCTCTTAGGGACTATTAAACACAATTAATTTATTTCAAGTTATTTGTTACAATTAATTAACATCAACTTAGTTGTTCTGCTTTTATAGAATTCACAAATAAGTTTCGAGTGTAATGAAGATTGAAGACAACTTTCTATCCTAGCTGATGTTCTTTGGTTCAATGGACTTTACTCAAAGAAAAAAGTAAGAAAGGAAATATAATTAATAGAAGAATAAGAGAAAATTATATAGTCATTAGTTAATTAATATATTTTATCATGTTAAAAAATAGACTTTGATATGAAAAGCTGAACAATTGTATACTCAATAATTAGGTGAATAATTGAGTTATGTAACAAAGGTAGTCAGTTTTGACTTGGCGTGGTTAAATTTAAATTTTGAAACTTGAATTGTAAGATAACTAAATTAGTTGGAACTTTTTTCCAGAATTTTAAAATTATCAACAATGAAGTAGTTCCTATTTCTTCTCTAAACTACCTGACCGAGTTCTTTAAATATTCCCTATATATATGGCTCAAGCCATAAAACGTGGTCATTTTTGTTATTTGCAACTATCCACGATGTAATATTTCCTATTTAACAGTGTACGTTAGTTTATAATTTGAAAGTCAAACTCACAACATATCCACACGAATAGGAACAAGATTCTCTGAAGTAACAGAAATATAAACATATATATTAATCATTTTCTTACTGGATTTACAGATCATTAATAAACACAAACACCAAACTCTACTTATAAAGATAACCAATATCTCTTACTCGGATTTAGGCTCATGGTAGGGCTCCGTTCTTTAATTCTGTTAACTAATTTTTGCTCATAATATATAGAAGCCGTATATGTACACTGCAAGCAAGCCTATAGTTACAAATTAGGAAACATAAATAATGTTATATTTTTTAAATTTGTAGTATGCCTAAATTTTCTTGATGTTAGATGCTTTATTACTTTGTCATTATACTGATGAGATTGATCTATTTCAATTAATTCCCTAATTTACTTTTCCCGATTTCTTTCTTTTTTGCAGGACATAGCATATAAACCTGTATAAACCTGATGAGAAGCCATCAACGTAGAAGTGCCGTATCAGATAAACGGTGTTTTTTCTGTTTATTCTCATTTTCAAGATATAAGATGTAGGATATTAGTGTTTGGAACCACTAATTAATATTGGCACGGAGGTAGTAGCATTAGAGGTAATTTTAAGTTGTACTTCAAACAACCCTGCTCGAGGCTCCATAAATAGTTCTCATGCCAATTCAATTATGCATCTTCTCGTTAGCTTCAAGTTCTATAAACACCAACCGAAGGAGCCATCTCTTTAATCACTACTTTATGTCGCTCTTTTTTTTTTTTTTCCTTTTTGTCCTTCTAGCTACTTCTACATTTAAAGAGTTTATTTACTCTTGTGTAAGAAATTTGATGACAAAGGAAAAAGTTTGAGATATATTACAAAACTTTTTTTTAAAAAAAAAACAGAGAAGAAAAATTAATGGTGAAGAAAAATAGTAATTGTGTTGGCATTCTTGATTCTTGGTTGGTGCGATAATAGGAGTGGTGATTACTTTGTTAATCCCATTTTGGGGTTCAACCAACTCCATTCCTACTATCACACTAACCAAAAGAATCAAGTATACCAACACAATCACTATTTTTCTCGCCATCATTTTTTCTTATTTACTTTTTTTTTAAAACTATTTCTCAACCTTTTTCCACTGTCCTCTAATTTTCTCAGTTCTCACAAGAGTAAATAAACTCTTTAATATAGAAGAAGTTAGAAGGACAAAAAGGAAAAAAGAGTGATATAAAGTAGTGCTGTTGGTATTTATAAAACTTGAAATCAACGAGAGAATGCATGATAGAATTGAATGGAAGCTATTTGTAGGGTCTCGAATCTGGGTTGTTTGAGGTACGACTTAACATTATATCTAATGCTACTAACTCTATGCCAATATTAATAAGTGGTTCTGAATATAACTAAATGTTCCTTTTTCCATATTTGGAAAGTGAGAGAGACTAGCTAAGGATAAGAGAAAGACCGGGAGAGAGAGTACATCCGTTAATATATACCTATCAAGATCAGCTAAATGGTTTTGTTCACCTTTTATGAATTTTTGCTTTACCCTTCATGCGTGTGTGTACTCAACTTTCTTTTTCTTCACTCATTTATCTTGGTTCTGTGATTGTCTGCAGAGCAAGGATGAGAATATGGTCCATATTGTTAACTACTATAAATTTGCAGATGAATCACTCAAAATTGGGCAAGTTGAGATAATATGTACATGTTTTTTATTCCAAAATTTTGTTCGTGAAAAAACCTCGTAACGTATTTCATTCTCTTAATTCTTATGAAAAGAAGCACCAAGTAATTATAGTCTTATTTCTATTGCTTGGTCTGATATATTACCTTTTAAAAGTTTTTGCCAGCCCATGACGGATTGGCATTTTTGTTGTGCAGCATAGCTCACACTGCTGCTAGCACAATTAACATTTGTGAGCACACCATTGCTGGTGGCTCTTTAATACCAGTTTGTGGTCTTGGTCTGATATATTTACTTTTTCCTTGATGGAAATCATACATGCTGAATCTTATGTGTTTCGATGATCAATTACAGTAGATTTTTCTCTATGATACATCAATTATCTCGAGAATATAGTTTAGGGATCACTAATATATTGTTTCGACGGAGATATGAGACTTCTTCGAATAGGAGCGACAAGCTCAGCAAGTTCAGCCCTCCTTCTGCATCCATCTCTAATCTCTTGAATTGTTAATGCTATATGTTTTCCAATTATCATTTTTTTTTTGTTTTTAATTCCACAAACTACGTATAGATGGTATTGATATAAGTTTAGTTGTTATTTTCTTGATCTCTTTCTACCGTTAATCACATGATGAAAAATCTACACTACTTCTATATCTACTTATACTAAGAGTGAAATAGTTAAATGCATGGTTTTGGCCAAACATGACATTTATATTGCTATTCTTTTAGCTTTCTCGGTGCCAACTAACTTTACAAGAGAAGAAAAAGCACATGTCCAGAGCTTTCTGGAGTTATTTGGGAACAAAATTAATCGCGTGATTGTGATCTTCGTTGCGGATGAGCTTGAAGATAGTGATGAGACTTTGGCTAATCACTTAGGTCAAGCCTGCTCTGAACTTTTAAAGGTTAAATTATTGTATTGTGATATCTTGCAAACTAGGCTTCGAAATTAGCTCCTACATTATATTATATAATGTTGGTTGATGAGATAATATTTTGTGTGATCTATTATTTAAATAGGTTTCTTCTTTATGATCCACTCATTTTCCATTTATGGATCTTTAAAGGATAACTGTGCTCGCTTGAGAAAGAATTACTTCTTATACCTATCATTTTCATGTAGTTATTTTGATGTAGTTATTTTGATGGAGTTTCCATTTTGCAAAGAGTTCTTTTTTAAATAATTACAGTATTTGCTTAATGGTATTATCCTCTATGCTTGGTCATAAGAATGAAGCTTATTGTGTAAATTGTACCAATAATAATGTAGTACTTTGCCAGAAACTCTTAATTCGTTCTGTGATAATAGACAAAATAAAGCTTATCGACAATAAGGCTAAAGATCCACAAAAGAAAGGTGGTTTCTTGAGAGAACTTCTTTGCATGTGAATGTGGTGTATGAATAGAATCGTGGAAAGTTATATTCACGCATTTGTTTCAAGGAATCTAAGGTATGTGTTTACTATCTACATCATGGTAATTTAGCCATAATCAGGTTTAGGAGGTTAAGTGTCAATGCTAAGCCCGGCAAAAATGAGAGAGATTCACGATCGTTGTTTCTTAAATGTATCTGGTAATGAAATTAATCTGTTTTTGCTATCATGACCATGCAAAGAATGGGATGGTATCATTTTTTTCATATCCTTAAAATGCTACCAACAGAGTATTGGATCTTTACATATCTTAAGAAACTTTTTCCGAAATAGTACTAAAGAGTAAAAAATTTAAGTGTAGATAAAATAGTTCAAGTAGGAAAAATAAATAGAATTGCAAAAGAAGAAAACCTGAGAATTAGATGGAATCCAATATATTGGCATCTGTTGGGGCTTTTGGCGACAAGTTCATACTTTAATTCTGATGTGCAAAGAATAGCATAAAAGATAAATAAGAGTATATCTAGTTTATACTGCACTGCAGGGAGATTAATGCTCATCCATGGTATTGGTGTGTCATTTTCAAATTTAATCTTTGGAAGAATGTTAATTCTTTTTTAACTTTGAACAAAACTTGATACAACATAGAAATTTCTTTAGTATCACAAAGATCTGGTTCATCTATTCTCCTCTTGCATTAAGATGGCCTTATAGTGAAAAAAATAATATTACAAAAATGAATTCGTCACTTATATTGACTGTCTTTCTCGTTTTAAACTCTAAGACAACCTTTGCTTTTGTTGCTTCTAACCTCATTTTATAGTGCAAGATTTTATATTAGATGAATTTATTGTTCATAAAGGATTAATCTTTTGTCGCATTTTCATCTCTACCTCTTCCTACTTGTATGACTTGGATGTATGATTCTACTTTGAAAGACCTTACTTTTATTTTTGATGCATCTTTCACCAGAGAAGAGCAGGGTTGTAAGGTTTATTCTTCTTCAAAGTCATGCTTGGTTTGGTTTGAGGAACGATAAGCCTTTGTTTTTTTTAGCAAAACGCCAACTATTTATAATATACATTCAAGATTATCTTTTATGGTCTAGCCAATAAGGCTTAGAATTATATTCTTCAGAGTTGAAATTTTTTCCGCACTTTCGGTTAAAATATTGGATCGAAAAAACTTGTTTTGTTTGTACACCTTAATATTGAGAACTTCATAGTGAAGAAAAAGCTAAAATATGAAGCTTTGTGTACACAAATCTTAAATTTTTATTCGCCCCAATTGATGAAGAGTAAATAATGAATTAGTTTGTATGTCTGCAAAAATTTGATGGTCTGAAGTATGGTACAAAGTCTTCTCTTTTCAAGCTCCTTCTAAATTGAATCTTATTTTAATCTTTTATTTTGTTGCTTTTTCTTTTGTTCTTTTAAACCTTAGGCTTTAGATATGAAATGTAATGTTGTAATGAATACTAATAGAGTCATAATCTTGGGATATGAAATGCGGAGAGGAATGTAAATTTGAGTCACGAATTGAATTTCAAGATGACGTCTCATTTGAATCTTATTTTAAGTTTTTTCTTTTTCTTTGATTTGTTTGTTCTATTGGTTTGTTCTTTTAAATCTTAGAACTCAATTTATGTTTGAGTTTTTTTTTCTACTTATTGGATCGAGCTTTTGACCAATATTCTGGATGAATAGTTGCGTTTAAAATTTGCTATGATTAGTTTAATTTTATACTCTCCGTCCATAGTGCGGGTATTATACGAGTTGAAGATTTATATTGCCAATCCAACTAATTTAGGATTGTCACATAGTTTTTGTTTCTCTAGTTCTAATTTCTTAGAGTAAAGTAAGATAATATTACCATATGTATGCATATTAGTGCATTGGTAACAAAATATGATTTAAATAAAAAATTTATATATCTGCACGAAGTAAAATTATTGATGGTCTGTGTTATAAGAACACTTTTGGATTATAATCCATGTAGCTTTTGCATAAGGAGTCAGAATTTTAACATTAAGTCTTCTATGATACAACATACCTCAATCCTTCTCTAGATTCTACCATCATAAATTCTTAAGCCAAATAGATCCCGCTAGGGTGAACAAAGTGGAAAAGGCTCATGGTGGTGGATGTAGCAATAATGGAGCAAAGAAAAATTGAGTGATGATGCCAAGAGACAACTACTAAAAGAAAAGGAGAACCAAGGAACAACTTGGAAACAAGTACTAGTGTGCACAATTTATAGTAGCTTTTCATATATGGATATACTTTTTTAATGGAATACACCAAACTAAAATATAATTTCTTAGATTAATCACAAATCAGTGAAGTAGGAGACCATTATTGATCTCGCTCAAAACTCATCCTAAAAAAAATAAGCGATTGTTGTAAATATAATTATGTTTAATAAGTTCGAGGTCGAATCCCGCCGAGAGCAACGTTAATTTGTAACCTTATTTTCACCAAGTTTTTCTTTAAATAATTTCAAGAGCAATTTATAATGATTCTTGTATAGAAAAACTAATAATAAACAATGTAAGTAATGACAAATAGTAAATAGCTAGAGTAAAATTCAGGAATAAAAGACCCAGGGCAATGACTTCCTCAATTATTGGGATGACGTATTGATTATCTCGCTCTCAATCTCGCTTGATTATTCCTACTGACATGAACTCCTAGTTTGTCGCTAGTATTTTCCAATCATAAGCAACAACTATCTCAAACTGCTCTTCCAAGTTAGTCAAAGATGATTATATGGACTACTCACAAACATCACGATATATAAGAGCAAATTATTCCTAAGTCACTCCGTAAATTAACCTAAATAATTCCATAGTTTAAGTCAAAGTATCGTCATCCAACTCTATCTCAAGCTACTTTTCCACGTTATCTTAAGAACAAAGGGCGCATTCAATTGAGAGCTCTTCAATTAAAAGCAATACAAAACGTAGTTGAATGAATAGGAATAAGAATTCAAACTAGAGTTAATCACGAAATATTAAGTACATCATCGAATAACGGTTCCATCATACCTTAGATGAAGTAATTAGTTACTCATGTTCATAACAATCATATCAGAAATATTCATGAACAAATAAATTATAAGAAAAATGGAAGAATTTAAGAAAAACTCTTGTAATCTCTAAGTCTCCAATGCTCTAGCCTCCTTTTACTCATTCCCAGGTCAAAGATTTTGTTTTTCGGCATGTTTTAGGGCGTGTTTTAGGGCTTTTATATCATCCCCATAGTCCCACATAACCCGTGAAGCCAAAGCAGGACGCGTTGCGGTAGGGCTTTTTCTGCAGGATGTCCAAAATTTCAACTCTTTGAAACTCAACCCTGTCGCGTCGTGCAGCGCAACGCACAACGTGGCGCGACAGGCATATTTTTCTGCTTTTCCATTTTTTTTTATTTTTCATCCACGCCCTGGTTTTTGATCGAGTCTCGGACTTCTACTCAAACTTCGAAGCTCCATTTCTGCTCATTTCAGCTCCAAGTCAATCAATTTTCTCCAAATGCGTTCATACACGATTAAAACCACGTAATAAGCTCAAGAACACTAAGATATTAACTCATTTAATGCACAAAGGTTACAAATATGAGGCAAAACAAGGCTCTAAACATGTGTTTCCCGCCGGCCTTTTTCTTTTAAGTCTAACAAAATATTTCTCATATTGTCTCTACTCAATCTATTTAGGAAATCTCAAACAAGGCACTGTGAATTGTGATTCTACGAAAGTTTGTGATTATAGTTCAAAAGAATTGACAAAGTAGAGGTAGGGTTTGCTTTGTCTCCAACGTGTGCTTTTGATCTTTTTTCGTGCAGCATTGGGCTACGTAAAGCAGATCACCCAACCTGTTGGTCGCCGACTCTGCTCTTTTCGGCGTTGATGCTTCTATTTTCCTATCTTCCTTTTATTTTTTATTTTTTGAGTTTCGGTGGCTACGGCGGCTATGGTGTGTTTTTTTATAGTTGTTGATTGTAGGAGGTATAATGTCAGGTATATACCCATTGTATGTCTGGTGTATATTCTGTATATATACAATGAACATACAATAGATATACGAATTATATACATTTTGCATACACCAAATGTATCAAATCCTAATATTTGTATGTTCAATGTATATATAGTGTATGTCTGATGTATTGAACGTACATACAGTGGAGATACATTAGGCATACAAATAACATACAAGAAATAAAAATGAAGAAAAAAAGGTATAAATATTGCCACGAAAGGAAAGTTATGGGATGGGGGCTGGGAGCTAAGCAGAGGGTTGTAGGAGGGTGTTCTAGGGTTTCTCGAGAAGATTGGGCCAAAAGACCCTCTCAAGTCTTTAATTAATAAAAGGGGACGCGCCTGGAGCGTCGTCAAACGCGCGCGTTTAACATTAAAACATAGGCTAGATTAGAAACAACAAAACTTGTGGGGCTTTATTAAAAACTTTTTGGACTGAATTAGCAATCCCAAAAACTTTTAATCAAAAGGTGGGAAAACGAACCGAACGGACTCAGTGCAATCATTTAAAACATCGAACCCCAAAATCTTCTCTTGCACACTTCTCAAGTTCGTCTCTTCTATAGTCTACGCAGTTTTCTAAACATCATCGTCGCCGACCATATACATTTCTCCGGTAACATCTAAAGGTAAATTTTGAACAATATTGATGTTTTTCAAGTAGACCGAGGTTTTTTTTTTTTTTTTTTTTTTTTGCTATTTTGAAAAAACTAAGATTTTTACGCCTTTTTACTGTACTGGAAGAAAGTTCTTGTGAAAATATTTGTTTTTGTGTATTTTTTCGTCAAATAGTGCTATGTTCTTGTACAAATAGTGAAGTTCTTGCATGTTTATGTTATTTTACCATGTTAGAAGCATACTCCTTCGAAGAGTCAAACATCGTGAGACAGTGTTCTAAACGTGTGATAGGATGTTTGAAGTTGGTGATGCATTTTAGATGATTTTTGTTAAAATAAATTAGGGTTTTATAAAATAAATATGCTAAAGGTTGAAAAAATGTTGTACAACTAGTGAAGTTTTTGCATGTTTATGTTATATTACCATGTTAAGAGCATACTCCTTCGCAGAGTCAAACATCGTGAGACAGTGTTCTAAACGTGTGATAGGATGTTTGAAGTTGGTGATGCATTTTAGATGATTTTTGTTAAAATAAATTAGGGTTTTATAAAATAAATATGCTAAAGGTTGAAAAAATGTTGTACAACTAGTGAAGTTTTTGCATGTTTATGTTTGTGTGTGCATGTTTAAAGTTCTAGAACATTTGAGACAGTGCTCCGACCGTGCAAGAGGATGATAATGTTTAATGATGACTCTACTTGATTTAGGGTTTGATAAAACATATGTATATTATGTGTCATACACCCATATTGCATGTTTGTACATCTTTAATTGATGAATATACTTGTGATTTGCAGCTACAATGGCTTATACGCGGGGTATTAAGAGGAAGGAGACTACTCTTCCTAGTAAACAGCCTCCTAGGAAGAGGAGAATTATATTGGAGGACGAAGAGGAGGGGTCCCTAGACTATGATGTAAATGTAGGGCCACAAGAAGATGTGAGGGTGCCGGACGATGGTAATCTATCAGAAGAAATATAAGCGTTGTTTGGTGATGATGAGTGGGATGAAGATGGAAACAAAAAAGAGAGCCTTTTAAATATGGCAGAAGAAGAGGAGGTGAGAAGGCTGGTAAATAATCTTGCAGGAGAATTTGAAGGAGTTGCAAATGTTGAAGAAGTAGATGATGTACAACAAGTTATAGAGGTTGTAGATGTTCAAGCTGGTGAAGGAGGTAGGAATGGTAGGGATGAAGAAGAGGTTGAGAGATGCGAAGGAGAAGGTCGGATGAAGTTCGTAGACGACGTGGGAGCTGATTCTGCAGAGCCACCTAGAGAGGTATAGTTGTTGTCTAGAACATACATAAAGTTGTTCTTCACTTTACAGTAGAATGTTCAATATTTTTTTATGTGATTTGAGAACACTCGCGTGCATGATCAGATCAACCTTAACTATGTTCAAAGTATTTTCTTGTAGTTCCTTGGAGCATCTCAAGGGATGTTTCATGCATCTGATATTATGTTCTTACTACCGTGGTGATTCCTTAAACTAACAAATTTCAAAACATTGTGCAGCCTGAGTACGTGCAGCCTGAGTACGTTACCAGTGTCATTCCACCAATGGTGCTGAAGACTTGCTTGGATGATCATGAGTATTTTCAATAGAAGATAACTGTCCGCTTGTCGCCTATTGGACGAATGCATGAGTTCAGGATTGTGCTGCGTACAAGTGGTTTGTATGACAAGTTCAAAAACAGTATCTTTGGCCATTTCTTGGACTTGCCGGAGGAGCCATCGTTTCCAACTAGGTTGGTGCACAATATTCTGCTAAGAAGAGTTTTGTGCAATAAAGAAAAAGAAGCTTGGTTCAATTTCAATGGAGTGCCTGTTCGTTTTGGCCTCCAAGAGTTTGCTTTGATGACAAAGCTGAGATGCCAAGCCTATCCAAGTGTCCAATGGGAGGCTGCGATGAAAGAGAGGGGCAGGGAGATGTGGGAGTATATTTCAACGGCATGGGAGGATGGGAAAGCAAGGGCAGTTACTGCTCCCCGGCTGCTGAGTTTGATAGAAAATGAGGAAGTTCCTGAACGGTACAAGTTTGGGCTTGCCATGGCTTGGTTTGTTCACTCAATATTGTGCGCCAAGGACAAAAAAGCTGGTATTGAGGAATTACTGGTCTGCCTTGCATATCTTCCAGATGAATTTGCCAAGTATCCTTGGGGGCGGTAAAGCTTCGAGCTGACCATTGAGTACCTGACGAAGCCCATGGCTGATCGTGCAGCTAGCAAGGCTAAAGACGGGCCAAATTACAATCTTTATGGGTTTCCTTGGGCATTTGTGGGTTGGGTATTTGAAGCAATACCTGCGCTTCGTCCCATGGATTTTCCCAAGGAGAGGACCATTCCAAGGATGCACAGCTGGATCACTGAAAAGAATGAAAGAGACTCCCGAAGGCTGTTTGAGAATGTTGCAAAGCCTGTAAGTACTTTACCTACAATTTTCTAAATATTGGAACATCTGCAATGTCGTTATAATCATTGCTGTTAATGTTAAGAACGTCTTTTCAGATGTTCGATCACGACAGATATGATGTTTCATTTTTACTGGTGTTAAATGTCGAACAGTAATAATGATGTTCTGAACACTCTTTGTGATGTTAAGGTTTATTTCTCTTATACATTGTATTCTTAACAAATATTTATTGTATGTAGGTGGTGCACCCTTTCATTGACCCTATCGATGAAGAGAGGGAAGATGATAACTTTCAGAATATTGAGCCGTTTGTTGATGGGGGCGATGAGGTAATTGATCAGCTTGTTGTGATGTTGGAGGGGGCTAGCTCGATTTGGTGGTGATCAAGTGACAGTTTTTAGGAATTGCCCCAGGACCCCTCCAAGAGAGGTAATTGATGAAGGAAAGGTTGGTGAAGAATTTGTTAGTGGAGGTGTTGGTAGATGTGAAACACAAGTTGGTGATGAGATTGGTGGTAGGGCTGGTCATTTTACTGGTGGTCTTTTTAGTGGTAGGGGTTTGTTCGAAGTTGGAGAAAGCTCTAGGAGGAGAGAACATGAGAATGTGCAGTCTAGTGTCTGCAGTTGCAAGTGCCACGACTGCCTTCAATGGCGACAGGGACTGGATCAGAAGCTTGATGCGATCCAGCTGTCCCTTGCTAATTTAGTAGCATCGTCGTCAAAGAAGAAGAAGCAGCAGCAGCGACCAAAGAGACATATTTTGTTGTCCAGGATGCTCCAGGCAAAGAAGAATAAAGGAAAGAAGAAAATGACTGCTGCCAGAATGGCAAGGTTAGTAAAACATCCAATTAGAATCGTTGAACATAAAAGGGACGTTCTTCTATTAAATCTAGAGATTTTTTCAAACATTTTTTTTTTGGAAATTTAGAGAGAGAGCTCAAGTCAGGCTCCAAGATCTCGAGAGATTGCCAGTGACACTGTACAAGGCACTCGACATTCCCAAGAAAGCTGCATTTGACGCTTTCTTGGAGGAGAAGAAGGAACAAAAGACTGCCTTCCTGTGTCACGAGTTCAATTACTTGGATTTTCTGGACTTCCTGGACGTGAAAGAGTGGATGTGGGATAGTGTAAGTGCATCTCTTTACTTCTATTGTTTTGTTAGTGTTTGTTTTTTATCAAAGAACGAACATTTTCTACTCCGTTCGGAACCTGATGGTCCTATGTTCGTTGAACATTCGACTGGCTGGTCCAAACATAAAATAGTATGTGTCGGTATAGTTTTATTCACAACTTCTAATTTGTTTTATTCTGCAGTTTATGGATGAGTACTTGGCCTTGATGCGTGCGAGGCATAAGGTTTACCCCCGGCATTATGATAGCTCTGATCTTATCCTCGATCTTTCATTCTTGACCAACTTGTGCGTACGATACGATGCAGCTGAAGAGGAAGCGAAGGGGTTTGATGTCGGCCTTGACAAATACCTAGCAGAATATAAGTTTGAGGATACATTCCTTGATTATACATGAGGTAAGTCTCCATACCCGGGTGGAAGGAAGTGGGATGGTGTGAAAAGATTCTTCGCCGTGTATAACATTGAAAGCACGCATTATGTTACAGGCGTCTTTCATTTAGAGGAGGCAAGGATCGATGTCTACGACTGCAACATTGGGTTGTAAAATGAAGACCGCTTTTATTCAATAATGGGGCCAGTAATGTACATGTTCCCAATATACATCCAGCAGTCGGGGAAATTCAACCACCTCCCTCCTGAAATCCAATCTATGGAAATGTGGCCGTATGAGCGCATAGAAGGCCTTCCAAGGAATTTGACTGGTACTGCATGTGGAGCGTATGCCATCATGTTCCTCGAACATTTATTGACCAACACCCCGATGGAATTGTTGTGTGACAATGTGATAGAAGACTGTCTTGTTCAATTTGCTGTGGACATATTCCATGGCAAATTAGTCCCTTAGTATGGGTTGTAAAATTTGGATAATTATGTTTTTTGTTTTTGATGGGTTGTAATATATGGATGATTACCCATTTTTTGATGATGTATATGGCAAATGATGACTATTTTTTTGCATTACACTGAACATCGAGTTTACATTATTAGAACATCTGTATGATGATAAGATTGACTTAAAAATATTAAAAATTATAGACTATTAGAACAGCATTAGTTATTATCGGAACATTATATTGTACGTTCAAATAGTCTTTAACTTAATGGATATTTGATGTTCAATAACTAGTAAATAGGGAAACAACAACAGATGTTCTAGACATTAAAGTTTATACATTGATAATAAAAAACCAGGCAAAAACATTCTTGATCATTCAAAGATTCAGCGCTTTACAAAAGTATGCTAATTATATTAGCATTTAATACATTACTTAATAAACAGTCATATTAACATCCTGGTCAAAATATGCGTTTTCACTTCAACGCGATGCAGTCCCTTCTTGTTTCAAGGTTGCTATCTGGAGCATGGTCTTTATCCTCTTTATTTCTTTCAACATCTTTTTGACGTCCCTATTGTAGTATTCGAAGAATTCCTCAAATTTGAACTTCCAACCCCAAACTTCAGCACGAAGTTGTTCCAAAATATCATTTGCACGTTCTTGTCGTTCTGCAGAAGTGTTTCGACTTTTTCTTCCTCCTCTTAGCTTGGCTGATCCTCTTCCCGTTTTCCTTCTTTTTCCTTGGCTGATCCTCTTCCCTTTCTTCCTTCTTTTTGCATGGCTGACCCTCTTTCCGTTTTTCCTTCGTTTTGCTTGGCTTCATTTCTTCCCGTTCTTCCTTCGTTTTGCTTGGCTGACCCTCTTCCCGTTCTTCCTTCTTTTTGCTTGGCTTCACCTCTTCCTTCTTGTTTCAAGGTTGCTCCCTTTCTCGTTTTTGCTACTCTTGACGTGGATGCTCTTGTATTGGTTGCTCATGTTCTTGCAGTAGTAGCAACTATTGAGGAGGAAGGTCGGCGAACCATTTTTATGTTTTATTTTTGGCTGAAGATTATAGGTTGTAGTGGTATAGAGTTTTTTGAATGGTTTGATCGAGTATTTATAGGAGAAAAAGAGGTGACCGACTTAAGTGTGTTTTATCCAGACAATCCAACACTAGCCGTTATGTATTTTTTAAAATTTTTGAAATGACGCATTCGTTGCTTTGCTTCAGATTTGAATTGAAGGGGATAGCCGTTAAGTGTATAATGATGAGTAGTTTAAAAAATACTAATAGACTACTGGAAGGGTATAAATAATTTTCAAACATGAAGATCAATTTGAATTATAAACGTCAAAAACCAATAGACTAATGGAACGAGTATATGATGATTCGTATCGCCATGAAGATGTTCTGATTTCCGCGGGAAGGATTAGGAACCCCTGGTCACAATTAAAACACGTGTACTAACCCCAACCATTCAATGTGAATAGGCGCCTCTTTAAATCATCACATATGCAACCGAAAAGGCACCAAGCCTGGTTTCTATAAATGTTAAATGTCTGCACAACAACAACAACAACAACAAGGCGAAACAAAAACAATGCCTCGCAGAGTAAGGCACCCAAGAGCACCAGAACATGATAGTGGAGTTCCAAGTACTAGTAGGTTCACTGAAATCGATTATGTCCGTGAAGATATCGCAGATCTGACCTCAGATGTTGATCAGATTGTAGTATATATAGGAAATGTGAAGGATCAAGTGACGCGATTAAGAACTAGATTCGATGAATTCCGTGAGGATATGAATCTTATTAAGCGTATGCTTCGTGGTATCCAAGCTGCACTCGAGATTGACCCCCAAAACTACCCTTCACCACCACGGCCTCCAGCGGAACACATGTGAAATGAAGAAATAACCTCCTTTCAAGTCTAGTCATTTAAGAAGATTTTCTATTTGTCTTGAATGTCGTGTTTTGAAGTGTTGTCCTTTACTTTTCAGTACAATTTAGCATGTTTTGGATATTTATGAATGTTGTTTTGCATTACACTGAACATCCCGTTTGCAGTATTAGAACATCCGTATGATGATCAATTTGAATTATATACTACAAAAATAATAGACTTTTGGAACGCCATTGATAAATGCTCGAAACATTAACTTAAACGTTCAAATATATAGATCTTAGTAGTACTCGATGAACAACAATTGGTATCAAATAAACCTAGCTACAAAGAAACAAAAAAAAAAAAACTGCCCAAGACAATAAGAAATACATCTTCCACCGTTGCAATTTAGCCTCTAACTTACTGATCTTCAATAAATTTGTAGTATTACAAGCCCCTAATTTGTCAACTTCCTTCACCAAATTGGCCCTTTCTTCACAAACTTCATCAAGTGAAATTTTCAACTTGTTTAAAAACCAATGTAGTAGGCTGGGGATACTCCTCGTCACACCATTCCCAAAATCCACAATTACTAATACCCTTGCGGGGACACTTGCAAAATTTTCGTCCAGCATTCGACTGTGTGCCCGCCGTGAATTGTATCGCAGGTTAGCAACACCAACATCGACGATTTTGAGAGGAGCTGCGAGAACAAGTTGATCCTTGAGACATGGTTGAGTTAAGAAGAAGACGAGGTAGAGGGGGTAGGGATAACTTATATTTCAATAATGGGGTAAAAAGATCTAATTAATTGAATGGTTGGGGTTATTCCACGTGTTATAAGGTAATAATTCCGTCTGGAGCGGGTTAATAGAATGGGTTGGATTAATGTAAGTTGTGGAGCAGGTCGCTCCACGTATTTAAAATGGGTTGCCCACTTTTTTTAGCATTAGAATACCATGTTTTGCACGTAGAAGAGATTGTTCTAATATCTATAAACAAATGTATCCGTTGTATTACTACTACAAACACCAAAAAAATTCCAAAGATTGACGCAAAAACATCTAATTTACGTCACGAACATGGGTTAGTATGTTCAGTTCAAATAGGTGCCTATTTTAATATGTAGTGTTCCAACCTTTAATATGATTGTAATAAGAAACTATATAACATGAAAAGATCAATAAGTCTTTATATTTAAGATTAAATCATCATTATATAGATTATCCATTAGTTAGAACAACATCTAATGAAATACTCAATAACTTAGTAATTGTTTCATTTGATATAACTAAGTAATCGCTTTCAATAGATATTAATGAGTATACTCTAGTAGAACTTTTATGAGTAAACACTTCCAATAGACATACTACTGATGTAGTCACCTTAAATACACATAATATTGAGTAATCTCTTTGAATATACATAAATTTCCAAAGATTGATGCAAAAAACATCTAATTTAAATCACGAACGTGGGTTTGTATGTTCAGTTCATAGTAGGTGCCTAATTTAATATGTAATGTTCTAACCTTTAATATGATTGCAATAAGAAACTATATAACATGAAAAGATTAATAAGTCTTTATATTTAAGGTTAAATCATCATTATATAGATTATCCATTAGTTAGAACAACATCTAATGAAATACTCAATAACTTAGTAATTATTTCATTTGATATAACTAAGTAATCGCTTTCAATAGATATAAATGAGTATACTCAAGTAGAACTTTTATGAGTAAACACTTCCAATAGACATACTATTGATGTAGTCACCTTAAATACACATAATATTGAGTATTACAATCAATACTTGTATGATTTGAAGTCTTAGTTGTTGTAGATACACAAAGAATGTCTGTAATTGAGCTACACATAGATTGTAAGATCAACAAATAGATTACTAATGTGTCTATCTAGTGATATAACGTCCAATCTATGCTACAATTCATTAGAATACACTTCTTAATGTTTAAAATTGTTAATTGATCTAGAATCAACCCTACACTCCTTATCCAAATAACTTAATAATTACATTTTGGTATAATTAACGACATATATTTTGGTTTACTTACACATAGCATGTTTTGGAATCTTAATAAACTACTAAATCATTGTTTATGCATTTCAAATGATCCTTATATTAGTATATATCAACTAATCCTCAACGGTACAAAAAAAAAACATCCGTATGAAGATCCAGAACAGACTTACGACGTTCGAGAACGTTCAGCACAAGGTTCAGAACAGGAGATTGAATGTTCTTTAAATGCTAGAAATTTTTGCGGTTTGGGGTTTGGAGTTAGGGTTAGGGTTAGGTTTTGGGGTTCAGGGTTAGGGTTAGGGTTCAAACATCGTTAATTATGTTCTGAAGGTGAAAAAAGTACCTTTTATTTTTGAGCAAACGCGTTTCATTTTAAACGAACTACCTAATTGATTATTATGTTTGGCACGTTTAGAAGAACGTTCTAATATCTCAAAAAAGAAATGTACCCCCGCCCCGGACTCTATTTTATACAAAAATGGGACGCGCGTGAAATTCGGAACAAAAAAAAGGTGGGGCCTTAATGGCAATTATGACAACCCCAAAAGTGAAGTTTTAATTAAAAATGCGGCTGATCAGTCTTATCAATTCCATCATTTCAAACATCGAACACCCGCCCCTTTCTTCTCTTACACACTTCTCAAGTCTTCTTCTCGAGTCTTCTATTTCGTCGCCGGCCATCTACATAATGTTCTTCGGTAACATCTAAAGGTAAATTTTGTACTATATTGATGTTTTCAAGTGAATCGGGGTTTATTTTTTTGCTATTTGGCTATTTCGATAAAGCTAGGGTTTTTACACCTTCTTTCTGGTTCTGGACTGAAATTCTCGTGAAAATCTCTGCTTTTTGACGATTTTTTCGTCAAATAGTGCTGTGTTGTTGTACAAATAGTGAGGCTTTTGCATTTTTGTGTTAATAATGATTTTAAGGCCAAACTCCTTCTGCTATGTCAAATATCTTCATACTGTGCTCTGAACTTTTGTTAGGATGTTTCAACTTGCTGATGCATTTTAGATGGATGTTGTTAAAATATATGCTAGCATGATTACGTTAATAACGATGTCAAACATCTTCATACGGTGCTTGGAACGTGTGTTAGAATGTTTCAAGTTGCTGATGAAGTTTAGGCATAAACTTATGTAGTGGAAGTATTATCAACTTAACACATAATCTGATAATTTTCATTCATACTTAAGGAAACAAAATACATATACAAAAGTACTTGACATAATGCTTAGACAAAAGTACTAGATATAATGCTTAGACAAAAGTACTAGATACAATGCTTAAATAAAAGTTCTAGTTGTCAGCATTGGGAGATTTGGAGGAGTAACAAATTGCTCTGGATTCATCCCTTGTTGGATAAGGAGTCCCAAAAGCGTTCTTTCAATATGCTCCGAGCGCTGAACTAACACTTGCCTTATGCTCCATACATCAGCAGATAAGCAATCCACAGCATGGTTGATTGCAGTAATTTCAGTTTGTATACCGGCAATATCCCAGGCGATGTTTCCACAATATTCGTGATGGTCAGGTTCGGCTGGGGCATAGTGGCCATTAGCGGCAACTTCGTTTTGGTTATTTTCCAATTGTGTTTGTTGTCTATGAAGAAATTTTGATAATTCAAGTAGGAGGATAATTGTGTGTATGGAGGAACAAGGAAATGTATGTATTCATAGATGAATTTAACATAAAAAACACCAAAAGGCGTGATATGAACATTGAAAAGACGTTCACTACTCTCTAGGTGATGTATCTGGATTAATTAATGCTTTTTTTCGTATGTAGGTTTTGAGGGATGCTTTCACACCTTTTAATTGCACAAGGCAACCCTTCGCTTGAATCAGCATGACTATTGCATTACACTGAACATCCCGTTTGCAGTATTAGAACATCAGTATGATGATCAATTTGAATTATATACTACAAAAATAATAGGAATTTGGAACGCCATTGATAAATGCTCGAAACATTAAGTTAAACGTTCAAATATAAAAATATATAAAATTGTCAAGATTAAAATTCAAAAAGCAACACTTTCAGTTTGGGAGGATTGTCCACTATCCACTCGTTTCGGGCAAGTAGTTTTTTTGTGGCCTGACCTTTTGCAGATGCTACATTTGTTTCTCCTACTTGAAAATACTTCACCAACTGATGGTATCCGCTTTTTCCTTCGTCTGCCCATACCCACGTCGATGAAAGGAGACAATATTCATCTCTCAAGCAGCTCAGGAGGAGCATTCCATAATTCTTCCGGTGGAACAGCATTGATCGGTTCTGCATAGGCAAGCATATATGACTCTAACTTGTAATATGCAGAAGTGAAGTCATAGACGCACGCTCCATAGTCTTCTGGACGCAGCATTCTGATAGCTAGCATAGCATCTTTACAGGGTATTGAGTCAATTTGATACTCTCTGCACGTACAAGTTATGCTGAGTAAATCGACTTCTGCTCCCTGGTGTCGCACCCCACTTTAAAAGCAAAGTAAAGTGGTTTACAACTTGGGGTAACTCGTTAGGAGTTAGAGTTTTGGAGTCGCCACCTAATATAGTTTCTAAGGTGTATTAGGTCACCTATTAATTTCTAATTCAATTTAAAAAATTAACTACAGGTTGGTCTACGAGTCAGAGATTCGGGTAAGTGTTCGAAATAACCTAGAAGGAGGGAGTTAGGCACCTTCTAGATTCCACTAAACGTGGTTCCCGACCGATTTTTATATTGGGTTTAAATATATTGCTTTAGAAAAGGACAATAGCTAAATAAGTAAATAAATGAGTAATGGGCTGCAAAACAAGTAAAGTAAGCAATTTAATGTATTTGCATTAACAATTTTAAACAAATAATCATGTTGCACAAAATAGCCACAAAATAATAAATAACTAATTAAACATTTGAATATCCCTAGGTTTACTATCCTATTCGGATCAGAACCCGGCTTTCGTAAGGGACGATAGTTTCAGAATCCACTATCAAATATAGCTCGGGTAGTTTCCATCATATCCGAGGGGCTTAGTTCCCTTTAACCCCCATACCCTCTTTAAGTATTTAACTAAAGCGCTAGCTAATATTTTAAACGTCCTAAAGGTTTACTAACGTCCCACTTAATGTCTCGGAGGCCATTGAGACTACTAATATAAATGTAAAATGTCTAGACTCCCTAATTGTGTTAATGCCCCAATCTAGACTCTTCTAGTCGTCACATAAAGAGTACGGTCATGCAAATTCACACAAGTCAAATAATATCATGTAAGCAAAATATTTTTAAAAGCTTTAAAAGTAGGCCTCCAAATTAAAACAACTAAATTGTAATAAAGATGCAAAGCCTTCATGCTACTGTTAAATTTTCAGAATACTCAATTTTGCAGAAATAAGCCAGCTCCCTGCACTAATTTAATCTTTAAAAAAAAAATTCATGCATTAACTAAGTAAAACTCAGATTTCCAGATTCACGCAAAACATTTCAGTTTTCAAGTAGCATTTCACATTCTCAACATATCTTATGATTTCACTCAATTCAACACACAACAAATAAATAGAGGGTAGAAGGTGGCCCCTGCTTAACCAAATATTCACATTACATAGCAGTAACTTATATATAGTTGTAGTTGTACCTGCAACGTTAGCACAAAATACTAAGAAAAGTTCAATACAAGTTACCCTCCAATGAATGGATAACTTTTGTCAATACGAGCTTCTGGACAAGTCTTTAATGTGGCTCCCAATAAAATAATAAAAAATAGAGTAGTGTGTTAAAGGATAAAAGAAGTGTAGAGAAATATGTGGTTAAGTTGTGAGAAGTGAGAATGTTGGAATGTGTGTAGAAGATGTAATTGCAAGTGATGATGAATCAATATGTTAGAAGATGTGTGTAGGAGAAGATGAGAGTCAGTCCTCAATGAATGTGAGAAGTAGGTGTATTTATAGTATTTTTGAAAAAGAGTGGTTAAGAAAAATAGGAGGTGATTGAGGAATTTAGGCTTAACGGGAGGGATTTGATTGGATAAGATTTAGGGGAATGATTTGAGGGGGATTTGAATGATTTTCTTCAATAATGTATGTAGACTTGAAAATGGGGAAAAGGGTGACCTAAAATTAGGAAGAAGAGGAATTAGGGAGATTGCGAATGGGAGTGAATCAAGGGAGAGATTTAGGGAGAATGGAGGAAAATTGGGGATTAGATTTAGGAAATGAACTTGGTACTAAAAGTGGAGTAGGGACATTGGGGAATTCTTAAGAATAAGATCAGGATATATTTAGGAGAAGATTTGGGGGGATGAACTTGGACGAGAAGACGTATCTAGACTATTATTTGGTCTAGATTCAAGGTAGAATTAGGAAGAAGGTTTGAGATTTAGAAATTCAAATAATAAGGATGTATTTGGTTAGGAAATTTGGCTAGGTTCAGAGTAAAATGTAAATAAATAAAAGTAAATAAAGATAAATAAAGAATTTTGGGTAGTAATTTTGAAATATGGAAGAATTAATAATAAAAAGGAATTTGGACACTTCAATTGGCCAATATTTAACTTAAAAGTGTAAAAATAAATATATATATATAGCACAAATAAATATTAAATAAACTCAAATTAAATTATTTAAATATATATAATCATAAATAATTACTAATTTGCACAAATAATCACAAATTAAAATAAACTTGACATGTAGCCTAAATGACGTAATTATATAATATAGCTACTAATATTATGAATGTACTAATTTCACAAATAGTCACAGTTTTGACAAATAGCCTAAATAATGCAAAAATTACATAATATAGCCACACTTATGTATGTAATATATAAATAGAGGATAACGCACGTAAATGCATGATTTCTAATGCACATTTTGCACAAATAGTCACATTGCACCCTTGAGTTGAATTATGACCAATTTTAGAAAAAGGAGGGACAAAATTGGGTGTCAACAGCTGCCCCTCTTTGCCCGGGGATGATGAAAGAGTCTTCGGGCAAAGATAGTTGACGGAACAGCCAATTTTGTCACGACCGGTAGGCAGAAGATTGAAAGGGGAAGAATGGGAGTTTTGGGGTATTTCTGGCCGAACCCCGGTTTCTGAGTTGCCTACATATCTCCGGTTTCACGAGAATCAGGCCGTGTGTAGTTCTAGAATGACATGTTGCCTGTGTGAGATATTTATGACGCACGATTTGGATGTAAAGACTAAACTTATCCAAGTATGTAAAGTTTAGATTCGCGTATGCTTTGCCTTTTCGGCGGAATGAATGATGACTAAAGTAAGGGTACTATCGAAGATGAGATAACATCATTAGGTCAATCGTGGGAAAAAAGGCTTATAATCGTCCTAGTTATGAAAATGTGGCGCGCTACACACCCATAAAGAGGAGTTTATATGTACCTAGTTTCCACTTCATCTCGATAAATGGGTCATCTTGCCTTCAATATTGCCTTGAATGAGCTGAGAGATATTGAGAAGTAAAGCACGATGAATATGCACGATTCAAATAGGCAGGCACGAATAGGAAGGAATACGAAGATGAAGTAATCCTTTTGATGTGCAAGTCGTCGAGGAACCTAGTCACTTTCTGGCTGATGAATTGCGGGCCGTTGTCCATGACTATTTCCTTAGGTGCTCCAAAGCGACACACGACATATCGTCTAAGGAAGTCAATCACCTCTGTTTGTCGTATCTTTGCATATGCTGCCGCTTCGACCCATTTGGTGAAGTAATCGGTGATGATTAGCAGGAAGCGTACTCCTCTTGGCGCGGCGGGGAGAGGACCAACTATGTCCATTCCCCATTTCAAGAATGGATACGGGGAGACTATTGAGTGGAGCGGCTCTGCCGGCTGATGGAGAAGATGCGCAAACCTTTGACACTTGTCACATTTCTTGACGAAATCATTGGTGTCCTTCTCACTACGCGAATCAACTTGCGTACTAATGCTTTGCCCCCAGAATGATTGCCACAACAGCCTTCGTGCACCTCTCGCATCACATAGTTGATCTGGTTTGGTCCCAGGCATTTCGCAAGGGGTCCGGCGAACATCTTGCGATGAAGATTGCCATTGATGATCGTATACCGAGCAGCTTTTATTCTGAGTTTGCGAGCGGCTTTCGCGTCAACGGGCAGAGTTCCATGAAGAATGTAATTTGTAATCTCATTTCGCCAATCCCAAGTTGCGTTTATAGCATTAACTCCGAACTTTTCTCGGTCTATGGTTGTGCAGAGTAGTTGAACGACAGCCGAGGAGCTGGCCGCCCCAATTTCTGCTACCGACCCCAGATTTGCCAGAGCATCTGCCTCATGGTTCTCTTCTCGGGGGATCTAAAGCGCTTCCCATTCGTCGAACTGGGCCACAAGTTCTTTCACACGGGCAAGGTACACTTGCATTCTAGATTCTCATGCAATGAAACCTCCGGTCACTTGGTTGACTGAGAGTCACTCTTAAGTTTGATGACGTTTGCTCCATAGCTTCGGGCTAACTCCAATCCTGCAATCACGGCCTCATATTCGACCTCATTGTTAGTGATAAACGGGCACTTGATGGCCTGCCTGACGGCCTCTCCAGACGGGGTAACAAGAACCAGTCCAAGACCGGACCCTTTGACGCTCGAGGGGCCGTCAGTGTACAGGGTCCCCGGACCGGGGGCCTCCCCAGCATATAGAATCACATCTTTTTCTGCTTCAGGATATATATTAGCGCTAAAGTCTGCTACGAAGTCTGCTAGGGCTTGCGATTTAATTGCTACTTTAGGTTGGTAGGTAATATCAAATTCACTTAATTCTATAGCCCATTTAACTAACCTTCCCAAAAATTCGGGTTTATGCAAAACATTGTGCAAAGGAAAGATTGTAACTACAGCTATCGAATGACCTTGAAAATAAGGGAGCAGTTTTACGGGCAGCAGTTACTAGTGCTAAAGCTAACTTTTCTAAGGGTTCGTAACGTGTTTCCGCATCAATTAGAGCTTTGCTAATGTAATAAATGAGAAGTTGTTTACCTTTTTCTTCTCGAACCAGGACTGCGCTTACCGAAGACTCTGAGACTGCCAGATAGATCAACAACTGCTCCCCGTGTTAGGGTGTAGAGAGTAGTGGTGGATTGGAAAGATATTTCTTCAGATCCCTCAGCGCTTGTTGACATTCCGGGGTCCAGTCGAATTCCTTGTTCTGCTTCAGGACATCGAAGAAACTTTTGCACCGATCAGACGAGCGAGACATAAACCTGTGCAAGGCTGCCACCTTTCCGGTTAGTTTCATGGCGTCCTTCCGGTTGTGGAGTACGTATGGAATTGACTCAATCGCCTTGATTTGAGCGATATTGACTTCAATCCCGCATTGGGAGACGATGAACCCTAGGAATTTTCCTGAACCCACCCCGAACGCGCACTTCTCTGGATTAAGCTTCATGTTGTATTGGTCGAGTATTAGGAAGGCTTCCTTCAAGTGTTCCAGATGATCCTCTGCTCGTTTTGATTTGATCAGCATGACATCGATATACACTTCCATGGTCTTCCCGATTTGGTCGTGGAACATACGATTGTCCAATCGCTGATACGTTGCACCTACATTTTTTAATCCAAATGGAATAACTATATAGCAATACGTACCTCTGCACGTTATGAATGACATCTTCTCCTGATCGCTGGGATCCATCAATATCTGATTTTACCCTGAATATGCATCAAGGAAGGTGAGCACCTCATGCTCGGCGGTTGCATCAATCAGTTGATCTATCCGAGGAAGAGGATATGAATCCTTCGGACAGGCCTTATTTAAATCTGTGAAGTCGATGGAAATTCGCCATTTCCCGTTCTTTTTTGCTACAACGACCACGTTGGCTAGCCAGTCTGGATACTTAACTTCAGGTACAGAGCCAATCTTCAGCAGTCGATCAACTTCGTCATTTATGATTTGATTCCGGAAAGCCCCTTGGTTCCTTCCTCGGGCACTGGTTCCTATCAGCTTGTCTTCATCGATGCGTACCTTGGAATTGTAGCGATTGTAGATATCCGACCAATCGGCTGCTGGGAATTCACGAAGAGACTCATACAGCCGGTGCGTAGCCTCTTAGCTCTTGACATCCAGGGTGTTTGTGAATGCAATGGCCGCCCATCTGTCCGGTACTTTGGGTAGCAACATGCGCTCCCGCTGAAAGCGGTCCACATATCTTCGAAGAGACTCGCCGGGCTTTTTCTTGATCTCGAAGATATCCTCCACGCGAGTTTCCGTCTTCTGGGCGCCTATGTGGCCTTTTACGAATAGCTCAACCATCTCCGCGAAGGACCCTATGGAGTTTGGTGGCAACATTGAGTACCATCGTAGAGCTCCATCTGCTAGGGTCTCCACGAATTTCTTTAACTGGATCGATTCGATCTCCTCGTCAGAAAGATCACTTGCCTTTATAAAGTTTCTAAACATCATGAGATGATCATTGGGGTCAAAAGTCCCACGATATCTTGGAATGTTTGGCATCTTGAAAGTTTTTGGTATCGCCTTTGGGGCCGCTTCCTTCTTCCAAGGCCTCTGCGAATAGCGTTGAACAACGATCTTCTTTAGTGTGGGTGGAGCGCCTGGTATCTGGTCAATCCTTCATAGAGAGACTTCTAAAGCGGTTCTTGACTCTCTTTGAATTGCTTGACAAGTGCCTCCATGACGACGCACATCTCAGTGGATATCGCAGATCCTCCGTTCTGATTTGCTTGAGTCATCGGATCCATGGTTCCTCCATTGTTGGCTGCATTCTGATCTCCATCTTGCCTTGAAGTGCGTGAAGAAGGAACATCTCGACCTTGGGCTGCAGGATCAGTCCTCGTAATCAGAGGGATCTGCCCTCGAAGAGAAGTGATCGCCTCGTTTATTCCCCTGTTGACTTCCGCTTGTTGTTGCATGAATTCAAAGATCGCCTCCTGGAGATTCCTTTGATCGGGGGAGAGAATCCTATGGCGCCGTCTTCTAGGCGGGGTCACGCTTTGGGAGTGTCTACGCCTGTTGCGTTGCCTGATTGGTCCTTGGGAAGAGCGTTCCTGCCCATCGGACGAGTAATCTGGAGAATAATTGGGACTTGATGAAGGGGTACGTACCTGACTTCCGCCCACTATAGTTCTTTGAGAGTCGCTTTCTGCCATGTTAGTTGTAAAGAAAGGGGTCGACAGAAAAGAATATAATGCAGGAAAAAGACAAACTATTAACCTATAGAGGCTATTGACCGACTCCCACTGTAGTCGCCAAATTGTTTAACCTAGATCCGATTTTAGGTCAATTAACAATTAAATTTGTATTTGCGGAATCACGATCAATTGTTTAGATTAAGAGTTTAGCCAAATTAAATATGAGATTGCGTTAACTACTAGATTATCAAGATATGCACAATTTCCAATGATGGTAGTTGACGATATGGAAATAATGAAGGATAGTAAAAAATAAACAAGATTAAAGAATGAATAAAATAGATAGAAGGAACCGTATTGGATTACTTGATCCCGGTGAGGATTCCTCGTTACTGATTACACTTGGAGGCTTGAGAGCAAAGTATTCAGCAAATATAAATGATGAACAATATTGAGCAAGAGTAAAAGAGAGAGTATTCTTATTGATATTGTAGACAGAAGATAGAATGTGTAATAATGTGTTACAATGATTCGGAGCGAGTGCTATTTATAGACTTGATAGGCATCCGTTAGGTTGGTAACTGCTGGGTATGTATCTGTTGGAAACGTAACCGCTGGATGTGTAACCGCCGGATGTGTAATCGTCGCCTTTATGACTGTTCATTAAGCAATCGCGTACGATCAGGTAACTGCTCATTCAAATCGCGCTGATTTGGGAAGCGTTGCGTTACTGCTCTGGGCGTGCCCATGGTAACCGTCTGACCAGTCATCTGTCCGTTAGATGTCTCTCCCAGAAAACCTCTGACTGTACCACGTGGCAGACACGTGTCACTTTTTAAGTGACGTCGGTTTTTATCCAATACATCTATATTGACAATAAAAAAAATTAATACCATGCGGTTGCATAAGCAATTGAATTAGGATAACTACCAAAACATTAAAAAGTTGTTGAAGACGTGGGAGGACGTGAGGGTTGCATGAAAGATACTTGGATAATCCATTATCCTATGTCAATATTTGTTCTTTCCCTCAAAGAGTTTTAAATGACATCCTCAATATTTACGACGATGTATGGAAGTTTATCAAACGAAGAAGCAAATTAGGACTTACAGAGGTGCAATAAATATGATGGTTAATTGTAAATTATTCGGGGTGGATTGTTGGAGAATGATATGCCATCCTTCCATTGAAGAATCTTGCCCTTGATCGTGGCCATGGAAGTTTGATTAATTCTTGGGTGGATTATACTCCACACTACGAAGACATGGAAAAATTGATTAATTCACCGGTGGATTATATACTAAAGGTTGCTAACTAAACCATTAAGTTATGCTTACTCACGGCTATTATTTCTTGGAATAGATAATGCATGTAGGATAAAAATGTATAACTATATTTAGAATTCAGAATTCAACATACTCCTATGCAAACTATCTTTTCAAAAAGATATTTAAGACTTCTATAGTTCTATATATAGCCTGGATTTTGTTCTGTATTTCTGTTTGTGATTGAACGAATCTTAATTTATTTTTATAAATCAGTTTTATGCTTTTATGCGTTTACAATTTTCATGCATCAGTTTGCAGATTTAATATAAGCATGACGAAACATTTAAAAGAACATGTATATGCGTGCTTTCATGAGAGGTATGAAATCCAGTCTTCTATTTATTTAATTTATGTTGGTATATATGTTAGCAAATTACTTCTTTCAATTTTCTTGTGTGTTTGCTCTTTTTGAATGCTAACAACGGATACATCATTACAACTATCGATAAAACAACTCTAACATTTGAATGATATCCTTGAGATTATCACGTGTTCAATTTTCTTATTGCTTCAGTTTAACATCGTACTTTTTGTTCATATGAATTACTACTGCTCCATCTTTCCCATTTTATTTGTCATAGTTAATGTTTCGAGAGTCAAACTTTTCAAATTTGATCGTAGATTAAAATATAAAATTTTTAATTTTTTTAAAATAAAATTTACATATTTGAAAACTACATGAAAATTACTATAAGTCACAATAAATTACAACTCAAAATATTTAAAAGATATATATAAAAATTACGGTCAAAGATAAATTTGTTTGACCCTCAAAATCCGAGCTATGGCAAATAAAGTGGAATGGAAGGAGTACTATTTTTTACTTGATCATATTTTAATTTGGGCAGACTTAGATCAGAAATCTTCATCAAAGATATATATGAGGTTAATACTTTTATTAGATGTTCTATCCGTATATGTCAAAAACTGAAACTTACCACTCTCTTCTTTCATTTACTTCAAACATAGATAAAAAATACCTATTCGTCTATAGATTACGCTTTCAAGAGAAGCAAAGTTTATTGGTATAGTTTATGAATATGTAATTGTGAATTGTTTTTGGTATCAAAGAAAAAGGCGATGAGGAAGTATGCAATTAAGTTCTTGGTAAACAGGTTTGTCTTCTTCCTTTTTTACATGTATATATATCTATGTTCCTATGTGAATTCCTACTCTTTTTATTATTGGGTATATTTTTGGATTGGATATGAAAAATTTAGAACTGATGTACTAAACATACAAAAATATTTAAGAGACGTGCTCCCGAAATTACAGTCAAAGCAAACATACGTTCATCCAAATCAGTTGAGATCTTAAAATTTAACTTTAAACTTATCTTTATAATTGTAAGCATACCATCATATGAGTAATTGGTGGAAATCAGATCTCATCGTGTTTGTAATCTAAACTTGAAAGATAAAATTTTTAAATTGAAAATTTATGTGATTGATACCAGTACTCTTTTTTTTCTCGCTTACTAAATTCTAAGTATATTTTTTTCTCTTGATCTCTTCACGTATTCTTATGCACCCGTTCCATTATTCATTCCCTATTCGATATTGCTTATTACTAGTATTATTTTTTCTGCCCGTGTTGATGAAGATGAGCATTGTTTTGTGAAAAGTACTGCTTTGTTTTCCATTAAATGCAGGTACCACAAGTGTTAATATAGAATTGACAAGAAAGGAAGAAAGCAAAAAAGGAAAGTCATCATCTACATCAAGTAAGTTGAAGCCTAGAAAACATCAAACAAGAGTTCTTCAAGACTTCGTTACGTTCATATAAAGTAATTTAAATTTGAATACAATTGACCTAGAAAATATCTCCAGCATAATAATCTTCATAAGATAATGATAACATGTTTTGTGTTATGGAACTTCTTAATCTTTAAAGATATTCTCCAGTGAGACATAAATCAATATATTTTTGTTTCATCTTCTCTTTAGGTTGTTGATCAATTATATAATTTCTGCCTCGATAAATTGGTTTACCAAAGTGTTTACCAGTGAAAATTTTTGTGCTTTTGGTAGTTGCTTTTATTTTCCTCCTTTGATGTTTTATATAAATTTATTGTCCTTACAGATTTCTTAAAGTATTTTTATTGTAGGTCGCAGAGATTGTTGGAGGTGCCATTCGCTGAAGAATGTTGAACACTTGATTCTTTCATTATATGCCGTGTTAATTAAGAAGTGTTTTTTTGGGAAAATAGAAAGATTATTGTCACTAATCAAGAATTTGTGCACAACTCTTAAGAAATGCATGAAGGAGGAAAAAATGCATATTATATTGCGCCATAGCGAAAACAAGGATACATGCAAGTCAAGTGGATTAGGATAATTGAATGTATGGATACTAAATAACTGTTATCCGCGCGACAATGTTGGATATTCTAATCCGGTCAATGCCACGACCAATGGCGTCCATCGGGCCATGCTTACTATGGATTTGTTGAAAATTTTGCAAAATTTCTGTTGTATGGCAGTTAAAGTGGTTTGATGAATTAGAAGTTGAGGTTATATATTACTGTGGTATCATTGTACATAGTTGAAATTAAATTCATTTTCTAGGGGTAGTTTTTTGTTTCTTAGACTTTCGGCGGGATACTTGAACTAAAACTGCAACATGTGAAAAGTGAGCAAGTTCACTATTATGTCCAATTTTGGTGTTGAGTTGGTCCTTTAGATATTGAATGTTGACCCCATAAAATTGATTAAAAATTTTAAATTAGAAAATATAATGCAGATGAAAACCAGAAAGAAAACTTTTAATGGCATCTATATATTTTCAACCTATTTACCTGCCTTCAAATGCATTGTGATATCACAAAGGAGTATTATAAAGTGATAAATGATTCATTCATTCTTGCGTATAGGTTTTGATTTTTTGTGTGCAGTTTTCTATTGAAATATAAGGTGTCCAATACAAAGTAGATCTCTGATAATATCACAAGATATAAGAGAAATGTAGCGGAAATAAATTTAAAACGCACATTCATATTATGTCACCATTCATGTAAAACAACATTATACATGGGATTTATAAGTGTTCAAAGGTGATTCTAGACTCCTCCTACTGAATACGTTCAGACACAAATAAGTAGTTTCACACATATAATGAACAAACAACAAATTAAGCAAGAAATATAATTTATAAAAAGAAAATTCCTAATCTAGTTTGAAACGTCATTGCGTCTAACTTTCATCTATATATCAGGTATGTTATTACTATATGACTTCAATTAGTCAATTCATATTGTTTGTATCACAAATTATACGGTCATTAAATTCTTTACCTAACAAATTAATGTATATGATTATTATGTATTTTCAAATTTTAGTCTTTTATTGAATGCATCATTAATTAGTTCCAAGTTTTCATATTGATGCATCTTATATAGAGAGGGGTGGGTTTCAACCAAAAGAAATATATATTAGAAAAATACAATAATAAATACAAAGTCGTATAAAAAAATTATATTATCTACTTTGATATATATATATATATATATATATATATATATATATATATATATATATATATATATATATATATATTTGGTAAGATCGATTTCTGTTGATACCAGCTCGCTCTAAACTAGTCTGTATATTATTAAAAATAAAGAACGCTTAGGACAAATTTAGAATAGAACATTAGGACAATATTTGTAATGACGTTTAATTTAAATTTAATTTGAAAGATAAGTGCATTGATTTGAATTTGAATTTGAAGATAATATATTTCTAACAAACTTTATCTCCAAAATGATATTTAAAGATAATATATTACTAACATACTTTATCTCCAAGATGAAATAAATTTTTTTAAATTTTGAATTGGTATATGAATATGCAAAATCATAGGGAAAGTAAAACACGACTCTCCAGCCATCATAACTAAACTTTAACTTAGATATAAATAAAGTAAAATCGTATATAAGCTACAGATTTTGTTGGGATAACTTTTAAGTTTAAAATGTTATTAGTTATTAATTTTGAATTGATAATCCTTATCTACTTGAGAAATTCAAATGCAGCATTAAGTTGTTAAAAAAAAAAGATACTAGCATTAAATCATGCCATCTACACTTCTATTTTTACTTATTATGCGAAATTTACTAAAAGAGTAAGTTGTTATATAAGGTTGTTTTAAGGATTAGATTTTATATAATTTAATTTGAATAGAAAGATAAACTTATTATTTTTGAAACAGTCTTATCTTAACTAATTAAAGATAAAGATAAAAATTTTGAATGCAATTAGGTGGATATATATATATATATATATATATATATATATATATATATATATATATATATATATATATATATATATATATATGAGTGCGGAATAAATCACATGGTAACCAATTTGTTATTCATAAAATTCCTTCAAGTTTGCCAGAGTCGTGATCTGTTTTGCAAAAAGAGCAAATGTTTGCTTATGGGACGAAAGTGCTTTATCTTTGGACATAGATAGTATACATACTGCAAATTGTACTCAAGTAATAAGTACTATATCGTAAGATATTTAATAAAGCTTGAACTGCATGGTAAGTACGTATATGTTTTGTTATTTAATGCAAAATTGTATAAATAAGTTTTTCAAATTCTTGGAGGTATATAGAATATGTGGAACTAGCAAAGGTAAATGCAGAATGAGGTCCTTCGTTCATCAATTATTGCATGGTATGTTCATTTTAGAAAATTTTATCGAATTCAAGAAATTATAATGTTTATGGTTTCTTTTTCCTTTTCGTGCAATAATATTGCAGGATTAGATGTATACAGGACTCTTGGTGCTCTATTAACTATTTATCAGGAATCCTCCTACTTTAGTAATTTATATCACCGATCTCATGTGCAATAATAGAGTACATTTCTTATATTTATTTGTTTGATGTTTGATACTTTTCTATTTAGTAGATTAGTAGACTATTAATGATAGTTGGTTTCATTACTTTCATGGACATATAATGCACATTTTTCTATTAGTATTTGAAAAACATGTTTATATGAATATCGTTAAGTTGCAAGCTTTTGATAATATAAGAAGAGTTATATAAATGACACGTGAATTGATTGAAAATTCGTAGGTTGATCAACTAAGTGATTGGTGACCATTCTTGGTGAATATCTACATACAAGGAGTGGTTTCAATGAGACTATTGAACACGGTGAAGAAGATTTATGAAATGTCTACTGAGGTAAACCTTTAGACGATGATCGCGTAATAAATAAATAGTAGTAATTAGCTTCTTAATTATTGCATAACAAATCAATATATGTTAGTTCAAGATCATATTTGAATAACTCTACTCTTAATTAGCATATTGAATCGAGAAACAAGTTTCTTGTGATTTAAATCCCAAAACAAAATACATATCTAATTAGAAAGATAAAGTTTTTGGATTGAGGTTAATGAGCCTTCAAATTCAAACTAACGATAAGTACACTCTCAGATGACTCTGGAAGAAGAATTGTTTTCATAATACAAATCATGATTATGTTTTATCTCAAGTAACTCCCGTGTGGTTTCAGTATTCTTTTTATGACATTATATTCTACAAAGTTTATATCTTTGTTAGATGAGATAAAAGATAAGATAAGGATAAATATACCTTAGAGTATATCTTTTTGAATATTCGTTATTTTCTTATTTGAGAGGAATAATTTAATTCTATCAAACTGGTATGATGTTCAATTTTAAATTTAAATAGAAAGTTCTTACTTCTTAACCTCTTACTTGACCAGCTCTATAGTTTAATACAAAAGTGTTACTAATTTTATAGGGAAAAAATTATAAGGACTTAAGAGTTACAAATAGAAAACCCATCAAACTGAAACAATTTGAAATGATTCGTGCTGCAGTACTTTTACGTTTTTTAAGGATTATTAAACACCATTATTTCAAGTCATCTGTTACAATTAATTAACATCAGCTTAGTTGTTATGTTTTACTGAATTCGCAAATGAAGCCTCGAGTAGAATCAAGATTGGGGACAAGTCTCTAGCCTAGCTGGAGTACTTTGGTTCAGTGGACTTTACTCAAAGAAAAAGTAATGAAGGAAATATTATTAGTGGAAGAATATTAAATTTAAATAGAAATTGAGTTGGAATGAAGTTCTTACTTCTTAACCTTCGTGTATAAATCAATATTAGTCTTTCTGCTCCTTTTTATTGTTCATTATAAGCTCAAGTAAAAACTCAATTAATTAACACAAGATTGGTTGCTATAGTTTCACAGAATTCGCAAATGAAGTCTCCAGTGCAATGAAGATTAGGACAAGTTTCTAGCCTAGCCGATGAGTTTTGGTTCAGTGGACTTTACTCAAAGAGAAAATCAACGAAGGAAATATAATTAGTGGAAGAATAAGAGTAAATGTTATAGTAATAAGTTAATACTATATTTCTCCACGTGGAGAAATAGACTGCAAATATGAAAATCCGAACAATTGAAGAATCAATAGATAGGAAAATAGTTGAGTTTTAAGGTTCATCTGTGATTACATTACATAATTGCTACTTTTATATATAAAGTTTCTTTCATAAGTTGATTTATTTTTTATTTATATTATTCTGCTAATAATAGTTTTGTTTCTAGCATGGGCAAAGAATGCTTCCCTACAAATGTAAAATGCTACAATTTTACAATATAATCGTATGTTCATTAAGCTTTCACTTGAATTCATATTTGAAATGTAACACTTGATTAATTAATTGGGGCTTTCACTTTTGTTGAATCGATCTATTCTATAATGGTGAGCTAATATCATGACTTTAAGATTTACAAATAGAAAACTCAAATAAAATTGAAACTATCTGAAATAGTTTATGCTAAAGTACTTTTACGTCTCTTAGGGACTATTAAACAAACTTAATTTATTTCAAGTCATTTGTTACAATTAATTAACATCAACTTAGTTGTTCTGCTTTTATAGAATTCACAAATAAGTTTCGAGTCAAATGAAGATTGAAGGCAACTTTCTATCCTAGCTGATGTGCTTTGGTTCAATGGACTTTACTCAAAGAAAAAAGTAAGGAAGGAAATATAATTAATAGAAGAATAAGAGAAAATTATATAGTCATTATTTAATTGATATATTTTATCATGTTAAAAAATAGACTTTGATATGAAAAGCTGAACAATTGTATACTCAATAAGTAGGTGAATAATTGAGTTTAATGTGCAATCATGATTACATTACATAATTACTAATTTTATATATATATATATATATAAAAAATTACTATGATGATTGATTTTAATGTTAACCACGCATCGCGCGGGCGCGGGTACTGTACTAGTTATTCTTAAAAGGAGAGTAGTATATTGGAACATAATTGGGGTAGTTGTTGGTTATGTAATAAAGGTAGTCAGTTTTGACTTGGTGTGGTTAAATTTAAATTTTGAAACTTGAATTGTAAGATAACTAAATTAGTAGGAACTTTTTTCCAGAATTTTAAAATTATCAACAACGAAGTAGTTCCTATTTCTTCTCTAAACTACCTGACCGAGTTCGTTAAATATTCCTTATATATATGGCTCAAGCCGTAAAACGTGGTCATTTTTGTTATTTGCAACTATCCACGATGAAGTATTTCCTATTTAATAGTGTACGGTAGTTTTTAATTTGAAAGTCAAACTAACAACATATCCACACGAATAGGAACAATATTCTCTGAAGTAACAGAAATATACACATATATATTAATCAATTTCTTACTGAATTTACAGATCATTAATAAACACAAACACCAAACTCTACTTATAAAGATAATCAATATCTCTTACTTGGATTTAGGCTCATGGTAGGGCTCCGTTCTTTAATTCTCTTAAATAATTTTTGCTCATAATATATAGAAGCCGTATATGTACACTGCAAGCAAGCCTGTAGTTACAAATTAGGAAACATAAATAATGTTATATTTTTTAAATTTGTAGTATGCCTAGATTTCTTTGATGGTAGATGCTTTATTACTTTGTCATTATACTGATGAGATTGATCTATTTCAATTAATTCATTAATTTACTTTTCCCGATATCTTTCTTTTTTGCAGGACATAACATATAAACCTGTATAAACCTGATGAGAAGCCATCAACGTAGAAGTGCCGTATCAGATAAACGGTGTTTTTTTTTTCTGTTTATTCTCATTTTCAAGATATAAGATGTAGGATATTAGTGTTTGGAACCACTAATTAATATTGGCACGGGGGTAGTAGCATTAGAGGTAATTTTTAGTTGTACTTCAAACAACCCTGCTCGAGGCTCTATAAATAGATCTCATGCCAATTCAATTATGCATCCTCTCGTTGGCTTCTAGTTCTATAAACACCAACCGAAGGAGCCATCTCTTTAATCACTATTTCGCTCTTTTTTTTTTCCTTTTTTTCCTTCTAGCTACTTCTACATTTAAAGAGTTTATTTACTCTTGTGTAAAAAATTTGATGACAAAGGAAAAAGTTGAGATATATTACAAAACTTTTTTTTAAAAAAAAAAAACAGAGAAGAAAAAATAATGGTGAAGAAAAATAGTGATTGTGTTGGCATTCTTGATTCTTGGTTGGTGCGATAATAGGAGTGGTGATTACTTTGTTAATCCCATTTTGGGGTTCAACCAACTCCATTCCTACTATCACACTAACCAAAAGAATCAAGTATACCAACACAATCACTATTTTTCTCGCCATCATTTTTTCTTATTTACTTTTTTTTAAAACTATTTCTCAACCTTTTTCCATTGTCCTCTAATTTTCTCAGTTCTCACAAGAGTAAATAAACTCTTTAATATAGAAGAAGTTAAAAGGAAAAAAAGGAAAAAAGAGTGATATAAAGTAGTGCTGTTGGTATTTATAAAACTTGAAATCAACGAGAGAATGCATGATAGAATTGAATGGAAGCTATTTGTAGGGTCTCGAATCTGGGTTGTTTGAGGTACGACTTAACATTATATCTAATGCTACTAACTCTATGCCAATATTAATAAGTGGTTCTGAATATAACTAAATGTTCCTTTTTCCATATTTGGAAAGTGAGAGAGACTAGCTAAGGATAAGAGAAAGACCGGGAGAGAGTTCAACCGTACATCCGTTAATATATACCTATCAAGATCAGCTAAATGGTTTTGTTCACCTTTTACGAATTTTTGCTTTACCCTTCATGCATGTGTGTACTCAACTTTCTTTTTCTTCACTCGTTTATCTTGGTTCTGTGATTGTCTGCAGAGCAAGGATGAGAATATGGTCCATATTGTTAACTACTATAAATTTGCAGATGAATCACTCAAAATTGGGCAAGTTGAGATAATATGTACATGTTTTTTATTCCAAAATTTTGTTCGTGAAAAACCTCATAACGTATTTCATTCTCTTAATTCTTATGAAAAGAAGCACCAAGTAATTATAGTCTTATTTCTATTGCTTGGCCTGATATATTACCTTTTAAAAGTTTTTGCCAGCCCATGGCGGATTGGCATTTTGGTTGTGCAGCCTAGCTCACGCTGCTGCTAGCACAATTAATATGTGTGAGCACACCATTGCTGGTGGCTGTTTAATACCAGTTTGTGGTCTTGGTCTGATATATTTACTTTTTCCTTGATGGAAATCATACATGCTGAATCTTATGTGTTTCGATGATCAATTACAGTAGATTTTTCTCTATGATACATCAATTATCTCGAGAATATAGTAAAGGGATCACTAATATATTGTTTCGACGGAGATATGAGACTTCGTCGAATAGGAGCGACAAGCTCAGCAAGTTCAGCCCTCTTTCTGCATCCATCTCTAATCTCTTGATTTGTTAATGCTATATGTTTTTCAATTATCAATTTTTTTGTTTTTAATTCCACAAACAACGTATAGATGGTATTGATATAAATTTAGTTGTTATTTTCTTGATCTCTTTCTACCGTTAACATGATGAAAAATCTATACTACTTCTATATCTACTTATACTAAGAGTGAAATAGTTAAATGCATGGTTTTGGCCAAACATGACATTTTTATTGCTATTCTTTTAGCTTTCTCGGTGCCAACTAACTTTACAAGAGAAGAAAAAGCACATGTCCAGAGCTTTCTGAAGTTATTTGGGAACAAAATTAATCGCGTGATTGTGATCTTCGTTGCGGATGAGCTTGAAGATAGTGATGAGACTTTGGCTAATCACTTAGGTCAAGCCTGCTCTGAACCTTTAAAGGTTAAATTATTGTATTGTGATATCTTGCAAACTAGGCTTCGAAATTAGCTCCTACATTATATTACATAATGTAGGTTGATGAGATAATATTTTGTGTGATCTATTATTTAAACAGGTTTCTTCTTTATGATCCACTCATTTTCCATTTATAGATCTTTAAAGGATAACTGTGCTTGCTTGAGAAAGAATTACTTCTTATACCTATCATTTTCATGTAGTTATTTTGATGTAGTTATTTTGATGGAGTTTCCATTTAGCAAAGAGTTCTTTTTTAAATAATTACAGTATTTGCTTAATAGTGTTATCCTCTATGCTCGGTCATAAGAATGAAGCTTATTGTGTAAATTGTACCAATAATAATGTAGTACTTTTCCAGAAACTCTTAATTCGTTCTGTGATAATAGACAAAATAAAGCTTATCGACAATAAGACTAAAGATCCACAAAAGAAAGGTGGCTTCTTGAGAGAACTTCTTTGCATGTGAATTTGGTGTATGAATAGAATCGTGGAAAGTTATATTCACGCATTTGTTTCAAGGAATCTAAGGTATGTGTTTACTATCTACATCATGGTAATTTAGCCATAATCAGGTTTAGGAGGCTAAGTGTCAATGCTAAGCCCGGCAAAAATGAGAGAGATTCACGATTGTTGTTGCTTAAATGTATCTGGTAATGAAATTAATCTGTTTTTGCTATCATGACCATGCAAAGAATGGGATAGTATCATTTTTTTCATATCCTTAAAAAGCTACCAACAGAGTATTGGATCTTTACATATCTTAAGAAACTTTTTCCGAAATAGTACTAAAGAGTAAAAAATTTAAGTGTAGATAAAATTGTTCAAGTAGGAAAAATAAATAGAGTTGCAAAAAAAGAAAACCTGAGAATTAGATGGAATCCAATATATTGGTATCTGTTAGGGCTTTTGGCGACAAGTTCATACTTTAATTCTGATGTGCAAAGAATAGCATAAAAGATAAATAAGAGTATATCCAGTTTATACTGCACTGCAGGGAGATTAATGCTCATCCATGGTATTGGTGTGTCATTTTCAAATTTAATTTTTGGAAGAATGTTAATTCTTTTTTAACTTTGAACAAAACTTGATACAACATAGAAATTTCATTAGTATCACAAAGATCTGGTTCATCTATTCTCTTCTTGCATTAAGATGGCCTTATAGTGAAAAAAATAATATTACAAAAATGAATTCGTCACTCATATTGACTCTCTTTCTCGTTTTAAACTCTAAGACAACCTTTGCTTTTGTTGCTTCTAACCTTATTTTATAGTGCAAGATTTTATATTAGATGAATGAATTGTTCATAAAGGATTAATCTTTTGTCGCATTTTCATCTCTACCTCTTCCTACTTGTATGACTTGGATGTATGATTCTACTTTGAAAGGCCTTACTTTTATTTTCGATGCATCTTTCACCAGAGAAGAGCAGGGTTGTAAGGTTTATTCTTCTTCAAAGTCACGCTTGGTTTGGTTTGAAGAACGATAAGTCTTTGTTTTTTTTAGCAAAACGCCAACTATTTATAATATGCATTCAAGATTATCTTTTATGGTCTAGCCAATAAGGCTTAGAATTATATTTTTTTATAATTTGAAGAGAGATGAAATTTTTTCCGCACTTTCGGCTAAAATATTAGATCGAAAAAACTTGTTTTGTTTGTACACCTTAATATTGAGAACTTCATAGTGAAGAAAAAGCTAAAATATGAAGCATTGTATACACAAATCTTAAATTCTTATTCGCCCCAATTGATGAAGAGTAAATAATGAATTAGTTTGTATGTCTGCAAAAATTTGATGGTCTGAAGCATGGTACAAAGTCTTCTCTTTTCAAGCTCCTTCTAAATTGAATCTTATTTTAATCTTTTATTTTGTTGCTTTTTCTTTTGTTCTTTTAAACCTTAGGCTTTAGATATGAAATGTAAAGTTGTAATGAATACTAATAGAGTCATAATCTTGGGATATGAAATGCGGAGAGGAATGTAAATTTGAGTCACGAATTGAATTTCAAGATGACGTCTCATTTGAATCTTATTTTAAGCTTTTTCTTTTTCTTTGATTTGTTTGTTCTATTGGTTTGTTCTTTTAAATCTTAGAACTCAATTTATGTTTGAGCTTTTTTTTTTCTACTTATTGGATCGAGCTTTTGACCAATATTCTGGATGAATAGTTGCGTTTAAAATTTGCTATGATTAGTTTAATTTTATACTCTCCGTCCATAGTGCGGGTATTATACGAGTTGAAGATTTATATTGCCAATCCAACTAATTTAGGATTGTCACATAATTTTTGATTCTCTAGTTCTAATTTCTTAGAGTAAAGTAAGATAATATTACCATATGTATGCATATTAATGCATTGGTAACAAAATATGATTTAAATACAAAGTTTATATATCTGCACGAAGTAAAATTATTGATGGTCTGTGTTATAAGAACACTTTTGGATTATAATCCATGTAGCTTTTGCATAAGGAGTCAGAATTTTAACATTAAGTATCCTATGATACAACAAACCTCAATCCTTCTCTAGATTCTACCATCATAAATTCTCAAGCCAAATAGATCCCGCTAGGGTATACAAAGTGGAAAAGGCTCATGGTGGTGGATGTAGCAATAATGGAGCGAAGAAAAAATTGAGTGATGATGCCAAGAGACAACTACTAAAAGAAAAGGAGAACCAAGGAACAACTTGGAAACAAGTACTAGTGTGCACAATTTATAGTAGCTTTTCATATATGGATATACTTTTTTAATGGAATACACTAAACTAAAATATAATTTCTTAGATTAATCACAAATCAGTGAAGTAGGAGACCATTACTGATCACGCTTAAAACTCATCCTAAAAAAAATAAGCGATCGTTGTAAATATAATTATGTTTAATAAGTTCGAGGTCGAATCCCGCAGAGAGAAACGTTAATTTATAACCTTATTTTCACCAAGTTTTTCTTTAAACAATTTCAAGAGTAATTTATAATGATTCTTGTATAGAAAAACTAATAATAAACAATGTAAGTAATGACAAATAGTAAATAGCTAGAGTAAAATTCAGGAGTAAAAGACCCAGGGCAATGACTTCCTCAATTATTGGGATGACGTATTGATTATCTCGCTCTCAATCTCGCTTGATTATTCCTATTGACATGAACTCCTATTTTGTCGCTAGTATTTTCCAATCACAAGCAACAACTATCTCAAACTGCTCTTCAAAGTTAGTCAAAGATGATTATATGGACTACTCACAAACATCACGATATATAAGAGCAAATTATTCCTAAGTCACTCCGTAAATTAACCTAAATAATTCCATAGTTTAAGTCAAAGTATCGTCATCCAACTAAATCTATCTCAAGCTACTTTTCCAAGTTATCTTAAGAACAAAAGGGCGCATTCAGTTGAGAGCTCTTCAATTAAAAGCAATACAAAACGTAGTTGAATGAATAGGAAATAAGAATTCAAACTAGAGTTAATCACGAAATATAAAGTACATCATCGAATAACGGTTCCATCATACCTTAGATGAAGTAATTAGTTACTCATGTTCATAACAATCATATCAGAAATATTCATGAACAAATAAATTATAAGAAGAATGGAAGAATTTAAGAAAAACTCTTGTAATCTACAAGTCTCCAGTGCTCTAGCCTCCTTTTACTCCTTCCCAGGTCAAAGATTTTGTTTTTGGGCATGTTTTAGGGCGTGTTTTAAGGCTTTTATATCATCCCCATAATCCCACATAACCCGGGAAGCCAAAGCAGGACGCGTTGCGGTAGGGCTTTTTCTGCAGGATGTCCAAAATTTCAACTCTTTGAAACTCAACCCTGTCGCGTCGTGCAGCGCAACGCACAACGTGGCGCGACAGGCATATTTTGCTGCTTTTCCAATTTTTTTTTAATTTTTCATCCACGCCTTGGTTTTCGATCGAGTCTCGGACTTCTACTCAAACTTCGAAGCTCCATTTCTGCTCATTTCAGCTCCAAGTCCATCAATTTTCTCCAAATGCCTTCATACACGATTAAAACCACGTAATAAGCTCAAGAACACTAACATATTAACTCATTTAATGCACAAAGGTTACAAATATGAGGCAAAACAAGGCTCTAAATATGTGTTTCCCGCCGGCCTTTTCTTTTAAGTATAACAAAATATTTCTCATATTGTCTCTACTCAATCTATTTAGGAAATCTCAAACAAGGCACTGTGAATTGTGATTCTACGAAAGTTTGTGATTATAGTTCAAAAGAATTGACAAAGTAGAGGTAGGGTTTGCTTTGTCTCCAACGTGTGCTTTTGATCTTTTTTCGTGCAGCATTGGGCTACGTAAAGCAGATCACCCAAGCTGTTGGTCGCCGACTCTGCTCTTTCCGGCGTTGATGCTTCTGTTTTCCTATCTTCCTTTTATTTTTTATTTTTTGAGTTTCGGTGGCTACGGCGGTTATGGTGTGTTTTTTTTATAGTTGTTGATTGTAGGAGGTAATAGAAGAGGTTGAGAGATGCGAAGGAGAAGGTCGGATGAAGTTCGTAGACGACATGGGAGCTGATTCTGCAGAGCCACCTAGAGAGGTATAGTTGTTGTCTAGAACATACATAAAGTTGTTTTTCACTTTACAGTAGAATGTTCAATATTTTTTTATGTGATTTGAGAACACTCGCGTGCATGATCAGATAAACCTTAACTATGTTCAAAGTATTTTCTTGTAGTTCCTTGGAACATCTCACGGGATGTTTCATGCATCTGATATTATGTTCTTACTACCGTGGTGATTCCTTAAACTAACAAATTTCAAAACATTGTGCAGCCTGAGTACGTGCAGCCTGAGTACGTTACCAGTGTCATTCCACCAATGGTGCTGAAGACTTGCTTGGATGATCATGAGCATTTTCAATCGAAGATAACTGTCAGCTCGTCGCTTATTGGACGAATGCGTGAGTTCAGGATTGTGCTGCGTACAAGTGGTTTGTATGACAAGTTCAAAAACAGTATCTTTGGCCATTTCTTGGACTTGCCGGAGGAGCCATCGTTTCCAACCAGGTTGGTGCACAATATTTTGCTAAGAAGAGTTTTGTGCAATAAAGAAAAAGAAGCTTGGTTCAATTTCAATGGAGTGCCTGTTCGTTTTGGCCTCCAAGAGTTTGCTTTGATGACAAAGCTGAGATGCCAAGCCTATCCAAGTGTCCAATGGGAGGCTGCGATGAAAGAGAGGGGCAGGGAGATGTGGGAGTATATTTCAACGGCATGGGAGGATGGGAAAGCAAGGGCAGTTACTGCTCCCCGGTTGCTGAGTTTGATATAAAATGAGGAAGTTCCTGAACGGTACAAGTTTGGGCTTGCCATGGCTTGGTTTGTTAACTCAATATTGTGCCCCAAGGACAAAAAAGCTGGTATTGAGGAATTACTGGTCTGCCTTGCATATCTTCCAAATGAATTTTCCAAGTATCCTTGGGGGCGGTAAAGCTTCGAGCTGACCATTGAGTACCTGACGAAGCCCATGGCTGATCGTGCAGCTAGCAAGGCTAAGGACGGGCCAAATTACAATCTTTATAAGTTTCCTTGGGCAATTGTGGGTTGGGTATTTGAAGCAATACCTGCGCTTCGTCCCAGGGATTTTCCCAAGGAGAGTACCATTCCAAGGATGCACAGGTGGATCACTGAAAAGAATGAAAGAGACTCCCGAAGGCTGTTTGAGAATGTTGCAAAGCCTGTAAGTACTTTACCTACAATTTTCTAAATGTTGGAACATCTGCAATGTCGTTATAATCATTGCTGTTAATATTAAGAACGTCTTTTCAGATGTTCGATCACGACAGATATGATGTTTCATTTTTACTGGTGTTAAATGTCGAACAGTAATAAAGATGTTCTGAACACTCTTTGTGATGTTAAGGTTTATTTCTCTTATACATTGTATTCTTAACAAATATTTATGGTATGTAGGTGGTGCACCCTTTCATTGACCCTATCGATGCAGAGAGGGAAGATGATACCTTTAAGAATATTGAGCCGTTTGTTGATGGGGGCGATGAGGTAATTGATCAGCTTGTTGTGATGTTGGAGGGGGCTAGCTCGATCGTTGGTGGTGATCGAGTGACAGTTTTTAGGAATTGCCCCAGGACCCCTCCAAGAGAGGTAATTGATGAAGGAAAGGTTGGTAAAGAATTTGTTAGAGGAGGTGTTGGTAGATGTGAAACACAAGTTGGTGATGAGATTGGTGGTAGGGCTGGTCGTTTTACTAGTGGTATTTTTAGTGGTAGGGGTTTGTTCGAAGTTGGAGAAAGGTCTAGGAGGAGAGAACATGAGAATGTGCAGCCTAGTGTCTGCAGTTGCAAGTGCCACGACTGCCTTCAATGGCGACAGGGACTGGATCAGAAGCTTGATGCGATCCAGCTGTCGCTTGCTAATTTAGTAGCATCGTCGTCAAAGAAGGAGAAGCAGCAGCAGCGACCAAAGAGGCATATTTTGTTGTCCAGGATGCTCCAGGCAAAGAAGAACAAAGGAAAGAAGAAAATGACTGCTGCAAAAATGGCAAGGTTAGTAAAACATCCAATTAGAATTTTTGAACATAAAAGGGACGTTCTTCTATTAAATCTAGAGATTTTTTCAAAATTTTTTTTTCTTTTTGGAAATTTAGAGAGAAAGCTCAAGTCTGGCTCACAAATCTCGAGAGATTGCCAGTGACACTGTACAAGGCACTCGACATTCACAAGAAAACTGCATTTGATGCTTTCTTGGAGGAGAAGAAGGAACAAAAGACTGCCTTCCTGTGTCACGAGTTCAATTACTTGGATTTTCTGGACTTCCTGGACGTGAAAGAGTGGATGTGGGATAGTGTAAGTGCATCTCTTTACTTCTATTGTTTTGTTAGTGTTTGGTTTTTATCGAAGAACGAACATTTTTTACTCCGTTCGGAACCTGATGGTCCTATGTTCGTTGAACATTCGACTGGCTGGTCCAAACATAAAATAGTATGTGTCGGTATAGTTTTATTCACAACTTCTAATTTGTTTTATTCTGCAGTTTATGGATGAGTACTTGGCCTTGATGCGTGTGAGGCATAAGGCTTACCCCCGGCATTATGATAGCTCTGATCTTATCCTCGATCTTTCATTCTTGACCAACTTGTGCGTACGATACGATGCGGCTGAAGAGGAAGCGAAGGGGTTTGATTATGCCAGAGGTAAGTCTCCATACCCGGGTGGAAGGAAGAGGGATGGTGTGAAAAGACACTTGGCCGAATATAACATTGAATGCACGCATTATGTTACATGCGTCTTTCATTTAGAGGAGGTAAAGATCGATGTCTACAACTGCAACATTGGGTTGTACAATGAAGACCGCTTTGATTCAATAATGGGGCCAGTAATGTACATGTTCCCAATATACATCCGGCAGTCGGGGAAATTCAACCACCTCCCTCCTGAAATCCAATCTATGGAAATATGGCCGTATGAGTGCATTGAAGGCCTTCCAAGGAATTTGACTGGTACTGCATGTGGAGCGTATGCCATCATATTCCTCGAACATTTGTTGACTAACACCCCGATGGAATTGCTGTGTGACAATGTGATAGAAGACTGTCTTGTTCAATTTGCTGTGGACATATTCCATGGCAAATTAGTCCCTTAGTATGGGTTGTAAAATTTGGATAATTATGTTTTTTGTTTTTGATGGGTTGTAATATATGGATGATTACCCATTTTTTGATGATATATATGGCAAATGATGACTATTGTTTTGCATTACACTGAACATCGAGTTTACATTATTAGAACATCTGTATGATGATAAGATTGACTTAAAAATATTAAAAATTGTAGACTATTGGAACAACATTAGTTATTATCGGAACATTATGTTGTACGTTCAAATAGTCTTTAACTTAATGGATATTTGATGTTCAATAACTAGTAAACAGGGAAACAACAGCAGATGTTCTGAACATTAAAGTTTATACATTGATAATCAAGAACCATGCAAAAACATTCTTGATCGTTCAAAGATTCAGCGCTTTACAAAAGTATGCTAATTATATTAGTATTTAAGACATTACTTAATAAACAGTCATATTAACATCCTGGTCAAAATATGCATTTTTACTTCAACGCAATGCAGTCCCTTCTTGTTTCAAGGTTGCTATCTGGAGCATGGTCTTTATCCTCTTTATTTCTTTCAATATCTTTTTGACGTCCCTATTGTACTATTCGAAGAATTCCTCAAATTTGAACTTCCAACCCCAAACTTCAGCACGAAGTTGTTCCAAAATATCATTTGCACGTTCTTGTCGTTCTGCAGAAGTGTTTCGACTTTTTCTTCCTCCTCTTAGCTTGGCTGATCCTCTTCCCGTTTTCCTTCTTTTTGCTTGGCTGATCCTCTTCCTTTTCTTCCTTCTTTTTGCATGGCTGACCCTCTTCCCGTTTTTCCTTCATTTTGCTTGGCTTCACTTCTTCCCGTTCTTCCTTCGTTTTGCTTGGCTGACCCTCTTCCCGTTCTTCCTTCTTTTTGCTTGGCTTCACCTCTTCCTTCTTGTTTCAAGGTTGCTCCCTTTCTCGTTTTTGCTACTCTTGACGTGGATGCTCTTGTATTGGTTGCTCCTGTTCTTGCAGTAGTAGAAACTATAGAGGAGGAAGCTCGGCGAACCATTTTTATTTTTTATTTTTGGCTGAAAATTATAGGTTGTAGGGGTATAGAGTTCTTTGAATGGTTTGATCGAGTATTTATAGGAGAAAATGAGGTGACCGACTTAAGTGTGTTTTATCCAGACAATCCAACACTAGCCGTTATGTATTTTTTAAAATTTTTGAAGTGACGCATTCATTGCTTTGCTTCAGATTTGAATTGAAGGGGATAGCCGTTAAGTGTATAATGATGAGTAGTGTAAAAAATACTAATAGACTACTGGAAGGGTATAAATAATTTTGAAACATGAAGATCAATTTGAATTATAAACGTCAAAAACCAATAGACTAATGGAACGAGTATATGATGATTGAAGATGTTCTGACTTCCGCGGGAAGGATTAGGAACCCCTGGTCACAATTAAAACACGTCTACTAACCCCAACCATTCAATGTGAATAGGCGCCTCTTTAAATCATCACATATGCAACCGAAAAGGAACCAAGCCTGGTTTCTATAAATGTTAAATGTCTGCACAACAACAACAACAACAACAACAAGGCGAAACAAAAACAATGCCTCGCAGAGTAAGGCACCCAAGAGCACCAGAACATGATAGTGGAGTTCCAAGTACTAGTAGGTTCACTGAAATCGATCATGTCCGTGAAGATATTGCAGATCTGACCTCAGATGTTGATCAGATTGTAGTATATATAGGAAATGTGGAGGATCAAGTGACGTGATTAAGAACTAGATTCGATGAATTCCGTGAGGATATGAATCTTATTAAGCGTATGCTTCGTGGTATTCAAGCTGCACTCGAGATTGATCCCCAAAACTACCCTTCACCACCACAGCCTCCAGCGGAACACATGTGAAATGAAGAAATAACCTCCTTTCAAGTCTAGTCATTTAAGAAGATTTTCTATTTGTCTTGAATGTCGTGTTTTGAAGTGTTGTCCTTTACTTTTCAGTACAATTTAGCATGTTTTGAATATTTATGAATGTTGTTTTGCATTACACTGAACATCCCGTTTGCAGTATTAGAACATCCGTATGATGATCAATTTGAATTATATACTACAAAAATAATAGACTTTTGGAACGCCATTGATAAATGCTCGAAACATTAACTTAAACGTTCAAATATATAGATCTTAGTAGTACTCGATGAACAACAATTGGTATCAAATAAACCTAGCTACAATGAAACAAAAAAAAAACTGCCCAAGACAATAAGAAATACATCTTCCACCGTTGCAATTTAGCCTCTAACTTACTGATCTTCAATAAATTTATAGTATTACAAGCCCTTAATTTGTCAACTTCCTTCACCAAATTGGCCCTTTCTTCACAAACTTCATCAAGTGAAATTTTCAACTTGTTTAAAACCAATGTAGTAGGCTGGGGATACTCCTCGTCACACCATTCCCAAAATCCACAATTGCTAATACCCTTGCGGGGACACTTGCAAAATTTTCGTCCAGCATTCGACTGTGTGCCCGCCGTGAATTGAATCGCAGGTAAGCCACCCCAACATCGACGATTTTGAGAGGAGCTGCGAGAACAAGTTGATCCTTGAGACATGGTTGAGTTAAGAAGAAGACGAGGTAGAGGGGGTAGGGATAACTTATATTTCAATAATGGGGTAAAAAGACCTAATTAATTGAATGGTTGGGGTTGTTCCACGTATTATAAGGTAATAATTCCGTCTGGAGTGGGTTAATAGAACGGGTTGGATTAATGTAAGTTGTGGAGCAGGTCGCTCCACGTATTTAAAACGGGTTGCTCCACTTTTTTTAGCATTAGAAAACCATGTTTGGCACGTAGAGGAGATTGTTCTAATATCTATAAACAAATGTATCCGTTGTATTAGTACTAGAAGCACCAAAAAAATTCCAAAGATTGATGCAAAAACATCTAATTTACGTCACGAACATGGGTTAGTATGTTCAGTTCAAATAGGTGCCTATTTTAATATGTAGTGTTCCAACCTTTAATATGATTGTAATAAGAAACTATATAACATGAAAAGATTAATAAGTCTTTATATTTAAGGTTAAATCATCATTATATAGATTATCCATTAGTTAGAACAACATCTAATGAAATACTCAATAACTTAGTAATTGTTTCATTTGATATAACTAAGTAATCGCTTTCAATAGATATAAATGAGTATACTCTAGTAGAACTTTTATGAGTAAACACTTCCAATAGGCATACTACTGATGTAGTCACATTAAATACACATAATATTGAGTAATCTCTTTGAATATACATAAATTTCCAAAGATTGATGCAAAAAACATCTAATTTAAATCACGAACGTGGGTTTGTATGTTCAGTTTATAGTAGGTGCCTAATTTAATATGTAGTGTTCTAACCTTTAATATGATTGTAATAAGAAACTATATAACATGAAAAGATTAATAAGTCTTTATATTTAAGGTTAAATCATCATTATATAGATTATCCATTAGTTAGAACAACATCTAATAAAATACTCAATAACTTAGTAATTGTTTCATTTGATATAACTAAGTAATCGCTTTCAATAGATATAAATGAGTATACTCTAGTAGAACTTTTATGAGTAAACACTTCCAATAGACATACTATTGATGTAGTCACCTTAAATACACATAATATTGAGTATTAAAATCAATACTTGTATGATTTGAAGTCTTAGTTGTTGTAGATACACAAAGAATGTCTGTAATTGAGCTACACATAGATTGTAAGATCAACAAATAGATTACTAATGTGTCTTTCTAGTGATATAACGTCCAATCTATGCTACAATTCGTTAGAATACACTTCTTAATATTTAAAATTGTTAATTGATCTAGAATCAACCCTACACTCCTTATCAAAATAACTTAATAATTACATTTTGGTGTAATTAACGGTATATATTTTGGTTTACTTACACATAGTATGTCTTGGAATCTTAATAAACTACTAAATCATTGTTTATGTATTTCAAATGATCCTTATATTAGTATTTATCAACTAATCCTCAACGGTACAAAAAAAAACATCAGTATGAAGATCCAGAACAGACTTACGACGTTCGAGAACATTCAGCACAAGGTTCAGAACAGGAGATTGAATGTTCTCTAAATGCTAGGAATTTTTGCGGTTTGGGATTAGGGTTAGGGTTAGGTTTTGGGGTTCAGGGTTAGGGTTAGGGTTCAAACATCGTTTATTATGTTCTGAACGTGAAAAAAGTACCTTTTATTTTTGAGCAAACGCGTTTCATTTTAAACGAACTACCTAATTGATTATTATGTTTGGCACGTTCAGAAGAACGTTCTAATATCTCAAAAAAGAAATGTACCCCCGCCCCGGGCTCTATTTTATACAAAAATGGGACGCGCGTGGAATTCGGAACAAAAAAAAAAGGTGGGGCCTTAATGGCAATTATGACAACCCCAAAAGTGAAGTTTTAATTAAAAATACGGCTGATCAGTCTTATCAATTCCATCATTTCAAACATCGAACACCCGCCCCTTTCTTCTCTTACACACTTCTCAAGTCTTCTTCTCGAGTCTTCTATTTCTTCGCCGGCCATCTACATAATGTTCTCCAGTAACATCTAAAGGTAAATTTTGTACTATATTGATGTTTTCAAGTGAATCGAGGTTTATTTTTTTGCTATTTGGCTATTTCGATAAAGCTAGGGTTTTTACGCCTTCTTTCTGGTTCTGGACTGAAATTCTCGTGAAAATCTCTGCTTTTTATGGATTTTTTCGTCAAATAGTGCTGTGTTGTTGTACAAATAGTGAGGCTTTTGCATTTTTGTGTTAATAACGATTTTAAGGCCAAACTCCTTCTGCTATGTCAAACATCTTCATACTGTGCTCTGAACTTTTGTTAGGATGTTTCAACTTGCTGATGCATTTTAGATGGATGTTGTTAAAATATATGCTGGCATGTTTATGTTAATAACGATGTCAAACATCTTCATACGGTTCTTGGACGTGTGTTAGAATGTTTCAAGTTGCTGATGAAGTTTAGGCGTAAACTTATGTAGTGGAAGTATTATCAACTTAACATATAATCTGATAATTTTCATTCATACTTAAGGAAACAAAATACATATACAAAAGTACTTGACATAATGCTTAGACAAAAGTACTAGATACAATCCTTAAATAAAAGTTCTAGTTGTCAGCATTGGGGGAATTTGGAGGAGTAACAAACTGATCCGGATTCATCCCTTGTTGGATAAGGAGTCCCAAAAGCATTATTTCAATACGCTCCGAGCGCTGAACTAACACTTGCCTTATGCTCCATACATCAGCAGATAAGCGGTCCACAACATGGTTGATTGCAGTAGTGTCAGTTTGTATACCGGCAATATCCCAGGCGATGTTTCCATAATATTCGTTATGGTCAGGTTCGGCTGGGGCATAGTGGCCATTAGCGACAACTTCGTTTTGGTTATTTTCCATTTGTGTTTGTTGTCTATGAAGAAATTTTGATAATTCAAGTAGGAGGATAACTGTGTGTATGGAGGAACAAGGAAATGTATGTATTTATAGATGAATTAAACATAAAAAATACCAAAAGGCGTGATATGAACATTGAAAAGACGTTCACTACTCTCTAGGTGATGTATCTGGATTAATTAATGCCTTTTTTCGTATGCAGGTTTTGAGGGATGCTTTCACACCTTTTAATTGCACAAGGCAACCCTTCGCTTGAATCAGCATGACTATTGCATTACACTGAACATCCCGTTTGCAGTATTAGAACATCTGTATGATGATCAATTTAAATTATATACTACAAAAATAATAGGAATTTGGAACGCCATTAATAAATGCTCGAAACATTAAGTTAAACGTTCAAATATAAAAATATATAAAATTGTCAAGATTAAAATTCAAAAAGCAACACTTTGAGTTTGGGAGGATTGTCCACTATCCACTCGTTTCGGGCAAGTAGTTTTTTTGTGGCCTGACCTTTTGCAGATGCTACATTTGTTTCTCCTACTTGAAAATACTTCACCAACTGATGGTATCCACTTTTTCCTTCGTCTGCCCTTACCCACGTCGATGAAAGGAGGCAATATTCGTCTCTCAAGCAGCTCAGGAGGAACATTCCAAAATTCTTCCGGTGGAACAGCATTGATTGGTTCTGCATAGGCAAGCATATATGACTCTAACTTGTAATATGCAGAAGTGAAGTCATAGACGCACGCTCCATAGTCTTCTGGACGCAGCATTCTGATAGCTGCCATAGCATGTTTACAGGGTATTAAGTCAATTTGATACTCTCTGCACGTACAAGTTCTGTTGAGTAAATCGACTTCTGCTCCCTAGTGTCGCACCCCACTTTAAAAGCAAAGTAAAGTGGTTTACAACTTGGGGTAACTCGTTAGGAGTTAGAGTTTTGGAGTCGCCACCTAATATAGTTTCTAAGGTGTATTAGGTCACCTATTAATTTCTAATTCAATTTAAAAAATTAACTACAGGTTGGTCTACGAGTCGGAGATTTGGGTAAGTGTTCGAAATAACCTAGAAGGAAGGGGTTAGGCACCTTCTAGGTTCCACTAAATGTGGTTCCCGACCGATTTTTATATTGGGTTTAAATATATTGCTTTAGAAAAGGACAATAGCTAAATAAGGTAAATAAATGAGTAATGGGCTGCAAAACAAGTAAAGTAAGCAATTTAATGTATTTGCATTAACAATTTTAAACAAATAGTCGTGTTGCACAAATAGCCACAAAATAATAAATAACTAAATAAACATTTGAATATCCCTAGGTTTTATTATCCTATTCGGATCAGAACCCGGCTTTCGTAAGGGACGATAGTTTCAGAATCCACTATCAAATATAGCTCGGGTAGTTTCTATTATATCCGAGGGGCTTAGTTCCCTTTAACCCCCATACCCTCTTTAAGTATTTAACTAAAGCGCTAGCTAATATTTTAAACGTCCTAAAGGTTTACTAACGTCCTACTTAATGTCTCGGAGGCCATTGATACTACTAATATAAATGTAAAATATCTAGACTCCCTAATTGTGTTAATGCCCCAATCTAGACTCTTCTAGTCGTCACATAAGGAGTATGGTCATGCAAATCACACAAGTCAAATAATATCATGTAAGCAAAATATTTTTAAAAGCTTTAAAAGTAGGCCTCCAAATTAAAACAACTAAGTTGTAATAAAGATGCAAAGCCTTCATGCTACTGTTAAATTTTCAGAATACTCAATTTTGCAGAAATAAGCCAGCTCCCTGCACTAATTTAATCTAAAAAAAAAATTGTCATGCATTAACTAAGTAAAACTCAGATTTTCAGATTCACGCAAAACATTTCAGTTTTCAAGTAGCACTTCACATTCTCAACATATCTTATGATTTCACTCATTTCAACACACAACAAATAAATAGAGGGTAGAAGGTGGCCCCTGCTTAACCAAATATTCACATTACATAGCAGTAACTTATATATAGTTGTAGTTGTACCTGCAACGTTAGCGCAAAATACTAAGAAAAGTTCAATACAAGTTACCTTCCAATGAATGGATAACTTTTGTCAATACGAGCCTCTGGACAAGTCTTTAATGTGGCTCCCAATAAAATAATGAAAAATAGAGTAGTGTGTTAAAGGATAAAAGAAGTGTAGAGAAATATGTGGTTAAGTTGTGAGTTGTGAGAAGTGAGAATGTTGGAATGTGTGTAGAAGATGTAATAGCAAGTGATGATGAATCAATATGTTAGAAGATGTGTGTAGGAGAAGATGAGAGTCAGTCCTCAATGAATGTGAGAAGTAGGTGTATTTATAGTATTTTTGAAAAAGAGTGGTTAAGGAATATGGGAGGTGATTGGGGAATTTAGGCTTAATGGGAGGGATTTGATTGGATAAGATTAAGGGGAATGATTTGAGGGTGATTTGAATGATTTTCTTCAATAATGTATGTAGACTTGAAAGTGGGGGAAATGGTGACCTAAAATTAGGAAGAAGAGGAATTAGGGAGATTGTGAATGGGAGTGAATCAAGGGAGAGATTTAGGGAGATTGGAGGAAAATTGGGGATTAGATTTGGGAAATGAACATGGTACTAAAAGTGGAGTAGGGACACTGGGGAATTTTTAAGAATAAGATCAGGATATATTTAGGAGAAGATTTGGGGGGATGAACTTGGACAGAAAGACGTATCTAGACTATTATTTGGTCTAGATTCAAGGTAGAATTAGGAAGAAGGTTTGAGATTTAGAAATTCAAATAATAAGGATGTATTTGGTTAGGAAATTTGGCTAGGTTCAGAGTAAAATGTAAATAAATAAAAGTAAATAAAGATAAATAAAGAATTATGGGTAGTAATTTTGAAATATGGAAGAATTAATAATAAAAAGGAATTTGGACACTTCAATTGGCCAATATTTAACTTAAAAGTGTAAAAATGATATATATATATATATATATATATATATATATATATATATATATATATATATATATATATATATATATATATATATATATATATATATATATATATATATATATATATATATGTATTATAAAATGCACAAATAAATATTAAATAAACTCAAATTAAATTATTTAAATATATATAATCATAAATAATTATTAATTTGTACAAATAATCACAAATTAAAATATACTTGACATGTAGCCTAAATGACGTAATTATATAATATATCTACTAATATTATGAATGTACTAATTTCACAAATAGTCACAGTTTTGAAAAATAGCCTAAATGATGCAAAAATTATATAATATAGCCACACTTAGGTATATAATATATAAATAGAGGATAACGCACGTAAATGCATGATTTCTAATGCACATTTTGCACAAATAGTCACATTGCACCCTTAAGTTGAATTATGGCCAATTTTAGAAAAAAGAGGGACAAAATTAGGTGTCAACAGCTGCCCCTCTTTGCCCGGGGATGATGAAAGAGTCTTCGGGCAAAGATAGTTGACGGAACAGCCAATTTTGTCACGACCGGTAGGCAGAAGATTGAAAGGGGAAGAATGGGAGTTTTGAGGTGTTTTTGGCCGAACCCCGGTCTCTGAGTTGCCTACATATCTCAGATTTCACGAGAATCAGGCCGTGTGTAGTTCTAGAATGGCATGTTGCCTGTGTGAGATATTTATGACGCACGATTTAGATGTAAAGACTAAACTTATCCAAGTATGTAAAGTTTGGATTCGCGTATGCTTTGCCTTTTCGGCGGAATGAATGATGACTAAAGTGAGGGTACTATCGAAAATGAGATAACATCAGTAGGTCGATCGTGGGAAAAAAGGCTTATAATCGTCCTAGTTATGAAAATGTGGCGCGCTACACACCCATAAAGGGGAGTTTATATGTACCTAGTTTTCACTTCATCTCGATAAATGGGTCATCTTGCCTTCAATATTGCCTTGAATGAGCTGAGAGATATTGAGAAGTAAAGCACGATGAATATGCACGATTCAAATAGGCAGGCACGAATAGGAAGGAATACGAAGAAGAAGTAATCCTTTTGATGTGCAAGTCGTCGAGGAACCTAGTCACTTTCTGGCTGATGAATTGCAGGCCGTTGTCCATGACTATTTCCTTAGGTGCTCCAAAGCGACACACGACATATCGCCTAAGGAAGTCAATCACCTCTGTTTGTCATATCTTGCATATGCTGCTGCTTCGACCCATTTGGTGAAGTAATCGGTGATGACTAGCAGGAAGCGTACTCCTCTTGGCGCGGCGGGGAGAGGACCAACTGTGTCCATTCCCCATTTCAAGAATGGATACGGGGAGACTATTGAGTGGAGCGGCTCTGCCGGCTGATGGAGAAGATGCGCAAACCTTTGACACTTGTCACATTTCTTGACGAAATCATTGGTGTCCTTCTCACTACGCGAATCAACTTGCGTGCTAATGCTTTGCCCCCAGAATGATTGCCACAACAGCCTTCGTGGACCTTTCGCATCACATAGTTGATCTGGTTTGGTCCCAGGCATTTCGCAAGGGGTCCGGCGAACATCTTGCGATGAAGATCACCATTGATGATCGTATACCGAGCAGCTTTTATTCTGAGTTTGTGAGCGGCTTTCGCGTCAACGGGCAGAGTTCCATGAAGAATGTAATTTGTAATCTCATTTCGCCAATCCCAAGTTGCGTTTATAGCATTAACTCCGAACTTTTCTCGGTCTATGGTTGTGCAGAGTAGTTGAACGACAGCCGAGGAGCTGGCCGCCCCAATTTCTGCTACCGACCCCAGATTTGCCAGAGCATCTGCCTCATGGTTCTCTTCTCGGGGGATCTAAAGCGCTTCCCATTCGTCGAACTGGGCCAGAAGTTCTTTCACACGGGCAAGGTACACTTGCATTCTGGATTCTCATGCAATGAAACCTCCGGTCACTTGGTTGACTACCAGTTGAGAGTCACTCTTAAGTTTGATGACATTTGCTCCATAGCTTCGGGCTAACTCCAATCCTGCAATCACGGCCTCATATTCGGCGTCATTGTTAGTGATAAACGGGCACTTGATGGCCTGCCTGACGGTCTCTCCGGACGGGGTAATAAGAACCAGTCCAAGACCGGACCCTTTGACGCTCGAGGGGCCGTCAGTGTACAGGGTCCACGGGCCGGGGGCCTGCCCAGCATATAGGATCACATCTTTTTCTGCTTCAGGATATATATTAGCGCTAAAGTCTGCTACGAAGTCTGCTAGGGCTTGCGATTTAATTGCTACTTTAGGTTGGTAGGTAATATCAAATTCACTTAATTCTATAGACCATTTATCTAACCTTGGCGGGAATTCGGGTTTATGTAAAACATTGCACAAAGGAAAGGTGGTAACTACAGCTATTAAATGGCCTTGAAAATAATGGCGCAATTTTACGGGCAGCAGTTACTAGTGCTAAAGCTAACTTTTCTAAGGGTTGGTAACGTGTTTCCGCATCAATTAGAGCTTTGCTAATGTAATAAATGGGAAGTTGTTTACCTTTTTCTTCTCGAACCAGGACTGCGCTTACCGAAGACTCTGAGACTACCAGATAGATCAGCAACTGCTCCCCGTGTTGGGGTGTAGAGAGTAGTGGTGGATTGGAAAGATATTTCTTCAGATCCCTCAACGCTTGTTGACATTCCGGGTGCCAGTCGAATTCCTTGTTCTGCTTCAGGACATCGAAGAAACTTTGGCACCGATCAGACGAGCGAGACATAAACCTGTGCAAGGCTGCCACCTTTCCGGTTAGTTTCATGGCGTCCTTCCGGTTGTGGAGTACGTCTGGAATTGACTCAATCGCCTTGATTTGAGCGGGATTGACTTCAATCCTACATTGGGAGACGATGAACCCAAGGAATTTTTCTGAACCCACCCCGAACGCGCACTTCTCTGGATTAAGCTTCATGTTGTATTGGTCGAGTATTAGGAAGGCTTCCTTCAAGTGTTCCAGATGATCCTCTGCTCGTTTTGATTTGATCAGCATGTCATCGATATACACTTCCATGGTCTTCCCGATTTGGTCGTGGAACATACGATTGACCAATCGCTGATACGTTGCATATACATTTTTTAATCCAAATGGCATAACTTTATAGCATTACGTACCTCTGCACGTTATGAATGATGTCTTCTCCTGATCGCTGGGATCCATCAATATCTGATTGTACCCTGAATATGCATCAAGGAAGGTGAGCACCTCATGCCCGGCGGTTGCATCAATCAGTTGATCTATCCGAGGAAGAGGATATGAATCCTTCAAACAGGCCTTATTTAAATCAGTGAAGTCGATGCAAATTCGCCATTTCTCGTTCTTTTTTGCTACAACGACCACGTTGGTTAGCCAGTCTGGATACTTAACTTCAGGTACAGAGCCAATCTTCAGCAGTCAATCAACTTCGTCATTTATGATTTTATTCCGGAAAGCCCCTTGCTGGCTCTTCTTCTGCTTCGCCGGACGGTTGTATGGGTCGACATTCAGCCTGTGAGAGATAATCTCTGGAGAAATACCTGTCATGTCTGTATGTGACCAAGCGAACGTCGTTTCCGCTCCTTGAGGAACTGAAGGATGTCTTCCCGTAGGCGTTCATTCAATTCTCGGTTAGAAGTTCCTTCAAGAACCCCTGTTTCAATAGATGTGCGACCTCATACCTTAAGGCCTTGCAATCTTCAGTGGTGTGCCCGTGATCGCCATGGAATTCGCACCATAGGTCCTGGTTTCTCTTGCCTGGATCTGTTTTCATGTCCTTTGGCCATTTAACCTTTTCGCCCATATCTTTGAGCGCTGCAATCACTTCAGATATTTCCACGTTGAAGTTTGGTAGACTTGGGGCTCCACGAGCATCTGACTCTGGATCACCTCCCCGTGATAGCCCTTTGTTGTTGCGACCGCGCCCCCTGGAGTTGTTGCGTGACTAGTCAGGATACGGTTCATAACATGCGTCTAACCTCTCCGACTCCATCTTTCTGCCAGAGCACCGCTTCGTGATTGGTTCCTTCCTCGGGCACTGGTTCCTATCAGCTTGTCTTCGTCGATGCGTACCTTGGAATTGTAACGATTGTAGACATCCGACCAATCGGCTGCTGGGAATTCATAAAGAGACTCATACAGCCGGCGCGTAGCCTCTGAGCTCTTGACATCCAGACTGTTTGTGAATGCAGTGGCCGACCATCTGTTCGGTACTTTGGGTAGCAACATGCGCTCCCGCTGAAAGCGGTCCACATATCTTCGAAGAGACTCGCCGGGCTTTTGCTTGATCTCGAAGATATCCTCTACGTGAGTTTCCGTCTTCTGGGCGCCTGTGTGGCCTTTTACGAACAGCTCAACCATCTCCGCGAAGGACTCAATGGAGTTTGGTGGCAACATTGAGTACCATCGTAGAGCTCCATCTGCTAGGGTCTCCACGAATTTCTTTAACTGGATCAATTCGATCTCCTCGTCAGAAAGATCACTTGCCTTTATAAAGTTGCTAAACATCATGAGATAATCATTGGGGTCAAAAGTCCCACGATATCTTGGAATGTTTGGCATCTTGAAAGTTTTTGGTATCGCCTTTGGGGCCGCTTCCTTCTTCCAAGGCCTCTGTGAATAGCGTTGAACGGCGATCTTCTTTAGTGTGGGTGGAGCGCCTGGTATCTGGTCAATCCTCTCATAGAGAGACTTCTAAAGCGGTTCTTGACTCTCTTTGAATTGCTTGACGAGTGCCTCCATGATGACGCTCATCTCAGTGGATACCGCAGATCCTCTGTTCTGATTTGCTTGAGTCGTCGGATCCATGGTTCCTCCGTAGTTGGCTGCGTTCTGATCTCCATCTTTCCTTGAAGTGCGTGAAAAAGGAACATCTCGACCTTGGGCTGCAGGATCAGTCCTCGTAATCGGAGGGATCTGCCCTCGAAGAGAAGTGATCGCCTCGTTTATTCCCCTGTTGACTTCCGCTTGTTGTTGCATGAATTCAAAGATCGCCTCCTGGAGGTTACTTTGATCGGGGGAGAGAATCCTATGGCGCCGTCTTCTAGGCGGGGTCACGCTTTGGGAGTATCTAGGCCTGTTGCGTTGCCTGATTGGTCCTTGGGAAGAGTGTTCCTGCCCATCGGACGAGTAATCTGGAGAATAATTAGGACTTGATGAAGGGGTACGTACCTGACTTCCGCTCACTATAGTTCTTTGAGAGTTGCTTTCTGCCATGTTAGTTGTAAAGAAAGGGGTCGACAGAAAAGAATATAATGCAGAAAAAAGACAAACTATTAACCTATAGAGGCTATTGACCGACTCCCACTGTAGTCGCCAAATTACTTAACCTAGATCCGATTTTAGGTCAATTAACAATTAAATTTGTATTTGCGGAATCACGATCAATTGTTTAGATTAAGAGTTTACCCAAATTAAATACGAGATTGCGTTAACTACTAGATTATAAAGATATGCACAATTTCCAATGATGGTAGTTGACGATATGGAAATAATGAAGGATAATAAAAAATAAACAAGATTAAAGCGTGAATAAAATAGATAGAAGGAACCGTATTGGATTACTTGATCCCGGTGAGGATTCCTCGTTACTGATTACACTTGAAGGCTTGAGAGCAAAGTATTCAGCAAATATAAATGATGAACAATATTGAGTAAGAGTAAAAGAGAGAGTATTCTTATTGATATTGTAGACAGAAGATAGAATGTGTAATAATGTGTTACAATGATTCGGAGCGAGTGCTATTTATAGACTTGATAGGCATCCGTTAGGTTGGTAACTGCTAGGTATGTATCCGTTGGATACGTAACCGCTGGATGTGTAACCGCCGGATGTGTAATCGTCGCCTTTATGACCATTCATTAAGCAATCGCGTACGATCAGGTAATTGCTCATTCAAATCGCGCTGATTTGGGAAGCGTTGCGTTACTGCTCTGGGCCTGCCCGTGGTAACCGCCTGACCAGTCATCTGTCCGTTAGGTGTCTGTCCCGGGAAACCTCTGACCGTGCCACGTGGCAGACACGTGTCACTTTTTAAGTGACGTCGGTTTTTATCCAATACATCTATATTTATATTGACAATAAAAAAATTAATACCATGCGGTTGCATAAGCAATTGAATTGGGATAACTACCAAAAATTTAAAAAGATAGTAAAAAGTTGTTGAAGACGTGGGAGGACGTGAGGGTTGCATGACAGTTACTTGGATAATCCATTATCCTATGTCAATATTTGTTCTTTCCCTCAAAGAGTTTTAAATGACATTCTCAATATCTATGACGATGTATGGAAGTTTATCAAACGAAGAAGCAAATTAGGACTTACAGAAGTGCAATAAATATGATGGTTAATGGTAAATTATTCGGGGTGGATTGTTGGAGAATGATATGCCATCCTTGCATTGAAGAATCTTGCCCTTGATCGTGGCCATGGAAGTTTGATTAATTCTTGGGTGGATTATACTCCACACTACGAAGACATGGAAAAATAGAGTAATTCACCGGTGGATTATATACTAAAGATTGCTAACTAAACCATTAAGTTATGCTTACTCACGGCTATTATTTCTTGGAATAGATAATGCATGTAGGATAAAAATGTATAACTATATTTAGAATTTAGAATTTAACATACTCCTATGCAAACTATCTTTTCCAAAAGATATTTAATACTTCTATAGTTCTATATATAGCCTGGATTTTGTTCTGTATTTTTGTTTGTGATTGAACGAATATTAATATATTTTTATAAATCAATTTTATGCTTTTATGCATTTACAATTTTCATGCGTCAGTTTGCAGATTTAATATAAGCATGACGAAACATTTAAAAGAACATGCATATGCGTGCTTTCATGAGAGGTATGAAATCCAGTCTTCTATTTATTTAATTTATGTTGGTATATATGTTAGCAAATTACTTCTTTCAATTTTCTCGTGTGTTTGCTCTTTTTGAATGCTAACAACGGATACATCATTACAACTATCGATACAACAACTCTAACATTTGAATGATATCCTTGAGATTATCACGTGTTCAATTTTCTTATTGCTTCAGTTTAACATCGTACTTTGTGTTCATATGAATTACTACTGCTCCATCTTTCCCATTTTGTTTGTCATAGTTACTGTTTCGAGAGTCAAACTTCTCAAATTTGATCGTAGATTAAAATATAAAATTTTTTATTTTTTAAAAATAAAATTTACATATTTAAAAACTACATGAAAATTACTATAAGTCACAATAAATTACAACTCAAAATATTTAAAAGATATATATAAAAATTACGGTCAATGATAAATTTGTTTGACCCTCAAAATCCGAGCTATGACAAATAAAGTGGAACGGAAGGAGTACTATTTTTTACTTGATCATATATTAATTTGGGCAGACTTGATCAGAATTCTTCATCAAAGATATATATAAGGTTAATACTTTTATTAGATGTTCTATCCGTGTATGTCAAAAACTGAAACTTACCACTCTCTTCTTTCATTTACTTCAAACATAGATAAAAAATACGTATTCGTCTATAGATTACGTTTTCAAGAGAAGCAAATTTTGTTGGTATAGTTTATGAATATGTAATTATGAATTGTTTTTGGCATCAAAGAAAAAGGCGATGAGGAAGTATGCAATTAAGTTCTTGGTAAACAGGTTTGTCTTCTTCCTTTTTTACATGTATATATATCTATGTTCCTACGTGAATTCCTGTTTTTTTTATTATTGGGTATGTTTTTGGATTGGATATGAAAAATTTAGAACTGATGTACTAAACATACAAAAATATCTAAGAGACGTGCTCCCGAAATTACAGTCAAAGCAAACATACGTTCATCCAAATCAGTTGAGATCTTAAAATTTAACTTTAAACTTATCTTTATAATTGTAAGCATATGAGTAATTGGTGGAAATCAGATCTCATCGTGTTTGTAATCTAAACTTGAAAGATAAAATTTTTAAATTGAAAATTTATGTGATTGATACCAGTACTCTTTTTTTTCGCTTACTAAATTCTAAGTATATTTTTTCTCTTGATCTCTTCACGTATTCTTATGCACCCGTCCATTATTCATTCCCTATTCGATACTGCTTATTACTAGTATTATTTTTTCTGCCCGTGTTGAAGAAGATGAGGATTGTTTTGTGAAAGGTACTGCTTTGTCTTCCATTAAATGCAGGTACCACAAGTGTTAATATAGAATTGACAAGAAAGGAAGAAAGCAAAAAAGGAAAGTCATCATCTACATCAAGTAAGTTGAAGCCTAGAAAACATCAAACAAGAGTTCTTCAAGACTTCGTTACGTTCATATAAAGTAATTTAAACTTGAATACAACTGACCTAGAAAATATCTCCTGCATAATAATCTGCATAAGATAATGATAACATGTTTTGAGTTATGGAACTTCTTAATCTTTAAAGATATTCTCCAATAAGACATAAATCAATATATTTTTGTTTCATCTTCTCTTTAGGTTGTTGATCAATTATATAGTTTCTGCCTCGATAAATTGGTTTACCAAAGTGCTTACCAGTGAAAATTTTTGTGCTTTTGGTAGTTGCTTTTATTTTTCTCCTTTGATGTTTTATATAAATTTATTGTCCTTACAGATTTCTTAAAGTATTTTTATTGTAGGTCGCAGAGATTGCTGGAGGTACCATTCGCTGAAGAATGTTGAACACTTGATTCTTTCATTATATGCCGTGTTAATTAAGAAGTGTTTCTTGGAAAAATAGAAAGATTATTGTCACTAATCCAGAATTTGTGCACAACTCTTAAGAAATGCATGAAGGAGGAAAAAATGCATATTATATTGCGCCATCGCAAAAACAAGGATACATGCAAGCCAAGTGGATTAGGATAATTGAATGGATGGATACTAAATAACTGTTATCCGCGCGACAATGTTGGATATTCTAATCCGGTCAATGCCACGACCAATGGCGTCCATCGGGCCATGCTTACTATGGATTTGTTGAAAATTTTGCAAAATTTCTGTTGTATGGCAGTTAAAGTGGTTTGATGAATTAGAAGTTGAGGTTATATATTACTGTGGTATCATTGTACATAGTTGAAATTAAATTTATTTTTTAGGGGTAGTTTTTTGTTTCTTAGACTTTCGGCAGGATACTTGAAGTAAAACTGCAACATGTGAAAAGTGAGCAAGTTCGCTATTATGTCCAATTTTGGTGTTGAGTTGGTTCTTTAGATATTGAATGTTGACTCCATAAAATTGAGTAAAAATTTTAAATTAGAGAATATAATGTAGGAGTAAATTACTTGAGCTGAGCCATGAGCTGCCGGTAGATGAAAACCAGAAAGAAAACCTTTAATGGCATCTATATATTTTCAACCTATTTACCTGCCTTCAAATGCATTGTGATATCACAAAGGAGTATTATAAAGTGATAAATGATTCATTCATTCTTGCGTATAGGTTTTGATTTTTTGTATGCAGTTTTCTATTGAAATATAATGCGTCCAATACAAAGTAGATCTCTGATAATATCATAAGATATAAGAGAAATGTAGCGGAAATAAATTTAAAACGCACAATCATATTATGTCACCATTCATGTAAAACAAAATTATACAAGGGATTTATAAGTGTTCAAAGGTGATTCTAGACTCCTCCTACTGAATACGTTCAGACACAAATAAGTAGTTTCACACATATAATGAACAAACAACAAATTAAGCAAGAAATATAACTTATAAAAATAAAATTCCTAATCTAGTTTGAAACGTCATTTCATCTAACTTTCATCTATATATCATGTATGTTATTACTATATGACTTCAATTAGTCAATTCATATTGTTTGCATCACAAATTGTACGGTCATTAAATTCTTTACCTAACAAATTAATGTATATGATTATTATGTATTTTCAAATTTTAGTCTTTTATTGAGGCATCATTAATTAGTTCCAAGTTTTCATATTGATGCATCTTATATAGAGAGGGGTGGGTTTCAACCAAAAGAAATATATATTAGAAAAATACAATAATAAATACAAAGACGCATAAAAAATTATATTATCTACTTTGATATATATATATATATATATATATATATATTTGGTAAGATCGATTTCTGTTGATACCAGCTCGCTCTAAACTAGTCTATATATTATTAAAAATAAAGAACACTTAGGACAAATTTAGAATAGAACATTAGGACAATATTTGTAATGACATTTAATTTAAATTTAATTTGAAAGATAAGTGCATTGATTTGAATTTGAATTTAAAGATAATATATTTCTAACAAACTTTATCTCCAAAATGAAATTTAAAGATAATATATTACTAGCATACTTTATCTCCAAGATGGAATAAAATATTTTAAATTTTGTATTGGTATATGAAAATGCAAAATCATAGGGAAAGTAAAACAACGACTCTCCAGCCATCATAACTAAACTTTAACTTAGATATAAATAAAGTAAAATCGTATATAAGCTATAGATTTTGTTGGGATAACTTTTAAGTTTAAAATGTTATTAGTTATTAATTTTGAATTGGTAATCCTTATCTACTTGAGAAATTCAAATGCAGCATTAAGTTGTTAAAAAAAAAAAGATACTAGCATTAAATCATGCCATCTACACTTCTATTTGTACTTATTATGCGAAATATACTAAGCGAGTAAGTTGTTATATAAGGTTCTTTTAAGGATTAGATTTTATTTAATTTAATAGAAAGATAAACTTATTATTTTTGAAACAGTCTTATCTTAACTAATTAAAGATAAAGATAAAAATTTTGAATGCAATTAGGTGGATCGTAAATCTGCCAATGGTATATATATATATATATATATATATATATATATATATATGAGTGCGGAATAAATCACATGGTAACCAATTTGTTATCCATAAAATTCCTTCAAGTTTGCCAGAGTCATGATCTGTTTTGCAAAAAGAGCAAATGTTTGCTTATGGGACGAAAGTGCTTTATCTTTGGACATAGATAGTATACATACTGCAAATTGTACTCAAGTAATAAGTACTATATCGTAAGATATTTAATAAAGCTTGAACTGCATGGTAAGTACGTATATGTTTTGTTATTTAATGCAAAATTGTATAAATAAGTTTTTCAAATTCTTGCAGGTATATAGAATATATGGAACTAGCAAAGGTAAATGCAGAATGAGGTTCTTAGTTCATCAGTTATTGCATGGTATGTTCATTTTAGAAAATTTTATCGAATCCAAGAAATTATAATGCTTATGGTTTCTTTTTCTTTTTCGTGCAATAATATTGCAGGAATGAATTTATACAGGACTCTTGGTGCTCTATTAACTATTTATCAGGAATCCTCCCACTTTAATTTTTTATATCACCGATCTCATGTGCAATAACAGAGTACATTTCTTATATTTATTTGTTTGATGTTTGACACTTTTCTATTTAGTAGATTAGTAGACGATTAATGATAGTTGGTTTCATTGCTTTCATGGACATATAATGCACGTTTTTCTATTAGTATTTGAAAAACATGTTTATATGAATATCGTTAAGTTGCAAGCTTTTGATAATATAAGAAGAGTTATATAAATGACACGTGAATTGATTGAAAATTCGTAGGTTGATCAACTAAGTGATTGGTGACCATTCTTGGTGAATATCTACATACAAGGAGTGGTTTCAATGAGACTATTAAATACGGTGAAGAAGATTTATGAAATGTCTACTGAGGTAAACCTTTATACGATGATCGCGTAATAAATAAATAGTAGTAATTAGCTTCTTAATTATTGCATAACAAATCAATATATGTTAGTTCAAGATCATATTTGAATAACTCTATTCTTAATTAGCATATTGATTCGAGAAACAAGTTTCTTGTGATTTAAATTCCAAAACAAAATACTTATCTAATTAGAAAGATAAAGTTTTTGGATTGAGGTTAATGAGCCTTCAAATTCGAACTAACGATAAGTACACTCTCAGATGACTCTGGAAGAAGAATTGTTTTCATAATACAAATAATGATTATGTTTTATCTCAAGTAACTCCCGTGTTGTTTCAGTATTCTTTTTATGGCATTATATTCTTTGTTATATGAGATAAAAGATAAGATAAGGATAAATATACCTTAGAGTATATCTTTTTGAATATTCATTATTTTCTTATTTGGGAGGAATAATTTAATTCCATCAAACTGGTATGATGTTCAAATTTGAATTTAAATAGAAAGTTCTTACTGCTTAACCTCTTACTTGACCAGCTCTGTAGTTTAATACAAAAGTGTTACTAATTTTATAGGAAAAAAATTATAAGGACTTAAGAGTTACAAATAGAAAACCCATCAAACTGAAACAATTTGAAATGATTCGTGTTGCAGTACTTTTACGTCTTTTAAGGATTATTAAACACCATTATTTCAAGTCATCTGTTACAATTAATTAACATCAGCTTAGTTGTTATGTTTTACTGAATTCGCAAATGAAGCCTCGAGTAGAATCAAGATTGGGGACAAGTCTCTAGCCTAGCTGGTGTACTTTGGTTCAATGGACTTTACTCAAAGAAAAAGTAACGAAGGAAATATTATTAGTAAAAGAATATTAAATTTAAATAGAAATTGAGTTGGAATGAAGTTCTTACTTCTTAACCTTCGTGTATAAATCAATATTAGTCTTTCTGCTCCTTTTTATTGTTCATTATAAGCTCAAGTAAAAACTCAATTAATTAACACAAGATTGGTTGCTATAGTTTCACAGAATTCGCAAATGAAGTCTCTCGTGCAATGAAGATTAGGACAAGTTTCTAGCCTAGCCGATGAGTTTTGGTTCTGTGGACTTTACTCAAAGAGAAAAGCAACGAAGGAAATATAATTAGTAGAAGAATAAGAGTAAATAATATAGTAATAAGTTAATACTATATTTCACCACGTGGAGAAATAGACTGCAGATATGAAAACCCGAACAATTGAACAATCAATAGATAGGAAAATAGTTGAGTTTTAAGGTTCATCTGTGATTACATTACATAATTGCTACTTTTATATATAAAGTTGCTTTGATAAGTTGATTTCTTTTTTATTTATATTATTCTGCTAATAATAGTTTTGTTTCTAGCATGGGCAAAGAATGCTTCCCTTCAAATGTAAAATGCTACAATTTTACAATATAATCGTATGTTCATTAAGCTTTCACTTGAATTCATATTTGAAATGTAACACTTGATTAATTATTGGGGCTTTCACTTTTGTTGAATTAATCTATTCTATAATGGTGACCTAATATCATGACTTTAAATTGCGATGAAGCGTATCTCATGAAAAAGTATATATATATATATATATATATATATATATATATATATATATATATATATATATATATATATATATATGTAACTCTCATGATTAGTTGACCAGCTCTTTAGTTTAATAATATGTTACCAGTTTTATGGGGAAAAAATTATAAGGACTTTAAGATTTACAAATAGAAAACTCAAATAAAATTGAAACAGTCTGAAATAGTTTATGCTAAAGTACTTTTACGTCACTTAGGGACTATTAAACACAATTAATATATTTCAAGTCATTTGTTACAATTAATTAACATCAACTTAGTTGTTCTGCTTTTATAGAATTCACAAATAAGTTTCGAGTGTAATGAAGATTGAAGGCAACTTTCTATCCTAGCTTATGTACTTTGGTTCAATGGACTTTACTCAAAGAAAAAAGTAAGGAAAGAAATATAATTAATAGAAGAATAAGAGCAAATTATATAGTCATTAGTTAATTAATATATTTTATCATGTTAAAAAATAGACTTTGATATGAAAAGCTGAACAATTGTATACTCAATAAGTAGGTGAATAATTGAGTTTAACGTGCAATCATGATTACATTACATAATTACTAATTTTATATATATATATATATATATATATATATATATATATATATATATATATATATATATATATATATATAATTTCTATGATGATTGATTTTAATGTTATACCGCACATCGCGCGGGCGTAAGTGCTAGACTAGTTATTCTTAAAAGGAGAGTAGTATATGGGAACATAATTGGGGTAGTTGTTGGTTATGTAACAAAGGTAGTCAGTTTTGACTTGGTGGGCTTAAATTTAAATTTTGAAACTTGAATTATAAGATAACTAAATTAGTAGGAACTTTTTTTCATAATTTTAAAATTATCAATAATGAAGTAGTTCCTATTTCTTCTCTAAACTACCTGACCGAGTTCTTTAAATATTCCCTATATATATGGCTCAAGCCGTAAAACGTGGTCATTTTTGTTATTTGCAACTATCCACGATGAAGTATTTCTTATTATTTCCTATTTAATATTGTACGGTAGTTTTTAATTTGAAAGTCAAACTAACAACATATCCACACGAATAGGAACAAGATTCTCTGAAGTAACAGAAATATACACATATATATTAATCATTTTCTTACTGGATTTGCAGATCATTAATAAACACAAACACCAAACTCTACTTCTAAAGATAACCAATATCTCTTACTTGGATTTAGGCTCATGGTAGGGCTCCGTTCTTTAATTCTCTTAAATAATTTTTGCTCATAATGTATAGAAGCCGTATATGTACACTGCAAGCAAGCCTGTAGTTACAAATTAGGAAACATAAATAATGTTATATTTTTTAAATTTGTAGTATGCCTAGATTTTCTTGATGGTAGATGCTTTATTACTTTGTCATTATACTGATGAGATTGATCTATTTCAATTAATTCACTAATTTACTTTTCCCGATATCTTTCTCTTTTGCAGGACATAGCATATAAACCTGTATAAACCTGATGAGAAGCCATCAACGTAGAAGTGCCGTATAAGATAAATGGTGTTTTTTTCTGTTTATTCTCATTTTCAAGATATAAGATGTAGGATATTAGTGTTTGGAACCACTAATTAATATTGGCACGGAGGTAGTAGCATTAGAGGTAATTTTAAGTTGTACTTCAAACAACCCTGCTCGAGGCTCTATAAATAGTTCTCATGCCAATTCAATTATGCATCCTCTCGTTGGCTTCAAGTTCTATAAACACCAACCGAAGGAGCCATCTCTTTAATCACTACTTTATGTCTCTCTTTTTTTTTTTCCTTTTTGTCCTTCTAGCTACTTCTACATTTAAAGAGTTTATTTACTCTTGTGTAAAAAATTTTATGACAAAGGAAAAAGTTGAGATATATTACAAAACTTTTAAAAAAAAAAAAACAGAGAAGAAAAAATAATGGTGAAGAAAAATAGTAATTGTGTTGGCATTCTTGATTCTTGGTTGGTGCAATAATAGGAGTGGTGATTACTTTGTTAATCCCATTTTGGGGTTCAACCAACTCCATTCCTACTATCACACTAACCAAAAGAATCAACTATACCAACACAATCACTATTTTTCTCGCCATCATTTTTTCTTATTTACTTTTTTTTTAACTATTTCTCAACCTTTTTCCTCTGTCCTCTAATTTTCTCAGTTCTCACAAGAGTAAATAAACTCTTTAATGTAGAAGAAGTTAGGACAAAAAGGAAAAAGAGTGATATAAAGTAGTGTTGTTGGTGTTTATAAAACTTGAAATCAACAAGAGAATGCATGATAGAATTGAATGGAAGCTATTTTTAGGGTCTCGAATCTGCGTTGTTTGAGGTACGACTTAACATTATATCACATGCTACTAACTCTATGCCAATATTAATAAGTGGTCCTGAATATAACTAAATGTTCCTTTTTCCATATTTGGAAAGTGAGAGAGACTAGCTAAGGATAAGAGAAAGACCGGGAGAGAGTTCAGCCGTACATCCGTTAATATATACCTATCAAGATCAGCTAAATGGTTTTGTTCACCTTTTACGAATTTTTGCTTTACCCTTCATGCGTGTGTGTACTCAACTTTCTTTTTCTTCACGCATTTATCTTTGTTCTGTGATTGTCTGCAGAGCAAGGATGAGAATATGGTCCATATTGTTAACTACTATAAATTTGCAGACGAATCACTCAAAATTGGGCAAGTTGAGATAATATGTACATGTTTTTTATTCCAAAATTTTGTTCGTGAAAAAACCTCGTAACGTATTTCATTCTCTTAATTCTTATGAAAAGAAGTACCAAGTAATTATAGTCTTATTTCTATTGCTTGGTCTGATATTGTCACGACCCAATTTCCAAGGGCTCGTGATGGCACCTAAACAATATTTGCCTAGGCGAACCAATGAAACAAGATGCGGAAAAAAAACAATAATGTAAAAAGATCATAAATGGATATATAAATATAAAAGGGTGAAGTCCAAAAGAATATATCCACAAAAGAATTGGAGCATTCTAAGAGTGACTCAATAAAGTATGAATATACATCAAAGAAATCTGAGTCCTATCTCTAAGTGACTCCGGCGGTATGCCACCACGGTCTGTGTGGTCGGCTCACCTCAATCAAAAGTCTCAGAAGCCTCGGGAACCGCTAACGTCCGGGCTGCTGACTGGATGAAGGACCTGCGCACGTAGCAGAGTAAGTTATGAGCCGAAGCCCAGTAAGATCACCGACAGGCCCGCTAAGGTACCCTTGCGGGACAAGTCGCTACATGCATCATAAGCAACAACATACTATAGTAATCATACAATAAAGTAGTGAAATCACAAATAGATGTAACACATTCCATACACACAAGTAGTAACCAGAAGTCTCAAGGATTATGCCCATCCAACGTAAGGCATAGGTCAACTCAGCGGCGGTTTGGAGGTCCAATCTCTACTCCCGTGCCGACTAACCTAGACCTACGATGGACTAGCAACACCACTACTAAGTATCAACCATATACCGTGACCCGAAGTCACTATCACAATCATGAATAAGTAGACCAACGACCCGTAGTCGTTGGCTCATCTCAAATCTGTCTACGATCGCACCACACCCCCTGTCAAGTGCGTCGTATCTCAATAAATCAAGTGACCACACCACACCCCCTGTCAAGTGTGTCACATCTCAAAGATCAAGTGTCCACACCACACCCCCTGTCAAGTGTGACACATCTCATAGTATAGGCGACACCACACCCCCTGTCAAGTGTCCCTCTAACAGTATTAATATCCACGACATTAATAACAATAACAGAAATAATAACAGAAATATTAATAACGATAATATTTCACAGTCACCGTAACCCAGGTTGGTTATGCTAGCTGAACGTAAGGCGAAGGTTAACCCGACCACAGTTTGGGGGTACAATCCCTACTCCCATGTCGTCAAACCCAAGGTTACGTATAGACAGCACTACCCAACCCGGCACGTGAACAAATCAAGTACCAATATCATACAAAAGCCAGCAAAATCCTCAGCAAGACATTTATCATGACATGCCGGCAACATCCTCGACCATGTCCCAAGTTCTTGCTATCTACGCATGGCGTAGCAAGCGTTACTACGATATAAATTTAAGCTACCTCGACGTAGCGTTTAGACCGGCACATACCTCGGTCGAGTCACAATCTCGCTATTTATAACAAACAATAATAGCAAGTAATTCACATCATTAATCCTAACCATTGTTAGGTATATATGCGTACATGAAGCATACTAGCATGAAGGAAGAGTCCACAAGCACAATAGAGGTCAAGTCTCACTTACCTCGAAATTCGGGCTCAAATGCCGGGAAGAATCTCCTTTCCCGCTCGCCTTGTCCGCGAAGGACTCTCCACTAGGTCTATTAAGACAAGATATAGCACATATGAGTGCTCAATTATAGTTATTTAAGCCTATAGGCATCCTAGGGTAAAAAATTACCAAAATGCCCCCGGATAGGGCCGAGCCCTAAATTTACAAAATGTACTTTTCCGGACTCCCCACGCTCCCGTGAGTCCAAAAGTACACTTAGATTCTACATGCGAGCCTTGCTCGATGTCTTTCCCCAATTCTTAAGAATCTAGGGTTCTAACCCATTTCTAAGAATCAACCCTTTGATTCTTGTGTTAATCAACATAAAGATGGATTGAAAGGGCTTACCTTAAGTGTAAGTATGATTGGGTCTTCAAGAAATACCCAAAAATCGCCTCAAGAGCTCACCAAATGATTTTTATAAGTTATGAACCGAAATGGCCCGAAATGGCCTTTTTATAGCAGTTTTTTTTGCCTCTGTGACAGCTTCTTTTGAAAATATCATAACTTTTGATAGGAATGTCCAAATGACCTGAAACCGCTGCCATTAGAACCACAACTCAAAGGTCTATAACTTTCATGTTTTGAGTTTTTCCTAATTCCTTAAGGATTGGCCGGAAAATCAGCTTTTATCCGGCTATTTGCGCCAAAACAGAACAGAAAAGTCGCACCAGATTGTTTACTGTTTTAGGGGCAAAACGGGACGCTACGAAGCTCGGAATGATCCCAAATTTTGCACACAAGCCATAAAATACTTGGGTGACATGCTCGTCAAGACGGAACTCAATTCGGACCTCCAGAACTTAAAAAGTGGGTCCCACGGAAAAGGTTCAATTTTCGACTTTCGCCAAAATAACGAAATTTAACCAAACGACCTCGGAATCCAATTCCGAAAGTTGCTACAAGTCACAAATGACTATACGAACCTAACGGAACTTTCGGATCTCTCATCGGAGCTCATTTGCTCGCATCGAGCTCGGAAACCTCTTTTAACTCTTTTAAACTTCCGAAACGGGGACTTTATCAAAAGTCCTATCAAACGAGGTCCGTTTTCAATTTTGAAGGTTGCTACATATCATAAATGACGAGACGGACCTAACGGTGCGCTCGGATTTTCCATCGGGGTTCGTTTACTCAAAACGACCTATCGAAACCCCAAATTCCTTTCCGGAATTTCATAAAGGGATCCTTTTCTCGAAACCTATCAAACGGACTCCGTTTCGACTCAGATTTCACAGACGGGTCATAAATGACCTAACGGAGCTTTTGGGACTGTCGACATGCAAATCGAGGTCCCGGATCCCGTAACGACTATTTGAGGGTCGTTACATTCTCCCCCACTTAGACTCTCGGCCGCCTCGGACGAGCCTAAGTCTAAGGTAGGATCCACACACTAGCCACGGAGCTGGCACGGATTTCGAGGACCCCTCGGTACCACCCGAGATCAATAAAACTTAAAAATGCAAATTCAGGCTTAGAAAATACAAGGATTTCATACCTGAATCATCGAACAAGCACGGATGCCTCTCACGCATCTCGGACTCAAGCTCCCAAGTGGCTTCGGCAATGGAGTGATGCCCCCACTGAACTCTCACAAGCGGGATCACCTTCGGTCTCATCTTACGGACCTCTCTAGCCACAATAGCAATAGGCTCCTCCGAATAAGCTAAGTCGCCATCTACCTCCACGGAAGCCATATCGATCACATGAGACAGATCGTGAACATACTTCCGGAGCATGGACACATGGAACACCGGATGAACAGACAGAGAGGGAGGCAAAGCCAGTCTATAAGCAACGGCGCCAACGCGCTCCAATATCTCAAAAGGCCCAATGAACCTAGGACTGAGCTTGCCTTTCTTCCCAAATCTCATAACACCCTTCATGGGCGACACTCTGAGGAGTACCCGGTCCCCAACCATGAACTCAAGATCTCTCCGCCTCCGATCTGCATACGATATCTGCCGGCTCTGAGCCGTGCGGAGTCGATCCTGAATAACCCGGACCTTATCTAAGGTCTGCTGCACCAAATCGGGCCCCAACACCTGGACCTCACCAGACTCGAACCAACCGATAGGCGAGCGACATCTCCGACCATACAATGCCTCAAACGGAGCCATCTGGATAGAAGCCTGATAGCTATTATTATACGCAAACTCTGCTAGCGGCAAATGGCTATCCCAATGGCCTCCAAAATCAATAGCACACGCCCTCAACATATCCTCGAGGATCTGAATGGTCCGCTCAGACTGGCCATCAGTCTGCGGGTGAAATGCAATGCTGAGATCGACCCGAGTACCCAGCTCTCTCTGAAAAGATCTCCAAAACTGAGCTGTGAACTGAGCACCTCGGTCAGAAATGATAGAAACAGGAGCACCATGCAATCTCACAATCTGCTCAATGAAGATACGAGCTAGACGCTCCGAGGTATAAGTAGTCCTCACTGGAATGAAGTGAGCCGACTTCGTCAGTCGATCAACTACTACCCACACCGAATCATGCTTACCCACGGTCAGCGGCAAACCAACTACGAAATCCATAGTGATCTGCTCCCACTTCCACTCGGGAATGGGCATAGACTGGGTCACCCCGGCTGGCCTCCGGTGCTCATACTTCACCTGCTGGCAATTCAAACACCGAGATACATAATCAGCAACATCCCTCTTCATCCCTTTCCACCAATACAGCTCTCGAAGATCATGATACATCTTCGCAGTACCCGGATGAATGGAATATCTCGAACTGTGAGCCTCTGCCAAAATCATCTGCCTCAGCTCCACAATGGCTGGAACACATACCCGGCCGTTAAGCCGCAAAGCACCATCATCACCAATCACGAACGAGGACACTCCCCCACTCAGGACCCTGTCCCGGAGATCTCTCAGATAAGGATCCTCGAACTGCCTTTCCCGAATCTAGGAAGCTAAAGACGACTGAGACCCCACATATGCAAGCACCCGGCCTGGAACAGAATCATCAAACCGAACCCCACTAATGGACAAAGCCTGCAACTCACGGGCCAACGGCCTCATATCAGCATCGAGATAGGCGAGGCTACCTATGGACTTCCTACTCAAGGCATCGGCTACAACATTAGCCTTTCCGGGATGATACCGGATAGAAAGATCATAATCCTTCAGCAGCTCTAACTAGCGGCGCTGTCTCCCGTTCAAGTCCTTCTGAGTGAACAAGTACTGGAGACTCTTATGATCGGTGAATATCTCACATGGCTCGCCATAAAGATAGTGCCTCCACAACTTCAGTGCAAACACGACAGCTAACAGCTCCAAATCATGGACACGATAATTCTTCTCATGGACCTTCAGCTGTCTCGAGGCATAAGCTATCACCTTACCCTCCTGCATCAGAACGCTACCCAGGCCAACACCTGAAGCATCACAATATACGGTGAATCCCCCGGATCCACTAGGCAAGGCCAACACTGGCGCTGAAGTCAACAGAGTCTTAAGCTTCTGAAAGCTAGACTCACAGGCATCGGACCACAGGAAAGGAACATTCTTCTGGGTCAACTTCGTCAGAGGTGCTGAAATAGAAGAAAACCCCTCGACGAACCGCCGATAATAACCTGCCAAGCCTAAGAAACTCCGAATCTCTGTAGGAGAAGTAGGCCTAGGCCAACTCTGAACGGCCTCTATCTTCTTCGGATCAACACACACCCCATCCTTGGTCACCACGTGACCTAGGAAAGATACAGAACTGAGCCAAAATTCACACTTGGAGAATTTGGCATACAACTGCTGATCCCTCAGAGTCCGAAGAACAACTCTCAAATGCTGCTCATGCTCCTCCCTGCTCCTCGAATAAACCAAGATATCATCGATAAACACAATGATGAAGGAGTCAAGGTAGGCCTTCAACACTCGGTTCATCAGATCCATGAAAGCAGCTGGGGCATTCGTAAGCCCGAAAGACATCACCAGAAACTCATAGTGGCCATATCGGGTACGAAAAGCAGTCTTGGAAACGTCCTCGGACTGAATCCTCAACTGATGATACCCCGACCTCAAATCAATCTTCGAGAAGAAGGTAGCACCCTGAAGCTGATAAAACAAATCATCAATACGCGGCAAAGGATACCTATTCTTGATAGTAACCTTATTCAGCTGCCGGTAACCAATACACATCCGCATAGAGCCATCCTTCTTCTTCACAAATAATACCGGGGCACCCCATGGAGACACACTGGGCCTAATGAAGCCCTTATCGAGCAAATCCTGAATCTGCTCCTTCAGCTCCCTCAACTCAACAGGAGCCATACGAAACGGGGGAATAGATTTAGGCTGAGTGCCTGGCAATAGATCAATGCAAAACTCTATCTCCCGCATAGGCGGCAAACCCGGAGTATCATCAGGAAACACATCCGGATACTCACAAACAACCGGAACTCTATCAAGGGATAACTCCTCGGCCCGGACATCCCGAACTGAAGCAATATATCCCTCGCACCCACTAGATATCATCCTCTGCGCCTCCAAGAAAGAAATGATCCTACTCTTCGGAGAAGGCCTGGAACCTCTCCATACAACCCGAGACTCACCCTCTGCCCCGATCGTCACGGACTTGGCATGGCAATCCAAAGTCGCATGACAGGAAGCCAGCCAATCCATGCCCATAATGACATCGAAATCAGACATATCGAGCAGCATCAGGTCCACTAAGGACTCTACACCACAGATGGAGATCATACACTGCCGATAACCCCTATCTACACATATAGAAGACCCGACAGGGGTGGCAACCATAAAGGGATCATCTAAGAAGACCAGATCCCTGCCCAAGCAAGGGGCAAATCCCGGCGACACATACGAATAGGTAGACCCCGGATCAATAAGAGCATAAGCATCGCGGCCACAGACAGAAATAATACCTGTGATGACATCATTGGATGCCTCAGCATCCTGACGAGTCATAGCATAGACCTGCGCCGAGCCTCCTAAACCCGGAGCTCTCTGAGACTGCTGCCTAGGAGGAATCTGAGAAACGGGCCTGGCGGCCTGAGGACCAGATGGTACCATAGCTGCGGATCCCTGGCGACCTGATGAAACATAAGGGCAACTCCTCACATAGTGCTCTGGAGACCCACACTCAAAACATCCATCACCTCTACCTCCTCTACCGCCTCTACCACCTCTGCCACGACCACCTCCAGACGAACACCTCCCATGATGCCTCTGATGGCACCTCCCGCACTGCGGCGGACCAGACTGCGAAGAGCCACCCCGCCTCTGGGATGACTGAGGCCTCGGGGTCTCTGAAGAAAAATCCTGGGCAGGCAAAGCAGCAGCCTGGGGCCTAGACTGAGAACGGCCCTGATGACCCTGACCCATCTGAGCGGATCCACTATACCCACCAGACTGACGCGACCTCTTGGCCGCCCTCTCCGCGTCAGCCCTGGTGAAGATATCCTCCATCCGCCGCGCCACATCAACTATCTCAAAATATGACTTGTTGCCCATATCAGGGGCAACAGCTACCTGCAAGCGGGGATGAAGACCCTCAACAAACCAGAGGACCTTGTCCCTCTCCTGAGCCACCATAGCCGGCGCAAACTGAGACAACCACAAGAACCTGGTGTCATACTCTGAAACAGACAGGTTTCCCTGCCTCAACCCCTCAAACTCGCGCCTCTGAGCATCGTGCTGACTCTGGGGCACGAACCTGCTCATGAACATAGACACGAACTCAGCCCAAGACAAAGGAGGGAGGTCACTAGACCTCTGCCGCATCATGGAGACCCACCATGTCTCCGCATCTCCCGATAATCTGAAAGAAGCACACTGCACCCCTAAGGTGTCTCTAGTACCAAGAACTGTCAAAATCTTCTCACACTTCTGAATGTACCTCTGGGCAGTACATGTAGCTGAGGTACCGTCGAACTCTGGAGGCTGAAGCTTCATGAATGACTCTAACCTCTTGGCAACCTCCTCAGTGCCCATAGGAGGAGTAGAAATAACAGGACCTGCCTGAGGAGCAGAAGCAGAAGGCTGGGCAATAAGATCAGGAGCAGCCTCAGAAGTAGGCGTGCTCATAACAGGTGTGGTCGGCTGAGGAGCCGAAACAGGAGCTGCAACATCATCTCTGACAGGGACCTGATGGCTAGACAAGGCCATCAGTCTCATATACTCCTCTGAAGAGATCACAACGGTGCCTGGCACAACAGCAGGCACAGGGGGAATAGATGCTGACAGAGTCGCTGCGGACACCGCAGGGATAGCTGTGTCCTGCCTAGTGGCTGACGGGCGACCTGCCCGAGTCTTCTTAGCAGCTGGCGGCTGCGTAGGTGCTGATAGCTCTCCCGCAGACGCGGGTGTAGAAGATGCAGCCCTCCTGGCTGAGGATGCTCGCGTCCTCGCCATCTGATACAATACACGAAAAAGGGTCAACACCTATATAAGCTACTCAGCACGAATAGAGATGAAACGAAGGGAAAACATTTTCTAACATGCCCTTGTAGCTTCTCGCTCATAAGTATGGTCGACAACATACCCATAAGCAAGACTCTACTCAGACACTGCTCCAAGACTCCTAGGACTCGAATTAGAATCTAGGGCTCTGATACCAAACTGTCACGACCCAATTTCCAAGGGCTCGTGATGGCACCTAAACAACATTTGCCTAGGCGAACCAATGAAACAAGATGCGGAAAAAAAACAATAATGTGAAAAGACCATAAATGGATATATAAATATAAAAGGGTGAAGTCCAAAAGAATATATCCACAAAAGAATTGGAGCATTCTAAGAGTGACTCAATAAAGTATGAATATACATCAAAGAAATCTGAGTCCTATCTCTAAGTGACTCCGGCGGTATGCCACCACGGTCTGTTTGGTCGGCTCACCTCAATCAAAAGTCTCAAAAGCCTCGGGAACCGCTAACGTCCGGGCTGCTGACTGGATGAAGGACCTGCGCACGTAGCAGAGTAAGTTATGAGCCGAAGCCCAGTAAGATCACCGACAGGCCCGCTAAGGTACCCTTGCGGGACAAGTCGCTACATGCATCATAAGCAACAACATACTATAGTAATCATACAATAAAGTAGTGAAATCACAAATAGATGTAACACATTCCATACACACAAGTAGTAACCAGAAGTCTCAAGGATTATGCCCATCCAACGTAAGGCATAGGTCAACTCAGCGGCGGTTTGGAGGTCCAATCTCTACTCCTGTGCCGACTAACCTAGACCTACGATGGACTAGCAACACCACTACTAAGTATCAACCATATACCGTGACCCGAAGTCACTATCACAATCATGAATAAGTAGTCCAACGACCCGTAGTCGTTGGCTCATCTCAAATCTGTCTACGATCGCAACACACCCCCTGTCAAGTGCGTCGTATCTCAATAAATCAAGTGACCACACCACACCCCCTGTCAAGTGTGTCACATCTCAAAGATCAAGTGTCCACACCACACCCCCTGTCAAGTGTGACACATCTCATAGTATAGGCGACACCACACCCCCTGTCAAGTGTCCCTCTAACAGTATTAATATCCACGACATTAATAACAATAACAGAAATAATAACAGAAATATTAATAACGATAATATTTCACAGTCACCGTAACCCAGGTTGGTTATGCTAGCTGAACGTAAGGCGAAGGTTAACCCGACCACAGTTTGGGGGTACAATCCCTACTCCCATGTCGTCCAACCCAAGGTTACGTATAGACAGCACTACCCAACCCGGCACGTGAACAAATCAAGTACCAGTATCATACAAAAGCCGGCAAAATCCTAGGCAAGACATTTATCATGACATGCCGGCAACATCCTCGGCCATGTCCCAAGTTCTTGCTATCTACGCATGGCGTAGCAAGCGTTACTACGATATAAATTTAAGCTACCTCGACGTAGCGTTTAGACCGGCACATACCTCGGTCGAGTCACAATCTCGCTATTATAACAAACAATAATAGCAAGTAATTCACATCATTAATCCTAACCATTGTTAGGTATATATATGCGTACATGAAGCATACTAGCATGAAGGAAGAGTCCACAAGCACAATAGAGGTCAAGTCTCACTTACCTCGAAATTCGGGCTCAAATGCCGGGAAGAATCTCCTTTCCCGCTCGCCTTGTCCGTGAAGGACTCTCCACTAGGTTTATTAAGACAAGATATAGCACATATGAGTGCTCAATTATAGTTATTTAAGCCTATAGGCATCCTAGGGTAAAAAATTACCAAAATGCCCCCGGGTAGGGCCGAGCCCTAAATTTACAAAATGTACTTTTCCGGACTCCTCACGCTCCCGTGAGTCCAAAAGTACACTTAGATTCCACATGCGAGCCTTGCTCGATGTCTTTCCCCAATTTTTAAGAATCTAGGGTTCTAACCCATTTCCAAGAATCAACCCTTTGATTCTTGTGTTAATCAACATAAAGATGGATTGAAAGGGCTTATCTTAAGTGTAAGTATGATTGGGTCTTCAAGAAATACCCAAAAATCGCCTCAAGAGCTCACCAAATGATTTTTATAAGTTATGAACCGAAATGGCCCGAAATGGCCTTTTTATAGCAGTTTTTTTTGCCTCTGTGACAGCTTCTTTTGAAAAAATCATAACTTTTGATAGGAATGTCCAAATGACCTGAAACCGCTGCCATTAGAACCACCACTCAAAGGGCTACAACTTTTATGTTTTGAGTTTTTCCTAATTCCTTAAGTATTGGCCGGAAAATCAGCTTTTAACCGGCTGTTTGCGCCAAAACAGAACAGAAAAGTCGCACCAGATTTTCTACTGTTTTAGGGGCAAAACGGGACCCTACGAAGCTCGGAATGATCCCAAATTTTGCACACAAGCCATAAAATACTTGGGTGACATGGTCGTCAAGACGGAACTCAATTCGGACCTCCAAAACTCAAAAAGTGGGTCCCACGGCGAAGGTTCAATTTTCGACTTTCGCCAAAATAGCGAAATTTAACCAAACGACCTCGGAATCCAATTCCGAAAGTTGCTACAAGTCACAAATGACTATACGAACCTAACGGAACTTTCGGATCTCTCATCGGAGCTCATTTGCTCACATCGAGCTCGGAAACCTCTTTTAACTCTTTTAAACTTCCGAAACGGGGACTTTATCAAAAGTCCTATCAAACGAGGTCCGTTTTCAATTTTGAAGGTTGCTACATATCATAAATGACGAGACGGACCTAACGGTGCGCTCGGATTTTCCATCGGGGTTCGTTTACTCAAAACGACCTATCGAAACCCCAAATTCCTTTCCGGAATTTCATAAACGGATCCTTTTCTCGAAAACCTATCAAACGGACTCCGTTTCGACTCAGATTTCACAGACGGGTCATAAATGACCTAACGGAGCTTTTGGGACTATCGACACATAAATCGAGGTCCCGGATCCCGTAACGACTATTTGAGGGTCGTTACAGATATATTACCTTTTAAAAGTTTTTGCCAGCCCATGGCGGATAGGCATTTTGGTTGTGCAGCATAGCTCACGCTGCTGCTAGCACAATTAACATTTGTGAGCACACCATTGCTGGTGGCTGTTTAATACCAGTTTGTGGTCTTGGTCTGATATATTTACTTTTTCCTTGATGGAAATCATACATGCTGAATCTTATGTGTTTCGATGATCAATTACAATTGATTTTTCTCTATGATACATCAATTATCTCGAGAATATAGTAAAGGTATCACTAATATATTGTTTCGACGGAGATATGAGACTTCGTCGAATAGGAGCGACAAGCTCAGCAAGTTCAGCCCTCCTTCTGCATCCATCTCTAATCTCTTGAATTGTTAATGCTATATGTTTTCCAATTATCAATTTTTTTGTTTTTAATTCCACAAACAGCGTATAGATGGTATTGATATAAGTTTAGTTGTTATTTTCTTGATCTCTTTCTGCCGTTAACATGATGAAAAATCTATACTACTTCTATATCTACTTATACTAAGAGTGAAATAGTTAAATGCATGGTTTTGGCCAAACATGACATTTTTATTGCTATTCTTTTAGCTTTCTCGGTGCCAACTAACTTTACAAGAGAAGAAAAAGCACATGTCCAGAGCTTTCTGGAGTTATTTGGGAACAAAATTAATCGCGTGATTGTGATCTTCGTTGCGGATGAGCTTGAAGATAGTGATGAGACTTTGGCTAATCACTTAGGTCAAGCCTGCTTTGAACCTTTAAAGGTTAAATTATTATATTGTGATATCTTGCAAACTAGGCTTCGAAATTAGCTCCTACATTATATTACGTAATGTAGGTTGATGAGATAATATTTTGTGTGATCTATTATTTAAACAGGTTTCTTCTTTATGATCCACTCATTTTCCATTTATGGATTTTTAAAGGATAACTGTGCTCGCTTGAGAAAGAATTACTTCTTATACCTATCATTTTCATGTAGTTATTTTGATGTAGTTATTTTGATGGAGTTTCTATTTAGCAAAGAGTTCTTTTTTAAATAATTACAGTATTTGCTTAATGGTGTTATCCTCTATGCTCGGTCATAAGAATGAAGCTTATTGTGTAAATTGTACCAATAATAATGTAGTACTTTTCCAGAAACTCTTAATTCGTTGTGTGATAATAGACAAAATAAAGCTTATCGACAATAAGACTAAAGATCCACAAAAGAAAGGTGGCTTCTTGAGAGAACTTCTTTGCATGTGAATGTGGTGTATGAATAGAATCGTGGAAAGTTATATTCACGCATTTGTTTCAAGGAATCTAAGGTATGTGTTTACTATCTACATCATGGTAATTTAGCCATAATCAGGTTTAGGAGGTTAAGTGTCAATGCTAAGCCCGGCAAAAATGAGAGAGATTCACGATCGTTGTTGCTTAAATGTATCTGGTAATGAAATTAATCTGTTTTTGCTATCATGACCATGCAAAGAATGGGATAGTATCATTTTTTTCATATCCTTAAAAAGCTACGAACAGAGTATTGGATCTTTACATATCTTAAGAAACTTTTTCCGAAATAGTATTAAAGAGTAAAAAATTTAATAGTAGATAAAATTGTTCAAGTAGGAAAAATAAATAGAGTTGCAAAAGAAGAAAACCTGAGAATTAGATGGAATCCAATATATTGGTATCTGTTAGGGCTTTTGGCGATAAGTTCATACTATAATTCTGATGTGCAAAGAATAGCATAAAAGATAAATAAGAGTATATCCAGTTTATACTGCACTGCAGGGAGATTAATGCTCATCCATGGTATTGGTGTGTCATTTTCAAATTTAATTTTTGGAAGAATGTTAATTCTTTTTTAACTTTGAACAAAACTTGATACAACATAGAAATTTCTTTAGTATCACAAAGATCTGGTTCATCTATTCTCTTCTTGCATTAAGATGGCCTTATAGTGAAAAAAATAATATTACAAAACTGAATTCGTCACTCATATTGACTCTCTTTCTCGTTTTAAACTCTAAGACAACCTTTGCTTTTATTGCTTCTAACCTCATTTTATAGTGCAAGATTTTATATTAGATGAATGAATTGTTCATAAAGGATTAATCTTTTGTCGCATTTTCATCTCTACCTCTTCCTACTTGTATGACTTGGATGTATGATTCTACTTTGAAAGGCCTCACTTTTATTTTCGATGCATCTTTCACCAGAGAAGAGCAGGGTTGTTGTCACGACCCAATTTCCAAGGACTCGTGATGGCACCTAAACAACATTTGCCTAAGCGAACCAATGAAACAAGATGCGGAAAAGAACAATAATGTGAAAAGATCATAAATGGATATATAAATTTAAAAGTGTGAAGTCCAAAAGAATATATCCACAAAAGAATTGGAGCATTCTAAGAGTGACTCAATAAAGTATGAATATACATCAAAGAAATCTGAGTCCTATCTCTAAGTGACTCCGGCGGTATGCCACCACGGTCTGTGTGGTCGGCTCACCTCAATCAAAAGTCTCAGAAGCCTCGGGAACCGCTAACGTCCGGGCTGCTGACTGGATGAAGGACCTGCGCACGTAGCGGAGTAAGTTATGAGCCGAAGCCCAGTAAGATCACCGACAGGCCCGCTAAGGTACCCTTGCGGGACAAGTCGCTACATGCATCATAAGCAACAACATACTATAGTAATCATACAATAAAGTAGTGAAATCACAAATAGATGTAACACATTCCATACACACAAGTAGTAACCAGAAGTCTCAAGGATTATGCCCATCCAACGTAAGGCATGGGTCAACTCAGCGGCGGTTTGGAGGTCCAATCTCTACTCCCGTACCGACTAACCTAGACCTATGATGGACTAGCAACACCACTACTAAGTATCAACCATATACCGTGACCCGAAGTCACTATCACAATCATGAATAAGTAGACCAACGACCCGTAGTCGTTGGCTCATCTCAAATCTGTCTTCGATCGCACCACACCCCCTGTCAAGTGCATCGTATCTCAATCAATCAAGTGACCACACCCCACCCCCTGTCAAGTGTATCACATCTCAAAGATCAAGTGTCCACACCACACCCCCTGTCAAGTGTGACACATCTCATAGTATAGGCGACACCACACCCCCTGTCAAGTGTCCCTCTAACAGTATTAATATCCACGACATTAATAACAATAACAGAAATAATAACAGAAATATTAATAACGATAATATTTCACAGTCACCGTAACCCAGGTTGGTTATGCTAGCTGAAAGTAAGGCGAAGGTTAACCCGACCACAGTTTGGGGGTACAATCCCTACTCCCATGTCGTCCAACCCAAGGTTACGTATAGACAGCACTACCCAACCCGGCACGTGAACAAATCAAGTACCAATATCATACAAAAGCCAGCAAAATCCTCGGCAAGACATTTATCATGACATGCCGGCAACATCCTCGGCCATGTCCCAAGTTCTTGCTATCTAAGCATGGCGTAGCAAGCGTTACTACGATATAAATTTAAGCTACCTCGACGTAGCGTTTAGACCGGCACATACCTCGGTCGAGTCACAATCTCGTTATTTATAACAAACAATAATAGCAAGTAATTCACATCATTAATCCTAACCATTGTTAGGTATATATATGCGTACATGAAGCATACTAGCATGAAGGAAAAGTCCACAAGCACAATAGAGGTCAAGTCTCACTTACCTCGAAATTCGGGCTCAAATGCCGGGAAGAATCTCCTTTCCCGCTCGCCTTGTCCGCGAAGGACTCTCCACTAGGTCTATTAAGACAAGATATAGCACATATGAGTGCTCAATTATAGCTATTTAAGCCTATAGGCATCCTAGGGTAAAAAATTACCAAAATGCCCCCGGGTAGGGCCGAGCCCTAAATTTACAAAATGTACTTTTCCGGACTCCCCACGCTCCCGTGAGTCCAAAAGTACACTTATATTCCACATGCGAGCCTTGATCGATGTCTTTCCCCAATTCTTAAGAATCTAGGGTTCTAACCCATTTCTAAGAATCAACCCTTTGATTCTTGTGTTAATCAACATAAAGATGGATTGAAAGGGCTTACCTTAAGTGTAAGTATGATTGGGTCTTCAAGAAATACCCAAAAATCGCCTCAAGAGCTCACCAAATGATTTTTATAAGTTATGAACCGAAATGGCCCGAAATGGCTTTTTTATAACAGTATTTTTTTTTTCCTCAGTGACAGCTTCTTTTGAAAAAATCATAACTTTTGATAGGAATGTCCAAATGACCTGAAACCGGTGCCATTAGAACCTCGGATCTCTCATCGGAGCTTATTTGCTCAAATCGAGCTCGGAAACCTCTTTTAACTCTTTTAAACTTCCGAAATGGGGACTTTATCAAAAGTCCTATCAAACGAGGTCCGTTTTCAATTTTGAAGGTTGCTACATATCATAAATGACGAGACGGACCTAACGGTGCGCTCGAATTTTCCATCGGGGTTCGTTTACTCAAAACGACCTATCGAAACCCCAAATTACTTTCCGGAATTTCATAAACGGATCCTTTTCTCGAAAACCTATCAAACGGACTCCGTTTCGACTCAGATTTCACAGACGGGTCATAAATGACCTAACGGAGCTTTTGGGACTATCGACACGTAAATTAAGGTCCCAAATCCCGTAACGACTATTTGAGGGTCGTTACATTCTCCCCCACTTAGACTCTCGGCCGTCCTCGGACGAGCCTAAGTCTAAGGTAGGATCCACACACTAGCCACGGAGCTGGCACGGATTTCGAGGACCCCTCGGTACCACCCGAGATCAATAAAACTTAAAAATGCAAATTCAGGCTTAGAAAATACAAGGATTTCATACCTGAATCATCGAACAAGCGCGGATGCCTCTCACGCATCTCGGACTCAAGCTCCCAAGTGGCTTCGGCTATGGAGTGATGCCCCCACTGAACTCTCACAAGCGGGATCACCTTCGGTCTCATCTTACGGACCTCTCTAGCCACAATAGCAATAGGCTCCTCCGAATAAGCTAAGTCGCCATCTACCTCCACGGAAGCCATATCGATCACATGAGACAGATCGTGAACATACTTCCGGAGCATGGACACATGGAACACCGGATGAACAGACAGAGAGGGAGGCAAAGCCAGTCTATAAGCAACGGCGCCAACGCGCTCCAATATCTCAAAAGGCCCAATGAACCTAGGACTGAGCTTGCCTTTCTTCCCAAATCTCATAACACCATTCATGGGCGACACTCTGAGGAATACCCGGTCCCCAACCATGAACTCAAGATCTCTCCGCCTCCGATCTGCATACGATATCTGCCGGCTCTGAGCCGTGCGGAGTCGATCCTGAATAACCCGGACCTTATCTAAGGTCTGCTGCACCAAATCGGGCCCCAACACCTGGACCTCACCAGACTCGAACCAACCGATAGGCGAGCGACATCTCCGACCATACAATGCCTCAAACGGAGCCATCTGGATAGAAGCCTGATAGCTATTATTATACGCAAACTCTGCTAGCGGCAAATGGCTATCCCAATGGCCTCCAAAATCAATAGCACACGCCCTCAACATATCCTCGAGGATCTGAATGGTCCGCTCAGACTGGCCATCAGTCTGCGGGTGAAATGCAGTGCTGAGATCGACCCGAGTACCCAGCTCTCTCTGAAAAGATCTCCAAAACTGAGCTGTGAACTGAGCACCTCGGTCAGAAATGATAGAAACAGGAGCACCATGCAATCTCACAATCTGCTCAATGAAGATACGAGCCAGACGCTCCGAGGTATAAGTAGTCCTCACTGGAATGAAGTGAGCCGACTTCGTCAGTCGATCAACTACTACCCACACCGAATCATGCTTACCCACGGTCAGCGGCAAACCAACTACGAAATCCATAGTGATCTGCTCCCACTTCCACTCGGGAATGGGCATAGACTGGGTCACCCCGGCTGGCCTCCGGTGCTCATACTTCACCTGCTGGCAATTCAAACACCGAGATACATAATCAGCAACATCCCTCTTCATCCCTTTCCACCAATACAGCTCTCGAAGATCATGATACATCTTCGCAGTACCCGGATGAATGGAATATCTCGAACTGTGAGCCTCTGCCAAAATCATCTGCCTCAGCTCCACAATGGCTGGAACACATACCCGGCCGTTAAGCCGCAAAGCACCATCATCACCAATCACGAACGAGGACACTCCCCCACTCAGGACCCTGTCCCGGAGATCTCTCAGATAAGGATCCTCGAACTGCCTTTCCCGAATCTAGGAAGCTAAAGACGACTGAGACCCCACATATGCAAGCACCCGGCCTGGAACAGAATCATCAAACCGAACCCCACTAATGGACAAAGCCTGCAACTCACGGGCCAACGGCCTCATATCAGCATCGAGATAGGCGAGGCTACCTATGGACTTCCTACTCAAGGCATCGGCTACAACATTAGCCTTTCCGGGATGATACCGGATAGAAAGATCATAATCCTTCAGCAGCTCTAACTAGCGGCGCTGTCTCCCGTTCAAGTCCTTCTGAGTGAACAAGTACTGGAGACTCTTATGATCGGTGAATATCTCACATGGCTCGCCATAAAGATAGTGCCTCCACAACTTCAGTGCAAACACGACAGCTAACAGCTCCAAATCATGGACACGATAATTCTTCTCATGGACCTTCAGCTGTCTCGAGGCATAAGCTATCACCTTACCCTCCTGCATCAGAACGCTACCCAGGCCAACACCTGAAGCATCACAATATACGGTGAATCCCCCGGATCCACTAGGCAAGGCCAACACTGGCGCTGAAGTCAACAGAGTCTTAAGCTTCTGAAAGCTAGACTCACAGGCATCGGACCACAGGAAAGGAACATTCTTCTGGGTCAACTTCGTCAGAGGTGCTGAAATAGAAGAAAACCCCTCGACGAACCGCCGATAATAACCTGCCAAGCCTAAGAAACTCCGAATCTCTGTAGGAGAAGTAGGCCTAGGCCAACTCTGAACGGCCTCTATCTTCTTCGGATCAACACACACCCCATCCTTGGTCACCACGTGACCTAGGAAAGATACAGAACTGAGCCAAAATTCACACTTGGAGAATTTGGCATACAACTGCTGATCCCTCAGAGTCCGAAGAACAACTCTCAAATGCTGCTCATGCTCCTCCCTGCTCCTCGAATAAACCAAGATATCATCGATAAACACAATGATGAAGGAGTCAAGGTAGGCCTTCAACACTCGGTTCATCAGATCCATGAAAGCAGCTGGGGCATTCGTAAGCCCGAAAGACATCACCAGAAACTCATAGTGGCCATATCGGGTACGAAAAGCAGTCTTGGAAACGTCCTCGGACTGAATCCTCAACTGATGATACCCCGACCTCAAATCAATCTTCGAGAAGAAGGTAGCACCCTGAAGCTGATAAAACAAATCATCAATACGCGGCAAAGGATACCTATTCTTGATAGTAACCTTATTCAGCTGCCGGTAACCAATACACATCCGCATAGAGCCATCCTTCTTCTTCACAAATAATACCGGGGCACCCCATGGAGACACACTGGGCCTAATGAAGCCCTTATCGAGCAAATCCTGAATCTGCTCCTTCAGCTCCCTCAACTCAACAGGAGCCATACGAAACGGGGGAATAGATTTAGGCTGAGTGCCTGGCAATAGATCAATGCAAAACTCTATCTCCCGCATAGGCGGCAAACCCGGAAAATCATCAGGAAACACATCCGGATACTCACAAACAACCGGAACTCTATCAAGGGATAACTCCTCGGCCCGGACATCCCGAACTGAAGCAATATATCCCTCGCACCCACTAGATATCATCCTCTGCGCCTCCAAGAAAGAAATGATCCTACTCTTCGGAGAAGGCCTGGAACCTCTCCATACAACCCGAGACTCACCCTCTGCCCCGATCGTCACGGACTTGGCATGGCAATCCAAAGTCGCATGACAGGAAGCCAGCCAATCCATGCCCATAATGACATCGAAATCAGACATATCGAGCAGCATCAGGTCCACTAAGGACTCTACACCACAGATGGAGATCATACACTGCCGATAACCCCTATCTACACATATAGAAGACCCGACAGGGGTGGAAACCATAAAGGGATCATCTAAGAAGACCAGATCCCTGCCCAAGCAAGGGGCAAATCCCGGCGACACATACGAATAGGTAGACCCCGGATCAATAAGAGCATAAGCATCGCGGCCACAGACAGAAATAATACCTGTGATGACATCATTGGATGCCTCAGCATCCTGACGAGTCATAGCATAGACCTGCGCCGAGCCTCCTGAACCCGGAGCTCTCTGAGACTGCTGTCTAGGAGGAATCTGAGAAACGGGCCTGGCGGCCTGAGGACCAGATGGTACCATAGCTGCGGATCCCTGGCGACCTGATGAAACATAAGGGCAACTCCTGACATAGTGCTCTGGAGACCCACACTCAAAACATCCATCACCTCTACCTCCTCTACCGCCTCTACCACCTCTGCCACGACCACCTCCAGACGAACACCTCCCATGATGCCTCTGATGGCACCTCCCGCACTGCGGCGGACCAGACTGCGAAGAGCCACCCCGCCTCTGGGATGACTGAGGCCTCGGGGTCTCTGAAGAAAAATCCTGGGCAGGCAAAGCAGCAGCCTGGGGCCTAGACTGAGAACGGCCCTGATGACCCTGACCCATCTGAGCGGATCCACTATACCCACCAGACTGACGCGACCTCTTGGCCGCCCTCTCCGCGTCAGCCCTGGTGAAGATATCCTCCATCCGCCGCGCCACATCAACTATCTCAAAATATGACTTGTTGCCCATATCAGGGGCAACAGCTACCTGCAAGCGGGGATGAAGACCCTCAACAAACCAGAGGACCTTGTCCCTCTCCTGAGCCACCATAGCCGGCGCAAACTGAGACAACCACAAGAACCTGGTGTCATACTCTGAAACAGACAGGTTTCCCTGCCTCAACCCCTCAAACTCGCGCCTCTGAGCATCGTGCTGACTCTGGGGCACGAACCTGCTCATGAACATAGACACGAACTCAGCCCAAGACAAAGGAGGGAGGTCACTAGACCTCTGCCGCATCATGGAGACCCACCATGTCTCCGCATCTCCCGATAATCTGAAAGAAGCACACTGCACCCCTAAGGTGTCTCTAGTACCAAGAACTGTCAAAATCTTCTCACACTTCTGAATGTACCTCTGGGCAGTACATGTAGCTGAGGTACCGTCGAACTCTGGAGGCTGAAGCTTCATGAATGACTCTAACCTCTTGGCAACCTCCTCAGTGCCCATAGGAGGAGTAGAAATAACAGGACCTGCCTGAGGAGCAGAAGCAGAAGGCTGGGCAATAAGATCAGGAGCAGCCTCAGAAGTAGGCGTGCTCATAACAGGTGTGGTCGGCTGAGGAGCCGAAACAGGAGCTGCAACATCATCTCTGACAGGGACCTGATGGCTAGACAAGGCCATCAGTCTCATATACTCCTCTGAAGAGATCACAACGGTGCCTGGCACAACAGCAGGCACAGGGGGAATAGATGCTGACAGAGTCGCTGCGGACATCGCAGGGAGAGCTGTGTCCTGCCTAGTGGCTGACGGGCGACCTGCCCGAGTCTTCTTAGCAGCTGGCGGCTGCGTAGGTGCTGATGGCTCTCCCGCAGACGCGGGTTTAGAAGATGCAGCCCTCCTGGCTGAGGATGCTCGCGTCCTCGCCATCTGATACAATACACGAAAAAGGGTCAGCACCTATGAGCTACTCAGCACGAATAGAGATGAAACGAAGGGAAAACATTTCCTAACATGCCCTTGTAGCCTCTCGCTCATAAGTATGGTCGACAACATACCCATAAGCAAGACTCTACTCAGACACTGCTCCAAGACTCCTAGGACTCGAATTAGAACCTAGGGCTCTGATACCAAACTGTCACGACCCAATTTCCAAGGGCTCGTGATGGCACCTAAACAACATTTGCCTAGGCGAACCAATGAAACAAGATGCGGAAAAGAACAATAATGTGAAAAGATCATAAATGGATATATAAATATAAAAGTGTGAAGTCCAAAAGAATATATCCACAAAAGAATTGGAGCATTCTAAGAGTGACTCAATAAAGTATGAATATACATCAAAGAAATCTGAGTCCTATCTCTAAGTGACTCCGGCGGTATGCCACCACGGTCTGTGTGGTCGGCTCGCCTCAATCAAAAGTCTCAGAAGCCTCGGGAACCACTAACGTCCGGGCTGCTGACTGGATGAAGGACCTGCGCACGTAGCGGAGTAAGTTATGAGCCGAAGCCCAGTAAGATCACCGACAGGCCCGCTAAGGTACCCTTGCGGGACAAGTCGCTACATGCATCATAAGCAACAACATACTATAGTAATCATACAATAAAGTAGTGAAATCACAAATAGATGTAACACATTCCATACACACAAGTAGTAACCAGAAGTCTCAAGGATTATGCCCATCCAACGTAAGGCATGGGTCAACTCAGCGGCGGTTTGGAGGTCCAATCTCTACTCCCGTGCCGACTAACCTAGACCTATGATGGACTAGCAACACCACTACTAAGTATCAACCATATACCGTGACCCGAAGTCACTATCACAATCATGAATAAGTAGACCAACGACCCGTAGTCGTTGGCTCATCTCAAATCTGTCTACGATCGCACCACACCCCCTGTCAAGTGCGTCGTATCTCAATAAATCAAGTGACCATACCCCACCCCCTGTCAAGTGTGTCACATCTCAAAGATCAAGTGTCCACACCACACCCCCTGTCAAGTGTGACACATCTCATAGCATAGGCGACACCACACCCCCTGTCAAGTGTCCCTCTAACAGTATTAATATCCACGACATTAATAACAATAACAGAAATAATAACAAAAATATTAATAACGATAATATTTCACAGTCACCATAACCCAGGTTGGTTATGCTAGCTGAACGTAAGGCGAAGGTTAACCCGACCACAGTTTGGGGGTACAATCCCTACTCCCATGTCGTCCAACCCAAGGTTACGTATAGACAGCACTACCCAACCCGGCACGTGATCAAATCAAGTACCAATATCATACAAAAGCCGGCAAAATCCTCGGCAAGACATTTATCATGACATGCCGGCAACATCCTCGGCCATGTCCCAAGTTCTTGCTATCTAAGCATGGCGTAGCAAGCGTTACTACGATATAAATTTAAGCTACCTCGACGTAGCGTTTAGACCGGCACATACCTCGGTCGAGTCACAATCTCGCTATTTATAACAAAAAATAATAGCAAGTAATTCACATCATTAATCCTAACCATTGTTAGGTATATATATGTGTACATGAAGCATACTAGCATGAAGAAAAAGTCCACAAGCACAATAGAGGTCAAGTCTCACTTACCTCGAAATTTGGGCTCAAATGCTGGGAAGAATCTCCTTTCCCGCTCGCCTTGTCCGCGAAGGACTCTCCACTAGGTCTATTAAGACAAGATATAGCACATATGAGTGCTCAATTATAGCTATTTAAGCCTATAGGCATCCTAGGGTAAAAAATTACCAAAATGCCCCCGGGTAGGGCCGAGCCCTAAATTTACAAAATGTACTTTTCCGGACTCCCCATGCTCCCGTGAGTCAAAAAGTACACTTATATTCCACATGCGAGCCTTGCTCGATGTCTTTCCCCAATTCTTAAGAATCTAGGGTTCTAACCCATTTCCAAGAATCAACCCTTTGATTCTTGTGTTAATCAACATAAAGATGGATTGAAAGGGCTTACCTTAAGTGTAAGTATGATTGGGTCTTCAAGAAATACCCAAAAATCGCCTCAAGAGCTCACCAAATGATTTTTATAAGTTATGAACCGAAATGGCCCGAAATGGCTTTTTTATAGCAGTATTTTTTTTTTTTTTTTTTTTTGCCTCTGTGACAGCTTCTTTTGAAAAAATCATAACTTTTGATAGGAATGTCCAAATGACCTGAAACCGGCGCCATTAGAACCTCGGATCTAAGGGCTACAACTTTCATGTTTTGAGTTTTTCCTAATTCCTTACGGATTGGCCAGAAAATCAGCTTTTATCCGACTGTTTGCGCCAAAACAGAACAGAAAAGTCGCACCAGATTTTCTACTGTTTTAGGGGCAAAACGGGACCCTACGAAGCTCGGAATGATCCCAAATTTTGCACACAAGTCGTAAAATACTTATGTGACATGCTCGTCAAGACTGAACTCAATTCGGACCTCCAGAACTCAAAAAGTGGGTCCCACGGCAAAGGTTCAATTTTCGACCTTCGCCAAAATAGCGAAATTTAACCAAACGACCTCGGAATCCAATTCCGAAAGTTGCTACAAGTCACAAATGACTATACAAACCTAACGGAACTTTCGGATCTCTCATCGGAGCTCATTTGCTCAAATCGAGCTAGGAAACCTCTTTTAACTCTTTTAAACTTCCGAAACGGGGACTTTATCAAAAGTCCTATCAAACGAGGTCCGTTTTCAATTTTAAAGGTTGCTACATATCATAAATGATGAGATGGACCTAACGGTGCGTTCGGATTTTCCATCGGGGTTCGTTTAATCAAAACGACCTATCGAAACCCCAAATTCCTTTTACGGAATTTCATAAACGGATCCTTTTCTCGAAAACCTATCAAACGGACTCCGTTTCGACTCAGATTTCACAGACGGGTCATAAATGACCTAACGGAGCTTTTGGGACTGTCGACACGCAAATCGAGGTCCCGAATCCCGTAACAACTATTTGAGGGTCGGTACAGTTGTAAGGTTTATTCTTATTCAAAGTCACGCTTGGTTTGGTTTGAAGAACGATAAGCCTTTGTTTTTTTAGCAAAACGCCAACTATTTATAATATACATTCAAGATTATCTTTTATGGTCTAGCTAATAAGGCTTAGAATTATATTCTTTTATAATTTGAAGAGAGATGAAATTTTTTCCGTACTTTCGGCTAAAATATTGGATCGAAAAAACTTGTTTTGTTTGTACACTTTAATATTGAGAACTTCATAGTGAAGAAAAAGCTAAAATATGAAGCATTGTGTACACAAATCTTAAATTCTTATTCGCCCCAATTGATGAAGAGTAAATAATGAATTAGTTTGTATGTCTGCAAAAATTTGATGGTCTGAAGCATGGTACAAAGTCTTCTCTTTTCAAGCTCCTTCTAAATTGAATCTTATTTTAATCTTTTATTTTGTTGCTTTTTCTTTTGTTCTTTTAAACCTTAGGCTTTAGATATGAAATGTAAAGTTGTAATGAATACAAATAGAGTCATAATCTTGGGATATGAAATGCTGAGAGGAATGTAAATTTGAATCACGAATTGAATTTCAAGATGACGTCTCATTTGAATCTTATTTTAAGCTTTTTCTTTTTCTTTGATTTGTTTGTTCTTGAAACGACCTCGGTCAGTCGTTTCGGAAGTTAGGACTCTGATTGGGGTGCCGATAATTTTAAAATATTCATAATGTCCATTAGGACCTGTCTGTAAAATTTGAGCTAAATCAGACCTCGTTTGGTAGGCATCGGAAGAAGGTTTCAGTTTTTATTGGCGATAAATATTAAAAAGAGATTTTCGAGCTCGGTTTTTGCCGAATGAGCTCCGATTCGAAATCCGAAAGCGTCGTTGGGTTCGTATGATTATTTATGACTTTTGTGAACTTTCGAAAGTGAATTTCGATGTTGTTCGGCTAGTTTCCGCTAAAATGCCGAAAGTTAAATAATTTGACTTCTTTTCATTTAAATTCGCATCTTGAGTTTCGGGAGTCCAATTTGAGATCCGCCTTCGCGAGTATGTTACATATATTTTGTACAACTTGTATGCAAAAGTTGGAATTATTTCGAATATCGTAGGGTACTATTTTAATTTTCGTTAAGAAAAGAAAATATAATAAAAAAAAAAAAAAAAAAAGAGAAAAAGGAAATATTTATAAAATGGTGGCGGTGGTCAAGTGGGATAAGATTCCCTTAAGCATTACGAATCAAAAAGGTAGCAGAAACATAACAGAAACAAAATCGAACGCAGTGAGAAAATAAAAATGCCAGAAAATAAGAAAAGGGGCCGGAGAAAAGTAGAATTTTCACCCTGAAACATTCAGGTAATGATCCTAATATATTATTTGAGTTTATTACGTGTGTTTGAATATGTTTTAACGGTAAAACTTGGAATATTATACATCGTTTTAATAAGTTCAATTAATAGTTTAAAGGGTCAAATGGACCCTGATAATGAAATTGATTATATATTCGTACTCAGGGAGTTATGGGCAACATATAAATGTAATTTATTTGGGGTTTGGTTATGTGGCCTTAAACCCTGTACATAGGCCTGGCCTGCGTATTGCGTATGCGAATAGGGTATCAGGTTCCTACCTGGATTACCCTGAGATGTGAGGAATGAAGCCTTTAGCCTAATTTGATATATTTTTCTGCTTATTGACCACAGTGGGATCGTTTGGCAATGAATTCAAAAATAACGCGGTTGTTGGTCGCAATGCTAACTTTTGAGAGAGGTAAGTGTTTATATCCATTTCTTTGGAGGCACCTGGCCTCGTGGATTTTCTACCACGTATTCCTTACGTGTGTAGCTGCCGATAGGCGTACTCATTACGCCTTAGCTTTGGATTTATATTATATATTATATGTTATGTCCTATTGTTGGTATTGTATTGAGGATTTGAGCATTGTACCCTGGCTGCGAGTTGGCATCTACTTCCCGGTTGTCGATGAGAGTCCCGCGCCGGTGAAGGGTTATTGCATCACATTGCATTCATATGCATTACATTGCATATCATATTGAGGGCAGGAGTATTCCGCCCCAGGAGCAGGAGGATTCCGCTCCATTGTATCATATTGAGGGCAGGAGTATTCCGCCCCAGGAGCAGGAGTATTCCGCTCCATTATATTATATCGGGTGCAGGAGTATTCCGCCCCAAGAGAGTGCAGGAGTATTCCGCCTCTGGTTTATATTATATCGGGTGCAGGAGTATTCCGCCCCAGGAGCAGGAGTATTCCGCTCCAGTTGGTTATCAGATTGGATTCCCCTCGAATGCAGGAGTATTCCGCTTCGAGATGGGACGACGGGCACATGTGACCCTTTGCATTATTTCATTTCATCTCATTTCATACCATTGTGTAGACTTGTGGTACATAACTACTGTTCTGCTTATATGTGCATTGCTTATTTGTCTATATATTTCTGGCTCGTATTCTGGGTTGCGGGGATCGAGTTGTGCGCCGCAACGGTATAAATATATGGACCGGGTTGCACGTCGCAGCGGTATAAATATATGGACCGGGTTGCACGTCGCAGCAGTATAATTTATGGACCGGGTTGCACGCCGCAACAGGATGAATATATGGATCGGGTTGCACGCCGCAACAGGATGAATATATAGATTACGTTGCACGCCGCAACAGGATGTATTTCTGATTGTTGATGTGTTCGGGATACCTATATGTTCTGGCTGTATTACGTTCCTGGTTATTGAATAGTTTGCGATTCCATACGTGTTTCTAATTATTATCTGGCTCTGCCTTTTCATAATTTAAATAAGAGAAATATGGTTTATTTGTTTCTTTTCTCCCTGGCTAGCTATCCTATTCTTTGAGGTGGCTAGTCTGCCCCACTTATTGAGTCCTTTTGACTCACCCTTGTTTGTTGTTTGTTTCTTGTCTATCTATTTCGTTTCGGCAGGTTCGCTCCAGGATTGAGTTCGCCGCGTTGTTCAGGAGCGAAGACGACTTCAGCTGTCAGGGTGAGCCAGATTTATTCCGGATGGCCACCAGTTTATTGTTCATTAATTCAGTTGCATTTTTCTCCCTTCAGGAGGTATCTGTCTTCTTCTGTATTCTCAGATGTCCAGTCTGGATAGCCCTAAACCTTGTATGTTGGGTAGTCAGCTGTAATTTCTTTTGTACAGCTTAGAGGTATCAGTATGTTTGTTTTTTTTTCTAAGTTTTGTCCTCATTTATGAATTATTATAATCATTTTCCTAATTTATTTGGTAAGGGTTCGCCCGACGGGTCTGGGGGAGGATGTCGGGTGCCCGCACGGCCTAACCGAATTCCGGGTCGTGTCAGTTGGTATCAGAGCCATGTTTAGAGTCTATCCAGACTAAGACAGTGTCTAGTAGAGTCTCGCTGATGGGTATGTTGACGTCCGTACTTATCTACGAGGGGCTATGATGGCATTTAGGAAGTTTCACTTCCTTCTTTTCTGATCGTGCATCAGTCTATTATACAAAAATATTTTTGTTAATTCCTTCGTGGTAACCCTCGTGTGATAAATCAGCAAATGGTATGAGTTAAGGACGAAGCAGTCTAGCCTGGGGCTAGCACTGACGAAGCCCCGAGAGTTTTCATCGTGCTGACGGTCTAGTCACGGAGGTCCCAGCTGTACGAGCTCGCGATGGGCAAGGGAGCAGGGCCTTGTAGCTCCCTTGGCTCTCTACGATGCTTTATGAGAATCTTGGCGATGCAGATACCGCTAGAACCTATTATTCGTTAGGCAGCATATCAGGTTGCCGCAAATGGAGACGTTCGATCTCAGGGAGCTCCTATTCCAGTTCTTAATGTTGCCGCAATAAAGTATGTTTCGGAGGCAGCATGTGTTGTGCCTCTAATTGTTCTGGCTGGTTAGTTAGCCGAGGTATCAGTTCGGTCCGAGTGCCTAAAGAGGTTGCATTATTTTACGCGGTTGAACCTTCCGATATTCTTAAGCAATGCATCAGATAAACCTCGTGATTTTTTTTAAAAATAAAATAATGCCAGCGTATCCTTCAGGCTTTTGATTATATCAAGCGGTATGGTGTTGATTATTCTTCTTTCCAGTTTCAGGGGTCCAGCCTTGAATTGGTGGGCCTCTCTTTTATTAGCTAACGTGGTTCGATTTTTCTTCTAGGTTCGTGGAAAAAGTTCCTTTCGAGTAGCTAACAAGATGAAAAATGTTGTCAGTTCAAGTGGATTGGACAGGGTAGCCTGTCGGTTAGCCTGTTGGTGTTTCATAATATGAGATTGAATTCTATAGAATGGCCGAATATGCATTTGAACTAGTTCATGAGCCTTTCGAGAGATTCAAAGATTTATTGATGACCTTTCTTTTTCCTTGAGATCCCAGATGGCTCGAGAGATTGAGGTCGGGATTTCATTTGATACTGTTGTTGATATTGCTCGAAGGCTCGAGGCATACCGTAAGTTAGAGCGGGAGAGCAAGAAATCTCGTGGCCCTGGTGGGCAACCATGGTACCTCATTTGGAGGTAAGTGTTCTGATTATTTTTTTGAAGTCACCTTCCAGGTTAACTCAGCTTGTAGAGCGTGATTCTCAAAGTGTGCAAGTAGTTCATCCAGATTAGACCCAGTTTTTCTCTTTATAGCTATCGACAATCTTTCCAGCTACCATTTTCAGGGAAAAGGGTGTTATCACTGTCATGAGTCTGGTTATCCTTTGAGGAATTTTTCCTTACTCCAGCAAGTAGACAATCGTCCTTCTTCTTTCCCTCAGGCACCTGCACAGTCGCAGGTATTTCATGTAAATTTTAATTAATCAGAGAAATGCCACCATCCAGTAGAGGTCGAGAGCGCAGTGGTAGTGGTTCTTCTAGAAGTAATTATCAGTGTAGCGGCTTAGTTCAGCCGCAAAGGCAGTTTTATGAACTGCCAGTCTGGCAGGATGCTGAGGCATCCGATGTAGTAGGCCCGTGTGTTTCTTCTTCCCTTATCTGTAAGTAAGATTTATCTTTCCGATCGATCTGGAAATGGTGTGTCTTATCATGTTTCGACGGTTTCCTTGGATATTGTCGTAATTAAGAATTGGTTGCGGTAGAGGGGTGAGTTTCTGATACGATTTATTCCTGGCATTTATGAGACCCTACTAGTTTATGTAATCTAAATATGAGAGATTTGACAGTGAGTGTCGCTATTGTTTGCTTGGCATCCTGTTGTGCCACCTTCTGTTATAATGTCAAGTCAGTCTACCTCTCTTTGGAACTCAGTGCTGGTAGGATGATGGGATTCTTATTTATCACCATCAGGAAGTGTCATTGTTTCTTCTGGTGTAAAGTGATCAATAAGTAATACTCGATCTATGTGTCTCCTCTTGGTTCAAGATGCTAGTAGAGTCATGTTATTCCATGAGCTTCTCTCAGTTGTAAAAGAGTTTACTGATAAATTGTCAGAATTTCGTTCTTATTGGAAGGTTAAAATTGGTATGGATGTTTTTCCATAAAGCTTATTTAATGTCTATCTCTTCAATTGCGATTTTTTGGCTCGCTTGACGCGAAAGTAGTCTAGCTTTGGTAGCCAAGCAAATAAGAAGATGAACTTCCTGGAGCTCTAATTATATCTATCCTCGATCTATTTCCATTTCTTCTTCGTCCGGCACTAGTGAGCTTGGGCGATTGGTAGCCGCTTGTGACGTTCCCTGTGTTGAGCCAGAGTACGTGTTATTGTGGCCGGGTAAGCATATTATTATTTTGGAAGCATATTATTGTTTTGGTCCAGTTGTCTCATCTTGTTATCCGTTTAACATGTTTATGTTATCAGTTTATCCGGGTATCCATTCCCATGTATAGTATAGTGCTGGTTCTGTTTTTGCGGATCGTCCAGTTTCAGGGGAAACTCTGCCGAAATTTTTATATAGAAGTACCATCCATCGGGCGGTGGTGTTTACGGCAAAGGTATGGAGTTGTGAACTTGAGAGTTGCAGCTGTTTGGCAACTCGAAAGGGTAGTTGGTAGCTTCGGTCTGCTTACGTTCAGCTTTTAGCCAAATCTTCTTTAGTCCAGCAGACTGTGCGAGGATGGTTATTCCTATACAAATGGCTACATGAGTTTGTGCTTTAAGTGGAGGAGTCTTCCTCCAAATACTGAATGGTAATATTAAATCTCTGAGGTGTTGATATCACTTTTCTCACGACCCAAAGTAAGGCTACGGTAGAAATCTACAATGAGTGTCGATCATTGCTAAACCCACTAATAATCTATTAATGATAGGGATAAGCTGGCAACCTGATCATATATACGTATCTATCTGCTGAAAATATAAAGTCTGAAAAGATGACATGACTTTAACCTGCTGGCAATTAGAACACTGAGCCACAAATCCTGCTATGTCACCCTTCATTCTATCCCACCAATAATCTGCTTAAGATCATGGTACGTCTTAGTCGAACCTGGATAAATACTGTATTTGGAATAATGTGTCTCCATCATAATCTATCCACATAAATCTGCAACATCAGAAACTTAAAGTCTATCTTTATACATGAGAACACTGTCAGTAATAACCCTGTATGGTGACTCCGGTTTTCTTCTGGCTATCTGTCTGTATTCAACTAGAAGTGGATCCTCATACTGATGCTGTTTTACTTCATGGAAATTTAGAGTTAAAGGTTTAGTGCGGCTTGTCGACAATCCATCATATATCTTTTTCACACCTCCACTCTTTGAGAAGTTACTATAGCGTTATTAGTGCACATGTAATCAACTATGTTGCGGGTATTCTGCCTCAACTGAAGGTCCAACTACATGTCTCTTTTATATTTACTTTTTCAAGTCATAATAATTCCAATTCAAAGACAATACCCTGAGATAGATGTTCAGTCTGAAGATCATTCTTGGTCTACATCATACTATCCAGTAGTAGTTGTGTGATCCTTATTCTTATACGATAGACCCTGTTAAGATGAACCTTCGACATTCATTGGGATATGAGTAACTACATTCCCACAAGGAGCTTGCGGAACAACACTAACATCAGCTGAGATGTTGCATAGTGCGTTCGTAAAAATATGATAAAACTTGCATCAGATCTTCTATAGTGAGTAGTGACAAGGTACTTCAAAAGCTTCCCCTATTGCATCAAGCGTGAGCTAATTCTTAGTTCCATCGACCTGTTCTAAATCGAAAGGTATATCGAAGAGGTGATTATCGGCTGAATCATGTTAACCCATTCAAAGTTCCGTGTATCTTTGCTTTGAAAAGGTAGAACTCTCCTCTCGTGATCGAGGAAGGATCATCTTAGTCAGAATAATCCGGGCAATGGTGTTATCATATTATCCAGATATATTTTATTTTAAAAGTTCAATATGCGTGTTATAAGTCTGATCCTGTACTCAAGAGATAAGGTCTGTGGAATAGCTTACGAAGGTCGTGCAAGTTCTTTTGTTATCTGTGCGAATTTTTCTTTAGATTTAGGCTCGTTCGAGGACGAACGAGAGTTTAAGTGGAAGAGAATGAAACGACCTCGGTCAGTCGTTTCGGAAGTTAGGACTCTGATTGGGGTGCCGATAATTTTAAAATATTCATAATGTCCATTAGGACCTGTCTGTAAAATTTGAGCTAAATCAGACCTCGTTTGGTAGGCATCGGAAGAAGGTTTCAGTTTTTATTGGCGATAAATATTAAAAAGAGATTTTCGAGCTCGGTTTTTGCCGAATGAGCTCCGATTCGAAATCCGAAAGCGTCGTTGGGTTCGTATGATTATTTATGACTTTTGTGAACTTTCGAAAGTGAATTTCGATGTTGTTCGGCTAGTTTCCGCTAAAATGCCGAAAGTTAAATAATTTGACTTCTTTTCATTTAAATTCGCATCTTGAGTTTCGGGAGTCCAATTTGAGATCCGCCTTCGCGAGTATGTTACATATATTTTGTACAACTTGTATGCAAAAGTTGGAATTATTTCGAATATCGTAGGGTACTATTTTAATTTTCGTTAAGAAAAGAAAATATAATAAAAAAAAAAAAAAAAAAAAAAGAGAAAAAGGAAATATTTATAAAATGGTGGCGGTGGTCAAGTGGGATAAGATTCCCTTAAGCATTACGAATCAAAAAGGTAGCAGAAACATAACAGAAAAAAAATCGAACGCAGTGAGAAAATAAAAATGCCAGAAAATAAGAAAAGGGGCCGGAGAAAAGTAGAATTTTCACCCTGAAACATTCAGGTAATGATCCTAATATATTATTTGAGTTTATTACGTGTGTTTGAATATGTTTTAACGGTAAAACTTGGAATATTATACATCGTTTTAATAAGTTCAATTAATAGTTTAAAGGGTCAAATGGACCCTGATAATGAAATTGATTATATATTCGTACTCAGGGAGTTATGGGCAACATATAAATGTAATTTATTTGGGGTTTGGTTATGTGGCCTTAAACCCTGTACATAGGCCTGGCCTGCGTATTGCGTATGCGAATAGGGTATCAGGTTCCTACCTGGATTACCCTGAGATGTGAGGAATGAAGCCTTTAGCCTAATTTGATATATTTTTCTGCTTATTGACCACAGTGGGATCGTTTGGCAATGAATTCAAAAATAACGCGGTTGTTGGTCGCAATGCTAACTTTTGAGAGAGGTAAGTGTTTATATCCATTTCTTTGGAGGCACCTGGCCTCGTGGATTTTCTACCACGTATTCCTTACGTGTGTAGCTGCCGATAGGCGTACTCATTACGCCTTAGCTTTGGATTTATATTATATATTATATGTTATGTCCTATTGTTGGTATTGTATTGAGGATTTGAGCATTGTACCCTGGCTGCGAGTTGGCATCTACTTCCCGGTTGTCGATGAGAGTCCCGCGCCGGTGAAGGGTTATTGCATCACATTGCATTCATATGCATTACATTGCATATCATATTGAGGGCAGGAGTATTCCGCCCCAGGAGCAGGAGGATTCCGCTCCATTGTATCATATTGAGGGCAGGAGTATTCCGCCCCAGGAGCAGGAGTATTCCGCTCCATTATATTATATCGGGTGCAGGAGTATTCCGCCCCAAGAGAGTGCAGGAGTATTCCGCCTCTGGTTTATATTATATCGGGTGCAGGAGTATTCCGCCCCAGGAGCAGGAGTATTCCGCTCCAGTTGGTTATCAGATTGGATTCCCCTCGAATGCAGGAGTATTCCGCTTCGAGATGGGACGACGGGCACATGTGACCCTTTGCATTATTTCATTTCATCTCATTTCATACCATTGTGTAGACTTGTGGTACATAACTACTGTTCTGCTTATATGTGCATTGCTTATTTGTCTATATATTTCTGGCTCGTATTCTGGGTTGCGGGGATCGAGTTGTGCGCCGCAACGGTATAAATATATGGACCGGGTTGCACGTCGCAGCGGTATAAATATATGGACCGGGTTGCACGTCGCAGCAGTATAATTTATGGACCGGGTTGCACGCCGCAACAGGATGAATATATGGATCGGGTTGCACGCCGCAACAGGATGAATATATAGATTACGTTGCACGCCGCAACAGGATGTATTTCTGATTGTTGATGTGTTCGGGATACCTATATGTTCTGGCTGTATTACGTTCCTGGTTATTGAATAGTTTGCGATTCCATACGTGTTTCTAATTATTATCTGGCTCTGCCTTTTCATAATTTAAATAAGAGAAATATGGTTTATTTGTTTCTTTTCTCCCTGGCTAGCTATCCTATTCTTTGAGGTGGCTAGTCTGCCCCACTTATTGAGTCCTTTTGACTCACCCTTGTTTGTTGTTTGTTTCTTGTCTATCTATTTCGTTTCGGCAGGTTCGCTCCAGGATTGAGTTCGCCGCGTTGTTCAGGAGCGAAGACGACTTCAGCTGTCAGGGTGAGCCAGATTTATTCCGGATGGCCACCAGTTTATTGTTCATTAATTCAGTTGCATTTTTCTCCCTTCAGGAGGTATCTGTCTTCTTCTGTATTCTCAGATGTCCAGTCTGGATAGCCCTAAACCTTGTATGTTGGGTAGTCAGCTGTAATTTCTTTTGTACAGCTTAGAGGTATCAGTATGTTTGTTTTTTTTTCTAAGTTTTGTCCTCATTTATGAATTATTATAATCATTTTCCTAATTTATTTGGTAAGGGTTCGCCCGACGGGTCTGGGGGAGGATGTCGGGTGCCCGCACGGCCTAACCGAATTCCGGGTCGTGTCAGTTCTATTGGTTTGTTCTTTTAAATCTTAGAACTCAATTTATGTTTGAGCTTTTTTTTTTCTACTTATTGGATCGAGCTTTTGACCAATATTCTGGATGAATAGTTGCGTTTAAAATTTGCTATGATTAGTTTAATTTTATATTCTCCGTCCATAGTGCGGGTATTATACGAGTTGAAGATTTATATTGCCAATCCAACTAATTTAGGATTGTCACATAATTTTTGTTTCTCTAGTTCTAATTTCTTAGAGTAAAGTAAGATAATATTACCATATGTATGCATATAAGTGCATTCCCTATTCTTATCGAAGAGAAGGAACGAGAAAAACCATGAAGTAAAATTATTGATGGTCTGTGTTATAAGAACACTTTTGGATTATAATCCATGTAGCTTTTGCATAAGTCTTCTATGATACAACAGACCTCAATCCTTCTCTAGATTCTACCATCATAAATTCTCAAGCCAAATAGATCCCGCTAGGGTGAACAAAGTGGAAAAGGCTCATGGTGGTGGATATAGCAATAATGGAGCAAAGAAAAAATTGAGTGATGATGCCAAGAGACAACTACTAAAAGAAAAGGAGAACCAAGGAACAACTTGGAAACAAGTACTAGTGTGCACAATTTATAGTAGCTTTTCATATATGGATATACTTTTTTAATGGAATATACTAAACTAAAATATAATTTCTTAGATTAATCACAAATCAGTGAAGTAGGAGACCATTATTGATCACGCTCAAAACTCATCCTAAAAAAAATAAGCGATCATTGTAAATATAATTATGTTTAATAAGTTCGAGGTCGAATCCCGCAGAGAGCAACGTTAATTTGTAACCTTATTTTCACCAAGTTTTTCTTTAAATAATTTCAAGAGCAATTTATAATGATTCTTGTATAGAAAAACTAATAATAAACAATGTAAGTAATGACAAATAGTAAATAGCTAGAGTAAAATTCAGGAGTAAAAGACCCAGGGCAATGACTTCCTCAATTATTGGGATGACGTATCGATTATCTCGCTCTCAATCTCGCTTGATTATTCCTATTGACATGAACTCCTAGTTTGTCGCTAGTATTTTCCAATCACAAGCAACAACTATCTCAAACTGCTCTTCCAAGTTAGTCAAAGATGATTATATGGACTACTCACAAACATCACGATATATAAGAGTAAATTATTCCTAAGTCACTCCGTAAATTAACCTAAATAATTCCATAGTTTAAGTCAAAGTATCGTCATCCAACTAACTCTATCTCAAGCTACTTTTCCAAGTTATCTTAAGAACAAAAGGGCGCATTCAGTTGAGAGCTCTTCAATTAAAAGCAATACAAAACGTAGTTGAATGAATAGGAATAAGAATTCAAACTAGAGTTAATCACGAAATATTAAGTACATCATCGAATAACGGTTCCATCATATCTTAGATGAAGTAATTAGTTACTCATGTTCATAACAATCATATCAGAAATATTCATGAACAAATAAATTATAAGAAGAATGGAAGAATTTAAGAAAAACTCTTGTAATCTCCAAGTCTCCAATGCTCTAGCCTCCTTTTATTCCTTCCCAGGTCAAAGATTTTGTTTTTGGGCATGTTTTAGGGCGTGTTTTAGGTCTTTTATATCATCCCCATAGTCCCACATAACCCGGGAAGCCAAAGCAGGACGCGTTGCGGTAGGGCTTTTTCTGCAGGATGTCCAAAATTTCAACTCTTTGAAACTCAACCCTGTCGCGTCGTGCAGCGCAACGCACAACGTGGCGCGACAGGCATATTTTGCTGCTTTTCCATTTTTTTTATTTTTCATCCACGCCTTGGTTTTCGATTGAGTCTCGGACTTCTACTCAAACTTCGAAGCTCCATTTCTGCTCATTTCAGCTCCAAGTCCATCAATTTTCTCCAAATGCCTTCACACACGATTAAAACCACGTAATAAGCTCAAGAACACTAAGATATTAACTCATTTAATGCACAAAGGTTACAAATATGAGGAAAGAAAAGGCTCTAAACATGTGTTTCCCGCCGGCCTTTTCTTTTAAGTCTAACAAAATATTTCTCATATTGTCTCTACTCAATCTATTTACGAAATCTCAAACAAGGCACTGTGAATTGTGATTCTACGAAAGTTTGTGATTATAGTTCAAAAGAATTGACAAAGTAGAGGTAGGGTTTGCTTTGTCTCCAACGTGTGCTTTTGATCTTTTTTCGTGCAGCATTGGGCTACGTAAAGCAGATCACCCAAGCTGTTGGTCGCCGACTCTGCTCTTTCCGGCGTTGATGCTTCTGTTTTCCTATCTTCCTTTTATTTTTTATTTTTTGAGTTTCGGTGGCTACGGCGGTTATGGTGTGTTTTTTATAGTTGTTGATTGTAGGAGGTATAATGTCAGGTGTATACCCATTGTATGTCTGGTGTATATTCTGTATATATACAATGAACATACAACAGATATACGAAGTATATACATTTTGCATACACCAAATGTATCAAATCCAAATATTTGTATGTTCATTGTATATATAGTGTATGTCTGATGTATTGAACGTACATACAGTGGAGATACATTAGGCATACAAGAAATAAAAATGAAGAAAAAATGGTATAAATATTGCCACGAAAGGAAAGTTATGGGATGGGGGCTGGGAGCTAAGCAGAGGGTTGTAGGAGGGTGTTCTAGGGTTCTCGAGAAGATTGGGCCAAAAGACCCTCTCAAGTCTTTAATTAATAAAAGGGGACGCGCATGGAGCGTCGTTAAACGCACGCGTTAAACATTAAAACATGGGCCAGATTAGAAACAACAAAACTTGGGGGGCTTTATTAAAAACTTTTTGGACTGAATTAGCAATCCCAAAAACTTTTAATCAAAAGGTGGGAAAACGAACCGAACGGACTCAGTGCAATCATTTAAAACATCGAACCCCAAAATCTTCTCTTACACACTTCTCAAGTTCGTCTCTTCTATAGTCTTCTAAGCAGTTTTCTAAACATCATCGTCGCCGATTATATACATTTCTCCGGTAACATCTAAAGGTAAATTTTGAACAATATTGATGTTTTTCAAGTGAATCGGGGTTTATTATTTTTTTTTTTTCTATTTTGCTATTTTGAAAAAACTATGATTTTTACGCGTTTTTACTGTACTGGAAGAAAGTTCTTGTGAAAATCTTTATTTTTGTTGATTTTTCCGTCAAATAGTGCTATGTTCTTGTACAAATAGTGAAGTTTTTGCATGTTTATGTTATATTACCATGTTAAGAGCATACACCTTTGAAGAGTCAAACATTGTGAGACAGTGTTCTAAACGTGTGATAGGATGTTTGAAGTTGGTGATGCATTGTAGATGATTTTTGTTAAAATAAATTAGGATTTTATAAAATAAATATGCTAAAGGTTGAAAAAATGTTGTACAACTAGTGAAGTTTTTGCATGTTTATGTTATATTACCATGTTAAGAGTATACTCCTTTGCAGAGTCAAACATCGTGAGACAGTGTTCTAAACGTGTGATAGGATGTTTGAAGTTGGTGATGCATTTTAGATGATTTTTGTTAAAATAAATTAGGATTTTATAAAATAAATATGCTAAAGGTTGAAAAAATGTTGTACATATAGTCAAGATTTTGCATGTTTATGTTTGTGCGTGCATGTATAAAGTTCTGGAACATTTGAGACAGTGCTCCGACCGTGCGAGAGGATGATAATGTTTAATGATGACTCTACTTGAATTAGGGTTTGATAAAACATATGTATATTATGTTTCACACACCCATATTGCATGTTTGTACATCTTTAATTGATGAATATACTTGTGATTTGCAGCTACAATGGCTTATACGCGGGGAATTAAGAGGAAGGAGACTACTCCTCCTAGTAAACAGCCTCCTAGGAAGAGGAGAATTATATTGGAGGACGAAGAGGAGGGGTCCCTAGACTATGATGTAAATGTAGGGCCACAAGAAGCTGTGAGGGTGCCGGACGATAGTAATCTATCAGAAGAAATAGAAGCGTTGTTTGGTGATGATGAGTGGGATGAAGATGGAAACAAAAAAGAGAGCCTTTTAAATATGGCAGAAGAAGAGGAGGTGGGAAGGCTGGTAAATAATCTTGCAGGAGAATTTGAAGGAGTTGCAAATGTTGAAGAAGTAGATGATGTACAAGAAGTTATAGAGGTTTTAGATGTTCAAGCTGGTGAAGGAGGTAGGAATGGTAGGGATGAAGAAGAGGTTGAGAGATGCGAAGGAGAAGGTCGGATGAAGTTCGTAGACGATGTGGGAGCTGATTCTGCAGAGCCACCTAGAGAGGTATAGTTGTTGTCTAGAACATACATAAAGTTGTTATTCACTTTACAGTAGAATGTTCAATATTTTTTTATGTGATTTGAGAACACTCACGTGCATGATCAGATCAACCTTAACTATGTTCAAAGTATTTTCTTGTAGTTCCTTGGAACATCTCAAGGGATGTTTCATGCATCTGATATTATGTTCTTACTACCGTGGCGATTCCTTAAACTAACAAATTTCAAAACATTGTGCAGCCTGAGTACGTGCAGCCTGAGTACGTTACCAGTGTCATTCCACCAATGGTGCTGAAGACTTGCTTGGATGATCATGAGCATTTTCAATCGAAGATAACTATCCGCGCGTCGCTTATCGGACGAATGCGTGAGTTCAGGATTATGCTGCGTACAAGTGGTTTGTATGACAAGTTCAAAAACAGTATCTTTGGCCATTTCTTGGACTTGCCGGAGGAGCCATCGTTTCCAACCAGGTTGGTGCACAATATTCTGCTAAGAAGAGTTTTGTGCAATAAAGAAAAAGAAGCTTGGTTCAATTTCAATGGAGTGACTGTTCGTTTTGGCCTCCAAGAGTTTGCTTTGATGACAAAGCTGAGATGCCAAGCCTATCCAGATGTTCGATCTGCAATGTCGTTATAATCATTGCTGTTAATGTTAAGAACGTCTTTTCAGATGTTTGATCAAGATAGATATGATGTTTCATTTTTACTGGTGTTAAATGTCGAACAGTAATAATGATGTTCTGAACACTCTTTGTGATGTTAAGGTTTATTTCTCTTATACATTGTATTCTTAACAAATATTTATGGTATGTAGGTGGTGCACCCTTTCATTAACCCTATCGATGCAGAGAGGGAAGATGATACCTTTCAGAATATTGAGCCGTTTGTTGATGGGGGCGATGAGGTAATTGATCAGCTTGTTGTAATGTTGGAGGGGGCTAGCTCGATTGTTGGTGGTGATCAAGTGACAGTTTTTAGGAATTGCCCCAGGACCCCTCCAAGAGAGGTAATTGATGAAGGAAAGGTTGGTGAAGAATTTGTTAGTGGAGGTGTTGGTAGATGTGAAACACAAGTTGGTGATGAGATTGGTGGTAGGGTTGGTCATTTTACTGGTAGTCTTTTTAGTGGTAGGGGTTTGTTCGAAGTTGGAGAAAGCTCTAGGAGGAGAGAACATTAGAATGTGCAGCCTAGTGTCTGCAGTTGTAAGTGCCACGACTGCCTTCAATGGCGACAGGGACTGGATCAGAAGCTTGATGCTCCAGCTGTCCCTTGCTAATTTAGTAGCATCGTCGTCAAAGAAGGAGAAGCAGCAGCAGCGACCAAAGAGGCATATTTTGTTGTCTAGGATGCTCCAGGCAAAGAAGAACAAAGGAAAGAAGAAAATGACTGCTGCCAGAATGGCAAGGTTACTAAAACATCCAATTAGAATCGTTGAACATAAAAGGGACGTTCTTCTATTAAATCTAGAGATTTTTTCAAACATTTTTTTTTTTTTTTTTGGAAATTTAGAGAGAGAGCTCAAGTCAGGCTCCAAGATCTCGAGAGATTGCCAGTGACACTGTACAAGGCACTCGACATTCCCAAGAAAGCTGTATTTGACGCTTTCTTGGAGGAGAAGAAGGAACAAAAGACTGCCTTCCTGTGTCACGAGTTCAATTACTTGGATTTTCTGGACTTCCTGGACGTGAAAGAGTGGATGTGGGATAGTGTAAGTGCATCTCTTTACTTCTATTGTTTTGTTAGTGTTTGGTTTTTATCAAAGAACGAACATTTTCTACTCCGTTCGGAACCTGATGGTCCTATGTTCGTTGAACATTCGACTGGCTGGTCCAAACATAAAATAGTATGTGTCGGTATAGTTTTACTCACAACTTCTAATTTGTTTTATTCTGCAGTTTATGGATGAGTACTTGGCCTTGATGTGTGCGAGGCATAAAGCTTACCCCCAGCATTATGATAGCTCTGATCTTATCCTTGATCTTTCATTCTTGACCAACTTGTGCGTACGATACGATGCGGCTGAAGAGGAACCGATGGGGTTTGATGTCGGCCTTGACAAATACCTAGCAGAATATAAGTTTGAGGATACATTCCTTGATTATGCCAGAGGTAAGTCTCCATACCCGGGTGGAAGAAAGCGGGATGGTGTGAAAAGACTCTTTGCCGTGTATAACATTGAAAGCACTCATTATGTTACATGCGTCTTTCATTTAGAGGAGGCAAGGATCGATGTCTACGTCTGCAACATTGGGTTGTACAATGAAGACCACTTTGATTCAATAATGGGGCCAGTAATGTACATGTTCCCAATATACATCCGGCAGTCGGGGAAATTCAACCACCTCCATCCTGAAATCCAATCTATGGAAATGTGGCCGTATGAGCGCATCGAAGGCCTTCCAAGGAATTTGACTGGTACTGCATGTGGAGCGTATGCCATCATGTTCCTCGAACCTTTGTTGACCAACACCCCGATGGAATTGCTGTGTGATAATGTGATAGAAGGCTGTCTTGTTCAATTTGCTGTGGACATATTCCATGGCAAATTAGTCCCTTAGTATGGGTTGTAAAATTTGGATAATTATGTTTTTTGTTTTTGATGGGTTGTAATATATGGATGATTACCCATTTTTTGATGATATATATGGCAAATGATGACTATTTTTTTGCATTACACTGAACATCGAGTCTACATTATTAGAACATCTGTATGATGATAAGACTGACTTAAAAATATTAAAAATAATAGACTATTGGAACAGCATTAGTTATTATCGGAACATTATGTTGTACGTTCAAATAGTCTTTAACTTAATGGATATTTGATGTTCAATAACTAGTAAATAGGGAAACAACAACAGATGTTCTGAACATTAAAGTTTATACATTGATAATCAAGAACCAGGCAAAAACATTCCTGATCGTTCAAAGATTCAACGCTTTACAAAAGTATGCTAATTATATTAGCATTTAAGACATTACTTAATAAACAGTCATATTAACATCCTGGTCAAAATATGCGTTTTCACTTCAACGCGATGCAGTCCCTTCTTGTTTCAAGGTTGCTATCTGGAGCATGTTCTTTATCCTCTTTATTTCTTTCAACATCTTTTTGACGTCCCTATTGTAGTATTCGAAGAATTTCTCAAATTTGAACTTCCAACCCCAAACTTCAGCACGAAGTTGTTCCAAAATATCATTTGCACGTTCTTTTCGTTCTGCAGAAGTGTTTCGACTTTTTCTTCCTCCTCTTAGCTTGGCTGATCCTCTTCCCGTTTTCCTTCTTTTTGCTTGGCTGATCCTCTTCCCTTTCTTCCTTCTTTTTGCATGGCTGACCCTCTTCCCGTTTTTCCTACGTTTTGCTTGGCTTCACTTCTTCCCGTTCTTCCTTCGTTTTGCTTGGCTGACCCTCTTCCCGTTCTTCCTTGTTTTTGCTTGGCTTCACCTCTTCCTTCTTGTTTCAAGGTTGCTCCCTTTCTCGTTTTTGCTACTCTTGACGTGGATGCTCTTGTATTGGTTGCTCATGTTCTTGCAGTAGTAGCAACTATTGAGGAGGAAGGTCGGCGAACCATTTTTATGTTTTATTTTTGGCTGAAGATTATAGGTTGTAGCGGTATAGAGTTTTTTGAATGGTTTGATCGAGTATTTATAGGAGAAAAAGAGGTAACCGACTTAAGTGTGTTTTATCCAGACAATCCAACACTAGCCGTTATGTATTTTTTTAAATTTTTGAAGTGACGCATTCGTTGCTTTGCTTCAGATTTGAATTGAAGGGGATAGCCATTAAGTGTATAATGATGAGTAGTTTAAAAAATACTAATAGACTACTGGAAGGGTATGAATAATTTTCAAACATCATGATCAATTTGAATTATAAAAGTCAAAAACCAATAGACTAATGGAACGAGTATATGATGATTCGTATCGCCATGAAGATGTTCTAACTTCCGCGGGAAGGATTAGGAACCCCTGGTCACAATTAAAACACGTGTACTAACCCCAACCATTCAATGAGAATAGGTGCCTCTTTAAATCATCACATATGCAACCGAAAAGGCACCAAGCTTGGTTTCTATAAATGTTAAATGTATGCACAACAACAACAACAACAACAACAAGGCGAAACAAAAATAATGCCTCGCAGAGTAAGGCACCCAAAAGCACCAGAACATGATAGTGGAGTTCCAAGTATTAGTAGGTTCACTGAAATCGATCATGTCCGTGAAGATATCGCAGATCTGAGCTCAGATGTTGATCAGATTGTAGTATATATAGGAAATATGAAAGATCAAGTGACCCGATTAAGAACTAGATTCGATGAATTCCGTGAGGATATGAATCTTATTAAGCGTATGCTTCGTGGTATCCAAGCTGCACTCGAGATTGACCCCCAAAACTACCCTTCACCACCACGGCCTCCAGCGGAACACATGTGAAATGAAGAAATAACCTCCTTTCAAGTCTAGTCAGTTAAGAAGATTTTCTATTTGTCTTGAATGTTGTGTTTTGAAGTGTTGTCCTTTACTTTTCAGTACAATTTAGCATGTTTTGAATATTTATGAATGTTGTTTTGCATTACACTGAACATCCCGTTTGCAGTATTAGAACATCCGTATGATGATCAATTTGAATTATATACTACAAAAATAATAGACTTTTGGAACGCCATTGATAAATGCTCGAAACATTAACTTAAACGTTCAAATATATAGATCTTAGTAGTACTCGATGAACAACAATTGGTATCAAATAAACCTAGCTACAATGAAACCAAAAAAAACTGCCCAAGACAATAAGAAATACATCTTCCACCGTTGCAATTTAGCCTCTAACTTACCGATCTTCAATAAATTTGTAGTATTACAAGCCCCTAATTTGTCAACTTCCTTCACCAAATTGGCCCTTTCTTCACAAACTTCATCAAGTGAAATTTTCAAGTTGTTTAAAACCAATGTAGTAGGCTGGGGATACTCCTCGTCACACCATTCCCAAAATCCACAATTTCTAATACCCTTGTGGGGACACTTGCAAAATTTTCGTCCAGCATTCAACTGTGTGCCCGCCGTGAATTGTATCGCAGGTAAGCCACACCAACATCGACGATTTTGAGAGGAGCTGCCAGAATAAGTTGATCCTTGAGACATAGTTGAGTTAAGAAGAAGACGAGGTAGAGGGGGTAGGGATAACTTATATTTCAATAATGGGGGTAAAAAGACCTAATTAATTGAATGGTTGGGGTTATTCCACGTGTTATAAGGTAATAATTCCGTCTGGAGCAGGTTAATAGAACGGGTTGGATTAATGTAAGTTGTGGAGTAGGTCGCTCCACGTATTTAAAACGGGTTGCTCCACTTCTTTTAGCATTAGAAAACCATGTTTGGCACGTAGAAGAGATTGTTCTAATATCTATAAACAAATGTATCCGTTGTATTAGTACTACAAACACCAAAAAATTTCCAAAGATTGATGCAAAAATATCTAATTTACGTCACGAACATGGGTTAGTATGTTCAGTTCAAATAGGTGCCTATTTTAATATGTAGTGTTCCAACCTTTAATATGATTGTAATAAGAAACTATATAACATGAAAAGATTAATAAGTCTTTATATTTAAGGTTAAATCATCATTATATAGATTATCCATTAGTTAGAACAACATCTAATGAAATACTCAATAACTTAGTAATTGTTTCATTTGATATAACTAAGTAATCGCTTTCAATAGATATAAATGAGTATACTCTAGTAGAACTTTTATGAGTAAACACTTCCAATAGACATACTACTGATGTAGTCACCTTAAATACACATAATATTGAGTAATCTCTTTGAATATACATAAATTTCCAAAGATTGATGCAAAAAACATCTAATTTAAATCACGAACGTTGGTTTGTATGTTCAGTTTATAGTAGGTGCCTAATTTAATATGTAGTGTTCTAACCTTTAATATGATTGTAATAAGAAACTATATAACATGAAAAGATTAATAAGTCTTTATATTTAAGGTTAAATCATCATTATATAGATTATCCATTAGTTAGAACAACATCTAATGAAATACTCAATCACTTAGAAATTGTTTCATTTGATATAACTAAGTAATCGCTTTCAATAGATATAAATGAGTATACTCTAGTAGAACTTTTATGAGTAAACACTTCCAATAGACATACTATTGATGTAGTCACCTTAAATACACATAATATTGAGTATTACAATCAATACTTGTATGATTTGAAGTCTTAGTTGTTGTAGATACACAAAGAATGTATGTAATTGAGCTACACATAGATTGTAAGATCAACAAATAGATTAATAATGTGTCTATCTAGTGATATAACGTCCAATCTATGCTACAATTCGTTAGAATACACTTCTTAATATTTAAAATTGTTAATTGGTCTAGAATCAACCCTACACTCCTTATCCAAATAACTTAATAATTACATTTTGGGATAATTAACGGCATATATTTTGGTTTACTTACACATAGCATGTTTTGGAATCTTAATAAACTACTAAATCATTGTTTATGCATTTCAAATGATCCTTATATTAGTATTTATCAACTAATCCTCAACGGTACAAAAAAAACATCAGTATGAAGATCCAGAACAGACTTACGACGTTCGAGAATGTTCAGCGCAAGGTTCAGAACAGGAGATTGAATGTTCTCTAAATGCTAGGAATTTTTGCGGTTTGGGGTTTGGGGTTAGGGTTAGGGTTAGGTTTTAGGGTTCAGGGTTAGGTTTAGGGTTCAAACATCGTTTATTATGTTTTGAACGCGAAAAAAGTACCTTTTATTTTTGTGCAAACGCGTTTCATTTTAAACGAACTACCTAATTAATTATTATGTTTGGCACGTTCAGAAGAACGTTCTAATATCTCATAAAAGAAATGTACCCCCGCCCCGGGCTCTATTTTATACAAAAATGGGACGCGCGTGGAATTCGGAACAAAAAAAAAGGTGGGGCCTTAATGGCAATTATGACAACCCCAAAAGTGAAATTTTAATTAAAAATGCGGCTGATCAGTCTTATCAATTCCATCATTTCAAAGATCGAACACCCGCCCCTTTCTTCTCTTACACACTTCTCAAGTCTTCTTCTCGAGTCTTCTATTTCGTCGCCGGCCATCTACATAATGTTCTCCGGTAACATCTAAAGGTAAATTTTGTACTATATTGATGTTTTCAAGTGAATCGGGGTTTATTTTTTTGCTATTTGGCTATTTCGATAAAGCTAGGGTTTTTACGCCTCCTTTCTGGTTCTGGACTGAAATTCTCGTGAAAATCTCTGCTTTTCGTCAATTGTTTCGTCAAATAGTGCTGTGTTGTTGTACAAATAGTGAGGCTTTTGCATTTTTGTGTTAATAACGATTTTAAGGCCAAACTCCTTCTGCTATGTCAAACATCTTCATACTGTGCTCTGAACTTTTGTTAGGATGTTTCAACTTGCTGATGCATTTTAGATGGATGTTGTTAAAATATATGCTAGCATGTTTACGTTAATAACGATGTCAAACATCTTCATACGGTGCTTGGAACGTGTGTTAGAATGTTTCAAGTTGCTGATGAAGTTTAGTCGTAAACTTATGTAGTGGAAGTATTATCAACTTAACACATAATCTGATAATTTTCATTCATACTTAAGGAAACAAAATACATATACAAATGTACTTGACATAATGCTTAGACAAAAGTACTAGATATAATGCTTAAACAAAAGTACTAGATACAATGCTTAAATAAAAGTTCTAGTTGTCAGCATTGGGAGAATTTGGAGGAGTAACAAATTGCTCTGGATTCATCCCTTGTTGGATAAGGAGTCCCAAAAGCATTCTTTCAATATGCTCCGAGCGCTGAACTAACACTTGTCTTATGCTCCATACATCAGCAGATAAGCGGTCCACAGCATGGTTGATTGCAGTAATGTCAGTTTGTATACCGGCGATATCCCAGGCGATGTTTCCATAATATTCGTGATGGTCAGGTTCGGCTGGGGCATAGTGGCCATTAGCGACAACTTCGTTTTGGTTATTTTCCATTTGTGTTTGTTGTCTATGAAGAAATTTTGATAATTCAAGTAGGAGGATAATTGTGTGTATGGAGGAACAAGGAAATGTATGTATTTATAGATGAATTTAACATAAAAAACACCAAAAGGCATGATATGAACATTGAAAAGACGTTCACTACTCTCTAGGTGATGTATCTGGATTAATTAATGCCTTTTTTCATATGCAGGTTTTGAGGGATGCTTTCACACCTTTTAATTGCACAAGGCAACCCTTCGCTTGAATCAACATGACTATTGCATTACACTGAACATCCCGTTTGCAGTATTAGAACATCTGTATGATGATCAATTTGAATTATATGCTATAAAAATAATAGGAATTTGGAACGCCATTGATAAATGCTCGAAACATTAAGTTAAACGTTCAAATATAAAAATATATAAAATTGTCAAGATTAAAATTCAATAAGCAACACTTTGAGTTTGGGAGGATTGTCCACTATCCACTCGTTTCGGGCAAGTAGTTTTTTTGTGGCCTGACATTTTGCAGATGCTACATTTGTTTCTCCTACTTGAAAATACTTCACCAACTGATGGTATCCGCTTTTTCCTTCGTCTGCCCTTACCCACGTCGATGAAAGGAGGCAATATTCGTCTCTCAAGCAGCTCAGGAGGAACATTCCAAAATTCTTCCGGTGGAACAGCATCGATCGGTTCTGCATAGGCAAGCATATATGACTCTAACTTGTAATATGCAGAAGTGAAGTCATAGACGCACGCTCCATAGTCTTCTGGACGCAGCATTCTGATAGCTGCCATAGCATGTTTACAGGGTATTAAGTCAATTTGATACTCTCTGCACGTACAAGTTCTGTTGAGTAAATCGACTTCTGCTCCCTGGTGTAGCACCCCACTTTAAAAGAAAAGTAAAGTGGTTTACAACTTGGGGTAACTCGTTAGGAGTTAGAGTTTTGGAGTCGCCACCTAATATAGTTTCTAAGGTGTATTAGGTCACCTATTAATTTCTAATTCAATTTAAAAAATTAACTACGGGTTGGTCTACGAGTCAGAGATTCGGGTAAGTGTTCGAAATAACCTAGAAGGAAGGGGTTAGGCACCTTCTAGGTTCCACTAAACGTGGTTCCCGACCGATTTTTATATTGCGTTTTAAATATATTGCTTTAGAAAAGGACAATAGCTAAATAAGTAAATAAATGAGTAATGGGCTGCAAAACAAGTAAAGTAAGCAATTTAATGCATTTGCATTAACAATTTTAAACAAATAGTCATGTTGCACAAATAGCCACAAAATAATAAATAACTAATTAAACATTTGAATATCCCTAGGTTTTATTATCCTATTCGGATCAGAACCCGGCTTTCGTAAGGGACGATAGTTTCAGAATCCACTATCAAATATAGCTCGGGTAGTTTCCATCATATCTGAGGGGCTTAGTTCCCTTTAACCCCCATACCCTCTTTAAGTATTTAACTAAAGCGCTAGCTAATATTTTAAACGTCCTAAAGGTTTACTAACGTCCCACTTAATGTCTCGGAGGCCATTGAGACTACTAATATAAATGTAAAATGTCTAGACGCCCTAATTGTGTTAATGCCCCAATCTAGACTCTTCTAGTCGTCACATAAAGAGTACGGTCATGCAAATCACACAAGTCAAATAATATCATGTAAGCAAAATATTTTTAAAAGCTTTAAAAGTAGGCCTCTAAATTAAAACAACTAAGTTGTAATAAAGATGCAAAGCCTTCATGCTACAGTTAAATTTTCAGAATACTCAATTTTGCAGAAATAAGCCAGCTCCCAGCACTAATTTAATCTAAAAAAAAACTGTCATGCATTAACTAAGTAAAACTCAGATTTCCAGATTCATGCAAAACATTTCAGTTTTCAAGTAGCACTTCACATTCTCAACATATCTTATGATTTCACTCATTTCAACACACAACAAATAAATAGAGGGTAGAAGGTGGCCCCTGCTTAACCAAATATTCACATTACTTAGCAGTAACTTATATATAGTTGTAGTTGTACCTGCAACGTTAGCGCAAAATACTAAGAAAAGTTCAATACAAGTTACCTTCCAATGAATGGATATCTTTTGTTAATACGAGCTTCTAAACAAGTCTTTAATGTGGCTCCCAATAAAATAATGAAAAATGGAGTAGTGTGTTAAAGGATAAAAGAAGTGTAGAGAAATATGTGGTTAAGTTGTGAGAAGTGAGAATGTTGGAATGTGTGTAGAAGATGTAATTACAAGTGATGATGAATCAATATGTTAGAAGATGTGTGTAGGAGAAGATGAGAGTCAGTCCTCAATTAATGTGAGAAGTAAGTGTATTTATAGTATTTTTGAAAAAGAGTGGTTAAGAAAAATGGGAGGTGATTGGGGAATTTAGGCTTAATGGGAGGGATTTGATTGGATAAGATTTAGGGGAATGATTTGAGGGGGATTTGAATGATTTTCTTCATTAATGTATGTAGACTTGAAAGTGGGGAAAAGGGTGACCTAAAATTAGGAAGAAGAGGAATTAGGGAGATTGTGAATGGGAGTGAATTAAGGGAGAGATTTAGGGAGATTGGAGGAAAATTGGGGATTAGATTTGGGAAATGAACTTGGTACTAAAAGTGGAGTGGGGACATTGGGGAATTTTTAAGAATAAGATCAGGATATATTTAGGAGAAGATTTGGGGGGATGAACTTGGACGGGAAGACGTATCTAGACTATTATTTGATCTAGATTCAAGGTAGAATTAGGAAGAAGGTTTGAGATTTAGAAATTCAAATAATAAGGATGTATTTGGTTAGGAAATTTGGCTAGGTTCAGAGTAAAATGTAAATAAATAAAAGTAAATAAAGATAAATAAAGAATTTTGGGTAGTAATTTTGAAATATGGAAGAATTAATAATAAAAAGGAATTTGGACACTTCAATTGGCCAATATTTAACTTAAAAGTGTAAAAGTAAAATATATACCGAGCAGCTTTTATTCTGAGTTTGCGAGCGGCTTTCGCATCAACGGGCAGAGTTCCATGAAGAATGTAATTTGTAATCTCATTTCGCCAATCCCAAGTTGCGTTTATAGCATTAACTCCAAACTTTTCTCGGTCTATGGTTGTGCAGAGTAGTTGAACGACAGCCGAGGAGCTGGCCGCCCCAATTTCTGCGACCGACCCCAGATTTGCCAGAGCATCTGCCTCATGGTTCTCTTCTCGGGGGATCTAAAGCGCTTCCCATTCGTCGAACTGGGCCAGAAGTTCTTTCACACGGGCAAGGTACACTTGCATTCTGGATTCTCATGCAATGAAACCTCCGGTCACTTGGTTGACTACCAGTTGAGAGTCACCTTAAGTTTGATGACGTTTGCTCCATAGCTTCGGGCTAACTCCAATCCTGCAATCACGGCCTCATATTCGGCCTCATTGTTAGTGATAAACGGGCACTTGATGGCCTGCCTGACGGTCTCTCCGGACGGGGTAACAAGAACCAGTCCAAGACCGGGCCCTTTGACGCTCGAGGGGCCGTCAGTGTACAGGTTCCACGGGCCGGGGGCCTGCCCAGCATATAGGATCACATCTTTTTCTGCTTCAGGATATATATTAGCGCTAAAGTCTGCTACGAAGTCTGCTAGGGCTTGCGATTTAATTGCTACTTTAGGTTGGTAGGTAGTATCAAATTCACTTAATTCTATAGCCCATTTAACTAACCTTCCCGAAAATTCGGGTTTATGCAAAACATTGCGCAAAGGAAAGGTTGTAACTACAGCTATCGAATGGCCTTGAAAATAAGGGCGCAGTTTTACGGGGGGCAGTTACTAGTGCTAAAGCTAACTTTTCTAAGGGTTGGTAATGTGTTTCCGTATCAATTAGAGCTTTGCTAATGTAATAAATGGGAAGTTGTTTACCATTTTCTTCTCGAACCAGGACTGCGCTTACCGAAGACTCTGAGACTGCCAGATAGATCAGCAACTGCTCCCCGTGTTGGGGTGTAGAGAGTAGTGGTGGATTGGACAGATATTTCTTCAGATCCCTCAGCGCTTGTTGACATTCCGGGGTCTAGTCAAATTCCTTGTTCTGCTTCAGGACATCGAAGAAACTTTTGCACCGATCAGACGAGCGAGACATAAAACTGCGCAAGGCTGCCACCTTTCCGGTTAGTTTTATGGCGTCCTTCCGGTTGTGGAGTACGTCTGGAATTGACTCAATCGCCTTGATTTGAGCGATATTGACTTCAATCCCACATTGGGAGACGAAGAACCCTAGGAATTTTCCTGAACCCACCCCGAACTCGCACTTCTCTGGATTAAGCTTCATGTTGTATTGGTCGAGTATTAGGAAGGCTTCCTTCAAGTGTTCCAGATGATCCTCTGCTCGTTTTGATTTGATCAGCATGTCATCGATATACACTTCCATGGTCTTCCCGATTTGGTCGTGGAACATACGATTGACAAATCACTGATACGTTGCACCTACATTTTTTAATCCAAATAGCATAACTTTATAGCAATACCTACCTCTGCACGTTATGAATGACGTCTTCTCCTGATCGCTGGGATCCATCAATATCTGATTGTACCCTGAATATGCATCAAGGAAGGTGAGCACCTCATGCCCAGCGGTTGCATCAATCAGTTGATCTATCCGAGGAAGAGGATATGAATCCTTCGGACAGGCCTTATTTAAATCAGTGAAGTCGATGCAAATTCGCCATTTCCCGTTCTTTTTTGCTACAAAGACCACGTTGGCTAGCCAGTCTGGATACTTAACTTCAGGTACAGAGCCACCGCTTCGTGATTGGTTTCTTCCTCGGGCACTGGTTCCTATCAGCTTGTCTTCATCGATGCGTACCTTGGAATTGTAGCGATTGTAGACATCCGACCAATCGGCTGCTGGGAATTCACGAAGAGACTCATACAGCTGGCGCGTAGCCTCTGAGCTCTTGACATCCAGGCTGTTTGTGAATGCAATGGCCGCCCATCTGTCCGGTACTTTGGGTAGCAACATGCGCTCCCGCTGAAAGCGGTCCACATATCTTCGAAGAGACTCGCCGGGCTTTTGCTTGATCTCGAAGATATCCTCCAGGCGAGTTTCCATCTTCTGGGCGCCTGTGTGGCCTTTTACGAACAGCTCAACCATCTCCGCGAAGGACCCAATGGAGTTTGGTGGCAACATTGAGTACCATCGTAGAGCTCCATCTGCTAGGGTCTCCACGAATTTCTTTAACTGGATCGATTCGATCTCCTCGTCAGAAAGATCACTTGCCTTTATAAAGTTGCTAAACATCATGAGATGATCATTGGGGTCAAAAGTCCCACGATATCTTGGAATTTTTGGCATCTTGAAAGTTTTTGGTATCGCCTTTGGGGCCGCTTCCTTCTTCCAAGGCCTCTGCAAATAGCGTTGAATTTCGATCTTCTTTAGTGTGGGTGGAGCGCCTGGTATCTGGTCTATCCTCTCATAGAGAGACTTCTAAAGCGGTTCTTGACTCTCTTTGAATTTCTTGACGAGTGCCTCCATGACGACGCTCATCTCAGTGGATACCGCAGATCCTCCGTTCTGATTTGCTTGAGTCGTCGGATCCATGGTTTCTCTGTTGTTGGCTGCGTTCTGATCTCCATCTTGCCTTAAAGTGCGTGAAGAAGGAACATCTCGACCTTGGGCTGCAGGATCAGTCCTTGTAATCGGAGGGATCTGCCCTCGAAGAGAAGTGATCGCCTCGTTTATTCCCCTGTTGACTTCCGCTTGTTGTTGCATGAATTCAAAGATCGCCTCCTGGAGGTCCCTTTGATCGAGGGAGAGAATCCTATGGCGCCGTCTTCTAGGCGGGGTCACGCTTTGGGAGTGTCTACGCCTGTTGCGTTGCCTGATTGGTCCTTGGGAATAGCGTTCCTGCTCATCGGACGAGTAATCTGGAGAATAATTGGGACTTGATGAAGGGGTACGTACCTGACTTCCGCCCACTATAGTTCTTTGAGAGTCGCTTTCTGCCATGTTAATTGTAAAGAAAGGGGTCGACAGAAGAGAATATAATGCAGGAAAAAGACAAACTATTAACCTATAGAGGCTATTGATCGGCTCCCACTGTAGTCGCCAAATTGTTTAACCTAGATCCAATTTTAGGTCAATTAACAATTAAATTTGTATTTGCGGAATCACGATCAATTGTTTAGATTAAGAGTTGACGATATGGAAATAATGAAGGATAATAAAAAATAAACAAGATTAAAGCGTGAATAAAATAGATAGAAGGAACCGTATTGGATTACTTGATCCCGGTTAGGATTCCTCGTTACTGATTACACTTGGAGGCTTGAGAGCAAAGTATTCAGCAAATATAAATGATGAACAATATTGAGCAAGAGTAAAAGAGAGAGTATTCTTATTGATATTGTAGACAGAAGATAGAATGTATAATAATGTGTTACAATGATTCGGAGCGAGTGCTATTTATAGACTTGATAGGCATCCGTTAGGTTGGCAACTGCTGGGTATGTATCTGTTAGATACGTAACTGCTGGATGTGTAACCGCTGGATGTGTAATCGTCGCCTTTATGACCATTCATTAAGCAATCGCGTACGATCAAGTAACTGCTCATTCAAATCGCGCTGATTTGGAAAGCGTTGCGTTACTACTCTGGGCCTGCCCGTGGTAACCGCCTGACCAGTCATCTGTCCGTTAGATGTCTGTCCCGAGAAACCTCTGACCGTGCCACGTGGCAGACACGTGTTACTTTTTAAGTGACGTCGATTTTTATCCAATACATCTATATTTATATTGACAATAAAAAAAATTAATACCATGCGGTTGCATAAGCAATTGAATTGGGATAACTACCAAAACTTTAAAAAGATAGTAAAAAGTTGTTGACGACGTGGGAGGACGTGAGGGTTGCATGACAGTTACTTGGATAATCCATTATCCTATGTCATTATTTGTTCTTTCCCTCAAAGAGCTTTAAATGACATCCTCAATATTTACGACGATGTATGGAAGTTTATCAAACGAAGAAGCAAATTAGGACTTACAGAGGTGCGATAAATATGATGGTTAATGGTAAATTATTCGGGGTGGATTGTTGGAGAATGATATGCCATCCTTGCATTGAAGAATCTTGCCCTTGATCGTGGCCATGGAAGTTTGATTAATTCTTGGGTGGATTATACTCCACACTACGAAGACATGGAAAAATTGATTAATTCACCGATGGATTATATACTAAAGGTTGCTAACTAAACCATTAAGTTATGCTTACTCACGGCTATTATTTATTGTAATAGATAATGCATGTAGGATAAAAATGTATAACTATATTTAGAATTTAGAATTCAACATACTCCTATGCAAACTATCTTTTCCAAAAGATATTTAAGACTTCTATAGTTCTATATATAGCCTGGATTTTGTTCTGTATTTTTGTTTGTGATTGAACGAATATTAATTTATTTTTATAAATCAGTTTTATGCTTTTATGCATTTACAATTTTCATGCGTCAGTTTGCAGATTTAATATAAGCATGACGAAACATTTAAAAGAACATGCGCGTGCTTTCATGAGAGGTATGAAATCCAGTCTTCTATTTATTTAATTTATGTTGGTATATATGTTAGCAAATTACTTCTTTCAATTTTCTTGTGTGTTTGCTCGTTTTGAATGCTAACAACGGATACATCATTACAACTATCGATACAGCAACTCTAATATTTGAATGATATCCTTGAGATTATCAGGTGTTCAATTTTCTTATTGCTTCAGTTTAACATCGTACTTTGTGTTCATATGAATTACTACTGCTCCATCTTTCCCATTTTATTTGTCATAGTTACTGTTTCGAGAGTCAAACTTCTCAAATTTGATCATAGATTAAAATATAAAATCTTTAATTTTTTTAAAATAAAATTTACATATTTGAAAATTACATGAAAATTACTATATGTCACAATAAATTACAACTCAAAATATTTAAAAGATATATATAAAAATTACGGTCAAAGATAAATTTATTTGACCCTCAAAATCCGAGCTATGACAAATAAAGTGGAACAGAAGGAGTACTATTTTTTACTTGATCATATTTTAATTTGGGCAGACTTGATCAGAATTCTTCATCAAAGATATATATGAGGTTAATACTTTTATTAGATGTTCTATCCGTGTATGTCAAAAACTGAAACTTACCACTCTCTTCTTTCATTTACTTCAAACATAGATAAAAAATACGTATTCGTCTATAGATTACGTTTTCAAGAGAAGCAAAGTTTGTTGGTATAGTTTATGAATATGTAATTATGAATTGTTTTTGGTATCAAAGAAAAAGGCGATGAGGAAGTATGCAATTAAGTTCTTGGTAAACAGGTTTGTCTTCTTTCTTTTTTACATGTATATACATCTATGTTCCTACGTGAATTCCTACTCTTTTTATTATTGGGTATGTTTTTGGATTGGATATGAAAAATTTAGAACCGATGTACTAAACATACAAAAATATCTAAGAGACGTGCTCCCGAAATTACAGTCAAAGCAAACACACGTTCATCCAAATCAGTTGAGATCTTAAAATTTAACTTTAAACTTATCTTTATAATTGTAAGCATACCATCATATGAGTAATTGGTGGAAATCAGATCTCATCGTGTTTGTAATCTAAACTTGAAAGATAAAATTTTTAAATTGAAAATTTATGTGATTGATACCAGTACTCTTTTTTTTCGCTTACTAAATTCTAAGTATATTTTTTTCTCTTGATCTCTTCACGTATTCTTATGCACCCGTTCCATTATTCATTCCCTATTCGATATTGCTTATTACTAGTATTATTTTTTCTGCCCGTGTTGATGAAGATGAGCATTGTTTTGTGAAAAGTACTGCTTTGTCTTCCATTAAATGCAGGTACCACAAGTGTTAATATAGAATTGACAAGAAAGGAAGAAAGCAAAAAAGGAAAGTCATCATCTACATCAAGTAAGTTGAAGCCTAGAAAACATCAAGCAAGAGTTCTTCAAGACTTCGTTACGTTCATATAAAGTAATTTAAATTTGAATACAATTGACCTAGAAAATATCTCCACCATAATAATCTTCATAAGATAATGATAACATGTTTTGAGTTATGGAACTTCTTAATCTTTAAAGATATTCTCCAGTGAGACATAAATCAATATATTTTTGTTTCATCTTCTCTTTAGGTTGTTGATCAATTATATAGTTTCTGCCTCGATAAATTGGTTTACCAAAGTGCTTACCAGTGAAAATGTTTGTGCTTTTGGTAGTTGCTTTTATTTTCCTCCTTTTATGTTTTATATAAATTTATTGTCCTTACAGATTTCTTAAAGTATTTTTATTGTAGGTCGCAGAGATTGTTGGAGGTACCATTCGCTGAAGAATGTTGAACACTTGATTCTTTCATTATATGCCCTGTTAATTAAGAAGTGTTTCTTGGGAAAATAGAAAAATTATTGTCACTAATCAAGAATTTGTGCACAACTCTTAAGAAATGCATGAAGGAGGAAAAAATGCATATTATATTGCGCCATAGCGCAAACAAGGATACATGCAAGCCAAGTGGATTAGGATAATTGAATGTATGGATACTAAATAACTGTTATCCGCGCGACAATGTTGGATATTCTAATCCGGTCAATGCCACGACCAATGGCGTCCATCGAGCCATGCTTACTATGGATTTGTTGAAAATTTTGCAAAATTTCTGTTGTATGGCAGTTAAAGTGGTTTGATGAATTAGAAGTTGAGGTTATATATTACTGTGGTATTGATAAGACCCAAATTGGAGCCAAAGCGCCAACCATCAAGAGCCAAGGCTTGAGAGCACAAGGAGTACAATCAAGGCCTCCGGAAGCAATTTGAAGATCATGCTTTTGAGCACCATGGATGGAGGACCACTTGGGCTCCAAGGGGATCCACCCCAAGCTTATTTTGAGCCTCTTGCACAAGTTCCAGAAGGAGGCGGAGCGCCTCAAAACTGAGGCGGAGCGCCTACCAAAAAGCAGAGAGCTGAACAGAAGGAGGCGGAGCGCCTCAACTGGACTGGAGGTGGAGCGCCTCAGCACAGGAGGCGGAGCGCCTCAACCTGGAGGCGGAGCGCCTCTCCCTGTGAAGGCCTGCGGGATATTTTACTTCTTTTTGCAAGAACTTCCAACTATAGCCCTGCGTGGCCTTATTTGTTTTAACCCACTTTGGGGGTACTTTAGACCTTTTATTATGACTAAGTGAAGCCTATAAATACTTCACTTAGCCTCATCAAACCTTAGCTAGTTTTGAAGATAGAATTGAGAGATAGAATAGGCTAGGCCTTTCTTGTTGAAGCGTTGACTTCGTGTATCTCTTACGTTGAATCCATGGAGGATCACCGCTAGTGTGAGTCCCGTTTAATGGTTCAAGTCTCTTCTCCCTTTTGAATTAATCTAATTGTTTAGCTTGATTCAATTCTTTCTTCTATTTCTATTCTCCCCAATCCCTTACTTTCTTGTTATCTTGTGATTGTTGCTTCCGCATCCTTGTTATTTGCTTCCGCCTATTTGATCCTTATCATCTTGGTATCAGAGCAAGGCTCGGGTTTTGTTTCTACAAACCCCCGACCCTTGATTCTTCGTGCCTAGGTCGATTCCTATCTTTAGTTTCTTGTTTATTGTTATTGAAAGAAGAAAATTACAAAAAAATTGAAAAGTTGAAAAATCTAAAAATTTGGTGTATCTTGTTGGTTTGGATGATTTATGATATGGGTGTTATAGATTCTTGATCGTGGATGAATTCCCGTTACTTGGGTACCAAAATTGTTGGAATTGGTGAAGTTTGAAAAATTGAAACCCCAATTGCCCTTAAACCCTTGATGAACTTGTTCTTGATGAATTTTGGCTTGATTCTTGGGTTGGATTGATATTAGATTGAAAACTTGATATTGGGGATTGATCTTCATTGAAAAACAAACGAATCGGTACCAATTTTGTGGGATTTGAACGTATATAACACCTACTTTGATGAATCGCAATCCATTTTGAAACCCTTTGATAAACCCTTGTGTTCTTGAAGTTCTTGACCTTAAATCTTGATTTGATTGATTGTTTGGTTGTAAAATTGATTGGGGTTTGATCCTTGTGGGTAAAACAACATTTGGGTACCTTTGGATTGCTAAAACAACTTGTGGATTGTTGGATTTTTGGGTGTTAAAGTCAAAAAACACGTTGAACTGTGCTGAAAGTTGCAGGAGGCGGAGCGTCTCAATTTGGAGGCGGAGCGCCTCATTTTTGTTAGCTCTCTGGAAATTTGGGAGGCGGAGCGCCTAGCTTAGGAGGCGGACCGCCTACTTTGAAGAGGCGGAGGGCCTCAATTTCTAGGCGGAGGGCCTCAATTTCAGGGCGGAGGGCCTCACACCTGAAGCCTTTTTCGGGTAGTTTTCTTGTAGGTTTTCGCTTGTTCTTTGCTTCCGAACTTCGTGGTTAGTGTTTCTAGGGTATTAGTCCTACTTTATTAACACTAATCTTTGATCCTTTAGGGTGTTTTGTGTCTTGGAGTCTTTACTTAAAGTCGTAGAACTTGCTTGCTTCAAGTGCGCATTAAATTAGCTTCCGTACATCGAGTCCCTTAAACTCCATTCCGAACCATTACTTGGGTGCATTAGTTGATTGATCTTGCCATTGTGATTACTAAGAGACAAGAAGGTCTTGAGTGGGAAAAGGCTTGAGTGGTGAGAACAATAGAGTGCGGTCACAAAAGCCAACGACCTTGAGTGTATACACGAGTGGAAAGAAAATTTAGTGACATCTTTTGAGTGATACACGTGAGGGAGTGAATTTGTGAGGTCCTATACTCTTGGGTTACGACTATGGCTTCGGATGACGATTGTGGAGGGTATGACTCATGCGGAGATGATGGAGACTATGGTTCCTATGATGGTGATGATGGGTATTGCTATGACGATTCGGGGAACCAAGGCTCATATGATGATGAAGCGGGTCACTATGTTGATTATGAAGATGAATAAGACTATGGGGCTTGCGAAGATGAATGTGAAGAATCTTATGCTCCAAGTCAAGAATATGAAGATGGTGACGCTTCAAGGTATGATGATCCTACTTACTCTTCTTGTGATGAATTTGAACATGATGATAGTGACGTAGAGAGAATTGGTGATGAGGTTGATTATGAGAGTTGTTCATTTGCATCTTCTCTTGATGTTGCTTGTGGTGAGCAAGGGAGTAGTAGAGGTCCTTCCATTAGTATGGGAGGAGGTGGTGGTTGTTCCATGGGAAATGGGAGGTTTGCATCTTCTAGTTCCCATGTGAATAGTGGAAGGAGAAATGGTATTGCTCTTGCCGTTACGGGGGTGCATTGCTCTAGTAGTGGTGGTAGGAGTGGTACTATGGGCTATGGAACCAAGGCGAGAGGCAATTATAGGTTCCATAGTGGTATTTCTTCCCCGACTTTCAACAACACTTCTAATGTTGGAAGAGTGACGGGAAGTGGAGGGTGTTCTAGTGGTGTTGCCACTAGTGGAGGGATAAGGAGGACCCAACTTGGGGGTGATGATTTTCTTGGACTTGATCCTATACAAGACATGTGTGAGTGTAGGTTCATTTTTGAGGTGAATGGTAGAGGAGGATGCTTGCTCAAGGTTAGTGAAGCCTATGCCAATTTTGTTAATGTCTCTTGGGTTAATAAACTAAAGATACCATGCTACAAATTGAAATATCCTTATGAGTATCAAGGAGTTTGGATTACTAGTGAAGCTCGGGTACTTATATCTCAAGGGAGTTACAAGGAATATATTTGGTGTGATGTGTGTCCCATGGAGCATTATGGTGTTTGGCTAGGACAACCGTGGTTGCAAGGTAAGGGGGTGCGGTATGATATCGTGAAGGATGTGTACAAAGTGAGCAAGGGGCAAAGAACTTATGACATTGAACCTTGCCGGGCAAAGTTTAAGTTCTATCCTAGTACATTCTCTTGGCCTATGAAAAGGGGAAAGGAGCAAGTATCTCAATCCAAGGATGCAAGAAAGCAAACTAAAAGTCCTACAATCACAAGCAACAGTGGGACTAGTGCAAGAAAAGAGTTGACAATTGTCGACAAGGTGAACCCCAAATCACAAGCTCCAAAGCCAAGTGGTTCACCTACCAAGAAGAAAGAGACATCAAGTGATGAGTCTCTTAGTCCTAGATTCCGGGTTGATGTTAAAAGTCCACCTACTCCGGCTATGGGTATTCTTGGGCCTCGTCCCAACTCACCCGAATTTGAGAGACAAAAGATTGAAAGGAGTAAGGGAGTGACCGGTGACATTCCTCGAGCGGAAAAAGGAGAGGATGTGTTGAGTGATGTGAGTGGGATGTCACCACCCGAATCTACACCTAACCTTGAAAAGAAAATGAGGGAAAAGAAAGAGGGGAAAAAGAGTGAGGACACCCCTTATTCTAACCTTAACCCTTTATCTTTTTCTTCTACTTGTGTGAATGCTTGTGTAGGTACTCTTGGAGGCAAACTAATAGAGCCTCAATCACGTCCCAAGAAAGAAGGACAAGGTGAAGAAGATCTTCAATGTGAGCTTCAAAGTGGAGGAACTAGCCATGATACTTCAAGTGCATTGAGTGAGCAAGATGGCCACTCAAAGGTAAGTGATAGTTCTTCCCTTGAACATGTTACTTCCTTGTCTTATGGTAGTGTTTGTAGTAACTCAACACTAGTTGATGATTTGTATGATTACAATGTGTTTGCAACTAGTGTAGAGTCAAATGGTCAACATGTGTGTAATTGTGAACTATTAGTTGAGAGGTATGATAAGCCACGTTATGATGTGAGCTCGATATTCATTGAACCTCTCTCTAGTGAAGATTGTGTGGTTGACACTATTTGTGACCCTTGTTATGACACCCCACCTATATTTGATAAAGGGGAAGATGAGTTGAATGAATGCCCTATTCTTACCCTTGATGAATTGCTTGATAATGGTGGACCTATGTGTTGTAGTGAGGTTGGTAGTGACCTTGAGGAGTCCCTAGTGAATGAGATGGATCGAATTGTTTTCGATAACTCCTCGGGAGAGAGTGAAGAACCTAGTCTTGATACTATGTTTTTGGGTGACCATGAATTTGAGGTGCATGCTTTTACATTTCCATTGTGTGAACATGATCTCATTTGTGGAAGCGAACTGTATCGGACTAGGATTGGTAATAGAATAGAACCTCCATGGTTTGAAAAATTAGACTCTATAGACGATCCATTGTTTGGAACTCCAAGCGGGATGAGTGGTCTTGATTTTGGTTGTGTTGAACCATCTTCTAGTAGTCCTAACCTTCATTGTGTGGACTATGATGATGATGGGCCGATTTTGGAGACCTTCCTTTGGAGTTTGCCTAGTACGGGGGATTGTCTTGGAGTTGGATTTGGAGGTGAGGAAGTCACTCTTGATTTGTGTAAGAGTGCTTCCAAGAAGGGGAGTGGAGTATTTGATGTTAGTTGCCAATTGAACTATTTTGTTTACTCCACTCCACATGTTGATCACACCTTGGGTGTTAAGCATGCCAAAGCCGATGTGTTACATTGTGATAATGTTGACTTGAAGGTTTGGTGTGTTGCTCAAAAGCTTAGGGGTCATAGGGATTGCTATATCTTGCATGTTCCATGTCCTATTGATCTCTTTGTGTGTTCTTGTGTTGGGTGCACTTTCTTTGTGAGTCAAGTACTTGTCGTTTCCTTGGGAGACATGAGCTTTTTCATTGGTATTGATGCTTGGCTCTATCACAAGAGTGTGTTTTCCCCCACTTTTGGCACTAACCTACTCTTGTAGTGGGAAGCTTTGTTTGTGCTTGTTTGAATGTAGGCTTGATGGTTTGATTTCGAGGACGAAATCATTTCAAGAAGGGGAGGATGATAAGACCCAAATTGGAGCCAAAGCGCCAACCATCAAGAGCCAAGGCTTGAGAGCACAAGGAGTACAATCAAGGCCTCCGGAAGCAACTTGAAGATCATGCTTTTGAGCACCATGGATGGAGGACCACTTGGGCTCCAAGGGGATCCACCCCAAACTTATTTTGAGCCTCTTGCACAAGTTCCAGAAGGAGGCGGAGCGCCTCAAAACTGAGGCGGAGCGCCTACCAAAAAGCAGAGAGCTGAACAGAAGGAGGCGGAGCGCCTCAACTGGAGGTGGAGCGCCTCAGCACAGGAGGCGGAGCGCCTCAACCTGGAGGCGGAGCGCCTCTCCCTGTGAAGGCCTGCGGGATATTTTACTTCTTTTTGCAAGAACTTCCAACTATAGCCCTGCGTGGCCTTATTTGTTTTAACCCACTTTGGGGGTACTTTAGACCTTTTATTATGACTAAGTGAAGCCTATAAATACTTCACTTAGCCTCATCAAACCTTAGCTAGTTTTGAAGATAGAATTGAGAGATAGAATAGGCTAGGCCTTTCTTGTTGAAGCGTTGACTTCGTGTATCTCTTACGTTGAATCCATGGAGGATCACCGCTAGTGTGAGTCCCGTTTAATGGTTCAAGTCTCTTCTCCCTTTTGAATTAATCTAATTGTTTAGCTTGATTCAATTCTTTCTTCTATTTCTATTCTCCCCAATCCCTTACTTTCTTGTTATCTTGTGATTGTTGCTTCCGCATCCTTGTTATTTGCTTCCGCCTATTTGATCCTTATCAGGTATCATTGTACATAGTTGAAACTAAATTCATTTTCTAGGGGTAGGTTTTTGTTTCTCAGACTTTCGGCAGGATACTTGAACTAAAACTGCAACATATGAAAAGTGAGCAAGTTCACTATTATGTCCAATTTTGGTGTTGAGTTGGTTCTTTAGATATTGAATGTTGACCCCATAAAATTGATTAAAAATTTTAAATTAGAGAATATAATGTAGGAGTAAATTACTTGGGCTGAGCCATGAGCTGCCGGTTGATGAAAACCATAAAGAAAACCTTTAATGGCATCTATATATTTTCAACCTATTTACCTGCCTTCAAATGCATTGTGATATCACAAAGGAGTATTATAAAGTGATAAATGATTCATTCATTCTTGCGTATAGGTTTTGATTTTTTGTATGCAGTTTTATATTGAAATATAAGGCGTGCAATACAAAGTAGATCTCTGATAATAACATAAGATATAAGAGAAATGTAGCGGAAATAAATTTAAAACGCACAATCATATTATGTCACCATTCATGTAAAACAACATTATACATGGGATTTATAAGTGTTCAAAGGTGATTCTAGACTCCTCCTACTGAATACGTTCAGACACAAATAAGTAGTTTCACACATATATTGAACAAACAACAAATTAAGCAAGAAATATAATTTATAAAAAGAAAATTCCTAATCTAGTTTGAAACGTCATTTCATCTAACTTTCATCTATATATCATGTATGTTATTACTATATGACTTCAATTAGTCAATTCATATTGTTTGCATCACAAATTATACGGTCATTAAATTCTTTACCTAACAAATTAATGTATATGATTATTACGTATTTTCAAATTTTAGTCTTTTATTGAATGCATCATTAATTAGTTCCAAGTTTTCATATTGATGCATCTTATATAGAGAGGGGTGGGTTTCAACCAAAAGAAATATATATTAGAAAAATACAATAATAAATACAAAGTCGCATAAAAAAATTATACTATATATATATATATATATATATATATATATATTTTTGTTATATATATATATTTTTTTGTTAAGATCGATTTCTGTTGATACCAGCTCGCTCTAAACTAGTCTATATATTATTAAACATAAAGAACGCTTAGGACAAATTTAGAATAGAACATTAGGACAATATTTGTAATGACATTTAATTTATATTTAATTTGAAAGATAAGTGCATTGATTTGAATTTGAATTTAGAGATAATATATTTCTAACAAACTTTATCTCCAAAATGAAATTTAAAGATAATATATTACTAACATGCTTTATCTCCAAGATGAAATAAAATTTTTTAAATTTTGAATTGGTATATGAAAATGCAAAATCATAGGGAAATAAAACGACTCTCCAGCCATCATAACTAAACTTTAACTTAGATATAAATAAAGTAAAATCGTATAAAAGCTATAGATTTTGTTGGGATAACTTTTAAGTTTAAAATGTTATTAGTTATTAATTTTGAATTGGTAATCCTTATCTACTTGAGAAATTCAAATGCAGCATTAAGTTGTTAAAAAAAAAGATACTAGCATTAAATCATGCCATCTACACTTCTATTTGTACTTATTATGCGAAATTTACTAAAAGAGTAAGTTGTTATATAAGGTTGTTTTAAGGATTAGATTTTATTTAATTTAATTTGAATAGAAAGATAAACTTATTATTTTTGAAACAGTCTTATCTTAACTAATTAAAGATAAAGATAAAAATTTTGAATGCAATTAGGTGGATCGTAAATCTGCCAATGGTATATATATATATATATATATATATATATATATATGAGTGCGGAATAAATCACATGGTAACCAATTTGTTATCCATAAAATTCCTTCAAGTTTGCCAGAGTCATGATCTGTTTTGCAAAAAGAGCAAATGTTTGCTTATGGGACCAAAGTACTTTATCTTTGGACATAGATAGTATACATACTACAAATTGTACTCAAGTAATAAGTAATAAGTATATCATAAGATATTTAATAAAGCTTGAAATGCATGGTAAGTACGTATATGTTTTGTTATTTAATGCAAAATTGTATAAATAAGTTTTTAAAATTCTTGTAGGTATATAGAATATGTGGAACTAGCAAAGGTAAATGCAGAATGAGGTTCTTCGTTCATCAATTATTGCATGGTATGTTCATTTTAGAAAATTTTATCGAATCCAAGAAATTATAATGTTTATGGTTTCTTTTTCCTTTTCGTGCAATAATACTGCAGGAATGAATTTATACAGGACTCTTGGTGCTCAATTAACTATTTATCAGGAATCCTCCCACTTTAGTAATTTATATCACCGATCTCATGTGCAATAATAGAGTACATTTCTTATATTTATTTGTTTGATGTTTGATACTTTTCTATTTAGTAGATTAGTAGACTATTAATGATAGTTGGTTTCATTGCTTTCATGGACATATAATGCACGTTTTTCTATTAGTATTTGAAAAATATGTTTATATGAATATCGTTAAGTTGCAAGCTTTTGATAATATAAGAAGAGTTATATAAATGACACGTGAATTGATTGAAAATTCGTAGGTTGATCAACTAAGTGATTGGTGACCATTCTTGGTGAATATCTACATACAAGGAGTGGTTTCAATATTAAACACAGTGAAGAAGATTTATGAAATGTCTACTGAGGTAAACCTTTAGACGATGATCGCGTAATAAATAAATAGTAGTAATTAGCTTCTTAATTATTGCATAACAAATCAATATCTGTTAGTTCAAGATCATATTTGAATAACTCTATTCTTAATAGCATATTGATTCGAGAAACAAGTTTCTTGTGATTTAAATCCCAAAATAAAATACTTATCTAATTAGAAAGATAAAGTTTTTGAATTGAGGTTAATGAGCCTTCAAATTCGAACTAACGATAAGTACACTCTCAGATGACTCTGGAAGAAGATATGTTTTCATAATACAAATAATGATTATGTTTTATCTCAAGTAACTCCCGTGTGGTTTCAGTATTCCTTTTATGACATTATATTCTACAAAGTTTATATCTTTGTTATATGAGATAAAAGATAAGATAAGGATAAATATACCTTAGAGTATATCTTTTTGAATATTCGCTATTTTCTTATTTGGGAGGAATAATTTAATTCCATCAAACTGGTATGATGTTCAAATTTAAATTTAAATAGAAAGTTCTTACTTCTTAACCTCTTACTTGACCAGCTCTGTAGTTTAATACAAAAGTGTTACTAATTTTATAGGGAAAAAATTATAAGGACTTAAGAGTTACAAATAGAAAACTCATCAAACTGAAATAATTTGAAATGATTCGTGCTGCAGTACTTTTACGTTTTTTAAGGATTATTAGACACCATTATTTCAAGTCATCTGTTACAATTAATTAACATCAGCTTAGTTGTTATGTTTTATTGAATTCGCAAATGAAGCCTCGAGTAGAATCAAGATTGGGGACAAGTCTCTAGCCTAGCTGGTGTACTTTGGTTCAGTGGACTTTACTCAAAGAAAAAGTAATGAAGGAAATATTATTAGTGGAAGAATATTAAATTTAAATAGAAATTGAGTTGGAATGAAGTTCTTACTTCTTAACCTTCGTGTATAAATCAATATTAGTCTTTCTGCTCCTTTTTATGTTCATCATAAGCTCAAGTAAAAACTCAATTAATTAACACAAGATTGGTTGCTATAGTTTCACAGAATTCGCAAATGAAGTCTCCAGTGCAATGAAGATTAGGACAAGTTTCTAGCCTAGCCGATGAGTTTTGGTTCAGTGGACTTTACTCAAAGAGAAAAGCAACGAAGGAAATATAATTAGTGGAAGAATAAGAGTAAATGATATAGTAATAAGTTAATACTATATTTCACCACGTGGAGAAATAGACTGCATATATGAAAAGCCGAACAATTGAACAATCAATAGATTGGAAAATAGTTGAGTTTTAAGGTTCATCTGTGATTACATTACATAATTGCTACTTTTATATATAAAGTTGCTTTGATAAGTTGATTTCTTTTTTATTTATATTATTCTGCTAATAATAGTTTTGTTTCTAGCATGGGCAAAGAATGCTTCCCTTCAAATGTAAAATGCTACAATTTTACATTATAATCGTATGTTCATTAAGCTTTCACTTGAATTCATATTTGAAATGTAACACTTGATTAATTAATTGGGGCTTTCACTTTTGTTGAATTGATCTATTCTATAATGGTGAGCTAATATCAGGACTTTAAATTGCGATGAAGCGTATCTCATGAAAAAGTATATATATATATATATATATATATATATATATGTATAACTCTCATGATTAGTTGACCAGCTCTTTAGTTTAATAATATGTTACCAGTTTTATGGGGAAAAAACTATAAGGACTTTAAGATTTACAAATAGAAAACTCAAATAAATTGAAACAGTCTGAAATAGTTTATGCTAAAGTACTTTTACGTCTCTTAGGGACTATTAAACACAATTAATTTATTTCAAGTCATTTGTTACAATTAATTAACATCAACTTAGTTGTTCTGCTTTTATAGAATTCACAAATAAGTTTCGAGTGTAATGAAGATTGAAGGCAACTTTCTATCCTAGCTGATGTACTTTGGTTCAATGGACTTTACTCAAAGAAAAAAGTAAGGAAGGAAATATAATTAATAGAAGAATAAGAGCAAATTATATAGTCATTAGTTAATTAATATATTTTATCATGTTAAAAAATAGACTTTGATATGAAAAGCTGAACAATTGTATACTCAATAAGTAGGTGAATAATTGAGTTTAATGTGCAATCATGATTACCTTACATAATTACTAATTACTAATTTTATATATATATATATATATATATATATATATATATATATATATATATATAAATTCTATAATGATTGATTTTAATGTTATACTTTAATGTTATACCGCACATCGCGCGGGCGTGGGTGCTATACTAGTTATTCTTAAAAGGAGAGTAGTATATGGGAACATAATTGGGGTAGTTGTTGGTTATGTAACAAAGGTAGTCAGTTTTGACTTGGTGTGGTTAAATTTAAATTTTGAAACTTGAATTGTAAGATAACTAAATTAGTAGGAACTTTTTTCCAGAATTTTAAAATTATCAACAATGAAGTAGTTCCTATTTCTTCTCTAAACTACCTGACCGAGTTCTTTAAATATTCCCAATATATATGGCTCAAAAGGTTCATGGACTAGTTCTAATGCATATCCAGCCATTCTATAGAATTCAATTTCATATTCTGAAACACCAACAGGCTAACCGACAGGCTACCTTGTCTAATCCACTAAACTGGCAACACTTTTCATCTCGCTCACTACTCGAAAGGAATTTTTTTTTTTTTCACAAATCTAGAAGAAAACCGAACCAAGTTAGCTAATAAGAGAGCAGTCCACCAATCCAGGGTTGGACCTTGAAACTGGAAAGAAGAATAATTAACACCATACCGCTTGATATAATCAAAAGCCTGAAGGATACGCTGACATCATTTTATTTTACAAAGAATTACAAGATTTATCTGATGCATTTCTTAAGAATATCGGAAGGTTCAACCGCGTAAAATAATGAAACCTCCTTGAGCACTCGGACCCAACTGATACCTTGGCTGGCTAACCAGCCAGAACAATTAGAGGTACAACACATACTACCTCCGGAATATAATTTACTGCAGCAATATTAAGAACCAGAAAAGGAGCTCCCTGAGATCAAACGTCTGCACATGCAGCAACCTGATAGGCTGCCCAGCAAATAATAGGTTCTTACGGTATCTGCGCCGCCAAGATTCTCGTAAAGCATCGTAGAGAGCCAAGGGAAACTGCAAGGCCCTGTTCCCTTGCCCATCGGGAGCTCGTACAGCTGGGACCTCCGTAACTACATCGTCGGCACGATAAAAAAAAAACTCTCGGGGCTTCATCAGTGCTGACCCCAGGCCAGACTGCTTCGTCTTGAACTCATACCGTTCGCTGATTTGTCGCACGAGGGTTCACAATTACCAAAAAGGAATTAACGAATTAACGAAAATACTTTTGAATCCTAGACCGACGCACGATCAGAAATGAAGGAAGTGAAACTTCCTAAATGCCATCATAGCCCCTCGTAGATAAGTACGGACGTCTACGTACCCATCAGCGAGACTCTACTAGACACTGTCTTAGTCTGGATAGACTCTAAACTGGGCTCTGATACCAACTGGCACGACCCGAAATCCGGCTAGGCCGTGCGGGCACCCGACATCCTCCCCTAGACCCGTCGGGCGAACCCTTACCAATTAAATTAGGAAAATAAATATAATTCAATTCATAGATAAGAACAAGACTTAAAAAAATACTGACATACTGATACCTCTAAGCTGTACAAAAGAAATTACAGCTGACTACCCAACATACTAGGTTTAGGGTTATCCAGACTAGACATCTAAGAGTACAAAAAAATAGATACCTCCTGAATTGAGCAGAATGCAACTGAAATAATAAACAATAAACTGGTGGCCATCCGGAATAAAGCTGGCTCACCCTGACAGCTGGAGTCGTCTTCGCTCCTTCAGTACGTGGCGAACTCGATCCTTGAGCGAACCTGCCGAAACGAAATAGATAGACAAGAAACAAACAACAAACGAGGGTGAGTCAAAAGGACTCAATAAGTGGGGCAGACTAGCCACCTCAAAGAATAGGATAGCTAGTCAGGGAGAAGAAAAACAGATAAACTAAATCCATCTTATTTGAACTATAAACAGGCGAAGCCAAATAATAACTGAAAACACGTATGGAATCATAAACAGCCAGGGACATAAGGTAGACATAACATATAGATATCCTGAACATGTCGACAATCAGAAATACATCCTGTTGCGGCGTGCAACCCGATCCATATATTTATACTGTTGCGGCTTGCAACCCAATCCGTATATTTATACTGTTGCGGCGTGCAACCCGGGATACGAGCCAAAGATATATAGGTAAACTGAGATACGTTCACAACATGGTATACCTACCGCATATATAAAACACAGCACAATACACACAATAGTCAGTATGCGGTGCAATGAGATGGGATGAGTGCGGTATGATGCAATGCAGTCACATATGTCTGATACCTATCTCCGGCGCGGGACTCTCATCGTCTACCAGGAGATACGAGCCAAAAACATATCAACAAATAAGCAATGCACTATGAGCAGAACAGTAGTTATGTACCACAAGTCTACGCAATGGTATGAAAATGAAATGAAATGAGATGAGATGAAATGAAATGAAATCTGATGCAAAGGGTCACATGTGCCCATCCTCCCATCTCGAAGCGGAATACTCCTGCATTCGAGGGGAATCCAATCTGATAACCAACTGGAGCGGAATACTCCTGCTCCTGGGGCGGAATACTCCTGCACCCGATATAATATAAACCAGAGGCGGAATACTCCTGCACTCTCTTGGGGCGGAATACTCCTGCACCCGATATAATACAATGGAGCGGAATACTCCTGCTCCTGGGGCGGAATACTCCTGCCCTCAATATGATACAATAGAGCGGAATACTCCTGCTCCTGGGGCGGAATACTCCTGCCCTCAATATGATACAATGGAGCGGAATACTCCTGCTCCTGGGGCGGAATACTCCTGCCCTCAATATGATACAATGGAGCGGAGTACTCCTGCTCCTGGGGCGGAATACTCCTGCACCCAATATGATATGCAATGTAATGCATATGAACGACATATAATGCATATAAATGCAATGTAATGCAATAATGACCCTTCACCGGCTCGGGACTCTCATCGATTACCGGGAAGTATATGTAATGATGACCCTTCACCGGTGCGGGACTCTCATCGCCAACCGGGAAGTATATGCAATAATGACCCTTCGCCGGTGCGGGACTCTCATCGCCAACCGGGAAGTATATGCAATAATGACCCTTCGCCGGTGCGGGACTCTCATCGCCAACCGGGAAGTATATGTAATAATGACCCTTCGCCTGTGCGGGACTCTCATCGCCAACCGGGAAGTATATGTAATAATGACCCTTCGCCGGTGCGGGACTCTCATCGCCAACCGGGAAGTATATGCAATGCTCAAAACCAGAGTGCAACGCTCATATGTTCAATACAATACCAACTATAGGGCATAACATATAATATACAATGTAAATTCAAAGCTAAGGCGTAATGAGTACGCCTATCGGCAGCTACACACGTAAGGAAACATGTGGTAGAAAATCCACGAGGCCAGGTGCCTCCAAAGAAATGGATATAAACACTTACCTTGTTACAAGGTTAGTACATCCACTCAATAACCGTTTTGTCCTTTGGATTCATTGCCAAACGATCCCACTGTGTTCAATAAGTAGAAAAATATATCACATTAGGCTAAAGACTTCATTCCTCACATCTTAGGGTAATCCAGGTAAGAACCTGATACCCTATTTGCATACGCAATACGCAGACCGGGCCTATATACAGGGTTTAAGGCCACCTAACCAAATCCCAAATAAATTATATTTATAAGTTGCCCATAACTCACTGAGCACGAATACATAATCAATTTCATTATCGGGGTCCATTTGACCCTTTAAACTATCAATTTACGTCATTAGGGCGATGTCTAATATTCATATTTTTACCGCAAAAATATATTTAAACACACGTAATAAACTCAAATACTATATTAGGATCATTACCTGAATGTTTCAGGGTAAAAATTCTACTTTTCTCCGGCTCTTTTTCCCATTTTCTGGCATTTTTCCCCAGCCTCTGCTTCATTTTTTTGCTTCTTCCTTTCTCCTCTGTTTCTGTTCACGTATCTATCATTATAAGCTTGGCCACCGCCTGCCTTATATATTTTGTCTTCTTTGACCTTTTTCTCTTCTTTTTTTTTTTTTTATTTTCTTTTATTATATTTTCTTTTCTTAACGAAAATTAAAACGATGCCCTACGATATTCGAAATAATTCCAACTTTTACATACAAGTTATACAAAATATATGTAACATACTCGCGAAAGCGGATCTCAAATCAGACTCTCGAAACTCAAGATGCGAATTTAAATAAAAAGAAGTCAAATTATTTAACTTTCGGCATTTTAGCGGAAACTAGCCGAACAACATCGAAATTCACTTTCGAAAGCTTACAAAAATCACAAATAATCATACGAACCTAACGGAGCTTTCGGATTTCGAATCGGAGCTCATTCGGCAAAAACCGAGCTCGAAAATCTCTTTTTAATATTTATCGCCAATAAAAACTGAAACCTTCTTCCGATGTCTACCAAACAAAGTCTGATTTAGCTCAAATTTTACAGACAGGTCCTAATGGACATTACGAATATTTTAAAATTATCGGCACGCCAATCGGAGTCCTAACTTCCGAAACGACTGACCGAGGTCGTTTCATTCTCCTCCACTTAAACTCTCGTTCGTCCTCGAACGAGCCTAAATGTAAAGAAAGATTTATGCAGATAACAAGAGAATTTGCACAACCTTCATAAACTACTCCACGGACATTATCTCATAGTTACAGAATCAGAGCTATAACACGCACATCAACTCTTGGATAAAACATATTTGGATAATATGATAACATCATAGCCCAACTTATTCGGACTAAGCCGACACTTTTTCAATCATGAGAGAGGAGTTTTATATTTTCGAAATAAAGATACACGAAACTTTGAATGGGTTAACATGATTCAGCCGATAATTACCTCTTCGATATACCTTTCGATATAGAACAAGTCGATGAAACTAGGAATTAACTCACGCTTGATGCAATAGGAAAGCTTTTTGAAGTGCCTTGTCATTACACACTATAGAAGATTTGATGCAAGCTATATTATTTTTACGAACGCACTATACAACATCTCAGTTGATTTAGTATTACCATTCAGTATTTGGAGGAGACTCCTCCACTTAAAGCACAAACTCATGCAACCATTTGTATAGGAATAACCATCCTCGCACAGTCTGCTGGACTAAAGAAGATTTAGCTAAAAGCTGAACATAGGCAGACCTAAGCTACCAACTACCCTTTCGAGTTGCCAAACGGCTGCAACTCTCAAGTTCACAACTTCATACCTTTGCCGTAAACACCACCGCCTGATGGATGGTACTTCTGTATAAAAATTTCGGCAGAGTTTACCCTGAAACTGGATGATCCGCAGAAACAGAACCAGCGCTATACTATACACGGGAATGGATACCCGGATAAACTGATATCCAAAACAATAATATGCCTACCCGGCTACAATAACACGTACTCTGGCTCAACACAGGGAACGTCACAAGCGGCTACCAATCGCCCAAGCTCACTAGTGCCGGACGAAGAAGAAATGGAAATGGACCGAGGATAGAAATAATTAGAGCTTCAGGAAGCTCATCTTCTTATTTCTTGGCTACCAGAGCCAGACTACTTCCGAGTCAGGCTAACCCAAAAATCGCAATTGAAGAAATAGACATTAATGAGCTTTATGGAAAAACATCCATACCAATTTAACCTCCCAATAAGAAGGAAATTCTGACAATTTACCATAAACCCTTTTATAACCCAGATAAGCTCATGGGATAACATGACTCTACAAACATCTTGAACTATGGAAGACACATAGATCAAATATTACTTACTAACCACTTTACACCGGAAGAAACGATAACACTTTCTGATGGTAAAGAATTGAGATCTCATTATCCTACTAACACGGAATTCTGAGAAGAGAGGTATACTAATTTGATATAATAATAAAATATGGCACAACAAGTTGCCAGGCAGACGATACTGACACTCACTCCCAAATCTCTCACATTTAGATCAGATAAACTAGTAGGGTCTCATAAATGCCAGGAATAAATCGTATCAGAAACTCACCCCTCTACCGTAACCGATTCTTAATTACGACAATATCCAAGAAAACCGTCGAAACATGATAAGACACACCATTTCCAGATCGATCGGAAAGATAAATCTTACTTACAGATAAGAGAAGAAGAAACACACGGGTCTACTACATCGGATGCCTCGGCATCCTGCTAGACTAGCAGTTCATATTACTGCCTCTGCGGCTGAACTAAGCCGCTACACTGATAATTACCTTCTGAAGAATAACTGCCACCACGCTCTCAACCTTTACCGGATGGTGGCATTTCTTTTGTTGATTGAGATCTATATAAAATTCCCTGCGACTGCGCAGATGCCTACTGACGAGAGAAAAGACGACTGCTAACTTGTCGGAGTAAGGGAAAACTCCTCAAAGGATAGTCAGACTCACAACAATGATAACAGGAAAACTCCTCAAAGGATAATCGGACTCACGACAATGATAACACATTTTTGCTGAATATGGGAATTGGACAGATTGTTGATAGCTGTAAAGAGAAAAACTGGGTCTAATCTTGATGAACTACTCGCGCACTCTGAGAATCACGCTCTACAAGCTGAGATAACCTGGAAGGTGACTTCCAAAAATAATCAGAACTTTTACCTCCAAATAAGGTATGGTTGCCCACCAGGGCCACAGAATTCCTTGCTCTCCCGCTCTAACTCCTCCCCCTCTAACTTATGGTATGCCTAATACCTTTGAGCAAATCAACAACGACATCAAATAAAGTCACAACATCAATTTTTTTTTGAGCCATCTGGGATCTCAAGTAAGGAGAAAGGTCACCAATAAATCTTTGAATCTCTCGAAAGGTTCATGGACTAGTTCTAATGCATATCCAGCCATTCTATAGAATTCAATTTCATATTCTGAAACACCAACAGGCTAACCGACAGGCTACCTTGTCTAATCCACTAAACTGGCAACACTTTTCATCTCGCTCACTACTCGAAAGGAATTTTTTTTTTTCACAAATCTAGAAGAAAACCGAACCAAGTTAGCTAATAAGAGAGCAGTCCACCAATCCAGGGTTGGACCTTGAAACTGGAAAGAAGAATAATTAACACCATACCGCTTGATATAATCAAAAGCCTGAAGGATACGCTGACATCATTTTATTTTACAAAGAATTACAAGATTTATCTGATGCATTTCTTAAGAATATCGGAAGGTTCAACCGCGTAAAATAATGAAACCTCCTTGAGCACTCGGACCCAACTGATACCTTGGCTGGCTAACCAGCCAGAACAATTAGAGGTACAACACATACTACCTCCGGAATATAATTTACTGCAGCAATATTAAGAACCAGAAAAGGAGCTCCCTGAGATCAAACGTCTGCACATGCAGCAACCTGATAGGCTGCCCAGCAAATAATAGGTTCTTACGGTATCTGCGCCGCCAAGATTCTCGTAAAGCATCGTAGAGAGCCAAGGGAAACTGCAAGGCCCTGTTCCCTTGCCCATCGGGAGCTCGTACAGCTGGGACCTCCGTAACTACATCGTCGGCACGATAAAAAAAAAACTCTCGGGGCTTCATCAGTGCTGACCCCAGGCCAGACTGCTTCGTCTTGAACTCATACCGTTCGCTGATTTGTCGCACGAGGGTTCACAATTACCAAAAAGGAATTAACGAATTAACGAAAATACTTTTGAATCCTAGACCGACGCACGATCAGAAATGAAGGAAGTGAAACTTCCTAAATGCCATCATAGCCCCTCGTAGATAAGTACGGACGTCTACGTACCCATCAGCGAGACTCTACTAGACACTGTCTTAGTCTGGATAGACTCTAAACTGGGCTCTGATACCAACTGGCACGACCCGAAATCCGGCTAGGCCGTGCGGGCACCCGACATCCTCCCCTAGACCCGTCGGGCGAACCCTTACCAATTAAATTAGGAAAATAAATATAATTCAATTCATAGATAAGAACAAGACTTAAAAAAATACTGACATACTGATACCTCTAAGCTGTACAAAAGAAATTACAGCTGACTACCCAACATACTAGGTTTAGGGTTATCCAGACTAGACATCTAAGAGTACAAAAAAATAGATACCTCCTGAATTGAGCAGAATGCAACTGAAATAATAAACAATAAACTGGTGGCCATCCGGAATAAAGCTGGCTCACCCTGACAGCTGGAGTCGTCTTCGCTCCTTCAGTACGTGGCGAACTCGATCCTTGAGCGAACCTGCCGAAACGAAATAGATAGACAAGAAACAAACAACAAACGAGGGTGAGTCAAAAGGACTCAATAAGTGGGGCAGACTAGCCACCTCAAAGAATAGGATAGCTAGTCAGGGAGAAGAAAAACAGATAAACTAAATCCATCTTATTTGAACTATAAACAGGCGAAGCCAAATAATAACTGAAAACACGTATGGAATCATAAACAGCCAGGGACATAAGGTAGACATAACATATAGATATCCTGAACATGTCGACAATCAGAAATACATCCTGTTGCGGCGTGCAACCCGATCCATATATTTATACTGTTGCGGCTTGCAACCCAATCCGTATATTTATACTGTTGCGGCGTGCAACCCGGGATACGAGCCAAAGATATATAGGTAAACTGAGATACGTTCACAACATGGTATACCTACCGCATATATAAAACACAGCACAATACACACAATAGTCAGTATGCGGTGCAATGAGATGGGATGAGTGCGGTATGATGCAATGCAGTCACATATGTCTGATACCTATCTCCGGCGCGGGACTCTCATCGTCTACCAGGAGATACGAGCCAAAAACATATCAACAAATAAGCAATGCACTATGAGCAGAACAGTAGTTATGTACCACAAGTCTACGCAATGGTATGAAAATGAAATGAAATGAGATGAGATGAAATGAAATGAAATCTGATGCAAAGGGTCACATGTGCCCATCCTCCCATCTCGAAGCGGAATACTCCTGCATTCGAGGGGAATCCAATCTGATAACCAACTGGAGCGGAATACTCCTGCTCCTGGGGCGGAATACTCCTGCACCCGATATAATATAAACCAGAGGCGGAATACTCCTGCACTCTCTTGGGGCGGAATACTCCTGCACCCGATATAATACAATGGAGCGGAATACTCCTGCTCCTGGGGCGGAATACTCCTGCCCTCAATATGATACAATAGAGCGGAATACTCCTGCTCCTGGGGCGGAATACTCCTGCCCTCAATATGATACAATGGAGCGGAATACTCCTGCTCCTGGGGCGGAATACTCCTGCCCTCAATATGATACAATGGAGCGGAGTACTCCTGCTCCTGGGGCGGAATACTCCTGCACCCAATATGATATGCAATGTAATGCATATGAACGACATATAATGCATATAAATGCAATGTAATGCAATAATGACCCTTCACCGGCTCGGGACTCTCATCGATTACCGGGAAGTATATGTAATGATGACCCTTCACCGGTGCGGGACTCTCATCGCCAACCGGGAAGTATATGCAATAATGACCCTTCGCCGGTGCGGGACTCTCATCGCCAACCGGGAAGTATATGCAATAATGACCCTTCGCCGGTGCGGGACTCTCATCGCCAACCGGGAAGTATATGTAATAATGACCCTTCGCCGGTGCGGGACTCTCATCGCCAACCGGGAAGTATATGTAATAATGACCCTTCGCCGGTGCGGGACTCTCATCGCCAACCGGGAAGTATATGCAATGCTCAAAACCAGAGTGCAACGCTCATATGTTCAATACAATACCAACTATAGGGCATAACATATAATATACAATGTAAATTCAAAGCTAAGGCGTAATGAGTACGCCTATCGGCAGCTACACACGTAAGGAAACATGTGGTAGAAAATCCACGAGGCCAGGTGCCTCCAAAGAAATGGATATAAACACTTACCTTGTTACAAGGTTAGTACATCCACTCAATAACCGTTTTGTCCTTTGGATTCATTGCCAAACGATCCCACTGTGTTCAATAAGTAGAAAAATATATCACATTAGGCTAAAGACTTCATTCCTCACATCTTAGGGTAATCCAGGTAAGAACCTGATACCCTATTTGCATACGCAATACGCAGACCGGGCCTATATACAGGGTTTAAGGCCACCTAACCAAATCCCAAATAAATTATATTTATAAGTTGCCCATAACTCACTGAGCACGAATACATAATCAATTTCATTATCGGGGTCCATTTGACCCTTTAAACTATCAATTTACGTCATTAGGGCGATGTCTAATATTCATATTTTTACCGCAAAAATATATTTAAACACACGTAATAAACTCAAATACTATATTAGGATCATTACCTGAATGTTTCAGGGTAAAAATTCTACTTTTCTCCGGCTCTTTTTCCCATTTTCTGGCATTTTTCCCCAGCCTCTGCTTCATTTTTTTGCTTCTTCCTTTCTCCTCTGTTTCTGTTCACGTATCTATCATTATAAGCTTGGCCACCGCCTGCCTTATATATTTTGTCTTCTTTGACCTTTTTCTCTTCTTTTTTTTTTTTTTATTTTCTTTTATTATATTTTCTTTTCTTAACGAAAATTAAAACGATGCTCTACGATATTCGAAATAATTCCAACTTTTACATACAAGTTATACAAAATATATGTAACATACTCGCGAAAGCGGATCTCAAATCAGACTCTCGAAACTCAAGATGCGAATTTAAATAAAAAGAAGTCAAATTATTTAACTTTCGGCATTTTAGCGGAAACTAGCCGAACAACATCGAAATTCACTTTCGAAAGCTTACAAAAATCACAAATAATCATACGAACCTAACGGAGCTTTCGGATTTCGAATCGGAGCTCATTCGGCAAAAACCGAGCTCGAAAATCTCTTTTTAATATTTATCGCCAATAAAAACTGAAACCTTCTTCCGATGTCTACCAAACAAAGTCTGATTTAGCTCAAATTTTACAGACAGGTCCTAATGGACATTACGAATATTTTAAAATTATCGGCACGCCAATCGGAGTCCTAACTTCCGAAACGACTGACCGAGGTCGTTTCAAGTTTTTAATTTGAAAGTCAAACTAACAACATATCCACACGAATAGGAACAAGATTCTCTGAAGTAACAGAAACATACACATATATATTAATCATTTTCTTACTGAATTTATAGATCATTAATAAACACAAACACCAAACTCTACTTATAAAGATAACCAATATCTCTTACTTGGATTTAGGCTCATGGTAGGGCTCCGTTCATTAATTCTCTTAAATAATTTTTGCTCATAATATATAGAAGCCATATATGTACACTGCAAGCAAGCCTATAGTTACAAATTAGGAAACATAAATAATGTTATATTTTTTAAATTTGTAGTATGCCTAGATTTTTTTGATGGTAGATGCTTTATTACTTTGTCATTATACTGATGAGATTGATCTATTTCAATTAATTCACTAATTTACTTTTCCCGATATCTTTCTTTTTTGCAGGACATAGCATATAAACCTGTATAAACCTGATGAGAAGCCATCATAAACACCAACCGAAGGAGCCATCTCTTTAATCTACTTTATGTTGCTCTTTTTTTTTTTTCCTTTTTGTCCTTCTAGCTACTTCTACATTTAAAGAGTTTATTTACTCTTGTGTAAAAAATTTGATGACAAAGGAAAAAGTTGAGATATATTACAAAACTTTTTTTAAAAAAAAACAGAGAAGAAAAAATAATGGTGAAGAAAAATAGTGATTGTGTTGGCATTCTTGATTCTTGGTTGGTGCGATAATAGGAGTGGTGATTACTTTGTTAATCCCATTTTGGGGTTCAACCAACTACATTCCTACTATCACACTAACCAAAAGAATCAAGTATACCAACACAATCACTATTTTTCTCGCCATCATTTTTTCTTATTTACTTTTTTTAAAAACTATTTCTCAACCTTTTTCCTCTGTCCTCTAATTTTCTCACAAGAGTAAATAAACTCTTTAATATAGAAGAAGTTAGAAGGACAAAAAGGAAAAAAGAGTGATATAAAGTAGTGCTGTTGGTGTTTATAAAACTTGAAATCAACGAGAGAATGCATGATAGAATTGAATGGAAGCTATTTGTAGGGTCTCGAATCTGGGTTGTTTGAGGTACGACTTAACATTATATCTAATGCTACTAACTCTATGCCAATATTAATAAGTGGTTCTGAATATAACTAAATGTTCCTTTTTCCATATTTGGAAAGTGAGAGAGACTAGCTAAGGATAAGAGAAAGACCGGGAGAGAGTTCAACCGTACATCCGTTAATATATACCTATCAAGATCAGCTAAATGGTTTTGTTCACCTTTTACGAATTTTTGCTTTACCCTTCATGCGTGTGTGTACTCAACTTTCTTTTTCTTCACTCATTTATCTTTGTTCTGTGATTGTCTGCAGAGCAAGGATAAGAATATGGTCCATATTGTTAACTACTATAAATTTGCAGACGAATCACTCAAAATTGGGCAAGTTGAGATAATATGTACATGTTTATTATTCCAAAATTTTGTTCGTGAAAAAACCTCGTAACGTATTTCATTCTCTTAATTCTTATGAAAAGAAGCACCAAGTAATTATAGTCTTATTTCTATTTCTTGGTCTGATATATTACCTTTTAAAAGTTTTTGCCAGCCCATGGCGGATTGGCATTTTGGTTGTGCAGCATAGCTCACGCTGCTGCTAGCACAATTAACATTTGTGAGCACACCATTGCTGGTGGCTGTTTAATACCAGTTTGTGGTCTTGGTCTGATATATTTACTTTTTCCTTGATGGAAATCATACATGCTGAATCTTATGTTTTTCGATGATCAATTACAGTAGATTTTTCTCTATGATACATCAATTATCTCGAAATTATAGTAAAGGGGTTACTAATATATTGTTTCGACGGAGATATGAGACTTCGTCGAATAGGAGCGACAAGCTCAGCAAGTTCAGCCCTCCTTCTGCATCCATCTCTAATCTCTTGAATTGTTAATGCTATATGTTTACCAATTATCAATTTTTTTTGTTTTTAATTCCACAAACAACGTATAGATGGTATTGATATAAGTTTAGTTGTTATTTTCTTGATCTCTTTCTACCGTTAATCACATGATGAAAAATCTATACTACTTCTATATCTACTTATACTAAGAGTGAAATAGTTAAATGCATGGTTTTGGCCAAACATGACATTTATATTGCTATTCTTTTAGCTTTCTCGGTGCCAACTAACTTTACAAGAGAAGAAAAAGCACATGCCCAGAGCTTTCTGGAGTTATTTTGGAACAAAATTAATCGCGTGATTGTGATCTTCGTTGCGGATGAGCTTGAAGATAGTGATGAAACTTTGGCTAATCACTTAGGCCAAGCCTGCTCTGAACCTTTAAAGGTTAAATTATTGTATTGTGATATCTTGCAAACTAGGCTTCGAAATTAGCCTCCTACATTATATTACGTAATGTAGGTTGATGAGATAATATTTTGTGTGATCTATTATTTAAACAGGTTTCTTCTTTATGATCCACTCATTTTCCATTTATGGATCTTTAAAGGATAACTGTGCTCTCTTGAGAAAGAATTACTTCTTATACCTATCATTTTCATGTAGTTATTTTGATGGAGTTTCCATTTAGCAAAGAGTTCTTTTTTAAATAATTACAGTATTTGCTTAATGGTGTTATCCTCTATGCTTGGTCATAAGAATGAAGCTTATTGTGTAAATTGTACCAATAATAATGTAGTACTTTGCCAGAAACTCTTAATTCGTTCTGTGATAATAGACAAAATAAAGCTTATCGACAATAAGACTAAAGATCCACAAAAGAAAGGTGGCTTCTTGAGAGAACTTCTTTGCATGTGAATGTGGTGTATGAATAGAATCGTGGAAAGTTATATTCACGCATTTGTTTCAAGGAATCTAAGGTATGTGTTTACTATCTACATCATGGTAATTTAGCCATAATCAGGTTTAAGAGGTTAAGTGTCAATGCTAAGCCCGGCAAAAATGAGAGAGATTCACGATCGTTGTTGCTTAAATGTATCTGGTAATGAAATTAATCTCTTTTTGCTATCATGACCATGCAAAGAATGGGATAGTATCATTTTTTTCATATCCTTAAAAAGCTACCAATAGAGTATTGGATCTTTACATATCTTAAGAAACTTTTTCCGAAATAGTACTAAAGAGTAAAAAATTTAAGTGTAGATAAAATTGTTCAAGTAGGAAAAATAAATAGAGTTGCAAAAGAAGAAAACCTGAGAATTAGATGGAATCCAATATATTGGTATCTGTTGGGGCTTTTGGCGACAAGTTCATACTTTAATTCTGATGTGCAAAGAATAGCATAAAAGATAATTAAGAGTATATCCAGTTTATACTGCACTGCAGGGAGATTAATGCTCATCCATGGTATTGGTGTGTCATTTTCAAATTTAATTTTTGGAAGAATATTAATTCTTTTTTAACTTTGAACAAAACTTGATACAACATAGAAATTTTTTTAGTATCACAAAGATCTGGTTCATCTATTCTCCTTACATTAAGATGGCCTTATAGTGATTAAAAAAAAATATTACAAAAATGAATTCGTCACTTATATTGACTCTCTTTCTCATTTTAAACTCTAAGACAACCTTTGCTTTTGTTGCTTCTAACCTCATTTTATAGTGCAAGATTTTATATTAGATGAATGAATTGTTCATAAAGGATTAATCTTTTGTCGCATTTTCATCTCTACCTCTTCCTACTTGTATGACTTGGATGTATGATTCTACTTTGAAAGGCCTTACTTTTATTTTCGATGCATCTTTCACCAGAGAAGAGCAGGGTTGTAAGGTTTATTCTTCTTCAAAGTCACGCTTGGTTTGGTTTGAAGAACGATAAGCCTTTGTTTTTTTAGCAAAACACCAACTATTTATAATATACATTCAAGATTATCTTTTATGGTCTAGCCAATAAGGCTTACAATTATATTCTTTTATAATTTGAAGAGAGATGAAATTTTTTCCGCATTTTCGGCTAAAATATTGGATCGAAAAAACTTGTTTTGTTTGTACACCTTAATATTGAGAACTTCATAGTGAAGAAAAAGCTAAAATATGAAGCATTGTGTACACAAATCTTAAATTCTTATTCGCGCCAATTGATGAAGAGTAAATAATGAATTAGTTTGTATGTCTGCAAAAATTTGATGGTCTAAAGCATGGTACAAAGTCTTCTCTTTTCAAGCTCCTTCTAAATTGAATCTTATTTTAATCTTTTATTTTGTTGCTTTTTCTTTTGTTCTTTTAAACCTTAGGCTTTAGATATGAAATGTAAAGTTGTAATGAATACTAATAAAGTCATAATATTGGGATATGAAATGCGGAGAGGAATGTAAATTTGAGTCACGAATTGAATTTCAAGATGACGTCTCATTTGAATCTTATTTTAAGCTTTTTCTTTTTCTTTGATTTGTTTGTTCTATTGGGTTGTTCTTTTAAATCTTAGAACTCAATTTATGTTTGAGCTTTTTTTTTCTACTTATTGGATCGAGCTTTTGACCAATATTCTGGATGAATAGTTGCGTTTAAAATTTACTATGATTAGTTTAATTTTATTCTCTCCGTCCATAGTGCGGGTATTATACGAGTTGAAGATTTATATTGCCAATCCAACTAATTTAGGATTGTCACATAATTTTTGTTTCTCTAGTTCTAATTTCTTAGAGTAAAGTAAGATAATATTACCATATGTATGCATATTAGTGCATTGGTAACAAAATATGATTTAAATACAAAGTTTATATATCTGCACGAAGTAAAATTATTGATGGTCTGTGTTATAAGAACACTTTTGGATTATAATCCATGTAGCTTTTGCATAAGGAGTCAGAATTTTAACATTAAGTCTTCTAGGATACAACAGACCTCAATCCTTCTCTAGATTCTACCATCATAAATTCTCAAGCCAAATAGATCCCGCTAGGGTGAACAAAGTGGAAAAGGCTCATGGTGGTGGATGTAGCAATAATGGAGCAAAGAAAAAATTGAGTGATGATGCCAAGAGACCACTACTAAAAGAAAAGGAGAACTAAGGAACAACTTGGAAACAAGTACTAGTGTGCACAATTTATAGTAGCTTTTCATATATGGATATACTTTTTTAATGGAATACACTAAACTGAAATATAATTTCTTAGATTAATCACAAATCAGTGAAGTAGGAGACCATTATTGATCACGCTCAAAACTCATCCTTAAAAAAATAAGCGATCATTGTAAATATAATTATGTTTAATAAGTTCGAGGTCGAATCCCGCAGAGAGCAACATTAATTTGTAACCTTACTTTCACCAAGTTTTTCTTTAAATAATTTCAAGAGCAATTTATAATGATTCTTGTATAGAAAAACTAATACTAAACAATGTAAGTAATGACAAATAGTAAATAGCTAGAGTAAAATTCAGGAGTAAAAGACCCAGGGCAATGACTTCCTCAATTATTGGGATGACGTATTGATTATCTCGCTCTTAATCTCGCTTGATTATTCCTACTGACATGACCTCCTAGTTTGTCGCTAGTATTTTCCAATCACAAGCAACAACTATCTCAAACTGCTCTTCCAAGTTAGTCAAAGATGATTATATGGACTACTCACAAACATCACGATATATAAGAGCAAATTATTCCTAAGTCACTCCTTAAATTAACCTAAATAATTCCATAGTTTAAGTCAAAGTATCGTCATCAAACTAACTCTATCTCAAGCTACTTTTCCAAGTTATCTTAAGAACAAAAGGGCTCATTCAGTTGAGAGCTCTTCAATTAAAAGCAATACAAAACGTAGTTGAATGAATAGGAATAAGAATTCAAACTAGAGTTAATCAAGAAATATTAAGTACATCATCGAATAACGGTTCCATCATACCTTAGATGAAGTAATTAGTTACTCATGTTCATAACAATCATATCAGAAATATTCATGAACAAATAAATTATAAGAAGAATGGAAGAATTTAAGAAAAACTCTTGTAATCTCTAAATCTCCAATGCTCTAGCCTCCTTTTACTCCTTCCCAGATCAAAGATTTTGTTTTTGGGCATGTTTTAGGGCTTTTATATCATCCCCATAGTCCCACATAACCCGGGAAGCCAAAGCACGACGCGTTGCGGTAGGGCTTTTTCTGCAGGATGTCAAAAATTTCAACTCTTTGAAACTCAACCCTGTCGCGTCGTGCAGCGCAACGCACAACGTGGCGTGACAGGCATATTTTGCTGCTTTTCCAATTTTTTTTTATTTTTCATCCACGCCTTGGTTTTCGATCGAGTCTCGGACTTCTACTCAAACTTCGAAGCTCCATTTCTGCTCATTTCAGCTCCAAGTCCATCAATTTTCTCCAAATGCGTTCATACACGATTAAAACCATGTAATAAGCTCAAGAACACTAAGATATTAACTCATTTAATGCACAAAGGTTACAAATATGAGGCAAAACAAGGCTCTAAACATGTGTTTCCCGCCGGCATTTTCTTTTAAGTCTAACAAAATATTTCTTATATTGTCTATACTCAATCTATTTAGGAAATCTCAAACAAGGCACTGTGAATTGTGATTCTATGAAAGTTTGTGATTATAGTTCAAAAGAATTGACAAAGTAGAGGTAGGGTTTGCTTTGTCTCCAACGTGTGCTTTTGATCTTTTTTCGTGCAGCATTGGGCTACGTAAAGCAGATCACCCAAGCTGTTGGTCGCCGACTCTGCTCTTTCCGGCGTTGATGCTTCTGTTTTCCTATCTTCCTTTTATTTTTTATTTTTTGAGTTTCGGTGGCTACGGTGGTTATGGTGTGTTTTTTATAGTTGTTGATTGTAGGAGGTATAATGTCAGGTGTATACCCATTGTATGTCTGGTATATATTCTGTATATATACAATGAACATACAACAGATATACGAAGTATATACATTTTCCATACACCAAATGTATCAAATCCAAATATTTGTATGTTCATTGTATATATAGTGTATGTCTGATGTATTGAACGTACATACAGTGGAGATACATTAGGCATACAAATAACATACAAGAAATAAAAATGAAGAAAAAATGGTATAAATATTGCCACGAAAGAAAAGTTATGGGATGGGGGCTGGGAGCTAAGCAGAGGGTTGTAGGAGGGTGTTCTAGGGTTCTCGAGAAGATTGGGCCAAAAGACCCTCTCAAGTCTTTAATTAATAAAAGGGGACGCGCGTGGAGCGTCGTTAAACGCGCGCGTTTAACATTAAAATATGGGCCAGATTAGAAACAACAAAACTTGCAGGGCTTTATTAAAAACTTTTTGGACTGAATTAGCAATCCCAAAATCTTTTAAACAAAAAGGTGGGAAAACGAACCGAACGGACTCAGTGTAATCATTTAAAACATCGAACCCCAAAATCTTCTCTTACACACTTCTCAAGTTCGTCTCTTCTATAGTCTTCTACGCAGTTTTCTAAACATCATCGTCGCCGACCATATACATATCTCCGGTAACATCTAAAGGTAAATTTTGAACAATATTAATATTTTTCAAGTGAATCGGGGTTTATTTTTGACACGACCCGAAATCCGGTTAGGCCGTGCGGGCACCCAACATCCTCCCCTAGACCCGTCGGGCAAACCCTTACCAATTAAATTAGGAAAATAAAAATAACAATTTACAAATAAGGACAAGACTTAAAATAAAAATACGGACATACTGATACTTCTAAGCTGTACAAAAGAAATTACAGCTGACTACCCAACATGCTAGGTTTAGGGCTATCCAGACCAGACATCTAAGAGCACAAAAGAAGACAGATACCTCCTGAAGGGAGCAAAATGCAACTGAAATTATGAACAATAAACTGGTGGCCATCCGGAATAAAAGTTGGCTCACCCTGACAGCTGAAGTCGTCTTCGCTCCTTCACAACGTGGCAAACTAAATCCTGGAACGAACCTGCCGAAATGAAATAGATAGACAAGAAACAAACAACAAAAAAAAGGGTGAGTCAAAAGGACTCAATAAGTGGGGCAGACTAGCCACCTCAAAGAATAGGGTAGCTAGCCAGGGAGGAGAAACAGATAAATAAAATTCCTCTTATTTAAATTATAGAAAGACAGAGCCAGATAACAACCGGAAAGAAGTAAGAAACTTATAAACTCAACCAAGGATGCGTTCCAAAAACATATCAATAAATATGCAATGCACATATAAGCAGAACAGTAGTCATGTACCGTAACTCTACACAATGGTATGAATTGAGATGGAATGAAATGAAGTGAGATGAAATGAAATGAAATATGATGCGAAGGGTCACATGTGCCCGTAGTCCCACCCCGAAGCAGAATACTCCTGCATTCGAGGGGAATCCAATCTGATAACCAACTGGAGCGGAATACTCCTGCTCCTGGGGCGGAATACTCCTGCACCCGATATAATATAAACCAGAGGCGGAATACTCCTGCACTCTCCTATGGCGGAATACTCCTGCACCCGATATAATGTAAAGCTGAGGCGGAATACTCCTGCACTCAATGTCTGACATAATAGCGGAATACTCCTGCTCTTGGGGCGGAATCCTCCTACCCTCAATATGATAAAATGGAGCGGAATCCTCCTGCTCCTGGGGCAGAATACTCCTGCACCCAATATGATATGCAATGTAATGCATATGAATGCAATGTGATGCAATAATAACCCTTCACCGGCGCGGGACTCCCATCGACAGCCGGGAAGTAGATGCCAACTCAAAGCCAAAGTACAATACTCAGATTCTCAATGCAATACCAATAACAGGACATAACATATAATATAGAATGTAAATCCAAAGCTAAGGCATAATGAGTATGCCTATCGGCAGCTACACACGTAAGGAACACGTTGTAGAAAATCCACGAGGCCAGGTGCCTCCAAAGAAATGGATATAAACACTTACCTCGTTCCGAAGTTAACACTGCTACCCAACAACCGCTTTATTCTCTGAATTCATTGCCAAATGATCCTACTGTGTTCAATAAGCAGAAAAATATATCACATTAGGCTAAAGGCTTCATTCCTCACATCTTAGGGCAATCCAGGTAGGAACCTGATTCCCTATTCGCATACGCAATACGCAGGCCAGGCATATATACAGGGTTTAAGGTCACAGAACCAAACCCTAAATAAATTACATTTATATGTTGCCCATAACTCACTGAGTATGAATATATATTCAATTTCGTTATCGGGGTCCATTTGACCCATTAAACTATTAATTGAACTTATTAAAACGATGTATATTATTCCAAGTTTACCATTACAATATATTCAAATACACGTAATAAACTCAAATAATATATTAGGATCATTACCTGAATGTTTCAGGGTGAAAATTCTACTTTTTTCAGGCCCCTTTTCTCATTTTCTGGTATTTTTCCTCTACTGCGTCACTCTCCTTTCTCTGTTCATATTTCATTTTTTTGTTTCTGTTTTGCTGCACGTATCTGCCAAGGGATCAATATGATCCCTTGGTAACCGACCTATGTAATTTCTTTCTTTTTGTCCCTTTTTGTCGTTTTTCTTTTTCTTTTCTTTTACTTTCTTTTCTTTTCGCGACGAAAATTAAAACAGTACCTTATGATATTTGAAATAATTCCAGCTTTTGCATACAAGTTATACGAAATATATGTAATATACCCGCGAAGGCGGACCTCAAAACGGACTCCCAAAACTCAAGATGCGAATTTAAATGAAAAGAAGTCAAATTATTTGACTTTCGGCATTTTAGCGTAAACTAGTCGAACAACATCGAAATTCACTTTCGAAAGTTCACAAAAGTCATAAGTAATCATACGAACCTAATAGCGCTTTCGGATTTCAAATCGGAGCTCATTCGGCAAAACCGAGCTCGAAAATCTCTTTTTAATATTTATCGCCAATTAAAACTGAAACCTTCTTCCGATGCCTACCAAACGAGGTCTGATTTAGCTCAAATTTTACAGACAGGTCCTAATGGATATTACAAATATTTTAAAATTTTCGACACGCCAATCGGAGTCCTAACTTCCGAAACGACTGACCGAGGTCGTTTCAATTTTTTTGCTATTTTGCTATTTTGAAAAAACTATGATTTTTATGCCTTTTTACTATACTGGAAGAAAGTTCTTGTGAAAATCTTTGTTTTTGTTGATTTTTTCGTCAAATAGTGCTATGTTCTTGTACAAATAGTGAAGTTTTTGCATGTTTATGTTATATTACCATTTTAAGAGCATACTCCTTCGAAGAGTCAAACACGTGAGACAGTATTCTAAACGTGTGATAGGATGTTTGAAGTTGGTGATGCATTTAAGATGATTTTTGTTAAAATAAATTAGGGTTTTATAAAATAAATATGCTAAAGGTTGAAAAAATGTTGTACAACTAGTGAAGTTTTTGCATGTTTATGTTAAATTACCATGTTAAGAGCATACACCTTCACAGAATCAAACATCGTGAGACAGTGTTCTAAACGTGTGATAGGATGTTTGAAGTTGGCGATGCATTTTAGATGATTTTTGTTAAAATAAATTAGAGTTTTATAAAATAAATATGCTAAAGGTTGAAAAAATGTTGTACATATAGTCAAGATTTTGCATGTTTATGTTTGTGCGTGCATGTTTAAAGTTCTGGAACATTTGAGACAGTGCTCCGACCGTGCGGGAGGATGATAATGTTTAATGATGACTCTGCTTGAATTAGGGTTTGATAAAACATATGTATATTATGTTTCACACACCCATATTGCATGTTTGTACATCTTTAATTGATGAATATACTTGTGATTTGCAGCTACAATGGCTTATACGCGGGGAATTAAGAGGAAGGAGACTACTCCTCCTAGTAAACAGCCTCCTAGGAAGAGGAGAATTATATTGGAGGACGAAGAGGAGGGGTCCCTAGACTATGATGTAAATGTAGGGCCATAAGAAGCTGTGAGGGTGTCAGACGATGGTAATCTATCAGAAGAAATAGAAGCGCTGTTGGTGATGATGAGTGGGATGAAGATGGAAACAAAAAAGAGAGCCTTTTAAATATGGAAGAAGAAGAGGAGGTGGGAAGGCTGGTAAATAATCTTGCAGGAGAATTTGAAGGAGTTGCAAATGTTGAAGAAGTAGATGATGTACAAGAATTTATAGAGGTTGTAGATGTTCAAGCTGGTAAAGGAGGTAGGAATGGTAGGGATGAAGAAGAGGTTAAGAGATGCGAAGGAGAAGGTCGAATGAAGTTCGTAGACGACGTGGGAGCTGATTCTGCAGAGCCACCTAGAGAGGTATAGTTGTTGTCTAGAACATACATAAAGTTGTTCTTCACTTTACAGTAGAATGTTCAATATTTTTTTATGTGATTTGAGAACACTCGCGTACATGATCAGATCAACCTTAACTATGTTCAAAGTATTTTCTTGTAGTTCCTTGGAACATCTCAAGGGATGTTTCATGCATCTGATATTATGTTCTTGCGACCGTGGTGATTCCTTAAACTAACAAATTTCAAAACATTGTGCAGCCTGAGTACGTGCAGCCTGAGTACGTTACCAGTGTCATTCCACCAATGGTGCTGAAGACTTGCTTGGATGATCATGAGCATTTTCAATCGAAGATAACCGTCCGCTCGTCGCTTATTGGACGAATGCGTGAGTTCAGGATTGTGTTGCGTACAAGTGGTTTATATGACAGGTTCAAAAACAGTATCTTTGGCCATTTCTTGTACTTGCCGGAGGAGCCATCGTTTCCAACCAGGTTGGTGCACAATATTCTGCTAAGAAGAGTTTTGTGCAATAAAGAAAAAGAAGCTTGGTTCAATTTTAATGGAGTGCCTGTTCGTTTTGGCCTCCAAGAGTTTGCTTTGATGACAAAGCTGAGATGCCAAGCCTATCCAAGTGTCCAGTGGGAGGCTGCGATGAAAGAGAGGAGCAGGGAGATGTGGGAGTATATTTCAACGGCATGGGAGGATGGGAAAGCAAGGGCAGTTACTGCTCCCCGGTTGCTGAGTTTGATAGAAAATGAGGAAGTTCCTGAACGGTGCAAGTTTGGGCTTGCCATGGCTTGGTTTGTTCACTCAATATTGTGCGCCAAGGACAAAAAAGCTGGTATTGAGGAATTACTGGTCTGCCTTGCATATCTTCCAAATGAATTTGCCAAGTATCCTTGGGGGCGGTAAACCTTCGAGCTGACCATTGAGTACCTGACGAAGCCCATGGCTGATCGTGCAGCTAGCAAGGCTAAGCACGGGCCAAATTACAATCTTTATGGGTTTTCTTGGGCATTTGTGGGTTGGGTATTTGAACTAATACCTGCTCTTCGTCCCAGGGATTTTCCCAAGGAGAGGACCATTCCAAGGATGCACAGGTGGATCACTGAAAAGAATGAAAGAGACTCCCGAAGGCTGTTTGAGAATGTTGCAAAGCCTGTAAGTACTTTACCTACAATTTTCTAAATGTTGGAACATCTGCAATGTCGTTATAATCATTGATGTTAATGTTAATAACGTCTTTTCAGATGTTCGATCACGACAGATATGATGTTTCATTTTTACTGGTGTTAAATGTCGAACAGTAATAATGATGTTCTGAACACTCTTTGTGATGTTAAGGTTTATTTCTCTTATACATTGTATTCTTAACAAATATTTATGGTATGTAGGTGGTGCACCCTTTCATTAACCCTATCGATGCAGAGAGGGAAGATGATACCTTTCAGAATATTGAGCCGTTTGTTGATGGGGGCGATGAGGTAATTGATCAGCTTGTTGTGATGTTGGAGGGGGCTAGCTCGATCGTTGGTGGTGATCGAGTGACAGTTTTTAGGAATTGCCCCAGGACCCCTCCAAGAGAGGTAATTGATGAAGGAAAGGTTGGTGAAGAATTTGTTAGTGGAGGTGTTGGCAGATGTGAAACACAAGTTGGTGATGAGATTGGTGGTAGGGCTGGTCGTTTTACTGGTGGTCTTTTTAGTGGTAGGGGTTTGTTCGAAGTTGGAGAAAGCTCTAGGAGGAGAGAACATGAGAATGTGCAGCCTAGTGTCTGCAGTTACAAGTGCCACGACTGCCTTCAATGGCGACAGGGACTGGATCAGAAGCTTGATGTGATCCAGCTGTCCCTTGCTAATTTAGTAGTGTCGTCGTCAAAGAAGGAGAAGCAGCAGCAGCGACCAAAGAGGCATATTTTGTTGTCCAGGATGCTCCAGGCAAAGAAGAAAAAAGGAAAGAAGAAAATGACTGCTGCCAGAATGGCAAGGTTAGTAAAACATCCAATTAGAATCGTTGAACATAAAAGGGACGTTCTTCTATTAAATCTAGAGATTTTTTCAAACATTTTTATTTTTTTGTTGGAAATTTAGAGAGAGAGCTCAAGTCAAGCTCCAAGATCTCGAGAGATTGCCAGTGACACTGTACAAGGCACTCGACATTCACAAGAAAGCTGCATTTGATGCTTTCTTGGAGGAGAAGAAGGAACAAAAGACTGCCATCCTGTGTCACGAGTTCAATTACTTGGATTTTCTGGACTTCCTGGACGTGAAAGAGTGGATGTGGGATAGTGTAAGTGCATCTCTTTACTTCTATTATTTTGTTAGTGTTCGGTTTTTATCAAAGAACGAACATTTTCTACTCCGTTCGGAACCTGATGGTCCTATGTTCGTTGAACATTCGACTGGCTGGTCCAAACATAAAATAGTATGTGTCGGTATAGTTTTATTCACAACTTCTAATTTGTTTTATTCTACAGTTTGTGGATGAGTACTTGGCCTTGATGCGTGCGAGGCATAAGGCTTACCCCCGGCATTATGATAGCTCTGATCTTATCATTGATCTTTCATTCTTGACCAACTTGTGTGCACGATACGATGCGGCTGAAGAGGAACCGAAGGGGTTTGATGTCGGCCTTGACAAATACCTAGCAGAATATAAGTTTGAGGATACATTCCTTGATTATGCCAGAGGTAAATCTCCATACCCGGGTGGAAGGAAGCGGGATGGTGTGAAAAGACTCTTTGTCGTGTATAACATTGAAAGAACGCATTATGTTACATGCGTCTTTCATTTAGAGGAGGCAAGGATCGATGTCTACGACTTCAACATTGGGTTGTACAATGAAGACCGCTTTGATTCAATAATGGGGCCAGTAATGTACATGTTCCCAATATACATCCGGCAGTCGGGGAAATTCAACCACCTCCCTCCTGAAATCCAATCTATGGAAATATGGCCGTATGAGCGCATCGAAGGCCTTCCAAGGAATTTGACTGGTACTGCATGTGGAGCGTATTCCATCATGTTCCTCGAACATTTGTTGACCAACACCCCGATGGAATTGCTGTGTGACAATGTGATAGAAGACTGCCTTGTTCAATTTGCTTTGGACATATTCCATGGCAAATTAGTCCCTTAGTATGGGTTGTAAAATTTGGATAATTATGTTTTTTGTTTTTGATGGGTTGTAATATATGGATGATTACCCATTTTTTGATGATATATATGGCAAATGATGACTATTGTTTTGCATTACACTGAACATCGAGTTTACATTATTAGAACATCTGTATGATGATAGGATTGACTTAAAAATATTAAAAATTATAGACTATTGGAACAGCATTAGTTATTATCGGAACATTATGTTGTACGTTCAAATAGTCTTTAACTTAATGGATATTTGATGTTCAATAACTAGTAAATAGGGAAACAACAAAAGATGTACTGAACATTAAAGTTTATACATTGATAATCAAGAACCAGGCAAAAACATTCTTGATCGTTCAAAGATTCAGCGCTTTACAAAAGTATGCTAATTATATTAGCATTTAAGACATTACTTAATAAACAATCATATTAACATCCTGGTCAAAATATGCGTTTTCACTTCAACGCGATGCAGTCCCTTCTTGTTTCAACATTGCTATCTGGAGCATGGTCTTTATCCTCTTTATTTCTTTCAACATCTTTTTGACGTCCCTATTGTAGTATTCGAAGAATTCCTCAAATTTGAACTTCAAACCCCAAACTTCAGCACGAAGTTGTTCCAAAATATCATTTGCACGTTCTTGTCGTTCTGCAGAAGTGTTTCAACTTTTTCTTCCTCCTCTTAGCTTGGCTGATCCTCTTCCCGTTTTCCTTCTTTTTGCTTGGCTGATCCTCTTCTCTTTCTTCCTTCTTTTTGCATGGCTGACCCTCTTCCCTTTTTTCCTTTGTTTTGCTTGGCTTCACTTCTTCCCGTTCTTCCTTCGTTTTGCTTGGCTGACCCTCTTCCCGTTTTTCCTTCTTTTTGCTTGGCTTCACCTCTTCCTTCTTGTTTCAAGGTTGCTCCCTTTCTCGTTTTTGCTACTCTTGACGTGGATGCTCTTGTATTGGTTGCTCCTGTTCTTGCAGTAGTAGCAACTATTGAGGAGGAAGGTCGGCGAACCATTTTTATTTTTTATTTTTGGCTGAAGATTATAGGTTGTAGTGGTATAGAGTTTTTTGAATGGTTTGATCGAGTATTTATAGGAGAAAAAGATGTGACCGACTTAAGTGTGTTTTATCCAGACAATCCAACACTAGCCATTATGTATTTTTTTAAATTTTTGAAGTGACGCATTCGTTGCTTTGCTTCAGATTTGAATTGAAGGGGATAACCGTTAAGTGTATAATGATGAGTAGTTTAAAAAATACTAATAGACTACTGGAAGGGTATAAATAATTTTCAAACATGAAGATCAATTTGAATTATAAACGTCAAAAACCAATAGACTAATGGAACGAGTATATGATGATTTGTATTGCCATGAAGATGTTCTGACTTCCGCGGGAAGGATTAGGAACCCCTGGTCACAATTAAAACACGTGTACTAACCCCAACCATTCAATGTGAATAGGCGCCTCTTTAAATCATCACATATGCAACCGAAAAGGCACCAAGCCTGGTTTCTATAAATTTTAAATGTCTGCACAACAACAACAACAACAACAAGGCGAAACAAAAACAATGCCTCGCAGAGTAAGGCACCCATGAGCACCAGAACATGATAGTGGAGTTCCAAGTACTAGTAGGTTCACTGAAATCGATCATGTCCGTGAAGATATCGCAGATCTGACCTCAGATGTTGATCAGATTGTAGTATATATAGGAAATGTGGAGGATCAAGTGACGCGATTAAAAACTAGATTCGATGAATTCCGTGAGGATATGAATCTTATTCGTGGTATTCAAGCTGCACTCGAGATTGACCCCCAAAACTACCCTTCACCACCACGGCCTCCAGCGGAACACATGTGAAATGAAGAAATAACCTCCTTTAAAGTCTAGTCATTTAAGAAGATTTTCTATTTGTCTTGAATGTCGTGTTTTGAAGTATTGTCCTTTACTTTTCAGTACAATTTAGCATGTTTTGAATATTTATGAATGTTGTTTTGCATTACACTGAACATCCCCTTTGCAGTATGAGAACATCCGTGATGATCAATTTGAATTATATACTACAAAAATAATAGACTTTTGGAACGCCATTGATAAATGCTCGAAACATTAACTTAAACGTTCAAATATATAGATCTTAGCAGTACTCGATGAACAACAATTGGTATCAAATAAACCTAGCTACAATGAAACCAAAAAAAACTGCCCAAGACAATAAGAAATACATCTTCCACCGTTGCAATTTAGCCTCTAACTTACTGATCTTCAATAAATTTGTAGTATTACAAGCCCCTAATTTGTCAACTTCCTTCACCAAATTGGCCCTTTCTTCACAAACTTCATCAAGTGAAATTTTTAACTTGTTTAAAACCAATGTAGTAGGCTGGGGATACTCCTTATCACACCATTCCCAAAATCCACAATTGCTAATACCCTTGCGGGGACACTTGCAAAATTTTCATCCAGCATTCGACTGTGTGCCCACCGTGAATTGTATCGCAGTTAAGCCACACTAACATCGACGATTTTGAGAGGAGCTGCGAGAACAAGTTGATCCTTGAGACATGGTTGAGTTAAGAAGAAGACGAGGTAGAGGGGGTAGGGATAACTTATATTTCAATAATGGGGTAAAAAGACCTAATTAATTGAATGATTGGGGTTATTCCACATGTTATAAGGTAATAATTCCGTCTGGAGCGGGTTAATAGAACGGGTTGGAGTAATGTAAGTTGTGGAGCAGGTCGCTTCACGTATTTAAAACAGGTTGCACCACTTTTTTTAGCATTAGAAAACCATGTTTGGCACGTAGAAGAGATTTTTCTAATATCTATAAACAAATGTATCCGTTGTATTAGTACTACAAACACCAAAAAAATTCCAAAGATTGATGCAAAAACATCTAATTTACGTCACGAACATGGGTTATTATGTTCAGTTCAAATAGGTGCCTATTTTAATATGTAGTGTTCCAACCTTTAATATGATTGTAATAAGAAACTATATAACATGAAAAGATTAATAAGTCTTTATATTTATGGTTAAATCATCATTATATAGATTATCCATTAGTTAGAACAACATCTAATGAAATACTCAATAACTTAGTAATTGTTTCATTTGATATAACTAAGTAATCGCTTTCAATAGATATAAATGAGTATACTCTAGTAGAACTTTTATGAGTAAACACTTCCAATAAACATGCTACTGATGCAGTCACCTTAAATACACATAATATTGAGTAATCTCTTTAAATATACATAAATTTCCAAAGATTGATGCAAAAAACATCTAATTTAAATCACGAACGTGGGTTTGTATGTTCAGTTCATAGTAGGTGCCTAATTAATATGTACTGTTCTAACCTTTAATATGATTGTAATAAGAAACTATATAACATGAAAAGATTAATAAGTCTTTATATTTAAGATTAAATCATCATTATATAGATTATCCATTAGTTAGAACAATATCTAATGAAATACTCAATAACTTAGTAATTGTTTCATTTGATATAACTAAGTAATCGCTTTCAATAGATATAAATGAGTATACTCTAGTAAAACTTTTATGAGTAAACACTTTCAATAGACATACTATTGATGTAGTCACCTTAAATACACATAATATTGAGTATTACAATCAATACTTATATGATTTGAAGTCTTAGTTGTTGTAGATACACAAAGAATATCTGTAATTGAGCTACACATAGATTGTAAGATCAACAAATAGATTAGTAATGTGTCTATCTAGTGATATAACGTCCAATCTATGCTACAATTCGTTAGAATACACTTCTTAATGTTTAAAATTGTTAATTGATGTAGAATCAACCCTACACTCCTTATCCAAATAACTTAATAATTACATTTTGGTATAATTAACGACATATATTTTGGTTTACTTACACATAGCATGTTTTGGAATCTTAATAAACTACTAAATCATTGTTTATGCATTTCAAATGATCCTTATATTAGTATTTATCAACTAATCTTCAACGGTACAAAAAAAATGTCAGTATGAAGATCCAGAACAGACTTACGACGTTCGAGAACGTTCAGCACAAGGTTCAGAACAGGAGATTGAATGTTCTCTAAATGCTAGGAATTTTTGCGGTTTGGGGTTTGGGGTTAGGGTTAGGGTTAGGTTTTGGGGTTCAGGATTAGGGTTAGGGTTCAAACATCGTTTATTATGTTCTAAACGTGAAAAAAGTACCTTTTATTTTTTAGCAAACACGTTTCATTTTAAACGAACTACCTAATTGATTATTATGTTTGGCACGTTCAGAAGAACGTTCCAATATCTCAAAAAAGAAATGTACCCCCGCCGCGGGCTCTATTTTATACAAAAATGGGACGCGCGTGGAATTCGGAACAAAAAAAAAGGTGGGGCCTTAATGGCAATTATGACAACCCCAAAAGTGAAGTTTTAATTAAAAATGTGGCTGATCAGTCTTATCAATTCCATTATTTCAAACATCGAACACCCGCCCCTTTCTTCTCTTACACACTTCTCAAGTCTTCTTCTCGAGTCTTCTATTTCGTCGCCGGCCATCTACATAATGTTCTCCGGTAACATCTAAAGGTAAATTTTGTACTATATTGATGTTTTCAAGTGAATCGGGGTTTTTTTTTTTTTTTGCTATTTGGCTATTTCGATAAAGCTAGGGTTTTACGCCTTCTTTCTGGTTCTGGACTGAAATTCTCGTGAAAATCTCTGTTTTTTGTTGATTTTTTCGTCAAATAGTGCTGTGTTGTTGTACAAATAGTGAGGCTTTTGCATTTTTGTGTTAATAACGATTTTAAAGCCAAACTCCTTCTACTATGTCAAACATCTTCTTCTGAACTTTTGTTAGGATGTTTCAACTTGCTGATGCATTTTAGATGGATGTTGTTAAAATATATGCTAGCATGTTTACGTCAATAACGATGTCAAACATCTTCATATGGTGCTTGGAACGTGTGTTAGAATGTTTCAAGTTGCTGATGAAGTTTAGGCGTAAACTTATGTAGTGGAAGTATTATCAACTTAACACATAATCTGATAATTTTCATTCATACTTAAGGAAACAAAATACATATACAAAAGTACTTGACATAATGCTTAGACAAAAGTACTAGATATAATGCTTAGACAAAAGTACTAGATACAATGCTTAAATAAAAGTTCTAGTTGTCAGCATTGGGAGAATTTGGAGGAGTAACAAACTGCTCCGGATTCATCCCTTGTTGGATAAGGAGTCCCAAAAGCATTCTTTCAATACGCTCCGAGCGCTGAACTAACACTTGCCTTATGCTCCATACATCAGCAGATAAGCGGTCCACAGCATGGTTGATTGCAGTAATGTCAGTTTGTATACCGGCAATATCCCAGGCGATGTTTCCATAATATTCGTTATGGTCAGGTTCGGCTGGGGCATAGTGGCCATTAGCGACAACTTCTTTTTGGTTATTTTCCATTTGTGTTTGTTGTCTATGAAGAAATTTTGATAATTCAAGTAGGAGGATAATTGTGTGTATGGAGGAACAAGGAAATGTATGTATTTATAGATGAATTTAACATTAAAAACACCAAAAGGCGTGATATTGACACGACCCGAAATCCGGTTAGGCCGTGCGGGCACCCGACATCCTTCCCTAGACCCGTCGGGCGAACCCTTACCAATTAAATTAGGCAAATAAATATAATTCCATTCATTAATAAGAACAAGGCTTAAAAAAAACACTTACATACTGATACCTCTAAGCTGTACAAAAGAAATTACAGCTGACTACCCAACATACTAGGTTTAGGGTTATCCAGACCAGACATCCAAGAGTACAAAAGAAGACAAATACCTCCTGAAGGGAGCAAAATGCAACTGAAATAATAACCAATAAACTGGTGGCCATCCGGAATAAAAGCTGGCTCACCCTGACAGCTGAAGTCGTCTTCGCTCCTTCACAACGTAGCGAACTCAATCCTGGAGCGAACCTGCCGAAACGAAATAGATAGAAAAAGAAACAAACAACAAACAAGGGTGAGTCAAAAGGACTCAATAAGTGGGGCAGACTAGCCACCTCAAAGAATAGGATAGCTAGCCAGGGAGAAGAAACAGATAAACCAAATTTCTTTTATTTAAATTATAAAAAGGTAGAGCCAGATAACAACCGAAAACACGTAAGAAACTTATAAACTCTACCAAGGATGCGTGCCAGAAACATAACAACAAATAAGAAATGCACATATAAGCAGGACAATAGTTATGTACCACAAGTTTACACAATGGTATGAAATAAAATAAAATAAAATGAAGTGAGATGAAATGAGATGAAATATGATGCGAAGGGTCACATGTGCCCGTAATCCCATCCCGAAGCGGAATACTCCTGCATTCGAGGGGAATCCAATCTGATAACCAACTGGAGCGGAATACTCCTGCTCCTGGGGCGGAATACTCCTGCACCCGATATAATATAAACCAGAGGCGGAATACTCCTGCACTCTCCTGGGGCGGAATACTCCTGCACCCGATATAATGTAAAGCTGAGGCGGAATACTCCTGCACTCAATATCTGACATAAGAGCGGAATACTCCTGCTCTTGGGGCGGAATCCTCCTACCCTCAATGTGATACAATGGAGCGGAATACTCCTGCTCCTGGGGCGGAATACTCCTGCCCTCAATATGATACAATGGAGTGGAATCCTCCTGCTCCTGGGGCGGAATACTCCTGCCCTCAATATGATATGCAATGTAATGCATATGAATGCAATGTGATGCAATAACCCTTCACCGGCGCGGGACTCTCATCGACAACCGGGAAGTAGATGCCAACTCGCAGCCAGGGTACAATGCTCAAATCCTCAATACAATACCAACAATAGGACATAACATATAATATATAATATAAATCCAAAGCTAAGGCGTAATGAGTACGCCTATCGGCAGCTACACACGTAAGAAATACGTGGTAGAAAATCCACGAGGCCAGGTGCCTCCAAAGAAATGGATATAAACACTTACTTCAAATCCTGGGTCTGAATAGCTATTGAATAACTTCATTTCCTTTGCGATATCTCTCGGAATAATCCTTTTCTATACCAAATGAACATATTCACACTTTTCAGTATTCGAAGACGAGTATCTAACCTTTATATAGAAAAGAAAAAAGAATTACAACCCATAAATTATACATTTTCGAACTCCTCACAGTTCCACGAGTCCAAAAATAATGTTAGTTTCGATAATTGAGTTCAATTAGATTAAATTCATAAATTTATATATTTTCTTATCCCAATAATAATCACAATGAATACAAAAATAGTAGTAGCAGATGAAGTAGTAAAAATGAGCGCAACTTGATGCAGTGCTTTCTGTATAGCTCATCACCATTAAAACTGACATTAGATTATAAATTCTCCGTAGCTAGCTTCTGCATTTTGAAGTTAAAACCAATGTTTAATTAAAAGCAATCATTAACTCATATATGTATTGTCCACAACATCATTTTACCACTCACAGTTGTACTATTATAGTTGATAAACACTTACTACTAACAGAGCGAGAATGCAAATATAGTAACTTTATTTCCCGAAACAGTGGCTTAACTAATAGCTTTGGAATCTCTACTTCTAATACTACTAATCAATGAGCAATCATAATATGCACCAATAATTAATTAAGCATGAGGGAAAATATGATAGTTTTTGAACATAACAATAATAAGTGATAAGGTAGAATAGTACCAGTAGCTTTGTTTCCTTTTCCTATACGAAGATTGTTAAAATGGAATTATGCACTTGTCAAGCAATTCCCTTTGAAGTGGAACAAACCGTTTTGCCAATCTCTGTAATCGCCCCCTTTCACTTTCTTTTTCTGAAATTGTATGATGTCCACCTTAAATTATGTACTATGTAGTAGTAATGTACTTTGCAGTACAACAACCGACTAACCCCCTTTTTTTATCTTTTCTTTTATTTAATGATTTCTTATATTTTCGTGATGAAAACTAAAACGAAATCCTACGAGATTCGAAATAATCCCAACTTTTGCATACAAGTTATACAAATTATATGTAACATACTCCCGAAGGTGGATCTCAAATCAGACTCCCGAAACTCAATATGCAAATTAAAATGAAAAGAAGTCAAATTATTTAACTTTCAGCATTTTAGCAGAAACTATCCGAACAACATCGAAATTCACTTTCGAAAGTTTACAAAAATCACAAATAATCATACGAACCTAACGGCGCTTTCGGATTTCGAAACGGAGCTCATTCGGCAAAACCGAGCTCGAAAATCTCTTTTTAATATTTATCGCCAATAAAAACTGAAACCTTCTTCCGATGCCTACCAAACGAGGTCTGATTTAGCTCAAACTTTACAGACAGGTCCTAATGGACATTACGAATATTTTAAAATTATCGGCACGCCAATTAGAGTACTAACTTCTGAAACGACTGACCGAGGTCGTTTCATTCTCCTCCACTTAAACTCTCGTTCGTCCTCGAACGAGCCTAAATCTAAAGAAGAATTCGCACAGATAGCAAAAGAACTTGCACGTCCTTTATGAGCTACTCCACTGATATTATTTCCTGATTATAGGATCAGAATTATATTACGCGCATTGTACTTTCGAATAAAACATATCTGGATAATATTATCACATCATTGCCCAACTTATTCCAATTAAGCTGACCCTTCCTCGATCATGAGAGAAGAGTTCTATATTTTCGAAACAAAAATACACGAAACTTTGAATGGGTTAACATGATTCAGCCGATAATTACCTCTTCGATATACCTTTCGATATAGACCAAATTGATGGAACTAGGAATTAGCTCACACTTGATGCAATAGGGGAAGCTTTTGAAGTACCTTGTCACCACTCACTATAGAAGATTTGATGCAAGCTATATTATTTTTACGAATGCACTATACAACATCTCAATTGATGTTAGTGTTGTTCCGCAAGCTCCTTGTGGGAATGTAGATACTCATATCCTAATGTATGTCAAAGGTTCATCTGAACAGGGTCTATCGTATAAGGATAAGGATCATGCAACTACTACTGGATAGTATGATGTAGACCAAGAATGATCTTCAGACTGAACATCTCCCTCAGGGTATTGTCTTTGAATTGGAATTATTATGACTTGAAAAAGTAAATATAAAAGATACATGTAGTTGGACTTTTAGCTAAGGCAGAATACCAGCAACAAAGTTGATTACATGAGCACTTACAACGCTAAAGTAACTTCTCAAAGAGTTGAGGTGTGAAAGAGATATATATACCAATGATGGATTATCGACAAGCTGGACTAGACCTTTAACTCTAAATTTTCATGAAGTAAAACAGCGTCAGTATGAGGATCCAGTTCTAGTTGAATACAAACAGATAGCCCAAAGAAAACCGAAGTCACCATACAGGGTCACTACTGACGGTGTTCTCATGTATAAAGATAGACTTTGTATTTCTGATGTCACAGATTCACGTGGACAGATTATGATAGAGGCACATTATTCCAAATACACTGTTCATCCAGATTCGACTAAGATGCACCATGATCTTAAGCAGATTATTAGTGGGATAGAATGAAGTGTGACATAGCAGGATTTGTGGCTCAGTGTTCTAATTGTCAGCAAGTTAAAGTCGTGTCATCTTTCCAGACTTTATGCTTTCAGCAGGTAGGTACGTATATATGATCAGGTTGCCAGCTTATCTCTGTCATTAATAGATTATTAGTGGGTTTAGCAATGATCGACACTCATTGTAGATTTCTACCGTAGCCTTACTTTGGGTCGTGAGAAAAGTGATATCAACACCTCAGAGATTTAATATTACCATTCAGTATTTGGAGGAAGACTCCTCCACTTAAAGCACAAACTCATGTAGCCATTTGTATAGGAATAACCATCCTCGCACAGTCTGCTGGACTAAAGAAGATTTGGCTAAAAGCTGAACGTAAGCAGACCGAAGCTACCAACTACCCTTTCGAGTTGCCAAACAGCTCCAACTCTCAAGTTCACAACTCCATACCTTTGCCGTAAACACCACCGCCCGATGGATGGTACTTCTATATAAAAATTTCGGCAGAGTTTCCCCTGAAACTGGACGATCCGCAAAAACAGAACCAGCACTATACTATACATGGGAATGGATACCCGGATAAACTGATAACATAAACATGTTAAACGGATAACAAGATGAGACAACTGGACCAAAACAATAATATGCTTCCAAAACAATAATATGCTTACCCGGCCACAATAACACGTACTCTGGCTCAACACAGAGAACGTCACAAGCGGCTACCAATCGCCCAAGCTCACTAGTACCGGACGAAGAAGAAATGGAAATGGATCGAGGATAGAAATAATTAGAGCTTCAGGAAGTTCATCTTCTTATTTGCTTGGCTACCAAAGCTAGACTACTTCCAAGTTAGGCGAGCCAAAGAATCGCAATTGAAGAGATAGACATTAAATAAGCTTTATGGAAAAACATCCATACCAATTTTAACCTTCCAATAAGAACGAAATTCTGACAATTTATCAGTAAACTCTTTTACAACTGAGAGAAGCTCATGGAATAACATGACTCTACTAGCATCTTGAACCAAGAGGAGACACGTAGATCGAGTATTACTTATAAATCACTTTACACAACGACACTTCCTGATGGTCACGAATAAGAATCCCATCATCCTACCAACACTGATTTCCGAGGTGCGGTAAACTGAATTGACATAATAACAGAAGGTGGCGTAACAAGATGCCAAGCAGGCAATAGCAATACTCACCGTCAAATCTCCCATATTTAGATCATATAAACTAGTAGGGTTTCATAAATGCCAGGAATAAATCGTATCAGAAGCTCACCCCTCTACCGCAACCGATTCTTAATAGAAACGACATCCAAGGAAACCATCGAAACATGATAAGAGACACTATTTCCAGATCGATCGGAAAGATAAATCTTACTTACAGATAAGAGAAGAAGAAACACATTAGTCTACTACATCGGATGCCTCAGCATCCTGCCAGACTAGCAGTTCATAGAACTGCCTCTGCAGTTGAGTCGAGCCACTACCCTGACAATTACTTCTAGAAGAACCACTACCACCACGCTCTCGACCTCTATTGGATGGTGGCATTTCTCTGATTTATTAACATTTAAATGAAATTCCTGCGACTGTGCAGGTGTCTGAGGGCAAAAAGAAGGACCATTGTCTACTTGCTGGAGTAAGGAAAAACTCTTTAAAGGATAACCAGACTCATGACAGTGATAACAGATTTTCATTGAAAATGGAAGCTGGACATATTGTCGATAGCTATAAAGAGAAAAACTGGGTCTAATCTTGATGAACTACTTGCGCACTTTGAGAATCACGCTCTACAAGCTGAGATAACCTGGAAGGTGACTTCCAAAAATAATCAGAACTTTTACCTCCAAATGAGGTACCATGGTTACCCACCAGAGCCGTGGGATCTCTTACTTTCCTGCTCTAACTCTTCCCGCTCTAACTTATGGTATGCCTCGAACCTTCGAGCAATATCAACAACAATATCAAATGAAATCCCGACCTCAATCTCTCGAGCCATCTGGGATCTCAAGGAAAAAGAAAGATCATCAATAAATCTTTGAATCTCTCGAAAGGCTCATGGACTAGTTCAAATGCATATTCAGCCATTCTATAGAATTCAATCTCATATTATGAAACACCAACAGGCTAACCGACAGGCTACCCTGTCCAATCCACTCAAACTAGCAACACTTTTCATCTCGCTCGCTACTCGAAAGGAATTTTTCCACGAATCCAAAAGAAAAAATCGAACCAAGTTAGTTAATAAGAGAGCGGCCCACCAATTCCAGGCTGGACCCCTGAAACTGGAATGAAGAATAATCAACACCATACCGCTCGATATAATCAAGAGCCTGAAGGATATGCTGACATCATTTCATTTTTAAAAAAAAAATCACAAGGTTTATCTGATGCATTGCTTGGGAATATCGGGATGTTCAATCGCGTAAAATAATGCAACATCTTTGAGCACTCGGACCCAATAATTACCTCAGTTACCTAACCAGTCAGAACAACTGGAGGCACAACACATGCTGCCTTCAGAACATAGTTTACTGCGGCAATTAAGACCTGGAGCAGGAGATCCCTGAGACCGAATGTCTCCCTCTGCGGCAACCAGATAAGATGCCTAGACAATAATAGGTTCTTGCGGTATTCGTTGCTAAGATTATCGCAAATGAATCATAGAGAGCCAAGGGAACCATAAGGCCCTGCTCCTTTGCCCATCGCGAGCTCGTACGGCTGGGACCTCCATAACTAGTTCGTCAGCACGATCAAAACTCTCGGAGCTTCGTCAGTGTTAGCCCCAGGCTAGACTGCTTCGTCTTGAACTCAAACCGTTTGCTGATTTATCGCACGAGGGTTCACAATTACCACAAAGGAATTAACGAATTAACGAAAATACTTTTGAATCCTAGACCGACGCACGATCAGAAATGAAGGAAGTGAAACTTCCTAAATGCCATCATAGCCCCTCGTAGATAAGTACGGACGTCTACGTACCCATCAACGAGACTCTACTAGACACTGTCTTAGTCTGGATAGACTCTAAACCGGGCTCTGATACCAACTGACACGACCCGAAATCCGGTTAGGCCGTGCGGGCACCCGACATCCTTCCCTAGACCCGTCGGGCGAACCCTTACCAATTAAATTAGGCAAATAAATATAATTCCATTCATTAATAAGAACAAGGCTTAAAAAAAACACTTACATACTGATACCTCTAAGCTGTACAAAAGAAATTACAGCTGACTACCCAACATACTAGGTTTAGGGTTATCCAGACCAGACATCCAAGAGTACAAAAGAAGACAAATACCTCCTGAAGGGAGCAAAATGCAACTGAAATAATAACCAATAAACTGGTGGCCATCCGGAATAAAAGCTGGCTCACCCTGACAGCTGAAGTCGTCTTCGCTCCTTCACAACGTAGCGAACTCAATCCTGGAGCGAACCTGCCGAAACGAAATAGATAGAAAAAGAAACAAACAACAAACAAGGGTGAGTCAAAAGGACTCAATAAGTGGGGCAGACTAGCCACCTCAAAGAATAGGATAGCTAGCCAGGGAGAAGAAACAGATAAACCAAATTTCTTTTATTTAAATTATAAAAAGGTAGAGCCAGATAACAACCGAAAACACGTAAGAAACTTATAAACTCTACCAAGGATGCGTGCCAGAAACATAACAACAAATAAGAAATGCACATATAAGCAGGACAATAGTTATGTACCACAAGTTTACACAATGGTATGAAATAAAATAAAATAAAATGAAGTGAGATGAAATGAGATGAAATATGATGCGAAGGGTCACATGTGCCCGTAATCCCATCCCGAAGCGGAATACTCCTGCATTCGAGGGGAATCCAATCTGATAACCAACTGGAGCGGAATACTCCTGCTCCTGGGGCGGAATACTCCTGCACCCGATATAATATAAACCAGAGGCGGAATACTCCTGCACTCTCCTGGGGCGGAATACTCCTGCACCCGATATAATGTAAAGCTGAGGCGGAATACTCCTGCACTCAATATCTGACATAAGAGCGGAATACTCCTGCTCTTGGGGCGGAATCCTCCTACCCTCAATGTGATACAATGGAGCGGAATACTCCTGCTCCTGGGGCGGAATACTCCTGCCCTCAATATGATACAATGGAGCGGAATCCTCCTGCTCCTGGGGCGGAATACTCCTGCCCTCAATATGATATGCAATGTAATGCATATGAATGCAATGTGATGCAATAACCCTTCACCGGCGCGGGACTCTCATCGACAACCGGGAAGTAGATGCCAACTCGCAGCCAGGGTACAATGCTCAAATCCTCAATACAATACCAACAATAGGACATAACATATAATATATAATATAAATCCAAAGCTAAGGCGTAATGAGTACGCCTATCGGCAGCTACACACGTAAGAAATACGTGGTAGAAAATCCACGAGGCCAGGTGCCTCCAAAGAAATGGATATAAACACTTACTTCAAATCCTGGGTCTGAATAGCTATTGAATAACTTCATTTCCTTTGCGATATCTCTCGGAATAATCCTTTTCTATGCCAAATGAACATATTCACACTTTTCAGTATTCGAAGACGAGTATCTAACCTTTATATAGAAAAGAAAAAAGAATTACAACCCATAAATTATACATTTTCGAACTCCTCACAGTTCCACGAGTCCAAAAATAATGTTAGTTTCGATAATTGAGTTCAATTAGATTAAATTCATAAATTTATATATTTTCTTATCCCAATAATAATCACAATGAATACAAAAATAGTAGTAGCAGATGAAGTAGTAAAAATGAGCGCAACTTGATGCAGTGCTTTCTGTATAGCTCATCACCATTAAAACTGACATTAGATTATAAATTCTCCGTAGCTAGCTTCTGCATTTTGAAGTTAAAACCAATGTTTAATTAAAAGCAATCATTAACTCATATATGTATTGTCCACAACATCATTTTACCACTCACAGTGGTACTATTATAGTTGATAAACACTTACTACTAACAGAGCGAGAATGCAAATATAGTAACTTTATTTCCCGAAACAGTGGCTTAACTAATAGCTTTGGAATCTCTACTTCTAATACTACTAATCAATGAGCAATCATAATATGCACCAATAATTAATTAAGCATGAGGGAAAATATGATAGTTTTTGAACATAACAATAATAAGTGATAAGGTAGAATAGTACCAGTAGCTTTGTTTCCTTTTCCTATACGAAGATTGTTAAAATGGAATTATGCACTTGTCAAGCAATTCCCTTTGAAGTGGAACAAACCGTTTTGCCAATCTCTGTAATCGCCCCCTTTCACTTTCTTTTTCTGAAATTGTATGATGTCCACCTTAAATTATGTACTATGTAGTAGTAATGTACTTTGCAGTACAACAACCGACTAACCCCCTTTTTTTATCTTTTCTTTTATTTAATGATTTCTTATATTTTCGTGATGAAAATTAAAACGAAACCCTACGAGATTCGAAATAATCCCAACTTTTGCATACAAGTTATACAAATTATATGTAACATACTCCCGAAGGTGGATCTCAAATCAGACTCCCGAAACTCAATATGCAAATTAAAATGAAAAGAAGTCAAATTATTTAACTTTCAGCATTTTAGCGGAAACTATCCGAACAACATCGAAATTCACTTTCGAAAGTTTACAAAAATCACAAATAATCATACGAACCTAACGGCGCTTTCGGATTTCGAAACGGAGCTCATTCGGCAAAACCGAGCTCGAAAATCTCTTTTTAATATTTATCGCCAATAAAAACTGAAACCTTCTTCCGATGCCTACCAAACGAGGTCTGATTTAGCTCAAACTTTACAGACAGGTCCTAATGGACATTACGAATATTTTAAAATTATCGGCACGCCAATTAGAGTACTAACTTCTGAAACGACTGACCGAGGTCGTTTCAGATATGAACATTAAAAAGACGTTCACTACTCTCTAGGTGATGTATCTGGATTAATTAATGCCTTTTTTCGTATGCAGGTTTTGAAGGATGCTTTCACACCTTTTAATTGCACAAGGCAACCCCTCGCTTGAATCAGCATGACTATTGCATTACACTGAACATCCCGTTTGCAGTATTAGAACATCTGTATGATGATCAATTTGAATTATATACAACAAAAATAATAGGAATTTGGAACGCCATTGATAAATGCTCGAAACATTAGGTTAAACGTTCAAATATAAAAATATATAAAATTGTCAAGATTAAAATTCAAAAAGCAACACTTTGAGTTTGGGAGGATTGTCCACTGTCCACTCGTTTCGGGCAAGTAGTTTTTTTGTGGCCTGACCTTTTGCAGATGCTACATTTGTTTCTCCTACTTGAAAATACTTCACCAACTGATTGTATCCACTTTTTCCTTTGTCTGCCCTTACCCACGTCGATGAAAGGAGGGAATATTAGTCTCTCAAGCAGCTCAGGAGGAACATTCCAAAATTCTTTCGGTGGAACAGCATTGATCGGTTCTGCATAGGCAAGCATATATGACTCGAACTTGTAATATGCAGAAGTTAAGTCATAGACGCACGCTCCATAGTCTTCTGGATGCAGCATTCTGATAGCTGCCATAGCATGTTTACAGGGTATTAAGTCAATTTGATACTCTCTGCACGTACAAGTTCTGTTGAGTAAATCGACTTCTGCTCCCTGGTGTCGCACCCCACTTTAAAAGCAAAGTAAATTGGTTTACAACTTGGGGTAACTCATTAGGAGTTAGAGTTTTGGAGTCGCCACCTAATATAGTTTCTAAGGTGTATTAGGTCACCTATTAATTTCTAATTCAATTTAAAAAAGTAACTACGGGTTGGTCTACGAGTCAGAGATTCGGGTAAGTGTTCGAAATAACCTAGAAGGAAGGGGTTAGGCACCTTCTAGGTTCCACTAAACGTGGTTCCCGACCGATTTTTATATTGGGTTTAAATATATTGCTTTAGAAAAGGACAATAGTTAAATAAGGTAAATGAATGAGTAATGGGCTGCAAAACAAGTAAAGTAAGCAATTTAATGTATTTGCATTAACAATTTTAAACAAATAGTCATGTTGCACAAATAGCCACAAAATAATAAATAACTAATTAAACATTTGAATATCCCTAGGTTTTATTATGCTATTCGGATCAGAACCCGGCTTTCGTAAGGGACGATAGTTTCAGAATCCACTATCAAATATAGCTCGGGCAGTTTCCATCTTATCCGATGGGCTTAGTTCCCTTTAACCCCCATACCCTCTTTAAATATTTAACTAAAGCGCTAGCTAATAGTTTAAACGTCCTAAAGGTTTACTAACGTCCCACTTAATGTCTCGGAGGCCATTGAGACTACTAATATAAATGTAAAATGTCTAGACTCCCTAATTGTGTTAATGCCCCAATCTAGACTCTTCTAGTCGTCACATAAAGAGTACGGTCATGCAAGTCACACAAGTCAAATAATATCATGTAAGCAAAATATTTTTAAAAGCTTTAAAAGTAAGCCTCCAAATTAAAACAACTAAGCTGTAATAAAGATGCAAAGCCTTCATGCTACTGTTAAATTTTCAAAATACTCAATTTCGCAGAAATAAGCCAGCTCCCTACACTAATTTAATCTAAAAAAAAAATTATCATGCATTAACTAAGTAAAACTCAGATTTCCAGATTCACGCAAAACATTTCAGTTTTCAAGTAGCACTTCACATTCTCAACATATCTTATGATTTCACTCATTTCAACACACAACAAATAAATCTAGGGTAGAAGGTGGCCCCTGCTTAACCAAATATTCACATTACATAGCAGTAACTTATATATAGTTGTAGTTGTACCTGCAACGTTAGCGCAAAATACTAAGAAAAGTTCAATACAAGTTACCTTCCAATGAATGGATAACTTTTGTCAATACGAGCTTCTGGACAAGTCTTTAATGTGGCTCCCAATAAAATAATGAAAAATGGAGTAGTGTGTTAAAGGATAAAAGAAGTGTAGAGAAATATGTGGTTAAGTTGTGAGTTGTGAGAAGTGAGAATGTTGGAATGTGTGTAGAAGATGTAATTGCAAGTGATGATGAATCAATATGTTAGAAGATGTGTGTAGGAGAAGATGAGAGTCAGTCCTCAATGAATGTGAGAAGTAGGTGTATTTATAGTATTTTTGAAAAAGAGTGGTTAAGAAAAATGGGAGGTGATTGGGGGAATTTAGGCTTAATGGGAGGGATTTGATTGGATAAGATTAAGGGGAATGATTTGAGGGGGATTTGAATGATTTTCTTCATTAATGTATGTAGACTTGAAAGTGGTGAAAAGGGTGACCTAAAATTAGGAAGAAGAGGAATTAGGGAGATTGTGAATGGGAGTGAATCAAGGGAGAGATTTAGGGAGATTGGAGGAAAATTGGGGATTAGATTTGGGAAATGAACTTGGTACTAAAAGTGGAGTGGGGACATTGGGAAATTTTTAAGAATAAGATCAGGATATATTTAGGAGAAGATTTGGGGGGATGAACTTGGACGGGAAGACGTATCTAGACTATTATTTGGTCTATATTCAAGATAGAATTAGGAAGAAGGTTTGAGATTTAGAAATTCAAATAATAAGGATGTATTTGGTTAGGAAATTTGGCTAGGTTCAGAATAAAATGTAAATAAATAAAAGTAAATAAAGATAAATAAAGAGTTTTGGGTAGTAATTTTGAAATATGGAAGAATTAATAATAAAAAGGAATTTGGACACTTTAATTAGCCAATATTTAACTTAAAAGTGTAAAAATGAAATATATATATATATATATATATATATATATATATATATATATATATATATATATATATATATATATTATAAAATGCACAAATAAATAATAAATAAACTCAAATTAAATTATTTAAATATATATAATCATAAATAATTACTAATTTGCACAAATAATCACAAATTAAAATAAACTTGGCATGTACCCTAAATGACGTAATTATATAATATAGCTACTAATATTATGAATGTACTAATTTCACCAATAGTCATAGTTTTGACAAATAGCCTAAATAATGCAAAAGTTACATAATATAGCCACACTTATGTATACAATATATAAATAGAGGATTACGCACGTAAATGCATGATTTCTAATGTACATTTTGCACAAATAGTCACATTGCACCTTAAGTTGAATTATGGCCAATTTTAGAAAAAGGATGGACAAAATTGGGTGTCAACAGCTGCCTCTCTTTGCCCGGGGGTGATGAAAGAGTCTTCGGGCAAATATAGTTGACGAAACAGCCAATTTTGACACGACCGGTAGGCAGAAGATTGAAAGGGGAAGAATGGGAGTTTTGGGGTGTTTTTGGCCGAACCCCGATCTCTGAGTTGCCTACATATCTCGGGTTTCACGAGAATCAGGCCGTATATAGTTCTAGAATGGCATGTTGCCTGTGTGAGATATTTATGACGCACGATTTGGATGTAAAGACTAAACTTATCCAAGTATGTAAAGTTTAGATTCGCGTATGCTTTGCCTTTTCGGCGAAATGAATGATGACTAAAGTAAGGGTACTATCGAAGATGAGATAACATCAGTAGGTCGATCGCGGGAAAAAAGGCTTATAATCGTCCTAGTTATGAAAATGTGGCGCGCTACACACCCATAAAGAGGAGTTTATATGTACCTAGTAGTCACTTCATCTCGATAAATGAGTCATCTTGCCGTCAATATTGCCTTGAATGAGCTGAGAGATATTGAGAAGTAAAGCACGATGAATATGCATGATTCAAATAGGCAGGCACGAATAGGAAGGAATACGAAGAAGAAGTAATCCTTTTGATGTGCAAGTCGTCGAGGAACCTAGTCACTTTCTGGCTGATGAATTGCGGGCCGTTGTCCATGACTATTTCCTTAGGTGCTCCAAAGCGACACACGACATATCGCCTAAGGAAGTCAATCACCTCTGTTTGTCGTATCTTTGCATATGCTGCCGCTTCGGCCCATTTGGTGAAGTAATCGGTGATGATTAGCAGGAAGCGTACTCCTCTTGGCGCGGCGGGGAGAGGACCAACTATGTCCATTCCCCATTTCAAGAATGGCTACGGGGAGACTATTGAGTGGAGCGGCTCTGCCGGCTGATGGAGAAGATGCGCAAACCTTTGACACTTGTCACATTTCTTGACGAAATCATTGGTGTCCTTCTCACTACGCGAATCAACTTGCGTGCTAATGCTTTGCCCCCAAAATGATTGCCACAACAGCCTTCGTGGACCTCTCGCATCACATAGTTGATCTGGTTTGGTCCCAGGCATTTCGCAAGGGGTCCGGCGAACATCTTGCGATGAAGATCGCCATTGATGATCGTATACCGAGCAGCTTTTATTCTGAGTTTGCGAGCGGCTTTCGCGTCAACGGGCAGAGTTCCATGAAGAATGTAATTTGTAATCTCATTTCGCCAATCCCAAGTTGCGTTTATAGCATTAACTCCGAACTTTTCTCGGTCTATGGTTGTGTAGAGTAGTTGAACGACAGCCGAGGAGCTGGCCGCCCCAATTTCTGCTACCGACCCCAGATTTGCCAGAGCATCTGCCTCATGGTTCTCTTCTCGGGGGATCTAAAGCGCTTCCCATTCGTCGAACTGGTCCAGAAGTTCTTTCACACGGGCAAGGTACACTTGCATTCTGGATTCTCATGCAATGAAACCTCCGGTCACTTGGTTGACTGAGAGTCACTCTTAAGTTTGATGACGTTTGCTCCATAGCTTCGGGCTAACTCCAATCCTGCAATCACGGCCTCATATTCGGCCTCATTGTTAGTGATAAACGGGCACTTGATGGCCTGCCTGACGGTCTCTCTGGACGGGGTAACAAGAACCAGTCCAAGACCGGACCCTTTGACGCTCGAGGGGCCATCAGTGTACAGGGTCCACGGGCCGGGGGCCTGCCCAGCATATAGGATCACATCTTTTTCTGCTTTAGGATATATATTAGCGCTAAAGTCTGCTACGAAGTCTGCTAGGGCCTGCGATTTAATTGCTACTTTAGGTTGGTAGGTAATATCAAATTCACTTAATTCTATAGCCCATTTAACTAACCTTGGCGGGAATTCGGGTTTATGCAAAACACTGCGCAAAGGAAAGGTTGTAACTACAGCTATCAAATGGCCTTGAAAATAAGGGCGCAGTTTTATGGGCAGCAGTTACTAGTGCTAAAGCTAACTTTTCTAAGGGTTGGTAACGTGTTTCCGCATCAATTAGAGCTTTGCTAATGTAATAAATGGGAAGTTGTTTACCTTTTTCTTCTCGAACCAGGACTGCGCTTACCGAAGACTCTGAGACTGCCAGATAGATCAGCAACTGCTCCCCGTGTTGGGGTGTAGAGAGTAGTGGTGGATTGGACAGATATTTCTTCAGATCCCTCAGCGCTTGTTGACATTCTGGGGTCCAGTCGAATTCCTTGTTCTACTTCAGGACATCGAAGAAACTTTTGCACCGATCAGACGAGCGAGACATAAACCTGCGCAAGGCTGCCACCTTTCCGGTTAGTTTCATGGTGTCCTTCCGGTTGTGGAGTACGTCTAGAATTGACTCAATCGCCTTGATTTGAGCGGGATTGACTTCAATCCGACATTGGGAGACGATGAACCCTAGGAATTTTCCTGAACCCACCCCGAACGCGCACTTCTCTGGATTAAGCTTCATGTTGTATTGGTCGAGTATTAGGAAGGCTTCCTTCAAGTGTTCCAGATGATCCTCTGCTCGTTTTGATTTGATCAGCATGTCATCGATATACACTTCCATGGTCTTCCCGATTGGTCGTGGAACATACGATTGACCAATCGCTGACACGTTGCACCTACATTTTTTAATCCAAATGGCATAACTTTATAGCAATACGTACCTCTATACGTTATGAATGACGTCTTCTCCTGATCGCTGGGATCCATCAATATCTGATTGTACCCTGAATATGCATCAAGGAAGGTGAGCACCTCATGCCCAGCAGTTGCATCAATCAGTTGATCTATCCGAGGAAGAGGATATGAATCCTTCGGACAGACCTTATTTAAATCAGTGAAGTCGATGCAAATTCGTCATTTCCCGTTCTTTTTTGCTACAACGACCACGTTGGCTAGCCAGTCTGGATACTTAACTTCAGGTACAGAGCCAATCTTCAGCAGTCGATCAACTTCGTTATTTATGATTTGATTCCGGAAAGCCCCTTGCTGGCGCTTCTTCTGCTTCACCGGACGGTGGTATGGGTCGACATTCAGCCTGTGAGAGATAATCTCTGGAGAAATACCTGTCATGTCTGTATGTGACCAATCGAACATCGTTGCCGCTCCTTGAGGAACTGAAGGATGTCGTCCCGTAGGCGTTCATTCAATTCTCGGTTAGAAGCTCCTTCAAGAACCCCTGTTTCAATAGATGTGCGACCTCATACCTTAAGGCCTTGCAATCTTCAGTGGTGTGCCCATGATCGCCATGGAATTCGCACCATAGGTCCTGGTTTCTCTTGCCTGGATCTGTTTTCATTTCCTTTGGCCATTTAACCTTTTCGCCCATATCTTTGAGCGCTGCAATCACTTCAGACATTTCCACGTTGAAGTTTGGTAGACTTGGGGCTCCACGAGTATCTGACTATGGATCACCTCCCCGTGATAGCCCTTTGTTGTTGCGACCGTGCCCCCTGGAGTTGTTGCGTGACTAGTCAGGATACGGTTCATAACGTGCGTCTAACCTCTCCGACTCCATCTTTCTGCCAGAGCCACCGCTTCGTGATTGGTTCCTTCCTCGGGCACTGGTTCCTATCAACTTGTCTTCATCGATGCGTACCTTGGAATTGTAGCGATTGTAGACAACCGACCAATCGGCTGCTGGGAATTCACGAAGAGACTCATACAGCCGGCGCGTAGCCTCTGAGCTCTTGACATCCAGGCTGTTTGTGAATGCAATGGCCGCCCATCTGTCCGGTACTTTGGGTAGCAACATGCGCTCCCGCTGAAAGCGGTACACATATCTTCGAAGAGACTCGCCGGGCTTTTGCTTGATCTCGAAGATATCCTCCACGCGAGTTTCCGTCTTCTGGGCGCCTGTGTGGCCTTTTACGAACAGCTCAACCATCTCCGCGAAGGACCCAATGGAGTTTGGTGGCAATATTGAGTACCATCGTAGAGCTCCATCTGCTAGGGTCTCCACGAATTTCTTTAACTGGATCGATTCGATCTCCTCGTCAGAAAGATCGCTTGCCTTTATAAAGTTGCTAAACATCATGAGATGATCATTGGGGTCAAAAGTCCCACGATATCTTGGAATGTTTGGCATCTTGAAAGTTTTTGGCATCGCCTTTGGGGCCGCTTCCTTCTTCCAAGGCCTCTGCGAATAGCGTTGAACGTCGATCTTCTTTAGTGTGGGTGGAGCGCCTGGTATCAGGTCAATCCTCTCATAGAGAGACTTCTAAAGCGGTTCTTGACACTCTTTGAATTGCTTGACGAGTGCCTCCATGACGACGCTCATCTCAGTGGATACCGCAGATCCTCCGTTCTGATTTGCTTGAGTCGTCGGATCCATGGTTCCTCCGTTGTTGGCTGCGTTCTGATCTCCATCTTGCCTTGAAGTGCGTGAAGAAGGAACATCTCGACCTTGGGCTGCAGGATCAGTCCTCGTAATCGGAGGGATCTGCCATCGAAGAGAAGTGATCGCCTCGTTTATTCCCCTGTTGACTTCCGCTTGTTGTTGCATGAATTCAAAGATAGCCTCTTGGAGGTTCCTTTGATCGGGGGAGAGAATCCTATGGCGCCGTCTTCTAGGCGGGGTCACGCTTTGGGAGTGTCTACGCCTGTTCCGTTGCCTGATTGGTCCTTGGGAAGAGCGTTCCTGCCCATCGGACGAGTAATCTGGAGAATAATTGGGACTTGATGAAGGGGTACGTACCTGACTTCCGCCCACTATAGTTCTTCGAGAGTTGCTTTCTGCCATGTTCGTTGTAAAGAAAGGGGTCGACAGAAAAGAATATAATGCAGGAAAAAGACAAACTATTAACCTATAGAGGCTATTAACCGGCTCCCAATGTAGTCGCCAAATTGTTTAACCTAGATCCGATTTTAGGTCAATTAACAATTAAATTTGTATTTGCGGAATCACGATCAATTGTTTAGATTAAGAGTTTACCCAAATTAAATACGAGATTGCGTTAACTACTAGATTATCAAGATATGCACAATTTCCAATGATGGTAGTTGACGATATGGAAATAATGAAGGATAATCAAAAATAAACAAGATTAAAGCGTGAATAAAATAGATAGAAGGAACCGTATTGAATTACTTGATCTCGGTGAGGATTCCTCGTTACTGATTACACTTGGAGGCTTGAGAGCAAAGTATTCAGCAAATATAAATGATGAACAATATTGAGTAGGAGTAAAAGAAAGAGTATTCTTATTGATATTGTAGACAGAAGATAGAATGTGTAATAATGTGTTACAATGATCCGGAGCGAGTGCTATTTATAGACTTGATAGGCATCCGTTAGGTTGGTAACTGCTAGATATGTATCCGTTGGATACCTAACCGCTGGATGTGTAACCGCCGGATGTGTAATCATCGCCTTTATGACCATTCATTAAGCAATCGCGTACGATCAGATAACTGCTCATTCAAATCGCGCTGATTTGGGAAGCATTGTGTTACTGCTCTGGGCCTGCCCGTGGTAACCGCCTGACCAGTCATCTGTCCGTTAGATGTCTGTCCCGGGAAACCTCTGACCGTGCCACGTGCCTTTTTAAGTGACGTCGGTTTTTATCCAATACATCTATATTTATATTGACAATAAAAATAATACCATGCGGTTGCATAAGCAATTGAATTGGGATAACTACCAAAACTTTAAAAAGATAGTAAAAAGTTGTTGAAGACGTGGGAGGACGTGAGGGTTGCATGACAGTTACTTGGATAATCCATTATCCTATGTCAATATTTGTTCTTTCCCTCAAAGAGTTTTAAATGACATTCTCAATATTTACGACGATGTATGGAAGTTTATCAAACGAAGAAGCAAATTAGGACTTACAGAAGTGCAATAAATATGATGGTTAATGGTAAATTATTCGGGGTGGATTGTTGGAGAATGATATTCCATCCTTGCATTGAAGAATATTGCTCTTGATCGTGGCCATGGAAGTTTGATTAATTCTTGGGTGGATTATACTCCACACTACGAAGACATGGAAAAATTGATTAATTCACCGGTGGATTATATACTAAAGGTTGCTAACTAAACCATTAAGTTATGCTTACTCACGGCTATTATTTCTTGGAATAGATAATGCATGTAGGATAAAAATGTATAACTATATTTAGAATTTAGAATTCAATATATTCCTATGCAAACTATCTTTTCCAAAAGATATTTAAGACTTCTATAGTTCTATATATAGCCTGGATTTTGTTCTGTATTTCTGTTTGTGATTGAACGAATCTTAATTTATTTTTATAAATCAGTTTTATGCTTTTATGCGTTTACAATTTTCATGCGTCAGTTTGCAGATTTAATATAAGCATGACGAAACATTTAAAAGAACATTCATATGTGTGCTTTCATGAGAGGTGTGAAATCCAATCTTCTATTTATTTAATTTATGTTGGTATATATGTTAGCAAATTACTTCTTTCAATTTTCTTGTGTGTTTGCTCTTTTTGAATGCTAACAACGGATACATCATTACAACTATCGATACAGCAACTCTAACATTTGAATGATATCCTTGAGATTATCACGTGTTCAATTTTCTTATTGCTTCAGTTTAACATCATACTTTGTGTTCATATGAATTGCTACTGCTCCATCTTTCCCATTTTGTTTGTCATAGTTACTGTTTCGAGAGTCAAACTTCTCAAATTTGATCGTAGATTAAAATATAACATCTTTAATTTTTTTAAAATAAAATTTACATATTTGAAAACTACATGAAAATTACTATAAGTCACAATAAATTACAACTCAAAATATTTAAAAGATTTATATAAAAATTACGGTCAAAGATAAATTTGTTTGACCCTCAAAATCCGAGCTATGACAAATAAAGTGGAACTGAAGGAGTACTATTTTTTACTTGATCATATTTTAATTTGGGCAGACTTGATCAGAATTTTTCGTCAAAGATATATATGAGGTTAATACTTTTATTAGATGTTCTATCCGTGTATGTCAAAAACTGAAACTTACCACTCTCTTCTTTCATTTACTTCAAACATAGATAAAAAATACGTATTCGTCTATAGATTACGTTTTCAAGAGAAGCGAAGTTTGTTGGTATAGTTTATGAATATGTAATTATGAATTGTTTTTGGTATCAAAGAAAAAGGCGATGAGGAAGTATGCAATTAAGTTCTTGGTAAACAGGTTTGTCTTCTTCCTTTTTTACATGTATATATATCTATGTTCCTACGTGAATTCCTGCTCTTTTTATTATTGGGTATGTTTTTGGATTGGATATGAAAATTTTAGAACTGATGTACTAAACATACAAAAATATCTAAGAGACGTGCTCCCGAAATTACAGTCAAAGCAAACACACGTTCATCCAAATCAGTTGAGATCTTAAAATTTAACTTTAAACTTATCTTTATAATTGTAAGCATACCATCATATGAGTAATTGGTGGAAATCAGATCTCATCGTGTTTGTAATCTAAACTTGAAAGATAAAATTTTTAAATTGAAAATTTATGTGATTGATACCAGTACTCTTTTTTTTCGCTTACTAAATTCTAAGTATATTTTTTTCTCTTGATCTCTTCACGTATTCTTATGCACCCATTCCATTATTTATTCCCTATTCGATATTGCTTATTACTAGTATTATTTTTTCTGCCCGTGTTGAAGAAGATGAGCATTGTTTTGTGAAAGGTACTGCTTTGTCTTCCATTAAATGCAGGTACCACAAGTGTTAATATACAATTGACAAGAAAGGAAGAAAGCAAAAAAGGAAAGTCATCATCTACATCAAGTAAGTTGAAGCCTAGAAAACATCAAACAAGAGTTCTTTAAGACTTCGTTACGTTCATATAAAGTAATTTAAATTTGAATACAATTGACCTAGAAAATATCTCCAGCATAATAATTTTCATAAGATAATGATAACATGTTTTGAGTGATGGAACTTCTTAATCTTTAAAGATATTCTCCAGTGAGACATAAATCAATATATTTTTGTTTCATCTTCTCTTTAGGTTGTTGATCAATTATATAGTTTCTGCCTCGATAAATTGGTATACCAAAGTGCTTACCAGTGTGAATTTTTGTGCTTTTGGTAGTTGCATTTATTTTTCTCCTTTGATGTTTTATATAAATTTATTGACCTTACAGATTTCTTAAAGTATTTTTATTGTAGGTCACAGAGATTGTTGGAGGTACCATTCGCTGAAGAATGTTGAACACTTGATTCTTTCATTATATGCCGTGTTAATTAAGAAGTGTTTCTTGGGAAAATAGAAAGATTATTGTCACTATTCAAGAATTTGTGCACAATTCTTAAGAAATGCATGAAGGAGGAAAAAATGCATATTATATTGCGCCATAGCGAAAACAAGGATACATGCAAGCCAAGTGGATTAGGATAATTGAATGTATGGATACTAAATAACTGTTATCCGTGCGACAATGTTGGATATTCTAATCCGATCAATGCCACGACCAATGGCGTCCATCGGGCCATGCTTACTATTGATTTGTTGAAAATTTTGCAAAATTTCTGTTGTATGGCAGTTAAAGTGGTTTGATGAATTAGAAGTTGAGGTTATATATTACTGTGGTATCATTGTACATAGTTGAAATTAAATTCATTTTCTAGGGGTAGTTTTTTGTTTCTTAGACTTTCGGCAAGATACTTGAACTAAAACTGCAACATGTGAAAAGTGAGCAAGTTCACTATTATGTCCAATTTTGGTGTTGAGTTGGTCCTTCAGATATAGAATGTTGACCCCATAAAATTGATTAAAAATTTTAAATTAGAGAATATAATGTAGGAGTAAATTACTTGAGCTGAGCCATGAGCTGCCGGTAGATGAAAACCAGAAAGAAAACCTTTAATGGCATCTATATATTTTCAACCTATTTACCTGCCTTCAAATGCATTGTGATATCACAAAGGAGTATTATAAAGTGATAAATGATTCATTCATTCTTGCGTATAGGTTTTGATTTTTTGTATGCAGTTTTCTAATGAAATATAAGGCGTCCAATACAAAGTAGATCTCTGATAATATCATAAGATATAAGAGAAATGTAGCGGAAATAAATTTAAAACGCACAATAATATTATGTCACCATTCATGTAAAACAAAATTATACATGGGATTTATAAGTGTTCAAAGGTGATTCTAGACTCCTCCTACTGAATACGTTCAGACACAAATAAGTAGTTTCACACATATAATGAACAAACAACAAATTAAGCAAGAAATATAATTTATAAAAAAAAAAATTCCTAATCTAGTTTGAAACGTCATTGCATCTAACTTTCATCTATATATCATGTATGTTATTACTATATGACTTCAATTAGTCAATTCATATTGTTTGCATCACAAATTATACGGTCATTAAATTCTTTACCTAACAAATTAATGTATATGATTATTATGTATTTTCAAATTTTAGTCTTTTATTGAATGCATCATTAATTAGTTCCAAGATTTCATATTGATGCATCTTATATAGAGAGGGGTGGGTTTCAACCAAAAGAAATATATATTAGAAAAATACAATAATAAATACAAAGTCGCATAAAAAAATATATTATATATATATATACGATTTCTGTTGATACCAGCTCGCTCTAAACTAATCTATATATTATTAACAATAAAGAACGCTTAGGACAAATTTAGAATAGAACAGTAGGACAATATTTGTAATGACATATAATTTAAATTTAATTTGAAAGATAAGTGCATTGATTTGAATTTGAATTTAAAGATAATATATTTCTAACAAACTTTATCTCCAAAATGAAATTTAAAGATAATATATTACTAACATACTTTATCTCCAAGATGAAATTAAATTTTTTAAATTTTGAATTGGTATATGAAAATGCAAAATCATAGGGAAAGTAAAACACGACTCTCCAGCCATCATAACTAAACTTTAACTTAGATATAAATAAAGTAAAATCGTATAAAGCTATAGATTTTGTTGGGATAACTTTTAAGTTTAAAATGTTATTAGTTATTAATTTTGAATTGGTAATCCTTATCTACTTGACAAATTCAAATGCAGCATTAAGTTGTTAAAGAAAAGATACTAGCATTAAATCATGCCATCTACACTTCTATTTGTACTTATTATGCGAAATTTACTAAAAGAGTAAGTTGTTATATAAGGTTGTTTTAAGGATTAGATTTTATTTAATTTAATTTGAATAGAAAGATAAACTTATTATTTTTGAAACAGTCTTATCTTAACTCATTAAAGATAAAGATAAAAATTTTGAATGCAATTAGGTGGATCGTAAATCTGCCAATGGTATATATATATATATGAGTGCGGAATAAATCACAAGGTAACCAATTTGTTATTCATAAAATTCCTTCAAGTTTGCCAGAGTCATGATCTGTTTTGCAAAAAGAGCAAATGTTTGCTTATGGGACGAAAGTGCTTTATCTTTGGACATAGATAGTATACATACTATATCGTTGAACTGCATGGTAAGTACGTATATATTTTGTTATTTAATGCAAAATTGTATAAATAAGTTTTTCAAATTCTTGCAGGTATATAGAATATGTGGAACTAGCAAAGCTAAATGCAGAATGAGGTTCTTCGTTCATCAATTATTGCATGGTATGTTCATTTTAGAAAATTTTATCGAATCCAAGAAATTATAATGTTTATGGTTTCTTTTTCCTTTTCATGCAATAATATTGCAGGAATGAATTTATACAGGACTCTTGGTGCTCTATTAACTATTTATCAGGAATCCTCCCACTTTAGTAATTTATATCACCGATCTCATGTACAATAATAGAGTACATTTCTTATATTTATTTGTTTGATGTTTGATACTTTTCTATTTAGTAGATTAGTAGACTATTAATGATAGTTGGTTTCATTGCTTTCATGGACATATAATGCACGTTTTTCTATTAGTATTTGAAAAACATGTTTATATGAATATCGTTAAGTTACAAGCTTTTGATAATATAAGAAGAGTTATATAAATGACACGTGAATTGATTGAAAATTCGTAGGTTGATCAACTAAGTGATTGATGACCATTCTTGGTGAATATCTACATACAAGGAGTGGTTTCAATGAGACTATTAAATACGGTGAAGAAGATTTATGAAATTTCTACTGAGGTAAACCTTTAGACGATGATCGCGTAATAAATAGATAGTAGTAATTAGCTTCTTAATTATTGCATAACAAATTAATATATGTTAGTTCAAGATCATATTTGAATAACTCTATTCTTAATTAGCATATTGATTCGAGAAACAAGTTTCTTGTGATTTAAATTCCAAAACAAAATACTTATCTAATTAGAAAGATAAAGTTTTTGGATTGAGGTTACTGAGCCTTCAAATTCGAACTAACGATAAGTACACTCTCAGATGACTCTGGAAGAAGAATTGTTTTCATAATACAAATAATGATTATGTTTTATCTCAAGTAACTCCCGTGTTGTTTCAGTATTCTTTTTATGGCATTATATTCTTTGTTATATGAGATAAAAGATAAGATAAGGATAAATATACCTTAGAGTATATCTTTTTGAATATTCATTATTTTCTTATTTGGGAGGAATAATTTAATTCCATCAAACTGGTATGATGTTCAAATTTGAATTTAAATAGAAAGTTCTTACTGCTTAACCTCTTACTTGACCAGCTCTGTAGTTTAATACAAAAGTGTTACTAATTTTATAGGAAAAAAATTATAAGGACTTAAGAGTTACAAATAGAAAACCCATCAAACTGAAACAATTTGAAATGATTCGTGCTGCAGTACTTTTACGTTTTTTAAGGATTATTAAACACCATTATTTCAAGTCATCTGTTTCAATTAATTAACATCAGCTTAGTTGTTATGTTTTACTAAATTCGCAAATGAAGCCTCGAGTAGAATCAAGATTGGGGACAAGTCTCTAGCCTAGCTGGTGTACTTTGGTTCAGTGGACTTTACTCAAAGAAAAAGTAATGAAGGAAATATTATTAGTGGAAGAATATTAAATTTAAATAGAAATTGAGTTGGAATGAAGTTCTTACTTCTTAACCTTCGTGTATAAATCAATATTAGTCTTTCTGCTCCTTTTTATTGTTCATTATAAGCTCAAGTATAAACTCAATTAGTTAACACAAGATTGGTTGCTATAGTTTCACAGAATTCGCAAATGAAGTCCCCAGTGCAATGAAGATTAGGACAAGTTTCTAGCCTAGCCGATGAGTTTTGGTTCAGTGGACTTTACTCAAAGAGAAAAGCAACGAAGGAAATATAATTAGTGGAAGAATAAGAGGAAATAATATAGTAATAAGTTAATACTATATTTCACCACGTGGAGAAATAGACTGCAGATATGAAAAGCCGAACAATTGAACAATCAATAGATAGGAAAATAGTTGAGTTTTAAGGTTCATCTGTGATTACATTACATAATTGCTACTTTTATGTATAAAGTTGCTTTGATAAGTTGATTTTTTTTTATTTATATTATTCTGCTAATAATAGTTTTGTTTCTAGCATGGGCAAAGAATGCTTCCTTTCAAATGTAAAATGCTACAATTTTACAATATAATCGTATGTTCATTAAGCTTTCGCTTGAATTCATATTTGAAATGTAACACTTGATTAATTAATTGGGGATTTCACTTTTGTTGAATTGATCTATTCTATCATGGTGAGCTAATATCATGACTTTGAATTGCGATGAAGCATATCTCATGAAAAAGTATGTATGTATGTATATATATATATTTATATATATATATATATATATATATATATATATATATATATATATATATATATATATATATATATATATATATATATATATATAACTCTCATGATTAGTTGATCAGCTCTTTAGTTTAATAATATATTACCAGTTTTATGGGGAAAAAACTATAAGGACTTTAAGATTTACAAATAGAAACTCAAATAAAATTGAAACAGTCTAAAATAGTTTATGCTAAAGTACTTTTACGTCTTTTAAGGACTATCAAACACAATTAATTTATTTCAAGTCATTTGTTACAATTAATTAACATCAACTTAGTTGTTCTGCTTTTATAGAATTCACAAATAAGTTTCGAGTGTAATGAAGATTGAAGGCAACCTTTTATCCTAGCTGATGTGCTTTGGTTCAATGGACTTTACTCAAAGAAAAAACTAAGGAAGGAAATATAATTAATAGAAGAATAAGAGCAAATTATATAGTCATTAGTTAATTAATATATTTTATCATGTTAAAAAATAGACTTTGATATGAAAAGCTGAACAATTGTATACTCAATAAGTAGGTGAATAATTGAGTTTAATGTGCAATCATGATTACATTACATAATTATATATATATATATTTATATATATATATATATATATATATATATATAGGGCCTTGCACGAAACCAAACCGCCCCCCGCCTGATCAAGCACCAGTTCTGCGAGGAGCTCTGTTCGAGAGGAAGCACTGGCTCTTATCGAAATTGACCTTTTGGCCGCCCCAACCTATACAAGGGGGTCGTTAGACCGCCGCTGGAAAGATAGACATCTAAAGGGATGTCTATTCTATTTCTCTTTTTATTTATTTAGAAATATATATATATATCCTGAACAGACAGATCGTCAAAGGGCGACGTATATTAATAAGTGGACGGTTCCTCACAAACTGAATTGCTTTCTCGAGTTGATTCGCTCTATTACTGCCTCCTATTCTTGAGGGAGTGATCGGGATTAAGCCGCGTGGCGCTTACTGGTTTGACCGCTTTGTTGGCAAGTAGACAATGTAGAGAAGCACTTTTCGAAGAGAGAGAAAGAAACCTCCCTAACTCAGAAAGGCCCAGGCTGCGCATTTGACTTTGGGAAAAGAGAATCGATCGCGCATATATATATATATATATATATATATATATATATATATATATATATATATATATATATATAAAATTGCTATGATGATTGATTTTAATGTTAACCGCGCATCGCGCGGGCGCGGTGCTATACTAGCTATTCTTAAAAGGAGAGTAGTATATGGGAACATAATTGGGGTAGTTGTTTGTTATGTAACAAAGGTAGTCCGTTTTGACTTGGTGTGGTTAAATTTAAAATTTAAAACTTGAATTGTAAGATAACTAAATTAGTAAGAACTTTTTTCCAGAATTTTAAAATTATCAACAATGAAGTAGTTCCTATTTCTTCTCTAAACTACTTGACCGAGTTCTTTAAATATTCCCTATATATGGCTCAAGCCGTAAAACGTGGTCATTTTTGTTATTTGCAACTATCCACGATGAAGTATTTCCTATTTAACAGTGTACGGTAGTTTTTAATTTGAAAGTCAAACTAACAACATATCCACACGAATAGGAACAAGATTCTCTGAAGTAACAGAAATATACACATATATATTAATCATTTTCTTACTGGATTTACAGATCATTAATAAACACAAACACCAAACTCTACTTATAAAGATAACCAATATCTCTTACTTGGATTTAGGCTCATGGTAGGGCTCCGTTCTTTAATTCTCTTAAATAATTTTTGCTCATAATATATAGAAGTCGTATATGTACACTGCAAGCAAGCCTGTAGTTACAAATTAGGAAACATAAATAATGTTATATTTTTTAAATTTGTAGTATGCCTAGATTTTCTTGATGGTAGATGCTTTATTACTTTGTCATTATACTAATGAGATTGATCTATTTCAATTAATTCACTAATTTACTTTCCCGATATCTTTCTTTTTTGCAGGACATAGCATATAAACCTGTATAAACCTGATGAGAAGCCATCAACGTAGAAGTGTCGTATCAGATAAACGGTGTTTTTTTCTGTTTATTCTCATTTTCAAGATATAAGATGTAGGATATTAGTGTTTGGAACCACTAATTAATATTGGCACAGAGATAGTAGCATTAGAGGTAATTTTAAGTTGTACTTCAAACAACCCTGCTCGAGGCTCTATAAATAGTTCTCATGCCAATTCAATTATGCATCCTCTCGTTGGCTTCAAGTTCTATAAACACCAACCGAAGGAGCCATCTCTTTAATCACTACTTTATGTCGCTCTTTTTTTTTTTTCCTTTTTGTCCTTCTAGCTACTTCTACATTTAAAGAGTTTATTTACTCTTGTGTAAAAAATTTGATGACAAAGGAAAAAGTTGAGATATATTATAAAACTTAAAAAAAAAAAAAAACAGAGAAGAAAAAATAATGGTGAAGAAAAATAGTGATTGTGTTGGCATTCTTGATTCTTGGTTGGTGCGATAATAGGAGTGGTGATTACTTTGTTAATCCCATTTTGGGGTTCAACCAACTCCATTCCTACTATCACACTAACCAAAAGAATCAAGTATACCAACACAATCACTATTTTTCTCGCCATCATTTTTTTCTTATTTACTTTTTTTTTTTAACTATTTCTCAACCTTTTTCCTCTGTCCTCTAATTTTCTCAGTTCTCACAAGAGTAAATAAACTCTTTAATATAGAAGAAGTTAGAAGGACAAAAAGGAAAAAAGAGTGATATAAAGTAGTGCTGTTGGTGTTTATAAAACTTGAAATCAACGAGAGAATGCATGATAGAATTGAATGGAAGCTATTTGTAGGGTCTCGAATCTGGGTTGTTTGAGGTACGACTTAACGTTATATCTAATGCTACTAACTCTATGCCAATATTAAAAAGTGGTTCTGAATATAACTAAATGTTCCTTTTTCCATATTTGGAAAGTGAGAGAGACTAGCTAAGGATAAGAGAAAGACCGGGAGAGAGTTCAACCGTACATCCGTTAATATAAACCTATCAAGATCAACTAAATGGTTTTGTTCACCTTTTACGAATTTTTGCTTTACCCTTCATGCGTGTGTGTACTCAACTTTATTTTTCTTCACTCATTTATCTTTGTTCTGTGATTTTCTGCAGAGCAAGGATGAGAATATGGTCCATATTGTTAACTACTATAAATTTGCAGACGAATCACTCAAAATTGGGCAAGTTGAGATAATATGTACATGTTTTTTATTCCAAAATTTTGTTCGTGAAAAAACCTCGTAACGTATTTCATTCTCTTAATTCTTATGAAAAGAAGCACCAAGTAATTATAGTCTTATTTCTATTGCTTGGTCTGATATATTACCTTTTAAAAGTTTTTGCCAGCCCATGGCGGATTGGCATTTTGGTTGTGCAGCATAGCGCACGCTGTTGCTAGCACAATTAACATTTGTGAGCACACCATTGCTGGTGGCTGTTTAATACCAGTTTGTGGTCTTGGTCTGATATATTTACTTTTTCCTTGATGGAAATCATACATGCTGAATCTTATGTGTTTCGATGATCAATTACAGTAGATTTTTCTCTATGATACATCAACTATCTCGAGAATATAGTAAAGGGATCACTAATATATTGTTTCGACGGAGATATGAGACTTCGTCGAATAGGAGCGACAATCTCAGCAAGTTCAACCCTCCTTCTGCATCCATCTCTAATCTCTTGAATTGTTAATGCTATATGTTTTCCAATTATCAATTTTTTTGTTTTTAATTCCACAAACAACGTATAGATGGTATTGATATAAGTTTAGTTTTTATTTTCTTGATCTCTTTCTACCGTTAATCACATGATGAAAAATCTATACTACTTCTATATCTACTTATACTAAGAGTGAAATAGTTAAATGCATGGTTTTGGCCAAACATGACATTTATATTGCTATTCTTTTAGCTTTCTCGGTGCCAACTAACTTTACAAGAGAAGAAAAAGCACATGTCCAGAGCTTTCTGGAGTTATTTGGGAAAAAATTAATCGCGTGATTGTGATCTTCTGACACGACCCGAAATCCGGTTAGGCCGTGCGGGCACCCGACATCCTCCCCTAGACCTGTCGGGCGAACCCTTACCGATTAAATTTGGAAAATAAATATAATAATTCATAAATAAAGACAGGACAAAAAAAACAACACATACATATTGACACCTCTAAGCTGTACAAAAGAAAATTACAGCTGTCTACCCAACATACTAGGTTTAGGGCTATCTAGACTAGACATCTAAGAGTATGAAAGAAGACAAATACCTCCTGGAGGGAGAAAAATACAGCTGAAATAATAAACAATAAACTAGTGGCCATCCGGAATAAAAGCTGGCTCACCCTAACAGCTGAAGTCGTCATCGCTCCTGAACAACGTGACGAACTCAATCCTGGAGCGAAACTGCCGAAACGAAATAGATAGACAAGAAAAAAACAACAAACAAGGGTGAGTCAAAAGGACTCAATAAGTGGGGCAGACTAGCCACCTCAAAGAATAGGATAGTTAGCCAGGGAGAAGAAACAGATAAACAAAATTCCTCTAATTTAAATTATAAAAACGCAGAGCCAGATAATAACTAGAAACACGTATGGGATGACAAACTCATTAACAACCAGGAACGTAAGATAACCAAAATATATAGGTATCCCGAACACATCAACAATCAGAAATATATCCTGTTGCGGCGTGCAACCCGATCCATATAATTATCCTGTTGCGGCGAGCAACCCGATCCATATATTCATCCTGTTGCGGCGTGCAAACGATCCCCGCAACCCAGAATACGAGCCAGAGATATATAGGTAAGCTGACGTATGACCACGACATAATGTACAAACCGCATACATAAAACACAACACAATACACACAATAGTCAGTATGCGGTGCAATGAGATGGGATGAATGCGGTACAATGCAATGCAGTCACATATTCCTGATACCTATCTCCGGCGCGGGACTCTCATCGTCTACCAGGAGATATATGCAAAGATGATCCTTCACCGGCTCGGGACTCTCATCGATTACCGGGAAGTATATGCAATAATGCTCAAAACCAGAGTTCAATGCTCATATGCTCAATGCAGTACCAACAACAGGGCATAACAAATAATATACAATGTAAATTCAAAGCTAAGGCCTAATGAGTACGCCTATTGGCAGCTACACACGTAAGGAAACACGTGGTAGAAAATTCAAAAGGCCAGATGCCTCCAAAGAAATAGATATAAACACTTACCTTGTTACAAAGTTAGTACATCCACTCAATAACCGCTTTGTCCTTTCGATTCATTGCCAAACGATCCCACTGTGTTCGATAACCAGAAAAATATATCACATAAGGCTAAAGGCTTCATTCCTCACATCTTAGGGCAATCCAGGTAGGAACCTGATACCCTATTCGCATACGCAATACGCAGGCCAGGGCTATATACAGGGTTTAAGGTCACATAACCAAACCCCAAATAATTTACATTTATATGTTGCCCATAACTCACTGAGTACGAATATATAATTAATTTTATTATCGGGGTCCATTTGACCCTTTAAACTATTAATTGAACTTATTAAAACGATGTCTAATATTCTGGGGTGAAAATACTATTTTCTCCGGCCCTTTTTCTCATTTTCTGGTATTTTTTTCCAGCGTTCCTTCTCATTTCCGTTTCTGTTTTCTTGATGTTTCTCCTTCTGTAAGCGTGTATATCTTTAGCTTATGAGCTAATCCCACAGCCGCCTAACTTATGTTTTGTCTTTTTTTTTTTTTTTCTTTTGTTTTTCTTCTTTTCTTAACGAAAATTAAAACGGTGCCCCACGATCTTCGAAATAATTCCAACTTTTGCATACAAGTTGTACAAAATATATGTAACGTACTTGCGAAGGCGGATTTCAAATCGGACTCCCGAAACTCAAGATGCGAATTTAAATGGAAAAGAATACAAATTATTTAACTTTCGGCATTTTAGCGGAAACTAGCCGAACAACATCGAAATTTACTTTCGAAAGTTTCCAAAAGTTACAAATAATCATACGAACCTAGCGGCGCTTTCGGATTTCGAATCGGAGCTCATTCGCCAAAACCGAGTTCAAAAATCTCTTTTTAATATTTATCGCCAATAAAAACTGAAACCTTCTTCCGATGCCTACCAAACGAGGTCTGATTTAGCTCAAATTTTACAGACAGGTCCTAATGGAGATTACGAATATTTTAAAATTATCGGCACGCCAATCAGAGTCCTAACTTCCGAAACGACTGACAGAAGGCCGTTTCATTCTCCTCCACTTAAACTCTCGTTCGTCCTCGAACGAGCCTAAATCTAAAGCAAGATTCACGCTGATAACAAAAGAACTTGCACGGCCTTCATAAACTATCCCACGGAATTTTTTTTCCTCATGATTACAGAATTAAAACTATAACACGAACACCGGACTCTTGGAATAAAACATATCTGGATAATATGATAACACCATTGCCCGGATTATTCTGACTAAGATGATCCTTCCTCGATCACGAGAGGAGAGTTCTACATTTTTGAAACAAAGATACATGGAACTTTGAATGGGTTAACATGATTAAGCCGATAATCACCTCTTTAATATACCTTTCGATATAGAACAAGTCGATGGAACTAGGAATTAGCTCACACTTGATGCAATAGGGGAAGCTTTTGAAGTACCTTGTCATTACACACTACAGAGGATTTGATACAGGCTATATTATATTTTTACGAATGCACTATGCAACATCTCAGCTGATGTTAGTGTTGTTCCGCAAGCTCCTTGTGGGAATGTAGTTACTCATATCCTAATGTATGTCAAAGGTTCATCTAAACAGGGCCTATCATATAAGGATAAGGATCATGCAAATAATACTAAATAGTATGATGCAGACCAGGAATGATCTTCAGACTGAACATCTACCTCAGGGTATTGTCTTTGAATTGGAAATATTATGACTTGAAAAAGTAAATATAAAAGAGACATGTAGTTGGACCTTCAGCTGAGGCAGAATACCAGCAACAAAGTTGATTACATGAGCACTTACAACGATAAAGTAAACTCTCAAGGAGTTGAGGTATAAAAGAGATACTCCAATGATGGATGGATGATAAGTTGCACTAGACCTTTAACTCTAAATTTTTATGAAGTAAAACAGCGTCAGTATGAGGATCCAGTTCTAGTTGAATACGGACATATAGCCAGAAGAAAACCGGAGTCACCATACAGGGTTACTACTGACGGTGTTCTTATGTATAAATATAGACTTTGTGTTCCTGATGTTGCAGATTTACGTTGACAGATTATGATAGAGGCAAATTGTTTCAAATACACTGCTCATCCAGGTTCGACTAAGATGTACCATGATCTTAATTTATTGGTGGGATGGAATGAAGTGTGACATAGCAGAATTTGTGGCTCAGTGTTCTAATTTCCATCAAGTTAAAGTCTGTCATCTTTCCAGACTTTATGCTTTCAGCAGATTGCCAGCTTATATATGATCAGGTTGCCAGCTTATCTCTGGCATTAATAGATTATTAGTGGCTTTAGCAATGATCAACACTCATTGTAGGTTTCTGTCGTGGCCTTACTTTGGGTCGTGAGAAAAGTGGTATCAACACCTCGGAGATTTAATATTACCATTCAGTATTTGGAGGAAGACTCCTCCACTTAAAGCACAAAGTCATGCAGCCATTTGAATAGGAATAACCATCCTCGCACAGTCTACTGGACTAAAGAAGATATGGCTAAAAGCTGAACGTAGGCAAACCTAAACTACCACCTACCATTTCGAGTTGCCAAACAGCTGCAACTCTCAAGTTCACAACTCCATACCTTTTGTCGTAAACACCACCGCCTGATGGATGATACTTCTATATAAAAATTTCGGCAGAGTTTCCCCTGAAGCTGGATGATCCGCAAAAACAGAACCAGCACTATACTATACATGGGAATAGATACCCGGATAAACTGATATCCAAAACAATAATATGGTTACCCGGCTACAATAACACGTACTCTGGCTCAACACAGAGAACGTCACAAGCGGCTACCAATCGCCCAAGCTCACTAGTGCCGGACGAAGAAGAAATGGAAATATATCGAGGATAGAAATAATTTGAACTTCAGGAAGTTCATCTTCTTATTTACTTGGCTACCAAAGCTAGACTACTTCCGAATCAAGCTAACCAAAGAATCGCAATTGAAGAAACAAATATTAAATGAGCTTTATGGAACAACATCCATGCCAATTTGACCTCTCAATAAGAAGGAAACTATGACAATTTACCAGAAACCCCTTTTATAACCTAGATAAGCTCATAGGATAACATGACTTTAATAGCGTTTTGAACCAAGAGGAGACAGGTAGATCGAGTATTACTTACTAATCACTTTACACCGGAAGAAACAATGATACTTTCTGATGGTGATGAACTAGAATCCCATCATCCAACCAATACAGAATTCCAAAAAGAGAGGTAGACTGACTTGACATTATAATAGAAGGTGGCACAATAGGATGCCAAGTAAACAATAGCGACACTCACTATCAAATCTCTCATATTTAGACCAGATAAATTAGTAGGGTCTCACCAATGCCCGGAATAAATCGTATCAGAAACTCACCCCTCTACCGCAACCGATTCTTAATTACGTGAATATCCAAGGAAATTGTCGAAACATGATAAGACACACCATTTCCAGATCGATCGGAAAAATAAATCTTACTCGCAGATAAGGGAAGAAAAAATACACAGGTTTACTACATCAGATGCCTCAGCATCCTGCCAGACTAGCAGTTCATACAACTGCCTCTGCAGCTAAGCTGAGCCGCTACCCTAATAATTATTTCCATAAGAACCACAACCACCACGCTCCCGAACTCCATTGGCTAGTGGCATTTATCTGGATGATTAAGATCTAAGTGAAATCCCCTGCGACTGTGCAGGTGCCTGAGGGCAAGAAGAAGGACGATTGTCTACTTACCGGAGTAAGGAAAAACTCCTCAAAGGATAACCAGACTCATGACAATGATAACACCCTTTTCGCTAAAAATGGAAACTGGACAGATTATTGATAGCTACAAAGAGAAAACTGACTCTAATCTTGACGAACTACTTGCGCATTTGAGAATTGCGCTCTACAAGCTGAGATAACCTGGCAGGTGACCTTCCAAAATAATCAGAACTCTTACCTCCAAATGAGGTACCATGGTTGCCCACTAGGGCCACGGGATCTCTTGCTCTCCCTCTCTAACTTTTCCCGCTCTAACTTATGGTATGCCTCGTACTTCCGAGCAATATCAACAACGATATCAAAAGAAGTCCCAACCTCAATTTTTCGAGCCATCTGGGATCTCAAGGAAGGAGAAAAATCATCAATAAATCTTTGAATCTCTCGAAAGGCTCATGGACTAGTTCTAATGCATATCCAGCCCTTCTATAGAATTCAATTTCATATTCTGAAACACCAACAGGCTAGCCGATAGGCTACCCTGTCCAATCCACTCAAACTGGAAACATTTTTCATCTCGCTCGCTACTCGAAAGGAATTTTTTTTTTCCACGAATCTAGAAGAAAAATCGAACCAAGTTAGCTAATAAGAGAGCGGCCCACCAATTCAAAGCTGGACACTGAAACCGGAAAGCAAAATAATGAACATCATACCGCTCGATATAGTCAAGAACCTGAAGGTTACACTGACATCATTTTATTTTAAAAAGAATCACGAGGTTTGTCTGATGCATTGCTTAAGAATATCGAAAGGTTCAGCCGCGTGAAATAATGCAACCTGTTTGGGCACTCGGACCGAACTGTTACCTCGGCTGGCTAACCAGCCGGAACAATTTGTAGCGCAACACATATTGCCTCTGGAACATAATTCACTGCAGCAATATTAAGAACTGGCATAGGAGCTCCCTGAGATCGAACATCTGTATCTGCGGCAACCTGATAAGCTGCCTAGCGAATAATAGGTTCTTGCGGTATCTGCGTCACAAAAATTCACGTTAAAGAATCGTAGAGAGCCAAGGGAACCACAAGGCCCTGCTCCCTTGCCCATCGCAAGCTCGTACAGCTGGCACCTCCGTAACTAGATCGTCGGCACAATCAAAAACTCTCGGGGCTTCATCAGTACTAGCCCTACGCTAGACTGCTTCGTTTTTAGCTCAAACCGTTTGCTGGTTTATTGCATGAGGGTTCACAATTACCACGAAGGAATTAACGAAAATACTTTTGTATCCTAGACCGACGCACGGTCAGAAAAGAAGGAAGTGAAACTTCCTAAATGCCATCATAGCCTCTCGTAGATAAGTACGGACGTCTACGTACCCATCAGCGAGACTCTACTAGACACTGTCTTAGTCTGGATAGACACTAAACTGGGCTCTGATACCAACTGACACGACCCGAAATCCGGTTAGGCCGTGCGGACACCCGACATCCTCCCCTAGACCCGTCTGGCGAACCCTTACCGATTAAATTTGGAAAATAAATATAATAATTCATAAATAAAGACAGGACAAAAAAAACAACACAGACATATTGACACCTCTAAGCTGTACAAAAGAAAATTACAGCTGTCTACCCAACATACTAGGTTTAGGGCTATCCAGACTAGACATCTAAGAGTATGAAAGAAGACAAATACCTCCTGGAGGGAGAAAAATACAGCTGAAATAATAAACAATAAACTGGTGGCCATCCGGAATAAAAGCTGGCTCACCCTGACAGCTGAAGTCGTCATCGCTCCTGAACAACGTGACGAACTCAATCCTGGAGCGAAACTGCCGAAACGAAATAGATAGACAAGAAAAAAACAACAAACAAGGGTGAGTAAAAAGGACTTAATAAGTGGGGCAGACTAGCGACCTCAAAGAATAGGATAGCTGGCCAGGGAGAAGAAACAGATAAACAAAATTCCTCTTATTTAAATTATAAAAACGCAGAGCCAGATAATAAGTAGAAACACGTATGGGATGACAAACTCATTAACAACCAGGAACGTAAGATAACCAAAATATATAGGTATCCCGAACACATCAACAATCAGAAATATATCCTGTTGCGGCGTGCAACCCGATCCATATAATTATCCTGTTGCGGCGAGCAACCCGATCCATATATTCATCCTGTTGCGGCGTGCAAACGATCCCCGCAACCCAGAATACGAGCCAGAGATATATAGGTAAGCTGACATATGACCACGACATAATGTACAAACCGCATACATAAAACACAACACAATACACACAATAGTCAGTATGCGGTGCAATGAGATGGGATGAATGCGGTACAATTCAATGCAGTCACATATTCCTGATACCTATCTCCGACGCGGGACTCTCATCGTCTACCAGGAGATATATGCAAAGATGATCCTTCACCGGCTCGGGACTCTCATCGATTACCGGGAAGTATATGCAATAATGCTCAAAACCAGAGTGCAATGCTCATATGCTCAATGCAGTACCAACAACAGGGCATAACAAATAATATACAATGTAAATTCAAAGCTAAGGCCTAATGAGTACGCCTATTGGTAGCTACACACGTAAGGAAACACGTGGTAGAAAATCCACAAGGTCAGATGCCTCCAAAGAAATAGATATAAACACTTACCTTGTTACAAAGTTAGTACATCCACTCAATAACCGCTTTGTCCTTTCGATTCATTGCCAAACGATCCCGAAAAATATATCACATAAGGCTAAAGGCTTCATTCCTCACATCTTAGGGCAATCCAGGTAGGAACCTGATACCCTATTCGCATACGCAATACGCAGGCTAGGGCTATATACAGGGTTTAAGGTCACATAACCAAACCCCAAATAATTTACATTTATATGTTGCCCATAACTCACTGAGTACGAATATATAATCAATTTTATTATCGGGGTCTATTTGACCCTTTAAACTATTAATTGAACTTATTAAAACGATGTCTAATATTCTGGGGTGAAAATACTATTTTCTCCGGCCCTTTTTCTCATTTTCTGGCATTTTTTTCCAGCATTCCTTCTCATTTCCGTTTCTGTTTTCTTGATGTTTCTCCTTCTGTAAGCGTGTATATCTTTAGCTTATGAGCTAATCCCACAGCCGCCTAACTTATGTTTTGTCTTTTTCTTTTTTTTTTTTTTTTTTTGTTTTCTTTTGTTTTTCTTCTTTTTTTAACGAAAATTAAAACGGTGCCCCACGATATTCGAAATAATTCCATTTGCATACAAGTTGTACAAAATATATGTAACATACTTGCGAAGGCGGATTTCAAATCGGACTCCCGAAACTCAAGATGCAAATTTAAATGGAAAAGAAGACAAATTATTTAACTTTCGGCATTTTAGCGGAAACTAGCCGAACAACATCGAAATTCACTTTCGAAAGTTTCCAAAAGTTACAAATAATCATACGAACCTAGCGGCGCTTTCGGATTTCGAATCGGCGCTCGTTCGCCAAAACCGAGTTCAAAAATCTCTTTTTAATATTTATCGCCAATAAAAACTGAAACCTTCTTCGATGCCTACCAAACGAGGTCTGATTTAGCTCAAATTTTATAGACAGGTCCTAATGGACATTACGAATATTTTAAAATTATCGGCACGCTAATCGGAGTCCTAACTTCCGAAACGACTGACAGAAGGCCGTTTCATCTTCGTTGCGGATGAGCTTGAAGATAATGATGAGACTTTGGCTAATCACTTAGGTCAAGCCTGCTCTGAACCTTTAAAGGTTAAATTATTGTATTGTGATATCTTGCAAACTAGGCTTCAAAATTAGCTCCTACATTATATTATATAATGTAGGTTGATGAGATAATATTTTGTGTGATCTATTATTTAAACAGGTTTCTTCTTTATGATCCACTCATTTTCCATTTATGGATCTTTAAAGGATAACTGTGCTCGCTTGAGAAAGAATTACTTCTTATACCTATCATTTTCATGTAGTTATTTTGATGTAGTTATTTTGATGGAGTTTCCATTTAGCAAAGAGTTCTTTTATAAATAATTACAGTATTTGCTTAATGGTGTTATCCTCTTTGCTTGGTCATAAGAATGAAGCTTATTGTGTAAATTGTACCAATAATAATGTAGTCCTTTGCCAGAAACTCTTAATTCGTTCTGCGATAATAGACAAAATAAAGCTTATCGACAATAAGACTAAAGATCCACAAAAGAAAGGTGGCTTCTTGAGAGAACTTCTTTGCATGTGAATGTGGTGTATGAATAGAATCGTGGAAAGTTATATTCACGCATTTGTTTCAAGGAATCTAAGGTATGTGTTTACTATCTACATCATGGTAATTTAGCCATAATCAGGTTTAGGAGGTTAAGAGTCAATGCTAAGCCCGGTAAAAATGAGAGAGATTCACTATCGTTGCTGCTTAAATGTATCTGGTAATGAAATTAATCTGTTTTTGCTATCATGACCATGCAAAGAATGGGATAGTATCATTTTTTTCATATCCTTAAAAAGCTACCAACAGAGTATTGGATCTTTACATATCTTAAGAAACTTTTTCCGAAATAGTACTAAAGAGTAAAAAATTTAAGTGTAGATAAAATTGTTCAAGTAAGAAAAATAAATAGAGTTGCAAAAGAAGAAAACCTGAGAATTAGATGGAATCCAATATATTGGTATCTGTTGGGGCTTTTGGCGACAAGTTCATACTTTAATTCTGATGTGCAAAGAATAGCATAAAAGATAAATAAGAGTATATCCAGTTTATACTGCACTGCAGGGAGATTAATGCTTATCCATGGTATTGGTGTGTCATTTTCAAATTTAATTTTTGGAAGAATGTTAATTCTTTTTTAACTTTGAACAAAACTTGATACAAACATAGAAATTTCTTTAGTATCATAAAGATCTGGTTCATCTATTCTCTTCTTGCATTAAGATGGCCTTATAGTGAAAAAAATAATATTACAAAAATAAATTCGCCACTCATATTGACTCTCTTTCTCATTTTAAACTCTAAGACAACCTTTGCTTTTGTTGCTTCTAACCTCATTTTATAGTGCAAGATTTTATATTAGATGAATGAATTGTTCATAAATGATTAATCTTTTGTCGCATTTTCATCTCTACCTCTTCCTACTTGTATGACTTGGATGTATGATTCTACTTTGAAAGGCCTTACTTTTATTTTCGATGTATCTTTCACCAGAGAAGAGCAGGGTTGTAAGGTTTATTCTTCTTCAAAGTCACGCTTGGTTTGGTTTGGTTTGAAGAACGATAAGCCTTTGTTTTTTTAGCAAAATGCCAACTATTTATAATATACATTCAAGATTATCTTTTATGGTCTAGCCAATAAGGCTTACAATTATATTCTTTTATAATTTGAAGAGAGATGAAATTTTTTCCGCACTTTCGGCTAAAATATTGGATCGAAAAAACTTGTTTTGTTTGTACACCTTAATATTGAGAACTTCATAGTGAAGAAAAAGCTAAAATATGAAGCATTGTGTACACAAATCTTAAATTCTTATTCGCCCCAATTGATGAAGAGTAAATAATGAATTAGTTTGTATGTCTGAAAATATTTGATGGTCTGAAGCATGGTACAAAGTCTTCTCTTTTCAAGCTCCTTCTAAATTGAATCTTATTTTAATCTTTTATTTTGTTGCTTTTTCTTTTGTTCTTTTAAACCTTAGGCTTTAGATATGAAATGTAAAGTTGTAATGAATACTAATAGAGTCATAATCTTGGGATATGAAATGCGGAGAGGAATGTAAATTTGAGTCACGAATTGAATTTCAAGATGACGTCTCATTTGAATCTTATTTTAAGCTTTTCCTTTTTCTTTGATTTGTTTGTTCTATTGGTTTGTTCTTTTAAATCTTAGAACTCAATTTATGTTTGAGCTTTTTTTTTTTCTACTTATTGGATCGAGCTTTTGACCAATATTCTGGATGAATAGTTGCGTTTAAAATTTGCTATGATTAGTTTAAATTTATACTCTCCGTCCATAGTGCGGGTATTATACGAGTTGAAGATTTATATTGCCAATCCAACTAATTTAGGATTGTCACATAATTTTTGTTTCTCTAGTTCTAATTTCTTAGAGTAAAGTAAGATAATATTACCATATGTATGCATATTAGTGCATTGGTAACAAAATATGATTTAAATACAAAGTTTATATATCTGCACGAAGTAAAATTATTGATGGTCTGTGTTATAAGAACACTTTTGGTTTATAATCCATGTAGCTTTTGCATAAGGAGTCAGAATTTTAACATTAAGTCTTCTATGATACAACAGACCTCAATCCTTCTCTAGATTCTACCATCATAAATTCTCAAGCCAAATAAATCCCGCTAGGGTGAACAAAGTGGAAAAGGCTCATGGTGGTGGATGTAGCAATAATGGAGCAAAGAAAAAATTGAGTGATGATGCCAAGAGACAACTACTAAAAGAAAAGGAGAACCAAGGAACAACTTGGAAACAAGTACTAGTGTGCACAATTTATAGTAGCTCTTCATATATGGATATACTTTTTTAATGGAATACACTAAACTAAAATATAATTTCTTAGATTAATCACAAATAAGTGAAGTACGAGACCATTATTGATCACGCTCAAAACTCATCCTAAAAAAAATAAGCGATCGTTGTAAATATAATTATGTTTAATAAGTTCGAGGTCGAATCCCGCAGAGAGCAACGTTAATTTATAACCTTATTTTCACCAAGTTTTTCTTTAAATAATTTCAAGAGCAATTTATAATGATTCTTGTATAGAAAAACTAATAATAAACAATGTAAGTAATGACAAATAGTAAATAGCTAGAGTAAAATTCACGAGTAAAAGACCCAGGGCAATGACTTCCTCAATTATTGGGATGACGTATTGATTATCTCGCTCTCAATCTCGCTTGATTATTCCTATTGACACGAACTCCTAGTTTGTCGCTAGTATTTTCCAATCACAAGCAACAACTATCTCAAACTGCTCTTCCAAGTTAGTCAAAGATGATTATATCGACTACTCACAAACATCACGATATATAAGAGCAAATTATTCCTATGTCACTCCGTAAATTAACCTAAATAATTCCATAGTTTAAGTCAAAGTATCGTCATCCAACTAACTCTATCTCAAGCTACTTTTCCAAGTTATCTTAAGAACAAAAGGGCGCATTCAATTGAGAGCTCTTCAATTAAAAGCAATACAAAACGTAGTTGAATGAATAGGAATAAGAATTCAAACTAGAGTTAATCACGAAAAATATTCATGACAATTAGTTGAAGTAATTAGTTACTCATGTTCATAACAATCATATCATAAATATTCATGAACAAATAAATTATAAGAAGAATGGAAGAATTTAAGAAAAACTCTTGTAATCTCAAAGTCTCCAATGCTCTAGCCTCCTTTTACTCCTTCCCAGGTCAAAGATTTTGTTTTTGGGCATGTTTTAGGGCGTGTTTTAGGGCTTTTATATCATCCCCATAGTCCCACATAACCCGGGAAGCCAAGGCAGGACGCGTTGCGTAGGGCTTTTTCTGCAAGATGTCCAAAATTTCAACTCTTTGAAACTCAACTCTGTCGCGTCGTGCAGCGCAACGCACAACGTGGTGCGACAGGCATATTTTGCTGCTTTTCCAATTTTTTTTTTCATCCACGCCTTGGTTTTCGATCGAGTCTCGGACTTCTACTCAAACTTCGAAGCTCCATTTCTGCTCATTTCAGCTCCAAGTCCATCAATTTTCTCCAAATGCGTTCATACACGATTAAAACCACGTAATAAGCTCCAGAACACTAAGATATTAACTCATTTAATGCACAAAGGTTACAAATATGAGGCAAAACAAGGCTCTAAACATGTGTTTCCCGCCAGCCTTTTCTTTTAAGTCTAACAAAATATTTCTCATATTGTCTCTACTCAATCTATTTAGGAAATCTCAAACAAGGCACTGTGAATTGTGATTCTACGAAAGTTTGTGATTATAGTTCAAAAGAATTGGCAAAGTAGAGGTAGGGTTTGCTTTGTCTCCAACGTGTGCTTTTGATCTTTTTTCGTGCAGCATTGGGCTACGTAAAGCAGATCACCCAAGCTGTTGGTCGCCGACTCTGCTCTTTCCGGCGTTGATGCTTCTGTTTTCCTATCTTCCTTTTATTTTTTATTTTTTGAGTTTCGGTGGCTACGGCGGTTATGGTGTGTTTTTTATAGTTGTTGATTGTAGGAGGTATAATGTCAGGTGTATACTCATTGTATGTCTTGTGTATTTCTGTATATATACAATGAACATACAACAGATATACGAAGTATATTCATTTTGCATACACCAAATGTATCAAATCCAAATATTTGTATGTTCATTGTATATATAGTGTATGTCTGATGTATTGAACGTACATACAGTGGAGATACATTAGGCATACAAATAACATACAAGAAATAAAAATGAAGAAAAAATGGTATAAATATTGCCACGAAAGGAAAGTTATGGGATGGGGGCTGGGAGCTAAGCAGAGGGTTGTAGGAGGGTGTTCTAGGGTTTCTCGAGAAGATTGGGCCAAAAGACCCTCTCAAGTCTTTAATTAATAAAAGGAGACGCGCCTGGAGCATCGTTAAATGCGCGCGTTTAACATTAAAACATGGGCCAGATTAGAAACAACAAAACTTGCGGGGCTTTATTAAAAACTTTTTGAACTGAATTAGCAATCCCAAAAACTTTTAATCAAAAGGTGGGAAAACGAACCGAACGGACTTAGTGAAATCATTTAAAACATCGAACCCCAAAATCTTCTCTTACACACTTCTCAAGTTCGTCTCTTCTATAGTCTTCTACACAGTTTTCTAAACATCATCGTCGCCGACCATATACATTTCTCCGGTAACATCTAAAGGTAAATTTTGAACAATATTGATATTTTTCAAGTGAATCGGGGTTTATTTTTTTGCTGTTTTGCTATTTTGAAAAAACTATGATTTTTACGCTTTTTTACTGTACTGGAAGAAAGTTCTTGTAAAAATCTTTGTTTTTGTTGATTTTTTCGTCAAATAGTGCTATGTTCTTGTACAAATAGTGAAGTTTTTGCATGTTTATGTTATATTACCATGTTAAGAGCATACTCCTTCGAAGAGTCAAACATCGTGAGACAGTGTTCTAAACGTGTGATAGGATGTTTGAAGTTGGTGATGCATTTTAGATGATTTTTGTTAAAATAAATTAGGGTTTTAAAAAATAAATATGCTAAAGGTTGAAAAAATATTGTACAACTAGTGAAGTTCTTGCATGTTTATGTTATATTACCATGTTAAGAGCATACTCCTTCGCAGAGTCAAACATCGTGACACAGTGTTCTAAACGTGTGATAGGATGTTTGAAGTTGGTGATGCATTTTAGATGATTTTTGTTAAAATAAATTAGGGTTTTATAAAATAAATATGCTAAAGGTTGAAAAAATGTTGTACATATAGTCAAGATTTTGCATGTTTATGTTTGTGCGTGCATGTTTAAAGTTCTGGAACATTTGAGACAGTGCTCCGACCGTGCGAGAGGATGATAATGTTTAATGATGACTCTACTTGAATTAGGGTTTGATAAAACATATGTATATTATGTTTCACACACCCATATTGCATGTGTTGTACATCTTTAATTGATGAATATACTTGTGATTTGCAGCTACAATGGCTTATATGCGGGGAATTAAGAGGAAGGAGACTACTCCTCCTAGTAAACAGCCTCCTAGGAAGAGGAGAATTATATTGGAGGACGAAGAGGAGGGGTCCCTAGACGATGATGTAAATATAGGGCCACAAGAAGCTGTGAGGGTGCCGGACGATGGTAATCTATCAGAAGAAATAGAAGCGCTGTTTGGTGATGATGAGTGGGATGAAGATGGAACAAAAAGGAGAGCCTTTTAAATATGGCAGAAGAAGAGGAGGTGGGAAGGCTGGTAAATAATCTTGTAGGAGAATTTGAAGGAGTTGCAAATGTTGAAGAAGTAGATGATGTACAAGAATTTATAGAGGTTGTAGATGTTCAAGCTGGTAAAGGAGGTAGGAATGGTAGGGATGAAGAAGAGGTTGAGAGATGCAAAGGAGAAGGTCGGATGAAGTTCGTAGATGACGTGGGAGCTGATTTTGCAGAGCCACCTAGAGAGGTATAGTTGTTGTCTAGAACATACATAAAGTTGCTCTTCACTTTACAGTAGAATGTTCAATATTTTTTTATGTGATTTGAGAACACTCGCGTGCATGATCAGATCAACCTTAACTATGTTCAAAGTATTTTCTTGTAGTTCCTTGGAACATCTCAAGGGATGTTTCATGCATCTGATATTATGTTCTTACTACCGTGGTGATTCCTTAAACTAACAAATTTCAAAACATTGTGCAGCCTGAGTACGTTACCAGTGTCAATCCACCAATGGTGCTGAAGACTTGCTTGGATGATCATGAGCATTTTCTATCGAAGATAACTGTCCGCTCGTCGCTTATTGGACGAATGCGTGAGTTCAGGATTGTGCTGCATACAAGTGGTTTGTATGACAAGTTCAAAAACAGTATCTTTGGCCATTTATTGGACTTGCCGGAGGAGCCATCGTTTCCAACCAGGTTGGTGCACAATATTCTGCTAAGAAGAGTTTTGCGCAATAAAGAAAAAGAAGGTTGGTTCAATTTCAATGGAGTGCCTGTTCGTTTTGGCCTCCAAGAGTTTGCTTTGATGACAAAGCTGAGATGCCAAGCCTATCCAAGTGTCCAATGGGAGGCTGCGATGAAAGAGAGGGGCAGGGAGATGTGCGAGTATATTTCAACGGCATGGGAGGATGGGAAAGCAAGGGCAGTTACTGCTCCCCGGTTGCTGAGTTTGATAGAAAATGAGGAAGTTCCTGAACGGTACAAGTTTTGGCTTGCCATGGCTTGGTTTGTTCACTCAATATTGTGCGCCAAGGACAAAAAAGCTGGTATTGAGGAATTACTGGTCTGCCTTGCATATCTTCCAAATGAATTTGCCAAGTATCCTTGGGGGCGGTAAAGCTTCGAGCTGACCATTGAGTACCTGACGAAGCCCATGGCTGATCATGCAGCTAGCAAGGCTAAGGACGGGCCAAATTACAATCTTTATGGGTTTCCTTGGGCATTTATGGGTTGGGTATTTGAAGCAATACCTGCGCTTCGTCCCAGGGATTTTCCCAAGGAGAGGACCATTCCAAGGATGCACAGGTGGATCACTGAAAAGAATGAAAGAGACTCCCGAAGGCTGTTTGATAATGTTGCAAAGCCTGTAAGTACTTTACCTACAATTTTCTAAATGTTGGAACATCTGCAATGTCGTTATAATCATTGTTGTTAATGTTAAGAACGTCTTTTCAGATGTTCGATCACGACAGATATAATGTTTCATTTTTACTGGTGTTAAATGTCGAAATAATAATGATGTTCTGAACACTCTTTGTGATGTTAAGGTTTATTTCTCCTATACATTGTATTCTTAACAAATAGTTATGGTATGTAGGTGGTGCACCCTTTCATTGACCCTATCGATGCAGAGAGGGGAGATGATACCTTTCTGAATATTGAGCCGTTTGTTGATGGGGGCGATGAGGTAATTGATCAGCTTGTTGTGATGTTGGAGGGGGTTAGCTCGATCGTTGGTGGTGATCGAGTGACAGTTTTTAGGAATTGCCCCAGGACCCCTCCAAGAGAGGTAATTGATGAAGGAAAGGTTGGTGAAGAATTTGTTAGTGGAGGTGTTGGTAGATGTGAAACACAAGTTGGTAATGAGATTGGTGGTAGGGCTGGTCTTTTTTTGTGTGGTCTTTTTAGTGGTAGGGGTTTGTTCGAAGTTGGAGAAAGCTCTAGGAGGAGAGAACATGAGAATGTGCAGCCTAGTGTCTGCAGTTGCAAGTGCCACGACTGCCTTCAATGGCGACAGGGATTGGATCAGAAGCTTGATGCGATCCAGCTGTCCCTTGCTAATTTAGTAGCGTCGTCGTCAAAGAAGGAGAAGCAGCAGCAGCGACCAAAGAGGCATATTTTGTTGTCCAGGATGCTCCAGGCAAAGAAGAACAAAGGAAAGAAGAAAATGACTGCTGCCAGAATGGCAAGGTTAGTAAAACATCCAATTAGAATCGTTGAACATAAAAGGGACGTTCTTCTATTAAATCTAGAGATTTTTTCAAACATTTTTATTTTATTTTTTTGGAAATTTAGAGAGAGAGCTCAAGTCAGGCTCCAAGATCTCGAGAGATTGCCAGTGACACTGTACAAGGCACTCGACATTCACAAGAAAGCTGCATTTGACGCTTTCTTGGAGGAGAAGAAGGAACAAAAGACTGCCTTCCTGTGTCACGAGTTCAATTACTTGGATTTTCTGGACTTCCTGGACGTGAAAGAATGGATGTGGGATAGTGTAAGGGCATCACTTTACTTCTATTGTTTTGTTAGTGTTTGGTTTTTATCGAAGAACGAACATTTTTTACTCCGTTCGGAACCTGATGGTCCTATGTTCGTTGAACATTCGACTGGCTGGTCCAAACATAAAATAGTATGTGTCGGTATAGTTTTATTCACGACTTCTAATTTGTTTTATTCTGCAGTTTATGGATGAGTACTTGGCCTTGATGCGTGTGAGGCATAAGGCTTACCCCCGGCATTATGATAGCTCTGATCTTATCCTCGATCTTTCATTCTTGACCAACTTGTGCGTACGATACGATGCAGCTGAAGAGGAAGCAAAGGGGTTTGATGTCGGCCTTGACAAATACCTAGCAGAATATAAGTTTGAGGATACATTCCTTGATTATGCCAGAGATAAGTCTCCATACCCGGGTGGAAGGAAGTGGGATGGTGTGAAAAGACTCTTTGCCGTGTATAACATTGGAAGCACGCATTATGTTACATGCGTCTTTCATTTATAGGAGGTAAGGATCGATGTCTACGACTGCAGCATTGGGTTGTACAATGAAGACCGCTTTGATTCAATAATGGGGCCAGTAATGTACATGTTCCCAATATACATCCGGCAGTCGGAGAAATTCAACCACCTCCCTCCTGAAATCCAATCTATGGAAATGTGGCCGTATGAGCGCATCGAAGGCCTTCCAAGGAATTTGACTGGTACTGCATGTGGAGCGTATGCCATCATGTTCCTCGAACATTTGTTGACCAACACCCCGATGGAATTGTTGTGTGACAATGTGATAGAAGTCTGTCTTGTTCAATTTGCTGTGGACATACTCCATGGCAAATTAGTCCCTTAGTATGGGCTGTAAAATTTGGATAATTATGTTTTTTGTTTTTGATGGGTTATAATATATGGATGATTACCCATTTTTTGATGATATATATGGCAAATGATGACTATTCTTTTTCATTACACTGAACATCGAGTTTACATTATTAGAACATCTGTATGATGATAAGATTTACTTAAAAATATTAAAAATTATAGACTATTGGAATAGCATTAGTTATTATCGGAACATTATGTTGTACGTTCAAATAGTCTTTAACTTAATGGATATTTGATGTTCAATAACTAGTAAAAAGGGAAACAACAACAGATGTTCTGAACATTAAAGTTTATACATTGATAATCAAGAACCAGGCAAAAATATTCTTGATCGTTCAAAGATTCAGCGCTTTACAAAAGTATGCTAATTATATTAGCATTTAAGACATTACTTAATAAACAGTCAAATTAACATCCTGGTCAAAATATGCGTTTTCACTTCAACGCGATGCAGTCCCTTCTTGTTTGAAGGTTGCTATCTGGAGCATGGTCTTTATCCTCTTTGTTTCTTTCAACATCTTTTTGACGTCCCTATTGTAGTATTCGAAGAATTCCTCAAATTTGAACTTCCAACCCCAAACTTCAGCACGAAGTTGTTCCAAAATATCATTTGCACGTTCTTGTCGTTCTGCAGAAGTGTTTCGACTTTTTCTTCCTCCTCTTAGCTTGGCTGATCCTCTTCCCGTTTTCCTTCTTTTTGCTTGGCTGATCCTCTTCCCTTTCTTCCTTCTTTTTGCATGGCTGACCCTCTTCCCGTTTTTCCTTCGTTTTGCTTGGCTTCACTTCTTCCCGTTCTTCCTTCGTTTTGCTTGGCTGACCCTCTTCCCGTTCTTCCTTCTTTTTGCTTGGCTTCACCTCTTCCTTCTTGTTTCAAGGTTGATCCCTTTCTCGTTTTTGCTACTCTTGACGTGGATGCTCTTGTATTGGTTGCTCCTGTTCTTGCAGTAGTAGCAACTATTGAGGAGGAAGGTCGGCGAACCATTTTTATTTTTTATTTTTTGCTGAAGATTATAGGTTGTAGTGGTATAGAGTTTTTTGAATGGTTTGATCGAGTATTTATAGGACAAAAAGAGGTAACCGACTTAAGTGTGTTTTATCCAGACAATCCAACACTAGCCGTTGTGTATTTTTTAAAATTTTTGAAGTGACGCATTCGTTGCTTTGCTTCAGATTTGAATTGAAGGGGATAGCCGTTAAGTGTATAATGATGAGTAGTTTAAAAAATACTAATAGACTACTGGAAGGGTATAAATAATTTTCAAACATGAAGATCAATTTGAATTATAAACGTCAAAAACCAATAGACTAATGGAACGAGTATATGATGATTTGTATTGCCATGAAGATGTTCTGACTTCCGCGGGAAGGATTAGGAACCCCTGGTCACAATTAAAACACGTGTACTAACCCCAACCATTCAATGTGAATAGGCGCCTCTTTAAATCATCACATATGCAACCGAAAAGGCACCAAGCCTGGTTTCTATAAATGTTAAATGTCTGCACAACAACAACAACAACAACAACAACAAGGCGAAACAAAAATAATGCCTCGCAGAGTAAGGCACCCAAGAGCACCAGAACATGATAGTGGAGTTCCAAGTACTAGTAGGTTCACTGAAATCGATCATGTCCATGAAGATATCGCAGATCTGACCTCAGATGTTGATCAGATTGTAGTATATATAGGAAATGTGGAGGATCAAGTGACGCGATTAAGAACTAGATTCGATGAATTCCGTGAGGATATGAATCTTATTAAGCGTATGCTTCGTGGTATTCAAGCTGCACTCGAGATTGACCCCCAAAACTACCCTTCACCACCACGGCCTCCAGCGGAACACATGTGAAATGAAGAAATAACCTCCTTTCAAGTCTAGTCATTTAAGAAGATTTTCTATTTGTCTTGAATTTCGTGTTTTGAAGTGTTGTCCTTTACTTTTCAGTACAATTTAGCATGTTTTGAATATTTATGAATGTTGTTTTGCATTACACTAAACATCCCGTTTGCAGTATTAGAACATCCGTATGATGATCAATTTGAATTATATATTACAAAAATAATAGACTTTTGGAACGCCATTGATAAATGCTCGAAACATTAACTTAAAAGTTCAAATATATAGATCTTAGTAGTACTCGATGAACAACAATTGGTATCAAATAAACCTAGCTACAATGAAACCAAAAAAAACTGCCCAAGACAATAAGAAATGCATCTTCCACCGTTGCAATTTAGCCTCTAACTTACTGATCTTCAATAAATTTGTAGTATTACAAGCCCCTAATTTGTCAACTTCCTTCACCAAATTGGCCCTTTCTTCACAAACTTCATCAAGTGAAATTTTCAACTTGTTTAAAACCAATGTAGTAGGCTGGGGATACTGCTCGTCACACCATTCCCAAAATCCACAATTGCTAATACCCTTGCGGGGACACTTGCAAAATTTTCGTCCAGCATTCGACTGTGTGCCCGCCGTGAATTGTATCGCAGGTAAGCCACACCAACATCGACGATTTTGAGAGGAGCTGCGAGAACAAGTTGATCCTTGAGACATGGTTGAGTTAAGAAGAAGACGAGGTAGAGGGGGTAGGGATAACTTATATTTCAATAATGGGGTAAAAAGACCTAATTAATTCAATGGTTGGGGTTATTCCACGTGTTATAAGGTAATAATTCCGTCCGGAGCGGGTTAATAGAACGGGTTTGATTAATGTAAGTTGTGGAGCAGGTCGCTCCACGTATTTAAAATGGGTTGCTCCACTTTTTTTAGCTTTAGAAAACCATGTTTGGCACGTAAAAGAGATTGTTCTAATATCTATAAACAAATGTATCCGTTGTATTAGTACTACAAACACCAAAAAATTCCAAAGATTGATGCAAAAACATCTAATTTACGTCACGAACATGGGTTAGTACGTTCAGTTCAAATAGGTGCCTATTTTAATATGTAGTATTCCAACCTTTAATATGATTGTAATAAGAAACTATATAACATGAAAAGATTAATAAGTCTTTATATTTAAGGTTAAATCATCATTATATAGATTATCCATTAGTTAGAACAACATCTAATGAAATACTCAATAACTTAGTAATTGTTTCATTTGATATAACTAAGTAATCGCTTTCAATAGATATAAATGAGTATACTCTAGTAGAACTTTTATGAGTAAACACTTCCAATAGACATACTACTGATGTCGTCACCTTAAATACACAGAATATTGAGTAATCTCTTTGAATATACATAAATTTCCAAAGATTGATGCAAAAAACATCTAATTTAAATCACGAACGTGGGTTTGTATGTTCAGTTCATAGTAGGTGCCTAATTTAATATGTAGTGTTTTAACCTTTAATATGATTGTAATAAGAAACTATATAACATAAAAATATTAATAAGTCTTTATATTTAAGGTTAAATCATCATTATATAGATTATCCATTAGTTAGAATAACATCTAATGAAATACTCAATAACTTAGTAATTGTTTCATTTGATATAACTAAGTAATCGCTTTCAATAGATATAAATGCTTATACTCTAGTAGAACTTTTATGAGTAAACACTTCCAATAGACATACTATTGATGTAGTCACCTTAAATACACATAATATTGAGTATTACAATCAATACTTGTATGATTTGAAGTCTTAGTTGTTGTAGATACACAAAGAATGTCTGTAATTGAGCTACAGATAGATTGTAAGATCAACAAATAGATTACTAATGTGTCTATCTAGTGATATAACGTCCAATCTATGCTACAATTCGTTAGAATACACTACTTAATGTTTAAAATTGTTAATTGATCTAGAATCAACCCTACACTCCTCATCCAAATAATTTAATAATTACATTTTGGTATAATTAACGACATATATTTTGGTTTACTTACACATAGCATGTTTTGGAATCTTAATAAACTACTAAATCATTGTTTATGCATTTCAAATGATCCTTATATTAGTATTTATCAACTAATCCTCAACGGTCCAAAAAAAAACAACAGTATGAAGAAACAGAACAGACTTACGACGTTCGAGAACGTTCAGCACAAGGTTCAGAACAGGAGATTGAATGTTCTCTAAATGCTAGGAATTTTTGCGGTTTAGGGTTAGGGTTCAAACATCGTTTATTATGTTCTGAACGTGAAAAAAGTACCTTTTATTTTTGAGCAAACGCGTTTCATTTTAAACGAACTACCTAATTGATTATTATGTTTAGCACGTTCAGAAGAACGTTCTAATATCTCAAAAAAGAAATGTACCCCCGCCCCGGGCTCTATTTTATACAAAAATGGGACGCGCGTGGAATTCGGAACAAAAAAAAGGTGGGGCCTTAATGACAATTATGACAACCCCAAAAGTGAAGTTTTAATTAAAAATGCGGCTGATCAGTCTTATCAATTCCATCATTTCAAACATCGAACACCCGCCCCTTTCTTCTCTTACACACTTCTCAAGTCTTCTTCTCGAGTCTTCTATTTCGTCGTCGGCCATCTACATAATGTTCTCCGGTAACATCTAAAGGTAAATTTTGTACTATATTGATGTTTTCAAGTGAATCGGGGTTTATTTTTTTGCTATTTGGCAATTTCGATAAAGCTAGAGTTTTTACGCCTTCTTTCTGGTTCTGGACTGAAATTGTCGTGAAAATCTCTGCCTTTTTGTTGATTTTTTCGTCAAATAGTGCTGTGTTGTTGTACAAATAGTGAGGCTTTTGTATTTTTTTGTTAATAACGATTTTAAGGCCAAACTCCTTCTGCTATGTCAAACATCTTCTTCTGAACTTTTGTTAGGATGTTTCAACTTGCTGATGCATTTTAGATGGATGTTGTTAAAATATATGCTAGCATGTTTACGTCAATAACGATGTCAAACATCTTCATATGGTGCTTGGAACGTGTGTTAGAATGTTTCAAGTTGCTGATGAAGTTTAGGCGTAAACTTATGTAGTGGAAGTATTATCAACTTAACACATAATCTGATAATTTTCATTCATACTTAAGGAAACAAAATACATATTCAAAAGTACTTGACATAATGCTTAGACAAAAGTACTAGATATAATGCTTAGACAAAAGTACTAGATACAATGCTTAAATAAAAGTTCTAGTTGTCAGCATTGGGAGAATTTGGAGGTGTAACAAACTGCTCCGGATTCATCCCTTGTTGGATAAGGAGTCCCAAAAGCATTCTTTCAATACGCTTCGAGCGCTGAACTAACACTTGCCTTATGCTCCATACATCAGCAGATAAGCGGTCCACAGCGTGGTTGATTGCAGTAATGTCAGTTTGTATACCGGCAATATCCCAGGCGATGTTTCCATAATATTCGTTATGGTCAGGTTCGGCTGGGGCATAGTGGCCATTAGCGACAACTTCGTTTTGGTTATTTTCCATTTGTGTTTGTTGTCTATGAAGAAATTTTGATAATTCAAGTAGGAAGATAATTTTATGTATGGAGGAACAAGGAAATGTATGTATTTATAGATGAATTTAACATAAAAAACACCAAAAGGCGTGATATGAACATTGAAAAGACGTTCACTACTCTCTAGGTGATGTATCTGGATTAATTAATGCCTTTTTTCGTATGCAGGTTTTGAGGGATGCTTTCACACCTTTTAATTGCACAAGGCAACCCCTCGCTTGAATCAGCATGACTATTGCATTACACTGAACATCCCGTTTGCAGTATTAGAACATCTGTATGATGATCAATTTGAATTATATACAACAAAAATAATAGGAATTTGGAACGCCATTGATAAATGCTCGAAACATTAGGTTAAACGTTCGAATATAAAAATATATAAAATTGTCAAGATTAAAATTCAAAAAGCAACACTTTGAGTTTTGGAGGATTGTCCACTATCCACTCATTTCGGGCAAGTAGTTTTTTTGTGCCCTGACCTTTTGCAGATGCTACATTTGTTTCTCCTACTTGAAAATACTTCACCAACTGATGGTATCCGCTTTTTCCTTCGTCTGTCCTTACCCATGTCGATCAAAGGAGGCAATATTCGTCTCTCAAGCAGCTCAGGAGGAACATTCCAAAATTCTTCCGGTGGAACAGCATTGATCGGTTCTTCATAGGCAAGCATATATGACTCGAACTTGTAATATGCAGAAGTGAAGTCATAGACGCACGCTCCATAGTCTTCTGGACGCAGCATTCTGATAGCTGCCATAGCATGTTTACAGGGTATTAAGTCAATTTGATACTCTCTGCACGTACAAGTTCTGTTGAGTAAATCGACTTCTGCTCCCTGGTGTCGCACCCCACTTTAAAAGCAAAGTAAATTGGTTTACAACTTGGGGTAACTCGTTAGGAGTTAGAGTTTTGGAGTCGCCACCTAATATAGTTTCTAAAGTGTATTAGGTCACCTATTAATTTCTAATTCAATTTAAAAAATTAATTACGGGTTGGTCTACGAGTCAGAGATTCGGGTAAGTGTTCGAAATAACCTAAAAGGAAGAGGTTAGGCACCTTCTAGGTTCCACTAAACGTGGTTCCCGACCGATTTTTATATTGGGTTTAAATATATTGCTTTAGAAAAAGACAATAGCTAAATAAGGTAAATAAATGAGTAATGGGCTGCAAATCAAGTAAAGTAAGCAATTTAATGTATTTGCATTAACAATTTTAAATAAATAGTCATGTTGCACAAATAGCCACAAAATAATAAATAACTAATTAAACATTTGAATATCCCTATGTTTTATTATCCTATTCGGATCAGAACCCGGCTTTCGTAAGGGACGATAGTTTCAGAATCCACTATCAAATATAGCTCGGGTAGTTTCCATCATATCCGAGGGGCTTAGTTCCCTTTAACCCCCATACCCTCTTTAAGTATTTAACTAAAGCGCTAGCTAATATTTTAAACGTCCTAAAGGTTTACTAACGTCCCACTTAATGTCTCGGAGGCCATTGAGACTACTAATATAAATGTAAAATGTCTAGACTCTCTAATTGTGTTAATGCCCTAATCTAGACTCTTCTAGTCGTCACATAAAAAGTACGGTCATGCAAATCACACAAGTCAAATAATATCATATAAGCAAAATATTTTTAAAAGCTTTAAAAGTAGGCCTCCAAATTAAAACAACTAAGTTGTAATAAAGATGCAAAGCCTTCATGCTACTGTTAAATTTTCAGAATACTCAATTTTGCAGAAATAAGCCAGCTTCCTGCACTAATTTAATCTTAAAAAAAACTGTCATGCATTAACTAAGTAAAACTCAGATTTCCAGATTCACGCAAAACATTTCAGTTTTCAAGTAGCACTTCACATTCTCAACATATCTTATGATTTCACTCATTTCAACACACAACAAATAAATAGAGGGTAGAAGGTGGCCCCTGCTTAACCAAATATTCACATTACATAGCAGTAACTTATATATAGTTGTAGTTGTACCGGCAACGTTAGCGCAAAATACTAAGAAAAGTTCAATACAAGTTACCTTCCAATGAATGGATAACTTTTGTCAATACGAGCTTCTGGACAAGTCTTTAATGTGGCTCCCAATAAAATAATGAAAAATAGAATAGTGTGTTAAAGGATAAAAGAAGTGTAGAGAAATATGTGGTTAAGTTGTGAGAAGTGAGAATGTTGGAATGTGTGTAGAAGATGTAATTGCAAGTGATGATGAATCAATATGTTAGAAGATGTGTGTAGGAGAAGATGAGAGTCAGTCCTCAATGAATGTGAGAAGTAGGTGTTATAGTATTTTTGAAAAAGAGTGGTTAAGGAAAATGGGAGGTGATTGGGGAATTTAGGCTTAATGGGAGGGATTTGATTGGATAAGATTAAGGGGAATGATTTGAGGGGGATTTGAATGATTTTCTTCAATAATGTATGTAGACTTGAAAGTGGGGAAAAGGGTGACCTAAAATTAGGAAGAAGAGGAATTAGGGAGATTGTGAATGGGAGTGAATCAAGGGAGAGATTTAGAGAGATTGGAGGAAAATTGGGGATTAGATTTGGGAAATGAACTTGGTACTAAAAGTGGAGTAGGGACATTGGAGAATTTTTAAGAATAAGATCAGGATATATTTAGGAGAAGATTTGGGGGGATGAACTTTGACGGGAAGACGTATCTAAATTAAATAATTTAATTTGCACAAATAATCATAAATTAAAATAAACTTGACATGTAACCTAAATGACGTAATTATATAATATAGCTACTAATATTATGAATGTACTAATTTCATAAATAGTCACAGTTTTGACAAATAGCCTAAATGATGCAAAAGTTACATAATATAGCCGCACTTATGTATATAATATATAAATAGATGATAACGCATGTAAATGCATGATTTTTAATGCACAAATAGTCACATTGCACCCTTAAGTTGAATTATGGCCAATTTTAGAAAAAGGGGGGACAAAATTGGGTGTCAACAGCTGCCCCTCTTTGCCCGGGGATGATGAAAGAGTCTTCGGGCAAGGATAGTTGACGGAACAGCTAATTTTGTTACGACCGGTAGGCAGAAGATTGAAAGGGGAAAAATGGGAGTTTTGGGGTGTTTTTGGCCGAACCCAGTCTCTGAGTTGCCTACATATCTCGGGTTTCACGAGAATCAGGCCGTGTGTAGTTCTAGAATGGCATGTTGCCTGTGTGAGATATTTATGACGCACGATTTGGATGTAAAGACTAAACTTATCCAAGTATGTAAAGTTTAGATTCGTGTATGCTTTGCCTTTTCGGCGGAATGAATGATGACTAAAGTAAGGGTACTATCGAAGATGAGATAACATCAGTAGGTCGATCGTGGGAAAAAAAGGCTTGTAATCGTCCTAGTTATGAAAATGCGGCGCGCTACACACCCATAAAGAGGCGTTCATATGTACCTAGTTTCCACTTCATCTCGATAAATGGGTCATCTTGCCTTCAATATTGCCTTGAATGAGCTGAGAGATATTGAGAAGTAAAGCACGATGAATATGCACGATTCAAATAGGCAGGCACGAATAGGAAGGAATACGAAGCTGATACCCAATCGGCAAGGGAGATTAGGTAGATCACAGGTACGAGTATGGACTTGTAGCTTGGAATTCGGCAAAATAGGTAGCTTGCGGGTGTAGCAAAAGGCATTGTCTGTAGGGTTGGGCTTTGCTTTCTATGTGTTTGAGGTTTTGCGGTTGCATATTGGTAGTAATGTTGGGAACAGGCGTGAGAGTATGGCACAGGGGTTTGTCGAGAGATCGGAGAGTGCCCTGCAGCAAAATCATGATAAATGCAATAGATATAAAGATAAAGTAAGGTAAACTTCCCTGTTGAGCCGAGTGGTTGTTTTGTCTTTTACTTGTTTGATTGATGTCTCATCCAAATGTCTTTCCAATGGAATGCCCACCAATGCGGACCTTGCTCTGTGGCAAATTGTTGTCGTGTCCACCACTGCGAATCTTATATATCTGCCGACGCAGATCCTATGCTCCTTCAAATGATGTCATGTCCATCGATGCGGACCCTATATGTCCACCGACATAGATTCTATACTTCTCAAATTTATATCGTGTCCACTGCTGCGGACCCTATATATCCACCGACATGGATCCTATGCTTGTCATGTCCACTGATGCAGACCCTATATATCCACCGACATGGATTCTACACTTCTCAAATTGATGTCATGTCCACCGCTGCGGACCCTGTATATCCACCGACATGGATTCTATGCTTGTCATGTCTACCGATGCAGACCCTATACATCCACCGACATGGATTCTATACTTCTCAAATTGATGTCATGTCCACCGCTGCGGACCCTATATATCCACCGACATGGATCCTATGCTTGTCATGTCCATCGATGCAGACCCTATACATCCACCGACATGGATCCTATTCTTCTCAAATTGATGTTATGTCCACCGCTGCGGACCCTGTATATCCACCGACATGGATTCTATACTTCTCAAATTTATATCGTGTCCACCGCTGCGGACCCTACATATCCACCGACATGGATCCTATGCTTGTCATGTCCACCGATGCAGACCCTATATATCCACCGACATGGATTCTACACTTCTCAAATCAATGTCATGTCCACCGCTGCGAACCCTGTATATCCACCGACATGGATTCTATACTTCTCAAATTTATATCGTGTCCACCGCTGCGGACCCTATATATCCACCGACATGGATCCTATGCTTGTCATGTCCACCAATGCAGACCCTATATATCCACCGACATGGATTCTACACTTTTTAAGTTGATGTCATGTCCACCGCTGCAGACTCTATATATCCACCGACATGGATCCTATGCTTGTCATGTCCACCGATGCAGACCCTATACATCCACCGACATGGATACTATGCTTGTCAAGATGATGTTGCTTTGCAAGAGTTGTCAGGTATACTTGGTACCTGTGTAATCCTGTCATCAAAGAAAATTTGTGAGTATTTTGGGGAGAGGTTGACTTGCGCATTTGTTGTGTTGTACTCTATTGTTGCATCTTGCATGATCTCCTTGTAATATCTCTCTTTTCGAGCATCAAACCTTAGTCGAGCTGTGGGCAAAAAAGGAGAACAAAAGGGGATATGCATGTGTTTTGAGAAAGATAATGTTTAAAGAGTAATGTGAATTTATTCCATTGAATTATAGACTGCGACGTGTTGTCTGGATATAATCTCCTCTATACCCGTTTGCTGCTCAAAGATCTTTCATCATGAAATTTTGAGGGAAGCTCAAAATTTCTGCCGTAGTGTGCTGCTTGTATTTTCCTTGAATTTTTGAGGTCCCTCAAAAATTCTACCTCAGTGTGTTGTAATGTATTCTTTGAATTTTTTTGAGGGAACCTCAAAAAATTCTGCCCCAGTGTCTAATAAAATTTTCTTATGATGTGACCGTGCCTTGAGTAGGCTGCCTAAGTATCCCCTCTTGGGTATCAGGTCGCTACGTTGTTCAAATCCAATAAAGATGAATGTTGCTCGATTTGTAGTATCTCTTGATTGTATGTGAGTAAAGGATCTTGTTAATTTTCTCTCGATTTAGAGAATTCCACTTTAGGATCAACTGTCTTGCTCTAACTTCCTGGATAAATGCCTTTGTCATGTTATTTCTTGTTGTATTTATACTTCGCTATCTATGAGCGTCACTTGCTCGAGTATGCTTTTGATCCATTCAGATTTGTCTAATTCTGCTTCTTATATGTATTTCTAATGTTTCACCTTGGATTGTAAGTCATCTTCCTCAATATGTTCTTATCTCAGTTGTCTGCTATAAGATTTCCACGATTAACTATGAAGTTCCTTGAATGTCCTCTGTCGAATCATCGTAGTCTGGCCTGTACTCGTCGTTTTGGATTGCTTCCTCACATCACAGTCACAGATTCAATGGAATTAAAGTAATTTTACTGATAGTGAATGATGCATACTTAAAATAAAAATGGAATTGATTTTATTATTGGACTTGAGAAAAAGTCTTTGAAAGGAAACAGCGATGCAACAAAGTTGACAAACAAAGAAAATAAAAGCTAACGACTCAGAGTCGTATTTTATTTAACAAAACAACTAATGCCCCAGCTTCACTAACGTTCTCGGCATGCTCGAAATGTGTTGCAGGTTCAATTGTTTGGCATAATTTCAGATTTAGCTTTCTGGATGTTCAAATCCTCAGTATGCTTTTCAGGAACTGAATAACATTCTTCCATGAATAGCTCCTTTAGACCGGTCAGCTCATCTTCTACATCATGAACACCTTCGACAAGTCTTTCTCCCTCGAGAGTTTTCATGTAGCTTGAAAAGATGGATGCTTGTTGCAGAGTTGGAACAAACTGCTCTAGTGAATGATAACCTCTTGTATCTTTTGTAGTACTTTTTCCTTTGCAAACCAAGACGTACCCCATGCTAAACTTGTGTTTATCAAACACTGTTTTTGCTTTTATAATCGTGCCTTCCAGATTGCACTTTCGCCGAAGTCAATCATATTCACCTTCCCATCTCCATGATTAGGTAGTGGATTATTGTGCACATTTGTTGTCTTCAAGTGAATGACCTCTTCATCTATTAGGTCTTGAATCTTATCTTTCAATGTAAAACATCTCTCCGTCTCATGCCCCGATCCACCTGAGTGGTATGCGCACCTTTTGCTGTAATCAAAGTGTGGTGAAGGATTGTCTGGCACCTTTTGAGGGAGTGGGACAATAAGCCCAGCAGCTCTCAATCTCTCGAACAATTGGGTGTGAGATTCAGCTAATGCAGTGTAGTTTCTTTTGGGTCTTTGGTTTGCATCAGAGCGAGGCCTAGGAGGGTATGGTGATGCATTTCGGTAGTTGGTTTGAGTATTTTGCTGGTATGATGGACGGCTTGGTGTTGGGGTGTGGAATATAGGCCGAGTGGGTTGAGTGTTGTAAACGGGATATTCAGGTGGTATGTGATGGTATGGTGGTGGTGTTTGGTAATAGTGGGTTAAAGCAGAGTCTTGAATGGTTGCAGCAAAAGAGACTTCGTCTTTCTTCTTTTTGGAGTGACTCACATTTCCTGACTGGATAGCCTTATTAGTAGCTTGTAGTGCAGCTAGGCTAATAATCTTTTCACTTTTGAGTCCTTCTTCTACGTCATCTCCCATCAATACTACATCAGCAAACTTCTGATTTTTCATATGCAACAGCTTATCGTAATAGACGTCCTCTTGAATGCGGAAGAATATGTTCACTATTTCTTTTTCATCCATAGTGGGTTGTACCTTGGCAGCTTCTGCTCTCCACCTAGTAGCATATTCTCTAAACGTTTCAGTGGGTTTCTTTTTCAACTTTTCCAGGTAGAAACGATCTGGTACCATTTCAGTGTTGTACCCAAATCATTGTACGAAATCTGCTGCCATGTCTTCCCAACCGAGCCATGTGCCAGGCTTCTGCTTAGAGAACCAACTCAAAGCCTCTCCAGTCAAGCTCCGACTGAATAGCTTTACTCGTACTTTCTCGTCTTCCCCTGCGCCAATCAACTTGTCACAATATGCTCTCAGATGTGCCATAGGGTCTCCAGTGCCATTGAACAGGTCGAACTTTGGTATCTTGTATCCGTCTGGCAGTTTCAAAGTAGGATAGATGCACAAGTCTTCATAAGCTAAACCTTTAGTGGTCTTGCCTAACTCAAACTTCTTAAAGGCTGCCTCCAGCTTACGAACATTCTCTTTTGTCCCATCATCATTGGCTTCATCCTTCGCCCATTCATAATTTTCATGGTTTTTGACCGGCAAAGTGAGTTTTTTGGTTTCAACAGTGAACATGGGAATGTAAGGCTGCGGATATGTGCTATTGGTGTGAGGTAAGTTCGTGTTTGGGTAAGTAGGATATGCAGGGAGTGGTGCTTGATAAGTGGTGGGTAGGGTTGCTTGGTAATTAGCAAGTGGTGTTGTTTGGTAAGGAGCTGGTTGTGTTGTTTGGTAAACAACAGGAGGATCAGTTGGGTGTGTAGGGTCCTTTCCATTAGGGCGGGCTGACCCACTTGGATCGACTGATTCCCTTGAATGGGCGGAGTTTCCAACGGGTAAACTGGACATTGTCAGTTTCTCTTCAAATTCTTTAATTCTTTGCTCTAAAGTAGCAACATGTTCATCATACCCAACCAAAGCAAGTTTGCGGGGTGTCGCATTATTCCCAATATTATCGTCACTAAGAGCAGCATTGTTCAACTCAGTCATGATGTTTCGCTTTCCTCTTCTTCTAGTTTGTGAAGGGGGAGGGGTTGTAACTGGTCCCTTGGTTCTCGTTCGGTACTGATGCTCGGCCAGAATGCACAAGTCAACCTCAGGAGTGGGAGTAAAATTTAAACACGAAAAGCAATAAGTTAGTGTCGAGGTAATAATTACCAAATGCAAAATATGTCACTCCTTATAATGCAAGGGACCTCTCTTGTATCGGAGGTAGGCCTAACAAGACCAACACATATAAGATACATGATAGGCGTTATTTGGACGAAGTTGGCTAATGGACTTTAACATGCCAAGGATGTTAAGTCTTCCTAAGTTTGAGTATGATATTTAAAATTGAACGTGTATCGTGCGTCATCCTATTTGTTCTCATAACCCAAAGTTAACAAAAAAAAAAAAAATTTGTTGTATAAATGTGGAATAACATTTTTAGGTAAATAGGAATAATAACTGATCTTGCTACATTAAAAGTAGAAGAAATTAATTTAAAGTCTATGATTTGGTTTTTATAAAAATAGAAAAATTAATTTTCGTTCATAATCCAAAAATAATTCTATAAAATAATTGGTTTTGTATGAATGTAGAAATAAAAAGTTTCAGACGTAAATAGAAATAAATAATTGATTTTCTGTAACAATTTTCATTTACAGAAATAAGTAATTGATTTTGTTACACAAAAGTAGAAAGATCAATTTAAACTCTGTTTTATTTTATCTTCCAAATTTTCGTGGCTTGTGACATCCTCCAATAAAAATAAATAATTGGACGATCCACACTTTGAGAACAAATAGTCTACATTAGACACGTTCAACTTTAAATAGATGCACATATAACACATTTAAATATCTCTTAGGGTCGAAAACCCGTTTGGTTCATTCCAATATGGTGAACTAGTAGACTTAGACATGAGCCGAAGTCAAAATGGTCCTAAATATGACATGATGCATGATTTCTAGACTAAGAGTGGGGTAATCTAGACAAGGACATGGTTCCCCAAGGCGGACAACCAAGGGGTGGGAACGTTTAGAATTGTTGGTTGTACCACGGACCAACTAGATTCTAACCGTTCGTCCTAAATGGTTTTTGAGAGTGAAATGACCGTGAGATCCACGTAATCATTCGTGTGTGTGCAAAAGTCAATTTTCCAGGAGTGGAGGAGTATGAAACGGAATGCAAGAATATATTTATTACATTATTAAAAAAAATCTCACTACATAAAAGATTACAAACCTGCAAAAAGAAAAAAGTTAGTATTGAATACAAAATAGTCAAAGCAAGAATAAACCCAATATAAAAACCGTAATGGTTAGAACATTTAATCCCCAGCGGAGTCGCCATTCTGTCGCACCCCACTTTAAAAGCAAAGTAAAGTGGTTTACAACTTGGGGTAACTCGTTAGGAGTTAGAGTTTTGGAGTCGCCACCTAATATAGTTTCTAAGGTGTATTAGGTCACCTATTAATTTCTAATTCAATTTAAAAAATTATCTACGGGTTGGTCTACGAGTCAGAGATTCGGGTAAGTGTTCGAAATAACCTAAAAGGAAGAGGTTAGGCACCTTCTAGGTTCCACTAAATGTGGTTCCCGACCGATTTTTATATTGGCTTTAAATATATTGCTTTAGAAAAGGACAATAGCTAAATAAGGTAATAAATGAGTAATGGGCTGCAAAACAAGTAAAGTAAGCAATTTAATGTATTTGCATTAACAATTTTAAATAAATAGTCATGTTGCACAAATAGCAACAAAATAATAAATAACTAATTAAACATTTGAATATCCTTATGTTTTATTATCCTATTCAGATCAGAACCCGGCTTTCGTAAGGGAGGATAGTTTCAGAATCCACTATCAAATATAGCTCGGGTAGTTTCCATCATATCCGAGGGGCTTAGTTCCCTTTAACCCCCATACCCTCTTTAAGTATTTAACTAAAGCACTCGCTAATATTTTAAACGTCCTAAAGGTTTACTAACGTCCCACTTAATGTCTCGGAGGCCATTGAGACTACTAATATAAATGTAAAATGTCTAGACTCCCTAATTATGTTACTGCCCCAATCTAGACTCTTCTAGTCGTCACATAAAGAGTACGGTCATGCAAATCACACAAGTCAAATAATATCATGTAAGCAAAATATTTTTAAGAGATTTAAAAGTAGGCCTCCAAATTAAAACAACTAAGTTGTAATAAAGATGCAAAGCCTTCATTCTACTGTTAAATTTTCAAAATACTCAATTTTGCAGAAATAAGCCAGCTCCCTGCACTAATTTAATCTAAAAAAAAACTGTCATGCATTAACTAAGTAAAACTCAGATTTCCAGATTCACACAAAACATTTCAGTTTTCAAGTAGCACTTCACATTCTCAACATATCTTATGATTTCACTCATTTCAACACACAACAAATAAATAGAGGGTAGAAGGTGGCCCCTGCTTAACCAAATATTCACATTACATAGCAATAACTTATATATAGTTGTAGTTGTACCTGCAACATTAGCGCAAAATACTAAGAAAAGTTCAACACAAGTTACCTTCCAATGAATGGATAAATTTTTTCAATACGAGCTTCTGGACAAGACTTTAATGTGGCTCCCAATAAATTAATGAAAAATAGAGTAGTGTGTTAAAGGATAAAAGAAGTGTAGAGAAATATGTGGTTAAGTTGTGAGAAGTGAGAATGTTGGAATGTGTGTAGAAGATGTAATTACAAGTGATGATGAATCAATATGTTAGAAGATGTGTGTAGGAGAAGATGAGAGTCAGTCCTCAATGAATGTGAGAAGTAGGTGTATTTATAGTATTTTTAAAAAAGAGTGGTTAAGGAAAATGGAAGGTAATTGGGGAATTTAGGCTTAATGGGAGGGATTTGATTGGATAAGATTAAGGGGAATGATTTGAGGGGGATTTGAATGATTTTCTTCAATAATGTATGTAGACTTGAAAGTGGGGAAAAGGGTGACCTAACATTAGGAAGAAGAGGAATTAGGGAGATTGTGAATGGGAGTGAATCAAGGGAGAGATTTAGGGAGATTGGAGGAAAATTGGGGATTAGATTTGGGAAATGAACTTGGTACTAAAAGTGGAGTAGGGACATTGGGGAATTTTTAAGAATAAGATCAGGATATATTTAGGAGAAGATTTGAGGGGATGAACTTGGACGGGAAGACGTATCTAGACTATTATTTGGTCTAGATTCAAGGTAGAATTAGGAAGAAGGTTTGAGATTTAGAAATTCAAATAATAAGGATGTATTTGGTTAGGAAATTTGGCTAGGTTCAGAGTAAAATGTAAATAAATAAAAGTAAATAAAGATAAATAAAGAATTTTGGGTAGTAATTTTGAAATATGGAAGAATTAATAATAAAAAGGAATTTGGACACTTCAATTGGCCAATATTTAACTTAAAGGTGTAAAAATGAAATATATATATATATATATATATATATATATATATATATATATATATATAAAATGCACAAATAAATATTAAATAAGCTCAAATGAAATTATTTAAATATATATAATCACAAATAATTACTAATTTGCACAAATAATTACAAATTAAAATAAACTTGGCATGTAGCCTAAATGACGTAATTATATAATATAGCTACTAATATTATGAATGTATTAATTTCACAAATAGTCAATGTTTTGACAAATAACCTAAATGATGCAAAAGTTACATAAATATAGCCACACTTAAGTATATAATATATAAATAGAGGCTAACGCACGTAAATGCATGATTTCTAATGCACATTTTGCACAAATAGTCATATTGCACCCTTAAGTTGAATTATGGCCAATTTTAGAAAAAGGAGGGACAAAATTGGTGTCAACAGCTGGCCTGGACTGATGATGGTGAAACCATACGTACCTTTTCGACTAATTGCGAGCTTACCCCCTTCCTCCAGGTTGAATCTTATTTTTCCTTCAATTGAAGGGACACATATGGTTGAAACCTCGAGGAACTCAGCTCTCACATGGAATTTTTCGCCAAATGTACGATTGATATGATTTAATAAGGCAACAATAGGATATTCTCTTTCATTCCTCAGCATTGCATTTGTGGACTCAGCAATGTTCGAGGTCATCACTGCAAATCTGAAATTGTAACAAACAAACAAAGACCTTAATGCTAAATACGTATAATCCAAGTGCGAACATTAAGCATGCGATAAGAACATCAATAATTAAGTCATACACATCATTGGTACTATTTTGAACGTCAATTAGAATGTTCTCGGCTTAATTTCCATGTAAACATAGAACATTCCAACGCAACGTTCAGAACATTTGGTATGAATGTTCATAGTCGTGTACCTGTGCCCAGGGAAAAAGCATCTGCTCCATTTATGGAACCCCCACGTCATCTTGAAGATATCTGGCAACCCTTGGATCGTTGTCTTCGATTTTCTTAAAGTGCGTTCTAAAATCCTCCACACGATATGCATCTGCTGCCAAGTAATAGGACCCCAGGTGGTCTCCAAATTGAAACTTTGTACGGATATTTTCAGCAAGGTGCCTCGTGCAAACTCCGTAGTGAGCTTGGGGAAACCACTTGGCAACTGATTTTGCTATGCTTTTATGCCTGTCTGAAATGACGCTCAACTCATCATTGTACTGGGCTATGTCAACCAATTGTTCGAAAAAAAATCATAAGAAGCATCACATTCTTTGTCCACAACGCAGAATGCAACAGGGAATATGTGCTTCTCTGCATCCTGGGCAACGGCAGACAACAACACACCGCCGTACTTGCCTGACAAATGAGTCCCATCAATAGCAAGGACTTTCCTCATATACAGAAAACCCCTAATCCAAGATCCATAAGATATAAAAAAATACTTAAACCTCCCACAACTATCAAGCTTCAAAGCTGTCTTGCTTCCAATATTTTGGGACCTTACCATATAACTATATGCCTCTAAAATTTCATAACTGTGTTCATGTGTCCCTCTTGCTATTGCCTTTTGCAATCTCACATCCCTTCAAACTTTTCCAATAACTAATGTTGCATCTCAATTCTCTGTTAAATGCAACTCTGATGTCTTTTGGTGTTATTCCTTTCCCCTCAATGTACCTATCTTTCATGTATTCACCAATAACATCAGTTGTGGCATGTGTATGGTGGCTTTGCAGGTGCTGCACACCGCACGTGTGCTCACTATTGTAGATTGCAATATAAAATGTATCACTACTATGATACCTCAATGTCGAAGCCACCACTTGCAATTTGCATCAATACATCGGGCATAAAACAACTTTTTTGTATTCTTTACAGCTTTGAAAGAAAAAGGCTTCCTCACTGCAGCAAGCCTCAACTTCACCACTAATTCTCGCTTGTTCTTGAAAGTCATACCCTTTACAAAACCTGCCGTCTTTTCCAAAAAAAATTGTTTCGGCTGCTCTGTGATGGTGCTCTTTCTGAAGGATTACCAATTACTTCTCCACCTTCTTCACCTTCTTCGTCTGCCTCTCCACCTTGTTTTAATTCATCTTCATCCATCTCAACATACATATCTTGTTCATTTGAACTTGAAATTCCTTCAGGCCTTGGAATCACACTAACCCTTAGTGTTGGCCTAGCCCCAGCTGGGTCTACATCAGCCATATAAAGCTGAACATCATCATCAGTCCTAATTTTAGATGGAGCAGTCTTTTGCTTTGCGGCAACACTCAGCATATATGAAATGCAAAGATCCCTAGGATCATCACTTACCCCCCAACTGCGTATGATTTTGTTGACAGGTTCATCATATGTAACATTCCTACTCACAAGGATAGGTCTCGTCTCTTTCACCTTAGGAATCCAAGCATAGCATTTCGAACGCTCAACCCATTCACCGAGAAGTTCAACTCCTAGTAGTATGTTGTCCCCCATTACTTTAACGATATCTGTAAGGTAGGATAAACATTCATCAAATGTGGTCCAGGTAGCAAAGGATACTGGAACATCGAAAAGCAGATCCGAACATGCCCAAGGATGTTTAAGAATACAAGCATACCGATGTGAAACATCGATACATCAGTTCCGACCATCTACAAAAATGTTCCAACATTATGAATAGCATTTACTGAACATGCTGTAAGATTATTCGGGCAACCATAATTATGTTCCGTAACTCTGACTAGCACAATAGGAACATCAAAAGGATTTTCCTGAGTATCTAATACAATGTTCCATAATTGTGACTACGTTGTACGAGTATTTTTAGAACAATCTTTATAATGTTGCGATCGTCACGGTAAGATGTTTCAAAACAGCAACATACTGTTTAAAAGGGTTTTTACAAAAATTAGAATAGTAGAGATTAGCAAGACGGAGATTTACACTTACAGGAGATATGGGACTTGTCAAGCTTTCCAGTTTGAAGTAATGCCCAACGTTATTCAAACAATTTCAACGACAAGCTTTCCAATTTCAAGTAATGGCCAACAGGTAAACATTATTCAAAGCATTTCAACGTCAAGCAAACCAATTAAAAGTAATGCCAACCAGAAATTGTTATTCAAAGAATTGCAGCGTATTTTCCCCAAATTATTTTTTCAATTAGAGTCAATAATACCTAATTAACCGAAAAGGATTTAGATCTGACAAATTTCTTTGTTTGGGAGAGTTGGAATGCAAGAATAATAGCGAAAACGAATGGAGATTGAAGAAAGCAGATGCGTAGCGGCTATGGTGTTTTCAGGTCGCGAGGGAGAAGAGAGGAGAGAGAGAGAGAGAGAGAGAGAGAGAGAGAGAGAGAGAGAGAGAGAAAGGAGGGAATAAACGGAGGGAAAAATATTTCCCTAATTTGAAAAATTTTATTTTTTATATACGTGAGGAGCAAAGTGTAAGAAATAAAACTTTAGGGTGAAGGGGAGTGGAGAAAAGTTATGTTTAAGAGCATTAATTAGATGTGTCCCTTCTACTACATTAATTAAGACTTTGTCCCTTTTACCTATTTTCAATCTTGAGTGTCCCTTTTGACCAAATGTCCCGGGTTTCTCCTACCCTTTTATACATAAATATTGCTATGTTTGAAAATGGTACAATATTGCTATTTTTATGTAAAGTGAAATATTTGTTTGAATAGTTATGTAACAAGCCAAACATTTGAAACAATCCATATAGTCTCTACCTGTGAAGATAAGAGGTGTTATTCTCTACTTTTCGAAGTTTTTGCACGAAATGATACACTTACACCGTTTTATTTTACATGATTGCAGGTACATGATACACAAGTTGGGGATGACATAGATAAGCCACTATTTCAAGGAGCAAAACATAGTGACAAATAGATTAGCTAAAGTGGGTCATAAGGCGATGGTAAGAAATAAGCTCTTTTTGATGGCCATGCCTCCTAACTATATACTCCCTCCATCTCATTTTAGTTGTCGCTTTAGGCTTATGCACGTCCATTAAGAAATCAATAAATAGGGTATGTCTTTTACTATTTTACCCCTAATAAATGAAACTAGATTGACTTTTCTAGGAAATACTCATTTATTAAATATGGGCATAGTTGGAAAGAATTGGTAAAAAAATGTCTTGAAATGCTAAAGCGACAACTAATTTGGGACAAATGAAACTTGCTAAACCGACAACTAAAATGGCACGGAGGGAGTAATAGATAATTTTTTGAATGATCTTAATGGTGGTACTACCACTAGAAATGTTTCCTTTCTAGCATGTAAAAGTTCTGCAAAGTAAGGCAACTCTGCAGCTCTAGGGAACTCCTCTCATGATAAAATTATTTTTAATATTAATATAATCATCTATTCAACAAAAAAAAAAAATTGTGCGAACTAGAAGTTTGGCTCCACTATTACTCTTTTGACCGTCGTAATTAAAGTCCTACAAACATAGCCTCTGTCAGGTAAAAAATTACCGGTGACGCCAGGTCTGGCAATTGTCATGTCTTTATTAATAGAAAGATCTAGTGATCCCCATAATCTTATGGAACCAAATTTGTACGAGTTTCCTTACAGGTCCAAATCTATGACGGGGCACCGGAAATATCCTTTTTCTGAAAATCACTGTTACTTTCTTTGGGTTTTTTACACTTACATACAATTTTGAAGTCGTAATTACAAACAAAAATAGAAATATTATTGATATTACAAACGTAGCATTATTTTTAATATATAAGTTGCTATAAACAACTAGAAAAAGGAAAAACCTAGCTTCTACCTCACATTCCGCCCTCTACTACCCACCCTAGCACCTATTGCCCCCACTGGAACCGCTGGGTTGACTCCATCGTTGCCCGAGTTTGCAAAAATAGTATAGAAACAGTTAGAAATAATGTAGATATAGCGTGAAACAATGCAGAAATAGTGAAGATACGATGAGATACAGTGCATAAACAATGTAGAAACGCTGAAACAGTTAGATACAGTGCAGAAACACAGAAACAACGCATAAATAGTGTAGAAAATACCAAAAAATAGTCCAAAAACAGTTAGATACATTGTAGAAACAGTTAGATACTATGCAGAAACAAAGAAGATACAGTGAGATACCAAAAAAATAGAATATGAGAAAAAGCACCAGAATTAAAATAAGAAGAATGATAAAAATAAAATAAAATACTAGTTACAAAGATACAGTGTAAATACATTAACTAAAAAATAAAAATAAATAAATAAAAAGTAATAATTAACTGATACACTATTACATACGTTTAGAAACAACATGATACACAAAAATAAAAAGAAATAAATGAACTAATACAATAGATACGATTTTGATATAGTAGATACACTATGGATGCAACGTAGATACATAACAGACACAATGTTAATAAACTATAGATGCAACGTAGATACATAACAGACACAATGTTAATACGGTCGAGTTCACTGCACAAAAAATGGCTAGAGGATCAATTTGAAAACTCAAAATGGCTGTTCTGCAAATCATAAATTTGGTTAATCATCTTCTTAGTCACGGCTTTTCAGTACAGACGAAACTATTGGATATTTGGAAAAAGTCTGCATACCAGAATCAATAATATGATAGCAATATTATGCTTTACTAGTGATTTGGTCCACATGGTTATTCAATAGCCCTAACGGCGGCATTAACAGTTTCCGGCGGAGCATTGTTATTGACTTGAATAACAATTAACAACTTATTGAGGCGCTAACAGCTCATCAATCTGCATAGGGCGTTGACATTGAGCCTGCAATCTATTCAATTTCTTTTAGTTATCACAAACAATTTAATATTTTCAAAAAAAACAATTATATTTTAAGTAAAGTATTGCAACAGTATGTAAATCACATCAACAATTACGTGAAATTGGGGGAGGAGATGAAGAGAAATGATATTGGAGGAAATTTGAGGAATGACTAAGGTTTTGTTATGTTAGCTATTTTTTTGCTATATTTTGTAATTAAGTTCTCATTTCTTTTATATTGGATAATTTTGCTAAAATATTTTTATATTTTGTAAATAATTTTTCAAATGTATATTTTTATGTAAAAAAATCTTCTATTTTTCCCACCGAACACTAGTTGGTGTTCGTACGGACTTGTACTTTGCTTTTTCTCTCCTTTGATCGATCTTTTCCCCATATGAACAACGATGATAGAAGATGTCTAATTAGGTAGCAGTTAAAAGCTCTTGCCTGCACTACTTCTTGGTCACGTTTCTTAGGAGACTATTAATTGATTCAAGTATTATATGTCAGAAGCGGAATGAGAATTTAAATAATCTCAAGCTTAGTAATTGAGTTTTAAATTTAATTTTTGTACGGTAATATTTTCTCAGCACAAATACAACTAAAGCTAGCTAGTGGGTCGGTGAACCCAGCCTTTTTTGCAAAATAGGTGGTGGTTTTTAGTGGTCTTCTTCATCTTTCCCCTCTCTTTTGCTTGTTCAATTCCCCTATGTTGTGTAAAAAATTTCATGTTGCACCTTAGCTCGACGTAGCACTACAGAGCCAAATTTGGTCTATTATTTCACTTGTCTGCTAGGTATATTCAGAAGAATATTACTCACGTTTTACGAAACTATTAAACTGGAATGAACATTCAAGTGGAAAGTCTTAAAACCCAATAAGTACACCAGTAGGCAACCCTCCGAAGTGCTTCTACATGGGACGATATCTCTTTTTCAAAAACTTGACCGACTCAAATTGCTTTTTTTCTTTTATTGAATTGATCCCCACCAGAACGACCTAATTCAATAACCTATTTTTGTTTGTTTTGGACCATCCAATATCCGAAAATTATTAATCTAACTACAATAAGATCTCTCTGTAACATCATTTCACTAAAACAACCAAGTAATTTTTTGAATTGATTTGGATATAACAACAAAAAGTTATTTGGTGAAACGACATACACCATTATAAATAAGTCTGACTTAGGGTGTGTTTGGTATGAAGGAAAATGTTTTTCAAGGAAAAACTTTTCCATAGAAAATGTTTTCTTGGAAAATATTTTCCTAGAAAATGTTTTCCCATGTTTGGTTGGTGAGTGGAAAACATTTTTCGGAAAATATTTTCTAGTGTTTGGTTAAAAGTAGAAAATATTTTCTAGAAAATAATTACATATGCTTCTCCTACCAACCTCATACCCACCCCACCCCCAAAATATAATTAATAATACTTGAAATATGTACTTCTATGAATAGTAAATACATACCTAATTTTTGTTGGTTTCTCACTCGTCCAATATTTATTTCAAGGCTCGGCTAATTCAAAATTTGATGGTATAAATCCCAAAAAAAAGATAATTATATTCTTAGCCTCCGAGACATTAAATTTTTTAATGGAATGTACTTAACACCCTACTATAACTATATAAACAAAGAAAATTATTTTTCTAATACTTGTACTAAAACTAATAAGTACACAGTAAGTGCATAACATCGAGTGAGAAACCAAAAGTTATCCAACTTGCTAAATATTACAGTATAATAAAGGGAATCTGCAATAAATTGTTCATTTCAACACAAAAATAACTACACATGACAAACTACTTAGACAAGCAACAAACTCTATCTAGCTATTCTGCAAATCTATTGTGTATCATAGTGTTCTCGCTTGAATTTATCCAACCACAACTTGCGGAGAGCCTGACTTTTTACCATGAATGCCTTAGCTAACGGGTCTCTTTCCACAAAAAAATCAACAGCTTCAGATAAGAAAGCTTCCTCATAACCTTCGGTTGACATAACTTCTTCATGCAACTTCTTCACATCCAATCGAGTGTCAGCTATTCTACTGATTGCAGTTGCTACTTCTCCGAGCTTTGATGATACATCAACAAACATGTCTTGCATATCAGAACGACTTCATTTGCGACTTGTCTTGACTTGAGGAGTTTCACTGACTACGTCTTCCACCTCATTTTCCTTTGATGGTCCTTGAATGTCATCGTTGTTACTTCTCGGAACAAGATTCCAAGCTAATATCGTCAAAAGACTTGGCACAATCACCCCTAGCTCGATCATTACCATAAACGAGAGACATTTCCTCAAACATATCAATCTTCTTGTTGATGAATTTCTCGTGTGCGGGATGGGCCTATAACACATGACAAATATAATATTAGAAACAAGCATAACAACAGATTTTTTTTGCATAACAGCAGTGGATCTTCCACCTATCAGTTATCATAGGGCTCTAATGTAATGTAAGATCAATGCAATTCTGCAGATCTTATTAACCAAAATGAAGTCATATTTTGTTTACTAAAGTTATCATTCTGCAATATCCTACAGAGGCAATTAAAAATATTGTCTTATAGTCTGATTAACAGAGCAGAACATAATCAATTGAGAAAAGAATATAACAACTTAATTGCAAGAGTCTTGTATCCAAAAGAATTTCATCCAAGAAGTGCTGAATTCAAAACGTTCGCGATACAATACTGTCAGCATCTTTTGTGCTTATGAACTAGTACCATGAGCCTTCATATTTTCCACCAACATAAGGCACAGAAGGCAGAAGCTCAGTTAAACTCAACAGTACATTCATGAATGAGTGATACTAGCAGAGTTGAAGCTGCAGTTCTGGTCTAAGAAGTATAAGTAGGGGACAACACAAAGAAGGAACATTTAAACCTCTACACTCTCTCTTGGATACAACCCAGAAACAACCAAAGAAGGAACATTTAAACCTCTACACTCTCTCTTGGATACAGCCCAGAAACAACCAAAGAAGGAACATTTTACCTGAATATAGGCAGCATAGACGCTAGGACTAGCGGTAATCATCTTGTAATTATCATTCCATCCAAGACCACTTTTGTTTAGTAGAGTTTGCACCGTATTCCATGTATTTTTTATTGTTTTAAGATGGTTTTCCACATGCTTAGGTGAACACTCCACTCCAAGTCGTTGATTAATGGCTTCCGCAACACGATTAAATGAGATCGCCTTGAATTGAGTAGTTGATTTATTCCCTTGCTTTACTTCATCGGCTAGAATCTCCAATATTAAATACTCCATTGGTTTTGTCCACCTAAAATACTAAAACCAGAACTAGAACTCTACCCGGTGGAGGTTGTTCAGTAAGTATCTCAAGGAAATATTCTGGTTTTCCAGCTATATTGGATCCACTTTCTCTAAAGAGGAAAGCACCTTATTTACTAATGAGTTGTTCTATCTTTACATAATACTATCTTTTAAGCAAACAACAATTAGATCATTTTCTCACTTGAATGAGTACGGGGTGTAGCTATGACTAAAACTTATGTGCATCAATTGGTCATGAGAGCTTGGTGAAGGCTATAAAGCAAGTGGATGTGGTTATAAGTACAGTGGGTCACTGTTTCAGTATCTATAACTTCTATCTGTTACTTTGATGTCTATCACCATCCTCAAAATACATAATATGGGTCTTCATACAAATATGGCTTCGTTGGTAAGTTTTTACTGTTAGCATGTGTGCTGCTAGTCACTTAATTCAAAATTACCAACATTGTATCCTTTACTAACATGTTTATTGGTAGACAAGTTTTATTTTAATGGAGGATAAATGGCATTTTCATCGAGCTAATATTCTGTTTAGTCATGGAGGATATAATTATTTTCTATGAATTAATTTGGTGGAGGAGAGTATTTGTAACGCCCTCAAGGTTGAGTGCTTCATTGTACTCTTTTTCACTTGCATCTTTTTCTTGAAGCATTTGTACAATGTACAGACTGCTTTTAGATCTCATCATACTCCACCTTCTAATATATGTTTCAAAATAATTAAAGCAGTTGAATCTGAAGTCGACAAGAACAGATTTTGAAAAACCAATCATTTTCACCAAACTCTGAACATTAGGACTGATCCAAAAGCCAAGAGTATAGATCCTACAAGGAACACAGTCGCTAGGCTAATGATAGTGAAGTTGCAACAAGGAAGTCGCAGTGGAAGGTGCAGACAATAGTGAAATAACATGATATGTTTATCCAGGAAATTGTTTATACAAAGTGATTTTTCCACTTCTCATTAATAGAGAAGGTACACTTGTGAGTAGATAATAGTCTGACTTAGAATTCCAGAGTCAATTTATATGCAAAATAACTTTAGCAGCTCAGGACCTTAGATATGTTCTTTCAGATTATAAATGTCATAATGGATTAGCTCCTGTTCTGCCACTTCTGGGTTTTTTCCAAATTACCAAGGGGCAAAATCTGATGTCTTCACACCTCATCATGCGAACAACTATTTCAGAGAAATTCTTTTAAAATAACAAGCACATCATCCTTACTAAAAGAAAGAAAGAAACAAGCAAATCAGTTCTGGTAATGAAAGAAAATAAAAAAACAGAAAACATCCATATTGCTGTGCCAATATACGTCTACTCGTCATGACTACTCAAAGAAATAAACCTACAAAAAGAGTTTTCACCTTTAATAGACTATTAGATAGTAACCCTCAAAATTAAGGGAGTGTCAGCCTTCTTGATTTAATACATAAAATGAGCTCGATCACTATAGACTGAAGAATCAGTTAAGTGAACCAAATATTATCATAAAACAGCTTCAATATGTAAACAGAGATATCACTGAAATCGCAGCTAAGTCTCTCTCGAAAGATATGAAAATTATGACATCAGAACAGAAAGAGCTGGACATTCACATGTTGATTTCAAGAGAATTTTCGAGAAATGAAACAGAAACAGAAACAGATCTTTACTCTATCGATAATGAGGTTTCCATGGAGAACATACCCTTAGCTGATTCAACAAATCCTTATTTTGCTAACTATACCCCATAAGCAGTAATAGCAGATGCTTACTTCTTCAGAGTATTACCTCAAAGAGCTGTTTTAAATTGAACTTTAGTAAAAGTTCAACACACGGCAGATCTATAACTTTAATTCGCAATACTTAAGGCATACTGGTAGCTTTGCTATTAGGGAAACATAAACTCGTTAAAGTAAACTGAAACCTAGATTTTTTACCTAGGGTTTTTTAAGAAGCAACAATATCAACGTTCATAAAAAGGAAAGAACAAACAGAGCTTAGAAAATACAATGAAAAGTTCAAAATTGCTGAGGTCGGAAAATACCTTTGTATGCTATGTGTGAAATACCAGTAGCTAAGCTAGCGGAGAGCGGCAGAGATCATCGGAGAGCGGCAGAGAGGCACAGAACTTTGCTAGAGAAACCCTAGTAGAGAGAGGGGGAGAGAAAGTAGAGAGAGAGGGGAAAGAAAGAAATGATCTGTGATTTTGGGGAACATGTTGGAGGCGTGTTTTTTGGTATTTTTGGAAAATATTTTTCTAAATTTTTTAAGGGAAAATATTTTCCTCTATTTTGAAGAAAATGAGTACTTTAGGAAAATATTTTCCTAATTATATATGTCAACCAAACAAGGGAAAATGGGAAAACGTTTTCTGGAAAATATTTTCCCTCATACCAAACACACTCTTAATCCAAATCCACAACAAATATGTCCAGTATGGATAAAGTGCTTTATATCAAGAACTTTTTTATTTTTAAAGCTCGAAGGAGATCTCTAATTAAGGATTAAGGATTAATTCCAACTATCTCATCACATTCTTTAGGCCATCTCCAAGGGTTGTCCCTAAACTCACTTTTCTCTATTTTTAGGAACACATTTAGGGAAATTTTACTCCAATAGCTCCCTATTTGTGTCCCCTAAATTAGGGAGTGAATAGTATTTCCCCAAATTTGGGGACACACTATTCATCTCCCTATTTACTATTTACCATTAAAATAATATTATTTTTATTATTTAACCTTTTAATTTATCTCTTTATATAAATGTAATTATATTTATATAATATCTTTATATAATTAATTTATCGTCTTGGCATTGTCGCATTATTTTGAAATTTTAATTATCATGTATCTATTTTTTTATGTAAAATTGGTAGTTAATTTTATTATGAGTTATAATTGTATAAAAAAATATAACCATCACAAACAATGAAACGTGCAAATATAAAATATTTAATGTTGCTAAAATTCAAAAAAAGTTAAATAAATACACATTAAAATTGAAATTACATTAAATAAAATCAACGATTTCAAGAATTTTTAGCTAGATACGGAAGAATTAGGAACAAAGATGCTCATTTTGAACTTCGTAATGCATTAATAGATCATTTATGGTAGCATACTAGAGGTGCAAATTGAATTTTTATGCAGTATTTCGAATGAATTTTATCGTAATGTAATATGTATTTAATTATTTTGTATCACAATGATTTCACTTTTATTTGAATTATTTGTTCATATATATAATCTTTAATATTTTCTTACAAATTATATGTTTAAAATTTTATGGTAGAAAATAAATTTATATTGAATATAAATTATGTGTGACAAATATGTAAAAAATAAAATAAAAGATAGAATTTGTTTAATGGAAATAAGAAAATAAAATTGAGATAAAGATAATAATATAATATAGAAGAGAGATAAGAATATAAAAATAAATATTCTTTTTAGGGGAAAAAATGGAGGAATGATTGGAGTAAGTTTACCCTAAAATAGTGATATCCCCCTTTTTAGGAGAAAAAATAAGAAAACCTTTGGAGATGGCTTTAGGTGTAATTCCTTTAACTTTCACTCCAACAAATACAACGCCCTACAAGAAACAGTTGATTTTTTATTTTATTTTTTGGAAAAAGGCCACTTGGTAGTTGGGAATATGTAATCTTAGAGACGTTTGACTAAATTGAGTATTGTAGCACTAGCATTTCTGCCGGCTCTAGGGGTACTATGCTACCTAGGAAAGTGCATACCCTTATCAACAAAATCATGATTAAAACAGAAAAAAATGAATGAATGTTAGATATCCCAAGGAAGAATAGAGAAAAAGTATCCATTGTTTATGGGATTCCACAGTTGAATTGGATTTTCTTGTTTGATCAACTCCCCAACTTTGGGAGCCAACGGGGCAAGATCAATTTCTCTTGAAGAATCCTCCCTTAAGTGGATATAAATTAATACTAAATATATAAAGTTTGAAACTGTTGGAATCTTTGAGAAATCAACCTATAAATTTTTGATCCCCCGAGTCGTGATGAGATATGTGACTAGCTTTGTGATCTACTAGTCCCCACTATGATAGAACTAGTACTCCACTAAGCAAGTACATTTTGAAATTGATGCTCCCACTTTAATTTGTATACACTATTTTTATACTAGGAATCTCGAATAAAAATCTAATTTCTTTAAGGCAATAATCATCTAATATAAGTACTTCTTGTTACATGGTAACTAACCTATTAGATAGTTTTGTTACGATGGTTTACCAAAAAATTTGGGTGCCCTACTTGAATATGGCAAAACGACCATGAAACATATTTGGCGTTATTACTTGATTTGTATGTATAATATAACATGATCTTATTAATTGATCTCACTGAAGGAATACATGCACAGCGAAAGCAATTTCAGGATCAGAACTTACATGTAATATAGACAACCAAAACATGGAGATTTTAATCAAATATAAAATCGTTATTTATCTCTTGAAGCGTGACTGCAACGGCACGACGAGCCATCTACCACGAACGAGATCATCCACGAGCCAGTCCTCCAGATCCATGATCTTCTGTTGTGTTCCCGAATAATTACCGGACAAACAATATTTGGGTGGAACAAATATTACAGAGAAACTTTTGGGTAAAAGCTCAACCTTCATATGGAGGAATAACCCATATATTTATAGCCTAGCTTTAGGTTTAGAAAACCTATTCTAAAACTAGTTGGGTTTCTTTTCCACCAAGTAAAGTTCTCCTAGTCCTAATTAATTCGGGCACAACAGGGACCACAGAATTAATTAATGAGGCTTCCAATTATGGAATTAATTCCTTTTCTCTAGAATTAACCTTTCCATAATAAATCACGAATTATTTCCACTAGAAATTCGTAATTGCACTCCTCAGTTGAATTTCGAATTCTTCCATCAAAATCTTATTTAACTCCCCACGTTAAGATTACAGACACCAATCAATAAACTTAAATTATTGACAATTTAATTTATTGACTAATAAATATCCTTTAGAGTTCCGCTTAACTTATTTCATGTGTTGGATACCAAAATCCACCGGCCGGGTTTACACATAAAAATCTTATAAGCTTTCATAAAGGGGTGTCATCAATCTCTATACCGAGACGTGGATTCTATCAACTAGCTATCATTTCGCAAATGCATACTATCATTATCCAACTTATCAGGAATTATTTGACCCAAATATCTTGGACCTCACCTATTGATAAATCAAGACAATGAATAATATACACCGCTAATAACAACTATATCAAGATTAAGAGTATAAGTACACTTGATGAGCTAGAGAATTTATTTTATATAGTCAGTACAAAAACACTTATCTCTACTTGGGCCGTTCAATGCACACAAAGCGCACTAGCACAAGAAGTTGGAACTATACCGTTCCCATAATCAAGATAAATTATATATAATCTTGTACTACAATCATACCGATGGCTTTGTCCAAATTCCATTTTAGATTGTGAATATTACTTTATTATTTATAAGAACCGATGATTTAATCTCCCGTGTATAAGCTTGGCTCTACACACTAAATCAACTACTATATAAATAATATGACACACATGACACAATTGATCTATATTAATAACAATTCATGATATATAATAAATGAATATCAATTGTTCGACAAGGAATAATCTAACTAAAACCGCATGGTTATTAGTATATCCCAACAATCTCCCACTTATACTTATAACTATGTCGTTAATACATACTATATCTAAACACATGGTTAATAGTATATATCCCATCAAACTCCCACTTAGACTTTAACCATGCACCTACAACTTTTACTAGCAATCCTTTTACATAAATACCAATAAGGAACTAGCACAGTTGTTTTCTGATGCAATCTTTGTCTAATAGTGCTTTGTTATTACAAATCAGTTCGATCTTAACCTCTACAGGGATCCAGTCATGAAACTCTCCCAAGAGTATACACCGAATCACTTTCATTCTTTTCTCCCACCACGACAAAGTACCACTACTAAGTCATACTACCATATTCTTATGGTCAAACCATATAACAATTAGAATCTTAAGTCTCAATATTCTTTCCTTACCTTTCGATATTAGAATATGAACAACTTCTTCTTGTAGTATATAGTAACGACTTATTCTTGTAGTGTTTTTCTACTACTCAAATCTCTCCCACTACTTTGGAGTAGTGGATTTCCAAGCATCGTTTATCTATTGACATTTCTCCCACTACTTAAATGCAATGCAATGTCAATTCCGATAAGTGGATTGGATTTCTCAAAATTTTAGATTTTTAGGTGATCCACTTGTTATATTTTTTGTGCAGTTCCAGTAAATAGGATTTACTTCTAGGAACATTGTTTATTAAATAGTCATATTCTAGAAAACTATTATTTATGCTAATAACTACCTTCTTTCATTATGACAAGAAAATAAACTTCCTTTCGTCCCCTTTGTATAGCCAATAAACATATACACATTCATCCTTGATTCCAACTAATCAGTCTTCCCTTTAAAAGGTACTAACATAGAAGGACTACATTTAGAATGTAATTTAAATTTTCTAAGGCATATTCCAAAACCAAAAAGAATAACAAATTTGAACAACTTCACATTGATCTAACCATCTCCATAAGAGTCATATATCTCCTTTTTACTACACCATTTTGTTGTGGTGTCCAGGTGTAGATAATCTAGACATAATTCCTTATTCTGATAAGTAATTTAGTGAACATTGCAAAGAGGTATCGCCACCACGATCAGATCGCAATGACCTAATATATTTTTCATGATGCTTTTCTCTTTCAGTCTTAAAATCCTTGAATTTCTCAAAGCATCAAGACTTATAGTGCATCAAATAAATATACTCATATTTTTAGTAATCATTTATGAATGTCATAAAAATACTCAAAACACCTCTTGCATGTATGTTCATCAGACTATACTAATCAGAACAAATTGATTCTAACTTATCACCAGCTCGATTTCCTTTTAAAGGGCAATATCACTTAGTCATATTTCCTTTTAACCAGAATTCACAGGATTGGTAGTGCCTCTACTTTCAATGAACCTTAATGATCCATCCATAACCAACCAAAAGTATTCTATTAAAATAAATATGACCTTGATACAAGAGCAACAGATAAGTGTTATTCAATTTCAAAGAATATTTTCTCTTATGGGGTAGATCAATATCGTTAAATTCGGAAGACATCAATAATTAAAAGGCCATGCAACTATGTACCCACAAGAGATAAATATTTATTAATCTCAATAACACCAAAAATATTGGTAAAATAAATTGAATATCTACCTCTTGTTAAGCTAGAAACTGAAATCAAATTTCTTTCTAACTTAACGCACATATAATGCATCCTTTTAAATTAATGTCTTATCATCACCAAAATAAAAAAAAATTGAAATAATTATTTTGTGAGAGAATAGCAATTAGGGATTTGAATAAAGACATATATAAGTGAGATAAAATAATTTAATTAGATCAACTCAGGTCACGTAAAATTGAATAATTAAATTCAAAACACATCACGCATATATTTTCATGCATATTGAACAGTCAAATTCGTTGGGAAAGTAACTATCCATGCACCATATACATGCAATGTCAGATTTCACTCATTAAATTAAATAATATCAAACTCAGTTGGAGAGTCTATTATCAATTTAATTCAAGTGAATATCAATTATTGAATAGCCCTAGTCTCATTGACTCAACATGCAATTCTCAGTTGGAGAGATATATACAAGTCATCAACAACTAGTGATTAAACCTAGTATACCAACAATACATTTATCCGTTGGGGAGGAAGACCTATTGTCAACACGTAAACATATCATTTACACTAGTATTTAATCATGGATACCATAAGGATTTTTAAACCAAGTATACTTAACAATAAATCTATCCGTTATGGAGGAAGATCTATATCAACACGTAAACTTATTGTTTATACTAGTATATGATCATGGAGACCATATAGAATAATCCCTATTACCACTGGGTGCCAACCATTAACTTTTCGTAGAAAAATAATTTTCAGAAAATAGAAAAACGTCCAAAACGTCATCTTAACAACTTCAAATCGCCAAAAAACAACATGGTTCACTGCATAGCAGTGAGTTTTTCTCATTGGGTCGTTTCTGATAAACCTACCAGATTTCAAGTCAATCGAAGTTCGTCAAATTTTCTGATCTCCGAAACTATGACCAAATTCGGACAAAATTTGTTTTCACGTTTTTATGGGTTAAAATATCTCCGCTGCTTGTTCTAATCATATATCAACAACTAATCTTTTGATATGCATGAATCAACATCAAACAACATATTTTAAAACTTGTATTTCATAAAGAGTGTGACTCTTATGTCTTTAAGAATTCAAAATATGAACTACATTCTTATCATATATCAACACAAATTAAATCATCATGTACCAGATTTAATATAAGTCAAAATCGATATAAAGAATGACTTTCATATTTAAATTACGTTTTAATTCGACTGACTACCTAAACCTCCATCAAACGATCTCAAAGTGTCAAAACTTGACAACACTCACCGCGAAGCAGTGTGAAATTACTTACTAGATCGTTTCTGATGTCTTTACCAAATTTCAGGTCAATCTGAGATCGTTCATTCTTGATCGCAAAGTTATGACCAAATTCGGAAGATAACTGTTTTAGGCGTATTAATGAATTAACGCATACATCTTTCTAGTTTCCATTCTCTTTACAATTAACTCATGGGTACAAGGTATACATTGTGTTACTCCTTTGAATAAGACTCACAAAACTTCCCTTTATATCAAATTGTCATTTGGATTAACACACATGAGAATCCAAGATATTATTTTCTCCTTTTTGAGTGAAAAACTAAATATCTTATCTCATGAATTAATCTAGAGTTACTAGTATTAAGAAATTAATTCTCCTTTTTAGAAGATGAACTTCCACCACTAGTTTACACTTATCCCAAGACAATTTACTCATGGTACAGTGAGAATACCCAATAACTAAAATAAATAGATCACTCTGGCGAATCCTATTTATTAATCGTAATTCTCAATCTATGAATCAACATAATCACACATGTATAACATCATCAAGAATTATCAATGATTACAAATAAATACACTACCTTGGTAGTGACTATTTATCAATCATAAATTCTCAATTGTTGTGTGATATCGTATAGTATATTAAGAATTTTCAGTGACTCTCAATAAATAAACTACGGTCGTAGTAACAATTTATCAATCATGAATTCCAAAATCCATATATGATTTCATCTCACATGTAAAACGCTATTAAGAATTTTCAAAGATTCCAAATAAATAAACCACTTTGATTTCAACCATTTATTTATCACAAAATCTTAACACGTATAAATTAAAAGATGTTAAGGATTTTCAATGATCCCAAATAAATAAATCAATTTAGTTTTAACTATTTATTAATAAAAATTCTTATTCTATGTGTCACATGACCTCATGTATATAAAATATCAAGAATTTTCAATGATTTCAAATAAATAAACTACATTTGTAGTAACTATTTATTAATCATAATTCTTAACTATTATGTATTATATACTTATCAGTACTCATATGTGTAAACAATGCAATACTCTATCAATGATTCATTTAGTCTAGTAGGTTGGCACGTAAAGTGCTTTGTGGATTAACCAGTGAATCCATTCAAATAAGGTAAAAACAATTACTTTGCTAGTGTTTGTGGCTGCCACCGCCACCTCCAAGTTGCTCACTAGCTATTACATTAGTAATTAATTAGTCATTGTTTATAATGTCAAATTGATGAACAATCAATCAATATAAGCGGCGATCTGCATAATTCTGAGGCTAAGATATCAAACCAAGTCAATCACTAAACAAGGAGAAAAAGACTTCCTACGTAGCTGAACCATCTATGCCACCGCCAACCTTTAAGCAAATAATCAATAGATCACCGGTAATTTGATAACAATTTAAACCAAGGTCTTATGTATTACGCTCGACAACCATCGATTTTTACTACTTTGAGTTGGTAAATTCGCATAAAAGACGCTGCCACAACCGGAACTAATCCAAGCGAACATCTTTCTTAAAAGAACCACAAACCTTAATAAAACCCTAACATGCTATTTCATCAAGCTTTCAAAGACCCCTATGCAGCAGCCGACAAAACCAACATATACTGGATTTTACACCTTTTGTCTTTTTCATCTTTAATTAAGTTACCAATCAACAACCAAAATTTCAATGAAAACGTTACAAGTTATTTGTGCACAATAACTGCTAACAAAAGTTCATAATGAATTCCATCTAAGTTATCTATTTAGATGCAAGCAGGCTCTGATACCAATTGAAGGAATACATGCACAGCGGAAACAATTTCAGGATCAGAACTTACATGTAATATAGACAACCAAAACATGGAGATTTTAATCAAATATAAAATCGTTACTTATCTCTTGAAGCGTGACTGCAACGGCACGACGAGCCATCTACCACGAACGAGATCATCCACGAGCCAGTCCTCCAGATCCATGATCTTCTGTTGTGTTCCCGAATAATTACCGGACTAACAATATTTGGGTGGAACAAATATTACAGAGAAACTTTTGGGTAAAAGCTCAACCTTCATATGGAGGAATAACCCATATATTTATAGCCTAGCTTTAGGTTTAGAAAACCTATTCTAAAACTAGTTGGGTTTCTTTTCCACCAAGTAAAGTTCTCCTAGTCCTAATTAATTCGGGCACAACAGGGACCACAGAATTAATTAATGAGGCTTCCAATTATGGAATTAATTCCTTTTCTCTAGAATTAACCTTTCCATAATAAATCACGAATTATTTCCACTAGAAATTCGTAATTGCACTCCTCAGTTGAATTTCGAATTCTTCCATCAAAATCTTATTTAACTCCCCACGTTAAGATTACAGACGCCAATCAATAAACTTAAATTACTGACAATTTAATTTATTGACTAATAAATATCCTTTAGAGTTCCGCTTAACTTATTTCATGTGTTGGATACCAAAATCCACCGGCCGGGTTTACACATAAAAATCTTATAAGCTTTCATAAAGGGGTGTCATCAATCTCTATACCGAGACGTGGATTCTATCAACTAGCTATCATTTCGCAAATGCATACTATCATTATCCAACTTATCAGGAATTATTTGACCCAAATATCTTGGACCTCACCTATTGATAAATCAAGACAATGAATAATATACACCGCTAATAACAACTATATCAAGATTAAGAGTATAAGTACACTTGATGAGCTAGAGAATTTATTTTATATAGTCAGTACAAAAACACTTATCTCTACTTGGTCCGTTCAATGCACACAAAGCGCACTAGCACAAGAAGTTGGAACTATACCGTTCCCATAATCAAGATAAATTATATATAATCTTGTACTACAATCATACCGATGGCTTTGTCCAAATTCCATTTTAGATTGTGAACATTACTTTATTATTTATAAGAACCGATGATTTAATCTCCCGTGTATAAGCTTGGCTCTACACACTAAATCAACTACTATATAAATAATAGGACACACATGACACAATTGATCTATATTAATAACAATTCATGATATATAATAAATGAATATCAATTGTTCGACAAGGAATAATCTAACTAAAACCGCATGGTTATTAGTATATCCCAACACTCACTACATTATTTATTTCCTTATTTCTACTTATAATGAGTACCTACGGAGTACAATTCTCTTTGGAGGATCATTTATCATATAAAAGTAGTGGACTTTGAAATTTTGATTTTAACTTATCAAAAATTGATAACAAATTTTTTATATATTAATGTGTTTTAACATATTGTAACATTTAATCATTATTGTTTTAGAGGTTACTAATGTTACTTTTTCTGGACAGCTTTATAATTATTATATATATATAATATGTTATGACTGATAGTTGTTAAAAAATATGACACTTTCGGTGGGTAGAATTTGAACTCTTAAAATTGACCTTCGGCTGAACTAGCTTGACTATATGAGCACATGGAAAATATTTGCAGTATGGGCTTATGGCGGACACTATTGTGCAGGCAAAATTTCATGCAACATACTTCCAACCCTCTATATTGGACTTGAACCAGAAATGTCTCTCTCAATACGAGTTAGTGGGGAGTTTCCAGTATTAGTAAAGCTCCACACTAACGTACCGTCTATAACTTGAACAACTTGATAAAAAACACTAAATGACCAAAATTCCTACAGTACTTGTTACGTACAACACCTTATGCTCTAAATTATTTGCACTTCCTCAACTTGGCATTGCTAAATTATCCTTCGTACATTGAGGCCGATTGGTTCGCTAAGAACGGGCAATTTCTCAATTATTGAATGAAGTTACTAATAATGGAAATTTTCTTTGAAATGATCATATTTACACAACATTCTATTATATATCCAAATAGAATGTAAGACCCAAAAAAGCAACACTCATTGAGCTATAATACTCTTATTTAGCTAGCTAATGTTTCTTTGATGGACTACTTTTGTTAGTATCGACCACTCCAAGTTGACAGGCATATGGTCAAATAATTCAACTTGGGTAGCTTGTAGTTCTGAAAGTATATGGAAGGTTGATAGTAATGACTAATGCGTACAAAATATATTTATTGCATATATAATGGGACACTTTTACATTATCAGTGGTTATTGCATGTGGGGTGGCAAAGTTCAATGTAATTTTCTCTGTTTTCATGAAATTTTTCGGGATCTATTCATAAGAAATACTACAAATTAAAGGACATTATTTCTTATTAGTTAAAAAGAATGACATATGTATGTCTTTGGAAATAATAATTTAATTTTAACTTCTAAGTTTTAAGAGAAATTTTTATGGTGACACAAACTTTATGATATATTTAAGACAAATTGTAAAAAATTTTATTTTTTATTTTAAACTCAACATCGAGTTAAACTATGTCACACATTGAAACAGGGAGACAGCTACACTTTTTCCCCTTTTACTTTATTTCAAAAGCTCTTTTTGCTCTTATACTGTAGCCACTTGCCTCTATATATACCTCAAAGGAGCATCATCTACAAGAATCCTATATACCCATCAAACCAATTAAGAAAACAGAGTGCGTGTGTGTGTCTGTGTGTTGTTAGCTGAAGTTGGTTTCCCTTAAGAAATGGCTGAACCAAAAGTGGTGTGCACTTGTGTTCTACTCCTAACATTAATAGTCTTCTCCAATATTGGGATTTTGTTGGGTGAAGGGAGGGTCTTGAAAACAGAGAATAAGTACAGTATAAACCATGGAGGAAAGAGTGAAAGAAAAGTGGATCATATTCATCACATTCATGGCAATACTAAAGTTTCAGAAGATAAAAAACCTTATAGTTCTATTGATGATGCTCTTGATGAATCAGGTCCAGGACACAGCCCTGGTGTTGGTCATTCAGATGGACCTGGAAAAAGAATAAGCCCCATGAATTGATTGATATTGTTTATAGTAATTTCTAGCTGCTGCATGCATGTATATATTTAATGGATTAGGAAGTTGGATATAGTAGTAGTATGTATTACTAATATTCTTCTTTCTCACCTAGTTAATAGTTTAGCATGTTCATAAAATCGGTTTGCTTATATCTCTATTGTGATCTATCAGTATGTAAACAGTTTTTATATACTACTAGCTTGTATCTTAGCTCTATTGGTTTGTAATTGGCCGTCTGTAAAGTGTAAGCTCATTCAACATCTTCTAATTAATCTCCCTTGTTAGATTTTCCTAATAAATATAAGTAATTACATAATTTGTAGTACTATTTATATGAATAGCGAGTTTAGCTCACATAACTATTGATCCAATTAGAGAGTACATTGACATTGTATATCTGTATTGAGATTTGACAGACTACTCTCAAAGCAAATTACTACTATTAATTAGAGACAAATTGGACTTCTGATTGTTTTATATTTTTATTTTTTTGAAGGAAAGGATTAGGCTGCTTATACAAGCAGTAAATTACATCTGAGTCTGATCGTCTGCACAATTGGTACATCTCATACATATTCCTCTGCATATTGAAGCAGTTCCCACATTTAGTTTCGAATTATCACTGTTACTACAACAATTTCACTGTGCGTCATTACAAATTTTATTTATGTGAAGACAAAACATCTACACAATTGTTGTTGTTTCATTTTATGCATTGTTACATTGTATTTTGTTTTTATTTGGGTAGTTATTTGTTTATGTCAGCACTCCATGCAATATGTTATTTGCCTCTTGATTTGTTTTAGTCATGTTTTCATTATATTATTTTCGTTAGTCGAGGGTCTTCCGAAAACAGTCTTTCCACCTTGGTGGAGGTAAGATCTGCGTACATCTCACCCTCCCCAGACCCCATATGTGGGACCATACTGGGTATGTTGTTGTTGACAAAACATCTGGGACAGCCTCTTCATCTTGGTGGGATAAGACTGCATACGTTTCACCCTCCCATACTCCACTTGTGCATTACACTGAATATGTTCTTGTCTTGTTTTACCCTGCTTCTACTGACGAAATTGCATAGAATAAGAAAATTACTTCATTTTTTTATTGGATGTCCTTAAAGGGACAAGAAAATTACTTCATCAGCTAGCTCAAGATGGACCCTATTTTTGTTGCATAATTAATGGACGTCTAAATTGGATAATAAAGTACTATGAGGGTGTTAGGCTAAGTTTATAAGCAGGTCAAATAATTTTATAAGTACTTTTTTGTTTATTTACGGGTTTGCTAAGTATCAAAAGTGCTTATAAGTCAAGTATTTATAAGCCAAAATAATAAGCCATAAGTCATAAGTTGGTCATTCCTTTTTCCAGCTTATAAGCAATTTCAATTTGACCAAGTATTTTACTATTTTATCCCTAAAATATTTTGTATTCTATGAAATATCATTTCTAAAATAAACTTTTTAACCTCCTCATTGAATATTCGTCATTTGTCATTTTTAATGAAAAAGTATTTTAAATTTATTTTTTCATAAATAACTTAAAGGACATTTTAGTCATTTTAATAAAAAAAAATTATACTTATCAACACTTTTTATCAAACACACCAACTACTTATTATTACTTTCGAAAAAGGGTCAAATTTACCCCCACTACTATTTTTTATTGTTTCAGTTTACCCTCCGTTATACAATTCGGTCATCCATGCCCTTCCCGTTATACTATTAATCAAAATTACCCCTATTTTTAACGGAGGGACACGTGGCGAGCATAAGGACTCAAACCCACACCCAATTTTAATACCCGATTTGTTTGGATAGCCCCATCCAATTTCAACCCGATTTATACCCCTCACCCCCCCCCCCCCCACCCCTCCAACTGAATCCTCAACAATTTTCTGTATCCATATACCACCATAAGCAACCCACACAACAGAACCATCCCCTCCTCCATTAATCCCAACCAATATTCACTGTAACCACAACAATGAGATACATAAAAATTCAATAAAATTCTATTTTTTGCTAAAACTCACCTTTTGGGGATGATGAAAAAAGTATTTCAAAAGTAAAAAATCATAGCAGCTCCAGCATTCATAAAAAAGAGAAATGGAAAATCCAAATTTACATGAAAATTTTCAGCTTTTGCTACAAACCCACTTATGGGTGATACCAGAAAATATTTTTCAAGTGTAAAAATCATAATACATCTCCATGAACTAACTGAAATAGCAAAAGAGGAAACCCAAAAAACTCAATAAAGTTCAAAACTTTTGTAGAAAATCAAGTGTGTGTTTCAAGAAAGTTCACAAAATTATAAATAGAGCACGTATAAGAAAAAAGTTACAGTTTATGCCTTAATAATTGCACGAAGGGAATGAAGGGAAATGGAATTAAATTGAGGATTAGAAAGAAATAGTGATTTTTGGAGAATAGGTATGAAGAGCTCTAGTTGAATAAGCTAAAAAAATTGCTTCTCGTTGCTCCGGCGCCGCCGATGATGAGGGTGACACCATGATTTCCCCCCATCGTAGATGGTTCAGCCACGCCCGGTGCCACGAAATGATGTGACCTTTGAATGCAATAAGTGAATATTCAAATGTGTATTTTGGTAGTTTCAACCTCCGGCTAGATCCGAGAATAGAATGAAAGATTGATAAATTGTTACTTATATATGGCACCACTAGTTGAAAAGATAAATCAGTTGAGTGCCATGAGAAACAAAATACTTGCAACTGAGAATGATTTTCGGTGACCTTGGACTCTTATATACAAGAAAGAGGAAGAAGTTGAAGAAAGTTGATCAGAACTAATCCAACCGTGTATTTGGTGTTTGTGGGTCGGGTTAAAATTGGGGCGGTTAATAAATGGATCCGGATATTTTAAATGGGGCTAGATTTGAGTTCTTATGCTCGCCACGAATCCCTCCGTTAAAAATAGGGGTAGTTTTGATTAATAGTATAACGAGAAGGGCATGGATGGCCGAATTGTATAACGAAGGGTAAGCTGAAATAATAAAAAATAGTAGAGGGGTAAATTTGACCCTTTTCCGTATTAGTTTCACACTACTAGAAATTAATCATTCTGCGTCACAGTTTGGAGACGGAATTCCGTCTCTGAGCGTCCTTCGCTTTTAAGCGCGTCGTTGGACTGCTTGGAGACGGAATTCCGTCTCCAAATGCAAAAGTAGCTGACACACTGACACATTCTTGGAGACGGAATTCCGTCTCCAAGACTGTGTCAGAACGCGTTAACTTTTGCATTTGGAGAGGGAATTCCCTTAGGGGTGACATTCAGAAGTGTGAGAAGATTTTGACAGTTCTTGGTACTAGAGACACCTTAGGGGTGCAGTGTGCTTCTTTCAGATTATCGGGAGATGCGGAGACATGGTGGGTCTCCATGATGCGGCAGAGGTCTAGTGACCTCCCTCCTTTGTCTTGGGCTGAGTTCGTGTCTATGTTCATGAGCAGGTTCGTGCCCCAGAGTCAGCACGATGCTCAGAGGCGCGAGTTTGAGGGGTTGAGGCAGGGAAACCTGTCTGTTTCAGAGTATGACACCAGGTTCTTGTGGTTGTCTCAGTTTGCGCCGGCTATGGTGGCTCAGGAGAGGGACAAGGTCCTCCGGTTTGTTGAGGGTCTTCATCCCCGCTTGCAGGTAGCTGTTGCCCCTGATATGGGCAACAAGTCATATTTTGAGATAGTTGATGTGGCGCGGCGGATGGAGGATATCTTCGCCAGGGCTGACGCGGAGAGGGCGGCCAAGAGATCGCGTCAGTCTGGTGGGTATAGTGGATCCGCTCAGAGGGGTCAGGGTCATCAGGGCCGTTCTCAGTCTAGGCCCCAGGCTGCTGCTTTGCCTGCCCAGGATTTTTCTTCAGAGACCCCGAGGCCTCAGTCATCCCAGAGGTGGGGTGGCTCTTCGCAGTCTGGTCCGCCGCAGTACGGGAGGTGCCATCAGAGGCATCATGGGAGGTGTTCGTCTGGAGGTGGTCATGGCAGAGGTGGTAGAGGCGGTAGAGGAGGTAGAGGTGATGGATGTTTTGAGTGTGGGTCTCCAGAGCACTATGTCAGGAGTTGCCCTTATGTTTCATCAGGTCGCCAGGGATCCGCAGCTATGGTACCATCTGGTCCTCAGGCCGCCAGGCCCGTTTCTCAGATTCCTCCTAGACAGCAGTCTCAGAGAGCTCCGGGTTCAGGAGGCTCGGCGCAGGTCTATGCTATGACTCGTCAGGATGCTAAGGCATCCAATGATGTCATCACAGGTATTATTTCTGTCTGTGGCCGCGATGCTTATGCTCTTATTGATCCGGGGTCTACCTATTCGTATGTGTCGCCGGGATTTGCCCCTTGCTTGGGCAGGGATCTGGTCTTCTTAGATGATCCCTTTATGGTTGCCACCCCTGTCGGGTCTTCTATATATGTAGATAGGGGTTATCGGCAGTGTATGATCTCCATCTGTGGTGTAGAGTCCTTAGTGGACCTGATGCTGCTCGATATGTCTGATTTCGATGTCATTATGGGCATGGATTAGCTGGCTTCCTGTCATGCGACTTTGGATTGCCATGCCAAGTCCGTGACGATCGGGGTAGAGGGTGAGTCTCGGGTTGTATGGAGAGGTTCCAGGCCTTCTCCGAAGAGTAGGATCATTTCTTTCTTGGAGGCGCAGAGGATGATATCTAGTGGGTGCGAGGGATATATTGCTTCAGTTCGGGATGTCCGGGCAGATGAGTTATCCCTTGATAGAGTTCCGGTTGTTTGTGAGTATCCGGATGTGTTTCCTGATGATTTGCCGGGTTTGCCGCCTATGCGGGAGATAGAGTTTTGCATTGATCTATTGCCAGGCAGTCAGCCTAAATCTATTCCCCCGTATCGTATGGCTCCTGTTGAGTTGAGGGAGCTGAAGGAGCAGATTCATGATTTGCTCGATAAGGGCTTCATTAGGCCCAGTGTGTCTCCATGGGGTGCCCCGGTATTATTTGTGAAGAAGAAGGATGGCTCTATGCGGATGTGTATTGATTACCGGCAGCTGAATAAGGTTACTATCAAGAATAGGTATCCTTTGCCGCGTATTGATGATTTGTTTGATCAGCTTCAGGGTGCTACCTTCTTCTCGAAGATTGATTTGAGGTCGGGGTATCATCAGTTGAGGATTCGATCCGAGGACGTTTCCAAGACTGCTTTTCGTACCCGATATGGCCACTATGAGTTTCTGGTGATGTCTTTCGGGCTTACGAATGCCCCAGCTGCTTTCATGGATCTGATGAACCGAGTGTTCAAGGCCTACCTTGACTCCTTCGTCATTGTGTTTATCGATGATATCTTGGTTTATTCGAGGAGCAGGGAGGAGCATGAGCAGCATTTGAGAGTTGTTCTTCGGACTCTGAGGGATCAGCAGTTGTGTGCCAAATTCTCCAAGTGTGAATTTTGGCTCAGTTCTGTATCTTTCCTAGGTCACGTGGTGACCAAGGATGGGGTGTGTGTTGATCCGAAGAAGATAGAGGTCGTTCAGAGTTGGCCTAGGCCTACTTCTCCTACAGAGATTCGGAGTTTCTTAGGCTTGGCAGGTTATTATCGGCGGTTCGTCGAGGGGTTTTCTTCTATTTCAGCACCTCTGACGAAGTTGACCCAGAAGAATGTTCCTTTCCTGTGGTCCGATGCCTGTGAGTCTAGCTTTCAGAAGCTTAAGACTCTGTTGACTTCAGCGCCAGTGTTGGCCTTGCCTAGTGGATCCGGGGGATTCACCGTATATTGTGATGCTTCGGGTGTTGGCCTGGGTAGCGTTCTGATGCAGGAGGGTAAGGTGATAGCTTATGCCTCGAGACAGCTGAAGGTCCATGAGAAGAATTATCCTGTCCATGATTTGGAGCTGTTAGCTGTCGTGTTTGCACTGAAGTTGTGGAGGCACTATCTTTATGGCGAGCCATGTGAGATATTCACCGATCATAAGAGTCTCCAGTACTTGTTCACTCAGAAGGACTTGAACGGGAGACAGCGCCGCTGGTTAGAGCTGCTGAAGGATTATGATCTTTCTATCTGGTATCATCCCGGAAAGGCTAATGTTGTAGCCGATGCCTTGAGTAGGAAGTCCATGGGTAGCCTCGCCTATCTTGATGCTGATATGAGGCCATTGGCCCGTGAGTTGCAGGCTTTGTCCATTAGTGGGGTTCGGTTTGATGATTCTGTTCCAGGCCGGGTGCTTGCATATGTGGGGTCACAGTCGTCTTTAGCTTCCCAGATTCGGGAAAGGCAGTTCGAGGATCCTTATCTGAGAGATCTCCGGGACAGGGTCCTGAGTGGGGGAGTGTCCTCATTCGTGATTGGTGATGATGGTGCTTTGCGGCTTAACGGCCGGGTATGTGTTCCAGCCATTGTGGAGCTGAGGCAGATGATTTTGGCAGAGGCTCACAGTTCGAGATATTCCATTCATCCGGGTACTGCGAAGATGTATCATGATCTTCGAGAGCTGTATTGGTGGAAAGGGATGAAGAGGGATGTTGCTGATTATGTATCTCGGTGTTTGAATTGCCAGCAGGTGAAGTATGAGCACCGGAGGCCAGCCGGGGTGACCCAGTCTATGCCCATTCCCGAGTGGAAGTGGGAGCAGATCACTATGGATTTCGTAGTTGGTTTGCCGCTGACCGTGGGTAAGCATGATTCGGTGTGGGTAGTAATTGATCGACTGACGAAGTCGGCTCACTTCATTCCAGTGAGGACTACTTATACCTCGGAGCGTCTGGCTCGTATCTTCATTGAGCAGATTGTGAGATTGCATGGTGCTCCTGTTTCTATCATTTCTGACCGAGGTGCTCAGTTCACAGCTCAGTTTTGGAGATCTTTTCAGAGAGAGCTGGGTACTCGGGTCGATCTCAGCACTGCATTTCACCCGCAGACTGTTGGCAAGTCTAAGCGGACCATTCAGATCCTCGAGGATATGTTGAGGGCGTGTGCTATTGATTTTAGAGGCCATTGGGATAGCCATTTGCCGCTAGCAGAGTTTGCATATAATAATAGCTATCATGCTTCTATCCAGATGGCTCCGTTTGAGGCATTGTATGGTCGGAGATGTCGCTCGCCTATCGGTTGGTTCGAGTCTGGTGAGGTCCAGGTGTTGGGGCCCGATTTGGTGCAGCAGACCTTAGATAAGGTCCGGGTTATTCAGGATCGACTCCGCACGGCTCAGAGCCGGCAGATATCGTATGCAGATCGGAGGCGGAGAGATCTTGAGTTCATGGTTGGGGACCGGGTATTCCTCAGAGTGTCGCCCATGAAGGCTGTTATGAGATTTGGGAAGAAAGGCAAGCTCAGTCCTAGGTTCATTGGGCCTTTTGAGATATTGGAGCGCGTTGGCGCCGTTGCTTATAGACGGGCTTTGCCTCCCTCTCTGTCTGTTCATCCGGTGTTCTATGTGTCCATGCTCCGGAAGTATGTTCACGATCTGTCTAATGTGATCGATATGGCTTCCGTGGAGGTAGATGGCGACTTAGCTTATTCGGAGGAGCCTATTGCTATTGTGGCTAGAGAGGTCCGTAAGATGAGGTAGAAGGTGATCCCGCTTGTGAGAGTTCAGTGGGGGCATCACTCCATTGCCGAGGCCACTTGGGAGCTTGAGTCCGAGATGCGTGAGAGGCATCCGCGCTTGTTCGATGATTCAGGTATGAAATCCTTGTATTTTCTAAGCCTGAATTTGCATTTTTAAGTTTTATTGATTTCGGGTGGTACCGAGGGGTCCTCGAAATCCGTGCCAGCTCCGTGGCTAGTGTGTGGATCCTACCTTAGACTTAGGCTCGTCCGAGGACGGCCGAGAGTCTAAGTGGGGGAGAATGTAACGACCCTCAAATAGTCGTTACGGGATCCGGGACCTCGATTTGCGTGTCGACAGTCCTAAAAGCTCCGTTAGGTCATTTATGACCCGTCTGTGAAATCTGAGTCGAAACGGAGTCCGTTTGATAGGTTTTCGAGAAAAGGATCCGTTTATGAAATTCCGGAAAGGAATTTGGGGTTTCGATAGGTCGTTTTGGGTAAACGAACCCCGATGGAAAATCCGAGCGCACCGTTAGGTCCGTCTCGTCATTTATGATATGTAGCAACCTTCAAAATTGAAAACGGACCTCGTTTGATAGGACTTTTGATAAAGTCCCCGTTTCGGAAGTTTAAAAGAGTTAAAAGAAGTTTCCGAGCTCGATTTGAGCAAATGAGCTCCGATGAGAGATCCGAAAGTTCCGTTAGGTTCGTATAGTCATTTGTGACTTGTAGCAACTTTCGGAATTGGATTCCGAGGTCGTTTGGTTAAATTTCGCTATTTTGGCGAAAGTCAAAAATTGAACTTTTGCCGTGGGACCCACTTTTTGAGTTCTGGAGGTCCGAATTGAGTTCCGTCTTGACGAGCATGTCACCCAAGTATTTTATGGCTTGTGTGAAAAATTTGGGATCATTCCGAGCTTCGTAGGGTCCCGTTTTGCCCCTAAAACAGTAGAAAATCTGGTGCGACTTTTCTGTTCTGTTTTGGCTCAAACAGCCGGATAAAAGCTGATTTTCCGGCCAATCCGTAAGGAATTAGGAAAAACTCAAAACATGAAAGTTGTAGCCCTTTGAGTTTTGGTTCTAATGGCACCGGTTTCAGGTAATTTGAACATTCCTATCAAAAGTTATGATTTTTTCAAAAGAAGCTGTCACAGAGGCAAATAAAAAAACTGCTATAAAAAGGCCATTTCGGTTCATAACTTATAATAATCATTTGGTGAGCTCTTGAGGCGATTTTTGGGTATTTCTTGAAGACCCAATCATACTTACACTTAAGGTAAGCCCTTTCAATCCATCTTTATGTTGATTAACACAAGAATCAAAGGGTTGATTCTTGGAAATGGGTTAGAACCCTAGATTCTTAAGAATTGGGGAAAGACATCGAGCAAGGCTCGCATGTGGAATCTAAGTGTACTTTTGGACTCACGGGAGCGTGGGGAGTCCGGAAAAGTACATTTTGTAAATTTAGGGCTCGGCCCTACCCGGGGGCATTTTGGTAATTTTTACCCTAGGATGCCTATAGGCTTAAATAGCTATAATTGAGCGCTCATATGTGCTATATCTTGTCTTAATAGACCTAGTGGAGAGTCCTTCGCGGACAAGGCGAGCGGGAAAGGAGATTCTTCCCGGCATTTGAGCCCGAATTTCGAGGTAAGTGAGACTTGACCTCTATTGTGCTTGTGGACTCTTCCTTCATGCTAGTATGCTTTATGTACGCATATATATACCTAACAATGGTTAGGATTAATGATGTGAATTACTTGCTATTATTGTTTGTTATAAATAGCGAGATCGTGACTCGACCGAGGTATGTGCCGGTCTAAACGCTACGTCGAGGTAGCTTAAATTTATATCGTAGTAACGCTTGCTACGCCATGCTTAGATAGCAAGAACTTGGGACATGGCCGAGGATGTTGCCGGCATGTCATGATAAATGTCTTGCCGAGGATTTTGCCGGCTTTTGTATGATATTGGTACTTGATTTGTTCACGTGCCGGGTTGGGTAGTGCTGTCTATACGTAACCTTGGGTTGGACGACATGGGAGTAGGGATTGTACCCCCAAACTGTGGTCGGGTTAACCTTCGCCTTACGTTCAGCTAGCATAACCAACCTGGGTTACGGTGACTGTGAAATATTATCGTTATTAATATTTCTGTTATTATTTCTGTTATTGTTATTAATGTCGTGGATATTAATACTGTTAGAGGGACACTTGACAGGGGGTGTGGTGTCGCCTATACTATGAGATGTGTCACACTTGACAGGGGGTGTGGTGTGGACACTTGATCTTTGAGATGTGACACACTTGACAGGGGGTGTGGTGTGGTCACTTGATTTATTGAGATACGACGCACTTGACAGGGGGTGTGGTGCGATCGTAGACAGATTTGAGATGAGCCAACGACTACGGGTCGTTGGTCTACTTATTCATGATTGTGATAGTGACTTCGGGTCACGGTATATGGTTGATACTTAGTAGTGGTGTTGCTAGTCCATCGTAGGTCTAGGTTAGTCGGCACGGGAGTAGAGATTAGACCTCCAAACCGCCGCTGAGTTGACCTATGCCTTACGTTGGATGGGCATAATCCTTGAGAGTTCTGGTTACTACTTGTGTGTATGGAATGGGTTACATCTATTTGTGATTTCACTACTTTATTGTATGATTACTATAGTATGTTGTTGCTTATGATGCATGTAGCGACTTGTCCCGCAAGGGTACCTTAGCGGGCCTGTCAGTGATCTTACTGGGCTTCGGCTCATAACTTACTCTGCTACGTGCGCAGGTCCTTCATCCAGTCAGCAGCCCAGACGTTAGCGGTTCCCGAGGCTTCTGAGACTTTTGATTGAGGTGAGCCGACCACACAGACCGTGGTGGCATACCGCCGGAGTCACTTAGAGATAGGACTCAGATTTCTTTGATGTATATTCATACTTTATTGAGTCACTCTTAGAATGCTCCAATTCTTTTGTGGATATATTCTTTTGGACTTCACCCTTTTATATTTATATATCCATTTATGATCTTTTCACATTATTGTTCTTTTCCGCATCTTGTTTCATTGGTTCGCCTAGGCAAATGTTGTTTAGGTGCCATCACGAGCCCTTGGAAATTGGGTCGTGACATTGTCTGTACTTATAAATAGGGCCCAATGATAAATCACAAAACAGTGGATGATTGACGCCGTTTTCAGGATTGTGCACCTAACATGCATACACTTGTAGATTTATAAGTTAAAACATACTTGCGTATAGTATTCACCAACGGGATATGTGCCACTAAAATACTTACGTATTCTCTAAACCACTCTGAAAATTTGGTCGTCACAGCATCGTGCCCAAAGTTAGTGACAAATAAACTGCTATGCACAACAACAATATTCAGGATGTAAAAATTAATATATGTATTAACCTTTTTTTTTATGTAGAAACTGACAAATACCTATAAAAAGGTTGCACTTCTGGGCAATTCAGCAGTACATGTGTCGTAGCAACTTGTCTATCGATGTCGCTGAATGGTTTTGTGCAACCTTTTTCTGATCCTCGACCGGGATGATTGAATATGGAAAAATGAGGATACAGTGAATTGCCGCTTCCACCATCATCATGTCGGTTAGGCCTGCGACTTAGAGAAGGTACTTCGGCCCCAAAATAATAAGAACAGAAATGCGACGTTTCCCTAACAAGATAAGCCTCACATATCGACCCCTCAATTCTATTCCTATTTTTTGCAGTCCGCTTACATTTGCCAATAGTCCTGTATAACAAAGATAGCCATATAATTTAATAATGAATTAAAAAATATTAAATATAGGAGGAAATCTATGATATGCATTACCTTTCAGTAGGATACATCCACCTTCCCTGAACCGGGCCTCCAAGTCTTGCTTCTTCAACAAGGTGCATAGGCAGATGTTCCATAACATTGAAGAAACCAGGGGGAAATATCTTGGTCAATTTAGTAGAGATCACATGAATATTACTTTCCATCAATTGTAGATTTTCTTCCCTCAATGTACTAGAACACAAGTCCTTGAAAAACACACTCATTTCAGTGAGTGGTTTCCAAATTGTATCAGGCAAGCCATTGAATGCAATTGGCAACAAATTTTCCATGAAAACATGACAATCATGGCTTTTCATTGCCGTAAGCTTACCTTCTGTCATGTCGACACATTTGGATATATTCGATGCGCAACCATCAGGAAACTTAATATTCTGTATCCACTCACAAATCATTCTTCTCTCCTCCAAGTCAAAAGTGTAGTTCGCTGATGGCTTGCGCACCTTAACCCCATCTGATTGTAGGTGCAATTCAGGTCGTCGACAATATGCCTGAACATCTAACCTTGCCTTCAAGTTGTCCTTTGTTTTGTTATTGACATCCATCACAGTGTTAAAGACAGCATCAAAAAAGTTTTTTTCAATATGCATTGGATCCAGATTATGCCTAAGAAGATTGTCCTTCCAATAAGGAAGTTCCCAAAATATGCTCTGCTTTGTCCAATTATGTGTAACACCAAAACCTGCTATTCTAGGCAATGGTTGCTGCTCCGTTACCTTGGGATACCCCTGAACCCGAGACCAAACTTCATGCCCCGTCAACCTCTGTGGAGGATCATCAAAATCCTCCTTGTTCTTCATGAATGCACTAGTGTTTCTCCTAAATGGATGGTCATCTGGCAGAAACTGGCGCTGACAGTCGAACCATGTACGCCCATGTTTCAAATAAAATGCTTTTGTATCTTCCATACAAATAGGACAAGATAGCTTACCAGCAGTGGATCAACCAGACAATATGCCATATGCAGGGAAATCATTAATTGTCCACATCAAACAAGCATGCAATCTAAAGTTTTGTTTCAAGGAACAATCATATGTTACAACACCATCACGCCACAATATTTGTAACTCATCAATCAAAGGCTGCAAGAATACATCAATAGAGCTTTTTGGGTTACTAGGACCAGGGATAATACAAGTCAGGAAAATATATGGACTTGTCATACACATTTCTGGGGGTAGATTATACGGTGTGACGAATACAGGCCAGCAAGAATATGGTGCAGCAGAGACAGCAAACGGAGTGAACCCATCAGAACTTAAACCCAACCTGATGTTTCTAGGTTCACTTGCAAATTCAGGATACACTCTATCAAAATGCTTCCATGCTTCTCCATCAGACGGATGACATAGAATACCAGATTGTCGTTTACGTTCATGATGCCATCTCATATGAGGAGCAGAACTCATTGATGAATACAACCTCTTTAACCTTGGTATAAGAGGTAAGTAATGCATCGCTTTTACTGGGACCTATTTCTGTTTAGAATTTTTGACTGGCTTGTAGCGAGCCTCACCGCAAAACGTACAAAATTGCTTATCTTTGTTTTCTTTGTAGTATAACATGCAACCTTTTTGACAGCAGTGAATTCTTTCTGAAGATAGCCCTAAAAACGAAACCAACTTTTTTGCATCGTAGTACGAGGAAAGCAATCCCAAGTTACTTATGTTTAGTTCATTCAAGAGTCCAATGATCTCATCCATGCCTCCTTGAGATATGTTATAATCTGATTTAATACTAAGCAACCTAACTGCCACCGACAGCTTTGAATGACTTGCCCCCTCGTAAAATGGGTGACTTGCTTCTTCCAACTGTTCATAGAAGAGTTTCGCCTCATTATTGGGAATCTCCTCAACATTCGGTTGAGAGGGTTCCCCTTGGTACATTCCAAACGCATCATTCAACATCTCATTCATAGGATAGTTATACCCGACATAGTCATTTTGGAAGTTCTCTCTATGGACACTAGGGTTACACTCTCCATGTGCAGTCCACACAAAATAATTTGGCATAAATCCTTTTCTATAAAGGTGCAACACGACATTTTCAATTGGTTGCACGTGGCTACACTTGCATTTCACACAAGGACATTTGATTGACCCCCCTCGTATATATTCAGGAAGTAATTTAGCTTTAGCAATAAACCCATCAACCCCATCTACATAATTTTTCCTCAAACCCATATTTTCATAGAACATATTGTACATCCAACTACGATTTTCATCATGTTCCATCTACAAAAGTTGCAAACAAATAAATATAAATCAATTCAACAAATTATAGCAATTTTTCTAGCAAACTATAGGTGTATAACATTATTATTAAATTATGTTGTATATTAATTTTTTAATTAACTAACTAAATCAAACTCCCTACATTTATTTTATTTGTCATGTTCAATAACATTGTTCTTAATTATTTCTTTCTAATTATTCTTGCATTAAATTTATCTACTTTATATTATTTTTCTAACTATTTCTAAATTTCCAAGAACTAATGACATTTAATTTCTAATAATCCAATCTAACAAATATTAAACAAGTATACAAACATGATAGAATTATATAATAAATTCAATATTGATATATAATGGAGTGTCAAAGTTGGTATTGGGGTGGGAAAAATGGGGGCCAAATTCATGGATGGGAAAAATGGGGAGGGAAAAATAATTTGAATTATAGCTAAAAATAATGGGGAAGATGAAGAAAAAACTTACTTGAATAAATTGGGGATGACTGGGGATGTTTTTGCCGGGGAGGGAACAAATTCACCGTGGAGGGAGTAGCTTCGCCGGACGGAGCAGTGACTGCTTTGGGGGAGGGGTTTTTTAATTTTGGGGAGAGGATACTGAATGTGGAAGCTAGAAGGAGCGGGTTATAATTATGAGTGGGAGACGGAATTCCGTCTCCAACTCTAAAAAATTTAATTATTTTTTTATTCTTTCAGTGATTGGAGAGGGATTGGAGGCGGAATTCCCTCTCCAATCAGTTGGAGAGGGAATTCCGTCTCCGACCTCTTTGTAGCATTTTCACCGATTTCTAGTAGTGTCAACACTTCTATCCAAACACGTAGTTGTTTATTTATTAAATCAGCTTCAGCAGCTAAAAGTGTTTTTCAGCACTTGATGCTTGTCAGCCACTTTAAATCAGCTAATCTAAACGGGCTCTACATATATGTACTCAAATTTCTCCATGAATTAATCATCCTGCAATTAATTACTCCTAACATAAATGAGAGGACGTCCTCCATGCCATTTTGGTAATTGTATCTTAACTACTCTCTCTGTTGATTTTACTTATCCTCGTTCAGTTTTTCACTCCCACTAAGAAAAGATTCAACTTGACTAATATACCCTTATTAATGATACTTAATTCAATTAATTGGGAAGTGATTTGAAAATTACAAGATCTTTAATATCAAAGGTAATATAGGAAAAATATGGCTAATTCTCTCTTGAATTGCTAAAAACACAAGTAAAAATAAAATTTGATTTTGAAAAAATTGGATAAGTAAAAATAGATGGAGGGAGTACAGTGTAGTAAAAGATACTTACACATCAAATCATTTATTGTACGTATAAGGTAATTAGAAGAATTTTTTTTATGATAAACATTGCTAATTAATAACTATCTAGTTAACGAGTAAGTAACCCACTAGCTATAAAGGTTACATTTAGATAGTTGAAAGAATATTGCTAATATCATTTAGCTGTTTACCAAAACCCCAAAAAAAAAATTAATAATGATAAAATAAAATTTGTTGTAAATATATTATAAAAGAGCAGTAAAATAAATGCGAATAGTAATGATATGGAGAGAGTTTATTGCAATAATATATTGGTAGATATAAGTAGGACTTCTTCTTTTCATTTAACTGTGTCTTCGTCATAAGGATTGTACTTTATTTATAGTATTCAAAAGCATTTCCCAAATACAAGAATTGATGGCTTCTTAATTAATTGATATATGGAATGAGTGATAACAAAAACCGTGAATGAATTAGATATCCACATTCCCTGGATTTTATAACACACCCCCTTGGATGTCCATTGATAGATAATGGGCCTCGTTAAAACCTTGCTAGGAAAAACCCAGTGAGAAAAAGCCTAGTGAAGGAAAAAGAGCACACATATTTTGTAATACGCATTTAGAGCTGCCTCATTAAAAACCTTACCAAGAAAACTCAATGGGACAAAACTTAGTTAAGGGAAAAAGAGTGCAGCGCGTATTTCACTCCCTGATGAAGACATTGCTTTTATATCTCAGAGACGACGCATTCCAATCTTGTATATCAACTTCTCAAATGTTGAGGTTGACAATGCTTTAGTGAACAAATCCGCCAAATTATCACTTAAACGTATTTTTCGGACGTCTATTTCACCACTATTCTGAATATCATGAGTGAAAAAGAATTTTGGTGCAATGTGCTTTATTCTGTCTCCTTTGATATATCCTCCTTTCAGCTGAGTTATGCATGCAGTATTATCTTCATATAATATAGTTGGAATTCCCATTTGCAAAGAAAATCCGCATATTTTCTGAATATGTTGAGTCATCAGTCTCAACCAAATGCATTCACGACTTGCTTCATGAATGGCCAATATCTCTGCATGATTTGAAGAAGTAGCAGCAATAGTTTGTTTTATAGAACGCCATGATATAGTTGTGTCTCCACATGTAAATAAATAGCCTGTTTGAGAGCATCCTCTATGTGGATCAGACAAATCTCCAACATCTGCATAACCAGTTAATTGTGACTTGCATTCATTTGAATAAAACAATCCCTTATCAATAGTCCCTTGGAGGTATCTATGCTTAATACCGTTTCAGTGTCTTCGTGTTGGGGAAGAACTAAACCTTGCCAATAAGCTTACAGCAAAAGATATATCCAGCCGAGTATTATTAGCAAGATACATCAGTGCACCAATTGCACTAAGATATGGTACTTCAGCGCCAAGAAACTCTTCATCATTTTCACAAGGTCGGAATGGATCTTTATTTACATCAAACGACCTCACAACCATTGGGGTGCTCAGCGGATGTGATTTATCCACGTAAAATCTCTTGAGAATATTTTCAGTATATGTTGATTGATAGATAAATATTCCTTTTGTCAAATGCTCAATTTGTAGGCCAAGACAAAATTTAGTCTTTCCAAGGTCTTTCATTTCAAACTCTTTCTTCAAACACTCCATAGCATTTGAGAGTGCTTCATGAGTTCCAATAATATTTAATGGAAAAATGGCTAAAGTACACCCCAAACTATGACTTTTTTGCCAACTTGACACCGCAACTTTGCGGGGGTCCTATTACCCCCTTGAACCCCATCGAAGTGTAACTAATATACCACCGCGACCATTTTTTTACCAGATTATATCTATAGATCCGCGCGTGTATTGCACTCGGTGCAATATTAATTTTCATTTAATTAAAATCCCCAAAATCTTTTAATCTTCCCCTTTTTCATTTACTTTGTACATTTACCTTTTTCATTTTCCCCTATTCATTTACCCGTTCCTTCAACTTCAGACGATTCCTTCAACTTCAGACGAAAATTTGCTCGAATTTTGTCCAATTTTTTTGGTAAAATCTAGTCAAAAATACTATACGAAATGTGATGTTGGTGTGAAGAACATACTAGACGACGTGCAATCAAAGATTTACAGGTTAGTGTTTCTCTTTTACTGTTTTTGTTGTATCGTTTAATCTGTGCCCTAATGGGTTTAATTTATTCTTTAATCTGCTAATTTGGGTTAAATTAGAGTATGTAGTGGTTGAATTTAATACTCTTTTACTTGATTAGGTTTGTTCCCTATTTTGTTACATGCACAGTATCTGATGCAAAAATTGGGGGTTTTTGTTGTCGTGTTTGAGTAAAGTAGTATTTTTTCTGGTGTTCTTGGGTTCCTCACGGTTTAGTTGTTTTCTGCATGCTATAATTTATTAGGAATTTTAGTCGATTGGATTAGGGTATATTTTAATCGCAGTCTTTGCATGCTATTTCAGGATCTAGTATGTCTTTTACGTTAATTACACTAAGATGGTTTCATCGTGGGGTTATTGATTTTGGTCCCCCACCAGAATATGTGGGAGGGACCGTAAGAGAATATTATGATGTGGATGTTGACAGAATATCCTACTTTGAGTTACTGGACTACGTTAAAGACCTAGGATATTTACCAAGCTGTGACTTTTATGCTAGGTCACCTTTGGATGGTAATTTGGTATTAGTTAAAAGTGATAGGGACATTTGTGAACTTTGCTCTTGGTTAGATAATGGAGATATTATGGATGTGTTTGTGTCCCATGAAGTTAATGATCCATCTGTGCTTAGACTGTTGGAGTATAAAACAGCCTCTTCTGAACCTGAACATAACCCTAATCCACAATCTCCTATTCCTTATCCACAACCTACTAACCTTGATCCCCAGTCTCCTATTCCTGATCCACAGCCTACTAACTTTGATCCCCACTCTCCCAATCTTGATCCCCTCGCCCCCTAACCTTGATCCCAGCCTTCCAACCCTTCAAATATTGATGGTGAGGCTTTTGACACTATTAATCCTATTAACGAGGATTTAGGTGTTGGATCTGGTTCTAATGTTGACATTGAAGAAGGTAACAACTGTTCTAGTGATTTTGAAATTGATAGGTTATTTGGAGAAGCTGACTTAGACTATGGCAGTGATATACATGAGGAAGATAGAAACATAAGGGAGGAGAAGAGGATATTTCATAGGGAAAAAAGGAAGACTAGAGGGACACATAGTAAGCAAATTCCTACTGGTGAAAAGGGGGCAGACCTTGGGTATGATGAGACTAATGCTGGGAAGAGAGAAATTTAGAGGGCAAACATGGGGGTGATGAAGAGTATTATCCTAGTGATGAAGCTGCTTCTTTTGAAACAGATGATTCTGATGATTTTGAGAATGGAGAAGACATGGGACAAGTGGTAAATAAACCTCCTAGAAAAAAGAAATCCAACAGAGTTGTGTTTGATCCTACATCTGAGTTAATTATGTGGGAATTAGGGTTATTTTTTTAGAGTATTTATCAGTTTAGGGAGGCAGTCACTAGGTATGCAATTCAAGAAAAGGTGCAGATTGAAAAACATGTGAATGAGCCTACCAGGGTGAGTGTTAGGTGTTGTACTAAGGCCTGCAAGTGGAAGTTGTATGCAAGTGTTGATACATTAACCACATATTTTATTGTAAAAACATATAACCCATTTCATAAGTGTGTCACTTCAAATTACAACTATCTTTGCAATGCTAAGTTTCTTGCCAATCATTTTAAGGAAAAAATAGAACAACATCTAGACATAAAGATAGTGGAGTTTCAAGCTATGATTAGAAAGGAGTTGGATATGCATGTTGGTAAGACAACAGTTAGAAGAGCTAGATCAAAGATAATTAAGCAGATTATGGGTGATCATATTGAGGAGTTTGGAAGAATCTATGATTACAGGGATAAGATATCGAGGACATGTTGACACCCAATTTTGTCCCTCCATTTGTCGCAATTTGGCTATATTTAATTAAAATCGATAATAGTAATTTTTCAAATAAAACTGCATTAGACAACATGCATTTACGTGTGTAATATTATTATTAATTTTCTATTTATATAATATTTATTTAATTGTGATTATAATTACGTAATTGCATTCATTTAGGCTATTTTCTAAAATACATATTCTATTTGCGCAATTTAATACATTACGACATCATTTATATAATTATCTGTGGCTATTTATATTTAAATAATTATTATATCTGAGTTCATACATTTGCTTATAATTATTTACAAAATTTCTTATTTTTTATACTAATTATTTATATTTATAAGTATTTTAATTAAATACTAGCCATTTTGCTATTTTTACAATTCCATTTCTATTATATTCAGTCCATGTCAATACCCTTTGTCCACGTATATGCCACCTAAGCTCCACATAAGCCTACACCTCACTAAATAAACTCATAGCACAAAGTACACATACATTAAGCATGTGTACAACTCACTGCAGCACCTGGTACAACCCCTCAAAGTACCTATAGCCTTACACATCAGCCACTACATTATACATATGTATACACAGACGCCTGACGTGGCACGATCTGAGCCTTTTATGTCTTAAATCCAACGACTCGTATTATTCCCCCTATTTACATCTATACATACACCCTCACACTCCTAACCCTAAATTCATTTCCCCTCATCCCCTCACCTAAAATCAGCCGTCGATCCCTCCTTGTCCTCTCTCCCCCTTCTCTTCAAAATCCATCAAATCCACTATATCTCCACCTCCACGCCGCTAATCACGCGATCCTTTCTCTCCCTTATCATTTTTTACACAGAAAAAGGGAAGTCAATCATGCCTCTCTCCATTTCTAAGGAAAACGAAAAGGAAGAGAAGGGATCGAGTGAATCATGGAAATTATCAATGTTCATACATAAATAAGGCAAGGATTGGGTTTGGCATTCTATTCTTGGTCAGATCGGGTAACCTCTTTTGGTTTTATATTTTCTATTATTTTTCCTTTTGTTAAGGAAATCTAAACAAGCATGATATCTCGGACATTTTCTGTCTATGCCTATTTTTAGGTTTGATTACATTAACCTTTTGTATCTAAGTTTTTTATATATTTAGATTCACGACTTGTGTCTGTTTCGGCTCTATTTTTGGTTTATATGCCTGAAATGGTTTGAATTTACTATCAGAAATACGTGACAATCTTTTAATAAAAAAGTTATGTGCAAATCCTTAATTAATTGCCTTGATTTAGTCTATAATTTGTATACTTGAATCTCTGAATTTGTATCTAAATTCTTCCTAATTTCGGGAAGTTAAAGATTGCCTATAATCCCTGCATAGCTCCTGATTTCTCGACCTTTCCTTCCCTTGAAGAAGTGATTGACTGATTAATTGATTCTGTCACTGTTTCCATGTCATATTCGTTAGGAATCTGGATTCTGGATAAGTATAAAAGGGGTGACAGATTATCCATTTTTTGATCTCTTCCTGATTTTGTGGATGAAGTTTGGAGTCCACTCTTCTTAATGCTATAAATACCTTTACTCTAGGACAGACACAGACACCTTCTACACAGCTTTTGGACACATTGACACACTTCTTCACATCTACACTTAGACAGCTTTGAAGACAGCCCCTCACCTCTCATACATTTCTCACTTCTTTTCTGTCGAGTGCACACTTCTACACCTCTCACACTTTTACTGATACATCTACATATTGAGAAACACCACTGATGCACTATCTGAAAACACACTGATACATCCTTGAATACCTAATTACACACACACACTGAACCAGACCTGGGAGTACCCTAACAAGCTATAAACACTCTCTACACCTCTCTCACACTGGCAGAACTGCACTTAGATAGACACAGACTTTAGACACCTTTACAAGCTGAACCTAGACAGACCTTACACCTTCACATACTCCTTCTACATCTCTGAAGTACACACAGAGTCTTAGACACACAGAACACCACTCTTTTCTTGTGATTGCTGGAATACACAACTTCACACACAATTTGCACAACCTATTCTCTTCTCTGTCCTGTTATATGCTGAACACCGCCCCTCATCTCTCACTCTCTGGTATGCTGACTCTTTGCTGAATGGTGAGCCAAAGAAAGTTTCTTATGCCCATTGACTTTCCATTAGCTGCTTAATTTACTACTCACAGTTGATATTGAATCCTCCCAGGTATATAAAATTAATGTTTGACCTTTGCTAATTGAATCTGTTTGACTGTCTTACATGAATGCCTAGCCCTTGTTTGTTTTATGTTGGTATCAACTGCTGGCTGGGTCTGTTTTAGGCCATCTCTAACCTTTTATACAGATGCCCAATTAAAACAGGATGATTGAAAGGTCATACCTGTAAAATAATGTGTGTACAAGTTGGCTATGGATGATAGTCTACCCCTGGTTCAATTTGATATGTAGTAGAACTCACAGAATGTTCCTAAAGGGGTAAAGGCCCTGCCCATTCCTTTCTTTACCTTTCTTTTGTTTAAATTGCAATATGTGCTATTCGGTGTATTTGTTAGGAATAGTATTGGGTTGTATATGCATCGTAAGGTTCAAGTTAGTATGTAGGACAGGTATTTCATTCCAGGGGTTGCAAAATGCAATGACATTTGCTAACAGGGGGTCATCTCTAACCCTTCTATTTATTTTTTTATGTGCTAAAAGGCTAAAATTGTGGCATAAGTTGAAAATTAGTTTATTTATGCAAAATAATTTTCTGGAAATTACTTCACTATGTTAACAGGTTCAAAACTGAAAGTTAAATGTCAAATTGGACTAGTTATGCAATTCTACTATATTGGGAATTCAATTATCTTGATAAGAGGTTAAAACTGCAACTCCGTATCAAAATGAGACTGTTTTTGTAAACTGCATATTCAAAAAGGTAAAAGTATTTTTTTTAGTGGCTAAAACTGAAAACTGGTTATCTAAGCAAATGTTACATATTTTGAATATGTAAGTGCATATACTTCTTAAAAGAAGCTAATTTCATAATCTACGCTAAGAGTTGGTTTATTTATGCAAATTGACTATGCTGAAAGCTTAACAGTAGCTTGTGGGCTTTTGAATCTCTATTACATCTCACTTGTTTTAATTTGGAGGCCCACTTTTAAAGCTTTTAAAATTATTTTGCTTACATAAAATTATTTGCTTATGTGTTAACATGACAGTTTATTATTTGGCGCCTAGATGTCTAGATTCGGGGCACTTAATAAACTTAGGAGTCTAGATATTTAAATTAGTAGTCTCAATGGCTTTCGAGACGTTAAGTGGGACGCTAGTAGACTTTTAGGACATTTAAAATATTAGCTAACGCTTTAGTTAAATACTTAAAGAGTATGGAGGTTAAAGGGAATTAAGCCCCTCGGAAATGATGGAAATTACCTGAGCTATATATTGATAGTGGTTCTTGAAACTATTGTCCCTTACGTAAGCTGGGTTCTGATCCGAATAGGATAATAAAACCTAGGGTTACTAATTGGTTATTTATTATTTTATGGCTATTCGTGCAACATGATTACTATTTCAATCATTTATGCAAATATGTTAAATTTTTAAATTGCCTATTTTACTTACTTTGCATCTCATATCTCTTTTGTCTATTATATTTAGATTTTATCCTTTTAAAGCAATATGTTAAACCCAATATAGAAATCGGTCGGGAACCACGTTAAGTGGAACCTAGGAGGTGCCTAACCTCTTCCTTCTAGGTTATTTCGAACATTTACCTGAATCTCTGACTCGTAGACCAACCCAGAGTTAATTCTTTAAATGAAATTAGAAATTAATAGGTGACCTAATACGCCTAGGAAATTTATTAGGTGGCGACTCCAAATCTCTAACTCCAAACGAGTTCACCCAGTCAAATTCGAAACCCGACTCGCCTCGAGTTGAGTCCAAAATTGGGCGACATAATGGCGACTCCACTGGGGATTAAATGTTCTAACCATTACGATTTTTATATTGGGTTTATTATTGCTTTTATTATTTTGTATTCAATACTAACTTTTTCTCTTTGCAGGTAGGTAGCCTTTTATATTTTTGATAATGTGATATTTAGTATATTATTGAGTTATTTGTTGCATATTATTGAATTATTTATTGCATTTCGTTCATACTCCTCCACTCCTGGAAAATTGACACTTGCACACACACAAACGACTACGTGGATCTCACGGTCGTTTCACTCACAAAAAAACCCTTTAGGAGGAACGGTTAGAATTTAGTTGGTCCGTTGTACAGCCAACAATTCTAGACGTTCCAACCCCTTGGTTGTCCGCCTGGGGGAACCCTGTCCTTATCTAGATTAGCCCACTCTTAATGAAGACTCTTTCAGGGATCATTCATCATGTCATATCTAGGACCATTTTTTACTTCGGCTCATGTCTAAGTCTACTACTTCACCATATTTTAATAAACCAAATGGGTTTTCGACCCTTAGGGAGATTTAAATGTATTACGTGTGCATCTATTTAAAGTTGAACGTGTCTAATGTTGACCATTTATTCTCAAAAGTGAGGATCATCCAATTATTTATTTTTGTTGGAGGATGCCACAAGTCGAAAATTTGGAAGATCAAATAAAACAGACTTTAAATTGATTTTTCTACTTTTAGGTAACAAAATTAATTATTTATTTCTATAAATAGAAATCATTATAAAAATCAATTATTTATTTCTATTTGCATATGAAATTTTTTATTTCTACATTTATACAAAACCGATTATTTTATAGAATTATTTTTTGGGTTATGAAAGAAATTAATTTTTCTACTTTTATAAAAACAAAATCATAGACTTTAAAGTAATTTATGTAACTTTATGTAACAATATTACTTATTTATTCCTATTTACTTAAAAAGGAGAAAATGTGTTATTCCTATATTTATTTAATAAAATTATTTTCTATTCATTTTTGGGGTATGAGAACAAATGGGATGACGCACGATACATGTTCAATTTTAAATATCATACTCAAACTTAGGAAGACTTAACATCCTTGGCATGTTAAAGTCCATTAGCCAACTTCGTCCAAATGACGCCTATCATGCATCTTATGTGTGTTGGTCTTGTTAGGCCTACCTCCGACACAAGAGAGGTCCCTTGCATTATAAGGAGTGATATGTTCTGAATTTGGTAATTATTACCTCGACACTAAACTTATTGTTTTCATGTTCAAGTTTTACTCCCACTCCTGAGGTTGACTTATGCACTCTGGCCGAGCATCAGTACCGGACGAGAGCCAAGGGACCAGTTACAACTCCTCCCTCCTCACAAACTAGAAGAAGAGGAAAGCGAAACATCATGTCTGAGTTGAATAATGATGCTCTTAGTGACGATAACATTTGGAATAATGGGACACCCCGCAAACTTGCCTTGGTTGGGTATGATAAACATGTTGTTATTTTAGAGCAAAGAATTAAAGAACTTGAAGAGAAACTGACAATGGCCAGTTTACCCCATACGAGGGAATCAGTCTATCCAAGTGGGTCAGCCCGCCCTAATGGAAAGGACCCTACACACCCAACTGATCCCCCAGTTGTTTACCAAACAACACAACCAGCTCCTTACCAAACAGCACCACCTGCTACCTACCAAACCCCACCAACCGCCACATATCAAGCACCGCCTCCCCATCCAGCACCACTAGGTACTTATTAAGTACTACCTCCTGCATACCCTACTTATCCAAACACAAGCCTACCTCACACCAACACTGCATATCCGCAACCTTACAATCCCATGTTCACTGCTGAAACCAAACAACTTACTTTACCCGTCAAAGACCATAACAACTATGAATGGGCGGAGGATGAAACCAATGATGATGGGACAAAAGAGAAAGTTCGTAAGCTAGAGACAGCCTTTAAGAAGTTTGAGTTAGGCAAAACTACTAAAGGTTTAGCTTATGAAGATTTGTGTATCTATCCTACTCTGAAACTACCTGAAAGGTACAAGAAAGTTTGACTTGTTCAACAGCACTGGAGACCCTATAGTTCATTTGAGAACATATTGACAAGTTGATTGGAGCAGGGGAAGACGAGAAAGTACGAATAAAGCTATTCAGCTGAAGCCTGACTGGAGATGCTTTAAGTTGGTTTTCTAAACAAAAACCAGGCACATGGCTCGGTTGGGAAGATATGGCAGCGGACTTTGTAGAAATATTTGGGTATAATACCGAAATGGTACCAGACCGCTTCTATTTAGAAAAGTTGAAAAGAAAACCCACAGAGACGTTTAGGGAATATGCTATTTGGTGGAGAGCAGAAGCTGCCAAGGTGCAATTCGCCATGAGCGAGAAAGAAATAGTCAACATATTCATTCGCATACAAGAGGATGTATATTACGACAAGTTGTTGCATATGAAGAACCAAATGTTTGCAGATGTAGTGTTGATGGGAAATGACATAGAAGAAGGGTTGAAAAGTGGAAAGATTATTAGCTTAGCTGCATTACAAGCTGCTAATAAGGCTATCCAGACTGGAAATGTAAGTCTCTCAAAAAATAAGAAAGATGGAGTCTCTTTCGTTGCAAACATTCAAGACCCCACTTTCAACCACTATTATCAAACACCACCACCATTCTATCCCTACCTTCACACACCATCTGAAAAATCCGTCTACAACACTCAACCCATTCAGCCTATATTCCATACCCCAGCACCAAGCCGTCCATCATACCAGCAAAATACCCAAACTAACTACCGAAATGCATCACCATACTCTCCTAGGCCGCGCCCTGAGGCGAACCAAAGACCCAAAAGAAACTATACTGCATTAGCTGAATCCCGCACCCAATTGTTCGAAAGGTTGAGAGCTGCTGGGCTTATTGTCCCAATTCCCCAAAAGGTGCCAGACAATCCTTCCCCATACTTTGATTACAGCAAAAGGTGCGCATACCACTCAGGTGGACCGGGGCATGAGACAGAGAGATGTTTTGCATTGAAAGATAAGATTCAAGATCTAATAGATGAAAAGGTCATTCATTTGAAGATGCCAAATGTGCACAACAACCCACTACCCAATCATGGAGAGGAGAAGGTGAATATGACTAACTTCGACAAAGAGTGCAATCTAGAAGGTACAATCGTAAAGGCAAAAACAGTGTTCAATGAATACAAGTTTGGCATGGGGTACATCCTGGTTCACAAAGGAGAAAACACTACAAGAGATTATCATTCACTAGAGCAAATTATTCCAACTCTAAAACATGCATCTATCCTCTCAAGCTACATGAAAACTCTCGAGGGAGGAGGAATTGCCAAAGGAGTTCATGATGTAGAAAATGAGTTGACCGGTCTGAAGGAGCTATTCATAGAAGAATATGATGCAGTCACCGAAAAGCATACTGAGGCCCTGAACATTCTAGAAGCCGAAACTGGAGTTATGCCAAACAATTGAACCTAATCAACATTTCGAAGATGCCGAGAACCTTAGTGGAGCTGGGGCAATAGTCGTTTTCCTAAATAAAACACGACTCCGAGTCGTTAGCTTTTGCTTTCTTTGTTTTTCAACTTTGTTTCACCGTCATTTCCATTCGAAGACTGTTTCTCAAGTCAAATAATAAAATTATTTCCTATTTTTCATTTTTTTATGTATGTATCATTCACGTTCTGCAAAATCATTTTAATTCCATTGAATCTGTGATTGCGATGTGAGAAAGCAATTCAAAACGACGAGCACAAACCGGACTGGTGATTTTGACAAAAGACATTTGAGGAACTTCATGAAAATCTTATAGCAGACAACTGAGGCAAGAGCATATTGAAGAAAATGACTAAGGCGAAACAACAGGAATACATATAAGGATCATAATTAGACAGTCCCAAATGGACTGAAAGCATACTCGAGCAAGTGACGCTCATGGATAGCAAAGAATGAACACAACAAGCAATGGAATGACAAAGGCGTTTACCAAGAAAGCTATAGCAAGACAGTTGGTCCTAGAATACAATTCTCTAAATCAAGACAAAATTGACAAGATCCCTTACTCAGATACAATCAAGAGATACTACAAGTCAAGCAACCTTCATCTTTACTGGATTCGAACTACGTAGAGACCTGATTCCCAAAAGAAGATACATAGGCAGCCTACTCAAGGCACGGTCACATCATAAGAGAATTTTATTAGATACTAGGGCAGAATTCTTTGAGTTCCCCTCAACAAAATTCAAAGAGTACATTATAACACACTGGGGCAGAATTTTTGAGGTCGAATTTTTGAGGGACCTCAAAAATTAAAGGAAAATACAAGCATCACACTGGGGCAGAAATTTTGAGATTCCCTCAAAATTCTAAGATGAAAGATCCTTGAATAACTTATGGATATAGAGGAGATTATACCCAGACAATGTGTCGTTGTCTATGATTCAATGGAATAAATTAGCATTACTCTTTAAACATTATTTTTTTCTCAAAACACATGCATATTCCCTTTGTTCTCCCTTTTTGCCCACAGCTCGACTAAGGTTTGACGCTCGAAAAGAAAGATATTGCAAGAAGACAGTCATGCAAGATGCGACTACAAAGCAAAGTACAATGAATGCGCAAGTCAACCTCCAACCAAAAACTCACAAATTTTCTTTGATTGCAGGTTTACACATGTACGGAGTATACCTAACAACTCTCGCAATGCAAAACATGAAATCATTTAGACAAGCATAGAATCCATGTCGGTGGATATATAGGGTCCGCGTCGGTGGACATGACATATATAGAATCCATGTCGGTGGATATATAGGGTCCGCGTCGGTGGGCATGACATATATAGAATCCATGTCGGTAGATATATAGGGCGGTAGATATATAGGGTCCGCATCGGTGGGCATGACATATATAGAATCCATGTCGGTAGATATATAGGGTCCGCATCGATGGGCATGACAAGCATAGAATCCATGTCGATGGATATATAGGGTTCGCATCGGTGGACATGACATATATAGAATCCATGTCGGTGGATATATAGGGTCCGCGTCGGTGGACATGACATATATAGAATCCATGTCGGTGGATATCTAGAGTCCGCGTTGGTGGGTATGACATTGCATAGAATCTGCGTCGGTGTATATATAGGGTCCGCATCGGTGGGCATGACATATATAGAATCCATGTTAGTGGATATATAGGGTCCGCATCGGTGGGCATGACAAGCATAGAATCCATGTTGGTGGATATATAGGGTCGCATCGGTGGGCATGACATATATAGAATCCATGTCGGTGGATATATAGGGTCCGCGTCGGTGGGCACGACATGCATAGAATCCATGTCGGCGGATATATAGGGTCTACATCGGTGGACATGACATCAATTTGACATGCGTAGAATCTGCGTCGACAGATATATAAGGTTCGCAGTGGTGAACATGACAGCAGAGCAAGGTCTGCATCGGTGGGCATAACATTGGAAAAATATTTGGATGAGACATCAATCAAACAAGCATAAGACAAAACAACCACTCGGCTCAACAGGGAAGTCTACTTTACCTTTATCTTTATTTTATTTATCATGATCTTGCTGCAGGGTACTCCCTGATCTCTCGACAAACCCCTGTGCCATACTCTCACGCCTGCCTCCAACAATGCAACCGCAAAACCTCAAACATATACAAAGCAAAGCCTAACCCTACAGACAATGCCTTTTGCAACACCCACAAGCTACCTATTTTGCCGAGTTCCAAACTACAAGTCCATAGTCGTACCTGTGATCTACCTAATCTCCCCTTGCCGATTGGGTATCAGCTTCGTGTTCATTCCTAATTCGTGCCCATCTACGTCAATCGTACGTGTTTTCGTGCTTGATCGTGCCCATCCATTTGAATCGTGCGCATTTATAAAACTCGCCCCTCAAATATTTCCTAGCTCAGTCAAGGTAATACTGGAGGTGAGATTACTCATTTATCGAGTTGAAGTGGAAACTACGTTCGTGTAAACTCCTCTTTATAGGTGTGTCGTGCACCACATCTTCATAACTAGGATGATTATAAGCCTCTTTTACCACGCTCGATCTATCAATGTTATTTCATCTTCGACAATGCCTTTGCTTCATTCTTCATTCATCTTGCCAAAAGGCAAAGCATACATTGAATCTAAACTTTATGTACTTGGATAAGTTTAGTCTTTACATCCAAAATCGTGTGTCATAAACATCTCACACGGGAAACATGCCATTCTAGAACTACACACGGCCTGATTCTCGTGGAACTCGAGATATGTAGAAAACTCAGAGATCGAAGTTCGGCCAAAACACCCCCCCCCCCCCCCCCAAAACTCTCATTTCCCCTTTCCAAAACATTCTACCTGCCGGTCGTGACAAAATTGGCTGTTCCATCAACTATCTTTGCCCGAAGACTCTTTCATCATCTCCGGGCAAAGAGGGGCAGCTGTTGACACCCAATTTTATCCCATCGTTTTTCGAAATTTGGCTATATTTAATTAAAATCGATAATAGTAATTTTCCAAACAAAACTGCATTAGACAACATGTATTTACGTGTGTAATATTATTATTAATTCTCTATTTACATATTATTTATTTAATTATGATTATAATTACGTAATTACATTTATTTAGGCTATTTTCTAAAATACATATTCTATTTGCGCAATTTAATGCATTACGACATCATTTATATAATTATCTGTGGCTATTTATATTTAAATAATTATTATATCTGAGTTATACATTTACTTATAATTATTTACAAAATTTCCTATTTTTATACTAATTATTTATATTTTTAAGTATTTAAATTAAATACTAGCCATTTTGCTATTTTTACAATTCTATTTCTATTATATTCAGTCCACGTCATTACCCTTTGTCCACGTATACGCCACCTAAGCTCTACATAAGCCTACACCTCACTAAATACACTTATAGCACAAAGTACACACACATTAAGCATGTGTACAACTCACTCCAGCACCTGGTACAACCCCTCAAAGCGCCTATAGCCTTAGACATCAGCCACTACATTATACATATGTATACACAGAACCCTGACGTGGCACGATCTGAGCCTTTCATCCCTTAAATCCAACGGCTCGTATTATAAACCCCAATTTACATCTATACACACACCCTCACACTCCTAACCTTAAATTCATTTCTCCTCATCCCCTCACCCAAAATCAGCTGCCAATCCCTCCTTGTCCTCTCTCCCCCTTCACTTTAAAATCCATCAAATCCACTGTATCTCCACCTCCACGCCGCTAATCACGCGATCCTTTGTCTCTCTTATCGTTTTTTACATGGAAAAAGGGAAGTCAATCATGCCTCTCTCCATTTCTATAGAAATCAAAAAGGAAGAGAAGGGATCGAGTGAATCATGGAAATTATCAACGTTCATACATAAATAAGGCAAGGATCGGGTTCGGCATTCTATTCTTGGTCAGATCGGGTAACCTCTTTTGGTTTTATATTTTCTATTCTTTTTCCTTTTGTTGAGGAAATCTGAACAAGCATGATATCTCGGACATTTTCTGTCTATGCCTATTTTTAGGTTTGATTACATTAACCTTTTGTATCTGAGTCTTTTACATATTTAGATTCACGACTTGTGTCTGTTTCGGCTCTATCTTTGGTTTATATGCCTGAAATGGTTCGAATTTACTATCAGAAATACGTGACAATCTTTTAATTAAAAATTTATGTGTAAATCTTAATTAATTGCCTTGATTTTGGTCTATAATTTGTATACTTGAATCTCTGAATTTGTATCTAAATTCTGCCTAATTTCGGGATGTTAAAGATTGCCTATAATCCATGCATAGCTCCTGATTTCTCGACCTTTCCTTCCTTTGGAGAAGTGATTGATTGATTAATTGATTCTGTCACTGTTTCCATGTCATATTCGTTAGGAATCTGGATTCTGGATAAGTAAAGAAGGGGTGACAGATTATCCATTTCTTTATTTCTTCCTGATTTTGTGGATGAAGTTTGGAGTCCACTCTTTTTAATGCTATAAATACCTTTACTCTAGGATAGACACAGACACTTTCCACACAGATTTTGGACACATTGACGCACTTCTTCATATCTACACTTAGACATCTTTGAAGACAGCCCCTCACTTCTCATACACTTCTCACTTCTTTTAAGTCGACTGCAAACTTCTACACCTCTCACACTTTTACTGATATATCTACATACTGAGAAACACCACTGATGCACTACCTGAAAACACACTGATACATCCTTGAATACACAATTACACACACTCACTGAACCAGACCTGGGAGTACCCTAACAATCTACAGACACTCTCTACACCTCTCACACACTGGCAGAAATACACTTAGACAGACACAGACATTAGACACCTTTACAAGCTGAACCTAGACAACCTTACACCTTCACATGCTCCTTCTACATCTCTGAAGTACATACAGAGTCTTAGACACACAGAACACCACTCTTTTCTTGTGATTGCTGGAATACACAACTTCACATATAGTTTGCACAACCTATTCTCTTCTCTGTCCTGTTATATGCTGAACACTGCCCCTCATTTCTCACTCTCTGGTATGCTGACTCTTTGCTGAATGGTGAGCCAAAGCAAGTTTCTTGTGGCCATTGACTTTCCATTAGCTGCTTAATTTACTACTCACAGTTGATATTGAATCATCCCAGGTATATAAAATTAATGTTTGACCTTTGCTAATTGAATCTGTTTGACTGTCTTACATGAATGCCTAGCCCTTGTTTGTTTTATGTTGGTATCAACTGCTGGCTGGGTCTGTTTTAGGCCATCTCTAACCTTTTATACAGATGCCCAATTAAAACAGGATGGTTGAAAGGTCATACCTGTAAAATAATATGTGTACAAGTTGGCTATGGATGATAGTCTACCCCTGGTTCAATTTGATATGTAGTAGAACTCACAGAATGTTCCTAAAGGGGTAAAGGCCCTGCCCATTCCTTTCTTTACCTTTCTTTTGTTTAAATTGCAATATGTGCTATTCGGTGTATTTGTTAGGAATAGTATTGGGTTGTATATGCATCGTAAGGTTCAAGTTAGTATGTAGGACAGGTATTTCATTCCAGGGGTTGCAAAATGCAATGACATTTGCTAACAGGGGGTCATCTCTAACCCTTCTATTTATTTTTTTATGTGCTAAAAGGCTAAAATTGTGGCATAAGTTGAAAATTAGTTTATTTATGCAAAATGATTTTCTGGAAATTACATCAGTATGTTAACAGGTTCAAAACTGAAAGTTAAATGTCAAATTGGACTAGTTATGCAATTCTAGTATATTGGGAATTCAATTATCTTGTTAAGAGGCTAAAACTGCAATTCCGTATGAAAATGAGACTGTTTCTGTAACTGCATATTCAGAAAGGTAAAAGTATTTTTTTTAGTGGCTAAAACTGAAAACTGGTTTATCTATGCAAATATTACATATTTTGAATACGTAAGTGCATATACTTCTTAAAAGAGGCTAATTTCGTAATCTATGCTAAGAGTTGGTTTATTTATGCAAATTGAGTATGCTAAAAGCTTAACAGTAGCTTGTGGGCTTTTGAATCTGTATTACATTTCACTTGTTTTAATTTGGAGGCCCACTTTTAAAGCTTTTAAAATTATTTTGCTTACATAAAATTATTTGTTTATGTGTTAACATGACAGTTTATTATTTGGCGCCTAGATGTCTAGATTCGGGGCACTTAATAAACTTAGGAGTCTAGATATTTAAATTAGTAGTCTTAATGTGATGCAACCCAAAACGAGCGGAAGCTAAACACGATACAAACTATGCGGAAGCGATAAAGATAACAAGAAATCGAAGACTAGGAAGGCAAGAAATAGAAGAAAGAATCGAATTCAATTTACTAACGTTAATTGAATTCAAAAGGGAGAAGGGAAACTCGAACCTTACAATGGAATCAAACTAGGTATCGATCTCCATAGGTTCCAAGTCGATGAGATACATGAAGCCTCGGGCTTCGGACTAGAAAGGCTCGGCCTTCTCTAATTCTCTCTTCTCTCTATTCAATTCAAGCTAAAACTAATGAAATGAAGAGCTAATGTGCTATTTATACATTTACAATGATAAATGGATAAAATTGCCCTTGAAGCTGTTTCTGGCTCGCTGCTCAGCTCCTCTTCATCGGGATCGTGCCAAGAGGGCTTGCGATCGCGCAGGCATCAATTCAAAGCATCGCGATCGCGCCAAGGAGCTTGCGATCGCGCAAGTCTCCATCATCTTCAGCTTCGCCTTCGCGTTCCGTGGAGCGCTGTCGCGCAGGGCAACCAAAGCCTCTTCGCGATCGCGCAGGCATGGCCGCGATCGCGAAGAACAAATGTTCTTCGGCAGGCAGTGAGCTCCCAGTGTGCTCCCCTGTTTTGCCCTGTTTTGGGCTGCCATGTTTCCTGCACTGTTTTCCTCCGTCCTTGGCGCTCCAATGCATGATCTTCAAGATGTTTCCGGAGGCCTTGACTCGTATCCCTTGTGCTCTCGAACTTGGCTTTTGATGGTTGGGAACTAAGCCATTTTATATTGCATCATCCTCCCCTTCTTGAAAGGATTTCGTCCTCGAAATCGAACCATCAAAACCTACAATCAAAGCAAGCACAACAAAAATTTCCTACTTCACAAGTAGGTTAGCTTAACAAGAAAGAGTGCAAGGTGTGTGGAAAACACACTCTTGTGATAGAGCCAAGCATCAATACCTAATAAAAAGCGTATGTCCCCAAAGGAGACAACAAGGTCTTGGCTCGACAAGAACAAGCACTCAATTTCACAACAAGCAAAGAGATCAAAGTCATACAACATGTAGCAATCAAATGTCCTATGACCCCCAAGCTTACCATTAACACACCAAGCCTTCAAATCAATTTTATCACAATGTGACACATTGGCTTTGGCATGCCCAACACTCAAGGTATGCTCAACATATCGGATGGAGTAAGTAAAATAGTTCAACTCACAACTATCATCGACTACTCCACTCCCCTTCTTAAAAGCATTCTTACACACACCGAGAGGTTCCTCCTCACCTCCAAATTTCCCTCCAAGACAACCCTCGCCACTAGACAAACTCCCAAGGGAGGTCTCAAACAACGGATTATCTATTGGGTTAGGCCTTCCAATCCATGGAGGCGCAAACTTACACTCTACTCTAGTTTGGTACAATTCACCATTTTCATTGAAGTTGCCCTCATACAAAGGATTAGTATAGGCATACTTCTCAAGTTCATTAGCAAGCAAAGGTGAAGTTCCTAAACTAGAGACCACATCTAAACTTGAGGAGTCATTGAACACAAGTCGATCTATCTCATTCTCAAAAGACTCCTCAAGGTTACAACCTTCCTCACTACGACACAAGAAACCACCACTATCAAATAAATAATCAAAGGGAAGAATAGGATAATCATGCAATTCATCTCCTCCTTTATCAAACATGGGTGGGGTGTCATAACAAGGTTCACAAACAAGGTCAACTTCAACATTTTCACTAAAGAGAGGTTCAATGAAAATCGAGCTCACATCATGATGTGGCTTTTAAATCCTCTCAACTAGTGGTTCTTTTTCACACACAAGTTGACCCAAAGGTTCTACAATAGTTGCAAACACATTGTATTCATGCAAAACATCAACTAGCATAGAGTTTTCACATACAAGTCCACAAGACAAGGAAGTTTCATGCTTAAGGGGAGAAGAACTATCACATATCTTTGAGTCGCACTTGGGCTCACTCAATGTACTTGAAGCATCATGGGTAGTTCCTTCACCTTGTAGCTCACATTTGGCTTCTCCTTCACCTTGTCTTTCCATCTCGGAACATGGTTGAGGCTCCATCGGTTTGCCTCCAAGAATACCTACACAAGTACTCAAACAAGTAGAAGAAAAAGATAAAGGGTTAAGGTTAGAATAAGGGGTGTCCTCACTCTTACTTTTTCTTTTCCCCTCTTTATTTTCCCTCATTTTTCTTTCAAGGTCGGGTGTAGATTCGGGTGGTGACAACCCACTCACATCACTCATCACAACCTCTCCTTTTTCCACTCGAGAGTTGTCACCGGTCGCTCCCTTACTCCTCTCTATTTTTTGTCTCTCAAATTCGGGTGAATTGGGACGAGGCCCAAGAATACCCATAGCCGGAGTAGGTGGACTTTTAACGTCAACCTGGAATCTAGGACTAGGAGACTCATCACTTGATGCCTCCTTCTTCTTCGTTGGTGAACCACTCGGCTTTAGAAGTGGCTTCGGGCTCACCTTGTGGCATTTGCCAACTCTTTTGTAGCACTAGTCCCACCATTGCTTGTGTTTGTAGGACTTCTTGTTTGCTCATTGTTGCCCATGGAATGAAGTTCTCGATCCTTGCTCCTTTGCCTAGCCAAAGAAGGCGCAGTAGTAGGCACTTGGCTCTTCACCCGGTAAGGCATAAAGTCATAACCCCTTTGCCCCACGCCCACAAGATACGCATCCTTCACCACACTATATTGCACCCTCTTCCCTTCCAACCACCGGTCACCTATCCACACATCAACATGACGCATGGGATACACATCACACCACACATAGCATTTATAGTTCCTATGAGATATGAGTACCCGAGCCTCCTTAGAAACCCACACTCCATCATACTCATAAGGATGCTCTAGCTTATGGCATGGTATTCTAAGCCTATCAACCAAAGAGGTGCTAATACCATTGGCATCGGCACCACCAATCTTGAGCAAGTATCCTCCAATACCATCTACCTCAACAACGAACCTACATCTACCCAAGTCTTGCACATTGGCACCCAAATGAGAATTTGGACGCCCACAAGTGTCATCACCAACAACTTGGGTCTTCCTTATCCCTCCACTAGTGGCAATACCACTAGAACAATCTCCACTTCCCGTCACTCTCCCAACATTAGAAATGTTGTTGGAAGTCGAGGAAGGAGCCTTGCCATGGAACCCATAAGTGCCTCTCGCCTTGGTTCCATAGCCCATAGTACTACTCCTACTACAACCATCCACGCCCCTCACGGAATACATCCCCTTTGTAGCAAAAGCAACACCATCTATCATACCAACCTCCACATGGGAATTAGAAGCATTAGGCCGCTTAGCGTACCTAGAAGATGCAAGCTTCTTCTTTCCCATGGAACAACCACTACCACCACCTCCCATACTAATGGAAGGTCCTCCACTACTCCCTTGTACTCCATTAGCAACACCAAGAGAAGATGCATTAGAACAATTCATATACTAAACATCATCATCAACTCTATCTATGTCACTATCATGCTCTAATTCATCACAAGTAGAGTAAGTAGGATCAATGTACCTTGAAGCATCACCATCTTCGATTTCTTGACTAGAAGCATAGGCATCATCACATTCTTCATCACAAGCCTCTTAGTCTTCATAAATCTCACGATCATCATAGTGAACTGCTTCATCAACATAGGAGCCATGGTTTCCATCATCATAGTAATGGCCATCATCACCCTCGTAGGAACCATAGTCTCCATCATCACCATACTAGTCATAGCAACTCGCATCATCGCCACATGAGCCACAATCTACTCCATCATCATTATCCGACATTGTTGCAATCACCAAAGAACAAAACCTCCCAAAAGTCACTCCCTCACGTGTATCACTCAATATATGTACACTCAAGAGCGAGGCCTTATCAACTTGGGAACCAAGGTAATCACAACTAGCATGTCCAAGTTAAAGTTCGGAATGGAATTAATGAGACTCGATGTACGGACGGCTATTTAAAGTGCGCACTTGAGGCCAAAAGGAGTTCTACGACTCTTCTTTGAATTCTAGTCTCCTCTACGCACGAATACCTAATACGCTAAAGGATTAGTGTCTTTCAAGTAGGCCAATTCCCTTCAAACACTAACCAAGAGGGTTGGTAGAAAACGGGACACAAAAGATTTGACTCGAATTGGCACCAAACGGATTTGGAATCGGATGAAATTTCGTTTGTGATCCAGAAACTCATCATATTTAATGGTCCAATTGGAGTTTAGATGTTTGGAAACTGTTCGGACGCTGTTGCGAATGTTCTGTCCCAAAACTGGAATTCTGAAATTTTTTTGTTCTTCGCTATCGCGACCAGACGCGCGCGATCGCGAAAGGTTAAATTTTCAAAAAATTATTTTTCTCTTCGCTATCGGAGAATTGCTCTTCGTGATCGCGAAGGGTTAATTTCTGCAACTTTCACAGCACCTCAAAAATGGGTTTTTGGCGATTTTGGCCAAATTTTTGGCTCGATTTCAACCCGAAACAGAAAACCAATGATACCCAAAGGTGTATACAACTAATATCATCAATCCCCAATAGTTTTTCAACCCCAAACAATAACAACAAGCTTCGATTCAAGATTGAAGCGTTTTCAAGAATTTTAAAACTTTTGGATTTTGATTTTCGAAATTTTGAATCGTAACACCAAAACACGAGATATAGGTATCAAAACGACGGGAATACAACAAGGAACAAACCCCACTACTTTTTAACACTCGGGGATTCGTATCCAACCCGCTCGACCAAATTTTGTCAAGTTTTCTAGTTTTTCAATTTTTTTGTTTTTCTTCAATTTTTCAAGAACAACACAACAACAACAACAATGATACTAACACGATGAACAAGGAACGGGGGTTTGTAAGAACATAACCCAAGCCTTACTCTGATACCAACTGATGCAACCCAAAACGAGCGGAAGCTAAACACGATACAAACTATGCGGAAGCGATAAAGATAACAAGAAATCGAAGACTAGGAAGGCAAGAAATAGAAGAAAGAATCGAATTCAATTTACTAACGTTAATTGAATTCAAAAGGGAGAAGGGAAACTCGAACCTTACAATGGAATCAAACTAGGTGCTGATCTCCATAGGTTCCAAGTCGATGAGATACATGAAGCCTCGGGCTTCGGACTAGAAAGGCTCGGCCTTCTCTAATTCTCTCTTCTCTCTATTCAATTCAAGCTAAAACTAATAAAATGAAGAGCTAATGTGCTATTTATACATTTACAATGATAAATGGACAAAATTTCCCTTGAAGCTGCATCTGGCTCGCTGCTCAGCTCCTCTTCATCGCGATCGCGCCAAGAGGGCTCGCGATCGCGCAGACATCAATTCAAAGCATCGCGATCGCGCCAAGGGGCTTGCGATCGCGCAAGTCTCCATCATCTTCAGCTTCGCCTTCGCCTTCGCGTTCCGTAGAGCGCTGTCGCGCAGGGCAACCAAAGCCTCTTCGCGATCGCGCAGGCATGGCCGCGATCGCGAAGAACAAATGTTCTTCGGCCGGCAGTGAGCTCCCAGTGTGCTCCCCTGTTTTGCCCTGTTTTGGGCTGCCCTGTTTCCTGCACTGTTTTCCTCCGTCCTTGGCGCTCCAATGCATGATCTTCAAGATGTTTCCGGAGGCCTTGACTCGTATCCCTTGTGCTCTCGAACTTGGCTTTTGATGGTTGGGAACTAAGCCATTTTATATTGCATCACAATGGCCTTCGAGACGTTAAGTGGGACGCTAGTAGACTTTTAGGACATTTAAAATATTAGCTAACGCTTTAGTTAAATACTTAAAGAGTATGGAGGTTAAAGGGAATTAAGCCCCTCGAAAATGATGGAAATTACCCGAGCTATATATTGATAGTGGATTCTGAAACTATCGTCCCTTACGAAAGCCGGATTCTGATCCAAATAGGATAATAAAACCTAGGGTTACTAATTGGTTATTTATTATTTTATGGCTATTCGTGCAACATGATTACTATTGCAATTATTTATGCAAATATGTTAAATTGTTAAATTGCCTATTTTGCTTACTTTGCATCTCATATTCTTTTGTCTATTTTATTTAGATTTTATCCTTTTAAAGCAATATGTTAAACCCAATATAGAAATCGGCCGGGAACCACGTTTAGTGTAACCTAGGAGGTACCTAACCCCTTCCTTCTAGGTTATTTCGAACACTTACCTGAATCTCTGACTCGTAGACCAACCCGGAGTTAATTCTTTAAATGGAATTAGAAATTAATAGATGACCTAATACGCCTAGGAAATTTATTAGGTGGCGACTCCAATCCCGGCTCGCCTCGAGTTGAGTCCAAAATCGGGTATGACAGGACAAATGTGGGAAATACTTGTGTTGTTAAGGTTGGGGACTGTGAATTAACAGGTAAGAAAATATTCAAGGGTTTTATGTATGCTTTGATGCATTGAAGAAGGCCTTTTTGGAGGAACTAGGAAGTGCATTGGTTTGGATGGTTGCTTCCTTAAAGAGGTGTGTAAGGGACAACTACTTGCTGCAGTTTGCAAAGATGGTAATAACCAAATGTTACCTATTGCTTGAGCAGTAGTAGAGTATGAAAATCAACATACTTGGTCTTGGTTTATGGAACTGTTGAAGAGTGACTTGGACCTTGGAGAGGGACATGGTATTACATTGATTTCTGATATGCAAAAGGTATGTCTTCTTCCTTTATTTATGAATTTTTATTAAGTTTTTGTCTTTTACTAACTCTATTGTGTTTCTTGTAGGGACTGGATTTGGCTAGGGGTAGGATCCTGCCATTTGCTGAACAAAGGATGTGTGCAAGAGACATCCTTGCTAACTGGTCCAAAAGGTGGAGGGGATAGAAAGAAGAAATTGTTTTTGGAGATATGCAAGGTCCACATTTGAAGCAGAATTTAAGAAGAACTTGAAAGCTCTTAAGAGGCTAGGGTCTGGAGGACAAAACAGGGACAAAATAGTTGAAGAATTGCTGAGGTATAACAAAGAGAGATGGTGCAGGGTCTATTTTTTAGAGTTTAGCAAGTGTGATGTGGTGGAAAACAACATGGCTGAGACCTTTAATTCATGGATACTATAAGCAAGGTACAAGACAAATATTTCCATGCTTGAAGAGATAAGAGTGAAGGTGATGAAAAGGATATGACAGTTAAGACAGTTTGGTGAAGGATGGAGGACTGTAATTTCCCCCATGGCTTTGAAAACTTTGGAAGAGAATATAGACAAGTCAATGAAGTGCTCATTAACTTGGAATGGGGATGCTGGATATGAAGTCAAAGAAGAGGACTGCATTCATGAAGTGGATTTTAGGAACATGACCTGTAGTTGTAGGTGCTGCCTATCCACTAATTCTGTTTTTGTGTTGTACTTGCAAGCACAATCATATCTCTGTCTTTACTGATTCTGTTGTGTTTTTGTAGGTACTGGCAGCTCAGGGGTATACCATGCCCTCATGCAATATGTGCCATGCATCACAAACAACTTAATCCAATTGAATATGTGTCAATGTGGTACCACAATGACACATACATGAGCACATATTCACACTTTATCCAGCCATGTACAAATATGGCAATGTGGCCAGAGTCCAATAATCCTCCTGTTGAACCACCAGTTGTAAAGAGGATGCCTGGGAGGCCAAAGAAACTTAGAAGAAACGAAGCAAGTGAAACTAAGAAGACTGGAAAGCTTAGCAAGGTTGGTGCTGTCATGACTTGTAGCCACTGCCATCAGAAGGGTCACAACAAAAGAGGTTGTCCAACAGCTCCAAATCCTGCACAAAGATCAGCTCCTAACAGATCAGCTCCTAAAGCTCTTGGAAGATCAGTTCCTACACCTGCTGCAGCTACAACTTCAGTTGCTAATGCTGCAGCTTCTGCTTCTGTTCCTAATGCTGCAGCAACAACTTATGTTCCTAATGCTGCAGCTACAACTTCTGTTCCTAATGCTGCAGCTACACAGTCATCACAAGCTGAGGTAAAATTTTCCATATTGAGTTAAACTTCTATGACTCCACTAGTATGGCTAACACTTTTATGATTTAAAGGGGATCAAGAGGTAGGGGAGCATGCAGAGGAAGACAATACAGAGGAAGAGGAATGACTCAAAATACTCAAGAGAGCAGTTCACAAGCTTCAAGAGCTTTTAAGAAACCAAGGATGGTTGGATTTGAGATGATGGTTACTGACAATGGCGATACCATTTTAAATGTAAGTATCTGTCAACTCCTGTATTTTGTAGTTTTTATCTACCTAGTAGAATTGTTTGGAAAACTGCATTTTATAGTCGTACTCATTACTAAGTTTCCTTGTACAGCCTGGTCTGCCTAGTAAAAGGTTAATAGATATTGGTCCCAAAAGGGTGAGAAGGTCTGCTGAAGTCACTGGGGACATTGGTTTCCAACCAAGAAGTGGCCTGAAGTGGAATGGAAAAGCTGCAATTTCCTCTAGTAGACTTCAACAAATGAGGGGAGAAAAGCAGATGAAGACAAGGTCAGCTGCAGCTACTTCTACTACCCCAGGTCAAGGCAGTTCTATTGGAAATGCTCAAGTCCCATGGAAACCAGTTTAGATCTAGCGTTACTATTTACTTTTGTTATGGACAACTATGTTTTCTTGATGTAAACAAACCATGGTTGAATCATTTTTTGCCTGCTTTTATGCTACTATTACTGATGTAACTTGTGAACATGATTAAGTGTTTAATGACCAGCCGGTTTACATGGTTCTTAGTTATTTCTCATTTCTATTTTTTACATTCAAGTTCATTACAATAACAACAAAAGCATGGCAAAATAGGATAAGTTCATTACATAACTTAGTTTCATTACTATTGTTCAAAATAGGATACAACACAAACAAAAGGCAAAACACAAACACTACCAGTTCCATCTTGCATAAAGAAATCTACTAAGGCAATTCCAATTGCATACACTTGCAATTCCCATCTTGCACATGGCTATTGATACTTAAGACCAAAACAATAACAACAATACACAACATCACTTTAAAGGAAAAGTTGCACCAATTTCTCTTCTTTTTATCCTCTTTCATTCTCTTGCTTCCCTTATCCATGCAATTTGTCATATCTATCTACTGAATTTGTTGAGTCTCCAAGTATGCTAGTCCCTCTTCTAGCTCCTTTATTTTGTTTGCCAATCTTTGAAGCACAAACTTAGAGGGATTATCAATTTCTTCATCCCTCCATCGAAAAAATTTGCACGAGCTATCCTAAAATTTGAATAACCATATACAATTTCAATTCAGCAATTAGAACAACAAAATTAACCTTAAAGATCCAATAATTTAAGCAACTTACACCATAGTATGGACAAGACCAATATTGTCTTCCCAGATTTTTCTTCGACCAAGAAGTGCATAAGGGCAGAAGCTCCCCGTGCTTGCATCGAACAATCATATGCAACATTGGGTCATCCTCGTCCATACAAATGCGATTCAAGCTTGCATTTGACATACCTATCATATACACCAACTTGTTAAAATTAGCTTTAATAAAAACACCAACTTTGATTAAAACAAAAATAATCATTTCCATACACTTAATTGAGATGTAATTTTGTGCCTATTCACAAATTACCTGCAATGATGGAAGGCTGTTGGAGCTTCAATGGCGGGTAAATGTTAGGGAAAAAAGGGTTCTTTGTTATTATGTTAAGAAGACAAGGACATGTGGCATTTTCTGATTGGTTTAAGACTGTATCTAAAAGCCTTCACACGCCCAACCGATGTGCAAACACTGCTGGTAAAAAAATTGGTCGCGGTGGTGGATTAATTACACTTCGATGGGGGTTTAAGGGGGTACTAGGACCCCCGCAAAGTTACTGTGTCAAGTTGGCAAAAAAGTCATAGTTTGGGGTGTACTTTAGCCATTTTGCCTATTTAAATCATCAACATACACAGCTATTATGACAATTTCAGATCTGGACCTTTTTATAAAGGCACAAGGATAAATTGGGTCATTTTTATATCATTCACTCAATAGGTATTCGCTAAGGCGATTATACCACATACGACCCGATTGTTTTAATCCGTATAAGGATTTCTGAAGCTTTATTGAACAAGCTTCTCAGGAACTTTAAATGCTTCAGGCATTTGAAATCCTTCATAGATTTTCATAAAAATTTCATTGTCTAATAAGCCATATAAATAGGTTGTGACAACATCCATTAGACGCATCTCAAGCTTTTCTTGTACTGTCAGACATACAAGGTATCTGAAAGTGATTGCATCCACCACAGGAGAATATGTCTCCATATAATCAATGGCAGGTCATTCAGAAAATCCTTGTGCTACAAGTCGTGCTTTATATCTAACGACTTCATTTTTTTTTATTTCGTTTTTCGCACAAATACCCATTTGTACCCACTGGCTTTAAACCTTCAGGTGTTTGGACGATTGGTCCGAAAACTTCACGTTTATCAAGTGAAGTCAATTCTGCTTGAATTGCATCTTTCTATTTTGGCCAGTCATTTCTCTGTCTACATTCATCGACAGATTTTGGTTCAAGATCCTCGTTTTGTTGCATTATCTCAACAGCAACATTATATGCAAAAATGTTGTCGACAACAATATTATTCCGGTTCCATAGTTTTACCGTAGAGACATAACTTATTGAGATCTCTTCAATTTTATTATTTTCAGGTACCCGAGCCTCTCCTGAAGAGGTCTTATTAGTTGTTATGTCTTTATGCTCGTTTTAAGCAATTACCTCTGTAGTATGATCGTTTAGATCATTTGCTCCTTTTCTTTTTCAAGGATTTTTATCTTTAGAACCAGGTGGTCTAGCACGCTTTAGGCGTGCCTTAGACTCACTTGCACAAATAGGTTGCCCTACAGGGATATCAACTCAAATTGGAGCATTTGCAGCTGGAATATGGGATTTAGTTACCCTTGGTAGGTCAGTGAATACATCTGGCAGTTGATTTACAATACTTTGCAAATACGCTGTCTTTTGAACTTCAAGTTCACATTGATTTGTATGAGGATCTAAATGAGATTGTGTTAATGCATTCCAGTCTATTTCTTTTTCTAGCTGCTTATTCTCTCCCCTAATGTTGGAAAAATTGATTCATCAAAATGACAGTCAGCAAATCTTGTTGTGAATAAATGTCCCGTCATGGGCTCAAGATATTTAATAATAGACGGAGATTCATACCCAACATATATCTCCAACCTTCTTTGGGGTCCCATCTTTGTGCGGTGTGGTGAAGCAATTGGCACATATACCGCACATCCAAAAATTCTAAGATGGGAAATATTTGGCTCCTGACCAAAAGCCAATTGTAATGGACAGAATTTATGATAACTTGTCGGCTTGATCCGAACAAGGGCTGTTGCATGCAAAATAGCATGTCCCCAAACTGAAATGGGTAATTTTGTTCTCATAAGTATTGGTCTAGCTATTAATTGGAGGCTTTTGATAAATGATTCTGCTAGAGCATTTTGAGTATGAACATGAGCAACAGGATGTTCAACTGTAATCCCAGTTGACATACAATAATCATTAAATGCTTGAGAAGTAAACTCAGCAGCATTATCAAGACGAATTGTCTTAATCGCATAATCTGGAAATTGTGCTCTCAATCTTATTATTTGAGCAAGCAACCTTGCAAATGCCATATTGCGAGTTGATAATAAGCACACATGTGACCATCTTGTTGATGCATCTACTAAAACTATAAAATATCTTAATGGTCCACATGGAGGGTGTATGGGCCCATGTATATCACCATGTATGCGTTCCAGAAATAAGGGGATCCTTGTCCCAACTTTAGTTGCTCTAGTAATTAGTTTTCCTTGAGAACAGACAGCAGAAGAGAATTCTTTAAATTGAAGAATCTTTTGGTTCTTCAATGTATGCCCATGTGAATTCTCAATTATATTGCGCATCATATTATAACCGGGATGGCCCAACCGATCATGCCAAATAGCAAAATCATTTGATTTAGTAAACGTTTTGTTTACGATGGCATGTGATTCAACTCTGCCAATGCTTGTGTGGTACAAGCCAGAGGAAAGTGCGGGGAGCTTTTCAAGCACATATTTCTCACCCGATATCATTGTAGTAATATAAAAATATTCAATCTTTCCATCAGTTTTAATCTCAATATGATATTCGTTTTGGCGTATATCTTTGAAACTTAACAGGTTTTTTTTAGACTTACTACAATACAAGGCTTCATCAATAGCCAAACATGTTCCTCCAGGTAATAATAACTTGGCTTTTCCAGAGCCTTCAATCAATCTTGTACTACCACTTATTGTATTAACATTGGCTTCTTCATAATCAAATAAGAGAAATATCTCTTATCTTTTAGAATTGTGTGTGTTGTAGCACTATCAAGGAGACATATATCTTTATTATTGATCTTGGATCCAACTAAAGATTGGGAAATTTTCATTTTCTTCATAAATAAAATACATAATGAGAAATATTGAAAAAAGAACAAATACATGAGAAAATTGTATTAAAGTTTATTAAAACGTAAAAGAAAACTTTCTTATTATTTTATTCCCCAGTCATTGGATACATTAATATTTCAATTATGATCTCCAAAGAAGTCTCCAGCTTCTAAATGGGTAGTTTCAGTGAGGCCTTCAAAAACATCATCTTTATAGGTAAGGTTCGCCTCAGTATCATCATGCTTATTTGCAAGATGTGCCAGATGTGTCCCATTATCATTATTTGGAAAGGTCAAGTGTGCATCCACATTATTTTTATTTCTTTTGAGGGAGGCCTGAAAAAGCTTGACAAGATGTTCGGGCATACGACAATGTCATATGTGCCAGTGACCTTTCACACCACGTCGATGGCAAATATTATTAACCGCGCCTTTTGGAGGATTATTGTGAGAACCCTTATTGTTCTCAGCTTTATTTCCACCGTGACGACGATTATTAATTCGGCTCTTGCCACGCCCACGACCATGGCCTTTACCATGGTAATTAGTTTGCCTTCTTTCAGGCTTATCATGTGTTGCTACCACATTGATCACCTCAGGGAATGGAGCATGTGACGCTCCCACATTCACCTTAGTGAATGGAGCAGATCCAGCGGGACAGGCTTCATGATTTTTTATCAACAAAAAATTATGTTGCTCAGCCACCAGAAGGCATGAGATCAACTCAGAATATGTTTTGAATCCCTTTTCACGGTATTGTAATACCATATTTGATGCATGAAATGTGGAAAGTGTTTTTTCTAATAAGGCATCATCATCAATAGGTTCTCCACATAATTTTAATTGAGAACTTATTCTAAAGACATCAGAATTATATTCTGTTACGGTTTTAAAATCTTGTAACCGTAAATGAATCCACTCATCACGAGCCTTTGGTAGTACCATGGCTTTCAAGTGATCATACCATTATTTCAAATTGATACACAGTTCTAGTGGATCTTTCACGGTTAAGTATTCAATTTTTAACCCTTCATCAAGATAATAGCGAAGGAAAATCATGGCTTTCGCCTTATTTTGGCTCGATGTTTCATTTCCTTCTTTAATAGAATCGCCAAGACCTTTGGTGTCCGGATGTATCTCGGCATCAAGCACTCATGATAAATAGTTCTTGCAGAAAATGTCAAGTGCCACAAATTCAAGCTTTGATAAATTCGACATAGTAAAAACTTTCAAATGGAAGAAATTGGTAATTAATTTGGAGAAGATTGGAGCTTCGTTCTGATAACGTATTGTAAATATATTATAAAAGAGCAGTAAAATAAATGGGAATAGTAATGATATGGAGAGAGTTTATTGCAAGAATATATTGATAGATATAAGTAGGACTTCTTCTTTTTATTTAACTGTGTTTTCGTCATAAGATTGATACTTTATTTATAGTATTCAAAAGCATTTTCCAAATACAAGAATTGATGACTTCTTAATTAATTGATACATGGAACGAGTGATAACAAAAACCGTCAATGAATTAAACATCCACATTTGCTGGATTTTATAACAAAATTAGCTTAAAACCAATCTTGAATTGTCCAACAATGTCTAATTACCTCAAAGTGCAAGTATTTTACTACATCGATACTCAAAAAGGACAAGGGTAACCATTGTTTCAAAAAATAACTGAGTCTGTGTAAACGTGTATCTATTGGGAAACGATAACAATTAATGCTTGCACAAGACGTGGCCTGAAATTCAACGATCAATCAAAGAATCAATTTATTACAACGTGCTCGTCTTTGTTAGCTCCACTAGCTTACTATATATGGTGATATCATATTAGTGCATATACCTTGTGCAATATAGTACTCCCTCCCTCCCTTTGAAAAAAACAAATGAAATAGTTTGACTTGGCACATAATTTTTTTAAAAAAATATCTTTTTAAAAAATTTGTGATTAAAATAAATTATTAATATTTGTGTAACTATAAATCAGTCATCAAGAATAAAACGAAAGTTTGAAGTTTAAACTATTTTTTCAAATTTAGAGTTAGACTCATACTTTTTGAAACATACTAATAAGAAAATTGCACGGTATAGATAAAATTTAAAATATGACCAATGAGCTTAGACCTAACTCCACCCCAAAAATTAGTTCAAATGGAAGAAGATTGCCCAAGCTTTATATAGGGCATTTTGCCCTTTCCCACACGAATGGTGTGGGACAATGTTGACACCCCCTTCCCCAAGCACGTCCAGACATAGACCCAACTATTATGGGTGTGGCCGGCGTGGACAGTATCGTTTGATCGGTGTGAGACAATCCAACCACTAGCTAGTTCAAAGGGAGCCAAGCCCTATATAACATATTTTGCCTTTTTCCACAACCGATATGGGATAATCTTTAACAAGTATCCTTTTTTAAATGAGGACTAACTTGGAATATTAATTACGGGATATTTTACTTAAAAGTTTAAAATTAAGAAGTATTCTACTAATTTATGCTACGTGAATACTGAATAGGTTTATTTGCGCCCAAGACATTTATAGCCTGTTTGGCATTGCTTCTCCAAAGCCAAAAGTGCTTTTTTTTCAACAAAAGTACTTTTTTTAGAATTTTGAGGTGTTTGGCAACTAAAAAAAAGTACTTTTAAGTAGAAGCAGAAGCAGTTTTTCTGCTGTTGGGGAGAAGCTACAAATATCTGCTTCTTGGAAGAAGCAGAAGCAGAAGCAGTTTATTAATTTTTTCAAGACAGAAATATCCTTACCAAGAATTCATATTTACCATATTATTCCTTATAAATTAACCATACCACTCTCAAAATACAATTATATTTTACTTTTTCCTATTTATTCTACTACGTACTTTTACAAATCTTCTTCCTCCAGGACTAATTTTTATTTCTAGGTATTACTATCAATCGTATATAGAATGTCCTACTCTTTAAATCATCTTTTAAAAGCAAGTGATTACTAGAAATTCCTAATTCTGTTATCACTTTGATTTAACTATATTTTATGTTGTTCAATAACTTAAATTTATATCTTTTACGTTATGTTTTACATTTAACTAAATAAATTTTTCTAATTAAAATCTTTTATGATAAATATTCAAAATTATTTTTTTATTTTTATTAATCCAAATGTAAAATGAATTTGGATGTCCTTTTCGTAATTTGACACTGATAAGTACTTTTTGTAACGATTAACCAAACACAAATTATTTATCAAAAGTACTTCTCCAATGAGTTGTCCAAACACAAACTGCTTATTATCCAAAAGTACTTATTTAAAAAGTACTTATGCCAAAAGTACTTCTCAAAATAAGCAGTTTTTGGGAGCAATCCCAAACAGGCTATTAGTTCGAGTTGCCTAGCACGTGTGATAACTACCTCTATAAGAGTAAGATACAATTTAAAGATAATTCATGAAGGTAATTCTCCAAGTTTAAGGCGCAGTCAAACTAATCATAAGAGCCAGGGACCAGGGATTTTAGAACTTAGTCATAATATAAAACATTTAAAATAAGCTTCGATTAAAGCAATCTAAGAAAATCAACCACTCACATGGCTAATTAGCGACGAACATAACTATTCAAAAGCAGTATAATAGTTATTCAATGTACACCCTAATCTAGACCAGACAAGTTGGGATTTATCATGCAGCAGTAACACTAATGCATTTTAATTTAAGGAAAATTACATTGTTTATAGAAAAAGTCATCACTATATATTCTTTTAGCCTTTTCTTTTCAAAATTACTCTACATAAATACTTATCCACACTCTATATCTTTTTGTAGCTACATCTCTTAGAATTTCTTCTTCCCTTCTCTTTCCCCAATTTCTAGGGTTTCCGCTGCCACCCCCTTCCTCCTCCCCCTCCGGCCAGTCTTCCCCTCCCCACGACGAGAACTGTTGCTGCAGCTTATTTTTCGTTGAACCGCCGCCGGTGCTACTTATTTTCTGGTGAACCGCCGCTACGCTCCGGCGAGCTGTTGTTGCATGCCGTTGTTCCGTTCCCCCCGCCACTGCCCCTCCGCTGCTGCTTCGCCCCTACTGCTCTGCGCAAGCTGCTGCAGTAGCTCCACCACAGCAGATATGTTGCTGCTCGGGCGCTGCAGATCTGCTGCAGCAGCAGCTCGCCAAAGCTCAGGCAAAGAGGAGCTGCTGCTCCGGCTTGTTTATTCCTTTTTTTTTTTTTTTTTTGAAAAATGGATGTATACAAATTTTATTCTATTAAAATGTGTATACATTGTAAAAAAAGTGTTTATATACTAAAAATAACAGGAAAAAAATTGTGTATACATTGTGTATAACCGATAAATCTGACTGCATACATAATATAGTTGGGTGTAAATGCTATATATACGTGATCGAGGAGATCATTTGTATACAATGTTATTGTTTGTACACATTATGTATTTATTTTTGTGTATACTGACTATAAAAAATAAGGGCTAGTCAAAAGTAAGGATGGAAAATTGATTGGTTATTTTTTAAATTATCCCAATTTACTATAAGGTCCATGACTATGTCATTCGGGAATGAATCACAATCGCTTTGGCACCAAATCTAGTATTTACTTCGTACATAGAATTTACTTTTTGTGGTGCTGTTTTATACTCCTTTAATTAAAGAAAGGGGAAAGTAGACCGTCAAATATCAAATTATACCAGGAGGAAAACCGTCAAATGAAATTTACGCTACAGAAAAATAATTATTTTGTATGTTATGCATATTTTATGTATATTAAGTATATAACTAGTATAGTACCCGCGCGATGCGCGGACAATATTAAAAGAAAGTAAAATTTCTATACAAATCAAAGTAGCAAACGTTGGGATGTTTTTAATATCGTTACGTCTTATAATTTTAATTTATTTATATTTCTTGTATGAGAAATTTAAAATATATTTAAAGTTTTACTATCTTATTACTTAGAATTCTACCATGCCTTTTTTATTTTTTGACTTTTTCAATCAAGAATATTTCACGTACGTAGTCTTATTAATAATACAATTTTTGTTATCATAATTAGAAAAGACTGTATCATCTCAAATCCAAGATTAGTTGTATCCTCCCATTTAACTCAGAGTATAAATACCCTCACGTTATCTTTGACGTGGTATTTATACAATAGTCTTTTCAATATGATTTAGCAAGTTTTTTGCAATAGTCTTTTCAACATGATTTAGCAAGTTTTTTTTACCATATGCTGTTTCACATGTAATTGAAATAATATTTATATTTATTTTGTAATTTGTTATTTTGAATTCATCTAAATTTGTTATTTATATCGTGCGTCTACTGAAATTTTTGGTAAATGTCTTGTTGGACACCGGTCCGAATGAAAAAGTTTTGCTTCCTTCTAAGTAGTTAAATAGAAAGTTATCATATTTGCACTGTCCTTATCGTAACATTCTTATTAAATATAAGTTACCCTTCTAATTAAGGGTTAATTCAAGAGCAACGTTCTTTCTTTGTTAACTTCTCCTTTTCTTTCTTGATTTCCACATTCCACATTTTCTATCCCTACTACTTCATTTTTTTTGTCGTTTTCCCCATCTGCTATCCTTTCTTTCTTTCGTTTTATCCACCAGCAATCTTTCTTCTTTATTTTTTCTTTCATAATTTTCCAAGTTAAATGTTATTCCCATTTGTATTCTTTCTTTTTGATTTATCCAAGTGTACTATTCCGGTTCATCGAGGATTAAGATTGTATTCGCTGAATGCATACAATTTAAAATATTTTAAATTTGTCTATTGTGATATCCCATTCATCAATTTTCAATCAATTGCTTGTTATAAAAATTAGTTATAACTACGCCATCCTACATCCTACATCTATGACTTGTTCCACTCCCTTTATCAGCTCTATGTTCTTGAAATTCTGGAGCAGCCTTCTCTGAATCCCTACATGCAGAAAGTGGCATAATTATTTTTTTGCCATTATTCAGAGAGCATAACTAAATGAACTTACAATTCATGAGAAATACATTGCTTAATCAAGATTCTCTAGCTCTCCTCAGCCTTCGCACTCTCCAAATCCTGAGAAACGGTGTCTAACATATTAGAGTATCGCTCTAGACATGGTTACTTAAAGAAAAAGCATTGTCAAAAAAATTATAAAACAATTGTTGATGTGTGAACCATCAAACATGCTAAAGGAACAGAGTTTTGTAGAATAATGCATAGCATATGATAGAGAAAAGAGAACACACAGCACTTATCTTTTCAAAATATTCATTGTAGAGGAACAACTTGATCTCTGCCAACGTAACTTTACCGGACATTGGACCGGCAATACTTATGCTGGCACCTTTGCTAACTCCAGCTTCTTTTACAACGATATGAAATACTTTTTTTAAATCAAGTGTCATTTGCCATTTTGATTAATGTGTCATAAAGGATATATATGTATATAATATAGTTGTAGAAAATTATTTAAATTCAAATTTCATACTTTAATTCAAACTTAAAATCACTCCAGTTTGTTACTAATAATTTATTTTAAAACAATTGGAAAGCAAATCATGATTTTCTCATCATTATAGACTATGTAAAATATAATGTCACTAACAAAGGCAGTGATTCGTACATTGCTAGAAAAAATCAGAATGTATTCATAAAAACTTTATTAGGAGATGAACAACAAATGTTAAAAAGAAAGAACCTAGAGAAACGCACGTTTGCGCAAAACTTCAAAACAATCCAGAGAGGTGTAAACCCATCGAATGAATCCACCACAAAAATCATTCCAGGAGCTAAATCTAGAAAGTTTATTCCTACGTCTGAGAACTGCGTTGTTCAAACTTCAAATCAAGATTCCCTACGTCTCCTTTGCCCACCCTCGCTTATTCCTGAAAAAAAAAAAAAAGATGTCTAACATATTACTGTATCTCTCTAGCCAAAGATAATTCTAAAGAAAGTATTATCCAAAAAATAACATAACGGCAATAAGTTAGGAAACCGCATTGTTGATGAGAAATTACCAAGGACCATTGGGTTATTAATATATCTGCACATGATTTAACCATAACAGAGTGATAACTAATAAAATTGTTAATCAAAATAAATTTTCTATCTGCACACTGCCGGCCTACTTACACTCATACCTGAAACAAAATATATGACTTTCAAGAATAATATAGGAAGTTTTCTTTTCCTGAAACACCAAAGACAACAACATAAGACACTTTTGTCAATCTTAGTCACATAGCGTTGATATTTTTTTGCCATATCTTAATCGGAAAGTAAGAGATTCAAAATGAAAAATAAAAGGAAAAGAAGAAGCTCATCTGACCCAGTAACATCATTAATGAAAAATCAATTAAAAGGCAGATACATATTGATCAGATAGTATATACAGTATATCTTAAAACATAAACTGAAGAATGTAAAAGTATCGAAAGGCTTCAGATCTAGAATAATTGTCCAAAGAAAGTTCGGTAGCCTGCAAACTAAGCTTATCTTGAAAAATACATGCGTGCTTTTTACTTTTGTTTATCTTTGATTTTGCTAATATCATAGCTTTAAACTTTTGTAAATATCATGCAAATAAGCAGTTTAAAATTTGATAACTACTCGGCTAATTTTTAGGATCATGAAAACTACTTGCCTAATTCTTAGGATCCAACGTGAGGTTTGAAAAGTTGTGGGTTTTAACATGCAACTGGGATTCCAAGTTAGTTTTTAGGGTTTTTTACACAAATATACAAATTTTCACCCTTAAATACAAAAAAATAGCAATATTTTTAAAATTACAAAGCATAGCAATAATTTTTTTAGCACATTTTATAACAATTAACACATTCACTTTTTATTTTCCCAAATTACAAACATCTCTCCTATTCTCTCTTCCTCCATCACCCCACCCCACCACCCCAGCGCCATCACCCCACTCCAGCGCCCATCACAACCACCCCAGCCACCCAACCCTAGCATCATCACAACTCCGATCACGGCGTCGTTGAAACAGTAGCTTAAACGGCGAAACAAAAATATTTGCTTTATACTGTCAGTGAAAAGCTGGTTTATATGTGGTCTTTGCTTGTTGAAACATTTTGTCCCCTAATTTTGCAGTGGGGCAGAGCTGTATTTATTTGGAGCTTGTGTCACTTCTTAGAAAGTAAACAGTAAAGATCTTCTTTTTGTTCGACCATATGTTGTATTCAATGGTAAGAAACCAATCAGGTTATCTGGTTTCGTACACGTGTCACTTTTCAAGTTTTAGAATACAGTCACTATTAAATTTACTCTTTCAAACGACTGAACCAATCTCCTAATTGTTGCAGTGTCTTCAATTTCGTTGTGTCTCTCCTTTGGTTAAAATTCAAAACTTAACGAGCTATAGAAATTATATCACCTTTCTTACTGACTATTTCACTTCGTATAGTGGAGGAATACCACATTGTTTCCCACAATTTGGACCTGGCCCAATCCAGAAGGTAAATCACTTCACGTGTTTCGATGTATATAGTTTAGCCTTCTTAATATTAAAGAGCTTAGCATTTTTAGTGGAGAAGCAACTCTTTTTTAGATATAGTGATGAACACAACCTGAAATGGTGCAGAAATAGTTAGATACAGTACTTAACACAACCTGAAACGGTGCAAAAATAATTAGATACAGTGCTGAACACAATCTGAAACGGTGCAGAAACAGTTAGATACGCTGCTGCAGAAACAATTGAAACGGTGCAGAAACAGTCGAGATACGGTGCTGCAGAAACAGTTGAAAACGGTGCAGAAACAGTTGAGATACGGTGCTGCAGAAACAGTTGAAACGGTACAGAAACAGTTAGATACGGTGCTGCAGAAACAGTTGAAACGGTGCAGAAACAGTTGAGATACGGTGTTGCAGAAACAGTTGAAACGGTGCAGAAACAGTTAGATACGGTGCTGCAGAAACAGTTGAGATACGGTGAGATACATCGAGGATGGGATGAGGAAAAGTGAAATTGGGGGAAATGATAGGAATAAAAGTGAAATTGGGGGAAATGGTGAGAGGAAAAGTGAAACAGAGAGAAATGAGAGGAGCAAAAATGATAGTGGAGGAAATAAGAGGAAGAATGTAAGGGTTTGGTATGTTATGGGAAAATATTGCTATATTTTTGCTATATTTGTAATTAACTTGTGTTTTCCTCTATATAGGGTTATTTTGCTAAAATGTTGCTATGTTTGGTAATTAAGTTCTAAAACTTGTACTTTTATGTAAAAAATCCTAGTTTTTATGTGTTTTAAATTTTCATAGTTATCCCAAATCATGTGCCAAATTAACCACGGTAGTTGCCTCATTTTTATTTTATATTTATATTTTTTGATAGTTATCTACGTCAGTTAACCACCGATCTGTCTAGCTTTTTATTATTTGTCTTTTTTTTTCCATTTTTTTTTTCAATTTGAAAAGTAACTAACTATTTAAATTTGAAAAACTAACAATTAAAAATAGTTTAAAAAATAGTTATATTCTAACTAAAATTCAAATAATAACTACTTTATCCTAAAAAATTACAAATGGCTTTTTTATTGATATGCCAATTGGCTAATTTTTTGTGGCTACTACATGCCTTTTAATATATATATAGACAACTAAATTCAAATACTTTGTACGTATCCTTTTCCCTTTTTAACTTTTATCTCTGACTTATAGTTTTAACTTTTTTATTCATTTTTAACTTTTTCTCCATTTATTTGCTTTTTAAATTGTTGTACTTAAACATGGAATTAGTTATTAACCAATACACCTAATTTAACCACTTTGTCCTAAAAACTAACACATGGCTACTTCTTATCATGCCACTTGGCTAAACATGGTTGGCTACAACACTCCTTTTAATATATATATAGATATAGATAAGATTATATTCTAGTCATATCGATTACGTCGATTTTTTGTTTGAAAAGTTTCCCGAATTACTTAGCTTTTGTTGTTAATCGACAAATTAGGATCTTGCAAATGATAAAATCACATTAAAGCTTAGTTCAATATATATTATTTAATTTTCTATGATATGAGAATCAATCACAGCATAAATGAATTCCGTTGTTGCAAATTGCTGGTAAATGGTGTAGTTGATATTGAAGTGTCACATTCTTAAGCATTATTATTCCTCCTGTCTTAGAAAATAACCTTTATCATTAAGGGTTGTTTTTAAACAATTTTTTAAAACTATTTAAATATATATCTTTCAAATTGATAGATACTATTAAAAATAATCAATATTAAGATTCTCACAAAAGTTGCATATTTTGATTTTCATAATTAAGGAGTTGTTTGGTTTATCAAATTAATAAAAATAATTTTACAATAAAATTATGTTTAAGTAATATATTGCACAATGTTAAGTTGCTTGTACAAGGAAAAAAGATGGTCCAACAATTGAAAAACGCAATGATTAATTTTATTAATCACCGTATCACTATTACTGACATAAGTTGTAAGAGTAGAATAACGCTATAGGAAATACAAGAACAAATAGCGAAAATAAGAAGTTTCTAAATAAATAATTTCCACAAAATAGTTTATACAGTACTATTGTACATCATATAATCATTATGTTATTATTTGCTACATGTATTTCCCAAAAATGTATCAAGTTTTACAATTAAATTTATATTTAGTTGAGTCTAAGGCGACCGTTTTATATCTCAATTCAATCGATTGATAAGCAGTTTACGTTAGTGGAACAGTCGAGATCTAGCGACTTAATTCGAAGGCAAGTACAAACAGATAAATTCGAAGTAAATGACAAATTAATAATTTACGATGAGATGATTCCGTCAGATGCCCGGTTTTAGTTAGATGCGATGACAATGATAGATTCAACGATGATGATAGATACGATGATGATGATGATAAATTCGATGATGATTATAGATACGATGATGAGCGAATGTAATACAATAATGAGCGAACGTAATATGAATATATTCGATCGAGTAATGTGATGATAAAGTAACAGCAGCAATGCATCTAATGGAACTTAACAATGAACAGGTTGGTGAGTTATCTTATGCGACCAGAGTAACGATGACAAGTTGATAAAATCGAACACAGTAAAATAACGAATAATACAAGCAGCAAGTAAAACGAGTAATGATTTAAACGAGCAAACGACAAATAAATAATTAAAGCGATAAACGCTTATTGTATTGAAGAGCCGGAGGATGGTGCTTCAATGAAAGAGATGAATCTTCTTCACGTTTGAACCAAGCCGCGACTGAATTTAATACAAGGGTTGTTTTGATAATGACAATAACTTAAGGTATGTTGAGAGAACAAAATAAGAAGATTTATGTGGCTGAATGAAGATTGAGAGTAATGCTGCTTCAGATGAAAGAATGTGTCCTCAAATGAGAGCATGAAGTCCTATTTATAGGTTGAAATGATGAAGAATTCCAACCCTAGAAGAATTTCATTTTTCCACGTTTCTCTTCCAACAGTTGCATATCTTCACCCACTTCCGCCAAATCCTCTAAATCTGTTCCGATAAACTTGGGATGAGGACAAAACTGCGTTATCCATTGGAGCACTACTTTCGAAATTATCCGATCACAACAGTCACATAACCGATCACGAAATTGAACGAAGCAACTTCTTCCCGACCACAACATCTTCGAAGTCAACTAATGCCTCGTCATAAAATCAAAACTGAGAATTGTGATCGAACAGAAATCGACCAATACAGATAGTCCCCCCACTTTCCAAGTCGTGTGTTCGTGAAAACTTGGCAAATGGCTTGAATTCTTGGCGGGAAAACACGTGGAACGCTCGTGTCCCTCCATTTTGAAACGTCAAAACGTCGCCTCAACTTCCATCGCCGCACGTGTCAGAAATCGTGCGGGCAGCAGTTTCTCGACAGTTCCCAAGGCAATGATGATTCTTGCCTTAAAAATACCCATTTCAAAACTCTCTTTACAAACTTTACACCTTCTGAAATCTCTCAAAATTCTCTGAAAGTAAATCTCAAGAACTTTGCTGCTGAATTCTGCTGATCTTACTCCAGATTTCTCAACTTGTTTGTCCAATTTGTTGATTTTGTACTGTGACAATGTCTTCTTCTTCTCAACCCACAACTGATGCTGAACTTACTTCTGCTGCGGCAGTCACCGCCACAGCCCCACCGCAGTCCAGCGCGGTGGTGGAGCAGACTTCCACTGTTGCTGGTCCTTCAGTGGATAAAAAGGGAAAAAAGCGAAAAGAGAGGAAGGTGAAGGATTACGGTCCCAAGAAACTGTGGTCGGAGATTCTTCCGAAGAGATTCACTTATGAGAACGACTGCAAAATTAGCGTTCAAAGTGAAGCAGAGCAAGGAAAGAAGAAGAATATTCCGATCGACTCAGTCTATTGTGCGATCACGCCAGAATCGATACCACGAGTTCGGGAGGAATGTGGTTGGAAAGTGGGCGACATCGATGTGATGTTCCCTCCAATAAAGTCGACGTTGGCGACTCACGTCGAGGATCATTCTGTGGTGCTGACCTACCCCTTTACTATCGGATTTTCTCTCCCGGTCGATAATGTGATCGAGGAGTTCTGCAAGATGTACAACGTCTGCCTTGGGCAGCTTTCTCTGATGATATGGAGAACGATAGTAATTATGCAATATATCGCAGAGGAGGCGGAAGTGGAGCTGACACTTCGCCATATTCTCAACATCTACTCCCCTCGAGTTTACAAAGGAGGGGTGATGAACTTAGCCAAACGAGGTCAGCGGGCCTTGATATCTGACAACGATGACGATCTTCGAGGATGGGATCAACGCTTTGTCTTTATCCCTACGAAGCAGCTGACCGACCCTGAGAAGGGGCTGCTGCCAAGCGTTTGGAATCGAACCCGTAAGTACTTTGTTTGTTCGTTTTTTCTCTTTTTGAGCGAATTTAGGATTTTTAAATCTCAAAGTTCTCCCAAATCTTTCAGCTGATGTGGTCGTCTTCGACCAAGTTGTCGATATCATACCGTGGCTGATAAGGGTGCTCGACAAGACGACCAATGATAAACGAGCTTGGAAACCGGTCGCGGCTTTGAAAAAGCTCAAAGCTAAAAATCATGGTAACTTTGAACCATCATTGTATTTACAATTTTTGTTCCGTTGACGCTTTTTGACACTTAAAAATATTTCCTCAGGCATCACCGGTGCTGGAGGTGAGCCAAGTGACGAAGAGGCTGAGCCCGAGGGCGGAGAGAAAGTCGATGACGCTCCTCCGCCGAAGAAGAAAAAGAAATCGTTCCAAGAGTTGAGGAACAAATATTTTCCCAAGATGGTAGTGGTGGAAAAAGGGCAAGGGGGCAGTTCATCGGCTGCACCCCAGACCATAGAGGATGTGATCGCTGGAACAAGTTCAGCGATTGCAGCGGCGAAAGCCGCCGTAGGAACGACCTCGGTCATTGACATCGAGGGGGAAGAAGCTGGGGACGAATTAGGGTCTGACCAGCTAGTGAGACGTCCCAAGAAACCAGTCAAGGAAAGACTCCAAGAGACAGCCATTCAACTCAAGGTGGCTGAACAAGGAGATCTTTCCGTTGACGATTATCAACTCTCCCTTGTAGCCGAAGAAGTTAATTCGGGTTCAGGGGGTTTGCCTAGTAGGGAAGGTGCCCTTGTTTCATTAGGCGTTGTCCCTGAAGATAAAGGGGAAATGATCGAGGCCTTTGATCGCGAGTTCGAGGAGAGGGATCCAGCTAAAGGGAAAATGCCAGCTTTGGATCGGCCAATAGCGACGACAACATCCTAATACGATGAAGAGACAGGGTCGTCATTTTTTGGTGCGGATCATGTTGATACGATCGTACCTCTCCCTCGGGGCGAAAAAGCTGCTGCCTTTGCCGCTTTAGGAGAATCCAAAAAGAGAGGTGGTAGATCGATTACGATCGAAGTGCCACCTTATGTTGATTTGCTAAGGTGCCCAAAGCGGCTGGCCGATTATCTGTTCGATGTAATTGGCCTAATAGAGCAAGCTCGATTGAATACGCACGAAGATCTGAGTTTGCCTTCTCAGATTTCCTTTAGTGCCTTCAGGGTAAATTCCATACTTAGCTTTCTTTTCATTCGTTGCATAGTTGAATAGATTTTGTGAATTTTAACCGTAACTCGTTTTCAAAACTGCATAATTGCGATCGAAACTGCCGATCGGATTCGTCAGCTTCAAGACGGAGCCAAAGTTTTGAACGAGCAAATTATTCATCTTACTTCGGCTGGAGAAGGCTTACATCGGAAGCTAAGAGCTGCAGAAGCCAAATGTGCCGAGCTTCTGGCCAACTTTGATAAGAGTACGAATGAACATGCTCTTCGTCAAACGGAGTTGGAATCCCAGATCAGAGCTTTGAACGCACAGCTGAGTGAGTACAAAGCGAATTCCGATCTGAAGATGGCCGAACTTACCTCTGCCTTGGAGAGCAAAGATAGAGAATTGGCAGATCAGTTCGAAGAATTGAATGTTCTTCGCAAAGGCAGTGAGGATCTAAAAGTTCAAGCTGACAGCTTATCGGAAAGGAACTTATTGCTTCAAAAGGAGTCTTCCATTCTAAGGCGCGACCTTGAGGAAGAATTTGAGAAGAAGAAGGATTTGATTCTTGCTGAATCAAAGCGCGATATCCTTAGGGAAATGCTAGACCGAACTGTCGATGTTCCTACCGAATTGAGCGAAGCTATTGCCATTGTGCGGTTAACTCGTGAAGATCTTGGTCTCCCAGCGAGTTCCTCCGATGAAGGCTCTGATGGAGGTGGTGATGAATGAATTGTAGTTGCTTTTGACTTGCTGTTTTAGTCGTTTTGAAATCTGATGCAAATGTGGTCGTATGACCAGCTATGTACATAGATATTTTGTATGAATGAAATTATTTTCCTTTCATTCTTGTATTGTTTTTTTCGAAGATGATTTAATCGTTCGAAAGTTTTGACGTTTAACGATAGTCGTTGAAAGAGGTGATTGGGGCCCAATGTCTTAGTGCGTAGTAAAAAATGACGTCTCATTTTCACGTAATGCACTCTTCGAACATTTTTATGAGTTCGGAATGAGAAAATTATTTAACACTTGGTGAAAAACTTGGAATTGTAAAATTCGCTAACATTTGAAATGATCACTCGAGTCGGACAAATGTGAAAAGTCGAAAATATAACCAAGGTGTTGCATATTATTGAAATGAGCCGCTAATGGGCTTTTAATATATTTTGGATCGTGTATTTCGATCGATTACATGATGTGGCCATTTAAAGGCACACACTTTTGATCGCTAACGGATCGTTTACATAAATGGACAGTCCTTGACTTTGAATAAAAAAGTCAAGGTTTGAAACATCCGATAAAGTCAAATTTCTAATTCGAACGAGTCCCCAGTTCGAGTGAGTATTGGTGTCTTCGACCTTGTCGAATTTTGAGCGAGTCCCCAGTTCGAGTGGACGTAAGAACTTCGAATTGAACATCCTCAGTTCGAGTGAACGTTAGGACTTTTGTCGAATTCCGAACAAGTCCCTGGTATTGTCTTCAATTGGTCTCGTTCCTTCTTCCGATGGGAAGTCCCCGGTTCTTGGGCAGTCCCCAATATCCGTTGATGACCATCATGCTAACTCCATCTCCCCCCCCCCCCAGTGTTTGAGTGTGAAGAATGAGTGGCCGAACACTGGACCTGATACAGAGTCATTGGAATAAAAACCGAGAAACCGTTATAGATGAAGACCACGTTAGAATGTTCGTCAGACTTATCGACCCCGATCGGAGCGTTTTGAGCTCAGGTGTTCGTGGGTGATGTTTGTCATCATTCGATTCCAACTATGCCTATCATCTAAAAGTGTTAGTATCAAATATTCGATTAAATAATTCTTTCCGATGGAGGAAAAATGAAATTTTGCGAGAGTAAAAGATGAGAATTGATGATACCGTAGAATCTCAAAAGTAGTACTTCTTCAATTGTGTGATATTCCAATTGAAGTCGACCGGCTTGGAGTCCATTGTTTCAAGTTGGTATGATCCTTTCCCGATTACTGCTTTGGCCCGATAGGGTCCCTCCCAATTTGCTCCTAGCTTACCTTCGTTGGGCTCATCCTTTTTCGGTCTCTTGATCTTCAGCACATAGTCACGTACATTAAAAGATCGATACCTGATTTTTTTTGTTTAGGTAGTTTTCTGCCCTTTGTTTCTGTGCTTGTATGCGAACGAATGCCATGTCCCTTTTTGCTTCGATCAGGTTTAGATCTATCAACATGGCTTCTCTGTTTGCTTCTTCGGTGGAATGGGCAAACCGAAGACTGGGTTCTCCCACTTCCACCGGTATCAATGCTTTTGCTCCATAGACAAGTGAGAACGGTGTTTCTCCGGTGCTGTGCTTCACCGTTGTTCGATGAGCCCACAGCGCTCCGGGAAGTTCGTTCGGCCAGTTGCCTTTTGAATCATCCATCCTTTTCTTCAAGTACTCGATTATTGTTTTGTTGGAAGATTCAGCCTGTCCATTTGCACTGGGGTGATAAGGTGTTGAGGCAATTCGCTTGATCCCCCATTTTTCGAAGAAGGCAGTGATCCGTCTTCCTACAAACTGTTTACCGTTATCGCATGTGATCTCTTTCGGGATCCCAAAACGACAGATAATATTTTGGTGAATAAATTTAATGACTTCTTGCTCACGAATTTTAGCCAAGGCAATTGCTTCTACCCATTTAGAGAAATAATCAGTAAGAATTAAAATAAATTTTACCCCGCCGGGCGCTGTTGGAAGCGGCCCGACCAAATCCATTCCCCACTTCATGAATGGCCACGGTGACGTGACCGAATGAAGTGGCTCTGCCTGTTGATGTATGAGGTTGCCGAATCGTTAACACTTGTCGCATTTGCGGACGAATTCTTTGGCGTCATCTGCGATCGTTGGCCAATAGTATCCCGCTCTTAGGATCTTTCGAACCAACAATTTGCTGTCGGAGTGATTGTCGTACTCGCCTTCGTGAATTTCTTTCAACACATAGTTTGTTCCATCTGGTCCCACACACTTCGCTAAAGGGCCGCTGAACATTCGTCTGTAGAGCTGGTTTTCTAAGAGACAATATCTTGCCGCTTTAGCTTTGAGTGATCGGGCAGATTTTTTGTCATTGGGAAGGGTGCCTTCCTGTAAATAAGACAAGTATTTGTTTCTCCAATCCCAAGTATGGTTAACATTGTTTACCTCTTTGATGCTATGACAGAGTGGTGATTCGAACAGGTGGACCACTGTTTCATCGATTTTGCTATCGATGACCACTGCAGAACCGAGGTTGGCTAAAGCGTCTGCTTCGATGTTGTCCTCCCTTGGTATCTGAGCTATTTTCCACTCTTGGAAAGATGTAAGGAGATTTTTCACTTTCTCCAGCAACTGCTGCATCCTTGGATCTCGAACACAGAAATCGCCTTGGATTTGATTTACCACCAATTGAGAGTCACTTTTGATGTCTAGCTGTTCGACCTTCAAGTATTTTGCAATCTTTAAACCTGCAACGAGGGCCTTATATTCGGCCTCGTTGTTAGTTTTTGCATGTAATTTGATCGTGTACCTGAGTTTTTCACCGTTAGGTGCTATTAATAAGATTCCGAGACCAGTCCCTTTCACGTTTGAAGCTCCATCGGTAAACATTTTCCAAACTCCGGGATCGGGATCTCTCATCATCAATTCTTCCTTTTTTGCCTCCAGGAAGATGTTTGCGCTAAAATCTGCTACAAAATCAGCTAACACTTGAGATTTTATGGCGGTGCGAGGCTGATAAGTGACATCGTACTCGCTCAGCTCGATTGCCCATTTCATTAATCGACCAGAGAGATCTGGCCGATGTAAAATATTTCGCAACGGAAAAGTAGTTACGACAGATATTGAATGACATTGGAAATAAGGTCTTAGTTTTCGTGCAGCAGTGACTAGTGCAAGTGCTAGTTTTTCTAAGTGTGGATACCTTGTTTCTCCATCTAACAGTGTTTTACTAACATAATAAATAGGAAATTGATTACCTCTGTCCTCGCGAACGAGGACAGCGCTTACAGTGACATCGGAGACGGCCAAGTAAATCAGCAGCATTTCTCCTTCGATCGGTTTTGACAGGAGCGGAGCATTTGAAAGGTACAGCTTCAGTTCTTTGAGGGCCTTTTTGCATTCTGGTGTCCCTTCAAAGCTTTTGTTCTTTTTCAGCACCGAAAAGAACTTGTGACATCGTTCAGATGACCTCGAGATGAACCTGCTGAGATAGGCTACTCGACCGGTCAGCTGTTGAACTTCCTTCACTGTTGATAACTCCTCGGGAATGCTTTCAATTGCTTTGATTTTGTCTGGATTGGCCTCAATTCCTCTTTGCGATACGATGAATCCCAAGAACTTGCTGGATCCAACTCCGAACGCGCATTTCTCCGGGTTCAATCTCATGTTGAAGCGCCTCAGTATCGTAAAGGTCTCCTCCAAATGACTTAAATGATTGCCCTTCTCAAGAGATTTGACTAGCATGTCATCGATATATACTTCCATGGTTTTCCCGATCAAATCTTTGAACATAGTGGTGACCAAAAGCCGGTAAGTAGCGCCAGCATTTTTAAGTCCGAAGGGCATGACTGTATTGCAATAAGTTCCTATATCTGTGATGAATGACGTTTTCTCCCGATCTGATGGGTCCATCAAAATTTGATTATAGCCTGAATAGGCATCCAAGAAGCTCAACATTTCGTGCCCCGCGGTTGAATCGATCAGTCTATCGATGTGAGGCAATGAGAATGAATCTTTTGGACAGGCTTTATTGAGGTCGGTATAATCGACGCACACTCTCCATTTGCCGTTTTTCTTTGGCACCACTACAGTGTTTGCAAGCCATTCAGGATATTTGACCTCTTTAATGAACCCATTCATTAGCAGCTTTTCTACCTCGTCATTGATCACTTTCTTTCGAAATCCTCCATTCGGCCGTTTCTTTTGCTTCACCGGCCGATGTTTTGGATCGACGTTTAATTTGTGTGTGACGACCTTTGGATCGATCCCAACCATATCTGCGTGGGACCAAGCAAAACAATCAGAATTATCCTTGAGGAAGGATATGATTTTTTATTTTACTTCGGGATCCAATTCTGCTCCCACATAGACTTTCCGATCAGGCTTATCATCGAATAATGTTACTTCTTCCAAGTCTTCTATCGTAGAGTCTCCAGCTTTTTGTTTATACGGTTCTCTCACACATGGTGGAACCTGTGCGAAGTCGCTTTCGACTTCGGATTCTGGTAGCTGCGACGAAGCGCACGACGGAACCGAAGTGAAGCTTCCGGCCACGGGTTCCACTAGCTTACATGGTGGAACCTGTGCGAAGTCGCCTTCGACTTCGGATTCCGGTAGCTGCGACGAAGCGCACGACGGAACCGAAGTGAAGCTTCTGGCCACGGGTTCCACTAGCTATGATTGCTACAATCGAAAGCCATCCTTAAGAGCTACTGAGTAACATTCTCGCGAAGCCTGTTGTTCGCCTCTGATTTCACGAATTCCCCATGGGGTAGGGAATTTCACAACTTGATGTAGGGTCGATGGGACTGCTCCCATAGCGTGAATCCATGGTCGACCCAATATTACGTTGTACGCCATTTCGCCTTTCATTACTTGAAATGATGTCTCATTCTCAACACCTTCTGTATAAGTCTTAATTGTGATTTCTCCAACGGTTACTTCGCTCGAGTTGTTGAAACCCGACAATACTGTTGAACGAGGCACGATCTTGTCGCTCAACTGCAGCTGCTCGACTACCCTTGCATGTATGATATTAACTGAACTAACAGCATCGACTAATACCCTTTTCACATCAGCGTCGTCGATCCTCATCGTGACTATAAGTGCGTTGTGATGGGGATGAATCCTGTCATCGAAATCAAAATCCCCGAACACGATCTCATCATTCATATCATCTCGTGTTCGTTTGTCTCGTGTAAATGAGACTTTTGCATATTTCTTGGTAGTGTAGGTTACTCCACAAACGTCATCTCCTCCGGTAATTACATTTACCGTCTTCCTAGGAGCAGGAGGTTTTGGCGGCTCATCGTCTTTCTTCTTATTAAATTTGTTTCGTCCTCTGTCAGTCAATAGTTCGACCAGGTGCCCCTTCTGCAATAGGCTGGCCACTTCGTATCTCAACGCCTTACAATCCTCCGTTATATGGCCGAAGTCATAGTGAAATGCACACCATAGATTTTCATCCCTTGTATTTGGATTTGTTTTTATGCGACCTGGAAATTTTACAACCTTCTCACCCATCCCCTTCAAGTGATTCACCAAGTTTGGTGTTGATATGCAAAAATTGTACTCCGTTACTTTTGGGGGGAGTGGTCGATCTTTCGGAGCCGAAGATGCGTTCGACTGCCCTTTCTTCGATTGATTCTTCGAACCACCAGCTTCGTGGTTGTTGTTCCCCATTCGAGGGAAACTGTAGGGCTCCCATCGTTGGTCCCTGTAGTTTCGCCTGTCATTTTCAACTCTCCGTGGTGGAGGTCGATCATAATGGTAACTATTTCGGACTAGCTGCAACTCCTCCTCCTCAGCCCTAATCCGCGGCTCGCATTCCCGATATAGCACTTCGAATGTCCATGCATCAATCTCTGTGAGACGATCTTTCAACTTCCATGCCTCAATCGAATCAGTGCGCAGATTGTTAGCAAAGGTCAAGCAAGCCCACCTTTCTTCGAGATTCGGGATGTGAATCTTCTCATCATTGAATCGTTTCACAAATTGTTTTATGGTTTCCCCAGGTCGTTGCCTAACATTCAATATGTCTTCCACCCTTGGTGCTATCTTTTTTGCTCCAGTATGTGATCGAATAAACTTTGCTGACATGTCATCAAAATTCAATATCTCATTTTCAGGTAACTGCAGATACCATTTCAATGCCGCTCCCTTCAACGTTTCACAAAACTTCTTGAGGCTGACCGAATTAATTTCTTCCGAAGTTAAGTCGTTCGCCTGAACTGCAACCAAAAACATATCGATGTGATCCCTTGGATCTGTGGTCCCATCGTACCTCAAACTTTCTGGTAATTTGAAAGTTTTAGGAATTGGCATCGGGGCTGCACTTGCTGGGAACGGACGCTTTGAGATTGATTTCTTAGCGACCTCGTCCGTTAACTTTGGAACACCTGGCAATTTCTCCATAAATGATTTTATCTCACCGATCTTTTTATCCACTGTGTCATTCAACAGAGTTTGCATCGTGGCTAACATTCTTACTTCTGCTGTAACCGAGGCCGGAGCTCCCATAGCTGCCGCGGCCGTACCCGATCCCCCAGATCCGACCCCCGCTGCAAGTCCCCCTGTTACGGCGCCCTGAGGAACCGAAGTCGGAATACTTACTGGAGGTGTGATTGGAGGGGTGGGTGCTCTGTTTCCAATAGAATTAGATAAAACCCTTAGCTGCTCCTATATCATTTCGAACTGAGCGTCATGCCTTTTCAAATACGCCATTAGTGACGCATTTGCATCTCCTGACTCAGTTTCGACCACGGGCTCCTTAACCGGTCGCTGTCCTCGGGGAGCGTTCAACTGTGAACCAGCAGGAATGTCGTCATGAGTTGGATCCTGCTCGCAATTGGTAGACTCATTGACCGCTTCAACGTTGGTCGGAACAGGAACCCCGTCATTGGGATTGAGTTGTTGTTGACCGTTCAGGGCGGCGGTAGCGGCGATGTTACGTTCATCTGCCATTTCAAGACAAGGAAACAAACGTAAGTAGTATCAAACGATTCAAATTTCAGAATAAATCGATTGCCTAGACCCCACGGTGGGCGCGAAATTGTATTTCCCAAAAATATATCAGGTTTTACAATTAAATTTATATTTAGTTGAGTCTAAGGCGATCGTTTTATATCTCAATTCGATCGATTGATAAGCAGTTTACGTTAGTGGAACAGTCGAGATCTAGCGACTTAATTCAAAGGCAAGTGCAAACAGATAAATTCGAAGTAAATGATAAAATAATAATTTACGATGAGATGATTCCGTCAGATGCCCGGTTTTAGTTAGATGCGATGACAATGATAGATTCAACGATGATGATAGATACGATGATGATGATGATGATAAATTCGATGATGATTATAGATACGATGACGAGCGAATGTAATACAATAATGAGCGAACGTAATATGAATATATTCGATCGAGTAATGTGATGATAAAGTAACAGCAGCAATGCATCTAATGTAACTTAACAATGAACAGGTTGGTGAGTTATCTTATGCGACCAGAGTAACGATGACAAGTTGATAAAATCGAACGCAGTAAAATAACGAATAATACAAGCAGCAAGTAAAACGAGTAATGATTTAAACGAGCAAACGACAAATAAATAATTAAAGCGATAAACGCTTATTGTATTGAAGAGCCGGAGGATGGTGCTTCAATGAAAGAGATGAATCTTCTTCCATGTTTGAACCAAGCCGCGACTGAATTTAATACAAGGGTTGTTTTGATAATGACAATAATTTAAGGTATGTTGAGAGAACAAAATAAGAAGATTTATGTGGCTAAATGAAGATTGAGAGTAATGCTGCTTCAGATGAAAGAATGTGTCCTCAAATGAGAGCATGAAGTCCTATTTATAGGTTGAAATGATGAAGAATTCCAACCCTAGAAGAATTCCACTTTTCCACGTTTCTCTTCCAACGGTTGCATATCTTCACCCACTTCTGCCGAATCCGCTAAATCCGTTCCGATAAACTTGGGATGAGGACAAAACTGCGTTATCCATTGGAGCACTGCCTTCGAAATTATCCGATCACAACAGTCACATAACCGATCACGAAATTGAACGAAGCAACTTCTTCCCCACCACAACGTCTTCGAAGTCAACTAATGCCTCGTCATAAAATCAAAACCGAGAATTGTGATCGAACAGAAATCGACCAATACACTACATAAATAATTCTCGGTATATTTAGAGCTTATTTGGCCAAATTATTGAAAATTGCTTATTTTGATAAGTGTTTTTCTTCAAAAAAAAAAACTTTCCGTAAAAGTACTTTTGAAGAAAAACAGTTTGTGTTTGGCCAACCCATTTGAGAAGTGTATTTATTTATAGTTGAGTAGTAATTTGTGTTTGGCCAAACTTTTGAAAAAAAAAATTGAGTGTTAAGTTACGAGCAAGAACATGTAAAGATTCACTTTACAGTTATTTAACTACATGAATGATTTTAAATATCTATTATCAAATACTATATTTAATTAAAAAAATTTAATTGAGCATACATAATTGAATATTCTAAATTCGTAACTTAAAAAAAAGATGTTATTTGATTCAAAGCTTCTATTGTAGGTGTGTATAGAAAAATTACGAGAAAAAAATGATGTACTATTTATTATATACTATAATCATTAGGTTAAATGAATAGGGATAATTAGGTATATATAAATATATTTTTTTCTTTTTTTTTCCGGTATATAAATACATTTGGTAATGATATGTTTGGAATGATAATAATTAAAAACAACTTCTATTTTGCTTTTAGCAAATCTATTTTTCTCCCACTTCTTCCCTACAGCAGAAAAAAAGTTTTTGTTGCCACTCAAAAATATTTATTTTTTCTTAAAAGCTTGGCCAAACATCCTAATTTTTCAAAATAAACGTATTTGGAGAAAAATAAACATTTTTTTGCTCCCTAAAAATTTGACCAAACATGCTAAGGAAACACGATATTAAAGAAATGTGCAACATAGTATATAAAAAATATATAATTTAGAAAAGGAAATAGGAATATGAAAGTAGTAGTACTTACTATGAAAGATTGCCAAATCGAACAATATTCCTACTCGTACTATTAATAGCAAAACAATAATTTTTGTGTCATATCTATCTATCACTGTAAAATCCATCAGAAACAAGTACTTCAAAATCTGACTTCAGTAAAATCAGTAACTGTAAAAACCTTAAAAAGGTAAAAAAAGACAAAAATTACCAAAAACAGGTGGCCGACCAAATTAACACACGAACTCAGTAAAGATCTAAGTAAAGCACACACTTACATCATCAGTTCGTATATATCCAAAACATTCTTAAATTAACGGTTGATATTAATTGACCACCGTTTAATCCAACGGTTCATATTTATTACAGGGCTTCTTTAGAACTCGTCATCCCTTCCCATAAATCCTCTCTTTCTTTTAGCCTCCATTCTCCTCTTTTTTCTCTCCTATATACTTACACTATAATTTTTTAATATATATATAAATAGTCTTTTAAGTTTTGTTTACTAGGGTTTGTCTAAAGATGCAGAAAAACAACGGTACTACTGAAGAAAATAAGCCGCCGCCACCACCGTCGGCTCAGCCAACGGCTTCTTCGACAGCTTCACAGGTGAATCATCTCGTAAAGTTAAATCGTTACTAGTAGTAATATATAGGATGGTGTCATTCTTTTCTTTTTGGGACGGGCTAAAAAGGTCGTAGTGTCGCATAAATTGAGACGAGACAGAAGGAGTATATGTTTAAGCGGTAGCTTTGTTTTTTTGACAGGTGAACGTACAAGTGGCGTCAGCACAACCGCAACCGTGGATGGCGATGCAGTATCCGGTGGTAATGCAGCATCCTCATCATCCAATGATGCCACCAGCACCACATTATCCACCACCACATTATATGCCATATCATCCTCATGGTGGCCACCTTGTTCACCACCATGGCCCACCTCAGTCACCACATCATCAGCAAAGTGGAGGATCTAATAATGGTAGTAATGGTAATAGTAATAATAATAATGAGAATCGAACGATCTGGATCGGTGACTTGCATAATTGGATGGATGAGGATTATTTGCGCAGCTGCTTTGCTTCTACAAACGAGGTCGTTCGTGCTTTTATTTACTAGTTATTACGTTATTTACTGTGTCAGTGTGAAGAATTTTTACAGTATCAGCTCATCTAATAGATACCTACATATACGTAGGGATGTGGTAATAATGTAGGTAACCTGCTACAATAGTTAACGATGAATCGTGTTTCTTATAAATGTATCTCGAGTATTATGTGTTTTTGTGATTAATTAGACTATTAGAGTGTGAATCTGGATTTTAATTGCCCATAAATGGATTGAGTATTTAGGTATAAGAATGAGAATGATGTATAACTAGTTTCTGTCCTATTTTTTGAGGTAAAGTTTACACCTTTTTTGGTTTATTTTATTACATATTTTAGTGTCAGGGATTAAGTGGAGGTTTTTGGTGTTTTGGACTAGTAGTTTGCATGATTAGTCAATGCTTTACTGGCTTTCTTGTTTACTTTTGCTTATTAGTTTGGGGGGAAATAGCTGATTGTTCAAAGTTTCTACTTTATTGCATATTTTGTAATTGAATGTTTTTATTTAACTACTAATTCTAGTATTAACCAAGGAGACAATGTTGGATTATGATTTCTCTGTTTAAGTCAGAACTCAAGTTGGTAGCTTGGAAATTATTTTAAAAAAGAGCTTATGGTCAAGATCGAAACTTTTTTTACTGAATCAAGCTTTGGTTTAATATTCATAAAGCTATCGACCTTCTATGGTTATGTCTTAGAAGTTACTTAGGGTGTATTTTGGTCCATATGGATTCATCCTGTATATATCTCCTTATAACCTCGCCGATCTCGTTTGATTTGTGAGGGGGCTAGACAATAATGTAGACATTGAGATAGTACAAACTTAGTATGGTTATGTCTAATGCTCAAGGTAGTTGGTGAAGTTCTGAACTTTGGTGTCTTAAGTCTCTAAATATGTAATCTGGAATTTTCTTAAAAGGTTTCCTGGAATTATGAGAAGATTGTAATGTTGAACCTTCTTTAAGTACTTGCCAAAATTGTTCAATAACTGTTTGAGCCTCCTACCTTAGGTATCTGATTATCATTGATAGTCAGTTGGGTTCTGTTTGGAAACTGAATCTTGCTGGAGTACAATAGTTTCAACTATTAAATTTCCATGTTCAGTTGTTAATCTCTTTCCAATGAGCGACTTTAATGAGGACATAAATAAAGGCAAAAGAAAGTTTTTCCTGAAATGCCTATTTATGCTTCATTGTTGCCTTTTCGATGTTTAGCAAATACTTGGATAATAACCAAAAAAATTGCTAATATTATGTTATTATAATGTTCTTGAGGAACTTCTCCAAAAAACCACATGGCATTCTTTTGGCTCATAAGATTACTCTGTACTATGAACACGCTGCCCATTAATTGCTTCGACTCATATCTATGAGCATGAGAAATCATGCAATCCATGCTAGTGAACATTGAAGCTCTCTAGTGTTCAAATTGATTGACAAGAAAATACTACTTAATAACAGCCCATAGACATCTGGTAGTGGTTAAGATATATTTGTACCTGCAACATCATGGGAAACTCTTTCATGAATCATGATGATGAAAACCATTTGTAATTCTATATTGCACTTAGAGATCAAATATTGATTTATGGCTCCGGCCAAATTTGACTTAGCTGTAGTGAAAAAAGGAAGAAATGAAGTCTTTGACCACACAAGTTTCTTGTAAACTGATATGGCCCTGTTTGTGCAGGTTGCCTCCATCAAGGTAATTCGCAATAAACAGACTGGCTTCTCCGAAGGATATGGTTTTGTGGAATTTTTCACACATGCTGCTGCAGAGAAAGTTCTGCAGACATATTCTTGCATGACAATGCCTAATGTGGAGCAACCTTTCCGTCTGAATTGGGCCACATTCAGCATGGGTGACAAGCGAGCAAACAACGGTTCTGATCTTTCCATCTTTGTAGGAGATTTAGCTGCAGATGTTACTGATACCTTACTGCATGAAACTTTTGCGAAAAAATATCCTTCTGTTAAAGCTGCTAAAGTTGTCATAGATGCCAACACTGGTCGTTCAAAAGGATATGGTTTTGTAAGGTTTGGAGATGATAATGAGAGGTCTCAAGCCATGACTGAAATGAATGGTGTGTATTGTTCAAGCAGGCCCATGCGAATTGGTGCAGCCACTCCACGGAAATCATCTGGATACCAACAACAATATTCTTCTCAAGGTAATTAGTAGTATACTTTCTGATATCTATGCTGGCATAAATTGTCGATCTTCCCTAAAGTTGCATTTAGTTCTGAACAGAAACAGTCTCAACACTGTGGAAGAGGGAAACTGGAAAGAACTTTTTTCCTACAGATTCCCCTTTCAGGAATGCAGTGATGTTAGTAAAAGGAAAGAAAGATGGATTTACTTGCAAATCATTTCTGATCATGAAGTCAAGAATTTGTTAATTTCTTATTCTAATTTAGTAACTTCAGAGAGAGTGTCAATGAATTTTGTGCCACTGTCATGGCTTTCTTGTCACCGGTTCTTATCTTGTTATAAGGTGACTGGATTTTTTTTTTGCCTTCCTGGTGTTTTCTTTTGTCATATTATGCACACGTGTTTGTGGTTGTATGCCTTACTTTAATGGCCATATTATCAACTTCCTGCCTTGTTATTGATATTTATGTATTTTTTAAAGTGGTGGCGGACTTAAAAGTGCCTAGCAATTTCATTCGATTAGTCAACTTTGAAGTATACATGTTTTTCTATATTGTAAATGGTTTATACTGAAGTGTGAATGCTCTTGTTGATTGAGCTAACAAAATATAACTCTGGAAGATGAGGAGGGAGGAGAAGAACCCTTTTTCACTCCAAATAGCAAGAAATGTAAATGTTGTGCAAGCCTAACCTGGTGGTATGTCACTGCCTTCGTGAGGCTGTGTTTGCATCTATTTTCTTTAGTTGATGTTGTCACAATAGAAGTGATTGTTTTATTTGGATCAGTGTGCTCTAGGTTTCTCTTTGGTACCTAAAAGTGAAAGCATGACCACTTGATAAGTTGTTAGAACTGTCTAAAGCAGGAAAGTAATATAATGCACTTTCATTTCCTTATTAACCATTAGTTTTTCTTTCCAATTTCACTTTAGTTGCAGTTTTCCATAAGTTGCACGTAAATAGTTGTTTCCTTTGTAGTTTTGTTGTAATTGTAATGTAAACTTCAAATCACGGTTCATTTGTTCTAGACAATTACAGTGGATATGAAAGTCAAGTTAACATTTTTTTTGGTATTTAATACCTGCTTCTAAACTGCATTTGGTAGGTGGCTACTCCAATGGTTCACCAGCTCATGGATCACAACCTGATGCAGATTCTACAAATACAACAGTTTGTTAACTAGTCTCTTCTTTCTGATTTTGTCGTTCTCTCTAATTTACTAGTCCCTTTGGCTAACCAATGTCATCATAGATTTTTGTTGGAGGTCTCGACCCCAATGTCAGTGATGAAGATCTTAGACAACCTTTCGCGCAGTATGGTGAAATAGTTTCTGTAAAAATACCAGTTGGGAAAGGGTGTGGGTTTGTGCAATTCGCAAACAGGTGCTTATCGGTTGTGATTTTTCAAGTTGTAAAGTATCTCATTGGACAGTAAATGTTAAAAAATCAATATGATCTGTCGTGGCAGGAATGATGCAGAGGAAGCCTTACAGAAGTTGAACGGAACTGCTATTGGCAAGCAAACAGTGCGTCTTTCTTGGGGACGAAACCCAGCAAATAAACAGGCAAATATCTCTTTCTTGGTCCCAGCGCCTCTTCGTCTCACAGTTATTCCATACCAACATTTGCTTGTCTTAGAAAACTCCAAGTTATGCTTGTTGGTCGAAGTGAGAATATCTATTACTCCCTTCATCCCATTTTAGTTGACACCTTTAGCTTTTTCACGCCCATTAAGAAAATCATTAAATAGGGTGTATATTTACTATGTTACCCTTTATTTAATGTTTGATTATTAACTTTTTTTGAGAATTTTTTTAATTATTCAGGGTATAGTAGGAAAAAACTAGTAATAAAATTAGTCTTGAGATCCTAAAGAGACAACTAATTTTGGACACACCATGTTTGCTAAAGTGACAACTAATTTGGGACGGAGGATGCTGCTCAGGCTATTGAGAAAGCTTTGGAGTGTTAAAAATACATACTGCGAGTTTTATCAAACAAGGTTATTTAAAACTTTTCTCCTCCTCCGCCTCTTCTGAGGCTGGTGGGACTCTATTGATACGTGAACTCTCATAAGTTGCACCTTGCACCTTGCACCTTGCACCTTGCACCTTGCACCAATTAATCAGTTATACAGCAGGTTCTTAATATATCCTCTATTATGCTTGTGTTTCATCACCTAAGTGACGCTTTTTTGTATGATTGGTAGAATCTCCAAGGCAGGTGAACAAATGTTAGAACAAGTTATGATCAATAGCTTGCACCTGTCATGTTTCAGAGTAATTCTTAGTGTCCAACTTTTGCTCGACTTACGGAAACTCTTAAGTTACACTTGTTGGTAGAAGTGGGAAGCCATTATCATGCTGCATAAGCTATTGTGAAAGCACTGGGGTTTCGATATAACATTTGCTGGTTATATGCTTTAAGGTTGTCAAAGTTTAGTCCTCCCTCCCCTGCTTCTAAGGGTGGTGGGAGGCTATTGATACGTAGTATCTGATAATTTGCACCTGGGACCAATTAAGTTGTCCCACACCAGGCTTTCTAACATGTGTCTTTCTTTGCTTCTATTTACTTAAATCCCATCTTTGGGATGTTGCAGTCGAGAGGTGATTACGGGAATCAGTGGACCGGGCCATACTACGGGGGACATTTTTATGATGGTTATGGGTATGCATTTCCACCACCGCATGACCCAGGGATGTATGCTGCAGCCGCCGCCGCCTATGGGGCTTATCCAGTGTATGGGACTCACCAGCAACAAGTAAGCTGAAAGTCTGCACCCAAGAGTTCCTCTGCTTGAATGATGAATGTGCTCAATCTCTTTGTTTCAAGCTTGGAATGTAGAATTTAATCATTCCTTCCAATTGAGGAGTGGAATCTGAATTTTGACTGGATGTGTTAGTCTCCTAGGGATTCTATTAAACAATTATTTAGAAGTTTGGACTTGACATGGAACTTCTTGAATGGAATAAGATCTCACTGGTACATGTGTACTTCAAAAAGCCAACCGGTGCTTGAAAAATGTTTTTCAGGTAAGCTACATGCAAATGAGATTCTTGTACAGGTTTCTGTGTTATTTATAATTATAGAGGCAGCGTCTGCATCCTCTAATTATAGTGGCAGCATCTGCATCCTCAGTTGCAACTCAGAGGTACTATCTTCTACCTTAGTGAAAGGAGGTCCTACAGGTGTCTGAAATTGCCAAATTTTCTGAATCTTGGTTTTGTTTCATTCCTTCTGTTTGAGCTGGAATTTCTTGCCCGATCCACGCTAGGAGATGAACTTAGTTTACAATGTCAGTTGGATCCCTGAGCCTTTGTTGAGTTAGTAAGGGTGGCACAGGGATTAAGCAGTTGGTTCCACTGCAACCTTATTATGGCAAGCATATATTAGTTAATGTTATCCAACTTTTATGATGCTTGGGCCTTGCCTTGCATCACATGTTTAAAATGGGAAATAGATTAGATTTCCTACTTCAGAATTCACAAGATTTATTCAGTGTTTCTTTATCAAATTAGTTTCACCACCAAACCATTCATCTTCCCAGACACCTTCAGTGCAACAACTTCGGCCCCAACAACCAACCAAACCTCCAGCTCAGTCGAGAAAGAATCATCTACTCCGTTGGTCAGTCGACTCCGTTGATAGCCACTTTCTGTGTTGATCTTCCAAAATGTGATTTACCTGCTGCCTTTTACTTCCACTACTCATATTCTTTGGCGCGATTACCTTAGTGCTACACACTTGACTGCCTTTCCTATTTCTCATTCTCATACGAAGCAATGGAGTTTGATTTCTACTTTCTTGGAAATAAGCTTAGTGCTAAATCAATCTTCGTTCAGTATTCGAGTTATAACGATTAAGTTGCAGTTCGCTAACCAAGTCATTGTCTAAGTCAGTTTCTCATTTGATGATTTGAAGCTCAAGTTGACAGTGGCTCAACACCATGCTCAACTTGAGGGGAATGAAGAAGGATAATGATTAGAGCCTCGTATTCCAACTATTAACTTGTTTTCTACTAGGGGAATGAAGAAGGATAATGATTAGAGCCTCGTATTCCAACTAAGGCTTATTAACTTGCTTTCTACCTTGTGTTGGTCGTGGTGTTTATGTAACTGTCTAGTTCTAGGCCTCTTGGTTATTATTAGTATACATATTACTATCCGTATCAATACAAAATACATTGAAATGGTTTTTACAATAGTCAAATATTTAAAGAAATGTTTTTGGAATATACAGAGCGAACAATAGGCCAGATGTAAATCTTGCATAAGACGTTCTTGGATGTATTACAGGCTAGCTATTTGTTGTGTAACTTCACTCCGCAATTTGCATCACGAAGTTCAGAATTGAAATCTCACGGATGACCTCTTCTTTCATCTTTCCAAAATGTTAAAGTACAAATTGTAGCATATAAGTTGCGCAATAACAATAGTTGCTTGATGGTTGAAGGATAACCCGAGTGATATTTCCTTACTAGAATATAAGTTCCCTGCAATTTGATTGCTAACTAATGGGAGCCGGTGGCAGAAACCACCCTTCGCTGGAAAATTATATTGTGCACATGGATTAAATTTAACTGTTTATGTCTAAATATTACATTTTGAACATCCTTGACGCAACTACTAGCGCTAGCCTAGTGATGTAGGGTGGTTAAATTTAGCTAAACAACCCGAAATCAAATCCTAGCTTATATATTTCGAAAAAAGATTATTCTTTTTTTTTTCCTTAAGGTTGAATACCCTTAAAAAAATTTATGGTTACGCCACTGATAAGAGCCTCCACCTTATAACCGAGCAGAGTTGATTAGTAAGTAATGAATCTAGCCATCTAGGTAAAGCAATATATGATTAGTCGAGTTTGTTTGTGAACAAATGAATTGTGGGGAACTTACATAAATACCTACCAAAACTAAACTAATTACACTCACTACCTATTATTTTCAAATATTACCAACCTACCCATTCAAGTAATTGTTATTCCTACACAGTCCTCCATCTCCAAACTATCTCCACCAAAATTCAGCGAACACAATCCTCCATCTCCAAACTATCTCTACCAAAATTCCCCTAATCTCCCCCAAATTCAGCTGATCTCCACAAAAATTACCCTGATCTTCCCCAAATTCAAACATACCGTATACTTTCTACATAATACCGTATACTTTTGGTATACTTTCTACATAATTGTAATTCTTCTACAAATTCGGTATACTTTCTACATAATATCGTATCAATGGAAGTTGAAGTTTTGATATTGCAGATTGGTCCGATTCTCAACTTCAGCTTTTGAGTTCTGAAAATCAAACTGAAAAAGAAAAGATCCACCTGTCCAAGTTTCATCTTGCAACTTCTCGAAGAAGAAGAAACAAATTGTGACCGGACGGTTCCCGTTTAAAATGTCTATTACATTAGACTGTGATGACGAGCCTTTGGCCAGTAAGTATTTGCACTGGTATATCTTTAAATATACAGTATACTTTACTGGTATACAAATTTACTTTGTTTCACAAATTTCATCATTTGATTACTTAGTTGGTATATCTTTAATTATACAGTATACTTTACTTACCTAGTATACATTTTAGTATACAATATACTTTACTGGTATACCAATTTACATTGTTTCACAAAATTGATCATTTTATTACGTAGTAGGTATACCTTTAATTATACAATATACTTTATTGGTATACAAATTTACTTTGTTTCACAAATTTCGTCATTTTATTACTTAGTTGGTATACCTTTATATTTGACTTAGCTGGTATACCTTTTAGTATACATCATATTTTACTGGTAGACCAATTTACCTTGTTTATGTTAGTGGTATACTTGTAGTTATACAGTATACCTTTTAGTATACAGTATACTTTACTGGTATACCAATGTACTTTGTTTCACAAAATGGATCATTTTATTACGTAGTTGGTATACCTTTAATTATACAATATACTTTATTGGTGTACAAATTTACTTTGTTTCACAAATTTCGTCATTTTATTACTTAGTTGGTATACCTTAATACTTTACTTAGCTGGTATACCTTTTAGTATACAGTATACTTTATTGGTATACCAATTTACCTTGTTTCACAAATTTGATCATTTTGTTACGTAGCTGGTATACCTTTAATTATACCGTATACTTTATATACCAATTTACTTTGTTTTACAACTTTCGTCATTTTATCACTTAGTTGGTATACCTTTAAGTATACAGTATACTTTACTTAGGTGGTATACCTTTTAGTATATAGTATACTTTACTGGTATACCAATTTACTTCGTTTCACAAATTTGGTAATTTTATTACTTAGCTGGTATACCTTTTAGCATACAACATACTTTACTGGTATACCTTTTAGCATACAACATATGTTTAAATATTTAACCTGCATTGCAGATTGGTTTAATGTTCTACATCTGTATTTTCTGGACTTCATCATCAATTTTCGGAGCAGTTTATGTTTTCCCATTTGAAAAGATGTATTTGGTGAAAGAAAGGAAAGCAGACATGTATAGATTAAGTGTCTACTATGTCTGCAACACAATGTGCGACATGGTAGCTCATCTTCTATATCCGACGTATTTCATGTGCATTCTGTACTTCATGGCTGGCTTCAAGAGAACTATCGAATGCTTTTTCTTAACATTGGGTGCAACACTATTAATTGCAATAACCAGCCAGGTAAATGTTGTCAATTTTCGCGAATCGAATAACGTTCTAGTCTCTTTTTGGCAATAAATGGATTATTTGATGATAGGGAGCTGGAGAGCTTTTTGGAGCTGCAGTTATGAGCATTAGAAGGGTCGGGATGGTCGCGTCCCTTATATTGATGTTGTTTCTTCTCACAGGAGGTTACAACATTCAGGTATCAGAATAAATAGTACTTCATAACATTCTTATTCATTCTCAGAAAGTATAAAATTTTTTGTATATGACCCAATGCAGTCTCAGTAGAAATCTAAAGCTGTTGAAGAGATGGTGCATGCTTATGCCTTGGTGGTTCCTTTATTCTTATGCAAAATTGAGTTTTATGATAAGAAGAAAGATATTGTCTTGCACAACGGCTTACACATTAGCCAGGCGTTGACAAACCCATACAAAGTTGTATTTGTTGAAAATCTTCCAAGCCGGTCATTAGCGTAAGCACTCTTTCACCCATGTATACTCTTCACACACTTTAATCATATGGCTTTGACATTTTGTGTAATGTATTTGTGTGCAGGGATTGTGGAGTGTTTGTAGCTAGTTTTGCTGAGCATCTCATTGAGAAAATCCCTATTAAAGCTAGTGATTTTAACATTGAGCGATTTCCAGTATTGCATACACCTTAAATCTGAACCTCTTAAGACTTAGGAATAGACAGCCCGCTCAGCATCTAGGCATAACATTTCCCGCTCAGCATTAGTTGGGAAGTTTTAATAAACTGTTTCAATATAGAAACTACCTGATCGTGGTTTTTGGATATGTTGTAGCACTGTGAGTCTTCTTTCAAATGTCACAGAAAGCTCGTAGTTCGGATATTCCTGCTGCAAGATACAATATTTTTCGTCAGGATGCGCGAAAACTAAAACAAGCAGTATTTCAGAATTCATAGTCCGACTTCAGATAATAAACTGTTTCAATCTAGAAACTACCTGATCGTGGTTTTTGGATATGTTGTAGCACTGTGAGTCTCCTTTCAAACACCATAGAAATCTTGTGGTTCGGATATTCCTGCATCAAGATACAATGTTTTTCGTCAGGGTGCGCGAAAGCTGAAACAAGCTGCATTTTAGAACTTATGGTCTGAATTTCAAATAATTAGCTGTGTTAATACTGAGGTGTTCAGATCATGATTTTTATATGAGTTGCAGCACAAATAGCCAGCTATTCAGCACTGCAAGCCGTTTATTATTCGGACATCCCTATATCGAGATATAATTCTTATGATTATGCGCGGGTCTGCGGTAGCAGTCTATTAGAGACAAAGAGTTGGATCTTGAAAGAAAAACGATTATTACCTGAGTAAATCAACAAGCTACAAACTGAAACTCTTGCACACAGAGTTCTTCAAGTGTGTGAGTCGTCCGTAACTTAGGGGCAGCTGCAGGGAAATGTGATCGCTGGTGCGTCAATGCTGCAATCATACAAACAAACAAAAAAACAGTCAGGTTCAAGTTACAATGAGTTCGCTCGATGAAAGATAGAATTATAGTTTATGAGCAGCATGGTGTTCTGCTCATCTATGTGAGCAAGCATGTTTAACATCAGTCGCACCAAGTATCGAACACAAAGAAAAAAAAACTTATACCTCAGTGAGGACTAGAAGAACTCAAAGATGGTTACTTTATGATTCAAAAGCAGACCTCGGGAATGTCTTAGGACATAATGCACTAGAATGGGTCCTTATATAGACACCTAAGACTTGTATTTTACTCCTTTTTGGACATGGTTTGTTTGGGCTCTTACTTATCTGAAAGGAATCAAATTCTGATGTGAGGAACATTATATTTGCAATGTGGGACTAATAAAGGGATACTGCAATAAATAACTATATCTTCACAGTTTACTTCAAAAATGAGAAGCATCCTTGTGCAAACAAAATTGTACTGTATACTAATACACAAAAGAATACCTTCAAAAGTACAGAAATGCAGAAAACTAACCAATTCAACTGAGTTATCAAATATGTTGATCAGTTGAGAACTAGAAGCACACTCCATGTCAGCTCCGCTCCAATTCATAAGGCGTGGTATCTTTGAACTACTTACAGATACATTTTAGGAAGCAATTAATCCTTGGTACTACGAAACATGTGAAGTTGATACTTCGTCAAGTGGTCCTTTAACTCTTTGACGATGTTAACATTGACATAATTGTTGATCTTGGGAGTATAATCATCATAGCTAGAAGGTGCAGCATAATAACCAACCCTAGAAAACACATACAAAACAACAGAATACTAATTACTTGCTATACATTACTTTGCTATAAACCACACATATACCAAAAATTCTACTTAACTTTTATTACATGTTGCACAAAGTGAACACGGATCAAACGACACACATAACTGGTATACCAAACAGTTAACGGACAACACGGATCAGTTGACAGTAATATAGTTAAGTAATAGTGGGTGCAAATCCAGTGAAACAAGGTAATTTGGTATACTAACAAGGTATACCGTGAACAGTATACAATTAAAGCAAGGCTCCTAATAACTTATACACACATAACTGGTATACTATAGGGTACAGTATACTAAAGAAAGTATACCATAGGGGCATAGAGTATACTAAAGAAGGTATACCATAGGATATACCGTAGAAGTATACAGTATACTAATAAAGGTATACCATAGGGGTCAAGGTTGACTTCAAATCGTCAATTATATTAAGATTAACATCGTATGCAATCTTTGGGGAGTATATTTTATGTAAGGGAAAATAATAATCCCAAACCTACAAAAAATAGGAGTAGGGTGATATACTGAAGAGGTATACAGTTAAAAGTAAAAAAATGTAAGTAACAGTGGGCGCAAATCCAGTGAAACGAAGTAATTATACTACAAAAAAATAAAAAAGTACCTTAGGCTCCGTAGTCTCCTCAACAGGAACAAGCGACATATTAGGTGGACTGTTACTACGTCGTCGACATTTATAAATATTTTTCAAGCTCAATTTTGAATGTCTAGGGTTTAACATTTGGGATCGATTTGAGAGAATGTAGAATCTAATTATACAAGCTCAATTTTGAAATCGGTGGAGTGTATGGATGATAGATTTTGGGGGAGATGGGTAAGATCAGAGAAATGGGAAGGGGCGGGAAAGGGGAAGGTGAGCGGGAAGGTGAGAGAAAGGGGGAAGGGGAAATAGGTAGGCTGTAAATAGTTTCAAATTTGTGGGTATAGAAATTATGAATAGGTAGGTGGGATAATTAGTTTCATTTTGATAGACATACAGTGTAATAATCCCATCAATTGTCGATGGACTACAAGCAGAAGGGAGTTAGAATAGATCTAACAACTTAAGATAGCAAATTAGGCCCCATGTTACTACATCGAAAGTTTGATTTGCTTTACCATCATTAACATCATCAAAACTCATAGTAAGATCTAAGAAGTTAGAGGTTTGAGTCACAGATAAAATAAATAGCGAAATTATTAATCTAAGGTAAATGAGAATCAACAAAATAGTAACAAAGAAGAAAGAGAAACATAGAAAGACAATGGGGGAGTAATTGAGCTACAAGAGATTAGATAGATGGGGCATATAAGATTTGGTAAAGGTAGTGGGAGACTTGACTTTTTCTAAAGATATACTCATGACATTATTATTATTATTATTATTATTATTATTATTATTATTATTATTATTATTATTATTATTATTATTATTATTATATAGAAGAGCCAAATATTTCGTCAAGGACTACAATTATCATTTCCTATATTCATGCAAGAATAAAGTAGTCACTTTAAGCAGCTTAGTATAATTTTTTAGCTGATTTATTATTGCTCCCAGTTAATCATTGCTCCAGGAAAATTACGGAACTATGACACTTAAGGCAATGGTTTGCCTAATTGACCTCACTAAGGGTGGTTTAGCAAGAATGACCTTACTTAACTTAAGTAAAATATTTTCGGACGAAACTATCCCTAAACAACTAATAAAAGATGTGATCTGTCCCTTTCCCTTCCTTTATCATCCCGCAACTTATTTTCCTAGAAAAATGAAGCTTTTGTAATGGCTTCAAACCCTAAAAATCCAAATTTTCAGAAAAAAGAAGATTCAAAGGTAATGTCTTCAATATTTCATTAGTTATATGTAGTTTTTAAATTAAATTTTATAAAATTACATCTTAAATTCGTAGAATTCGTTTAGTTTTCGTATAATAACTATATGCTGCAGAATTTACGAATAGAAATTGCGACTACTTTTATTTAGTTGCAACTACATTGATTTGCCCTAAATTAACTTGAAATAACTTGTAGATGATATTTGTAAATTGTCAATAACAGGAAACGCTTTTTAAGATATGTTCCATGAAAATTTGTTTGTAATGCACTCATTGCCTTGTGGGCAGCACTTGTAGCTGTACTGCAAACAATTGCTTGTAGATAAACTCTACATGTTTTGCCTAATATGCAGCACTTTTGATTGCATGGAGTGGTGCCTTGTAAGTATTGCCCCCAGGGCTACACTTGGAGGTCCGGTTCAAAATAGCAAATGTAGAGTAGCTCTACTTGTGCTGCCTAGTAGGCAGCAATTTTGAACGTATAGTCTGTGCCTTTTCAAGTGTTGCCTTATGGGCAGCACTTGGAGGTTTGGTGCCAAACAAAATGTAGAGAAATTTCTACATGTGATGCCTAACAGACAGCACTTTAGTTGTGATGTTCCTGGTGCAACTTATGTACTGAATTGCCTATAAGTTGTGCCTGAAGGACAACACTTTGAGTATAAAAGTGTAGACAAATTTCTACAACTTGTTGCCAGTCAACTTCCAACGCCTACATACACCACTAAATAAAGAAAAAATTGAATATTTGCGTCTATATATCTTGTTAATCTATTCAACAAACTCTAAACTCGTGTAATCATTCAATGCCTGCAGAATTTATATGGCAACAAAATGCATATACATTGCTTATAATGGAACATGGAATGCAAACAACAGATGGTGTTATCTTCCATGCGCTTCAGAGGGACATTTTTAATGCTCTGAACTGTAGCCCTGATTACACTAAAGCAAAAATTTGGTTCGACACTAATCTGGATACAAGCAAAGGAATGATAGTGACGAATGATCAAGAACTCAACACTTGCTTGTATCTGCTAAGTAATGATAAACATTTCAGGAAGTTCTGTTTCATAGTAGAGCTCACTAGAAGAAATGACACGTCCTCAAAAAGTAGCAGCACCATTAACACATGCCCATCACCTGTGAATGAAGTAGAGGATAGCAGTGCGTCCCAATAGCAACAAGGGAATTTGATTGAACTCATTGACCAACACGAAGAACTAATGGCACTCACTATATCTACACTCCGGTTCAGCATCCACATACAAGAAGATATAGAAACAGAGCTAGAGCTGTGGCATGAATATGTTATTTTCTTATGAAATTGCATTAAATTTGTCAACAAGTACTTTTCATTTTGCTGTAAGCACAATTATTTCTCATTTTCGTTGAAGTTACGTGAAAATATTCAATCTACAAAACTTGCAAAAATAAGAAGAGCTTTCCCCCTCATTCCCGCTGCAGTTCAAATGCCTTGAAGTGTGGGCAGATAGGCAACACTTATCCCAAACCCCAACTTAGCCTAATTAACTGCCTCAAAGTATTGTCCGGATGGCAGCATTTTATGTTTAACTCATCAAAACCTTCTCCAACAGATCCCATGAACAGATGCCAGGCAGTACTTTACCCTGGTGTACAATTGACGTTTCAAGAAAATATAACTGCCTCTTACTTGCTAGCAACCGTTAGGTCTGTTAAAATAAAATGATGACTATTAACTAACACTTGCAACTCTTTATGGGGCAAAAAAATAAACCTATAAAGCCCATAAAAATACATAACAAATTTACATTCCATTTTAAACTTCAATTCAGGAAACGAAATCCAACTCCATTACACCACCAAAAATATGTCTCAAACACCAACCAACATGGCACAACGAAGATATCAAACGAGATGAGATCCAAAATGGGAAATCGAGTTTCTGAAGAGTGACATGGCGGGTTTGAAGGATCAAACGGGATGGGATCCAAAATGGGAAATCGAGTTTAGTGTATATTCAACACTAAACACAATCAAACTCTACAAATCCCAAAGCATTCACACTACTAAAGATATTAGCATCCAGTACACACAAATGATTTTTCAGTTACATCAACTAAAAGAGAAGCACTCAAGCATTCACACTAAAAATTTGATAATCCTCATTACATTTATACAATAGAGAAAGGCTTTTCAAGAACTCCTTCATAATGTAGAGAATTATACTCATGGTAATCATCGACTATCTTCTCAGGAGGAGTATCAAATCCACCATTTGACTTGGACCTTCCATGACTCCACAGATTCGTAGCCCAATCAAAACGATAATCTTTCACTTTATCTTCGAAACATCCTTCCCTATTGACTCAGCAAACTTGAGAACAAAAGCACCACAATCATACCTGCACAAAAATATAACGGAAGGCTAAATAGAAAGGAAAATTATCAAGAAACTACTCAAAAATGCCACTGAACAATGCTTACATGTTGCTCTACTTTGAGCAGTTGACCCAATCATACTTCAGCAATGCGTACACCGATCCGTAGGATGCTCGATACATATGGAAGTTAATAAACTCAAATAGTGAGAAAATCATCTGAGCATAACAGTCCACATGCGCCTTGACAGCTTGATCATCTTTATCATAGAACGAGTCATAGATGTCAATTCGGTGCTCATCAATGTGTAAAAAACCAAGAAAATAATGGGTGGTTGCAGCACCGCCTTCTTCATCTAAGTGCATGGGAAAAAAGACTCTATCAACTGTCTCTCAAGATATACCACACCTTTCCTGCCCCCAAAAGTGGCATCAATAAACAACACATGATTTGGATCAGCCGGCCAATGATAATTACCTCATTCCTCCTCGAATGTTCGGGAACATTGTATAAACACACGATCAAAAGTCAGGGTGGTGTTGGTATATTTCAGTTGGCCTTCAAAAGAATGGTAAAAAGACATCTTCCTAAGATAGTACAACCCCACATTCATATGCTGCAACACAAAAACCATGACAATAGTAATCAATATAAATATAGAGTGGAAAAATAAAAATACGTAAAAAAATGCAGATTGACAGGCAACACTTCCCATACAAAAACACAACTCATACTTGATGTTATGATGTCAACTGTTGCTCTGTGGGCAACACTTTCTACATTAAAAGAAAAATAAAGTACAACACCAACACTTCGCTAAAAATTAAATTAACTACATAATTAATATAATTTATGTCAACTGTTGCCCTGTGGGAAACAGTTTCTACAGTTAAAGGAAATCAAAGTGCAACATTAATACTCTGCTAAAAATTACATTAACTACCTCATTAAAATAGTTGAATATAACAAATTATATAAATATTACTGATTGACAACAAAATTTAAACATTGACGAAATGAAAAATTGGATAAATAATGAACATCAACAAAGGAAAAAACACAAATTTGCAGTAAACTAAACAAAGAAAAAAGAAAGGAGAAGGAAACTAACGTTAATTCGCAAGAGGGGAGAGAGAAGAAGAAGAAGAAGAAGAAGAAGAAGAAGGAGGAGGGTGGCTTGGACATAGAATTAGGGTTTAGTTTGGTCAGGGATAAAATGGTCTTTTAATACGTTTAAAAATGGGTAGAAGGCCATTTGCTAAAATATTTTAGGGAGATTTACAAATATATACAATCCTAACACCAAAATTACAAAAAATACCAACATTATTCCATTTTACAAAAAATACTAACATTTTTTTACACATTATATACAAAAATCAACAAAATTAATAAATTAGGGTTCCTCCTTCTTCCTACTGCCCCCTACTGCTACCACCCCAGGCGGCGGCGGCGGCGCCTAGTCATCGCCGGCTGCCGCCGGCCATCCACCACCGGTTTTTTTTGAATCTAAAAAATGAAATACATATAAATACACATATAAACATTGATTTTTTTTTTGAAATTAAAGTTGGAAAATACATATAAACAAAAATACATGTAAATACACAAAAAATTGTGTTATACATACACTAAACACACACATACATACACGAATCTACAGATCTACAAACGAAACATACAAATTTATGTGTGTGACATTTATTACTTGACATACACACAAAAATACATACAAAAAATACAAATAGATGCTCGGATATACACGTTCATACAGTGATATACACGTACATACACTTGTGTGCTGAAAATTATTACATGTATATACACGAACATACAGATACATACACTTGCAGATCTGAATTTTGAATGTGTATATTCAAATGCAAAAAAGAAGAAGGAGAAGCAGATCTGAACTTGTATTAACAAAATACATATGTATACATAAAAATACACACATATACACGTACAAAATGAAAAAAGAAAAAAAGAAAAAAGAGGAGAAGATCGGAAAAGAGAGGAGCATATCTGCTCCAATTCGCCGCGGTGGAGCACGCAGCAGCGGCGGCCGGCGAAGGGGGTGGGGAATGACGGGAGGGTGGGGTGGGTGGGTGGGTGGAGGAGAGGAGAGAAAGAGAGAGGGAAAAGTTAGGGTTTTGGGTAGAGAGGGAAGAAAGGAAATGAAAAATTGTATATTTTGTAAAATGTGAAAAAGTGTTGGTATGTAGGGTAATTATTTAAAAGTATCGGTATTTTTTGTAATTAAGTGGTTTAGTATGTCAATTAGCGTAAAAATGTCAATTTTTTAGTGAGGACAAAAAAATATAACCAGACATTAGGAGGTACAGGTGGTGAAATTTTTTGCGTTGCTCCCAATTTCACGGATCAACCATGTTTGTTGTCCAAGCTAATAGTGTAACGTTAGAACTAACGAAATGTTTAACTTTGATACAAAATGGTAGTTTCCTCTATGATATCTAATGTCGTATAAAAGCATAAGAACAAATAAGTGAAGCAATTGTTAGGTATAAATGGTAGAAAGAGAATCACAACTAAAACTAGGTAAATTGAAGTTTATCCAAAAATAACAAAGACCATATACCTATTATTAATATTAAAAACATTCATCCCACCATATTTTTTATAATTATAGTAAGTTTTCTCTTGTTGTCCAGCAACACTCAAAAGTTTAATTCCATATTACAGCCTACAGGGACTAATTTGTAAAGCGTGACATACATTTACTATAATCAGGTTAGGAGTGAAATGATAAGCAAGAATAAACTATTCCAAACTTAACTTTTCATCATCATTCACTAAAAGAGGAATAGAGAATCACTTTAATTAAATTCTTTATTAATGAATGCCCCCACCATAATTAGTAAAAAAACCTCTCCTTTAATTAGCTTTGCTTGTTCTTTGAGAACAAAGATGGGCCAATTAGATTTGTTGCATCATGGGGTACACAACCTTATAGATCCTGCTCCTAGTACTCAACCATAAACCACTATATTCACCTGTATTAACTCACACTTTAATTAATCCCACATCCTCATTTATAACCGTCAGATCAGATGTTTGACTATTGATTTATTTATATCGACGGTCTGGATAGGGGTTTTATTATCTCCGCAGAGCAGCTGATCATTGCCTTAAAGTAGAATACCATCATTGCCTGATATGGTCGGTAGGTAACAGTGAGGTAGTAGGGTCCACTTAGGTGACATGTGTCGTTAGCAAATTCTCTTATCCTTTCTCTTGTGCCACGGTTGATGGAATACCCACCAAATTAAAATATAATGACACGTGTCCACTTAAAAATTCCTTAATTGTGAACTTTGTTCACGAATAAAGGGAAATTATATTTCAGAGGGTTTGGATTTTGGAATAATTGTTTTGTTCTAATTTATGTGACACATTTTTTTATTAATTCGTTAGAAGAAGAACGGACATAGTTTTAAATTAGAAAACTCTTAATAACAAACTTTTATAATTATAAAAATATTATAGGCATATCTTAGCTCACAAGTTCAAAAGTCTAATTTCTTTTTAAATATTCTGTTTGTACAACTTAACCACATAAAATAAAACTGATGAAGTAAAATGTATCAAAAATTAGAGGTGGCTGATTGGAATCCTGTAAAATAAGCGAGAGTTGGAAATAGATAAATCGATATTGTATGAAAAAAGGGTTTGTATAGTGTGGAATCGAACTCTCACCAACGAGACAAAAATCTGATAGCCAACCAACTGAAAGTACTACTCCCTCCGTCCCAGAATGAGTGTCTGAATTTGACTGGGCACACAGTTTAAGAAAATAAAAAAGACTTTTAAATCATGTGGTTTAAAATGAAAGGTGTGTGTAATGTGGGCCAGAGTCTTTAAATCCTGTAGTCCAAAACAAATTTTAGATTTAAAAAGTTGCCATAAAAAGAAAGAGGCGCTCATTCTGGAACCAAAAAAAAAAAAAGGTAGACACTCATTTTGGACGGAGCTAGTAATATTTGCAATAACAATTCCGCTTATTAAATTAAGGATTAAAGTTTTTTTTTTGATGTGCGGTTTAAAATCAGTTACAGGGGTAACAGCTGGCAGTCAGAGAGCAACACACATTTCACAAAATATGTCTAAGCTTTCTCTCTCCTCTTCCTCCTTCTTTCCTCCGTCGTTGACGACGGCGTCAACGTCGTCATCTTCGCGGCGGAGCTGCGACCAACGTTCATTCAGAATCGGCGCGTGTGTTTCACTCACCGTTACGTGTTCGTATGAGCCGAAAGTCGTTGTCACAAGAGAACGCGGCAAAAATGGCAAGCTCATTAATGCTCTGGTATTCTATAAATATCTCATTTTTCCAGTAATATTATGCTTTCTTATGTGTTACTTTTGAGTTTTATTTTAAATTTTATGGATATATAGTTGAAGTTCTAGGGTTTATATAATTCAGTGCTCGTGAGTGTTGCGAGAGAAGAACATTATGAATTTTGATTGGATTTTGTTGGTTTTACTAGCTACATTGTGTAAAGGAAGTAACACATTAGATGTTTGATCAAATGCGTAAGCAAATTTAGCTGTTTAACCGCTAAAAATATGATATGCAGTACCTGTGTTGGTGGGAGGTAGCAGGTACTTGGCGGTGGAATTAGTCAAGGTGCGTGCAAGCTACCCGGGTATGCTGATCATACAAAATAAAAAAGGAAAAAAGAGAGAGGAAACAGTGAACTAGAAATTAGTTTTGGAAAGAATTTGATTTAGCGGTTCTGTGAGTGATTAGGCATGAATGTTGGGCGCATAGATTAAAGAACTGTGTTCATAAATTTGATTCAGCTAAGTCATCGGAAGGATGTAGTGAAGAGCATAACATCATGTGTAGCTCCGTCTTGTGATTGACTGAAATGACTTCCCATAAGTGAGGGCGAGAGTAGTTTTCCTTCACCAATTTCAAATTTTCAGTTGTTTAACTTCATGTCACCACTATCAATCTTTAATTCTCCACTTAAAAATTTCATGAAAACAACTGTCTGATTTGCCAAAATTGTTATCAATCTGTAACAAATGCTAGTTATAAAAATATTTTTCACTCTCCAACCAAACAACGAGGAAACTATATCTTAAAAAGGACTTATTTGTCGGAAAATTAAAAGAGCATGTTCGATGTAAAACTCACTATCTGGGCTGCACTTCCTTTTCTGTTTGAAATTTGGCCTGCATTTCAATTTTTTCCGAATCATGTGGTTTTCTCCTCGTAAGATAGAGAGAAATGAAGTATAAAAAGAATGTACTCGTAAAAAACATATACAAAGTCATCATTAATGAGAGAAGTGGGACAAATAACTTTTAATAAGGCCACTTTCTAGAACCAAAGGTCACGGTGATCTAGACTTGGGGAATGTCGGGCAAACAACTTATGGCTTTGGATTTCTCTCTAGAAAATAGTAAATTGGCATCTTCTATAACTTTGTTCTTTTCTTGCCAACAGGGCAGGCATGGGATTGATTGTCTTGAGCTTCCTCTCATTCAGCACATGCACTTACCTGATGTAGACAGGCTCACTTCTGTATTAAGTGGTAGGTTCTGGCTCTCTGAGCTTTGGTTTGAAAATCATAAATCATATTTGCTTGCCCAGGACTCAACGTCAAGCATATTTGTAGATTTATTTTCATATGGCATCTTTCGTTCTCTTCATTGTACAAATTCCTAACTAATTCCTACTGTTGGCTTTGGTTTGCTTTGTCACATATACTATCTAGAAGCAGTTTTTAAGGTTCATTGGTGCCCTAGTACTCTGATTTTAGAATTCTAAACAAAGTAAATTGTTGTTCTTTCTTAGAATACAAGGTCAAATTACATTTTTTCAAGGAACGCACATGGTTACCCTTTTATTGAATGTGCAAAACTGAACCTTTCATGAGCACGGATACTCTCTTTGCTTTTTGTTGGCTGGGTGGTGGGGAGGGGATACAATACCACTTTTCTGGTGAGGTTCGCTTCCAATGAGAATTATGCACTTCGACAGCGTTTGGAGCGGACATATCTTGAAATATGACATATTATATGTTTAGACACACAAATTAAGTGAAGCCATTGCTTTAAGATGTTGTATCAATTGTATGCAGACAAGCTAAGTTGTCCATGACTTCATTGTTATTGCTGTTTCTGTTACAAGTACAAATCAAACAGCGATTGCTATATTACCCAAGGCAGTTGCAAGCAATATTACAGTTCGTTTGGCACTTGCATGAATTGCTTTGTTATTATTGCACTTGCTGAAACCAGGGGCGTAGCCACCTTGCTCCAATGGGGTTCACCCCCTTCGGTGAAAAAATACACTGTAATTAAGGTAAAAATTGGTGTTTTTATGGCATATATAAGCTATTGAACCCCCTTAAAATGATGAAAAATTCCAGTAAAGTGGCAAAGGGGGTTCAAAAATTGCTCTAGATTACCAGTTCAAATGCAAGGTTTGACATTTTTGAACCACCTTCTGCGAAATCCTGGCTCCGCCCCTGGCTGAAACATACTAAAATCACCACAATTACTTCCGCTTGTGGAAGTCTCAAATTCAACCATTGGGGTGTGGACACAAGCTTGAGTGCATGAGAAGCCATGATATACCTTGCATGAAAGCTTACCTTCTTGAGACTATATGCAGTACTAATATTCAGTTATGCTTAAGTTTCTAAAGTTGGGTGGATTTTATTTCCTTCTCGCCGATGACCTATACTCTTAGTTACTTGGTAAATTGTGCTAGATGATATTTAAGAGTAACATTTTTGCTTCAGTGAAACAACGTATATAGGCTTCACAGAAAAGACATTTCAATAAATACAAACAATCTATTAGACAAAGAGGAGTGCCTGATTTAAAAAAAAAAGACAAGTAAAGAGGAGTGTTGCTCTTTCATGTCTCTAAATTGCAGGCCCTGATTACTATTCTACGCCATGTAATTGTTAATATATTAATATTTCTCTCACTTGCATGAGTATCTGGCAGACGTCTGTGCATCTGTAGTAAATTACTATTGATGGATGTTTGATTATAACTCATGGAGGGCTATATCAGCAACCTTTATGATTGACCAATTCTAGACCTATGAAAGTCCTCACTATAGTCAGAGAAACTAACAGATTAACATGTTCTCTGCTGTCTTTAGTGTCTAATGATTTTCCCTTTTCTTCTTGTGATAGCGGAGGCCACGTTTGACTGGATTATCATTACTTCACCAGAGGCGGGAAAGGTTTTTCTTGACGCTTGGAAGTAAGGAATAGGTTGAAATTAATCTTGTGTAAACTTCTTCACCTTATGACGCTGAATAACTAAATTATTCATTTGATAAGTCTTTAGAACAGCTCCTTTGTTCCGGAGAATCTCTGTGAAGTTTTCTTAAAATTATAAAAATGTTAATTGGTTTACATTTCCTGACATTTATTAAAGTCATTTTGGTTTGACTTGTCAATAAAACTAAAAGTTATTCTAATGTTTGAAAAGATGAATGTGTACTATCTATGCTTACATTACTGTCATTTGTTGATAGAAGCCTCAAATTCTCTAAGCTGCCTGAATGAACTGTATTTACACTTGCACTCTCTGGTTCCCTCATACTTCTTCTAATTTGTTACTTAGAGCTGCTGGGAACCCATTTGTCCGAGTAGCGGTCGTCGGATCTGGTACAGCTAGCATATTTGAGGAAGCTGTTCAGTCTTCAAAGCAGTATATTGATGTTGCATTTGCACCATCGAAGGGTATTCAGTTAACTTCTACTTCTCCTTTTGACATTTAGAGATAGCATAAGGCACACGCTTGTGCATTGGGGATGACCTTGTACATCTTTCCCTTCTTATATTTGAAAAAAAGTGTCGAAGTGAAACTTGACTGGTTTATGTCTTTTCTTCAATGACTGAAGATTTTATTCTGATTGTATTTTCAGCTACTGGTAAGGTTTTAGCTTCAGAGCTTCCAAAGAATGGGAACAAGTGCACCGTTCTCTATCCTGCTTCAGCAAAAGCCAGCACTGACATTGGTGTGTGTGATATTGCTCCTTCTCTTTATGATTCTGTCGCTCCTCATTCTCCCATAAATTCAATTTCATAAGGGTCTTTCTCCATGTATTCACATGCTGATTTCCTCTCTTGCTGTAGGAAACCTGTAGTTTCTCTGGAGATGTCTTTTCTATTTCCAACCATTACCCAGAAAAAGTTGAAAAGAGGAAAATTAAGAAAAAAGAATAACCTCAAAAATCACAGCTTCCTTCTCCTTTTTACAGGCCACACTATATGCACAGACCATGATTCATCTGATATTCTTGTAACTGTCTCATCTTGATTATTCGTGTTGTAGTATGCAAATTTTCCTCAGCATATGAAACTATGTGAAGTAGCGTTAAACTGACAGACGGCTTCTTTATTTCAGAGGAAGGACTTTCTGAGCGGGGCTTTGTGGTTACTCGGCTGAACACATACACAACGGTACGATATTTCTTTATTGCACCATTGAAGAAGGGAACTACTTTTCGCTCACACAAGGCTAGTGTGTTTGCATTATACACACCCTGAAAAGAGGGTCACTTAGTATTGTTTCTTGACAATTTTCAAAGTTTAGATGTCACACCACAGCTATGATCCTTAAGTTGATAACTAATTAGATTTCATCTTCTGTGTATAATCTATATCATTTCTTGCAGGCACCAGTCAATCAAGTTGATCAATATCTTCTTGAGCTAGCACTCTCTGCTCCAGTTGTTGCTGTAGCATCTCCTTCTGCCATCAGGTAGGTGCTCCAAACTATTTAATTTTTATACCATAAGTAAATGGATGACACATTGATATCTAATATTGGCATAAGCAAGTGCACTAGTTCTATAGCTAATGACTGTAACTCTGTCAATATGTTAGAGAAGATTAGACAGAAAAGTTTCCAAATCTAGTTCATTGACCGAGGGGATAGAATTGTACCATTTTGTTCTTCATCCTTCTACCTTATATATAGACCGCAGATGGTCTCAGTGTGGGTTTATTCTCCCTCACCTTTCTCATTCCTTTTTTAATTCTGCTGAGTTATGTTACAGGGTATGGACTAATCTTATTCCAGCATCGAGACAATGGGACAATGCTGTTGCATGTATTGGCGAGACAACAGCTTCAGCAGCTAAAAGACTTGGGCTGAGAAATATATACTATCCAACGAGTCCTGGTCTTGACGGGTAACTTGATCTGAATCTCTTAATCTGTTTTTATTGCATCTTTTCTCCCTTTCCAGTTGCGTCCTTAACTTTATAAGATACTTTGACTCTGTCTTGCAAAGGGAGTGCAGTGCGACTGCCAAACAATTGCTATTCTGAGAAGTCTATGGTTGCCCCATGTAGCTCACTGCCATCTCTGTCAGGAGTTGGCTGCGGAAGTGAATATGCATTAAATGAAAGCCTTTGATGCATTCCGTTGTCTTTATTTTTTATTTTTGCCTTTTTCTTTCTTCAAAAGTTTTATCTAGTTTTCATTTGTCCCTTCTAACATGTGTGGTTTTCTTATCTGGGTTATACAAAGAAACCAGTGAGAATTATCCCAGACCGGGACTGTACAATGTGGAATTTACGATTTCTTTTTATTATTTTTTTTATTTTTACACAACGATATCAAACAGAATCAGACTATATTTGAGCGAAATACTAGTATTGAAGTTACTCTACCGAGAATGCTCAACCATTAAGAACTAGGACTGAGCGGCTTGGTGAATGATCATGCAGAGTGTGGTGGTAAACCTTTCCTGTCAACTGCAAGATGTTAGGTGTTAGGTTCTTGGCTTGTTAACTGCTAAGTAGGAGTACTCATTCGAGGGTTCGGTTCTCCATAACAGCAGAGGCCATACGCTGAACCGATTTTAAAAAAAGACCATATGCTGATATGCTCATCCACCATGGGGCGTTACCTCTCCTGCCCAGGGGATGGTTAACCCTATGTTAATTCTGTTACAGTGGCAGGTTTGGTGTTAAGATTGGCCACTTGCCAGAAAGAATCTTCTAAACCCATTCTAGTGGTTTATTGGACTCCCGATGAAGTTAAACCCTCAGTCAAGAGAAAATGCTACTATCTTTTTTATCTTAAACATCTGCTAGCCCTTTTTATTGGGTAAGACTTTTATTTATCGAAGTAGTAAACTTTGAAAGAAAGCTAATTTTTACTAACCTGGAAGCTGCTTATTTCCTGCTGAGGCTTTTAGGCATGTAGTGAGATTTGTCGAAGGAGGCAGTCCATTTTCCATTATCTGTTTGTCAGATTCGTTTAACTTTGATCTATTTGATACTATGAAGTCACATGGTGCAGGTGGGTAAGCAGTGTTCTGGAAGCATTATGTGTCCACGAGCAAGTCCAAAAGGTCTAAGTGCTGTGCAGTGTGGCTTCTGAAATTTTCTGGTAAATTCCTCTTCTGAATTTCTCATTATTCATCATGGGCTATTAATTCATAGACCAACAAACAGATATGCAGACATGTTTGAAATGATTGATGTGCATGCTTCTCTGAAATAGTTTATGAGGTACTTACAAACCTCGCTGTATCTTCACATGCTAGGCTGAGAGAGCTCTGGTTCCACTCCATGGACATCTTTGCAATGGCAAAGCTGATCAAAAGCTTTCTATACTTGCAGCTTCAATGCAGTGAAGTATTTGAAATCTTTGGAACATTTCTGCATTAAAGTGTCGAAGGATGCATAGGATCTCACTAACAGCATATGAGGAGACATAAAGCTTTTGTGATGCGGAGGTATTTCCCACTTGTCTAGCCAACTTTTCTTGTGAGTTAAGGTTGTCTTTGAATAGGATTTTTCCACTGTAATTATTCCATATGTAGATGTCCGTTCATTTTTTCTTTATTTTTGCTGTAATATTTCTATGGCTTGATGCCTAATGTCTTCAGAATTGACTATAGCCGGCCCCCTCCCTGTTCATACTCCAATCCATATTTCTTCAAAAGAGAAACATGAAGTCTTGAGCTGAATACATTTATATTAGCCATTCCTCGTAATGCACAATGTGTTGATTTTTGTGATATTTTAATTCTTGTACTCAAATGTTGTGCTCAATTTAAATATCTGCATGGGATATAGTGGTAGTTCATTATTTTTCAATATATCATTCTATGGAATCAACTTGAAAAGCACAGTATCATAACAGGGCTATCTCATCCAAACATCGGAAGAGATTACCCCTTGTTGTGGATGCCGAGTTCTATATGGTTCATATTCAGAATGTGTACTATTGTTCTGGTGAATATCGCCTACATCACGTGATTGGTTTTGTGCGAGACTTTTATTCTGGTGAGTACCGCATCATGTGATTGGTTTTGTGTGAGACTTTTTACTCCGGTGTTCACCGCATCGCGTGATTGCTTTGTAGGTTCTCAGTCATTTTTGTGAGTCTGCTTTCATGGTTTCGAGTGATATTATTGTTCCCATTGTTAAACTGACGACAGTATCATGTGGGATTAAAGTGAACCAAGTCAAATACGTATCCACTAGCTGCACAATGCTTGGAGGTGCTATAAAATATCTTTTTTTTGCGATATCCAATTTGCAGAATGGGGATATTCGAATGGCGAATGGAATATTAGACCTTATCTGAGTCCGGTTCGAAGGCTTTTTAAGAATAAAAAGAACATTATCTTAACAATAGAGAGCCTGTCGCGTGTACCTTTTGTTGCCCCATTTTTCTACATTAAGAGAGACAGAAAGGAGTGGCCTTTGGTAGATGAAGAATCATGATGATTGCACGCTCTTAATAAATTTTAGCAGTAGTGTGCTATTGGTACTTTTTCAGTAGAATACCATGGGCAACATTGTATTCATGGGGGTATTTGCGAGGCTTACAGCAGCTTTTTCAATGCAAATGTTTTTTCCACGTCTTCATTGCGTCATTGTTATGTTTTAATATAAATCATACATAGAATGGTAGTGGAAATTGATAACCTTGCCTGTGGAAACCAAATTTATGTTATGCGGCATTTTGCATATAAACGCCTTTTGGATATACATGTGTTTCGTTTAGGCTATTTAAAAGAGTGTGTTCTTGTAGTAGGAGCTCCCGCTCATTTTGTTTTGTTTTTTTTTAATTTTTTTTTTTTCGGTTTCTCACTTGGCATTCGGTATGAATTTTGACTTTTGAGGCCCGATTAATCCAGCTTTGCGTAGTCTCATTATGTGTGGATGAACACTCCCCCTATCAAAGAATTTCGTCACAGAGCTTGACTTTGAGACTCTAGTTAATGATATAGGAGTACCCAATCACTCCATCATAATCTACATAATCTTTGGTGTTTTCATGTGGGCTTCCAAGTCGACATCAGTGTTGCTGTTATGAAAGAATGACAGTTCATTCAACAATGCAATTAAACTGTTTTACATGGAATTTTTTTAATTCTGTGCAGATAAGGTATAAATTTTTTTATTATGATCTGCTTTACTTGAATGATGCAGGAAACACGAAAGTGTCAAATGTAAACATTGTTGTATTTTATCATAAAGAAAATGAGGCTTTATTGCAGACTACTCACTAGGGGGAAGCTTTCCACTAAGAAAATAGGAGAAGAAAGCAAGGGCTCGGCTTGGCTGGTACGTGGGAACAAAGTGCCCTGCTCCTCTTATTGTCACCAATGTCAAGTTTTCATACTCTTCTACGTATCCACCAACCTGGACAATTAACATCAACTTTTAGCATTTCACCCTGTAACAACACCCCTCCCCCTTGTCTAATCAAGATCGAACAGAAGACTAAGACATCGTGTAAAGTCGTTAAATTCCTATAAAATAGGGATCTCATTTTCTTTTTTCACATGTATGGTCTAACGACAGGAAGTATTCACTCGAAATCTCTCTTTTCGTTGTGCAACAAAACTATCTAGGCAATCAAAAAACAAAGCAAAACCCCATTTAGGCAATCTCAAGCTGATTGAGAAGGCAGGTAGTATTGTAATATTTCAAAAGATTTCAGAAGTATCATGTATACGAAATGGCAAACAAATGTCATGTGTATGACACCAAATGAAATTAGCCTTAATTAATAGCAATCATAAGCTTCGTAGTCTAGCGACTACAGATCTCTTCCTCTCTTTCAACTTTCTTTCACTGCTACATGTTCCTAATTGTTCCTTAGTACGTATTATCCTTTCAAAACTTGTTGGTATTTTATTTAATTTACTCGTTCCTGCTTTCTCTAATAAGATGAAGCCTTGTTTTATTCTCGAGAACCTCGCACATTGTTTCAAATTTCTTAAGATAATGGCTATCAAGATTAAGGTTCCACGTGTATCCGGTCAGAAATAATCTCGGATCCCAACAAAATGCAACAAGTGAAAAAAAGAAAAGTTTTAAATTAATGCTGAGAGTTTACCTCTCCTTGGAGGTACCAAGGGTACCAAGCTGTCTTAACTGGTAACTTAAGCTTCTTTATAGCATACCTCGTATCTGTCACTGGCACTACAACATCCATGTCACCACTGCAAGTATATTTCCATTAATTCAAGCTTGTCTACACTTTTTCGTCATTATGTTACTCCCTCTGTTCCAAAATGATTGTCATAGTTTGACTTGGAGCGGAGTTTAAGAAATGTGGTAAGACTTTTGGAACTTGTGGTCCAAAATAAGTCATACATAAATATGCGGCTATAAAGCATTTCATTAAGGGTAAAGTAGTAGTTTCAACTCAAAAATGTTTTCAAATTTAGAATTGTGTCATTCTTTTTGGAACGGACTAATAAGGAAACTATGACAACCATTTTGGAACGGGGAGTATGATTTTGAAATGTATGACAAACTAGGTAAAAAGTCAGAAATTGTGTAGATTGTTTCTCCCTATAACTTACCTATATAGCCAGACCCTTAAGCCAGTTTTCATCAACTGATGCAAAAGTGGCAAGACAGTCAATGATCTATCTTTCCAGCTGAGATTAAGCGTGTTACTGTTGTCAATAAAAGAAAATTTATGGTTAATCGTAGAAATATGCTTAGAGATATACTAGATAATAGGAAAAAGAAAGGTGTTTTCACCTAAGGGTGTGTTTGGTAGTGGAAGACATCTTCAGAAAATGGTTTCTTGAAACTTGTTTTATGGAAAATGTTTTCCGGTGTTTAATGGAGAGTAGTCAACAAATATTTTGAGTATTAAGATTTGATATTGAGGTCTACAGATTTGTTAGAGTAGTGATAAAAAGTTAAGAGTTGAGATAATTATGAAAAAATATCCGCCCATGAGTAAAGTATTTAATCCTCTCTTGGGGGAAAATATTTGCTTGAAGAATATCTTCTAGCATCCAAACACCATTTGCTGGAAATTTTTTGTCGTCATACCAAACACGCCCTAAATGGAGAGAGCCTTTTACTTGCAGCTTTCCCATGCATAAGGTAGATCTGTAATGTTTGCATGGATAGCCTTTTGAACTTCTGGAGTATTAAAGTATGACTGAATATATAATGGAATGCAGGGATCAACTTCTGAGATCTATTCGGAAAAGACCAACATATAGAGCAGTTAGTTAATTGAACATTCTTTCATTTCTTTTAACTGACAATAAAGTGAAAAACTATATATTATATTAAATAACTGAAATTTACCCACTATAAGTTACAATACTTGCCCTCTATAACAGTAAACTCTTAATGTGGTAAAAGATAGTTTTGAGTTTATCGTAACTAATGTGTCAATTTTCGTGATATTGTTACAGTAAGTTGAAAATATTCGAGACTTTATTATAATATGCAAAGTTAAGTGACTTTTTGCGAAATTTTTCTGACATTACGGACAACAAATGATATAGCATTGCTTACTGTACTCGAGGGTGATCCATTGCTGCACAATGGAGCATATATGTTGTAGAGAAAGATATTTCCAATTTCTTTGTCGATTTGGTCCAAATACTTGTTGCATTTCTTGGATGGAGACGTTGGAGTAGACAAATTACAGCTTGATATGATTTTATTGTACAATTCATCTGAAATTAGTGCATGAGACCAGTAATACTCTGTCGTTCCTTTCATGTTGGCTTCAAAGTCAACATAAGCATTGCCGATCTGAGAAAAAGCATCACAAACTTCATTAAACCATGATATTGGTCTACGAAGAGAGTTAAAAGTAAATAAGCTTTCTAGAGATATTCATGTTGGAGTAAAACCATAAAAGCAGTTAATTCTATATGTGGAGTTCACACTCTTTATAACAGTTCATCATAATATTAGAGAAGCTTACAGTGATTCCTTTCAGATTAATGGAAGTCTGATTTATGTAACTGTTGTGCAGTAGTATAATCTCAGCAAGTTGAGGGACATAATGGCCAGCATAGCTCTCTCCGGCAATGTAAAAGTCCCTAGTTTTGTATTCAGGAAATAGTTCGAGCCAATTGACTAGAAATGTATAAGAATCATGAGCTGTTGTTCTGTCTCCACTAAAATTGTAGTCAGAACTTGTATTTGTATATGAAAATCCAACACCAGCAGGCGATTCCAGAAATATTATGTTGGCCTCTAATAAAGTGTTAATTTTCATTAGTACACGTTAAGGAATACTTGACTTAGATTTGATGCAAGTACTATCTTATCAGTAACTCACCAGAAATCCATGAAAATTGATTCCTCTGTAGAGTACCATCTTTATTAACTCTAAATGGCCCAAGTTCTCCAAATGCTCCCCCGCCAAGTGAGGAACAACCTGGCCCTGTTTGTCACATAAATGTTATTCTGATGATCAAGAAACACAAACATAGGATAGGGGCATGTATATTCTTTTACGGGGAAAAATTGTACTAATAAACACCCATCTGTCATAAGGAAAATTTTAATTAAGTTTAGCTTTCGTTGTATTTTGGGGTCATTTATACCCTGGTTGATTCTAATTGAACTCCTACTGAAAGTTCATCAAATGCTAATATTGAAGCTCAAAAGCATAGGGGTAAATTTAAACTTTTCCTATGAGTATTTTGATGGGTGGAATCTAGCTGATCAATGCTAGAGCTCAGTTAAAGTCAAGGACAAATACGAGATGGTATATGCTAGCGACAAGGGTATGAATGATCCTTTAAGTATAACAGGGTAATCAAGATATTTTCCAGAGTAGAGGGCAATTAGCTACATGGCGATTAACTTGTGCATTTTGTATGTTTATACACTTTGAAATACAGAATAATTCTCTAATTATAATTGATTGAGTCAACATATGTGACTGTAATATTCAATCACATTTCATTTTTGTAATAATTAAGCTTTTTTTTTTTTTTTTTAAAAAAAAGAAAACTAACCTCCATTAAGCCATAAGACAAGAGGTTTAGAGGCAGAATCTCGAGGCGATTCAACAAAATAATAAAACAAAGCTCTTCCAGCACTATAATCAACTGTAACATACCCTGAATATTGGTCAAAATCTACACCTTCTGGTTGACCAGGCAAGTGTTCAATTTTGTCACTCTCTTTGGGTGAATTTTGAGGCTCAGTATTAGATGCAAAGCTACTATTAAGTGCTGGATAAGAAGTAATAGTGGTTTTCTCACTAAACAATTCTTGGCTATAATAGTGACCTTTTGGTTTTAGACTTTTAGCTTCATAACAATGTACTATAGCTGAAAATAACAAGCTTAGGAAAAAGAAGCAAACATATGATGTTTTCAACATTTTCAAGTTGGTTGGAGATGACAATGAACTGTGATTCATTTATTCCATTTAAATGCTTAAGGGATTAATTAAGTTTTGTGTTCAGCAATATTGTTTATCATTTCGGCAATCGTTTTGTTTGTTTATTTTGGAATTCTCCAGGAAAGTGTTGACTGGAGAAAATTTTTGTGTGTATAATAAATTATGACAGTTGGAAGCCCTTGTTTGATACTCGTATAATTTAAATTCCTCTCTGAGAAGCTATTTTTACTTTTCTGTTTGGTTGTATGAACTCTATAAGTTAGGTTTATTCCCTTGTCATTGGATATAATGGACGGCTCTTTGCTCCCTTTCCTCTTTTGGTCACATGCATGCATAGTTCGTGTATTGGGTGAAAAAACCACTTATTTACGTGGCACCTCGGATGCATGGTTCGAGATGTGTTTATGTCAAGATATGTGGCATGATCGAGAAACGAGAGGCTTGACTCTCGAGGCGAGTCCCCGAGGTCGAAGCTCAAGGCACACTTCGAGGAGATTGTACTTCGAGCAGCAGAGAAATCATTTCCCCGAGGCAAGTAACTTATACCCCAGGGAAGCGATTATATATCAGTAGAAGTTTAATATCATAACGAACGCCCATTAACTTGGCATTTAATAGGGGAAATCATGAGGCAGACCATGATCAAGACGTGGGAAAGTGGGCAGTTAATGCATTGATTATCTTTGTACTATACTATAAATAACACATAACTCTCCTTGTAATGGCATCCAGAAAGATATACAAAAACTCTACCTTTTCATTATTGCTCATATTTTATTCATGTTGTTCATTTTCTTGATTCAATTAGTAGCTTTGATACAACAAATTGCTTGTAAATCGCACTATAAATTCAATTGATTGACCTAATCAGATTTAGGTCAATACAAATTAGCGCCGTCTGTGGGGATAAAGCAATTACGTTCATTCCAAAGTTGCATGTTGATATGTTGGTATTTTGCGCTTAATTGCAACTCTTTTAGGCTAGTTTTTATGTCATTTAGTCCTATTATTTGTGTAAATCTTATGTTAATCTCATGTTTCAGGAATTTGACGTTATTCATGTTACAAAGCCAAAAGGAAAGAAGAAAGAACAAAAACAAACGCAAATTGGCTACAAGTTGAAGAAAATGGAGACAATGCATTGAAGGGAATCGGTGCCTCGCCGAATCATCGGTTGAATGATGAGGCCACCCGCATGAGGAGAAGAGAGTTCAAGAGCTCAAGACATTCCACCGAACCAAAGGGGCGGACTGCCGAATCATAGGCTGAGAGCAGTCGGCGGCTCTGCAGAAGTATGGCGACCTCGCCGGCACTCATAGTGAGCTTGGAAAATCGGCGGTGAAAGTGAAGAAGTCCGCCGCTTAAAGTGCAATCCCGCCGAACCTGCAAAGGATAAAAGACAAGAGAAGTCAGCAGCTATCTTCGGCGGCCGCGCAATGCAGTAGGCGGGCCGCCGAATGACCGGCTGCTTGAAGAAAACAAGGTGACAATGGCGATTTTATAATTATTAGATTAACTTTCAAACTCATGCCTATGAATAGGCCATTATGCCTCAAAGGCAAATATACATATTTTCAGCTTAGAATATCACTTTTTACACTTTTAAATATTTTAAGAAGGCAAGCAAGGGTTTCTAATATTGATATTTGTAAGGATTCCTCATTTTAGTATATCTTATTCCATGATTCTTGTGATATCTTTCCTTAGCATGATTATGTTGAACCCTAGTATGAGTAGCTAAACTCATACTAGGGGTTTATCTATAATGACTTGATTATTTTAGCTTAATACTTGCTTTTAATCTTATAAATCTATGGGTTAACGTAAATCTAGTTTCTATTGTACTTTTCATGACTAGAGTTTAAGGCGCAACCGTACTTGAACCAAACGTCACCCTAACGGGGTTGAAGGTGTGGGTTTATGGAAACTAGCGAGTATTTGGATTATATTGGCTCACGAGCCTACCCCATATAGAGGGAAACACCTAAAAAGGTTATTCCCGCTTGGGTCCTTGGACTAGGGTTTTATGCGCTTTGTTATTGACCCCAACCGGCTTAATAAGGTAGACCTTCTCTATCCCTAACGGGTTTTGAGGGTTACATATGTGGTCCGACCATTAAATATTATCCATATGATTTGTAAGGCTAAAGCAAGTGTTAAGTTAATGAAATCTTTGTTGAATGGGTAAACCCCTAGTTGTCTTTCCATATTTTACAAGTGTTTTAAGTTCAAAGTTGTTTTATGTTATTGTCGCATATTTGTTAGTAATAGTTTAATTTTAATCATATGAACTCTATATTTAGGAATTTAAGAACAAATCATAGAACCCGACATCATTCAATCTAAGACTAATAGAATACGAGCTAGCTTCTTGAGAAAATCGACCCCGACTCTCATTCAGGTACTATCTTTGACGATCATCCCTCAACTTCATATGTGTAGGATTGAGCGTGGATTATGTTTCATATTATATCATGTCCTCTTCACTAATTCTTGTCAATGGCTGACAATACTGATAACCCGATTGAGCAGGTTGGAGATGGAACTTTTGTTCCTCCCCCAGGTGATTGAACACAAGTTCCTCCAGACCTGCTAGGTGGTGGAACGCCAGCTCCACCAGGTAGTGGAACTCCAGTCCCACCAGATGGCGTAACGCCACCAACCTCACCAGGTGGTGGAACGCCATTTCCTCCTCTTCCGCCCACAGTTGACCCTTATTCATCGGGGTCAAACGACCCATTTCAAGCATACGTTATGAATACTTTGCAACAACTTCAAAGGCAGTTTGCTGCACAGGCATGCATTAACGCCGAGTACAAACTATCTCTAGAAACATGAGAAACAATACAACTCCCACTGCTACTCCACCTGCGGTTTCAAAGGGAGGCATCCCGAACTTTGTTCCTACGAGCGCAACAACAGGGGGACTTCCAAATAGAGCTACGTTAGGAGGCTCAAGGACTTCCCTGATTGTACTCAGTCTTTTGGGACTGCCCCTGCAGTGGCGGAAACAAGTGTCTCGTTAGACTTGGAGAAATAGAAGAAATATTTTGAAACCCTGTTCGAAAAAAGGCTCGAAAATGTTCCCGAGGTTAGGAAGACTCAACGAGTCTTAGATATTGAGAAATGAGGCAATCAACTTTACAAGCCCGAGGCTGCTCATACGCCCATACCAAAACACTTCAAGCTGCATATCTTGAAAAAGTATGATGGTATAACTGACCCCGCTGACCATGTGGCCGAGTACATGGCCATGGTCAAGAGCAATGATTTGACCCCGATGGAAAAGGAACCTATGTTCTTGAAGAAATTCGGAGACACCCTTGAGAAAGGGGCACTTCGTTGGTATATGCACCTCCCCTCGGAGTCCATCTCAAGCTTTGATGAATTAGTTGATTAGTTCATCAAAGCTCACACTGGGGCCTAGAAAATTCTCAAGCGGAAGGAGGATGTGTTTGAAATCAAACAAAGGTACAGGGAGCCCATCAAAGATTTACTTGGGTGCTTTCAGGCAAAAAAGATGGAATTACTAACTATGGATGACAAATTGGCAATCATAGCGTTTGAGAGAAACATTAATTCTAGTAATTCTGAGTTTGCTGCCGAGCTGTAAAGGGATCTCCAATAGTGGCAAGCCCGAACCTGGGATGAATTGCAACCGCCAAGGTTAGGCTCGAAGAAGCAGAATGGAGAGCGGTGGGTCAATACAACAGTTATAGAAATTGACCTGAGTCTTCTCGGCGCGTCTTGAAGGGTCGATACGACCCTTATAACTCACAAAAGCAACACGTAAGTCAGAGGCTTGGAGCCCAGCATGTGAGCCAGAGGCTCGGGGGAAAGGTCAGCGCTAACGCCAGCCAAAAGAATTCAATGGGGCCATCTTTGGTATCCAAGGAAAAGATCTTCTTTGAATCCCTAACTACAATTTCAATGTGTCAACTACGGAGTTGGTAAATACGTTGAAAGGGATGACTGACCAACGAATGAGATTACTAAAGGATATGAGGAAAGCCCTAGGAAAGAGAGATCACAATTTGTACTGTGAGTTCCATGCTGATTATGGACATCTCAACGAAGATTGTACGGTACTTCAGCTCGAGGTAGCCCACCTATTGAATAAGGGAATGTTAATAGAGTTTCTTACTGATAAGGGAAAATAAAAATTTTCAAAGAATAGGGGAGATGATCAACCACAGAGGGCTCCATCTCCCAAAAGAGTTGTGAATGTTATAACTGGGGGGCAGAGGTGAACATCATCAACTTTACCGCCGCAAAGAAATTTGCGAAGCTCTCCATTATAATGGAGAAGAGAACCCGAACTGGAGGATCGGGTAATGATATTGTTTTTGATGATGATGACTGTGATGGGATAATATTTTCCCATCACGATGCTTTGGTAATCATGTTGAGAATCAATGACTCAGATATTAAACGAGTCTTGATCGACCCCAGGAGCTCGGTAAATATTATCAGCTACGGGGCAGTGGAGAAGATGTGGTTAAAGGACCAAATCGTCCCGAAGGCAACCATATTGACAGGATTTAATAACTCCACAGAAAAAATACTGGGTGAGATTACTCTCACCACTTACGCTGAAGGAGATGTTAAGGAGACGGTGTTCTAAGTAATGACCGAGGATATAGCGTATAATGTTATCGACCTTGGATCCATGACATGGAAGTCGTACCATATACTCTTTACCAGGTCATTAAATTCCTACCCCATGGGGAATTCGTTCGATCCGAGGCGAGTAAAGAATAGCTAGGGAATGCTATTCGGTTGCTCTGAAGAGTGGTGTCGCCCCGAATGGGCCATCGAAATAGAAATTAACTCAGCCGGGCCAGACGAAGGAGGGAGTTTGACTCTCGAAATGGACTCTAAAAAGTGTGTAGAAAAGATCCCAACATGCATTCAAGAGCCTCGGAAACAGAAAGCCGAGGATGCAACCATTGAGGAGCTGGAATCCTTTGCCTTATCGAAGGAGTTTCCAGAAAGGAAAGTGTTTGTTTGCTCGGAGCTGGATCCGGAGTCAAAAAAGGCAATTATTGATTTGCTAAAGCCAAATAATAATTGCTTCGTCTGGTCGCATGTTGATATGGTAAGGATCGATCCAGAGATTATGACGCATAAATTGAACGTCAACCCCTACCATCCCCCGGTGAAGCAGAAGAAAAGGCCACATGCGGGCGTGAAGAAGAAAGCTATTGAAGATGAAACCAAAAGTCTGCTTAATAATTGTTTCATAAGAGAAGTGAAGTACCCTGATTGGCTCGCCAATGTAGTGTTGGTGCCAAAAAAGAATGGCAAGTGGAGGATGTGCGTGGATTATACATATCTAAATAAAGCTTTCCCCAAATATTCGTACCCGCTACCATATATAGATAGGTTGATAGACTCCATGGTTGGGCACAAGTTATTAACCTTCTTGGATGATTACTCGGGGTACAATCGAATTCTGATAGATCCAAATGATGAATAAAAGACTTATTTCATCACATATCAGGGTATATATTGTTATAAGGTGATGTCATTTGGTCTCAAAAAGGTCGGGGAAACTTATCAGAGGTTAGTATGCCGAATGTTCAAAGATTGTATTGGAAAGACAATGAGGCATACATAAACGACATGCTAGTGAAGTCGGTCCGAATGGAGGATCACTTGAACTATTTGAGAGAAGCCTTCTCTATTCTAAGGCAATACAATATGAAATTAAACCCTGAAAAATGTGCTTTTGGGGTTGGCTCGGGAAAGTTATTGGGGTTCATCATTTCCAAGCGAGGCATCGAGGCGAATCTCGAGAAAATTAAAGCTATCGAAAAAATTCCCAAGGTACTCTCGGGGACTAAAGAGGTCCAATGTTTGACTGGATGGATCGCCGCCTTGAGTAGATTTATCTCGAGGTCCTTCGAGCGATGCCATAAATTCTTCTCTATTTTAAAAAAGAAAACTGCCTTCAAATAGACAGTGGAGTGCAGAGAAGCACTAAAGGAATTAAAACATTATTTGGCTAACACACCGTTGCTTGCCAAGCCAAAGGATGGGGAGACGTTGTTGGTTTACCTGGCTGTGTCAGAGGTTGCAGTAAATGCAGTTTTGTTTCGAGAGAAGGATGGATAGCAACAACCCATATACTACGTGAGTAAGACACTCCTCAATGCTGAAACAAGGTACCCATATTTAGAAAAAGTAGCACTTGCTTTGGTTGTTACTGCTCGTAAACTTCGGCCTTATTTTCAATGTCATCCCATAGCTGTAGTTACTACTTTACCCTTAGTATATTACATAAGCCTGAGTTGTCGGGGAGGTTGTCTAAATGGGAAATTGAGTTGAGTGAGTATGATATCATTTATCAGCCCCGAATAGCCGTAAAATCTCAAGTGTTGGCTTATTTCGTGGCCGACTTCAGCGCCAAAATAGTCTCCGGGGCAAAAAAGGAGAATTTAATGTTTAGAGGACCAACCCCCAGGTTTGGATACTCTATACTGATGGGGCCACTAACTCAAATGGCTCAGGGCTTGGCATAATTTTGGTGGCTCCTACAGGGGAAAGGCTGAGGCACTCCATGAGATTTGGAAAGGTGACTAATAATGAGGCTGAGTACGAGGCTGCTATAGCGGGATTGGAACTAGCCAGAGAGATGGGAGCAAAAAAAGTGGAATTGATGTGTGATTCACAACTCATAGTAAATTAGGTCCTTGGTGATTACATGGCTCGAGAGCCCAGGATGAAGCAGTTTGTGGCTCGGGCACAACAAGTCCTTGTTGGTTTCCAAGAATGGAAATTTAAGCAAATTCCTTGAGAGGAAAACACCAAGGCTGACGCCTTGGCTAACCTTGGTTCTGCCATTGAAGCAGAAAACTTGGGGACTAATGAAATTGTGCCGCTACTCACATCTGCGGTGGGGAAGATAAAATTAGGCTAGTTTAGTGAACAATACTTGGGATTGACACACTAAGTTCATTCAATATTTGGATTTTGGGATTCTGCCAACAGATAAGAGGGAGGCCAAGAAGCTTATGACTCAGGTACTACCATACTCAATGATTCGAGGCAGTTGTACAAAAATTATATAGCGGCCCGATGGCCAAATGTTTGGTTCCAGGAGAAATCAAGTACGTGATGTGGAAGTGCACGAGGGCGGATGTGGTAATCAATCAGGTGGAAAGACCCTAGTACGAAAACTCCTTTGAGCAGGGTATTATTGTCCAAATATTATTCGTGAGGAAATGTGACAAATGTTAACGACATGCAACAATGATTCATCATAAGCCGAACCTCTCCATTCGATTGTGTCACCGTGGTCTTCCATGAAATGGTGGATATATATTGTTGGACCATTTCCCTAGGCTAAATGAGGTGTTCGTTTTATTCTTGTGCTCACTAACTATCTTATTAAATGGGTGGAAGCAAGGTCTTTTACTAAAGTTAGGTAGAAGGAGGTCATCAGCTTCATCTGTATGAATATAATTTGCAAATTTGGGGTCCCAAGGAAAATAACTTCTGATAATGGCCCACAGTACATGGGTTCACAGGTCACCACTTTTCTTGCAAAAAGGGGATTAAAAGGGTAGCCTCGACTCCCTATCATCCAAGCGCTAATGAATAAGATGAGTCCTCAAATAGGGTCATCATTGAAAATATCAAGAAAAGACTTGATGAAGCAAAAGGCTCATGGCCTGATGAGGTGCGCGGGGTGTTATGGGCAATGCACACAACTGAGAAGAACATCGCAGGTGAGACCCCATTTCCCCTCGCCTATGGGATTGACTCATTGATTTCTATGGAGGTTGGCGAGCCCAGCCTTCTTATGCTCATGCAACCCAAGAGTCAAATCAGCAGGCGATACACGTGGAGGTTGATCTACTGGAAGGGCGAAGTGAAATGGCTTTGGTTCGGTTAACGGCTAAAAATGCAAATCGAAGCTTATTTAGATGGGAAAGCAAAGTTCAGGGCTTTCAAAGTTTGTGATTATGTGTTGAAACCTTCAAATCAAACTACCAAGGAGAAGAATGCTGGCAAGTTAGCCGTGAATTGGGAAGGGCCTTATCGAGTCAAGGCAATCGTTGGCAAAGGGTTCTATTAGTTGGAAGATTTGCAGGGCAAGATGGAACCTTCGAATTGGAATGTGTCTAATTTGAAGTGTTATTATTTTTGACATCGAGGTATGTTGCCCCTTGTCAATAAGTTTTCACCTACAGCATCGAGTCGTCAACACTCTGATGCTTGGGCTGAATAATTTTTATCTGACCTATCATTTTTCTTTGCTTGAATTTTTTAGGAAGCGAAGGAAACAATATTCAGTGCTTGGGTCCTCATCAATTCACACCTGAACACTGGGGGGATGTAGGAGACAATATCCAGTCAAAGTTCGACTAGAAGCCTCTCCCACCGGGGATTGCAAATGAATCCGAAGACTAGCTATTCGTGTACTAGAGACTGCTACCCGAAGAGTAGTTTAGTATCTTGTATATATTGCCCCATAGCGACTCTACTTTTAGAAATTTGCCTAAGCTCATGTAGCGCCTGTTATGGCTTATTATTATCAATGAAATAAACTTGATTCAATATCTCTTTGTTTCAACACTTAATTCCTGAAGTTATATTATTCAATTGAGATTAACTTTTCATGCCACGGCTCGACAGTGAGACGTCGTTCGAGGCTAGCATCGATTTGTCATAAATTTTGTTTAAGTCTTGCAAGCAAAAAACATTCTAAGTGTTTTATCGAAGCAAAACGGACACTAAAACTTAAAGAAGGAAAAATTGAAAATCATTAATAAAGTCCTAGAGCCACAAAAGTTATCTACATGAAAAGGCTCGATAGCCTAAGCAAAAAAAAAAAAAAAAAAGAAAAAAAAAAAACAGGAGGAAATTATCAAGCTTAGGGGTCATCCTCACTCGAAGTCCCATCTTCAGTGTCTCCGTTGCCTTCTTTATCCTCTTCAACTTCATCTCCATCTTCGCCCGAGCTATCGCTGCTAGAAGGAAGTGTATCCATGATAAGTTGAGCTTTGGCAGCATCACTCCGGGCCTTGGCTATTTTCTCATCTAAATCGAGCGCCCCAGTTTTGCACTGTTCAAGGACCTTTAGCCTGGTTTGGATAATAGCCAAATTCTTGTCTACTCGAGCTCTTGTTGCCTTTATCTTGAGCTTTGCTCCCTTAGACACTTCTTTGCCTCGAAGGGTCTTAATATCAGCCTCGAGTGTCGTCTTCTAACCCTCAAACTCGTTCATCTTGAGCATATTCACCTTCAGTTTATTGTGACAGTTCTCAGCAACTTCCACAAACTTGGCGTTGGTTTCATCCTTCAGCTTTTGGCTTTCTGCTCCATGACGTTCTTCTTGCGCTTTCACTTGAGCCTCGAGGGTAGCAACAGCTTCATGGGCTTTATTCAGCTCAAGGTTAGACTTGGCGGTAGCTTCATGAGCTTGATCTGGCTCGAGGTTGCATTTGGCCAGTTGGGCTTACAGCTAAAAAACTTGGGACTGAAGCTCCGACCACTGATGGTCCCATTCATCCCCTATTCTCTTGAGATAAGCTGATCAATGGACTTCCATTTCCACTGCTTTGATCGCATACACATAGCTCTGCAAAATTTTTAGATTAAGGTCAAATAAAAGAAGATAATTAAAAGGGGAAGAATTGTAAGCAACGATGATATACCTGAATTGCGTGCTTGGCCGTATTAGCCATCAAGTCTCCATGAGTCGTTTCCTTGATGCGCTCCCGCTTCTTTACCCCGAGCAATCCCTTATGGCACATATGGACATCGATGGTATGATCCAAGAGGCACAAGTCAGAAGGGATCCGAATCTTTCACATCTCCCTTTAAGAGACAGAGGCATTACAAGGCTCGAAGTTGGCTCGCATTGCGCTTGGTGCAGCTCTCTCTTCACCGGAATGAAGGGTTTCAGCAGTTTTCTTCTTAGCAGCTGAAGGAACTTCAACCTCACCAACTTTGGCTTTGCCTTTGGCCTTGTTAGTAACATGGTCCGATCCCTCGAGGTCTACCACTTCAACTTCCTTTGGAGGCTCGACGTCTACATCATCTGGCTCATCCCTCAGGCCCCATCGTGGCTCAGCAATAGCCTCAAGAGCCAAGGCCGAAGTCACCTCCACTCGAGGATGCCTTGCTTTAGCTAGTTTCTTTGAAGCTTGCCTCTTCCTCTTCGAATCTGTAGAATTGTGGATTGGAGGTTTAAGGACAAAAAAGAAGAAGTTGAGACACAAATTTTTCAACCAAGGAAGATGTCGTCGCCACCTTTCGAAGTTCCTTGGCCAGGCGAACCCTCGGGGACTTTGAATTACGCGAGAACCTCAGCCAGGTTCTCCAACTCATTCAAACTTTTCCCAGCATTGGAGACTTTTTTTTCCTTCTTCTTCTTCTCTTGTTTTTCCTTCTTTTGGCTTGGTACTAGCCGCCTTGTTAGGAAAGCCTGCAAAGGGAAGTGAAAATTCAGCAAAGAAAAGACCTCGAGGAGAGTTCAAGGAAGTCAAATGATAGCCAAAAATTTACCGTGTCGTTTGCACGCCCATTTTTTTTCTTCCAGTGCAGCTATGCTCATCCATGTTCTCTCTGGCCATGTCCGAATGTCGATGATTGCTTGAACCCAAGTAACCAAGTCAACTGGAGGGCCAACTAGAACTTTATTGGTTGAGGAATGCGAGGCAACAATTGGAAGATAAGATCGGGGTTATGAAGGAAATATAAGGAAATTACAAAGAATGTTACTTATGTGCGTCATTCTATACTGTGGGGAATCTAGGCTCGGGTGACAGCAGATTGGTCGGGAGAAGAACTAACGATAACACCAACCACGATCTTCGGTGTCTTCACTTTTTGTTATCAGCGAGTACTTACCTCGTTATTGAGTTGAACAACCCCACCCTTATGTAAAGTGGGGTAGAAAAGGGAAATTAGATGTTGAAATGTGAAGGGAACCTTGGCCTCCCGACTCAAGAAATCGAGGCGTTGGACAACCTTCCAGAGCCCCGGGCCTAGTTGTGCCAAACATAAGTTGTATGTTCAGCAGAATGGGTCGATCACCTGATGCAAAGAGAGAGAGAATCCTATCGTGAATCAATTGGTATAAACAAAGGAATGCTCGACACGTGGTCTAAGCTGCTACTATATGGGGCTGGAACACCAACTTGGACCTCGGGGCCCCAATTGCAATCTTTTCGAACCAAAGCTATGTGAGCTTGTTCAATTAGGCTCGGTGTGCTTTGGACTGGCACGTTTCTATTCAGTTCCTGCTGGGTGATTGATTGATCTTATAATTTAAAATCCTTATCAGTATCAAAGCTCAAGGGGATAACTTTATGAGGCTCAAGTTCTTTGATAGTGGATTTTTTCTTCTTTGGCTTGAAAGATCCCGCTTCAGTTCCACCAGTTGCAGCAATATCGGCCTCTCCGCCATCTGCCTGACCACCCACGGTGGCGTCAACTTCTTTGCCACCTGTTTCTTCAAGATTATCTTGATTAGCGGTGGCTTTTCATCCCCTTGGGATTAAACCGCCCAATTGTGATGTTGCTTCAGTATCATCGACAGTCGGTGAGATAATGTTCTAAGGTTTAGGGAGATTTATTAACTCACCGTCGACTATCATAGTGGCAGTGTCAAGTTGCCTTTCATTGGAAAGACCATAAGAATTTTGCACAAAATGGGTGGTAGACATTTTCGTGAAAGGAATTGATGAAGATTTTTTTTTTTTTTTTTTTAATTTAACTCTTGTGGTTTGAAGAAAAGGAAACTTGAAATTGCTCTTGATTTCAAAAATTATTGTTGCTCAAGAAAGTGAAAGTGAGGAAGAAGGTGGACAAGTTGGACTACTTATAGAGGAAGGATCATCATTGCGTTTACATGGGGAAGGAGGAACGAAGAGTCTTAATCGCTCAGCGGTCGCCACGTGTAATGGATGGGAATCCGAAGTGACTGTTTCCTTTTCAAATCGCTAGGCACACATGTCGCCACACTGATTTCCCGCCTAAACTCATTTCACTCCTCGGGAACTCTGTCAGTTGTCCGAGGAGTAAGGGGACTATATGTATTAAAAACCACTTGCTTACGTGGCACCTCGGATGCATGGTTCTAGATGTGTTTATGTCAAGACATGTGGCATGATCGAGAAACGAGAGGCTTGACTCTCGAGGCAAGCCCCCGAGGTCGAAGCTCAAAGGCACACCTCGAGGAGATTGTACTTCGAGCAGCAGAGGAATCATTTCCCCGAGGCAAGTAACTTAGACATCGGGGAAGCAGTTACATATCAATAGGAGTTTAATACCATAACAGACGCCCATTAACTTGGCATTTAATGGGGGAAATCATGAGGCATACCACGATCAAGACGTGGAAAAGTGGGCAGTTATTGCATTGATTACATTTGTACTCTATTGACTATAAATAACACATAACTCTCCTTGTAATGACATCTAGAAAGATATACGAAAACTCTACCTTTTCATTATTGCTCATATTTTATTCTTGTTGTTTCTTTTCTTGATTCAATTAGCAGCTTTGATACAACAAATTACTTGTAAACCATATTATAAAATTGATTGATTGAGCCAATCAGATTTAGACTAATACCGGAGCAAAAATAATGAGTTCAGTTGAATCAGAGACTCGACTCTAAAATGGTGATGACTTAAGTTAATGACAATCCGAACTCATAAGCACCAAGCATTGCACGATTCTTTTCATTAAGAAGTAAACAAATGCTGAAAAGAAGGCACGCATGATGCACCAAGGATTTGAGCTATCAAAGAAGTTAACAGACAAGTTCCCCTGCTGATGATAACAAATACTCCTATATACTTAAGAGCTAAGAAGATTGAAGAATACGACCAAAAACCAATTATTCAGAGTCGGCTACAAGCAAAAATGCAATGATTGAGAGTTGGCTTTTTTCGTCTTTTTTCTTTTTTCAAAAGCTCGTCGGCATAATTAGACACACTTATTAGGTATTGCGGCTCTCTCTTTGATTGTGAGAACTTAAGTAGTAGCCTCATACCAACGATACAGTTGGATTCCAAAAGAGAAGGAGAAATTAGAGCTATGATGATGATTGATATGAAATGTGAACTATTAAGTGTCATTTAAAATTTTTTACTACATGTACCTCCTTATTTCTAGTTATGGTTTTTTATCCCTACTTAAAAATGGTTTAGCAAAATGGTCTCGGGGTAGCACTTCAAGGTATAAATTGACAAGTGCTGCCTATGCGGACGTCACTTCAAGTTATAACTCGACAAGTGCTGCCTCTTCGAGAAATATAAAGGGCAAGTGTTGCCTGTGAACAGATTAAAGCAAGTGCTGCCGAGGCAACACTTTAAGTTATCTTGGAGGGCGGGACAACACTTCATCAAGTTATCCAGGAGAATATTGAAAGAAATAAAAGATCAAGTGCTACCTAGGAGACAACAGTTATTTAAAGGGATGACGGGATGCAGGCGTCAATATAAGATTTCGTAGGGGTATTTCCGTCTGCGAGGCAGCACTTCAAGTTATTAGGAAGAATGTTGAAAGAGATAAAAGGTCAAGTGCTATCACGGGGATAGCACTTAATTAAAGTTAGTGAAGGTCATTCTTGCAAACCAATTTAAGCGAGGTTAGTTAGGCAAATCATTGCCTAAGGTATCATAGTTGCGCAATTCACCCAGTCTTTGGGGTAAAAATTTAGTGTAGGGGCCTGTTTGGCGCGCGTTAATTGATTTGTAGCCGTCAAAAACAAATTCGCTGAGAAATAGCCACCTCCGGACAAATCCCAGTATAAATACTGGGACTTTGAACAAAACTTGTTCAAGGCCCCAGTATTTGTACTGGGGAAGCTTCAGTAAACTAACCCCAGTATAAATACTGGGGCTTTGAACAAGTTTTGTTCAAGGCCCCAGCATTTTGTTGTGGGACTATGTATAAAGCTTCAGTCCCATAACAAAATGCTGGGGCTGTGAACAAAACTTGTTCAAAGCCCCAGCATTATTATGGGACTGAAGCTTTATATATAAAGTCTCATAACCCATAACAAAATGCTGGGGCTGTGAACAAAACTTGTTCAAAGCCCCATCATTTTGTTATGGGACTCAGCTTTATATATAAAGTCCCATAACAAAATACTTGGGCTTTGAACAAGTTTTGTTCAAAGCCCCAGTTTTTTGTTATGGGGCTAGTCTGGGGTGTTTTTCCAACGCTAATGGAGCTAAAGTGTGCGCGCGAATTTTCGGCTATTCTTCAATGAATTTTGAAACTGTGGATAGTCCCCATTGAGCGCGTCCAAAAATGGCTAGTGATCAAAATTTCCCAAGATTCAAGCGTTCAACCCATTATTGTAAAAATTTCGCCCAGCAGCCACTTTTAACACTGGTATTTAGTTTGAGGCCACTATTTTCTTTGGTCTTACACTAGAGGCCACTTTTGGGCCTTTACTAAATAAATGTTGACTTAAGTTCTGATAGTTGACTGAAGTTCAGTCCATACGGCCCCTGGACTGAAGTTCCATCTCTTAAGGACTAAACTTTCAGTCCATATGGCCATGGACTGAACTTCAGTCCATGGTATGGCTATGGACTGAACTTCAGTCCATGGCCATGGACTGAAGTTCTATCTTAAGGACTGGACTGAACTTCAGTCCATCTGGCCGTGGATTGAAGTTCAATCTTTAAGGACTAAACTTCAATTCGGCCTCTGGACTGAAGTTCTATCTCTTTAAGTAAAAGTGGCCACAAACTAAATGTTTTGGTATTAGTGGCCTGTGCCCAAAGATCAGTGGCAAAAGTGGCCTTTCCTGCACTTAGCCCCCCATTATTGGGGTTGTTTACGTAAACAACAGCCCATATATACTTACTTACGGAGTATCTTTTAACACCAACTTTTTATAGCCACATCACTAATCCAAAAATAAAAAATATTATAGACTAGTATTTATATTTAGTATTTATTTTCGTTCTAAATTTATTAAGGGATATCATTCAATTCTAAATAATATGCCATGAAATAAATTTGGTATATATCAACAGACACCCACATTTTAGGGACGATTTTTAGGCTTTTTTTTCTTTTTATATTTCCTTTTAATCAATATTTTACATAAATAAAATACAAGGAATAACAAATATTCAAATACATAAATAATGAATGCGCAATATATACAAAGAATGATATATTGGCGATTCTCTTTAAGTGGTGCGAAAACTGGCTAGTCTTCTAAATTATGGGCTATGTTTGTAAGATCTTAGCCCAAAATGATGTTCAGTCACCATGTCCAATTCTTTCTGCAAGTATAGCTAAGCTTCTTTACTCGATTTGCCATACTTGTTGTCCTTCTGAATATTGAGAATTGTATAACATATAATATTTAATATGACGAATTCATTTTTCAAGAAAACTTTGTTTCATACAAGTCATTGGAGAAAATAGAGTTCATTAGTTTTTTTTATTTATTTATTTAACCAACTGTTCAGTGGTTCACATTCAAGATGTTACTTCATGAATTGGTGTTTTCAGGGCATACGTCCAAATCCATAATGCAAAGAAAATGTCAGTTTTTTCAATGGGACCATTCTTTTATGAAAGCTGTCAATCCCAAATAAAATTTTCACAAAGCAAACTGAGCTCTACTCATTCACATTACAGTGTGGCACTATAATATTTTTCTTCATCTTGGTCCATCCTCTTGTCTCATTTCTTGTTTTCTTTGCAAAATATTGAATAGTACTTGCATTACTTCAAGACAGTTGGCTTGAGTTATACGAAAGGTCCCTTGGGTGACATAGTTTATATACACTATTAGTGTAAAATACACTATCAGAAGTGTTTAACATGTAATAGCAAGTTAATCATTATTTTTACCAATTATATAAATGAAAAGACCTCGGTTAGTCGTTTTGGAAGTTAGGATTCTGATTGGCATGCCGATAATTTTAAAATATTCGTAAGGTTCATTGAGACTTATCTGTAAAATTTGAGCTAAATCAGACCTCGTTTTGTAGGCATCGGAAGAAGGTTTCAGTTTTTATTGTCGATAAATATTAAAAAGAGATTTTCGAGCTCGGTTTTGGCGAATGGGCTCCGATTCGAAATTCGAAAGCGACGTTAGGTTCGTATGATTATTTGGGACTTTCATGAACTTTTGAAAGTGAATTTCGAGGTTGTTCAGCTAGTTTCCGCTAAAATGCCGAAAGTTAAATAATTTGATTTTTTCCATTTAAATTCGCATCTTGAGTTTCGGGAACCGGATTTGAGATCCGCCTTCGCGAGTATGCTATATATATTTTGTATAACTGGTATGCAAAAGTTGGAATTATTTCGAATATCGTAGGGTACCGTTTTAATTTTTGCTGTAGCAGCAAATTTAAAAAAAAAAGGAAAAAAATGAAATTGGAAAGTTAGGCGGTGGGGTTCTTAGCTTAAAGCTAAGGACGAGAAACAACATGAACAGAAACATGAGCAAGGAACGAGAAACAGAGAAAATTATCAGAAAAAATGCCAGAAAATGTGAAAGGAGCTGGAGAAAAGTAGAATTTTTACCCTGAAACATTGAGGTAATGATCTCAATGCATTATTTGAGTTTATTACGTGTGTTTGAATATATTTTAATGGTAAAACTTTGAATATTAAATATCATTTTAATAAGTTCAATTAATAGTTTAAAGGGTCAAACGGACCCCAATAATGAAATTGATTATATATTCGTACTCAGTGAGTTATGGGCAACATATAAATGTAATTTATTTAGGGTTTGGTTATGTGACCTTAAACCTTGTATATAGACCTGGCCTGGGTATTGCGTATGCGAATAGGGTATCAGGTTCCTAATCGGATTGCCCTAAGATGTGTGGAATGAAGCCTATAGCCTAATTTGATATATTTTTCTGCTTATTGAATAGAGTAGGATCGTTTGGCAATGAAACCAAAGGATAAAGCGGTGGTTGATTAGCAATGCTAACCTTTGGAAGAGGTAAGTGTTTATATCCATTTCTTTGGAGGCACCTGGCCTCGTGGATTTTCTACCACGTGTTCCTTACGTGTGTAGCTGCCGATAGGCGTACTCATTACGCCTTAGCTTTGGATTTACATTATATATTATATGTTATGTCCCGTTGTTGGTATTGCATTGAGGATCTGAGCATTGTACTCTGGCTGTGAGTTGGCATCTACTTCCCGGCTGTCGATAAGAGTCCCGCGCTGGTGAAGGGTTATTATTGCATCATATTGCATTCATATACAATACATTGCATATCATATCGGGTGCAGGAGTATTCCGCCCCAATAAAGTGCAGGAGTATTCCGCCTCTGGTTTATATCATATTGGGTGCAGGAGTATTCCACCCCAGGAGCAGGAGTATTCCGCTCTTATGTCAGATACTGAGTGGAGGAGTATTCCGCCTCAGTTTTACATTATATCGGGTGCAGGAGTGTTCTGCCCCAGGAGAGTGCATGAGTATTCCGTCTCTGGTTTATATTATATCGGGTGCAGGAGTATTCCGCCCTAGGAGCAGGAGTATTCTGCTCCAATTGGTTATCAAATTGGATTCCCAACGAATGCAGGAGTATTCCGCTTCGAGATGGGATTACGGGCACATGTGACCCTTTGCATCATTTCATTTCATTTCATTTCATCTCATTTCGTCTCATTTCATTTCATCTCATTTCGTTTCATTTCATTTCATACCATTGTGTTGACTTGTAGTACATAACTATTGTTCTGCTTCTACGTGCATTGCTTATTTGTTAACATGTTTCTGGCTCGTATTCCTGGTTGAGTTTATGGTTTCATACGTGTTTCTGGTTATTATCTGGCTCTGTCTTTTTATAATTTAAATAAGAGGAATTTGGTTTATCTGTTTGTTCTCCCTGGCTAGCTATCCTATTCTTTGAGGTGGCTGGTCTGCCCCACTTATTGAGTCCTTTTGCCTCACCCTTATTTGTTGTTTGTTTCTTATCTATCTATTTCGTTTCGGCGGGTTCGCTCCAGGATTGAGTTCGCCACGTTGTGAAGGAGCGAAGACGACTTCAGCTGTCAGGGTGAGCCAGCTTTTATCCGGATGGCCACCAGTTTATTGGTTATTATTTCAGTTGCATTTTGCTTCCTTCAGGAGGTATCTGTCTTCTTTTGTACTCTTAGATGTCTAGTCTGGATAGCCCTAAACCTAGTATGGTGGGTAGTCAGCTGTAATTTCTTTTGTACAGCTTAGAGGTATCAGTATGTCTGTGTTGTTTTTTAAGTCTTATTCTTATTTATGAATTGAATTATATTTATTTTTCTAATTTAATTGGTAAGGGTTCGCCCGACGGATCTAGGGGAGGATGTCGGGTGCCCGCACGGCCTAGTCGGATTCCGGATCGTGTCCAGTAAATTAATACTCCTTACCATAGAAATTTACATGCTATATATGTACTCTATAAATAATTATCTGATTATGTAAGTATTCACTTTGTCGGTATTTAAATCTTAAAAAGAAGAGTTACAACGAAAGTTATTTTCTCACATTCTGCTTCCGTTGAACGGCTAACAAGCTAAAAGTGAAACGACCTCGGTCAGTCGTTTCGAAAGTTAGGACTCCGATTGGCGTGCCGATAATTTTAAAATATTCGAAATATCTATTAGAACCTGTCTGTAAAATTTGAGCTAAATCAGACCTCGTTTGGTAGGCACCGGAAGAAGGTTTCAGTTTTTATTGGCGATAAATATGAAGAAGAGATTTTCGAGCTCGGTTTTGCCGAATGAGCTCCGATTCGAAATCCGAAAGCGCCATTAGGTTCGTATGATTATTTGTGATTTTTGTAAACTTTCGAAAGTGAATTTCGATGGTGTTCGGCTAGTTTCCGCTAAAATGCCGAAAGTTAAATAATTTGACTTTTTTCATTTAAATTCGCATCTTGAGTTTCGGGAGTCGAATTTGAGATCCGCCTTCGCGAGTATGTTACATATATTTTGTATATCTGGTATGCAAAAGTTGGAATTATTTTGAATATCGTAGGGTACCGTTTTAATTTTTACCGTAACAGCGAATTTTAAAAGAAAAAGAAAAAAAAAAAGAGAAAAAGATAAAAGTCAAAATGAATGGCGGTGGCAGCATATATGCTACTTATAAGCATATCTAAGTACCGAAAACACAAAGAAAAATGATGGAGAAGCAGAGAGAAATGAAAAAATGCAGTGAGGGAAAAATGCCAGAAAATGAGAAAAGAAGCCGGAGAAAAGTAGAATTTTCACCCCGAAACATTCAGGTAATGATCCTAATATATTGTTGAGTTTATTACGTTTGTTTGAATATATTTTAACGGTAAAACTTGGAATATTATACATCATTTTAATAAGTTCAATTAATAGTTTAAAGGGTCAAATGGACCCCGATAATAAAATTGATTATATATCCGTACTCAATGAGTTATGGGCAACTTATAAATATAATTTATTTGGGATTTGGTTATGTGACCTTAAACCCTGTATATAGGCCTAGCCTGCGTATTGCGTATGCGAATAGGGTATCAGGACCCTAACCGGATTGCCCTAAAATGTGAGGAATGAAGCCTTTAGCCTAATTTGATATATTTTTCTGCTTATTGAATAGAGTGAGATCGTTTGGCAATGAATTCAAAGGACAAGGCGGTTGTTGAGTGACTGTGTTAACTTTGTAACAAGGTAAGTGTTTATATCCATTTCTTTGGAGGCACCTGGCCTCGTGGATTTTTCTACCACGTGTTCCTTATGTGTGTAGCTGCCGATAGGCATACTCATTACGCCTTAGCTTTGGATTTATATTCTATATTATATATTATGTCCTGTTATTGGTATTGCATTGAGAATCTGAGTATTGTACTTTGGTTGTGAGTTGGTATATACTTTCCAGCTGTCGATGAGAGTCCCACGCTGGTGATGGGTTATTATTGAATCATGTTGCATTCGTATGCATTGCATCATATTGAGGGTAGGAGGATTCCGCCCTCGGAGCAGGAGGATTCCGCTCCATTGCATCATATTGAGGGTAGGAGGATTCCGCCCTCGGAGCAGGAGGATTCCGCTCCATTGCATCATATTGAGGTTAGGAGGATTCCGCCCCTGGAGCAAGAGGATTCCGCTCCATCTATTTGGCACATGTGACACCATTGCATCATACTGCATTCATCCCATTTCATTGCACCGCGTGCTGACTATTGTGTGACTATCGCGTTGTGTTTTATATATGCGGTAATGTATACCGTATCTCAGTTTGCCTATATATTTCTGGCTCGTATCCCGGGTTGCACATCGCGATAAAATAAATACATGGATCGGATCGAGTTGCACGCCGCAACAGTATAAATATACGGATCGTGTTGCACGCCGCAACAGTATAAATATACGAATCGGGTTGCACGCCGCAACAGTATGAATATATGGATCGGGTTGCACACCGCAACAGGATGTATTTCTGATTGTCGACATGTTCAGGATATCTATATGTTCTGTCTACCTTATGTCCCTGGCTGTTTATGATTGCATACGTGTTTTCAGTTATTATTTGGCTTTGCATGTTTATAGTTCAAATAAGATAGATTTAGTTTATCTGTTTTTCTTCTCCCTGGCTAGCTATCCTATTCTTTGAGGTAGCTAGTCTGCCCCACTTATTGAGTCCTTTTGACTCACCCTTGTTTGTTGTTTGTTTCTTGTCTATCTATTTCATTTCGGCAGGTTCGCTCCAGGATTGAGTTCGCCACGTTGTGAAGGAGCGAAGACGACTTCAGGTGTCAGGGTGAGCCAGCTTTTATTCCGGATGGCCACCAGTTTATTGGTTATTATTTCAATTGCATTTTGCTCCCTTCAGGAGGTATTTGTCTTCTTTTGGACTCTTAGATGTCTAGTCTGGATAGCCCTAAACCTAGCATGTTGGGTAGTCAGATGTAATTTCTTTTGTACAGCTTCGAGGTATCAGTATGTCTGTAAATTTTTTTAAGTCTTGTCCTTATTTATGAATTATTATATTTATTTTTCTTAATTTAATTGGTAAGGGTTCGCCCGGCGTATCTAGGTGAGGATGTCGGATGCCCGCAAGGCCTAACCGGATTTCGGGTCGTGTCAAAAAAAAAACTCCAATTAAAAAGCACATGCATGAAGATGGAATCATGGAACCCATCGTGATTTCTTTTGTGTACTGTCGCTATAATTAGGCATGGATCTCCACTCTCCTTTTGTTACCTTTCTACTTCATATTTTTATTGTAGGTTATTTTTCTTTTGTATCTAACGGACCACAGTATAACTATTTAAGATTCTGATCAACATCTAATTATCTTAATACTATCACTACAATATTGTTTTATAGCCATTCAATGACTGAATCTTTAACCAGACAAATCTGGATTAGCATCACATAGAACTAGAAAATGCAATAGTTCAAAATTCGTAAATGAAATATAAAGGAAGATTCTAAAATTGAGGTGCTACTGTCAATATGTAGAAATGTTGGTTGTCTCCCAAAAGTTATTTTTCGACATCTCCAATTCTGCAATGAGATGTGAAAATGTCACCTATAAATCCAATCAATTTCCCCTATTCAGCCTCTGGAGTCCACTTCTAAATGAGAATGCATGTTTATACTAGCCATTATCTCTGTTATGGTCGTACAGTATGCATTTATGCCGTTATGCGTATGGTCTAGTAGTCAATAAATTGAAAAAGTAAAAAAAAAAAAAAATTAAGACTCAAATTTCAGTATGGACAACACAATTCAAGATAATTTCCTCATATATGTCTAAGACCTAACCGACAGAATTATTCGATCCTTAATTATAGATGTTGTTAAGAAAAAACAGGTATATATGGTAGATTAATTGAAATGCACATAATTTGACAGGATGCTACCGTTATAGACATAAAAATATGACGCGTGCTTGGAAATATATCTGACTTGTCGTATAATAGTGCCCCGAAAGCACAATCATAGTGATTCACATGTTTTCCGTTCTTCATATTATTGTTGAATGCTGATATTTCATTTTCTCCATCAGAAAACTATGATCATGTCTAAAAACACATCGGATGAGTCCTAGTTTCCTTAAAGATTTATAACGTTTTATTTATCAAATGCAAGAGTTATAACATTATTATAATGATTATTTAGGGGTAGGGTATATCCCCTATATAATAAGACAGCTAACAGTTGATCAAAATAAAGCTACAAGTTCCCAAGTTGGATAAAAAGTGGCTTTATATTGTACCACATAAATGAAAAGGGTCAAGCTTTTTAGCATGTGGATGCAATTTCCCCTTTTTATGATGACAAAACCAGTGCAATGTCACTGTTTCAATTTTTTCTTTCTATTTTCTGGCTTCTTGCTATTATAAAGTAAAATCTCCAGAAACTCATGAAGATGAGTACAGATTGGGACCTCCTAATATAGAAGGACCACACTAACCAACTAGTACGACTTGTTTTGACTTTCATCCAAGAAATACTTTTTAGAACGAAAAAAAACTCCTAATGATTATCTTTTTTAATATTTTCTGATTTTTCATTCCCCCCTTTAGCTTGAGAAGAGTTAGGAGCTATTTTGATTGAGATACATTGTCATAACATGATCTGTGAATATAAATTGCACTAATTACTATTGAAATGCTAATGTCTTAATTGTAGTATTAGAGATTTTTCAATTTAGTTCTTGAACTTTGGATTCAAGTCGGCTATTACTTCATAGAAATCTCAACTAAATAAAAAAAGAGCATCAAGTTGGACCAAGGAGAAGTTACAACAAAGGAGTAAATCATTCTCATTGTTCAAGTAAATGCGGAAAATGACACTACATCTTTATCATTTCTTTTCTAATCAATTACTTTGCTGAAAGGAGAAAAGACGTGGAGGGGCTAAAGAAAAGAAGGCTGTCAAAGTAGTAAAAAAAAGCTTTAATGGAAGGGAGGTACAATAATTTTGGATGACAGGCGTTTACTCATATAATTTAAGTTTCCTGTACTGATATTGTATTGGGTGTAAATTGACCCGCTTACATGGTGAGGCGCATGATTTGGAGTGCATCGAACGAAGACTCATAAGCTTGACCTCAGGACAAACAATATAGTCACCGAGATTGCCAACCAAAGTTATAACTCTTGGTACACTTCGGAGAATAATTGCCTCGGCAGATCGACAAGATCAAATCCCCAAGGCAAAAGATCCAGACCTCCGTGGGTCACTATTACCTCAACGAGAAGTTGCTCCAGGATCTCAATCCACTAACTCGTCCTCCAAAGTTGCGGAACGTGGGCCAAGCCACAAAAGGACGTGGAGGAAGTGGCTGAACCTCCTCAATCCGATTGCCTATAAATAGCATTTCATTTTACGTTGTAGATATCTAGAAATACATACCAAAACTCTGTCAAAATTTGTACTTAACCTTGAGATCATTAAAATATAATAATTTATTATTTTTTATTCGATTGTCTACTTTGATTTATTGTACTAGCACAACTTTGATACTTGGCATTACTTGTAAACCCAACCAAATTCGATTTGTTGACCTAAACTGATTTAGGCCAATACAAATTGGCGCCTTCTGTGGGAATTCAAGCAATTATACTTTGTTCCAAGGTTGAACAGTAAATTAGTACACGTTTGTATTCACCATTTTATTTTAGCAATGGCTAATAACAGCGATATTGCCAACAGACAACAGTTACCTCCCGATGGACAAACTGGTACGTTTGTACCTCCACTTCCAACGAAAAATATGCCTGTACTACCAGCGCCTATGGCAGACCCTTCTTCATCAGTGTCTAACGATCCCTTCCAAGCGTTTGTTATATGCTCCTTGCAAAACCTCCAAGCGCGATTCAATGAACAAGCGAATTTTAACGTTGAATTTCGTAGCTTTTTAGAGGCAGCCTTGATGAGAAACCACACTACCCCTACTGACACTCCACCCATAGCTCCGAATAGAGGCATCCCGAACATCGTTCATACGGGCTCGGCAACAGGGGGACCTCAAAATAGAGCCACGTCTGTAGGCTCGGGGACTGCACCGAACACTAATCACTGTTTGGGACTGTTCCCAACATGGAGGAAACTAACTCCTCGGTAAACCTCGAAAAATGGAGAAAGGAAATTGAGGCACGAGTCGAGGCTCGAGTAAAAAAGCGACTCAAAAACTTCTCTGGGGTGAGAAAGACCCAAAGGGCGTTGGACATCGACAGATGCAGGCAATTGCCCTACAAACCCGAGGCTGCCCCAGCACCAATTTTGAAGCATTCAAGCTGCAGATTCTAAGAAGTATGATGGTACCACCGACCCAGTTGAACACGTAACTGAATTCATGGCTATGGTAAAAGAAAATGATTTGTCTGAAATAGAGAAAGAATCAATATTTTTGAAGAAATTTGGGAACACCTTAGAAAAGGGAGCGCTAAGTTGGTACATGCACCTGCCATCAGAGTCTATCTTAGACTTTAATGAATTGGTTGATGCGTTCATCAAGGCTCACACCGGAACGTAAAAAATTCTTCAAAGAAATGAGGATATCTTTAAAGTTAAGCAGAAATATGGGGAACCCATCAAGAACTTCCTCGAGCGATTCCAGGACGAAAGGATTGAACTGCCTATTGACTCCAGTTTTGATGATTATAATAAAGTTAAATTCAAGAAATTGATAACTGATCAGCCTTACTTTCCTTGTTAGGTACAAAAGTTTCTAGTCCATTAAAGATGGAAAGTAGAAGTGAAGATTCTGCACTGTGAAGTATTCAAGGAAAGAGAATATTTGATACTCCAATCAAAGGAAGACTGCCAATCAAGATCTCCAAGATATATCAATCAAGATCCTACTCGTCTGAAGACAAACTTGCGCACGAAGAAAAGAAGATTTGAAGTACTACTCAATCAAAGACATTCACGCGGAAAATCAGGAATCATTAAGGCTCTTACCTTATTCTAAAAAAGGAACAACTTATGCCTTTTTTAGGATCAATTCCCTTGGGTCAATATCTCTTCACATAAGATACATATCTCGGAATATCCAAAAGATTCTCAAGACAACTAAGCTTATTCGACTCACTGAAGATACTAAAGCTATATATACTCTAGCTCTATTTCTTCATCAACTATGCGACCTACAACTTTCTAAACAATCTGTTTTATAGTCTTGATAACATTGTATTCTTGAGAGTCTACTATTGTACAAAAAAGAAAAAAAAGTTAGAGAGAAAGTAAGGTTAGTGTCGAGTGAGTTGGTTATTGTCTGCAAAACCAACTTGAGTCGTTAGTGGTGAGCGGAGTGATAAAACCCACAAGTTAATATCGTTGGTGGTTAGCGAAAGAAAAACCATCCAAGTTGTACGTTGAAAAAAACTAAGAGCCGAAGAGATATATCCCTTGTGACCCAGGGAGACTGGACTAGGAACCACATTGGTTCCGAACCAATATAAAAATTTCTTGTGTCTTTTACTTTTTGCACTTTATACTTTACTTTCCACTGCTACAGAATTAGTCGACTAAAGTAGTCGACTGATAGTGATTAAAAGTTTAAAAATTATAATTCACCCCTCCCCTCCCTCTTCTATCTTAAATTGGTATCAGAGCAAGTCTCACACATATTTGTTTTGTCTTTTTTGCTTTACAGCAAGTGAGAAAAGATCATATCTGGACATATCATTACTGGGGCTCTACTTCAAGAGGGAACTTCTATTGCTCGACCTCCCTACTTTAATGGACAACACTTTAGACATTGGAAAGTAAGAATAGAAGCATTCGTGAAATCCATTGATTTCAAAGTGTGGCGTGTCATTACTAAGGGGCCTTATGATATACCTCTAGACAAAGGAAAGAAACCTGAAGGACAGGAATCCAAGATACCTTTTGACATTGATGATTACAATGATGAACAAAAAGAAATCATTCTGTTGAATTCCAAAGCACAATCTTCTGTACAATGCTATTAGTAGTGAAGAATATGAGAAAATCTCGAGCTGCGAAACAGCCAAAGAAATGTGGGATAAACTTATTATTACATATGAAGGCACAAGTAAAGTAAAGGAAACTAGAATCAACCTTTTTGTCCATGAATATGAACTATTTCAAATGAAGGAAGGAGAATATATTGAGGATATGTTTGCCAGATTTAGCAAAGTCATTGGTTAACTGAAGTCTCTTGGAAAGATCGATATCAGTGGTGAACAGGTTAGGAAAATTATGAGAAGTCTTCCAGTTGTATGGTAACCCAAGGTGATTAACATTGAATGAGGAGATCTCATTACTCTTTCATATGATGAATTTCGTGGAGATCTTATTGCTTTTGAGAAAACTCAACTTCAAAGAAAATCATAATCTATTGAAAAAAAGAAGGAAGTCGCTTTCAGTGCTGACAATGCATATCTACAAGCGACAATGATGAAATTATGGAAGAATGGGCTTTGTTGTCGAAAAACTTCAGCAACCTTCTTAGAAGAAATAGACAAAGAGGTAAACCAAGATTCAACACTCGCAGGAATACGTCAAACAATGATCAAGACAAGAACGATGGGAGCTGTTATGAATGTGGTAAGTACGGCCACATTACAGCCAACTGCAACGAAACCAAAAAAAAGCAGCCTAAGAACAACTACAAGAAGAAAGCACTACCTGCATGGAGCGATGAAGAAGGAACTGAGAACGAAGAAGAAGCTAACATATGCTTCATGGCTGAAGCAGAATCAAGCAAGGTACATAACTATAACTATGAAAATTGCAACACTCTACAAGAGGTTTTAGATTCAGCATTAGAACAAATGAATAGTATTCTAAAGGAATTATCTAAGTTGAAGAAAGAGAAAGAAACCTGGAATACTAAACTAGAAGTTTGTGAACTTGAGCGAGATTTCTTTCAACGGGAAGTTCAAGAGTTGGAATTTAAGTTGAATGGAATTAATAAAACCAAGAGCCATAGCTCAGTAAAATCTAACACCACCCCTTTATCTCCTGCCTCCATAGAGGCCATACTTGGCAGTTTACGATTCACAAGTAGTAAGTCGACTAAAACTGGAACTGAAACCAAAACTCCTATCATATGCTATTATTGTGGAAACTGTGGTCATACCACTGCTAGTTGCAGACTTAAAAGGGCTGATAAAAGTAAATTGACTAAAATCTCTTTGAACTCCTATGTGGCTAACCATAGAGGACTCAAGACAACTTGGGTACCAAAACATCAGTAGCATTTCTTGTCTGCAGGAACACCACAACAAAGGAGCATGCAAAGGAAAATGGATTCTTGTCAGTAGATGTTCCAGACACATGACGGGTGAAAAATGTTGGTTTAAATCAGTCACTAGCATCGATAGTGGATTAGTAAAATTTGGATACAATGGAAAAGGTACTGTTGTTGGTGTTGGAAAATTTCTTTAAGTCATGAATGCGACATAATTGAAGTTCTCCTGGTGAATGGTTTAAGACGCAATCTATTAAACATAAGTAAACTTTGTGACTTCGGGTATCAGGTAAGATTTGAGTCCTCTAAATGCATTATTTATGACATATCTAGGAAAGAAATTCTAACAAGATCTAAGAATAAGAACATATACAAGCTTAATGATGTTCATTCAATATCTAGCCATATATGCTTAACCTCTGTTGCATCTGATCCATGGCTTTGGCATAAAAAATTAGGACATACAAGCATGCATCTCATTCTAAAACTTTCTAAAAATAATCTGGTCATTGGACTTCCAAAACTAAATTTTACAAAAGATCATATATGTGATGCATGTCAACTTGGTAAGCAAACTAGCTCATCATTTAAACCTAAATACATTGTTACTAATTCTATACCTCTTCAACTGTTGCAGATGGACCTATTTGGTCCCACCAAAACAGTGAGCATTGGAGGTAAAAGGTACGCATTTGTTATTGTTGATGATTACTCCCGTTTTACCTGGATTATTTTTCTATCTCACAAAGATGAAGCTTAGAAAATTTTTGAGTTCTTTTGCAAAAAGGTTCAAAGAGAAAAGGGATACTTCATTACTGTCATAAGGAGTGATCATGGTGGAGAGTTCAAAAGCAAGACGTTTGAATCTTTCTGCAATGAGCAAGGAATTTCACACAACTTCTTCTCTCCCAGAACTCCTTAGCAAAATGGTGTGGTGGAACGAAAGAACAGAACCTTACAAGACATATTAAGGACCATGTTACTGGATCAATCCTCACCAAACAAATTCTGGGCAGAAGCAGTAAGTACAATTTGTCGCATACTTAACAGGTGTCTCATTCAACCTATCCTGAAGAAGACTCCTTATGAACTGTGGAAAGGTAAAAGACCTAATAGTAGCTACTTGCATCCATTTGGATGCAAGTGTTTTATTCATAACAATGGTAAGGATAATCTTAGTAAGTTTGACCCAAGAAGTGATGAAAGTATTTTTCTTAGTTATTCTAATACTAATCATTCATATAGAGTATTTAACAAACGTACTCTAGTAGTAGTGTTGTGTTTGCCGATACTAAACAGGTTCTTGAGAAAGATGATATTGCTGATGTTAAACTATTGAATTCAGTAAGCTCTTCTTCAAGCACTAATAATCCTATTCAGTCGACTAAAAAGCAAACTGTAGCAGATGATGAAGATCAGAATAAGTCGACTGGTGACTTCACTCCTATTGTTCCTAATGAGTGGAAAAGTGAACCTGGCTATCCCCATAAATTCATTCTAGAAGACCCTCAGGAAGGAATAAGAATAAGAGGATCCTTAAAGCAAAATTCAAATCTTGCTCTCATCTCTCAAATTGAACTGAAGAGAATTGAAGAAGCACTAAACGATGAGAATTGGGTAAAAGCTATGGAAGAGGAGTTGGATCAATTCGACAAAAATGAGGTATGGATTCTTGTTCCTAAGCCATACAATGATTCTGTCATAGGCACAAAGTGGGCGTTCAAAAATAAATTAAATGAGGCTGGAAAAGTTGTGAGAAACAAGGCACGTCTTCTCGCACAAGGCTACTCACAACAAGAACGTATAGACTATGATGAAACTTTCGCACCCGTTGCAAGATTAGTAAAATGATCTTAGGTAGTCGTTTTGGGAGATAGGACCCTGATTGGCGTGCCGACAGTTTTAAAATCTTTGTAAGGTCCATTAGGACTTGTCTGTAAAAAGTTGAACTAAATCAGACTTCGTTTGGTAGATATCGAAAGGTATCAGTTTTCATCGTCGATAAATCTTAAAAAGAGGTTTTCGAGCTCGATTTTTGTGAATGAGCTCCGATTCAAAATTCGAAAGCGTCGTTGGGTTTATATGATTATTTGTAACTTGTGCGAACTTTGGGAAGTGAACTTCGATGACGTTCGGATAGTTTCCGCTAAAATTCTGAAAATTAATAATTTGATCTTTTTCTATTTAATTCGCATCTTGAGTTTCGAGAATCCGATTTAAGATCCGCCTTAGAGAGTATGTTACATATATTTTGTATAACTTTCTTGAAAAATTTGGGATCATTCTGAATTTCATAGGGTTCCATTTTAATTTTCTTTAGGATAATAAATTTTCAAAAAAAAAAACAATTAATAAATTAATGAACTGCACTGCGTATCGCCTATACGAAACGGGTGTCGGATTCCTATCCGAATTGTTATAAGATGTAAGGAATGAAAGCTTTAGCCTTATGTGATATATTTTTCTACTTATTGAACACAGTTGGATCGTTTGGCAATGAATCCAAAAGGACAAATCGGTTGTTGAGTAGCAAAGTTAACTTTAGAATGAGGTAAGTGATTATATCCCATTTTTTTGGAGGCTCTTGGCCTTGTAGATATTCTACCACGTGTTCCTTACATGTGTAGCTACTGATAGGCGTACTCATTATGCCTTAGCTTTGGATTTACATTGTATATTATATGTTATGTCCGGTTGTTGGTATTGCATTGAACATATGAGCATGTACTCTGGTTTTTAGCTTGACATATACTTTCCGGTAATTGATGAGAGTCCCAAGCCGGTGAAGGGTCATTATTGCATATATTTCTCAGTAACCGATGAGAGTCCCGAGTCGGTGAATGGTAATTATTGCATATACTTTCCGGTAATCCATGAGAGTCCCGATCCGGTGAAGAGTCATTATTGCATTTACTTCCCGGTAATCGATGAGAGTCCCGCGGCGGCGAAGGGTCATTATTGCATATATCTCCTTGTAGACGAAGAGAGTCCCGCGCCGGATATAGGTATCAGGTATATGTGACTGCTTGCATTATACAACATTCATCCCATTTCATTGCACCCCATGCTAACTATTGTGTGTATTGTGCTGTATTTTGTGTATGCTCTATGTATACCATATTGTGAATATATTTCAGTTTACCTATATGTTTCTGGCTATCTTTTGTCCCTAGTTGGTTGATATTCTTTAGTTGTATGCATTTCTGGGCTGTATTTTCTTAGCTCTTCTCCCTGGCTAGCTATCCTATTCTTTGAGGGGGCTAGTCTTCCCCCACTTATTGAGTCCTTTTGACTCACCCTTGTTTGTTGTTTATTTCTTGTCTATTTATTTCGTTTCGTCATGTTCACTCCAGTATTGAGTTCGCCACGTTGTTAAGGAGCGAAGACGACTTCAGCTGTCAGCTTTTATTCAGGATGGCCACCAGTTTTATGTTTATTATTTCAGTTGTATTTTTCTCCCTTTAGGAGGTGTCTGTATTCTTTTGCAGTCTTATATGTCTAGTATGGATAACCCTAAACCTAGTGTATTGGTTAGTCAGCTGTAACTTCTTTTGTACAACTTATGTATAGCTATTTTTGTGTCTCTTTAGGTCTTATTTTATCTGAAAGTTGATTTTATGTTAATTTTTGTGAATTCAATTCAGAAGGGTTCGCCCGACGGGTCTAGGGAGGATGTCGGGTGCCCTACGAACTAGTTGAAATTCGGGTTGTGTCGATTGGTATCAGAGCCCGGTTTAGAGTCTATCCAGACTAACACAATATCTAGTAGAGTCTCGCTGATGGGTACGTAGACGTCCGTACTTATCTACGATAGACTATGATGGAATTTAGGAAGTTTCTCTTCCTTCTTTTCTAACCATCCGTTGGTCTGGGATGTAAAAATATTTTTGTTAATTTCTTCGTAGTAATTGTGAACCCTCGTGCGATAAAGCAGTAAAGGATAGGAGTTCAGGATGAAGTAGTCTAGCTTGGGGCTAGCGCTACTAAAGCCCCGAGAATTGTGGATCGTGCTGATGATCCAGTTGCGGAGGCCCCATCTGTACGAGCTCGCAATGGCCAAGGAAGTAGGGCCTTGTGTTTCCCCTGGCTCTCTATGGTGCTTTTATGAGAATCTTGGCGGCGCAGATACCGCAATAACCTCCTATTAGGTTGCTGCAGATGCAGACGTTCGGTCTCAGGGAGCTCATGTTCCAATTCCTAATATTGCCCCAGTAAACTATGCTCCAGAGGCGGCATGTGTTGTGCCTCTAGTTATTTTGGCTGGTTAGCTAGCCCAGGTAATAGTTCCGTCCGAATGCCCGAAGATGCTGCATTATTTTATCTATTTAAACCTTCCGATATTCTTAGGCCATGTATCAAATAATCCCCGTAAATTTTGAAAAAAAAAATGATGTCAGCGTATCCTTCAGGCTCTTGATTATATCAAGCACTATGGTGTTGATTATACTGCTTTCAAGTTTCAGGGTCCAGCCCTGAATTGGTGGATCGCTCTCCTATTAGCTAGGCAGGGCTTGCCTAAGTTGACTTTGTGCAAGTTTTCTCGTAGATTCATAGAAAAGTTCCTTTCGCGTAGCGAGCAAGATGAAGATAGTCGCCAATTTGAGTGGATTGGACAGGGTAGCCTATCGGTTTCAGGATATAAGATTAAATTCTCTAGGTTGGCTGGATATGCTCTAGAACTAGTCCACGAGCCTTTCGAGAAGGTTCAAAAATTTATTGATGACCTTTCTCCTTCCTTGAGGTCCCTGATGGCTCGAGAGTGAGGCCGGGACTTCATTTGATGTTTTTGTTGATATTGCTCAGAGGTATGAGGCATACTATAAGTTAGAGAGGGAAGAGTTAGAGCGGGAAAGGAAGAGATCCCATGGCCCTGGTGGGCACCATGGTACCTCATTTGGAAGTACGAGTTCTGATTATTGTGGGAGGTCACCTGACAGGTCATCTCAGCTTATAGCACGTGATTCCCAAATGCGTCAGTAGTTCATCAAGATCGGAGCCAGTCTTCTCTTTATAGCAATCAACAGTTTATCTAACATCTATTTTTAGCCAAAAGGTATTGTCATTGTTGTGAGCCTCGCCATCTTAGGATGAAATATCCCTTACTTTGGTGGAAAGCCAGTCGTCCTTCTTCTTGTCCTCAGGCACCTGCCCAGTCATCGGGGATTAAATTTAGATCTCAATCATCCATAGATATGCTACCATCCGGCAGAGGTTCAGAGTGTGGTGGCAGTGATTTTTCAGAAGGTAATTATTAGGGTAGTGGCTCAGTTTAGCTATAGAGGCAGTTCTATGAACTGCCAGTCTGGAAAGATGCTGAGGCATCTGATATAGTAAACCCGGGGATTTCTTCTTCCCTTACATGTGAATAAGATTTGATTCTTCCGATCAATTTGGAAATGGTTTGTCTTATCATGCTTATATGGTTTCTTTGGATATCGTTCTATTAATAATCAATTATGGTAGAGAGGTAAGCTTTTAGTATGATTTATTTAGAGCTTTTGTGAGACCCCTACTAGTTTATCTAGTTTAAATGTGAAGGAATTGGGAGTGAGTGTCGGTATTGTCTGCTTGGTATTTTGTTGTGCCACCTTTTGTTATTATGTCAAGTCAGTCTACTTCTCTCTTTGGAATTCGGAGTTGGTAGGATGATGAGATTCTTATTCGTCACCATCAGAAAGTGTCATTGTTTCTTCCGGTATAAAGTGATTAGTAAGTAATATTCAATCTATGTGTCTCCTTTTGGTTCGAGACGCTAGTAGAGTCATGATATTTTATCAGTTTGTTTCGGCTATAAAAGGGTTTTTGGGAAATTATCGGAGTTTCCTTCTTATTGGAAGGTTAAAGTGGCATGGATATTATTCTGTAATGCTCATAATAGTCTTCAATTGCGATTCTTTACCTAGTTTGACTCGGAAGTAGTCTGCTCTGGTAGCCAAACAAATAAGAAGATGAGCTTTCTAAAGCTCTAATTATTTTTATCCTCAGTTTATTGCCATCTCCTCTTCTTCTGGCACTAGTGAGTTTGGGCGGTTAGTAGCCGCTTGTGATGCTCCTAATGTTGAGCCAGAGTGCGTGTCAAGGTAGCCGGATAAGCACATTGTTGTTTTTCAAGGCTACTAAGGGTAGTGAGAAGCGTCATTTGACCCCTGAGTTGATCCATCAGGCGGTGGTGTTTATGGAAAAGGTATGGAGGTCTGAACTCGAGAGTTTCAGCTGTTTGGCAACTCGAGAGGGTAATTTGGTAGCTCAGGTCTGAGCCGCATTCTGTTTTTAGCTATATCTTCCTTAATCCGGCAGACTATACGCGGATGACTATTTCTATCACACTAGTGGTATGACTTTATGCTCTAAGTGGAGGAGTCTTCCTCCAATACTGAATCCTAATATCAAATCTCTAAGGCGTTGCTGAAGCGTAAGCTAATTCTTAGCTTCTTCAAACTGTCCTATATCGAAAAATATATCGAAGAGGTGATTGTCGACAGAATCATGTTAATCTGTCCAGAGTTCTGTGTATCTTTATTTTGAAAAAGTAAAAATCTCCTCTCGTGATCGAGGAAGGGTCAACTTAGTCAGAATAAGTTGGGCAATGGTGTTATCATATTGTCCAGATATGTTTTATTCCAAGAGTTCGGTGTGCATGTTATAATTCTCATTTTGTAATCATGAGATGATATCCGTGGAGTAGTTTATGAAGATTGTGCATGTTCTCTATCTGTGTGAATTTTTCTTTAGACTCAAACTCATTCGAGGACAAACGAGAATCAAAGTGGAGGAGAATGAAACGACCTTAGGTAGTCGTTTTGGGAGATAGGACTCTGAGTCCCGTATCGGCAGTCTTAAAATCTCCGTAAAGTCCATTAAGACTTGTCTGTAAAATTTGAACTAAATCGGACTTCGTTTGGGTGGTATTGGAAGAAGGTATCAGTTTCCATTGTCGATAAATCTTAAAAAGAGATTTTTGAGCTCGATTTTGGCGAATGAGCTCCGATTCGAAATCTGAAAGTATCTTTAGGTTTGTATGATTATTTGTGACTTGTGTGAACTTTGGATAGTGAATTTCGAGGTCGTTCGAATAGTTTCCTCTAAAATTCCGAAATTAATAATATGACTTTTTCCGTTTAATTAGCATCTTGAGTTTCGATAATGCGATTTAAGATCCGCCTTAGCGATTATGTTACATATATTTTTTATAACTTGCTTGAGGAATTTGAGATCATTCTGAATTTTGTAGGGTTCCGTTTTAATTTTCTTTATGATAACAAATTTTCAGAAGAATAAATAAATAAATAAATAAATAAATAAATAAATAAATAAAAGAAAAAGGAGAACACAAAAAGAAATAAAGGAAAAAGAAAGTATGTATGGTCGGTGCTAAGGGATAAAACCCTTAGCTTAATCGTACAGAAACAGAAACATAGCTAAAGAATCGAGAGAACGCGCAGAGGAAATAAAAAGTCAGAAACGAGAGAAATTAAAAGAAAAGGAGCAGGAAAAAAATAGAATTTTCACCCGAATCATTCAGGTAAGGATATTAATTCATTATTTTAGTCTATTACATGTGTTTAAATATATTTTAACGGTAGAAATTGGGATATTAGACATCGTTCTAAGAAGTTAAATTGATAGTTTCAAGAGTTAGTTGGACCCCGATAATGGGATTAATTATATATTCATACTCAGGGAGTTATGGGCAAGACGTAAATGTAATTTATTTAGGGTTTGGTTATGTGATTTTAAACCATGTACATAGGCCTGGACTGCGTATCGCCTAAACAAATCGGGTGTCGGGTTCCTACCCGGATTGTTCTAAGATGTAAGGAATGAAGGCTTCAGCCTTATGTGATATATTTTTCAACTTATTGAACACAACAGGATCGTTTGGCAATGAATCCAAAAGGACAAAACGGTTGTTGAGTAGCAGTGTTAACTTTGGAACGAGGTAAGTGATTATATCTATTTCTTTGGAGGCTCTTGGCCTTGTGGATATTCTACCACGTGTTCCTTACGTGTGTAGCTGCCGATAGGCGTACTCATTACGCCTTAGCTTTGGATTTACATTGTATATTATATGTTATGTCCTGTTGTTGGTATTGCATTGAGCATATGAGCATTGTACTCTGGTTTTTAGCTTGGCATATACTTCCCGGTAATTGATGAGAGTCCCGAGCCGGTGAAGGGTCATTATTGCATATACTTTCCGGTAATCGATTAGAGTCCTGAGCCGGTGAAGGGTCATTATTGCATATACTTCCCGCTAATCAATGAGAGTCCCGACTCGGTGAATGGTCATTATTGCATACACTTTCCGGTAATCGATGAGAGTCCCGAGGCGGTGATAGGTATCAGGCACATATGACTGCTTACATCATACAATATTCATTCCATTTCATTGCACCGCATGATAACTATTGTGTTTATTATGCTGTGTTTTATGTATGCGGTATGTATGCCATGTTGTGAACATATTTCAGTTTGCTTATATGTTTCTGGCTATCTTGTGTCCCTAGTTGGTTTATATACTTTAGTTGTATGTGTTTCTGGGCTGTATTTGCTTAGCTCTTCTCCCTAGCTAGCTATCCTATTCTTTGAGGTGGCTAGTCTTCCCCCACTTATTGAGTCATTTTGACTCACCCTTGTTTGTTGTTTGTTTCTTGTCTATTTATTTCGTTTTGACAGGTTCGCTCCAGGATTGAGTTTGTCACGTTGTTAAGGAGCGAAGACGACTTCAGCTATCAGGGTGAGCCAGCTTTTACTCAGGATGGCCACCAGTTTTATGTTTATTATTTCAGTTGTATTTTGCTCCCTTCAGGAGATGTCTGTATTCTTTTGTACTCTTAGATGTCTAGTCTGGATAGCCCTAAACTTAGTGTGTTGTGTAGTCAGCTGTAACTTCTTTTGTACAGCTTATGTATAGCTATGTTTGTGTCTCTTTAGGTCTTATTTCTTATGTGAAAGTTGATTTTATGTTTATTTTTGTTAATTCAATTCAGAAGGGTTTGCCCGACGGGTCTAGGAGAGGATTTCGGGTGCCCGCACGACCTAGTCAAAATTCGGGCCATATCAGTTAGAATCTATTCATATACTGCTAGCCTATGCAACTTTTAAAGTTTTTAAATTATTTCAAATGGATGTTAAAAGTGCATTTTTAAATGGTTTTATAAAAGTGGAGGTTTATGTTAAACAATCTCCAGATTTTGAAGACTTGAAATTTCCATCACATGTTTTTAAGTTGACTAAAGCCTTATACGGTTTAAAACAAGATCTAAGAGCATGGTATGAAAGGCTAAGTATATTTCTTCTAAATCATGGGTTCAGCTGATGTAAGATCGATACCACTCTATTTATTAAGAAATCCTCAATTAGAAATCTCCTTGTTCAAATTTATGTTGACGATATTATTTTTGGGAGCACTAACTCTACCTTGTGCAAGGAGTTTGCTGAAATTATGCAGAACGAGTTTGAAATAAGCTTAATGGGAGAACTCACATCCTTCCTTGGTCTTCAATCAAGCAATATAATAAAGGTATATTTATTAATCAATCCAAATATGCCATGGAATTACTTGCTAAATATGGTATGCAAAATACAAAGGCTATGGAAACCGCTATGAGTCCCTCTACAAATTTTGAGAAGGACAACAAAGGTAAGAATGTTGATCAAACCACTTATCGTGGAATGATTAGGTCACTACTTTATCTCACTTCAAGTCGACCAAATATAATGTTTAGTGTGTGCAAATGTGCAAGATTTCAATCTGAACCTAAAAAATTACATTTGACCGTTGTTAAACAAATTATGTGTTATCTAACTGGTACTACATCGTATGGTTTATGGTATATTGATTTTCATCTTCAAGGTTTTTCAGATGCAGATTTTGTAGGTGATAAGGATGATCGTATAAGTACCAGTGGTACTTGTCAATTTTTAGGAAAATCCTTAATTTCGTGGCACAGTAAGAAACAAGGCTCAGTGTTCCTTTCCACAACAAAAGTTGAAAACATTGCCATTAGGCATTGTTGCACTCAACTACTCTGGATGTCTTATCAGCTAAATGATTATGATATTAATCCCACTCCTATGTCAATACTATGTGATAATTCAAGTGCAATATGTTTATCTAAAAATCCTGTGCATCATTCTAGAGCTAAACACATAGAAATTAAGCATCATTTCATTAAAGATCATGTTTTATGTGGAAATATTAAAATATCTTTTATAACTACCGAAAATCAATTAGCCGATATTTTCACTAAGCCATTACATGAAGAGATTGAGATTCTGTCAATTGCGTGAAAAATTAGGTGTAGTAGAAGATCCTGTTATACATGCATAAACTTGTTTATATTCATTACTCTTGTATGTTGATATGCATGTATGAACTCATTTATACCATATACATCTAAATATATTCTATAATCTGCTTCTTTATGTGGACAAATAGCATAATTATTGCCCCGATTTTCGTATGAACTACTTTTTTGATTTACTCACTGACACTTTTTCCCTTCCCTTCTCATGTGTCAGTCACGTCTTTTCCTTCTCCCATTTCTCCATAAAACCTCTCATTACCTCGCCTCCATTATTTCTCCACATCTCACCTTTCTTACTCTATCCCTTTCTTCTTACAAAACTCTATTTTTCTCTGAAAACCCTAAATCGTCGTTCCATGGGAAAATCTCAAAAACTAAAATCTACCTCTGTTAGGAAGAGTTCTCGTATCCGAACAAAAAATAGCTCTCCAAGTTCTCCTGTCAACCTTGCTTCTTCTGACTCATTCAATATGTCCCAACAAGATGAATCCACTTCTTTTCTGTCTCCTCCATCTGATAAAAAGGCCGGCAAACGTCTCATTCACGAACCCTCTTCTGGTCCCTCTCCAAAGAAGCCAAAAACTGTTAAACCAATGATTGCTCTTGACAGTGACCAAAATTTCTGGGATAATGGGCGTGAGGAATTCGAAGAACTAAAGACTCGTTGCGTTGCCTCTGGGCATATTGTGGACCTTGATGCCATGGAAAAACTCGATTGTCATGTCAAAGCTCTGTTTGATTTCCAAGGTTGGTCCAATTTCTTCTCTATTGACCGTCCTGTTATTTATCCTGATTTGGTTAGGATGTTTTAAGCAAATCTTCGTGTTTGTGGTACTGATTGTATTGAAACTCTAGTTCTAGGACAGCGTATTCTTTTGAATTTAAGAGTTTTAGAAAAACTCATGTCTGCAAAGTCTTCTGGTTTCTCTAATTGTTTAAAAAATTCATGGCCTTCTCACTTTGAGGTCTCCTTGATCAAGCCAAAGCATGTATCACCGGTCTTGGTGCTCATGCACTTCCTGATGGTCAACTAAGACCTCACCTTCTATGCTTTGAAAATCGTTCTATCACTGCCACTGCTCTTCTTCCTCGCACTGGCTCTTTCAGTACTTTATCTCAAAGGGATACATTTGTTGTGTAATTCGTATATCTCACATTCTAGAACTAATTCATGTTCCTCTGACTGGTCTCTCTGAGGTTTCTGTTTCACAAAGCTACAATGCTCGTGCATTTTCTAGTATGGGCTATGTGCACCTTGGAAATTCATGGGTTAAAAAGCCTGACTTAGATGTCCCTCCTACTCATTCATCTCCTGCGCCTGTTCTTGACAACTCTGATGTTCTATGTCAACTTACTGCTATGGAGGATCAACTCACTTATCTGCGTGATCTCTATCTTTTCGCTCAATTTAATCTTGAAAAAGGCTAGGGATGACACCAAATCTACCAAGGCAGATGTGGTCTTACATAGGTTATGACACGACACGGAATCCGGTTAGGCCGTGCGGGCACCCGACATCCTCCCCTAGACCCGTTGGGCGAACCCTTACTAATTAAATCAGGAAAATAAATATAACAATACACAAATAAGGACAAGACTAAAAAAAATATAGACATACTGATACCTCTAAGCTGTACAAAAGAAATTACAGCTGACTACCCAACATACTAGGTTTAGGCTATCCAGACTAGACATCTAAGAGTACAAAAAAAGACAAATACCTCCTGAAGGAAGCAAAATGCAACTGAAATAACAACCAATAAACTGGTGGCCATCCGGAATAAAAGCTGGCTCACCCTGACAGCTGAGATCGTCTTCGCTCCTTCACAGCATGGCGAACTCAATCCTGGAGCGAACCTGCCGAAACGAAATAGATAGACAAAAAATAAATAACAAACAAGGGTGAGTCAAAAAGACTCAATAAGTGGGGCAAACTAGCCACCACAAAGAATATGATAGCTAGCCAAGGAGAAGAAATAGATAAATCAAATTTCTCTAATTTAAATTATAAAAAGGCAGAGCCAGATAACAACCGGAAACACGTATGAAACCATAAACTCAACTAGGGATACGAGCCAGAAACATATCAACAAATAAGCTATGCACATATAAGCATGACAGTAGTCATGTACCGTAAGTCTATGAAATGAGATGAAATAAAATGTGATGCAAAGGGTCACATGTGCCCGTCATACCATCCCAAAGCGGAATACTCCTGCATTCGAGGGGAATCCAATTTGATAACCAACTGGAGCGGAATACTCCTGCTTCTGGGGCAGAATACTCCTGCACCCGATATAATGTAATCCAGAGGCGGAATACTCCTGCACGCTCCTAGGGCGGAATACTCCTGTACCCGATATAATGTAAAGCTAAGGCGGAATACTCCTGCACTCAGTATCTGGCATAAGAGCGAAATACTCCTGCTCCTAAGGCGGAATACTCCTGCACCCAATATAATATGAATCAGAGGTAGAATACTCCTGCACTCTCCTGGGGCGGAATACTCCTGCACCCAATATGATATGCAATGTAATGCATATGAATGACATATAATGCATATGAATGCAATGTGATGCAATAATAACCCTTCCCCAGCGCGGGACTCTCGTCGACAGCCGGGGAGTAGATGCCAACTCACAGCCAGAGTACAATACTCAAATCCTCAATGCAATACCAACAACAGGATATAACATATATTGTACAATGTAAATCCAAAGCTAAGGCGTAATGAGTACGCCTATCTGCAGCTACACACGTAAGGAACACGTGGTAAAAAATCCACGAGGCCAGGTGCCTCGCAAGAAATGGATATAAACACTTACCTCTTCTAAAAGTTAGTACGGCTAATCAACAACCGCTTTATCCTTTGGTTTCCTTGCCAAACAATCCCACTCTATTCAATAAGCAGAAAAGTATATCAATTTAGGCTAAAGGCTTCATTCCTCACATCTTAGGGCAATCCGGTTAGGAACCTGATACCCTATTCGCATACGCAATATGCAGGCCAGGCCTATGTACAGGGTTTAAGGTCACATAACCAAACTCCAAATAAATTAAATTTATATGTTGCCCATAACTCACTGAGTATGAATATATAATCAATTTCATTATCGGGGTCTATTTGACCCTTTAAACTATTAATTGAACTTATTAAAACGATGTCTAATATTCCAAGTTTTACCGTTAAAATATATTCAAACATACGTAATAAAATCAAATAATGCATTAAGATAATTATCTGAATATTGCAGGGTGAAAATTCTATCTTTTTCCTGCTCATTTTCCTTTAATTTCTCTTTTTTTCCTGATAATTTTCTCCGTTTCTCGTCATTCCTCACGTCTCTGTTTTCTCGTTTTTGCTTCTGTACTTATATGGTATGATAAGGAATAATATATCCCTTAGCACCTAGCACCACCGCCTACTTTTGCTTTTCTCTTCTTTTTTTTTTTTTTTTTAATTTTCGCGATGAAAATTAAAACGGAATCCTACGATATTCGAAATAATTCCAACTTTTGCATACAAGTTATACAAAATATATGTAATACACTTGCTAAGGCGGATCTCATATCGGACTCCCGAAACTCAATTTGCGAATATTTAACTCTCGGTATTTTAGCGGAAGCTAGCCGAACAACCTCGAAATTCACTTTCGAAAAAGCACAAAAGTCACAAATAATCATACGAACCTAACGGCGCTTTCGAATTTTGAATCGGAGGTCGTTCGCCAAAACCGAGCTCGAAAATCTCTTTTTAGTATTTATCGACAATAAAAACTGAAACCTCCTTCCGATGCCTACCAAACGAGGTCTGATTTAGCTCAAATTTTATAGAAAGGTCCTAATGGACATTACAAAATTTTTAAAATTATCGGCACGCCAATCGAAGTCTAACTTCCGAAACGACTAACCAAGGTCGTTTCAGGTTGTCTCTTGATCAAGTTTCCAAAGATGTGCGCAAAAGCCTCACCTCTCTGTACTCTCGCATTGACACTCTGGGAACTAATATCATTAACACCCTGAAGTATTTTTTGGAAGGCGTTAGTTGACTAAATCTCTGCATGCTTTCTTTCTTTGTTTTGTGTGAATGTTTGTTATGTGGCTCCTTTGTTTTTTTTTTTTTATGACAAAGTGGGAGAAAATTCTAGGTGTAATTGTGAACTGCTTATGCTTGTACTTTTTTGAACTACCTATGCTGTAGCTCATGCTTGATTATTGCGGTCACCTTAATAGTATGGAATTTAACTAGTCTGAGTCTACTCTCTTCTCACATACTTCTAGTCGACTAATTGCTACTCTAGATATAGCTTGTGTGCACTGTCTCAAACCTGCAGGTATGCCCAAAGTCAGGGGGAGATGAAACTGAAGTCGTCAAATACTGGGAAGTATCATGAGTCTTCAAAATTGTCATCATCAAAAAGGGGGAGATTGTTGACTCCAGTTTTGATGATTACGGTAACGTTAAATTCCAGAAATTGACAACTGATTAGCCTTACTTTCCTTGTCAGGCATAAAAGTTTCTAGTGGATTAAAGATGCAAATTAGAAGAGAAGATTCTACACTGAGAAGTACGATAGTTTCCAGTCGATTAAAGATGGAAAGTAGAAGTGAAGATTATACAGTGTGAAGTATTCAAGGAAAGAGAATATTTGATACTCCAATCAAAGGAAGACTGCCAATCAAGATCTCCAAGATATATCAATCAAGATCTTACTCGTCTGAAGACAAACTTGCGCACGAAGAAAAGAAGATTTGAAGTACTGCTCAATCAAAGGCATTCAAGAGGAAAACCGGGAATCATTAAGGCTCTTACCTTATTCTAAAAAAGGAACAACTTATGCCTTTTTTAGGATCAATTCCCTAGGGTCAATATCTCTTCACATAAGGAACATATCTCGGGATATCCAACAGATTCTCAAGACAGCTGTGCTGATTCGACTCACTGAAGATACTAAAGCTATATATACTCCAGCTCTGTCTCTTCATCAACTACACAACCTAATACTTTCTAAGCAATCTCTTTTATAATCTTGATAATATTGTATTCTTGAGAGTCTACTATTTTATAAGAAAAAGAAAAGAGAGTTAGAGAGAAAGTAAGGTTAGTGTCGAGTGAGTTAGTTATTGTTTGTAAAACCAACTTGAGTCGTTAGTGGTGAGTGGAGTGATAAAAACCACAAGTTGATATCGTTGGTGGTTAGCGAAAGAAAAACCATCCAAGTTGTACGTTGAAGAAAACTAAGAGCAGAAGAGATATATCTCTTGTGACCCAAGGGGTTTGTACTAGAAACCACATTGGTTCCGAACCAGTATAAAAATTCCTCGTGTCCTTTACTTTCTTCACTTTATACTTTACTTTCCACTGCTACAGAATTAGTTGATTGATTGTGATTAAAAGTTTAAAAATTATAATTCACACCTCCCTCCCACCTCCTCTCCCCCCCCTCCCCCCCCCCCCCCGTCCCCCGTCATATCTTCATTGCCTACCATGGGAGATAACTTGGCCATCATGGCCTTTGAGACAAGCATTAATGTTTGAAACTCTGAAGCAGCCGCCGAGTTAAGGAAAGAGCTTCAACAATATCAAGCTAAAACGTGGGACGAATTACACGATAGAGCTACCACCAAGATAAGGTTGGAGGAAGCAGAGCGGGGAGCTGCAGGAAGAAGCTCAAGCTATAGAAATTGCCCCGAGTCATCACGACGTGCCGAAGTGTCACATAGGAACTCAAAGGGTCGGTACGAGCCATACAACTCACAAAGGCAGCATGTGATTCAAAGGCTCGGTAGGCCACCTATAAGCCAGCGCCTTGAAGGTCGAGTAAACCACAATGCTAACCAAAAGAGCACCACCGAGCCCGCCTTGGTATCCAAAGATAAAGACTTGCCTCAGATCCCAGATTACAATTTCAACGTATCAACAACGGAGTTGGTGAACGCTTTGAAGGGGATGACAGACAAGGGGGTTAGGTTGCCGAAAGATATGAGGACAGCCCCTGATAAAAGAGATCAAAGTCTGTATTACGAATTTCACGCTGACTATGGCCATCGTACCGAGGACTATACAGCTCTTCGCCTCGAGGTGGCACACCTGTTGAACAAAGGCATGTTGGGTGAATTTCTCATCGATATAGGAAAGCAAAATTATGCAAAGAATAGAGGGGACGGACAACCTCCGAGGGTACCACCCCTGAAAGGTTGTGAACGTGATAACTGGAGGGTCAGAAGTGAACGGCGTGAATGTCGCTACCTCCAGAAAGTTTTCCAAATTGTCAATAACAATAGAAAAGAGGACTCGAACGGGAGGTTCGGGCAAATAGATTGTTTTTGACGATGATGATTGTGATGGGATGATGTTTCCCCATCATGATGCCTTGGTCATCATGCTAAAGATCGACGACTCAGATATCAAACGAGTCTTGATTGACCCTAGTAGCTCGATTAATATTATAAGTTACAGGGCTGTTAAGAATATGTGGTTCAAGGACCAAATTGTCCCAAAGGCAACCGTCTTAACCGATTTCAAAAATTACATGGAGAAGATGTTGGGCGAGATCACGATCAATACATATGCAGAAAGAGTTGTTAAGTAAACAATGTTCCAAGTCAGAACTGAGTTGAAGAGGGAACAAGTCCCACAGAGAGAGAAAGGTATTTGTCGGCTCGGAGTTGGACCTAAAGTCGAAAAAAGATATAGTCGAGTTGCTAAAGTTCAACAGTAATTGCTTCGCGTGGTCCCACACTAACATGGTCGGCATCGATCCAGAGATCATAACCCATAAACTGAATGTGGACCCATGCTATACCTCGGTGAAGCAAAAGAAGAGGCCAGATGCTGGCGTAAGGAAGAAGGTAATTGAAGATGAAACTAAGAAGTTACAGAAAAATAACTTCGTGAAAGAAGCCAAATATCCTGAATGGCTGGCTAATGTCGTAGTCGTGCGTAAAAAGAATGACAAGTGGAGAATGTGCGTTGATTATACGGACTTGAACAAAGCTTTCCCAAGGATTCCTATCCATTGCCACAGATAGATAGGTTAATAGACTCCACTGCTGTGCATAAACTATTAACTTCCTTGGATGGCTATTTGGGATACAATCAGATCCTTATAGATCCGAAGGACAAAGAGAAGACCTCGTTCATCACAGGCCGAGGTACATATTTCTATAAGGTGAGGCCCTGCGTGCTCAAGAATGCAGGGGCAACTTACCAAAGGCTGGTATGCCCTATGTTTAACAATTATATTGGGAACTTGATGGAAGTATATATAGACGACATGCTGGTCAAATCAGTTCATGCTGAAAATTGCCTAAGGGAGGCCTTCACTGTTCTAAGTCAGTATAATATGAAGCTGAACCCCGAAATTTGTGCATTCGGTGTAGGCTCGAAAAAATTTCTAGGATTCATAGTCCCTGAACGGGGAATCGAGGCGAATCTATAAAAAATTAGAGCTATTGAGGAAATTCTCGATGACCTTTCCGGAGTAAAAGAAGTTCAGCGCTTAACTGGACGGATCGCTGTCTTGAGTAGATTCATCTTGATATCCTCAGAGCGATGCCATAAATTATTTTCAGTCTTAAGGAAGAATAATGCCTTCGAATGGACGCCGGATTGTAAAGAAGCGCTGAAAGAGTTGAAACACTATTTTTCTAACGCGTCGCTGCTCACTAAGCCAAAAGATGGGGAAACATCGCTAGTCTACCTAGCCGTGTCCGAAGTGTCAGTGAATGTTGTATTGTTTCGAGAAGAATAGTGCAGGCGACAACCCATTTACTATGTGAGCAAGACACTCCTGATGCCGAAACCAGGTATCCACATCTTGAAAAGTTGGCACTTGCCTTAGTTGTTACTGCTCGAAAACTACAGCCTTATTTTCAATGTCACCCAATAGCTGTAGTTACCACCTTTCCCTTGAGAAGCATATTGCACAAACTAGAGTTATCGGGGAGGTTGTCCAAATGGGCAGTAGAACTAAGTGAATATGACATTACCTATCAACCACGAATGGCTTTAAAATCCCAAGTCTTAGAAGATTTCGTGGCTGACTTTAGTATGGGAATCCTTCCCGAAGGTGAAAGGGAGAATTTGATGTCCAAAGAGACAACCTCGGGGGTTTGGACACTTTACATTGATGGGGCGACTAACTCAAAAGGTTCGGGACTCGAAATAGTCTTGGTGGCTCCAACGGGGGAAAGGATCGGGCATTCGATCAGGTTAAAAAAGGTAACCAACAATGAAGCCGAGTATGAAGCTGTTTTAGCAGGGTTAGAGTTGGCCAATGAGATAGGGATGGAAAAAAGTTAAGTTAAAATGCAATTCACAAGTGGTGGTGAATCAAGTGCTCGGGGACTATTTGGCCCGCGAGCCAAGAATGCAACAATTTTTAGCTCGAGCACAACAAATCTTTGCTGAGTTCCAAGAGTGGAAGATCCAACAGATACTCCGAGAGGAAATTGCTGAGGCCAACACCTTGGCCAACCTAGGTTCGACTGTTGAGGAAGAACACTCAGGGACTGATTATGTTATTCGGTTGCTCTCATCGCAGATGAAAGGCATGAAATTGGAGGTCAATTCAGTGAATCACACTTGTGATTGGCGGACCAAGTTCATCTCTTGCTTGGAATCGGGGAACCTCCCGACCGATAAAAGGGAGGCAAAATAATTAAGAACTCGGGCAACTTCATATACATTAATTTTGGGAAAGTATTATAGAAGGATATACTATGACCCGATGGCAAGTGTCTGGGCCCCGGAGAAGTTGAATATGTGATGAGGGAAGTTCACAAAGGTGAGTGTGGCAACCATTCGGGGGGAAAAGCTTTAGTGGACAATTACTTCGGGCTGGATATTATTGGCCAATTATCAGCGCGGACGCTAAAGCCTTCGTGAAAAAATATGATAAGCGTCAGCGACACGCCCAAATGATTCACCAACAAGCCGAGCCTCCAAATTCGGTTGTGTCACCGTTCATGAAATGTGGAATTGACATAATTGGCCCCTATCAAAAGCAAAGGGAAGTGTTCGGTTTATACTTGTGTTAACTGACTACTTCACCAAATGAGCGGGAGCGGGAGCGGGGGCTTTCGCCAAAGTTAGACAGAAGGAGGTGATAGATTTCATCCGCAAAAATATCATCTACAAGTTCGGTGTCCCAAACGAAATCACTTGTGACAATGGCCCTCAATTTATAGGGTCGGGGGTCACTCATTTCCTAAATCAATGGGGCATAAAAAGGATAGTGTCAACCCCATGTCACCCAAGTGCAAATGACCAAGCTGAATATTCGAATAGAGTTATCGTTGGAAATATAAAAAAAAAAAGGCTCGATGCAGCAAAAGGCATGTGGCCCGACGAATTCCCTGGGTTATTGTGGGCCATGCAAACCACGGAGAAATACAGCACCGGTGAGACTCCTTTCTTCCTTGCTTATAGGATGGATTCACTAATCCCCATAGAAGTGGGTGAACCCAGCCTTCGGTATGCTCATGCCACCAAAGATACGAACCAACGAGCTATGCGCATAGAGCTGGATTTACTTGAAAAAAAAAAGGGAACTAGCTTTGGTTCGGCTAGAAGCACAGAAAAGACAAATCGAACCATATCTCAATAGGAAAGCTAAACTCATGGATTTCAAAGTCGGTGATTATGTGTTGAAAGCTTCGAATCAATCAACCAAGGAGAAAAATATTGGGAAATTCGTCACGAATTGGGAGGACCCTACAAAGTCAAAGAAATTGTTGGAAAGGGATCTTATCAACTGGAAGACTTGAAGGGCAAACCCGAACCCTTAAATTAGAATATCTCCAATTTAAAGCGATATTATTTCAAACATTGAGGTACGTTACCCTTGATCAATAAAATTTCACCTACATCAACGAGATGAAAATGCTCAGAAGCTTGGGTCGAATGACTCTAACTAACCCCTTGTTTTACTTTGCTTGACCTTTTCAGGAAGCGGAGGGAATGACACACAGTGTTCGGGTCTTCATCATAATTCATACACAAACACTGGGGGTGTAGGAGATGGTGTACAGTCAACCTCGCTGGAAGCCTCTCACACCGGGGCCTGTAAACGAACCCGAAGACTAGCTATTTTAATAGCGGGGACTGTCACCCGAAGATTAGTGTAGTATCTTGTATTTTTCGCTCGATAGTAGCTTCATTTCAAAATTTTCGCCTAAGTCTAGGTTCGACTAGGTTGAAACTTGTGTTATGCCTATCATGGCCTATTGTTATCAATGAAATGAACTTAATTCAACTTCTCTTTATTTCAGAGCTTAGTTTACCGAAATATCATTGATCGACCGAGATCACTCCAACATGCCTTAGCTTGGGAACGAAACGTCGTTCCAAGCTAGCATCGATTATCGAATGTTATCAAGTCTTGCAAGGAAAAATTATCCTATAAGTGCCTAGTCGAACACTTTCAAAGTAAAGTAAAGATACACCTAGAAACGGAAGTGAAATCATTAAACTTAGCCTGAAGGCTTTAGAAACTATACATTGAACAAGGCCCGCAGGCCATAAAAAGTTGATTGAACAAAAACGGCTCGATGGCCACAACAAAAAACAGAAGCATAAAAAATAAAAATGCTATGTTTCGGGACCATTTCCCTCCTCAAAAGTCCCATCCTCAGCATGTTCGGTGTCCTCCTCACCTTCATCCTCTTCATCCTCAGCCTCATCATCATCCTCCTCACCTTCGTCCTCTTCACCCTTGGCCTCATCATCGTCCGAACCTTCACTCGTGGGGAGCTCATCTATCACGGCTTGGGCTTTGGCTGCATTATCCTCGGCTGTAGCAATTTCAGCCTCCAAATTAAACTCACCAGCTTGACATTGCTTAAGCAGCTTCAACCGAGACCTGATGACAGCCCAACATTTGTCCAGCTCCGCCCTCTTAGCCTTATTCTTGGCCTTTGCCTTCAAGTCCACAACTGCACCATGCAGCTGCTCAGCCTCGACTTCAAGAGTTGGGATCCTCATGGTTTGACCTTCCAGGCTTTGGATCGTGAGCACATGCTCTTTCAGCTTCTCGTGGTGTTTGTTGGCTTCCTCGATGAATTCATTCTTAATTCGAGCCAACTCACCGTTAAGCCTCACAATCTCGGTATCCAGCCTCGAGCACTCCACCTGAAATCCATCATCCAAGGCTTGAATTTTGGCCTCGGAAGTCGCAACGGGAAGCTGAAGTGATTGAATCATTTTTAAAATCCTTGGCGCCTATTTCGCTGCGTCGTTCTCCTCGCTCAAATTCATTCCACACCTCAGGAATTTTGGCACTTGCCCAAAGAGTGGGAGGACTATCTATATTGGGTGCAAATTGGCCCACTTACGTGGTGCCTCGAGTGCAACGTTCGGAGTGAATCGAATGGCGACTCATAAGCTTGACCTCGGGGCAAACAACATAGTCAGCAAGGTTGCCAACTGAAGTCATAACTCTTGGTATACTTTGGACAATAATTGCCTCGGTAGATCAACGGGATCAAATCCCCGAGGCGAAATATTCAAACTTGGGTGGGTCACTATTACCTCAATGAGAAATTGCTCCACGATCTCTATCCACTAAACCCTCCTCCAAAGTTGCGGAACGTGAGCAAAGCCACCAAAGGACATGGAGGAAGTGGTTGAACCTCCTCAATCCGATGGCCTATAAATAGCACTTTATTTTATGTTATAGATATCTAGAAATGTATACAAAAACTCTATCATAATCTGTACTTAACCTTGAGATAATTGAAATATAACGATTTATTATTTTTTATTTGATCGTCTACTTTGATTTATTATATAAGCACAGCTTTGGTACTTGGCATTGCTTGTAAATCCAACTAAATTAGATTTGTTGACCTAAACCGATTAGGCTAATACAGATATTATATGCAATTTTCCAGTACTAAATATCAGGCGTTTTCAGACCGCCAAATTCCGACCGAAAAGGACAAATCAATTAATTTATGTTAAATAATTATTTTTTTAGAATGTACGACCACCGCGGTCGAATAGCATTTAAATATTAATTTTTTTAGAACGTCGGTCGCGGTCGGACCCTGAAAATAAAAACACGGGCAGAGCCCTTTTACTTTACATTCTCTTTCTTCCTCTTCCCCCTTTTCCTCTCTTCCTCTCCTCAACCCGATCCAAACACTCAAATCTCTCAAAAATACTCAAATCTCTCAAATCATCTACTAAATCTTCACCCCATATTACTTTAAATATAAATGCTTCTAAATTTTTTTATATTTCTCATTTTTTTCACCCCAACTTTTCTTATTTTTCATGGAAACCCTAACCTTTTATTTATTTTTTGCAAACCACTCCGGCGTAGCAGACCACTCTGGCGCCACTGTGGAGCAGACCACATTGAGGTATTAACTTTTTTCAGTTTTTTTTTTTTTTGTTTTTCTATTTATGGTTTAATGTTCTATTCATGACATTGTTAGGGTGTTTATTTCATTGATTTGAAAAGAGTGTAAGAGTATTTAGATTTGAGATTTAAGGACAATGAAAGATTTGAAAATGTGAGTAGTTTAGATTCGCATAAACTAATGGCTCAATATTTGATCACAATGGTGTATGTTTCTTACTAGAAATTTAGGAGATGAGATTTAGTAATTCATGGCTCAATATTTGTTTTTGTGCTTGTTTGTGTTGGTGGCGAGTTTGGCCACGGTGGGCTTGTGTTTTTGGCAAGTTTGTTTTTATGCTTGTTTATGTTGGTGGGTTTAAGCTTGTTTTTCATAAAAATTGTTCACAAAGTATTATGTTGTTAGAAAGTGATATCTCTTTTTTCAAACTATGGGAATTGAAAAAAGTATTATGTATGTGAAGTTTGTGGTTTATCTATTACCAATATCGACATACAAACACACTCCAACTTGTATAGTTCCACAAAGCAAAAGAAACATAATACTAGGAAGGAATAAAGAAACATAAATTAAATACTATTACTATATAGTATATACTTATTGGTGGTTTAATACATATTGCAATAAAAGTTTGTTATCTTGAACTAATATAGCTAGTTTTGACCATGTTTAAGTGTTCAAATAGTTTAGAATGCCAAGATGGGGGGGCAAGTAAACGTTGATGGAATGAATATAGATACAATAGCTTAATAAAATTTGTTTCAACTTGATTATATTATTAAAGACATTAATATAATACCATATTTCCAAGTAGAACCATAGTTAAAGAGTTAGAAACATAGAGAGAAAGTTAGGTTCTTTTTATCTCCTAAATTGCTAAAGTTTGAATCTTTTAACCATTTGTTTAGAATGAGATACTTATTTTACAAAAGGAGAAAATATAGAACTTTCTCGTAGCATAAATTGTAAGCAAATAAACTAGTATCACACTTAACAATAATTTAAGAGACATTAGCTATAAGTAATATAGTAGCTACACAACTTAAAATATCTTAATTATTTTTCGTAAATTGATTTGAATGAAATAAATTATTTCAAAATATCCATTTTGTAATCTTTGATTCTATTTCATTTGATTCTTGAGAAGTGTTATTAATTACTAAACGATAATTCTAGAGAACAAATTAGTTAATCCTGCGCAGCGGGGGATGAGGAATGAATTCACAAGAAATAATCCATCGGTGGAAGTCTCGTTGTGCAATGAAATCGAAGAGCTAAAGAGAGAGAGCAAAGAAGATCGTATGCATAATGAGGCAAGTATGAAAGCGATGCAGGAAATGATGAAGAACTTTATGTGTGATAATTCGGAAAAGGGAAAGAGAAAGGGCAATGGAAAGAGTAAGAGGAAAGGCAAGAGCAAACGCCGATACAGTTCGTCGTCCGAGTTTAGTTCCGAGTCCGGTTCCGAGGAAATGGAGTAGTAATGGATTGTTGATATTTTTAGACATATGTTTTAGACTTGTGGTTGGTTAATGTTTAACTTGTTTTATCGTTATACTTGTGGTTGGTTATGTTAAACTTCTTTGATTGTTAGACTTGTAGTTGGTTTTGTTTAACTTGTTTGATCTTTATGAAGTGTTGATGTTATGTAAATTGTTAGACTTTTCGTTTAAAGGCAATAAGCCGTGTTTAGAAAAATATTAAGGCTTGTAGAAGCCTATTGTTTATTGGGTGTTGGATTTTACTGCATTTACAGATGGTGGAGCTCTAATTGCAGCTTTTATTTTGCAGGTTTTACCCAGATTTTCGATCGAATCGGTTGAAAATTTGGGTGAATTTTTTTCTAAAAATTCATTTGTCCGACCGATTGGTGAACAAAAAAATTTCCAGAAATTGCTTCAGTCCGACCGATTTGGTCGGTCGTTTTCCCAGAAATTATTCCACCAAGAACACCTCACCGACTGCTAGCCGACCGTTTGGCGGTCGATATGCCCGGCCAAGTCGGTCAGATGTGTTATCCGACCAACGATTATCCGACCTCCTTGTTTGATCGGATTTTCATCCGACCATTTTGACGGTAACACCTAATTTCTAGTACTGTTCATAACTATCAAGTTATACTTAGCATATTTTTAAGATCAAATTTTATTTTTTATGGAGATTTTCTATAAATTTCTTTTGCATGACTTGATATAAAAGAACATACACTAACAATACACAAAACTAAAATTAAAACTAAAACTCTAACTCATGTATATTGGTAGTATATAGTAACTAATTTACACTATTAGTGGAACTTAACATGTCAGTAATAAGTTGTCTATTGATTATTAATTTCATTTATTATGGACATTCACTTCTAGTTTAACATAATAAATATAATATTACATCCGTTTAAAAAAAGTATAGTTATTATTTGGAGAGGTACCTCTTTCCCACTATAATTAATTACATTTTTATAGTTTCTACATATTCAAAGTTTATTTTAAAAAATATGAAGAATATATGCTTAAATTTACAATAAAAAAAATATGTATTGACCTTCACATTACGAGCCACGACATCCTTTTTGAAACAATAGACTGAGGGAGTATTTATTACTCCTAAAACACTAAAGTCCACACGTTCAGTTCTTGAAGGGTAAACTGTCCTGTGACATTTCAAGAAAAAGGATAGTAAAAAGGATAGTAGACAGGCGACAGCGATTCATTAGTTACCAAACATTGGTGGGTGCATGCTACTTTTGTGGAAATCTGAACTTCTTAACAACATTATCATCACCTTTATTAAGTATCCGTATGTGTAAAGAGAATTTCTAACATTAGTACCAAACTGAACATTAAATTCTAAACCAATTAAATCAGAATTCACTATGATGAAATTTTGGTGAAATGTCAATTTAGACAACTATTCTTTTGTTCTGTTAAGATCAGTGCATGAAGACGAATTTATACTATATAATTGTGTTAAAGTAGTAAATGTACCTGCTTTCCCTGCTGCCTATCAGGTGCGTCTACAACTCTAGGACAACTTAAATTATTATGAAAAAAAAAGTCTTGTCGTACGACTTTGTAGGTTATGATGGAGTCAAGTGTAGTTTGGTTTGCTATAATTTAGGGATCATAACATGACGGCCACATAACAATAGGATTAGTAATTTTTTAGAAATTAGATGTTTATCGGATTAAAAATGAGATATGTGTGGTCAATATGAACATATATATTGTTTTTACACTAGATAATTCTAACTTTAACCTTTCCCTTCTTAAAGGAGATATGAAGAAGAGTTTTGTTGCAGTATGAAATCTGTCTATTTTTTTCTTTTTTGGTTTTATTTCTAGATTATTATCGACATAAAACTAAGACGTAGCCAAAAACATGTGATAAAATAATTTCCCATCTTATCTTGGGGTTATTACAATTGAAAGACGGTTTTTAATCTTATTTTATTTTGGCTGCAAGGAGTTGTGTTGTGTCAACTGGGATAATGGAATTTCTTAAATTCAGTAGAGCTGTGTCTAGGATGACTAATTGGGACAGATATGAAATGAGAAAACTTGAAAGGGGAAGGACATCTAGAACCTTTTTGTGTGAAAAAAGGGTTATGTGAAGTTATTAAGAGTAGAATAAACTACGCTAGTTGGTCATATTGCTTATCAATTGACAGTCTTTATATGTTAAATCTTGTTGAATCAAAGATATAATATCCAATTAGAGATAGTTAGTCACATGTATTACACTATAAATCATAATTTGCTTGTGACTATTGACAAACTATTCGATCAAGATTCGTCTCCAATCATACATTATTTGCTCACTTGCAATCTAGTCTTAAACAACATGTCCTTTTATCTTTGCATGTGTGATCAATAAGTCTAGCTCTTTAATTTCTTTCAACTTTAGCACCAAAAGAAAAAAGTGATAGTAATTTGGTTATTAATAGCCTTTTTTTTTATACAATATGATATTCGATATTTACTGATTCGATTAATCCAAATTTATATTGTGTAAGATTCATTAAAAGAGAAAGCGAACCAACCAAACGCTTTTCATTCTCATTATTCGAACTTGAAACCTCTTATTAAAGATAGAGGGATCTCATCTGTCCGACCACACCTTTTTGTGGTGGTCAGTAATAGTCCATTAGTAATTTTCTTTCGGATATTTGGTTTGCTTTCTCGCAGCTTCGCGACCAGATCATGAGCTTATGCTTTATTTAATCAGAGAATACTATTAATCGTTTCTCTTGATTCGGAATGATGATGTTCTGTCTCATAATACAAACGACAGATATACATGCAATATGTTGGAGGATTAAGAGTTAGAAAGACTTCTACTTCTGCAAAATAAAATATATTAGTTGTCGTGTTCTTAGGAGATACAGAATCTAATCCTTAGAGAAGTGATTAACATATATAATTAAGAAGTAACACTAAAATATCGAGGATTAAATTTGTTTGTATTGGTGTGGACATTTCATCTTTTCCCATTAATCCACTATGCACAAAAGAGAAGAGGAGTATCCAAACTATCCATATGCATCACTGTCGGAAGAAATAGGAAACCCTTCGTGTTTCTTTGTCTGTTAGTGCATGACTACATACAACATTTCTCTATTTTGGTCAAACATCGACATTTTTTATATACGAATGTTATTAGAAAATTAAATAAATGTATATTCTAATTGCATGTCTACATTTTAAAAGAATATTAAAGGCAGGTTCCTGTATCCAAGCTAGTTATTTGACTAGTCACTACTGTCTTTACAAGTTTTTGATGCATATAGGTATAAATTTATGAATCTGGTCCTCAAAATTGAGATCTATATAATAGAAGCAATGCCAAGAAAAAACAAAGGAAAATAAAGCATTAATAGACTGCGAGAAAGAGATAAGAATATATGTGTGTAGTCTTTCCAATATCCATTAAAAAAAAGGTAAAAGATGAATGGTGCAAATTAAAACATGATTAATTTGAAGAGGTCATTTAATTTAGTGCTGCTTGTGTGTTATAAAAAAAAAAAGTAAACCTAAGCAAATATAGAACAAAATGTTGGTTAAAAAAAATATTCCGAGCCCATAAATTTCTTGTCACCTTAATGAGTTCAATCCATTTACTGTTGTTCAAGGTTATGAATTATTTCTTTCCAGGATAGAAAAAAATGTCCGGTGCACAAAGCATCTCGGGAGAAAGACCGCACCCTAAGCTAATGCAAGTATTAGTGGTTGTTTTCACGGCTTGAATCGTGACATATAGGTCACACGAAGACAACTTTATCAGTTGCTCCAAGGCTCCCCCTCATGATTCCTACCAGGATAGAACGTAATAATCTATTTTGCAATATAGCGGCACTCCAAGTAACAAAGTTAAGTGAAATCAAATAACAAAAAAAAAATCATACGACTTTAACTTATAGTTTGAAAATAATAAGAGTTTATAAAGGAGAGAGACTTATTCTTAAATCATTTAGTAAAATATGAGGTAATGTCTTACTATTTATAGCTGAAGGATGGATGTAATGAATGTGTGAAACCATTAGCAGAGCGAGGATGTTTAGTAAGGGGTATCAAAATATAAAAAAAATTAAACATACAAAAAAGTTAAGGAAAATTAACATATAGTATATAAACATAAAAAATATTTTTTTTAACTATGAAAATAGTGTAATTTTTTTATGAATGATACCCTTGTTAGTTATATGTGGCTCTGGCACTGTGTGAAATATTTTCTATAAAAAGATATTTCTGATGTCTTTTTCCATTCACAAACCCCATCATTTCAATGTTGAGATTAAGAAGGAGAATTTTTTTTTCTCCTGTCGCTTATAAGAGAGTAGGAAATGTATATCCGACTAAACAGAATTGTTTTGAATTTCGAACTCGTGATATATATATATATATATATATATATATATATATATATATATATATATATATATATATATATATATATATATATATATATATATATATATATATATATATATATATATATATATATATACTAGTTATAAGACAAAACCTCAATGGTCCGTATATACCCTATCTCGTGCATTATAACTCCATCCTTGTGATTAAGGGGTGGAGCGCACAATGAAAAAAGATACTCCCTCCGTCCCAATTTATGTGGCACCATTTCCTTTTTTGTTTGTCCCAAAATAAGTGGCACCTTTCCTTATTTAACAACTATTTAATGCATCATCCTTATTTTACCCTTGTTGGGCCCTACATACTTTAAACCTACCAACAACTTTTTTATTACTCAAATCTACTCTCTCTTAATTTTTCAAGGGTAAAATTGATATTTAACAAGGTCAACCTCTATTTTCTTAAACTCCGTGCCCGGTCAAATGGTGCCACATAAATTGGGACGGAGGGAGTATAGTGGGAAGAGACTTTTATTTTAAAAGAAAAAAATGGCAAAAGATATATCTCAATAACGAAAATTATAGGGGAAACCGGGAAAGTAATCGTACTACAAAAAATATTTTGAATTAGCTACTAAATGTTTCCATTGCTAAATAAGGTCTCCGTCAGTAATTGCCTAATTCCATAGTTAACACCATCCGTCTCATATCATAGACCGACACTAATATGTGTATTTTTAGTAGTTGGACAAGATCCAAGGTCAAAAAATGATTACCAGCACTATTAGAAAAATGTGTTTTTCGGACGAACGATAGGGACAACTAGAATGCTGTTTACGGACGGGCTATGCAACGGCATAGTCCGTCTGTATATTGCTTGACGCTAAACACCTAGCGACGGGCAGCCGTCCGAGAGGTGCAACGGCTAGCCCTCCCAACGCGTTGAAATCTGAAATATATTTTTTCGATTAGGGAGGGCTGGCCGTCCCTGAATTAAATATTGTAGATAGCTAGCCGTCCCTAACCCATAGTTTCTAAAATTTTTTTATTCAAATAGGGAGGGATTCCCGTCCCTAGTTTTAGAATTTTGGTTTTTTTTTTTTTCATTTTTAATTCTCACCAAATCTAATGCTCACATAAAGCGTGTTTGGTTGGAGAAAGCCTGTTTTTTGCTTTGTATATGGATATTTAATATTTGGTTAGGGACGACTAGCCGTCTCTAAGTAGATAGCGATGGCTGGCCGTCTCTGAATTTTTAATTTTTTAATATTTTATTTTCTTTTAAAAATTATGTTTCTAGTTAACAGGACCGTCCCTAAGAAAATTGGGACGGCTGGCCGTCTATGAGTTTTTATTTTTTTTATTTTATTTTCTTTTAAATTTTATATTTCTAGTTAACGGAGTTAATTTGGGATGGCTAGCCGTCTCTAAGATGATAGGGACGGCTGGCCGTCTCTTGCATGTCTACTTTTTTAAGTTGTCAGAAACCTAGGGATGGCTAGCCGTCTCTACACACATACGGACGGCTAGCCGTCTCTAACTTGGCCATCCCTAAAATGCGCTTTTCTAGTAGTGCAGATTTGTGCATATCAAGTGTCTGCAGACAATAAATTTGTTGCCTGAAAAATAATCAAGATAAAAAGTATCTACAAATAAAATTTGATATATTAAAAAATGATGCGGGTTACAATCTCTAGAATATCTTAAGTCTAAGATGTAATCCTCTAATTCTATTTGATTCGAGGGCATATGAGCTTAGTCTCGAACTTGATGGATTTAATTTGATTCAAGGGTTTTTGAGCCTGATCTTGAATTTGAGGGATTTGCTTTGATTCAAGGGCTTGAGAGCTTGTTCTTGAATATATACATTTGACTTGATTCAAGGGCTTATGAGCTTGTTCTTGAATATATGGATTTGATTTGACCACGAAAGTGGAAGCAGGCTTTGATCACGAACGTGGTGGCAAAATATGTATAGAAAGACTTCTTGATCTTCTGCAGGAGAGAAGGCTTCTTGATGTATGAGATGCTTCTTGATCTCTGGCAGAATGGAAGACTTCTATGTATCTTCTCCTTGATTTCTCCACTGGTGGATGGATACTTTCACCAACTTCTTCATAGTTTCAAGAGTTTTGTAACCCCTCTATTTATAGTTGTAAAGGGTGGACAGTCCAGTTACATATGTACTCTCTTGCTTGATTTTGATTGGCTAATGTAAGTCATCAAGCCTATCACAAGGTTATATGATAAGAATGAATTTGATTGGCCAAGACATGTCATATTGGACACTTGGATGGTTTTGATTGGCTATCAATTTGACTAGTCATGCTACATCATTTATACACATGTTATGATTTTATTGGTCCTTGATTTGACTTGACGCCACATCATTTGCCACGTGGCTTGGACCTTGGACTAATAAACCTTGAATTTAATATAGCCCAAATTCTTTTATAAATTTAAATCCAATAAATTTACATGTCTACAGTGTCTACCCAGAGACTCAAACTGTGAGATCTTACCAAATCAAAATTATCCCTCAAGAGCAAAAGATCATGACATGATTAACCTCAATCTAATATTGATATAATATTATCAAATCAAATGAGAAATATATTAGCAATGCATACCGATAGGCAATAGAAATTGGAACGTGAAAAATTACACAATGTCATTGGAATTTAATCAATATTACAATGTCGCGAGATCATGAAAGATACAAGTGTAACCATATCAGAGTGAAAAGAAGAAAATCGACAACTCCTAGGAAATTTTATTTGAAAAAATGTATGCGCATATTTTGTTCTTATATTTCTGAAAACTTGTACTGTATGTTATTGATAGTGATTAATTTGTATATCAAATTTGTATAGTTCTCACAATTAGAACCTTAAAAGGTGAAGGAACGCAAATACTGGAAAAATATTTTATTAATAGAACTATAGAGAGAAAGTTGGAGCCTTTGCTCTATTACTCATAAACTCTTAAATTCACCACAAGAATAATGGGTAGCAATACCCCTATTTATAAGTAGCAAACAAATTCTACATTGACTAGAACTAGAAACCTATTCCAATATGGTTTAACCAAAACCCAATTAGACATTAATTAACTAAACTACCAAATACTCAATCCTAAAATATTTGGGAATACTAATCTTGGTTTAATTCCTACATAGCCTCCCTTAAACCAAGATCTTCAAACTTGACCATGCCCAATATTTTCTTCAACTTTATGAACAACTCCAATTTTAGTGGCTTTGTGAAAATATCAGCAACTTATTCTTCAGACTTGCAATAATCAACGGCAATCTCCTTTTCTTGGACCCAATCGCGAATGAAATGGACTTTAATATCAATGTGCTTACTACGCTCGTGAAAACTGGATTCTTTGTCAACTCAATTGCAGACTTGCTATCACAAAGTATTATTATAGGACCATCTTGCTTACATTGAAGAAATTTAAGCAACCTTCTTAACCATAATGCTTGTGTTGAACTACTTGTTGCATCTATGTATTCCGCTTCAGCTGTTGATAAAGCAACAACTTGTTGCTTCTTTGAAGACTAAGAAAATACACCAGAACCCAAATAAAATGCGTAGCCAGTATTTTTTCTTTCTACCATATCGCCAGCCCAATCACTGTCTGTAAATCCAACAAGACTACTATCATTAGTATTTGAATAAAATATACCATTAAATTGCATACCTTTAGTGTATCTCACCATTCTCTTAGCTGCTTGCAAGTGGGATTGACGCGGAGACTCCATAAATCTGCTAATTAATCCAATTCTATAAGTAATATTAAGCCTTGTAGAGGTTAAGTACCTTAGTCTCCCTACCAATATCCCGAAATACTTAGTATTAACAAAATAACCAGTCCCATCTTTAGTCAACTTCAATTTTTCTTCTACAGGGGTCAAAATTGGTTTGGACTTATCCATGTTAAATCTCTTCAAAATATCACCAGCATATTTTTTCTGAGAAATAAATATCTCACTATTCAATTGAGAAACTTCAATGCCAAGAAAATAAGACATTAACCCCAAACCAATCGTCTCAAAATAACTAACAATGGCCTCCCTAAATTCAAAAGTTAAATTGAGATTATTACCAGTAAAAATTAAATCATCCAGATATAGGTACATACTGAGAATATCTCCACCAGGATTGAAATTGATGTATAAAGTATGCTCATAGGGACATCTCCGAAAACCATGTCCAAGAAAATAGGAATCAATACGAGTGTACCAAGTTCTACGATCTTATTTCAACCCATATAATGCCTTCCTCAACTTATAAACTTTATTTTCTTGACCTCTTTTGACATAACCGGATGGTTGCTCAACATATACCTCTTCTTCAAGAACACCATTCAAGAAAGCATATTTCATATCTATTTGGTAAATTTCTAATTGTTATTAGTAGCAAGAGAAATAATCATACGAACAGTATCAAGTCTGGCAACAGGCACAAATACCTCAAAAATAATCAATCCCTGGCTTTTGCTTGTGTCCTTTAACAACCAATCTTGCTTTTATAACGATCAACTTCTCCGATTTGGTTGTATTTGGTCTTGTACACCCACTTTACTCCAATTGGCCTTTTTGTAGGTGGTAATTCAGTCAATTCTCAAGTTTTATTTTTCTCAATGGCATGGATTTCTTCATTCATTGCATGAACCCGACGATCATCTTTCACATCTTCTTCAACACAACTGGATCACAATCAGCAAATAATGCAAAATTCACAATATCTTCATCAGACGAATCATTATCATTGCCGACGACAAAATCTTCCAAACGCGCTGGTAATTGATGTTGTCTTTTTGGGCGGTTGGATGTCTCAGTTTGAACATGATTTACTACTTGCTCCTCTTGAGATCTACTAGAAGATCATTCCTCCATGATTGGAAGCATTACTCCAGATCTAGATAACTCAGGCTAATTTTTTGACCAATCCCAAAAACTCTGCTCATCAAAAGTAACATCTCTACTAATAATCACTTTTTCAGTATTTGGAATTTTGGATTAAACAACTTATATCCTTTTGTCTCATGACCGTAATCAATAAAAATACACTTTCTGCTTTATCATCCAATATCTTTCTCAAATTATCAGGAACATCAGCATAAGCAAGACAACAAATACTTTTAGATGAGAGATATTTGGTTTCTTACTAGTCCAAGCCTCTTGTGGAGTTTTCCCAAAATTAGCCCGAGTAGGACACCTATTTAAAACATAAATTGTACAGGAAACAACTTCTTCCCAAAAACCTTTTAGGAATATTTTCGGAGTGCACCATAGATCTCACCATGTCCATCACTGTTCTATTTTTCCTCTCAGCCACACCATTTTGTTCAGGAGTATATCTGGCTGTCAATTGATGTTTAATACCATATTTCTTCAAGTAATCATCACAAACATGATATTCAGTGCCTCTGTCAATTCTCAGTATTTTTATAGAATACTTACTTTGTTTCTCCACATAAACTTTAAAACTCTTGAAAATATCACATGCATCAAATTTATTTTTCAAGAAATATACCCAAGTCTTTCGGCTGAAATCATCAATGAAAGTATAGAATACTTACTACCTCCATTTGAAGGAACCCCAACTGAGCAAAGATATGAATGAATCAACTCCACTGGTGTATTTTCCCTCCAAGGCTTACCTTTTTGAAAAAGTTCTCTGTACCTCTTTCCCATAATACATGACTCATATTTTTTGTCCGGAAAATCAATAGAAGGCAAACCATCAGCCGAATTCTTTCTTGCAAGAAATTTCAAACTTCCAAAATTTAGATGACCAAGACGTAGATGCCACAACCATGTATCATCAAGTTCACAGAACTAAAGAAAGATAAATCACCAAAATTTAGATGAAAAGGCCACAAGCGACTTTGGTTCATATTTACCTTTGCAATTAGTCCTACTTTATCATCAGTAATTGTACATATGCCATACTAATTAAAGCAAAAATCATATCCCTTTTCTGATAGTTTCCCCAAACTCAACAAATTATGGTGAAGACTCGACACATAATGCACATCAGATATAAAATTAGACGATCCATCTTTCAGAGTGATCCGAATTTTTCCTTTTCCAAGAACAAGAACTTTTGCATTGTTTCCGAATCTTACTGAATTTTTATAAGATTCATCCAAGTCAACAAACAATTCTCTATTCACACACATGTGATTGCTACAACCAGAATCAATAAACCATTCATTTCCTTTATTTTCTTCAAATCTAGAACTTGAAAATAATAAAGTTTCTTGATTATCACCATTATTTTCAACCATCTTTGCATGTGCCTCTTTATTTTTAGATTTATTGGACCAATATTCACTTTGATAATGTCCAAATTTTCCACAATTGTAGCACTGAACTCTTGATTTATCACGCCTTTGAAAATTCTGAGTGCCCTGTTGCTCATTCTTATTATAATTATTATTTCTTTGTTGATAAAAGAATTACTTCTACCATGGCCTCGATAATTACATCTAACTCCTTGTCGTCTACCTCTAAAGTTTTGGCCTCTTTGATGTGTTTCAATTGATTTGGTGTCCCTTCTTTTGCTTTGGGTTGGACAATCATTGCTTGTAATGCCTCTTTTTTTTTTTGTTTTATTTTATTTTGATTAAGTGACATCTCGTATGCCACCAATTCGCCCTCTAAATCATCAAGTTTGAGAGTGGTAAAATCTTTGGTTGCTTCAAGAACCATCTTTTTGGTGTGAAACTTTTTATTTAATGATCGCAACATTTTTCAACAACATCAACTTCTTCTAATGCTTATCCATTAATTAACATGCCCTTAACATTATCAGCAATTCTAGTAAAGAATTCTTTGACAAGCTCTGTTGGCTTCATCTTTGCCAACTCGTGTTGTCTCCTAAATTCTTGTAATTTGACTCTCTTAACATCTGCGGAACCTCGATAAGAATTCTTCAAGATTGTCCATTCCTCTTTTGCCGATTTTGCATGTAAAACTGCCAGTGTTATGCCTTCTGGAGGTTCCACAAACCCTTCATCAATGATTGACCATAATTCATTAACCTTGAAAAAATTCTCCATCATTACACACCATGTTTCAAAGTTACTTTTTCTATCAAACTTAAAAATATTACAATCATATATAATATTTGAAGCAGCCATATATATATATATATATATTTTTTTTTTCATGCAGGTTCTGATACAATTTGAAGGAAGGCAAATACCGAAAAAGTATTTTATTAGTAGAACTATAGAGAGAAAGTTGGAACGTTTGATCTATCACTTGTAAACTCTTAAACTCACCACAAGAATAATGGGTAGCAATACTCTCTATTTATAAGTAGCAAACAAAGACTACATTGACTAGAACTAAAAATCTATTCGAATATAGTTTAAACAAAACCTAACTAGATATTAATTAAATAAACTATCAAATACCCAATCCTAAACTATTTGGGAATACAGATTTTGGTTTCGTTCCTATAAAAAGAAAAAAGATTTCAGTTTCCTCTTCTGAAAGTTGTCTTCCCGATAACTAATTAATGGTACTCGAAGCCATTTCTATTGGCTTATAACCAAAGATTGACAGGCGTAATAAAGACAATCATGGATAAAAATATTGGGTTTTTTTTGTACACCAATTATGTAAGTTTCTTTACCCTATCAGATCAAGGCGAGCTATACAGTGATAAATTTTTGCTTAGGAGAACTATCCACACTCGAATCTCTGCTTTGATAGATTAAAGTATTTAATTATAATATTAATTAAGTCTAGTTTGGTAACTTCAGATATAAAGTAAATAAGTTATAATAAGCATTCCAAAACACTGATCGTAACAACTTTTGGATCGATGGTGGCAACTCAAAAGTTGGTCCGCTGTAAAACTAGTCTTGGGCAAATTTCATCATATTAGAAATTAGAATGTAAGGTGAAAGTTAGGGGTTATATAAAGTTGCGGTGGACTGAAATTGATGAGCCTTTGGGTTAAAACTCAAAGAAATTAAATCGTGATGCACAAAAGCTTTAAAGTATGGCCTAGAGGAATCGTGACAAATTGGACAATCATTTTCAGTGAAGTTGGTAGTGTAAAAATCTTATACACAGTTACAGAAAAGTTAAATCCTAACATAACAATAATATTATAGACAGCTGCTTAAGCCAAGTTAATTATTGGGGTAGTTTTAATTTTAAATAAAAGTTGTACTTTGTCTCCCAAAAACTTAGCGTGCACGGAGACAATGATGTCTTGACTCATGGACTTTTATGGTTAGAAAACGTAGGCGTCACAGTCCATCCAATCCATTTGTTTTTCTCAACTTCATTACTCCCTCCGTCCCAATTTATGTGGCACCATTTGACCGGACACGGAGTTTAAGAAAATAGAGGTTGACCTTGTTAATTGTCAATTTTACCCTTGAAAAAGTAAGAGAGAGAAGATTTGAGTAATAAAAGAGTTGTTGGTAGGTTTAAAAGTATGTAGGGCCCAACAAGGGTAAAATAGAGATAGTACATTAAATAGTTGTCAAATAAGGAAAGGTGCCACTTATTTTGGGACAAACAAAAAAGGAAATGGTGCCACATAAATTGGGACGGAGGGAGTACTATTTAAAATGGTAAATATTTAGAAACGACATTGTATAGTATATCATGTCTAACCCTATCTTCTTAAATAGTACTCCCTCCGTTCCAAAATGATTGTCACAGTTCGGATTTCGAGAGTCAAACGAGTTTAGCTTTGACCGTAATATTTTTATATATCTTTTAAATATTTTGAATTATTAATTATTGTGACTTATAGTACTTTTTATGTAGTTTCTAAATATATAAACATCGTTACAAAAAACTTAAAGATTATATGTTTAAATTCACGGTCAAAATGAACTCGTTTGACTCTCGAAATCCGAACTGTGACAATCATTTTGGCACAGATGGAGTATAATTAATACCACATCCATTAACTTTACCCGATCAATTCGCTTAGTTGCACTAATAAATTTTGTACAAATAAAATATTCACATAGATGTAACTTTTTGATCATATATGGTGAACCATTATTACGTTGTTTCTAACACATCCACTGATACATGACGTCTATATAACTTTGTCTAGCGGCTAGCAGTAAAGAATCATACTACTTGAGATTTTACAATTGAATTGGGAATTGTTCGATGTTTTGTAGATTATATGTAACATTTTAGATGTATTTTAATTACAAGCATTGTATGTCAAAGAGTAGAGTTCATCCACAAGGCTGTTTCCTTTTCTTTTTTCTTTTTTTTTTGGTGGAACAAAAAAAAAAATGAAGGAAAAAGTATGATTAAATTTACTCTTCAAAGAAATGATTGTTTCAAATTTTATTTGCCTCATATGTGTTGAACCTTGCCTTTTCCCGTTTAGATCGCCCTAATTATCCAATTAATTAGCAGTAATTAAGCAGAAAGTTCAATAAAATAGTACTAGTACTTTAAATTCACAGTCACGTGCTGAGAGTGGCATAAATAATCCCTAGCACTTCTCAGCGTCACCACCCCTAATAATGTTTCCCACCGTACCACGTGTATTTATTATGCCCTTCCTTTTAAATCTAATAATAATAATAATAATAATAATAATAATAATTCCTTCTTCAATATGTGTTTCTTTTGGTGGATCTTTTCGCAAATTGAGAATATATACATATGAAACTCGTTAATGTGGATCACATCTCAAAACTTAAGAAGTAAATGTAAATATAATTAAGTACATAAAATACAGTAATAACTTGATTAGCTTCGTTAAATTTACAATGATTTTCAGCCAGTGTCACCTCAAATTTATTATTTTGAAAGGATTTAGCATTGTTTTGAAAGTTACCATATATTTCCTTTGATATATTGTCGATTCCAGAGCAGCGTTCGACTTGATAAGATAATTCATTTTTCACAAATACATATATGGTGCAGGGCGGATGTTGAGTATAATGCGTGGGTTCGGAAGAAACCAGTAGGTTTGACATAGACAATATATTTGTGTTTAAAAATTATTAAATATGTACAAAAATTCTGTCGAGAATCCAATCACTTACACTTGAAATTATTATATTAAAATTTAGAACTCATAAAATTCAAATTTTAGATCCGCCTCTGATATGATGTCATATAAATTAATTCCAACTCCTTGTCTAATGATGAAATTGAGTATCAAATAACTAAGCAAAGAAAGCTTTTCGAGTAGATAATGAAATTACTTTTCATCACAAGCTTTTTATTGGATTTCTAACTTGATTAGCTAATTGTATAAAGTTTAATCGACTAACCAAACTTTTGGAGACCAAATCATGAATTAATGGCTCTTCCAACTTTGGTCCTTGATCAGCATGTGATTTGAACGTGTACCATTTCTTAAAAAAAGACAAGTACTATACAAACGAATGAGTGAATTCCAAGTATACGAAAGCTCGTCATTCCCATTTATTTGGTTGCCTTATATTTCCCTTTCATGTTTAAAGCACTTTAGTTGGCAGTCATGTGATTTTATCAGCCTTTTCCCTACTTATTTTCTTTTAACTTAGAAAAAGGATAATTCTTCCAGTCTTTTTTCTTTCCTTTTGTTGGGAGGGGAGAGTCTAAGAAAAAAAAAGAAAGAAATTTACTTTTAGAATGTGAGATAACAGTTTATCCGTGAGCTACGATTTAATACTTGAAGATCTTTTTGAATACAATTATGTTAGAAATTGAGTGTAAAATTAGTTACAGTAGTAGGTTTTTACCGATCATTAGAGAACTGATAAAGATGAAAATAGTATCTTTATTTTTAACTAGAGATTTTATTTTTGAGTTTGCTAGTGAAGTTTTTGATAGGAAGCTTTTTTTTTTCCTTTAATTATTTTACGCAACACAAATTTAAATTAATTGTATCAGTAAATTTTGATTATAATATCGTTAAAGAAAAAATTCTCACCTATTATTCTCTTCCCTCCACCTCTCACTCCAAAAGTCAAAGAATCTAGCTGTGATTTGTTTGCAAATCTCCAGCCATTCAAAACATTCTAAAGTGGTACAAAATTCTATGGCAACATTAATTTTTTTTGGAAATTCGTTTGCAAATAATGCAGAAGATTTTATCAAATTCCCATATGAGTTTTTGGAACTGAAAACTGACATTTCTCAAAAGAAGAAACAAAGGGAAATGAAAAAGGAAAAGAAGAAAACAGAGTAACTTGTTGATATGCATTAATGTTAGTACCAAAAAAAAAAAAAAAAAAAAGCAAAGTTCCAAATATAAAGCAAAGGGATCAGTCCTTAAGATGAAAAGGGTAATGGCGCACGTTAATTCATGATGATGCAGAAAGATGGGCTGTCTGGTAGCGTACGGCACTATCGTGCACTTAAGAAGATGCGTATTTTGCTTGCTTTTTCACTACGCCAACTAATTTACTACTACTACTACCTTTTAATGCTCTTGCCTTCTTCCTTCCACGAAACATACAAAAACAAATTTAGAAACTTTAATTTAACGAGTACTAAATTTATGATAATGAATATTAACTTAAGATACATTTATGTTTTTAATTTTTTTGGTGAGGTAACAATTCATCAAAGAGGACTAGACAAAGGATTTGACAAATTTAACAAACAGCAAGCAGTCGTAGAAAGGTGAATTCACATATTGCATTATTATGGTCTTAGAACCAATATGTACAACATGCTTATGAGCTTAGCAATGAATTTTGAAGTATAATTTGCGAGGTGCATGAATCAAAATGAACAATATTACACATGTTAAGATTCAACTAATGCAATTTAATTATATATTAGTTCGAAACATGTGTATATATCGAGCTATACATTTGAACTATAATGTAAAATAGTAAAAGAACAATTCATTCCCCTTACCCCGACTCTAACTACCAAGGGAATATAGGTCGAGTTGTTACAATTTAACTACACATATTGTTCGAAACAAAAATAGTAAATGTAGTCACATAAATCCAAATCCCATCGCTGACCCTAACAATCAAGGGAATACAAATCTAACTAATATATTTTAGCTACATATACAGTTCATGAAGGGGGGGGGGGGGGGGGGCGGGCATAGAGTTGCAAACATGAGCTCACTTGAACTAAGTTTTAGCTCGAATCATATATATAATTTAAAAAAATAACTAATAAATGCATTAATTGATATCAGACCATGTAAATAAAACAAGTAGTCTAGATTTCATATACAAATTCGTACTAAAATTTTTTGAATCAGACTCTACAATCTATTATAATTTGACAAATGAGACTTGCTCCAGTAGTTGAACACCTCTACTATCCATCGTTAAATCTAAAGTTTAAGTTACACTCGGGGAAATATTGAAACACTATTGATCCTTTGGGGTAGAAAAAGAAAACCTACATAACTCAAATTGAAAACACAACAAATATAACCACAAGTCATGAGTCCCATCCCGACTGTAACCACCAAAGAGAATATAGCTAATAAATATATAGTCATTACACTAACACAAGTAGAACAAGATACAGTTCCTTATCCCTCGTTTACCCCCCACCACCCCCTTACTTCATCTCACTCTCTGTGTACATATGACACAATATATTCCTACAACTATATATATCCAGGTCCTATTGTGTATCATAGTGTTTGTTCTTGAAATATGTTAAATTGTGTCTATACAAGATGAAATGAATTGGTGCTACTAGTAATATACTTTGACTTCACGCAGATCAAGAAAATGCTGGGATCCAACTGAACATTGTTCTGTTTTTTGTCTTATTTATTGCATTCAATGTCTCCTTTCTTTCATTGAATTTCAACTTTGTCCCTCATATTTTCCCGCTCTGTATAATTAGCCACTGTTCTACATCTGCAAAACAATGAATTCATTCTTCTGAAAGCCTTATTCTCCATTTATTGTCCCTTCATTTATTATATAAAAGATGAATGCCAAAGTCAGAACTAATCTTCAGTCTATGAAAACTCCATCAAAATATGAAAAGGTAACATTTTTATTTCAATTCTCTTGTAATTTTATATTTTTTAGTTTAAAATATTTCTTGGTATTGGTTCTTTTTTGAAATTATGCATTCACCAAGAAAATCTTGTGAGTCCACTAAAATATTTTCAACTTTTAATTACAGTTTTGAGCATAAAATTAAATTTTTATTTGAAATTTGATTAGTTTTGAATGATTCTTGAATTAGCTTAAGCATATTTTGCGGTATTACATATTTTTTTTGGAAAATGTTTCTTGGTATTGGTTCTTTTTGGAAATTGTACGGAGTTCTATTTGAAACAACCTCTCTACCTTACTCGAGGTAGCGTAATGTCTGCCTACACCCTCCCATACCCTACTTGTGAGATTGTACTGGATACATTCTTGTCGTTGTTGGTTCTTTTTTGAAATTATGCATTCAGAAAGAAATTTCCAAGAAAATCTTGTGAGTCCACAAATTGTATTTTCATGTTTAATTGCAGTTTTAAGTATAAAGATTGAATCTTTATTTGAAATTTGATTAGTTTTGAGTGATTCTAGAATTAGCTTAAGCATAATTTGGGATTTTGATTTATGTTTTGAAGAATTAAATATGAAAAAAGGAATAAAGGTGTAATCTTTGATCCTTATCCATATCAGTTTCATATCTTTCTTTTCTTTTTTCCCTTCCTTTTTATCTGCAGGTTTATGGTGTGTGTGCTTTATGCTTTTCAGTTACATCTAATTCTTTTATTGAAGCTGATATTTTTTGTTTTTGTTTGAAGGAAAAAGTGGTAATGCAAGGAAATAGGAAAATGGGAGCTGAGAAAATAATTACTATTAATAGAAGAAAAGCAATTAGAGAAAGAAAGATGGCATTGTTACAGGATGTAAGTAATTTTGTTCTTGAATTCTTTATCTTTACAGAAAATTATGTAATTAGTACGACCTCCGTCACACTTTGTTTGTCGGACTTTCCTTATAAGTCCATCCCAAAAAGTCTTCCTTTTGTTATTAACTTTGTGCCAAGTCAAACAATGACAAACACAGTAGGACGGAGGGTGTAGTATATGATTTGTACTAATTATGAGTAAATTGTAGGTTGATAACCTAAAGAAGAAATTGAGGCATGAGGAAAATGTCCATAGAGCTCTTGAAAGAGCATTTACTAGACCACTTGGTGCTCTTCCTCGTCTTCCTCCTTATCTCCCTCCAAATGTAAGTATTTGTTGTTGTCAGTGACAGGAGTAAAATACTTAAAAGGTCACTCAACTTTGAGAAATGTGTGACCAAAGTCACTTTGCTTTAAATTGTACTAATAAAGTCACTCAACTTTGAGAAATGTGTGACCAAAGTCACTTTGCTTTGAATTGTACTAATAAAGTCACTCAACTTAAGGTAATTCTCACCAAAAGTCATTGTAACCAGATTTTGCACAATCATCTCACCGAAAATCTGACATGGCATTTTCATTTTTAATTATATATACATGTGGCATACTTTATTTTCCATATAGGATTTTATAATAAGTTGAATACTTTTCTAAGGATTTGGAAAGTGTTCTTTTAAATTATTACAATAGTAGAATATTGTGTCATTGCTAAATTTCTACGGGTACTGTTAAAATATTAGCTTTACTACTCTTTCAAGTACTTAACTCTTTAATTAGTTATGGTTAGAATCATTATTTTTTTCAAATCTATTAGTTAAATATATATTTTATATAATAGATAATAGGTAGATTAGTTAAATATAATAGATAGTTAAATATATATTTTATCTAGTGTCTCCATTTTCTCAATTTCTTATTTGGATGAATGACACTTGGCCCTCCTTAAAACCAATGTTCTAGATTTAATAGGGTAAATAAAGGTATTTAACTATGGTTTGGACAAAATATCTTTCTATTTCAAATTCATTTTATCTTAAAGAATCCTATAATTTAGCAGCAAAAATTACATTAATTGTTAAACAAACTCATCTTATTTTAGATATAGAAGTGCAGAAGATCTATGTGATTTCTATAAGTATTATGAATTGGTCGGAAAGATTCTTTCCAAGATAAAATGTGAATAACTATGAGCAGAATATTAGGTACTATCTTCGCAACTAGTTTTAACTGATGTGATTGTGTGAAAAGAATTTCTTCGTATATTGTTATTTGAGTAAATTGATATTATTAAATCTTGTCTTGTTAATTCTATTCCTTACGATGTTATCACTTGCAAATAGTTTAACACTATTTTTGGTTTTCTGTTATATGTTTGAGATTGGATTAGCAAAAACAAAGTTTTATTAAAACAATAAATAAACGAAAATTTTGGAGACCGAAAAATAATTTAGGAGGAGGGATGAAATTTGCTGCTAAATTATAAGATATGTTAGATGCTTTGAATTTAAAATAGGAAGATATATTTTTCTAACCATGGTCAAACATTTAGTTTTACTTCATTAAATCTAGACCATCCATTTTGAAAAAGAAGATGGATCCGAAAAAATGTGGAAGAGAAATGAGTTATGGATTAAGAGTTGGGTTAATCAACTTATTATAAAATCCTATATGGAAAATAAAGTATGCCACATGTATATATAATTAAAAATGAAAATGCCATGTCAGATTTTCGGTGAGATGATTGTGCAAAATCTGGTTACAATGACTTTTGGTGAGAATTACCTTAAGTTGAGTGACTTTATTAGTACAATTCAAAGCAAAGTGACTTTGGCCACACATTTCTCAAAGTTGAGTGACTTTATTAGTACAATTCAAAGCAAAGTGACTTTGGTCACACATTTCTCAAAGTTGAGTGACCTTTTAAGTATTTTACTCTCAGTGACAGACGGATTTAGAAATATTTACACTGAATCAGATGCAGCATTGTTAATTATGGGTTCAAAGCTTTGTATTTGCTGAAACTTTAGTAATTGATCACATAAATATTTATGTTCTGTGTAAAAACCGTTGGAGCTACAAAGCATCCAACTCCGTCCAGTGATATTATTTCCTTTCCTTGTGTGTTCCTGTCTTTCTTATCTCTTTCGTGCAATGTACAAGTTGATATTGTAGTTTACTAGTTGAAGGAACTAGTGCTAAAAGTTTCTCTATTAACCTGAAAAATTCAGTTGTTTTTTTCCTAAAATAAGTTGGAAGAGGAGATTTATTTACTTGATAGGAGTAGTTCAATTGTGCCTCAAAATTTTGGGAATTGCAATTCGAAGTGTAATTTTGTATTTGGAAATTCATAGACGCTGGAGCTTCTTGCTGAAGTGGCTGTTTTAGAGGAGGAAGTTGTCCGGCTTGAAGAGAAAGTTGTGCATTTCAGGCAAGGATTGTATCACGAAGCAGTCTATATTTCATCCTCCAAGAGAAATGTGGATAATGTGACTGATACTGTTGAACCAAATCAAGTAAAGAGTCCGAAGCCGAAGCAAACGAAGTTGTCACCCCAAGTGGAATCGAATTCAGCTTCATTTTTGGGAAGACATTTGCCTTCTCTCTCTGGTAATCTCTTGGAACACTCATCCTTTAATTGATATTCCAATTTTAAAAGGAAAATGACATTCATGCTTGCCAAGGTAAAGAGAGTGATTCATCTGAAATTTGCAATTTTTCAGATAACTGCTTAAAAGAGAACCAGTCATGGTCCTCCACGAAAAGCAAGCATCGGTCACTAAATGTGAAAGTGAAATCTGTCAGAACTCCTGCTAAGAAGCTTCCTGCTGAGAACAGATTAGCAGAGAAGCGCATGGATCCTCCAAAATTGCAGGTTTTGATAATTCAGTGGCCTTCATTTTTTCAAACCAAGTATCTTATGCAGCATAACGGATATAGAATTTTCTATAATTTTCAGCTTGAGGACCAAGCAATGTACCATGGGAGTCTGGAAGAGAAACTTTTTGTTACTCAAGATAGAAAACCGTCATCAGATGAACGTCCGAACAGAATATCAGAAAACATTTTGAAGTGCTTGTTAAACATTTTCGTCAGGATGAGCTCGAAGAAGTGCAGGAGCACAGCAGATACAATTCCTTCATTGGCAGGATACAATGCATGTGAGAGCATTGAGAAGCAAGAGTTTGGAGATCCTTATGGCATTTGTTCAAAATTTGAAAGGAGAGATGTCGGTCCATATAAGCATTTATTTGCAGTTGAAGCTGCTTCTATCAATCCAAATCGAACAACAATATCTGTTTTCCTAGTTCGTAGACTAAAGTAAGTTGGTTAAAAAAACTAAGTGAGATTATGCAAATCTTTCAAATTTTCTGTTAGGATGGTTTGTGATATATCTCGGTCCTTTCCCAGACTTTTGCTTGAGAAACTCGCATCAGTCAATTTACAGGGCCTCACCCATCAAGAAAAGCTTGCTTTTTGGATCAACATTTATAATTCCTGCATGATGAATGTAAGTTTAGATTCCAGCAGTGTAATGTGTGCTGCCTATCAGTAGTAATTTGTGTATTGATTATAAAATATGCTCCCTTCCAAATTTTCTTTTTATTATTATATATTCGGTTAAATTTCAGGCATTTCTGGAGCTTGGCCTACCTGAGAACCCTGAAATGGTTGTGGCATTGATGCAAAAGGTAATACTTCGGTGTCTTATCCTATCTGTGCAATCAATTCTACTAGCCTGCTAATTCAATTCTTTGAAAACGATATGATCCATATTCTTCACTTTTTGATTGGAGAAGTTCCATCTTTTGCAGGCAACAATAAATGTCAGTGGACACTTGCTAAATGCCATAACCATTGAACATTTCATTCTGAGGTTGCCTTATCACTCAAAATATGTAAGAGGCTTTCCAACTTAAAGGAGATCACTTTTTGTCCTGCTCATGCTTCTGATGTATAGCTTACAAATATATTCGGTTTGATTGCTGTCACCAGGCTTTTGCAAAGGGTGTAAAGAATGATGAGATGACTGTACGTAGCATCTTTGGTTTGGAGTTTTCTGAACCATTGGTGACATTTGCGCTCTCATGTGGAAGTTTTTCCTCTCCTGCTGTAAGTTATAAGCACCTCTTTTCTTCTTGTATTGCATGTGTGAAAGTTTAGTAAAAAATCTGCTACATTAGATAATTGTAAGAATCCTGATTCTCTTGTATAATTTTCAACATGTAAAAACACATGTTTAATATAATAGTAGCATGGATTGGCCGACCTGAATCTTCACATCATGCACTAAAAAGCATCAATTATCTAGTTTAAAGTCATTTGTGTCTTTGTTATACACTATTGTGCTAATTTAGGAGCTGTCTTAAATAGGTGAGAGTATACAGTGCAGCAAATATTGAAAATGAGCTTCAAGTTTCAAAGAGGGAGTATTTGCAGGCGACTGTTGGCATTTCAACATCAAAGAAGTTGGTAGCAATACCAAAGCTGTTGGACTGGTATCTGCTAGATTTTGCTAAGGACCTGGAATCACTACTTGATTGGATATGCCTTCAACTGCCAAGCGAACTTGGAAAAGAAGCAATTAGCTGCCTCGAGAGAAGGAATAACGAGCCTCTTTCCAACGTTCTTCAGATTATGCCATATGAATTTAGTTTCCGGTACCTTTTACACATGTAAGTTTGTTTAATAACATTCGATTAGACTTAAGGTTTTGGTGGTATAGATCTATATAGAATGGGGAATACAAATACATAGTTAAGTGTATATCTTGTAAGTAAATTTTGACACTTGTGAGGAGTAATTATCATAATAGAGTTCAGCATTATTTCATTCATTGGCTTGAGTTCTTTTGGTCAATCTTTTAGATCAAAGATACAGTGTGGGGAGAATTCTTGATATGGTTTTCCTTCTGTTGTCCTGATTTTTGGTTTTGGTTCTTTTTTTTCCTTCCTTGTTGGGTTTGCATTTTATTTTATTTAAAGTTGTTATATGGAAAATATATTTTTTTTTTGTTCAGTTTCTTTCAGCCATCCCTTTTCTGGAAAATGTAGCCATCCAAAAACATGACAACATGGCAACTTTAGTGTTTAGTGTAAACAATCAAAATTGTTTAGTCAGTTCTGAATTTATCTCCAAGAACTTAAAAGATGGCCAACTGTATATTTTAATAGAAAGCGGCATCTCACAGATTTGTGCATTAAAGAAGCATTTGTGTGAATGGACACACAACATTATACAATTCTGTCAAACATTGAATTCAATTGATTTGTTTATCAAAACATTTTTAAAGGAGATAGCAGCTGGATCTTTCCCATAATGTCTAGTAGAGACAAATATGGACACTAGAATCCCAATTACCATTAAACTATTCCTTCTATAGCACTATTTCTCCTCATAATACACTCACCGAATAGAGTGATTTAGGTTTATAATATGGTGGCGACCAATTTGCACGTACATCAATTATTTTAGCTGGTATCTGCTATCTCCCGCTATCAATAATATGTATTTAGTTTGACTCCACTCATTTGTTACTTAGTTGTTGAGTGTGCTTAAATACTTATGAAAGAAAAGAATTACCCTACAAAGATTTGATTATTTGAGGCTTGTATCCTAGCTTAGGTAAGGATATATGTGCTCTTAGGTTGTAAGAGATTGTTGGTTAATGGTAATAGTTCACATTTGTTACCAAAAAAAGAGAGGTTAATCTAAGAATGAGAAGTAGTGATTGGATGACTTGGGTGGCATTTGAGCACCTAGTTATGGATGCAACATGGCAAATGATGCTAGGCTGTTGATAATGTGCAACTATTTATTGGATAGTGACTAGGTCAAGATTTGTTTCATCAATTATTGAACTTTGACTTAATAAGGGAATGTTCATTATATAACGATCATTAAATTTGTATATTACATCCACCTTCCCCCTTCTGATTTATTTTTTTCTATTATAAAGTGGTAACTTTCCCTAAATCAATTAAGCTAGGATAGGATTGTATATGTTTGTGGCATCGCTTGAATGAACTTTACTACGTTAGGGGTGGAGCGAACATAGAATCGAGAATCTCATAGGTATTCTTTATCATTTGGTATTCAATAGAAACTGAAACAGTTTACACTAGATGGTCGTTAATGTTCTATATTAATGCATCATTAAAATACTTTATTAGTTAGCTGCTTATTTATACAGTACATCATTGTTTACATTATTCAATAGAAAGTGAAGTGAATTGTTGTTCATATGGAGAATTTCACTATATAAGACCCTAGAATTTACAATTCAAAAAGCTCTTATATTCTAAGCAATTTCAAGTCTAAGGTTTAATATTAGATAGTAAATTAATCCTACAATCAACAAAATAAACCCCACTATAATCCACATATCATTTGTTTGGCATATTTGTTGCACCACCACAACCACTAGTCAAATTTTAGTTTACAACGGCTAGCTTTACATATGCAAATATAAATGTTCCTCCTATAATCCAATGAGAAAAATTCCTTTTATAAATTTATAGATTTTCTTTTTTCTGGCTAAATTTTTTTTATATAGCCTTATAAATCGAAAAAGGGAAAGCAATTTACAAAACTATTGTTGCACTTGGTGCACCTATGTAAGACACTAGAACGGGGTGAATAATGTACTTACCCGATTTTTATTTCCCTAAACTTGCTTCCTGCTAAATCCCGTTACTCACGAAGAACCTGGTTCTTAATGAGTTTCACCTATCTCTAACATTTAAAAATAATTGCGGAAATAAAGAGACACAGAGATTTTGAAAAATCCTTACTCAAAGGATCAAAAACTACAATCCAAAACTCTTAGGATATAAACTTTATAGAAAACTGAACAAGTTTTATGTTACAACTCTATAACCAAGGAACTAACACTCTTAGTACCTAGAACCTTCCAAACTTCACTATAGCTTTTAAGGTTGAAACAACCTCACACAAAAGTATTCTACTAATTACTTCTTAACAAGCCGATAGAATTATAACTCGATACCTATAACAGAAAAACTAGACAAATAGATTAAACTATGAAATTCGAACTCCTTCAGGTTCTGGTGTCTTGCTTCTACTCTTGTACACAATAATTCTCACAAGGATTTGCTCTCGATTTGCTCTGCTTAAATTTCTCGAGTGCGTAGATAATCTGGCCAAAACAACTTATGTTTATAGAGTTCTTAAAATCTTTATTCAATTTAGCTTGGAACTCCTTTTACAATTTGTAATCTGTTTCGCATAAGGTTTGCAAGTCTTTTCTTATTTGAAACTTAAGTTATTTTGCCTAAGTCTTCAATCCATTTCCGCCTAAGAAATTTCTTCCTTCCAGTGCCGCTTCTAAGCTCTTCTTTCTTCAACTTAGATTGAGATTTATATTCCAGTTGTTCTCTTTTCCTTTTTCAACTCGAACTCAAACTTCAACTTGAACAGCCTTAATTTCAACTTCAACTGTGAACCTTTTCCTCGTTCACTTAGCACCTGGTCCTTTGTCAATTATCAAAACCTATACTTCAATAACTATGACACTATAGCCGGTGGTTTACCTTATTGATCCCGTTTAAAGTGGTTTTGTAAAAATGACCTCCGCTAACTTTAATGAATAAATTTTGGATGGATATACCCTACGCTCGGATTCCGTCATCCCTTTCTAGTAAGTACTGCCTCTTAGGCAGCACTTGATCTTTTATCTCTTTCCACATTCTCCCTGATAACTTGAAGTGTTACCTTGTTGTTCCTTTCTCGTAAGTGTTGCCTTTTAGGCAGCACTTGACAACACTTGACTTTGGCCGCTCATGCATAGGCAACACTTGCCCTTTTATCTCTTCTCACATTCTCCTAGATAACTTGAAGTGTTGTCTCGGCATCTTTTGCCACTTTAATCTCTTCACAGATGGCATTTGCCCTTTATATTTTTCAAAGAGATAGCACTTGTAAATTTATAACTTGAAATGCTGCCTCCGAGTCCATTTTGCTAAATCATTCTTAAATGGGGACAAAATGCCATAACAAGTGATATGCGGGTACACCCGATGAAATCTTTTGCAAAAAGTGAGACAATGGATATTCCGAATATTACTAGACTGTAACTCGTAATGATTATATTAACAATAAAAATTTATCCACATCTGATATTTATACCTAAACATACAAATTTATCATGATTAAGCCTGAAATTAAGGTGAGAATTTGTATATCTAACTACCATTTTGGGTGATAACAGCGTATGTAAAAATATGTATCATATATTTATGGATTTTTTACATAAAAGTACAAGTTTTAGAGCTTAATTACCAAACATAGCAACATTTTAGTAAAATTACCCTATATAGAGGAAAACACAAGATAATTATAAATATAGCAAAAACATAGCAATATTTTCCCATAACATACCAAACCCTTACATTCTTCCTCCTATTTTCCCCACTATCACTTTTGCTCCTTCCATTTTCTCCTATTTCACTTTTACTCCCATTATTTCCCCAATTTCACTTATACTCCTCCCATTTACCCCAATTTCACTTTTCCCCATCCCATCCTCAATGTATCTCGTTGTATCTCACCGTATCTCGTTGTATGTAATCGTTTCAGCACCGTATCAAACTGTTTCTGCACCGTATCAAACTGTTTCTGCACCGTATCAAACTGTTTCTGCAGCACTGTATCAACTGTTTCTGCACCGTATCAAACTGTTTCTGCACCGTTTCAACTGTTTCTGCAGCACCGTATCTAACTGTTTCTGCACCGTATCAACTGTTTCTGCAGCGTATCAAACTGTTTCTGCAGCACTGTATCAACTGTTTCTGCACCGTATCAAACTGTTTCTGCACCGTTTCAACTGTTTCTGCAGCACCGTATCTAACTGTTTCTGCACCGTTTCTGCACTGTTTCAACTGTTTCTGCAGCACCGTATCTAACTGTTTCTGCACCGTTTCAACTGTTTCTAACTGTTTCAGCACCGTTTCAGACTGTATCAACTCTATTTCAGACTGTATCATAGCATTTTAATGTCGTTTCAGACTGTATCAGACTGTTTTAAACTGTATCAACTTCCGCTACATATTGTATCAGACTATTTTAAACTGTATCAACTCCCCGTTTCAGACTGTTTTAAACTGTATCAACCCCGTTTCAGACTGTATCAACTTCGTTTTAAACTGTATCATTTTATTGTTTCTGAAAGAAGTAATTAAACTATATTATTTGATATTGTGGCTGCAAGAAAAAGAAGTTATTATTTGATATTGTGGCTGTATCAAAAAGATACTTGTTGTCCCAAAAGGATAAGCTGTTTATGCCGTTCTCTTTGGGTCTATAACCAGATAGTTTCAGGACACAAACTTCTCCTAACTATCCCTTTGTAATTTAGTGATATTTCTTCTCTATAAATGATGACGACAGTCAAAATGATCACCCAGACACCTAAAGAATCTACTTGCTAGTCATTTTTTCCCTTTGTACTTAGTTTGACCTTTCCCTGTGTGCTTTTTCTCTTTGCAATTTCGTTCCCCATTTTCTCCAGTTGTTACCTCTAGTTCTGTTCAACTTGAGGATACCTATGTCTTCCCAGAATTTATGGTCAATTTCAGAGTCAAAGCTCATGTAAAAGGTGAGCACAGTTTGAATTTTTGTCCAGACGTCATGATTATAACCTTTCTATAATTGTTGACATACTTATTGCACTTTCAGAAAGTCATAATTACCAACTCATTTTCCTTTCTGTAACTAATACAAGGAGCTGTTACTTATGCCGATCCCACTATTGCTCGTTTTTCTATTGTTTAGTATTTACTTGAGATGATGAATAAATTCTCAAGCTCAGGTATTGCTCATACCTGTTCTTCCTCAGAAATTTTCCAATATCTCGAATAATAGAGACAAGCCAGTAGTTCATCTTGAGAGATAGGTGTGTTGCTTTGCAAGGCGGGGGAGGGGGTGATGGCACTGGGGCGGTGGGGGTAATAGTGGTGGGGTGGTGGTGATAGCGTTAGGGTGGATGTTATGGCGTTGGGGGTGGTGGGGGTGGGTGTGGGGGTGATGAGAGAAAGAGAGAGTAAGTGAGAGAATTTTTAATTTGAGAAAAATGGGAAGTGAAATGTGTTATATTATTGTTAAATGTGTTAGAAAAATAATGCTATGCATTGTAATTAGAGAAATATTGCTATTTTTTTGTAATTAAGGGTGAAAATTTATATATTTGTGTAAAAAACCCTATATTTATTGAGCTAGTTTAAACGGTACTATAATTAGATTTGCACCTCCTTTTATTGGGTAAAAGGGCAAGAGTATGATTGAGGAAATTCATTATGAGACACATGCTCGTTCAGAAGTTCATCCAGAATCTAATTTTGTCCTTAGCTCCACAAAGGCAATGTCTTTAAATACACATTAATTAAAAATTTGTGGTCCAAAAGTAAACATATCAAGTCTTTTTCATGTGGGCCGGGTCATCAATTACCTCTAGTGAAGTAAAGAACAAAATGACTTTTCCCAAAAATGGATAATTGCAGAGATGCCAGTAGATCCACCAAAAAGCTGAACCATTCACTAACTAAACTCTATCCATGCAAAGACAAAATGGGCTTGGGACCTGTACTTTAAAGGCCCATGGACTTCACGTTTCCAAATTTCTTGCAGCAAAGTATTTGTTTGTTTCTTCTTTTTGGCTAGACAAAGCTATCTGTTATTTCTTGGAAGTCAAAAATATCAGCTGTCTCGTTGACATGAAAAATCAGAAATTTACTCTTACGACTGATATTTAAGAGTTAGTTATTGTTTGCAATATATTTAAAGTCTAACCATAACTTAAAAAAGTGCACCAATAGCCAGTATTGAACTAATATTAAAGTTTTCCGAAGTTTTGAACTGAAAAAGCTTAATTTAAGAAATCATGTCCTGAAGTTTTGAACTAACTGAACTTGAAGGACACAGTGTCCTCATGAGATAAATTGAAAGACTGATCATACTGGAGTTTGAGGGATTGGAGAAGAAGGTGGATTAATGTCCCCTTTCTAAGTTGGGGCTAAACTATAAATACATTGCAGAACACTGGTTAAATCAAAGATAGTAGCCCTAAGAGTGACTACCTAGTTTCATCCAAAATTAGCTCGTCACTTTGTAGGGCGTTGAGCAAAATAAAATATGAAAAAATTACATGGTATGAACACTCATAAAACTAATAAACAGAAAATAAACACATTCTACATTTATTATATCTAATAGACATTAACTAATTTTAGTACATATTTTATAGCCACAAAATAGATGTATACATGCACCCATAGAACGTGCCAAATATTATGGAGATGCGTTGCAGTTATCTTTAAGTATCTTTAAAATATAGCTATAGCAATTAATGATACTAAATATTATATTTATTAACTATTTTTTACCTTCAAAAGTAAAATTAAGTAAAACACCAGGAACCCCACTTTATCCCTACTCCTCATTTCAATTAGGCAAAAATTCCTAAAATTCACCCCTCGTAATCAATTTGCATTGATTTATTTGGATTTAATGAAATATCATTACGATATTCATCTTCACCCCAATAAATATTCATTATATAATTCATGTAACTTTATTGCTTTATTTTACTTCCAAAATTAACAATTCTATTTCTGAATAAATGGCTACGGGTACTCATCCAATTATCTCCCTAATCCTAGCAACATTATCCAATTAACATATTAGATGTATTTTGTATGTAAAAGTAAAAAACTAGATCTCCTCCCACACACATTCAAGAGCATTATTTCTCTCACTCACCATTTTATTAGATATGTATATTGTATGTTGTGGCCTTATATGCTTAAATAATATTCCATTTAACATGTAAAATTCGATAAACACTTAAAATGACATAATATTCTATGTATACATGATGCATATTTTATATTTTTATAAATTTTGTGGCATTTTCCTGGAAGCATATATGTAACGTATATTCTGTATTTAAATGAGTTATATTTGATTATATAAATGAATTATTTGTTCTATATATTTAATGCATAATTTAATTAGGCATTATGCATAATACAAACATATTTACTACATATTTTACTTAAGTTCTAAAACCTCTATTAAATTTATATTTGAGATTCATTGTATACTACAAAAATATCATAACACTCAGCTAAGACATATATTACTTGATGAAAAGTTGTGTATCCCTTGTATATTCAGGGATTCATAATGCAAAATTAATTTAGGTAAAATACAATATAGTTAAAGTATGCAATGTATATCTCTTATGTATTCAATATTATCTGGTTTATCTCCTAAACATACAGGAGCTCAGGTTAGCAACTTAGTATCACACCGCAGGTAATAGAAAAGCATATATGAAACACTTTTCTATATTCAACAAGGTGGAACTTTCTTTTATCATAGAGAGGAGATCGTGTGCCCTAATGCATACATATATTAGTAAATATAAGATTTCTATTAATGATAGGATTCTTCAATATTTTTTCTTAATGAGATATCTCTCCGTAATTTTAAGCAGAATATTGGATATGTATTAGAAAAATAATAATAGGAATAATAGGATCTCATTGTTGTTGGGCAATTTACAAAACTATGACACTTTAGGCAATGGTTTGCCTTATTGACCTCGCTTAAAGTGGTTTTACAAGAATGACCTCACTAATTTTAAGTAAGTGCTTCCTCGGGGGCAACACTTCAAGTTATAAACTTGACAAGTACTCCCATAGGGGAACACTTCAAATATAAAATGACAAGTGATGCAAGTGTTGCCCCCGTATCAACATTTGACCTTTTATCACTGTCAACATTCTCTCCAGATAACTTGAAGTACTGCCTTGCAGGCAACACTTGCAATTTACACTTGAAGTGTTTCCCCCGAAGGAACACTTGAAATTTTATAACATGAAGTGTTGCCTACTGAGGCCATTTTGCTAAACCATTCTTAAGTGGGGATAAAAAACATAACCAAGGTTAAAAGGGTACATGTACGTGAAATTTTTTTATTGTTGTTGGGATTCCCCAATTAACGTTGAATTTGTTAGATTTGTTAGTGTTACTTCCACTTTCTAAGGTAAAAAATTGTTGTTGACATATTTATATAGGGTAAATTTTGGTTAGCCTTCGTTAAAAATTCATATGTCTATTTAAACAAGACACCCAACATTCAGTGAAGTACAAGTTATGTAAAAAAATATTGGCACTATAAATATATAAGTAGTAAAGATTTTTCAGTTTGTAAGCTGAAAATTTTGCATACTTCAGCTTGGCTTTACAAAATTTACATGTGTAATGGATTTGGTAAGTAGAGGCAGCAGTTATAGCGACAAAATGCAACACCTAAATGCTCTTTCTTTTTATACGATGGCTTCTCCGTCTGTGGTAGCGACAATTCAATATAGATAAATTTATTCTATTATCCACTGAGCTTTAGCAGACCTCTTATCATTTATCAACTGCTTAATTCCTGTATTGATCTGCACTTGCAGAGAGAATACAAGGTAGCATGTCCGTTTTAATGTTATCAAGAAAATTCAGTTGCATATGTACTATCCAAATTTGAGTTTTTCAATCACCCAGCTCGCCTACAACAATTCATGTTCGATGTATTTCTTCTTGTCATTAGAATGTAGCATCTCATATGAATCTAAGTTATATCGATTGCTCAAACGATGTCACATACAGCCACAGAGCAGGAAGAATGTTGAGATCTACATGTTTAATTACAAATTAAATTCACATAATTGAGTATGTTCTGATTAGAGAAGAGCAAATACAAAAAAACAGAGAGTAGTACCTAGGCAGAATACCTCTTATGTGGAGGAATGACCAACTTGTAGACATAGGAAGAAATATTAAAATCAAAATAAGCCAAATCTGCAATCATTATGTGGATCAGAACAGTGCCTGATACATGGTTTGGCAATTTATATCGCATCCTTCTAATAGAAGACCACTCAAGTGTCTTGCATGGGATTCTGTTAATATGGTGTGTTTAATGGGGAATGCCTTGAACTATTGAATTTGGAATTATGAAAGGGGAAAAAAAGAGTCAATGCTAACCAAAGAATATATGACAATCACTTATACAAGTATAAAAGATTTACACAATAAAAATAAAATCTTTAATATGATAGCATGGAAGAAAGCTCTCAGCTAAAAAAATTGAAAGAATAGTAAGAGATTCTCCAACAAGTTTAAAGAAAAAGAAAGGAGAAATGTTTTTCCTTCAACCTCTAAAATCAGTTGTGAAATCGTGAAATCAAAGCAAAGATGAATCACTGATTGTAAGATGAAGTACACAATTAGAAGGAAACATTATAAATGCAGCATTTGCCATATAAATCTTTAAATGGTGAATGAAATCTAATCATTTAACAAAAGTATTTCAATGACGTGCAATACATAAGAAACCAAAAAAGTTCAAGCTTGTGACACTCCATTACGAAGGAACTACCACATCAGGCAATCGAACCAAAGTCTGATCGAGAAGATGTTTTAACTCTATTCATAAATTACCAATTCTTATTTTTTTATCAAGACATTTTTTGTCATTTCCTCAGTATAATTCTTTAAATATTTTAAGATAATAACATACAAAGAACTCAAGAATTCAGGTGGATGATGTTGAGCTAATATTCATATCCAGGGGCAGATCCACGATTCGAAGGTTGCGGGTACCACTTTTTATGACTATCTTAACGATAAATACCAGATAAGAAAGGCGGGTCGGGTCGGTCAATTATGTTACTTCGGCTAACTTGATAAGCATTTTATTCGCATTAGACAAATAAGTTAGGTTTAATTCAATTATTGTTTTTCACCCTTGTTTTAATTTATATATCATAGATGAACATTTCAAAATATATGGAAAAAAATTGCTTAAAAGCAGCTTAAATTACTATATATTTATTATTTGACTAAATTCTTTTAACTTCATTTTAATTTCCAGTTTTATTATAATTGCCACAGAAAAAAATTATATTTTATCATGAGAATAACTAAAAAAAATTTGATCATGCCAATAGATATTTTCAAAGTCTTATTAATTAAACATCATTAATTAAAATTATGTCTAATTAATTGTCACAAATAAATTTTACATAAAGTAAAGTATAATAGTAGAAATAAAGTAAAGAAAAAAACAACAAAAATAAAAAGAGAAAAGATAAGCAGACAAAGAAGAGAGACGGAGATATTTAGCAAATAAAATGGAAAAAGACAAAAGAAATAAAGAAAAACGGAAAAGAAATGCCTAGGGAGTAGGGCTACTTCGTGTATGTCTTAATTGTTGTAAGGAAGAAAAAAGTTTGAAAAAGAAATCAGGGGGATCGAACCCTAATCTTCTGGCGAAAATCTGAATGCTTCGCCACAGGCACCAAGACGTCATTGTTTACAATTGGTGCCAATTTAATAAATATACTTTTTCTTATATAAATATACTTGTATATACAAAAGCTCCGGGCAAAGCTAGCGGGTGCCGTGGCACCCCCTCCCTTACACATAAATCCGCCCCTGTTTATATCTACCAAAGCAAATAAAAAAAATTAGTTCTCATGCACTTGAAGCAATTTGCATCAGCTCACTATTGCCCCTATAAACTAACACAATTATTGGTCAGATTTTATACCTTTTAAAAATGACTTTATTGATGAGGTGGAGTGCCACATAGGAAAAAAAATCTTGCCACATTGCCACATGTCACTGATCACGCCCAACTACACCTTATAAAAGGGACTAAGCGGTCGCAGCAAATATAGCCTGGTACTTAAAGTCCCGAGGTCGAATCCCATAGAGAACACGACTCCTAGAAGTTTATCTAGCTAAACTATCTATCCAATCAACTCCAGGAGTATATCTTTGATGATGGTTTATAACTAATCCTACTTAATAAGAAAGTAAATAACAAGTATAGAAAGATTTGATTCAAGAGATATGAAGCGTAAGATGATTTTCCCAACTCCTAACTTGTGCTAAAGTATTGTGTTATTAATTCTCCTCGAGTCTTCCTATTGAAAAAGTGCTCTAAGTATACAACTACCCACTTTTGTTAAGTAATTATAACTTTCATTAACTAACTATTCCAATTAACTAGTGAAGATAGGGATGACTACGCTTCTGGTTCACAATAAGGATCAATATTCCTAATTTACCATTTTGAAAACCTAAGCAATGCCTTTATTTTAGGTTGAAATATTGCTATGTATTTAATCCTAACTTATGAATCTATTCCTAGTATTCACAAGAATAAAGGGGACAATTAATTGAGGATCTTACCAATTAATTAGCATGAAATTCGTAAACAACATAGATAAAAAGAATTAACAAGGTGTATTTATAATGCAACAATTATCATCACACAAGTATGTGGAGTGGTTCAATCAACCTTAGAATATGTGATTTAGCCACTCATAGTCATGTTCTAAGACAAAAAATAACTATAAGCATGTAAAGACACCACGATAAGATGGAAAGATGGATGAAGTAGAGACTTGAATTTTGAGTTCTTCTCTTTCTTGCCTCCCTTGAATATGGAATAGGTTAAAAGTTCTGGTTTGGACGTGTTTTACTGCTTCTATATCGTCCCTATAGACCCACACAAGTCGGAAATTCAAAATAAACTCGGAATCAAAATGTCAAGATTTCTGACCTGCCGCGTCGCGCCATGCATCTCGCAGCGCATCGCGGCAAGGTAAATTTCCTGCCCCTGCATAATTTCAAGCTCTCTGAATATCGATCCTATCGCGGCATGCCATGCGACGACCAGCGCGACGCGGTTGGCTATTTTTATTGTTTGTCAACTTTTTCTCTCCATTTACGTCCTTGCTTGATTTTCGGCCAAATCTCCGATTTCCACTCAGACTTCAAAACCCTTGATATAAATTTTACTCCACGAACACCTCATATTATCAATATAATTATTACGACATAAAACACACCAAATAAGCGAAAGTCTGTTCAAAGTACTAATAAATATCACAAGTCGAAGCATCTACACGAGGCAAACGTATATAAAATATAGCAATATCTAGCCTCATATCAATACCCCACACTTAAATTGTTGCTAGTCCTCGAGCAAAGTATACTTTGAACTCAAGAAACATCAAAATAACTCACACAATGACTTGAGTTTATATAAGCACTTAACAAGTTGCATATGCACTAGTCATGCTTTATTCGCACAAAATGTATGCCAAGAATATTTAAAATCAATCAAGTGCATCAAATCAACCTCCCAATCCCACATTAACTCCAAACTCACCCATAAAGTCATTGAAGTACTCAGTCTATTCAAGAGACTAATAAAGGAGCTCGCTTCTCGTAAATCATGTGCCCTCACAATCAAATCAAAGTTTAGAGAAGGAATTGACACAAGAGAATGAATATGAACAAAAATTTCACATAAACATGAAACACACACTCTCAAAAAAGAACTCACATGCAACACAAGCCGCACCATAAGCTTGCCCTTAGTGTAGGACTCGATCAATGTCCATCTACTCGGCACAGATCATTTAGGACTTCTTTTGGTCGTAATGTAGGAAATATAGCAGGTAGGATACATATAGATAATAGTGACTAACCACCCCAAGCACTTTAATACACCACAAGTAATTCAAACACTTTTCCTCCCAACTAATCTTTCTTTTACCAGCTTAGAGACAACTTTTACCAACCTTCTTCATTAAGCAATGGTAGGAGCTAATGGTAGGGACTACTCTTTTTTTTCTTTCTTTCTTTCAAACACAATTCTTTTATTTTTCATATTTCAATTATTGCACAATATTCCAAGCTTTTCTCTTATTTTTTTTAAGTAAATCCCTCCAAATAGCATCCTCTTACGCACATTTTATCTTCCTCCAACAACCACAACTTTTCCACTTCATTAACTAGTCTTTTAGGCTCATAACACTTCAAGCAACTCATAGATATTTATCACAAGAAATAAGAATTCCAATAACTATCAAAGAAAAGGCTACATGCTCAAAAGGATTAGCTAAGATCAAATTTTACTGGTAAACATCTAATTCTAAGGTTTCAAACAAATTGGCTATGAAATGAATGCCTATATCACTTCCTAACCGAGCAAACTTCTCGTTTTGCTTTGCGCACACACTGGGCAAGTTCTAGACAACACGTATTAAACATGGAGAAAATAAAATCCTCAGTCACGCATGGCACATAATCTACTTACGACTCAATTCATGCTCTTAAACAAAATAAAGACAAGCAAACTCTCAAGCAAATCTAGAGTCAACATCATAATCATAGGCTTCCATGAATTTACTCAACGTTTCTCAAGACAAAATAGATTATGATAGAATATATGCATGAAGTTCATATGCCCCAAATCAAGTATCTATATAAAACTAGTTAAATCATGAAGCCAAGACTCCCCCATCCATTTACTACACTCTAATTCTAAGAAAAAATATCGACTTATACCCGGTTCAAACTACTTCTTTTGAAAAAGAACCGATGCACAAAGAAAAACCAAAAGGATTATTAGCACAAATAAGAAGAATTCCTACCCCACACGTAAAATCATACATTGCCCTCAATTCATTAAAATAATATCAAAGGATGATAGAGAAACTCCCTAGGGATCTAAGCCCGAAGAATATTCTTGGGTACTAAGACTTCCCCCAAGCAGGACATCCTCTCCAATTGTACGAGGTTGCAAACACCTTTCACTTAGACTTCAAATCCGTCAAAACCTGCAAAACAAATAACTCACCAAGTAATATCCTTCAAAAGATAATATTTTTTTTTGTATTTTTTTTCATTTTTTACTTGTATAAAATTACAATCACGGGTTGCCTCCCGAGAAATGCATTATTTAATATCGTGACACGACATAACCCAAGTCAATACTTTTTCCTCCAACTTGAGCTTATGAATCGCATCCCCAATTGTAAGTCAACTCTCCGACTATGCTCTTGGGTGACACAAGTTCTTGCAAATCAAACATTGAGTATCTCCTTCTGCACGTTGCCGCCAACTTAGGAATATCCTCAAATTTTTTACTATACTCTTGGCCAAGCACCAAATATACCATGTTGTATTCACTGTCCTTCGAACAAGTATTTTCATCATGCCTAGATGTTATAAAATTTCGAGAGTGTAAACATCATACACATCATCCTTCAACTCTTCAATCGGCTTAGAAGGATCAATTTCCATGTCCCCTTCTAAAATCAATGTAGAAAACTCTCTAGAATGAGGTGCAACCCGGTCATACTTTGATTCGTTACTCACATCCTCTTTCTGGCACGACTTAAAGTCAATTATATTTTCAACTTCAATTTTATTGTCTGATTCTAGTACCACATCTTCATTATCGGCACCTTCCCACTCCATATGGCTAGATGGTTGGCTTTCTACACTTGTCTCCTCCAATGGAAATTCACGTTTTAGATCTTCAATTATAGCCATGATTTCTTCTTCTAATTCAATATCTTCTTGGCTAGGTTGTTGAGTTCACAATAATGCAGCCTACTGATTGACTTGAGCTTCTATGCAGCCTAGTTGTGCTCTACGTCTGTCCCAAATCTTCTTCAATTCAGCTTCATATTCTTCCATATCATCCTCCACTTCATCAGACCTACTATTATCATAAGAGAAAGGAGTATCATCATAACAGGGGCTCGGGGATGAATGAGATGTATTAGCACAATCATAATAAATACCACCTTGATTACCACACATGTTATACATATAAGATGAATCATCACCTAGCCACATGTAATTTTCCGATACCATAATTTTTTTAATTTTTTTAATAAAGTAAAAAAATACGTACAAAGGCGAAGTTAATTGAACTAATAACCCAGCTATCCTAACAAGCTAGAAATACACCGTGTTCCTTGGCAATGACGCTAAAATTTGATCACGCTCAACTATACCCTATAAAAGGGACTAAACGGTCGCATCAAATATAGCTCGGTACTTAAAATCCTGAGGTCGAATCCAACAGAGAACACGACTCTTAGTAGTTAATCTAACTAAATTATCTATCCAATCAACTCCAGGAGTATATCTTTGATGATGGTTTATAACTAATACTACTTAACAAGAAAATAAATAAAAATTATAGAAAGATAGATTTGATTCAAGAAATGTGAAGCCTATGATGATTTCCCAAACTCCTAACTTGTGCTAAAGTATTGTGTTATTAATTCTCCATGAGTTTTTCTTTTGAATAAGTGCTTTAAGTTTACAACTACCTACTTTCGTTAAGTAATATAACTTCATTAACTAACTATTCCAATTAACTAATGAAAATAGAGAGGATTACACTTAAGGTTCACAGTAAGGATCAATATTCCTAATTCACCATTTTGACAACCTAAGCAATGCCTTTATTTTACATTGAAATACTGCTATGTGTGTAACCCTAACTCATGAATCTATTTCTAATAATCACAAGAATAAAGGGGACAATCAATTGGGGATCCAACGAATTAATTAGTATGAAATTCGTAAACAACATAGATAAGAAGAATTAACAAGTTGTATTTATAATGCAAAATTTATCATCACACAAGTATGTGGAGTGGTCAATCAACCCTAGAATGGATAACTTATTCACTCATAGTCATGTTCTAAGACAAGAAATAACTATAAGCATGTAAAAACTATGATAAGATGGAAAGATGGATGAAGTAGAGCCTTGAATCTTGATCTCCTCTTTTCCTTGCTCCCTTTGATGTGTTATCATAAAGTGCATCTAGTAAAGAAAAGAGGTTAGCCGGAATAGTCTTGTGACTTTCTTGCTGTAAGAAGTAAAGTTTAGTGACCACGTTCGAAATTAACCCAATGTTGTCTTGTTGTTAATGGATGATTAGATCTCTATTACACTTAACTCCATGAAGCACCAGTGGTCTAGTGGTAGAATAGTACCCTGCCACGGTACAGACACGGGTTCAATTCCCGGCTGGTGGTGCACTTGAGAGTGAAAAAATGTCTTCGGTCCTATATATGACCTAATCGATAAGTAAACTGGAGAAGTATTCTAACTTTATTCCATTTCTATCGTTCCCATAGACCCACACAAGTCGGAAATTCAAAATAAACTTGGAATCAAAACGTCAGGATTTTTGGCCTGCCGCATCGCGCCATACGTTGCGCAGCGCGCTGCAGCAAGGCAAGTTTCCTGCACCTGCATAATTTTCAAACTCTCTGAATATCAAACCTACGGCGGTGCACCATGCGACGCCCAGCATCGCGCGGTAGGCTATTTTAATGCTTGTCAACTTTTTCTCTTCATTTACGTCCTTGCTTGATTTTCAGTCAAATCTCGAGCTTCTACTCAGACTTCAAAATCCTTGATATCTATAAATTTTGCTCCACGAACGCCTCATATCATCAATATAATTCTTACGATATGAAACACACCAAATAAGCGCAATTCCGTTCAAAGTACTAATAAATATCACAAGTCGAAGCATCTACACGAGGCAAACGTATATGAAATAGAGTAATATCTAGCCTCATATCACTCACCTTCATCTCAACTAGACACATTCGTTTCTCACCACCTCACAAATTTTACCGAAAGTTTTGGAGTTTCAATTTGCTTCAACTCTTGCTTTTTCTCAATTAAATATCAAAGTTCTAATTCCTAGTTCAAACGCAATAGCTCAAAATCAGCACTAAAATTAGAATCTAAACTACATGGAAATTTTGACCCCAATACCTTTTTTTCCAAAGTAAAAAAAAATCGAACATATCCAGTTGAATTTTCTTTAAATTTTTGAACCCTGATATCAAATCACTAGCTATGCTTCATGATTGCACCACAAATACCATAGCTCCTAGATTATTTTGCATTAACCGCTCTGATTGTGTTTAGAACTCCATAACCAAAATGGATTTTCAAATCTGTTTTATCCATCTCATTTGTAGCAATAAAGAACACCGCCATCGTTGCTTTGTCGTCCAACAGCGAGGCTCCGCCGTCCATCACTATTGAAGAACATTGAGAGATCGAGTTCGTACAATCTATCATTCTCTTATCTGTTAAATCAACCATTTCACGTACAATTGAAAATAAATAAAAAATAGAGCAAACCAATTTGCGACTTATGTATGGTCAAAAGTTCACACACACCTAAAATAAGAAGAAACAAGAACAATTATATGTAAGTTCAATATTTTTAAAAGATAAGTATTATATATTCTTGTACTAAGCTAATTGAAGTTGAATTTCAACTTTGTGTTCTTCGCAGGAGTTGGATGGAATTTTTGTGTTGAAATTTGAGAAGATGGGGTAGGGGTGTGGTTTTCCATGTTGGAGCTCCACATAAGCTAAGAAATAATTTTTAAGTGATATTATATATTCCATGGAAACTATTTGTTCATAGGGACAATAGTGAGCCATAATTTTAATGGTGAGGGTATATTTAATACCATTTTTAAACGGAGGGTAATATTGATCCATTTTTGATAGTTGAGGGGTAAATTTAGCCCGTTTCCGATTTTTCCAATCTCCTAAGGAATCTTATCGGTTATACCATTTTCTTGCCTAGTAAGCTAGTTATCAACTAAGGCATAAAGAGAGCAGCCCAAAGAGTTTAGATGTAAGAGTTCAACATTCACCACTGAAACTACTAATAACAGTAAATCGGGGAAGACCGGGAACAAAGGAAGCTAGTTTGGGGAGTGATGAGATGTAGAAAAATCTATATGCTAATGTCAGGAAGGACACGTAAGTCCAAAAGGTCATATTGAACCAACGTAAATTTACAGAAACATCTGATGCAGTGGCTGCTTTGAAAGACACGTAAGTCGGTTTATAGCTAAAAAATTAAAACCTACCTTATTTTTTTTTATCATATTACCCCTGGTCGATCATCTTGACTATTCTAATATACTCCCTCTGTTTCGAAAAGGATGAACCTTCGTGAAGTACGAGAGTCAAATTGACTAATTTTCAACAAGAATTTTCACATCAAATTTTAAAATTTTTTAAATAAAATTTACATATTTAGAAACTACATGAAAAATACTATAAGTCACAATAGTTAACAATTCAAATAGTTAGAAAATATTTGTAAGACATGTGGTCAAACATATTCTTGTTTGACCCTTCAAATTGTAATAGGTTCATCCTTTTTGAAACGGGGGAGTAGTAAATAAATGTAGGGCCTAGTTTGGAAATAGTTAGATATGTTATCTTCTTAAAAAACATCCATCAGAAGAAAAGTTTAAGAAAAATAGCCATCACTTGAAACAACACGATTTTTTTTTTTGAAAAGCAGCCATAAAAAGTTCAGGAAATTTTTTTCGTACTGAGAACTAAACCCTGAAATTTTATTGGGATTTAGTTCAAGTCTCATAAAAAAATCCTGAAACCGCAAAATATAGTTCTAGGAAGTATCTTGGAACTTTGAACTAAACACAAGGAAATTTTTCTAGAATTTAGCTAATTTTCAGAAAAAACTTATGTGGCTATTCTTCGAACAATTCCGTAATTTTTAAGATGTAATTATTTTTATAAAAGTTTATAACTGTTGATTGTTCCTCTTTGAATGATTAATATTACCTAGTCGTAAAATCCAACCAAACATGTTGATAGGGGTGAACTCCTTCAGTTCAATAACTGGATTTAGTCATTAGTTGGTCCAATTGTTGCCAGGGTGATTTGCAGAAATAGAGAAACTCAGTGTTACCCTTTAAAAAAAGGATTTTATACATATATACAAACCTACATTCCTACATTACAAAAAAAAGTAATATTTTTAAAATTACAAGACATAAAGTTATTTTCCCTAACACATTTCAAACTAATCAAGACAAATCACATTTCTTTTTTTAAAAAAAAAATCCTTACTTCACCCCCTACACCCAAAATCCTTCCCAACTCTCCGGCACCCCATTCCCCAAAACCCCTGCCTCCCCTTAAATCCCTACCCACCCTCTCTTTCCCCCAGCCATCGCCTCCGGAATTCTACCATATATACACACTGCCACCACCATCAAAAATTGACCGAAAAACCCATCTCCGGAGACCCCCATTCCTCGTTCCTCCTCTGTTCTATCTGGTTTCCTATTGTTACTGAGAAAAATGAATGGGGGACTGGTAGTTATACTACTGCCGCTCCTTCCTTCTCCGCTGTTAGTCCACTTTTGTCGTTTCTGCCTCACCGAAAAAATAACGAGTTCTGGCGTACTTGTTCCTGTTCTTGTTCCTTGGTCAATGTTCTATTTATTTGAGGAATTTGGTTCGATACCGTTTGGGATTTTGGTTCCGTCTTGATGCCCATAAAGTCTGTTCACGGGCTATTGATGCAATTGTTTCTCCGTTTCTATATCATTTTTCTTTTTATTGATTGGTTGTATTGCTAATACTGTACTTTTATTGAATATGTTTTGTTGATGAACTAGTCTTGTTGTGGTTTTGAATATTCAGACTGTATTTTAAACATATATATTGGTTTTGAACGGATGCTACAAACATTGCATCATATGGATCTTATACACTTTGTGCCTTTTTTCGATCTGTATTTTATGAACAACGATGAAACAGTCTGAAACAACGAAGAAATAGTCTGAAATAACGCTGAAACATTCTGAAATGGTGCTGAAACAGTCTGAAACAGCGCTGAAACAGTCTGAAACAACTAGAGAAACAGTCTGAAATAAAATGTAAAAAATAGTGTGAAACAATGCAAAAAATGGTGAAATAGTTTTAAAACAATGAGAAACAACTTGAAACGGTGCTGAAATAACCTGAAACATCGTATGTACAGCGAGACACAGTTAGATACGGAGCAAAAATGATGTAGATACAGTGAGATACAACACTGAAACAGTCTGAAACAACTAGTAAAAAAGTCTGAAATAAAATGTAAAAAATAATGTGAAACAATGCAAAAAAGGTGAAATACTTTATAAATAGTGAGAAACAAAGCACGAACAGGATAAAACTGAAACAGTCTAGAAACACCTAGATACAATCTATAAATAGTTAGATACGGTCCAAAACAAAGCAGATATAACGAGATACGACAAGATACAATGAGATACGAGGTGCGTGATAATTTAGATACAACGAGATACGAGGTGGTTGGTAGTTGAGATACGAAGAGATACGAGATGGTTGGTAGTTAACATAAAGTGAGATACGAGGTGGTTGGTAGTTGAGATGCAGCGAGATACGAGGTGGTTGGTAGTTGAGATACAACGTTGTTGGTAGTTGAGATACAACGAGATACGATGTGGTTGGTAGTTGAGATGCAGCGAGATAGGAGCTGGTTGGTAGTTGAGATATAGCGAGATACGAGGTGGTTGGTAGTTGAGGTATAGCGAGATATGAGGTGGTTGGTAGTGAAATACAGCGAGATATGAAGTGGTTGGTAGTTGAGATACATCGAGATACGAGGTGGTTGGTAGTAGAGTTACAACGAGATACAGCGAGATACGAGGTGGTTGGTAGTTGAGAAACATCGAGATACAATGAGATACGAGGTGGTTGAGGCTGGGAGGAGGAAAAGTAAAATTCAAAAAATAGGAAGAGTAAAAGTGAAATTGGGGAAATGGTGGGAGGAAAAGTGAAACTGGGGGAAATGAGAGGAGGAAAAGTGAAATTGGGGGATATGGGAGGAAGAAGGTAAGGTTTTGCTATGTTATGCTATGTTTTTACTATATTTTGTAATTATTTTTTCCTTTCCTCCATATTGGATAATTTTCTAACATATTGCTATGTTTTTTAAATAACTATTAAAATTTGTACTTTTATATAAAAATTCCTTAAAAGAAGTATAACTTTTAATCCCAGCATAAGAATTTGTGGCACTTCCCGGCACATTGCCGGGATTAAATTCAAAAAAGTTTTGGCCTATAGTATAGAAAACCATTTTCATACAAGTTCTTTCACCGCGGCTAAAAGTTAGACGTCAAGTGCCGTTAAAGCAGCCCAGCCTAAATTCGGGAGATTTACAGAACTAGGACACTTTTGACGCTCTGCCCAAAATTTCTCCTTACAAATTTGGGGACCCATAAGACAGTTATTGTTGATCGCCAGATCTTTGTATTTGTAAAGATCTGGAGATCGAGCTAGAAAAAAAAGATCTGGAGATCGCAAGGAGCTTAACTCTAGCCATTGCCAACAATATTTTCTGACGAAGACCATTTTTATGACTTTTCTCATATGGGTCAAAATTGTTTAAATCTGTCTATTTCGTGCAAAACTCTCCCTAAATTTTGCTTGTTCCGTGCATTATGAACCAGTCCTTTACCCATAAGGCCATCCTAATAGTTAGAAGCCAGAAGATTAAAAAAATCACTCGATGTCTCCAAAATTGACTGGTTCTGATAGTTTATCCTAGTTTAACATTGTTCAGCAAAATGACCTCCAATCGTTCGTAGGCAATATATACATCAAATTATCAATCGGCAAGTGTTGTTTCTTAGAAAGAGTTCAAGTGGCAAGTGTTACCTAGACAAAGCTTCAAGTTATTTAGGGAGAATGCGGGAAGAGATTGAAGGGACAACTGCTGCTCATGCAACACTTTATTTGGGAGAATGTTAGATGTATGGGCAAGTATTGCCTAAGAAAGAGGGGTCAAAGGCAAGTGTTGGCTCTTAGGCAATACTTACAAGAAAGTGAGCGAAGGGATATGGCCGCTTTTACAAGATTCATAAGGATATTTTGGTCCAGAATATATTCATTAAACCAAGGGGAGGCCATTTTTGATAAATCATTTTACATTGTCATAAAGGCAAACTATTGCCTATGGTGCCATAGTTATGAATTTGTAAAAATTTCGCCCAGAGGCCACTTTTAATACCGGTATTTAGTTTGAGGCCACTATTTTCAGTGGCTTTACATTAGAGGCCACTTTTGTGCCAGTACACAAAACCTGGGTATATGTAAAAGTCCAAATTACCCCTCATCTTTTCTGAATTGACAGGGTTTTATAAAACTCTTCTTCTTCATTTTAACCGGTCTTCTTCATGCATTTTAACTGGTCTTCTTCACTGAATCTTCATGCAAAAATAACCACTTCGTTTGCTCCGTTGCATTACGTACGTTGAATTACATTTCTTTCTTCACATTTGCAGTCTGAAATTTGTATTTTGGCAGGTATAACATTTCTCTCTTTTCATATACGACTTTTTTGTATTTTTTTTTTTTTTGTATTTTTTTGTGAAATATGTGGTTGTTAAGTTAAGTAACGTTATTTATGTTTAAATTTATATATTTTTTCCGTATTTAATAGTTACTTTTTATTGAAGTTCAAGTGTGTGTGTGTAGTAAAATTATGTGTGCGTGTGTGCGTGCGTGTGTGTGTGTGTATCTCTGTGTGTGTGTGTGTGTGTGATGGACTGAATTTATGTGTGTGTTCTCAGTCCACTAGGATTGAACTTCTGTCTCCAGTGATGGAAGTTCAGTCCTAGTGGACTGAAGTACTCTTCCCCCCCCCCCCCCCCATGTGTGTGACTCAGTGTGTGTGTGTGTGTGTGTGTGTGTGTGTGTGTCTCTATGTGTGTGTGTGTGTCTCTGTGTGTGTGTGTTTGACTGAACTTATGTGGGTGTTCTCAGTCCACTAGGATTGAACTTCTGTCTCCAATGATGGAAGTTCATTCCTAGTGGACTGAAATCCACCCTCCCCCCCCATGTGTGTGACTCTGTGTGTGTGTGTGTGTGTGTGTGTGTGTGTGTGTGTGTGTGTGTGTGTTTGTGACACATACTGTGTTTTTCTTGAGATGGTGCTTGTGCCAATATGTGTCACAAAGGAAATGTCACCATTAGGTAGAAAGACCTTCTTAGGAACTACAGACTGTATTGAACCTTTATCTAGCAAGGAAACATCTGAGACCATATGATTTGTAGACCCAGTGTCAATGATCCTTTCTTTTGGACTATTTGAAACTAGTAAAGCAGAACTAATACCTGCCACATTAGCTGCTGATTCAGAGATGGAGTTATTATTACCCAGCATTTGCAAGATCTGTGTATACTGTTCCTGAGTGAAAGTGCAGCTTCCAGTTTTGACTCATCTTTCCAATCTGTGAAGGCATATCTTCACTTTCTGATTGCACATTATTAGTAGAAGGACCAGTTTTTCTTTTTTTGTAATCTTGAGGGTAGCCATTTAGTTTCCAGCAGCCTTTTCTTGTGTGATTGGTCAGTTTGCAGAAAACACAGTACAAATTCTTTGCCTGTCTCTTGAACTTTTGATTTCCCTGGTTTCCTCTGAACTTAGTGTACATTGCAGCCTGATCCAAGTTGCATATAGCTGGTGCAACACCAAGAACTTATGTATGTGTGTATGCTCAGTCCACTAGGACAGATGTTCATTCCTAGTGGACTGAAGCTATCCCCCATATGTGTGTGACTCAGTGTGTGCTCTCAGTCCACTATGATTGTACTTCTGTCTCCAAGGATGGAAGTTCATTCATAGTGGACTGAAGTGCACCCCCGCACATGTGTGCGACTCTGTCTGTGTGTGTGCGCGTATGTGTGTGTGTGTGTGTGCTCCATTCCTAGTGCACTGAAGTCTACACCCCACATGTGTGTGACTGTGTGTGTGTTCTTAGCCCACTAGGGAATGAACTTCTGTGTACGTGCGTGTGTCTGTGTGTATTCTCAAACCTGTATTTTGTTTATTTTGTATGTGTGACTGATAGTTTTCTTTTATTGTTAGCTTTTTGCAATATGGATGCTGGAATGGAAGGGAATCTAGTGTATCCATTTGACCGCTGGTTCAACATGAATGCATATTGGCAAGGGGAGCACAATTTGGATAATATCATTTTAAATTTCAGTAAAGCACAGCGTAAGAAGCTTTCAGATGGTGTGTTTGGAAGCTTTCTGAAGTTGCAGTCGTACAAAACTTCTATGAGGTTACTGCATTGTTTATTATTGTCACGTATTGTGAGCAGTGATCCGAATAGATTAAGTTTTAATATTTTTGGTCATCTCATCCATTTTGGTCCTGAGGAATATCATGTTTACACTGGTTTGAGGTTTTCTGCAAACCGTGAGGAATTGTTTGATGGACCTGCTATAAATATGGATCAGAGGCTTCTGAAGCAGTACTTTGGAGGCAAAAGCAATCTTCAGGTGTTAGACGTTCGTAAATTTTTAGTATCAATGACCACGGCATCTTTGGTTGATGAAGATGATGCAGTGAAGATTGCAGAGTTTTATATTTTTCAGTCAAAATCATTTTGTGTTCTAACAAAAAAACAAGCTTGGTTGAAGTGCATTACTTGGATATCATTGACAACGAGGATCTTTGTAGAGTTTATCCTTGGGGGGTGCGGGTTTTGAAGCACTAGTTAACTCTGCAATGAGACCTCTTAAAAGTAGTGTAAATTATTATGTGCTGGGATTCTCGTTTGTGTTATGCGCTTGGTTTCTGGATTTATTTCCAACACTTTGTTCTAACTTTTGTACATGTAATAGTGATGGCTTCCCAAGGATGGTTAGGTTTATTAGTTTCAAAAATCCTCAGTATAACACTTTGGTTGAGCAGTATTTTCATAATGTAAATGTAAGTTTCTATATCTGTGTCTGTGTGTGTGTGTGTGGTTGCTTAAGTTCTTTACCCTAATGGACTGAATTCTATCCTAATGTACTGAACTTCTTCGGCCTTACTGAAGTTCTATCATTATAGACTGAACTTCTTTTCCATTTATGTATCTGTCCTCATGGACTGAACTTCTAAAATAGTACCAATTGAAGTTCAGTCCATGAGGACATAACTTCTATTTCTGCATATAAAAAATTTATTCTTATTTTACTATGGTGCTAATATATTTCTCATGGTTTTTTTTATAGAGTTTTGACAAATTTAAAATGGTTCCAATTGTTCTGTCTGAAGAAGAAAAAAGGTCGGTGGAATTGAATGTGACAGAAGAAGTACCTGTTGTTGCATTTAAACATTTAAAAGGAAAAGAAGTTGTTGAAGATAGTGAGGATACCTGTGATGATTTTGAGGTTTGTGGTGCTCAGATATATCATGGTGGTGCTGACAGTGATTCTCAGACTGAGGATACCTGTGATGATTTTGAGGTTGGTGGTGCTCAGATATATCATGGTGGTGCTGAGAGTGCTTCTCAGACTGAGGATGGTGGTGCTGAGAGTGAAGATGTTGGTGCTGAGACTGAGGATGATGATCATGTGGGTGAGGATGATGTTGCTGAGACTGAGGATGATGATCATATGGGTGAGGGTGCTTGTGATGATAGGCAGGATGCTCGACATGGTGTAGAGCTTGATCAAGATTTAGTTAATGCAATTGTTAAAGTGAGTTTTCAAATATCATGTGCATTCATCTTTTTGTGTTTTTATTTTAATTGAATATTTTTATCAGTTCTATCGGTTTTTTTTTTTTTTTTTTGCAGAAGGTGAATATAAAATTCCGGAAGACCTTGCGTAGTCAGCGACGGCGCATAAGGGAGGATATTATGAAGTATAATAGTGAGTATATTATGGAGTATATTCATGGTGTAGATAACAAGGTTGACTGTGTTCTTGATTTTATGAAGAAGTTTGCTAAGAATTTTGAGGAAAAGGAAGGAAGTTGGAGGAAAGATGTTAGTGGAAGAAGGGGCAAGGAACAATCTGGCAGCTTTCGTAATTCTTTAAACTTGTATTCATGTGGAGGCAATGCTAGTGATGGAAGGAAGAGAAAGTCTCCTCCAGATGTAAGAAAAGACTTCAGTCATGACACTGTATCTGGGAAATCAAAATCTTCTTCAGATGACAAACAAGACTCCAGTGAAGGCAGTGTAGTTAGGAAATCAAAAAGCTGTTCAGATGTAAGAAAAGAAGTTAGTGGTGGTGGTGCAGGTCTAAATTCAGCTATACAATTGCATGGAGCGTCGCAAGGTGTGTTTGTCAATGAAACGCCTAGACAAATTCATGAACAAATTGATAGTGAATTAGACATGTTTGTTGAGTTGACTGTGGCATAGAAGGAGGTGCTTGAAATTCAATTGCAATTTATAAGTGGAGAGCTTGATCTGTCGACACCTCGCTTGCTCCCTCAGGATATGATTGTGGAGAAATCAGGTACAACTTCTGCACCCATCCAACCAAAAACCTATGAAAGGAAAAGGAAGAAGTTGAAAAAAAATAGTTCACATCCTGATATGCCTAATTTTAATATACTGCCACCGACTCAAGAAAGTATTAGCGGGGGTTTATGTGATGTTGAAGATACACCAAGAGCTGAAGAAATTCTGCAAGATATGTCGAAAAATCAGCAGCAGGTTGAACTTAGAAAAGAACAAGGAATAATTCTGCAACAGGAGAGGACCGATGACGTTGGAATGGATAATGTTGATGTGATTTATCAAGCAGCAAGAGAAGAACCAGAAGGGCAGTCGGTCAACAAAACAGTAGAAGAAGAGGTGATTTCGCAGGGAAAGGAGATGCCTGTTGATGTCGTTATGGAGAATGCTGACAGAAGTAACCAAGTTGAAAGAGATGGGGATATGACTGAAGATCAGCAGGCTCTTGCCTGTCAGTCAATTGATGAAGCACCCAAAGAAGAGGTTACGACACAGGAACATGAGATGCCTCTTAAGGTTGTTATGGAGAATGCCCAGGGTATTGAGCAAACAAGAAGAGAAGTTGATTTGACTGAACAACAGACTTTCGAAAGTCTTGTGGACAAACAACAGTCAGTCGGTATAGCGGGCAAAGAAGAAGTAATGACTCAGGAACAGGAGAAAGAGGAGCTGAATGAAGAACAACAGGCTGATAGAAGTAACTAAGTTGAAAGAGACGGGAATATGACTGAAGATCAGCAGGCTCTTGGCTGTCAGTCAATTGATGAAGCACCCAAAGAAGAGATTACGACACAGGAACAGGAGATGCCTCTTAAGATTGTTATGGAGAATGCCCAGGCTATTGAGCAAACAAGAAGAGAAGTTGATTTGACTGAACAACAGACTTTCGAAAGTCTTGTGGACAACAACAGTCAGTCGGTATAGCGGGCAAAGAAGAAGTAATGACTCAGGAACAGGAGAAAGAGGAGCTGAATGAAGAACAACAGGCTGACGGAATTGTTGTGGGCAAAGGTCAGTCGGTCGATGAAGCAGGTAAACAAGAGATGCTTACACAGGAACAGGAGAGGCCTGTTCCGATTGTTAGGGTGATTTCCAAGGCAAGTGACCAAGCCCCTGAAAGTACTAAGGTAGAACAGTCTGAGCAGCAAGGTCTTCTGGGGAAAAGGGACCGAAAGCCCAGTCAGCGGTTGCTATCTCCATATAATACCACAAGGACTAATAAGAAGACAACTGACTGGAAGGGTAATTACAGACGTAGTTGTCCATTCCACCACTTGAAGATTAGTCCAGCAGTGTTGGATGAGTTTAAATTTTTTTTGCTATTTCAAAGAAATGACACTGAACTTGAACATTAAGTCTATTTGTATTATTTTATGATTTCTTGTCTGTAGTTTTTTAAGTTCAATGCATAGTGGATGAATTTGGAAACCTATAGTTCAATTCCCTATGGACTGAACTTCTTATCCCATGAGTTCTGCCTCTATGGATTGAAGTTCTGTGCATATGGAGTAAGTTCTGTCTGTAAGAATTGAACCTCAGTCAAAAGGCCATTGACTTTTTGTCCACGAGGACGTGCAAAGTTCCGTCCCCTATAAGATTGAACTTCATTGCCTATGATATTCTTAAGTTCATTCCTTATGGAAAAGTAACATGTGTTTTGTATTTTGTATCTTTTTAATTAGGAACAACCGTTCTTGTTATATACGCGATAATGATTACGACAGTAATCCATATCAGTTGGAAACAATCAAGCCAGACAAGCAGTGGTTTTTGGAGTTTGTAGATGTTGCCTACCCTTTTACTGATAATGTTAGTGCATATTCTGTTCTTTGGTTTGTTCCGTGTTCGTTATTCTGTGTATTGACTAAACAAGTTCATTTTTTGCAGCATATCGATGTTGCTATGTATTATCTTAGGAAGAGGGCATGCTACCATTTGTTCCAGTTTCCTCATACACTGTCAATTACTGATATCGATTTTGATAGTTATATGTGCTCTATTTATAAGTCAAAATTCAAAGACAAAAAAAGACCAGGTGATGAAATCTGGCTTGACGGTATTGGACAATATATGTGCAATTACCTTCATGGCATGGAACGGAGGTGTTCAATTCCCTGGGGTGAAGTTGATAAACTCTATTTTCCGTGCCGATTGCAAGCAACACCTTGTCAAACGGTGACACATTACTTTTTGGCAGTCTTTGATTTGCACGACAAGAAAATACGTGTATATGATTCGATGGTCAAAAGAAAGAAGCCACCAGCAGACAAATTCGACCACGTCAAGGGTTATGCTGTTGTGCTCCCACATCTTTTCAAGTATGTCAATTTTGGGTCTCTACATGATTCTTTCAAAAACGACAAGTTCAATGCTGCCTATAAAGCCCATTGGGTACTATCACTGAATCAACTAGATTCGTAAGTCTTGTCTTTTTTGTGCAAGTTTTAGTGCAAATTAGATATAATTGACTGAACTTATAACCCCCTGCCTGCTTATGTCTTACTCTTTGTTTTGATACCTCATTTTTTAGGACTAGTTGTAGCGCTTTTGCAATATGGTATGCTGATCTACTGACCAGAGGTAAAAGTATTGACAAGGTTAAACCAGATCAAATTCATCATTACAGGGAGCGGTTTGGTTGTCAGCTTTGGGCTCATGGTCGTGAAAAGGCTAGGGATGGATTTGAGACTCCACTTGAATTTTTTGAGCATGATTATGGAGAACATAATGAAGACATGTATCAGTTATAGATATTTTTGTTTTTATCTTCAGAATTCCTAGTAATATTTTTTGTAAAGTTTTTTGGTAAAGTATGGTGAAACAGATATTATGTACAGATGAACAGATTATTATGCATAGATTTATGTAAATTCTATTTTTATTGCAGTGATATTTTTTACCGTTAAGGACTTAAATTCTATTCTCATGGAGTGAACTTTTTTTATCCCCCCTATGTGTGTGTGTGTGTGTGTGTGTGTGTGTGTGTGTGTGTGTGTGTGTGTGTGTGTGTTCAGTCCACCAGGGATGAATGTCTGTCTCCAAGGATTGAAGTTCAAACGACATGGACTGAATTTCTACCCTACATTGATTGGACTTCAATTTACATGCCCTCAAATTCCATCCACATGATGGACTAAAGTTTTATCCTTATGACAGAAGTTTTACATCAACTCTTTGTCTGTATGTGTTTTCAGTCCACTAGGACTTCTGTCTCCAAGGATGGAAATTCAAACCATATGGACTGAATTTCTACCAAACATAGGTTGGACTTCAATTTATATGCCCTCAATTTCCATCTACAGGGGGGACTGAAGCTTTACAGAGGCAGAAGTATTATCTTCATTGATGCACTGAACTTCTATCATCATTGATTGAACTTTATTACGCTCATTGTGACTGTTCAATATCTATTTTACCTGTTATGGATTGGTGACTTTTGAACTATAAGTTGCAACTTTAAAAATGTTATTGTGCCTTTTGAACTATAAGTTGCAACTCTTAGTATTTTATTGTACTTTTTGAACTACAAGTTGCAACTGTTACAATTTTATTGATTTTTTTCTATAAATACATAACTGACTGTTAACTTTTATCATCTTATTATTTTTAAGATTATCTATTTTGAGATTTCTAAACTTCAGGTGCAAGAATGTCTGAAAGTAGTGTGAATCAACCACCACAAGCAGAACAATCAGGTGCACCAGAGTTCGCCCCAGTACCAGGATTTGCACCAGTACCAGTAGGGATTCCAAATAATATACAATGGGAGATTGCAGTCCTAAGGCGTCAGATGCAGGACCAGGAGAATGCAATACAGGAAATGCGAAATGATATTTTGCATAAGGCTACAAGTGCGAATGATCACCCAAGCTATTGAAGCTATAGCAGCACATGTTCGTTTTGATCTTTCTGCTCTTCCACCACCATCTCCATAACTGAATATGTATGAAGTTTCTATGGTGTAGAGTTTTTTATAAGTTCTGCGGCTATATATGTAACAACAGTTATTAATGTTTATTGTTAATTTTTTACATTTACATATATTCCAAGTATAGTCTTTTTTTAATTCTGTGAAAGAAGATAATCAAATGCAAGTGGCTAGAGACTTCAGTCCATGATAATAGGAGTTCTGTCCATGATGAGTTGTGTTTACTTAAACACAGAACTTCAATCATCATGGAACAGAATTTCTATCATCATGGACTGAAGTTCTGTCCATGAGGATTAGAAGCTCTGTGTTTAAGTAAACACAGAACTTCAATCAACATGGAACAGAACTTCTATCATCATGGACTGAAGTTTTGTCAATGAGTATGCTTCTACTTCAGTTATTTTCAGTTAATAATGAGAGATTCAAATATATAGAATATAATTAGGTTAAAGTTGATATATAAAAATAGACATTGTAATAACAAAACAAACAGTACTGCATAAACTAAAACAACAAACAACTACTAGAAATTATTCAATTAAAATTGGATTGTCTACTGATGCTCCACCACCATCATCATCATCATCATCATCATCATCATCATCATCATCACTGCTTAAATCATCATCATCATCATCATCTCCTTCACCAGCCTGATTGTTTATGAGAGAAACACCAAAAATAACAGATGGAACACTGTTGATTATCTCGTGCCATAGGTGATCAAAACAAAGCGTATGACCTATCCTGAAGCCTTTCTTACTAAGCATAGCCTTCCAACCGTTACACAGCCTTGCGTGTCTCCCAACTTTGAAGTGCATCAAATGTACATCATCATGTCCATCCTCACAAATTATGCATGCCAGTCCATTTATACTTGGCAGCCTCTGCTTCCAATTGTCTGGAAAGATCTAAAAGCAAGAATATTTCACAGTTAATAAACAAAATCACAAAAGACTGAAAAATTAAATGAAAAATATAAAAAATACTCTGGTCATTTCTTTTAACATACAAAATAATCTCTATTATAGTAAGACGATGTTATTTTTTTTGTTGAAACTGCCTAGTTCCTCCACACGATTGTTTTCATCTGCCATATTGTGTTTTCTGAAAAAAAAAAAAAACTGTGTAGTATGTATCAGATGAAGAGTGAATAAACTTTGTAGTTTCCTTTAACTGCAAAGGGGGGTATTTATAGTTAAAAAATCAGTAAATGCCAAGTGGATTGTCTTTACAGTTTTCTGTACTGTTATGGTTTCTATGGTTCATTAAATGTAGTCAAAGAAGTTTATGTTTTCTATATTGTTACAGTTTCTGTACAGTTATGTTTCCTATGGTGTTACAGTTTCTGTACAGTTATGCTTTTTATGGTCTTACAGAAACTGTACAGTTATGGTTATTAATGGCAGTTTTTGACCTGAACTTCAGTACCCCTCCATTGACTGAACTTCACTAACCAGATATGGACTGAACTTCACTATCCCTCAATGGGACTGAAATTGCACTGCACTTTGCTAAATCCTACAGAAGGTTATGTATTTTATTTTATTTTATTAATTGCAGTTTTTGACTGAACTTCAGCCCCCTTATTGACTGGACTTCAGTACCCACTAATGGACTGACCTTTAGTACCCCCTCATGGACTGAAAAATGCAGTGCAGTTGTTAAATCATACTGGGATTATGTAGTTTTTTTATTAATTGCAGTTTTTTGACTGAATTTCACTCCCCCCTCATGGACTGAAATTGCAGTGCACTTGTTAAATCCTACTGGGGTCATGTATTCTGTCAATTGTGTAGTTAAATCCTAGTGGGGTCATGTATTCTGTCAGTTGTGTTGGGATAGACTACAGAACAAAAAAAGAAGGAATCTTCAGCTTTATCTAACAGTAAAATGACAACACAAAAATACAGAATATCTTTTCTATAATTATAGCAATAGAAATAGACCTTACTATTATTGAAGAGAACAACCAAATAATTTATATTTCTAAGATGGCAGCACTCATGGATGCAGTTTTGACTCAAATGGATACTGAATCAGATCAGTTTGTAAGTTATTAATACAATTTTTATCTTTCAAAAGTATTATTTTTGTTATTTGTTATTATAAAATAAAAGAGTTCTTTTTTTTTTGTTGTTGCAAAGGTTTTGCCAGCATTTTTGGCAATTATGCTTCCCAGACGTAATGTTCCAGCAGCTGTAATTTGCCATGGTACTCATTTCCGGATGAATTACCTAAAAGTTGGAAGAGAAAGGTGGTTCTCTAATGGATGGAGGGAGTTTGTCCGTAGTAATAATCTTGTAGTAGGAACTAGGATACTTTTTGGAGTTGTTGAATCCTCAGATCGTGTGCTTTTAAGTGCTACTATTTGGCAGGATGTTACAGAACCTTTAAGTTCCAGTTCTAGTAGTGGGTCTGATGTTGAAGATGCCTGATAAGATAACATCTCTGTGTTGTCTGTTATGTTTTGTTGGTAATAAATTTGTGAGTTTTATAGATTTTTTTTTGTTTTTCAACTTCACCAATGCTGCAACAATGAGTTTGAACTTTGGACTGAAAGTGCTTCGAATTCAAATACTAGTATCAAACTTATCAACATACAGATAGATAAAAAAAATAAACTGCAATGCATTCGGAGTTTGAATACCTTCATTATCTTGAATGTTGGATAAGAAACTATCAACAATTTGAATATCTTCATTTATTTATACACCATCATTCACAGCCAAGCAGTTTCATGAAACAAAAAGAAGTTAGAAAATCAAATTAGTAGGAGGGACATATTTAGTAAAAAAAAGTTTATGGTTTATGAAGGAAGTAGCAGTACCTATATATCCTTGAATAGGGTCGGACTACTGGAGTATTTATGCATGAGGTTCTATCATGTCCACTGAGTTTGCATCGATTACATTTATTTGCTTTGACCCGTACAGCCTCAGCAATCGAGATATATCTCTTTGTTTTCCTTCTTCCTCGTTGTATTTTGACATTAGGAGTCTCTATTGTCTGGCTTTTCACGGTATCTGGTACAGTCTAAGAGCTTTTGTGCCCTATCATATTCACCTCACCTTGATATGCATTAAACCAAAACTCTCGTGTATACCATTTTGAGCAGAACTTAGATTTCAGCAGGCGTCTTTTCTCAATGCATGCAATTGCATGTACACATGGGAGTTCATCAGTCTGGAATTGAAGACAGTCACAGGTCCTCTTCTTTAAGTCGACGTTGAAGCTTTTTCCTTCATCCTGCACATTGAATGTTGTTGTACCTGTGGGGAATACCTATTTGAAATGAAAAATAATAACTTTTGTGAGTCAGTACAGATGGTATGTAAAATCGTCTATTAGTAAGTCAGAGCAAGAGTTAACGAGTACAGTTCTAATGGACTGATTGAAGTTCAAATCATATAGTCTGGAGTTCAAATCTCACAAGGATCGAACTGTCTGTACTTGAACTTGCTTACTGTTATGGACTGAAGTTGTATCAACAAGTATTGAACTCCAACCCCCAGTGCGTTATGTACAGAAGTGCTATCCTCAAAAGGTTGAATCCCCTCTCCCATTTTTACTGAAGTTCTATTCACAGTCCTGAATTTTAAGTCTACATGGACTGATCTTCACCCATCTTGATCTGTATTTTTAACACACTATTAGGATTGCATATTTAGCGCTGTATACTTACATTCATTGTTGCTGCTCCCAAACGCACACGCAAGTATACGTGGTCGACAAGTAATAAAGTGATAAATCGAGTATCGTTCCCACGAGGACTATTCAGACTGGATTCTAGCAAACAATTTATATAAACTATTCAGGGATCTTTTCCAATAGTGATGAGAATTTTATTAACTAAAGAACAGTAATTAAATAGTAAAAGTGAATTCAAGCAATGGAGCAAGACTTGGTTGTTATCAGTAATAAGGAGACGATCCAGGGTCAGAGTTACGAACAATCCAGTTGAGTTTTCCAATTGATTCCACTTCTTAAATCCTGGGTTACTAACTAACAGATTAAATGTACCCGTGAAAACCTTTCGATTCTTCACGGTCTATGCAGGCTACTCCAATCCCTATATGTCTATGGGTTGAATCACGTGCACGCATTAACGAATTTTGTAATTAGTTAAACTAGGCGAGCAAGTATATGTCTATCCTACTCACAAATTGGTTCCCCGATGCCCGGGTTCACAAACTAGTCCTATTTTTTCTTATTACGTAATTAAATTCCCTTTTTCGAGTTCAATCTAAAAACCATAGATAATGCGTAATAATCGGGCCCTGACAATTACACAAGTGAAATCAAGAAAGAATAAGTAACCCGTAATGGAAATCAATCTTCAAACATCAACTTTCATGAAATACTCTAACCCTAGAACGATAGATTTAGCCACGCATACTCATAATAACAACAAAAGGAATTGATGAAATAATGAAATAATGATGTAATAGATTAATGAAAGGAAGAAAAACCCTTGTTCTTGATGTTATGAGCTCTCCAATTTACTCCAAGGTCTGAACCCCTTTCAAAAACTAAGTAAAAGACTATTTATAGGGTTTACAAACACCTAGTAATAAGTTAGACCCAATCCTAGACGAAATAGGAAGTGAAAAACCGCACACGGGGCGCTATAACGGGCGCCCCGCGCCTCGGAACGCATGCAGACAACCAGAACACGCCAAAGATTGCACGCTTTGCCTCCGCGCCGCGTGGGAAACCGCGCCCACCAGGCTGGCGCGTTTCCTGGCGCGGCGCGCCACCTGTGGCGCCCAGCCATTTTCCTGTTTCGTTCGCTCCTTTGCTCGCTCGTGTCGTGCCTTCGTGTGCTCGATCCAATCCTCAATCAAAATCCAATCTTTTCTTGCTCAATCATGCTCTTAAAAGCTCAAATTGCACTGCATAACAACCTACATACACACGACATAAAATTAGTGCAAAACCACATTCATAAACCATAAAACGAGCGAATAAAGTATCCAAACGTAAGGAAATATTAAGGAAATATAGGCATAAAATGCCAAACATCAATTGTGAAGGCCAGTTGAATCTTCTTGTTCAATTCATCTTCTGCCCACCTTGATAAGCTATGAAAAGTCTCTTGAGCAGTAGTTCTTCTTTCACAAAACCATTTCTGCTTCTTAAGAATGATTAAATCCAAAAGGCTTAAAATGGGCAACTCTCTTGCTTCAAGTAATGCAGAATTCATCGACTCAACTATATTTGTTGTAAGCATATCATATCGTCGCCTCGGTGAGTAAGATCTAGCCCATCTTTCAGGTGGTTCTTCTATTATGTAGTTGTACGTGTTTCTATCCATTCCCTTTAATTCGGACATGAAATAATAAAACTCTTCACGCTTATAAGCTCTTGCAGCAGTTTGAAACAGACTTATCACTGTGGTTCTCACATTCTTTTTGTTTAGATTCTTTTCAAAGTGGTAGATGCAGATACCATGGTGGCTATCAAGATAAACTCGTGCAATTTCATGCGCGATTGATTTGTTTCTATCTGATAGAAACACCAGTTCAGGACGAGTACCTATTGTCCTTCGCAGCTCAGTGAAGAACCAAGTGTAAGCTTCATTATTTTCTGAGTCTGCAATCCTATAAGCTAGAGGGAAGATTTGATTATTTGCATCTTTTGCTACAGCAATGATGAGAACACCTAGATATTTCGCCTTCAGAAATGTCGCGTCTATTGCTATCACTGGTCGACAATACCTCCACCCGTCTATTGATGGCTTGAAATCAACAAACATATACATAAACCTGAAACATTTTAAAAAATTCTTAGAAAGTTTTCAATTTCCGTATAGCAATCGAACTCACTTTTGAGAAATGCTTACCGATTAAGACTGTCTATCTTTAGATTTGTGTGAGCGCCTGGATTTCTCTCTTTTAGCACATACAAGTATGAAGGGAGCAGATGATAATGCTCATCAGGCCGTCCCCTAATTAATGCGTTTGCTACTTGAATTGAACGCCATGCCTTGTGATATCCAATTTCAACCCCGTGTATCCTTCTCATTTCGTTGACAATAAATGTTGGTCTAACTTCTGTTCTATTGTCGCGGATGTTTTCAAGAAAGTACTCACATATCAATGTTGACGTGACATGTTTTTTATCAGCCTTCTTAACGTCAACAGAGCATGTATGTGTATTCTGAAACTTAATTACCTTAAACAGTGAGGAATATTTTATCCTTCTTGCTCTAATGTTCCAATCACAGTTTGGATCGATACATTTCAGTTCATATCTCGTTCTATTTGATCTGATAACCTTGAACTCAAAATGCTCCTTGATTGCCATCTTGACAAAACACTTCATCATGGTTTCTTTGGTGTCAAATGTTGAGTATGCTGCTACATCTTTCGATGATACATCTCCTGTTAATATCATCGCTGGAGATTGTTTTTGTTTTACCATGGACCTTTTCCGTTTGCTCTTGGCAGCTGGTGTGCTACTAGGGCATTCAAATGTTGGCGCTGGTGACTGAAATTGAGTATTGTTTGGTTGCAGTGTCTCAGCAATGCCAGGCGTTTCAAGTGCTAGGTTGGAGTCGATCTGCATTATCAAGCATCCCTCTTGTTGTGGAAGCTCTGTGCATGGAGTATGATTATTTTCAATTGCTTGAATGCAGTCGATCTGCATTATCAGGGTTCCCTCCTGGGGTGAAACTTCTGTACGAGGAGTTTGATTCTCTAGCTTGTCAATCACGAAACGGCTATTCTTGAAAGTCGGATCATTCTTCAACAAAAGCATGCATGTCCTCAGTTCTTCTTCTGTAGTTACAAGCATTCCTCTGCTCGAGTCCATTCTAATATCAAACCATATATTGACAGTGGCAGTGAAATGTGTTGCTTCATAAATCTTGTGCATGAAAGTTCTGAATTCGATCATTTCATTAACGAGCAGAAGTTTTGTTTCATGATCCATGTACTTGTAATCTTTTGTCCAATTCCCATTGAAAGCAATAACCAAACAAACTGTATCCATTCTGCATTGAATAAGTAAACCAGAGAAAGAATTGTGTTAGTATGAAGTTCAGTCTTAATAACAATGGCAATAAGTAATCACAAAGTCTGGAGGTTGCTTCTTTCAGTTTATAAAATGAATTTTCAGTGCTTAAGCACTGAAGTTCAGTCTTAATGAACTAAAGTTCTATGCATAAGGACTGGAGTAAGTTCTATACATAAGACCATTGAAAGCTTTACGGCATGTGGATTGAAGTTCAGTTCATGTGGACTTAAGTTCTATCCATAAGGATTGAACCAATGAAGTTCAGTCTTATGAACTGAAGTTCAGTCCTAGTGTACTGGTACTTAACACGGCAATGCCAATAAGTAATCGCAAAGTCTTGAGGTTGCTTTTTTCAGTTTATAAATGAATTTTTCATCCCTTAAGCACTGAAATTCAGTCATAATGAACTGAAGTTTAGTTCAAACTTCAGTAGTAGTATGCTGATACTTAACACGACAATTGCGATACTGATGTTCAGTCATCAACGGCACATCAAGGTATTAAAACTACTAAATTTTAAACTAATTTCTCTGAATTCAGTTCACATAGGTTGAACTTAGTTGAAACTCAGTCCTAATGCAGCATAACGTAAAATTCAAACGTAGAATACATAATGAACTGAATTTTAGTTCAAACTTCACTGCTAGTATGCTGATACTTAATACAACAATGGCGATACTGAAGTTCAGTCATCAACGGCACATCGAGGTATTAAAACTATTAAATTTTAAACTAATTTTTCTGAATTCAGTTCACATGGATTGCACTTAGTTGAAACTCAGTCTTAACGCATCATAACGTAAAATTCAAACGTAGAATACTTAATGAACTGAATTTTAGTTCAAACTTCAGTGCTAGTGTGCTGATACTTAATACGACAATGGCGATACTGAAGTTCAGTCATCAACGGCACATAGAGGTATTAAAACTAGTAAATTTTAAACGAATTTCTCTGAATTCAGTTCACATTGATTGAATTTAGTTCAAATTCAGTCTTAATGCAGCATAATGTAAAATTGAAACGTAGAATACTTACAATTTTGAAGCAAAACTTGTGAAGAAATTTGAAAATTTGAGATTGGGGCGTGAAGAATTGGTGAAGAGAATTGAGCAGCAGCATCGACAAAGTACAGAGAATAACGAACTTCTTGTTGTATATATAAAATGAGGGGTAATTTAGTCTTTTTCTTTTTTCATTTATTGTGGGTGTAACGTAAGTGGCCACAAAGTTAATGTTTTGGTTTTAGTGGCCTTTGCTATAAGACTAGTGGCTAAACTGGCCTTTTGCGCACTTCGCCCTATGAATTTTAGCCAAATATGTTTTAGCCCGCGTGAAGATCTCTTAATTTAATGAAAAATTACACAAAAGTATAATTTGGAGATTTTATTTTTTTACGAAACATAAAGATGCTTTTGAACAATTATAAAATATAGCAACAATAATGAGTTACTCACAAAATATAGCGTAATGATGAGTTAATTATAAAATATAGCGAAAAAACCTCCAATCTGCACTGTGTCTATATTTTCTCAAGTGTTTATGTTGTTTCTACACCTTTTCTACTTGTATCTATGCTATTTCCTAATATTTCTATTATTTTTATTGTTTCTAGTGTTTCTATATTGTTTCTATTTGTATTTACACTGTTTCTGCTTGTATCTACACATAGGTGGCAGTTTCAGGAGATAGAGGCAACAAAGGGGGCAAGCAGCAAGGGGAGGGATGAGAGATTGATGCTAGAATTTTTCCTTTTTGTTGTTTCTAGCCATTTGTATATAAAATATTGATATAATTAGTAATATTAATAATATTATTATTTTTTCATAATAAAAAGTGTAGGATTTTATATATATATATATATATATATATATATATATATATATATATATATATATATATATATATATATATATATATAAGTGTAAAAAACTTTAATTTAATCTTTTGCCTTCTCTATCTTCTTGTGATTTCTCAATTTAATCCGTAGATCCACTTCATTTAACACGATGAATTATAGTCATTTGATAAGTTATTGTTCATATAAATGTAACTATTAAATATTGAAAAAATAGGTTGCGGTCAAGATATAGTGTAATTTGGAATATGCGAAAAAAAAAAATTAAAAATCTTCCAATGCACAACTTCGGTTATAACATGGGAATAGCCGAACCACATATTGAATCAATTGGACACCGTCCTAACTTGTCTTTCTACAAATTTAAATATTTCTAGATAAGTGATGGAAACATAGTCAATGTCATGGAACTATGGAAGAATTTGTTAGTTTATTCAAAAATTAGCTTTTTCTGTACATACCAAATAATTATTGCAAAAACTAACTTTTCATTTAATATATCTAGCATACTGATAGCTAATCCCCCAGGCCCCTACCCTCCAAACTTTTTTCTATTTAAATGATAAATTACAGATATAAATGAAAAGTTATGCTCACAGTGACATCTAATAAAAGATGCTCCATGAATCACAAGGACCACAAGAGGCAAATAGAATTTTTAAATACCTTTGAAGTTTAATTCAAATGATCTACCTTTCTTCGAAATGACCTTATTTGTCAACTTGCAATTTGAATTGGAAAATCGAGCTTACAACGATTTTTTGTGTTTTAATTTTGTTCGCCTTTAAAAAGCGTCGTATAACAAAACTAACATTTGAAATTGGCTGTTAAGTCAACTTTCCCGTATTTTTCTTTGCTTTGGAGTATCTAATATGACAAATAAGGCGAGAATTAGTTAGGACTTAAGATGATATCAACATGTCAAAATCAGGTTTTCCTTCTCACGCATTAAATTATTGGAATTATAAGCAACAATTTCAAATAACGTGCCCAACTACACATGCACGAGTGGATCTTTTTTAAATAGTTGCATGCATAATTAATGTTCAGATGGAAAATTATTTTGTACTATTAGATTCCATATCTTGTGCTGCCTGTAATGCATACTTTCATACAGTTTAGTATACTTTCCTGTAAACTATATATGGTACCTGATACAAATTCATGCGTTCTGGAAGATAGACTTTGAAAGATCTAAACAATGCCCTAGTAAAATAAAGTTGGAGATTTTTGCAATTCCACCGTTCAATACTCAAGTAAAATGCGTTAGTTTAATTTTATCGAATGCTGTCTTGAAAAAAAAACTTTAATGAAAAATTAAAGTAATTTAGAAAATTCACCAACATCATTATCATGGTGGATAAGGTCTGCATACATCTCAATCTCCTCATGCCCCACTTGTAAAATAATACTGGGTATATTGTTGTAGAAAATTCACGTAACAGGGGATGGTTTGATGACTTGCAACTCATATCCTCATTTGCCAAAAAATTCCATGATAAAGAAAAGAAAAAAAAAAGAAAAAAGAAAAAAAAAGTTGGTGGATGGGTGCTAAAAAAAAGATTAAAAAAAAAGAGACTAAATCAAATAATTAGGTTAACCAGTACCCAAAAATAATCCAACATAAGAAAAAAGTAAACGATATATAAGCTTATTATCAGTTTATCACATTCACTAATTATTCACCGGTATGATTACTATAAGTTTAAAATACTCTCTGCTATATATGAGCCGAAAAAAGACAATGAAATGCAGTATTCTAGTTAGAATGTATTATATCATGCTTAGTATAACAGCACCAACCATATATAGTAGAAAATACAATCAAGAAATTAAGTTATTCCCCACGTATAGCGCCATTAATTTTTCATCAAGGTTCACTAGCTAATACTTAAATATTGTTTTAACAATTACTTTGCCATGAATCTTACTCGCATAACCACGTATGTTAGTTGGCGAAAAATAAATCAGATGAGGTAAGAAGGATAAAAGAACAAATGAATGTTGTCGTTATTCTTATTATTTGTGGAGATAATTCTTTTTTATAACCATATATGATATGTGATACATATTGATCTGATTAGTTTCAATCTGTTTTGACAAGTGTTTTGTAATTCAGGCAGCTTAAAAGCGAGACTTCTAACTAAGTGTGGATGTATTGCATTCATTCTAAAACACCTAAACTATAGCATATATAAACTGCTAAAATTTAACTTCTGACACTATTTAAACTAGTACATGTTATCTGCCTAACCAAGAGGGAACAAGTAGTGTTAGGCTAAGTATGAAAAAGGTTTGTAGTAGGTTACATATTAAGGTCCACCTGGGGCTATATGATTTGCCAACCACAGACTTTGTCAAAATTATAACTTTGAGCCAACATCTCATGCTGCTAACCATACAAACCTATCTAGAAGTTATGAACAAGTCATTAACAACCTCATTTTTAAACACATTTTTCCTGAACAGTCAATGTCAAATTAACAGCTGTAGGAGCTGTTTAATTCCAAGACTAAAGGGTCGTTTAATGTATATCATGAAAAAAAAGGCATTTTCTCTTAGGAAGGTGGATGGTGAAGATTGTTTAAGAGAGAATTAGTAATTTCAATCTAGAATTAGTTTGACATTTGGTACTTCACTTTGCTATAATTAACTCCCACGATCTCTAAAAATAAAATTATTTTCTTTCTTTCTTTCTTTATTTCTTTCTTTCTTTCTTTCTTATTATTATTTTTTTTAATTTTATAGTAAAGTACATTGGTGGAGGTAACTTTTACGAAGGGGATCTACTCCGAAATGTTATGCTTTACAATAGGGTAAAAGTTAAATTTCTTGGTTATATATATGATGTTGAATTTTCTTGAAATGATAAAAACTAATAAAATAGCAAAGAAAAATAAAAAATTGCTTTTTAGCACATGTTTAAATTTCAAAAATGCCAATTTTTAATCTTCTCGTATAAAGTTCTAGTTCTGTGCCTTGTGAAACATTGGCCAATTTCACCTCGCTCTTGCTTCATTACAAGAGTCTTATGCCATCCGAAATTTTATTTCCTACTAAAAATTGAAATCAATTTGTTCTCAAGGAGAGTTAAATGAATCGAAAATAGTAATCTTATAATTAATCACCATTTATTTATTAGAACTGGAGTCTCATGAGTTTGAAATCCATTGTGATATCTTATAAATATTTGTTGTCTAATTAGACATTTCCTAATCTTTGTTAACTATGTTGAAAGAAAAAGAAATATACTAGAGCAAAATCTTTGACAAGTGATATAGTAATAGATTCACCTTTCCATTTGGTAGCAAATCTTCAACACCACAATAACAGATAGTCAAAAGGAATGTCATGATTGTTGAAAAGGCAGAATTACTTTTTCTTTTTCTTCCTTAGTAAGCAGCAGTAATTTTAAAGCCTCGTTTTCTTTTCTTATTACAACTAATAATCTTGCTTCCCACGTTTATTATTAGTATAATGATAGTCTTATTTCTAATTATTCTAATTATCTCACTTACGTACTATTTGTCTTCACATTGGCCAACCTACTACAATGTTTGAATGTTACATCAAAGGAGATTACTAGAACCACAAAGTCCAACTATTATTTTGGGATAAACTACCTTTTATCTGCAAAATTTACATAACTTCCCCTTCTATTTTTTAAAACTACGAAATGCCAATCCTTTCTTTGTGGACATCACGCCATTTGGTTATAGCTACTTACTAGTATTAACAACATAAACAATAACAATTATGCTTAAATTTTAAGTAAGTTGTATCAACTATATTGATTATCGTTGTCAATGTAGACTCAATTAAATCTATCTCAGTCCAATCAATTTACCATTTATTTTCTTTAAAAAAGATCTCAAACTTGATGAATCTATGAAATGCTTTACTCATTATTTCAGAAATAAAAGAGAAATAAACAAGAGAAACGAAGTACCGAATTCTTTATTAATATCCACTATTTTACTTTCATACTAATTTATTACAATTGTTTGTTCTTCAAGTAACTGATAACATAGTAACGATAGACGAATAAAATGTACAATCAACGGGTTCAATAACACAGCATTTGTTGCACGAAATGCCTATTTATATGGGAAAAAAAATCACTACATTTCGGTAAATACTAAATTCTAAACCCACAGTGCCAAAACTTACATTGGATTAAGTACTGTAAACTTAAGTTTGAAACCTATCAAATTTAAATGACTGATTGATCTGATTAGAACGATTCACGTTGATACTTCTAACAAAAATGACATATCTACAGGGAAGTCAATATAATTTTGGAAAGTAAAGGACTTCTTATGCAATTACAAAATACAACAAAATCAACATAAGAATGATGAACCTCATTACGCATGACTCTACTCTTTTCAATTACACATCTAATTCTTCATGTCATTTTCCAAATTATCTAACTTTTACTTGAAGGACAATCCAAAATTTATATAATTGTGGGTCATGACATACATTATACAAAGACATCTGTACCAAGAAAATATGACAAATTTTTTATAGGTAGGTAATAAAAGGCGGCTTGCTTAATTAGAATTAAACTGGCTAGCCACAAGTCAATAATATTTGGCTCTCCTCTTTCCTTCTACTTATACAAAATCTTAGCTTCTCATTTTCTTTATATATAGACATCAAAAACTCACCATACTTCTGTTTCTGCTAAGTGTCATTAACAGAAGCCAGCAAAAAGATGGAAGTAGCATTACCATTTAGTGATAATTTTGATTTCAATAGTGCAAGATCAACACCATTTACTAGTCCACCTTCAACACCAAAGCCATTTGATGGTAATTTTTACTTTAGTGCTCCTTCAAGTCCTTCACATGTTTCTCAATTTTATCGCGAATTCGATAGTTTATTCATAGCTAATGATGATGAAAGAGTTGAAATTAGTAGCAGCCATGTTGTTGATGACTTTGCGTTTGATGTTAGTCAAGAATTGGTTAAAGGTTCTGTTTCTGCTGAAGAACTTTTTGATGGTGGCATGATTAAGCCTTTATTAAAACCACCCCCTGTTTCCCCTGGTTTACAAAACAGAGGAGCTGACAGTTTAAAGAAATCAGCTGAAAAAACAGGGGAAAACAGGGGAAAACAAAGAGAGAGCAGGGGAAAACAGAGAGTTTTATCAACTTCATCGAGTAGAAGAACAGCAAGATCACTTTCTCCTACAAGAAATTCCCAATATGAAGAACAAGCAGAAGAAAAACCAAGTTCAATTTTGTGTACATCATCATCAAAAGGTAGCAAAAAATGGAGATTTAAAGATTTTTTCTTGTTCAGGAGTGCATCGGAAGGAAGAGCATCCGATAAAGATCCGTTAAAGAAATATTATAGGAGATCAAATGTAGAAGGAAAAAGTTCAAGCAGTAAGGGAAATGATAGTCCTGTTGTTTCTTCATCAAAATCAATTGTTACAACAAGAAGGAAAAAAGGACAAGTTTCAGCACATGAATTGCATTATACAGTAAACAGAGCAGTTTCATCTGATTTGAAGAAAAAAACTCTTTTGCCATATAAACAGGGGATTTTTGGACAATTGGCTTTTAATCCTGCTGTTCATGCATTGGCAGGCTTTGGATTATCCAGAAAATGAAAAGTTGACAGTTTGTTATTAATTCCATTTTTTTATTGTATAGATAATATATGTTCTTTTTAATTTGTTGTTAATCCCATAAGGATCAAGTTCGTTTATGTAATTTTGTTTATGAGTTAGGGGAGTGGTTATTGTCAAATCACTGGAAAAAAAACAGTGAAATATATCCATATTCCTGTGTAAGTTCTACTGATGTAAGCTGGCTTAGATGAATAATTCCTTTTACATAAATCAGAACTGTTCTTACATTTAGTTTATTCTATGCACAAAGATTATTTACAGCGTCAGTTTAGTTATAAAGTTATTGCATGGATTTGTGGAAAGCAATTTGCTTTGCACGTCCTCTTCCAGGAATCTACTGATTGTATGGTTGGGCTTGGATTGAAGAAAATCCGAGCCATTCAACAATTCGAATTTGTTGTGTAAAACATGTGGAAATACTTGTGTAGCCAGACTGCCAGAAAAACTTGTCTTTTAGGGTACACGTACAAATTAAAATTGTTCTCAAATTTCAGGATCAATCTTTTTGGAACATATTGTTTAACCTAAATCCGATTTTAGGCCAATTAATAATTAAATTTGTATTTGCGGGATCACGATCAATAGTTGAGATTAAGAGCTTATATGATGAGCTAAGATGATAACAATATGCACATATGAGCTAATAAAAGTAATGCGCAAAATGTAGACAAGGAGAAGTAACCGTATCGTATCACTCGTCCTCGGAGAGAGTTCTTCGATATCAGTTGCTCTTCAGAAGAGCAAAGCAGAGAACTAAATAAGAACAAAAGGAATAACTGAGCAAGTTCGAGAGAGAGAGTATTCTTATTGATATTGCAGATAGGAAGTAAAAGTTGTTCTGCAATCGATTAATGCGAATGCTATTTATAAGCTTGATAGGCATCCGTTGGGATTTCTGTAACCGCTGGGCGTGGATCCATCTGGATAAGTAACTTCCGGTCACATATCTGTTGGAGTCATAACCGCTGGGTTGTAATGATTGCCTTAATGACCATTAATAGATTGATCGTGGATGATCGTGTTAATAACTGTCCATTTAAACCGTGTTGACCGTTGACGTGCTTCATAATTCTTTCAGGTCTGCTCGTGATGAATGTCTATCCATTGGATGTCTGTCCGTTTGAAATGTCTGCCCGTGCCACGTGGAAGACACGTGTCACCTTTTCAAGCTTAGTAAGCTTTTATCCAATACACATAGTCCCCGCACTACTCGAGCAGAGTATCTGTTCGAGGAGTGGATACGATTTTTGGCGGGAATTTCTTGCGAATTTTTGTCTTCGTGTGATGTATCTTGATGACGTACGATCCTTATCAACAAACTGACAAGCCCTCATGACGTGCGCATTTAATGCGCCGTAACAAAAAGTAACTGCAGCTGGCATGCCTGCGAGATACAGGTCATTCCGAAATGACTATTGCGTGCCCCAAGGGTAAAAGCAATAATTTTAACCGCTTCAGTCACGTGCACACGTCGTCTGTTGATCGCGAGGTGACCGCTACTTTCCAGAATAATGATGATACTATAAAGTTTTGACAAACCCTATTCTCCTTTTCAACGGCCAGATCTGATCGAGGTTTCTCTGATGGCCTCCACGTGTCTTGAAGGAAGTTGGTGGGACTGGATTTTCACTCCTATAAATAGGGGTTTGCCTGATGAGAAACCTTTTACTTGCCTTTATTTCTTCTCTGCTGTTCTTTGAAAATACTTTGAACTAGCTTTTGAATTCTTCCTGATAACTTTAAACTTTTCTTGCAACCATGAATTCACGATCTAGGAAAAACCAGGGTATTAATATTGCTGGGAGTTCCTCGGCGGCCACTCCCAGGTCCCGGGCTACACAAGCTACTGCTGCAGAGATAATCCCCAAGAAGTGGGGTGAACTTGAGGCGTACTGTAGCATTAAGTCCTTCTATAATAGAGAGTGAGATACGCGGAACTGGCCGGCGTATAGGTACAAGTCTGGGATCATGAAAGAGGTGATCCCACGAGTAAGGATGGACTGCCACTGGGGCGATGAGGTTCCCCTCTTGCCGGTCTCCGAGGAGGAGAATATTACTTCCCATAGGGCTGGGTGGACAGCCATGTGCACCTACCCTTTTACCGTGGGAAGCAGATTACCCATGCATCCTGTGCTGGAGAGGCTCTGCAGGGAGTACCTCCTCTGTCCGGGGCAACTGAGCCCCAGTATGTATAGAATAGTTACCCTTTTGGATTGGTTCGCGGCATGAACCAATCAATCTTTTGGTTACGAACATTTTATTTCTTTGTATAGTATACAAATTTTCAAAGACGGCTATGTAAATGCCAGAATGCGCGGAAGCAAGGGCTTGGTGCGCAGTTCTGAGGATACTGGTGACCGAGGCTGGGCACACCGGTATCTGTTTGTGCGCTCCTCGGCCTTGACTTTTGATGACAAGGCCTACCTTCCAGAAGTTTGGAATAAGAAGCGTAAGTCCCCGAGTATTTTTGACGTTCTTCGTGCTTTTTCTTCTTCTCGTCTTCTAACTCCGTTCAATTTTTGTAGCGGCCAAGCAACCCTACGACGGACTCATCTCTGTCGAAGATTTGAGGGCGTGGGTTGAGCCAATTTTGAAGGAGTTTACTCCTGAGAAGAGAGAGTGGATGTATTTTGCCACTTAGAAGAGTTTGGTTGTACAAAATCATGGTGAGAACATTTCTTTTTCATGATCGTTCTTCTTCTTTGGACCTTCTCCATATCTGACCGTTTTACCTTTTTACAGGTTTGGGCACTTCAGGAGATTTCTTTCCTGCTCCTCCTCAAGACGGGTCTCCCGAGCCTGTGGCTGACCCAGAAGCTGAAGCTGAGGCTATACTAGCTTCAGTGGGTGCCCTGCACAGCAGGGAGGGAGGTGAAGAACTCCTGTCCGGTGGACTGGGCTCCTTGAAGAGGAAGAAGAGGAGCCAAGGCGAGGGCGGAGCACGGAAGAGGTCTGCTCGTAAGACCTCCGTGGCTGTTGGGCAAACCTCGTCGGCTGGCGGTGATCCTTCTTCTAGGGCCAGTGTACCGGAGCCCGTAGAAGAGAATGCTGGTACTGCTGCTGAAGTCCTCGAGTCTGCACGGGGAGAGGGCGTAGCCACGGAGGTCATCACTCTTCCAGACACTGAGGCCGAAGTTGATGTTCCTCCTAGGCGAAGGCCTTATCTCCGTAGTGACAGGAGAAGGGCTGAGGAAGAAGTTGTCCGTACTCCGCAGAGGAGTCCCCGAGTTAGCGATGGGGCGGAGGCAGGTTCTTCTCGTGTCGATAAGGGGAATAGAAAAGTTGGTGAAGAAGAAGAAGGAGAAGAGGTGAAAGAAGAAGCAAAAGAAGAAGCTTCCCAAGAGGGTAGCCAAGGTCCTCGTGTTTATCGTTTTGAGGACCTAGAGAATGTGGCTATTGAGGGGGCGGCTCCCGTTGTTCTTCGTGAATGTGAGACCATAGATCCTGGGGTGGAAGGTGACTCTAACCTTTCCTCATCAAGATTTGTTTGGCGATCAGCCATTGGTGGCCGGATAGAGTTGAGTGACATCAGGGGAGTGCGTTACAAGTTCAGCCCAAATTATCCCTCTGAACAGGCTTAGGAACCTAAGTTCTGCGAGAGGAAGCACACTTTGAAACTTTCCCCTGATGTCAACTTCGTAACCAGGCCACGCAGCTTGGCTAAGGCAGTCTCCTCGCTCATCGGTCCCCGTGAAGAATGGGTGCTGAGGGAGCTGACCGATGAGGAGTTGGCTTTCCAGATTGCTTCTGACTCTGCCCGGGTAAGTTCTTTCCGCTTTGTTTTGGGAATAACTTCTAGCCTCGGTCTTTTAACTCTGACTTACTTTGCTTTTTTCAGTCGAGTATGCTGGCTGCCGAGTCATGTTTCGCTCCAGGCTTAACAATGCCAATCAAGTGGTTGAAGTGAAAAGGGAGTTGCTGGAAGCTCTGAAGGATAACAAGACTCTGATAGAGTAATGTGGTTTCCTTGGTGGTGAGGTTAACTGGTTGACTGATGTCAACAACGAACGTGTTGAGCAAATCAACGTGCTCACCAGGGAGAAGGACCTTCTTCTCGAAGAGAAAGAAGGGTTCGCACGCTCTGTCCAAGGTTTGGAAGGACTGCTTGAAGATTGTCGAAATTCTTTGAAAGGCGCTATCGAAGATCGTATATCTCTTGAGATGGATCTGCAGAGAGCTAATGAAGAATCAATTAAAGCCAGGGCTGATCTCCAGGCTGCCAAGGATCAGGTCGCTCAGTTAATGAGTGCTCAGACCGCATTAACCAAGGACTTGGCGAACCTGCGTGATCAGTCTGAAATCAAACCAAGCTTGCAGCTCTTGAGGCCAAGCGTACATTGCTCGTGCAGATTCAGGCTGGACAAGTTAATGTCGAGGAGATGCTGCAGACAACAAAGAACGCTGTTCGAAGAATAAACCAAGCATTGGGTCTCTCCCCTGAAGAGTCCGAAGGTGATGATGATGATGATGAAGACAAAGACGACGGTGAGAATTCAGGGAACGACGGCAGGACTGACAGAGCTGGTGCGTCGAGTTCTGGTCGTAGCCCTAAATGTTAATGCCCTTTCCAATCTGTGATTGATGTAGTTTTTATTGTCTGGCGAGAGCCAGACTTGTTTGTTAGTGGACAGAAGTCTGGTAAAGACTTTCTGGTCCTTGGCCGGTTTGTTTGGCATTTTGAACACTCTGCAAATTTCTGTCAGCCGTATTCGGCATTTTATCAATTTACAATTGAATGTATATATGCTACTTTAGATCTTGTTCAGTGACTATATTTAGTTTGAACTCTTGACCTTTTTGTTTGCATGTGTTTATAGCGTTCGTGCCTTGTGATTGGGAGTTTTCTGAAGTTTGAACTTTATTAAGTTCGTTTCTCCGAGAGTCTGCCCAAATGTTTTTAACTTAGCCTTTCGTTAGGAAGAGGTCATAAGTTGTAGGTAGTCTGACCGAATAGTGGTCGTTTAGAGTTTTGGCCGAATCGTTGCTCTGTGCGTATAACTTTGCTTATCGTTTCGATAGTTGAAAGTTGTTGCATGGCTTTGTAGATTGGCTCTGGCCGAGTCGTTGGCCTTGTGAACGACTTCTCTTATTTTCGTGGAAGCCTTTTCACATGAAAGTTTTTGTTTTGTGAATGACTCCTCTTATTTGCCGTGGAAGTCTTATCACGTGAAAGTTATTGTATTGTGAATGACTCCTCTTATTTGCCGTGGAAGTCTTATCACGTAAAAGTTTTTTTTTTTTTAGAAAAACTTTGAAAATTCACCTTTTGGTAAGGTCTTTTGCCTTTATGAAGGTCTTACCTAGCCTACAGGGGCCTCTCACCACCCTCCTTGTTTTTTATGTTGGAGCACGTAAAGTGATAACATGAAAAGAGTTTTCGGTGAGTTGCATACAGAACACATATAACCAAATAAGGAGTGTGTCCGTTGTGGGATTCGAACCCACAGCCGCGAAGTTGAAGAACTTCGAGCTCTACCAGTTGAGCTAAACGGATCTGACCTTGTTCAGGTCATTAGTACCATTTAGAGAGAATATATAATAAATGTAAGAACTTTTCATAAAGATAAAAGGTAAGTGTAAGATAACTAATCGTTTTACCACTTAAAAATGATACCTTTTGAGATGAACCATATTCCAACTGTTCGGGACAGTAGAGCCGTCTGGTCGTGCTAAATGATAAGACCCTTTACCGACCGAAGCAATTACCTTGTAGGGGCCTTCCCAGTTAGGACCAAGCTTGCCTGAATTTGTTTCTTGTGTGCTCTGGGAGACTTTTCTGAGTACAAAATCCCCGACTTGGAAACTTCATACGCGTAGTCCCCGATTGTAGTACTGCTCGATACGTTCTTTTTTAGCGACTACTCGTACAAGGGCTAGCTCTCTGCGTTCTTCGAGGAGGTCCAGCTCTTCAGATAGATTGACTGAGTTTGATTCCTCAGTGGCATGTGCGTATCGTAAGCTGGGCTCTCAGATTTCAACTGGGATTAAAGCATCTGCACCATACACTAATGAGTAAGGAGTTTCTCCGGTACTCATTTTTATAGTTGTGCGGTAATCCCATAATACTCCAGGTAATTCCTCTACCCAACATCCCTTTGCCTGCTCGAGGCGCTTTTTAAGGGACTCAACGATGATTTTGTTGGTAGATTCCGCCTGTCCATTTGCAACAGGATGATATGGAGAAGAAGTGATCCTTTTGATGTGCAGATCATCAAGGAACCTAGTCACTTTCTGGCCGATGAATTGCGGGCCGTTGTCCATGACTATTTCCTTAGGAGCTCCAAAGCGACACACGACAAAACGCCAGGGGAAGTCAACAACTTCCGTTTGTCGTATCCTTGAGTATGTTGCCGCTTCGATCCACTTTGTAAAGTAGTCAGTGATGATCAGTAAGAATCGCACCCCCTTGGTGCTGTGGGAAGAGGTCCAATGATGTCCATCCCCCATTTCATAAAGGGCCACGGGGAGATTATTGAATAGAGTGGCTCTGCTGGTTGGTGGAGAAGATGAGCGAACCTTTGGCATTTGTCAAACTTCTTGACAAACTCGTTCGTATCTTTCTCCATCTTGTCCCAATAATAGCCTGCACGAATCAGCTTCCGGGTTAGTGCCTTACCTCCGGAATGATTTCCGCAACAGCCTTCGTGGACCTCTCTCATTACGTAATTGATCTGATTAGGTCCAAGGTATTTTGCAAGGGGTCCTGCGAACATCCTCTGGTAAAGCTCGCCGTTGAGAATTGTATATCGGGCAGCTTTCACTCGGAGTTTCCGTGCAGTTTTTGCATCTGCAGGTAGGGTTCCATGGATAAGATAATTTGTTATCCCATTCCGCCAGTTCCAAGTAGCGTTGATGGTATTGACTTCGAACTTTTCTTTATCCATGGTCGTGTAGAGAAGTTGGACAACAGCTGAAGAGCTGGCCGCCCCTATCTCTGCCACTGATCCCATGTTTGCAAGAGCATCGGCTTCATGGTTCTCTTCCCGTGTAATCTGGACTGCTTCTCATTCGCCAAGCTGTGCTAGGAGCTCTTTCACTCGGGCGAGGTATATTTGCATCCTGGACTCTCGTGCAATGAAACCTCCATTGATTTGATTGACCACGAGCGGAGAGTTGCTTTTTAGCTTGACGATGGTTGCTCCATAACTTCGGGCTAGTTCCAATCCTGCAATAACGGCCTCATATTCGGCCTCATTGTTAGTAATAAATGGGCACTTGATAGCCTGCCTTACCGTTGCGCCAGACGGAGCGACAAGAACCAGTCCAAGGTCGGACCCTTTGACACTCGAGGAGCCGTCTGTGTGAAGGGTCCATGCGCCGGGAGCCTGTCCTGCATAAAGAATAGATTCCCTTTCTGCCTCAGGGTATATGTTAGTGCTAAAGTCGGGTACGAAGTCTGCTAGGACTTGCGATTTTATTGCTACACTAGGCTGATAGGTTATATCAAATTCAGATAATTCTATAGCCCATTTCACCAGCCTTCCTGAAAATTCAGGTTTGTGCAGAACATTTCGCAAAGGAAAAGTTGTAACTACTGCTATCGAATGACTTTGAAAATAAAGGCGTAACTTACGAGCAGCAGTTACTAGTGCCAATGCTAATTTTTCTAAAGGTTGATAGCGTGTTTCTGCATCAATTAGAGCTTTGCTGATGTAATAGATAGGAAGTTGCTTACCTTTGTCTTCCCGAACTAACACAGCGCTTACCGATGACTCTGAGACTACCAAATAAATCAGCAGTTGTTCTCCTTCCTGAGGCGTGGAGAGCAGTGGAGGATTGGATAAATACTTTTCCAAATCCCTCAATGCTTGCTGACATTCGGGAGTCCATTCGAACTCCTTGTTTTGTTTTAGGACATCGAAGAAACTTTTGCAACGGTCAGATGACCGGGAAATGAACCTGCGTACAGCTGCCACTCTCCCTGTTAGTTTCATGACATCTTTCCTGTTGTGAAGTACATCTGGGATAGATTCAATAGCTTTAATTTGAGCGGGATTGACTTCAATGCCATGCTGAGAAACAATGAATCCCAGAAACTTCCCTGATCCGACTCCGAAAGCGCATTTCTCTGGATTCAGCTTCATGTTATGCTGATCCAGGATTCGGAAAGCTTCCTTCAGATGTGCAAAATGGTCCTCTGCTCGTTTAGATTTTATCAGCATGTCATCGATGTACACTTCCATAGTCTTTCCGATATGGTCGTGGAACATTCGATTGACTAGACGCTGATAGGTTGCACCTGCATTTTTCAGTCCAAAAGGCATAACTTTGTAACAGTACGTACCTCGACAGGTGATAAATGCTGTTTTCTCTTGGTCTTCGGGATCCATCAATATCTGGTTATACCCGAAGTACACGTCGAGAAAGGTTAGCACCTCGTGTACGGCTGTTGCATCGATCAGTTGATCTATCCTGGGAAGAGGATATGAATCCTTCGGGCAGGCTTTGTTTAGATTTGTGAAGTCAATGCAGACTCGCCACTTGCCGTTCTTTTTAGGTACGACAACCACGTTGGCTAACCAGTCTGGGTATTTGACTTCACGTACTGAACCGATTTTCAACAGCCGGTCGACCTCGTCGTTGATGACCTGGTTCCGAAAGGCTCCTTGCTGGCGTGTCTTTTGTTTCACCGGGCGGTGATACGGATCAACGTTCAACCTGTGAGTAATGATGTCAGGAGAAATACCTGTCATATCTGCGTGAGACCATGCGAATGTTGTATGCCGCTCCTTGAGAAACTGGAGGATATCTCCTCGTAGGCGCTCGTTCAGCTCGGTCCCTAGATATATCTTCCGCTCTGGCTTGTCGGCGAACAGTTCTTCAGGTTCCAAAGCCTCCACTGTTGGCATGTGGCTTTCTCTTTCTTCCATCTTCGTGATGAATTCCGGGACCTCGTACTTAGCATCTTCAGGTGGTATGTCTGGCCCCGGTCGCTATAATTGCTATTTGTTCTCTTAGGGCAGTTTGAGAGCCACATAATAGCAATCTCGGGCAGAGCGTTGCTCTCCTCGAACCTCACGTACTCCCCATTCGGATGGGAACTTCAATACCTGATGATAAGTAGAAGGAACAGCTTGCATGTCGTGGATCCAAGGTCTGCCCAATATGATATTGTAGGCTAGATCCGCATCGACAACATGGAAAGTTGTTTCCTTTGCTACCCCTTCGGCAAGAGTCGTGAGGGTAATCTCCCCGAGAGTCTTCTCATTCAGGCTCGTTAACGTTTACCCTTGAAGTGTAACGATCACAAACGTCCGTCCAGCTGACTGCTGGGGATTCGCGGAGAGATTCATACAATCGACGTGTAACTGTGGAGCTTCCCATATCCAGACCGTAAGTAAACGCGATTATCGCCCACTTGTCCGGCATTTCGGGGAGTACTGCTCGCTCTTCCTGGAAGCGGTTTGTATATATTGGCGAAGAGATTCACCGTGCTTCTGCTTCACTTCGAAAATATTCGCTATGCGAATATTTTCCTGATTTCCCCTTGCGATAGTTCGTTGAGAGTTGCTTTCTGCCATGTTAGTTGTAGAGCAAAAAGGTAGACGAAAATAGATATAATGTTAAAGATAAACTATTAACCTACGAAGGCTATTGACCGGCTCCCACTGTGGTCGCCAAATTGTTTAACCTAGATCCGATTTTAGGCCAATTAACAATTAAATTTGTATTTGCGGGGTCACGATCAATAGTTGAGATTAAGAGCTTATATGATGAGCTGAGATGATAACAATATGCACATATGAGCTAATAAAAGTAATGCGCAAAATGTAGACAAGGAGAAGTAACCGTATCGTATCACTAGTCCTCGGAGAGAGTTCTTCGATATCAGTTGCTCTTCAGAAGAGGAAAGTAGAGAACTAAATAAGAACAAAAGGAATAACTGAGCAAGATCGAGAGAGAGAGTATCCTTATTGATATTCCAGATAGGAAGTAAAAGTTGTTCTACAATCGATTAATGCGAATGCTATTTATAAGCCTGATAGGCACCCGTTAGGATTTCTGTAGCCGCTGGGCGTGGATCCGTCTGGATAAGTAACTGCCGGTCACATATCTGTTGGAGTCATAACCGTTGGTTTGTAATGATTTCCTTAATGACCATTTATAGATTGATCGTGTTAATAACTGCCCATTTAAACCGTGTTGACCGTTGACATGCTTCATAGTTCTTTCAGGTCTGCTCGTGACGAATGTCTGTCCATTGGATGTCTGTCCGTTTGAAATGTTTGTCCGTGCCACGTGGAAGACACGTGTCACCTTTTTAAGCCTAGTCAGCTTTTATCTAATACACATATGAAAAAACTATAATAAATGGGGATGATGATTAAATGATGAGCTAATAAAGATAGTACTCCTAGCGCTCATGTCGATGAATGCATCCTAAATCTTCTTAGATTTGCAAACTCTTAAGCCAAGTATTTTGATATCCTCTTTCCTTAACAATCTCCAAGTATGAGGAAATGAGCCCCTAACGTGAATAATTTGATCGCTGATATGTTAGATGTGATAAGTCTCATAAAAATGCCAGGAAAAAAGAACATGAACATGTGCCGAATAGAAGACAAAATGCTAGTAAGATTTTAGTCCACCAGAATTTCAGTCTTTTATTGACAATTCCCACAATAATTATACGAAGGATCTATCAACCTTATACTTATTTAGTTAAGAGCATATACTGAAATTCGTTTGAAAAGGATGTATTTTTTGAATAACATTTGTGTTATTTGTCCGAAATCTACTTCTAGATTGTTTTTGAGTTCTAGAAATTGGTTTCAGAAAACTATGTTTTTTTGTAATCCGAAGCCAATTTTCATTTGTGAAACAAAAAAAGAGAGTCAAGACAAGTTCAAGCTCAAATTGTTGAAGATAAAAGAATGCTCCACAAAAACATAGCACACTTTCTTTTCTTATTATCTATTTGCATTTTCCACAATTTGTAAGCAATTAGCTACACTATTACATTAGGTTAACTAACATAAATTTGGAGCAAAGTACTGGAATTTGGAGAACCCATCTAACATCAATTTTACGATAGTTTTCAAAAGAGTACCTTGTTACGTCGTGAATCACTCACTTTACTATTTTATAATTTTACATTGGATGTTCAGACTTTTTACATAAAATGTGTGTTCCCGAAAAAAAAAATCAAATGAGTTTTAAAAAGAATAAACCAAAATCGCGCTACTAAATATCCACTGACAAAATATTCTCATGCATTTTCTTCTCTATTTATCTTTTTTATCTCACTGTAAAGACAATATTTTTTAAGCCATTTTAATGGAGTTTCTAGATCGACGTGTCCTACAGTCAATTTAGTACCACGAGATGTTTCATTCTGTCGCTTTATCCCAATAGTTGCGCTATAAAGTAGAAATAAAGTTAAAGAGAGGGTTTTGATTGTCAACATAATATGCTGCGTTACGCCAAGAAAATGACAAAACTCGACAGAAGGCCAATTTTGAAGAAGTGCTGAATTTTTATCATATTTAGATTTCTATCTTGCAACTTGATGTGTATCACAATTCTATCAGTCCTATAAATTGTCGGTCAAAAAAATATTTTCAACTTCTAGAAGAGCTTACATAAAAAAGATTGAAATTTAGGAAACTTTTTAGAAATAGCACCTCAAAAAAAATCGATATTTAGAAAACTTTTTAGTAATAGCACCTGTTTACAAAGGAGACCGTAATTTTTTCTTATACCTATAGCACAGTCTTAATTTTAATATGTAGGCTCTCCCTAAAAAAATTATAGTCGTCACTGTCCCCATCTCCGCCACAGAACCGCCGGCATCCACCCTCAATCGCCGGATTTTTTGTATCACCAAAGTTACTTTTGTCGATTTTATCTATAATATTGCTTTGGACAAATTTATACAAACAAATTTATTTCAAAAAAATAAATTATACATGAATATACATAGAGAAATACGTAGACAATGAGAGAAATATAAAAATTTACACACAAACAACTGAAACTTTATAGAAACATCCATAATATTGCACACATATGAAAATTTATACAACTTTATTCATTGTACATACGCACGTATACAAATTTATACAACGTTATACACGTTTAGAGAAGTGTATAAACTTGTATAATATATATATATATATATATATATATATATATATATATATATATAAACTCGTAAAAAGAATCTTATACAGTGTTTTGGGTAGCTTTTACACAAAAGCTTAATAAAAAAACCAGATCTATAAAATTTTTTATAAGAAAAATACCATACCTAAACATTATAAAAAAATAAAGCATCGACGGTAGAGGTACACGTCGGCGGCAACTGGGATGAGTGACAGTGGAAGAGATGTGATGCAAGGGGTGGGAGAGGAGGCAGCAGTGGCAGGGGAGAAGGAGAAGAGAGGAAAGAGTTAGGGTCTAGGGTTTCTTTTGAAGAGAGTGGGCTAGGACTTTTTGTAAAGAGGATACTAAGGTGTGTAATTTATGTTTCAAAAAAAGGCATAAGTGGGCAAACTCAAAATAGCAGCTCATATTCGTAATTTTGTTGCACTGAGTATCTCTCCATGTAAAAATCTCTAAAATTCATCTGTGTACAGCTGTATTTTCATCTTTCCCAAACTGCACTTGTAATATCGATCACTGAATATGTTGTTATTCTTTTGGTTGTGACGAGTGACGACCAATATCATACTTAATTGAGTTCGTTTAGAAGTAAAACAATTGAACATTCGAGCTCACTATATTTATCAACAATATTGTTTAAAAAATAAATTTACATACTAAATAGTATTTTCTTCATTATATTTTATGTGGAGGATTTTTTTTTTTTTGGTCAGTTCAAAAAAGAATGAAATATTTTTATATTTAATAATAATTTAATTTTATGAGATAATTCATAAACATACAAATTCTTTAGATTTGGTTTAAGGAAAAATAACACTACATGACCATATTGTTTTTTCTTAACCATTTTTTCCAAATAACCCTAAATAAACATTTAACACCGCTCCGTAACTTTTGTAGCCACATTTACGGTTTCTATATCCTCTTCTTCTTTCCTTCTCTTCCCCCTTTCTAGGATTTCTACTAACTCCCCCGCCACTTCGTGCACTCTCCTTCGCCGCTTCTCCCTCCTGCCGACGACGGATCAGGTGCAACTCTGCCGCTACGACTGGAACAGGGTTGAAGAAAACTCCGGCGAACTCATTGTTGCGCCAAAACGCACACGCAAGTATACGTGGTCGACAAGTAATAAAGTGATAAATCGAGTATCGTTCCCACGAGGACTATTCAGACTGAATTCTAGCAAACAATTTATATAAACTATTCAGGGATCCTTTTCCAATAGTGAGGATTTTAGTAACTAAAGAACAGTAATTAAAGTGGTAATGGTGAATTCAAACAATTGACCAAAAATAGGTTGTTATCAGTAATAAGGAGACGGTCCAGGGTCAGAGTTACGAACAATCCAGTTGAGTTTTCCAATTGATACCACTTTTTAAATCCCGGATTACTAACTAACAGAGTAAATGTACCCGTGAAAACCTTTCGATTCTTCACAGTCTATGCATGCTACTCCAATCCCTATATGTCTATAGGTTGAATCACGTGCACGCATTAACGAACTCTATAATTAGTTAAACTGTGCAAGCAAGTATATGTCTATCCTACTCACAAATTGGTTCCCCGATGCCCGGGTTCACAAACTAGTCCTATTCTTTCTTATTACGTAATTAAATTCCTCTTTCGAGTTCAATCTAAAAACCATAGATAATGCGTAATAATCGGGCCCTGACAATTACACAAGTGAAATCAAGAAAGAATAAGTAATCCGTTATGGGATTCAATTAATGGAAATCAATCTTCAAACATCAACCTTCATGAAATACTCTAACCCTAGAACGATAGATTTAGCCACGCATACTCATAATAACAACACAAGGATTTGATGAAATAATGATGTAATAGATTAATTGAAGGAAGAAAAACCCTTGTTCAAGATGTTATGAGCTCTCCAATTTGCTCCAAACTCTGAACCCCTATCAAAAACTAAGTAAAAGAGTATTTATAGGGTTTACAAACACCTAGTAATAAGTTAGACCCAAGCCTAGACGAAATAGGAAGTTCCAAAATCTCCAGGGGTGCTATAACAGGCGCCCCGCGCCTCGTAACGCGCGACCCAAGGCAGAACCCGTCGAAATCTGCACGCTTTTGGGGCGCGGCACGCTGGGAATCGCGCCAGGCAGTGGGGCGCGGTGGGGGGCGCGCCACGTGCCCTACAACGCCAGGCCAATTTCGTGTTTTCTTGCTCCTTTGCTCGCTTCGTGTCGTTCCTTCGTGTGCTCGATCCAATCTTCAATCAAAATCCAATCTTTTCTTGCTCGATCATGCTCTTTAAAGCTCCAATTGCACTTCATAACAACCTACATACACACGACATAAAATTAGTGCAAAGCCACATTAATAAACTATAAAACGCGCGAATAAAGTACTCAAACGTGAGGAAATATTAAGGAAATATAGGCATAAATTGCCAAACATCACCCCACACTTGAACCTTTGCTCGCCCTCGAGCAATCACAAATAACTTCCCAACCTAGGTAGAACAGGTCTGCCTATGACTATGGTTGATATTGACCATTGAACAAATGCACACATGACTACTATGGGTCCAACAAATATGCCAATAATTTCACAACTCAAAAACATGAGAACAACCACCCCAAGATAGCTCAAATGCACAAACTCAACTCATTGTAACCATGCTCCCACAAAATCACACCTCTCTACTCAACCAAGAAGCCATCAGCTTCACCTTTTTCATGCAAACCATGTGCCCTCACCAATATGAAGCAAAAGAGTGCCCCTCAAAGATCACACACAACAATAGATATCATGAATAGAACGGGGCCAATAACAAACGAATTCACTCACTCTCATGAAAGTCTCACATGTCACACACAATGTACCATAGGCTTGCCCGTAGTGTAGGACTCCACTAATGTAAGCTCACTCCAATCGGGATTAACTATGACTTTAAAAAGGTTGTAATGTAGGCTAAGGGGCGGGGAGGATACATATGGTAATAGTGACTACCTCCCTAAGCACTTTAATACATCACAATTATATCAACACAATTTTCATCAAAGCCACCCAATCAACAACTATCACACACACCTTCTCAACAACAAGTAGCAATATTTTCTTTTAAGCACACACTAGCAAGGAATGGATATTCTTTTCTCTTTATTTCTTTTTCCACAATTTTTTTCTTTTCTTTTCAACTTTGCTCTTTTTTTGTTCTTTTCAATCTCATTACTCTCCAAACCTTGCCAATGCTTTTCACTACTTCACAAATTATTTCAAATATTCCCCTCATTGGTTCCACTAAAAAACCTCCCAATATTCAACCACAACTCCACAATAAAACAACATTATCAACTAAAGTGCTTAAGGAGTAAAGGGCCAAAAGAGAACAATTTAGAACAAGTGGGTAGGCTCGGGGTGTGGGTGCCAACAAAAAGGTCAAAGAATTCACAACAATCAAGTCCAAGGTGTATATGTAAGGGTAGGCAAATTAAAAGAAGGCCTGTATCATTTCCCGACTAGAGTAAACCTAGGATTTCGCTTTGCGCACACACGGGGCAAGTTCTAGATATTAATATGCAAACATGGAGCAAACAATAATATGCCTCACACACACATTGCACATGATCCACACAAAAAGGTTCCATCAACAACTCTCAATCAAGCATCTAGAGTGCAACTTGTGGAAAATTAAGCACTAATGCACAAAGGTTCACAATAAAGTCACGCAAGTGGACTCAAGCATCTCAAGAGGGTTATTCCATTTTTTTCTAGGCATTCATCATAATTTAAAACCCAAGGACACCACAAATAGCACATGCAATCAATTCAAGTCACCGGTATCAAACAAATCAAAGGCACCTAGCATTCTACCTATTTCCTTCGTCTAGGGTCACCTCTACTAACTATTCTAATCCTAAAAAAAAATAAAAACTACCCGGTTCAAAGGTCTCCTCGTGGAAAAGAACCGAGGCCATAAGAAAAACTACGGGGTGGATGACATGTACCACTAATAAAAACTAAAAGGAAAATCTTTTTGGAATTTTTCATTGGTTTTCTAATTTTTTTCAATTTTTTTCATATATTAAAGCAAGAAACAAATCAAAATAAAGTCAAGTGACAAAAGAAAATTCTACGGTACATGCATCCCTAACCTCAAAAATAAATAAAAGGGTAGTTCCCCACCCCAGACTTAAACTAAGCACTGTCCTCAGTGCTAAAAATAAGAAAGTGCAAGGTAAAGAAAACTTCCCTGAAGATTCTAGTCCTTGGTGCTAGCATCCTCCAAGCTTCCATATAGTATGAGGTACTCAGACTTCCCCCAACAGGTCATCAACATTAGGCAAGGGTGAGGACACCTCACACTTAGCCTCGACATTACATGAACCTGCAATCCAAGAAAAAATAAAAACTATGTGACACTATAAATAAAATAATACAAGTACAAACTCGGGTTGCCTCCCGAGAAGCGCCTTAGTTAACGTCGTGGCACGACGACACTTCTAGCTCACTTCCAGCATTTATGTCTTCTCTTCTTACTACGAACTTTTGCTTTCTTCCCTTCTTTGAGAGAACCCCTCTTCAACTTCACATGTGGTGTACTTCCATGTTCTTGTCTGACACATTCAATCATAGAGCACTCTTCAACCTTAGCTATGTGCTCCTTCTCAGTATACACCTTGAAAGTAACCTTTTCTCAATGCGCTCTAACAGTCATCTCACCCAGCTCCATGTCAATAATTGCCTTCGAGGTAACTAAGAATGGTCTCCCCAAAATGATCTGAGCTTCTCGGTCCTCTTCATAATCTAGGACTACAAAATCATCAGAGAATGTAAACTTACCAACTTTAAGCAACACATCCTCCAACTTACCATCAGGGTAAGTGAGTGATCCATCTGCCATCTTAAGAGTAACTGAAGAGGGCTTGATTGCTCCTAGCCCTAACCTTTTGCAAACAGAGAGAGGCATGAGATTTATGCTCGCACCCAAATCACACAAGGCACCAGTGATATTATGCCCTCCAATGGTACAAGGAATAGTAAACCTCCCAGGATCTTGAAGTTTTGGAGGTAGCTTGCTCAAGATTGTGCTACACTCCTCAACTAACTCAACTGTATCTATCTCTTGAGGCTTTTTCTTCTTGACTAAAATCTCTTTTAAGAACTTCACAAAGGATGACATCAATTCAAACACATCAGTCAAAGGAATATTAACTTGAAGTTCTTTCAACATACTCACAAATTTTTGATACTAGACCAGATCCTTCGATGGTATAAGTCTCTGCGGGAATGGTGGAGGCGGCAGAGGTGCCTCCATTCTCTCTTCTTTCTTCTTTACCTTCTCCACTTTTTCAACTGTTTTTATTTCAGCTGTATCCTCGGACTTGGCCATCAACTCTCCTTGTTCAATTAAAGTCACTGCAAGACATTGTTCAGGCTCTTTTTTAACAGATTGTTCAGGCTATCCTACTCACAAATTGGTTCCCCGATGCCCGGGTTCACAAACTAGTCCTATTCTTTCTTATTACGTAATTTAATTCCCTCTTTCGAGTTCAATCTAAAAACCATAGATAATGCGTAATAATCGGGCCCTGACAATTACACAAGTGAAATCAAGAAAGAATAAGTAATCCGTTATGGGATTCAATTAATGGAAATCAATCTTCAAACATCAACCTTCATGAAATACTCTAACCCTAGAACGATAGATTTAGCCACGCATACTCATAATAACAACACAAGGATTTGATGAAATAATGATGTAATAGATTAATGGAAGGAAGAAAAACCCTTGTTCAAGATGTTATGAGCTCTCCAATTTGCTCCAAACTCTGAACCCCGATCAAAAACTAAGTAAAAGAGTATTTATAGGGTTTACAAACACCTAGTAATAAGTTAGACCCCAGCCTAGACGAAATAGGAAGTTCCAAAACGCTCCAGGGGTGCTATAACGGGCGCCCCGCGCCTCGTAACGTGAGACCCAAGGCAGAACCCGTTGAAATCTGCACGCTTTTGGGGCGCGGCGCGCTGGGAATCGCGCCAGGCAGTGAGGCGCGGTGGGAGGCGCGCCACGTGCCCTACAGCGCCAGGCCAATTTCGTGTTTTCTTGCTCCTTTGCTCGCTTCGTGTCGTGCCTTCGTGTACTCGATCCAATCCTCAATCAAAATCCAATCTTTTCTTGCTCGATCATGCTCTTTAAAGCTCCAATTGTACTTCATAACAACCTACATACACACGACATAAAATTAGTACAAAACCACATTAATAAACTATAAAACGCGCGAATAAAGTACTCAAACGTGAGGAAATATTAAGAAAATATAGGCATAAAATGACAAACATCACTCATCCATCGTGACTGGAAAACCTGCAGATTTGGTGCGACCTCCGAGCTCTGGTGAGCTGCTGCAGCAGTTCCGTCGTGCATCAAATCTGCAGCTGCTCTGCCGGGCATGTTTCCTTATTTTCTTCTATTTTCTTTTTTGGATAAATGAATTTATACACAAGCTATTCTATAAAAATGTGTATACACTGTAACAAAAAAAGTGTGTATACACTAAAAATAACTATAAATCTGACTATATACACCGTAATATTGGTTGTAGATATCGTGTATACGTGAGAAGACCATTTGTATATACCATGATAATTATTTTTACACATTGTGTATTCGTTTTGTGTATACTGTTTATGAAAATGAAGGGCTAGTTAAAAGTAAGGGGATGAGAGTAGACTGACTATTATAATAATTATCTCATTTGTTAAACCACTAGTTTCAAAGTATCAAAGGTATATGTTTATTTCTTAAACTTCGTGCTCAATCAACCAAGTTTCATATAAGTTGGGACATGAGTAATAAATTGTTACAGGGACTTAAATAAATATGAGATTTTTACACAAGTATACAATACTAGAGGTCTATTCTACATAAAATAGCAGTACTTTTCAATTTACAAAATATAGCTATATTGTATTTACACTTTATAGAATAATATAAAAAATTGGATAGCTAAAATAAGTCAAAATGATTTGTTTCAAGCGAGATATGAGGGAGTATATATTGTATATTTGTATGTGTTTAGAGGAAAATAAATAGTCTGATAGTGGTGTGATTTTAAAAAAAGTTAAATTAGAGTATGTTTTGTGTAAAATCTTCCATAATTAAAGCCTATATTTATGAGTTTTAATTTATTTGTTTAATTATCCTAAATAATTATGTTTTGTAGACAACCTATTAATATATATATATATATATATATAATATTCAAGTATCTATTTGATTATTCTTGTATATATTTTGTATTCCTAAGTATATGTTTGTATCTATTCATGGAAACAAAGCATATATATTTTTGTATAATCGAGTATCTATATGTATCATCATGTATATTATTGTATTTTCATGTATGGCGGTTGTTTTCCCATGAATACCCATGTTCCAAAAGCGTGGATGGCTTTATAAATTTATATTTTTATTGTAAATTTTCATCCACCATTATGAATTTTTAAGTAATTATTGCCAGTATGTTTCTTTGTGTGGCTAGCTTTAATATGTTGGCATCTACTCATGGAAACAAAGTGTATATATTTTTGTACAATCGAATATCTCAGTGAATCTTCATGTATATTATTGTATTATGTATGTAGTTTTTATTTTCATGAAAATTTATGTATAAAAATATCTCTAAGTGTAGCTGGCATTTGAGATTTGTATTTTTATTGTACAAGTTCCTCTGGAAAATTCAAAAAGTACACAAAGCACATTCAACTGAACATATTCAATTGCACATCTGTGAAAGTTTTCTTTAAGTCTTTGGCAATATCCACAATAATTTCCGGCCCCGTGAGAATTTGTTCTTAATACTTATTGACAGAGACAAAGAAAGTACAATCCTACAATGAAAACAAACTGGCAACAAGGTGTATATACAAATTTTTACATGTATATACGAATGAAATAAATGAATATACATAATGACTATAACGTAAATATACAAAGTTATACATGAATATACAAATAGACATTAAATAGTTAACAAAGCAATTTCTATAGATACAAAATTAAACATATTGTACATGCAAAACATATGCATTGACATAGTAAACACCATAAAAATTTATGAAAATAATCATTTTTTTGGTGTAATTTTTTAGGATGAAAAAAATTATACAACTAATTAGACAAATACTCACATACCTCCTTCGAAGACTGAAAATTTGTCAAACCAACAGAAGATTTTCAATTTTTTCAAATATCATCAACAACAGAATTATCTTGAATTTTAACAGGTGAGGGCAATAATTCTTCCTTTTTAGACATTACTAAAACAGACAAAACACAATTGGGGCATAAATGAGAGAATTGGATTGAAACAAAACCTTGATGCTCAAGAAATTTTAAAAGAGAAATGATCATAAAAATGGCGAATTCTTTGTTGGAGAAAGAGGCGGAGATTGGGAGAATCGCACATATTTAGAGAAATAGTGATTTTCGGAGAAGTTATTTTAAGAGTGTGTTTTGTGATCTTCCATAATAAAAGCATATATTTAAGGATTTTAATTATAATAAATAGCTATGTTTTATGCAAACCTATTATTGTTTGTTATATTTGATAATATTCTTAAAGAGTATTTATGTTAGATAACTAAATGCTTTAACTAGTTTATTTGTGTAACTTCTCCAATAAATATCAAGTTTTGCACAAAATAGACTGATATGGCGTTGTTGTTACAGTTTATCCACCTTAAATAAATTTTTTATAATTTTGGTTCCCGTTAGGTAAAGTTCATGGCGACCGACAAAGGGAAACTGCCGGTAATTTCCAAATCGCATTGCTTGTAATATCTGGCGAAGCACCGAAGCCAAGCAAGAAAGTTTTCTTATAGGATGAAAATTGTAAGACTTTTCTTATTGTGGTCAAATTTTTGACAGGACACCACAAGTGTCTTATTTCTATAAATTACTAAATTAATAGAGAAATATTCCCTCCGTTTCAAAAAGGATGAACCTTTGCGGAGTAGGAGGGTCAAATTGACTAATTTTCAACGTGAATTTGCATATTAAATTTTTTAACTTTTTAAAATAAAATTTACATATTTAGAAACTACATGAAAAATACTATAAGTCACAATCGTTAACAATTCAAAATAGTTAAAAATATTTATAAGACATGTGGTCAAACATAATCTTGTTTGACCCTTCAAATAGTAATAGGTTATCCTTTTTGAAACAGAGGAAGTAACATATAGCCATTTACAACAGTGGCCCTACATTAGATTGGCCACCGTGCAATTTCCACAAATGCTAGCCAAAAGTTAAGCAACATATTAAAAAAGAATTAGGATATTCAGTAATTCTAAACCTAAAAAATAGCAAAACTGACAGCATAGTAGTAACAAAAAACAACCTAAATAGTGGAAGAATCTCAGCATTCTCTACCATATATATATATATATATATATATATATATATATATATATATATATATATGAGAACACAATCTTTCCATTCCTTCTTTTATCTGGTTCTATGTCATTCAAAATATTTTGAATGCACATTTATTAAACTTTCAATCTTCGTTTATCTTATCTAGTTCAAAGAATGCGTATTACATGTGTATTTTTACTTTTAAGTTTATAAGTCTGGAATATCGACTGCATATTCGTAATACTCGTATTATATTTTATGCATATGTGTCTGTAACATATGAATGATAACCAATATATTTGATAAATATTAATTATAAATACTGGGTGCATATTAATATATATTGTATAAGATATTTATGTGAAGCTGTGCATATATCATGACATAATACTTGTATAAGTTTGTTAAAAGTGTTTATGGTTCATCTTGAATATTTTTTTGTTAATCTCGCTTAAAGGGTGACAATGTAACTCTGGAGATTTTGAGTTGCGAATATGGAATATTGATGGAAACAACTTCAACAATTTCGACACAACTACCAAACAAAGCTCATATTAGTTCCTTTATTTACGGAAAAAAAAAATGCTTCAAGAGAGTACAATCGCTGTTTTTTTTTTTTTGGCCATCAATGGTGATTTTATGGCTAGCTTCGGAGTATGAACATAGGCGGTGTTTAAATTGAAGAAGTTGTTGTAATTAGAGAAGATGGTTCGAGAGGTTATTATGTGAAGAATTAATTACTTGTTGGACGTAAAAATGGATTGATGGCTTTAGCTTCCATGGTTGACAGTGGCTTAAGATTAAGGAAGATGTGTTACTGTTGAATTTTCTCTGGGAGTAGATGAAGCTTTAGGCAGCCTCGTAGGAGTGAATGATCTAGGATTTATTTTTATTCTTTAATCTGATCCTAATCATCAATATCCCACCAAAATAGGCTAGGCGCCAAATATGTATTTGTGTTTCATTAACTAAATGGCTATTAAAAGTTGAATACGTATGGCTAAGTTCTATAAAACATAACTAAGGTAGAATGTGTTTATTTTGTGTTTATGACTCTTATAAATGTTTGGTCAGTTAACAAAAGTATACAAGCTAACAAATTTCTTTACACAAAAATTTCAATATTTTACCATTTACAAAACATAGCAATATTTTCTTTTCAAAACATAGCAAAAATATATAAAAGGGTGCTAAAAATCCTAGATCTTCCTCCTACCACCCCCCAGCCGCCACTCCAATCACTACCACCATCGGTCGGTCGCCGCCGGTCGCCGGAAAGTTTGTTTAATGTGTTTTTTGTGTATTTTTATTGTGTGTATTGTGTATTTTCATTGTATATCACATGTATATTCTTTGTATGTATCGTGCAAATACAATAGACATACAATGAAAGTGTAATAATCATATATGAATGTTATTATTGAATCTCATACATATATATTTGTATGTGTATTGTATTGTATGTATTCAAACATAACTCGTGGATACAACATTCATACACTGGATAAACAAACACTTACACTCATGATTATTGTATGTCAAGTGTATACGCTTTGTATGCATGTTGTATGTTCCTTGTATATACAAAAATACATAGGATATACACCAGTCATACAAAGACAATAAACATGACATACAATATCCATACAAGCTCTATACACAGTGGGAAGTCATGATCTGGACCAAATCAGATATGCCACCGGAGAAGCCACCAAAAAAACGGAAAAAAAGAAAATAAAACAGACGCTTCACTGGCGAAACGAGCAGCACTGACACTGGGAGAAGAGAAATGATGAACAGATGTGAGCATATATTTTAAAAGCCGACGACAGAGCCGCCGGAGCGACGAGACACACAGAGATACCAGTGAAGTCGCCTGTGACGACGGGGCATGGGGGAAGGGACACTGGCGACAATGAGGGGAGGGATAGGTGACATCGACAATGGGAAAGGGGGTGGCACCAACAGTAAAATAGTGGGGGTGGGGTGAGGGGAGATAAGAGGGAGAAGATGAAGAAAAGTTAGGGTTCTTAGAAAATGTTATGTTTGGTAGCATTTTAAAAAGTATTGTTACGTTTGGTAAATGTGTAAAATATTGCTATGTTTTTTTAAAAAAATCCCTAAATTTGACATAGAGCCTGTTTGGGTGGGTTATAAGCAGCTTATTTTTAATGGCTTATAAGTCAAAAAGTGACTTAAAAAAGTCACTTTTTAAGAAGTTAGGATCCTAACTTCTCAAAAAGTGGCTTTTAAGCCACTTATGACTTATAAGCCCAAAAATTTTTAAGTTACCAAACATATATTAATGAGCTTATAAGCTTATAAGTCACTTTTAAGCTCACCCAAACAGGCTCATAGTGTGTAATTTAACCTAAATGTTTATATAATGTAATTTTTTCCAATTAATATGGGATGGACAACTTCCCTGTTATACTAAATTTTGTATTAGTAGGGCTCTTCACCTTTTATTATGGTACTAGAAGAGTAAAGCTCGTGTTAAACACGGGCCCAATGTGTTGGCTTCTACTGTAATGTTTCTCTCTAAAAAGCTTTTGACAGGTTATACAGTAAACATAAGTTTAATGTAACTCAATAATATACAGGTAAAGTGCTCTAAAGTGCTGTGGTGGAGAACATAAGTAACCATGGTGAGAAGACTTTATGAACATGTTTGTTTTTATATCCAATGTCGCAAAATTACATAGTAGTTCTTTACTTAGCCATAGTTACATAATTTAAAGATATATTATATGCCAAGGTATATGAAAATTTGAAGTATCTTTGTGGACACTACAGTTACCCCTTGATTTATGAGCTGCTATCTTGCTACCTATGTTAGTTTAAACTGCAAGTTGGAAATGATCCCGTATCATTCCAAAACCAACCATGGGGTGATAACTCTGCAAACCTGCTAAAATCAAATGAATATTACATTTCATATCTTATAATATGAAGGGTACATAACCAAGAACACAATTGACTATACCAAAAAGAAAAGTAAAGGAACGTTGATTTTCATAATTAATTCATTTACTCAATTTCCAAGAACAACCAGTTACCAAGATTGTTCTAAAAATATTGTGCATGAATTCGTTTTACTTTCTGTAGTGAAACTGAAACCTAAAAATATAATTTCAACTGTGAAATAAACACTGTGACGATCATGAAAGAACTCCCAAATCAGATTTCCTTCTCTCACATTCAAATGCAAATTAGTACATGCAAGTTAGTAATCACATTTAAATGCAAATTAGGGTAAAGAGTATATTGTTCAATTTGGTTAGCTAAGGATAATTACTGTTCATCGTCGAATTTCGTCTTGTTTTCACCGATTCCATCAAACTTTGTGGTGGAACTTAACCAATTCTTGCATATTTTCGATCATCAAGTAAAACATGTACTGTTTCAATTTTTTAAAGTAAAAACTAGAATATGGTTCGTTTGAAAACCCTCATTTCATTTTTCTGATTTGAGTTCATTTTCTAGTGCATTTTCTGGGGTTTTGTGTGGATTATTGCACATAAAATTCAGAATAAATGGGTTTATATCGTTTCTTCGATACCCTCAAAACAATTATGTATAAACTTTTGTAGCGATGTGTACTCATATTTGTAAATGTGTACACATCTTTGCACATATTCTTGATGTGTACACATATAACAATATGTGTATACATATTCTTAATGTGTGTATACATAAGAAAAACTTTAAAAAATTCACTATTATTTTTACACATATTCTTGATGCGTACACATATTTTTATATGTGTACACATATTCCTGATGTGTGTACATAGAAGAAGAAGTTCAAAAAATGCACTATTATTTTTATACATATTCATATATGTGTTCGAAGCTGTGTTCATTTAATCTTACTATGTTATTATTTTTATTTGCTATATAGATACGGTGGTTAGCTCACGTCGTGGGGATCCTAGTGGTAACAGTAACAGGGGTGGCAAAAGAAAGACTGATGGAAGAAGCGAGAGTTCTGAACAGGCTAGCAAAAGAACTAGAACTGTTAGCGATAGATATGTGTGCACCTGTAGATGTTAACCAAATCCTTGAAGAAGTAGATCAACAAGCTGCACTCATAGATAATGGATCAAAAATCAAGGGCTCTGCAACTCATGTAGTGGAAAATAAAAACGACGATGAAGAATGCAATAAGGGAGAGAAGAATACACGTGATGGTGGGTCTGGAGGGAATGCAATTTCTGCAACAGATATGGAGAGAGAAGATGAAAGAGAGACTGGTGATAGAGAAGAAACTGATAGAAAAGAATAGAATGGTGAGGGTAGGGAAAAAGCTGTTAGTGAGAGTATAGAAAAAGTTGTTAGTGGTAGGGATGGAGTAGAAGAAGAAGGATGACAAGGTGTTGCTAGTGGAAGTGATGGAAAAGAAGAAGAAGGACGAGAAGGTGTTGTTAGTGTTAGTGGAAGGGATGATCAAGAAGAAGAATGACGACAAGGTGTTGCTAGTGCTAATAGAGTACAAAAAGTAGGAAGAGAAGGTGTTGATGGAGAACAAAAAGGAGGAAAAGGTGTTGGTGGAGAACAAGAAACAGAAGAAAAATGTGCTACTACGAGTAAATGGAGGATATTGTTGGCGAGAATGTCATAGGATAATGATAATGTTGATGAGGAGTTGGTTAAAGTTAATAATGCTTGGGAGGTTCTGGATAAAGTTGATGATGCTGGGGAGGATGATGAGGAGACGGATGCGGTTGAAGAAGTTGATGCTGCAAAATCAGTTGAGGCAGCCCCAGAAGAGGTACGTGTTTATGTGCACACATATAATATATGTGTACACATATTTTTCAGGTGTACACATATAATAAAGTGTACACATATTTTATATGTGTGCACATATAAATTATTGTGTACACGAATAGATGATGTTTGAAGAAATTGAACTAATCAATATCTCTTAATCATTTGCTGGTTGAGGAGGGCAATATGACTTTCCATCCTGATATGAATCTCAGGAACTTTATGGAGGATCATAGAGAGTTCACCATGACCAAGGTTACACAAAGATCCCCCTTCCATTTCTAGGGTAATAAAGAAGTTTCGACATGCCTTGATCAATCAGGATATGTTGGATGAATTTAAAGAGTCAGTGTTTAGGCACTTGCTGGGTCTGAGTGATAAACTAATTTTTCCTCCAAAATTAGTCCATGGGCTCCGATTGTGTACCATAACATGAAAGAAGACAAATGAGGTATGGGTCAATTTTTAATGGACTTCTTGCTCGGTTTGCACTAACGAATTTGCATTAATGACTGGATTGTCCTGCAATGTTTACCCCAGTGATCTTTATTTGGATGATGTGAAAAAGAAGGGGCAACAAATGTGGGATATGTTAATCGAGCAGAATAGAGGAAAAAAGGTTGTATCAGGAAGTGAGCTCTTGAGAGTAATTAGTGAAGGTGATCTAGATACGAGAACAAAGTATCGACTTTCCCTTGCTTGGTTTGCGCACTCAATTTTATGTTCGAAGGATTTGCGTTCGACTGTTGATCCTTTATTTGTCTGCTTAGCTTGTAGGCCCACCACATACTTCGCCAAGTATCCTTGGGGGAGAAAAAGCTTTGAGATGATAATTCAGAGCCTAGTCAAGCCAATGTCCGTAGGAATGAAAGGATACAACCTCTATGGCTTCCCATGGGTATGTGAAGCCATTCCATCCCTTCGGTACCCTGGATTTGAAGAAAACCCAACAGAACCAAGAATGATAAGATGGATCCCATCCTTTTTATAACTTTCGCTACAAGCTGAAAAAATTGAGAAAGGCGTTGTCTGTCTGGAGTAGAGAGACGTATGGTGACATTTTTAGGCAGATTGCTACGCTAAAGGAGGTGGTGCGAGTATATGAATGGGAATTTGAGGAGCATCCTACAGGGTACAACAGATAGAGACTACAGAGATTGAATGTAGAGTTGATTCGATTTTATTCTCTGGAGGAACAGTTTTGGAAGCAGAAAGCTGGTATGCAGTGGTTCAAAGATGGGGATAGAAACACCAAATTTTTTCATGCTCATGTAAATGGAAAAAGGAAGGTGTTGCAGGTTAGAAGAATTCAGGATAGTACTGGTTCTTGGCTTGAGAACGACTCAAACATAGCCCAGGAAGCGATCAGATTTTTCAGGCTCAGTTTTCTAATGATCCGGTTCCAGATAATTTTTCTATACTTGATCACCTTCCTAGTCTTGTTACACAGGACCAGAATGATGTTGTTGTTGCTGAGCCAGATGAACAAGAGGGGAAGAAGGCGGTTTTTGGTCTGAATGCTGATTCTATAGAGGGTCCTGATGGTTATACGGTTGCCTTTTATCATTCTTGATGGGATATTATTAGTGCCGATGTGGTTAAAATGATAAAGGCATTATTTCGAGGTCACTTTCTACCTCTTTACATCACTACTACTAACTTGGTGCTCTTGCCTAAAAGGAAAGATTTTGCTACCTTTTCAAACATGAGGCCAATTAGTCTGAGCAACTTGAGCAATAAGGTGTTTTCCAGAGTAATTCATGACATACTTTCTATTTTATTTCCTGGGATAATTTGCAGTCTGGTTTTGTGAAGGGGAGGATCATTTTTTAGAATATTTTGCTGGTGCAAGAAATTGTGCGCGATATTGCTGATAGGGGGATGCCAGCTAATATGGTAATCAAGTTAGACGTGGCTTAGGCGTATGATAGAGTGTCATGGTTGTTTCTGACGAAGGCTCTCAGGAGGATGGGTTTTGGTGAGGTGTTCATTGACATGGTCTGCAGGACCCTGTGTAATAACTGGTACTCTATGCTAGTAAATGGCCAACCCTATGGGTTTTTTCAATCTTCCAGGGGGGTGAAACAAAGTGATCCTCTGTCGCCTACCTTGTTTTTGCTTGCTGCTGAGTGCCTTTCCAGAGCTCTGAATGCGCTGCATAGAGATGCTAATTTAATGTCGTATGGGATGCCAAAGTAGAGTCCCCATCTCAATCACTTGGCTTAAGCAAATGATATTATTATATTTTCATCTACTGAGGAGGGATCATTAAAACTAGTGATGGAGACTCTTACTAGTTATGAGCTGTCCAGCAGTCAAAAAATAATAAGGAGAAGATTAATGTGTATATGCATAGTCAGGTTCCGCAGTTGATAGTTGACAGGGTCCTTGATGTTACTGAGATACCGAGGGGGAATTTTATTTCAAGTATCTTGGTGTGCCTATCTATTATGCTAGGAGGAAGAACTGTCACTATAATGAATTGGTGGAGAAGGTGCAGAAAAAGCTTGACTCCTGGACTGGTAAATTGCTTTCCATAGGTGGATGGGCGACTCTAATTTCCTCAGTGCTTCAGAGTATTCCTATTCACTTGTTATCTGCCTGTGACCTCCCTGCTAGGGTGGTAGCTCAGCTTCATAGGATGTTTGCCAAGTTTTTCTGGAGTAATAATGTGGGTCAGGATAGCAGGCATTGGGCTTCTTGGAAGACTTTGTGCCATCCTCTGAATGAAGGTGGAGTTGGCTCCAAGGCATTATTTGCAAAAAATGTGGTGGAATTTTCGTACCAAGCAGTCTTTATGGAGGGATTATATGAGCAAAAAATACTTGAAAAAACATCATTCTGTTGTGGTGCCATGGAAGAAGGGGACTTATGTATGGAAGAAAATATTGCAAATCATGCCTGAGATGGATCATGAGATAGTTTGGCAACTGAAAAAGGGCAATTCTTATTTCTGTCTTGATAATTGGACGGGACTTGGTCCGTTGTATCATGTAGTTCCTCGTGAGTTTGCATGTGATGAGACTGTAGTATGTGGCTATGAAGCTTCTGAGGGTGGAGTATGGCTGGAGCAGCGTCTCAAGGAGCTATTGCCTGAAGACATTACTGAGCACGTGATTCAGAATGTCAAGCCTCCTACTTGTCCTGAGCAGAGAGACATGCCTTTTTGGATGCTTGAGTCTCGGGGCACATTTTCAGTCCGGCAGCGTAACATTTGGTGAGACAAAAGAAGAAGCCAAGTGATCTTTACAAGCACATATGGATTAAAAGTAATCATTTTAAGATGTCATTTTTCTTATGGAGGTTGTGGAAATTTAAGTTGCCCTTAGATGATATGTTGAAGAGGTGGGGAATTCAATTCCCCTCTAGGTGTCATTGTTGTGTGAACTCTGATGTGGAGACTGTCGCACATGTATTTCTGAATGCACCTGTAGCACGATATGCTCTGGAAATATTTTGGAGGTCCTGGAGGTCTTAGTTTTAATGGGTTGCACTTGACACAAGTGATAAATTTATGGTGGGATGCTCCTGGTAGCCCGGTCTTGAGGTTGATTTATCATGCTATTGATAGCATGGGAAGGAGATTGGTGAATGGGGATAAGTGTAATGAGCCTTACATTGCGCTAGCCCACGGAGGAATGTATAGAAACAAGGGAGGTGGAACTTTCCTTCATGCTCGAATCTATGTAGAGGAGAGCATGGAGGCTTTTACTACTAACTTTGTTTTCTTTTTTGTAGGTACTTCAAGATAATAATTGATGGAGTGGATTTTATTCTTTCTTATGGCGATTTACATGAAATTTGTAAAGTCAAATTGTTGGATGGTTGTTGTGTTTGTACCACTTTCATTGCATTATTTGGTCTTCAATTGCTTTATTTTGGGAACTTCATCTTGGATATTTCTCATCAAGGTCAAGACTACTTTAGTAGATCATCTTGGAAGAGATCATTAATATTATACTTAGTTATATCTTTTATTAAGTTTACGCATAGTTTATCTCTAGGCAGTAGGACGGTCCTTGTAAATCGCATAATTCAAGTGTTAACTTTTCTTCAATTGGTGGTATTAGAATTGTATAATGCTCAATCCAATGAGGGAGACACAATGCTTGGATTTGCTGCTATTTTACCACTACCTAGTCATTATCTAGTTTTAGCAATTTCATATTCCATTCAAAGACGTAAAGAAAGTATTTATTATTTTTTCTTGTTTATTATTATTAATAAAATTAGCCGCTAAGCTATAAGCTTAGTAGTATTTGCTTTTTAAAAAAAAGATGGATCCTTACCAAGTAGGAGAGAGAATGCGATCATATCCTTCACCGTGTTGATAACTCGGTAAGTGATTTTTTAGTTATCATCTATTTGGTGTTTACACATAGTTTATATGTGTACACATATTACACACAAGTAAAATATAAAAATATATTACACATATATGTTCTATTTTCAGGTTGATTTATTTATTTATTTATTTATTTATTTTATTTTTGGTTGGGATGGGTTGTAGGTGGTGAGACCATTTCTTGTGCTTACTCCAAGAGAGAAGAGAAAGAGTTTCATGAAAAATTTGGTGTCGTTTGTTGATGAGGAGGATGAGTTGATTGATAGATTGATGTCAAGACTTGAATGTGCACAAACTTTGAGGCTGGGGGAAGTTGCAGTTGGTGATGCGGCAGCTGTTGTATATAATGATACATTGGTTGGTGACAGGGGTGTTGTTCCAGAGCAAAGTGGTAATGGAAGAGGAAATGTTGGAGATAATATTGTTGGAATGAGTGTGGACTTTGTTGATGATAGAGAAAGAGAGAATTTTGAATTTAGTGGTGGTCGTCGTAGGCTGATTGAAATATCTGGAGGTGAGGCTGGTGAGAGCACCTCCAGAAGACATGGATGCAGCATGTGCAAATTGTGCGAATGCTGTAAGGAAGAAAAGGAGAGTGAAATTAAGTTGTTGAATAAATTGAAAGAAACTATGAATTTCCTAAAAAAGTGTGCTGAGGAGAGGCCGAAGAGGACGGTATACCCTTCGAGGGCAAAGATGTCTCCATATGGTACATCATTGAAGAAGGCGAAGAGGGCCACAAGGGCAAGGTCAGCGAAGGTGAGAAGGGCTAGGGGGACCAGGCCAAGGGTTGTAGATGTTGAAGAGAAAGAGAGGCTGCATGTTGATCTTTATAGACCAGTTGATCCAGCTATGAAGGTTGTATTTGATGCATACATGAAGCAGAGAAACAAGGAGAAACATATTTTTCTAGATCATGAGTACAACTACCTCGAATTTCAAGATGTAATCCACATGAAGCAGTGGCTAGAGAGTCAAGTACACTTTTCTATGTCTATGTACCTGAGCTGTTTACACTTGATTTATGTGCGCACATATTATATATGTATACATATATTATTTATTTGTACACATATGACTTATTATGTGTACACATAAATCATACATGTACATATAAAACATATGTTGTGTATATCTCAAATATGTGACTGTTCTTTTTATTAATTACCATCTTGCATGCTTATATTCATCCTTTTTTTCCATTATCATACAACATGTTGATAAAATTTTGAACTTGATGTAGAGAAGGCACAAGGAATTCCACAGGCACTATAACAAGACCGGTGTCATATTGGATATGAACTACTGTACTCTTTTAACTGCTGCGCACAAAGATTTTTTAAAGAGTGCTAGTGAGATGGAGATTTCATTTGATGACTGTTTGAAGGTGAAGCAATGTAAGGAAGGGCTCCTGGATTATGCTAGTGGAAAGCGACCTTTCCTTGGTGGGCGTAAATGGGATGGTGCGAAGAGGATATTTACTCTCATGAACCTTAAAAATGAGCATTATTTCACATGCGTCTTTCAGATTGAGTAAGGAAAGACTGAACTTTATAATTGCAATATGGGGGTGTATAATGAAGATGCATTATATCCTTTCATCTTACCCATTACAATTATGTTCCCAAAGTTCTTACGTGATTGTGGTAGATTCAAATATCTGCCAAAAGGTATCTTGAATGCAGATATATGGGATTATGAAATAGTCAAGAATCTGTCAGGGAACGAAACAGGAACTGCGTGTGGGAGGTATTCAATTATATTCATGGAGCATCTCTTGACAGACACCCAATGACTTCGCTACATGATAGTTCAATGGAAGATATGAGAAAGAAGTGGGCTGTAGACATCTTCTATAAGGAAATGGAGCCCTAGGTTGTGTTGGATGAACTAATTTTATTGGTCTGTAAGCAAATTACATGGTTACTTGTTTTGGTAGAAAATAATGGAAACAAAGATTGAACTTAAAATCATTTAAGTGAAGTTGCTAAAGGTGAAGAAGACGTCGTGACATTTTCAGTCAAAAACTGAATTATACGTCTTACTTTGCATACTAATATATCTATTTTACATTCACTCTACATATCTCATAAGTCATATATAAATGGTTAGATTCTTCATATCACTTAGTGTCTAAAGATTCCTTAGAGCACCTTCTTGTATCTAACTTCCAAAAGTTCCAACAGAGAATAAAAGAAATTAATATGCACAAATAATTTTCAAAATTCAGATTCTATCAGGCGTGACTCTCTCAACTCCATATTTCACCTAATTCCAGTTAAGGTGAGTATCCCTATAGTATCCATGAAAGTAAGGTGAGTTATGAAAGGCCGAACACCATAATATCTCACTGCTATCATTAGAGAGTAACACCAGTTCCAACAAACTCAGTTAAGGAAAAATAATATGTTGCAACAATAACGATCCAACCATGAGGCCTAATATCGACAAAAGAAGAAGACTTCAAAGTAAATTCTACAATAAGGACAATTAGAGACGCAAGATCACATGCCCAAGTAATCAGCAGTGCTCTACTATCTTGCCTCCACAACACAACACCATATTGATCCCACCTGAGAACGCGAGGCAGAACGAATGAGATATAAGTACTCCTATTAGAAATGCACAAACCATTTTGCATTTTGAAGGTAAGAACTAACATATTAATTGTACTCTAAATGTGAAATTTAACTTTTGTATTTTATTAGATAGCTTCAATCAGGAAAGTGCATCCATGTGTGATTTCTCATCTATATACCTGTAAAACCAATTCATATAAGTACTAATTATCACAGTAATATACATTACCACGAAAATAGAGTTAAGACACCTCATGCGATACAAGTCAAAAACAATGTGTGCACTGGTAAATTACACCAACTTGGACATAAACAACCCGATCTATCGCAGTCTACACTAAAGAAAAATTTCTGAACACTCAACTTCTACAGAATCAACACTTATGAACTTCAAATTGTGTAGTAGGTTCATTATTCGAAACTCACTATCTCACATATACAGACGACATGCAAAACAAAAGGCACTTAAAATTATTGGTTATGTAAAATAGCTCACCTTCATGTTGAATTTCTGTGAAATTATGTGTGCAAAAACCCCAAGAATTATTTCACAAGAAGCTTTTTCATTTCCATAGAACTGGAAGGAGAAAAATTTTAGCATTACATTCTCCTAATTAAACTAATATTCCCGCCCTTCAGTGCACTAATTACTCGATGAGATGATACATTATTTTAATCTGGTTGTAATTCCAACTAATTATGAATTTGAAAGCAAAAATATGTCTTTCCATGATCTTCATACCTGATTGTCAAAGATAAAAAGAAAAAGTATAAAACATAGCCCAACATACTTGATTAGTGGAAAAATTAACAGAATACAGTGAAGAAATCCTATTTTTTGGATATGCAATAATTAGCTATTAAAAATATGTATTTATTCAAACTAATTAACATAGACGATAAAATAAAATAAAAGGCACAAGCATAGAAAAATCAAACATATATAAGGGGTAATTAAGAGGGGGAGAGACTTTTTTGCAAATATTAAAAATTGAGGCAAAAACCAAAAAAGTAGGCAAACATATATAAATTCCCTCTCTCTCCAATGATAGACCCATTTCCCCTTTTTTTCTTTAACTTCTCAATACACAACCATTCTCTCTCTAGCAAAATTCAAAAACTACTGTTCATCGTTGAATTTCGTCTTGTTTTTTCTGATTCCGACAAAATTTATGGTGGAACTTAACCGATTCTTGCATATTTTCGATCATCAAGTACAATAGGTACTTTTTCAACTATTTTAAAGTAAAAACAAGAATAAGGTTCGTTTGAAAACCCTTAGTTCCAAACAAAGAAAAGATACCCACGTGTTCCCAGAGAATACCAAATAAATTCAGTGACCTATGGAAAACATCCAAGTGCAACGTACAATTTGTATTCCACAAAGTACAAACAGTTTATACAGTGCTTGTACCTCCATTAGCCTATTATGTTCTTACTAAAGAGGACGATGGCCAAACATGTTAGGTATTAGATCTTTTGCTTGTGTTTTGGGACAATAAGCATAGTATCACATATTAAAGTTAAAATGAATAACCATAAACAAAAAGTGTTCTATACAACGTAATATGGATGGTTGGATACAATATGGGTAGTTAGAAACAATAGGCCTTTCCGGATACACTATGCAAGTATGATTTTTTCTTTCTAAAACCAATCACCTCAACTACTGCATCCTCTTTAGCTTTTGCTTATTTTTGTTGTAGAGCTCTATAACTGTTCAAAACTCAATGTGTTCCCTTTTCTGGTAACTTGATATTACATACCCTACTTCACTCACTCATATCTGCGCCACTTTCTTTTCCTTGATACATTGCTTCATAATCTGCTGCAACATGTGGTTATTAGACCGAAATAAAACTTGATGACTAACATTTTCTAGTTAATTTCTTGTTAAAAATATAGTGATTGGATACAATCATAACAACATATCTTTCCCAACTTACACAATGACCACCTGAGCATAAATTTTTCAAGGATCACCTGAGTTAGCCTTGTTATAACTGATTTACAGCATCAATATACACATTAGACAGTGACAAGAAATGAAAAAAAGAATTCCATGTGAACACAATAGGAGAGAGCTAAAAACAATATGGTACATGAAACAACAATTGCTTTTTTCAATATGTTTTTCATATCCACTTTTTTCGGACCGTTCCGTTAATGTCCTTGTCTATACGAACTTAATCTACAACTAAGCAGCATTGGCAGAACATATGACCAGAAGGTGGAGTAAGAACGGAAAAAGAACCTCTAAAGACGTAGATCGAATAGACCAATATATCGGGTCGGAACTAAGCAAAAGATCTAAATACCTAATTACGTGAATGAATGAAGAGAGAATATTGCATAAAAATGTCAAATTCTACGAATAATATTCTCACAAGCAAAGTAGAATGTACTCCCTCCGGTCCATATTATTTAATTTTTTGGGTGTTTTCACGCATATTAAGAAAATCACATTTTTAACATTAATTAGCAATATAATTGACTATATTAGCCCTTATTCAAGCTATTATTATTTAATATTTTGTTTAAAATTATTTATTAGCAAGGGGTGACACTGTAAAATTGTGTCTTGATTTCCGAAAAGATCAAATATTGTGGACAAAAAATAATAGGCTAAAAAATCAAATAAAATGGACCGGAAGAAATAATAAATTATAGAGAAGACCATAGTTTGATATCATAAACTATATCAAACTAATAGGTAAATCCTTGAAAATGATCACCTTAAGTCTCTTGCAATTTCTCTAAAGCTAACTTACCATTTGTTCTTTACTAACACACCATGGATTCTACTATAAATTGTATTTGTCAACCAAATCTTGCCCATCATAGGCAACAACAACCAGACGTAGTTCTATTATTTATAAAGAGTATTAAATGAAATTCTAGTTTTCTACTCTCATAAAAAAAAAGAGAAATAGAACAATTTAAATACTTTCTCCGGTCATTATTTGATGTTTTGACTGTTTTCACACAAATCAAGGAATCCACCTTTTAGCATTAATTAAAGATGTCATTTACTAAACTAACCTTCATCTTTTTCAAAATTTACTCATAGGAAATTGTGAAAGCTTTATGTGTTTAATTTATTAACAAGGGCAACTTTGAAAAATCAAAAAAAATATATCATCTTGATTTTGAAAAAATTAAATATTTTGGACCTAAGAAAAAATACCAAAAAATCATTTAAAGTGGACCGGAGGGAGTACTAATTTTGTTCGTAAAGATAAAAAAAATGCTAGTTAGATGAAAGAATGCTAACATTAACTCTCTTATAATTGTAATTTCATAATTTCTCAAATACAAGGAGATTGTAAGATGTTGACAAAAATGATGTTCGGAAGCACATCGTATTTTTTCAAATAAGCTAGAACCTAATTTAGTGCCAGATAATGCATTCGTTGTGCTACACTATGTCATAGCATTATCTTTTAGCGAGTCAATGCTCCGTGTCTACCAGTAGATCTAGTACATTATCTAAAACTACTATTATAAAATTACATATCCAGAACAACGTCCTTTTTGAGACATAAAGACCATCTTGAATAATTTCCTGTATTCGTTTCGTTATAGTGACGTGCAACGATCAATTACCAATATTGCAGTTGCAGGGCTGGTGATAGCTAATGTTTTGTCCAGTTTAGATTCTAAAAATGTATTTTCTATGGTTTATTATGCGTTTCCAATGGCACTGTAGTTTTATCTAGGGACACTTATTTAGCTGAAGAACAAGGAATATCTAAATCACTTTCTAAAGAAAATCATTTTAATTACGACAGACATATGTCTTTCAAGAAACTGCAACAAAATAAACTTAATTCTCAGAATTAAATTAGAAAAAAAAAATGATGTATAGTTAATAAATTGTAATTAGTTCACCAATAACCCAATACTGTACACCGAGAAACAGTGAACTTACACTATGAGAAATATCAGTAATGTAGCCTCTGTTTAAGCCTTGGGATGCAAAAGGCAGCGAAACTTTGAATTGAACACGGAAAATAAATAATTTCTAACAACACCGGGATGACAGAAGCAAACAACATGAATATTCGATCCACAAATGCAAAGCAATTTAAGGCAAACATGCATCAGTTTTTTGCAGAGAGAATTAGCTACAAGAAGAATGAATAGTAGTAAGTAAGATGGAAAAGACATTGGGAAAAATTAAGATGATGAAAGGGAAGCTAAACTCTCACACCAAAAGAGGAAACAACAATTTAAAGTGCAATACACGTCTTCCCAGAAAAGACTAAAGAAATTAAACTACCAATAAGAAACACCTAAGTGGACTATACAATTTATACTTTGCTTTTGAGTGGGGGGGGGGGGGGGCAAGGACTTCCTCTTCCCGGCCCTTCAAACTCCTCATCGGAAGATTTATTCGGGCTCCAGGTCCTGTCGGAGCCTTGGCCCCTGACTCATAATATAGCCTTGGGAAAAGACTAAAGAAATTAAACTACCAATAAGAAACACCTAAGTGGACTATACAATTTATACTTCAGTAAGTACAACTTGTTTATGTGGTGTTCATACACACCTTAGAGCCTGTTTGGCCAAGCTTCAGGAGAGCTAGAAGTGCTTATTTTCTCAAAAAGTACTTATTTTAAAATTTTGGGGTGTTTGGCCAAGCTTTTAGGAAAAAATAAGTATTTTTGAGTGGCAGCAGAAGCTGTTTTTCTGCTGTGGGGAAGAAGCTGAAAAAAGTAGCTTCTGGAAAAAATAAGTGATTTTGATTATTTGGGACAAGAATACTCATTTCAAACTTCCATATTTAATCAAATTAATATTATTATATATCTATTTTCTTAATTTAGTAATTTTTTCAAATATTGGTCAAACACAAATTAATAACAAAAACACTTCTCTAAAATTTGGCCAAACACAAATTACTTATTGCGCAAAGCACTTCTTTGAAAAACACTTTTGATAAAAAAATACTTCTCAAAATAAACTGATTTTAACCGCTTGAAAAACAGGCTCTTAGTCTCTTATATATAATAAAAATAATAAAAAAGTTGGTGACTGACGTGACTATACACAACCTGCATGTGTTTTTCGTTCAGTTTCCATCGTTACTTAAAAGATCCCATAGATGTCCCAAATACACAATATTTTTTCACAATCTTTCTGCAACCATGTTCATAGGAGTATTAATTAAAAGTGTGTAAACTTGGTTCCTCAATATTAATAGAGACTTCTATCATGGCCTACTTCTTAATTGATAAATCCTGATAACACCACCACCACAGAATATGCAAAGAAAGAGAACATAAAAGAGAGAAAGTAGAGGAAACTATGTTTAAAGGAGGCAGTTAATGCGTATAACTCTACTAAGAAGAATCAAACTTGACAGACACTTCTTTGAGAAGGTATACTGAGTAACTACTACTTAATAGTACCTCGTCCCATTTGAAAAAAGGAAGTAAGAAAAAATGATCCACAATTTGTAATACTCATAAATAAACATGAGACATGGTATCTGTGGCACATCTAAACTTCTCGACAGTGGGTTCATCCGTATTCAATATCTCTAAAACAAAGCGTCTGCATATATATTTTTTAATGTTAAAAACATCAAATAACGTGCCCATCAAGTTAAATTATAAATTCGCCTCTAAATAATATAAGACTCCAATCCTAGATATTGACATAATGGGGCATGAAAGTGGATTAACAGAAATGACAGGCGATCTCTCAAAGATAGGCCCTTTCATTCCCTTCAGTAACTCAAGAAGTCTGCCAATGACACGTAGGATCAACATAGACCAGAAAAAGTCTTTTAAGGGGCAAACTTAAAAATTTGGTGTCCTAAAGTTTGAACTAAAAATTAAACTTACAGGACACAGTGACCTCTTGTTCAGTTTATCTTAAAGTTCAGTTCTCTAGTTCAAAATTTCAGGACACCAAAGTTCTAAAGTTCGCTCAAATTTTAGGATATGGTTAAATACTAAATGCATTATAAATGCTGGTAAATCCCTATATAATATTATTCTCTTAGAGCGGCTATTGGTGCCATTGAAAACTTCTATATACACACTAATGGGCCTTAATTCCTTGGGGCCCAACACACTATAAGATTTCCTAAAGAGATTTTTACATAAATTACAAGTTTTAGAAGTTATTCACAAAACATACAATATTTTAACAAAATTATCCTATAGAAAGAAAATGAAAAGTTAATTACAAAACATAATAAAATATTATAATATTTTTTCATAACATAACAAACCTTACATTCTTCCTCCTATTTCCTCCACTCCTCCCCCCACCCCCACCCCCCCCCCCCCAATTTCATTTTTCCTCCTCTAATTTTCTCCAATTTCACATTTGCTCCCACTATTTCCTCCAATTTCACTTTTACTCCTCTCATTTCCCCCCAATTTTACTTTTACTCCTCCCATCCTCAACCACCTCATATCTCGCTGCATCTCACTGTATCTCAATGTTTCTGAACTACCAATCACATAGTATCTCGTTGTATCTTAACTACCAACAACCTCGTATCTCACTGTATCTCGTTGTATCTCGTCTACCAACCACCGAGGCCTGGCATAGAGCTAAGCCGACTCGGAGCACTTAAAGTTTAGCTCGACTCGGTTCGGCTCGGCTAAAGCTCGATCAAGCTTGGCTCGGTCAAAGCTCGACTCGACTTGATTAGCTTGATTAATCGTGTAACTTTTTTTTAAAAAAATATAGCTTTCATTTATTAGGCTTAATTACCAAAAAAATTAGAAGTCTATGTGATATTTAGTCTTTTAATACAATAGTTAACAATTGAGAACCCTAGTACTTCTATCCTTATTTATGATTATGATCAAAAGAAAAACTTAAATATTATTTTTTATATTATTAAGTATGGGGACACAAGAAAAAAAGTTGGTTCGGACTCGGCTCGGGCTCGGTCAAACTCTAGCTAAGCTCGATTGAGCTCAACTTGGGCTCGGCTCGATATGGTATAAAGCTCGGTTCAGCTTAGGCTCGGCTCGGGCTCGGCTCGCTCACTCGATGCCCAGACCTACAACCACCTCGTATCTCGTTGTATCTCAACTATCAACCACCTCGTATCTCGCTATATCTCAGCTACCAACCACCTCGTATCTCGTGGTATCCCAACTACAAACCACCTCGTATCTTGTTGTATCTCGATGTATCTCAACTACCAACCACCTCGTATCTCGTTGTATCTTAACTACCAACCACATCGCATCTCGTTGTATCTCAACTACCAATCACATCGTATCTCGTTGTATCTCAACTACCAACCACCTCGTATCTCACTGTATCTCATTGTATCTCAACTACCAACCACATTGTATCTCGTTGTATCTCAACTACCAACTACCCCGTATGTCATTGTATCTCGTTGTATCTCAACTACTAACCACCTCATATCTCATTGTATCTCAATATATCTTAACTACCAACCACATCGTATCTCGTTTATCTCAACTACCAACCACATCATATCTCGTTGTATCTTACTGTATCTCGCTTATCTGCATTATTTTGTACCGTATCTAACTATTTCTAGACTATATCTATCTGTTTCTAGACTGTTTCAGCATTGTTTTATCCTATTTGTGTGTTGTTTCTCACTGTTTCTAAACTATTTCACATTTTTTGCATTGTTTCACATTATTTTTTATATTTTGTCTCAGACTTTTTCACTACCTATTTCAGACTGTTTCAGCGTTGTATCTCGCTGTATCTACACTATTTTTTCTTCGTATCTAACTGTATCTCGCTATATCTACGTTGTTTCAAATTGTTTCAGTGTTGTTTCTAACTGTATCTCGTTGTATCTGCGCTGTTTTAAACCGTTCCAGTATTGTTTCTAACTGTTTCTGGGTTTTTTCATTATTTCTGCATTGTATCTGATTGTTTCTGCTTTATATCTTGTTGTTTCTAAACTGTTTCAGCACCGTTCAGGTTGTTTCAGCACCATTTCAGGTTATTTCAACACTGTTTCAAAGATGTTACAAATGTGGCAAAATGTGAATATTATCATCCTAAACATATTACATACAGTAAATAAAGTATTATACTCACCAAATAGTCCTAAGCCTCACAAGATCATCAAGTACAAATCAACTCTAATCTTAATTTCTTACTAATCATATGAAATCCACTGACTACAAGATATGAGTAAGCAAAGAATAAAAAATATAAGTAGAAAATGAGAAATGGTCCTTGAAATCCAGGATAATACTTGACAAGAGCAGCAGCCATGGCAGGCTTTGGAATAAGCCCCCATTATCCCAATCGAAAGAAGCAAAAACATAATTCTACCACCAAGTGAATTGATCTCCATGTTTGCCATTCAAGTGTTTGTTGCTCTCTTGCAGCAGTAGCTCTTTGTTTGTTATTTTATCTTATTTTATGCATATCCCTACTTACGAATAAATTAAATGGTCAATCGGACTGCTACGAAGTCTCTGAACTTTCCAAATCAATAGTGTTTTTCCCATCAATCGAGCGTCATCACTGAGTCTACATAGATCAACGGTGTTTTGCGTCATCACTGAGTCTACTCAGCTCATCAGTCGAGCTCATCCATTACCCATTACTTCTCCTGATAAACTCTATTATCGGACCTACCCTGACCCAAGTTTCAGTCTGGTGTTTTGCCCTTCTCTGTTTCTGTTTGGATCGGCGGTGGTGGTGGTGGATTTAATGGGCGGCTCTGGTGGTTCCCTCTTTGTTTCACCGGTGATAATAGAATTTTCCGGTGGTGACACTTTCAGGCAGTGGTGTCGGGGTGGAGTTGTATGTTTGGATCTGAGCAAAGGGAATAGGGTGGCGGCAGGTTTGTTTTGGGGAAGTGGAGAAAGTATTTTAGGGTTTTTAGGAGAGGGGGGTGTAAGTGTAATTATCAAAAATAAAATATCTTGATTATTTTAAAAATGTGTTAGGAAAATAATGCTACGCATTGTAATTTGAGAAGTGTTGCTTCTTTTTTTTTTTTTTTTTTTATAATATATGGTGTATGTTTGTATATATGTGTAAAAAAACCCTTTCCTAAGCCCACTGAATATGTACCACGGTTCAGTGGCTTTTTTGTAGAAATATGACACCATAAGCAATGGTTTGCCTTTTTGCCAGCGCTTAACAGGGTTTTGCAAAAATACTCTCGTACATAATCACACCCCTTATGCTTAATTAAAAAAAATTGGACGAAAATGCGGGATGCTTTGTGTACCGGGCTGTCCTTTACTCCCGTTAAGTTTAATTAAAAAAATTGGACGAAAACACCCCTGTCAATATCTTGGCTCGGGGCCAACGTGCCTTTGACCCTCTATGTTTTCCAACACTTACCCCTGAAGTGTTGGGAAAAGGCAACACTTGGTTGTAACTGTTGGCAAAAGGCAATACTTGCCCCTTCCAATCTCTTCCTGCACACTCCCCATATAACTTGAAGTGTTGGCAAGACAACACTTGCCCTTGAAGTCTTGGTCTCGTGCCAACATAAGAGACTTTTGCTAAGACATTATTAAACGGGGGGCAATCTTGCAAAACACTCCATATGGAAGGCACCCGGTAAAAATTTTGCGGTTCAGTTGGTTCCAAATTCCAACTACCAAAGGGTGATTTGATGATATTTCAGCGTTACATAAGAAACTTGGAGGCTCATTTTGGCAAGATTATGGTTGATGGCCAAGACTTTTTTCATGGATCGCCATGAAGACAATTTTTGCAACGGATTTTCAGCTGGGACTAAAATTTACCAGAAAGGCCGCACAACGTAAACACTTGACGTTCCAAATTCCTTGGGCCAAAGCAGATCTCTACGTAAAAATTTCGCGTAAAGGCTTGTTTGGCGCGCGCTAATTGATCCGTAGCCATCAAAAACCAATTCGCTGAGAAATAGCCACCTCCTGACTGGGATTTTGAACATGTTAGTTCAAAGTTCCGGTATAAAATATTGGGATTACTTAAACACTAGTCCTAGTATAAAATATTTGGACTTTGAGCATGTTAGTTCAAAGTCCCAGTATAAAATACTGGGACTTATAAAGCCCCAGGTACATGAATCCAAGTATAAAATAATGGGACTTTGAACATATTAGTTCAAAGTCCCAGTATAAAATACTAAGACTAGTCTGGTGTGTTTGCCAACGCTAATGGAGTGTAAGTATGTGCATGGATCTTTGGCTATTCTTCAATTAATTTGAAAACGCTGGATAAAACTCATTGAACGCGTCCAAAAATAGCTACGCATTAAAATTGTAAAATTTTCACCCACAGACTAATTTTATCACTGGTATTTAGTTTGAAGCCACTTTTTTTATTGGTCTTACATGAGAGGCCATTTTTTGGAACTTCAATCTTTGTGGGCTGAAGTTCAAATCTTGTGGGTCGAACTTCATGCCTAAATTATGTAGTTTTAACTTCAATCTGTAAGGGCTGAACTTTTAGGTATAGATGCGTAAACTTCAACCCTTATGGGCCGAAGTTGAACTTCAATCTTTGTGGTGGGCTGAAGTTGAACTTCAATCCTTGTGGGCTGAACTTGTGTGAAGTTCAACCCAAAAGAATTGAATTTTCAAAAAGTGGCCTCTTATGTAAAACCAATAAAAAAGTGGCCTCAACCCAAAGACTACTGCCAAAAGTGGCCTTTGGTGCACTTCTCCCATCAAAATTTCACTATCTACAAAGCCCAAGAAAGCACAGTTTGAAGTTTATTTTTAAGGGAGATGTACACAAACATACAACCCTAACACCATATTTACAAAAAATAGTAATACTTTTATCACTTTACAAAATATAGCAATAGTTTTTTTACATTCCATATACAAGTTTCAAATTAGGGTTTCATCTCCTTCTTCCTTACCTTCTCCCACCCATCATTGCCTGGTGGCTGCTGCCACCACTCACCGGCGCCGGCCAGGCGGCGCCGATCACCGGACAGCCGCCACCGACCGCAGCTGCCACCACCAGATATTTTTTTTTGGGATCTACAAGATTTAACATACAAAAATACACATATATACATTGCAAAATTTTAAAATTTAATGTTTTGAAATTATACATAACCAAATATACATAAACATACAAACGATATACACAAAACATACAAAAATATATAAAAACACAAATACAAATAACTATCCATTCTATACATGCATATACACAAGCATACAACAACATACACATATTTACAAATACATACACATATAAAAAGGTGGATATAGACATTCATATACAAAAATATACAATGATATACATATTTATATATACAAAATATAAAATATACTAATACATACACATTTATACACATACAAAAAGGGGAAAAAAAGAAGCAGATCGGAGATGAACATAGATGTTTTATACAAAAAACCTATAAATATATACATGCTATACACATACAAAATGAAAAAAAGGAACCAAATCGGAAAAAACCACCGAAAACACAAAGATCGGAGCAGCGCGCCACTGCAGTTCAGCAGCCCGCTGCAAGGAGCAGCAGCACCGCCGTGAGGAGCAGTGCCGATGCATTGCGGTGACAGCATTAACGATAGGGAAAACCTGTGATGCGACAGCAGGGAGAAGGAGAGAAGGAAGGAGCGACGCTGATGTGGTTTGGTCGCCGGTGTAGGAGGGGTGACGGCGGTGGGTGGGGTGGGTGGATGAGTGGAGGAGATGAGAGAAGGCGAGAGGAAGAAATTAGGGTTTATGGTTGGGGGAAATGGGAAAGTATTGTTATGTATTGTAAATGTTTAAAAGTATCGGTATTTTTTGTAATTTAGCTATTAGGATAGTCACTTTGTGTAAATTTTCTTATTTTTAATGGGGAATTTGTAGTAGCTAGAGGAATGCAACTTAAAGAAAAAGCACAAAATTTTCATTCTAAAGGCAATATCAAAAAGTTGAAATTTTAATAATAAAAAACTTACACATGACTATATAATTTAATAAGCTTAATATCTGCTAGAACCTTCTTGGCAATGGCATTCCAATATTTTTTGCAGTATTTAATGATTCTGGAGGGCATGTGAACCTTCTTGGCAATGGCATTCCAATATTTTTTGCAGTATTTAATGATTCTGGAGGGCATGTGTAAGAGCTCTACTGATGAAGGAGAGTGTCATCCTATTTCTTTTTAAGATTTTTTGTGATATTCTTTAATTGTTTGGTTCTTCTTTTATTTTACAAGTATATCCTTTTATCCATTCGCGTATCTACAGGCAGCAGAATTGTACCAAATTTAGGAGACATTTGTTATAATAATGAAACTAAAGAGGAACAAATATACGTGTACAGTAGATCTTTCGGCAAAGTATCAAAAGCAGTAAATACGTACCTGCATTTGTTGTGAAAACAAAAGCAAGCGAATTAACTTTAAAAATTGAAAATTAAATTACATATCAATTGACCATGATTAAGTGATAGATGAATATATTAAAAATATACGTATATTGTATTTATCAACTTGATGTAATACGGAGTGAAATTGAAATTCCACAAAAGATGACATGTTTCGGATTTCGAGAGTCAAAGTCTTTCATTTTGACAATAAATTTGGGCATATAATTTTATGTTTTTTGGAACAACATTTATGTATTTAGAAAATACATAAAAAATAGTATTACATATAAGTCACAATAATTAATAATTCAAAATATTTAAAAAATATATAAAAATATTATATTGATGAAAAATTTGGAAACCCGAATTATGTCATCATTTGTGGAACTTGCATGTAGGTATATAGAAAGATTATCTATTTTATAACTAAAACCATCTTCTTTTTACATTAGACACAGGCGACAGCTCCTTTAAAGCCTTTCTCTCTCAATGGTTAACATTTTCAATAATCCGTACATAAAAAAGGGACAGAATATGCCATCTTCAAATAATTACGAATTGATAAATCACACCCATGTTGGTGAGGAAGTAATTACGAAATGATATTACTTTCTGAATTTGAATCTCCAAACACTTGATTTTTTTCTCAATAAATAAATAAATTGAAATTTTTTATAATAAAAAATACACACTCGTTACAACTTTTAAAATATAAAAACATGCTGGAACCTACTAGGAAATGGCACTCCAAAGATTTATGCAGTATATAAAGTTTCTATAAGCCGTGTGTAAGAGCTCCGTTGATGTATGAGAATCTTGCCATATCCCCTTTATCTTTTTATAATTAGCTATCTTTTCATATTAATAGGATATACTTAAATTTTTTCCCGTATCTACCAGCAACATAACTGTACCAAATTGAGGCGACATTTGATAGAAAATGGAATCAAGATGAATAAATATATGTACGAAGATCTTTTGGCAAAAGTATCAATGAGTTCATTGTATTAAGACTAGTGTGGGATTGTATAGGATGAAGGGAACCCTAAAGATAAATGTCTTGTGAATAAAGCTAAGGTAAGCACTTTCCATAAATGGTAAAATCTCAAAAGGTATACTTTAAAAATTACAATGAGCTGGATATGCCCCATTTACACCAACAAATTAATTTCGTCGATTTATCAGCTAGCTGCAAGTGTACTTGTGTAACCTACGACCCCAAGAACTTAAAACCCCATATGCTTGGAGAGTGAAGACACTGGGGCAATGGGTATCTTTTCTTTGTACAGTTTTAAAAGAAAATGAATGGTTAATTTAACAGGTTTTGTTGACAAAAGAACCATCTTTATCTTACCCGTTGATACTTTTCAAAAAGACACAAGTCAAAACTAAGATTGCTACACGTGGATTCTAATCGAAGACAATATCTGAGTCGCCTGCTTTTAATTTAAACATCCACGTGTACAAAAATATTTTACATTTACCATTCCATTCACAGGATTTAACTTGTAATGATGTTGGAGAATCAAAGGATTGTGATAATTGTTAATTTGGTTAGTTTGTGTAGATGATCTGTTAATTATGAACTGGGGAGAAAGAATTGTGGAAGAGGAACAAGTGCAGATTTTATAAGAAAGAAGACTTTTTGTCTTCTCTATGAGTTACATGTTTGACTCAATCTCATCATTTGGTTCTCATGAACGTACACGTAGAGCAGACTGAATATATTTTACTTCTTCTTTTCACACAATACACACGAGACCATCTGAAATTGTACACATCATTTTTGCTTTTTATAGACAAATATGTAAATAGGATAGTATAGGAATATTTTCAATTTCTAGTTAAAATCCTTAGCTAATAGAAGTAGGATAGCTGTCAAGTTTGTTACAAGTTCAGTTGTATATATAGAACAATGTTTTGTATACTTGAGGTAGAAGAAATAGAAGAAGTATTCTCTACGAGTTTTTCTTAATTGTTTCCAATATAGTATCAGAGCAGGATCATCAGATCCTACTCCTTTAATCTTGTTCTTGTTCTTCATCAAACTTTCTTCAGAACCTTTTACTTCTTTCAGTTCTTTTTCTGAATTTAAAAAATGGTGACTCCACCAACCTTTGATGCTGTGGCTTCTGGATCCATAACCCCCTCTAGATCTGCTTCGAATGGAGAGGAGATTACTTCTTCTCCTCCCTACTTCATTTCTCCATCTGACTCACCTAGTATGAATCTTGTTAATACCCCTTTTGATGGAAAAAATTATCCTGGGTGGAAAAGAGCCATGCTTATTGCTCTTACTTACAAAGAACAAAGTTGGATTTGTGGATGGATCTGCAACTAAATCTGAAGCAGATTCAGATCTACACAAAGCTTGGAGCAGAGAAACAATATGGTAATTTCTTGGCTACTTAACTCTCTTTCAAGAGAAATATCTGAAAGTGTGATTTATTCTTCTACTACAAAGGATATTTGAGGAGAACTGGAACAAAGGTATAGTCAAAGTTATGGACCTAAGTTGTTTCAGCTCCAAAAAGAACTTAGTGATTTGATTCAGGGATCAACTGATATAGCTAACTATTTTACCAAGCTGAAGAAATTGTGGGATGAACATGATGCCCTTGACACTTTTATGGTTTGTAAGTGTGATTGTACCTGTGAAGCAAAAGAGAAAAATCTTAAGGCAAAACAGAATGAGAGGCTTTTACAATTTCTTATGGGTCTTAATGATTCGTTGTGCTGTTAGGGGAAATATATTGATGATTTCCCCTCTACCATCTGTTGCAAATGCATATGAATTGTTGATGCAAGAGGAAAGGTAAAGGGAGATGAACAATGTGCCTAAGTTCCCTATAAAAAAAACTCTTTTTTCATTGTTACCAGTCAAAATCCCACTTGATCTAAAGGTTACATGAACCAAAATCCTCATAAACCTAAGTTTTCTAATGTTAAGAAACCAGATCCCTTCTGTATGTATTACAAGAAAGATGGGCATTTAATTGAAGAATGTCGCAAGTTAATCTACAAAAACAAGATAAATCAGTCTAATACTAAAGGAAATACATCAATCAACACCAGTGAGAATACTGAATCTGCTTCTTTTAGTGGTGAGGCCAACGACCCAGGAAAATTTCTCAATCGAGAGCAATTTGGACAAATTTTTCAAATGTTTCAGCAGATGAAAGCAAATGAGCAGGGAATAAGCAAAGAAATTGTGGCAACTGCTAACTATGCTGGCAAAGTTTTTCAGCCTTTTTCACTTCACTAAAAAATCCATGGTGAATTTTCTTTAACTCATTTGATCATTGACTCGGGTGCATCTGAGCACATGATTTTCAACAGAAAGCTTTTTATAACTCTTCACACTCTGCTAAGTCTATTTTCATCACTCTGCCAAACTCTCATAAGGTTCAGGTTACTCATGTGGGTTCAATTCAGCTTAATCCTAATTTGTTGATTCATAATATGCTCTTTGTTCCTGAATTTAGATTAAACTTATTTTCTGTTCACAATTTGTGTAAGCAGTTTCAGTGTTCAATCGTTTTTACTCCATCTAAATGTGTCTTGCAGGACCCTTCAATGAAAAGCCAAATGGAGCTTGGTGAATCTCAGAAGGGTCTCTATGTGCTTAGGGAGAGTCAGACAGTTTCTATTTCTCAAGTCAAACCAGTTTCAGCTTTTTCATTAAATAAGTTGTCTGTCTCTAGTTTCAATTGCTCTTTTGATTCAGATGTAAAGAGCAGATTGTGGCATTTTAGGTTAGGTCATATGCCTTTATCAAACATGAGAAATATTAATGATATTCCAGTTTCAGTTTATTTTAAATTTAATGTTCCTTGTGAAATTTGTCCTTTGGAAAGATAAGTTAAATTACCTTTTCCAAACAGTCAAATAACAAGCAAGCAAGTTTTTGATTTAATTCACATTGACACATGGGGTCCTTATCAACTACCAACCTATGATGGATACAAGTATTTTTTTTACCATTGTAGACGATTTTAGTATGGCTACCTGGACATTTCTTTTAGTTATTAAAAGCAATGCCTTTTCAATGCTGAAATTTTTCATTTCTATGGTGGAGAGACAGTTTGATAAGTAGGTCAAGAAAATTAGATCAGATAATGCATGAGAATTGGGTTCCAGTTATGAAACTTCTGAGTTTTTATCTTCTAAGGGTATAATTCATCAAACATCTTGTGTTGCCACACCACAATAAAATGGTGTGTTTGAGAGAAAACAAAAGCATTTGTTAGAAGTGACTAGAGCTCTTTTGTTTCAGTCTCATCTACCTATAAAATTCTAGGGTAAATGTTTAATGACAACAACTTTTTTGATCAACAGGTGCCTCACTAAGATCCTTAAGTTTAAAACACCATATGAAGTTCTGTTTGGGAAAAATCCAAATTATTCCTACCTCAGAGTTTTTGGATGCCTTTGTTTTGCTTCTACTCTATCTCAAGGTAGATCAAAACTGGATCCAAGAGCTCAATCTTATGTTTTTCTGGGATACCCCTTTGGGAAGAAAGATTACAAGCTTTTAAACCTCAAGTCAAATAAGATTTTTGTTTCCAAGAATTTTGCTATTTATGAGAATGTATTTCCTTATTATGTGGTTAATGATCAACCTCCCATTTTCCCTCTTGACTCATTTTCCGACTTCTTTTATGAACAAGCTGTTGGTTCATCAATTCCACCAGATCACCCTACTCCTATTGTTCCATTCTTACCTATGTCACCTTACTCACCTTGTATACCAGATTCCACACCTAGAGTTGTCAGAATAGCTAAACCTCTCATTCCTTTGAAGAAATCTACCAGAATTTCCAGGCCTCCATCTTATCTACAAGATTATATTTGTGAGACCATTAAACTCACTAATCTCATGCAAGTTGTTCTGTTGTTCATGTTTCTTTTCCTTCTTATAATTTTGCCTCTCTATCTCATGCCAACCAGCACCTCCTCAATTCGTTATCACAAATTCAAGAACCAAGTTCTTTTTTTGAAGCCATGCATCACTCAGGATGGCAGAAAGCTATGGCCAAAGAATATGAGGCATAATGATGCAATATAAATTGGCCTAAACGACAATCATCAAGAACCAAGCTTGAGAGCACAAGGAATACAAGTCAAGGCTCCGGAAGCGACTTGAAGATCATGCATTGGAGCACCATGGAAGGAGGACCACTTAGGCTCCAAAGGAGAGGCTCGAGAGACACATTTTGAGGTATTCAAGAAGCTACAGGAAGAGGCGGACCGCCCCTTTCACCTGGCGGACCACCTGAATTGTGTCACCTTCTTTGGACTTGTCAATGGGTGGACCGCCCACTCTGCACCACTGATGGAGAGACGGACCGCCTCCTACTGAGGAGGGGCACTTGTTTCCCTCTACAAAGCACCAGGCGGGGCGCCTAGTTCCGGTGTGTTTCAAGACTTATTTTTGTGGTGTAATCCCTATTTTAGACCTGCGTGGCTTGTATTCTTTTTATATAATTTGAGGGCTTTTAGTCATTTCACAATTGTGTAAGGGAAAACTATATAAGCTTCCCTTAGCCATTTCATAACTTAGTTTGAACATAGAATTGGAAAAAAGACATTGAGAGGCTTGGCCTTTGTATTTGGAGCGTGATGCTCATGTATCCCCTATGACTTAAGAACCCCATGATTGCATCCTAGTATGAATCCGGGATTTTGTTCATGTTTCTCTTCTGCCATTTGAACTCAATCCACGTATGTGAGTTTGATTCATTCTTTCTTCTTATTTCTTGTCTCCTCAATCCTTATTTCGTGTTATCCCTTTAATTTCTTCTGCTCGATTATCGTTTAGTTTGCTTCCGCTAGTTTATATTGCATCAGTTTGTATCAAAGCACAGATAGGTTTTGTTCTTACAAACCCTCGATCGTGACTCTTTATCTTGTTAGTTGTTGTTGTTCTTGAAAGAAGAGAAACAAAAAAAATTGAAAAAGTTGAAAAAATACAAAAATTGTTGGAAATTGTTGGATTGAAACACCCAAATATTGAAAATCATTGGGGTTTGTTATATATGTGATTCCCGTTCTTTTGGTACCAAAATTTCATGATTTGGTGATGTATTTCAAAATTTGAAGAATTCAAATTCCCAAAATCTTCAAACCCTAGAATTTCTTGCTTCAAAATCAAAATCAATTGATTGTATTTTTTTTGGAGTTAAAACCTATTGGGGAATATTTATAATCATCATATACATCTTTGGGAATCATTAGAATTGAAAACAACTCGAAAACGTTGGAATTTGAGTGCAAAACGAGCCAAAAATGCGTTTTGCGAAATGACAACGCTTAACACACACCTCGGCTTGAGGTATGAACGGTCATCGCAATACAATTTATCCAACTAGGAGTCGGGGTCGAATCCACAAGGAACAAAGTGATGCGATCCATGTAGTGGAGGAACTAAACCTATTTGGCTAAGCCAAACTAGGATAACGAGGTGATGGAATGATATTAACAACTACAACTACACTAGGAAAGCAAGTAAATGTGATCTATGGCCTTCTCACAACCAAGGAAAGAAAGTTTTGAGCCTAGGATACAATTATAACACGGGGTTTATATATTATGGCTGAGTCGTTCTAATGTAATCCCTAGAATCCTTCCGGCCTAGAAGGGATTTACCTCAACGGCGCTCGTCAAAGCCATGGTTGAGCTTATAAAGCACTACCCATTACCCGAGGAAAGAAGACCTCTTCCGAGCGTAACTTCTTTTAGATGAGTTAGTCTATTAAATAGCCTATCAACCCAAATCCTCGCTAGCTTCACTATTCTACGCTAACTAATCTCTCCCGAGTCTTTAATTAGCAAAGTAGACGGGCAACTCAAGTGTCGCGAGCACGAGAGTCAAGCAATCAAAACAATGGAAGCTAGATAATCAAAACCCAACAATATAAATTCTTAGTCATGACTCATTCATATATTCATGTCCAAATCACATCAATTAATAACATAAATAGCCATGAAATATATTCACAAAATCAATTCTTTAATAACATCAACAACACCCAATATAATCAATACAAAACATGAAAGTAAAGAAAGGAGTACTAATGGTTGAGAATTTCTCAATGGGTTGCTCCAAATCTTCACCCTCTTCGGTGTTCTTATTAATGGATCCTTGCTCCAAGATTGGAAAAATGGCCAAAAGATGAGCCCTAGGTCGTGCAAGGGCTGAATATATGTTCCCCATTTAGGCTGCTGTGAAATTACAACACTGTCCACTGCAGTCCAGATGCGCATCTTCGCGATCGCGTTACTATTGGCGCTATCGCGCTACAGTTCTTCTTCCTTCTGCGCGATCGCACGTACACTGGCGCTTTCGCGCTGGATTCTTTTCTCCTCTTCGCGATCGCGTCATATTGACGCCTTCGCGATGACTTGTACAGACCTCTTCGCTATCGCGTGTGAAGTCAGCGCGATCGCGAAGAACAACTTCCCAGGCAGAAATAGAAACTTCACAGATTGCCTTGTTTTGACTTGTTTTCATCTATTCATCACTACAACTTCAATATCCTGTAATATGCCACTAAAACACGATAAGTGCGCGTATTTAATCAATAATGCACAACAAAAGCTCAAGTAAATCGAAGGTAATGTGTGGCATTTTGCCCACACATCACACCCCCAAACTTAAACTGTTGCTTGTCCTCAAGCAAAGTTCACTTCAATAAAAACCAAGTTGCAATTTATCTATTCATGCATTTTTCATTAAAGCCACAACAAGCCAAAACTCGATTCAAGTTCAACAAAAAATGACATTGGTTGGTGCCAACAATTAAGCCAAACCATGTGAGCATCACTTTCATATACAAAACATCAAAGAAGGCAAACATGACATGACACAAGACTTTCAAGGTTTGCCTCTTCGTTACAAGAGTTCACCTCTTTGCTTGCTCACCTCAATTGAAAAATGAAACACAAGCCCTCAACTCAACTTCACAAGTGCCCTCACCACTCAAGAGAATATCCCAACCATAAAAATACAATGATAACACAAATGGGATTAATGATAGGAAGAATTCGCTCACTCTCTCAGAAGAAGTTCATCATGCACACTAAAGATCCATAGGCTTGCCCTTCGTGTACCTCTCCACTAATAAAGGAATGTTTGACCCGAAATCAATTAGGACTTGTTAGGGTTGTAATGTAGGCTTTTGGTCAAAGGTGGGGTAAAATATGAGCAAATAGTGACTACACACCTCCTTGAGCACTACACCGTACAAAAATTAAGGCACACTTCATTTTTCTTGCACTTACACCTTGCTAAATCGAGGTTTATACACTAATTTTTCTCCTCTTTATTCATCAATTCTCTTTTTCTTCTTTTTCTTTCTTTTCTTTCACTTGCTTCTTTTTGTTTCTTTTCACTTTTTCACTTCTTTTTTTTTTTATTCAACTCACTTTTGTTGCTCTTTCTTTTCATTTATTCATTAACTTTCACACTTTCACCATAACTCGTGCCACCCCCAAACTTAGGCTTTTGCCTAAGTTGCACGTCTTTCAATGCACTCAAGGAGGTAGGGCCAAAAGAGATGGTTAGTGCTTTAAGCACTTAGAATTGGTCCGGGTTAATAATGTGGTTGCCAAAGAAAAGGATATTAAGCTCAAAGGGGTTGACTAAGGATATAATGCAAGGGTAGGCTTTTTAGATTACTGAGCGGGCCAAAGAAAGCCTAAAATCATTTTTTCAAGTCAAGCATCACCTAGGATTTCGCCTCGAAGCACACTTAGGGCAAGTTCTAGATCAAGAAGCACACACATGAACACACCAAAACCTCACCACACATGGCACATGTAAAGCAAGGAAGACGAGTATATTCAAGTCCCAATCAAAGGCAATTAAGCATCCAAAGTTTACTCATAGCCTAATGAGAGCTAAAGAGTGATATAAGAGCCAAAAGTTGAACTTAAAGATCATAGCACAATTCACCAACTAAATTTTTCTATTCATTTTTCAAAACAAGCTCACATGATAAGGATTAAATAATGGTGGAACCAAACATGCCAAAAGTTGCCAAGGAGCAAAAATCCACAACTAATCATCATTATTTATATCTAACTACTAAACTAGTACTAGAGATGCCCGGTTCAACACAATTACTTCCTTGGAAAAGAACCATGGCAAAGAAAAACCAAGGAGGTTATTTCAAAAATTTTGTGCAACATGGTATTTACAATGGAAATGGTTGTTCGGACCCAAATGAGGCTTTCGCACCCACATGGGATGCCTACATATCACCCGAGAGTGAATCAGATATAGAAAAGGTAGCATCCCAAGCGTAGTTCATGGGAGTACCATGGGCTTTTTTTTTTTTTTTAAACTAACTAACTACTACTACATATGAACAAGCTATTAACACAATACTATAGTAACTACTACTACTAAGTATACACAAGCTATTAACACAATAGTTATACTAATATTAAAGAAAATGATCATCCACAAAAAATTTGCACAATTTTCTCAAAAACAGGGACATGATGAGAGAGATATGTCATAAATATCAAGTACATGAGCAACAAACTAACTACACCCAGAACACAAATGCACCCCCAAACTTAAATTATGCACTGTCCTCAGTGCAACTAACAATGAAATGCAAAGGGTGTAAGGAACTCCCTGACTAGCAGATCACTCCTCACTGTCAGTGTTGGGGTAGCGAAGCTCATCCTCGGACTCCTCGTCTGAGCTAGAGGAGTGACAGAGTGAATTCAGCTTGCTCATCATCTTGTTGAGGAAGTTGCTTGTTCTCTTGCCAAAATTTTTCTGCTTCCTCTCCATTTTATCCAGTCTGACCTTAATCCGCTCTTGCTCAGCTGCTACTGCCTCCAATGATGGTGTGCTTAGAGGCCTGGAGGAAGAACCCTCTCCATGTGGGCCTGAAGGAAGCCCTGCTACTAGCTGTCTAATCTGAGCGTCTATAGAAGAAATTTGAGATGAAATGTACCTCATGTTAGACGCTCCAGATGCAAGTGGTGGAACTGGAGTGTAAGAACTCCCTGTTGCAGTAGTAGTAGCAGGTGTGGAAAACTGCCCAAAAGTTGGGTCTTCGATATCAACCTGGGAAGGCATCTCAACTTTTCTCTTCTTGCTTTGTATTACTCCTCCCCGTCCTCTCTTCAGCAGTGGATAGATAGGTTTTTCAGGACCCACACTTTTGTCAGTAGGGCGTATCTCCACTCCGGCATCCATGCATAGTCGGTGAAACAAACTTGGGAAGAATAAACTCTTTTTTCTTTCTAGCTCCACTTCATGAATTTCCTCAACAATGAGTTCACCAACATTGACTTTAAGCCCGTCAACCAGTGCCGCGACCAGGCGAGCTTTTTCAGGAGTGAGATCACTCTCATTGCTCGAAGGCATCACCCTAGTACACACAATGGATAGCCAAATGCGGGCCTCAGCTGTAAAGTCGGTAGATACAATTTTGTGGCCAAATGTGGACCTACCTGAGTGGTTGCCCCCTTGAAGCATATCTACCATCCATTGCATACCCCCTTCTGAAGCACGAGCTTTGTATAGAGCATTGTCAACATTCTCGAGCTCGTACACCGCATTGATAGCAGCTGCATCAAATCTCACCAACTTGCCCCTCACAGTTGTCACCAACTCCCCACTAAAATCCGTCCGAGTGGCATTTGCATAAAACTCCCGCGCTATGGTAGCATTAGCCTTCTCAGGAGTCTCGGCAAAACAGATCCACCCGTTATGTTCTAGATTTTGAAAGAATTCGGGGAGTTTCTCTTCCACTTTTTCCATGTGTATCCCTCTTTTCTTAATGAAGCTCATATCAAGGTCCCTTTGGAATTTTTCATAGCATGATCTGGATAAGAACCTCGTTCTGTCATATGTTGTTTCTTCTCCGCCTGTTGAGTTCCGTTGGTTGTTTCCTTCGGCCATTATAAAGAAAAAGTACCTACAAAGATCAACATTGTTAAAACACGATTTGGGTACTTAATATATGCATTAGTAAAGCTCAGGAGCCAAAGGTTGGAGCCAAAAAAAAATCAGCAGTGGCTTGTGCGAGCACACTGTTTCTGCCAGAAAAAGTCTTATTCGCGATAGCGCAGCTACAGGCGCAATCGCGCTGAGTTGTCTAGGACTCCTGCACGATCGCGATGTTTACCACGCGATCGCGAAGGAGGCCATGGACAACTTATCGCGATCGTGAAGCTAGTCACGCGATCGCGAGGTTGTCTTCTCCAGCAGGAGGAAGCAGACCTCGGACTACAACACCCAGAATTTTTATGTTTTGAGCATCATTTACAGTGCACAACCACAGTTTAAACATTAAAAACCATCAACTTTGGCTTCAATTTGTCGGATCTGACACTAGGGTTCTTTAGTTCAATTGAGCATTAACAAGAAGTAACCTAACCCATTTTTCTTCACAAACAATTTGTCTATAAGGGTACATCAGACTTCCCCTATTTTCCATAAGAAGCCCTTTGTTTGCTTATTGCTACAACCATTAATGGAACCTTACCTAGACATATTCAACAAAATTGAAGATGGAAATTGGGAAGATACCTTGATAATGGAGTGGAGTAATTGAGCGTGTAATAGAAGATGCAATGAAACACTTGGAATGCAAAAATGGGGGAGGGGAATTTGAGAGAATAGGGGTTTTGAAATTATGGTTTGATTCTCTCTTGAAACTGCCTATTATCTGCCTGAGGTATTGTTCTTCGCGATCGCGCTGAGGCAACCTACGCGATCGCGTGTGGATCAGTCGCGATCGCGCAGGTCTGTTTCACAGTGAAGCGCGATCGCGTGGATTGTGACGCGATCGCGGTGAACAAATGTTTTTCCAGCTTCCAGTAAGCAGAATTTCAGTGAAGCGGTCCGCCCCAAATATTAGGCGCTCCGCCTACTGGGACTCAGAATGCGCAGTTTCAGTGGGCGGTCCGTCTTCTCTCATTGAATGGTCCGCTTCACACCCTGTGCAATCCTTTTTTTTCAATATTTATGCTTTAAATCATGCATCCTAACAACTACTACATGTGGGATTCATGTGAGATGATAAAAACCAACTACAAAAACTAATCTAATCCTAACATGCAATCAAATAACGACTAAAATTTTAAAGGGATTCGGGTTGCCTCCCGAAAAGCGCTTTATTTAACGTCTTGGCTAGACGGTACCCATGGTGCTTTTCTCTCCACTTGGTGAAGGTGAATTTTCTCCCCAACATCGCTTCATGCTTTTTGTTATGCTCTTTAGGCGGGGGCACATATTTCCAAGATCGCGAAGCCGGATTCTTCATTTTGCATTTCTTCGCTTTCAAGTGGGGAATGTCATTTTTCCTTCTTGGCATGGCAAATTCAACAATGTACTCATTTTGCTCATCAACGCCAAAATTTTCTGAAGGTGCTTGTTCTTCCACTTCTATTGCTTCATCCACACATAGAGTTGAAAAGTGAAGTGAATGAGGTCCCAATTGTTTTAACATTAATGGAGCACCAAGCATGACATCCTCTTCTTCACATGTGCTAGAGTATTAATCACAAGAGTTCTTCATTTCCGCTCTAGACTCCAACACACATTTCTTGTTCACAGCATCATCACCAAATATCTTGACGATGTGATCACTTTCACGAGTTCCCATGATTTGACTGGTGCTCTCTTCCACAAACTCGCTCATTTCTAGCATATCATTTACTACTTCTTCATATTGAGCCTTGGAGGCTTCAATCACTTCATGCACTAGAATTTTCAAGACACGAGCTTCAAGATCAAATTGGTTCACTCTTTGTCCTAGTTCTTCCTTTTAATGTTTGAGATCCCAACCTTCCACATTTAAGTCGTGAAGGCATGCTTCATGGACTTTCATTTTTCGATCTTGATCTCGGAGCCAAGCTCGGCTCACAATTTCTTCTTCATCCCAATTGTGCTTTTCTTTAATAATTCTTTCTTGATATTCAAGCACATCTTCAACGGAGGATTCTTCTTGGAACTCGACCTCATCTTCCATATAACGCCTTTGTTGAAATTTGGCAACACCCTTAGTTTGTTGATCATTGAAGGTGTCAACCAATTGGCTCAATTGAGTTTCCAAATTGTGAATTGCCAAGCCATTTTGATGGATTATTTCTTTGAAGGCTTCGGCATTCTCACAATGTTGTTCAATTATCTGCTCCAGCAAATGTTCCAACCTTGCATTTTCGTTGCATTCGTCTTGTGAAGTCGATAGGTCCATCTCCTCTTGAAACCTCTCTTGGATGCCTTGCCACTCGGGTTCAAGCTCCATGTTCATGTTAACATTTGCCCTATCAAACTCATAAGAATCATTAGCATCATTATAAAAATCATTGGAAGAAAAATAAGGAATATTAGGACAACCGTCCCAATGGCCATCTTGACCCCCACACTCATGACATATGTCCCACTCAAAGGGTTGAGAAGGTGCACACAACTCGCCCCCGGAAACAATTTGACAATCTTGCCAATGGTGAGGTCTGCCACAATAAGGACAAGGATCACTCATGTATGGATTTTCAATATGGGACCAATTTTGGTTCCACGATGCCATTTCAAGATGACTACCACTAATCTAAACTAACTAATTAATACAAGTAAACACTACACACAAACAAATATTTACAATTTACAAAGAACATTACTACTGTTCATAATTTTAACAAGAACGGTTCACAAAGTTTGGAACTAAGCCAACTAGCTCAACTCCTCAAATTACTCTAATACGCCAATTGTTCCCCGGCAACGGCGCCAATTTTGACAACGCTCAACACACACCTCGGCTTGAGGTATGAACGATCATCGCAATACAATTTACCCAACTAGGAGTCGGGGTCGAATCCACAAGGAACAAAGTGATGCGATCCACGTAGTGGAGGAACTAAACCTATTTGACTAAGCCAAACTAGGATAACGAGATGATGGAATGATATTAACAACTACAACAACACTAGGAAAGCAAGTAAATGTGATCTATGGCCTTCTCACAACCATGGAAAGCAAGTTTTGAGCCTAGGATACAATTATAGCACGAGGTTTATATATTATGGCCGAGTCGTTCTAATGTAATCCCTAGAATCCTTCCGGCCTAGAAGGGATTTACCTCAACGGCACTCGTCAAAGCCATGGTTGAGCTTATAAAGCACTACCCATTACCCGAGGAAAGAAGACCTCTTCCGAGCGTAACTTCTTTTAGATGAGTTAGTCTATTAAATAGCCTATCAACCCAAATCCTCGCTAGCTTCACTATTCTACGCTAACTAATCTCTCCCGAGTCTTTAATTAGCAAAGTAGACGGGCAACTCAAGTGTCGCGAGCACGAGAGTCAAGCAATCAAAACAATGGAAGCTAGATAATCAAAACCCAACAATATAAATTCCTAGTCATGACTCATTCATATATTCATGTCCAAATCACATCAATTAATAACATAAATAGCCATGAAATATATTCACAAAATCAATTCTTTAATAACATCAACAACACCCAATATAATCAATACAAAACATGAAAGTAAAGAAAGGAGTACTAATGGTTGAGAATTTCTCAATGGGTTGCTCCAAATCTTCACCCTCTTCGGTGTTCTTATTAATGGATCCTTGCTCCAAGATTGGAAAAATGGCCAAAAGATGAGCCCTAGGTCGTGCAAGGGCTGAATATATGTTCCCCATTTAGGCTGCTGTGAAATTACAACACTGTCCACTGCAGTCCAGATGCGCATCTTCGCGATCGCGTTACTATTGGCGCTATCGCGCTACAGTTCTTCTTCCTTCTGCGCGATCGCGCGTACAGTGGCGCTTTCGCGCTGGATTCTTTTCTCCTCTTCGCGATCGCGTCATATTGACGCCTTCGCGATGACTTGTACAGACCTCTGCGCTATCGCGTGTGAAGTCAGCGCGATCGCGAAGAACAACTTCCCAGGCAGAAACAGAAACTTCACAGATTGCCTTGTTTTGACTTGTTTTCATCTATTCATCACTACAGCTTCAATATCCTGTAATATGCAACTAAAACATGATAAGTGCGCGTATTTAATCAATAATGCACAACAAAAGCTCAAGTAAATCGAAGGTAATATGTGGCATTTTGCCCACACATCACGAAACTGCTGAAGAGAGCAGTAGGCTCCGCCCACTCTGGGAGGCGGACCGCCCACTTTTGGGCAGCTCTCTGGATTCTGCAGTGGGTGGACTGCCCCTTTACAGAGGCAGGGCGCCTTTTTTCCTGAAGGGTGCCTAGGTAAATTTTTGCCTAGGTTTTCATTGTTCTTTGCCTCCGGGCTTCTTGGTTAGTGTTTCTAGGGTAATTGGCCTACTCGAAAGACACTAACTCTTTAGCGTATTAGGACACTTGTGCGTAGAGGAGATTAGAATTCAAAGAAGAGTCGTAGATTTTTCTTTAGCCTCAAGTACACACTTTAAATTGTCGTCCGTACATCGAGTCCCATTAACTCCACTCCGAACTAATACTTGGACATACTAGTTGTAATCACCGTGGTTTCTAAGTTGTTAAGGCCTCGCCCTTGAGTGTTCATATATTGAGTGATACACGTGAGGACGTGATTTTTGTGAGGTTCTTTCTTTGGTGTTGCAAGTATGTCGGATGATGATGGTGGCGATTATGGCTTATGTGGGGATGATGCGAGTTGCTATGGCTCGTATGGTGATGACGGAGACTATGATTCCTATGATGATGATGATGGGCATTACTATGATCACTTGGGAAACCATGGCTCCTATGAGGATGAAGCGGTTCACTATGATGATCGTGAGGTTGATGAAGACTATGAGGCTTATGATGATGAATGTGTTGATCCTTATGCTACTAGTCAAGAAATCGAAGATGGTGATGCTTCAAGGTACATTGATCCTACTTACTCTACTTGTGATGAATATGAACATTTTGATAGTGACATAGAGGGAATTGATGATGAAGTTGATTATATGCATTATTCATATGCATCTTCTCTTGGTGTTGCTAATGGAGTACAAGGGAGTAGTAGAGGTCCTTCTATTAGTGTGGGAGGGGTGGTGGTTGCTCCATGGGAAAGAAGAAGCTTGCATCTTCTAGGTACGCTAAGCGACCTAATGCTTCTAATTCCCATGTGGAGGGTGGTTTGAGAGATGGTGTTGCTCTTGCTACAAGGGGGTTGTATTATTCTATCAATGTCGTGAAGGGTATGGGTAGTTGTAGTAGGAGTAGTGCTAGTGGCTATGGAACCAAGGCGAGATGCACTTATGTGTTCCATGGCAAGGTTCCTTCCTCGACTTTCAACAACACTTCTAATATTGGAAGAGTGACGGGAAGTGGAAATGACCCTAGCAATCTTGCTAGGAGAGAAGGGATAAAGGAGACCCAAGTTTTTGGTGTTGACACTCGTGGGCATTCAAGTTCTCTCTTGGATGCATCTCTACGAAACTTGGGTAGACGAAGGTTCGTTGTTGAGGTAAATGGTATTGGAGGATACTTGCTCAAGATTGGTGATACCGACGCCAGTTGCATTAGCACCTCTTTGGTTGATAGGCTAAGGATATCATGCCATGCTCTAGAGCATCCTTATGAGTATGATGGAGAGTGGATTTCCAAAGAGGCTCGAGTACTCATATCTCATAGGAATTATAAATGTTATGTGTGGTGTGATGTGTATCCCATGTGTCATGTTGATGTGTGGATAGGTGAGCCATGGTTGGAAGATAAGAGGGTGTAATATAGTGTTATGAAGGATGCGTATCATGTGGGTATAGGGCAAAGGGTTTATGACTTTGTGCCTTATCGGGCAAGAGGCCAATTGCCTACTGGCACACCTTCTTTGGCTATGCAAAGAGGGAAGGCGCGAAAACTTCATTCCATGGGTGAAAATGTGCAATCAAGGAGTCCTACAATTACAAGAAGTGGTGGGACTAGTGCAAATGAAAGGTTGACAAGTGTCAACAAGGTGAACACAAAACCACAAGTTTCAAAGCCAAGTAGTTCACCAACAAAGAAGAAGGAGACATCAAGCGATGAGTCTCCAAGTCCTAGATTCCGGGTTGATGTAAAGAGTCCACCTACTCCGGCTATGGGTATTCTTGGGCCTCGTCCCAACTCACCGAATATGAGAGACAAAAGATTGAAAGGAGTAAGGGAGTGACCGGTGACATTCCTCGAGTGGAAAAAGGAGAGGATGTGATGAGTGATGTAAGTGGGATGTCACCACCCGAATCTACACCCGACCTTGAAAAGAAAATGAGAAAAAAAAGGAAAAATAATCATTGAGAGTGAGGACACTCCTTATTCTAACCTTAACCTCTATCTTTTTCTTCTACTTGTTTGAGTACTTGTGTAGGTATTCTTGGAGGCAAACTGATGGAGCTTCAATCATGTTCCAAAGAGGAAAGGCAAGGTGAAGAAGATTCCAAATGTGAGCTACAAGGTGGAGAAGCTAGCCATGATACTTCAAATGCATTGAGTAAGCAAGATGGCAACTCAAGTGTAAATGTTAGTTCTTCTATCCTTAAGTATGATACTTCCTTGTCTTATGGTATTGTTTGTGAAAACTCTATGCTCGTTGATGATTTGTATGAATAAAATATGTTTGCCAGTAGTGTAGAGTAGAATGGTCAACTTGTGTGTGCAAATGAACCACTAGTTGAGAGGGTTGAAAAGCCATATCATGATGTGAGCTCGGTTTTCATTGATCCTCTCTTTAGTGAAAATATTGAAGTTGACCTTGTATGTGAACCTTGTTATGACACCCCACCCATATTTGATAAAGGAGAAGATGAATTGCATGAATATCTCATTCTTCCTTTTGAATACCTACTTGATAGTGGTGGTCTCTTGTGTCGTAGTAAGAATGGTCGTGACCTTGAGGAATCTCTAGTGTATGAGATGGATCGAATTAATTTCGATGACTCCTCAAGTGTAAATGTTGTCTCTAATTTGAGAACTTCACCTTTGCTTGCTAATGAACTTGAGAAGTGTGCCTATACTAATCCTTTGTATGAGGGCAACTTTAATGGAAATGGTGAATTGTATCAAACTAGAGTGGAGTGTGAGTTTGAACCTCCATGGATTGGAATGCTTAACTCTATATATAATCCATTGTTTGAGACCTCCCTTAGGAGTTTGTCTAACGAGGGGGATTGTCTTGAGTGTAAATTTGGAGGTGAGGAGGTACCTCTTTGTGTGTGTAAGAGTGTTTTTAAGAAGGGGAGTGGAGTAGTTTATGTTAGTTGTCGCTTGAACTATTTTGCTTACTCAATTCCATATGTTGATCACACCTTAAGTGTTGAGCATGCCAAAGTCAATATGTCACATTATGATAATATTGATTTGAAGGCTTGGTGTGTTGAGCATAAGCTTAGGGGTTATAGGGAATTTGATTACTACATATTTCATGTCCTTGATCTCTTTGTTTGTTATGGTTGTGAGTGATTGTTCTTGTTGAGCCAAGAATTTATTGGTTCCTTTGGGGACATACGCTTTCTGATGGGTATTGATGCTTGGCTCTATTACAAGAATGTGTTTTCCACACCATTTGCGATTATTCTTGTTAAGCTAACCTACTTGTGAAGTAGGAAACTTTGGTTGTGCTTGTTTTGAATGTAGGTTTTGATGGTTTGATTTCGAGGACGAAATCCTTTCAAGAAGGGGAGGATGATGCAATATAAATTGGCCTAAACGACAACCATCGAGAACCAAGCTTGAGAGCACAAGGAATACAAGTCAAGGCTCCGGAAGCGACTTGAAGATCATGCATTGGAGCGCCATGGAAGGAGGACCACTTAGGCTCCAAAGAAGAGGCTCGAGAGACACATTTTGAGATGTTTCAAGAAGCTACAGGAAGAGGCGGACTGCCTGAATTGTGTCACCCTCTCTGGACTTGTCAATGGGCGGACCGCCCACTCTGCACCACTGATGCAGAGGCGGACCGCCTCCTACTGAGGAGGGGCGCCGGTTTCCCTCTACAAAGCACCAGGCGGGGCGCCTAGTTTCGGGGTGTTTCAAGACTTGTTTTTGTGGTGTAATCCCCATTTTAGCCCTACGTGGCTTGTATTGTTTTTATATCATTTGAGGACTTTTTGTCATTTCACAATTGTGTAAGGGAAAACTATATAAGCTTCCCTTAGCCATTTCATAACTTAGTTTGAAGATAGAATTGGAAGAAAGACATTGAGAGGCTTGGCCTTCGTGTTTGAAGCATGACGCTCATGTATCCCCTACGACTTGGGAACCCGAGGATTGCATCATAGTATGAATCCGGGATTTGGTTCAAGTTTCTCTTCTCTCATATGAATTCAATCCACGTATGTGAGTTTGATTCGTTCTTTCTTCTTATTTCTTGTCTCCTCAATCCTTATTTCTTGTTATCCCTTTAATTGCTTCCGCTCGATTATCTTTTCGTTTGCTTCCGCTAGTTTAGATTGCATCACATTGGTTGTAAACAAGACATGGGATTTAGTTACTCTACCAACTAGAAATAAATCCTTACCTTCCAAGTGGGTTTTCAATGTTAAGCTCAAGTCAGATGGATCATTAAAGAGACTAAAAACTCGATTGGTTGTGAGAGGTAATATTCAAAGGGATGAAATTGATTTTGATGAGATTTTCGTCCAGTGGTCAAAATGACTGCCATTAGATGCATTATAGCTGTGGCAGTGAAAAAATGTTGGGGTTTATTTCAACTCGACGTTAACAATGCATTTTTACATGGGGGACTTGATGAGGAAGTCTATATGAAATTCCCAGAATTCGAGGAAATTCATCTAACTTAGTCTGTCGTTTGAGGAAATCCATGTATGGCTTTCGACAGGCCTCTAGACAATAGTATGCACGATTAACTTATGATTTAAACTTCAAGGGTTATTCACATTCCTTAAATAATTATTCTTTATTTTATAAAAGGAATGGGGAACTTATCACTTTGGTCGCAGTTTATGTCGATAGCATATTATTAACAGGTGATGACTCTCAAGAAATAAAGATATTAAAATCATTTTTGAACTCAGAATTTCGCATAAATGATTTGGGTGACTTACACTTCTTCCTGGGTATGGAAGTTTTGCGAGAATCACATAGTTTGATTCTAAGCCAACTGAAATTTGCATTGGAACTCTTGGCAGAATTTGATTGTCTTGGCATGCGTCCTGTTTCTTCTCCCTTGGATCCTACATGCAAATTGAAAGCAGATTTGGGTGAGCCTTTACAAGATCCAACTTTGTACAGAAAGTTGATAGGAAAATTAAATTTTCTTACACATACACAACCAGATCTGTCTTTTTGTGTTCAACACTTGAGTCAATACATGCAGAACCCACGACTCCCTCATTTTGAAGCAGAAATTCATGTATTGAGCTACATCTATCCGATCCAGGACTTGGGCTTTTTATGACTGCTTCACCGTCGTTAAAGCTTCTCGCCATCTGCGATGCAGATTGGGCCACTTGCCCGGAGACCCGCCGTTCCGTCAATGGCTTCTTCATTAGCCTTGGAGGTTCACCTATCTCTTCGAAGTCCAAGAAACAATTTTCCCTTTCCCTTTCTTCCGTTGAAGTGGAATATCGATCTATGAGGTGTGTTGTAGCCGAAGTGACTTGGCATGTTCATCTTTTGGAGGATCTTTCAATTCCTCCGTCTATTCCTATTCCTCTGAATTCCAATAGTCAAGCAGCGATTCACATCGCCAAAAATCCCTTCTTTCATGAACGGACGGAGCATGTAGATCTAGATTGTCACTTCGTCCGTCAATAATTTTTAGCCGGCCTTATTTCTCTCTCACGTGTGCCATTCTCTTCTCAATTAGCCGATCTGTTTTCCAAACCCCTCGCTGGACCTTCTCAGCAGAATTTTTTATGCAAGTTGGGTGTCCGTTTTGCCCCCTTCAACTTGAGGGTGGGAGGTGTTGGAGAATCAAAGGACTGTGATAATGGTTAATTTGGTTAATTTGTGTAGATTATCTGTGAATTATGAATTAGGGATAGAAAGAATTGTGGAAGAGAAACAAGTGCATATTTTACAAGAAAGAAGACTTTTTGTTTTCTCTATGAGCCACCTCTTTGACTGAATCTCATCCTTTGGTTCTCATGTCATCTTGAACGTACACGTGGAGCAGACTGAATATACTTTACTTCTTGTTTTTACACAATACACACGGGACCATCTGAAATTGTACATATCAATTTTGCTTTTTGTAGACAAACATATAACTAGGATAGTGTATGAATATTTTTCATTTCTAGTTAAAATCCTTAGCTAATAAAAGTAGGACAGCTGTCCAGTTTGTTACAAGTTCAGCTGTATATATAGAATAATGTTTTGTATACTTGAGGTATAGAAAAAATAGAAGAAGAAGTATTCTCTACAAGTTTTTCTTAATTGTTTCCGATAAATAAGGACAATTTGATACAATTGGCTTTGAATTGTGTAGATCCACCTCGGCAAATGCAAGTCCTAGAAAAACAAACAAAACTAGAAGGTGAATAGTTTGAGCTGATTCATGCAACTAGTGCATGTTGAAAACAAACGAGTATCTCAAAAGGGAATGGTCCTCATTGGTTAGGAGGAGCCAGCTTCTTCACTTGTACTCCCTCTTGTTCAAAATAGTTGATCACTTTCTTTTTTTAAAAGTCAGACAATATAAATTTGGACCAACAATTTAAAATATATTTCTTCATCATATTGATATGAAAAAAATTGCAACTTATAGTACTTTTCGTATAGTTTTTTAATGTCTAAATTATAATTTTATAATATTGAATAGATCTAATTCAATTTAACTCCGAAGATTGATCAACTTAACTCCCGAAAAGCGAAATCTATCAACTAAAATGGATCGGGGGAGTATTGTTCATCTAGTGGGCTAGTAAAGATTAGGTTTGCCACACAAGAATTGAGCTGCTAAGGAAAATTAGGTCGATTTAACGCCCCCCACCCCCTTCCCCGTGCAGAAGATATCAAGATAGATTCATGGTCTGATCCAAACCATTTCTTTTTTACCTATAATATGCCTGTGTAATAACTGTCTAGGTGAACACTAAACATACTATATAAAGTTCCTCTGTGCGCTCTTCTTTCTTTTTCCGGTTTATAATTGAAGGAACTTATTAAATCCTCAACAATATGCATAATTGTATTATTCACATACACAAAATATCTTTAAGGTATTCACACGTCTCAACTCAATCTCCTGTCTTTGAATTATTAATTTTCCAGCATTGTTCACAATAACAATCCCTCTCAAGCCATGTTGCAAGACGTTAATTTTTTATTTAAGTTCTTGATTTAGTGCCAATTCCTTCGTATCATAGCAAAAGTTTGTGCAGTCAAATTCATCTCCTTTACATGAAGTTTTGAATAAAGTTCGTGATAAGAAATGCTGATAAATGTCTGAAAATATCCTCTTGTCATTTCAAAAACATAATAAACATGTTTTTCAATAATATTATTGTTTACTTGTTTTCAGTCACAAAGAGAGAAAGAATAGACTAGTCATAAAAGTGAATATTCTTAACAGACACGGCGGTGGTTGTCAATAAATATACAGAGCTTGGAGCATATGCAAAAGACGATTTCAACTTGACCCTAAAGACTTATTGTCTGGTATTTTTCTTCTAAGTTCTAACAGCTCATAAACGATTTGGACAAGCCGAAAGAACCTTCAATAATTAACAAGGCCACAAAAGTTAGAGCTTCACTTGCGATCACTACTATCTCTCTATTTCTAACATGACCGAATTAAGAAACTTGGAGAGTTAAAAGAAGTTTTCCTTTTTATACAATAATTTTTCAAAAATATTTTCTAAATATATTGAATTACCGACTAGCGTGAGTACTTCTATTATGATATTCAAATATGTAAATTTTCGACGGAAAGACTTAAAGAAGCTATTGTCTAATTCACAAGAAAAATTAAACTAATTGAGAATCATTTCGAACACCACATAAAATAGAACTAAGAATATAATGTATATACATTTGTCCCAATTTATATGTCCTAATTTGATTTCACTCGAAATTAATTAAGAGAAGAAGAAACTTGTAGTTTAAGATATATTATACTAACATTTAAATGATTATCAGATTTTTTAAATTTATGATTATAAATATAATATATCATAATATTTATATTGCTATAAAGTTTTTCATTAAGGGTAGAGTAGACATTCGAATTAAGATGCTTTCCAATTATGTGAAATTTATTATGGAACGAACCAATAAAAAATTATGTCAATGTCATGCCTTTTTAGAGGAAAGAAAAATATTTAGAGTGTGCATAAATTTCGAATGATAAATAAAGAAGCAGAAGAACAAAGGTATGTACAACCACCATAACCAATTGGGTTGACTATGAAGAAGAAGAGAAAGGACAAGAGATTGTACTGATGGTCTCCCATGTGTCACGCGGAAAGAGAACACAGTAGTAGTAAATGGTAATGCTAACAAATAGTGTAAATTAGGTGATCAGCAAATAATGGTCGGATACGGCCGAAATTGAACGGCAATTTGGTTGGAAGGGAACACTAGTGGGGCTTAATATTTCTTTCCTTTTTCATTTCTATTCACCTTCCCCATCATATTGGTCATTTTACGGCAAGGCCACCTTTCAAATAAAAAACGTATGAAGACCATTGTTCTTAGACTATTTGATCAATTGTTAACGAGAAAAGTATGTTTAAGCTCGAAAAGCTGTTAATACCAATTGGAAGTGCCGAGGACGGAATGAGGATAGGGTTCAACAATCATACCACAGCGGTCAAAAGAATATGTTTCCTTGACGGTTTTAGTAAATTTAAAGTTATCTATTTGCCGATTTATTCAATGCATGTATAAGACCTACTATTGATCGATTGTAGGTATTTCCGTTTCTAGAGTTAACGAAACGGGATGATCAATTATAAGAGTTTGCTTTTAATTTCCCACATCTTGACTATATAGAAAACTATAATAATACCTTAACGAATTGGAACTGATAAAACTTAATGTTTTCCTGATTTGACTCGTCGATTGATAAGTAGGACAAATAAAATAATTTAGGTGCTTAACAATCGTGTAAACAAAATATTGTATTGAGAAGACAAAAGAGAATGATTTATGAGTGGAAGTAGGGAGTGAAAGGAGAAGGTAGTTTCGTGATGTAGGAGAAGAAAACAACAAGTCGGTGAAGTCCAGCTGTTGTAGTAATAGTACTAGTACTAGTATTATCAACTGCCCAACTGCTTCTTTCTTTCCTTCAATCAATCAATAAAAGTACCGCGCTTTTTTCTCGAAATCCCCCCATTTATATTCTGACACGTGGGCGGCTTGACACTCACTTTCGGTTCTTTCCCTATTCAGATTTACAAGCGTGCATCACCTATTTCATCAATCTCCTAGAGCGTGCAATACACCCGTTCTCATAATTATTTTCTTAATAGTAATTTTAATACAGAAAATACATTTTTGAAAAGTTATTTACAAAATATAAAGATATTTAAACATAACTACACAATATAAAAGAAAATATTACTCTTAAAATATAGTAAAAAATTAGATAACATAGCAAAACTTTACATTCTTCCTCCTATTTTCCCCCAATTTCATTTTTCCTCCTCCCCTACCCAAATTTCACTTCCTCCCTGCTTATTTTAACAGAAGCAGCAGGAGATTCGAGCTGATTAGCTGAATGTTTACGTAAAAGCTATGCCTACCCAACTTACACTAAAAAACCAACCACCTCGTAGCTCGTTGTATATACACTGTTTTGCATCGTATCTAATTGTTTCTAGGCTATTTCTGCACTCTTTCTGGGTTTTTGCACTCTTTCTGAGTTTTTGTATCGTTTCTGTACTGTATCCAACTGTTTCTAGACTATTTCAGCATTGTTTCATCCTCTTTGTGTGTTGTTTCTCATTGTTTCTGAACTATTTGATCCTTTTTTGTATTGTTTCAACATCTATTTTAGACTATTTCAGTGTTGTCTCAGACAGTTTTAACACTATTTCAAATTTTTTTAGCACAGTTCAGGCTGTGTCAGCGATGTTTCAGTGGAATGGAGGCGATGTAGCTTCAATACAAATGGTAAATGGGCATATAGTAGAACCAACATAAAAATAACTATTTTTTATTGACCAATATTACGGTGTGGTATTTGCTAAAAAATTTGAACTGTGTAGTATCCGTTCAAAAATCAACAGAGTGTAGTGCTTGTTCAAAAATCAGTCTGAATGTGCAAACAACTACATAGGACCATTAGTCAACAAAATATACAAAAAATTAATAGTGAAAACGAACAGTAAAAGATAATCATAGACGAAGAACAACAGTGAAAATTAGGATCCATGAGACAAATCCTCCAGCATTAAGAGGACATAATAATCCATAAGCGTTAACAGATCTCCAAAGCAATAACAAGCCATATCTCAAAAATAAAGCGTGAAATAGAGGACAAGAACAAGTGGTGAAGAAGATGACAGCGACCGGAGCGAGCCAAGGGACAGAGGAGGAGGAACAACACTTAACCATTTGACGGCGAAGGCTGCTTCGCCAGTCAGCTTGACGGCGGCTTTAGATTCAGCGTAATGCACCAGCGGTGGGGGTTTTGGTGGTGGAAGGGGTGATTGGTTGCGGGGGTTTTGGTGGCATTGTGCATCGGTGGTGGTCAGTCAGCTCGACAGCTTCATATCTATATTCTGATTGTTCCTCTCTTGTCTTTGACTGTTGGGAAATATGCTAGGAAATATATTACTATGTCTTTATAATTTGTATAATATTGCTATTTTTTTGTAATATAGGGATGGAAGTTTGTATATTTTTATAAAAAAATCCAAATTAATACTATGTCACTAGACTCACTACTATGGGAGCTTAAATATACGGTTGGAATTTTGAAAAAAGAAACATAAAAAAGGATGGACTCATGCTTAGCCGTTCTCATTTTTTAAGGTTAATGCTAAAAGTGTCAATAAGAAATTTAGTCTTAAAAGAAAAATCTAAATAGCTTGTGCTTGATTTTGCTTCGATTTTTGAATAATTAAGTTCTAGAAAATACTTTTATATGGATTATAAGAAATTGCGCTTGTACGAAGGAAAATTTGATTTTAGACTTGTAGTCAATAACAATTAATCTTATGTATAAAGGCCATAAAATAAGGTATTATATCAAGATTAATAATGCCTTTTAGAGTCAAATTTGGTTAGTGAACGAGTCTGCGAGCTTAATCAAACATAAGAAATGGTAACTGTGTTGGCCTAGATCGGGATAGGACAACAAATCGAATTTGTATTGGGCTTGACTGGTAATTTCCTTGTATCAAAGTGATGTTCGAGCTAAAATTAGATTCGAACTACATAAAATCTTGAAAAAGTAAACGAGACAATGAATAAGCTGAGTGATAGACGAGACAATGAATAAAAGTATAAGTTGAATATTGTATCTTTCATGTTCTGTTTGCTAACAAGTGGATCCCATTTATTATCAAGGGAAAGAGCAACATTATAAACATAATAATTGTACTAACAATGACCATTACTCCGCATATAATCGTGGTTAGCTCATAATCCCTTCCTTAAATATAAGTGCAATGGTTGACGATTATAGAAGACCAAGTTTCGTTCCTCGAGGGGGTTCACCTCCTCGAGGGGTCATCCTGATGGTTGTTCTCAATCTCAATTGGGTTCTTCTCGAGGCAGTGCTGGTGATTGCTCCTCTCGAGAAGGTGTCCTCAGGAGTTTCGACTGTTCCATGGCTCGAGACTTCATACTGATGCAGTCCAGACCGATCAAACTAAGGAGCTTCATGATGTTCACTAGATGGTGAAGAAGAGCTATGATGGTACAATGATGGAAGAAGCGGGCAGCATGTTGGAGGAGGCAAGAGAGGCTTTGATTAGCATTGGAGCCCGTCCTAGAAGGATGGTTGGCGCGTGGTACTCGCGTGGCACACGGCCTATATTTTCTAGACAATCCAGCTGCGTGGAGGGCTCGTTTATTGGCCTTAATGCGCTGTATTTTTCAGCACTTTTTCATGCTTTTGCGTAGCTAGACTTATTTATTTTATGGTGCATTATTAGCCCTGCGTGGCAATTGACATTTAGCCAACTTGGGGCCTATTTCTTTACCTTTTAGGCGTGTGAGGCTCACCTATATAAGCCTAAACACTTAGTCTTATTTCACTAGTTTTAGAATTTACAGAATATTGAAAACAGACGTTGCCTTTTGTAGAGAAGCTCTCTAGCTTCTTCTTTATCTCTTAACTTAGAATCCCATGGAAATCATCACTAGCATGATTCCATATGTTGGTTCAAGTCTCTCATCTCCCATGGATTAATCTTTCATTAGTAAGTTTAATTCGTTCTTTCCTTCTAATTTCTGTTCTTCCTAGTCTTCTTTCTTGATTGTTTGTTTGATTTTATCAATATCCATCTTTCATAATTCCGCTTGCATCAGTTGGTATCAGAGCTTGGAAAGGGTTTGTTTCTACATCCCCAATCCTGTTCTTCGTGCCCTAGTTTAGGAATTCTAGTTTTAGGTCTCTTGATTTTCGTTTTTAATAAGAAAAAAAAAAGTGAAAAAAAAAACGTGAAAAAGAGGAAGAACATCTTGTGTAGTTGTTGTTACACGATAGAGTAAAGAAAATTCGAAAAAAGTAGTGTTCTTTATTGATTCTTGAAACCCTAGGTTGAATAGATAGCAATCTTGAAAATTTTCTTGAAGTTCTTGATATTTTTCTTGTGTCTCTTGAAACCCTTGATTGTTCGGATTGATTTGGCCTTGATTCTTGAAGAGCATCCCACGTTTTGGGGGGTAAGGGGCTGAAAATAATCACGTTTTTGTGGGTGTTAGAGAATTTTTAAGCCTTGAGAAGTGTTGGGTCACGCCTAGGGTTTGAAATATTGAAGCTTTAGTTGAATCTTGACTTGTTCTTGAAGAATTTGGCCTTGTTTCTTAGAATCTTGAATAGGTGCTGTGTTCTTGGACTTGTAGAACTAGTTTTCTTGAGTTCTTGAATTGTTCTTGAACAATTTAGGAAGTTCTTGATTGAGTTCTTGACAAAAGTACTAAAGGCACGTTGAAAACAAAGTGGAAAGACGTGTAGCAAGATTCGTGAGGAAATCTTATTGAATTCTTGAAACGAAGTTGAGTTCTTGAAAGGAAAAATGCTAGGGTCTTGAAAGAAGAAAGTGCAGCGTGTTTCTTGACCATTCTTGAGCTTTTAGACGTGATTCTTGGATAGGAGTTAAGAGTTGTTGAATAACAACTTGTTGTTCTTGAGTAGTAAGTAAATTAACTTGAATTGATCTTGAAAGAACTAGCCTTTCCATGTGAGATTGGTTGATATTAGGAGAGGAAGGTGCTGCAATTGTAAGGGAGAAGTTAAGAAAACCTAAGCCTTATTCAAGAGGGAAACAACTCCCATTCAAAAAAGGAGAAGTTTACCCACTTTGTTTCAAAAGGGAATTAGTTTTCCTTAGATTTTGGGAGAAGGGAATCAGTTGAATCCTAAGGGAAAGGGAGAGAGGAATTTCGACCTTGGAGTGTAGAAAAGTGGTAAAAGTTCTCCAAATTTGAGTTGGAAAGCAAGGAAAATAAGGAAAACTTGACCAAAACTGATTTGGAAAACAAAATTAGGTGGAAAAACTTACTCCTATCCACAAAGGGAAGCTTGAACGTTTTTCCTAAGGGGAAAAAGGGTAGTTTGTTCTAGGAATTTTCTTTTCTTTGTTGAATTAATTCTAGTTAGTAATCTTGGGGTATTTTTCTACTCTAAGCTATACTAACTCTTGAGCTTTTAGGAACTCGTGCTTGCTGAAATTTCCTCCATTATCGTAGAACTTTCTTGACTTCAAGTGCTTACTTTAAAAGAGCCGTCCGTCCATAGAGTCGCATAAAATCCACTCCGAACCAATACTTGGACACACTAGTTGGTGAATTTTCACCCTTGATGTTAAGAGATAACGGGAAATCTTTGGGTGGGGGTATTTGGAGAGTGAAAACTAAAGAGTGTGAGTGCCACCACTAAAAGTGAGGGAGTGCAAGTGAGGTTGTTTATACTAACTTTTTCCTTCCTCGTTTTCTTGATATGTCTTTTGCAGGTACACGGAGCAATAAGGGAGGTATGGTTGGATATGGAGAAAAATCAGTTGATAGGAGTTTTCACTACACTCCTGAGGTGACTAAGGCTGAAATAAAGAGAGTGGGGGGTCGATTTGGTAGTTTTTCCACTCATGATCATTCAGGTTCTTACTTGGATGAAGCCGAGCGAAACCATAGAGTGAGTAGGTTTGATATTGAAGTCGAAGGGTGTAGAGGATTCTTACTAAAGGTTGATGGTACTGATGCCAATTGTATTGACCCATCTTTGGTTGATATGCTAAAGATACCAAGCTACAAATTGAAGCATCCCTATAAATATAACGGAGTGTTGGTTTCTGAGGTAGCTGAAGTGCTCATCTCTAAAGGAGACTATAAGGAGTTTGTGTGGTGTGATGTATATCCTTTGCATTCTTGTGATGTTTGGTTAGGTTCTCCATGGTTGTACAACAAAGAGTTTCTATATAGTGCTAAAAGGGATATGTACCGTTTGGGTACGCGTCAGGGAGAATATTACTTTGTGCCAAGGGGAAGGAGAGTTAAGGCATCGACTAGTGAGCACCCTTGTCCTAGTCAAAGAGAAAGTGAGGAGAGGACCTCCAAGAAGGTGAGCGCGAAACTGCATGACTCTATGTCAAGTGGGTCACCTAAGAAGAAGAGGGCATCAAGTGATGGTTCTCTAAGTCCAAATTTTCGGGTTAACGTGAAGACTCCACCTACTCCGGCTAAGGGCATTCTTGGGACTCATCCCAATTCGCCCGAACATGAGAGAAAAAGATTGAGAGGAGTAAGGGAGTGACCGGTGACAATCCTCGAGTGGAAAAAGGAGAGGATGTGTTGAGTGATGTGAGTGGGTTGTCACCTTATTCTAGACTTGACCTTGAAAGAAAAATGAGAGAGAGGAGAGAAGAGAAAAGAAAAGTTGAGAGTGAGGACACCATTTGTTCTAACAATTCTTTATCTTCTTCTTCGTGTTGTTTTAGCTATTGTGCAGGGATTCTTGGAGGCAAGCCGGTGTTGGAGCCTCAAGCATGTTCTAAGGTTGAAAGACAAGGTGATGATGATTCTCATTGTGCGCTGCAAGGTGGAAGAGCTGGTCAAGATACTTCAAGTGCTTTAAGTTATCAAGGCAGCAACTCGAGTGTAAGTATTAGCTCTTCTTTCTATGAGCCTGATGACTCCTTGTCTTGTGAAAGTGTTAGTAATAGTGTACTAGTTGATGATTTACATGACTACAATGTGTTCGCAACTAGTTTAGAGTCCAACGGTCAGCATGTGTTTGAGCATGAATCAATAGTTGAGAGGGTTTGTCAGCAGTATTATGATGTGAGCTCTATTTTTAATGAATCTCTCTTTACTGAAAGTTCTGCTGTTGACCTTGTTTTTTAACCTTGTTATGACACACCACCCATATTTGATAAGGGGAAAGACGAGTTAATTGATTATCCTATTCTTTCCTTTGATAGTTCGTTTGACAATGGTGGTCCTGTGTGTCGTGGTAAGGATGTAAGTGACCTAGAGGAGTCTCTAGAGAATGAGATGGATGGGATTGTTTATGATGACTTCTTAGGTAGTGATGAACCTTATTTTGATACTTCACCTTTGTTAGGTGGTGAGCTTGAGAGGCTACCTTTAACTAATCCCTTATTTGAGGGTATATTTAATAGAGGTGGTGATTTGTATCGAACTAGGGTAGAGAGTGAGATTGAACCTCCATGGTGTAGAGAGTTTGATTCCTTAGATATTCCTTTGTTTGAAACTCCCAGTGAGGTGAGTGATTCTTCTAGCAGTCCTAATCATGAGTGTGTGCGTTGTATTGATGAAGAAGCCATTATTAATGCTTTCCTTGAGAGTTTGTCTATTGAGGAGGATTGTCTTAGAGGTGAATATGGAGGTGAGGACCTATCTCTTGGTGTGAGTAAGAATGCTTTCAAGAAGGGGAGTGGGGTAGTTGATGTCAGTTGTAGGTTGAACTATTTTTATTTCTCCATTCCATATGTTGATCACACCTTGGGTAATAAGCATGCCATAACCATTGTGTCAAATTGCAAAAATCATACATTGGGGGCTTGGCGTGTAGGTCATGAGTTTAGAGATAATAGATCCTTTGCTTGTATGAGTTTTTATACTTTATGTCCTATTGATCTCTTTAATTGTTGTAGCTATGAGTGTTTTTCATTGTTGAGCCGAGAGCTTATAGTTCCCTTCGGAGACATAGATTTTCTCATTGATATTGATGCTTGGCTCTATCATAAGAGTGTTTTTTTCACTACTTGCACTAACCATTGTGGAGCTAACCTACTCTTGTAGTAGAATATTTTGGTTGTGTCTTCCTTTGCTTGCAGGGTTTGATGGTATGATTTTGAGGACGAAATCTTCTCAAGAAGGGGAGAATGATGCAGTCCAGACCGATCAAACTAAGGAGCTTCATGATGTTCACTAGATGGTGAAGAAGAGCTATGATGGTACAATAATGGAAGAAGCGGGCAGCATGTTGGAGGAGGCAAGAGAGGCTTTGATTAGCATTGGAGCCCGTCCTAGAAGGATGGTTGGCGCGTGGTACTCGCGTGGCACACGGCCTATATTTTCTAGACAATCCAGCTGCGTGGAGGGCTCGTTTATTGGCCTTAATGCGCTGTATTTTTCAGCACTTTTTCATGCTTTTGCGTAGCTAGACTTATTTATTTTATGGTGCTTTATTAGCCCTGCGTGGCAATTGACATTTAGCCAACTTGGGGCCTATTTCTTTACCTTTTAGGCGTGTGAGGCTCACCTATATAAGCCTAAACACTTAGTCTTATTTCACTAGTTTTAGAATTTACAGAATATTGAAAACAGGCGTTGCCTTTTGTAGAGAAGCTCTCTAGCTTCTTCTTTATCTCTTAACTTAGAATCCCATGGAAATCATCACTAGCATGATTCCATATGTTGGTTCAAGTCTCTCATCTCCCATGGATTAATCTTTCATTAGTAAGTTTAATTCGTTCTTTCCTTCTAATTTCTGTTCTTCCTAGTCTTCTTTCTTGATTGTTTGTTTGATTTTATCAATATCCATCTTTCATAATTCCGCTTGCATCACATACCGAGGTGGCGGGGTTTTCACCTAATACAGATAATCCCCCCACCCTTTGGATAATTGTAAAAAAATTTCGAGGGGTGGAATTGAGTTTAGTCGGGAGAATAACGTGGCCCGTTTTTTGCCAGGAAATTTGAAAGGGCGGGCGTCGTTTCAATATCTCATCCTCTGCACGTGGCTCAGGTTTGAACAGCTATGTCTTTTAGTTTGGTCTTCCCATATAACTGTCACCATGGAGTTTTAATCCACTTGTACTTTGCTAAAAATTGGCCAGTTTCTTTGCTGTTATCTTCATCATTCCATAATTTTTCTTGGAGGCATTCGCAATACTTACCCTCTTTCAGAAAATTTCACCATGTCTTCTCTATCCCAGCGTGAGAACATTGTTGATGCTGAGACTTTGGCTTCGACTGAAGATTTGTTAAATTCTCCCCCCTCAGCAACTTATTCTCGTTCAGAAGATAGCCTTAGCGCTGCCAGCCAAGAACCGTCCGTCGGTGATGATGAGGTGGCGGTTGAAGGGGCGTTGACGGTGATGATGATAACGAGGTAGTTGAGACCTCCCCCCTCCCCCCGAAGAAGAAGAAAAAGAAACAAGTTTATCAGGGGGAGCTTAAACCCAAGTGGGTTATTCTAAGGTGGTTTGATTCAAGCAAAAATTTTAAGATGAGGGGGCAAACGGCCTCGGACATTATTAGGAGAAGGAATCTCCATGTTGGACTTTCCCCGAGCCTTGTCTCAGAGGAACATATGGCTCTGATTCAGGGGGAGTGTAATTGGAGCCCCTAGGTCCCAATCTCGATTCCTACCCTGAGCAACGTACGTGTGATAGTGTCCCGGGGCAGCCTTTCGTTTATACTTACCCATTCTTGATAGCTTTTTTCCTTCCTCTTAACCCCATAGCAGACACCTTTTGCAGGTTGCACAATGTCTTCCTAGCCCAGCTTGGTCCTTGCTTTTGGAGGGTCATTCAGTGCCTCGACTACATAAGTCGTAAAGCCGGGGTCACATTTGGGTATGACCATTTGATTTCTTTATTCTCTCATTCTCTACACAAAGATGGGGTTGTGCAGTTGAACAAGCGGGGCCAGTTTTCTCTTATTACCAAGAGCGGTGATACCAAGGATCGAAGTTGGTGTGATTGGTTCGTCCTCCTTCCTACCTCTTCTCTTTCAGCCGAGCCCGGGTTCCCCGAGGTGTGGAACATGACACATAAGTCTTCCTCTGGTTTTTATTTTCTTTACTTGGCTTCAATAAATGCGGGAAAAATTAACTCTTTGTTGTATTTTTAGCAAGGAGACCTCCAAGTAATCCCCCTACAGGATTTAGAGGCCTGGGTGTAAGCCATAACTAGTGCCGAGGAGAGGTTGGATAGAGATTGGATAGTTTTTGCTGCTCGCCCGGAAAATAGATGGTCGGGCAAGCGACTGGGTTAGTATATTTCCAATTTTGTTATTCCCTTCCCTTGATGTGCCTCTTCTTAATTTTACCTTTCTTATCATTTTCAGATTTTTATGAATTGCCTGCCGAGGCGGAAAAGGAAGAAGATAAGGAGAAGAAGAAGAAGGCGAAGAAGAAAAAGAAGCAAGGACGTCGAGCGAAAGTTGTCGAGGTCTCAGATGCCGATGCTAGTTTGCATCTTATCGAGGAGTCTGTTCATACTCTTACTCAGGCCCCGAGAGGTATTCTTGTCTATTTTTTGTATTTCTCTCTTTACTTTTCCTTTGAGTAATGCGTTTCCTTCTTCTCTAGGTTCGAAAAGAATAGGCGATACGGCTAAAAAGCCAGCTAAGGCTAAAGTTCCCCGGGTCGGTTTGCCTACAGTCTCTCGGTGAAGATTATTTGATGAACCAGATAATGTCTGTGTTCAGAGCATAGTCGAGGCGACAAACGTGAAGGAAACGAGTCAAGTGGTTGACAAGGTTCGTGAGAATTTGGAGTCCAGCAGGGCGAAGTCTGCCGAGCCAGTTACCAGGTCTGCCGAGGCGACCTCGTCTGCGAGATAGGCGAGTATAGATCCACCTCCGACTAAGGCGAACCTTCCCCAAGAGATTAGGCGAATCCCGTCCCAATAGATGTTTGTCTGTTGGAAGACAGCATGGGGGTTGCCATCAGCTGCAAAGGGTTGCTCGGGCCTTTAGAGAATGATCGCCTGAAGAACATTCCCTGGGACAACTTGATGGCCTACTCGGCTCAGCATGCAATCTATGTGAGGCTTCGTTTTGCTCTTACTATTTTTTTCTAACTGTTTTTCTTGCTTTTGACTCCTTCCCCTTCGGTTGTAGGGATATGTCTTTGCCATGAAGGCAGCTGAAATCGAGGCTCAGTGAGTAGTACAGCTTTGGCGGTTCGGGGATGAATGGGATCGTAGGAGGAATGTGCTCGAGGCCCGTGTTGCTGAGCTCGGAAAACAACTCTCCGACTCGGAAGCCAATTTGGGTCAATCTCAAAAAGAAGTCGAGCAACTTGGTGTCGAACTTTCTCAGGCCCGTGGAAAAGTTACCAGTCTCTTGGCCGAGAAGAGGTCTCAAGAGGAGAGTTATCAAGCTGAGCTCCAGAAGCAAGCTGATGTGGCCGATGCAGCACTTAGGGGGTTGACTGAGCAACTCGAAGAGAAAACTTCGCTACTTACCTCGAAGGTGGACGAGTTTGAAGTTAAGAATAAGGATCTTGAAGCTGAGTGAAGACTCTCCGGACTAAAAATCCAGCCTCCTCCTCCAAGCTTTAATCCAAGGTCAAGACTAAGTTGGATTTGAGAGATACCCGAGCGAAGGTTGACAGAAATGGGCCATCATTCAGACTAAGTTGAGGACCCTTGAACAATGTAAAAAAGGGGATTAGCTTAGATGACGAGACCAAGGTAGATGTTGCTACGGCTCGGAGGTTTTTAGACTAACTTCCTTCGAGCAGTGATAGCTCATCTGAAGGGGAGGCTTCAGGTAGCGATAGTGAGTCCGACTGAGCAACTGCTCATCTTTTTTTTTTGTTTTTGGGCCTTCGGGCTGCTTCTTTGTTATTATTTTTGCCTTCGAGCCTTGTTGAATATCAATTATTTCGATATCCTTTTCAATTTTTTTTGCTTGCAATACTTTTAATATGTTAAAGATCTAGCTTAGGATGACGTCTCACCCTCGATTCGAGGTTAAAATTTTAATGGATAAAAAGATGGTAGATCGATTTTTACATTGATAGAAATCGAGCCAATTTACAAAGGGCCTAGTTGTACTTGGGTATATTTTGTTTTACAAAAAGCCATTTGGGGCGAAGAATTTAAGTACTCGAGCACAGAGGTGAGTCCCTGAGTCTAGGCTATTCCCGGAGTCTGGGTTATTTTGCGAAGAACTTTGAGTTGCGAATCTGTGAGTCGATTGCCGATTGATCTTGTTCCCTTGTGACCCCTCCCCTAGTGTTTGAGGGTGAAGGGTGAAGGATGAAGACTCGAGCATTGTTGATTTCGGGACCACATTTCGTGTTGTTAGAAGTAATACCTCTTCAAATTGGATATGTTCCAATTCAGGGGCTCTTGCTTCCCCTTAAAGTCTGCCAGTTGATAGGATCCTTTCCCTACGATTGCTTTTACTCGGTAGGGACCTTCCTAATTGGCACCCAATTTTCCTGCGTTTTTCTCTTTAGTTGTTTGGTTCGAGGGTCTTAAAACATAATCACCAATCGTAAATTCTCTCAGCTTGGCGTTTTTGTTCAAATAGGCCTCGATTCGTTGTTTTTGGGCTGTCAATCGTACCAATTCCATCTCTCTTCGTTCTTTGAGCAAATCTAACTCTATTCGCATGGCTTTTTGGTTTGACTCCTCGGTAGAATATGCATAGTGGAGGCTCGGTTCGCCCACCTCGGCGGGAATTAGTGAGCGACCCCGTAAATGAGAGAAAATGGGGTTTCTTCAGTGCTATTATTCTCTGTTTTCCTCATTGCCCACAACACTTCTGGTAACTCATCGGGCCATGAGCATTTGGCTCTGTCCATTCTCTTTTTAAGAATGTCAATGATTATCCTATTTGATGATTCAGCCTGTCCATGGCACTTGGGTGGTAGGGCGTTGAGGTTACCCTTTTGATCCACCATTTTTTAAAGAAGGTTGTGACCTCCGAGCTAACGAACTGTGTGCCATTATCACAAGTAATTTCCCTTGGGACTCCAAATTAGCATATGATGTTTTTCCATATGAAATCGATAACCTCCTTTTGTCTTCCTCTGGCAAAATCTCCTGCTTCGATCCATTTGGAAAAATAATCAGTAAGCACGAGGATGTATTTGACACTGCACTTTCTCTTTGGGGAAGGGTCCTACGATATCCATTCCCCATTTCATGAAGGGCCATGGCGAAACTATCGAGTGCAAGGGCTCGGCCTGTTGGTGAATCATAAAAGCATGCCTTTGAGATTTGTTGCAATTCCTAATGAATACTCTAGCATGCTCAATCATCTCGGGCCAATAATAGCTGGCTCAGAGCAGTTTCCAAACGAGGGCTTTGGCTCCTGAGTGATTTCCACAAGTTCCTTCATGTACTTCTCTCATCATGTATTCATATTCTCCTAGGCCTAAACATTTGGCCATCGGGCTGCAATAGAGCTTTTTGTACAGCTGTCCGTGTAACGTCGTGTATGAGACAACTTGTTTTCTGAATTTTGCCGCTTCCCTTTTGTCTGGTAGTAGAGTCCCCAACTCTAGGTAAGAGATGAACTTTGTTCGCCAATCCCAATGTCGGTTCACAATATTTACTTCTAGCTTCATCCTTCCTATGGCCGTCATAAAAATCCTACCTATGGCGTAAGTCCCCAAGTCATCTGTTTCCACCACCGAGGCCAAATTTGCTAGAGCATCGGCATCAGCCTCCATGACTTTCATTCTCAAAACTTGCCGAGCGCTTTCTGCATTCTTACCACACATTGCTTCATCCTGGGCTCTCGAGCCGTATATCCACCGAGAACTTGATTCACCACCAGTTGTGAGTCACACCTTAGCTCCACATTCTCAGCTCCCATTTATTTGGCCAGGTTCAATCCTGCTATGACGGCCTCATATTCGGCTTCGTTGTTGGTTAACCTCTCGGATTTCATCGAATGCCTTAATTTTTCCCCTGTGGGAGTCTCGAGCACTATTTCGATCCCTGAGCCGTTGGAATTGGCCGCTCCATCTATGTAAAGTTTCCATACCTCAGGAGTAGAGCCCTTTGAGATTAGACTCTCCTTCTCCGCCTCGAGAAGTAGTTTTATCACTAAAATCAACTACGAAATCAGCTAGCACTTGAGATTTTATGGTTGTGCGAGGTTGATATATGATGTCTTACTCGCTTAGCTCGACTGCCCGCCTATATAGCCTCCCCGACAACTCTGGCTTATGCAATATACTTGTTAAAGGGAAGGTTGTGACTACGGCTATTAGGTGGCATTGGAAATAGGGGCGCAGTTTTCGAGCGGCAATGACTAATGCAAGTGTTAATTTTTCTAAATAGGGATACCTTGTTTCAGTGTTGATAAGAGCTTTGCTAATATAATATATGATTTGTTGCTTTCCTTCATCCTCCCGGATCAGGACCGCGCTCACAGACACATCATATACAGCTAAGTAACCAACAAAGCCTCACCATCTTTTGGTTTGGCCAACAATGGGGCGTTGGCCAAATAACGTTTCAGTTCCTTCAAAGCCTCCCTGCACTCGGGGTTCATTCAAAGGAAGTGTTCTTTTTCAAGATGGAAAAGAACTTATGACACCGCTCGGATGACCTTTAGATGAATCGACTCAAAGCAGCTAATCGTCCAGGTAAGCGTTGGACTTCCATCGGGCTTGACAATTCCTCGGGTATTTCTCGTATAGCTCTGAGTTTGTCGGGATTTACTTCGATTCCTCTCTCCGAGACAATGAATCCTAAGAATTTACCCGAGCTGACCCCAAAGGCACACTTTTTGGGGTTAAGCTTCATGTAATACTATCTCAAAATTGCAGAGGCTTCCTTTAATTGTTTTAAATGATCTTTTAGCCAGGCAAATTTCACAATATATCGTTGATATAGGCTTCCATTATTTTCGCAATGTAGTCTTTGAACATCTGACACACCAACCTCTGGTAGGTCGCCCCGGCGTTTTTTAGGCAAAAGGGCATTCTTTGTAGCAATAAGTTCCTTCATCCGTAATGAAAGAAGTTTTTTTCTTCGTCACTAGGGTCCATCAGGATCTGGTTGTGCTCCGAATATACATCCAAAAAGGTTAAGAGTTTGTATCAAGCAGTGTAGTCTATTAACCTGTCTATTTGGGGTAAAGGGTAGGAATCTTTGGGGCAAACCTTATTCAAATCGGTGTAGTTGACACACATCGTCTATTTGCCATTTTTCTTGGGTATCACTACTACATTAGCGAGCTAGTCTGGGTACTTGACTTCTCTTATGAACCCATTGTCGAGCAACCTCTTGGTTTCGTCTTGGATTGCCTTCTTCTTTACCCCTGCATGGGGCCTTTTCTTTTGTTTCATCGGGCGGTGGTTGGGATCTACATTCAGTTTGTGCATCATGATCTCGGGGTTTTCGATCCCCACCATGTTGCATGTGACCAAGCAAAGCAATTGCTATTGGCTTTTAATAATTCAATGAGAGCCCTTTTAGATTCGGCGTCTAGCTCTGAGCCCATAAATATTTTCCTTTCTAGGAACTCCTCTGATAAGGCATGATATTCTAGGCCTTCCACCGTTGAGTCTTCGGCATTTTGTTTCCTAGGCTTTTGAATCAAAGTTGAGATCTTCTCTTCCTATTTTGGAGGAGTTGTTTTTTGTACCATGCTCTCCTCTTTATGGGGCTTTGAGTCACTTCGTTGCGACCTTGACTGCCAGATCGGGGCGTTCCCACTTTTTGCGGTGACTGAATAACATTTTCGAGCCGCCAATTGGTCACTTTGAATTGCACGTATTCCCCACGGGGTGGGAAACTTAATTACTTGATGAAGGGTTGATGGTACGGCCTTCATTTTGTTAATCCAAGGCCTTCCGAGGATAATGTTGTAAGCCATATCCTCATTCATTATTTGGAAAGTTGTTTTCTTGTTAACTCACTTAGTGGTGGTCGTGAGGGTGATTTCCCCCAAAGTCCTTTCCACAGAGTTGTTGAACCCTGCTAAAGTGGTTATCCTCGGGACAATAAGATCTTTCAGCCACATTTTTTCGATGGCTCTATGATTGATGATATTTGCGGAACTTCCAGTGTCTATTAAGACTCGTTTTACATCTGAATCGTTAACTCTTAAGTTGATAACTAGAGCCTCGTGATGAATGGTCATTATCTCGTGGTATGAATGGTCATTATCTCGTGGTAGTCTCCCTCGTCGAAAATGATTTTTTCATCGCCCTCTTTCACTTGGTCTCTCCTTTCCGTGCCGGTTGAGACTTTCGTAGATTTCCTTACCAAGGAAGAGTTGATGCCGTTTATTTATATGTCGCCTGTTATGACGTTTGTAGATTTTCGTGACATTGAGGTTAGTGATATCTTATAGAGATCTGGGAAAAGCTCAACTTTTGAACAAACGTTCTTACCAATATCCTCACAGATGGCGCCAATTTGTATTGGCCTAAATCGGGATAAAACAACAAATCAAATTTATATTGGGCTTGACTGGTAATTTACTTGTATCAAAGTGATGTTCGAGCTAAAATTAGATTCGAACTAGATTAAAGCTTGAAAAAGTAAACGAGACAACGAATAAGCTGAGTGATAGACGATAGAATGAATAAAAGTATAAGTTGAATATTGTATCTTTCATGTTCTATTTGCTTACAAGTGGATACCATTTATAATCAAGGGAAAGAGTAACGTTATAAACATAATAATTGTGCTAATAATGACCATTACTCCGCATTTAATCGTGGTCAGCTCATAATCCTTTCCTTAAATGTAAGAGCAACGGTTGACGGTTTTAGAAGACCAAGTCTTGTTCCTCGAGGTAATTCACCTCCTCGAGGGATCATCGTGCCGGTTGCCTTAATCTCAATTGGGTTCTTCTCAAGGCAGTGCTGGTGATTGTTCCCCTCGGGAAGGTGTACTCGTGAGCTTCGACTGTTCCATGGCTCGAGACTTCACACCGAGGTGGCAGGGTTTTCACCCAATACAGTAACAAAAAATATAAGGTAAAGAGTCAAAGTAATCTTATTGAATAAAGGCTCAATAGATCCAAATGAGAGCTTGAATATTTCAATAATAACCCTTGTCCAAATCGACAGAGTAACTTTAAGGAGTGTTGCGTATTTTCACAAGTAAGGGAGGGGGTATTCATAATGTTTTCTAATCGTAGAGCTTCCTTGACATTCTTTGACACTTGCCCATCTAGGTAAGATTTTGTCCTTTCAGAGAATATGAATGTTGCTAGCTACGGACCTAGGTGTCTTTTGAATGCACGGCAATGAATTCAATAGTTGGGCCCTGATTCCATTCACGGTGTCATTTATAATCTACTCGTCTTCGGTTTACGTTACTGTCTTTTCACATGTTACTTAAGTATATATTTAACTGTTATCATGTTTGATTTTCAGAAGATACATTGTCCTGAATTATTAAATATACTATGCACAAATAAAACACTACTATTTGAGCTTTCATAAAATTTCAATAGTAGTTTTAATACTTTGAGTAGCTAATATAAGAAATTTACTTTCTTCAATTCAAATTTTGTAAGTAATGGCCCACGTTCTTATATTTGGTTTAATAAATAAAAATATTTACTAAATCCTAATTAAATGTGGAAAGTTACCCACTGGTTTTAAAACTACCCACTCCCCCCTAATGGTTTTAAAACTACCCACTATCTCACGTTGATGGAACGTGAAATTAACTGGTCTTCTCATTAAAAGGGTCCTCTCTCTCTAACAATACTGATGACATTTCCATCAGACATTTCTTAAAGTTAAGGAAAGGGGGAGATATCTCCTTTTATCAAGAACAAAGAATTAAAGCTTCCACTTCAAGTCAAAAGAATGCTATGGCAGATTTGGGTACGTTTTCTTGAATTACTGTTTATGTGTTTGAATGTGAAAATTATATAATTCACGGTCCTAAAATTATTAAATCTAACATTTGGTATCAGAGCCAGGTTAAAGAACTATTGATTTTTCGTTAATATTGCTACATTTTTCTTAAATTATATGACTCCTAATTATGAATTTAGTGTTTAGAATTACTGGTTTTTATTTGATGTATGCTCTCTGAAAGAAACTCTTAAAAATTTCTAAAGCGTAAGATGGGATAATGACCTAAAAATCTCATGTATTGTTCTTGAATGAGACTATCATGTGTTTAATTCCCTAATCATGGTATAATTGATGGGAACTCTTGCTTCTAATGGTAGTGAATAATCTTGAAAATGTTGTTGGTAAATTACATATTTTTAACTAATGGAAATACATGCATGATGATGATATAATGTATACAGATGCAAAGTAGCTCCTTAACTTCATTAAAGTGATTTGACAAGGCATTAAGCCTTCCTTTGGTTGGGAAATCTAGTTTAAGTTAATGAACAAATGACTTCATTAATTAAAACTAGCGTGATGTCAATGATAATCTTTAGAATACATTGAAGAGATTAATCAGTGCTTCAGATCTGGTATTGAAGTCATCCAAACACAAAACATATTAATTTGTTCCTGGTTTATGCAACCTTTAGATTTAAAGAATAATAATTGCTTCCAAATTTTTTTGAAATTATTATGTGTGATTTGTTAATCACCAAAATGGTCGAATCTTATGAAAATTAATTCTAATATAAGCGAATAATCTTATATATCAATTATCCATAAATCTCAATGCTTATAATTGATAAAATAATAATAGGTAAATCGAAGTTCATAGTTATAGGACATTTATGGATCGCCCAAAGGTTGATCAGTTGTTCTTATAATCTCTGAAGATTAAAGAGATAATTTAGATGTCCCGTTAGTTTTCTCTAAAGATAGTAAATATTACTAATTGGTACATTAAAACAATTATCAAATTATATTAAATTATATTAAGCATAATGTCTAAAGTTAGTATTTTGGCGTTCTGTCCAAAGGTGAATATCAAAGTACACTTAAGTCTGTATAAAATTATTTCTGAATCTGATAGTATGTTTAGTTTATAATTCGAAACAATAATGAACAAGCATGATAGTATGTTTAGTTTATAATTCAAAACAGTAATGAACAAGCACAATCTATTTGCAGCACTTGCTCTTCATTCGCACTCTACTTCTGTTACTACCTTTAATAGACTGAACTTCTCGGAGTGGTGCGAATAGATCAAATTCCATCTCGAAGTTTAGATCTTGATGTTGCACTTTATACCGAGAAGTCAGCTGCTATTAATTCAACTAGCATTGTTGAAGAAAAGTTTTATTATAAGCAGTGAGACAGGTCTAACAAATTAAGCCTAATGTTCATGCGAAGGAGTACTGCGGGCAACATTAAGTCTGCTCTTCCCAACACTGAAAGTGCCAAACAGCTTCTAAGACTTGTAGAAGAACGCTCTCAAACTACTGACAAATATCTTGTTGGGATACTAATGAGTACTTTTATCACTACGAAGTTTGATGGTTCACGTACCATGAATGAGCATGTCATTGAAATGACAAACATAGCAGCAAGACTTAAGACTTTGGGAATAGAAGTGGATGAAAATTTCCTTGTACAATTCATCATCAACTCATTACTTTCTGAGTATGGTCATTTCCAAATGAATTACAATACCATGAAATGACAAATATAACAGGAAGACTTAAGACCTTGGGAAAGGAAGTGGATGAAAATTCCTTGTACAGTTCATCATCAACTCATTACCGTCTGAGTATGGTCCTTTCCAAATGAACTACAATACCATGAAAGACAAATAGAACGTGCATGAATTGCCCAAAATGTTGGTTCAGGAGGAAACAAGGCTAAAGTATCAAGGAACCCACTCCATTAACTTTGTAAGCCATCAAGGAACTAGAAAGAAAGGAAAGAAGCATGTTAAGGGTAAACAGAAGAACTTTAATGTTAATGATCCCTCTCATCAAGTATGTAAGAAGGAACAAAAGAATGATAAGTGTCGTTTCTGTGAAAAATCAGACACTTTCAGAAAGACTGCCTGAAACGTAAGGCATGGTTCGAGAAGAAATGTAAACCGTGTTCTTTTACGTGTCTTGAATCAAATTTAACTAAAGTTCTTTATAATACTTGGTGGATTGACTCTGGTTGCACTGTTCATGTTTCTAATACGATACAGGGATTCCTTACAACCTAAACCATAAATTAAAATGAAAGATTTGTATGCATGGGGAATAGAGCGAAGACTCCGGTTTAAGCTATCGAGACGTATCGTTTAATCCTAGATACTAGGCATCACTTAGACTTATTTGAAACTTATTATGTACCTTCTGTTTCCAGAATTTAGTTTCTTTGTCTAAGTTAGACATGACTAGATACTCTTTTAATTTTGGCAACGCATATTTTAGTTTGTCTAAGCATAATCATCTCATTGGTTCTGGTATTCTTTGTGATGGTTTATACAAACTGAATCTTGATGATGTGTTTTATGAAACCCTCTTAACCCTGCATCATAATGTTGGAACCAAACGTAGTTTGGTGAATGAATACTCTGTTTATTTGTGGCATAGACGTTTAAGTCACATATCTAAAGAAAGAATGGAAAGATAGTTAAGAACGAAATCCTTCCAAATTTAAATTTTACAGACCTATATATTTGTGTGGATTGTTTTAAAGGAAAATCAACAAAACACACAAAGAAAGAAGTCACAGGAAGTACATAACTTCTTGAAATTATTCACACTGATATCTATGGTCTTTTTGATGTTCCATCTTTCAGTAAGAAAAAGTACTTTATCACCTTTATTGATGACTTTTCACATTATGGTTATGTCTATTTGTTGCACGAACAATCTCAAGAAGTAAATGCCTTAGAGGTATTTATTAATGAGGTTGAAAGAAAACTAGACAGAAAGGTGACAATAATCATGTCAGAGGTGGTGAGTATTATGGAAGATATGATGAAACTAGACAACACCCTGGTCCATTTGCTAAATTTCTAGAAAAGCGTGGCATATGTGCTCAATACACAATGCCTGACATACCACAACAAAATGGTGTGGCAGAAATACGTAATCGTACTTTAATGAAAATGGTTAGGAGTATGTTATGTAATTTATCTTTACCCGCTTCATTGTGGATGTACGCTTTAAAGACTGTCGTAGACTTATTAAATAGGGTTCCTAGTAAGGCAGTTCCAAAGACACCTTTTGAATTTTGGATAGGTAGGAAACCTAGTTTAAAGAACTTGCACGTTTGGGGGTGCCCGACAGAAGTAAGAATTTATAATCCACAAGAAAAGAAACTGCATTCACGGACAATCAGTGTTTTCTTCATTGGTTATCTATAAAAATCAAAGGGGTATAGATTTTAATATCCTAACCATAGTACGAGAATTGTTGAAACTAAAAATGCTAGGTTTATTGAGAATGGTGAAGTTAGTGGGAGTGAAGAACCACGTAATGCGGAAATTAGGGAAGTTAGGGTGCAAATTCCTTTACCATGTACTTCTTCTAAAGTTGTTGTTCCTGAAGTTGTTATATCGCCTAACAACCAACAAGAAAAACAATTCATTATGAAGATCGAATCGATGAACCTGCAATAGATGTATCGCAAGAAGTAGCATTAAGAAAATCTCAAAGACAAATGAGACATGCTATTTCTGATGATGTTTTGGTATATTTACACGAGTCAGAATTTGATATGGAAATTGATTTAGATGACTAGAAAATTGATGATGATCCAGTTTTATTTTCACAAGCCATTGAAAATAGTAATTCTGATAAGTGGTTAAATGCTATGAAATATGAGTTAAAATCTATGGAGCAGAATGAAGTTTGGGACCTTGTCGAATTACTAAAATGTTGCAAAAGAGTCGAGTGTAAATGCGTTTTCAAGACCAAATGCGACTCAAATAGTAATGTTGAATGTCATAATGCCAGACTTGTTGCCAAAGGTTTCACTCAGTAATATGACATTAACTATACAGAGACATTTTTACTTGTCTCTAAAAAGGATTCACTTAGAATTATAATGGCTTTGGTGGCTCATTATGACTTAGAGCTACATCAAATGGATGTGAAAACCGCCTTTCTGAATGGAAATTTAAAGGAAGAAGTTTATATGGATCAACTAGAGGGGTTTGAAGCTAAAGAAAAGGAATACATGGTGTGTAAACAGAAGAAATCAATTTACAGGCTTAAACAAGCTTCCTGACAATGGCATCTTAAGTTTCATTAAACGGTTGTCGCCTTTGAATTCAAGGAAAACATTGTTGATCGGTGTATATATCTGAAGGTCAGTGGGAGTAAGTTTATAATTTTAGTCTTGTATGTTGATGGCATCTTGCTTGCTACTAATGATCTTGGTATGATGCATGACACCAAGAAGTTTCTCTCTAAGAACTTTGAAATAAAAGATATGGGAGTTGTGACCTATGTGAGCGGGATAAAAATATTCTGAGATAGATCACAAGGATTGTTGGGATTGTCTCCAAAAGCCTATATTGATAAAGTGTTAGAGAGATTCCGAATGAAATTTTTTTTACCAAGTCTCGTTCCAATTCAGAAATGAGATAAATTAAATCTCAATCAATGTCCAAAGAATTAATTTGAATGTAAGCACTGAAATATATGCTCACTTATAGAAAATTTAATCATCTTGATATTGGTTAGATATTCAGATTATGCTAGCTGTGGCATGCTTTGAGGCCACAGTTTAGACTTAGAGGCTGCGAAATGTTATTTCAGGACTTGGGTTAGTCGACAATATGCCATGTGGCTGAAAATTTATTGTGATAATTCCTCAGCAGTGTTCTTTGCTAAGAACAACAAGTATATGAAGGGTGCTAGGTCAATAGACTTGAAATACTTTGTCGCGAAAGAACAAGTACAGAAACATAAAGTGTCAAATAATGATTCTAGCACCAAAATTATGATTGTTGATCCTTTGACGAAAGAATTACCGCCCAAGGCATTTGTAGAATATGTTGAAAGAATGGGCATTATTGATAGCAATGTATGACTTTATATAAAGATTTTATGATGTTAATGAGATTGACACTTTGAGCTCATTAATGTAAATATTTCTGTTATTACCTATTTTCTTTTGTATACATAACGTGAGATTGACGACGACAGGTTTAGCTTAGATAAAGATATTCTAAGTATTGTTGTTGGACCATTATATATTAAAGTTTGTGTTGGGTAATAGACTAATATTGTAGTACATGGAAGAGACTATGTCGAAACTGATGTACAACCGTCATGACTCATATTAGTTGACTTATTCATTAACTGTGTATATGATGATTGAAATATTTATTAAACCATTAAGTGAATAATGAACGTGTGCAAAGTGGAAGAATGTAAGTATTATTTGGTTTAATAAATAAATTAAATAATATTTACTAAATTCTAATTAAATATGAAAAGTTACCGAGTGGTTTTAAAACTACACACTTCCTCCTAATGGTTTTAAAACTACCGACTACCTCACATTGATGGAACATGAAATTAACTGGTCTTCTCATTAAAAGGGTCCTCTCTCTACTAATACTGATGACGTTTCCATCAGACGTTTTCTTAAAGTTCAGGAAAGAGGAAGATATCACCTTTTATCAAGAACAAAGAATTAAGGCTTCCGCTTCAAGTCAAAAAATGCTATGGCAGATTTGAATACGTTTTCTTGAATTACTGTTTATGTGTTTGAACGTGAAAATCATATAGTTTCACGGTTCTGAAATTATTGAATGCTCACAAATTCTTCTCACCTTCAAATTTCTAGCATGAAGAATTTTTTCTCTTTAGCTTCAGTTGTTGAGTTTTAATAAAGGAGTTAGTAGTTAAATCTCTTTAGTTTGATCATAATACTCCTACGGAGTACTTCGAAATATGACAAGGCCGTATGTTACACGCTCCGAGACAGCGAGTACGACGGAAGCAATAATTCTTCAGAGAAACGAAGCTGAAAAGTCAAAGGAATTCAGACTCGAATCACGTGAGATTCGTCCAGGCTGTTAGTGGGGTCCATTCCTACGTGGAACTACTTGAAGTCATCCTCAAGCTCGTTAATTTTGTTAATCACAGCCATTGGTTATTAGACAAAATAGCTCTAGATTTGGATTCCCAGCTGTAAATCTGCAAAGTTAGTCAAAAAAGTGTAACCCCACTTGACATTTTTCTTATTGTTAATGTTTAACTTTAAAAAATATAGTTTAAAAATACTAATTATAGGAATTTTACAATGAGGTGTGATAATAAGTATGATGATGATGATGTTGTTGATTATGATAAAACAGCTAATTCGGCTTTACTGTCCCTCATGTTTTAAACGCTCCCTTGTTTTATGTTAAAAACCTACCTAGCTAGCTGGTACGAGAATGATTGGTACTAACACGTCTTTAATTTCTTGACTCTACAAACAAAACCTTCTTATTTCTAAGCCTTTAGCTTCTCCAAATTACCATAGTTCTATAGACATTGGTAAATGAATTCGAAATCCATTGGTTTTATAGATTTGAATTCACCTCAAATAATGAAATAATACATTATAATACTTAGGCCGCTATAAATTCTTACCAAGAGGCCGCTATAAAATTTAGGGCTCAAATTCAAAAAAATTATTAGAGGCGGAGGGATTCCAATTATCTCATTCCACGTCTTGGTAGTACTTACTTTAATTGTTGTATTGTGTTATTGATGAAGAAAAAAAAAAAAGAGACAATCAAGGAACAGCAAAATAGAAAGAACAGCAGACTCATTGTGTTATATTTTTCTTCTGGATTATAGATGTTACTGCACATACGATTCTATATCTATTTCCATGTTTGTTAACTACTCTAGGCTTAGTTTACTTTGCTTTGTTCTATTTATGGCAAATGGATTATCTAGTAAAGACTAATGAGCAGGTTATTAATCGGATGGCAAAGGATAGAAAATAAGTTGCTAGTAAAATATGAGGGAAAATCGAAGATAAATTCTTGTATTCCTCATGTTGTTCAAATGATTATATATGCAAAGAACTGCATGTGGCGTAACTTAAGATCATTAATGTCTACTGACGTAATATTTGATCCTTAGTGATTCTTGTAGGAACTATGTACCATTGTTGTTGTACGGAAGTTGTACACAAAAGAAGCAAATTAAAGATCCCAAGGGATTCATTTATGAATCTGGACTAGAAGACAAAACAAAATGTAGTGAAAATGAAGCAAATAATACTTAAAAAGCTTCAATTGTAACACTCTATTCAATGTATCCACCAAGTCCTCTCATTTTCTTGACCTAATATTAATAACAAGAACAGTAATTAGCTTCTTCATATATGCCTGCCCTTTCCTCATTATCTTCACCCCTAGATAATTGGATACCCAAATTTGTCAATGTAACTACTAATACGACAAAATACACCATCGAGTTATATAATTGGACTAATGAGATCCATCCACCATTAGTTATAAGTCTCTAATTCGATCTCCCAAAATAGAATTTTTTTGATGGACAATGCTTCGCATATATTAATCTCTACCCAATACGAACCCTAATTAGTTGAATTAATATGTATCGAACATTAATAAATATGAATGAAAACGACAAAACACCACCAGCCGCGACAAATCTGCGCATATCACATATAAAAAAATTCCAATAATGCTGCCTTATGTTTTTTCGAGTATGTGCTTAACAACTGTTTGCAGATCTACATACCCTTTTTAGTTACAAGTTATAACCCCTACCAACTTTACATTAGGCAGTTTCCAAGAACCACCCCCCTTCACCACAGTCCAAAATCTCTCTTAATTCTACCTAAAACCTCTCTTTTCATATTCCCTTATGTTCATGCACCCACAATTATATACAATCCCTTCCTCATAACTCTCTATATATACACCCTTTACATCACTTGTAACCCCACTTATATATTCACTTATAAACTAAGAGCTCCACATTCAAAAAATACCAAACTATTTTTCTGTTACATATAACTTTTTTTTGTTTATCTACATCGAGTGTTTACTTTCCGGAAATGGAAAATTTTAACAGATGTTCAACATCAACTTCATCTTCATCTGAATCATCATCTTCTGAATCTTCATTGAATAAAGCTGAGAGAATAAAAGGACCATGGAGTGCTGAAGAAGACAAGATATTAACAAAACTTGTTGAACGTTACGGTGCAAGAAACTGGTCTTTAATAAGTAAATACATTAAGGGTAGGTCTGGAAAATCATGCAGGCTAAGATGGTGTAATCAATTAAGTCCAAATGTACAACACAGACCATTTTCTCATGCAGAAGATGAAATCATTTTAGCAGCTCATGCTAAATATGGAAATAGATGGGCTACTATTGCCCGTTTATTACCAGGTCGAACTGATAATGCTGTTAAGAATCATTGGAATTCTACGTTAAAGAGACGTTACCAGCAGCAAAAAAATCAGAACACAGTTATTTTTCCTGATATGAAAAATGGATCCGGGTCGGGTTCTGGATCCGGATCCGGATCCAGGTCGGGGTCCGGGTCATGTATGGATTATTTGAATGTTGATGAAAGTCCAAGAGGGACTAATGTGAAAGTTGTTGTAAATAACTGTAACAGTGAATATGATGACCCAATGACGGAGTTGTCCCTAGCGCCGCCAGGGATGGGCGGGGATGAGTTGCCGGAGAGGAAAACAGAGAGTTTTTCTGCGGGATTTTGGGATGTTATGAGAGACGTAATTGCTAAAGAAGTGAGGGAATATGTCGCTTCGTCGTTTAATGGAGCTTCTACAGGGTTTCCTTAATTATGATTTAGAGAGAAAAAAACAGAAATTTGTTTCTTGCTTTGTCAATTCTAAAGTTGGCTTTTGAAATGTGATAATCACTTTGATTGTTCATAAGTTTCTTATAAATTCATGAGTTTATGTTAAAAGTTACTTGAAGCTTAAGTTTGAATTTTATGCATGTTAATCGTTTTAAACTACTTTTATTCTTTTGTTGTCAAAAAATTTGTCTACCTAATTAAGGTGCCAAACGACCAAATTCCAATAGTCTGTGCTTTGATACTAAGGACAGAATTTTCTATCTCTCTTTACAAAAATTTGGAAACCTAACTATCCATATTCCATACCATATAAAAATGAATACTTAATTTACAATTGTCCTATACAATTGTTTTCCTAATCGAAATATATTGATTAATTGATCATGGTAAATTTATAATTTAATTGACGTGTATTATCAGTTTAGAGTCGAAGATTCAGAAGCATATGTAAATTCTATATTTACTTTTCTTACGCATATACATATAAGGGCTGTTAGAAAATCATGAGTTTTAATTTTTAACTAGTACTGAAAGATAGCTAGTCGAATGACTAATATGTTGCTCATACCGGTCAGAATGTCGAAATGTCGATAAAGTCAAATTGAGCATCTACTTCTGGTAAAATATTGCCCCACATTTAGTTGTGAGTACTCTTTAGCTGTCATTAATCTACATTTCAGCTGTTATGATTGGAGGAAATAAATACTCCAGTCTTTAGGTCTTACTCCTTCCGTCCCAATTTATGTGGTACTATTTCCTTTTTTGTTTGTCCCAAAAAAATGGCACATTTCCTTATTTGATACTAACTATTTAATGTACCATCTCTATTTTACCCTTGTTAGGCCCTACATACTTTTAAATCTACCAACAACTTTTTTTATTATTCAAACCTTTCTTTTCTTATTTTTTCAAGGATAAAATTGAAACTTTACAAGGTCAATCTCTATTTTCTTAAACTCCGTGCCTGGTCAAATGGTACCACATAAAATGGGACGGATGGAGTAGTATCTTACACATTGCAAAAGAAGATCTAAGAAATAAGAATTGTAAGTTTTAGCCACAATAATGGTAGACATCTCCAACAGTCTCTTTGCCACATATGACGGCCAGATATTTTTAAATGGCTTTAGATTTTAGCAAAACAAGTATCTCATCGAGTATGTCAAAGTTTAGCCCATTTTATGATTCGTCCACGCAAAATTGAGCACCTTTTGTTTTAATAAAAACATCGAAAATATATTTTTTTGGGTATGATGTGCTTGAATATAGTCATACGAAATACAAGAAAAGCTTTAATTAACTTTTTATTCCTGGTAATTAAACAAGTTAGGGGTCGTTCGGTTTGGCTTTTGTTTTACGCGGGTATTAACTATTAATGTATGTATTAATAATGTGGGTATTAATAATGTGTATATTAATAATGTGGGTATTGATAATGCGGGTATTAGTTATGTGGGGTTTAATAATGTGGGTATTAGCCATGCATATATTATAGCATAGAGATTATTTGTTGAATCACTGATATATTACAAATTAACAAAAATATTATTATTTAAAATATTTATTTACTCCTTAAATAAAATTTTAAAATATCCTTATTATTATGAGGGTTAATTTTGTCATTTTAAATTTTAATACCTGCATTATTAATACCCACATTATTAATACCACCTTCTACCCCGCATAAAATAATACATAGATTCCCGCATTAATAATGCGAGTATTAATAATGCGGAATATACAAAAACGCAACCAAACGTTGCACTAATTTTATACGGGTATTAAAATTTCACAAAAACCAACCGAACGCTGCGCTAAATTAACGCTGAGTTTTGTGCGGGTATTAAAATTTAATACCTGGAACCGAACGACCCCTTATAGATGAATAAAGAAACAAAACAAATTAAAAATGCTTTTAAGTTTTTTCCTAATTTGAGTTGATTGGATTAGTATCCTTTGTTTTGTGCAACTTAATATTCAAGTGTGAGGTTTGATGGCCTTCTCTGCAGATTGACTTATAGAGAGATCATATTCATATTCAATTGATTCATCTTGTGAATTAACTGGAAAATATCATAAACATGGCCTGAAAATTTCATCATGTGATCTTTTTATGACCCAAAAAATATTGCTTTCTAGGAAGGGTGGGTATAGAAGGTGTGGTTGTCAGGTGGGACAAAGACAAGGAAGCAAATATATAAAATATTTTCATGTTTTTGTCTTTTTAAGGTTGTAAACAAGTGGTTTAGCCGAAATGTTCCTATTGCCACTTTACGAGTATAGAAAGTTTAAAGGCAAAAGCATTATCCATATTCTGAACGTGCTCGAGTCCTCCGTCCATCTGAACGTGATTTCCTTTAGGCTAGGGCCGTGTGGGATCTGCCCAGTTTTGCAAGCAAACTTGTCTTTAACCGCACGATAATATTTTATTTTTAGGGCTTGAACTTGAAACTTCTATTTTAAAATAGGATAACAACTATCTCATCTCATGAAGCGGATTTAGAATTTGAGGATGTTGGTGCACCACTAAATTGAACATAGACATGTCAATTAATTGAGGGTGCCTAATAATATTTATATCTATATATAAAATTTTTATCGACGTCAACGGATGACCGTGCACCCGTCGTTTGCACGCTAGGTCCACCTTTGCTCATCCCACATCATGTGACATAGTTTAATTCGGCAGATAGCTTAAGAAATGAAGAGAAAAATTTGAAACTTGCGATCTTAAACCTTTCATAGTACTTGTGTGGTTACACGACTGATGTTTGGCATTTTATGCCTATATTTCCTTAATATTTCCTTACGTTTGAATACTTTATTCGCCCGTTTCTAGTTAATGAATGTGATTTTGCACTGATTTTGTGTCGTATGATTGTAGGTTGTTATGAAGTGCAATTGGAGCTTTAAAGAGCATGATCGAGCAAGAAAAGATTGAATATGGATTGAGGATTGGATTGAGCACGCGAAGGCACGGAATGAAGCAAGCTGCGAACGACGAAAGCAGGAATTTTGCCTGGCGCGGTTACTGGCGCGGGGCGCCCCAAAAGCGCCCACTTTCTGGCGCGGTTACTGGCGCGGGCCGCCCCAAAAGCGCCCAGTTTCTGGCGCGTTTTGTGGCGCGGGGCATGGCTATTGCGTGCGAGATTTGACGGGTTCTGCCTAGTTGAGCGCGTTCCGAGGCACGGGGCGCCAGCTATAGCGCCCCTGGAGCGGGTTTTTAAGTCCTATTTCGTCTAGGCTTAGGCGTCACTTATTGCTAGGCTTTTGTAAACATTATAAATACTCTTTTACTTAGTTTTTGAGGGAGTTCAGACCTTGGAGGAAATTGGAGAGCTCATAACATCTTGAACAAGGGTTTTTCTTCCTTCCATTAATTTATTACATCATTATTTCATTATTTCATCAAATCATTGTCTTGTGATTATAAGTATGCGTAGCTAGTTCTTTCGTTCTAGGGTTAGAGTGAATTCATGAAGGTTGAGGTTTGAATGTTGATTTCCATGAATTGAATCCCAATTATAGAGTGTTTGTTCTTTCTTGATCATAATTGTTTGATTATAACGGCCGAATAATTGAACACTATCTACGGTTCTTAGATCGAACTCGACAGAGGGAATATATGAACGCACATAAGAAAGAATAGGGCTTGATTGTGAACCTGGGCATCGGGAATCAATTTGTGGGTAGGATAGACATATACCTATTCACCTTGCTTAGCTAAATACAGAATTCATTAATGCATGCACGTGATTCAACCCATAGACATATAGGGACTGGAGTAGCCTGCATAGACCGTGAAGAATCGAAAGGTTTTCACGGGTACAATTAACCTGTTAGTTAGCAATCTTGGGACTTAAGAAGTGAAATCAACAGGATAACTCAACTGGATTGTTCGTAACTCTGACCCTGGACCGTCTCCTTAATATTGTTTGCAACCAACGTTTGCTCAATTGTTTGACTGAATTTCCACCATTTTAATTATTGCTCTTTAGTTAATAAAAACTCTCACTATTGGAAAAAGATCCCTGGATAGTTAGTTAGAAATTGTTTGTTAAGCGTCAGTCTGAATAATCCTCGTGGGAACGATACTCTACTTATCATTTTATTACTTGTCGACCACGTATACTTGCGTGTGCGTTTGGAGCAACAAGTTTTGGCGCCGTTGCCGGGGACTAATAATTGACGGATTTCTTTTTGAACGATTACTTATTATCTATTCAGGTTTAAGTTTTGTTTTGAGTTTTGTGCTGTTTCAGGTATTAGGTCCTGCTTGATCTTTACCTACAGGAATGGCAGAAGAACGCACCTTAGCTGTGCGAGATGTTGCTCTCCCCAGCCTGGAGGGGGTAGCATTTAGCATAGTTAAGCCCGCTATCACCGGGTACTTTGAGATTAAGTCCGGCATGATTCAGTTGTTGCATGTGACTGGGCAATATAGTGGACTACTTCATGAAGATCCGCAACAACACATTCAGAATTTCTTGGAGATCAGTGATACTTACACACCGACGGGAGTTCTTAATGATTATGTGCGCTTGACATTGTTCCCGTTTTCACTGATTGGGGCAGCAAAGATGTCGTTAAAGGCTGAAAAGTCTGGGTCTATCACATTTGGCTAAGAAGTTCTTAGCTAAGTTTTATCCATCTGCCAAGACAGCCCGGCTGAGGAGTGAAATTATATCCTTCAGACAGGTAGAAAGAGAGTCTTTGTATTCAGCCTGGGAGCGGTTTAAAGCTTTACTGAGAGATTGTTCACACCATAACCAATCAAATGAGGTACTGGCACACACTTTTGTTGAGGGGTTGACTGCGCATACTAAGATCGTGGTAGATGCTGCTACTGGAGGCCAAGTACTGGCCTTAAACTTTGACCAGATTTATGAGTTACTAGATACATTCTCGCAGAGCAATCCTGACTGGCAGGGTGATGGTAGAGCTACTATGCAGAAATCTGCTGGGGTACTTCAGTTAGATGCAGTTTCAGAGCTGAGGGCGAAGATGGATGCTATTTCAAATCAAATTAGCAAGCTAGCTCTGCCGCAGACTCAGCATCAAGTAGCTCCAGTGCAACAACTCCAGAGTTTTTGTGAAGTTTGTGGTCAAGATCATGCTACAGAGGTTTGCTCCTCTAATTCAGAGTCAGTTTATTACATGGGTAATCAAAACAGGCTGCAAGGTCAAAATCAGTTTGGTAATGCTTATTATCAAGGCAATACGAGAGCCCCAAATAATTACCGCCCACTTCCAGCTCCAACACAGCAGGTTAGCAATTCAGTTGAAGATATACTAAAGCAGATAATGGCGGGCCAGCAGAGAATGATAGCTGACACTGCAGCCCATGCACAGGCCATAAAAGATCTTGCCAATGCTCAAAAGAACCTGGAGCACCAGTTGGGGCAGTTGGTGGGAGAAACAATTACTGTTAAAAAGGGGCCTGAGCAATGTCTTGCAGTGACTTTAATTGAAGGTAGAGAGCTGATGGCCAAGTCCGAGGAGAGAGCTGAAATAGAAAAAGTTGAAAAGTGGAGAAGGTAAGGAAGAAAGAAGAGAGAAAGGAGGCACCTCTGCCGCCTCCACCATTCCCGCAAAGACTTATACCATTGAAGGATTTGGCCCAGTATCAAAAATTTGTGAGTATGTTGAAAGAGCTTCAAGTTAACATTCCTTTGACAGATGTGTTTGAATTGATGTCATCCTTTGTGAAGTTCTTAAAAGAGATTTTAGTCAAGAAGAAAAAGCCTCATGAGATAGATACAGTTGAGTTAGTTGAGGAGTGCAGCACAATCTTGAGTAAGTTACCTCCAAAACTTCAAGATCCTGGGAGGTTTACTATTCCTTGCACCATTGGAGGGCATAATATCACTGGTGCATTGTGTGATCTGGGTGCGAGCATAATCTCATGCCTATATCTGTTTGCAAAAGGATAGGGCTAGGAGCAATCAAGCCCTCTTCAGTTACTCTTAAGATGGTAGATGGATCACTCACTCACCCTGATGGTAAGTTGGAGGATGTGTTGCTTAAAGTTGGTAAGTTTACATTCTCAGCTGATTTTGTAGTCCTAGATTATGAAGAGGACCGAGAAGCTCCAATCATTTTGGGGAGACCATTCTTAGTCACCTCGAAGGCAATTATTGACATGGAGTTGGGAGAGATGACTGTTAGAGCGCAGGAGAAAAGGTTACTTTCAAGGTTTATAATGAGAAGGAGCACATAACTAAGGTTGAAGAGTGCTCTATGATTGAATGTGTCAAACAAGAACATGGAAGTAAACCAAATGACCTGTGCGAGCAGAATGTGGAATAAAATAGCAGTGACAGATCACATGTGAAGTTGAAGATAGGTTCTCTCAAAGAAAGGAAGAAAGCAAAGGTTCGTCGTAAGAAGAGAAGACATAAATGCCGGAAGTGAGCTAAAAGTGTCGTCGTGCCACGACGTTAACTAAGGCACTTCTCGGAAGGCAACCCGAGTTTGTACTTGTATTATTTTATTTATAGTGTCACGTAGTTTTTGTTTTTCTTTGGATTGCAGGTTTATATAATGTCGAGTTTAAGTGTGGGGTGTCCTCACCCCTGCCTAATATTGATGACCTGTTGGGGGAAGTCTGAGTACCTCATACTATACGGAAGCTTGGAGGATGCTAGCACCAAGGACTAGAGCCTTCAGGGAAGTTCTTTTACCCCTTGTACTTTATTTTTTGTAGCACTGAGGACATTGCTTAGTTTTAAGTGTGGGGTGGGGAACTTACAAAATTTTGAAGTTATGGATGCATGTACCATTAGGATTTTCTTTTGTCACTTGACTTTATTTTTATTTGTTTCATGCTTTAATATATGAAAAAATGGAAAAAAAAAATTAGAAAGCCAATGAAAAAGTTTCAAAAAGATTTTCTTTTTAGTCTTTATTAGTGGTACATGTCATCCACCCGGTGGTTTTTCTTATGACCTCGGTTCTTTTCCACGGGTAGGCCTTTGAACCGGGTAGTTTTATATTCTTATTAGGATTAGAGTAGTTAGTTATAGGTGGCCCTAGACGAAAGAAATAGGTAGAATACTAGGTGCCTTTGATTTGATTGATACCGGTGGATTTGAACTTATTGCATGTGCTATTTGTGGTGTCTTTTGGTTTTAAATTATGATGAATGCCTAGAAAAAATGGAATGACCCCCTTGAGATGCTTGAGTCTGCTCACTAAACTTTGTTGTAACCCTTTGTGCATTAGTGCTTAATTTTCCACAAGTTGCACTCTATTTGCTTGATTGAGAGTTGTGATGGAGCCTTTTTGTGTAGATTGTATGCAAGATGTGTTGTGAGGCATATTCTTATTATACTCCATGTTGCATATTGGTGTCTAGAACTTGCCTCGTGTGTGTGCAAAACGAAATCCTAGGTTTACTCTAGTCGGAAAATGATACAGGCCTTCTCTTGATTTGCCTACCCTTTTGTATACACCTTGGACTTGATTGTTGTGATCTCTTTGACCTTTTTGTTGGCACCCACACCGCAAGCCTACCCACTTGTTCTAAATTGCTTTCTTTTAGCCATTTACTCTTTAAGCACTTTAATTGATAATGTTATATTATTGTGGAGTTTGTGGTTGAAGTATTGGGAGGTTTTTGAGTGGAACTAATGAAGGGAATACTTGATAAATTGTGTAGTAGTTGAAGGAGCATTGGCAAGTTTTGGAAAGAATTGAAAAAAAATAAGTTGAAAAAATTGGAAAAAAAAAGAAATAAAGAGAAAAGAAAAGGATATCCATCCTTGCTAGTGTTGTGCTTAAAAGAAAAAAAAATTGCTACGTGTTGAAAAAGGTGTGTGTGAAAGTTGTTGATTGGGTGGCTTTGATGAGATATGTGCTTAAATTGAATGTGATGTATTAAAGTGCTTAGGGAGGTAGTCACTATTACCCATATTTATCCTACCAGCCCCTTAGCCTACATTACAACCCCTTTAAAGTCCTAATAAATCCCGATTGAAGTGAGCCTACATTAGTAGAGTCCTACACTACGGGCAAACCCTATGGTACATCGTGTGTAACATGTGAGCTTTTCATGAGAGTGAGTGAATTATTTCTATGCTATTGTCCCCGTTCTATTCTTGATATTCATGGTTGTGTGTGATATTTGGGGGACACTCTCTTACTTCATTCTGGTGAGGGCACACGGTTTGGATGAGATAAGTGAAGTCGTGGCTTCTGGGTTGAGTAGATAGGTGTGACTTTGTGGGAGCATGGTTGCAATGAGTTGAGTTTGTGCATTTGAGTTGTCTTGGAGTGGTTGTTCTCATGTTTTGAAGTTTGATAAATTATTGGCATGTTTGTTGGACCCATAGTAGTCATGTATGCATTTGTTCAATGGTCGGTATCAACCATTGTCATAGGCAGACCTGTTCTACCTAGGTTGGGAAGTTAATTGTGATTGCTCGAGGGCGAGCAAAGGTTAAAGTGTGGGGTGGTGATGTTTGGCATTTTATGCCTATATTTTCTTAATATTTCCTCACGTTTGAATACTTTATTCGCCCGTTTTCTAGTTAATGAATGTGATTTTGCACTGATTTTGTGTCGTATGATTGTAGGTTGTTATGAAGTGCAATTGGAGCTTTAAAAAGCATGATCGAGCAAGAAAAGATTGAATTTGGATTGATGATTGGATCGAGCACGCGAAGGCACGGAACGAAGCAAGTTGCGAACGACGAAAGCAGGAATTTTGCCTGGCGCGGTTACTGGCGCGGGGCGCCCCAAAAGCGCTCACTTTCTGGCGCGGTTACTGGCGCGGGGCGCCCTTAAAGCGCCCACTTTCTGGCGCGTTTTGTGGCGCGGGGCATGGCTATTGCGTGTGAGATTTGACCGGTTCTGCCTAGTTGAGCGCGTTTCGAGGCACGGGGCGCTAACTATAGCGCTCCTGGAGCGGGTTTTTAAGTCCTATCTAGGCTTAGGCGTCACTTATTGCTAGGCTTTTGTAAACATTATAAATACTCTTTTACTTAGTTTTTGAGGGAGTTCAGGCCTTGGAGCAAATTGGAGAGCTCATAACATCTTGAACAAGGGTTTTTCTTACGTCCATTAATTTATTACATCATTATTTCATTATTTCATCAAATCATTGTCTTGTGATTATGAGTATGCGTAGCTAATTCTTTCTTTCTAGGGTTAGAGTGAATTCATGAAGGTTGAGGTTTGAATGTTGATTTCCATGAATTGAATCCTAATTATAGAGTGTTTATTCTTTCTTGATCATAATTGTTTGATTATAACGGCCGAATAATTGAACACTATCTACGGTTCTTAGATTGAACTCGACAGAGGAAATTTATGAACGCACATAAGAAAGAATAGGGCTTGATTGTGAACCTGGGCATCGGGGAATCAATTTGTGGGTAGGATAGACATATACCTATTCACCTTGCTTAGCTAAATACAGAATTCGTTAATGCGTGCACGTGATTCAACCCATAGACATATAGGGATTGGAGTAGCCTGCATAGACCGTGAAGAATCGAAAGGTTTTCACGGATACAATTAACCTGTTAGTTAGCAATCTTTGGACTTAAGAAGTGGAATCAACAGGATAACTCAACTGGATTGTTCGTAACTCTGACCCTGGACCGTCTCCTTAGTATTGTTTGCAACCAGCGTTTGCTCCATTGTTTGACTGAATTTCCACCATTTTAATTATTGCTCTTTAGTTAATAAAAACTCTCACTATTGGAAAAAGATCCCTGGATAGTTAGTTAGAAATTGTTTGTTAAGCGTCAGTCTGAATAATCCTCGTGGGAACGATACTCTACTTATCATTTTATTACTTGTCGACCACGTATACTTGCGTGTGCGTTGGGAGCAACAACGACATTTTAAAAGCTTATCGGTAAAAATAATGAAAGCTTAATTATGAATTTTTTTCATATATAGAATTAATTAATAAGGTAACATAAATGGGGATGGAGTATTTTAGATTTTACTGATGAATACATACCTTTGAGAATTTTTTTATATGCTTACCAAACAAACTCATTCATAACGGGCCATCTTTAGAAATAGCCACCGTTTAGACGGTTATAGTGAACAAGTGATATTTGCAAAGTTTTAGAAGTTTGTTCAAGTAACGGGAAAATTTTATGTAGAAAATTCCAGTATGCTAAAAAAAAAAAGAAATCCAAAATTCTAGAAAAGAACCTTGACGTTTGAATAGATCTCTAAGAAAATTAAAAAAAATATATTTGAGTTTGATATTTGTAACTATTCTTCTTTCAATACTGGACATTTATGACGGGCACAATAAAAGTGAAAACGGAGAGTTTTTCCGCGGGATTTTGGAATGTCATGAGAGATGTGATTGCTAAAGAAGTTAGAGAATATGTTGCTTTGTCGTTTAATGGAGCTTCTACGGGGTTTCCTTAATTTGGATTTAAAAGAACAAAATTAGAAATTTGTTTCTTATTTGTCAATTTTAAAGTTGGCTTTTGAGATTTGATAATCACTTTGATTGTTCATACGTTTGTTTATGAATTACATTTAAAAGTTATTTTGGAAGCTTAAGCTTGAATATTTTGCATATTAACCGTTTTAAGCTACATTTATTCTTTTGTGGTCGAAAATTTGTCTACCTAATTATGGTACCAAACGACCAAAAATTCCAACAGTTTGCGCTTTGATTCCAGGGAGAATCTTCTATTTCTGTTTACCAAAAATTTGGGAGACCTAACTTTTCATACCATATAGAAATGAATAATCTACAATAGTTCTATATGTTGTGAAATATTTGATATTGGAGTATTGAACACGGAAAGAAATTATCTGTCTATTTTATGGAAGTGGTCATACTCCAAACTATTCATACACATAGTACTACTGTTTCTATTACTATTTATGTAACTTTTTTGTCTATAAAAGGCATTGTAAATTGGACGATAGATAGATCAAATGAAATATAAGAGCTCATCCAACTTGTTTTTTTTTTTAATTATCTAAAGTTATCTTTTATAATTCTAGTTAATTACTTTAATTTCATAACACGTTATCAGCACGAAGCTCTAATTTTACTATTTCCTCCAAGTTACAGTTCACCTTATTCAGGTATGGAATACATACACCTTGTTTAAGTGTAGAAAGCCATTACTGTTATGATAAGAATATTTATTATAACCTCTAACTTTAAATTTTTGACTGATAAGCATAATTACATTTTTAAAGAGGATATCTAAAACTTTAAATTTTTATTTTACTATATCTTTAGTTTTGTGAATTTTTTGTCCCGTTAAAATATCAGAAGAAACAAAATAAACTGCTACGCTGGATCCTAGACTACATTTCCTAATAATTGTGAAAGCATAAATGACTTCTGCTAGACTAGATAATATGAAATGTAAACTTTCCTTTCTGATAATTGCAAATGACGTGTTGGCTTTGTAAGAAAGTTAACAAATAAAATTTTCTTTTCAATATTTAGCTTTACTTTCACGTTTTTGCACTTTCTTTTGTTCAACATGCATTTCGTGCATTTTTTTGGTGTCCTTATTCATCTAATCTATTTGTTTTTCTGTAATAGTCTTCACTATATCAAATCTATCCAAGCTTGAATTTGTGGCACTAGACATCAGCGGAAATAATTATATGTCATGTGTACTTAACGCTGAAATCCATTTAGATGCAAAAGGTCTTGGAAATACTATTATAGAAGGCAAAGAATCATCTAATCAAGATAAAGCGAAGGCCATGATATTCCTTCGTCATCATCTTCATGAAGGGTTAAAAACTGAATATTTAACCGTAAAAGATCCACTAGAATTGTAAAATAATTTGAAGGAACGATATGACTACTTGAAACTTACGGTATTACTGAAAGCTCGACATGAATGGATGCATTTAGGGTTTCAAGATTTTAAAACCGTTAGTGACTATAATTCTGTTGTTTTCAGAATAACTTCTCAATTAAAATTATGTTGAGAACCTATTAGTGACAATAATATATTGGAAAAGACTCTCTCCACTTTTCATGCCTCAAATATGGTGTTACAACAACAATACCGTGAAAGGGGTTTTAAGAAGTATTCTGAACTAATAACATGCCTACTTGTGGCTGAGCAGAATAATACCATGTTGATGAAAAATCATGAATTTCGTCCCACTGGATCTGTTCCATTCCCTGAAATGAAAGTAGTAGCAGCATATGATAAGTCTGAAAGAAGACTAAACAATTACTGTGGTTGTGGCCATGGTCGCGGACGTGGACGTGGACGTGGTAGGGGACGAAAATATTATCGTCACCCTGGAATAAAAATACATGAGAACAATAGGGGTTCTCAGAATTATCCTTCAAAGGCTAAAGATAATATTTGTCATAGATGTGGCATGAAAGGCCATTGGGCACGTGTTTGCCGTACGCCTGAACATTTTGTCAAGCTTTATCAATCCACCATTAAAAAGAAACAAAATTATGTGGAGGCAAACTTGACTTTTCAGAATAATGATAATGAAACGGATCTTGCGAATAACCTTGCTGGTAATGAGGCGGATGCCTATATAAATGATGATTTTGAAGGCCTTGCAAATTTGACTCATTTAGAAGCTGAAGACTTCTTTGAGGATAATAACTGAAGAATTTCATCTTACTGGGGATGCAATTATGTTATTTTATATTTTCGCCTAGTTAACCTTCATGTGTTTAATTTTCATAAATAATCATGTATTGTTAATCTCTACATTCTTAGCTTAGTTTCTTATTATGTTGTTAATCTTTCGTATTTCTTATAATGTACCTTTTATTTCTTTAAGAAGAATAATAAAAAATTTCCAGTCTTCAGTTGGATCCAAGATCAATAAAGATGATATATGTCTTCTGGATAGTGCCACAACACACACGACTTTAAGAGATAAAAGATATTTCTCTTATTTGATATTGAAAGAAGCCAATGTTATTATAATATCTGGTAGTACAAAATTAATTGAAGGCTCAGGAAAGCCAATTTATTACTACCCGGAGGAACATATTTGGCTATTGAGAAAGCCTTATATTCTAGTAGGTCTCAAAGAAACTTACTAAGTTTCAAAAACATTCGCCAAAATGGTTATCAAATTGAAACTACAAATGATGGAAATATTGAATATCTTTATATTACTGCAATAAATTGGGTAAGAAATATGTACATGAAAAGTTACCCTCATTTTCCTCCGGCTAGTACTACACAAGTATTAGCATGGCTGAATTACATGTGATTGTAAACAAGAAGTTTACTAATCCAAATGATTTTAATATTTAGCATGACCGGTTGGGCCATCCCGGTTCTAATATGATGCGCAAAATAATTGAGAGTTCATATGGACATTCATTGAAGAACCAGAAGATTCTTCAATTTAAGGAATTCTCTTGTGTTGCATGTTCTCAAGGCAAATTAATTACTAGACCATCAGCAACTAAAGGGATTGAATCCCCTGCATTTCTGGAACGTATACAAGGTGATATATGTGGGTCTATTCACCCACCACGTGGACCATTTAGATATTATACGGTTTTAATAGATGCATCAACAAGGTGGTCACATGTATGTTTATTATCAACTCGCATTTTGGCATTTGCGAGATTGCTTGCTCAAATAATAAGATTAAGAGCACTTTTTCCAGATTATGCAATTAAGACAATTCGTCTTGATAATGCTGGTGAGTTCACATCTCAAGCGTTTAATGACTACTGTATGTCGACTGGAATAACAGTGGAATATCTCATGTTCATACACAAAATGGTCTAGCAGAATCATTTATCAAACACCTCCAATTAATAGCTAGACCATTACTTGTGAGAACGAAAATTTTCATTTCAGTATGGGGACATGCTATTTTGCATGCAGCAGCACTTGTGCGCATCAGGCCAACAAGTTATCATAAAACCTCCCAATTGCAGTTGGCTTTTGGTCAAGAGCCAAACATTTCCCATCTTAGAATTTTTGGATGTGTAGTATATATTCCAATTGCTCCACCACAACGCATAAAGATGGGTCCTCAAAGAAGATTGAGAATCTATATTGGCTATGAATCTCCTTCTATCATTAAGTATCTTGAACCCATGACGGGAGATTTGTTTCTGCAAGATTTGTAGATTGCCATTTTGATGAATCAGTTTTCCCAACATTAGGGGGAGAGAAAAAGCAGTTGGAAAATGAGATAGATTGGAATGCATTATCTATCTCATTTGGATCCTCGTACAAATCAATGTGAACTAGAAGTTCAAAAGATAATCTATTTGCAAAATCTTGCAAATCAACTGCCAGATGTATTCACTGACCTACCAAGGATTACTAAATCTCATATACCAGCTGCAAATGCTCCAATTCGAGTTGATATTCCGGTAGGATAATCTATTTGTGCAAATGAGTCTAAGGCATGCCTGAAGCATGGTAGACCCTTCGGTTCCAAAGATAAAAATCCTCGAAAAAGAAAAGGAGCAAATGAAAAAGATGGTCATGACATGGAGATGGTTTCTCAAGAAGCATCCCAAGACATAACAATTGATAATACCTCAAATGAGGTTCAGATACCTGAAAATGATGAAAATCAAGAGATCTCAAAAAATTATGTCTTGACAGGAAAAAGGTGGAACCGAAATAATATTGTTGTAAATAATGCTTTTGCATATAATGTTGCTGTTGAGGTAATGCAACAAGATGAGGATCTTGAACCAAAATCTGTTGGTGAATGTAGACAAAGAAATGATTTGCCAAAATGGAATGACGCAATTCAAGCAGAATTGGCTTCACTTGAGAAGCATGAAGTTTTTGGACCTATAGTCTGAACATCTGAAAGTGTAAAGCCAGTTGGATATAAATGGGTTTTTGTGCAAGAACGAAATGAGAAAAATGAAGTCGCAAGATACAAAGCACGACTTGTGGCACAAGAATTTTTGCAAAGACCTAAAATTGATTATATGGAGACATACTTTCCCGTGGTGGATGCAGTAACCTTCAGATATCTTATAAGTCTGGCAGTGCGTGAAAAATTGATATGGGTCTGATGGATGTGTCACAGCCTATTTATATGGCTCATTGGATAACAAAATATTTATGAAAATCCCTAAAGGATTCAAAATGCCTGAAACATTTAAAAGTTCCTGAGAAACTTGTTCAATAAAGCTTCAAAAATCTTTATACGGATTGAAACAATCGGGTCGTATGTGGTGCAACCGTCTTAGCGAATACCTACTGAAAGAAGGGTATAGAAGTGATCCAGCTTGTCGTTGTGTCTTTAGAAAGTGGTCTGGATCTGAGTTTGTTATAATTGTTGTGTATGTTGATGACTTGAATATTATTGGAACTCCCACAGAGATTCCAAAGGCAGTAGACTATTTGAAGAAAGAATTTGAAATGAATGATCTTGGAAAGACAAATTTTGTCTTGGTCTTCAAATTGAGCATTTGATAAATGAAACTTTTATCCATCAATCAACATACACTGAAAAGATTTTAAAGCGATTTCACATGGATAAATCTCATCCATTGAGTACTCCGATGGTTGTGAGATCGCTTGACATAAATAAAGATCCATTTCGCCCCTATGAAAATAATGAAAAGATTCTTGGTGCTGAAACACCATATCTTAGTACAATTGGGGCATTAATGTATCTTGCTAATAATACCCGACTAGACATTGCTTTTTCTGTAAACTTATTAGCAAGATTTAGTTCTTCCCCGACACAAAGACACTGGAATAGTATCAAACATTTATTCAGATACCTCCGAGGAACAATCGACAAGGGTTTGTTTTATTCAAGTGAATCCAACTTGCCACTAATTGGCTATGCAGATGCAGGATATTTATCAGATCCACATAAAAGTCGATCTCAAACAGGCTATTTATTTACATGTGGAGGTACAGCTATATAATGGCGCTCAACAAAACAGACTTTAGTTGTTACTTCCTCAAATCATGCAGAAATAATAGCTATTCATGAAGCAAGTCGGGAATGTGTTTAGCTGAGGTTAATTACTCAACACATTCAGGAAATGTGTGGATTTTTGAAAAAGGAGATCCCGACAATATTGTTTTAAGATAATACTGCATACATAGAACAATTGAAAGAAGGATATATTATAGGAGACATTACGAAACATATCTTACCAAAGTTCTTTTTCACTCATGATCTTCAAAAGATAGTGAAATAAAGGTTCAACAAATTCGTTCAAGTGACAACTTTGCTGATCTGTTCACAAAATCATTTTCAACCTCAACATTCGAGAAGCTTGTGTACAAGATTAGAATGCGTCGTTTCCAAGACATGAAGTGACGTTTTCATCAGGGGGAGTAAAATGTGTGTTGTACTCTTTTTCCCTTAACTAAAGTTTTGTCCAAATGGATTTTCTTGGTTAGGTTTTTAATGAGGCAGCAAATAATGCATATTACAAATATTTATACATAGGCATCCAGGGGGAGTGTTGTGAAAGATTTGACATTGGAATATTGAACACGGAAGGAAATTGTCTGCCCATATTTTATGGAAGTGGCCATACTCCAAACTATTCATACACATAGTACTACTATTTGTATTACTATTCATGTATTTTTTTTTTGCCTATAAAAGACATTGTAAATTGGACGATAGATAGATCAGATAAAATATAAGAGCTCTTCCAACTTGTCTCTTTTATTATCTAAAATTATCTGTTATAATTCTAGTTAATTACTTTAATTTCATAATACTATACAATTTTTTTTTTCAATCAAAATATATTGATCTATTATTCATGCCAAATTTACAATTTTGGACGACGTAAATTATGAGTTTAGAGTTGAAGATTTGAAGCATATGTTAAATTCTACTATATGTTTTTTTACACATATATGTAAGGCTCGAATAGAAAGCCACGAGTTTTAATTTGTGCATACTCGAGTCACTAATATCTTGATTATACACGTCAGTCTCGAAGTGTTGATAAAGTCAAAGTGGGCATCTATTTTGGTAAAATATTGCCGCACATTAAGTTGGGACTACTCATTAGCTTTCATCAATCTACATTTCAGCTGTTATAACTGGAGGACACAGATAGTCTATAGGTCTAAATATCTTAGACATTGAAAAGAAGATCTAACAATTATTCCTCCATCCTAAAATGAATGATACTATTTTTTTATTAGTTCGTTCTAAAAAGAATGACATAATTTTAAATTTGAAAATATTTTTGAGTTGAAATTACTATTTTATCTTTAATGAAATGTTTTATAGCCATATATTTATGTAGGGTTTATTCTGGATCACAAGTTCCAAAAGTTTTACCACATTTCTTAAACTTCGCTCCAATTCAAACTAAGACAACTATTTTGAAACGGAGGGAGTAAGTTTTAGCCACAAAAATGGTAGACATCTCAAACAGCTCTGTCACATGATGTCATGATGGCGAGATATTTTAAATGGCTTTAGATTTTAGGCGGAATAGCCTATCCGACACTTCAACTTGCACGAGTTTGCCATGCCGACCATCCAACTTACGAGGTTCCCATTTTAACACTTATAGTTGATAAAACGAGCATTTCTGAATACCTCTGACTGTTGACCAAATCTAAATAGCTGACATGGACAAGGAGCGTGAAAATCACCATTAAATGGCGCGTGAATGTGTTGATTTGCATTTAAAATATTATAAAATTATTAGAAAAATACAAAAATACATATATGAAACATTAAGATAAAACAAAAAGATAAAAAAAATACAATCACTCCCTCCCCACCCCCACCCCCACCCCTCCCCAAATCCCTTTCCTACTTCCTGTTTGCTCCCGTCATCTCCTTCTTCCCCAATTTTCAATTTTTTTCTCTTGCTACTTAATTTATTCTTTCCCCATTATCTTCTTGTCCATAAGTTAAGCTTCTTAGTGTCATCACCATTTAGCTAACACCTCAAGAAATTATTTCTAAATCCTTTTCCCCACCTTTTATTTTCCATTTCCAGTCCACTGTCCTATTTTCTTCCTTAATTTTTATTTTTTTTTAAAAATCGGAAAAATAATTGCTTATTTGAGAAGGTTGGTGAGATGGGTTCTATATTCTTTCTCCGGCTGAAATTATTTTTTATTTGGGGATTTTAATCTAATCTCAAATGGTAATCGGTTTAATGATATACAGCTAGACTTTCAGTGGTGGTGGATGAAATTGTTGATGGCGCTTTGGTTCCGATAGAGTATACCCACGTTGGAGCTATGGTGGTGGTGGTAGTGATACGGCTTGAAGATTAGGTGTTGGAGCTTTGTTCGTGGTGAGATATGATTGAATTTTTTTGGTAGCTGTGGCAGAGATATGTCTAGAGCTTTTGGAGGTGATAAATGTGTGGCTAAAGCTTGTGGTGGCGGTGGAAATATGGCTAACGGGTGTGGTGGCGATGGTGATTGAAAGCTGTTTTGGTGGTTTTTTGGCTGATGGGTAGTGGTGGAAATTAAAGAAGAAAAAGAAAAAATATTAAAAACATAAAAATTAATTTTTTTAAGTGTGGGACCCACAAGTTACACGTGTCATACAATAATACACTCAACATGTGACGTGTCATTCTTTTCAGTGCAATGAAAGTCACGCACTGATGGAAGTGTTTAAAACTATTGTTTTGGTCGACTATAAGTGTTTAAACGGAAACTTCGTAAGTTTAATGGTCGGGGTGACAATCTTGGACAAGTTGAAGTGTTAGTTAGACTATTCTGCCTAGATTTTATCAAAACAGGTTATCTCATCTACGACTTTCAAAGTTAGCCCATTATATGAACTGTTCATGGAAATTCGAGCGAGTTGTGCTAGTTATCTCATCATAGGCAAGTCATTTTGGCAATGCCAAGTTTGAGTTGATTTTTGCTACACTCCAGTTCAACCCATATTTTTTTCACCAAAACACTATAATTTTTTGGGTTTTATGTGTTTGATAAAGTCATATTAAATCAAAGAAATGCGTTAATCAATTAGATTTTTGTAATTCAATGAGTTATAGAAGAACAAACAAATAAATGATAAATGATCTTAAGTTGAGCTAGTTGAGTTATGATCCAGATTGGTCCACTCATTTTTCAGCCAAGCAAACTCTAACCAAGATCCAAGTAGTTTATTGAGCTCAATCCGTATAATTGACACTCCTAATATCATCCAAATATGTGATTTGATGGCATTCTTTGCAGATTGGCTTATAGAAAGACTCATGTTCCAAATATTCAATTGATTCATCTTGTGAATTAACTGGAAAATATCATAAATATGGCCGGAACATTTCATTCTGTGATTTTTTTTTATGACCCAAAAAATGTTGCTTTCTAGTAAGAGTGGGTAACGAAGGGGTGGTGGGACAAACAAAATGTTTTCATGTTTTGTCGTTTTAAGTTGGAAACAAATACCAATATATATATATATATATATATATATATATATATATATATATATATATATATATATATATATATATATATATACAAGTGGTGTTATTAGACGGAATGTTCCTACTTGCCGCTTTACAAATATAGGAAGTTTGTTGCAAAAGCATTATCCATATTTTGAACGTGCTAGACTGCTCAGTCCATGTGAACGCGATTTCCTCTAGGCAGGGCGCGTAGGATCTGCCCTGTTTTGCTAGGAGACCCATTTTCAAAACAAGTTTTGATTAATTATAACTTCTACTGCCTAAATTCATAGGTGAGGAGCATTTTTTATCAAGAAATACTTTACTTTTTTATTAGAACCTAAAACCTCTACTAAAAAATGTAATATCTCAACTATCCTACCAATCACCACACACATCAATGGCTAATAATCCTTAATCCTTTTATACCCATATCTTGGTTTGCAAATACTAGTAATAATGAAATTCAGTGGAGCTTTTTTAATTGTTCATAAGGTCCTTTTCGGTCCTTTAGAGATAAAGCAATGAGTTACTTATGGAAAGGCGGCAAATGGAATTACAAAAAGTGTGTGTGGTATAGTTTGATAACCCATGTAATTTAAGAAAATAGTTTTTTTTTTTTTTTTTTTTTTTTTTTTTTTACAAGAAATAAATCAAAATTTATGATTTTAAATATGTCATACTACTAGTTAATATGTCTGCGCTTCGCCCGATCATAAAAAGATTTATTTGATTTAAATTTAGTAATGAAAAACGAAACACGCATTTTCAAATTCCACGGTCCAAATGAAATGGAAAAAATTTGTATATTAAAAACAGCTACTAAACTTATTTTCAAACGATCAAAGTATGACTTTCAGGATTTTCTCCTAGAAAACCTTGTGTTCCTCGTCATCAATAATTTTATGGTTGCTTCCGTCACTGCCCCAATGGCAATATTAATGCCTTAGGCTTTTGATCTCTCAAAACTTGCATTCATCCACTTATGTGAGAAATTATAGAGCTATAACTAAATTAAATTAGCTCTAATTCACTTTTAGTAGTCGACCAATTACTCTTTACTTTTTATATGCTCCACCGAATTAATTCTTTATGGAATTTAACTTTGGAATACAAGAAGGTATCAGAAGTATCAAGCAATGACTTCTGAGCTTTTCTGATACAAAGTACCTTGAGTTCGTTGGTAATGGGTAAACTATTTATGTTCCTCTTATATTCGTTGCCAATGCATAAACTCCAGTTGGTTACTTCAAGTTCAGAGTTTATGCCACCTTATTGAAGAACCATCTAAAGTACTAAGAATCACTCTTGTTACACATAATATTTCAGTGTTCACTTCCTCAGTTAATCATGGTACCATATTTTTCATGACAACAATTAGATGATTAACTTAATTCACAATCTCAAAGTTTCTTTTCTAACTTAATCTCCTCTAACTCTATACACTCCACCAAATTAAACCTTTGAATTTAACTTGAAATACAAAAAGGTAACAAAAAGTATCCAAGATTGACTTTGGAGCTTTTCTCGCACAAAGTAAAAAAGAAAAATTAAGAGAAAAAGCCAAGAAAATGAGAAAAATGTTAAGGAAAGAGTGAAGGATTACACAATCCGTTGAACACCAAGTTCGTCCCAAGATCATACTGTATTTGTTTCACTAGTTAGCAATACAATCACATCTAGAAACAAGAACGGTAAAGAAAAGTTCATAGTCTATATCGTATCTTGTTACAGAAATGATTCCAATTCGTAGAAGACGCATTCATTCTACTCAAAAATCGTCTCCGGAAGTTCTTACTTGAAGAAGAGAGGTTTCTATTCTTTTGTGGAGAGAGAGAAAGGCACAGGTTTTTTTGCTCAGGAGAAAGAACTTAACTTTCTTTTTATAGTCCTGAAAGAATACAACTGTTAAGCAAAAATCCTAACAATTGTATCTCATCCTTTCCTTTTTCTATTTATTAGTCTAATAACATATATAACGCATTATGTATATTTATTATTAGACATGGATTCGGGTTGACCCACATGGGTGACCCGAATCCAAATTCCAACATCTTTCACTCACGCATGGTGTATCAACTCTCATTCTCAATCTCTAACATCCATACATAATGTCTAGACCGTGTGACCAGTGCATAGTTCGAGAGCTTGGTTGCTATACATCTGTTAGGAATATATATCATCTCGATTAACGGAACCTTAGAGTAGATTGCAGTATGTAGTACCCTAGATCATTTACCACATTTATATCTCTCATGATCTCTTTGTAAAAATTTGAGTTCATCATTATGTTCTTGTCTCAAAGACAAACATAAAGGGTGCACCAATGAACACAATTAATGTGATAATACTTAATGATCTTCCTCATCTCAAGAATCTCTTAATCTCAATCTGACTTGCTTTTCTAGAAATGTCCCGCCAGACCGAATCATTCATGATCTCTTGGCAACATCCTAAGATAGCAAACACCAAATTGAATCTCGAGAAACTGGTCAAAGTCATGAGGGTACAAGAAAGAAAATTACTTATAATTTTAAGAGCTTCACACGATAAAACAAGAAGAGTTTTGAACTTGTATCACCCATAGGTCGATAAACAAGAAGAGTTTTGAACTTGTATCACCCATAGGTCACTTTATGCGTACGTAGTATGAATCACGTACCATAGTATTGACTCCTTTCTCGTGGAGCGTATCATCACACCTCTTTTTTCTACCGCTTGATTCTCGGCTGATAGCGCTCATGGATGTGATTTGATTTTTGTGCTTTTTGTTAAGGGTTTCCATTTAAGGAAGTGATAGTGTTCAAAAGATACCATTTTTTTTTGACTCGCCACTTGATAAGTTCAAAGGCTGTGCCAAGTCATCAAAAGGTACCTCAGAACACTTTTGACTCGTCAAAGGCCTGCATTTTGAGATTCAGGTAAGGACCTAGGTTGACTCTCGGGAAGGTGTTAGGCACCCTCGAATCTTGTGTCAAGTACCGTTGCTTTATTTATCGCATTTTGAACTTTTAAAAATTTTTTGTTGTATTTTTTCCTTATTATGTTACTCTTTGATTTTTTATTTAAATAAAAGTTTGATATAAACAAGATTAATATTTATTCTAAACTTGAAAAAAATATGATAACGTTAAAGACAAGCACTACTATTTACAAAATGAAACAAGCAGCCACCTTTCAATTTCTTTTTAACTTTCTTTGTTAAATTTTTTCAATTTTATTCTAAAGACCAAAACTGTAAACTGAACTGCCCTTGCAAATCTTTGTATTTGAGCCCACTGTTTCAGTCAAAGCCAACGCCCCTCCCAATTTTATTTAATTCAAATGGCCAACATTTCTTCAAATTTTTAGTGAGTGGCCTTATATCTTAAACTGTTAGGACCTTAAATTAAAGATCCTTTCAAAACAAATCATTTTTGCAAATTAATCAGCCCACTGGCTCTCTGTGGCATCTTGAACTTTAGGACCTTAACTAAAGACCCTATCAAAATAGATCACTTTTGCAAATTAATCAGCCCATGATCACTTATGGAGGGAATGCGGAGAAATTTTTTGCACTAGCTCTCTGAAGCATTTTGAACTTTAGGACCTTAACTAAAGATCCTTTCAAGATAGATCATTTTTGCAAATTAATCAGCCCATGACTCATTTGTTGCTATAGTTGGCGTCGTTTCTCTTTTAATTTTTTTCACTAAATATCCTACTTTAACACTTGCATTTTAGGTTCAACACCTAATTTCCCTCCTCTTTCAAGCTTATAGTACTAATCCTTACTCTTGAATTTACTTATGTAAAATGGACAACCTTTACTGTTATATCACATTATCTTAGTAAGATTTGAAACATTGCTCCTTTTCAGCTTAAATATTTCGAATTTTGACCTCAGATTTCATATCATTTTTATTTTTTATTTATTTATTTTTTCAAAAAAAAAAAAATGAAGCATTCTTTTCTTAATAAATTTAGAACTTGGCTTAGATATCCTTAAACTAAAGTTAAACCTGAAATAACACATTTATTCAATTTGTTTCTCGAGTTTAAGGAAGCAGTTTTGTTAATTTGAAATATGTACATTTTCTTTAAAGTTTTGCACTCACAGTCCCTTTTTACACTGTTAGTTTTGGATCTGCCATTTCTATAATTACACAGCACAAGAACATGACTAAAGCTAGAAATAGGGGTGTTCATGGGGCGGTACGGTTCGGGTTTGAGCTTATCAGTAACGGTATATCGGTTAATGGCATGTAATTATGTAAAACCAATACCGTACCAATAAGCTATTGGTTATCGGTTCTTAACGGTTTGGTAGTTAACGGTTCGGTAACCGGTACACCGAAGTAATGCGTGAATTCTTGGTGGATGGTTGTCAATAGGTAATATTTTTTAATTAATATGAATAACCACTAAAGTAATAGACAAACAATCCACACAAACTAAGTAAATAAGTACAATCAACAAGTCTTAACAATATGCTAACATAACACAAAATAATGAAATAGAAAAAGAAAAGATAAGAAAGTTTGATCAATGATCTGAGAAAGTAAAATTAATTATAAAATAGGCCGGACTCATTAATTAAAGTGTATGAGTATTGACATATAACCACAAATAATAATAATAATAATAATTGAAGTTTAACCTATAAGTTAATGTTGTAAATTAAGAGTTTAAATGACTTAATATACTAATAATAAATAAAATAAAATATATAAAAATTATAAAAAAAAACTTTATCGGTTATCGGTACGGTAATGGTAAAGAGATATAGAAACCGTTACCGTACCAATATCTTATCGGTATTGGAAATTAATATCATTACCGAACCAATAACCGTTATACCGATACCGTTATGTTTATCGGTAGTGGTAACGGTTCGGCTATCGGTACCGGTTCGGTTTTGCACACCCCTAGCTAGAAATGACAACAACAATAAACAATAATTCATTCACCACCAAGTTCCAACATGCTTTGTCCTTATATATGGTCAGAATGAAATACCTAATAACAAAAAATTCCAATAGCAATAAGTGAGTCCCAAGCAAACCTCACCAAAGTCAGCAACAACAGCAACTAAGCAAGACAAATAACGGATAATAACCACAAACTTACTCAACCTTAAGCTTAAAATACCCAGACTAAACTTTCTTTCGTTTACTAATCTTTTTTTTTTTTCCTTACTCTTTTCCATTTTTTCTTTTTACTCAAAAAACTTTCTTTTTTCCAACTACCAAGTGCTGGTAGCTGTGTCTAGAGTTAATGTATTTGAATGAGGAGTTAATACCTCATTATATAGATGAAAGAGAGAGGTCAAGATGCAGTTGTTGGTACAGCCAAGAGGGCTATGATACAAAGCCCAAAACTTATCTTTTTCCAGAAAATCTCATCATATCTAAGCCCATAATTGTAAGGCCTTTGACTGTTGCTCAAAATGGGCTGTTTGGCAGGGAAAAAAGTACTTCCACTTCCCACAAAATATTTCATTTTTTCAGCTCACCATATCTGCCTCATTATGAGGCTGATTTCTTTTGAGTTTCAATGGAATTTGACTGCCTTATGTCCAAACCTAACCAAATCTGAGACCATTACTAACAAACAGCCCCGCAAAAACCAACTATGTTAGCCCAAACTTGACTGTCCTAAACCAACTAATACTCAGATTTACTTTGGACAAAAAAAAAAATCCAGAACTCTTTATAGCTAACTGAACCATCTCTTACTTCCTAAAACAAAACTAAGTCATTATCCCAATCAATCAACACTCCTAAGGTCCTAACTTCTTGCTACAACAATTAAGACTTCATTTTAATTTGAAAGTAAATTAGAAATGGACCAACATAAACTAATTTCCTGTAGAAATCAAGCTTCTCACCAGGATTAGGTAGTCTAACTACAAATTGCTCTTACTAGAACAATTCTTTCAACTTTAAACATGAAACAATCATTCAATAGGGAAACAAAGTCAGATTCACATCCTACTATGTTAACAAGTATTTCTCTACGCAAAAAGAAACACAACTCAAGCCATAATTAGCAAACAAACCAAAGGAACTCATGATACTATGGTCGACAATTCCAAACTTCCCACTCCTGCCCTCATACATCAACCACACTAGCATCCAACTCATGCCAAAACAAGAATCAATTCACAACATTATATTACCATCACTACAATTACAGTAGTCAATCTTACAATACACCAAAACTGACACAGGCCACTACAAACAATTCTCACGCTTCTCAAAATGATCACTAAATATTAGCAAAGACAAGGCTTATGTAAACTAGTTTATAATAGCAGACCTTCTTTGAACTCATGAGCTTGAATCCTAAAGACGTACCACTTAAACTTGTGCGTCCATTTAAACTACACCACCATTACAATTATGTGACAAACACACATACATATTCAATTCCTAACTTAGTGATAAGACAGTAAATAGAAAATGCATTCATTTCAATGTATCTAAAACATACAAATATTCATACAGTTCAATTAACCTCTCCATGTTTCTTTCACTCCAATCACACATATCATTTAGACACTAACGAACTTGACAACCCACACGACTAAACAAAGCAAAGCAAAGCAAGTGAACAAATCAATCTAAGCGACATCAAGAACATACTATACATACTTGTGAACCAAACTTGCCAGAACCCATTCATATCCACTCACATAAACAAATTCACTACTAAACTAACCTAATCAATTAGCCATAATGATTAAAAAAAAAGCAAAGAAAAGGAGGTGGGAATTTCCCTAACAAACCCGATGTTTTCAGCAACTACGCCACTGCCTCGTCCTCGCGACCCCGGCTGCATCAGACTCGAATACAACTGCGTCGCAGCACTATCACGAGCCAGGTGTCGCCTAACACACACTACACGCTGCACCATCAGCCCTATGTGTCGACATCGTCATTAAAAGCAAATCACCAATGCAGGGGTGGATACAGGATTTGGTAGCATCGGGTGCCACTTGAACGTAGAAGTATTGCTATTTCTACTGTCCCGAAAGGGTAAACATTTAGTTTGTTTGATTAACTTAGAGTTTTGATTCGGGTTATTTGTGTAGTCTAAAGAGGGCAGCCTGGTGGACGAAGCATCCCGCGATCACGCAGGGTCGGGGGAAGGGCTGCATCCTAAAAGGGTGTAAAATAAGGGATAAGTATTTGTATGGCTACAAATCATTTCATTAAGCGTAAAATAGGAAGTTTGAATTAAAATTATTTTCAACATTAAAAAATTATCATTCTTTTTTAAACAGACTAATAAATAATTATGTCAACTTCGACAAAACACAAAATGTCCAACAATGTACTAGTATAATAAATAACATTACCATTCACAGTAAAGTCGATGATGAAGTAGTAGGACCCGGGTAGTTGGACATTGGGGAAGGGATGGGCAAAGAATTAACGAGAGTTTTATTTCAAGTGCTCTTAATAATAATAAAGAGACTCTTTTTAAGGAAATACTAACTTATATTTTTAATTTAATGTATATAGTATACTTATTAAACAAATAATTTAAAAAAGAAAGTCAAAGTTAAACATATAAAACATTTAGCAAATTAATCTTTAGAAAGTCAAAGTTAACATATAATAAGTAGAGCAAATTAATCTTAACAGGATACTCGATCTAAAAGATGAGGAAGTGAATATCCGGTCGTTTTTAGTCTTACTTATTTCCTAATGACTAAAGCAAGAAATATCAGCACAACCATAAATTACTTGGATATATCATTTCTCGGAGGCTCGATCCCTAGTCTTCTTGGTGAAAGATTCGGTTCTCTGCCACTGGCATCCTAGGAACTTTTGTTACAGTGGGTGCCAATTTATTAATTTATCTATTTTCCTCGTGATTTTTCCTCTATATACAGGTATATACATAGAGTCTGTCGGAAACCAGTGGATGTCGTAGCACCCCAACCCACAATGTAAATCCGCCTAAGCACCAATGCATCGGGACAACCCTCACATCGGTGCTTCATCATTTCAAATTAACCAACCAAACAGCCTTGCCACGCTACATCGCTGCTATGTCACCCGAAATGCTACCACTCTTGACTCGTCACCATTATCACCCTAGTATCATCCCTGTAGCACCATATCCATTCGAATCCATCTTTTCTTGTTCTAACTGAAACGATTCCAATTAAGATCGTTTCAACTAGAAAAAGAAGAGAATGGAGAGGAAAAAGCCGAGAAATTAAGGAAAGGAAAACCAAATTAAGCTGCCGTCCCATTTTGCCCGGAGGAAAGGTTTCTCGTGCAAGTGACTTCTAGACACGGCATGAGGAGAGTGAGATGAAGCCAAGGATATAAAGTCTCACTAGAAAATATGAAGTTTCGCCGGAAAAAGGGTCAAACAGAATCAAGGTACTTCAAAAGCTTCCCCTATTGTATCAAGCGTGAGCTAATTCTTAGTTCCATCGACCTGTTTTATATCGAAAGGTATATCGAAGAGGGATTATCGGCTGAATCGTGTCAACCCATTCAAAGTTCCGTGTATCTTTGCTTCAAAAAAGTAGAACTCTCTTCTCGTGATCGAGGAAGGATCAGCTTAGTCAGAATAAGCTGTGCAATGGTATTATCATATTATCCAGATATATTTTATTCCAAAAGTACAATGTGCAGAATTACCCTCAATATGATGCAATGGAGCGGAATCCTCCTGCTCCGAGAGCGGAATCCTCCTACCCTCAATATGATGCAATGGAGCGGAATCCTCCTGCTCTAACTACATTAGCTAAACAAAGGATAAAAATCTAGTAAAATCATAAGATAATGAACACAATTATTTCACATAATTTTTTCATCTTGTGCCAAAATTAGGTGATTAAAGATGCTCCTCTTTGTTTGGGAACATGAAGAGTTTTCGAACAAAGACGTAATCAATAACTAATTTTGTCTTTCGATTCTAGCTGAGAGCACACTCTGCAAAATGGGGACAGTACCTTGACTAGAAGGCTACCTACATATCCCCGGACTAAGAAATCAGGTCAGTGTAGTTCCTCACGAGCGGCAGCTAGGACTACCGCCTCCAGACAAGACACTAGACTCTTCTAGACTCTCCAAACTAACACCAAATACTTAGATTCACTAAGACTGATACTAGACGCTTCTACCCTCACTAGAACTGACTTGATACACTGCTAGACATACTAGGCACTGTTGCTGTTGGTTGTTGGTTGGTGGCTGGAGCTCGTTTCTTTACAAGAAAAATGGAAATTTACAACATTGAAAATGTAACATTAAAATTCCTAGCCTAAGTCTTCATGCCTCCCGAGTGATCTTCTTGGTTCTTGCTCCCCTCACTTTGTTGAAAATAAACCACCGCTTTGGTTTCGGATGGGTCTTGTATTTGCTGAAAGTCAAACTACCATTCTTGGTTCAGGTGGGTCTTGGATACTTAATCTTCTTGAAAATAATTTCCTCGTTCTTCAAGTGGGCGCCTGACTTCTTATAATAAACTTCCTCGTTCTTCAGGTGGGCACCTGGACTTCTTAAAATGAACTCTCTCGTTCTGCAGGTGGGCGCCTCGACTTCTTGAGATGAATTTCAAGTGGGCGCCTAGCCTTCTTGAAATAAATTCCCTCGTTCTTCAAGTGGGCGCCTAGCCTTCTTGAAACAAATTCCCTCATTCTTCATATGGGCACCTCGACTTCTTGAAATTTATTCCCTTATTCTTCAGGTGGGCACCTCGACTTCTTGAAATCAATTCCCTCATTCTTCAGGTGGGCGCCTAGACTTCTTCAAAAAATTTCCATTTTTCAGATTGGTTCCTTCACTTCTTCAAATGAATTCTCTCGTTCTTCAGTTGGGCACCTAGACTTCTTGAATAACTTCCCTAATTGTTCAGGTGGGTGCCTCGGCTTCTTTCAAATATATTCCCTCATTCTTCAGGTGGGTGCCTAAACTTTTTGAATAACTTCCGTCATTGTTCAGGTGGATGCCTCGGCTTCTTTCAAATATATTCCCTCATTCTTCAGGTTAGAGCCTAGATTTTTTGAATAACTTCCCTCACTGTTCAGGTGGATGCCTCGGCTTCTTTCAAATATATTCCCTCATTCTTCAGGTGGGTGCTTCGACGTTCTCTCACATTCCAAATTGTTTACCTTCAATTTGTTTCCTCATTTTTCTTTCCCATTATTTCCATATGCCTTCTTGTCTTTCTTTGTTCCTGACATCTCTCATTTTCCTTTTTGTGCCCTTGATGGTTCTTTCATGATGCAAATCCTCGACACGTCATTCTTTCTATCGAGATGCGATGTTTACTTCCATTATTCAGGCTAGTCCTTACTGTGCTCCGCTACAACTGCAAAACAGGTAAAACAAATTTTTGCAAAACTTTCTTTTGCTCGTTTCAACGTTATTTGAATTATAGGTGAAAAATGGAAAAGTTTTAGGATAAAGGACTCTAAACGAGAGATGTCATTTTAGGGAGGTGAATGAACTTATCTGGAGGTAAAAATGATGACCCTAGTAGACATGACATGCATCTTGTCCTCAAATCTTGATCCATTTACAACAATTCTTCCTCGACCTTTCCCTCAATTTGAACATTCAGAAATGACTACTTGCCAAGCCTTGTTTTATGACAAATATAACATCCCTCATTCGGATAGTGGTTCCCCATTTGGAGTTTTCACTACATAACCTCTCTCTTTGTTCTTTTGTCTCACTGTTGTCTTGTGGCGCCCTTTCAGGTTTTCACCAACAAGACTTCATTTTTTTTTCTTTCTTTCTTCCCCCACGGGCTTGTTAATATTCCATACTTCTTTATGATGATGTCCCAGAAGAAATGTTGTTTCCTTCTCGGCTTCTCATTCTTAAAATCGACCAGAATGGTCTCAAAAGCATCTCAAGGAATGACAAAGATCGTTCTTAAAAAATAAAGAACGTTTGCCCTAGTTTATACTAAACTAGGGAACTTTGAGTTTCTTCTCCGATTTCGAGACTGAAATGCCAAACATCTCATGAAACATGTGAATAGATGGTGTAAAATATAGAAGTTTGTTTTTGTTTTATTTTATTTATAAAAATAAAAAAATAAACTTCTGCCCCAGTTTAGCATAAAATGGGGATTTGAATTTCTCTTAACGTCGATATGAGATATGGAAAAAAATGAAATTTCTCCTATTTTGAAACTAGGGAATTTTGAAAACTTTCGCTGATATGACCGCACCCGAATGGTTGCCTACGTATCCTTTTGAGAGGAATCAGGTCAGATGTAGCTCTGGCAATTTAATGCCAAATTTGGAAGTTTTTTTTCTTTTCTTTTTCATTTCATTTAAGTATAATTACATTGATCCCAAAGGAGGGTTTACGAAAGAAATACAAGGCTAATAAAGGGATACAATGTTTGGGATAACAAAACAAAAGCTTTCATCCTACCGGTCCGAGAATGTCTGGCCAACAAAATATCAACTTGGAACATAAAATGCAGTACCTCTTGACTTCATCAGCATTAACGATTATTTCAGCCATTGTGCCTTCGATGTCTGTCAAGAATAGAGCACCGTTGGGCAACACTTTCTTCACCACGTATGGTCCTTGCTAATTTGGAGCATATTTTCCCTTCGCTTCTTCTTGATGTAGAAAGATGCGTTTCAACACTAACTGACCTTCACTAAACTTGCGTTGGCGCACTTTCTTGTTGTACGCCTTGGCCATTTTCTTCTGATATAGTTGACCATAACAGACTGCAATTTGCCTTTTTCTCGTCTATCAAAGTCAACCATTCCAAACGGGATTTGACCCATTTAGTGTCCTCGATCTCATCTTCCACAATGATTCTCAAGGATGGTATTTTAACTTCTGTTGGGATGACCGCCTCAGTTCCATAAACTAGTTCATATGGAGTCGTGCCTATTAAGGTGCGCATAGTTGTGCGATAACCCAGAAGAGCGAATGGCAACTTCTTAGGCCAATCTCGAGATCCCTCCACAATTTTTCGAAGGAAATTTTTAATATTCTTGTTTGCCGCTTCGACCGCACCATTTGCTTTTGGTCGGTAAGGTGTGAAATTTCTATAAAAGATTTTGAACCTTTCACATACGTCCCTCATCAAATGACCGTTAAGATTAGCCCCATTGTCGGTGACAATGGTATTAGGGATACCAAATCGACAAATAATATTCGAATGGACAAAGTCAACCACACTTTTCTTGGTTACTGAGTTGAATGTCACTGCTTCCACCCACTTGGTAAAATAATCAACGGCGAGCAAGATGAATCTATGCCCTTTCGAAGCTTTGGGTTCTACGGGCCAATGACATCCATTCCCCATGCTGTGAAAGGCTAAGGATCGGACATTGTGTGGAGCTCTAAGGGAGGCGAATGTATCAAATCGCCATGTACTTGACATTGGTTGAATTTCTGCACAAAACCGATGCAATCTCGCTCCATGGTGAGCCAGAAATAACCTGCTCTTAAGATCTTCTTGGCTAGAACGTAGCCGTTTATTGTGGACCACAAATTCCAGAATGTACCTCGTTAAGAATTCTCGAGGCTTCTTGCGCGTCCACGCATCTCAACAATCCCAAATCTGGAGTTCTCTTGTACAGTACCTCTCCAAACAGAAAGAAACCATTTGTAAGACGGCGGAGGGTTTTTTTCTGATTGCTCTCAGCTAGTACTGGGTATTCTCCATATAGTTTTATGTCCAGGTACCATGGCTCACCATCAAGTTCTTCTTTAACCATGTTGTAGTAGGCATATTGGTCCCGGACTTGAATCTCAAGCGGATCAATATGAGTTTGGTCTGGATGACTAAGCATTGATGCTAGTATAGCCAAAGCATTGGCCAACTCATTGTGCATTCTTGGGATGTGCCTAAATTCATAGAATCAAATCTTTGGCAAAGATTCTCCAAATACGGCTTATACATGATGAGTTTCCCATATCGAGATTCCCATTCACCCTTGAATTGATGTATTAGTAGGTCGGAATCTTCGAGCACTAACAGTTCTTTGATGTCCATGTCTATCATCATACGCAAACCTATGATAAAGGCTTCGTATTCTGCCGTGTTGTTGGTACACCAGAAATGAAGTTGTGCAGTTGCCGGATAATATTGACCTGCTGGAGATATGAGACGGCCCCGATACCATCACTTTTGGATTTAGAGGCCCCATCAAAATATATCTTCCAATAATGATCATCTCTAGAGGGTAACTCTTCAATTGTGTCCACCTCTTCATCAGGAAAGTATGTATTGAGAGGTTCATACTCGTCATCTACCGGATTCTCGGCCAAATGATCGACCAAAGCCTGGGCTTTCGTTGTAGTTCTAGTAACGTTGACTATGTCAAACTCTGTGAGTAACATTTGCCACTTAGCAAGCCTCCCTGTTGGCATCGACTTCTGGAAAATGAACTTCAGCAGATCCATTCGGGATATGAGGTAAGTAGTGTATGACAACAAATAATGCCTCAATTTTTTTGCTACCCAAATGAGGGCACAACACGTTCTTTCCAACAAAGTGTACTTGACCTCGTAATCTGTGAACTTCTTACTCATGTAGTAGATGGCCTGCTCTTTCTTTCCTGTGGCATCATATTGCCCCAATACACATCCAAATGAATTCTCCATCACTGACAAATATAGGAGCAAAGGTCGGCCTGGCTCCGATGGGACCAAAACATGTGGATTTGAAAAGTATTGCTTGATTTGGTCAAAAGCCGCTTGGCATTCCTCAGTCCACTTAACTGCATCATTTTCTTTAAATGTTTGAAGATTGGCTCACAAGTGGTGGTGAGTTGAGCGATAAACTAACTGATGTAGTTCAATCTCCCAAGGAAACTCATGACTTCTTTCTTATTCTTTGGCCGAGGCAACTCTTGTATTGTTTTGATCTATTTAAGGTCTAACTCAATTCCCCGTCTGCTAATAATCAAACCTAACAGCTTTCCAGCTGGAACGATGAATGCACATTTAGCCGGATTTAACTTCAAATTGTACCTTTTAAGACTTTCAAAAAATTTCCCTGGGGTCTTTAACATGATCCTCTGCCATTCTTAATTTGATTATCACATCATCCACATATACCTCAATTTCATTGTGTATCATATCGTGGAAGACGGTTCTTATGGCTCTCATGTATGTTGCCCAACATTCTTTAACCCAAACAACATGACCCTATAACAAAATGTTCCCCAAGGTGTGGTGAACGCCCTCTTTTCTACATCATCTTCATCCATAAGGATCTGGTGATATCCGGTATAGAAATCCACAAAAGACTGAACTCGTGTTTAGCACAATTGTTTATGAGAATATGAATATTAAGCAAAGGAAAATTATCCTTGAGACCGGCCTTGTTCAAATCTCGATAGTGAACAAAAATTCTCGTTTTTCCATCTTTCTTGGGTACTGGCGCGACATTAGCCAACCAGGTGGAATACTGAAGCGATTGGATTACCTTTGCAGATAATTGCTTCATGATTTCATCATGAATTTTCTTGCTCATTTATGTCTTGAATTTTCTCTGAAGTTGCTTGACTGGAGGGAAACCAGGATTAATCGGCAACTTGTGAACTACCAAATCTGTGCTCAAATCGGGCATATCATCATATGACCAAGCAAACACTTCTCTATAGTCGAACAAAATATGGACTATGTCATTCTTCACTTTTGGTAGAGCGTACATGCTTGTTTTCATTTCCCTAACATCATTGGGACTTCTTAGATTTATATTTTCGGTGTGATCTAGATTGGGCTTAGGCTTGTTTTCAAACTGTTCTAACTCCCCGTCTATTTCATTCTCTACTCCCTCTTATCTTTTTCTTCATCAAAATTTCATCACTATTAGTCTCTTCCATGTCATCTACCTCCTCAATTGTCACTTCATAGTCATCCCACCCCCATCATGAATTTCCTCAGTTTTTTGTTGATCCATTGAAACTGAGTTAAATTGTGTGTTTAGATCAGGGCGTGAATTCAGCATGCATGTTATGTTATTAAGGCCATCAGAAACATAGCTACATAAAAAAATAAGAAAAAGAAAATTAAGAAAGTAAAGAGACATAATATAGATGCAAGAAACAAGTCTTGCTTTTCATTGAATTTGAAAGACAGAAGGGTTTGACATCATAACGAGCAAAATAAATATACTTGGATTACAACCTTTAGAATAACCAAGTATACAGAAAGGATAACAAAACTTGCTACCAATGGCCCTTCCTAGTGGGGAAAGGCGTGGCTTCCCAGTTGTTCAGCTTCACATCAGGGCCAATATCTGGGAATTCTGCGTTGCTAGGTCCTTCACCAGTTTGCACCATATTGATTTCAAAGAGGTGCCTCAGATCTGACAGCAGCTTTTTTTGTTCTTCAGTCTCTTCAGCATTTTTTGGAATAGACTTGCCCCCATTGGGCCTCGTAAAAGATTGAGCAAGGCATGGGACAGGCTTCTCAAGGGACCATTCTTTCATCTTCATCCTCTTGGCTCTTGCTCTGTCTGTAGGTGTGGGCTTGTATCCCAAACCCCAGGTACCTCTTGTTGCACCCCAAAAATTACCCCAAAAAAGGATAAATTCCGGAATATCGATAGGATGGGCTAACTCTTTTGGACTTTTTGGAGTCGCCACCCAATTTAAGGAAAACAGGGAACCAAATTAATAAATGCGTGCAAAAACTCCATTTTTATAAAAGACGGTATTTCTTTCAGATATTCTAAAGGTAAGAGGTTTTATTAATTTCGGAAGAAGGTTTTTAAAATACGATTAATCCGATAGGTTTCCAAATATTTACAAGTGCGCTTTTCTTTCGGAAAAAATTATTTGAATAATAGTAATAATAATAATAATAATAATAATAATAATAATAATAATAATAATAAATCGAATAAAAATAATAATAATAATAATAATAATAATAATAATAATAATAATAATAATAAATCGAATAAAAGCTTATTTGAAAAATATTCTTTTACTTCACGCATTTGCTAAGACGGCCCCAATTTGCAATAAATTAAATAACGACTTCACAATAAAAAGCGATGAACATAAAGTAAAGCAATATAAAAGCAATCAAATATTATTGATAAATAAAATATTCTACACATTTATTTGCATAAATATCTCTAAGGAAAGAAAGACAAAGTTAAATATAAAACCCGAGAAAATGATCAACTCGCAGGAGCCTTGGATTTTCTAAAATTCCTAAGTCTTATTTTGAATGCTTGAGTCCGAATTCAATCTCCAAATGCCTTCAATGCAATGGACTATTCCCATTCTTGAGTTAGCCAAACTCGTCCACAAATTATTCGTGCCAAAATGTACCTCGCAAAACAAACAAGTAAAATTGAATTAGTAGAATAATAAAGCGTAATAACCAATGAAAATAAAATACTAATAATAAATTGATAAAGTAATAATAATAATAATAATAATAGGAATAATAATAAAAATAATAAAATATATAATAATAATAATAGAATATATAATAATAATAATAATAATAATAATAATAATAATAGTAATAATAAAAATAATAATAATAGTAAAGGGGGGTTGTTTTTGCAAAATTTAGGCTCAGATTTGTATGGCGCGTCATGTAGAGGCTCGGGATATTGGTACGGTTGCAAACACGGAGCCCGGGCCGTGTTGCCATGCCAAGTACCAAACCCACCACTCTATTCAACTTGTTTTGCCTCAAATGCATACATTCATCATCGCCTTTTACTTTAGGGACACGGTAACGGGACGGTTCAAGTGTAGTATCATGTCCAAATCAATCCCGAGGCCTTAATACGTGTATATGTATTTTTCATTGGCCAGTGTAGTATCGGTTCAATATCAGTCCGTCAATTCTAACGTATAGTATCCGTCAATTCGTTATATATCCATCGATTCCTTGTCAAATATTTTCATTGGCCTCGCATTTTAGAATGAAATCAGTAACATAACTGAACAATCACAAGGGCCCACAGTGTGTAGTATCTGCATTTGTTCCAAATCAGAAAACCAGTGACTAAACGTTAGTGACAAAATTAGGCCGATAGACAAAATCATTATCACATGGGAATGTCTGCAAAAGAGAACCAGTAAATAGGCAACGCAATTAGGTAAAGTAAACACAAGCTTTAATCAAAAGCAAGTCAAAGTTATCAAAGTCATAAGAGACTTCAATTAAATAAAGAAACAAGAATGCTAGTCAAAACCCAGCAAAATCCCGGCGATTAGCAAAACTGGGGCAACGGTGAGACGAAAGGAGAGCGATTGCCTGCTCCACTGCGGCGGCGTCGCTGCAATCCCCTCCACGGTGGGATCCTTGCATATCAGGCAAAACAGAGCCAAAAACGTTAGCTAGTAGTTGTACAAATTAAGAGAATAACATAAGCAACAGTGAAAGGGAACAAATAATTCGAATCAGTTATTTCTCTGCTAAAATGAAGACGGAGTGAAGCAGAACTAAATTCTCAGGCGTCATTGTGGCATCAATCACATGAAGGGAAAGAGCAACACCAGTCGCTCCGCCGATGCGCGAACGACGGCGTCGCTGCGACTTCCCATCGAATTCTTCTCCTCCTCTCTTTTCCTTTAGCTGATTCACAAGCAAAACTGAAACGAAGAAAATAGAAGATAAGGGCTTGGGATTTTCAGATTTGAACGAGTCCCTTTCTCTAATTTTCTTGTTTTTTTTTGAGTGGGGTGTATGTAATGGGTATTGAGTAAGGAAGATGGTCAATGTAGATCTGATTTTTTTTCGAAGGGAAAAGAGAGACAAAAGGAGAAGGGCCACTGCTGGTGTTCTTCTCATGGGTAGGGTTTTTTGGAAAAGATAAAGATGAATGAATAGTTGGTTTTGTGTGTGTGTGTTATAATGGGCTTTGCAGAAATGATCCTAAATTGAAATTTAAGAACAGATTTAGCCCTTTCTTAGGATTAGTTTAGGAAAATACAAGATTGCACATGTAGGCTGATTTCATATTATAGGAACGAATTTAACCCCTTTTAGGATAATTGGGTAAGCTGAAACTAGGGTATGTAAAATTGGGCTACGAAAATTGGAAATGTCCACTGCATAAATAAACTGAGACTTAAAATGAAGAACGATTGCAGCATTTTTCGTTAAAATTACGAACTTAATTTATTCTAAAAATTAGCCTTATTTTAAACATAATTAGACGTTAATTGAAAAATCTCGGGATAAAATTGGGTGTCAACAGCTGCCCCTCTTTACCCGTAAAGGATGAAAGAGTTTTCAGGGTAAAGAAAGTTGACGTGAAAGCCAATTTTGTCACGGTAAAGCCAACACTCTGATTCCTAGGATCAAAATGCGAGGCTTATGGATATGGCCGAGCTCCGGTTTCCGAGTTGCCTACATATCTCGGGCTGAAAGAGAATCAGGCCATATGCAGTTCGACGCGATTTGAAAATCAAAGACGAGATAGTAACGACTACTCAAGCGCGGTAAAAGAGGCTTGTAATCACCCAAGTTATGAAAATGTGGTCGACGACACACCCATAAAGAGAGGTTTACACGGACACAGCTTCCACTGCGCCTCGACAACCGAGCCATCTTGTCTTCAATCTCAAATCTCAGACTCAGGGTTAGCAAGAGACTTACCTCTAGGGTGGATGACTTATGCGGGTGCGATTCTTCAGGTCTTCATTGATGAGTCTAGCTCATATCAACGATTGCCCCGGTTCATTGCTAAGAAAAGCTCCATGTTATGCTCCAAACGCTGCTGCGGTGCTGCTAAAAATCCTGTAATAATCTCAATAAGCGGTAAGCGTGCAACTGCTAATAAATTGTAATAATTGGAATAAGAAATAGATAAAGTGATAAAATTGTAAATGCGGGTTGCGATATCATCAATAAGTCCTTCTTTCAATCAGCTGACGAGGCGCTCCGCCCGAAGAACCTCTGGGCTGATCCTTATTCTTCAATTGCTTATGATAGGCTTCAGAATAAGGCCTCCAATTTCTTATGGTAGGCTTCAATGCTAATGAAGTCTTCGCTTGCCCACGATAGACTTGATAATAAAACCCCCGATTGCTTACGGTAGGATCAATAACAAAAGAGCCTTCAATTGCTTATGATAGGCTTCAGGATAAGGCCTCCAATTGCTTATGGTAGGCTTCAATGCTAATGAAGTCTTCGCTTGCTCACGATAGACTTGATTATAAAACCCCCGATTGCTTACGGTAGGATCAATAACAAAAGAGCCTTCAATTGCTTATGATAGGCTTCAGAATAAGGCCTCCAATTGCTTATGGTAGGATTCAATGCTAATGAAGTCTTCGCTTGCTCACGATAGACTTGATGATAAAACCCCCGATTGCTTACGGTAGGATCAATAACAAAAGAGCCTTCAATTTCTTATGATAGGCTTCAGAATAAGGCCTCCAATTGCTTATGGTAGGCTTCAATGCTAATGAAGTCTTCGCTTGCTCACGATAGACTCATAATAAGGCCCCCGATTGCTTACGGTAGGCATGACGTAATTTGTAAGTTCAAGCTGCAATATCTTCGATAAATTGTCTTCCCATCCACTGGCGAAGGAATAAAGCAAATGCGAAGGCATAGTGCAAAGCATTTTCAACAATCTTGACAAAGCAACTGGCAAGCCGGTCGAGCATGAAGCAAGGAGGGTCTTGGGGTTGATTGCCTACAAATCAGCTGGTGATCCGATCCGGCACAAAGCAAGGAGGGTCTCAAGGCTGACCTGTTAACCTGAAAAGTAAAACAAGACGTAATACAAAGGAAATGCGAAGGCATAATTTAAAGAAAGTGCAAAGCAATTTGAACAATCTTGACAAATCAACTGGCAAGCCGGTCGGGCACGCAGCAAGGAGGGTCTTGGAATTAATTGTCTACAAATCACCTGGTGATCCGATCCGGCACAAAGCAAGGAGGGTCTCAGGGCTGACCTGTTAACCTGTTAAACTAAAAGTAAAGCAAGTCATAATATAAAGCAAGTGCGAAGTCATAATTGAAAGCAAGTGCAAAGCAATTTAGCGTGAAATGTAAAGCAACGCAAAAGCGATTTAGCGAATCAACAGGCGTGAAAGTCCAACAAAAGAGAAGCCCCGCCTGGTGGTCAACCTGAAAAACGTAAAGCAAGGCATCAATTTTAAAGCAAGTGCGACGACATAATTTAAAGCAAGTGCAAAGAAAAGCAGTGCGGGAATGTAGAGCAATGCAAGAGCTATTTGGCGAATCAATAGGTGAGATAGTCCAACAAAGGAAATCCTCGTAGCCGATGGTCAACCTGAAAGAGTAAAGCAAGATGTTAATTTTAAAGCAAGTGCGAGGACATAATTCAAAGCAAGTGCAAAGAAAAGTAGTGCGGAAATGTAGTCGGTGCGATAGCCATTGATAAATCAATTGGCGAGACAATCCGGAAAGGATGGCCTTGTGCGGATTATCGCCTGAAACCAAGCGATGCCCTATTTGGCTTAGTTTTGAAAACACAAAACAAGCCTTGGCTTTGTCGCCTATTAGGAATGAAAGTCATAGGGGTAGAAATGCCGCCTGTTCGGCAATAACTCATGACAAAGCATATGCTTTAAGTCATGAAAAGGGATTGCGGCGCAATCTGCAAGGCAACTTTGAATGCGAGTTCAATAAATTGTTCGTCCATAATGTGAATGATCCTTTCATTTCAAGCTTTCATGTTACTGATCTCAAAGAAAAATTGTTAGCTTTGGGGAGGAAAGGGGAAGCGTTTGATTTGTGCAGACTTCATCTTGATTTTGCTGCTTCTGCTGCTTGCTCGTCTTCATTGGACTTGGATTTGCAAATTGCTTTCAGAAACTTGGCTCATGAACTCAAATAGCATAGACTTTGAAAAAATAGAGGCAAGATAAAATATTTTAATGCAATATAGCGAGTGAAATAAGCATGCAAATGAAGTCAAAGATGCATTTTGAAAATTTTGCCTTGACTTAAACTTGTAACATATCTTAAAACAAACTGAACGTCCTTTGCCTTGAACTTTGCACTGTTCGCTTAGCCAATTATAGAGTTCTTGCCAACTCATCTTTAACCACCAACGCCGTTTCTTGCAAAATTCTGCCCTAGTTATTATCTTTCGCATCTCCAACTCGTTTTGAAAAAATTGCCCCAGTTGTCCTTCTTGGGGAAAATGAAAATTTAAATGCTAAAAGGGTCGAGCCCGATGGGGGAGCCTACGTATCCCTCCTTGGGAATCAGACCGTGCGTAGTTCTGCATCACTGCTTCAACGCCATATACCAACAAATAAAAGCTGCCCCAGTTGAAGTTCTAACAGATAGTGCGATATCCAAAGAGCGCAGACAATAACTTTCCAGTGCGTCGTTTCAAATTGTTCAATTGTTTTGCCATACATTACAAGCAAAGCTTTGGCAGGTTTATCAATTTTAATTTTGAAATGGAAACAAATGCAAGCGTAAATAATATAATAAGAATGAGATGCATTTTAGTTCAACTTTCATAAATTCAAAATGAGTTGATTCAGATTAACATAAGCTTTAAAGTACAATGCAATTCAGGGCCTCAAACTGAATTAAAATTGAAAATAATGCTACTAAGTTCAATTGCCAAGTTCTTTCAAACAATGCCATTAGCTTCTGGTGCTGCATCGTTTACGAGCTAGAGCGTCTACCATCAATCAAATCTCGAATCTCTTGCGTGGTGAATGGTCAGCCACTTCACAAATCCAACCTTTGCTAGAGAAATAAACAAAACAAAAGAAACCTCTCAAAGGGTAACGAAGATAGTTTGCATGTCATTCATAGGATTGCATACAAGCAAGCAACACCTATTATTTAACGCATTTTGAGCAAATAAAGCAAGGCAAACAATTAACATGTGACAATCACAAGTAGTTGAGCGTAAATAAATATGAAAACGCGTCCTACCCTGTAAGGTACCTCTTTGTGCTAGAGGTAAGCCTAAACGCACAAACAAGTGGTAACGAAAATTAATTCATGCCAGTTCTGAGCAATTCAGACTTAGAGTAAGCAATAAATAATAACAATAATTGATAACAATCATCTCTCCGCCTTGACACTGCAATTCCGTTATCCTAACTAACTTCCAAAAGTTGGTGTCAACTCGAAATTTTAACACAGCTCATGCTCTCCACAACATCTGCACAAAATTCTAAACCCAAATGCCTAAAACCCAAAACAATCCTCCATAGCTTTTGCAAACATCCACACTCCTCCAAGCACAACCCCCAATTGTTTTACAACATCCAGGGATAAATTTCCAACCGCCTTTCACAATACCAGACTGCAAATCATGAAAGGCGCCAATTGGCCTTTCAAAATAAAACCTCACTGGTCCTCGGCTTTGGACAAGCCACTCAGCTTCCTAGGTTTTGCAATGCTTACAGACCTTGTTCATAAGGCTCCTCACTGGTCCTCGGCTTTGATCAAGCCTCTCAGTTTCCTAGGTAGCCAAGACCGTACTGGTCTTGAAGGAGGGACCCCACTGGTCATTCAAAGACACAGGGGCTTCGCTCTCCTAGTATGCGACAAGCATACTTCAATTTTTATAAAGTTGCAGCTGGATAATCAACATAGGCCTGCACACACGCAAAGACATTCACGAGAGGGACCCCACTGATCCTTTTAAAGACACCAGGGGCTTCTCCTCTTAGATCTCACTACACCAAGCCATATCCAAAATACAAACTAACCAAATCTGCCTAACTTTCTCCTAGACTGCAATTCTGTCCTTGAGCTCAATTCTGCTAAATTCTTCCATTTTCTGACCTAAAAGACAACATAGGAGACAAAATTCCAAATTTGATTTTGCTCAAAACATGCTTAGGACTGAGGATTCGTTATCACATAGCACATAATATGCATTGTCGTTGGGTTTCAAGAACCCGTTGACATAAGGGCGGTTTCCTAACTATGGAGGCGGTACCAAGGACCGGGTCAAGACTAAGATGTAAATGCATGAATGCTCCTAAACTCCATCTAAGAGTGGGTTAACGGTTGAGGCTAACAGGTGAGTGGCAAGCGGTCTCGCAGTCGAATTACTCCTACGATGGCCGCCGGTGTACCAACTCGTCACAGGGTTCTATAGTGGAAGAAGGTGCGGGTGCGCATGGGCGCACCTCGCGGATATTTGAATGAGAATACAAGAGGTTCCCAGGAGTGGGGGAAATATGAACGGAATGTCAGTTTATATATGTGCACAAACAAGGGTGTAGTGACACGCTTTCCGTGGCACAAAAACAAATAGATATAATAAAGCAAAATAAATTAAGCATGCTAGTTGCAAATAATTGGAAACCTTTATGGTCAAAACCTTTATTGCTCCCCAGCGGAGTCGCCACGCTGTTGCACCCCAAAAATTACCCCAAAAAAGGATAAATTCTGGAATATCGACACGATGGGCTAACTCTTTTGGAGTTTTTGGAGTCGCCACCCAATTTAAGGAAAACAGGGAACTAAATTAACAAATACGTGCAAAAATACCATTTTTATAAAAGACGGTCTTTCTTTCAGATATTCTAAAGGTAAGAAGTTTTATTAATTTCGGAAGAAGGTTTTTAAGGCACTTCCGAAATTCCGTAAAATACGGTTAATCCGACATGTTTCCAAATATTTACAAGTGCGCTTTTCTTTCAGAAAAAATTATTTGAATAATAGAAATAATAATAATAATAATAATAATAATAATAAATCGAATAAAAGCTTATTTGCAAAATATTCTTTTACTTGCACGCATTTGCTAAGACGGCTCCAATTTGCAATAAATTAAATAACGACTTCACAATAAAAGGCGATGAACATAAAGTAAAGCAATATACAAACAATCAAATATTATTGATAAATAAAATATTCTACACATTTATTTGCATAAATATCTCTAAGGAAAGAAAGGCAAAGTTAAAGATAAAACCCGAGAAAATGATCAATTCGCGGGAGCCTTGGATTTTCTAAAATTCCTAAGTCTTATTTTGAATGCTTGAGTCCGAATTCAATCTCCAAGTGCCTTCAATGCAATGGACTATTCCCATTCGTGAGTTAGCCAAACTCGTCCACAAATTATTTGTGCCAAAATGTACCTCGCAAAACAAACAAGTAAAATTGGATTAGTAGAATAATAAAGCGTAATAACCAATGAAAATAAAATACTAATAATAAATTGATAAAGTAATAATAATAATAAGAATAATAATAAAAATAATAAAATATATAATAATAATAATAGAATATATAATAATAATAATAATAATAATAATAATAGTAATAAAAATAAAAATAATAGTAAAGGGGGTTATTTTTGCAAAATTTAGGTTCAGATTTGTATGGCGCGTCATGTAGAGGCTCGGGATATTGGTACGGTTGCAAACACGGAGCCCGGGCTGTGTTGCAGTGGCAAGTACCAAATCCACCACTCTATTCGACTTGTTTTGCCTCAAATGCATACATTCATCATCGCCTTTTGCTTTAGGGACACGGGAACGGGACGGTTCAAGTGTAGTATCATGTCCAAATCAATTCCGAGGCCTCAATACGTGTATATGTATTTTTTATTGGCCAGTGTAGTATCGGTTCAATATCAGTCCGTCAATTCTAACGTATAGTATCCGTCAATTCGTTATATATCCATCGATTCCTTGTCAAATATTTTAATTGGCCTCGCATTTTAGAATGAAATCAGTAACATAACTGAACAATCACAAGGGCCCACAGTGTGTAGTATCTGCATTTGTTCCAAATCAGAAAACCAGTGACTAAACGTTAGTGACAAAATTAGGCCGATAGACAAAATCATTATCACATGGGAATGTCTGCAAAAGAGAACCAGTAAATAGGCAACGCAATTAGGTAAAGTAAACACAAGCTTTAATCAAAAGCAAGTCAAAGTTATCAAAGTCATAAGAGACTTCAATTAAATAAAGAAACAAGAATGCTAGTCAAAACCCAGCAAAATCCCGGCGATTAGCAAAACTGGGGCAACGGTGAGACGAAAGGAGAGCGATTGCCTGCTCTACTGCGGCGGCGTCGCTGCAATCCCCTCCACGGTGGGATCCTTGCATATCAGGCAAAACAAAGCCAAAAACGTTAGCTAGTAGTTGTACACATTAAGAGAATAACATAAGCAACAGTGAAAGGGAACAAATAATTCGAATCAGTTATTTCTCTGCTAAAATGACGACGGAGCGAAGCAGAACTAAATTCTCAGGCATCATTGTGGCATCAATCACATGAAGGGAAAGAGCAACACCAGTCGCTCCGCCGATGCGCGAATGACGGCGTCGCTGCGACTTCCCGTCGAATTCTTCTCCTCCTTTCTTTTCCTTTAGCTGATCGCAAGCAAAACTGAAAAGAAGAAAATAGAAGATAAGGGCTTGGGATTTTCATATTTGAACTAGTCCCTTTCTCTAATTTTCTTGATTTTTTTTGAGTGGGGTGTATGTAATGGGTATTGAGTAAGGAAGATGGTCAATATAGATCTGATTTTTTTCGAAGGGAAAAGAGAGACAAGAGGAGAAGGGGCACGGCTGGTGTTCTTCTCATGGGTGTAGGGTTTTTTGGATAAGATAAAGATGAATGAATAGTTGGTTGTGTGTGTGTGTGTTATATGGGCTTTGCAGAAATGATCCTAAATTGAAATTTAAGAACAGATTTAGCCCTTTCTTAGGATTAGTTTAGGAAAATACAAGATTGCACATGTAGGCTGATTTCATATTATAGGAACGAATTTAACCCCTTTTAGGATAATTGGGTAAGCTGAAACTAGGCTATGTAAAATTGGGCTGCGAAAATTGGAAATGTCCATTGCGTAAATAAACTGAGACTTAGAATGAAGAACGATTGCGGCCTTTTTCGTTAAAATTACGAACTTAATTTATTCTAAAAATTAGCCTTATTTTAAACATAATTAGATTTTAATTGAAAAATCCCGGGACAAAATTGGGTGTCAACACCTCTAATGCCCAGTGGATTAATTGGATATGACATTTCTTGTAGTGATGCTCCGAGACCTTTCCTGGGATGGAAACCATGCTTCAACATTTCTGTAGCCATCATGACTGCTTCTTCTGACAATCTTCCTTGGGGTAAAGGCTTGCCTTCAGGAACCTCCTCCACATGAACTGCTTCAAAGGCTTGGTACATTAGAGTTGGTCTACCATTGGTGACCTCAATACTGGAATGGATGGGTCCTTATAAATTGACAAATTTCCCTCTCCGTGTACTATGATCATCTCACGATTTCCTTCAAACTTCACAGTTAGGTGTAAGGTCGACGGCACATCGCCTGCCATATGGAACCAAGGTCTTCCCAACAGCAAATTTTAGGACGAATCCATATCAAGTACTTGGAAATCAATAGCAAATTCCATAGGTCCAATAATCAGTATCAGTTCTATCTCACCAATGGACTGCCGTTTCTCTCCATCAAAAGCACGGATACTCATGGTGTTGGTCAGAATTTTATCCATGTTGACTTTTAATCTTTTCGGGGTAGACAATGGACAAATGTTCAGACCGGACCGAACCAGTGCTCTTGTGACGTAAGAGTTGTCATACATAACAGTCAGATGCAGCGCTTTGTGGCTCGTGCCTTCCATAGGCAATTCTTCATCAGTGAAGGTGATCCTGTTGACTTCAAAGATACGACTAGCAATTACTTCTAAATTGCCAGTAGTCACTTTTTTTAGATACATGAGCTTTATTCAGGATTTTCAATAGAGCATGATGGTGCACTTTAGAATTCATTAGCAATGACAACAAAGAAATTTGAGCGGGAGTCTTCCTCAGCTGCTCCAGCAAGGACAACAAATAAATTTGAGCAGGAAGCTTCCTCAGATGCTCTACAACAGAGTAATCTTGCACTTTCATCTTCTTCAAAAATTCTTTTGCCTTTTTTCAGTGACAGGTTTCTTGATCGGGCCCTGATTTTCTCTAACTTGCTTTGCTTTTCTCAGCTCTTCCTGGGTCTCCTTCCCCTTATTTTTCGCTGGCCCTTTGGATCACCAACTTTGGTTTCTCAATTACCTCTTCCCTCTTCTCAAACGCCCGTCTTAATGTCAACACTTGCTTATTCGGCTGGATAGATGGCTTTATTACCCCAGACACCACAACAGGACTTGTCTTTGAAGTGATATGCATCTTTTCAACCCCAATTGTTATGGCATCAACTGACACTATTGGCCTTGCAGATTTTTCTTCAAATCCCCCTTCATACATACCCACCACGTGTACATCGTGGACTGGTGTAGGATTGCGATTAATGTTCGTTGTTTCTGCATCTTCTATCAGGATTTGGTTGTTGTCAATCAGATCTTGCACTGCCCTCTTGAGATAATAACAATATTTTGTATCATGCCCTGGTGCGCTCGAATGGTAATCACAATGCCGAGAGTGGTCCACTTTCCCTATAGGATGCATGTTTGAATTGGCTTTATCATGTCCAAGCCTCATAATTTTTCAAAGATATTGGTGTAAGATTCCCCAATTGGTGTGAATTCCCTCTTTTTCTCTTCTCGAGCCTTCTTGAATTCAGCTCTTGGACGAAAGCTTGTGGGACCTCTTGGTCGGTAGGTAGAGTCCGGTGGAGCATGATAATTATTAGGTGGAGCTTGGTAAATGGGATATATAGAATGTGGGGCTGGCTCGCGCCATTATGGATAAGATTTTGGGGCATACGGATGTGCAGCATGTACAGAGTATTGGGGTGGAGGTGTTGAGTATGACGCATTTTGTGGTGGTAGTAACGTTGTAAAGGGGGGGGGGGGGTGTTTGTAGAGCTTGGTATGAATTAGGTTAACTGTATCGCTCCTCGTTCCACTTTCATGGACCCAACCCTAGCATGGCCATATATTCTTTCTTCTTCCTACCAAAACCTGCTGCCCCGGTCTGCATAGCCTGTGTAGTCGCCTTCAGTGCGGTCTGGCTCACAATCTTGCCAGCTTTGACTCTCCTCTCAATCATTTCTGCCATCTTGACAACTTTACTAAACAATTTCCCAAAGGCGGCGATCAATGCACCATCGAATGCCTCATCTTGCGCCTCAATGAACAAACAGACCATATCATCATCCGGTATTGCGGAGCTTACTCGAGCGGTCTGCTCACGCCATCTGAGGGTATATTCCCTAAAGCTTTCCCTAGTTACATCCTGCCTCATGAACCATTCGGCAGCTGCACCTCCCAAGCTTTCGAAAAAGTATGCTACCAACAAATTGTCTTTCTTGACCCCTCTCATTTTGTTGCAGTAGGTTTTATATGAACCCTTGGATCTCCTTGCCTGGTGTATAGATCAAACTTTGGCACTATTAACCCATATGGCATTTGCAATTCAGGGTATGGTTAAAGATCCTTAAAACAAGTGTTGGTATGATCATCATATCCTTGAATGATCATCACTGCTTGTTCTAGGCCTTTCACTTTCCGCAGAACCTCGCTCTCATCCAGCTTTCCCAATCGATCAACCTCGACCCGAGACTCGCAATGGAACCCCTGATTATATGAGTCACTGTGTCGGAAATTGGGTTCATGATGCTGATCATAATGATGATCCCCAGCCTGGAGATGTGGGTCACTGTTGTATCTTGCCATGGCAAGCCTAGCTGGGCCCCAAAAAACTGAAACCTGTGGTGGAGGTGGGTCATACTGTCCCTATGGTGGAGGTGGACCATATTGCCCCTGTGGTGGATGTTGTCCATACTGCCATTGTGGTGGAGGTGGTAGTTGTGGCGCATGCGGGCGCACTTCAGCTTCAAGCTTAGGACCTCTTCTATCATCCTTTCATTTTCCAATGCCTCAACATCGGTCTCAGATCTCTCTCCTTCGTTTGCAATGTTGCCAAGTGGAATTACAGGTCTCTTTGATCTAGTTGTATATGGATAGACAATGGCAAAGTGTCGCTGTTGAACCCTCCCAAAATGCACACGAGTATGCATCGGGATTTGATTTCAACAAAATGGGACTCCAAAGGGTCTCTTTGGAGTCGCCACCTAATTTAAGGATTATTAGGAACCTAAGGTTAACTAATGAGTGTAATTTATTCTTTAACTAAATGAAATTAAATTGAAATCAGAGATTATGAGGTAAGCGGTTCTCTTAAATTCGAAAGAAGGTCCTTATTACGGGAGCACTTTCGAAAATCCGCTAAAAGCGGTTAATCCGGCGATTTTCACGAATTTTACTTAAAGATAATTAATTTAAGATAAATTTTAAATAAAATAAATAGATAATGAATAGTATAAAGAAGATAAAATTGATTATGACAATACTTGAACGTAACTTAAAATTAATTAAATGAATAATGAGATAAGGGTTGATTGATTGATTAATAAATAAGGGCTAAATAAGATAAATTAATAAATGATTAAATAAAAAAAAATAATAACTGATTAATTAATTAATTAGATAAATAAATAAATAGATAAATAGCTTAATTAGATAAATGAATATTTATATGATTCCAATTAGATAAGGGGTGAACAGTAATAATTGACTAGATAAATAGATAAATAAATAATTATAATTGATTTAAACAAATAGATAATTAATTTAAATTGAATTAAATAACTAAATTAATAAATCAATACATAAACACCACTTGATTAATTTAATTAATAAATAAATAATTCATTAATTAAGTAAATTAATAATTATAATTGATTAGGCAAATAAATGATTAATTAAAATTAAATTAATAGATTAATAATAAATGCCACTTAATTAATTTAATTAATGAATAAATAAATAAATTAATAAATGGATAGATAATTGACTAAATATAAATAAGGAATAGATAGGTATAATTTTAATTTTTTTTTATTTCTTTTGCACCCGATAATTAACTAAAGGTTTCTACTATCTTAAATCAACTGGCGAGTCTCAAAGAGACGGGATATGCAATTTATAAACAATCTTAGACAAACAATAAGATAACAATTTCAATTAAAGCGGCTAACCTACCAGGCTTCTAATCATACAAAGTCCTAATTCAGTTTACGAGATCCTAAAGCATGCTTTCGAAAGGGGACGGGAGGGAAGGAGTTTTAGAAAGTAGAACCCGGGATGGCGAACTCAATGCGAGCCCTGTATTTCACAAGGGCTTTTCATTTATTCATTTCTTTTTGTTTTACATTTTCCGGGATATCAAGTCCCGAAAATGCGGAGCGATTCAAGTAACTTCCAAATGCAAGCCGTTCCCATTTGTGAGTTTTAGCCAACTCGTCCCAAAGGTGCCAATGCCAAACAAGAAGGAAATAAAGATTAGTAAATGCACATTATGATTCGTGAAAAATAACCAACAGATTGAAAGTTATCATAAATGGACAAAACTAATTAAAAGAAAAAGAAACACAAATAGTACAGTAATACTAATTCGTAAAAAGAGAAAACGTAGCAATACTAATTCGTAAAAAGAGAAAACGTAGCAGCATCATGAAACGTAGCAGCAATACTTTCAGGCTTGGTGATCGATTTACTCCCAGATTTTAAAGCTCACATTGGCTTCTTAAGTAAGTGTCAGTTCTTCCCAAGAAGAGAATATTTTTATGCAGACCAAATACACTTGCAGATCATCAATTTTAAAAGTAGAAAAATCGCCACTCAAGACTTGCACAATACATAGGCAGGGGCAAACTTAACTTCAGGATATAACAAACTGACATGTTCACTACCAGGCAGAGACGATTGAACACTGAAGAAAGACTCAAACTGTTATAAGCAATTGAACAGGCCCGTCAGTATCTTTAAAGAACATGTCATAAAGAAAACAATCACACTAATACGTATAAAGGTCTCAACTTCAAGTCATTTTCTCACTAGATGTTAAAATTCACATACTAGATTGAACAGCTCCGTGAGTATCTAATCTTGTTCTAGTTCTTTAATCATCTTAAAGATTAAAACTTTAATTGAATTAGACTATATTAAATGCTAGCATATTCACACAAAAAAGATGAGACAAGCCAGAACTAAAACCATCTTTAAAGTGAACTAAGACAACTAGATTATAGCTCAAATTGTATCTGCACCCCAAAACTTCATTTTTTATCATACTTAATCGAAGAAACAGACCAATTACACAGCAAGAAATACAATAATCAAGTGTATGGCTTTTGACAAAGGGAGATATCAATCAAACAAGCCACAACTTAATCTAGGCTAAAAAATAATTTAGGTTAATTTGATAAGATTTTCAAACATGTTAAACAGATTTTACATGAAGAAAGCACAATCATCTACGGACAAAAGCTTCATCTTTAACCGAACCACTATCCAATATCATATGAATGTCAAACCTGAAGAGCAAACACATGCTTGCAGCCATTCTCACTGCCTTATAGCCTCTAAAAACCATAACAGGACGAAGCAGACAACTAACCCCTCAAAAGAACCTCACAAAAACATAACACTCCAGCCCCCAAACACCTGAAGCTTCTATAGACTACCTGAACATCCCTCTATTGCTACGAGCACCAAAAACTCTCTTTAAACTCCTACAAACCTCCAGAACTACTACCTAGCTTCTACACCAACTCCTTTACCCGAACAAATGGAGCAGCAACTCCCTCCCTCACAAACAAAATTGCTAACAAACAGAACCACCCCTGCATCCTCTCTACAGCCTTCAAGACACCCAAAAGCCGACTACTAACTGAAACAATTCCCAGGCCTGCAAACTGAAACACTACTCTCATGATTCCCTACTGCCCAACTCCCTGAAATGCCCTGCACATTGTCTATTACCTGCAGCCTACAACAAACTTCTAATAGCCCCATCTAGGCAGAAACAGAAAGAGAACACCATTCCAAACATCAATCATTAACTAATGGAATTGAGAAGAAAACAAAGAAGCTAAACTTCTAATATTCTCAATCTTGGAGTGGGATGAATTTTAATTTAACTTGAAATAGTCTTGAGAACCATTTTTTGACCAGTTATTGCCTTAGTTTTATTACCCAGATTTCTCATAGAGCTTAGACTAATGTCAGAGGTCCTTTATACTCAGTTTTCACACACAAAACTGATTGAGACTTCATTTGTTATTTTGTTTTAACATGTCATTTACACGAAAAAAAAAACAAATTGCGAACTAAATTCTCAACTACTTAATGATAGCAGATAAGAGAACCATATGTAATCAAGAAAACAGCAATAATAGCAAAGGAACACCGACCTTGCGAGGTGCAGTGAACTAGGACCCGGGATCGAAAATTCTTTACTGTTCGAACAAGCAAAGAAAGCTTTTTACCAGCCTTGTATCAATCCACAGCAGATAAATTTTACTTTAAAAAAAACTTAGGGTTTCTCAGGCTCCAAAACTACTGTTCAAGCCCGAAAAAGATCCTCTCCAGAACACTCATTCTAAGGGGTTTTTATAGGGGTTTCTGAAGTGTAAAAACTCTTTGATTTCGATATGGGACAGATTGCGTATAGGTTGTGAAATGGAGAGTAAAAACAGTGAAAATTTAGTGAAAAAGTGAAAAACCAACAAGTTACCTCATCGAATCAACGGTAAGAATCATTTTACCATGATTTTGGACGGATCGGATATGGATCGTACCTTGCTCATTCCTTATTCGTCCAGTACAAAAGTTTGTACTGGAAAAATGAGGACTGAGAAGGCCATCCAACGCTGCTTGAAAACACACCCAGGGGCCACTGTGACGCCATGAATTTGGCTTCTTGCTGATTTAGGACCGAGAGATTGGGATTAAGGGAAGGGATTAGGTTTAATCGGGTTTAGGGGAAATGGGGGATGGGGATCGGGTTTTCTGAATTGGGGATGGGGATTTTGATTAGGAGAGATGGGTTTGGGCCGGGTCGGAGGAATGAAATGGGTTGCACAAATGGCCTCTATTTTAGGCTTTAAACGCTTTTTGGCCCCTTCACATTAGACTAGGTTAAAGAAAATAATTGCACGCGTAGGCCTAATTTAAAACTGTATTTTGCACATTTAGCCTTCCCCTTTGAAATTAATTAATGCGTTAACTAAACTTAACTAATAAATTTAATTAACTAAATTTAATTTTAATTAATTAATTTTGACAATTGACTTTTATTTAGCTTATTAATTTAAATCTTGGGACGAAATTGAGTGTCAACAGCTGCCCCTCTTTACCCGGAAATGATGAAAGAGTTTTCAGGGTAAAGAAGTTGACGAGAAACCAATTTTGTCCCGATAAAACCAAGACTTTTGATTCCTCGGACCGAAAGGCGAGGCTTGAGGACACGGCCGAACTCTGGTTTTCGAGTTGCTTACATATCTCGTGCTGAAAGAGAATCAGGCCATATGCAGTTCAACGACACTTAGGCACGAAGACTCGCACGCTTGACAAAAGAAAGGACGCACGAATTGGAAAGAATTCAAGCTGACGCCTAATCCGAAATGAAAGATTAGGTAAAACTTGCTTGTTCGAGTGCGATTCTTCAGATCCTTGTTGACGAGTCTAGCTCATATCAACAATTGCCCCAATTCACTGCTAAGAAAGGGTTCCACGTTATGCTCCAAATGCTGCTGCGATGCCGCTAAAATTCTGTAAAGACTTAACAAAATGGTAAGCGAGCAACTGCTAACAAACTTTGATAATCTTGGAATAAGGAAGTAAATAAAAATGATAATATAAATTGTAAATGCTGGTTGTGATGCCATCAACAAGTTCTTCCTTCGACCAACTGACGATATGCTCCTCCCGGAGAACCTCTCGGCTGATCATTATTCTGAAACAGTAAAGTAAGACAATAAGTAAAGCGAAAATGAATTGTAAAATGCAAGGCTTTCATAAGATAAGCTAACTAATGAGACATGATGCCCCAAGCCAAATCATATATTTCAAATACAATATGTCAATATTGCAAGACAACCGACATTGCGAAGCACTCCGAAAGTGGTGCTCCAGCCGACTTGCCTTAAACTATCAATCTACTTTAAACATAACATGCCAACATTGCAAGACAACCGACATCGCGAAACACTCCGAAAATGGTGCTTCAGCCGACTTGTCTTAAACTATCAATCTATTTTAAATATAAAATGCCAATATTGCAAGACAACCGACATCGCGAAACACTCCGAAAGCGGTGTTCCAGCCGACTTGTCTTAAACTATTAATAAATGCCAATATTGCAAGACAACCGACATCGCGAAACACTCCGAAAGCGGTGTTCCAGCCGACTTGTCTTAAACTATCAATCTATTTTAAATATAAAATGCCAATATTGCAAGACAACCGACATCGCGAAACACTTCGAAAGCGGTGTTCCAGCCGATTTGTCTTAAACTATTAATAAATGCCAATATTGCAAGACAACCGACATCGCGAAACACTCCGAAAGCGGTGTTCCAGCCGACTTGTCTTAAACTATCAATAAATTTTAAATATAAAATGCCAATATTGCAAGACAACCGACATCGCGAAACACTCCGAAAGCGGTGTTCCAGCCGACTTGTCTTAAACTATCAATAAATTTTAAATATAAAATGCCAATATTGCAAGACAACCGACATCGCGAAACACTCCGAAAGCGGTGTTCCAGCCGACTTGTCTTAAACTATGAATAAATTTTAAATATAAAATGCCAATATTGCAAGACAACCGACATTGCGAAATACTCCGAAAGCGGTGTTCCAGCCAACTTGTCTTAAACTATCAATAGATTTTAAATATAAAATGCCAATATTGCAAGACAACCGACATCGCGAAACACTCCGAAAGCGGTGTTCCAGCCGACTTGTCTTAAACTATCAATAAATTTTAAATATAAAATGCCAATATTGCAAGACAACCGACATCGCGAAACACTCCGAAAGCGGTGTTCCAGCCGACTTGTCTATCAATATCGCGAGGTAAATTCTATCGCGATGTTAAGATTCGAGAAAAGAAAAGCGCCGCCTTTTCGGCAATAATCCAATGTAATGCTTAGATGTCAAGCCAGCCAAATCATTTGCATTGTCAACTTGATTGGTGTTGCTTGCATGGATAGTGGTGTAAAGTTTTGAATGCTCTCTTCAGTTCATATTGAATCTGATGTTCAATTCTTTGAATGCGCGTTCAATAAATTGTTCATCCATAGTGCGAATGATCCTCCCATTGCAAGCTTTCCGGTTCCTGCTCTCAAAGAAAAAAAAATTTGTTAGTTTTGGGGAGGGGTGTTTGATTTGTGCTGATTCATCTTGAATTCCCTGCTATCGCTTTCTCTTCTTCATGAGACTTGGGCTTTGAAAACCATCCTCGAAAACTTGGTTTATGAACTCAATAGTATAACTCATCTTAATATATAGGCAAAATAAAATAATTTGATAAAATAGTAAGCAAGCAATCATTGATATGCAAGTGAAAAGTTTATAATGCATGTAAAATTCCTGCTTTAACTCAAACTCATGACATATCTCGAAACAAACTGAACATCCTTTGTATCGCAACTTGTGCTAATCTTGAATACTTTTAGAACTTTGCCGCTTCATCCTTTGATAAGCAACCAATTCTTGCAAAGATCTGCCCCAGTTATGAACATCCAAATCTTCAACTCATTTTGCAAAATTTTCCCCAGTTGATATCTTTCAAATCTTCAAATTATCTTGCAAAATTGCCCCAGTTGCTTGCCTTAGGGGAGACTGAAAATCTTAATATTATAGAGTCGATCCCGTTAAGAGCGCCTACGTATCCCTCCACGGGAATCAGACCGTGCGTAGTTCTGCTTACATAAAGATTTTTTGGGAAAGTATGGCAATCTAAGTACGAAGCCGTATCCGAATTGGAAAATCCACACATCTGCCCAGATGCATAGTTCGGAATTACATCATAAAAGATAAACAAGTCTAAAGTGTTACAATATTTTGACCGAATCCGACGGGGATTGCCTACTTATCCTGTTGCCATTCCAGGAATCAGGTCAGAAGTAGTTCAAACTTACACAAAAGAGGGAATAGGGGAAATTCTTATATCAATGCAACCAAACTCTATGTGAGTTACTACGTATCCCGCCTCGGGACTCAGGTCCCGCCTAGTTCGCATTACATCAAAGATTACATTCAAAACCATGCTAACTTGCGATCGCCTCAAACATAGTATCTTTTGACGGCATCTGCGTTGATTGCTTTTGGCCAAACTTGACCATCCATTTCTGCCAGAATCAGTGCTCCTCCGGATAAAACCTGATGAACCACATATGGACCTTGCCAATTTGGTGCAAATTTGCCCCTTGCTTCTTCTTGATTAGGAAAGATCTTCTTTAGCACCAATTGCCCCGGTTTGAAGTCTCTCACTCTCACTTTCTTGCCAAAAGACTTGATCATGCGATTTTGGTAAAATTGCCCATGACAAATTGCATTCATTCTTTTCTCATCAATAAGCATCAACTGTTCACATCTGATCTTCACCCATTCAGCATTTTCCAATTCAGCTTCTTGAATGATTCTGAAGGAAGGGATTTCTGCCTCCGCGGGTTAGACTGCTTCTGTGCCATACACCAAAAGATAGGGAGTTGCCCCAGTTGAAGTTCTAGTGGTGGTGCGGTACCCAAGAAGTGCAAAAGGCAACTTTTCACGCCAATCTCTATAATTATCAATCATCTTGCGAAGAATACGCTTGATGTTCTTATTTGCCGCCTCAACAGCTCCATTCATTTGAGGACGGTATGCGGTAGAGTTGCGATGAGTAATCTTGAAGCTTTCACAAGTTGCTCTCATTAAATCACTATTTAAGTTTGCACCATTATCAGTGATGATTGATTCAGGAACTCCGAATCTACAAATGATATTGTTGCGCACGAAATCTGACACCACTTTCTTGGTTACGGACTGGTGAGAAGTTGCTTCCACCCACTTGGTGAAGTAATCAATAGCCACCAAAATAAAGCGATGTCCATTTGAAGCGGCCGGCTCAATAGGACCAATAACATCCATTCCCCAAGCAACAAAAGGCCAGGGAGAACTCATTGCATGAAGTTCGGAAGGAGGTCTTTTGATCATATCTCCGTGAATTTGACATTGATGGCATTTCCGCACAAACTGAATACAATCAGTTTCCATAGTTAACCAAAAATAACCGGCTCTCAAGATCTTCTTTGCCAATACAAAACCATTCATATGCGGCCCACAAACTCCCGCATGCACTTCCGTAAGCAATTTATTTGCTTCAACTGCGTCAACACATCTTAAGAGTCCTAAGTCTGGAGTCTTCCTATATAGGATTTCACCGCTTAGAAAGAATTGATTTGCTAACCTCCGAATGCTCTTCATTTGGACACTTGTTGCATTTTCAGGATAACTCCCAACCTTGAGATAATTCTTGATATCAAAATACCAAGGATGGCCATCTCGCTCTTCCTCAACTTGAAAACAATAAGCTGGCCTATCGTGCAATTCAATTTCGATAGGATCAATATAATTCTTGCCAGGATGTTGGATCATAGAAGATAAAGTTGCCAAAGCATCGGCAAACTCATTTTGAATTCTTGGAACATGCTTGAACTCAATTTTTGCGAACCTTTTGCACAATTCCTTGACACAACGCAAATAAGGAAGAATCTTTGCATTCTTGGTGTTCCACTCGCCCTGTACTTGGTGAATCAGCAAGTCGGAATCCCCAATCACTAAAAGTTCTTGAATATTCATATCAACTGCCAATCGAAGACCCAAAATGCATGCTTCATATTCAGCCATATTATTAGTGCATGGAAATCTGAGCTTGGCCGAAACAGGGTAATGCTGACCCGTTTCAGAAATTAAGACATCTCCAATACCAACACCTTTGAAATTTGCTGCTCCGTCAAAGAAAAGACGCCAACCATCATATTCGGAAGAGATGTCTTCACCCAGAAACAAGACCTCTTCATCGGGAAAGTAAGTTCTCAATGGTTCATAGTTGTCATCAATAGGATTTTCAGCTAAATGATCCGCCAATGCTTGTGCCTTTACCGCCTTTTGGGTGACATAAACTATGTCGAATTCACTTAACAGAATCTGCCATTTTGCTAATTTTCCCGTGGGCATCGGCTTTTGGAAGATGTACTTCAAAGGATCCATACTCGAGATAAGATAAGTTGTATATGATGAGAGATAGTGCCTTAACCTTTGTGCGGTCCAAGTCAAAGCGCAACAAGTTCGCTCCAAGAGAGTGTACCTGGCTTCATAAGGGGTGAACTTCTTGCTTAGATAATAGATAGCTTGTTCTTTCTTCCCGGTCTTGTCATGTTGCCCCAAGACACATCCAAATGCATTTTCCGAGACAGACAAATATAAGATCAATGGTCTTCCGGGTTCAGGAGGAACTAACACAGGTGGATTAGATAGATACTCCTTGATCCTATCAAAAGCCTTTTGACAATCTTCCGTCCACTCAATAACAGCATCTTTCTTCAACAACTTGATTATTGGTTCACAAATAACCGTGGATTGTGCAATGAAACGGCTTATGTAGTTCAAGCGGCCAAGAAAGCTCATCACATCCTTCCGGCTCTTTGGAGGAGGCAAGTCTTGGATAGTCTTGATTTTAGACGGATCCAATTCTATACCCCTCCAGCTTACAATGAAACCCAACATCTTACCGGCGGGAACGCCAAATGCACATTTCGCAGGATTAAGCTTCAAGTTATACCGCCAAAGGCGGTTGAAGAACTTTCTCAAATCGGTCAAATGCTCTTCTTTTTTCTTTGACTTGATAACAACATCATCTACATAGACTTCAATCTCTTTGTGAATCATATCATGGAAAAGAGTGGTCATCGCTCTCATATATATTGCCCCGGCATTCTTCAAGCCGAAAGGCATAACTCTATAACAAAACACACCCCAAGGCGTGATGAAAGCGGTCTTTTCAACATCATCTTCATCCATTAGGATCTGATGATAACCAGCAAAACAATCGACAAAAGACTGGAGCTCATGTTTTGCGCAGCTATCGATAAGGATGTGAATATTTGGCAATGGAAAATCATCCTTTGGACTTGCTTTGTTGAGATCACGATAATCAACACAAACTCTAACCTTTCCGTCCTTCTTGGGCACCGGCACAATATTTGCTAACCAAGTGGGATATTTGAGAGATCGAATCACCTTAGCGGTCAATTGTTTTTGCACTTCTTCCAATATTTGTTTGCTTGTGGAAGTTTTGAAGTTTCTCTTCTTTTGCTTAACAGGCGGAAATAAAGGATCAGTTGGCAACTTGTGAGTGACAAGATCGGTACTCAAACAGGGCATATCCTCATAAGACCAGGAAAAGATGTCTTGATACTCGTTCAATAGTTCGATATAAACTCTTCTTTCTGCCGAGGTCAGATGAACACTGATTCTAGTTTCTCTAACATCTTCTGAAGTCCCCAAGTTGATTGACTCGGTTTCTTCCAAGTTAGGCTTTGGTTTGTTCTCAAATTGATCCACTTCTCTTGTTATTTCATCAGGAACAAAATCTTCATCAAACTCCCCAATACTCAATGCATCAGTACCAGTTTGTTCAGTTGTTTCATTATATGTCACAAGCAAAGTTTCGGCAGTTTTGTTAAGTGGAAAGCTGAAACAGAAACAAACATTAATCAAAAGCGTAAAATAAAGTAAATAATTAAAGCATAGCAAAAATAATAGTAGGGGGAATGCAGTGCATTTTATTTGTTTAAAAAGTCTAGTTTAGGGAGGCATACATTAAAGTAAAACATGCAGAATGTAAACAGGTTATTTTGAAAAGACATAAACATAAACCAAAGGCGAAACACAGTTCAAGGCCTCAATCTGACTGTGACGCCAAAATAAACTAGTGAGTTCATTCACCAAGTCTCTTCCACTGGGACACAGGTCCAATTGGCCATCGGATCCTTTGCCTCAACATTCTGCACAGGTGATTCCTCAGCATAGTCTTCAATAATAACATTGCATTCCAAATCATCACTCAGAAATAAATTACCAACTCTTTCAATCAGATCCGATATAATGACTTCTGGTGCCTTGACAAATGACTGGTATAAAGAAGGAAAAGGCTATGGCATAACAATGGCTGGCTTTCTTTTGGCCTTCTCAATCTCCTTTTTGGTAGGACAGTAACCTAAGCCAAAAGTACCCAAATTCTTGGGCAAACAGATGGGTTCAGTAATGCCGTTCAGATTTGCTCCCAATCCCGAACCAGGTTTGAAACCATTTTTCAACATTTCCACAACAATCATCTTGGGGACTCTGGGTAGGGTACCTTTCTTTGAATCATCATTAGATGCTCGGGTCACATTCATTAGCTCAACCGTGTGAAAAGTAGTCCCGTCAAGTTCTGTGGCGTTGTCCACCATAGGAATCGTGGTGCTAGCATGCATGGGGCTGTTTCCCTCGCCCTTAACCACTACTTCTTCATTATCCCATATGAATTTAACACTTTGATGCAAAGTAGAAGGGACGGCTCCGGCCATGTGAATCCAAGGTCTTCCTAACAGCATATTATAGGTAGACGGGATGTCGAACACTTGAAACTCCACAGAGAAGTTCACAGGACCTATCTGCAGATCAAGATCAACCTCCCCTAAGGTGCACCTTTGAGCCCCATCGAAAGCCCTCGCTTTCACATTACTTTGTCTAATTTTGCCAGCGTCAAATCCAAGTTCCTTCAGAGTTGCCAATGGACATATATTGAGCCCGGAACCACCGTCGATCAGTACCCGCCCGACAAATTTGTCCCTATATTTGACAACAATATGCAAGGCTTTGTTGTGTGCGAGACCCTCGGGTAGAATCTCTTCTTTGAAGAAAGACACCTTGTGAGGTTCTAAGATTTGGCCCACCAAGACAGCCAAGCTCTCACCCGTGGTTTCAGCAGGCACTTCTGCTTCTTTGAGCACTTCAGCAATGCATTTCTATGTGTTTTCGAGCTCATCATCAAAGCCATAATGGATATCCGGGAAGGAGTATTCTTTAAATGCTCCAGAATAGAGTATTCCTTTGACTGCATTTTCCTCCAGAACTCCTCAGCCTCGGTGTCAGTCACTCTTCTTACAACGCCCTCCTTTTCTCCAAGGCTTTGACCCAACCTCTCAGGCGTATAGAATCTACCAGATCTGGTCATGCCTTGTGCAGCAGCAACAGCAACAGTTACCTTTCCACTTCCGATAGGCACTTCAGAATAGTTCCAAGGAACCCTCTTGCTATCATATTGAAGGGGTGAGGCAAGCATGACGGTGACAGTTGGCCTTGGGATACCAGCTTGCACCAGAATAGGAGCTCTAACTTGCACAGATACTTTGGCCTCGTTAGCAACCCTCACATTGCTAACGGGAACAATGGTCCCTTTCAAATCAAACCCCTCATCAAGGGAAATGACATTGACAACATTGTTTCCATAGGCGGGAAGAGGATTATCTTGCACATTTGGCTGAGTTCCAGTAAGCTGGATAGTGCCTGATTTGATCAAAGCTTCCACTCTATCCTTGAAGGCATAACACCTTTCCACATCATGGCCCGCAGCCCCAGAATGATAAACACAATGCTTATTAATATCATACCACATTGGAGGAGGATTTGGAGTATTGTCAGGAACAGGCTGCACAACTCCGGCGCTTCTTAGTCTTTCAAATAATTGACCATAAGATTCAGCTATAGGATTATAGGTTTTGGGTGCTCTCCTTCATAGCTTTGGTTAGGTCCTTGCATATTTGGACGGACAGGAGATCGGGGTTGGTAATTTTGTTGACGAGGAGGGTATTGTTGTGGTGCTGGTGCTCGTGGTGGATAATAACTGGGTTGTGCTTGATAGACAGGATATGGAGCGGGAGGAATTTGATAGTGACTAGGGTAATTTGGGGGTGGTGCATTAGGGTAAGGAGAAGGAATATTTGGGTAATGAGGAGGTGCATTTGGGTAATGAGGAGGGGCGTTTTGGTAAGTAGGGTAGGCTGGTGGATTATCAAAGTTCAACCTCCTAGCCGGGCGGCGGTCAATGTCTGTGGCAACAGCTGTGACTTCTTCCCTCTTCTCTCTTCTTCTAGAATTGTTCGGGCTGGATTGAGCATTTTGAGCACTTGACTTCATTTCAGCAAAGCTCACAATCCGACCGGATTTGATGCCTTCTTCCACCATCTCCCCCATTGTGAGAAGTTCAGCATAAGGTGCACCCATCATAGGAAGCATATGCATGTAATAGGAGTCGTCTTGAGCACGAATAAAGTACTTCACCATATCCCTCTCAGTCATCGGCGGTTGCACCCGTGCAGCCTGTTCACGCCACCTCAAGGCGTATTCCCTAAAAGTTTCGGTTGATTTCTTCTTCAAATTGGCCAAGGTTATGAGGTCAGGGACCATCGCCACATTGTATTCAAACTGCTTTGTGAAATCACCAGCTATATCATCGAACTCATGCCACTTGCTTATGTCTTGTCTGGCAAACCATTCAGCAGCAATACCCTCCAGACTATGGCTAAAGTAAGCCATCAGAAGTTCTTCTTTGCCTCCCGCCACCCTCATTCTGTTGAGGTACTTGGTTAAATGAGCAAATGGGTCACCATGACCATCATACATGTCAAACTTCGGCACTTTAAACCCGGGAGGAGGAGCAATGTCCGGGAATAGATAAAGACTGCGGTATGAAGTGCTTTGGCGTTTCTTAGTCACCTGCAAGTCCTTAATAGATTGTTGCATGATTTTCATTGCTTGGATTATCTCCTCTTGTTCGCTTGTTTTTTCCCAGTTTTTCCACAGCTGTGGGCATTTCATTGTGTGGCTGATAGTCTGCGAAGTCCCCATTCTTGCCATTAGGGTCATGCTCATAATATAATGCCTCGGGATATCCCTGTCTTGGATCATTGGCGTTTGGAGGAGCAACGGCTACAGGAATGGGCGCTTGAGATTGTGGAGGACGGGGAGTGTCTTTAGCAGGCAAATATTGGTAGTGAGGAGGAGTGGGGTCGTTAGGATATGGATAATATGAAGGATAACCAGCGGGTTGGGTATTTTGCTGAGCGGGCGGAGTATTTTGACTAACTTGTGGGCGGTTTTGTGGTGGTGGTGTTTGATTAAGTGGGTTGTTTTGGTATGTGGGTACATTGTGAACAGGATTGGCATTTAAAGGTACGTTTTGAAGGGCTTGCCCTTTAATGGCTGCTAGCTCATCATTCAGCATATGTATTTGTTTGGTCAGATTCAAAATAAGGTCATCCTGAGCAAGGAGGATGTTTCCCCTCGAAGATCCGGGAGTTTCGAGAGTCTTATCATTGAGAACGGGAGGCTGATCATCGCTACAAGACATTTTGTCGAATTCTGAAGTGTATATCAATGTGTAGAGGAAAGTCTTTGGATCAGCTCAATCAGCACAAATCAAACCTCTGTTTGGGAATAAACAAAACAAAAGAAAAATTCAAAAGGTAACTGTGTTAGTTTGCATGTTGTTGGTAAAATTTGCACGTAATCACATAGCGCGCGTCACGTAGCGCTTTTGCATTTTAAACGGGCGATAAATTAGGCATGTGGCAACCAAAAATAATGTGCGTAAAATAAAAATGCGGACGCATCCTACCCTGTAGGGTGCCTCTTTGTGCTAAAGGTAAGGCTAATCGCGCAAATTGCATACACATGTGGATATTATAATGATACAAACCGTTTGCCAATACAAAATTGAGATGTAAATAAACATTAGTAATTGCCATTAGTAATAAACCGGTCTCAAAATGTTACATCGTGATAGAGTTGGGATAATAATATCCGAATACTAAAAAGGGGAAGAAGCATCAAGCTTTACATCGGGACAAAAAGAAGGGGGATTTTTAGAAAAACAAGAGATGAATTCTGCTTCAATCTTTAGGAATCAGCAATAATCATCAGCATTCAGCAACATCATCAGGCAGGTAGCCTCTCACGATGTAACCGGTTTGTGGCATAAAGATATCCTGAATATCCCGGGTAATGGCAAACTTGGTCAAACATCAAATCATCCAATGTTGTTATGGGCAGAATGTGAAGGCGAGAATGCCTTTCCGCTTCTTTGTCAACAAAACCAGTCTGCTCCCAAGGACTTGTTTCTATCTCCCCAGTTTCATAGGCGTGCCTTGCCCATGCATAATACTCAGGAGAACATGGTGGGTTTTGGTCTCGTCGAATCAATTCTCTTTCTAAGCGAGCCCAGTCATTACAGATGTTTGCTGCTTCAGGAACTGTGTAATTAGGTGCTTCATATTTGATTTCAGACTTCCGAATACCAGCAATGAGTGGGATGGACTGTAATAACCCGAACTGCCTCATCACACGGATCGGAGCGTAAGGCCGGATGCTCCTGAACCCGATCAACCTGATATAATACCGGTCAGGACTCCTTAAGCGAACTTCATGATTGCCAATCCATGAATAATTCCAGTGAATGTCCGCGCCACTCAAACCCTTTATATCATCATACCAACCTTGAGCAGTCTTATGACGTCTGAAATCTCTCATTCTTGCATGGTGTGTGGCGATTCGGTTTCCATTTTGAGGAATCAAATCATCCAATGGGCCTCGAGTGCAAAGATGCTCAATAACCCATAGTTGCAAAAGAAGATTGCAACCAGAAAAATGACAATTCCCTCCTTTAGAACACTCAGTCAAAGCGCCCAGTATATCGGCCAAAATCATGGGAACCAGAGTAGTCTGCCTCCCATTTACGCCCTCAAATATAGATCGGACCACGGTGCTAAGTCGCATGTCAACTGCGTCATAGCCACAAGGAAATACTAAAGTGCCAAGCAACGCCAGTACAAAAGCTTTGGGCCTGAGCTTCTCCCATTTATGTTCAGTGCATTTGAACGCCCTTGGATTGGCACGATAAGATCCCTTTCTTCCGAAACGGTCAAACAAATATTTCAAAGATACTGTGCCCTGGGTTTTAGTTATCAGTGATGAAGAGTAGTTTAATTCAAACATTTTGCAGAACTTTTTCTCACACTTCTCCATGGGCACAATCAACTCACGGTCATCCAGGGCCAAATTGGTAAAACCAAAAATTTCCTCCAAAGTAGGGCATAATTCACAATCTGGAAAACGGAAAACGCCCTGCTCAGGATCCCATAGTCTTATTAAAGCCTCGATAAGACCCTTGTCTCCCTGGATATCCATTAATGAAACTAGGTTCCCTGTTTTCCTTATGACCAAGGAACCATGATCTCTTCTGATGTTATCCCACCAGTCTTTGAGAATTTTTGGACAAGTGTGGACAATCTGAATGTTCCAGAAACTCGGAAAAAGGTGGTCTGCATTCATATCTATAAAACAACAAAAGACACGACATGAGATCCCAGATTTGACATGGCAAAGGGCTTGGAGTTCATTATAATATCCACACGATCACATAAGATGCAACGTCGTTGGGTCTGCAATAACCCGTCAACAAAAGGGCGGTTTCTTAATTCCTGGAAACGGTACCAAGGACCGGGTCCAAATTAAGGTGTATATGCATGCATGACCTAATCTCCTTCTAAGAGTGGGCTAACGGTTGAGGCTGACTCGACCTATGCGGGATAGACCTGGCCTCACAACGCAGTAGAACTGGCCATGACAAAACCAGGCAATCTCAATATCCCGAACTAACTTTGGTGATGCGAAAGAAGTTTCAAAAAGTGAGGTAAGGGCAATGCCCTTCCTGCATAACTACCCGTCAAGCGGGTGCCCCGTGATGAAATCGAGGAGGTGAAAGAAAATTGACAGGCTCCATGAGGGAGGAAATATGAACGGAATGCGGACTATGCACAAATAAGAACATGCTTTATACACAATCAATCTAATCATACAAACAAACATTTATTTAAGCTATGCATACTAGTTTAGGCATTCAAACAATAATGAGCTACGCATACATACAATCAACACATATATAAATAAAGCAAATTCGTGAAAATCTTTTGGTTAGAACCATTTGCGTATCCCCAGCGGAGTCGCCACGCTGTTGAACCCTCCCAAAATTCACACGAGTATGCATCGGGATTTGATTTCAACAAAATGGGACTCCAAAGGGTCTCTTTGGAGTCGCCACCTAATTTAAGGATTATTAGGAACCTAAGGTTAACTAATGAGTGTAATTTATTCTTTAACTAAATGAAATTAAATTGAAATCAGAGATTCTGAGGTAAGCGGTTCTATTAAATTCGAAAGAAGGTCCTTATTACGGGAGCACTTTCGAAAATCCGCTAAAAGCAGTTAATCTGGCGATTTTCACGAATTTTACTTAAAGATAATTAATTTAAGATAAATTTTAAATAAAATAAATCGATAATGAATAGTATAAAGAAGATAAAATTGATTATGACAGTACTTGAACGAAACTTAAAATTAATTAAATGAATTATGAGATAAGGGTTGATTGATTGATTAAATAAATAAGGGCTAAATAAGATAAATTAATAAATGATTAAATAAAAAAAAATAATAACTGAATAATTAATTAATTAATTAGATAAATAAATAAATAGATAAATAGCTTAATTAGATAAATGAATATTTATATGATTCCAATTAGATAAGGGGTGAAGAATAATAATTGACTAGATAAATAGATAAATAAATAATTATAATTGATTTAAACAAATAGATAATTAATTTAAATTGAATTAAATAACTAAATTAATAAATCAATACATAAACACCACTTGATTAATTTAATTAATAAATAAATAATTGATTAATTAAGTAAATAAATAATTATAATTGATTAGGCAAATAAATGATTAATTAAAATTAAACAAATAGATTAATAATAAATGCCACTTAATTAATATAATTAATGAATAAATAAATTAATTAATAAATGGATAGATATATGACTAAATATAAATAATGAATAGATAGGTATAATTTTAATTTTTTTATTTCTTTTGCACCCGATAATTAACTAAAGGTTTCTACTATCTTAAATCAACTGGCGAGTCCCAAAGAGACGGGATATGCAATTTATAAACAATCTTAGACAAACAATAAGATAACAATTTCAATTAAAGCGGCTAACCTACCAGGCTTCTAATCATACAAAGTCCTAATTCAGTTTACGAGATCCTAAAGCATGCTTTCGAAAGGGGACGGGAGGGAAGGAGTTTTAGAAAGTAGAACCCGGGATGGCGAACTCAATGCGAGCCCTGTATTTCACAAGGGCTTTTCATTTATTCATTTCTTTTTGTTTTACATTTTCGGGGATATCAAGTCCCGAAAATGCGGAGCGATTCAAGTAACTTCCAAATGCAAGCCGTTCCCATTTGTGAGTTTTAGCCAACTCGTCCCAAAGGTGCCAATGCCAAACAAGAAGGAAATAAAGATTAGTAAATGCACATTATGATTCGTGAAAAATAACCAACAGATTGAAAGTTATCATAAATGGACAAAACTAATTAAAAGAAAAAGAAACACAAATAGTACAGTAATACTAATTCGTAAAAAGAGAAAACGTAGCAATACTAATTCGTAAAAAGAGAAAACGTAGCAGCATCATGAATTAAGAAAATAGCCATGGTCAACAAAGAAAATGAATGTGCAGCCAAGTATACATTGTTTTTTTTTTTTAAATAAAAGAAAAAGAGAACAGAAAAGGTTTGAAGAAAGCAAAGAATAATTTAATTGCCATCTCCATTTTTGTGAATAATTGGCAGGATTTTTACAAATGTAATATAACTTTGACATAATGTATAGAGCTATCTAATTCATTGAATATACAGTGGAGTAAACCAAGATGTGCAACCAAATTCGCGTCTAAATCAAACTTATGATCACAAGGAGGCACATCGATTATACACAATGATTTCTAAGTCGTGTATTCAAGGAAAGAAAGGGACTCCAAACTTGGCAAACCAACATACATTATGTCACCCTTTAATGTAAGCTTATGCTTCAGATCATGAAGGTCTCAATCATTTTAGTGAGTCAACAGCCATTTTCGATTATAAAGTTTAAACTTTCAGGCTTGGTGATCGATTTACTCCCAGATTTTAAAGCTCACATTGGCTTCTTAAGTAAGTGTCAGTTCTTCCCAAGAAGAGAATATTTTTATGCAGACCAAATACACTTGCAGATCATCAATTTTAAAAGTAGAAAAATCGCCACTCAAGACTTGCACAATACATAGGCAGGGGCAACCTTAACTTCAGGATATAACAAACTGACATGTTCACTACCAGGCAGAGACGATTGAACACTGAAGAAAGACTCAAACTGTTATAAGCAATTGAACAGGCCCGTCAGTATCTTTAAAGAATATGTCATAAAGAAAACAATCACACTAATACGTATAAAGGTCTCAACTTCAAGTCATTTTCTCACTAGATGTTAAAATTCACATACCAGATTGAACAGCTCCGTGAGTATCTAATCTTGTTCTAGTTCTTTAATCATCTTAAAGATTAAAACTTTAATTGAATTAGACTATATTAAATTCTAGCATATTCACACAAAAAAGAGGAGACAAGCCAGAACTAAAACCATCTTTAAAGTGAACTAAGACAACTAGATTATAGCTCAAATTGTATCTGCACCCCAAAACTTCATTTTTTATCATACTTAATCGAAGAAACAGACCAATTACACAGCAAGAAATACAATAATCAAGTATATGGCTTTTGACAAAGGGAGATATCAATCAAACAAGCCACAACTTAATCTAGGCTAAACAATAATTTAGGTTAATTTGATAAGATTTTCAAACATGTTAAACAGATTTTACATGAAGAAAGCACAATCATCTACGGACAAAAGCTTCATCTTTAACCGAACCACTATCCAATACCATATGAATGTCAAACCTGAAGAGAAAACACATGCTTGCAGCCATTCTCACTGCCTTATAGCCTCTAAAAACCATAACAGGACGAAGCAGACAACTAACCCCTCAAAAGAACCTCACAAAAACATAACACTCCAGCCCCCAAACACCTGAAGCTTCTATAGACTACCTGAACATCCCTCTATTGCTACGAGCACCAAAAACCCTCTTTAAACTCCTACAAACCTCAAGAACTACTACCTAGCTTCTACACCAACTCCTTTACCCGAACAAATGGAGCAGCAACTCCCTCCCTCACAAACAAAATTGCTAACAAACAGAACCACCCCTGCACCCTCTCTACAGCCTTCAAGACACCCAAAAGCCGACTACTAACTGAAACAACTCCCAGGCCTGCAAACTGAAACACTACTCTCATGATTCCCTACTGCCCAACTCCCTGAAATGCCCTGCACATTGTCTATTACCTGCAGCCTACAACAAACTTCTAATACCCCCATCTACGCAGAAACAGAAACAGAACACCATTCCAAACATCAATCATTAACTAATGGAATTGAGAAGAAAACAAAGAAGCTAAACTTCTAATATTCTCAATCTTAGGGTGGGATGAATTTTAATTTAACTTGAAATAGTCTTGAGAACCATTTTTTGACCAGTTATTGCCTTAGTTTTATTACCCAGATTTCTCATAGAGCTTAGACTAATGTCAGAGGTCCTTTATACTCAGTTTTCACACACAAAACTGATTGAGACTTCATTTGTTATTTTGTTTTAACATGTCATTTACACGAAAAAAAAAAACAAATTGCGAACTAAATTCTCAACTACTTAATGATAGCAGATAAGAGAACCATATGTAATCAAGAAAATAGCAATAATAGCAAAGGAACACCGACCTTGCGAGGTGCAGTGAACTAGGACCCGGGATCGAAAATTCTGTACTGTTCGAACAAGCAAAGAAAGCTTTTTACCAGCCTTGTATCAATCCACAGCAGATAAATTTTACTTAAAAAAAAAAACTTAGGGTTTCTCAGGCTCCAAAACTACTGTTCAAGCCCGAAAAAGATCCTCTCCAGAACACTCATTCTAAGGGGTTTTTATAGGGGTTTCTGAAGTGTAAAAACTCTTTGATTTCGATATGGGACAGATTGCGTATAGGTTGTGAAATGGAGAGTAAAAACAGTGAAAATTTAGTGAAAAAGTGAAAAACCAACAAGTTACCTCATCGAATCAACGGTAGGAATCATTTTACCATGATTTTGGACTGATCGGATATGGATCGTACCTTGCTCATTCCTTATTCGTCCAGCACAAAAGTTTGTACTGGAAAAATGAGGAGTGAGAAGGCCATCCAACGCTGCTTGGAAACACACCCAGGGGCCACTGTGACGCCATGAATTTGGCTTCTTGCTGATTTAGGACCGAGAGATTGGGATTAAGGGGAAGGGATTAGGTTTAATCGGGTTTAGGGGAAATGGGGGATGGGGATCGGGTTTTCTGAATTGGGGATGGGGATTTTGATTAGGAGAGATGGGTTTGGGCCGGGTCGGAGGAATGAAATGGGTTGCACAAATGGCCTCTATTTTAGGCTTTAAACGCTTTTTGGCCCCTTCACATTAGACTAGGTTAAAGAAAATAATTGCACGCGTAGGCCTAATTTAAAACTGTATTTTGCACATTTAGCCTTCCCCTTTGAAATTAATTAATGCGTTAACTAAACTTAACTAATAAATTTAATTAACTAAATTTAATTAACTAAATTTAATTTTAATTAATTAATTTTGACAATTGACTTTTATTTAGCTTATTAATTTAAATCTTGGGACGAAATTGAGTGTCAACAGCCGCACCAAAATCACTAGTAATCTAATATAATATCATACACGGTTAGAAGATAACAAGTTATGTGTCAAAGTGAGCCTAAAATCTAAGGTCGTCATGCGTCATCCCGAATCAAATAAAGTGGGTCCTCATTTTTCCCTTCTTTTTTTCTTTTTTCTTTTTTTTTCTTTTTTTCCCTTTTTTTCCTTTTTTTTTCCCCTTTTCTTTCCCTTTTTTTTCAAATGTGAGGGGGGTCCAAAAATCATATTGAAAAATGCATTACAGAAAATAAAAAGACAAATTTTGGATTTTCTAATTTTTCTTTCATAAATATTGAAACAGTCCAACAATACAATAAAAGCCCTCTGACAACATAGAGCAATAGTAGTGCTCCTAAAATTAAAACAAACAAACATGAACAAATGTTCAAAATAAAAATATAAATATATAATGAAAAGATACAACATGTCCAAGTTGTTAAATAAGTGACAAAAGGGCTATAAGCTGCATCATCTTGAACTACTTTGTTATCTTAGGTGACCTGATTTCACAGTCAACTGGCTCCTCGGGGGTCGTCCTCAGGTGGCTCCTTGGGGGTCCTCCTCAGGTGGCTCCTGCTGACCCATTGGTGGGTCTCCCATCAAAGTGCGACGCAATCCACCCAAATCTTCTGCAACTCTTGTGACAAATGAAAGTACATGTGCGAGCAGGTCCTCCATGGGCCGCCTCCTATAGTCAATGCAAGTCTGCGCAACATATACGACGGAGTCATAAACCTGCCCATGAGCTGCTCTGATGATCTGATCTGCAGCCTGCAAACCCCGATGTCGGTCCAGTGATAGCTCTCTAAGTTGCACTTCCTACTCCAATGCCCTGTCAAGTCGAGCTCGAGCGTCTGTGGCATCCTGACGGTGGAAATCCTCTTTGCTCCTACTCTCAACCAAAGCTGCCCTAGCGGCATCCCTCTCTTTCAATGCCTCAGAGTGCAAATCATGGAGTCGCCTGACTGTATCTAGGTGCTGATGTACCAAGTCCTCACTCTCAAACTGGGCAACTCGAGTGGCGTCCCTCTCCGCGCGAAGGCGGTGAACTAAGGTTACATACTCCTTCTCAACATCTGCTCTGTGCATCGCCATCCTCACCTATATCTTGCACTCCTCATCATAGGTTCCTTTGATTGGCTTTATAGGGAGGGCTATGAAAATATGTTGCCGGCCGTACCAGAAAATATACTCGGGGGTGATCCTACCCCTGTATTGGTCTGAAATCTGCATGGTACGGGACATACTCTTCCTATTCTTCCAAAGATCGCACCACTGCTTAGCTTCAGGAAACTCAAAAGTGATAGTCTCGAAGGAGTACCTGCTAACGTCCTTAACCCTGGGGATATCCTGAACATGCCCCAACTGTCGCAGCACACGTGTAGGGCAATAAGGCTCAGTACCTCTATGACAAAAAAATACAAGAAAAGGATGGTCCATACCACCATAATCCACACCATCATAGACTCCCTCTTTCGAAGGGAACCAAGCAATCTGCCATTGGACGCTCTCTGAAGTAAGCGCCTTCACATATTGAGACAAATCATCCACACTCATAGGTAAAAAAAGATCTCTAATGTGCCAGTGATGGGTGCTCAAATGGCATTTGGGCGCATCAGAAGGTAGTGCATGGTCAGAACGGCCCAATAAGTGCTCGATGAACCAAACTTGCAACATGTTGCAACCCTAAAAAAATCAGTCATTTTTCTCTTTACATCGGGTCAAAGCACTGTAGATACCACCCAAAAATCATGGGTACAATAGTGACATCTCTCAGTCTCCCAAATAAAGCTTTCATCACCCAGCTGAGATGGATAGATATATGCAAATTTTCCGATGGAAAGACCATAGTACCTAGGAAAGCGAGAATAAAAGCATTTACTCTGAATGCAAGCCACTCACTATTCCCCCATTTGTCGGCAAACTCCGGCATATGGCCCGTGTAACGGTCAGCCCTCCCATAACGAGCAATAAAATAGTCCAAACTGATAAATGCTGACGATACATCAATCTGTGTATCCAGGCGCAGATGCATGTATGTCAAGAATTCCTCCTTACGCACAAATCAAGGCACTATGAACTACTCGCCCCACTCCTTCTGAATCAATCCTGCAATATTCTCTAAATAGGGGGTCATCTCAAAATCATGGAATACAAAGGTATTTTGAGACGGCTCCCAATACTGAATCAAGACATTAATTAGTTCCCGGCGCGGGGGGAACTGGGATTTCAGAAGATGCAACATCTCACCCACCCTACCATTGACATTCATCCTGTTTGCATAGCTTATATTATACCACCAAATCCTCAAATCGAGAGGTGCCTGGTCAATCATCCTAATGGCTGGTGGCGTAGAACCCTCAAGGAATTTCCTCATCCCTACTCTAGACGACGCTGCAACCATCTCACCTATTTAAAAATAAATGAAAATTAGGATCATGCAAACTTGGACAATTGAAAGTTAAGGAAAATGTAAGTAATAATAATTTTTTTAATTTTTTTAATTTTTTGATTTTTTGATTTCTATTATTTTTTTTAAAAAAATTGTCGTTATAACGACACTAAATCAACTCTCCAATACCATATTTTTCAAATTGAACGATCGTACTTTCAAAAATATTGGTCATGACAACGGCACAAAAATCTACAGCAAATTTATGAACTTGGCCATTATAACGGCATGAAAAATGACTCAAAAAAAAATTTGTCAATGAAAAGATGAAAATAAAAATGATTATTAAAATTTCTGAAAAAAAAATCTCCTTTTTCCTCATTTTCTTTTCTTTTGCTCTTTTTTTAAAATAAGTCTACTTTCCTCGACTAACGGTCAGAATAACGACCTTTCTAAATGCAACACATAGCATGATTAGGCCCTGAAGGCCCTACTTGAAAAGAGGGAGTCTGCCTTGACAGACACAGTACTTTGGGTACCATACCTCACTAAGTCCAATTAAATGCAGATAATTTGATCTAAATTGGAGCGGGTCAAACTCTAGGTGACTCAATAAGTTCATGTTCTAATGATTCAGCCATTTGGAAGTGCAGCAGGAGTACTGGTCAACAGCCTCTAATGGCCTGGCCCAACACACCTCCTCCTAAAATGGGGTAAACTTTTTGTGCCCGAAGACACGACATAAAATTCCAGACGACAAAGCGAAACTAGCGTGTATATGTGCAGTTTTCCAGAAGACTCATATTTGTACGAGAGCATACAGTTGTGTACATTTACAGTTCCAAGAAAATCAAAGCAGTAACATTCTAGGTTTTTCATGTGATCACGGCAATATAACAACAAAATATTTTTAAAAAAAAAATCAAAAAACGTTAATTTGTTAAGCCTGAGGTTCTCAGTTTTCACTTTTCCCTAGCGGAGTCGCCAGGGCTGTCACACCTTTTTTTTTCTACCGCTTAATTCTCGGCTAATAGCGCTCATGGAATTTGATTTGATTTCTGCACAATTGATTAGGGTTTCCATTTAAGGAAGTGACGGTATTCAAAAGGTACCATATTATTATTTTTTCCGGAGTCGCCATTTTACAAGTTCAAAGGGTGTGCCAAGTCACCAAAAGGTACCTCGAAACACCTTTTGACTCGTCAAAGGCCTGCGTTTTGAGATTCGGGTAAGGACCTCGGTTAACACTCGGGAAGGTGTTAGGCACTGTCGAATCCTTTTGCCAAGCACAATTGCTTTATTTATCGCATTTTGGACTTTTTAAAAAAATTTTGTTATAATTTTTTTGCATTATGTTACTCTTTGGTTTTTTATTTAAACAAAAGTTTGATATATACAAAATTAATATTTATTCTAAACTTAAAAAAAAATATACGGTAACGTTAAAGAGAAGCACTATTATTTAAGAAATGGAATAAACATCCACCTTTCAATTTTCTTTCATGGGATGGCTAAATTTTTTTGTTAAATTCTTTAGATTTTAATCTAAAGGTCAAAACCGTAAATTGAACTGTCCTTGCAAATTTTTGCATTTGAGCCAACTATTTCAGTTTCAGTAGGTTGAATTGCAAAAATACGCCACGGGAAGCAATGGTTTGCCAAATAGCCCTCAATAACAGTGGTCTAGAAAAACTGAACCTTGATGCGGGGCAAATCGAGCCTAAGGCACATACCATCAAGAGCCGGGATTGGAGGATGCAAAGGACGAGAGGCAAAGAGCATCGGGAAAGAGTTCGGGAGCGAGTTAAAGAAGCTTCAGGCCTAGGCGCTCCGCCCCAATGTTGCTACTGGTCCGAAGGAGCCATTCCTAGGCGCTCCGCCCCATTCTCTAGGCGCTCCGCCTACGTCACAGCCAAGTCAAGACGGGACTCACTTTTTAGCCTAGTATTATTTACTAGTTTGACCCTACGTGGTCTTTTTTATTACACCCAACTTGTGGGGTTATTTTAGACTTTAGTTAGAAGGGTAGAACCTCTATAAATACTACACTTAGCTCATTAGATCATTATCTAGATTTTGATATTGAAGAATAGAATTTAGAACAGGCTAGACCCTTCTTGTTGAAGCTTGGCTTCATGTATCTCTTACTTGGAATCCATGACGGATCGCCTTAGTGTGACCCCGTGAGTGGTTCAAGTCTCTTTCTCCCTTTGAATCAATCTACTTTGGTTAGTTTGGTTCTTTCTTTCTTCTATTTCTGTTCTTCCCCGTCCCTTATTTCTTTGATCTCTTGTTTATCTTTTTGCTTCCAATATCTTTGTTGCTTCCGCCCGTTTACCCTGCATCAGCCCTATGAAACTTATTCCAGACGAAAATACCCCCTCACAACTAATAAAAAGACCCACACTATCCTCCCCTTCATTTTCTCCATTCAAACAATCTCTAAATCCTAAAAACCTACAACTTTTACATATTCCTCCATTGAAACGAAGATTCAAGGTTAGATTCCTTCAAATTCCTACTCTCTTACATTCATTTGGATAACTTTGTAGAAAATATATGAAAATGGGCATCTTACACAGACTTCTTGGCAATGAGCACCTTGCACAGACTTCTTGGCAAATACGAAAACTTTAAGCCCTGTTGTAATGGGCAACTTGTCTCTGCAAGTCTTGGCTATACAAAGAATTTAAACTCTGGTGTAATGGCACCTTATACAGACTTCCCTGGCAATTGCCAAGACTTCAAGCTTTATTGTAGTGACCAACTTTCAAAAGAAAGTCTTTACAAATCTTAGCTATTGCTAAGAGTTTAAACTCTGGTGCAATGAACACCTTACAAAGACTTCCTGACAATTGCTAAGAATTCAAGCCCTGTTGTAGTGGCCAATTTGCAGAGAAAGTCTCTGCAAGTCTTAGTTATTGCCAAGAGTTCAAGCTCTGGTGCGATGGGCACCTTGCACAGACTTCTTGGCAATTGCCAAGACTTCAAGCCTTGTTGCATTGGGTAATTTGCGAGAAAATCTCCGCAAGTCTTGGTTATTGCCAAGAGTTCAAGCTCTGGTGCAATGTGTGTCTTAACTAGGAAATCAAAGTGGAATCTAAAACAAGAAAAATGAAAATAAGATTGAATGAATGTTACGAACATCGTCATTAAGGGTCAACTTATCACTGGAAAAACCAAGAAACCAACTTCTTTTATCAATGGTAACACCACCCAAGTGATGTTACCAAATTCTCTGCAACTTTTGGCAATAGCCAACACTTTAAGGTCGGGTCGAAGGAGGCAACTTGTAGGAGAAGTCTCTGAAAGTATTGGTACTTGCCAATACTTTACGATCTGGTGCAATAGGCAACCTAAAGACGAAGTCTCTGCAAGTATTGGCAATAGGTAAGACTTTAAGATCTATGCAATAGGCAACTTGCAAAGAAAGTCTCTTCAAGTCTTGGCAATAGCCAAGACTTTAATCTCTGTACAATAGAGGCTACTTGCAGAGAAAGTATCTGCATTAATGGCAATAGCCAAGACTTTAAGCTCTGTGCAATGAGCAACAACAATATTTAATTAATATTGTCAATAAGAACCTTAAAATCATCTTAATCAAGCATAAGTAAAAAAAATTTACAGGAACGTCAAATTTAATTCAACGATCATCAATCAAAATGGAAAAAAACTTATAGATAAGTGTATAGATAATAATTACCAAAAAATACAGAAAAAATAAATAAAAATAAAGGATTAGGCAAAATAAAAATTACATTATAACACAAATTAAAGAAAAATAATAAAATAAATAAAACTTTTACAGATTTCCTAAATCTCTCTAGGACACAAAGAAGAACGAATGAAATGAAGGAGTAAGAAAAGAAGGAAAGGAAGGAGGAAAGAGAGAAGGAGACTGTTCCATGTGAATCGGGTTTAGGCAGGGGCAAAATAATCCTTTCGCATAGTGAGGGATGATGTGGAAGGTATTTACTTAAAATATTTGAAAGTAGGGGCAAATTGGTAAGACCAGTGTTTATGAAGGTTACTGCGTGAAATTTTTTGGTTTCAGTTAAAGCCAACGCCCTTCCCAATTTCATTAAACAAATGGCCAATATTTCTTCAAATTTTTAGTGAGCGGCCTTATATCTTAAACTTAGGACCTTAAATTAAAGACCCTTTCAAAACAGATTGCTTTTGCAAATTAATCAGCCCACTAGCTCGGCTTATTTGCAAAAATATGACACGGGAAGCAATGGTTTTCATTTTTGCCCGCGCTAACAGATGGTTTGCAAAAATGCCCTCACTAAGATTTAATAAAAAAAATTTGAGGCTAAGACTTGCCGTTATATTTTTCGCTTTTCAACACTTATCCCTTCAAGTATTGGCAATTGGCAATACTTTCCGCACTTGGCAGTAAGTCTTGGCAAAAAGGCAAGACTTGCCATTGACCCCTGCTCGATTTGCCAACACTTGAATGACAAGTATTTACAAAAGACAACACTTGCCGCACTTCGTCGCAAGTCTTGGCAAGCCAAGACTTGCCTCTTTCAGTTTTCCCTGCATTCTCGCCATATAACTTGAAGTATTGGTAAAACAACACTTGCCCTTGAAATATAGACAATTACCAAGACTTACAAAATATTTGCCTTGAAGTCTTAGCTTCGGACTAAATAAGCGCATTTGCTTAAACATTCCTTAGCGGGGGCAATTTTGTGAAATCACTCCTTATGGAGGGCATGCGGTGAAATTTTTTGTACTAGCTCTCTGCAGCATTTTGAACTTTAGGACCTTAACTAAAGACCCTTTCAAGATAGATCACTTTTGCAAATTAATCAGCCCATGGTTCATTTGTTGCTACAGTTGGCGTCGTTTCTCTTTTAATTTTTTTCCACTAAATATCCTACTTTAACACTTGCATTTTAGGTTCAACAGCTAATTTCCCTCCTCTTTCAAGCTTATAGTACCAATCCTTACTCTTGAATTTACTTATGCAAAATGGACAATATTTACAATTATATCACATTCTCTTATTAAGATTTGCAACAATGCTCCTTTTCAGCTTAAATATTTCAAATTTTGACCTCTGATTTCATTATTTATTTATTTATTTATTATTTATTTCAAAAAAAAAAGGGAAGCTTTCTTTTCTTAATAAATTGAGAACTTGGGTTAAATAGATATCCTTAAACTAAAGTTAAACCTGAAATAACACATTTAATCAATTTGTTTCTCGAGTTTAAAGAAGCGGCTTTTTTTACTTGAAACATAAATATTTTCTTTAAAGTTTTGCACTCACAATCCCTTTTTACACTGTTAGTTGCAGATCTGGACTTTCTCTATTTACACAGCACAAGAACATGACTAAGGCTAGAAATGACAACAATAATAAATAATAACATGCTTCATTCACCACCAAGTTCTAACATGCTTTGTCCTTATACATGGTCAAAATTAAAACATACAAAAGTTAGAATGAAATACCTAATAGCACAAAACTCCAATAGTAATAAGTGAGTCCATAGCAAACCTCCCCAAAGTCAGCAACAACAGCAACTAAGCAAGTCAAACAACGAATAACAGCCACAAATTTACTCAACCTTAAGCTTAAAATACCCAGACTAAACATTCTTACTTTTACTAATTAGCATAACCATAAATAAAAAAAAAAAGCAAAGAAAAAGAGGTGGTAATTTTCGTAGCTAACCCAATGTTTCCAGCAGCTACGCCAATGACTGGACCTTGCGACCCCAGTTGCATCAGACTCGTCTACAACTACGTCGCAACATTATCACGAGCAAGGTATCGTCTAACACACACTACACGTTGCGCCATCAGCCCTATGTGTCGACGTCATTAAAATCAAATCACCAATGCATCGGGACAGCCCTCACATCACTGCTTCATCATTTCAAATTAACCAACCAAACAGCCTTGCCCTGCTACACCATTGCTATTTCACCTTGCCCTGCTACACCATTGCTATGTCACCCGAAATGCCACCACTGTCGGCACGTCACCATTATCACCCTTGTATCATCCCTGCAGCACCATAGCCATTCGAATCCATCTTTTCTTGTTCTAACTAAAACGATTTCAATTGGGATCGTTTCAACTAGAAAAAGAAGAGAATGGAGAGGATAAAGCTGATAAATTAAGGAAAGGATAACCAAGGTAGGTTGTCGTCCCGTTTTGCCAAGAAGAAAGGTTTCCCATGCAAGTGAGTTCTAGACACGGCATGAGGAGAGTAAGATGAAGCCGAGGATATAAAGTCTTACCGGAAGATATGAAGTTTCGCCGGAAAAAGGGTGAAACAGAATTTTAAATCCTGATCTACAACAAACGGCTAAGAATTTGGAGAAAATAATTGGAGAAACGGAAAGAGGGGGTCGATGCGCATCCAATGATGTATTTTGAACTTTTTCTGGCGGCGGCCGGCAGTGGTGCTGCGGCGCACTGCCGGCGGAGACACGGCGGGAGGCTATTTCTGGCAGAGGCGGAAATTTTGGCAAGGTTCAGCTGTATTTAGAAGAGTTTTGTAAAAATAAAAAAAAAATTGGGGATTATATACAAAGGGATATGGGCCGGGTCAAGCGGAGATGAGCTGCTCTTTCCTTTCAATTTTTACTAGCCCAATGGAAACTTTTTTTAAAATTAGCCAACCTTCAAACCTTAATTGACTAGCACAACTCAATTATTTAACTTAGCCAAGAAAGATCATACAAAATTAAGATAGATAGTTAACTAACCAAGTAAGCATTGAACAACAAATATATCTATATTAACACAATTATTTCACATAATTTTTGCATCTTGTGCCAAAATTAGCTGATTACACGTATGACTTTCGCGAATTAAATATTGTGCATATGATAGTTGAGACAACATATATCTAACTTTGAGTTCACACATCTACTCATACATTTTATCCTTCAGAACTCACATCTGGCATTAAGACAGACTCACAGTTAATCAAACTTGATTAACCAAAAAATCAAGCGACATTCTTATTTTAAGCACTCTTTATAGAGAACCTATTCATTTTCAAATATAGTTGGGAGAATTTACCCAAGAAATAGGTCAAAGAAATAGAAAGATCGGAACGTCAAGCTCTCTATTATTATCACTTCTGATAATAATAAGTTTATAATTATCTCATCCCTATTAGTCGCATAGACAATAGAGGTGATTTTCTGTGTGAATAGGCCAATCTTTTTGTCTTTCCAACATACTTCAAATTTATGTACTAAATATAAAACTATCCTATGTATATGAATCAAGAAGATCGATTAATTTATGCTACAACTACATTAACTTCAATAATGCAGTTTTATGTGAACATGCTTGGAAAAATTAAAGTATAAATACATCTACATCTACGCAACTCAATGTCTTCACATATCATCCATAAGCATCATAAAATACATAGAGATGTATTTCATGTTCACTTTTTTATGTACAGCTATATCTCTAACTAAATTATACTTTATATCAATATTTTTGTCTTTCAATGATACTCTGGATCTTTTGTGTAAGCTAGAAACTTGACTATCACACGTGATTGTCAGTAATTCAATAGCACTAAAAGCACACCCAAATTCATCATAAAGACGTTTAATCTAAACAGCTTCTTGTGCAGTTGCTGAAAGCGTACAAATTTGTCTTTCATTATATCAAGGCTGATGATTATTTCTTGCTATTCAATCAATATGCATGACGCGCAAATAAACATACTTAAATCTAGATTTTCTCTCATCTAAATCTTCTTTCCAATCATCATACATATAGCATTTGAATTGAAGATCCTTTACTTAACAACATAAAGATAATCGACTGTCCTTTTGAGATACCTTAGTATCCTTTAACTGCTTTCCAGTATTCCTTTTCTCAGTCAGATTGATATATGCTAACTAGAATAACAGATATCAAGCATCATAAGACAAATAATATTTTTGTGGATTCACGAGGACACATCCTCCCACTTGAAACTTCGCCTCTAAAAATAGGAGTATTAATGGGTTTGCGCTATTGCGTATTATATTGTTCAACAATGATTTCTTAAAATAAGATTTTTCTGAAAGAGACAACAATCTCTTCGAACGATATGAAATCTAAACTTCAAGAATTCACCCATATTTTCTACATTAAGCCTTTCATGTATTTTGAGAACCCATTTGTTCCCAATGGTTCTGTGATCCATAATTAGATCAACCAATTCCAACTCTTGGTTTGGTTTCACTAACTCCATTTCATGTTCCATTGTTCTAGGTAGTTATACCTAGCAGGGTATTTAAGAGCCTCATTTATATCTCATAGCTCTTATTCATCTTGTGAGTAACTATATATGCTTCCCTTTCGATCTCAAATCGACGATGGAAAACATTGGACGACTTATCGCCGAGGTTGAGATTGATGAATTGATTTATCAATTGATAGTTACTCCCATTGGGACCAACAATATTAAATGGATTCTCTTTTGGACAATGTATTGGTGTTAATTGGAATAAATCCATACTTGAATCCATTTAGCGTTAATAGCGGAAAAAAATTGGTCCACAGTTTTATGAGACAAGTCTCAATCTATCTCACCTGATATAGTGTGATTCAAATTCAGTTTCAGTCCCACTATTTTGTCCACATTAAAGATATAAACCTTGCACTTCATAGAGTATCATACAAAGATACACATCCTTCCCCTTGGAACTAGTTTTCCTTGTGAGAAAAAAGTTTATGTACAAAAGTAGCACAAATCCAATAATAAAATAAAATTGATTTTCATCTACCCATAACTTATACGGAATATAAATGTACCAGCTATTATAATGTACCAGCTACAATGGAATGTAATGCCACTTTCAGGAGACATCACAGACATAGCTAAAGTCTCAAGAGCCTCTTGCTCTTTTAGGACATAATAGATATTATTGTCACTGTTAACACTTGTTAAGCACTAGACAATATTCTAGTAGCAGTTGACACATTGATATAAATTAGTATAAAACTTAGCCTAAAATTCATATACATATTAATCCTTAAAATAATTAATTATGTCACTATTTATTTCACATTAGATTTAGAATCAAAATATCACTTATGTTTCCAATCATTATCTGCTTTCTAATATTCCATAAATCTATCATAATCAATTATTTAAAACTCACACGTCTTAATTTTCCTAAATTCAAGACTAATAAAGCATAAATTCTATAACTGAGATAGATATATACGACAAGAAACAATGGCATAAAGCAACATATCTAAACACATATGAGTACACATACTTATACGAATATATTATGCCACAAACAACTGCAAATTAAATACACCATGATATAATTTTCAATAACACATACTGGAAAATTCTAATTCACCACAACCCTACATAACTCTGTATGTATATTATATGATATCATGACCAGAAAGTTTCAAAAAAATATTTTGTTTAGTAGTTCAAAACATTACTACCCTTTTCTTCTGTAACTTATACAAAAGACAAATATATCTCCTCAACAAGAACTACACACCCATGAGTATCAAACTTCTGGTGGTGCATGATACATCTTTCATGTTATAAAACTGGTATACAACTATATTACATTTACAACGTTTGGCACAAAGGCAAGACCTTTGTCTTACTCTTATTAAAGGCTTAAAAAGCTAGAATATTGCATTGATCCTGCATAGTCTATGTGGGATTAAGCCAATGCTACTTTCATCAAGACACACTAAGTAAAGATTAGCAACATAGATGTTAAACCTTTACAAGTTTTACCAAGGGTCCAAGCATTTACAAGTAAAGAGTATGACTTTTAAGGTGGTTAAACATTGTTTTCCAAACCTTCTTTTTATAAGTCAAAAACTAAAAAACTTTGATGTGTAGTCAATGTACAATCAAGTCTAAACCAATATAATTAATGTAAAATTCATACAAGTATGCAAGCTTGTGAATGTAATGTCACGTGAACAAAAAACAACTTAATGAACTTAGAGTGTGTTTGGTATGGGGGAAAATATTTTCTGGAAAATGGAAAATATTTTCCCATTTTTCCATGTTTGATCGGCAAATATGACTTGGAAAATATTTTCTTAGTACACCCATTTTCCTCCAAATAAAGGAAAATATTTTCTCTAAAAAGTGTTGGGAAAATATTTTCTTTTTTCTCAAAAGAAAAAAAAAAGGACACTTACAAAAATACCCACAAAACCTAAAATAATTACACCGACTACCTACTACTTTCAAATATTACCCAACATACCCACCAAACTATTTACCCACTCTACCCATCCAGACTTGTATGTCATAGTTTATCCAGTATACCATAAAGGTATACACATATAAGGTATAAGAAAGGTATACAGTAATAAATGGCCTTCCAGACTTTTATACCATAATTTATGCAGTATACATTAAAGGTATACACCTGTAAGGCATAACAAAAGTATACAATAATAAATGGGTAGGTTGGGTAAATACTTTTAGTTTTATGGGTAGTATAATTTTTAATGGGTATGACTTGTAAATACTTTAAATTTTATAGGTATAGAGTGTAAAAATCCCAAAAAAAATACACTGAAAACCCACCTTCGCTACACCCCCCCCCCCCCCCAAATCAGAACATTTCACACTTTTCTTTCTCTCTCTAGCGAAACCCTCTCCTTCTCTCTTTCTCTCTCTAGTCTAGAGTTTTTCCTTTCTCCACGGCTTCTCCGCCACAAAATTCTCTGTTTTCCGCCGTGAGTTTCTCCCTCCACCGCCGCGAACTGTTTCCTGGAGACCTTGCTGAGGTATTTTTTATTCTCTTTTATACCGTAAAATATTGGTACTTTTCTTTCACTTTTATACCATACAATATTGGTATTTATCGTTTATTTTGACAATGCATTTTTCGTTTCAGATCTGTATATTGTTTGCATCATAAAAACCTAACTTTTACTTCTATTCAGGCATTTGATATGATGCTATTTAAGATTTAATTTACCTTGTTATGTTTAGATTGAATGAGTAGGAAAAATATTCGAACTGTGAAAACCCTAGGTTTTGATTTGTTGCCTTCTAGAATCTCAAAATACTTATGTTAGTTTCTCAATCTTTATCTAAAGTCGGATTGCGACAGATGAGTTTGATTAACGACGATGAAGAGGACGTAATAATTGGAGCTGCAGCGACATCCGTCTTAGCTGCTGGTGTAGGTGCAGTTGGTGAGATGCAAGTGTTGCAGATTGTTTTGAGGGTGTGCAGGTTGTGTGTTAGTGTTAGAGAGGGTGTGGGGATGCTTGTGGATGCCGGTCATTTTGTGATATTTGAAAGCTGAAAAAGGGGTTCTCTTTTCCTTGATTCTGCTTATGTTAAGCTTTGTGAATATATTATCATTGACATGTTTCTCTTCCTGTTAAAGAGTAATAGCAGTCTATTCTTTTATAAAAGGAAACAGGTCTTGAATCTTAGTTTCCAGGAATGTAATGGCATCAGGCTTGTTCCTTTTATCCTCCATTAGCCTCCAGTTTCATTAGGCAGTAAAATTCGCAGTTTCTTCATAAGCAGTTCTGTCTTGAGTTGTACAGGGAGAGAAGTTAGGCAGGTCCTTTATTATTTTAGATTAGTGTAGCAGTCAAGTGAGGTTAGAGGAAGCAGGGGTGAAGTTCCAGCCTTGTTCAGCCTGAAGGTTTTGTTTCTGGAAGGGTAGTTGAATCAGCTTTAAGTGTAGCAGGATTTTGGAGCTGGTGTTTGTGTGAGTGTGTGTCTACAGCCTTGTCTATTATTTTCCCCTAGTTTGTTTGTGTATCATTTAGTTTAACTCTGAGTTCCTGGATTAAAGTTGGTAACTCTTAGTAGTGATTAACTTACTGCATATATTGTTTTAAAAAAAGTGATTAACTCTTAGTAGCTATTTAACTCTTGAGGCAGTTAACTTACTGCATATATACTAATTAAACAAATAATCAATGTAATTTTAAACCAAATACAACATTGTAACACTTTTTTTGGTAAAGATTCATGAAAAGAAGAAGAAGTAATGTAAAAAAAAGAAAGGTGTGGAGTGGTGAAATTTTTTCTTGTTGAAGAAAGTTGTTCTGGGGATGAAACTTTAGATTCGATAACTTGTTTATAATTTCTTTTAGTTGGGTTGTTGTATCATTTCCTAAGGGGACAAGTTGAGTAATATTTTTGGATAGATTCCAATAAATTGGACTTGAATCCTACAAGGCGTCTAGGCTTGAAAAAGTAAGATGAAATAGGACTTGGAAGTGATATGAGATGCATACAATGTTCTCACATAGCTTATTGAAAAAATATTAGCTAGGGAGGTATTGATGCTGATATCTGTTTTTTGTTGAATCTAATGAGGTTCTTGTGCTGTTAAAGTGGAATGTAGAAATTCCAAAGCTTCATAGTTGTCAAGGATTTTATGAAAGGGTGTGCTGCCTAATAATTTGAAGTGATAGACATTTGAACTTTGTTTACTTCAATTAACTTTCGGACTCTTTTAACATTTGAAGTTAATTCAATTAAGTTTCTGTGTGTAACTTTCAGACTCTTTATCGTATGCTTTCAGAGCGTCATATTTCCAATTTTCTTATCATTTTTACTCAGTTTAGTGTGGTTGAATTTCTTTATTGGTTCAAGATTAAATTAGAAGTTGTTCCTGGAATTTAAAATAGGTATTAGGCTAGAATCTTTTATTATAGATGTAGTCTCTTTTGGCATGCTCAGTGTCCTTACGAGTGCCTCAGGACCCTTGTGGAAACCTATTTTCAAAATGTAAAATATGATTCAGGTTAACATCAGAATAATACCAAGAAAATGAAACAAGTATCATGACTACGAAATTGCAAGATAACAAAGTTGTTGAAATTGATGAGTTCAGCTTTAAAGCTCTTGTACTGAACTTATTGTACTTCTATAATTAGCAATGTATACGTGTACTTGTATGGCAAAAGTAAACTACATCTACACTAGAAGCTTCCTGGTAGTCTGCTTGTTTACATAAAAGATGTACTTTTCCTTTAGGTATGTTTGAATTGATGAAATAATCAGCAAGTACAACATGAAGCTTCTCTTCCTTTCTCCTTGTGGCATGTCTATCTTGTTTCTTAAGCGCTGGAAATCTAAAGTTCTCATAGGTTGTAGTCATTCCGGATGTTATTGTGCTTAAGTATGTCTGGTTAAATTAGTTGCATTGAATTGTTAACTGGACCTTGTTTCACATCTTGAATCTTGATTCCTCTGTTCCCTTTCTTTTAATGGATACACCCATGTCTTATACTGACACTCAAGTTTGGTATTGCTATGGGTATTTTAGTTCAAGTTAGGTGCTAGTGTTGATTTGCTTCCCTGAACTAGATAAGGGGACTGATCTGTTTGACCTTAAGTTTAAGAGTATTAAGGTTGATTGAATTAATTTAAACCTAAAGATGATTTGCAGTCGCATGATTTCCAATATCTAATATTATATTTGTCATTGTGATAGAGGCCCATTCCGCTCACGAGAAATTCTTCCATTAAGAAGATTGATATGTTTGAAGAAATGTCTCTTGTGTGTGGTAATGATCGAGCTAGGGGTGATTATGCCAAGTCTTTTGACGATGTTAGCTTGGATGCTAGTTCCGAGAAAGGTAACAACGATGATATTCAAGGACAATTAAAAAAAGGAGGTGGAAGACGTAGTTAGTGAACCTCCTCAAGTCAAGACAAGGAGCAAACGAAGTCGTTCTGATATGCAAGACATGTTTGTTGATGTATCATCAAAGCTCGGAGAAGTAGCAACTGCAATCAGTAGAATAGCTGACACTCGATTAGATGTGAAGAAGTTGCATGAAGAAGTTATGTCAACCGAAGGTTATGAGGAAACTTTCTTATCTGAAGTTGTTATTTTTGGTGGAAAGAGAGCCGTTAGCTAGGGCGTTCATGGTAAAAAGTCAGGCTCTCCGCAAGTTGTGGTTGAATAAACACAAGCGAGAACACTATGATAAAATTTAGGTTTGTAGAATAGCTAGATAGAGGTCTGACATGACCCTGAATCCGGTTAGGCCGTGCGGGCACCCAAGATCCTCCCCAAGACCCGTTGGGCAAACCCTTACCAATTAAATTAGAAAAATAAATATAATAATTCATAAATAAGGACAAGACTTGAAAAAAACATAGAGATACTGATACCTCTAAGCTGTATAAAAGAAATTACAGCTGACTACTCAATATACTAGGTTTAGGGCTATCCAGACTAGACATCTAAGATTACAAAAGAAGACAGATACCTCCTGAAGGGAGCAGAATGTAACTGAAATAATAACTAATAAACTGGTGGCCATCCGGAATAAAAGCTGGCTCATCCTGACAGCTGAAGTCATCTTCGCTCCTTCACAACGTGGCGAACACAATCCTGGAGCGAACCTGCCGAAACGAAATAGATAGATAAGAAGCAAACAACAAACAAGGGTGAGTCAAAAGGACTCAATAAGTGGGGCAGACTAGCCACCTCAAAGAATAGGATAGCTAGCCAGGGAGAAGAAACAGATAAACCAAATTCCTTTTATTTAAATTATAAAAAGGCAGAGCCAGATAACAACCGGAAACACGTAAGAAACTTCTAAACTCAACCAAGGGTGCGTGCCAGAAACATATCAACAAATAAGCAATGCACATATAAGCAGATGAGTAGTCATGTACCGCAAGTCTACACAATGGTATGAATTAAGATGAAATGAAATGAAGTGAGATGAAATGAAATATGATGCAAAGGGTCACATGTGCCCGTAATCCCATCCCGAAGCGGAATACTCCTGCATTCGAGGGGAATCCAATATGATAACCAACTGGAGCGGAATACTCCTGCTCCTGGGGCGGAATACTCCTGCACCCGATATAATATAAACCAGAGGCGGAATACTCCTGCACTCTCTTGGGGCGGAATACTCCTGCACCCAATATAATGTAAAGCTGAGGCGGAATACTCCTGCACTCTCCTGTGGCGGAATCCTCCTACCCTCAATATGATACAATAGAGCGGAATACTCCTGCTCTTGGGGCGGAATACTCCTACCCTCAATATGTTACAATGGAGCGGAATACTCCTGCTCCTGGGGCGGAATACTACTGCACCCAATATGATATGCAATGTAATGCATATGAATGACATATAATGCGTATGAATGCAATGTGATGCAATAATAACCCTGTAATCACCTAATTTTGGCACTAGATAAGGAAAATTGCTTAGAATAGTCGTATTAGATTTTTAGGACGTGCCGTCGAATTTTTCTGGACTTCTAGTGTTTATTCTTAACTAAATTTGTCTTTAATTGAGATGTGAAATATGAAAATTGCCAAAATTACTTATTCTGTGTTTAATTTTTGATTCTATAGTTTAATTGTGTTAGTGTTGTAAAATATGTGGTTTAATTTCAGTTAGTTGGTGTGTATAAATCATTTTTATGGCCATTTGTAAAACAAATAACAGCCCAATACATTAGCCCATGAGCCCACTTCTAGATCCGGCCCACCGGCTCAATATATAAGCTTAAAATCCCAATTTCTTGCCATTTACACAAAACTCAGAAAAAGGGGCAAACTCTTGCAAAATTTCGCCGGGGCCGCCGGAATTCGCCTCCCACGGCGGAGCCACCACTGCTCCGCCGCCGGCCACCACCTCCGGTGGCCGAAAAATTTAGAAAAATACATCATTCAAAAGATCTCGACCCCCCCCCCTCCCCGTTCTATTTCTCAACTCGGATTCTTCAAAAGCTAAGCCGATTTTCGTAGATCGACGGTCAAAGTTTCGGTCAAAGTTGGATATCCGGCCACCTTGACTTTTTCCGGTGAGTTTTTGGTCCTTTCTCTTCTCCTTACTTCCCTTCTCTCTTCCCATACCCCGTTTCCCAATACCCCGTCTCTCCATACCCGTTTCTTTGTTTTTTTTGTTTCTTTCTTCTCTGTTTTTTTCGTTGCTTTCCTTCTTCTTATTTTCTTCCCTGTTTTTGTTTCTGTTTTGGAGTGGGGTAAAACGATTGGATGGGCTGTTTATAGTCAACATTGGAGGGAGTATGGTGTTTGTCTTTGATTTTTGTCGTTGTTAGTTTGAGACGATGACTGGGCTGTGAACATTTTGTTTGTTGAAGCAGTGGCGATATTGAGGCTGCGACGAGGGAGTATGGTGACGTTTGGTGTGATATAGGGGTTGTGATGATAATGATTTTGATGAGGCGAGGGCGAGGCAGTGGTGCTATGATGCCTGAGGCAATGATGACAGAAAACTGAGACTATGAGGGCTATTGACGTTGAAAACTGGTTGCTCGTGGTGGAATTGGAGCAACGAGGTAGTGATAGTGATGCGAGGCAGCAGTTTAGACGCAGCGGCTATGGAACTTTTCCACGGGTTATATGTCGTTTTGCCTCGTTTATTCTAGTTCCTTGTGGTGTGAAATTATCCCCCTGGTCTTTGTTTATAATCCGAGCTTGAATAGATGTTTGTGCGCTCAATTCTTGTGTAGTTTAATTGAAATTCAGTTTACAAGTTGTCATTAGTTCATAAGTTAGAACGGATTTGTGGGAAGGTCGGCCCGGGAAGTAGTATTTAACGATGAAATTACATGTCCTAACACTGTCATTGTCTTAGCTTATTAATCTTAATTGGACTAGAGTACTGTGTGGCTGGTTTTTTATGGTGGAGTTGTATTAGATATGTCGAATCGTGCTTTGGATATCAGTTTTTGAAAGCCTGTGAGCATTTGTTTGCGATTAATACATCAGAATCTGTTGTCATCATCTGTTTAAGCGTGGATTTGGTCAATACTTGTTCCTTCCTCACTTGTCAAGCCATGAAGTTGTGATTCTGTCTAGCATGTTTATCTGTTTAGTTTATTTTACTGCAACTCCTATTAGGCATGTATATAGGAAAGTAAGAAAAGCTGAGAAGGTGGTAAGTGTTAAGTGCAAAACTGATTTGCTATGGCAATTTGTCTCAATGACTTGCACTTGCTTAGCGGCTTAATCTCTGTTTGTCTAGACTGTTGAAGTTAAGTACAGTTTGGTATGTATAGTTGGTGCTAACAAGAAGTTTCATGCACTGTCTGTGTGGGTTTTCATGTTTTTAAGTATTGTTTTGTGTGGTAACTGTGAGGGAAGTCAAGTATGTATGTGATATGGACAAGCTGTTGGTTTCTAATTAGTTCTAAAACTTGTTCACTTAGCTGTAGCTTATTTTGCTTGCTGGAAGCTCTTGACATCTGGTTTTGTTCTAGTTTAGTTATAATTTAGGATCTGGTTGCCTTTGGAATAGTTTAGTTAGTTTGGGGGCTTATTTAGTTAGTCTAGTTTAGTTCTAGTCCTTCTAGTTAGTGTAATGAGTATTGGGGGGTCCTTTTAAAGGACCCTACTTGCATTATTTCAGCTTTTGGGGCTGCTTTAGTGGCTGAAACAGTGGCTATAGCTGCTGTACTTTTGCTGAAAAATAAGGGCCAAGTCCACACCCCACCTTTTAGCCCCCACCTTTAGCTATATATAGGAGCCTTTACTCCTCATTTAACACACCAACAACCAGCTGAAATAGCATTAAAATGGGGAGCAAAAACACTTGAGAAAAATAGTAAATCTTTGAAGAAAATATTTAGAACCAAAAGTCTTTGTATCAAGGGTCTTTTGGGGTATAAATATACTAGTTCTAAGAGTTAAAAAAGGGTCATAAGGGGTTGTTTAGTTGCTGTCCGGTGTCCTTGCTGTGTTCGTTTGCTTGGTTTAGCTAGTGGATCTACTTAGCCGTGCTCCAAGTCTCGTTATCTAGGTAAACACAAGTTAACCTTTGCATTTATTTTAGCCTTTTGGCCATGAAAAAATGAAGCAGCATGTTTGAAGTAGCGAAATTATGTTTATTGTGTTGCTAATGTCATTGAACATTATATCTTTGTGCTAGAATGTGATGAAAAAATACGGTTGAAAAATATATGCACATATGCATGTTTATAATTGATGTGGTTGAGTGATAGGTGTATAAATGAAAAATTGCTTAGGGAAAGCTCACAGACCCTTATTTTCTTGGAATTTAACATGTTTTAAAATCTGGATTATCTTTGAAAAATGGCCATGCAGTATCAATTCTTTTAATCGGGACTGATTCTAAAAATTTTGCGCATTCTGGCTGCTCTTGCAAAAATTTTAGAAAGTACATATACTTGCATAATTTTGATAAAAATAGCCAATCTTCAAACTCATTTTAACAGTTTGGACAAACTTTGAAATTGCTGGTTAAAATTGAACTTCTAAATGCAAAGTTATTCAAAGTGCAGCTTGAATGAATAGGCTTTAAATTTAGGTCGCTTTTCAAAATCTGGTCACATGTTAATTCATTTATATAGCCCTTATTTATACAATACAAAAAAAAAATATGGATAAAATTGCAAGACAAATTTTAAAGCAGCCTGCTTTTTGCAAAATGATTCAGGCCCATGTTTAATTTCAACAGCGCCAGTTTCTCCCTTTGCATAGACAGACCACATAGTAGCCCTTATCCAGTAAAACAGCCACAATTTAGATAAACAACCATATTTTGGCTTTCCTGTTGTTAAACTTTTAAACCAAATGTTACTATTTAATATTTAATACGATTAGGCAAATCAATAGGGATGATAAGATTTCCATCCGATGTAGGCATAGCGATAAGTGTGATTTGTGGTCCGCTTATTATACGAGAAAAGTAAAAATAAACCAACTCTAAATTATTATTTTTTTTGAAGTTAATTAAATTCTTTCAAATTCGTCCAGTCCTCCGTGAGGTTGGATAGGAATGACGCTTTAAGATTTTCTGTATCAAAGTATAAATTCAAATTAACGGCATTAATATAACAACCATATTTTAATGAATTTAAAATGCGACAATAAAGCAACTGTGCTTGGCACAGGACTCGAGGGTGCCTAATACCTTCCCGAGAGTCAACTGAGAACCTTACCCGAATCTCTAAACGCAGACCATTAGATGAGTCAGAGGTGTTCCAAGGTACCTTTTGGTGACTTGGCACACTTTAAACTATGTCAAGTGGCGACTCCGAGTTTCTCTAAATAATCTCGTACCTGTTGAACACCAGTCACGAGCCTTTATATAATAAACCGCGCAAACCAGCGCAGTTAATAAATTTTTTTTAGGGCGTGACAGCTTGGCGACTCCGCTGGGGAAACTAGAATCTCCGGCTTTGATAAAATTGTTGCATTTTAATTTATTAAATATTTGGTTGTTATATTCTTGCCGTTATCACATAAAAAGTTGAATGTTACTGCTTTGCTATTGTTGAACTGTATATAAACTGTCTTCTTCCACAACCCTCTGAGTCTTCTGGAACACTGCACATATGCACGCCAGTTTCGCTTTGTCGGCTGGAATTTTCTGTCGTGTCTTCGGGCACAAAAAGTTAACCTTGTTTTAGGTGGAGGTGCGTTGGGTTAGGCCGTTAGACGTTGTCGACCGGTACCCCTGAGGCACTTGCAAATGACTGAATCATTAGATCATGAACCCATTGAGTCACCTAGAGTTTGACCCGCTCCAATTTAGGTCGAATTATCTGTATATCATTGGATTTAGTGAGGTACGATACCCTAAGTACTGTACCTGTCTAGGCAGACTCCTTCTGTTCGAGTGGGCCTGCAGGGCCCAAGCATGCTATGTGTTGCATTTAGAAAGGCGTTATGCTGACCGTTAGTCGAGGAAAGCGGACTTATTTGGGAAAAAAATGAAAAAAGGACAAAAGAAAAGAAAATGAGGGAAAAGGAGATTGTTTTTAAGAGGGGCAATTTCAGATTTTTCAGAAAAATTTAGCAATTGTTTTGTCACCCTTTCATTGACAAAAATTTTTGAGTCAATTTTTCATGCCGTTATAACGACCAAGTTCATGTAAATTCAATCCCAATTTTTGTGTCATTGTCGTAGCCAATTTTTGACTTGAAAACAAAAAGAAAAAGAGTATCGGCAAGTATATTTAGTGTCGTTATAATGGCAAATTTTTTTAAAAAAAAATGAAGGAATTTTTTTTGTTATTATTATTGTCCGGGCTAGTCAATTTTAAATATTTTATAGGGTTTGGCCCGCCCCTTTTCAAGTTGTTCTATAATTTGTCCAAGTTTGCATAGTCCTAATTTTATTTTATTTTTTAAAAATAAATAGGTGACATGGCTGCATCGTCGTCTAGAGTAGGGAAGAGGAAATTTCCCGAGGGTTATACGCCACCAGCCATTAGGATGATTGATGAGGCACCTCTCGATTTGAGGAACTGGTGGTATAATATGAGCGATTCAAACCGGATGAATGTCAATGGTAGGATGGGTGAGATGTCACATCTTTTGAGACCCGGGTTTCCCCCGCGCCGGGAGCTAATTAATGTCTTGATTCAGCATTGGGAGCCGTCTCAAAACACCTTTGTATTCCATGGTTTCGTGATGACCCCCACGTTAGAGGAGATTGCAGGATTAATTAAGAAAGAGTTGGGCAAGCAATGCATAGTGCCTCGATTTGTACGTAGGGAGGAGTTCTTGACATACATGCATCTGCGCCAGGATACACAGACTGATGTATCGTCAGGATTTGTCAGTTTGGACTATCTTTTTTGCTCGTTATGGGAAGGCTGACGGTTACACGACATATCTACCAGAGTTCGACCTCAAATGGGGGTATAAGGAGTGGCTTACATTCAGGGCAAATGCATTTGTTCTCGCTTTCTTGGGTACCATGGTCTTTCCATCGGGAAATGGACAAATATCTATCCATCTCAGCTGGGTGATGAAAGCTTTATTTGGAGGATTGCGAGATGTCACTATTGTGCCCATGATTCTGGGTAGTATCTACCGTGCTTTGACCCGATGCAAAGAGAGAAAGGACCAATTTTTCGAGGGTTGCAACCTGATGTTGCAAGTTTGGTTCATCGAGCACTTACTGGGGCGTTCTGACCCTGCACTACTCCCCGATGCGCCCAAATGCCATTTGGGCACCCATCACTGGCGCATTAGAGATGTTGTCTTACCGGTGAGTGTAGATGATTGGACATAGTATGTGGAGGCGCTTACTTCAGAGAGCATCCGGTGGCAGGTTAGCTGGTTCCCTTCGGGAGAGGTAGTTTATGGTTGTGTCGATTATGATAGCAGGAACCATCCATTTCTTGTACTTTTTGGTCATAGAGGTACTGAGCCTTATTACCCTACACGTGTGCTGCGACAGTTGGGGCGTGTTCAGGATGTCCCAAGGGTTGAGGACGTGAGTAGGTACTCCTCCGAGCCTATTACTTTTGAGTTCCCTGAAGCTAGGCAGTGGTGCGATCTCTGGAAGAATATGAAGAGTATGCCCCGTACCACACAGATCTCGGATCGATACAGGAGCATGGCCACCCCTGAGTATGTTTTCTGGTATGGTCGGCAACATGTTTTTGTAGCCCTGCCTACAAAGCCAATCAAAGGACTGTCGACACCCATTTTTCCACTGACCCCTGTAAGGGTTCGAAACATGGCTCGACTTATTGGAACTCACGGGTAAAGACTTGGAGTCGCCACCTAACATATTTTTTAACTAGGCGTATTAGGGCACCTATTTTATTTCTAGCCAATTTTATAATTAATTTTGAAACTTAGTCTACAAACCAGAATTTCTAGGTAAGAGGTTCAGGTTAACTCGAGGGGAAGGGATTAGGCACCTCTCGAGCCCCACCAAATGTGGTTACCGGCCGGACTTAAAATTGGGATTTTAAGAATTATGAAATAATAAATAACTAACTAAGAATAGGCGAATAATCATGGATATAATAATAAAAGATATTCAAATTCACTAATTGGTTTTTCCTTAAAGAATTGCACCTCGCAAAAGACAAATAAAGTTAAGTCAGCAAACAATAATGATAATAATAATGATGCAATAATAATGAATAATAAAATGAAGGAGAAAATGAATTTTTTATGAAATTCTCGTCTTTTCATAATTCCAACCCGATGTACCTCGTAAAAAATTGTAAAATATGAATTAGTATGATAATTAGTAATAATAACAAATACTAGCAAATAATAATGAAGTCAACAAAAAGGGTCCTCCTCCAAAATAATTCGTCGTATTTCATCCAATTTCACCTCGCAAAAAATACGAAGAAAATAAGTTAGTGAGTAATAATAATAATAAAAATAATAAAAATAATGATTAAAAAAATAAGAATGATAATAATAATAACGATAATAGTAATAATAATGAATAATGATAATAATAATAATAAAAAGTCCTTTTCTTCTAAGTATTTTCTTCAAAGCTAGGTCGTCTTCCATCCGAATTTACCTCACAAAATACAAGTGAAAGAGTTAGTAAATAATAAGTAATATTGATAATAGTAAAAATACAATAATAATGATAATAATAATATTAGTAGGTAATAATAATAATGAAAATAATGATAAGGTAATAATAATAATGAAAATAATGATAATAATAATAATAGTTTTAAAATGAAGGGTAAGGGGATTTTTAAAAGTGTCGGCTCGGAATATGTATTGCGTCAAGAAGAGGTTAGGGATGTCGGTACGGCTGCAAACACGGAGCCGGTCGTGTTGCCATGCCAAGCACTTTCGATCCCACTACTCCGCTATCGCTTACTTTGCAAAATGATATGCATCGCCATCGCCTTTTTGTTTTAGGAACGTGGGAATGGAACTGTTTGTCCATTCAAATCAATAGGCCTCAAATAAATAATTATTTTCCTTGGCCGTGATCAATGTAATATCCGTCAATTCACCGTAAAGCTCCAAATAAAAATATTTTCATAGGCCATAAATAAAGAATGCCAAGCTTAATAGCCAGTGAGAATCGAGGCACATTAAGAGTGAACAAAGCCTCATGTAACACATTGATCGTGGCAAACATCCAGTGTCCAAGGAAATGATGATATCAATTCATCTGAAACGCCAACTATTGATGAGCTCTATATAGATGGTGTCGCCTCGCAAAAGAAGACAATTAGTTAGTAAAAAGTACACCACCCCAGAGGTGTGGCGTTATGTAAGTTATCAATCACATATTCTATCTAGTCGGCTAGAGTGAAGAAAATAGTTCAAGCATGCAAAGATGTCACTTGAATAAAGTAATTAAATTATGTTATTGATTAACAACGGTTGGAAGTCATAGTTAAGATACCACATAAACGACTAATCATTGAAGAATATTGCGAAGGCAAAGAGTTGAGTAACAGAATAAACAAATGCTAATGTCCAAATTCATTAGAATAAATATCTCCCATAGTATTATGTATATTTTAAGATTAGCACCTAAGACTAAAGTATTAGAACAATGAACAGAGAAAGGACATTTTATATCTCATCAATTACTTTCTAAAACTCATGGCTTCCAATTGTTTAGGAGAATATAAACTCATCGAATCTTGAACAAAATAAATAGAATAGTGATGTACATCCTATACTAAACAAAGTTCTTAAAGTAAAGATTACCAAATCATATTAACATGTAAACCACGATTAAACAAATACAGTCTTACCACCAATGAAATCCCAAAGTCACAATATACACTCATCCGTTTTCATTTTTTGCATGGATGTCTAATGGATTTTAGAGCCAAAGAATTGGTTGATCTATTTGGTGGAGATGGACAGGAAGGCTACCGACGATGGAGGCATTGTAGAGGAGGATGAGGAGTTTCGAAGGGAGCAAAAAAAATGGTGCAGAGGTGCTAAGGTTATATATGACCTTGGTCCTTAAAAGATAATAATGGTCGATACAAGGAGGTTCAATTTAGTTTTACGAAGTAAAATGCACGAGAAAATGAATAGAGCAGTGGGGTGAGGATAGAGGCTTGGAATCGTGAGAGGGATAAGATCAAAAGATGTCTATGCAGCTTGTGTACTGTGGAGATGAAGATGTGGGGGTGGTCCTCCGTTGGAGTGGTGCCAGAGATCAAGATGGGATCCTGCGCAGTACTCTGTATGTATGTGAAATAAGAGGGAGTTGATGGTGTTGTGAGGAAGAAGAAGGGTGTTGAGGAGATTGGTTTTGTGTACTGTATGTATCCAGGGGAAGAATAAGCCTGTAATAGGGAAGATAAAGAGGGGTTTCGGTGGGGTCTGTTGCGTGTAGAAGTGTGTGTTATGTTGTGTATGTATTGTGTAAAGTATAGTCGGGGAAGGATACTTGGCGTGGGGAAGAAGAAGGTGTAAGGATGGTGTATGTATGGTCTGATCCGTTTTTTCCCTCCCTGGTGTGTATTGTAGGGGTGTATGTATATAGGTGAGGGAGGAGAGATCCATTGGGTAAGTGATAGAAATTAGGGAGATTGATTGTGATGATTTTAGGAGTAGATTGAGGGATTGGAGCTTGATCTTTGGGGTCTGATTTTGGGGAAGTGTGAGAAAGGAAATTTGTTTTGGAATTTTTTATTCAAAAGAATTAAGAATTATGGGAAATGTATTTTGTTCGATATTTGGTCCAGGTTCAAAATGAACGTAATTTGATAAATAGAAATAAATAAATAAATAAAATAATGAATTTTTTGGAAGAGATTTTGAATTCAAAAATGGATGAAAAGTTATAAGAAAATTTGACATGAATACTATAATTAGGCCGGTATTTAATTTAAAGGTGCAAGATAAAAGATTTTAATAAAATATACGTAAATTATATATAAAAGAAAAGAAATATGCACACATAAAACAATTGGGGTCAACTTAAGTTAAATACGTATAAATATTCACAAATAATTATGAAATTTTATTTATGCAGTAAATTACACAAATAACCATAGTTTCGTAGATAGCCTAAATAATGCAAATTACATAATATAATCACAATTAAGTATATAACGTATAATTAGTGGATAATCACAGGTAAATGTATGTTTCCTAATGCAGATTTTGTTCAAACAGTCAATATTATACCTCTAAGCTAAATATAGCCAATTATGGAAAAAGGAGGGACAAAATTGGGTGTCAACAGCTGCCCTCTTTGCCCGGGGATGATGAAAGAATCTTCGGGCAAAGATAGTTGACGGAGTAGCCAATTTTGTCGCGACGGACAGACAAGGAAAATGAGAGTTTTGGGGGTGTTTCGGCCGAACCCCGGTCTCTGAGTTGCCTACATATCTCGGGTTTCACGAGAATCAGGCCGTGTGTAGTTCTAGAATGGCATGTTGCCTGTGTGAGATGTTTATGACGCACGATTTTAGATGTCAAGAGTAAACTTGTCGGAGTATGTAAAGCTTACATTTGTGTATGCTTTGCCTCTTGGCGAGAAAACTGATTGAAGAATAAAGCGGAGGCACTATCGAAGACGAAATATCATCAATAGATCGAGCGTGGGAAAAGAGCTCGTAATCATCCTAGTTATAAAGATGCGGTGCACGACACACCCATAAAGAGAAGTTTATACGGACATAGTTTCCACTTCATCTCGATAAATGAGTCATCTTGCCTTCAATATTGTCTCGATCAAATTGGGGAATATTGAGAAGCGAAACACGATGTATGCGCACGATTCAAATAGATGGGCACAATTAAGCACGAAAGTACGCACGATTGACACAGACAGGCTTGAATATGAAAGAACACAGACTGGCATGCAATCAGGGAAAGATTAGGTAGATCACTGGTGTGAGTAGGGAAATATAGATTTAAGTACTTTGGAACTCGACAGGAATAGATAGTTTGTGGGTATAGCAAAAGCATTGTCTGTAGGACTAAGTTTCTTGAATTGGGTTTTGGTATGATGCCTTGTATGTATTTGAGGTTTTATTGCGGTTGCACAATTTCGTATGTGGTAGTGACTTTCGGGGCAAGTATGGAAGTATAGGAATTAGCTCAAGGGTCTGTCAAGGGTCGAAGAATGTCCTGCAACAAAAGTAGGATAAGCGCAACCAAAGATGATGATAAAGTAAACTCCCTGTAAAGTTGAGCTCTCCTTTGTCATGTAGTTGTCTAGTCTGTTTCCAGGTGCTTTGAGTGTTAGGAAATATATGCTTCTCCTCTGGGGATATTCATTTACGTGCATCTTGTCAGGAGATAATTATTTGTTGTGTCGGGTTGTATACCTTGGAACACTGTCTCGCTGTTTCCTGCAATAAAATGTGAGTTTTTGCAGATAATATTTGTAAATGTAAAATGGACTTTCCTGTCGTTGGATTGTCAACTGTCAATGTGTCGTGGTTTTTCGTTATGAGATATTTGTGTATCATAAGTGCCTGCTCGTCAAGAGCTATTTTGCCTGCTCGTCGGGAACTTATTTTGCCTGCTCGTCAAGAGCTATTTTGCCTTCTTGTTAGGAGCTTTTGCCTGCTCGTCAAGAGCTATTTTGCCTCCTTGTCAAGAGCTATTTTGCCTTCTTGTCAGGAGCTTTTGCCTGCTCGTCAAGAGCTATTTTGCCTCCTTGTCAAGAGCTATTCTGCCTGCTCGTCAAGAGCTATTTTGCCTTCTTGTCAGGAGCTTTTGCCTGCTCGTCAAGAGCTATTTTGCCTCCTTGTCAAGAGCTATTTTGTCTATCGCGCTGGGCTGTGTACCTTGCGAACAAAATTAAAGTGCATGTCGCCGGGCTATGTACCCTGCGAACAAAAATAAAGTGAAGTGCTAAAAATAAAATGTCATTATCCTATCTGCAACGCCGCTAGGAAAGTCGTCGTTTTTCTGCTTTTATAATGCTTTCATGAATGTTGGGCCTTTGGTTAAGTTTTCTTCGAGAGCTCCCAGTTTCTGTACTTCGTCTCTCTTGAAATTTTTGAGGGGACCTCAAAAATTTCTGCCCCAGTGTCAGCTTGCGTCTTTTGGGAATTTTTGAGGGGATCCTCAAAAATTCTGCCCCAGTTTATTGCCTTTGATAGATATCATATCATGGTAGTGCCTGCAAAATAAATAAAAATACGTGTGTATGTCCAATTCTAAGGCGGACGAGCCTATTGAAGTGGTGCCTGCAAAATAAAATATGTGAGTTTGTCCTATTTTAAGCCGGATAAGGCTGATTATAGTAGTGCCTGCAAAACAGAGAGAATGAGTATGTCCAATTCTAAGGCAGACGAGCCTATTGTCATATTCTAAGCCCGACTGGGCTAGCCATCATATTATAAGCCTGACGTGGCTGATCGTCGTATTTTAAGCCTGACGTGGCTGGTAATCATATTTTAAGCCTGACGTGGCTGGTCGTCATATTTTAAGCCTGACGAGGCTAGTCGTCATATTTTAAGCCTGACGTGGCTGATCGTCATATTTTAAGCCTGACGTGGCTAATCGTCATATTCTAAGCCTGACGTGGCTAAAGTGTTATCATGTCCGTTGTGATTGCCTGCTAGTCTTGCGTTTGTATTGAAAAATCTGCTCTCAAAGAAAGATTCGTTAGTCGAAAAAAAGTGGTTGCATTGCACTGAACACCAGTGTGTCGGCTTGAATCTGCATTCGTCCTTTAGTGTGATGATTGAAGACTCTGATTGTGTGGGTACTTGCATACTTATACTGAGGCTTGGTGTTTGAATTTTGTCGGGTTTGGAAGTTGTCCAAAATTGTATTTGTCTTGGGTTATGCTGGGGTGTCTTCATGTTTCTTGCTTATTTTGATGGATTGGTAGAAAGTGTAGTTGTGGCTCGAGAGTTTTGCAACTTCCATTTGTTGGTTCTTGTTGCATCTTTTTTTTTTTTTTTTTTTTTTTTTTTGCCTTGGTCAATCAGACTCTGGATTTTTGCATTTCGGTGCTAGGTATTTTGCGGTGTCAGGGTATTGAATGTTTGAGTGACGAGTGTAGATTTTTGTTGGATCGAAATTCGAAATAGGTCTCTAGGGAGTAGTTCGTTTGTTGGTTGCAATATCTTTTGACTTAGCTAAAGGAGTAAAGGTGTGAGGTTTGTCTTTTCGTCTGTCCTCAATTGTGTCGGGCCTGATAAGGTTGTTGTTGAAAGTCTGGACAGAGGGAGGTTGTTTATTGTGTAAGTCGGGTGTAGGGTGAGATTGTGAGTTTTTCTAGTTTCGATTGTATAGTGATTGGATTTGTTTCTTGCGGCTCTTGTGTGGGTATAATGCCAGCTGATTCTGGTTCGTTAAGTTGTACTTAAGTGGGATTGGGCTTATCTGAGTTTTGTTGGTGTCCTATGCTGGTGGTTTGAAAGACTTTATTTCGGAATTAAATGTTATCAGCTTGGCTTGCCATTTCAGCTTTTCTGAATGCAGATTCTTGACCAATTTCGGTGTTCAAGCGTAAAGCGACTGTAATAGAGTGATAAAATGCGCAAAACCGTGTTAGGACATTTAGCAAATATTTGATGCAAAACAACACATATAGCTTAACAGAATGCCTAGACCGCGGATTTGCACTTGAATTTCAGAGACTGACGAATTGCATAGAGGTTGAAAGATTGCTTGGGTGCTTTATGTAGCAGTGAAGACAAGGATTCTTTTGTTAAATGACTGATGCTCGCTTGAGTAGAAGATGGGTCTGGTCAGATCTTAATCAAAAGTTGACAAGGATTTCAGGTAAGGGGTATATATATATATGACTGAGAAGGAAGTTGGCTTTTACCGAACACCAAGACCTTAGTGCATTTGTCATCCTTTCTCGCAAATTTGGGTGTCATGATGCCCATGTGTCTTTGAGAGAAATACTCAATGTCTCTCATACTTGTCAACCGACTGCTGTAATTCAATATTTGTCTTAGCTTTTGCTTGTCAGGTAGATTTTGTCGCCAAGAGACCATTCTTAGAACATTGCTTCATTCAAGACTGTTAAAATTAATTAATGGTTTTGCAAGTGTCTCAAATAGCTTCATCTTGAGATCAACGTCTCGTCCCACACTTGCTAGTTGGTAGGTATATGCTTCTAATACTCAGCAAGAGCTTCTAGCTCCGTCATATAGTGGAATCTTTGTTATGACGCCTTTGTGTTCTTTTCCAAATTGAATCAGCCTGCTGATTTTGGTGGTTATGCATAAACCTTTGTATCACCAAACGTGTTCCGATCATTTCTCACTTCCTTATTACCTTGTGATAATACTTTGAACGTCTTTTCGGCCATGAAAAGTTGCAAGTTTGGAAATATTTTGGATCGCTTTAAATGTATTACAATATGGACTAGACCGACAAAATGATCCTCAGACATTGTGCCAAAACGAAGTATTTCGGTAAGTCATGTGTGCCTTTGAGTTTGACCAACAGATCTCTTCCCCTGTCAATTTTCTGCTTTGGTTTGTATAGTGCCTACTGTTACAAACTCTTCTTGCTTTGAAAAATCCTTGATAAGTGCGCTTTTCTTGCGCAAATATTCTGCCTTGGTATTCAACTTAAGCCAACATTTTGGATAATAGGTTTTGAGTTCATAAGGGATAGGGAATTATCAAGACATGCAAAGGATTTCTGATATCATGATTTGGGCATAGAGTAAGGAGATGTGGTGTCTTGGTAGGAGATTAGATTTGGGAAGGGATTGACTTAGGTTGAAAGAGACCTAGAGCAATCAAGCAATTTTATGCAATGCACACATATCAAATAAGAAATGCATTCTATAATATAAAGGACCGTTTTACGCACGATGATTTGAAAAGCGCTTTTGTGCCACATGTATCATTTCATTTGCTACAAAATGCGGAGTCTAAAAGAGAATATTGCATTTACTGAACATTGGTCTTTATTACAATGGTTGATATTGAAGGAAAAGACTAAACATTATTGGGAGATTAAATCATGGCCAGTTGAACATCTTTCATGTTGATCCATCCCTACAAAATTCATCTTCTTCCTCTTCGGACGAATCTTCGCTAGACGAACTTGCCCCTGACGAATCCCCTTGGAAGATGATATTGTCTGCATCAGTCAAGAGTCGAGATATGTCGAAAGTGAAGTTTTTCAACATTTCCCAAGACTTTCTTCCTTTCTCTTCTATTACTTTTTCAGCCACAGAGTTCATTCCTTCGCTAGCCCATACACCGATAGACTCTATGCGTTTTGTCAAGAGTTCTGCCTTATTGCGCCATTTGTCTTTTTCTTCGTTCTTTGGTTCGAGCAAACCTTGCTTTTTCACTATTTTCTCTCGTGCCTTTGCCAGTTGTTTGTGTAGCCTCTTGCATTCAGATTCCAATTCATCGGCATTTCTTTTCCTTTTCTTTGTTGCTCTTGGTTGAACTGCCTTTGCTATGTCTTTCCTTAGCCAGTCTGGATAATCTTCATCATAGCCTGCATCAAATCTGTCTCGTCCAATAGTCTCAAATTCCATTCGATGCCTTGCTTTCCAAAGTTCTAATATCTTGTCTTTGAATGGTATTACCCCCTCTGAAAATATCAGCTTTGAAACTTCTGATGTCTGCTATTTGGGGTACAATCTGCTTTCTCCCCGCTTGTCTAAGTGCCCTTAAAGGAGTGTATGGGTAAACTCCTCTAAAGCCCATTAAGATGAGAAATGAGTCTCTTTCGGATCTTGTAATTACCGTTGTGCTGGGAAAGTAATCAAACATCCATTGTATGTCTTCATATGTCAACTGAGAAAGCCTGTGGTGCCAGCCTTCGGTGGTTGTTGGCCGGTCCCACTTTTCAAGAGCATTGTCCATGCGGGCGGTATGGGTGAAGAGGTAATTCTCTCTTGGTATGGGGTGGAAAGCTTGGTCTATGTTGTTCATCCTTTGCAAATGTTCTATCAACCAAGTTTGCAAAAGCAAATTGCAACCTTCGAAGAAACCAGCTCCCTTCTTGCATCTTTCTAAAGCTCGGTAAAGTTCTGCAACGATCATAGGTACCAAAGTATATTTCTTGTCAAAATATTTGAGTATGACATCAGCGATTGATACTATGCAAACATCGACTCGTCCTTTGTGTTGTGGGAACACGACAGTCCCTAAAAACTGGTGACAAAAGCAAGTACTCTCCGCTCTTGCCACTCTGCCTGGTTAATGCTGAAATAGTCTTCAGCTTCTTGAAATGCTTCTCCATACCCAAATTTGATGTATAGGGAAGTTAGAGAAATTCCCGATTGCCGTATACTGTCTGTGCATAATTCGGGCTTAAGCCCTACCATTTCGAAGAACAATTCGGCTGTAGTGTTCTCAGGCATCAAGACTTCTTCACTTTCGAATGGTAATTGAGTTAACCCGCCTATTTCCTCCAGTAGTGGTGTCAACTCTACACTCCCAAAGTGAAAAACTGCTCGGTCTGCATCCCAATAGTGTATTGTTGCTTCTACTATCCCTTTCATTGTCGTGTGCTCCATTAGTGAAATCAGGTTCCCAAACACCACTTTAACTCGGTCTTGTTGATCTATGCTTAAGTTTCCCCACCAATCTCTTAGCAACTGAGGGACTTCAACAACCATATCAAATGTTCTAGTGGCCATGATCTTTTGGAAAAGGTGAAGGACGATAGGAAAAGGAAGAAGAAAATGCCTAAAATTTGCTTTATTACAAACAAATGATCAACGTGTGGCACAAGCTTTTGAAAATAATGCAGCAGAGAATATGAAGAGATGTGTCGTTGTGGATTGAGAATCCTTTAGACACTTTAGAAGGAAATTGCTAATGGACTCGTGACATGCCAAGGATGTCAAGTCCTTATATAATGCTTAAAGGATAAATGTGCGTTATGCGTCATCCCGTCTATCAAGCGGTTATTTCTGCTTCAAATTGGGCATTTAATGCCTTTTAGGTTACCTTTTGTGCCTTTGAATGGTTTTGAATGCAGAATAATTCCCATAAACGGTCTACATTTACACGTTCAATCCTTTAAGTATATGCTAATAAATCATGATTAACACTTTTTAAGGCAAAAAACCCGTTCATATTGTTTGAACAAGTTGGCCTATTAGACTTGAGAACAAGTCGACTAATGATATGTCATGATGCATGATTCCTAGCATTGCTACTAAAGAATGAAGTTGGCTAGACCGAGGTTTATTATCCTCCTAAGCGGACAACTCAGGAGTGGGAACGTCTCGGGCCAAATAGGTTCCAAGTTGTTCCTCCTAAAAGGAGACTTTTGTGAGGGAAGAGGTGGTCGTAACCACCGCACGATTTAGAAACTTGCCAGGAGCGGCGGAAGGTATGCATGATATGTACAATTTTAAAAAAATGCACAAGTTTCGAAAGAAATGCATATGTCTTGTAAAATGATTCACACATATTGAAGTATTTCGTAAAATGATTTTGGAAGGATAAGAACAAAACAAATGCATTAGTTTCAAAAGATAGGATTAATATAAACTAGACAAATATTAAAAATCATAAAAAAAAATGCACATATTAATATTTTACAAAATAAGTTTTTTTAAAAGGGATAACAAAACGAACGCACATTAGTTTTGAAAAACAGAGTTAATAGAAACTAGACAATATAATGAAAAAAGAATTAAATCAAGTGAAATTGTTTTTAAAAGATTTATCAATTTTATAGAAAGGGTGCACATATTGAAGCATTTCAAAAATGATTTTAAAAAATGAGTAAAAAGAGAAAACGAAACAAACAAGTTAGTTTTAAAAAAAAATAGGATCATGGAAATTAGACAAAAAGAATTATGAAGTGAAATTGTATAAAAGAAAAAGATTTTGCAAAATTTATGAAAGATTAGAAAATAGTAGAAGTGTTGGACGCTTTGTAAAGAACCTTCCAAGAGTGGGTTTACTAGACAAGAACATGATTCCCTCAGGCGGACAACCAAGGGGTGGAAACGTTTAGAATTGTTGGTTGTACCACGGACCAACTTATCCCAACCGTCCCCCTAAAGGGTTTTTTGAGAGTGAAACGGCCGTGAGATCCACGTAACCGTTTATGGTGTGTGCAAGTTTAAAAAATTCCAGGAGTGGAGGAAATATAAATAAAATAACAATTACAGTTAATAAAGAAAACACAAATAAAATAGAAAACTAAACTTCAAACCTGCAAAAGGAAAAGAAAGAAATATTAGTTTTGAGAAATAACGAAAACGAGAAAATAAATGCAAAGAATCCCAAAAAGTCTGTTATGGTTTGAACTTCGATTTCCCCAGCGGAGTCGCCATTCTGTCGACACCCATTTTTCCACTGACCCCTGTAAGGGTTCGAAACATGGCTCGACTTATTGGAACTCACGGGTAAAGACTTGGAGTCGCCACCTAACATATTTTTTAACTAGGCGTATTAGGGCACCTATTTTATTTCTAGCCAATTTTATAATTAATTTTAAAACTTAGTCTACAAACCAGAATTTCTAGGTAAGAGGTTCAGGTTAACTCGAGGGGAAGGGATTAGGCACCTCTCGAGCCCCACCAAATGTGGTTACCGGCCGGACTTAAAATTGGGATTTTAAGAATTATGAAATAATAAATAACTAACAAAGAATAGGCGAATAATCATGGATATAATAATAAAAGATATTCAAATTCACTAATTGGTTTTTCCTTAAAGAATTGCACCTCGCAAAAGACAAATAAAGCTAAGTCAGCAAAAAATAATGATAATAATAATGATGCAATAATAATGAATAATAAAATGAAGGAGAAAATGAATTTTTTATGAAATTCTCGTCTTTTCATAATTCCAACCCGATGTACCTCGTAAAAAATTGTAAAATATGAATTAGTATGATAATTAGTAATAATAACAAATACTAGCAAATAATAATGAAGTCAACAAAAAGGGTCCTCCTCCAAAATAATTCGTCGTATTTCATCCAATTTCACCTCGCAAAAAATACGAAGAAAATAAGTTAGTGAGTAATAATAATAATAAAAATAATAAAAATAATGATTAAAAAAATAAGAATGATAATAATAATAACGATAATAGTAATAATAATGAATAATGATAATAATAATAATAAAAAGTCCTTTTCTTCTAAGTATTTTCTTCAAAGCTAGGTCGTCTTCCATCCGAATTTACCTCGCAAAATACAAGTGAAAGAATTAGTAAATAATAAGTAATATTGATAATAGTAAAAATACAATAATAATGATAATAATAATAATAATATTAGTAGGTAATAATAATAATGAAAATAATGATAATAATAATAATAGTTTTAAAATAAAGGGTAAGGGGATTTTTAAAAGTGTCGGCTCGGAATATGTATTGCGTCAAGAAGAGGTTAGGGATGTCGGTACGGCTGCAAACACGGAGCCGGTCGTGTTGCCATGCCAAGCACTTTCGATCCCACTACTCCACTATCGCTTACTTTGCAAAATGATATGCATCGTCATCGCCTTTTTGTTTTAGGAACGTGGGAATGGAACTGTTTGTCCATTCAAATCAATAGGCCTCAAATAAATAATTATTTTCCTTGGCCGTGATCAATGTAATATCCGTCAATTCACCGTAAAGCTCCAAATAAAAATATTTTCATAGGCCATAAATATAGAATGCCAAGCTTAATAGCCAGTGAGAATCGAGGCACATTAAGAGTGAACAAAGCCTCATGTAACACATTGATCGTGGCAAACATCCAGTGTCCAAGGAAATGATGATATCAATTCATCTGAAACGCCAACTATTGATGAGCTCTATATAGATGGTGTCGCCTCGCAAAAGAAGACAATTAGTTAGTAAAAAGTACACCACCCCAGAGGTGTGGCGTTATGTAAGTTATCAATCACATATTCTATCTAGTCGGCTAGAGTGAAGAAAATAGTTCAAGCATGCAAAGATGTCACTTGAATAAAGTAATTAAATTATGTTATTGATTAACAACTGTTGGAAGTCATAGTTAAGATACCACATAAACGACTAATCATTGAAGAATATTGCGAAGGCAAAGAGTTGAGTAACAGAATAAACAAATGCTAATGTCCAAATTCATTAGAATAAATATCTCCCATAGTATTATGTATATTTTAAGATTAGCACCTAAGACTAAAGTATTAGAACAATGAACAGAGAAAGGACATTTTATATCTCATCAATTACTTTCTAAAACTCATGGCTTCCAATTGTTTAGGAGAATATAAACTCATCGAATCTTGAACAAAATAAATAGAATAGTGATGTACATCCTATACTAAACAAAGTTCTTAAAGTAAAGATTACCAAATCATATTAACATGTAAACCACGATTAAACAAATACAGTCTTACCACCAATGAAATCCCAAAGTCACAATATACACTCATCCGTTTTCATTTTTTGCATGGATGTCTAATGGATTTTAGAGCCAAAGAATTGGTTGATCTATTTGGTGGAGATGGACAGGAAGGCTACCGACGATGGAGGCATTGTAGAGGAGGATGAGGAGTTTCGAAGGGAGCAAAAAAAATGGTGCAGAGGTGCTAAGGTTATATATGACCTTGGTCCTTAAAAGATAATAATGGTCGATACAAGGAGGTTCAATTTAGTTTTACGAAGTAAAATGCACGAGAAAATGAATAGAGCAGTGGGGTGAGGATAGAGGCTTGGAATCGTGAGAGGGATAAGATCAAAAGATGTCTATGCAGCTTGTGTACTGTGGAGATGAAGATGTGGGGGTGGTCCTCCGTTGGAGTGGTGCCAGAGATCAAGATGGGATCCTGCGCAGTACTCTGTATGTATGTGAAATAAGAGGGAGTTGATGGTGTTGTGAGGAAGAAGAAGGGTGTTGAGGAGATTGGTTTTGTGTACTGTATGTATCCAGGGGAAGAATAAGCCTGTAATAGGGAAGATAAAGAGGGGTTTCGGTGGGGTCTGTTGCGTGTAGAAGTGTGTGTTATGTTGTGTATGTATTGTGTAGAGTATAGTCGGGGAAGGATACTTGGCGTGGGGAAGAAGAAGGTGTAAGGATGGTGTATGTATGGTCTGATCCGTTTTTTCCCTCCCTGGTGTGTATTGTAGGGGTGTATGTATATAGGTGAGGGAGGAGAGATCCATTGGGTAAGTGATAGAAATTAGGGAGATTGATTGTGATGATTTTAGGAGTAGATTGAGGGATTGGAGCTTGATCTTTGGGGTCTGATTTTGGGGAAGTGTGAGAAAGGAAATTTGTTTTGGAATTTTTTATTCAAAAGAATAAAGAATTATGGGAAATGTATTTTGTTCGATATTTGGTCCAGGTTCAAAATGAACGTAATTTGATAAATAGAAATAAATAAATAAATAAAATAATGAATTTTTTGGAAGAGATTTTGAATTCGAAAATGGATGAAAAGTTATAAGAAAATTTGACATGAATACTATAATTAGGCCGGTATTTAATTTAAAGGTGCAAGATAAAAGATTTTAATAAAATATACGTAAATTATATATAAAAGAAAAGAAATATGCACACATAAAACAATTGGGGTCAACTTAAGTTAAATACGTATAAATATTCACAAATAATTATGAAATTTTATTTATGCAGTAAATTACACAAATAACCACAGTTTCGTAGATAGCCTAAATAATGCAAATTACATAATATAATCACAATTAAGTATATAACATATAATTAGTGGATAATCACAGGTAAATGTATGTTTCCTAATGCAGATTTTGTTCAAACAGTCAATATTGTACCTCTAAGCTAAATATAGCCAATTATGGAAAAAGGAGGAACAAAATTGGGTGTCAACAAGGACCCTATGATGAGGAGTGCAAAATAGAGGTGAGGATGGCGATGCACCGAGTAGATGTTGAGAAGGAGTACCCGGCTTTGGTCCACCGTCTTCGCACGGAGAGGGATGCCGCTCGAGCCGCCCAGTTTGAGAGTGAGGGTTCGACACATCAGCACCTAGATACAGTCAGACGACTCCGTGAATTGCACTCTGAGGCATTGGCAGTGAGGGATACCGATAGGGCAGCTTTAGCTGAGAGCAGGAGAAGGGAGGATTATCATCGTCAGGATGCCATGGATGCTCGAGCTCGACTCGACAGGGCACTGGAGCAGGGAGAACAGCTCAGGGAGCTAGCACAGAGCCGACTTCAGGATATACAGGCTGCATGACAGACTATCAGTGTAGTTTGTCGGCAGGTTTATGACTCTGCTGTATATGTTGCACAGGCTATCAGTGACTATAGGAGGTTGCCCGCGGAGGACCTACTTCCACATGTGCTTCCCTTCGTCACCAGAGTTGCAGAAAATTTGGCTGGATTGCGCCGCACCTTGGTGGAAGGCCCACCAGCAGATCCCGAGGAGCCGCCAGAGGAAGATCTCAACGAGCCATTTGAGTCAGATCCAGAGGAGCCAGCTGAGGCAGGGCCCGGATCACCTTAGCAGATATATGCCAGTCTGAGAAGATGCAGCTCATTGCCTTTTGTCATTCATTTAGCATCTTGGACAGATTGTAGCTTTTATTATGTATGGGTATTTCTATTTCGAACAGTCGGTCTAGTTTGTTTATTTTAATTTGTAGGAGTACTATTGTTGCCCCATGTTGTCGGAAGGCCAGTTATTGTAGTATTGTACTATTTCGGCATTTATAAACGGGAAATCAGAAAATCCAAATTGTGTCTCTTTATTTTCTTTAATGCATTTTTCAATTTGATTTTGGACCCCTCTTACATTTGAAAAAATGAAAAAAAAATGAATAAAAAAGAGAGAGAGACAGAGAGAGAGAGAGAGAGAGAGAGAGAGAGAGAGAGAGAAAAAATATAATAAAAAAAAAGAAGAGGAAAAATGGAAGAACAAAAAGAAAAGAGAGAAGAAGGAAAAGAAAATAAGGACCCGCTTTGTCTTGATTCGGGATGAGGCATAACGACCTTAGGCTTGTAGGCACGCTTTGCTCATAAAATATGGTGTTTCCTAACCTGTTTTGCTTGCAGACAAGACTAGATTACCAAAGATTTGGTGCAGCGCTCTGGCATCACCCCGCTCACACATAACTAAATCAAAGGGATCCAAAATTTCATTTGGCAACATGGCAACTGAAGGAGATAAATCGGATGCCGGTTCCGAGGAAAATGATAGGACGACAGAAGAGGCCCTGACTCAGAAGCAATTCCTGGAAGACATGCATCATGCGATAACCACGGGACGGGCACCCCCTCCCATGCCAAACCTCCTAGATGGGCTTGTGCCAATAGCTAGCCAGCGAGCACCAGGCACATCTACGGCGGTCGAGGATCCGACCTATCCCCCTGGTTTTGGCACTAGCCATGGTCCAACGAAAGAAGCTGAAGTGCGGCCTCATGCGCCGCCCCCACCACCTCCACCTCAAGGGCAGTATGGACAACATCCACCACAAGGGCAGTATGGTCCACCCCCACCACAGGGACAGTATGGCCCACCTGTCCCACAGGTTCCACCTTTTCGGGGCCCAGCTAGACCTGCTATGGCCAGGTCCAACAGCGAACCGCATCTCCAGGCTAGGGATCATCATTATGATCAGCACCATGAACCCAATTACCGACACAGTGACTCATATGATCAGGGGTCCCATCGCGAGTCTCAAGTTGAGGTTGATCGGTCAGGAAAGCTTGATGAGAGCGAGGTTCTGAGAAAGATGAAGGGCCTAGAACAAGCAGTAAGGACCATTCAAGGATATGGAGATCATACTAATATCTCTTTCAAGGATCTTTGTCCCTACCCTGAATTGCAATTGCCAGATGGGTTCATAGTGCCAAAGTTTGATCTATACACCGGGCAAGGAGATCCGAGGGTTCACATGAAGACCTACTGCAACAAAATGAGAGGGGTCAAGAAAGACAAACTGTTGATAGCCTACTTTTCTGAAAGCTTGAGGGGCGCAGCTGCCGAATGGTTCATGAGGCAAGATTTAACTAAATGGTTGTCATTTGAGGATATGGCGCAAGCATTCTACGACCAGTACAAGTACCACATCGAAGTTTTGCCAGATCGATCCTCTTTGGATGCGATAAAAAAGAAGCCAAGTGAAAGCTTTAGGGAGTATGCCCTCAGATGGCGCGAGCAGGCCGCTCGAGTAAGCCCTGCAATACCAGACGATGACATGGTTCGTTTGTTCATTGAGGCGCAAGATGAAGCGTTCTATGGTGCATTGATCGCCGCCTTTAGGAAACCATTTAGTGAAGTCGTCAAGATGGGAGAAATGATTGAGAGGGGAGTCAAAGCTGGCAAGATCGTGAGTCAGACTGCACTAAAGGTGACTACACAGGCTGTGCAGACCGGGGCAGCAGGGTTTGGTAAGAAGAAGAAAGAGGATGTATCCATGGTAGGGTCAGGTCCGCGAAAGTGGAACGAGGAGCGATACAGTCAACATAATTCATACCAAGCTCCACAAACACCCGCTTTACAACACTATTACCCACCACAAAATGTACAATACTCCATGCCTCCACCCCAATACTCTGTACATGCAGCACAGCCATATGCTCCAACATCCTATCCGCAATGGCGTGCCCCAGCCCCACAGCCTACATATAACACGCACCAAGCTCCCGCTAATCATTATCAGGCTCCGCCAAACCCTACCTACCGACCAAGAGGTCCTGCACGCTTCCGTCCAAGAGCTGAATTCAGGAAAGCCCGAGAGGAGAAAAAGAGAGAATTTACACCAATCGGAGAATCTTACACCAGTATCTTCGAGAAATTGAGAGCCTTCGATATGATAAAGCCAATTCAAGGAAACATGCAGCCCATTGGGAAAGTGGACCACTCTCGGCATTGTGAATACCATTCGGGCGCACCAGGACATGATACAGATGATTGTTATTATCTCAAGAAGGCAGTGCAAGATCTGATTGACAATAACCAAATTGTGATCGAAGATGTAGAAACGCCAAACATTAATCGCAATCCTTTGTCGGTCCATGATGTACACATGGTGGGTACATGTGAAGGGGGATTTGAAGACGAATCTGCAAGGCCAATAGTGTCAGTCGATGCTATAACAGTTGGAGTGGAAAGGATGCAACCAATTCTTTCAGTTGTGCCGGGGAAAGTGGGGCATCCTATCCACCCAAACAAGCCAGTGTTGACATTGAGAAGAGCCGTTGAGCGAAAGGAAGAGGTGGCTGAAAAACCAAAATTGGTGATCCAAAGGACCAACAAAAATGGAGAGGAGGCGGATTGTGTGGCCAAACCAAAATTGGTTATAAGAAGAGCACCCTGTGAGGATGATCAAAACAAGTTGTGTGAGCCTGTTGTCATAAAGAGTGCACCTCAGATTTCTATGAAAAACACTAATGCTGTCCCATGGAATTATGACAAGGCATTGGTAACATACAAAGGAAAAAAGGTTGTGGCGGAAACAACACAAGTTGGCGGTCTTACTCGTTTTGGGCGGTGCTTTACCCCGGAAGAGTTAAGAAAATCAAAGCAGGCTAGAGAAAATCAGGGCCCCATCAAGGAGCCTGTCACCGAGAAATAGGCAGAGGAATTCCTGAAGAAGATGAGAGTGCAAGATTACTCCATTGTGGAGCAGCTGAGGAAGACCCCTGCTCAAATTTCTTTGTTGTCCTTGTTGATGCATTCTGAGGCACACCGTCATGCTCTGTTGAAAATACTGAATGAGGCTCATGTCTCCGAGAAGATGACCGTCAGCAATCTTGAAGAAGTCGCAAGTCGTATCTTTGAGGTAAACAGGATCACTTTCACTGACGAGGAACTGCCAATGGAAGGCACTGGTCACAACAAAGCACTGCATCTACCTGTCAAGTGTGACAATTCTTATGTCACAAGGGTACTGGTTGATGGTGGGTCCGGTTTGAACATCTGTCCATTGTCTACCTTAAAGAGGTTGAAAGTCAACATGGACAAAATTCGGACAAACACCATGAGTATCCGCGCTTTCGATGGAGAGAAACGACAATCGATTGGTGAGATAGAACTGATATTGACAATCGGGCCCGTGGATTTTGCTATCGATTTCCAAGTTCTTGATATGGATTCGTCTTACAACCTGTTGTTGGGAAGACCCTGGATCCATATGGCAGGCGCAGTACAATCAACCTTACACTAGACTGTCAAGTTTGAATGGAATCGTGAGATGATCATGGTACACGGAGAGGGAGATTTGTCAATCTACAAGGATCCGTCTATTCCAGTTATTGAGGTCACTAATGATAGCCCAACTCTGATGTATCAAGCATTTGAAGCGGTCCATGTGGAGGAGGTTCTTGAAGGCAAGCCTTTACCCCAAGCAAGATTGTCAGAAGCAGCAGTCATGATGGCTACAGAAATGTTGAAGCACGGTTTCCAGCCCGGGAAAGGTCTCGGGGCAGCGCTACAAGGAATGTCGCGTCCAATTAGTCCACTTGGCATTCGAGGTACCTGGGGTCTGGGATACAAGCCCACAGCTGCAGACAGAGCAAGAGCTAGGAAGATGAAGAAACAAGAATGGTCTCTCGAGAAGCCTGTCGTTTGCCTCGCTCAATCTTTCACAAGGCCTAGTGGAGGCAAGGCCGCTTCCAAGAATACTGAGGAGACGGAAGAACAAAGGAAGCTGCTGTCAGACCTGAGGCACGTCTTTGGCATTAACATGGTGCAAACTGGCGAAGGACCTAGCAGTGCAGAAATCCAGGACATTGGCCCTGATGTGAAGCTGAAAAACTGGGAATCCATGCCTCTCCCCACTAGGAGGGGCTATTGGTAGCAAGCTTTTGTTATCCTTTCTGTATACTTGGTTATTCTAAGGGTTGTAATCCAAGTATATTTATTTTGCTCGTTATGATGTCAAACCCTTTTATCTTTCAAATTCAATGAAAAGCAAGACATTGCTTCTTGTCTCCTTAATCTATCTCTTTACTTTCCTGATTTTTGTTTTTTATTTCTTTCTGTAGCTATGTTTCTGACGGCCTTAATAACATGACATGCATGCTGAAATCACGCCCTGATCTAAACACACAGTTTAACTTGGTCGCATTGAACCAACCAGAAATAAAGGAAATTAATGATGGGAGGTGGAGTGAGTATGAAATGACAGTTGAGGAGGTAGACGACATGAAAGAGGCTCATACGGAAGAAATATTTGAGGAAGAATATGATGAGGAGAGAGCCGAGAGTGAAATAAATGGGGAATTAGAACAATTTGAAAATAAGCCTAAGTACAATCTGGATGACACAGAAAATATAAATTTGGGAAGTCCCGATGATGTTAGGGAAACCAAGATAAGCATGCACGCTCTACCGAAAGTGAAAAATAACATAGTCCAAGTTTTGTTTGACTATAGAGACGTGTTTGCTTGGTCATATGATGACATGCCCGGTTTGAGCACAGATTTGGTGGTTCACAAGTTGCCGATTAATCCTGGTTTCCCTCCGGTCAAGCAGCTTCGGAGGAAATTCAAGACAGAAATGAGTAAGAAAATCCATGAGGAAATCATGAAGCAACTATCTGCGAAGGTGATACAATCTCTTCAGTATTCCACTTAGTTGGCCAATGTTGTGCCGGTGCCGAAGAAAGATGGGAAGACAAGAATTTGTGTTGACTATCGAGATTTGAACAAGGCCAGTCCCAAGGATAATTTTCCTTTGCCTAATATTCACATTCTCATAGACAATTGTGCCAAACACGAAATTCAGTCTTTCGTGGATTGCTATGCCGGATATCACCAGATCCTCATGGATGAAGACGATGCACAAAAGACGGCGTTCACCACACCTTGGGGAACCTTTTGTTATAGGGTCATGCCGTTCGGTTTGAAGAATGCTGGGGCAACGTACATGAGAGCCATGACAACCGTCTTTCATGATATGATACACAAAGAAATTGAGGTGTATGTGGATGATGTGATAATCAAATCAAGAACAGCAGAGGATCATGTTAAAGAACTTAGGAAATTCTTTGAAAGGCTTAGAAGATACAATTCGAAGTTGAATCCGGCTAAATGTGCATTCGGTGTTCCAGCTGGAAAGTTGTTGGGTTTTATTGTCAGCAGGCGAGGCATTGAATTGGATCCTACAAAGATCAAAGCTATACAAGAGTTGCCTCCACCAAAGAACAAGAAAGAAGTCATGATTTTCCTCGGAAGATTGAACTACATCAGTAGGTTCATCGCTCAACTCACTACAACTTGTGAGCCAATCTTCAAGCTGCTAAAGAAAGATGCTGCAGTCAAGTGGACCGAGGAATGCCAAGCGGCTTTTGACCAAATCAAGCAATACTTGTCAAATCCACCGGTGTTGGTCCCACCAGAGCCAGGCCGACCTTTGTTCCTCTATTTGTCGGTGATGGATAATTCATTTGGATGTGTACTAGGTCAGCACGATTCCACAGGCAAGAAAGAGCAGGCCATTTACTACATGAGCAAAAAGTTCACGGATGATGAGTATGAACCTCTCAAGACATACTTTCCTGATGAAGAGGTTGGCACAATTGAGGAGTTGACTTCAGCAGATGATCATTATTGGAAGCTATATTTTGATGGGGCCTCTAACTCCAAAGGTGATGGTATTGGGGCTGTTCTCATATCTCCAACAGGACATTACTATCCGGCGGCTGCGCAACTTCGTTTCTGGTGTACCAATAATACGGCAGAATACGAAGCTTGCATCATGGGTCTACGCATGGCGATGGACATGGACATCAAAGAACTACTAGTGCTCGGAGATTCCGACCTACTCGTACACCAAATCAAGGGTGAATGGGAAACTCGAGATGGGAAACTCATCATGTATAAGCAGTATCTGGAAGATCTTTGCCAAAGATTTTATTCTATTGAATTTAGGCACATCCCAAGAATGCATAATGAGTTGGCTGACGCTTTGGCTACATTAGCATCCATGCTTAGTCATCCTGACCAAACTCACATTGACCCACTTGAGATTCAAGTCCGGGACCAACATGCTTATTGCAACATAGTTGAAGAAGAACTTGACGGTGAGCCATGGAACCTAGACATCAAAAACTACATCAAGAATGGAGAGTACCCGGCACTAGCTGAGAGCAATCAGAAAAGAACCCTCTGTCGTCTTGCAAACGGTTTCTTTCTGAGCGGAGGGATACTGTACAAGAGAACCCCAGATCTGGGACTGTTGAGATGTGTAGACGCACAAGAAGCCTCGAGAATTCTTAATGAGGTACATTCAGGAATTTGTGGGCCACACATTAATGGCTATGTGCTAGCCAAGAAGATCTTAAGAGCAGGTTATTTCTGGCTCACCATGGAGCGAGATTGCATAGGGTTCGTGAGAAGATGACACCAATGTCAAGTGCACGGCGATCTGATACATTCGCCTCCCTTGGAGCTTCACACAATGTCTGCTCCTTGGCCTTTTGCAGCATGGGGAATGGATGTCATTGGCCCGATAGAACCGAAGGCGTCGAACGGGCATAGATTCATCTTGATCGCCATTGACTATTTTACCAAGTGGGTGGAAGCATCGATATTCAAGTCAGTAACCAAGAAAGCTGTGGTCGACTTTGTCCATTCGAATATTATTTGTCGATTTGGTATCCCTAATACCATTATCACTGACAATGGGGCCAACCTCAACAGTCATTTGATGAATGAGGTATGTGAAAGATTCAAAATTGTGCATAGGCATTCCACGCCTTACCGTCCAAAAGAAAATGGGGCGGTCGAAGCAGCAAACAAGAATATTAAGAAGATCCTTCGAAAAATGGTGCAAGGATCACGAGATTGGAATGAGAAGTTGCCATTCGCTCTTCTGGGTTATCGTACAACTGTGCGCACCTCAATAGGTACAACTCCATATGAATTGGTGTATGGGACCGAAGCAGTCATTCCGGCAGAAGTCGAAATACCATCCTTGAGAATCATTGTTGAAGCTGAGATCGAGGATACTGAATGGGTCAAATCCCGCTTGGAACAATTGGCTTTGATTGACGAAAAGAGGCTAAATGCAGTATGTTATGGTCAACTATATCAGAAGAGAATGGCCAAAGCATACAACAAGAAAGTGCGCCAACGCAAGTTCATCGAAGGTCAGCTAGTTTTAAAGCACATCTTTCCACATCAGGAAGAATCAAAAGGCAAGTTTGCCCCAAATTGGCAAGGACCGTACGTGGTGAAGAAGGTGTTGCCCAATGGTGCTCTATTCCTGACAGACATCGAGGGCACGATGGCTGAAATGATTGTTAATGCTGATGCAGTGAAGAGGTACTACATTTGATGTTCTTGGGTGGAGTAACGAACGTCTTTGTTTCCCTTACCCAGATAATGTACCCCTCTTGTTAGCCTTTGGCTTTGTATTGCTTTTGTAAACCCTTATTGGGAATCTTTGTAATTGCGATGAAATGATGAAAGAAAGATCAAAAACAAAGTTTGCATTAAGTTGCTAGAGCTACGTCTGACCTGATTTCTCTCAAAAGGATACGTAGGCAACCATTCAGGTGCGGTCATATCAAAGAAAGTTCTAAAAGTTCCCTAGTATCATATATGAGGAAGTTTTAAAGTTCCATAGTTTCATATCAGGGGATATTTCATCCTTTTCTCTATCTCACATCGACGCAAAGCTTGCCTCTAAGTTTGCAGCCAAAGTCAAAAAAAATCCAAATCCACAGTTTCTGCTAAACTGGGGCAGAAGTTTGTTTTTATTTTATTTTATTTATAAAATAAAATAAAAACAAACTTCTATTTTGTTGTACCATTCATTCATTCTTGAAAGGGGGAAGATGCTCAAGGCACCCTAAATTACAGGCAAAACATTACTTCCCAACTCAGATAAATGTCCAATAGACCATTTTGGCCAATCTTGAGAATGTCAATCGAGCAAGAGTTAGCTCAAAAATCATCATCAATGGGTGGAACTAAAGAGGTCCACGGGAGAGAAAGAAAAAAGAAAAAAAAAAGAAAAGAAAAAGAATGAAGTCTTGTTGGTTAAAACCTGAAAGGGCGCCACATGACAAACAGTTAGGCAAAAGAACAAAGAGAGAGGTTAGTCGGTGAAAACCCTGAAAGGGGCACTGCTAACCGAATGAGGGCTTTGGTAACTGTCATCAAGTGCGGCTTGACGAGTATTGCTTTGAATGTTTCTATTGGGGAAAGAGTCAAGGGACAACTGTTGTGAATGGATCAGAGTTCGAGGCCAAGATGCACGTCATGTTTTTGAGGTCATCGCTTTCACCTCCAGATAAGTCCTTTTAATTTCCTAAAGGGCATCTCTCATTCAGAGTCCTTTATCCGAAATTTCTTCCACTTCTGCTTTTCATTCACAATAACATCGAAACGAGCAAAAGAAAGTTTCGCAAAAATTGTTCACCTGTTTTGCAGTTGTAGCAGAGCACAGTCAGGACCTGCCTGGATAATGGAATGCCTATGAGGTAGTTTGGCACCTGGAGTGGCATGCCAAGGTTTGCACCGCAGAAGAGACTATCAGGGAAAATATACCGTTCCTAACAAAGTTTGACTAATAACTAGTTGGAACATTTGGGCCGCATGATGTTCTGTGTCGCAGGCCAATTGAAATACAAGAAAGAAAAGAATGAAGAATGAGGGAGTAGTTTAGAGAAAGTCAGGGAACCCACCTGGAGAATGAGGGAGTAGTTTTAAAGAAGTCAGGGTACCCACCTGGAGAATGAGGGAGCAGTTTTAAAGAAGTCAGGGTACACACCTGGAGAATGAGGGAGTAGTTTAGAGAAGGTCAGGGTACCCACCTGGAGAATAAGGGAGTAGTTTAGAGAAAGTCGAGGCACCCACCTGGAGAATGAGGGAGTAGTTTAGAGGAAGTCGAGGCACCCACCTGGAGAATGAGGGAGTAGTTTAGAGAAAGTCGAGGCACCCACCTGGAGAATGAGGGAATAGTTTAGAGAAAGTCGAGGCACCCACCTGGAGAATGAGGGAGTAGTTTAGAGGAAGTCGAGGCACCCACCTGGAGAATGAGGGAGTAGTTTAAAGAAAGTCGAGGCACCCACCTGGAGGCTTGAAGAAGTGCAGGCACCCACCTGAAGAACGAGGGAATATATTTGAAGAAGTCCAGGCACCCACCTGAAGAACGAGGGAATATATTTGAAGAAGTCCAGGCGCCCACCTGAAGAACGAGGGAATATATTTGAAGAAGTCTAGGCGCCCACCTGAAGAACAAGGGAATACATTTGAAGAAGTCCAGGCGCCCACCTGAAGAACGAGGGAATCCATTCTGTAAAGAGGGAAGACCCACCTGAGCCAAGATCGGGGGTTTATCTTTTCTACAAAGAGCAAGACCCACCTGAACCGAGAGCGGTGGTTTTATTTTCAACAAGTGAGGGGAGCAAGAACCAAGAAACTCATCTCGGGAAGCATGAAGACTTAGAATAGGAATTGTAACTTTACATTTTCAATGTTGTACTTTCATTTTCTCTGTAAAGCAACGACCACCAGCAAGCAACCAGTGACCAGCAACGACAGCCCTTGTATGTCTAAGAGTATCTAGTATCAGCCCCAAGTGTTTCTAGAAGAGTCTCTAGTTTGTCTTAGTAGTCTACAGTGTCTAGTCTGTCTTAGTGAGTCCAGAAGAGTCTAGTGTCTGTTTGAATGCGGTAGTCCCAGCTACCGCATGTGAGGAACTACACTGACCTGATTCCTTCCAGGGATATGTAGGTAGCCTTGTTCTTGGTCGGAACCGAAGAATCAGGGTACGGTCACCATTTTGAAAAGCATGCTCTCGGCTAGAGCCGAAAAGCCAAAATTAGTTTTCGATTACTTCTTTGTTCGAAAACTCTTCGTGTTCCCAAACAAAGACGGGCAGCTGTAATCACCTAATTTTGGCACTAGATAAGGAAAATTGCTTAGAATAGTCGTATTATATTTTTAGGACGTGCCGTCGAATTTTTCTGGACTTCTAGTGTTTATTTTTAACTAAATTTGTCTTTAATTGGGATGTGAAATATGAAAATTGCCAAAACTACTTATTCTGTGTTTAATTTTTGATTCTATAGTTTAATTGTGTTAGTGTTGTAAAATATGTGGTTTAATTTCAGTTAGTTGGTGTGTATAAATCATTTTATGGCCATTGGTAAAACAAATAACAGCCCAATACATTATCCCATGAGCCCACTTCTAGATCCGGCACACCAGCTCAATATATAAGCTTAAAATCCCAATTTCTTGCCATTTACACAAAACTCAGAAAAAGGGGCAAACTCTTGCAAAATTTTGCCGGGGCCGCCGGAATTCGCCTCCCACGGCGGAGCCACCACTGCTCCGCCGGTGGCCGGAAAATTTAGAAAAATACATCATTCAAAAGATCTCGACCCCCCCCCCCCCGTTCCATTTCTCAACTCGGATTCTTCAAAAGCTAAGCCGATTTTCGTAGATCGACGGTCAAAGTTTCGGTCAAAGTTGGAAATCCGGCCACCTTGAGTTTTTTCGGTGAGTTTTTGGTCCTTTCTCTTCTCCTTACTTCCCCTCTCTCTTCCCATACCCCGTTTCCCAACACCCCATCTCTCCATACCCATTTCTTTGTTTTTTTTTTTGTTTCTTTCTTCTCTGTTTTTTTCGTTGCTTTCCTTCTTCTTATTTTCTTCCCTTTTTCTGTTTCTGTTTTGGAGTGGGGTAGAACGATTGGAGGGGCTGTTTATAGTCAACATTAGAGGGAGTATGGTGTTTGTCTTTGATTATAGGGGGCTGTTAGTTTGAGACGATGACGGGGCTGTGACGATTTTGTTTGTTGAAGCAGTGGCGATATTGAGGCTGCGACGAGGGAGTATGGTGACGTTTGGTGTGATATAGGGGTTGTGATGATAATGATTTTGAGGAGGCGAGGGCGAGGCAGTGGTGCTATGATGCGTGAGGCAGTGATGACAGAAAACTGAGACTATGAGGGCTATTGACGTTGAAAACTGTTTGCTCGTGGTGGAATTGGAGCAACGAGGCAATGATAGTGATGCGAGGCAGCAGTTTAGACGCAGCGGCTATGGAACTTGTCCACGGGTTAGAAAAATTAGACTTTGCTCTCTTCTGTTGTTTTTAGTATAGTTAAAGTTTTAGTTGTCGTTCTAGCATGAGTAGTCATATCAGATTATATGTATTACTATTGAAAAAAAAAATGAATTTGAATTATGTGCAAGTGATTAGTTTGAATGCGAGCAATGACATTTTTGCCAATGTTAGTTGATTCTTGAATTAACGTCTTGTTCGTTTCATAGGCTGATTTTCTCATTTCCTTAAGCAAGAAATTTGCCTCGTTTATTCTAGTTCCTTGTGGTGTGAAATTATCCCCCTGGTCTTTGTTTATAATCCGAGCTTGAATAGATGTTTGTGCACTCAATTCTTGTGTAGTTTAATTGAAATTCAGTTTACAAGTTGTCATTAGTTCATAAGTTAGAACGGATTTGTGGGAAGGTTGGCCCGGGAAGTAATATTTAACCATGAAATTACATGTCCTAACATTGTCATTGTCTTAGCTTATTAATCTTAATTGGACTAGAGTACTGTGTGGCTGGTTTTTGATGGTGGAGTTGTATTAGATATGTCGAATCGTGCTTTGGATATCAGTTTTTGAAAGCCTGTGAGCATTTGTTTGCGATTAATACATCAGAATCTGTTGTCATCATCTGTTTAAGCGTGGATTTGGTCAATACTTGTTCCTTCCTCACTTGTCAAGCCATGAAGTTGTGATTCTGTCTAGCATGTTTATCTGTTTAGTTTATTTTACTGCAACTCCTATTAGGCATGTATATAGGAAAGTAAGAAAATCTGAGAAGGTGGTAAGTGTTAGGTGCAAAACTGATTTGCTATGGCAATTTGTCTCAATGACCTGCACTTGCTTAGCGGCTTAATCTCTGTTTGTCTAGACTGTTGAAGTTAAGTACAGTTTGGTATGTATAGTTGGTGCTAACAAGAAGTTTCATGCACTGTCTGTGTGGGTTTTCATGTTTTTAAGTATTGTTTTGTGTGGTAACTGTGAGGGAAGTTAAGTATGTATGTGATATGGACAAGATGTTGGTTTCTAATTAGTTCTAAAACTTGTTCACTTAGTTGTAGCTTATTTTGCTTGCTGGAAGCTCTTGACATCTGGTTTTGTTCTAGTTTAGTTATAATTTAGGATCTGGTTGCCTTTGGAATAGTTTAGTTAGTTTGGGGGCCGATTTAGTTAGTTTAGTTTAGTTCTAGTCCTTCTAGTTAGTGTAATGAGTATTGGGGGTTCCTTTTAAAGGACCCTACTTGCATTATTTCAGCTTTTGGGGCTGCTTTAGTGGCTGAAACAGTGGCTATAGCTGTTGTACTTTTGCTGAAAAATAAGAGCCAAGTCCACACCCCACCTTTTAGCCCCCACCTTTAGCTATATAGAGGAGCCTTTACTCCTCATTTAACACACCAACAACCAGCTGAAATAGCATTAAAATTGGGAGCAAAAACACTTGAGAAAAATAGTAAATCTTTGAAGAAAAGATTTAGAACCAAAAGTCTTTATATCAAGGGTCTTTTGAGGTATAAATCTACTAGTTCTAAGAGTTAAAAAAGGGTCATAAGGGGCTGTTTAGTTGCTGTCCGGTGTCGTTGCTGGGTTCGTTTGCTTGGTTTAGCTAGTGGATCTACTTAGCCGTGCTCCAAGTCTCGTTATCTAGGTAAACACAAGTTAACCTTTGCATTTATTTTAGCCTTTTGGCCATGAAAAAATGAAGCAGCATGTTTGAAGTAGCGAAATTATGTTTATTGTGTTGCTAATGTCATTGAACATTATATCTTTGTGCTAGAATGTGATGAAAAAATACGGTTGAAAAATATATGCACATATGCATGTTTATAATTGATGTGGTTGAGTGATAGGTGTATAAATGAAAAATTGCTTAGGGAAAGCTCACAGACCCTTATTTTCTTGGAATTTAACATGTTTTAAAATCTGGATTATCTTTGAAAAATGGCCATGCAGTATCAATTCTTTTAATCGGGACTGATTCTAAAAATTTTGCGCATTCTGGCTGCTCTTGCAAAAATTTCAGAAAGTACGTATACTTGCATAATTTTGATAAAAATAGCCAATCTTCAAACTCATTTTAACAGTTTGGACAAACTTTCAAATTGCTGGTTAAAATTGAACTTCTAAATGCAAAGTTATTCAAAGTGCAGCTTGAATGAATAGGCTTTAAATTTAGGTCGCTTTTCGAAATCCGGTCACATGTTAATTCATTTATATAGCCCTTATTTATACAATACAAAAATAATAATAAATATGGATAAAATTGCAAGATAAATTTTAAAGCAGCCTACTTTTTGCAAAATGATTCAGACCCATGTTTAATTTCAACAGCGTCAGTTTCTCCCTTTGCATAGATAGACCACATAGTAGCCTTTATCTAGTAAAACAACCACTATTTAGATAAACAACCATATTTTGGCTTTCCTGTTGTTAAAATTTTAAACCAGATGTTACTATTTCATATTTAATACGATTAGGCAAATCAATAGGGACGATAAGATTTCCATCCGATGTAGGCATAGCGATAAGTGTGATTTGTGGTCCGCTTATTATACGAGAAAAGTAAAAATAAACCAACTCTAAATTAATTATTTTTTTTGAAGTTAATTAAATTCTTTCAAATTCGTCCAGTCCTCCGTGAGGTTGGATAGGAATGACGCTTTAAGATTTTCTGTATCAAAGTATAAATTCAAATTAATGGCTTTAATATAACAACCATATTTTAATGAATTTAAAATGCGACAATAAAGCAACTGTGCTTGGCACAGGACTCGAGGGTGCCTAATACCTTCCCGAGAGTCAACTAAGAACCTTACCTGAATCTCTAAACGCAGACCATTAGACGAGTCAGAGGTGTTCCAAGGTATCTTTTGGTGACTTGGCACACCTTAAACTATGTCAAGTGGCGACTCCGAGTTTCTCTAAATAATCTCGTACCTGTTAAACACCAGTCACGAGCCTTTATATAATAAACCGCGCAAACCAGCGCAGTTAATAAATTTTTTTTAGGGCGTGACAAACCCTTTACTGGCACGGGACTCTCATCGACAGCCGGTAAGTAGATGACAACTCACAGCCAGAGTACAATGCTCAGTTCCTCAATGCAATACCAACAACAGGACATAACATATAATACACAATGTTAATCCAAAGCTAATGCGTAAGGAGTACGCCTATCGGCAGCTACACACGTAAGGAACACGTGGTAGAAAATCCACGAGGCCAGGTGCCTCCAAAGAAATGGATATAAACACTTACCTTGTTACAAAGTTAGTACAGCCACTCAATAACCGCTTTGTCCTTTGGATTCATTGCCAAACGATTTCACTGTGTTCAATAACCTGAAAAATATATCACATAAGGCTAAAGGCTTCATTCCTCACATCTTAGGGCAACCCGGTTAGGAGCCTGATTCCCTATTCGCATACGCAACACGCAGGCCAGGCCTATGTACAGGGTTTATGGTCACATAACCAAACCCTAAATAAATTACATTTATAAGTTGCCCATTACTCCCTGAGTACGAATATATAATCACTTCCACTATCGGGGTCCAATTGACCCTTTAAATTATAAGTTGAACTTATTAAAACGATGTCTAATATTCCAAGTTTTACCGTTAAAACATATTCAAACACACGTAATAAACTCAAATAATATATTAGGATCATTACCTGAATGTTTCAGGGTGAAAATTCTACTTTTTTTTCCGGCCCCTTTTCTCATTTTCTGGCATTTTTTCCCGTATTTTCTTGTTTCTTGTTTCCTCTGTTCTCGTTTTTCTGCTTTTTGATTGTTTCTGTTCTATCTGGTCCTTAGCATATGCTAAGGACCCCCCACCGCCTCTTTCATTATTTTCATTTCCTTTTCTTTTTTTTTTTGTTTTATTTTATTTTATTTTCTTTTCTTAACGAAAATTAAAATAGTACCCTACGATATTCGAAATAATTCAAACTTTTGCATACCAGTTATACAAAATATATGTAACATACTCGCAAAGGCGGATCTCAAATTGGACTCCCGAAACTCAAGATGCGAATTTAAATAGAAAAAGTCAAATTATTTAACTTTCGGCATTTTAGCGGAAACTAGCCGAACAACATCAAAATTCACTTTCGAAAGTTCACCAAAGTCACAAATAATCATACGAACCTAACGGCGCTTTCGGATTTCGAATCAGAGCTCATTCGCCAATACCGAGCTCGTAATTCTATTTTTAATATTTATCGACGATAAAAACTGAAACCTTCTTCCGATGCCTACCAAACGAAGTCTGATTTATCTCAAATTTTACAAACAGGTCCTAATGGATATTACGAATATTTTAAAATTATCGGTACGCCAATTGGAGTCCTAAATTCCGAAACGACTGATCGAGGTCGTTTCATTCTCCTCCACTTATACTCACGTTCGTCCTCGAACGAGCCTAAGTCCAAAGCAAGATTCACGCTGATAACAAGAGAACTTGCACGACCTTCATGAGCCACTCCACGGACATTATCTCATGATTGCAGAATCAAAATTATGACACGCACATCAAACCTTTGGATAAAACATAGCTGGATAATATCATAATGCCATTGCCCAGCTTATTCTGACTAAACTGATCCTTTCTCGATCACGAGAGGAGAGTTCTACATTTTCGAAGCAAAGATATACGAAACTCTGGATGGACTAATATGATTCAGCCGATAATCACCTCTTCGATATATCTTTTGATATAAAATAGCCCGATGGAATTAAGAATTAGCTTACGCTTGATGCAATAGGGGAGGCTTTTGAAGTACCTCTTCACTACACACTATAGAAGATTTGATGCAAGCTATATCATTTCTACGAACGCACTATGCAACACCTCAGAGATTTAATATTACCATTCAGTATTTGGAGGAAGACTCCTCCACTTAAAGCACAAACTCATGCAGCCATTTGAATAGGAATAACCATCCTCGCACAGTCTGCTGGACTAAAGAAGATTTAGCTAAAAGCTGAACGTAGGCAGACCTAAGCTACCAACTACCCTTTTGAGTTGCCAAACAGCTGCAACTCTCAGGTTCACAACTCCATACCTTTGCCGTAAACACCACCGCCTGATGGATGGTACTTCTATATAAAAATTTCGGCAGAGTTTCCCCCTGAAATTGGATGATCCGCAAAAACAGAACCAACACTATACTATACATGGGAATGGATACTCGGATAAACTGATATCCAAAATAATAATATGCTTACCCGGCTACAATAACACGTACTCTGGCTCAACACAGAGCACGTCACAAGCGGCTACCAATCGCCCAAGCTCACTAGTTCCGGACGAAGAAGAAATGGAAATGGATCGAGGATAGAAATAATTAGAGCTTCAGGAAGTTCTTCTTCTTATTTGCTTTACTACCAAAGTTAGACTACTTCCGAGTCAGGCGAGCCAAAGAATCGCAATTGAAGAGATAGACATTAAATAAGCTTTATGAAAAAACATTCATACCAATTTAACCTCCCAATAAGGAGGAAACTCTGAAAATTTACCAGAATACCCTTTTATAACTAAGACAAGCTCATAGAATAACATGACTCTACTAGAATCTCGAACCAAGAGGAGACACATAGATCGAGCATTACTTACCAGCCACGTTACACCGGAAGAAACAACGACACTTCCTGATGGTGACGAATAAGAATCCCATCATCCTACCAACACTGATTTCCGAGGAGAGAGGTAAAATGACTTGACATAATAACGCAAGGTGGGATAATAGGATGCCAAGCAGGCAATAGCAATACTCACCGTCAAATCTCTCATATTTAGATCAGATAAACTAGTAGGGTCTCATAAATGCCAGGAATAAATCGTATCAGAAACTCACCCCTCTACCACAACCGATTCTTAATTACGACAATATCCAAGGAAACCGTCGAAACATGATAAGACACACCATTTCCAGATCGATCGGAAAGATAAATCTTACTTACAGATAAGGGAAGAAGAAACACACGGGTCTACTACATCTGCCAGACTGGAAGTTCATAGAACTGCCTCTGTAGCCGAGTCGAGCCACTACCCTGATAATTACTTCTAGAAGAACCACTACCACCACGCTCTCAACTTCTACTGGATGGTGGCATTTCTCTTATTGATTAAAATTTAAATGAAATTCCTGCGACTGTGCAGGTGCCTGAGGGCAAGAAGAAGGACGATTGTCTACTTGCCTGAGTAAGGGAAAACTCCTCAAAGAATTACCAGACTCATGATAATGAAAATAGGAAAACTCCTCAAAAAATAATCAGACTCACGACAGTGATAACACCTTTTCGCTGAAAAATGGAAGCTAGAAAGATTACTGATAGCTGTAAAGAAAAGACTGAATCTGATCTTGACGAGCTACTGGTGCACTCTAAGAATCACATGACACAAGCTGAGATGACTTGGAAGGTGACCTCCCAAAATAATCAGAACTTTTACCTCCGAATAAGGTACCATGGTTGCCCATCAGGGCCACGGAATTTCTTTCTCTCCCACTCTTACTCTTCCCGCTCTAAGTTATGGTATGCCTAATACCTTTGAGCAATATCAACAACGATATCAAATAAAGTCACAACCTTAATTTTTTTCGAGCCATCTGGGATCTCAAGAAAGGAAAAAGTTCATCAATAAATCTTTGGATCTCTCGAAAGGCTCATGGACTAGTTCTAATACATATTCAGCCATTCTATAGAATTCAATCTCATATTCTAAAACACCAACAGGCTAACCGACAGGCTACCCTGTCCAATCCACTCAAACTAGAAACACTTTTCATCTCGCTCGCTACTCGAAGGGAACTTTCCACGAATCTAGAAGAAAAACCGAACCAAGTTAGCTAATAAGATAGCGGTCCACCAATTCAAGGCTGGACCCTGAAATTGGAAAGCAGAATAATCAACACCATACCGCTCGATATAATCAAGAGCCTGAAGGATATGCTGACATCATTTTATTTTTAAAAAGAATCACGAGGTTTATCTGATGCATTGCTTAAGAATATCGGAAGGTTGAACTGCATAAAATAATGCAATCTCTTCGGACACTCGGACTGAGCCAGTACTCAGGCTAACTAACCAGCCAGAACAACTAGAGGCAAAACACATGTTGCCTCCGGAACATATTTTACTGCGGCAGTATTAAGAACTGGAATAGGAGCTCCCTGAGACCGAACGTCTGCATCTGCGGCAACCTGATAGGCCGTCCAGCGAATAATAGGTTCTTACGGTATCTGCATCACCAAGATTCTCGTAAAAGCATCGTAGAGAGCCAAGGGAACTACAAGGCCCTGCTCCCTTGCCCATCGCAAGCTCGTACAGCTGGGACCTCCGTAACTAGATCGTCAGCACGATCAAAACTCTCGGGGCTTCGTCAGTGCTAGCCCCAGGCTAGACTGCTTCGTCCTAAACTCATATCGTTTGCTGATTTGTCGCACGAGGGTTCACAATTACCACGAAGGAATTAACGAATTAATGAAAATACTTTTGAATCATAGACCGACGCACGATCAGAAATGAAGGAAGTGAGACTTCCTAAATGCCATCATAGCCTCTCGTAGATAAGTACGGACGTCTACGTACCCATCAGCGAGACTCTACTAGACACTGTCTTAGTCAGGATAGACTTTAAACCGGGCTCTGATACCAACTGACACGACCCTGAATCCGGTTAGGCCGTGCGGGCACCCAACATCCTCCCCTAGACCCGTCGGGCGAACCCTTACCAATTAAATTAGAAAAATAAATATAATAATTCACAAATAAGGACAAGACTTGAAAAAAACACAGAGATACTGATACCTCTAAGCTGTATAAAAGAAATTACAGCTGACTACCCAATATACTAAGTTTAGGGCTATCCAGACTAGACATCTAAGATTACAAAAGAAGACAGATACCTCCTGAAGGGAGCAGAATGTAACTGAAATAATAATTAATAAACTGGTGGCCATCCGGAATAAAAGCTGGCTCACCCTGACAACTGAAGTCGTCTTCGCTCCTTCACAACGTGGCAAACACAATCCTGGAGCGAACCTGCCGAAACGAAATAGATAGACAAGAAACAAACAACAAACAAGGGTGAGTCACAATGACTCAATAAGTGGGGCAGACTAGCCACCTCAAAGAATAGGATAGCTAGCCAGGGAGAAGAAACAGATAAACAAAATTTCTTTTATTTAAATTATAAAAAGACAGAGCCAGATAACAACCGGAAACACGTAAGAAACTTCTAAACTCAACCAACGGTGCGTGCCAGAAACATATCAACAAGTGAGAAATGCACATATAAGCAGAACAGTAGTCATGTACCGCAAGTCAACACAATGGTATGAATTGAGATGAAATGAAATGAAGTGAGATGAAATAAAATGAAATGAAATATGATGCAAAGGGTCACATGTGCCCGTAATCCCATCCCGAAGCGAAATACTCCTATATTCGAGGGGAATCCAATCTGATAACCAACTGGAGCGGAATACTCCTGCTCCTGGGGCGGAATACTCCTGCACCCGATATAATATAAAGCTGAGGCGGAATACTCCTGCACTCTCCTGGGGCGGAATCCTCCTACCCTAAATATGATACAATAGAGCGGAATACTCCTGCTCCTGGGGCGGAATACTCCTACCCTCAATATGTTACAATGGAGCGGGATACTCCTGCTCCTGGGGCGGAATACTCCTGCACTCAATATGATATGCAATATAATGCATATGAATGACATATAATGCATATGAATGCAATGTGATGCAATAATAACCCTTTACTGGTACGGGACTCTCATCGACAGCCGGGAAGTAGATGACAACTCACAGCCAGAGTACAATGCTCAGTTCCTCAATGCAATACCAACAACAGGACATAACATATAATACACAATGTAAATCCAAAGCTAAGGCGTAAGGAGTACGCCTATCGGCAGCTACACACGTAAGGAACACGTGGTAGAAAATTCACGAGGCCAGGTGCCTCCAAAGAAATGGATATAAACACTTACCTTGTTACAAAGTTAGTACAGCCACTCAATAACCGCTTTGTCCTTTGGATTCATTGCCAAACGATTTCACTGTGTTCAATAACCTGAAAAATATATCACATAAGGCTAAAGGCTTCATTCCTCACATCTTAGGGCAACCCGGTTAGGAGCCTGATTCCCTATTCGCATACGCAATACGCAGGCCAGGCCTATGTACAGGGTTTATGGTCACATAACCAAACCCTAAATAAATTACATTTATAAGTTGCCCATAACTCCCTGAGTACGAATATATAATCAATTCCACTATCGGGGTCCAATTGACCCTTTAAATTATAAGTTGAACTTATTAAAACGATGTCTAATATTCCAAGTTTTACCGTTAAAACATATTCAAACACACGTAATAAACTTAAATAATATATTAGGATCATTACCTGAATGTTTCAGGGTGAAAATTCTACTTTTTTTCCGGCCCCTTTTCTCATTTTCGGGCATTTTTTCTCGTATTTTCTTGTTTCTTATTTCCTCTGTTCTCGTTTTTCTGCTTTTTGATTGTTTCTGTTCTATCTGGTCCTTAGCACCCCCCACCGCCTCTTTCATTATTTTCATTTCCTTTTCTTTTTTTTTTGGTTTTATTTTATTTTATTTTCTTTTCTTAACGAAAATTAAAATAGTACCCTACGATATTCGAAATAATTCAAACTTTTGCATACCAGTTATACAAAATATATGTAACATACTCGCAAAGGCGGATCTCAAATTGGACTCCCGAAACTCAATATGCGAATTTAAATAGAAAAAGTCAAATTATTTAACTTTCGGCATTTTAGCGGAAACTAGCCGAACAACATCAAAATTCACTTTCGAAAGTTCACCAAAGTCACAAATAATCATACGAACCTAACGGCGCTTTCGAATTTTGAATCAGAGCTCATTCGCCAATACCGAGCTCGTAAATCTATTTTTAATATTTATCGACGATAAAAACTGAAACCTTCTTCCGATGCCTACCAAACGAAGTCTGATTTAGCTCAAATTTTACAAACAGGTCCTAATAGACATTACGAATATTTTAAAATTATCGGTACGCCAATTGGAGTCCTAACTTCCGAAACGACTGATCGAGGTCGTTTCAAGTTTTTTGCTTGTCTAATTAGTTTGGCATGTGTAGTTATAAAAGTGAACTTTTTCTGAGTTGAAATGAACAATTTATTGCGGATTCCCTTTATTATACAGTAATATTTAGCAAGTTGGCTAACTTTTAGTTTCTCACTCGATATTATGTACTTATTGTGTACATTAGTTTTAGTACAATTACTAGAAAAAATAACTTTCTTTGTTCCATAATTATGGTAGGGTGGTGAGTACGCTTCATTAATAGATTTAAGGTCTCGGAGGCTACGAATATAATTGTCTTTTGTTGAGAGTTTTATCCCGACAAAAAATTTGAATAAGTCAAGTCTTGAAACAAAGATTGGACTAGTGGGAAATCAACAAATATTAGTTATTTACTTACTATTCCCTCCGGTCCATTTTATTTGATCTGTTTCACTTTTCGAGAGTTAAGTTGACCAATTTTTAGATTTAAATTGAATTAGATTTAGTCAATATTTTAAAATTATAATTTAGATATTAAAAAACTACACGAAAAGTACTACAAGTTGCAATTCTGTTATATTAATATGGTAAAGAAATATATCTCAAAATATTGGTCAAAGTTTATATTGTTTGACTTTTAAAAAAGGAAAGTGATCAAATAAAATGGACCGGATGGAGTATTCTTATAAGTACATATTTCAAGTATCATTAATTTATTTTGGGGGAGCGGGGTGGATGGGGTTGGGTAGGAGAAGCATATGTAACTATTTTTTAGAAAATATTCTCTACTTTTAACCAAACACTAGAAAATATTTTTCGAAAAATATTTTCCACTCACCAACCAAACATGAGAAAATATTTTCTAGGAAAACATTTCCTCCATACCAAATACACCCTTAGTCATTAATTTTTCCATAACATATACAGAAAACGATAACCACATTGTGCTATATTACACACTTGTAATAGTGACAATAAAGGCCAAACTCGACTCGTTTTGCCTGAGTTGATGAGTGAGTGTACTTGGTCAATACCACAATACTAATAAAAACTCACTAAAAACAAGCCCCGTAACAGTTCAATCACTTGTCCATTTTTTTAAAACAAAATTTTGACTCAAATCCGTTTCAAAAAAAAAAAAAAAGAATATTCTTCTTTTTCTTTGGTGTCAAGCTAACGTATGCTTCTTTAAATACTCTCTAAACACCTTGACATAATGTTTTTCTTTCTGTAGCACATACATACTGCAGTGAGTTTTAATAAAGGATGAAATCCGTATCATTCTGATAATTTCTTTGGCATATCTAATGCCTCCAAAACAATTTAAGAATTCATCAAATCCCATTTGAAATCATTGGATGGTTTTTTGTAAAATACTACCCGATCTCAACTTTAAAAGGGAAAAGAAAATTTCTTCTGAAAAAAACTTGTTATTCGTGGCCAAAACCTTGAATCATTGTGAAGAAGTTCTGGTAAGAATATTCCAAAAAAATTAACCCACATGGCTAAGTACATCTGTCTGTAAGGTTATTGCTATATCTTACTTGGCTATCACTTCTTTCTACATTAAAAGGATTGGCTTTCATTGCCTTCTTCACAAGAAGATAGAAATTGAAATTACTAATTTTCAAGCTCTTGAACATTTTAAAGAAATCGTAAAGCGATACCTTTCGAAAACGCCAACACAACTGCCGAATATGAAATGCTACAGAGTACTTTTTAAACGCCATGAATGAACTTCTTCTTATTGTTTCGGCGCAACAGTGCTGTCGTCTTCAATATATTTTGGTTTCATGCATAAAATTAAAGTTTTTCTTGATTATTAAAGAAGACATTGTCCACTAAACCACTAGACTACACCAATACAACAATTGCAGTAATCAACACTCTCACTTAGTTTGGAGAAAACTTTGTTTTATGGCTAGAAAAAGAATTAATGAGTGCATAATTGTTTTATAAAAACCAACGAGACACAGTCGGGCTCAAAATGGTGTGCACAAGGTTTTCAGAAAAATATGTTACAGAAGAAGCAGACACATGCATTTGTTCGACTTCATGGCACAAAAATTGCAACCACCATAAATCAAAACAAGACTTCTGCAATTTTTCTTCTAACAATTTCTAAAAAAATTAGGATTTCATGCCAAAGCATAAAATAAGACCAATAAATAGGTACTCAACTCAGGCCACGTTTTTATTTAAGATAAAACAAAGAAGAATCAAGACTAGGAAATAAATAACTCGGGCTCTGATACCAATGAAGGATTATACAATTCGTTGAATACAAAGTTCGCCCAAGAACATTCCGTAATTGTTTCACTAGTCGGGATGCAATCACATGTCAATAAAACACGAACTATACCATAAGATTCACAATCTAAAGTCATACCTGGTTACAGAAGTTTGTTCAGCACGTTTTTGGAGAAGATTCTTTACAAGAATTCTCACACAAAAGCTTCTGGAATTGAGAGTAGAAGGAATTCTATTTTAGATGATGGAGAGAGGGAGCACATGTTCAGTTCCCCAAAGGAAGCTTGTTTTTAAGTTGCCAAGGGATGAAACTGTTTAGACTCTTCCTAGCAGTTTGTCAATTCCTTCTTAAGTTATAATTAGTAAATATATAACAAATTATATATTTTATTAATTATTCAAATATGGATTCGGTTGACCCAAATCCCATATATTTCCTACAAAGAGGATTTATGAACTTCAGGGAATATATTTAGCACTCTATTTATTTTCTCTTGGCGCAAAAAATTCATGAATCTGAAATCCTAAAGTCTTTTTACAACCAAAAGACCTTCGATGGTCAGTGCCAAAACTCGCTATGTAATTGACTAGCCACTCTATCCTTGTTCTTCACATAAAAAAGGTGGGACGTGATTTGTGATCTAAAAGATAGTTGTGTTTAGATATGCAATTAGATTAATAGAAATTAGTAAGATAAAAATGGAGAGTACGAACCACAAACTAGGTTGAATGGAATGAATAGAAGAACATAGAGAAAGAAGTAAAGAAAGGGATATTTAACTAAAAAAACTGTGTCACGTCAGCAAGCAATATATCACATAAGGGTGATGGGTGATGCCATAACATAAGTGGTCCTGTTGAACACATTGAAAAAAGAGAATTTTCCGTGTTCCTAACTTCAATTGCGAAGATATTTTGCAAACTCATAAAAGCTACAAAGAATTACCCCCACAATTGTGTTGTGTAAGAGGGAGAAGGAGAATTGACACAATTGCAATTCTCGAACCTCCCCTTGTTACACTCCTACATTTTGAATGGGAGCTCATCTCTTTATTCCTGTTTCTACTTAGAGTTAAGTCACCATGACATGAGAAGTTTGTCTACAAGATTAAAACCTGATAAAATAAATATGGACGGCTTAGCACAATATTGGATTAGAGCTTGTCCATGTTAGCCTAAAATAATGATGTAAAGGTCTAAAATAACTTGCTTCTAAGCCATGTTACAAGATAATTATCGAGACCGTTAATCTAAAATTCGGTCATTGTATTCTAGTGAATGAATAATCCATAAGCGCAAAAGGTTAATACAGAGCACAGAAGAATTCTCCACTTAGCTTATAGTTTACCTTGAATTACACCATATGGTCTCAATCATCAACAATAGCTAAAGCAGGTCCCTGAATATCTTTCTAGTTCTCACTCACCTATTAACAAAACATGTCAAGCAGGCAACAACTAATTGGTATTAACAAGCACAAAGAGCTAAAAACTACACCATCTCCTACCAACGAACTCTAAGAATTTCTCCAAACCAAGATTCTGCTTCTTTCCGAACAACAGAAAAATGATGCATCAACAGAAAAATAAAAATGAACGCATAACCAGCGGTATTAAATATGTGCAAAATAGGCACTGCGGTGTTTAAACAACTTATACGTTTTTGATAAATCTGCAGCAAGTTTACCAATGATAATTTGTACCCACCAAAGCAAACAGAAACAGATCATCAGCATCAAGAGGCATAATACTTGAGCAGTCCAAATATTAATCTAGATCTCTACTCAATGGTAACAAATACAATTCACATTCTTAAGATAAAAACACAAAAATATTGAGGATCAGATTAACTTTTAGATGAACATTTAAGTATAGTATTTAAGTATTCTAAAATCCTATGCTGGTTTGAAGATGGGGTATGACCAATGATCAGGATAAATTAACATGTCCTAATCCATCAAAAAGAAAAAAGGAAAAAGAAAAATAGAAAGATTTTTAAAAGGAAACCTTCTCCGAAGAATTATGTGCTATATTATCCAGAGCGTCTTTCTAGTATGAGAGACCAATTGTACCCCAAATTGGTCGAAGATTGTTGTGAACCCAACCCAAGACCCTGTGTTGTGCCCAGTTCATAATGTAATGTATGATGTTGGACTTAGTCCAGCAGTTGAAATGGGACGCAACAAAATAATTAAGAAGCTCAATTCAAGGTTGAATGACTTTGTGTGGAAACCATCTTAACAAGTAATAACAATAGCACGTAACCAGGGGACTAAAGGAATCAAGTTCGTTATAAATAGTTAGTGGATGCAACAGAGTATTTATTAAGAAAATGTATTAGCTAATGTTCTAGTTTTCTTCACTTCCCCTTCTTATCTATTCCATTTATGTTTATGTTTTGCATTGAATTTTATCCTATTTCTTATATTGTAAGCTACTTATCACAATAAAGATATTTTCTATCTTATTTGGTTTTTTGTTGTTACTGTGGAGCTAATCGTTGGTAGTGTTCCTTGCAATATTGGTGCTTTTATTCCTTCAAACCTCATGGATTCTGATAAGCTAAAATCCCTAGATGTTCTTGTATCTCAATATGAATTTAGGACCCTTTATTCGAAGGTAGAAATCTCTGTTCTGCTGTTGATTCTCAACATAATCTTATCCAAAATTTTATTTCTATGATGGCGGTGCGTTCTTCCATGGTGGAACCATCAGCTCCTCGTCAATCGGAGGTCCGTCTTCTAACGGGTCGTCATCTTCTCCACCTGTTCTTATGTGTCATAAGCCAATTGCGGTGGATCTCAACCGCTTCAATTGCAAAAATCCTGAGGCATAGATTTTTCATTCTGAAAGATACTTTGAATTCTACTCTATTGCTGCTGATCATCAGCTTTCTCTTGCTTCTTTTTATCTTGATGATGAGGCACTTGATTGGAATCGTTGGTTTTATCGAAATAAACAATTAGTTGATTGGCCTATTTTTGCTGAAAACCCCTATGGTTGCTTTTGTCGTCAAACTTTGGAATCACCAGAAAGTAGGCTTTCTACGCTCAAAAAAAGGTCGACGGTAATAGAATCTGGTCATATTTTGAGATGGTTTCAAACGAGTCTATAGCCCTAACAGTAGCCTTTTTGATTGAGTGTTTCATTGCGGGCCTCAAATATGAAACTAAGACAGAGGTTTTTAGTCGTAGGCCCAAATCACTTGAAGAAACTTTTGAGGAGGCCCATATCCAAGAGCAAAAGCTATTATTAACTAAAGGGTCGGTCCAACTAGCTTTGACTCGAAACAAACCAATGTTACCTAATCCTAATTACCCAAATAATGCAAGTGTTCCGTGCAACTTTCCTTCTACCTCTTCCAAACCCAAGATTCCCTTCAAACGTCTTTCCACCGCCGATCTTAAACTCCAGCGAGAAAAAGGGTTATGTTAAGTGTAATACCCTTCCTAAATTGTTACTGCTTAAAGATACCTCTGATCCATCTTTTACCCTACGTAATACTTTTTCTGAGCATGATATTTTAGTTAAAGAGTTACAGTGTCTAGAAATTCAGAAATATTCGACCATTTCTTACCATGCTTTGGCCGGGAAATTCCCCAACTACCTTCGGTTTACTGGCCGCATCATAGGTTCTTCTGTTAAGGTCTTAATTAATGGGGGTAGTACTCATAGTTTTATCCAATTAAGGACGACTAAATTTTTGAACCTACCTGTTACCATAACAACTTCTTTTTCAGAGGTAGTGGGCAGCGGGCTGCGAAGGGTGATATCAAATATACCCCTCACAATCCAAAGGTCAAAATTATCTATGGATTTGTGTGTTCTCCTAATGCATGGTGCTGATAACATTTTGGGAGTATTGTGGATGTCAATGTTGGGCCCTGTTTTGACTAATTATTCTCATTCAGTGTTTGAGTTTAATTTAGCAGGGATACGAGTCCATTGGACTGGTGACGTTCCTGTTGAAGCTCAACCCATACAATTGCAGACGCTTCGACAATTCTTTGATACAATTACAATTACATCTTATTACTATTTAATGATGGTTCCACGAAGGACTTGCTAATCCTAAGGATTCTCCACCTGAGTCGCTTATTATCTTGGACAAATTTGCTGGTGTTTACCAAAAGCCCCAAAGCCTTCCTCCTAGTCGTGATTAGGATCGGTCCAATAATTTGGTTCCTGGGTTTAGGCCTGTCAATGTTAAACCTTATCGTGATCCCTATTTCTAAAAGCAAGTTATGAAAAAATTGGTCTCTGAGATGTTGGTTGATGGGGTGATTTGCCAAGTACAAGTCCCTCTCCTCTCCTGTTTTTTTTTGTCCAAAAAAAGGATGGCACTTCGACATTTTTTAGATTATAGGCCTTTGAATGCTCTGATGGTTAAAGATCACTTCCATATTCCCACAACATATGAGCTTTTTGATGAACTACATGGTGCGCAATATTTTTTTCATGTTGGATTTATTGTTGGGGTACCATCAGATATGTGTTAAGTTGGGGGATATTCCAAAAACTGCATTTCGCACCCTTGAAAGACATTTCAAGTTTTTGGTAATGCAATTTGGCTTATCTAACGCACTATTAACATTTCAAGCAACAATGAATAGTATCTTTAAACCATTCCTTCACCGATTTGTTCTCATATTCTTTGACGATATCCTTATTTACAGTCCATCTTGGGCATCTCATCTTGATCATGTGTCTCAAGCTTTATCCCTACTACTGAACACCAATTAGTAGCCAAGTGTTCAAATTGTTTGTTTGGGTAATGACAAGTTGACTATTTTGGGCATTTGATATCCTCCTGTGGGCTTGCTATGATCCATCAAGGATTAGTGCTATCCAACAATAGCCCACTCCACGAAATTTTAAAGTAGTCTGTAGTTTTCTAGGTCTTGCAGAATATTATCATCGTTACATCCATCATTATGATCGCAAGCCCATTAACAGATCTTTTGCACAATGATGCATTAAATTAGACTTCGAAGGCCCAAGAAACTTTGGATTTTATAAAGGCCCATTTGAGCAGGACCCTTGTGCTAGATCTTCCCAACATTTCCTTAAAATTTACCCCAAGTGGGTTATCCCATTGCCGGCTTTAGTCAGAAGATGAGAACAATAATATTGATTGTCCCCATTTGCTGACTACATTGGGTTATCCAATTGGGTTATCCACGTTTCCATCATTCCTTTTGGCAATAGCTTAATCGTTTACCGGGGACTACATTGGACATGAGCTCTGTCTATCATCCTCAAATTGATGGGAAAACTGAGGCCTTGAACAAGTGTGTGGAACAATATCTCCGTCGCTTTGTAGCAGATAATCCTCATGATTGGTTGCCCATGCTTCCTTGGGCTGAATTTTAGTATAATACAACTTTTTAATCTTTAGTGGGACTCGCTCCTTTTCAAGTATTGTATGGACGGGAGCCCCCTACAGTGGCTCGTTATATTTTGGAATGTTTTGAGGACGATTGGATTGAGAGCTATATGTTAAAATAAGATGAAGCCCTGATAATTTTAAGGAAAAATTTAACAAAAACTCAAACAAAAATAAAGGCAATGACAGATAAGGACACACGGATGATCAACATGAAATTGACAGTTTGGCTTATGTCAAATTAAAGCCCTATATAGTCTTCATTTCGCCTGCAAAAGTAACACAAGATGGGCCTCAAGTACTTGGGCTATTTCGAGTTCTAAAACGAATATTGGATTCTTGCTCGAGGCTGTTAGAATTCATCCAGTCTTACACATATCTATTATAAAGAAATGCAAGGCTCATCCAGATCAACAAATCCTTCCCTTCCAAGATAAAGTCCAACTCTTCACTAATGTCAAACCTTGATAACAAGGTTCTCAATTACGAGATGAGTAATATTGTGAACCCAAAACCAAGACCATGTGTTGAGCCCAATTCATAATGTGATGTCTGGCTTGGTCTAGCAGTCCCATCCCGTCTTCTTATCTGTTCACTTTATCTTTTAGGTTTCTATTGAAATAAATCATATTTTTTATATTGTAAGCTGCTTACCATCACTAATATAATTTTTATCTTATTTGATTTTTTTTATTGTTACTGTGGAGTTAATCATTGGTAGTGTTCCTTGCAATAGAGACTCACACTTCTTTTCAAGGAAAGTTTCGTATTGTCGTAACTATCGTTGAAACAAGACACAAAACATATATACGACACATAACATATATACGAAACAACCTTTAAACATAATGAGATCAATACACTAGATCTTTATCGCAACTGCATGATTATCAAGTAAGTAGCTAACAAGGTCAACAACAATTAAACAATATAAGACTATCATAAAAACCAAACATCTAGTACATAGTTTCAGTTAACTAATCCAAAATTTATGTCGACACTATAATTAATCTACCACCCAAAAGATAAATAAGCACATAGAACTTTGATCTCCTTCCAATTCTGCAATTCTACCATGCTTGTATCTGGTATACCATGCCGTGAAGTCAGCCTAGAAGGTTTTGAGAAGATTGGCCTGTCACAAAGAATCTTCAACCTTTACATTGATAACCAAATTTGCAAGTTCTATATTTTTTTTTATAAGAATAGTACCACGCAACATCTAAGCTAGATAATCAATTAAATTAATGTTAAGTACCACAAAAAAATTAACAACCAATATGTTCCATATCTCCGCACATGTACCTATACACTCGTCACAAACCATTAATAACTAATTCAAAACCAATGTTATTTAGGACAAAAAGAGTTCTTTCATGAAAAAACTATATTACCATCTAGACATCAACGGCTTCGAGCCCCAACTTGAACGGGACAAGGGCATATGAATAATACTTCAACTACAGCACCAAGTAGCAAGTTCTCTGTCAAAAATGAATGAGCTCTGCCAAAGAACCATCCTATTCTAAACCAATAGATAGTTCACATGACGGACTGAGTTACAGAAAGTGAGCAAGAAGTACATACTTTCTAACCTTGAAGCCAAACACACATGAAAACAAGTTTAAACTCGATTTCGTTTTAGTAACTATAACAATGCATGAGAAAAGTAATTGACAATAAAAATTAAAAATAACCAAGCAACTTTAGAATCAATAACAAAGTCTTTTGAATCACAGCTACATAATATAAGAAAAAAAAATTCTAAAATTTTGATTTCTCGAAACTATACACATTTCATAGCATGTTTTGGTTATGTAGAAACAACTTAATAAACTCTTTTGATTCACAACTATATAACATAGAAACGAACTCTAAAATTTTGATTTCTCCAAAATCTCTGTCCATTTCATAATAGAACTCTACCCCTAAAAAATTAATAATGCAGATGTTTCTTGTTGATTTCTTGTCCATAGTCTGGACAAATCTTTGGTTGATTAATGAAGGCCTCACTTGTCCAATCTTCAAGCTTAAGTGAGAGGATACAATGGGTATGAAGGTGGCGGTTTTCGAAAAGAGTTACCACGTCAACCTCATCATTGTCAAGCAGTTGGTAATTGCAGCAGCCAGACCAAGGATGGTTAGGGTAATCGATAGTCCAGTTGTGAGCTATTGGCAAGCACTGCTTAACTGGAACAAGAAGATGAACGAAAAAGGATTTGAACACGTACATGAGCTTGTCGTCAATATTTCTACCACATGATGGCAAGGAACTGCATCGCCAAGATTAGCGTTGCATAATTTCATGTAACAAATAATATGGGAATTTTGAACTGCATCGCCAAGATTAGTGTTGCATAATTTCATGTAACAAATAATATGGGAATTTTGAGTAGAAGAGACTTCCAAGTCTTAAAATTAAAAAAGGGATTCGAGTGTGTGTGTGTGTATATATATATATATATATATATATATATATATATATATATATCCATAAAAATTTAATTTGCCCAACCTTTCCATGGTTGGATGTGTTGATGATCCATCTATTTATTAGTTTAATCCATCTTGACCCACCCAATTTAGGTCATTTAAAAGTTGGGTTGGTTTGGGCCATTTACGAGATGAGTAATGTTATGAACCCAAACCCAAGGCCCTAGTTGTGCCGAGTTCGTAATGTGATATCTGATGTCTGGCTTGGTATATTAGTTGAAATGAGGTGCAATAAAATAATTAAAAATTCCAATTAAAGGTTGATTGACTTTGTGTGGAACCCACCCCTCAACAAGTAATTACAGTAGCACGTGAGCAGGGGGACCAAGGAAATAAAATTTGTTACAAATAGGATAGTGGATGCAACAAAATATTCATTCAGAAAATGTCTTAGCTAATATTCTAGTTTTCTACCGACCCTACTTCTTATCTATTAACTTTATCTTTTAGGTTTCCAGTGAAATTTATCATATTTTTTATATTGTAGGCTGCTTACCATCATCAATATAATTTTTATCTTATTTAATTTTTCTATTGTTAATGTGGAGTTAATCATTAGTAGTATTCCTTGCAACAGAGAGTCACATTTCTTTTCAAGGGAAGTTCCGTATTGTCGTAATTATCGTTGAAACAAGACACAAAACATATATATGACACATAACATATATACGAAACAACCTTTAAACATGATGAGATCAATATAGTAAATCTTTATCACAACTGCATGATTATCTAATAAGTAGCTAACAAGGTCAACAATAATTAAACAATGTAAGACTATAATAAAAACAACACATCCAGTACATAAATTCAGTTAACTAATCCAAAGTTTATGTCGACACTAACATAGTCTACCACCCAAAAGATAAATAAGCACATAGAACTTTGTCTCCTTCCAATTCTGCAATTCTACCATGCTTGTATCTGTTACACCATGCCATGAAGTCAGTGAGGGTTTTGAGAAGATTGGTCTATCGCAAAGAGTCTTCAACCTTTACATTGATAACTATATTTACAACTTCTATAGTTTTTTATAAGCATAGTACACGCAACATCCAAGCTAGATAATCAATTAAATTAATGTTAAGTAGCACACAACATTGACAACCAATATGGTCCATATCTCCGCACATGAACCTATCCACTCGGCATAAACCATTAATAACTAATTCAAAACAAATGTTATTTAGGACAAAAAAAGTTCATGAAAAAACTATATTACCATTAGTCATAAACGTCTTCGGCTCCCAACTTGAAAGGGACAAGGGCATATGAATAATACTTCAACTGCAACACCAAGTAGCAAGTACTGCGTCAAAAGTGAACGAGCTCTGCCAAAGGACCATCCTGTTCTAAACCAGTAGATAGTTCACATGACGGACTGAGTTACAGAAAGTGAGCAAGAAGTACATACTTTCTAACCTTGAAGCCAAACACACATGAAAACAAGTTGAAACTCGATTTTATTCTAGTAACTATAACAATGCATGAGAAAAGTAATTGACAACAAAAATTAAAAATAACCAAGCAACTTTAGAATCAATAACAAAGTTTTTTGAATCACAACTACATAATATAAGGGAAAAAATTTCTAAAATTTTGATTTCTCAAAACTATACCCATTTCTTAGCATGTGTTGGTTATGTAGAAACAACTTAATAAACTCTTTTGATTCACAACTATATAACATAGAAAAGAACTCTAAAATTTTTATTTCTCCAAAATCTCTGCCCATTTCATAATAGAACTCTACCCCTAAAAAAATAATGATGCAAATGAAGTTCAGTGTTGATTTCTTGTCCATAGAATGGACAGATCTTTGGTTGATTAATGAATGCCTCACTTGTCCCATCTTCAAGTTTAAGTGAGACAAAACAATGGGTATGAAGGCGGTGGTTGCGGGAAAGAGTTATCACATCAACCTCATCATTGTCAATCAGTTGGCAATTGCAGCAGCCGGATCAGGGATGGTTAGGGTAATCGATAGTCTAGTTGGGATCCATTGGCAAGCACTGCTCAACCGAAACAAGAAGATGAATGAAAAAGAGTTTGAACACGTACATGAGCTTGTCGTAAATGTTTCTACCACATGATGGCAAGGAACTACGTCGCCAAGATTAGCGTTGTATAATTCTAGTAATAAATAACATGGGAATTTTAAGTAGAAGAGGCTTCCAAGTTTTAAAATAAAAAAAGGGAATATATATATATATATATATATATATGAAATGCTTAGGGATTTCAAAATTGATTCATGAAAATTTGATTTGCCCAACCTATCCATGGTTGGATGAGTACATGATCCATCTATTTATTAGCTTAATCCATCTTGAACCATCCAATTTAGGCCATTTAAAAGTTGGGTTGGTTTAGACTAAAAATTGATAAAATATTTGTAAAAAGGTTTTTCTTTGTTTTATATCTCTTATAGAGCAATAACAAAAGAGAAAATAAAAGTGTAAATTAAACAAACCATAAAAATACAAAGAAAGAAAATAAAGCTTAAGAAGTGTTGAGCGGGTTGGCTTTGACTGTTGTGTAGCCTATTTCGACCCAACTCATTACAACTCTAATAACATTTGGGCCGGTTGATAACCTGCCCAATTATTTACTTAACTCATTTTGACATGGGTCATTTCAACCCAACTCGTCCATTCGACACCCTAACGACTTTTTATCCAAAATCAATTCAAATCAATTTCAAATGATCTCAAATTTTATATTCTAAACTACACGCGCTACAAGTAATATCAAAATCATTGTGCGATTGTTGTACCTACTTTGAACCTTTAAAGTTCGAAACAAACCAATTTTGAAATTCGAAAACAGAATTTGCGAAGAAAATACAGAGAATAAGAATAAGGAGGGGGAACAAGAAATAGAAGAAAATATTGAGTACGGGGAAAAGGATGAAGAAGATTAGAAAAGGTCAAATTTTTCTTCAAAATAAAGGAGGGAAATATAAACTTTTGGCCCTTTTAATTTGTGCCCTAAATTTTTAAAGTCTAAAAAGATCTTCCACGTACCCAACTTAATCTATCCTTAACCCCACTTGGCAAAAAAAATTAAAAAAAAAAGGAAAAAGAAATTTGTATCGCCTTTTTTTAGTTCAAGACTTAAGAGGTCTTTGGGCCTCTCTTTTTTCCACGTAACATGAAGTGGATGCATGAGGCATGAGAGCGAAAAAGTCACGTGATCATCGTCAGCGAAATCTACTTACAGATTAGGGACAACTCAATAGTATGAGAGGTCTAAAGAAAAAATTAATTATATGTCATTATTTTTTAAATAACATTCATATATATATAAATTCAAAATTCACGTTACCTAATTCTTTTGAAGTACTACTATGTAACTAATTTTTAATTTTTTTTAAATATTTCTTAATATGGATAAATTGAAACAGTGATAACACTGTTAATGGGGAAACATTATTTCAACCGATTTTTAAGTTTTTTTTTTCCTTTAAAAAAAATCAAAGTTTTTCATGAAAAAGTTTGTCCAATATGCTAGAAGTCTAAATTAAATTCATTTATGTCAATAACGTTTTTTATAATTAAAATCAACGTTGTGTATTGAATCAAATGACTAAGTTTTTGTTCATTTGAAAGAAACCTTATTAATATACATAAATATAATTTTTTTTAAATTAAGGGGACTTTTAATGCTAAGAGACCTAAAGCAGAAATTTTGGTGGCTTTACCCTTGAGCCACCTATTTAACATATTTGGCAGGTTTAGGTGCTTAGCCATGGGTAAAAAATAATTGCTTGTTACTTAAAAAATTCTAAGTAGTCGTAATAAGATTGCATTGTACAAGATAATGACTAAATATAGTAATAATGGGGTACATTATATATTAGTGGAGGGGCAGAGGAAATAGGTACCCTGGAGGGAAGGAACAGTGTAGCCCGTCACCACAACAAATTGTACTGCCCCAATCAACTAATGATAAGTGGATGTTTTCAATTTAAAATTTTCTGGAAAATTAACATTTCAAGTTTTTCTTAGTATAAATATACTTTTATTTTTCTTATTGATATGAGTTGATTGACACCCTAACGATTTTTTATTCAAAATCAATTCAAATCAATTTCAAATGATCCCCAATCTTTATATTTTAAATTATACCCACTATAAATAATATCAAAATTATTGTGCGATTGTTGTACCCACTTTGAACCTTTAAAGCTCGAAACAAACCAATTTTGAAATTCAAAAACAGAATTTGCGAAGAAAATACACAGAATAAGAATAAGGAGGGGGAAGAAGAAGTAGAAGAAAATATTGAGTACAAAGAAAAGGACGAACAAGATGAGAAAAAGTCAAATTTTTCTTCAAAATAGAGGGGAAAATATAAAATTTTGGCCCATTTAATTTATGCCCTCAATTTTTAAATAGTCTAAAAAGATCTCCCACATACCAACTTAATCTATCCTTAATCCTACTTGGCAAAAAAAAATTTAAAGAAATTTGTATCACCTTTTTTTATTTCAAGACTTAAGAGGTCTTTGGGCCTCTCTTTTTTTCACGTAACATGAAGTGGATGCATGAGGCATGAGAGCGAAAAAGCCACGTGATCATCATCAGGGAAGTCTACCTACATATTAGGGACAACTCAAAAGTATGAGAAGCCTAAAGAAAAACTTAATTATATGTCATAATTTTTTAAATAACAATTATATATATTTTTTAATTCAAAATTCACGTTTCCTAATTCTTTTGAAGTACTACTATGTAAACTAATTTTTAATTTTTTTTTCAATATTTCTTAATATGGATAAATTGAAACAGTGATAACATTGTTAATGGGGAAACATTATTTCAAAGTATTTTTAAGTTCTTTAAATATCGAAGTTTTTCATGAAAAAGTTTGTCCAATATGCTAGAAGTCTAAATTAAATTTATTTATATCAATAAATTTTTTATAATTAAAATTAACGTTGTGTATTGAATCAAATGACTAAGTTTTTGTTCATTTGAAAGAAACTTTATTAATATACATAAATATAATTTTGTTTTAAAATTAAGGGGACTTCTAATGCTCAGGGACCTAAAACAGAAGCTTTGGTGGCTTTACCCTTTAGACACTTATGTTACATATTTGGCAGGTTTGGGTGCTTAGCCATGGGTGAAAAATAATTGCTTTGTTACTTAAAAAATTCTAAGCAGTCGTAATAAGATTGCACTGTAGAATATAATGACTAAATATAGTAATAATGGGTACAATTAGGTCTGGGCATCGAGCGAGTCGAGCCCGAGCCAAACCGAGCTTTATACATAGCGAGTCGAGCCCAAGCCGAGCTCAATCGAGCTTTATTAAAGTTTGACCGAGCCCGAGCCCGAGCCCGAGCCAACTTTTTTTCTTGTGTTCCCATACTTAAAATATAAAAAATAATATTTAAATTTTTCTTTTGATCATAATCATAGATAATGATAAAAGTACTAGTTTATCAATTGTTAACTATTGCATTAAAATATTAAACAACACATAGACTTCTAATATTGTTTGGTAATTAAGCTTAATGAATGGAAGTTATATTTTATAGATAAAGTTACACGATCAATCAAGCTAATCGTGTCGAGCCGAGCTTGATCGAGCTTTAACCGAGTCGAGCCGAGTTGAACTAAATTTTAAATGAGACCGAGCCGAGCTAAAAGGCAACCGAGCCGAGCGAGCTCCGAGCCGGCTCAACTCTATGCCCAGGCCTAGGTACAATATATATTAGTGGAGGGATAGAGGAAATATGTACCCTGGAGGGAAGGAACAATGTAGCCCGTCACTACAACAAACTGTACTGCCCCAATCACCTAATGATAAGTGGATGTTTTCAATTTAAAATTTTCTCAAAATTAACATTTCATGTTTTTCTTAGTATAAATATACTTTTATTTTTCTTATTGATATGAGTTGATTTTTAATTTTCATGCGACATCACGAGAATGATTTGTTCATTATTCACTTTCCGGCACCATTTACAAAAAAAATAAAATTGTGTAAACATTGCTCTTATACAAGAGTTCATCGTTTTACCAAATAGTTGCCGCCAAGTCGGTAGTTGTAAATGAGAATTATATTTCCGAACATGGAAGTTTGAACATTCTCAAAAAGGATAACAAATTTAATTCTTTGCATCTCAAATTGCAATAATTTTGCAATTCAATTATTATTAATGCGAGTAGTGTTTTGATTCTATTATTAGGTGCTCTGAATTATGCGAAATACACCTTTTCATGCTAACAACGAACACAAAAGACAAATTAATTATGATCATCATTCAGGATTAGAAATATGAGAAAAGGCATGATTAAAAAAAAAAAAAAAAAAAAAAAAAGGCAACGAAAATAAACTCTTTAACTGGAACTTCTTCTAATTTGATCTCAAAGGAATTTAAGACTGAAAAGGAGGGTGTATGTCAGCAAAATATTTACATTAAATTGACAAACAAAATATGATTCTAACTATAGAAAGAGATATTCAAACTTGCAAAAGTGCATGGACCAATAACTTGGGATTTAAAGCACGTTCACAGTTTCGAGAACATCAATAACAGGATGAAACTGAGTAAGCAAACAAAACCCTACAATCTAATAAAAACGCATCATATTGGAGATTTGCAAAGTATAGTTAACATTATTTATCACAAGCAACATTGATATCAAGCAAAATGACACGTTTAAATTGGCAGACAAACTGCCTGGTACGTTGGATTCAAGCAATTGAAAAATGGATGCACTTTGCCACGCATGATGACTAGGTATTTGGGATATGCCTGTATTGTCTGCCATATTTAAAGTTAGAAGAATTTAAAGATTAGCAGGTTGATTTGGAAAATTATGTTTATGAGAAAACATAATTTTTGGGGAGAGGGATAATGTACTAACTAGTGCTGTCAATATGGGCCGGTCCAACCCAACCCGACCCAATCCTCGTGGGCTTTGCAATCTGTAGGGCCGGGCTGGGTCAGCCCACGATTTGCATGGACCATTAAATCATTATCTCAGCCCAGCTCTATGTGGGTCGCATGCCGGGGCGGGCCAGCAATATTATTATTTAATTTTTTTTAATATTAATTTTGAATTTTTGATGACACTTAAACTAAAAATACACAAGATATTACTATTGTTTTCAATTGAAATATAGTACAAACTTTAATTACAACAAATACATTATTTGAACTTAATCATTTCAACTTTCATTAAAAAAGTGAATCTTAATTTCAAAAGTTCTTGAAGCAACTTCATATAAACAAGAAATAAGAATTAAGGCACAAAGTTCGATCAAGCTACCGCACATAGTGGCGGATCTATCATGTATAGCATGGTTCAGGGGAACCTATACTACTTGGTTGAAGATCATAATTTTATATGTTAATTTTTTAAAATTGTCGTAGTATGGTGTGGTGTGAACCCATTGTCAAGAACACATTATTATGGTGCACTCATAAACTTAAAATTTCAGATCTGCCTCTGACCACACATATTTGATATTCTTTCTCAACCGAGTAAGCTAATTTTTTTTTATGTATAAAGGTGATTGTCTAACGCTAGTAGTATATTTTTTTTTTCTTCGTGATTAAGAAGTATGCAGTACTATAATCAAAAGATAATATTACATTATAACTCAGACTTATTTGCAAGATTAATTATTAATTTTGAATTATTGATTTATTTTTGTCATTACAATTATACTCATAGTTAAATGCACTTATGAAAGGTAAAAAAGGCAAATACTATTTTACTAAGCCCAAGGGCCGGGCTAAAAAGTCTTACTATTTTATGGGCTAGAAAAATCATAGCCCAGCCATATCAAATTACGGGCTAGGCTAGACAGGCCCAACAGGCTAAGTCCATATTAACGGCTCTAGTACTAGTGTTCTAGAATGTGATTTAATGATAGAGAAAATTTTAGGAGTTGCGGAGTCTAAAGTAGCTTAATTATAGGAGGAGTAGGTAATAAAATTGGAATCCTAATTTTCAAGATTCAAGGTTTCTGCTCTTTATGTAAATAAGATACTGCCACGTTTTATATCTAGTTAACTGTGCTAAAATCGTGTAATTGTTTTCTTAAAGTTGCATACTTATGAAAAATCCCCTAGATAGTTTTAAATGACTTCAGATTTTATAAAAACAGGTTATCTCATCAACGAGCTTCAAACTTACCCATAAAAGTGGCTTTAAATGGTTCTTTTTATTTCAATAACTTTACAAACACTGATTATTCATCAAGTGGAACTTAAAAAGTTGCTACCCAGCCTAAATTTTGTAGGGATAATTTCATAACTAACCAAGTATCTTACATAGCTTTACTAGATAATAGACATATTAACATATATCAATGGCTAGCCAAAATTGATGCTAAATAATAGGTACATGAATATCCTAACTTCTAAGAGATCTGCGTGAATATCTCCTAAATACTAGCGCCAATTCAGTTAACTAAAAAAGAAGCGAAAAAAATGGGATGGAAAAACGTTTTTAGATTCCTATAATTATGGAATCCCACTAATCCGTGGCAAGTATATATCCCCAGTAAAGCAGTTTTTTAGGTTATTAAGTCATAAATATTCACCAAATATAAATCAGATTACATCTTCTCTTTTTCCATACAAGAACAAAAATAAGATCAGAAGGCATCTTACTAATTAATATTAATCATTGTTTACCTTAAATATCAGCAAGTGAATACCCACTGTGTATCACGTTAAAGGAGAAAATACAAGGGAAATAGTATCTTTGCATATGAATATCATCAAAATATGACACCAACGCAAATATGCAACAAATATGTACAAAAAATATGCAGTGAATACCAAATATGGAATAAATACTTATAGTGAATACCAAATATGCGATGAATTACAAAATGCCAAATATGCATCAGATATGTACAAAATATGCCGTGAATACCAAATATGCAACAAGTAATTACAAAAACACCAACTACCGAAAAAATGGGAAAGTTATTACTGATATTTTCGTTAGGCGTGGGTTAAAAGTTGAGAAGCGGGAAAAAGAAATAAATGCTAACTTAATGCATATCCTAATTCCCATAAATATAGGCATAGTAAAAGGAAGATAGAAAGTTTTTAAAAGTGTCTATTAAATGTAAAGTAAATAGGTCTAAATGTCTATTTTGAATAATTAAGGCAAAATGTATCTATATTTTGATAAACACCCTGCCAAATGTCTATATTGTGTAAAAATTCCAATTTTGTAAGTGTAGAATTAACCATAAATTTTACTCGGAGTCCTCAAAATTGATGGATTCTGAGAGTTTGTCTCTGTGTAATATAGTTTTGGCAAATGGCTTCCGCTTCGTCAGTAGACAACATATTAAGTTATCAATCAACAAATATTACCTCTCAGGAAAAGGTCAAGTTATCCGGGAGAATGTGACAAGAGATTGAAGAGGTTATGCAACATTTCAAGTTATTTAAGAGAATGAGAGAATGCGTGAAGGGAGTCAAGGGAAAGTGTTGCCTAAGAAAGAGTAATAAAAAAACGTGTTGCGTCTTAGGTAATAATTAAGGAGCAAGGGAGTGTCTTAGGTAATAGTTAAGGAGCAAGGGAGTGCCGGATAAGGATGGTATTATAAGATTAATAAGGCTATTTTCATCTGAAATTTATGATGAAAATTTATTTATTAAATCAATCAGAGGTTATTTTTGCTAAACTACTGTTACGGATGTTTAAAAAGACAAATCAATGCCGGTGTCATAGTCCTGCAATTCCAGTTCTCTTCTGGGCGACGAGCAATGGCTATTAGAGCTTGCTCATACATATAAAAATTAATCCCGTAGCCACATTGTAGGGTGCTGATAGAGAAACAATCTTCTAAAAAATGTTAGAGAAAAATAGTCATCAATTAAAAATTATGTTTTTTTTAAAAAAAAAAGTAGTCACAAAAAGTACAGAAAATTTTCTTGGTAGTTTGAGCTAAACCCCAAACATTTTTTGGAATTTAGTTCAAAGTCCTAGAAAAATTTTTAGTTCTTGGGACCACAAAATATGAAGCTTCAGAAAAATTTCTTGGAACTTTAAAGTAAATCCAAGGAAATTTTCTTGAAGTTTATTTCAACTTTTCAAAAAAAGCTCATGTGGTTATTCTTTAAAAAAAAAATCGTATTTTTAAAATATGATTATTTTTCTAAAAAATTGTAATATTTGGTTGTTTCTCTTTAAGCGAATTAAAAATTGTCTAGTCATCAAAATTGTCCATTCATACATAGTAACATAGATAGTCCAAAAATGTAGCAATTACCTTAGTTTAGGTTGGAAAGGACAGCTCTTTATGTCTGAAGTTAGGTTAGACATTTCCCAACTTGAGAGCCATAGATATCAAGTTCAACCTTAAATAGGAAGTTTGATTCCAATGCAATTAAAAATAAAATAATTTTTAAAAATTGGCTACTTATTACAGTAAATGTGCAAAATAGACTATTCATGCACCTCTCTCACGAAAAACACATGTGAAGCAGAATTATTATCCAGAAATTGTGGCAATGTTATTCTAGCTTATCGATAAATTTCAAACATTACATTAAAAATTTATAGTCACATTAGTGGTAGATCTTTAAACTTCTATCCTGTTGGTGGGGTTCGAATCCCATGCCCCTTTCACTGCGCTGTCCTCTTATATGTAATTTCTCTCTCTTTTTCTTTTTTCTTTTTTCTTTTTTGGAGTTATAAACTATAATATTTATATTTTACATGAAATATTACCAGACGGGTAAAGGAAAAGATTTAAATGTCTAGGCCTAATATTTAGGTAAATTACACCCAGTATCATTCTAGCTAAGTTTTTAAAAAAATATAGCAATACTTCACCACTTTACCAAACATAAATGCTACCAAACATAGCACAATAAAAAAACCCCTAGTTTTCCTTCTCCTCCTCTCTCTCTTCTCTTTCTCTTCTCTCTTCCCATCCACTCTTTTTTCCAGTCACCACTGCCCCTCCCCGTCGTTGGCGACCTCACCTAAGCCATTGTTGTCGGCGTCCCCTTCGTAGCCTCCGTCATCGCCAGCGACGGGAGCTTTACTGATGTTCGCTGTTGTTTTGGCTGGCGACGGACCTCCGGCCGCTCCGTCGTCGGACCTAACTCATCTACTGCTGTAATCACCTAATTTTGGCACAAAAATACAAAATTTGCTCAAAATAGCCTTGTTAATTTCATACCAATTTTTTCCAAATTTTACTAAAATTTTGTCTTTATTTTAACTAAAATTGTCATTAATTGGGAAGAAAAATTTAAAAAATTACCAAAAATTACTTGTTATGTGTTTAGTTGTAATTTTACGTTTAATTCTGATAATATTATAATTTTGTGTGGTTTAATTCTAGTTAATTGTGTGCATTTTAAATAAAGTAGACCTCTTAATGGCTATTTGTAAAATAAAGAAATAGCCCAATCCCATTGCCCGACCCATCCAAAAACCCATCTGACCCGCTCCCCCTTTAATTCTCTAATCCCTCATCACCTCTCATTTTTCCCCAAAATCAAAAGAGAATGGAACTCTGTCCAAATGTGAAACCCTCGCCGTGATCCTCTACCGGCGACCAACGCGTCTCCGCCCAACAAAATACCTTCCCCGGCCCCTCTTCTCCATCCTCGCCTTAACTTCCCATGAGAATCCCTCATTTATCCTTTTCATGCCTGACCCGTTTTCTCTCTTCCCACCGTGGTTACTGGTGGAGATTATGACGGAGGCTGTGATGATGATATGTTAATGTTTGTGGGGTTTCTGGGACGGTGATGTGTGGGGTGCGTGGAAGCTGATTGAGTGGTGATGGCGTAGTATTGATAAGGCGGTTGTGTGTCGATCGATGCCGTGTTGCTTCGGATAGTTATAGGGCTATGGTATGGTGATGCTTTAGCTTAATATTGGTGTAGCGATGGCTGTTGGAGTTGCGATGGTGTAACAGCTGTGGCTTTGACTGGTTTGGGTAGTTCGTGGTATAGGAACTGCGGCGATGTGGTTGGCTTGGAGCTTGTTAATGTGTCACTGCCATGGTGACAATGGATTTGAAGCTGAGGCGTCAATGAAGAAATGGCCAGGCAGCAGCTATGCTTTCGATAGGCAAGGCGACGCACTGGTTCCAATGCAAACAAAGCGAGCCGATTTCTGGTGATTTCGTGATGATGTGGTGTCGACACTATGATTGCAGCGGTGACCCGTAAATAGAGCAGCGACGAGGCTGGTGATGATGTGCTGCTGGTAATTGCCTTGATAGCCTAGAAGTAGAAACCCCTTTGTTTACCTTGGTTCCATTGTTTAAGCTGTTAGAATTAGTTTGAAATCAGTCCTTTTTTTCCCTATTTGCTTAGATCATGTTAATGGTATAAAATAATATTCTGAGGTGCTTTGTTTGGAAATGTGAATCATGTGTATGAAGATGCCCTTGTGAATATATATGAATTAAACATGTTTCTGAGTTTTGATTTTTATTGATAACATGAATTGGTTCATGTTCGTTTAGTTCAAGTAAGGGTTGGCTCATGATTTGAATGTGGATTTGGATAGCTTTGTTTATGTTATTCATTCATTTTCTCGTTTGTTAAGGTTAGAGCTTGATGAAGTTCCCTGATTCTTTTCATTCTGTTTTGGTCGCCATGTACCTGTTGAACGAGTGATTAGTTTAGCATAGGTCATCACTTGGTTTGTTAACGGAGTAGATAAACTTATCTTGTATGTTTTTGCTTAGTTAGTAGTATATGATAATGTTGTCAAGTTGTGCATCTTTCCTGTCCGAATGTTATGTTAGCGCTGGTACGTATTTAGTATGCCAACAAGTCCTTAGGGATGTAATTTGGACTCCAAAGGATCAGTGTGACCTTTCTTTGGGGACTCAATTGAGTTTAAACTCAACTTGGGAATGGACAACCCAATTCAGCTTATCCAGCAACTAGAGTATACTTAGGGGGTCGTTTGGTTGTGGATTTCATCTATTTGATGCCTTGACTGAGTCATTTTGGCTAAGTTTTAAAATCTGAAATTTGAAGAGATTTTACGAGTCAGATATTGGGAAGAGGTGTAGCACAAAAATGGTATAATTCAGCTTTTTCTTTTTGGTAGGTGAGGAAGTACACACAAAAATGGCTAAAAAGGAGAATTGCATTAAAGGGTCTTGGGTGTTGTATCTTCTTTTGAGAAAAAGAAAAACATTGTCACATGGGAGTTGTCCTTTTACCTTAGTTTTTTACTTTAACATTGGTCTATTTAATAGAGTTTAACTAACTTGTCAAAGGAGAGAAGATCTGAACACAAGAACAATCTGAAAAAAAACACTTCACTCTAAAAGAATTCAGATCTGAATTTTTGGGAAGAGTTGAGTGCAAACAGTAAAGAGTTAAAAAAAATCAGAGATGAAGTAGAAAATACAAAGAGTCTTTATAATTTAAACTAAAAGGTCCTGGGAGTTAAATGTTGGCTTGAAAGAGTTTAAGAAGGCTGTTTGTTAACTTTTCTAGTCAGTTTGAGGTCTGGTTGTCGCTGTTGATGCTTGTTTCTTTAAGCTGCTGGTCTAGCTTGGTGTTGCTGCCGTTATCCATTAGCTTTGAGTTTGTTCACTGCTTTTCTTGAGGATATTTACTCATTAGGTAAACACAAAAATAGCCTTTGTATACTTATATGTATGTATTTTTTTGGCATGAAAAAATCAGCATGTTAATCCTTGGAAGATTTGACGATGTTTGTTAGTTTATAAACTCTTGCGGCTGTTTATGAAAGGAAAAATAAAATTAAGATTTTTAAGTTAAGTTATTATTTTGCATCATCTTTCTTCTGCAAGATTTGTGGAGTAATGTATGTATGAGATTGATAACAAATAATGGGCTGAAATTTGATGTACGAACAGTCTGTTTGATGTAAGGACTTTTGCAAACGTAAACCTGAAAATAGATCTTTTGTTAAAAAGTCAGATTTGAAACAAAAGTAAAAGTAGGACACTGGTGCAAATCCTTCTTTAAAATAAGACTGTTGTGAATTTATGGATTTGAATACTTCTAAGACTGAATTCTATTGTGCAAATTTTTAAGAAGAAAAAGAGAACGAAAGATCAAACTTGGGACTTGCAAGCTTAGCTTGGATTAAACTTATCCTTTGAGTTTATGCCATAATTGTTTAACAATGAAAATATTACTTTTATTAAATTATATATAAAGAGTGGCATGTTTTTTTGCATGCTAATAAAGTCGAAAAGTAATTACAGTTGCAAGCAAATGGCATGCTTATGCAAAAATCATAGAAAGATAACATGCGACTAGGCAAGTTAATAGGCCGAGACAATTAAATATTAGCTAGTCGCTCAAATGTTTACATGGAACTCATTTATATCGAAAATTCAAACGGACATTGTGTTCGGGGCTGATAATCGATAGAATATCCATCAATGAACGGGCGGCGTTAAAATTAAGTAACGTAACAAATGCCGATACGTTCCCTCAAAACTCAATTAATTTGGAAGATTTCGTCCAAGTAAGGTGCTTGTGCGATCACATTCGATTGAGGTTTTATTTGCATTAACGAGTGATTGTAACTTAAGATTAAAGTATAGCAAAGGTCCAATGTTTACACAAAACTCATTTATATCAAGATTCAAATGGACAACGCGTCCACGGTTAGTCTCCGGTAGAGTTTTCGTCAATGAACGAGCGACTTTCATCCAAATCAAAGCGTAACAAATGATTTGGCAATTAAACAAACAAGCAGTAATTCACAAGAGTCGAAACGCGTCAATAAAGCAATTGTACTTGGTACAGGACTCGAGGGTGCCTAACACCTTCCCGAGAGTCAACCGAGATCCTTACTCGGAACTCTGACGCAGACCACTTACGAGTCATAGGTGTTCCAAGGTATCTCTTTGGTGAATTGGCATACTATTGAACTATGTCAAGTGACGACTCCGAAATCTCTAAATAATTGGGTATCTTAAAACACCTAAGTCACAACCTTTAATTTATTTTTTTAGTAAATTTTAGGTCGTGACAGCTTGGCGACTCCGCTGGGGAATTAGAATCTCAGGCTTTAATAATTGTCGCTTTTAGGCTTGTGAATATTTGTTTGATTGCCATGTATTGAATGTTACTGCTTTAATATTTATGTGAACTGTATATAAATTGTCTCCTCTCGCGCAACCTCTGAGTCTCTGGTATATATATACCAGTATTGCTTTCACCATCTGGAAAACCTTCTTACACAAAATGGTCCATGATTTAGGAGGACGGTGTGTCGAGGTTAAGTCGGAGACACTGTTGCCGATCAACCTCGATGCGCTTTCCGCCCGGTTTGTCCACCGGGTCTTTAGCCAGTCTAGACACCGAGTCAATTGTGTCACCTAGAGTTAAACCTTTAGGTCCGATTTATCTGCATTTCATTTGATGACTTAGTGAGGTGTGGTACACCGGTACTGCACTTGTCTAGGCTAATCTCCTTCGTGTCAAGATGGGACCCGCGTCTCAGAAAGGCATATTTATGGCGTTTTCTGTGTTGCATATATTCGGAAGTTTGTTATGCTGACCATTATTGGTTTGAGGAGTCGGGGTATACTGAAATAGATACAAAAAAAATGTCATCATTATTTTTGCGCCGTTATAATGACGAATTTTTTCAAGAATTTTTGAGTTTCATCTTGTGTCCGGGTTTGGTCCAAATATTAGAAAATAATTTGTCATAGTTTTGTGCTGTTATAATGGCAAAATTTTGAGATCCTTTTATGTTTGAATCTGTGTCCATCTCTAGTACATATTTTTTAAAAGTAATTTATCGGAGTTTTACGCCGTCATAATGGCCAATTTTAGAAACCAATTTTGCGTCTAATTTTTGTAATATTTTGTGTCGTTGTGTCGTCCTAATTGCCAGATTTTGTAAATACTCCAAGATTCTTTTTCGAATTAGATCAAAGATTTTGTTTCAGAAAGAAAATCCGTCTTTGTATTACCGTAATGTCCGATTTTGGAGTCACCTTTCGGATAAGAAAAAATAGTTTGTTTCATAATCCGTTCTTAAGTTCCATTTTGAATCTCCGGTTGAGTGTTAATTTTTCATTAAAAGAAAGAAGAAAAAGAAAAAAATGTTGTTTTAGGGTCCCGCTTTATTTTGTTTTGTTTAAGGTCAAGTCTGGGTACAGACAATAAATTGCAATTAGCTAAGTTGTATTTTGTGTTGATCCTCGTGGAATAATCTGACTCCGCTAAAATGTCGAGTCCCATTATTTTTACCGTCTGGATGTACCCGCCCAATGTGTCAGTTTGTATATATCTTTGACTCGTGCATCATGTCAAGCACTTTATTTTGAGTTCGTCTCGTGTCGTTTGTCTAAATTATTCTTGTTGAGTCAGAAAAATAGGAAAGAAAAAAAATATAAAAAAATAAAAAATAATACAAGTTCGTCCTTGTGCTGATTACGTATCAATTACAATTTTGTTCTAATTTTGATCAAGGCACATAAGCAATCTTTCAGGGATACGATTGGTACACTCGGCTTATGCAGTTAACCATTTCAGGATGACGCATAACAACCTTAGGCTGCAATCTGTGCTTCTTTTGTGCTAACCTGTTTGATTCATTAGCTTGAGCAACTGCCGTGCTGGCCCCACATTCCTATTCCACCAGAATCAAGGGACCACTGCCTGTTTCAGAAGTGGTTGAAGCACATCTTCAGGAAAACACTCCAACAACGATGGCCGAGGAAGCTGAGAACACTGAGCTGGTTCGCTTAGCTGAGCAATAGGCCAAGATGGCCGAGGACTTCGCAGCTATGAAAGAAATGATGATGCAGCTAGTTCGTAACATGGCAGCAGTTCAGGCACCTCCTGTTCCACCAGATGCTGCTGGTTTCATGGCAAACACCCAGCCACCAGGGCAAGGGCAATCCACAGTGGTAGGAGACCCCCGTTACCCTCTGGGATTTGGTCCACATCCGGCAACTGACAATGCAGTCGGACCTTCTACTGTACAACCTGAGGCACAATTCCCACAACATGGCCGACCCCAGGTTCCTTCCGCAGCATTCACCGTTCCTGCAGGACACACTTTGCAAAGATCGAACAGTGACCCACAGTTAAGGGCGCATGATCAACAATTTGACCAAGCTCAGGGTAATATGTGCCGCCAAACCGAGTCGCATGATCAGGGACACCACCCAAAATCACATGCTGATATCGAGAGGTTGGGAAAAATAAAAGAGAATGATTTTGCCCGGAAATTGAAAAGCTTAGAGCAAACTGTGAAAAACATACAAGTGCAAGGGGATAAAACCAATATTTCATACAAAGACTTGTGTTTGTTCCCCCATGTGCCATTGCCTGAAGGTTTTGTTGTGCCCAAATTTGATCTGTACGCTGGACAAAGTGATCCAAGGATCCACGTGAAGATCTACCTTAACAAAATGAGGGGCATTAAGAAGGATGAATTGTTGATGGCATACTTTGCTGACAGTTTGGGAGGACCGACAACAGAATGGTTTGTACAACAAGATGTTTCGAAGTGGGTCACCTTTGATGACATGGCCAGCGCTTTCCTAAACCATTATGGTTACAAAATGGAGGCTGCTCCTGACCGTTCTTCCTTGAAGACGATCACAAAGAAACCAAGTGAAAGTTTCAGAGAGTATGCCTACAGGTGGCGCGAACAAGCGGCGCGTGTAAGCCCTTTGATACCCGATGATAAAATGGTCGAAGAGTTCATTGAGGTGCTTGATGAGACCTACTACCAAGCAATGGCCTCCGCCATAGGGAAACAATTCAGTGAAGCAGTGAGAATTAGGGAGATGATTGAGAGAGGAATCAAGGCAGGCAAGATTGTCAGCCAAACAGCTTTGCGAGCCCAGGCAGGAGCCTTGGGTAAGAAGAATCAAGATGATGTAGCCATGGTGGGTTCGGGTTCACAAAAGTGGAGTGAGAAAAGATATAATCAAACCCACTCATACCAAGCTCTACAAATATACCCTCCACAACACTACTACACCCCACAAAATCCGCAGTATTCCGTCCCTCCACCCCAATACTCAATCCATACAGTGCAACCACATGCTCCAATATCGTCTTATCCGCAATGGCGCGCTCCAGCCCCACATCCTTTATATCCCATTCACCAAGCCCCACATAACCAATTCCAGCCTCTACCGAACCTTCCCCACCGACCAAGAGGTCCTCCAGGTTTTCGCCCAAAAGTTGAGTATAAAAAGGTGCATCAAGCGAAAAAGAATGAGTTTACGCTAATTGGACAATCTTATGCCAAACTTTTTAAGAAGTTGCAAGCTTTGGACATACTCAAACCGATCAATGGAGGAATACATCCTAGGGATAGGGTTGACGACTCTCGTCAATGTGCTTACCATTCGGATGCACCAGGGCATGATACTGAAGATTGCCATTTTCTCAAGAAGGACATCCAAGCTTTGATCGATAACGGTCAGATTCAAGTTGAGGGTTCAAATGCACCAGATATAAATCAGAACTCATTGCCTGTCTGTGATGATGTGTATATGGTGGGTGTAGAAGATTTGGGAGTTGAGTCTGCAATGTCGATAGTGCATGTTGGTGATGTGTCAATTGGGGCCAACAAAATGCTAGTGACAATGAACTGTGTTCCTGAGATTGTGTTTGGGGTAGTAGACATAGTAAGGGGTGAAGAAATGAAGAAGACGAACATGTCTCTCGAGAAGCAAATTCCAAATCTTACCCGGTCATTCATCAGTTCCAAAGAAGTAAAGTCCACCCTGATAGGACTTGGAGAAAATAAGGAAAAGAAGAAGAAATTGCCAGATTCAGGGAATTTCTTTGGTATCAACATGGTGCATCCTTGTGAAGGGATATACAATGCATGAAAAGCAGGAAAACTGGCCCTGGCTTGCAATTAAATGACTGTGAAATGTTGTAGCTTGTTTTGCTAATCTTTCTGTGTACTTGTTTATTCAAAGGTTGTAACCTAAGTGTATTATTTTTCTTGTTTTGTTTGTTCAAACCCTTATATCTACAATTCAATGAAAGAGAGATCAATCTCGTCCTAATATTCGGTCTTTTATGTTTCCTGTTCCTCCTTAGTTTTCTATTTTTTATGTTTTGTCAACCTTAATAACATGACATGCGTGCGGAATTTACGTATTGATCTAAACACGCGCTCTGGCATTGTGAGCTATTTGAGTAGTAAAGAGGGATAAAACAGGGAGCAAAATAGGTTGGGAATTAATCTGTACTCATCCGATAAGGGAGATCGGTGAGAAGTTTAAAATCGTGCACGATCGCTTCGACCGAATTTGAAATACCAGTTTTGAGAACTATCATTGAAGTAGAAGTCGAGGACACGTGTGGATCAATCCAGGTCAATTGATTGAATTATTATTTGTGCGAGGAATTCTCGAGTCGGGATGACGAACGTCTTTCGTTTCTTCTACCCAAATACTATATCATTTGTCAATCCTTTTAAGCATTGTTCTTTGTTTTCTTTGGCCTGCCATCCCTTGGAATCAATTTTATGTGATCAAACAAAAAGAAAAAAAGAGGGGAAAAAAAAACTACCTCAGTGGTAGAGCTACGTCTGACCTGATTCCTCTCAAAAGGATACGTGGGCAACCATTCGGTGTGGTCATTACAGGGGAAAGTTCATTTTTCCCCTATCTCATGTTGACGCAAAACTTGCCTCCAAGTTTGCGGCCAACGTCAAAAATTTTTGTTCCCCATTCTATGCTAAACTAGGGCAGAAGTTTGTTTTTATTTTATTTTATAAAAAATAAAATAAAAACAAACTTCTCTTTTATCATACCATATATTCGTCTGTTTCATGAGATGTTTGGTATATCAGTCTCGAAGTCAAGGAAAAAACTCAAAGCGCCCCAGTTTATCTAAACTGGGGCAGAAGTTTTTTTTTTTTTTTTAAAAAAAAGAAAGAGGAGAAAGTCAACATCCTTTTCTTTCATTGTGTTCGTCTCGGTAGATAATCTCAATATTTCCTATGTTTTTATATTAGAAAATTCAAAACATAATTCTCCGGTTTCACTAAACCGAGGCTATAATTTGTTGTTATTTTAAAAGAAATGATTCCAAGGGTTGTATCATTCACCAAGTCATTTCATGAGATGCTTTCATACGACTTTTCAAACTAAAGAGAAAAACTCAAAAAAAATAAAAGGGAAAAAGAAGAGAAATAATCCCCAATTTGCCTAAACTGGGGGAAATAAGTTTGTTTTATTTTCAAAAAGCGGTGATTTCATAGTTTGTGATATTCATCTGATCGTCTCATGAGATGTTTCTGAGCTTTTATGTTGAACCCCTTTCTTCATAGGCTAACCAAATCCAATGTTACAGTTCAAATAAAGACCCTTGTGATCGATCATTAAGAATGTCAAGCCGAGTAGGGTATCAAGGGATAAGTTCCACGCTGTAAAGTCGCATTCTTATAAGCCGACAATCGCATTTAGGAGTTGAGAGCACCAAGGTCATTAAAGGAGAAACTCTCCGGGGGATCAAGATAAAGGCCAAAAGGAAAGACGGGGTCGAGCAGCAAGGAAAGATCGGAGGTCGATTGGAAAAGAGCGAAAAAAAGAAAGAAATGAAAAAAAAAGGAAAGAAAAAATAAAGTCTTGTCAGTGAAAACCTGAAAAGGCGCTGCAAGGCAATAGTGAGTTAAAAGAACAAAGAGAGAGGCTACTCAGTGAAAACCCCGAGGGGCACTACTAGTCGACTGAGGGTCGTGGAATTCGCCATCAAGTTCGGGTTGAGAAAGATTGTCAAACTGGGAGCAAGTTCAGGAATACCCTGTGTGAACAGATCAAGTGTTGATTCCAAGTTACATGTCATGTTTTACTAAGGTTGTCGTTTTACCTCCAAATAAGTTTCTTCTATCTACCAGGGACATCTTTCGTTCGATGTCTCCTTTTGAGTTTCTTCACTTTCCTTTTCATTTATATCTTTCTCATTATTTTCGGGCATTCAGAAAGGTTTGAAAAACTTGTCTACAAGTTTCAGTTGTACCAGAAAAGTCGGGAACGGGAGCCTAATACCAAGATTGAACCATGAAGATCCCTAGGGAATGGTTTTTTACTTCTACAAAGGTGTGACCAAAGACCGAGATAAGAATTTGGGTTGGCAAGTGTGAGAACACAACTACATCGAGTCAGTTGCTCGTCGGGGACAAACTTGAAAAGCAGAAAAAGAAATAAAGAAAGAAATCAGGGACCATCTGAGCAGGGAGCAGTGGTTTCAACTTTCAAGACAAGAACCATTGGGATAATGAGATAGAATTTTCAACTTTAAACACAAGACCCATTGGGATGATGGGATTCAAGTTTCAACGCAACACCCGTTGGGATAATGGGATTCCTCTTCAAGAACAAGACCCATCAGAGTGATGGTTTTCAATTTCCAGCATAAGCAAGATCCATCAGAGTGATGGTTTCTAATTTTCAACAAAAAGCAAGACCCATCAAAGTGATGGTTTTCAATTTTCGGAAGAAGCAAGAAGCAAGACCCATCAGAGCGATGGTTTTCAATTTCCAGCATAAGTAAGACCCATCAGAGTGATGATTTTTAATTTTCAACAAAAAGCAAGACCCATTAGAATGATGGTTTTCAATTTCCAGCATAAGCAAGACCCATCAGAGTGATGGTTTCTAATTTTCAACAAAAAGCAAGACCCATCAGAGTGATGGTTTTAAATTTCAGGAAGAAGCAAGACCCATCAGAGTGATGGTTTTAAATTTCCAGCATAAGCAAGACCCATCATAGTGATGGTTTCTAATTTTCAACAAAAAGCAAGACCCATCAGAGTGATGGTTTTCAATTTCCGGAAGAAGCAAGACCCATCAGAGTGATGGTTTTCAATTTCCAGCATAAGCAACACCCATCAGAGTGATGGTTTCTAATTTTGAACAAAAAGCAAGACCCATCAGAGTGATGGTTTTCAATTCCCGGAAGAAGCAAGACCCATCAGAGTGATGGTTTTCAATTTCCAGCATAAGCAAGACCCATCAGAGTGATAGTTTTCAATTCAACACGAAAAAGACCCACCAGAGTGGTGGTTTCAGTTTTAAATTTCAAGTCAAAGTCCGTCAAAGTAGTAATTTCAATTTTCAAGTCAAAGCGGCAATTTTAGCATTCAAGTCAAGTCCGTCAAAGCGACAATTTCAATTTTCAAGTCAAAGTCCGTCAAAGTGGCAATCTCATTCAAGTCAGAGTCTGTCAAAGCGACAATTTCAATTTTCAAGTCAAAGTTCGTCAAAGCGGCAATTTCAACTTTCAAGTCAAGCCCGCCCGAGCGGCAATTTCAAGTTTTCAAGATCCACTTGAGTAGTGGGAGTTTCGGACCAGTTCATCAGCTTGGGAAGCATGAATAGTTAGTTTAGGAATTGTAATTTTACATTTCTTATGTTGCATTTCCATTTTTTCTTTGTAAGCAATGACCACCAGCCAGCAACTAGAAACAAGTGACAAGCAGCAACAGCTCTAGTATGTCAAAAGTGTCTTGTGTCTTGTGTCAGTCATGGTGAGTATAGAAGCATCGAGTCAGTCCTAGTTAGTTTTGCAAGTGTATAGAGTTAGTCTGTGTATGTCTAGAGAGTGCTTAGTGTTAGTCTAGGAGAGTCTACTGTCTATCTGAATGCGGTAGTTCCAACTACCGCACGTGAGGAATTACACAGACCTGATTCCTTAGTCCGAGGATATGTAGGTAGCCTTGTTCTTGGTTAGAACCGAACCGGCAAGGTACGGTCACAGTTTTGCATGCTCTCGCCTAGAATCGAAAAGCCAAAATTAGTTGTTGATTACTTCTTTGTCCGAAAACTCTTCACGTTCTCGAACAAAGAGGGGCAGCTGTAATCACCTAATTTTGGCACGAAAACACAAAATTTGCTCAAAATAGCCTTGCTAATTTCATACCAATTTTTGCCAAATTTTCCTAAAATTTTGTCTTTATCTTAACTAAAATTGTTATTAATTGGGAAGAAAAATTTAAAAAAAATACCAAAAATTACTTTTTATGTGTTTAGTTGTAATTTTATGTTTAATTATGATAATATTACAATTTTGTGTGGTTTAATTCTAGCTAATTATGTGCATTTTAAACAGAGTAGACCTCTTAATGGCCATTTTTAAAACAAAAGAATAGGCCAATACCATTGCCCGACCCATCCAAAAACCCATCTGACCCGCTCCCCCTTTAATTCCCTAATCCCTCATCACCTCCCATTTTTCCCCAAAATCAAAAGAGAATGGAACTCTGTCCAAATGTGAAACCCTCGCCGTGATCCTCTACCAACGACCACCACGTCTCCGCTCAACAAAATACCTTCCCCAGCCCCTCTTTCCCCCTCTTCTCCATCCTCGCCTTAACTTTCCCTGAGAATCGCTCCTTTTTCCTTTTCATGCCTGACCCGTTTTCTCTCTTCCCACCGTGGTTACTGGTGGAGATTATGACGGAGGTTGTGATGATGATATATTAATGTTTGTGGGGTTTCTGGGACGGTGATATGTGGGGTGCGTTGAAGCTGATTGAGTGGTGATGGCATAGTATTGACAAGGTGGTTGTGGGTCGATCGATGCCGTGTTGCTTCTGATAGTTATAGGGCTATGGTATGGTGATGCTTTAGCTTAAGATTGGTGTAGCGATGGCTGTTGGAGTTGCGATGGTGTAACAGCTGTGGCTTTGACTAGTTTGGGTAGTTCGTGGTATAGGAACTGCGGCGATGTGGTTGGCTTGGAGCTTGTTAATGTGTCACTGCCATGGTGATAATGGATTTGAAGCTGAGGCGTCAATGAAGAAATGGCCAGGCAGCAGCTATGCTTTCGATAGGCAAAGCGACGCAGTGGGTCCGATGCAAAAAAAGCGAGGCGATTCCTGGTGATTTCGTGATGATGTGGTGTCGACACTATGATGGCAGTGGTGACCCGTAAATAGAGCAGCGACGAGGCTGGTGATGATGTGCTGCTGGTAATTGCCTTGGTATCCTAGAAGTAGAAACCCCTTTGTTTACCTTGGTTCCATTGTTTAAGCTGTTAGCGTTAGTTTGAAATCAGTCCTTTTTTTTCCTATTTGCTTAGATCATGTTAATGGTATAAAATAATATTCTGAGGTGTTTTGTTTGGAAATGTGAATCATGTGTATGAAGATGCCCTTGTGAATATATATGAATTAAACATATTTCTGAGTTTTGATTCTTATTGATAACATGACTTGGTTCATGTTCGTTTAGTTCAACTAAGGGTTGGCTCATGATTTGAATGTGGATTTGGATAGCTTTGTTTATGTTATTCATTCGTTGTCTAGTTTGTCGAGGTTAGAGCATGATGAAGTTCCCTGATTCTTTTCATTCCGTTTTGGTCGCCATGTACCTGTTGAACGAGTGATTAGTTTAGCATAGGTCATCACTTAGTTTGTTAACGGAGTAGATAAACTTATCTTGTATGTTTGTGCTTAGTCAGTAGTATATGATAATGTTGTCAAGTTGTGCATCTTTCCTGTCCGAATGTTATGTTAGCGCTGGTACGTATTTAGTATGCCAACAAGTCCTTAGGGATGTAATTTGGTCTCCAAAGGATCAGTGTGACCTTTCTTTGGGGACTCAATTGAGTTTAAACTCAACTTGGGGATGGACAGCCCAATTCAGCTTATCCAGCAAGTAGAGTATACTTAGGGGATCGTTTGGTTGTGGATTTCATCTATTTGATGCCTTGGCTGAGTCATTTTGGCTAAGTTTTAAAATCTGAAATTTGAAGAGATTTTAAGAGTCAGATATTGGGAGGAGGTGTAGCATAAAAATGGTATAATTCAGCTTTTCCTTTTTGGTAGGTGAGGAAGTACACACAAAATGGCTAAAAAGGAGAATTGCATTAAAGGGTCTTGGGTGTTGTATCTTCTTTTGAGAAAAAACAAAACATTGTCACATGGGAGTTGTCCTTTTACCTTGATTTTTTACTTTAACATTGGTCGATTTAATAGAGTTTAACTCACTTGTCAAAGGAGAGAAGATCTGAACACAAGAACAATCTGGAAAAAATACTTCACTCTAAAAGAATTCAGATTTGAATTTTTGGGAAGAGCTGAGAGCAAACAGTAAAGAGTTAAATTAAATCAGAGATGAAGTAGGAGATACAAAGAGGCTTTATAATTTAAATTGAAAGGTCATGGGAGTTAAATGTTGGCTTGAAAGAGTTTAAGAAGGCTGTTTGTTAACTTTTCTAGTCAGTTTGAGGTCTGGTTGTCGCTGTTGATGCTTGTTTCTTTTAGCTGCTGGTCTAGCTTGGTGTTGCTGCCGTTATCCATTAGTTTTGAGTTTGTTCACTACTGTGCTTGAGGATATTTACTCAGTAGGTAAACACAAAAATAACCTTTGTATACTTATATGTATGTATTTTTTTGGCATGAAAAAATCAGCATGTTAATCTTTGGAAGATTTGACCATGTTTGTTAGTTTATAAACTCTTGTGGCTGTTTATGAAAGGTAAAAACAAAATTAAGATTTTAAAGATAAGTTATTGTTGTGCATCATCTTTCTTCCGCAAGATTTGTGGAGTAATGTATGTATGAGATTGATAACAAATAATGGGCTGAAATTTGATGTACGAACAGTCCGTTTGATGTAAGGACTTTTGCAAACGTAAACATGAAAGTAGATCTTTTGTTATAATGGCCAGATTTGAAACAAAAGTAAAAACAGGACACTGGTACAAATCCTTCTTTAAAATGAGACTGCTGTGCAAAATTTTAAGAAGAAAAAGAGAACGAAAAATCAAACTTGGACTTGCAAGCTTAGCTTGGTTTAAACTTATCCTTTGAGTTTTAGGCCATAATTGTTTAATAATGAAAATATTACTTTTTTTAAAAATATATATAAAGAGTGGCAAGTTTTTTTGCTTGCTAATAAAGTCGAAAAGTAATTACAGTTGCAAGCAAATGACATACTTAGGCAAAAATCATAGAAAGATAACATGCGACTAGGCAAGTTAATAGGCCGAGACAATTAAATACTAGCTCGTCGCTCAAATGTTTACATGGAACTCATTTATATAGAAAATTCGAACGGACATTGTGTTCGGGGTTGATAATCGATAGAGTATCCATGAATGAACGGGCGACTTTAAAATTAAGTAACGAAACAAATGTTGATACGTTCCCTCAAAACTCAATTAAGTTGGAAGATTTCGTCTGAGTAAGGTGCTTGTGCGATCACATCCGATTGAGTTTTTATTTGCATTAACGAGTGATTGTAACTTAAGATTAAAGTATAGCAAAGGTCCAATGTTTACACAAAACTCATTTATATCAAGATTCGAATGGACAACGCGTCCACGGTTAGTCTCTGGTAGAGTTTGTTGACACCCAATTTTGTCCTGAAAATTTTAATTAACGTCTAATTATGTTTAAAATAAGATTAATTTTTAGAATAAATTAAGTTCATAATTTTAACGGAAAAAGGGCCATAACTGTTCTCCATTTTGAATCCTGGCCTATTTACGCAACGCACAATTTTGTTCTAGCCCAATTTTGGAAAAACCCCCCTCACCCTCACCCCTATAAATCCTAAAACCCTAGCCTCTCATCCTCACTATTCATCATCTTCCTCACAATTTCCTCTCTTCTCTCAACACTTAAATACAAAACACACCATTATAGACAAAATACCCACAACGGTGGAGATATATCAACAGTGACCAGAAGCGCAGATCTAAACCAACACCATCATTTTTCTCCTTTTAAAACACAAATCAGAAACAGGGGAAGCACCCACACCCCGATACGGATCAGAAATACAAAGAATAAACATGAAAGAAACAGAGAAATGATGATCAGGGTGGTGGAACTGTGAATGGGTTAGAACGGAAACCAAACCACCACCTCCATCGGTAGCAGTGACGGTGAAAATGGTTCAAACGCTGTTGTTATTGATGTATTTTGTTTCGATCTGTTGTTGAAAATATAAGAAGGTCGACGGTGTACTGAACCCCACCAGAAATCTCCTATCACCGCTGAACTTTGTTCTATCCTGTTTCCTTGATGCGTGACTAAAATCGATGAGGAGTGTGGTGGAGTTGTAGCGACGCCGCTACTTGGCTGGTGTCGCTCCTCCAAACCCCGTCTAGTTATTGCTCCACTTGCTATGCCACTTTTGTTTTGGCCGGAATTTGATTGCGAAATTCTGACCGGCGACAGTTTTATTGTTCTACTTCATCTTGTGTGCTTATTTTTTATTTAAGTCACTGCTATTATCATTGATTCATGGGGATTTATTTTTCGGATCTTTATCGGAATTTCTGGTTCTTGTGGAGATGGGTTATCCCGTCGAACATGTTTCTTGGTCCTTCGCTATTGTATTTTTATTGCAGGTCACTGGTGAAAGCTGAATTTATTCTTGTTGTCTCGCTGAAAACCTGATTAGATCTTTGGCCGATGTTAGTTTATTCACAGTGTAATGGTTGATACATCTAAACTTTTGGAGTGGTGATGGTCTCTGTTATTTCCCTTGACTGTGAGTTGCCTTTGATATAGCTGGACTGGAAGTGGATACTGTTGTCTATGTGGAATTCTTTGGATATTGCTTACTGATTGTGAATAGAAACAACATTGGTTGCACTTTGGCCTATGAAAAAATATTTAATTTGGGGCTTTACGGACTGATTTGAACTGATACTACATCGGTCAATGACGTTTGGAGGCCAAAATAAGCCCCGTCCCGAAAACGCGATAACGTCCCTTACGTGCCCCTTACGAAAACAAAATAGGTGATGATGAATGTATGAATTTAATGCAAAGCAAGTCGAATAGAGTGGTGGGTGTGGTACTTGGCATGGCAATCGGCCCGGGCTCCGTGTTTGCAACCGTACCGACATCCCGAGCCTCTACTCGATAAGCCATACAAACCTGAGCCTAAATTTTACAAAATAAAACCCCATTACTATTATTATTATTTTTATTACTATTATTATTATTATATATTTTATCATTATTATTGTTATTTTATTATTATTATTTTATTTTCATCAGTTATTACACTTTATTATCGTACTAATCCAATTTTATTTTCATATTTTTTGCGAGGTACATTTTGGCACGAACAATTTGTGGACTAGTTTGGCCAAATTACAAATGGGAATATGCATTGACTTGGAGTCATTTGGGATCGAGTTTGGGCTCGAGCATTCAAGAAACAAGACTTTAGGAATTTTAGAAAATTCAAGGGTCCCGCGAGTTGATCAATTTCCGGGGTTCTATCTTTAACTTTGCCTTCCTTTCCTTAGAGATATTTACATAAATAAATGTGTAAAATATTTTGTTTATCAATAATATTTGATTGTTTGGTATATTGCTTTACTTTATGTTCATTGCCTTTTATTTTGAAGTCGTCATTTATTTTAATGCAAATTGAGGCCATTTAGCAAATGCGTGCAAGTTAAAAAAATATTTTGCAAATAAGCTTTTATTTGATTAATTATTTTTAGATAATTTTTCTAGAAAGCGCTTGCAAGTTAATTTGGAAACCTGTTGGATTAACTGTTATGAACGGAATTTCGAAAGTGCCTTAAAAACCTTCTTTCGAAATTAACAAAACCTCTTACCATAGAATCTCTGAAAGACTGCTTTTTTTTTTTTTTTAAAACAGAGTTTTTGCACGCATTTGCTTTATTAGGTTCCCTGTTTTCCTTAAATTGGGTGGCGACTCCAAAAACACCAAAAGAGTTAGTCCATTCAGTTGATATTCTTAAATTTAACCTTTTGGGGGTTATATTTTTGGGGGTTCAACAGAGTTTTCGTCAATGAACGAGCGACTTTCATCCAAATCAAAGCGTAACAAATAATTTGGCAATTAAACAAACAAGCAATAATTCACAAGAGTCGAAACACGTCAATAAAGCAATTGTACTTGGTACAGGACTCGAGGGTGCCTAACACCTTCCCGAGAGTCAACCGAGATCCTTACTCGGAACTCTAACGCAGACCACTTACGAGTCATAGGTGTTCCAAGGTACCTTTTTGGTGACTTGGCACACCGTTGAATTATGTCAAGTGGCGACTCCGAAATCTCTAAATAATTGGGTACCATAAAACACCTAAGTCACAACCTTTAATTTATTTTTTTTAGTAAATTTTAGGGCGTGACAACTACGTCCGTTCCCGTTTCAAGATCTGTCCCGCTTCCGTCGTTGACGAGGTCCAAAGTGCATAGGAATTGTCTGCTCGTTCTTGTCAAATTCTAATATAGTTTAAGATATCGTCCCACAGAGATTGGGTATTCTATGCTACGGACTTGTAGTATTTTAATTACTATTTGAGAGAATCAAATTGATGAAAAGTGAGTTTTTAATTTAAATTTACTTCAACTAAAAGAAAGAACTTCCGGAAGATTTCAAATTTAAAAAGAGTTGGGAATCGTTGAATTCACTTGGTAATACTTATAATAAATATCTCAGTTTTGACATGTATTTCTCTTAAGAATAATTGCTTATTGCTAATTCAATTATATTTTTCTCACTAAAAAATAATCAATTAATAACACTCCGTGAGGTTATGCATATTAATCAAATTATAACTAGTGACGATTAAACCGAAATATTTTTCTTGCCTGAATTGTGCTAAAAAGTAGTAAAAACTTCGTGAGAATATTTTTACGGAAAATCAATAATCTTACCTACAACAATTCCTCCGTGAGAATTAAAACTGAGGTAAACAAGATTACGGACTTGGAAAAATAGTTTTTACTCTACTATTTTATTCGTCGGTTATCATACATTAATTTTGCTCCGTGAGAATTACAAAATTAATATAACAATAACCTGGAGATAAAATAGAGGGATGTGAAAATATTGATTAAGTAAAAACTATAATTCTAGCACAGTATTAAAATTTGATTAGAAAGTTTCAGGCCAAGCATGTATTAAAACTGAGATAAGTATTATAAATAATACCGAGTTTCATCAACTATCCCAACAAAAGAGATTACTCCATTATGGAGTAAGAATAACTTTAAAAATATAAAGACTATGAAGAAAGTAGTATTTCTTCTAAAAAAGATGAAAACTACACAAACTTTAAAAGAGAGAAAGAAAGGGAAAGCAAGAGAAATCTTGCAAGTGAATTGATATCTTTCTTACAAACTTTGGCCATCTATTTATAGATGAAACCATAAGCTTAAGGCTTCCAAAGATGCCTAGGTAAGGTGAAATTAATGAGTTCTTCATAGATGCAAAGGTGAGTTGAAGAGAGAAGATTTCTTCCGTCTTGCTCTTTGTTCTTCAGCGTATAAAAATCACGGACATGACTATCAGTGTTATAGTCGCACTATGAATAGTGAAATCATCATGATTTTTCCCTTATTTTTATTCACTTTGAATATCTTCTTCTTCCTGCAAAATATGTTAGAAAATATGCGAGAGATGGATATATTTATTCACGTTTTATTTAAAATACTTAATATTTAACTATAAAAATATATCAATAAATTATATCCATCAAATTCCCCCATACTTGAATCTTTGCTCGTCCTCGAGGAAAAAGAAATATATATATATATATATATATATATATATATATATATATATATATATATATATATATATATATATATATATATATATATATATATATATATATATATATATTTTAATAAAAATATTTTATTCAAAACTCATGATCTTTGTAGGATAGAAAATTTGTTCAAGATAAACTTCCTTCATCATGATCAATGCAATTATTCTTTTTACTTCACCAAATTCTTTAACTTATTTCTGAATTTTGACTTGATCAACAAGAACTTGCAACCTTCTCCCCTTGAATCTTTCAAAATTGATAGAGTTATGATCATGTATTCAATAAGTATCATAGTCTTGTCCATAGGCTTGCTCATCATGTTCATCTCCACTAATATAGATTCAATACTGACTTTCAAAATCTTTTTAGGACTTTTCATGGCTTGTAATGTTAGGTTTCAGGCTGGTAGGATAAGGATATTTGATAGTGACTGTTCTTCTTCTAGCTTGAAGCTAACATTTCTCAAAATTTTCTCCATTCGGTAATACATTTTTTTTTTGTGCTATGAATTATATATTCATATATTCACAACATTGCTTTTTTTTTTTTTTGTAATATTTCTTCCTTTTGGTGATGTTTAATCTTTGCTCATTCAAAGCTGGAAGAAATAATAACTCTTTTTTTTTTCTTTATATATATGTAAATAATATATACATATATCATATATATCTCTTTTTTTTTCTTTTTTTTTCTTTTTTTTTTTTGGGTAATATATCATGGTGTAGAAAAAAAAAAAAGGATTAAGGCTCAAAGAAGGGTTCGAAAAGGTAAAAATATGTATATTTGGATAGAAGATTGAGAGGCTTGAATTGTGTATCAAAGAAGGCCTAATTTCATTTTTCAAAAATCAGTATCATCCATTATTTCGCCTCGAAGAACATTCAGAGCAAGTTCTAGCCAAGTCATTGATTCTACCTTCTTTGTGATCATAATTTTTCTCAATTCTAATGATTTTCTGAGTTGAAGATGTTTGCTCTTGCTTTCACAACGTCAAAATCATAGACATGAAAAATCATATGGTGAATATAAAAAGAAATAATATTGAACATAATAAAAAAATTTATATTGTTAATTAAAAACCTACAATTAAGACCATAAATAATAAGAAAAATAGTATATAATATATAAATAACCTCCCTCATACTTGAACATTTCATTCTCCTGGATGAAAATACTTTTTTTAGAAAATACCTTCTAATAATAAAAATATTATTTTATTAGTAAAATAAAAATCTTTTTGGCTTTCAAATATACGATCACAGAAGAAAGCTTGAAAGAAACTGTGACCACACATGTTCTATGTGTAATAGACTGAATTATTTTTAGACCTTATCAGTCATTAGGTCCTAGTTTGACTATAAACTAGAAAATTACCTGTGCCAACATTAGATTTGGACAATTGAATGGTTAACCAACCAGTAACTTAGGCATACCGATCACCATGGAGTTACTCCTGTCTAGGTGACTCTGTTTTTGTAGAGGCCTTCATGAGATGTTCCGGTTGTACAATAATCTGGATATTGACCAGATCAATTGGTTAAGCATTTAATTAGTCAGATCTAAGTTGGACTTATGAGGCTCCATTGCTTCACCCTCAATGGCTACGGGATAAAGAACCATAGTTCTGAGTTTAACGTCGTCAGCTCGACGTAGTAACTGTGGCACTCATCATACTATCATGGTTACTGAAGGGTGTTGTTCAAAATGTCCTCCAAAGTACAATTTTAGCCTGTGACCATTGACCTTAAATTTCTCTCCTCCATTGCTTTGTTGAATTTCAATTGCTCCGTATGGAGTAACATTTGTAACATTGTAAGGACCTGTCCACCTGGATTTCAGTTTTCCTGGGAATAGCCTGAGACGGCTATTGTAAAGAAGTACCTGATCTCCAATTTTAAAATTTTTTGGTCGGATCAAATTGTCATGCCATTTTTTTGTTTTTTCTTTATAAATCTTGGCATTTTCATAGGCTTCCATCCTCAGTTCATCCAACTCATTAACCTGCAAAAATCTATTTTTACCAGCAGAGGTTAAGTCAAAGTTCAATGCTTTCAGTGCCCAAAAGGCTTTGTGTTCCAATTCAACAGGCAAATGGCAAGCTTTTCCAAAGACTAATTTATATGGAGATGTTCCAATCGGCGTTTTGAACGCCGTTCGGTATGCCCATAATGCATCATCTAATTTTAAAGCCAGTCTTTTCTTGAGATTCCAACAGTTTTTTCAAGAATTCTTTTTAGTTCACGGTTGGAAACCTCAACTTGCCCTTGAGTTTGAGCATGATACGGTGTTCCAGTTTTATGAGTCACACTATATTTTGACAATAAAGCAGAAAATTGCTTATTCATGAAATGAGTCCCTTGGTCACTAATGATGACTCGTGGTGTGCCAAATCTGGTAAAAATATTTTTTTTGAGAAAATTGCACACAGTTCGAGCATCATTCTTTCTTGTGGGAATAGCTTCAACCCATCGTGAAACATAGTCAACAGCCACAAGGATATATTCAAATGAATGAGATGAAGGAAAAGGTCCCATAAAATCTATACCCCAGACATCAAATATTTCACATACCTGAATAGATTGCAATGGCATCTCATCTCTCCTTGTGATATTACCTATTCTCTGACATCTATCACATTGTGCAACATACAACCGGGCATCCTTAAAAAGTGTTGGCCAGAAGAATCCAGCTTCCAAAACCTTGAAAGCAGTTCGGTTTGCAGCATAATGTCCTCCAATTGCTCCATCATGACAATGAAACAAGATCTTTGGTATTTCATCTTCAGGTACACATCTTCTAATGATATTATCTGCACAAATTCTAAACAAGTAAGGGTCATCCCACAGATAATATTTAGCATCCGATATAAGTTTTTTCCTCTGTTGGTAAGAGAGATCTCTAGGTGTCCATTTTCCAACCAAGTAATTTGCAATATCTGCAAACCAGGGTGGTTGAGTCACTACTGAGCTGACAGAAAAGATGTGTTCATCTGGAAACTCTTCTTTTATATCACTAGACTCAAGAGGAGGGTTCTCTAATCTAGACAAATGGTCAGCTACCTGATTTTCTGTCCCTTTCCTGTCTTTTATTTCAAGGTCAAACTCCTGGAGAAGTAAAATCCATCTTAACAATCTAGGGCGGGCATCTTTCTTTGCTAAGAGGTATTTTAAAGCTGCATGGTCAGTAAAAACAGTGACCTTGGTTCCTATCAAATAGGAACGAAACTTATCAAAAGCAAATACTACTGCCAGTAGTTCCTTTTCTGTTGTGGCATAGTTAAGTTGAGCTTCATTCAATGTTCTACTGGCATAGTAAATGGGACGGAAAATTTTATCTTTTCTCTGGCCTAAAACAGCTCCAACGGCTGTATCACTAGCATCACACATGACCTCAAAAGGTTGGTTCCAATCAGGGGACACAACTATAGGGGCAGATGATAATTTCTCCTTAAGAGTGTCAAAAGCTTTCATACAATCTCCTGAAAAATCAAACTTAACATCTTTCATCAAGAGGTTAGTCAACGGTTTTGAAATCTTTGAAAAATCTTTTATGAACCGTCTGTAAAAACCTGCATGACCTAGAAAACTTCTAATGCCTTTAACAGTTGTGGGAGGGGGTAATCCTGCTATAAGATCAATTTTTGCCTTATCAACTTCTATCCCTTTAGCAGTAATTTTATGTCCTAAAACAATTCCCTCGGTAACCATAAAATGACATTTCTCCCAATTAAGAATCAAATTTGTCTCTTCACATCTCTTAAGAACTAAGGTCAAGTGATTAAGACAATCTTCAAATGTTTTACCAAAAAGGGTGAAATCATCCATAAAAATTTCAAAATTTTTTTCAGTCATGTCTGAGAAAATAGCTGACATGCAACGCTGAAATGTAGCAGGTGCATTACACAAACCAAAAGGCATTCTCCTATAGGCATAGGTTCCATGAGGACACGTGAAAGTTGTCTTATCCTGATCTTCTGGTGCAATTGATATCTGGTTATACCCTGAATATCCATCAAGAAAACAGTAAAAACCATATCCTGCTACTCTTTCTAACATTTGATCAATAAATGGTAAAGGAAAATGATCTTTTCTTGTGGCATCATTGAGACGCCTGTAATCAATACAGACTCTCCATCCTGTTACTGTTCTGGTAGGTATGAGTTCATTATTTTCATTTTTTACAACTGTCATACCTCCTTTCTTTGGTACCACCTGAACAGGACTTACCCAAGGGCTGTCTGAAATGGGGTAAATAATACCTGCAGCCAAAAGTTTTATTATTTCATTTTTCACAACTTCCTGCATTGCTGGATTCAATCTCCTTTGGGGTTGGACTATTGGCTTGTAGCTATCCTCCATGAGGATTCTGTGTGTGCAAATAGCTGGACTAATGCCTTTGATGTCAGCTATAGTCCACCCTAGGGCTCCTTTGTGTACTCTCAACACTTCAATCAATTTATATTCCTGTTCTGCAGTCAGAGAAGAAGAAATTATTACAGGAAATAATTCAGGCTCAAGATAAACATACTTTAAATGGGAAGGGAGAATTTTGAGTTCAATTTTTGGCTGAACATTTTCTGATAGCATTTCTCCCTTTTCTTCAGAATCATTTTCCAATATTTCAGCTTCACTTCTAATTGTTGGATCATCATCCTGTCTTGTGCCAGATTGGGCCAAGCATCTTTCCAATGAGTCTGAAATCAATTGGTCATCTTTGAATTCATCTGCAAGATCACTAATCATGTCAATTGAAAAGCAAGAAGATGATGTCTCATCTCCGGGAAATTTTAGAATCTTGTGCATATCAAAAATGACTCTTTCTTCGTCTACTCTCAAAATTAGTTGTCCTTGATGGACATCTATAATTGCTCTACCTGTAGCAAGAAAAGGTCTACCCAAAATTATTGGCTCATCAGGACATTCTTCCATTTCAAGTACTATGAAATCTACAGGGAAAACAAATTTATCTACTCTCACAAGCACATTTTCAATAATTCCCTTAGGTTTCTTAGTACTTTGATCAGCAAATTGAAGAGAGACAACAGTATTTTTTATGTCACCAAGATCCAATTTTCTAAAAATAGAAAATGGCATCAGATTTATTGAAGCTCCAGAATCACAAAGTGCTTTTTCAAAATATACTCCTCCCAAAGTGCATGGAATTGTAAAACTTCCCGGATCACCGAGTTTTTGTGGTAGCTTATTTTGAAGTATAGCACTGCATTTTTCAGTAAGCATTACCACAGACACTTCTTCCAATTTCCTTTTGCTTGACAAAATTTCTTTCAAAAATTTAGCATATGAAGGCATTTGCAATAAAGCATCAGTAAAAGGAATATTAATGTGAATCTGTTTCAAAATTTTCAAAAACTTTGCAAATTGATTGTCAAGCTTTTCTCTTTTCATTTTTTGTGGAAAAGGAATTGTCACAGGGAGAGGAGTTATTTTTTCAAAAAAATTTTCATCTTTTTTCTTGATTTCATTCTCTTCTGATGGATCAGATTGTATTTCAACATTCTTACCCTTTGCTGTCTGGTGTTCAAAATGGTTCTTTTCCTGTCTGTCAGCATATGGATCATCAAGATTCTTACCTGACCGTAAGGCGATGGCCTTAAGGTGTTCCTTTGGATTTTTCTCCGTATTGCTTGGTAAGGGACCTTGAATCTTTTCTGAAACAAGACTTGCCAATTGGCTTACCTGAATTTCCAAGTTTTTGAGGGTTGAGTTCTGGCTTTCCATCTTTTCATCAGTGGCCTTAATGTACTTGTACAACAAGCTCATTCAAGTCTACAACAAGTCATCAAGACTTGAATGAGCTTGTTGAGGCCTTTGCTGATATGGAGCTGCTTGTTGATATGACCTGAAATTTGATTGCCCACGATTTTGATTTTGGTATCCAGGTGGACCCTGTGCTGGTTGCTTCTGGAAGCTTTGAGAGTTCTCAGCACCATTTGGATTGCTCCATTGAAATCCTGGATGTTTCTGTGCCATTGGGCTTCCAAAAGGGTATGACTTGTAACCGATCACATTAGCCTGCTCATCATTTTGATTGTTTGCTCGGCATTCATGGTTAAGATGGTTTCCTCCACACATGTCACAAGCCTCAGACTGGATTGGTTGTTGTGTATTCACCTGAAAAGATTCAAACTTTTGTGCCAAGGAGGCAATCTGTTGTGTTAGTGTATTAAAAGCATCTGCCTGATTTACCGTGGCAGCCTTTTTGATGGTTACACGATCAGATGGCCATTGGATGGCATTCTCAGAAATTTCATTAAGCAATTGCAATGCTTCTTCTGTAGTCTTTCCCATGATGGAACCTCCTGCAGCTGCATCTATCACATTTCTAGAAGAACGTGTTAGTCCATGATAGAAAATATACAACTGCATGTGTTCAGGAATGTCATGATGTGGACATTTTCTTAACATTGATTTTAATCTTTCCCATGCTTGATAAACTGACTCAGTGTCAGTCTGCAAGAAATTAGAAATATCTTGTCTTAACTTTGTTGTTTTAGCAGGGGAAAAATATTTGTTCAAAAACTTTTGTGTCATTTGGTCCCATGTGGTTATAGAACCTCGAGGCAAACTTCGCAACCAAGTCTTGGCATCTCCTTTTAAAGAAAAAGGAAATAGTCTTAACTTAATAGCTTCAGGAGGCACTCCATTATATTTAGCAGTTTCAACTAGTTCCAAGAAATCAATTAAATGGCTATGTGGATCTTCACTTGGATCACCAGTAAAGGTGCAAGACTGTTGAATTGTTTGAATTAGGCCGGTCCTAATTTCAAAATTATTGGCTGCTACAGGTGGGTTTCTGACACTAGATTCACAGTTAAAGTGGTCTGGCCTAGCATAATCCCTTAGGATTCTATTTGCTGGTCTTGGTGTCACTTCATCAAAGTTATCCTCTACATGGACTGGTGGTGGGATTCCCAATGGGTTATTGTTATCTCCTAGTTGATGCTCCATTTTGTCAAAAATTATGCTTTGAGAAGATGATGGTTGTCCTTTCCTGTACAATCTCAAAGATCTTTCAATTTCAGGATCGTAAATGGCTAACTCTTTGTTAGAGGAGCGGGTCATAAACTACCTAAATATTTTTAATTAAAGTAAAGAAAGTTAAAGTTATTTTTTCTAAAATAGTAGTAATGACCGTATAATACTTAGAATAGAATACAAGAGAAATAGTAGTAGTGTTAAAGATAGATAATATGTAATACTTAGAAAAAAAAATTAGTAGTAAAAAACACTTTAATGATGATAAGAATATTTGAAGAGAGTATATAAAAGTAAAACAATAATATGATAGTGCTACTTTATATAGAGAAAAAAAAACAAAAAAAAAAAGATTATGATAATATTAATTATAAGAGTAAGTAGTAATTATAAAAATGAGAAGAAGCAACAATACTATTACTAGATAAAAATAGTAGTAACGTACCAGTAGCACAAAAAGAAAAAGAACCAAGAAACCAAGTGCTAATAAGTAGTAGTCGATGTATAGTATGCAATAATATTAGTTATAACAAGGGAGAAAAAAGATGATGAGATAAATAGCACTGGACGGAATAATAATAAATAGTATAAAGATAAAGTAGTAAGTTGTAATAGTAGTGACGGTTGTTAAACTGATGATAGAAAATATAGTGAGTGAAAGATAGTACTAGAATAATAAGGTAGAAATACTTAAAATAAGAGTTATAACATAGATAGTTACACTAAAAAAAAATACCAAAAGAATGTAGGGTGTGATCTAAACAAAGAAAGAGAGAGGAGATAGAAAACAAAAGTAATAAAAAGAAAATAACGTAAGTGACAACAAAAACAGTAAGTAGAAAGAAACAATGAAAAAAATGATATAGTAGGAAATAAAGTAGGATATTCTATTAGGATATAGTAAAGGAGATAGTAGTGATTTAAAAAAAAATTATATTGATAATAAGAAAAGATGATGATAGGAACAAAACACAAAACAGTTTTTGAGCAAAATCTGATATAATGTCGTGAGATGCCAATAATAATAATAATAATAATAATAATAATAATAATAATAATAATAATAATAATAATAATAAATGTTAGACAAAAACAAAAGATGTTAGAGGCAGTACTCAATAATATTTAATATTATTAGGGGCTAAATGTTAGTAATCAATAGTTATAGTTATTGTAGTATTTAATGGATTAAGTTAATAATAATTATACTAATAAGTCCTCAAATTAGTAATCAAATATTTAGTCCGAAGTAGATGTACGCCAATCCCCGGCAACGGCGCCAAAAATTTGACGAGGTCCAAAGTGCATAGGAATTGTCTGCTCGTTCTTGTCAAATTCTAATAAAGTTTAAGATATCGTCCCACAGAGATTGGGTATTCTATGCTACGGACTTGTAGTATTTTAATTACTATTTGAGAGAATCAAATTGATGAAAAGTGAGTTTTTAATTTAAATTTACTTCAACTAAAAGAAAGAACTTCCGGAAGATTTTAAATTTAAAAAGAGTTGGGAATCGTTGAATTCACTTGGTAATACTTATAATAAATATCTCAGTTTTGACATGTATTTCTCTTAAGAATAATTGCTTATTGCTAATTCAATTATATTTTTCTCACTAAAAAATAATCAATTAATAACACTCCGTGAGGTTATGCATATTAATCAAATTATAACTAGTGACGATTAAACCGAAATATTTTTCTTGCCTGAATTGTGCTAAAAAGTAGTAAAAACTTCGTGAGAATATTTTTACGGAAAATCAATAATCTTACCTACAACAATTCCTCCGTGAGAATTAAAACTGAGGTAAACAAGATTACGGACTTGGAAAAATAGTTTTTACTCTACTATTTTATTCGTCAGTTATCATACATTAATTTTGCTCCGTGAGAATTACAAAATTAATATAACAATAACCTGGAGATAAAATAGAGGGATGTGAAAATATTGATTAAGTAAAAACTATAATTCTAACACAGTATTAAAATTTGATTAGAAAGTTTCAGGCCAAGCATGTATTAAAACTGAGATAAGTATTATAAATAATACCGAGTTTCATCAACTATCCCAACAAAAGAGATTACTCCATTATGGAGTAAGAATAACTTTAAAAATATAAAGACTATGAAGAAAGTAGTATTTCTTCTAAAAAAGATGAAAACTACACAAACTTTAAAAGAGAGAAAGAAAGGGAAAGCAAGAGAAATCTTGCAAGTGAATTGATATCTTTCTTACAAACTTTGGCCATCTATTTATAGATGAAACCATAAGCTTAAGGCTTCCAAAGATGCCTAGGTAAGGTGAAATTAATGAGTTCTTCATAGATGCAAAGGTGAGTTGAAGAGAGAAGATTTCTTCCGTCTTGCTCTTTGTTCTTCAGCGTATAAAAATCACGGACATGACTATCAGTGTTATAGTCGCACTATGAATAGTGAAATCATCAATGATTTTTCCCTTATTTTTATTCACTTTGAATATCTTCTTCTTCCTGCAAAATATGTTAGAAAATATGCGAGAGATGGATATATTTATTCACGTTTTATTTAAAATACTTAATATTTAACTATAAAAATATATCAATAAATTATATCCATCAGTCGTCGGCCCTGACTCATCTACTACGAGCGTTCTCGTTTCCAAATCTGTCCCTCTTCCGTCGTCGGCGTTTTTTTCGGCATATCTGGCTTTTTCCTTCTTTTTTTTGGTTATCCAATGGTATACGGTGCTTGGTGGTTGTTTGGAGGCAAAAAAAATGTATGTAATGCGTATACCCCACGTATGTCTGGTGTATGTCACCGAATATACAATGGTTATACACTTTACATACAACACGTGTAAATGTATGTTAGTTTGTTGGTTCTCCGATGGTACACGGTGGTTGTTGGTGGTGGTGGAGGAAAAAAATTGTATGTCATGTGTATGCCTAATGTATGTCACCAGACATACACTAGGTATACACCTTATATGCAATACGTATAAGTGTATGTTTGTGTTTATTCATTGTATAGTTGTGTATGGACTATGTATGCATATTCATACACTTTACATACACTATGAATATAAAAAAGGCTAAATAATACAAATATACAAACATAATAGCAGGTTTACAATAAAATAGCAACATTATGTCACTTTTCAAGAATAGCAATACTTTCTTAACATTATATATACAAGTTATTAAAAAAAAAAAGATTTATTCAATAAAATTGAAGATACACCATGCACCAAAATCGCCCATAATTATAGGCATGTCTTTTCATCTGTTCCTATTTTTTTGGGATTACAACTACCCAATTACTAATTCTATTGTATGTCATTTGTATGTCTATCGTATGGTGTATGTGTATAGTATGACTATTGTATATTGTATGTGTATTGTATGGCTATTGTTAGTCTTTTGTATGTCTATCGTATGGCTATTGTATGTGTATTGTATGGCTATTATCTGTGTATTGTATGGCTATTGTTTTTTACGTATGTCTATTGTCAATTTTTAATAGATGGTTTTGAGGGGAGAGAGAAAATGGGTCTTAAATGTAAAAAGATTTAAACCTATCTAAACATGATTTGGGTGCATAAATATAGGATTAGATTTATCTTTTTTTTTAATTATATTTCTTTTCTTTTTAAATACATTCTGCTATTTTTTGTAGCAAACAACAAAAATGTTGCTATTTTTTGTAAGTTTTGAAAATATTTATATATTTTGTAACAAAAGTAGATAAAGTTATACTCTATGTAATTTATCCTATAAAAAATATACATGTGTATACAATGAAAATACACAACATATACAAATAAAAACAAAAATAAAAAAACATAATTTTCCGGCGACCGACGGCCGGTGGGTGGAGGCAACAACAGTGATTGGGGTGGTGGCTAGAGGGGGGTAGGGGAAGGACTAGGGGTTTTAGCATCCTTTTATATGTATTTGCTATGTTTTGAAAAAGAAAAAATATTGACATTTTTTTGTAAACAATAGTTTTAGATTGTATACTTATGTAAATCACCCCTAATATTTTGTACACCAATGAATAATAATGACACATGTCTTATTATACATTTTTATCACTTTACAGTTTAACAACTTAAAAGGTAGTATTATCACATTACTTTATAGGTACATCACTTTACCATTGTTAACTAACACCTTGTTTGGATCATTGTTACCCATTATATTGTATTGTATTGTTATTATGATTATAACGTTTGTTTTGGTTGTTACTTTAATTTCGTTGTATTGTATTGGTAAGTTCCGTTGTTACCTAACAATGAAAAGATCCACTTTTTGTTACAACCGATTTGGTGGTTTTGCATTGTTACGCTTTTACACTTTCCCATCATGTCCTTAATTATAACCTTATAATCCTATTTTACCCTCTACCCTATTTTCTTATTTAAATACACCTAAGTAGTTATTTTGACTTCATCTCCCCTCTTCTCAAAATACAGTACGTTCCCTGCCTCTCTTATTACTTTGTACGTTCTTTGTCTCTTCAGATTCACAAGCCATCTTGTTGTGTGATTACATTAAACGCTTTATCTTAATTTATTTAATGTATAATTCTTAATTTCATTAATTACAGAGCAAAAACGTGAAACTTGAATTAGTAGATTTCATTAATTACAAGCCATATGTTCTTTTTTTTTTATACAAAATATGTGATGACACTTTCGTTAATAACTATTATTTGGATAATATGATTGCTTGCATGTCGTTATGGAATATTATTTTTTATTTAAATTATTAATAGTGTGAACTTATTGTTATGTTTACAAGGTATAGTTGATGATAAACTAGTAAATATAAACTGTCTCAAATTATATTTAAAAAAATTTGTTACTTAATCTAACATTTAGAACAACTAAGGGTATATTAGTAAACTTATTAGTTACAGTACAATACAATACAATCAAAACAAACAATAACAATGTTACTAAACAACGGGAAACAATACAATCAATTCAAACGTTGTTTTTATAATACAGTACGATACAATACAATACAATACAAAACAATACATTATGAAACAATAGGTAACAATGATCCAAACAGAGTGTTAAAGAGATTATCACATTACTTTATTGGTAAATTAATATATTTTCATGCAACCTTTATACAGGTGTATCGTGTATATATTCCTGAAAACAGAATAAGCATTACACGTCAACAGATTCCTAAAATCTCGAGGAATCGTAACTGAAAAGGAAGTATGTAGGTCAAGTTTAGGAGAACTTAACATATATAACGAAACCAAGAAGTACTAGGACTCGTCAGTATTGTATTATATATACCTTTCAAGTTGCTACATACTTCACAATTAAACACAATATATCACAAAGACAATATGGCCAAAAGAAAAGAAGAGAAGACTGATTCTTGTGCACAAGTTGCTAGTCAAATTCTTCTTAAAGTGGTTTCGAAAAATGGAACTTCTAGTAATGATAACATATTGCTATCTCCATTATGTTTTCATGCAGTATTGAGCATGACAGCTGCTGGTGCAGCAGGACATACATTAAAACAGATGCTTAACTTTCTTGGTGTTAGAGATATTTATGAGTTAGAATCTAAATTTTCAGATATGGCAGCAGTTTTTGAGACGATGAATAATAGTGATGGTCCGAAATTGAGCTTTGTTAGTGGAATATGGATTGCTGATACACATGAGGGTCAAATCAGAGACTATTACAAAGACATAATCACCAGAGTCTATAAAACTGAGGCAAGAATTGTTGACTTTAAACGCAAGGTACGTGCTATGTTTAGTCTCTTGATTTTATTTTGTTTTGTTTTTAACTATTTGCTAGGATTCAATTGAGCAGATAAAGTAAACATCAAATTATTTGCTATAGTTTCACTATTGAATTCCTTGATAGAAGGCAAAGTGGTAAAGGTTGTTCAAAATTTGCTTTATATCATTAGTTCATATCACAAGTTCGAACCCCTCTCCTCCACCCCAACAGATAAAATCGTTGTATTTAAATGGAGAAGTTATAGAGGTTGCCCTATTATCCACGGACTCTCGAACCATTGGGCTAGCCATCCAACTTGTTTTCTGTATTTTCTTGATCTGATCCAGCACTTTCGTAATGTTCCATAAAGGTTCTAACTCCTTGTTAATTATTTTAACAACCAACAGAGAGTCAGATCTCAAGCCTTTCTAGTAATAGTAGTAGGTGGTTCTTAAGTTGAAGAGAGTTGTTCACAAACATTGGTTAAGAAAGACAGAGGCCTGTCAGGCACAGCGTGAGTTCGACTCCAGTAGACTGGGAGGTTATTATTCCTGTTACAATTACCGGGAGTATAATCTCTTGAGAATCTGCAAGAGTTGTTGCTACAGTGGCCATAAAAGGCCATGACATCCTCCCCATATGATCCCTTAAGATGCCTCCGCCCCACAACATTCAATTTATATGTCTCTTGCTTCAATTTTTACCTGTTGAACACTTAGTATATTTTTGTACTTCTCTCTCCATGATTCTGAAGTTTTGAAGTATGAAATTGACTTTGCAACAATAGATTCATGAAAGGGCAGACCTGCTGAATAACATACGTCCGAGACATATATAAATACCTTCATATCTTGCCTTACATCTTGCTTTCCACACAAACGGAAGAGATAAGACCATGCTTGAGCAGCCACCATAACTGGTGAAATATGAGAAATAGATGGACTATGGACCCTGAGTTCTTTACATATTCACTGAAAAATGAACTTTAAATGACTAGCACAAGTATCTGAATCTTGATTTCAAGGCTGAGTAAAGAGCCATTGCAGATGAACTGTATTTTCTTTTTTCAGCATGTTAAACCTGTTCCTCTAGGCTTTCAGCAGATCTTAGCTGACATAACACTAAATGTAATATTATATTTTTGAGTAATGATACAAAGATTGAGATTGATACTACTTAGTGGTTAGGAAATCATTTAGTCTTTACACTTGAAAAGACGTTTCTTAAAGATCACAATAAATTGATATAGATTTACATATATACAGATTGAGTTTAATTAGTTTAACATCCATGAACTTGTTCATTAAAAACAATGAATTCATTATGCAGGAAGAGGTGGTGAGAGAAGCTAACAAATGGGCAAAGTCAGCATCAAAAGGCCTTATTAAAGAAGTTCTCAAGACCAAACACCTCAACGATAAAACAACAGTCCTTTTTGCAAATGCCTTGTATTTTAAAGGTACATGGAAAGACAACTTTAAGGAAGAGCTCACCATAGACAAAGACTTTTACTTACTCAATGGAGAAAAAGTTTCAACTCCCTTCATGACTGGTTGCGAAAAATATCTATATGGATCATTTGAAGGTTATCAAGTTGCTAGAATTCCATATGGAATTGAGGAGTACAAAAAAGATTACGCGATGTATATTATCCTTCCAAATGAAAACAATGGATTACCAAACTTATTGGAACAAGTCCATGCTGATCCAAAGTTCTTCACACAAAGATTCAGGTGGCGTAGCGAAACACTTAAAGAATTTTTCATTCCAAAGTTCAAATTCTCATACACTACACCTGGTGAACTAGTGATAGAATCAATGAAGGAAATGGGATTGACTCTACCTTTTGATGTAGAATGTAGAGAGATAACTGAGATTGTGAAACCTAGAGGGCCATTTTTTATTAACATGATATTACAAAAAGCATTTGTTGATGTAAATGAGAAAGGTACTGAAGCAGCAGCAGTTACTTTTGAGTCAGATGATGACATGGGGTTTTCTATGTATGAACCACCTCCTCAAAGATTTGTAGCTGATCATCCTTTCTTGTTCATGATAAGGGAAGATGTTTCAAAAATGCTACTTTTCACTGGAGCTGTGTTGAATCCTTTGAGTTCATCAAATGATGCAGATTTGTAAGGAACAAAGTGGCATGAAGGTTATCTGTTTTAGAAATTCAGAAAGCGTATGTTTGCACTTGTAAGCATGATATTTTCTTGTTGTTCTTGAATTGGTGTGCTCAATAAAATTTTAAAGATATCAGATATAATCATGCTCATGGCTAGTGTATTTTCATCTAAGATTAAATTTTGCTAAGGCCTTTTGATGATGTGTCACCAGAGGAACACATTCGATTAAATTAGTATATTTTTCAATGAATAATTTAATATTGTGATAGCTGATTCAATGTCCTCTTCTTTTTCTGTTTCTATTCCATTTCATCCACATAATAGGGAGTCAATGACGAGCTTATGCTTATTTTATGTTGATTTATTTGCACACGGGAATGTTTATTTTGTCAAACTTGAAAGGAGTATTGTACTTGTTGCTATTTTTAGTAGAAGTTATGCGTTGATGAAAAGCTTTTGCAAGTTTATTCTCAAATTCATATTCTAAGAAGCGCTTCCTTTAGATAACTCGCTAATATGTGAGTCGCCCTTCCTCTTGATCCTTTTCTTTGTTTGAGCCTATTTATATTTTTTCCATAATTTATCTCTGGCATCACTGTCACATTTTTACACCTTTATCCAATCGCTCATTTCAGTAAAAAAATCCTTAATAACGTCAACAATTTTTGAACTAAAATCTACTTCATATCAGCAAATTCTCTGATAATTGGAGGCTACTGTAAAACAAAGATTTTGTGATAGAGACCAAAGATATGACCGCAATGCCAGATGTGTCTACTCAAAGCTTGTGACGAAATTTGCAAGTTCATGCGCGAAATAGACATATTTGATGCCACTTCTACAGTTTTGGCCTCATAAGAAAATTCTTACAATTTTAGCCCCATTAGGAAAAGTTACATTTTAAAGAGCCCGTTTAGCTAAGAAAAGTAGCTTAAAAAATATATGTACTTATAAGTCCATTTATGAATATTTAATAACTCAAAAGGTCGTGAGCTTATAAGCCTTTACGTGCTTAAAATAAGCCAAAAGCTTGAAGTTAGGAAATCTTAACTTATGAAAAATGGCGTATAAGGAAATTATGGCTTGTAAGCTACTTAAAATAAGCTTACTCAAATAGGCTCTAAGCGCCTAAATTTGAATGGGCACGAAGTTTAAAAAAATAAGAAAAATTTTTAGATCCTATATTTTAAAACTAAATGAGTGTGTAATATGAGCCATTGTCTTTAAATTTTGTGTTTCAAAACAAATTTTGAAACTAAAGAGTTACCAAAAATAAAAGAGACACTTACAAAAATACCCAAAAAAACTTAAAATAATTACAGCCACTACCCACTACTTTCAAATATTACCTGACTTACCCACTAAACTATTTACCACTCTACCCATCCAGACTTGTATACATAGTTTATGCAATATACCATAAAGGGATACACATATAAGATATAACAAAGATATACAGTAATAAATGGTCCTCCAGACTTTTATATCATAATTTATGTAGTATTTCTTAAAGGTGTATACCTATAAGGCATAACAACGGTATACAATAATAAATGGGTAGGTTGGGTAAATATTTATAGTTTTATGGTTAGTATAATTTTTAATGGGTATGACTTGTAAATACTTTAAATTTTATAGGTATAGAGTATAAAAATCCCAATATAAAAAGAGAGGTCTTTTCGGGATGGATTTAAAAGGAGAGGTACACACTTAAATTGGGACGGAGGGATTATGTATGCAACACTCTTCATATGGAGGCCAAGTCTGTAAATGATGTGGCCGCCCAACAAGGCATGTATATATATAGAAGCCCTAATATCAGAAAAATTCGTCTACACAAATCAAATCAAATCAAATCAGAAAAATGAATTCAATGGTAGCATTAGGGAAGAAATTCACGCGAAACATACAAGACAACAAACGCAGACTATTATCAGCAAAATATGAATTAAGGAGAAAACTATACAAAGCATTTGTATCAGATCCTGAACTCCCTCAAGAAATGCGTGAAGCTCATCGTTACAAGCTTTCTAAATTACCAAGAAACAGTTCATTTACTCGAATTAGAAACAGGTGTATATTTACAGGGAGACCACGTGCTGTTTATGAAAAGTTTAGAATGTCTCGTATTGTTTTTAGAGGCTTGGCTGCTCGTGGTGCTTTACAAGGTGTTAAAAAAGCTTCTTGGTAGTTCTTACTTTTACGCCCAGGTAACTTTTTTATGTATAAAAAGTGTTTGTTGAAATGTCTTGCTCGGAATTTTACTTACTGTCCCGCACTTACTTTAAGTACCATGTTTCTTTTGATTGTTACTGAAATATTATTATATTGTTTGTTACAGAGTGTCATTTTATGGAATGGCCTATTTGGTTTGATCGCCTCGTTATCTTGCGCTTATCATATGAACTCTACCGTGCCCTATTTTTTCAACAATATTGTAATCTCATTGTTCAGATTGCTAGTGAGTCATACTATGAAACGACATGAAAAAATTTGAGTTGGGGTCTGTCTTTACAAAAATGTCGAGCCATATTATACTAGCAAAACAATTACAGTAGGTTTCACGAGATTTGCTGTAGCAAAAAAAAATGTAGTAACCTTCCAAACGAGCTGTAAGTTTCATGAGAACTGCTGAGAATTGAAGATATCAAATTCATAGTACTTTGAGACTGTAATGTATGGTATGACTCGTCCAATTTTATGTTAGCATGCTATAAGTAAAATTGATCTTCTTGTTGTTATCTTCACTTATAATGAGATATGATGAATATCTAGTCCAGATTTATTTTTGGAGAAGTTATCATCAAACCTTAGAGATCGTGGTGACTTTTCTACTGAATTTATATAAAATGTTATTCTCTTAAAGACTAAAGGTCAAATGAAATGAAATAGGTTCACTTGTACTTGTCGGGAAAAGATACACTAAGTGAAAGTCGGAAGAAAATACAGATCAACGTTCTTTGGTTTAGTCTGCTTTACCCTCCTTATGCAGCATTGTTTTTACTGGTACTTGTAAATTTAGTAATATTATCTCCATAAGAACATGCATTAATGTTTTACGTATTAGAATATGAAGAATTGAGAGGCTTAGGGGTTGAGGATGATGTTGTTAATGGTCGCTGGAATCATTTTGCAATTATTTAGGATATACAACATTTTTGGGAGGATGATGATCTTTTAAATGATGTTTGAAATTTAAGTGGAGAAACATGGTCAGTAAGGATTCATATAGTCTACCCAAAACGTGTTCGGATTGAGACGTAGTATGTTGTTGTAAAAGAAGTTTGAAACTGCTTCGTTGTTTGAATTGTTCACAGCAGTATTATCACATAGTGGCTGTTTGCATTCGTTGCAGTTCCCTTGTGATATACTGATTAAGGTGCCAATTATGTATATTTTTTGTGGTTTTTGAAAATGTGATTTTTGACAATTATTTGGGACAAATTGGAATTGATGCCACAAGTTTGCTAGGATTAGTTGGAATAGTTTACTCTTTAATCACTGCATTTGACCAAAAGGTGTTTTTTGAAATGTCTTGCTGGGAATATTGATACTTATGTTTTTAATTTTCATGAGAAATCCTGCAGTCGATAATTGAAGCTATAATATTTGGCTGTATTTTGAAACACTGTTAATGTATTGTTATACATGAATTACTTACGCTAAAAGAGTATTGTTGTCTTTAAATTGTTTAATCTCTGCATTGCTAATACACGTGTTTTTATTCCATATTCTATCTTGCGTAAGACATAGATCCTGCATAACTTAATGCATTATTATTAAGACGACCAACCAAATGCTGCATTAGTTATGGTACGATTACTTTTCCTTATGCAGCCAACCAACACTATATTATCTGATGTCCTGGGATTAATTATTCATGTATCACCAACCAAACGACCTGTTAAATTTCGAATGAAATGAAATAGATGCGGAAGTAAGAATGTATAAAAGGAAAAAATACAGATCAAGATCTGGCTCTGCTTTCTTCTCCTTGTGCAGCATCCTTTTGCTTTACTTCTAGATTTAGTGATTTATCACCATAAGAAGATAAATTTATTCTTTAGAATAGATTACGAAGAGCTGAGAACCTTAGGCATGTTGTATTTATAGGGGATGCCTCTTCCTAGTTGCTATGGCATACCATCCACGCGTCACTCTTTTTCTTTTTTAATAGGTAAGAAGATTATAATGGAAATGAAATAGCTGAACAGCAAGGAGGTGTTAAGATAGTACGAGCAACAATAATCCTTCTAGTACAAAAACAAGAAGGATATCCCCAAAAGAACCTATTCCTAAAGGGAATCTGTGAAGTCTAACGTGTTATTCTCATCCTTTACATCCTTTAGCTTATACTAAAAAGCCATAAGCCATAAACAATTATATTTAAGCTGATGTACCTCAACTTTCTTCCATTCAAAGCATCTAGCATTTTTTCTTTCTATATATTGCAGCATATACACGCTGGGACAGTGCTCAAATTTTCTCTAATGGTGTACTAATGCCATTGAATCCCAATAAGACTACAAATCTTTGACGGTGTATGGTAGCACAATAGGAAGTTTGAATTTACAGAAGAATACTGACCAAATCTGTCCAGCCACTGAGCAACGCAAAAATAGGTGGCTGCCACTTTCCACTTCTCTGTTACACATGAAACACCTGCTGCATATAAACGCTCCTCTTCTCTGTAGATTGTTGTGAGGAAGGCATGCATCATTAGCCACCAACCACATAAAACAGTCGACCGTATAGTGCGCTTTAGTCTTCCAAAGTTGTTTCCACGGGCAATCAATAAAATCAGTCAGTCCACCAGCTTAAGAGTCTTGCAACATGCCTTTACTGTGAACTTACCGTTTTGCTGTCCTTTCCACATAATGTGATCTTCCACCTGATGATTGAAGGGAGCTGTCTCTAAATATTTTAATAGGAGAGCTAGGCATTTGCTAGTCAAAACAATTCCTACAAAATGAAACAAACCAGGCATTACCATTCCAGCACTGGGAGACAGGATTGCCAGTTGTGTAAGTGAAATTATGTAGTACTTAATCAACAATGGAGAATGACCGACCCAATTATCCTGCCAGCACCTAGTTTTCATACCATTGCCTATCTTGATCTTTGTATTAGCTTCAAAATCCGGCCACAAGTTGTATATGTGTTTCCATAGGCCTACTCCATGAGAGAATTGCACAGGACATGAACGCCAAGGGTTTTGTTCACCATATTTGCTAGAAACAACCCTTCTCCATAAACATCCCAATTCATTGCCATAGCTCCACAACCATTTCAAAAGCAAGCTGTTATTGTGTCATTTCAAGTTCTAATGCCTAGCCTGCTGGCTCTTTTTTTTTTTTTTTTTTTTTAATAGCCTGCCGGCTCCGCCCTAATCTTCTCTATCATTACATTGTCCCACTTCACCAAATGAAAAGACCTCCTATCCTTGTTTCTTTCCCATAAAAAAGTCTCTTCTAATCCTGTCAAGCTTATTTTTCACACTCAAAGTCATTGGAAATAAATACATAAGATAAGTGGGAAGGGAGTGAAGCACGCTATTAATGAAAACCAACGAAAAACATTGCCTTTTCCACGTAGCTAATCTCCTTTGGCACCCCTCCTCAATTTTTTACCACTGATTTGTATCTTGCACCCAATGGCATACCTAGATTATTAGTAGGAAGCGCACCAGTTTGACAACCCAAAACTTCCCGTAGCCTCTGTATATCATGGACATCATTGATAGCATACATATAGCCCTCTTGAGGGAAAAACTCCTTCAATACTAAAGTAAATGAAGCGTTATTTATAGCTAATAAAGGTTATGAGTTTGAACTTTACATTTTCTTGTTATTTAGTTTGTGCATGGGGTTGCGTCACTTGCTTTGTGCTAGGGACTTAGTTGCTTTTAGTTACGTTGCATTGCACTCACTTAGTGTACGTATAAACCTGACTCAATGAAAGCTACTAGAACGAAATGCTTGTGTATTGTTTATTTCGGAGGGAGGTGTGGCGTTCTGAATATACCAGTTTCTGTTCAGGGGTTTCCTTAGTGCCCTGTGGGTGCAGATACAAAGTACATAGATGTGGTTTGATTATCTGATGAGGTATGGCATATTCTAAGTGCTTTGTAGAAATTGATGCAGATGTTATGTCTAGGAAGATTGAGCAGATATTAGACTTGGTCAGCAGAGTTTAGTCAATTTAAGAGCAAGCACCTTCTTGGAGGAGTTTCATGTCCCCATCCACGAGTCACTCTTGAGAGAGAGGTTACGGATGATGACAGTAGAGGAAGCTTTGTGTCCAGAAGAAGATGATCTTAAATAAGTTTGGAAATGCATGGTTAACTGAACTATTCGTAACAATATGGTTACATGGAGTTTGGGTAGACGGAAACAGTCTCTCCACTTTGGTGGGGGTAAGATCTGCCTACATTTCACCCTCCCTTGACCCCACTTGTGGGATAAAACTGGGTATGTTGTTGTGAGGTTTGGGTAGAATTTGTTGCAGTACCCTGACATTGTGGTGTTACTTCTTCCTTAAGGTGTACTTAATTTGAACTAAGTTAGAGTTGTATGATTAAGGTGTAGACTGAGTATTATTTTCCTTTACAAGGTCTACCGTAAAAAGGTTGATCATTCTGTACTAACACATGAGGTTGTTTATGACATGCAGGATTTCTTCTTTTCGATTATTAGGAGTGACCAAAGCATTGCTACTGGAGATGATATACCAAATCCGAGTAGATTAAAGTGGGACAAATGGACAAATGTGTCTATTCAGGAGTTGTAGCTATTTAAAAATAATTTGTCATGCTACAATCTCTAGCTCGAGTTGACTATGAGTGTGTACGTTTTATCTTTGCTTCAAGATTTTTGGAAGTTTTTAATCTCCTTGGTAAACATTGCTATAGGTTGAGTCTTGAAACTGCTAATTTTATGAGAAGACCTGAATTATTAGTTTGAACTCTATTTCCAGCTTTGAACTGCTTTACAGGGCTTTGCATGCAATGTCTGTTCACAACCCGTCCCTTCCTCCCATCCTCTCTATCCTATTACACAAGCCTTTACACTGCATGTTACCTCGTTTAACATGACATCCACCCTATACAGACACGAAGAGCAGAAACAATTAACTCAGGTGCAATGTTTCAAGTCATTGAAGCACTACCACAGAGCAAGTGGAAATGGATTGTCCATTTGACGCCAGTCAACTGAAATGGTTGTCCATCTGATTTCATTCGGCATCCAACCTTCCACTGAGGTTTTTATCATGTATTATCATCCAATCTTTACTGAATAAAAAGATTTAGCGTAGAAATTAGTCACCATTCTTGGATTAAGTTAACTTGTGCAAAGAACTTTATCTCAAATTCTCGGTAAAAAGCTTGTAAAACACATGGAAACACAATTCCTCATCATTCAGCGCCAGTTGAAATAACAATACGAAAGTGTAGCTTATGAGAAATAACATGAAGCTTTACATGTATTATAAAAATATTACAGATGTTTGAACATAACAGCTACCCTCAAGGGCTTGATGGCTTTCAAGAAAACAAAATGCAGCCTAATATGCTTCTCTCAATGGATTAAGCTGTTGAAAAAAAACCCCCTATCCACCACATCCCATGGTCCCGCACAAAGAGGCCCTCTACTATAAATGCTGTACAATGAAAAAGAAAAAAACAGAACAAAAATTTCGCTTCAAGCCTTCACTGAATCTCTTTGACCTGTAAAGTACTTCCCTGATTTGGATGTGACAGCATTAGCGCCACCCACATTTATCAAACTTCCAGGAGCATTTATCAAACTTCCATTATGTGACATGTAGAAATGATTATAATTGATTCTGGTAACCAAATCTGCTAAATGAGGAAACTGCCCTACATTGAGCTTGAACGATAGAATCTGAAATTTTGCAAAAAGATATGAGTCAATGAAGTAACCGATACTGAAGTAATAACACCTGCATTAAAATTAAATAATGGAGAAAATACACTACCCTCAGGAGAAAAGCGATGCAGTCATCAAACTGTTTCTCTATCCTATTGATTTCCATTTCACACCTCGCCTTGATAGCTGAAACCGCCCCTCCACTGCTTAGAGTCTGCTGTACTGAATAGAAATCCAGAGCTAATCCAAGAATACTATTGATACGACTAGCAATCAATGCCCACTGTAATCAGGAATTTGTTTCCAATTAACCACTCAAGACTTGAAGATTTACATGTTTTGGGACAGGAAAAAATTGAGTAGTGCATCCATGTGAAATACCAGTTTTTCTGGAACAGCAAAGCACTGCCGTTGTATAGACGTCAAGTAGGCCTCATGTATTTCAATGACTTCATCCAATGATCTTGCAGCAGCCATACCTTCACAGAGTTCACCCCATGCACTGTGATACACCTATATAGTCAATGGTGAGACAGATTCTTCAGCCATAAAATGTACAAATAATTGATGCAAAGGCCAATGCTTTTACTGATGTTTATGATATTACCATCAAGTGTAGATAATGAACAAACATACAAATAATTTCTACTTTAAAGAGCTTTATGAAATCAAGGTTTCTTCAATTTTATTAAAGCATGTCCATTTACCTTAATAGGGGTCTAAGCCTGCTAAACATATACGAAGTACAAAAGAAGTCATACTGCGACAGTAGTAATTGTTTATGAGGACACAGAATTTCTACTGTCACAATCAAATTACCATGTCCCTCATCCACCTCATGTTTCAACAATTATCCATCAGTACCAGTGTCAACAATATACCAAATTCCACCATTGGTCTTATAGTGCAGCATAAGTCTAAAATATGCCCAAGTGTCGCAGAAACTACACAAAAAGTCTGGTGTCAAAGAGAGAGAGAGAGAGAGAGAGAGAGAGAGAGAGAGAATACCCTGTCCATCACATATTGGTGGAAGGCATCCACAAAATGTAGCAGCTTTTGTTCCAGTAACCAATGATGCTTGCGGTTAATAGGTGCGGAGCTTCTGTCCTGAAAAACGAAGTTGCTATAATTAAGTTACTAGGCTTAACATTTTAATAAAAGCAACTAAAGGATTCTGTTAAAGGAAGAAAGTAAGCCATAATTGTTATTAAAACAGCTTGAAGTTTCGAATTGATTTCCCTTGCAACTACAACAAAAGAAAATAACATAAAACAGACCTTCCACATCCACCTCCGAGCTTTATCAAGGACAAATTTTGCACGTCTGATCTTCAGTAAGAACCTCATTACCTGAAGAGACGATAAACTACTAACCAAACATTTAATGTGATTGCAACATGAGGGGAACTACAGCAGTCCATTAGCTACCTGATTATACTTCTTTATTGCTTCTGTATTAGCAATAAGTTCAAGAGGCCAAGGAACCTGTTACATTTCAACATTAATACAAGATGAGAAGGTTGGGAGACACCACAGATCAGACAGCCAAAGTACCACGAACAAGTAGCATACCTTGTAAGTAAACATGAGCGAATCCAGGCCATCAATGCCAAAGTTCTGCCCTCGACTCTTTCGAGGTGTCGAAGTTGGAGCAAGCATACTACGCTGGTCATCCTCACCACTTCTTGTTACAGAAACAACTAATGAGTCAGGTGTGCTTAATAGTGTGGAATCAGCAGAGTATCGGATTGATTCCTGAATTACAATAAAGGTCCAGTGAATACAAACAGCTTCCTCACTTACAGACTCAAGGGACTGAAATTATAGACAGCAGAATAAACTTAGACGTCCAATTAAGTACGACAATAAGACATAGAGGAGAGGGAAACACCAATAATTGGCTTCCACCGACGTCAAAGGATGCAGTTTAACCCTTTTTCAACCATTAAAGACAAAGGTAGCTGTATATTTGATTATATATCCTCCTTTTTTGATTTTATAGAGAGGTCACTGAGCCCTACTTTAACACAGTTTTTTCTTTGGCGGGAGAAAAATACCGCAGGTGTCCCAGCCAGTTTGTGCGCACAGAGTTTGTTTTCCCTTTTCCTGTCTAAAACAAAACATCTCTTTTATTCCTTCTTATCTTGGTTTCCAAAGCATGCCCTTCTGGTGGAAAACAAGATGTTTGGTAATGATGAAAATGACGAGGTTTTATTGCAGTACTAGTGGAGGAAAACCATATATGCCTAAATTCCAACATGAACTCATGAAGGGTATTACCCCCAGTTATTTTCAGGGGTCCATAGTATTTCCACTTGGACAATGTAAGCATGACTCTTCATAAAAAATTTCTGCCAACAGATAGATGGTAACTACGGAATCAAGGAAAAGGATTAAGTTGACCAATTCGACCTGCAGCGTTGTATTTAATTCAAAATCATCATCCATGATTTCTCCTTTGTCTAGTTTATTGAAAACCACTGTCAAGAAATGCTGCAGCAGATCACCTGGAGAGAGAAAAATAATGACTCGGTAAAAAATGCCAATGACAATGGATAACTAAACGAGTAAGCTCAATGAAATAGATGCAAACCTGAGCCTAGCAAGTATATAGCACGCAACACCTCCAACTCTTCTAGCAGTCTCCAGTCACCAAGTAATTTTGACAAAATATTCCTACCAATACAATCAGTCTGCATTGTGTAGAAAGAGACATGTACATATTAATCTCAACCATGTAAATATAGAAAAGTATTTTCAGATTATACGTGCTACTACCTGTTTTTTAATGAAGACAATAAGGCATTCCTGAAGAATAACCGTTGGCAAAGGAGTATTCCTCGGTTCAACCTTTCCAATCCAGTTTAGAGTTCTTGAAGGGAGAGTGCTATTTTCCTGGAAAGGGAAAACCTCCGATACACGATGATCCTCCTGCCCCAGAAATCTTGTTAATTTCAAATTTCAAAAGATGGGATAAAAGCTAGACTAAGACAAGTACTAGCACAGATGAACTGATATGAACTAGTTAAACTGAATTCACTCAAGAAACAAGATGTAGAGCCTAATCTTGACATGAGTGCACGTCAAACTGAAGGTCCAACACAATTTAGCCGATCTGTTAAATCTCTAACTTGAAACCCAATATAGTCAGTCAATACAGAGAAATACTATAATCCATGCTTCAGCTCATGGTTTGATATCCCAAATGAGTTTGTACAGCTATTTCCAGGGGGGCAGGGGAAGAAGCAAGAGAAGCAACAACAACAACAACAAAAAAATACCCAGTATGCTCCCACAAGTGGGGTCTGGGGAAGAAGCAAGAGGAGGATGGTGAAAAATCAAGAATAATTTAATTTAAATGCTGGGTTCAGAAAAGCTGAAATTGGAGAATGTTGCATGGCAAGGATGCTGCTGGAGACTAAAAAGTAGTAAACTTACTGGTGAATTTGATAGCATGCAAAAGATAAACACCAACATTGACAGTTAAATAAGCAGTAACAATCTGCCATAAATGACTTTCTTGATTCAAGAGAATTATGAAATCTTATTCGGTTACTTAGGGTTTTTGGCCTCAGGAATGACTTGAGAACAGGATCATGGCAAAACCAAAACAACTTGGCTGAACTACAAGATTTTTCAGATGGTTTCAGGGTCTAGACCACATTTCACAACCCATGTTTTAAAAATTGCTTTCAACAGGTGTAAAGTACTACATGTATAATATGACAGATAAATGACCTCCTACCGGGTGAAGATCACCCAACTTGCCGAAAACAAGCTAAATTAATTTTTGCTTTTAGGACTACTGAGATTGCAAGATATCAGTACCTGAAAAGGAGGAAGAAGAGTTGGAAAGGGAAACAACTCCTCCAGATAATTGACATCTTCCTGTAATCGCTCGCGTTCAGCTTCACCGAACTGAAAACCAAAGGTATAGCTGGTACTTTTGGCTGCCATGGATAATCCACCACCTCCATCAAATATTGCCTGCCTTAATTCCTCATCATTAAGAGGGGGAAGGTAAAATTCTCTAGATAAATTCAGTTCACCCCAAGCGTCCCTATTTGCATGAAGATATTTCTCGCTCGTAGTTATTGCTGGATTTTCAGGACGAAATCCCAAGGATAGAGTACTATTTCCATCTCTAGCCGGCTCATCTCCAAGAGCATGACATAATTGGAGATCAGATTTTCCTTTATGAGCCACTGTATCAACCAAAAACTTACACCATTCTTTATCTGAGCATGTCAGCTCTTGGAAGTTCTCATTACTAATTTCTAATTTTTGCCTTCCAATAGAAGATTTAACTAATGGAAAAAAAAAATTCTCCCGGAAAAAGTATTCAGATATGTGATCCCCATAGCCAATAAGAGCTGATAAGGTGATACAAAAGATCTCTGACAAGCTTAATCCAGATATATGGCAGCCAATTTGAATAGAACTGGCAGATACTGAAGATGGCATAGGAGTATGTTGAACAAGCTGCAATGACTTTCCAGCAGAGATAATATCCCTCGCTATGTCCTTGATAAACAGCGGACATACATCGATATCTCTCTTCTGTGACTCTTTGGCCAAAACGACGCCATCTGTTTCTCTTCTACTCACATCGTCAGTCTTCTTTATTGAAAGCAAAGTGTCTGCAAAACAACCAGTATCCAAATTTGCAGATCTCAGCTGATAGCTCTTCTCCCAAAACTCAGACTCATCAACTGCAATCCCTTTGTTAGGGAAAAAGAACATCTGCACAAAAAGCATGCAAGACATAAGATTGTCTTAGAGAACTTTACTGTCAAATCTTGGTGTTACTGAACAGTTCTCTATAACATAACCTTGTAAATCCAAAAGGCAAAGAAAAATAAAGCAAACTTAAATTCCAAAATTTGGGAGGGCAATTCACCAATTCATCAGTTGACTCGTTTCAACAATTCATAAACTCACATTTACTTATAGTTTCTGAAGTACACATCACCTTTTCTGGAGTGTACTTTTGCTAGATGTTGAAAACACAAATAGACTTTAGCTAGATCATTAACTACATCCATAATAGAACGAGTTATGGATGTCTTGAAGTAATGATACAATTTAGGGCACCCGATTGAACATTCCATCAAACACTTTACCAAAACAAGCACGATAGATCACTGTTGCATAGACTCTTTATTATCGGCACACTCCGGTACAAGATATAAAAAGTTCCTTTTTTTTCCTATACATGCAGTGTAATATTCGAGGTCAGTGTAACATATCTAGAGACACATACATTATAGTAAAAGTACAAGAGATAAAGTGAACTTACCTAATTCAAAATAAAGTTAAATGGCCAGAGTATGCACTTCATCCTACATGGGAAATTTTTTTACTGTGTTTGCTTTTAAATTGCAAGTAACTTTTCTGTCTTCTATTCAAACTAGACAATCCTGAAAAGTGCATTTATTTCCTACCATTCTTTCAATGTTTAGCATATTGCAATGGAATTACTATATCTTTAATTCTTATTATTCTTGTAATCATCATCACTTTTGTAATTAAAATTAAGGTATAAGTTTCTTAGCTCTTTTAAATTCAGATAGTGGAGGGAGGAGGGAAAGGTAGAGAGAGAGAGAGAGAGAGAGAGTATGTGACATCATATTCAAAGTCAGTGTACGGCTTAGCTAATCAAAATAATAGAATAAAAAGGTATTTGAATAATTGTAAAACCTTATAGTGATTAGGATACACACATTCAAGGTATGGTTCTACTTCTAAATTGCTATTACAAGAACATCTTCATAACTCATTATTTCTGATACAAGTGTTCAATGAAAACTGGCGGAGCATCTACTATCACAAGCCATAAATAAGTTTCACAATTTTTTCATGTAAATGTGTCCACTTATAATGTCCATTCAAAAGCCATACTTCTGGAAGCTATTATTCTGATTTATGTCAAAAGCTACATGAAATCATTCACTATTCCATTAACACGATAACCAAACTAACCTCCTCAAAGGGATCATCAAGAATTCCTTCATACAGCCATGAATCAAGGCCCTCAATGTATGGCAAAAGACTGCTAACAAATGCATGTAATATCATTCTGTAAGCATCCTCCTGAAAATATTTACTACACATAATGAATTATAAAATGAAAGACTCAGCAACTATGTCCAGTAAAAGAAAGCAGTTTCACAACCTCGCCTCCTTGCACAAGACAAACTTCAGTCAGCTTCTTATATAAATAATTAAGAATGTGCACAGAAATAGCCGCGGCAGAGATAGAAGAATCAGTTTCATCATAAGCTTGTGGAATGGCTCCTTCCACTAGTTGAAACAAAAACTCAGCTCCTGCGCACAAACTATAGCCATTGATAAATCCTGTTAGGAACTTTTATTTTGGACTCCAAAAAGACACAGGAAAAGACTCTTAAGAAGACCAAACCAAACAAGTAAACTGTTATAATCCTTTAGGGAAAGCCATACAAAACAGGAACCAGCGGATTCCCCTTAGCATTTCGAAGGGAAAGGGATATCTTGAAAATGCACATATACAATCTGGATAGCAGAACAAAAGGCAGCAAAAATATTATAAAAGAATACAAAATGAGGATGACTAACAGATCCATCAAAGATAAAGAACAAGAATTAGAACATATGCTGTATTTCTTTTTTCCAAATAATTCGGTACACAAGGTAAATAATTTATAAACTATTTACCAACCTTGATAAAGAACTCGCCAATCCTAAGAGGGTTGGCGTAGTTACACTAGAGGAGTCAACCACCTTCATCTTCTCTTTCAACGCGCCTTCTCGTAACCACTGCTCCATACAGAGTAAGAAAAGAATCAAAAGAAATTTACCTCTTTTATATATAAATGCATACATACATTTAAGTTACATACACCATTAGCGTAAACAAATTTTTCACAGAAAAGTGGGATTTGGAATCTTGAAAATAAGACCCACAGATGACCTCCTACATATGTATGTGTATTTAAATTACATACACCATAAGTATAAACTAATTTTTACACCGAATAGCAGGATATGGAATTCTGAAAATAAAAGAGATTACATGCTACAAAAGCCAAAGATGACCTCTTTATATACAAATTCATACATATATATGTGTTTAAGTTACATACATCATCAGCTACAAACAAATTTCACACTGAAAAATAGGATTTGGAATATTGAAATAAGGCAGGTTACCTGCTACTACCTATGTTGCTCAGACACTTCAAAAATGTTGCCGCACGTGTGTCGGATCCTCCAAAAGTGCACTACTTTTGGATGATCCTACACGCACCTGGCAACATTTTTTGAAGAGTCCAAGCAACACAACCTGCTACAATAGGTAAAGATGACTGATAGTGTAAATATTTCTTTACAATGACAGTGTATATAACTTAAACTCATTAACACATACTCAAAGTGAAAATAACATTACATTAAGCGAAAAGTAGTAAATACATACTGTTAACCAAGTGAATATAGAGCAACAAAATGCCCTCAAATACATATATGTGTGTTTACGTTATATACACCATCAATGTAAAACAACTTTTACACTGAAAAGTGGGATTTCATATTTTGAAAATAAGACAGGTTATCTGTTACAGCAACCAAAAATGGCCCGATAGAGTAAATTTATTTACAATGACGGTGCATATAACTTAAACTCAAGCACAAATAATATTACGTTAAACAAACATTAATAAGAACATACTGTTAACCAAGTGGAGATAGAGCAACAAAACGCCCTCAAAGTTGGCGATGGCGGCGAAATCACGGATTTTTCAACTTCTTGAACCCTAATTTCAACAATCTTTAAACAAGTAGCTGCATAAGTAAACTGATGCAAAACATTATAAAGACTTGTATGTGACAAATGGCTAACAAAAATCCCATTCTTGATGCAAAATCTTTGGCCTAATTCATCCCAATACAACAATGTACTGTTAAAACCTTGTACTATTTGCAGCACATTTCGTACCTAAACAAGAAAAAAAACAAGAATTTAATTAAAGATTTAAACTTTATGCAAATTAAATCAATAAAAGATTCATAAAGTTAATGATATGAAAAGGGGTTGTGAAAAATGAACTTACTAAATCAATTTCGTTGGTTTTGAAGGTGGAAATTGGATTTGTGAAGTGTATATCATTGGTATATGAAGTGTATATTTTGCTAATTAAACTTTGTGGGGCTTCCATTTTTTGGTGAGTGTTTTAATGGATCTGTTGAATTGGTTTCATATTTGAATAGCAAGGGGATAGTGTGCTGTTAAATTGTTACCCGCTTTTTGGTTCAAAAAACAAAATGGCAAAATATAAATAAAGGAGGAGAAGAGGGAAAGTGTGCTACCACTCAATTTTCCATATTTTATTTTTTAGTATTAAATTTGGAGGAAATTTTATAATTTAATGTTATGTGGCATTATTTCTTATTAGTCAATTAAAAAATACCCGTTATATAGTATAATGATTTTTTTTTGTTTTTCACTTAAAAGAAACTTTATAGCCACACTAACATATTATGGAATATTTAAGACCATATATTCTTAATTTATTTTTGAAATATCGTGTGCAATCTGTGTATGTCAGAAAATTAAGATGAGAAAGGTACGCCAAAGTTTTTAAAGAAAATGTAGCAAAATAAACAAATCTTTGCTTATACAATGTAGTTGCAACCCCTGATTTTTTTTTAAAAAAAAAACAGTTGGGTGAGCGACTATTGCTAATTTCTCAAATAGTAATGTATCATTTATATTCCCTCATCTCTCAGTTAAAAATAGCATTTTGTGAGCTTCCATAGTTAAGGGAATGTCTAAGAATTATCACTTCTTAAATTAAATTCAGGATCTTCCACACATAAGATCATAATGTAATGAAACTACTGTAATAACTATTTTCATCCAGTTGAGGCTATCAGCTGAGGAATTAGAATAACTGTCTATTAGGTTGGCTGTTAAGCACAACAAAATCATTTACATCCACAAAAACCTTTCATTCTGTGTACCTAAACCATCTATTCAGCACAAGTTACACTATTAACTTCATGAATCTTTTCCAAAAGCCTTTGATAGCTTCAAAATCAACAACGATGGTACACAAACGAGGTGGATAATTCCTTCCAAATATGGAAACGTTGTAGCTAATTCTCCTGAAATGTACATGACTTCTTTAACCCTTTTTCTTTATCCACTTTATTCATTTATGATTTTGTACAGAGGTTTGGAATTTCCTTCCCCATGATCCTATAAGGACTTGTGTCTTCAGGTCTCAAGGGCAAGCTACTAGGAATGCTTGACGGGCTGGTTGCACAAGAACTTGGGTTCAGCTCCGGTGAAATACAGGAAAGGACTTCAAGTGTAGAACGCGGAGAGTGGTGAGAAGCTGCTCCATGCTCACAGGTTTCACGTTGAGTTTGCTGGCAAGTTTCACTGAAAGAGACGGTTTAACTTGTATAAGATAAGCATGGCAGTTAATTGCATAACGCTAACTATAGTATCGAGCTGGAATAATAGATACTATTACCAAAAGAGGAGAGCGATAAACAGTTTCACAGAATAAAGCATTCGGTATATACCAAACATGACAAACAGACACAGGAAGTACAAAAAGATTCGACATGCTATATGGTGATTTTCCATGCCTGACAGATGTTCCTGGTAACAGTGGCTTTAGTTCCTTCTTATTGGTTAGGTCCTTAGGACTCTGCAGGGTGACCTGAAAGTATAATCAATTCAAAGCTTAAAAAAATTTCAATTCAATATTCATGTTAAATGAGGAAGGAAAGAGAGGGAAACTGATAAAAAATAGCTACGTTGACCATTAATGCTATATAGTATGCAGCATGTAACGCTCACTTGTAATTTCATCCCAGAAAGATCCTCTGAGCAACCAGGCACAGTAAAAATATGCTCGTGGGAACTAGTTTTACGTAAAAATGCATGTTCAAGTAGCATCGTAGCTGATGGCCTATCTGCAGGTTTTCTCTGAAAGCACCACTGGAGGAAATCCTTCCCTTCTGGTGATAATTTTTCTGGTATGGATGGTGATTTGTTCAAAACACTGAACATAGCTTGTACCTAATAAGCCAAAGCATGCAAATTTACATACTTAATAGAAATCAATTCTAGAATGCTTGAGCTAAGAAGATAGTTCTGGCCTCATTGAGATAAAGCGCCTTATCTTATGATTAAGTAAACAGCTAGTCTGGCTTATTTTGACAACCTAAAAGCTCAGAATATATTTACACTTGTAACACAATTACATTGTTCTCAAATGAGATGAATTTATACACTTACCCCGGTTAGTTCACTCCAAGGGGGCTGTCCAGTGAACATCTCAATGACAGTACAACCAATGCTCCATATATCGACAGCATAGGCAAGCTCTGGATTGGCATCTTTGCGCAACACAGCTTGCATTACCTGCATATAAAGTGATGGCCAAACATAAGTACAAGCCAACAAACAGAGGGGTTGGGGGGCGGGGGCAAGCCAGTAGCTTAAGGATATCTACCTCTGGAGCCATCCAATGAGGGCTCCCTTTCAGAGAAAGATCAGTTGCACAGCTGGAAAGCTGGGAAAAGAGAAACAATAATAAAATTACGGCAGTAAGGGATGCATGAAAAGATAACTAATGAAAGGTTCAGCTCATTCATGCCCAGCTACAGGTCAGGGTTTACAAGAAAACATTAGAAGCACTAATTAAAATGAAAAAAGAAACTCTAGCGTGTTCAGTTTGGCGTTAAAATTCTGAAAGCTTACATGTTTAGCTAAACCAAAGTCTGCAAGCTTAACAACGCCAGATGCATCAACAAGCAAATTCGCTCCCTTAATGTCCCTACTCAGAAAAATCAGAAGCTATGAGACTGAGTATCATTACCAACTAAAAGATAAACTTCTGTATTTGGTAAATACAAGAATGAGAATTTAACTAATTTTCTTATTATTCACTTAACAACAGAATAATTGAAAAGAGAAATGATTGTTTCTTGCTTAAAACATGAATTGCAATCTTCAAAGTGCTTTAGTGTTCCATAAACGGATGTTTATAAAGAAGAGTCATTTCCACCTTGATGGAACCCAGCAGTTACCTGTGTATTGTCTTGGTGCTATGCAAGTAAGCAAGCCCTGATACAATATGCCTAGTAAAGTTTCGAACTATTGACTCTGTCATAGCTCCACCATGTTCCCGGACATACTTATTAATTGATCCTGGGTGCACATACTCCAAGTATATGCAAAAGCGTTCATCCATCTGAATAACCAATAGCATATCTTTAAAATATTCTGAAGAAATACCTGAACATGGTAAGACAACCAGAAAGATAGATGTTCTTACTATTTCACTGCCATAATATTGAACAATATTTTGGTGCTTTAACTGCTGGAGGACTCTTATTTCCTACATCAAAAGGAAGGGATAAATTTAACTGATTTGATGAATAGAATAGCATAAACCAGTGAAAAGCACTATTTAGTATGAAAGTCTTCCTTTTAGAACTGCAGATGCAATAAATTATATATAGAAGCAAGTAGAATGACAACTGCTGCCATATGAAACCTCAATTTCTTTGTCCCCAAGCCAGAAACATATCGTAACTACTTTATAGTTGATGCAAGACCTGAAGGAGGCTTAAGGAGTCGAAAAATGAGGTGGGCAAAAGTAGCTCTATGGATTCATTAATGATATTTTCATCTTCAGGCACATTGATGAGTTAGCTAAAAGGTTGATATGACCGTGATTTGACTAATTTGATAATGCAAGTTAGAAAACCAGGAGATGTAATAAACCATGCTAAGTACTTGCTTAAGTTCACTGCATTTACTTAGAATGGCCCTTATAATATTTTTCCTCCCACAGTGTGATAGAAATTTACATACCTATATCATTATGTAGGCTAAGAAGGACATGAGGAAGTCACCTGTTCTAACTGCTTTATACATTCAGCAGATTTAGGGTCATCAGGAGTAAGATCAACTTCTTTCATCGCACATAAAGCACCGGTTTCACTGTAAAAGGGGGGAAAAGGAAGAAGCAAATGTTTACATTTCTACCAAGTTAGTTACTAACAAGCTTCATTGCTTACCGGTTGGTTGCTTCATATACACTTCCATATGTACCACGACCTAAAAGCTTCCCCTTTACCCATTGGCCTTTTGGTGGTGGTACAAGTGGTTTATCCACATTGCTGTGGATGGTATATAATTCTGGTTGTCTTGAAACTCCTGGTGGAAGGGGTAATGGGTGCACACTGGTGTTATTAGCTTCAGCCCAAGCCAGAGAACTTTCCGGAAGAGATTTATGATGAGAATGCACAGCACCACTTTTGTGATTCCTGGTTCTGTTAACTGGATTTAGTGATATCGGGCTACTGAGAGGAGAATGATCAGCGGTATTTATAGCCCTTGCGGGTGAAAGTTTGACAGGGGAAGCATCTGAAGGTGATGATGACTGCTGATGGAATGGAGGTTGAAAAAGGTCCTGCGTACTAAACCTTTTTGGGCTAGGTATGGGGCTTGTAGAACCGCTACTTGGAGCACTTCTAGCAGGAACATTCAGCTTGAATTCAACACCCTCGGCATTCAGATCCTGAGGGAACCTCCTGCCCCGATAAGTTGAAGTAAATGATCCGGGATGCTGAGAACTTGTCACCTCAGCTTGAGCTTGATGAGAAGCTGGGTCCCTGCAAGTTGCAACACGTTAACAGTTCTACATTCCTTTTTGTTCTTACAAAATCATAGTAGCTAATCAAACATTGTTACCGAGACCATGAGCATACTTTAAATCATCCGTTGATATATATACTAAGTCCAAGCAAGCAAAATTAGAACTGTTACACATTCCAAATACCCTTTTTCAACTTCTACTTCAAGTACTCCACTTTTGCAAACTTAAACCAAATCATATCCAAACGCCTATGTACATGTCCTTAATACCTTATGTTAGGGAAATCAACTAAGCACACATGCTCTTCACAGTTCCAGACCTACATTGTATAGGAGACCTCTCAGCTTGTAAAGGTTACCACAATCAATCCACAACTCCAGAAAAGAAAAAGGAAAAGGTTCATAAGCTACTTCATATTCTAACCATTACCAACTACCTACTACTTTAATCCCTTTGCTTACGAGTTCCGCTAGAAATGAAAAGGCCTACATAAGTATTTCAGTACTCGCAAATATTGAACCTTAATTATTGAAATGCTGGTGAAATTGTAGTAAAGAACTAGTTGGAGGAGTATTCGAGTCACGTAATGATTCATTTCTACCAGGTGTCCCTGAAGAGAAAAGTAATGGTTCTCATTCACAAATTGTTAAACTCTTTTTTGTTTTCCTCAAGTGAAATCCATTTCCAAATCTAACTCCAACTTCCAAATACACCTTTTCAACTTCAATTACAAATATTTTTTTTTACAACTTTCGCCAAATACTGTCTATATCCCTATCATCACAACAAAAACTACTGGCTTAAATCTCAAACTAGTTGGAATCGGCTACTCTAATCCTTTCACTCTTAAAACAAAGAATAACCTTTGAACCCGTAATAAAGTGCAATAGGTTCCATGTTAAGAACTTAAAATTGAACTCATTTGGGTTTAAATTCAGAATCCGCCTCTATTTACAAGTTAGGATAAAGTGAAAATCTTTTATATCATCACAACAAAATATGATACTTCAATCTCAAACTAGCTAGAGTCAACTAAATGAACTAAAGAAGGGTTCGAACTCTGCTTACAAGCAAATTATAAGTCTAGTATTTAAGAAGAGTAGAACGGCCCCATTATCTACCGAATTTTGAACGGTAAATTTCTCAGTTAAAAAAAAAAAAAAGACTAACCTTGCAAGAACAGTATTTTGTCTGGAACAAGAATTGAGCTCAGGCAAAGGCAACGGCTGTGGCACGGCGGACTTAGACCAGTGACGGTGGTGATGACCAGACCCAAAATCCAAATAACAATCAGGAGAAACAGGACAAGACTTAGAACGTTCATCAATAATTAAAGATTGAATAAATGGTCTTTTTAAACCAAGTTCATCATCACTAACATGCCTTAATTTTCTTTGCCTTGTTAGTCTTCTTCTTTCAGCACCATATATTCTACGTGCATGAGGTGAATCTGCAGGTGAATTATTACTACTAGTTGTAGTAGATGAATTTGAAGTTGTTGATAATGAAAATGCTTTCCATAATGATGGCATTTTTCATTAGACCAAAAATGAAAACATCACATACAAATTATATGTTAAGATTAGTATGTATATTTTGTCAATGTATTGAATGTGTTTAATGTTGTTAGAAGTCAGAAACACGATATCTTGAGTTTGTATAAAGTCAAAGTCATAGTAAAGTACTTATGAGGCTACGTGTGTGAATAATAGAGTATTAGTATGTCATAAACGGATTCGATAAATATAATTGACCACACCATTTTTTGCCCCAACGTCCCAAATGGAGTAATATAGTAATTTTATACGCTTTTTTAATAAATTCGTTAATTTTGTTCCATTTATACCCTTAATCAGATTTTAGGTTAATTTTTTGAATTTGTTTAACTCTCTCTCATGTTATTAATTATTTTTTACATTTTCAAAGTACTTTCACAACTAACCATGCATTTGTTTGTTTCCCATAAAGTATTTAATTAGGTTGGTAGAACATCAAAATACATACGGAATACATACGAAATACAATCAAAATACATACGAAAATACTCTATTTTTGTGTATTTAGTACAAAATTTTATATGCTTATAGATTAATTTCACTTCTTTTTTTTATTGGTCATTGTCTAACCCTATCACTTTTAGCAATATATATACTCTTTTAATTGTTGACTACCTCACCTAAACTAGTTTTATATCTACTTTCCTCCTACCTTCACTTCAATAGAGTAAGGAGGACAATTGAACCATGGTCAATGTGAATGAGAATAAATCATCAAAAATCTATGTGGTATTTCGTGGTAAGAGGCCGGGATTATACAACTCTTGGTGTGAGTGTGCCCCTATGGTTATTGGAGTCAAGGGTAGCATCTTCAAAGCTTTTAAATCTTATGATGAAGCCATATTAGCTTTCAACGACTTCCAAAAGAATGATCAAGCTAAGAACAAGTCCCAATCCAAAGTGTATGTGGTATTTTATTGTAAGAGACCCAGATTGTACAACTCTTGGCATGAGTGTGCTCCAATGGTAGTAGGTTTCAAGGGTAGCATCTTCAAGGCTTTCAAGACTTATGATGAAGCCAAAGAAGCTTTATATGAATATCAAAAAAATAATACTGGTCATAAAGATCATTCTTCAAGCTCGTTAGTAGATGAAAGTGTCGTAGGGTTTGAGGTTGATAATGAATCTTGTGTTATTTCTTCTGCTTTATTAGCTGGAATGTTTATAGGGATGAAATTATCAAGTTGATTGTTAAAATATGTTTCCAATCATGAAATGACTGATTTTGTATTATTCTTAGTCGTTAATGGAAAGTAAAGTTCTTAATCAATTAGGCATATCATTTTTTACTACATTATCGATTGTTTTAAATAAAAAGTCGTGCTTAAAATTAATGTATTGTCTTGGTAGAGTGAAACTTTCACTGAAAATGTTGCACTCTACCAAGACAATACATTAATTTACTTGAAGGAGAGTTGATTAATCCTTATAAACACTGCAACGTTTTATAAAATTTTTGGTGTGGGACATAGATTCTAGGTAAATAGTCCCAGTTTTTTTATATATTTTGAGTTTACATATGAAGCACTTGCACACCCAGCACCGCGAGTGGAAAAATCTTTTCGTGCCCATTATAAAATACTGGGACTCTGCATTTTTAAGTACTTGTGCCCCAGTTCAAAAGTTATGCGACTTTGTATAAAAGCATTTTAGCACAGCGAGGTTGGCATAAGTCGATTTTCATTAAGTTTCATTACAAAAAGAATGTAAATAAATTAATAAGGATTCTATCTCAAAACCAACCAAAAAAAAAAAAAAAAAAGCTCAAACTTATATTATATCTAATTAAATCGTCAAGTCTTCAATGTCATCGTTTAGGTCGGGCAAGCTACCAAGTGGTGATGTTGGAGCACCACCTTGCTGCAACATGAAAAAAAAATTAATTAGTGTAAAATATGTCATAGTTAAAACAAATATTCAATGAACTATAGTGAATATGCAAGTAAATGTTACCTCATTTCCTTCATCTTGCCCGTTTATGCCTTGACTGCCTCTACCACCTGCCCTACCACCACCTCTACCTCCACCTCTACTACCTCTACCACCAACTCTACTACCCCTACCACCACCTCTGCTACTCACACATCCTCTACCACCACTTTGTGAACTTCTAAAATATGTTTCAAGTCATCCTCTATACCGGCTCAACCGTGGACGTCCTCGTGAACGAGTGTATCGAGGGTTACGTAAAATAGGTGCATCACCCTCACCCACACTTACAGAGTCAACGTAAACATCAACCTCATTCAACTCTTCCAATGGGACAAATTGCTCGATAATTTCATCATTCCAATTTGAAAGATCATGCTCAATTTTGATCATCATATACTTCATATACTTCCTCTTCACTTCACTATCCAATGCAATATCACAATTCCGCTCAAAATGCTTTAGCAAATCCTTGTACATCATGTACTCGGAAGTCATATGGGGATAACCTCCTAAAAAGAATCGTTTTAAGTGTGGACGAACAATATCTTTTCTCCATCTATCCAAAATATACCTTTGGTCAACAGTTTCAATCCTTTTGTGAGACAAAACCTTCAGTATATGGCAGCATAGATATCCTCTACTTTCAAACCATTTGCAGGAGCAACTTAGATGTTCACCAATAGCCGTGTACCTAACAGTGAATAAAAACGGATCGCTACGACTAAAACTTCTCTTTGAATAATCAGTTATAAGGAATTTCTCCACGCCAGGTTCTGCTTCATCATCCTCAAAGGTGCTGATTTCACAATGCATGTGCTTCTTTAGTTGCTGTTGGAAAAATTCAAATATTTCACGAGTATAGCAAGCTTGAAGTTGTGCCTCCCACGGGAATTCAGACAAACACTTTAATTCAAAACAATTGGACCTATATTCTGGTTCAAGCTCTTTCTCAAACTTATCTCTTATAGCTAACTCGTATTGCTGAACAAATTGCTTAAGAGTGCTTTGACGGGTGATAAATCCATCAAAGAAAGCATTCATTCCTTCACTTCTTTGAGTAGACAACATCCCTGCCCAAAAATGATCATCTAGGTATGCAGGAACCCATTTTTCCCTTTCTAAATAAAGCTTAAGAAACCACTCTCTTCCATTCAAGTTGTATTTTGCAATGTATTCATCCCATCTATTCTCAAACTCAACTGTAGTAATGCTTTCAAGTACCATGGCCTTAAATTCTGACTTTGCTCTTTTAGAATCACTAACCCTGCTTAACCTCAAAGGCAACTTAGAGAATATATGCCATACACAGTATCTTTGTACCGTATTTGGCATCAATTGATGTATAGCTGCCTTACATTGGTCGGTCAAGATAGCCAGGGGACAAACATCTCCCATGGCCCTAAGCCATGTAGAGATCACCAACAAGTAACTTGCAATATCCTCATTCGATAGGAGAGCACACCCCAAAAGTACAGATTGTCTATGTTGATTGACACCAACAAACGAAGCGAATGGCATATTATACCGGTTCACTAGGTATGTTGTATTAAAGCATATAACGTCATGGAACATATCATATGCTACTTTTGAGTGAGAATGCACCCATACAACGTTACGAATCCTACCTACGCAATCAACATCAATTGAATAGAAAAACTCCCTATCTTTTTGTTGCATATCAGTAAAGAACCTCAGTAATGCTTGTGCGTCCCCTTCTTGCAATTCAAACCTCCTACTATTCATAATATAATTTCTGCAGTCCTTAGTAGTGCAACCCAAATTCTCCGGCCCACCAGCAAGTACTTCGGCTACTCTTATGTTCTTGGATGGTCTTAGGCCAGCTAGATCATTAGCTTGAAACCATCTCTTAAGAGAATTACTAACCTTCCTGTGTCCAGCCATCAATCGTGATAGTGATGGTTCCAATTTATGATTATGCTTTCTAATAACCTTAAAAACACGACATGATCCATCATTTTCAAAAATTCCATTAATTCTAGCCATACAATTCATTCTTTTGCCGGATATCTTATGTTTTGGTTTCCTTCCCCTATCACAAACAAACTGCACATACCTTACCGTATCCCTCCCCCCTTTTTTGTTGCATGTTCGTTTGACAATACAAAAACCTAATAATCTAGCATGTGCTTTGTAAAATTCATACATATGTCCACTACCTTTAAATCTCATTCCAGGAAGTGGCCCTATTGCAAGCTCCTCTTGAGAAATCTCATCCCCCATTTCTCTGTCTCTCCAATTTCTAACACTTCTACAACTTCATCATCTTCAACGTCAATATCATCATCACCTTCATTATTCTCTGCATCATTGTGGGCCCTGTCAGAATCAAGGTCATCCAAATGATCCTCATCATTCATCAAACTATCGTCGGATGCCAGTCCTAGAGCTCTATGTAATTCATTTCTTAGTTCATCCGTATTAGGACTTGATGGTTTGGTGTTCATGTTTAAAAATGGGTGTGGATTGTGATTAGGGTTTGTGGTGTTACTCAAAATGGTATAGGAATAACAATGGAATACTAATAGACATGTAGTTGATGGTAGTAGTCAAAATGTGTATGTATAAGAAATATAATTAAATTAATAAAGAAGCCATATTTAAAAAAAACAGAAATACGTATAAAATTAATTTATCACTTAATTAATAAAGAGTATTTTAAAAAACAGAAATACGTATAAATACGGTCTACGTATATACATATATTTATACGTATATTAAGTACTATTAATTCCTCACCCTTCCATCTCCCAAGCATTATGTTTTGCATGGCTCAATGTTTTGGGAATAAACATCATTTAATAGTTGGTTTGGAGGGAAGGTTTTGGAGGGAAAAAATTGTTTAAGAGGCCAAACACACATTAAGGATATATTAGTAATTTTAGGGGTGTGGCCAAGGTTGGGACAAAGAGAGTGTGCCGAATAGCACTACCCGGCAAAGGGATTTTCTAAAAAAAAAAAAAAAAATAATGATTTTACGAGGTCAAGGTTGACAAAAAGAAGTTAAAAAATCAAAGACAGCGTGTATGAGTTGACAACTCAAAACGTATTCTGGAAAACGATGACATGCATGTGTATAATGCCATCATCTGCTCCATCTTCACTAATTTTTTCAATGTTATTTTTTTAAGGGAAAGTGGGCAGTGAGGACAGACTTCAGTGGAGTAATAGTTACACACACTTGGAATTTAAACTTTATAGAGTCGTTTGACATGCGGGATTATCAAAAATGGAATATTTCATATCAATACTCAGCTAGAGCACCATATCAAAGTGTTGCATCTGCTTTGGTATACTCATTGTTCAAATATTATTAGCCCAATCATTATTTATTTACTCCATTCGTCTAAAATTAGTTGACGCCTTCAGCTTCTGCACACATTAAAAATTATAAATAAGATATGTATTTTACTATTTTACCTCAGCTGGCCACATTTCCAATATTAGATTATTAAAATTTTTTTGAAAAATACTCCTTTATTAAATATGGTCATAGTTGGAAAGAATTGGCAAAAAATGTCTTGAAATCCTAAAGTATCAACTAATTTGGGACAAATGAATCTTACTAAAGCGTCAAGTAATTCGGGACAGAGGGAGTATCAAAGTAGTTCTTTAAAAAGGAATGACAATTTTTTATATTTAAAATAAATTTAATTTCATACTAGTTAAAAACAGTTTCAGTAGTTTATAGCCATCCAAGTTTAGAATTCACTCTTAAAAGTTGAACTTAGAGCTCGTTTGGATGAACTTATTTTAAGTAGTTTAAAAGTCAAAATTGCTTATAAGTCATTTTTGAGAAGTTAGGAAATCCTAATTTCTTATTTTTGGCTTATTTTAAGCACAAAAATATTTATAAATTATGTACTTTTTGAGTTACCAAATACTCATTAATGAGCTTATAAATATATATGTGCTTTTAAATCACCTTTAAGCTTAATCAAACGAGATCTTAGTATGTATCAGTAAATTGAAATTGATGGAATACTGAAGTGCCCATTAAAAGTTTTAATGAGAACGCGTGGAAAGGGAGATTGAAAGCAAATTAAAGATTGTGAAAGGGGGAGCTGAGTCACTGCCACTTTGACACTTTAATCCTCGTCTTCAAGTGATGAGTGTTTTTCACAACTTAAATGCTGACCCAGTCAGCTGATGCTGTATTTGATGATGATGATGTAGAGTATCTTTAAGCAAACAAAGCATGAAACATTTGGATTAATCGCATCTCATTTTGTCTTTTTCTTTTCTTTGATGTTTGTGCATTAACATTGATAGTTTTGCAAGTACAACTATCCGACATCTCCACTTGAAACCTCACAACTTATAACTACCATCCGACAACTTCACATCTACTAATATTAATTTTTACATTGCTATTCATATGTTACTTATTACAATCTTTATGTTATTAATTCCTACATAATTAACTATGAACCAAATGATTCTTAATGGTACAAAAAGGTAAGTAACATTCCTAATAAAACATGAAGTAAGTTACACAGTTAGATAATCTAAAACCAATGGTTGTAAGTGGCCACCCTTGAGTGTCAGTATCTGTCTAACTAGTATGAACTTGAAAACACAAAGGATGATGATTACTTATAAGAACCGGTCAAGTTGAATTAAACATTGAGAATTTAAAGATGATGGTCACTTTATTTGAACCGGTCAAGTTAAACGAACCATTAAGAATTTTTGTTTTCATGGTCAATATGAAATATAAATTGTATGGGCCTAAATCGGTTTAGGATCACAAATTGAATTTGGGTTGGAATGCAAGCAAAATTTCGTATCAAAGTCAATAAAATGTCAAGAATAAGCGTAAAATACGAGAAAATAACTTGATTTTAATATATCGTGGTGAATACAAATTTTGCCAGAATTTCTCTATATCTTTCTGAATGCGTACAATACAAAATAAAATGCTATTTATAGACTCAAGGTTCTAGCCCACGTTTCCCATATCTGGTAGTGCTCAAACCCACGTTCTAAGTGCTCATTTATGGAGATAGTGGGCTGAAAAGCCACTGGAACCGGGGCGATTCACCGAGGTACAAGTGTGTGACCTCGGTGGTAGGGCCCTACTGTTCGACCGAGGTGAACGTCACCGAAGCTCAGCTTATGACTCGCCTTCAGCGACGACCTCGGTGCTCGACTTCGGTAATCAACTCAATTGCTTCGGTTACTGGTTTGTCGTCACGTGCTCGGCGGTTATCAGATTGTCTTGCTGAGGCAACTCATAGCGAGCTGATTTTTTACCCAATACAGATAGTCCCCCGGCTCCTCGGTTAATTACCGAAGTTAACGAGGAGTGGAGTGAGATTCCGCGGGAAAGCGACGTGGCTTGATCTTATCCAAACGTTTCAAATATTGTCAACGGTACACGTCCTTTCAGATTTCTATTCAATGACATGCGTCTCTTACCCGTTAGCTGATCAAACGGTCACGTCGTTTTCTTTGCTTTCCCCAACGTTACAATGATGAAGGCTATACCACTTGTCTTCTCCACACCTATAAATACTTCCTCACCAAGCCATTCTCATTACTTCCAATATCTACAAGCAACAGTGATAAAAAAGCAAGAACTTCCATTGCTCACTCTGATCAATTCTCCTCTGTTAAAAATCTCAAGCTTTTAACTCCATAATCATGTCTGCAACACACTCTAGACAGGATTCAAGTGACTATGGCGAGAGAGTGAAGATTTCTCACTATGCCGCCATGATATCTAGTGGTGATTTCATCATCACCGTGCCGGCGTTGCATGTGGTAGAGGCGGAAGGTGGTGGTGAGGTGACTTCGAGCGCTGGTGGCCCCCAGCGGCGTAAAGAGAGGGCAAGACGTGATTTAGCTGCAGAGGGTGATGACGTCGATATAGAGGAAGAGGGCGGCGTCATGTTTGATGACGCCATGGTAGTAGGTGGTACTGATGACGTCTCCCATAGGGAAGACGACGGTGAGGGTGACGATGCCGAGGGCGAGGACGACGCCGAGGCCGAAGTCGGAACTAGGGGTGATCTGCTCGCCGCCGAGGGGGAGCACGAAGCCGAGGTAGGACCTTCGGGTCATGAGAAGAAATTACCAAAGATTCCCCTCGAGCAAGAGCTTGAGCCTCACTAAATCATCCCTTCTCACTTTGACAACGGGAAGGACCTCAAATTACAAAAACAGTCTGCGGATCAAGAGGAGAAGAATATGAATATACCAGTGAATACGACTCCGACCCGAATCACTCAAGCCCACATTCAACGGGTTCGGAAGGATTGTGCATTTAGGCCCGAGGTGAAAATAATCGTCCCTGATCCCACTAGCAGAGTGTGCCATCACGTGGAGGGTTTTGCATATACCTACCCTTTCACCATTGGATTCACCCTACCCGTCCACAGGGTTATTGATGATTTCTGTCGGGCATACGACCTATGCTTGGCTCAGTTAGGCCCCGGCGTCTGGAGGGTCGTTCAATGTCTGGATTGACTGAGTAAAGAAGCCGGGGTAAGTTTCACCCTGCAGCACCTCATTTCTCTTTATTATCCCTCTTTCCATAAAGCTGGGGTCGTGGCTCTAAACAACCGAGGCAAGTACGCGCTCCTCCATAAGAGCGAAGATCACGGGGACCGAGGCTGGAGTGATCGTTACATTCTCTTGGAGACCAGCGTCTTATCCACCGAACCTAACTTCCCAGAGAGGTGGAATAATACACGTAAGTATTCCTTCGTCCTTGGCGTCACTTTTTGCTTCTTTTTTTGTTTGCTGATTTCAAAAAATTTGTTTTCTTGTTCCTCAGCAAACAAAGTTGCTATCGTTCCCCCCTGAAGGTTTGACCGAATGGGTCAAGGCCGTGACCGAGGCCCACAAATGTCCCGTTCGGTCATGGATAGAGATGGCTGCTGACTTCGGTTGGCAATGCAAAAGGCATGGTAAGGCATCAACAATTTACTGCATAAGTGGTTATCCCAACTCTTCTTGATTTTATCGCTAACCTTTTTCTCCTCGGTACCAGGTTTTCCAAACCGTGCCATCAACAAAAAGAAAGACAAGAAGAAGAAGAAGAAGAAGAAGAAGAAGAAGAAGAAGAAGAAGAAGAAGAAGAAAGACGAAGAAGATACCGAGTCAGATGATGATCTGGCTTCGGTGAGAGGTCTAGCAGGTGACCTGAAGGAGTTAAAGGCTTCAAAGTCTTCAAAAATTTCAAAGGGGACCTCCGGTCAGGGGTCCTCCAAAGGTAACCACCATCCTCGGTCGTCTTGCTGGTCTTTATTTTTCTTCGCTTCCTTACTTTAAATTCTTCTATGTTACCCTTTGTAGGTGTGAAGAGGAAGAGGGCGGTTTCTAAGAAACCCTCTCGTTCGGTGGTTCCTCGCACCAAGGTGGCGACTTTCCCTCGGCCCGATGTGATGGCGGAATGGTGCTGAGGGCTGATCGATGAGCCTGATGATGTAGCCACCGAAGGCTTAGTTTGTAGGGAGGTCGAATTTGTTAACCTCGAAGATCAAGAACACAGCTCCGAAGCAACAGTTGCCAAATTCAAGGGCAAAGCCAAAGTCGGAGAGGTTGGCACTGTTGTCGCCGAAGAGGGGGCTGGCACCGGCGCGGTTAGGGCGCAATTCGAGCCCGCGAGGATTTCTTCCTCGGTTGGGTCTTTTCGGAAGCTGGAAGTGCCATCTTTTTCAAACTTTTTGTCTAGCGATCGAGGAGATATCCTGAGCCTTATGCCCTTGCTTGGCCCCGTGGAAGACAAAGTTGTACAGACTTTCTCTCGGGGTCAACTACACCACACCATCGCCGCCAATACTCTCAGAGTAAGTTTTGCCCGTTTCTTAATTTTGTACCTCTGTCTTCGGTCAGTTGCTGATAATGATTTCTTGACTGATTTCCTTTTAGGGCTTTGTTCTGTCATTGAAGGCCCTCGAGGTCGAGACCATAAGAGATGAAGAGGTCTGGCGCGTTGCCTGCTCATGGGACAGGCAAAGGGATAGCTTCAACGCGCAGATAGCGGAATTAAAAGCTACATTGTCTAAGTCCCAGTTCGATCTTCATGATGCTAAGTTGGCTGCCGAGGCGAAGGTTAAAGCCCTCAATGACTACTTCTAGGCTTAGCGTTCGAGGCTGGAGGCTGAAGCTGCTAGACTAAATGCCGAGCTGATTCAAGTGAGGGGCAAGGCCGAGTAGATGGCCAAGAAGCACCATGAGCAGCTGAGAAAGCATGTGCTTCATTTTCAGAAGTTGGAGGGTGAGACCTCCAAACTTTAAGCTCGTGAGGCCGAGGTTGAAGCTCTTCGGGACGAAATCGTTGATCGCAAAGATAGAGCTAAGATCAAGGCTAAGAGGGCAGAGCTGGATAAGCAATGGGCCGTTATCAAGTCTCGGTTGAAGCTTCTCAAGCAGTGCCGCGCTGGCGAGCTCAACTTGGAAGAAGAAATTGCCAAAGCCGAAGAGAATGCAGCGAAGGCTCAAGCTATCATTGATGACCTCCCATCAAGTGAAGCTTTGAGCGATGATGAAGCTGAAGAAGATGCCGAGGGGGACTCCGAGGAGGGAGGTGACGCTCCCGAGGCTTAGACTTCTGTTAGCATTTTTTGCTTTTGTGTAAGCCTTCGGGTTTTTTGTGCTTATGTTTTGGACCTTCGGGTCCTTTTGATGTAAATACTTTCAGCCTTCAGGCTTATTAATGGAATGACTTAGTATCTTTTATCTTAAGTGTTAGATTTTTCATGTACCGAACACTTTAAAATAGATAGCTCGCTTGCAAGACTTAATTGAATTAAACCGATGCAAACTTAGAACGATGTCTCGTCCTCGAGTCGATGCATATAGTGCAGCTTCGGGGTGCAAAGTTATAGAAACAAATAGATGTGGAATCAAGTTTATTTCATTGATAACATTTAACGAGCCAAAATAGGCCTTTTACATAAAGCCAAGTCGAAGCAAACCTTGGGTGCAAAAAGTAAATTAACAATATGCCGCTATCGGGCATAATTACAATGCACTAAGGAATGCACTAAGCTATTCTTCGGGTGTCAGTCCCCAGTTGTCGAATAGACATGCTTTGGTTGGGAGGCTCAGTGTCGACCTCGGTTGCAAACTGCCTCTCACTCCCCCAGTGTTCAGGTGTGAATCTTGATGGAGATCTGAGCACTGAAAGTCGTTTTATCTGTTTCCTGAAAAGGTCAAGCAAAATGAAACGAGGAGCAAGTTAGTACACTTCGACCGGAGCCCTAGGAGCGTTAATCGGCTCGAGGCTGTGGGTAGATCTAAAAAGGTTAAGGAATATTTACCTCGATTAGAAGTAGTACCGCTTTAAATTGGAAATGTTCCAATTCAAGGGTTCGGGTGTGCCCTGCAGATCTTCAATTTGATAAGATCTTTTCCCAACAATTGCTTTGACTTGTAAGGTCTTTCCCAATTTACGACAAGCTTTTCCCCGTTTTCTTCCTTCGTTAACTGGTTTGTAGCCTTTAGCACATAATCACCAATTTTAAAATCTCTAATTTTGGCCTTCCTATTGAGACATGCTTCGATCTGTCTTTTTCGAGCAACTAGCCGGACCAAAGCCAACTCCCTTTTCTCTTCGAGCAAATCCAATTCTATGCGCATGGCTTGTTGATTCGTATCTTCGGTGGTGTGAGCGTACCGAAGACTTGGTTCGCCCACCTCCACGGGGATAAGGGAATCCATACCATAAGCAAGTGAAAAAGGAGTCTCACCGGTGTTGTTCTTCTCTGTTGTCCGTATGGCCCATAGCACGCCTGGCAACTCCTCGGGCCAAGGACCTTTTTTCTCATCGAGTCTTTTCTTGAGATTTTTTATTATAATCCTATTCGAAGACTCAGCTTGGACATTGGCACTTGGATGATAGGGGGTCGAAGCAATCCTTTTGATCCCTCATTGTTTGAAGAAATCGGTGATGGCTGCTCCCATGAACTGTTTACCATTGTCGCAAGCAATTTCCCTCGGAATACCAAACCTATAGATGATGTTCTTCTTGATGAAATCGATTACTTGTTTCTGTTTAACTTTGGTGAGAGCTCCTGCTTCCACCCATTTAGTAAAGTAATCAGTTAATACGAGGATGAACCGGACACCACCTTTTCCCTTCGGTAAGGGTCCAACAATATCCATCCCCCACTTCATGAAAGGCTATGGTGATACGACCGAGTGCAGAGGTTCGGCCTGTTGATGGATAATCCGTGTGTGGCGTTGGCACTTATCACATTTTTGCATGAAGGTCTTTGCATCTGCGCTGATGGTGGGCCAATAGTACCCAGCCCTTAGTAATTTGCGCACCAAGGACTTCCCCCTGAGTGATTGCCACACTCGCCTTCGTGCACCTCGGCCATCACGTATCTAACCTCGTTGGGACCCAAACATTTGGCCATCGGGCCACAATATAACCTCTTATAAAAATTTCCCTCGATCATATGGTATGATGCCGCTTGAGTCCTTAACTTTTTGGCCTCCTTCTTATCATGGGGAATAGTCCCCGAGTCAAAGTAAGAGATCAACTTACTCCACTAATCTCATTTGTGGTCTACTGAGTTGACCTGCAATTTCATCTCCCTCATCTGTGCAGATAGCAACCGAACCACTGAATCAGTCCCCGAGTGAGTCTCATCGACAGCCGAACCCAAATTTGCTTGGGCACCAGCTTCGGTGTTTTCCTCCCGGGGTACTTGCTTAATTTGCCATTCTTGGAATTAGGCCAAAATCCTTTATGCTCGGTCTAAGAATAGATGCATTCTGGGCTCTCGAGCCGAATATTCACCGAGCACTTGATTCACCACCAGCTGGGAGTCACATCTTAGCTCAATTCTCTCTACCCCAATTTCTTTAGCTAACTCCAAGCCTGCCAAGGCTGCTTCGTATTCGGCCTCATTGTTGGTCACTTTTTTTAACCGAACTGAGTGCCTGATTTTCTCCCCGGAGGATGCTTTCAGCACTATGCCTAATCTCGAACCCCTGGAATTAGTTGCCCCATCAGTGTGAAGTATCCACAGTCCCGAAGCCGTTCCTTCCGATATTAAGTTCTCCTTTCGGCTTCGGGCCGGATCCTAATGCTAAAATCAGGTACAAAGTCAGCCAAGACTTGGGACTTGATGGCTGTTTGGGATTGATAAGTGATGTCATATTCGCTTAATTCTACCTCACATTTTGATAACCTCCCCGATAACTCAGGCTTATGCAATATAATTCTCAAGGGGAAGGTTGAAACCACAGCTATTGGGTGACACTGGAAGTAAGGTCGTAGTTTCCGGGCAGTAACAATTAAAGCAAGTGCTAGTTTTTCCAAGTGAGGGAACCTGGTCTCAGCATCAAGGAGCGTCTTGCTCACATAATAGATGGGCTGTTGCTTGCCATCTTCCTCCCGAACCAGCACCGTGCTGACTGACACCTCGGACACAGCCAAGTAAACTAGCAATGTTTCACCATCCTTCGGCTTGGCGAGCAACGACGCGTTAGCCAGGTAGCGTTTCAAATCCTTCAGCACTTCTTTACACTCCGGTGTCCATTCAAAGTAATTGTTTTTCCTCAAAAAAGAAAAGAATTAATGGAATCGATCCAAGGACTTTGAGATGAATCGACTCAACGCAGCGATTCAGCCAGTTAAGCACTGAACTTCTTTCACCCCGGTCAACTCTTCGGGGATTTCCTCGATGGCTTTGATCTTATCTGGGTTTGCTTCGATCCCTCATTCTGAGACAATGAATCCCAAGAATTTGCCCGATCCTACGCCGAAGGCACACTTCTCAGGGTTTAATTTCATGCCATATTGCCTTAGAACGGCAAAAGCTTCCCTCAGGTGATTCAGATGATCCTCCATTCGAATTGAATTGATGAGCATATCATCTATGTAGACTTCCATAGATTTTCCAATATACTCCTTGAACATGCGACACACCAACCTCTGGTACGTCGCTCCGGCGTTTTTCAAACCGAAGGGCATCACCTTATAGCAGAAGGTGCCTCGATCAGTGTTGAACGAGGTTTTTTCTTCGTCCTTCGGATCCATGAGGATCTGGTTGTAGCCCAAATAAGCATCTAAGAATGTTAATAGTTTGTGTCCAGCCGTGGAGTCTATTAACCTGTCTATTTGTGGCAATGGGTAGGAGTCTTTGGGGCAAGCCTTGTTCAAATCAGTGTAATCTACACACATCCTCCACTTGCCATTTTTCTTTGGTACAACGACCACATTAGCCAGCCATTCGGGGGTACTTTACCTCCCTTATGAAACCATTTTCTTGAAGCTTTGTGGTTTCACCTTCGATCTCTTTCTTTTTAACCTCGGCGTGAGGTTCTTCTGCTTCACCGGGGTGAACTTTAGGTCTACGTTCAGCTTGTGAGTCATGATCTCCAGATCGATACCAATCATGTCTGAATGAGACCAAGCGAAGCAATCGTTGTTGGACTTTAAAACTTCAATGATTGGTTTCTTCGACTCCGGGTCCAACTCCGAGCCGACAAATACCTTTCTTTCAGGAAAGTCCTTCAATAAGGTGAAAGACTCCAGTTCCTCGGTAGTCGAGTCCTCGGCTTTTTGTTTTCGAGGCTCTTGAATGCACACCGGGTTCTTTTCAACTTCTCCTCGGAGGTCGTCCTCGCTTGATCCCGGTTGCACTAGTTACTATTGTATTGGCCCAGTCAGGGCGACTCCACTTCTCAACGCAACCGAATAGCACTCTCTTGCTACTCGTTGCTCTTTCTTTATTGATCGAACCCCCAAAGGCATAGGGAATTTGATCACTTGATGCAGTGTGGAAGGAACAGCCTCCATGGAATAGATCTATGGTCTGCCAAGGATCACATTGTAAGCAATGTCCTCGGGCAACACTTGGAACAGTGTTTCCTTGCTAACCCCTTCAGCAAACGTTTTGAGTGTAATTTGACCCAAAATTTTCTCCGTGAAGTTGTTGAAGCCGGTCAACACTATTGCCTTGGGGATGACTTCCCCTTTGAGCCACATCTTCTTAATGACCCCGTAGTTGATTATGTTGACCGAGCTACCAGGGTCAATCAAGACTCGTTTGATGTCTGAGTCATTGATTCTCAGCATGACGACCAAGGAATCGTGATGAGGGAACATCATCCCATCACAATCGTCATCATCAAATATGATTTCTTTACCCGAGCCCCCAACTCGAGTTCTCTTTTCCATTGTGATTGACAACTTAGCGAATTTCTTTGCAGCTGCGAAATTCACCCCGTTCACCTCTGACCCCCGGGTGATAATATTTACAACTCTCTCTGGGGGTGGAGCCCGAGGTGGCTGTCCATCACCTCGGTTCTTGGAATAGTTGTCATTTCCCTTGTCAATAAGGAATTCGGCCGACACACCTTTCTTCAACAAATGGGCCACCTTGAGGCGCAATGCCTTGCAGTCCTCGGTTCAATGGCCATAATCCACGTGGAACTCACAGTGCAAGTTTTGGTCTCTTTTGTCCGCTGGAATTCTCATGTCTTTGGGTACTCTTACCCCGGCGGTCCCCTTGACTATGCTGACCAACTCCAAGGTCGATATATTAAAATTGTAGTCAGGGATCCGAGGTAGTTCTTGCTTTGAAGCCGAAGCTGGGCCTGAGGAATTTCTTTGCTTCGTGTTGGAGTGAACCTTCCCTCCGAGCCGTTGGCTTATATGTGGGCTTGTGAATGAGTTTCCGAAGGAATTTCCCAACCTCTGGCTAACAGGCTGCCTTGTGGAGGCATATGGTTCATACCTCCCCTTCGGATTTTCTCTCGACGCCTCGGCGCGATATGAGGATTCGCCTCGATTTTTGTAATTATAACCTCGACTTTTAAACTCGGCCTCCTCCAGCCTGATCTTGGAGTAGGCCCGTTTGTGTAGATCTTCCCATGTTAAAACTTGGTATGGTTGAAGTTCTTTTCGCAATTCAGCGGCGGCATCAGAATTGCGAACATTGATACCCTTTTCAAATGCCATGATGGCCAGAGTATCATCCATCCGAGGTAGCTCCATGCGCTCAGCATGAAAGTGCTCAAGGAACTCCTTAAGTGGCTCACTGAGCCGTTGCTTGACCTCGCATATATCCTCCTTCCTCTGGAGAATTTTTTGAGCTCCAGTGTGGGCTTTAACGAAGGCGTTGGTCATTTACTTGAAGGTGGAAATTGACCCCACTGGTAGACACATGTACCAGCGCAACGCTCCTTTCTCCAAAGATTCGCCAAACTTTTTTAAGAACATTGACTCGAGCTCTATTGTCGTTAAGTCATTGCTCTTTAACATCACCATGTACTCCCTTACATGCTCTTGGGGATCGTGGTCCCATCATACTTTTTTAAGAACATGAGCTTGAAGTTTTTAGGAGTTAAAGCTGGAGCCGCTTCCGGCTTAAATGGCAACTCCCTGTATTGATCTATGTCGAGCTCATCTTCGGTCTTTGTTATCCCCGGTACGCTCTCGAGGTGCTTTTCTACGTGTGCCTCGACGCGAGCTTCAACGCGCGCCTCGACGCGTGCCTCAATTTCCCTGGCCAACCTCTCAACGTCGACCGCGGATGTAGTTTCTGCCACGGTGGGAATCGTCCCGAAGTGTGGCGTTGCGCTTGGTATGTTTCCCGAACCCCTAGACGTGGCCCCATTGGGAGGTCTCCCTATTATCGTGCCCGTAGGAACGAAGGTCGGGATGCCTCCATTTGGAGCCGAAGGCTGGGTGCCGTTCGGTGCTGAACTGTTCCTCGCCTCTAACGAGGCGCAGAATTCGGCGTTGATGTACGCTTGCTCAGCCTACCGTTCCTGAAGATCTTTGAGCGAAGCAACAACAAAAGCTTGGAAGGCTTCAGTTGTCATTGGAGATGAGGACTGTTGGTTCGATGGAACGTCAGTCTGATCATCAATTTCTACTGCTGTCGGCCATGTCGTAGTTGAAAAATTATAGGCTTTAACGAGAAAGAACGTTGAACTTTGGAACAAACCCTTCCTGCTTATATCCCCATAGACGGCGCCAATTTATATGGGCCTAAATCGGTTTAGGATCACAAATCGAATTTGGGTTGGAATACAAGAAAAACTTCGTATTAAAGTCAATAAACTGCCAAGAATAAGCATAAAATGTGAGAAAATAACTTGATTTCAATATATCGTGGTGAGTAAAAATTTTTCCAGAGTTTCTCTATATCTTTCTGAATGCGTACAATACAAAATAAAATGCTATTTATAGACTAAATGTTCTATCCCACGTTTTCCATATCTGGTAGTGCTCAAACCCACGTTCTAAGTGCTCATTTATGGAGATAATGGGTTGAAGTAGTGGGCTGCACAGCCGCTCGAACCAGGGCGATTCACCGAGGTACAAGTGTGTGACCTCGGTGGTAGGGCCCTGCTGTTCGACCGAGGTGAACGTCACCGAAGCTCAGCTTACGGCTCACCTTCGGTGACGACCTCGGTGCTCAACTTCGGTAATCAACTCAATTGCTTCGGTTACTGGTTTGTCGTCACGTGCTCGGCGGTTATCAGATTGTCTTGCCGAGGCAACTCATAACGAGCTGATTTTTTTACCCAATACATAAGTTATTAACATTTTATTATACATCGAATTATATACTACTGTGTCTTTTAAGCCAAAAAAAAAAAAAAAAAAGAGACAAAAATTGCCTACATCGTCGAACTAGTGGTAAAAGACAATATGTGATGTATTAAGTGTAGATTATGCACGCATCACCAATTTGAATTTTATCGCATACAAAAATATTATACTAGTATATACTCTTACTCAAAAGGTAGAAAGAAGAGTCCATTAAATAGTGAATTTCAAACCTTGTATAGAAGGGTGGAAAATTGTATTTGAATTTCAAACCTTGCATTGAAGCATGGTCTATTATAATCGAGTTTTGAATATCGCTTAACTAAAAAATGTTAGATAATCAAACTCAACAACAACAACAATCCATTATTATCTCACAAATAGAGTTTTGGAAGGTGAGTTGTACACAAAATTTACCTCTGCCAAGTTAGAAAGGTTGTCTTGATATACCCTCAATTAAAGAAAAATATTTTAAAAATATGTATCAAACTCATTATTGTTGTAAATCCATGTATTTGTGTTAATGTGGATGACCACTACTCACCACTAACTTATGGTTTACTACCCCACTTTCTCCTACTTAATTCCTCCCCACTTTCTCCTACTTAATTCCTCATTTAGTCACCTCTTAATTCTTGTAACCTTTGGGATGACTTGTAACTTCCTATGTATTGGTGTCCTATAAATAGAGGACACTTTGTCTATGGAACACACACTTGAAACACTTTGAGAATAATACAATTTCTTCCTTCTCCTCTCATATATTTTGTCTTGTTCTTGCACTACTTTACTATTAGTTTTACAACACCTTATCAGCACGAGTCTCTATTTTATTACACGATTTCGAAGAAATGAAAAGCAAATTATGATGCAATTGATAGAAACCAACGTTCTGGTTGCCAACACAAGATAAGTTTTTTTTTTGTTTCTAAATTCATTAATATTAAAGTTTTTGTTAATCTCAAAATTAATAGTACCCTATTTTTATTTTGTTTTATACCACTTTAAATTGTGGAAACCTTTCACTGACTACAACTTTTGTCTATTCTTCCATTGTTTGGTTGATTTTATAGCTATCCTTTGACAACAATTTAAGGGTGCATGGCCTAGCAACATAATATTGTAGATCAGTTCTGCTCATGTTTCAAGGTAAACTGCTTGTGAGAGCAAACATGGATTATGTAGTATGGTTAATATTTTACTCTCATATGGATATATGGAATGAAATAAATATGGTAACTTTTAAAGAATGCTTCTTTGATTTATAGTTGGGTATAAATTTTTATACTCTTGGTAAGTGGAGACCGGAGAAATAATGCTTATTTTTTTATGATCTTTACCCGATATATTAGTGTTATATCATTGATACATGATTACAGTACTATGTTTCAATTACACGAAGCATGAGTACCTTTGAGTATTGTACTTCAAATCGCATCATATGTACATACTTTGGCCTATTACGCCATTAGTTAAGGGTAAGACATCATATTCAACTCCTAATGTATTATGGCGTAACACGCTTTTGCGATAATAAGATATTGATGGCATAATGATGATTGAGGCAAACTAAAGTATTATCAAAATGATAAAGTATTTTTGATAAAAAATCATGAAACCCGTCCACTGAAAAGGCTCCATTCATAGAGGTAAATGTGGGAGCAATATATGCTCCATTCCCCAATATGAATGTGGGAGCAAGACAAGCTCCATTCCTTAGGTGAATGTGGAAGCACAACATAATGCTCCATTCTCATATGTGAATGTAGTAGCAATACATAATATGCCTGAAAGAAGACAAATTATCATTATGTCTGAAAGAAGACACAACATAATATGCCTGAAAGAAAGCAAAATATTTTATGTCTGAAAGAAGACAAATAATTTTATGTCTAAAAGACGATAAAATAAATACCATGATAGAGACCATGGACATGGACGTGGCAAGGGATGGAAAAAGAGTTATCATTGTGAAATAAATAAGAGAACAATAAGGGTTCTAAAAAAGTAACCGTTCAAATGGTAAGCATAATAATGCCAATGTATCATATGACCATGAGGCAAGTCCAGACGATTATGGTCTATTCCTTGCAGTGAATGAGACAATTCATAAAAAATATTATGAATATAGACCCATTCACCGAAGTGAATGTGGCAATATGTGATAAAATATCAAAACTCGCCTCCAGAAGAGGTTTGAGAAAGATGAATATGGACGTGCCCATGTGTGGTTGATAAAGTACCACAATTCATCTCTAGAAAAGGTTCGACTATAATAATTCTATTATTTATTGTGGCATAAATGGTCATTGCTCTCGTACAGAAGTACGCCATAATTATGTATTATTATGAATTACATAAGAGCAAGTGAAGCAAGAAATATATCTTGCCTATAATGATTTTATCATGAGAAAAATTAATATGATTTTCTCCTTGAAATGAGCCAATATGTGATAAAATATCAAAACTCGCCTCCAGAAGAGGTTCGAGAAAGATGAATATGGACGTGTACATGCGTGGTTGATAAAGTACCACAATTCACCTCTAGAAAAGGTTCGACTATAATAATTCTATTATTTATTGTGGCATAAATGATCATTGCTCTCGTACAGAAGTACGCCATAATTATGTATTATTATGCATTACATAAGAGCAAGTGAAGCAAGAAATTGATCTTGCCTATAATGATTTTATCATGAGAAAAAATAATATGATTTTCTCCTTGAAATGAGATATTCACCATATGGTTGGTGTAATAAATATATGGTAGTACAAAGCTATTTGAGTGCTCCGGAAGAGCCAAAATATTACTATCTGGAGGAATGAGATTGATGAAATATTTACTGTAGTATGTCTCAAAGAATCTTATTAAGTTTCAAACATCTTTTTCAAAATTGCTATCATATTGAGACTACAAATATGGGAAGATTTAACATCTTCATATTACTGCAGTCATAGCGGGTAAGATATATGTATATAATAAAGGGTTACTCGCCTCTTCCTCCAGTTTGTACCATATAAATATGAGAATATCGGGTGAGATATATGTGCTTGAAAAGCTCCCTGTCTCTTCCTCAAGTTTGTACTACACAAAATATAAATGTAGTAGAATCATATGTGCATGCCACAATAAAATTTTAGTTTATTGTTACAAAGCCCATGCTATAGTAAACCAGAAGTTTACTAGATGATCAATTTATTATTTGGCATGACCGGTTTGACCATCCCGGTTCAAATATGATGCACAAAATATATAAATGAGAATTTTCATGGGTATATATCGAAGAATCATGATTCTTCAAGAATTCTCTTTGTGCTGCTTGTTTTCAAAATAAATAAATTATTCGACCAACTAAATTTGGGATCAGGATCCCGACACTTCTGGAATGTACAAAAGGTGAAGACGGGCCCATTCACCTGCCATGTGGACCATATAATTATTATAAATAGATGCATCTATGGTAAGGTCACATGTGCGTTTATTACAGACCCGCAATGGTACTTGCAAGGTTAAGTATTTGCTGAAATAAATTTTATTATGAGCAGATTTCCAGATTATGCAATCAAGACAAGTTATCTTGATAATGTTGGCAAGCTGGTTTAACAGATTTATATATTGAAAGCCTCCAATTTATGGCTAAACCATCCATATGAGAACAACACTAGCAAAATCAGGTATGAGATATGGTATATCCATAAAGCAGCACTTGTGCGCGATATGCCACCAAATGAATTCTCCTCATAATTGGTTCAGGGTCAGGAACCGAATATTTTTCATCTAATAATTATAATGTGCGGTTTGTTATCAATTTCTCCACCGCAACGCACAAAGATGGATCCATATAAGGTTGGGAACGAATGTTAGTTTGGCTAACATTAGGGGGAGAAATTAGTGCAGTTGAGGAATAAATAAATTAAATTATCATTTGATTATGATCCTCATATAAAGATAATGCAAATCACTGCCTGACGCATTACTGACCCAAAGAAAAATATTATATTCCAGCTGCTAATGCTCCTGAGGTCCTGGTGAGGCAATCTATTTATGTCAATGAGTCTAAGGCACGCCTGAAGCGTGGTAGACCATTTGGTTCCAAAGATAAATCCTTGAAAAAGGAAAGGAGGAAATGATTATGATGGTCAAATAAAGAGGCAGGGCTCAAGAATAGCCCACGACATAAAACTTCATAAAACCTCTTCAGGAGAGGTTCAGGTACCTGAAAATTTATGAATATGAAGAGATCTCAATATGTTATGTCAGATTGGGAACCGAGATATGAAATTATCGTCGACGATATCATACATATATTATAAAGCTCAATATTATATGATTATGAGGATCTTGAGCTTAAGTCTGTTAGGAATACAGACATGAAATTATTGGCCAAAAATAGCAAAACACATTCAAGCAAAAATTGGCTTCACTCCAACGACGTGAAGTTTTTGGACCTATAGTTCAAACACCTGAAGGTGCAAAGCCAGTGGTGTACAAAGATATTTTTGAGCAAAAATATTGATAATAATAAGCCGTTAAATATAAAGTACGACTTGAGGCACAAAGATCTAACATTGATTATATGAAGTTATATTCTCCTTTGGTGGATGCAATCACTGTCACGACCCAATTTCCAAGGGCTCGTGATGGCACCTAAACAACATTTGCCTAGGCGAACCAATGAAACAAGATGCGGAAAAGAACAATAATGTGAAAAGATCATAAATGGATATATAAATATAAAAGGGTGAAGTCCAAAAGAATATATCCACAAAAGAATTGGAGCATTCTAAGAGTGACTCAATAAAGTATGAATATACATCAAAGAAATCTGAGTCCTATCTCTAAGTGACTCCGGCGGTATGCCACCACGGTCTGTGTGGTCGGCTCACCTCAATCAAAAGTCTCAGAAGCCTCGGGAACCGCTAACGTCCGGGCTGCTGACTGGATGAAGGACCTGCGCACGTAGCAGAGTAAGTTATGAGCCGAAGCCCAGTAAGATCACCGACAGGCCCGCTAAGGTACCCTTGCGGGACAAGTCGCTACATGCATCATAAGCAACAACATACTATAGTAATCATACAATAAAGTAGTGAAATCACAAATAAATGTAACACATTCCATACACACAAGTAGTAACCAGAAGTCTCAAGGATTATGCCCATCCAACGTAAGGCATAGGTCAACTCAGCGGCGGTTTGGAGGTCCAATCTCTACTCCCGTGCCGACTAACCTAGACCTACGATGGACTAGCAACACCACTACTAAGTATCAACCATATACCGTGACCCGAAGTCACTATCACAATCATGAATAAGTAGACCAACGACCCGTAGTCGTTGGCTCATCTCAAATCTGTCTACGATCGCACCACACCCCCTGTCAAGTGCGTCGTATCTCAATAAATCAAGTGACCACACCACACCCCCTGTCAAGTGTGTCACATCTCAAAGATCAAGTGTCCACACCACACCCCCTGTCAAGTGTGACACATCTCATAGTATAGGCGACACCACACCCCCTGTCAAGTGTCCCTCTAACAGTATTAATATCCACGACATTAATAACAATAACAGAAATAATAACAGAAATATTAATAACGATAATATTTCACAGTCACCGTAACCCAGGTTGGTTATGCTAGCTGAACGTAAGGCGAAGGTTAACCCGACCACAGTTTGGGGGTACAATCCCTACTCCCATGTCGTCCAACCCAAGGTTACGTATAGACAGCACTACCCAACCCGGCACGTGAACAAATCAAGTACCAATATCATACAAAAGCCGGCAAAATCCTCGGCAAGACATTTATCATGACATGCCGGCAACATCCTCGGCCATGTCCCAAGTTCTTGCTATCTAAGCATGGCGTAGCAAGCGTTACTACGATATAAATTTAAGCTACCTCGACGTAGCGTTTAGACCGGCACATACCTCGGTCGAGTCACAATCTCGCTATTTATAACAAACAATAATAGCAAGTAATTCACATCATTAATCCTAACCATTGTTAGGTATATATATGCGTACATGAAGCATACTAGCATGAAGGAAGAGTCCACAAGCACAATAGAGGTCAAGTCTCACTTACCTCGAAATTCGGGCTCAAATGCCAGGAAGAATCTCCTTTCCCGCTCGCCTTGTCCGCGAAGGACTCTCCACTAGGTCTATTAAGACAAGATATAGCACATATGAGTGCTCAATTATAGCTATTTAAGCCTATAGGCATCCTAGGGTAAAAATTACCAAAATGCCCCCGGGTAGGGCCGAGCCCTAAATTTACAAAATGTACTTTTCCGGACTCCCCACGCTCCCGTGAGTCCAAAAGTACACTTATATTCCACATGCGAGCCTTGCTCGATGTCTTTCCCCAATTCTTAAGAATCTAGGGTTCTAACCCATTTCCAAGAATCAACCCTTTGATTCTTGTGTTAATCAACATAAAGATGGATTGGAAGGGCTTACCTTAAGTGTAAGTATGATTGGGTCTTCAAAAAATACCCAAAAATCGCCTCAAGAGCTCACCAAATGATTTTTATAAGTTATGAACCGAAATGGCCCGAAATGACCTTTTTATAGCAAATTTTTGCCTCTGTGACAGCTTCTTTTGAAAAAATCATAACTTTTGATAGAAATTTCCAAATGACCTGAAACCGGTGCCATTAGAACCACAACTCAAACGGCTACAACTTTCATGTTTTGAGTTTTTCCTAATTCGTTACGGATTGGCCGGAAAATCAGATTTTATCCGGCTGTTTGCGCCAAAACAGAACAGAAAAGTCGCACCAGATTTTCTACTGTTTTAGGGGCAAAACGGGACCCTACGAAGCTCGGAATGATCCCAAATTTTGCACACAAGTCATAAAATACTTGGGTGACATTTTCGTCAAGACGGAACTCAATTCGGACCTCCAGAACTCAAAAAGTGGGTCCCACGGCAAAGGTTCAATTTTCGACTTTCGCCAAAATAGCGAAATTTAACCAAACGACCTCGGAATCCAATTCTGAAAGTTGCTACATGTCACAAATGACTATACGAACCTAACGGAACTTTCGGATCTCTCATCGGAGCTCATTTGCTCAAATCGAGCTCGGAAACCTCTTTTAACTCTTTTAAACTTCCGAAACGGGGACTTTATCAAAAGTCCTATCAAACGAGGTCCGTTTTCAATTTTGAAGGTTGCTACATATCATAAATGACGAGACGGACCTAACGGTGCGCTCGGATTTTCTATCGGGGTTCGTTTACTCAAAACGACCTATCGAAACCCCAAATTCCTTTCCGGAATTTCATAAACGGATCCTTTTCTCGAAAACCTATCAAACGGACTCCGTTTCGACTCAGATTTCACAGACGGGTCATAAATGACCTAACGGAGCTTTTGGGACTGTCGACACGCAAATCAAGGTCCCGGATCCCGTAATGACTATTTGAGGGTCGTTACAATCTCCCCCACTTAGACTCTCGGCCGTCCTCGGACGAGCCTAAGTCTAAGGTAGGATCCACACACTAGCCACGGAGCTGGCACGGATTTCGAGGACCCCTCGGTACCACCCGAAATCAATAAAACTTAAAAATGCAAATTCAGGCTTAGAAAATACAAGGATTTCATACTTGAATCATCGAACAAGCGCGAATACCTCTCACGCATCTCGGACTCAAGCTCCCAAGTGGCCTCGGCAATGGAGTGATGCCCCCACTGAACTCTCACGAGCGGGATCACCTTCGATCTCATCTTACGGACCTCTCTAGCCACAATAGCAATAGGCTCCTCCGAATAAGATAAGTCGCCATCTACCTCCACGGAAGCCATATCGATCACATGAGACAGATCGTGAACATACTTCCGGAGCATGGACACATGGAACACCGGATGAACAGACAGAGAGGGAGGCAAAGCCAGTCTATAAGCAACGGCGCCAACGCGCTCCAATATCTCAAAAGGCCCAATGAACCTAGGACTGAGCTTGCCTTTCTTCCCAAATCTCATAACACCCTTCATGGGCGACACTCTGAGGAATACCCGGTCCCCAACCATGAACTCAAGATCTCTCCGCCTCCGATCTGCATACGATATCTGCCGGCTCTGAGCCGTGCGGAGTCGATCCTGAATAACCCGGACCTTATCTAAGGTCTACTGCACCAAATCAGGCCCCAACACCTGGACCTCACTAGACTCGAACCAACCGATAGGCGAGCGACATCTCCGACCATACAATGCCTCAAACGGAGCCATCTGGATAGAAGCCTGATAGCTATTATTATACGCAAACTCTGCTAGCGGCAAATGGCTATCCCAATGGCCTCCAAAATCAATAGCACACGCCCTCAACATATCCTCGAGGATCTGAATGGTCCGCTCAGACTAGCCATCAGTCTGCGGGTGAAATGCAGTGCTGAGATCGACCCGAGTACCCAGCTCTCTCTGAAAAGATCTCCAAAATTGAGCTGTGAACTGAGCACCTCGGTCAGAAATGATAGAAACAGGAGCACCATGCAATCTCACAATCTGCTCAATGAAGATACGAGCCAGACGCTCCGAGGTATTAGTAGTCCTCACTGGAATGAAGTGAGCCGACTTCGTCAGTCGATCAACTACTACCCACACCGAATCATGCTTACCCACGGTCAGCGGCAAACCAACTACGAAATCCATAGTGATCTGCTCCCACTTCCACTCGGGAATGGGCATAGACTGGGTCACCCCGGCTGGCCTCCGGTGCTCATACTTCACCTGCTGGCAATTCAAACACCGAGATAAATAATCAGCAACATCCCTCTTCATCCCTTTCCACCAATACAGCTCTCGAAGATCATGATACATCTTCGCAGTACCCGGATGAATGGAATATCTTGAACTGTGAGCCTCTGCCAAAATCATCTGCCTCAGCTCCACAATGGCTGGAACACATACCCGGCCGTTAAGCCGCAAAGCACCATCATCACCAATCACGAACGAGGACACTCCCCCACTCAGGACCCTATCCCGGAGATCTCTCAGATAAGGATCCTCGAACTGCCTTTCCCGAATCTGGGAAGCTAAAGACGACTGAGACCCCACATATGCAAGCACCCGGTCTGGAACAGAATCATCAAACCGAACCCCACTAATGGACAAAGCCTGCAACTCACGGGCCAACGGCCTCATATCAGCATCAAGATAGGCGAGGCTACCCATGGACTTCCTACTCAAGGCATCGGCTACAACATTAGCCTTTCCGGGATGATACCGGATAGAAAGATCATAATCCTTCAGCAGCTCTAACCAGCGGCGCTGTCTCCCGTTCAAGTCCTTCTGAGTGAACAAGTACTGGAGACTCTTATGATCGGTGAATATCTCACATGGCTCGCCATAAAGATAGTGCCTCCACAACTTCAGTGCAAACACGACAGCTAACAGCTCCAAATCATGGACAGGATAATTCTTCTCATGGACCTTCAGCTGTCTCGAGGCATAAGCTATCACCTTACCCTCCTGCATCAGAACGCTACCCAGGCCAACACCCGAAGCATCACAATATACGGTGAATCCCCCAGATCCACTAGGCAAGGCCAACACTGGCGCTGAAGTCAACAGAGTCTTAAGCTTCTGAAAGCTAGACTCACAGGCATCGGACCACAGGAAAGGAACATTCTTCTGGGTCAACTTCGTCAGAGGTGCTGAAATAGAAGAAAACCCCTCGACGAACCGCCGATAATAACCTGCCAAGCCTAAGAAACTCCGAATCTCTGTAGGAGAAGTAGGCCTAGGCCAACTCTGAACGGCCTCTATCTTCTTCGGATCAACACACACCCCATCCTTGGTCACCACGTGACCTAGGAAAGATACAGAACTGAGCCAAAATTCACACTTGGAGAATTTGGCATAAAACTGCTGATCCCTCAGAGTCCGAAGAACAACTCTCAAATGCTGCTCATGCTCCTCCCTGCTCCTCGAATAAACCAAGATATCATCGATAAACACAATGACGAAGGAGTCAAGGTAGGCCTTGAACACTCGGTTCATCAGATCCATGAAAGCAGCTGGGGCATTCGTAAGCCCGAAAGACATCACCAGAAACTCATAGTGGCCATATCGGGTACGAAAAGCAGTCTTGGAAACGTCCTCGGACCGAATCCTCAACTGATGATACCCCGACCTCAAATCAATCTTCGAGAAGAAGGTAGCACCCTGAAGCTGATCAAACAAATCATCAATACGCGGCAAAGGATACCTATTCTTGATAGTAACCTTATTCAGCTGCCGGTAATCAATACACATCCGCATAGAGCCATCCTTCTTCTTCACAAATAATACCGGGGCACCCCATGGAGACACACTTGGCCTAATGAAGCCCTTATCGAGCAAATCCTGAATCTGCTCCTTCAGCTCCCTTAACTCAACAGGAGCCATACGATACGGGGAATAGATTTAGGCTGAGTGCCTGGCAATAGATCAATGCAAAACTCTATCTCCCGCATAGGCGGAAAACCCGGCAAATCATCAGGAAACACATCCGGATACTCACAAACAACCGAAACTCTATCAAGGGATAACTCCTCTGCCCGGACATCCCGAACTGAAGCAATATATCCCTCGCACCCACTAGATATCATCCTCTGCGCCTCCAAGAAAGAAATGATCCTACTCTTCGGAGAAGGCCTGGAACCTCTCCATACAACCCGAGACTCACCCTCTGCCCCGATCGTCACGGACTTGGCATGGCAATCCAAAGTCGCATGACAGGAAGCCAGCCAATCCATGCCCATAGTGACATCGAAATCAGACATATCGAGCAGCATCAGGTCCACTAAGGACTCTACACCACAGATGGAGATCATACACTGCCGATAACCCCTATCTACACATATAGAAGACCCGACAGGGGTGGCAACCATAAAAGGATCATCTAAGAAGAACAGATCCCTGCCCAAGCAAGGGGCAAATCCCGGCGACACATACGAATAGGTAGACCCCGGATCAATAAGAGCATAAGCATCGCGGCCACAGACAGAAATAATACCTGTGATGACATCATTGGATGCCTCAGCATCCTGACGAGTCATAGCATAGACCTGCGCCGAGCCTCCTGAACCCGGAGCTCTCTGAGACTGCTGTCTAGGAGGAATCTGAGAAACGGGCCTGGCGGCCTGAGGACCAGATGGTACCATAGCTGCGGATCCCTGGCGACCTGATGAAACATAAGGGCAACTCCTGACATAGTGCTCTGGAGACCCACACTCAAAACATCCATCACCTCTACCTCCTCTACCGCCTCTACCACCTCTGCCATGACCACCTCCAGACGAACACCTCCCATGATGCCTCTGATGGCACCTCCCGCACTGCGGCGGACCAGACTGCGAAGAGCCACCCCGCCTCTGGGATGACTGAGGCCTCGGGGTCTCTGAAGAAAAATCCTGGGCAGGCAAAGCAGCAGCCTGGGGCCTAGACTGAGAACGGCCCTGATGACCCTGACCCCTCTGAGCGGATCCACTATACCCACCAGACTGACGCGATCTCTTGGCCGCCCTCTCCGCGTCAGCCCTGGCGAAGATATCCTCCATCCGCCGCGCCACATCAACTATCTCAAAATATGACTTGTTGCCCATATCAGGGGCAACAGCTACCTGCAAGCGGGGATGAAGACCCTCAACAAACCGGAGGACCTTGTCCCTCTCCTGAGCCACCATAGCCGGCGCAAACTGAGACAACCACAAGAACCTGGTGTCATACTCTGAAACAGACAGGTTTCCCTGCCTCAACCCCTCAAACTCGCGCCTCTGAGCATCGTGCTGACTCTGGGGCACGAACCTGCTCATGAACATAGACACGAACTCAGCCCAAGACAAAGGAGGGAGGTCACTAAACCTCTGCCGCATCATAGAGACCCACCATGTCTCCGCATCTCCCGATAATCTGAAAGAAGCACACTGCACCCCTAAGGTGTCTCTAGTACCAAGAACTGTCAAAATCTTCTCACACTTCTGAATGTACCTCTGGGCAGTACATGTAGCTGAGGTACCGTCGAACTCTGGAGGCTGAAGCTTCATGAATGACTCTATCCTCTTGGCAACCTCCTCAGTGCCCATAGGAGGAGTAGAAATAACAGGACCTGCCTGAGGAGCAGAAGCAGAAGGCTGGGCAATATGATTAGGAGCAGCCTCAGAAGTAGGCGTGCTCATAACAGGTGTGGTCGGCTGAGGAGCCGAAACAGGAGCTGCAACATCATCTCTGACAGGGACCTGATGGCTAGACAAGGCCATCAGTCTCATATACTCCTCTGAAGAGATCACAACGGTGCCTGGCACAACAGCAGGCACAGGGGGAATAGATGCTGACAGAGTCGCTGCGGACACCGCAGGGATAGCTGTGTCCTGCCTAGTGGCTGACGGGCGACCTGCCCGAGTCTTCTTAGCAGCTGGCGGCTGCGTAGGTGCTGATGGCTCTCCCGTAGACGCGGGTGTAGAAGATGCTGCCCTCCTAGCTGAGGATGCTCGCGTCCTCGCCATCTGATACAATACACGAAAAAGGGTCAGCACCTATATAAGCTACTCAGCACGAATAGAGATGAAACGAAGGGAAAACATTTCCTAGCATGCCCTTGTAGCCTCTCGCTCATAAGTATGGTCGACAACATATCCATAAGCAAGACTCTACTCAGACACTGCTCCAAGACTCCTAGGACTCGAATTAGAACCTAGGGCTCTGATACCAAACTGTCACGACCCAATTTCCAAGGGCTCGTGATGGCACCTAAACAACATTTGCCTAGGCGAACCAATGAAACAAGATGCGGAAAAGAACAATAATGTGAAAAGATCATAAATGGATATATAAATATAAAAGGGTGAAGTCCAAAAGAATATATCCACAAAAGAATTGGAGCATTCTAAGAGTGACTCAATAAAGTATGAATATACATCAAAGAAATCTGAGTCCTATCTCTAAGTGACTCCGGCGGTATGCCACCACGGTCTGTGTGGTCGGCTCACCTCAATCAAAAGTCTCAGAAGCCTCGGGAACCGCTAACGTCCGGGCTGCTGACTGGATGAAGGACCTGCGCACGTAGCAGAGTAAGTTATGAGCCGAAGCCCAGTAAGATCACCGACAGGCCCGCTAAGGTACCCTTGCGGGACAAGTCGCTACATGCATCATAAGCAACAACATACTATAGTAATCATACAATAAAGTAGTGAAATCACAAATAAATGTAACACATTCCATACACACAAGTAGTAACCAGAAGTCTCAAGGATTATGCCCATCCAACGTAAGGCATAGGTCAACTCAGCGGCGGTTTGGAGGTCCAATCTCTACTCCCGTGCCGACTAACCTAGACCTACGATGGACTAGCAACACCACTACTAAGTATCAACCATATACCGTGACCCGAAGTCACTATCACAATCATGAATAAGTAGACCAACGACCCGTAGTCGTTGGCTCATCTCAAATCTGTCTACGATCGCACCACACCCCCTGTCAAGTGCGTCGTATCTCAATAAATCAAGTGACCACACCACACCCCCTGTCAAGTGTGTCACATCTCAAAGATCAAGTGTCCACACCACACCTCCTGTCAAGTGTGACACATCTCATAGTGTAGGCGACACCACACCCCCTGTCAAGTGTCCCTCTAACAGTATTAATATCCACGACATTAATAACAATAACAGAAATAATAACAGAAATATTAATAACGATAATATTTCACAGTCACCGTAACCCAGGTTGGTTATGCTAGCTGAACGTAAGGCGAAGGTTAACCCGACCACAGTTTGGGGGTACAATCCCTACTCCCATGTCGTCCAACCCAAGGTTACGTATAGACAGCACTACCCAACCCGGCACGTGAACAAATCAAGTACCAATATCATACAAAAGCCGGCAAAATCCTCGGCAAGACATTTATCATGACATGCCGGCAACATCCTCGGCCATGTCCCAAGTTCTTGCTATCTAAGCATGGCGTAGCAAGCGTTACTACGATATAAATTTAAGCTACCTCGACGTAGCGTTTAGACCGGCACATACCTCGGTCGAGTCACAATCTCGCTATTTATAACAAACAATAATAGCAAGTAATTCACATCATTAATCCTAACCATTGTTAGGTATATATATATATGCGTACATGAAGCATACTAGCATGAAGGAAGAGTCCACAAGCACAATAGAGGTCAAGTCTCACTTACCTCGAAATTCGGGCTCAAATGCCAGGAAGAATCTCCTTTCCCGCTCGCCTTGTCCGCGAAGGACTCTCCACTAGGTCTATTAAGACAAGATATAGCACATATGAGTGCTCAATTATAGCTATTTAAGCCTATAGGCATCCTAGGGTAAAAATTACCAAAATGCCCCCGGGTAGGGCCGAGCCCTAAATTTACAAAATGTACTTTTCCGGACTCCCCACGCTCCCGTGAGTCCAAAAGTACACTTATATTCCACATGCGAGCCTTGCTCGATGTCTTTCCCCAATTCTTAAGAATCTAGGGTTCTAACCCATTTCCAAGAATCAACCCTTTGATTCTTGTGTTAATCTGTAATGAACTGAACAAGTTAAAAATGAAATGAACAACTTTTATTACTCTTCAATTCACTACACACGATTACAGCTTGAGATCACTAACAATTCTGATACAGTCCAATAATGGACGTGGGAAAGGAAGAGGGATTAGAAGAGAATTTGGGGATTGAAAGAAGGAAGAAGAAGAAAGATTCAGGAATGAATCTGGATACCAAAAAACTGTTTCTCTCTCCTGTCCATTTGGTTGTTATAACAACCAACTAACTACCACTCTAATCCCAGCCCTTGGAGTTCATTTAACAGCTTCTAATCCTCAGCGTACACGTGTCCCTCCTAACTAACTTTTGAACTGTTTCTTGTTCCTTTCCCGGCTTCCCCATATCGATTCTGGCTGAGCTCAATAAGCTCAGCTCAACACTTTCAGCTCATAACATCACCTTCCCCTCAAACAATCCTTGTCTCAAGGATTGGCATCAAACCCCGGAAATTTTGCTTTTAGATAGTCGTAATCCTCCCAGGTGGCATCTTCAGGGGGAAGATTGGACCACTGCACCAACACTTTTACTGCAGCAGCATTGCCCCTTTTTATCATCTGTCTTTGAAGTATAGCTGCTGGTTTCACCACAAATTGTCCATCCTCTCCTGTAGCAGGTAGTGTAGTTTGCACTACATGCTTGTTGCCAATTTTCTTCTTGAGTAAGGACACATGGAACACTGGGTGTACCTTACTTGAGTCAGGAAGTTCCAGTTTGTAAGCTACCTTACCCATCTTGGCAATCACCTTGTATGGACCATAGTACTTAGAAGTGAGCTTCAGGTTCTTTCTCAGAGCAATAGAGGTTTGCCTGTAAGGTTGCAACTTTAGAAACACCTTATCCCCTACTGCAAATTCCCTCTCAGTTCTGTTCCTATCAGCAAACATCTTCATTCTTTCCTGTGCCTTGGTTAAATGGTCTTTGAGTAGTTGCTGCATCTGCTGTCTCCTCATAATCACATCCTCAGCTGCTGGTGCCACCACTTCTAGTAAAGGACTGAGGCTTAGCTGAGGGGGTGTGTAGCCAAATAGAGCTTCAAAAGGGGTACACTGCAGGCTAGTGTGGAAGTTTGAATTGTACCACCATTCAGCCAAAGGAAGCCATTATTTCCACTGAGTAGGCCTACTAGATATCATGCACCTCAGATAAGTCTCCAGGCATCTGTTCACCCTTTCAGTCTGGCCATCTGTTTGGGGATGATATGCAGTGCTGTATAACAATCTGGTTCCTGCTAGCTTGAAAAGCTCCTTCCAGAAGTTGCTGACAAAGATCTTGTCCCTATCTGAGACTATGGACTCTGGAAACCCATGTAGGGAGTTCACTCTTTTGAGGAATAATTGAGCTACCTTAGCTGCAGTAAAAGGGTGTGAGAGTGCCATGAAGTGGGCAAATTTTGTCATTCTGTCCACTACCACAAATATAACATCCTTGCCCTTTGATTTAGGCAATCCTTCAATGAAGTCCATGCTTATGTGTCTCCATGCCTGATCAGGTATAGGAAGAGGTTGTAACAACCCAGGATAATGTAGGTTCTCATCCTTGTTTCTTTGGCAAACCTCACAAGTTCTTACATAAGAGTTAACTGACTCTTTCATGCCAGGCCAGTAGAACAGCTGGGCTAGTCTCTTCAGTGTGCCTTGTTGACCTGAATGGCCCCCAAGTGGGGAGTCATGGAATGTCTGCAGTAGTTGATCCCTTAATCCTCCAGATGAGCCCACATAGATTTTCCCTTTCCTTCTGAGCACTCCTGCTGACAGCTGAAATAGATTGGGTCCTGTGGTGTCTATAGCTAACTGTGCCATCAAGTTTAAGGCCTGGGTATCAGCTGCATAGCTGTCATGTATCTCTTGTACCCACAATGGTATAGCAGCTGAAATAGCTTGTAATTGTGCCTTAGTTTCCTTCCCACTGTTGTCAATTTCATCCCTCCTTGATAGGGCATCAGCAACCTTGTTTTCTGCTCCTTTCTTGTACTGGATTTCATAGTCTAATCCCAGTAGTTTGGTCAGGCCTTTTTGTTGGATGGCTGAGGTCACCCTTTGCTCCAGCAGGTACTTCAAGCTGTGGTGGTCAGTTCTCACAATGAAGTGTTTAAACTGGAGATAGTGTCTCCACTTGTCTACTACAGTTAGGAGAGCCATATATTCTTTTTCATAAATGGATTTGCCCCAATGTCTAGGAGCCAACACTTTACTCATAAATGCTATTGGTTTATTGTTTTGAAGTAGCACAGCTCCAATTCCAGAGTTGCAAGCATCAGTTTCCACTGTAAACTCTTGGTTAAAGTCAGGTAGTGCCAATACAGGTGCACTAGCCATGGCAGTTTTGAGTTCCTGGAATGCTGTGTCAGCTGCTGTTGTCCAAGTGAAGGCATTCTTTTTAAGCAAATCAGACAGTGGCTTACTGATCCTCCCATAGTTAGCCACATATTTTCTGTAGTAGCCTGTCAGTCCTAGGAAACCTCTAAGAGCTTTAATGTTCTGTGGAATTGGCCAGTCTAGCATAGCTTGTATCTTAGAAGGGTCAGTGGACACCCCAGCAGCAGAGATAATGTGCCTCAGGTACTCCACTTTAGGTTGGCCAAAGCTGCATTTAGATCTCTTTGCCCACAGAGTATTCTGTCTCAGTGTAAGGAATATGAGTTCTAGGTGTTGTAAATGGTCTGTGAGTGCTGGCTGTAGATGAGAATGTCATCAAAGAATACCAGTGCAAACTTCCTCAGGTAAGGTTGAAACACATGATTCATCAAAGCTTGAAATGTTGCAGGTGCATTGGTGAGGCCAAATGGCATCACTTTGAACTCATAGTGGCCCATATGAGTTCTAAAAGCAGTTTTGTATACATCCTCAGGCTTCATCCTGATCTGATGGTACCCTGCTCTTAAATCAATCTTGGAAAATATAGTAGACCCATTCAGTTCATCCAGCAGGTCATCTACTATTGGTATTGGGTACTTGTCTTTGACTGTGATATTGTTCAAACCCCTGTAGTCCACACAAAATCTCCAAGAGCCATCTTTCTTCTTGACTAGTAGTGCTGGGGAAGAAAAAGGAGATTGACTGTTCTGAATGATACCTTGCTGCATCATATCCTTGACTTGCTTTTCCATTTCTTCTTTCTGAAAGTGGCTGTATCTATAAGGTCTCAAACTCACTGGTTCAGCACCTGTTTTAAGAGGAATGTGATGGTCAAAATGACACGACCCGGAATCCGGTTAGGCCGTGCGGGCACCCGACATCCTCCCCTAGACCCGTCGGGCGAACCCTTACCAATTAAATCGGGAAAATAAATATAACAATTCACAAATAAGGACAAGACTTAAAACCAAAATACATACATACCGATACCTCTAAGCTGTACAAAAGAAATTACAGCTCACTACCCAACATACTAGGTTTAGGGTTATCCAGACTAGACATCTAAGAGTACAAAAGAAGACAAATACCTCCTGAAGGGAGCAAAATGCAACTAAAATAATAACCAATAAACTGGTGGCCATCCGGAATAAAAGCTGGCTCACCCTGACAGCTGAAGTCGTCTTGGCTCCTTCACAACGTGGAGAACTCAATCTTGGAGCGAACCTGCCGAAACGAAATAGATAGACAAGAAACAAACAACAAACAAGGGTGAGTCAAAAGGACTCAATAAGTGGGGCAGACTAGCCACCTCAAAGAATAGGATAACTAGCCAGGGAGAAAAGAAATAGATAAACAAAATTCCTTTTATTTAAATTATGAAAAGGCAGAGCCAGATAACAACCGAAAACATGTATGAAACCATAAACTCATCAACAACCAGGAACGTAAGATGACCAAAACATATAGGTATCCCGAACACATCAGCAATCAGAAATACATCCTGTTGCGGCGTGCAACCCGATCCATATATTCACACAATTGTATGAAATAAAATGAAATGGAATGAAATATGATGCAGAGGGTCACATGTGCCCGTCGGTATCAGAGCCAGGTTTCGATCCTGGGACCTGTGGGTTATGGGCCCACCACGCTTCGTGTGATAAATCAGCAAATGGTATGAGTTAAGGACGAAGCAGTCTGACCTGGGGTTAGCACTGACGAAGCCGCGAGTGTTTTGATCGTGCTGACGATCTAGTTACGGAGGTCCCAGTTGTACGAGCTCGCGATGGGCAAGGGATCAGGGCCTTGTAGTTCCCTTGGCTCTCTACGATGCTTTACGAGAATCTTGGCGACGGGCACATGTGACCCTCTGCATCATATTTCATTCCATCAACGCAGAGACAAGAAAAATTAGGAAAAGATAGAGGAAAAAAGGGAAAAAGGAGTGGAAAAATAGTGGAATTTCTACCCCAAATCTTCAGGTAATGATGTTAACTCATTATCTTAGCTTATTACGTGTGTTTGAATATATTTTTACGGTAAAAATAAGGATATTATACATCACCCTATTGGCGTAAATTGATAGTTTAAAGGGTCAATTGGACCCCGATGATGGAAATGATTATATATTCGCACTCAGTAAGTTATGGGCAACATATAAATATAATTTATTTAGAGTTTGGTTATGGGACTTTGCACCCTGTATATAGGTCTGGCCTGCGTATTGCGTATGTGAATAGGGTATCAGGTTCCTAACTGGATTGCCCTAAAACATAAGGAATGAAGCCTTTAGCTTTATCTGATATAATTTTTCTGCTTATTGAATAGAAAGAGATCGTTTGGCGGTTAATCCAAAGGAAAAAGCAGTGGTTGAGTATCAGGGCTAGCTTTGGGATACGGTAAGTGTTTATATCCATTTCTTTGGAGGCACCTGGCCTCGTGGATTTTCTACCACGTATTCCTTACGTGTGTAGCTGCCGATAGGCGTACTCATTATGCCTTAGCTTTGGATTTATATTATATATTATATGTTATGTCCTATTGTTGGTATTGTATTGAGGATTTGAGCATTGTACCCTGACTGCGAGTTGGCATCTACTTCCCGGTTGTCGATGAGAGTCCCGCGCCGGTGAAGGGTTATTGCATCACATTGCATTCATATGCATTACATTGCATATCATATTGAGGGCAGGAGTATTCCGCCCCAGGAGCAGGAGTATTCCGCTCCATTGTATCACATTGAGGGTAGGAGGATTCCGCCCCAAGAGCAGGAGTATTCCGCTCTTATGTCAAATATTGAGTGCAGGAGTATTCCGCCTCAGCTTTACATTATATCGGGTGCAGGAGTATTCCGGCCCAGGAGAGTGCAGGAGTATTCCGCCTCTGGTTTATATTATATCGGGTGCAGGAGTATTCCGCCCCAGGAGCAGGAGTATTCCGCTCCAGTTGGTTATCAGATTGGATTTCCCCTCGAATGCAGGAGTATTCCGCTTCGAGATGGGATGACGGGCACATGTGACCCTCTGCATCATATTTCATTCCATTCCATTTCATTTCATACCATTGTGTAGACTTGTGGTACATAACTGATGTTCAGCTTCTACGTGCATTGCTTATTTGCCTATATATTTCTGGCTTGTATTCTGAGCTGCGAGGATCGGGTTGCACACCGCTACAGTATAAATATATGAATTGGGCTGCACGTCGCAACGGTATAAATATATGGATCGGGTTGCACGTCGCAACGGTATAAATATATGGATCGGGTTGCACGTTGCAGCGGTATAAATATATGGATTGGGTTGCACGCCGCAACAGGATGAATATATGGATCGGGTTGCACGCCGCAACAGGATGTATTTCTGATTGCTGATGTGTTCGGGATACCTATATGTTTTGGTCATCTTACGTTCCTGGTTGTTGATGAGTTTATGGTTTCATACATGTTTTCGGTTGTTATCTGGCTCTGCCTTTTCATAATTTAAATAAAAGGAATTTTGTTTATCTATTTCTTTTCTCCCTGGCTAGTTATCCTATTCTTTGAGGTGGCTAGTCTGCCCCACTTATTGAGTCCTTTTGACTCACCCTTGTTTGTTGTTTGTTTCTTGTCTATCTATTTCGTTTCGGCAGGTTCGCTCCAAGATTGAGTTCTCCACGTTGTGAAGGAGCCAAGACGACTTCAGCTGTCAGGGTGAGCCAGCTTTTATTCCGGATGGCCACCAGTTTATTGGTTATTATTTTAGTTGCATTTTGCTCCCTTCAGGAGGTATTTGTCTTCTTTTGTACTCTTAGATGTCTAGTCTGGATAACCCTAAACCTAGTATGTTGGGTAGTGAGCTGTAATTTCTTTTGTACAGCTTAGAGGTATCGGTATGTATGTATTTTGGTTTTAAGTCTTGTCCTTATTTGTGAATTGTTATATTTATTTTCCTGATTTAATTGGTAAGGGTTCGCCCGACGGGTCTAGGGGAGGATGTCGGGTGCCCGCACGGCCTAACCGGATTCCGGGTCGTGTCACAAAAGCCCTGCTAGGAGGTAGTGTCTTGGGTTCCTGGAATATATCATCATAGGACAGCAACAGTTTGTTTAAATCCTCATTCTCCAAGCTAGGATTCTCCTTTTCAGTTGAGCTTATCATAAAGAGGTGAGCCATCAGGGTCTGTCCCTTCTTGAGTAGTTTAGACATGGAACTACCACTTATCATGCTTAACTCTCCATTGTCCTGCATCCCTTGCAATACTACCTTCTTGTTTCTTTGAAATACTACCACCCTATTCTTTAAGAAATCAAATGTCACTGGATTATGGTTCTTCATCCAATCCACTCCCAGAATCATATCACATCCTCCTAACTTGATTATTCTCAAATCATCTTGAAATCTCATTCCCTGCATTGTCCAAGCAAATGCTGCACAGTAAGAGCTGCTCATCATGTAGTTGCCATCAGCTACTGTGACCTTGATTGGTGCACAGTAAGCAGGTTCAAATCCTACTTCTTTGACTGTCTGAACATCCACAAAGCTATGAGTGCTTCCAGTGTCAATCAGTATGACCAACTCTCTTCTTTTAACAGTTCCTCTCACTTTAATGGTATTAGCCCCATTAGTATTACCCTCCAAAGCATTCAAGCACACAGCTTCCTGTACCTCCTGATTATAGTTCAAGTTGTCCTCCCCTTGTGATCCAACAGGTCCTTCATGCATTAGTTCTATCTCTTCAGGCATTTCTTCCTGCTCACCTAGGATGCAGTGCAGGTGTCTCAACTTACATTGGTGGCCTGCTGTGTACTTCTCCCCACACTTGAAACATAGATGATTAGCTCTTCTATAGTCATAAGTCTCCTGATTTAGTCTGATAGAATTTGCCCCAGTGATGGGCCCTTGGTTCCTTCTCTGAGGTAACCCATTTCCACTACTAGTATTGACTTGGTGTGGCCTACTAGCTTGTCTTTCCTTCTGGTTAGCAATTTGTATGGCCCTTTCTTGCATTCTGGCTTGCTCTATGGCCTCTTTCAAGGTTCCAGGCTTAAAGAATTTGACAGAAAATCTAATTTCTTGTTTCAGTCCTCCCACAAAATTAGAGAGGAAATGTTCATCATTCAAGGCAGGATTTCTAATGATCATTTCAGCTCTTAATTCTTCAAACCTAGTAAGATAAGCCTCTACAGTCCCAGTTTGCCTCAGATCCTTAAATTCTTCTACCACATCTTCTAAAGGATTTTCCCCAAATCTGCTACAGACTTCTTCTTTGAACTCTTTCCAAGATACAATACCATTACTTAGCACAAATGAGTGGTACCAGGACTCAGCTCTCCCATTCAAATGCAATACAGCTGTTTCTAACATTTGACTAGTAGGAATCTTGTACAAGCTAAAGTATCTATCACATTTTCTAGCCCAAACTTTGGGTTCAGTTCCATCAAAACTAGGAAATTCCAGTTTAGGAGGTAGCAACTGCAAACCTAGTAATCGAGGGTTCCGATTGTCAACTGGTGGTACTGGAAGGAGTCCATTTCCCCCATTGACTGCCTCAGTTTCAACCACATGTTGATTCCTTTCTATGGTAGCTATCTTGGCCATGATCTGCTCCAAAGTGCCTTGTATTCCAGTCAATAGCTCATCGTGCTTGATCAGTTTCTCATCCATGGATTTCAATCGAGTGCCTTCTGCCATATAAGCTTCACAGATCGATTAAGCTCTGATACCACTTGTAATGAACTGAACAAGTTAAAAATGAAATGAACAACTTTTATTACTCTTCAATTCACTACACACGATTACAGCTTGAGATCACTAACAATTCTGATACAGTCCAATAATGGACGTGGGAAAGGAAGAGGGATTAGAAGAGAATTTGGGGATTGAAAGAAGGAAGAAGAAGAAAGATTCAGGAATGAATCTGGATACCAAAAAACTGTTTCTCTCTCCTGTCCATTTGGTTGTTATAACAACCAACTAACTACCACTCTAATCCCAGCCCTTGGAGTTCATTTAACAGCTTCTAATCCTCAGCGTACACGTGTCCCTCCTAACTAACTTTTGAACTGTTTCTTGTTCCTTTCCCGGCTTCCCCATATCGATTCTGGCTGAGCTCAATAAGCTCAGCTCAACACTTTCAGCTCATAACATAATCAACATAAAGATGGATTGGAAGGGCTTACCTTAAGTGTAAGTATGATTGGGTCTTCAAGAAATACCCAAAAATCACCTCAAGAGCTCACCAAATGATTTTTATAAGTTATGAACCGAAATGGCCAGAAATGACCTTTTTATAGCAGTTTTTTGCCTCTGTGACAGCTTCTTTTGAAAAAATCATAACTTTTGATAGGAATGTCCAAATGACCTGAAACCGGTGCCATTAGAACCACAACTCAAACGGCTACAACTTTCATGTTTTGAGTTTTTCCTAATTCCTTACGGATTGGCCGGAAAATCAGCTTTTATCCGGCTGTTTGCGCCAAAACAGAACAGAAAAGTCGCACCAGATTTTCTACTGTTTTAGGGGCAAAACGGGACCCTACGAAGCTCGGAATGATCCCAAATTTTGCACACAAGTCATAAAATACTTGGGTGACATGTTCGTCAAGACGGAACTCAATTCGGACCTCCAGAACTCAAAAAGTGGGTCCCACGGCAAAGGTTCAATTTTCGACTTTCGCCAAAATAGCGAAATTTAACCAAACGACCTCGGAATCCAATTCCGAAAGTTGCTACAAGTCACAAATGACTATACGAACCTAACGGAACTTTCGGATCTCTCATCGGAGCTCATTTGCTCAAATCGAGCTCGGAAACCTCTTTTAACTCTTTTAAACTTCCGAAACGGGGACTTTATCAAAAGTCCTATCAAACGAGGTCCGTTTTCAATTTTGAAGGTTGCTACATATCATAAATGACGAGACGGACCTAACGGTGCGCTCGGATTTTCCATCGGGGTTCGTTTACTCAAAATGACCTATCGAAACCCCAAATTCCTTTTCGGAATTTCATAAACGGATCCTTTTCTCGAAAACCTATCAAACGGATTCCGTTTCGACTCAGATTTCACAGACGGGTCATAAATGACCTAACGGAGCTTTTGGGACTGTCGACACGCAAATCGAGGTCCCGGATCCCGTAACGACTATTTGAGGGTCGTTACAATCACCTTGAGGTATGTTATATGTCTGGCAGTGCATGAAGGACTTGATATGCGTATGAATGTTGCAAAAACCTTTTATATGACCCTTTGAGCAACAATATATTTATCCTTGAAGGATTCAAAATTCTTGAAGCATGTAAAGGTTTTCAGGAAACCTATTCAATGAAGTTTCATAAATATTTATATGGATTAAAATAATCTGGCCACATGTGGTAAAATTGCGTTTGCGAGCTTCTTGGTATTGAAATATTATATTTTAATGCAATTGGTGCGTTGAAGTATCTTAACAAATATACTCCACTTGTTATAGCTTTTGTTATAAGCTTATTGGTAAGATTTAGTTCTTCCTCAATGCAAAGACATCAGAAGAATACATGGTATCTACTTGATCCATATCGACTTGGTATTTACTTGTTGTGGTAGAATACCTATATTATGTCATTTTACAAAATCAATTGTTGCTGCTACATCTTCAATTTATGAAGAGATAATAGTCATGCTTGAATCTATGCGACAATATTGATGATTGAGATCAAGGACTCAACATATTCAGCAACAATGTGGTATTTTTTTGAAGACGAGGATCCCAGTAATATTATATAAAATATTGCATGGATAGTTCAGCTAAAAAGAAGATACAACTGAGGAGACAAATATTCAACAAAATTCTTTTTCAGTCGTGATCTTCAAAAGAATGATGAAGTTAATGCTGAAGAATTCACTCTAGTGATAGTTTGGCAGATCTGTCCACTAAGTCATTGCCAATCTCAATATTTGAGAAGCAGATTTACAAGATTGGAATGTGTTGTCTTCAAGATATTGAGTGATGTTTTCATCAAGGGGAGTAAAGTACGCGCTGCACTCTTTTTCCCTTAACAAGTTTTATCCCACTTGGGTTTTACTTGTAAGGTTTTTAATGAGGCAGCTCTAAAGGCATATTACAGGATGTGTGTACTCTTTTTCCTTCACTAGGCTTTTTTCCACCAGGTTTTTCCTAGTAAGGTTTTAACGAGGCACATTACCTTCAAAATGGTCATCCAAGTGGGAGTGTTGTAAATCCATGTATTTGTGTTAATGTGGATGACCACTACTCACCACTAACTTATGGTTTACTACCACACTTTCTCCTACTTAATTCCTTCCTACTTTCTCCTACTTAATTCCTGATTTAGTCACCTCTTAATTCTTGTAAACTTTGGGATGACTTGTAACTTCCTATGTATTGGTGTCCTATAAATAGAGGACACTTTGTCTATGAAAGACACACTTGAAACACTTTGAGAATAATACAAGTTCTTCCTTCTCCTCTCATATATTTTGTTTTGTTCTTACACTACTTTACTATTAGTTTTACAACAATTATTCAAATTTGAACTCCACCTACCCTCATATATTCTTGATTACAACAAAAAAGTAAAACTAAAAAACCATAATTAACCATCTAATTAGCAATAATCCTAAACATAAAAAACACCCGCCGAAACAAGAAGCTGCCAACACTTGAATGGCAGCATCAACTAATTCACTCTCCATATTCAAAAGGGCAACTCAATTTCTCCGCTACTTCTCTTCATCAGCAGCAGCAATTCACAGGCCATGGAACTTTTATGAAGAAGAATCAGATGATAGTGAAAGTGAAGAAAGTGCAGTATATAAACATACCCTTAAATTTCAACGCCCATCTACTATTAAAAAACACCAAGTTGTTCATAATAACTCTGTTAATCTTATTGGTAAAATTGATTGTCCTTTGAAAAAGATTAATACCAATAATGGTTCTTTTGGTCTTCATACTTTGCTTAATGTTTCAGCTTCTTCTTCTCAATCCCTCCCTTCTTTTAGGTAAGTTTTCAAGATTTTGTTTACTCTTTGTAAATTTATTTATTTATTTATGGGTGAATATTGGGTGTATAGGTAGAGTTTAACTTATATACGCTGACAGTGTAAAGAAAGGTATTTTACCCTGTCCGAATACTAGCTAGGCCGCTTAAACAAAAAATAGTTAGTATATTTTACGTATATTTCATGTGCAACAGCTAGGCTGCTTAAATAAAAAAATAGTCATTATTGTATATTTCACATATAGTCCATGTATATTTGTTAATAAGTGTATAATTATGTATCCTAAGTAGGACGGCTATTTTTGTAAAGTTCCCAGAAAAATGCACAGCTTACGGGCAATCCTCCATAAAAAGAAGGATTTACAATCTTGAAAATAAGACATGTTAATATATTTCACATATATTATTCCATGTATATATGTTTAAATAAGCATGTAATCTATGTACCCTAACTAGGACGGTTATTTCGGTGAAGTTCTCAAAAAGATGTATACTTTACAGGTAATCCTCCACAAAAAGTTGGATTCACAGTTTTGAAAATAAGACAGGTTACATGCTACAATACTTTTTTACACTATCAGCTTGTCCAAAAACATATTGCAGGTAATACTCCATAGGAAGCAGGATTTGTTATTTTGAAAATAAAACATGTTACCTTTACAATAATCTTTTATACTATAAGGTCGCTCAAAAGATTTTGTAGGTAATCCTTTGTAGAAAGTAGGATTAGTAATTTTGAAAGTAAAGAAGGTTAACTTGTATAATGATCTTCTATACTATCAGGTCGCCCAAAAGATATTGTAGGTAATCCTCTGTAGAAAGTAGGGATTTTAATTTGAATATAAAGTAGGTTGCCTCGTACAATAATCTTTTACACTATAAGGTCGCCCCCAAGATATTGCTGGATGTAGAAAGTGGGATTTGTAATTCTGTAAGGCAGGTTACATACTACATTAGATATATGTGACATGATGGTGTAAACATTCTTTACTCTGACAGAGTGTAATTTAGAGTCATGGAAAAATAGGAGGGGATGTTATGTCTGAAATACACGCCCACTCTCGCTTTACCCCTGCACTAGTAGGGAGCCATTTGTGTATGGATGTAAGCCTTTTGTTAGAAGGCTAATGTTGAAGCCATTTTTTTGTTTTTGAGTGTGCAGGGTTATGTTGAAGATGTGGGGTGAAATTGCAGAAGTGTCGATGGAGCATTTGAAACCAAAGGACTTGGTTTATATTTGGGGTAATTTGAGTTCATACATGAAGGCCGACAAGAGTGGTAATCCCAAGATAAGATTTGAGGTTTGTGGACTAAAAGTTTGCGTCTTTTCTTCTGCTCGATGTGTGCATGGCTTTTTGTAGATAAAAGTGTCTGAGAATAATTGGTTCTTTTTGAAATTTGCCAGCTTGTAGTTCTCATTTGCCATCTCTTGTTTATGTAGGATGTCAGTGCTTGTCACCCTGTTAATGCTATAGCTCCTCTTAGACATAATTTGTTAGCTCTGATAAGTATTCTCCTTGTAAATTTTCTGTCCTTTTTTGTTTTCTGTTTAATTGGAAAAGGGGTTTTGTTCTCACCAAAATTTAGTGGAATTTTTTTTTCTGAAGCATTGTCCATGCCATCAAATGCAGAGGCCTATGAAATGCTTATGAGATACAAATTTATCTAGTATTCATTATATGTTAGCTATTGCTATGGTGTAATCGCATTGGTTGAAAACCATGTTCATATTCCCTGGTCATCCAAAGTTGTATGCGTTAGAGACTTGGCATGTTGGTTACTAGCAAGTTTGTGACTGTCTCTATGCATTGCCATTTACCACTAGTTTTGGTCCAGGACTACGACAACTTTCAGCTATTTTTGATGAAACTCGACTATGATATAAATAAGGTGTCGATAATAACCAAACAAATTAAACTAGCACTTAGCAGCTGGTATGGACAACTATCTTATGTCGAGAACAAGCATTACTGGAAAGCTATTCCTACTTGCATCTTTTGGAATATCTGGCAGGAAAGGAACAACAGATGCTTTAATGATAAGAGAGAAAACATTCTACATGTCAAATCCAAATGTTTGAAGAACCTTTATTTTTGGCATAAAAAGAGCATTGTATCTGATTTAGTTTCTCTGTCTGATCTTTTGTTTTCCTTCAACCTTTAGAAGGAAACTTCTTCCTCTGTTGTACATATTTGTACCTTCTTGGTACTCATTAATAAAATCTTTACCTTTCTCATCAAAAAAAAAAAAAAAAAAATAACCAAACAAAGGACTAGATAATAGGGAGTTCTAAAGTGCAAAGCTACAAGCGGCTGATGTTATTTGTTTAATGAACTATTAACCTTTTCTTGGTTCACCGAGGCAAGTATAGAATAACAAATAAGAGTGGACATTGTGTGTTTAGTCTTCATAAGATTATCTTTCTCTTCTTTATGACTCAGTTATGTTTGTCTTGTATAAGACGTCATCTTCAGATGGACTTTGCTTTGCCTTTCAAGCTCGAACACTTTGCTAGTTTATCTGCATTGCAACTTTCAATGATAGTGAGGGGGATTGTACAGTTGCAGCATCAGCTCATTAAAAGAAATCTAGTGCTCTTCTTGCAACAGTCAATTTTGTTCTCTTTGAAATAGCACGCAGTCTTAGCTTTTAGATAGGTGAATAATTAGAACTGCATCTTCCATTTTATTTGTAGCATTCTTGTATCAGCTTCATTTTTCCTTTTTTTTTTTTAATTGGGGGGTTGGGGGTGTGAGGAGGGGGTAAGTTCAAATATCAGCTTGTTAGATGACCAAATTAATATGCTTTATATATTGAATATTCCTCTAAAGACAAAGGATGATAGAGGAAATTGTGACTTGACTACACTTGTACTTTGACTGTTGAAGTTTCTTTTGGATCTTCAAAAGAACAAAAGAGTGGCGTATAAGCTATACACCAAAGAGATTATGATCCTGTGTCAGATGTATCTTCTTAAATTCAAGATCCTTATATCTGTATTTTGTCATGAACAAAATGCTCTATTTTTTATTTTTCCATATATTTGTATATCTTGTGCTTCACAATGTGCTTTCTCCTTTTATTTTTCCATGTTTTCATGTAGTGGTTATTTTGTGAAGGTACTTGTCAAGGAAATAAATTTTGTTGCTTCAGATGCTCTAGCCTCGGAATGCCCAGTATTTGTGAAGAAAGAATCAAGAGATACAGGTTACCTTTCTGAGCATTTCTTATAAGTTGATAATGATCATTGAGTGTCAGCAATTAATAAACATTTTCCATATTGGAGTAAGATGGGCATTAATAGAGCAGAGTGGAATATAGTGGATTTATATGACCAACCCCGAGTTGTATGACAATGAGGGTAGATGACCTTTAATTTCTAAATGGAACTATAGATTTAGGAAAAATCCTAATTGTTGTCACATTCAGTATATTGCAATTTTGAAGTCTGCTGTTACTTAGATTTTGGAAAATGCACCTTATTGTAAGATATTCTCTGAAGCTTCGCCCTTTCAATTCTTCGAGTTAGAAAGGAGGAGTTGGGAATTTCTGTCCTGACTTTGAAAGGAAGAACTAATCAGGCTTTGTGGTATTGCTTCACATAATCCAGGGTTTGGTTATCATCTTTTCTATTTTTCTTCTTGGCCTCAATGACCATTCCACTTGGTCGATTACTGGAGCAATGGGATATATTCCCACTAACAATTTTACTGCTCTGTTAGTTGCATATAAAGCATTTGATACTGTGAATGATTGATTCTGCTCCTGATCTTTGGAGTTCAATCAAGATTTATTCTGAAGGCAGACAAAGGTGCAGGCTTGGATGTTCCAGGGGGCATTTATTTTAGCAATGAACCAAACAGCTGGTGGCCCAGCACACCAATTGACCTGTTAATCAAACCTTTAGAGTGATTAATGGTGCCCGGTTTGGGCATGTTGCGTATTAAAATTTTGTTGATCCTACATATCCGTGCTTTTTCGGAATTGTTACTCATTTATAGGTCCATTTACTTGTGTTCTCAGGTGAAGATGAATTGGAGAAGTACAGAAACCGGATTCATTTGTGGCAAATTTTCTTCACTAATCCTTATGAATGGATGGATTTAAGGAAGAGTAAAGTCAATCCTAGACAGCCAGACTTTAAGCACAGAGATACTGGTGAAGCTCTCTGGCTCAGGACGGATGATCCACCGTGGATAAAAAGACAGTTGGAGGTTTTAGATTCTAGATTTGTTTACCAGAGCTTCTATGAACAATTAAGCCCCATTCGAGACATGTCCTTTTGAAGGGACGCAGGAGCAATGCTGGAACCTGGTACAAGAACAGAAGTGCCTATGAAGCATAGGATACTAAAAAGGCAATTCCACAGGTTGTTACAAATTGTAGAGGTGCTGTTAGATATGTGCATATATCTTAATTGCTATTGTACAACTGGCTTCAGTAAATAGAATAGGATCCCTATTATTATCGAGAAAAGAGTGACTGTGTGTGTATGTCACGAGTTATGGTTGTAGTGGAGTAGTTGTTTAGTGCTCGATGCTGTCAATATTGTGCTTGGAAAGTATGTCTTGTACATAATTTTCTTGGAAGTTCTTTTCACTTTACCAACTATGCCTGGTTTATTGACATGAATATGTGCTCGCCTCATTGAATATGTAAGCTCCCATTGATCTACTTGATTGTGTGCTGCTTATGATCCAGATGTCAGGTACTAGTTCATATTATTATTATAATAATGTTTTGGTGGAGTGTGTGTGAAATTGATCCATTGACCAAATTCAGAGAGGATCCTATTAATCATTTGAATCAAGTTCTTTGCAGTCCATATTGTTGTGACAACTTAAAACCCAGTGAATAGTGGGCGTTCTGTTGGAATTTGGATCAAGATATTCCCATAAGGGGCTGTGACTTTTAGCTTGGGTTTCCAAAATTTTAAGAAAATGACCCCAGCTTAAAACTTCGCTGGCCGAAACTTTTAAGTAGAGTATTGTTCCTCTATATCTTAAAAAAAGAGCAATATATTATGGACCTCGAAAATACTGTCTACTTCGATATTGTATAAAATATTTTTTTGGTATTTATTTTGAAAGTTATAATAGACCTGTCAGTACGAGTACATCTTTAACCGTTGATTGCGAAACTTTTAGTGGCTGTTTGGCCATATATTTGAAAAAAGAATTTTTGAAGTTGAGTTGAAAAATAGTATTTGGAAGTCGAAGTTGTGTTTGGACATACATTTCACTTGAAAAAAGGTAGGGTTTTGTGAGATGAGAAAAAACTCCTTTTGGAAAAATTTGAAAAAGTGCTTTAAACCACTTTTTAGTTTTTAAAAAACTATTTTTCAAAAAAAATTGAAAAAATCACAAAATTTCATGGATAAAAAAATTTTTTGTATGTACAAACGGTCCTCAGAATGAGTTACATTTTTCTATTAGTTCTCGAGCATTAACAAACAAAAAGTTTTAGCGTAACTGAATAGGAATACCAAAAGCTAAATGCAGGAGTTAAATATTACTAGTACTACTTATTACTAAGAACAATGTTTAACCCCTCTTGCACGTTCAGTGTCAACAACATAACACCATGATTCGTTAGCCCAATAAAAGGTAAACCAATAATTAGTTTTGATACTGTCACGACCCTATTTAGGGCCGTGATCGGCGCTAGACAAAACTAAGCCTACCTAGCTAGCCAATTATATTCGCGTAGAAATTTTGGCAGAGTTTTCTTTGTACCGGGAGCAAACCAAAATTTTGTACCCGTCAACAACCAGCCAGAACCAATCTAACAAATGACTATCACATTAATACACATATTTAAAATCTAAAGGACGGTCAATAACACTAAATCCACGCTGTCCACGATAATAATTAAACCACTAAATTCTTCGGTACCACTTTTAAACCAAAACAACATCCCAAGACTGACTAAGGAGCAAAACTCTAGATTCAAAAGAACTAATGACTTAAATAAATTAAAGAATAAATAATGGCCTTCGCGAAGCAGATGCAGGGCTTACTGGATCAATCCTCAGCTCTGTCACTCGCCTTGACTCAAAGTATCGGCCTCAACTAGCTTATCTGATAGTGGAGAAAGGAAAAGGGTTAGTCACACAGACTAAGCGAGGACAACATCAGCCATAGCGTTTTTATTTGGGACAAGCATATATAAGAAAACATGCATAAATAAATAATACAGTATTCCATTGAAAATAGTAATTTCAACCATAATACTCATGTCTTTATATATAATGGAAAGTTCCTGAGCCAGAATCAAATATTACGGTCTGACACCATGAGTTTATCACGGCCGTCTGACTACCCCGTTAGCTGGGTTCCCTTCTAGAGGGGAACTAGTTCTTTCATTACTGTACAAGGTGCACCAGGCCTAACGATCCTGTCGCTAGATAATCGCGAACTGGCTAAGTTAATTCCCAAAACAATATTTACTTTATCATATAATATCCCAAGTTTTGTACTTTATCGCTGACAAGTATCAAATCACAACATTTATAGAAAATCGTGAATAAACCAAGGCTTCATGATATATCAATTTTATCAACTACCCAGGTATCAAAATAACATTCGGATATAACAACATAACAGTTATACTAGCGCTTGTCCCATTCAATAAAACAATTTAATAAAATAGTATTGATGCAAGAAAGTGAGTTTCAAATATGCTATAGTTGAAAATCAACTACGGGAGATATTTCACTCACAGCACTCTTGTCGTTAGCTCCAACTTGCTTTCAATGATCGAGTAGTCAAGGAATCAATAATCTAAAATCACAGATTAACATTCGGATGTCAATTTCCCCAACTTTGACAAATTTAATTTATTGTAGCGGTAAGCTCGATATATTGTGATACTAGTTCCATTATTGAATTAAGTTAACATTTGCCATCCATAGGTTATCTTCCTACTATCTCATTCTACTACAGTGGCACTCTACCAATTGGTTAAAATTTTATACTTTAATCTTATAAGAAAGAGAAAATCATATCGGTAAAGATTAATGACATTATAAATTATTCAATTATGCTTACCAAATTGAAAGAGAGATTCTCTTCTGATGACTTGCTCGAGAACCACCAGTAGCTTGCTCCTCAATAATGGTGGGTTTACTGTCGTTTTTCCCTTAGCCTAGTAGGTTGTCACTCTTTTGTTTTATTTCTTTCCTTTGTTTTGGTTTTCTTTTAATTTTTCCATTTCCCTTGTTTTGGTAAAATTGCAAATGGGCCCTTGAACCTTCACTTTGGCTTCAACATTACCCCAATGTCTTGATAATATTATAAGACTACTATATTAATCTATTATTATTATTATTATTATTATTATTATTATTATTATTATTATGGGATATTACATTCTTTCCCCTTAAGGAAATTCGGTCCCCGAATTTAAACATATACGCACCCGTGGTTTCAAATAGGTGAGGATACTTGGCTCGTATCTCCTCCTCATCTTCCCATATTGTCTCATTCACGGTGTGATTCTTCCATGCAACCTTCATTGTTACAATTTCTTTTGACCGCAACTTCTTCACTTGCCTATCAACTAAGGAAACAGGTTGTTCCTCATAAGCCAAGTTCTCATCTAACTGGACATTCTGTGCCTCAATCACGTGAGAAGAGTCGGGTGCGTACTTCCGCAACATAGATACATAGAATACTGAGTGAACACAAGGCAACTCAGGAGGAAGAGCTAGACGATATGCTACATTGCCAATTTTGTCAAGTATCTCGTAAGGTCCAATATACCTCGGACTCAATTTTTCCTTTTTCCCAAATCTCAAGACACCTTTCATCGGAGAAACCCCAAAAAACACATGATCTCCTACCGAAAACTCTAACTCACGATGTCTCTTATCCGCGTATGCCGTCTGCCTACTCTGAGCTGCAAGCGACCTCTGCCTTATCAATTGAACTTTGTCAAGTTCTAATTGCACCAACTCTGGACCCAAAATTTTAACTTCACCAGTCTCGAACCAGCCAATAGGAGACCGACATCGTCTTCCATATAAAGCCTCGTATGCTTACTCTGAGCTGCAAGCGACCTCTGCCTTATCAATTGAACTTTGTCAAGTGCTAATTGCACCAACTCTGGACCCAAAATTTTAACTTCACCAGTCTCAAACCAGCCAATAGGAGACCGACATCTTCTTCCATATAAAGCCTCGTATGGAGCCATCTGAATACTTGCGTGAAAGCTGTTGTTGTAAGCAAACTCTACCAATAGTAATTACTTATCCCAGCTACCACCAAAATCAAGGACACAAGACCTTCACATGTCTTCTAAGGTCTGTATGGTCCGCTCCGACTGCCCATCTATCTGTGGGTGGAACGCAGTACTCAGATCCACTCGCGTTCCCAACTCTCGCTGGAATTCCTTCAAAAAATGAGAGGTGAATTGGGACCCTCTATCAGAAATTATAGACACAGGAACTCCATGAAGCTTTACGATCTCATCTATATATAACTGTGCATAACGTGCACCATTGTATGTGGTCTTGACTGGCAAGAAGTGTGCTGACTTCGTTAGTCGATCCAGAATTACCCATATAGAGTCGTAGCCCTTAGGTGTCCATGGCAACCCGGTCACAAAGTCTATAGTGATTCGTTCCCACTTCCATTCCGGAATTGCAAGTCGCCGCATCAATCCTGCAGGTCGCTGGTGCTCTGCCTTCACTTGCTGGCAAGTCAGACAACGCATGTCATAATCGACAACATCCTTCTTCATACCTTCCCACCAGTATAACTGTCGACGATCTTGATACATCTTTGTAGAACCAGGGTGAACAGAGTACTTGGAGCCATGTGCCTCCTCGAGCACAGTCTGCCTTAACCCATCGACATCAGGCATACAGATGCGCTCACCAAGTCGTAATACCCCGTCATCATCAACAGTGAATTCCTTTCCCTTACCGGTACCCCTATCATCTCTGAGTTTGCACAATTTAGAATCTTGGTACTGTTTTGCCTTGATATTTTCAATCAAAGATGATTTGGCTTGCACCCAAGCTAATAATATACCTTTAGTTCCCATCTCAAAATGTACTCCACTTCCCTTCAACTCGTGGATTTCCCTCGCAATAGGCCTCCTCACTGGTGCTATATGCGCCAAACTGCCCATGAATTTCCGACTTAAAGCTTTTGCCACAACATTAGCCTTGCATGGGTGATACAAGATTTCACAATCATAGTCTTTTAGTAGCTCCACCCATCTTCGTTGTTGTATGTTCAAATCCTTCTGCTGGAAGATATATTGAAGGCTTTTGTGGTCAGTATAAATCTCACATTTCTCACTATACAGATAATGACGCCAAATCTTGAGTTCGAAGATAACTGTGGCCATCTCTATATCATGGGTAAGATAGTTTTGCTCGTGCTTCTTCAACTGACTGGAAGCATAAGCTATAACTCGTCCATTCTGCATAAGAATACACCCAAAGTCCTACTCGAGAGGCATCACAATAAACTGCAAAACCTCCAGCTCCAGAGGGTAGAACTAAAACTGGAGCGGTAGTCAAACATTCCTTCAGTTTCTGAAAGCTCTGCTCACACGCATCTGACTATTGAAATTTCACATTTTTTGAGTCAATTTAGTCAAGGGTGCAGCTATCGTCGAGAAATCCTGTACAAAAAGCCTGTAATACCCTGCAAGGCCCAAGAAACTTCGTATCTCAGATGCGGTAGTCGGCCTTGCCCATTTTTGTACCGCTTCTACCTTCTTCGGATCAACTAAGATGCCTTCCTCAGATACAATGTGACCCAAGAAAGCAATTCTGTCCAACCAGAACTCGCACTTCGAAAATTTAGCATATAGCTTATGTTCCTTAAGTGTCTGCAATACCATCCTCAAGTATTGTTCATTATCTTCATTATTCTTGGAATACACGAGGATATCATCAATGAAACAATCACAAATCTGTCCAAATTAGGCTTAAATACCCTATTCATCATATCCATGAAGGTTGCTGGTGTATTTGTCAATCCGAAAGGCATTACCAAGAATTCATAGTGCCCATATCTGGTCCTGAAAGCTGTCTTGCATATGTCTTCCCCTTTAATGCGTAACTGATGGTATCCAGATCTTAAGTTAATCTTTGAGAATCTCTTAGCACCCTGCAGTTGATCGAACAAATCATCAATACGCGGTAGTGGGTACTTGTTGCAGATTGTGACTTTATTTAGTTGTCTGTAATCAATGCATAGGGTCATGGACCCATCCTTCTTCTTTACTAATAAGACTGGTGCACCCCAAGGTGAAGTGCTAGGTCTTATGAAACCCTTATCCAATAGATCTTGCAGTTGTTCCTTCATTTCTCTCAACTCGACTGGTGCCATATGATATGGAGGTATCGATATGGGTTGTGTGCCAGGTACTAGATCAATACCAAAATCAATTTCTCTAACAGGAGGCAACCCAGGTAAGTCTTCTGGAAACACCTCTGTAAATTCATTAACTACTGGAACCGTCTCTAACTCTGGTACTACCGCCTTTGTATCTTTGACGAATGCCAAAAATCCTTGGCAGCCTTTGTTCAACATACGACTTGCAGCCATAAATGATATCAAGTTGTCCTGAGTCGAACCCCGTTCACCCTGTAAGACAACGTCTGGTTCACCCGGGATGTCAAATCGGACTGTCTTAGAATGACAATCCACAGTGGCGTGACATGAAGCTAGCCAATCCATTCCCATAAGCACATCAAAATCTACCATGTCTAACTCGATCAAGTCTGCTAACGTGCCATTCCCTTCTACACTGATTTGACAAGAGCGGTACACACGGTCCACTAATAATGATTCCCCAACGGGGGTAGCAACCTCAAAAGGATCCATTAACAATTCAGGTTGTCTACCAAACCTCAAGGCAAAATTTGGAGACACGTAGGAATAAGTGGATCCAAGATCGATTAAAGCTATAGCGTCATATGAACATACTGAGAGTATACCTGTAATTTCTATGTTAGCTTTCACATACATAAAGGGACACACATGAATAAACTACTTTAAGATCAAGTAAGATAGTAAAATCAATCAAATACATCATAAGGATACATGTGACCATCGCATTCGATGTTTGGGCATCCTGCCTAGTAAGAGCAAATGTTCGGGATTGACCTCTACCAGCCACTCCTGAACCTTTAGTATTAGAACCCTTGTACCTAGCGCCTCTGCCTGCTGTTCCCAAATTGTTCCTAGTATTCTGAGGTGTGGAAATTTTTGGTGTAGAATTTGCTGGTACTGAAGCTTGATTGTATACCCCTTTCTGACGTGGGCAATCGTCTCTGAAATGCCCCATCTGACCACAACGAAGACAGGCTCCCATCTTTCCCCAACATTCACCCGAATGGTTCCTGTGACAATAATTGCAAGTAGATGTAGGGGGTTTGGCTTGTTCGAACGATGGTGTTGAATTTTTATAACTTTGCATAGGGGAAGGTGTACTGCAAGATGAGTTAACAATAGATGTAGCTCAAGTATTTGTGTTTCTTGGTGGTTTTGCGATCCGCTACCTCGATTAGAACCAGTATTTCCTCCCTAGTATCCTATATCAAGCCTAATTCAATAGGAAAACTAGCTCATGAAACAAGCATTCCGGGGTACCAAATTAAAGTCATTATTAACTCATTCCTTTTAATGATTACACAACACTTTAACATCGAGAATGATTGAAGTGCCAGTACTCTTGTAAACGACTAGAAAGAGAAATTTGAGTGAGTTGTTAGTGATTAGCAGCCATTACAGGAATAGTGAATGGGTAGGTGTAGTTATATGATCACGAGTTAAATGTCCAAATAGTGAATGGTAACACATGACATTTCTTTTTCTATAAAGTCATGCCATACCAATACAATTTGCAAATCATAAATGATGATAAAAGAATTGTTCTATAGTGAACAATAATGTATCGATAAATTCTTATAAGGCAACATCGCTAACTAAAAGTTGAATAAATTATGCATGGATTGTTTTTCTTATACATACAACCAAGCCTACCTAAGTTATGCATAGATTAATTTCACGAATGGTCTCTCTAATCAAAATATTGTACTGCATGTTATGTGAAAGTTCATGTTATTTTTTTTTAGTCCCTCCAACCAAACGTTCACTTTTTTTTTTCTTTTTCTTCTATAAGAAGAAAATTAAAATGGTGGTTACAATTCGCATCAGTAAGTGCATGATTTATCCATTTATCTTCCCTCTTTTTCTCCTCCTCTTCCAAGAACCAAAGTAGTCTGGTGATTATAGCTCCATACTGCATTACTTAAGTGCATGATTAATTCTGATTTTATCCTCCTCTAGCTTACATTTTCCTACCACTCACTTGGCCCATTCAAAAATCAAGAAAAAGATGGGGAACAATCCGAGGAAATGGTTTATCATTAAACTATAACCCTTAGCTAGCGTTCAGACATAGATTTGGTAGAAACTTAAAAATTTGAACTTTTGAAGTTGAGCTAGAAAAATAATTTTTAGAACTTGAAGTTGTGTTTGGACATATAATTCACTTGGAAGAAGTTAGAAGTTTTGTGAGTGGAAAAACTTTTTTTTTTTTAAATTTTCCAAAAACTAGTCTTTGATCTTCAAATTTTACACAAATTCTATAAACAAATAAAAATTTAAAGTACTATTTTATTTACAACTCCCAAGTTTTATAACAAACGGGACCTAAATAAATTGAATCAGAAGAAAAGGCTTCTACAAATATCTTTTGCAATTTTATTTTTAAATAAACTTTGTAATGGGACTATTGACGCAAAAAGTTCATAGGAAGACGCAGAAGATTGTCCTAACTGGCTAAATCAAAAAGGATTTTTTACATAAAAGTACAAGTTTTAGAGCTTAATTACCAAACATAGCAACATTTTAGAAAAATAACCCTATATAGAGGAAAACACAAGTTAATTACAAATATAGCAAAAACATAGCAATATTTTCCCATAACATTCCAAACCCTTACATTCTTCCTCCTATTTCCCTCACTATCATTTTTGCTCCTCCCATTTCTCCCTATTTCACTTTTCCTCCCACTATTTCCCCCAATTTCACTTTTATTCCTATTATTTCCCCCAATTTCACTTTTCCTTATCTCATCCTTGATGTATCTCGTTGTATCTCACCGTATCTCAACCGTTTCTGCACCGTTTCAACTGTTTCTGCAGCACCGTATCTCAACCGTTTCTGCACCGTTTCAACTGTTTCTGCAGCACCGTATCTCAACCGTTTCTGCACCGTTTCAACTGTTTCTGCAGCATCGTATCTGAACTGTTTCTGCACCGTTTCAACTGTTTCTGCAGCACCGTATCTCAACTGTTTCTGCACCGTTTCAACTGTTTCTGCACCGTATCCAACTGTATCTCACTGTATCTACGCTGTTTCAGATTATTTCAACACCGTATCTAACTCTTTCTCGACTGTATCAAGCTGTTTCTTGATCGTTTCAGCATTGTTTCATCTCATTTGTGCATTGTTTCTCACTGTTTCTAAGCTATTTTTACCTTTTTAGCATTATTTCATATTATTTTTATATTTTATTTTGGAATTTTTTCACAAGCGGTTTCAGATTTTATCATATCGTTTCATCACCGTTTCAGACTATTTCAACTCTGTTTGAGACTGTATCATAGTGTCTCAATGCATTTTTGAGACTGTATCATATTGTTTCAACACCGTTTCAAATTGTTTCAACACCATTTTAAATTGTTTCAACTCCGTTTCAAACTGTATCATAGTGTTTAAATGTCATTTTAGACTGTTTCAATACCGTTTCATTGTTTAATCAGCCTATCTACTACTCCTTCAGGCAGTGTAATAATCCCAACTCATAACCAGGAGTCGAAGAAATGCAAGCCCAATTCTCAGTGGACTCGAGCCCAAAAGTGCAAACCCATTAGGTCCACAGTTGAGTACAGGAAATGGGACAAAGCTTCTAAAACAAGCTGCAAGTGACACAAAAAGACGAGAGTGAAAATGGCAAACCCACCAAAGGCATGGAAAGCAACACGGTCATCATACAGGACTTGTAAAACTATAATTGAAAAAGAAGTATTCAGACTTGTAACTGATCTGAATTAAGCTAAGTTTCGCTGACAGTAATGGAGGTTCCGGTGAGAAGTCACTAGATTTAGATTTTGGATTTGGTTCCGACAGGATTACAGTGGTTATGGTTGACGACGCCGTCGTGTCTGTTTACAGTGGTGATTTAGCTAATCCGAGTTTGGCTCAGATACTGGATCGAAAAATCAGTGAAGTGGAATTAACGGATAATGAAGGGAATCGTGTTAGACCGGAACTGGTACTTATTTCGTCGCCTGGATAGAAACGATGGTGGTGGTGGTGGCTCTACCACCGTCCCCTTGGCATCGACGGTACTGGCGTTTCCAAGTAGAGATTCCGGCGGTGGTGGTGGTATTTCTACTGTTGTTTGGATAAGTGGTGGTGGTGGTGGAGTTGTATGTTGGAATATGAGAGAATCAATGGGGTGACGGCTGGTTTTGGTTTGGGGAAGTGGAGAAAGTATTTTAGGGTTTGTAGAAGAATGGGTGTAAGTGCAATTATTAAAAATGAAATATTGTAAAAATATGCTAAAAAAGTATTGTTATACCTTGTAATTTGAAAAATATTGCTATTTTTTGTAATTAAGGGTGAAATTTTGTATATTTGTGTAAAAAACCCAAAAAGTCACATATATGACCACATCCAATACTTGGGGATTTGTTTATCTAAGATGGGCCCAGATAACCGTGTTGACCGGGTCGGTCTACCCATGGACCACATCCAGTATTTGTCGTTTCCTATTTCAATTGAAATTGATTAAGACAATATTGACTCAAATTAATTAGTACTTCCTTTTGTGCTAATTTTACTATTTTAATTTGACTCGAACCAATTGTTAAAGAATATATATATATATATATATTATTAGTAATATTTGATGTGAGATGTGTAAATAGATTGTCCAATCTATTTTTTTATGTTTGTGCAATACTTGAGGAAAGAAAATACATTGGAAAAGAGATAGAAAAAAGTTTAGAGATACGTTTTTCTCGTTACATACACATAACACACGTTACTGTTTAAATAAGAATTTGTATTATTATTTTTTCAAATATGCGAAGTATTTTCATCGATCTCAAAGTTGATTGATACCATTTATTGGGTGAAAATTATTTACACCCACAACTTTGATTTAAAAATCAAAACCTCCTCAACTATGAACAATAATCATTCTCCCCCCTTTATCTCAATGGACTTTCAAAAATTTATATTAGCAAGCTTGATATATTTTATTCTATGTTATACCTATAAAATAAAAATAATATCATAAATAAAATAAAAAGAGTGAATAATAATCAAAGCATATAACTTAATGATTTCATCAATAAAATAAATGAGAATAATTAATTATAGAAATAATTTTACTTGTATAAGTACTTTACTTATAAAAATTAAAACTCAAAGTTAATCTATTATATAGTAATAAAAAATAAAAAATTAATGCATAAAGTACTAGAAGAAATTATTGAGGATAGCAATTTATTTTATATAAATTTAAAAAATAATATATATATATATATATATATATATATATATATATATATATATATATATATATATATATATATATATATATATATATATATATATATATATATATATATATATATATATATATATATTAAATTAATTTTAAATAATAATGTAGGTTATATTTTATTGCAGATGGGGACCCACATGTTGGGCAAGGGTGCACCGACACTCGCTTGATTGGCCAAAATTTCTATATTTATGTGTTGATTTTTTTTTTTTAAAGTAGACATATGTATTAAGGTAACACCCATAGAACAAAATTATATTTGAGTGCATCGGTCGAGTATGCGTGCAATACTTGCATTTACCCCCTCACATTTTGAATTCCTCAGCTCTTTTCTTTATTTTATTTTACTTTATATTTATTTTTTCCTACATTATAAATAGTGCATGACAGCTGTAACTTCCAGTTCCTGGGTCCACCTCTATTTCATCGATGATAACATAGACTAAAAAAATATGTATATATGATATAGAGAACGATGGTGAACGTACTTTATGAAAAAAAATCATATTTAAATATATTGATAATTTTAATGAACTTAAATTACTATAATAAGCTATATATTATTTAAATTATAGGTTAAATATTATTTAAAAATTATATATAAAATACATCACATAGATGAGAACTGAAAATGCCATAGACAAAATAGACAGTATATAGGATAAAGAAGGGAAATAACTATTTTTCATAATTGAGGAGGGAGTTTGATTTTTAAACCAAAGTTGGAGGTTAAAATGATTTTCACCTTTTTTTATTTAATAAAAGCATATATTCCGATAAAGTATAAATAACTATGTAGGCACAGCTTTTGTTTAGATTTTAGAACGTAATCAAAGTAAGACATAAAACTAGAACCTATCAACGTTGTACGAATTTTAAATAATATCACTTTGTTTGCTTACATAGAAACTTCTATACGTGGTACTATGTTTCAACTTTATAGTACAGCCAGTTTTTTTAAAAAGATTAGTTTTTAAGTCGTGGACTGGCATAGGGGTGCCCGTAGTACGGTACGGTATTTCACATTTTGGTTCGGTAATTTCGATGGTTTTCGGTTTTTAAAAATGTCATACCATTAGCATACCAAACTAATTCGGTATGGTTCGGTATTTTCATGTTCGGTTTCGGTAATTTCGGTACGGCAAGTCGATAATCGTAGTTTGTTCAACTTCGACTTACATATAATAGATATATATATGTTGCAAAGAAATGTGAAAGGAACTAAGAAACTTCATCTGGAAATTAACAATAAACCTTCACAGTACATCAGCGCAAAATACAAAAATACCACAAAACATATAGCAAAGCTCCAATGTACAAATAACACTAGCCGAAATCTAATTAAACCAACTTTACCACACAAGCTTACACAAAAAAATTCATTATTAAAATTTTAATTCTACTTATGATAAGCTAATATATTTTTTACACACAAAACAACAAGCTTTTAAATTTTGACGGTGCTTGAAAGACAACTCTCTAATAAAGAATTAAAGTAGATTTGATGGTATTGATACTATTTTATTTATAAATACGTATATGTTTTAATTAAATATATAATCATATCACAATTTTTAGATATTCTATTTAGAATTTTATTAGCTCATATTTAGAAAAATTTAGCTATTACGATTTATATAAATATAATATATATATATATATATATATATATATATATATATATATATATATATATATATATATATATATATTTTTCGGTATTTTCTTTATAGATACCGAATACCGTACCAAATACCAAATTTTTTAAAACTTCATACCAAATACCGTACTAAATACCAAAGTGCCGTTACTAAAGTAAAAAATATTTCGGTTCGGTACGGTAATTCGGTATTTACCATACTATGGGCAGTCCTAGACTGACATTTACTTGAAACTTGAAACTTGAAACTAAAAGCATTTGCGAAAATTGGACCTAATTATTCAACTTCGCTTCTCTGGATGTGGACTTAATTTTCAAGCTTAATCATGCAAATGTCTTAAGTCTTTAACGTGATAATTAACCATAGATTCGTAGTTAGTGGTATGATTACACTTTTTGAGCACAATTAGAAAAGGATATTGATCCAAGAATAGAATATTCATGCCCCTTTTCTTTCATAAATCATTTAATATGTTTGATTTATTCCGATTCACAATATGTAACACTCATTAAAAAAGGAATCACTTCTTACTAAAGAATATTTTTATGGCAGAAGGGCCAATTAGCCCTTTATATTTGTTTGATTTCGTCATTTTAACGATTGTACTTAGCAAAATATCAATTAGCCCCTTATATTCGTTCAAAACTCATTTTGAAACGCTTCTCCGCTGATGTGCAAGTTGTTTGAGTATGTGGCAAATATACATATGACACACGGCTTTTATTAGAGTGAGATTAAAAAAAAAAAAAAGCATTGGAACAACTAATATTTTGCTCTTTTTTAAGAGCTTTCATTACCAAAAAAAGGGGCAATTTTTCCTTTGTTTTTAGCATCTATCAAGTATCAACGTTATATAAATAATTGTTACGGAGTATAGTATCTGATCTAACTATAGTCTATAGGAAACTTCTATTTCTAATGTTTCAACGTTATACTATAGTCACAGCCACCTCTTTTCTAGTGAGTAGTGAACATAGTTTTTCTTCTCGTGGACTCCTTTTTTGTTGAAATGTAGGTATATGGAAGCTAATTAGAGCACATGTGATAAATTGGACATATATTTCAACTTTGCGTTCTGACTAAAGACTTCAAATTTCAAGCTCAATATCATGCCATTATACTCCAGTCATGGACACGATCTTGTTCTGCCCATAGACTTGGAATTGGTGGTATGGGATACAGTGACAAGTTAGTAAAATATGTTAAAGTTTATATTTCAGCAAAGGGGAATTTATTGTGATATTTTGTTGGATGCAGATAGAGAAGTGAACGAAGTACTTCGAGAGTATTGAACGGTGACATCTAAGCACCTCTTATAGACATTAGACGGGGTTGAATAGTGTCCTCCGTTTTTTGCTGAAGAACCAGACTCTTAACGATTATAACCATATCCTTATTACAACTACTTTCACGACAATACACTGCAACACACAAACTGCAACCTTAAAGAACACAGGATTTTTACGTGGAAAACTCCTTGCTCAAGGGAGAAAAACCACGACCTACAATCTAGGATTTTAGAATCAATCCACCAACACAACGAGCAAGTTTTAGATTAAAAAACTCTGTAACCAAGGGACTATACTCTAGACCCTAATCACTCAAAAAGCTAAACTCTAATTTTTACAAAGTAATCACTCAAGATTCACCTATTACAGTTGCTTCTAAACTAAGCATATAGGTAAAACAAATTTAGCACAAAATAACGACAACTCTACTAAAGAACCTAGACATTATATCTAAGTCGAACTCTTTATTCTTCACCAGTTGTCCTCAGCAGTTAAGTCACTTTGAAAGTTATTGGATCGCCTTTTAATTGCTCTCGACTCTCGTAGTGAATAACCATCTTCGGCTGCCTCAAATACTAGCTTTTATAAAGGCTTCGTAACCCTATGATGCAATGTAACATACGCGGAAGCTAACTAAACAATAAACGAGCGGAAGCAAGTAAATTTGATATCGTGATATCAAGGATATCGAGAAGTTCAAGACTAGGGAGACAAGAATTAGAAGAAAGAATCGAATTCAATTCACTCACGTTGATTGAATTCAAAAGGGAGAAGGGAAACTCGAACCTTGCAAGGATTTCACACTAGCGATGAATCTCCATAGGTTCCAAGTCAACGAGATACATGAAGCCTCGGGCTTCCACAAGAAAGGCTCGGCCTTCTCTCAGTTATCTCTTCTCAGTTGTTCATACAAGGTAAGTTATGAAATGAAAGACTAAGTGTGGCTTTTATAGCTTTCCCACACTCCTAAGTGAAATGACTAAAAGCCCCTAAGTCTAATTAAAATAATAGAAGTTACTTAGGGCTATAGATGTAATTACACAACAAAATAGAGCAAAACTCGAATGGGGCTTCATAGCACTAGGCGCCCCGCCTCTTCTGGGAGGCGCTCCGCCTCATTGGAAAGTCCAGAGACCATGCAGCATGGTGGGCGGTCCGCCTATGAAAGGAGACGGTCCGCCTCCTCCAATTCCTGAGGCTGTCAACCAACTAGGCGGTCCGCCTGGTTTACCGGGCGGTCCGCCTGGTTTACTGGGCGGTCCGCCTCTTCCTGTGTCATCTTGAAACACTTCAATTTGTGTCTCTTGAGCCTCTCCTTTGGTGCCTATGTGCTCCTCCTTCCTTGGCGCTCCAATGCATGATCTTCAAGACGTTTCCGGAGCCCGTTACTTGCATTCCTTGTGCTCTTACGCTTGGCTCTTGATGGTTGGGAACTAAGCCAATTTGGACTGCATCATCCTCTCCTTCTTGAAAGGATTTCGTCCTCGAAATCAAACCATCAACGGCTACATCCAAAACAAGCACAACCAAAGTTTCCTACTTCACAAGTAGGTTACTTAAAAGGAATAAGTGCAAGTAGTGTGGAAAACACACTCTTGTGATAGAGCCAAGCATCAATACCCATCAAAAGTCTTATGTCCCCAAAGGAGACAACAAATTCTTGGCTCAACAAGAACAAGCACTCATATTTAAAACAAGCAAAGAGATCAAAGTCATGCAAGATGTAGCAATCAAATGTCCTATGACCCCTAAGCTTACTATCAACACACCAAGCCTTCAAATCAATTTTATCACAATTTGACACATTGGCTTTGGCATGTCCAACACTCAAGGTGTGCTCAACATATGGGATGAAGTAAGTAAAATAGTTCAATTCACAACTAACATAAACGACCTCACTCCCCTTCTTAGAAGCACTCTTACCCACATCGAGAGGTACCTCCTCACCTCCAACGTCACCTCCAAGACAATCCTCCTCACTAGATAAACTCTAAAGGAAGGTCTCCAAAATAGGTTCTTCATCACTATAGTCCACACAATGAAGGCTAGGACTACTAGAAGATAGGTCAACAAGACCAATATCAAGACCACTTCCTTACTTGGAGTTCCAAATAATGGATTATCCGTAGAGTCTAACCTTTCAAACCATGGAGGTCCTACTTTACTTCCAACCCTAGTCCGATACAATTCACTACCACAAATGAGATTGCCTTCCAATAATAGAAATGTAAAGGCATGCACCTCAAATTCATGGTTACATAAAAGCATAGTATCAAGACTAGGTCCTTCACTCTCACTCGAGGAGTCATCGAAAATAAATCGATCCATCTCACACTCTAGAGACTCCTCAATGTCACAACCATCCTCACTATGACACAAGAGACCACCACTAGCAAATAAGCAATCAAAGGGAAGAATAGGATAATCATGCAATTTATCTTCTCCTTTATCAAATATGGGTGGGATGTCATAACAAGGTTCACACACAAGGTCAACTACCACATCTTCACTAAAGAGAGGTTCAATGAAAATCGAGCTCACATCATGATGTGGCTATTCAACTCTCTCAACTGGTGGTTCATTTTCACACACAAGTTGACCCAAAGGTTCTACATTAGTTGCAAACACATTGTATTCATGCAAATCATCAACTAGCATAGAGTTTTCACATACAAGTCCACAAGACAAGGAAGTTTCATGCTTAAGGGAAGAAGAACTAACACTTACACTTGAGTCGCATACGGCCTCACTCAATGTACTTGAAGCATCATGGGTAATTTCTTCACCTTGTAGTTCACATTTGGCTTCGCCTTCACCTTGTCTTTCCATCTCGGAACATGATTGATGCTCCATTGGTTTGCCTCCAAGAATCCCTACACAAGAATTCAAACAAATAGAAGAAAAAGATAAAGGGCTAATGTTAGAATAAGGGGTGTCCTCACTCTCAATTTTTCTTTTTCCCTCTTTTTTTCCCTCATTTTCTTTTCAAGGTCGGGTATAGATTCGGGTGGTGACATCCCACTCACATCACTCAACACATCCTCTCATTTTTCCACTCGAGGAATGTCACCGGTCACTCCCTTACTCCTCTCTATCTTTTGTCTCTCAAATTCGGGTGAGTTGGGACGAGGCCCAAGAATACCCATAGCCGGAGTAGGTGGACTTTTTACATCAACCCAAAATCTAGGACTTGGAGACTCATCACTTGATGTCTCCTTCTTCTTCGTTGGTGAACCACTCGGCTTTGAAAGTGGCTTCGGGTTCACCTTGTTGACATTTGTCAACTCTTTTGTAGCACTAGTCCCACCATTGCTTGTGTTTGCAGGACTTCTTGTTTGCACATTGTTGCCCATGGAATGAAGTCCTTGCTCCTTGCTCCTTTGCATTGCCAAAGAAGGTACACTAGTAGGCAATCGGCCTCTTGCCCGATAAGGCACAAAGTCATAAACCCTTTGCCCTATGCCCACAAGATACGCATCCTTCAAAGCACTATATTGCACCCTCTTCCCCTCCAACCACGGCTCACCAATCCACACATCAACATGTTGCATGGGATACACATCACACCACACATAACATTTATAATTCCTATGAGATATGAGTACCCGAGCCTCCTTAGAAACCCACACTCTATCATACTCATAAGGATGCTCTAGCTTATGGCATGGTATCCTAAGCCTATCAACCAAAGAGGTGCTAATGCAATTGGCATCGGTATCACCAATCTTGAGCAAGTATCCTCCAACACCATTTACCTCAACAACGAACCTACGTCTACCCAAATTTTGTAGATTGGCATCTAAATGAGAACTTGGATGCCCACAAGTGTCAACACCAACTACTTGGGTCTCCCTTATCACTCCACTAGTGGCAACACCACTAGAACAATCTCCACTTCCCGTCACTCTCTCAACATTAGAAGTGTTGTTGGAAGTCGAGGAAGGAACCTTGCCATGGAACCTATAAGTGCCTCTTGCCTTGGTTCCATAGCCCATAGTACTACTCCTACTACAACCATCCACGCCCCTCACGACATATAACCCCTTTGTAGAAAAGCAACACCATCTCTCAAACCAACCTCCTCATGGGAATTAGAAGCATTAGGTCGCTTAGCGTACCTAGAAGATGTAAGCTTCTTCTTTCCCATGGAACAACCACCACCGCCTCCCATACTAATGGAAGGTCCTCTACTACTCCCTTTCACACCGTTAGCAACACCAAGAGAAGATGCATATGAACAATTTGTATTCAACATCATCATCAACTCTATCAATGTCACTACCAACATTTTTATAATCGTCACAAGAAGAGTAAGTAGGATCAATATACCTTGAAGCATCACCATCTTCGTATTCTTGACTTGAAGCATTAGATTCATCAAATTCATCATCACAAGCTTCATAGTCTTCTTCAACCTCACGATCATCATAGTGAACCGCTTCATCTCCATAGGAGCCATGGTTTCCATCATCATAGTAATGGTCATCATCCTCATCATAGGAACCATAGTCTCTACCATCACCATACGAGTCATACCAACTCGCGCCATCCCCCACATGAGTCATAATCCCCACATTCAACATCCGACATTGTTGCAACACCAAAAGAACAAAACCTCCCAAAAGTCACTCTCTCAAGTGTATCACTCAATTTATGAACACTCAAGAGCGAGGCCTTAACAACTTGGGAACCAAGGTGATCACAACTAGTATGTCCAACTTAAAGTTCGGAATGGAGTTAATGAGACTCAATGGATGGACGGTTATTTAAAGTGCACACTTGAGGCCAAAGAAAGTTCTACGACTCTTCTTTGATTTATAATCTCCTCTACGCACGAATGTCCTAATACGCTAAAGGATTAGTGTCTTTCGAGTAAGCCAATTACCCTAGAAACACTAACCAAGAAGCCGATGGGCGATTAACAATCGAAAACCTATGAAAAACAACTACCCGGTTGCGCTCCAGAAAGAGGCGCTCCACCTCACCAGGTGGGCGGTCCGCCATAAAAAATCCAGAGAGCAGTATAGAGGGAGGCGGTCTGCCTCAAAATGTAGGCGGTCCGCCCTGTTATTTCCCTGCAACTTTGCAAAACGCATTTTTGGCTCGTTTTGCACTCAAAATCCAACGTTTTCGACTTGTTTTCGATTCTAATGATACCCAAAGATGTGTATGATGTTTTTAAACATTTCCCAATAGGTTTTAACCCCAAACAAACAACAATGAATCGATTTTGATTCTTGAGCAAAATTCTAGGGTTCTTTGAAAATGTGGGAATTTGATTTCTTCAAATTTTGAAATACACCACCAAATCTTGTAATTTTGGTACCAAAAGAACGAAAATCACACAAGGAACAAACCCCAATGATTTTCAATGAATGGGTGTTCCAATCCAACAAGTTCCACCAAATTTTTGTGAAATTTTCAAATTTTCAAATTTTTTTTATTTTTCTTCAAATTTTCAAGAACAAACAAGACAATCACAACAATACTAACATGATGAACAAGGAACAGGGGTTTGTAAGAACATAACCTGATCCGTGCTCTGATACCAAACTGATGCAATGTAAAATACGCGGAAGCTAACTAAACAATAAACGAGCAGAAGCTTTGATATCGTGATATCAAGGATATCGAGAAGTTCAAGACTAGGGAGACAAGAATTAGAAGAAAGAATCGAATTCAATTCACTCACGTTGATTGAATTCAAAAGGGAGAAGGGAAACTCGAACCTTACAAGGATTTCACACTAGCCATAAATCTCCATAGGTTCCAAGTCAACGAGATACATGAAGCTTCGGGCTTCGACAAGAAAGGCTCGGCCTTCTCTCAATTCTTTCTTCTCAATTGTTCATACAAGGTAAGTTATGAAATGAAAGACTAAGTGTGGCTTTTATAGTTTTCCCACACTCCTAAGTGAAATGACTAAAAGCCCCTAAGTCTAATTAAAATAATAGAAGTCACTAAGGGCTATAGTTATAATTACACAATAAAATAGAGCAAAACTCGGATGGGGCTTCACAGCACTAGGCACCCCGCCTCTTTTGGGAGGCGCTCCGCCTCATTGGAAAGTCCAGAGACCATGCAGCATGGTGGGCGTTCCGCCTATGAAAGGGGGCGGTCCGCCTCCTCCAATTCCTGAGGCTGTCAACCAACTAGGTGGTCCGCCTGGTTTACTGGGCGGTCCGCCTCCTCCTGTGTCATCTTGAAACACTTCAATTTGTGTCTCTTGAGCCTCTCCTTTGGTGCCTATGTGCTCCTCTTTCCTTGGCGCTCCAATGCATGATCTTCAAGACGTTTCCAGAGCCCGTTACTTGCATTCCTTGTGCTCTCACGCTTGGCTCTTGATGGTTGGGAACTAAGCCAATTTGGACTGCATCACCCTAGTAGTATTCCACAAAGAAATCTTGCATATATGGCAAGTCAAGATTTCCTTCAAACCTTTTTTTGTTTAGTTCCAACTCTTATTCATACTTCAAAGACACAGCCACATCACAACTTCTTTTAGCTGACTAGGATGCACAGTAGTTCACGCGCCACTATTCCTAGTTCTGCATGGATTTACACTCCATAATATTTTCGATCAATCATGCCCTTCTTCATAAGGACCAAGTTCTCCTCCAGAACTACTAGGTCCTTTGTTTGTCATACTTCAAAACATTCAGCTCAATAAATTCCCCCTTTTTGATGATGACAAACAAATGTTGTCAAGGAACCTGTACAAACAAAAAACACCAAAGTCACACAAGCAAAAGTACATTTGAGTTAGGTCACAAACATCCCAACGTTCCTTCTTCCCCCTTTTGGCATCATCGAAAAGATTCAAATCCTGCAAGAACAAATTAGTACAGTCCAGTCTAGAGCACAAGGCAATCAAGTCAACCAAATACACATGAGTGAAACTAAGGGCCCAACTAGAACCAGATATATCATAAAAGGACCAAAATATCAAACTAAAACCAATCATCCAGGGCGTGGCAAACACACAGCCCAATAAGTACAGAACCAAAAATCAATTGTCTTAAAAACATGCATCAAAGGAGGACATGAATGAAGGGAAAGCAAGGATTTGGACAGAGACACTAAAGGAAATGGACAGGACTCAGGTCTTCAGGTTGAAGTGCTTGACAAGTGCCTCAATATTCTTTGAATTTTTGGCCCTTTCTACTACCAACTCGCCTCATGATTGTGACACTCAATCTTCAAGCGATCAATTTCTTGATCCTTCACCTGTAGCTGCCTCTTTAGTTCAACATTTTCTTCATCTACTTCCAAGACATGTTGCTCCAGTTCCTTCACAGCTGCAATGGCTTCATCAGGTCCAAAGTCTTCACTTTCCTCAGTCTGCTCTTGCTTAACTGGCATTGGCCTCTTGGATGTCCTCTTCTCCTTAAAGAAATCACAGTCCTTCAGCAAGTTTTGACCAAATATCTGATGCAGAGTTGCCTTCTTTCCACCTTCCAAGGGCACCTCAAAATGCTCAAAGACCTGCTGCAGGATGTAGGAATGCACTAAGGATTATGGCTTTTGGTCAGTATCTGCAATCCTTTTTATGTGTCTGATAATCAGACCAGGCAAATTGATATTTGCTCCTCTATCCAGCAGATCCATGTATGTTAAGTCAAGAACACAAGCCTCACTATTTCTCTCCCCTCTAGGTAGCAGGAATCTATAGACAAACTCAAAAAGCAACTGATGTGTAGGTTCCATCTCCTTCTTCTCAACCTTTCTTTCCTTTCTGAGTCTAGTCTTGCCTGAGGATTTCTTCACAACACTCAGAGGAGTAACACCATCAGTTCTCTTAGGCCATTTCAGCTTAATGTACCTGCAATATCCTTCAGCAGGAACATCAAGAATGACTCCTAGCTCCTTCTTTCCAAACTCCAGCTCCACCCCTTTCACCACAGAGAACACCCTTCTTGTAGCTACTCTGCAATTTATGTAGAACTCTCTGATCTCTTCAGCATATATGCATCTGTTCTCCTTTGAAAAGAGGTTCACCCAACCTTGATCCTCTACTTTCCTCAACAAGGGCCTCATGTTATGCTCTTCCAGGTCACTCAATATGCTCCCAGCCAGTACTTGGTGCCTAGAAAAGAAGGCTTCCCTATCAACCTCTTCATCATCCACTTTCTTTTTCTTTTTGTTTTCTACTTCACTATCAGTATCAGAATCACTTAGGTCAACATAATCCCCATCCTCATCACTCTCCACCTTTTCTTCAACAAATTTTTTCTCCTGCTCCTCTTCTACCACCTTTTTGCCTTGCTTCTTATCAAGCTTTGCAAGTTTTTCTACCTGTTGTTTCAAAGCAGACCTAGTAGCCACCCTCCTAGGCACTGCCTTTACAGCAGGTTCCTCACCACCTTTATTATCACCCGGAGAGTCTTCATCACTCTCATCTACCATCCTACTTTGGGACACAACTCTTCTACCTTTCACCAGTCTTCTTCTCTTTTCTATCATTGGCTTTGTTTCACTAATAAAAACTACTTCCACTTCTTCCTCTTCTCCCATCATCTTCTCATCCTCCTCACCAAACTCTCTTCACACTTTTCTTTGGTTTTTCCACAATCTTCTCACTACTACCATCATCAGCCTGAATTTTCTCTTCTTTGTTTTTCTCTGAATCAGTCCAATCAAGTTCTGCATCCTCAGCTACAGCAGGAACTGAGGAAGAACCAGGTCCTTGACTCAATTCCTTCGTAGCTTCAACAGAACTAAGTCCTTCACCTACTGGACCTTCCAACAAAGACTTCACTTGAACTTTCTCGAGGGGAGCAGCCTCCGAACTAGGTTCGTCGACTAGGCCCTTTTGAGACTCTACAGAATCCTGCTCTCTTAATCTTTCTAACATATTTTCAACCACATCAAGCTCCACCATCTAGTCAGTTACTTTAGGGACATGAAAACCAACCCCAAGTACAAAATCCTCTAATACAACTTGCACATTTCCCTCACTAACTTTCCCTTTATCAGTTGTGCAACTAGGCTATACTATTTCTATAAGTTCATCTAACCCTTCAACTAAATTTTCAGTGCTCAATTTCTCAGGGCTTTTAACCAAATCTAAAGTATTAGAACTAGTTTGGGTCGAATCAGATCTTACCTCAACTGATTTTTCATCGGGAACTGGTGATGTCGACATCGGAGGAGAAGGTTTCGCAACGGCTTTCTTGGGAACCTTCTTTCCCATCTTTTTGTGAAATTTCAACCTCATCTTGGCAATTCTTTCAGCAAGAGTAGAGGCGGGGGGTTTAAGAGAGGACTCTTTAGAGGTGTGGGTTTCCGAGGTTTTTGCCGGAGAGGCGAATGATGATTGTGCTTGACACATGGTGTGAATTTTAGGTAGGGTTATGAGAGGAAGGGTTTTCTAGTTTTGAACTTGAGAGAGAGAAGAGTAAAGAGAATATGGTGGATGTTTCTTTTCTTCTTACTTCAGATGAATAATGGAAGAAAATAGGGTAACGGTGTGTTTAAGCGAATCTAGGGAATAGGAAGTAATGATGGAACTGTAAAGTAGAGCAGCTTTTTAGAGTTTTGGGAAACCGGAAAAGCTTAGGATTTGACAGTTATTTGAAAAGCTCAATAAGACTTCTAGAGTAAGTGGGGTAGGTTGAAATTTAAACATGTAACCACAAAAGGAATTTTCCTATGATTTAGGGCGGTTACATAAACATGGAAAGTTTCCTTGATGCACGTTCACAAGTCAATTAATTCTAGTTATAGTACTTAACATAAATAGCTGTATAGATGTACATGGACATGGTTCATCATGCTTGTCATGGTTTCTTCTACGTACTCAGTTGGTTCTTCCATGGGAACTCATTAGAACACTCAAGTAGTACTTAGTTGAACAAGTATACTTAACAAAGTACAAAATTAGACTGGACAATAGCAATTATATTTACAAGCAGAATAATGAACGCTTAACTAGCCAAACCTTGGAAAGCAGGTGTTGGATCACCCATGTATTTTGGTCATCCCTAACTCCAACCTGTTCCTCTCAAATTGAACTTTGTTTAGTGCTTTGGTAAAGATGTCAGCAATTTGGTCCTCAGTCCTGCAAGAATTTATAGTGATTAGACCATTTTCTACATTATCTCTAAGAAAGTGATGTCTAATATCAATATGCTTGGTTCTTTTATGTTGGACTGGGTTCTTTGCAATGTTCACAGCACTTGTGTTTTCACAGAAAATAGGCACAACTCCACACTTAATTCCAAAGTCCTCCAACCGTTGTTTGATTCATAGCAGTTGAGAGGAGCATGATGCAGCAGCTACATACTCAGCTTTAGCAGTAGACAGAGATACTGAATTCTGCTTCTTTGTAGCCCAAGAAACTAACAAGGACCAAGGAAATGTGCCATTCCTGAGGTGTTTCTCCTGTCCACCAGATGACCTGTATAATCAGCATCAGCAAAACCAATCAATGCAAAGGTGCCACCTCAAGGATACCATAGACATAGATCCTGAGTTCCCTTCAAGTATCTCAAAATTCTCTTCACAGCTGTTAGATAAGACTCCTTTGGCTTGGACTGAAATCTTGCACATAGTCCCACACTGTATACAATATCAGGTCGACTAGCTGTGAGATAGAGGAGTGAACTTATAATTCCTCTATATTTTGTCTCATTTGTCGAAGGACATAATTCATCCATATCCAGCTTTGTTCCAGGAGCAATAGGTGTAGACATTTTTTTTGCTCCTTCCATGTCGAACTTCTTCAGAAGCTCCTTGACATACTTTTGTTGGTAAATCATAGTTCCCTCAGGGGTTTGTTTAATCTGCAATCCTAGGAAGAAATTGAGTTCTCCCATCATGCTCATTTCGAACTCACTACCCATCAACTCAGCAAATCCCTTGCATAACCCCTCATCAGTTGCTCCAAATATAAGGTCATCAACATATACCTGAACCACCAATAAATCATTTCCTTTCATCTTCAGGAACAGTGTGTTGTCAATTCTTCTTCTTGAAAATCTATTTTTAAGCAGGAACCCTAATAACCTCTCGTACCAAGCTCTAGGTGCTTGTTTCAGTCCATAGAGCGCCTTATCAAGTTTGTATACATGATCAGGAAATTCACAGTTTAAGAAACCTGGAGGCTGTACCACGTAGACTTCTTCATTCAGATATCCATTCAAGAATGCACTCTTCACATCCATCTAATATAATATAAACTCCATGTACGTAGCAAAGGCAATCAACATTCTTATGGCTTCCATCCTAGCTACTGGTGCAAAGGTCTCATCATAATCAATTTCTTCCTTTTGACTGTATCCTTGGACTACCAGCCTAGCTTTATTTCTTATCACTATACCATGTTTATCCAGTTTATTCCTGAACACCAATTTAGTTCCAGTAATTGATCTGTCCTTTGGCTTAGGAACTAAATGCCAAACTTTGCTTCTTTCAAACTGATGAAGTTCATCCTGCATAGTTAAGACCCAATCTGGATCTTCCAAGGCTTCCTTTACATTCTTTGGTTCCATAGAGGATAGGAAGGCAAAGAATGCACATATGTTTTTCAGTGCAGATCTAGTCATTATCTCAGTATCTAACTCAGATAACACGTTCTCCAGATGGTGAGATCTTTGATGTTTCCATGGTCGAGGTTGTATGTGATGAGAAGAACATTCAGTGACAGCTTGAGTGGGTTCTTCCAGATCATTTGATTCATCGTCCTTATCAGTTGTTCCCCCTGACATGTTGACTCCTTGTTCCCTTTGAGTTAAATTTCCATCCTCTACAACAGGTTCCTCCTTTTTCTCTGAGATCTCAGTGTTATCTGTACAATCTTCTCGAGCAAGACCAATGGCCTGATCATCCACTTTCTTTTCAGCAATTTCCTTGTCTTGGTTCCATAGAGGATAGGAAGGCAAAGAATGCACATATGTTTTTCAGTGCAGATCTAGTCATTATCTCAGTATCTAACTCAGATAACACGTTCTCCAGATGGTGAGATCTTTGATGTTTCCATGGTCGAGGTTGTATGTGATGAGAAGAACATTCAGTTACAGCTTGAGTGGGTTCTTCCAGATCATTTGATTCATCGTCCTTATCAGTTCTTCCCCCTGACATGTTGACTCCTTATTCCCTTTGAGTTAAATTTCCATCCTCTACAACAGGTTCCTCCTTTTTCTCTGAGATCTCAGTGTTATCTGTACAATCTTCTCGAGCAAGACCAATGGCCTGATCATCCACTTTCTTTTCAGCAATTTCCTTGTCTGACTCATCAAACACCACATGTATGCTCTCCTCCGCCGTTTGTGTTCTTTTGTTGAACACTTTATAAGAGTTGCTTAGGGTAGAATACCCAAGAAATATTGCCTCATCACTTCTTGCATCAAATTTTCTCAATGGTTCATTGTCGTTGTTGTGGATAAAGCATTTACACCCAAAAGGCCTCAGATGTGCAATATTTGGTTTCCTTCTCCTGAGAAATTCATAGGGGTCTTGTCAAGAATGGCTATTATGGAATACCTGTTCAGCAAGTAACATGCAGTGTTTATAGCTTCAGCCTAAAAATTTCTTGCAAGACCACTTGATAGCAGCATGGTTCTTGCCATATCCTCCAGAGACCTGTTCTTCCTTTCAACTACTCCATTTTGCTGTGGAGTTCTTGGTGCTGAGAAATTATGATCAATATTGTGTTTCGTACAATACTCAGAGAATTTTATGTTTTCGAACTCCGTGCGTGGTCAGATCTGATACTGACCAGTTCTAGACTCAACCTTTTCTGCACAACTCCGGCCCAATCTTTGAAGCTATCAAAAGCTTCATCTTTAGATACCAAGAACAAGGTCCATGTATACCTTGAGTAATCATCAACTATCACGAATACAAACCTCTTTCCTCCCCTGCTTCTGACTCTCATGGATCCACATAGATCCATATGTATTAACTCCAGTGGCTTTGACGTACTTACCACCTTTTTGGATTTAAAGGATGATCTCACATATTTTCTTTTAACACAAGCATCACACATCTTGATGTTTTCAAATTTCTTGTTTGGCAATCCACGAACAAGTTCCTTCGATGCTAACTTGTTGAGTTGTGACAAACTGGCATGTCCCATTCTTTTGTGCCACAGCTGAGAATCAATCTCTTAGACATTCAAGCAGGTTAAATTATTTTCAAGCAGTGATCTCAGTGATGCTTTATACACATTATTTACCTTTTTTCCTTCCATGACGATCTCTCCACTCTGTAGGTTCTTCACAGTACATCCTACAAATGAGAAGCTAACTTCATTTCCTCTGTCGCACAGTTGAGATATACTCAACAAATTGTGCCTGAGACCATCAACACAATATACATTTTCAATTGCATGATATAAGGATCTCCCAACTTTTCGGATTCCCACAATCTGACCACTCTTTCCTCCACCGAAGGCTACACTGCCTCCTTGAAATGCTGCGAGTGAGAGAAAGTTTCTTCTGTCTCCAATCATGTGCCTTGAACAACCACTGTCAAGAATCCAGCTTGGGTTATTCACTCTCACTCCAGCCTGCAAAACAAATCAAGGGTTAGTTTTTGGAACCCAGACAAGCTTGGGTCCTTTCTTATAAGAAAATGGATAAATCAAATCTTTCTAGCCCATTCAGGTAAAGTACTCCTCTTGTTTTTGGTCTTTGCCTTGCTTGCATCCATGCACCTTTGTCTGTAATGCATAGTTTTGCCACAGAAGGTACACAACATGTTACCAGGAAAACCCACATACTTACCCTTGGGATTATATGAAGGCGAGGGTTTCCTGAATCCTAGCCCTTGTTTTCCTTTGTTTTGGTTTTCAAGAACCCAGTTCATTGCCTCAGAGGATTTATTCCATTTTTTAAATCTGGTAAGCTCATAGTCAGTTTTTTCAAACTTTTGTTTGAGAACCCTATTTTTCTCAATTTCCTGATACAAGATCTCATTTCTTCTTTTGAGCTCATCTTCAAGAAAAGTTTGAACTTCACTGATTACTTGCTTACCATTAACACTTTTCTTTAACTGATTTAATTCAATTTCAAGTTTTGAGATCTTAGAGTTTGACACAAGAGCCTGCCCTTTCAGAAGAGCACTAATTTCTTCAAGTTCAACATTTTGCTCTTGAAAACCCTTGTGTCTTGCTCTTAGATCACTTACTTTCTCAGCTTTTACCTTTTCATAACCCTCAATTAAGGTGGCAATTATTAAAATCAGATTTTCAGTTGAGTATGTGTGCATATTTTCTTTTAGTTCAGAGACATGCCTCAGCTGAATGAGCAGCTTCTTCTCCATCAGTTGCCATGAGGGCGGATTTCTTCTTCTGGTCATCTTCAGTGTAGATCTCTTTCAACTTCTCCTAAATTTCTTTGGCAGACTTGTACTCCAGCACCTTTGCTAGTACATCAGTCGTCATCTTTTTTATCAAGTATAACACAATTTTGGCATTTGCTTGCAGCCAATCCAGATCTTGAGGATCGAGTTCTTCTACCAGCTTTGGAACCAAGGATCCATTTGCTACTCTCTTCACAGGTACATGAGATCCTCGTTCACAATTAACCAGAGACTGTAATCCATCGCTGGATGGTCGACTATGTTCTTTCTACCAGTGTTTTCTTTGTTGTTCCTTTTGAACCCCTTGAACTTTCCCAGATTAAACTTCTGCCTCAAGGCACTAACCATAGTAGCTTCAACTGATTGCAAGTCAACATACTCCTTAGGTTCCTCAGTTGCTTCAAGTGCAAGAGTTTTATCCTTCTTGAGTACTGATTTACTCTTTGATTCCTCATCATTTTATGTGTTTTCAAGCTTCCAACCAGTTCTTCAAGTTTGGTAGACCTAAGAGGTTTGGACTCAATGATAGCAGTCATTTTGGGTTCCCAGACGTCAGGAAGTACATTCAGAACCTTGTCCTCCATTTCAACTTTTGGCAACTCCATATCTAGAGACCTCATCTCGTTTGTGATAATAGTCAACCTTGTCATCATGTCTTGTATTGACTCCTTCTCTCCCATGGTGAACAACTCAAATTATCTTTTTAACATTCTTCTCTTAGAATCCTTAACTTCAGTAGTTTCTTCATGCGCGACTTCTAGGGCATCCCAAATTTCTTTAGCTATCTTATAAGATGAAACTCTATTGAACTCTTCAAAACCAAGCCCACAGATTACCAATCGTTTGCGTTGTGGTTCTTTTCAACCATCTTGTAGTCAGCCTCATTGAACTCCTCTTTTGTTTTGGGTTCTTCTCGAGCAACGGCTTCTTCGCCAACAACTTTGGTCGGTATCAAATTTCCTTTAGACACAATCAACCAGAGTTGATAATCTTCCGCACAAATATAGATTTCCATTCTATTCTTCCACCAAGCGTAGTTCTGCCCATTAGTGGGGGCCTCAGAACTGACTGTCCTTCAGTGATAGTAGGTGGTGCACTCATGATTAGATCATTCTCAAAGTGTTAGCCTAAAGCGAGAAGACCTGCTCTGATACCACTTATTATACTCTAAGCACCTATTATGGATACTAGAAGGGGGGTTGAATAGTGTCCTCCGTTTTTCGTTGAAGAACCAGACTCTTAACGATTAGAACCTTGTCCTTGTCACAACTGCTTTCACGACAATATACTGCAACACACAAACTGCAACCTTAAAGAACACGGGATTTTTACGTAGAAAACTCCTTGCTCAAGGGAGAAAAACCACGACACACACTCTAGGATTTTAGAATCAATTCACTAACACAACGAGCAAGTTTTAGATTACAAAACTCTGTAACCAAGGGACTATACTATAGACCCTAATCACTCAAAAAGCTAAACTCTAGCTTTTACAAAGTAATCACTCAAGATTCACCTATTACAGTTGCTTCTAAACTACGCATATAGGTAAAATAGATTTAGCACAAAACAATGACAACTCTACTAAAGAACCTAGACAGAATATCTAAGTCGAACTCTTTATTCTTCACCAGTTGTCTTCAGCAGTTAAGTCACTTTGAAAGTTATTGGATCGCCTTTTAATTGCTCTCGACTCTCGTAGTGAATAACCATCTTCGGCTGCATCAAATACTAGCTTTTATAAGGACTTGGTAACCCTAGTAGTATTCCACAAGGAAAACTTGCAAATATGGCAAGTCAAGATTTCCTCCGAACCTTTCCTTGTTTAGTTCCAATTCTTATTCATACTTCAAAGACACAGTCACAACACAACTTCTTTTAGCTGACTAGGATGCACAATAGTTCACGCGCCACTATTCCTAGTTTGCATGGATTTACACTCAATAATATTTTCGATCAGTCATGCCCTTCTTCATAAGGACCAAGTTCTCCTCCAGAACTGCTCGGTCTTTCGTTTGTCATACTTCAAAACATTCAGCTCAACACCATCCATATTAATATGCGAGGTATAGTTTATTTTAATTTCAAGTTCTAGTTTTTTTTTTTTTTTTTTTTTTTTTTTTTGCTATTAGAAGTATTTTAATGGTCACCCACCCACCACTTTGGTCGTTGTTTTTATTTTTCTGGTGGTTTTACCATTGTTAAGTTCTGAAAAGTAAAATTTTCCTAGTTTTAAAGACCTTTGTTTTTATTATATCATTAATTATTAATTAAATTAGTCACTAGTACCTAGTAGTCTCTTTGCTTAAAATGAAGCACAATTTGAGTCGAAACCTGAAAATTAAAAGTTAAAAACCCTTGCAACTGGTGATTTTGAATTGCTATCAAATACGCGTGACTGAAAATCTTTTAAAACTAATGGTCTTTTAATGTCATAATATCTGTATGATTAATTTTTATTTTTATTAAAAAACAGTATAATGAAAAACTTAAAGTTAACAATTGTCATTCTTTTATATATAATGAAATAATAAGAAAATAGCATAATTATCTGCCGTTGTTTAAGATAATTTTTTTATACAATATTTCGAGATGCATTTAAAACTAAAAATTACAATATAATTCTTCCTAAATTCTTCCTTCTTAACCATTTTTTCTTTTTCCAAATTAACAAAACAATACTTTGTTTCTCCGTATTCATCCATCTTTAATCAAAAATCTCGAGTTTGAGCTTCATGAATTAAAAAAGTCATCGTGGAGTACTTTCTCAAATTAATCAGGGCTACAATGCGTGTGTTTACACCGAGCGAGAAACTAAAAATATTTATTTCTGTTTATTCTGGTCAAATAAAAAACAGTTAGAGGGTTAAGCTTGTCATTTGATAAACCCCACAAAGGTAGTTAATCACAACACTCAAACTCCAACTTCCTTTAACTACAATGTGAAGCATCAAAGTGATCACCACCAACTCCACAAACATGGCAGTGACTGATTTTTTTGCCGGAGAAATAGCCACTGAACTTATAAAACATCTTATAGCCATAGTAAGAAAATCCACTTTTTGCAGGTCAAGTGCTGAGCAACTCATCGAAGATATTAATGGTCTTCTCCCAATTATTCAAGAAATCAAACGAACTGGTGTTGAACTTCCTCAAGAACGTCAGCGTCAGCTCGATGATTTCTCCAAGATTCTTCAAGATGGTTATGAACTTGCCGGAAAGGTTCTCAACTCTGGTCGGTGGAACATGTACAGGTGATCATTTCATCTAAAAGCTTAACCTGTTACATAGAACGCGCACTTTTAATTATATTATGTTTTAATATACTCTCATGTGTGAGCTTGATTCTTTTTTCACATACTGAATGCCCCTTTCGTTTGCTCTAGTAACATGTTGAATTGTGCGACGAGCTCATTTAAAAATTTTCTATCCTTTTTACAGACCAAATGCGTGAGAATATTTTTGATCTTGGGGTTGTGTTAAATTTGAACCCTTTTGTGGTTGCTCTGATACCATGTTGAATTGTGCGACAATCTCCTTTGAAAGATTAAGCTGTTAGATTTCTAATTACGTAATTATATTATGTTTCAATAACAGGAACTTGCAGCTGGCTAGGAAGATGGAGAGGCTTGAGAAAAGAGTAGGGAGGTTTATGCAAGTTACAATGCAAGCACATGTACTAGCTGATGTTCATCATGTTAGGTTTAATATGGATCAAAGATTTGATGTGCTTGAGCATAGGCTTAAAGCTATAAAAATTGGAGTTGACGATGGTGGTGGTGGTCGTGGAGGTGGGTGTTTAGGGGAAGCTGTGAAAAGGATGGAAGAAGATGAGAAATGGTTTGAAGATAGTTTTGTAAGCTTAGGTGTTGGGCTTGAATTGGGGAAGAGGAAAGTGAAGGAGATGCTAATGGGTAAAGAAGATAGGGGTGTGTTTGAAATTTGTGGAATTGGTGGTAGTGGCAAAACTACCTTGGCTAAAGAAATTTGTAAAGATGATCAAATTAAAAGTTAGTAATCACAAAATTAGTTTCTCATTTGAGTCATTTTTCTTTGTTTATTACTCTTTGTGTTGCCGATTAAACGGAGGAACTAAAAAGGAGAAAACTTTATTGGCTATAAGACACTTGATTCCAGCTTCATTCAGTCATATTCAATTTTGCATGTGAATGGCTCAATCCAATAACAAGAGTTATTGACAAGACTGCAGTCTAAAATGGTCATGTTTACTTTCCAGGTTATTTCAAGGACAGGATTTTCTTTTTCACAGTTTCTCAATCTCCAAATGTGGAGCAATTAAGGAGAACTATTTGGGAAAAGATATCGGGGTGTAATCTCCACGGTTATGGATATGGGGAGATGTTACCCCAATGGAACCTACAGTACCAATGGAATGTGAAATCTGCATTCCCTACACTCGTGATTCTTGATGATGTTTGGTCCCTCTCTTCGCTAGAGCCACTAATTTTCAAGATCCCTGGCTGCAAGATCCTGGTTGTTTCGCGCATCAAGTTCCCTCCATCGGTTATTGACTCTATTTATGATTTAGAGCTGTTATGGGAAGATGAAGCTATGTCCTTATTTTGCCATTTTGCTTTCGGACGCAATTCCATTCCGTATGGTTTCAATCAAAAGCTTGTCAAAGAGGTACATATATAGTAATTTGTTTTTGACAACATATCCTTTTTCTTTGCAAAAACTTCTAGTTCTACTTGAGCATTAAGCAAAATAAACTGAAGCTTCTGGATTGTTAGGTTGTGGAGGAATGTGAAGGGCTTCCTTTGGCTCTTAAGGTCATTGGATCTTCATTAAAGGGAAAGCCTGAAATGTTCTGGACAAGTGCAAAAAACCGATTGTCACAAAGCCAACCTGTCTGCGAATCTCACGAGCTGCAGTTGCTTGAGCGAATGAAGTTGAGTATAGATTATTTGCCTGCAAAGGTGAGAGAGTGTTTCTTGGACTTGGGTGCCTTCCCAGAAGACAAAAGGATTCCTCTTGATGTTCTAATTAACATGTGGGTGGAGCTACATGATATTGATGAGGAAGAGGCTTTTCACATTCTTGTTGAACTTTCAGACAAAAATCTTCTAAATCTAGTCAAAGATGCACGGTAAGTAGGGAACTCAAATCTTCTCGAACTTTCTTTTAATTTTTGTATTTAGAAAGTGAATTGTTATGAAAAAATCCAATATGTTGAAAGACTCCATTGTGTTGTTTATGTTGTAGAGCTGGAGACATGTACACCAGTTACTATGAGATATCAGTGTTTCAGCATGATGTCTTGCGAGACCTAGCAATTCATATGAGCAACCGTGAAGTTGTAAATCGGAGAAGGCGATTGGTCATGCCTAGAAGAGATACAAGGTTGCCTAGAGAATGGGAAAGAAATGTGGATGAACCTTTCGGTGCACGAGTCATTTCTGTGCATACAGGTATTAACTGCTTATATAGCTTAAAATGGCAGTTGGTCTTTGCTGTACAGACAGAAATCTTTAATTCTTTCTTTTTGATGCAGATCAAATGAGAGAAATGGACTGGTTCAGAATGGATTGCCCGAAAGCTGAAGTACTGATTCTCAATTTTTCATCATCTGAATACTTCTTGCCTTCTTTCCTGGACAACATGCCGAAGCTAAGGGCATTGATAGTAATAAACTATAGTGTCTCCAGTGCAGTTCTTGATAACACGTCTGTCTTTAGTAATTTAACCAACTTACGAAGCCTTTGGTTCGAGAAGATATCTGTAACTCATTTGTCTGACTCCACAATTCCTCTCATTAACTTGCGAAAAATATCTCTAGTACTTTGTGACATGAAAAACAACCTAGATCAATCAATTGTAGATCTCCCTGGTTTGTTCCCTCAGCTCACAGAGTTCACAATGGATCACTGCATCAACCTGAATAAGCTGCCATCAAGTATTTGCCAGTTGCAAAAGCTCAGAAGTCTTAGTATCACTAATTGTGATAGTCTTTATGAACTTCCATCCAATTTAGGTGAATTACAAGCGCTACAAGTTCTAAGGATATATGCGTGCCCACATCTGAAAAGGCTACCCCCAGGAATTGGTCATCTGGTTAACTTGAAGTATCTCGACATTTCACAATGTGTCGGTTTGAGATGTCTACCTGAGGCCATTGGGTGCTGTAGAAACTTGGAGAAAATCGATATGCGAGAGTGCCCTCAAATTGAGAGTTTGCCAAGCTCTCTAGCCTTCCTTGAATCGCTACGTTGTGTAATTTGTGACAATGATGTTTTTTGTCAATGGAAAGATGTTGAGAAGGCTGTACCAGGTCTCTGTGTACAAGTAGCTGAGGAATGCTTTACTCTTGACTGGCTTTCTCAGTAGTCACTAGTCAGTTCTCTTATCCTCTTTTTTCCCTTTACTTGGGATTTTTCTGTGTAAATGTATAACTTTTTTTAGGCCAATAGGAATATATTTGGAAGATTGTATCAGATCGGTGCCTGCAGTTTCTGAGTGCTCTTGTGGCTCTCTCAGCAGTCAGTTTTCCAGTTCTGTACTTTCTTGGGGTTCCTCTCATGTATATAGGCCATAGAATATGTAAATAACTGGATGGACTGTGTCTCTACAGTCTTTCTTTTCCTGGAATTAAGGGTTTATTGTTGGAAACATGCTACACAAGAATGTTTCTGTGACATTTGTTTGCTTAGCTCTTCCTAGCTTTACTGTCTTTTGAGGCAACTCTAGCCAGACTTAAGTGTGACAATGAGTTTTAACGCTTCTGCACTGATCATGTATACTATATTTACATCATCAGGTTATAATTTAGCTAAGCAGAATAACTCATCAGCAGTGATTACAACCACGGTTTCACAGAGACCCATAACGTCTAAATTTTGAATATACCCCGACGTGTTGATTCTTATATTGCTGTTATGATGAAGAAACTGATGCCAAGAAAATAAACATGAATCAATTGAGTGGTATTAGGGAACAAGGCAATTGAAAAGTCATTGACACCATAGCAGGAATGGATTCTTGAGAGTGATAGTAACTGATAACCAAAAAAACAATACGGGTTCATGAACCAAATATGAAAATTGAAGTAAACGTGTGGACCCTTTGCACATCATAATCACTGAAAATGTGATGGTAATTACCAATATTTAATATGAGATTCATGGAACCAAACACAAAGTAAAAGCAAATGTAGGGACCCTTTTGCTAGTTATCTCAGTGTCATCCTTCGGGTGATTGGGAAAGAAGTCAGGTTTGTTAAAAGAATTTCATATATTTTCCACCAAAATTTGGTAGTGTTCACACCCAACATTTTGCTTTCAAAGAGTTTCTTGACCCTAAGACTTTGAAAAAAATGTCGTTTCAGATGAGCACTACTTTGTGACATCCTTTTCTTATAGGCAGGCAGCAGGACCACAGAATCATCATTTGAGGATATTTTCTCAAGACCCTTTTCCTTAAATACAAAAACTTTACTTAGTAACAAGAGAAATATGAAGATAAAATGGTAAATAATTGCCAGGGTTTTACTAATGGCTAGGACTCATCAAAACTTTGCAGGCCTCAAATGCCTGATGTTTACAAATTCCATGTGACACGTGACATGAATCGATGTTAAATTGAGAAAATGAGCCAAGTTGTGAACAAAGGAGAAAATTTGTCATACACCTGAATACAAAGTCAGTCATATACATGGATATGGATGTATAAGTTATCACAGAAACCTACTTGGGATATACTCATTAATTCTAAGAGGGTAACTATAGAATTCATCATTTCTACTATCTCCCTTCCTCCTCTGGAAGGGAACTAACCAAGGAACACCTCTGTCATCAACCGAATGCCTTGCTTCGAGCGTGTTGTCTACAAATGTCCCGACTATAGTTGCAACAGTGGGAGGTGATGAGAAGATTGTGTTCAATATGTCATTGAACTGCAAGAAACATTGAAGAAAGTTAAGTTTGACAAGGGTTTTAAGCTTTATGCACTAATGACGTAAAAAAAATCTGTACAATCAGGACACTTATGTTACGAGTAAATCTTTATGATAACCATCAATGGTAAATATGGTAAAGATGGTAATTAAGCTGCAATTATAGGTGAACTACACAAGTAGTGTAAAATATTTACTGTCAATGCTTATAACTTAAATCCATCATAATATGCGTATGCACAAATCATGAGGGGGGAAGGGCGGGTTGTGCCAAGTTATGTTTCTTACCCATCCAGCTGGAGTTCTAACAGGTCCATGCCCAGCGATATCCGTGTTCATCACAAAGTATTGGGGTATAGATATACCGAGGAATAGAGATATTCCCAGTACGTATATATTCCGCATGGAATTTTTGTTTGCAAATTGGATGAAGGAAACACCAATAGCAGCTGCAGCAATTTTTTTCCTTCTTAAGATTCTGTTAAATGGAACAATGAGAAGATCAAAAAGCTAAGGGAAAGAAGCACTCACCAACTATACCATATAAGATGCAGTAGATAGCTGCAAATATGGGCAAAGGAATTTGAGCAAAGAATGCTCCAAATTTTCCTGGATGATAACAACTTATGTTAGTCTTGTTACTTGCAAAACATAGTTTGGATGTGGGGAAGAGAGGGAATGAGAGAATGAGTCGAACCAAATATAGAGAAGAAGATCATGAAACCAGTAGAAATCTGAACAACTCTTCTACTCCCAACACGAGTCAGTCCCAGAAGCCCGACATTTTCGCTGCAGTTTTATATCAGCCATGAATTAGGAGTGAAACCACAACAGTAAACCAAGAGGGCGCATGGAGAAGAAAGATCCTTCCTCTGCATAGGACTATGGTCTGATGGTACTTCTTGGAAGATATTGTTACAAAAAGAAGTATTCAAATTGGTTTCGCAAGGGAGAAGAGAAAAAGTTGCTACGACGAAGAAGATTCATCTGTAATGCTCCTGTTGTGTTTCCAAGAGCATTTTGCAGGATTACAGCAGGTTGAACATGTTTAACAAATCCACTATCTTAACTTAAAAGATTTGGAAAATTTAAGTTCCCTTGTGGCACAAGCATATACATAAGTGCCCAGATATTATGTAGTGTAAAAGAATTGATGCAAAAACATTTTTAACTGAAAAGCATGCCATCGACACTATTTATCAACTGAAGCAGAAAATGCTTTGCATTAAATCCAACATAGAAACAACGCTTACACAGATGCTGTAGTACCAACAACAGCACCAAAGAACCCATCAAAGAGCTGTCCTAGACCCTGGACAAGAAGCAGAGCACAGTCAACCACTTTCTGATGCTAAGAATTTATCAGAGGGCAAATAGACAGAAACTCGTATAATAGAATTTAAAAGGCATTGCCGAATCACTTGGTGGATGTCGTCGCACCTGTAGGCCAATGCTTCTACTCACAACATGTGCTGGAGGCGGTGTCGCCCCTGCAAGCCTTGAAGCAGCATAAAAAGTTCCAGTTGACTGCAAATAAATATCTGAGGTAAATTTAAAAGAAATCTTAATGACAGTAATTTCTTTAAATCTTTACACAAACAAAGTTACAGCAGGAAATTCAATCAATGGTAGTCACCATACTCTGTTTGCTTTGTGATTATTAATATCAATGCAATATTTTAAAGGTGAAAAACTGCATTAGCCCCAATCCAATCCGAAATAATTTCTTAAACCGCAGGTGGATTAACAACTTCTAGCAGTTACTAACTTGATTAGACATATTGTTCTATTCCCTCTTCAACTAAAATGACAAAAAAGGAATTCTTTCTTTACTTAATGCTTCTATATCTTTTTATGGTAAGAATACTTTAATTCATGGATCTTCCCAAAAAAGAAAAAAAAAAAAAACTCAGAATGTAATGCAGAACAACCCCTCCAACCCCCCCCCCCCCCAACCCCCCCCCCCCCCACATCCCCACCACACACACCCTTTTCAAGGAGAATTGTTTAAGCACTGTAGTAATCAAACTGCTATCAAGGCATTCCCACAGGTCAATAGAGAAAAAAAAAGTGCTATAAAATCTCCACGGGCCAAGAATTAGTTTACTCTAGACCCATAAATTGTCAATAGAATCAAATATTAATAGTAATACTTCAACAACCAAATTTGCAAAGACTGGCAATAACTAAATCTAATGAAATTGACAAGTGAACCTCTGCTGCCGAGACAAGTGCAGCACCCATCATTCCAAAAACATGGCTGGCTCTGAATATGGGAGTCCCCCATTGGAAAGGGTAAGGGACTTTGATCCTACATGCAACCAAACATACATGTCAAGAAGAAGATAGTAGCTGAATGACATTATCATCATTGTATCAAGTTGAGTACCATGGAGCTGATGACAAGAGGAACGATCGGTCAATTCGGCAGCTCAACTCAGTTCGCTCCTTCACATGGTTGTAAGCACCGGCAACAGTAAGAATAGCAGCAAAAGCCCAGATAAGCCCAATGCAGAGGAGCAAAGCAAACCTTTCAAGGATGGATTGGGCAACCGGATGAACACGTTGCATATACTGCAGATGACTTGACCAACATTACAATCTTCCAATAATTTGAAAGAATTATCAGTAGAAAATTAATCAGTCAAATAATGTATTACCTGCTGGGAAATGACAAGTAGAATTAGCATGGGTAGGCCAATCTCTATACAATCACCTACCTGATCAAATCATATAAATCATTCGAAAATTGGATGAAGTCAATGCAACTCTTCGATTTCAAGCACTTCCAAGAAATGAAGCTTTGGAAAATTTGGAATAATACCTGAGGAAAGCCCCTACCAAACAAACCAAGACCTACAACACAGACGAGTGGCGTAATAACAATAGGACTGAAAAACCTGTAAGCAAGAAGAAGGATTGCGTGTCATTCCTCAAAAGGAGAAAGTGACAAAATAATGGAACATAATGGGAAGGTAGTCGAAAGACGAACAGTTCCGAGGCTCTAAGAACAAATGGTCCTTATAACAAACATTTAGAAGCAGAAAACACAACTTACTTTGTAAGATTTCCCCATACTTGGCCATATCCAAGTATTATGTTGATAAAGGAAGACACTATAAGCGACCCTTGAATAGCTCTCATAGTGTGCTGGAATCTCTATAAGCGACAATAAAAGGGTAATGCATCAGAAATGCCAGCAACAATTATGCAACATCCATGGCTCTGTGTGCACTCACAAAGCCAAAGTTGGGTGTTTCCAGAGTGGTGAGCATTGATAACATCATGTTAACAATACAACTCCCCAAACTAATATCAGTGCTGGATATCAAGTAGATTGCACAACTATAATACCTAAACAGTAAACTTCATTTACCTCATGCTCACTCCTAAAATTACTATCAGAGAGATCATTAATGACCGATAGGGCTGATATAATGTAAGCAAACGACGGACCCATCACAGTTGGAAGCCTTGTGCCAAAAAGCGTTTGCAAAAGAGTATTGACTCCTGATGTGAAGAGCAAAGACTGGATAACTCGAGCTTTGTCGCCCTGCTCACAAAGTAAAAAAGTTTAGGATGTCAATATTACATAGAGATACTATCTCAATTCTGAACAAGGGACTACTAGAGATATACCGGACCCCCACCCATCTGAGGTACCAGCACGGTGGCAACCATTACTGTAGTTCCAAGCATAACAATGTAGTGTTGGAAAGCTAGTAACACAGTTTGTGCTGCAAAATATGGAATCATGCAACTGATTAGAGAAGAAGAGATCCACACAATAGTTAGCTCCCAGAATTTCGCAACTCATTTATCAGAGGTGGGAACTTGAACACCCAAAAAAAAAAAAAAATCATTTTGGCCACTGTTCTCTAAATCCTTAAATTTTCTTTGTTTTATAAAAAAACGCGAAATTCCAATTTACAGGAAGAAGAAAAAAGAACAAGCGCTGCGCAGCAACTATTACTAGAAGTGATCTAATGCCACTATCACATTATCCATGAGAGTTTCAAAATTCCATCAAGTGTCAGTCTAATTTCCTTCAAGTTGGCCACGTGCAGCATAAACAAGGAACTGTAAACCGGCTCTTCTTGCTTGATATGCAGACCTTCTTTGCTCTATCAAAAGTATATCTGGGCGGATGATATAACACAAGAATTGTCCTTTTGCTGAATAGCAGGAGATGTTGAGGCAACCTTGCAAGAAGATTGTTTGCCTTTACCAGAACAACTGCACATAATTTCAGTCATTCCATGGAGAGACTCCAGCTCCTTTTGGTGGAGAATTTTACTGTACGAATGCAATGTTCATATTTATGCCACGCCTATGTCACGTGGCACCTTTCATATGTCAGTATCTTAAACAAGAAGTTCAACACCACTCAGCTCCCCATAAACCGTTTGTTCTTAGTCTTCAGATGAACAGCTTCCCCAAGAAAAAAGGGAACATGTAACGGAAGCATTTTTACTCGGAGCAAGCTCAACTCCTAACTGGTGAGCTTTCCAAAGTCACCATGCATAATTTGAATTTGATTCCTTCACCAGATCGTTGTCATAAAAGCATAACCATCAACTGACTCACATGAAGGGACCTTTACATAGTCTTGGACATTTTAGAAGTTAGATTGAATTTGAAATGAGTAAATTTTGCATAGACCTTTCCTTTTGACAAGTGGCCGAAGTAAATTCTGCTGAATTTGTCTCTTCTTCTATCTCCATCCTTTCAACTACTCACAGTAATCAGCTTACACATGATAAGCTTAACCCATGATAATGCACATGCACTATTGATTATTGAGTCATAAACTAGAACTCACCACCCTGAGTCTCCTTGTTAAACTACAACTCACATTCTCCTAGAAACATAGCATTGGCTCAACAGGCAACAATATTGCAGTACTTTGATCAATCAATCCCATTCCACTGTTACAGCCCCGGAGGAAACCTCCAATTTGAACTCCAATGAGCTTATTCTCCCTCATTGGAAGGAAACATAGCTGTAACTTTATATTCTCCAATTTACTTTATACAGTTGTGTCCATGCCAGCTTGCACAGACCTTCACTATTCCACTATACGCCTGCTACATTCCACCAGCATAGGTTATGGGTCTGCATACCACAGCTTAGGCAGACTTCCATCCTCGTCTTTCACAGCTTTCAGCCACTTCATTGACCGCTGAGACACACCCTTGACTATTCATTCATTATCTCTTTTTCATGATTGCCTCAGGATAAGAGCAACATGTAGATCTTACATTGAATTAGTATTGAATCTCTGCCAATCTTAACCCCCAACTACCTCCCAACCCCCCCCCCCCCCCCCCCCCAAAAAAAAGAAAAAAATGCTTGAAAATAGCTTAATTATCTTAAAAATAACAATACCACACAAACTCCAAAAGTCAGAAAACTTTAACATGGATATTTACAGCATAAAGCCTGAACCTTTTACTAGTATATTCTTGTTCAACCTTTTTCATTGAAAAGTAGATTTTTGTTCAACTAAAACAATTAATTCAATAACAATACTTTTAAGATTTCAAAATCCACCCCAACCAAGAAAGTAAAAACACACACTTTACACATAAAAAAAGTATCAAAACTTCATCTTTATCTTTTCTTTTAGTGGTATGCTTACTATAAATAGTAACAAAGAGAGAAAGAAATATGTACTAACGCCAAGAAGGATTAGAGTGTATGCAATAATGAAGCTGAAGAAGTTGTTCTGCAGGTGGAAACAGTGGTCCTCTAGCAGAACCAAGTGGCATTGCTGGTGGCGCCGCCGCTTGTGGAGGCGGTTGCTGGTGGTTGTGGTTGTGGTTGTGGTTGTGGTGGTCATGATTGTGAGTTTCCCCCATCAAATCGTTCTCTCTTTCAGCTTACTCTCTATACTTCTGTATCCAAAAAACACAAAATGGGGTTTAAAGATTTCACCAATACTACTTTATATCTTCAATTTATGTGGTGGTGTTTAACAACGATGTAATACTATTACTAACTCAACTCTTTAATTAACTTAGATTTCAAGAATCAGCACCGACATGACACTAGTAGAAAATAAGGAAAGTACAGTACTTACTGTATGATGCAACTAAATTTGGAAATAAAGTAATCTTGAGCTTTGAGTGTGTTGACACTTTAAAAATAATATACTTTATTTCACTTTAAATTTGAAATACCCTGATGAGATTGACATTAAGTTCTGTAACATGCTATAATTCTTGCGTTTCACTTTATATGACGTGTTTAATTTAGCACAAAATTTTAATTAAAATATTTGATAATTGTAAATTATTTCTTAAAGTTAATTTATTACTAATTATAGACAAATATCACATATATTGAGACGATGAGATTAAAACCACATATAAAATAACAAGTTGGTGTATAAAGTATTTATGTTCATACAGGATTAAAGATATGACCGAACATTAAAGGGTGTAATAGTCACAATTTATCTTAATACAAATATATACTCGAAAAGCCTAAAGTATTCTCTGTAGTGTTTATAATATTTGTGATATTTTGTTATGCTTCTGACATGGTGAAAGTGAGAGAAGATAAGAGATAAAACAGAAGGGGCCAAAAAGAGGAGGGAGAAAAGATTAGTTTGATTACGTTAACGTAAACTGTGTTAAGGTTTTTTGAGAGTTTCGAGGAACATAACGTATGGCATGGAAGAAAGGGGGGGTATGGGGGTAGGGGACTACCTCGTGGGTCCACGAATTTCAATGTGCTAACTTATAAATATCACCTTCACCTCTTCTATCAATTACAACTTTGACATTCTTCATTTTTGTTTTTGGTTCTGAATTGAAATAATTTATTGCATTCCAATTAAATAAATAAATGCATGATATAAGCAAGTAGGAGTAATAGCAAAGAAATAAACTTAATTGAGTTCTACCAAAAAAGAATATGGTTGGATAGATACGATCCCTCCATCGAATACAAAAAATTTTGAGTTCGAATTTTGAAATAATAAAATTTGGTAAGAAGCGTTTGTTACTTTGCAGAACATACATAATGGGAATTAAATTAATTGGTCCATTGAATTATGATACTTAATGATTATCTCCAAAGAAAAAAATTAGTGAGTTTTAAAATCTTCAACGAAATTTAGCTACCAATTTGTAAATCTTTCAAAAATATAATTTACATATTTAAAATTAATTATTATACACTTACTTGATATTTTTATAGCTAGAAAAATATCATATCAAAAGACGCGTTGACTGTTAAAATAATATTTATAGGTTTAAATAAATTATGACATTGAGAAAATTGTTAGTTTTTTTGAAAAAAATATGAAATGATAAGGAAGTTTGTTGCACTTGGTGCACCTGCGTAAGACACTAGAGGGGGTGAATAGTGTCCTTACCCGATTTTTAAATTCCTAAAACTTGTCTTTAACTTTTATCGCCTAACTTACAAAGAACCAAGTTCCTTGCAAGTTTCACTTATCTCTGAATTTTAAAATTAATGCGGAAATATAAATAACACAGAGATTTTACGTGGAAAAATCCTTGCTCAAGGGATCAAAAACCACGACCCAAACACTTGGGATTTCAACCTTCCACTAAAGGAAAATAGAGCAAGTTTTAGACTACAACGTAATGTAATCAAGGAACTAGACCTCTCTAGTACCTAGAATCTTTCAAGCCACACGTTAGCTTGTCAGGCTGACTCTACTTCACCAAAGAGTAACCTTTACTAATTGCTTCTTAACAAGCTGGTAGATTACAACTCGATAGCCTATAACAAAAACTAAAACAACAGACTTAAACTATGAAACTGCTCCTCCGAAAGGTTCTGCTGCTCAGCCTTTGTTCTTGCATACAATGCCTCTCACAATCTGTTTGTTCTTGATTTGCTCTATTGAGATGTCTTGAGTGCGTAAATCAATTCTAGCCAAATTAACTTGTATTTATAGGGTTTGTCTTAGCCGAATCCATCTAAGCTTCGAACTCCCTTTCCACTTTGGAATCCGTTTCAAATAAGGTTTACCCTTATTGCCTTATTTGAAACTTAAGTTAATTTGCCTTAGTTTCCAATCCTTTTCTACTTAAGAACCGCATTCTATTTCAGCACCGCCACTAGCTTCTTTTTTTCCCGGTAGGATTGAAACTTTGACTCCAGCTGTTCTTGTTCTCCTTCTTCAACTCTAACTCAAATATCCCCGTTGAACAGCTCAGTCTTCTTACTCAACTGTGAACCTTTTCGTAGTCCACTTAGTACCAGGTCCTTCGTCATCCTCAAAACTCATTCTTCAACAAAGTTATCGACATTCATGAGTCGCAGAAGCCTAACAAGGCACATCAAAGTGTGATTGACAAGGGTTGAGATTTAGCGCCGCCGCTCTAGGGTTTATTGGTTCCATCGATTCGGGTAAGAGATTTGAAGGGCTAACTTAAGTGACTGAGTTCTAATATGGTCCATTGATTTATTTGTACAGCTGTACTTAAATATTTCCACACCAGCCTTTGTTAGTTGGTAGTTAGTCCTAGCATCTATATATCCAGTAGCTTGTATAAGAAGCTAGTTAGTTGAGATAATGAAATTTTCAGTTGCTTTCTCATTTTAATGGTGATTTTCTCTCAATGCATCTTACATTTTTACATGGTATCAGAGTTCGGTCTCCGCTCTTTTGATCTGTTGCTGAGTATAACGTTATGTTTCTAGAAGTTTCTAAAACTTTTCATGCAAAATTACAAGATAAATACACATAATTCTTTACATTTTGTAATTTTTCATATATTTTCACTACATTTTAAATCAAAACAGTATAATTCATCGTATTCTACATTGTACATCATATAATTTTGTGAATTTCTGCAACTTTAGCGTACAAATTTCCTGAATCTTCACCTGCAATGGCTAGAGTTTATAGAATCACCTCTATTACATTCGCCCTTCAAATTCGCCTGGAATGATGTTGGTTACACCTGTGTTTGATGGATCTGGGTATGACGCATGGAAGAAATCAGTTCTAATGGCTTTGTTAGCCAAAAACAAGTTAGGGTTTATTGACAATACCTTGAAGTGACCTGCAAATTATGATCATGACCTCAACTGTGGATTCGTTGCAATGACATTGTGTTTGCATGGTTAACAAATTCCCTTTTAAAAGAGATTAAGTCCAGTGTAATTCACACTAAGTCTGCGAGAATTTTACGGAAACAACTTGAGGATTGATAAGGGCAATCGAATTTAGCATAATCTTTTGATTTACATAAGGAACTAATTCATAATGTTCAAGGACCTACTAGTATAGCAGTCTACTTTAATAAGATGAAGGCTATTTGGGATGAAATTGAGAATTTTGATGCTAGAACAACATGTGTATTTGCTGATTGTGTGTGTGGTGCAACTGGGAAAAACTATGCCTCAGAAGAGAGACAGAAATTGGTGCTAACTTCTAATGGGTTTAAATGAATCTTACACTGCTTGCAGAGGTAATATCATGATGATGGATCCCTCTCCATCTGTTGACAGGGCATACTACTTATTTCTTCAAGAGGAAAGACATAGGAACATTCAAATTGCAGGAAATTATCCTAGTGAATCAAGTTCTTTTGTTGCATCTGGGAGTAAGTATCCTCAATATACTGGTTCTAGTAGTTCTTACAATGTACCTGGAACAAAGGTTACACAAGGTCAAGAAAGCTATGACAATGCTAATAACAACAATTCTGTAAATAAAGGAAATCAATCGAGGAATAAGTGGTGTTGTAACTATTGTAGGAATTCAGGTCATACCATAGACTATCGTTTGAAGCTCAAAAGGAACCAGCAGTATGCAAAGGAGGGAAATAATGCTGGCAGGTACCCTCGTGGTATTCAAGGGAATGCAGTCACTTCAGGAGATGCTTTTGGCTAGTGTACACCAGCTACTTCCACATGTTTTTTTAATCTTCATCCATATCAGATTTCCCATCTTATGGATATCCTGCCACAAGTTAAGATTGGTCACAAGCTGTAACAAATTCTGAAGTTGATGTTACTGTCAATTGTGCTGGTACAGTTCTACCTAAGTCACCCACACATACCTATTCTTCAAAACATCACACTTAGATTTTAGACTTAGGGGCATCTGAACATATGTGTTTTGATGATTCTATTATGTTTGACATACAACCTCTACCTCATTCTGTTAATATTAACCTACCTAATTCACAAAAAGTTCAAGTTACACATCCAGGGCAAGTTATTCTTCACATCGATCTGACTTTGGTCAGGGTGCTCTCAGTGCCAACTATTAGATTTAGTCTCCTGTCTGTTCAGAAACTTTGCACACAGTTTAAGTTGGCTCTTACCTTTTCTGCCACTTCATGTTCCTTGCATGGCCCTTCTTTGAAGAGGCCTTTGGCTCTTGGTGAAGCTCAAGCTGGACTTTACCTTTTCTACTCAGTTCATTGCTCTGTTAATCCCCTGTACATAAAATAAAATTATGTCAGTGTTGAGAGACAACTCTGATAGCTCTACTGTTTTGCATACTTTGCCTTCTGTTGCTTCTTGTAAAAATCTTTGGCATGTAAGATTGAGGCATATGCCTTATTCAAGTATGAAATACATTTCCTCTTTACCTACCTCTAATACTAATCCTGATGCTACTCCTTGTGGTATATGTCCCTTAGCCAGGCAACATAAGTTACCTTTTTTTGTCAGCACTTCCTCTACCTTTCATATCGTTGAACTAATTCATATAGACGCATGGGGTCCTTATAAGGTGCCTACACATGATGACTTCAAGTATTTCCTCACAATAGTTGGTAACTATTGTAGAGGTACTTGGACCTATTTGTTAAGTTTCCAAGGGAAGTGCCTTCATTGTTCTATAGTCTTTCATTTCTATGATTGAGAGACAATTTGAAACCAAAGTTAAAAAAGTTAGGCCTGATAATGCCTTGGAATTGGGCAGAAGCATCACAACCGTGGCTTTGATTTCCGCCGAAGGCATAATTCATCAGACTAGCTGTGTTTCTACCCCGCAACAAAATGGAATAGTGAAGAGAAAACACAAACATTTACTAGAAACTAGTAAGGCTCTTTTGTTTCAGTCCAAGGTCCCTTCTCACTGCTACTTTCTTTATCAACATACTCCCCACTAGATTACTAAACTACTCCCTCTGTCCCACTTTGTTTGTCATAGTTCGGATTTCGAGAGTCAAACGAGTTTATCTTTGACCATAATCTTTATATATATTTTTTTAAATATTTTGAGTTGTAATTTATTGTGACCTATAGTACTTTTCATGTAGTTTTCAAATATATAAATTTTATTTAAAAAAATTTAAAGATTTTATATCCTAATCTACGGTTAAATTTAAGAAGTTTGACTCTCAAAACAGTAACTATGACAAACCAAATGGGACAGAGTGAGTACAAGTCTCTCTATGAAGTCTTATTCCACAAACCTCCTAATTATACTTTGCTTAAATGTTTTGGTTGCTTGTGGTTTGCCTCCACCTTACCACAATACAAGAGTAAACTTGATCCCAGGGCTACCCCTTGTGTATTTCTTGGGTATCCCTATGGGAAGAAGGGTTACAAACTTCTAAACCTACAGATTAAAGAACTACTCCCTCCGTTTAAAAAAGGATGAACCTATTTCCTTTTTAGTCTGTTTAAAAAAGAATGACATCTTTCTAAATTTGGAAAGAAATATTCACTTTTACTCATCCCTAGATGATTTGTAACCACACAAATATCTATAATTTATTTTAGACCACAAGTTTCAAAAGTCTTCTCTCTTTATTAAACTCCGTGCAAAATCAAATAGGTTCATCTAAAGTGGAACGGAGGGAGTATTTGTTTTCAGGAATGTTGTGTTTCATGAGCTTATTTTCCCCTTCTCTTCTCCACACCCTGATTCTGTTTATTTGGCTCCCCTGTTTCCAGTGATTTTGACTCCCCTAATCTTTATTCTTCTTCCTCTACTCCACCAACTTTTGACTTTCATGATGCTACCACCTCTTTTATTTCTTCTCTTTCATTCCGTTCCACCCTGTTTCTGCAGCTCCTAGTCCTATGCCTACAGTTTCTCCTTCTTCTGTTGTTCCTAGCTTACAACCTGCCCTGCGCAGATCTCTTAGGGAGTTTAAGACTCTTTCCTATTTGAGTGATTACATATGCAGTGCCCTTCACCTTACAGATTGTGATTGCTCCTTGTTTCTTCTCCCTTGTTTCTCATCACCAATTCAGTTTTTCTGCAATATCCCCTGCTAATCAACATTTGATAGCCTTCCTACCTCACATTCAAGAACCTACTTCCTATACCTAGGTAGCTCTGCACCTAGGTTGGCAGAAAGCAATGACTAAAAAACTTGGTGCTCTAAAGGCTAATCAGACTTGTGATGTGGTACCCCTTCCTATTGGTAAGAAGGCTTTGCCTTCCACGTGGGTTTATAAGTAAAGCTAAAGTCTGATGGGAGTATAGAAAGGCTCAAAACATGACTGGTTATTAAGTAAGATACCCCAATGGAGGGTATTGATTTCACAAAGACCTTTTCTCCAGTGGTCAAAATGACCATAATCAGGTGTATTTTGGCTCTTACAGTTAAGAAGAATTGGGGATTGTTCCAACTTGATATGAGCAATGCTTTTCTTCATGGCGATATCCATGAGGAGGTCTATATGAAGTTCCTTGCTGGTCTGACCCCCTGCTCTTAACATGGTTTGTCGATTGAAAAAATCCCTTTATGGGCTACGTCAAGCTTCCCGACAATGGTATGCTCGCTTGACTGCTGCCCTTAATTTCAATGGGTTTACGCACTCTCTCAATGATTACTCCCTCTTTATAAGATGACTAGTGCTTCTATATCTTTTGTCGCAGTCTATGTTGACGACATTCTACTTATTGGTGATAATGTGGCAGAAGTCACTGATCTAAAGTCCATTTTGGATCATGAATTTAAGATAAAAGATTTAGGAAATGTGGCTTACTTTTTAGGGCATGAAGGTTCTTCATGAGGATCATGGGCTCATCCTTTGTCAGTGCAAATTCACCCTTGAGCTGTTGACTGAGTTTGATTGTCTTGGTTTGGCTCATGTTTCTTCTTCTTTGGACCCTTCTTGTAAATTACAAGCTGCGGTTGGTCCTCCTCTTTCTGATCCATCTCTCTATCGTAGGTTACTAGGCAAGCTCAATTTTTTGACGCACGCGTGTCTTGATATCTGTTTCACTATCCAGCATTTGAGTTAGTACATGCAGGACCCTCGTGAACCTCACCTCTCCGCTGCTTTTCACTGTCTCTACTACCTTCTTTGTGACCCTGGTTTGGGCTTTGTCATGACTGCTTCTCCTTCTATGGATCTCTTGGCTTTTTTTTTTTTTTACTCTGATTGGGGTTCGTGTCCTGACTCTCTTCGCTCTAAGTGGTTTTTTCATCAGTCTTGGTGCTTGCCCTGTTACTTAGAAGTCCAAGAAACAACCATTGGTCTCCCTTTCTTCCACTAAGGTGGAGTACCGTTCTATGCGTCGTGTCATTCTCAAAATTACTTGGTTGGTTCGCCTTCTTGACGACCTTTCCTTTTCCCCATCCCTTCCAGTTCCTTTACACTACTACAATCAAGCTGCCATTCACATCGCAAAAAAATCCATTTTTCACGGACGCACCAAATATGTGGAACTTGACTGTCACTTTGTGCGATAACAGTTCTTGTTTGGCCTTATTTCTTTATCTTTTGTTCCCTCGCATCACCAGCTCGCCGATCTATTCATCAAACCCCTTGTTGGTCCTTTATATCATGACCTCTTGGGCAAGTTGGGGTTCGTTCCTCCCCTCCAACTTGGGGGGAGGGGGGAGTGTTGATAGTCATGAGTCGCAGGAGCCTAACAAGGCACATCGAAGTGTGATTGACAAGGGTTGAGATTGAGCGCCACTGCTCTAGGGTTTATTGGTTCCATCGATTAGGGTAAGAGGAATGAAGATACGCAGTTGTATTTTGACTGAAGCTGGCAAGCTAAGTGTTCGACTGGTTGGACACGTGTGCAGATATGAGGGACTCACTTAAGTGATTGAGTTCTAATCTAGTCCATTGATTTATTTGTACAACTGTACTAAGATATTTCCACATCAGCCTTTGTTAGTTGGTAGTTATTCCTAGCATTTATATATATAGTAGCTTGTACATGAAGCTAATTAGTTGAGATAATGAAATTTGCAGTTGCTTTCTCATTTCAATGGTGATTTTCTCTTAGGAGTCGTTTGGTACGCCGCATTAAAAGTTAATACCTGCATTAAATTTCTCACAAAGTTTATGCAGTGTTTGGTTTGTTTTGCAAGAAGGTATAAAACCTGCACTAATAATACAACGTTTGGTTTGGATTTAGAAACCTGCACTAATAATACCCGCATAAATTAATGAGGGAATCTATGTATTATTTTGTGCGGGATAGGAGGTGGAATAATAATGCGGGTATTAGTTATGCATGTATTAAAATATTAAAAGGACAAATATGCCCTCACCTCTCTTTACATTATTCGCCTTGTATCATTCAAGCTAAATTTATTGAAGATTAAATATTAAAACACATAATTTAAATTATGAAACGTATAATAATTTTTTAGTACAACAAACCATTTATTAATCAAGATATAATACCTGCATAATTAATACCTGCATTAATAATATATGCATTAATAATACATGCATAGCTAATACCTGCATAGCTAATACATGCACTGCTAATATCCGCGTAAAGTCTATCTCAACCAAACAATCCGTTAATGCATTTTACATTTTTACCGAAGTTAAAATTAACAAAGAAGGGAGGAAAGGGAAAACTTTGTGGGCGTACAATGCATAAATTAATCTCCATTCACTTTCTTAATAAAACGGGTCAAAAATTGCATATGCAATGTATGAATTAATAATAAATTTTTGTTTGATTGAGAAACTATGAAATGGCGTATGATGATGATAATGTAAGGACCAAGGAGAATGTAGAGGGAATAATTAACCCAACGAAAATGGGAAGAAAACAAAATAACAGCTTGTGATTTCAACTTTTTTGTTATGAAAGTGTCTGCCATTAGCAAATAAAGACAGGCAGCCATGTCTAATTCATAAATCATAACCTTATCTTCACCTTAGCCAACTCTTCCATCAAATTCTCACATACCAACCTAGGTAAAATTACACCCACAGTCCCACCTCCTCTCTATTACTATTCAACACTTGATATGACACATGATATGAAATGAACAGAGCAATCCAATAGAATTAAAGCAGTGATGTCACTTCATGGAAGGGGCATGGGATAGCACAAAAAAGAGGACTTCAATATTTTACCTTAAAATTGGACTATATGACAATTCACTAACACATTTACGTGAAATGGTGAAGGGACGCAAATCTACATGTAGAGGTAGAGCCAAGGCATCCAATGGTATATCCTTAATTTCTTGAAAAATACACTGTACTAGTAAAGGAAATATAAATTCTTTGACTATATACTACTAAATTCCCTTATTATGTTTATAGTATGGTGATAAGTTGTTCAAAAGTTGTCTTAAGTTTATATTTGTTCAAATTTTAAAGTGACATTCAAAAATTCTTTTTAGATTCTCATGTATTTTTATAATTTCCCATCAGATATTTGATATTAATATCAAACAACTACAAAATCTCTGATCAAAAGTGATACTTACTGCCTCACTATAATATTTGATGGTCCATATTCCGGTGCATGAATTCAAGAATGGAAGAGTAGTGATGACATTAAATGGTAAATGTGCAAAACTTGCAGCTCCATAATGGGCAAGTGATACGGTTTGACTATTTGAAACTTCGCGCCAGCACGTGGGAGTCGCATGGTATGTGGAAACAAAAAGCTGTTAAAATATATAGTACTCCTACATCTCAATTTATGTGGCACCATTTGACCGGATACAGAGTTTAAGAAAATAGAGATTGATCTTGTTAAGTGCTCCCTCTCCGTCCCATTTATGTGGCACCATTTGACCGGACACGGAGTTTAAGAAAATAGAGGTTGACCTAGTTAAATATCAATTTTACCCTTGAAAAAGTAAGAGAGAGAAGATTTGAGTAATAAAAAAGTTGTTGGTAGGTTTAAAAGTATGCAGGTCCCAACAAGGGTAAATTAGAGATGATGCATTAAATAGTTCATAAGGAAAGGTGCCACTTATTTTGGGACAAACAAAAAAGGAAATGGTGCCACATAAATTGGGACGGAGGGCAGTATCAATTTTATCCTTGAAAAAGTAAGAGAGAGAAAGATTTGAGTAATAAAAAGTTGTTGATAGATTTAAAAGTATGTAGGGCCCACAAAGGTAAAATAGAGATGATACATTAAATAGTTGTCAAATAAGGAAAGGTGCCACTTACTTTGAGACAAACAAAAAAGAAAATGGTGCCACGTAAATTGGGACGGAGGAAGTATGTACCTTGGATCTCAATTCTCAACTCTTACTTTATATACTGTACTCATACGTACAATTCCTAAATAAATAAAATGATAATACTACTATGATTACCCTTTTATTTGCTAGTAATATTTACCGCCAAAAGCAGGAAGTTTACTATGGGAGTCTTGGTTCTAATTTTGAAACTTTCAGAGGCTTCTGGAATGGTTATTCATGTGAAAAGATATTATTATTATAATTCTAAAAGAAAATCTATTATAACAGAAATTCAGTTCCAAAAACGAATGTCACTTCATTGCTTGAACTAGAAGGTCGGCACCGGCCTTTCGCCTTTTGCCCACATATAAAACAAGTACAAATATACATCAAAATTACTACAAAAGTAGCCTCTTTGTCATTTAGAACTTGAATGAATTGCATAATCAAATACATATGAGGAGTGGGAAGTTTGTAAGTAGAGAGCTTGAAATCGAATTAATAACCATAAAACTTAAGAAAGTGGCTAAACCCTTCAGACTTTGTATATGGTTTAAAGCAGTTTACAATATCAACTCCATTATGATTAGAGACACAGTGCACCTAACTCACACATTATGTTATACTTTAGTTCCTTTCTTTTAGTAAAGTAAGGACTTCATTGATTGATTATTAAATCCAACTTACAGCAACACTCTGTGAAAAAGAAGACAATGCTACAGCCGCCAAGACTAACAAACAAGCCCCAATACTTAAAACCAGCACTGTTATTCCTCCAAGTTTCCAATTTCATATAGTTTGTGTGGTACAATTTCTAACTTGCTTTGAAGGGGGTCATTTTGGAATAAACCTCACTATTCATTTCTCTACAGTTAACATGATCATGTGTACCCTCTTATCGCCCAGGCTAACAATCAAAGAAACCATTTAGCTACAACCATATATAGAAATATAAGACGGGCCTTTGATGCCAATTATTTCAAAAGTACAGTGTAGATCATACATTACAAGTCATATTGCCTTCCATGGTACAAAGAGCTGTTGACTGATTTATCACATGATCAGAAAGAAGCAGGATTCTTGAGGGGTACGTGACAATACTCTCCCATAAGATATTACTACAACATAGAAGGGCTCGAAGGTGATTTGAGCCAACTCTGGAACCAAAGAAGTCCAAGCGGCACAAACAAGATACAAACAACACTCGTCAACCTACTTTAGTGGAATATGACTTATTCTAAGAGAGGATTAAGCACGCTACCAACAAACAGTACTACACCAGTAGCATCTTCTCTAATTAGGAAGAGAAATGGATGATCAGCAACAAAGTCTAATTTCTCTTCTACCATCAATGACCTTAGTTTAATCACACCAGCGGTTGCTGCTGCAGCTTCTGTTCCCTCTTCATTTACCTCAATAAAGGACTTGTGGAAGATGCTAGAAACATAAAGGTTACTGCCAGCAGCGGAGTCCACCATCTCGGTGAGGCCATCACCAGAGAAAGGCAAGACCAGGCCAAGCCCTTTCAGAACTTTAGATGCTTCAAATCCAAAAGACATTTTAAATTTGGGGATACGAAATTCACCAACTCCAACCTTCTGATATGGAAGATGATGCTCCAAGAATTGGGATTCAGAACTGACCCTATCTACCAAAGCTGGTAGTCCATCATTGGCATCAGGAAGAAAGAAGTACATGGAGAAACGACGCCTATCCTCACCCTGTTTATAAGGAAGCCCCAACACCTTGAAACCTTCAAAAGCTTTTACATATTGCTTCTTCTTGCTAGTCATGAAGGGCACTTGGACAGACGTCCCATTTAGAAGGTGGAACTCACTGTCCTTTGTCACAGATGCGTCGAACTTCTCATCCCATGCTCCTTTAAAGTACAGAGCATTTGCAAAGACAAGTCTTGTTGAACTGTCAACTGAGTCAGCAGGAAGAATTTCTTTGATAAGGCCACTTGTTTCCTTTTCAGCCCATTGATTCACTTGACTAGCCACCTCAACAGCCTACAACATCATCAAAAATTTGTAAAACAAATCTATGCAGAAGGATTCTTTTTAATGATCCTTTACTTTATTCCTATCCTTTTTCCTGACCCCAGGTCCAGGTGCTGGGTGATCAAAGTTCATAGGTCAGTAGAACTATCAATGTTAAGTTACATGGAAATAAAAAGACAGTTTTTTAGCAATGAATCTCGAACTTCTTCAATCTCCAGTGAACGTGGTAATACATCAATATTTGAGATCATAGTGAATGATAAGCATAGTGAAAATGTCTGAGACCCCCATCCAATGGTCTGTTGCTTATCAGACATGTAAATGCATAAAATCAACCCCATCTGTTCATAGTTCTATTTTCAGAGCTAAAAAGCAAAAGGTAACACAACAAATAAAGCCAAATGAGCTATAATATTAAATGCGAAAAGATGAAGTGCATTATGTATTATCGAGCTAAAGCAGAGAGGCAAAGTCCTCGAGCATAAAACTTAAGCATACTGAATTTCATATTTAATGAGATGGACAACAAGGCGTTTGTGGTGGTCTTATTCATCAAGAGATGTTTGAAGGCCTACCAGTCCACAAGAACCAAAAAACCAGGCTCATTGGAGTAGGAAGATTTTACAATGGATTTGTAATTTCTCGTCTTCACAATCCATTCACCACATTACCTCACCAAGCTAGCTTAGCAGTTGAGGGAAATGAAAAACTAGATACTTCTACTCAACTGTATTACTTCATTGTACATTTTAAACTGTATACACCTCCTAGCTGGTTATCAGCTGCAAAATAAAGCCTAATAATTGGTAAGTATTATAAATCCACAAGTGTAGCTTTCTGAAAAACCTGAAAAGGCAACGCAAGAAAAGGGGGGAAAAAACAAACAGAAAACAGAACTTGGAACTAGACGGAATCTGAATTTTGCCAGTAACAACTCAAGACTCATCTTATGAAATAGATTTCCTATTCCTCATACTACAATGATGCCACTAACAACCTCATAACTCAATCAATCAACTATGCATCAATCCCAATTCCCAAATATATTTTGTCAATGGCGAAAAGCTTCAAAAACATGCTCCAGGACTATTGGGGCTTTAAGCGCAAAGCAGAATTAAATTGAGATCTCTAGTAAAGAAGGCGCAATGAAAAAACAAAAACGTAATGGAAGAAAAATGTGACAAATTCATTCATAATGTTTTCCTTAACAATAATACATCTCTTTGTCGATTATATATCTTGTTTAGTACCACTCTATTGTTCAAGTTACATGGTTGCTCAATGTAATTGCTTGCCCTCTACTGATTCTTTCTCGTGCCTAGAGAGGACAGTAAAATTTAACGTGTTGAAACTTGGTAATAAGGATGTTTGGTGATTGAGCATCTAAGACACAATTGCATCCTTCTTACTTTGTTCTGCATCTAAGACTGAGCTACCTTCTTCTCCAAAGAAGGTTTTGTAATGCACACTGAAATTATCATCCACCAATTGCTTCTAATGGCTAAAGTTCAGGATGAAACGAGGCTGATTTGGTAGCAATAAGGCGCACACCTTAGTGCCTTGGGTATGCTGAAGAGTAACTTTAATGAAGCAAAGCGCCCTCCCTGATCTTTTCTGAACTTCAGGGCTTAAGCGTATCTTAAATGAACCTTTGACTAAATTGTCGCAGATTAGCTGGGTTCGACTATATAAATCCTCAGTTCTAGTCCATTTCTTCTCTTTTTCATTCCAATACTAAATAAAACTACTCCTATGGTTCTCAAAATATCGCCTTGATCCCTACAAATACAGGATAACAATTGTGATTTCAAAAATAAGTAAAACTATTGGTAAATCTCAACCAGTTGCTTAAAGCAGTTAGAAAATTATCAGAGAGTAACCCGGTACATATGCTGGTGGAAGAAAGGTACCTTGTGGAATTAGCTGAAGTGCACGCAGCACAACAAAATCATCACAAATATAACCATTTCGTGCACCGACAATAAACCCCACCATCCAAAACAGCAAAAATAATAAGGAAACAACGCGATCACACTAAATCAGTTGTTACTTCATCATCACATCACGACGGATTTAATAAGAAACAGAAATAAACATTTAGTAACAATCAAAGCAAATATTGTACATTTAAAGTAACAACACGATACAATACAAATATACAATAGGTAACTAAAGTCTTAAAAAAAAAAATCTAACCTTATTCTGAAAATCAACAGAAAGAGAAGCAGCTTTATAAACATTATCCACAATCTGTTTAAAAGAATCCTTAAAAGACAAAGTCTGTTCAATCCAAACACCATTAGCAACTGATAAACGGGGCCCACCAATGGGCCCACCATCAGCAAAGACAACATTAACAAGTTGAGAAGAAAGTGAGTTTAAATCATCAGTAGATTTGGTTTTAAGGAAAGTGAGTAACTGGTCTCGGGTCGGACCATTTGAACCCGATGCAATAAGACCCAAAACTACATGGATTGATAAAGGGGAAAATACCATGTTGGTATTTTTAGTTTCTGTTGCAAAAACATGTTTTGATAATGTTAAGGATATGCTTGTTTGGTTGTTGATTGATTCTTGAAGGTCCATTGTTTGTTTGTTTTGAATATGTGTTTGTGTGTGTGATGATTTTTATGGAGTCAACCAAGAAAGAAAGAGAAGGTGTAGTTAAGTAGTGACACGTTTATGTTTGAATAGTGTTGAAAGTCAATACTTAGCATAGAAGTATGGAATTGGTAATAGTTGTGTTAACTCCCATTTGAATATACTCCGTCCGTCCCATTTTAGTTGTCGCTTTAAGTTTTTTCACGCCCATTAAGAAAGTCATTAAATAGGGTGTTTATTTTACTATCTTATCCCTATTTAATGTTCTACCATTAATTTTTTTTGAAATTTTTTTTAATTATTAGGGATATAGTTGAAAAGAACTAATCAATTTAGCCTTGAAAACCTAAAGTGACAACTAATTTGGGACAAACACATTTTGCTAAAGTGACAACTAATTTGGGACGGAGGGAGTAGTTTTTGGAGGGATTTTTTGAAAATTTTTGGGCCAAAAAATATTTGTTTATGCTTTTTGAGCAAAACTTGTCCCAAAAAACTCCCAAAAACTCAAAACTGGCCTTGAGCTGTTTTTGAGCCAAAAATTAACATTTACACGTCAAATTTCATTTTCATAAGTGCCCAAAGGCTCTTTTGAACCAAAAAATTTGTTCTCAAAAAGTATGTCCAAACACTTTATCATTTTCATATCAAACTTCACCCAAAAAGTGTTTCCCAAAAATGATTTGGAAATCTATGTCCAAACGCTAGCTTAGTAGTGAGTTGTGGTAGTAACTAATTCGGATTCGTATTGCAAAGTATTAATATAGCGCAATTATTAATAGGACTTGAATATGAAATAGATGGATGAGAATTATCACCCACCGCGACTTGTAGTAGTAATGGATTAAATTTAACTTTGTCTCGAGTGATATTTTTTTTAACTGAATTTTGACAATAATTTTAATTACATTTGATTGATTGTGTTAGATCACAATTTTTGATTTGTATCTTGTTGAGAATATAATAAAGTAATAACAGGTGCTTTCTCAAGTTACCTATATCGATGGATTCCTCCTCATTAACAACTATTTCAAGCACCAAGTCCACCCTTGCCTCTTCATCACTTTCAACCAACGTTCTGCACTCTCATATCACCAAGTTGAATCGAAACAACTATTTGTGCAACGAGCTAAGATAATCTTGTACAAAAATGGACAGTATATTCATATATCATTGAAGATACAATCTTGTAAACCTAAGGATCTAAGAGAAGAAAAGATCCTGAACAGATTACAAGGAAGATTATAAGAGATGAGAGATTAGAAGCTACACTGTTACACATTGAATTCTCCTTTCCCCTTCTTCCCCCTTTTAACTGCTAACTACTCTTTTCCTAACTAACTCATTGGCTAACCGCTAACTAACACTCCCCTGTAATGATTGTTATGCCCCTCACTTATTCTTCTATTTACAGCTATGCCCTTGTATCTTATTTAATCATGTAAGAAATACTCATCCCCTTAAGAGTCCTTGTCCTCAAGGACAAAATATGGGAACTGTTGTTTGAAGTTGAACAAGTCCAACCAAGCACTATTTTCAGGTGGGCAGTTGAACCATTTGACCAATAGTTGAGTGATCTATCTGTTGTTCTTTGTGATAGTTCGTCTATCCAGTATAGTCTCAAGATCCAAGATGATATGACCATGTGAGGAGAGAGAGACTGGTAGTGTCTGTTGAACAACAATGATACCTTGACTTTTCTTGAGCAGAGACACATGAAAGGTTGAGTGAATCTTGGCTTCAGGAGGGAGCTCTAGCTGGTATGCAACTGATCCTATTTTCTTGAGAATTATGAATGGACCAAAGTATTTCGGAGAGAGCTTGTGATAGGCAGTGCTTCTCATTAATAGCTGTCTGTAAGGTTGCAACCTTACAAGCACTAAGTCACCCACTGAAAACTCCCTGTATGTTCTCCTTTTGTCAGCTTGCACTTTCATCCTGGATTGAGTCAGCTGGAGATAGTGTTTTGGTTTGTAAGCTTCTATCTACTACCTCCGCTATATAACTTTTAGGGACATAGGGTAAGTGAAGAGGTGGTTTCTGACTATACAAAACTTCAAATGGTGTCCTCTTAATTGCTGAGTGATATATGTGTTATACCACCACTCACCTAAAGGTGACCATTGCACCAATCCTTTGGTCTATCTGTACACATGCACCTCAAGTAAGCCTCTACAAACTTGTTGACCACTTCTGTCTGACCATCAGACTGAGGGTGATATGCAGTCGAGTGGTGCAAAGTCACCCCTTGAATATTAAACAGTGCTTGCCAGAATTTGCTGAGGAAAATCATCTCTGTCATTGACAATGGTCTGTGGCAACCCGTGGAGCTTATAAATGTTGTCCATATATAAAAGCTTGTGCAACAGTAACAGCTGTATAGGGGTGTTAGGCTGATAAAATGTGCATACTTGCTGAGTCTATCAACCACCGCTAGTATGACAGACTTAGACTGAGACCTAGGTAGGCCCTCAATAAAATCAAGGCTAATATCTTCCCAAACCTTATCAGGTATTGGAAGTAGTTGTAGGAGACCTGGTGATTGTACATTTTTCCTTTTGCATTTTTGGCACACCTCACAGTTTCTGATATGAGCATAATGTCTGCTTTCATCTTCTTCCAATAATAAAGTTGTGTGATCCTTTGAAGTGTTGCAGTCATCTCTGAATGGCCCCCAACTGCACTATCATGCAGAAAATGTAGAATTTGTTCTTGTAGTTGCTTATTAGGTCCTACCACTATCTTGTCACCTTTATAGAGGATGCCCTTTCTGAGTATATAAGTGATGTTGCTGAGAGGATCTTGGGTTAACTGTTGAATCAGAGATTGCAACTTGGGGTCAGAGACATAGGAAGCTTTAAGTTGCTCCAAGAAGCCAGATGACATTACAGATAGTAGGAACATGGTAGCATATGTACATCTGGATAAAGCATCAGCTGCTACACTCTCTTTACCTCTCTTGTACACAATGGTGTAGTCATAGCCTATTAATTTTGCTAGCTGTAATCACCTAATTTTGGCACAAAATACAAAAAAGATTACGTAAAATAGTTTTGTTAAATACTATGTGAATTTTGCCTGATTTACCGTTTTATTTGGCTAGTTTAGTTAATTAATTATGAGAAAAAATATGAAAATACTAAAAATACTTGTTATGTGTTTAATTGTAATTTTATGTTTGATTGCGATAATGTTGTGCTTTTTGTAGTTTCTAATCCTAGTTGACAGTGTAGGTTTTGAATAGTTTGGGACTTTTTTTAGTGGTTATATGTAAAATTAAAGAAAAACATGTAGCCCAGTCCACACAAACTTGACCCGGCCCAAGCTCTTGATATATAAACCGAATTTTGCTATTTTGGTACAATTTTTCCCAAAAAAACTCATCAGAACAAAGGGACTCGCCAATTTTTTCCTTGTCGATGGATTCCTCCGCGGCTGGCGGCTCCGACGGCCAACCACCATCCTCCGGCCAAATCTTTTACATCCCTAGGCTCGTCGTGACCCCTCTCTCCGAATGTGGTGTCGATTTCTGCAATTTCTCAATCATTTGGTGTAAATCGAGCTTGGAAGATCGGCCAAAATCATGACTCTGGCGACCTCTCACTTTTTCCGGTAAATTTCACATCTATAGGCTTTTCTCACTCTCCTCTTTCACTTTATGGACTTGATTTCACCAAATGAAATCCCTCTATCTTGAACTAGTGCAAGTGCAGTATCAGTGGGGGTTGTGACAGGAACAAGGTGGTGTCACGATGGTACGGGTTTGTTTAGGGCAGCGGGTGTGTGTTGTTGGTAAAAAATGGTGATGGTATGTAAAAAATATTAATGGAGGGGCTGTGATGATTTTTTTTGCTTAGTCGTTTGTTCGATTAATGTAGACGAGGCAATGCTGAGGGCGATGATGACTTGGCGTCGAGGCAGTGATGTTTTGGTAGTGGCGTTGTGGGCGTCGAGGCAGTGGTGGCGTATTTTGTGTGTGGTGATTTCGATGACATAGGGAAGGGACTGTTTATTGGTGATTATGCTGTGACGATGCAGCAGTTTATGATGTTTGATATTAGCAGTGGTAGTTGGTGTGTTTGGAGCAGCAGCTTGGTGGTGCTGCGGCATTGGCTGCGATGATACAATGTTGTCCATGGCAAATGCTAAGCGACGTAGCGGGGTTGGAAGAGCAGTGGCTCGTGGTGGCGATTCGATGCAACTGTAATGGAAGTATTTGCGAGGGACGAAAACAGTGGCGAGGCAGCAAGGCAGTTACCATGGGGTTGGCAGTGGCGATGACACAATGGTTCGGCGAGGTAGCAACTTTGGCTCGCGATTAGCGATTCGTGATGGCACGACGCAGCTATGTGGTGACGGGTTAGACAGAAAACTTGTTTCCCTTTTTCCCTTTATCTCTTTTATTCTAAGTTAGCTAGATTGTTTAGTTTGGAAACTCATGCTTAGAGTAGTGTTCAGGATGGGATAATCTGTATGCCTATAGTTTACTTCAAATAAACAATGTTTGTGTTTGTCGTTAGCTATTCTTGTTCCTTCAATAATTGAATCATGTTGTCTTTTAATTAATTCTTGCTGTTTAGTCTCGTGACTTTGGTTTCAACTGGTTGGCTGTTTTTGAAGCTGTAATGTCCAATGAAGTTTTGTGCAGTGTGGATAAGTTTAGTTCCAAAGGATTGGTTAAAGGTTGTTTAGCATAGACTTGCATAGCGTCTTTCCGGGCATGTTTAGCTTGAAGTCGAATGTTTTCTATTTTCTGTGAGTGTCCAAGGTTGAGTTTGTTTAAGTGTGAGGAGTTGTTTAGTGATCACTGTCAAGAATGAGTTTGTTACTTGTATAGTTTGTTTAAATATGAGTTCTTCTCACTGCCTAAATTTAGAGTTGGTCTAAACTTGTTCAATTGTGAAAGTTGATGTTAGTTCTGTTAATTTTAGCATGAATTTTAGCTTGGAATATGAAACCTTGATGTTGTGCTCAGAATGTGTAATGAGGCATGGAATGACTTTCCTATTGGTTCTTGGTTCATATCTTGTGTTTGGCTTTAATCTTGAGTAATTCTGTATTAAGTTATGTTTAGTTGTTTGCTGGGAATGCATAAGTTGTTACTGTGACCATGTTTAGCCTTAAATTGTGTGCTTAAAGGTATTTTGGGTGGAAGAAGTTAGTATTAGGCTGCAAGCTGAGTTTTGGACCTAAAATCCGTTTAGTTTGGGGCTGGGAGTCTCTTTTCGGGTCAAGTCCATTAAGTTCATATTTTTCTAGATATTTTGTGTCAAAAGAGAGAGAAAGATGGTCAAATAATGGGATAAAGGCTTGCACAAAAGAAGCAAAATGTCAGCCCCTCTTTTAGTTGGTGGAAAGCTTAACATAATTAGGGAAATGGCATGTATGGCCTTGGCCTTTGTATCATTGTGCATAGCTGGTCATGATCCTCCATTCAGCCTATTTTAAAGGCTGCCCCTCTCACTTATTTAGAGAGAGAACAGTGGATAACATCAAAAAAAATATATATATACACATTTTCACTTCTCTAAAAAAAACAGAGAAGAAACTCAGGGAGAAAATACACATACATTTGAAACACACTTTTCTCTCTTGAGACACATCTGAAAACTTCAAAACCAGATCTGAAACTTGAGAGCTAGAGAGAAATTTGAGAGAAAACTTAGAAAGAGGAGAGGTACAAAACATATAGGATATAGCTAAATACCAAGGTAGTAGAGTGTAAGAAACTTGACCAAAAAAAGAAGAAAAAAAAGTGATCAAAATAGCAAGTAAAAGAAGAGTTGAGTTTGGTTTAGAGTTAAAAGGGGTCTGTTGTATGCTTGTTTTTTTGGGGGTGTCGTTGCTGGCTCCTGGAGTTTCTTTGTTGGTTCAGCAGCTTGAAATTTGGCTTGCGGATCTCATTAGGTATTTTTTCCTTTAACTTTTTATATTTTATGAAATATGTATGTATGAAATCAATGTTTAATGGGGTTTTGCTCACATTTCTATCATGTATTTCATCATAAAACCTGCTACTTCAGTTAGATCGGGTATGGAATCATTTGTATTTATGTTCATGTTTGCTTTCCATTTACACCCTATTAACTGTTTTGTCATGAAAACATAATAAAAAAATCTTGAGATTGTGAGCATTACTTTACCAAAGATGTATGGCATAACAGTTTACGACAATATTTTATGGTTTATTTGGCATGTGCAAGAAGCAAGAGCTATGTAAAATAGCCTATGTAAGATTGGGATAAAATTGAAATCAAGGTGCAGCTTAGGACGTTAAGTGAAAACTCATAAGTTGGGCTACAAAAATTTCAGTTTGGAACGTGCAAACATTGTCTCAATAATAACAAACCGTATTTCAAATCTGCCAAAAAAGATTGTTTAAATATATGGACAGCCATCCAAATTAGTTCAACAAGATTTTTTGAATGAGCATAATTTAAGAAAGATGAGTTGTCCAATTTTAGCCTAACAAATTTTAGTTGATTTGAGAAGGCGAAATAAAAATTGGGGATTATGCGTTTAGGCAAATTCATAGGCCGAACAAGGAAATATATATTTGTTCATTTTAACTCTTTTAAATTAGGAGATTTTGTTCGGGTGAAGTGCTTGCACAATTTAACTAATTTGAGTCGGAAGATTTTGTTCGGGTGAAGTACATGCGTAATTATATCTCGATTCGAGTTTCTACTTGAACGAAATAATTAATATCAAATCAAAACGAAGTAAACCAAAGGCAAACAAATTCAAAGAGGGTGCTGCGCAATTCAAAGAGTCGAAATGCGTCAATAAAAGCAACTGTGCTTGGCACAGGACTCGAGGGTACCTAACACCTTCCCGCGAGTCAACCGAGATCCTTACCCGGAACTCTGACGCAGACCACTAAACGAGTCATATGTGTTCTAGGTACACCACTTTGGTGATTTGGCACACCTTTAACTTGTCAAGTGGCGACTCCGAAAATCTCTTAATAAAATTGTGTACCTATTAACATCTAGTCACAACCTTTAAACCAGTATTCCTTTCTTTTTAAGTTAAAAAAGGGTCGTGATAGCTTGGCGACTCCGCTGGGGAGGAAAGTGAAACTGAGAGTCTCAGGCTTTAAACTTTTTCGCTTTCGGCTTTTGAATATTGTTTGTATATGTTGCCTTGAATGTTACTGCTTTGATATGTTGAACTGTATATATACAAATGTCTTCTCTCGTACACCTCTGAGTCTTCTGGAACACTGCACACATGCACGCCAGTTTCACTTCGGCGTCTGGAATTTCTGTCGTATCTCAGGACACAAAAAGTTAACCCTTCTTAGGAGGAGGTGCGTTGGGTTAGGCCGTTAGACGTTGTCGACTGGTACCCCCGAGGCACTTCCAAATTGCAGAAACTATAGAACATGAACCCATTGAGTCACCTAGAGTTGAACCTGTGCTTTTATCTAGGCCAATTTATTTGCATGTCATTAGACTTATTGAGGTGCGGTACACCGGTACCGCACTTGTCTAGGCTGACTCCCTCGTGTCATAATGGGGCACACGTTCCCAAAAGACATATCATGAGCATATAATATGTTGTATTTTTTTTAGTCTAAGGGTTGTTATGCTGACCGATCACCGAGGGGCGAGAGCCAAATTTTGAAAAAAAGAAGAAGAAGAAGAAGATAGAAATAGGGTTTGTGCAGTGTCTCAAATTCTTTTAGTTGTCATTTTACGCCGTTATAATTGCGAAATTTTTTGAGTCTCATCTTGCGTCCGAGTTTGGTTCCAAGTGTTAGAAGATAATTTGTCATAGTTTTGCGCCGTTATAATGGCAAAATTTTGGGACCCTTTTTGTTTGAGTTTGTGTCCAAGTCAAGTCTATAGTTTTGAAAATAATTTGTCGGGAGTTTTACGCCGTCATAAGGGTCAAATTTTGGAAACCAGGTTTGCGTCTTACTCGTGTAATATTTTGTGTCGAGGTTGTTGTCGTGTCGCCAAATACTCTGAGATTCATTTTTTCAAGTTAGATCGATGAGTTGTTTCAAAAAATCAATTCGCTTGTATCTATCTTTGCATTGTCGCAATGTCCAACTTTGGAGTCACATTTTGGATAAGAGAAAAAATGGTTTGTTTCATAATCCGTTAAGTTCCATTCGAATCTCGAGTCGAGTCTTAATTTTTCAAATAATAATAATAATAATAATAATAATAAATATTTTAGGATCCCACTTTATTTTATTTTGTCAGGGTAAAGACGATAAATTGTAATTAGCTAAGTTATATTTTGTGTCGATCCTTGTGAAATAATCTGACTTCGCTAAACTGTCGAGTCCCATTATTTTCACCGTCTGGGTGTACCCGCCCAATGTGTCAGTTTGTATATATCTTTGACTCGTGCATCATGTGAAGCATTTTATTTTGAGTTCTTCTCGTGTCGTTTGTCTAAATTACAGTTATTGAGTCAGAAGAAATTGGATAATAATAATAATAATAATAATAATAATAATAATAATAATAATAATAATAATAATAATAATCCAAGTTCGTCCTTGTGCTGATTACGTATCAATTACAATTTTTTTCTAATTTTGATCAAGGCACATAAGCAATATTTCGGGAATACGATCGGTGCACTCAGCTTACGCCGTTAACCATTTCGGGATGACTCATAACAACCTTAGGCTGCAATCTGTGCTTCTTTTGTGCTAACCTATTTGGTTCACTAGCTTCAGCAACTGCCGTGCTGGCCCCAGATTCCTACTCCACCAGAATCAAGGGACCACTGCTTGTGCCAGAAGTAGTTGAAGCTCCTCTTCAGGAAAGCACTCAAACAACGATGGCTGAGGAAATTGAGAACACTGAGATGGTTCGCTTAGCTGAGCAACAGGCCAAGATGGCCGAGGACTTTGCAGCCATGAAAGAAATTATGACGCAGCTAACTCATAACTTGGTAGCAGTTCATGCACCTCCTACTTCGCCAGTTGCTGCTGGTTTCATGGCAAATACTCAGCCACCAGGGCAAGGGCAATCCATAGTGGCAGGAGACCCCCGTTACCCTCCGGGATTTGGTCCACATCCGGCAATTGACAATCCAGCCGGACCGTCTACTATACAACCTGGGGCACAATTCCCACAACAAGGACAACATAACCAACCCCAAGTTCCTGCCGCAACATTCACCGTTCCTGCAGGACACACTTTGCAAAAATTGAACAGTGACCCACAGTTAAGGGCCCATGATCAATAATTTGAGCAAGCTCAGGGTAATGTCTTCCGCTAAACCGAGTCGTATGATCAGGGAAACTACCCAGAATCACATGGTGATATCGAGAGGTTGGGAAAAATAAAAGAGAATGATTTTGCTCGGAAATTGAAAAGCTTGGAGCAAACTGTGAAAAACATACAAGGGCAAGGGGGGTAAAACCAATATTTCATACAAAGACCTGTGTTTGTTCCCTCATGTGCCATTGCCTGAAGGTTTTGTTGTGCCCAAATTTGATCTGTACATTGGACAAAGTGATCCAAGGAACCACATGAAGATCTACCTTAAAAAAATGAGGGACATTGAGAAGGATGAATTGTTGATGGCATACTTTGCTGACAGTTTGGGAGGACCGGCATTAGAATGGTTTGTGCAACAAGATGTTTTGAAGTGGGTCACCTTTGATGACATGGCCACCGCTTTCCTAAACTATTATGGTTACAAAATGGAGGCCGCTCCTGATCGTTCTTCCTTGAAGACGATCACAAAGAAACCAAGTGAAACTTTCAGGGAGTATGCCTATAGATGGCGCGAGCAGGCAGCGTGTGTGAGCCCTTTGATACCCGATGATAAAATGGTCGAAGAGTTCATTGGGATGCTTGATGAGACATACTACCAAGCAATGGCCTCCGCCTTAGGGAAACAATTAAGTGAAGCAGTGAGAATTGGGGAGATGATTGAGAGAGGAATCAAGGCAGGCAAGATTGTCAGCCAAACAGCTTTGTGAGCCTAGGCAGGAGCCTTGGGGAAGAAGAATCAAGATGATGTAGCCATGGTGGGTTCGGGTTCACAAAGGTGGAGAAAGAAAAGATACAATCAGACCCACTCATTCGAAGCTCCACAAATATACCCTTCACAACACTATTACACCCCCACAAATCTGCAGTATTCCGTCCCTCCACCCCAATACTAAATCTATACAGTGCAGCCATATGCTCTAATATCGTCTTATCCGCAATGGCGCGCTTCAGCACCACATCCTATATATCTCATTCACCAAGCTCCACATAACCAATTCCAGCCTCCACCGAGCCTTCCCCACCGACCAAGAGGTCCTCCAGGTTTTCGCCCAAAAGTTGAGTATAAAAAGGTGCATCAAGCGAAAAAGAATGAGTTCACGTAAATTGGAGAATCTTATGTCAAACTTTTTCAGAAGTTTCAAGCTTTGGACTTACTGAAACCGATCAATGGAGGAATGCATCCTAGTGATAGGGTTGACGACTCTCGTCAATGTGCTTACCATTTAGGTGCACCGGGGCATGACACTAAGTATTGCCATTTTCTCAAGAAGGATATCCAAGCTTTGATCGATAATGGTCAAATTCAAGTTGAGGGTTCAGATGCACCAGGTATAAATAAGAACTCATTGCCTGTCTGTGATGATGTTTATATGGTGGGTATGATGGGTGTAATATTTGAGAGTTGAATCTGCAATGCCGATAATATCTGTTGGTGATATGTCAGTTGGGGCCAACAAAATGCTAGTGACAATGAACTGTGTTCCTGAGATTGTGCTTGGGGTAGTATACAGAGTAAGGGGTGAAGAATGAAGAAGATGAACATGTCTCTCGAGAAGCCAATTTCAAATCTTACTCGGTCATTCATCAGTCCCAAAGAAGTGAAGTCCACCCTGATGGAACTTGGAGAAAATAAGGAAAAGAAGAAGAAATTGCCAGATTCAGGGAATTTCTTTGGTATCAGCTGGTGCATCCTTGTGAAGGGCTCAACAATGCATGAAAAGCAGGAAACCGGCCCTGACTTGCAATTGAGTGACTGTGAAATATTGTAGCTTGTTTTGCTAATCTTTCTGTGTACTTGGTTATTCAAGGGTTGTAACCCAAGTGAATTATTTTGCTTGTTTTATTTGTTCAAACCCTTCTATCTTCAATTCAATGAAAGCGAGATCCATCTCGTCCTAATCTTCGGTCTTTTACGTTTTCTATTCTTACCTCCTCAGTTTTTTGTTTTATGTTTTGTCGACCTTAATAACATGATATGCGTGAAAAATTTACGTCTTGATCTAAACACGCACTCTGGCATTGTGAGCTATCTGAGTAGTAAAGAGGGATAAAAGAGGGAGCGAAATAAGTTGAGAATTAATTAGTAGTCATCCGATAAGGGAGATCGGTGAGAAGTTCAAAATCGTGCAGGGTCGCTTCGACCGAATTTGAAATACCAGTTTTGAGAACCATCATTGAAGTAGAAGCCGAGGATACGTGTGGATCAATCCAGGTCAATTCATTGAATCATTATTTGTGCGAGGCATTCTCGGGTCGGGATGACGAACGGCTTTTATTTTTTCTCCCCAAACACTATGTCCTTTTGTCAGTCTTTTTTTAGCCTTGTTCTGTATTTTCTTTGGCCTACCCTCCCTTGGAATCAATTTGATATGACTAAAGAAAAAAAAATACAGAATACAAAAACAAAATCTATCTCAGCGATAGAGCTACGTCTGACCTGATTTCTCTCAAGAGGATACGTAAGGTGCTGGCACTCAATTAGTAGCGCTGACACGTCACTCGGCTCCTCGGCTCACTTCGGTTGCAAAGACTTTCTCCTTAGGCGCATGTCTCAGCAACACAAAACTAGGGTTTCGCTCGATATAGGACTTGACCAAAGGCAACCATTTGGGTGCAGTCGTAACAGGGGAAAGTTCATTTTTTTCCCTGTTCATATTGACGCAAAACTTACCTCCAAGTTTGCGGCCAACGTCAAAAGAAATTTTGTTTCCCATTCTATGCTAAACTGGGGCAAAATTTTGTTTTTATTTTATTTTTAAAATAAAATAAAAACAAACTTCTATTTTATCATACCATGTATTCGTCTGTTTCATGAGATGTTTGGTATATCAGTCTCAAAGTCAAGGAAAAAGCTCAAAGCGCCCCAGTTTAGGATAAACTGGTGCAGAAGTTTATTTAAAAAAAAAAAGAAAAAAGAGGAGAAAGTTAACATCCCTTTTATTTCATTGTGTTCATCTCGGGGGATAATCTCAATATTCCCTATGTTTTCATATTAGAAAATTCAAAAGATAATTCCTCGGTTTCACTAAACCGGGGCTACAGTTTGTTGTTATTTTAAAAGAAATGATTCCAAGGGTTGTATCATTCACCAAGTCATTTCATGAGATGCTTTCATACCGCTTTTCAAACTAAAGAGAAAAAACTAAAAAAAAAAAGAAGAAAAAAAAAGAGAAATAATTCCCAATTTGCCTAAACTGGGGGGAAAAAAGTTTGTTTTATTTTCAAAAAGCGATGATTTTATAGTTTGTGATATTCATCTGATCGTCTCATGAAATGTTTCTAAACTTTTAGGCTGAATTCCTTTCTTCGTAACCTAACCAAATCCCACATTACAGTCCAAATAAAGACAATTCTGACTGATCATTGAGAATGTCAAGCCGAGTGGGGGTATCAAGAGACAAGTTTCATACTGTAAAATCACATTCTTACGACAATCGCATTTAGGAGATGGGAGCACCAAGTTCATTAAAGGAGAATTCTCCGGAGAATCAAGATAAAGACCTAAAATTGAAGAAAGAAAGTAAAGACGGGGTCAACTAGCAAGAAAATATGGGAGATCTATGAGGAAGAGTGTGAAATGAAAGATAAGAAAAAAAATGAAATGAAAAAAAAAATGAAGTCTTGTCAGTAAAAACCTAGAAAGGCACTGCAAGGCAATAGTGAGTTAAAAGAACAAAGAGAGAGGTTAGTTGGTGAAAACCCGAAAGGGCACTACTAGTCGAATGATGGTTGTGGAAGTCATCATCAAGTTCAGGTTGAGCAAAGTTGTCAGACTGGAAGCAAGTTTAGGGATAGACCGGGTGAACGGATCAAGTGTTGATTCCAGATGCATGTCATGTTTTACTAAGGTGGTCGTTTCACTTCCAAATAAGTTTCTTCTATCTACAGGGACATCGTTCGTTCGATGTCTCCTTTTGAATTTCTTCACTTTCCTTTTTATTTATTTCTTTCTCATTATTTTTGGGCATTCGGAAAGGTTTGCAAAACTTGTCTACAAGTTTCAGTTGTACCAGAAAAGTCGGGAGTGCGAGCCTAATACCGAGATTGTACCATGAAGATCACTAGGAAATGATTTGTTATTTCTACAAGGTGTGACCAAAGACCTGTAATCACCTAATTTTAGCACCAAAATTCAAAGTGCTCAAAATAGCTGTGTTAGATTCGCAGAAAATTTTGACAAGTTTCCCTAAACTTTGTCTTTATTTTTAATTAAATTATCATTAATTAGGAGGTAAAATTTAAAAATTAACAAAAATTACTTGTTATATATTTAATTGTGATTATGTTTAAATTGTGATAATATTGTAAATTTAGTGGTTTAGATTATGATTAATTATATACGTTTTGGTAAGTATCAACTCCTTTAATGGCCATTTATAAACATAAGCAGCCCAACTCTTGGCCCAAGAGCCCATTTCTCATAACCCGGCCCATACCTCACACATATATTCCATTTCACACCCCTTTAGTCAAGAGACTAGGGCCACCCTGCCCGAAAATTCCCCAGCCACCGGAAAAATGCCACCACCTCTCTCCGCCGCGCCACCACCACTGATCCGCCGCCAGACCACCGCCTCCGGTGGCCGAAAAAATATAAAAAATATACCCTCGAACTCCTCTCGACCTCCTCTTCCTGTTTCCATGAATATTTTTTACAAATTCCAAGTCGTTTGGAGTAAATCTGCAGTCAAAGTTTGGTCAAAGCTCGAAATCCGGCTACCCCCTTTTTTTCACTAAGTTTCGGTTCCCTTTCTACCCCTCTCTCTTCGCATTATATTTTCTACCCCATTTCCCAGAGCCCTCTAATCCCTTCCCATTTCTATGTGCCTTTTTTCTGATTTTTTCATTTTTTTCTTTCTTCTCATTTTTCTTCTTCTCGTTTCTGTCATGTTTGCCACTGTTTTTTTCTACGTTTGAAATGGTGATGGCGGATTGGGGGGTATGTGTGGATGCTGTTATTGTTTTAATGACTTAGAGGGCTGTGATGTTCGGCACGGTGGGGATGTGATTCGGTGAGTGTCTGTTATGGTGATGATGTGATGAACTGTAGTGGCTGTTTAGTTTGACGAATAGGTTGGTAAGGCAGCTTTGTTTGGCGTTATAATGATGGGGAGTGTGAGGGCGATGTAAGATGTTTGGGGGTGACGATGGCGGTATTATCAGCTCGTTCGTAACAACGCTGCAATGATTTGGAGCTGTGGGTGATGCAGCTGATTTTAGCAACGCAGCAGTGGTAATGAGGCTATGGGGCTATGACGCCGAAGCTAGCAGCGATTCATGATGAAACTTGGTGAGGCGAGGCAGCGTAGCAGTTTAGGTTATTGATGCAGCGAGTGAGGTTGCGAACCAGTGACGGAACTTTGATGGCTGAGATTTGTTAACTTTGTTAGATAAAAATCTTAATCCATTTTTCTTTCTTCTCATGTGTAGTCTAGGTTGTGTTTAGTGATAAAACTAGTTGGTTTAGTTATAAAATGTGTGCATATTTTTTAGCGATAAATCAATATTTGTCTTATTTTGGAAAATATCCATGTTGATGAATCAAGATGATTACACTCTGTATCATTTGTCTAGATTCGTTAGTTAGAAACAACGTATATGTGCCTGTTTTGTCTTAGGGAAGTGAAAAATAAATTTTTGGGAATTGTTTCGGCCTCGTCGTTTCCCCAATTATATACGTATTTGTTCTTTTCCTTAGTATGTTCTATGTTGATCAATACATCTGGCGGCTGATTTTAGCGGAAGCAGTTTCTGTTGTCTAAATTAAGGTCATTGGATAATGTATCTGTGAGTTGTTGTAAGAGAGTGAACCTACCGAATCTGAAAGCATGTTTAAAAGTCCAGGAAGATTGATGAAACACTAGCTTATCTTGCTTTCTTCTTGCTTTTGTATGTGAGTTGATTAGTTTGTTTAGCTAAAGACTAAAATCTTGACTTTAGGTTAAATTTTGTTCATTTAGTTGGTCTGATTCCCGAGGCTAAAGCCTGGACTTTAAGTTTAAGTCCAAGCTCAATTTATCTTGTTAAGTTTGATTTAATAGACTGAGTTTGAACTCTATTAGCTTAATTTAGAATATGGGAGCATTTTTAATTCAGTTTAAGTCTAGTTGGGGCTGATTTAGTTTGTATAGTTGGTTTTAGTCCTTTTAGTAGTATAATGAGTGTGGGGTGTCCTTTTAAAGGACCCTACTTGTATATTTTCAGCTTTTAGGACAATTTAGGTGGCTGAAATAGTCCTTTAGAGCTGCTGTACTTTGCTGAAAATAGAACCAAAACACTCAAGTAGTAGGGATGTGGGCTTGTACTTTTGTACAAGTCTATACTCCTCCCCTTTGCCCTCATTTTTCAGCCATAAATAGGGCATTTAATACCCTCATTTCATCACCAACAACCTGCTAAAAAATATCAACTACTTGCTGAAAAGTACAAAAAGAATCAGATCTGAAATACATTAAGAAAAGGCTAAAAACACTTGGAAAAAGGGGGCTTGAGTTGAAAGAAGGATTTAGAGCCAAAAGCTTTACACCAAGAGACTTTTTTGGGTATAAATCTTGAGATTTTGAGGGTTAAAGAGCGGGTTTTGTGGCTGTTTAGTGGATGTTTTGCTGTGGTTGTTTGGACTTTGCTAGTGCTTTCATTTGCGCCTTAAGCTTGGAAATTTCTTTATTAGGTAAACACAATTTACCTTGTATTTATATTTAAAATTTTGGCTATTGAAATGAAGTAAAATCAGCATGTCTAAAGCCCTTTATTGTATGCATGTTGTTCTGAGTTATTTTATTTAAAACTGACTGTTTTTTGTGAAAAAATAGGAAATAGTTAGTGTTTATTTGTTCAATTTGAGTCATATATCATTTCTTAGTTACGTATGAAAATTGGACAGAAAATGAAGCGTTGAACTTCGCAAACTCATATCCATTTATTACACTTTTTTTTTTTTTAAAAATGGTCATATATTACAAAACCTATATATGTTATAAATTCTGAAATGGTCAGCTTCCTGTCAAGACCTATTGGGATAATGGGTTACAATTTTCAGCTTTTAGAAGAAGACTCACTAGAGCAGTGGTTCAAATTTCCAGCAAAAGCAAGGCCCACTAGAGTAGCAGTTTTCAATTTCCAAAAGAAGCAAGATCCATCAGAGTGATGGTGACGAGTCCAAAGTGTATAGGGTATTCCTGCTCGTGCTTGTCAAATTATAGTATAGTTTAAGATATCGTCCCACAGAGATTAGATATTCTATGCTACAGACTTGGAATATTTTGTTTACTATTTGAGAGAATCAAGCTGATGAAGGTTGAGATTTTTAAGTTTAATTTACTTTAACTAAACAAGACAATTTTCGAAAGATATCAAATTTTAAAAGAGTTGGGAATCATTGAATTCACTTGATAATATTTATAATAAAATCTCAATTTTGTAACACGTATTTCTCTAAAGAATAATTGCTTATTGCTAATTCAATTATGTTTTGCTCACTAAGAAATAATCAATTAATAAAACACTCCGTGAGGTTATGTAAAATCAATTGAGTTAAAACTAGTGACGATTAAACCGAAATAATTTTCTTGCTTGAATTTGTGCTAAAAAGTAGTAAAAACTTCGTGAGAATATTTTCACCAAAAATCAATAATCTTTCTTACAACAATTCCTCCGTGAGAATTAAAATTGAGGTAATCAAGATTACGGGTTTGGAATGATAAATTACTAAAAATTACTTTCACACTATTATTTTATTCATCGGTTATTTATATATTAATTTTGCTCCGTGAGAATTACAAAATTAATATATCAATAACTTAGACATAAAATACATAGATGTGATAATACTTGTTAAGTAAAAAATATCATTCTAGCACAATATGAAATCAAATTGAAAGTTTCAAGCCAAGTATGCTTTAAAATTGAGATAATATTATAAATATATCAAGCTTCATCAACTATCCCAACAAAAGAGATTACTCCATTATGGAGTAACAAAAACTAAAAGGGAATTTAAAAAGACTAAAAATATTTTTACTACAAAGAGAAGAAGAGAGAGACCAAGAATAATTCTTGTCTTGCTAGAGAGAAAAGAAGAAAATAGTTACAAATGGATAAAAAAGGCTTGTCCTTCTACACAAGAGAGAGTGGCTATTTATAGCCAAAGATGACTCCTCACTTATGGCAAAGTGAGATATAAATTGCCCGAATAATATCTCTTTCTCTTCAAATTTCATGTGCTAGCTCTCACTTAGGCAAATGTAGATGGCAATGTAGTTTTCTACATTCACATCCCATGTGCTAGCATTCTTCAATTTACTTTGGCAAAAGTGGAGAACAAAGTAGCCTTTTCTTCATTCTTATCCATGTGCTAGCATTCTTCAATTTACTTTGGCAAAAGTGGAAAACAAAGTAGCTTTTTCTTCATTCTTATCCATGTGCTAGCATTCTTCAATTTACTTTGGCAAAAGTGGAAAACAAAGTAGCTTTTTCTTTCTTCAAATCTCATGTACATTCCCAATTTAGTTGCTACTTTGACAAATGTGACTTTTTCTTCATTCTTATCCATGTGCTAGCATTCTTCAATTTACTTTGGCAAAAGTGGAAGACCAAAGTCTTCTATTTCACACATGCTAATTCCACATTTGATATTTTGGAGTTTGTTTGCCCAAAGTGACTTTACTTCTTTCCTTGCTAGAAATCTCCCAAACAAAATTACTTTGGCAAAAGTGGCTTCTCTTTTCAAGCTTCTTTATTTTTATTTTTTTTTCTTTTCCAAGTATTTCTTTTTCCTTTAAAGAATTATTAGAAAATATGCGAGGATATGATATAAATATTCATGTATTATTTTAAAATATTTATTTTTCATATTAAAAATACATGAATAATTTATATCCATCAAATTCCCCCACACTTGAACTTTTGCTCGTCCTCGAGAAAAAAGAAGATTTTTTTTTTCAAAAGCTAATGACTTTTGTAGGATATAAAATGTGTTCAAAAATAAATAACCTTCATTATGTTCAATGCAATTATCCTTTTTAAATTCACCAAATTCTTTATCTTGTTCTGAATTTTGGTTTGATCAACAAAAGTTTGCATTCTTCTCCCCTTGAGTTTTTCAGAATTGATTGTTTTATGACCACTTATTTAAGTATCATAGTCTTGTCCATAGGCTTGCTCCTCATATTTATCTCCACTAATATAGATACAACATTGATTTTTAAAATCTTTTTAGGACTTTTCTTGGCTTGTAATATCAGGCTTCAGGCTGGTAGGTTATAAGGATATATTTATAGTGACTTTTCTTCTTCCAGCTAGGAGCAAATATTTCTTTCTCAGTACTTCCATCCTTTCTAAGTATTTTCTATTTGTATTTCCTTTTCTTTGTACTATCATACACAATCACATATTCACAATAATTTTTTTTTTCATCTTTTTTTTTTCACAATATTTCTTTCCTTCCTTTTTTTTTTTTTTTTTTTTTTTTTTTGATTTTTATCCTGCTCTTTCATAGCTGGAAAAAAATGATAACTACGTCTATATGTGTACATAAGGGAATATGCATAAAGACTTTTTTTTTTTTTTAGTAGAGAGAGTGTTTGAAAAAAAAAATAGGATCAAGGCTCAAAGAAGGGGTGTAAGTGGTAAATTTTTACATTTGGATAGATATAAAGAGGTTTGAATTGTGGATCGAAGAAGGCCTAATTTCCTTTTCTAAAAATCAATGTCATCCATTATTTCGCCTCGAAAAATATTTAGAGCAAGTTCTAGCCAAGTTTAGTGATTCTACCTGTTTTTGTGATCATAACTTTTCTCAATTCCAATGATTTCCAGAGTTGAAGATACATTCTCTTGCTTTCACAAAATCAAAATTATCAACACGAAAAATTATATGGTGAAGATAAAAAGAAATAATATTGAATACAATGCAAAGAGTTTATTTTGTTAATTAGTATACCTACAAAAAATCATAAAAATATTTTATAAAACATATATAAATCAGAACAATCCTTCCCCTCACTTGAACATTTCATTCTCCTGGATGAAAAATGCATTTCAGGACGAGTTAAACGGGAAGTAAAAGAAAGAGTTTTTTTTTTTTAAATAATAAATAAAAAAAAATAAATAAAAATACAATAATTAAAGTAGAAAATACTGCTTAATAAGTAAAATGTAAATATTTTTGGCTTTCAAATTTACAATCACAGAAGAAAGCTTGAAAGAAACTGTGATCACACATATTCTATGTGTAATAGACTGACTAATTTAATACCTTAACAGTAATGGGGTCCTAGTTTAAATATAAACCAGAAAATTACCTGCGCCATCATTAGATTTGCACAATTAAACGGTTAACCAACCAGTAACTTAGGCATACCGATCACCATGGAGTTGCTCCTGTATAGGTGACTCTGTTTTTGTAGAGGCCTTCATAAGATGTTCCGGTTGTACAATAATCTGGATATTAACCAGATCAATTGGTTAAGCATTTATTATCCAAATCTATGTTGGACTTATGAGGCTCCATTGCTTCACCCTCAATGGCTACGAGTAAGGAACCATAGTTCTGAGTTTAACGTCGCCAGCTCGACATAGTAACTGTCACTCATCAGGCTATCATGGTTACCGAAGGTTGTTTCTCAAAATGCCCTCCAAAGTACAATTTCAACCTATGACCATTTACCTTAAACTTGCTACCCCCATGGATCTGTTGAATTTCAATTGCTCCATAAGGGGTAATATCTGTAACATTGTAAGGACCTGTCCACCTGGATTTCAGTTTTCCTGGAAATAGCCTAAGTCGGCTATTGTAAAGAAGCACTTGATCTCCAATTTTGAAACTTTTTTGTCGGATCAAGTTATCATGCCATTTTTTAGTTTTTTCTTTGTAAATCTTGACATTTTCATAGGCTTCCAATCTCAGCTCTTCCAGTTCATTAATTTGAAAAAACCTATTTTTACCGGCAGAGTTCAGTTCAAAATTTAGTGCTTTTAATGCCCAATAAGCTTTGTGTTCTAATTCTACTGGCAAATGACAAGCTTTTCCAAAGACTAATCTGTATGGGGATGTTCCAATTGGCGTTTTGAATGCCGTTCGGTATGCCCATAGTGCATCATCTAATTTTAAGGCCCAATCTTTTCTTGAGATTCCAACCGTTTTTTCAAGTATTCTTTTTAATTCGCGGTTTGAAACCTCAACTTGCCCTTGAGTTTGAGCGTGGTATGGTGTTCCTGTTTTGTGAGTCACACCATATTTTGTCAGTAAAGCAGAGAATTGTCTATTCATGAAATGAGTCCCTTGGTCACTAATAATGACTCGAGGTGTGCCAAATCTGGTAAAAATATTTTTTCTGAGAAAATTACACACAGTTCGAGCATCATTCTTTCTTGTGGGAATGGCCTCAACCCATTTTGAAACATAATCTACAGCCACCAGGATATATTCAAAAGAATGAGATGAAGGAAAAGGTCCCATAAAATCTATGCCCCAAACATCAAATATCTCACATACCTGTATTGACTGCAGTGGCATTTCATCCCTCCTGGTAATGTTACCTATTCTTTGACATCTGTCACATTGTGCAACGTAAGCACGTGCATCCTTAAAAAGTGTTGGCCAGTAGAATCCAGCTTCCAAAACTTTAAAGGCAGTTCGATTTGCAGCATAGTGTCCTCCAACTGCTCCATCATGGCAATGATATAAAATCTTGCTCATTTCTTCCTCAGGTACGCATCTTCTGATAATATTATCTGCACAAAGTCTAAACAAGTAGGGATCATTCCACATATAATATTTAGCTTCAGATATGAGTTTTTTCCTCTGCTGGTAAGAGAAATCTCGAGGTGTCCAATTTCCAACCAAGTAATTTGCAATGTCTGCAAACCAGGGTGGTTGAGTCACAATTGAGCTGACAGAAAGTATATGTTCATCAGGAAACTCTTCTTTTATTTCACACGACTCATGAGGAGGGGTCTCTAATCTAGACAAATGGTCGGCTACCTGATTCTCAGTTCCCTTTCTGTCTTTTATTTCAAGGTCAAACTCTTGGAGAAGTAAAATCCATCTTAACAATCTAGGTCAGGCATCTTTCTTTGCTAAGAGGTATTTTAAAGCTGCATGATCAGTAAAAACAGTGACCTTGGTTCCTATCAAATAGGAACGAAACTTATCGAAAGCAAATACTACTGCCAGTAGTTCTTTTTCCGTTGTGGCATAATTGAGCTGAGCCTCATTCAATGTCCTACTGGCATAGTAAATGGGACGAAAAATTTTATCTTTTCTTTGACCTAAAACAGCTCCAACTGCTGTATCACTAGCATCACACATGATCTCAAAAGGTTGGTTCCAGTCTGGGGATACAACTACAGGAGCAGTTGATAATTTCTCCTTAAGAGTGTCAAATGCTTTTAAACAATCACCTGAAAAATCAAACTTAGTATCTTTCATCAAAAGGTTAGTCAGAGGTTTTGAAATTTTTGAAAAATCTTTTATAAACCTTCTGTAAAAACCTGCATGTCCAAGAAAGCTTCTAATGCCTTTAACAGTTGTAGGAGGGGGTAATCCTGCTATAAGATCAATTTTAGCCTTATCAACTTCTATCCCTTTAGCAGTGATTTTATGTCCTAAAACTATTCCCTCAGTAACCATAAAATGACATTTTTCCCAATTAAGAATCAGATTTGTTTCTTCACATCTTTTAAGAACTAAGGTCAAGTGGTAAAGACAATCCTCAAATATTTTGCCAAACAGTGTGAAATCATCCATAAAAATCTCCAGAAAATTTTCAGTCATGTCTGAGAAAATTGCGGACATGCAACGCTGAAATGTTGCAGGTGCATTGCATAAACCAAATGGCATTCTCCTATATGCATAGGTTCCATGAGGACATGTGAAAGTTGTTTTATCCTGATCTTCTAGTGCAATTGGTATCTGGTTATACCCTGAATATCCATCAAGAAAACAGTAAAAACCATATCCTGCTACTCTTTCTAACATTTGATCAATAAATGGTAAAGGAAAATGGTCTTTTCTTGTGGCATCATTGAGACATCTGTAATCAATACAGACCCTCCATCCTGTAACTGTTCTGGTAGGTATGAGTTCATTGTTTTCATTTTTAACAACTGTCATACCTTCTTTCTTTGGTACCACCTGAACAGGACTTACCCAAGGACTGTCAGAAATGGGGTAAATGATACCTGCAGCCAAAAGTTTAATTATTTTATTTTTAACAACTTCCTGCATTGCTGGATTCAATCTCCTTTGGGGTTGGACTATTGGCTTATAGCTATCCTGCATGAGGATTCTATGTGTGCAAATAGCTGGACTAATGCCTTTGATGTCTGCTATAGTCCACCCTAGAGCTTCTTTATGTGCTCTCAGTACTTCAATCAACTTATGTTCCTGTTCTGCAGTCAGAGAAGATGAAATTATTACTGGAAATAATTTGGGCTCAAGATAAACATATTTTAAATGAGAGGGGAGAGTTTTAAGTTCAAATTTTGTTTGAACTTCTTTTGACTGTGTCTCTTCCTCTTCTTCAAAATCATTTTCCAATATTTCAGCTTCACTTCTCATTGTGGCATCATCATCGTGTGTTGTGCCAGATTTAGCCAAGCATCTTTCCATTGAGTCTGAAATTAATTGGTCATCTTTGAATTCATCTGCAAGATCACTAATCATGTCAATTGAAAAACAAGAAGTTGATGTCTCATCTCCTGAAAATTTTAGAATCTTGTGCATATAAAAAATGACTCTTTCTTCATCAACTCTCAAAATTAGTTGTCCTTGATGGACATCTATGATTGCTCTACCTGTAGCAAGAAAAGGTCTACCTAAAATTATTGGTTCATGAGGACACTCTTCCATTTCAAGTACAATGAAATCAACAGGGAAAACAAACTTATCTACTCTCACAAGTACATTTTCAATAATTCCCTTAGGTCTCTTAGTACTTTGGTCTGCAAACTGAAGAGAAACAACTGTGTTTTTCATCTCACCAAGATCCAATTTTCTATAAATAGAAAAGCTCCAGAATCACAAAGTGCTTTTTCAAAATATACTCCTCCCAAAGTACATGGAATCGTAAAACTTCCCGGATCACCGAGTTTTTGTGGTAGCTTATTTTGAAGTATAGCACTGCATTTTTCAGTAAGCATTACCACAGAAACTTCTTCCAATTTCCTTTTGCTTGACAAAATTTCTTTCAAAAATTTAGCATATGAAGGCATTTGGAATAAAGCATCAGTGAATGGAATATTAATGTGAATCTGTTTTAAAATTTCCAAAAACTTTGCAAATTGACTATCAAGCTTTTCTCTTTTCATCTTTTGTGGAAAAGGGATCGTCACAGGGAGAGGAGTTATTTTTTCAAAATTCTTTTCTTTCTCTTCAGAGGATGTTTCAACATTCTTACCCTTGTTGACTTGTTGTTCTAACAAGTTCTTTTCCTTCCTGTCTGCATAAGGTTCATCAAGATTCTTACCTGACCGTAAAGCAATGACCTTAAGGTGTTCTTTTGGATTTTTCTCTGTATTGCTTGGTAAGGGACCTTGAATTTTTTCAGACACAAGAGTTGCTAGTTGGCTTACCTGAATTTCCAAATTTTTTAGGGCAGAATTTTGGCTTTCTATTTTCTCGTCAGTGGCCTTAATGTACTTGTACAAAAGGTCATCAAGACTTGGATGTGCTTGTTGAGGCCTTTGCTGATATGGAACTGTCTGCTGATATGGCCTGAAATTTGATTGCCCGCGATTTTGATTCTGGTAACCTGGTGGGCTATGTACCTGTTGCTTCTGGAAGCTTTGAGAGTTCTCAGCACCATTTGGATTGCTCCACTGGAATCCTGGATGTTTCTGTGCCATTGGACTTCCAAAAGGGTACGGCTTGTACCCAATGGAATTGACTTGTTCATCATTCTGAATGGTTGCTTGGCACTCATGATTTTGATGGTTTCCTCCGCACATGTCACAAGCCTCAGACTGGCTTGGTTGTTGTGTATTCACCTGATAAGATTCAAACTTTTGTGCCAAAGAAACAATCTGTTGTGTTAGTGTATTTAAAGCATCTGCCTGATTTACCGTAGCGGCCTTTTTGATAATTATACGATAAGATGGCCATTGAATGGCATTCTCAGAAATCTCATTTAACAATTGCAATGCTTCAACTGTGGTTTTACCCATTATGGAACCTCCTGCAGCTGCATCTATCACATTTCTAGAAGATGGTTTTAGCCCGTGATAGAAAATGTACAACTGCATATGTTCAGGAATGTCATGGTGTGGACATTTTCTTAGCATTGATTTTAATCTTTCCCATGCTTGATAAACTGACTCAGTGTCAGTCTGCAAGAAATTAGATATATCTTGTCTTAACTTTGTTGTTTTAGCAGGGGAAAAATATTTGTTTAAAAACTTCTGAGTCATTTGATCCCATGTGGTAATAGACCCTTGAGGTAAACTTCGCAACCAAGTCTTGGCATCACCTTTTAAAGAAAAAGGAAATAGCCTTAACTTGATTGCTTCAGCAGGTACTCCATTATATTTAGCAGTTTCAACCAGTTCCAAGAAATCAATTAAATGACTATGTGGATCTTCACTTGGATCACAAGTGAAAGTACAAGATTGCTGGATTGTTTGAATCAGGCCGGTCCTGATTTCAAAGTTGTTTGCTGCCACTGGTGGTTTCCTGACACTAGATTCACAATTGAAGCGGTCTGGTCTAGCATAATCCCGTAGGATTCTATTTGCTGGTCTTGGTGCTACTTCATCAAACTGCTCCTCTAGGTGGGCTGGTGGTGCGACTCCCAATGGATCAACACCATCTCCAAGTTGGTGCTCCATTTGATCACAAGTTACGCTTTGAGAAGATGATGATTGTCCTTTCCTGCGCAACCGCAAAGATTTTTCAATTTCAGGATCGTAATTGACCAACTCTTTATTAGAAGAGCGGGTCATAAACTACTTGAAACCTTTAAAAAAAAAAATCAAAATCAAATCTAGGTCCTAAATAATTGTAATCATAACACTACAAGAAAATACAAAAAGAGAAATACTAGTAGTAGAAAATTATAAAAAGAACAGTAGATATATTATGAGAAAATAACGGTGAAAAAAAAATAAATAAAAAACTTGTCAATGAAAGATAAGAGAATAATAGGTGCTAATTTTTAAAATAGATAAGATCGGTGATAACTATAGTAAAAATAGCAGTAGTAATTAGTGATAATAATAGTAAGTAGTGATATATACTTAACAATGAAAGAAAGAAAATAAAAAAAAACTGTATGATATTAGGTAAACATAATATATTAAAGGATAATAAACATTAGTACTAAAAACAATTACTGATTCTTTTTTTTTTCTTTTTAAATAAGGATAACAATAATAAGAAAAATAATAACTCTAATACTGATAATACTGACTATAATGAAAAACACGAGAATGAGCATAACAGTAAGCACTATCAATGATGGAAATTAACTTATAATACTATAATATAGATAAAAGTAGTGGCTATATAAAAAAAAATAAAGAAAGAAAAAGAAGTAATAATACGTAATAGATAGTATATTAATATAATTGAAATAGAAGTAGTACTACTTATAGCAATGTAAAAGAAACTCAATGATGAGATAGATAATAGTATATAGTAATAACAGTATTATAATATTATATTATATTATATATAGTAGAAAGCATCAGTAGTAAAGACTGTAAAGAAATTTAATAATAATAATAATAATAATAAAAGAAAAAAAATGTTAGAAACAAAAATAAAAATGTTAGAAGCAGAAAGGAAAATGTTAGAAGCAATAGTTAGTACGGTTAGTAATAGGTAGTTATAGTCGTTCTTAGTAGATTATGTTAATTATTATTATATTAATAAGTTCTCAAATTAGTAACCAAATATTTAGTCCGAAGTAGATGTATGCCAATCCCCGGCAATGGCGCCAAAAATTTGACGAGTCCAAAGTGTATAGGGTATTCCTGCTCGTGCTTGTCAAATTATAGTATAGTTTAAGATATCGTCCCACAGAGATTGGATATTCTATGCTACAGACTTGGAATATTTTGTTTACTATTTGAGAGAATCAAGCTGATGAAGGTTGAGATTTTTAAGTTTAATTTACTTTAACTAAACAAGACAATTTTCGAAAGATATCAAATTTTAAAAGAGTTGGGAATCATTGAATTCACTTGATAATATTTATAATAAAATCTCAATTTTGTAACACGTATTTCTCTAAAGAATAATTGCTTATTGCTAATTCAATTATGTTTTGCTCACTAAGAAATAATCAATTAATAAAATACTCCGTGAGGTTATGTAAAATCAATTGAGTTAAAACTAGTGACGATTAAACCGAAATAATTTTCTTGCTTGAATTTGTGCTAAAAAGTAGTAAAAACTTCGTGAGAATATTTTCACCAAAAATCAATAATCTTTCTTACAACAATTCCTCCGTGAGAATTAAAATTGAGGTAATCAAGATTACGGGTTTGGAATGATAAATTACTAAAAATTACTTTCACACTATTATTTTATTCATCGGTTATTTATATATTAATTTTGCTCCGTGAGAATTACAAAATTAATATATCAATAACTTAGACATAAAATACATAGATGTGATAATACTTGTTAAGTAAAAAATATCATTCTAGCACAATATGAAATCAAATTGAAAGTTTCAAGCCAAGTATGCTTTAAAATTGAGATAATATTATAAATATATCAAGCTTCATCAACTATCCCAACAAAAGAGATTACTCCATTATGGAGTAACAAAAACTAAAAGGGAATTTAAAAAGACTAAAAATATTTTTACTACAAAGAGAAGAAGAGAGAGACCAAGAATAATTCTTGTCTTGCCAGAGAGAAAAGAAGAAAATAGTTACAAATGGATAAAAAAGGCTTGTCCTTCTACACAAGAGAGAGTGGCTATTTATAGCCAAAGATGACTCCTCACTTATGGCAAAGTGAGATATAAATTGCCCAAATAATATCTCTTTCTCTTCAAATTTCATGTGCTAGCTCTCACTTAGGCAAATGTAGATGGCAATGTAGTTTTCTACATTCACATCCCATGTGCTAGCATTCTTCAATTTACTTTGGCAAAAGTGGAGAACAAAGTAGCTTTTTCTTCATTCTTATCCATGTGCTAGCATTCTTCAATTTACTTTGGCAAAAGTGGAAAACAAAGTAGCTTTTTCTTCATTCTTATCCATGTGCTAGCATTCTTCAATTTACTTTGGCAAAAGTGGAAAACAAAGTAGCTTTTTCTTTCTTCAAATCTCATGTACATTCCCAATTTAGTTGCTACTTTGACAAATGTGACTTTTTCTTCATTCTTATCCATGTGCTAGCATTCTTCAATTTACTTTGGCAAAAGTGGAAGACCAAAGTCTTCTATTTCACACATGCTAATTCCACATTTGATATTTTGGAGTTTGTTTGCCCAAAGTGACTTTACTTCTTTCCTTGCTAGAAATCTCCCAAACAAAATTACTTTGGCAAAAGTGGCTTCTCTTTTCAAGCTTCTTTATTTTTATTTTTTTTTCTTTTCCAAGTATTTCTTTTTCCTTTAAAGAATTATTAGAAAATATGCGAGGATATGATATAAATATTCATGTATTATTTTAAAATATTTATTTTTCATATTAAAAATACATGAATAATTTATATCCATCAGATGGTTTTCAATTTCCAGTCAAACAAGACCCATCAGAGTGATGGTTTGTAATTTCTAGCAGAAGCAAGACCCATCAGAGCGACGGTTTTTAATTTTCAGTCAGAGCAAGATTCATTAGAGTGATGATTTTTAATTTCAAGTAAAAGCAAGATCCATCAGAGTGAACAAGACCCGTCAGAGTAATGGTTTTCAATTTTCAGTAAAAGCAAGATCCATCAGTATGAACAAGACCCGTCAGAGTGATGGCTTAGCAAGACCCATCAGTGTGATAGTTTTTAAATTCCAGCAAGAGTAAGAGCCATCGAATGATGGTTTTTAATTTTCAGTCGGAGCAAGACCCATCAGAATGATGGTTTTCAATTTTTAGAAGAAGCAAGACCCATCAGAGTGATGGTTTTCAATTCAGCGAGGACAAGACCATCAGAGAGATGGTTTTAATTTTCAGCAAAAAGCAAGACCCATCAGAGTGATGGTTTTCAATTCAGCAAGAACAGGACTCATCAGAGAGATGGTTTTAATTTTCAGCAAAAGCAAGACCCATCAGAGTGATGATTTTTAATTCAACGAGAGCAAGACCCACCTAAGTGGTGGTTCAAGTTTTATCTTTCAAGTCAAAGCCCGCCAAAGCAGCAATTTCAACATTCAAGCCAAAACCCGTCAAAGCGGCAATCTCAACATTCAAGTCAAAGGCCGCCCAAGTGGCAATTTCAAGTTTTCAAGACCCACTTGGGTAGTGGGAGTTTCGGACCAGTTTATCAGCTTGGGAAACATGAAGAGTTAGTTTAGGAATTGTAAATTTAGTTTTCAATCTTTTATTTTCATTTTACTGTAAAGCAAGGACCACCAGCCAGCAACTAGTAACAAGTGATTAGCAACAACAGTCCCAAGTGTGTCTAGCAGTGTCTCGTTTCAGTCCTAGTATTGGGTAGAAGCATCTAGTATCAGTCTTAGCAGGTAAAGTGTCTAGTATTCAGTCTAATTTTGGTATTGAAGTGTCTAGTGTAAGTCCCCATAAGTCTAGAAGAGTCTAGTGTCTTTTTGAATGCGGTAGTCCCAGCTACCGCACGTGAGAAACTACACTGACCTGATTCCTTAGTCAGGGATATGTAGGTAGCCTTGTTCTTGGTTAGAACCAAAAAGTCAGGGTACAGCCACAATTTTGCAAGTGTGCTTTTGGTTAGAACCGAAAATCAAGGTACGACCATGATTTGCAGAATATGCTCTTGGCTAGAGCTGAAATGCCAAAATTAGTTGTCAATTACGTCTTTGTCCGAAAACTCTTCATATTCTTGAACAAAGAGGGGCAGCTGTAATCACCTAATTTTTTGGCACAAAATAAAAAAAATTACGTAAAATAGTTGTGTTAAATGTTATGTGAATTTTTCCTGATTCACCGTTTTATTTTGCTAGTTTAGTAAATTAATTAGGAGAAAAAATATGAAAATACTAAAAATACTTGTTATGTGTTTAATTGTAATTTTATGTTTGATTGCGATAATGTTGTGCTTTTTGTAGTTGCTAATCCTAGTTGATAGTGTAGGTTTTATATAGTTTGGGACTTTCTTTAGTGGCTATTTGTAATATTAAAGAAAAAAATGTAGCCCAGTCCACACAAACTTGACCCGGCCCAAGCCCTTGATATATAAACCGAATTTTTCTATTTTGGTACAATTTTTCTCAAAAGAACTCATCAGAACAAAGGGACTCTTGCCAATTTTTTCCTTGTCGACGGATTCCTCCGCGGCTGGCGGCTCCAACGGCCAACAACCATCCTCCGCCCAAATCTTTTGCATCCCTAGGCTCGCTGTGACCTTCTCTCTCCAAATCTGGTGTCGATTTCTGCAATTTCTCAACCATTTGGTGTAAATCGAGGTTGGAAGATCGGCCAAAATCATGACTCCGACGACCTCTCACTTTTTTCGGTAAATTTCACATCTATAGGCTTCTCTCACTCTCCTCGTTCACTTTATGGACTTGAATTCACCAAATGGAATCCTTCTATCTTGAACTAGTGGAAGTGCAGTAGCAGTGGGGGTTGTGACGGGGACAAGGTGGTGTCACGATGGTACGGGTTTGTTTAGGGCAGCGGGTATGTGTTGTTGGTCAAAAATGGTGATAGTATGTAAAAAATATTAATGGAGGGGCTATGATGATTTTTTTCGCTTAGTCGTTTGTTCGATTAATGTAGACGAGGCAATGCTAAGGGCGATGATGACTTGGCGTCGAGGCAGTGATGTTTTGGTAGTGGCTTTGTGGGCGTCGAGGCAGTGGTGGCGTGTTTTGTGTGTGGTGATATCGATGACATAGGGAAGGGACTGTTTATTTGTGATTATGCTGTGACGATGCAGCAGTTTGTGATGTTTGATATTAGCAGTGGTAGCGGGTGTGTTTGGAGCAGCAGCTTGGTGGTGCTGCGGCGTTGGCTGCGATGATACAATGTTGTCCATGGCGAATTCTAAGCAACGTAGCGGGGTTAGAAGAGCAGTGGCTCGAGGTGGCGATTCGATGCAACTGTAATGACAGTGTTTGCGAGGGGACGAAAACAGTGGTGAGGCAGCGAGGCAACTACCATGGGATTGGCAGTGGCGACGACACAATGGTTCGGCGAGGCAGCAACTTTGGCTCGCGATTAGCGATTCGTGATGGCACGACGCAGCTATGTGGTGACGGGTTAGACAGAAAACTTATTTCCCTTTTTCCCTTTATCTCTTTTGTTCTAAGTTAGCTAGATTGTTTAGTTTGGAAACTCATGCTTAGAGTAGTGTTCAGGATGGGATAATCTGTATGCCTATAGTTTACTTCAAATAAACAATATCTTTGTTTGTCATTAGCTATTCTTGTTCCTTCAGTATTTGAATCATGTTTTCTTTCAATTAATTCTTGTTGTCTAGTCTCGTGACTTTGGTTTCAATTGGTTGGCTATTTTAAATTGAAGTTGTAATGTCCAATGAAGTTTTGTGCAGTGTGGACAAGTTTAATTTCAATGGATTGGTTAAAGGTTATTTAGCATAGACTTGCATAGTGTCTTTCCGGGCATGTTTAGCTTGAAGTCATATGTTTTCTATTTTCTGTGAGTTGCCAAGGTTGAGTTTGTTTAAGTGTGAGGTGTTGTTTAGTGATCACTGTCGAGAATGAGTTTGTTACTTGTATAGTTTATTTAATTATGAGTTCTTCTCACTGCCTAGATTTGGAGTTGGTCTAACTTGTTCAGTTGTTCAGTTGATGTTAGTTCTGTTAATTTTACCATGAATTTTGGCTTGGAATATAAAACCTTGAGGTTGCGCTCAGAATGTGTAATGAGGCATGGAATGACTTGCCTATTGGTTCTTGGTTCATATCTTGAGTTTGGCTTTAATCTTGAGTAATTCCGTATTAAGTTATGTTTAGTTGTTCGCTGGGAATGCATAAGGTGTCACTGTGACCATGTTTAGCCCGAAGTTGTGTGCTTAAAGGTATTTTGGGTGGAAGAAGTTAGTATTAGGCTGCAAGCTGAGTTTTGGACCTAAAATCCATTTAGTTTGGGGCTGGGAGTCTCTTTTCGGGTTAAGTCCATTAAGTTCAAATTTTTCTAGATATTTTGTGTCAAAAGAGAGGGAAAGATGGTCAAATAATGTGACAAAGGCTTGCACAAAAGAGGCAAAATGTCAGCCCCTCTTTTAGTTGGTGAAAAGCTTAACATAATTAGGGAAATTGCATTTATAGCCTTGGCCTTTGTATCATAGTGCATAACTGGCCATGATCCTCCCTTCAGCCTATTTTAAAGGCTGCCCATCTCACTTATTTAGAGAGAGAACAGAGGACAACATTAAAAAAAAAAAATACATTTTCACTTCTGTAAAAAAGCATAGAAGAAAATCAGGGAGAAAATACACACACATCTGAAACATACTTCTCTATCTTGAGACACATCTAGAAACTTCAAAACCAGATCTGAAACTTGAGAGCTAGAGAAAAATTTGAGAGGAAACTTAGTAAGAGGAGAGGTACAAAACAGATAGGAAATAACTAAATACCAGGGTAGTAGAGTGTAAGAAACTTGACCAAAAAAAGAAGTGATCAAAATAGCAAGTAAAAGAAGAGTTGAGTTTTGTTTACAGTTAAAAAGGGTCTGTTGTATGCTTGTTTTTTTGGGGGTGTCGTTGCTGGTTCCTGGAGTTTCTTTGTTGGTTCAGTAGCGTGAAATTTGGCTTGCGGATCTTATTAGGTATTTTTCCCTTTAACTTTGTATATTTTATGAAATATGTATGTATGAAATCAATGTCTAATGGGATTTTGCTGACATTTCTATCATGTATTTCATCATAAAACCTGCTACTTCAGTTAGATCGGGTATGAAATTATTTGTATTTATGTTCATGTTTGCTTCCCATTTACACCCTATTAACTATTTTGTCATGAAAATATAATAAAAAAATCTTGAGATTGTGAGCATTACTTTACCAAAGATGTATGGCATAACAGTTTACGACAATATTTTATGGTTTATTTGGCATGTGTAAGAAGCAAGAGCTACGTAAAATAGCCTATGTAAGGTTGGGATAAAATTGAAATCAAGGTGCAGCTTAGGACGTTAAGTGCAAACTCATAAGTTGGGGTACAAAAATTTCAGTTTGGAACGTGCAAACACTGTCTCAATAATAAGTAACAAACCGTATTTCAAATCTGCCAAAAATGGTTGTTTAAATATGTGGACAGCCATCCAAATTTGTTCAACAAGATTGTTTGAATGTGCATAATTTAAGAAAGATGAGTTGTCCAATTTTAGCCTAACGAATTTTAGTTGATTTGAGAAGGCAAAATGAAAATTGGGGATTATACGTTTAGGCAAATTTATAGACCGAACAAGGAAATATATATTTGTTCATTTTAACTCTTTTAAATTAGGAGATTTTGTTCGGGTGAAGTGCCTGCACAATTTAACTAATTTGAGTCCGAAGATTTTGTTCGGGTGAAGTGTCTGCGTAATTATATCTCGATTCGAGTTTTTAATTGAACGAAAAAATTAATATCAAATCAAAGCAAAGTAAACCAAAGCAAACAAATTCAAAGAGTCGAAAGGCTTCTATAAAAGCAACTGTGCTTAGCACAGGATTCGAGGGTGCCTAACACCTTTCCGCGAGTCAACCGAGATCCTTACCCGGAACTCTGACGCAGATCACTAAACGAGTCATAGGTGTTCTAGGTACACCACTTTGGTGACTTGGCACACCTTTAACTTGTCAAGTGGCGATTCCGAAAATCTCTTAATAAAAATGTGTACTTATTAACACCTAGTCACAATCTTTAAACCAATATTCCTTTCTTTTTAAGTTAAAAAACGGTCGTGATACTAGCTATTTCTCTTGGCTAGGTGTAGATATCCTTTGTTCCAACATCTACTTCAAGCTCTAGTGGTCAGTTTTGATGTTGAAGTACGTGCCAACCAGGTAAGGCCTCCACTTCTGTACAACACTAACTATAGCCAACAACTCCTTTTCCTACACTAAGAGATGTATGTGTTTGTTGCTTAATGCCTTGCTCATGTAAGCTAATGGATGACCAGCTTGCATTAGTACAACCCCAATTCCATTGCCTGAAGCATCAGTCTCAATAACAAATTCTAAGCTAAAATCTGGAAGTGTCAAGACTGGAGTTGTTGTCATTGCCTGTTTGAGTTCTTGGAAAGCTATAGTAGCCTGATAAGTGCACTCAAATCTATCTCTCTTCAGCAGATCAGTGAGTGGCCTAGCTATCAAATATCAATCCATACCCCTTAGAAAACCTCCTATAGTAGCCAGTCAATCCTAAGAAGCTGCTTAACTCCTTAACCGTCTTAGGAGTAGGCCAATCAGTCATTGCTTTGATCTTAGCCTTATATATTGTCATACCTTCCCGGGTGATTACATGCCCCAAATACTCTACCTCAGTTTGTCCAAACTGACATTTGCTCAGCTTAACATACAAGGAGTTAGCTCTCAGTACCTCAAATGCTTGCCTCAAGTGTTTCAAGTCATCATCCCATGATTGACTGTATATTAAGATATCATTAAAAAATACAAGGATAAATTTCCTGAGATATGGTTGGAATACCTTGTTCATTAGGCTCTGGAATGTGGATGATGTTTTTGTCCAGCCAAAGGGCATGACAACAAACTCAAAATATCAATGGTGTGATCTGAAATCAGTCTTCTCAATATCATGTTCATCCATCCTGATCTGATGGTAGCCAGATCTGAGATCCAGCTTAGAAAAATATTTTGATCCTCCCAACTCATCCAAAAGCTCCTCTATGACTGGTATAGGAAATTTGTCTTTAATAATGCAGGTATTCAGCTGTCTGTAATCTATGCAAAGTCTCCAAGTTCCATCCTTCTTCTTAACCATGATAATAGGTGAAGAGTATGGGCTCACACTAGGCCTGATAACCCTTGTATCAAACATCTCATGAATCATTTTTTCTATCTCATTCTTTTGAGTTGCTGGATATCTATAAGGCCTGACATTGATTGGTGAAGTTCCTTCCTTCAAGAGGATTCTATGATCATGATCTCTGTGAGGAGGCAGATTAGTAGGGACTTCTAACAAAGGTGCATAATCAACTCACAACTCTTACAACTCTGTTGGACATTCCAGCTACTGTGCATTCAGCTCTGCATGTGTTACAAACATCATACTAAGTTGTCCAGCTTTCTGCAGAACTTTACCCATTTTCACATTGTCCACCACTTTTTCCATCCCTAGTTGACTACCCCTTAGTAACACCTTCCTACCACTGTTGTGGAACTCCATCTTCAATTCCTCGAAGTTCCACCTGATATCCCCTAAGGTGATGAGCCAGTGAATGCCCAGCACCACATCAACACCTCTTAAAGGCATGACTAACATGTCAGCCTTGAATTCAACTCCCTGCATCTTCCATTGCACCCCTTTGCTCATATAAGAGTTTTGCATCCTATTCCTATTGGCTATAGAGCCAGAAAAGGGTGAAATAGTATCAAGTCTGCATCCAGATTTCTTGGCAACCTCAAGATCCATTAAATTATATATTGACCCTGAGTCAATAAGCATATGCACCATTTTGCCCTTAGCTGATACTTTTACCCTCATGGTCCTATAGTCTACTATACTATCAATGGTATATATAGACATTTGGGGATGCATCTTCTTGAATTTCTTTCTCTTCATCTAAGAATTCTTCAGTTCCCTACCCCTAAGATTCTTCTTCCAATTCTAAAATGAACAACTGCTTCCTCTTACTACAATTATGCTCAGGTGTATACTTCTCATCACACCAATAACAAAGCCCTTTTGCCCTTTTTTCATCTATTTCAGCTGGTGCAAGTTTCCTAGCCCCTTTCATCCCTCTTCTACTAGTGTTATTAAAGCTCCAGTTTGTTGAGGAAGACCTTCCATTGTCATTTGTATGGTTATACTGTTGGGGTCTAGAATTTTGTGTCCAAGATTAGGTAGGAGTGGGAAGTGTGTGTCTTGAATATCTTGGAGGGTGTTGGTTTTTTGTTTTTTTTTTTTTTTTTTTTTTTTTTTTTTTTTTTTTAATAGCTGAAATGAGTGCCTACCAGTTTGGTTAAACTATAAGCTTTGCTGAGTGTTCTTGGTTCAAACATCCTAACTTGGACTTCAATTGTTGGTTTAAATTCCTCAAAAAAGTACTAATAACATGTTCTTCAGATAAGTCTATTCCAGTCAACAACTCATCAAATTTGTTCAAGAATTCCTCTATACTCCCCGTTCGTTTCAACCCCACTATCTCTGACATAGGATCTGTATGCAAAGCTTCACCAAATCCTTTATACAAAACTCATACATATTCATTCGAATTAGGGAGTCTTCTACCTAATCTTGATTTTAAGAAGGCTTGGTGCCATTGCAAAGCCTTACCCTCTAGATGAATTGAGGCTAGTTTAACTTTCATGTCATCAGAAGTTTCATCAATGTCAAAAAACTGTTTACATTTGAATATCCAACCCTTAATCTCATCCCCATTAAATTTAGGGAAATCAACGCTAGAATACATGGTGTTCATATGGTGGTTCTGTTGACCATTGCCTTGCGCATCACCGTGCTTGAGATATCCATTCTCCATAATTCTGTTGTTCACTGGAGCTACGGTGGCGTTAGGGTTAGTTAATAGAACCAAGATTTGCTTGATGTCTCCCATTGTATCTATTTATTTTTTTTTGATTTCCCCCAATAAAGCTTCATGCCATTCCTCCATTAATCGCAGCTGATCCTTCAAGGTGTCCACATCTCGCCCGAGTTCAATGTATCGGGTCCCTTCCGTCATTATCGTTGTCCAAGGAGCTGCTGGCTCTGATATCAACGCAACGAGAAGATAATCTTGTGCAAAAATAGAAAGTATACTCATACATCATTGAAGATACAATCTCATAAACCTAAGGATCTAAGAGAAGAATAGATCCTGACCAGATTACAAGGAAGATTACAAGAGAGAAGAGATTAGAAGCTATATAATTACATACTGAATTCCCCTTTCCCCTTCTTGCCCCTTCTGCTAACTACTCTTTTCCTAACTAACTCATTGACTAACCGACTAACTAACACTCCCCTGTAATGACTGTTATGCCCCTCACTTATTCTCCTGCTTATAACTATGCCATCGTATCTTATTTAATCATGTAACAATTTGCTATAGAAATCCCAAGTCGTACTAACATTAAGAAGACATGATCTTGAAGGTTATATAGATGGATCCTGTGAATATCCACCTAAATTTATTTCAGGGCAGTGCTAGCAATGTAAACACAGTAGAATGTGTGATCAACCCTCTCTTCCTAGCATGGAAGAAACAAGACCAGTTGCTTCTCAGCTGGTTTTGTTACCACCAGATTTGATGGAATAACACCAGCAGATTTTCATGGTCTTCTTATTAGTCATGATAATCGGCTTGATCAGATGAGTATTTGGGAACAAGGGTTGGCTCAAGTTAGAAAGTAATAATCACCCCAAGCAGGACACTAATTTTTATCCTAATTTAAAAGGAACAATAAGCATAATTATTTTGGTAAGTCCAATCGTGGACGAGGCAGGGGCTATCGTTCATCTTGCCTAATACTAGCAATAACTCACAATTCAGGTGCAAATCAATGTCAAGCTTGTTCAAAATTTGGCCATACTGCTCTAATTTTTCATCACAGGTTTGATCATGCTTACGAGCCAACATTAAGCACGATATGGCAGCATTGATTGCTCAACCATCTATTGTGATTGATCCTTCATGGTATCCTGATTCGGTTGCGATAAATCATCTTACAAATCATTGTCACAATATGAATGTACGAGGTGACTACAATGGCACCGATCAGATTCATGTTGGTAATGGTATAGGTTTTAGGAATTACTCAAGTTAGTGATTCAATTTTACGATCTTCAGGCTGATATTACACTTGCACAAAATTCTACTATATATGTCCCTGAAATAACAAAGAACTTACTTAGTGTTGCACAATTTGCATATGATAATAATGTGTTCTTTGAATTTCATCCACGTATTTGTTTTGTGAAGGATCCCACAACCAGGAAGGTACTATTGGAAGGGAACCTTGAACATGGCTTATACAAACTCAACTCCTTGATATCCTCAACAAGCAAGTCGAGTCTTCCTCATGCTTTTCATACGTCCAAGTCTAAGTCTTTGTTTGCTCTTTGGCATAGCCGTTAGGCCATGCATCAATAAATATAGCAAATAATGTCATAAAATTCTTAATTTACCAATTTGAAGAGACTCTTATATTCAATTTTGTTCTCATGTCAGTCTGAAAAAAGCCAAAAGTTGTCAATCCCTAATCCATATTCAGTTTAAAGTGGTCCTTTAGATTTGGGTTCACTCTGATGTAAGTGGTCCTTCAACTTATTTTGATGGAAGTAAATGCATGGTATCCTATGGTCTCGAGACATGAAGTGTACTCCATCTTCCTATGTTTCAAATTTCAAGTTGAAAACTCTTTTGAGTATAAAATCAAAGTTGTGCAATCCAATTGGGGAGGCAATATAGGAAAGTTTTCCAGTATTTTTAGAAGTTTGGGATGAAACTTTCTCTTACGCTACTAAATAAATTGAATTCCTACCCGTCTTAAATTACACATCACCATTGAAAAGATCTTCAATATGCCTCCCGATTATAATTTCTTGAAAATGGATGCGCTTATTATCTATATCTTTGTCCTCATATTTCCCACAAGCCTGCTTTTCGCTCAACATAATGTTTATTTTTGGGGTGTAGCAATAACTCCAAAGGTTACAAGTGTTTATATGTGTATTCTGGACGTATTTATATCTCCCGTCATGTTATATTTGATGAGAATTTATTTCTATTTGTAATTAATTATTAGTTAAGTTTCCAACGCCTACTGTCTCCACAACACTTCCAGTTGCGGCGCCTTGTGCTATGGCAAGTTCCTCTAGAGTCTTGGTACTCCTCATTTCCTTCTTGATGATGATCTCATAGCTGCTCCTACTGCAAATGTTTTTGGGCAGAATGCTACATCTACTAGTTCCACTAGTTCTCTTGAAACTAGTTCTTTGTCAACCAGTCCCATAAAAAATGTTTCTGGGCAGCAAACTTTGCCTAATCAACCACTTTAATTAAATCCCACCCACCACAACCTATTGAAGTTGGTCACGACACTCTACCCTCCGTTAATCTCCGTCTCTCTATAGATCTCCCTCATTTGCCTTCCCAACCCACTGTAGCACATTCTTCTTCTACTGGTCTATCCTATGCCTATGTGGATAAAAATACATCACCTACTATTAATTGGATACGAGTCCAGCAGACAGAGACTAAGCTCACTCTACAAATCATCGCACACTGAAAATATATGCATGCCCTATAGCCACGGCCGCTTATTCATTGGAACATACCCAACCGCCTTAATATTAACCGTCTCCTAGTTAGGATTTACTTAGTATCACCGCCTTATGTAATCAGGCCCAAAATCTATAAACATAGTATTTTACCACAATTGGGATTGATGTAAACCTAATAATATATACTCATCTACTATTTTCTTTGTATGTACTTTATTATCTAAGACCCTCTCTAAGTTTATCCGTTTAAAATATTCGGCAAGTTTTATCCATAAACAATGCCAAAGCTCCTCCAGTTCCCCATTATATGATCATAAGATTGAAGTCCGTCAAGCAAATTCAGCCAGTAAGTATCCCGTACCACGTAGCATGACATCCTACCTCTAGGAACAACTTGTTTTTCTCAAGCTCATAAAGATGTCAATTGGAGGCATGCTTGAAAGGAATAATTCTGAAAAATAATTTTGTATTGTTGTATATTCTTCTTGCCTCAAAACACTGTACATGCTCTTATATATATACAAAATAAAGACGGAATAAAACCTAGCTAGCTTCTACAAAAGGAAAAAATAGAATGTGTGCTGTACAAGAAAAATCTCAAATATTTGGGCCCAATGGAATTTCTGCTGATCCGGAGCAGCCCAATACTTTGCATACCACTTGCCCATAAAACACAAATAGAACCGACAGCCCAAAGTCTAGAAAGTCAGCTTTGGTCAAAAGAATTGATGAAACTAAAGAGTCATGTTACTCCTTCCAAAGCTGACGTTTCTCTTTCATTACTCCCTCCGTCCCAATTTATGTGGCACTTTTTGCTTTTCGAGAGTCAATTTGACTAAACTTTAAAGCTAAATTGGATTAGATTAACTCAATATTTTAACATTAAAATTTATATTTTTGAAAACTACTTGAAACGTACTTTAAGTTACAACTTTTATCATATTATTTTGATGAAAAAATACGTCTTGAAATGTTGGTCAAAGTTCATGCAGTTTGAATCTCGAAAAGCGAAAAGTGCCACATAAATTGGGACAGAGGGAGTAATATTTTTTATTTTTCATAATCAACACAGCTCCCACAAATAAATCATCGACCATCGAAGCTCCGGCGTTCCCTTCCGATGAACCTCTTGTTGGAGCTTTGTCAATACCTCCCCTCAAGTTTGAGCCCGATTTCCGGACTCCTATCTTGCCTAAAAAATGTCGATGTAAAGCAGTAGAAAGAGACTTTGTGAATACATCGGCGATCTGAGAAGTGGAAGGGACAAATGACAGAGAAACTAAACCATCAAGGAGTTTTTCATGAACAAAATAGCAGTCGAGTTCGATGTGCTTTGTTCGTTCATGAAAAACCAGATTTTTAGCGATGTGGATCGCTTATTGGTTGTCACAGTGAACGGGAACCGGAAAAGAGAGATCAACAGAAAGGTCTTTGAGAAGACGAACCACCCAAGAAATTTCAGCAACTAATCGACGGAGTGAACGGTACTCATCCTCCACCGACAATAAAGAGACCACCTGTTGCTCTTTTGATTTCCAAGAAATTAGATAACCACCCATGTTCAAGAAAAAACCACTGACGGAGCGGCATGAATCGGGACAGGAAGCCCAATCGGTATCGCAAAATCCCAACAATTGGAAAGAGGGTTCTTCTGAGAGGAAAATACCAAGACCTGGATCATTTCGTAAATAACGAAGTGTACGTAAGGCAGCTTCTAAGTGACCTGATCTGGGTTGTTGCATATATTAGCTCTGTGAAGGACAAATCTGGACGAGTATGAGTAAGGTAGTTGAGCTTACCCACAAGTCGTCGATAAATGGTTGGATCGGGGAGAAGTTCACCAGATTCAGAGAAAAGCTTCAAGATTGGATCAAGTGGTGTGGAAACCACCCTAGGGGAGATCGTATCAAACTCAAAAAGCAAGTCCAAAACAAATTTTCATTGAGTCACAACGAGACCATCAGGTTCATGCAATATTTCCATCCCAAGAAAATAGCTTACTTCTCCCAAGTATTTAATGCAGAATTCTAAATTCAAAGATGTTTTGATCTCATTTATTTTTGTTATATTGTTCCCGGTGATGAGTACATCATCGACGTACACATCAATGATTGTGATGAGTCCACAACTGTTCTTAAAGAACAGTGAATAATCATTCAGAGATAAGTGAAAACCCCTAGTGGCAAGAGCTGAAGAGAAACGAGCGTACCACTGACGAGAAGCCTGTTTAAGGCCATAAAGCGACTTGCGAAGACGATATACAAGAGAGGGAGAAGAAGTAGGAACCCCTGGAGGGAATCTCATATATACTTCTTCGTTCAAATCGCCGTGAAGAAAAGCATTATTAGTGTCCAATTGGAAAACTTTCCAACGCTTCTTCACCGCAACACTTAACAAACATCGGATGGTGGTCATCTTGACCACAAGAGAAAACGTTTCGGTATAGTCAATTCCCTCCTTTTGTATGTCTCCTCTTATTACCAATCGTGCTTTCAAGCGTTCAACAGTACCATCTGACTTTACTTTGACCTTGTAAACCCATTTGCAGGGCAAAGGTTTCTTACTAGGGGAAGAGTGACAACATCCCAGGTGTGATTATTGTTCAAAGCTGCAAGTTCCTGTTCCATTGCAAGTTTTCCAACCAGAATGAAGAGCAGCCTGTTGGTAAGACACTGGTTCTGAAATTTGGCTTATAGAGTTGATAAATTTTTATTGTGTGTAGAAAATGTGTTGAATGAATAGGAATAAAAAGGAATGATAGGTAGGTTAGGTGAAAAGACTGAACAAGCTGCATCACACACATAGTCAGAAAGATAAGCGGGAGGCACAGTGGTTCTGGTGCTTTTGCATAGTCCCTGTGCTGGAGTGCCATTGAACCTGGTAGAGGATTGTTCCATGTTGAAAACAGGACTCTTTATAGGACTAGAAGTCTCAAAATTTCTGTTGGGGGATTGCTGATTACTGGGTGTGTGAGTAGAACTAAGACTAGGAGAAGACTGTGTGTTTTTTGTTGTTGCAGACACATGTGTGTTGTTAGAAAAATTAGGGAAAATATCTTCATTACTAGGGAATGTTGCTGGAAACAATTTAGACATAGGCAGAGAATAAGAGAAAGGAAATATAGACTCAAAATATTTAACATCCCTTGAAACAAAGACTTGATTTGTCTGAAGATTTAAAACATTGTACCCCTTTTGACCAAACGAATAACCTAAAAATACTCCTGTGATAGCTCTAGGCATCAACTTGTCTCTATTCCTAGTAAGGGTAGATGCAAAACAAAGTGAACCAAAAGACCTCAAATAAGAATAGTCTGGCACCTTTCCAAATAAGACCTGATAAGAACACTTGCACTGCAAAACTTTAGATGGAAGCCTATTGATCAAATATGTAGCAGTAAGTAGACAATCCCCCCAAAATTTCTTTGGTAAGTGTGATTGATAGAGAAGTGCCCTACAAACTTCGAGCAAATGCCTGTGTTTTCTTTCCACTACCCCCATTTTGTTGTGGGATTCCAACACAAGTGGTTTGATGCACAAACTCCATAGATGAAAAAAACTCTGAAATAATAGTTTCAGACCCCAATTCATATGCATTATCAGATCTGATGACTTTAACTTTGGTTGAGAATTGTGTTTCCACCAATGATAGAAAATTTTTAAGGGTAGTAAATGCACTGGACTTTGTACACAACAAATAAGTCCATGTAGCCCTAGAAAAATCATCTACAATGGTGAGAAAATACTTTTCTCCTTTATAGGTAGGTATACTGTATGGTCCCCATGTATCTATGTGTATTAATTCGAAAGGATTGGTAGACTTGATTGTGCTTGTGGTAAAAGGTAACTTAGATTGTCTAGCCATATGACAAATATCACAAGGAAAAAATATGCTTGTCGGTGATAGGAACAGGTAAAGATTTAATAGCTTTCATTGCATTAAATGGGAGATGTCCAAGCCTAAAGTGCCACAGTTTACTTAAATCAAAAGCATTAGAAGAAGTAATTTCATTCATAGTAGAACTTGATTCAAAAAGAGTATCTCCAGTTACATTGGACTGACATGACAGGACTCTAAAAAAGGTAAAGAATGAGAATTAAACTCTGAATTCATTGTAACTCAAGACATCACAGGATTATTGGACCCTAAAGACTCAACATCATAGCTACTACACTTAGACACTGGATGAATTTCTTGATGGTACTCTTCCAGCACATATAGAGCAGCATTAGTTTTACCAAACACCACTGGCTTCCTCAAAGAAGGAACCTATAACACACAGTCATTTTTAGTGAATGTTAAACTACAGTTATGTTCATGACACAATTGGTTTACTGACAAAAGATTGTGTTTGACGGTTGGGTCATAAAACACTGTTCCTAGAGTAATTCCAGGGAGTAAATTTACAGAACCTACACAAGTCAATTTCACTTTGTAAGAATTGGGTAAATTTACAAGAACAGGTGTGTCAAGTTCCTTTAGATTAATTAGAATTGTTTTATCATGTGTCATGTGTTGTGATGCACCTGAATCAATTATTCAAAAATTAGTTGTGAGAGTAGAAAAACAAGAGGTGTAGGTGTGGTTGGCTGAAATTTTACCCACAAAATTAGAACTAGCATTGGCTTCGGAACTTGAAGCAGTTGAACTAGAACCTCCACACTGAGCAAACTTAAGCATCTGAATTAATTGTTCTCATTGCTCTCTGGTAAACCCCTGTGGATTCACTAACATGTTTCCTGTTGTGCTTATGCTCCCTTCAGATCTGTTAGAATTGGGCTGCATTGGACCTGCTTCAAAAGCTGCATTGGCTTGTTGTTACCATATCCTCTCTTTGGTTTGTTCTCTCTCTTATTGATTACATTAAGATTCCTACAATCCTCTCTTACATGTCCAGGGATCTTAATTCTTACAGTAAGTACAATAATTATAGTTCCAATTGTTTCTTCTGCCCTCATTTGTGAATTTCTTATTGTTGTAGTTCTGGTGTCTTGCCGTGTTCTCATTCCCATATCTCTGATTGTTGGACCTTGAAGTGTTAGCATTGAAAGCAATAGATTCATTATTAACATGACTTCCTACATGAATTTTCCTTTGTGTTTCTTCATGTAATAAGATAGAATACGCTTGAGCTGTGCTAGGTAAAGGTTTCATCATGAGAACATTACCTCTTATTCCAGAATATACTTCATTCAATCCCATTAAAAATTGTATGAGCTGTTGATCCTCTTGCATCTTTGCATTGTGTCTTTTTGCTTCACATTTGCACTCACAATTACATGCCATGAAAGTATTAAGAACTTTCATTTGATCCTAGATCTTCTTCAATTTGTTGAAATAAGCTGTAATATCACTGATTCCCTGTGATACATTGTTTAACTCTCTTTGTAGTTGGAACATTTTTGTTCCATCAATTTGTCCATATCTCTGTTCCAGTTCATTCCACAGATCCTGGGCAGTAGAAGAATAAAGGACACTTTCAGCTATTTCTTTGGTAAGAGAGTTCAAAAGCCAAGATAGTACCATGTCATTACATCTTCTCCACTGTTCAAAAAAAGGATCTGCATTATCAGGTTTCTTACAAGTCCCATTGATAAACCCTAATTTTTTTTTTAGCTGACAAAGAAATCAACACACCTCTTTTCCAATTTCCATAACTAGATCCATCAAAACTTGTATTAATCAAGTTCATTCCAGGTGAATCTGAGGAAGCAAGGTAATAAAGATGATACTTATCTACTGCCTTAAGAGGAGAATCATCAGTTTTGATAAGAGAAGAAGAACCAGAATCCTCATAGGTGTGCGTGTCAATGTTTGATGTTGATTAGTCATCAAAGAAGAAGATTAAGATTAGATTAATATTCAGGTTTAGAGCACCAACTCTGATACTATGAAAGGAATATTCTGAAAAATAATTTTGTATTGTTCTATATTCTTCTTGCCTCAAAACACCGTACATGCTCTTATAGCTCTTATATATATAAAATATAAAGAAGTCATAAAACCTAGCTAGCTTCTACAAAAGGACAAAATAGAATGTGTGCTGTATAAGAAAAATCTCAAATATTTGGGCCTAATGGAATTTCTTCTGATCTGGAGCAGCCGAATACTTTGCACACCACTTGCCCATAAAACACAAATAGAACCAACAACCCAAAGTCTAGAAAGTCAGCTTTGGTCAGAAGAATTGATGAAACTAAAGAGTCATGTTACTCCTTCCAAAGCTGACGTTTCTCTTTCATTATTTTTTTCATTTTTCATAATCAACCCAGTTCCCACAAATAAACCATCGGCGATCGAAGCTCCGGCGTTCCCTTTTGATGAACCTCTTGTCGGAACTTTGTCAATAAATGCAAGAGGAGTGCAATGCTTTGATTCAAAATATTACTTGGTCCTTGTGGGTGTGGTAGGTGCACAATAGGTTCCTCGGTGTAGGGTTGGTAGGTTGTGTATGCAAAGAATCCGGAAAACATTTTACCCACCTTCATGTTTCATCAAAATACAATATAAAGAAATGATAAATACTATTGTACTTATTTACTTAGACTTAGAAATTTCTGCAACTAAAATAATAACATTATAGGAGAACACCTTATCAGCACAATGAAACTAATTGTTAAGAACTAACAGGATTCAACACAGTCCCTATGAACAGCACAACACCAGTAGTTTCATCTTTTATGAGGAACAAGAACGGATGGTCAACAACAAATTTCATGTACTCTATTTTAATCCTGCTCGGCGCGCAACCTCCGGTCATGAACCGTGTAACAGTAACAGCTGCAGCTTTTGTACCATCTTCATTGAGTTCAATGAAGGACTTCTGAAAAATTTGTGAAACTGCGAGAGGGAAATCATGATCCACTATCTCAGTAAGACCAGGACAGAAAGGCAATGTAAGGCCAAGTTCATTTAGAAGCTCGGAAGCTTCAAACTCATAACGTATTTTGAATTTGGGGATGAGAATCTTGCTCACTTTAACTTCCTTTTTTGGTAAATGTTGATTTAAGAATCCAGGTTCCAAAGATATTTTCTTTAGTAGATTTGATAAGCCGTCATAGGCATCAGGGAGAATAAAATACATGCTGAAGCGTCGCTTGTCTTGGCCGTGTTTATAAGGAAGCCCCAACACTTTAAATCCATCATAGGTTGCTGCTTTAGTGTAGAATTCCAAGCTTCTTTTAGTGATGAAGGGTGCTTGAATAGAGCTTCCATTGAGGAGATGGAAATCATGGTCTTCTGTGTCTGAAGGATAAAACTTGTATTTCCATTCTCCTTTGAAATATAGTGCATTCGCAAAGATAAGCTTTGTCAGTTGGTTGACTGCTCCAGGAGTAAGAATCATATCGATGAGACCATTTGTTTTCTCTTTAGCCCATTGATTGACTTCATTGGCAACTTTAGCAGACTTAATCAAAAATCAAATTCCAACAGAGAACATAATATCAGCATGCATGCTACTAGCAGTAAAGTTGTAAATAAAACAAAAATTAAAGATTGCAACATTTTTCTAATTAGTGAAAGACAAATATATTACCACCTTGTTAAAATTAACAGATTCTGAAGCAGCCTTATAAACATCGTCCATAATCTGTTTAAAAGGGGGCTTGAAAGACAGAGTTTTGTCAATCCAAGCCCCATTAGCAACAGATAAACGCGGACCTCCAATCGAACTTCCATCCGTGAAGATGTCAGTGACTAACCGAGAAGAAAGATCATTGAGATGTTCAATAGAATCAAACTTGAGAAAACGCAACAGTTGATCCAATGTAGGACCTTTTGCGCCAGCAGCAAGAAGACCAAGAATTATTTGAATGGAAAGCGGCGAACACACCATGTTGGTGTTGGACTTATCATTGCTTTTAAAAAATACATGTGTTGCAAGATTCATAGAAACATCATTCTGCTTCTTAATAGACTTCTTGACATCCCTAGTAAGAAAATAAGAAAGATCCATCTCAATCTTTTTTCTTTTTGTAACTGGAGATTCATCCATATTCATATTAACTTGCAGTTTAATTATATTTCTAACCAATGATGACACTGCTTATATAGAAGTTGAAAGTAACCTACTTTCTTGGAGGAAAAGCAAGTACACGTAATACATTACCATAATTTTTTTTTTCTGGAACATTACCATAATTACTTTTTCACTTTTAAATTATTAAAAGGAAATGATTTCCTACACACTTAACATTTGAAAAGAGAAAATAGCCCTACAAAGATTTCCTGCGATAAGTTTTCATTCTTAATGTTGAAAATATATTTACAAATATTATAGAATAATTAGTTGTTTAGTTCTAGTATAAGTCTGATATTTAATTTGGTAGAATCTTTATTTAGTTATAGTAAACCTCTACTACTTTAGTTGTAGTAGGAGTCTACAACTATGCTTTTAATGCCTATATAAAGGCTTATTGTTAATCAATTTTTATAGAAATGGTTGTCTCTATGGTCACTCAACTTTGGGTAATTGGCTACCATGGTCACTTATTTTTGTTTTGTCTTTCTATGGTCACTCAACTTTGGGTAATTGGCCACCATGGTCACTTATTTTTGCTTTTTCTTTCTATGGTCACTCAACTTTGCCCAAGTAGCTCCTATGGTCATCCAACACAGAAATCCTAACGTCCGTTAAAATTTTTTCTGATGTGGCAACTACAAAAATATTTTGGCAAGTTACATAAATAGAAAAAAATTAAATTATTTAAGACTAACCCAATTAAAATTAAACCTCACCTAAGAGTTATTGCTTAAGGTGCACATTTTTCCAAAAAAATGACTCATTTTTCTTTAAATCTATCAAGAAAGCCTTCTGGTAACATATTTTCAACGTTAATTTCTTCACCTAATAAAAATTTGAGCACCCAAATGAATCAGTGTCTGGCCTTAACGAATTAGCGGCTTTTGACGCTTTCTATAAGCTGATATTTTTGGCATAAATTTTTGATTTATTATATAGTATTTTACAGTTTGTTTAAGTAATACTGTTTTGTTTAGCGAAACTGGTTCAAGAGATTTTGCATTCTCAGATATTTTTCTTAAGGTCTATGCGGCAAAGCAACTCCAACTCGCTGCCAAGATGAACAACTTCTTGGAACCAAATTTTGCTTTTGTGGGTTTGCAATATCCCATGATATTATTTTGATCAATATTTGTAATGAAATTGAAGTGAAGTATGTGGATTATCTCTCAACTCTAAGCAAGAAAAAGATCACACTTGTAGGTCCACTTATTCATGAAATGAAAACAACAATAGAAAATGTGGAAAGTTCCAGGATTATTCGATGGCTAGTTAAGAAGAATGAGTCTTCGTATGTTTATGATTCATTTGTAAGTGAATGAGCTAAGTGAGGCGAACTTTATTTGGGTGCTCAGATTTTCATTAGGTGAAGAAATTAACGTTGAAATTGTGTTACCAGAAGGCTTTCTTGATAGATTTAAAGAAAAATGAGTCATTTTTTGGAAAAATAGGCACCTCAAGCAAGAACTCTTGGGTGGGGTTTAATTTTGATTGGGTTGGTCTTAAATAATTTAATTTTTTTCTATTTATTAACTTGCCAAAATATTTTTGTAGTTGCCACATCAGCAAAATTTTAACGGACGTTAAGATTTCTGTGTTGGATGACCATAGGAGCTACTTGGGCAAAATTGAGTGACCATAGAAAGACAAAGCAAAGATAAGTGACCATGGTGGCTAATTTCCCAAAGTTGAGTGACCATAGAAAGACAAACCAAACCTAAATGACCATGGTGGCCAATTACCCAAAGTTGAGTGACCATAAAGACAATCAACTCAATTTTTATAAGACAAGTTTCAATGACATTTTCAACTCTTCCGTTGTTCAATATTTTAATAGTTGGAATACAATGGTTAGTAATCGTATATTTTTTGTGCTTTTCCTTGAGGGAGTAATATTACATTACCATAAAAACCTATTGTTAATCAATTTTTATAAAACAAATTTCAATGATATTTTCAACTCTTCTGTTATTCCATATTTTAAAAATTCCTAACACTTAATAGTTGGAATACAATGATTAGTAATCGTATATTTTTTGTGCTTTTCCTTGAGGGAGTAATATTACATTACCATAATTCTTCTTTCTCTACTCTAAGATATGCGTTAATTAAAGTCCTGAGATATATGGATTTTGTTTCTTTTACTTTAAGGACAAGTAACAAATCACCGCTATTTTTAATATATGATTTTTTCTTTTTCTTTTGCGATATTATCTATCATCTACTTCTAAATGTTAAGTTGAATGCTTTGCCGTCTTTTATTTTGACTGCAAAAATTTTGCTTTAACTTTTTCTTCCTAACGAGTGTAACAGAATAATACAAAACCTTTTGTAATGTTAGGTTATTTAAAAGATAATTAGAAGTAACATTCATAAAAATGAGACTAGTGACCCTTAAATAGGATAAGGTCCACGTGACAAGTCAATATTAAAACAGTAACTCATTACTGTTAAAAACATTGTTATATATATATATATATATATATATATATATATATATATATATATATATATATATATATATATATATATATATATATATAAGTCCAATTAATATGGTAAGGACATAAAGAGAAAATTATATGACATAGATATTTATAAGAGTTCTAAATATAAATTAAATATATTTTTCCTTTATTATGATTTCTAGACATTTGTCATTAGGTATCCTACTTTTAATAGCCATTTATTTATGGGTTATTTACAAATATATATAACCCTAACACCAAAATTATAAAAAATACCAACATTATTCCATTTTACAAAAAATACCAATATTTTTTTACAAATTATATACAAAATCAACAAAACTAACAAATTAGGGTTCCTTCTTCTTCCTACTGCCCTTCCCCCCTGCTACCACCCCAGGCGGCTGCCATCCACCACCGGATTTTTTTTTTTTTTTTTTTTTTTTTGTGTTTTTGAATCTAAAAAATGAAATACACATTAATACACATATAAACATTGATTTTTTTTTTTTTGAAATTAAAGTTGGAAAATACATAAACAAAAGTACATGTAAATACATAAAAAAATTATGTTATACATACACTAAACACACACACACATACACGAATCTACAGATCTACAAACAAAACATACAAATTTATGTGTGTGATATTTATTACTTGATATACACATAAAAATACATATAAAAAATATAAATAGATGCTCAGATATACATATTCATACAGTGATATACACGTGCATACACTTGTGTGCTGAAAAATATTACATGTATATACACGAACATACAGATACATACACTTGTATTTGAATGTACATATTCAAATGCAAAAAAGAAGAAGGAGAAGCAGATCTGAATTTGTATTTACAAAATACATATGTATACATAAAAATACATACATATACACATATAAAAAAAAAGGAGAAGATCCGAAAAGAGAGGAGCAGATCTGCTCCAGTTCGCCGCGGTGGAGCAACGCATCGGCGGCGACCGGCAAGGGGGTGGGGAATGGCGGGAGGGTGGGGTGGGTGGGTGGGTGGAGGAGAGAAAGAGAGAGGGAGAAGTTAGGGTATTGGGTAGAGAGGGAAGAAAGGAAATGAAATAATTATATATTTTGTATAATGTGAAAAGTGTTAGTATTTAGAGCAATTATTTAAAAATATCAGTATTTTCTGTAATTAAGTGGTTTAATATGTCAATTATCGTAAAAATGTCTTTATTTAATGATTTATTTAAGGGAGAATTACAAATATATACAACCTTAACACTAAAATTACAAAACATACCAACACTATACTACTTTACAAAAAATAACAATACTTTTTTTACATAATATATAAAAAAACTCATTTAAAACATATCTGCTAGTGTTTTCTAGGACTCTCCAATGAAATAGGTAAAGAGATTTTGCATTATTTAAGGAAGGAAATTATAAAGCGTAACAGATTCTCCACTAAAATAGCTGTCAGATTCCTTTAATGCTACTCCCTCCGGTCCATTTTATTTGATCACTTTCCTTTTTTAAAATTCGAACAATGTAAACTTTGACCAACATTTTGAGATATATTTCTTCACCATAATAATATGACAAGAATTGCAACTTGTATTACTTTTCGTATAGTTTTTTAATATTTAAATTATAATTTTAAAATATTGACTAAATCTAGTTCAATTTGACTCCAAAAATTGGTCAACTTGACTCTCAGAAAGTCAAACTAATCAAATAAAATGGACAGGAGGGATTATATTTAAGGAAGGAAACTATCTACTAAATAGATCATGCATTATTTTTGTAGATTTTTTTTTTTTTTTTTTGGTTTAAACCTATTTATACCAGGTAAGTTTTTGGCTAGCCTTTGTGAAAGATTCCATGTGGCTATTTGAATGTAGGGCCTATCTTGATTTTGGCTAAATACATTATTTTCTTAAAAAATAAACTACTTATGTGCTAAAACTAATAAACCCGTTTGGATTGCTACCAAAAACTGCTTATTTTGAAAAATATTTTTGAGAAAAGTACTATTCAAAGAAGTACTTTTAGACGATAAACAACTTGTGTTTGGCCAACTCATTGGAAAAGTACTTTTGATAAATAAATTTGTGTTTGGCTAATCGTTACGAGAAGTACTTTTGAGTATCAAATTACAAAAAGAACATCCAAGTTCATTTTACATGTGGATTATTAGAAATAAAAAAAATTAAATATTTAACATAAAAGACTTTTATTAAATAAATTATAGTTAGAATGTAAAACATAAAGTAAAAGATATAAATTTAAGTTTTTGATTAACATAAAATATAGTTAAATCAAAGTAATGATAAAATTGTGACTTTTTAATAATTACTTACTTTTAAAAGATGACTTAAATATATCAAAAGAACTCATCATTCAAAATAAAATTAAAAAAACACTCAAAAAATCAATGTATACTGAAAATTTACCACTAAAAATAGTACAATGACTCATATATAATGACAATTCTCAATTATAAGGTGGAGAGAAATACCTAGGAGAAAGTATGCAGAAGCAAAAAAAAAAAAAAAAAAAAAAAAAGTAAGAAGAAAAAAGCAAAATTTTGTTTTGAGAGAGATATGGTTAATTAATGAGGGATAATTTGGTAAATATAATTTTTTTGTAGGGATATTTTGTTTTGAAAAAATTAATAAACTGCTTCTGCTTCTTGGAAGAAGAGAAGCAGATATTTATAGCTTCTCCCAAAAGCAGAAAAACTGATTCTTTTTTTTTTTTTCAAACATCTCAAAATTTCAAAAAATAAAAAAAAAAATAATTATTTAAAAAAAAAGTACTTTTAGCTTTGGAGAAGTATTATCAAACACACTATAAGACTGTAACACATGTTAGTTATGCAACTTTTTTTCCATACTCTCTTAAGAAAATCACTTCCTTGATATTAAGGAACTTGTTTTCAGAGAAATTTTTTAGTAAAATGTTTTGACCAACAATTATAGTAGAGGTCCATTGATTAAGCCATTAATTTAGGAATTATGATATGAAAGTACCCATTTGCCTAACCTTTGTTCAAGAATCCATGTGTCTATTTGAATGTAAGACCTAGTTTGAGAATGACTATATATATTATTTTCTCTAAAATTAAATGGGTAAAAGGTAATAAATAAGGTTGGGGTTGGGGTTTTTGGGGGGGGGGGGGGTTAAATGCCACGTGTCTTTTTAAAAAAAATTATTTTAGAGATTTTGAGAAAAAAGAAAATAAGAAAAATAATTTCCGTCCAATAAAATGGCATTTTGAGCCTTCAAATATACGTAATAGCATTTTTAAACTCAAAGTAGAACGGAATGACATCTTAATACTATATTTGGCATTTTTAGGCCTTTTTATATCATTCAATGGCAATTTTGACCCTTCGTCATTTTTTAAGATAAATATTTTTAACTCCTCAAAAGCTTGGCCAAATAGGTTCTAAGTTCGATTACTGTTTACATAATTAAACTTCATTTGTAGAGTTGTATTTTACAATCTTTTTTTTTTCCTAAAAAAAGGTTACGTTTTGCTTTATTTTGCACAGCTATTTCTTTGTACTCAAAAATCTGATCCATTCCTTGTTTGGTGATGGTACGAATGCAACGGCTTATTTAACTACTAAAAACCTCATTATTCCCTTGTATGTTTGGCAGGTAATGGAGACTAGTCGCATTCAAAGATGAAACTAGTTTAGGACAAACATAATGAAGGTATATATATTTGTCTAATAAGATTAGATGATTTTTCCATATAAATTTGAATAATCTTATAGTAGATTCAGTAATTTTCAATGAGTGGAAAGATTAATAAGAAATATGGAAAGATTAGTCCTCCACAAAATCAACCAGCAAAGAACATGTTGAGCTCTTTTAATAGAAGGGCTCAAAGGCTATTTGAGCGAACTCTGGGTACCCAAGACGTCGAGGCAATAAAACAAGATGCAAACATCACATATCAACTGTAGTACTCCCTTCGTTCCACTTTGTTTGTAATACTTTCTTATTAGCATGTCCCAATAAGATTGTCATACTTCTAAATTTGAAAACAATTCAACTTTAAACTTACTTTTTGGCCACACAAATATCTATGACTCATTTTAGACCACAAGTTTCAAAAATCTTCATTTCTTTATTAAACTTTGTGTCAAGTCAAACTACAAAACTTTGTGTCAAGTCAAACTACGACAAACAAAATGGGACGGACAGAGTAGTTAGTTCATCCAAAAAAAAAATTGTCCATGTAGTGGAAAGCAACTTTAGTCCGAGAGAGGATTAAGAACAGTACCAACAAACAGCACCATGCCTGTTTTATCTTCTCTAATCAGGAAGAGAAACTATTGTAAATAGATTATGGTAAATAGATTAGTTATGTAAATTGTATAGTGGGCCAAGCCCGTTAGGTTTACTTGGTCCCTAAGTTAGGTTTAGGGTTAGGTTTTCTCTAGGTTTCTTTTGTATAAATAGGGGACTCCCCCCATCAATGAAAGCAAGAGTTTTCACCCAAATATTATTTCTCTCGTGTGAGTGTGTTCGATTTTACATGGTATCAGAGCCATCGTGAAACTCTTCAAGTAGAAAAGTAATAGAGGCTCCAAAAGGTGATGTTGCAGCCGTACGGAAGACAATCTCTCCGTACGATATCACTTCGAATGATAATCCTGGTTTGATTATCACACAGGTACAGTTGACCAGTGAAAACTATGAGGAATGGGCGCGGTCGGTTAGAACGGCGCTGCGTGCAAGGAAGAAGTTTGGTTTTGTTGACGGATCGATCAAGATGCCCGATGAAAAGTCGATTGATTATGAGGATTGGTGGACTATCAATTCTCTTCTAGTGTCATGGATTAGGAATTCGATCGAGCCTACTCTTCGGACCACCATATCGCACATGGAAGTAGCGAAAGATCTGTGGGAGAGTATTCGAGAACGTTTCTCCGTGGGAAACGGACCTCAGATTCAGGAATTAAAAGCGGCTTTGGCCGGTTGTAAGCAAAAGGGATTAACTGTTGCTGCTTACTATGGAAAACTGGCTATGTTGTGGGAAGAACTAGGAAATTGTGATAAGTTTCCAATTTGCTCGTGTGGAAACTGCACTTGCAATCTAACGGTTGCACTGGAGAAGAAAAGGGAAGAAGATAGGGTTCACTTATTCCTTATGGGCCTGGATGAAAGTCTTTATGGAACTGTCCGTTCCAATCTCTTGGCTCAGGAGCCGTTGCCATCGATGAATCAAGTCTACCAAAAGGTAATCCAAGATGAACGGGTCAAAGGGATGGCACGAACTCAGGAAGAACGAGGGGAGGTGACGGCGTTTGCTGCACAACGATCACAACCGCCGAAGACAGGCTATAAGGAGTGTCACTTGTGTGATCGAGGAGGACATCCTCCGGAACGCTGCTATGAAGCCATTGGCTATCCGGAGGGGTGGGTGCATTATCCGAAGCAAGGCACTTCGAATGGAGGACGTGGTAGAGGAAGAGCTGAAGGTAACAAAGGTGGAAGAGGTCGTGGACATCAACCGTTTGGTTCAAATGCTGGTCGGGGACGTGGCAATAATCGAGCAAATGCTGCTCAAGCTGAGCTCGAGAATGGAGAAAACGGACACATGAGTGTGCCCGGACAGACTAACCTGTCCGGAATAACAGGTGATCAGTTGCAGATGCTGTTCGATTTGCTGAAAAAAGAGAAGGCAAGCACAAGTGAACCATTGATCGGTAAGAAAACTCATCCTTCGTGGATTATTGACACGGGGGCGTCAAATCACATGACCGGTCAGATAAGTATTTTGGAGAATTTACGAACAATACCAAAGTGTCCGATAGGTTTACCGAACGGAAGCAGTACGATGGCGACTCAGGAAGGATCCATCAGATTTAACGAAGACATGGTTCTTCACGGAGTGTTATATGTGCCCGAAATGACTTGCAACTTGATTTCTGTGTCTCAATTAATTAATCAAGTTGGTTGCAATGTAAATTTCACTAATGATTTGTGTGTTATGCAGGACCGGGCTACGGGGAAGTTGATTAGAGCGGGTGAACAAAAGAACGGACTCTACTACTTTCGGACGATACCCGTGGTGAAAGCTGTGAAGGTTGATGTGGTAGACTTATGGCATCAAAGGTTGGGACATCCTTCGATGCAAGTGACAAAATCTCTTTCAGTCTTAGAAGATAGTGGGAAAGGTAGCTTAGAAGAAAAAGCATGTGATGTATGCCTTAGGGCAAAACAAACTAAAAATGTATTTCCTTCAAGTAATAATAAAGCTGCTGAACCTTTTGATTTAGTTCACTGTGACTTGTGGGGTCCTTATAGAACTGAGTCTTCGTGTGGTGCATCATATTTTTTGACTGTTGTTGATGATTGTTCACGAGGAGTATGGGTGTTCCTGTTAGTTGATAAGAAAGAGTTCGGACAAAAATTGAAGGGTTTCTTTGCAATGGTGGAGAGACAATTCAATAAACTGGTTAAGTGCGTTCGGAGTGATAATGGAACCGAATTTGTAAGTCTGAAAGGGTATTTTCTCAAACAAGGGATCTTGTTCCAAACTTCGTGTGTGGGGACACCCCAGCAAAACGGTAGAGTTGAACGGAAACATAGACATATCTTAAACGTGGCACGGGCGCTACGTTTTCAAGCTAATTTACCGATTGACTTCTGGGGAGAATGTGTGATGACGGCATGTTATTTGATTAACCGGACACCCACTAAGTTGTTGAATGGGAAGACACCTTACGATATCTTGATGGGTGTGACACCAAATTATGATCATTTGAGGTTGTTCGGTTGCTTATGTTATGCTCGCAATCAAGGACGAACAAGTGACAAGTTTGAAAGTAGGAGTCGTCGATGTGTGTTTTTGGGTTATCCAAATGGGAAGAAAGCGTGGAAAATGTATGATTTGGAGACAAAGGAGTTTGTGTTCTCGAGGGATGTGGTGTTTTACGAAAAGGAATTTCCATTCGCCTCCAAGGAGACTGATGCCGAAAAACGGACACAAGATACGACTTCTGTCACCGTTGCATTGGAGGAGGAAGAGGAGAGTGTGCAAGGAAGGGGGGGTGTTGAACCCGAAGTGGTGACTCCGGAAGCTGAACCTGAGGTTGTTCCCGAAGTTGAACCCGAAGAGTTGGGTCGGGGAAAACGAACTAAGAAAGAGAATATCTTGCTGAGAGACTTTGTTACTAATACGGTCCAAAAGATGAGTCACCGGGTATCGTCCTGTGTTCGAAAGTCTGCTTGTTCATCTGTTTCTCAACAACCCTCTGGTAAGCCCTATCCTCTAGCACACTATGTCAATTGTGATAATTTCTCTTCGAAACATGCGAGTTTTCTTGCAGCTATAACGCAAGGACATGAGCCTACCTCCTATTCGGAGGCGGTACAAAGTGACAAATGGAGAACAGCCATGGGGGAAGAATTGAAGGCATTGGAAGCGAACAGAACCTGGGAGATAGTTCGCTTGCCTACCGGGAAGAAGGCCCTCGGATGTCGATGGGTATACAAGATAAAGTACAACTCGGATGGAACTATTGAAAGGTACAAAGCAAGATTGGTGATTTTTGGAAATCACCAAATCGAAGGGGTTGATTATACGGAGACATTTGCACCGGTTGCAAAGATGGTGACTGTCTGAGTTTTTCTGGCCGTAGCAGCTGCCAAAAATTGGGAATTGCATCAGATGGATGTGCACAATGCATTTTTGCATGGTGATCTTCACGAGGAAGTATAATTGCCTCCGGGACATCGCATGACGGGGAGAGGAGCTGTGTGTCGCCTTCGAAAATCATTGTATGGATTAAAACAAGCTCCCCGATGTTGGTTTGCGAAGTTGTCTGCTGCACTTAAGCAATATGGGTTTCGCCAATCATATTCGGATTACTCATTATTTACGATGAAGAAGGGAAATGTGCATTTAAATGTGCTTGTTTATGTGGATGATCTGATTATATCTGGTAATGATTCGAAGGCAATTCGAATTTTTAAGTTATATCTCTCGAAATGTTTCCATATGAAGGATTTAGGTGCCTTGAAATACTTCTTGGGAGTTGAAGTGGCAAGGGCTCCGAAAGGAATCTTCCTGTGTCAGAGGAAGTATGCATTGGATATCATATCGGAAACAGGCTTGTTGGGGGCAAAACCGGTTGGTACACCGATAGAACAAAACCGTCGCTTGACACTTGCGACTGGTCGTTTTATCAAAGATCCTGAACGCTATCGGCGACTGGTTGGAAGATTGATTTACTTGTGTTTTACACGACCGAATTTGTCCTATAGTGTGCATGTGTTGTCGCAATTCATGCAGAGTCCCCGTATTAAGCATATGGAAGCGGCACTCAGGGTTGTTCGATATTTGAAAGGCTGTCCGGGACAAGGCATTGTATTTCATTCTCAGTGTGATCTGAGATTGCACGGGTGGTGTGACTCTGATTGGGCAGGCTGTCCGTTGACACGTCGATCGTTAACAGGTTGGTATGTGTCGTTAGGGGACTCACCGATATCTTGGAGAACGAAGAAGCAACAGATCGTGTCGAGGTCCTCCGCTGAGGCAGAATATAGATCGATGGCGATGACTGTGTGTGAATTGAAGTGGTTGAAAGGGATTTTATGGAACCTTGGAATTGATCACGACTCTCCGATAAATTTGAAGTGTGACAGTCAAGCTGCGTTACACATTGCTCGGAATCCAGTCTTTCACGAACGCACTAAACATATCGAAGTCGACTGTCATTTTGTTCGGAATGAAATCATCGGAGGAGTCATTCGTCCCAGCTATGTGCCTACGACCACGCAACTTGCTGATATTTTTACGAAGGCGCTGGGACGCGCCCAGTTCGAATTCTTCCTTAACAAGTTGGGCATAAGGAACCCTCACGCTCCAACTTGAGGGGGGTATTGTAAATAGATTATGGTAAATAGATTAGTTATGTAAATTGTATAGTGGGCCAAGCCCGTTAGGTTTACTTGGTCCCTAAGTTAGGTTTAGGGTTAGGTTTTCTCTAGGTTTCTTTTGTATAAATAGGGGACTCCCCCCATCAATGAAAGCAAGAGTTTTCACCCAAATATTATTTCTCTCGTGTGAGTGTGTTCGGTTTTACAGAAACGGATGATCAGCAACAAAGTCTACAGTTTGTTGTTGTCTCGATCCCCCGCATAATCGCACAACAGCAACAGTTGAAGCTGCAGCTTCTGTTCCTTCTTCATTTACCTCAATAAAGGACTTGTGGAAAACATTTGAAACACGCAAGTATTCTGGTGTATCCACCATTTCAGTTAGATCACCCGTAGAAAAAGGTGATGTGACACCAAGTTCTTTTAGAACCGTAGAAGCTTCAAACCCGAATGATATTTTGAACTTAGGGACAAGAAATTTGCCCAATCTAACAAAGTGTAATGGAAAATGTTGATTTAAGAATCCAGGTTGTGAACTAATTTTCTCAATTAAAGTTGGTAGTCCATTATTGGCATTAGGGAGAAATATATACATGCTGAAACGTCGCTTGTCCTCGCCCTGTTTATAAGGAAGCCTTAAAACTTTGAATCCATCAAAGGTTCCTACATATTGCATCTTTTGGCTGGTCATGAATGTTGCTTTAATAGATTTTCTATTGAGGAGATGGAATTTATGTTGTTTTGTTTTTGAAACATCGAATTTCTCATTCCACGATCCTTTAAAATATAATGCATTTGCCAAGATGAGCGCTGTCGAGTTGTTGACTGCATCAGCAGGAAGAATATCTTTGATGAGACCATTAGTTTCCTCTTCAGCCCACTGATTGACTTGACTGACAACCTCAGAAGGCTTAATCAGACACCAATAAAGAACATGAAATCAGCATACTACTAACAGATATAGTTGAAGTTGGGAAAAAAAGAAGATGCTATACACGCACACACTACTAGAAATTAATCATTCAGCGTCAAAGTTTGGAGACGGAATTCCGTCTCCAAACGGTGTTTGGAGACGGAATTCTGTCTCTGAGCGTCCTTCGCTTTTAAGCGCGTCGTTGGACTGCTTCCGTCTCCAAATGCAAAAGCAGCTGACACACTGACACATTCTTGGAGACGGAATTCCGTCTCCAAGACTGTGTCAGTACGCGTGAACTTTTGCATTTGGAGAGGGAATTCCCTCTCCAATCATTAAATTAATTTAATTAATTTAATGCTTGGAGAGGGAATTCCCTCTCAAACATAAATTATATATATTATTTTTATTGTTTAGAGACGGAATTCCCTCTCCAATTAAAATTTTAAAAATTATTTTTGTTGTTTAGAGACGAAATTCCGTCTCTAAAAAAATTATTTAATTTTTTTTTGGTTGGTTAGAGACGAAATTCCGTCTCTAACTATACAAATCCTGCTAAACAAAAATATTAGAAATTCGGTACAAAGCAACCAAATACCAAAAACAACCTGTTTAACATAAAACAAAGCCACCACGGCCAATAAAACAATTCAACATGCATATTGTTTCATCATTAACCATTCAACACAAATAAAAACTAAAGGATTTAATTAGTAACATGTTCACAACTTAACAAACCATGAGAGTACTAATCCGTTCCTTGGGACGGGCCACTTCCTTGCTCCTTATCTCTCCAAATCTTAGGCACAATTTCCTGTAATTTCTTCACATTCTCACGGTCTTCCATCCGTTGCCTTTCACTATCTACTAGCCTTTGCTCCATATCCGCCAATCTAGCGCGCAACTCATCATCCCTAGCTTGTGGTGCATGTGAAGAAGAAGAAGAACAACTAGCATTGACAATACCTACACGAGAAGGCTTCTTGTACCTCGAAGGACCAAGGCCATAGGCTCGATTTTTGCTAGTATAGCCACCACCCGCCTGAACGAACATTGCATTTTCTTCATCCTGGGTGGGTTTAGGAGAGCCTTCAGCGATTTGTGACCCTTGGCTCTCAAGCCATTCTTGGTGTAAAGCTTTGTAGTTCTCCTAAAATACACGACGCGATTAGAATAATTAATTAAAGAATAATTTAAAAAAAATAAAATTATTTATGATATCTCACCTCTAGTTGTTGTGCATGTGGCTCGACCCATCCCACTTCATTTCCTTGTTCGTCATATAAATAATGGAACAAACGGAAAAATTCATAATCACTAACTTTTCCATGTTCCGCTTCCTACACAATGCAAATTTGTTAATGCTAAATCAAAATGGTTTTAAGTTTTTAATTTAAATAAAAATTAGATTGACTTACATATCGTGCCCGATGGGTGGCCAAACTAACTGAACCACTAGTGTGCTTCGATCCTCCCCTTGCGGATGCTCTGTTTTTCTTAGCCTGCTCGCTCTGGGCTAAGAATTCAGGTGTTTCCCAATAAATTTTGAGTTTATCCCAATTTTGTTGATAAATCCATTTGGGAACTTTACCCTTTTGCCTGTATTTTGACAGGGAATCACTTAGCCTTTTAGCCGCCTTTTTCTCAAAAACTGCTCGGACTTGATCATCATATATAGGATCCCACGAACACTTGTTCTGAAACAATAACAATATAATAAGTGAAAACTAATAAAACACATATAATAATCAAATGACAAAAGCTTCATAAGTAGTTAATCCCGTAAAAGCTTCAAACATGCGGTTCCTAACAGGTACTGGCACCTTTCCCCAGGTCGGCCAACCATCAGTAAAGTGTGGTGTCATAGATTCAACAACAAGTTTCACTGCCTTGTCCGATGGAACAAACCTGCATTAAATTTAACATACAAAATTATGTTGATAAATATATATTGCATTCAATTCAAAAGTTTATAATTTAAAGGTTAATGAATAAATCTTACCCTTCTTTGCTGTCAGGCATGATAATCAACCTCCCAGACTCATCGATAGATCCAATACCACCGGGCAACTGAACTGTAGCGCTAGTACGCTTTTTCCTACCCTTTCGCGCTGTAGTGGTGACAGATGGAGTGGACTCTGGCTGACTCTCTGGTACGGGTGTACTCGAACTGGGGCATGCCGATGATGATGCAGATGGAACAGTACTCGAAATGGAAGGTGTAGCAGATGGCAAACTATGTGGATGCATACTAGGAGTAGGTATCATCATCAGTTGTGAAGGGCCCGATGCGCCAAATGGCTGAAATGTAGGGGCCCGTACATGCACAGACTGAGGGGATGTGCCTACCATAGGCATGGAATGGAAAGAGGGACCAGCAGGCTGGCCAAACTGATAGTGTTGCCCCATATGTGGCATGGTCTGTGCAGATATACTAGGGGCCTGTGGCTGATGGAATAGTGGGTTACTAGGGAGACCAGCAAAAAATATAGGCGGATAATTACCTAGCTGTGAGAGCAACTCAGACGTAGGGGTCACCACCGGAAGTGGAGGAGTAGTATGACCTGTGGAAGTATGGCCACCACGGGTCTTAGGTCCTTTCCTACCTCGAGATGACATATCTGCAAATTAATGTTAAATTCAATAGAATTAGATATTTAATAAAGTGTATCATCGTTAATTAAATACCACAAACAACCAATGTAACGCACAAATATTCAACTACTAACATCAATCATCATCGCTTCCTTCAAGTTCATCAAGCAATTCATCATCCTCAGAGGTATCATTTTCATCTATGTACTCCCCTTCTTCATTTCCCAACGACATTTCCATGGTTTGATTGAGCACCGACATATCAAATTCTTCAAAATAATCCACACCCTGATGCAACTCGCCGGGTAATTCTTCATCTACAATTTCTTGAACAGTTGAAATGTCATTTTGGTATGCTTCATCTAATGCATCATCCACCTCAATTCTTCCAACCGGTTTGGCTTTCAAAACAACCCACCAATTTGCTTTTGCCTTGTTCTTCAGTTTATTTTTGCACTTTGGATAAGGAACGTAGTGCACTTGTTTCACATTTTGAGCAATGATAAATGGATCATAATGTGCATACGTTCTTTTGTGATTGATTTCAACCATTTTATATACTGGATGCACCTTTGTACCCCGAAGTGGTGTTGGATCAAACCACTTACACCGAAAGAGCACCAACTTTTTCCTTGGATGACCATTAAACTCTAGCTCTAATATTTCATGTATTACACCATAATAGTCAAACTCTCCATCACCAGTGCCTGCATTCACCCACACTCCGGAGTTATATGTTTTCTTCCCCATAGACCATTCTTCAGTATGAAACTTATAGCCATTGATGAAGTACTTAGACATTTGTCTGTACTTATAAAAAGGGCCCAATAATAAATCACAAAACAGTGGATGATTGACGTCGTTTTCAGGATTGTTCACCTAACATGCATACAATTGTAGATTTATAAGTTAACACATACTTGCATATAGTATTCACCAACGGGATATGTGCCACTAAAATACTTACATATTCTCTAAACCACTCTGAAAATTTGGTCGTCACAGCATCGTGCCCAAAGTTACTGACAAATAAACTGCTATGCACAACAACAATATTTAGGATGTAAAAATTAATATATGTATTAACCTTTTTTTTTAATGTAGAAACTGACAAATACCTATAAAAAGGTTGCACTTCTGGACAATTCAGCAGTACATATGTCGTAGCAACTTGTCTATCGATGTCGCTGAATGTTTTTGTGCAACCTTTTTCTGATCCTCGACCGGGATGATTGAATATGGAAAAATGAGGATACAGTGAATTGCCGCTTCCACCATCATCATGTCGGTTAGGCCTGCGACTTAGAGAAGGTACTTCGGCCCCAAAATAATAAGAACAGAAATGCGACGTTTCCCTAACAAGATAAGCCTCACATATCGACCCCTCAATTCTATTCCTATTTTTTGCAGTCCGCTTACATTTGCCAATAGTCCTGTATAACATAGATAGCCATATAATTAATAATGAATTAAAAAATATTAAATATAGGAGGAAATCTATGATATGCATTACCTTTCAGTAGGATACATCCACCTTCCCTGAACCGGGCCTCCAAGTCTTGCTTCTTCAACAAGGTGCATAGGCAGATGTTCCATAACATTGAAGAAACCAGGGGGAAATATCTTGGTCAATTTAGTAGAGATCACAGGAATATTACTTTCCATCAATTGTAGATTTTCTTCCCTCAATGTACTAGAACACAAGTCCTTGAAAAACACACTCATTTCAGTGAGTGGTTTCCAAATTGTATCAGGCAAGCCATTGAACGCAATTGGCAACAAATTTTCCATGAAAACATGACAATCATGGCTTTTCATTGCCGTAAGCTTACCTTCTGTCATGTCGACACATTTGGATCATCAAATCCTCCTTATTCTTCATGAATGCAGTAGTGTTTCTCCTAAATGGATGGTCATCTGGCAGAAACTGGCGCTGACAGTCGAACCATGTGTGCTTACGCCCATGTTTCAAATAAAATGCTTTTGTATCTTCCATACAAATAGGACAAGATAGCTTACCAGCAGTGGACCAACCAGACAACATGCCATATGCAGGGAAATCATTAATTGTCCACATCAAACAAGCATGCAATCTAAAGTTTTGTTTCAAGGAACAATCATATATTACAACACCATCACGCCACAATATTTGTAACTCATCAATCAAAGGCTGCAAGAATACATCAATAGAGCTTTTTGGGTTACTAGGACCAGGGATAATACAAGTCAGGAAAATATATGGACTTGTCATACACATTTCTGGGGGTAGATTATACGGTGTGACGAATACAGGCCAGTAAGAATATGGTGCAGCAGAGACAGCAAACGGAGTAAACCCATCAGAACTCAAACCCAACCTGATGTTTCTAGGTTCACTTGCAAATTCAGGATACACTCTATCAAAATGCTTCCATGCTTCTCCATCAGACGGATGACATAGAATACCAGATTGTCGTTTACGTTCATGATGCCATCTCATATGAGGAGCAGAACTCATTGATGCATACAACCTCTTTAACCTTGGTATAAGAGGTAAGTAATGCATCGCTTTTACTGGGACCTGTTTCTGTTTAGCATTTTTGACTGGCTTGTAGCGAGCCTCACCGCAAAACGTACAAAATTGCTTATCTTTGTTTTCTTTGTAGTATAACATGCAACCTTTTTTACAGCAGTGAATTATTTCTGAAGATAGCCCTAAAAACGAAACCAACTTTTTTGCATCGTAGTACGAGGAAGGTGTATGGGCCTAAATCGTTTTTAGGTACACAAATCGAATTTGGATTCGAATATAAGCAAATCTTTGTATCAAAGCAGTAAATAATGAACGAAATAGACGAAAAATGCGTAAAATAACTTGCTTTCAATATATGGATGTTCAGTACAAATTTGGGCAGAGTTTCGGTATATATTTCTGAATGCCCCTTTACACGAAATGAACTGCTATTTATAGATGTAAGCCTCTGCCCATGATCTCCACTATCTATCGCCATGTTGTCCCACGATCTTGAGGTGTAGTGGCTGAGTTAGTGGGGTGAAGTAGTGGGCTGCAAAGCCGGACGAACCGAGGGGAGTCCACCGAGGTGAGAGTTTACGACCTCGGTGACTTGGCCCTGTTGCTTGACCGAGGTGATGGTTACCGAAGCTCAGCTCACGGCTCGCCTTCGGTAACGCACCTTCGGTTCCAAGGCTTCGGCGACTCGCTCAACCGCCTCGGCGATTGCTTAGTCGCGACGTGTTCGGTCGTTGAGATTTGCGTGACCGGGGCAAATTGCCGTGGGTCGATTTTTACCCAATACAGATAGTCCCCCCACTCCTCGGTTGACTACCGAGGTGACCGAGGAGTGGAATGAGGTTTTAGCGGGAAGCGACGTGGCTCGATCCTATCCAAGCGTTTCAAAATCTGCCAACGGTTCGTGTCCCATCAGGTCACTTCTCGTGGACACGTGGCGTTCATCCGTGGGTTGACCGAACTGTCGCGCCGCAAATTTTGTTTTCTCCAACGTTACAATGATGACGCTGACGTCATCATCCCTTCGTATTCCATACCTATAAAAGGAGCATTTCATCAAACTCTTTCCCATTTACCTTTTAGCGATCAATAGTGCCAAGAGCTTAAGAACTCATTCAAACTTTCTCAACTTTCTGATTTCACAAAAAGCTTCCCTTTCCGATATTGTTGTCATGTCTACCACAATCTCTAGGCAAGATTCCAGTGATTCGGGTGAGAGGGTGCGAGCTCTACCCTTAGTCGCGGCCGTCGCTAGCGGCGACGCCGCTGCCGTAGCACCAGTGGGCGCCACAATAGTGGTTGAAGGAGGTGAGGTGTCGTCTGGCGTTGGGGGCGCGACGCGCCGTAAAATGAGAGCGATGCGCCAACTGGCGGTAGAGGAGTAAGTCGCTTCAGGCGAGGACGACGCCGTGTTGGACGACGCCGCATTACGCAGTTTCAGTGATGCCCTCCTTAGAGACGACGACGATGGAGGGGATGGTGAGGATGTTGGCGCCGAGGGCGGCGATGCCGAGGGCGGTGGAGAGAAAGGGACTGCTACCGAGGGGGGATCTTCGGGTCCTGTGATTCCCCTCGAGCAGGAGCTTGAGCCGCATCAAATAATCCCCTCCCATTTCGATAACTCCAAGGATTTGAAATTACAAACTCAGACGGCTGAGCAGGAGGGGAAGCATAGGAATGTTCCCGTGAACACTACCCCAACCCTCATTACACAAGCTCACACTGAGCGGGTTCGGAGGGAGTGTCGATTTGAGCCCGAGGTCAAGGTTGTTATCCCCGATCCGACAAGTAGGGTATGCCACAATATTGAGGGTATGTCTTTCGCTTATACTTACCCATTCACCATCGGCTTCAGTCTTCCTGTCCACAAAGTCATCGATGACTTTTGCCGGGCCTATAATTTGTGTCTGGCTCAACTTGGCCCCGGTGTCTGGAGAGTCGTCCAATGCATGGATTGGCTAAGCAAAAAGGCGAAGGTGGACTTCACTTTTCAACACCTTATTTCCCTTTACTACCCTTATTTCCACAAAGCCGGGGTGGTGGCACTCAATAACCGAGGCAAATTTGCTCTCCTCCACAAGAGTGAGGATCACGGAGACCGAGGCTGGAGTGAACGGTTCATCTTGCTGGAGACCAGGGTCTTATCTGCCGAGCCCAATTTCCCCGAGCGGTGGAACAACACGCGTAAGTTACACTGCCTTCCAAGCTTTACTCCTCGGTCGTTTATCCATACTTTACTGGTTTTGTCCCTTTGTTTCTTTTTCAGCCAACAAGGTAGACATCGTGCCCCCGGCAGGCTTGACAGCATGGGTTAAGGCAATGACCGGGGCTCGTATCCGCCCCGAGAGGACATGGATGAATATGGCTGCCGAATTTGGTTGGCAGTGCAAGAGGCACGGTGAGTTTTGATGGTATTTTAATAGTGGTTAACTTTGGGATTTTTCTGACTTTCTTTCCCTCGGTGTCAGGTTTTCCAAATCGTGCCGCTAACACCAAGAAGAGTAAGAAGAAGAAGGAAGAAAAGAAGAAAAATGATGAAGAGACCGAGTCTGACGATGATCTGGCTGCGGTAGCCGGGGAGTACAAAGGATTGAAGGCTTCCAAGTCTTCTAAAACTTCCAAGGGAGCCCCCGATCAAGGGACTTCCAAAGGTAACTCTTGTCCTCGGCTCACGTTGTTAAGTATCGTTCTCTTCCTGTTCCAATGTTTTTTTATTTCTCCTTCGTTCGTAGGCGTGAAGCGGAAGAGGGCTACGTCGAAGAAGTCGTCCCGCTCGGTGACTCCTCACACCGAGGCGGCAACACTTCGCCAGCCCGAAGCGGTGGCTGAAAAACGCCGAGGACTGGTGGACGAGCCCGAGGATGAGGCAGCCGCCGAGGCTTGGTCCCGAGGAAATGTTGGTGTCATTGATCTCGAAGGCCAAGAGCCCGAGCCTGACGCCGCTGCAGAAAAAGCCAAAGGTAAGGCTAAAGTTGCCGAAGCTAGAGCTACTGCATTCACCGGAGAGGCTGGCACCGGGTTTGTAAGAGCACACTCTGAACCCGCGAGGATTTCTTCTTCGGTGGGGGCTTATCGGAAACTTGAGGTGCCAGTCTCTTCAAACCTGCTAGGTTGTAGCCCCGAGGATCTTTTTAGCCTCACACCTCTGCTAGGGCCAACCGAAGACAAAATTATGCAAGAATTCACCCCGGGCCAACTGTACAGCGCCATGGCTTCCAACGCAGTGAGGGTAAGTCGCCAATCTTGAAACCACAGAATTTTATTTTCATTTTCATCTTCGGGCTGTTTCTAACCTCGGTGATTTTGACTTTTGCTCAGAGCTTTATCCTTTCGCTGAAGGCGGTTGAAGTGGAGTCCTCGAGGACCGCCGAGGTTCGGCGCGTATCTCGCCTATGGGACCAGCAAAGAGACAAATTCAAGGCCCAGATAGCTTCGCTGAAAGCTGAGTTGGCCAAGTCTCAGGCCGATTTACGCGAAGCTGAGGCGAACTCTGAAGCCAAGATTAAGATCCTCGGTGATGATTTTGAAGCTGAACGCTCGAGGCTGGGAGAGGAAGTCGCGAAGCTGAGCGACGAGCTGTCACGAACCAAAACCGAGGCGGTTAATATGGCCAAAAAGCACCAAGAGCAGCTGAGAGATCATCTGCTTCACATTAAGAAGCTAGAGGGCGAAACTTCCAAGCTTTCAGCCAATGATGATCAGATCGTTGCCCTGAGAGATGAAATTGCGGCCCGAAAGGATAAAGCTGCACTCAAGGTGAAAAGGGCCGAGCTCGACAAGCGGTGGGCCATCATTAAGTCTCGGTTAAGGTTGCTCAAGCGGTGTCGCGCCGGGGAGCTTAACCTTGATGAGGAGATTGAGAAGGCCGAAGCTAAAGCAGCCGAAGCTCAAGCTATCATCGAGGATCTTCCTTCAAGTGAGGCCTCGAGCGGCGATGATGAAGATGAGGAAGATGAAGAGGCCGAAGAGGGCTCCGGGGATGGAGGTGGTTCTCCTGAGGCTTGAATTACTTTCAGCACCTTTTTTTTTTTTTTTTTGGCAAGCCTTCGGGCTTTTGAGTCTGTACTTTCGACCTTCGGGTCTTTTTGAGAATGTATATATTCAGCCTTCGGGCTTTCAGTAAAAAATATTTGCATCCTTATTTTGTGTAATGGCCTTTTAGGCATATCGAACACTGTGATGCAAACTTTACTTACTTTACTTTAATCTTGCAAGACTTAAACAGAATTTGACCGATGCGAACCTAGGGCGACGTCTCGTCCTCGGGTCGACGCATTACGCGGCTTCAAAATGTGAGATTTACACAGATAAAATGAGTGTAATCGAAGTCGTTCTTATTGATATTGACGAGCCAAGAGGCTATGTACATAAAACCAAGCCGAAACGGACCTTGGGTAGAATTTTTAAATAAAAGCAAACTGACAAACACGCCGCTACCGGGCTAATTTACAATGTACTAAATCTAGTCCCCGGGCGTTAGTCCCCGGTTGTCGGATAGATAAGCTTCGGTTGGGAGGCTCGATGCCGACCTCGATATCAACCCCTTCTTACTCCCCCCCCAGTGTTCGGTTGTGAATCTTGATGAAGATCCGAGCACTGGAATCGGTTCGGTTCGCTTCCTGAAAAGGTCAAGCAAAAAGACGGAACGAGGGGTAAGTTAGTACATTTTTTGTTAATGCCATGGGAACGGAGTTCGGCTCGAGGCTGTTTGATTTAAAAAGTTTGAAGATATTTACCTCGACTAGAAGTAGTACCGCTTCAAGTTGGAGATATTCCAATTCAACGGTTCGGGCTCTCCTTGCAAACTTTCGATTTGATAAGAGCCTTTTCCAACAATTGCCTTGACTCTGTAGGGTCCTTCCCAATTTGCGATGAGATTTCCCCCATTTTCTTCTTTGGTTGATTGCTTCACGGCTTTCAACACATAATCCCCGACCTTGAAGTCCCTGAATTTAGCCTTTCTGTTGAGATACGCTTCAATCTGTCTCTTTTGAGCAACCAACCGAACCAAAGCTAGCTCCCTCTTCTCTTCGAGCAGATCCAACTCAATGCGCATTGCTTCCTGGTTTGCGTCCTCGGCCGTATGGGCATAACGAAGGCTTGGTTCGCCCACCTCTACGGGAATAAGAGAGTCCATGCCATACGCCAACGAGAAGGGAGTCTCCCCGGTGCTGCTCTTTTCAGTCGTTCGCATGGCCCACAGAACCCCGTGCAACTCCTCGGGCCAAGGACCTTTTTTCTCATCGAGCCTTTTCTTGAGATTCTCAATTATGATCCTGTTTGAAGACTCGGCTTGGCCATTGGCGCTTGGATGATAGGGAGTCGAAGCTATTCTTTTGATACCCCACTGCTTGAAGAAGTTGGTGATAGCAGTCCCCATGAATTGCTTGCCGTTGTCGCAAGCAATTTCTCTTGGGACCCCGAACCTGTAGATGATGTTCTTTTTGATGAAGTCGATTACTTGCTTTTGCTTAACCTCGGTGAGAGCCGCTGCTTCCACCCATTTGGTGAAGTAATCAGTCAATACCAGGATGAAATGAACACCACCTTTTCCCTTGGGCAATGGTCCAACAACGTCCATTCCCCATTTCATGAAGGGCCATGGCGACACCACCGAATGAAGAGGCTCGGCCTGTTGGTGGATCAGCCGCCCATGGCGTTGGCACTTGTCACATTTTTGCACAAAATCCCTCACATCGGTACTGATAGTGGGCCAGTAATACCCAGCTCTTAATAGCTTTCGTACCAAGGACTTTGCCCCCGAATGGTTGCCACACTCGCCTTCATGCACTTCTGCCATCACGTATCTTGCCTCATCGGGACCCAAACATTTGGCCATCGGGCCGCAATACAACCTTTTGTATAGATTGCCTTCGACCATGTGATACGAGGCAGCTTGGGTCCTTAGCTTCTTCGCTTCTTTCTTATCTTGGGGGACAGTCCCCGAGTCGAAATAGGAGATGAATTTACTTCGCCAATCCCATCGGTTGTCCACCGAGTTGACTTTCAGCTTCATCTCTCTCATCTGCGCAGATAATAGCCGAACCACAGAGTCAGTCCCCGAGTGAGCTTCATCAATAGCCGAACCCAGATTCGCCAAGGCATCAGCCTCGGTGTTCTCTTCCCGAGGCACTTGTTTAACTTGCCATTCTTGGAATTGGGTCAAGATCCTTTGTGCCCGATCTAGGTATAACTGCATTCTGGGCTCACGAGCCGTGTAATCACCGAGGATTTGGTTCACCACTAACTGAGAGTCACATCTCAATTCGATTCTTTCAACCCCCATTTCTTTGGCCAACTCTAAACCTGCTAAAGCCGTCTCATATTCTGCCTCGTTGTTGGTTACTTTCTTGAACCGAACCGAGTGTCTGATTTTCTCCCCGGTGGGTGCTTTCAAGACTATGCCCAGCCCCGAACCTTTGGAGTTGGTTGCCCCATCAGTATAGAGTATCCATAAGCCCGGGGTTGTTCCTTTAGCTTCGGCGTTTTCTTTTTCAGCCTCGGGTAGGATTCCAACGCTAAAATCTGCCACAAAGTCTGCCAAGACTTGGGACTTAATGGCGTTCCGAGGCTGATAGGTGATGTCATATTCACTTAACTCTACCGCCCATTTTGACAGTCTTCCCGACAACTCTGGCTTATGCAAAATATTTCTCAAAGGGAAGGTTGAAACTACGGCTATTGGATGGCATTGAAAATAGGGCCGCAATTTCCGAGCGGTAACAAGTAAAGCAAGAGCTAGTTTTTCCAGATGTGGATACCTGGTCTCAGCGTCGAGGAGTGTCTTGCTCACATAGTAAATGGGCTGCTGCTTGCCATCCTCTTCTCGAACCAGCACAGCACTTACTGATACCTCGGATACTGCTAAATAGACTAGCAATGTTTCACCTTCTTTTGGCTTGGCAAGCAACGGTGCGTTAGCCAAATACTGTTTCAAGTCTTTCAACGCTTGTTCGCACTCCGGTGTCCATTCGAAGTGAGTGTTTTTTCTCAAAACGGAGAAGAATTTGTGGCATCGCTCCGAGGACCTTGAGATGAAACGACTCAAGGCAGCGACTCGGCCAGTCAAGCGTTGGACTTCTTTCACCCCGGTAAGCTTCTCGGGGATTTCTTCAATAGCTCTGATTTTGTCAGGATTAGCCTCGATGCCTCGTTCAGAGACAATGAATCCCAAGAATTTGCCAGACCCAACGCCGAAGGCGCACTTCTCAGGATTCAACTTCATGCCATATTGTCTCAACACGGCAAAGGCCTCCCTCAGATGATTTAAGTGATCCTCCATTTGGATCGACTTGATGAGCATGTCGTCTATGTAGACTTCCATAGACTTTCCAATATATTCCTTAAACATGCGACATACCAGCCTTTGGTAAGTCGCCCCGGCGTTTTTGAGACCGAAGGGCATGACCTTGTAACAGAATGTACCTCGGTCAGTGATGAACGAGGTCTTTTCTTCGTCCTCAGGGTCCATGAGGATCTGATTGTAGCCCGAATATGCATCCAAGAAAGTTAATAGTTTGTGTCCAGCCGTGGAGTCTATTAACCTGTCGATTTGTGGCAATGGGTAAGAATCTTTGGGGCAAGCTTTATTCAGGTCTGTGTAGTCTACACACATTCTCCACTTGCCATTCTTCTTCGGCACAACTACCACATTTGCCAGCCATTCGGGATATTTCACCTCCCTGATGAAGCCATTTTCTTGCAGCTTCGTGGTCTCATCTTCAATCGCCTTCTTTTTCACCCCGGCGTGAGGTCTCTTCTTTTGTTTCACCGGGGTGAACCTTGGATCTACATTCAGCTTGTGAGTCATGATCTCCGGATCGATACCCGTCATGTCTGAATGAGCCCAAGCAAAACAGTCATGGTTGGACCTTAAAACTTCCATAATTGCCTCTTTCGATACCCGTCATGCCGCGTGTTTGTCAGTTTGCTTTTATTTAAAAATTCTACCCAAGGTCCGTTTCGGCTTGGTTTTATGTACATAGCCTATTGGCTCGTCAATATCAATAAGAACGACTTCGATTACACTCATTTTATCTGTGTAAATCTCACATTTTGAAGCCGCGTAATGCGTCGACCCGAGGACGAGACGTCGCCCTAGGTTCGCATCGGTCAAATTCTGTTTAAGTCTTGCAAGATTAAAGTAAAGTAAGTAAAGTTTGCATCACAGTGTTCGATATGCCTAAAAGGCCATTACACAAAATAAGGATGCAAATATTTTTTACTGAAAGACCGAAGGCTGAATATATACATTCTCAAAAAGACCCGAAGGTCGAAAGTACAGACTCAAAAGCCCGAAGGCTTGCCAAAAAAAAAAAGGTGCTGAAAGTAATTCAAGCCTCAGGAGAACCACCTCCATCCCCGGAGCCCTCTTCGGCCTCTTCATCTTCCTCATCTTCATCATCGCCGCTCGAGGCCTCACTTGAAGGAAGATCCTCGATGATAGCTTGAGCTTCGGCTGCTTTAGCTTCGGCCTTCTCAATCTCCTCATCAAGGTTAAGCTCCCCGGCGCGACACCGCTTGAGCAACCTTAACCGAGACTTAATGATGGCCCACCGCTTGTCGAGCTCGGCCCTTTTCACCTTGAGTGCAGCTTTATCCTTTCGGGCCGCAATTTCATCTCTCAGGGCAACGATCTGATCATCCTTGGCTGAAAGCTTGGAAGTTTCGCCCTCTAGCTTCTTAATGTGAAGCAGATGATCTCTCAGCTGCTCTTGGTGCTTTTTGGCCATATTAACCGCCTCGGTTTTGGTTCGTGACAGCTCGTCGCTCAGCTTCGCGACTTCCTCTCCCAGCCTCGAGCGTTCAGCTTCAAAATCATCACCGAGGATCTTAATCTTGGCTTCAGAGTTCGCCTCAGCTTCGCGTAAATCGGCCTGAGACTTGGCCAACTCAGCTTTCAGCGAAGCTATCTGGGCCTTGAATTTGTCTCTTTGCTGGTCCCATAGGCGAGATACGCGCCGAACCTCGGCGGTCCTCGAGGACTCCACTTCAACCGCCTTCAGCGAAAGGATAAAGCTCTGAGCAAAAGTCAAAATCACCGAGGTTAGAAACAGCCCGAAGATGAAGATGAAAATAAAATTCTGTGGTTTCAAGATTGGCGACTTACCCTCACTGCGTTGGAAGCCATGGCGCTGTACAGTTGGCCCGGGGTGAATTCTTGCATAATTTTGTCTTCGGTTGGCCCTAGCAGAGGTGTGAGGCTAAAAAGATCCTCGGGGCTACAACCTAGCAGGTTTGAAGAGACTGGCACCTCAAGTTTTCGATAAGCCCCCACCGAAGAAGAAATCCTCGCGGGTTCAGAGTGTGTTCTTACTGACCCGGTGCCAGCCTCTCCGGTGAATGCAGTAGCTCTAGCTTCGGCAACTTTAGCCTTACCTTTGGCTTTTTCTGCAGCGGCGTCAGGCTCGGGCTCTTGGCCTTCGAGATCAATGACACCAACATTTCCTCGGGACCAAGCCTCGGCGGCTGCCTCATCCTCGGGCTCGTCCACCAGTCCTCGGCGTTTTTCAGCCACCGCTTCGGGCTGGCGAAGTGTTGCCGCCTCGGTGCGAGGAGTCACCGAGCGGGACGACTTCTTCGACGTAGCCCTCTTCCGCTTCACGCCTACGAACGAAGGAGAAATAAAAAAACATTGGAACAGGAAGAGAACGATACTTAACAACGTGAGCCGAGGACAAGAGTTACCTTTGGAAGTCCCTTGATCGGGGGCTCCCTTGGAAGTTTTAGAAGACTTGGAAGCCTTCAATCCTTTGTACTCCCCGGCTACCGCAGCCAGATCATCGTCAGACTCGGTCTCTTCATCATTTTTCTTCTTTTCTTCCTTCTTCTTCTTACTCTTCTTGGTGTTAGCGGCACGATTTGGAAAACCTGACACCGAGGGAAAGAAAGTCAGAAAAATCCCAAAGTTAACCACTATTAAAACACCATCAAAACTCACCGTGCCTCTTGTACTGCCAACCAAATTCGGCAGCCATATTCATCCATGTCCTCTCGGGGCGGATACTAGCCCCGGTCATTGCCTTAACCCATGCTGTCAAGCCTGCCGGGGGCACGATGTCTACCTTGTTGGCTGAAAAAGAAACAAAGGGACAAAACCAGTAAAGTATGGATAAACGACCGAGGAGTAAAGCTTGGAAGGCAGTGTAACTTACGCGTGTTATTCCACCACTCGGGGAAATTGGGCTCGGCAGATAAGACCCTGGTCTCCAGCAAGATGAACCGTTCACTCCAGCCTCGGTCTCCGTGATCCTCACTCTTGTGGAGGAGAGCAAATTTGCCTCGGTTATTGAGTGCCACCACCCCGGCTTTGTGGAAATAAGGGCAGTAAAGGGAAATAAGGTGTTGAAAAGTGAAGTCCACCTTCGCCTTTTTGCTTAGCCAATCCATGCATTGGACGACTCTCCAGACACCGGGGCCAAGTTGAGCCAGACACAAATTATAGGCCCGGCAAAAGTCATCGATGACTTTGTGGACAGGAAGACTGAAGCCGATGGTGAATGGGTAAGTATAAGCGAAAGACATACCCTCAATATTGTGGCATACCCTACTTGTCGGATCGGGGATAACAACCTTGACCTCGGGCTCAAATCGACACTCCCTCCGAACCCGCTCAGTGTGAGCTTGTGTAATGAGGGTTGGGGTAGTGTTCACGGGAACATTCCTATGCTTCCCCTCCTGCTCAGCCGTCTGAGTTTGTAATTTCAAATCCTTGGAGTTATCGAAATGGGAGGGGATTATTTGATGCGGCTCAAGCTCCTGCTCGAGGGGAATCACAGGACCCGAAGATCCCCCCTCGGTAGCAGTCCCTTTCTCTCCACCGCCCTCGGCATCGCCGCCCTCGGTGCCAACATCCTCACCATCCCCTCCATCGTCGTCGTCTCTAAGGAGGGCATCACTGAAACTGCGTAATGCGGCGTCGTCCAACACGGCGTCGTCCTCGCCTGAAGCGACTTCCTCCTCTACCGCCAGTTGGCGCATCGCTCTCATTTTACGGCGCATCGTGCCCCCAACGCCAGACGACACCTCACCTCCTTCAACCACCATTGTGGCGCCCACTGGTGCTACGGCAGCGGCGTCGCCGCTAGCGACGGCCGCGACTAAGGGTAGAGCTCGCACCCTCTCACCCGAATCACTGGAATCTTGCCTAGAGATTGTGGTAGACATGACAACAATATCGGAAAGGGAAGCTTTTTGTGAAATCAGAAAGTTGAGAAAGTTTGAATGAGTTCTTAAGCTCTTGGCACTATTGATCGCTAAAAGGTAAATGGGAAAGAGTTTGATGAAATGCTCCTTTTATAGGTATGGAATACGAAGGGATGATGACGTCAGCGTCATCATTGTAACGTTGGATAAAACAAAATTTGCGGCGCGATAGTTCGGTCAACCCACGGATGAACGCCACGTGTCCACGAGAAGTGACCTGATGGGACACGAACCGTTGGCAGATTTTGAAACGCTTGGATAGGATCGAGCCACGTCGCTTCCCGCTAAAACCTCATTCCACTCCTCGGTCACCTCGGTAGTCAACCGAGGAGTGGGGGGACTATCTGTATTAGGTAAAAATCGACCCACGGCGATTTGCCCCGGTCACGCAAATCTCAACGACCGAACACGTCGCGACTAAGCAATCGCCGAGGCGGTTGAGCGAGTCGCCGAAGCCTTGAAACCGAAGGTGCGTTACCGAAGGCGAGCCGTGAGCTGAGCTTCGGTAACCATCACCTCGGTCAAGCAACAGGGCCAAGTCACCGAGGTCGTAAACTCTCACCTCGGTGGACTCCCCTCGGTTCGTCCGGCTTTGCAGCCCACTACTTCACCCCACTAACTCAGCCACTACACCTCAAGATCGTGGGACAACATGGCGATAGATAGTGGAGATCATGGGCAGAGGCTTACATCTATAAATAGCAGTTCATTTCGTGTAAAGGGGCATTCAGAAATATATACCGAAACTCTGCCCAAATTTGTACTGAACATCCATATATTGAAAGCAAGTTATTTTACGCATTTTTCGTCTATTTCGTGCATTATTTACCGCTTTGATACAAAGATTTGCTTATATTCGAATCCAAATTCGATTTGTGTACCTAAAAACGATTTAGGCCCCCAAGTTACTTATGTTTAGTTCATTCAAAAGTCCAATGATCTCATCCATGCCTCCTTGAGATATGTTATAATCTGATTTAATACTAAGCAACCTAACTGCCACCGACAGCTTTGAATGACTTGCCCCCTCGTAAAATGGGCGACTTGCTTCTTCCAACTGTTTATAGAAGAGTTTCGCCTCATTATTGGGAATCTCCTCAACATTCGGTTGAGAGGGTTCCCCTTGGTACATTCCAAACGCATCATTCAACATCTCATTCATAGGATAGTTATACCCGACATAGTCATTTTGGAAGTTCTCTCTATGGACACTAGGGTTACACTCTCCATGTGCAGTCCACACAAAATAATTTGGCATAAATCCTTTTCTATAAAGGTGCAACACGACATTTTCAATTGGTTGCACGTGGCTACACTTGCATTTCACACAAGGACATTTGATTGACCCCTCTCGTATATATTCAGGAAGTAATTTAGCTTTAGCAATAAACCCATCAACCCCATCTACATAACTTTTCCTCAAACCACTATTTTCATAGAACATATTGTACATCCAACTACGATTTTCATCATGTTCCATCTACAAAAGTTGCACACAAATAAATATAAATCAATGCAACAAATTATAGCAATTTTTCTAGCAAACTATAGTTGTATAACATTATTGTTAAATTATGTTGTATATTAATTTTTTAATTAACTAACTAAATCAAACTCCCTACATTTATTTTATTTGTCATGCTCAATAACATTGTTCTTAATTATTTCTTTCTAATTATTCTTCAATTAAATTTATCTACTTTATATTATTTTTCTAACTATTTCTAGAACTAATGACATTTAATTTCTAATAATCCACTCTAACAAATATTAAACGAGTATACAAACATGATAGCAATTTTAAATCAATGCAACAACTTATAGCAATTTTTCTAGCAAACTATAGGTGTATAACATTATTGTTAAATTATGTTGTATATTATTTTTTTAATTAACTAACTAAATCAAACTCCCTACATTTATTTTATTTGTCATGTTCAATAACATTGTTCTTAATTATTTCTTTCTAATTATTCTTCAATTAAATTTATCTACTTTATATTATTTTTCTAACTATTTCTAGAACTAATGATATTTAATTTCTAATAATCCAATCTAACAAATATTAAACAAGTATACAAACATGATAGTTGGGGTGTCAAAGTTGGTATTGGAGTGGGGAAAATGGGGGTCGAATTCATGGATGGAAAAAATGGGGAGGGAAAAATAATTTCAATTTGCTAAAAATAATGTGGATTCTTGATATTCAAATGAAGAAAAAACTTACTTGGTATTGGGGTTGGGGATGTTTTTGCCGGCAGTGATGTAGATCGACGGACAGTGAGTTCGCTCGACGGAGCAGTGAGTTCGCCGGGGGGTTTGGGGGGTTTTTTAATTTTGAGAGTGAATGAAGATACTGAATGTGGAAGAGAAGGAGCGGGTTAATTAATTTGGGTTGGAGACGGAATTCCGTCTCCAACCAAAAAGTAAAAAGTGTGTCAGTCTCACTGACACACTTTTTACTTTTTGGTTGTTCCGTCTCCAACTCTAAAAAATTTTATTATTTTTTTATTCTTTCTGTAGTTGGAGAGGGAATTACACTGATTGGAGACGGAATTCCTTCTCCAATCAATTAGAGAGGGAATTCCGTCTCCACCCTCTTTGTAGCATTTTACACGATTTCTAGTAGTGACATTAGATTCGTCAACAAAATTTACAAACTAATTTCTATCTTTTCATGATCTCCCTGTGAATGCATGGAAAATCAAACGCAAACATCATGCTACTAACAGATATAATTGAAAACTGAAACTTTACTTTTTGTTTGAGCAAACAATGTCTGCTGCATATTAAGCAAAAGCAAAACTGGATTGCAATTTTATGAACTTTAGGTGATTTGTTTAGCACTGTTTTAATTTTTTCTTGGCGCCAAGGGTTCAAGAATCTGATATCTTAATATTTTTTTCATGTAACCTAGAAATCATTGAGGGCAAAGCGCATGGTTTGAAACTCGGTGCATAATAGACCCGCCCTTTTCTATCCTTCTTCATATAAAGAAGGTGCCACCCTTATAATGAAGAAGGTGCCACCCTTATCACTAGACCAAAGATATTAAAGAGAATACTTTTATAAGTACTTACTTACAGTTAAGTTGTAGGACTAATTACCTTGTTCCGAAAATCAACAGAAGTCGAAGTAGACTTATAAACATCATCCACAATCTGTTTAAAAGATGGCTTAAATGGCATAGTTTTATCAATCCAAACTCCATTAGCAAAACTCAAACAAGGACCTCCCATGGGGTAACCATCAGCAAAGACGTTAGTCATGACCCGAGAAGAAACAGAGTTAAGTTCTTGAATAGAGTTGTACTTGAGAAAAGACAACAGTTGGTCCAATGTTGCATCTTTGGAGCCAGCAGCAATAAGACCAAGAACTATTTGAATGGAGAGTGGTGACAATACCATGTTAGTGTTGGATTTATTGCCACTATAAACCTCGTTGAAGAATACATGTGTTGCAATATTCAAAGAAACATCCGTCTGCTTTTCAATCGATTTCTCGAAAGACATATTTGAAGCAAATAACAATATTCCTGAGAGTGAAACTGGGATGTTTCGGACTCGAGTTTTGGGTGGAGTAAATAAATTGAGCAGAATACTAATACGGTGAGTTAAATAAGAGTCCTACTTGCTTTTTTTTTTTCTACCCGAGTAAGATATGCGTTAATTAAGTGTCCTGACATAATTGAAACTTTCTTTCTTGTACGTACTTGTAGGAAAAGTAATATATTACCATATATAATTGCTTACTTATTTAATCTCTCTCTCTCTATATATATATATAAAGAAGCTTAGGACAAAGTGTAGAATAGGATATTAGGACAACAATTGTAATGATATTTAATTTAAATTCAAGTTTGAAAAATAACTTTCATTTTATTTGAATGAATACCTTATCTTATCTAAATCATGAATTGAATAAAAAGATAAAGTCAAACATATTTTCTTTTAAATACGATAAGACTAACATAAGCATAAGAATTTGAAAAATATATCTATTAAACTTAGATCAATTTATGTTGTGTAATCAGATCTTATCATTATTAGTAGAACATTATAAACTTGAAAGATAAAGTTTTTAAATTGGAAAGTAAATTTTTGGATAATTTATTCAAAGTTGAATTTCAAACAAACTTTATCTGCATAAAACTATTCAAAATTATCACCAAACTTTATCTATAATAACTATTCAAATTCAAATTAAAAACGAAATGTTAGGACCTATTAACTTCGACACGAGATCTATATAAAGCTATATTTTGCATCTTGACGCGAATGCTTCCTTTGTTTAGTTGTTCCCTTCTCAAAAAATTTGTGGCGAATTGTTTGTTTGTTGCAACAATAATGAGTTTTATTCATGTATAGATTCTACTATAATTTTAGGTATATCATTTTACCAAGCTTCAGTTGTAAATGTTCATATAGGTCCCAGTTACGAACTTATATTTTTCATTTATTGCAGATTCATAAGCTATCACAGATAAAAGCAACCGATGGGGAGCTTATAGAATCTAACTTTTGAATCATGACATTGAGGTAATAATGCATACAATTGGTAAATCTGCATAATTTATTCATTTTTAATACTTTAGTGTTTCAAAATGTTGATTAAGCAGTATTTTCAGTCAAGAATTTTACTAATTCCCATTTTTTAGTGCTTTAATAGCAGCTATGGACATCCTTTGCAAAAACGATGGGCGTCACACATTTTAGCGACATCGGAACACAAAAATTGACTAGTCTTTTTATGTTTTTTTTTGAGAAATTAAGGTACTTAAAGGAACTAACCGTTTTAGTACGTTTTTGTAAAGTTTATAAGACGGAGGATTAGGAGTTGCACTCATTAGGCGTTTAAAACTTGGAAGAAGAAAATGAGATTATCCTCTAAATTTTGATTCCTGGGAAAAATAGGAGTAAATATGAGCAATCATACTCCATATCAAAAATATTGGGTTCATGAATTCATGCTCTATTGATATGCAGTTGGTGTTATCACTATTTTGTCTATTTATATGGAGGTTTTTCATATTACATGCTTGGAGTGTATTTCATCAATGTGATTACATTGTCAATGGTCCTATGATCCTATCATAGAACTTGCATAATTGAAATTTGATAATTTCTAATGGCATATGGGAGAAAGTTAAAAAAAAAAAAAAAAATTTTGATTTCCTTTTTACTATATGATTTTTTTCGTATTGTATTAATAATCTTACATTATGCTATATTAAGTAATGTTAATTATTCTAACTTTGTAAGATCTAGCTCTTATTTTCCTCACAACTGTAATAGTATACAGGTTTTCTATGCTCAATTTTGAATTTTCAAAAAAATTAGCCACCAAGGCATCATATATGAGGGTATATTAGCTTAAACTAAAGCTTCTAGATTAATATTTCTGTAGCTTTGACATTGTACTCTGCATAATGTGAGGAAAATATGTGTCACGCACTCAAAATTAACGAGTTTATTATTTAAAGGCTGTGATTGGTATTTCGAGGTACTAAATATTTTGAGAGAACTTGGAGTCACTACTTGACAAGTTAAAGGTGTGCCAAGTCACCAAAAGGTACCTTGGAACACCTTTGACTCATCTAATGGTCTGCGTTAGAGATTCGAGTAAGGTTCTCAGTTGACTTTCGGGAAGGTATTAGGCATCCTTAAATCCTATGCCGAGCACAGTTGCTTTACTGTCGCAATTTTAATTTATTAAATATGATTGTTATATTAAAGCCGTAATTTTGAAGTTATGCTTTGCTTAAGTTTCTTGCAAATATTAGGCGCTTTGATTTTAACTCTTTTAAAATAAAGATTACGTCGAGTCACCCACTGGGTAGACTTTTACACAACTTTGTAACAAGTAACCCGAAGAATATACTTTAAAATGATTTTTCACAAGTTAATTTCTTTTATCCCCTAATAAGCAGATCACAGATCATACTTATTAATTATTAATTTTACCTAATCATTATCTGTTATATTATAATAATCTTTAGTTTAAAAGTTTACCGGACAGTGAGATGGAAGCCGGAATAATAGAATTCTATATTACAAAAAATGATGGCTGGCTTGCAAGCGTTGTGGACTGCATTTAGTCCGGAGTGACAAACTTTTTATTTCAAAGCACTATGTTGTTAGTCAGCAAAAGAGTTGGATGGTTTCAAAAGTCTCGTGGTGCGCCTAACTCATGCCATTTTGTATCCTCTTTAGTTGAACCAATAGCTCATTTGGTTCCAATTTCTCATTTTTATTTCCACGTTCGATTAAACAATTGACACTTACAAAGTTGGCTTGTTTATATGTTAAAAATTAAATCCTAAGTTTGCCTACTGAGTTTAAAGTAGTATATGTCAAATTTCAGAACGCTCCTAACCGAACATAAACCAAGTTAACGTCCAGAGTCTGGATTATCCACTTTTAAATTTGATTTGCATCTTATGTCCTACCTTGCCTATACATTTTCAGCTTTTGGCCAATTTTCATACAAAGTGATTCAAAAATTTTCAGATCTTTTTTTGTAAAATAAATTACTATGTTTCCTATTTAAAATAATTCTATCCAGATTTTTCTGTCACACAATTATACAAATACAACTCTACTCTTTAAACGTACAACTCTACTCTTTAAACGTGTTAAGGTACTAAAAGCCTACATTTGTAAATTTTCTTTCACTTTCCATACGTGTTGGTGTTCGGCATTTTATGCCTACTTTTCCTTAATATTTCTGCACATTTGAGCTTGTTTTGCACTCGTTTGGTAGCTTGTGAATGTGGTTTTACACTGATGTTGTGTTGTGCGTGTGTAGGTTGTTACGCGATGCATTTGGAGCGTTTTGGAGCTTGATTTAGCATGAATTGGTTGAAGGATGGTTGAAGATTGGATTGAGCACACAAAGGCACGACACGCGACGAGTTTCGGACCAAAGAAAAGCATTTTTGGCCTGGCGCCCTAGCCCATGCGCCGCGGGCTCTACCGCGCGCAGTGGCTAGGCGCGTTTGGCTTGTGCCGCATGGCCAAGGCGTGCAGCTGGAGGCGGGTTCTGACTATTGGCACGCGTTCCGAGGCGCGGGGCGCCCGTTATAGCGCCCCTTGTGCGCGTTTTTACTTCCTATTCCTTCTAGCATCGGGTCTAACTTATTACTAAGGGTTTGGAAACAGTATAAATAGTTTATTACTTATTTTTTGTAAGGAGTTCTTGACTTTGGAGCAATATTGAGAGCTACACACTTCATTGAACAAGGGTTATTCCCAATCTTTCATCTATTACATCAAGTATTTCATTATTACACCAAATCTTTGTCTTGTGATTATGAATATGTGTGGCTAATTTCCTAACGTTCTGGGGTTAGAGTTTACATGAAAGTTGATTGTTGAAGATTGATTCCCATTGATTGAATCCCATAACGGGTTACTTATTCTTTCTTGATTTAACTTGTATAATTGTTAGAGCTCGATAATTATACATCATCTATGGTTTTTGGGTTGAACTCAAAAGAGAGAATCTAATTACGTAATAAGAAAGAATAGAACTAGTTTGTGAACCCGGGCATCGGGGAACCAATTCGCGGGTAGGATAGACATATACTTGCTTGCCTAGTTTAACTCATTACATGAATCTTAATGCGTGCATGTGATTTAACCCATAGACATATAGGGATTGAAGTAGCTTGCATAGACTGCGAAGAACTGAAAGGTTTTCACAGTTACATTTACTCTGTTAGTTAGTAACTCGGGATTTAAAAAGTGGAATCAATTGGATACATCAACTGGATTGTTCGTAACTCTGACCCTGGATCGCTCTCTTGATATTGTTAACAACCAAAGTTTTGTCCCATTGCTCGTTTACATCTTTAGCACTTTACTTACTGTGTTTTAGTTATAAAAACTCTTACAACCATTGGAAAAAGACCCCTGGATAGTTTGTTTAGGAATTGTTTATTAAGCACTAGTCTGCATAGTCCTCGTGGGAACGATACTCGACTTTGTCACTTTATTACTTGGCGACCGCGTATACTTGCGTGTGCGTTTGGGAGCAACAAGTTTTTGGCGCCGTTGCCGGGGACTAATTACGGGCTAATTACTTTTGAACAATTACTTAATTGCTATTCAGGTTTAATTTTTTGTTGAGTTTCTTGTGCTGTTTCAGGCAATAGGTTTTGAATGCAAAGGAACAAAAAGGACGAATCATTCGCACCTTTTGATCCCAAGCCTGAAAGAACCTTGAGGAAGACAAGGAAGGAAGCGAGAGATCGAGAAGCATTAGCAATCGTACTTGCCTCTCTTCCTGTTGAAATGGCTGACGAACAAGCAATAGCAGTGCGAGATGTGGCTCTTCCTAGTCTGAAAGGAGTAGAGTCAAGTATTGTGAAGCCTGCTATTACTGGAAATTTTGAGATCAAGCCCGGCATGATTCAGTTGCTGCATGTGACGGGGCAATATGGTGGATTCCAGCATGAAGATCCGCAGCAACACTTGCAGAACTTTCTGGAGATCAGTGATACTTATACACCGGCAGGTGTGCCTACTGATTATGTGCGAATGACTTTGTTCCCATTTTCATTGATTGGGACAGCAAGGAAGTGGTTAAAGGCTGAAAAGCCTGGGTCTATCACTACTTGGGAGGATTTAGCTAAGAAATTCTTGGCTAAGTTTTATCCGTCTGCTAAGACGGCCAGGTTGAGGAGTGCAATTTTGTCCTTCCGACAGTTTGAAGGCGAATCATTATATGCAGCCTGGGAGAGATCTAAAGCTTTATTGAGAGATTGTCCACACCACAACCAATCTAATGATGTTATTGCACACACTTTTGTTGAGGGGTTGAACCAACATAATAAGATTGTGGTTGATGCTACTGCTGGAGGCCAAGTGCTGGCCTTAAATTTTGAACAGATCTATGACTTGCTTGATAAGTTTTCACAGAGCAATCCTGATTGGCAGGGTGATAGCAGAGCTAATATACATAGTGAGGGGGCTAGCAGAGCTATTACGCAGAAAGCTGCTGGGGTACTTCAACTAGATGGAATTACAGAGCTGCGAGCGAAGATGGATGCTATTTCTAATCAAATCAGCAAGCTGGCTCTCCAAGCAAAGCCACAACCAGCGCCAGTGCAGCAAGTTCAGACCTTTTGTGAAGTATGTGGTTAGGATCATAGCACTGAGATTTGTCCCTCTAACCCAGAGTCAGTATATTATGTGGGTAATCAGAACAGATCACAGGGCCAAAACCGAAATCAGTATGGTAATAATTATAACACGGGTTGGCGTAATCACCCAAATTTTTCTTGGAGGGATACCCGTGAGCAGTTTCAGGGTAATGAGAGAGCCCAATTTACTCAAAACAATGCACCACAGCAGGGATCGCAGTCACAGGCTCAGCCACAGCAGTCTAATACTATGGAGGATATGCTCAAGAAAATTCTTGCAGGGCAGCAAAAGCTCATTGATGAGTCAGCATCTCAGGCACAAACAATTAAAGATTTGAGAAATGCGCAGAAAGATCTTGAAAGACAATTGGGGCAGCTTGCTGGAGCACAAAATAATAGACCTCGGGGTGCTTTACCGAGTGATACAGAGAAGAATCCTAGAGAATTTGTGCAAGCAGTGACTTTGAGGAATGGAAGAGCACTGGAAGAAGTTCCCCCAAAGCCAAAGAAGCCTGTTGGTGAGTTAGAGCCAAATGTTGATAGGGAAGTGGAAAAAGAAGCAGAAAAAGTAACTGAAAAGCAGCCCGAGTCTGCTATTGTGAGACCACCACCACCTTTCCCGCAGAGACTTCAGAAACAGAAAGTTGATGCAGCATGCAAGAAATTTTTGGAGATATTGATTCAAATTCAGGTAAATATTCCTTTGGTGGAGCTTTTGCGGGATGTTCCCAAATATGCTAAATACATCAAGGATATTGTTGCTAACAAGAGAAGATTGACTGAGTTTGAGACCGTTGCACTTACTGAGGAGTGCAGTTGCAGAGTTAGAAGCAAGCTTCCGCAGAAATTGAAGGACCCGGGCAGTTTTACCATCCCTTTGAAAATTGGGGAACATGAGGTTGGTCGTGCTTTATGTGATTTGGGTGCTAGTATGAATTTGATGCCTTCTTCAGTTTTTAGGAAGCTAGGCCTGGGTGAGCCACGACCCACTACTGTGACCCTGCAGCTTGCTGATAGATCTTTGACATGCCCCGAGGGGATTATTGAGGATGTGCTTGTACAAGTGGGTCAGTTCATATTACCCGTTGATTTTATTATTCTTGATTATGAAGCTGATCCTGAGGTTCCTCTCATCTTGGGAAGAGGATTTTTAGCTACTGCGGATGCTGTTATTCGAGTCAGAGCTGGTAAGATGATTATGAAGGTAAATGGGGAAGAAGCTGTGTTTAATGTGTTCAGAGCTACCCAGCTTCCTTCTCACTATGAAGAGTTGTCCATGGTAAAAGTGATAGATGATGAATTGACTGCTGATGAGAGGTCATTCTTGGCTTCTAATGTTGATTCTTTAGAAAGGGCACTCTTATGTGATGATGATGATATCCTGAAGGATGAAGATACTGAAGAATATTTGGAGGTTCTTAATATGCAGAGTAGATTCATCCCAGGGTGGAAGAAATTTGAGGAGCTTGATAGACCGTTGACCTTAGCTCCTGCTAAACCGTCTATTGAGAAAGCTCCTAATCTTGAGCTCAAACCTTTACCCGCACATTTACGTTATGCTTATTTGGGTGAAGGTAATACTTTGCCCGTGATCCTTTCTTCTTTGTTGACTGATGTGCAGGTTGAGAAGGTGTTGCGGGTATTGCGAGAGCGCAAGAGAGCTATTGGCTGGACTATTGCTGATATTAGAGGGATTAGTCCTTCTTTCTGCATGCATAAAATTCTCTTGGAGGAAGATCATAAGCCATCCATAGAGCAGCAGAGGAGGCTAAACCCAATCATGAAGGAGGTGGTAAAGAAAGAAGTTATCAAGTGGCTGGATGCTGGTATTATTTTTCCTATCTCTGACAGCAAGTGGGTGAGTCCAGTGCAATGTGTTCCTAAGAAGGGGGGCATGGCAGTGGTGAAGAATGAGAACAATGAGTTGATTCCTACAAGAACTGTTACAGGGTGGCGAATTTGCATTGATTATAGGAAGCTCAACAAGGCCACCAGGAAAGATCACTTCCCACTCCCTTTTATTGATCAGATGTTGGATAGACTTGCAGGCCATGAGTATTACTGTTTCTTGGATGGGTACTCGGGCTACAATCAAATTGTGATAGCCCCTGAAGACCAAGAGAAGACCACTTTTACTTGTCCATATGGCACCTATGCATTTAGGAGGATGCCATTTGGGTTGTGTAATGTCCCAGGGACTTTTCAGTGATGCATGATGACTATTTTCACTGATATGGTGGAAAAATTTATGGAGGTATTTATGGATGATTTCTCAGTGGTTGGTAACTCGTTTGATGAATGTTTGAAAAATCTTGATGCTGTGCTGAGCCGTTGTGAAGAAACAAATATGGTGCTGAATTGGGAAAAATGTCACTTTATGGTTCAAGAAGGCATAGTACTTGGGCACAAGGTGTCAAAGCAAGGAATTGAAGTTGATAAAGCAAAGATCGAGGCTATTGAGAAATTACCACCACCTATCTCTGTTAAAGGGGTGCGTAGTTTCTTGGGACATGCAGGGTTCTATAGACGTTTCATAAAGGACTTCTCTAAAATTTCCACTCCCTTGTGTAAATTGTTGGAGAAGGATGTGAAATATGTGTTTGATGATGCTTGTCTCAAGGCGTTTGAAGAGTTGAAGAAAAGGTTGGTGACCGCACCAATCATCATTGCTCCTGACTGGTCTTTGCCATTTGAGTTGATGTGTGATGCGAGTGATAATGCTATTGGGGCTGTTCTAGGCCAAAGAATTGGAAGAATTTTTCACTCCATCTATTATGCAAGCAAGACGCTTGATGCCGCCCAGTCTAATTATACTACCACTGAGAAGGAGTTGCTAGCCGTGGTTTATGCTTTTGATAAATTTAGATCTTATTTGGTTGGCACTCGAGTTGTTGTCTACACTGATCATGCCGCAATCCGGTATTTGTTTGAAAAGAAGGACTCCAAGCCTAGACTCATTAGATGGGTTCTCTTACTGCAAGAGTTTGATGTTGAAATTCGAGATCGCAAGGGGACTGAGAATCAAGTTGCTGATCATTTGTCAAGGCTGGAGAATAGAGATCATGTAGTGAAGGGCCCGAGATTAAAGAACTGTTTCCTGATGAGCAACTGTTTGCTCTTGATACAGCTGAGGTGCCATGGTATGCTGACATGGTGAATTTACTTGTGAGTAATGTGTACCCCCCTGGGGCAACTGCTGAGCAGAAGCGTAAACTCCTTCTTGAGAGCAGATTTTATGTGTGGGATGAGCCCTATTTGTACAAGATAGGAGTTGATCAACTAGCTAGGAGATGTATTCCAAGGGAAGAAGTAGAGCCGGTTCTACAGAGCTGCCATTCCTCTCCTTATGGTGGCCACCTTGGTGGAGATCGAACAGCTACAAAGGTACTTCAATCTGGTTTCTTTTGGCCTACTTTATTTAAGGATGCTCATGCATTAGTGAAGCAATGTGATCGTTGCCAAAGAACTGGTACCATTACTAGGCATCACGAGATGCCTTTGAACAATATCTTGGAGATTGAGCTGTTTGATTGTTGGGGTATTGATTTCATGGGTCCATTCCCACCTTCTATGGGCAATAAATACATCCTTGTAGCAGTTGATTATGTGTCGAAATGGGTGGAGGCTATTGCACTTCCAACGAATGACGCGAGTGTGGTGGTGAAGTTCGTGAAGAAGAATATTTTCACTCGTTTTGGGACACCGCGAGCTATCATTAGTGATGAAGGTACGCATTTTTGTAACCGGTTGTTCAATAAGTTATTGGCTAAGTATGGGGTGCGCCACAAGGTGGCTACTGCTTATCATCCCCAAACTAGTGGCCAAGTGGAAGTGTCTAACAGAGAGATCAAGCAAATCCTTGAGAAGACTGTGAATGCCTCGAGGAAGGATTGGGCTATGAAGTTAGATGATGCTCTCTAGGCCTATCGAACTGCATTCAAAACGCCTATTGGAACCTCTCCATATAGGCTTGTTTATGGTAAGGCCTGTCACTTGCCGGTTGAATTAGAGCATAAGGCGTATTGGGCTATTCAAAAGCTCAACTTTGATATGGCTTTAGCGGGTGAGAGGAGGATGCTCCAACTGCATGAACTTGAAGAGTTCCGTTTCCATGCGTATGAAAATGCGAAATTATATAAGGAACGGACAAAGAAGTGGCATGATAAGCGCATTGAGCATCGCTCTTTTGAGCCCGGGCAGCGTGTATTGTTGTTCAACTCGAGGTTGAAGTTGTTCCCGGGCAAGTTGAAGTCGAGATGGTCGGGGCCTTTTGAAGTTGTTCGTGTTACCGCACAGGGTGCGGTTGCATTGAGAGCCCCGGGTTCTGAGAGCACATTTCTGGTTAATGGTCAATGGGTGAAACATTATTGGGGAGGTGCGGTGAATCATCGCACTTCAATTACATTGAGAGACACTTGATTTATACCCGTCGTGCCACGACGTTAAATAAGGCGCTTCTCGGGAGGCAACCCGAGCTTGTACTTGTAATAGTTTAGTTTTCTTTTGTTTTATAGTGTCACGTAGTTGTTGTTTTTGTGTGTCGTTTTTGCAGGAATCGGGTGCGCTACACAAGATGAAATGAATGCATTGAGGGGTATGGGTCGTCTCGAGACATGTCCCACGCTTGGGTTTGTACTTAGAATCGAAAATCGGCGCGAAAAAACGTGCTCGGGCGCGTTCGGGAGTGCCCCGCGCCTCCCAACGCGCAAGAAAAAAGCTGTAGCACAAAAGCTTGGCGCGGTAGGGAGCGCCCCGCGCCTCCCACCGCGCTGAGCTTGGCAGTGAGTTAAAAAAGTCGAGCGCTGTTGGCCTGCGGCGCAAGGCCTATCGCGCAAGGCAAGGAATTGTTTAAAAAACGGGTCAACGGGTTTTGACCCGAAATTCTTTAATCCCCCATGCCCTATAACCCGATTTCTAACACTTGTTCTTCATTACTTTCACTCCAAATTCTCTCTAATCACATCCTAATTCATCTCTAACAATTGAACTCATCCCAAATCTTGTGCAATCAACTCTAACACATTCAAGTAAGTACATTACTACTCTTCCTTCTCAATAACATGTAAGTTGTATTCATTATTGCTCATGGGTGATTCTCTTAGCTAGTTACAAGCTTGTGCATAAAAATTCAATCTTGATGTGCTTAATTGTCTATGATGCTTAGTATAGAACTTGTGACTTGTAAAAAGAGATCTCCCAACAAGTTGGGAGGGTTGGCACATTACAAAATCCATTGAAATTGCTAGTTCAAAGTTGTGCACACTAGGTGTTTGTAAAAAAGCCTCAAAGATGAAATATCAATGACATTGTGAATTCTTGAGTAGCAATGCATTCCTTAGGCTTACTATGAACATTAGGTGTTGCATACACACTAGAATTGATCATGAGGCACCCACACGATTTTAAAAATTCAAAACGTGGCATATTTTGCCCAAGGCTAGTTTTGTTCAAGTGTGGGGTTGCTCGTGCCATTGAAACGAGTGATTGACACATAGAGTGTGTGATAAGTGTGGGGTGGTACCCTTGAGCTTGAATTGTATTTTTGACGCTTAGCTATACATCTCACATTGATATTTGTGTTTGTGTAGGTACCATGGTAGCCACATCTCATAAGGCGAGTTCTTCATCCACCGCGGGCCCGAGGAGAGAACCTCAAGCCGGGCCTTCATCCACAAAGCAAAAGGGTAAGGCACCGGCCAAGCCCAAGGCAAAAGAAAAGGCAAAGGCCAAGATTCCAAAGGACGCGGTGCCGATACCACGTCCCGGAGGCAAGACCCAGTATGGCCTCCCTTTTGTGAAGAAGGGAGATTGCCAAACATGGTACAAAAATGTGCGGCTTGCGGGGTACATACCCGAGCAAGCCATTGATAAACGGCCGGTGCTACAAAAGTTTAGAAGTGTGGCCGAGAAGATCATTGCCCTAAAGTGGGACTCAGTGTTTGAGAGTCCGGGGCACGCCAACTTGGACATGGTCCAAGAATTGTATGCTAACTGGGAGCCCGATGAGGCGTGGAGAGATGATGATGTGGTGACGGTTCGGGGTGTGAAGGTGAAGTTGGATCCATCGGCATTGAATGCCTTCTTAGGGGTAGCTGACCCCGATTATGATGAGTTGAGAGAGTACATCAAGAAACCGGATTACACGGCCTTGCGAGAGACCCTATGTGGTGAAGGCTCCACGCATAAGTGGGGGCGAGGAGCGGCTGGGAGACACAAGTTTATGCATTTCTCCCAGTTTCTCAAGCCGGCTCGTGTATGGACGAGGTTCATAATTGCACGGATACTACCTTGTTCTCATTACTCCGAGGTCACTAAGACTCGGGCGTGCATGGTGTACTTTTTCATGACTGGGCGGCCGGTGAACATAAGATACTACATGCTGCGAGTGATGAAAGAGCAAAGAAAAGAAAAATCATGTAGTAGGTTGTATTTTGGGAACCTCTTGACCCGTTACTTAGAGAAGGCGGGCGTCCCCGTAGATGAGGTTGGGGATCGCATTGTCCCTGATATAGGGAAGCCTTTTGACATTGCTTCGGTCAAGGGGGTGATCACCACGGCACCGGTGAAGCTGACGGCGGACGAGTGGTGGGAGACAAGTGCCAACTTGGCCGCTCGTCAGTATTTGATGATGGAGGCTATGGCCCATCAGTCGGGCGTTGATTTGACTGCTATTGACCGCAAGGTCCCGCTGACGGAGACCTCGAAGGGTCTGCTGGGCGAGGTTCAAGCTAAAACGGTGGATCCGCAGGAGGATGAGAACACGGATTCAGATATTGTGGCCGATGACCCGGACAGTGAGTATGGGACTGATCATGAGGGCGGTGGCGCTGATGAGGAGGAGGCCTAGGTCCACACTCCTGCGCACCATCCAGATTTCAGGGCAGTTTTCTTGTACTCTTACTTTTGCACTTACTTCTTTGTCGCACTGGGACATTGCTTAGTTTAAGTGTGGGGTGGGGTACTGCCCTTTATCTATTTTTGAGGTTAGGATGCATGTACCTTAGGACTTTTTCTTTTGTCACTTGACTTTGTTTTGATTTATTTCTTGCTTTAATATATGAAAAAAAAAATTAGAAAACCAATGAAAAATTCCAAAAAGATTTTCCTTTTAGTTTTATTAGTGGTACATGTCATCTGCCCCGTGGTTTTTCTTATGGCCACGGTTCTTTTCCACGGGGAGGCCTTTGAACCGGGTAGTTTTTATTTTTAGGATTAGGATAGTTAGTTGTAGATTGCCCTAGATGTAGGAAAAAAAGGTAGAATGCTAGGTGCCTTTGATTTGTTTGATACCGATGAACTTGGACTTGATTGCATGTGCTATTTGTGGTGTCCTAGAGTTTTAATTTTGATGCATGCCTAGGAAAAACATGGAACGACCCCCTTGAGATGCTTGAGTTCGCTTGCTTGACATGATTGCTATCCTTTGTGCATGAGTGCTTAAATTTCCACAAGTTGCATTCTAGAAGCTTAGTTGAGAGTTGTTAATGGAACCTCTTTGTGTGAACCATGTGCGATGTGTATGTGAGGCATGTTCTTGTTACTCCATGTTGCATGTTAATGTCTAGAACTTGCCCCGTGTGTGTGCAAAGCGAAATCCTAGGTTGGCTCTAGTCGGGAAATGATACAAGGCCTTCTTTTGTTAGCCTACCCTTACATATATACCTTGAAAAAATTATTGTTGTGATTTCTTTGATCCTTTCTATTGGTACCCACACCCCGAGCCTACCCATTTGTTCTTAATTGACTCTTTTGGCCCTTTACTCCTTAAGCACTTTATTGATATTGTGTAGATGATTGGAGTTGTGGTTGGATGTTGGGAGGTTCTTGAGTGGAACTAATAAAGGGGAATACTTGTTAAAATTGTGAAGTAGTGGAAAACATTGGCAAGGATGGAAGTTAATGAAATTGAAAAAAAAAATGAAATGATAAGAAAAGAAAAAAAAATAGCAAAGTTGAAAAAAATTGTGAAAAGAAAAAAAAAGAAGAGAAAGATGTCCATTCCTTGCTAGTGTGTGCTTGAAAATAAAAATGCTACTTATTGGAAAGGTGTATGTGTGATACTTGTGATTGGGTGGTTTGATGAGAATTGTGTTTGAAATTAAGTGTGATGTATTAAAGTGCTTAGGGAGGTAGTCACTATTACCATATGTATCCTACCCGCCCCTTAGCCTACATTACGACCTTTCTAAAGTCCTAGTTAATCCCGATTGGAGTGAGCCTACATTAGTGGAGTCCTACACTACGGGCAAGCCTATGGTACGTTGTGTGTGACATGTGAGCCTTTCATGAGAGTGAGTGAATTCATTTGTTATTGCCCCCGTTCTATTCATGATAATTTGTGTGTGTGTGATCTTTTTGGGGGGGCACTCTCTTTGATATTGGTGAGGGTACGTGGTTTGCATGAAGTAGGTAAAGTTGATGGCTTTTGATTGAGTAGATAGGTGTGATTTTGTGGGAGCATGGTTGCATTAAGTTGAGTTTTGTGCATTTGAGCTATTTTGGGGTGGTTGTTCTCATATTTTTGGTTTTGGTAAATTGTTGGCATGTTGTGGACCGATGGTAGTCATGTGCGCATTGGTTCAATGGTCGGTATCAACCATAGTCATAGGCAGACCTGTTTTACCTAGGATGGGAAGTGAGATATGACTTGCTCGAGGGCGAGCAAGGGTTCAAGTGCGGGGTGGTGATGTTCGGCATTTTATGCCTACTTTTCCTTAATATTTCCGCACATTTGAGCTTGTTTTGCACTCGTTTGGTAGCTTGTGAATGTGGTTTTACACTGATGTTTTGTTGTGCGTGTGTAGGTTGTTACGCGATGCATTTGGAGCATTTTGGAGCTTGATTTAGCATGAATTGGTTGAAGGATGGTTGAAGATTGGATTGAGCACACAAAGGCACGACACGCGACGAGTTTCGGACCAAAGAAAAGCATTTTTGGCCTGGCGCCCTAGCCCATGCGCCGCGGGCTCTACCGCGCGCAGTGGCTAGGCGCGTTTGGCTTGCGCCGCATGGCCAAGGCGTGCAGCTGGAGGCGGGTTCTGACTATTGGCACGCGTTCCGAGGCGCGGGGCGCCCGTTATAGCGCCCCTTGTGCGCGTTTTTACTTCCTATTCCTTCTAGCATCGGGTCTAACTTATTACTAAGGGTTTGGAAACAGTATAAATAGTTTATTACTTATTTTTTGTAAGGAGTTCTTGACTTTGGAGCAATATTGAGAGCTACACACTTCATTGAACAAGGGTTATTCCCAATCTTTCATCTATTACATCAAGTATTTCATTATTACACCAAATCTTTGTCTTGTGATTATGAATATGTGTGGCTAATTTTCTAACGTTCTGGGGTTAGAGTTTACATGAAAGTTGATTGTTGAAGATTGATTCCCATTGATTGAATCCCATAACGGGTTACTTATTCTTTCTTGATTTAACTTGTATAATTGTTAGAGCTCGATAATTATACATCATCTATGGTTTTTGGGTTGAACTCGAAAGAGAGAATCTAATTACGTAATAAGAAAGAATAGAACTAGTTTGTGAACCCGGGCATCGGGGAACCAATTCGCGGGTAGGATAGACATATACTTGCTTGCCTAGTTTAACTCATTACATGAATCTTAATGCGTGCATGTGATTTAACCCATAGACATATAGGGATTGAAGTAGCTTGCATAGACTGCGAAGAACTGAAAGGTTTTCACAGTTACATTTACTCTGTTAGTTAGTAACTCGGGATTTAAAAAGTGGAATCAATTGGATACATCAACTGGATTGTTCGTAACTCTGACCCTGGATCGCTCTCTTGATATTGTTAACAACCAAAGTTTTGTCCCATTGCTCGTTTACATCTTTAGCACTTTACTTACTGTGTTTTAGTTATAAAAACTCTTACAACCATTGGAAAAAGACCCCTGGATAGTTTGTTTAGGAATTATTAAGCACTAGTCTGCATAGTCCTCGTGGGAACGATACTCGACTTTGTCACTTTATTACTTGGCGACCGCGTATACTTGCGTGTGCGTTTGGGAGCAACACGTGTTAACGTAACAAAAAAACTCGAAACATATCGAACATAAAGTAACATAACTGATCATAAAAAATAATGTCAACATGAATTGGAATATAACAATTATTTTACCAATTTCAGACCTTGTGTGGTAACATGCTTTTGAATAAATTACAAGATGAAAAAAGATGTTTACCTAGTAAGCCAAAGATCCAAAAGCACAACACAGCAAACGTAGAGTGACCAGCCACTAAGCAACGATTTTAACACTTTTTTTGACCTTACAAGAAGTGAATTTATAACCCAAAAGACTTTTGGAGTAATAGTCTTTTGGTTTTAAATTCTTTCCCTCTCAAACATAAAATTATTTTTTCACTCTATTTTTCTCTTTCTCTATGCTAATTTTCGGAAGGTTCTTGAGTGTTGTCCTCCCCTAAATAAGAGTTAAAATCTCACTTTTATAAACAAAAAGGTTTAGTGTTAAGTTGTATCAAAGTACAAGACCCATCTCCACTTGAGTATCCTTGTCAAGTCTCCTATTTTAAGGCTTTTTGACACTATTTTCTCACTATTTCGACACCCTATTTGTCCCAAAAATTTGAAAAAACTGGTTGTCCTTTGATAGGACAGCCGTAGGCCTAGATTTGTTAGATGATTTTGCTCAAATTCACTGCAAGCTCAAGGCCAAAAACCTCTTTGTTCTAAGCCAAAAGATCTGAAAATTAAAAAAACTAAAACTAAAACAAAACAAAACAAAACCAAACCAGCCCCCTCCAAACTATTAAAACTATCCATTTAGCCATTTCCATGAATTCCTAAGTTTCTGTAGCAAAACAGCCCCAGTGTCATTCCTAAAGAACAATTAACATAGATATTCAAACTTGTACTAACAAAATAATTCATAAAGCTATACATGACACAAAGAAAGAAGTAGACCCTTCAAGATTGAAAGAACCATAACTGAATTAGTATCCTGCTGAAACAAACAAATCTAGAGCCACTTCCACCTACATCAAGTCAACACATTAACTTCAACATTAACAATGAATGAAGACGAGTTCATGGGTGGAAAACATGATACACATAAGCCATAGTTACCAACACTAAACAGACCTACTAAAAAACGCTTCTACTTACACAGATACATATAGTTTCCTGATGCTATATTCCAACTTGACATGTTTTAGACAGACGGATTTAACATGCCGAAAATAATGAATCATTCATGACTGCATCGGATTTACAACAGGACGATGTACATGATAATTCTTATTTCTAAAAAGTTAATACTAGTAATGAACATGTTTATTATATAACTAAATATCCTAACAATATTACTTTCACCTACTAATCATGATCTGAATTAGTCAAAGAACGAATATGATCAGCCCCAAAGACGCTGCCTCGACGTCGATACACCACTACAAACAGCCACAGCAGCAACACTAGCAAAACCACCAAAGTTCCAAAATATTTTCACCATAAAAGCCTCTCTACTGCCTGATCTTGACACCCACAGATATCCAAGTTTCCATGTCCTGTCTTGTCATTTTCTAATTGAAACAGCCCTATAATGAGTTATTCCAACTAGAAAAAGGAAAGAGGGAGTGTTGTGAGCATCTCTCCCACATTGATAAAAAAGAGAGATGATAATGGTATATAGACTAAATGAGCTCTCCCACCTACTAGACTAGTCTTTTGGGTTGGCTCTCCTATTTGGTCTATAACAGGGAGGCACGGGTCAGATAAGGAAAACGAAAAAAAGCAAGAAATCAATATTCGCCGGAGTTTTATGTTTTTCAGCCCTCTTTAAAGTTGGATCTGCTCTGATTGGTTGGGAATTTGGGAAAAAAATATAGCGTTAATGGATAGAGGGGCTCGATAGCTTTTCAGAATGGTATAGTTTGTATTTTTCCGACCACCGGAAGGCAGTGGCCCGGTGGCGGAGAACGGCGGAGCTGCAGCAGAGAGGGGTGCCGGGATTTTCTGATGTTGAGGGAAAATTTGATCAGGGTTTGGCCAAGCCAAGGGCTTAGGTAGTGTGAGTGATGAAAATGGAGGAAAAAGAGGTTATAGGGCTTTGGGAGTGGGCTTCGGTTTATTGGACATGATTTAAGGATTGGGCTGCATATATTTCTACCCATAGCCATAAAAACTCTATATCACTTAAAACATACACAATTAAATACAATAAAAACCCCATAATTTTACAATTCAATTGAAACATAGAATCACAATTAAGCACATAACAAGTATCTTTTAGTAATTTTTATATTTATCATTCTAATTAAAGACAATTTTAGTTAAAATAAAAGATTAAACTTTAGGAAAATTCGGCCAAAATCCTAAGAATTTAACACGACTATTTTGAAGAATTTTTTGTATTTAGTTCTAAAATTAGGTGATTACAATATGTGGGCACATGAGTTACTAAAAAGTTGGTACTTAATTTTATGACGTAGCATAATGCAGTCACTATAACTTTTATGAGTACTATTATTTTATTTTTCTTTTCATTTTGTTTCGTATTATTAGATTTTCAAGACATTGTTAGTTAGATTTGCTTGACGGTCATTTTGTTTCTTTCTCTTACTTCTTTTTATTCTTATTTTATTTCATATATATAAACGTCGTACGAGAGGTGCCTCCGGTTTCAAGATCCGGTTGAAATTTGACCCGTAGCCACGTTTTTGAATACTAATTAATGTTTAGCATGTGCATATCTGACCTATAGCCACATTTTAAATCGCTAATTAATGGATAGTCTATATTTGCGCCATATTTGAGAATAGCCTATATTTGCAATATATTTGAGAATAGCCTATATTTGCAATATATTTGAGAATGGCCTATGTTTGCTATATTTTTTAAAATACCCACGTTGAATTGCAAATTCTTTTTAAAAGTAGCCGGTAGTAGTTGCTGAGTTGCAAGGAAAGATATATTTTTTGTTTGACTCTGACAAAAAAAAAAAAAAAAGATCTAATGGACTAAAATTGGATAAATTATAAAAAAATAGTTTTCAACGTGAACCAGACAATCAAGTACACAAAAATCTATGAAGATCATGATTAGCAAACTGGACAATCAAATACATAAAAAATGGTGAAGTGCATGATTAGCTACTCCTTCAGTGTGCGTATTTAGACTTCGACAAATGGTTATTTATTCTACATTTTGAATTAAAAGCTTAACTTTATAAAATAATGTCCTGCAATTTTTAGCGTAAAAATCGAATTTCATAATGCAATGACTAAAATATAAAATGAAGGCCATTAGAGTGATTAAATGGTATCATTTCTATAAAAAGAATAGAAACTTTAAAATAGAGTCAATATATATAGAATATACACTTAATATTCATTTAACATATATGAAATATGTATAAGAAATATATAAAAATTGCTATTATTCATTTTAAAGGCACATAGTATTCCACTATGCCCAAAAAAATTCAGAATAACTAAGTAAAATATTTTTGAGAGAAAGACAGGATAAATTTTAAGTTTGAACTTATATATTTATCAAAGAAGAATTTGTATCATGTATTTTTCTTAGAGTAAAAGAGCTAGCAATGAAACTTTAAAAAAAATCAATAATGAGCATTCCCTCTGTTTCATTTTATATAGCAGCATTTCATTATTAGTCTGTTTAGAAAAGAATGAAAACTTTTTAAATTTAGAAATAATTTAACTTTAAAATTACTACTTTGTCAGTAAAGAAATTATTTATAAGTACACGAATATCTACGACTTATTTTATACTACAAATCTGCATTTTTTTCTTAAATTCCGACCTACTAAAACTATGATATATAATGTGAAATGAACAGAGTACTACTTTTTCATATTAAAACTTTACATTAGAAAAACGGGCTCCTCACAACTAGTATATATATATATATATATATATATATATATATATATATATATATATATATATATATATATATATATATATTGTGTGAATTGAATGAGTTAAATGACATACTCCGGTTATTGGAGCAAACCTCTACTGGAGGGTATTTCAACCTAGGAAGTAGAAATGTTGATGGTCAACTTGAGCTGTCCAGTTGAATATTTCTATTTTTATATTAAATAAGTTACTAAATTAGAAACAACAAGATGGGGATAGACTTGGATAGATAAAATTGAACACTACTAAAAAAAATCGGGATTTTCGACCGCCCAATCGGTCGAAATTCGGTCGAACTATCGACCGTATTTCGACCGATTGTGGTGGTCGACCAAATTAAGGTCGAAATTCAACCTTCGACCGAAATTCGGTCGAACGTCGACCGAAATTCGGTCGAACGTCGACCGACATAAGTGCCATGTTCTTCGACCGAAATTCGGTCGAATGTCGGTCGACGTTCGACCGAATTTCGGTCGAAGGCCTATCGACCGAAATTCGGTCGAACAGGATTTCGACCGAAATTCGGTCGAAAGGCTGGTATTATTTTTTGACCAACTTTCGACCGAAAGTCGGTCGAAAACCTGTAAAAACCTGCAACATAAAAGCTGAAATTAGCCCTACACCACCTGTAAACACGCAGAAAAACCAGTCACAAGACATTCATAAACGCTATTCAAACAAGGCTAACAAAGCCAAACAATAGAAAGGAGTCTTTCAACATTCGTTCAAGTTTTACAATATTCAAACAAACTAAACAAACAGTTTAAAGTTCAACTTTCACTACTAATGGCTAGAAGCCGAACTAGACCCGTCATCAGACTGAGAGGGTGAATGGTGGCGATGTCTGCTCTTGCTCTTTCCCTTTCCCGAGCTATCACGCTTTCCTTTGCCTTTTTTTTGGTTCCTGAGGAGCTCTTGCATCATTTGATGCATTTCTCTCTGATGCGCCTCCTGTGATGCGCGCATCATTTCATGCACTTCTCTCTGATGCGCCTCCTGTGCTAAGCGCATAGCTTCATTTTGTTTTCTCAGTTCTTCGATCTCTGCTTGCATCCGAGTCATTTCTGGAGCGGGAGCAGAGCTTGGAGGAGCACTTGAACACGAGCCCAAATAGTTCGATTTATGCTTGGCAGATGAATACAGAGTTCCAATGCCATAAGCTGACCCCTTCTTCACCCCTCCGACCGCTTCCAACCATAAGTTGGTTTCTTGCTCGAGCGTTAACGGTACTGGGGTACTGCTTCCGCATTCAGATTGCTGAGTCGCGGTCCAGTCCTCAAGGGCCTTTGTAGCTTTTTCCTGAAAAACATAAATATATCAACGGTACAACTATGAAGTTTTAAACTTGAAGGATTGGCGCGACTTTAGTTTAAATTTAAGTACTTACCCAGGCCTCTTGTGCTCGGGGCTCGACCCATGTTTCTCCGCCCTTTTTATCTTTCTTGATATGGCGGATCTTGTGCATTTCAGAGAGTGGAATAGTCCGATTTTGTTGCTTTTCCTACAAATTAAAGAAGAGAACAAGTTAGATAGAAAATAAACTATTATAGTAATTCTTATAAATTAAATTACTTTACCAAGCGCATCTTCTGCGTCGCAGCGCTAACTGCGCCACCGGTATGCAGCGATCCACCCTTAGTAGATGCCCGAGCTTTCTTCCCTTGTTCGCTCTTCTTCTGAAATTCGGGAGTACCCCAATAATGCAGCAGCTCTCTCCATTGATGATCATAGAGGAAGCCGGGCATTTTCCCATTTTTGCGCGCATTATACATTGCGTTCTTGTACACATCCGCGCATTTCTTAGGGAAGTTAGAACGGACTTTATAGTCCAGAGCCGGATGCCACTTACACTGAACCTGCAATATTCATCAAAATATTTTATTTAAACATAATCATTAAGAAAACCTGCAATTAGTGAAAAACTGTATGCATATTTATCACCTCAAAAGCTTGCATTATCTGTTGCTTTACTTGAGGGGGCACAGCGCCCCAGGATGGCCATGATTCCTTCCATTGAGATTTCATGCATTTCGTCAGCATAGGGGTAGCATCAGTGTTGGGGCAAAAGCTACGTAAAAAAACAGACGGGTTAATAGAAATACTAATATTTAAAAGCTTACTGCTAAATAGATAAGAACTTCATAAATACTATACTTACCTCTTATCCCCCTTGGGATAAATAATCAAACGCCCGTCTTCCCAAGTGCCAGGCTCACCGATGTAATATGGCGATCTGGGATCATAGTAAGGAATCTCCTGCTGTACCGAAGGGCAGGTAGGGCTAGATGGGTCGGAAGGCGGCTGAGTCGACCCAGACGGACTAGTGGACTGTGTGGGATCGCCTAGTCCGGGAACGCCCTGGGATGGACCGTCCTGGCTCTCAGTCATGTCATAACTACTGAAGTGATGCCTCCAACCAGGATGGCTCTGAGGCATGCCAGGTGGCCTGAAAAAATCTGGACTGAATCCGGCAGGTGCTCCTGTAGGAAGCGAATGCGGCACCTGGGACATGCGGGGCGGCCTGAAAAAATCTGGACTGTTTGCTGCTGGTGCTCCTGTAGGAAGGTGATGCAGCACCTGAGAGGTAGGAGTGTCCTGTGCCGGCTCACCTGAAGGCTCACCTGCCTTTCCTTTCCCCTTCCTTCTTTCAAACACCCGAGGGTGAGGAGTGTCCTGTGCCGGCTCACGTGAAGACTCACCTGCCTGTTTAGGCCCCTTCTTTCTTGAAAACACGTTCTTCATTCCTGTTGACACATTCATTGCACAAAAATTAGACGGGTTAAATAGATTAAATAAACACAGTCATTGCAAAAAAAAAATAGGCGGGTTAAATAGATTAAATACACACATTCATTGAAAAAAAAATAGTCCAGTTAAATAGATTAAATACACACATTCATTGAAAAAAAATAAGAATACAAATATCTTCTTATGTTTATAATTATATAATTACATTAAACTAGCCTATTAAAAAAACAAAAGTTACTAAGTACATATAAGGTCAATCCTCATCATCTGCCAATTCTTCTTCCTCATCCTCATCGTTAACTTCTTCTTCATCTGTATATTCATCATCATTTGCCCTTGAAGCTCCTTCTCCAAAATTAAATGGGATTTTTCCCCGACTAGCTACAGATGTATCTAATTGCTCATATATGCCATCAATATGCTGCAACTGGTCAGCTAGTTCATTGTCTGCTATCAATGGAACGGTTGACACCTCGTTCTGGTATGCAACATCTAAAAGATCAGGGACTTCAACTAATCCCACCGGTTTTCCTTTTATAACTGCCCACCAATGGGCTTTGGCCTTTGATCTTGCTGGGTTCTTTGTCCGCGGGTAAGGAACAAACCACACTTGCTTTACTTTCTGGGCAATGATGAAAGGATCATAGTGTCCATATGACCTTCTGTGATTAACCTCGACTAACTTAGAAGACGGGTCTACCCTCGTACCTCTGTTGCTGGGATCAAACCACTTGCACCGGAAAAGAACCAATTTCTTCCGAGGCCAACCGACACTATACTCTACCTCTAACATCTCCTCAATCACACCGTAGTACTCAAAGTCACCCCCGTGATCACCGGTTCCTACTTTCACGGACACACCAGAGTTTTATGTTTTCTTACCCTCTGACCGCTGCTTTGTATGAAACTTGTACCCATTTACAAAGTATGTATTCATCCTTTGGCAAGAATCGACGGCAACAGTCGAACCATGTGCATTTGCCTCCATATTTCAACGTGAAGGCTTTTGTATCTTCCATACAGTAAGGGCAAGCGAGCTTACCTGCTGTGGACCACCCAGACAACATCCCATAAGCTGGAAAGTCATTTATAGTCCACATCAAAGAAGCACGCATTTGGAAGTTCTGTTTGGTTGATATATCATAAGTCTCAACTCCTTCACGCCAAAGTATCTGCAACTCATCAAGCAAAGGCTGCAAATATACATCAATAGAGGCTTTCGGGTTATGTGGACCCGGTATTATACAATTCAAAAAGAGATAAGGACTGGTCATGCACATTCCAGGAGGCAGGTTGTAAGGAGTGACAAATACGGGCCAACAAGAATAGGGCGTAGAAGAGACATCAAACGGGGTGAACCCATCAGAACATAGGCCCAACCTTACATTCCTTGGCTCACTAGCAAATGCCGGATACACTTGATCAAAGTGTTTCCATGCCTCCCCATCAGATGGATGAGATAGAATACCTGGCACCTTGGTACGGTCATGATGCCATCTCATGTGTAGAGCAGAACTCATCGAAGCATACTACCTCTTTAACCGTGGTATAAGGGGCAAGTAATGCATCCACTTAACAGGCTTCGGCTTCTTTTTAGGATCAGGCTCAGGCTTGTACCGGGTCTCCTCACAAAATGTACATGTCTGCAGGTCTGCATCATCCTTGTAATACAACATGCAGCCATTAACACAACAGTGAATCTTCTCGGCAGAAAGCCCCAACGAGGAAACCAACTTCTTAGTGTAGTAATAAGTAGTTGGTAGGGCCATATTTGTCGGATTTAGTTCATTCATAAGGGCAATGATGGAATCCATGGCAGCTTGAGATATACTAAAATCTGATTTGATACTCATCAGTCTAACTGCAACCGACAACTGGGAATGCACCGAGCCCTCATAAAATGGACGACTTGTTTCCTCCAACCGTTCATAGAACTGATTTGCCTCGGCATTGGGAATGTGCTCAATGTTTGGCTGTGATGTATCCGGCTGAAGGGGATCATTAGCCGGGTACATCCCAAAAGCATCATTCACCATATCTTCCATTCTATACCCGGCTGCTTGGTCTGGTTCCACAACCGGAGAACTCCTAGCGCCATGAATATTTTTAAGATTTTGAATTTGCTGCTGCATGTCCCAAGGCTCTCCATGATTATACCAAATGTAATAATTTGACATAAACCCCTTCTTATACAAATGTAACTCGACATTCTCCAAATCTTGTATCTTTACACATTCGCATTTTTCACATGGACACCTAATTTTGCCATGCCTTAAATAATCGTCTGTGTTGCGGGCTACATCAAGAAATTCCATAACACCCACTACAAACGAAGGCCTCAACCCCCGCCGCTCGGGAAAATTTCTATTATCCATCCACAGACGACGATGATTAATGTCCATATCTACACAAACATTGCAAGATTGAGAAACAATATCTACACAAACTTGTTTGATGAAATGCCCCAAAGAAACAATATTATCTAAAAACACCCTATTAATTAATATTATCAACGCAATTCAAACAAACAAAACCTTATTCGTTTTAGGCATAATGTTATAACATGTTCATCTTCTCAACAATACCAAGGCAAGAACACATTGCAAACAACACTACCAAACAATACCAACAACTACAACAATCCCAAACAACACAAACCTAACTTTATAATAGCTAACAACACCAAACAAGTTGTTCAACAATCACAAAAACTACAATAAAGTTTGCTAACTAATAATTAACTAAATATGCAACATTATAGGCCAAAGTTAAAAAATAATTAAAAAATCAATTAAATTCGGATTAAATAAAAAAAAAAACCGTACCTCGACGTTGATTTATGCTCCTATAGCACCTACAAATGATTCCCCACTGGTTATATGCTTCAAAACTACAAAAAAATTGAGTTAAAAAGTTAGGGTTCAAGTTTTACTAAGTAATTAAAATAACCCTAAAATTAAGAATTTACCTTGAATTTGTTGTTATGGGTAGTGATTAGGAGGGTAGATTGTGTTTAAGTGTTGATTTTGGGGGTGGGTTATGGTGGATTTCGTGTATGGGGGTTGGGGAGGGTTTAAAAGAGAGTGAAATGTTTTTGGGGAAGAAAGAAGTGAGCAAATGGTGTGTTCTGCCCGACTTAATAACGGGCCGGTCGACCGCTTAGGCGACCGAAATTCGGTCGACGGCCCAGCTGTAAGTTTAGCTATCGACCGAAATTCGGTCGAACCACAATTTCGACCGAATTTCGGTCGAACACTTGTGACAGTCACAGGTGTTCGACCGAAATTCGGTCGAAATTGTGGTTCGACCGAATTTCGGTCGATAGGTGGTAGTCGAATTTTCCCTGTTTTTTAGTAGTGGAAGTGTGTAATCTTTTTAACATAAATACGAACTTAATATATTTGACTTGACTGTGTTTATTTTATGTTTGTAAACTTAACATATTTGACTTGACTGTGCTTAATTTATGTTTGGAATGATTTTGGAATATGCATTTCAATTTGCAAAATAGAAGGATATGAATTAATTGAATTTGCATAGGGACTTTCCTTTCGTTCAGCTGCCGTCAACCGCGCCATAGAGACTTTTCAGTGCAAATCAAATTCATTATCATTCACCGAGTATTCTATTTATATAGCCTGAGTCTTGGCCATTTCTGAATTTGAATTTAGTGTGGCTGTTTTTGTATCTGAAATTCTGAATTTAAAGGTATAATATTAGAAGGTAGAGTAATTTATACTAACTTTGAAGGATAAAAAACTATAAATTGACAGTGAGTAATGTAAGTTTGGGATGATTTTGAATGCAGCTCAATTTGAAATAAGCTAAGAGGACCAATTTAGTGTATTCACTTTATTTAACTTGGCATGGAGAAGATATTGTTGGGTTTGGAAAGAAGGTAAAGTGGTGTGAATGGGAAATGAAGGGAATATTTATTAAAGATTAATATTTATATTAATATTTATTTATTAAATATTAATATTTTATATTAATATTTGATTCGGGGCCGTTTTCGTAACGGAATTAAAGAGTGGAATACTTATGCAAATATTCCAAAATTACCAAAAGCGTAACGTTAATGAAAGGGTACCTTTTCATTGAACAACCACCTTGAAGGCTGCCTTTCATGAACAGCCACTTCAGCAAAATGAAAAGACACCTTCATGCCTTTTCACTCCAAATCTTGTGACTATAAATAGAGAGGCATTTTGCCTCATTTTGTTCATCCAAAAAAAAATTTCATACTCTCTCTCTTTCTCATTACTTTTTGCATTTCTTTTCAAAACAAAAGTAAGTTCTGAGTCAGTGTGATTTGCTACCATTATTTGAGTTCGCTGTTCACTGTGATTTGAATTACCGCTATCACAGTGAGGATAATTTCATTCTATCCTGGGAGAAATTAATCCACAAACCTTTGGTAACTGTGAGGGATTAGATTTCTTAAGGACAGGCACTGTATACTGTTGGCTTGGAATTTTTCTACTTCATCTATTTCTGTTTTGATCATTATCGAAAGTGCAGACATATAACAATGTCTAACAATCTTAAGAAATCTAATTTGTATTTTGGTCTGCTAATCGATAATAGGTTGTTTGTGGAGACTAAAATCTGAAAAGTTTTTCTACTCCAAACTGTTGTGGAGACTAAAATCTGAAAAGATTTTCTACTCCAAATTTAATATTCCGTTTTTGAAGATTTAAATACTTCAACGGATTATAAAAATTATTGTGTGTTTAATCCGTTCAGAAGATTAAAAACTTCCGGATTACTAAAATATTAGTATTGTTACTTGGCTTGAAGAATAAAAACTTCACCATTGAATTAAATTGGTTTTGAAGATTAAAAACTTCACCGGTGTATTAACTCGGCTTTGAAGATTAAAAGCTTCGCCGTGATACAAAATTGGCTTTGAAGATTAAAAACTTCGCCGGTGTATTGAACGCTTTGAAGATTTAAAACTTTGCTGCAATATGTGATATAGCTATATCATATTTCAATACATAGTGAAATCATATTTGTTGTGAGACACTCAAGGTTGTTGCCATTCGGTAATGGCTTTAGGCCTATTGGTAGTGTTTCATGCCTCTTCACTGTTACTATTTGGAAAAAAGAGGATATTTCTGATTATTGCTTGTGTCTCTAAATGAAGCAAATAAAGATTTGTTACAATAGTTGACAATCAGTGCTTGGCGACTTCCATTGTGTTGGGAAAACTAATTACACGAGATTCCATTGGTGGTTTACTGGAGGTATGACAATTAATAAAGGATGTGGCTAATGCAGATCAATACATCTTTATGTCATAATTTGCTTGGTAGCAATGATCAAATGGGATTCTAATATAGCAACCCATAATGTGAGTTATACATTAGAATCATGGTTTGCTAACAGTAAACCAAGAATCGAAGATATGGAATAATGCGGAAGCAAGAGGTCATCACCGCCAATTATTTGGTGATATGAATTGAGTTTTCTTGTTTTTGCAATTTTCTCTAATATAAATTGTTTGAGATAATCAATATTCTGGTAAGGGGGAAGGGCAAGACACGAACCCGAAGCCTTACAGAATGATCAATATTATTTCTCAACTCAACAAGCATGTTCAATGTATTATACTTGGAGTTGGAAATTGTAATTTTGACTTCTATGAGTATGACACATGAAATTATTTGAAATGTGGGGGCGTTTATTTTATGCATGACAAAAGTCAATGTCTACATTAGTTCGAAGAACTAGATGATATGAGTTGTTAAAACCCCACGGATCCTTCGTGGATATTGACATGGTAGTGTGAATTCATAATTTGTTCATCTAACTACCAAATTAATGGTTGGTCTTGTCCTTTTTAGAAAGGATGTATCATTTCATGAAATGGTGTCACTTGAAAGGTTGTGACATTTCATGAAAATTATATGTCGGTTGATAGATAAATTTTTGTATAGACATGACGATTCATGAACGGATATATTAAAATATTGGTCTATAAGATGAAAAATAAACTATCAATGATAAAATCCATATCTAGTTGAATTTAAGCGATGAACCAACCAATAATAATTATAATATCCATATTTATTTGGATTTGTATAATGATTGAAGGTTCTATAATTTAGGCATCAAGTAAATAGCAATACGGAAATGGTTCAGAAATATATTAAATATTAAAAGGTTGTGGCCACAACTGATGCAACCATTTCAAGCTATTGATAGTGATGCTAGATTAAACAGTTGAAAAACTGAAGGGCTCCAAAAATTTTGGAAGATATTTAATTTTGGCTCTAGCCGTTGACAGCGGTTTGCATACATTGCAATAGTCAAGCGACAATATCGAGGACTAGGAGCCTTATGTATAATGGTAAAAATCGTCATATACGGCGAAGACATAAAACCATTCGTCAACTTATCTCTAGAGGAATTATCATAATTGACTATGTTAAGTCAAAGGATAATGTATCGGATCCACTTACTAAAGGTTTAACTAGAGATGATGTTGAGAGATCATCAAGAGGAATGGGACTATGGCCGAGGACAAGTCGTCATGGCGGTAACTCTACCTAGAAGACTGGAGATCCCAAGATCTAGGTTCAAGGAGCTCAAACAAAGTTGTGTACGACCGCTCCAACATTGTCAAACAACTTAACCCATCCTCTTAATAAGACAATGTTTAGTACCAAGGATAAAACGTTAAAGACGTTTTTTAATGATTATCTAAGTTTGATATGGGGTTTGTCAAACAGTGTAGATCTACGGGAATACACGTTTAGAAATCACCTATGTGAGTGTGAAGTGGAAGCCGCTTCAAGGAGAATTCTGTAAGGCCAATTCTCTACGCACTCATGAACCAGGCGATGTTCATGGCTGAAACGAACACAACAATGAGAACAAAAAATGGTCAAGGATTAATTGTGTGATATATGTTGTCTAGATATACACCAAAGTTCGACGGTTCAAAGATATCAAATCTACCGATTGACCGAGTATATCCGATATATGTTCACAACGGAAAGTTCAAAGGGAAACCCACTTATCCAGATGCAATTAATTCTTACTTGCAAATCACACAGTTTTCTGCATGTTTTCTTCATATAGCCATTCCACATTCATGTTGGGGTCTGTTGGGTTTGGAAAGAAGGTAAAGTGGTGTGAATGGGAAATGAAGGGAATATTTATTAAATATTAATATTTATATTAATATTTCTTTATTAAATATTAATATTTATATAAATATTTGATTCGGGGCCGTTTTCGTAACGGAATTAAAGAGTGGAATATTTATGCAAATATTCCAAAATTCCCAAAAGCTGTAACGTTAATGAAAGGGTAACTTTTCATTGAACAGCCACCTTGAAGGCTGCCTTTCATGAACAGCCACTTCAGCAAAATGAAAAGACACCTTCATGCCTTTTCACTCCAAATCTTGTGACTATAAATAGAGAGGCATTTTGCCTCATTTTGTTCATCCAAAAAAAAAATTCATACTCTCTCTCTCTCTCTCATTACTTTTTGCATTTGTTTTCAAAATAAAAGTAAGTTCTGAGTCAGTGTGATTTGCTACCATTATTTGAGTTCGCTGTTCACTGTGATTTGAATTACCGCTATCACAGTGAGGATAATTCCATTCTATCCTGGGAGAAATTAATCCACAAACCTTGGGTAACTGTGAGGGGATTAGATTTCTTAAGGACAGGCAGTGTATACTAACAGGCTTGGAATTTTTCTACTTCATCTATTTCTGTTTTGATCATTATCGAAAGTGCAGACATATAACAATCTCTAACAGATATACGCGTGGTATCATGGTGGACTTCAAATTTACATATTCCTATTTTATAAATTTTATCTAAATGTTTCAATGTAAATTACAACAAAAAAATGAGCGCACAAAAATTTCAAATTTCAGCTTAAAGATAAATATATAACCAATGTATTTTTGAATTTCAAAGACAAATCTTAATCAACTGCAGAATTCAAAACACAAATGTGTGACTGAAGTCTTAAATGATAAAGCCAGAGAGAAAATATTCTACAGTATTTATGTCCAATAAGATATATATATGTCCAGATAATCTATTTCACGCGGCAAACTCAACGCCATATCATCGTACATGTAAAATGCTTATTGTTGAGTATAAAAGTTTCCAACTCTAAACAAGAATGACCTTGAAAAGCATTTGAACAGTGTTCCTACTTCAATTATAATGATCCAAAAACCAAGAGAGTCTATAACAAAACTAAGTAATAAAAAGATGACGAACGGAACAAGCAAAAGCTTTCCTTATATGGAAAATGTAAATTGAAGATCTGAATATTACAAGCCTTTACTGATTTATGTATATGATGAGAAACTACTGCTACCATAGCTGATATATAAAGAGTTTATTTACTCCTAAATATCCTAACTTTCCAGCCACTTTCTAAGGTGAACAAACTTTATCTGAATAGTTATTTTGACTTGGTAAAATGCATAAAATAAAAACCAGCACTCCTAATTTACTAGCACTAAGTTGCACTAATTTTTTATAGCCATCAATCCGTTGTTGGAAACTTGGAAACCTTGCTCTTGCTATATTTAAAATACTTTGGAATTTCCAGGATCAGTATATTAAAGACATCAAATTGTACACTTTATAAGGGTAATGCATTAAAGCAATCAAATTTAATGTTGAATGAAATAAGATAATATTTGCATATTCATTTTCTTTAATAAAAATAGAAACCGCACCGCGCTTATACTAGTTACTAAATAAAGGAAACAGAGTATTGTGATTTTTTCATATATTTTCTCTTTCTTGAAAACTTCTGTAACGAAAATTCTGTTAATTAATTCATAGTACAATTAACAATACATGTACTAAACTCAGGATCTTGAACACAATAATCTTACAAAGATAAGTAGACATACCTGTAGCGGAAGCCATTAGCGGAAGCGTTGATAAACAGGTTTTCTACCTCCTTGCCCTAGCCTTACGTTACCACAGCCGTCAATGATGGAAGTTACTGAATTTGCAGTAATGTTAAGTGGTAACCCTTATGGGTGGAGGGAGGACCTATTTATATGGTTTTACTTTTAATCTGGTACGTCCAGCAAGTAACCAGTGAACGGACGAGATTTATTCATTATTAAATATTAAATGTTATGGGCTTAACTTTATTGGGCCACACATAATAATAATAATAATAAAATCTAACATTCTCCCACTTAGCCCAATAACCACACAACAATAATATTCAATGACATAAACATCAGTTGCGTATAGAACAAATCTTTTCTTAAAGACCATCATACATACCACAATATGACAAAATGCTGAATGCGAATCATGGCGGTTACACATAAATATTCTACATATTTCCTTCCATGTACTACAACACTAGCACCTTACCATACCTGGTTCATAAGCTATAAAATATTTATCATTATGGTCCACGATAATGTCTCATTAAGACTTATCCTGTTATATCTCAAAACAATAATGTGTTCACCATTATGAGAACACAAGAAATTTATTAATGTATGTCAGAAACGCATAAATGAGCTCGTAGTGTCAAAACAACATAAGTACATCAATCATAAATACAACCAAGACCCATTCTAACCACATGTTCTTTAAATGCCTTTGGTTGTAAACCTTTCGTGAACGGATCTGCAATCATGAGATCAGTTTTAATATTCTCAATTGTCACTACTTGTTTCTGAACGTCCTCCTTGAGGACTAGGTACTTTAAGCCTATAGCAATCCTTTGTTCCTTTCAGATACCTCAAAACCTTCTTTGCAGCTCTCCAATGGTCCATTCCTGGATTATTTTGATATCTGCCCAGCATCCCAGCCGCAAAACTAATATCCGGTCTTGTGCAGGTTTGAGCATACATCAAACTGCCAACAATAGAGGAATATGGAATTGACTCCATTCCTTTTCATTCTACATCATTTTTAGGACATTGCTCGAGACTAAATTTGTCCCCTTTCTGGATTGGAACAATTCCTCCAGAACAATTGCTCATATTAAATCTCTCTAAAATTTTGTCAATATAGTCTTTCTGAGACAGTCCCAAAAGTCCTTGTGATCTATCACGAAATATTTCTATCCCTATCACATAGGATGCCTCACCCATATTTTTCATTTCAAAATTTTTAGAGAGAAAATCCTTAGTCTCACGCAATATGCCTAAATCATTAGCAGCAAGTAGAATGTCATCAACATATAGGACTAGGAAAATAAACTTGCTCCCACTGATCTTATGGTATATACATCGATCAACGATATTTTCAATAAACCCAAAAGATCTTATGGTATCATTAAACTTAAAATACCATTGTCGTGAGGCTTGTTTTAGTCCATATATTGACTTCTTTAGATTACACACCATTTGACATTTTCCTTCAATTTTGAAACCCTTTGGTTGGTCCATATACACTTCTTCTTCAAGGTGTCCATTAAGAAAGACAGTTTTCACATCCATTTGGTGTAACTCTAAATCATAATGAGCCTCCAAGACCATAATAATTCTTAACGAGTCTTTTGTTGAGACCGGTGAAAAGGTCTCATTGTAATCAATACCATATTGTTGAGTATAACCCTTGGCAACAAGTCTGGCTTTATATCGTTCGATATTGCCTTTTGAATCGCGTTTGGTCTTAAAGACCCATCTACACCCAATTCTTTTAGAACCTTCTGGCAATTCGACGAGATCCCAAACTTTATTGTATTCCATGGATTTTAACTCTTCTTTCATGGCATCAATCCATTTTTCAGACTCACTACTTTCAATGGCTTGTGAAAACGAAACCGGATCTTTATCAAGTCCAATGTCAAAATCTGACTCTTGTAAATAAACCACATAATCATCCGAAATAGCTGATCTTCTTTCTCTTTAAGATTTTCTTAATGGCATTCCTTGTGGTTCATTATTGTCAGGTACTGGTTCGTTCGCTTCTTCATGAAGTGCTTCATCCAAACGTTGTTCATTGTTGTCTAATTGTTCTTGGACTACAGTAACAATATTTGTCAAAGGTGTGGAAGTAGGCACATTTAAAGGCAATGAAATATTTTTCCTAACCTCATTTAATTCCACACTTTGACTTTCAACACTCCCACTAACTTCACCATTCTCAATGAACCTTGCATTACCAGTTTCAACAATCCTCGAACTATGGTTAGGACAATAAAACCTATACCCTTTAGATTTCTCTGGATAACCAATAAAGTAACCACTTATCGTTCGAAAATCTAATTTCTTTTCATGTGGATTATAAATTCTAGCTTCCGCTGGGCAACCCCAAACATGCAGGTGCCTTAAACTAGGTTTCCTTCCGGTCCACAGTTCAAAAAGGGTCTTCGGAGCTGCCTTACTAGGAATCATGTTTAACAAATATGCAGCGGTTTTAAGAGCATACATCCACAAGGATTTGGGTAATGAGGAGTTACTCATCATACTCCTAACCATTTCAATAAGTGTCCGATTACGTCTTTCTGCAATACCATTTTGTTGAGGTGTGCCTGGCATAGTATACTATGCACATATGCCATGTTCCTCAAGGAACTTTGAAAATGGACCTGGACATTGTCCTGATTCATCATATTTTCCATAATATTCACCACCCCTATCAGACTTAATGATTTTTACCTTTTTGTCTAACTGTCTTTCAATCTCATTAACGTACACTTTAAGAGCGTCTGTAGCTTGAGATTTTTTCTTTAACAAATAGACAAATCCATAACGTGAAAAATCATCAATGAAGGTGATAAAATATTTTTCTCCGCCAAAGGATGGAATATCAAAGGGTCCACAAATATCGGTGTGTATAATTTCAAGAAGTTGGGTGCTTCTTGTGGCACCTTTCTTACTATGTTTAGTTTGCTTTCCCTTAATGCAATCCAAACATATGTCAAGATCAGTAAACTCTAGATTTGGAAGAATCTCATTCTTAACTAATCTTTCTAACCTTTCTTTGGATACATGACCCAAACGTCTATGCCACAAGTAAGCAGATTTTTCATCAAGTGAACTACGTTTCATTCCAATACTATGTTGCACAATAAAGAGGGATTCAGAGAACTTATTATCAAGTTTCAATTTATATAAACCATCAACAAGAACACCAGAACCATAAAGAATAATATTCTTATATAAATTGAAACATCCATGTCCAAACATAAAATTAAATCCAGAAACATCAAGTCTTGAAAGAGAAATCAAAATCCTAGAAACTGAAGGTACATAAAAAGTCTGTAAAAGATCAAGGTGATGTCCATTCTCCAAGATCAGACGGTAAGTCCCTATGCCTTCAATTGGAACCTTCATACATTCCCATGAACAAGAAATCTTCATTTGGATTTGTTGTTTGGATCGTACTGAATCCCTGAAACATAGTGGATACATGAGTAGTTGCACCAGATCAAGCCACCAAGTATTATTAGGAACTTTTGCTAAATTTGATTCAAAACATACAAAAGCACTATAAGTACCTTTCTTTTCGAACCAAGCTTTACGCTTCAGGCAATCTTTCTGATAGTGTCCTTCCTTTCCACAGAAACGACACACATCTGCCTTGTGTTCCTTCTTTGCATCCTTTGAAACATTAACAGGTGCTTTCCTTTTCTTCTTCATATTGTTGGCCTTGACCTTAAGTCCTTTCCCAGCTCCATGTCCCATGAGGTTTATAGAATGAGTTCCTTGTTTCTTTAGCCTTGACTCCTCTTGAGTAAGCATACTGGACAGTTCACTAACATTCCACTAATCCTTAATAGTGTTATAGTTAATTTGGAACGTTCCATACTCAGGAGGAAATGAGTTCAGAATGAACTGAACCAAGAAGGAATCATCCACTTTCATCCCCAAGGACTCAAGCCTTGCTGCAATGTTAGTCATCTCGATGATATGATTTTGCATGTTACACGACCCATCAAACTTCATGGTCGTGAGTTCTGCCATTAATGTACCAGCGAGAGACTTATCTGCAGAACGAAAACGTTCTTCCACAAACTTCAGGTATTCCCTGGCACGATCTGTTTGTGGAATAGCACTCTTAATGTTGTTGGCAATAGTCATTCGCATAAACATAAGGCTTAACCTGTTAGAGCGTTCCCATGCTTTATAGAATGTCTTCTCTTCCCAACTGCTCGAATCAGTAATAGCAGCAGGCTTACTTTCCAGCAGAGCCAAGTCAAGATCCATTACACCTAAGTGGAACTGGACTTGCTTATGCCATTCAGAGAAGTTCAATCCATTGAACACACTAACAGATGTAGCTTGCGAATGAAGAGAAATAGCTGCAAAATAAATATACATGCTCATATATTAAAATCAACGGATTCAGATAAAATAATAAAAGTACGCCATAATTCTCCTTTGGGTAGATATTACGACATACTATCATAATTTAAATGCCACCTTAAACCTTAGTAGGAAATTAGATACTCTTAATCAAACATACATGACATCTTTGGGTATACAAATATATTTGACTAAAATATTAATTTACCTCATCACATCCACTATTCATAGAATAATTAATTCACCTTTGGGTAGATTCTTAATTTCTAGCAATAGTGAAACGTCAATTTATCCATTTAATTTTCAATAATAGGCATTTCATAATTACCATGGATAAATGGCAAATTTTATATATGCACGTCGTCTTTCAAAAACATACTAGCTTGGCCACTTTGGTGACTAACAAACTGTATGAACATAATTGCATATACAAATAAACATAAGGTAATTTTACGCATGTGTAAATTTTAAACATTCCATAGCTTGGCCACTTTGGTGACTAACAAACTTTATATAAACCTTAATACATGCACAAAATTAATGTATATATATATATTTTAAAACATCTTAGTTTGACCACTTTGGTGACTAACTAACTATATCTTTAAAACACATACAGATAAAACAATAATGTCTTTATGCATGTGGAAAACATAAACACTTGTTATAGCCTTAAATTAAGCACATACATTAATTACTGTTTACATAAGGGGCACTTTCGGGGAGAAATAGTGATTGTATGCATTTACTGATGCGGTGGGAATTCTACCAATATTTTATCAAATTCACGTAAAGATATAAGGGCCAGAATCATTAGTTTCAACTCCACATTTGAATTGATTTTCGATCAATCATAAGCAGGCAAAGGATTTATAGCTTATACTTAAAACTATTGTTATTTTAACTTGTTTGCTATTCTCCAATAACTATTCTTGTCGGCAGAATCCTTTTCGACGAACAGAGAAAACCCAACAATCAAGTCAAGATTAATGGTGAGACATTAATATCATAATTTTGCTAAAGCAGATAAGTAATTCGTAATACCAGTGCAATCATTAATTTCAAATTCCTTCTAGAAGATTATTGGTTCAAATATCCAGGCTCTTGATATCACATGTTAATTAATTCATAGTACAATTAACAATACATGTACTAAACTCAGGATCTTGAACACAATAATCTTACAAAGATAAGTAGACATACCTGTAGCGGAAGCCATTAGCGGAAACGTTGATAAACATGTTTTCTACCTTTTTGCCCTAGCCTTACGTTACCACAGCCGTCAATGATGGAAGTTACTGAATTTGCAGTAATGTTAAGTGGTAACCCTTATAGGTGGAGGGAGGACCTATTTATATGGTTTTACTTTTAATCTGGTACGTCCATCAAGTAATCAGTGAACAGACGAGATTTATTCATTATTAAATATTAAATGCTATGGGCTTAATTTTATTGGGCCACACATAATAATAACAATAAAATCTAACAAATTCACCATAATTATTGCAATCTACTGGCCTTGTAAGGTTGAGCAGAAAAGACTTTTCACATAATCACATTCAAGTAGATGGGCTAAAACATATTTCAATCATGTTTACACATCAGATATCATACAACACCTGTATAAAGCATTTCTACAAACTTAACTAGTTATTAGACTTTTTTTTTTTTTTTTTTTTTGGTTAAAAAGATTATTGATATTATTACTAATAGAGTTTATATATGCATGCCCAAACCACTCTTATAATTTAACCATCTGGTATTAAAAATGCGCTAGCTCGAGTTATTCATATTTGTGTTAGCATATGAATTTTCTCTTTATTGAAAGAAAATATCTTATGAGTACTATTTATGTAAAGAAAATCTACCATTTTATTCCAATATCTTAGGAAGAGTTTGATTGAATTACGTTTGGTTCTATCACTAAATTGAAGATGGAATATGAGTGATGAGCAAGGTCATGACAAAGTTGAATGTCTTACTTAAAAACAAAACTTATTTTCCACTTACCAAGACTTGAAGTGGACACGTTACAACTACTATCTTTCTACAGGCAAAGCAAGGTACGATATCCTATTTGTTTGGGTGTTTGTTCAAAGTTTTCAATAATTTTGACAATCAAGAGATACAAAGCTAAGTTCTGAGATTGAAACACTTTGCTAGACTTCTAACTATTGCCAACTACTGAACTTCTAAAGTTAACCAAAGAAAATGTTATCATGGAATCAAGTCCAAGCCATAGGAGTCTATAATTTCCTAGATGATAATAACTCAACTTAGTTTACTCAGCACATCACTGTATGGGTATCATTAGTTTGATAGGTAAAACATATGAAATGAATTACTGAGGTAAATTAAGTGTATTTGGGTAAAAATCGGCTCGCAATGATTCGCCTTGGCCATGCAATCTGACAGCAACCAAGCACTCAACGACAAGCTAGAGACCGAAGCAGATGAGTGGATCGCCGAAGCCGGGCACCGAGGTTGTCGCCGAAGGTGAGCCACAAGCTGAGCTTCGACGACAGTCACCTCGGTCAAGTAACAGGGCCCGACCACCGAGGTCATCTATGTGCACCTCGGTGCGTCCCCCCGGTTCAAGCGACTTTACAGCCCACTACTTCAGCCCACTACTTTGCCCATTAACTCCACCCATAAATGCTCCAGATGTGGGTTGGCCATAAATAATTAGCGGAGAACGTGGGACAATACTTTATAGCTATAAATAACACTTCATTTTTTCATTGTACACATCCAAAAATACATACTGAAACTTTGCCCAAATTTGTACTCACTACAATATATTGAAATCAAGTGTTCTCTTGCAATTACGCTTATTTCTCGCATTTTACTAGCTTTGATACGAAGTTTTGCTTATATTCTAACCCAAATTTGATTTCTGATCCTAAAACTGATTGAGGCTCATACAAATTGGCGCCGTCTGTGGGGATATAAGCAGAAACGCTTTGTTCCAAAGTTCAACGCTCTTTTTTGTTAACGTCTATAGTTTCTTCAACAACGTTATGGCTAACAACAGTGACAATCTTAACGAACGGGCTTACGTTCCGTCGAGCCAACAGTCCACGTCTCCAATGACAACCGAAGCGTTCCAAGCTTTTGTTGTTAACGCACTAAAAGCTCTCCAAGATCGACAGGATGAGCAAATCAACATTAATGCTGAATTCCGCGCCTCGTTGAAAACGAGGAACAACGCAGCACCGAATGGCATCCAGCCTTCGGCTCCAAATGGAGGCATCCCGACTTTCGTTCCTACGGGCGCGATAATAGGGGGACCTCTCAACGGAGCCACGTCTGGGGGTTCGGGAAACGTACCATTCGCAACGCCACTCTTCGGGACGATTCCTACCGTGGCTGAAACAACATCCTCGGTCGACGTTGAAAGGTTGACCAGAGAGATTGAAGCACGCGTTGAGGCTCGCATCGAGGCACGCGTGAAAAAATGCCTCGAGAGCGTACTGGGGATGACAAAAGTCGAGGATGATCTTGATATAGATCAGTACAAGGAGTTACCCTTCAAGCCCGAAGCGGCTCCAGCCCCAACTCCTTAGAACTTCAAGCTCATATTTTTAAAGAAGTATGATGGGACCACCGATCCCAGAGAGCATGTAAGGGAGTTCATGGCAATGGTACAGAGCAATGACTTAACAGCGATAGAGCTCGAGTCAATGTTCTTAAAGAAGTTTGGCGAATCCTTGGAGAAAGGAGCGCTACGCTGGTACATGTGCTTACCAGCGGGGTCGATTTCCACCTTCAAGGAAATGTCCAACGCCTTCGTTAAGGCACACACCGGGGCCCAAAAAATCCTCCAAAGGAAGGAGGACATATGCAAGGTTAAGCAACGGCCCGGTGAGCCACTTAAGGAGTTCTTTGAGCGCTTTCACGCTGAGCGCATGGAACTGCCTCGGATGGATGATACTCTAGTCATCGTGGCATTTTAAAAGGGTATCAATGTTCGCAATTCTGATGCCGCTGCTGAATTGCGAAAGGAGCTTCAACAATACCAAGTTTTGACATGGGAAGATCTACATAAGCGGACTTACTCCAAGATCAGATTGGAGGAAGCTGAGTTCAAAAGCCGAGGTTACAATTATAAAAACCGAGGCAAATCCTCACACCGCACCGAGGCGTCGCGAGGAAACCCGAAGGGGAGGTATGAACCATATACCTCTGCAAGGCAGCCTGTCAGCCAAAGGCTGGGAAACTCCTTCGGGAATTCATTCACAAGCCCACACATAAGACAACGGCTCGGAGGAAAGGTTCACTCCAACACGAACCAAAGAAATTCCTCAAGCCCAGCTTCGGCCTCGAAGAAGGAACTGCCCTGGATCCCTGACTACAATTTCAACATATCGACCTCGGAGCTGGTCAACGTAGTCAAGGGGACTGCCGGTAAGAGTGCCCAAAGACATTAGAACTCCAGCAGATAAGAGAGATCATAATTTTCATTGTGAGTTCCACGCGGATTATGGCCACCGAACCGAGGATTGCAAAGCACTGCGCCTTGAGGTGGCACATTTGTTGAAGAAAGGGGTGTTAGTCGAGTTCCTTACCGATAAAGGAAAGGACAACTACTCCAAGAATCGAGGTGATGGGCAACCACCTCGGGCTCTACCCCCAGAGAGAGTTGTGAATGTCATCACTGGGGGATCAGAGGTAAACGGGGTGAATTTCGCAACTGCAAAGAAATTCGCCAAATTATCGATCACCATGGAAAAAAGAACCCGAGTTGGCGGCTCGGGCAAAGAGATTGTATTTGATGACGACGATTGTGATGGGATGATGTTCCCTCATCACGATGCCCTGGTCATCATGATAAGAATCAACGACTCCGATATCAAGCGAGTCTTGATCGACCCCGGTAGCTCGATCAATATAATCAGCTACGGGGCCGTTAAGAAAATGTGGCTCAAAGGGGAGGTCGTCCCCAAGGTAACAGTACTAACTGGCTTCAACAACTCCACAGAAAAGACTTTGGGTGAAATTACACTCAATACATTTGCTGAAGGAGTAAGCAAGGAAACACTGTTCCAAGTGTTGCCCGAGGACATGGCATACAATGTGATCCTCGGCAGGCCATGGATCCATTCCATGGAAGTTGTTCCCTCCACACTGCATCAAGTGATTAAATTTCCTACGCTGAAAAGTGGAGTCGCCCCGACCGGGCCAAAACAATAGCAACTACAGCAACCGGGGTCGAGCGAGGAGGACCTCCGAGGAGAAGTTGAGAAGATCCCGATTTGCATTCAAGAGCCTCGGAAACAAAAGGCCGAGGATTCTACCATTGAAGAATTGGAGTCTTTCACACTATTGAAAGATTTCCCCGAGAGAAAGGTATTCATCGGCTCAGAGTTGGACCCAGAGTCGAAAAAAGCGATCATTGAAGTTTTAAAATCCAACAATGATTACTTTGCTTGGTGTCATTCAGACATGATTGGTATCGATCCGGAGATCATGACCTATAAGCTGAATGTGGACCCAAAGTTCACCCCGGTGAAGCAAAAGAAAAGACCTCACGCATGAGTCAAAAAGAAGGCGATAGAAGATGAAACTACAAAGTTGCAAGAAAATGGTTTCATAATGGAGGTGAAATACCCGAATGGCTGGCTAATGTGGTTGTCGTACCGAAGAAGAATGGCAAGTGGAGGATGTGTGTAGATTACACCGACTTGAACAAGGCTTGCCCCAAAGACTCCTACCCATTGCCACAAATACACAGGTTAATAGACTCCACGGCTGGACATAAACTATTAACCTTCTTGGATGCCTATTCGGGTTACAACCAGATCCTCATGGAGCCGAAGGACGAAGAGAAAACCTCGTTCTTCACTGACCGAGGCACCTTCTGCTATAAACTGATGCCCTTCGATCTGAAAAATGCCGGGGCGACGTATCAAAGGTTGGTATGTCGCATGTTCAAAGAGTATATTGAAAAGTCTATGGAGGTCTACATAGATGATATGCTCATCAAATCGGTTCGAATGGAGGATCATTTGAATCATCTAAGGGAAGCTTTCACTGTTTTGAGGCAATATGGCATGAAGTTGAACCCTGAAAAGTGTGCCTTCGGTGTTGGGTCAGGCAAATTCTTGGGATTCATTGTCTCCGAACGAGGCATCAAAGCAAACTCCGACAAGATTAGAGAAATCAAAGAAAACCCCGAAGAGCTGACCGGGGTGAAAAAAGTTCAACGCTTAACTGGCCGAATCGCTGCCTTGAGCCGTTTCATCTCAAGGTCCTCGGAGCGATGCCACAAAATTTTCTCCGTTTTGAGAAAGAATAACCACTTCGAATGGACGCCGGAGTGTAAAGAAGCGTTGAAAGACTTGAAATGCTATCTGGCTAACGTGTCGTTGCTCGCCAAGCCTAAAGATGGTGAAACATTGCTGGTTTATTTGGCTGTGTCCGAGGTGTCAATCAACGCGGTCCTGGTTCGGGAGGAAGATGGCAAACAACAACCCATCTAATATGTGAGCAAGACACTCCTCGATGCTGAAACCAGGTACCCATACTTGGAAAAACTAGCACTCGCTTTAATTGTTACTGCTCGAAAACTACGACCCTATTTCCAATGTCACCCAATAGCGGTAGTTTCAACTTTCCACTTGAGAAGTATATTGCATAAATCGGAGTTATCGGGGAGGTTATCAAAATGGGCGGTAGAATTAAGTGAATATAACATCACCTACCAGCCCCGAACAGTCATTAAATCCCAAGTTTTGGCGATTTTGTAACTGATTTTAGTGTTGGGATTCTGCCCGAAGCCGAAAAGAAAAACTCAATATCGAAAGGCTTCGGGGCTATGGATACTTCATACCGATGGAGCAACTAACTCCAAGGGTTCGGGGTTAGGCATAGTCTTTAGAGCACCTACCGGGGAGAAAATCAAGCACTCGGTTCGGTTCAAAAAAGTGACTAACAATGAGGCTGAATATGAAGCGGCTCTAGCAGGCTTGGAGTTGGCTAAGGAAATGAGGGTAGAGAGAATCGAGCTAAGGTGCGACTCTCAGTTGGTGGTGAACCAACTGCTCGGCGAATACACGGCTCGAGAGCCCAGAATGCAGCTATTCTTAGACCGAGCACAAAGGATTTTAGCGTAATTCCAAGAGTGGCAAGTTAAGCAAGTGCCTCGGGAGGAAAATACCGAGGCTGATGCCCTGGAAAATTTGGGTTCGGCGGTCGATGAAGCCCACTCGGGGACTGATTCAGTGGTTCGGTTGTTGTCCGCACAAATGAGAGAGATGAAATTGCAGGTCAACTCGGTGGACAACAGATGGGATTGGCGGAGTAAGTTCATCTCTTACTTTGATTCGGGGACTGTTCCCCAAGACAAAAAGGAGGCCAAAAAGTCAAGGACCCAAGCAGCCTCATACCACTTGATCGAGGGCAATCTGTACAAGAGGTTATATTGCGGCCCGATGGCCAAGTGTTTGGGGCCCAATGAGGCTAGATACGTGATGGCCGAGATGCAGGAAGGCAAGTGTGGCAATCACTCGGGGGGAAAATCCTTGGTACGCAAATTACTAAGAGCTGGATATTATTGGCCCACCATCAGTGCAGATGCAAAGGCCTTCGTGCAAAAATATGATAAGTGCCAATGCCATGCACGGATGATCCACCAACAGGCCGAACCTCTGCATTCGGTGGTATCGCCATGGCCTTTCATGAAGTGGGGAATGGATGTTGTTGGACCTTTACCAAAGGGAAAGGGTGGTGTTCGCTTCATCCTTGTGTTAACTGTTTATTTCACTAAATGGGTGGAAGCCAGAGCTCTTACCGAAGTCAAACAAAAGCAGGTAATCGATTTCATCAAGAAAAACATCACCTACAGTTTCGGTGTTCCGAGGGAAATTGCCTGCGATAACGGTAAACAGTTCATGGGAGCAGCCATCACTGATTTCTTCAAACAATGGGGAATCAAGAGAATTGCTTCGACCCCCTATCATCCAAGTGCCAATGGCCAAGCTGAATCTTCAAATAGAATTATAATTAAAAATCTCAAGAAAAAGCTCGATGAGAAAAAGGGTCCCTGGCCTGAGGAGTTACCGGGCGTGTTGTGGGCCATGCGGACAACGGAGAAAAACAGCACCGGTGAGACTCCTTTTTCACTTGCTTATGGTATGGACTCCCTCATCCCTGTGGAAGTGGGCGAACCAAGTCTTCGGTACGCCCACACTACCGAAGATGCAAATCACAGGCTATGCGCATAGAATTGGATTTTCTCGAGGAGAAAACAGAGCTGGCTTTGGTTCGGTTAGTCGTCCAAAAAAGGCAAATCGAAGCATACCTCAACAGGAAGCCAAAATCAGAGATTTTAAAGTTGGAGATTATGTGCTAAAGGCTACAAACCAGTCAATGAAGGAAGAAAATGGGGTAAAGCTTGTTGCGAATTGGGAGGGACCTTACAGAGTCAAAGCGATTGTTGGGAAAGGATCTTATCAAATTGAAGATCTACAAGGTGTGCCCGAACCCTTAAATTAGAACATCTCCAATTTAAAGCGGTACTACCTCTAATCGAGGTAAATATCCCTTGCTCATTTTAAAAAAAATCTGGTTGCAAAAGGTGTTAAGCGACGTCGAACTCGATTCGGATTCTAAAGGGGGAGGACCCCCCGATTCAGGAGCCAAATTCCCACTTTCATTGGATCCAGATGAGACATAAGAAACTAAAGAAGTGGTCAGGCATTTTTACCCACAGCCTCGAGCAAAACAAACACTCCTAAAGGCTTCGGTCGAAATGTACTAACTTGCTCCTCGTTTCATTTTGCTTGACCCTTTCAGGAAGCAGATTAAACGGTCTCCAGTGCCCGGGTCTTTATCAAGATTCGCACCCGAACACTGGGGGGAGTAAGGGACGAGTTGCAACTGAGGTCGAAAATGCGCCTCCCAATCGAAGACCATCTATTCGACAACTGGGGACTGACACCCGAGGAATAGATTTAGTACATTGTAATTCCACCTGGTAGTGGCACATTATTAATTTGTGTTTTTGTGTTTTTACCAAGGTCCGCTTCGACTTGGTTTCTTGTAAAAGCGAAGCTCGGCTTGTTAATGTTATCAATGAAATAAGCTTCATTTCATAACTTTGTGTCTCTATAAAGTTGCACTTCAAATGCACCGACTCGAGAATGAGACGTCGTTCTAAGTTTACATTGGTTGAATGCGATTAAGTCTTGCAAGCGAGCTATTTATCCTAAAGTGTTCGGTACATACGATAACTAACACTTAAGATAAAAATACCAAATCATTTCATTAATAAGCCCGAAGGCTGAAAGTATTTACATTAAAAGGACCCGAAGGTCCGACACATAAGCGTAAAAATCCCAAAGGCTTACACAAAAACAAAAAATGCTATCAGAAGTCTAAGCCTCGGGAGAGTCACCTCCATCCTCGGAGCCCCCCTCGGCATCTTCCTCATCCTCTTCATCGTCATCGCCGCTCGAGGCCTCACTTGATGGGAGGTCATCAATGATAGCTTGAGCCTCTGTTGCTTTCACCTCAGCCTTAGCAATTTCATCCTCCAAGTTGAGCTCGCCGACGCGGCATCGCTTGAGCAGCTTCAACCGAGAGTTAATGATGGCCCATTGCTTATCCAGCTCAGACCTCTTGACCTTGATCTTAGCCCTATTTTTACGATCGGAGATTTCGTTTTGAAGAGCTTCGACCTCGGCCTCTTTAGCTGAAAGTTTGGAGTTCTCACCCTCCAACTTTTGGATGTGAAGCACATGCTTCCTCAGCTGATCATGATGTTTTTTGGCCATCTCCTCGGCCTTGCCCTTTGCTTGAGTCAGCTCGTCATGTAAACTCGCAGCTTCAGCCTTGAGTGCTCAGCTTGGAACTCAGCATCGAGGGCATGAATCCTTGCCTCGGAGAAAGTTTCAGCCTCAAGCAAATCGGACTGGGACTTGGCTAGATCAGCCTTCAATCCAGTTATTTGCGCCCTAAAGTTGTCCTTCTGCTTGTCCCAAGCTCGAGCCACACGCTGAAACTCCTCGGCCCTCGCGGTCTCGAGCTCAATGGCTCTCAACGACAGGACAAATCCCTGGGAGAAAGTTTTTTAGAAATCAGCATGAAGGAACATCCCCAAAAAAGAAGTGAACTTAAAAGATCGAAGCTTACTCTGAGAGCATTGGCCGAGAGGGTGGTGAATAGCTGAGTTGGGGGGAATGGTTGCACCACTTTATCCTCTTCGGGGCCAACCAGAGGCATAAGGCTCAATATGTCGTCTCAGGTGTCGGACAACAAGTTTGAAGAAGTAGGTACCTCCAGCTTTCGAAAGGACCCAACCGAGGATGAAATCCTCGGGGGTTCAGATTGTGCTCGAATCGCGCCAGCTTCAGCTCTCCCCTCGGTTGCAGCAGCCCCAGCTTCTCCAACTTTGGCCTTACCCTTGGCCTTAGCAACCATAGCCCCGGTATCTTACTCCTGATCCTCAAGATCAAGAACCTCAACTGCCCTTCGGGCCACAAAGTCCTCGGGAGCGACTTCATCAGGCTCGTCGATTAGCCTTCGGTGCGGTTCTGCTGCAGCTTCGAGCGCAGGAGAAGTTTCCCCCTCGGTGCGAGGAGCCACAGAACGGGAGGGCTTCTTAAAATTGCCCTCTTCCTTTTCATGTCTACAAGAGGTAACATGAAAGAATTTCAATCTCTTTCAATAAATGAAGAATGAAGAGAAGCGAAGATCAGCAAGATGAGTGAAAATTGTGATTACCTTTGGAAGACCCCTGACCGGGGTCCCCCTTTAAAAATTTTGAAGACTTTGCAGCCTTGAACTCCTTTAGATCACCTGCCACCGAAGCCAGATCATCATTTAACTCGGTATCCTCATCATCCTTCTTCTTCTTTTTCTTCTTCTTTTCCTCTTTCTTCTTGCCTTTTTTCGCGTTAACAGCACGGTTCGGAAAACCTAGCACCGAGGAGAGGAAGGTCAATAAACAAAGCAAAGACTTCAAAACAACACATCAAGTAAAACATCACAAGGAACTTACCATGCCGTTTACACTACCAACCAAATTCAGAAGCCATTTTCATCCACGTTCTCTCCGGACGAGTACGAGCCCCGGTCATGGCTTTCACCCATTCGGTCAACCCCTCGGGAGGTATGATGTCGACCTTGTTAGATGAGGAATAACAATGAAACAGGGTTAGCAAACGTGAATGATCACCGAGGATAAAATAAAAATGAGGGGACACTTACGTGTGTTGTTCCATCGCTCGGGGAAATTGGGCTCGGCGGATAGGACACTGGTCTCCAAAAAGATATAGCGATCGCTCCAGCTTCGGTCCCCATGGTCCTCACTCTTGTGGAGGAGCGCAAATTTGCCTCGATTGTTTAAGGCCACAACCCCGGCTGTGTGAAAGTAAGGGTAGTAAAGGGAGATGAGATACTGCAAGGAAAAATCAACCCCGGCCTTCTTGCTCAGCCAATCCAGGCACTGAACAACTCTCCAGACGTCGGGGCCTAGTTGGGGCAAGCACAAGTTGTAGGCTCGGCAAAAGTCATCGATAACCCTATGTGCTGGAAGGGAAAAGCCGATGGTGAAGGGATAAGTATAAGCGAAAGAAAGCCCCTCCACATGGTGGCAAACTCTACTTGCTGGGTTGGGGATTACTACTCTCACCCCGGGCCCAAACCTACACTCCTTCCGGACCTGCTCAATTTAGGCTTGCGTTATGCGGGTCGGCGTCGTGTTCACGGGTATGTTTCTATTCTTCTCCTCTTGATCAGCAGATTGAACTTGCAGCTTGAGGTCCTTGCTGTTGTCAAAGTGAGAAGGAATTATTTGGTGAGGCTCGAGCTCTTGCTCGAGGGGAATCATCGGGCCCGAGGACCCTACCTCGGCAATATTCCCACCTTCACCCTCGCCCCCGGCGTCGTCGCCCTCGGCATCATCGCCTCCATCATCACTGTCTCTGTGTATGACATCACTAACACCACCTACTACCATTGCGTCATCTAACATGACGTCGCATTCCTCTTCAAGGTCAACATCATCAGCCTCTACCGCCAGATCATGCCTGGCTCTCGCCTTATGGCACATAGAACTCCCAGCACCAGATGTCACTTCGCCACCTTCCGCCGCGGCCGTTTGAATCGCTGACATAGCGGCGATGGCATCGCCACTGGCAGTGGCCGCGACTGAGTGCGGGACTCTCACTCTTTCGCCTGAATCACTCGAATCTTGCCTAGACTGAGTGGTAGACATGGTTGTAATTTGAGTTTAGAGTTTTCGTAAAGATAGAAATCTATCAAGGAAAGTATGGAAGCTTTTGCTTTTCTCTCTTGACACTGTTGCTTGCAGAAGTTAAAGGTGAGAAGAAGAGTTTGGTGGGGAAGTATTTATAGGTATGGAAGAAGCAAGTGGCTGAGGAAGTCATCATTGTAACGTTGGAGGAAGCGAAGGAAACGGCGTGACCGTTCGTACAACCGATGGACAGTCGACACGTGTTATCAAGCAGTGATTTGGAAGGACGCGTACTGTTGACAAAATTTGAAACGCTTGGAAAAGATCAAGCCACATCGCTCTCCCGCGGAATTTCTAGCCACTCATCGGTAACCTCGGTAAGTGACCGAGGAGTGGGTTGACTAGCTGTATTGGGTAAAAATCGGCTCGCAATGATTCGCCTCGGCCATGCAATCTAACAGCAACCAAGCAGTCAACGACAAGCCAGAGACGAAGCAGATGAGTGGATCGCCGAAGCCGGGCACCGAGGTTGTCGCCGAAGGTGAGCCGCAAGCTGAGCTTCGACGACAGTCACCTCGGTCAAGTAATAGGGCCCGACCACTGAGGTCATCTATGTGAGGCTCGGTGAGTCCCCCCGGTTCAAGCGGCTTTACAGCCCACTACTTCAGCCTACTACTTTGCCCATTAACTCCACCCATAAATGCTCTAGACGTGGGTTGGCCATGAATAAGTAGTGGAGAACGTGGGACAATACTTTGTAGCTATAAATAGCACTTCATTTTATATTGTACACATCTAGAAATAAATACTGAAACTCTGCCCAAATTTGTACTCACTACAATATATTGAAATCAAGTTGTTCTCTTGCAATTACGCTTATTTCTCGCATTTTACTAGCTTTGATACGAAGTTTTGCTTATATTCTAACCCAAATTCAATTTGTGATCCTAAAACCGATTTAGGCCCATCCATTAAGTACATCGAAACTTTTAATTACTTTTAAACTCTGTATATATATCAAACACAATTACACAAACAAATTAAGCATAAACTATTAAGGTGACAGATATATTAGCAAAGCTCAATGTAAGAGTACAACGTTAACACTCAACTTTATCATAATAGATGATATATATAATCTATCACCCTCTACATATATAATGCCTAATGAGGCTAATATATCTATTATTCACGCAATAATTTGAATTTAGAGATTCACGTCACCTTCCTTCCATCGAAACTCATTCTTTGTGTCTTCCATAGGCTAAGCAGCTAGATCAGGATTCATCACACTCCCCATGAACAACACCACACCGGTTACTTCATCTCTTATAAGAAATAAGAATGGATGGTCTGCAACAAAATCTATTTCCTTCGGAATATCCAAGCACATGAAAATTGCTTTTACTACAGTTACAGCAGCAGCTTCGATTCCTTCTTCATTTACCTCAATCAAGGACTTGTGAAAAATCTCTAAAACAAACAGTTCCTCAACTAGAGGGGAATCCACCATCTCAGTGAGACCACCTTCAGAGAAAGGCAATGTGAGGCCAAGTCCCTTTAGAACCTTAGAAGCTATCTCTGAAGCAAATGATTTCGTAGCTAGAGGGGAATCCACCATCTTAGAGAAAGGCAATGTGAGGCCAAGTCCCTTTAGAACGTTAGAAGCCTTGAACTCAAAAGTTATTTTGAATTTAAGGATAAGAAACTTGGGTGCTTTAACTTTTTCAAATGGAACATTTCTTTTTAAAAAAAATTAAACATCCATCATGGTGATGGTGGGCTTTAGACAAGAGCCCCAACCTGTGTATAGTAAAAAAATAGCAAAACATGGAGGAGGATGTACCCTTTAACCTCCAATACAAGATGCAGAATAATACATTTCATTCCTGTGCATATTTGTTCTAAACTAACCTGCATAATTTAGGAGTTCCATTCCATTACACTTTGAAAATAGAATATTTCACAAAAAGATGCTAATCCTATTAGAACTATGACTTTACAAACAAAAGTTCTATCAGTTGGAAACATCATTAATAACAAACTGATTCCTTTTTGGTTTAAGTCTAAAGTTTGGTACGCCTTCTTTATCCAATTGCACAACAACTTTCACTTCTTCTGGTAATTCTGTTATATTGTTAAATACAACGAGGTTCTTCAATCTTTCTCCGAGATTAGCCAATAAATCAGTCACCATATTACCTTTTTCTGTAACTGTAGTTAAAAATAAAGGTACCATTATTTGCTAATTCTTCAATTTGTTTCACAATCAGACCTATTTCCCAAGGTGCTTTCAGTTTTTTGTTAATCAAATTAACCAGCAACAAAGAATCAGATTCAACAATCACTTTTCCTCTGATCCTATCCCTGCACATACTCATTCCATGTAACATTGTTTTGGCCTCATCCACATTATTGCTTTGGCGGCCAAAGAACTCAGCAAAAGCACAAATTACATCCCTATTATGATCTCTAATGACACCACCCCCGCCAGAGCTTCCTGGATTACCTTTGCTGCATTCATCAATATTTAACTTAAAACCACCCGTCTCTGGCTTGATCCATCTGACTAACTGGCTGGATATTACTAGTTGTATCTTCTCCACCGCTAAGCACATATCCTTCCATGAATGAGATAGTTGAAGAGTGGAAAATTTGCATTTTATCAGCATAGTCATATACTTGCACACTTGCTGAATAATAACTCTGGCTGACATGTTAATTCCTTCAAATCCTGGTTTTGAGCAGATTTTGCATACTAAAGCAGGCAATCCATCATGTGCATTTGGGAGAATTATAGACATGGAAAAACGACGTGCATCTGTTCCCTGTTTATAGAGAAGCCTCAACACTTTAAAGCCATTGAAGGCTGCTATGTATTGCTTTTTCTTGCTAGTCATGAATGGTGCTCGAATAGGCCGTCCATTGTGGAGATGAAATTCATGGTCTTTTGTTTCTGAAGCATTGAAATTCTTATTCCACGCTCCTTTAAAATATAGTGCGTTGGCCAAGATGAGTCTTGTCATATTCTCCACTGCATCGCGAGGAAGAATCTCTTTGATGAGATCATTTGTCTTCATTTTAGCCCACTGATTGACTTGATTGGCAACCTCAACAGCCTTAATCATTAGCCAGAATAACAAATTATCGGTCTATCCAGCCTTAGTCAATAGATTTTAAAGCAGCCTTGTAAACTTTCTTCACAACCTTTATGAAGAAAGGTTTAATAGGCATTGATCGGTCTATCAAGATACCATTAGCAACGGACAAAATCGGACCTCCAAGGGGACTTCCATGAACAAAAACATTAGTGACGATATGAGAATAGAGAGCATTCAGGTCATCAATACATTTGGACTTGAGGAAACACAACAATTGATCCTTAATCGATCCCTTGTCGATCCCTTTGAGCCCGCGGCAATTAAGCCAAGAATTATTTGAATTGAGAGTGCAGAGAATACCAGGTTCGAATCGCATTCATTAGGATGATTCTTTTGCAAGTGTGTCCTAATTTTACTCGTCCCACCTTCATTACCCCAAGTTTTAAAAGTCCAATCCTTTTTACAAAGTTTGCATACGACCATCTGCTCTTCACGTTTTTTATCCACAAATTCCCACAACTCAGATCTATCCTTTCGTTAAACCGGTTCTCTACTAGGAGTTACAGGAGGCAAATCACACTGAAACTCAGGTGGACTAGCCTAGAATTCACTAGGTGGTGTTTGTTCAAAATTAACCCCAGTTTCATAGCCATATTGTGCTTCTAAAATTTCATTATCAAGTGGATTATTAGCCCTAATATCATGATAATATTGAGAATCATCAATATAACTAGAACTACCCATAATGTCTTTACCCTTATTTCCCCCACGACCAAGTGCCCATCCCCCGCTAGTTCCAAAAGAACCTCTTTGAGACATAATTACAGCTAATATAAAATAAATATATTACAAATGACTACTAAAAGATTAAGAATAGGAACGACCAACCAAATATCACCGTATAGTTGAGGTGAAGTTGTAACTTGATCCTTCACTCTAATTAATTAGTTGAATATTTGATAATTAAAAATTTCAAAAAATAGCTAAATTAATATTTGAATCAAGTAGCGCCTCCAATTAGACCAAAATTTGATAAAGTAGACCAAAACTTGATAAAGAAGACCAAAACTTGTTATATTAGCACTCTATTAACTTTTTTTTGGCGCCAATTGAGTTCATTAATATGAAATCTTAATATTGTTGAAGATACAACATAATGAATAAAGTGTGCTTTCTTTAATAGCGTCAATTTTTAAGTGAGATGATTACACAATTCAATATGGTATCAAAACAGACAGAGGTTTTGTGTTCAAGTCTCACCGCCACCATTGATAAAATATACTCCCTCCATTCCACTTTATGTGTCATAATTTGACTCGGCACAAAGTTTAAGAAATAAAGGAACACTTTTAAAACTTGTGGTGTAAAATAAGACAAAGATATTTGTGTGGTTGTAAATCATTTTAGTAATGAAAAAAACTATAATTTTGAAGTTAAACTGTTACCAAATTTAGAATGCTGCAAATCTTTTTGAAACAGACAAATAAGGAAATACTGCCACATAAATTGAAACAGAAGGAGTATTAAATTTTACGTGCATGGCCTATGAAAGAAAATAAACTAGGTATACACACGAGGAAGCAGTTGCACAATACTCATTTGGACTACCAGATTTTTAACTATATAATAAATGTGAGTTACCATGAACGACCAAGGGCACTTCGGTAAATTCAGTGAAAAGCGAATTTTGTTTTTTCTTTAAATCAATGACATATAGACAAACCCAACAAAGAGTGGACCAGGTGGATTTTTTACTTTTTCACGTACTACACATAAGGGTATTGTGGTAAAAAGATTAGACTTTGATTTTTACAGCTGTCCAATTCTCACACCCATGTTAGTGTCTTCTTAATTTGCCTACACCCTATTTTTATTTCTTCGGTTCACTCCATCTACTTGCTGCTTTCTCTGCGCCTCTCTTTCTTCTTGGTAAGTTGTTCTTTATTTTCTCTTCTTTTTATTTTGGCGCTCCATTCAAAAATATGCTAAATTTTCACAATAAAATCGTTGATTGACTTCTCTTACTGTGTAGCTTGGGGTTTTTGTTGGTTGTAAATTAGGGCTTCTAAAAAAGAAATTCATGTCTATCAATTCGTTTCCTCGGCATTTTATATTAGGTTTCTAACATATGTACTATTTCAGTATTCCATATATTTGATGTGTAATCAAAATCTTGTACACTCTTTGACATTCAACTGGGTAGAGGTGAATGTAGTTAAATCCGATAATTTACCACATGCATGTAGAAAATCATCAAACAAAAAGGAAATCCATAAGCAAGATGAGAAAATAAAATAAAATTGAATTTTAACACTTTACTGCTATTTACTGGTTCTTTATTTTTTGTTTCCTCATTTTTAGGAAAATTTGTTAGAGATATTTGGTGGTTCTAGAAGCGAATTGGTGATTTTCTTGGTTTTTGTATCGTTAATTAACTTAAATAGTGACATATTTGTTACCATTCTCAAAAATAAAGTGACATATACACTGTATGCGACTTCCGAGTCTGACTTTGAGGCTGCGGAGCAATGTAGAGAGTTTTACATTCTCAACTTTTGAACCTTCTAAGATTGGTCATTCTGTTTCTCTTTTTGTTCGCATGTTTTTTTTTGTTTTTCAGGTTTCAACCGATAATGGCACAACGACTACGTATATGTGAAATTACTCCTCACACATCCAACTGGACCTGCAAGATTCAGGTTGTGGATAAATGTGGACCGCGAATAAGCAAAGATAAAAAGTTAAGATATCTGAATATGATATTTCAAGATGAACAGGTTTGCATATTGCTATTAAACCATCCATTTCATTACATATAGCTTTAACTATTTTATTTTCTTATACATGTGTTGTATGTTGAATATTTACAGGAAGAACAAATAAAGGCAAGTATTTATGGAGAAAACATCCCAAAGTTTCTCGACATATATAAGTTTGAACTGTACCGCAGCTATTTCATAATGGGGGCGAGGGTACAACCATCAGATTCGAAATTTGGAAGACCAATTCATGAATATGAGTGGGTTATTGATATAAAGACCATAACTGATCTAGTCAAAGAAAATGACCCCGATGAAAATATGTTGCCGCTGCCAACAAAGCTTACTCTCACGTCCTTCAGTGATATCAAGGCTATTAAGGATAAGAAAGCAGAAATCGGTACACTTATTTTGTTCTTCTTACTCACAAATTAAAAGCAGAAATCGGTACACTTATTTTGTTCTTCTTACTCACAAATTATCAACTTACTATCCTACAAATTTGCGTATCCGTTTGAATTGTTGCTGTCAGTAGATATTCTTGCAGTTGTTGTCAATTGTTTTCCTTTGAGATATGTATCAATGGAAAGAAAATTGCAAGAACTCATTGTTATTGATCCTCTGTAAGTGTATTAGTCAAGCTTGAATTTATATTAATCTATCTTTAAGTTTTCTACATAACTGCATATATCAAGATATAAGAAATACACAACTAATACTATTACCTCTTTTTGCTGGAAACAAGAAAGAGCCTTTCACATTTACCATATGGGAAGAGGATATCATTGAAGGCGAAGGAAAGAAACTCCTGACAGAATTAAAGAAATATCCTGTCATTCTTGCGAGGCGTGTCAGGGTGTCCGAATTCAATGGTTAGTCAAATGCAGATAATACCCCATCTTATTATTCAAAAATCAATATGCTTTTGGCACTACTCATATACATTTCGTTTATATAGGTAAATCATTGCAAACAAGATTCAATACAACAATACAGATCAATCCACCATATCCACAATGCCAGCGATTACATGAATGGTAGAACATTACTTTTGCAATTGTATACTACATTTCACTCATTCCGATTATTACTATTCCAACAGTCGTACGAATTTTTTTGATATGAACAGGGTAATGAAAAATACACAAATGTTGGCCTCTTACACCAGCAGGAGTACATCTAGATCTAGGTTTGCACCTGTCATCTATGTCCTGTGGATGAAGAAATAGTTTCGATTGCAAATGCCCAATCACAACATGATGTACATTCATACCTTATTTCTACGGTTCATAATTTGCTATTTGTTATTGCTGTAAAACCTACTTACTGCCATCCTCATAAAACAGGGCGGCACTTTCTCCATCGAGGCAAAGATATCAATTCCAACCAACCACCAGAATTTCTATGTTCTACTGTGTTCAAGTTGAAGTGAGGATGCCCGTGATAAGGGAAATCGACTGCATGATGTGTAAGAAAACAGATATGCTAACTCCAAGATAGTTTTTACGTTAACATGAGAGTAGCAACTATGCTAATTTTTCACCAAATTCTTCCCCGCTATATTAAATTAGTATTTTAATTGTACACTACCACAGATTTCGATTTGATGTTGTTCTTGAAGATGCCTCTGGCTCAACAGTTGGGATAATTATGGGCAGAGATGGAGAAAATATATTATCCCTTACTGCGGCCGAGGTTGACGAGATAGTTTCAGTCAAGGTACAAAATCTAACCCTTGCCTTAAATAAAACCTCGCCTAAAAAAATCTAAGTGTTGTGCTGTCACTAAAGCTAAAAAGCTCACCATACTCTTTTTTACAGAAAGAGTCCATGCCATTACAAGAAATTCAAAGTCGCCTTTCTCACAAACTGTTCAAAATTCAGGCGAAAAAATCATTGGCGCGCAATCCTGCATCAGTTAGAAAACTGTTTGTCATCTCATGTGTTGAAAAATCAAATGCTCCCTGCTCTCCCCCCACACGATCCTCGACTAGTTTTGGCGAATGCAGCAAGAGAAAGAAAGATTTTGTTCTCTTACCCGATGAAGAAATTGAATTTCCACCTGAAGAAGTTGGATCTGAAGATGAAAAAAAAATGGAGCCAACAACTCCACTAAAGACAAAATGAAGGTCACTTCTGCCTTTTTGATTTGTATATACATTTTGAAGGTAATAAAATCAGAAATAGTACTACTTATTTTAACTATGAATACTGTCTTATCAACACGTTTTCTCTTCTAAGAATTATATGATGCAGGAAACGATGTTTTTCTTCTTAAGAATTACCTGCTGCAGGAAACAAAGTCGTTTTTGGGTGCTGGTAATCAGCCAGGTATTTTGTTGCGGTGATGAACAGTCAGTAAGATTGCCATATGAAGCAGACACCAATACTTGATCGTTGTGAGTTCTTCTTCTTCCTACTTTCTTTTTTGTTCTGCTTTTACTTTGAAGATTCTGAATTGTTTTTACTCTTTTGGTATTCTCTTGGATTCTCTTGTAACTTTTGAGTTTAATAAATCTTCTTATTAATGGAAAAAGAAAGTGCATTATTAGTGTAGTGTTCCAAACTATATCAAAATAGGACTACAAGAAACTTTGTACAGGTTGTTTCACTCATTGGATTTGAATGAGTTGTTAGTGATATAGATTATTATGAATAACTATAAAAGATTGTGTTTGAAAGATAGCTAAGAATTTCCAGCTTCTTAATGTTTTGTCAGTTTGATTGAGAAAATGAGCTTTCTACATAAAGTAAAGACTCTAAGCTCCTTCGACTGACTGTTCGCATCGGATCTCTAGGAAAGTTGAGCTTTTGACATTTTATGGTTATCCTATAGGCTATTTGTATATCCTTTGTCAAATTTAGAGATCAAAATTTAGAATGTACCAGAAAATTTCTATGAGTAAACTGAAGCAAATAGGATAGGGCAATTCATGTATAACTAAATTTCTGTATGCAATACTGAGATAGACATTGCGCAAGAGAAACATGCGACGAAAGCTAGATTCACGTTATGGGTTTGCTAATACTGAGCCTCTTTTTTCCCTTGTGTATTCTGAATTATTAGATTTTGTTTGTCTTAGTTATCTACTTAAACTAATTCTTATTCAAGAATAGACCATTCCTGTGAAACAATACTACAATTTTCGAAATAAACAATTCTTATGCCTTAAAATGTGATTATCTTTCCTGCTCATTCATCTTTATGGTAATGCTAATGTTTTTATATTACTTTCACATAGTTCGTACTGCAATGTTGAGTTATTTGCCATCTTTTTAACTTGATGTATACCTCTTCCTCAATTGCTTCATGAGGATGATAAAGGTGGTTGTTTGTACGATGTGCTTATGGCCTAAAGTTTATGAGGCTATTAGTATTGTGTAACATGGTTCCATGTTCTATATAATTGATTATCTCTACATAGAGAGGAGTCCTCTCCTATTGTATATCACTCTTTCATTACAAGTGATCTTCATAATGCTTATATAGAAGAGCCAAGGAAGTGCTGCTACTATTTTTTCATCACCAAGTTCCTTTAAATGTCTAAGGTTCATATTCTGCTGTGTGCTCTGGCAAATTCCAAGTTAGGATAGATTAATAAGATGTGATGTCGTGTTCTTACATGATAAATTGTTGGCCACCGGAGATTTTGGATGTTGTTGTGCAAGGCTTTCACCAGGATGCTTATTAGTACTTTTAAACTCCATATAGACCTTACACATCTATATCTTTCCTCAACTACAAATTGGTACTCTATATGTATGATCTTGTATAGTCAATAATTGAATAATTGTGACAGGTTTGGAGGAGCGTGTACTAGAGCTACCATTTCAGAATGTTTGTTCATTTTCATTTTTCTTTATAAAGTAATTTACCAGAATATTGAATCATGCATATTTGAAATAGCTTATTGATTTATAAAGTTAGATACTTTTTTTTGGTACTATGCAGTGATTACTTAGATGGAATGAAATTTGCTCTCAACTGCTTAGCCTTCAGTTTCAATTCTGTTAGCCTGGACTTTTATATTTCTGCATCATGGTTGAAAAGGAATATGTATTTGATGTTATTTACACTGATTTTGGCTATTAATCTATTGAAGGTCATGGAAAAAGGATACTAAAACCTCAGTAGCTTGTGGCTCGAGTTTGAAGCGCTTTGCCTGAATGATAAAAAGATATTAAATTATTATCCATTTGAAGAAGTCCTGAAATATACTCAGGTAATTTCTCCAATGTCACAGTTTGAAGATTGACTCTTTATGTTCGTCACTCATTCCGCTTTATATCGACTTTAGTAAAGCTAAACATGAAAGATCCAAAAAGAAAATAGATTTTACATTGAATTTGAAATTGAGGTTTAGAGAATTTGAGATAGAAAATTTGTTAATTGGTGATTTGTTTGCAGATCTATCCTGAAATGATAACAAGATAGCAGCTATGCTTGGTTTTCAAATGACAAGGGCTCATTTTCAACTTGGAAGAAAGAAAGATAGCAATATAGCAACTGATAGATCAAGGGGATAACCGCAATATGCTTAAAGATATTCTGAATTTCCACTTATTTTGGGATATGATGTATATCTAAACTATATAACTGTGACTACTATATATTTTTGTACGTGCTCATAAAGTCCTTTCACTATGGTTATCTATGATGTACTCAACCAGAAGACTTCAGATGCTTGTCCTATTAATTATCCGTATAAGGCCTTTCAAGAAGAAAGGTTGCATTTAAACAAACATGTCAAAATTGCGTACTTAATCTAAGATTGTTCAAAGTTAGTTTAATAGGTGAAAACAACGACGACATCAGGCACCCGTGCGAAGCACGGGCATCGCATCTAGTTTTGAAAAGAAAGACTCGAGATGAGCCCGAGAAGCATTAAGTTTTGGAACAAGTGACGACTGTTTGATTAGCACGACGTTTCTTGTGAAAGTAAAAGGGGGGGAGAGGTGAATTGTAATTTTTCTAATAATACAGTTGACTTAAACAATTTATAGTCGACTATGCAGAATGAATATATATATAAAAAATTAAGCAGACTATAAAAAAGTAAAAGAAGAAAGAAGACACAGGAATTTTATACTGGTTCAGAACCAAAAGGTTTCTAATCCAGTCCCCTTGGGTCACAAGGGAGTATCTCTCTTTTCAAGGCTCTTAGTAACAATGGATACAAAGATGGTTTATCGTTCACCAAAAACGTCTCTATCACAGATGGTTTTTACCACTCGATTACCACCAACGTGTTGTTTGGTTTATAGCTCACCAAACCAATTTCAGATGACACTACTATTACCTCTACAAGAAACTCTCCTTCTTTTCTTTTCTAACACTGATACACTCACTGTTACAGTTTTTATGCAAAGTAAAAATATGGAGAATAGTAGGTAGTAAGATAGAAGAGTCAGTCTTCGATCGAGTTCTTCTGGAATATATAAGCTTGGGATGAGGCAGCACACGATCGTGATTGAGAGGAGAATCACAGATTGCGTAAATCATGGGATGCTATCCTTAGTAGCGAGATTCTGAGAGATTTGGACCCAAGAGTTTTGATTCTCGGAGAGGTATAAATACCTTCCAAGAATAGGGTTGAGCCGAAGGGAATCAATTCCTTAACTCAAGGGATGACCTTCCATATACAGCTGATTTGAGCACAACCGTTAAATCCTTTCCTTAGCTGACTTCGTATTTCATTGATTGTGTGCAAAGGAGATTCTGCGGTTCACACACACAAAGCACTTAGCAACTGAAAAACTTTATTTGTCATAAATCAAAAACATAAGCTCAGCAATCTCCCCCTTTTTTATGATGACAAATAACTGGTGTAGGTATCTTCTCTTGTGGTTTTAAGTGGACTCCCCCTGATTAACTGAGATGGAGCACAGTTGACTGATATCATGTAAAAACAAAGAGAATATATAGATCAAGGGGAACTCCCCCTGACTAAAAAACTTTTAGCATAGTCAACTGACATAATACTATGGAAGAGATGACTTTTCCTTAACACCTGTGTTCAGAAAAGTTTTCCAAGAGAAACTAGGGAGAAACTCCCAGTTAGTAACAACAACATAAGAAGAAACACCCTGTCTTCTCCCCCTTTGGCATCAGCAAAAATATAGAGGGGGAGCCAGTAGCAAAAGAAGTTAATATTACAGACCCAAAATAAAACAGTCTAGCGAGGGGCAAGGAAGTAAGTGAGAGTGTTCACAACATTATCTGTCATCCTGTCAAGCTTGGTTTGAACATCATTGGAGAGAGCACAAATGCGTCCCTGAACATCAGTGGTAATTGCATCAAGGCGAGCATGGAGCCTACGAACAGCAGCATCAGAGCTTGTTACTGTTGTATCCAGTTTGAGACTGAATCTCCCCACATCCAGCTTGATTTCATTCAATTCATCTGCCTCTTTGTCTTCCTTAAGATGTAGACTGAGAAGCAAGTCAATGATATCCTTGATATCTTCTGCAGATTTGTGAGGAGGCAAAGAGGGGCTCGCTTGACGGGAAGGTCCAGCTTGATCACCAGGGGGCTTGACTGTCTTGGACTTCTTCCTCACCCATTTATCATCTATATGAACATAACCCATGGAGGAAAATGCTCGAGAATTGTAGTAGGCACTTACAGTGACAGTTTTCCAGACAGAGGTATCAACACGACAGAAGTGTAAAATTCTAGTAATGATTAGGCCATAGGGAAGTGAAGCACAGTCAGCAATACTTTCTAGCATGTAATAAATTATCCAGGCACCAAGGTCTAATTTTTTGTTGGTTAACAGATAATAAAAAATCAGAGTGTTATGCTAAGAGAGAGAGAACTAAGGGAGCCAGTTCGGGGCAACAGAGTAGTACCAACAATGTGAGTAAGAACACGCACAGTAAAGGGCAAGTCTAGAGGACCTAATTGACCATCAGGGGCATCAGCAGATTTTTCACACAAGTTTTGCTTGATCAAAAGTAACTTCAAAGTCAGAAGGCCAAGAGTTTTTGAAGAAAAAAGAATAGCCAGAAAACTTACAGCCTAAAATACGATAGAGAATCTTTTTGGTAATAACAATTCTGGTGTTGAGAACCATAGTTTCAATACCTTCACCAGAACAAGGATGAAGATTTGCATAGAACAATCTTACCAGATCTTCAGGGACATCGACAGAGTTGGCGGAGAAAAAATTTGTCCATTCTTGATCAGCAAAGAAGGGTTTGATATCACAGTTGAGAGACTCCAAAAGATCCAGGTCAACAATGCGGCCATGAGCAAGAGGCTTCTCCTTGAGGGCTTCCAATTTTTCGTGAGCAGACGAATCCCAAAAGTCAAGGGTTTCATCAAGATCGGCAAGTGAGAATTCCTTCTTAGATCTTTTTACTACTTATGTATCATCAGGATCACTGTGCATGAGCCTTTTTCCAAGTTTCGTGTTCGGAGGAGGTGTAGGAAATTAAGAAGTGGTATTCTCAGAGTGGTCGGAGTCAATGTGAACAGGGATGGAAGTGTTTTGTGCTTTGGGTTTGGTTCGTTGGCTACGACGAGCAGAGATTGTAGATTTTTTAGCCATGGGAGAAGGAATGGAGAAAATGGTTCAGAGGATGATGGTGTAATGAACAGGAGAGACGCCTTTTAAGGAGTGAGAGAGAGAGAGAGAGAGAGAGAGAGAGAGAGAGAGAGAGAGAGAGAGAGAGAGATAGAGAGAGAGAGAGAGAGAGAGAGAAGAAAGAGAAGGTGGAGGGTTTTCGTGTTAGATGGAAAGGCGTGAGAAGAAGAGACATTGATGGGAAAAGGCGCTGCAGAATCAGGGAAGCAGACCGACGTGACCTTTTGATTGACTTGAAAAATAAAAACGACGGCTGTAATAATGACAGTTAATAATGACATAAAAGGTAATCATAAATAAAGATGCATATACATGGTAAGAAATAATGTTGATGAGGTGCCAATGAAAAATAAATAAAATATTTTTGGTGTTTTTATATTTTGTGAGATGAATGCATGCAATAAAAAATATTATCCTTTTGAGCACGGGTCAGAAATAATGCCAAGTAGATCTCTTAGAGTGCAAAAAGGGTCTTCAAGTAAGAGTTTTGTAAAAATATCTGCTAGTTGAAAATCAGTACTAACAAATGCAATGTCAATGTCACCTAGTTGAACATGATCACGTATAAAATGATAACGAACATCTATATGCTTGGTCCTAGGATGATCAACAGGATTGTAAGACAACTCAATGGCACTAGTATTATCACATAGTATAGAGATAGGTTTAAAAAACAAGTCATAATCAGATAGTTGAGTAGCCATCCAGAGAAGTTGAGTGCAACAATGTCCTAGTGCGACATATTCAGACTCGACAGTTGATAGAGCAGTGCAGTCTTGCTTTTTGCTATGCCAGGAAACAAGATATTTTCCTAAGAAAAAATTTGCACCACTGGTACATTTTCGATCAACCCTGTCACCTGCGTAGTCAGCATATGAGAATCCAATGAGATTAAAATGACTAGTGAAAGGATACCATAATCCATAGGAAACAGTTCCCGCAAGATAACGTATAATTCTTTTGACTGCAGTTAGATGAGAAACCTTAGGAGCTGACTGAAATCGAGTACACTTACATACAAAAAACATAATATCTGGTCGACTAGCGGTTAAGTAAAGGAGAGAGCCAATCATACCTCTGTAAATAGTGGGATTTACGCTAGTACCTTTTCATCTCTTACCAGATGAATGGCTGGGCTCATAGGAGTTTTAGCTACGTTGGCTTCTGTCATGCCGAATTTTGCCAGCAGTTCCTTTGTATATTTGGATTGATTGACAAAAATGCCTTTTTGATGCTGCTTGATTTGAAGTCCTAGGAAGTAAGTCAACTCCTCCATCATGCTCATTTCGAATTCTCCTTGCATCAAAATCTCAAAATCCTTGCATAGATGAGCATTAGTACTACCAAAAATTATGTCATCAACGTATACTTGAATGATCAAAATGTCTTTAGAGGTTTTTTGAATAAAAAGAGTTTTGTCACTTTTGCCTCTAGAAAAACCGTGGCTTAGTAAGAAAGAGCTTAATCTTTCATACCAAGCTCCTGGAGCTTGTTTGAGACCGAGCTTTGGAGAGTTTGAAAACATGGTGAGGAAATTTTTCATTTTCGAAACCAGGAGGTTGCCTAACATACACTTCTTCTTTTATAAAGCCATTTAGAAAAGCACTCTTCACATCCATTTGAAAAAGCTTAAACTGTTTGAAGAAGCAAATGCAAGCAACATACGAATAGATTCAAGTCTAGCTACATGGGAAAATGTCTCATCGTAGTCGACTCCTTCTATTTGGGAGTATCCATGAGGGACTAGACGAGCCTTGTTTCTTACCACTTTACCATCCTCGTTAAGCGTGTTCCGAAAGACCCACTTGGATCCTATGATAGACTTCTTTTTGGGTCTTGGGACTAACTTCCATACCTCATTTTTGTCAAACTGCTCAATTTCTTCTTTCATAGCTTGAACCCATGATTCATCTTGTAGAGCTTCGTCAATTCTTTTGGGTTCAATCTGCGAAATAAAGGCAATATTAGATCTTTGAGCTCTTCTGGTTTTCATACCTTCCCTTGGATCGCCAATGATGTATTTCTGAGGATAGTTGGGATCGCTCTTCCATTCATTCGGAACAACAACATCGAGATTTTTGGGTTCTTCATCAATAGTTGACTCATTTTCCTCACTAGTCGACTCAGGTTCTTCTTGAGTCTGGACTTCCTTTTGGGTTTCAGTTTTGTGCAGGTTTTCTGAGATGTGTGGATGAAATGGAACCTCATCTTCATCATCTGCAATATCTCCTTTCTCGACAGTTTTTAAAGCATCATAAAAAACAACATACATAGATTCTTCAACAGATAAAGTACGCTTATTAAATACTCTATAAGACCTACTAGTGTTGGACTAACCCAAGAAAATACCTTCATCACTGCGAGGGTCAAACTTGTCAAGATTATCCTTGCCATTATTGTGAATAAAACATTTACAACCAAAAGGATGAAAGTAACTTATGTTTGGCCTTTTACCTTTGCATAGTTCGTAAGGAGTTTTCTTGAGAATAGGACGAATGAGACATCTATTGAGAATATGACAAGCTGTACTTACTGCTTCAGCCCAAAAATGATTTGGAAGGGAGTGTTCCACCAGCATGGTCCTTGCCATATCTTGAAGAGTTCTATTCTTTCTCAACAACCCCATTTTGTTGAGGAGTGCGGGGAGAGAAGAAATTGTGAGTGAGCCCATGAGTATTGCAGTAATCTTCAAAGATTTTGCTTTCAAATTCTCCTCCATGGTCACTTCTAATGGTGGTTATGAAGTATCCCTTTTCTCTTTGAACTTTCTTGCAGAACACTTCAAAACTAGCAAACGCATCATCTTTATGTGACAAAAACATGACCCAAGTAAATCTAGAGAAATCATCAACAATTACAAGTGCATACTTCTTTCCATTTATGCTGGCAGTTCTAGTTGGCCCGAACAAATCCATGTGAAGAAGTTCAAGAGGCTTAGAAGTAGAAACAATGTCTTTACATTTAAAAGATGTTCTAGTTTGTTTTCCTAATTGACATGCATCACACACATGGTCTTTAGTGAAATTCAGTTTTGGTAAACCAATGACAAGATCATGCTTTAAAAGTTTTTCAATTAAAAACATGCTTGCATGACCTAATTTTCTATGCCATACCCATGGATCATTTGTAATAGATGCAAGACAGAGATGCTTACTTGAGGAGGTATTGTCGTTGTTCAAACATAGATATTATTTTCTCTTGAGCCTGAGAGAACAACTTTACCTCTGTTATCATGAATAATGCATCTTCTTGACTCAAACTTTACCTTGAACCCTCCATCGCATAGTTGACTTATGCTGAGAAGATTGTATTTGAGTCCTTCTACTAGGAATGCTTCTTTTATCTCGCATGAGGGATTCAATGAGATGATTCCTATTCCAATGATCTTTCCTTTAGCATCACCTCCAAAGCGTACAGAGCCTCCATCAATACTTGTGACTGATTTGAAAAGCTGCTTTTCACCACTCATGTGACGGGAACATCCACTGTCTAAAAACCATTTGCCCAGTTTTGCTCTTTTCTTGTGGAGTCCCTGCAATATAGTAGTTTTAAGCAGTTTTAGGTACCCAAGCTTGCTTGGGTCCTTGGGGGTTAGTGTTAGAGATACTAGCCTCGTTTTTAGCTTTTGGCCTCCAAACCCATCTTTCAGGATTTTTCTTTTAGCATTTCTTTTGTACATGACCAATCTCACCACAATGAAAACATATAGGTAGATTTTGAGATTGAGAACTAGAGGAAGTAGGTGTAGTAGATCTAGCAGATTTATAGGAATTGTAAGATCTATCAGAGTGATAATTTGTGGGCCTCCGAAGTCTGTTTAGCTTAATTCTTAGTTGTTCCATTTCCTCTTGTAGAAATTCATTTTCAGTTCTACTACTTCTAGTTTCATTTCTGATGTTAGGCTAAAAATACATATATTTTAATATTAGTTACATCATATTTTGGTGCTTTTGTGGATTATTTTAGCGTGAACAATAGTATGTTGTGCTTATATTGGGTGTTTGAATGTGTAGGAATCAAATGGTTTGAAAAAGTGTTAAAGTTTGATGATTTGGAGCAAAATTGAAGTTAATTTACAGCGTTGTAAGGTGCCAAAGCCATGGATTAGCCATGAAAGGAATTTGAAGACGAAATGTCACGGCCCAGCCATCGTAAAGCCACGATTCAGCCATGAAGTTGAAAGCAGAATTTCGCAAGTGCATGGCCTAGGCATCGTAAGGCCATGATCCAGCCATGAGGCAAATTTTCTGGCGAAAAGTGGCGAGGGGCAAACTTGTCCACGAGTTTCACACGAGGTATAAAAGGTTTTCTAACCTATTTTCAGCCCCAATCTTGACTTGGGAGAGCAAGACCACCATTGTGGAAGCACTTTGGACTCTTGGAGGCAAGGAACACACAAGGAGGCTTGGGATTAAAGACTTGAAGATTAAGAGTTCTTTCTTCCATTATTTCTTCTCCTTTGTAGTTTATTCATTCATGATTATTCTTGATTTGTTTATGATGACCATGAGTGGCTAAATTACCCATTCTAGGGTTGATTGAACCACTCCAATACTATGTGAATTGATTAATTGATTTTGATGAATGAACTTGATTATTCTTCCTATCTAAGTATTTACGTCTTGTTTGCTAATTGATTGGAAGGGCCCCCAATTGGTTGCTCCCTTTATCCTTGTGCATTTAGGAATAAATTCACGAGTTAGGGTTAAATGCTTAGCAATATTTCAACCTAAAATCAAGGAATTACTTAGGTTGTCAATAGGGTGAGTTGTGACCACCGAGCCCGATTGTGAACCATACTTGTAGTCCTAAACATCTTCACTAATTAATTGGAAGATTAGTTAGTGAATGTCATAACTAGTACATGGAAGTGGTTAGTTGTGAATTTGGAGCAAGTGTTCAATAGGAAGAACCAAGTTGAATTCGTTGAATCATTAGTCAATCACATAGGTAGGAGTCGGTGTAAATCAATTCTAGGCTTTTAATATCCTTGCTTGATTACTTTTTATTATTTTGCTATTTACCTTATTGTTATTTAGTTTCTACTTTAAAACCATCATTAAGATATAAACTCTTGAAGTTGGTTGATTAGATAAATTAGTTAGATTAACGACTGAATTACGAGTGTTCTCTGTGGGATTCGACCTCGGGGCTTTAAATACCGAGCTATATTTGCCGCGACCGCTTAGTCCCTTTTATAGGGCGTAGTTGGGCGTGATCAAATTTTGGCGCCGTTGCCGGGGAACACAGTGTTATTTTAGTTGTTAGGATAGCTGATTTGTTTGTTTAATTAACTTCGTTTCTGTATATATTCTTTTTAAATTATAAAAAAATAATATAAAAGAATATGGCATCAGGAAATAACATGTGGCTAGGTGATCATTATTATGGGTGTGCTAATACGTCTTATTCTTCCCCGAGCCCCTATTATGATGATTTTTCTTTCTCTTATGATAATAGTTGGTGCAATGAACTGGAGGATGATGAGGAAGAATATGAAGCTGAATTGAAGAAGGTTTGGGACAGACGTAGAGCACAACTATGCCATATAGAAGCTCAAGTGAATCAGTTGGCTGCACTATTAGCAATTCAACAACCTAGCCAAGAAGACGTGGAATTAGAAGAAGAAATTATGGCTATAGTTGAAGATCTAAAACGTGAATTTCCATTGGATGAGACAAAGGTTGAAAGCCAACCATCTAGCCTTATGGTGCGGGAAGATGCCGATGATGAAGATGTGGTACTGGAGTCAGCCAATAACATTGAAGCTGAAATTTTACTTGACTCCGATTCGTGCCAAAAAGAGGATGTCAATATTGAAGTGAAGTCTAAGAGGGTTGCTCCGCATTCTAGACACTTTTCTACACTGGTTTTAGAGGGAGACATGGAAATTGATCCTTTTGAGCCAATGGAAGAGTTGAAGGATGAGGTGTATGGTGCTTATATTATGGAATTTTCACTACCATCTAGACACGATGACTATCCTCGTTTGAAGGCCAAAGAGTACAAAATAGTATACTTGGTGCTTGGTCAGGAGCATAGCCAGACTTCAAGAGATATTCCTGAGTTAGTGACTACGCGCAAAAGGAGATGCTTAGTTTTTGGCATGCAAGAACTTGTGCCACCTCAAGAGCATACACGGATAGGTAAATTGCAGTTGGGGAGGCAATACACAAGCTCGAGTTGGAGGAAAAAGTGTTGATAATAAGTGAAGTCGTGTCACGACTATAACTAAGGCGCTTCTCGGGAGGCAACCCGTAATTGTATACAAAAAAAAAAAATTTTAAAAAATGAAAAAAAAATACCAAAAAAAAAAAAAGTTATTTTTTTTAAGGATATTACTTGGTGAGTTTCTTGGTTTTGCAGGTTTTGACTAGTTTGAAGTCCTAGTGTGGGGTGCTTGCAACCTCGTACAATTGGTTGAGGATGTCCTGCTTGAGGGAATTCTGAGTACCTCGTGCCCTAAGGAACCTCACAATGATGTTCTTCGGGCTTAGAGCCCCAGGGAGTTTATCTATCACCCTTAGTTTTATTTTTAATGCATTGAGGACAATGCACAATTTTATGTGTGGGGTGGGGGTATCTTGATTTGTAGCTGTATTTTTACTGCTTTAGTTCTTTTTTTTTTTTTTTTTTTTTTTTTTTTTTTGTTTAGATTAGTGGCTTAATCTTTGGGTTTTCTTTTGACCACGGTTCTTTCCCGAGGATGCCTTTTGTTTTGAACCGGGTACTTTTGATGATTTTTGAATAGTAGTTAGTTGTAATAACAAAGAGAAGAAAGAATAAATTGTCTAGTTTGATTCATTGTGTCTGAAGCCTGATGACACATTGTACGATGGAAAAACGAACCATTATGAGAGTAGAGAAGGGCCTGATTCCTAGCATTAACTCAAGCGCACTTGACTAAGTTTAGGGTGTCCACTATGGAATTATTGAGCACTTTGTTTTCCCCTATGTATGTTGGTAGTGTAAACATGACCTTTGATTAGCAAAGATGAAGAGAGTGAGCTTAAGAAAAAATCTGAGAGGTAAGTGAGTTAAAATGATTTAAAACAACCAATTGAGAGCCTATGAAAGGGTATGAAGCAGGGGTAGATGAAAAAGAAAGAAAAAAAAATTAGAAAGAAATTGTGCAAAGAAAGAAAAAGTAGAGATGAACAAAGGATGGGGGCAATGTTCCTATGCTCGGTTAAGGGTGAATACAAAAGCCTCGAGTATGAACACGCCAAAGGCACCCTAGTGAGGTTGAATTTCTAGGGCCCCAATCATCCAAATATTGTGAAATGTATGAATAATACCCCATTGTTGACCCTTGAGGCTTGAGGTGGAAGTTGTAATTTGAGTGTGTGATTATGAGTAAAAATATGTTGAATTGAGCGAACTCTCTATACACTTGCCGCTTAGGTCCGATGTTTCATTATTGAAATTGTAGGGGGGAACGAGCACACACACACACACACAGTGGACCCTTGAATATATGGTACTTGCGCAAGAGTTAAGCTAGTGCATCAATCTTGTTCTCAAATGTGCTTGATGGTTCGTGATCTTGATATTGCTGAGGGCTTTAGTATTTTGAGTTAGACTAAGGTATGTGAAAGAAGAACTCTTGTGTATTGAGCATGAATGAAGCCTGGTGTGTGGTAGTATCGTTTGGAGTCTTGTATTAGTGGTTGATTTGTCCAAGTGGGTTGTGAGTTAGATTGCTCGAGGACGAGCAAAATCTTAAGTGTGGGGTTGTGATGTTAGGCTAAAAATACATATATTTTAATATTAGTTACATCATATTTTGGTGCTTTTGTGGATTATTTTAGCGTGAACAATAGTATGTTGTGCTTATATTGGGTGTTTGAATGTGTAGGAATCAAATGGTTTGAAAAAGTGTTAAAGTTTGATGATTTGGAGCAAAATTGAAGTTAATTTACAGCGTTGTAAGGTGCCAAAGCCATGGATTAGCCATGAAAGGAATTTGAAGACGAAATGTCACGGCCCAGCCATCGTAAAGCCACGATTCAGCCATGAAGTTGAAAGCAGAATTTCGCAAGTGCATGGCCCAGGCATCGTAAGGCCATGATCCAGCCATGAGGCAAATTTTCTGGCGAAAAGTGGCGAGGGGCAAACTTGTCCACGAGTTTCACACGAGGTATAAAAGGTTTTCTAACCTATTTTCAGCCCCAATCTTGACTTGGGAGAGCAAGACCACCATTGTGGAAGCACTTTGGACTCTTGGAGGCAAGGAACACACAAGGAGGCTTGGGATTAAAGACTTGAAGATTAAGAGTTCTTTCTTCCATTATTTCTTCTCCTTTGTAGTTTATTCATTCATGATTATTCTTGATTTGTTTATGATGACCATGAGTGGCTAAATTACCCATTCTAGGGTTGATTGAACCACTCCAATACTATGTGAATTGATTAATTGATTTTGATGAATGAACTTGATTATTCTTCCTATCTAAGTATTTACGTCTTGTTTGCTAATTGATTGGAAGGGCCCCCAATTGGTTGCTCCCTTTATCCTTGTGCATTTAGGAATAAATTCACGAGTTAGGGTTAAATGCTTAGCAATATTTCAACCTAAAATCAAGGAATTACTTAGGTTGTCAATAGGGTGAGTTGTGACCACCGAGCCCGATTGTGAACCATACTTGTAGTCCTAAACATCTTCACTAATTAATTGGAAGATTAGTTAGTGAATGTCATAACTAGTACATGGAAGTGGTTAGTTGTGAATTTGGAGCAAGTGTTCAATAGGAAGAACCAAGTTGAATTCGTTGAATCATTAGTCAATCACATAGGTAGGAGTCGGTGTAAATCAATTCTAGGCTTTTAATATCCTTGCTTGATTACTTTTTATTATTTTGCTATTTACCTTATTGTTATTTAGTTTCTACTTTAAAACCATCATTAAGATATAAACTCTTGAAGTTGGTTGATTAGATAAATTAGTTAGATTAACGACTGAATTACGAGTGTTCTCTGTGGGATTCGACCTCGGGGCTTTAAATACCGAGCTATATTTGCCGCGACCGCTTAGTCCCTTTTATAGGGCATAGTTGGGCGTGATCAATTTCCCATTCTTCCTTTTCTTTAGTCAGCTTTTTGATTACCTTGAGAGCTTTCTCAAGTTCATCAAGAGCTTCGTCAAGATTTTTTGAGTTTTCAGTGCAAAGATTACAGCATACCTCATTGGTGTCAGCCATGAAACATATGTTTGCTGCATCTTCAGATTCAGTGTGTGCTGCTTCATCATCACTCCAGTCTGCATACGATTTGTTCTTACCTTTTCTTTTTGTCTCTAGGCAATTGTTGGCGATGTGTCCTTGCTTTGCATATTCATAGCAACTTCCTTCAGCTTTATAGTTGGTCTGTTCCTTTTTTAAAGGAACCTTACCTTTGCGAAACTGCCTCCTCCGGTTAAGTAGGCCATTTATGTTTCTGGACATCATAGCAAGCTGTTCCTGAATGTCATATTCTTTGCTTCGTGTCCATAGTCGACTTCTTCAGTGGTGGTGCTGAAAGCTACAACCTTTTTCTTTTCTTCTTGAGTATTGCGATTCAGATGAGTTTTCTCAAAGGCAATCAAGTCACCTCTGAGTTCGTCATAGGTAAGTTTGTTGAGGTCACTGCTTTCAATATTGATAACCTTTGGTTGCCAGGAGGTTGGAAGGCTCCTTAGAATCTTTCTGATTTGTTGACCGCTTGTGTAGATCATTCCAAGGGCTTTGAGTTCTCCAATAATTTTGCTGAACCTAGCAAACATGTCTTCAGCTGATTCTTCTTCTTTCATTTGAAATAGCTCATATTCATAGACCATGAGATTTATTCTTGTTTCCTTAACTTTGCTGGTACCTTCATATGTAACCTCTAATTTGTCCCATATCTCTTTCGCAGTGTCACAACTGGAAATCTTTTCCCATTCCTCACCACTTATAGCATTGTAGAGGATATTCACAGCCTTCTAATTCAGTTGAATTACTTCCCTCTGTTCGTCAGTATAGTCATCCATATCAAGGGGGACCGAAGCTTCGGCTGTCTCAGCTTCCTTCTTAGTAGTGGCAATTATTAGAATAGTGTAGGGACCTTTCTTAATGACACGCCAGACCTTCAAGTCGACTGACTTGACATAGGTTTCCATGCGGATCTTCCAGTGACTGTAATGTTTCCCATTGAAGTAGGGAGGCCGGGTGGCAGAAGTTCCCTTTTGCAATAGGGCACCACTAACAACGTGTGCAGACATGATCTTTACTCACTTGCTGTAAGGCAAAACAGATAAAATGTGAGACCAAGCTCTAATACCAATTGAAAGTACAAGAGGGGGATGAATTGTAATTTTTCTAATAATACAGTTGACTTAAACAATTTATAGTCGACTATGCAGAATGAATATATATATAAAAAATTAAGCAGACTATAAAAAAGTAAAAGAAGAAAGAAGACACAGGAATTTTATACTGGTTCAGAACCAAAAGGTTTCTAATCCAGTCCCCTTGGGTCACAAGGGAGTATCTCTCTTTTCAAGGCTCTTAGTAACAATGGATACAAGGATGGTTTATCGTTCACCACAAACGTCTCTATCACAGATGGTTTTTACCACTCGATTACCACCAACGTGTTGTTTGGTTTATAGCTCACCAAACCAATTTCAGATGACACTACTATTACCTCTACAAGAAACTCTCATTCTTTTCTTCTCTAACACTGATACACTCACTGTTACAGTTTTTATGCAAAGTAAAAGTATGGAGAATAGTAGATAGTAAGATAGAAGCGTCAGTCTTCGATCGAGTTCTTCTGGAATATATAAGCTTGGGCTGAGGCAGCACACGATCGTGATTGAGAGGAGAATCACAGATTGCGTAAATCATGGGATGCTATCCTTAGTAGCGAGATTCTGAGAGATTTGGACCCAAGAGTTTTGATTCTCGGAGAGGTATAAATACCTTCCAAGAATAGGGTTGAGCCGAAGGGAATCAATTCCTTAACTCAAGGGATGGCCTTCCATATACAGCTGATTTGAGCACAACCGTCAAATTCTTTCCTTAGCTGACTTCGTATTTCATGGATTGTGTGCAAAGGGGATCCTGCAGTTCACGCACACAAAGCACTTAGCAACTGAAAAACTTTATTTAACATAAGCTCAATATCTTGTACAAGACCTTGTTGAATTTTCATTTGCTGGAAAGCTGCTGCAAGATTCACATGGGGCTAATGGCAGGTTTACTGCCAAGAGGTGGTCAAAACAAAAGAAGATCTGCGACTGATCAATTAGTTTCTTGACTTATTGCTGTTGAGCTTATTTTTCTGATATTATGTTGTTCAATTATTCTCATTTTTTATTTATTTAAGAAATAATTTTGGGTAAAATGAGTTGAATAAAACTTTGGATTTTTCTTCATTTTCTGTCAATTTTCAAATTTTATCTTGGTGGAAATCCCCTCAAATTGATTAAAAAAAAGAATTGACACCTTTGAGAAGAAAATAAATTTAATTTGTGCACTGGACAAGTTTTTTACTCAGAGTAGTTTATATCTAGAAAATAGGCCGTATGTTTGAAATATCTTGTCAAGACATTCTGTTGGATTCCTGCGACATCAACATAAATTACTGGAAGTACTTGACATATCAGTGGACCAGAAACTCAAGAGTGAAGATATGCCAAACACTTCACAAGCTATGGACCAATTAAAGTGAAAATTCCCTTGGACTTTTCAGTTTATCTTCTTTTGACGAATTAGCTTCCATATATAGTCTCATGGATTAATTAATCAAATAAGAGAGGATGTTTTCAATAGATCCTCGGCTATGGGTATAATAAGTGACCAACATAAACAAAACACAAGACATTAATATCTTAGATGCAAAAACTTCTGAGCTACTACAATAATTTTGAAATCATGCTAACATCCTAAGATTATAGGAGAAGAAACAATAGATGCAATGGAACTAAGTATAGTGAATACGCTAAACAAGAAGAGGATTCAGCACAGTCCCTACGAACAGAACAACACCAGTAGCATCATCTTTTATGAGGAACAAGAACGGATGATCAGCAACAAATTCTATCTCCTCTAATTTAGTCGTCATTCTGCTAGATCCAAACATTGTAATGACGGTAACAGCTGCAGCTTCTGTACCCTCCTCGTTGACTTCAATAAAGGATTTGTGTAAAATTTTTGAAATTGGAATAGGGTAATCATCATCCACCATCTCCGTGAAACCATCATGCAATGTGAGGCCAAGTTGTTTTAGAACATTGGAGGCCTCAAAGCCGTATGTTATTTTGAATTTGGGGATGACAAGCTTGTTCACTTTCATTGTCTTAGTTGGTATACAACGACTCATGAATCCAGGTTCTGAAGTGATTTTTTCTAGCAAATTTGGTAAGCCGTTATAGGCGTTAGGGAGAATAAAATACATATTAAATCTACGCCTATCATTGCCGCTTTTATAAGGAAGCACCAATACTTTAAAGCCATCATAGACTGCTGCTTCTATGTCAAATCTTCTATGGCTAGTCATCAGGGGTGCTTGAACAGAGCTTCCATCGAAAAGATGAAATTCTTGGTCTTTTGTGTATGAAGCATTGAATTTGTGCACCCATGCTCCTTTGAAATATAGTGCATTAGCAAAGATGAGACTCGTGAATGCGTTGACATCATAACGTGAAAGAATGTTTTCGATGAGACCATTCGTCTTCTCTTTAGCCCACCGATTGACTTCATCAACAACCTCAACCGCCTTAATCAAATATAAGAGAACATGAAGTTAGCATGCTACTTTAAGACCACACATTAGATTCGCGAATAACTCAATTGATATGGAAAGACATATACTAATAGATATTCCTTGTTTTTAAACTCAAACATAAGCTTGCATGCATTGGTAAGTAATAACTAGTCACAATGTTAATATGCATACTTGGTATTCAGTGCATTCCATCGTTTATTTAATACTCTACAACACTAAATAGTGTGTGAATTTCTCTAAATCTTGGCATAAAATATTTAATACAACACTAAATATTTTACTAGGGACCGCAGGACTAACCTTGTTCTGAAAATCAACAGATTTTGAGGTAGCCTTATAGACAGTCTCCAAGACATGCTTAAAAGAATGCTTAAAAGACAGAGTTTGTGAAATCCAAGCACCATTAGCAACAGATAAACGAGGACCTCCCCTGGAACTACCATCAGCAAAGACATCCTCGACGACCCGAGAGAAAAGATAGTTGAGTTCTTCAATAGAATTGAATTTGAGAAAACACAACAGTTGATCCAATGTAGGACCTTTTGCACCCGCAGCAATAAGTCCAAGAATTATTTGAATGGATAGCGGTGAACACACCATGTTAGGGTCGGACTCATTGCCTTTAAAGTTGCTGAAAAATACATGTTTTGCAAGATTCATAGAAACATCACTCAGGTTTTGAACCGAGTCGTGGCCACGGGCACTGAGAAAATAAGAAAGATCCAAGACATAAGAACGATCCATATTGGAGGAAAAATGACAAAGATCCATATTATATTTCTATGAGGGTGTAATGTTTAACATGAAATTGTTACAATGACTTGTTTATATAGGAGTAAGGTTTATGTTAGTTGCGTTTATAAGAAGCGAAAGTTCTATTAGTAAGGTTTATTACTATGCGTTAATAGCGTTTAACAGACGCAGGGTTACTGATTATTTTCCTTTTATTATTTACCTTTTTCAAATTTTGCATGACTATCTTTTTGTTCGGATGGTAATTCTTATACTCCTAAGTGTTTTCCTACTTTGCCATATATGAGTAGTAGTTTTTTCTTCAATCTGTTCATGTAAATTGCACTCAATTCGTTGGTTCTTCAATTCAATCGATGAACTAATTATATGAAGTTCTTTTGTGTATTGATCTTGTTGAAGCACTCCTTGTAAATTTTTTAAATTCATAAATTCTATTATACGTCTCCGTGAAGACAAAGTTGGACGCGATTATTAATCTATATTTTTCTTAATCTATATCAATATTAATATCTATCTCTGCAATGTAAGAAAACTCCAGATAGTCGACTTTTTATGCTGTATAAAGTGCTAAACTCGTGTTATAAAATTTTAATTATAATTAATTTTTGAAAGTTTCACCATTTCCTTAGTTTTATTCTTCGACCTTATAATTAATTCAAGGTCCCCAGTATTTCCTTGTTTGATGACGGCAGCGGGAATGCAACAATTTTTACCAAAAAAACTTACTCATATCGGGTGTATACACCTAGCAATAGCAATTAATCATGGTAAAGTGATTTAACAAAAAAAAATATGTATTAATTAACTATGATTGAGTGATAATAATATATTTGTAAGCAAATGGAGTATAATTATGGGTATGTATTTATCCAACTTTTACTCCCTCCATCCAAATTTATGACACATTCCAAAGTACGATGGTCATTTCTTTTTTTTTTTTTTTTTTTTTTTTTTGTGAAGCAAATTTTTACTTCTAAAGGTTAGTGATGCTTTCTATTTCAGAAGGTAATAACCAGATTAAAATTTCAATTGTAGCCTCTTTGTCATTTAGAAATCGAAATGCATAATTTACAGGGTGTGAAATTTGGCATTAGAGAGCTTCAAATGAAATTCATAACAGTGCAACTTCAAGGAAGTTGAAATTCTTTTAAAATGAGGACATATATATCATCAACAAGAACAAACTTCATGAAGGATTACACATAATCCAAGAACATACAATTTGCCCAGGGTCTAACCGTATTTGTTTCACTAGTCTACAATACAATCACATGTAATAACATGAACTGTAAAGATTAATTCACAATCTAAGTCGTACCTGGTTACAGAATAGTTCCAGAATCCGTGGAAGACCGCTTTCGTTCTTCACAGGAATCTACCATTGTAGTTCTTCACATAGAAGAGAGGAGGGTTTTCTTCTGTTCCTTTTAGTTATCTCAGAAGAAACGTTGGGAGGAAAAGAAAAGAAAAAGAGAAGGTGATTTTTCTGATTAGAAGTTCCTATTAATAGGACTTCTTTTGTTTTCCCAAATAGACACAACTTTTCAATAATGTCCAATGGTTGTGTCTTTTCCCTTTTTCTTTATTATTTATTAATATATATATATATATATATATATATATATATATATATATATATATATATATATATATATATATATATATAAAACAAATTATATATATACTTATTAGTGGACATGGATCTGGGTTGATCCACATGGGTGCCCCGTATCTAATTTCCAACATCTCCCACTCACACATGGTGGGTCAACTCTTATTCCTATACATTCTGTAACTTCCATACTTAACGACTAGACCGTGTGACCAGTGCATACTTCGAGAGCGTAGCTGCTATACATCTGTTAGGAATATATATCATCTCGATTAACAGAACTTTGGAGTAGATTGCAGTATGCAGTACCCTAGATCATTTATCACATTCACATCTCTCACTATCTCTTTGTATTAATTTGAGTTCATCATTATGTTATTATGTTCTCATCTCAAAGATGAACATAATGGGCGCGCCAATGAACACAATTAATGTGATACTATTCAATGATCTTCCTCATTTCAAGAATCTCTAAATCTCAATCTGACTTGCTTTTCTAGAAATGTCCCGCCAGACCGAATCATCCATGATCTATAGGCAACGCCCTAAGATAGCAAACACCAAATTGAATCTCGAGAAACTGGTCAAAGTCATGAGGGTACAAATAAATAAAATTACTTATAATTTTCAGGGCTTCACACGATAAACAAGTAGAGATTAAACTTGTATTGCCCATAGGTCACTTTATGCATACGTGGTATGAATCACGTACCACAGTATTGACTCCTTTTCCGTGGAGCGTATGTCTTTCACAAATAAAAAATACTGTGCAGATGATAGTTCAGACAACTCATGTCTAACGTTGAGTTCACACATCTACTCATACATTTATCCATCAGAACTCACATCTGGAATTAAGACAAACTGACACATTTAATCATAAATGATTAATCATAATTCAAACGACATTCATATTATAAACTTCTAGCTAGCTCTCTATTATTATCACTTCTGATAATAATAAGTTTATAACTGTCTCATCTCTCTTAGTCACCTAGACAATAGAGGCGATTGCCTGTGTGAATAAGCCAATCCTTTTGTCTGTCTGACATACTTCTTACACTTAAAATTTGTGTACTAAACACAAAAACCATTCTATGTATATGAACCAACAAGTAATTTAGGCTTCAACTACATAAACTTCAAATAATGTAGTTTCATGTGAACATGCGTGGGAAAATTTTAGATATAAATACATCGACACCTACGCAAACCTAATGACCTCACATATCATTCATAAGCACCAAATACTATGGGTTGCACTATCGAATCTATTATTATATAATACATAGAGATGTATTTCATGTTCACTTTTCTATGTACAACTATGTCTCTAAGGAAATTATACTTGTATCAATATGGTTTGTCTTCTAATAATACTTGGGACTTTTGTGTAAGCTATTGAGACTTGACTATCAACATTTGATTGTCACTAATTCAATAGCACTATCAAACACACCCAAATTTATCATAAAGACGTTTAAGCCAAACAACTTCTTGCACAGTTCTGAAAACACTACAAATCCAGCTTTCTTTCTAAATAAGGCTGATGATTATTTCTTTGTTGTACAAACAATATACACATCGCTATTGTTTAGCAAAGAAAGATATACTCGGATTTAGATTTTCTCTCATCTAAATCCTTCTCAATCATCGTAAGTATAACCTTTGAGTTATAGATCATTTTCTTTACATTACAAGGATAATCACATGTGCGTTTGAGATACCTCAGTATCTTTAACTTCTTTCCAGTATTCATTTTCTAAGTCAGATTGATATCAACTAACTAGAATAATAGATATCAAGTTTCAAGAGACAAAAATCATATTCTTGTGGATTCACGAGGACACATCCTCACACTTGAAACTTCGGCTCTAGAAATAGGAGTATTAATGGGTTTGCACTATTGCATATTAAAACGTTCATGAAAATTTCTTAACATAAGATTTTTCTGAAAGAGACAAAAATCTCTCCGAACGATCTCTTGAGATCTGAACTTCAAGGATTCACCCATATTTTGTGGATACTACAGTAAGTCTTTCACGTATTTTGAGAACCCCTTTGTTCTCAACGACACTATGACCCATTAAGTAGATCAACCAATTCCAACTCTTGGTTTGGTTTTACTAACTCCATTTCATGTTCCATTGTTCTAGGTACTTATCCTTAGCAGGGCATTTAAGAGCCTCATTTATCTTTCATTGCTCTTATTCATCTTGTGGAGTAACTATATATGCTTCCCCTTCGATCTCAAATCGACAATGGGGAATATGTAGACGACACATTCGTCGAGGTTGAGATTGATAAAATTGATTTATCAATTGATAGTTGCTCCCACTGAGACCAATGATATTAAATGAACTCTCTTTTGGACAACGTACTGGTGTTAATTGGAACATATTTATTATCACCAAATATGAATCCTACTTGAATCCATCTAGCGTTAATAGCGGAAGCAATCTGGTCCACAGTTTCTTGAAAAGACAAGTCTAAACTTATCTCACCCTACTTAGAAAAATATTTGCTAATAAATATGTAACATCATGTAATCCAAATTCAGTTACAATGCCACTATCTAGTTTACATATGAACTCATAAATCTTGAACTGAAATAGTATCACAGAAAGATACAAGTCCTTCCCCTTGGAACTAGTTTTCCATGTGGAGAAAAAGTTTATGTACAAAATCAGCACAAACCCAACAAAGAAAATTGGGTTTACATCTATCCATAACTTATATGGAATATAAGTAACTAACTTAGAACAATTTCATAATTTGGATCACATATGTCATAAACAATGGAATGTAATGTCGTTTTCAGGAGGCGTCATAGATATATCTAGAGTCTCAAGAGCCTCTTGCTCTGTTAGGACATACTGGGCTTTATTGTCAGCATTAACAATTTTGCTAAACTCAGGACAATATTCTCATAGCAGTTGATATATTGATATAAACCTGTATAAACTATTTGAGACAACTATGTACTTTTTAAAGCCTAAAATTCATATACATACTATTCCTTTAAATAATTTAACTATGTTAAGATTTATTTCACATTAGATCCGAAATCGAAAGTTCACTATGTTCCCAATCATCATCCAAATTCTAACATTCGATAAATCTAACATAATTAATTATTCAAAGAACACTCGTCTTAAATTACTTAAATTCAAGACCTACTAAATAAGCATGAATTCTGACATAATAGAAAAATTCCAACAAGAAATAATGGCGTAAAGAAATAACTTCAGTTTCAAATTAATACAAGTACACATACTTGCATAATTTTTATGTCACAGTGACATATAGTAACAAACTGAAGACAATATTTTTCTTCTTTTGCAACACATGCAGAAAAAAACACCAAATTATATTCGTCTTGTATGCATATCAATCCATGCCCCAAGGACCTCATTCTTTATTGCTATGTCTCTGGATTACCTTACTGTAATCCTTAATTATCCCAACCCCAATGCCACCAAACTTTAATAGGACTCTAGCACTTTAGTCCTTCATTAGAGGTTTTGGCTTATTGATCAATTTCTGACCAAAAAAAAAAAAAGATCATTGGGACGGGCTGGTCCATCTCTACCATACTCAATCCCATAATGGCAAAAAATAAGTACACTCTTCATTTTTTCAAGGACTGTCAGAGACCTGGTAGCCAAATGGCAGCATTTATAATGGAAAAATCCAAACATCACCGTCATTCTAACATGAAGAAATTTTAATTCATGCTATTATACTTCCTCCACAAGGAATGTACTAAATTAGAGGTTCGAAACATGACATAGTGGAATAGAGGTTCAATCTCCTTCTTAAGTTGGTTCTTAAGAGTATTATAAATTAACTCATCAATTTCACTTTGTGATCACGCCACATCCCACTGTGGTGCAAGCAAGTAATGCAAAAAAAAAAAATTCATAACAGTAGAGGAAGTATGGCATAACTATTGACATGCCACAAACGTTTCTCCACTATATGACAGAAGTTCCAAAAGAAATCAAAGAATCACATATTTTCTTTTAGGGGATTATTCTAATTGTTATTTCTCTCCTCAAAACTATATTGCAGAGAACTACCAACATCATTTGCCAACCAACAACTTCTCTAGTTATTAGTGACACAGGTAGAGAAGATATCACTTGTGTGTACATTTATATACGAACACACTTGCCTATATATAAAATTGGATGAATAATCACAAAAGGAATTTCATGGGCCAGAGATTGTTTTGACATTTCAAATAATTATATGTGGCTCCTTTTACACATGACACTTCCAACCGCCTGTTCCAGAAAAAATTCCAACCATTTTGTGGGGATTTCTGACTTTTTTGTTATGCTAATAGGGTTTTCATCCATTCCCATGGCACTTCTTATTTAAGAAAACAAAATTCTTTATGAATGACTACACCGTCATTCCTAGCCCAACTATTTGGGTACTGTCAAAAATCGTCTACCTTAAATAAAGGATAAGAGTACCCCATTTTTCCATCTTAGTTTAAAACAACAAGAAACAAAATATAACAGAAAACGAAAGTTTCATTCATTATGAGCACATGACAGGCAATCAGATGCAACAAAATTTTTACGGTAGTAAGATATAGACTAGGAAATAAATAATTCGGGCTCTGATACCAATGAAGGATTACACATAATCCAAGAACATACAATTTGCCCAGGGTCTAACCGTATTTGTTTCACTAGTCTACAATACAATCACATGTAATAACATGAACTGTAAAGATTAATTCACAATCTAAGTCGTACCTGGTTACAGAATAGTTCCAGAATTCGTGGAAGACCGCTTTCGTTCTTCACAGGAATCTACCATTGTAGTTCTTCACATAGAAGAGAGGAGAGTTTTCTTCTGTTCCTTTTAGTTATCTCAGAAGAAACGTTGGGAGGAAAAGAAAAGAAAAGGAGAAGGTGATTTTTCTGATTAGAAGTTCCTATTAATAGGACTTCTTTTGTTTTCCCAAATAGACACAACTTTTCAATAATGTCCAATGGTTGTGTCTTTTCCCTTTTTCTTTATTATTTATTAATATATATATATAAAACAAATTATATATATACGTATTAGTGGACATGGATCTGGGTTGATCCACAAGGGCACCCCGTATTCAATTTTCAACCCTTCAATCGAAGAATCAACCTATAAGGACGAAACATAGCTCTTTTGAATGGATACTTGAAACTGCAAGATGTCCTACTTCTGTTCCTCAGTTAAAATAAACTCTGGTTGATGACAAGCCGAATTGCTAGAAGGCTGCAGTTTGAGCTAACTTGGCTAACCAAAGAAGTCCAAGCAATATAAAGAGCATGAAAACATCACATATCAACATCCATTTAGTGTAAAAAAACGGAGTCAGGGAGTGGATTAAGGACACTACCAACAAACAACACCACACCTGTTTCGTCTTCCCTAAACAGGAAGAGAAATGGATGATCAGCAACAAAGTCTACTTTCTTTTCTACCATCAATCCCTTTAATCTCAGCACAGCAGCGGTTATAGCTGCAGCTTCTGTTCCCTCTTTATTTACCTCAATAAAAGACTCGTGGAAAACATTTCTAATATACAAGAGTTCAGCTTATGGAGAATCACCATTTCAGTTAGATCACCCTCAGAAAAAGGTGATGTGACACCAAGTCCTTTAAGAACCTTAGTAGCTTCAAACCCAAATGATATTTTGAACTTAGGGACTAGAAATTTTCCTGTTTTGGCTTTGCGTAATGGAATATGTGAGTAAAATACTTAAAGGTCACTCGACTTTGAGAAATGTGTGATCAAGGTCACTTTGTTTTGAATTGTACTAAAAAAATCACTCAACTTAAGGTAATTCTCACCAAATGTCCTTGCAACCGAATTTTACACAGTCATCTCACCGAAAATCTAACATGACATTTTTCATTTTTAATTATATATACATGTGGAACACTTTATTTTCCATATAGGTTTTTATAATAAGTTGATTTCTTTTTCTAAGGAATTGGAAAGTAATCTTATAAATTATCACAATAATATAATACCGTGTCCTAGCTAAACTGCTATGGGTACTGTCGAAGTATTAGCTTTACTACTCTTTCAAATACTTAACTCTTTAATTAGTTACAGTTAGTTTCATTATTTTTTGTAAATCTATTAATTAAATATATATTTTATATTTGGGATTGGGCTCCTATCGTTACCTAGTGTCTCCATTTTCCCAAGTTTTTATTTGGATGAATGACACTTGGCCCTCCTTAAAACCAATGTTCTAGATTTAATAGGCTAAATAAAGGTATTTAACTATGGTTTGGGCAAAATATCTTTCCATTTTAAATTCAAATTATCTTAAACAATCCTATAATTTAGCAGCAAAATTCCCTCCCCCCCCCCCCCCCCCCTTCCAAACCTAAATTTCGATCATCTCAAGCTTAACCTTTTATTTTATTTTAATTCTTTAATAAGAGTAATTTTTTGCTATTGTTCGAGAACGTGCACTAAAAAAATTAAGAAGTATTTTAAATAAAAATTGCATCAATAGTTAAACAAACTAATCTTATTTTTAGATATATAAGTACTGAAAATCTATGTGCTTCCTATAAGTATTACAAATTGGTTGGAAATTTTCTTTTCAAGAAAAAATGTGAATAACTATGAGCAGAATATTAGGTACTATCTTTGTAACTAGATTTAACTAATGTGATTGTATAAAAGGATTGCTTCGCGTATTGCTATTTGAGTAAATTGATATTATTAAATCTTGTCTTGTTAATTGTATTTCTCGATGTTATCACTTGCAAATAGTTTAATACTGTTTTTGATTTTCTACTATATGTTTGAGAATGGATTAGCAAAAATAAAGTCTTATTAAAAAAAAAAGAAGATAAATGACTGAAAATTTTGGCGATCGAAAAATAATTTAGGCGGAGGGATAAAATATAAGATAGGTTAGATGCTTTGAATTGAAAATGAGAAGATATATTTTTCTAAGCATGGGTAAACACTTAGTTTTACTTCATTAAATCTAGACCATCCATTTTGAAAAGAGAGCCGGATCCGAAGAAATAGGTAGGAAAAATGGGTTATGGATCAAGAGTTGAGTTAATCAACTTATTATAAAATCCTACATAGAAAATAAAGTGTGCCACATGTCCCATTAGTAAACCGGTTTGGTCCGATTTATCAGATTCTGATATTACTGACCGATTTATATAATTAAAAATAAAAATGCCCTGTCAGATTTTCGGTGAGATGAATGTGCAAAATCTGGTTACAATGACTTTTAGCTAGAATTACCTTAAGTTGAGTGACTTTATTAGTACTATTCAAAGCAAAGTGACTTTGGTCACACATTTCTCAAAGTTGAGTGACCTTTTAAGTATTTTACTCTGGAATATGTTGATTTAAGAATCCAGGTTGTGAACTAAGTTTCTCCAGTAAAGTTGGTAGTCCATTATAGGCATTTGGGAGAAATAAATACATACTGAAACTTCGCACGTCCTTGCCCTGTTTATAAGGAAGCCGTAACACTTTGAAACCATCAAACTCTTTAACATATTGCTTGTTTTGGCTGGTCATGAAAGGTGCTTGAATTGACCCTCTATTAAGGAGAAGGAATTTGTAGTCTTTCGTGTGTGAAGCATTGAACTACTGATACCATATCCTTTTGAAATATAGTGCATTAGTAAAGATGAGCCTTGTCAAACAGTCAACTGCATTAGGAGGAAGAATATCTTTGATGAGACCATTAATTTCCTCTTTCGCCCACTGATTGACTTGATTGGCAACCTCAAAAGACTTAATCAGACACCAAAGCCAATAGAGAACATGAAATCAGCATACTAGTTGAAATTGAAAAAAAGGAATGCTACATACGCACATTAGATTGGTCACAAATTTTACAAACAAAATCCTGTCTTTTCATTTGAAAAGACTGTCTACCAATATGATTAACAACATCTTGTCAGCATATTTGGAAAAGATACTTTATCAAAAAATTTGTTTTTAACTTACATCATATAAAATTCAACGTCGTGTAAACAAATAAAGGTTATTATGTTTAGGAAGTGGCTTTCATTGCACTTCTCTCATCAAAACTGCATATTTGGTAAAAGTAAAACCTGATTGCAATTTTATGAACTTTAGATGATTTATTTGGCACTCTAACTTTTTCATGGTGCCAAGGGTTCATGAATCTGAAATCCTAATGCTTTTGATAAATGAGAAATATTTGAAGGCAGTGTTGCACGGTTGCAAACTCAATAGATAATAGACGCGCCCCTCTATCCTTGCACACAAAAAGAATGTGCGACTCTCACCACTAAACCAAATCCCTGTGAGCAAACTCTTGATATTCGAAAAGAGAATTTTATGGTGATGTAGTAAGTTGTGTTGGACACAAATGGTTGCTAACAAATTGAATTTTATTATTGCAAACTAAGAAGCAACTTTGATCTTACAAGTATTTTACAGTGTTTCACTCATACTCTAGCACCTCTCTTTCTTTTCTCTCTTTAACTCTCACTTTTGCTCTCACTCTTTCTCTCTTCCAATGCTTTGCTTACTTACAGCTCAAATGAACCACCTCTATTTATAGGTAGTGATGGAAGGATCTAGTTAAGGGCTTTCTACTACCTTTCTCTAGAATACTCCCCTACTACATAATTCTAGACCTACATATTCTAGAACTATTCTAGAATTTTCATTCTAGAGTTGTTCCTTGACTTCTCTAGAATTGTTCTAGATTTATTCATATATTACATTATTTTGGCTACTCTAGAATCTTCTACATTATCTTGACTACTCTAGAATCTTGGCTACTCTATAATCTTCTAGAAAAGATTCACAAATAAAGTTGGTGATGAATTATTATACTTTAACACTCCCCCTCAGCACCAACTTATTTGGTCTTGCAATTCTTCCAAGTGCTCTGCAAAATCTTATGAACCTTATGTCGTCCAGATTCTTTGAAATTCTCTTCTTTTGTTGACTTTCTCGACTCACTCTTCTTTGGAGCTTCTTCAAAGATATTAGGCTCTTTGATCTTGTCTACCTCGACTACTGCTGCTTTGGATACTTTGGATTTGGAAACTTTGTTTGGGTAGACTTTCTTAGTTGAGGTTGTTGTGCTTCTTGGCCTTCTTCTTGAAACACCTCGGGGGTTTCATAAACTCTAGTTTTCCACGAAATCATGTTCTCCTCTTGCGAAGATACCTGTGATGTTGGCAATTCAGGTTCTCCTCTTCCCTCTTTATTAATTTCTATCTTGTTTCCTTCTTCATCTTCTTTAAGCTTATCTTTCACCTTTTGCTCTACTGCTATTAAGTCTAGAAGAGTGACTTCTTGCGACCACCATGATCATGCCTCATCAAATACCACGTTTCTTGAAACGTATGTTCGATTAGTGGTTGGATCACAACATCTCTATCCTTTTCTTTGTTCATCGTATCCGACAAAGATATATTGAACTGCTTTCTTATCAAACTTGCTGCGGAGATGATCTGGCACGAACACATAGCATACACATCCGAATACTCGAAAGTGACTTACGGTAGGTATCATATTCCTGAGCTTCTCGAATGGTGAGATGAATCCTAGTCTTGCCTTTGGTAGTCTATTGGTGATGTGAGCAACAGTCTTCATACATTCTGCCGAGAACCTTGCTGGTACATTCATGCTGTGCAACATACTCCTACATATCTCTGCGAGATATTTGTTTTTCCTCTCTACTACTCCATTTTGTTGTGGAGTGTTTGGACATGTCAACTGTCGCCTTATCATCTGCTCTCTAAGGTAGCCATTGAACTCTTGTGATGTATATTCTCCCCTATTTTCGGTGCGGAGACACTTGATTTTCCTTCCAATATCATTCTCCACCGTGTGTTGGAACTCTTTAAACTTCTCAAATACTTCAGACTTCTCCTTTAAGAAGTAAACCCACATATACCATGAGAAGTCGTCGATGAATATCACCATGTAACGATAACCACTGATGGAAGGTTGTTTTACTGGTCCAAACACGTCTGAGTGCACTAGCTCCAGTGGCTCTTTGGCTTGATACTTTGATTCTTGATAGGGAAGTTGATATGCTTTCTCATACTGACATCCGGCACAAATAGTGTCTCCTCTAATTTCAAGTTGGGGAAGCCCTTTTAACTTTGACTGTTGCATCATGACTTTCAACTTGTTGTAACTCACGTGCCCAAGACGTGCATGCCATAAGTCAGCTGTCTCATTACTCCGAGTCTTCTCCACATAAGATGTCTTTGCTGACATGACATAGATTGATTCTAATCTTCTTCCCTCCATGATTGGCGAGCTTGTAACTTTCAAGTCTCGATACACTTTTACGTCATTCGGTCCAAACACGACATAGTTTCCAGAAGTTGTTAGTTGCGAAACAGACAACAAGCTCTTCTTCATACCTGGCACGTGGTAAACATTCTGAAATTTAACTTGTCTCGAGCTATGACGAGGCACGAACACTGTCTTGCCAATGTGAGATATTGGCATTCTTGAGTTATTCGCAGTCACCACTACTCGATCACCCTTGTATTCACTCATATTGATCATCTTTTTTTCATCACCAGTCATATGATTGGAGCATCCCGAATCAACGATCCAATCATGGTCATAATCTACTAATTTTTCACTTAGAGTTGCAAGCGCTAGTTCTTGTTCTGACTCAAGACGGTGCGAGGTGATGAGCTCTTCCTGATCATTGCTTTCATCAACTGCATATGAAGTTTCGAAATCCCAATCTTCTTCCTCGCCTTGCTTATTTTGAGTATAAGTGGCTATATTACCTTCAGCTTTCTTGTACCAGCACTCTCTGGCTTAGTGTCCCTTCTTCACGCAATTGTAGCAAGTGTCTCTCTGCCGATTGCTGGCTCCTTGGTTTGCCTGCCTGTTAAGTCGATTACTTCTTTGACGCCGATCACGTTGATCTCCCCCTGGTTGCCTGCTTCTTGCTTCACCTCTTCTTTGGTAGAATTGATTTTTGCTTGATCCATCTTTTCTTCTGCCTTGACCATTGTAGCTTTGCCCTTTATTAAAGAGCGCCTTTTCTCATCTTTTGTAGAAAGGCCTGAAAGTTGTTTCTCTAAGTCTTCTTCATTTGCCAACTGATTCTCCAACTTTGATAAAGTTGGTTCTGTAGCCCATCCGCGTGTCGCGGTGACTATGCCTTTACACTCCGGCCTCAAACCATGAATGATAATTCTCTTCATCTTTGTCTCTGTGATAGCATTATTTGGAACTAACTTTGATATTTCATCACATAAAGACTTAACATTTGAGAAATATTGACTGATTGTCATATTCCGTTGCGAGATCGACAAAAGTTTATTTTCAATCCTTTGTAATCTCGCATTATTTTTATTGGTAAATATTGTTGCCAACGTGTCCCAAGCTTCTTTAGGCGTCTTGGCATTCTTGATCCTTAATGTGTGGCTAAAATACCATACATTACATACTTGTACTTGAGCTATTGTTGTGTTAAATTGATGAAATAAGTGCACTTATCATGTTTTGTTGTATTTTGTAGGTTGAATATGCTGCAGAAGAGTTATGAAAGAAACAAGTCCAAAAGAAGTCAAGTTGAAGAAAAAGAAGAAAAGTGGCTAGTTTATCAAAAATTCAGCAGAAAAGTGGCTTTGCGTGAAACAATGACTAAGCTCAGCAGTGATAAAGTGGCTATCGGGTGAACTTTTTGTACCAAGATGGCTATGGCATGAAAAATCAGAATTTCTTCATTTTAACCTCGGGAGAATTTTGGAAAATGAAGGTATTTCATTTTGTAACACATAAATAGTTTGTAGCCTTCGTTTGAAAACATCTTTGGCTACTTTTCCAACTTGGGAGCAAGAATCATCAACAATCCTTGGAGATAGAAGATTGGGTGCACTTTAATGAGCAATTCTTTATCCCTTTCTTTATTTCATTGATTTGTATAGCTACATTTGGATAGTTGATGTAATTTTGGACATGATTATATGAATAATTAATGAATAGGATATGATTTTATATATGTGGGTTTGACTATCTAGCTTCTATTATTTTGGTTGCTTAACTTTAATGTTCATGACACTAAAGTTACATGTCTACTTTGCTAATTAAAGACTCGGGAGAGATTAGTTAGCGAAGAATAGTGAAGCTAGCAAGGATTTGGGTTGATATGTTATTTCATAGACTAACTCATCTAAAAGAAGTTACGCTCGGAAGAGGTCTTTTTTCCTCGGGTTATGGGTAGTGCTTTATAAGCTCAACCATGGCTTTGACGAGCGCTGTTGAGGTAAATCCCTTCTAGGCCGGATTACATTAGAACGACTCCGCCATAATATATGAATCCCGTGCTATAATTGCATCCTAGGCTCATCAAAACTTGTCTTTCTTGATTGTGAGAAGGCCATAGATCACCTTTACTTGCTTTCCTAGTGTAGTGTGTAGTTGTTAATATCGTTCCATCACCTTGTTATCCTAGTTTGGCTTTGTCAAATAGGTTTAGTTCCTCCACTACTTTGATCGCATCACTTTGTTCCATGTGTATTCGACCCCGACTCCTAGTTGGGTAAATTATATTGCGATGACCGTTCATACCTCAAGCCGAGGTGTGCGTTGACCGCTGTCAAAATTGGCACCGTTGCCGGGGAACAATTGGCGTATTAGAGTAGTGTGAGGAGTTGAGCTAGTTGGCTTAGTTCCAAACTTTGTGATCCGTTATCGTGTAAATTATGAATAGTAGTAATGTTCTTTGTAAATTGTAAATATTTGTTTGTGTGTAGTGTTTACTTGCTTTAGTTAGGTAGTTCAGCTTAGTGATAATTATCTTGAAATGGCATCATGGAACCAAAATTGGTCAAATATTGAAAATCCATACATGAGTGATCCTTTTCCTTATTGTAGCGGACCTTACTATTGGCAAGATTGTCAAATTATTTGCGGGGGCGAGTTGTGTGCACCTTCTCAACCCTTTGAGTGGGACATATATCATGAGTGTGGGGGTCAAAATGGCCATTGGGACGGTTGTCCTAACATTCTTTGTTCTTCATCCAATGATTTTTATAATGATGCTAATGATTCTTATGAGTTTGATAGGTCTCATGCAAATATGAACATGGAACTTGAACCTGAATGGCAAGGCATTCAAGGGAAGTTTCAAGAAGAGATGGACCTATCTACTTCACAAGATGAATGCAATGAAAATGAAAGATTGGAATATTTGATGGAGCGGATACTTAAAAACAATTGTGAGAATGTCGAAGCCTTCAATGAGATAAAAGATACGATCCATCAAAATGGCTTAGCAATTCACAATTTGGAGGTTCAATTGAGCCAATTGGTTGACACTTTCAATGATCAACAAGCTAAGGATGTTGCCGAATTTCAAGGACTTTATATGGAAGATGAGCTTGAGTTACAAAATGAAGAGATGGAAGAAGAGGAAATCAGTGATAAAGATGATGTTTCGAGCAATGTTGTGGAGCTAAAAGTGGAAATCCAAGTATTTGACCGAATGGTTGAAGATGATGCCAAAGAGGAAGAAAATGCACTAGAGCCTTGTGTGGAATTACAAGATATTATTTGTGGGGAATCTAATGCAATGACATATGAGAATGTCAAAAGTGAGGAGATATTAAAGTTCAAGCGAGTGAGACCTCACTCATTTCATTTTTCAATATTGTGTTTGGAGGGTGAAACGGAAATTGACCCACTTGAGCCCTTGGAAGAAGTGAGCAATGAGGAACGAAGTGCTTACATTCTTGAGTTTGCTATGCCAAGAAAGCAAAATGACATCCCTCACTTGAAGGGCAAGAAGTGCAAAATGAAGTATTTGGCCTTTACAACTTTGAGATTCGTACCATCACCTCGAGAGCACAACCGAAAACTTGATTCAAAATTGGGAAAGCAATTCATATCCTCAAAATGGAGAGAAAAGCATAATGGGTACCGTCTAGCCAAGAGGTTAAATAAGGCGCTCCTTGGGAGGCAACCCGAGTATTTTAAATTTTTGCATTTTTATTTGTAGATAAGTTTCATTTGTTGTTTGTGATAATTCTACAAGTTTCATGATTTTTGGAATTCAGCTGGATTGAACGTGAGAAGTTGGACAGATATAGCAGTGTACAAAACTTCTTCAGATCACTCTTTGTATTTCAATTGGGTGGGCCACCTCACAAAAAAGGCGCCCCACCTTAATTTTGGTTCAGCATACTTGTCTTATTTTGGTCAAGTCACAGATGCTCCTTCACACACTCTCTTGTGTCCCTCACACAACTATCCACAATTATCCACATCTGTCCGCACACCACCACCTTCGATCATAGCAGCCGTCAGTACCGGCGACAACCCTCCACCGCCGGTGACCAAGTAAGGTCACTCTCTCTCATCTCTGTCTTCTCTCTCACGTGTTCTCAATTCATTTCTTATCAACTCCCCCGTCTCGAGTTCCCAAATCCTTCACTGTCCCCACCATTTTAATCTCTGCAACCACCACCGGCGACCACAACCTCATTCACAGGCGAATCAGGTATGGTTTCCTCTCATCTTTCTTAATTTCCTGTCATTCCCTGTTCCGGGTGAAACAAAGTGATGCAGAACAAAGTGCTGATCAAGTACTCGACAATCCACCGAAGTCAATGACAGATCAACCGAGGCCAATGACACGAAGCCAAGCCAAGTTGCTCCATGACATGCACATTCAGTTGGCTTGACAGGGAGGAAGTATGTATTCGGAGGAAGAACCGCAAAGTGCTAGATCCGAAGGCCACATATTCAAATTTGAGCCGGAGGACAAAGTGACCGAACACCAACTCTTGGCGTCGAGCAGCACAGAACCGAACACAACAAATTGTGTTCGAAGTCAAGTGAGCGCCCGATGACAAATGTGTTCGAATAAGCAACCAAGTACCGAAGTAAAGGCTACCGAACACTCATCCAAGTGTGATCGAGCAAGCAACCGAGCACCAAAATCAAGTATTCCGAACACACTGAGTTCAGCCCTGCGTGGCTTGTTTTTATTTGTCACCTATGACCATGTTACTAGTTTACTGAAATGACCTCGGTCAGTCGTTTCGGAAGTTAGGACTCCGATTGGTGTGCCGATAATTTTAAAATATTCGTAATGTCCATTAGGACCTGTCTATAAAATTTGAGCTAAATCAGACCTCGTTTGGTAGGCATCGGAAGAAGGTTTCAGTTTTTATTGGCGATAAATATTAAAAAGAGATTTTCGAGCTCGGTTTTTGCCGAATGAGCTCCGATTCAAAATTCGAAAGCGCCGTTAGGTTCGTATGATTATTTGTGACTTTTATAATTTTTCAAAAGTGAATTTCGATGTTGTTCGGCTAGTTTCCGCTAAAATGCCGCAAGTTAAATAATTTGACTTCTTTTCCATTTAAATTCGCATCTTGAGTTTCGGGAACCCGATTTGAGATCCGCCTTCGCGAGTATGTTACATATATTCTGTATAACTTGTATACAAAAGTTGGAATTATTTCGAATATCGTAGGGTACCGGTTTAATTTTGTCACGAAAAGAAAAGAAAATAAAAAAGAAAAGGAAAAGAAAAGAAACGACAAAAAAGGAAAAAGAAAGAAATGAAGGGAACTGAGTGTGTCGGTCACTAAGGGATTAATATGATCCCTTAGCAGGTACATTCAACGAAGAGAAACAGTGAAATACTAGCGCACCAGGTAGAAAATAAAATGAAAAATGCCAGAAAATACAAAAAGAGCTGGAGAAAAATTAGTATTTTTACCCCAAAACATCCAGGTAATGATGTTAACTCATTATCTTAATTTATTACGTGTGTTTGAATATATTTTTACGGTAAAAATTTGGATATTAGACATCGTTTTAATAAGTTCAATTAATAGTTTAAAGGGTCAAATGGACCCCGATAATGAAATTGATTATATATTCGTACTCAGTGAGTTATGGGCAACATATAAATGTAATTTATTTGGGGTTTGGTTGTGTGACCTTAAACCCCGTATATAGGCCTGGCCTGCGTATTGCGTATGCGAATAGGGTATCAGGTTCCTACCTGGATTGCCCTAAGAAGTGAGGAATGAAGCCTTTAGTCTAATGTGATATATTTTTCTGCTTATTGAACACAGTGGGATCATTTGGCAATGGAACGAAAGGACAAGCAGTTATTGAGTGGATTTACTAACTTTGTAACAAGGTAAGTGTTTATATCCATTTCTTTGGAGGCCCTTGGCCTCGTGGATTTTCTACCACGTGTTTCCTTACGTGTGTAGCTGCCGATAGGCGTACTCATTACGCCTTAGCTTTGAATTTACATTGTATATTACATGTTATGTCCTGTAGTTGGTATTACATTGAACATATGAGCATTGCACTCTGGTTTTGAGTATTTTATAACTTCCCGGTTGGCGATGAGAGTCCCGCACCGGCGAAGGGTCATTATTGCATATACTTCCCGGTTGGCGATGAGAGTCCCGCACCGGCGAAGGGTCATTATTGCATATACTTCCCGGTTGGCGATGAGAGTCCCGCACCGGCGAAGGGTCATTATTGCATATACTTCCCGGTTGGCGATGAGAGTCCCGCACCGGCGAAGGGTCATTATTGCATATACTTCCCGGTTGGCGATGAGAGTCCCGCACCGGTGAAGGGTCATCATTGCATATACTTCCCGGTAATCGATGAGAGTCCCGAGCCGGTGAAGGGTCATTATTGCATATATCTCCTGGTAGACGATGAGAGTCCCGCGCCGGAGATGGGTATCAGACATATGTGACTGCATTGCATCATACCGCATTCATCCCATCTCATTGCACCGCATACTGACTATTGTGTGTATTGTGTTGTGTTTTATATATGCTGTATGTATACCATGTTGTGAACGTACCTCAGTTTGCCTATATATTTCTGGCTCGTATCCCGGGTTGCACGTCGCGACAATATAAATACATGGATCGAATCGGGTTGCACGCCGCAACAGTATAAATATACGGATCGGGTTGCACGTCGTGACAGTATAAATATATGGATCGGGTTGCACGCCGCAACGGTATAAATATATGGATCGGGTTGCACGCCGCAACAGTATGAATATATGGATCGGGTTGCACGCCGCAACAGGATGTATTTCTGATTGTTGGTATGTTCGGGATACCTATACGTTTTGGTTATTTTATGTTCCTGGTTGTTGATGAGTTTGTCATTCCATACATGTTTCTAATTATTATCTGGCTCTGCCTTTTTTATAATTTAAATAAGAGGAATTTGGTCTATTTGCTTCTTTTCTCCCTGACTAGCTATCCTATCCTTTGAGGTGGCTAGTCTGCCCCACTTATTGAGTCCTTTTGACTCACCCTTGTTTGTTGTTTGTTTCTTGTCTATCTATTTCATTTCGGCAGGTTCGCTCCAGGATTGAGTTTGCCACGTTGTGAAGAAGCGAAGACGACTTCAGCTGTCAGGGTGAGCCAGCTTTTATTCCGGATGGCCACCAGTTTATTGGTTGCTATTTCATTTGCATTTTGCTCCCTTCAGGAGGTATCTGTCTTCTTTTGTACTCTTAGATGTCGAGTCTGGATAGCCCTAAACCTAGTATGTGGGTAGTTAGTAGTAATTTCTTTTTTTTACAGCTTAGAGTTATCATTATGTTTGTACTTTTTCTAAGTCTTGTTATTATTTATAAATTGAATTATATTTATTTTCCTGATTTAATTGATAAGGGTTCGCCCGACGGGTCTAGGGAAGGATGTCGGGTGCCCGCACGGCCTAACCGGAATCTGGGTCGTGTCATTTACCCTTAGTATTTCCTATATAAACCTTGTTCCATTCCATTGTAAGTAGCTAGTTTTTGGATATTGAGTAATGAATGAAATTGCCGAGAGATTTCTTATCTCCGATGAGAGCAAATCCCAGTGAGGGAGTCTTGGACTTGTGGCTTTCGGTGAATCTGATTGAACATTTCCTCTTTGATCATTCAGTTTGCAAGAGGCAATGTTCTCTTGAGGATTGTTGCATAGTTTAGGTGATCTTGACTTTCCTTTCGATCGAGCTTTGAGACAAGTTCCTCACTGTTCTTTCGAAACGAAGCAAGTCTTGTCTTGCTTCTATCTTTTTTTATCTTGTTTTCCGCTGTTGACTCGGTTGCTAGACTTATCTTCAGATTTGGCTTGCACCACAAAGCCCGACCAAAAATCACGAATCTTCACCTCAGGCCACTGTTGATACTGTTGCAACAACACCATTCACTGCTAATCGCGTCATCGCTCAGGTAAATCGCTTTCTCTGTGCTCTCATCCTCGTTGAAATTCTGCCCCTGTCATCAAATCTCATTCCCCGTAATTCCCTGTGCCCCTCTATTAAATTACTATTGGTGAGACCTAGTTGAGAGTTGTGTGAATGCTGGATATCTGTTAGAAATTTTGGGGGAAGTCTGATGTACCCCAGGTTGTTAGATTTGTGTAGAGAAGCTGTGCACTTCTAGTGCTCGACAAAATTCCCGAACGAAGACTTTCAATATTGAACACTGTTCTGACCCTTTTAATAGCTCTTCAACGTTGTACGCTGATTCTTTTTACTACTAGGTTGCTACTTACACTTTAATCTCGAGTATTTGATGCATTCTTTGGTTAATAAGTGTGAGTGTGCATAAATGCATAGAGGTTCAACTGAAATTGATTCAAGTAGATGCATTGTCATGCTTTTTTTTGTGACAAAGTGTTCAAGCTAGCGAAGTCTGTAGAAGCATTAAATTAGTCCTCATTTTGATGTGCCTTCTGAATTAAAGTCTGCTCCAAATCTGAAAATGCTCCATGGTTTGGTATTCGCATATGTTTGAGCATGACTGGTTAATATGCTGAAATTCAAGGTAAACCATGAAATCTTGTGTTAAAATCTTATCTTGTGGTGGAACTAATGTGGGATGATCAGGACATTTGCATCAAACTCCTTGCATTGTTTGTGCCTCTGTCGAACTCTGCATACTATGACCCTCGCCCTTGAATGTTGGAAGTAGGTATTTCCTGTTGAACATGTTGCTGGACAGCTGGGAGCTCATAAAAAATATATAATTCTGAAACTAGGTGACTGATTGGGTTGGATGTTTAAGTTAGAATATTATTAACTGTCATAGTGTCGCTATGTTTGGAATTGATTTTAAATGGAGTTAGGAGGTGCCTGGGTATTAGTTCTTTGGTTTGGTCTGTGACCTTTATGGTAAATTAATCAAAATGCACTCTAAGTTATTATAGCGGCTCTCTCTGAAATGACTGCCCTGATTGTCTGGAATGATGTAAATCATGTTGGGGTGCATTTGTAATAGGTTGTGGGAAGTAGTTTATGTGTTTCTAAGCGGTGAAAAGGATTCTTAGATGGTTGTATGCTATAAAGGTAGATGTCAGATTGCACTACTAGTAGTTGTGAGGGAGCTGCATCATTCTTTCATTCAAAATGATGAGGAAATTCCATTTTTCTTTCATTCAAGATGACGAGGTAAATTTTTTATCATGTATGGCTCAGTTGCATGTCTGCTGTGGTTACCGGACAATATGAATTCATGGGATATCAAGGGTAGTAAACAATATAAGTACCTGCTAAGTTTATTCTTGACGTGGACGCTGCTATGTATTATGCTTTACTTGTCTGTGTCTCATTCTCATATTTCCTATCACTTGCAGGTACTTTTCGACATTAAATGGCCCTTACTTCATCTGGAAGAGTTCAAGGAGTGGATAAAGTCTAAAAAAAAGAAGGACAGAATGAAAAAAAAATATAAGAATTGAACTTTGAAGCAACTCAAGCAATATGAAAGTTGGACAGTCAGCTAAAAAGAGTGCAAGAAGGAAGAAGAACGCAAGACAAATTCCCCGAGACACAATCCTAGGAAGCCCCTTAAACTTGCATTTTCATTGTTTAGTTGCCTTAAGGGCAAGACAACATTTTAAGTTAGGGGGAGGAGCTTAATTGTTTTTGGGATGATATTATTTCTTGATTGTGAATGATGCTATTTGACTTGATAACTTTGGTAGAATTGATCTTTCTTGTTTTAAGAATATTAAACCACTTTACTATTGATGGTTTTGTTTTGTTTGAATTTTAATTTATTATTGTATCTCATGTTTAGTTTTTTTTTAAAAAAAAGAGAAAAACTTTCAAAAACAAAAAGTACTCCCATGAACTACGCTTGGGTTGTTGCTTCTTTTTATCTGATTCACCTTTGTGTGATATGTAGGCATCCCACTTGGGTGCGAAAGCCCCATTTGGGTCCGAACAACTATTTTCATTGTAAATACCATTTTTGTATAATTTTTTTTTAAAATAACTCCTTGGTTTTTCTTTGCCATGGTCTTTTGGAAGTAATTGTTTTGAACCGGGCATCTTTAGGACTAGTTTAGTAAATAGTTGTAAATAATGATGGCTAGTTGTGAATTTTTGCTCCTTAGCCAACTTTTGGCATGTTTGGTACCACCACTATTTGATCCTTGCCATGTGAATGTTATTTTGGAAAGTGAAAAGCAAAGTATATTGGTAGATTGTGTTATGATCTTTAAATTCAACTTTTGTCTCTTGAGTTCACTAATTAGTTCTCATTAGACTATGAGTGAGCTTTAGAGTTCAATTGCTTCTAATTGGGACTCGAATATAATTGTCTTCCTCTCTTTGCTTGTGCCATGTGTGGTGAGGTGTTTGTGTGTTCATTTGTGCTCTTTAGATTTAGAACTTGCCCTAAGTATGCTTCGAGGCGAAATCCTAGGTGGTGCTTGACTTGAAAAATGATTTTAGGCTTTCTTTGGCCCGCTAGTAACCTAAAAGGTCTACCCTTGCATTATAACCTTAGTCAACCCCTTTGGGTTTAATATCCTTTCTTTTGGCAACTACATTATTAATCCGGACCAATTCTAAGTGCTTAAAGCACTAACCCTCTTTTTGGCCCTACCTCCTTGAGTGCATTGAAAGACGTGAAACTTAGGAAAAAGTCTAAGTTTGAGGGTGGCACAAGTTATGGTGAAAGTGTGGAAGTTAATGAAAATCAAAAGAAAAGAAAAGAAAAGAAAGAGCAACAAAAGTAAGTGTTGAATAGAAAAAAAAAAAGAAACAAAAAGGAAAGAGAAAAGAAGAAAAAAGAAGTGAAAGAAATGAAAGAAAACAGAAAAATGAAATTGATAAATAAAGAGGGGAAGACTAGTGTATAATCCCCAATTTAGCAAGGTGTAAGTGCAAGAAAAATGAAGCGTGCTTTCAATTTTTGTACGGTGTAGTGCTCAAAGAGGTGTATAGTCACTATTTGCCCAAATTTTACCCCATCTTTGATCAAAAGCCTACATTACAACCCTAACAAAGTCCTAATTGATTTCGAGTCAAGCATTCCTATATTAGTAGAGATGTACATGAAGGGCAAACTTATGGTATCTCTAGTGTGCAAGTTGAACTTCTTTTGAGAGAGTGAGTGAATTCTTCTATCATATATCCCATTTGTGTTTAATATTGTATTTTTGTGTGTTTGGGATACTCTCTTGTGTGGTGAGGGTACTTGTGAAGTTGAGTTGAGGACTTTGTTTCATCTTTCAATTGAAGTGAGCGAGCAAAGAAGTGAGCTCTTGTGACAAAGAGACAAACTTTGAAGTTCTTGTGTCATGACTTGATTTCCTTTTAATTTGTATTATTAATGAGAACTTGGTTTTGTGAAATACTGATTTGAAAAAGAAATAGTATTTCACATGGCTTGGCTTAATTGTTAGTACCAACCAATGTCATGGTTGTTGAGCTAAAAGTTGATTTTTGACTTCTTATGGCTTTATGGGTGTTAAAAATGATTGAAATGCAATTTTGAATTTAGTAGTTTATGCTTTGCTTGAGGACAAGCAATATTTTAAGTTTGGGGGTGTGATGAGTGGCTAAAATACCACACATTACATACTTGTACTTGAGCTATTGTTGTGTTAAATTGATGAAATAAGTGCACTTATCATGGTTTTGTTGCATTTTGTAGGTTGAATATGTTGGAGAAAAGTTATAGAAGAAACAAGTCCAAAAGAAGTCAAGTGGAAGAAAAAGAAGAAAAGTGGTTAGTCTGTCAAAAATGCAGCAGAAAAGTGGCTATGCGTGAAACAATGACTAAGCTCAGCAGTGATAAAGTGGCTATCGGGTGAACTTTTGGTACCGGTGTGGCTATGGCATGAAAAATCAGAATTTCTTCATTTTAACCTGGGGAGAATTTTGGAAAATGAAGGTATTTCATTTTGGCAACACATAAATAGTTTGTAGCCTTCATTTGAACATATCTTTGGCTACTTTTCCAACTTGGGAGCAAGAATCATCAACAATCCTTGGAGATAGAAGATTGGGTGCACTTTAATGAGCAATTCTTTATCCCTTTCTTTATTTCATTGATTTGTATTGCTACATTTGGATAGTTGATGTAATTTTGGACATGATTATATGAATGATTAATGAATTGGATTTGATTTTATATATGTGAGCTTTGATTATCTAGCTTCTATTATTTTGGTTGCTTAACTTTAATGTTCATGACACTAAAGTTACATGTCTACTTTGCTAATTAAAGACTCGGGAGAGATTAGTTAGCGTAGAATAGTGAAGCTAGCGAGGATTTGGGTTGATAGACTATTTAATAGACTAACTCATCTAAAAGAAGTTACACTCGGAAGAGGTCTTCTTTCCTCGGGTAATGGGCAGTGCTTTATAAGCTCAGCCATGGATTTGACGAGCGCCGTTGAGGTAAATCCCTTCCAGGCCGGAAGGATTCTAGGGATTACATTAGAACGACTCCGCCATAATATATGAATCTCGTGCTATAATTGCATCCTAGGCTCAAAACTTGTCTTTCTTGGTTGTGAGAAGGCCATAGATCACCTTTACTTGCTTTCCTAGTGTAGTGTGTAGTTGTTAATATCGTTCCATCACATTGTTATCCTAGTTTGGCTTTGTCAAATAGGTTTAGTTCCTCCACTACTTTGATCGCATCACTTTGTTCCTTCTGGATTCGACCCCGACTCCTAGTTGGGTAAATTGTATTGCGATGACCGTTCATACCTCAAGCCGAGGTGTGTGTTGAGCGTTGTCAATCCTCTGCAAGAACTCGTCCTCAACTGTTACCGTGAGAGCATACATAGCCTTTCCTGCTTTGACCTTCCACTTTTTTGTTACCAACTGTCATATTGACTTCTCTAGAATTGTTTTAGATTTATTCCTATACTACATTATTTTGGCTACTCTAGAATCTTCTACATTATCTTGACTACTCTAGAATCTTGGCTACTCTATAATCTTCTAAAAAAGATTCACAAATAAAGTTTGTGATGAATTATTATATTTTAACAAGTTGTAAGTAAGTACTCTCTCCGTTTCAAAGATTAATCAAATGAACTCTCGAAAAACGAAAAGGTTGATATAAAGTAGAACAGATGGAGTACTTATTTACAGTTAAATTGTAGGACTATTTCCTTGTTCCGAAAATCAAAGCCGAAGAAGCCTCATAAACATTGTCTACGATTTGTTTAAACGAAGGCTTAAAAGGCGTAGTTATGTCACCCAAACCCCATTGGCAAAACACAAACGAGGACCTCCCATGGGGCTACCATCAGCAAAGAGGTTAGTCATGACCCGAAAAGAAACAGAGTTAAGTTCTTCAACTCATGAGTTGTACTTGAGAAAAGATAACAGTTGCTCCAACGTTCCGCCTTTTGAACCATTAGCAATCAGACCAAGAATTTTTTGAATGGAGAGTGGGGACAATACCATGTTGGTATTGGACTTGTTGCCTTTAATGACATAATTGAAGAATACCTGTTTTGCAATATTCAAAGAAACATCTGTCTGCTTTACAATCGATTTCGAGAAAGCTACATTGAACAAATAACTATATTACTGCTCTCTTGGACTTGAGCTCTTGGAATGGAGTAAATAAATTGAGCAGAATACTAATAAGGCGTGTGTTAAGTAAGAGTCCTAATTGCTTCTTTTTTTCCCTACTTTATTAAGATATATGCATTAATTTAGTGTCTCGACATAATTGGAACTTTTTTTTCTTTTACTTGAAGGAAAAGTAATATATTACCGTATTTCTTTTCCTAAATAAAGGAAAGAGTTCTGTGATTTTTTCATATATATGAATTTTCTCTTTCTTGAAAGAAATATCTTAGAACGAGTTTGATTGAATCACGTTTGGTTCTATTACTAAATTGAAGATGGAATGGGTGATGAGCAAGGTCATGACAGAGTTGAATGTCTTACTTAAAAACAAAACTTATTTTCCACTTATGAAGACTTGAACACTATCTTTCTACAGGCGAAGGAAGATACCATATCCTATTTGTTTGGGTGTTTGTTCAAAGTTTTCAATAATTTTGACAATGAGGAGATAGAAAGCTAAGTTCTGAGATTGAAACACGTTGCTAGACTTCTAATTATTGCCAACCACAGAACTACCAAAGTTAACCAAAGAAAGAGTTATCATGGAATCAAGTCCGAACCATAGTAGTTTATAATTTCCTAGATGGTAATAACTCAACTTAGTTTACTCAGCACATCACTATATGGGTGTCATTAGTTTGATAGGTAAAACATGCGAAATGAATTACTGAGGTAAATTAAGTACATTGAGACTTTTAATTACTTTTAAACTCTGTATATATCAAACACAAACAAATTAAGCATAAATTATTAAGATGACAGAGATATTAACAAAGTCTCATTGTAAGAGTACATATAGTTACAAAAAGTTAGAAAACTGGTTATTTAGATTCAACACTCAACATTATCATTATAGATGATAAATATATCTATCACCCTCTCCAAATATAATGTCTCACGAGGCTAATTCTATTATGTAATCAATACTGAAGAATTGTGTATATTCCATTGCGTTTGGTGTACATTATATACAAGTATCTAGGAGTCTATGAAAGGAAAGAAAAGATTCTAAGGATTTCCCTATGATTCAGTCGACTATAAATGGTAAGTGAGTATTCTCTAGAATATTCTCTTACACTCCCCTCAAGCTGGAGCATAGATTATTAATCATGCCCAGCTTGCTACACAAATAATGAACTCGAGCTCCATTCAGTGCCTTTGTAAATAAATCTGCTGGCTGTTCTCCTGTCCGTACATAGCCTGTAGAAATCAAATTTTCCTCAATCTTCTCGCGAATAAAGTGACAATCTACTTCAATTTGTTCTGTTCTCTCATGATTACTGGATTTGAAGCAATATGCAGGGCAGCTTGATTATCACACCATAATTTTGCTGGTGTCCGATACTTTAACCCAATTTCAGCCAGAAGGTGATGTATCCACATAATCTCGCATGTGGACTGTGCTATAACTCTATACTCGGATTCTGCACTGGACTGTGATACAACATTTTGCTTCTTACTCCTCCACGATACTAGATTTTCACCGACAAAGACACAATAGCCAGTAATAGACCTTCTATCAGTCTTAGATCCAGCCCAATTTACATCGGCAAAATATTCAATGTGAGAGTGCCCATGATTGCTATATAATATGCCGAGTCCAGGAGCTCCCTTTAAATAACATAGAATTTGTTCCAAAGCTGCCCAATGTTTAACTGTAGGTGCTGACATGAACTAGCTGACGACACTCACCGCAAAAGCAATATCCGGACGAGTTACAGTAAGATAGTTTAATTTCCCAACTAATCTCCTGTATCTCCCTGGATCATCAAAAAGATCACCATCGTCTTTCATAAGATGCATATTAGGAACCATCGGGGTACTACATGGCTTGGCGGCCAACTTTCCAGTTTCAGTAAGCAAATCAAGAATATATTCTCTGAGACAAAAAGATCCCTTTCTTGCTTCTATTTACCTCTATACCCAGGAAGTATTTCAATTCCTTCGTATGAAACTTAATATGCAAAAAGGACTTGAGAGAACAAATTCCTGCAAAATCGCTTCCAGTGATGACAATATCATCAACATACACAACAAGGAGAATAAGGCCACCTCCTGATCTTCTGTAAAAGACGGAGTGGTCACAGTGACTTCTTTTCAGCCCAAACTCTCGGACTACCTTACTAAATTTTTCAAACCATGCACGAGGACTCTACTTCAGGCCGTACAAAGACTTCTTTAGATGACAGACTTTCCCATACTCCCCCTGAGCAACAAAACCAGGTGGTTGCTCCATATATACCTCTTCATAGAGATCACCATGTAGGAACGCATTCTTAATATCTAGCTGATGTAAAGGCCAATTTTCAGAAGCAGCTAGAGAAATGAACAAGCGAACAGAGGTGAGTTTAGCAACCAGGGAGAAGGTATCTGAATAGTCCACCCCATAGGTTTGAGCGTACCCTTTAGCTACAAGTCTGGCCTTCAGTCGTGCCACATAACCATCAGGATTGACTTTGACAGTAAAGACCCACTTGCATCCTACAACTTTCTTTCCTCTCGGTAAATCCACCAATTTCCAAGTCTGGTTCTCCTCTAAAGCATGTATTTCTTCAAGCATAGCAACAGACCATCCAGGATGAGCTAGAGCTTCCTTCACTATTTAGGGAACAGTTATGGAGTCTAGAGAAGCAACCAAAGATCTAGAGGCAGGAGATAACTGGGCATATGAAACAAAGTTAGCAATAGAATATGTGGATTGACAAGTACGTGTACCTTTGCGAAGGGCAATCGGAAGATCAAGGTCATCTGAGGGCTCAGGTGAAGGAGTATCTGTTGACGAAGTAACTGGTGCAGGACATGTATCATTGGTCTTATGCCTTCTCGAGTACACGTGAACAATTGCTGGTGCAGATGGAGCGGGGGCAGAAGACTCAATATTCGGTTGGGGCTCAATAGAAGGATCAGGAGATGTATGAGAGACCTCATCTGAATTTTCTGACACAACATCAGCAATCTGGTAGACTAACCGTTCATCATCCTCCCCCCTGACTTGTAGAGGTCGGAGGTGCAAAGTAGAACGGAACAACTTCTGAAAAACACATCAGTGGACACAAAATACCTAGCAAGTGCAGTAGAGTAACAACGATACCTCTTCTGAACTTGAGAGTAACCCAAGAAAACACACTTCAAGGCCTTTAGATCCAACTTGGTCACGGATGGTCGAACATCCCGAACATAGCACGTGCTTCCAAATACCTTAAGCTCCACAAGGTATAGGGACTTTTTTGGGAACAAAACATTATATGGAATACCAACATCAAGCAAAGTAGAATGCATACGATTAATCAGAAAACACGATGTAGAGACTGCATCAGCCCAAAACGGCTTAGGAACCTTCATTTGGAACAAAGTGCTCGAGCTGTCTAAAGAAGATGCATGTTCTTTCTCTCAGCAACCCCATTTTAAGAGGATGTATCAACACATGACGACTGGTGGATGATTCCATGTTGTTTCATGTAAGACTAAAAGGATTCTGACATGTACTTTTTAGCATTGTCACTTCTAAGTATGTGTACAGTTGAATTAAATTGAGTTTTAACTTCAGCACAAAATGCACAAAAATGAGAAAGCACTTCAGAACGATTTTTTATAAAATAAATCCACGTCATTCGGGAAAAATCATCCACAAAAGTAACAAAATACTTAAATCCCATTTTTGACACAACTGGACATGGTCCCCAAACATCAGAATGAACTAATTCAAAAGCAAAGTCAGCTCGTTTATTAATTCTAGGACTTAACGGGCTGCGATGATGTTTTGCAAACCGACAAGACTCACAGTCTAACGAAGAAACATGTCGAAACTGAGGACACAACTTCTTCAAAGTAGGCAGAGAAGGATGTCTCAACCGACAATGTGCTTCGAATGGAGTCACGACACTAGAGGATGCAACAGACCGAGAAACCCAGTTATCAAGTATGTAGAGACCATCAGATACATGTCATTTACCAATAATCTGCTTCGTCACGAGATCCTGAAACAAACAATGATCAGGGAAGAAAGAGATGCAACAATTTAGATATTTTGTAAGTCTACTCACGGAAATTAAATTAAAGACAAATTTTGGTAGATTTAAGACTGATGACAAGGTAATCGATGAGGTTGGTTTAACTGTTCCAGAACCCACAGTATTGTAAGTTGATCCATCAGCTATGGTCACAAAAGAGGGTGATCTGTGGGGGCGAAAGCTAGCAAAGGTATTAGGGTTACCTGTCATATGATCTGAGGCACCAGAATCAATCACCCATTTACTTGAGGCAGAACTAAGACATGCTTTACCTGACTCCTTCAATGATTCCTGATATTGAGAGAATTTAGCAAAATCCTCAGCCGATATAAAAACAGATCCATAAGAATATTGACTAGGGGCAGCTATAACATTAGCCTTCCCTCGAGGACCAGCCTGATTGCGAGCCTTCAATTTCTTCCACTTCCAGTGGCCGGTCTCATGGCAATAGTGGCAAACATCTTTGCCTGTGTCAGGATTATTTTTTTCTACCTTGTTCTCGAACTTTCTTCCTGTGTTAGCTCCTCTTCCCTTAGCAACAAGAATATTCTGTTGAGCAGATGATGTATTATCTGTGCATAGTACCATGCTGAAAATATCTTTAAGAGAAGTAATCTCAGAGCTAGAAAGAATATGAGATTTAGCTGTCTCAAATTTAGAAGGAAGTCCTACTAAGAAACTCATTATGGCCATCTGTTCTCTCTTCTTTTTGTTGCACCTTGATATCCGTACTAAATCGCAGAAGCATATTCAACTCCTCATAAGTTTTCTTGAAATCCATGAAATAAGCGGTGAGAGATTTGTCACCTTTCTCAGCACGATAAAAGGTCTTGCATACATCAAAAATCCGGGAGACATCCTCCTTGCCAGAGTATAAAAACTCTAGATAATCCATCAATTCTTTAACAAATTCACAGTGACTAGTTAAACCGACAATTTCACTATCAATAGAATTTCTTATTTGCAACGAGCATCATCTCTCAGCCAAACGTGTTTAGTTTCATCACTTGGAGGTTCTTTAGTCAAATGATTATCTTTATCCACACTATGCAAATAAACCCTAATAGTTTTACTCCATTCCAAATAATTAGATCCGGTCAATTTATGTTCAGTAATTCTAGACATGGTTGGAACTAATTCACTGACAACAACCTTAGTGTCTTTAGAGCCATTATTTCAATTCTTACAAATCAGATTCTCAAAACCAAACAAGAATTCCAACAACTTAAACAAGTATCCAAAGAATCACAGAAACAAACAAGTATTTCAGAGGAAGAAACAGATCTGACCGTGACAGACGAACCAAGAAATCAGTGAAAGACGAGCGGAAGTAATCAAATCTGGCCAAGAAATCCAAAGTCTGAAGATCAGAATCACCAAATGGGTCAGCCGGAAATGGCAGTGCGACCCCTGAGGAAAATTCGGCTGCAGTTCGACTCCACACGCGCCTTGTCGGAAAACTGACGCACCGGTGACTACGTCCACGCGCCGGCCAAAACTCACCAGAAATATTCTATCCCGGTTGGAATCCTCCACTGAGTCTTACTGTGGTGGAAGTGAGACAAACGGTCACTCCGAAGTGTGACCCCAAAGAATCAGTGAACTAAAGCCATAATGAAATTAGGAACAACTGAATATTAGACCGAGCTTTAGGGCTCTGATACCATGTAATAAATACTGAAGAATTGTGTATATTCCATTGTGTTTGGTGTACATTATATACATGTATCTAGGAGTCTATGAAAGGAAAGAAAAAGATTCTAAGGATTTCCCTATGATTCAGTCGATTATAGATGGTAAGTGAGTATTCTCCAGAATATTCTCCAATATTCTCTTACATATTCTTCACGCAATAATGTGAATTTAGAGATTCACGTCGCTTTCTTTCTTTCCAAACTCATCTTCGTGTCTTCTATGGGCTAACCAGCTTGAGGGTTCATCACACTCCCCATGAACAAAACCACACCAGTAGCTTCATCTCTTATAAGAAATAGGAACGGATGGTCCGCAACAAAATTTATTTCCTTTGGAATTTTCAAGCACATGTTAACTATTTTTCTTGCAGTAACAGCAGCAGCTTCGGTTCCTTCCTCATTCACCTCAATGAAGGACTTGTGAAAAATCTCTGAAACAAACAGTTCCTCAGCTAGAGGGGAATCCACCATCTCAGTGAGACCACCTTCAGAGAAAGGCAATGTGAGGCCAAGTCCTTTTAGAACCTTAGAAGCTATCTCTGAAGCAAACAATTTCGTAGCTAGAGGGGAATCCACCATCTTAGAGAAAGGAAATGTGAGGCCAAGTCCCTTTAGAACATTAGAAGCTTTGAACTCAAAAGTTATTTTGAATTTAGGGATAAGAAACTTGGGTGCTTTAACTTTTACAGATGGAACATGGTTATTTAAAAATCCCAGTTTTGAGCTGATTTTGCGCACTAAAGCAGGCAATCCATCATGTGCATCTGGGAGAATAATAGACATCGAAAAACGAGGTGCATATGTTCCCTGTTTATAGAGAATCCTCAACACTTTAAAGCCATTGAAGGCTGCTATGTATTGCTTTTTCTTGCTAGTCATGAATGGTGCTCGAATAGGGCGTCCATTGTGGAGATGAAATTCATGGTCTTTTATTTCTGAAGCATCGAACTTCTTATTCCATGCTCCTTTAAAATATAGTGCATTGGCCAAGATTAGCCTTGTCCTCTCGTCAACTTCTTCAGGGGGAAATATCTCTTCGATGAGACCATTTGTCTTCAATTTAGCCCACTGATTGACTTGATCGGCAACCTCAGCAGCCTTGATCAATTAGCAAGACAAACAAAGAATAATAGAATTAGCACGTATATGCTTCATCCAACAGTTTATTTTTACTAATATAGCCACCAAATTGAGGTGGTAAAAAATGATGATCGTAAAGGCAATTGGTAAGTGAGAAGTTGGGTGATTTAAAGGGTAGTTAACCACTAATAGAGATCGGGCATAGATATGCAGATGAGGCCAAAAATGAGCTTAGCACTACTCCATATCCAGGTGAAGATTGAACCTTTTAGGCTTATTTATGAGAACTCGATAGATATTGAGTCTGCCTCTCTAACCTATTCTATTTAAGTACTATTCTTATGTATCTGTCTATGTCAGGGAATGACTTGCACCTAACCCACGCACCAGGAACTGGACTCTTACCACTAAGCCAAACCCATGCGGCACTCCTCTAAATATAAGATAAGACATAAATAAATTTACTTCTTATTTTTTGCTTGCTTATCAAATAATTTATGGACTGGTTTCAATAGTTGACATACTTTTGTACTTCTTTAGGCTACAATATTAAAGGGAAAACAATAAAGGGTTTCAACAGTTGATAAATTAACTAAAGGGACTAACCTTGTGTTGAAAATCAACGGACTCTGTATTATCTTTGTAAGCATTATCCACAACCTCATTGAAAGAATGCTTAAGAGGCAGTGATTGGTCAATCCAAACACCATTTGCAATCGATAAATTCGGACCTCCATTGGGGCAGCCATCAACAAACACAACATTGACAAAATGAGAATAAAGAGAATTGAGTTCATCAACAGATTTGGACTTGAGGAAACGGAGCAGCTGATCCTGAGTTGATCCCTTATGTTATAATCTAAGCACCTCCTAAAGACACTCGAAGGGGGGAGGGGTTGAATAGTGTCTATCGATTTTCGTTTCAAGAACCTGGTTCTTCAGTGTTAAGATCCCAGTTTTTGACTTTGCAATTCTGCTGTTTCAAACACTGCAACTCACACCAAACACACACACAGAGAACACGAGGATTTTACGTGGAAAACTCCTTGCTCAAGGGAGAAAAACCACGACCCACACTCTGGGATTTGAGAACTATATCCACTAACACAACGAGCAAGTTTCTGATTACAAAACTCTGTAACTAAGGGGCTACACTCTAGACCCTAATCACTACTCAAAGCTAAACTCTAGCTTTACAAGCAATTTCTCACAAGTTCGCCTAATACATATGCTTCTACAATAAGCCAATAGGTAAAAACAATGAAAGCTCAAACTAAGACAACTTATAACTCAATAAGCATAGACAGAATATCTAGACTTAAACAACTCAAGCACGTATGTTGTCTTCTTCAGTTAACTCACGTAGAAAGATACTGGATCGCCTTTATATGCTCTCAACTCTCTGTTTGTGAATAACTGATTTACGGCTGCATCGACTACTTGTATTTATACGGGCCTTGCAACCCTAGTTGAGTCCTACAAGGAATCCTTGTAATTATGGTAAGACCGGATTCCTAGTAACTCTTTTCCTTGTTGAAGTCCAACTATTATTCACACTTCGAAGACACAGCCTGGGCACCGCCTCTTTTAGTCTGACTAGGATGCGTATTCATTCACGCGCCACTATTTCTAGTTCCGCAGGGATTTGCAACCCGCACCTCTTTTCGATCAGTCGTGCCCTTATATTCAAGGACTAGGTTCTTCTCTAAGACCACTGAGTCCTTCACGTTTGTCATTCTTCAAAACCAGCACTCAACAAATTCTCCCTTTTTGATGATGACAAACACACGTTGCCAAAGAACCTGAATAGACAAAATTCCCAAAAACATAGAAACAAAAAGTAACGTTCAAGAAAAGTTAAACACAGATGAATTAGGTCACAAACACCCCAACATCTTCTTTCCCCTTTTGGCATCATCGAAAAGATTCAAATTCCTGCATGAACCTGTTAATACTATCCAGTCTAGAGCACAAGGCAACAAGTCAGTAAAAATAGATACACAGAAGTGAGAGTAAGGGCCCAACAAGATCCAAATACTCTAAAGCAAACAGTCATAAGCATAAGGAAATTTAAAACCATTATCCAGGGTGTGACAGCAGTACAACCCTATCAATTAGTACACAACTAAAAATAAATAAATTTTCTGAAACAACCAACACATGTGCATGAGAGAATGGAATGAATTAACAACATTTAGGAGAAAGGACAGGAGGATAGGACAGGAGGACTCAGGGCTGAAGGTTGAAGTGTTTGACAAGTGCCTCAAGATGCTTTGTATTTTTGGCCCTTTCCATCACCAGCTGGGCCTCATACTTGTGGTAGTCTATCTTCAAACGATCAATTTCTTGATCCTTCAACTTCATTTGTCTGTGGAACGCTGCATTTTCTGTATTCACTTCAAGAACATGACTTTCCAGCTCCTTCACAGCATCAATGGCCTCCTCAGGTCTATAGTCCTCACTCTCCTCAGCTTGCTCTTGCTTGACCTGCATAGGTTTCTTAGAAGCTCTCCTCTCCTTGAAGAAGTCACAATTTTTAAGCACATTGTACCCAAACATCTGATGAATGGTTGGCTTCTTCCCAGCTTCCAGGGGAACCCCAAAATGCTCAAGTACTTGCTGGAGGATATAGGAGTGCACTAAGGAATGTGGCTTCTGATCAGTGTCTGCAATCCTCTTAATGTGTCTGATAATTAGCCCAGGTAAGTTGATTCTTACCCCCTATCCAGCAAGTCCATATAGGTCATGTCTAGAGCACTAGCTTCACTGTTTCTTTTCTCCTCTAGGCAGAAGGAACCTGTGCACAAACTCAAACAACAACTGGTGTGCTGGTTCCATCTCCTTCTTATCGACCTTCATTTCCTTCCTTAGCTTGGGTTTTCCTGAGAATTTCTTGACCACACTCAGAGGGGTCACTCCATCAGTCCTCTTGGGCCACTTCAATTTTATATACTTGCAATAACCTTCAGCATGTATGTGAAGAATCACTCCAAGCTCAGGTCTCCCAAATTCTATCTCAACTCCCTTCACAGTGGTAAACACTCTCCTGGAATTGACTCTGCAGTTGGTATAGAACTCCCTGATCTCATCGACAAACAACAACCTTTCTTTGTTAGAAAACAAACCAACCCATACTTGGTCACCAATCATTCTCAACAATGGTTTCATGTGGTGTTCCTTCTTATCATGCAAGATGCTTCCAGGCAGCACCTGATGCTTTGAAAAGAAAGCCACTCTGTCAACTTCTTCTTCAGAACCTCTCCTTCTCTTCCTATTCTCAGCTTCACTATCTGTCTCAGAGTCACTTGACTCTGCATAACTACCAGCCTCGTCACTCTCTTCCTCTATCTTCTCAGTTCTCTTTTCTTCCACCTTTTTCTTTACCTCTCTGTCTCTTACATGTGAAATTGTTCTTTCCAACTTTCCTACCTTCTCCAGCTGTTGCTTTAAGGCAGACCTAGTGCCAACTCTCCGGGCAGTAGGCTCAACAACAGGCTTATCTCCACTATCTTCACTTGATTCATCAACCAATTTACTTTTTGACACTTGTTTTCCCCCTTTCACCAATCTTCTCATCTTTTCCGGCTCTACTCTGTTTTCCTTGACAGATACTACCTCTTCTTCTTCTTCCTCACAACCCAGTCTCTCATCATCCTCACCAAACTTTCTTTTCCTCTTTGATTCTTCTGATTTCTTGGTAACCCTTTCACTTTCATCTTTTTCTTTCACAACCTCTTCATTTTTCTCTTCTTCTGAATCTGTCCAATTTAGTTCTGCATCATCAGCTTCAGTAGGATCTGGGCAATAGACAGGCTCTTGACCCAAATCCTGTGAAGCCTCAGCAAGTCTAGGTCCTCCAACAGATGGACCTTTAAGGACAGATGCTCCTTCATTCTCCTCAACACCCACAACATTTGTACTTGGTTCATTTATCCTTTCCTTAAGGGACTCACTACGATCTTGTTCCCTTAATTGTTCTATCACTCTCTCCGCTACATCCAACTCCACATCATTCTTTTCTACTAAAGGCACATGCAAGCTTTCCCTAAGTTCTTCCTGAACACACTTTTGCCCTGTTTCAACTAGGTTCCCCCTATCTGCTTTGTCATCAGACTCTACTACTCCTATAATTTCATCTAGTCCTGTTACTAGGGTTTCAGTATCCGTCGTACCAGAGGTTTTTATTTCTTCTAAACCAACAGGAATAAATATAATAGGATCAGGGATTACCTCAGAAAGTGGTTCCGATGAACTTGGTGCAATGGGCATAGCAGACAAGGCTCTTGACATCATCTTCTTGACCAATTTCTTGTCGCCCTTTTGGAGAAATTTTGTCCTGGCCTTAGCAATTCTTTGTGCGAGGGTGGATGGGGGTGGTTTTGCGGATGATTTCTTGATAGCCTTTGTGGGTGAAGCGGATGAAGATTGTACTTGAGACATGATGAAGCTTTAGTAAGTTTTTGACTGAGATTTCAAGAATTTTTTTTCAGTTTCGAGTCTTTGAGAGAGAATGCAGATTTGAAGAGGCGATGTAGTTGAGTGTGTGAGTTTTCGTATGTATTGACGAAGGGAAAGGGTTTTGGTGATTAGACAGACCATAGGGAAGACAAAGAAATGATGAGATAGAAGAGAAAAAGCAGCCTTTTTGAAATTTTTGAAAATCGGGAAGGGTTATGGATTTGACAGTTTTGGACTTATTTAATTTTGTCTTTTCGAGTAGTGGGGTCCTAAGCAAGCCAAATAGAATTTTATTCCAAAAAGGAATGTGTTCCTATAATTTCGGACAGTTATAGGAACATGGAAGATCTCCTTTGACACACGTATAATTGACAATTTAATTTCAGTTATGACTTTTATCATGCAGGGTAGTGTGACTGTACCTGGACATGATTCCTCATGCTTCAGTCGGTTCCTTCTTAGTACATATTGGATTCTTCATGGGATCACATTATCCTCACCTAGTGCTTAATGGCTGAATAAGTATACTTGATAAAGTACAAATTTATACTGAACAGTAATAACAAAGTTTTACTCACGGAAAATTAAATAACTTAACTAACCAATCATTGAGGGACCACCTGCTGAGTCATCTGTGTATTTTGGTCATCCCTAATTCTAACCTATTCCTCTCAAACTGTACCTTGTTCAATGCTTTGGTAAATATGTCAGCAATTTGGTCTTCAGTCCTGCAAGAATTCATAGTAATCAGACCCTTTTCTACATTATCTCTAAGGAAATGGTGTCTAATATCAATATGCTTGGTTCTTTTGTGTTGGACTGGGTTCTTGGCAATATTCACCGCACTTGTGGTATCACATAAAATTGGCACTGCTCCACATTTGATACCAAAATCCTCCAACTGTTGTTTATCCATAGCAGTTGTGAGCAACATGATGCAGCTGCTACATACTCAGCTTCCGCAGTAGACAAGGCAACTGAGTTTTGCTTCTTTGTAGCCCAAGAGACCAAACAAGGATCAAGAAAGTGTGCCATTCCCGAAGTGCTTTTTCTATCCACCAAATATCCTGCATAATCTGCATCAGCAAAACCAATTAGTTCAAAAGTACCTCACCTTGGGTACCAAAGACAAAGGTCCTGAGTTCTTTTCAAGTATCTCAGGATCCTTTTCACAGCTGTCAGATGTGACTCCTTGGGCTTGGACTGAAATCTAGCACAAAGTCCCACACTGTATACTATATCAGGTCGACTAGCTGTGAGGTAGAGAAGTGAACCTATAATTCCTCTATATTTTGTCTCGTTTGTTGAAGGACCAAGTCCATCCAGATCCAGATTGGTTCCAGGAGCAATGAGCGTAGTCATTTCTTTTGCTCCTTCCATGTCAAATTTCTTCAGAAGTTCCTTGACATATTTTTGCTGATGAATCATAGTTCCTTCAGGCATTTGCTTTATCTGCAACCCAAGGAAGAAAATTAGTTCACCCATCATACTCATTTCAAATTCACTTCCCATCAGATCAGCAAACCCTTTGCATAGCTCCTCATTAGTGGCTCCAAAGATGATATCATCGACATACACTTGAACCACCAATAGATCCTTTCCTTTCTTCTTGAGGAATAGTGTGTTGTCAATCTTTCCTCTCGAGAAACCATTCTTCAGCAGGAATCCTAAGAGTCTTTCATACCAGGCTCTAAGAGCTTGCTTCAATCCATAGAGAGCCTTGTCTAGTTTGTAAACATGATCAGGAAATTCATTGTTTACAAAGCCTGGTGGCTGTATCACAAAGACCTCTTCATTCAAGTAGCTATTCAGGAAGGCGCTCTTTACATCCATCTGATATAGCGTGAACTCCATGTATGTAGCAAAGGCAATCAACATTCTGATGGCCTCCATCCTTGCAACTGGTGCAAAAGTTTCATCATAGTCTATTCCTTCTTCCTGACTGTAACCTTGAACTACTAGCCTTGCCTTGTTCCTTGTCACTATGCCATGCTCATCCAGTTTGTTCCTAAACACCCATTTTGTTCCAATAATTGACCTATCCTTCGGCTTAGGAACTAGGTGCCACACTTTGCTTCTTTCGAATTGATGAAGTTCCTCCTGCATGGCTAGAATCCAGTCTGGATCTTCCAGAGCTTCTTTTACATTCTTTGGTTCCAATGATGAGAGGAAAGCAAAGAATGCACAGAAGTTCTTCAAGGCTGACCTGGTCATAATTCCTGTATCAAGTTCAGATAAGACATTCTCCAAGGGGTGAGAGCTTTAATGTTTCCATGGCCTGAGTTGAGTATGTCTGGAAGAACCTGCAGCATTATCTTGGAGGGGTTCTTCCCGACTTGCTGGATCATCGGCTTCGTCTGATGTTCCTCCTGTCAAGTTGACTCCTTGTTCTAGTGTGCTCGAATTTTCACCTGATGTCTCCTTGTCTTCTGAGTCTTCCAGTTCATCTACACCTTCTTCCTGACTTAAGCCAATCACTTGATCATCTGCCTCAGTCTCCCCCAATGCCTTATCAGATTCATCAAATACAACATGCATACTTTCTTCCACTGTGTTCTTTTGTTAAACACTTTGTATGCTTTGCTTTGAGTGGAATAACTAAGGAATATTGCTTCATCACTCCTAGCATCAAACTTCCCAAGGGTTCCTAGCCATTGTTGTGAACAAAACACTTACACCCAAAGGGTCTCAGGTGAGCAATATTTGGTTTTCTTCCTCTGAGTAGCTCATATGGAGCCTTGTCAAGAATTGCTCTGATGGAACATATATTCAGCAGATAGCACGCAGTGTTTATTGCTTCAGCCCAGAAGTTTCTTGCAAGCCCACTCGACAGCAACATAGTTCTTGCCATATCCTCCAGGGACCTGTTCTTCCTTTCAACTACACCATTTTGTTGGGGAGTTCTTGGTGAAGAAAAGTTAAGATCTATGCTGTTCTTTGCACAATACTCAGAAAATTTTGAGTTTTCAAACTCAGTTCCATGATCAGATCTGATGCTGATGAGTTCTAGACTTAACCTTTTCTGCACTACACCAGCCCAGTCTTTAAAGCTGTCAAAAGCTTCATCTTTAGAAGCCAAGAACAAGGTCCATGTGTACCTAGAGTAGTCATCAACGATTACAAACATGAATCTCTTTCCTCCTCTACTTCTGACTCTCATAGGTCCACACAGATCCATATGCAGTAGCTCCAATGGCTTAGATGTCCTTGCAACCTTTTTGGATTTGAAGGATGATTTCACATGCTTCCCCCTCACACACGCATCACATATTTTTATGTTTTCAAATCTCTTGCCTGGTAATCCACGAACCAGCTCCTTAGATACAAGCTTGTTTAGTTGTGAGAGACTTGCATGGCCCATCCTTTTATGCCACAACTGAGAGTCACTCCCTTGGACATTCAAGCACGTTAAGTTGTTTTCAGGTAATGACTTCAGCGAAGCTTTGTATACATTGTTCACCCTCTTTCCTTCCATAACAATTTCTCCACTATGTAGATTTTTCACGACACATCCTACAGATGAGAAACTCACTTCATTTCCTCTATCACATAGTTGGGAGATGCTCAGCAGGTTGTGTCTGAGACTATCAACACAGTAAACATTTTCAATTGCATGATCCAGAGTTCTCCCAATCTTTCTAATTCCCACGATTTGACCACTTTTACCTCCTCCGAAGGCCACACTGCCTCCTTGAAATGCTGCGAGTGAGAGAAAGTTTCTTCTGTCTCCTGTCATATGCCTTGAACAACCGCTATCAAGTATCCAGCTTGGGTTGTTCTCCCTCAATCCAACCTACAAAACAGATTAGAGGTTATTCTTAGGAACCTAGACAAGCTTGGGTCCCTTCTTACGAGAAAATGGATAAATCAAATCCTGTCTAGCCCATCTAGGTAGAACACTTCTTTTATTCTTGGTCTTTGCCTTGCTAGCGTTCATGCACTTTTGTTTGAAGTGTCCAGTTTCACCACAAAAGGTGCACAACGTGTTGCAAGGCAACCCCACATACTTGCTCTTAGGATTATATGGAGGCAATGGTTTCTTGAATCCTAGCCCTTGTTTTCCTTTATTTTGATTCTCAAGAACCCAGTTCATTGCCTCCGATGATTTATTCCATTTAGTTAATCTGGTAAGCTCAAATTCAGATTTTTCCACCTTTTGATTTAAAATCATGTTCTTTTCAGTTTCCTGATACAGAATCTCATTGGCTCTTTTCAGTTCATTTTCCAGAAAGGTTTGAACTTCACTTATTACTTGCTTACCATTTACACTCTCTCTTAACTGATTGCAATCCAATTCTAGTTCAGTGATCTTGGAGTTTGACACAAGAGTTTGCCCCTTTAAGATGGCATTGATTTCTTCCAGTTCAATGTTTTGTTCTAGGAGGCTCTTGTGCTTGGTTCTGAGATCACTTAACTCTTCAGTTAATTTATCCTTTTCAATTTTTTCTTTTTCATAACCCTCAATCAAGGTGGCAGTGATTAGAATCAAATTTTCAGAAGAGTATGTATGCAAAGTTTCCTTAAGATCAGATAGACATACCTCTGCTGAATGAGCTGCTTCAGCTCCGTCAGTTGCCATAAGGGCGGAGTCCTTCTTTTGGTTGTCATCTGTGTACAACTCCTTCAGCCTTTCCCAGACTTTCTTGGCAGACTTGCATTCGAGTATCCTTGCAAGCACATCATAGGTAAGTCCTCTCCTCAGGTACCATTCAGCCTTGGAATTTTCTTGTAGCCAGTTTAGATCTTGAGGATCTAGTTCCTTCACCTTTTTTGGAACTAAGACTCCATTTGCTGCTCTTTTCACAGGGATATGAGGTCCTCTCTTCACGATCAGCCACAGACTATAATCAGTTGCTTGCAGGAAAACTTTCATCCGTTTCTTCCAGCTCTTATAATTAGTCCCATTAAACACAGGTGGCCTAAATAGATCTCTCCCTTCTTTGAATTCTCGAGGGTTTTCTTCATCAGAACTGATGTCTGTCATACCCATTAGTGCTAGTGGTGAATCATCTTCGGATTCCTTTTCATGATCAGATTCACTGTCAGTTGGTCCCCATGTGGCGTAGAAACTTCCTTCTTCTTTCTCCTTTCTGCTCTGAAGTTTGGAGGCCGTCTTGACTTCTTCTTATCTTTGTCATTTTCCTTTGACGTCTCCTTCTCCTTTTCCTTAGATGCTCTGTTTTTCATCCACTCTATTTCCCACATAGGACAATCCATGACGGTGTGATCCTTTTTGAAACACTTAAAGCATCCTGAGTAATCCGAACTGTCAACTATGTTCTTTCTGCCAGAATTCTCCTTGCCACTTATTTTGAACCCCTTGAATCTACCCAAGTTAAGCTTCTGTCTTAGAGCACTCACCATTGCTGCTTCAACTGATTGTAGATCAACGTATTCATCAGTTTCCTCAGTTGCTTCAAGCGCAAGGGTCTTGTCCTTCTTTGCAGCTGGTTTAGCTTTTGAGTCCTTCATCATTTCATGAGTTTTCAAGCTACCAACCAGTTCTTCAAGTTTGTTGGATCTTAGAGGTTTGGATTCAATGATGGCAGTCATCTTAGGTTCCCATGCTTCAGGAAGCATATTCAGAATCTTATCAACCATCTCTACTTCAGGAAATTCCATATCCAGGGATCTCATCTCATTAGTAATGATGGTCAACCTGGTCATCATATCCTGAATTGATTCCTTTTCACCCATAGAGAACAGTTCAAATTGTCTCTTCAGCATTCTTCTCTTTGAGTCCTTTACTTCTGTGGTTCCTTCATGCGCAACCTGCAGAGCATCCTAGATTTCCTTAGCCGTCTTGTAAGATGATACTCTATTAAACTCCTCAGGACCAAGACCACAAATGACCAGACGTTTGGCTTTGTGATTCTTTTCAATCATCTTATAATCCGTCTAATTGAACTCCTCTTTCAGTTTAGGTTCTTGTTTGGCAGTAGCTCCTTCACCAACTATTTTAGTGGGAATCAGGTTTCCTTCAGATACTATCAACCAGAGTTGATAGTCTTCAGCACATATGTAATTCTCCATCCTGTTCTTCCACCACACATAGTACTGCCCGTTAAACTGTGGGGGACTTTGAACTGACTGTCCTTCAGTGATAGTAGGTGGTGCACTCATGATTCTGATCCTTCTCAAGGTGTTAGCCTCACTCGAGAAGACCCGCTCTGATACCACTTGTGTTAATATAAGCACCTCCTAAAGACACTAGAAGGGGGGGTTGAATAGTGTCTACCGATTTTCGTTTCAAGAACCTGGTTCTTCAGTGTTAAGATCCCAGTTCTTGACTTTGCAATTCTGCTGTTTCAAACACTGCAACTCACACCAAACACACACACAGAGAACACTAGGATTTTACGTGGAAATTTTCTTGCTCAAGGGAGAAAAACCACGACCCACACTCTGGGATTTGAGAACTAAATCCACTAACACAACGAGCAAGTTTCTGATTACAAAACTCTGTAACCAAGGGGCTACACTCTAGACCCTAATCACTACTCAAAGCTAAACTCTAGCTTTACAAGCAATTTCTCACAAGTTCACCTAATACATATGCTTCTACAATAAGCCAATAGGTAAAAACAATGAAAGCTCAAACTAAGACAACTTACAACTCAATAAGCATAGACAGAATATCTAGACTTAAACAACTCAAGCACGCATGTTGTCTTCTTCAGTTAACTCACGTAGAAAGATACTGGATCGCCTTTATATGCTCTCAACTCTCTGTTTGTGAATAACTGATTTACGGCTGCATCGACTACTTGTATTTATATGGGCCTTGCAACCCTAGTTGAGTCCTACAAGGAATCTTTGTAACTATGGTAAGACCGGATTCCTAGTAACTCTTTTCCTTGTTGAAGTCCAACTCCTATTCACACTTCGAAGACACAGCCTGGGCACCGCCTCTTTTAGTCTGACTAGGATGTGTATTCATTCACGCGCCACTATTCCTAGTTCCGCAGGGATTTGCAATCCGCACCTCTTTTCGATCAGTCGTGCCCTTCTATTCAAGGACTAGGTTCTTCTCTAAGACCACTGAGTCCTTCACGTTTGTCATTCTTCAAAACCAGCACTCAACACCTTAGAGCCAGCAGCAATAAGGCCAAGAACTATTTGAATTGTGAGCGGAGAACACACCAGGTTGGAATCTTCTTTGGAGAAAACATGTTTAGCAAGCTTGAAAGAAACATCAGTCTGGTTGGTGATTGACTCCAGAGTTAAAATCTTAAATGGTCACTCAACTTTGACAAATTAACCACCAAAGTCACTTTACTTTGGTTGGTCCCAAAAAGGTCACTCAACTTAGGGAAAATATTTCCAAAAGTAATTCTGGCCGGTTTTTGCACCGTCACCCCACCGAAAATCTGATGTGGCTTTTTAAAATATGTTTACATACCTATAGGGCCCACTTTCTTTGCCATATAGGACTGTTTTTAATTATAGTTACTAGTTTTCTGGCACGTGCATTGCACGTGTATTCCTAATAATTAATATAAAAAATTATAAATATCTTATAATTAAGCATGTATAGTTGCTCGTAAATTAAAAAAAAATATATACAAATTTAAAGTACTGATATATCGAATTCTTTTCGATCGACATTTTTTGTTTATACAATACATAATCATACTAAAAATTACTTTTGTACGAAGGCCAGTAATTAATATTTGGACGATTTTAATCATACAAATTTTATAATATATCAAGTACGAAGGCCAAATAATAGTTTGCTATACCCGTAATTTCTAATTCATAATAAGAATTTGTCATTAGCACCAAAAAAAGGTACTAATATCAAGCTGAATACTTGATATATTATAAGATTTGCATGATTAAAATCGTTCAAAGATTATCTACTGGCCTTTGTATAATAGACAAATTTTATATTATATCAAGTATTCAGGATTTAGCTTGATATCAATAACTTTTCTTGATATTTTGTGCTAATGTCAAACTGTTATTATGCATTAGAAATTAGAAGTACGGAAAACAATTATTTTGCCTTCGTACTTGATGTATTATACAATTTGCATGATTAAAATCGTTCAAAAATTAATTACTGGCATTCGTACAATATTAATTTTTAGTGTGATTATATATTGCGTAAACAAGAAATATCGATCAAAAAAAGATTCGATATATCAATACTTTAAATTTATATATTTCCCTTAATTTACGAACAACTATACGCGCTTATCATAAGATATTTATAATTTTTTTATTAATTATTAAGAATACACGTGCAATGCACGTGCTAGAAAACTAGTAACTATAATAAAAAAAAATTCTACATGGCAAAGAAAGCGGGACCTACAAGTATGTAAAAATATTTTAAAAAGCCACGTCAGATTTTTGGTGGGTGACGGTGCAAAAAACCGGCCAGAATTACTTTTGGAGATATTTTTCCTAAGTTGAGTGACCATTTTGGGACCAACCAAAGTAAAGTGACCTTGGTGATTAATTTGCCAAAGTTGAGTGACTATTTGAGATTTTAACTCATTGACTCCCTGAGATCCATTTTTGAGTGCTATAATCAAGAAGATGACTTAGTGACGATAATGATGAAAAGGCTGAAAGCTTTGCAAGAATTTATATGCTAGTGTTACTTAACAAGGGGGGTTTTGAGTTTGAATTGATTCAGTAAAACCCCATCAGGGAAAATAGCTAATAAAGAATGTAAACATGATCTAATTATTTTCTGTAGATTGGAGGAACGAATCAATGAAGGGTACATGTAGCTTTGACTTTACATATGGAAAATGTCAAGATCATATATTCAACTGAAATTCTTTATTATTTGTACTATTGATGGAGACTTAGGAAGATCAGAGATGGAAACACATACACGAAGAACCAGTAACTATATATCTTTCTACAAGTAAAGCAAGATATTATATCCTATTTGTTTGGGTGTATGTTCGAAAATTTTAGTAATTAATTTTGATACAAAGTGATCGTGGAATCAATGTCCCTCCATATTCCGTTAGGATACAAATCGCAGGAACGCAAATACAACTTTTGTTTAGTATGTTAGTAATGAAAGATTGAGAACACAAATGTGACAATACTGCTTTCTGTTAATTTGCTACTATGCAAATACATCATACTGAGCTTGCTGGTAACATTTGTTTCCTTTTCTTCATTGTCCCAAAGTTGATTTCAGTTATCTGATTCAACAGCCTTCAATATTATCAATAGTAGCAAGAAAACTATGTTTACTCATTAGTAAGAGGGTGTCATTAGTTTGATAAATAAATTATGTGAAATGAATAAATGAGGTATGGGCATAATCAAAAATTAAATCTAGAGTTATCTGAACTCTTAATTATTTTTAAAGTATGTCTCATATCAACATACATAAACAAATTTAGCATAAGCAATATTATATGTGACAGATATATTAAGTAACAAGGTCTTATTGTTAGGGTACATAGTTAAAAAATATCTGTTGATATTTAGATACAACACTCATTTTTGTCCTTAGAGATGATAAATAGATCTATCATCCTCTGGAACTATAATCACCAAGCTGATTTAAAGCTTTCTGTTATCCATACAATAATGTGAATTCATAAATATTTCACATCACCTTCGTTCTTTGCGAACTCATTCTTCGGTTCCATGGGCTAACCAGCTAGAGGATTCATCACGCACCCCATGAACAGCACCACACCAGTTACTTCATCTCTTATAAGAAACAGGAACGGATGATCCGCAACAAAATCTATTTCCTTCTCAATTCTCAAGGACGTTGCCATTATTACCATTACAGTAACAGCTGCAGCCTCAGTTCCTTCCTCATTTACCTCAATGAATGACTTGTGAAAAACCTGTGAAACAGACAGGCTCTCCGGTAAAGGGGAATCAACCATCTCAGTGAGACCACCAGAGAAAGGTAACGTGAGGTCAAGTCCCTTTAGAATGTTGGAAGCTTCAAACCCAAAAGTTATCTTGAATTTAGGGATAAGAAACTTGCGTACTTTAACTTTTTCATATGGAACATGGTTCTTTAAAAATCCTGGCTCTAAACTGATTTTGTCCACTAAAGCAGGCAATCCATCATGTGCATCTGGGAGAATAAAATACATGGAGAAGCGACGCGTATCAGTGCCCTGTTTATAGTGAAGCCTCAGCACTTTAAAACCATTAAAGACTGCTATGTATTGCTTCTTCTTGCTAGTCATGAATGCTGTTTGAACAGGCCATCCACTGAGGAGATGGAATTCATGGTTTTTTGTTTCTAAGGCATTGAACTTCTCACTCCATGCTCCTTTAAAATATAGTGCATTGGCCAAGATCAGTCTTGTCATCTCGTCCACTGCTTCACGGGGAAGAATTTCTTCGATGAGATCATTTGTCTTCATTTTAGCCCACTGATTGACTTGATTGACAACCTCAGCAGCCTTAATCAATTAGCAAGAAAAACAAAGAATGATAGACAGCCTTGATCGAACATAAATGCTTCAGCCAACAGTTTCTTTTCAAAATAGCCAACAAAGGGAGATTGCAGTAAATAAGTGAGAATTTGGCTACTTTACAGTTTACATGGTAGGTGATCAACGACATAGGTATGTAGAAGTAAGGCCAAAACTGAGCTTATGAAACTTAGCATTCCTCCATATCCAGTAGAATATAGAAGCTTTTAGGCTTATTTATCAAAACTTGGCGGGAAATGAGTCCACCCCTCTACCTTTCTCTATTTAAGTACCAGGTTTTTGTCCGAGTCAGGCCCAACACACACATTAGGAACGTTGCTTTGACCACTAAACCAAAGCCTTGGGGAACTACCTACTATATATATGATAAGGCATACATAGATAATAGATTGCTCTTTCACTCTTTATTAAATAATTTTCCTTTTAATTCTTTCATTCTGTTTAAAATGCTAATATGAACTGGTCTAAACAGTAGGCATTATTATGTACTTGTTCGAAGCTAGAGTACCAAAAGGCCAAGCAATAAAGGGGTTTAACAATTACTGACAAATTAATAAAGGCCTAACCTTGTTCCGAAAATCAACAGACTCTGAAGCAGCGCTGTAAACATTATCCACAACTTGCTTGAAAGAATCCTTGAAAGGCAGTGATCGATCGATCCAAACACTATTAGCAACAGACAAACGCGGACCTCCGTTGCTGCTGCCATCAACAAACACAACATTGACAAGATAAGAATAAAGAGAGTTAAGTTCATCAATAGATTTGGACCTTAGGAAACAGAGAAGCTGATCCTGAGTTGGTCCCTTAGAGCCAGCAGCAATAAGGCCAAGAACTATTTGAATTGAGAGCGGAGAAAACACCATGTTGGAATCTTCTTTAACTTCTTTGGAGAAAACATGTTTAGCCAGCTTGAAAGAAACATCAGTCTGGTTGCTGATTGACTCACTGAGATCCATTTTTGAGTATAATGATCACAAAAAGTTGAAAGCTTCGCAAGAATTTATATACAAGTGTTACTTAACAAGTGGGCTTCTAAATTTGAATTGATTGAGTAAAATCAAATTTATAAAAAAAATGACGAATAAAGAAAGTACAACATGATCCTATATTTTAAAACAGATTGGTGTAACATATCAATGACGGGAACACGTAGCATTACTTTGCACATAGAAAAGTCAATAGCCTATATTCTACTAGGAGTTCTTTATTATTTGTACAATTGATGGAGAGTAAGGGAAGACCAGAAATGGAAGCACGTAGCAAAAACACTGAAATGACACGGAGAAGTAAAGCGTAGGATGTCCCAGCAAGAGCTCACATTGGAGTTAGTAAAAATTCAACAATATGTCATTTATTTATGATAGGCAGGGGCGGAGCTACACTATGCCGGAAAATTATACGTGTATGTAGAAAAAAATACTGTTTAATCTGGTTATATAACATATTTTGAACAACCATAGCATCAAAGGTTGCTGCAGCTCAACGGTATAGCGTGCTCAGGGATACTTAACGACATAGGTTCGAATCCCCACATCATCATTTTTATTTTCTATTTCAGAAAGAACAAGAAGTTCCCGTACCAAAATTCCAAGAAATAAAAACAACAAATTTACCTACAACTATTTTATAGGAGTAGTTTAGTTAAATATATGGTAGTTAGAATTTAAAATTTTAGGTGCACTTACATATCAAAAAAAAAAATTAACTTTTCTAAAGTTTGAACAACCTTGATAAGAGTCCTGACTACGCCACTGATGATAGGTATTTTTTTTAACCGAATACTTTCCCCTTACATGTCTATTTTTTGGGAAATCGAATAGATCATGTCAGTTATTTTTAGATATGAATAAAACTTGAATATTGTATGCATAAACCATGGTTGTTGTTAGAATAAAATGTGAATACTATAGTAATAAAAATGGAATACCATATGAATAAAAATTGAATATTGTATTTATAATAAATATGTCATATGTATAGATCCTGCATATCTTATATATAATACATAAATATTTGACTATTCACCGAAAATCGTGATTAATTATATGAACAATTTATATCTGATTTAAAAAAAATACATAAAAGCATAGTTATACAATATGCACGGCTTGATATGTATAAATTATGTATATTCTATATTTAAAGGTTCACATATCATTTAGTTGTGATTGAAGGTTACAAATATAGTATCAAAAATTTGTGGGAGTTATAGAAGACTTTTGGGATAACGTAGGAGTATTTTGTGTGATTACTCCACCCGAAATTATAATACTTTTTAGTATAAGTTATTTAAATATCAGATGGATATTAAAATGATACAAAAATCTTTCTTCTAAAAGTTCTCTTCGTGTGTAGATAGATATGGAAGATTAAAAATGTATATGGATAGGAGATATGTTGTGTTGTGATTTTTTAGGAGTGATATGCATTAATTATAGGATTTTTTTACACAAATATATAAATTTGACCACTTAATTACAAAAAACCAGCAATATTTTTCAAATTACAAGGTATAGCAATATTTTTTTAGCACAATTTACACCAATCAACACATTTCAATTTCATTTCTCCAAATTACAACATCTCACTTGCTTTCTCTTCCTCCATCACCCTACCCCACCCATCCCACCCCAGCGCCATTCACTCCACCCCAGATCCAATAGTTCCTCACCGTAGGAGTTCACCATTAAACTCGCTGCGTTTTTCGAGATCTGGTTTTCCGGCGAGTTTTCTGAGATCACAGATCTAGTTTTCCGGTGAGCTTTTTGAGATTGGATTTGTTCATGTGAAAGTTTATTATGAGTATCAGTGGTCGTTCATCAATGATAAATAACTTGGTATCAAAATTTTAAGAACGGCAGTAAAATGCCAGAATTCAGAAGCCGTAGTCACATCTATATCTTTCGAACAGCTAGAAATCCTCTCCGTGGAATCAAATCTGAATCCTAAAAATTGTTTGGACAACTGCATCTTCCAAAGGAACATTGCAATAACTACATCAAGGTATACTATGCAAACAAGAGAGCTTATGAATCGAGCCCAAACAAGAACACCCGATCTAAAGCTTACAACTTATAATAACTACACCAGATGAAGATGCAGCCAAACTGTTCCAAGAGAATACTATGGTCTCACATGGTGGTACTCTGTGGATGTTAAACAAATTCAGTGATATGTTAGCAGCATAGCAAAAACATGGATGGTAGAGTGCTTTTGGACTTATTTTAGCAATCCATATTCAATCATAACTTGTTGTATTGGATAAAAGCTGACTAGACTTGAAAAGGTAACACGTGTCCTCCACGTGGCACGGGCAGACATTTCAACGGACAGACATCCAACGGACAGACATTCGCCACGAGCAGACCTAAAGAAGTTATGAAGCACTTCAACGGTCAACACGGTTTAAATGAGCAGTTATTAACACGATCATCCACGATCAATCTATTAATGGTCATTAAGGCAATTATTACAACTCAGCGGTTATGACTCCAACGGATATGTGACCGGCAGTTACTTATTCAGACGGATCCACGCCCAGCGGTTACAAAAATCCCAACGGGTGCCTACCAGGCTTATAAATAGCATTCGCCTTAATCGATTGTAAAAATAACTTTTACTTCCTGTCTACACTATCAATAAGAATACTCTCTCGCTCTTCCTCAGATAATCCCTTTGTTCTTATTTAGTTTTCTACTTTGGTCCTTTAATCGTCCGAAGTGCGATTGATATCGAAGAACTCTCTCCGAAGACGAGTGATACGATACGGTTACTTCTCCTTATTTCCATTTTATGCATTACTTTTATTAGCTCATACTTGCATATTATCATCATCTCAGCTCACCGTACAAACTCTTAATCTCAACTATTGATCGTGACTCCGCAAATACAAATTTAATTGTTAATTGGCCTAAAATCGGATCTAGGTTAAACAATTTGGCGACCACAGTGGGAGCCGGTCAATAGCCTTCGTAGGTTAATAGTTTATCTTTGATATTATATTTTCGTCCATCTTTTTTGCTCTACAACTAACATGGCAGAAAGCAACTCTCAACGAACTATTGTAGGCGGGGAACAGGTAAACACCCCTTCACTCCATCTTGATTACTCTCCTGATTATTCTCCCGATTACTCGTCCGACGGGCAGCAGCAATCTTCCCAAGGACCGGTCAGGCAGCGATACAGGTGTATGCGCTCTCAGAGCACTACTCCACCCAGGAGACGACGCCATAGGAGTCTCTCCCCTGGCCGAGGGAACCTCCAAGAAACACTCTTTGCTTTCATGCAGGAATAGGCAGAAGTAAACCGAGGAATAAATGAGGCACTCACCTCTCTCCGAAAAAGCAACCCTTCAGCTGCAAGGGTCGAAGCTGCGGCACCTGGTCGTGACACGCCATCTTCACATACCTCAAGGCAAGGTGGAGAGCGGAACAATGGTGGTACCATAGATCCTACGACCCAAGTCAATCAAAATCAGAACGGAGGATCTATGGCGCTCACGGATGTGAGCCTTGTTGTGGAAGCCCTCACCAAGAAATTCAAGGAGAGCCAGGAAGCACTTCAGAAGTCTCTCCACGAGAGAATTGATCAGATACCAGGCGCTCCACCCACACTAAAGAAAGTCGATGTCCAGCGTTATTCGCAGCGACCCTGGAAGAAGGAGGCAGCCCCAAAAGCAATACCTAAGACGTTTAAAATGCCAAACATCCCTAGGTATCACGGAACATCTGATCCCAACGACCATCTCGTGATGTTCAATAACTTTATCAAAGCCAGCGATCTCACCGACGAGGAGATCGAGTCTGTTCAATTGAAGAAGTTCGTGGAAACCCTAGCAGATGGAGCTCCGCGATGGTATTCAATGTTGCCACCCAACTCTATTGGATCTTTCGCAGAGATGGCCGAATTGTTCGTGAAGGCACATACAGGCGCTCAGAAGACGGAGACCCGCGTTGAGGACATCTTTGAAATCAAGCAAAGACCCGACGAGTCTCTCCGCAAGTATGTGGATCGTTTCCAGAGGGAACGTATGTTGCTCCCCAAAGTACCAGACAGATGGCCAGTGATTGCATTCACCAACAGCCTGGACATCAAGAGCTCAGAGGCCACGCGTAGACTCTACGAGTCTCTTCGCGAGTTCCCAGCAGCCAGTTGGTCAGACGTTTACAATCGTTACAATTCTAAGGTACGTATCGATGAAGATAAATTGATCGGAACAGGTACTCGAGGAAGAGCTCAGGCACGTAGCGGTGGACCCAGCGAAAAGGCAGAGTCAGAGAAAACAGACGTACGCTATGAATCGTACCCTGATCAGACACGCAGCCATTCCAAAGGACGCAATCGTAACAACAAAAGGTTATCCCTGAGAGATGACTCAGAATCAAGCCTTCGCGGAGCACCAAGCTTGCCAAGTTTCAACGTGGAGATGTCTGAAGTAGTGGCAGCACTCAAAGACATGGGAGAAAAGGTCAAATGGCCAAAAGACATGAAGTCTGACCCAAGCAAGCGAAACCAGGACCTGTGGTGCGATTTCCATCGTGACCACGGCCATACCACCGAAGACTGTAAAGCCCTCAGGTATGAAATTGCTCATCTGTTAAAACATGGATTCTTGAAGGAGTTCTTGACCGAGAAGGGAAAGCAGACTCATGCGAAGGCACAGCAGAACAAACCTGGCCCTCCGCGAGCATCCTCACCGAGGAGGACAGTTAATGTTATTTCAGGTGGGATCGAGGTGGACTCTGTTACTTTCACAACAAAGAAGTTGTCACGACCCAATTTTCAAGGGCTCGTGATGGCACCTAAACAACATTTGCCTTGGCGAACCAATGAAACAAGATGCGGAAAAGAACAATAATGTGAAAAGATCATAAATGGATATATAAATATAAAAGGGTGAAGTCCAAAAGAATATATCCACAAAAGAATTGGAGCATTCTAAGAGTGACTCAATAAAGTATGAATATACATCAAAGAAATCTGAGTCCTATCTCTAAGTGACTCCGGCGGTATGCCACCACGGTCTGTGTGGTCGGCTCACCTCAATCAAAAGTCTCAGAAGCCTCGGGAACCGCTAACGTCCGGGCTGCTGACTGGATGAAGGACCTGCGCACGTAGCAGAGTAAGTTATGAGCCGAAGCCCAGTAAGATCACCGACAGGCCCGCTAAGGTACCCTTGCGGGACAAGTCGCTACATGCATCATAAGCATCAACATACTATAGTAATCATACAATAAAGTAGTGAAATCACAAATAGATGTAACACATTCCATACACACAAGTAGTAACCAGAAGTCTCAAGGATTATGCCCATCCAACGTAAGGCATAGGTCAACTCAGCGGCGGTTTGGAGGTCCAATCTCTACTCCCGTGCCGACTAACCTAGACCTACGATGGACTACCAACACCACTACTAAGTATCAACCATATACCGTGACCCGAAGTCACTATCACAATCATGAATAAGTAGACCAACGATCCGTAGTCGTTGGCTCATCTCAAATCTGTCTACGATCGCACCACACCCCCTGTCAAGTGCGGCGTATCTCAATAAATCAAGTGACCACAGCACACCCCCTGTCAAGTGTGTCACATCTTAAAGATCAAGTGTCCACACCACACCCCCTGTCAAGTGTGACACATCTCATAGTATAGGCGACACCACACCCCCTGTCAAGTGTCCCTCTAACAGTATTAATATCCACGACATTAATAACAATAACAGAAATAATAACAGAAATATTAATAACGATAATATTTCACAGTCACCGTAACCCAGGTTGGTTATGCTAGCTGAACGTAAGGCGAAGGTTAACCCGACCACAGTTTGGGGGTACAATCCCTACTCCCATGTCGTCCAACCCAAGGTTACGTATAGACAGCACTACCCAACCCGGCACGTGAACAAATCAAGTACCAATATCATACAAAAGCCGGCAAAATCGGCAAGACATTTATCATGACATGCCGGCAACATCCTCGGCCATGTCCCAAGTTCTTGCTATCTAAGCATGGCGTAGCAAGCGTTACTACGATATAAATTTAAGCTACCTCGACGTAGCGTTTAGACCGGCACATACCTCGGTCGAGTCACAATCTCGCTATTTATAACAAACAATAATAGCAAGTAATTCACATCATTAATCCTAACCATTGTTAGGTATATATATGCGTACATAAAGCATACTAGCATGAAGGAAGAGTCCACAAGCACAATAGAGGTCAAGTCTCACTTACCTCAAAATTCGGGCTCAAATGCCGGGAAGAATCTCCTTTTCCGCTCGCCTTGTCCGCGAAGGACTCTCCACTAGGTCTATTAAGACAAGATATAGCACATATGAGTGCTCAATTATAGCTATTTAAGCCTATAGGCATCCTAGGGTAAAAATTACCAAAATGCCCCCGGGTAGGGCCGAGCCCTAAATTTACAAAATGTACTTTTCCGGACTCCCCACGCTCCCGTGAGTCCAAAAGTACACTTAGATTCCACATGCGAGCCTTGCTCGATGTCTTTCCCCAATTCTTAAGAATCTAGGGTTTTAACCCATTTCCAAGAATCAACCATTTGATTCTTGTGTTAATCAACATAAAGATGGATTGAAAGGGCTTACATTAAGTGTAAGTATGATTGGGTCTTCAAGAAATACCCAAAAATCGCCTCAAGAGCTCACCAAATGATTTTTATAAGTTATGAACCGAAATGGCCCGAAATGGCCTTTTTATAGCAGTTTTTGCCTCTGTGATAGCTTCTTTTGAAAAAATCATAAATTTTGATAGGAATGTCCAAATGACCTGAAACTGGTGCCATTAGAACCACAACTCAAAGGGCTACAACTTTCATGTCTTGAGTGTTTCCTAATTCCTTACGGATTGGCCGGAAAATCAGCTTTTTATCCGGCTGTTTGCGCCAAAACAGAACAGAAAAATTGCACCAGATTTTCTACTGTTTTAGGGGCAAAACAGGACCCTACGAAGCTCGGAATGATCCTAAATTTTGTACACAAACCATAAAATACTTGGGTGATATGCTCGTCAAGACGGAACTCAATTCGGACCTCCAGAACTCAAAAAGTGGGTCCCACGGCAAAGGTTCAATTTTCAACTTTCGCCAAAATAGCGAAATTTAACCAAACGACCTCGGAATCCAATTCCGAAAGTTGCTACAAGTCACAAATGACTATACGAACCTAACGGAACTTTCGGATCTCTCATCGGAGCTCATTTGCTCAAATCGAGCTCGGAAACCTCTTTTAACTCTTTTAAACTTCCGAAACAGGGACTTTATCAAAAGTCCTATCAAACGAGGTCCGTTTTCAATTTTGAAGGTTGCTACATATCATAAATGACGAGACGGACCTAACGGTGCGCTCGGATTTTCCATCGGGGTTCGTTTACTCAAAACGACCTATCGAAACCCCAAATTCCTTTCCGGAATTTCATAAACGGATCCTTTTCTCGAAAACCTATCAAACGGACTCCGTTTCGACTCAGATTTCACAGACGGGTCATAAATGACCTAACGGAGCTTTTGGGACTGTCGACACGCAAATCGAGGTCCTGGATCCCGTAACGACTATTTGAGGGTCGTTACATTCTCCCCCACTTAGACTCTCGGCCGTCCTCGGACGAGCCTAAGTCTAAGGTAGGATCCACACACTAGCCACGGAGCTGGCACGGATTTTGAGGACCCCTCGGTACCACCCGAAATCAATAAAACTTAAAAATGCAAATTCAGGCTTAGAAAATACAAGGATTTCATACCTGAATCATCGAACAAGCGCGGATGCCTCTCACGCATCTCGGACTCAAGCTCCCAAGTGGCCTCGGCAATGGAGTGATGCCCCCACTGAACTCTCACAAGCGGGATCACCTTCGATCTCATCTTACGGACCTTTCTAGCCACAATAGCAATAGGCTCCTCCGAATAAGCTAAGTCGCCGTCTACTTCCACGGAAGCCATATCGATCACATGAGACAGATCGTGAACATACTTCCGGAGCATGGACACATGGAACACCGGATGAACAGACAGAGAGGGAGGCAAAGCCAGTCTATAAGCAACGGCGCCAACGCGCTCCAATATCTCAAAAGGCCCAATGAACCTAGGACTGAGCTTGCCTTTCTTCCCAAATCTCATAACACCCTTCATGGGCGACACTCTGAGGAATACCCGGTCCCCAACCATGAACTCAAGATCTCTCCGCCTCCGATCTGCATACGATATCTGCCGGCTCTAAGCCGTGCGGAGTCGATCCTGAATAACCCGGACCTTATCTAAGGTCTGCTGCACCAAATCGGGCCCCAACACCTGGACCTCACCAGACTCGAACCAACCGATAAGCGAGCGACATCTCCGACCATACAATGCCTCAAACGGAGCCATCTGGATAGAAGCCTGATAGCTATTATTATACGCAAACTCTGCTAGCGGCAAATGGCTATCCCAATGGCCTCCAAAATCAATAGCACACGCCCTCAACATATCCTCGAGGATCTGAATAGTCCGCTCAGACTGGCCATCAGTCTGCGGGTGAAATGCAGTGCTGAGATCGACCTGAGTACCCAGCTCTCTCTTAAAAGATCTCCAAAACTGAGCTGTGAACTGAGCACCTCGGTCAGAAATGATAGAAACAGGAGCACCATGCAATCTCACAATCTGCTCAATGAAGATACGAGCCAGACGCTCCGAGGTATAAGTAGTCCTCACTGGAATGAAGTGAGCCAACTTCGTCAGTCGATCAACTACTACCCACACCGAATCATGCTTACCCACGGTCAGCGGCAAACAAACTACGAAATCCATAGTGATCTGCTCCCACTTCCACTCGGGAATGGGCATAGACTGGGTCACCCCGGCTGGCCTCCGGTGCTCATACTTCACCTGCTGGCAATTCAAACACCGAGATACATAATCAGCAACATCCCTCTTCATCCCTTTCCACCAATACAGCTCTCGAAGATCATGATACATCTTCGCAGTACCCGGATGAATGGAATATCTCGAACTGTGAGCCTCTGCCAAAATCATCTGCCTCAACTCCACAATGGCTGGAACACATACCCGGCCGTTAATCCGCAAAGCACCATCATCACCAATCACGAACGAGGACACTCCCCCACTCAGGACCCTGTCCCGGAGATCTCTCAGATAAGGATCCTCGAACTGCCTTTCCCGAATCTAGGAAGCTAAAGACGACTGAGACCCCACATATGCAAGCACCCGGCCTGGAACAGAATCATCAAACCGAACCCCACTAATGGACAAAGCCTGCAACTCACGGGCCAACGGCCTCATATCAGCATCAAGATAGGCGAGGCTACCCATGGACTTCCTACTCAAGGCATCGGCTACAACATTAGCCTTTCCGGGATGATACCGGATAGAAAGATCATAATCCTTCAGCAGCTCTAACCAGCGGCGCTGTCTCCCGTTCAAGTCCTTCTGAGTGAACAAGTACTGGAGACTCTTATGATCGGTGAATATCTCACATGGCTCGCCATAAAGATAGTGCCTCCACAACTTCAGTGCAAACACGACAGCTAACAGCTCCAAATCATGGACAGGATAATTCTTCTCATGGACCTTCAGCTGTCTCGAGGCATAAGCTATCACCTTACCCTCCTGCATCAGAACGCTACCCAGGCCAACACCCGAAGCATCACAATGTACGGTGAATCCCCCGGATCCACTAGGCAAGGCCAACACTGGCGCTGAAGTCAACAGAGTCTTAAGCTTCTGAAAGCTAGACTCACAGGCATCGGACCACAGGAAAGGAACATTCTTCTGGGTCAACTTCGTCAGAGGTGCTGAAATAGAAGAAAACCCCTCGACGAACCGCCGATAATAACCTGCCAAGCCTAAGAAACTCCGAATCTCTGTAGGAGAAGTAGGCCTAGGCCAACTCTGAACGGCCTCTATCTTCTTCGGATCAACACACACCCCATCCTTGGTCACCACGTGACCTAGGAAAGATACAGAACTGAGCCAAAATTCACACTTGGAGAATTTGGCATACAACTGCTGATCCCTCAGAGTCCGAAGAACAACTCTCAAATGCTGCTCATGCTCCTCCCTGCTCCTCGAATAAACCAAGATATCATCGATAAACACAATGACGAAGGAGTCAAGGTAGGCCTTGAACACTCGGTTCATCAGATCCATGAAAGCAGCTGGGGCATTCGTAATCCCGAAAGACATTACCAGAAACTCATAGTGGCCATATCGGGTACGAAAAGCAGTCTTGGAAACGTCCTCGGACCGAATCCTCAACTGATGATACCCCGACCTCAAATCAATCTTCGAGAAGAAGGTAGCACCCTGAAGCTGATCAAACAAATCATCAATACGCGGCAAAGGATACCTATTCTTGATAGTAACCTTATTCAGCTGCCGGTAATCAATACACATCCGCATAGAGCCATCCTTCTTCTTCACAAATAATACCGGGGCACCCTATGGAGACACACTGGGCCTAATGAAGCCCTTATCGAGCAAATCCTGAATCTGCTCCTTCAGCTCCCTCAACTCAACAGGAGCCATACGATATGGGGGAATAGATTTAGGCTGAGTGCCTGGCAATAGATCAATGCAAAACTCTATCTCCCGCATAGGCGGCAAACCCGGAAAATCATCAGGAAACACATCCGGATACTCACAAACAATCGGAACTCTATCAAGGGATAACTCCTCTGCCCGGACATCCCGAACTGAAGCAATATATCCCTCGCACCCACTAGATATCATCCTCTGCGCCTCCAAGAAAGAAATGATCCTACTCTTCGGAGAAGGCCTGGAACCTCTCCATACAACCCGAGACTCACCCTCTGCCCCGATCGTCACGGACTTGGCATGGCAATCCAAAGTCGCATGACAGGAAGCCAGCCAATCCATGCCCATAATGACATCGAAATCAGACATATCGAGCAGCATCAGGTCCACTAAGGACTCTACACCACAGATGGAGATCATACACTGCCGATAACCCCTATCTACACATATAGAAGACCCGACAGGGGTGGCAACCATAAAGGGATCATCTAAGAAGACCAGATACCTGCCCAAGCAAGGGGCAAATCCCGGCGACACATACGAATAGGTAGACCCTGGATCAATAAGAGCATAAGCATCGCGGCCACAGACAGAAATAATACCTGTGATGACATCATTGGATGCCTCAGCATCCTGACGACTCATAGCATAGACCTGCGCCGAGCCTCCTGAACCCGGAGCTCTCTGAGACTGCTGTCTAGGAGGAATCTGAGAAACGGGCCTGGCGGCCTGAGGACCAGATGGTACCATAGCTGCGGATCCCTGGCGACCTGATGAAACATAAGGGCAACTCCTGACATAGTGCTCTGGAGACCCACACTCAAAACATCCATCACCTCTACCTCCTCTACCGCCTCTACCACCTCTGCCATGACCACCTCCAGACGAACACCTCCCATGATGCCTCTGATGGCACCTCCCGCACTGCGGCGGACCAGACTGCGAAGAGCCACCCCGCCTCTGGGATGACTGAGGCCTCGGGGTCTCTGAAGAAAAATCCTGGGCAGGCAAAGCAGCAGCCTGGGGCCTAGATTGAGAACGGCCCTGATGACCCTGACCCCTCTGAGCGGATCCACTATACCCACCAGACTGACGCGATCTCTTGGCCGCCCTCTCCGCGTCAGCCCTGGCGAAGATATCCTCCATCCGCCGCGCCACATCAACTATCTCAAAATATGACTTATTGCCCATATCAGGGGCAACAGCTACCTGCAAGCGGGGATGAAGACCCTCAACAAACCGGAGGACCTTGTCCCTCTCCTGAGCCACCATAGCCGGCGCAAACTGAGACAACCACAAGAACCTGGTGGCATACTCTGAAACAGACAGGTTTCCCTGCCTCAACCCCTCAAACTCGCGCCTCTAAGCATCGTGCTGACTCTGGGGCACGAACCTGCTCATGAACATAGACACGAACTCAGCCCAAGACAAAGGAGGGAGGTCACTAGACCTCTGCCGCATCATGGAGACCCACCATGTCTCCGCATCTCCCGATAATCTGAAAGAAGCACACTGCACCCCTAAGGTGTCTCTAGTACCAAGAACTGTCAAAATCTTCTCACACTTCTGAATGTACCTCTGGGCAGTACATGTAGCTGAGGTACCGTCGAACTCTGGAGGCTGAAGCTTCATGAATGACTCTATCCTCTTGGCAACCTCCTCAGTGCCCATAGGAGGAGTAGAAATAACAGGACCTGCCTGAGGAGCAGAAGCAGAAGGCTGGGCAATATGATTAGGAGCAGCCTCAGAAGTAGGCGTGCTCATAACAGGTGTGGTCGGCTGAGGAGCCGAAACAGGAGCTGCAACATCATCTCTGACAGGGACCTGATGGCTAGACAAGGCCATCAGTCTCATATACTCCTCTGAAGAGATCACAACGGTGCCTGGCACAACAGCAGGCACAGGGGGAATAGATGCTGACAGAGTCGCTGCGGACACCGCAGGGATAGCTGTGTCCTGCCTAGTGGCTGACGGGCGACCTGCCCGAGTCTTCTTAGCAACTGGCGGCTGCGTAGGTGCTGATGGCTCTCCCCCAGACGCGGGTGTAGAAGATGCAACCCTCCTGGCTGACGATGCTCGCGTCCTCGCCATCTGATACAATACACGAAAAAGGGTCAGCACCTATATAAGCTACTCAGCACGAATAGAGATGAAACGAAGGGAAACCATTTCCTAACATGCCCTTGTAGCCTCTCGCTCATAAGTATGGTCGACAACATACCCATAAGCAAGACTCTACTCAGACACTGCTCCAAGACTCCTAGGACTCGAATTAGAACCTAGGGCTCTGATACCAAACTGTCACGACCCAATTTCCAAGGGCTCGTGATGGCACCTAAACAACATTTGCCTAGGCGAACCAATGAAACAAGATGCGGAAAAGAACAATAATGTGAAAAGATCATAAATGGATATATAAATATAAAAGGGTGAAGTCCAAAAGAATATATCCACAAAAGAATTTGAGCATTCTAAGAGTGACTCAATAAAGTATGAATATACATCAAAGAAATCTGAGTCCTATCTCTAAGTGACTCCGGCGGTATGCCACCACGGTCTGTGTGGTCGTTTCAGCTCAATCAAAAGTCTCAGAAGCCTCGGGAACCGCTAACGTCCGGGCTGCTGACTGGATGAAGGACCTGCGCACGTAGCAGAGTAAGTTATGAGCCGAAGCCCAGTAAGATCACCGACAGGCCCGCTAAGGTACCCTTGCGGGACAAGTCGCTACATGCATCATAAGCATCAACATACTATAGTAATCATACAATAAAGTAGTGAAATCACAAATAGATGTAACACATTCCATACACACAAGTAGTAACCAGAAGTCTCAAGGATTATGCCCATCCAACGCAAGGCATAGGTCAACTCAGCGGCGGTTTGGAGGTCCAATCTCTACTCCCGTGCCGACTAACCTAGACCTACGATGGACTAGCAACACCACTACTAAGTATCAACCATATACCGTGACCCGAAGTCACTATCACTATCATGAATAAGTAGACCAACGACCCGTAGTCGTTGGCTCATCTCAAATCTGTCTACGATCGCACCACACCCCCTGTCAAGTGCGGCGTATCTCAATAAATCAAGTGACCACACCACACCCCCTGTCAAGTGTGTCACATCTCAAAGATCAAGTGTCCACACCACACCCCCTGTCAAGTGTGACACATCTCATAGTATAGGCGACACCACACCCCCTGTCAAGTGTCCCTCTAACAGTATTAATATCCACGACATTAATAACAATAACAAAAATAATAACAGAAATATTAATAACGATAATATTTCACAGTCACCGTAACCCAGGTTGGTTATGCTAGCTGAACGTAAGGCGAAGGTTAACCCGACCACAGTTTGGGGGTACAATCCCTACTCCCATGTCGTCCAACCCAAGGTTACGTATAGACAGCACTACCCAACCCGGCACGTGAACAAATCAAGTACCAATATCATACAAAAGCCGGCAAAATCGGCAAGACATTTATCATGACATGCCGGCAACATCCTCGGCCATGTCCCAAGTTCTTGCTATCTAAGCATGGCGTAGCAAGCGTTACTACGATATAAATTTAAGCTACCTCGACGTAGCGTTTAGACCGGCACATACCTCGGTCGAGTCACAATCTCGCTATTTACAACAAACAATAATAGCAAGTAATTCACATCATTAATCCTAACCATTGTTAGGTATATATATGCGTACATGAAGCATACTAGCATGAAGGAAGAGTCCACAAGCACAATAGAGGTCAAATCTCACTTACCTCGAAATTCGGGCTCAAATACCGGGAAGAATCTCCTTTCCCGCTCGCCTTGTCCGCGAAGGACTCTCCACTAGGTCTATTAAGACAAGATATAGCACATATGAGTGCTCAATTATAGCTATTTAAGCCTATAGGCATCCTAGGGTAAAAATTACCAAAATGCCCCCGGGTAGGGCCGAGCCCTAAATTTACAAAATGTACTTTTCTGGACTCCCCACGCTCCCGTGAGTCCAAAAGTACACTTAGATTCCACATGCGAGCCTTGCTCGATGTCTTTCCCCAATTCTTAAGAATCTAGGGTTCTAACCCATTTCCAAGAATCAACCCTTTGATTCTTGTGTTAATCAACATAAAGATGGATTGAAAGGGCTTACCTTAAGTGTAAGTATGATTGCGTCTTCAAGAAATACCCAAAAATCGCCTCAAGAGCTCACCAAATGATTTTTATAAGTTATGGCCCGAAATGGCCTTTTTATAGCAGTTTTTGCCTCTGTGATAGCTTCTTTTGAAAAAATCATAAATTTTGATAGGAATGTCCAAATAACCTGAAACCGGTGGCATTAGAACCACAACTCAAAGGGCTACAACTTTCATGTCTTGAGTTTTTCCTAATTCCTTACGGATTGGCCGAAAAATCAGCTTTGTATCCGGCTGTTTGAGCCAAAACAGAACAGAAAAGTCGCACCAGATTTTCTACTGTTTTAGGGGCAAAACGGGACCCTACGAAGCTCGGAATGATCCCAAATTTTTCACACAAGCCATAAAATACTTGGGTGACATGCTCGTCAAGACGGAACTCAATTCGGACCTCCAGAACTAAAAACGTGGGTCCCACGGCAAAGGTTCAATTTTCGACTTTCGCCAAAATAGCGAAATTTAACCAAACGACCTCGGAATCCAATTCCGAAAGTTGCTACAAGTCACAAATGACTATACGAACCTAACGGAACTTTTGGATCTCTCATCGGAGCTCATTTGCTCAAATCGAGCTCAGAAACCTCTTTTAACTCTTTTAAACTTCCGAAACGGGGACTTTATCAAAAGTCCTATCAAACGAGGTCCGTTTTCAATTTTGAAGGTTGCTACATATCATAAATGACGAGACGGACCTAACGGTGCGCTCGGATTTTCCATCGGGGTTCGTTTACTCAAAACGATCTATCGAAACCCCAAATTTCTTTCCGGAATTTCATAAACGGATCCTTTTCTTGAAAACCTATCAAACGGACTCCGTTTCGACTCAGATTTCACAGACGGGTCATAAATGACCTAACGGAGCTTTTGGGACTGTCGACACGCAAATCGAGGTCCCAGATCCCGTAACGACTATTTGAGGATCGTTACAGAAGTATGCGAAGGTCTCCATCACAAACAATAGGCGCCAACGATCAGAAGAGGTAATCACATTTGAGGACTCTGATGCAAATGGCTCACAATTCCCACATGCTGATGCGTTAGTCATAACGTTACGCGTGGCGGAGTTCGACGTCAAGAGAGTACACATTGATGCGGGCAGCTCCGCAAACATTATCCAATCACGGGTTGTCAGAGAGATGCAGTTGTCAGACAAGATCGTGCCCATATCTCGAGTTCTGTCTGGTTTCAATAATTTAAGCGAGAAGACTCTCGGAGAGATTACCCTCATGACTCTCGCCGAAGGGGTAGCAAAGGAAACAACTTTCCCTGTTGTCGATGCGGATCTAGCCTACAATATCATATTGGGCATACCTTGGATCCACGACATGCAAGCTGTTCCTTCTACTTATCATCAGGTATTGAAGTTCCCATTCGAATGGGGAGTACGTGAGGTTCGAGGATTGCAACGCTCTGCCCGAGATTGCTATTCTGTGGCTCTCAAACTGCCCGAAGAGAACAAATAGCAATTACAGCGACCGGGGCCAGACATACCACTTGAAGAGGCTAAGTACGAGGTCTCGGAATTCATCACGAAGATGGACGAAAGAGAAAACCACATGCCAACCGTAGAAGCTTTGGAACTCGAAGAATTGTTCGCCGACAAGCCGGAGTGGAAGGTGTACTTAGGGACTGAACTGAGCGAACGCCTACGGGGAGATATCCTCCAGTTCCTCAAGGAGCGGCATACAACATTCGCCTGGTCCCACGCAGATATGATAGGTATTTCTCCTGACATCATTACTCACAGGTTGAACGTTGATCCGTATCACCGCCCGGTGAAACAAAAGACACGCCAACAAGGAGCCTTTCGGAACCAGGTCATCAACAACGAGGTCGATCGGCTGTTGAAAATCGGGTCAGTACGTGAAGTCAAATACCCAGACTGGCCAGCCAACGTGGTTGTCGTACCTAAAAAGAACGGCAAATGGCAAGTCTGCATTGACTTCACAGATCTAAACAAGGCCTGCCCGAAGGATTCATATCCTCTTCCCAAGATAGATCAACTGATCGATGCAACAGCCGGACACGAGGTGCTAACCTTCCTCGACACATACTTCGGTATAACCAGATATTGATGGATCCCGAAGACCAGGAGAAAACCGCATTCATCACCTGCCGAGGTACGTACTGTTACAAAGTTATGCCTTTTGGACTGAAAAATGCAGGTGCAACCTATCAGCGTCTAGTCAATCGAATGTTCCACGACCATATCGGGAAGACCATGGAAGTGTACATCGATGACATGCTAATAAAATCCAAACGAGCAGAAGATCATCTGGCACATCTGAAGGAAGCTTTCTGAATCCTAGATCAGTATAATATGAAGCTGAATCCAGAGAAATGCGTTTTCGGAGTCGGATCGGGGAAGTTTCTGGGATTCATTGTTTCTCAGCGTGGCATTGAAGTCAATCCCGCTCATATTAAAGCCATTGAATCTATTCCAGAAGTACTTCACAACAGGAAAGATGTCATGAAACTAACAGGGAGAGTGGAAGCTCTACGCAGATTCATCTCCCGGTCATCTGACCGTTGCAAAAGTTTCTTCGATGTCTTAAAACAGAACAAGGAGTTCAAATGGACTCCCGAATGCCAGCAAGCATTGAGGGATTTGAAAAAGTATCTATCCAATCCTCCACTGCTCTCCACGCCTCAGGAAGGCGAACAGCTGCTGATTTATTTGGCAGTCTCAGAGTCATCAGTAAGCGCTGTGTTAGTTCGGGAAGATAAAGGTAAACAACTTCCTACCTATTACATTAGCAAAGCTCTAATTGATGCTGAAACACGCTATCAACCTTTAGAAAAATTAGCACCGGCACTAGTAACTGCTGCTCGTAAGTTACGCCCTTATTTTCAAAGTCATTCGATAGCTGTGGTTACAACTTTTTCTTTGCGAAATGTTCTGCACAAACCTGCATTTTCGGGAAGGCTGGTGAAATGGGCTATAGAATTATCTGAATTTGATATCACCTATCAGCCTCGAGTAGCGATAAAATCACAAGTCCTAGCAGACTTCGTAGCAGACTTCAGTACTAACATATACCCTGAAGCAGAAAGGGAATCTATTCTTTATGCAGGGCAGACTCCCGGCACATGGACCCTTCACACAGACGGCTCCTCGAGCGTCAAAGGGTCCGGCCTTGGACTGGTTCTTGTCGCTCCATCCGGCGAAACGGTAAGGCAGGCCATCAAGTGCCCATTTATAACTAACAATGAGGCCGAATATGAGGCCGTTATTGCAGGATTGGAATTAGCCCGAAGTTATGGAGCAACCATCGTCAAGCTAAAAAGCGACTCTCAGCTCGTGGTCAATCAAATCAATGGAGGTTTCATTGCACGAGAATCCAGGATGCAAGTATACCTCGCCCGAGTGAAAGAGCTCCTAGCACAGTTTGGTGAATGGGAAGCAGTCCAGATTCCACGGGAAGAGAACCATGAAGCCGATGCTCTTGCAAACATGGGATCAGTGGCAGAGATAGGGACAACTAGCTCTTCAGCTGTTGTTCAACTTCTCTACACGACCATGGATAGATAAAAGTTCGAAGTCAAACACTTGGGACTGGCGGAATGAGATAACAAATTATCTCATCCATAGAACTCTACCTGCAGATGCAAAAGCTGCACACAAACTCCGAGCGAAAGCTGCCCGATATACAATTCTCAACGGCGAGCTTTACCGGAGGATGTTCGCAGGGCCTCTCGCGAAATGCCTTGGTCCTAGCCAGATCAATTACGTGATGAGAGAAGTCCACGAAGGCTGTTGCAGAAATCATTCCGGGGGTAAGGCACTAACCCGGAAGCTGATTCGTGCAGGCTATTATTGGGACAAGATGGAGAAAGATACGAACGAGTTTGTCAAGAAATGTGACAAATGCCAAAGGTTTGCCCATCTTCTCCATCAACCAGCAGAGCCACTCCATTCAATAATCTCCCAGTGGCCCTTCATGAAATGGGGGATGGACATCGTTGGACCTCTTCCCACAGCACCAAGGGGGATGCACTTTTTATTGATTATCACTGACTATTTCACAAAGTGGGTCGAAGCGGCGGCATATTCAAGGATACGACAAACGGAAGTCGTCGACTTTCTCTGGCGTTTTGTCGTGTGTCGCTTTGGAGCACCTAAGTAAATAGTCATAGACAACGGCCCGCAATTCATCGGCTAGAAAGTGACTAGGTTCCTCGATGATCTGCACATCAAGAGGACCACTTCCTCTCCATATCATCCTGTTGCAAATGGACAGGTTGAATCTACCAACAAAATCATTGTTGAATCCCTTAAAAAGCGCCTCGAGCAGGCAAAGGGATGTTGGGTAGAGGAGTTACCTGGAGTATTATGGGCTTATCGCACAACTATAAAAATGAGTACCGGAGAAACTCCTTACTCATTAGTGTATGGTGCAGATGCTCTAATCCCAGTTGAAATCGGAGAGCCCAGCTTACGATGCGCACATGCCACTGAGGAATCAAACTCAGTCAATCTATCTGAAGAGCTGGACCTCCTCGAAGAACGTAGAGAGCTAGCTCTTGTACGAGTAGTCGCTCAAAAAGAATGAATCGAGCAATACTACAATCGGGGGCTGCGCGTACGAAGTTTTCAAGTCGGGGACTTTTACTCAGAAAAGTCTCCCAGAGCACACAGGAAATAAATTCAGGGAAGCTTGGTCCTAACTGGGAAGGCCCCTACAAAGTAATTGCTTCGGTCAGCAAAAGGATCTTATCGTTTGGCACGATCAGACGGCTCTATTGTCCCGAACAGTTGGAATATGGTTTTCCTTAAAAGGTATCATTTTTAAGTGGTAAAACGGTTAGTTATCTTACACTTACCTTTTATCTTTATGAAAGTTCTTACTTTTATTATATATTCTCTCTAAATGGTACTAACGACCTGAACAAGATCAGATCCGTTTAGCTCAACTAGTAGAGCTCGAAGTTCTTCAACTTCGCGGCTATGGGTTCGAATCCCACAACGGACACACTCCTTGTTTGGTTATATGTGTTCTATATGCAACTCACCGAAAACTCTTTTCATGTTATCACTTTACGTGCTCCAACATAAAAACAAGAAGGGTGGTGAGAGGCCCCTGTAGGCCAGATAAGACCTTCATAAAGGCAAAATACCTTACCAAAAGGCAAATTTTTAAAGTTTTTCAAAAAACTTTTACGTGATAAGACTTCCACGGCAAATAAGAGGAGTCATTCACAATACAATAACTTTTACGTGATAAGACTTCCACGGCAAATAAGAGGAGTCATTCACAAAACAAAAATTTTCATGTGACAAGGCTTCCACGAAAATAAGAGAAGTCATTCACAAGGCCAACGACTCGGCCAGAACCAATCTACAAAGCCATGCAACAACTTTAAACTATCGAAACGATAAGCAAAGTTATACGCACAGAGCAACGATTTGGCCAAAACTCTAAACGACCACAATTCGGTCAGACTACCTACAACTTACGACCTCTTCCTAACGAAAGGCTAAGTTAAAAACATTCGGGCAGACTCTCGGAGAAACGAACTTAATAAAGTTCAAACTTCAGAAAGCTCCCAATTACAAGGCACGAACGCCACAAACACATGCAAACAAAAAGATCAAGAGTTCAAACTAAATATAGTCACTGAACAGATCTAAAGTAGCATATATACATTAAACTGTAAATTGATAAAATGCCGAATACGGCTGACAGAAATTAGCAGAGTATTCAAAAGGCCAAACAAACCGGCCAAGGACCAGAAAGTCTTTGCTAGACTTCTGTCCACAAACAAACAAGTCCGGCGAATAAAAAGTACATCAATCGCAGATTGAAAAGGGCATTAACATTTAGGGCTACGACCAGAACTAAACACACCAGCTCCGTCAGTCCTACCGTCGTTCCCTGAATTCTCGCCGTCATCTTCGCCTTCATCATCATCATCACCTTCAGACTCTTCAGGAGAAAGACCCAATGCTTGACTTATCCTTCGAACAACGTTCTTTGTTGACTGCAGCATCTCCTCGACATTAACTTGTCCAGTCTGAATCAGCACGAGCAATGTACGCTTGGCTTAAAGAGCAACAAGCTTGGTTTTGATTTCAGACTGATCACGCAGGTTCGCCAAGTCCTTGGTTAATGCAGTTTGAGCACTCATTAACTGAGCGACCTGATCCTTGGCAGCCTGGAGATCAGCCCTGGCTTTAACTGATTCTTCATTAGCTCTCTGCAGATCCATCTCAAGAGATGTGCGATCTTCGATAGCACCGTTCAAAGAATTTCGACAACCTTCAAGCAGACTCTCCAAACCCTGGACAGAGCGTGCGAACCCTTCTCTCTCTTCGAGAAGAAGGTCCTTCTCCCTGGTGAGTGCGTTGATTTGCTCAACACGTTCGTTGCTGACATCAGTTAACCGGTAGACTTCACCACCAAGGAAACTACACTGCTCTATCAGAGTCTTGTTCTCCTTCAGAGCTTCCAGCAACTCTTTCTTTATTTCAACCACTTGATCGACGTTGTTAAGCCTGGAGCGAAACATGAGCTCAGCAGCCAGCATACTCGACTGAAAAAGGCAAAGTAACTTAAAGTTGGAAGTCCGAGACTAAAGTTATTCCCAAAACAAAGCGGAAAAAACTTACCCAGGCAGAGTCGGAAGCAATTTGGAAGGCTAACTCCTCATCAGTCAGCTCCCTTAGCCCCCATTCTTCACGGGGACCGATGAATGAGGAAATCGCCTTAGCCAAGCTACGTGGCCTAGTTACAAAGTTAACATCAGGGGCAAGTTTCAAAGTGTGCTTCCTCTCGCAGAACTTAGGCTCCCAAGCCTGTTCAGAGGGATAATTTGGCCCGAACTTGTAACGCACCCCCTGATGTCACTCAGCTCTGTCCGGCCACCAATGACTGACCGCCAAACGAATCTTGACGAGGAAAGGTTAGAGTCACCTTCCACTCCAAGATCTATTGTCTCACATTCACGAAAAACAACGGGAGCCGCCCCCTCAGTAGCCACATTCTCCAGGTCCTCGAAATGATAAACACGAGGACCCTGGCTACCCTCTTGGGAAGCTTCTTCTCTTACTTCTTCTTTCACCTCTTCTTCTTCTTCTTCACCTACTTTTCTCTTCCCCTTGTCGACACGAGAAGGACCTGCCTCCGCCCCGTCACTAACTCGGGGACTCCTCTGTGGAGTACGGACAGCTTCCTCCTCGGCCCTTCTCCTGTCACTGCGGAGATGAGGCCTTCGCCTAAGAGGGACATCAATTTCGACCTCAGTGTCCGAAAGAGTGATAACCTCCTGGCTACGCCCTCTCCCCGTGCAGACTCCGGGACTCCAGCAGCAGCACCAGCATTCTCTTCTACGGGCTCCAGTACACTGGCCCTAGAAGAAGGATCACCGCCAACCGACGAGGTTTGCCCGGCAGCCATGGAAGTCTTACGAGCAGACTTCTTCTGTGCCCCGCCCTCGCCTTGGCTCCTCTTTTTCCTCTTCAAGGAGCCCAGTCCACCGGACAGGAGTTCTTCGCCCCCTTCCCTACTGCGCAGAGCCCCCACTGAAGCTAGTATAGCCTCAGCTTCAGCTTCTGGGTCAGCCACAGGCTCGGAGGCCCATCTTGAGGGGGAGCAGGAAAAAAATCTCCCGAAGTGCCCAAACTTATAAAAAGGTAAAAGGGTCAGATATGAAGAAGGTTCAAAGAAGAAGAATGATCATGAAAAAAGAAATAGTCCCACCATGATTTTGTACAACCAAACTCTTCTGAGTGGCAAAATACATCCACTCTCTCTTCTCAGGAATAAACTCCTTAAAAATTGGCTCAACCCACGCGGTCAAATCTTCCACAGAAATGAGTCCGTCGTAGGGTTGCTTCGCCGCTACAAAAATTGAACGGAGTTAGAAGACGAGAAGAAGAAAAAGCACGAAGAACTTCAAAAATACTCGGGGACTTACGCTTCTTATTCCAGACTTCTGGAAGGTAGGCCTTGTCATCAAAAGTCAAGGCCGAGGAGCGCACAAATAGATACCGGTGTGCCCAGCCTCGGTCACCAGTATCCTCAGAATTGCGCACCAAGCCCTTGCTTCCGCGCATTCTGGCATTTACATAGCCGTATTTGAAAATTTGTATACTATACAAAGAAATAAAATGCTCATGACCAAAAGATTGATCGGTTCCTGCCGCGAACCAATCCAAAAGAATAACTATTCTGTATATACTGGGGCTCAGCTGCCCCGGACAGAGGAGGTACTCCCTGCAGAGCCTCTCCAGCACAGGATGCAGGTGTAATCTACTTCCCACGGTGAAGGGGTAGGTGCACATGGCTGTCCACCCAACCCTATGGGAAGTAATATTCTCCTTCTCGGAGACTGGCAAGAGGGGAACCTCATCGCCCCAGTGGCAGTCCATCCTTACTTGTTGGATCACCTCTTTCGTGATCCCAGACTTATACCTATACGCCGGCCAGTTCCGCGTATCTCCCTCTCTATTATGGAAGGACTTAATGTTACAGTCCGCCTCAAGTTCACCCCACTTCTTGGGGATTATCTCTGCAGCAGTAGATTGTGTAGCCTGGGACCTGGGAGTGGCCGCCGAGGAACTACCAGCGACATCAGTACTCTGATTTCTCCTAGATCTTGAAGTCATGGTTGCAGGGAAAATACGAAGTTATCAAGAAGAATTCAAAGCTAGTTCAAAGTATTTTCAAAGAACAGCGGAGAAGAAATAAAGGCAAGTGAAAGGTTTCTCATCAGGCAAACCCCTATTTATAGGAAAGAAAATTCAGCCCCACAAACTTCCTTCAAGACACGTGGAAGCCATCAGAGAAACCTCGATCAGATCTGGCCGTTGAGAAGAAGAATAGGGTTCGCCAAAACTTTATAGCATCATCATTATTCTGGAAAGTAGCGGTCACCTCGCGATCAACAGACGACGTGTGCACGTGACTGAAGCGGCTAAAATCATTATTTTTACCCTTGGGGCACGCAAATAGTCATTTTGGAATGACCTGCAGTCTCGCAGGCATGCCAGTTGCAGTTACTTTTTGTTACGGCGCATTAAATGCGCACGTCATGGGGGCTTGTCACTTAGCTGATAAGGCTCGTACATCATCAAGATACATCACACGAAGACAAAAGTTCACAAGAAATTCCCGCCAAAAATCGTATCCACTCCTCGAACAGATACTCTGTTCGAGAAGTGCGGGGACTATCTGTATTGGATAAAAGCTTACTAGATTTGAAAAAGGTAACACGTGTCCTCCACGTGGCACGGGCAGACATTTCAACGGACAGACATCCAACGGACAGACATTCGTCACGAGTAGACCTAAACAAGTTATGAAGCACTTCAACGGTTAACACGGTTTAAAAGAGCAGTTATTAACATGATCATCCACGATCAATCTATTAATGGTCATTAAGGCAATCATTACAACCCAGCGGTTATGACTCCAACGGATGTGACGGGCAGTTACTTATCCAGGCGGATCCACGCCCAGCGGTTACAAAAATTCCAACGGGTGCCTACCAGGCTTATAAATAGCATTCGCCTTAATCAATTGTAAAAACAACTTTTACTTTCTGTCTACACTATCAATAAGAATACTCTCTCGCTCTTGCTCAGATATTACCTTTGTACTTATTTAGTTTTCTACTTTGGTCCTTTAATCGTCCGAAGTGCGATTGATATCGAAGAACTCTCTCCGAAGACGAGTGATACGATACCGTTACTTCTCCTTATTTCCATTTTATGCATTACTTTTATTAGCTCATACTTGCATATTATCATCATCTCAGCTCACCGTATAAACTCTTAATCTCAACTATTGATCGTGACTCTGCATATACAAATTTAATTGTTAATTGGTTTAAAATCGGATCTAGGTTAAACACTTGTAGCATTGTTCTACTTTGCTCAACTGATATGCAAGCACTTTATACTATGAATCCTATGAATTAACCGTTGCAGTGTAAACACCCAATTAATATGTTCCTCCGCCTTTCTTGATCGAATATTCTGCTTCTTTATAGACCTGTTATATTTTGATATGTTCTATTTTAAGGAAAAAAAATCAGTTTTGAGTGGTTGCCTACCCTCTCTATTAATAGACTTAATTCATTTTAGTGTAATGTGATCGACTTCCTGTAATTTCAAAAAAGTTTATTATTATTTTTCTATGTGTTTATTATGCTTAAGAATCTCTTAGACCTGAAACGGTACTGAAACAACCTGAAACGCTATTGAAACGGTGCAGAAACAGTCTGAAATGGAGCTGAAACGATATGATACAGTCTGAAACATCATTGAAACAATGTGAAACAGTTGAAACGGTGCAGAAACAGTTAGATACGGTGCTGCAGAAACAGTTGAAACGGTGCAGAAACAGTTAGATACGATGCGGAAGAAACAATTGAAACGGTGCAGAAACAGTTAGATACGGTGCTGCAGAAACAGTTGAAACGGTGCAGAAACAGTCAGATACGGAGCAAAAATACAAATATAGCGCTGAAACTATCTAAACCAGCTAGGGAAAAAATATGAAATAAAATGTAAAATATAATGTGAAACAATGCAAAAAAGGTGAAATATTTTAGAAATTGTGAGAAACAATGCACAAACGGGATGAAACAAATGCTAAAACAATCTAGAAACAGCTGGAAACATTGAGATACAGTGAGATACAACGAGATATATCGAGGATGAGATGAGGAAAAGTGAAATTGGGGGAAATGATATGAATAAAAGTGAAATTAGGGGAAATAGTGGGAGGAAAAGTGAAATAGAGAGAAATGGGAGGAGCAAAAGTGATAGTGGGGGAAATAGGAGGAAGAATGTAAGGGTTTGGTATGTTATGGAAAAATATTGCTATGTTTTTGCTATATTTGTAATTAGCTTGTGTTTTCCTCTATATAGATTATTTTGCTAAAATGTTGCTATGTTTGGTAATTAAGTTCTAAAACTTGTACTTTTATGTAAAAAATCCTTAATTTATATATAAGGAAGCTAGAAAAGTTCTTGAGATACGGCATCTTTTTTAAGTTAATTTGTTGTTATAAAGGAGAAGTCTTCCTAATCTTTAGGTTAATAATTACATCAATACATATATTGATTTTATTATGTGGACTAAATTTTGGCTGGCCTTTGTGCAAATTGCCCACCGACTATTTAGATGTAGGGCTACTATAGTAGATGGCTAGATATGTTATTTACTTGTTGGTGGAGACCTGATGCAATACGGAAATTGTAAAGAAACAGGGCATGTCACAAAAGTGTGCAAGTTTAAAGACAATCAATAAAATCTGCAAGCACAAATAACAGAAGTAGAAATTGAGGAGGAGCATCTGTTTTAGACTGCATCAACTAAACAAATGTGGAGTGTTGAAGTTTGCTCAATTGTGGTAGAAAATCTGGAATAATTAGTGGAGCAAATCTAGAATAATTAGTTACTAAGTTTAAATATTTTTTAGAGTTGTTAGGTTGTTGAACATTTTAAAGGTTTAAAATTGGCTATAAATAGTCCCAAGTTGAATAAGAATAGTAGAGACTATTTCAATCTTATTTTTTGTTGCTCCATATTTTTAACAAAATCCAACAAACAATAAAGTGTAATCTAACTTTAAATTACTCTGAACTTTATGTATATCTTGTCAAATAAACAAACGATTAAGCATAGACCAGTCAACCGATAAGATGCCAGAAATGAAGTACACGAATATCTCATCAAAAGAGTAGATAGTGACAAAAAGATACACTAATCACTCATTAGGAATCTGTTTATTTATAGACATAACATCTCTCTTTGTCTATTAGTGCACTAATATGAATTCAAAGATTCATATTGATTTCGTTCTTTTCACGCTCACTCTTTTTGCTTCAGTGAGTTAACCAGCTAGAGGATTCAACACGCTCCCTATGAACAACACAACACCAGTAGAGTCGTCTCTTATAAGGAAAATGAATGGATGGTCAGCAACAAAGTCCATTTCCCTCTCAATTTTCAGGGACTTGGTCATCATTACACTTGCTGTAACAGCTGCAGCTTCGGTTCCTTCCTCATTTACCTCAATGAAGGACTTATGAAATATCTGCGAAACAAACAACCTCCCAGCTAAAGGGGAATCAACCATCTCAGTAAGGCCACCACCAGAGAAAGGCAATGTGAGGCCAAGTCCCTTTAGAACCTTGGAAGCTTCAAATGCGAAAGTTGTTTTGAATTTAGGGATAAGAAACTTTCGCATTTTAACCTTTTCATATGGCATGTGCTGATTTAAGAATCCAGGTTCTGAACTGATTTTCTGCAGTAAAGTTGGTAATCCATTATTGGCATCCGGGAGAAGGAAATACATGCAGAAACGACGCATGTCTTTGCCCTGTTTATAATGAAGCCCTAACACTTTAAAGCCATCAAAGGCTGCTGCATATTGCTTCGTCTTGCTAGTCATGAATGGTGCTTTAACAGATCCGCCATTGAGCAGATGGAATTTATGGTCTTTAGTTTCTGAAGCATTGAACTTCTCATTCCATGCTCCTTTAAAATATAGTGCATTGGCAAAGATGAGTCTTGTCATATTGTTCACTGCATCGCGAGGAAGAATCTCTTTGATGAGATCATTTGTCTTCATTTTAGCCCACTGATTAACTTGATTGGCAACCTCAGCAGCCTTAATCATTAGCAAAAATAACAAATTATGGTCGGATTAGCACATACATGCGCGATAAAAGGAGATTGCGGTAAAAAAAAAAAATACTTATTACAGATTGGCTAAGGGGTAAGTGAGAAGTTGGCTGGTTTATGTGGTATTTTAAGCACTGATCAGCTAGATATTTGCACAAGTGAGGCCAAAACTGAGCTTACAAAATTAAGCACGACCCCGTATCCAGTTGAGCTTAGAACTAATTAAGCTTCATTAGGCATCCTATGACGACAAAGCTTGCTCAATAAGTGTTGAACTAGTCAAGTAACCTTCAACATATATGATAGCCACATACATTTTGATTCTTTCACTCTTACTTATCCTAAAGAAAAAAATATATCTCCGAGTCTTTCAACAACGTAGAAGCTAGTATGAAACAGGTTTCAACAGTTGACATTATTTAATTTACCATCAAAAGGCATTCTCTGTCCTAATTGTCTTAACACTTTTCGCTCTTTAAGAGTTAGATTGGTCTATCAATTGTCTAACCTCAATTTAGTTGCAGAATATATGAATCATCTACATCTGTTTATTAGATAGTATTGGAGGTCTATGATCAAGGTCAATTATAACAGTTAATAAACCAATTTTTGTCAGTCAGCACGAACAAAAGAAACATAAAACCTCAGTGCAAAAGAAATAAGATTTTGCTGAAACAAACAAATAAAGGCCTAACCTTGTATTGAAAATCAACAGAATTCGAAGCAGCCTTGTAAACTTTATCAACAACTTTTTTAAAAGAAGGCTTAAGAGGCATTGATTGATCAATCCAAACACCATTAGCAACAGACAAACGTGGACCTCCGTTAGGACTACCATCAACGAACACAACATTAACAAGATGAGAATAAAGAGAGTTGAGTTCATTAATAGATTTGGACTTGAGGAAACTAAGGAGCTGGTCCTTAGTTTGTCCCTTAGAACCAACAGCAATTAGGCCAAGAATTATTTGAATTGAAAGAGGAGAGAACACTAAGTTTGAATCTCCTTTAATCTCTTTGGAAAAAACATGTTTAGCAAGTACAAAAGAAACGTCTGTTTGCATAGTGATTGGATCACCCATATCCGTATTTTCATTAGAAGAAGATGAATGAGAGTGAGTGTGAGAGTGACTTAGTCCCATAATGAGTTTTAAGGCATAGACCATGATTTCAATGTTCAGACTTTGCAAGAATTTATATACAACAATCGTCATTTTTTTAATAACCAAACAATATGCGAGGGCTTATTGCTCTTTTTGCTAACACACCTCACAAATTGAACTCTTACTAGTAGACTAAAGTTCCGGGGTTACGATTAAGATTATTTAACATGTGGGATTTTGATTTGAGATTTTTACACTCTATAACTATGAAATTTAAAGTATTTATAAGTCATATCCATTAAAAATTACGCTATCCATAAAACCAAAAGTATTTATCCAACCTACCCATTTATTATTGTAGACCTTTGTTATGTTTTATAGGTAAAGGTATATACTGCATAAATTATGGTATAAAAGCTTGGAAGACCATTTATTACTGTAGTCTGGATGAGTAGAGTGGGTAAATATTTTAGTGGATAGATCGGGTAATATTTAAAAGTAGTGGGTAGTGACTATAATTATTTTAAGTTTCGTGGGTAGTTTTTTAAGTTTCCCTTTTGAATTTGAATCGATTCTGTAAACCCATATGTCGAATAATTAAAGAAAAACATATGCTTTGATTCTCAAAAGATTGCATTCATACACAAGAAAGAATAGAGGAAGTTACCACGTAACACTAAAGTTTCAACAAGTTGAGTCAAGATATTGTTGTTTATTAATTGGAGAATTGATTGAAACAAAAGCACTGAGATGAAAGCACGTAGCTTGATAATCAAGTCATCTTCTTCGTGTGCAAATATGGAGAAAAGAGAGAATTTCTCAGCTGAGGTGGGCATCAGAGTCATCAACTATTGACTATTTGTAAGTTGCCCACCAAGAAGAGAATCAATGCAATTCTTTCCAAATAAATAACAGTAACATTCTGGAGTCCCAATTAAGCAAGAACATCTTCTTATTCTCAGTATCAGGTATAAAAAATAAATTCGGGTATGATTAGTCCCTATGCATTGTGAATACGAATCAGTCGGTCCATTGGTTTCGGATACAAAATGATTTCAACAGAATCTTGTGAAATTTGTTTTACCTTAGCAATAATAAATTTTATCCAAGTATACTTTTAATGTATCTATAACATAAAGTAATAGTGCAAGACGGAGAGTAACGTACGAGGATAGTTTTATCTAAGTATATTTTAAATGTTTGGTGGTATTATGAAGATTAAGATTTGCGACGTGCATAATTATTACTCTAACTAATGATATGATAAAAAAAGTTGAACTATTCGTGAAGGAAATATGTCAATATTCCTCTAATTTTTGCTTTTTGTCCTCGAAAGAAAGGCTGGAGAAACAACAAGATTTGAACCAAACAGCATATAAGATAACCAAAGAACTACTACTAGCTAAGCTCTATCCAACTCCGTTCCTTCTTTTCTTTTACATATGCGTAAGAGTGAAGTTCATAACTTAACTCTAAAGATTCAAATTTCAGACAAAGCAATTCTTTTATATGCTTGATAGTCAATGATATAAGGGGGTCCTCCTTACATTGTTTAAGATTCAGTTTGGTACATTTTTTGACATTGTAAAACGGAGGAGTCCTTTTGTAGAATGTATCACTATATTTTCAGATAAGGACAAATTATTCAAGCATATGAATCTCAAGTGTAAAAGAATAGGAAAACTAAATATTAATCAAACTTTTAAGTCACTCTTGAATACTAGTATATCAAATCAAAAAACACCAACATAATCATTCTTTGTTGCTGTGTAGGCTAATTAGCAAGAGGATTCAAGATGCTACCGATGAACAACACAACACCAGTAGAGTCGTCTCTTATGAGGAACAGGAATGGATGGTCCGCAACGAAATCTATTGGCTCCTCATATGTATAGCATAATTGTTCCATATATGCAGCAGTAACAGCTGCAGCTTCAGTTCCTTCCTCATTTACCTCAATGAAGGACTTGTGGAAAATCTGTGAGACAAACAATTTCTCAGCTAGAGCGGAATCCACCATCTCATTGAGACCACCCCTAGTGAAAGGCAATGTGAGGCCAAGTCCCTTTAGAACCTTAGAAACTTCAAACCCAAAAGTTGTTTTGAATTTAGGGATAAGAAACTCCCGTATTTTAACTCGTCTATCTGGAATATGGTTATTTAAAAATCCTGGTTCTAAACTGATCTTGTCTAGTAAAGCTGGTAAACCATCACGTGCATCTGGGAGAATAACATACATGCCGAAGCGACGATTGTCCATGCCCTGTTCATAAGGAAGCTTCAACACTTTGAAGCCTTTAAAGGATCTTATGTATTGCTTCTTGTTGCTAGTCATAAAGGGTGCTTTAATAGATCTTCCATTGAGTAGATAGAATTCATGATCTTTTGTTCTCGAAGCATTGAATTTCTCTTTCCACTCTCCTTTAAAATATAGCGCATTGGCTAAGATGAGCCTTGTCATTTTGTTTATTGTGCCAGGAGGAAGAATCTCTGTAATGAGACCATTCGTCTTCTTTTTAGCCCATCGATTGGCTTTATTGGCAACTGAAGCAGCCTTAATAAATTGTCAAGACAAATGAGAATTAGTGAAGAGTACAATTTCATTCATAAATAAATATTCCTATACTTATCTAAGTAGTATCAATTGTCACCCCTTGGCCAAAAATTTACTATACTGTACATATAAGTAAAAGTTACTTTTGTACCACAAAAAAATACTAGTTTTGAGTCCCTTCACCAACAAAAGATTCTCCAACTTAGCGCTGAAAGGGATCCAACTTGTGCCTATCAGGCAATATGACTGCATGTCTTAATGAAATTCACTACTATATGAATTATCCATATCATTATGTTTTATTATGTGCATAGAGCCAACCACAACAACAAATATATTAATGACCGGTGAATATTGTATTAGAAAGAGTTGGTGATGATGAAGGACTAACCTTGTTCTTAAAATCAACAGATTTTGAAGAAGCCTTGTAAACTTTCTTCACAACCTTTTTGAAAGAAGGTTTAAAAGGCATTGATCGGTCGATCCAAACACCATTAGCAACGGACAAAATCGGACCTCCACGGGGACTTCCATCAGCAAAAACATTAGTGATGATATGAGAATAGAGAGAATTGAGGTCATCAATACATTTGGACTTGAGGAAACACAACAGCTGGTCCTTAGTCGGTCCCTTTGAGCCCGCGGCAATTAGGCCTAGAACTAGTTGAATTGAGAGTGGAGAGAACACCAGGTTCGAATCGCCTATAACCTCTTCGGAGAAAACGTGCTTAGTTAGCATGAAAGATACATCCGTTTGGTTGTTGATGAACTCCTCCATATCCATACTTGCATGGGAAGAATATGCGTGAGAGTGAATGGTTTTTCAAAGTTGAAAGCTTTGCAAGAACTTATCGTTGTATTTCTGAGAATTTTGCACAATATAATCAAAGTATAGTTTCTTGTTGGGCAAGTTTAGGAGTTCACCTTCTTTAGGAGTTTGTATTTATGAGAGTTGCCTTATACAGTCCTTTACCTAGAATAAGAGATTTTATATGTGTTTGACCAACTCGCTACTAATTTTTGTATTTGTTTGTACGTAAATGGAAGTATAGCAATAAATAATAGGGCAAGTGATAGTTGAAACTTATTAATTTGATTTTGCTTCTTTTTTTTTCTTCTTCTTTTTTGGGGTTCAATTTTCCATTGTATGTTCACAGTGATAATTGTAAACTATTGGAGTTCCAAGTTAAGTGTTAGGATCGAGACCCGGGTTAGTGCGGAATACGATAAAGCAGCGCTATAGTGACAATAACAAGGATATCGAAAGTTAGATTATAAAGACAACTAAAACAAATAAGGGAGACACAAAATATACGTGGTTCAGTCAAAAGACCTAATCCACGGGCGAAAAGGAACAATTTTACTATACCAACGGATATAAAATAAAGGGTACAAAATTAGAGATAAACTCTAATTAATCTCAAATACCCGAAAGAGAATAACCTCACAATTCACTCACACAGAGGGTCACACAAGTGTTTCCCAACACACAAACTCTCATACAAAATACTCTTTATAAAAGAATAGGAGTAGACAAAGAGAAACTCTTAATTGTTGGTGTGTTTCCAAAGAGTAGGATGACTCTCCTTTTATAGGAGACTAAACTTGGGCTCCAAGCATAAAATAAAGAAAAAAAGAGAATTGCTGAAAAATTCTCCACCATACATTTATACTTTGGCCCCAAGTAATAATTTGGCTTGCTAAAAAACAAAGGCCATATTACAAATCTCCACCTTGGACTTGTTTTGTTGGTATAACATACTTGCTCCATCTTCTCCACAACATTCTCAAAACACATATATCACAAATTCGTGATATCAAAATCAAACATTTCTGATGTCGAAACTGTAGCAGCACCTGTAACAGTAGATCCCAATAAAGTATACAATGTACCAGACCTGTGTGCCGTCATAATCACACAAGCACCACGAGAAACTTTCAAAACTCCACATTCACCTGTGTATTTACACCCAAGAGATTCTAGGGTGCCCAAAGAGATATTTTTCTTCAACTCAGGAACATATCTAACATTAGTGAGAGTTCTCACTACACCATCATGCATTTTAATTCGGACTGTACCTTTGCCAATAACTCTACAAAAGGCATTGTTGCCCATCTGGACAACTCCACCTTCAACTGGATCATATGTAGAAAAAAAGTCCTTGTTGGGACACATATGACTCGAACAACCGGAATCTAAAATCTACTCATTGTTAGATCTCGAAGAATTTTCAATTGCTAAAAATATAGATCCATCAATCTCATCAGTAGCTACACTGGCTTCTGCAGTGTCACTGTTTTCCTGGTGATTTTTCTTATGCTTATCTTTATTTTTCAACTTCAAGCATCCAGACTTAATGTGACCCTTTTGATGACAATAATTGCACACAAAATTATTGTATTTGGACTTAGAATCAAATCTACCCTTAACAAACAAGCCTAAAGCTTGATTTTCACTACTTTCCCCTGTAATATCTCTATCTATCTGTTCTTTTGATTTCAGCATAGATTTAATTTTTCTATAATAGATAATTTCTTTTCCATAGAGAATAGTATCTCTAAAATGTTTAAATGACTGGGGTAAAGAGCATATTAACAAAAGGGCTTGATCCTCTTCATCGATCTTAACTTCAATATTACTCAAATCCATAAGAATGGAATCAAATGTGTCAAGATGTGAGAGTATAGAAGTACCTTCATCCATACGAAGCATGTAAAGCTTCTGCTTTAAATATAATCTATTTTCCACTGTCCTCTTCATATACATGGCCTTCAATTTTTCCCACATGCCTTTAGCAGTGGTTTCAGAAGCTACTTCACGCAAAACCTCATCAGAGAGATTTAATATAATACTTGATTTAGCCTTTTTATCAAGGCTAGCAAATTTCTCCTCCGTCATTTTTTTAGATTTATTCACCTTTCCTTCCAACGCTATATGAAGAGCATCCTGAATGAGGATAGCTTTCATTTTTAGTTGCCACATTGCGAAGTTTGCACTCCGATCAAATTTCTCAACATAAACCTTTGTTACCGTCATCTTGGCTACTAATAAATAACCCGGTTTGATCCGGCTCTGATACCAATTTGTTAGGATCGAGACCCTGGTTAGTGCGGAATACGATAAAGCAGCGTTATAGTGACAATAAAAAGGATATCGAAAGTTGATTATAACGACAACTAAAACAAATAAAGAAGACACAAAATATACGTGGTTCAGTCAAAAGACCTAATCCACGGGCGAAAAGGAACAATTTTACTATACCAATGAATATAAAATAGAGAGTACAAAATTAGAGATAAACTCTAATTAATCCCAAATACCCAAGAGAGAATTACCTCACAATTCACTCACAAAGAGGTTCACACAAGTGTTTCCCAACACACAAACTCTCATACAAAATACTCTTTATAAAAGAATAGGAGTAGACAAAGAGAAACTCTCAATTGATGGTGTGTTTCCAAAGAGGAGGATGACTCTCCTTTTATAGGAGACTAAACTTGGGCTCCAAGCATAAAATAAAGAAAAAAAGAGAATTGTTGAAAAATTCTCCACCATACATTTATACTTTGGCCCCAAGTAATAATTTGGCTTGCTAAAAAACAAAGGCCATATTACATTAAGCCAAGCAATAAGCTAACACATGAATTATTAATCTTATTCGGAGCGGTTTGGATTGGCTTATTTTAGGTGTTTTTAAGCCAGCAGAGCTTTTAAGCATTTTTCTTTTAGTTTTTGGAGTGTTTGGCAAAAACAAAATGTGCTTTTAAGCACTTGCTTTAAGCCAAAAAAGTAAAGTTGCCCAACTTTTGCTTTTGGCTTTTAGTTTAAAAGCACATTTTAAAAAGCCAATCCAAACATAACATTTTCTGCTTGAAACTTTTTCCTACTCAATCAATAGCGAATGGACAACATATGGCTTAATAAGATGCATCGATACTGGGAACAAGTTCTTGGTAAATATATTATGCTATGACAGTCTTCTGACACCACCAAAAGTAGCGGAGTAGTAAGTATATCTCAATCATTTACCAAATGTCCCGAGTTGGAGCTTTGAGAATGAGGCAAACCTTTAACGAGAAGCTCTTTACACCCCAAAATCGGACTTCTGGCGCTATCCGCATTAGATATTGACCGAAAACCGATCGACGGTGATGATGATTCAAAGGGAAAAGGAAAGGGTCGGCGTAAAGAACAAGACACACGCTTGGGAAACTTCACTTGAAGCTTTAACTGACCCTTTGTTTTTTGTCTCCAGATATTGGGCCGGGTTAGGAAGTATTGAAGGGATTTTTACCCCACATAACGATTTCCAACCCTTATCCACTTTTTGTAACCATATTTTGTCCTTTCTTTCTTTTCCTAGCATATTTATTAAATATAATTTGATGATATAAATATTTAAAAAATATGGGACAAATATATATGTGTATAGAAGGTATATATACAAAATATCAATCTATTATATTTGATATTTTAATTATAAACTAAATTTTAAATATGAATATTGTGGCTATATTATGTTAGTGCTAAATGACATGTTAATATGAAATATTGTGGGCTATTTATGTGGAAATCCCAGTATTGAACTGGGGCATCAGTTGGGTTTGTTCTTTGACCCAGCTCGTGGTCCGCTGAAACTAATATAGGCCCATTAGTATTTTTGCTTGTTCTTGTTTAAGTTCATAGTATAGGATTCCTTTTTATTTGATAGTTCTAGATCTTTCCAAGAATAATGAGCTGTACAGATATTTGTTAGATTAATTGAAAGAGTCAAAGTTTGTTAGAGTTAGTTATAGGATAATTTTATTTACAGTTTTGTCCCTCAATCAATTGTATATATGGGATGTTTCACAGATGAAATAAACAAGGAAGAAGGCTTCATTTTAATCTCTTGTCTAGTAAATTTTCTCTAATTTCTTTAGACGGCCCCAAAACAGGTATCGGACACCAGATTGGATATCAAAAAATATTTTGAAAAATTTCTGATATTGAGATTGATAATTAAAATTGTGATATCGGGGTTGATAGTTAGGTTCTGGGTTTTGTGTATCGGAAAAGGGTCAAATTTGCCCTTAAACAAATCGAAATTCAACACATTTGCCCTCCGTTACGAGTTCAGTTTGGGCATACCCTTAATGTTATTAAAATCAGGGCAAATATACCCTTTGTTTGACGGAACTTACTAATTAGACTGCTTATACACTAAGCTTGCTGATTTGTCAAATTCTTGGCCACGTGTGCGCTAACGTGACGGAGGGCAAATGTGTTGAATTTCGATTTGTTTAAGGGCAAATTTGACCCTTTTCTGTTCTTTTAAATAAAAGAGGTTGTTCTCATTTTCATCAACAACCTTGAACAACAATCAAACAAAGGACCTTGTTTCCAAGCAAACTTCATAAAAGAGCATGTTCTAACATCCTAAAGATTTTGATTTACAACTTAAATTGCATCTTAAGGAACCCTACTATAACCAAAAATTTCGTTACAACATCACAAGAAAGAAATATTAAGTCGTTCATGATATAATGTGCAATATAATACAATTTCATTATCCTTCCCCTTCATACACTCTTTAAGCAGTTGATACAACAATGAAAAGATTCTAGCAACTAGTAGATGTATGAAATGTCATTTTGCTTACACAATCAAGTTAAACAACTTAAGACTAGAGGAAAATAACCATTTTTCAAGTGAAGCCATATACAACTAGAGTCACTCGTAAAATGACATATAAGGGAAGTAACATTCAAGGCAACATAGCTTATTGTTCGGAAAGAAACATAATTATCTTCAGCTAATGGTTTTACTAATAAGAAAGCAATCACTCTTTCTTTCTCTCTATAACTCTCTCCAACCAACATGGTCTTTCTTGTTTAATATTTCGATTTAGTTTAACGAAATGGTCATTGCTATTACATGTGATGTTGTAACGAAATTTTTGGCTATAGTAGGGTTCCTTAAAATGCAATTTAAGTTGTAAATCAAAATCTTTGGGATGTTAGAACATGCTCTTTTATGAAGTTTGCTTGGAAACAAGGTCCTTTGTTTGATTGTTGTTCAAGCTTGTTGATGAAAATGAGAATAACCTCTTTTATTTAAAAGAACGGAAAAGGGTCAAATTTGCCCTTAAACAAATCGAAATTCAACACATTTGCCCTCCGTCACGTTGGCGCACACGTGGCCAAGAATTTGACAAATCAGCAAGCTTATTGCATAAGCAATCTAATTAGTAAGTTCCGTCAAACAAAGGGTATATTTGCCCTAGTTTTAATAACGTTAAGTGTATGCCCAAACTGAACTCGTAACGGAGGGCAAATGTGTTGAATTTCGATTTGTTTAAGGGCAAATTTGACCCTTTTCCGTTTGTGTATTCACTTTGGTCTGAAATTTTTGACCTTTCCGAAAATACAGTAGAAGAAGACAACAATGAAGAACTCAAGAAAATTGGTCCCTCATTTGTTTGTAAACAAAACGAGAGGGGAGAGGTTGTAAGGTGATTGGAATATTGACACTTGCAACAGTCAAATTTCCTTATAAATATATCCTCCACTTACAAGAAAATGTCGCTGCTCGAAGAACCAAGTTCATGATAGGAATACCAAACAACGTGAAATGTATAAAATAATGTACGGAGCCTCAACAAAACGGGTGCAACAACTAAACGTCTTCTTGCAAATACAAATAATGATAAACTCCATTGAACAAACATCTCAGATTCAGGGTAATCTTGCAATTGGAGCCTTATCTTCTGTTTTAGAAACAGGTTTGTATAACAAACTGTCTTTATTTCTTTACTTAAGCGTCGTCTGACAGCTGGGAGTTCAGTATGAGTTTGATTACATCACAGTTTAGACACTGGTTGACAAGAATAAGGCTTTGAAAATGCATGAAAAGTAGCTTTAGCTGATGGCTCCTGCTAACATTGAGTGCTGGTCCTGTGTTGAATCAGTAACAAATATTTCTATGTACTTGAGAATATAGCTTCTACTTGAGGTCAAATTTGTATCTTAGATGTAAATCCCAGCACATATTACAGTGTCAGTTGTTTAACTTTTTGAAAAGTTGATACATTACAGCCTTTTAGAATAGAAAGACCTGATACACTCTAGCCTTTAAACTGCATAGGTTGCATAATAAAGTACAATCTATGCGTGCAGCTTTACAAGCGTAAATTGTGAAGAGCTACTAAAGCTAGGAGGCAAAGACTTTGGGTTTTTTAAGGAAAAATACTCTCATAGACAATGTTAGTGTTACAATTTGATGGGGGTAATTGTATGTCCTACAGCTTGCAGTATAAAAATGACTTAGTGCTGATCAATGTTTTTCTCCTAAGCTCGCAAGGTTTATATAGTAGTACATAACTCTCTCCAAGAGTATGATTTTCAAGATCCCTGCAAACGAGCTAACTATTTCAACAAAACTAGGGGGGTCACTTGGCAAGTTTCTTGCATTATTGCCATCCTGCTTGAGTTGTTTGATAGGATTAACTTAGGAAGTCTTGGATCCACAATGAATCCTACGGATCCTTAGGGCAGACATTTTAAGCTCATTCAAACAAATACATAATAAGGGCTATGATTGCTTCTAGCAATAGAGAGGATATAAAGAACCTGTTTTTAGCAACTGTAGCTACAGCTAAAAATATCTTTGCACATTTAGGAGACTGCATGACTTGGAAATCATTTATATTGTGACATTTCATATTTGCAACTTAAAAGAAGTTGCTACAAATTGTATAATTGACGCACTCATAACAAGTTGCAAACATACAGAGTTTCAGCTATTGAACATTCCAGGATAAAACAAATTTAAGCTACAAACCAATAAAATAAGATTAATCAAACTTTAAGTCACTCTTGAATACTATATCAGGTCAAAATACACTAACAGAATTATTACCTGTTTCTTTTGTTAGGCTAACCAGCACGAGGATTCAACATGCACCCAATGAACAATACAACACCAGTAGAGTCGTCTCTTATGAGGAACAAGAATGGATGGTCCGCAACAAAATCTATTGGCTTCTCGCTTATATTGCACTCGTTCCCGCAATGTGCAGCAGTAACAGCTGCAGCTTCGTTTCCTTTCTCATTTACCTCAATGAAGGACTTGTGGAAAATATTTGAAACAAACAGTTTCTCAGCTAGAGCGGAATCCACCATCTCAGTGAGACCACCCCTGGAGAAAGGCAACGTCAGGCCAAGTCCCTTTAGAACCTTAGAAACTTCAAACCCAAAAGTTGTTTTGAATTTAGGAATGAGAAACTTGCTGACTTTAACTTTTCCATATGGAACATGGTGATTTAAAAGTCCTGGTTCTGAACAGATCTTGTCTAGTAAAGCTGGCAATCCATCACATGCATCTGGGAGAATTACATACATGCTGAAGCGACGAGTGTCCATGCCCTGTTTATAAGGAAGCTTCAACACTTTAAAGCCATTAAAGGATCTTATGTATTGCTTCCTGGTGCAAGTCATAAAAGGTGCTCGAATGAACCCTCCATTGAGGAAATAGAATTTATGTTTTTTTGTTCTTGCAGAATTGAACTTCTCATTCCATTCTCCTTTAAAATATAGTGCATTGGCTAAGATGACTCTTGTCATTTTGTTTACTGTACCGTGAGGAAGAATCTCCTCAAATAAACCATTCGTCTTCTTTTTAGCCCACCGATTGGCTTTATCGGCAACTGCAGCAGCCTTAATTAATTGTCAAGACAAACAGGAATTAGCAAAGAGTACAACTTCACATTCATAGCAATATAATAGTATGAACTTAACAATATGAAACGTTTTATCTAGTCTGTAGAACCAACAACAACAAAAACATATTAATGACCGGTGAATTCAGACCACTCCATCATTCGATTAGAAAGAGTTGGCGAATAGACTAACCTTGTTCTGAAAATCAACAGATTTTGAAGAAGCCTTGTAAACTTTCTTCACAACCTTCTTGAAAGAAGGTTTAAAAGGCATTGATCGGTCGATCCAAACACCATTAGCAACGGACAAAAGCGGACCTCCACTTGGACTTCCATCAGCAAAAACATTAGTGACAAACTGAGAATAGAGAAAATTGAGTTCATCAATAGAATTGGTCTTGAGGAAAGAGAGTAGTTGGTCCTTAGTCGGTCCCTTTGAGCCCGCGGCAATTAGGCCAAGAACTAGTTGAATTGAGAGTGGAGAGAACACCAGGTTCGAATCGCCTATAACCTCTTCGGAGAAAACAAGTTTAGTTAGCATGAAAGATACATCAGTTTGGCTGTTGATGAACTCCTCCATATCCATCTTTACATGAGAAGAGTGTGATTGAGTTCAATCCTGGTGTTAGTAAAAAACGTTACAATGCACATTAAACCTAATTATATTTTTATGTACGGCAAGTTATGCAGACTACCTTATTGTACGGCTTTGTTATAGAACTATTGAGTATATTGCACATTAAAACCTAATTATATTTTTATGTAGGGTAAAAGTTTAGTAGACTACCTTATATATTTATGAGAGTTGCCTTACACAGAGTTTTACCTAGAATAAAACATTTGATACACCTAAAGCATAACTAAGAACCGAAATCCTGATCCTTTTCCTTATAACATAGGCGAGAATCTCGGACGGCAACTTATGAGTTACCAGCAAAGATTAAACTCTTTTTCATATTATTATTATTATTATTATTATTATTATTATTATTATTATTATTATATTATACTTTTCTTTCATAGTTCAAGCCTCCAATCTGGGTAAACATTCTTCTCCTTAAATCTCAAGCTCGTAGTTTCTAACATGTTAACATATACTTAGGTAACAATGCATATATTAATGTTGATTCTTAATAATCAACACTTCAACATATAGTAATGCCCATTGTGAATCCTTAAGCACTTTTTGCTGGATGAATATGTTGATGCGAAAACAAAAAAGTAAGGCACTAAATTAACGGTTCTCTTTTATATTAGCAAATCAAATACCACAGTCCAATACAAGAATACTTTTAGAGAATTTCCAACAATCTGATGCAAAACAAAAGGCTTTTCCACAAGAATGTTTTCCACAAAAACTACAGTTAATTAATGGACTGGTAATGAAAGTTAAATTACAGCCTTGATGCGGAAAGAAAGATAAGCAGATCCATTAAACATGGCTTCACACCTATGGACCAAAGTATCTGAAACTGCCGCAATTAACTTTGAGAATACTCGTTTAAATCACGAAGTGAAACAACCTGCAGTTAGTTAAAAAAAGTAGAAAAAGAAAAAGACATTACGATGAGTAGCATTACTTGTTAGAAGAACGAAAAAAATGAGAAGCATCATAAAATTTGTTACTGACTCTTAAGAGTTGGGTTAGAGTTCCACGGGATGATCCTTGAGACAACTATGAAGGTCACCATGGAGGAAAACTTCCTTCTGCCAATCCCTACTATATAAACGATAGTATAAGTTTTTATAGACTATCTTTTTAATAATATGAAGTCTCTACAGTATAATAAACAAGGAAAAAATTAGTAGTACCATAGTCATTGATGAATTTGAGAAAGGCGGACAAGGGACTTCAAAGCATGGAATCTGATCAGTTTGGCGTTGAGGAAATTTTGACAGGGAAGTCTTATTGTTCTTCTTGGTTTTTTTCATAAAGCTCTTTGGCCGAATACTGTAATGACGAGCGTGTTGTTTCCCTTTTAACCCACTCACCTTCGTGACATCTGTATTATTAACAAATACTGTCTCGCTAAGTTCATTTTGAATAATATTTCTTGGAGCTGACTTAGATTCATTTCTCTTCTTTGTTGAACACAAATGATTGAACACAACTTGAATTTTATTATTGCAAACTAGGAATCAACTTTGATCTTACAAATATTTTACAATGTTTCACTCACACTCTAGCACCTCTCTTTATTTTCTCTCTTTAACTCTCACTTTTGCTCTCACTCTTTCTCTCTTGATTTGCTTTTCTTGCTTTTCTTGCTTGCTTGGTTGCTTAGTTACAACTCAAGTGAACCACCTCTATTTATAGGTGGTGATGGAAGGATCTAGTTAAGGGCTTTCTACCACCCTTCTCTAGAATTTTCCCTTACTACATAATTCTAGACCTACACATTCTAGAACTATTCTAGAATTCTCATTCTAGAGTTGTTCCTTGACTTCTCTAGAATTGTTCTAGATTTATTCCTATACTACATTATCTTGGCTACTCTAGAATCTTCCACATTATGTTGACTACTCTAGAATCTTGGCTACTCTACAATCTTCTAAAAAAAATCCACAAATAAAGTTGGTGATGAATTATAATATTTAACACTCCCCCTCAGCATCAACTTTATTTGGTCTTGCAATCATCCCAAGTCTGATTTTGCTTCAAGGCTAGAATCTCCTCCTCCATTGCCTTTCTCCATTCACTGTTCTTTGAAGCTTCTTCAAAGGTAGTGGACTCCTTGATCTTGTCAACCTCGACTAGTGCTGCATTTGCATACTTAGGATTTGAGAATTTCTTTCGGGTAGACCTTCTTAGTTGAGGTTGATGTACTTCTCCAGCTTCTTCTTGAAACTCCTCAGGGGTTTCATAGACTCCAGTTTTCCATGAACTCCTGTGTTCTGCTCTTGGGGATATCTCTTCTATTGTTGGCTCATGTTCTTCATGCCCCTCTTGTTTGGATTCTTCCTTGCTTCCTTGTCTGTCCTCTTCGAGCTTGTGTTGTAGCTTTTGTTCCAATTCTCTTGAATCTGGTAGCGTGGCTTCTTGGGACCACCATGATGATGCCTCGTCAAACACCACATTTCTTGAAACATATGTCCGATTAGTGGTTGGGTCACAGCATCTCCATCCTTTTCTTTGCTCGTCATAGCCGACAAAAATACATCGAACTGCTTTCTTGTCAAACTTGCTACGAAGATGATCTGGCACGAACACATAGCACACACATCCGAATACTCGAAAGTGACTTACAGTGGGTATCATCTTTCGGAGCTTCTCGAACGGCGAGGTAAATCCAAGTCGCGCCTGTGGTAGCCTGTTAGTGATGTGAGCAACAGTCTTCATACATTCCGCCCAGTACCTTGCCGGTACATTCATGCTGTGCAGCATACTCCTACATATCTCTGCGAGATATCTGTTTTTCCTCTCTGCTACTCCATTTTGTTGTGGGGTGTTTGGACATGTCAACTGTCGCCTTATCATTTGCTCGCTGAGGTAGCCATTAAACTCTCGTGATGTGTATTCTCCCCCATTATCGGTGCGGAGACACTTGATTTTCCTTCCCATATCATTCTCCACCATGTGTTGGAACTCTTTAAACTTCTCAAATACTTCAGACTTCTCCTTTAAGAAGTAAATCCACACATACCTTGAGAAGTCGTCGATGAATGTCACCATGTATCGGTAACCACTGATGGAAGGTTGTTTGACTGGTCCAAACACGTCTGAGTGCACCAGCTCCAGTGGCTCTTTAGCTTGATACTTCGATTCTTGATAGGGAAGTTGATGTGCTTTCCCATACTGACATCCGGCACAAATAGTGTCTCCTCTAATCTCAAGTTGGGGAAGCCCTTTCAACTTTGACTGTTGCATCATGACTTTCAACTTGTTGTAACTCACATGCCCAAGGCGTGCATGCCATAGGTCAGCTGTCTCATTACTCCGAGTCTTCTCCACATAAGCTGTCTCTGCTGACATGACATAGATTGATTCTAATCTTCTTCCCTCCATGATTGGCGAGCTTGTAACTTTCAAGTCTCGATACACTTTTACGTCATTCGGTCCAAACACGACATAGTTGCCTGAAGCTGTTAGTTGCGATACAGACAACAAGTTCTTCTTCATACCTGGCACGTGGTAGACATTCTGAAGCTGCACTTGTCTCGAGCTGTGACGAGGCACAAACACTGTCTTGCCAATGTGAGATATTGGCATTCTCGAGTTATTTGCAGTCACCACTACTCGACCACCCTTGTATTCACTCATGTTGATCAGCTTCTTTTCATCACCAGTCATATGATTGGAGCATCCCGAATCAACGATCCAATCATGCTCATAATCTACTAATTTTTCACTTACAGTTGCAAGCGCGAGTTCTTGTTCCAACTCAGCACGGTGCGAGGTGATGGGCTCTTCCTTATTGTTACTTTCATCAACTGCATAGGAAGTTTCAAAATCCCAATCTTCTTCCTCGTCTTGCTTTTTCTGAGTAGAAGTGGCTATGTTACCTTCAGCTTTCTTGTACCAGCAGTCTCTGGCATAGTGTCCCTTCTTCCCGCAATTGTAGCACTTGTCTCGTTGCCGATTGTTGGCTCCTTGGTCCGCCTTCTTGTTGGGTCGATGACTTCCTTGACGCCGATCATGTTGATCTCCCCCTGGTTGCGAGCTTCTCTCTTCACCTCTTCTTTGGTAGCCTTGATTTTTGCTTGATCCATCATTTCTTTTTCCTTGAGCATTGTAGCTTTGCCCTTTATTAAAGAGCGCCTTTTCTTCATCTTTTGTAGAAAGGCCTGAAAGTTGTTTCTCCAAGTCTTCTTCATTTGCCAACAGATTTTCCAACTCTGATAAAGTTGGTTCCGTGGCCCACCCACGTGTCGCAGTAACTATGCCTTTGTACTCCGGCCTCAAACCATGAATGATAATTCTCCTCTTCCTTGTCTCTTTGATAGCATTCTCTGGATCCAATTTTGATATTTCATCACACAGAGACTTAACCTTTGAGAAATACTGACTGATTGTCATATTCCGTTGCGAGATCGACAAAAGCTCATTTTCTAGCCTTTGTAATCTCGCATCATTTTTCTTGGTAAAGATTGTTGCCAACGTGTCCCAAGCTTCTTTGGGCGTCTTGGCATTCTTGATCCTCTGCAAGAACTTGTCCTCAACTGTTACTGTGAGAGCATACATGGCCTTTCCTGCTTTGACCTTCCATTTTTTTGCTTCTTCAGCATTTGTTGGTGATGTTGTTTCAGAGCCACCAATAATGTCCCATAGATCTTGGCCGAGAAAATAGTATTGCATCCTTTTGCTCCACGATCCATAATTGCTTGCGTTGAGCTTCTCAACGCTACTGAGGGTGCTTGTAAAATCCGCCATGGATTGGTGCCTCTTGACTTGTAGCCTCGAGTAGTAGCTTGTTGAACCTCTCTTGGATGGCTACCGCTCTTGATCCACCAGGCTCTGATACCACTTGTTGAACACAAATGGTTGAACACAACTTGAATTTTATTATTGCAAACTAGGAATCAACTTTGATCTTACAAATATTTTACAATGTTTCACTCACACTCTAGCACCTCTCTTTATTTTCTCTCTTTAACTCTCACTTTTGCTCTCACTCTTTCTCTCTTGATTTGCTTTTCTTGCTTTTCTTGCTTGCTTGGTTGCTTAGTTACAACTCAAGTGAACCACCTCTATTTATAGGTGGTGATGGAAGGATCTAGTTAAGGGCTTTCTACCACCATTCTCTAGAATTTTCCCTTACTACATAATTCTAGACCTACACATTCTAGAACTATTCTAGAATTCTCATTCTAGAGTTGTTCCTTGACTTCTCTAGAATTGTTCTAGATTTATTCCTATACTACATTATCTTGGCTACTCTAGAATCTTCCACATTATGTTGACTACTCTAGAATCTTGGCTACTCTACAATCTTCTAAAAAAAATCCACAAATAAAGTTGGTGATGAATTATAATATTTAACATTCTTCACATCCTTTAACTTTGCTATCATCTCATTCGCACAGTTTTGCAGCCAATTCATACCCTCTAGGGATTCTGAAGCTTCACTTAAAAAATGGACAAAAGTTTGGCATAAATATTTGTACCTCGCAGCAACTTCCACTTTTGGATCAGATTCTTTTGCTTGCAGACCGGAGACATCAGTGTTATTCAAGTTTGTAGCATTTTTGTCCACCTCTAGTATATAATGTCAAGTCTGTAGCATCTTTTGTCCACCTCTGTAGTATGTAATGTTCAGGAGTCATATCGCTTACATCCGGTAAGTCCAGAACTTTTAAAACATGTCCACGGAGTATACCCATAAACTCAAACAATTTGCAGCTGCACGAAACTTGAGTTCCTGATCTTAGTTAGTAGTATTGGCCCTTAGATTAATGTGGCCATGTGTAATCAAGGTAGAGGATTACTGGAAACACTGGATGGTGTACAGGAGGGGAGCCTGATCCATTTTAGCCGACTTACTAGATTTTTGTATATGTTGTATAGATGGAAGTTATAATGAAGAATAGGGCACGTTATAGTAACTTCATTGGTTTTGCTTCTTTTTCTTCATCTATATTTTGAGGTTCAATTTTCTCTTGCTGCTTCATACAAATCTTGAACAATTCAAAATATTGTAAAAGATTATTCATATCTAAGCAGAAAAAGCTAATCATGCTTTAAATTCTTTTTACCAGTCAAACATCATATTATCGCACTTGTATAAAGAGATACGAGTACTAAGACACTAGTTTATCACATAGCACACACATTTAAGCTACATACAACATATGTATCCTAGCCTTAAAACTTACTAAGTACAAACTATTTGCTGAGAAACTTAATTAACAAGAGGATTAAGCAAGGTCCCTATGAACAATACAGTTGAAGTTGTATCTTCCCTTATAAGGAAAATGAACGGATATCCGATCAGCAACAAAGTCTATTTTGTACTCATTTATTGGCGCCGCACACATTAAGAGCATTGAGGCAGTAACAGCTGCAGCTTCTGTTCCATCTTCATTAACCTCAACAAAAGACTTGTGAAAAATGTCTGAAACTAACAGGTTCTTAGCCTGAAGGGAATCGACCATATCAACTAGACCACCCTCAGAGAAAGGTAACATAAGACCAAGTCCCTTCAAAATCTTAGAAGCTTCAAATCCAAAAGATATTTTAAATTTTGGTATAAGAAATTTTCCCACTTTTCACTTCTCTAATAGGAAGGTGCTGCTCTATAAATCCAGACTTTGAACTGACTTTTTCTATTAAAGCGGGTAGTCCATTTCTAGCATTAGGCAAAAATAAGTACATGGAGACTTGGCGCTTATTATCATTGCCTTGATTATATGGAAGTCGCAAAAGTTTGAATCCTTTAAATTCTTTAACAAATTGCTTGTTCGCGCTGGTCATGAAAGGTGCTTGAACAGAGCCACCACTTGGGAGATGAAACTCATGTTCTTTTGTATCTGAAGCATTAAATTTCTCCTTCCTGGCTCCTTTGAAGTACAAAGCATTGGCAAGGATGAGCCTTGTGTTGTTTACCGAGTGAGGACGAAGAATCTCTTTGTTAGCTTGGAAAGCTTGGAGTTTTGACTGATGACTGAGGAACGGATTCAAAGGACCTGTTCCTTTGAATTACTGAAGCAGAATAGATAATTCATGCAAAATCATTTAATTAAGATATTATTATTTATCCTAATACTGACGTGTATCTTGATAATTATGCAGGCCTAATCAGATACGAAAAGATTGCATAATCCTAAAGGATAAAGGATTTGGATTCAAGAAGGTAGAATCAAATTAGGATTCAAAGTCAAGGGAGCTTTGGAATTCTAATTCATTGGGACTTCTTGGCTGCTGGAAACTATAAAGCGTGAAGACTATCAGCCATAGAAGTTGTACACAAATAGAGAGAGCATCGAGCAAAAGCTGAGAAGAATTATTAGCTTATTTGTGTAATCATTAGCTACAGTAGAACTAAGTAAGAACCTGTTCCTTAGATTGAGTCTTGTAAAAGTTCAAGTCTTAGTTCAATTGTAGTAAGCAAAAATCGAGTTGTAAACTGTGTAGTTCAAGTCGTGGACTTGACACAACTTCACTGATCGTGAGAAAGATCACTAAAGGATTAGAGTTAGTCCTAGGTTAGTAAGAGTGAGTCTTGTAACCAAGTGGGTCTTTTTACATAGTGAAGTTGAAATCCTACTTGAGAAGTAGGTCGTGGTTTTTTGATCCCGTGTCTAGGGGTTTTTCCACGCTAAAATCTGGTGTTCAATTACTTACAGTTTTTATTCCGCACATCGTAGAGTAAAGGAACACATTTTAAGGAACTGGTCCTTAAAACAGTAAAGTGGTGTATTCGTGGGAAATAACAATTGGTATCAGAGCAGGTTATCCTTGAAAAGGCTAACACCTAGGATTAGATGAGTACATCACGTGAGAACAGTGAGGGTCAGTCAATGGTTAGAGCACCTTACTTCAATGGAAAATACTACTCATGGTGGAAAGAGAGGATGCGTGATCACCTTCAGGCAGAGGATTACGAACTGTGGGACATAGTTACTGAAGGTCCCATGATCCCAATGAAGAAGGATGCCGATGGGAAGGATGTTCCCAAAACCAGGAAGGAGTGCAATGCCGAAGATATAAAGCAATGGGAAAAGAATGCTAAGGCAAGGAAGTGGCTGGTTGGTGGACTTAGTCCTGACGAATGCACAAGGATCAGAGGGTATGCCACTGCTAAGGAGATTTGGGATGCTCTACAAGTTGCACACGAAGGAACAAGTCAGGTAAAAAGGTCCAGAGGTACACTTCTTTATGCTGAATATGAAAGCTTTAAAATGAAAGAAGAAGAATCAATCTCTGAAATGTATACTAGATTTAATGCCATTGCCTCTGAACTTATCTCCTTGGGAAGGGTTTTAACTGTAGAAGACAGGGTAGAAAAGATTTTGACTAGGGTTCTTCCAGACTCATGGGAGATCAAAGCTTGTGCTATCATTGAAAGTAAAGATTTAACCACTTTATCCTTAGATGAGCTTATAGGTAATCTAAAGACTTATGAACTGAGGAAAAAGGTTAAAAACATAGGAGCACCAGTTAAAACTGAACCTAACCTAGCCTTGACTGCTGGTGATAAAATTATTGATGATAAGGAACTGGTCCTTATCGCTAAAAGTGTTCAGAAATATTTGAATAAGAAAAGGGAAATTAGTGGACAGGGTAGGTCTACTAACATGAAACAGGCTGGAGAATGCCACAAATGTGGAAGCTCAGAGCACTACATCAGCAAATGTCCAATCATGGAAGGAGAATGGAGGAAGAAATTCATTGATGAAAGGAAGAAGGCTAGGGAACAGGTCCATAGGAAAAGTGGAAATCCCAAAGCGCTGGTTGCAGGATGGCAAGACAGTGAAGATGAAATAACTGATGATGATCTGGATGAGGATCTTGCTCTAATGGCACTTGGAGATTCAGAAAATGAAGAGGATCCTGAGGTATTTGTTTCTAAACTTAAAGAAGATGTAAAAAGCATGTCTAGAGAAAAGTTGGTTAAAGTATTCCATATTGTGCTAAATGAATTTAAAACTCTGAGGGATGATAATCACCAACTGCATGATAAAGTTGACTGTTTAGAAATAGAATGCAAAGAGGAAATAATTAAAAATGATTTTCTGGAAAGGAAGATTAGCATGCTTGAGGAACAGGTCCTCACACTTGAAACAACTGCTCAGGAATTAGAAAATGTTAAAACAGTTGTAAAAGGTAAAGGTATTGCCAATTCTCATCAGATCATTGCTGAAGAGAAACTGAAAAACACAGTTGATGAATTGTGTAAAAAAGATGAAAAGATAAGATCTTTAGAAGAAGACCTGGTTAAAACAAAAATGGAATTAAGAAAAACTGTAGAATGGAACAAGTCTTCTGAAGCACTAGAATGGTTGCAAGAAAATCATAGCAGTAACAGGAAAGGTATTGGATTCATGAAGGCACAAAGTTCATCCAAATGGGATCCAAAGAGTAAGTACTTATCATTTCCTGAAAACTGGCTATGTACTCACTGTGGGAACACTGGTCACCGGAAAGAAAATTGTCAATCTTTAAAAATGGCTGCCCAGAGGAACAGGTCCTATAAACCTGTTCGAAATCCTGTGAAACAGAAGAATAGGTCCTACAAACCTGTTCAACATTCTGTAAAAAGGAGAGATGTTCACACAAAGAAACCTTTACCATTTTGGGCTAGAAGAGATCTGATTCATCCTTTTTCAAAAGGAAAGGAACCCAAACTAGTTTGGGTTCTTAAAATTAACCCCTAGTTTTCTTTTGCAGGCTAGAGTGAAGGAGACAAACCACAAATGGTACATGGACAGTGGTTGCTCAAGACATATGACAGGGCATAAGGAACTGTTCCTTTCACTCTCAGCCTTCCAAGGAGGAAGTGTTTCCTTCGGTAATGGTAAGAAAGGGGAAATTATTGGAATTGGAAAGGTAGGTAAGTCTGACTCACACTGCATAGATAATGTATTTCTAGTAGATGGACTGAAGCATTGTTTATTGAGTATATCTCAATTATGTGACAAAGGTAATAATGTTAATTTCTCATCTACTGGATGCACTGTGACTAATCAAACTTCTGGAGAGGTTATTTTGCAGGGAAACAGACATGGAAACATATACAAAGTAGACTTGCTGACACTATCTGATGGAAGCTTGAGCTGCTTAAGTGTGGTGCAAAATGACTCCCTCCTATGGCACAAAAGGCTAGGACATGCTAGTCTTTCACAATTGAACAAACTTGTGTCAAAGGACTTGGTGATAGGTCTGCCTAACATCAGGTTTAATGATGAAAAGGTATGTGAAGCTTGTGCCAGGGGGAAGCAGGTAAAATCCTCCTTCAAACCGAAGAAACAGGTAAGTACCACTAAGCCTTTGGAACTGGTCCATATGGATTTATGTGGTCCAATGAGAACAATGAGTCGTGGAGGTAAGAAGTATGTTATGGTATTGGTGGATGATTACTCTAGATTTACATGGACTATATTTCTTGCATCTAAAGAAGAAGCATTTAATGCATTTTCAATCTTTGCTAAGAAAGCTGAAAGAACTCTAGACAGTCCTATTGTTGCCATTAGGTCAGATCATGGAACTGAATTTGAAAATCATATGTTTTTCAATTTTTGCAATGAAAATGGCATCAATCACAATTTTTCTTCACCTAGAACTCCACAGCAAAATGGTGTAGTGGAAAGGAAAAATAGGACACTAGAAGAAATGGCAAGAACTATGTTAATATCTGGAAATCTTCCACAAAACTTTTGGGCTGAGGCTATTAATACTGCATGCTACATAATAAATAGATGTATGACTAGGCCTTTAATAGAAAAGACCCCATATGAGTTGCTTAAAGGAAGAAAACCAAACATCTCTCATCTTAAGGCTTTTGGTTGCAAGTGTTTTATACACAACAATGGGAAAGATGCCTTAGGAAAATTTGAGCCTAGAAGTGATGAAGGAATCTTTGTTGGTTATTCTTCAAATAGTAAGTCATATAGGGTGTTTAACAAGAAAACTTTGAAAATTGAAGAAAGCATGCATGTGAAATTTGATGAAACTGACAGTCTCACTCAAGAACAGGTACTGGAGGATGAAGAAATTGGACTGCTGAAAGCCTATGAACTTGATTCACAAATGCAAGGGCTGGATATGAGAACTGAACTGCAAGGAACTGTTCCTCAGAACAGAACTGAGAACAGTGGCACAGATACAGGGGGAACAAATGCTGGTTCCACCTCACAAACTGGTAGTGCTACTCGATCAGGAACTGTTCCTCAGCAGAGGACTTCTGACAATGGATTGACACCCAAGCCTTACAAGTATCAAGGGTCACATCCTGTGGATCAAATAATTTCAGACAAGAATGCAGGAATTCAAACTAGATCAGCAGTCAAAAATCACAATCTGTGTGCCTTTAGTGCTTTCTTATCTCTTGTTGAACCCAAAAATGTGAAAGAAGCACTGAAGGATGCAGACTGGATAAATGCTATGCAGGAGGAATTGAATCAATTTCAAAGAAGTCAAGTTTGGCATCTGGAACCCAAGCCAAGGAACAGGTCCATAATTGGAACAAAATGGGTTTTCAGAAACAAACTTGATGAGGATGGCATGGTAACAAGGAACAAGGCCAGACTGGTCGTTCAGGGATATAGTCAAGAGGAAGGCATCGACTATGATGAGACTTTTGCTCCAGTTGCAAGATTGGAAGCAATAAGACTTCTTATAGCCTTTGCTACATACATGGATTTTACTCTACATCAAATGGATGTTAAGAGTGCATTTCTGAATGGATACTTGAAAGAAGAAGTGTATGTCAAGCAACCTCCAGGTTTTGAAAGTGAACAGTTCCCTGAACATGTTTACAAGTTGGACAAGGCCTTGTATGGGCTCAAGCAGGCACCAAGAGCATGGTATGAAAGGCTATCAAAATTTCTACTCCAGCATGGATACAAGAGAGGTAAAATTGATAGTACTTTGTTCTTAAAAGAAAAAGGTAAGGATCTCTTAATTGTTCAAATCTATGTAGATGACATAATTTTTGGTGCTACTTGTGAAAATTTAAGTAAAGAATTTGCAAACTTGATGGGGAGTGAATTTGAGATGAGCATGATGGGTGAACTCAACTTCTTTTTGGGTTTACAAATTAAGCAAACCTCAAATGGAACTATGATCCATCAACAAAAGTATGTTAAGGAATTACTTAAAAGATTTGATATGGACAATGCTAAGGGAATTGACACACCTATTGCTACTGCCACAAAATTGGATCTTGATGAACATGGAATATCAGTTGATCAAAAATTGTATAGGGGCATGATAGGTTCCTTACTTTATCTAACTGCTAGTAGACCTGATATAGTGTTCAGTGTTGGTTTGTGTGCTAGATTCCAATCAGATCCTAAGGAATCTCATTTGAAAGCTGTTAAAAGAATATTGAGGTATCTGAAAGGAACAGGTCCCTTGGGACTTTGGTATCCAAAAGGTGGTAATTTTAATCTTGTTGGATATACTGATGCTGATTATGCAGGTTTCCTTGTCGATAGAAAAAGCACCTCAGGTATGGCACATTTTCTTGGTGAGTGTTTGGTTTCTTGGGGAACCAAGAAACAAAATTCAGTGGCACTTTCCACTGCTGAGGCTGAATATGTGGCAGCTGCTTCATGTTGTTCACAGTTGTTATGGATCAAACAACAATTACAGGATTTTGGTGTTAATGTAGGAACTGTTCCTATCTATTGTGATAACACTAGTACTATTAATATGACTAAGAATCCAGTGCATCACAAAAGGACTAAACACATTGATATAAGACATCATTTCCTAAGAGACAATTATGAAAAAGGGTTGATCACCATAGCATTTTGTCCAACTGAAAAGCAAATAGCTGACATTTTTACAAAAGCTCTAGGTAGAGATGATTTTGAAAGAAATAGATTGGAATTAGGGATGATTAAATTCACATAAAATCTTCAATGCTTTACTTCATAATTGGCTAGAAAATTGCTCTTAAAATGAATTTTATTCAAGTCATTATGAATTATTCAGTCCAATCTTCATACTTAAATGTATACTCTCATGCTTCATAATTTACTTAGAGTTGCTAAAATTGAATGATGTTACCCTTATGCTCTTAGAATTTCAGATGATCAAAAATTGCAAATTGGAAGGACACTGAATTGTGGTGTTAAAAACAGGTATGTACTCGTAATTATTCAATTAATTTAGGAGTATAAAGGCTATAGGTAACTTGTGTTTAGGATAAAATCCCACTAAGTTTCCTACCCATATCCAAATTGCAAAAGAGTCCCATCGGAGGAACTGTTCCTATTCTGAAAAGGTGACCTGCAGCCTAACGGCTCTTTTTCTCCGGGAGACTCCCAAGAGTCCTTAGCCGTTGCATGTTGTGCTGAGGTAAGCTGATCGTCTCCTACTCTAATTGCACTACTTAATTCACTCTATAAATACTCTTCTTCTCCTACATTATTCTTTTACCTTGTTCATCAATTGAATTAGCAAAATTTCAGAAAGAATTGTCAATTATCTTTTGATTAGAATTGCAAACATGTCTCTTTCTTCTGATAATTCTCCATCTGCACCCACTGTTGAACAACCACAAAATCTCAACCCTCCTTCACCCATGGAAATCATCGACCCAAACCCTGAAGTTCCTGAACAAATTCCAGAAATACCTGAACCTGAGATTCAGGGGGAAGGATCAGTTCCCACGGCTGAATCCATTGCTGAGCAGGTTGAGGATCTCTCTCATGCTATGGTGTTGTATCAGTTTAAGGTAAACTACACTCACCCTTTGAATGTTGTTATTGATGAGGAAGAAGAGGGAGAGGGCTCTGAGGCTGCTCTTGAGGGGGAACTCATTAGGAGTTTGGAAGCACCTGTGCATGGGGGGTCAGGGTCTCCAGAGGTTGCTTTTAGAGCAACCATGGAAGATGTTATTGATGTTGAAGAGGCTATTAGTGATAGTGATAAGCCTTTGGTTGACTTGATAAATATTAGGAGCCTGAAAAGAAAATTGGCTAGAAAGGGACCCATTAATGATCATGAGACTGTTGAAATTGCTGCTAAATTGAAGAAGATAAGTGATAGTTATAAGCCCGGAAATAAGAAGAAAGTTGGTAGTTCCTCTAAGGCAAAAGGACCTGTTCCTTCTGCCTCAACCCCTGCATCTGGGGGTAGGAGGACAAGAAGTGCTGTTAAAGCTGCTGATGAACAACTGGCTGCTGCGTTGGAAAAGAGCAGAAAAGGGAAAGGAAAACAGGTAGTTGAGGAAGAAAAGGTGGATGATAGTGATGATTTTGATTTGGCTGATTTTTCTGAGGATGATGAGATGGTAGAGGCTGAGGAGGTGGTGCCTCAGTCAAAGAAAAGAAAGGTTCCTGAGAGAAGGGTGACAAGAAGCTCAGTTAAAGCTGCTGAGAAAATTGCTAAGAGGACCAGGTCCTCTAAAAGAGTGGTGGTTTCTGAAGACTCTGCCAGTGACAGTGATGAGTTAGTTGCTGAGGCTGAGAGTGATAGTGATGCTGAAGAAAGTGAGACTGTGCACTGTGTTCATGATGACATGCTGACTAGAAAGGTGTTGAAAGGAAGGGTTATGACTGATGTTCAAGAAGAAGGAATGGTTTGGTTGCTGCAAAAGCTACATGCTCAGGGTTGGAGGGACATGGTCCTTAAGATCTCTGGTAGGTGTGCAAAGGGTATGGTGCAGGAATTCTATAAGAATTGTTCCATCCGAGGTGATCAAATCACTACATCTGTTAATGACAATGTCATCATGTTTGATACAAGGGAACTTGGTGAGTTGCTGGGGATCCCTGCCTCTGGGTATGCTAGTTATGTCAAGACTGTTTGGCCTGACTTGACAAACTTGCCTACTGATCTGGAGATCACTAGGAAGTTTGCTGAGAATGATGGTGAAGAAAAACCCAGGGCAGTGCAAAAGAGTGAGATGCACCCACAGCATCAAGTCTTATTTGAGTTTGTGAACAAAGTAGTGATGCCAAGGCAGGAGAAAAGAGGAGTTGCCAGTTTCATGGACCTGGTCCTTATGGAACTGTTGGACACTGAAAAGCAGATCAATTGGCCCAGCTTTATGATCCACCTGATAAAAAGGGTGATTGCTGGGAAGAGAAAACACTCCCTGCCGTTTGGTTTCATTCTGACTGATATTTTTGCCAAGTTGAAGGTTCCCTTGGAAGGGGTTGTGAAAGCTACAAAGAAGGAGAAATTTGGGTGTGCTACCTTGATAAACTGTGACTTGCCGGTTCAGGCTGATCCTTCACAGGCTGGTGTTGGGAGGCAGCCTCTGAACAACAAAGTGAGGGCACTTAGGCAACAAGTTGCTATGCTGGCTGCTGAGATTGCAAGGTTGGAAGAAGAGAGGAATTACTGGAAGGCAGAGGCCTCAAAAGCAAAAGAGACCAATGAGGGAATGCTCAAGCAGATGTTTGATCTCCTTCACAAGTCTCAGGGAACTGGTCCTTCCACATCCTGACCACCTTAGCCCTAGCCTTTAGCCATCTTTTGTCTAGTGGGATCTAGCCTAGCCTAGTGCCTTAGCCTTTATTTTCTTCTTTAGTAGTTGGATAATTCTGTAGTACTTGCTGTATCCCCTGATTTTAATATTTGGTTATATGAATTGTCTTGGATGGCTAATATCATTGTTTTGCAGTTGCTTTATTTAATTTATGTTTGCACTTTGAGTTGCCTAAATGGCTATGTGCTGATTAACTCTAACACTTGAGTTATATTTTGCTATGCAACCTTTTCAATGATGCCAAAAGGGGGAAGAGTAAGGCTGATTTTGCATGATTTTATACCTAATAAAAATTTGTTCCTTAATGATGAATTAATTCTCCACTGATTGATTGTCTTTTTGAGCTTAAGTTGTACCTCAGGACATTAAGGAGATGAAGCTATAAGTATGAATTTGTCATCATCAAAAAGGGGGAAATTGTTAGCTTGGAAAGCTTGGAGTTTTGACTGATGACTGAGGAACGGATTCAAAGGACCTGTTCCTTTGAATTACTGAAGCAGAATAGATAATTCATGCAAAATCATTTAATTAAGATATTATTATTTATCCTAATACTGACGTGTATCTTGATAATTATGCAGGCCTAATCAGATACGAAAAGATTGCATAATCCTAAAGGATAAAGGATTTGGATTCAAGAAGGTAGAATCAAATTAGGATTCAAAGTCAAGGGAGCTTTGGAATTCTAATTCATTGGGACTTCTTGGCTGCTGGAAACTATAAAGCGTGAAGACTATCAGCCATAGAAGTTGTACACAAATAGAGAGAGCATCGAGCAAAAGCTGAGAAGAATTATTAGCTTATTTGTGTAATCATTAGCTACAGTAGAACTAAGTAAGAACCTGTTCCTTAGATTGAGTCTTGTAAAAGTTCAAGTCTTAGTTCAATTGTAGTAAGCAAAAATCGAGTTGTAAACTGTGTAGTTCAAGTCGTGGACTTGACACAACTTCACTGATCGTGAGAAAGATCACTAAAGGATTAGAGTTAGTCCTAGGTTAGTAAGAGAGAGTCTTGTAACCAAGTGGGTCTTTTTACATAGTGAAGTTGAAATCCTACTTGAGAAGTAGGTCGTGGTTTTTTGATCCCGTGTCTAGGGGTTTTTCCACGCTAAAATCTGGTGTTCAATTACTTACAGTTTTTATTCCGCACATCGTAGAGTAAAGGAACACATTTTAAGGAACTGGTCCTTAAAACAGTAAAGTGGTGTATTCGTGGGAAATAACACTCTTTAATTAGACCATTTGTTTTCTGGTCTGCCCATTGATTGACTAGCTTTGAAACTTCAACAGCCTACAGTATCATGAATTTAACATAAGAGAGAAACAATAGTACGATTTATCTCAGTAGTATATTCTTGTGACTAACTTGACGCTATATCCTTCCTAAAGCAGAGTAGATGTATTGATATGATTGTCATTAATTTCATCAATCAGGCCTATGTCCACAGTTGTAAATCCGCTGTTGTAGATAGGACTTGGAGGGTTATGATCGACCAATCAATCGAACAACCACACCTAATCTCCAAACAAAGTAAAATCAGCAATATGGATTTTGTGCAAGTCTGTTTTATTTCAGGGAAATAAAAAAAGGCAGCCTGGTGCACGAGATATCCCACGACCACACAAGTTTGGGGAAGGGCCATATCCAAGAGGGGTGTTAATATAGACAGAGTACCCTGATATCGTGACTTGTAGGTCACACGAAGACATTAGGGGTTTCCTAAATTTTACGTCTGCAAACATATTGTTACAAGTCTCTAGCCATACTAAAAACACTATTGACATACCAAAGGATCAAATGAATAACTTAATGGCCTAACCTTGTTCTGAAAATCAACAGACATGGAAGCAGCCTTATAAACTTTGTCCACAACACCTTTGAAAGAAGGCTTCAAAGGCAGTGATTGGTGGATCCAAACACCATTACCAACAGACAAACGCGAACCTCTGTTGGAGCTGCCATCAACAAAGACAACATTGACAAGATAAGAATAAAGAGAGTTGAGCTCATCAATGGATTTAGACCTTAGGAAACACAGCAGCTGGTCTTGAGTTGGACCCTTTGAGCCTGCACCAATTAGGCCAAGGACTAATTGAATTGAGAGCGGAGAGAACACCAGGTTAGAATGTCCTTTAATCTCTCAGGAGAAAACGTGTTTAGTAAGCATGAAAGAAACATCCGTTTGGTTGGTGATTGACACTCCCATATCCATTTTCGCATCGGAAGAAAACGACTGAGGGTGGCACAGTCCCATTACTACTGTACTATTTCTAACAGTTTAAATTTTTAGACGAGTTATAGTCACCTAATTTAAGATGAGACTAGTTTCTACCGTGATCTCAAAGTTCGAAAGTGTTGCAAGGATTTATACTTGAATGTGAAGCAACACGTGGGTATTGTATTGATTCTAATGAAATTCATATGGAGAAATGGGAATAAACAACATGCATGATTGCAAGGCTTGATTTTCTGAAGATTGCATTCATATACAGGAAGGAATCAATAAACGGAACACGTAGTACTTATTTAAGTAACAGAATCAATATATGTTAATTAATTTGGACATCAAAATAAAAGGCAGCACGTAGCTAGAACACTAATAAATCTTCTTATTTCCAATGCAAAAATAGTGAAAAATTTAATACTACTAATTAACTCAACAACACGTACCCAAGAGGGTCCAAATAGGATTCATAATAAAATACTAATCGTATCTCTAGCCTTATTTATATCTAAGATATGAGTAGGTAAGACTAAAGAGTACGTGTCTCTTCTCCTTCATGCATTCATTTTTTCGGATATATTATATAAGCATACAAGATATACAAAACCCCCGCTATGAGTTAGAGGATGCGACCAGAAAATATACTAAGTTGACTAAAATGAAAAATTAACATTAAGTTAGAACACAAGAATTAAAAATGCAATAGAGATTTGAGTTTGTTTGAATAGAGACGCAAAACATCGCTTTTACCATCTTTGAAAATTACGTTCATTGTTTCTTTATTGTTGTCCTAGACACCTAGGTATGATCTCCTGTGTATGAATATGACCTTCAGAGACTAGTCTTACCATCATACATTTCTTTAATCGCGCCATTTCTTCAAAGACTAAATCAACTCATATATAAAACGTCACCTGTTAAGTAACACTGGTATATAAGCAAACATTTCAACTTTATGATTATTGCACTCAAATATGGATCTTAGGGAGTCAATCAGCAACCAGACCGGCGTTTCTTTCGTTCTTGCTAAACATGTTTTCTCCAAAGAAGTTAAAGGAGATTCCAACATGGTGTTCTCTCCTCTCTAAATTCAAATAGTTCTTGGCCTTATTGCTGCTGGCTCTAAGGGACCAACTCAGGATCAGCTTCTCTGTTTACTCAAGTCCAAATCTATTGATGAACTCAACCCTCTTTATTCTCATTTTGTCAATGTTGTGTTTGTTGATGGCAGCAGCAATGGAGGTCCGCGTTTGTCTGTTGCTAATGGTGTTTGGGTCGACCAGTCACTGCCTTTCAAGCCTTCTTTCCAGCAAGTTGTGGATAAAGTTTACAAGGCTGCTTCAGAGTCTCTTGATTTTAAGAACAAGGTTAGGCCTTTATTAAATTATCACTTCAACCTTTTTTTCTTTGTCGTTCGCACTGACAAAAGTTGTTTTGCTAACAAGTACTACTAATTATCATAGATCTAAATACTACTCATATCAGAAGCCTCCAATTACTATTATATGAAATGAATGCAGATGATTCATATAACTAACTGCAACTAGTTTGGGGTTGAGGTGCAATTGATTCATAGATTGATTAGTCATTCCAAAAGAGTGAAGAGTGTCGCTACCATTAAGTTGTACTACTAGGCCTCTTGGCCTTTTGATAATTTCTAGCCTCAAGCAGTACAATTCTAAATAATTTCAACTGTTGAAACCAGTTATTTAGGCAATTGAAAGAATCAAAATTGTTTATTTGGTAAGCGAGAACGAAAGATACAAAAATTTGTGTAAAGCTATCATTTATATAACATAGGATAGCTGACTAGTTCACAGTAGGATGCGTAAAGAAGCCTAACTTACCGCTTGCTAGTACTGTCATCATTCTTTGTCTTGCTAATTGATTAAGGCTGCTGAGGTTGCTAATCAAGTAAATCAATGGGCTAAATTGAAGACAAATGATCTCATCAAAGAGATCCTTCCTCGTGATGCGGTGAACGACATGACAAGGCTCGTCTTGGCCAATGCACTATATTTTAAAGGAACATGGAATGAGAAGTTCAATGCCTCAGAAACAAAAGACCATGAATTCCATCTCCTAAATGGAGGGTCTATTCAAGTGCCCTTCATTACTAGCAAGAAGAACCAATACGTAGCTGCCTATGATGGCTTTAAAATACTGAGGCTTCCATATAAACAGGGCATGGACACTCGTCGCTTCTGCATGTATTTAATTCTCCCAGATACCCATGATGGATTACCAGCTTTAGTGGACAAAATCAGTTCAGAAGGATTATTAAATTACCGTGCTCCATTTGTAAAGGTTAAAGTGACCAAGTTTCTTATCCCAAAATTCAAAATAACTTTTGGTTTTGAAGCTTCCAAGGTTCTAAAGGGACTTGGCCTCACATTGCCTTTCTCTGGTGGTGGTCTCACTGAGATGATTGATTCCCCTTCATCTGAGATATTGTATGTTTCGGAGATATTCCACAAGTCCTTTATTGAGGTGAACGAAGAAGGAACCGAAGCTGCAGCTGTTACTGCTAATGTAGGAATGCTAGTGTGCTTGAGAATTGAGAAGGAAATAGACTTTGTTGCAGACCATCCATTTTTGTTTCTTGTAAAGGATGAATCTACTGGAGTGGTGCTATTCATAGGAAGCATATTGAATCCTCAAGCTGGCTAGCTCACAGAAGAAACAAAGACTGACTATTTAGGGATCACTTTTGTTACAAGTGGTGTCATTTGTCGCTTTTATACCTGTATTGTTTATTTTATTGCTGATTTTCATATAAAGATATTCCGACCAAGTAGTGATTCGATTTAGGTAAATCACCCCTGCCTTAACACACTGAGGGAGGAAATAATGTCTCGTGTTATTTTTAAGAATTTTTTGTGTTTATTTTATCTTATCTATAGTGAAAATGGTTAGCAAACTAAAATATTTTATTTGTCTCATATGTGACATAATTCGAATTTCAAGAGTGCATCGAGTTTTTGTTTGACCTTATTTTTTACATACGTTTTTTTATAAATATTTTACATTATGCATTAATCTTAATTTTTGCTTTCTTAATTTTGTCTATAATTTTTAAATAATTTTACTTCTATTATCTTTATAAATTTATATTTTCTTTCTTTTTTCTTTTCATATCGGTTACTGTTTCATTCCTCTTCCTATTACCGCCTTTCTCTCATTGAAGCCCCTCAGCAACCAAAACAGAGGAGAAAGTAAATTTCAAGTTAACGGGTTTTTTCAAATCCAATAGTTTGTACATGTGTAAAAAAATTCACTAAATAATTATACAAATAATAAATTTCCTAACTTAATATATCAAACAACTTTTGTAAAATTTTATGCTCGAACCCATAAAATTCAATTAATGAATCCGTGTGCATATACACCAAAACCTAACCCCATTACAGGGGCGGCCCGACAAATTTTGTAGCCTAAAGCCAAATTTTAACGAGGGCTCTAATTTTATTTTATTTTTTAGAAAAATAATATATATAAATTTGAACTCTATCTTTTTTTTTTTTTGAGATGCAAAGTTATAATAATTTTTTTATAATCAATTTCTTCTAATTAGTCTTTGTTGATTGATAATATAGACAATTCAATTAATCTCGTTTGACACATGGTTGATGTTAGATTCTTAGTTAAGATTTTTTTCAATTTTATATAACTTCCTATGTATCTTAACTTTTCACTTTAGATGATGTCTTTTTTAACTTAAATACTATCTCAGTCTCATTATAAGTGCCCATTTTTACTTTTTTTCACATCCATTAAGAAATAAAAATGTCCTACATTTCTTTTTAGTCCGTTCCAAAATTAATCATATTTCTAAACTTGGAAACAACTTAACCCCAAATTTACATCTGTTCCCTTAATAAAATGATTTATCTCCATAAAAATACCAATGGTTTAATTTAGATCACATATTTTAAAAGTCTTCATTTCTTTAGTAAATATTTATCATATCAAATAAGTTCATATACATTGAGACGGATAGAGCATATATTTTACCACATTGTCCTAATTTACTAATCTCGAATACCAAATTCAAATACAATTATTCATTTCTTACATCTTTAATTATATGCTTAAAATTAGAAAAAAAATAATTAAATATGCATTGATTTTTTAAAGTGAGACTTATTTTGACAAAAATAAAAAGAAAAAAATAAACACTTATAAAGTAATTTAACCTATTATATGTACCCAAAAAAAGGGGCCCTACCAATGCGGAGCCTAAAGCGACGGCTTTACTTGCCTTAGGCAAGGGTCGGCCATGCCCCACTGCCCTAGATTCCACGCCCTCTTCTCGCCCTCCCACTTTTGAGGAATCACCATGTATTAGATTCTTGTGTGTTTGTTGTTTCTCCAATGTCCTCGTTGACAGCTCGATCAATTTTCTCATGTGAGCTTAAACTGTAGACTCAGAATGTTAAACCTGTGGCATTTTTGCCAGTTCAGAAGGTGAAGGTATTGAAACCGTAGCAAAATAATGGTAAAATAATGCCGCACCATAGGTTTACTATCGGAGCTATCAATGCCAACAACAGTTCTCATGCAGCAAATTATAATGGTGTATATGCAAATAGTATAGGATTAGAACCTAAGTTTTAATTAGTTACCTAAGTTTTATTACGGATTTTTTAAACATATATACAACGCTACACCCCTATATTACAAAAAATAAAAATAAAAAAAAAAGTAGCATTATTTCTCAAACTACAAGACATAGCATTGTTTTCCCTAGCACGTTTCACAATAATCAAGACATTTTACTTTATTTCCTCAAATTTCAATATCTCTCACTTTACTCTCTCTTCCTCTCATAGCAGAGATACAGCCCCTCTCCCCTCCCCTCCCCCCCCCCTCCGACGTCGTCGTCACCCCCACCCCCATCCCGATGAAACAGAAACATCAGCCGATGGATCTCCCTAACTCCTAAGATATAGAAATCTGAAATCAGTGATACTAAGCTTGAACAAGGAGCTTCGTGGTTAAAAAAAGCATTTTATTTTGATTATTCATCATCTCTATATTGTTTGGCTTTAGATCGTTCTGCTTGTCACTATAGTTTTTGTCTTCATTAATTCAAATGGTAACATCAATTAATTGAGGTTGAGAACTGGTGTCCAACAATTAATTATTTGTAGAGTTGTTTTCGACACTATAAGAGTCGATTTATTTTCTATCATCTGATCGTACACTGAGCAGAAAAAACTATGTAGCATGCTAAAAGATGTATTGAAGAATCGGAACATGGATGTGGTGAAACTTCAAAAGTCTGGTGGTGTTGTATCAAGGAATGCAAAAGTATGGCAGAAAGCAAAGAGCTACATAATACGGGTAAAGACTTATTTTAATAAAGATAGTTTGGAATCTGTCATAGTCATGCATTGGGATGTGGATACTTGCCCTTGGGGGCTGCTGTCCTTAAGGACCCTTTTAGCAATGTTTGGATGATTTGTTCTCCTGCTGTTACGAAGTGAAACTAAAGAAGCTTATCAGTCTTATGGTTTTTAATTTGATGTGATTTATTTTGCTCTGTTTGCTGCCGTAGTATGGTTTAAACTTAGCATAAAATCTTGTGAAGCAGTAGAAAGAACGTACGTGAGTGATGACCACCCTGGTGTCAATCATCTTAAAATCCAAAAACTTCGCAGCAACGAACTTCTTAAGTCCATCATCCTCAGTCTTGTACTTTTTCTCAAGAGCATTCTATAACTCTTTTGAAGTTTCCAGGACACTATAAACATTATACAAGTCATCCTCCAAACAACTTAAAATGTAGTTTCTGCATAAGAAATCAGAGTTTTTCCATGCTTCAATTACAACAAATCGTTCAGCATCAGGAGCGTCTTCTCCCAAGACCGGAACGTCCTCCTTGATGAATCTTTGCAAGCTCAGTGTGGTCAGATAGAAGAGCATTTTCATCTGCCAACATTTGAAGTCCGTACCAGAAAATTTTTCGGGTATTTTTGCCAGTGCCATTGCATGAGCAGGTATTGAACGGCTTGACGAGGCAGCAACAGTCGTTACCGTAGCACTCGTTCCAACAGCATTAACGGGAGTTTGGTTTCATTCATCATTTTTCTGTAAAGTTGGCAACAAACAGAACTTTGTCAAATCAGTGAAGTTTTTGTATCTTCAAATTGAATATCAAACCAAACATACAACACGTAACAATGGTGAAGTTATTATATTCTTCAACCCGTATCCAAGTTTATTACTCCGGCAAAAGTTTTTATATTCTTTAAATTGGTTAAAAAAAACTTATTGAAGTAGAAAGCAATCAAGGCTTTAGTCTCCAAAAAATATAGATATAACCTTCTGTTAATCTTAGTCTCTAAAAAATCTGCAAAAGACAAAGTTACAGTACACAATATATTTCAACACAGAAACAGTCTATTAAAATTCCTTAAGCTTGTTACCGAAACTGTGTTAAAAGAAAGATCAAAACTGTTAGAAGACAGAGATGAAAAAGATTCCGAGTCCACAATTTTCTTGTACATCCTTAAGGAATTTTAACCCCTCACTGTTGCCAAGGTAATTGATTAAATCCTCCCACGATAAAACGGAATAAACATTCCTACAACAGTGGCAATACAAACTGCAGGATACCAAAAAACTCAAAGAATGGCGCAAATCACACTTACGAGATTCAAAAAGAAATCAGTGAATCAAAGTGCAGAATTGCAGAGAAAAAGATTTAGAGTTTCTGAATTTTTCGAGTGAGTGAAAATTGAAGCCACGCCTCTGAATTTATAGGCAATTGTTGGCTGAAGTGAAGAGGTGTGGTGACTGATCATAAGATGAATAGATTTTTGTTCACACTGTTTATAATGAGAAAAGGTTTCTGAAATAGACAATACACCGTTTGAATTTAAAACGGGTCAAATTAATTAATAATTAAAAATTAAATGTACAAACTTGGTCTAGAAAATTAATCTAATCAATCGAATTCCAAATCCAAATTCAAATCCAAATCCAAATCTGAATCTGAAGCCGAGCGACAACGACGGCGCACGGCTTCATTCTTTCCAACTCTTTTAAGAGCTCTAAGAAGTATTTATCTAACTATACCAAAAGAGCCAATCTCAAAAGCAAAATGTAAAAGACCATTTGCCCCAAGTAGAAAATCAGATTTTACATGTACATAATGTAAACACATATTCTAATAAATATTATTAGATAAGAAAAATCCATAATCAATAATAGAGGTATATCAATCATAATAATGCAATTACTACGAGGCTAACTAAGAGTCCCAATATAATATCCTATAATCCAACACTTTTGACCTTTACTTGAACACAACTTCCAATATTTTAAATAAATAATATATATAAAAAAATTCTTCCATGCATTTACAAGTACGGGGTACATAGAAAGACAAATCCTTCGACTTCCATGTAGCAACTTACGACAACTTTTCCCATTCAGTTTAATTGCCTTCACCATGCTTATTGAAATTTATTCCAACCTTTGGAATGTCCTGCTATTCAATTTGCAAACGTTATTGCACATTCATGCATGTCTGCCTTCTCCTCTATTTATTTGTTAAATACTGTGGACAATTTTGAGGAACATAATTTTGGAGTTTGGACAATGTACAAACTAATTCAATAATTCTTCTGATTCCATCTCCAACAAAAAAATTATCGGTCTACACCAGTCACATTAAAGCAGGTAAAACTATACTCCATGTGCATTTTTTAAATCTCCTGTTACTTTTCATCTAAGCTTTGTTAATATGTACACTATAACTTTTCTTGTGTTCTTGTCAATCACTTGAATATATGATAGTTGGATAGCTTTCATATTATAATGAATTGATTGTCGTATCAAGACAATACCTTTACATAGCCCAAAAAAAAAAAAACGACTTAATATTTGGCCTAAGCAGTTAATAGACTATTCAAAAATTTCCCTTAAGCATTAGGCAACTTAATCTCAATGTTGATTGTTTGCTTATGATAATTATCCTCTAAAATGGTTACAAGGCACTTGCGAGAAAATAGTTAAATATAGGTGAGAGACACAAGTGTTTTCTATTCAACTTGGGGAATTAATTTTCTGAGAAATTTTCACCAATTTATCTTTTTCAGTGCTAATTTCGAAGAAAATTTTCATAATGGTCGTAAATTCAGTATAGCTATTATCACACAGTTAAGCTTCTTTCCGTCTTCCTAAGCTAACTCTTACAAATCCATTTATGGTGTATAAATTGATTTGTGTTCCTACTCTTGAGAACAACTAGCCTAAAAGCTTCCACTTTGATACTACATACAACATAGCTTCACATTTTTATCCAAAATAATTTGAATAAAACACTGTGAACTCTTTGCATCTTATGTTTACATACATGATGTGGTCACCAAATACATATGCAATATGTGACTCTATCTATAGAGATATAGAAGCATTTGTTGTTGATGTTTGTGGCTTGGAACTAATTAACATGTTCAAGAATATGATCTTCTACTTATTTGTTCTTCCCAATTCCTTCTCTTTCTCTTTTATATTAGCGTAATTATGAGTATTGGATTTCTTAGTGTAATTACATAAAGTATGAACAAAAAAAAAAGATTGATGAGACCGATAAATGTAGATGTATGTTTCCTACGCAAAAATTTTTATTTTTTTATTTCTTTCAATAAATTCATGCATTTGACTTTTGAAAAGTGCATGCTCAAATTATGATATGTCTTCAATAATAAACAAAGCGAATCGACGATAGAATTTTACAAAGAGAGCCTATTTCTATGTTTACTTATTAAAAGTGGTTACACGCGCGAAGCGCGTTGCCAAAACTAGTATATATATATACACACACACACACACACGACAACGACGGTGTCCGGCTTCATTCTTTCCAACTCTTTTAAGAGCTCTAAGAAGTGTTTATACACACACACACACACACACACACACACACACACACACACACACACACACACACACACACACACACAAGTGTAGTTGTCCCTCACCAACGTGGGACAAAGTTCACTTGTTTCAAGTGGCAAAGTCCACTTGATTCAAATTTTCATCTCCTTCCATTTCATCTTCCCACCATTTTCCAATTCCCACTTCTTTTCTTTAAAGCCCAATAGCTTAAAGCCCAACAACAACATGTTAGATTTAATAATTTCAGAAACGTGGAACATAATGATTTTTACATAAACACATATTCAGTCAAGAAAAACATACCTGGATCAGCCATAATATTTCTTGGTTGAAGTTGAGTGGAAGCTATTGATCTCCCTGTTGATTCTGTTCTTGGAAAATACTTTCTCCTCTTTTTCTTTTCTATACATTCTTTGCAGAATTGATATTGATAGAAATACTTTATTATATCTATTATAGGCAAGAGAGAATAAACTTAACCCATCATCCCACTTTCCATCAAAGTGGGTATAGGAAGTTATAACCTAAAATAACTCTTCTTAAATAATTAATAGAAATTTAGTCAATAACAATTTTATTAAACCAAAAAAATAGAGGCACGAGGGCCAAAATTTACAGTGTGATTTTGATGAGTAGTCATTTTATAAACTTTTCAGTGAGGCTTCGCCGCAGCATCAAAAGTACTAGATATTTAGCCACTTAGGAATAAGTTGGACAAAATGACCCCTGCTTCTTCTTCAGGGACGTTGCTCAATCTTCATTAATGGCATAATACACTCGTACGTTCCCAGTACTTCAAACTTCACCACATGAAGAAATAAACACATCATTCAATCTTCTTCTTATGTTTTCATATTTAGAATAAATTATAAAATGTCAACTTTATAATGTTCAAATTCCTAATGAATTTTATGGAATTTCACCTTTCATATTCAAACTCCAGGATAAAATTATGAGATTTTCGGCTTTGCAAGTTTAAACCTTAGGATATAATCATGGGATTACTAACTTTCAAGTTCAAACTCCAGGATAAAATTATGAGATTTTCAACTTTTTAAGCTTAAATCTCAGGATAAAAATATGGGATTACTACCTTTCAAGTTCAAACTCCAGAATAAAATTATATAATTTTCAGCTTTTTAAGCTTAAACCTCAGGATAAAACTATGGGATTATTACCTTTCAAGTTCAAATCCCAGAATAAAATTATGTAATTTTCAGTTTTTTAATTTTAAACCTCAGGATAAAACCACGGGATTACTACTTTTCAAATTCAAACCCCATCAAAAAATTCTGGAATTTCTAATTTTAAACTAGAAAATCTCATAACAAAATACTGAGATATCCAATTTTTCTTAAACCACATGAATCTTTGAATTTTTACTTTTTCAATAAGATCTTATGACAAAATATGCATTTTTCCCAGGAGATTCTAAGATTATTTACTGAAAGTCAGATTTTTATCCTGAAATTTGAACTAACAGCAGTCAAATTTTCAGAAAAACACCTCAATTATGGACAATACTCATGTGGACAGAGCTTTTACCATGAAGAAGAAGAAAGGGGGAGTTGAAGCACCGAAAAGAAGAGGCAGCGTCATAGAACTGTTTTAGATGATGGCTTTTATTACTCCCTCTGTCCCAATTTATGTGTCACACTTTTCTTTTTGGGCTGTCCCAAAAAGAATGTCATATTTCCTTATTTGTCAACTATTTAATGCATTATCTCTATTTTACCCTATTGGGCTCTACTTACTTTGAAAGCTACCAACAATTTTTTGATTACTCCAATCTTCTCTCTCTTACTTTTTCAAGGGTAAATTTGAACATTTCCAAAGTCATCTTATATTTCTAAAACTCCGTGCCAAGTCAAACACCGCCACATAAATTAGGACGGAGGGAGTAATAAAGAGGATAAAGAGATCTTTACAGTTTATTTGTAACAAAAAGTGGCTAGTTCTTAGCGACTTTTCAAACAGTGGTTATACTCTACTTAGCAACTTTTCAAACAGACCCTTTAACAATTTTTGTGACCCTTTTGGTAGTTTCAGTGGATCTGAAAACTACCTAAAATTACAAATTACAAGATTCTTGAGCATTTTTCACATTATACTTGCATCCCTAGATATATTTGCATGTTTCGTCTATAAGGATATCAATAACGAAGCAATGAAAAAGTTAATCAAGCCAAATATCCAATCTTTTTTGCAGAAGATAACCAAAGATCCAGTCTTTTATAGAAGATAGCCAAGATCCGATTCTTCTTCTTCTTTTTTTTTTTTTTTTTTTTTTTTTGCAGAAGAAGATAGCAAAGATCCAATCGAAGAACATCAAAGGACCTGTGTGTGATATACGAGAATAGGATAGAGAGAAAAAAGGATTTTTTTATTTTATTTTTGTTAATTACAATTTACTATAACAAATAGAAAATACAATTTTGATGACTAGCCAGTTTTGACACAATCTAAAAGAATCAACCAAAAATAGCTAGATTTTAAAAAATCACGTTGATGAATAATAGAAATTAAGAAAAAGAAAAGACAAAAAATGAAAAGGAAAATTAAGAAAATTAGGTTGATGAATAATGAAAATTAGGTTATGTTTGCGAGAGATGCTTCATAAAAAGAGTGTGGAATAATTTTAAAAAGGTTTTTTTACATAAAAGTACAAGTTTTAGAGCTTAATTACCAAACATAACAATATTTTAGTGAAATTACCCTATATAGAGGAAAACACAAGATAATTACAAACATAACAAAAACATAGCAATATTTTCCCATAACATACCAAACCCTTACATTCTTCCTTCTATTTTCCCCCACTATCACTTTTGCTCCTCCCATTTTCCATCTTTTTCACTTTTCCTTCCATCATTTCCCTCCAATTTCACTTTTACTCCTCTCATTTTCCCCAATTTCACTTTTCCTCATCCATCCTCAATGTATCTCGTTGAATCTCACTATTTCTGCACCGTATCAACTATTTCTGCACCGTATCTAACTGTTTCTGCACCGTTTCAACTGTTTCTGCAGCACCGTATCTAACTGTTTCTGCACCGTTTCAACTGTTTTTGCAGCACCGTATCTAACTGTTTCTGCACGTTTCAACTGTTTCTGCAGCACCGTATCTAACTGTTTCTGCACGTTTCAACTGTTTCTGCAGCACCGTATCTAACTGTTTCTGTACTGTTTCAAATTATTTTAGCACCATTTCAGACCGTATCATACTGTTTCAACGCCGTTTTAGACCGTATCAGACTGTTTCAACAGTTGTTTCAGATTGTTTCAATGTCGTTTCAGACAGTATCATACTGTTTGAACATCGTTTCAGACTGTATCAGACTATTTTAAACTGTATCAACCCCCCGTTTCAGACTGTTTCAACAGTTGTTTCGGATTGTTTCCACGTCGTTTCAGACCATATCATACTGTTTGAACATCATTTCAGACTGTATCAGACTATTTTAAACTGTATCAACTCCCCGTTTCAGATTGTTTTAAACTGTATCAACTCCCGTTTCAGGTTGTATCAACTCCGTTCAAACTGTATCATTCTATTGGTTTTATTATTTCTGAAAGAAGTAATTAAACTTGTGCTTCTATCAGGCTGTTTCAACAACTATTTTAGATTGTTTCAATGCTGTTTTCAGACTGTGTCATACTATTTCAACGCCATTTCAGACCGTATCAGACTGTTTCACCAACTGTTTCATATTGTTTAATGTTTCAGTGAGAAGATAGAAGAACAAATAGAAGAACTATATAATCAAGTGGCAAAAATATACGATATCAAACCCAGTAATAATAAACGAAATATCTTGATAAACAAGCTTAAGCAAAAGACAAACAGAAAGAAAGTGCCAAGAAATCCAAGTAGATCTCGGCCAAAAATTCAACAACAATGTCACAAAAATCCAAACCAAAAGAAAACAAGAAAAAGAAAGAAAAATGAAATACAAGCAGCTGCTGCAACTGGAAAATCACAGTAGCTGTGATGAATGATGCCCAATTCTCATCCCCAAGTCTCACAGTAGCAGTAAAAAATTGAATATTGTTCCTGTACTACATATATATAACTGAGATTTGGAAAGTAGAAATGTATATCAACAGAGACACCGTTAAGTCCCAAAGCAGATCGAACAATCAAACAAAACTTTGATTCCTCTGATGAGACAGTGGTGGAGTGGAGGAGCGACGGGTTCTTTTTCCGGTGAGAGGGCTCTGGTAGCATCATTGTTGCTTCGCCTTCCATCACTGTTGCTTCGCCTTCCCTTTTGCACTTTTCTTTTGCTTCAATAACAGACCAATCGAAAGCAGAGGAAAAGAAACAAAAGGGTCACCGGCGATGGGAGCTCTGAGCGACCGGCGATGGGAGTTCACCTCCGCCGATAGTGTTCTCTCTGTTGTATGTTTGGTTTAGGGTTTGTAGGAAATGGGGGATGACGGCTGGATTTGGTTGGGGGAGTGGCGAAAATATTTTAGGACTTGTAGGAAAGTGGGGTAAGTGTAATTATTAAAAATGAAATGTTGTAAAAAATGTGTTAGGAAAATATTGCTATGTACTGTAATTTGTAAAATATTGCTATTTTTTTGTAATTAAGTGTGAAAATTTGTATATTTGTGTAAAAAACCCTTTTAAAAACAACTCTTCCAGTTTGATTTTGTTATAACACTAATATCCTTTGTGATTTGTTATTGTAATACACTTCATTCCTTATTTTAAATTATTTATAACATTTGTTTCAAATTTTTTTGGTAAAAATTGGGAATAATATTATATATAATTAAGTAGCTGGTACATAAGTTGTGCTAGGGGCACAAACAACAGTAGAAGCCATAGTAGTAATGGCCGGACTACTAGTAGTAGTGGCTAGGTTACACATATTCGAAGGCAAAATGGTCCATGTTACCATACGTAGTTAAAATATTACATGCATTAGCTGAAATAGTTCTATTATAGATAGTAGCTTCCTTATCAGAGCGAGATGCATTGAGTACAAGCTCGATCATGTTAGCATAGGTATACAACTGGTTTGTTGCTGGGAGTTGGAGAACTTGTTGAGCCAAAATGTGAGCAACTCTATTTGCTTCCTGAAACGACCTCGGTCAGTCGTTTCCGAAGTTAGGACTCCGATTGGCGTGCCGATAATTTTAAAATATTCGTAATGTCCATTAGGACCTGTCAGTAAAATTTGAGCTAAATCAGATCTCGTTTGGTAGGCATCGGAAAAAGGTTTCAGTTTTTATTGTCGATAAACATTAAAAAGAGATTTTTTAGCCCGGTTTTGGCGAACGAACTCCGATTCGAAATCCGAAAGCGCCGTTCGGTTCGTATGATTATTTGTGACTTTTGTAAACTTTCGAAAGTGAATTTCGATGTTGTTCGGCTAGTTTCCGCTAAAATGCCGAAAGTTAAATAATTTGACTTCTTTTCATTTAAATTTGCATCTTGAGTTTTGGGAGTCTGATTTGAGATCCGGCTTCGCGAGTATGTTATATATATTTTGTAAAACTTGTATGCAAAAGTTGGAATTATTTCGAATATTTTAGGGCACCGTTTTAATTTTCGTTAAGAAAAGAAAATAAAATAAAAGAAAACAAAGAAAAGGAAATGAAGTTAGGCGGTTGTCCTTAGCTTATATGCTAAGGAAGAGCAAAACACAAAACAGAGGGATATAAAACGCAGAGACAAGAATAGTGAGGAAGAAAAACGCAGTAAGGGAAAAAATGTCAGAAAATAAGAAAAGGGGTCGGAGAAAAGTAGAATTTTCACCCTGAAACATTCAGGTAATGATCCTAATATATTATTTGAGTTTATTACGTGTGTTTGAATATGTTTTAACGGTAAAACTTGAAATACTATACATCGTTTTAATAAGTTCAATTAATAGTTAAAGGGTCAAATGGACCCCGATAACGAAATTGATTATATATTCGTACTCAGTGAGTTATGGGCAACATATAATGTGAATTATTTGGGGTTTGGTTATGTGACCTTAAACCCTGTACATAGGCCTGGCATGCGTATTGCGAACGCGAATAGGGTATCAGGTTCCTAACCGGATTGCCCTAAGATGTGAGGAATGAAGCCTTTAGCCTAATTTGATATATTTTTCTGCTTATTGAATAGAGTGGGATCGTTTGGCAATGAATTCAAAGGACAAAGTGGTTTGTTGAGTAATTGTGCTAACTTTGTAACAAGGTAAGTGTTTATATCCATTTCTTTGGAGGCACCTGGCCTCGTGGATTTTTTACCACGTGTTCCTTACGTGTGAAGCTGCCGATAGGCGTACTCATTACGCCTTAGCTTTGGATTTACATTGTATATTATATGTTATGTCCTATTGTTGGTATTGCAATGAGGATCTGAGCATTGTACCCTGGCTGTGAGTTGGCATCTACTTCCCGGCTGTCGATGAGAGTCCCGCGCCGGTGAAGGGTTATTATTGCATCACATTGCATTCATATGCATTATATGTCATTCATATGCATTACATTGCATATCATATTGGGTGCAGGAGTATTCTGCCCCAGGAGCAGGAGGATTCTTCTCCATTGTATCATATTGAGGGTAGGAGGATTCCGCCTCAAGAGCAGGAGTATTCCGCTCTTATGTCAAATATTGAGTGCAGGAGTATTCCGCCTCAGCTTTACATTATATCGGGTGCAGGAATATTCTGCCCCAGGATAGTGCAGGAGTATTCTGCCTCTGGTTTATATTATATCGGGTGCAGGAGTATTCCGCCCCAGGAGAGTGCAGGAGTATTCCGCTCCAGTTGGTTATCAGATTGGATTCCCCTCGAATGTAGGAGTATTCCGCTTCGGGATGGGACTATGGGCACATGTGATCCTTCCCATCATATTTTATTTCATTTCATTTCATCTCACTTCATTTCATTCCATCTCAATTCATACCATTGTGTAGACTTACGGTACATGACTACTGTTCTGCTTATATGTGCATTGCATATTTGTTGATATGTTTTTGGCACGTATCTTTGGTTGAGTTTATAAGTTTCTTACATATTTCCGGTTGTTATCTGGCTCTGCCTTTTTATAATTTAAATAAAAGGAATTTGGTCTATCTATTTCTTTTCTCCCTGGCTAGCTATCCTATTCTTTGAGGTGGCTAGTCTGCCCCACTTATTGAGTCCTTTTAACTCACCCTTGTTTGTTGTTTGTTTCTTGTCTATCTATTTCGTTTCGGCAGGTTCGCTCCAGGATTGAGTTTGCCACGTTGTGAAGGAACGAAGACGACTTCAGCTGTCAGGGTGAGCCAGCTTTTATTCCGGATGGCCACCAGTTTTATGCTTATTATTTCAGTTGTATTTTGCTCCCTTTAGGAGGTATCTGTCTTCTTTTGTACTCTTAGATGTCTAGTTTGGATAGCCCTAAACCTAGTATGTTGAGTAGTCAGCTGTAATTTTTTTTTACAGCTTAGAGGTATCAGTATGTCAATGTTTTTTTTTTAAAGTCTTGTTCTTATTTATGAATTGAATTATATTTATTTTCCTAATTTGATTGATAAGGGTTCGCCCGACGGGTCTTGGGGAGGATGTCGGGTGCCCGCACGGCCTAGCCGGATTCCGGGTCGTGTCAGTTGGTATCAGAGCCCGGATTAGAGTCTATCCAGACTAAGACAGTGTCTAGTAGAGTCTCGCTGATGGGTACGTAGACGTCCGTACTTATCTACGAGAGGCTATGATGGCATTTAGGAAGTTTCACTTCCTTCTTTTTTGATCGTGCGTCGGTCTAGGATGCAAATGTATTTTTGTTAATTCTTCGTGGTAATTGTGAACCCAAGTGCGACAAATCAGCAAACGGAAGGAGTTCAGGACGAAGCAGTCTAGCCTGGGGCTAGCACTGACGAAGCCCCGAGAGTTTTGATCGTGCTGACGATCTAGTTACGGAGGTCCCAGCCGTACGAGATCGCGATGGGCAAGGGAGTAGGGACTTGTAGTTCCCTTGGCTCTCTACGATACTTTATGAGAATCTTGGCGATGCAGCTACTGTAAGAACCTATTATTTGCTGGGCAGCCTATCAGGTTGCCGCATGTGCAGACGTTCGATCTCAGGGAGCTCCTTTTTTGGTTCTTAATATTGCTGCAGTAAATTATATTCCGGAGGTAGTATGTGTTGTACCTCTAATTGTTCTGGCTGGTTAGCCAGCCGAGGTATCAGTTCGGTCCGAGTGTCCGAAGAGGTTGCATTATTTTACGCGGTTGAACCTTCTGATATTCTGAAGCAATACATCAGATAAACCTCGTGAATTGTTTTCAAAATAAAACGGTGTCAGCGTATCCTTCAGGCTCTTGATTATATCAAGCGGTATGGTGTCGATTATTCTTCTTTCCAGTTTCAGGGTCCAGCTTTGAATTGGTGGGCCGCTCTTTTATTAGCTAACTTTGTTCGATTTTTCTTCTAGATTCGCGGAAAAGTTCCTTTCGAGTAGGTGTTGCCAGTTTGAGTGGATTGGACAGGGTAGCCTATCGGTTAGCCTGTTGGTGTTTCAGAATATCAGATTAAATTCTATAGAATGGCTGAATAGGCATTAGAACTAGTCCATGAGCCTTTCGAGAGATTCAAAGATTTATTGATGACCTTTCTCCTTCCTTAAGATCCCAGATGGCTCGAAAAATTGAGGTTGAGAGTTCATTTGATGTCGTTGATGATATTGCCCAAAGGTATTAGGCATACCATAAGTTAGAGCGGGAAGAGTTAGAGTGGGAAAGTAAGAGATCCCACGGCCCTGGTGGGTAACCATGGTACCTCATTTGGAGGTAAAAGTTCTGATTATTTTGGGAGTCACCTTCCAGGTTATCTCAGCTTGTGTTACTTGATTCTTACAGTGCGCCAGTAGCTCATCAAGATCAGATTCAGTCTTCTCTTTACAGCTATCAACAATCTTTCCAGCTTCCATTTTTCAGCGAAAATGTGGTATCATTGTCATGAGTCTGGCTATCCTTTAAAGAGTTTTCCATTACTCCGGCGAGTAGGCAGTCATCCTTTCTCTCGTCAGGCACCTGCATATTCGCAGGGGATTTTATTCAGATCTCAATCAACCAGGGAAATGCCACGATCCAGTAAAGGTTGAGAGCGTGGTGGCAGTTATTTTTCAGAAGGTAATTATCAGTGTAGCGGCTTAGTTCAGCCGCAGAGGCAGTTTTATGAACTGCCAGTCTGGCAGGATGCTGAGGCATCCGATGTAGACCCGAGTATTTCTTCTTCTCTTAAATGTGAGTAAGATTTGATTCTTTCGATCGATCTGGAAATGGTGTGTCTTATCATGTTTCGATGGTTTCCTTGGATGTCGTTTCTATTAAGAATCAGTTGCGGTAGAGGGGTGAGCTTCTGATATGATTTATTCCTGGCATTTGTGATAACCCTACTAGTTTATCTGGGTTTAAATATGAGAGATTAGTGAGTGAGTGTCGGTATTGTCTGCTTGGCATCTTGTTACGCCACCTTATGTTATTATGTCAATTTAGTTTATCTCCCTCCTCGAAATTCAATGTTGATAGGATAATGGGATCCTAATTCGTCACCATCAGAAAGTATTATCGTTTCTTCCGGTGTAAAATGGTTAGTAAGTGATACTCGATCTACGTGTCTCCTTTTGGTTCGAGACGCTAGTAGAGTCATGTTATTCTACAAGTTTGTCTCAGTATAAAAGGGTTTTCTGGTAAATTGTCAGAGTTTCCTTCTTATTGGGAGGTTAAATTGACATAGATTTTGTTCCATAAGGCTCATTTAATGTCTATTTATTCAATTGTGATTCTTTGGCTAGCCTGACTTAGAAGTAGTGTAGCTCTGGGAGCCAAGCAAATAAAAGGATGAGCTTCCTGAAGCTCTAATTATTTCTATCCTCGGTCCATTTCCATTTCTTCTTCGTCCGGCACTAGTGAGCTTGGGCGGTTGGTAGCTGCTTGTGATGTTCCCTGTGTTGAGCCAGAGTACGTGTTATTGTAGCCGAATAAGCACACTGTTGTTTTTCAAAGCTACTAAGGGTAATGAGAGGCGTCATTTGACCTTTGATTTGATCGATCAGGCGATGGTGCTTATGGAAAAGGTATGAAGTTGTGAACTCGAGGGTTGCAGCTGTTTGGCAACTCGAGAGAGTAATTTGGTAGCTCAGGTCTGAGTTGCGTTCTCTATTTAGCTAAGTCTTCCTTAATCCAGCAAATTTGTCGAGGATGACTATTTTTATTCAACTTAGCTGTATGAGCTGAAGCTCTAAGTGGAGGAGCCTTCCTCCAATAATGAATATAAATAATAAATCTCTAAGGCATTGCTGAAGCGTAAGCTACTTCTTTGTTTCATCGACTTGTTCTATATCGAAAAGTATATCGACGAGGTGATTCACCAGCAGAATCATGTTAATCCATCCAGAGTTTCGTGTATCTTTGCCTCGAGAATATAGAACTCTCCTCTCGTGATCGAGGAAGGGTCAGCTTAATCAGAATAAGTTGGGCAATGATGTGATGATATTATCCAGATATATTTTATTCCAAAAGTACAATGCGCGTAATATAATTCTGATCCTGTAATCAGAAAATAATGTCCGTAGAGTAGCTCATGAAGGTCGTGCAAATTCTTTTGCAATCTGTGCGAATTCTTCTTTAGATTTACGCTCGTTCGAGGACGAACGAGAGTTTAAGTGGAGGAGAATGAAACGACCTCGGTCAGTCGTTTCGGAAGTTAGGACTCCGATTGGCGTGTCGATAATTTTAAAATATTCATAATGTCCATTAGGACATGTCTGTAAAATTTGAGCTAAATCAGACCTCGTTTGCTAGGCATCGGAAGAAGGTTTCAATTTTTTATGTCGATAAACATTAAAAAGAGATTTTTGAGCCCGGTTTTGGCGAACGAACTCCGATTCAAAATCCGAAAGCGCCGTTAGGTTCGTATGATTATTTGTGACTTTTGTGAACTTTCGAAAGTGAATTTCGATGTTGTTCGACTAGTTTCCGCTAAAATGCCGAAAGTTAAATAATTTGACTTCTTTTCATTTAAATTCACATCTTGAGTTTCGGGAGTCTGATTTGAGATCCGCCTTCGCGATATGTTACATATATTTTTTACAACTTGTATGCAAAATTTGAAATTATTTCGAATATTGTAGGGCACCGTTTTAATTTTCGTTAAGAAAAGAAAATAAAATAAAAGAAAACAAAAAAAAAAAAAAAAGAAATGAAGATAGGCGGTTGACCTTAGCATATAAGCTAAGGACGAGCAAAACACAAAACAGAGGGATATAAAATGCAGAGACAAGACCAGTGAGGAAGAAAAACGCAGTAAGGGAAAAAATGCTAGAAAATAAGAAAAGGGGTTGGAGAAAAGTAGAATTTTCACCCTGAAACATTCAGGTAATGATCCTAATATATTATTTGAGTTTATTACGTGTGTTTGAATATGTTTTAACGGTAAAACTTGAAATATTATACATCATTTTAATAAGTTTAATTAATAGTTAAAGGGTCAAATGGACCCCGATAACGAAATTGATTATATATTCGCTCAGTGAGTTATGGGCAACATATAATGTGAATTATTTGGGGTTTGGGTATGTGACCTTAAACCCTGTACATAGGCATGACCTGCGTATTGCGAATGTGAATAGGGTATCAGGTTCTTAATCGGATTGCCCTAAGATGTGAGGAATGAAGCCTTTAGCCTAATTTGATATATTTTTCTGCTTATTGAATAGAGTGGGATCGTTTGGCAATGAATTCAAAGGACAAAGCAGTTTGTTGAGTAATTGTGCTAACTTTGTAACAAGGTAAGTGTTTATATCCATTTCTTTGGAGGCACCTGGCCTCGTAGATTTTCTACCACGTGTTCCTTATATGTGAAGCTGCCGATAGGCGTACTCATTACGCCTTAGCTTTCGATTTACATTGTATATTATATGTTATGTTCTATTGTTGGTATTGCAATGAGGATCTGAGCATTGTACCCTGGCTGTGAGTTGGCATCTACTTCCCGGCTGTCGATGAGAGTTCCGCGCCGATGAAGGGTTATTATTGCATCACATTGCATTCATATGCATTATATGTCATTCATATGCATTATCATATTGGGTGCAGGAGTATTCCACCCCAGGAGCAGGAGGATTCCGTTCCATTGTATCATATTGAGGGTAGGAGGATTCCGCCACAAGAGCAGGAGTATTCCGCTTTTATGTCAAATATTGAGTTTAGGAGTATCCCGCCTCAGCTTTACATTATATCGGGTGCAGGAGTATTCCGCCCCAGGAGAGTGCAGGAGTATTCCGCCTCTGGTTTATATTATATCGGGTGCAGGAGTATAGTTGGTTATCAGATTGGATTCCCCTCGAATGCAGGAGTATTCCGCTTCGGGATGGGACTACGGGCACATGTGATCCTTCGCATCATATTTCATTTCATCTCACTTCATTTCATTCCATCTCAATTCATACCATTGTGTAGACTTACGGTACATGACTACTGTTCTGCTTATATGTGCATTGCATATTTGTTGATATGTTTTTGGCACGTATCTTTGGTTGAGTTTATAAGTTTCTTACGTCTTTCCGGTTGTTATCTAGCTCTGCCTTTTTATAATTTAAATAAAAAGAATTTGGTCTATCTATTTCTTTTCTCCTTTGCTAGCTATCCTATTCTTTGAGGTGGCTAGTCTGCCCCACTTATTGAGTCCTTTTGACTCACCCTTGTTTGTTGTTTGTTACTTGTCTCTCTATTTCGTTTCAGCAGGTTCGCTCCAGGATTGAGTTCGCCACGTTGTGAAGGAGCGAAGATGACTTCAGCTGTCAGGGTGAGCCAGCTTTTATTCCGGATGGCCACCAGTTTTATGCTTATTATTTCAGTTGTATTTTGCTCCCTTTATGAGGTATCTGTCTTCTTTTGTACTCTTAGATGTCTAGTCTGGATAGCCCTAAACCTGGTATGTTGAGTAGTCAGCTGTAATTTTTTTTTTGTACAACTTAGAGGTATCAGTATGTCAATATTTTTTTTTAAAGTCTTGTTCTTATTTATGAATTGAATTATATTTATTTTCCTAATTTAATTGATAAGGGTTCGCCCGACGGGTCTTCGGGAGGATGTCGGGTGCCCGCATGGCCTAAGCGGATTCCGGATCATGTCAGTCCCTAAAACTATGTCGAACTACTGGATTCTCCAGTCTCTGTAGTGCATACCTATAGTGATGAATCAAATTATCATATAACACATTATCATGTTCTAGTAACTGTAAGACTTCAATAGAGTCAGTATCAATTTCAAGAGAATTAAAATCATGGTCTAATGCAATAAGAAGCCTAGTATGCAGGGCCTTTAATTCCATAAATGTATGAGAAGAGGCCATCAGCTGCATGGAAAAGCCCAGTATCCATTTACCTTCATGGTCACGAAATACTCCACCTATTGCTCCCTTTTTTTGTCAATGGATTAAAAGCACCATCAATATTAAGTTTTAGTAAACCAACAGGGGCTGGCATCCATGTAAAGGAAAGTGTAATTTTATTGGAAGAGATGCCACTTTTAGTAGTGGAAAAATGAAATTCTAAGGCATGCATAATAGCACGCTGAGTGGATGGATAGCAGAGGGTATTCTCATGAATGTTATGTTTCCTAGTAATCCAAAGGTGCCAAATGGAAAAGGGGAGAAAGATAGACCAACTAATATGGGGAGTTGGAAGAACATGATTTGAAAAAGTACTCCATAGAGCATGGAGCCATTGAGACTGCTGAGATAAGAAATGAGGATCAATTTGAAGCTCATTCCAAAATGAGATGGCAAGGGGGCAATATAGAAAGATATGCTCAATAGTCTCAACAGCATGACAATGGTAGCATTGCGAGTCAGCAAGAATCCCTAGATGAGATAAATAATATTTAGTAGGTAATTTTTTATGCTGAATTTGCCAGAGTAAGATTTTTATTTTAGGCAGATTTTTTAGGTTCCAAATCCAATAAAAATTAGCTACTATAGGGGAATGTGACTGAATTAATTGATAAACAGACTTAGTGCTAAATATTCTATTGGGTGTCAAGGTCCAAAATGGGGTATCCTTATAAGAGTCTTGGGAAGTAGGGAGCATGGTATTGAGCAGATTAACAATATGATATGGGAGTTCCAAGGATAGTAAGTGCCAATTCCAAGATGCAGGATTTTTCATTAGGCACACTGTGTAATTCTCTTCTTCATAAGTTAAGGGGCCAGAAATAGTAGACCTTAAGGAAGTTGTATTAGGTAAATTTGGAAGCCAGTTATCATACCAAAAATTGATAGAATCACCTTGTCCCAAGTGTCAGCCAAGGGCGTTGTTGCAAAGGTGCCACCCCTTTTGAATATTTTTCCAGATGAAGGAGGGTGTGGAAGGCCTTCTATTTAACTTGTATTTTTGAGTAAGTGTAGAAGCCCACAGATGTGATGGATTGAGAAACATTCTCCAGGCCAGACTTGACAGTAATACCAAATTTTTATGCTTTGCTTGTCTAAGGCCTAGACCTCCTTGATATTTAGGAAGGGTGATAGTATCCCAACCCACATAATGCATTTTCCTTTGGTTTGTCGTCGAACCCCAGATAAAATCCCTTTAAATTTTATCAATCAAGCCTAAGGTTTTTCTGGGAAGGAAATGGTATTGCATGGTATAAGCAGGAATTGCATTGAGGGTGGCCTTTGCTAATGTGAGTCTGCCAGCTAGGGTTAACAAGTTAGATTTCCAGGAAGAAAGTTTAGTCATTAGGTTATCAATGATATATTGGAAATCAGTAGGTTTAAGGTTTCTGTTGATAATAGGGAACCCTAAGTATTTCCCAAAAGATGTAGAATTTGTATAGGGGAGAATAGGGTTTATAGATTGTTTAATAGTACATGGGCTGCTTGAGGAATATATCAACCTAGTTTTATGAATATTGATCTTTTGACCAGATAACTTGCAAAATATGGTGAGGCATTGAGAAATGGAAGAAGCTGATTTAGGGTTTGCTTCAGACATAATGGTCAAATCATTAGCATAAAAGAGATGGGTAATAGAAGGCCCATTTGGACAAATTTGAATGGGGTCCCATAAATTATAATCGACATAATTGTTGATTAAATTGGAAAGCATCTCCGTACAGAGGATGAAAAGATAGGGAGATATAGGATCACCCTGCCTAATACCTCTAGATGGGGAGAAGAATTCTGTTAGGGAACCATTGACCATTATAGCAATAGTACTAGTAGAGATACAGGAAATAATTAGCTTAATGATATTGGGAGGGAATTTAAAATATAGAAGGGTCCGGTAGATGAAAGACCATTCTAACCTATCAAAGGCTTTTTCCAAATCGATCTTAAGCATCATTTTAGCCTTTGAGCTTTTAGATTTAAGGAAATGAGACATAATTTCTTGAATTATAATGGCATTATCAGAAGTAAGCCTACCTTTTAAAAATTTGTCTGACAAGGACTGATAATAGTATTTAAGAAAGGCTTCATTCTATTAACTATAATCTTAGACACTATCTTATAGATGGTATTACATAGGCCAATAGGTCTGAAATTTTTAAGATTATTGGCATTAGGGAACTTGGGAATTAAGCAGAGATGAGTTTTATTAATATCAGGGGGAACAGTATAAGTATTGAAAACTTCATGACAAAATTTTACAATTGTTTCAAATTATATATCATAAACTAATGCAAAAGGCTTATAGTATTACCAACTTGTCTTTTCTAGTTTTGCACTCTTCCAAATATGAAGAAAAAAAAAGGTTCAAATTTACCCTTCTACGATGAAAAATTGTCTACGTACCCTTACCGTTTGCAAAGTGATCAAATATGCTCATATTTCTAATAAATGTCCACCATTGCAGCTGAAATTTCACGAGTCCCTGACATAGGGTGAGGTGGATGTCACGTCACTACCCCACCCATATTTTACCCCTCTCACAACATCTCTTTCCCCAATTTAATTCTTCTTCCACCACACCAGCACCTTCACATCAAATACCACAATTTATTGGTAAACTATCTTGCAATTGGATTGAAGAATAACAATTCTCAACTTAGGCTTTTGTCTCTGCTTCGGTGGCGCCCATTTTCTTACCATAAATTAGGACTGAGTGAGGATAACACATTGAACAAGAATACATTATACTCACTGTAAGCTAAGCTATGTAGTATCCCAAGTACAATCATGGAAAATATAATGAAGTTCAAATACAATTTTTACAAAAAAAAAAAAAAAAAAGAAGAAGTTGTTTTTAGTGATATAATATGGCTCATTCGAAGCCAACTAATTGGTTCTGTTTCTACATCGTCGACAGTGAGTACCGAGTTCTTTAAGCTTCGACACGACCTTAAATATGTTGAATTAGTGAAGAACTGAACTAGGGAAGAGATGTAATGAGGGAGGGTAAATTATGGGTGGGGGTGGTGATGTGGCGTGCCACGTGGTATCCACCTCACCCAATGGTAGGGACACGTGGAATTTCAGCTGCCATGGTGGATATCCGTTAGAAACAGGGGCAAGTTTGATTACTTTGCTAACGATGACGGTATGTTTGTTTCAAAAATTTAACGGCGAGTAAATATAGACAAATTTTCATAGCATAGGAGTAAATTTGGCCCTCTTCCGAAAAAAAAAACCACAAATTTTAGAATTAAATGATTTTATTTTTTGGGTACAGTAATCTCAATTAATTCAACAAAATTTTAACAATCATTTTTTTCTCCATGATGTATTTATTTTCAAACTATTTATGAAATTAAAAGAAACTAATCATAATAAATGTCCAAAAAAACATATGGTTTTACTGAAATCCTTTTTAGATATAGATGGGATAATTGTTTAACTTTTCATGTTCTAAAGTAACGTTAGTGAAAAATTCGACTAACTGAAAATTGAATTACGTGTCTCATTATCAATATTTTTTTGACATAATTGATCATCACATGTATATGCACATAGGATAATGATATATTTAAAAAGTGGCAACTGTAGTAATGGTCATTGGGCCGGTTTTAGACAACCGTAACCTACCGACGTTCGCCCCGTGTTCGCCCCGTGCGGCAGCCAAGCAGTTAACCCGCTAGGCTTCTGTCGTTTCAACACCTAGTTTACTTTTAGGGTTATTTGTACTTAGAAACAAAATAGGCAGCAACGTTTGGTTTGTCTGGGCAGACATTAAAGTAATATTTAGTAAATATCATGCACGATTCTGAACGTAAAGGCAAAATTAAAAGAGACAGTATTTACGGGAATCAATCTCAACCTTTATATTATTCACAACAAATACAAAGGAAGCCATCATTGGTCAACATTTTCTTCTCTAAGAAAGCTTACAAAATTTTGTCTAAGTATTAAAATGGTAGCAAAACAACTTAAATACATAAGGGGAATCAGTCTTTATGCTTTACAAGTGGATAGGGGCGTTTTTCATACTAAGCAGGCCATGTAGGCCACGTTTTGGACACTTCAGTGAACATTTAGGCCATATAGGCCACGTTCTCGGCCACTTATTGGCGCTCAACTTCCGCTCACATGCGTTGCACATGCACCAAGGCTGTGCCTTTGACCAGCCGACTTAGCTCATCTCACACAGCCGACTTTTCCTAGTTTCTGCCCATTGCGCCCCACACTTAGCCAAATGCCATGCACTACATTTAGCTATTCCATTGCTTGCCTTGGCATCAAGACACCAAGTTTTGACACCCCGTTTCCTACAAAGTCGTTTGTCCGCTTTAGCTCACTTGCCATCCAAAAAGCAGCCTGGTTTCCATCGTAACACTTCCAAGACACTAGGCTGCCTAGTCGTCGTGCCACCAAACGTTTGTCAATCAGCCCACACCTGCCTTGACCCCCACCAAGTCAGTCTTAGCTCGCACTTGACAAAAAAAATAAACCAACGTGTTGCTTTCAACCCACATTTAGTCATAACTAGGAGCAACACCCCAAATCTTCATCATGGCCATACCGCCCATAAACCGACCTGTCTAAGGGGCTAACAGCAACAATAGGAGTTATGCTGTCAGTGGCACAGGGACATGACTTCCACTATATGATGCGGGAAACTCTGACCACTCATGCCGAGAGAGTGCTTAGAGAAATCATTTTCCAAGTGTTAACAAACGATATGGCTTATGATATGTTGGTATTTTGCGCGTATTTGCAACTCTTTTCGACTAGCTTTTATGTCTTAAAGCTTTATTATTTCAGTAAATCTTATGTTTGTCTCCATGTTCCAGGGTAACAAAGAGAATTTATGTACAAAGCCAAAAGAAAGATGAAAAAGAGCCAAAAAAAAGTGCACTTTGGCTATATGTGAAGAACAAGAAAATAAGACAGCAAAAGGATCGGTGCCTCGCCAAATTACCGGCTGAAGAAGGAGAGAGTTCAAGAGCTCAGCGCATTTCCTTGAAGCAAGAGGCGGACCGCCGGTTGAACTACTAAAAGCAATCTGCGACTCAGCCGAAGAAGATGCGGCCCGCCGCTCATATTGCGATCCCGCCGGACCTGCATCGCTGAACAAGACAAAAAAAAGAGTTATACTAGTCATCGGCGGCCGCACACTTTAGTCGGCGGCCCGTCGAATAATCGAGGTCTAGCGTAAAACAGGGCAAAATGGAAAACTTGTAAATATTAGCATAGTTTTCAAACTCATGCCTATAAATAGGTTGTTATGCCTCCGAGAAAGATATACCCTTTTCAGCTTAGAATATTACTTTTCATACTTTTGAATATTCTTGGAGGCTAAGGAAGGGTTCTAACTTGAATCTTTTTGTAAGAATTCCATTTCTTAATATATTCTTATATGAATCTTGCCATTTCATCTTCTACTATATGTGTGTTAGACCCTAGTATGAGTAGCTAAACTCATACTATGGGTTTATTCATGAAGATTTGATTATTTTAGCTTAAATCTTGTACTTAATCTCATAAAATCTATGGGTTAAGGTAAATCTAGTTCTCCATCGTACTTTTCTTGACTAGGATTTAAGGCACGGCCGTACTTGAACCTAACCCTACTTTGCTTTCATCACCCTAATGAGGTTGGAAGTCTAGGTTAATAGAAACTAGCGAGAATTTGGGTTATATTAGCTACGGCCTACCCCATCTAAAGGGAAAGACCTAAAAAGGTCATTCCTGCTTGGGTTTTTGGACTAGGATTTCTTGCGCCCCGTTATTGACCCTAACGGGCTTGATGAGGTAAATCTTTCCTATCCCTAATGGGTTTTGAATACAATAAAGGTCTGACCATTGATGTTATCCATACGATTTGTAAGGTTAAAGCAAGTGTTTAGTTAGAAGAATCTTGCCGGAGTGAGTAAACCCCTAGCTCATTCTCCATATTTAAAACATCTTAAAGTATTTAGTCCATTTCATGCTTAATTGTTAGTTGTTAACTGTAGTCACAGTTAATTACACTTTTATAAATATGTACTTAGGAATAGATGAACAATTCATAGAACTCGTCACTATTCAATCTAAGATTAATAGATTACAAGCTAGCTCCCTCAGGAAATCAACCCTGACTCCTTATTGCATATTACTATCTTTAATGATCGCCCCACATCCTTCGTGGTGAGTGGATTGAGCATGGATCAACTTATAACGCTATCTTTGGAAGACCATGGATCCATGGTGTGAGAGTAGTATCGTCAATTTTTCATCAAGTAATTGAATTCCTAACTCCCATGGAGTTAGGAGGATTGAAGGAGATCTAACATCAAACGACCCATAAATTGCATTCATAAGGAGGAGAGTTGTACTTCGAACCCCATCGAAAGGAAACACAACCTTACCTAATTAGTAAGCCCAACAAAACCTGGAGCAGCCGAAAGACCCACAAAAAAAAAACTCTAATTACCCAACCTATAACGGGAAGATTGACAAGTGAGGGTTGCTTAGATGGTAAGCACCCTCCACCTACATCAAGAGGTTGTGGGTTCGAGTCACCGTAGGAGCAAAAAGTGGGAGGACCACCATTTATTCCGTGAGAAGGGAACGAGTGGGGTTTAAAAAAAAAGGGGGGGGGGGGGGGGGAGGTTCCGCTAACACTAGTTTCTTTATAATTTTTTAATATCATTTTTCCTCTTAAATTATCATTTGCTATACCTACTATCATCTTATGGACAAGCACAATGCGGTCAAACGATGACAAAATAGACAAAAGGCATCATTTGGGAACCAATATTAGTTCCGACCTTGTCTAACACAAAGACCTAAAGCCGCCATTCGATATAGCTTCTTGTCCAACACAGTGGCGGATTTAGTAAGACCTGATGGGGTGCCACAGCACCTACTAGCTTTAGTGGAAACTCTATATATTTTGGTACACCAATTTAAAAATAGGGGGCTTGTGGTGCCAATGGTAAAGGCTGAAAAAAAATCTCCCTGGTGATGTGAGTTTGATCCCCCCCCCCCCCCAAGTGAGATCTATGAATTGAGATAGTTTGCTCCTCCTTCTCTCTACCCCTTTCCTTCTATCTCTAGTCTACCTCCACACCCAAGTAATGGATCTTGACAAAATTGAACAAAATGCTAGTGTAAATCTTATCCCTCCGAAACCTCCTGATCCTAGCCTACTATCAACAAATCCCAATAATGATCTCAAACCAACCTATTACGATAAGTTAGTAAAAACCACAAATACTTCAAATCCTAATACGCACAACACTACTCCTATCCCATACAAAATCCTAACCTAGCTACAAATACACAAAGTTGTCCAGTAAATGAAGATGGCTTAAATGATAGCATATCTTTTACCCAGGAAGAGAAGCAAAGAATTTATGCACCTTGGTTAAACTCGGTCATAATCAAGTTACTGGGAAAGAGACTTCATCATCAATATCTAGATGATAAACTCAAACATATGTGGAAACTTACAGAAGATTTTCCAATCGACTTAGGAGATGACTACTATATTGCAAAATTCAATAAGCATGAAAGTTTGCACAAAGTGCTCACAAAAGGACCATGGTTTGTCAATGGTTTCTTCTTAACTATTCGTTGTTGGGAACCAAATTTTATTGCATCTGAGGTGAAACCTTTATCTACAACTATTTGGATTCGACTCCCAAACCTACCTGTGGAATTTTTCGATGAAGGTGTCCTGAGAAAAATAGGTAATAACCTGGGCAAGCTGCTTAAAATTGACTTCAGAACTTCTACAGCACTTAGAGCCATTAGATATGCAAGGATGTGCATTGAAGTTCCATTAGATATTCCAGTTAAAAGCACCATTTTCCTTGAACACCACAAGCAAAATGTGGTATACGAAGGAGATTCTCTCCTGTGTAAAAATTGTGGTCGTTTGAGCCATCTTCATGCCTCATGCCCATATACCCTACCAAATGATCTACCATCTACTTCCCTAAACCCTAATATCAACCTACAGCAAAAATTAAAAGCAAAAGAAGGGTCTTCTGAATGGCAAACCGTCTCCTTCCCAAAAAAGAAAAAATTACAACACATTCGTACAAACTACTCAAATTCACCAGATATTACTACATATTCCAAACATGGATTCTCATCAAATGCAGCCAAATTTGGTAAGTACTCAGGTATGCCTTCAAACTTATCTTTTTATAAAGAAAAACCTAAAAATTCTTCAAACCCTAAACCAAATTCTACTGCTAACAAATCTATTAATAATAATAATTATTATAATACTAATAAATTCAATTCTCTATCCTCTATTACTCCTGACCTTACTGCACAATATGTTAGCAATGACATGCAAATTGACATTTCCAATGTACCCCCTTTGTCCCCCATTACTGAACACTCCCTCAAAATTTCAACTCGTGAGGACATGCATACACCGATAATCCCAAAGCCGACGTTGGCCCTTCACGCTGATGTCACTAAACTGCCTACTCACGTGGATCCTCAGCATAATAAGAACCTATACGATACAAAAACAAAAGGACAAATGGACACTATTCCATTGCCATTAACTCCTCCACATGACATTGATATACCCGATAATTATTCTCCTACGCATGATGATGTCAAAATCCACTTTAACCTTCCTACGCCGACCCCCAAAGCCACTCCATGTACAAACCCTACTGACACACAAACACAAGAATACTGCAAACCACTATCCAAGCCAAACTTTGGCCACTTACACAAGCAATTGACCATGCAACCAGATTTGAAAAGCTCACACAACCCTCATTCTATATCTCCTACTACTAATGACGAAACCCTCTCAAAGAACTCTCCTTCGACTGGAAATCAAAGAGCTATACAGACAACATCAGATAAGAAAGAAAACTATCTTACAAATGAATCCAAACATGATACCTCTTTTGAATCAAGTACCACCACTACTCCAACCCATGATGTTCACTCTCCCAGCACCTCAAAATCTTGTTCCACAGTCATGGTTAGAATCGACCCTATGGGGTCAAGCTATCTCAATTCCACTGGAGATAATGGGCCAGCCGGCTATTGTAGTAATTCAAAACCCTGCCTTTCTTGCATCGATTGTAAGCGAGGGAATGCATCTAACGATGCAAAATTATATGAACAACATGTGGCCACAGTTTATGCAGGGAATGAACCAGCAGGAGCCTCCTCTTCAAGATCTTCCTTTCTTCCCTCCACGTGCCTTTCCCCCAGAGAATCCGATATTTGTTCCTTGGGACCTGGCTCAGAATCAACCAATACAAGGTCAAAGAAGGGAGAATGTGATGGTACCACAAAGGAACAACCTGGGAACAAATGTTCTTCACATGCAGATGAACATGGAGAATCCTCAGCAAAACATGCAGATAAATGTGCCACCACCCCCAGCTCCACCTCCCTCTCCGGATCACCATCTCAATGCACAAGAACAAGAAGGAAACGGGAGGAGAATGCTAGAACAACTCGCAGCAAGAGGGAGGGAGAGTCAAGTGGAGTTTGTAAACCTAAAGGAAATAGCTATCATGTTATTCAAGGAAAAGGTAGACAAAAAGGTAATTTTCACTGGTCATCCCTCCCTTTACAAGTGCCGTCTGGATGTGAGAGCACCTGCCAATCAACTTGTGGGGAAATACGCAGTGGTATTGAACCCAAGTCTTAGAACTGAATCCGAAATGAATATGTTATTTGATGAAAACCCTAGCCCTAATAATATGGTTATCATGAATAGACAACTAAATATTATAGTATGGAATGTGAGAGGATCAAACAATGCAAATTTTAACAGACACTTTGAGGTTCTGCTTGACATTCACAAACCAGTAATGGTTGCACTTCTTGAAACAAAACTGGATGATCATCATGACCTGCGTGTTAGATTTGATTTTACTGATTATGCTGAAGTTCCTGCCATTGGGCGCTATGGGGGAATTGTGTTGCTATGGAAAACTGATATTGTTACGGTTACAAATGTCAACATTAATGGTAATGAAATCCATGCCATGATCAAGGTAAACAATTCTCCTAATCAAATTCCTTGGCTGTTTTCTACTATTTATGCAAGTACTTCTCCTGTTAATCGTCGTAAATTATGGTATGATCTAGCTTCTATATCTGATAATTATAATGGCCCCTGGCTCGTTGGTGGAGATTTTAACCAAATCTTATTTCAACATGATAAACTTGGGGGTCGACCTATGTTACCTAGAAATGCTAACAGTTTTTGGAACTGCATTAACTATTGTAAACTTGTGGATTTGGGTTTTAAAGGTCCTAGATATACTTGGTCTAATCGTAGCCAGACAAAAGCTAATCTTATTATGGAAAGATTAGATAGATGTTTAGCAAATAACGACTGGATCTCCTTGTTTAAAGATGCGTCTATAATCCACCTGCCCAAAACCTACTCTGATCATCACCCTATCCTTATTAGCCTCAATAAGAAGCCTTCTAATGGTAGGAAACCCTTTAGACTTGAAACTATGTGGACTTCACATCCCGATTTTCGTAACTTTGTTAACTCTGTCTGGAGGAACAACTCATTCTTTGAAGCATCTAAAACCTTTGAGGAGGAAATTACTACGTGGAATAGGTCTGTTTTTGCTAATATATTTAAAGAAAAAAGGATTCTCTTAGCCAGGATTAATGGCATTCAATCTTCTCAAAACTTTCCGACGAGTTACTTTCTCCAATCTTTGGAGAAAAAACTGGTAACTGACTACAACAACCTCCTAAAGAATGAAGAAGAATTCTGGAGACTAAAGTCTAGAATTAATTGGCTGAATCAAGGGGATGCCAACACAAAATTTTTCCAAATTACAACCTTAAACCGTAGAAGGAAAAATAAAATTACTCACTTTCAGGACGATCAAGGTAACATTATTTTTTACCATACTGCTATAGTAAGTCATGTTACCACCTACTTTGCTAATCTATTTCATACAAGTCAAATCTCAAGTAAATCCACTCCCCTTAAGATGGAGTCTGCCTGGTTTAATAAAACAGACCTTTCAAACCTTGATCGTCCTTTAGCTGATAATGAGATCACCCAAGCGGTATTCTTTTTCCACCCTTATAAGGCTCCTGGACCCGATGGGCTACACCCTTTTTTCTTTCAAAAATACTGGGATATCATTGGCCCATCAGTCAAAAGTTTCTGTCACCAAGTCTTCTCCACTAATACCATTCCCCAATATGCAAACTCTACATATCTTTGCCTAATCCCTAAGTTCAAGAATACGGTCAATCTTAAAAACTTCAGACCCATTGGCTTATGTAATACTATTTATAAAATCGTAACCAAGATAATCTCCAACCGTATTAAACCTTACTTGGATAGTTTAATAAGTCCCTGTCAAGCTAGTTTCCTTAAGAATCGTAGAGCTTCCGATAATGCTATCATAATCCAGGAAATCTTAAATAAATTTTCTCATATGAAAGGGGCAAAAGGTGATATGCTAATTAAAATAGACCTAGAGAAAGCTTTTGATCGCCTTGAATGGTCCTTTATTCGCACCATGTTAGCCTTCTTTAAATTTCCTCCGAAAATTTCAAAGCTTATCCTATCATGTGTCTCCTCTTCCTCCATATCAATCCTAGTCAATGGCACTAAGACTCCGTCCTTTTACCCAACAAGGGGAATACGTCAGGGGGACCCCATGTCTCTTTATATTTTTATTCTTTGTCTTGAACTTCTAACAGTTTATATTAACCATAAGGTTGACCTCAACCTGTGGAATCCGATAAAATTATCACCGCAAGGTCCTGAAATTTCACACCTCCTATTTGCGGACGACCTAACTTTCATGTCAAAAGCTAATTATCGGTCAGTCTCTGCCATTAGAGAAACTTTAGACCTTTTCTATAACCTTTCAGGAGAGAAAGTTAATACCGCCAAATCTAAAATAATTTTCTCTCGCAATACCTCTCCTCAAGTTGCCAGACATATAGGGGACACCCTTGATATTAGCATTAGTAAATCATTTGGTAAATATCTTGGTTTTCCAATGCTTAATTCAAAACCAAGACACAAAGATTACCAATTTCTCATTGATAATCTCCAGACTAAGCTCTCCACTTGGAAAACAAACTTTCTGAACATGGCTGGTAGAACTACTCTTGTAAAATCCACTCTTAATACTATTCCAAATCATATAATGCAATATCACTTCCTTCCTATCAAGACTCTGAATATAATAGACAAAATCCAGAGGAATTTTCTTTGGGGAACCAATTCAACAAAAAAGAAGCTACATCTCATTTCTTGGGATACTATTACAAAACCAAAACACCTGGGTGGATTGTCTATAGTTAAAGCTAAAACAAAAAACCTAGCATTGTTAACAAGTCTAGCTTGGCGATGTTTTTCCTCACCATCATCCCTATGGGCTAAGGTTATTATTAATAAATACGTTTCAAATCGCGTTACACAGTCTAAATCTTTTATCTGGCAAAATATTTCTACAGTCTGGCCGATCTGCAACGACCACTCTCACTGGATTGTGGGGAATGGGAAAACCGTATCTTTCTGGAATCAGTCTTGGCTTCCTACCAGAACCCCTATCAGATCTCTTATCAGTGGGCCTCTTACAAGATCAGAGGTTAATCTTAAAGTTGCAGATATAATCTCTAACCCAAGCCTGTTATCCTTTGATCTCCCTGATGGGATCACTACGGATTTAAATCACCTTTTAACTAACACTCAACACTCGGATATAGACTATCCTACATGGAATCTTAATAGTAATGGGCTCTTTACAATCAAATCAACATATAACACTATTGAGCCTCATACCCCTAACACCCAGGACTTTGGTTGGATATGGTCTATTAATACTCTCAATAAAATAAAATATTTCCTGTGGCAATGCCTACACAACAAGCTTCCTACCCGCGCTTACTTACATAAAATTGGCATAAATATTGATGCAACATGCCCTGGTTGCAAGCTACAAAACGAAAACCCCTATCACATATTCGTGGGCTGCCCTCTTGCGAAAAAATTTTGGGATAGCTGTGCTATCAGAATGAACCTTCCTATCTGTTCAGATTGGCTGACAAAATTAAGAGATCTCTCCCTAAGCCTCAATTCCACTTATTATGGCTGGCTCGAATTCCTTTCTTTTGCCCTTTGGAACCTATGGCTCAACCGTAATAATAATAATAATATAAACAATTTTGATAAATCACTAACATATGATCAGGTCCACTCCAAAACACTTGAATTTGTCCTCCTCACCAAAAAAGATATCAAAACTAATCGCCAACTTAACATCAAAATATCATGGTTTCCTCCTCCACGTGGTTTCTTTAAGCTTAATATAGATGGAGCTTACTCTAAATCATATATTAGAGCCAGTGTCGGTGGTGTTTTTCGTAATTCAAATGGTGATTGGATTCTTTGATTCCATAAAAAAGTTCTAGGCCAAAACCATTTGCATGTCGAATTGTTAGCCTTATTCCATGGGCTAACCCTAGCTATTAAGCAGAATCTAACTCCATTAGAAGTAGAATCAGACTCCTCTGACCTTCTAAGATTAATAGAGAAACCAACCCCAACTTATGCTTCTATTATTTTAACATGCAGGTCAATGATGATCCAGCTGAACGTGCAAACATTCAGGCATAGCTACCGGCAAGGGAATAGAGTTGCACACCTCTTGGCAAAAGGGGCTCCCCATCAGTCTACCATCTTTTCTAGTCATTATGCATTACCTCCGGTTTTTGTCCAGCAATGCTTGTTGGAAGATAGAGAGGGAAATGCTGCTGTTGTTAGATCTTCGGAAAATAATTGTGTTATGTTGTCTACTTTAGGGAACCTGAATGCGCTTCGTGCCATTTCTTCCCCCCGTAGTGTTTGTTGTAATAATAATAGCAATACGGCTTCATGTACTAGCCGTATTAACGCTCTTGTTTCTGTTACGTAATGTTTTATTACAATGTCATGTTTCTAAAAAAAAAAAAAAAGAGTTTGATCCCCCCCCCCCCCCCCCACAACCACCACCACAATCTTTTTCTTGCTTTTCTTTTACTTTATTCTATTTGCTGAATAATTATCTCTCTTTCCTTACCGGCTTTTGTATTCTTCCCCTTAATTCTTTTATCGGTTTCTTTGCATTGACCATCTTTGTTGCTTCAATTACACCTTATTTCATCAGCTACTTCTTTGAGCAAGTCATTTGAATTTATTTTAATTATCTCATCGCTCTTTTTTTGTTGAAGAAGCGACATTATTTTTCTATTTATGTTGAAGTATAATTTATGAAGGATTGTAATAAAATTGGCAATTACGATGGAAAAGGTTAACAGTGAAAGTAAATTAATCTAGTCAAACAAAAAATTGCAGCAATTAATTAATATACTATTTAAGAATATTTTCTAATTGGATGTTCTTTTCATGATTTGTTTTAGAGATTTTGTTCTATAAAATTTAAATAAAGTGTGAAAAGTGGAATATAATAAGATGGACGATGCCACTTCTTAACCAGCGATTTTGAGTTCAAGTTTGAAGACTTGAGAATTTTACGATTAGCTAGGAGGCGATCCCCTTTTAATGGGCTATACGATAAGCAAATCAGAATTAACCAGACTAATGAATATCAAATACCGGATAGTTATTGGTGGACCCAATTAAGAAAACAGAAAATAACTGACGACTTTGATTCATCAGTTTAACCAAACCCTTGACACATCAGTTTTATACACTAAAAACGTTTCTAGTCATTCAGCTTAATGTGTCTGTATATATGCTGCATAAGGTCAACTTTTTATTTTTATTGTAAAAGTAGTTCAGAAATTCTTGGATTCCAGCGGATCTTAAAGAGTTTGTGCATTGGAAAAAGCCAAAGCTGGCAGTAAATTGTCTACCATCACATAACTTCCTTTAGTATTTTACCATTCATTTTCTATGTTAACAGAATTAACTCACCATGGAATTTAATTCAATCTTTGATAGCTAATTAAGTCACTATCTAAATGGTTTTCATCAACATCAAGTCAATGACTTTTGGTAGTTAAACAAACATATATAATCATAGTAAGATACAACGCTTTTGACTTCAATTATAATATCAGTCAAAACAAGATATTGAATTTGCTGTAGAAATCGGAAAAGGATGGAAAAGGAAAAGGAAAAGAAGGCAAAACCTTGGTAAATTATGTGAAATGGAATTAAATTATACTACATAGACCAACAATGTAAAGAAATTTTACGTAGTACAATTTAGTTGTTTATACATGCAGGTTATTATCACAATATATCTGTTGATTTGTTATGAAAAAGTTATTGTGGCAAACCAATTAATAAACATGAGATAGTGTAGAAGATTTATATACTAAAGGGTCGTTTGGTATGTTGTATTGTATTAGCTAATCCCTGTATAAGATCTTGTATTGGATTTATACATTGTTTGATAGTGTTTTCAAAAGTCAGTATAAATAATCCAAGTATACCTTATACACCAAATTCAGTATAAGTTAATACCTCCTATTAGGTGGAATAACAATACAGGTGATAAGTTGGTATTTTACCAACTTAAAGACTACTTTAAGCTTTTGTTTTTGAATCTAAAAGCAACGTTTAGTGTTGTTTAATACCGTAATTGCTTAGTTTCAGGTTTTAATGAGTATGCTCGAGCAATGGTTGAAGATTGAAGTTCAAAAGCAAGAATTGAAGCCAAAGTATGAGGATCTTGAGTTACAGCATGAGGCGCTCCACCTAGAATTTGAGGCGAAGAGCCTGACAAAAATACAGAGAGCAAGTTTTCATGAGGCGCTCCGCCTAAAGTGTGAGGCGCTCCGCCTAACAAAAATACAGAGAGCAAGAATGCATGAGGCGCTCCGCCTAAATCATGAGGCGGGCGCCTCAACAAAAGGCCTGAAGCTTAACATTTTGAAGCCAGAAAGAGGCGCTCCGCCTACTCTTTGAGGCGCTCCGCCTCAGCTCACAGCAGCGTTTTCTCAGCTTGTATAAATAGTAAAAGCTAGGGTTTAACAAACACATTAGATATTACATTAGCTACTTATTTTGAGGCGATTTTGAGAGCTAAGGAGGAGTCTTAACATTATTTTGTAAGCTTCCAATCTTGTATCTTTGAATCTTATTCCATATATCAATTCAAAACTCATGTTTGATTTCAATCCATCATTTCATTACATTTTGATTGCTTTGATTCAAACCCTAGTCATGAGTAGCTAAACTCATAACTAGGGGTGTAAATATGCTATGGTGATAGAAAATCAATGGGTGTCGTTCCATTTCACTAACCATAACATAAACAACAATTATCCAACTCCCCATTACAATAACATCAAAATTCCAAAATCCATGATATTTGGGATTTCTTGTCTACATTGTTAGTTAAAGACTCGGAAGAGATTAACTAGTGTAGAATAGTGGAGCTGGCGGGGATTTGAGTTGATAGGCTATTAATATAGACTAAATCATCTAAAAGGAGTTACGCTCAGAAGAGGTCTCCTTTCCTTGGGTCTTCGAGTAGTGATTTGATTATTCAACTAAGGCTTTGACGAGCGAGTTGTGAAAGATCTCTTCTAGGTCGGAAGGATTCTAGAGATCACAATCGAAATACTCGACCATAATTATATTTGTAATGGAAAAGTGAAGTGAAGACACCCGTTGGTTGGAAATCACTATTAAGTGTTTGCACCCCTAGTCTCATAATATCTAATCAATTTACTTGCTTAATTGTATGTCTTGTAGTTAATTGTAGCATACTTAAAAACAACCCCACTTCTAGGACTCAACATTAAACTTCATTTGAATTTCTACTTGCGACTCTCTTACTTGACGAGCTAGTTCTCTTAGGAAATCGACCCCGACTCATATCGGGTATTATATTTTGACGACCGCCCCTCACCATTGAAGGTGTAGGATTGAGCGTGGATCAAATTTTGGCGCCGTTGCCGGGGAACTACAGTTTCAATATTGAGTTGAATTAGTTAATCAAAGTTGTTTAGTTCGCAAGTCCTAGCATTTTACTTTTGTTTTTGGTTTACCTTGTGTAGGTGAACATGTCTTATAGGAGAAATCCTAATCGGCACTTGCGGAACCCCAACTACAATCATTATTATAATCAGTAACATGGGGATCCGCAAGGTTATGAAGAAGAATATGGTGAAGAGTTCCACATAGAACTCAACCAAGAGGGCTATCCATTCCATGTTGAACAAGTGGACGAAGATGAAATACAAGAGGAAGCTAATGATCCTCAAGTGGAGAATGTGAACCCTCATGATGACAACCCTTTTGGCCAAGCAAATGCGGGGGTCCAAGCAAATGAAGAAGGAAATCTTGGATAAAATGAAGGTGTTGCGGGTAATGCTAATCGGAGTGGCAATAATGCAAACCGAGGCAGCCGAGGTGTGAACCAAGGGGGTCAGGTGTAAACTGTGGAGGTAGAGCAAATGTCAACCGAGAGGGCACTGCCAATAGAGTTAATGCTCGCAATGTCAACCAGAATTAAGAGTATGCTAGAGGTGCTCGAGACTATCAACAAGAGTATGCTAGAGGTGCTCGGAATTATCAAGAAGAGGTGCGAGACTATGAAGATGATGAGGAGCTTGAGGAAGAAATTGATATGAATTGTTTTGCAAGTGCCATAGTTCCTCCTCCTATTCATGGCAATGCTAGCTTTAGCATCGCAAATGTAATTCTTCAAGGTCTTGAACAATATGGTTGCTTTGGTGGTACTAAGAATGAAGATGCAAATGATCACTTGAGAAATTTTGTGCAAACTTGTAATCTCTACAAGTCGGCAAGGGTATCGGAAGAATCATTGAGGTTGAGAGTGTTCTCTTACTCTCTCACTGGAAAAGCTAAAGATTGGTTGAACAAGTTGCCGAGAAACTCCATTTTCCCTTGGCAAGAGTTGGTAAAACAATTTCTAGGGAAGTTTTCACCAAAGGGGAAGCAAGCGGCATTGAGGGATAAGATCTACATGTTTGAACAAGAGGCATCCAATTCTTTGACCGAGGCTTGTGAGGCTTTCCAAGATGGGTTGCTCTGGTGTCCTAATCATGGTTTCAATGGGAGCATGTTGTTGCAAAGCTTCTATCAAGGGTTAAACAAGATGAACCAATCCGCCTTGGACACTTATGTGATGGTGTCACCATGGACAAGAGGTATGAAGAGGTGAAAGATATCCTAGACAAAGTGACCAAGAGATCTCAAGAATGAAAATCAAGAGCTAAGAATCCGGGAAGAGAAGTTGGGATTAGTCTAAAGATGATGGAAAGATTTGAAGCCCAAGATGAGAAAATGGCAAGGATCTTGACATCGGTAGAACTCATGAACAAGAACTCAAAGGCCGATAGGGAAGCCAATGAAAAGAAGTTGCACAAGGTGAAGAATATCCACACCACAAATGCCGGACATCAAGTGGCCTCAATGGGTTATGTGACTCCCGGAGGTGTTCCTATGTCCGTTCTCCAACATGGACAAGAATGATACTATCCGGAACAATGCTACCACGTTCAAGATAGAGAAGAAGTACATTATGTGGGTAACTACTAAGGACAAAGAGGGTATGATCAAGGTGGTTATCAAAGACCTTATCATCAACCCTACCAACAACCATATCAACAAGTCTACCAACAACAAGGGCAATGGAGGCCGAGTCAAGGAAGAGGTAATTGGAGTAGCAACTAAGAAGGGAGAGGAGCCGGTTCTTCTTAACAATATGCTCCAAGACCTCCATTTAAGCAAAATGATCAAGAGCCAAAGGCTCCCACAAAATTGGAAGAAATGATGAGTCAAATGCTTCAAAATCAACAAGGCTACTCCGGAGACATGAAAGACATGAAGCAAACTATGACATCACATTCCACATCCATCAAAGAACTTGAGTCGCAAATGATCCAACTCGCACATCAAGTCAATCAAAGGCCAAAATGAGCAATACCAAGTGATACGGTAGTGAATCCTAAAAGAGGTGGTAAAGTCCAAGTGATAGCGATCAAAACTCGAAGTGGCAAGACATATGAAGATCCAAAAGCCATGAGTAATGATGATGCGGAGTTGAGAATGCAAGATGATCATGTGGGTGCCGAGTGGAATGATAATGAAGCTACTGGAGAGGAGATGGTGCAAGATGAAATGGAGAGGCAAGGTGATGTGTTGGTGCAAGAGTATGATGATGGTGTTCAAGAAGTCACTAAAAAGCCTACCCCCCAAAACACCACTACCCACATAGCCAAACCAAAGAACACTCCACAACCCAAAGGAAACCCTTCTAGCCCAAGCTTCATTCCTAAAATACCACTTCCTTTCCCTCAAAAGAGCAACAAATAAAGACAAGTATCCCATGCAAAGAAGATTTGGGAGAAGATAGCAAGTACCTCCATCAACATTCCATTAGTTGATGCTTTGGGACAAATGCCCAACATTGCTAAATTCATGAAAGACTTGGTGACCAAGAAGACATATGGAGATTTCGAGATAATCAAGGTGACTCATCAAGTGAGTGCAATTGTGTCAAAACACATAGCTCCAAAGATGGAAGATCCCGGGGGCTTTTACCATTCTATGCACAATTGGTGGAAGACACTTCAAGAAGGCATTGTGTGACCTAGGTGCAAGTATCAACTTAATGCCATATGCGGTGTATAAGACATTGGACACCAAGGCACCTAGACCAATAACCGTGAACCTAAAAATGTCCGATCACTCAATGAAAAGTCCGATTGGAATTATTGACAATGTGTTGGTGAAGGTAGACAAATTCGTCTTCCCGGCGGATTTAATTATTCTTGATTGCCCCGTAGATTTTGAAGTACCTATCATTCTTGGGAGACCATTGTTGGCAACCGGAAGAGCTCTTTGTGACGTGGAGAGAGGTGAACTTACTTTTAGGTTCAATTGAGAGAAGGCCGTATTTCATATTTGCAAGGCCTTGAAACAACCAATGGATAATGATGCGACTTGTTCTTATGTCGATGTCGTGGTTGATGCCCTAGTGGAAAAGGAGAATGTCCTAGCTAGCCAAGAAGACACGTTGGCGGCGGTAATTTGGAACATAAATGTGGAAAATGAAGAGAGTGTAGTGGAGGTGGTGAAGGCACTAGAAGGCTTTGGATCAAAACCTTATGTACCTAAAAAGCTATCCTTAGACCTTAAAAACTGAGAAACCCCGCCAACAAAACCATCCATCGAAGAACCACCGAAACTTGAATTGAAAATCTTTCCATCCCATTTGAGATACATTTTCCTTGGTCCCAACTCCACTCTACCCATAATCATCTCATCTCACTTGACCAAAACTCAAGAATCTAAACTTGTTGAAGTGGTGAAGAGGAGGATTAAAGCTATAGGGTGGACCTTGGCGGATATAAGGGGAATTGATCTGGGGGTATGCACTCATAAGATCTTGCTTGAAGAAGGGTGTCGGCCAAGTATAGAACACCAAAGGAGGTTGAATCCTCCTATGCAAGAGGTGGTGAAGAAAGAAATCATCAAATGGCTAGATGCGGGTATGATAGTTCCATTGTCCGATAGCAAGTGGGTGTCACCGGTGCAATGTGTGCCCAAGAAGAGGGGTATGACGGTGATTCTAAATGACAAAGGTGAATCCATTGCAACTAGACCCGTAACTGGGTGGAGAGTGTGTATGGATTATCGAAAGCTTAACACCGCTACAAGGAAGGATCATTTTCCTTTGCCATTCATTGATCAAATGCTTGATCGGTTGGCGGGTCGTGCTTACTATTGTTTCTTGGATGGGTACTCCGGCTATAACTAAATATCCATTGAGGCCGAGGATCAAGACAAGAGTACTTTCACTTGCCCCTATGGCACCTTTGCATTCCGAAAAATGCCAATTGGTCTTTGTAATGCCCCCGCCACATTCCAAAGGTGTATGCTAGCTCTCTTCCACGACATAGTAGAGAATTTTCTTGAGATTTTCATGGATGATTTCTCGGTAGTTGGAGATTCATTCGATGATTGCTTGTCAAACTTGGAGAGGGTGATAGAGAGGTGCGAAGAAACAAGACTTGTGCTCAATTGGGAGAAATGTAATTTCTTAGTTCAAGAAGGCATAGTGTTGTGACACAAAGTCTCCAAGAAAGGCATCGAATTAGATCAAGCAAAGATTGAGGTGATTTCTAAACTTCCACCTCCAATGACCGTGAAAGGTGTCCAAAGTTTCTTGGGGCATGCGGGATTTTATCGCCGCTTTATCAAGGACTTCTCCAAAGTTGTGAATCCTATGTGCAAACTTTTGGAGAAGGATGCCAAGTTCGTTTTTGACAATGCTTGCTTAGGAGCTTTTGAAGAAGTGAAGAAGAGGTTGACAACCGCACTGGTAATCGTGACTCCTAATTGGGAGCATCCGTTTGAACTCATGTATGACGCTTCTGATGTGGCTTTGGGGGTCGTGCTAAGTCAACGGGTGAACAAGATGTTTCATCCAATCTACTATGCAAGCAAAACAATGAACGGAGCTCAATTGAACTATACGGTGACGGAGAAGGAACTCTTGGCTATTGTGTTCGCTTTGAAAAATTCTGATCATATTTGGTAGGGTCGAGACTATTATTCACACCGATCACTCCGCCTTCCAGTATTTGATGGCGAAGAAAGACTCTAAAGCAAGGCTCATCTGGTGGATGTTACTCCTTCAAGAGTTTGATATTGAAGTGATTGACCGAAAAGGGACCGAAAATCAAGTGGCGGACCACTTGTCCCGCTTGGAGGAGGAGGGTAGGCCAAAAGAAGAGATAGAAGTGGATAATGCATTTCTAGAAGAAAGGATCTTGGCTGTGTCTTGGGAACCAATCCCTTGGTATTGCGACCTAGCTAATTTCATAGTTGAGGGAGTCTATCCCGAAGACTTCATGTTCTATCAAAAGAAGAAACTAGCCAAGGATGCAAGATTCTATTATTGGAATGAACCCTATATCTTTAGGGTGTGTGTTGATGAAATCATTCGGAGATGTATGGCCGAGTCCGAACAAGAAGCTATTATGGAAGGGTGTCATCCTTCTCCTTACGGAGGACATCATGGTAGAGTGAGGACAGCGGCCAAGGTATTTCAATGTGGCTTCTTTTGGCCAACTTTGCACAAAGATGCCCACGCTTGGGTGAAAAATTGTGATCAATACCAAAGAATGGGTGGAATATCAAAGAAGCATGAGATGCTGATGAATCCCATTATTGAGGTTGAGTTGTTTGATGTGTGGGGAATTGACTTCATGGGACCGTTTGTGAGTTCTTATGGCAACAAATACATCTTGGTGGCAGTTGATTATGTGTCTAAATAGGTGGAAGCGGTTTCGCTCCCCAACAATAAAGCCAAGAGTGTGTTGGGATTCTTGAAAAAGAATATTTTCTCACGATTCGAGACCCCTAGGGCAATAATTAGTGATGGTGGAAGCCATTTTTGCAACCGAACTTTTGCGAACCTGCTCCAAAAATACGGAGTGAAACACAAAGTTGCAACGCCCTACCACCCTCAAACAAGTGGTCAAGTTGAGGTCTCAAACCGGGAAGTGAAGAACATTCTAGCCAAAACGGTTAATGCAAATAGAACCGATTGGGCTAGGAAACTTGATGAGGCTTTATGGGCTTACCGAACCGCCTACAATACTCCCATTGGGATGTCCCCATTCAAGTTGGTATTTGGTAAAGCTTTCCACTTATCGGTTGAGCTTGATTTGAAGAAATTGAATATGGATTGGAGCGACGCCGCAAGTGCAAGGGTATCGAACTTGCATGAACTTGATGAATTCCGGTTCTGGGCCTATGAAAATGTGGTGATTTACAAAGAAAAAATGAATAAGCTTCATGATTCAAGAATTTGGAACCGGACATTTAAAGAAGGAGATGTAATGTTATTGTTCGACACCCGGTTGAAATTGTTTTCCTTGAAGCTAAAATCCAAATTGAAGGGTCCATTTAAGGTGGTAAGTGTTACACCTTATGGCTCGGTTGATTTGCAATCAAAAGAAGGAGGAAGAACCTTCCGAGTCAATGGGCATCAGGTGAAACACTATTTGGGATGCGACGCCGAGGTTGGTGAAGTGGCGTGCATCTATCTTGATGAGCCGTGAGTGGATAAATCATCACCGTCGTGCCGCGACGTTAAATTAGGCGCTTCTTGGGAGGCAACCCATGTTTTTAGTGTAATTAGTTGTTACGTGTGCAGGTACTCGAATGTTGGTGAGCTCGAGAATGGAAAAGTGAGGAAAAAGGGCAAGAATAGCTCGGTACAAGGCTAGGCGGACCTCCTAATTTGTCAGGAGGATCGCACAGGTAAGTTTCAGTGTGAAAAAAGGAAAAGAAAAAGGGGACACAGGGCTAGGCGCCCGCCTGACCCAACAGGCGCCCCCCTGGCCGAAACAGGCGCCCGCCCCGGCCCACTTAAGTTGTGTACCCAACGGGTTTTAGGGGTAAACACCCCAAAAATCACCCATTTTTCATGCTTTCACAATTTAAACAAAATAAGGAGACCCCTTAGCCGATTTTGCCATCCCAATCCAAAAATCCCACTTTCAGTCATCAAAAACACACACAAATCACAGAAAATCAATTTTCTCATCAAGTCTCACCTTAAATTCGGATATGTTTTGAATTTTTTCAATTTTTGCTTTAACTTTCTTTAACTTAGTGAATCAATATTTTTAGGTATAGGAGTAGTTAATAGTAGACTAATTTAGTGTTGATATTATTCCTTGTTCTCGAATACTACATATGAATGTTGGTGCATTGAGAAAGTTAGGGTTCATGAGTTAAGCATAGGGGATTTTGATGAAATTTTGAACCCATAACTTGAATTCCCCACAAATGTGTTGTTTGAATTGTTTGGAATGTGGGAAATGTCATTGAGAGGCTTTAAGAACTCAAAAATTCCAAACACAATTAGTTAGGGAAAGTAAAAATCTTGCAACCTTACACTTTTTGTTGAAAATTGCTATTGTTATTGCTTGAAATTGATGTCATGAATTGGGAGTAGTATTTGTAGTTGTTTGAGCATACCTTGAACTTGATAGTGAGTTGTTGTCTTGTGAATGCTTGAATATCCTATGAATTTATTGCTTGAATTGTTTTGAAATAAAGGGAATGCGATTGTTATGCTTTGAAGGCTCAAATTTGCCAATTCATTAGTTTGGGGAAGAAACAAATTCATGAAAAACTACAATGTGCACTTGAAAGTGGAATTGAGTGTGAAGTTCTAGGCTTGTTATTTATTTGAATGACTCTAAGTTGCTAGTACTTTGTTTGTCAAACTCTAAAAGTGATTTGCTTACCCAACTTTGATTTCTTTTCTTGAATTTGCCATGACTAGTGCTTGAAATAATAGGAGAAATTGGAAAGAGTGGTTTTGAATGTTTGAACATGCTTAGAATGTGGAAAGTGAGTTGATGGGTTGGAAATTACTTGAAAAATGACTAGAATGATTCCACAAAATTGCTTGAAAATTTCTTGGGGCGGACCGCCTCTGCCTGAAACAGCCTCCGGATCTCTGAGAGGCGGACCGCCTCTGTCTGAGGGCGGCCGCCTCTTCCTAAAGTGCTCTCTGTATCTGTCTGAGGCGGACCGCCTCTGTCTGAGGGCGGACCGTCTCCCCCTGTGTCACCTCACTGTTTCATTCTTTCCTTTTAGTTTCATAGTGCAATGCATTTATACACTTCTAGCTTTGAAATGCGGATGTTTCAGGCACGATGGAAAGAGCTGGGAAAAGGAAACCTCAAGAGTCACCTCCCCACTCCGATGATGATGCTAATGATGATGTTCCTTTAGCTAATTTATCAACGAAAGCAAGGGTGGAACTGAGAAAGAAGAAGAAACAAGAAGCTTCATCATCTAGAGCTCAACCACCCATAGAGACTGAGTCGAATGATGAGGAGGGGGAGGATGACAATGCAAGCAATGGTGATGAAGCACAACCTCAAGCGCAAGCGTCCGAATCCGATGATGATGATCTACCGGAAGAGTGGCCAAGACTTTTCAAAACAAAAGCAGCTTGTCAGTTATATTATAAGTCATTTCATGTCCGGCATGTGAATCACGAGCGGGTCATAGGGATGAAAGATGTACAACAGAGGAACCCCGACATTTATGCAAGATACATGGCGACAGGGTGGCATAAGGCACTTGGAGCACCATTGGGCAATGAAACTATGGTTGCGGAGTTTTATGCTGACTTAGCTAAGAACCCCAAAAATAACATGACAATTTATTGCAGGGAGAAATATGTTGATGCATCTTCAGGAGCTTGGATGAGATTCTTTAAGATCGGGAAGAATTTTTCCCCGAGGCAGCATATGGCAAAGTTGGCTATGACCGAGAAGGAACAAAGAGCTTGGTTGGTACCGATAATTGGGAGAAAGAAGGATGCGCATTGGCTGAAGGAGGGGGTGCAGATTCACATAGCCGACTTGAACTTTGAGGCGAAAGGATGGCATTACATTATTATCTCCAGAGTGCACCCTACAAGTCAGGACAATAAACTTACATTGAGGAGGGAAGTTATGATAGGATGTTTGATGACCGGTATTAAGGTAAATTTGGGAGCTGAGATGGTCAAGCAGTTGGTGGAAGTAGCACACTCAGAAAAGGACAACCTGTCATTCCCACAGACATTGACATCATTCTTGATTCACCACGGTTGGAAAGAATGGCCACATGATTTCAAGTCAACCCCAATAGCCCCCATTCAATTGGTATGCCATCAAAGAGACTCCTCTACCACCCCCTTCAGGTAAGCCTGCACTTTCTGCTACTGATCTACCTTCTACTTCGGAGGCAATCCCTCCGCATTCTGGCTTTACACCCAAGGAGATGCCTCGAGTTGCACGAGACTTTTATGCCAAGTTGGATGAGATCCGGACCCTTATCTCCAACTTGCCATAAGTCCAGCCCCCACCTCCCCCTCCACCACCGGAAGCTACTCCGGAACAGTTTTCGGCTTTGCTTCAGGCTATGCAGGCTCATACATTGGCTATTGAGTGTAACACTGACGCTCTTAAGCTACACACTGTGGAACTTGAGGGGACACAACGGGAGATAGCCTACATGAAGCTTGTTATGACAGAGATGACTCGTTCCCACATTGCTATGGAGAAGAAGATGGGTCAGGTTTCTCACATGCCTACAGGATCAGATACACCATTGAGGCGTGCCTCACCTTCTGGGACCCGGCCCACTAGGCCTCCTACTGGCACTCGTTCTACTATTGCTCCTACAGTCCAGACAGTTGCTCCTACAGTCCATTCCACTGCTCCTCGAGTCCAGCCTTTAAAGGCTCCCCGTCCTACCACTATTGACTTGCCAGGACCTTCCAGCTCCAAGGCTCCTCGTAAGCTTTCTCAGAAAGCTCGGGTGAAGGACGCCGAGGAGTTGGTAGAGGATATTGCAGCCACAGAGGTTATGCAGTTGATTGTGATGAGGATGATGTTACTGAGGACGATCTACCCTTGGATGACCCTACTACCATGCCCGAGGATACACAATTGGAGTTGTCCACTCGTTGTCTCTCGAGGAAGCTATCCGACGACAGGCATAGGGTGCGCAGATCGATGCTGAGCCTCCACTTGCTCATGTGGAAGGCAAAGGCAAAGGCCTTGCTTGATCACAATAGGTATTCCCCTTCTACCCCCCTTCGCACTTTACTTTGTTTTACTTAGCATGCGGGGACGATGCTAGAGTTTTTAGTTGATGGAGGGGTCCGAATTCGTATATGTATTTTGGATAGTGTCTTATGTTCAATGATATCCATGTACAAATTTGGACCATCTTTATGCATACGAACTTGTTTAGTATAGCTAGTAGTTATATTATGTTTGACTTTTTATTTTTCAAATAAGCATCCGGTTTTCTTCACTTGGTTTTTTCAGGAGGTTCTTTTTGAACCAAGTTTGTACATAAAACCTTTTGAAAATATATTAATGGATTATGTGGTACTACCTATTGTTATATTACTTTTATGGCAACTTTGACAAACGAATGTGTATTTTGAATGGCATGCCGTGAGTTGTAGACCACGAGGTTCTCTAGTTAACTCAATTGTGTTGTTGGCGTGGTTTAAAATTTGAACCATCATATGCTTTGTGAGTGAGTGTCCTTACTGTGTGTTTAGACCTTAAACTTGAAAGATTACTTGCATGTGTGGTGAGCTCTTGAATAATAAGCTTGTGTGTGTGACTTGGAAGTTTGGAACTTGCTCTTAATGTACTTTGAGGCGAAACCTAGGTGAAACTTGACTCGAGATATGATTTTAGGCTTTCTTTAGACCGCTACTATCCTAAATGGCCTACCCCTATGTATTCACCCCAGTTAGCCTCTCTGAGCCTTAACCTTTTATTTGGCAGTCACTAAATTGAAACCGAACCAATTCTTGTGTGCTAAGGCACCAACCCTCTTTTTGGCCCTAACCTCCATGTGTGCATTGAAAAATGTGCAACTTAGGCTAAAACCTAAGTTTGGGAGAGATGGTAAAAGCTTGGAATCCCATGATGAATGTCAAATTGAAGTACATAAAGAAAGAAGAAAAAAGAAACAAAAGAAAGAGAAAAAGAAATGAAGTATATATATATAAAAAAAAAAAAAAAAGGAAAGAAGAAGAAAAGAAAAGTGTTGAATAAAGAAGGGATTATTTGGCACCGTCTTCAAAAGAAAGGTAGGATGAGCCTAATGGAAAGAAAGAAAAAGTTGCACAAAAGAGAACAAAATGATGTAGTGCTATGGAGGTATTAGTCACTAATTAGCCAGATCTACCACACCTTAAACCAAAAGCCTACATTACAACCTATCAAGTCCTAATTGATTTTGAGTCAAGTATGCCTACATTAGTGGAGAAGTACAAGAAGAGCAAGTCTTTGAATCTTTGAGAAGCACACATGAGCCTTCCTTTGTGAGAGTGAGAGTTCAAATTTTTGGAGTCCGATTTTTGGCGTTTAAAAGTATTTTGTGAGCAAAAGACTCCATTCTTTTTCGTGAGGGAGCAAGTAACTTTTGAGCAAAGGGTTTGAATGCATATTGGGGGTCATGAACAACCGAAGCAAGCCGATAACCTTGAGATAACTCTAAAGGCTCGTGAGTTTCCTTTTTGCTATAGTCCGAGTAAAGTGCATAGTCAGTTGTCAATTGTTCATTTTAGTATGTGTGACTAGTTAGTACCAACTAAGTTATTAATGCATTGTTTGAGAAGTTCGAAACATGGAACATGCCTTGATGTCAAATTCAAAATAGAACTTGCTTTGGTTCCGTTGATTTTGAGTTGCTTGAGGACAAGCAAAGACTTAAGTTTGGGGGAGTTGATAAGTTGGTATTTTAACAACTTAAAGACTACTTTAAGCTTTTGTTTTTGAATCCAGAAGCACCGTTTAGTGTTGTTTAATGACGTAATTGCTTAGTTTCAGGTTTTAATGAGTATGCTTGAGCAATGGTTGAAGATTGAAGTACAAAAGCAAAAATTAAAGCCAAAGTATGAGGATCCTGAGTTAAAAAATGAGGCGCTCCGCCTAGAATTTGAGGCGGAGCGCCTGACAAAATATAGAGAGCAAGTTTTCATGAGGCGCTCCGCCTAAAGTGTGAGGCGCTCCGCCTAACAAAAATACAGAGAGCAAGTTTTCATGAGGCGCTCCGCCTAACAAAAATACAGAGAGCAAGAATGCATGAGGCGCTCCGCCTAAATCATGAGGCAGGCGCCTCAACAAAGACCTGAAGCTTAACATTTTGAAGCCCAGAAAGAGGCGCTCCGCCTACTCTTTGAGGCGCTCCGCCTCAGCTGCTGTGGCTGCGTTTTCTCAGCTTGTATAAATAGTAAAAGCTAGGGTTTAACAAACACATTAGATATTACATTAGCTACTTGTTTTGAGGCGATTTTGAGAGCTAAGGAGGAGTCTTAACATTATTTTGTAAGCTTCCAATCTTGTATCTTTGAATCTTATTCCATATATCAATTCAAAACTCATGTTTGATTTCAATCCATCATTTCATTACATTTTGATTGCTTTGATTCAAACCCTAGTCATGAGTAGCTAAACTCATAACTAGGGGTGTAAATATTCTATGGTGATAGAAAATCAATGGGTATCGTTCCATTTCACTAACCATAACATAAACAACAATTATCCAACTCCCCATTACAATAACATCAAAATTCTAAAATCCATGATATTTGAGATTTCTTATCTACATTGTTAGTTAAAGACTCGGAAGAGATTAACTAGTGTAGAATAGTGGAGTTGGCGAGGATTTGAGTTGATAGGCTATTAATATAGACTAACACATCTAAAAGAAGTTACGCTCGGAAGAGGTCTCCTTTCCTTGGGTCTTCGAGTAGTGATTTGAGTATTCACCTAAGGCTTTGACGAGCGAGTTGTGAAAGATCTCTTGTAGGACGAAAGGATTCTAGAGATCACAATCGAAATACTCGACCATAATTATATTTGTGTTGGGAAAGTGAAGTGAAGACACCCCTTGGTTGGAAATCACTATTAAGTGTTTGCACCCCTAGTCTCATAATATCTAATCAATTTACTTGATTAATTGTATGTCTTGTAGTTAATTGTAGCGTACTTAAAAACAACCCCACTTCTAGGACTCAACATTAAACTTCAATTGAATTTCTACTTGCGACTCTCTTACTTGACGAGCTAGTTCCCTTGGGAAATCGACCCCGACTCATATCGGGTATTATATTTTAACGACTGCCCCTCACCATTAAAGGTGTAGGATTGAGCGTGGATCAACAGGGTTTGCTTATACAGTCAAACCTCTCTATAACAGCTCCTTGTTATAACAACATTTCAATATAACGGCCTAATTTTCTCCGGAACTGATTTTTTATGTTGTATTTTACCTCTCTATAACAACATCTACCTATAACAGTAATGACGTTCATTAAAGCAGTACACTCTTTATAAAATTGCATCTCTATAACGGCCATACTCAAATATTGTGTAATAATATTTTGTAAGAGATATATTATGTATAACATATAATATAATATATTTATGAAAAATCAATTATGACATAAAGATATTACTTTTTTTTTACATTAGTACTATAAAAATTCTTACGTAAAACTTGATTTTTTTACAGTTTCAATTAATTTTAAATATATATGTTCCTTCGATTTTATTTTTTTATTAGTACGGTACAACTAGTTATAGATTTATTACTAATGCGTTAACCTTTTTAACTTTTAATTAATAAAATATGAAACTCTATTGGGATTATATATTTAACATGTAGTTTTTTGTGAATATTTTGATTATAACAGCTAAATGAGATCAAAATATCAAATGCCAGTATACATGTATAACAGCACCTCACTAAAGCGGTCATAAAAGTTCCAGACAAACACTGCCACTATAGAGAGGTTTGACGGTACATGGATTAAGATTTAAAATGACACAAAAACCCTTAACTTATCCAACATTACATATGAAATCAAAATTCAGAACCAGCGTCTCTATTCCTTCTATGGCTTCTCTGGAAAAGTTTTTATCCTATGGACAAATCCACGTGTAGGCTTTTCCTTTAGTACTTTAGGCTTGACGGAACTTGTTTTCTTTATGTTTCCCTTCATTAGTTGTTGGCTTCTATGCTTTCTTCATTGCCTGATTTGGACTTGAAGTAGTGCTTAACTGCTTCAAACAATGTGCAAAAATTTCTTCTAATTTTTCTAAAAATCAGAAAAGACAACAACTCTAGATGATGACGACTGGCCATCTCCGCGATACTAACCTACGATTATCTGTCCATCACTGTAGGATTCAATAGATGCCAATATGAATTGCCCATGATCAGGGTTAATTTCACCGGTGGTCACTGAACTATTGTTTCATTACTACAAAGTCACTTTTGTTTCATTTGTTACCCAAAAGTCACTCAACTTTGCTCCGGTCTACAACAAAGTCACTCAAGCCGAATTTTGTTTAAAACTTGCCGGAAAAATGATGTGGCATCATTAATTAATTTTTCTTAATTAATTTTTCATCTATTAGTCTAATTTCTTAACCCATTATTCTTATTCTATCCAACTCAAATACATTTCACTACGTCATCGTCGTGCATAAACATTTCATACCGATGTCATTTCTCTTTGCTTCTGTTTCGTATTGAATTAGAGTATCAGACACGTCATTTTTTTAAGGCTTTATATCTGTGTGCCAATTATTTTTTAATGCAGTAAGCAAAAGCAAGGACATTTCTATAAATTAGAGTGTCATATCTTACATGAAGATATACAAATAACTATTTTATCAGTGAAAAATTTTGAAATTTGATAAATGTTATCTACCATATAATCGTTGGGGTACCAAGCAAAAATTGTATAACCTAGAAAAATCGAAAGAAAAAAAAATTGAGAAAAAACCAAAAATAAAAATTCGACTTTGTTTGGTATTAGCTTGTTTGGATGGTTGTTACCAGTTGTACCGTATCTGACACGACCCGGAATCCGGCTAGGCCGTGCGGGCACCCGACATCCTCCCCTAGACTCGTCAGGCGAACCCTTACCAATTAAATTAGGAAAATAAATATAATCCAATTCATAAATAAAAACAAGACTTAGAAAAAGAACAGACATACTGATACCTCTAAGCTGTACAAAAGAAATTACAGCTGACTACCCAATATACTAGGTTTAGGGCTATCCAGACTAGACATCTAAGAGTACAAAGAAAACAGATATCTCCTGAAGGGAGAAAAATGCAACTGAAATGATAATTGATAAACTGGTGGCCATCCGGAATAAAAGCTGGCTCACCCTGACAGCTGAAGTCGTCTTCGCTTCTGAACAACGTGGCGAACTAAATCCTGGAGCGAACCTGCCGAAACGAAATAGATAGACAAGAAACAAACAACAAAACAAAGGGTGAGTCAAAAGGACTCAATAAGTGGGACAGACTAGCCACCTCAAAGAATAGGATAGCTAGCCAGGGAGAAAAGAAATAGATAGATCAAATTCCTTTTATTTAAATTATAAAAAGTCAGAGCCAGATAACAATCGGAAAGACGTAAGAAACTTATAAACTCAACCAAAGATGCGTGCCAAAAACATATCAACAAATATGCAATGCACATATAAGCAGAACAGTAGTCATGTACCGTAAGTGTACACAATGGTATGAATGGAGATGGAATGAAATGAAGTGAGATGAAATGAAATGAAATGAAATATGATGCGAAGGGTCACATGTGCCCGTAGTCCCATCCCGAAGCGGAATACTCCTGCATTCGAGGGGAATCCAATCTGATAACCAACTGGAGCGGAATACTCCTGCTCCTGGGGCGGAATACTCCTGCACCCGATATAATATAAACCAGAGGCGGAATACTCCTGCACTCTCCTGGGGCGGAATACTCCTGCACCTGATATAATGTAAAGCTGAGGCGGAATACTCCTGCACTCAATAGCTGACATAAGAGCGGAATACTCCTGCTCTTGGGGCGGAATCCTCCTACCCTCAATATGATACAATGGAGCGGAATCCTCCTGCTCCTGGGGCGGAATACTCCTGCACCCAATATGATATGCAATGTAATGCATATGAATGATATATAATGCATATGAATGCAATGTGATGCAATAATAACCCTTCACCGGCGCGGGACTCTCATAGACAGCTGGGAAGTAAATGCCAACTTACATCCAGGGTACGATGCTCAGATCCTCATTGCTATACCAACAATAGGACATAACATATAATATACAATGTAAATCCAAAGCTAAGGCGTAATGAGTATGCCTATCGGCAGCTACACACGTAAGGAACACGTGGTAGAAAATCCACGAGGCCAGGTGCCTTCAAAGAAATGGATATAAACAGTTACCTCTCTCAAAAGTTAGCATTGCGACCAAGAACCGCTTTATTCTTTGAATTCATTGCCAAACGATCCCACTCTGATCAATAAGCAGAAAAATATATCACATTGCGCTAAAGGCTTCATTCCTCACACCTTAGGGCAATCCAGGTGGAAACCTGATACCCTATTCGCATACGCAATACGCAGGCCAGGCCTATGTATGGGGTTTATGGTCACATAACCAAACCCTAAATAAATTACATTTATAAGTTGCCCATAACTCCCTGAGTACGAATATATAATCTATTTTATTATCGGGGTCCATTTGACCCTTTAAACTATTAAGTGAACTAATTAAAACGATGTCTAATATTCCAAGTTTTACCGTTAAAACATACTCAAACACATGTAATAAACTCAAATAATGCATCAAGATCATTGCCTGAATGTTTCGGGATAAAAATTCTACAATTTTCCCGACTCTTTTCTCATTTTCTGGCATTTTTTCCTCTGCTTCATCTCTGCTGCTTCCTTTTTCATTTCTGTTTCGTTTTTTGTTTTCTGTTATGGTGTTTTGTTTTATTGCTGCAAGGAAATGCAGCCACCGCCCTTGCCCTTTCTTTTGCTTTCTTTTTTGTCCTTTTCTCTTTTTGTCTTTTTTTTTTTATACTTTTAAAATTCGCTGCTACGGTAAAAATTAAAACAGTACTCTACGATATTCGAAGTAATCCCAACTTTTGCATACAAGTTATACAAAATATATGTAGCATACTCGCGAAGGCGGATCTCAAATTGGACTCCCGAAACTCAAGATGCGAATTTAAATAAAAAGAAGTGAAGTTATTTAACTTTCAGCATTTTAACGGAAACTAGCTGAACAACATCGAAATTCACTTTCGAAAGTTTATAAAAATCACAAATAATCATACGAACCTAACGGCGCTTTCGGATTTCGAATCAGAGCTCATTCGGCAAAACCGAGCTCGAAAATCTCTTTTTAATATTTATCGCCGATAAAAACTGAACCCTTCTTCCGATGCCTACCAAACGAGGTCTGATTTAGCTCAAATTTTACAGACAGGTTCTAATAGACATTACGAATATTTTAAAATTATCGGCACGCCAATCGGAGTCCTAACTTCCGAAACGACTGGCCGAGGTCGTTTCATTCTCCTCCACTTAAACTCTCGTTCGTCCTCGAACGAGCCTAAGTCTAAAGCAAGATTCACGCTGATAACAAAAGAATTTGCACGACCTTCATAAACTATCCCACAAAATTTTTTTTCCTCATGATTACAGAATTAAAACTATAACACGAACACCGAACTCTTGGATTAAAACATTTCTGGATAATATCATAACATCGTTGCCCAACTTATTCTGACTAAGCTGATCCTTCCTCGATAACGAGAGGAGAGTTCTACATTTTCGAAACAAAGATAGACGAAACTTTGAATGGGTTAACATGATTCAGCCGACAATCACTTCTTCGATATACCTTTCGATATAGAACAGGTCGATGGAACTAAGAATTAGCTCACGCTTGATACAATAGGGGAAGCTTTTGAAGTACCTTGTCACTACACACTATAGAAGATTTGATGCAAGCTATATCATTTTTACAAACACACTAGGCAACATCTCAGTTGATGTTAGTGTTGTTCCGCAAGTTCTTTGTGGAAATGTAATTACTCATATCCTAATGTATGTCAAAGGTTCATCTTAACAGGGTCTATCATATAAGGATAAGGATCATGCAAATACTTCTGGATAGTATGATGCAGACCAGGAATGATCTCCAGACTGAACATCTACTTCAAGGTATTGTCGTTGAATTGGAAATATTATGACTTGAAAAAGTAAATATAAAAGAGACATGTAGTTGGACCTTCAGCTGAGGCAGAATACCAGCAATTAAGTTGATTACATGTTCACTTATAATGTTAAAGTAACTTCTTAAAGATTTGAGGTGTGAAAGAGATATGCACACCAATGATGGATTGTCGACAAGCTGCACTAGACCTTTAACTCTAAATTTCTATGAAGTAAAACAACGTCAGTATGAGGATCCAGTTCTAGTTGAATACAGACAGATAGCCAGAAGAAAATTGGAGTCACCATACAGGGTTACTACTGACGGTGTTTCCATGTATAAAGATAGACTTTGTGTTCCTGATGTTGCAGATTTACGTGGACAGATTATGATAGAGGCAAATTATTTCAAATACACTGTTCATCCAGGTTCGTCTAAGATGTACCATGATCTTGAGCAGATTTATTAGTGGGATGGAATGAAGTGTGACATAGCAGAATTTGTGGCTCAATGTTCTAATTAGCAGCAAGTTAAAGTCGTGTCATCTTTCCAGACTTTATGCTTTCAGCAGATAGGTACGTGTATATATATGATCAGGTTACCAGCTTATCTCTATCATTAATAGATTATCAGTGGGTTTAGCAATGATCAACACTCATTGTAGGTTTCTGTCGTGGCCTTACTTTGGGTCGTGAGAAAAGTGGTATCAACACCTCAGAAATTTAATATTACCATTCAGTATTTGGAGGAAGACTCCTCCACTTAAAGCACAAACTCATGCAGCCATTTGAATAGGAATAACCATTCTCGCACAGTCTACTGGACTAAAGAAGATTTGGCTAAAAGCTGAACATAGGCAGACCTAAGCTACCAACTACCCTTTTGAGTTGCCAAACAGCTGCAACTCTCGAGTTCACAACTCCATACCTTTGCCATAAACACCACCGCCTGATGGATGGTACTTCTATATAAAAATTTCGGCAGAGTTTCCCCTGAAACTGGATGATCCGCAAAAACAGAACCAGCACTATACTATACATAGGAATGGATACCCGGATAAACTGATATCCAAAATAATAATATGCTTGCCCTGCTACAATAACACGTACTCTGGCTCAACACATGGAACGTCACAAGCGGCTACCAATCGCCCAAGCTCACTAGTGCCGGACGAAGAAGAAATGGAAATGGATCGAGGATAGAAATAATTAGAGCTTCAGGAAGTTCATCTTCTTATTGCTTGGCTACCAGAGCTAGACTACTTTCTTGTCAGGCTAGCCAAAGAATCGCAATTGAAGAAATAGATATTAAATGAGCTTTATGAAACAAAATCTATGCCAATTTAACCTCCCAATAAGAAGGTGACAATTTGCCAGAAAATCTTTTTATAACTAAGACAAGCTCATAGAATAACGTGACTGTACTAGCGTTTTGAACCAAGATGAAACACGTAGATCGAATATTACTTACTAATCACTTTGCACCGGAAGAAACGATAACACTTTCTGATGGTGACGAACTAGAATCCCATAATCCAACCAACACGAAATTCCGAGAAGAGAGATAAACTGATTTGATATAATAAGTGAAGATGGAACAACAAGATGCCAGGCAGACAATACCGACACTTACTGCCAAATCTCTCACATTTAAACTAGAAAAATTAGTAAGGTCTCACAAATTCCAGGAATAAATCATACCAGAAGCTCGCTCCTCTACCGCAACCGATTCTTAATTACGACAATATCCAAGGAAACCGTTGAAACATGATAAGACACACCATTTCCAGATCGATCGAAAAGATAAATCTTACTTACAGATAAGGGAAGAAGAAATACACGGGTCTACTACATCGGATGCCTCAGCATCCTGCCAGACTGGCAGTTCATAAAACTGCCTCTGCGGCTGAACTAAGCCGCTACACTGATAATTACCTTCTGAAGAATAACTGCCACCACGCTCTCAACCTTTACTGGATCGTGGCATTTCTCTGGTTGATTGAGATCTAAATGAAATCCCCTGCGACTGTGCAGGTGCCTGACGAGAGAAAGGATGACTGCCTACTCGCCGGAGTAACGGAAAACTCTTTAAAGGATAGCCAGACTCACGACAATGATACCACATTTTCGCTGAAAAATGGAAGCTGGAAAGATTGTTGATAGCTGTAAAGAGAAGACTGAATCTGATCTTGATGAGCTACTGGCGCACTCTAAGAATCAAGTGACACAAGTTGAGATAACCTGGAAGGTGACCTCCCAAAATAATCAGAACTCTTACCTCCAAATGAGGTACCATGGTTACCCACTAGGGCCGTGGGATCTCTTACTTTCCCGCTCTAACTTATGGTATGCCTCGAACCTTCGGGCAATATTAACAACAACATCAAATAAAATCCAGACCTCAATTTCTCAAGCCATCTGAGATTTCAAGGAAAAAGAAAAGTCATCAACAAATCTCTGAATCTTTCGAAAGGCTCATGAACTAGTTCTAATGCATATCCAGCCATTCTATAGAATTCAATCTCATATTCCGAAACACCAACAGGCTAACCGACAGGCTACCCTGTCCAATCCACTCAAATTGGATACACTTTTCATCTCGCTCACTACTCGAAAGGAACTTTCCACGAATCTAGAAGAAAAGCGAACCAAGTTAGCTAATAAGAGAGCGGCCCACCAATTCAAGGCTGGACCCTAAAACTGGAAAGCAGAATAATACACAGCACATTGCTCGAGTTAACCAACAGCCTGAAGGATATGCTGACATCATTTTATTTTGAAAATTTACGTAAGGATTATCTGATGCATGGCTTAAGAATATCGGAAGATTCAATTGGGTAAAATAATGCAGCCTCTTTGAGCATCAGATCTAACCGTTACCTCCGCTGGCTAACCAGCCAGAAAAATTGGTGGCGCAACACGTGCTGCTTATAGAACATAATTTACTGGGGCAACATCAGGGACTGGAACAGGGGCTCGCTGAGACCGAACGTCTCCATCTTCGGCACCCTGGTAGGCTGCCTAGCGAATAGTAGACTCTTGCGGTATCTGCGACGCCAAGATACTCGTAAAAGCATCGTAGAGAGCCAAGGGAACCATAAGGCAAGCCCATCGCGAGCTCGTACAGTAGGGGCCTGCACGACTGGATCGTCAGCATGACAACTCTTGGGGCTTCGTCAGTGCTAACCCCAGGACAGACTGCTTAGTCTTGAACTCATACCATTTGCTGATTTATCGCACGAGGGTTTCACAATTACCGCGAAGGAATTAACGAAAATACTTTTGTATCCTAGACTGACGTACGATCAGAAATAAAGGAAGTGAAACTTCCTAAATGCCATCATAGCCTCTCGTAGATAAGTACGGACGTCTACGTACCCATCAGCGAGACTCTTCTAGACACTGTCTTAGTCTGGATAGACTCTAAACATGGCTCTGATACCAACTGACACGACCCGGAATCCGGCTAGGCCGTGCGGGCACCCGACATCCTCCCCTAGACTCGTCAGGCGAACCCTTACCAATTAAATTAGGAAAATAAATATAATCCAATTCATAAATAAAAACAAGACTTAGAAAAAGAACAGACATACTGATACCTCTAAGCTGTACAAAAGAAATTACAGCTGACTACCCAATATACTAGGTTTAGGGCTATCCAGACTAGACATCTAAGAGTACAAAGAAAACAGATATCTCCTGAAGGGAGAAAAATGCAACTGAAATGATAATTGATAAACTGGTGGCCATCCGGAATAAAAGCTGGCTCACCCTGACAGCTGAAGTCGTCTTCTCTTCTGAACAACGTGGCGAACTAAATCCTGGAGCGAACCTGCCGAAACGAAATAGATAGACAAGAAACAAACAACAAAAAAAAGGGTGAGTCAAAAGGACTCAATAAGTGGGACAGACTAGCCACCTCAAAGAATAGGATAGCTAGCCAGGGAGAAAAGAAATAGATAGATCAAATTCCTTTTATTTAAATTATAAAAAGTCAGAGCCAGATAACAATCGGAAAGACGTAAGAAACTTATAAACTCAACCAAAGATGCGTGCCAAAAACATATCAACAAATATGCAATGCACATATAAGCAGAACAGTAGTCATGTACGGTAAGTGTACACAATGGTATGAATGGAGATGGAATGAAATGAAGTGAGATGAAATGAAATGAAATGAAATATGATGCGAAGGGTCACATGTGCCCGTAGTCCCATCCCGAAGCGGAATACTCCTGCATTCGAGGGGAATCCAATCTGATAACCAACTGGAGCGGAATACTCCTGCTCCTGGGGCGGAATACTCCTGCACCCGATATAATATAAACCAGAGGCGGAATACTCCTGCACTCTCCTGGGGCGGAATACTCCTGCACCTGATATAATGTAAAGCTGAGGCGGAATACTCCTGCACTCAATAGCTGACATAAGAGCGGAATACTCCTGCTCTTGGGGCGGAATCCTCCTACCCTCAATATGATACAATGGAGCGGAATCCTCCTGCTCCTGGGGCGGAATACTCCTGCACCCAATATGATATGCAATGTAATGCATATGAATGATATATAATGCATATGAATGCAATGTGATGCAATAATAACCCTTCACCGGCGCGGGACTCTCATAGACAGCTGGGAAGTAAATGCCAACTTACAGCCAGGGTACGATGCTCAGATCCTCATTGCTATACCAACAATAGGACATAACATATAATATACAATGTAAATCCAAAGCTAAGGCGTAATGAGTATGCCTATCGGCAGCTACACACGTAAGGAACACGTGGTAGAAAATCCACGAGGCCAGGTGCCTTCAAAGAAATGGATATAAACAGTTACCTCTCTCAAAAGTTAGCATTGCGACCAAGAACCGCGTTATTCTTTGAATTCATTGCCAAACGATCCCACTCTGATCAATAAGCAGAAAAATATATCACATTGCGCTAAAGGCTTCATTCCTCACACCTTAGGGCAATCCAGGTGGAAACCTGATACCCTATTCGCATACGCAATACGCAGGCCAGGCCTATGTATGGGGTTTATGGTCACATAACCAAACCCTAAATAAATTACATTTATAAGTTGCCCATAACTCCCTGAGTACGAATATATAATCTATTTTATTATCGGGGTCCATTTGACCCTTTAAACTATTAAGTGAACTAATTAAAACGATGTCTAATATTCCAAGTTTTACCGTTAAAACATACTCAAACACATGTAATAAACTCAAATAATGCATCAAGATCATTGCCTGAATGTTTCGGGGTAAAAATTCTACAATTTTCCCGACTCTTTTCTCATTTTCTGGCATTTTTTCCTCTGCTTCGTCTCTGCTGCTTCCTTTTTCATTTCTGTTTCGTTTTTTGTTTTCTGTTATGGTGTTTTGTTTTATTGCTGCAAGGAAATGCAGCCACCGCCCTTGCCCTTTCTTTTGCTTTCTTTTTTGTCCTTTTGTCTTTTTGTCTTTTTTTTTTTATACTTTTAAAATTCGCTGCTACGGTAAAAATTAAAACAGTACTCTACGATATTCGAAGTAATCCCAACTTTTGCATACAAGTTATACAAAATATATGTAGCATACTCGCGAAGGCGGATCTCAAATTGGACTCCCGAAACTCAAGATGCGAATTTAAATAAAAAGAAGTGAAGTTATTTAACTTTCAGCATTTTAACGGAAACTAGCTGAACAACATCGAAATTCACTTTCGAAAGTTTATAAAAATCACAAATAATCATACGAACCTAACGGCGCTTTCGGATTTCGAATCGGAGCTCATTCGGCAAAACCGAGCTCGAAAATCTCTTTTTAATATTTATCGCCGATAAAAACTGAACCCTTCTTCCGATGCCTACCAAACGAGGTCTGATTTAGCTCAAATTTTACAGACAGGTTCTAATAGACATTACGAATATTTTAAAATTATCGGCACGCCAATCGGAGTCCTAACTTCCGAAACGACTGGCCGAGGTCGTTTCAGTATCGTACTGGTACTATAAAATAATGTTTGTATTAATTGTTACTTTAAAATTTTATTATATCGTATCGTTAGTCCGTCGTTACATAACGATGAAGAGCCTGTTTTAGGTAACGACCGATTTAGTGCGATCGTGTCGTTACTGTGTCTTTTTTCTCTCTTCTTCCCCGTAATATATTACCATTTATCTTATCTTTTTTTATAGTAACTCTATCCCGTATTTTATTATTTTTTTGGCAATATTGTAAATTCATTCTTCATTTACTAGTATGTTATATCATGAAACGAATGCAAATAATATAATATATCAAAATGTTGAACTCAACAAAACATAAAGTACAATACAATAGATACATTATGAAACCATATACATTAAATCAGTCCAAACGAGCTATTATTTTGGTTTTAAAATTTAAAAAAATCGATATAACTAGTTTGATTTCATAAATGAAAAACCAAACCAAACCGATCTAAGCTCGTTCATTTTTATTCATTCCCCATTCCTCATTTCTCCTTTTTGCATAACCAATTTGCCTGCCATTACTCAATTTGATTAACTAATTAATTCAATACCAAACAGAAGCAAAGAGAAATGACGTCGGTATGAAATGTTTATGCACGACGATGACGTAGTGAAACGTGTTTGGGTTGGGTAGAATAAGAATAATAGGTTAAGGAATTAGATTAATAGATGAAAAATTAATTAAGAAGATATTTTTAATTAATGATGCCACATCATTTTTCCGGCAAGTTTTAAACAAAATCTGGCTTGAGTGACTTTGTTGTAGACCGGAGCAAAGTTGAGTAACTTTTGGGTAACAAATGAAACAAAAGTAACTTTATGGTAATGAAACAATAGTTCAGTGACCACCGGTGAAATTAACCCCATGATCACGAAGATGCTGAGAAATATTGTCAAGTAGTAGTGAAACCGCAAATTTTTGGACACGGGAAGCATCCAAAAAATTAAACTTGATTAGTGCTGTTCAACACTTAACGATGCTTGGAGGTAATTGTAATCCAATAAATTTTTATGAGGCAGCAGCAGGGCATCCATTGAAGAAGTGTAGCACCACAAGATTATTTTTATATGTTTGCAAGCTCAGATTATTTGCACATTGTAAAGACAATTTTGAAGTTCCTTATTCTGAATAAAATATACTCATTAGGCGCATAATCTAGCAAGTAAATGCCAAAAGAAAAAAAAAAGAATCTTCTAGATAGTTAAAATAGTTCATAGCATGTAAATGGAAAAATTCATGGTTGAAAGCATAACTAAGTTCCGAATAGGTTTCGATGTTAATTGTTCACATTGTAAATATTAGCTCGTTAACTCATCATTCAATTAATTAAAGGAAAATTTATGCCACATGACTAACCTAATAGCTAAATAACAAAAAATACCAATACTTTTAATATATTACAAAACATAACGATACTTTTAAATATTTACAATTCATACAATTTTTTTATTTCCTCTCTCTACCTACCACAAAATCCTAATTTCTCTCTCTCTCTTTCTTTCCCATCCTCCACCCACTCACCTGCCCACCCACCCAACGTCCTCCCCCATCTCCCAACTGGTGTTCTCCGACGAAGCATCCCGTGTTTTGCTGTTGATGCTGCTATTGTTTTGTGTTTTGGGTGATGCGCAGTCGCCGGAGTGGCAGCACTGCTGCCTGCTCTCGGCGACGGCGCTGCTCCACAGATCTGTTAGTGTTCCGATCTGCTTCTCTCCTTCCTTTTTCTCTCTCTTTTTTTTTTTTTTTTTTGTTTTGAAAGTATATTAATGTGTATATACGTATATACCTTTGTGTATTAAAGTGTATGTGTATTTTTTGTGCCTATACACACTTTAAATTTTTTTTGAATGGCTATTGAATTTTTTGTATTGTTACTGTATATTTGCGTATTTTTGTATTTCAATTGTAGGTTTGGGAATATTTTTTGGTTGTGTATTTATATATCTTTGTATATTATCGTATGTTTGTGTATTTTTATATTTTCAAGTGTATGTTTGCCAAAATTGTGGTTGTATATTTTTGTAGATATTTGTATTTATGTGTATGTGTGTATCATATGTATGTGAATAGGTCTTTTGTATATCCATAAAGTCATTTCTATATCTTTTGTATGTTTGGGTGTATATAAGTGTATATTTTGTATATTCTATTTTGTAATAGTGTATATCTTGTATGAATGTGTAATTTGTATGTTTTATACTTTTTTATATATTTTTCAGATTTTCTTTTTTTAAAAATAATTCCGGCGGCAACCCTATGACTGGAGCAGGTGATAAAAAATAATCCATGCATAACTAATCCATGTATTACTAATCTCTGCATTACTAATCCCTATATTACTAATCCTTGTATAACTTGTTTTCCTACCAAACGACCCTATGTATATATCAGCACTGGTCAATTAATATTTGAGCAAGTTAAACGGGTTCGTAATTACTTAATGCTTCATTAAGTATAGTAAATGATGTTTGGCATTTTATGCCTATATTTCCTTAATATTTCCTCACGTTTTAGTACCTTATTCGCTCGTTTTATAGCTTGTGACTGTGGTTTTACACTGATTTTATGTCGTGCGTATGTAGGTTGTTATGCAATGTAATTGGAGCTTTTAAGAGCATGATTGAGCAAGAAAAGATTGGATTTTGATTGAGGATTGGATCGAGCACACGAAGGCACGACACGAGCGAGCAAAAGAGCAAGCGGAACAGAAAAATGCACTGGCGCCACAGGTGGCGCGCCGCGCCAGGCAAAGCGGCCAGCCTGTGGCGCGTTTCCTTGCGCGTCGCAGGTCCAAAGCATGCCAGGTTTGGCGTCCTCTGGTTGTCCTCACGCGATCGGGGGCGCGGGGCGCCCGCTATGGCGCCCCTGGAGCGAATTTTGATGTCATATTTCGTCTAGGCTTGGGTCTAACTTATTACTAGGCTTTTGTAAACTCTATAAATACTCTTTTACTTAGTTTTTCATAGGAGTTCAGACTTTGGAGCAAATTTGAGAGCTCATAACATCAAGACAAGGGTTTTTCTTCCTTCCATTAATCTATTACATCATTATTTCATTATTACACCAAATCTTTGTGTTGTTATTATGAGTATGCGTAGCTAAAACTATCGTTCTAGGGTTAGAGTATTTCATGAAGGTTGATGTTTGAAGATTGATTTCAATTAATTGAATCCCATTACGGGTTACTTATTCTTTCTTGATTTCACTTGTGTAATTGTCAGGGCCCGATTATTACGCATTATCTATGGTTTTTAGATTGAACTCGAAAGAGGGAATTTAATTACGTAATAAGAAAGAATAGGACTAGTTTGTGAACCCGGGCATCGGGAAACCAATTTGTGAGTAGGATAGACATATACTTGCTCACCTAGTTTAACTAATTACAGAATTCGTTAATGCGTGCACGTGATTCAACCCATAGACATATAGGGATTGGAGTAGCCTGCATAGACCGTGAAGAACTGAAAGGTTTTCACGGGTACATTTAATCTGTTAGTTAGTAACCCGGGATTTAAGAAGTGGAATCAATTGGATAACTCAACTGGATTGTTCGTAACTCTGACCCTGGACCGTCTCCTTATTACTGATAACAACCAAGTTTTGCTCCATTGCTTGAATTCACTTCTATCATTTAATTACTGTTCTTTAGTTAATAAAATCCTCACTATGGGAAAAGATCCCTGAATAGTTTAAATAAATTGTTTGCTAGAACTCAGTCTGCATAGTCCTCGTGGGAACGATACTCATCTTATCACTTTATTACTTGTCGACCGCGTATACTTGCGTGTGCGTTTGGGAGCAACAAGTTTTTGGCGCCGTTGCCGGGGACTAATTATTGACTGATTTCTTTTTGAACAGTTTATTACTTACTATTCAGGTTTAATTTTTTGTTTTGAGTTTTGTGCTGTTTCAGGTATTAGGTCCTGCTCGATCTTTACCTACAGGAATGGCAGAAGACCAAGCTTTAGCTGTGCGAGATGTTGCTCTCCCCAGCCTGGAGGGAGTAGCATCGAGCATAGTTAAGCCCGCTATCACCGGGGGATTTGAGATTAAGTCCGGCATGATTCAGTTGCTGCATGTGACTGGACAATATGGTGGATTACTTCATGAGGATCCGCAGCAACACATTCAGAACTTTCTGGAGATCAGTGATACTTATACACCAGCGGGTGTTCCTACTGATTATGTTCGCTTGACGTTGTTCCCGTTTTCACTGATTGGGGCAGCAAAGAAGTGGTTAAAGGCTGAAAAGTCTGGGTCTATCACTACTTGGGAGGATTTGGCTAAGAAGTTCTTGGCTAAATTTTATCCGTCTGCCAAGACAGCCCGGCTGAGGAGCGAAATTATGTCCTTCAGACAGTTAGAAGGAGAATCCTTGTATTCAGCCTGGGAGCGATTCAAAGCTCTATTGAGAGATTGTCCACACCACAACCAATCCAATGAGGTTGTTGCACACACTTTTGTTGAGGGGTTGAACCAACACACTAAGATCGTGGTTGATGCTGCTGCTGGAGGTCAAGTACTAGCCTTAAATTTTGATCAGATTTATGATTTACTTGACAAGTTTTCGCAGAGCAATCCTGATTGGCAGGGAGATGGTAGAGCTATTACGCAGAAACCTGCAGGGGTACTTCAGTTAGATGCAGTTTCAGAGCTAAGGGCGAGGATGGATGCTATTTCCAATCAAATTAGCAAGTTAGCTCTGCAAAAGGCTCAGCAACCAGTGGCTCCAGTGCAACAACTCCAGAGCTTTTGTGAGGTTTGTGGTCAAGACCATGCTACAGAGGTTTGCTCTTCTAATCCAGAGTCAGTTTATTACGTGGGTAATCAAAACAGGCTGCAGAGTCAAAACCAGTTTGGTAATGGGTATTATCAAAGCAATACGAGAGCCCCGAATAATTACCACCCACTTCCAGCTCCACCACAGCAGGTTAGCAGTTCAGTTGAAGATATGCTAAAGCAAATAATGGCAGGCCAGCAGAGAATGATAGCTGACACTGCAGCCCATGCACAAGCCATACATGATCTTGCCAATGCTCAAAAGAACTTGGAGCACCAGTTGGGACAGTTGGTGGGAGAAAGAAGCACTGTTAAAAAAGAGCCTGAACAATGTCTTGCAGTGACCTTAATTGAAGGTGGAGAGCTGATGGCCAAGTCTGAAGAGAGAGCTGAAATAGAAAAAGTTGAAAAAGTGGAGAAGGTGAAGAAGAAAGAAGAAATAAAGGAGGCACCTAGGCCACCTCCACCATTCCCGCAGAGGCTTATACCACCGAAGGATTTGGCTCAGTATCAAAAATTTGTGAGTATGCTGAAAGAACTTCATGTTAATATTCCTTTGACTGATGTGTTTGAATTGATGCCATCCTTTGTGAAGTTTTTAAAAGGGATTTTAGTCAAGAGGAAAAAGCCTCAAGAGATAGATTCAGTTGAGTTAGTTGAGGAGTGTAGCACAATCTTGAGCAAGCTACCTCCAAAACTTCAAGATCCTGGGAAGTTTACTATTCCTTGTACCATTGGAGGACATAGTATCACTGGTGCCTTGTGTGATCTGGGTGCGAGCATAAATTTGATGCCTCTGTCTGTTTGCAAAAGGTTAGGGCTAGGAGAAATCAAGCCCTCTTCAGTTACTCTCAAGATGGCGGATGGATCACTCACTCACCCTGAGGGTAAGTTGGAGGATGTGTTGATAAAAGTTGGTAAATTTACATTCTCTGCTGATTTTGTAGTCCTAGATTATGAAGAGGACCTAGAAGCTCCAATTATTTTGGGGAGACCATTCTTGGTCACCTCGAAGGCAATTATTGACATGGAGCTGGGTGAGATGACTGTTAGAGCGCATGGAGAAAAGGTTACTTTCAAGGTTTATAATGGGAAGGAGCACATAGCTAAGGTGGAAGAGTGCTCTATGATTGAATGTGTCAAACAAGAAGATGGAAGTAAACCACATGTGAAGTTGAAGATGGGTTCTCTAAAAGAAGGGAAGAAAGTAAAAGTTCGGCGTAAGAAGAGAAGACATAAAGGCTGGAAGTGAGCTAAAAGTGTCGTCGTGCCACGACGTTAACTAAGGCGCTTCTCGGGAGGCAACCCGAGTTTGTACTTGTATTATTTCATTTATAGTGTCATGTAGTTGTTGTTTTTCCTTGGATTGCAGGTTCATGTAATGTCGAGGCTAAGTGTGGGGTGTCCTCACCCTTGCCTAATGTTGATGATCTGTTGGGGGAAGTCTGAGTACCTCATACGATATGGAAGCTTGGAGGATGCTAGCACCAAGGACTAGAATCTTCAGGGAAGTTTTCTTTACCTTGCACTTTCTTATTTTTAGCACTGAGGACAGTGCTTAGTTTAAGTGTGGGGTGGGAAACTACCCTTTATCTATTTTTGAGGTTAGGGATGCATGTACCATAGGATTTTTCTTTTGTCACTTGACTTTATTTTTATTTGTTTCTTGCTTTAATATATGAAAAAAAAAAATTAGAAAACCAATGAAAAATCCCAAAAAGATTTTCCTTTTAGTTTTATTAGTGGTACATGTCATCCACCCCGTGGTTTTTCTTATGACCGCGGTTCTTTTCCACGGGTAGACCTTTGAACCGGGTAGTTTTTATTTTTAGGATTAGAGTAGTTAGTTATAGGTGGTCCTAGACGAAAGGAATAGGTGGAATGCTAGGTGCCTTTGATTTGTTTGATACCGGTGGACTTGAACTTGATTGCATGTGCTATTTGTGGTGTCCTTGGGTTTTAAATTGAGATGCATGCCTAAGAAAAATTGGAACGACCCCCTTGAGATGCTTGAGTCCACTTGCTTGACTTGATTGTTAACCTTTGTGCATTAGTGCTTAATTTTCCACAAGTTGCATTCTAGATGCTTAGTTGAGAGCTGTTGATGGAGCCTTTTTGTGTGGACCATGTGCAATGTGTGTTGTGAGGCATGTTCTTATTTACTCCATGTTGCATGTTAATGTCTAGAACTTGCCCCGTGTGTGTGCAAAGCGAAATCCTAGGTTTGCTCTAGTCGGGAGATGATACAAGGCCTTCTTTTACTTGCCTACCCTTACATATATACCTTGAAAAATTGTTGTTGTGATTTGAATTGACCCTTTTTTGTTGGCACCCACACCCCGAGCCTACCCATTTGTTCTAAATTGACTCTTTTGGCCCTTTACTCCTTAAGCACTTTATTGATATTGTGTTGTTATGTTGGAGTTGTGGTTGGATTTTGGGAGGTTTTTGAGTGGAGCTAATGAAGGGGAAAAGTTGTGAAAATTGTGAAGTAGTGAAAAACATTGGCAAGGTTGGAAGATAATGAAATTGAAAAAAAAAAAAATGGAATGAAAAAGAAAAGAAAAAAATAGCAAAGTTGAAAAAATTGTGGAAAAAGAAAAAAGAGAAAAGAATATCCAATACTTGCTAGTGTGTGTTTAATAGAAATATGCTACTTGTGAGAAGGTGTATGTGTAAAAGTGTTGATTGGGTGGTTTGATGAGATTTTTGCTTAATTAATTGTGATGTATTAAAGTGCTTAGGGAGGTAGTCACTATTACCATATGTATCCTACCCGCCCCTTAGCCTACATTACGACCTTTCTAAAGTCCTAGTTAATCCCGATTGGAGTGAGCTTACATTAGTGGAGTCCTACACTACGGGCAAGCCTATGGTACATTGTGTGTGACATGTGAGATTTTTATGAGAGTGAGTGAATTCTTTCTATGCTATTGTCCCCATTCTATTCTTGATATTCATTGTTGTGTGTGATATTTGGGGGACACTCTTTTGCTTCATATTGGTGAGGGCACATGGTTTGCATGGAATAGGTAAAGTTGATGGTTCTTGGTTGAGTAGATAGGTGTGATTTTGTGGGAGCATGGTTGCAATAAGTTGAGTTTGTGCACTTGAGCTATTTTGGGGTGGTTGTTCTCATATTTTTGGTTTTGGTAAATTGTTGGCATGTTGGGGATCCATAGTAGTCATGTGTGCATTGGTTCAATGGTCGGTATCAACCATAGTCATAGGCAGACCTGTTTTACCTAGGTTGGGAAGTGATTTGTGATTGCTCGAGGGCGAGCAGTAAATTAAAACCTTCTAGGTTTTGGAGTCTTGATCTATAAGACGTTTGAGAGGCTTCTCTTTTTGTTGCTAGGAAAAATTGAATCATGGCTAGTTCTTCCTTGGTGGTTAGACCTTCTTGTGTTCCAATGAGTGAATTGGTTGATGCAGGGAGTTGTGGTCCTAAGGAGAGCAGCAGATGTGTGGCTCCTTGGTTGATGCTACCACCAGAGTTTGACGAGGACGGTACCCTTCTCAAATTCTACAGATTGGGGAGAGAGGATGTCGTACAGGTACTGGCTGAGCAGCAACACGAAGATTCCATCTGCTTGGGATCATTATCCAAGGGATGGCTTGTTTGTATACAACCAAAAGATTGTTATCTCTTCATGTTTAACCCCCTCTCTGGTAAGACTCTCCCGCTTCCCTCCTTTGAAACCTTCCCCTGTGTTAAGGGCGTCATTCGAGATCCCCTCTCTGGTTTCGTTGAAAAGGTTCTTAACCACGACTCTTATCCCATATCCCCACAACAAATCTCTAAATACATTGTTAGCAAGATGGTGCTTACATCCCCTGATCCTATGGACGAGGATTGCATAGCCATGGTCATTTATGGCGCTGATCACCGTCTCGCATTCTGTAGGAGGCCTGCCAAGGCCGATTCCTGGACTGCCCTTGATGGACCCTTATCCTTGTACGATCAAATTGTCTTCCACAGTGACAAGAAACTATTCTTCGCATTAACCCACCATAAGCAGCTCGAAGCTTGGGATCTCTATCATGGTCCAATTAAGAGGTTTCTCATTCACAATGAAGATTTCAACTTTGATTCTTGGCCTTGTCCCGCCGTGGATGATGCTGAGCTAGAGTGCAAGTCGTGCTATTGCTGGGATATTGATTACTTGGTGTATGACCATCAAAGCCACGAGCTTTTTATTGTTACACGCTATGCTGCACATGGCATTACCAAAGATGGGACGCTGGTACTGGCCGCGGATAACGTTGAGGCCCAACATCCCTACAAGACTCAAACTTTTGATGTTTTCAGGCTCGATTTTATAGACAACGATCATGTGGACCTCCAATACTTGGAGGGTAACCTTGGGAACCGTGCATTCTTCGTTGGCTCGAATCCCGGTTTTGCTCTCTCCACCACCATGTTCTCGGAATTGAGGCCCAATTCCATTTACTTCACAGATGATTTCACTCAATGTCATAGGTTTAGGAAGAATTGTGGAGGTCATGATTTGGGTATATATGATTATAAAGAACAGAGCTTTTTACCCTGTTACTACCCTATTGATGTGGACAAGATACAGAGGATTCTGCCAGCTCCTATTTGGTTTACCCCCGATGTTGATGCCACATGCTTGGCCTCTACTCTAGGTCTCTAAACTTATTTTGGATCATTTAGCCTGATGTTGGCTTGTCTTTCTGCTATTTCTAATTTAACTCTAAGTTTGTGTTCATGTTCTAGTTTACTGTGTGTATATTACCATGCATCTAATTTAGATTTTCTAGGAGTTATTCTAGTATGTTATCATGCATCTACATTAGTTTTTTAATTCTTTTTTAAAAAAAAAAAAAACAAGAAGATCATGGCAATAACTAGCATAATAAATTCAGTCTTACCACCGAGGACACCCTTAAAAGAAAGTTTCGAGTTTGAGTACCGACACATATATAGGAATGAAAAACTCTTGGTCTGAAGCTCTTTTCTTTAAAATTTACGTGGCTTGAATTCGGATTAATTAGAGCTCCAAAGCAAGTAGCAAATACTGGGCCGAAAGCCAAAAACAGAATCCTAGTATTTGTCCTAAAGTGAGTGCTAAAATGCTAAGTTGCTATTCAGCATCTGAGCCCAGTTGACCTCCAAATCATTTGGTTACATTAAGTTCCTTTCCAAATCAGCTTTCATAAACACTAAATTAACTATGTAGAGATCAAAAGAAGTAAGCTTAAAAGTTTAAGTAGTTTATTTCAATCTGCTTTAATTACTGTGTTCTACTTCAATAAGCAACTTAAAGGATGCAAGAAAACGGCAGAATAACAAAGTTGGACTAACTGTTAATCTGATACTTATTGTCCCTTTGCTCAGGTTAAGATACCATTTGACCAAATGAGAACCATTAAATGGAAAATGTCCAAAAACTGTCGCTGTTTTGGAGCTAAACTATTGCAACCATCTGTTAAAATATTACCATGTTGCAAATTTAAAGAAGAAATACACTAATAAATATCTCCATGTTGCAATTATAAAGAAGAAGTACACTAATACTTGGACTACCAAGTTTCCACTAATGAGTATTTCTCATACAGAAACTACAGCAGACCAAATAATTGAATTTCACTTTCAGCAGTCAAGTTTTCCAACTAACTAGGCATTAAGTAATCTGCACATATTATGTCAACTAATAAAGTCAGAGTATAACACGTACTTTAGTTTAATTATCATAGAAGGAACAAAAAGAACCCTCCCATTCACTAAGTATTTCAAATATGCAGATGCAGTTTGATTCCTTTTTGCTTTTATTGTCCCTATGTGAGGCGAACGTATTCATTCTCTATAAAAAGGAAGGGGTGTGATTCAAATTTACTCAAGTAATCATAGAAAACTTTCCAACTAGAAATATACATTTCAAATTTTGTTTGTTGAAGAAAAACTCCAACATCAATATGGTAAGCTCTCCTAAGAATATGTCTAATGGAGAAGTCTTCCAATGATTCAAAATCATGCATTGCATTTATAGATATTTAGTTTGGACCTAAACTATATATGCTACAGTGTGAAAAAAAGTTTTGGACTATCCGTGCAATTTAACTTATTATAACAAGGGATTTTTTATTATTAGTACCTTTTGAGTCTTCTATTGTAGGCTAGGTGACTCAAGTTTTAAATATTAGCTATAGGTGCCTTTTTTAAGATTAGTGCTAATAACAAATATATTAAAACCCCAATGTTTTCATATTTACACATAACCCCCTACCTCCTCACCTCCCCCTTCTCTCTCATCCCCCTCCTCTTCCTCTACCACCCTTCTCCTCCTTTTTCATCTTCACCTCCTCCATCTCCATTTCTTTGCCTCATCTCCGCCTCCTCATCTACCTCTCTCTATCCTCCACCTTCCCCACCTCCTCCTCACCCATCTCCGCCTCTTTCTTTGCCCCCTTCACCTTCTCCTCCTACTCAACTACAAAAATTCCTCTTAAAATCAAACAAGAAACAACAACAGATTCAGTTGTTGCAACAACTACGACAGTTGTTCAACAACTTTGATGATTGTTGCAACAATTACAGAAGTTGTTGCAACAAATTCGATAAATTGTTCCAACAAATACAGTAAATTGTTGCAACAACTTTTCAAAGTTGTTGCACAAATAAGAACTTGTGCAACAACTTTGAATTTGTTGCAACAACTTTGAAAATTTGCTGCAACAAATTAGAATTTGTGCAACAATTTTAGAATTTGTTGGATCGATGTCAGAATTTCCTCCAATGGTTAAAAATTTATTATTTCTCAGATCTTCTCCGCAAATCTTCATGATCAAACTAAAAACATACTTTACATTAAGAAGGAGGAGAAGAAGAAGACGACAATGACTGTAAATTCAAAAGAAGATGATGATATAGAAGAAGAGGAGGAGGAGTAAGGAAAAAGAAGAAAATACGGAAGAGAAAGAAAAAAGGAACAAGGAACAAGAGAAATGAAGAAGAAGAAAATGGAAGATAAGATTTGAAATTTGAAATTTGAAAATATGAGATTTGGGAAGGGAGTGATCTTTAAATTTTAAAATTTTCAGATTTTTCATATTACCCTAAAGTTTTAATAATTCTAATTGAACCCTAAAATTACTTAATTAGCTACTAGTTATGTTTGACCCAGTCAAAGGCACCTTTTTTTAAATGAAGACTTGAAGGGTACCTTCCCCCAAATCTTCTCAAGTTACTTGCCATTTGTTTCAGGTTACCAATTAATGCTTATTACGTAGAGTTACTTGCAAATTATTACATAGAGTTACTTGCAATTACATTTTAAGTGGGCTGATTGTGTGAAAATTCTGTTACACTGTCAATACAGAGAAATTAAACTCATTAGTTTTTGTGTTATATGTAGGGAATGTGCAGAGGCATCAAGACTGATCTCAAACAACCACCAAGATTGGGGGGAAATAGAGCAACTTTATTTGTTTATGGTAAAGACAAATGGAACTTTCTAATCATGAATAATTCACTGAACTTAAGTAACATATGTAATATGAGCAACTGCCTTTCAGAATGTTAAATTTTTGTAATCTTAATTAACCATGCAGCTATGGCGGGAACCGATACTATGGCTTTCATTTCAATTGGTGTAAGTTTGGTGACTTACTTTTACGGATTTATGAACTTCAATATAACAAAATCAGCGACTGCTGTTACAAACTTCATGGGAACAGCATTCTTGCTTGCATTATTTGGAGCCTTCCTTTCAGACACTTACTTGTCCAGATTCAAGACTTGTCTTCTGTTTGGCTGCTTTGAAGTTGTTGTAAGTTAATTTTTTCCTTGTTTATTTTAAGCTATAACTATCAAGATTTGACTGCTCACAAACATTTGACTGCTTATTTATAAAGTCAATTTCAACACCTAAAAGCGTTTTTCAGCACTTAGATATTTATCAGATACTTTTAACCAATTAAGTCAAATGGGCTCTAAGTGACTGCTTTTTCAGGGGTATGCACTTCTAGCAGTACAAGCACATTTCAAGCAACTAAGACCTTTTCCATGTAAGGATGTACCCTTAAGCCAAATGAATCAATGCGAGTCTGCAAATAAAGGCCAATTAGCAATCTTGTACACGGGACTTTATCTAGTTGCAATAGGGACCAGTGGAGTTAAAGCAGCTGCACCGCCTTTAGGAGCTGATCAATATGATGAGAAGGACCCTAAAGAGGCTGTTAAAGTATCAAGCTATTTCAATTGGCTTATGTTTTTCCTCACAATTGGTGGCTTGATTGGCGTCACATTCGTAGTTTGGATAAGTGAGAATCAAGGATGGGATTGGTCTTTTGCTGTCTGCAGTATTGTAGTAGGATTGGCAATTTTGTTCCTAACTATGGGGAAATCATTGTACAGAAACAATATTTCAAATGGTAGCCCCCTCACGCGCATTATTCAGGTGTTCGTTGTAGCAGTGAAAAACAAAAATCTTCCTTTGCCTGAGAATGAACATGAGTTACATGAGATCCATGATAAGGAAGCTAGATTTGATGCACAGATTCTTCGAAAAACAAACCAATTCAAGTATGTTTTAACATTTTTTACAATCACTCATTTATGTTCTGGTTGCATATTTGACATAGCATAATTATAAACCCCTGAAATATTTGCAGGTTTTTAGACCGGGCAGCAATAATGTGGACTAACCAGGATGCGACCACATCACATGCACATGGAGCATGGAAACTTTGTACAGTGACACAAGTTGAAGAGACAAAAATTGTAGTCAGAATGCTACCAATTATATTGAGTACTGTCTTCATGAACACTTGCTTAGCTCAGCTCCAAACCTTCACTATACAACAGTGCACAACAATGGACAGAAAAATCCACAAGTTTGAAGTTCCAGCGGCTTCGATTCCTGCAATTCCCCTGCTGTTTATGATTATCCTGATCCCCATCTATGATCGCATTTTCGTTCCAATAGCAAGAAAATTTACGGGGATTCCCACGGGGATTCGACAACTGCAACGTATAGGTGTTGGCCTAGTACTTTCAGCAGTGTCAATGGCAGTAGCTGCAATAGTGGAAAAACACCGGAAATCAGTTGCCATTAAGCACAACATGGTTGAATCCGCCACTCCATTGCCCATGAGTGTCTTCTGGCTAGGCTACCAATATGCAATCTTTGGTTTGGCTGATATGTTTACATTAGTGGGATTGTTTGACTTCTTCTACTCAGAGAGCTCATCGAACATGAAAGCACTAAGTACTGCAATTTCTTGGTCAACACTGGCAATTGGATACTACACAAGTTCAGTGGTGGTGAGTATAGTGAACAAGGTGAGCGGTGGCTGGTTGGCTAGTAACAACTTGAACAAAGACAAGCTTGATTACTTTTATTGGTTGCTTGCAGGATTGAGTGTGCTCAACTTTGGCTTTTATTTACTCTGTGCTTCATGGTATAAATACAAGACGGTAGATGTGAATCCAGAAGATTTCCCTAGTAAGGAGGCCAAGGGGAAGATTCAAATGTGCATAGTTTAGGGAATTCTAGAAATGTTGTGGTCATAATGTGTGCCCTGAGAGCACATTATCATATAGTAAATATTTTGTTTCCTACATAATAATTAATATAAGAGTATGCTACTAAATAGTGTTATATATCAAGTGTGCATTATCACCAAGTAGCCTAGCATCTACCAACATATAAACACGCAAGAGCAAAACCAAGACCAAAAGCGGTCACAATATGATTTCAGTTGATTCAGCTGATGAGCACAAAAAATCAGTACTTTTGACAGAGAGCTTAGACCACAACTGAAAAATCACTAAAATATCAATTTGTATAAAAATTTTGAACACGCAACTTCAAAACTTCACTGGGTCAGTTGTAAAACGTTAAACATTGAATGCGTCAAGTTTAAATGAAGAATCCGCATCTGAACCAGACTCTATGATGCTTGTCTGATCATAAACTTCTTCAAACACTAAAGACTGATCAGAAGGCAAAAGAAAACAAGGAAATGAAAGGTATTGCAACCAGAATCAATTGACTAGTCATTATTCATAAATGGCTAATAGAAACACCACAATGAGCACTCTAACACTAGGAGACCACACAAAACTTCTGATGCACTAAGAACTGGTGAAACCTCCAAAAGGTTATGATATTATCTGCCTAATCAGTAATCATTATTTGACCAATTAGATACAATTATATTTTAAAATCCTTCTAATTGGTAGTTTATCTGCTGGCTAATGTTACTTGCAAGCACGCTTTGGGCCCCTAGGCAAGGATGAGTAAAAGAATTAAGTCTATAGCATCGTCAAAATGGTGGGTGCTGGGGAGGCGATCTCCAAGCGACGCTTGCACAACAGCATCCAAGAGGTCGAGGCGTTTTCTTAGGTGTCGCATGCTTCATAGCTTTGGTTGTCTGGAGCAAGTTTCTACTCTTTGTTCAAGGCTGATATGTTGCTGGTTGTTCCCTACATGGGTAGTGTTTATCCATGTTTAAAAGTTGCTAATGGAGTGAGGGACACTGGTCAAAACTTTGCACGGATAGAACATAGTAGTCCTGCTTGGTGCATTAGCGTTTTTTCCTTGCAAGAAGAGGTGCAATGGTGCGGCAAGCGCAATCCGTTACAACTTGTTTTATTTTTAGTGCAAGGGGATTACATGAAGATAATAGTTAACTACAAAGTACTACCATATGCAATTGCTACTTTAAAATTCATTAGCCTAGCTTTGGCCAGTATGTGCTTTGTATTCTTCTTTGATGGTGGTGTTAGCAGTATGAGCTCATCGCATTGACAGATGTAAGTATGATAAATAAAGATAGTACGTCAAATAAGCTAGATTTACAAAGCTTTAGCACGTACTTTATTATTTTTCATAAGGAGGTATGTATTTTCTTTATTACTAATATTAATAAAATTAGCCACTAAATAAGACCTTTGCTTAAAAAAATAAGAATGCATTCATTTTTTTCGATATGCCCAAGTTTAGGAACATGGGCTATTCAATCTTATTGCAACCTAGGGTTTCCCACTTTCAAATCAACTCTAGGTTCATTGATAGAATTTAATTGGTAATAAAAAACAAAAAAATAATTAAGTCCATAATATAAATAACTCAAAACGATAAATTAATAAAATCAAGAAACATCCAAATGTCAATAGAGACTCCCACAATCCTGAAACTAAGAAACTAGATTGAAGTAAACAGAAAGAAAAGAAAAAATCGTGTAGAGCTCCCTGCATTGATGCCTCTTTTCTAGGATTCCCACGTGAATAAAACCCTAAAGTTAGTATATACTCCCTCTGTCCCAATTTATGTGGCGGTATTTGACTTGACACGGAGTTTAAGAAATAGAAGTTGACTTTGTAAATATTCAAATTTATCCTTGAAAAAGTAAGAGCGAGAAGATTGTAGTAATCAAAAAGTTTGACTTTGTAAATATTCAAATTTATCCTTGAAAAAGTAAGAGCGAGAAGATTGTAGTAATCAAAAAGTTGTCTGTGGCTTTTAAAGTAAGTAGGGTCCAATAGAGGTAAAATAGAGATAGTGTATTAAATAGTTGGCAAATAAAAAAATGTGAGTCTAAAAGGAAAAGAAGTACTATAAGATCAAGGACTTAGACAAATTTGCCCTTGTCCTAATCGAGTTGGGTTTCAGCCTTGGTGCTTTTCAATATTTGCTCGTTGAAGTCTCGTCAACAGAACTTGAAACTGATATTTGGAATTCATCCCAGTGTATGTGCATAGCCAACCTCATATTTGGTACAACATTTTATTTCTTGGCTCTTCTACCTGACTTGAGAATATTCAGCCCAAGTTCTGGCCTTTGTCAATCCATTGTTGTATAAAATTATTCCCAACATCTATTTGTCTTCATTCCATCACTCCACGCTTCCTTTGTTTATAACTTTTCTTCAATTTGCTTCTATTGCTCCTAATTAATCACAATAAAACACAATTAATATAAAATGAAGACCTTCACTTAGTAGGGCATATTTAACCATAAAAATACTTAAAGAACAGTAAAATTAGGAGTAAATTAATATTAAAATATTTACAAATATGCCGAACATCACACGGACACGAAAATACAAAGACATACACGTATATACACATACAAAATAAAAAAGAAGAAGTAGCAGATTGGAACTCCGGCAGCCGCCACCGAAGCAGCTACGCAGCACCTCCGCCGGCAGCTACTTGTGCAGCAAATCGGAGCAGCAACTGCAAAAAATCATAACAAAAGCATAAGCAAATCAGAGAAGCAGCACGGCGGCGGAGCAGCAGTAGATCGACGACGAGGTGGTACTGTTCCGGCGGCGCCGGCAAATGGGTGGAAGAGGGGCAGATAGAAAAGAGAGAAAAAAAATTAAGGTTAGGTGTTTAGTGAGATGGAAAAATTTGTAAATGATATATTTTGTAATAAACTATACAAATACCATTATGTTCTATAATTTATTAATACTATCGTTATATTTGTAATTTATATGCCTAAAGTCAACTTGCGTAAATTTTCCATCTAAAATTGCATCAACATCAAGGTAATTTTGATGACTAGTCAGTTTTTGAACCACTTAAAAAGAAACAATCAACAATTATAAACTTTTAGAAAAATAGCCATATTTTAAAAATATGTATTATTTTAAGACCAGCCATAGGAAAAAATTCTAAGAATTTGATTATGAATTAAACCCCAAAAAAATTTCATGGGGTTTATTTCAAAATCCATAAAATTTTCCTGGAGCTTCATATTTGAAGTTTCAAGAAATTTTCTGAGAATTTTGAACTAAATTTTAGAATCCTAATAAAATTTCCTTGACTTTTCTGTATTTTCTAAATATTATTATTCTTTTAAAAAATTTCAAACGCTGACTAATCCTCATTTAACACGGTACAAATTAGCTACGAGGTCCAATTTTTACTTAACATCAAGCTATCAGGAACATTACGGCTGCAGAGAAAAAATCAAAGATAAGTGAGAGCTTCTAATTTTTCCTTGATGGCAGAAAGTAATAGCCTGTTTGTTCAAACTTCTGGGTCCAATTTTTACTTAACATCAAGCTATCAGGAACATTACGGCTGCAGAGAAAAAATCAAAGATAAGTGAGAGCTTCTAATTTTTCCTTGATGGCAGAAAGTAATAGCCTGTTTGATCAAGCTTCTGGGAAGGCAAAAGTATTTTTTTTTTTAGAAAAAAATATTTTTGAGAAAATTTGAGGTGTTTGGCCAAATTAAAAAAGTGCTTTTGAGAAGAAGCATAAGCAGTTTTTTTGTTGTTGGGGAGAAGCTATAAATATCTGTTTCTTCCTAGAATCAGAAGTAGAACCAGTTTATTAATTTTTCAAGACAAAAAATATCCTTACCAAATATATTTATTTATCATACTATTTATAATTAGTTTAACCAATATATTTTTTTAAAAGAATGTTTAAATTTCTTCTACATTTTAAATAATATTAGCCACAAAATAAATTCTAATTCTATCCTTTTTCGTACTCTGACACCGAAAAGTACTTTTGGTAAAGATTATCCAAACATAATTTATTTATAAAAGTATTTTTTGAATAAATTTACCAAACACAAACTGCTTATTCTTTAAAAGTACTTCTGATAAAAGCACTTATAAAAATAAGAAATTTTTGACAGCTTGGCCAAACAAGCTCTAAGCTACTAGAGTATTTAATTTGGGTAACGCATATTTTGACCCATAAATATCAGATTTGTGCGTCTTATGCTCACTCTTAACACTTTTTGACCCTGTAACAAAATTATTTAATTTATAGCCCAGTTGCGAAATAAATGTTGTTGTTGTTGAGAAAAAGAAATCTATTATTTAATTTATAGTCCAACAACATTTACTTTCGCTTGCCTTTTTTTGGGCTCTAAATCTCTGTCTTCCAGCTATCTTATTGGCTATGTGTCGGAGGTGGTCGTCTCTTGAATTTTGCAGTGAGCTTGACTACTGGCGAGCTGACAGTCAACAAAGAAGAGTTGCTGTTACACCCCGTACGTCTAAATTGTCGTATATCATTATAATATCATGTTAAGAATGATTTAAGTGAGTTTAAAATAATAATATGACCATATATGAAGTTTATATGTTGAATATAAAGTTTGGGAAAAATCAGATTTAAGTTGCGGAAAAACCGATTAAGGAATTGCCTTGTAACGGAGCTTTTTCAGCAATTAATTTCATGTGTTATATGAAGTCTTTTGGGGACATATCATATACCAAATTGAAGGTATTGGAGCGTGACATAGCAGAATTTGTGGCTCAGTGTGCTAACTGCCAGCAGGTTAAAGTCGAGCATAAAAAAAAAAAAACCTAGTGGCTTGTTACAGGAGGTCGAGATTCCATCATAGAAATAGGAAGCAGTGAATATGGACTTCATTACAGGCTTTCCCCGTATGCGGAGCAGATATGATTCTATTTGGGTTATAGTTGACAGGCTTACTAAATGAGCTCATTTCTTTCCTGTTAGAACTACATATACAGCAGAGGATTATGCCAGACTTTATATCAGAGAGATAGTGCGCCTACATGGTATTCCAGTATTTATTATTTCAGACGGGGACGCACCAGTTTACAGCTAATTTCTATAGATCGTTCCAGACAGGTTTAGGGACACAGGTGTATCTGAGTACAGTATTTCATCCATAGACAGACAGACAGGCTGAGCGGACCATTCAGAAATTAGAAAATATGCTTAGAGCTTACGTGTTAGATTTTAGAGGCGCTGGAATGGTCACCTACTGTTGATAGAGTTTGCATATAATAATAGCTATCATTCTAACATACAGATGGTGCCATATGAAGCTTTGCATGGGCACAAATGCAGGTTTTCTATATGATGGTTCAAGGTTGGCGAGTCTCAATTGATAGGTCCAGATTTAATCCAACAATTAATTGATAAAGTCAAGTTGATCAGGGAAATATTATTAGCAGTGCAGAGCAGACAGAAGTCCTATGCAGATAATCGACATTGAGATTTAGAATTTCATATTGGCGATTAGGTATTCCTGAAAGTATCACCTATGAAAGGCGTTATGAGATTTGGAAAGAAGGGAAAGCTTCGCCCTAGATTTATTAGTCCATATCAGATTATCAGGCAAGTTGGGCGTGTAGTCTACGAGTTAGACCTTCAAGCAGACCTTCAGGAGGTACATCCAGTATTCCATGTTTCTATGCTCAGAAAATGTGTTGGAGATCCTTCTAGAGTTGTACCAGTAGATGATGTACAGATCACGGAGCAATTAACTTATGAAAAGGTGCAAGTTGCAATTTAAAGAGACAGATTCGTCGACTAAGGACGAAAGACATTCCTTTAGTTAAGATGCTATATCAAAGTAATAATATAGAAGAAATAACTTGGGAAGCTGAAAATGACATGAGAGCCAAATATACACATCTCTTCATTACTTCGAGTATGTAACAGATCGTTGCTTAATGCTTCTACATACTTCATTTAACATTCGAGGACGAATGTTCCTAACGGGGGAATATTATTACACCCCGTACGTCTAAATTGTCGTATATCATTATAATATCATGTTAAGAATGATTTAAGTGAGTTTAAAATAATAATATGACCATATATGAAGTTTATATGTTGAATATAAAGTTTGGGAAAAATCAGATTTAAGTTGCGGAAAAACCGATTAAGGAATTGCCTTGTAACGGAGCTTTTTCAGCAATTAATTTCATGTGTTATATGAAGTCTTTTGGGGACATATCATATACCAAATTGAAGGTATTGGAGTGTAGTTTCCAACACTTTTAACGGTTTGCTCATATAACTTATAGATAAAAAGATATGAGCGTCAGAAGTCAGACCAGAAAAAGGGACATAAGCGCAAAAGAGGGCTAGAAATGAAATGTTTTTATTATAAAAGAGAAATTTCTCTCTCTCTCTCGACATTTCCAGTAAACCCACGATATAAACAGTGGTTTCCTCAGTTTGAATCCATTTTTTTTTGATTTTGAAGAAAGAACATAAATTTTGACACGAAACGGAAGACGGATTGCGTCAAAACGCTCTACGCGATTAGGGTAACATTATGCTACCTTCAATTTCGTCTATAGTTTGAGTTTTAGAATTACTTCATAGCTAAGTAAAGTATCTAAATTCTATATTATAGCTTGTTTAAGCTTTAGAAGGTGTGGAATTCAAAGGAACGAAGTTTAGAAGCTAGAAACATCAAAGGTATGTAAGGCTAAACCTTTCTTTTGGCAAGGCATGTATCTTTTAGACTTTGAAGCTTTTATTAGTTTCAAACTTAGTATTTCTTCTGAGAAACTTGTATGGTACCAAGGAAACCTTGTATATACTTAATTTGGTACTAAAATCCAAGGTGAAAGACGTCCAAATCAGAAAGGCAAAACGTTTCAAAATCTGGAAAATTGTTTTGAACTTTGGACAGTTGTTAGTATATTGATCATAACTCCTTATACAAAATTGATATTAAGATGATTTAAGAATCTACAGAATCCTAATACATATATCTACAACTTTCATGAAGACCATGAGGTCTATAACTTTTATCTGCACCCTCAAAACTATGATGCAATACAGGACGCTGGTACTGTCTAGAAATTCTGTACATCCGTGGAATTGTTACGCCACTCTCATCTTGTTATCCAGTTAATTTGTTTATGTTATCAGTTTATCCATTCCCGTGTATAGTATAGTGCTGGTTCTGTTTTGCGGATCATCCAGTTTCAGTGGAAACTCTGCCGAAATTTTTATAAAAATCAAAGAGTTAGACAAATTCTAAGTTTCAGGTTGTGTCTACAATTCCATCCAGAGTTTTCTTATCATTCCTTTGAGTCCATATATATTGTTGCCACATGTGTTATGCCTCATACATGCTTATGCTTATATTGTGATCATGTTATGTGTGATTTGGAGTCCCCCATAGAGGCTGGACATTGGACACACAGTCCGGTCGCGTGTGATACTACCCGTCTGGGGGATACAGCCCCTCTGGTTCAGGCGGGAGTTGAAACACCTAGTGTGACCGGGTGTCATTCACACACTCTGACCAGAGAGACTAGATATTACTGGCTGGGGGGGATATAGCCCATAACACCCACCAGGTTTGTTATATACGCGTATATAGCCACATTATGCACTGCATGATTATACATGAGGCTAGTTCCAGTTTTCAGTTACCTGATTTGGGGGGATACAGCCCATAACGCCAGACAGGTACTAGTTCAGATGTTCAGTTACCTGATTTGGGGGGATATAGCCCATAACACCAGACAGGTACCAGTTCAGATAACAGTTCAGCTTTAGCTCAGTACCAGTTGACAGTTATCAGTTCTCAGTTATCAGCCACCAGTTCTTAGCATCAGTATCAGTTGACAGTTATCAGTTCTCAGTTATCAGCCACCAGTTCTTAGCGTCAGTATCAGTTGACAGTTATCAGTTCTCAATTATCAGCCACCAGTTCTTAGCGTCAGTATTAGTTGACAGTTATCAGTTCCAGTTTCTAGTAACCAGCTATCAGTCATATTACAGTTATTTATCAGTATAGTTCAGCTCAGTCTTCAGGTTCAGATTCAGCTAGACTTCAGCTTATATTCATATCATGTTTAGTACGTCCTTCAGATTTCCAGCTATATTGCTATGCTCCAGCTCATGTTTACATATTTATATTCCAGCCTACAGTTTCATTCAGCTATGACATATTATATGCTCATGCCTTACATACTTGGTACATATCGTACTCACGCCCTTTTCTGGGGCGCTGCGTTTCATGCCGCGCAGGTGCAGATAGATCAATGCTTGGACCATGTTAGTAGGCCATAATCAGCTACTGGAGTCACTCCGCTTACTCCCGGAGTTACTTATATTTTGGTATGTGTACAGTCAACCAGCTTGGGTATGGCGGGGCCTTATCTCGTCCTTTGTATATTCAGTTCATCACTCTTAGAGGCCTGTAGATATGTCCCTGTGTGGTGCAGTCAGTATGTTATGTATGTCAGCTTATGTTAGCCTTGTCAGCTATTTGCATTGCATACTCCTTATCAGCTAGGTTTATGCTTATTCTGTTTATTAGTTATAATGGTTAGCATATTATCAGTAGGATTAGTGATGATCGACACTTAGTGTTGGTCATCCGTCGCGGCCCTAAGTTGGGTCGTGACAAAAGTGGTATCAGAGCAGTTCAGTCCTAGGGTGTCTACAGGCCGTGTCTAGTAGAGTCTTGCTTAGGAGTATGTTGCGCGCCATACTTTTGAACAGGAGGCTACAAGGCACTTCAGGACAGTTGTCTTTCCTTCTTCTCTAGATCGTGCGATAGAGCCATGATTATAGAATTCAGCCCTCTAACAATAGTAATTTCAGCAAAGCGATGCCGCCAAAGAAACTAACAGCTGCCCAGAAGGGCAAGGTTATTGCCGGCCAGGGTATTAGTAGAGTGCCACCTAAGGTGGATGAGAGTGAGGAGTCCAGACCTGAGGCTCCATCCGAGGCCTCACAGATCCTATCAGTTCAGGGTAATATTAGAGGTACTGCAGCTACTATACCTCCACCTTCTCAGCCTGACAGTTAGGGGCAGAAAATGAGGGATGCCATCAGATTATTGACCAGTGTTGTAGTTGCTCAGACTAGACAACACAGTCCAGATGCCCAGGGAGATGTTGGATCCAGGATCAATGATTTTATCAGGCTAGAGCCTACAGTCTTTACTGGATCCCGTACAGGAGAAGACCCTCAGGATTTTCTATTGAGGATAGCCAGAGTGTTGAGGGTTATGCACGTGTCAGACACGGAGTCAGTAGAGTTGGCTGCATTCAGATTGCATGACCTTAGCAGCAGGGTGGTATTAGACATGGGAGCTATCCAGAGGGTCAGATGTTACTCCGGCGACTTGGAAGGAATTCTCAGATGCCTTCCTTTATCAGTATATGCCTATAGAGACATAGGGAGCCCATGCTAATCAGTTCCTGACCTTGAGACAGGGAATTTTGAGTGTAGAAGAGTATAATAATTGCTTTAATTCTTTAGCATGGTTTGCCCCTACGGTGGTAGTGAGTATAGAGGATAGAATTCATAGGTATATATATATAGTGGGACTAGCTCCACACCTAGTGAACGAGCGTATGACAGTTGCTATGCAGTCATGTATGAACATAACATTCAGGCATTTGCTTTGTTACTTGAGGAGAGGAAGCAAAAATAGAGAGCCGACAGGGATAAAGTGCTAGACAAGAGGGGCAGATTTTCTGGTTCGTTTGGAGAGACGTCTGGAGCGAGTAGATAGCAGTGTGTTAGACAACCACCAGCTAGTATACCTACACAGTCTCGTGGCCTGAGATCTGATAGAACTCCTCAGTCCAGAGCTAGTCAGGCATCACAGATTTCAGGATTTCAGCGCCGTGGTACTTCGATACTGGCCAGTCAGACATATCCCAGATGTTCAGATTGTGGTAAACGCCACTTGGGTCCATGTCAGTTACGAGTTGATACTTGTTATATTTGTCGCGAGGCAGGCCATTTCATGAGAGATTGCCCGACTAGGGGTGGTAGTTGTACAGCCCAGCCAGCTAGATCAGCAGTTGCTTGCTCAGCACCAGCACGCCATCAGGGGCATGTTCTTCAGGATGGCACCTGTATAACAGAAAGAATTTAAGGAGCAATTGAAGGATTTGTTAGATAAAGGCCTCATCAGACCCAGCATTTCCCCGTGGGGAGCCTCGATACTATTTGTAAAAAAAAGAAAGATGACTCTCTACGCATGTGCATAGATTACAGACAGCTGAATAAAGTCATTATTAAGAATAAATACTCTCTGCCCAGGATTGATGTCTAGTTTGAAAAGCTCCAGGGTGCCAAGTGCTTCTCGAATATAGATTTGCGATCAGGCTACCATCAGGTTAGAGTTAGAAAATCTGATATACCTAAGACTGCATTCAGGACTAGGAATGGCCATTATGAGTTTTTAGTGATGTTGTTTGGACTCACTAATGCCTTTGCAGTATTTATGGATCTAATGGACAGCGTATTCAGGCCTTATTTAGATTTATTTGTGATTATATTTATTGATGATATTCTCATCTATTCAAAGTCTGAATCAGAGCATGCAGAGCACCTACGCACAGTATTGGGTACTCATCGGGACCAACAATTATATGCTAAGTTCTCAAAGTGTAAATTCTAGATAGATTCAGTGGCATTTCTTGGCCACATAGTTTCAGCAGAAAGAATTAAAATAGATGACCAGAAGATCTAGGCTGTGAAGAATTGGCCCATGCCTACGACGCCAACTGAAGTACATAGTTTTCTGGGTTTGGCAGGTTATTACAGAAAGTTTATAGAGGGTTTTTCCTCCATTGCAACTCCACTGACCAAATTGACAAAGAAATCAGCTAAATTTGAGTGGTCTGATTCTTGCGAGCACAGCTTCCAAGAACTAAAGAACAGGTTGATAACAGCTCCAGTACTTACACTTCCAGAGGGATCTGAGGGCTATGTCATTTACTGTGATGCTTCTCGAATTGGTCTTCGTTGTGTTAGATGCAGCATGGAAGAGTAATTGCTTATGCTTCTAGGCAGCTGAAAAAGCACGATCAGAACTACCTCATCCATGATCTTGAGTTTTCAGCAGTCATTCATGCATTGAAGATTTGAAGACATTATTTTTACGGTGTTCATGTTGATATTTATACGGATCACAAGAGCCTCCAGTACATATTTAAGCAAAAGGAGCTAACCCTATGATAGAGGCGGTGGCTAGAGTTGCTGAAGGACTATGACATGGATATTCTTTATCATCCGGGTAAAGCGAACGTTGTTGCTGATTCCCTTAGTCGCAAGCCTATGGGTAGTCTATCTTATTTACAACCAGAGAAAATAAAGTTAGCTCATACACTCTACCAGTTGGCCAGCATGGATGTCAGATTAATAGATTCAGAGGACGCAAGAGTTACAGTTCAGAACGCAACCACTACTTGCCTAGTGACATAAGTAAAGCAGCGCCAGTATGAGGATCCAGTTCTAGTTCAATACAGGCAAATAGCCACAAGAAAACCAAAATTATTATATAGGTTACTAGTGACGGGGTTCTTATATATAAAGATAGACTTTGTGTTCCTGATGTTGCAGATTTATGTGGACAGATTATGACAGATGCACATTATTCCAGATACACTGTTCATCCTAATTCGACTAAGATTTACCATGATCTTAAGCAGATTTATTGTTGAGACGAAATGAAGCGTGACATAGCAGAATTTGTGGCTCAGTGTGCTAACTGCCAGCAGGTTAAAGTCGAGCATAAAAAAAAAAAAACCTAGTGGCTTGTTACAGGAGGTCGAGATTCCATCATAGAAATAGGAAGCAGTGAATATGGACTTCATTACAGGCTTTCCCCGTATGCGGAGCAGATATGATTCTATTTGGGTTATAGTTGACAGGCTTACTAAATGAGCTCATTTCTTTCCTGTTAGAACTACATATACAGCAGAGGATTATGCCAGACTTTATATCAGAGAGATAGTGCGCCTACATGGTATTCCAGTATTTATTATTTCAGACGGGGACGCACCAGTTTACAGCTAATTTCTATAGATCGTTCCAGACAGGTTTAGGGACACAGGTGTATCTGAGTACAGTATTTCATCCATAGACAGACAGACAGGCTGAGCGGACCATTCAGAAATTAGAAAATATGCTTAGAGCTTACGTGTTAGATTTTAGAGGCGCTGGAATGGTCACCTACTGTTGATAGAGTTTGCATATAATAATAGCTATCATTCTAACATACAGATGGTGCCATATGAAGCTTTGCATGGGCACAAATGCAGGTTTTCTATATGATGGTTCAAGGTTGGCGAGTCTCAATTGATAGGTCCAGATTTAATCCAACAATTAATTGATAAAGTCAAGTTGATCAGGGAAATATTATTAGCAGTGCAGAGCAGACAGAAGTCCTATGCAGATAATCGACATTGAGATTTAGAATTTCATATTGGCGATTAGGTATTCCTGAAAGTATCACCTATGAAAGGCGTTATGAGATTTGGAAAGAAGGGAAAGCTTCGCCCTAGATTTATTAGTCCATATCAGATTATCAGGCAAGTTGGGCGTGTAGTCTACGAGTTAGACCTTCAAGCAGACCTTCAGGAGGTACATCCAGTATTCCATGTTTCTATGCTCAGAAAATGTGTTGGAGATCCTTCTAGAGTTGTACCAGTAGATGATGTACAGATCACGGAGCAATTAACTTATGAAAAGGTGCAAGTTGCAATTTAAAGAGACAGATTCGTCGACTAAGGACGAAAGACATTCCTTTAGTTAAGATGCTATATCAAAGTAATAATATAGAAGAAATAACTTGGGAAGCTGAAAATGACATGAGAGCCAAATATACACATCTCTTCATTACTTCGAGTATGTAACAGATCGTTGCTTAATGCTTCTACATACTTCATTTAACATTCGAGGACGAATGTTCCTAACGGGGGAATATTGTTACACCCCGTACGTCTAAATTGTCGTATATCATTATAATATCATGTTAAGAATGATTTAAGTGAGTTTAAAATAATAATATGACCATATATGAAGTTTATATGTTGAATATAAAGTTTGGGAAAAATCAGATTTAAGTTGCGGAAAAACCGATTAAGGAATTGCCTTGTAACGGAGCTTTTTCAGCAATTAATTTCATGTGTTATATGAAGTCTTTTGGGGACATATCATATACCAAATTGAAGGTATTGGAGTGTAGTTTCCAACACTTTTAACGGTTTGCTCATATAACTTATAGATAAAAAGATATGAGCGTCAGAAGTCAGACCAGAAAAAGGGACATAAGCGCAAAAGAGGGCTAGAAATGAAATGTTTTTATTATAAAAGAGAAATTTCTCTCTCTCTCTCGACATTTCCAGTAAACCCACGATATAAACAGTGGTTTCCTCAGTTTGAATCCATTTTTTTTGATTTTGAAGAAAGAACATAAATTTTGACACGAAACGGAAGACGGATTGCGTCAAAACGCTCTACGCGATTAGGGTAACATTATGCTACCTTCAATTTCGTCTATAGTTTGAGTTTTAGAATTACTTCATAGCTAATTAAAGTATCTAAATTCTATATTATAGCTTGTTTAAGCTTTAGAAGGTGTGGAATTCAAAGGAACGAAGTTTAGAAGCTAGAAACATCAAAGGTATGTAAGGCTAAACCTTTCTTTTGGCAAGGCATGTATCTTTTAGACTTTGAAGCTTTTATTAGTTTCAAACTTAGTATTTCTTCTGAGAAACTTGTATGGTACCAAGGAAACCTTGTATATACTTAATTTGGTACTAAAATCCAAGGTGAAAGACGTCCAAATCAGAAAGGCAAAACGTTTCAAAATCTGGAAAATTGTTTTGAACTTTGGACAGTTGTTAGTATATTGATCATAACTCCTTATAAAAAATTGATATTAAGATGATTTAAGAATCTACAGAATCCTAATACATATATCTACAACTTTCATGAAGACCATGAGGTCTATAACTTTTATCTGCACCCTCAAAACTATGATGCAATACAGGACGCTGGTACTGTCTAGAAATTCTGTACATCCGTGGAATTGTTACGCCACTCTCATCTTGTTATCCAGTTAATTTGTTTATGTTATCAGTTTATCCATTCCCGTGTATAGTATAGTGCTGGTTCTGTTTTGCGGATCATCCAGTTTCAGTGGAAACTCTGCCGAAATTTTTATAAAAATCAAAGAGTTAGACAAATTCTAAGTTTCAGGTTGTGTCTACAATTCCATCCAGAGTTTTCTTATCATTCCTTTGAGTCCATATATATTGTTGCCACATGTGTTATGCCTCATACATGCTTATGCTTATATTGTGATCATGTTATGTGTGATTTGGAGTCCCCCATAGAGGCTGGACATTGGACACATAGTTCGGTCGCGTGTGATACTACCCGTCTGGGGGATACAGCCCCTCTGGTTCAGGCGGGAGTTGAAACACCTAGTGTGACCGGGTGTCATTCACACACTCTGACCAGAGAGACTAGATATTACTGGCTGGGGGGGATATAGCCCATAACACCCACCAGGTTTGTTATATACGCGTATATAGCCACATTATGCACTGCATGATTATACATGAGGCTAGTTCCAGTTTTCAGTTACCTGATTTGGGGGGATACAGCCCATAACGCCAGACAGGTACTAGTTCAGATGTTCAGTTACCTGATTTGGGGGGATATAGCCCATAACACCAGACAGGTACCAGTTCAGATAACAGTTCAGCTTTAGCTCAGTACCAGTTGACAGTTATCAGTTCTCAGTTATCAGCCACCAGTTCTTAGCATCAGTATCAGTTGACAGTTATCAGTTCTCAGTTATCAGCCACCAGTTCTTAGCGTCAGTATCAGTTGACAGTTATCAGTTCTCAATTATCAGCCACCAGTTCTTAGCGTCAGTATTAGTTGACAGTTATCAGTTCCAGTTTCTAGTAACCAGCTATCAGTCATATTACAGTTATTTATCAGTATAGTTCAGCTCAGTCTTCAGGTTCAGATTCAGCTAGACTTCAGCTTATATTCATATCATGTTTAGTACGTCCTTCAGATTTCCAGCTATATTGCTATGCTCCAGCTCATGTTTACATATTTATATTCCAGCCTACAGTTTCATTCAGCTATGACATATTATATGCTCATGCCTTACATACTTGGTACATATCGTACTCACGCCCTTTTCTGGGGCGCTGCGTTTCATGCCGCGCAGGTGCAGATAGATCAATGCTTGGACCATGTTAGTAGGCCATAATCAGCTACTGGAGTCACTCCGCTTACTCCCGGAGTTACTTATCTTTTGGTATGTGTACAGTCAACCAGCTTGGGTATGGCGGGGCCTTATCTCGTCCTTTGTATATTCAGTTCATCACTCTTAGAGGCCTGTAGATATGTCCCTGTGTGGTGCAGTCAGTATGTTATGTATGTCAGCTTATGTTAGCCTTGTCAGCTATTTGCATTGCATACTCCTTATCAGCTAGGTTTATGCTTATTCTGTTTATTAGTTATAATGGTTAGCATATTATCAGTAGGATTAGTGATGATCGACACTTAGTGTTGGTCATCCGTCGCGGCCCTAAGTTGGGTCGTGACAGTTGCTTGGAAGCCAACTCATAGATCTTTGTACATTCTCACCAGTAGATTCTATACGTGTTTTGTTGCATCTGATAGGCCAACCGCTACTTACAAAAGTAATAAGAAGTTGCGTTATTAGTTTTACGTGCCCATTCAATATTGAATCTCATTCATATGGTAATTGTTCCTTTTCCTCTATTTGATTGGTAACATTACGTCTGTCAACTTAAACTTACCCTATTGAAATATGTCCAATATTGTTTCTTCATTATCAATAGCATTGCTTTCATGAAAAAGGGGAAGTTAAAGAATTGGCATTGTTGATGATAAGCATCAAAGTTGTTCTATACCCCTTCCTTTTAGTGGGGAGCATGCTCGCCACATAAGTCATCAAGAGCATACCCATACTTTTGTTATATGCAGCAGCGTCAAGTATACTATTGAAAATGGAGATGACGCGGAAAGACATCATAATGAATGTTGTTGGGCGAGAATTTATACCATAATAGATTCCTTTTTCTCAACAACAACATAGAGAGGAGAGAGAATAGAGAAGTAGAAAGAGAGTCAAATTTAGTAATTGAATGTAGAAATGGATCGCTTGATTTTAGGGATTTTTGTTAATAGCTTGATTCTAAGAATATCGTATTCTAGAATACTTAATTGATTTTATTCTCTTTAATTAACATTCCTAAAATAGCCATAGAATATTTATATAAATACCATATTACATAGATGTAAATAATGTATAGAAAAGAGTGATAAGCTTTTCTACTTTTCAAAATCTTCAAATAATTAAATTTACAGTTTGTTGTAGTGGCTTATATTGTTTAATTTACGTATCAAATTATCCTAAATGTCATTCTAGGGATTCTATTCTAAAAATATAGTGATATTTTTCATTATCAAACATTTTGAAATTCTACCAAACATATCAAAAACACCAAAATATTGATATTGGAACCTAATAGCTCCTTCCTTCTTTTCCCTCTCTCCCTCACCCTACAATTTGTCGCCCCTCCCCTTCTTTGTCTGGCGTCCAATTTACTGGCTACCCTTTCCCCTTCCCCGATGTTCAATCAGGGGTGGATCCAGAATTCGAAAGTACCGGGTGCTATTTGAATATAGAGACGTGTCTATTTACATGGTCAAAAAAATGACAAACATTTCGTTCAATTTGATTGAACTTTGTATTTTCATTCAGATGATCTATCCTATTATTTAGTATATAGACAAATCGATCAAACTAAAAAAATTTACATGTAACGCAATTAACAAAGCTTCTAACAATATCACCACAACAATAACGTAACCAGTGATATTCCACAAGCTTCTAACAACTTCACTAATATCAATAAATATACATAATTTATTTATGATAATCCTCAACGAGCTTTCATATTCTAATCTAAACAAATTTAGTAATTAAAAAAGAAGGAATATAATGATTACTAGTCACTTAAAATAACTTATACGTCTAAAATATGAAATTATTATTATTATTATTAAATTTATTTACCAAAAAATGAGGAGGGGATGGAAGGAGAGAGACTTTGGGGAGTATGGGAAGGGGGGGGGGTGTTGACGTTTTGGATAAGGAGGGAGAGAGAATAAGTCTTAGGTCCCGCATCCCTAACTTATAGTATCAAAACTTTAAAAAATTAAAAAAAGATGACAGGGGAATCAAACTCGGGTCATTTGAAATAAAGCTTTGACGTAGTGCCGGTGGCACCATAGCACCTATTGTAGCTGCGAGTGCCACTTAATACATATATATTTCTTCATTTATACATGAATATCTGCCCATGCGTTCAATATTCGGCGGTGAGAGTGTTAGATCTGCGAGGCCGTTTCTGCTCCACAGTTGTTTTTCTCTGCGATGATATTGTCTTCTTCGTCATCATCTCTGGTGAGGCTTTGTAATCGTAGATGATGATCGTGAAACGAAATTGCTGAATAAGGCAAAGATGATATCCTCGGTCATCTTCTCTGGCACCAGCTCTGAGTTCCATCTCCTCCTCCATTTTAGTTTTTCTCCAGCGAGTTTCAGATCTGAAACAATTTTGAAATCTGCAAATCTGAACTTTTTCGAATTGTATGCCAAATGTATGTATATTAGGTAAAAATTGACTCGAAGACGTAGCGCCTCGATGGCATGGTTCGGAGCTGACCGAACAGATGTTGGCAAGCTGTGAGCTGAGATGAGCAATAGGTTGCCGAAGTCAACGATCGAAGAACGGAAGCATGGTGTTTGCCTCGGTGAAATGCCACCTCGCTCAACTGCAAGGCCATGCATTCGAAGCTAATAGCTTGAGCTTTGGTAAATTTGGTCGTCTGCAGCAAAGGGCTTTCCCTTTATTTCAGCCTACTAACACCACTACCTAAGGAGTTGAGACATGCAGATTTTAATGGGAACGTGGGATCGTGGCCTTGTATATCTGCTAGCCTATAAATAGCCTTTCATTTTACAATATAATCATTCAAAAATATATACCAAAACTCTGCCAAATTTTATACTCGAGAACATTTGGCCATCTTCTGCAGTTTGAGAGCAAAGACCCAGATCGGTTTCTTCCTTTTAAGGAAGAGCGACAAGGGCATATGTAGGGATTGCAAGGTTATCCCGAGCGAAAACCTTGTCACCCAACATAGGCTCTTAGTTTTGGAGCTAGGTATTGTAAGACCGGGGAAGAAGAGGGTTGAGTCCGAGCAGCCTCGAATTAAATGGGGGGCTCTGACCTTGGAGAAGACTCAGGAACTGGAGAAGAAGCTGGATGCTATGGGTTCCTGGGATAGTTGCGGGGACGCGACAAGTATGTGGGCTAGGACAGCGGAGAGCATTAGAGGCACCGCTAGAGGAGTGCTAGGGGTTTCTAAGGGGAACTCATACAGATACAAAGGGGACTGGTGGTGAAATGAAGATGTTCAAGAGAAAGTAGAAGCAAAAAAAAAAAAACTGCTTACTTGAAGTGGATTGAGGGCAGTGATAAGGAAAAAAGGATGAAGGCTAGGGAAGGATATAAGACTGCAAAGAAGGAAGCAAAGTTAGCAGTTTTAACGGCTAAGACGGCTGCTTTTGAGCGGCTATATAAAAAATTAGCTGAAAAGGGAGGAGACTAGAAGTTGTATAGACTCGCGAAAGAAAGGGAGAGGCGATCGCGAGATCTAGACCAAGTGAGGTGTATTAAGGATGAGAATAGGGTGGTGTTGGTGGAAGAGGCCCATATTAAACAGAGATCAAAGGGGCAATGCGAAAAATGCGAGGGGGAACAGCGACTGGACCGGACGAGATTCCAGTAGAGTTTTAGAAGAATGCATGTAGAGCAGGTTTGGAGTGGCTGACTAGGTTGTTTAATGTCATCCTTAGGTCGGCAAATATGTCTGAGGAATGGAGATGAAGTTGCATGGTTCCATTATACAATAACAAAGGAGATGTTCAAAACTGAAATAACTGTCGGGGCATCAAATTACTCAGCCACACAATGAAAGTCTGGGAGAGGGTGGTGGAGATGAAAATGAGAAGGGATGTGCATATTTCTGAGAACCAGTTTGGATTCGTGCCTGGGAGATCGACTACGGAAGTCATTCATTTGTTGAGGAGGCTGGTCGAGCAGTATAGGGACAAGAAAAGAGACCTACATATGGTGTTCATCGACCTAGAAAAAGCGTATGACAAGGTCCCTAGAGAGGTTATGTGGAGATGTCTGGAATATAAAGGAGTTCCAATGGCGAACATCAGGGTGATTAAGGATATGTATGAGGGAGCTAAGACTCGAGTGCGAACTGTGGGAGGAGACTCATACCACTTTTCAGTCGAGATGGGGCTCCGTCAGGGGTTAGCGCTTAGCCTATTTTTATTTGCGCTGGTGATGGATGTACTGCCCGGAGTATCCAAGGAGAGGTTTCGTGGTGTATGTTATTTGCAGATGATATAGTGTTAGTGGATGAGACCCGCAGAGGTGTCAATGAGAAGCTAGAGGTGTGGAGGCAGATTCTAGAGTCTAAACGCTTTAGACTAAGCATGACAAAAACAGAATATATGGAGTGCAAGTTTAGTGATGCCCCCGAGGAGTCAGAGGTGGAAGTGAGGATTGATTCTCAAGTCATTCCTAAGAAAGAAAGCTTCAAATATCTTAGCTCAATCCTCCAAGGTAATGGTGAGATTGATGATGATGCACACACCGTATAGGAGTAGGTTGGATGAAGTGGAGGCTCGCTTCCGGTGTATTATGTGATAAAAGAATGTCACTTAGGCTTAAAGGCAAATTCTATAAGGAGTCGTTAGACCAGCTATGTTATATGGTGCAGAGTGTTGGCCAGTCAAGAACTCTCACATCCAAAAGATGAACGTAGTAGAAATGAGAATGGTTAGATGGATATGTAGGAAAACTAGGATAGATAGGATTAGGAATGAAGTCATTTGTGAGAAGGTTGGCGTACCCCAGTGGCTGAGAAGACGCGGAAGCGAGGCTGCGATGGTTCGGTCACGTAAGAAGGATGAGTGTAGATGCTCCAATTAGGAGGTGCGAGAGATTAGCAGTCTTGGGTTTACGCAGAGGTAGAGGTAGACCGAAGAAGAACTGGGCCGAGGTGATTAGATAGAACATGGCCCAGATTCAGATCACCGAGGACATGACCCTAGATAGGGGGGCGTGGAGGGCGAGGATTAGGGTAGAAGGCTAGGTTTTAAGAGTTTATATTTTTTCTTTATTAGATGCAGTAGTATGCTTATATATCTGATCACATTTTACTCTTCGCCTTTATATCTACTGTTATTATCTGTTTGTTGGATATGTTTTAGTTTTAACATGCTTTAGCTATTATCTGTTTTTAAAGGTATTCTCTTATATGTTCTTTTCCCTAGTCGAGGGTCTTCCACCTTGGTGGGGGTAAGGTCTGCATATATCTCACCCTCCCCAGACCCAACTGGTGGGACACACTGGTATGTTGTTGTTGCTGTTGTTGTTGAATTGTTGTTTTACTCGTTGTGATTTCGACTTTGATACATAGATTTGCTTGTATTCGCAATCCAAATTCGATTTATGTCCTAAGAACAGTTTAGGCCAATACAAATTGGCACCGTCTGTGGGGATACAAGCATCAATGCTTTGTTCTAAAGTTGAACGTCCTTTTTGTTTGAATTCCTGTTTTTACTTGATAAGATGGTTGACAGTAGTAGAAATCTCGTTGAACCTCAGCCAACTCCCGACGGACACGCTGGCGTTCAATCAAACCCAAACTCCAACGTGCTCCTAATATCACCAGTAACAAATCATTCCTCTTCGGCTTCGACCAAAGCTTTTCAGGCTTATGTTGTCACCACCCTCTAAGCTCTTCAAGAGCAGCAAGCCAAACAGGCTATTATCAATGTTGAATTTTGTGCCTTGTTAGAGGCGAGGAATAGCTCAGCTCCGAATGGAGTCCCACATGTGGTTCCAAGTGGAGGCATCCCGCCTTTCGTTCCTACGGGTGCGATAACAGAGAGACCTCAAAATGGAGCCACATCTGGGGGTTCGGGCACAATATCGAGCACTACGCCCTATTTCGGGACGATTTCCACTGAGGCAGAAGCTAGCTCCTCAGTGGATGTCGAGAAACTAAGCAAGGAGATCGAAGCCCGAGTTGAGGCTCGAGTTGAGGCACGAGTGGAAAAACGACTCGAGAGTGTCCCCGGGGTAACGAAGACCCAAAGGGCACTTGATATCGACCAGTATAGGCAATTGCCATATAAACCTGATGCTGCCCCAGCACCAACTCCAAAGACTTTTAAAATTTTATTTTTGAAAAAATATGATGTGACTACCGACCCCGTCGAGCATGTGACCGAATACATGTCGATGGTGTTGAGTAATGACTTAATGGAGATAGAAAAGGAGTCGATGTTTTTGAAAAAATTCGACAAATCTTTGGAGAAGGGGGCCTACGTTGGTACATGCGTCTACCAGCGGGGTCGATTCCTAGTTTTAAGGACCTGGTTAATGCGTTTGTTAAAGCTCATACCGGGGCACAAAAAATCCTCCAAAGGAAGAAGGATATATTTGAAGTCAAACAACAGCCCAGGTAGCCCATTAAGGACTTTCTTGAGCGATTCCACGCCGAACGGATGGAGTTGCCTGCCATGGATGATACTTTGGCCATCATGGCATTTGAAAAATACATTAATGTTCGAAACTCTGAGGCTGCCGCTGAACTGAGGAAGGAGCTTCAACAGTATCAAACCTTGACATGGGATGATTTGCACAACAGAGCATACACCAAGATAAGGTCGGAGGAAGCCGAGTGGAAGCAAAACAGTCGAGGCTTCAATTACAAGAATCGATCTGAATCATCATATCGTGCCGAGGCGCCATGAGAAAATTCAAAAGGATGGTGCGAACCGTACAATTCATCGACGCAGTCTGTTAGTCAAAGGCTTGAAAATTCGCACATGAGCCAACGGATCGGTGGAAAGGTTTACCCCAGCACAAACCAAAGAAACCCCTCCAGCCCAGATCTGGTTTCAAAGAATAAGGAGTTACCCTAGATCCCCGATTACAATTTTAATATATCGAGCTCGGAGCTGGTCGTGCTGGCTGAATTCCTCACGGATAAGGGGAAGGAAAACTATATAAAAAACCGAGGTGATGGCCAACCACCTCGGGCACCACCCCTCGAAAGAGTTGTGAATGTGATCACCAGGGGTCAGAGGTGAATGGAGTAAATTTTGCAGCTGTCAAGAAGTTTGCAAAGCTGTCAATAACTATGGAGAAAATAACTCTAGTTGGAGGCTGAGGAAAGGAAATAGTGTTCGACGATGATGATTGTGATGGGATGATATTTCCCCATCACGATACTTTGGTTATCATACTAAGGATAGACGACTCGGATATCAAACTAGTCTTGATCGACCCCGGTAGCTCTATCAACATAATCAGCTACAGGGCCATCAAAAAGATGTGGTTGAAGAGAGAGGTTATCCCAAAAGCAACCGTATTGGCTGGCTTCAACAACTCCACCGAGAAGACGTTGGACGAAATTACGCTCAACATATATGCTGAAGGAGTTTGCAAGGAAACACTATTTCAAGTTCTGCCCGAGGACATGGCATATAATGTGATCATCGGTATTCACTTCGTGGAGGCTATTCCATCCACTCTCCAGCAAGTCATCAAATTCCCTATCCCATGGGGAGTTCGTTCTATTAAATGAGAATAGCGAGTAGCGAGAGAATGCTATTCGGTTGCGCTGAAGAGTGGAGTCGTCCCGTCAGGACCAAAGAAATAGCAACCAATGCAACCGGGCTCAAACGAAGAGCGAGGGTCAAGTTCCCAAGACGACCTCCGAGGAGGAATAGAGAAGATCCTGGTATGCATTCAAGAACCTCAGAAACAAAAAGCCGAGGATTCAACTACTGAGGATTTGGAATCTTTCACATTATCGAAAGATTTTCCAGAGAGGAAAGCGTTTGTCGGCTCAGAGTTGGACCCAGAGTCGAAGAGAGCTATAATCGATGTCTTGAAGTCCAACGATGATTGTTTTGCTTTGTCCCATTCAGATATGGTCGGTATCGATCCGGAGATCATGACTCATAAATTGAATGTGGATCCACGTTTTATCCCGATAAAACAAAAAAAAAGTCTGCACATCGGTGTCAAGAAGAAAGCAATCGAGGACGAAACTATGAAGCTGCAAGAGAATGGATTCATAAGAGAGGTGAAGTACCCCTCCCCCCTCCCGAATGGCTGGCTAATGTCGTTGTTGTGCCTAAAAAGAATGGCAAGTGGAGAATGTGTGTAGATTATACTGATCTAAACAAAGCTTGCCCCAAGGACTCTTATCCACTGCCACAGATAGATAGGCTAATAGAGTCAATGGCTGGACACAACCTATTGACCTTCTTGGATGGCTATTCGGGGTATAATCAAATTCTCATGGACCAGAAGGATGAAGAAAAGATGAACGAGGTACCTTCTGCTACAAGGTAATGCCCTTCGATCTGAAGAACACTGGGGCGACATACCAAAGGTTAGTGTGAAGGAATTGAAACGCGATTTGGCTAATGTGTCGTTGCTCGCCAAGTCGAAGGATAGAGAAACTTTGCTAGTTTACCTGGCTGTATCCGAGGTGTCAGTCAGTGCTGTGTTGCTTCGGGAAGAGGATGACAAGTAGCAGCCTATATACTATGTGACAAAAACACTCTTCGACGCTGAAACTAAGCACCATTGGAAAAACTAGCACTCGTTTTAATTGTTACTGCTCGAAAACTACGACCCTATTTTCAATGTCATCCAATAGCTCTAGCTACGACCTTCCCTCTAAGGAGTATATTGCATAAACTGGAGTTGTCGGGGGGGTTATCTAAATGGGCCGTAGAATTAAGTGAATATGATATCACCTATCAACCCCGAACAGCCATTAAATCCCAAGTCTTGGCTGACTTTAGTGTTGGGATCTCACCCGAAGCTGAAAAGGAGAACTTGGTGTCGAAAGGATCGAATTCGGGAATATGGGTACTCTACACAGATGGGGCGACTAATTCTAAGGGTTCGGGATTAGGCATAGTGTTGATAGCACCCACCGAGGAGAAAATAAGGCATTCAGTTTGATTAAAAAAAAGTGACCAACAATGAGGCCGTATGCAAAGCGGCCTTAGCAGGCTTGGAACTGGCCAAAGAGATGGGGGTGGAAAGAGGTTAATTAAGGTGTGATTCGCAGTTAGTGGTAAACCAAGTGCTCGGTGAATATACGGTTCGTGAGCCCAGAATGCAATAATTCTTGATCTGAGCACAAAAAAATCTTGGCTCAATTTCAAGAATGGCAAGTCAAACAAGTACCTCGGGAGGAAAATCCAGAAGCCGATGCCTTGGCAAACTTGGGTTTGGCGGTGGACGAAGAACACTCGGGGACTGATTTAGTGGTTTGATTACTTTCCGCACATATGAGAGAAATGAAATTGGAAGTCAACTCGGTGGACCACAAATGGGACTGGCAAAGTAAGTTTATCTCTTACTTTGATTTTGGGACTCTTCCCCAAGATAAGAAAGAGGCAAAAAAATTAAGGACTCAAGCAGCTTCATACTCAATGGTTTGGGAAAAGCTATATAGAAGACTGCACAGCGGTTCGATGGCCAAATGCTTGGGTCCGGATGAAGCTAGATATGTTATGGCAGAAGTACACGAGGGTGAGTGTGGCAACCATTCGGAGGGAAAATCCTTAGTGCACAAATTACTTCGAGTTGGGTACTATTGGCCCACCATCAGCGCCGACGCAAAGGCTTTCGTGAAAAAATGTGATAAGTGCCAGCGCCACGCCCGAATGATTCATCAGTAAGCTGAACCTTTACATTCGGTCGTGTCCCCGTGACCCTTCATGAAGTGGGGAATGGATATCATTGGCCCCTTACCGAAGGAAAAATGAGGTGTTCGGTTTATTCTGTTTTGACCGATTACTTCACAAAGTGGGTAGAAGCAGGAGCTCTCACCGAGGTTAGACAGAAAGAGGTAATCGACTTCATCAAGAAGAACATCATCTACAGGTTCGGTGTCCCAAGAGAGATCACTTGTGACAATGGTCCACAGTTCATGGGGGCAGCTATCACTGATTTCCTTAAGCAGTGGGGGATAAAAAGAATAGTGTCGAATCCCTACCACCCAAGTGCCAATGGACAGGCCGAATCCTCGAACAGAGTGATAATTGAAAACCTCAAGAAGAGGCTTGATGAGAAAAAAAGTCCTTGGCATGTACAGTTGCCAGGGGTACTATGGGCAATGCGAACGACGGAGAAGAACAACACCGGTGAAACCCCATTTTCCCTTGCTTATGTCATGGATTCACTTATCTTTGTGGAAATGGGCGAACCAAGTCTTTGGTACGCTTACACCACCGAAGATGCCAACCAACAAGCCATGCGCATAGAGTTGGACTTGCTCGAGGAGAAAAGAGAGCTAGCCTTGGTTCGGTTAGCAGCACAAAAAAGGCAAATCGAGGCATATCTCAACAGGAAAGCCAAACTTAGGGATTTTAAATTTGGTGATTATGTGCTAAAGGCTTCAAATCAATCAACGAAGGAAAAGAATAGGGGAAAACTCATAGCAAATTGGGAAGGTCCTTACAAAGTTAAGGCGATTGTTTGAAATAGATCTTATCAGATCGAAGATTTGCAAGGCAAACCCGAACCCTTAAATTGGAACATTTTCAATTTGAAGCGGTATTACTTTTGACTTCGAGGTAAGCATTCCCTGATCATTTAAAGTTCACCTACAGCTTCGAGACGAAAAACGCTCCAAAGGCTTTAGTCGAAATATTTGCTTACCATTTTACTTTGTTTGACCTTTGCAGGAAGCGGATAAAATGATCTTCAGTGTTCGGATCTTCATCAAGATTCACACCCGAACACTGGGGGTAGTGAGAAGTGGGATGCGGCCGAGGTCAGTTGTGAGCCTCCCCACCGAAGTCTATCTATTTAGAAACCGGGGACTAACGCCCGAGGAATAGATTAGTACTTTATATTTTTGCCCGATAGTGGCATATCATTAACTTGTTTTTTCCAACTAAGTTTTACTTAGACTAGGCCCTATGTAAAAAGCCGATTACGGCTCGTTGATATCATCAATGAAATAAACTTGATTCAATATCTCTTTGTTTCTATGATCTTATATACCGAGGTCTTTTTTTTATACCGAGGTCATATTCCAAATGCATCAACTGGAGAATGAGACGTCGTTCTAAGTTCGCATCGGCGTTGTATGAAGATATTATTCTATTCATTTGGCTCAAAATACTTCATAAAGCAAAATGAAGATATAAAACAATCGAGCGTAAGAAACAAATTCATTCATCAAAGGCCCGAAGTCCACAAAAATATTTACATTATAAGGCCCGAAGGCCTATACAAAAAATATTTACATTATAAGTCCCGAAGGCCTACACAAAAATAAATCAGAAGATGAAAACATGAACACTAAGCTTCGGGTCCATCTCCCTCCTCGGAGGCCCCATCATCAGCTTCCTCGGTGTCTTCTCCATATTCATCTTCTTCTTCATCCTCGACATCCTCATTGCTCGAACCTTCACTTGAAGGAAGATCATCAATCATGGCTTAGGCTTTGGCTGCTTTATCTTCAGCCTTAGCAATTTCCTCCTCCAAATTCAGCTCATCGACACGACATTGCTTGAGCAGCTTCAATCGAGACTTGATAATGGCCCAACGCTTGTCTAACTCCGCCCTTTTGGCTTTGACCTTGGCCCTCTCCTTACGATCAGCAACTTCTTCTCGAAGTAGTTTAACCTCAACTTCAAGGGTCGGGATCTTGGAGTTTTCGCCTTCCAGCCTTTAGATATGAAGCACACACTCTTTCAGCTGCTCGTGGTGCATGTTGGCCTCTTCCATGAATTCATTCTTAGCTCGGGCCAACTCCGCACTGAGCCTCGCAACTTCGGCGTCTAGCCTCGATCTCTCTGCTTGGAAGCCATCATCAAGAGCCCGAATCTTAGCCTCAGAAGCAGCGTCAGCTTCACGTAAATCGGAGCAAGATTTGGACAACTTATCCTTCAATTCAGCTATCTGATCATTGAAGTTGTCCCTTTGCTTATCCCAAGCACCGGCGACGCGTTGAATCTCCTCGTACCTTATGGTTTCAAGCTCGATAGCTCTCAGCGATAAAACGAAGCCATGAATAGGAATTATTAAAGGATCAATATAAGCAAATACTCAAAAACAGAAATAGGGATGAAGGTGTCAAGGCTTACTCTGAGCGCGTTTGCAGCAAGAGTGTTGGCTAGATGAACCGGAGGAAATTTCTACACTATGGCGTCCTCTTGTGGACCAAGCAAGGGCATAAGGCTCAAAATATCCCTTCGGGTGCTCACCAGAAGGTTTGAAGAAGTCGATACCTCGAGCTTTCGCAAAGACCCCGCCGAGTTTGAAAGTCTTTAGGCTCAGATTGCACCCTAGCAGCGCCAACATCTGCCTCCGTTCTAATGGCAGAGGCCCCAACTTCCCCAACTTTAGCCTTGCCTTTGGCCTTGGCAATAGCTGCATTTGAGTCGTGCTCTAGATCCTCAAGGTCCATAACTTCGACCTCCCTACGAGACTCCAAGCCCACGACGTTCTCATTGTTAGGCTCGTCGATCAACCCCCGGCGCTTTTCAACAACCGCTTCGGGCTGGGGGGAGGTCGTCACCTCGGTGCGAGGATTTACCGAGCGGCAGGGTTTCTTTGGGACTGCTCTTTATCTCTTCAAACCTATGGAAAGCAGCGTAGAAAAGTCACAAACACTAGAACAAGGAGAGGTGGACACAAATGTATCAGCCGAAGAGAATTTTGAGCATTACCTTTTGAGGTCCCTTGACCCGAGGACCCTTTCGAAGACTTAGAAGGCTTTGAAGTCTTAAGTTCCTTTAAATCACCAATGAGATCTTCCACTGAAGTCAATTCGTCCTGAGATTCGGTATTCTCTTCATCCTTCTTCTTCCTTTTTCCTTTCCCCTTTTCCCCCTTCTTCTTGCTCATGGCTCGGTTGGGAAGACCTGACACCGAGAAGAAAAATTAATGGCAAATGAAAAGCTTTGGGCGACACCCCTGATGAAAGATTGTAAATAACTTACCGTGCCTCTTACATTGCCAACCGAAGCTAGCAGCCATGTCCATCCAGGACCGAATGGGATGTTTGCAGGCTCCGGTCACAGCCTTGACCCACTTGGTCAAGCTCTCGGGAGGGACGATATCAACCTTGTTGGCTACAGAGCAAAAAGCGAATTGGGTAAAAAACAAGGGCAACAGAAAACAAGAACATTTACCAAAAGGAATTATGAATGAGGGGACACTTACGTGTTCTATTCCCACTTTTCTGGAAAATTGGGCTCAGTTGATAAAGCGCTGATCTCCAAGAGAATGTAGCGATCACACCAGCCTCGGTCCCCATGATCCTCACTCTTATGGAGAAGCACGTGTTTACCACGATTGTTCAAGGCCACAACCCCAGCCTTGTGAAAGTATGGATAATAAAGAGAGATGAGATGTTGCAAAGTGAAATCAATCTTGGCTTCCCGGCTCAGCCAGTCCAAACATTGCACAACCCTCTAAACACCGGGGCCCAATTGAGCCAAACATAAGTTGTATGCTCGGCAGAATTCGTCAATCACCCAGTGAACGCGGAGAGAAAACCCAATGGTAAATGGATAGGTGTATGCGAAAGACAACCCCTCTACGTGATCACAACATCTGCTGGCTGGATCAGGGATAACAACTTTCACTTCGGGTCCAAATTTACAATCCTTTCGGATTAGTTCAATGTGAGCTTGGGTGAGGCATGTAGGCGTCGTTTGCATCGGTACATTCCTATTTAATTCTTGTTGGACGGCTGATTGCTTTTGCAACTTAAGATCCTTACCGGTGTCGGAGTGCGAGGGGATGATCTGGTGAGGCTCGAGCTCTTGCTCGAGGGGAATCTTTGGGAGCTTCTTCTCAGGACCCGAGGGTCCAGCTTCGCCAGAATGCCCACTCTCGGTAACAGGAAATTCGCCCCCGATCTCTATAGTGACCTCAACCTTGTCATCTTCACCTTCGGCGTCATCACCCTCGATGTTGTCATCCCTATTGCTGACTTCTTCAACGTCAGCAGTAGCTACAATCATGGCGTCATCCTCGATGACGTCATCTTCGCCTCCCACACTGACGTCCTCGCTTACCTCGGCTCTATCGCGCCCAGCTCTAGCCTTCCGCCGCCTAGAGCCACCCACCAGGGATGTTATCTCACCACTGCCACTCTCTGCTTCAATAACTTGCAGCGGCGGAACGGCGGCAATGGAATCGCCGCTAGCGATCATGGCGGCAGTGCGCGAAATCTTATCGCTTGAATCACTAGAGTCTTCAGTAGAATGTGTCACATACATGATTACAACTATGGGCGCAAAGATTTCTTGAAAACAAGAAGCTATTTAGGACGAAAATGAAATTTTCTCATTTTCTTGCTACTGTTGCTCGTAGATCATAAAAGTTATGTGAGAATTTCTAAAGGAGGTATTTATAGGAAGAGGAAGAAGACAAGTGGGAAAGATCATAATGAATTGTAATGTTGGGAAGCCAAAGGAATTGGCGTGACCATTCGGAAACCAGTGAACGGTCCCATCGTATTGCTCAACTGTAGCGCAAAGTGATAGGCGACATTTTGAAACTCATGGATAAGATTAAGCCACGTCACTCTCCCACGCAATTTCATTCCACTCATCGGTCACTTCAGTATTTGCCCGAGGAGTGGGGGGACTATCTGTATTGGGTAAAAATTGACTCGAAGACGTAGCGCCTCGGTGGCATGGTTCGAAGCTGACCAAACGGATATTGGCAAGCTGTGAGCCGAGATGAGCAATAGGTTGCCAAAGTCAACGATTGAAGAACGGAAGCAAGGTGTTTGCCTCGGTGAAATTCCACCTCGGTCAACTGCAAGGCCATGCACCCGAAGCTAATAGCTTGAGCTTCGGTAAATTAGACCGTCCGCAGCAAAGAGCTTTCCCTTTATTTCGGCCCACTAACTCTACTACCTAAGGAGTTGAGACATGCAGAGCTTAATGGGAACGTGGGATCGTGGCCTTGTATATCTATTAGCCTACAAATAGCCTTTCATTTTACAATGTAATCATTCAGAAATATATACCAAAACTCTGCCAAATTTTGTACTCGAGTTCATATATTGAAATATCAATTATTATGCATAATTGTTGTTTTACTCGTTGTGATTTCGACTTTGATACATAGATTTTCATGTATTCGCAATCCAAATTCGATTTGTGTCCTAGAAACAGTTTAGGCCAATACAGTATGTCAACTGTAGGAAAATTGTATGTCATTTGTATTTCGCATGTATCTGAATCAAAAGGAGCATCAACTGTATAAATTTTGTATCTCTTGTGTTTCGCTTATATATATGTAAATCTAGTTCTTCCTCTTCTCTTTCTTTCTTTTTTTTTTTTCTTTTTATGGCGATTATGATGATGGTTATGGTGATTTTGGGGGTGGATTGAAGGTGAAAGCATGGTATGTCTACTGTTTTACCATTGTATGTACGGTGATACATTGAACATACACTGCACATATAATGGACATACAACAGACATGGCATACATTAAGGGGTCATTTGGTTCGGCGCACTACATAACCTAATCCCAGTATACAAACTTGCATAAACAATACCATGTTTGGTATGTTTTGCAAGAAGAAAACAATCCCAACATAATGTAATACTCCCTTCGTGCCAAAATGAGTGTCTGGGTTCGACTTGGTGCGGAGATTAAGAAAATTGGGAAGACTTTTGAATCCTGTGATTTGAAATTAAAGTTGTGTGTAATGTGGGCCAGTGCCTTCAAATCTTGTGGTCCAAAATAAATCTTGGAATTAAAAACTTACCAAATATGGAAAGAGGCACTATTTTTGGGACAAAATAAGAAGGAAAGATAGACACTCATTTTGGGACGGATGGAGTACTTTGTTTGATTTGGTTTATTGAACTCCGAATTAATAATACTTGTATAAGTTATGCGGGAATCTATGTATTATTTTATGCGGGATAGAAGGTGGAATAAGAATGTGAGTATTAGCAATACATGTATTAAACTTGAAAATGACAAAACTAACCCTCAAAACAATTGAATACATTTTTTATTTATTTATTGAATAAAAAATATTTTAAATTATACGTTTTCTATTAATTTGTGATTTACCAATGATTTAACGAGAAATAATCTATATATACATGCACTACTTATCCTACATTATAATAGCCACTCCATACTATTAGTACCCATATTATTAATAGCTAATACTCATATTGTTAATACTCATATTACTAATACATGCTTTACTAATACCCGCATTGTTAATACCTGCATAACTAATCCTTGCATTGCTAATACCCGCATAACTAATACATGCATTAATTGAGTTCCAACCAACGACCCCTAATTGTATAATTTTATGTAACTTGTATGTGTATTGTATACATTTTATACACAATGGAGTGGCATTCAAGTATAAAAAAAAAAGAAAAAAAAAAGAAGAAGATCTGGTGGCCGGAAGCGGTAGCAGACGACGGAGTTGCTGAGGCGAGGGGACTACAGTAAGGAAGCAAGGGAATTGAGGATTTCCACCCTTTTATGTATTTTGCTAAGTTCTGAATATATATATATATATATATATATATATATATATATATATATATATATATATATATATATATATATATATATATATATATATATATATATATATATATGTTTTAAAACTAGTATAATGTTGCTATTGTTGTGCAAAGTAAAATGTTAATTCGCATAGTTACTAGGGTCCTTTGGGTGAAAGTCCCCAAAAGAAAAAAAGGGGACAAAGTTCTAAAGAATTGGGTGAGGGAGACACCCCTCTAATTCATACTTAATGATAGATATATGGTCTCATTAAAACAGCCCCTAAAGTTTCATTAAGTGCAAAATGGCTCTCCATATATATAAAAATTCAATATCCAAAAAAGGCAAAAAACCTATATTTCTCTCTCCTCCCTTCTTCTTCTTCTTTCCCATTTCTTTTGCAGCAGCCGCTGCTGGTTCCCCCCCCCCCCCCTCCCCCCCCATTTTTTTCAATTTCGCTTCAAATCAACAGCTCCATTGAAGGGTATTTTAAGCTTTTCTTAATCCCAAACCCGATTTAAACCCATTCCAATTCAAATCGAAAAACTTTTTCCAAATATTCTTTTCCGCGATTTCAACCCCTCTTGAAGATCTGTGACTTTTCGCTTGAAAGGAGCTCTGGTAAGTGTTCTGTGTTGTACACTGTATAATGCAGTTTGTTTTGTGATCTATGGGTTTCGTTTCTGCATTTTATGAAAAATGCTAATTCTGGGCAGCTGATGTGTACGGATGCGAAGATTATGTGTACACATATATAATATGTATACACTTATGTAAGAATGTGTACACATCATATTAAGATGCACTCTGCACATCAAATATATGTGTACACATATATATTATGTGTACACATCAGCTGACGTTGCTTTCTTTTTGTTCGTACACATCAAATATACGTGTATGTGTACACATACAATATTGACGTGTACACATAATTATGTGTACACATCAACATATGCGTGTACACATCAGACGACGTAGCATTTTTTTCTTACTTCACATTCAAAGTATGTGTACACATCTTTTACTTTATACGTGAAAACATCTCAATTGTGTTTTCAGCTTCTAATACATATCAATTTCTGATGCATCCAGGTATTTTTGCACCATAAATGGCTGTACTACTGTTAGCAGTTGATTTTCTTGGTGAATGGGTTGAGACCCCAGAATGTTTCACGTAGATTTCTATGACAAGGGAGACGGTACTAGTTATTTTGAATATGATGTTACGTATTCTGAGTTGGTTAACAAGATCGTTACTAGATGTGGGGGAAGTCATGATCCAAATGATCTTTGCATTACATACATGCTTAGCATTTTTTCAAAGCAAAAGAGTCATCCTTGTAAAATAAAGAACGACGAGGATCTCCTTGTTTACCTTGCCGATGTCGACGGATCTGGAAATAGGCCTACTTTAAGGGTATGCTTGGTTGAAAGGTCGGTAGAGGTTTCAAATGAACAACCTGTGCGTAATGATGGGATGCGTGATGATTGTTCTGCTAACGGATGGGATGACATGGATCTACCAGACCCGTTGAATATGGAAATTTCACTAACTCAAGGAGAAGAAGAAGGAAATATTGGTGCTTCACACGAAGGAGGTGGAGGAGTAGGAGCAGAAGAAGAAGAAGAAGAAGAAGAAGAAGAAGAAGAAGAAGAAGAAGAAGAAGAAGAAGAAGAAATATAATTCAGTCCAACTCCTGTAGTTTAGAGCAATATGGTTATGGTTGGAGTTTTAGAAGCAGGTTGCAGTGTTCAAAAGGGACGGGGACGACGACGACAGTGATTTTTATAAGGGTTTAACCTTCAAAAACAAGCGCGTCTTATAAATGCCTTGCAGCTTGCTGCAGTGAAGAAGCATTATTGTTTCAAGAAAGTGAAGAATACTAAAAAGGTTTTTTGTGTGAGATGTGTACATCAGAGCTGCAAGTGGTGGATCCGGACCATAAAGTACGTAGACAGTGATAGGTTCATCATTACTGTGTACAGGAACAAGCATTCGTGCGGGTTAGAGCATCTTTCAAGTAATCACCCACATGCCTCTGCGGAACTCATCGGTTCATACTTGAAAAGTAGTTATGAAGAGGGAAAAGGAAAAGATATATCAATAAAGGGTGTTAAAGCTGCAGTCCGTAGGGATTTGGGTTGTAACATTAGTTATTGGAAGTGTCTGATGGGGACTGTTATTGCAAAGGCTTTGACAAGAGGGACTCCTGAGCACAGTTATGCGATATTGGATGCGTACCGTTATATGCTCAGGACGACAAATGAGGGTACACATACAACATTGAAGGTTGATGACAACCAAAGGTTTATGTATTTTTTTGTAGCTCTTGGTGCATGGATAACGGGTTTTGCGCATATGAGGAAAGTCATCGCCGTAGACGGAACTCATTTGTCGGGGAAGTATAGGGGAGCTTTGTTATCTGCCATGGCACAAGACTCGGAGATGCATATTTTTCCTGTGGCATTTTGTGTTGTAAATGTGGAATGTGATGCCTGCTATGATTACTTCTTTAAAAATTTGGTCGATATACTCCCAAGCACCGATGAGTTGTGTGTTGTTTCTGATAGGCATTCAAGCATCCCAAAAGCAGTTTCAAAGTATTTTCCACAAGCTAATTATGGAGTTTGCAAGTGGCACTTGGCTGAAAGCATTCGTGCAAAGCTTCACTGTGGTGAATTTGTATCCTATTTTTATAAAGCAGCCGAATCATATACGCCCACTGAGTTCGAGGAATATTTCCAGCAAATTCGTTCATTGTGCCCAAGGGTTGCCACATATCTTGAGCAGGTTGGGTTTGAGCGTTGGAGCAGAGCCTTTTTTCTAGGCCGCAGGTAATACTTTCTACACATATTTAATATGTGTACACATACTGCTCTTATGTGTACACATATAACATATGTGTACACATCCTTTATATGTGTAATCATGTAATACATTAACCATATTTGTACACGTAATGTATATATTATGTGTACACATATTAAATATGTGTACACATACAAATTATGTGTGTTCGTGTGTTTTCAGTTTTTAAAATGTAGACTTATGTGCACATATTAAATACGTGTACACATATTAATTATGTGTAGTCATTTAAATAAATGCAGAATCATATGTACACGTTGTAAGAATCAGTTATATATGTGTAGGTTTGGAGTGATGACCTCAAACATCGTTGAGTCAATTAACGCAATGCTAAAGGATGAAAGAGAACATCCCATTGTTGCAATGTTCAATGGAATTTTGAGGAATTTTTCTGAAAAGTTTCATCATAGGCGTACCATGTTCTTACAGCACTCAAAGCCATGTGTTCCTTCGATTGAACAAATATTAAGGAAAAATGTCACAGAGGGCAACAAGCTTTACGTTTGTTGCGTTGGCAATGATGTTTACAATGTCGGTACTGGGGATGAGGTTGTTAGTGTCGATCTAATTTCAAGGACTTGTTCTTATCGGAGGTTTGATTTGGACGAACTACCTTGTGCACATGCTATGGCAGCCTTAAGATGTCGATATGGATGAGCGTTTGAGTTTGGGAACGAGATATACCAATATACATCGGGGTATTATTCTACAAATGCATACATTCTTGCGTATGACGGCTTAATCTATCCAATGATTGCAGAGGAGTTGTAGAATGCACCACCAGAGCTTTATGAGATGAAGATAAAGCCGCCTTTTGTGAAAATAACACGAGGAAGAAGGAAGACAAAATGAATGCCTTCGGTGGGTGAAGCATTCACAAGTAGGAAGAATAGATGTGGCATATGCAAGAGACTTGGCCATAAGAAAACAACATGTCCGCAGCGGAGGGTTGTAGATTCCGGAGGTCCCAGTGTTGTTTCATAGAACCATATATGTTCATTTCTTGTATTTGTACCCATTTGTGAACCTATAGTTCCTATTTGTTTTTTTATCTATTTTCTGTTTAATATGTCTTTTGTGCAGACATTACCTTTACTTTCTTTATCCTTTAACGTAAAACGAACAAACAAAATCATAACATGATAGATAGAAACACACAACAAATTGATGTACTGTGCACATATAACTTATGTGTACACATAATATAATATGTGTACACATTTCGTTTGACGTGTACACATCTTGCCGATGTGTGGGTAGATTACAATAAAAAAATTCAAAGTCCTTTACACATATTAATTATGTGTACACGTAAACGTTATATGTGTACATATATTATATACGTGTACACATATAATAATATGTGTACACATAATATTATATGTGTACATGTAATTATTATGTGTGGGTACATTCAATCATTATCAACAGCCAAAAGTATAGTAAAGAATGCATGAGAACTCGTATGAACACTCAAATAACTTCTATTTTAATGTAGGAACATGGATTCACCATTTTTGGCAATCAAATAACCAAGATTTAGGATATTTGAGAATCAATATGACAACTACTGTCTAATGATAAGGCCAAATCCTTAGATTCTAATGCTCCAATAGTAAGGAATGCATGAGAACTCGTATGAACACTCAAATAACTTCCATTTTAATGTAGGAACATGGATTCACCATTGTTGGCAATCAAACAACCAAGATTTGGGATATTTGAGAATCAATATGACAAATACTGTCTAATGATAAGGCCAATATGGCGAAGGATATGATCACATTCCCTCTCCTGCTTGGTAGGGATCCATCTTATCATCCTTGGTTCTGTGGGTTTGTCATCAAATCCCGGGTGCCGAATGGATGGAATGGCTTCATATGCCCATGCAACGAATGCCCATGGGAAGCCATACAGGTTGTATCCTTTCATTTCAACAGACATTGGCTTGACTAGGCTCTGAATTGTCATCTCAAAGCTTTTTCTCCCCCAAGGATACTTGGCGAAGAATGTGGTAGGCCTATGAGCCAACATTACAAATGAAGGATCAACACTTGTGCGCGCATCCTTCGAACATAAGATTGAATACGCAAACCAAGCAAGGGAAAGACGAAACTTCGTCCTGGCATCTAGATCACCTTCACTGATCACTCTCAAGAGCTCACTTCCAGAAACAACATTTTTTCCTCCATTCTCCTCGATTAGCGTGTCCCACATCTCTTGCCCCCTTCGCTTTCACATCATCCAGAAAAACATCACTAGGGTAATCATGGCAGGACAATCCCGTCATTAATGCAAATTCCTTTAGTCCAAACCGAGCAGGAAGGTTATTAAATTTGACCCATACCTCCTTTGTCTTCTTGCACTTTATGGTCCGCAATCGGAGCCCATGGACTAGTTTTGGAGGAAAAATTGCTTTATCACTCAAACCCAACAAGTGCCCAAACACCGAACTTTTAAAATCATCCAACACATCCAGATTAGTCAAAGCCTCTCGAAATTTCTTCATATCCCCGGAAAGGGAGGATCTTTGTGTGACCTTGGCCACGGTGAACTCTCCATGTTCCTCCATAAAGGTCCTGAGATTCATATCAGGATGGAAAGTCATTGTGCCCTCCTCAACCTGCAAATGATTAAGAGATACTGATCAGTTAGTCTTTTTCAAACAAAATTTCTTTGTGTACACTGTTGACACCCAATTTTGTCCCGAATTTTTCAAAATTATTAAATTCTGGTAATATTTTCATAATTGAGGTTTAAATTGGAAAATTAAATAAATAATGATAATAAAAGAGATCAATTGTAGTTTCAAAGAAAAGTGCTAAAATTGCAAAATCCCACCAAATTTAATCCACTCGTTCAACTCATTCATTTTTTTTAAAATTAATTATAAAATTGTGTCAAATCCGCTCCCCTCCTTGAAATCTATCCTATTTGTGCAAAGCCTATATATGCATACACACTATTCATTCATCATCTACAACCCACTACCATCTCCCCTTGATCCAAAACCCTACCCCCACCACTATAAAGAAAAAAGCCAGCCGCGGCTCATATCCATCATCCTCATTTTATTTACTTGTCCCTTTCCTTTACAAATCAGATCTCAAAAGGGGCAACTCCCCTCGTTCCCTTCTCCCTTTCAAAAATAATACCCACACACAAACAGATCTAGAACAGGGGAGACGGAGGGGTATATAATCAGTGAGATCGAGGTTGAGATTCGGACCATCGGAACGGCTCCTTTCATCTTCTCCTCATTACACTAACACACCACTCCCACACAAAAAAAAAAAAAAGGCACGAGCAGATATACACATACACCAAATCGATTAGAAACAGAAGATGGTATCGGCGAAAGCAAACAGAAACAGGAATAGATCGGGGTTGAGTTTTGGAAGACATAACCAGTGGTGTCACTAGTCATCACCGCCGGAGAACCCCGTCGCCGGTGACATATTCCTATGCTTCCGATTTGGTCTGTTATTGAACGGAAAAGGGTTTGGGGTTGTAGTGATGCCGCTATCGGCGTTGCTCCTCCTCCCTGTTCGAATCTGCTCTGTTTTGATTGTTCCGCCGTTGTTTCTTGCCTTGGTTTATTTGGGACAGCTGTGGTTTTGTTTTCGTCTGATGATAGGCGATTCACAAGATGTCTGAATCTCATGATGTTTGATCGAGATGTTGGTCTCTTGTACAGATCCCTTTCGTTGGTTGCTAATTATTTTTTGTTACATGATTAGCTATTTCTACTGGGTTTTGAATCGATTGATAATCGGGGTCGTAGCGACACCGCCAGAAACAGGCTGGAAGTTGCTCCCCTGTTCCTGTTCTCCATTTCTGGTGGTTTGGTGTTTGAAACTGAATTTGAAAGGAGGTAGAGTGGTAGTGACGCCACTGAGCAGTTTCTCCTCCTCTGTTCGTGTGTATATTCCGTTTGTTTCGCTTGAATGATTCACTGCAGGTTCTAAAACTAGTTGGGTCTTGATCTGTTTGGACACTTTTCTCCATTCCTGATGCTAGAATTGGCAACCTAAATGTATCGTTGACCCTTTTGTTCCCTGTTTGAAAGATTGGTCCTGTCCATTCCCTTCTATGGTGCATTTAGTCCTTGTGGAGATGGTTCTGGATTCTGATGTTGCTTATTTGGTTAGCTAAATGCAGTTAGACCCGTTCAATTTTTTTCAGACTATTATGTTGCGCAGCTTGACCCGTTTACTTGACCCACCCGATTTCAACATATATTGCATTTAGCCTATGAAAATATGTACTTACTTGAGGCATAGACTGATATGAACACGATGCTACTGGCCGATGAAAATATACACATGCATGTATTGAGGCCTACACAAGGAATTGACGGAAATAAATTGACGGATTTTGAACTTGATACTACACTTGAACCGTCCCGTTCCCGTGTCCCTAAAGCAAAAGGCGATGATGAATGCATTTTAACGCTAAGCAAGTTGAATAGAGTAGTGGGTTTGGTGCTTTGGCACGGCAACACGGCCCGGGCTCCGTGTTTGCAACCGTACCAAATCTCGAGCCTCTATTCGACGCGCCATGCAAACCTGAGCCTAAATTTTGCAAAAAACAAACCCCTTATTATTATTATTATTATTATTATTATTATTATTATTATTATTATTATTATTATTATTATTATTATTATTATTATTATTCTATTATTATTATATATTCTATTATTATTATTATATATATTTTTTTTCTTATTATTATTATTACTTTATTATTATTTTATTTTATTAATCATTACACTTTATTATCGTACTAATTCCGTTTAATTCCCGTTTTATTGCGAGGTATATCTTGGCACGAGCAATTCGGGAACGCTTTTGGCTAACTCGCGAATGAGAATAGTCCTTTGCATTGAGGGCATTTGGGGATTGAATTCGGACCCGAGCATTCAGAAATAAGACTTAGGAATTTTAGAAAAAATCAAGACTCCCGCGAGTTGATCAATTTACCGGTTCTATCTTTAACTTTGCCTTCCTTAGATATTTATGTAAATAAAATGTGTGAATTATTTTATTTGATAATAATATTTGATTGCTTGGTTTATTGCTTTACTTTATGTGCATTATCCTTTTTATTTTTGAAGTCGTTATTTAATTTATTGCAAAGTGAGACAAATTAGCAAAATGCGTGCAAAAGAAATTAAAATATTTTTCATAAACAAGTTTTATTTCAATTAATTATTTTAGATAATTCTTTTAGAAAAGCATATTTTGCAAATATTTGGAAACCTGTCGGATTAACCGTATTTTACGGAATTTCGGAAGTGCCTTAAAAACCTTCTTCCGAAATTAATAAAACCTCTTACTTTTAGAATCTCTAGAAGAAAGATCGTCTTTTTTATAAAACGGAGTCTTGCACGCATTTGTTAATTTGGTTCCCTGTTTTTCTTAAATTGGGTGGCGACTCCAAAAACTCCAAAAGAGTTAGTCCATCCTGTCGATATTCCGGAATTTATCCCTTTCGGGGTAATTTTGGGGTTCAACAGCATGGCGACTCCGCTGGGGAGCAATAAAGGTTTTGACCATAAAGGTTTCCAATTATTTGCAACTAGCATGCTTAATTTATTTTTGCTTTATTATATCTGTTTGTTTGTGTGCCACGAAACGCATGTCACTACACTCTTATTTGCGCACATATAAACTGGCATTCCGTTCATATTTCCCCCACTCCTGGGAACCTCTTGCATTCTCACTCAAATACCCGCGAGGTGTGTGCATACGCACCCGCACTTTCTTCCACTAAAGAACCCTTTGACGAGTTGGTGTACCGGCGGATTGTCGTGGGAGTTATTCGACCACGAAGCCGCCTGCCACTCACCTGTTTGCCTCAACCGTTAGCCCACTCTTAGAAGAAGATTAGGTCATGCATGCATATACACCTTAGTTTGGGGGGAAGTTCGGCAGATTTGGTTGGTTTGTGTTTTGGAGATGGTTTGGTGTAGTGAGATCTAAGAGGCGAAGCCCCTGGTGTCTTTAAAAGGATCAGTGGGGTCCCTCTTGTGGATGGCTTTGCGTGTGTGCAGGCCTATGTTGATTATCCAGCTGCAACTTTGTAAAAATTGAAGTATGCTTGTCGCATACTAGGAGAGCGAAGCCCTTGTGTCTTTGAATGACAAGTGGGGTCCCTCCTTGAAGACCAGTGCGGTCTTGGCTGCCTAGGAAACTGAGAGGCTTGATTAAAGCCGAGGACCAGTGAGGAGCCCTATGAACAAGGTCTGTGAGCCTTGCTAAACCTAGGAAACTGAGAGGCTTGTCCTAAGCCGAGGACCAGTGAGGTTTTATTTTGAAAGGCCAATTGGCGCCTTTCGTGATTTGCAGTCTGGTATTGTGGAGGCAGTTGGAAATTTCTCCCTGGATGTTGTCATACAATTGGGAGTTGCGCTTGGAGGAGTGCGGATGTTTGCAAAAGCTATGGAGGATTGTTTCGGGTTTTAGGCATTCGGGTTTAGAATTTTGTGCAGATTCTATGGAGAGAATGAGTTGTGTTATATACTTGTGATTGTCGCATGTTAATTGCCTACCTTGCTTTATTTGGTCAAAATACGTTAAATACTAGGTGTTGCTTGCTTGTATGCAATCCTATAAATGACATGCAAACTATCTTAGTTACCCTTTGCGAGGTTTCTTTTGTTTTGTTTACTTCTCTATCAAATGTTGGATTTGTGAAGTGGCAGACCATCCACCATGCAAAGGTTTCGAGATATGATTGATGGTAGACGCTTTAGCTCGTGAACGGTGCAGTACCAGAAGCTAATGACATTGCTTGAAAGAACTTGGCGATTGAACTTAGTAGCATTGTTTTCAATTTTAATTCAGATTGAGGCCCTGAATTGCATTGTACTTTAAAGCTTGTGTTATTCCGAATCAACTCATTTTGAATTTATGAAAGTTGAAATAAAATTCATCGCATTCTTATTATGTTATTTACGCTTGCATTTGTTTCCATTGCAAAATTAAAATTGATAAACCTGTCAAAACTTTGCTTGTAATGTATGGCAAAACAACTGAACAATTTAAATCAATGCACTGAAAGTTATTGTCTGTGCTCTTTGGATATCGCACTATCTATTAGAACTTCAACTGGGGCAGCTTTTATTTTATTGGTATATGGCATTGAAGCAGTGATGCAGAACTACGCACGGTCTGATTCCCAAGGAGGGATACGTAGGCTCCCTCATCGGGCTCGACCCTTTAGCATTTAAATTATTATTTTCCCCCAAGAAGGACAACTGGGGCAATTTTTGCAAAAAATGAGTTAGGAATGCGGAAGATAATAACTGGGGCAGAATTTTGCAAGAAACGGCGTTGGTTATTAAAGATGAGTTGGCAAGAATTTTGAAATCGGTTAAGCAAACAGTGCAAAGTCTAAGACAAAGGACGTTCAGTTTGTTTTAAAATATGTTACAAGTTTAAGTCAAGACAAAAATTTTCAAAATGCATCTTTGACTTCATTTGCATGCTTATTTCACTCGCTATATTGCATTAAAATATTTTATCTTGCCTCTATCTTTCAAATTCTATGCTATTTGAGTTCATGAGCCAAGTTTCTGAAAACAGTTCGCAAATCCAAGTCCAATGAAGACGAGGAGTCAGCAGAAGCAGCAAGATCAGGATGAAGTCTGCACAAATCAAACGTTTCCCCTTCCCTCCTCAGAACTAACAATTTTCTTTGAGAGCAGGAACATAAAAGCTTGCGTTGAAAAGATCATTCGCACTATGGATGAACAGTTTATGGAACGCGCATTCAAAGTTGCCTTGCAAATTGCGTCGCATTGCCCTTTTCATGACTTAAAGCATTATGCTTTGTCATGAGTTATTGCCGAACAGGCGGCATTTCTACCCCTATGACTTTCATTCCTAATAGGCGATAAAGCCGAGGCTTGTTTTGTGTTTTCAAAACTAAGCCAAATAGGGCATCGCTTTGTTTCAGGCTATAATCCGCACAAGGCCATCCTTGCCGGATTGTCTCGCCAATTGATTTATCAATGGCTATCGCACTGACTACTTTTCCGCACTACTTTGCTTTGCACTTATCTTGAATTACGCCTTCACACTTGCTTTAAAATTAACGCCTCGCTTTACTCTTTCAGGTTGACCATCGGCTACGAGGATTCCCTTTGTTGGACTATCTCGCCCATTGATTCGCCAAATGGCTCTTGCATTGCTTTACATTCCCGAACTGCTTTTCTTTGCACTTGCTTTGAATTATGTCGTCGCACTTGCTTTAAAATTGATGCCTTACTTTACATTTTTCAGGTTGACCACCAGGCGGGGCTTCTCTCTTGTTGGACTTTCACGCCTGTTGATTTGCTAAATCGCTTTGGCGTTGCTTTACATTTCACGCTAAATTGCTTTGCACTTGCTTTCAATTATGCCTTTGCACTTGCTTTATATTATGACTTGCTTTACTTTTAGTTTAACAGGTCAGCCCTGATACCCTCCTTGCTTTGTGCCGGACCGGATCACCAGCTGATTTGTAGACAATCAACCCCAAGACCCTCCTTGCTGCGTGCCCGACCGGCTTGCCAGTTGATTTGTCAAGATGTTCAAATTGCCTTGCACTTGCTTTCAATTATGCCTTTGCACTTGCTTTATATTATGACTTGCTTTACTTTTAGTTTAACAGGTCAGCCCTGATACCCTCCTTGCTTTGTGCCGGACCGGATCACCAGCTGATTTGTAGACAATCAACCCCAAGACCCTCCTTGCTGCGTGCCCGACCGGCTTGCCAGTTGATTTGTCAAGATGTTCAAATTGCCTTGCACTTGCTTTCAATTATGCCTTTGCACTTGCTTTATATTACGACTTGCTTTACTTTTAGTTTAACAGGTCAGCCCTGATACCCTCCTTGCTTTGTGCCGGACCGGATCACCAGCTGATTTGTAGACAATCAACCCCAAGACCCTCCTTGCTGCGTGCCCGACTGGCTTGCCAGTTGATTTGTCAAGATGTTCAAATTGCCTTGCACTTGCTTTCAATTATGCCTTTGCACTTGCTTTATATTACGACTTGCTTTACTTTTAGTTTAACAGGTCAGCCCTGATACCCTCCTTGCTTTGTGCCGGACCGGATCACCAGCTGATTTGTAGACAATCAACCCCAAGACCCTCCTTGCTGCGTGCCCGACCGGCTTGCCAGTTGATTTGTCAAGATGTTCAAATTGCCTTGCACTTGCTTTCAATTATGCCTTTGCACTTGCTTTATATTATGACTTGCTTTACTTTTAGTTTAACAGGTCAGCCTTGATACCCTCCTTGCTTTGTGCCGGACCGGATCACCAGCTGATTTGTAGACAATCAACCCCAAGACCCTCCTTGCTGCGTGCCCGACCGGCTTGCCAGTTGATTTGTCAAGATGTTCAAATTGCCTTGCACTTGCTTTCAATTATGCCTTTGCACTTGATTTATATTATGACTTGCTTTACTTTTAGTTTAACAGGTCAGCCCTGATACCCTCCTTGCTTTGTGCCGGACCGGATCACCAGCTGATTTGTAGACAATCAACCCCAAGACCCTCCTTGCTGCGTGCCCGACCGGCTTGCCAGTTGATTTGTCAAGATGTTCAAATTGCCTTGCACTTGTTTTCAATTATGCCTTTGCACTTGCTTTATATTATGAACCGCTTTACTTTTAGCTTAGCAGGTTAACAGGTCAGTCCCGAGACCCTCCTTGCTTCGTGCCGGACCGGTTCGCCAGCTGATTTGTTCGACAATCAACCCCAAGACCCTCCTTGCTTCATGCCCGACCGACTTGCCAGTTGATTTGTCAAGATTGTTGAAAATGCCTTGCACTATGCCTTCGCATTTGCTTTATTGCTTCACCAGTGGATGGGAAGACAATTATCAAAGATATTGCAGCTTGCACTTACAAATTACGTCATGCCTACCATAAGCAATTGGAGACCTTATTCTGAAGCCTATCATAAGCAATTGAAGGCTCTTTTATTATTGATCCTACCGTAAGCAATCGGAGGGTCTTATCATCAAGTCTATCGTGAGCAAGCGAAGACTTTATTAGCATTGAAGCCTACCATAATCAATTGGAGGCCTTATTCTGAAGCCTATCATAAGCAATTGAAGGCTCTTTTATCATTGATCCTACCGTAAGCAATCGGGGGATCTTATCATCAAGTCTATCGTGAGCAAGCGAAGACTTCATTAACATTCATGCCTACCATAAGCAATTGGAGGCCTTATTTTGAAGCCTATCATAAGCAATTGAAGGCTCTTTTATCATTGATCCTACCGTAAGCAATCGGGGGATCTTATCATCAAGTCTATCGTGAGCAAGCGAAGACTTCATTAACATTCATGCCTACCATAAGCAATTGGAGGCCTTATTTTGAAGCCTATCATAAGCAATTGAAGGCTCTTTTATCATTGATCCTACCGTAAGCAATCGGGGGATCTTATCATCAAGTCTATCGTGAGCAAGCGAAGACTTCATTAGCATTGAAGCCGACCATAAGCAATTGGAGGTCTTATTTTGAAGCCTATCATAAGCAATTGAAGGCTCTTTTGTTATTTATCCTACCGTAAGCAATCGGGGGTCTTATTATCAAGGCTATCGTGAGCAAGCAAAGACCTCATTATCATTGAAGCCTACCATAAGCAATTGGAGGCCTTATTTTGAAGCCTATCATAGACAATTGAAGGCGCTTTTGTTATTGATCATACCAATAAGGATCAACCTAGAGGTCCTCCGGGCGGAGTACTTTGTCAGTTGATCGAAGGAAGAACTTATCGATGATACCGCAACCCGCATTTACAATTTTATCACTTTATCTATTTCTTTTTCCAATTATTATAGTTTATTAGCAGTTCCACGCTTACCGTTTGTTGAGATTATTACAGGATTTTTAGCAGCACCGCGGCAGCGTTTGGAGCATAACATGGAGCTTTTCTTAGCGACGAACCGGGCCAATCGTTGATATGAGCTAGACTCGTCAACGAAGACCTGAAGAATCGCACCCGCATAAGCCATCCACCCTAGAGGTAAGTCTCTTGTTAACCCTGAGTCTGAGGTTTGAGATTGAAGACAAGATGGCTCGATTATCGAGGTGCAGTGGAAGCTATGTCCGTGTAAACCCCTCTTTATGGGTGTGTCGTCGACCACATTTTCATAACTTGGGTGATTCCAAGCCTCTTTTCCCGCGCTTGAGTAGTCGTTACTATCTCGTCTTTGATTTTCAAATCGCGTCGAACTACATATGGCCTGATTCTCTTTCAGTCCGAGATATGTAGGCAACTCGGTCCGGAGTTCGGCCATAAGCCTCGCATTTTGATCCCAGGAATTGGAGTCTTGGCTTTGCCGTGACAAAATTGGGTTTCATGTCAACTTCTTTACCCTGGAAACTCTTTCATCCTTTCCGGGTAAAGAGGGGCAGCTGTTGACACCCAATTTTGTCCCGAATTTTTCAAAATTATTAAATTCTGGTAATATTTTCATAATTGAGGTTTAAATTGGAAAATTAAATAAATAATGATAATAAAAGAGATCAATTGTAGTTTCAAAGAAAAGTGCTAAAATTGCAAAATCCCACCAAATTTAATCCACTCGTGCAACTCATTCATTTTTTTTAAAATTAATTATAAAATTGTGCCAAATCCGCTCCCCTCCTTGAAATCTATCCTATTTGTGCAAAGCCTATATATGCATACACACTATTCATTCATCATCTACAACCCACTACCATCTCCCCTTGATCCAAAACCCTACCCCCACCACTATAAAGAAAAAAAGCCAGCCGCGGCTCATATCCATCATCCTCATTTTATTTACTTGTCCCTTTCCTTTACAAATCAGATCTCAAAAGGGGCAACTCCCCTCGTTCCCTTCTCCCTTTCAAAAATAATACCCACACACAAACAGATCTAGAACAGGGGAGACGGAGGGGTATATAATCAGTGAGATCGAGGTTGAGATTCGGACCATCGGAACGGCTCCTTTCATCTTCTCCTCATTACACTAACACACCACTCCCACACAAAAAAAAAAAAAAGGCACGAGCAGATATACACATACACCAAATCGATTAGAAACAGAAGATGGTATCGGCGAAAGCAAACAGAAACAGGAATAGATCGGGGTTGAGTTTTGGAAGACATAACCAGTGGTGTCACTAGTCATCACCGCCGGAGAACCCCGTCGCCGGTGACATATTCCTATGCTTCCGATTTGGTCTGTTATTGAACGGAAAAGGGTTTGGGGTTGTAGTGATGCCGCTATCGGCGTTGCTCCTCCTCCCTGTTCGAATCTGCTCTGTTTTGATTGTTCCGCCGTTGTTTCTTGCCTTGGTTTATTTGGGACAGCTGTGGTTTTGTTTTCGTCTGATGATAGGCGATTCACAAGATGTCTGAATCTCATGATGTTTGATCGAGATGTTGGTCTCTTGTACAGATCCCTTTCGTTGGTTGCTAATTATTTTTTGTTACATGATTAGCTATTTCTACTGGGTTTTGAATCGATTGATAATCGGGGTCGTAGCGACACCGCCAGAAACAGGCTGGAAGTTGCTCCCCTGTTCCTGTTCTCCATTTCTGGTGGTTTGGTGTTTGAAACTGAATTTGAAAGGAGGTAGAGTGGTAGTGACGCCACTGAGCAGTTTCTCCTCCTCTGTTCGTGTGTATATTCCGTTTGTTTCGCTTGAATGATTCACTGCAGGTTCTAAAACTAGTTGGGTCTTGATCTGTTTGGACACTTTTCTCCATTCCTGATGCTAGAATTGGCAACCTAAATGTATCGTTGACCCTTTTGTTCCCTGTTTGAAAGATTGGTCCTGTCCATTCCCTTCTATGGTGCATTTAGTCCTTGTGGAGATGGTTCTGGATTCTGATGTTGCTTATTTGGTTAGCTAAATGCAGTTAGACCCGTTCAATTTTTTTCAGACTATTATGTTGCGCAGCTTGACCCGTTTACTTGACCCACCCGATTTCAACATATATTGCATTTAGCCTATGAAAATATGTACTTACTTGAGGCATAGACTGATATGAACACGATGCTACTGGCCGATGAAAATATACACATGCATGTATTGAGGCCTACACAAGGAATTGACGGAAATAAATTGACGGATTTTGAACTTGATACTACACTTGAACCGTCCCGTTCCCGTGTCCCTAAAGCAAAAGGCGATGATGAATGCATTTTAACGCTAAGCAAGTTGAATAGAGTAGTGGGTTTGGTGCTTTGGCACGGCAACACGGCCCGGGCTCCGTGTTTGCAACCGTACCAAATCTCGAGCCTCTATTCGACGCGCCATGCAAACCTGAGCCTAAATTTTGCAAAAAACAAACCCCTTATTATTATTATTATTATTATTATTATTATTATTATTATTATTATTATTATTATTATTATTATTATTATTATTCTATTATTATTATATATTCTATTATTATTATTATATATATTTTTTTTCTTATTATTATTATTACTTTATTATTATTTTATTTTATTAATCATTACACTTTATTATCGTACTAATTCCGTTTAATTCCCGTTTTATTGCGAGGTATATCTTGGCACGAGCAATTCGGGAACGCTTTTGGCTAACTCGCGAATGAGAATAGTCCTTTGCATTGAGGGCATTTGGGGATTGAATTCGGACCCGAGCATTCAGAAATAAGACTTAGGAATTTTAGAAAAAATCAAGACTCCCGCGAGTTGATCAATTTACCGGTTCTATCTTTAACTTTGCCTTCCTTAGATATTTATGTAAATAAAATGTGTGAATTATTTTATTTGATAATAATATTTGATTGCTTGGTTTATTGCTTTACTTTATGTGCATTATCCTTTTTATTTTTGAAGTCGTTATTTAATTTATTGCAAACTGAGACAAATTAGCAAAATGCGTGCAAAAGAAATTAAAATATTTTTCATAAACAAGTTTTATTTCAATTAATTATTTTAGATAATTCTTTTAGAAAAGCATATTTTGCAAATATTTGGAAACCTGTCGGATTAACCGTATTTTACGGAATTTCGGAAGTGCCTTAAAAACCTTCTTCCGAAATTAATAAAACCTCTTACTTTTAGAATCTCTGGAAGAAAGACCGTCTTTTTTATAAAACGGAGTTTTGCACGCATTTGTTAATTTGGTTCCCTGTTTTCCTTAAATTGGGTGGCGACTCCAAAAACTCCAAAAGAGTTAGTCCATCCTGTCGATATTCCGGAATTTATCCCTTTCAGGGTAATTTTGGGGTTCAACATACACATAAGTTATATATGTACACATATAACTTATGTGTACACGAAATATCTGTGTGTACACATTACTTATATGTGTGCACATTAACACATACCACTTCTGGGGCTGCCTCTACTGATTTTGCACCATCTTCAACCGTCTCCTCATCATCATCATCATCATCATCATTGTTATCCAAGTTCTCAGCATCCTTCTCGGCATTATCCAACTCCTTCTCAGCATTGTCATCATCCTATATTATCTTTCTCAACAACGCCCTCCAATTTTTCAAGGCAGCACGTTTTTCTTTTTCACCAGCAGCAGTACCAACAAGTTCTCCACCTTCTTCTTGTACTCCACAAGCAGTACCAACACGTTCTCCACTTTCACCACTTTCTTGTTGTCTTCCACATTCTTGTTCTTCTACTACGGGTTTTCCACTAACACTAACACCTTCTACTTGCTTTTCCCTTCTACTAACACTGGCAACAACATCTACTTCTTCTTCCCTTCCACTAACACTACCAACACCTTCTACTTCTTCTTCCCTTCCACTAATACCACCAACAACATCTTTTTCTACTCCATCCCTTCCACTAACAGCTCCTTCTTCTACTCCATCCCTTCCACTAGCATCACCTTCTTTTTCAATAACCTCACTAACAACTTTTTCACCAGCCTCTTCTTCTCTATCACCAGTAACTCTATCATTTTCTTTCTCCACTGCATTTTTCTCTCCCTTATTGCATTCTACATCGCCCTCCTTATTTTCACCTACCTGAGTTGCAGAGCCCTCATTTTTTGATCCACTATCTATGAGTGTCGCTTGTTGATTAACTTCTTCAACGGTTTGATTAACACCTACAGGTGCACACATATCTATGCTGGCTTGGCTTGGCTCTCTGATTGGGCCTCATTTGATCGTGCTTTACCGCTGGCAGTTCTAGTTCTTTTGCTAGTATTTTCAGACGTCTCGCTTCTTCCATCAGCCTTCCTCTTGCCACCCCTGTTACTGATACCACTAGCCTCCCCACGACGTGTGCTAACCATTGTATCTACATAGCAAATAAAAGGAATAACATAGTTAGGTTAAATGAAAACGGCTTCTAAGAGAATTACATATGGTAAGGTGCAGATACATTATGTGTACACATCAAGAATATGTGTAAAATAGTAGTGCATTTTTTAAACTTGTGTTCATACGTCAAGAATATGTGTACACATTTGGAATATGTATAAAATTAATAAACCTTTTTTTTAACTTCTGTGTACACATAAGGATATATGTGTACACATAAACAATATGTGTACACATCAAGAATATGTGTACAGATCTTGCAGATCTATGCCCATTTTTTAAGATATACACTCATCTTTTGTTTACACATATGCAAAGATGTGTACACATTTGCAAATATGTTTACACATATTTCTGATGTTTACACATAATTTTTTCGTTCGAATCGAAGTCGCGATATAATTCAGTGTATTCTGGGTTTTCAAAACGAACTTGCACCAGAAAATCCATATACAAACTCAGAAATGCACCAGAAAATGAACTCAGACCAGAAAACGAAACAAGATTTTTTAAACGAACTATATTCTTATTTTTTCTTTTAAAAAATTGAAAAATTACCTGTTTTTACTTGATGAACGGAAATATGCAACAATCGGTTTAGTTCCACCACAAATTTGACGGAATCAAAGAAAAAACGAACAAATTTTGACGATGAACAGTGGGTTTTTTGAAAACTGAAGAGAGAGAAATGGGTGTAGTTGAAGAGCTTTTGTGAGAAATGGGGAAATGGGATTTGCAGAAGAGAGAGTGTATATATATATTGTACAAGTTTGCCCCACCTGTTGCCCCACTCTTGTACTTCTCCGCCAGGTGTTTTGCCCCACAATTGTGTTTTCATCTTTTAATATTTGCAAAACGGTCCCTCCCCCTCTTAATCAGCCCCTTAATGATGCCAAGACAATAAAAGAAAGTGGAAAAGAAATTTGTGACCCCTTTTATTCTTTAAAGACTTGAGAGGTCTTTCACCTCTTTCATCACTAGTTACTATAAGTAGTGGGCTTAAATCCCGGTGACACTCTTTAACATTTCTTGTTGCAATTTTGCGGTTCCGCCACTGAATTATTCCGGATTTGGAGTATAGATATTCTGACATCTGATCATTCAGCTGTGTATGGAACCATGGCACTATTTCAAATGGTGTGAGCCTGGTAACTTACTTCTATGAACTTCAGCTTTAAAAAATCTGCCAATACTGTCGTAAATTTCATGCGAACTGCATTCTCCATTATTTGGAGCCTTTCTCTTACATACTAATTTCTCCAGATTCAAGACTTGTGTTCTGTTTGGCAGCACCCAAGTCTTGGTGCTTTTTTATTTCTACATCTCGACTAAGCAAGAAAACCGAAAACAGATTATTGAAATGTCCAAGCAGAATCAAGATTTGACTTCGATCATTCTTTCATTCTTAGGGATATGCAGTTCTAGCACATTTCAAGCAACTGAGACCATTTCCCTGAAAGGATGTTCCCATAAGCCAAAACAATCAGTGTGAATCTGCAGATATAGGCCAATTGACAATCTTGTATGGAGGCTTTTTTCTCATAACACTTGGAAACAGTGGAATCAAAGCAAAATTTCCATCTTTGGATGCTGATCAATTTGACGAAAAGGATGCCAAAGAGGGTGCTATCGAGTTACTTCAAATGGCTACTGTTTTGTATCACTCTTGGAGCCATGCTTGGTGTTAGATTTTTTGTCTGGAGAAGTGACAACCAAGGCAGGGATTGGTTATTTGGCGTCTGCTCTATAGCAGTTGGTTTGGTCATCCTGTTCTTAACCAAGTGAAAACCATTTCATAGAAACAATGTTCCAAAAAGAAGCCCTCTCATGTGTATCAGACATTTTTTGTTGCATCTTTAGAAACAGAAATCTCCAACTACCACATAACAAAGAAGATTTACATCAGATCAAGAGTAGAGAGCCTGAAAATGAAACTGAGATTCTTCAAATGACCTATCAATTCAAGTACGTAAAGCACTTTTTTAGTTTCAGATTATTTTGTTGATGTATTGCTGCACTAACCAAATTCCCACACTGCACAGATTCTTGGACAAGGCAGCCATACCGAGGACCAATCAAGAAGCATCCACATCAAAAGCACATGGAGCCTCCGTGCCATCTCACAAGTTGAAGAAACAAAGATTGTAGTCAGAATGCTCCCAATTATACTGAGCACTGTCTTCACGATCACTTATATGGCTCAACAAAGCATAACAACGAAAAGAAAATCCAAAACTTCGAAATCCCAGGGCCTTCCTTACCTACAATTCACAACTATTCCAACTCTTCCTTGTACCAGTCTATGATCGTATTTTCATCCCAATAGCAAGAAAAATCACAGGGATTCTTCTGGGGTTCGACAACTCCAACGTATATGTGCTGGACTAGTACTTTCAGCAGCTACTACGGTAGTAGCTGCAGTTGTAGAAAGTCGCAGGAAATCAGTTGCTATTAACATGGTTGATTCACCCAGTAACCTACAAGTGTGAATTTGGAATATTTGCAATGGCTGAAAATTTACCACTGTGGTTACAAAGAGAGCACAACGGCCACGAAATCACTGAGTATGGCCATTTCTTGGTCTTCACAAGCGCAGTAGCGGTGACTGTAATGTACAGGGTGAGTCGTGGCTGGTTAACTAATAATAACTGAACCGAGACAAGCTAGATTACTTCTATTGGTTGCTAGCAGGAGTTGGTGTCTGAACTTTGGTTTTTATTTACTGTGTGCTTCGTGGTATAAGCATAAGAAGCTAGAACTGAATCAGGAAGATGTTATCTGTGATAAGGCGGCCAAGGGAAATTGAAACATGTGTCGTTTAGGAAATACTCACACCTAACATATTTAACCTAGTTTACACACAGTAATATAATAAGACACTACTTTTTACAGACTCCATGTAATCCTGCACTCAAAGTATTTTTAGTTGATTCAAAGAGGCAAATGATCTTAGTCTCTGGCATATCTAAAGCATATCTAGGAGAAAGATCCTGCCAGTATGATGAAGAGACTTGGCTAGCTGTGGCATTTCCAAATATGAAGTACACTTCACACAGAGTTGGATTGGAAAGGAAGAACTGAATATTATATCACAACGTAAATTCAGCTATTGATTACTAATTTCACTTTGTATCTGCATAACTAAGTTTTGCTCCTTTTTCTTCTTCTTTTTCTTGTAATGTTTTGCTCCATTACACAGCCAGGCTTAGTCCTTCATTGCTAAGCTTTGCTAAGCCTCTCCTTGCCTAATTTAGTGCTGAATGTCTGGTTTATTTAGAAGGCAACTGCATTTCCATTGCCACTGAACTTGGTCTTACAATACACTTCTACTGTCCTTTTTTTTCTTATTTTAAATACCAGAGTTCAGGCAGTAGCAAAGATAAACTTTTGATACTAGAGTTACTGATTCCTTTCCATTCACATTCAATTTACAAATGATATGATGTACAAGCCAGGCAACCATTTTCAATCATCACAGTAAGGAAGATGATGAGAATCTACACTACAGCATGCGGGAACTGGTGAATAAAAAATAACCTTTAGTTTCCTACCATCTAACATCCAATGTTAAAGGCTCTGGCGGGACAAGAAAAGAAGAAATTTTGGTAAAGGACAAATTCGACATCAAATCACTCCATGAAGACGAATCTACTTCAATAAAAGGTCTGACCTTCTTAATAAAACGCGGCTTCAACATCTCTTCCTCAAACTTAGCTGTTATTTCAAACCATGATCGTTCAACAGCTGGCCTTGTTCTCCACTCCCCCAAAGTAGTCCAGTATGTGTCATTGTTCCGAATACCTCTTTCCAACTCCAACTGGAAGCGAAAAAGGGTCAAGTCTTTAACTCCCACTTCTAAAAGATCTAAACTTGCAATTTGACTGGTTTTGCCACCTAGAAAACTCCTTAGAACTATTTCCAGTAATGTTATCTTCTGGCTCAGAAAATCATCATACGAGCTCCGCTTTCTGTAAATGTGCCTTGTATAACATTTTTCAGAGAGCAACTTGATAGCTCTTCTGGATACAAAGGCCGTTTCAATTCTTAAATCAGGGTTTCTGGATATATAGGCAAGTACTGCTGCAGATCCGCTTGCATATACAGGAAGTAATGGTATGCAGGACGATTGCCAAATGTATTCAAATTGACCACTTCCAGACTTGGTCAAAATGCTCCCGTTTACCAATTTAAGCAAATCAGAGATGTTGACCAATGATATTTCATCCGCACCTTTAACTTCTACAGTGATGCCCTCACCGACAAGGATCTTTTTCAACCCCATATGGGAAGAGTTCAGCTGGTAAATTGGTAAATAACAAAATGATGTTAGCTACAACGAAAACATAGAAATTAATAAACCTCATTGTCGTTGCTGGAATAGGATATAAAAGGAAGGAATCAAGTGATGATAAATCAAACCGTAGCAACAGTAGTTGCAGACTAGCAAGAAGAGATAAAAGCATAAATCCATATCCATCCCCTTCAAGAGAAAAATCTAAATGATTAAAAGGAATATGTAGCATCAATATCCAACCAGACACACCATGTCCAAGCACAAATATGCAATATGATAAAATCATTCATGATGCACATATATCACAACAATCAGTCAATACATTGAACAAAATATACTGCCTCCATTCACAAATTTGATGTTCTCTCCTTGTGACAAAATTGAAATTTAAAAAAAAATTTACATTTAAAGAAGTTCCATGTATATACAGCAGTTGTACTTTAACCTAAACCTAGATCAGTTTATAACAACTTTGCTGGTATACCTGCAGCTTCCATTTCATCTGATTAGTCCACTGAAACTTCAAGTGGGTTAGCGATCATAGATATGCTGAACCTAAGGACTGTCAAAGTTTTGGCCTGTGATACGTTGATACACAAGACTTGGGAAAATTACGTACTTGGTAGTTGGTGGATTTGATCTAACAAATGCAGCTAATAAGCCAGGTGGCCTAATGCCACGGGAGAACATTTGTTTCATCTAACACAGTCTACTTCACTAAGCACTCCAACATATGGATCAACAACCAAACACTACATCTTCCAGATGGTTTACAGTTCAATTACAATAAAATCTAAATGATTACTCCAACTTTAACTCAGTGACTGCTAAGTAGTACTAACCCGCTGATCCATTGTAACACTACGTGCAGCCAAAGTTTATGTACTTAAAATTCTTAAACTATATCTATTAGAACTCAAGCTGAAGACCTACCGTGACTGCTAGCCACTGCTCCTTTGTGCCAGTGGTGCAGCCTTAATGTGTTCCTTAAAACTTTTTCCACCATATATGTAGAACTTGAGCTGAAGTAAGTGGTACACACTACTCCTTGGTGACATAGATGCTACCTTGTTTTTCATGCATATTTCAAATTTTACAACTACATGTATAGAGCTCGAGCTAAAGTGGGTATGTCTGCTGCCACTTACATCCAAATACAAGACTTAAATTCAACTAAGGAAACACTACACACGTAAAGACCATCTACAGCCTTGCAAAATTTACTGCTACAAACAAAAGCAAAACAGGAAAGAATTGAGGAAAAAATGTAAAGCTAAAGAAAGATAGACATACAGGTAAGCTCAATGAGAGGTAGTCATCGCCAGTAGCATACAATTCGAACGGCCCTTGAATTTTCAAGACATCAAGAGTAGCCTTAGAACCAATCGCTCTGACCAAAGACTCAAAATCAGACTCATTCTTGTTAACAAAGTTCAAGCTTTTCCACTGCGATACTTCATCAGACATCATGAACACAAATTCCATCTTCCCGAATCTGACCTTAAACTCATATTTCCTTAAAGTTCCAAACTTTAATTCCTTCACATCCAATTTAGAAACTTTCAAGTCTTGAATATCCCATTTCTCTTTCTTAGCAACATCCTTTAACACTTCCTGAATACATGTACAACAATAACTATAAAACCCCATTAAAGAATCAGTAATTCAACGAAACTCATTACAAAAACAGAGAAAAATCAAAACTTTAGCAAATTAAAGAATCAGTAAAATTACATTAATTTAGCAAAAACCCCTTTAGAGAATAAGTAAATTACAGTAATTTAGGAAACCCCATTAAAAAGAAGGGATTTTTACACTGCCTGAACATTGGCTAGGCTGCTTACATAAAAAATAGCCATCATTTGTATATTTTATGTATAGTTTATGCATAGTACGTGGAAATAAGTGTATAACCTATGTATCCCAATTAGGACGACTATTTTTGTATAGTTCCCATTACAGAATCAGAAAAAATAACAGTAATTTAGCACAACCAACTAAAGAAACAAACAGAATAACAGTGATTTAGCAACACCAATTAACAGAATCAAGAAAATAACAGTAATTAAGCAAACTCCAAGCTGAGTAACAGAACAAACCTGGAGAAAGGGAGGAGGGTGAGGTGACAATTGAGGAAATTCTTGGTAGTTGATTCTTGGATAAAGGAAGTGAGAGATGTTGAAAGGTATAGATGATGAAGTGGTAAATGAAATTGGAAAGATAAGGAACAAGAGTAGGAGAAAAGTATGGATCATTCTTGTATATTTTGATTTTGCTATGCAAATGGCAATAGGATTAACAGGCTTTTGCTTTTTGCAGAGACAATACTCAGATCTACAGAGGGACAATGAAAATTGACCATTTAGGACACTGCATCATGGCATTTTGTTAAGTAAATCGGAGTCGACTATATGAATTAGTAAGTTAATTCATTTGGAATTGAAATTTAAAGAGAAGTTTTGATAAGAAAAAGAAATCACTGTGTGATTTTTCACGAGTTTGAACCATATATAAATGTGACATGCTCTGTGCACTAGACTACTTTTTTTGTTTGTATTAACATACATAAATTCCTAAACAAAATTAAAAAGCCTATAGCAAATACTGAACATAAAATGTACTAATATAACTAAATTCAACCAACATATGCTCTGCATAGACCATTTTTGTTTTGCACTTAATATTTCATTAGATTTGAATGAACTCAAAGATGTTAAGTAGTATTAGTTTTTTGCGAAATTTTCTTCAACATAATTTTTTTATTCCTCCTTATCTCATTTTAATACTTTATTGTAATTTTCAGACTCATTAAACCGGTACATTTGAAAGTTGGTAGGACATGAACAAACCATATCAACCTAACATTGTAAATTTGAGTCTTGTCCTGTATGACCGTGCAACTTAGATGTTACATATAATATCGAATCTCATATAGTAACATGGTTGGCGTTGCAACCGCTCATTAAAGTTTGTTTATCACTTTACAAGTATCCTTTCATTACATAGCACACCACTTGCACGTCTCAATTCTACCTTCTTTAATTAATTTTATGCATTTGCCATATCATTCTCTTATGAATTCGAACTAGACAGATTTGGTTATCCATAAATTTCGAAGTACAACTTGAAATTGCAGATTAAATCAACCTACTATCAAAACATAAACGTTACAGATTTAATTGATTTCACAATGGTATTTTTGAATTTTCAACACATATATGAAAAGATAATATATCCGAGTTATTACAGGTACTTATACCAGAGCAGCCAAAAGATATAAAGGCAGCGCCAAGAAGCCAAGAAAGCGCATCTCTAAGGATGGCCAATCTCGAGGCGAATTGCCCTCCCAATTCAAAGCAGTAAATTCCACAACTTTAAAGCTGTGCGCACAAGGGCTTTTTTTTTTTCCCCTTTTTTTGGATAAGAGAAACTGCGCACATACAGTTCATGAACATGCGCAACACACAAAGCAAAGAAAATTGTTACATGGAGTACTTCAAAAATCCACTACATTCAGCAGGAATACAAGCAAATAATAAACACATTCAGACTCAGAAACAATTGTCGTGATTTGCTGCTGGACCTTTGCTGGATTGACGCAGGCACAGACGTGTCTCCCGTGGTCCAGTTCTCCACTCTTAAAGTTTAGCATAGAAAAATGTTCAAGGTCCGAGAACACCACCAATCAACAGTTCTTCAGTTCATCACAACTGACTAGGTATATTCCAATTACAGCTTCATCTCTGAGACTTTCCACAACATAGTTGCAGAAACCACCCAAGATAGTTGAGAAAGAAATAGTAACACAGTGGATTAAGATAATCCATCCTCGAAATTGTTCGCATTGTGGATCAAATGCCACAAGATGGGATGGGAACTATACAGCTGATCCAATGAGCCAAAAGGCAGAAAATGACCAGTAAATGAATAGAATAAACAGATGAAAGAAGTCAGTTGAACACCTCCCCTCAGAACAAAGGGGCCAAGGTTCAAGAAAATGCAACTACTTTCTTCTCCATTACTGCGCCATGCAGGGTGTCTGACACTTTGGATGGGGGCCAATATCTGAATACTGACCTACCAACAATGTTCTCAACTGGAAGTGGACCCCTGAAAAATCAGAAAGTGCTGATGAGTTCAAAGAAATCCCAAATTTGCTTAGAGAAAAACAAAAATCTGGTGACTCAACTAATGTAAGGGTTCCTATTTTATTTCAACTATGAAGGGTTCACATGGAGAACATGATATACCAGTTCTTTCTGCTTAATAGCCCACAACGGAGCAGTGCTTTCTGCTTGATAGTCCACAATGGAGAGATTACCACACTTGCAAGCATTTTAACTTTTGTAAATGGAAAAGGGGAGAGGAGCGACGGGAGGAACAGATAGACAAGGTTGAATACTATCGCAGCTTCTTCTACTATTCAGTAAATTTAAATTGCTGCTTCTCTATTGAGTAAAAGTAAATAAAATCATTGAGGCTCACCAGTTATGAGAATCAAAGCTATTATTGCGATTGTCACCCATCACGAACACATAGCCTTCAGGAACCAGCTATAAAATGACAAGACAGAATATTAGATCTTTGACGAAATAACATCATAGACATCATCGCAGATGGACGAAAATAGATGCATTACCACTGCTTCCATATCATAAGCAAGGGGCTCTAAAATGAAATCTTCATCTTGAGCAACACCATTTACAAACAGCTTACCCTCGCGCACCTGCATATGGTTTGTCCTTGAATAAGACATCAGACCTGACAAACCTACTCTTTAAAACCTGGTAGAGAAGTACTTACTTCAACATAGTCTCCAGCCGTTGCAACAACTCTTTTAATAAAGACATCTCCAGGGCTATAACCAATTTGCTGCAAGATAAATTGCCAAGTACTGAATGCATGTGCAGAATAAAAATCTCACACTACAAGCAGTCCGGTCAACTCTGACATACCTGAAGGATTGGAGGTGCTCTGAATATCACTATATCTGAAACTTCAGGCTTCCGGAAAATATATGAAACCTGAAAGACAGCATAGAATGCAAATAGATTAGTGAAGAGCTAACAAGGTTGGTCAACCGTCAACAATCAGGTAAATGAAAACTTTCTCTGCACACAGCCCCAACATATCTACTTTGTTCCTTTGCATACAACTCTCACAAACTCAGGTGCAATACAGACAAAATCACCCTTTCTGAAGTCCACAAAAAATCATTGATAACAAAATTGGAATAGAGAGACATCAACAATTTAACACGATCTTCACATTGTAGGCCGTAGGGAGAACTAAACACACTTATGCAGAACACTGAAAGAACAAAATAACCTAGGGAGCAATAAGGCTCTCAATCAGTCAATGGATATGCCACACACACTATCTGAATATAACTATCAAATCAAATAATACTAGCAATACTCTGAGACAACTGCACCTACAAAAACACTTGATTTTCCAGGCAGAAATTATCATGATAACCACCCATCCAATATTCAGGACATCTATTTGCCAACTAAAAAGAAACGTCTAACCATGCTAGTAATGGTATTCGTATGCAAATTCTAGGTATACGATTAGGGTTTGTAATAATTAATTTTACATCAGTAGTTATAAAACGTCATGGCATGTGATTGGTACTTGGTAATATCAGATCAAGTCCTCTTGTTTTTCACTTCCCCACCAAACCAGAAACCATAACCCCTCTAAAACCCCAACTATTATAAAAGCTCACCCCCCCCCCCCACCCCCCCCCCCCCCCCAAAAAAAAAAAAGTGCAAACTTTCTCTCTCTCTGTAAAAACCCCAAAGGATCCTACTTTTTCAACGCTTTCCAATCAACTCATCCTGGAGCTCAGAATGAGTCCCTCTATGAGTTGATTGTGCAGAAGCAGCTCCATGATGTGGTGATTGTGCAGAAGTAATAATCTTCAAACTCATCAAACTAACCAGGTACAAAAAAATGATTTTAAGGACTGAAAATTAAAAATTAATACAACAAGAACTACACTTCACTCCCAAACAAATTAGGGTCAGCCATATGAATTATCACTGACCATGACACACCCCCTCAAACAAGTTGGGGTCAGCCATATGAATATTCACGAACCGTATAACTTATATTCATATATAAGTTCTAGAAGTTCTCTTTATATTATAAACATCTAAATCTCTGAAAGGCTAAACCATTCCTAGAAAGCGTCAGACCTATGGAAAAGTGTTGACATGTCTAACGCATACTCTCATCTAATATGGATCGCCTACATAAATCTTTCTTTTCCATTGTGAAAGTTAATACTCAAAAGGAAAAAACACATACTATTCTGCTAAGTGCTAACAAATGTCTCTCTAGAAAACATTCTCAACAAGGTATTGCCTACATAGATCATTTCCGTTACCATTGCGCCCTATAATTCTCTCTGCATAGAACCTAGGAAACAACAGTGTCTTAACACAACTTAGTGCATCTAGGTCTACCTCTTTCTCCTTTTTAACACCTTAGCAAGCCATGGTATTACACTTAACGACCGGTAAGGCATGATCGAACATTAATAATTAAGAATTAATACCAAAACAAGCACATGCAAAGCTACTAACAAGTGTCTATCTAGAACACATTTTCAAGCTATATTTTACAAAATTCATCAAATAATACCTTCTCAGCCATAATCCGATCACCGACATCAAGCGTAGGCGACATGGAAGCAGATGGAATCGATCTCGGTTCAGCTAAAGATGACTTAAACATTATACTAACACTCAAAGCTGTAAATGCAGCTTTGGCATCATCAGAACACACATTCAACAATTTCGACATCCAACAACTACTCTTTGAACTCGAAACCTTCATTTCATTCGAAACCAAAGTCTCGGAACAAACAAACCTTTTATTACATAAACCTTCACTCTTTTTCAATAAATCACTACTACTACTATTACTACTACTACATTCATTTTTCTTAGTACCACCCTTATCCACCTCAGCTTTAACTGATGATCCAATACTAGGCGCATTACAAGGAAACCATTTCGACGCTTGTAAAAAGGGTATAATCGAGGCCGGTTTCAACGGCGAAATACCCAAAACCGAAGTCCCACAAGGCCCAACACTAGATTTCATCAACGAAGCTAATCCAACGACTAAAGGCGATTTCGAGCTTTCACCAAGAATAATCTCAGCAAAACCAGTAATCGTCGACGAAGACGAGCATGTCGAGAAGTATCGGGCGGGGCCAGGCTTGGGTTTGGGCCTGGGTCTTCGGAGATCGGATGGTTCGGGCTTTTGTTGGAAGATTTTGTTGGATTGGGTTTTACATTCGTGAAAGAAACGACAACCTATGACTTTTGATGAGGCTGAGGAAGCTATGTTTTGGGCTAAGTAGCCGGAATAAGTAACAGTGAAACGAATCGCCATGGCTAAAAATTGTAATAAAGTGAAAAAGATGTATAAAATTGTGGGTTCGGAAATTAACGGGGAAAGTTGTAGAAAGTTTATAATATGTAACGAAATGCCATTGGAATTGAGGAAATCAGTGGATCGGAGATTAAATTGGGGAATTTGAAAGTCGGGTCAACGGTGCGAATTTGAATGAATCGGGACGGAAATTAGGGTATTTTATCAAAAAGGTGTTAGGTAAACGGAAGGGGGTAAGGGGATTGGGAATTTTGACGACGGCGGTGGCTACGGCCGGCGAGGTCTCGCCGGAGAATAGGAAGAGAATTGAGAGACGCCAGGAAAATATGAGCAGACGAGGAGTTTGTGAAAGGGTTTTGGGTCTAATACTGGGCGGCTTGTACTGGTATGGATTATTGCCCTTGGTATTTGCTGTTATTACGTAAATATCACTCCTTACCTGCTAGGATTTGGAATTTTGAATCATTATCCATTCACTTCCTTTTTTTTTTGTTATTATGTTCTTTATTCAGTATATAAATTCAAATTTATTGTAAGAAATTTTTTAAGAAAAAATATAAGTATGTTGTTTTTTCAAACGTAACAATACTTTTAGAAATACTATCAAACATAACAAAATTAGGAAAAACTCTAACTTTTCATCTCCCTTTTCTCACTCCTGCCGATGTTTGTTGGAGTTCCGACGACTTCCGTTTGTTGCCCTCCCTCTCCAGCCCCCTTCCCCATCATAGCTGCTCTAATCGCAGCTATTGGTTACGTTGTTGTTGCTCTGAGCTGTTGATTACCAGCCGTTGTTGCTTGTCGGCGTCGCTGTCGACGGAGATGCTTATGGACTGCTACAGCGAGCAGATCTGGCATTTTATGACGTGTTTTGTTCCCGACGGCTGCTATTTGTTTGCTTTTTTATTTTAGTTTTTCTAACCTGTTTGGTGGTTGTTGATTGTTGGGAATGTATGACATGTGTAGTCACATTGTATGGGTGGTGTATGCCTTGTAGATACAATAAATATACACCGGATATATAACAGATATATACTTGACATACAATAAATGTATAATATGTATTTTAGTTTATCCATTGGTGTATGGTGTGCGTGTCGGTGTATAAACATGCATACATTGTACATATACTAACCATATAAAGAATATACAAATACATAATAATTGTATGAGTATATGCCTACATTTTTATTGTATATGAATCACTGTCCATATAATGAAAAAACACACACATATAAAAATAATTTAAAAAAATACTGCAACCTTCAGGTGGCAGTCATGGGGGCGGCGGCTGGGGTGCGGATTATAATAGTGTAGGAGGGGGCCTCAGATTTTATCACCCTTTATATGTGTTTAAAAAAAAATATTGCTATGTTTTGAAAATGGAATAGTATTGACATTTTTTTGTTAAAAAAGAATGATTGTTTATATAGCTATGTAAATTGAATATTTTTTATTAGTTCATTTAAAAATAATTACAGCATTCATACTTTGGGAACATTTACTTAACCTTTTCTCTATCCAAAATGTAAATATATTTTAGATCACAAGTCTCAAATATCTTCATAACTTTTGAAACTCAATCTTTATCCATTCAAATTTCACTTCGGTAGGGTAAGGTCTACATACATTTCATCCTCCCCAGACCCTACTTGTAAGATACACTGAGTTGTTGTTGTTGTTGTAAGGTAAAACGGTAAAAAAAAAAATGCTTAAATCAGGTGTTTTATATCAAACCAATAGGAGCATGTCATGTGATTGCACATACACCTATTTAAGTCAACCATATTAGTCACTAATAATTTTACCTTATTACATTTGATTAATTATAGTAAACACGTATGATTTGATGTGAACTTTCAACGCGAGATGGTAATTGATATATTTTATGTAAAAAATTTATGCGAATAAATTTTTACAATAGAATGGATGGAGTACTGAATTATCTAAAATTATCCAAATCTATTACTACTATTCAGATAGAGTTAGGATTAGTTATGTCTGTTGTCACTACTACTACTGTGTAAACTTCGGCTCCTCCAACGTCTGTATAACACCTCCGCCACCCCAACCTAATAAATATCCTTGTTCTCATAACACACAATTTCCTACTAGCATTCTTTCTGGATGTTTGGCATCATAACTCGCGGAAAAAACATTTAGTTTAATTTCTTTGTATGTTTGAATTATTTACTTTTATCTGTTATGCATCTTAAAGTATATGTCAATTTAAAAGAACTTACTATTTTATTATTATAAGAAAAAAAAGTTAGACGTTTCGATGAAAAAAATCGATAATAATTATATAAATTTTTCTTTTTCTTTAATAATCAGTCATAATCATTAGTTTAAATCTCTATTCTCAATCTAGATCTTAGTACATGAAGAAATGATAGAGCAATAGAGCATTGGTAGATGTACTAGAGTAGTATTAGTATTTATTTCAAACATTTAAGCAGTGGAAAGAAAACTCCAAAACGAGAAAGGCGGCCAGGAAGATCAATAATGGCAGATTGGTAAATATGATCCAAAAGCAGGGGAATATTCCAATAGCAAATGTTTGACTTTGATTTATGTAACCATCATTGTGCAGGTTACAGGTAGTTGCTGGGACTAGCTTTCTTGCGAGCTTCTCCTCGTAGTATATTTTATGCCACAACTTTGGAATATACAAATTTTGAAAATACTTTGTATATCACGTTGGTTTTTCGGTATTTAGACGTTTGGTTTCTACAGTGACACACGGTAATTTGTGGACTTAGGCCCCTTTGACAATATTTGGGTGAAATAAAAAAAAAATGATATTTGAAGCTGAAACTGGAAATAAGTATATGAAAAATGAAATTATGTTTGATCTCATCTGAAAAACACAATATGAAGATTGTACATTATTTGTACAGTACATTTTTTCTACTAGTATTCTTTGTGAATATTTAGCACAGCTAGAGATGATAAAGTTATAATATACACTTATCCAATAATTATGCAAACACATTTTGACTATTTAGCACATTTGCGTTTGAGATGTTGTAAAATCGATTACTTATTTGCTGGAAGTAGCATTTGGATAACCTGGTTAAGTAATCATAACTTTGTCAAATTGAGATGCAACAAATACTCGAAAATGTAGTTAAACAAAGTTTTTGATTTATAAGCTGGTTGATTACCATAAAATCTTCGAAAATAAATAAAGATTCTACAGCATTATAATGGAATACTTATTTGTTGGTGCAAATTGATTCATTCTATCACACCTATTTAGTTAACAGATAAGATTACTATAGTATAAGTTGGTTTCAAATCGGAATGTTAATATTATCTCTTTATAAAAAAGAAATTAAGAAACAACAAACGGTAAAAATAAGTGCTCGTTTGGTTGGGCGCACAAAAGAATTAATATATGAACTAAATCCCTTGCAATATAACGCAGCGTTTGTTTTATTTTGTAACAAGGTATAAAAATCTGCACTAATAATACAACGTTTGGTTTGAATTAACAAACATGTACTAATTAATACCCACATAAATTAATTAATGAGTGAATCTATATATTATTTTGTGCGGCATAGAAGATGGAATAATAATGCGGGTATTGATAACGCGGGTGTTAATTTATGAGAAGACAAATATACCCTCACATCTCTTTATATTATTATTCAATAATAAAAAAAATCTATTAAATAATAAAATATTAAAATATAATTTAAATTATGAAATATATACTAATTTTTTAATACAAAGATATTAATCTAAAGCTGATCTGCTATGGTAAATTTATTCAATCAATAATATACATTTCCTCTCTTAATATATTAATTGTCACGTGGACATAGTCTGCTCTCAGTTTTGGTATGTGAGGTTCATTCATTAAATTGAATAAAATCTTTAATATTCATGGAGCATAATATATGTTTGACCTATTCAAATTACTGTTGAAAACTTGAATATTTCTAAATTTTAGCTTAATAACTACCGGATATTGTCAAGCCTTTCTCATCGACTTCATTGCACGTAGTACCAGCTTCTTCACCTTACAGTTTAATTTAAGGTAGAAATGCAAGTTTGTTACTGATATCTGTAAATAAAATGTCCAGGAACCTAAACAAAAAAAAAATAAATAAATAAATAAAAGAAGATGAAGAAAAACAATTTTAGACGATTAACATTTAACACCAACCTATACCAGCTAGCAACCACTAAAATTAAACTGGCATCTCACTTTTATTGAGCTACTTCCTAACCAGTTTAGTCAAGCTCTAAAGAATTTCTCTTTCCAAACATTCCAAATAAATAAAATGAACTATTTCAAATAATGTAAAGGTTTTAAAGGTTTGGTTGATTGTAGGCTCATGTAGTGATGAGTTAAATTGGAAAATGTTAGGTTGTTGACAGTCGAAACAAAAATATCAACTAAATCAAGCAGCATACGTGCTAAGTAAATACTAGTACTAGTATCATATTTGTTAATTAGACGTTTCGACTTTAAACACATGAAGAAACTCTCATTAATTAGGAAACGGTTTCAGGTTAGTGACTCTCACAATCAAATATTATTGTCTCTATTTTAGCAAGCCGTCCTTCATAGATGTTGAAGCCTTTTCCTATAAAGGAGCTGACTTGCATTTATAAGTCAATTTGCTGGCTGTGTAGCTTATGAAAAACATGTGAGACACTACAATAAGCATACTTTCTTAATATATGAAATGAATCCATGTTTAGAAAAGAAACTGTGGTACTACTACTTTGTCATGGGAAGTACGAGTGCTTAATTACGAAGGAAGTTGTGACGGAAGCACACACATCAGCTAGTAAGTTAACATAGATAAGCCAACATGAACACCATCATATCAACATTTTATAACCCAAAATATTCTGAGAGTCAAACCCTACTTTTGATTTTCTTCGTCTTAGTGAGTCACAACCTTAATTTCATTGGCTGGACAAATACATATACCTGTCGATTAATTAAAGTGAGCCAATTCATTTCGTTGCTTTGCTGAGTTTCCTGGTAACATGCTACGGTGGCATTAGCATGGCTGGCCCTTCAAGTTATTTTTAATAGAAAAATACTCAAATTTTAATCATGAAGTATATGGTCATCTAATTATTAATGGTATTAAAAAATTCTAACTACCTAATCTTCGCACCCTAAAGTTTTCTATGTTGACAATGGTCCAAGTATAAAAACGCCACTTTTTTGTCAAATTTAGCCATAAACCTAGATCTACACGCAGCCCTTCCCTCTCTCCTCTCTCCTGTTTTTCCTCCATTTTCACCATTCTATTTTCCACTCAAAATTCCATCATAGCTGCATTGTTGTGCTTCTTCCTACATCGAAATTATTTTGTCTTCCACATTATTTACTCAATATCATCTCCAGTTTTGCGCAATACAAGTTCAGACCACCCATATTTGGGTTATACGACATTTAATTAAATTTGTCAAAGCTGCACGTTTCTTATCCATTAAAGGAGAAATCGTGTTCCTCTAATTGTAATCGTGTCCGTTCAGTCATCTCCTGTAAGTGTACTAATTTTAGAACATGTTTTTACCTGCCTTTTGTTTACTCAAGGTTGTTTCGAATGCAGGTTCTCCGAACATCCTGCCAGCAATTCCAAACATCTTTTTAGACGTTCCTATGGTCGTAACAGTAATTCTAAACATCTTATTAGCGTTTTACCAGTGGTATATAAATATTTGAATTTTCTCATAAATGTTCGGAATATCCTAGCAGGATGTTTGGAGCGTCTTTTTAGCAATTTGGAACATCTTGCATTAATCAATAAAAAATTTTATTTAGATGTTCAGAACTTCTACATACGATGTTCCAAACAAGAAATTTGGACGTTTGGAACATCTTGTATAAATATTATCAATTTGATACTAATAGCTGGTCATCCCAACTTATTGCAGGTGACCATCGATGGGTGAGGTTATATTAGGAGTTAATTATCAAGGTGAATGGGTGGAGCGTTTTAAATGTTATGCTTGGGTTTCAAAGGTGAAAGAGTCGAGACTCATTCTTGTACCTAGAGATGTTATGTATGATGTTCTACTTAACAAAATCATTGGAAGTTGGGGGATAAGAGACAATCCGAGGGATTGCATTACTTAAATGCTGAGTGTTGCCGCAAATCAAAAGACTCCTCCCGTTACAATAAGAAATGATGATGATGTACGTCTTTATATGGCTGATGTTGAACGTAATGGTACTAGGCCCACTCTAAGGGTAACTCTGGTTTCTAGGCCGGAGGAATGTGTTGGTTCTAATGACCAAGAAATGTCAAATAGTGGATGTCATGATTTTCGTCAGCGATTGGATGATGTACATGAAGAAATAGAAGAAGATAGAGGAGGCATAGATGTAGATGAAGAAGAAGCAAAATATATAGAGGAGAATCCTGCCATATATACCCATGTGGTTCCAACACAAAGCAGTCAGCCAAAATTTCACTTCGTCGATGGCACCGATTTTGAAACAGGTATGACTTTCACCAATAAGAAAGAATTGGTCACCCAATTGAAGGTTGCAGCAGTTAAACATCGTTTTAATTACAAAGCATTGAAGAATACGACAAAGATTTTTAATGCTAGATGTGTAGATGTGAATTGCAAGTGGTGGATAAGGGCAATGAGGTATAAAAGTAATGATAGGTTTTACATTACCGTTTACAATAACTTGCACACATGCGGTGTCCAACATCATTCTACTCATAATTCACACGCCTCTGCCCAGATAATTAATGAGTTCATGAAAGGTAAATATTTAAATGAAAAAGGTCTAACCACAAAAGCTATCAGGGAGTCCCTTAATTAACACCGATTTGGGTTGTCAAGTTAGCTACTGGAAGTGCCTTAGGGGCTGTCAATTTGCAAAGGCTATGACACGGGAAACACACGAGAAAGATATTGAAATTCTAGATGCTTATGCTTATACGGTTAGGAGTAAGAATCCAGGAACCAAGACAGATTTAAGGCTTTCTAACACTGGGAAGTTCTTGTTTTTTATTTCTCTTTTATGGAGCGTAGATCAGGGGATTAACTTACGTGAGAAAAGTCCTAGCCGTTGATGATTCACATTTGTCTGGCAAGTATGGAGGGATGTTGTTGTCTGTTGTTGCTCAGGATGCAATGAGTCACATCTTCCCTGTTGCTTTTTATGTTGTAGATAAAGAGTGTGACGCCTCATATGAGTACTTTTTTTAACAATTACGCACCATAGTCCCAGATAGTGAAGAGTTGTGCATTGTTTTGGATAGACATCCGAGCATCTCGAAGATGGTCTCCCAAGTGTATTCTTCTGCTCAATATGGAGTTTGCATGAGGCACCTTGGTGAAAACATCTGAACTAGGTTTCATTTGGGAATAAGTTTTCAAAAATGTAACACTGCAGCTAAGGCATATCGGGTACAGGAGTTCCAGGATGCTATGGATGATATTAGAAGTATTGATTGGAGAGTAGCTGATTATCTTGAAAATGTTGTTGGCCATCATAGATGGACCAGATTACATTTCCCAGGAAACAGGTAAACCATCAATAACAATGTCTCATATTATTCTCATGTTATTCTGCTATCTGTTCCAAACTTCCTTCTCGGCGTTTCGAACATCTATTCAAATGTTTACTTTTTTCCTTGAAGATGTTCCAAACTTCCTTCCATTATTCTGAACTTTTGTTTTAATGTTAGGAACATCTTTTGAATTATTATAATAGTTGTTTTTAATAGGTTTGCAGTTATGACATCAAACATAGCTAAGTCCATTAATTCCATGTTGAAGGATCAAAGAGAATACCCCACTACTGCCCTCTTGAAAGATATAGGTAGGAACTTTGCAGAAAAATTCCACACGAGGGCTATGGAGTTAATCAACCACCCAAACTTATGTGTCCCAGATGTTGAAACTAAAATAAGGAAGAATAAAGAAGTGGGAGATAAGCTAGTTGTCTCCAGGAAGGGACCTTATGGTTTCGAAATCATTAGTCCAGGGTTTGAGACAGAAGTTAATCTATATAAGAGGACATGTATGTATAGGGAGTTTGATCTTGGTGAGTTACCTTGTAAACATGTTATGTAAGCGATTTAGAGGATTGCATAGTGAGGAATATGGAAGTAGAGTCTATGACTACACTTCTGGATATTACACAACACAAGCATACATCTTTGCCTATGTAGAGCCTGTCAATGCGGTACCTCCCGAAGAATCATGGGTAGTCCCTGCTGATGAGATAATTTATCCAGTGCCTCCGCCCCCAAAGCCGAACAAGCCAGGAAGGAGAAAGGTTGACCAAATTCGAGGTATTGGCGAACATCTTCCAAAGTGGAAAAAATAGATGTGGCAGCTGCTAGAAATATGGTCACAAAAGAACTACATGCCCCGTTGTCGCAGTGGAAATGAAGTTACAAGTCAGCCTACAAATTGAATTTTTGAATTGGACGCTTCGTCATACTTGTAATGTTTGAACAATTCCGTTCATTTCTTGTTATTTGAATTGTATAATAGAATTTTCATCTTACTTTTATAATTTATGTTGTGTACGTATTTACTTTACTCAAGTTTTATTTATGTTGTTCACATGTTTGCTTTACTGCAGTTTTAATATATGGTGTGCACATATTTGATCTTTAAGTTCGCAACACATTGAAGTCATTTAGGATATTAGAAAAGGATGTTCCAAACGACTGCTCAATATAATATCCTCCTTAATTTTTTGAAAAGTTAAGAAAATCTACCTTGTCGTTCGGAACATCTAAACCCCAAACCCCAAACCCTAAACCCTAAATCAAAACCCTAAACCCTAACCCTTACCTGGACAGTAAATTCATTCGAAACATCGAACGTGTGTTCCAACATGTTAGCTAAATGTTCGGAACTTCAACTGTGTGCTCCAACAGGTTAGATACATGTTCGGAATGTTGTTATTTATGTTCGTGTGATAAATGAAGTTAAGGATCACTATATATGACCAAACATACAAGTAGGAGAGAATAAATGAAGCTAAGGAACACTATATATGACCAAACATACAAGTAAAAGAGATAAATGAAGCTAAAGATCACTATATATGACCAAACATACAAGTAAGAGAGATAAATGAAGCTAAGGATCAATATATATGACCAAACATACAAGTAAGAGAGATAAATGAAGCTAAGGATCACTATATATGACCAAATATACAAGCTAGACTGAGAAATGAAGTTAAGGATCACTATATATGACCAAATATACAAGCTAGACTGACAAATGAAGTTTAGGATCACTATATATGACCAAATATACAAGCTAGACTGACAAATGAAGTTTAGGATCACTATATATGATTAAATATACAAGCTAAACTGAGAAATGAAGTTTAGGATCAATATATATGACCAAATAGTTAGAGTGATAAATGAAGTTAAGGATCACTATATATGACCAAATATACAAGTAAGAGTGATAAATGAAGTTAAAGATCACTATGTATGACCAAATATACAAGTAAGACTGATAAATAAAGTTAAGAATCACTATATAGTACCAAATATACAAGTAAAACTGATAAATGAAGTTAAGGATCACTATATGTGACCAAATATACAAGTTAGACTGATAAATGAAGTTAAGGATCACTATATATGACCAAATATAAGTTAGACTGATAAATGTTGGTGATCATCACTAGACATGACCAATTTTACAAGTAAGACTATTTATTGTATGTTCGGAACATATGTTTGTTGTTCTATCTTTTACTGAGTTGTTTCGAACATCTTAGTGATTTTTGTCGCATTTATGCAGTCGTTCAGAGCGCTCTTATTTATTTGTTACTATCTTCATCGTATAGTTTTAAAATTGTTCAGAACATATATATTGGTTTTAGAACTTTATTGGTTCGTGCGGAACGACTTGAGTTACAATCATAATTTACTTAACATAACAAGTGTTTTTGAAAATTCCTTGATCATTACGACATAAATCATAACAACTGCAAATAAATTGAACCTAAACTATGAACCAACACTTGATCCAAGTACAAAATATGAGAACAATTAGTATCACTATTAGCACGACCACAACACCCAACTTTCTGCGCCATAATCGTGTCTTTTTCCTCTCTTGTTCAACAATTTTCAACTTCTTCAGTAGACCCCATATTACTCTCTTCGCTTGATCTGGCATCTCTTCATCGTGGCATCTGAAGTAGTTGTAGCTCTTTCCTTACAAAAAAATAAATAAATAAATAAAAAATACAGGAGTTGAAGAACTTTCACACCATTAAATGTTTTACAAACCCTTAAACTAGGTCTAACCTGTCCATATTTGCACACATAAAACCTCTGTCCTGAGTTTGCTTGAGTCCACGATGTTTTTAACTTCGGATAATCTCTACATCGACAAAATGGTTCTACACTACCACTATTAACGGATCTACTAGACATTTAAATATAATTGTGAGATGCTGGATTTTTTATTTTTTTTTTGGTAATCTGGTTTGAATAATAATGAACGCTTATATATAATTGTGCTGGTGTTGGGTGGTATTTTTTATTACCATTGCTATATAACTGCTGTTCACTCACCTAACATACGTGTTGTTCACGAGGTTGTGCCAAGTCAGCAATATATGCTCGGAACATCCATATGGACTAGTTCCAAACGATGTGATGAAGTTCCAAACATAGTATGATACGGGTAAAGTACGGAAGCGAGAAAATAAGATAGAAACAAGACGAGGCTTGAACTGTCCTTCAAGGTAGTATCGAGGAACTAGTCTCGATACACCCCCCCGAATCGATGTCAAAAATCACCTATGCTATACGAACTGTCCTCAAGAGACACTTGGCTCTTGCAAAGGGTTTGGTCGGTTTTGGAATAAGGTTCAATTAGTTCTACCAATTGATTCAAGCCAAAAGTAAGGGTTTCATTCATTCAAGAGATCATATCTCAAATTGTTCTTCAATATTCAAAGCTAGGTAATGAAATAAAAGCCTAAGGAAGAATTTTATAGTCTTCATCTATGCATAATGAAAGGTCTAAAATACCCCAAAAGTGGGTTTAAACAAATAAGGCCACGCATGGCTATAGTTGGAAATACACGCCAAAAATAGAAGAATCTCGCAATGTTGTCACAGGGAGTAGGTGGTCCGCCCGCTCCCCTAGGCGGTCCACCTCTGCTGAGCTTCTAAGGGTCATGTTTTGTAGTAGGCGGTCCGCCTCTGTAAAGGGGAGGTCCGCCTCTTTGAAACACAGAGATTCCGCAATTTTATACTTAGCCAAATTTTTGCCATTTTTCAAGTAGGCGGTCCACCCACTTTTCCAAGCGGTGTGCCTCTTCTTGGGAGGTCTTGAGGTGGATCAAAGCGGTCTTGTGGTGCTTTTCCTTGGCCTTGAACGTCCCACCCTTTGTCGAATCTATGGAATGTGCCTTCAACTCTTCTCCAAAGTTGTTGGTCCTTGAGGGTTAGCGTCTTAGCTCGATTTGCTCTGCATTATCCTCTCCTTCTTGAGAAGATTTCGTCCTCGAAATCAAGGCGTTCTCTTCCATGGCATCATCATCTCCTTAGGGTGCCCAATGCTCTCCTCATTTGTCCTTCTTGAACGTCACTTTGACATAGGCTTCTTCCAAGTTCTTCCTTGCCTTAGCATGGAGCTTAGGACCTACAAGCAACGACCACCAAACACAAAACCTCCTACTACGAAAGTAGGTTAGTGCAAATAGTGTGAAAAATACACTCTTATGGTAGAACCAAGCATCAATAGCAATAACAAAGATCAAGTGTCCAAGGCGAACAACAAGTACTTGGTTTAATGAAGACATGCACTCAACACAAGAATGAGCAAATAGGTCATGGGAACATGGGAAATGTAAGATCAAGTTATTAAAATCCCTTTGATCCTTAAGCTCACGATCAACACTCCAAACCATCCTCAAAGTGTGTTCAACATGAGGGATGGAGTAAGTCAAATAGCCCAACCTACAACTAGCATCAATTACCCCACTCCCCTTCTTAAGAGCATACTTACTCACACCAAGAGTTTCCTTTTCACCTCCAAGTTCATCACCTAAGCAACCCTTTCTATAAGGCAAACTCTCAAGGAAGGTATTGATAATGGCTTCTTCTTTATTATAACCCCAACAACCAAAAGTAGGGTCACTCGAAGAGTCATCCACCTCACTCAAGGTCTCAAACAATGAATTGTCTAAGGAGTCAAATCTTTCACACTATGGAGGTTCTACCTTACTACTAACCCTAGTCCGATACAATTCACTACCACAAATGAAGATGCCTACAAATAATGGATTAGTAAAAACATGCATCTCAATTTCATGATCAAACAATGGCAAGGTATCAAGACTAGGTTCATCATCCACACTTGAGGAGTCATCATAGAAAACCTTGTCCAACTTATGCAATTTGGACTCCTCAAGGTCACTACCATCCTTACCATAACACATATATCCACCAAAGAGAAGTATATCAACAACGGTATGATCAATTATCTCATCTTTCCCTTTATCAAAAATTGGTGGTGACAATCCACTCACATCACTCCTCACGTCCTCTCCTTTTTCCTCTCTAGGATTGTCACCGGTCACTCCCTCACCTCTCTCTTTCTTTTGTCTTTCATGTTCAAGTACAATGGAATGAGACTCAAGATTGTCCTTATTTGGAGTAGAGTGACTTTCACTTTCAACTTGCAATGGCATGACAATAATATTGTTGGCTTCGGGCTCAAGTACCATAGGTGACTTAGCTTTAGTCGCTTCTCTTAACTCCCTCATACGTCTATAGTCTTCTCTTACTTGCCTCGGGGTCAAAGGCTTGAGCACATACTTCTTTCCTTCTTGCTTGACCGTATAAGAGTTTGTTCGGCTATCATGTACCAAATTCCTATCATATTGTCATGGCCTTCCAATTAAGATATGGCAAGCTTGCATCGGTACCACATCAAACATAATTTTATCCCGATAGTTCCCAATGCTAAACTCGATCAAGACTTGCTTCACCACTTTCAAATCTCCACACTCGCTCAACAATTGTAAACAATACAGGCTTGGATGCTTTAGAGTGGGCAATTTCAATTGGGAAATCAATGTTTGGCTCACTATGTTAGCACAACTTCTCGAATCAATAACCATTGAGCACACTTGCCTCATCACACGACATCTAGCATGGAAAAGATTCTCTCTTTGCACATTTTCTTTCTCCTCCCCAAAGAATATAGTACTCAAACTCCTCCTAACCAGTAAGAACAAGTTAGGATCTTCACCTTTCTCTATAGCCTCTTCACAAGAAACTATCTCATTCTCCTCATTCTCGGGCTCACTCTCTTGTTCATACACCAACCCATCATCCATAACAACTATGGTCTTTCGAGTAGGACAATCTCTAGCAAAATGACCATACCCCTTACACTTGTGGCATTGAATAGAAGAGGAAGTAGGAGTATTCAATGGAGTTTTAGAGTTACCTCCTACATTTGGTGTTGACTTCTCATAATTCTTCTTCATATCTCGACTTGCACTTGCACCACTTGTGTTTGGGCTCTTCCATTCTTTTTGTCTACTCACGGGAGTAGAAGTAGCACTCCTATAGCGGTTGGAATTATCTTCTTTGAGCCAGTTCTCGCTATCAACCGCGACTTCAAATAGTTCATGAGGAGAAGCATACCTTTGAAACTTAAATTGAGAGACTACCTCTCGGTTCAAACCATTTTTGAATCGAATGACGGCTTGATCATCTTCCTCTGCATCCATATCTAAGGCCATACGGACTTGTTCAAACTCATTGTAGTACTCTTCAACCGTTTTGTAGCCTTACTTCAACTCATAAATCCGTTTGAGTTGTTCTTGAGGATACTTGGGAGTCACATACTTTTCATCCATCACACGTTTTAATTCATCCCAAGTAAGGTTCATGATGTTTGGCATTTTATGCCTATATTTCCTTAATATTTCCGCATGTTTGAGCTTGTTTTGCACTCGTTTGATAGTTTATGAATGTGGTTTTACACTAATTTGATGTCGTGCGTGTGTAGGTTGTTACGCAATGGATTTGGAGCTTTTAGGAGCTTGATTGAGCAAGGAATGATTGGAAGTTGATTGAGGATTGGATTGAGCACACGAGAGCACGACACGAGCAAGATTTCGGACCAAGGAAAAAGGCAAAATGGCTGGGCGCTTTGGGGCACGCGGGGCGCCCGTTATAGCGCCCAGTGCCCCAGTTCTTTTACCCATGCGGGGCATGCTAAAAGCGCCCAAAGTTGGGCGTGTTCTGTCTTTCCAGCGCGTTCCGAGGCGCGGGGCGCCCGTTATAGCGCCCCTTGTGCGCGTTTTTACGTCCTATTTCGTCTAGGATTGGGTCTAACTTATTACTAGGTGTTTGTAAACTCTATAAATACTCTTTTACTTAGTTTTTCATGGGAGTTCAGACCTTTGGAGCAAGTTTTGGAGGAGAGGGGAGGAGCCCTAGATGTCTTCTACACAAGTTCTTTCTCTCTTTCTCTTATTCTTCTCTTTAATTCTATAGTTTGTTTGTTCTCGGGTTAGAGTAAATACATGAAGGTTGATGTTTGAAAGTTGATTTCTATATATTGATTTACCATTATGGATTGTTTATTCTTTCTTGATCATAATTGTTTGATTATTGAGGCCTGATAATTGAACACTATCTATGGTTTTTAGACTGAACTCGAAAGAGGGAATTTAACTACGCAATAAGAAAGAAAAGAACTAGTTTGTGAACCCGGGCATCGGGGAACCAATTTGTGAGTAGGATAGACATATACTTGCTCGCCTAGTTTAACTCATTACAGAATTCGTTAATGCGTGCACGTGATTCAACCCATAGACATATAGGGATTGGAGTAGCCTGCATAGACCGTGAAGAATCGAAAGGTTTTCATAGGGTACATTTAACCTGTAGTTAGCAATCTAGGAAATCAAGAAGTAGAATCAACTGGAAAACTCAACTGGATTGTTCGTAACTCTGACCCGGGACCGTCATCTTTTATTGATAACAACGTAGAATTTTCTCTGTTACTTGATTTCAATTACTTGTTTTTATTACTGCATTTAGTTAGTAAATTCTCAACCATTGGAAAAAGATCCCCGAATAGTTTTAGGAAACTGTTTGCTAGAATTCAGTCTGAATAGTCCTCGTGGGAACGATACTCTACTTATCACTTTATTACTTGTCGACCACGTATACTTGCGTGTGCGTTTGGGAGCAACAAGTTTTTGGCGCCGTTGCCGGGGACTAAATTGACTGTTTTCTTTTTGAACAATTTATTATTTTCTATTCAGGTTTAATTTTTTTTTAAATTTTTTTTTAGTTTATTATTTTATTACTAGTTTACATGGCATCTTTTAATGAAAGTGGGTTGAATGATGGTTGCTCAAATTTTGTTGATTCTTGTCTACTTTGTGGAGGACATCACTTTTTGGAAAATTGCCCGAGTCTTCCAACCCTGCGAGACTGGTTATGTGAATTTTCTACCACCTTTGATTGGAATTTTTGTAAATTGTGTGGTGGTCGGTGGAATGATTGTCCTGAGTGTCATGCTCCTTCCCCTAATAATTTTGGTGATGATTTTAATGATGTTTGTGAGTTTGACAGGAGTGATAAAGTGCAGGTTGTTAGCGAAACTTGGCTAATGGAGCAAGCCAAACTCTTAGAAGCTTATGGGGATTTCAGGAGTGAACTTACAAATATGACGAGGCAATCTATGGAAGAAAGGGTTGTGCTCAGGCAAGAGATCGACGAATTTGGCTTGACTATTCACGACTTGGAGGAGAATTTGAGTGATATGGTTGAGGTGTCTAATGCCCAATTATCAGTTGTCGTGAATAGTAGAATTGAGATAGAAGAGCTTAGAAGCCAATTTCAGGAGCAAAAAGTGGAATTCCTACCACTCGACCCAATAGTAGTTGATGATGCCAAGGTTGAGGAAATCACATTAGAGTCAAGTGAGGAAATAGAAAACATCATATTTGAGGACTCTAGTGTTTGTGCAAGTGAGGGTGTCAAAAGTGATGCAACTTTAGAATTGAAGCGCATTGGACCTCATTCCAATCATTTTTCAACATTGTGTTTGGATGGTGACATGAAAATTGATCCACCCGAGCCTATGAAGAACCCAAAGGAGGAGGAACAAGGTGCTTATATTCTAAAGTTTGTGATGCCGAGGAGACAAAACGACATCCCTCATGTAAAGGCCAAGAAGTGCAAAATGCGACATTGGTTACTTGGTCCTTTTGTATTTTTGCCACCACCCCAATACCATAGTCGTAAGCTTGAGGCAAAGTTGGGGATTCAATTCATTAGTTCAAGGTGGAGACAAAAGTGATGAAGTTGTCTTCGTCGTGCCGCGACGTTAAATCAAGCGCTTCTTGGGAGGCAACCCAATTTACTTGCTTTACTTTTATTTATTATTATTATTATTATTTTTATGGTTGTATATTACTTTGGGTGATTCTTTGGATTGCAGGTTCATGTAATGTCGAGGCTAAGTGTGGGGTGTCCTCACCCTTGCCCAATATTGATGACCTGATGAGGGAAGTCTGAGTACCTCATACTATATGGAAGCTTGGAGGATGCTAGCACCAAGGACTAGAATCTTCAGGGAAGTTTTCTTTACCTTGCACCTTCTTATTTTTAGCACTGAGGACAGTGCTTAGTTTAAGTGTGGGATGGGAAACTACCCTTTATTTAGTTTTGAGGTTAGGGATGCATGTACCGTAGGATTTTTCTTTTGTCACTTGACTTTATTTTGATTTATTTCTTGCTTTAATATATGAAGAAAAAAAAAATTAGAAAACCAATGAAAAATTCCAAAAAGATTTTCTTTTTTAGTCTTTATTAGTGGTACATGTCATCCACCCCGTGGTTTTTCTTATGGCCTCGGTTCTTTTCCACGGGGAGGCCTTTGAACCGGGTAGTATTTCTATTTTTAGGATTAGGATAGTTAGTTGTAGATGACCTTAGACGAAGGAAATAGGTAGAATGCTAGGTGCCTTTGAATTGTTTGATACCGGTGGAATTGAATTGATTGCATGTGCTATTTGTGGTGTCCTTGGGTTTTAATTTGATGCATGCCTAAATAAAAAACATGGAACAACCCCCTTGAGATGCTTGAGTCCGCTTGCTTGACTTGACTTGATTGTGAACCTTTGTGCATTAGTGCTTAATTTTCCACAAGCTGCATTCTAGATGCTTGATTGAGAGTTGTTGATGGAGCCATTTTGTGTGGACCATGTGCTATGTGTGTGTGAGGCATATTCTTGTTTACTCCATGTTGCATGTTAATGTCTAGAACTTGCCCCGTGTGTGTGCAAAGCGAAATCCTAGGTTTGCTCTAGTTGGGAAATGATACAAGGCCTTCTTTTGATTTGCCTACCCTTATATATATACCTTGAAAAAAATTGTTGTTGTGATTTCTTTGACCCTTTTTGTTGGCACCCACATCCCGAGCCTACCCATTTGTTCTAAATTGTCTCTTTTGGCCCTTTACCCCTTAAGCACTTTAGTTGATATTGTGTAGTTGATTGGAGTTATGGTTGGAAGTGGGAGGTTTTTGAGTGGAGCTAACGAAGGGGAATAATTGAAAATTTGTGAAGTAGTGAAAGGCATTGGCAAGGTTGGATGAAATTGAAATAAGAAAAGAAAAAAAAAAGAGCAAAGTTGAAAAAAAAATTGTGGAAAAAGAAATAAAGAGAAAAAGATATCCATTCCTTACTAGTGTGTGCTTAAAAGAAAAAATTGCTACTTGTTGAGAAGGTGTATGTGTAGAAGTTGTTGATTTGGGTGGCTTGATGAGATTGATGATTAATTTAAATTGTGATGTATTAAAGTGCTTAGGGAGGTAGTCACTATTACCATATGTATCCTACCCGCCCCTTAGCCTACATTCCGACCTTTTTAAAGTCCTAGTTAATCCCGATTGGAGTGAGCTTACATTAGTGGAGTCCTACACTATGGGCAAGCCTATGGTACATTGCGTGTGACGTGTGAGATTTTCATGAGAGTGAGTGAGTTCATTGGTTATTGCCCCATTCTATGCGTGATATTTATTGTTGTGTGGGATATTTGGGGGGCACTCTTTTGCTTCATATTGGTGAGGGCACATGGTTTGTATGAAATAGGTGAAGTTGGTGGCTTCTTGGTTGAGTAGATAGGTGTGATTTTGTGGGAGCATGGTTGCATTAAGTTGAGTTGTTCTTATATTTTTGATGTTGTTAGTTTGTTGGCATGTTGTGGATCCATAGTAGTCATGTGTGCATTGGTTCAATGGTCGGTATCAACCATAGTCAGAGGCAGACCTGTTTTACCTAGGTTGGGAAGTGAGATGTGACTTGCTCGAGGGCGAGCAAAGGTTCAAGTGTGGGGTGGTGATGTTTGGCATTTTATGCCTATATTTCCTTAATATTTCCGCATGTTTGAGCTTGTTTTGCACTCGTTTGATAGTTTATGAATGTGGTTTTACACTAATTTGATGTCGTGCGTGTGTAGGTTGTTACGCAATGGATTTGGAGCTTTTAGGAGCTTGATTGAGCAAGGAATAATTGGAAGTTGATTGAGGATTGGATTGAGCACACGAGAGCACGACACGAGCAAGATTTCGGACCAAGAAAAAAGGCAAAATGGCTGGGCGCTTTGGGGCACGCGGGCGCCCGTTATAGCGCCCAGTGCCCCAGTGCTTTTACCCACGCGGGGCATGCTAAAAGCGCCCAAAGTTGGGCGTGTTCTGTCTTTCCCAGCGCGTTCCGAGGCGCGGGGCGCCCGTTATAGCGCCCCTTGTGCGCGTTTTTACGTCCTATTTCGTCTAGGATTGGGTCTAACTTATTACTAGGTGTTTGTAAACTTTATAAATACTCTTTTACTTAGTTTTTCATGGGAGTTCAGACCTTTGGAGCAAGTTTTGGAGGAGAGGGGAGGAGCCCTAGATGTCTTCTACACAAGTTCTTTCTCTCTTTCTCTTATTCTTCTCTTTAATTCTATAGTTTGTTTGTTCTCGGGTTAGAGTAAATACATGAAGGTTGATGTTTGAAAGTTGATTTCTATATATTGATTTACCATTATGGATTGTTTATTCTTTCTTGATCATAATTGTTTGATTATTGAGGCCTGATAATTGAACACTATCTATGGTTTTTAGATTGAACTCGAAAGAGAGAATTTAATTACGCAATAAGAAAGAATAAAACTAGTTTGTGAACCCGGGCATCGGGGAACCAATTTGTGAGTAGGATAGACATATACTTGCTCGCCTAGTTTAACTCATTACAGAATTCGTTAATGCGTGCACGTGATTCAACCCATAGACATATAGGGATTGGAGTAGCCTGCATAGACCGTGAAGAATCGAAAGGTTTTCATGGGTACATTTAACCTGTAGTTAGCAATCTAGGAAATCAAGAATTAGAATCAACTGGAAAACTCAACTGGATTGTTCGTAACTCTAACCCGGGACCGTCATCTTTTATTGATAACAACGTAGAATTTGCTCTGTTACTTGATTTCAATTACTTGTTTTTATTACTGCATTTAGTTAGTAAATTCTCAACCATTGAAAAAAGATCCCTGAATAGTTTTAGGAAATTGTTTGCTAGAATTCAGTCTGAATAGTCCTCGTGGGAACGATACTCTACTTATCACTTTATTACTTGTCGACCACGTATACTTGCGTGTGCGTTTGGGAGCAACAGTTCACGGGCAAAATATTCCTTCTTCTTGACCTCTTGGCCGATTCCCACCAAGTGGAAGCAAAGGATTCAAAGGAAGAGATAGCATATGTGGCTTTCTTCTCATCGGTCACATCATTCGTGTCAAAGATCTTTTCCATCAACACCTTCCACTCAAGATACTTGACCGGATCACTACACCCTTTAATTGTAGGGATAGTGATCTTCAACTATTGAGATTATTCTTGTCACGACCCCTCGGTAAGGCTCCGGTATGCCTCCACAGTAATCACCATAAGAATCATAATCTCATCTCACATTCCTCCCACCATACTCCATTTGAGGTCCTCGACCTTGAGCTCTAGGCCTATTCACTTCCCGACCTCCATTCATTGCTCTCCTATTCGCATAGGGAGCATCTAAGTCATTATTTCCATGTTCCTCCTCTTCTTGAGCTACATCAACATGCTGAAGAGGTGCAACATTCCTACGGGGTCTAGGGAATGGAACATCTCCTTGGGGATTGCCCAAGTGGTGGGGAATGCCCACTTGTTGGGAAATTCCTAACACATGCTCTCTACGAGCAAGATCATCCTTTAGCCTTTATTGCTTAACCAATTCGGCAAATTGTTCGGCTCACACAGTTGAGCCTTTACTTGTGCCTTCACCGGGTTCAAGTGGGACACTCGGGGTCCTTCTTTCAAGACTTTCAAACCTCAAACTCATGCCTTCCGACTTGGTCATTATAGTAGCCAAGGTACTCTTAATGGTATCATCACTTTCACCGGCCATGGTACCTACAAATAAGCAAACGATTAGTGAAATAACCTCACACACACCCTCACTTAAATGTTACTCGGGTACACTTATTTAGTGGTGAGGGATTTATCACTCAAGCTTGAACCAAAGGTATCACGTAGTTGAACCATGTTCCTAATCAACAACCAAAAAATCCACAAGTCAAGCACTCTTCGGGACGAGTGGAGTTAATGGGACTCGATGGACGCTAGGCTCTTTAAGTGCGAACTTGAAACAAATGGTTCTATAAGTCTTCTTTGAATTCTACTCTCCACTAAGCACGGTTATCCTAAACGCTCAAATAACTAGTACTAATCAAGTAGGAATGTTACTCTAATAGTACTAGCCGAAAGTAACACAAGCCAACAAAACACAAAAACCTACGAATTTTCAACTACCCGGACACCCTATAGGAGTAGGCGCCCCGCCTCGGCAGGTGGGCGGTCCGCCTACCTGAATATCCAGAGAGCTGACACAAAAAGGGGCGGTCCGCCTCTTGGACTAGGCGCCCCACCTACTGTGTTTTTCAACACAGTCCAAAGTCGTGTTCTTGGTCTTTTGGCACCCAATTTTCCAATATTTTCAACAACTACAAACAATCCACAATGATTTATAACAACACCCAATCATTAACAAGTCCAAATCAAGAAATTTTAAGCAAATTCTAGGGTTTTCAAACTTTGGGGATTTTGATTTTCAAGTTTTGATTCTTAACTCCAAAACGTGTTTTGAGGGTACCCAATCAAGGGAAATACGATAACAAAAAATCTCTTATAGAAACATCAAAGGAATTATTATAACCAAGAAAATCTAGCAATTTTTTTTATTTTTCAACTTTTCTATTTATTTGTATTTTCATCTTTTTCAACAACAATAACAAGGATCTAAACTAGAAACTAACGTATGCACGGTGAAAAGGAACGAGGGTTTGTAGAAACAAATTCGGAGCCTTGCTCTGATACCAAGATGATACGGGTAAAGTACGAAAGTGAGAAAATAAGATAGAAACAAGACGAGGCTTGAACTATCCTTCAAGGTTGTATCGACGAACTAGTCTCGATACACCCCTGAATCGATGTCAAGAATCACCTATGCTATACGAACGGTCCTCAAGAGATACTTTGATGCAGTCCAAATTGAGGATGACTTTAAGAGCCGGGCTAAAGAGTTATCAGACCTTCATCAATCTTGGATGATAGCTTGGAGAAGATTCTTTGGAGAACATTTGTCCGGGTGTATGTTAGAAGCCTTGGGATTCGTCTATTAGCATTGGAGAAGGGCGTTCTAGAAGAATGCTTGGCGCGTGGTACTCGCGTGGCACGCGGCCTATATTTTCTAGACAATTCAGCCGCGTGGAGGGCTCGTTTATTGGCCTTAATACGCTGTATGTTTCAGCACTTTTTCATGCTTTTGCATAGCTAGACTTATTTATTTTATGGTGCTTATTTAGCCCTGCGTGGCTATTGACATTTAGCCCACTCGGTGGCTATTTCTTTACCTTTTAGGCGTGTCGGGCTCAGCTATATAAGCCTAACACTTAGTTTATTTTCAGCACCTTACTTCATCATTAGAAAGAAACGCAGCTTTTGCTAAACCTAGTTCATGTGGGAATTCTTGTTCTTTTTGTGTGGAATCGAATTGAACAACTTCCTTCTTCTTGATCATTCAACTTTCAATTCCTAGTTGTCTTGAGGGTTGTTGCTTAGTATAGGTCCTCTTTGGCTTCATCAAGAAGGTAAGTAGACTACTTCCTACTTGCAATTCTTGATAGATCAACGAGTGTCTTGCTTTTTATCCTTTAATTTCGTTCTTCGTTGTTAATCTTGCATCAGTTGGTATCAGAGCTTGGAAAGGGTTTGTTTCTACATCCCCAATCCTGTTCTTCGTGCCTAGAATTAGGTTTCTTAGTTCGTTTCTTGAAATTTTCGTTTTTGATTTAAAAAAAAAAGGAAAAACGTGGAAAAAAAACAAAAAGATCAGTCGTGTATTGTGTTTGGGACACCTAGGTTTCAAGAAAACTTTACTAAAGAAGAGATTTGTTTGAATCTTGAAGTTTGAAACGATTCTTGAAGAGTTTCTTGAAGATTCTTGGTGTGTTTCTTGATTTTCATCCGTTCTTGCTTTGATTCTTGATTTTTCTTGAAGGAGAATACTTGAAAACTTGTTGGAGTAATAGTGCAGCACCTCTTGAACCATTCTTGAGCTTAAAAAATGTGTTCTTGGCTAAAAACATAAGAATTCTTGAATAACAACTTGTTGTTCTTGAGTTTGGTTGAAAGAAATCGTTTTTGATCTTGAATCCTTAGCTTTTCCTACACGTTTTGATCTTGTTCTTTGCTGAAAATTGTGGTGTTAAGGAGGCTTGAAATCAGCTGCACATAGAGGAAAGAAGGAGGTAAACCTAAGCCTAATTCAAGAGGGAAACAAATCCCAATTCAAAGGGGAGAAGTTTACCCACTTTCCAAGTAAGGGAATTAGTTTTTCCTTAGGCTTTAGGAGGGTGTGTTGCACGTTTTTTGGGTGGAAAATCAGCAAGGAAAACGTGTGAAAAGTAGTTGGGAAAAGTGGTAAAAGTTCTCCAAATTTGAGTTGGAAAGCAAGGGAAAATAGGGAAAACTTAGCCTACTCAAAAAAGGGCTTGTCTTGTGCACCTATTTAAGGGTGTATAGTCAGATTTTTTTCTAGGATTTCCTTATTTCTTTGTGAACATCACTTCTAATTAGTAATTCTTAGGTAATTCTTCTACTTAAGTTAATTACTAATCCTTGAGCTTGTAGGACTTCGTGCTAAAACTCAGAATTTCCAACTTTCGTAGTTAATTCTTTGACTTCCCGTGCTCACTTTAAAAGCTGTCCGCCTCTTCTCATAGATTCACTCACCCCGAAGAGAACTAGTGAATTTGTGAACTTGAAGGGTCGTTGAGGAACTTGATCAATTTGAGGAAGCCATTTTGGACAAGTTTGTGAGATCCTACCTTAAATTTTGAGTGAACCCGAGTGTCATTCAAAAGTGAGGGAGCGGGTGAGGTATTTTACTAACCTTAACATGTTCTCTAGTCTTTGTTTTTGTACAGGTACATGGCTACTGAAGAAGACAAGGTTGTGCCCGAGATTACTTTAGCCGATCTCTTGGCTGAAATAAGGGCAATGAGCACACGAGTTGAGAATATTGAAAATTCAGCTAGTACTCAGAAGAATGCCGGGGAAAGAACTAGTGATGGTTCGACTGTGAAGCCTGAACAATTTGCTAAAATAGCTCGTCAACAACAGTTGATGGAAAGAGATGCTCGTAATTTGAGAATCTTGGGCAATCCCCAAGTACTTATGCCAAAACCGAGGTTCCACAAGTTGAAGGTGAATGTTTGTGGTTATAAGGGTTTCGATCTTGAGCTTGATGACTGGTGTGAAGTCACATTTATTTCACCTGAAGTTGTTGATCTTTTGCACTTAACATGGGTGAGACGAAGGTATCCATATCTCTATGATGGATATAAGGTTGAGTGGAAGGTCAAAATAGTAGTGTCACGAGGAGAATACCTTGAAACGGTTTTGTGTGATGTGTATCCTCTTCAAACATGTGACTTGTGTTTCGGGCAGCCATGGTTCTTATATCGCAATATTCCACATGTGCGAGATTGGATAAGGCATGTGGTGGACGATGAAGGATGGCCTCTAATGCCATTCCCGCTTACAAAGAAAAGTCCCACTAGTGCCTTTGCCTCTTTTATTCACGTAGAGAAGTGTAATAATCAAAAGGAAAAGTTTGGGGTGAATAATGTAGTTGGGCTGCCACCAAAGAGACAAGAGGATGTAGTTGAAAAAAATATGAGAGAAAAGAAAGAAGAAAAGAAAAGAGGGGAAGTTTTTCACTCTACCACTTGTAATTCTTCTTTTTCCTCTAGTTGTTTAAATTCTCTTGCAAGTACCATTGGAAACAAGCTTGGGAGTGAGCACCAATTATTGGAAGTGCAAGAAGAAGGCGTTTTAGGGGCTGCCCATGGTGATGTAGGGTCTGCCCGTGTTGGCTCTAAGCTTGAGGAAGAGAATGAAGGTAAACAAGGTCGATCTTGTGACCTTAAAGGTAAGTCTACTACACTCGATACTCTAGGAGCTAGTGAAGAGCAAGTCAATGATGTGAGTATGAGCAGTGGTAAGTCATGTTTGGACCTTGTGTCGTTGCTACCTTACAATAGACATTTAGATAAGATTTGTGATGATACACTAGTTGATCTTGAATGTGATCCCAAAATTAAAACTACTTGTGAATTTGATGTCATGAAAACTAGTGTTGACACTTGTGTTGAGCGTCTAGGTGTTAAAATTAATGCTTCTTGGGATGTTAATAATGGAAGAATGTGCGCTGTCCAAGAAGTAGAATTTAATAATCACTTGTTTGATCCTGGAATTGAAGGTGTAGAGTCTTTTTTGAGTTCTTTTGATGTCAAAATGAACCATGGTAATGAGACTGAATTATGTGATGAGTTTGGTACTTTTTATGTCAATGGTGATGTGAATTTAAGTGAGACCTTTCTTGTGAATCTATTCTTACGTGGAGATACTTGTTGTTTAGATAGTGAATTTGAATTTCTTAACATTCTTTCTTGTGATGGAAGTAACTCCTTGTTTGATAGTAGTTCACTTGGTAGAGGGCATTGTCATGCGAAGGAAAGTGTGAATCTTTGCTTAATCCCAGCTTCTTCTTTGTGTTGTCCAAATGATAGCTTTAAGCATGGTTGTAATTCTGATTTTAAAACTATGCTTATTAAAGTGGACACCATTGATGAAGTTACACTAGGGAACACTTTTCTTTACTATTTGTTTGCCTATGATGAGGGTTATAAGGGTGTTAGTAGTTCTTGTGAGAAGGGTGAAAATTCTGATTGTTACACATGTCTTGATGCTTTTGCTTACTCTAGGATAGAGGATGAGAAGTGTCATCATGCTTCTCTGGTATACTATTATTGTGATTGGATACATCCTTGTTCCTACAGCTTGTTTTTACAATATGAATTTCTTGAGACATGTGTCATGTTTGATTTGTTAACCTCGTTGGTTTTTGACCCGGGAATTGAGCTTAAAATTGGTCACTTGCTTGACTTAATGGCTTTGGAATGGGCTGGTAAGATGTTCCCGAGTTTTGGTTTGATATGTCATACTAGTGTTGTGTGTCACCTTGGAAAGTACTCCCTGTTTTTTGGGCAGTTTGGTTGCGCACTTGTGTCATCTCATGTGTGTGTTATTGTGGGGGTTATTTATCTATTGTCTAGTTGAGAGTTGGGAGTTATCTATACTCATTGTTGTCCATATTTTACAGGAAACTGATTCGAGGACGAATCCTCCCCAAGAGAGGGAGAATGATGTAGATGTAATCCATCGAGGAGAGAAGATAAATATCCATTGTTGCAGTGTTGATGATGGTATGATTTCGAGGACGAAATCTTTTCAAGAAGGGGAGGATGATGCAGTCCAAATTGAGGATGACTTTAATAGCCGGGCTAAAGAGTTATCAGACCTTCATCAATCTTGGATGATAGCTTGGAGAAGATTCTTTGGAGAACATTTGTCCGGGTGTATGTTAGAAGCCTTGGGATTCGTCTATTAGCATTGGAGAAGGGCGTTCTAGAAGAATGCTTGGCGCGTGGTACTCGCGTGGCACGCGGCCTATATTTTCTAGACAATTCAGCCGCGTGGAGGGCTCGTTTATTGGCCTTAATGCGTTGTATTTTTCAGCACTTTTTCATGCTTTTGCATAGCTAGACTTATTTATTTTATGGTGCTTATTTAGCCCTGCGTGGCTATTGACATTTAGCCCACTTGGTGGCTATTTCTTTACCTTTTAGGTGTGTCGGGCTCAGCTATATAAGCCTAACACTTAGTTTATTTTCAGCACCTTACTTCATCATTAGAAAGAAAACAGCTTTTGCTAAACCTAGTTCATGTGGGAATTCTTGTTCTTTTTGTGTGAAATCGAATTGAACAACTTCCTTCTTCTTGATCATTCAACTTTCAATTCCTAGTTGTCTTGAGGGTTGTTGCTTAGTATAGGTTCTCTTTGGCTTCATCAAGAAGGTAAGTAGACTAGTTCCTACTTGCAATTCTTGATAGATCAACGAGTGTCTTGCTTTTTATCCTTTAATTTCGTTCTTCGTTGTTAATCTTGCATCATACTTGGCTCTTGCAAAGGATTCGGTCGGGTTTGGAATGAGGTTCAATTAGTTCTACCAATTGATTCAAGCCAAAAGTAAGGGTTTCATTCATTCAAGAGATCATGTCTCAAATTGTTCTTCAATATTCAAAACTAGGTAATGAAATGAAAGCCTAAGGAAGAATTTTATAGTCTTCATCTATGCATAATGAAAGGTCTAAAATATCCCAAAAGTGGATTTAAACAAATAAGGTCATCGGGCTATAGTTGGAAATACACATCAAAAATAGAGGAATCTCCCAATGCTGTCATAGGGAGTAGGCGGTCCGCCCGCTACCCTATGCGGTCTGCCTCTGCTGAGCTTCTAAGGGCCATGCTGTGTAGTAGGCGGTCCGCCTCTTTGAGATACAGAGAGTCCACAATTTTATACTTAACCAAATTTTGGCCATTTTTCAAGTAGGCGGTCCACCCACTTTTCCAGGCGGTGCGCCTCTTCTTGGGAGGTCTTGAGGCAGCTCAAAATGGTCTTGTGGTGCTCTTCCTTGGCCTTGGACGTTCCACTCTTCGTCAAATCTATGGAATGTGCCTTCAACTCTTCTCCAAAGCTCAAGTCCTTGAGGGTTGGCGTGTCAGCTCGATTTGCCGCGAATCATAGTATTTAAAATTTGAAAAATATAGAACGGCTACAACAAATAGTCACCTCAAAATTTAAAAAATACACAGAAAGACTACTGGCTATAATACACTTAATAGCTACAACAGTCACTTCCAAACGAACGTTTCGGTTACCTCTATACTCCTATAAATACTCAATCAAACTATTTCAAAAACTATAAGAACTAAAACAACAATCAAAATTCAATACATAATAAAATGGCTCGTCGACCATCCACTTCAAGAGGAACAACCATTACAAGAAGAGGAGCAACCAATACAAGAGCAACCACTACAAGGGGAGCACACATACCAAGAGGAGAATCTACGACAAGATGAGCAGCCACTACAAGAGGAGCAAGAACAAGTGGAGCATCCACGTCAAAGCAAAATACTACTGCAGCACCAGATTCACCACAGCAAGAAGCGACTAATGATATTTTGGAATAACTTCGGGCTGAAGCGTGGGGTTGGTAGTTCAAATTTTAGGACTTCTTCCATGACTACAAAAGGGAAGTCAGAAAGATGAAGAAGGAAGTAAGGAGGGTAAAGAGCATGCTCAAAGGGATACTTGTTGATAAGGGTCTGCATTACCTTGACTACTACCCATCTCCATCAAGATAGCAACTTGAATGTTTATGCTATTTTGGGTTTATTTTGGATGTTAATATGAATGTTTATTAAGTAATTTCTTTGTTTGAATGCTAATTTAATTAGCATACTTTTGTAAAGCGCTGAATCTCTGAACAATCAAGAATATTTTAGCCTGGTTTTTGAAAATCAATGTATAAGTTTTAGCGTTTGGAACATCTGTTGTTATGTATATAACGATCATTTATGTTGATCCATTTCACTATGAGTTTTTGATGTTTGGAACATCAACTGTCATGCTTGGAATGACTTATAGTCGTTCTTGAACATATTTTACTTATTACTTTAAAATTATTTATTACGATGATTATTTTCATTTTGAATGCTGAACAATTGAAAAATATATATTATTTGAATGTTTGTTTGAATTCTTAACAATTGACAAATAACAAAAATGCACTGATAATAAAACATATAGGTATTCCATATTAACTGCTATTAAGTAATTAGTCATGCACTTCTTTCCAGCGAAACAAGAATGTTCTGAATGACTATCTCAAAATTTTAATGTGCACAACAGTTTTAAGGAACAGTTGTATCGTCATTTGAATAGTACACAATGATTACAAGTTCTATCAAAAGTCACTTCCAAACAGACTCATCGATATATTCTCATTTTACTCTTATAAATTCCCAAAACACAATCAAACCATTCCAAACAACTTCATCGAGTTCAGATTCAACAAATAACAAAAATCACACCAATTCAAAATGGCTCATCGACCAAGAACAAGAGGAGCATCAATAAGAGGGGCATCGAATTCAAGGCCTAGAACACCTTCATCGAGTTCAGGTTCAAATTCAAAAAATTTGAACGATGTCCTGGAGCAACTAAGGGTTGAAGTGTGGGGATGGAAATTCAAGTTTGAAGATTTCTTCCATGAATACAAGAGGGACATGAGAAGGGTGAAGAGAATAGTTAAAGGGTTATTACTTAATAGGAAAATTAATTACGTTCCATATTCCACACCACCAGGAACACCACCAGATCTACCACCACAAGCACTACTACATGCACCCTAAGTTTTATTGTTTATGTTTGTTTTAGTTGTAATTTTAAATGTTTATTATATTATTTCATTTTCATTTTGAATGCTGAAGTATTGAAAAGTCTATGATGTAAGTTTGTTTGAATTATAAACAATTATCATACCATTTTTGTCTCGATTCAATCTATGATCAATCGCGAATATGTTTGCATTTTCTGGAGAACATAAGTTGAGTAGTTTCCGAAGTTTGGAACATCAGTGGTATTATCAAGAGCGACTAGTTGTCATTCCAGAATGTCTATGTATAAATAAACTTAAATAAAAGTTGTAAATGTTTGGAACATCCTTTGTTATGCTAGGAACGACTACTAGTCGTTTTGGAACGTCAATGTGTAAATCTTTTAAAATTAAACAATATCTCTATCAGCATAATTAAACATAACAAAAACACACTGCAAATAGAACGTTGGTTATCCATATAAGCACATCAAAAGTTATTAGCCATGCACTACTTGGCTAACAAAATAAAATTTATCCATACCTAATTACATACCAAAATAAAATTTAAAAAGTTATCCAAATATTACATACCCAAATTAAGGTTTCATTTTACCGTCAAAGATACAAACGGCCAAACATTTCCTCCATTAGTCAGCCTCTTTATCACAAATTTTATCCATGGGGGTGTTTGTGAGTAAATGCTCAATGTACATCAACGAGTACACTCCACATGAAGTACCACTTAGATTTTTTTGAACAAACACTTCGTGGCATTCTCTCAAACCCCCCACATGTCTCCTTCCTTAACCTTGGGAGCCAAGTCTTCGAAGAGCTTTGAATTTCCGACATAGATCGGGAATAGGCAGAGAATGGGTTGCATTATTGGCAAGAACTTTTCATCATCATTAACCCCTAAATTGCAATTATACACCACAGTGTTCGCGTTCACCATGTCAAACTCCACCTTATCGTTGATGTTGTAGATGCTGATGATTCTCTTTGGACCAGGCCAACACCTACCCTTGAGTAGGGCAGCTTTCCATGTGCGTACTTGAGAAAATCATCGTCAAACTCATACGTCTTCAACAACAGATCCATCGAAAGACTATCTTTCTTTGCATCTTCTTCCATGTTAAAAATGCCATATCCAGAATGATATCATCCTGATCGTAATGATAGGGGTAATTCAGATGCCTTTCCCGCATCAGTGTCAGCACATCTTCAATATATTGTAGAACAAATAAGAGAGAAAAATAAATTGGGGTAAGTGAGTGTAAGAAAGGGCAGTTGTCCTAAACATCTCAAACCGATGTTCAGAACATAGGTCAGATGTTTATGAAATCTGTGAGAAGTTAGAAATATGTGAGTTGTTCTAAGCATATGTCAGATGTTCGGAACTCCAACAATATTTTCTGAGTAACAAAATAAAAATTTAAAAAATCAGTAAAAAAAAGAAAAAGAAAATTACAATGTCTTACAGCCACTCTGTCTTGTCCATAAGCAATTTGAAGTCTTTGTAAGTCATTGGAAATCCAAGAAAAATACTTTTTGTTCAGATTCTTCTTCTTTATAAATTCTTTTAGAGCATCCCTTTTTTTCAACTTTAATTTCTTGTAAATATCCACAGATAACCTCGGAGCAACTTCTTCCTGCTTCTTCTTCTCTTCTATGTGTGGTGATTTCAAAGCCTTTGCAGGTTTTATACTTCTTTGGCTCTTCAACTATTCAATCGTTGCCTGCATGGCCGCCATCTCCATCTCCATGCCTTTACACCAATCGTTGCAATCTTTGCAATTGCGACTGCTACATTATGAGATATCAAATCCATCACCACCAGAAAAAAATCACCTTTGGGCTTCTCAGAAGCGACAATCTTTTGCTCCATTGCTTCCCTCCACCCGCTTCATTCATCACATTTGCAGCCTCTGCAATTGGAGCTCTTCACAATGCCATTATATTTACCAGCACCATCAGGTTTCTTTCCCTCTTCAACTTCACATCCAACATTCACATCTTGCAAACCATCACTCCTCTCTTCAACTTTCTCCTCATCACATGCAAACATCCTCTCAATTTCTTCGTCCACATCTTTACTTGCTATCACTTCTCTTGGAGGGGTGGCAGATTGTTCTTGACAATACAAATTGTAGTGCCATCAACAAGAGCAATTCTTGTGGCATCCGCCAAGCTTTGACACAAAGGATCAACAAAGTCGTCCTCAAAGTCGTCAAATGGCACAATATTTTGAAAGAAATCCTGCTCCATCTCATCATCAGTAGAAATGAGGAAAGGGTGAATAACCTGTTAACATACCCCACAACAAAAATTAATGTCAAAAAAATTTTAAAATATTTTTGCAAGTTGTTTGGAACAAACTGACAAAGGAGCTTCGAACGTCTCAATGATTTTAAAACATCTACCAACGATGTTTCGAACTTCTACGAGTGAAGCAGTAGATCGACGAGAGATATTTCATCGTAAGATATTTCGAACATCTAAGAGAAATGTCTCAACAAAAACAAAGATGTTCCAAACATTATCATAAGATAAATAGAAAATGGAATACTTACAGGATACTCATGTTGGTCAAACATCCTATCATTGTCTCTCTCGGCCTTCTCAGTAAGCCAATTTAAAATTCTTGAAATTGTTTTTTATTTTGAAAGATCCTTTCGCCTCAAGTCAGGTATAGCTTCATGAGCGCGGGCCATAGATGCACAGGGAAAGCCATAAAGATTGTAGGTCTGACTTGCACTGGCTGCACGATCTTTCATTGGCTTTATCAGATAATCCACAGTTAATTCATAACTCATCCTACACCAAGGATGATGTTGGAATGCCTCAAGATCAGCTGCCAAGCACAACACCCATTCCTTTATTCCATATTTCGAATCCTTCGCACAAAAAACTGTATGAACAAACATACAAAGATTTAAATACTATTTCTGGGGTAATTTATTAGAGGAAATGCATTCAAGCAAGTCACCACCCGCCACAACCTTCTTTTTCAATGGCTTCTTTTTAATTTTTAACTTATTGAACTTCCTCTTGGTGGGTGAAGGCTCAGGTGACTCCTCCTCCTCCTCCTCCTTCTTCCCATTCCCCTTCTTCTTCTTCTTCTTCTTCTTCTTCTTCTTCTTCTTCTTCTTCTTCTCCTCCTCCTCCTCCTCCTTGACAAAATCAACAACCAACTTCCACAATTCCTTCCCATTCTCTTTCATTTCTGCTAAGTGCTCTTTCTGTGAATAAGCACCACAGTTTATCCATGTCATTAGTGCAAACTCAGATAGGCCAAAATGTATTGGAAATCCATTGTAGGTTATCCAAACCTCCATCTACTTCTTACAAAGAATCATTCGCAAGAGGAGGTTATGCACCAACTTGGTGCCAAACAGTGGATAATCCGGCAATTGAAATAAATGACCGAAATAACTATGAGAAAATCTATTTCTTATTTGAAATTTTTTTTAGAAGAGACTTGAACTGCATCATGCCCCTGGCCGACGAAGATCGAACAGTAATCTTCGATTGAAAATGCTTATTGTTGACCAGGTATGTGGAATATAGCTCCTCAGTATTCTTCCTCAAAAAAATATGACTAACATCTTCATACTGCATATAATTTTAGAATACAAAATGAATCAGAACGATATTAAATGACATTCTAGGAAAACAATAAAATATTTGGAACATAGTGATGAAGATGTTCTGAACGACTAACTTAACGTTTGGAACATCGTAGTTAGAATGTTCAGAACGACTCGATGAATTCTACCAGCTTTCATCTTGATGTTAGGAACATTAAAGAAGTCGTGTAGAACATTCACATTGATGTTCCGAACAATTCACGAGTTTCAATTAACTATCACCAAGTCTTCTTCCACCTTCAATCCAGATGTTCCTTCTGCTTCCTTCTCTTCACATGCTTCATTTTCAACATTCCCACTTGGATCCTTTGCAACATCACCACCTTTTACACGATCCCTCAAGAAGTTTCTTTTTAAAATTTCATCCTTAGCCTTTATTCTTCTTCTTTTAATGCTTTTTGGACTCTCCCCTGACTCTTCTTCTTCTTCTTCTTCTTCTTCTTCTTCTTCTTCTTCTTCTTCTCCTTTTTCTCTAGCATCCTCACCTCTACTTAAATCTTCACCTTCCTCATTTTTTTCACCTGCTTCCTTCTCAGCCCTCAAAAAGTCACTTTTTAAAAGTTTGCCAATAGCCCTCTCATCTGAATCCTCTCTTCTTTCACCCACATCTGCAGTATTCTCCAAAGTCTCCCCACCTCCACTTAAATCGTAACTTTGTATTGGGCTTTGGCTATCCTCTTATTGATCACCTGCTTCCCCTTTGTTTTGGAGACCTACTACTTCTCCTTGGCTGTCCTCACTCTCCACAACCAATTTTCTTCTCCTTGTATTTTTTCTTGGGCGTTTAGGAGTAGGTTCTAAATCTGTAGGACTACGTTCTGAATCTAGAGTACTAGGCCAAGGATCATTAGGAGTAGGATTCTTCTTCGGCTCATGAGTCTTTCTTTTAGAAATTGTCTTCTTGGGAGTCTTTGTAGGCTTTTCAACTTCATCTTTCTGTGTTAATGTTCTCGGTCGTAAATTTACCATTTTTCTGCAAAATAAAGGGATACAAAATTTAGTTACAGAAAATTATGAACGTCCAATGAGATGTTCTAAACCTCTTATGAATTGTTGTGGAACTATTTTAGGTGTTCGAAACATCAAACGGCGTCTAACTGCAATCACTTCTATTTGCAACTACATAAAGTAGCGTTGGTTCACACAAACGCAGAAATCATCAAAATTTGACCAACAAAAGTAAAAATTCAAAAAAATTTAGTGGAACAGCGAAAACCCACTTTTGTAGTTCGGAACTACTTTCCATGTTAAAACACATAATGTCATTTAATTTCCACACAATATTACACCTTTTGTTCAAAAACAAACACCTAAAGCAGCTTTAATCCCTGATGACGAAGAAATAAAAAAAACCCTAGGTTCCAGATTTACACGATAGTTTAAAAATAAAATAAAGACAGTGTTTACCTTTTATATTCAATACACTGTGAATATTTGTTGTTTTGAAGTCGGATTCCTTGAAAAACAACCGAAAAGTTGAGTGGATTTTGGGTAAGAATTCGTGCAAGTTGTGTGCGAGTTCTGAAGTGATAGGAGTTATGGGAAAATGAGAGAGAGAGAGAGAGAGAGAGAGAGAGAGAGAGAGAGAGAGAGAGAGAGAGAGAGAGAGAGAGAGAGAGAGAGAGAGAGAGAGAGAGAGAGAGAGGCGGGTGGGAGTTATGGTAGTTCCCAAGATTTGAAATGATTATTTTGTATGTTTAAGAATGGCCTTCAAGTTTTAAAAATGCTAATTTGGTCCCTAATTAGTCCTAATGACCTTTAGAATAAAAAGAAAAGGGGGAAAAAATGAGGCCTTGCCACACCAAAAATAACTTGAGAGGTTATGGAATGCCCATTTCCTCCGGACATATGCTACTTCCAAGCTGGAGTAACAAGTCAACTATGTCTTTTTTATGTTAATTTCATGTATCATTTTGGATTACAATATTTGACTTAGCAGATTTTTTGTTGAAAGTAATTACGTTATAAACGGTATAGAGAGAGATTGATATATTATTTCACTTCAAACTTATGTATAGAATAAACTGAATTAGCTTCTTATTTATAGAAGAAAAGAAGCAGCTGCAAAGCTTTTCAGGAAGCTGCTGGCAAGCTGTCTGAATGAGTTACTTGTAAGCTGTCTACTTGATTGCAAGCCTCTTCAAGCTACTGATAGACTTTCTAGAAGCTGCTGCAAGGCTTTTCATAGAGCTGCTTGTTAGCCGTCTGCTTGTAAGCTGGTTGTAAGCTACTAGTAGATCAAGCTTCTTCAGGAAGCTATGGAAGTAATGGACATGCACAATACAACGTATTCATAACACTCTGTAATAGCCCAAGCCCGCTAGTAATACTGTCCGCTTTAGGCCTAGGTTCGCACGACTTTAAAACGCGTCACTAGGGTCTAAGGCGTGCTTACTTAAATATCCAGGATCACTCATGTGTTATGCTGATGTGGGATACTTAATCCTCAGCTGGGGTGTCAGATACACCCCCACTTATGGACTCAACGTCCTTGCTGAGGTTTGCCCCGCGTACCCGGGATTTGCCTAGACTTAGCGCTGAACTATGACCCATATCGACAAGGCTGACACGGAGTGGCTCTGATACCATCTGTAATAGCCCAGTCCGCTAGTGATACTGTCCGCTTTGGGGGGACACTATCACTAGCGGGCTTGCGCTGTTACTGTTACACGCTCCCCCTTGGATATTCATTAATTGATAATGTGCCTCATTAAAACCTTACTAAGAAAAAACCTTGTGGGAAAAAAGTCTTAGTGAAGGAAAAAGAGTACACTTGTCTTGTAATACGCATTATCAGTTGCCTCATTAAAAACCTTACTAATAAAACCTATTGGGAAAAAACATGGTTAAGGGAAAAAGAGTACAACACGTATTTTGCTCTCCCTAATGGAAACCTCGATCTAAGCGTCTAAGTTTCTTCATTCCAATATTATATACTATCTTTTCAGAAGTTGCAGGCGGTAAAGATTTGGTGAAAAAGTCTGCCAGATTATTACATGAACATATTTGTTGCACGTCAATTTCACCATCCTTTTGGAGATCATGCGTGAAGAAGAACTTTGGTGAAATGTGCTTTTTTCTATTTCCTTTATTGAATCCTTCTTTCAACTGTGTTATGCATGAAGTGTTGTCTTCATATAAGATCGTGGTTAATTTGGTATCACACTTCAGACCACATCTTTCCCGAATAAAATGAATCAATGATCTCAACTATACACATTCTCTACTTGCTTCATCAATAGCTATTAACTCAGTATGATTTGGAGAAGTAGCAACCATTGATTGTTTTGCAGAACGTCATGATATGGCAGTACCTCCACATGTAAAAAGGTAACCAGTCTGAGATCGAGCCCTATGTGGGTCAGATAAATACCCTGCATCTGCATAACCAACAAGATCTGCACCATATTTTTTAGAATAAAATAAACCCATATCAACAGATCCCTTCATATATCGCAATACCTGTTTGATACCTTTCCAATGTTGTTGTGTAGGAGCAGAACTAAATCTTGCTAAAACATTAACAGAAAATGCTATATCAGGTCTTGTAGAATTAGCAAGATACATAAGTGCACCAACTGCACTTAGATATGGTACTTCAGGACCAAGGAGTTCCTAGTCCTTTTCTTGAGTTCGGAACGGATCTTTATCAACTTCAAGTGATCGAACAATCATTGGAGTACTTAATGGATGTGCTTTATCCATGTAAAATCGTTTCAAGACCTTTTATATATAGGAAGATTGATGAATAAAGATTTCGTCTACTAAATATTCAATTTGTAGACCAACACAATTTTTTGTTGTTCCGAGATCTTTCATCTCAAATTCTCTGTTAAATAATCAATTGCCTTTTAGAGCTCTTCTGGAGTTCCAGTGAGATTTATGTCATCAACATAAACAGCAAGTATAACAAACTGTGATGTTGTTTTCTTTATGAATATACATGTACATATGGCATCGTTTATATAACCTTTCTTTAGCAAATACTCACTAAGGCGATTATACCACATGCGCCCTAATTGTTTTAAATCGTACAAAGATCTTTGTAATCTGATTGAGTACATTTTTCGAGACTTTAAATTATGTGCTTCAGGCATTTTAAATCTTTCAGGGATTTTAATGTAAATTCCATTATCAATTGAGCCATATAGGTATGTTGTAACTACATCCATCAGGTGTATTTCAAGTTTTTCATGTACAGCCAAACTAACGAGATATCGAAATGTTATTCCATCCATAACAGATGAATATGTTTCTTCGTAATCGACACCAGGTCTTTGTGAGAATCCTTGTGCAATAAGGAGTGGTTTATATCTTATGATTTCACCTTTCTCATTTCGTTTACGCACAAAGAACTATTTAAATCCAACTGGTTTTACACCGTTATGTATATGGACTACAGGTAAAAAAATATCACGTTTGGCAAGTGAGCACAATTCTGCTTGAATTGCCTCTTGCCATTTTGGCCAATCACTTGTTTATCGACATTGTTGAATGGATTGAGGTTCAAAATAATCATTATCTTGCATAATATTAAGTGCAACACTATTTGCAAAAACATCATCCACCTCTATTTCTGATCGATTCAAATTTATTCCATCACCAGTGGAATTTATTAAATATTCCTTACTCACTTGAGCCTCAGGTTCATTGATTTATTCAGGAAACTCATGATTAATAAGATCTTGGTTCTCTTCAAGAGATTCTTTCATAATGTCATCTTGATCATTTATTATTTTTCGTTTTCTAGGATTTCGATCTTTGGAACCCAATGGTCTACCATGCTTCAGACGTGCTTTAGGTTCACTGGCTATGACACTACTATATGGTCCTACTGGGATATCCATCAAAATTGGCATATTCTCTGTAGGGATATGTGATTTAGTAATCCTTTTCTAATCAGTAAATGAATCAGGCATTTGATTAGTTATATTTTGCAAATGAACGATCTTCTGGACTTTATTTTCACATATGGGGGCACGTGGATCAAAGTGAGATAATAATGGAACTTTTCACACAATTCTCTATTTATTTCCTTATTCTCTCCCTCTAATTGTGGGAAAAATATTTCATCAAATCTACAATCTGCAAATCGAGCAGTGAATAAATCTCCCGTCAATGGCTCAAGGTAGCGAATAATAGAGGGTGACTCAAACTAAACATATATTTCTAGCCTTCTTTGGGGTCCCATCTTAGTGCGCTGTGGCAGTGCTACTAGCACATATACAACGCATCCAAAAATTCGTAGATGAGAAATATTTGGTTCATGACCAAAAACTAATTGTGACAGGGAGAATTCAAGATAATGTGTCGGTCTGAGATGAACAAGTGATACTGCATGTAAAATAGCATGACCCCAAGCAGTCGTGGGCAATTTTGTTTTCATAAGTAGCAGTCTTGCTATCAATTGCAGTCGTTTAATAAATGACTCTGCGAGGCCATTTTGAGTATGAACATAAGCTACAAGATGTTCAACTTTTATTCCGACTGATAAACAATGATCATTAAAAGCTTGGGATGAAAGTTCTGCAGCATTATCAAGGCGAATAGCTTTAATAGGATACTCAGGAAATTGTGCCCTTACTCGAATTATTTGTGAAAATAATTTCACAAACGCCAGGTTGTGAGATGATAGTAGACACACATGAGACCATCTTAAAGATCCATCAATTAGGACCATAAAGCATCTAAACAATCCACAAGGTGGATGAATAGGTCCACATATATCCCCATGGATTCGATCTAAAAACGTAGGGGATCAACCCCCACCTTTGTTGGAGATGGTCTAGTAATTAATTTGCCTTGATAGCAAGCAACACAAGAAAATTCATCACTTTTAAGGATCTTCAGGTTCTTAAGTGACTGCCCATTTGAATTTTCAATGATTCGTCTCATCATTATTGATCCAGGATGACCCAAACGATCATGCCAAAACACAAAATTATTTAAATCAGTAAACTTCTGGTTTACGACAGAGTGTGCTTCAACTGTACCAATCTTTGTACAATATAGGCCAGAAGATAAAATTGGAAACTTTTCTAAAAAATGTTTCTGGCCAGAGACATTTTTCGTAATACAAAGATATTCGTTATTTATTTAGTTTATTGTCTCAATATAATATCCATTTCGGCGGATATCTTTAAAACTTAACAAGTTTCTTCAGGACTTGGAAGAGAACAATGCATCATCAATAATAAGTTTTGTTTCCTTAAGCAGAAATATAGTTGCTCTTCCGGAGCCTTCAATTAAATTAGTATTACCAGAAATAGTAGAAACATTTGCCTTTCTCATTATCAAGTGTGAAAAATATTTCCGATCTTTAAATATGGCATGTGTTGTTGCACTATCAATTAAACAAATGTCTTCAGAACTGATCTTTGATCCAAATAAAGTTTGAGGGATATCCATGTATTCTTCAAAATAAAATAACATAGACAAAAACAGACATCATATAATGCACGCTTTATTATCAAAACAAAACTTTACTAGTATTACTACAATATTATTAAACATACAAACTATTACAAATGACATAACTTAAAATATATTTAAGTCTCTTTGGCTACAGATCCATCACCAATCAGATGATCTACTTTTCCTTCAGGGATCTCAAAGAAATCTGCTACGTCCAAATGCATGAAGTCAATATTATCTTCAGACATAAAGTTGGCTTCAGCATTATTTTCTTTCTTTTTCAGAGATGCTTGATAGAGATCAACTAGGTACTTTGGCGTACGACAGGTACGTGACCAGTGTCCTTTTTCTCCACAACGGTAGCAACAATTCTCTGAATTTTTAGTTTGCACCACTTCATGCTTTTTATCCTTCCTTTTCCACTGCTGGTGGTCAGGGGATTTTGGTGCATAACGATCATCATGATAGGAGTTTCTTCCTCGACCACGACCACGACTACGACTGGGGCCACGCCACTTTTCATCTTTTGATGGAAATTCGTCTCATTCACTTCTGGGAATGGAGCAGAACCAGTGGGTCGACTTTCATGATTTTTCATTATTAATCCGTTATGTTGTTCTGCAACAAGTAGATGTGAAATTAACTCAGAATATTTAATAAATTTCATCTCTCGATATTGCTGTTGTAGGAGCACATTCGAGGCATGAAAAGTGGAGAATGTTTTTTCAAGCATGTCACTATCAGTGATATTTTCTCCACATAATTTCAACTGAGAAATAATTCTAAACATAGCAGAAATTATACTCACTGATGGGTCAAAATCTTGTAGCCTTAGATAGATCCAGTCATAACGTGTTTGTGGATGAATGACCATCTTCAGGTGGTCATACCTGTCTTTTAAGCTATTCCACAGCATGAGTGGATCTTTAACCATGAGATATTCTATCTTTAAACCTTCATCAAGATGATGACGCAGGAATATCATTGCTTTAGCACGATTTTGATTAGCTGTTTGATTATTATTCTTGATGGTGTCTCCAAAATCCATCCCATCTAAATGGATTTCAGCATCTAAAACCCATGAAAAATAACCTTTGTCCGATATATCAAGGGCATTAAATTCAATCTTAGAAATATTTGCGATATATTCAGAAAGTAAAATCCTTACCTTATACTTTCTCCAGATAGCAGAGCCTCGTGCTGATAACGTGTTATGAAATAAAAGTTGTAAAGTAAATAAAACAGAGAAACTATATAGAGAGAGATTCATATATTATCACACTTCAAACTGATGTACAAAATAAACTGAATTAGTTTCCTATTTATAGAAGAAAAGAAGTAGCTGCAAAGCTTTTCAGGAAGCTGCTGGCAAGCTGTCTGCATGAGCTACTTGTAAGCCGTCTGCTTGATTGCAAGCCTCTTCAAGCTGCCGCAAGGCTTTCTAGAAGCTGCTGCAAGGCTTTTCATAGAGCTGCTTGTTAGATGTCTGCTTGTAAGCTACTTGTAGTAGATCAAGCTTCTTCAGGAAGCTATGGGAGTACTGGACATCCACAATACAACGTATTCATAACAAAAATTTAATTAACAGGTAGTTTACAAAAGTAATTGACAAATAAGTAAATCAATGCACCATTATATCATGACAAGAGTCAAAGGGACTTTCTTCTAGTTATTGAATCTTTTATTCGTTCATCACTTAATACTGTTTGGCTTTTCGAAATATATACATCAATATTTTGATCCATATGAATATTTTTTTGTAATAAAATCATTTTACACATGAGTTAACTCATATATGGAGTATTATAAAGTTATTTTATTCTATTTAAATTGGAAATGGTCATATGAGATCATTTTATAGTTTCAGAAAGAGAGAAGAGAAGAAAGAAAGATACTGCATAACGTTTACTCTTCTGAGGTGAAGTATACATGAGGCATTTATCTCAAGAATAGATCAAACTACTTCTCTAAAAGTTTCGTTTTTAGTTGTTGCAACTAATGCAGCTTTACTTTATTACCAACTTGAAAAAAGGCCTATTTTCCTTACCTTACTTCTAATATTTTATCTCTATTTTCTAGCCCCATCTCTTCTCTAAGAATAATGCTCTCTCCACCACAGCCAAGTATAGCAAATTATTAGAGGAACGAACTTTAAAAGTGGACCGAATTCTATCCGCTGTCCTGTTGTCTTTAAATTGTGAAAAGTTGAAGAATTATCAGTTTGTAAGCTGCTTAAATAAAATGAGCTATCACTTAAAACTTTACAACAAATTAGCTATTACTCAAACATCTAGAAATCTGAATTAAACTCATCAAAATTTCTGGAGTTTATTAGTTCAAAGTTCCAAAAAAATTTCCTAGAACTTTATATTTTAAGATTCCAAGATAATTTCTTGAGACTTTCACCTAAACCCTAGATTTAGTTCAAAGTCCCGGGAAAAAATATGTAACTATTTGTGTTTTACAATACACAAAAATTACTAAAAAGGTTCCCTATTTGCAAATCTTACCCAAAATATCACCCTTTACGCGAAATAGCAACCCCCCGCAAGTTTATACACTTTTGTAAACGTGCATGAAATTGTATAAATCTGTATAAATGTGTGTGCACAAATGAATAAATTTGTATAAACTTTCAGATTTCTCTAGTATTATGGATGTTTATACAAATTTTCAATTTTTTTTGGTATATTTTTTATTTATCTCTTTGCCTACACATTTATATATATATATATATATATATATAACTTTCAATTTTTATATATATATTTTTTTTGGGTATATTTTCATGTATAACTTATTTTCTTGGAGGAGATTTCTGTTTATAAACTTGTCCAAAGCAATGATATATAAAATATCAACAACATACTTCAGGGGAATAAGACACCAAATGAACATCGATAATTTTTTTCTCAAATTCTAAAGACATTTTTCTTAAATATAATTGTATAAATAAGTAGGAGTAGTATTTTTTTTATCTTATGTTCTAGCCAATACTTCTTTTTACAGGGTGATATTTCAACCTATTTTTTAAGGGATAAGTGATATAGATGTCTTAATTTAAGGGATTAGAAATCAGTTGTTATTTTAAGTCATTAGAACTCAAATACTTTTCAAATTGTTTTCTCTTCCATTTCTCTGGATTCTATCCTTCTCTTGCACAATTTATATTCTTTATTAACTCCATTCACTGCAAATTAATTATATATCATGGTTTCTTACCATCTCACTACTTTGTTTAGGATGATACCTAAATCAACATTTAGTTTGATATTGAGAAATGAAGACAACGATTTTGAGGACTTTACTCCCATTTTGGTAATAAAATTTCCCGAGCAAAAGATAAGGAAAAAATAATTATGTAGGTATAGATTATATAATTTTTATTCATTAATCATTAACAATGGTATGTATGTATTATTCACTACATATTTAGCATGCACCATTCACTATTTATTCATTAAGTATGCACTTGGTACGCATACATTATTAACTTTTTATTCATTAAGTACGCCTTTGATATGCGTACATTATTCATTGTGTATTTATTACGTATGCGCTTGGTATGCATAAATTATTCATTATATATTCATGACATATGCACTTTGTATGCATAGATTATTCACTTGGTATGCATACATTATAATTATCTGATAATACTCCCTTGTATGCACTTAGGATGCACCTGGTATGCCTATGTTGTTGGTATGCATGTTGTATGTACTCCATTAGTGTTTCTATCAAGATCTAACATTAGTAGAGAAAAAATGAAGTAAGGATAATACATATTTTTTACTTTCAAATCTTATATTAAGCAAAAATAGAGGGTAGTTGTTAGGATGTGCTTACCCATTTTAACCAGTACATCAGTAGCCCACTATTAAAATTGTCACGACCCAATTTCCAAGGGCTCGTGATGGCACCTAAACAACATTTGCCTAGGCGAACCAATGAAACAAGATGCGGAAAAGAACAATAATGTGAAAAGATCATAAATGGATATATAAATATAAAAGGGTGAAGTCCAAAAGAATATATCCACAAAAGAATTGGAGCATTCTAAGAGTGACTCAATAAAGTATGAATATACATCAAAGAAATCTGAGTCCTATCTCTAAGTGATTCCGGCGGTATGCCACCACGGTCTGTGTGGTCGGCTCACCTCAATCAAAAGTCTCAGAAGCCTCGTGAACCGCTAACATCCGGGCTGCTGACTGGATGAAGGACCTGCGCACGTAGCAGAGTAAGTTATGAGCCGAAGCCCAGTAAGATCACCGACAGGCCCGCTAAGGTACCCTTGCGGGACAAGTCGCTACATGCATCATAAGCAACAACATACTATAGTAATCATACAATAAAGTAGTGAAATCACAAATAGATGTAACACATTCCATACACACAAGTAGTAACCAGAAGTCTCAAGGATTATGCCCATCCAACGTAAGGCATAGGTCAACTCAGCGGCGGTTTGGAGGTCCAATCTCTACTCCCATGCCGACTAACCTAGACCTACGATGGACTAGCAACACCACTACTAAGTATCAACCATATACCGTGACCCGAAGTCACTATCACAATCATGAATAAGTAGACCAACAACCCGTAGTCGTTGGCTCATCTCAAATCTGTCTACGATCGCACCACACCCCCTGTCAAGTGCGTCGTATCTCAATAAATCAAGTGACCACACCACACCCCCTGTCAAGTGTGTCACATCTCAAAGATCAAGTGTCCACACCACACCCCCTGTCAAGTGTGACACATCTCATAGTATAGGCGACACCACACCCCCTGTCAAGTGTCCCTCTAACAGTATTAATATCCACGACATTAATAACAATAACAGAAATATTAATAACGATAATATTTCACAGTCACCGTAATCCAGGTTGGTTATGCTAGCTGAACGTAAGGCGAAGGTTAACCCGACCACAGTTTGGGGGTACAATCCCTACTCCCATGTCGTCCAACCCAAGGTTACGTATAGACAGCACTACCCAACCCGGCACGTGAACAAATCAAGTACCAATATCATACAAAAGCCGGCAAAATCCTCGGCAAGACATTTATCATGACATGCCGGCAACATCCTCGGCCATGTCCCAAGTTCTTGCTATCTAAGCATGGCGTAGCAAGCGTTACTACGATATAAATTTAAGCTACCTCGACGTAGCGTTTAGACCGGCACATACCTCGGTCGAGTCACAATCTCGCTATTTATAACAAACAATAATAGCAAGTAATTCACATCATTAATCCTAACCATTGTTAGGTATATATATGCGTACATGAAGCATACTAGCATGAAGGAAGAGTCCACAAGCACAATAGAGGTCAAGTCTCACTTACCTCGAAATTCGGGCTCAAATGTCGGGAAGAATCTCCTTTCCCGCTCGCCTTGTCCGCGAAGGACTCTTCACTAGGTCTATTAAGACAAGATATAGCACATATGAGTGCTCAATTATAGCTATTTAAGCCTATAGGCATCCTAGGGTAAAAATTACCAAAATGCCCCCGGGTAGGGCCGAGCCCTAAATTTACAAAATGTACTTTTCCGGACTCCCCACGCTCCCGTGAGTCCAAAAGTACACTTAGATTCCACATGCGAGCCTTGCTCGATGTCTTTCCCCAATTCCTAAGAATCTAGGGTTCTAACCCATTTCCAAGAATCAACCCTTTGATTCTTGTGTTAATCAACATAAAGATGGATTGAAAGGGCTTACTTTAAGTGTAAGTATGATTGGGTCTTCAAGAAATACCCAAAAATCGCCTCAAGAGCTCACCAAATGATTTTTATAAGTTATGAACCGAAATGGCCCGAAATGGCCTTTTTATAGCAGTTTTTGCCTCTGTGACAGCTTCTTTTGAAAAAATCATAACTTTTGATAGGAATGTCTAAATGACCTGAAACCGGTTCCATTAGAACCACAAATCAAAGGGCTACAACTTTCATGTTTTGCGTTTTTCCTAATTCCTTACGGATTGGCCGAAAAATCAGCTTTTATCCGGCTATTTGCGCCAAAACAGAACAGAAAAGTCGCACCAGATTTTCTACTGTTTTAGGGGCAAAACGGGACCCTACGAAGCTCGGAATGATCCCAAATTTTGCACACAAGCCATAAAATACTTGGGTGACATGCTCGTCAAGACGGAACTCAATTCGGACCTCCAGAACTCAAAAAGTGGGTCCCACGGCAAAGGTTCAATTTTCTACTTTCGTCAAAATAGCGAAATTTAACCAAACGACCTCGGAATCCAATTCCGAAAGTTGCTACAAGTCACAAATGACTATACGAACCTAACGGAACTTTCGGATCTCTCATCGGAGCTCATTTGCTCAAATCGAGCTCGGAAACCTCTTTTAACTCTTTTACACTTCCGAAACGGGGACTTTATCAAAAGTCTTATCAAACGAGGTCTGTTTTCAATTTTGAAGGTTGCTACATATCATAAATGACGAGACGGACCTAACGGTGCGCTCGGATTTTCCATCAGGGTTCGTTTACTCAAAACGACCTATCGAAACGGATCCTTTTCTCGAAAACCTATCAAACGAACTCCGTTTCGACTCAGATTTCACAGACGGGTCATAAATGACCTAACGGAGCTTTTGGGACTATCGACACGCAAATCGAGGTCCCGGATCCCGTAACGACTATTTGAGGGTCGTTACATTCTACCCCACTTAAAGTCTCGGCCGTCCTCGGACGAGCCTAAGTCTAAGGTAGGATCCACACACTAGCCACGGAGCTGGCACGGATTTCGAGGATCCCTCGGTACCACCCGAAATCAATAAAACTTAAAAATGCAAATTCAGGCTTAGAAAATACAAGGATTTCATACCGGAATCATCGAACAAGCGCGGATGCCTCTCACGCATCTCGGACTCAAGCTCCCAAGTGGCCTCGGCAATGGAGTGATGCCCCCACTGAACTCTCACAAGCGGGATCACCTTCGATCTCATCTTACGGACCTCTCTAGCCACAATAGCAATAGGCTCCTCCGAATAAGCTAAGTCGCCATCTACCTCCACGGAAGCCATATCGATCACATGAGACAGATCGTGAACATACTTCCGGAGCATGGACACATGGAACACCGGATGAACAGACAGAGAGGGAGGCAAAGCCAGTCTATAAGCAACGGCGCCAACGCGCTCCAATATCTCAAAAGACCCAATGAACCTAGGACTGAGCTTGCCTTTCTTCCCAAATCTCATAACACCCTTCATGGGCGACACTCTGAGGAATACCCGGTCCCCAACCATGAACTCAAGATCTCTCCGCCTCCGATCTGCATACGATATCTGCCAGCTCTGAGCCGTGCGGAGTCGATCCTGAATAACCCGGACCTTATCTAAGGTCTGCTGCACCAAATCGGGCCCCAACACCTGGACCTCACCAGACTCGAACCAACCGATAGGCGAGCGACATCTCCGACCATACAATGCCTCAAACGGAGCCATCTGGATAGAAGCCTGATAGCTATTATTATACGCAAACTCTGCTAGCGGCAAATGGCTATCCCAATGGCCTCCAAAATCAATAGCACACGCCCTCAACATATCCTCGAGGATCTGAATGGTCCGCTCAGACTGGCCATCAGTCTGCGGGTGAAATGCAGTGCTGAGATCGACCCGAGTACCCAGCTCTCTCTGAAAAGATCTCCAAAACTGAGCTGTGAACTGAGCACCTCGGTCAGAAATGATAGAAACAGGAGCACCATGCAATCTCACAATCTGCTCAATGAAGATACGAGCCAGACGCTCCGAGGTATAAGTAGTCCTCACTGGAATGAAGTGAGCCGACTTCGTCAGTCGATCAATTACTACCCACACCGAATCATGCTTACCCACGGTCAGCGGCAAACCAACTACGAAATCCATAGTGATCTGCTCCCACTTCCACTCGGGAATGGGCATAGACTGGGTCACCCCGGCTGGCCTCCGGTGCTCATACTTCACCTGCTGGCAATTCAAACACCGAGATACATAATCAGCAACATCCCTCTTCATCCCTTTCCACCACTACAGCTCTCGAAGATCATGATACATCTTCGCAGTACCCGGATGAATGGAATATCTCGAACTGTGAGCCTCTGCCAAAATCATCTGCCTCAGCTCCACAATGGCTGGAACACATACCCGGCCGTTAAGCCGCAAAGCACCATCATCACCAATCACGAACGAGGACACTCCCCCACTCAGGACCCTGTCCCGGAGATCTCTCAGATAAGGATCCTCGAACTGCCTTTCCCGAATCTGGGAAGCTAAAGACGACTGAGACCCCACATATGCAAGCACCCGGCCTGGAACAGAATCATCAAACCGAACCCCACTAATGGACAAAGCCTGCAACTCACGGGCCAACGGCCTCATATCAGCATCAAGATAGGCGAGGCTACCCGTGGACTTCCTACTCAAGGCATCGGCTACAACATTAGCCTTTCCGGGATGATACCGGATAGAAAGATCATAATCCTTCAGCAGCTCTAACCAGCGGCGCTGTCTCCCGTTCAAGTCCTTTTGAGTGAACAAGTACTGGAGACTCTTCTGATCGGTGAATATCTCACATGGCTCCCCATAAAGATAGTGCCTCCACAACTTCAGTGCAAACACGACAGCTAACAGCTCCAAATCATGGACAGGATAATTCTTCTCATGGACCTTCAGCTGTCTCGAGGCATAAGCTATCACCTTACCCTCCTGCATCAGAACGCTACCCAGGCCAACACCCGAAGCATCACAATATACGGTGAATCCCCCGGATCCACTAGGCAAGGCCAACACTGGCGCTGAAGTCAACAGAGTCTTAAGCTTCTGAAAGCTAGACTCACAGGCATCGGACCACAGGAAAGGAACATTCTTCTGGGTCAACTTCGTCAGAGGTGCTGAAATAGAAGAAAACCCCTCGACGAACCGCCGATAATAACCTGCCAAGCCTAAGAAACTCCGAATCTCTGTAGGAGAAGTAGGCCTAGGCCAACTCTGAACGGCCTCTATCTTCTTCGGATCAACACACACCCCATCCTTGGTCACCACGTGACCTAGGAAAGATACAGAACTGAGCCAAAATTCACACTTGGAGAATTTGGCATACAACTGCTGATCCCTCAGAGTCCGAAGAACAACTCTCAAATGCTGCTCATGCTCCTCCCTGCTCCTCGAATAAACCAAGATATCATCGATAAACACAATGACGAAGGAGTCAAGGTAGGCCTTGAACACTCTGTTCATCAGATCCATGAAAGCAGCTGGGGCATTCGTAAGCCCGAAAGACATCACCAGAAACTCATAGTGGCCATATCGGGTACGAAAAGCAGTCTTGGAAACGTCCTCGGACCGAATCCTCAACTGATGATACCCCGAACTCAAATCAATCTTCGAGAAGAAGGTAGCACCCTGAAGCTGATCAAACAAATCATCAATACGCGGCAAAGGATACCTATTCTTGATAGTAACCTTATTCAGCTGCCGGTAATCAATACACATCCGCATAGAGCCATCCTTCTTCTTCACAAATAATACCGGGGCACCCCATGGAGACACACTGGGCCTAATAAAGCCCTTATCGAGCAAATCCTGAATCTGCTCCTTCAGCTCCCTCAACTCAACAGGAGCCATACGATACGGGGGAATAGATTTAGGCTGAGTGCCTGGCAATAGATCAATGCAAAACTCTATCTCCCGCATAGGCGGCAAACCCGGCAAATCATCAAGAAACACATCCGGATACTCACAAACAACCGGAACTCTATCAAGGGATAACTCCTCTGCCCGGACATCCCGAACTGAAGCAATATATCCCTCGCACCCACTAGATATCATCCTCTGCGCCTCCAAGAAAGAAATGATCCTACTCTTCGGAGAAGGCCTGGAACCTCTCCATACAACCCGAGACTCACCCTCTGCCCCGATCGTCACGGACTTGGCATGGCAATCCAAAGTCGCATGACAGGAAGCTAGCCAATACATGCCCATAATGACATCGAAATCAGACATATCGAGCAGCATCAGGTCCACTAAGGACTCTACACCACATATGGAGATCATACACTGCCGATAACCCCTATCTACACATATAGAAGACCCGACAGGGGTGGCAACCATAAAGGGATCATCTAAGAAGACCAGATCCCTGCCCAAGCAAGGGGCAAATCCCGGCGACACATACGAATAGGTAGACCCCGGATCAATAAGAGCATAAGCATCGCGGCCACAGACAGAAATAATACCTGTGATGACATCATTGGATGCCTCAGCATCCTGACGAGTCATAGCATAGACCTGCGCCGAGCCTCCTGAACCCGGAGATCTCTGAGACTGCTGTCTAGGAGGAATCTGAGAAATGGGCTTGGCGGCCTGAGGACCAGATGGTACCATAGCTGCGGATCCCTGGCGACCTGATGAAACATAAGGGCAACTCCTGACATAGTGCTCTGGAGACCCACACTCAAAACATCCATCACCTCTACCTCCTCTACCGCTTCTACCACCTCTGCCATGACCACCTCCAGACGAACACCTCCCATGATGCCTCTGATGGCACCTCCCGCACTGCGGCGGACCAAACTGCGGAGAGCCACCCCGCCTCTGGGATGACTGAGGCCTCGGGGTCTCTGAAGAAAAATCCTGGGCAGGCAAAGCAGCAGCCTGGGGCCTAGACTGAGAACGGCCTTGATGACCCTGACCCCTCTGAGCGGATCCACTATACCCACCAGACTGACGCGATCTCTTGGCCGCCCTCTCCGCGTCAGCCCTGGCGAAGATATCCTCCATCCGCCGCGCCACATCAACTATCTCAAAATATGACTTGTTGCCCATATCAGGGGCAACAGCTACCTGCAAGCGGGGATGAAGACCCTCAACAAACCGGAGGACCTTGTCCCTCTCCTGAGCCACCATAGCCGGCGCAAACTGAGACAACCACAAGAACCTGGTGTCATACTCTGAAACAGACAGGTTTCCCTGCCTCAACCCCTCAAACTCGCGCCTCTGAGCATCGTGCTGACTCTGGGGCACGAACCTGCTAATGAACGTAGACACGAACTCAGCCCAAGATAAAGGAGGGAGGTCACTAGACCTCTGCCGCATCATGGAGACCCACCATGTCTCCGCATCTTCCGATAATCTGAAAGAAGCACACTGCACCCCTAAGGTGTCTCTAGTACCAAGAACTGTCAAAATCTTCTCACACTTCTGAATGTACCTCTGGGCAGTACATGTAGCTGAGGTACCGTCGAACTCTGGAGGCTGAAGCTTCATGAATGTCTCTATCCTCTTGGCAACCTCCTCAGTGCCCATAGGAGGAGTATAAATAACAGGACCTGCCTGAGGAGCAGAAGCAGAAGGCTGGGCAATATGATCAGGAGCAGCCTCAGAAGTAGGCGTGCTCATAACAGGTGTGGTCGGCTGAGGAGCCGAAACAGGAGCTGCAACATCATCTCTGACAGGGACCTGATGGCTAGACAAGGCCATCAGTCTCATATACTCCTCTGAAGAGATCACAACGGTGCCTGGCACAACAGCAGGTACAGGGGGAATAGATGCTGACAGAGTCGCTGCGGACACCGCAGGGATAGCTGTGTCCTGCCTAGTGGCTGACGGGCGACCTGCCCGAGTCTTCTTAGCAGCTGGCGGCTGCGTAGGTGCTGATGGCTCTCCCGCAGACGCGGGTGTAGAAGATGCAGCCCTCCTGGCTGAGGATGCTCGCGTCCTCGCCATCTGATACAATACACGAAAAAGGGTCAGCACCTATATAAGCTACTCAGCACGAATAGAGATGAAACGAAGGGAAAACATTTCCTAACATGCCCTTGTAGCCTCTCGCTCATAAGTATGGTCGACAACATACCCATAAGCAAGACTCTACTCAGACACTGCTCCAAGACTCCTAGGACTCGAATTAGAACCTAGGGCTCTGATACCAAATTGTCACGACCCAATTTTCAAGGGCTTGTGATGGCACCTAAACAACATTTGCCTAGGCGAACCAATGAAACAAGATGCGGAAAAGAACAATAATGTGAAAAGATCATAAATGGATATATAAATATAAAAGGGTGAAGTCCAAAAGAATATATCCACAAAAGAATTGGAGCATTCTAAGAGTGACTCAATAAAGTATGAATATACATCAAAGAAATCTGAGTCCTATCTCTAAGTGACTCCGGCGGTATGCCACCACGGTCTGTGTGGTCGGCTCACCTCAATCAAAAGTCTCAGAAGCCTCGGGAACCGCTAACGTCCGGGCTGCTGACTGGATGAAGGACCTGCGCACGTAGCAGAGTAAGTTATGAGCCGAAGCCCAGTAAGATCACCGACAGGCCCGCTAAGGTACCCTTGCGGGACAAGTCGCTACATGCATCATAAGCAACAACATACTATAGTAATCATACAATAAAGTAGTGAAATCACAAATAGATGTAACACATTCCATACACACAAGTAGTAACCAGAAGTCTCAAGGATTATGCCCATCCAACGTAAGGCATAGGTCAACTCAGCGGCGGTTTGGAGGTCCAATCTCTACTCCCGTGCCGACTAACCTAGACCTACGATGGACTAGCAACACCACTACTAAGTATCAACCGTATACCGTGACCCGAAGTCACTATCACAATCATGAATAAGTAGACCAACGACCCGTAGTCGTTGGCTCATCTCAAATCTGTCTACGATCGCACCACACCCCCTGTCAAGTGCGTCGTATCTCAATAAATCAAGTGACCACACCACACCCCCTGTCAAGTGTGTCACATCTCAAAGATCAAGTGTTCACACCACACCCCCTGTCAAGTGTGACACATCTCATAGTATAGGCGACACCACACCCCCTGTCAAGTGTCCCTCTAACAGTATTAATATCCACGACATTAATAACAATAACAGAAATAATAACAGAAATATTAATAACGATAATATTTCACAGTCACCGTAACCCAGGTTGGTTATGCTAGCTGAACGTAAGGCGAAGGTTAACCCGACCACAGTTTGGGGGTACAATCCCTACTCCCATGTCGTCCAACCCAAGGTTACGTATAGACAGCACTACCCAACCCGGCACGTGAACAAATCAAGTACCAATATCATACAAAAGCCGGCAAAATCCTCGGCAAGACATTTATCATGACATGCCGGCAACATCCTCGGCCATGTCCCAAGTTCTTGCTATCTAAGCATGGCGTAGCAAGCGTTACTACGATATAAATTTAAGCTACCTCGACGTAGCGTTTAGACCGGCACATACCTCGGTCGAGTCACAATCTCGCTATTTATAACAAACAATAATAGCAAGTAATTCACATCATTAATCCTAACCATTGTTAGGTATATATATGCGTACATGAAGCATACTAGCATGAAGGAAGAGTCCACAAGCACAATAGAGGTCAAGTCTCACTTACCTCGAAATTCGGGCTCAAATGCCGGGAAGAATCTCCTTTCCCGCTCGCCTTGTCCGCGAAGGACTCTCCACTAGGTCTATTAAGACAAGATATAGCACATATGAGTGCTCAATTATAGCTATTTAAGCCTATAGGCATCCTAGGGTAAAAATTACCAAAATGCCCCCGGGTAGGGCCGAGCCCTAAATTTAAAAAATGTACTTTTCCGGACTCCCCACGCTCCCGTGAGTCCAAAAGTACACTTAGATTCAACATGCGAGCCTTGCTCGATGTCTTTCCCCAATTCCTAAGAATCTAGGGTTCTAACCCATTTCCAAGAATCAACCCTTTGATTCTTGTGTTAATCAACATAAAGATGGATTGAAAGGGCTTACCTTAAGTGTAAGTATGATTGGGTCTTCAAGAAATACCCAAAAATCGCCTCAAGAGCTCACCAAATGATTTTTATAAGTTATGAACCGAAATGGCCCGAAATGGCCTTTTTATAGCAGTTTTTGCCTCTGTGACAGCTTCTTTTGAAAAAATCATAACTTTTGATAGGAATTTCCAAATGACCTGAAACTGGTTCCATTAGAACCACAAATCAAAGGTCTACAACTTTCATTTTTTGAGTGTTTCCTAATTCCTTACGGATTGGCCGAAAAATCAGCTTTTATCCGGCTGTTTGCGCCAAAACAGAACAGAAAAGTCGCACCAGATTTTCTACTGTTTTAGGGGCAAAACGGGATCCTACGAAGCTCGGAATGATCCCAAATTTTGTACACAAGCCATAAAATACTTGGGTGACATGCTCGTCAAGACGGAACTCAATTCGGACCTCCAGAACTCAAAAAGTGGATCCCACGGCAAAGGTTCAATTTTCGACTTTCGCCAAAATAGCGAAATTTAACCAAACGACCTCGGAATCCAATTTCGAAAGTTGCTACAAGTCACAAATGACTATACGAACCTAACGGAACTTTCGGATCTCTCATCGGAGCTCATTTGCTCAAATCGAGCTCGGAAACCTCTTTTAACTCTTTTACACTTCCGAAACGGGGACTTTATCAAAAGTCCTATCAAACGAGGTCCGTTTTCAAATTTGAAGGTTGCTACATATCATAAATGACGAGACGAACCTAACGGTGCGCTCGGATTTTCCATCGGGGTTCGTTTACTCAAAACGACCTATCGAAACCCCAAATTCCTTTCCGGAATTTCATAAAGGGATCCTTTTCTCGAAAATCTATCAAACGGACTTCGTTTCGACTCAGATTTCACAGACGGGTCATAAATGACCTAACGGAGCTTTGGGACTGTCGACACGCAAATCGAGGTCCCGGATCCCTTAACGACTATTTGAGGGTCGTTACAAAAATCCTATATTTTAGGTGACAAGCTCCTATCTTCATCTCTTTGTTTTTTACCTTAGGAAAAAAAATTGCTCGAATATGATATGTCTAACAAGACTGAATGTGCAATTTTAACCTGGCTACTTGTATATTTATTACTAACTTCAGTGAAATACAAAAACGTAACAATGTTGCCGGTGGAGGAGGGTGTCTGCCGGCGGCTCAGTGATAGGGGAGGAGGGGATTGGTAGCTAGGATTTTTTATTTTGAAGGAGTGCCTAATTTATAATTCAGGCAGTATGCTATGCATGTAAGAACAAAATAGGGAAAGTACCTAAAACAACATATATAAAAGTTGTATTTCTACTTTTACCTGTTAACGTAATTGAATAACAAAAATACCCCTTTCTTAAATTTTATACCATATTTAAGGATTTTAATTTCAATAGTACCACTTTTAGAGACTTTCCTAAATCTAAATTTTAGATATACTAAATATCTCTCTCCTAAAATGGTGTAGTTAAACTAAGTTCTTTTATCTCTAAACAAATGTTACTTATAGAGTTTCAAACCAATTGAGATTCTCTCTCATCCCAGCAGAATTTACTTCAGAGAAACCTCATTGCCATTAGACTTCTTTTCACCAATTTGCCTTTTCAATCCAATCATCGTTTTTTTCTTACCTTCCAGTACTAATCTTGTTGAGAATTTCTACTGTTCATCCAAAACTATGAAAGAAAGTCTGTTGATAAAAAAAGAAATTCTAGTGTTGGGAAAGTGGTTTATTTGCCTGAAGAAGTTTAAATGCAGATTTTTATCTACTATACTAAATTACTCTCTCTTTTTCTAATTAACCATCACATATCCCCTCCCAAGATTATCCGATGCCTCCGAGCCCTCCATCCCATCCCTCCACTCCCCCACCCCAAATTGTCCCATGATTACCCAATGAAACACCAGTATTTCAATGATATATTATATATCATATACCAATGTATAGTATATCGGAATGGTTTAATAAGAAAAACACACACACACACACACACACACACACACACACACCAACCCCTCCCCCACCCCCAAATTGTTCCTTGATTACTCGATGAAACACCAATATTCCAATGATATACTAGATATCATATACCAATATATAGTATATCAGAATGGTTTAGCAGGAAATTAATGTATTATGCTAATATTAAATTAAATGTGATGATAATATTAATTTTATACAAGTATATGTATAATGTATACCAGTTATATAGTATATTAAAATGTAAAGAGTATTATATTAAGATTATGACATATATATAACAGTGATATACCAATCTAAAATTCAGAAAATAATTTGAATTATAAGTAAAGTTGATTATAATGGAGAAGTAAAAGTTTAATCGTGAAGGAGCATGCTAGTGATAGAATAAGTAAGAAGTTTGGACATTTCCTACATATTCAGATTGGGGTTTTGGCGCATGAATTTATTATATGGTATATCTGTAATTTAATATGTGGTACTATTTGTAAGTGGTACTCAATGAAATTAAATTTTGTATATTAGGTAATTATGAAAATTCTCTAAAAATTATGGCTGCTGGTTGTAAATTTAGGTAGTGGACGGCATGTTTTTGAAAATTTCCCTTTAATTTGGTCTGGATCCTTAAATTTTCACTAGTCGGCATTGGTGGCGTCAATGTTTAAAATTTAACTCCGAAGGAAGAAGTGTTTACTTTTTCATTTTTATGGCGAACCATAAGGATCTACCAGGACAGTCCTAGTGATCCTCAAAGAGTGCTCCAAACTCTGGCGCCAAAGTTAGAAGTTACAAATGCTTCTTTGGGGTGGATTAAAGTTAAACACATAACTAAACTATCCTATTTATGTAAATATCGTTTAATGTTGGACTCAACGAATAGGTGTATGATGGGGCAAGAGCACAACTAGCTGCTTTTGCCATCACTATTCAACGTTCATCAACTACCCACCAGGGCTGAACTTGGACTTTGTCTGAGGTAACTTCAGACCTTCATGTTGGTGGTTCAAGTTCAGACATCGTGGTCTGAACTTAAATGGCTACCTTTGAAAGAATTTTACAAAGTGGCTGCTGATTAAATTGAACTGTGCTGATGCACTATGAATATTTTTTTAGGGAAGTTTACATAAATATCCATCTATCAACAAATATTTACTTTTAGTTGCCCATAATTTTTTCTATCCAAAAACTTAATACATAAATATATTCAAAATATTTAAAATATATTAAATATATATTCGAAATATATATTAAATATATCTCCAAAATACATAACATTAAATATATATTCGAAATATTTAAAATATATTTTAAAAAGGAAAAATCATTATGAAAAGAAAGAAACAACAAAAGGTGGACAAAATAGTAATTATTCTTTTCCAACGGTTATGTGGCGTAATTTTTCTTTTTTTTTTTATGTGTGTATACTTGTGAAAATTCTGCTGGGCAACCAAATTTACTCATGCTATTTATTTTTGGCTAGTTTTTAAAACTGTCGTGCATAGACCCACTACCATCGGGGCTAAAGTTATGTATTCAACTTAGCCCATGGTGAGTTCACTCAACTTTAAAAAAAATTGTTTGAGAATGAGCCAAAGTTAAATCAAAAGTGTGGAGTGTGGCTCAACTTCAAAACAATTCAAGCATTTGGATTGAAATGAAACGCAATAAAAAATAATAAAAAAAAAATTGCACAAAATTGACCCTTCTTGCGCCACCATCACTATGTTGATCCCATAAAAATTGTCTAAGAAAATCCCCCGTTAAGTAAAATTTCTTAGTGTTGCCAAAAGCAAGTTCCTGGCGATCGCCAAATGTTTCTAACTAGAAAGATCTGGTGATCGCCAGTTTTTCCTTATCGAATCCTTTTTGTAAGACTTTAAATTTTCAAAACTAGGCAGCCCACAATACAAAATTACAAATGAGGGGTCATATTTCATCCATAGCACCTCTTTATTTTTACATTACACAACATAGTACCCTTTTATTTTCAAAATTACATAACATAGCACCCATTTAAACTAAAAACCCTAGGAGCCACTCCCTCACCCTCCCCCATCACTGCCCCGCCACCAGCAACCGAGCTGCCACCGATGCCGCCGCCGACCGGCAGTGGCAGGTGGCCGGAAAATGAAAATTTCACTGGATCTCGCCGGATTTGCTTATTTTAATTGTGGATTTATTTAAATAATTATTTTTTGATAATTTTATACACCTAAATCTATCAAAATAATAAATTATACATGTAAATACATAGAAAAATGTGTATGCAAGAAGGAAAATACAAAAATATACACAAAAAATATAAGTTTTATACAAAACATCCATAAAAAGTGCACAAATTTGAAATTTAAATAATTTTATTCATTGTTCATACACACATATACAGTTTTATACAATTTTCAATGTATATAATCTGTTTTATACACTGTCAATACATACATATACAGATTTATACAGTTTTATACACGTTTACAGAATTGTATAAACTTGTATAAAAATGTATAAAAGTGTATAAACTCACAAAAATAATTTTAAACAGTGCCCTAAGCAGATTTTACACAAAAGCTTAACAAAAATCCAAGATCTATACAGTTTTATCCAAGAAAAACACTAGATCTAAACATTAAACAAAAGTTGTAACAAAAAACTAGTAGATCTCAACGAATTTTTATGAAAAAATTGAAGAAAAAGAAGAAACTTGATAAATAAACTCCTCACCGGAGTTTTGATCGGAATATACAACGAAAATTAATATTGTTATTCAAAAAGCAAAAAAAAAAAAAAAAAAAAAAACGAAAAGAAGAAGAAGAAGCAGCGACGGCGACGTTGATGACGGTGGTGGTGGCGGCGGCAGCTTGGAGGAGGGGGAGTGAAGGTGAGACAGTGGTGGGTGGGGGGCGGTGGTGATGTTGTTAGGGTGGAGAGAAGAGAGGAAAAATGGGTAAGAGAGTAACAGAAGAGAGGGGAAAATGGGGGCTAGGGTTTTTTTTCTTTAAAAAGGGGGTGCTATGGAGTGAAAGAAAAAAAAAAAAAAAAAAAAAAAGGAGGGGGTGCTATGTCATGTAAGATAGCAAAATATGGGTCTTTTTTGGTAATTTTCATGAGTGGGGTGTCTCTCAATGTAATTGTCCTTTTCAACTTCAGATCAAAAGAGGCCAAAGTTAGCATTATCTGCTTTGAATTTCAATGCTGATAGTTTGCAAAAAATTTCACCGCATGTCTTCCATAAGGAGTGGTTTTACAAAATTATCCGTTCTAAGGAATGTTTTAGCAAAATGCCCTTATTTAGTCCGGAAGCCAAGACTTCAAGGCAAAAATTTTGTAATTCTTGGCAATTGGCCATACTTTAAGGGCAAATGATGTTTTTCCAATACTTCAAGTTATATGGCGAGAATTCAGGGAAAATTGGAAGGGGCAAGTCTTAGCAATTGCCAAGACTTACGATGAAGTGCAGCAAGTGTTGCCTATTGCCAATATTTGCCGTTCAAGTATTGGCAAATCGAGCATGGGTCAATGACAAGTCTTGGCCGGCCAAATGCGTGAAGTATTGCCTATTGCCAATACTTGAAGGGATAAGTGTTGAAAAATAGAAAAATATAACGGCAAGTCTTGGCCCCGATTTTTTTTCATTAAATCTTAACGGGGGCATTTTTGCAAACCATCTGTTAGCACGGGCAAACAGGCAAATCATTGCTTCGCGTGTCATATTTTTGCAAATGAGCCAATAGTTTGAAATAGGCAATTTGGGTTGAAGTGGCCAGCCTTTTTAGAGTGAAATTTTGATGCGTAGCTATTTTTGGACGCGTTCAATGAGTTCTATCCATCGTTTCCAGATTAATTGAGAAATAGCCAAAAATTTGCGCGCACACTTACGCTCCATTAGCGTTGGAAAACACTCCATACTAGTCTCAGTATTTTATACTGGGACTTTGAACTAACATGTTCAAAGTCCCATTATTTTATACTGGGATTCATGTTCCTGAATCTTTATATATAAAGTCCCATAATAAAATATTGGGACTTTGAACTAATATGTTCAAAGTCCCAGTACGTTTGAACTAGTATTTTATACTGGGATTAGTGTTTAAGTGATCCCGGTATATTATACTGAGAGTTTGAACTAACATGTTTAAAATACTAGGATTTGTCCGGAGGTGGCTATTTCTCAGCGAATTTGTGCACGGTGGCTAGAGATCAATTAGCACATGACAAACAGGCCCCTACGCAATTTTTTTACGTTTTTAGAGGCACGCCCAAAAGTTGTTGAAATTGTAATGGCACAACCAGAACTGGCTATGCTTTCAGTTTCCGCCATATTGGTGGGCCTAGTTTTTGTTGGGGCTTAAAGATTTTTGATTGATGGAGTTAGTATCAAAACGTGACATTATTGGTGTCACATATATGTATTGATCGAGCTAACATGGGTGTTACAGGATCTTGTAAGGTAGGAAAATTGAGGAGGTACAGTTGTCCTTAGGACTCCTATCAGACCTATCAAGTGCTCTTCGATGTGTTAAACTGAAAGATGATGGATATCTACTATAACAGATTGATTTGCGCACTCACAACATAAATTTTCTTTGCATGTCAATGTTTCTGTAACTTAAAGCCAGATTGAATATAAGCTTGAACTTCTGACGGTAGCCTATATCAACTCAAATGTTCAATTGGACTGTGGCACACTTAAATTTGAACTTGTGACCTTATGCTTTGAATTATGGCTTATTAACCATTGAATTGTACCTCTGGATCATATGCATGAGTCATGACTCCTACACAAATTTTGGTCTCTTACTATCGGCATGAAACTTTTTTAGCACTTAAATGGTCCACAAATCGATTACGATTTATTCATATCTAGTTTTCTATACTTGATTGTTAGTTATACGTTAAATAAAGAAAAAAAAAACAAAGTTTTCCCAGATGCAAGCTTATAAAATCTGCGCAATATGATATGATATGATAGGTATTTCATGTTTGTCGGGTTGAATTTACAGCATTTGAAAGCAGCTTCTTCGAATACTTTTGTGGATGGGTTTTTTCATAGTGGGGTTGCAGTATCATTCAAGTTCATTATGCAGAGTTCACTTTTGTGTTTCATGGCGTGAGAGAGCTGAGGGCTCCATTCATTTAGCTTTATGTCAATCTTACCTTTATTTCAAGTGTTGGAATCTATTGTGAATTAGATTAGCCATCACCATTAATCATAGGAAGTTCACGCAAGAGGAAATCCCATCTAGCTCGTCTGATGTCTTCTTTATTTTTTCAAACTAGACATTCGGTTTCCGGAAACACATTGATTCGATTAATCCGAATTTGAAGAGTAAAAAATTCACACTATATTATTTTAGCACCGAGAAAGACTCAATTCTCAAAGCTCAAATTTAAAATATTTAGCTGAAGAAATCTTTATATTTTCACTACACTCTTCTATGGTCATTGTAATTTCACAATAACATGCTTATAGAGTCTTAGGTGGATAATATTTGTGGATATTGGAACTGCAACGAGAAAAATATCAGCTTGTCATCACTACATTATGCCATCTTTTGACTTTGACTTCTTCACCATCATTGATCATTCTGCAGGCAAACATAAAATTTTAAAAAGAGTAACCTTTTTGAGAATAATTAGAAAACGGGTATTAAACTAAAAAAAAAAAAAAACATAATTAGTTATATTTCTTTTATAACTCTGTCTTAGTTTACATAAAAAAGAGACATGTTTTAATAACCACAAAAACACATACTAATACGTTTAAGATTCTTCCTTCTTGAATGTTTTGTTTGGCCAAATAATATCACATAACATAAACTGGCAGAAAGTACAATACATCCATTAAGTGATGCTATTAACATAAGGGAGTAAGGGACCATTATTTGTGGTATCTCGAGGATCTTACATTTTAACTTTTCAAAGTGTCCTGGAGCCTGCAACTCTTGTTATATATATCAGGATGACAAAGTATTGTTTATTGAAGAGAAAGAAAGTGAAAAGAGGGAGAAAGATCACAAGGAACAAACAGATCATATCAAAATATACACTGTTATCAGTGTTGTCGGGTCCCTGCGTACCAATTAAGACGTAAAATCATTGCGAGCTTGCGACCCACTAGCGTATAGTAGTAATTTTGCTAGGCAAAGTAATTTCTTGGTGCCATAGTGTGTGATGATATTTCTTGGAGGTGACTATATAATATTGAATTATTAAAAAAAGAGTATATTATATTGGGACTGATGGATATTGGAGCTAATATCTAAAAGATTTTGCAATACTTTAAGGATTTATCTTATCCATTTTTAGGTATCGAAGTGGATGAATAACGCATCGGGACAACAATGACGGTTAATCTTAGCCTTTTTTGTTCCACAGAGTTTATAAAAATTGAAGTATGTTAAATTGAAAAGCAAAACCAACTTAGGTGCTTTTTATACCTATTCGATTGAACTACTGCCATGAAGATATTAAATTACTACTGTGAAGTTTTAAACTCAATAACACTATGCTTTGAATTGTTCATTTTAACCGACCGTGCTTTGATAAGCCCAATCACGTACTGAATAAGTTAACCAAACCTAAAACGGGTGGTTGTATTGGGTAAAAATCGGCTCGTTTCGGTCATGCAATCTGACAGCAACCAAACACTTAACGACAAGCCAGAGACCGAAGCAGATGAGTTGATCGCCGAAGGCAGGCACCGAGGTTGTCACCGAAGGTGAGCCGCAAGCTGAGCTTCGACGACAGTCACCTCGGTCAAGTAACAGGGCCCGGCCACCTAAGTCACCTATGTGCGCCTCGGTGAGTCACCCCGGTTCAAGCGACTTTGCAGCCCACTACTTTGCCCATTAACTCCACCCATAAATGCTCCAGACGTGGGTTCGCCATGGATAAGTAGTGGAGAACGTGGGGCAATACCTTGTAGCTATAAATAGCACTTCATTTTGCATTGTAGAGATCCGAAAAATACATACTGAAACTCTGCTCAAATTTGTACTCACTACAATATATTGAAATCAAGTTCTTTTGCATTTATGGTTACTTCTTGCACTTTTCTAGCTTTGATACGAAGTTTTGCTTATATTCTGACCCAAATTCGATTTGTGATCCTAAAACTGGTTTAGGCCCATACAAATTGGCGATGTCTATGAGGATATAAGCAGAAACGCTTTGTTCCAAAGTTCAACGTTCTTTTTCGTTAAAGCCTACAGTTTCTTCAACAACGTTATGACTGATAACAGTGATAATCTTCACGAACGGGCTGACGTTCAGTCGAACTAACAGTCCACATCTCCAATGACAACCGAAGCGTTCCAAGCTTTTGTTGTTAACGCACTAAAAGCTCTCCAAGATCGACAGGATAAGCAGATCAACATTAATGCTGAATTTTGCGCCTCGTTGGAAGCGAGGAACAACGCAGCACCGAATGGCATCCAGCGTTCGGCTCCAAGTGGAGGCATACCGACCTTCGTTCATGCGGGCGCGATAATAGGGGGACCTCACAACGGAGCCACGTCTGGGGGTTCGGGAAACGTACCAGGCGCAACGCCACACTTTGGGACGATTCCCACCGTGGCTGAAACAACGTCCTCGGTCGACGTTGAGAGGTTGACCAGGGAGATTGAAGCACGCGTCGAGGCGCGCGTTGAAGCCCGCATTGAGCACGCGTAGAAAAGCGCCTCGAGAGCGTACCTGGGATAACAAAAACCGAAGATGAGCTTGATATAGATCAATACAGGGAGTTGCCCTTCAAGCCCGAAGCGGCTCCAGCCCCAACTCCTAAGAATTTCAAGCTCATGTTTTTAAAGAAGTATGATGGGACCACCGATCCCAGAAAGCATGTAAGGGAGTACATGGCAATGGTAAAGAGCAATAACTTAACGGCGATAGAGCTCAAGTCAATGTTCTTAAAGAAGTTTGGCGAATCCTTGGAGAAAGGAGTGCTACGCCGGTACATGTTCTTACCAGCGGGGTCGATTTCCACCTTCAAGGAAATGTCCAACACCTTTGTTAAGGCACACACCGGTGCCCAAAAAATCCTCCAAAGGAAGGAGGACATATGCGAAGTTAAGCAACGGCCCAATGAACCACTTAAGGAGTTCCTTGAGCACTTTCACGCTGAGCGCATGGAACTGCCTCGGATGGATGATACTTTGGCCATCATGGAATTTGAAAAGGGTATCAATGTTCGCAATTCTGATGCCGCTGCTGAATTACGAAAGGAGCTGCAACAATACCAAGTTTTGACATGGGAAGATCTACACAAGCGGACTTACTCCAAGATCAGATTGGAGGAAGCTGAGTTCAAAAGCCGAGGTTACAATTATAAAAACCGAGGCGAATCCTCACACGCGCCGAGGCGTCGCGAGGAAATCTGAAGGAGAGGTATGAACCAGATACCTCTACAAGGCAGCCTGTCAGCCAAAGGCTAGGAAACTCCTTCGGGAATTCATTCACAAGCACGCACATAAGAAAACGGCTCGGAGGAAAGGTTCACTCCAACACGAACCAAAGAAATTCCTCAAGCCGAGCTTCGGCCTCGAAGAAGGAACTGCCCCAGATCCCTGACTACAATTTCAACATATCGACCTCGGAGCTGGTCAACGTAGTCAAGGGGACTGGGGATAAGAGTGCCCAAAGATATGAGAACTCCAGCGGATAGGAGAGATCATAATTTGCACTGTACGTTCCACGCGGATTATGGCCACCAAACCGAGGATTGAAAAGCACTGCGCCTCGAGGTGGCTCATTTGTTGAAGAAAATGGTGTTGGCCGAGTTCCTTACCAACAAAGGAAAGGACTACTCCAAGAACCGAGGTGATGGGCAACCACCTCGGGCTCCACCCCCAGAGAGAGTTGTGAATGTCATCACTGGGGGATCAGAGGTGAACAGAGTGAATTTCGCAGCGCGAAGAAATTCGCCAAATTATCGATCACCATGGAAAAAAAGACCCGAGTTGGCGGCTCGGGCAAAGAGATTGTATTTGATGACGACAATTGTGATGGGATGATGTTCCCTTATCACGATGCCTTGGTCATCATGTTAAGAATCGACGACTCAGACATCAAGCGAGTCTTGATCGACCCCGGCAGTTCGGTCAATATAATCAGCTATGGGGCCGTTAAGAAAATGTGGCTCAAAGGGGAAGTAGTCCCAAAGCAACGGTGTTGACCGTCTTTAATAACTCAACGGAAAAAACTTTGGGTGAAATTACACTCAAAACATTTGCTGAAGGAGTGAGCAAGGAAACACTGTTCCAAGTGCTGCCCGAGGACATGGCATACAATGTGACCCTCGGCAGGCCATGGATCCATTCCATGGAGGCTGTTCCTTCCACGCTGCATCAAGTGATCAAATTCCCTACACTTTGGGGAGGGGGGGGGGGGGGGTTCAATCAATTAAATAAGAGCAACGAGTAGCAAGGGAATGCTATTCGGCTGCGTTGAAAAGTGGAGTCGCCCCGACCGGGAAAAAATAATATCAACTACAGCAACCGGGGTCGAGCGAGGAGGACCTCCAAGGAGAAGTTGAAAAGATCCCGGTTTGAATTCAAGAGCCTCTGAAATAAAAAGCCGAGGGCTCTACCATTGAGGAATTGGAGTCTTTTGCACTATTGAAAGACTTTCCCGAAAGAAAGGTGTTTGTCGGCTCGGAGTTGGACCCAGAGTCGAAGAAAGCCATCATTGAAGTTTTAAAGTCCAACGACGATTGTTTTGCTTGGTCTCATTCAGACATGATTGGTATCGATCCGGAGATCATGACCCATAAACTGAATGTGGACCCAAAGTTCACCCCGGTGAAGCAAAAGAAGAGACCTCACGCCGGGGTTAAAAAAAGGCAATCGAAGATGAAACCACAAAGTTGCAAGAAAATGGTTTCATAAGGGAGGTGAAATACCCCGAATGGCTGGCTAATGTGGTTGTCGTACCAAAGAAGAATGGCAAATGGAGGATGTGTGTAGATTACACCGATTTGAACAAGGCTTGCCCCAAAGACTCATACCCATTGCCACAAATAGACAGGTTAATAGACTCCACAGCTGGATATAAACTATTAACCTTCTTGGATGCCTATTCGGGTTACAACCAGATCCTCATGGACCTGAAGGACGAAGAGAAAACCCCGTTCATCACTGACCGAGGCACCTTCTGCTATAAAGTGATGCCCTTCGGTCTGAAAAATGATGGGGCGACGTATCAAAGGTTGGTGTGTCGCATGTTCAAAGAGTATATTGTAAAGTCTATGGAGGTCTACATAGATGATATGCTCATCAAATCGGCTCGAATGGAAGATCATTTGAATCATTGAAGGGAAGCTTTCGCTGTTTTGAGGCAATATGGCATGAAGTTGAACCCTGAGAAGTGTGCCTTCGGTGTTGGGTCAGGCAAATTCTTGGGATTCATTGTCTCCGAACGAGGCATCGAAGCAAACCCCGAAAAGATTAAAGCTATCGAAGAAATTTCTGAAGAGTTGACCGGGGTGAAAGAAGTTCAGCACTTAACTGGCCGAATCGCTGCCTTGAGTCGTTTCATCTCAAGATCTTCGAAGCGATGCCACAAATTCTTCTCTGTTTTGAGGAAGAACAACCACTTCGAATGGACACCGGATCGTAACGAAGCGCAACGAAGCGCTGAGAGATTTGAAATGCTACTTGGCTAACGGTCGTTGCTCGCCAAGCCTAAGGATGGTGAAACATTGCTAGTTTACTTGGCTGTGTCCGAGGTGTCAGTCAGCGTGGTCCTGGCTCGGGAGGAGGATGGCAAGAAACAACCCATCTACTATGTGAGCAAGACACTCCTCGATGCCGAAACAAGGTACCCATATTTGGAAAAACTAGCACTAGCTTTAATTGTTACTACCCGAAAACTACGACCCTATTTTCAATGTCACCCAATAGCGGTAGTTTCAACTTTTCCCTTGAGAAGTATATTGCACAAACCGGAGTTATCGGGAAGGTTATCAAAATGGGCGGTAGAATTAAGCGAATATGACATCACCTATCAACCTCGAACAGCCATCAAATCCCAAGTTTTGGCTAACTTCGTAGCTGACTTTAGTGTTGGGATTCTGCCCGAAGCCGAAAAGGAGAACTCAATATCAAAAAGAATGGCTTCGGGGCTATGGATACTTCATACCGATGGGGCAACTAACTCTAAGGGTTCGGGGTTAGGCATAGTCTTGAAAGCACCCACCGGAGAGAAAATCAGGCATTCGGTTCGGTTAAAAAAAGTGACCAATAACGAGGCTGAATACGAAGCGGCTCTAGCTGGCTTGGAGTTGGCTAAGGAAATGGGGGTGGAGAGAATCGAGCTAAGGTGTGACTCTCAATTGGTGGTGAACCAAGTGCTTGGCGAATACACGGCTCGAGAGCCCAGAATGCAGCTATTCTTAGACCGAGCACAAAGGATCTTAGCACAATTCCGAGAGTAGCAAGTCAAGAAAATGCCTCGGGAGGAGAACACCGAGGCTGACGCCCTGGAAAATTTGGGTTCGGCAGTCGATGAAGCTCACTCGGGGACTGACTCAGTGGTTCGGTTGTTGTTCGCGCAAATGAGAGAGATGAAATTGCAGGTCAACTCAGTGGACAACAGATGGGATTGGCGAAGTAAGTTCATCTCTTACTTCGACTCGGGGGCTATTCCCCAGGACAAAAAGGAAGCCAAAAAGTTAAGGACCCAAGCTGCTTCATACCACTTGATCGAGGGTAATCTGTACAAAAGGTTATATTGCGGCCCGATGGCCAAGTGCTTGGGTCCCGATGAGGCTAGATATGTGATGGACGAGGTGCACGAAGGAGAGTGTGGCAGTCACTCGGGGGGAAGATCCTTGGTGCGCAAATTACTAAGAGCTGGGTATCATTGGCCCACCATCAGTGCAGATGCAAAGGCCTTCGTGCAGAAATGTGATAAGTGCCAACGCCACGCACGGATGATCCACCAACAGGCCGAGCCTCTGCATTCGGTGGTATCACCATGGCCTTTCATGAAGTGGGGGATGGATGTTGTTGGACCTTTACCGAAGGGAAAGGGTGGTATTCGCTTCATCCTCGTGTTAACCGATTACTTCACTAAATGGGTAGAAGCGAGAGCTCTTGCCGAAGTCAAACAAAAGAAGGTAATTGATTTCATCAAGAAAAACATCATCTACAGGTTCGGTGTTCCGAGGGAAATTGCCTGCGATAACGGTAAACAGTTCATGGGAGCAGCCATCACTGATTTCATCAAACAATGGGGAATCAGGAGAATTGCTTCGACCCCCTATCATCCAAGTGCCAATGGCCAAGCTGAATCTTCAAATAGAATTATAATCGAAAATCTCAAGAAGAGGCTCGATGAGAAAAAGGGTCCCTGGCCCGAGGAGTTGTCAGGTGTGTTGTGGGCCATGCGGACAACGAAGAAGAACAACACCTGTGAGACTCCTTTTTCACTTGCTTATGATATGGATTCCTTCATCCCCGTGGAAGTGGGCGAACCCTGTCTTCGGTACGCCCACACCACCGAAGATGCAAATCAACAGGCTATGCGCATAGATTTAGACATGTTCGAGGAGAAAAGAGAGCTAGCTTTGGTTTGGTTGGTCGCCCAAAAAGGGCAGATCGAAGCATACCTCAACAGGAAAGCCAAACTCAGAGACTTTAAAGTTGGCAACTATGTGCTAAAGGCCACAAACCAGTCAACGAAGGAAGAAAACGGGGAAAAGCTTATTCTGAATTGGGAAGGACCTTACAGAGTCAAAGCAATTGTCGGGAAAGGATCTTATCAAATTGAAGATCTGCAATGTTCCAATTTAAAGCGGTACTACTTCTAATCGAGGTAAATATCCCTTGCTCACTTTAAAATTTACCCACAGCCTCGAGCAGAACAACGCTCCTAAGGCTTCGGTCGAAATGTACTAACTTGCTCCTCGTTTCATTGCTTGACCTTTTTAGGAAGCAGATTAAACAATTTCCAGTGCCCGGGTCTTCATCAAGATTCACACCCAAATACTGGGGGGAGTAAAGGGCGAGTTGCAACCGAGGTCGAAAACACGCCTCCCAACCGAAGACCATCTATTTGACAACCGGGGACTGACACCCGAGGAATAGATTTAGTACATTATAATTTCGTCTGGTAGTGGCACATTGTTAATTTGTGTTTTTGTGTTTTTACCTAAGGTCCGCTTCGACTTGGCTCCTTGTAAAAGCCAATTTCGGCTTGTTAATATTATCAATGAAATGAGCTTCATTCCATAACTTGATGGGAGGTCATCGATGATAGCTTGAGCCTCTGCTGCTTTCACCTCGGCCTTCGGAATTTCCTCCTCCAAGTTGAGCTCGCTGGCGCAGCATCGTTTGAGCAGCTTCAACCGAAACTTAATGATGGCCCATTGCTTATCCATCTCAACCCTCTTGACCTTGATCTTAGCCCTATTTTTACGATCGGCGATTTCGTCTCGAAGAGCTTCGACCTTGGCCTCTTTAGCTGAAAGTTTAAAGTTCTCACCCTCCAACTTGTGGATGTGAAGCACATGCTTTCTCAGCTGATCATGATGTTTTTTGGCCATCTTCTCGGCCTTGCCATTTGCTTGAGTCAGCTCGGCACGTAAACTCGCAGCTTCAGCTTCTAGCCTTGAGCGCTCAGCTTGGAACTCAGCGTCGAGGGCATGAATTTTTGCTCGGAGGAAGCTTCAGCCTCGAGCAAATCGGACTGGGACTTGGCTAGATTAGCCCTCAATCCGGCTATTTGCGCCCTGAAGTTGTCCTTCTGCTTTTCCCAAGCTCGAGCCACACACTGAAACTCCTCGGCTCTCGCGGTCTCGAGCTCAATGGCTCTAAATGATAGGACAAATCCCTGGGAGAAAGTTTGTCAAAAATCAGCACGAAAGAACACCAAAAAAAAAAAGTGAATTTTAAATATTGAAGCTTACTCTGAGGGCATTGGCGGAGAGGGTAGTGAATAGCTGAGCTGGGGGGAATGGTTGCACCACTTTATCCTCTTCGGGGCCAAGCAGGGGCATGAGGCTCAGTATATCGCCTCGAGTGCCTGACAGCAAGTTTGAAGAAGTAGGCACCTCGAGCTTCCGAAAGGATCCAACCGAGGATGAAATCCTCGCAGGTTCAAATTGTGCACGAGCCGCTCCAGCTTCAACTCTCCCCTTGGTAGAATCAGCCCCCGCCTCTCCAACTTTGGCCTTGCCCTTGGCCTTAGGAACCATCGTCCTGGTATCCTGCTCCTGATCCTCAAGATCCACGACCTCAACTGCCCTTCGGGCCGCAAAGTCCTCGGCAGCCACATCATCAGGCTCATCGATCAGCCTTCGGTGCGGTTCCGCTGTGACTTCGGGCCCAGGAGAAGTTGCCACCTCGGTGCGAGGAGCCACAAAACGGGAGGGCTTCTTGGAAACTGCCCTGTTTCTCTTCACGCCTACGAAAGGTAACATGAAAGAATTTCAATAAATAAAAAGTGAAGGGAAGCGGGGATTAACAAGATGACTGAGAATGGTGCTCACCTTTGGAGGATCCTTGACCGAGGGCCCCCTTTGAAACTTTCGAACACTTTGCAGCCTTCAATTCCTTCAGATCGCCTGCCACCGAAGCCAGATCATCATCTGACTCGGTATCCTCATCATCCATCTTCTTCTTCCTCTTCTTCTTCTTCTTCTTCTTCTTCTTCTTCTTCTTCTTCTTCTTCTTCTTCTTCTTCTTCTTGCCTTTTTTCGTGTTGACGGCACGGTTCGGAAAACCTAGCACCAAGGAGAGAGGTCAATAAGCAAAGCAAAGCCCCAAAACAACACATCAGGTGAAAACAACATCACAAGGAATTTACCATGCCGTTTACACTGCCAACCAAATTTAGCAGCCATTTTCATCCACGTTCTCTCCGGGCGAGTGCGAGCCCCAGTCATGGCTTTTACCCATTCAGTCAACCCCTCGGGGGGTATGATGTCAACCTTGTTAGCTAAGAAATAACAATGAAACAGGGTTAGCGAGCATGAATGATCGCCGAGGATGAAATAAAGACGAGGGGACACTTACGTGTGTTGTTCCATCGCTCGGGGAAATCAGGCTCGGCGGATAAGACACAAGTCTCCAAAAGGACATAACGATAGCTCCAGCCCCGGTCACTATGGTCCTCACTCTTATGGAGGAGCGCGAATTTGCCTCAGTTGTTCAAGGCCACAACCCCGACCTTATGAAAGTATGGATAATAGAGGGAGATGAGATGCTGCAAGGTAAAATCGACCCCGGCTTTCTTGCTCAGCCAGTCCATACACTGAATGACTCTGCAGACGCCAGGGCCTAATTGGGCCAAGCACAAGTTGTAGGCTCGGCAGAAATCATCAATGATCTTATGTACCGGAAGGGAGAAGCCGAGGGTGAAGGGGTAAGTATAAGTGAAAGAAAGCCCCTCCACGTGGTGGCAAACTCTACTTGTTGGGTCGGGGATTACTACTCTCACATCGGGCCCAAACCTACACTCCCTCCGGACTCGCTCAATTTGGCTTGCGTTATGCGAGTCGGCATCGTGTTCACCGGTATGTTTCTATTCTTCTCCTCTTGATCAGCTGATTGAACTTGTAGCTTGAGGTCCTTGCTGTTGTCAAAGTGAGAAGGAATTATTTGGTGAGGCTCGAGCTCTTGCTCGAGGGGAATCAGCAGGCCCGAGGACCCTACCACGGTAGTATTCCCACCTTCACCCTCACCCACGGCGGCGTCGCCCTCGGCATCATCGCCTCCATCATCACCATATCTATGTATGACGTCACTAACGCCACCTACTACCATGGCTTCATCTAACATGACGTCACCTTCCTCTTCAATATCAACATCATCAGCCTCTACCGCCAAATCACGCCTGGCTCTCGCCTTACGGCGCATAGAGCCCCTAACACCAGATGTCACCTCTCCACCTTCCGCCGCAGCCGTTTGGATCGCCGATGCAGCGGCGACGGCGTCGCCGCTGGCAGTGGCCGTGACTGAGTGCGGGACTCTCACCCTTTCGCCTGAATCACTCGAATCTTGCTTAGATTGAGTGGTAGACATAGTTATAGTTTGAGTTTGGAGTTTTCTTAAAGATGGGAATCGATCAAAGAAAGTATGGAAAACTTTTTTTTTTCTTAACACTGTTGTTTGCAGAAGTTAAAAGTGAAAAGAAGAGTTTGGTGGGGAAGTATTTATAGGTATGGAAGAAGCAAGTGGTGAAGCATCGTCATTGTAACGTTGGAAGAAACAAAAAAAAAATGGCGTGACCGTTCGAAGAGCCAACAGATGGGTGACACGTGTCAGTAAGAAGTGACCTGAAGAGACGCGAACCCGTTGACAAAATTTGAAACGCTTGGATAAGATCAAGCCACGTCGCTTTCCCGCGGAATTTCACTCCACTCCTCGGTAACTTCGGTAAGTAACCGAAGAGTGGGGGGGACTATCTGTATTGGGTAAAAATCGGCTCGCGATGATTCGCCTCGGCCATGCAATCTGACAGCAACCAAGCACTTAACGACAAGCCAGAGACTGAAGCAGATGAGTGAATTGCCGAAGCCAGGCACTGAGGTTGTCACCGAAGGTGAGTCGCAAGCTGAGCTTTGACGACAGTCACCTCGGTCAAGTAACTAGGCCCGACCACCGAGGTCACCTATGTTTGCCTCGGTGAGTCCCCCCGGTTCAAGCGGCTTTGCAGCCCACTACTTCAGCCTACTACTTTCCCATTAACTCCACTCATAAATGCTCCAGACGTGGGATGGTCATGGATAAGTAGTGGAGAACGTGGGCCAATACCTTGTAGCTATAAATAGCATTTCATTTTACATTGTAGAGATTCGAAAAATACATACTGAAACTCTGGCCAAATTTGTACTCACTACAATATATTGAAATTAAGTTGTTCTTTTGTATTTACGCTTACTTCTTGCACTTTTCTAGCTTTGATACGAAATTTTATTTTTATTCTGACCCAAATTCAATTTGTGATTCTAAAATTGGTTTAGGCCCATAGAGTGGTTAATTCCCAATGTCAATGAGTTGGTACTACTAAGAGATCTCATATTCAATTGTAATGGATATATGAACTTATGTCATAACGTTGGTATTATCCTTGTTAGTAGCTTGTATTGTAAAATGTCAATTTGCTCAAATTTGTGTGGTGTAAACATTGTACATATTTTCTCCTGTATTAAAAAAGATTATCCTAGAAAATAATACGTGTATGTGGGGCATTCATTACTACCAAAGTTTATGGTAAAATGATAAATATTCATTAATCTTTAATTCGCCATTTTAAGTTTAAAAAACTAAAATGAAATCATATTCGGAAAAGGGTCAAATATGCCCTTAAGTTAATCGAAATTCAACAGATTTACCCTCCGTTACGAGTTCAGTTTGGCCATGCCCTTGACGTTATTAAAACTGGGGCAAAAATACCCTTCATTAGACGGAACATACAGAGAGGCATTAATCCAGCTGATTTGGCAAACACGTGGCCACGTGTGCGCCAACGTGGCCACGTGTGCGCCACTTTAATTTTTAACCCTCATTTTTTTGACCCAAACCCGATCTTCTTTAGCCAAAGAAGAGAAACATTTCCTCTTTAATGGAGATTTGAGAATCAAATTTAGGGTATTTTCTCCCCAATTAATTTATGTTTGATTCCTTAAGTCGAGTTTAGTTCAGACCATAATCTTTCTCTTTTCCAAAGATTTAGTTCAATATGTCAAGTTGTTCAAGTTCATATTGTGATTCATCGAGGAGGTGTCGATGTGGCTTAGTTGCTCGTCATTACACTGCTTTTACCACTGGGAATGCTGGTAGGCGCTTCGTCAAGTGCCCAAAACTTAAGGTTGGTATCCTAAAGATTGTAAAGTTTAGATTTTTAGATTGTACGGCTTTTTGTTTATGTTGTCGCTTTGATTATAAATGCAATTTTCCATCTTAACAGAATGAAGGATGTGGTTTTTGGGAATGGGAAGATGACCAACCTTCTAGAGTTGCTGATTTGATACTCGGATTGAAAAAAAATTTGGATGGTGTTAAGGAGGAAAGGGATACTTTGAAGAAGAAGGTGGCTTATTTGGAAGGTATTAGCAGCAATGGACCAATTGTTGATGATGGAACTGTTCGGAAGTTGAAAGAAAAGCTTGTTTTCCAGAAGATCATCATGTTTATGATGTTAGGTTGCATTGTTGGTTTGATTATTTCAATGGTGATGAAGTGAAGATGACCAGTGATTGATCGATGCTTATCTGTGTTAGCCAAATTATTTTAGTGTTTAGGTGATGAACTGTTTAATTTCTCTCTAATGGCGTTTAATTTTAGTGTTTAGATGTAGTCTTAATTTGATGTAATGAAGATGAATATCTATGTTAAAACTGATCTTAATTTGTTGTTCTTAATTTGATGCAATGAAATGGTTTTTGCAATCTATGTTGATTTATGTAGAAACAAGCCAAAAACAAACTTCAACATCATAACAATTGCATTTGTTCATAGAAATAGCAAAATAATCCTTAATTAGACTTAGTCAGATGCTACATAATCATAGACAACATCTGATTTTACAAACTAATATAAACCGAAACTTTAAAAATTAGCAGCCTAAAAATACTTAGAAATCGGTTGAAACATAATAAAATAGCTAAACATAGATTCGTAAGTAAAATAGCACTTCACATGTCCGGTGGAGAACCCGGTGGAATAGAGAAAATAGTGGGGTCAATATTCGCCTCAGCAAGTAATCCACGGAGCATACGCTTCATCCGTCGTATGTCCCTCCTATAGTCCTCAACAAATTGGACAAACCTGTTCTCTAGTCCAATAACTTGATTTTGCACATCGTTGATATACATAGGCAGTTGATCCATATCTGCACCTAGTGCTGCAATATCTTGACGAACATGTTCTATCTCTGTTGTTCTTGGCTCTCTACGATCAGTTGCAGGCGCCCTAGGATGTCGACTTCCTCTTCGAGGCATATTGTCCCTACTGTTGCTTGCTGCTTTGGGTACTGATTTTTGGTACTGCTTTGGTTACTGTTTTTTTGTGTATTTGGAAGACAAACATTCACTTATATATAGGCTAGGGATTGTGCCTCTTCACTTGCACTATGTGCCTATTCACACTATGTGCCTATTCAGTTCAAAAGGTTGCAATTGAAGAGGTGCATTCACAATTCACACCCCTTCAATTTTCGGCACATTCATACCATAACTGCTGCACTTTCACACACACCCATTTAATGACAGAAACAACAATTTAATGGCATAAAACAGATGTAGTAATAAACATTAACGGCAGTTACATTAATCCCATAAGCTAAAGCCAATAACCATCATATGCTAACTGCCAAAGCTGTTCAACAGCTAAGCAAACAAACCAAAAAAAAGCTGGCTATACATGCCAAGCTTAAACAGTGTTTCAGTCTGCTACCAACTTAAAGACCTAATTACTGAGAAAGTGTATCCAAAATACATGCCAAGTATGACACAAATATCCAAACACAAACTGAAATAAGCATCCCAATTTACATGCCAAATTCAGCAAAAACTAATAAGCCACATGCCAATATTTCAAGCCATAGAAAAGTCTTCATCTTGAAGTGCAGGTCCCCTCCTTGACCTCAATTTCTGTCTCTTCCTCAAAGCTGCAAGTACCATTTGATTAGATGTAACAGCTGCCTTACCCCTCCAAGTTACAGTATCTGGCTGAAATGGTAAATTGCTTGGTACTGCCACTCCTGTGTTTGGATCTCCAGAAAATTGTATCCTCCTCCTTCCAGTTGGTTCCCTGAACATCATCTTCCTTTCTGCAATTATAGTTTGGGTCTCAGAAAGAACCATTTGTCTCAGTTCTGGGTCTGAAGAAGAACCCACATCAGGACCATAACTAGAATACTGTGTAGCAGCTTCATAACCTTCATCCACACTCTGCATTTCCACATCCACATCTGATCCAGCAGCTGAGCTTTGTGTCACAGGTTGCCTTGAATTTGAAGCTTCAGGATTCACATTTTGACTTGAACTTGAAGCCTCTCCAACAGGCTACACATGTATAAAATTCAAGTCAGTCCAATGTAATAACAACTAGTAATAATTGAAAGTTTAAAACATTACCTTGTGACAACCCTTCCTATTGTGGTTTGGTTCACCACAGTTACTGCAGAACATGATAGTTCCTTCCTTGATGCAACCCATGGTCCTTTTCTCAATCTTGCCTCATCTGGTTCCCTTGCTCTCTTAGTCTTTGGCCTGCCCACAGTCCTTGACACTTCTGGAGGTTCCATAGCTTGAGAAGGATCAACTCTCCAGAATTTTTTCCCTCTAACAGGCTGCATTTTGTGCTTGTATGTCAGTGCATATGCCTCCCTACTAAGCCACCAATGCATTTGTGCCACAGGGTCTTGCTTCTTGTGTAGAAAAGCTTTTATAGCATGGGGACAGGGTATACCAGACAGATCCCACACCCTACATGTGCATTTTTTCATTTCAAGGCATACAGTATGCCTGTCATCACCTTCTGTCACTTCATAACCATTATCACCATTGAATTCAACTTTGCAATGGTGAGCAATTGCCCTATAGTCATTGTACAACCTCATACAGTAGGGACTGAACTCACCATCCCATGTCCTCATCTTATCTTCATTAGTTGCCAGTAGCTTCATAACCTTTACCCTTATCTCTTCCAGCATGTTGATGATAGGCATATACCTTGCATCCAGAATCTAGGCATTAAATGACTCAGTGAAATTGTTGTCAACCATCATATTTTTGCATGTTGTATCAAAATATGCCCTGCACCAAGCTTGGACAGGCCACTTTTGTAAGTCAGTTGCAGCTTTAGCATTCAGTTCACCCAGCTTTTCTAGTTGGTCTTTGAAATCCTCTTCATAAGTACTCCAAGAACACCACCACATGTACTTCTTCATTTCACCACTCCTCCATCTTTTACTCCAATTGGCTTCAATGTGCCTCATACAGAATCTGTGATGAGCTTCAGGAAGCACCACTCTCACAGCCTCCAACAGTCCCTATGAGATAGAGCAACATCAAAATAAGTTAATAAAAAGTTGAACAATTAAAAGGATTATAAGGAATGTAAAAATAAAAGCAGAAACAGCACCTTTTGCATGTCTGATATGAATGTCACTCCCTTTCCACTACTCAGCTCCAATGACAGCCTCAAATGTTCAATAAACCAAGTCCAGGTCCTTGTTGTTTCCCTGTCTACTACTGCCCATGCAAGAGGGTAAAACTGTTGCATAGAATCTTGTCCCACTGCAACCAACAAACAACCTCTATATCTACCCCTCAGAAAAGTACCATTTAAACCAATCAGTGGTCTCAACCCTGCCTTCCAACCCTGCTTCAGTGCCTGGAAGCAAATGTACATTCTCAGGAACTTCCTTTTACCTTCCTCAAGAGCATCCTTTGAAATATTAATGTACACATCACTTCCAGGATTGGTCTGCTTTAGTTCTTGGCCATAAGCATGCAATTTCCTATAGTCATCAAGATAACTGCCTTCCAGCTTCTGTAAAGCTAAGTTCTTAGCTCTTTTCAGCTTTGAACCATCCACATTTAGATTGAGAGTAGACTCCAGATGGCTTTTCATCTCCTTTATCCTGTACTTGGGCTCTTTTTGCACCTTACCCTTAAAGTAGTAGGCTAAAGTAGTGGCATCTGCCCTGGGGTTCTTATAGCAAGGAAAACATTTGTGCTCTGGTTCCAGTGTTTTAATTGCAAAACCAGAATCTCTCCCATCCTTAGAGATTAAACACACAAATGGACAGCCATCTTCACATTTGTACCTAACCCTAGTCCTATCACTTTTCAAGACCTTGAGACCATAGCCATTAGCCACAGCATACAGATTCACAACCTTTCTAGCTTCTTGAATATCCTTAAAGGTTATACCCTTTTCCAATTCTTTAAACCCGTCTAATTTGTCATTGATAACCCTTTTCTTCTGTTTTTTATAAGTTTCAAGTTCTTTAGGATCATACTTATTGTCATCAGAGTTCTCATCATCACCTTCCCATTCACCAAGACCAAGTTCACATTCAGAAGCTACATCAACATCTACAGAGAATGACTCTGTATGATGTGTAATGTTTTGGGCAAAAACCCTCAAGTCAGTTGAGTCTACAGCAAAGAAATTTATTACATTGAACTTTTTAGTGAATAAACATCCAAGACTCCTCATACCATCATCTCCTTCTATTATGTAATACCTACCCGAAGGTCCAGTCACCAATAGCTGTTTAACTTGGCTAAACCCTAGATGTTCTGTGAACTCCTCACAAATATCATCATAATAAATTAAGCAGCTATCAAACCCCTCCAGCTTATGCACATACTTCCTAGTATAAACTAATTCAGGTGAAATGACCCATTCACCCCCGTAGTGGAAAACCAAGTCGACTTTGTCAATCATCTTCATCAGTTGTCACATGCAAGGAAACATATAAAATTGCAGATAAGGGACCACTACAACAAAGTAACAAATTAAAGATTCGGAAAAAGGTCAGCGACAATAAAAAAAACGCAGGACCACAACCAAACCCCACAAACAAACCCCACCAACCCGAGAAAGTCGCAATTTTTATCTATTTACTATATTTAAGTTTGTTTTTTAGTCATTAAAGATCAAGCAAAACGGCACAATTCACAAACACAAACCCTAAAACCTAACATACACATTTCAAGATTAAAACTAGTAAAATAATTACATACCTTCACTATATAACACAATAATACTTCAGATTTCACAGTTGCACCAAGCTCGATTTCACTTCATTAGCCTAGCTGCCGGTGATATTACAAGAGGGAAAATGTGAGGTCAGGGTGAATTAGGTTTAACGAGGGGAAGTAAATAAAGTGGGGTAAGGTAAAATAAGAGGTGTGGGTCGGGTTTGGGTCAAAAAAATGAGGGTTAAAAATTAAAGTGGGGTTCTGAGTGGCCACGTTGGCGCACACGTGGCCACGTGTTTGCCAAATCAGCTGGATTAATGCCTCTCTGTATGTTCCGTCTAATGAAGGGTATTTTTGCCCCAGTTTTAATAACGTCAAGGGCATGGCCAAACTGAACTCGTAACGGAGGGTAAATCTGTTGAATTTCGATTAGTAGCTTGTATTGTAAAATGTCAATTTGCTCAAATTTGTGTGGTGTAAACATTGTACATATTTTTCTCCTGTATTAAAAAAGATTATCCTAGAAAATAATACGTGTATGTGGGGCATTCATTACTACCAAAGTTTATGATAAAATGATAAATATTCATTAATCTTTAATTCGCCATTTTAAGTTTAAAAAACTAAAATGAAATCATATTTGAAGGAAGTATTTTACCTCAATTCTATCTATCTATTAGTGAAGTTATCTAATGAAGCAGGAAGAAGATCAGGAAAGTCGGACTTTAATTAGACTTCTTGTCCAAAGTGGAGTTAATTGGAGACAATAGCGGGTATATATTTGTGGGGCATCCGTTACCCTTGTTGGTCAAAGTAAGAGTAATATTGTGAAGAAAAACATTGATTGTCTCGCTTACCTTGTTGTCCTCAACTTTCCTCTGTCCTCCACGCGCGTGCTGTCTCGTCCTAGGATGCGTTAACTCATTCTCTTTTCTTCTTTCCCACCTACTAATTCGGATGTATTTTTCTACCAAACCCAAAATTATTTTGAACACTGCAACTTAAAACTGGTAAAAACTTCATATAAGTATTTATTTAAGTTGAAGTCCAGAGATCCTGAACTCCATATAACACAATCAACACTATGCTCTAAGATTGATATATTTGCAAGTTTTTCTCAATAATTAAAGCCAACATCACTTATATTGTATTGGGTTAACATCTCTGCAACCATTTCTGCAAATAAAACACTTACTAGCATGCTACTAATTATTTCATTTCATCATTATTAGTCCTTCATCTGTTGCCACACTACTTGATGGGATGCACAATTTAAACTATTATTTTGACTTCAGTGTATGTAACTTGTAAATTGTAGTAATGAATTAAGAGTGATATCCCAAAAAGTATTTTATATGTCTTAAGATTCAACGGTTTATTCTATACTTATCCTCATTGATGAAATAATACTGAATATGTTGTTGTGGTTCTTATTGGACATTTGTAAAAGACAATAAATATTCAGATGAAATTTATTTCTGTTTCTTTTGATCACTTTTAGTTTATTTTAAACATAAATATATTATTTTTTGAATTATTAAATACTCGCTTACCCAAATAGGCGCACACAAGTTAATTCGAATTTAAGAGTACTAGTAGTATCTTTGATGAGTGGGATGTGAAAACCTCAGTTCATTCATTACCTTTAAATATATGTGAGTGTCTTTAGTTGAGTCAGAGTCTGAGTCACACCCCTTTCTTTCACTCTATTCTCAAACTTGTCAACCAAGCTCACATCCATATTCACATCACCACCACCCCACCAAAACAACCAAGAACCAACCTTGAGTACCCAAACCCCCCTCGAGATTGCTGCTCAAACCTCTCACATCAACGGCCAATATTCATCCTTCACTTCACACATACAAATACATAACACTACACAATCCCACACACATTGCATGTGCACTCTATATATTCTCCTTTCTTTTCATTCAAACACCCTTTACTCCTGACAACAATAAGAACCAAACCAAAGTAGTCCCAAACACAAACTAAAACATTACACACATTACACAGTAGAGTGTGTGAAATGGAAGAAAGACCAGAAACTGAACTAATATCAATACCAGCAACACCAAGAGCATCAACACCAGAAATACTAACACCAAGTGGTATAAGGTCACCAAGAGGAGGACATAATACATCATCAAAAGATGCAAAATCATGGACACCAACATCATTTATATCACCAAGATTCTTGAGTCCTATTGGTACACCAATGAAAAGGGTGTTAGTTAATATGAAGGGCTATTTAGAAGAAGTTGGACATTTAACTAAGTTGAATCCTCAAGATGCTTGGCTTCCTATTACTGAATCTCGTAATGGCAATGCTCATTATGCTGCTTTTCATAATCTTAATGCTGGTGTTGGCTTTCAAGCTTTGGTTTTGCCTGTTGCTTTCTCCTTTCTTGGATGGTAAGTGCCTTATTTTGTTTAACTATATGTCCTACGCCAGGTCGCGGTGAACCTTTTTCGCTTTTCGAGAGTCACATTGCATGAAGTTTGACGAACATTTTAATATATATATATAGTTTTTGAATATCTAATTTTGTTTGGCAATATTGAATTAATCTAATCAGTTTTAGCTTCAAAGAGTTGTGAAAATGACTATCGAGAAGCAAAAGGATTCAGGTAAAGTGGAAAGGAGGGAGCATTGTTTAGTCCCTTTACTATGTTTCATTTGTTTGATGCTTGTTATTGTTATACTTGATGCTGGTATGCTTAAAGTTTGTATCTTTTGGCATTTATTTGTGAATTTTATTGTTTCATGTAAATTCCATTGTAATTTGATCCCAAAGCTTCCTGACTTTTGACTGCTTTCAGCTACAACTTTTAGGCTTATTTGTGGTTTGTCTGTAAAGCTACTGTCCGGTTGCTTTCTCTTTTCTTGGAATGTATCACTCTTTCTTTCTCTTTTCTTGATATTGACAATGGATGCTTAGAATTGCTAACATTGCTTTTATTTTGTGAAGCTTCATTTCCTACTATTTACTCTGTTTTATCTGTTTGATGTTTGTTATTTCCATTCTTGATGGTGTTTATGGTTAAAGCTTGGACCTTCGTACATTTCTTTGTGGAATTTATGATTATATGATCTGTATTTAACAGTAGCATTGGAAGTTCCTTGCAAAATTGCCTTCTTTTGACTGCTTTAAACAACAATTTTGGGTTAATTGTGGTTTGTCTATATAGCTATAGCTTTGTTGGTTTGAAGATCTATCTCTGCTTAAAGGAGATTTACTTGATTTGGGAAAACCATTATTGTTTCATGCACTTTAAAAAGGGCAGGGGCTGCACAAAGCATCCTGCATTCAAGCATGGTCCGGGGAAGGGCCGCATCCCAAGGGGTGTGATATATGCAGCCTACCCTGATGGAATCAGTGGTAGTTTCCACGGTCCGGGGAAGGGCCGCATCCCTTGCAGCCTACCCTGATGGAATCAGTGGTAGTTTCCACGGCTTGAACCTGCGAATTATAGGTCATATGGAGATAACTTTACACTCTGTTTCATCACTTTCTCACTGAAAAACTTCAGTGTCAAAAGTCTTAATCTTTTTGATATTGTTTGACCTCTAGATACTCTTTTTCTAATAGCATATCAGTTATCTTTGAAAAATTCATACTTGGATTGACTATAGTGCACCCATGTACGGTGCATTATTGGACCCCCTCCTCTTGTTGATATGTTGTTTAACGAAATTATCTATTTTTGTGGACCAACAAGAAATCTTCTATATCTGTCTCTATGGATTTACTTTTCTTGCTTTTCTCAACTTTCATCATTGTTGCAAATGAATTCATAAAAAGATAATTGAGATAATTCTAAGTATTCATACTACTTTTGCTTTTTCATAGAAATGCATCTTCAGCTGGGTCCTCCTCACAATTTTGTGTTATCATCTTTTGAGAATTAAGTCAGTTGGTTGCTACCTTATGCTGAATGGTACTCCTTTGGTTTGATTTTGCCTATCACCTTTAGTCCACTTTCCTTTTGCATATCCACATCATCCAAGAAACATGGCCCATAATCCACCAAAGGGTCCTTATGTTATATACGTTTACAATTAAGTACTTAATTCATGTTGAAGCGATAACTGTATGAAGTGAACTAATGTAGTTTCAGGTATATATTAGATAAGCAAATGATAATTTTTTGGTAGTGAAAGTTAGTTCATAAATAAACATGGATTTTCCTAATCTGTCAAAGTAGATGTCTTTTAACAATAATGCAAATTCATGTCGACGGTGATAATTTTTTCTCTTAAAAACCGAGAAATCTGTCATTTCCAGCTTCAAAATCAGGCAGATAGTGGATACCCTCTATTTCATCCCTTAACTACTGGACTTGGTTTATATAAGTTAGAATTTAGACTAACTCGTGACGTTCGCTTGCCACATATCTCGTGTCATACCACCTTTGTCGTAACCAAAGACCTGGGTGCACTATATTCTGCTTCTATTTTCTTTTAGCCTTTTGTTGTAGTTATAATACACTCCCTTTTCACATTCTTGGCCCTGCAATTTAGTCAATGTTATTATTGGCAGGTTTGTTTCTGTTGTCTATGTTATTGTATTAACTTTTGGGACGTTCCCAGCATTGTTGATTTGGCAGGTTTTGACCTCCTACTTTGACTTTATGATCTAACATCTCTAAATGCTACTGGTACTTCCAAGTTCCAAATGGACTACTGTGCCCTAAATCACTATGTTCCACAATCAGGGATAGGAGAGAAAAATTTTACTCTTGGAATTTCCACCAAATCCGAACTTATTGTAAATATATAGCTAATTCCTTCTTAGGCTCTAAAGTATACAGTTTTTAGAAGTTGCTCTACCCTAACCTCGTAACTGAGCTTCCATTCTATTACTAGATACTCTTAAACTTTAGTCTTCTAATAGGAATCTAACTATAGTAAACGACAAAGGTTAGTCTACATTAGAACTTTTTGAGGTTTTCACCTTCATCTCCATCTCTTGTATCAAGAACCAGATCATGCTAACGGCTTAGTGAAGCTTAACCATTGAGCTTGGAATTTCATAACCTAAGTCTCTCAGATAATTGCCGTGTTTACAAAATTTTACATATAACATTCTTCAGAGAATTGAAAAGTATCGTCACCTTCTGAATGCAGGAGCTGGGGAATAATTTCCTTAACTATAGCTTATTTTTGGCAACTCTATACTTTATGGATCTTGGTTCAATTGCATGAAGCAGTTCCTGGGAAGAGATACAATAGATACGTGGAACTTGCGCAAGCAGCATTTGGTAAGAAAATCAAGTTATAAAATTTCAGCGAATCAACTGTTCAAAGTTATCTTTCTATTGCCTCTGCTTTATTTTTGTCCTCTTTACCCTGCTAAAAGCTCACTTTTTTGATACCTGAAACTTCCTTTCTTTCAATTTTTTGATACTCTTTCACTACGACCTATATAATACATAAGTCAAAATGAATATATTATACTTTTTGTCCAACAAACACTGCCATATAAATGGAATTTTGGGAGTACTTGTAATTAGTAAGATGCATGAAATGGTGATAGGGTTACTTCAATCCTACTTGTCATTTAAGGGAAAGAAAATGAACATAGTTCACTTTGCTTGCTGATATTAACATTGTATTCACTTGCATTTTTCAGGTGAAAGATTGGGGGTTTGGCTTGCACTCTTCCCTACTGTTTACCTATCTGCAGGGACTGCAACAGCTTTGATTCTCATAGGAGGTGAAACCATGAAGCTGTTCTTTCAGATTGTTTGTGGTCCACTATGTTCATCGAATCCTTTAACAACTGTCGAGTGGTATCTGGTTTTCACTTCCCTCTGCATTGTTCTATCCCAACTGCCAAACCTGAACTCCATTGCTGGACTCTCGCTCGTTGGAGCAGTGACAGCCATTACATACTGCACTATGGCATGGGTCCTCTCTGTAAGCCAATCAAGACCACCTTCAATGTCATATGAACCTATTTCATTGCCTTCCTACTCAGCATCTCTCTTTTCGGTCTTGAATGCCATGGGTATTATAGCATTTGCTTTTCGAGGACACAATTTAGCTCTAGAAATTCAGGTAAATTTCTCTCTCTGTTCCCGGCATGTCAAACACAATATGTTTCTGTGACTAGTGTCAAGAAACACTTCAACTTTGCAATTGTAATGACAACAACTTCTTTTTCTGTCATTTCCAGGCAACAATGCCATCAACCTTCAAACACCCAGCTCATGTGCCAATGTGGAAGGGTGCGAAAGTTGCGTATTTCTTCATAGCTATGTGCATCTTCCCTGTTGCCATTGGAGGCTTCTGGGCTTATGGAAACCTTGTAAGTGTAGTCATCATTCTGCTCTTTCCATCAATCCAACGGCAATAGGTAGTAATAATTGAATTCAGTCCCAACTTTTTGATCTAAATGAAATTAGACAGTATAATGCGTTTGGAACTGCTGTTAAATACTTAAATGTTAGTCTCCATAGTAGAACTATTACCAAGTCCTAAGCTAGTAATCTTTCTACTTTACTATCCACATGAACTTTTTTCCTTATTGTATTTGTTTGCGTGGTCTTGTATCCTTGGTAGAATGATGTACTCGTTTCTCAGCTCAGAGTATTTATGTTTTTTCCTTATTTCTGATATGATTGTTTACTCAATTCCTTGCAGATGCCTTCGGGAGGAATGTTAAGTGCACTATATGCCTTTCACATTCATGATATTCCAAGAGGACTTCTCGCCATGACATTTCTCTTAGTCGTGTTCAACTGCTTGAGTAGTTTCCAAATATACTCAATGCCAGCGTTTGACAGTTTTGAAGCTGGCTACACCAGCCGTACCAATCGACCGTGCTCTATCTGGGTCCGTTCCGGTTTCAGAATATTTTATGGATTCATTTCGTTCTTTATCGGAGTGGCACTCCCATTCCTGTCAAGTCTTGCAGGGTTGTTAGGAGGACTCACTCTTCCGGTCACATTTGCTTATCCTTGCTTCATGTGGGTTCTTATAAAGAAGCCTACAAAGTACAGCTTTAACTGGTATTTCAACTGGACTCTTGGATGGTTAGGAGTTGCTTTTAGCTTGGCTTTTTCCATTGGAGGAATTTGGAGCATGGTCACTAATGGACTTAAGCTCAAGTTCTTTAAGCCCAACTAATAGATGAATAAGAGGCTTTGGTAGACTTGTCCTATTTACATCTAGTTTGTAATGTGTATTTCTATTCTATGTATGAGAAAATGTGAAAAAGAAGTGGAGAAAAAAGAGGTGGATGTTGGGGTGGGGGAGGAATATGTATAAAACTATAGGTACAAAATTTTGAGTTCATTTCCTGTGCTTAATTTGCTACATTTTTTATTTTGGGATGTGGATTTGATATTCACCAGCATAAGCATCAAACTAAGAATATCTGATTACATCCTTTGGTTTCTTGTTGTCATGCAACTTCTTCCACAAGTTGGTAAAGATCCCATTTGAAGAATATGGAAAACCACTTGGCTTAGAATTGAAATCCATTCAAGTTATATGCTTATGAAATCAATCCAAAACCACATCTATAGCTACTAGATTGTTTGCAGGATGCTTCAGTTTTCAACTCACTCAAGTCTTCTTTTAAGAATTGCAATTTATGTGACCAAATTAAGTAGATTAAGACGATTTCGCTTCTCTTCAAGTTAACTTTGATATAAATAACTTGCTGCAAATTAAAATTACCAAGCCAAGGGTGAATGTATTTGAGCTGCATTCGATGTTCTCAGTTTGAATTACTCTCCTTGGTCCTTCTTATGTCACTTCAGTCAGAAAAGTTGAGAAAATCAAGAAAGTACTACTCCATTAATTAATTTTTTCAGTTCTATCCTTAAACTAATTGAATAAGCATACAACTTAGAAAATCAAGAAGGTATCCATGTGTGTTAACTAGCAAGCACTCATAGTCTTTTATTACCCGTTTAAGGAAGAGACAGGATACTCGGATCAATTAGGCCTTGTGAGTTGTGATTAATGTTATTAATAATTTTTATAATAGTCGACTCAAAAACTTAAACGACGAATAAAAGAACTGGAGGATACATAAGAATAAATAAGTCTTAAAGATTTATGTATCAAATTCGCATTCATCATACTCATATAATCATACTAGGTCAATCCCTTAAGTAAAAAGTAAGTGACCATTTTGCCCTTTAATTAAAAACTATTTACCTATAATTTTTTCACTAAAAAATTAATTTAACTTCAATTATTGGGTGTGAGTATATCTCATAATGGTTATTTACATTCAATTTATTCATTTACTTACATGTTTGATATATCATATCCATTTTGCGTATACATCTTAATATGCGTAAAGCCCTACTATGTTTTGAAGTACCTCTACTTGGTCATTTAGTAAGTATATATGTTGGGACAACTTCATCCCACTGTTTTGTCAATAACAATAGTATATTTTTACTTTTTCTGTGATATTCCTTTTTTTTCCATTCTATTATCCTCAAAAGTTGTATTTTATAAATGGTATTCAATTTATACCACAATGAAATCATGGTTTGATTTGTAAAATTTCCTCTATGGTGGTGAAGGAGGAGGCAGTGAAGAAAATATGAGGCAGTGAAGATGCTACTGCTGCATAGTTACTTTGTTATATTTTGAAATTTAATACTTTATTTGTTTTTGTCCGGAAAAAAAAAAGAATTTAATCAATAATATATGCAACATGATATAAAGATGAGGCAGATAGCTAATAACGAATAGCGATCAACCTAAATTCATTCATGGAGGATGGACAAATTGAATATATAGACCAAAATGTGTTATAATAAGTTATATTCAAACACCTTATCAAATATGTGGTGTTTATATATACTAGTATAGTACCCGCGCGATGCGCGGTTGATGTCAGCGGAAACTAATATACTAAAAAAGTACAATAATGATCATTAGAAGCATCTTTAGTTCCTTTCCTTGAAACTCCAAACTGTTCATAACATAGTTGGGAAGAAATAAAATGATTAATATATAAGAGACCACTCTCCTCTACAACATGACATAAACCATCCAAATTAGGAAATAAAATTTTAAAAAGAAAAAGATAAATAATGATGGATATCAATAAAATTGCAAAAAATATCAAGATATTCCATGACACGTGAAGAGCTGCTTGAAAAGCTGAGATCAAGATGAACATTGAAGTGTAAGTACATCATCCCGTATTAAGTGAATAAGTAATGAAACTTGGTGAAACTACATATGATAGTAAGCATTTAAAAAAAGGAAGTTGTACTTGAAAGTCTCCACAGTTGCTGCTGTTGCGATTGTTCATATCCACTATACACATTGATCTTTTAGGAGCGCACAATCGTAACATCAAAGTGATTGAAGCAGCTCCTTCAACTATATTACATAAAAATGGTAACACAAACATCTCAATAGAATCGGATAATGAATAAATGATAGGCACAAAAATCTCAAATAACAATTCAGGAAGCAAAAGTAAAGCATAAATAGCTTACCAACAAAAAGATTGACAGTTTATGACCAAGGTGAATACAAAACTCTTCAACTCTAATATACTTGCAGAAGATCGACATAGTGCTAATCAAGCAAAAATTAAATACTAAAAAAGCACAAGACCTATGCAGAGCTAGAATTATACCTTTGAAATATGCTCTTTCGTTCTATCATTGCCCATGTAATGACGTCTTAGGCTCTTGGGAATCTGATAAATTCAGTTTTTGTAGCCATGCCCATATCCTGGACAAAGCTTTATCTACTTCGAGGCTGAGGCATAACCAAACTTAAAGTCTAGTTCTTCTAAATTCATCATATCCGGTGGTTATTTGAAGGGCTTCAAATAACCAATAAAATGCTTAATATAGAGTACTAAATAGAGACCTATCACTCATGAGAAGTATTCAATTCCTAAATGAGCACATCCAGCTAGTTTTATTTTTACCAAAAGACATCAATTGCTGGATCCATGGTCATAACTGCAACACCAAAATGCACAAACGTTAATAATGCAACCAAAAATAGGATTCGCATATCTAAAATTTTAGAAGTATAAGGCCATCCCAACATCACACTGAACCTTTTTACTACGCTAACATTTTAGACAATGATTTTCAAAAATACTCATCCCTGGTCTCACCACCTTTTGCTCCCCAACAAATCCTCTTTGAAATGTATGAAACATAGATGCAGACTTTTCCCGTTCCATGTTACTTCTGTTAAAAACACGTTGTATAGTTTATTAGCATTTGGGCGAATGATAAGTTTATGATCAAGATATCTCCTGCAACAAAAGAAATGATTTATTAGTCAGAATCTAAATACAATATACAAAACAAATTAAACTACCAAAAATAAGAGAAGCAGCATACCTTCTTTCTACTAAAATTTGCCATGCTTCTCTTGTTTTTGGTGAGAGATAAGAGTATATCACTTTCATCGCAATGAATCATGATAAAGCTCAAATTCAAACCTTGACTTTGTAAAGAAACATAGTACTCATCTCTAATGAATATGAACACTCAGTGACATCTCCAAAAGTCTAATAACATAATAGTATTAGTCCACTTTTCTCTCCGGGTTAATTCTTTCTTCGCCTAAAATCATCAGTCGGAACTACTAAATGAGTCTATATAATACGTGCATGCTAATCCACCATAAAATCGTTTGAATAAAAACTCAATAATACGCTTCATTTGGAACTCAGATAGTTTATAAAAGTTTAACATGTAGCGTTTCAATACCTGCATCATGTCGCCTTCTAATTTTTGCTAGATAAATAGATAGATCATCAACCGTATCTTATTTCCATCTGATGTATTTGCATTCCGCAAAGTTTATTACAAAGACCATGCTTGGTAGTGGAAACTATAATGTGTTAGAGTACTCATTAAATGAGCCAGCACAAAAGTTTTAACACCTTATGTGTCTCTAGAAAGTGGATAACTTCTTTTGTCCCTGCATCGTCAAAGATTATAAGATCCTGATCTAGATGTCCAAGTTCCCAGAGACCCATTTCTATTATCCTTTAATTAAGCTCACCTGCAGTCTGATCAATCAGGTAATAGAATAAACATCAAACCATTCAAATAAAATTTAAATTGTCTATCTAAGATGCATGCCAGGAGCTCATCATAACATAATGAGAAAAAGGCTCTTCGTTCACAGTTCACATATACGCATATTGCCTAATTTAAATATAAGAAAATTATACATACCATACAAAATTAATTCTAAAAGGATAATGAAATACTTTTTAATCCCGCAGAAAATACAAATACATACATCTAGAACTAAATTCCACATAAGCAATTCAAATGCATACATAGTACACTAATTCTAAAAGGATTTTATGATACCTTTTCTTTATACAAAGTAATTCAAACACATTCATGTACAAATAATTGTTTCTCGACCAGAAAAGGACTACACGTGCTTCGTGAAGCTTTCACCTATTACTCAATCCTATTATAATCATTGGAAAGTACATGAAGGAGTCCTTCAACCTTATCAATTTAAAGTACAGAGACGTGTGCACCATGAGGACTTCTTAAACCACAAGGTTTGTATTATTATCGTGCAGATTTAGTTGTAGTTTATGATACCTTTTCTTTATACAAAGTAATTCAAACACATTCATGTACAAATAATTGTTTCTCGACCAGAAAAGGACTACACGTGCTTCGTGAAGCTTTCACCTATTACTCAATCCTATTATAATCATTGAAAAGTACATGAAGGAGTCCTTCAACCTTATCAATTTAAAGTACAGAGACGTGTGCACCATGAGGACTTCTTAAACCACAAGGTTTGTATTATTATCGTGCAGATTTAGTTGTAGCTATCATTCGGATATAAATTCAACTTCAAAATATTTTTTATACGATAATACTCTTATTTGTTTTTCCTTTTATTATTCTACCTTATAAAATGGGAGAAGAAAATCAAGATCAATATAAATGCTCTATAAAGCTACAGAATCGGATTATCTCATCTACAAATTGTGCAACATTTTGGACTTTTTCCGATAATTTTACTATAATGTTCATACACAAAGCAATAGATGGAGAAGATGATGATGCCTAAGCTCTTGATTCATCACCTAGTTCCCTCATGTACTCAGCTAATTCTGAAGTACTACTAATTTAAAAGAAGAAGAAAGAAAAATTATTGAAATTGACCAGATAGTCAAAAGGTTACATTATTAAATGGACAGCAAGAGAGAGTTGATATAAACCAATGTAGGAGAAGTCGTGATACGAAAAAGAGATGACATGTTCATGATTGCTAACGCGTATTTAGCGATTTAAGCACCATAGCAGGACCAATAGTATTGGTAATAGTCAACATACTATTAGCACTTCAACCACCACTCCAGTAATCAACCAAAGAGCACCACCACTCTTCCCATTAGACCAAATTTTAATCAGTGCAACTAAATCGACAGTCAATACTTTCATCAATTATGTAAGCATTTGTAAGCACATGAAGAGAATCCTTCATAAAATGCATTGAACCGTACCTTGTTATAGATTTCTTCTAGCTGTTCTTGACCTTTAATATTTAATGCCGCCATTGGAGTTGCTTTAAAATAACTGATTGAATTCAAACTGCACGTTCGCAACTGAATCTCAATTTTCAAACCTGAAATGGAAATTGAGCAAGATAACTTATATTGGTATTGAAAATCAACCAACAATGTAAATACTAAGAAAGCAGAACAGGAAAAGGAATATTGTCATTCACCAAATATTTTGAAATTCATGGAAAAAAATAAAATATTTACCTTACCTAGAACTCATCCTACATAGACAATGAGAACTCAGCAAAATAGCATCTAGCCCCAAGTTCGCTTACTTTTTTCAACCTATACTACATGGATTCTTTTAAACACTCCTACCACATCATGTTTGTTTAACTTAGGGATAGTAATTAAAACTTGCCAGAGCTTTATGCTCAATAGTATATACATCCTGTATAATATTCTGATTAGCTTTATTGCACTACTTCTCTTTTTCTGGAATAATATGTATTTATTTCATGGCACACTACCAGCAAGATAAATATTTATAGAATGAAAATTACAGCATGAAAATCATAGGCATAAGAAACCTAGAGGATTTGTTCTCTCTTGCAAAGGTAGTTAGTGCCCAGAAAGTGAAAAGAATAACATGAAGGCCATCTTCTGTCAAAACTATAAATCTAACAATTGGAACTTTATTTTTATTGAGTCATTTTGACAAACACCTTCACAGCACACAAAGCTTCAAGTTTCTAAACAACTGGGGTAATCGGTATGTTCTTCGTAAAACTTTCAATGGAGCCGTCATTAAAATTCTTCACAATAATTGCAGAACCAACAAAATTCCCAAAGAAAGATAAAGTTGACTCTAAAATATGCATTTCAAAATTAAAGGTAGTGATCAAAGTTCATACCATTGCTATCCGTGGAGTAATTACAAAGTTTCCGATTTCGTATGCATATCCGGTTTGTTCTCAAGTTCATACCTTGATTTACCATTGCTTATCTGAAAAAGAATCCAAATTTCAGTTGGTAATTCTTTTGGAAGAAGACTGAGAAAGATTGACGATTAATGGTGGTATTTTACTCTCTGTGTTTTCAACTGCCTCTTCTTAGATAGTTTTGGATCTCCATTTTTTGCCAGTTATTTCTTGGTTCAAAAGATGTGCGTTTGAAGTGGGTTTGAACGTGTGTTCACAACGTGGATAAAACTTCTTGTGAATTTAACTTCTACATTGTGGATAAAATTTACTGTCAAGTTAATTTTTAAATTCAGATTTAACCACCTTTTTACACTTGGCAAAATCTTAGCTTGACTTCCTTGCTTTTAATAATAGATAGATTAGTAACTTGGGTAATATACTGAGTCTTAACTCTTAACTGTATGAAGATTTTGTTAGATTCAATTATATGTGTTTTTCTTCTTTTTCGTTTTCACTTAATAATAAAGTATACTAAACAATCACAAGCAGTCTTGAAATTCACCTTTCAAAATTTAACAATATCATAATTAAATACATCAGTTAGTGGTAAACACAACCAGTAAATAATATATTTTTAATACAATAATAAATTTTTTTTTACTTTTAAATTTTTAATACTTCTTAGTATGGGGTATACGCGCAACATGCGTACTCAGAACTAGTTAAATAAAAAAATTGATAACAGAAGAATAAGTGCTCATCCAATTGTATGTCCAGTCTACATGAAAGGTGTGGAAAGTGGGAACCAAATCGCATATAAACACACAATGTGGGGAAGGCAAATGGATGGCTGTCACCTCCTTGCCTGAATAAAGGATAGATCAATTAACCGCTACTACAATAAGAGCCTGTTTGGCCAAGCTTCTAAAAACTGCTTATTTTGAGAAGTGTTTTTCTTCAAAAGTGCTTTTCGTAAAAGTACTTTTAGAGAAAAACAATTTGTGTTTGGCCAACTCATTTGAGAAGCACTTTTGTCAATAGTTGAGTAATAATTTATGTTTGGCCAAGCTTTTAAAAAAGTACTTTTGAGTGTTAAATTATGAGTATGGACATTTAAAGATTCACTTTACAGAACACTATATTTAATTTTATTATTTATTTAAAAAAATTCAAAATACATCATACAGAATTGAATATTCTGAATCTATATCTTAAAAAAAGATGTTATTGGATTAAATATTTCTAATAATAATGATGTAGGTGTACGAAGAAAAAATAAGGAAAAAAATAACGTACTATTTTTATATTATTATCATTTAGTTAAAATAAATAGGGGTAATTAGGTATATAAGTATTTCTACTAAGGATATTTTTGGAATGATAGAAATTAAAAACAGCTTCTGCTTCTTCTCAAAAGCACTTTTGGGGAAAAGCTACTTTTTCCAGCTTCTTCCCCACAGCAGAAAAACAGCTTCTGCTGCCACTCAAAAGCACTTATTTTTCTCCTAGAAGCTTGGCCAAACACCTCAATTTTTTAAAATAAGCACTTTTGGTGAAAAATAAGCACTTTTGGCTCCCCAGAAGCTTGGCCAAACAGGCTCTAACAGTAATAATAAAATACGCTTCAAACACCTCTGAGCAAGTTGAGGTCGGCTGACAATATACAAAATACTACTATCAAGTATGTGTGTGTGTGAATATATATTGTATTGGGTAAAAATTGACTCAAAGACGTGATACTTCGGTGGCGTGGTTCGGAGTTGACCGAACAAGTGTTGGCAAACCATGGATCGATGTGAGTGACAGATCACCGAAGTCAACAATCGAGGAACATGATTAATATGCTCGCCTCGGTACAATGTCACCTCGGTCGCCTTGCGAAGCCATGTTTTCGATGTTAACAGCTTGCGCCTCGGTGAATCAGTTTGTCTGCAGTAGTGGGCTTTTTCCCTTATTTCGGCCCACTAACTCCATTATCTAAGAAGTTGAGGCATGCACAGCTTAGTGGGAAACGTGGAATCATGGCTTTGTGTATCCGCTAGTCTATAAATAGTCCTTCATTTCACAATGTAATCATTCAGAAATACATATCAAAACTCTGCCAAATTTTGTACTCAAGATCATATATTGAAATATCAGTTATTTACGCATAATTAGTGTCTTTTCTGTTGTGATTTCGACTTTGACACATTGATTTATTTGTATTCAGAATCCAAATTCGATTTGTATTCTAAGATCAGTTTAGGCCAATACATATATTAATTAGTTCATTGCTATTTAAAAGACTGCTAAAATTGTGTACCCTGGTGGCAGTTCATTTTAGAGGGCAAGTACCAATTTCGTTAAGATACTTCAAAAATCGTTAATAAAACGGAATTAAGGACAATAACAAGTAAAACTAACGATTTTGAAGCTTGATAAAGTTGTATAAGAGTTTGAATAAACATGAATGTGAATGACGAGTTCATTTAAATGCCAAATTTTCTAACTCAAAGCATAAATATGAATGTGAAAATCCACAAAAAATCAATAAATACTACTCCCTCCGTTCCATTTTAGTTGCCGCCTTCAACTTTTTCACACTTATTAAAAAATTATTAAATAGGATATTTATTTTATTATCTTAATCCTATTTAATGTTTCACCATTAATTTTTTTTGAGAATTTTTTAATTATTAGGGTCTAGTCGGAAAGAACTAATCAATTTAGCCTTAAAATCCTAAAATAATACGTAACTAATTTGGGACAAATATATTTTACTAAAGTGACAACTAATTTGGGACGGAGTGAGAAAATCCGACTCTAAAGTCGAGCTTGAATTTTAAATTTACCTCTGCATGCATGCATGCCTGCATTACTCAATAATGCGGCTTAATTAACCATTAGACGTAATGTGGAAGCAATTGCAACCAGCGTACATATATAAAGCTTGTACAGTACACATTCATATGTTAGTCAAATTATACAGTGTAGTGTTTAGTGGTGAAAAAAGAGTAAACGTGGAAGGACAAACATGCAAAAATTTCAAATGTTGGGATTGGGAATCAGTTTGTGCTAAAAAAATTCCATGATAGGGGCCACGGTCGGTGGTGCATATCAACCTCGGTTCTGACACTAGGTTTGAAACTTCATACAAAAGAATATGTACCGTCCCTGGCTTAGCTTTTCCTCACTACTACTAGTACTTAACCTGTTCACTTGATAGGCTTTAAATTTAATTAGTGCGACTCATTATTCCTACAAAGTCTTACTAATACCACTTCAAATTTATATCATCTTATCACTTTCATAATATTTTGTCTTTGTTGAGATTTAAACTCCGATTGATCACAAATTTTTACCTATTTCACCTGACTGCTTGATAGCCCTATTTTTTTTCACTCAATTCATTCAGTGTTAGCCACACTGAAAGAGTGTAACAACAAGTACAAAAAAAATTCACCATAATAGACACGATTGCGAATCTCATTCTTTCCAACTCCACATGGCCAAGAGAATAAATGAGTCAAGTTGCGATCTCTTGAATGTACAAGTCTCACTTCGTTAAAAGATTTATGTCAGTAAATACCATTAACATACAGGTCTAGCAATCCAACTACAAGACTTCTTCAATCTACAAATCAGTATTTAGAGGTAATATTTGTAATTTTGTACCACTTTCGTCACTATCATGAAAGATACTGTACTTCATAAAATTATGAATCTTTGATGCAAATCACAGGATAATTTAAAAGTTCAGCTAAAAAGAAGTTAAAGCCGTGCTTTTAAACAAGACAATTATGTGAACAGTAATTAAAGGAGGAGTCAGATTTCAGGGTAAGCATGAAGAGGGGCAGGGGCAGGGCCCTCCAAAACTGAAGAGAAAGAACCTTTGAACTTCCCATTCCCACTACACAAAACCAGGCCCCCCTTTACTGCATGGCAATCCCACAATTCTTTAGATAATACAGTAACAAATTTGGCAGGCAATTCTTTAGATGATAACAGGAACATATTTGGCAGGCATTAAAGATATGAGAGACAAAATGGAGCCCTCCTGCATCAAGGTCATAGGACCAATGGGAAAGAAAGAAAACTCCCCAAAAGCACTGCACCTTTTGCAACATAAGAAACCATGGAAGAATACAAAAGAATCAACAAAACTATACAACATTCATGGAAAATGAAAACAAACTAAGAGTAACTATATTGTTCATTTCATGAAGTTGCACCTATTTTTCTCAAAGAAAGGAATGCCCCCAAAACCATTTACATCAAAAAACCTACCCAAAAAAAAAAAAAAACACAACAAAAAACACTAACCTTCCAAGCAAAATATAGCTTTGTGAACCATTCACATACTACTTAGTATTAAATCCCTACAGCCAAACCAATCCATGCACCCAAAAACTTGCAAAAAAAGACGGATCATTAAAGTTGAAAAGGACAAATAAAAATAAGCAAAAGAGAACAAACACCTCCTTTTTCGATTTCTTCCATGAAACTATTAAAGTATACTATAGTATAAACTTTTTTGTTACTTAGTACTTCATTTAAGACTGGTCCCTGGTGCAGAAATAGCAAGATCAGGCCAATTACCAAAACACCCCTCATCATCATCGCCACTACTCAACTGCCACTTGTCATTTCCATTACCATCACCACCATGTCCTCCACTCACAACTTGCTCAACCATGGGCCAATCAAGATGTCCAAGCCCAAACCCACCAAGCCCAAGCCCGAATCCACCTAATGGCATAAGCCCACCACCACCCATTTGACCAGTCAACAGTGAAGTAAACGTCCCATTTGCTTCTTGCACACACTCATTCAGGTTCACCCCACAACCCATCATCAAGCCCGACCCGGATACCTGCCCCGGCCCGGTTTCTTGGACAGACCCGAATTCTTGACCCGACCCGGAAACGCATGAAATGAGGGTGGCATTTTCGGGCTGTTCTTGAACTTGGGCCGAGCGGAACCGGGCCCGTTTATGGGAGGAGGAGGAGTTCTTACGTGTACCACCACCCACTGGGATATTACGTAAGGTGCCGCCACGTGTCCAATACCTACGACAAGATTTACAAAAGTGACGTGGCTGAGAAAGATTATAGTTGTTGTAATAACAGAACTTAGTGTTTGTTGAGTCACAACGTGGACATGGCAAGTTTTCAGGTTCACATGGTCTTGTTGTTCCATTTGCTGGTGCTGCTAGTAGTTTTGTTGCTGGTCGTCTGTCAGCACCACCAACTTCTGATGACATTTTTTAAAAGAGCTTGTTTTTTTGTGGCTATTTGTTTTTAACAGAGTAGTTTGAAAGAAGACAAAGGTTTGATTTTTGAGAGAGAAAAGGGAAGCTAATAAAAGAGTAAAGAGGAAAAGAGATAACTTTGTTTGGGTGTGAAATAGTGGGATTCTTATATACGGATAAGTGCACTTTTGAAATTACACAAAACCTCCCTTTTGTCTTGTTTTGTTTGTTTGTTTAAACATACCAGTCTAGTAATGTCTTATCAATATTAATAGTAGTGTAATTTTTCAAATTTCGTGTGGAAAGTCTTAAGTAGAGCATTAGTGTTAAAAATAATAATTAAAATTACTGATAGGATTGTCAATACTTTCTATTTCTAGTATATCATCAAAAAAATATTTTTTATCTATCAAAAACTGTCTCTTTATCTTACAAAAAGTAGAGTCAGGTTTTGCATACATCCTACCGTAATTAAACCTTACTTATGCGATCACACTAATTATGTTTTTGTTTCGGTTGTTGTACTTATATTCGTCCGAGTGATTTTTATTTTGCTATCGCAACAATAATCTCTAGTGATTTAGATGAAACATTGTCTCAACAAAATACAGTATAATTTATTTGATTGATCCATCATAGTCCATTTATTAAGTCTGGAAAACATAACACAACTCAACTACAATGACCTGTATAGAAGGAGTTTTGAGCTGAACTAACCGTCATACAACAACAATAGGGACCTATAACTCTCGAAGGGGTCATCAACCGCCAGAATTAGTATAGCAAATGGTACGCATTTGCGCTCTATTATAAAAATTTTAGTTAGATTAGTTTTTGTACTAGTTGATTAGTCACTAATTTAATCACATTTTATATCATACTAGGAGTTAATATGAAAAGAAATAGAAAATCGAGACAAGTACTTTGTATTATTCCTCGAATAAACTATGAGATTGAAAGATATCGATCACTCTAATTGGAGCACTATATTGGATAAAATTCGACCCGCGATGATTCGCCCCGGTCATGCAAATCGATAACGATCGAACACATATCGGAAAGTCAGAGACCGAAGCAAATGAGTGGATCGCCGAAGTCAGGCACCGAGGTCGTCGCCGAAGGCGAGCCGCAAGCTGAGCTTCGATGAAAGCCACCGAGGTCATCTATTCGTGCCTCGGTGAGTCCCTCCGGCTCAAGCGGCTTTGCAGCCCATTACTTCAGTCCACTACTTTGCCCATTAACTCCACCATAAATGCTCCAGACGTAGGTTGGCCATGAACAAGTAGTGGAGAACGTGGGATAACACTTTGTATCTATAAATAGCACTTCGTTTTATATTGTACGGATTCAGAATAGATACTGAAACTCTGCCCAAATTTGTACTCAGAATCATATTGAAATCAAGTTATTCTTCCGTATTTACGTCTGCTTTGTGCATTTATTTAACTTTGATACGAAGATTTGCTTATATTCGAATCAAAATTCGATTTGTAATCCTAAAACTGGTTTAGGTCCATATAAATTGGCGCCGTCTGTGGGGATATAAGCATAAACGCTTTGTTCCAAAGTTTCACGTCCTTTTTCGTCAAAGCTTACAATTCAACGACGTTATGGCTGACAACAATGATAATATTAGCGAATGGGCTGACGTTCCGTCGAGCCAACAGCCCGCATCACCAATGACAACCGAAGAGTTCCAAGCTTACGTTGTCACCGCATTAAGAGCTCTCCAAAATAGACAGGATGAGCAAGTTAACATTAATGTTGAATTCCGCGCCTCGTTGGAAGCGAGGAACAGTGCAACACCGAGTAGCACCCAGCCTTCGGCTCCCAGTGGAGGCATCCCGCCCTTCGTTCCTGCAGGCGCGATAACAGGGGGACCTCACAACGGAGCCAGATCTGGGGGTTCGGAAAATATACCAACTGCAACGCCACACTTCAGGACGGTTCCCACCGTGGCTGAAATGACATCCTCGGTCGATGTCGAAAGATTGACCAGGGAAATTAAAACACGCGTCGAGGCTCGCATCGAGGCACGCGTGGAAAAACGCCTCGAGAGCGTGCCGGGGTTAACAAAAGTTGAAGATGATCTTGATATAGATCAATACAGGGAGCTGCCCTTCAAGCCTGAAGCGGCTCCAGCCCCAACCCCCAAGAACTTCAAACTCATGTTTTTGAAGAAATATGATGGGACCACCGATCCCAGAGAACATGTGAGAGAATACATGGCAATGGTAAAGAGCAACGACCTAACGGCAATAGAGCTCGAGTCGATGTTCTTGAAAAAGTTTGGCGAGTCCTTGGAGAAAGGGGCTATGTGTTGGTACATGTGCCTACCAGCGGGGTCGATTTCCACCTTCAAGGAAATGTCCAGCGCCTTCGTTAAGGCGCACACTGGGGCCCAAAAGATCCTCCAAAGGAATGAGGATATATGCAAGGTGAAACAAAGGCCCGGTGAGCCACTCAAGGAGTTCCTTGAGCGCTTTCATGCCGAGCGCATGGAATTACCTCGGATGGACGATACCCTGGCCATCATGGCATTTGAAAAGGGTATCAATATTCGCAATTCTGATGCTGCTGCTGAATTGCGGAAGGAGCTCCAGCAATATCAGGTTCTAACATGGGAAGATCTACACAAGCGAACTTACTCCAAAATCAGATTGGAGGAAGCTGAGTTCAAAAGCCGAGGTTACAATTATAAAAACCGAGGCGAATCCTCGCACAGCGCCGAGGCGTCGCGAAGCAACCCGAAGGGGAGGTACGAACCATATACCTCGAAAAGGCAGCCTGTTAGTCAAAGGCTAGGAAACTCATTCGGAAATTCATACACAAATTCACACATAAGCCAACAGCTCGGAGGGAAGGTTCAACCCAGCACGAGCCAAAGAAATCCCTCAGGCCCAGCTTCGGCCCCGAAGAAGGATCTGCCTCGGATCCCTGACTACAATTTCAATATATCGACCTCAGAACTGGTCAATGTAGTCAAAGGGACCGCCGGGGTAAGGGTGCCCAAGGACATGAGGACCCCGGCAGATAAGAGAGACCATAATTTATACTGCGAATTCCATGCAGATTATGGCCACAAGACCGAGGATTGCAAAGCCTTGCGCCTCGAGGTGGCTCACTTGCTGAAGAATGGAATATTGGCTGATTTTCTTACTGACAAAGAAAAGGACAATTTCTCCAAGAACCGAGGTGATGGGCAACCACCTCGGGCTCCACCTCTGGAGAGAGTTGTGAATGTCATCACCGGAGGATCAGAGGTGAACGGTGTGAATTTCGCAGCGGCCAAGAAATTCGCCAAGCTATCGATCACCATGGAGAAGAGAACCCAAATTGGGGGCTCGGGTAAAGAGATCGTGTTTGACGATGATGACTGTGATGGGATGATGTTCCCCCATCACGACGCTTTGGTCATCACGTTGAGAATCAACGACTCTGACATCAAGAGAGTCTTGATCGACCCCGGTAGCTCGGTCAACATAATCAGCTACGTGGCTGTTAAGAAAATGTAGCTCAAAGGGGAGGTTGTCCCAAAAGCAACAGTGCTAGCAGGCTTCAACAACTCCACGGAGAAAACTTTGGGTGAAATCACACTCAAGACGTTCGCCGAAGGAGTAATCAAGGAAACGTTGTTCCAAGTGATGCCCAAGGATTTGGCATACAATGTGATCCTCGGAAGGCCATGGATCCATTCCATGGAAGCTGTCCCCTCCACTCTGCATCAAGTGATTAAATTCCCTACACCTTGGGGAGTTCGATCAATCAAAGGAGGGCAACGAGTAGCGAGGGAATGCTACTCGGTTGCGTTAAAAAGTGGAGTCGCCCCGACCGGGCCAAAGCAATAGCAACTACAGCAACCGGGGTCAAGCGGGGAGGACACCCGAGGGGAAATCGAAAAGATCCCGGTTTGTATTCAAGAGCCTCGGAAACAAAAAGCCGAGGACTCTACCATTGAGGAATTGGAATCTTTCACCCTATTGAAAGACTTCCCCGAAAGAAAAGTGTTTGTCGGCTCGGAGTTGGACCCGGAGTCGAAAAAAGCGATTATTGAAGTTTTGAAGTCCAACCATGACTGTTTTGCTTGGTCTCATTCAGATATGACTGGTATCGATCCGGAGATCATGACTCACAAGCTGAATCTGGACCCAAAATTTACCCCGGTGAAGCAAAAGAAGAGACCTCATGCCGGGGTCAAAAAGAAAGCAATCGAAGATGAAACCACCAAGTTGCAAGAAAATGGTTTCATAAGAGAGGTGAAATACCCCGAATGGCTGGCCAATGTGGTGGTCGTACCAAAGAAGAATGGCAAGTGGAGAATGTGTGTAGACTACACTGACCTGAACAAAGCTTGCCCCAAAGACTAATACCCATTGCCACAAATTGACAGGTTAATTGACTCCACGGCTGGACACAAACTATTAACCTTCTTGGATGCATACTCGGGCTATAATCAGATCCTCATGGACCCGAAGGACGAAGAGAAGACCTCATTCATCACTGACCGAGGTACCTTCTGCTATAAGGTGATGCTTCGGCCTGAAAAACGCAGGGGTGACTTACCAAAGGTTGGTATGTCGCATGTTCAAAGAATATATTGGTAAATCTATGGAGGTCTACATAGATGATATGCTCATCAAATCGATCCGAGTAGAGGATCATTTGAATCATCTGAGGGAAACTTTTGCTGTTTTGAGGAAATACAACATGAAATTGAACCCTGAGAAGTGCGCCTTCGGCGTTGGGTCAGGCAAATTTTTGGGATTCATTGTCTCTGAGCGAGGGATCGAAGCTAACCCAGATAAAATCAAAGCTATCGAGGAGATCCCCGAGGAGCTGACCGGGGTGAAAGAAGTTCAGCGTTTGACTGGCCGAGTCGCCGCCTTGAATCGATTTATCTCAAGGTCTTCGGAGCGATGCCACAAATTCTTCTCCGTTTTGAGAAAAAACAATCACTTCGAATGGACACCGGAGTGCAAGCAAGCATTGAAAGATTTGAAACAATACTTGGCTAACGTATCGTTGCTCGCCAAGCCAAAAGAAGGTGAAACATTGCTGGTCTACTTGGCTGTGTCCGAGATGTCTGTCAGCGCTGTGCTGGTTCAGGAAGAAGATGGCAAGCAACAGCCCATCTACTATGTGAGCAAGACACTCCTCGACACTGAAACCAGGTATCCACACTTGGAAAAACTAGCACTTGCTTTACTTGTTACTGCTCGAAAACTACGACCCTATTTCCAATGTCACCCAATAGCGGTAGTTTCAACCTTCCCTTTAAGGAGTATATTGCATAAGCCTGAGTTATCGGGGAGGTTATCAAAGTGGGCAGTATAGTTGAGCGAATACGATATCACCTATCAACCTCGAACAGCCATTAAATCTCAAGTCCTAGCCGACTTCGTGGCCGACTTTAGTATTGGGATTCTGCCCGTAGCGGAAAAGGAAAACTCCATGTTGAAAGGAATCTCCTCGGGGCTATGGATACTTCATACCGATGGGGCAACTAACTCCAAAGGTTCAGGTTTAGGCATAGTTTTGAAAGCACCCACCGGGGAGAAAATCAGGCATTCGGTTCAATTTAAAAAAATGACAACCAACGAGGCCGAGTATGAAGCAGCTCTAGCGGGTTTGGAGCTGGCTAAAGAAATGGGGGTGGAACGAATCGAACTAAGGTGTGATTCGCAGTTGGTAGTGAACCAGGTCCTCGGTGATTACACGGCTCGGAAGCCTAGAATGCAGCTATACTTGGATCGAGCACAAAGAATCTTGGCCCAATTCCAGGAATGACAAGTTAAACAAGTGCCTCGGGAGGAAAATACCGAGGCTGATGCCTTGGCAAATCTGGGTTCGGCGATTGACGAAGCCCACTCAGGGACTGATTCAGTGGTTTGGTTGTTGTCTGTACAAATGAGAGAGATGAAGTTGTAGGTCAATTCAGTGGACAACAGATGGGATTGGCGGAGTAAATTCATCTCTTACTTCGATTCGGGGACTGTTCCCCAAGATAAAAAGGAAGCAAAAAAGTTAAGGACCCAAGCAGCCTCGTACCACCTGATCGAGGGTAATCTGTACAAGAGGTTATATTGCGGCCCGATGGCCAAGTGTTTGGGTCCCGATGAGGCCAGTTATGTGATGGCCGAGGTGCATGAAGGCGAGTGTGGCAACCACTCGGGGGGAAAATCCTTGGTGCGTAAGTTACTAAGAGCTGGGTATTATTGGCCCACTATCAGTGCCGATTTAAAAGCCTTCATGCAGAAATGTGACAAGTGCCAACGCCATGGACGGATGATCCATCAGCAGACCGAGCCTCTACATTCAGTGGTGTCACCATGGCCCTTCATGAAATGGGGAATGGACATCGTTGGACCATTTCCAAAAGGAAAAGGTGGTGTTCGCTTTATTCTAGTGCTAACCGATTACTTCACGAAATGGGTGCTCACCGAGGTAAAGCAAAAACAAGTAATCGATTTCATCAAGAAGAACATCATCTACAGGTTCGGAGTCCCGAGAGAGATTGCTTGTGACAATGGTAAGCAATTCATGGGGGCGGCCATCACTGATTTCTTCAAGCAATGGGGGATTAAAAGAATTGCTTCGACTCCTTACTACCCAAGTGCCAATGGCCAGGCTGAGTCTTCAAATAGAATCATTATTGAAAATCTCAAGAAAAGACTCGATGAGAAGAAAGGCCCTTGGCCCGAGGAGCTGCCCGGGGTATTGTGGGCCATGCGAACAACGGAGAAGAACAGCACCGGTGAGACTCCTTTCTCACTGGCTTATGGTATAGATTCCCTCATTCCCGTAGAAGTAGGCGAACCAAGTCTTCGGTACGCCCCCACTACCGAGGACGCAAACCAACAGGCTATGCGCATAGAATTGGATCTGCTCGAGGAGAAAAGGGAATTAGCTTTGGTTCGGCTAGTCGCCCAAAAAAGGCAGATCGAAGCGTACCTCAATAGGAAAGCCAAACTCAGAGATTTCAAAGTTGGCGACTATGTGCTAAAGGCCACGAACCAGTCAACAAAAGAAGACAACGGGGGAAAGCTTATTGCAAATTGAGAAGGACCATACAAAGTCAAAGCGATCGTCGGGAAAGGATCTTATCAAATTGAGGATCTACCAGGCAAGCCCGAACCTCTGAATTGGAACATTTCCAATCTGAAGCGGTACTACTTCTAATCGAGGAAGCGAACCGAACGATTTTCAGTGCTCAGATCTTCATCAAGATTCATAACCGAACACTGGGGGAAGTGAGAGGCAGGAGTTGATACCGAGGTCGACATCGAGCCTCCCAACCGAAGCTTATCTATCCGACAGCCGGAGACTGACGCCCGAGAAATAGATTTAGTACATTGTAATCTCGCCCGGCAGCGGCATGTTGTTAATTTGTTTTACCCAATTTTTAATTTGAAATTCGAATATATTGCTATCTTTCATTCTTTTATACTAGTAGTACTTTGTCTTCCTCAATGTACTACGCGTTTACATCTGCACTTATTGGTCATTATAAGTTGCACAAAAAATGAAAAATTATGGTTTAAGCCACGAGCTACTGTTATTTTGTCATCTATAATTTGGTAAAAAAGTTTTGAAATCAAAGCTTTTAGAACATGCTGAAAATAGTTTGACTGATTTCCAGAATCAGCGGTGTTTAGCTACTTATTTCACTTTTAGCCATCCAAGTCCCTATCCAGTATTTCAACTTTTTTGACTATCAAGTCTTTTAGTATAATGCAAAAAGTTTTACATCATAGTTTTAATTAGTGGTTTATATATTTTCTATAGCGCGCACCGTTGGTTAGTGCTTCATGATTTCTGATTGTTTTGATGTTAGCGGCGCATTTTGTAGGCATATATTATATGCCACTATTTCCACATGCAACTTTATACAAACTTCACTTGATAAAATGTTATGTTCTCCTTATCTTGTTTAGACAAAACTATGTAAAGGGATAATGTGTGGTGTGCTCGTGTGGTTTATCTCAATTGTATCTTTTACAAAGAAAAGAGTTTTCTGAATTTTAGGGTCGAATTGGTCTTAAGTTTAGTACGTCTACAAGTCTAAAATTTGTGAAGTACAGTAATCTTGCTAAGATTTACTATAGTATACTAGTACAAAAGGGCAAAAAGCTTGTAGTGCTAGAGAACGTAACTTTTATAATACTCCATTAGATTGAGTTGGATTTAAACTTTGTAATTAAGAGTTAAGATTATGTTTGTTTGCATTTTTATTTTTGATTAGTCCATTCTCAGGTAGATAGTTGATTTAAGAAATTGACAAGACAATGGGGCCACCTGCAACCTATTTGACGCGACGAGGACTTTATTTTGACTAAGGGAATAGCAGAAATAACAATTTGAGAAATTAGTTAAAAATATTATTTGGGACAAATAGCCTCTGATAAATAAACAAATTGATGATGTTTCTGTGTTGGCCTAGATCAGGATAGGACGACAAATCGAATTTGTATTAGGTTTAACTGGTAATTTATTTGATTCGAAGTGACGTCCGAGCTAAGCTGAATTCGAACTGAGTGAAAAACTTTAGGAAACAGCGAGGCAAGAAATACTTTAAAAAATATACGAGACAACAAGTAAAGAGTAAAGTTGAATATTGTCTTCATCGTGTCCTATTGTTTACAAACGAGCCCTATTTATAATCAAGAGAAAGAATGACGTTGTAAATATCATAATGGTGCCTTTATGGCCATTATTTCGTACATAATTGTAGTTGACTCACGATCTATCCTTTTAAATATTAGAGAAACGGTCGACAGTTACAAAGGCTGGGCCTCGTTTTCTGAAGCGCTACATCTGTTCGGGGCCTCGTTGTTATGATGCTTACTCCGAGCTCAATACGTTAAGTTCACTCCTCCTCATTTCCTGAGGCGATTTCCCGGGGCAAGAGGACAAGCAATCTCTCCTCGTAGGTTTGCCTTGTGGAGCGGTCTTCGTGTTAGGCTTCGAGGCCTTGTTTGAGACCTCGATGACTTTTCACTCAATACAGATAATCCCCCACCCTTCGGGTAATTGCTAGATTTTTTCAAGGGGTGGAATGGAATTTAAACGGGAGAGTGACGTGGCGTGTTTTCGGCCAAGAAATTTGAAAAGGCGTACGTCGTTTCAATGTCTCATTCCTTGCGTGTGGCTCAGTTTTGAACGGCTGTGTCTTTTCGTTTGATATTCCCTAGGTAACCGCCATCATTACACTTTGATCCACTTGTGCTTTGCTATAAATTGGACATTTTTGTTGTTATCTTCATCATTTCACAATCCCTTTTTAGAGCTTTTCACATTTCTTTCTTCCTTTCAGTTTTTTAGAATTTCACAATGTCTTCTCCATCCCATCGTAAAACTGTCATTGATGCTTCAACTGAGGATTTGTTAAACTCTCCACCCTCGACAACTTCTCGCTCGGAGGACAATCATAGCGTGGCCAGCCAGGATCCATCCATCGGAGATGATGAAGTGGCGGCGGAAGGGGCCATTTATGATAATGAGGTAGTTGAGACCTCTCCTCCGAAGAGAAAGAAGAAGAAACAAGTTTACCAAGGGGAACTTGAACCTCAATGGGTCATCCCAAGACGATTTGACTCGAGTAAAGATTTTAGAATGAGGGAGCAATCGACCTCTGACATTAAGAGGAAAAGGAACCTCCCCGTTCAACTTTCCCCGAGCCTGGCTTTAGAGGAACACATAGTTTTGATTCGACATGAGTGTGGTTGGAGCCTCGAGGTCCATATCTCGATTCCCACTACCGAGCAACGTATGTGTGATAGTGTCCCAGGGCGGTCCTTTGTTTATACCTACCCATTTTTTATTGGTTTCTCTTTTCCGCTTAATCCCACAGCAGACACATTTTGCCGGACACACAATGTCTGCTTGGCCCAACTTGGCCCCGATTTTTGGAGAGTTGTCCAGTGTCTCGACTACATTGGTCACAAAGCTGGGGTCACATTTAGGTATGACCACTTGATTTCTTTATTTTCTCCTTCCCTACACAAGGACGGGGTTGTGCAGTTTAGTTTTCCCTCATCACTAAGAGCGACAACACCGAGGATCGGAATTGGTGTGACTGGTTTGTTCTTCTTCCCACCTCTTCTCTTTCAGCCGAGCCTGGCTTTCTTGAGGCATGGAATAGGACTCGTAAGCCTTTCTCTCGTTCTTACTTTTTATACTTGGCTTTTAAATGCAGCAAAGTCTGACCTTTCGCCGTGTTTTTCAGCAAGGAGACCCCTTATTAATCCTCCCCGGGATTTGGAGGCTTGGGTGCAAGCCATTATTAGCGTCGAGGGGAGATTAAATAGGGATTGGATGGTTTTAGCTGCTCGTGCGGAAAATGGGTGGTCGGGCAAACGACTAGGTTAGTATATTCCTAATTTGGTCGCTTTATTTTCTCGATGCGTCTTTCCTCACTTCTACCTTCTCCCTTTCTTTTTTTTTCTTCATATTTTACCATCTTGCCTTCCGAGGCAGAGCAGGAAGAAGATAAGAAGAAGAAAGTAAAGAAGAAGAAGAAGAAGTCGGGACGACGAGCTGAAGTCGTCGAGGTCCCGGATGCCGATGCTAGCTTGTATCTCATTGAGGAGTCTGTTGAGGCTCTTACTCAAGCCCCGAGAGGTGCTCATTTCTCCCTTTTGTACTTTTCTCTTTGTTTTCCCATTCGAGTAATGTGTTTCTTCCTTTTCAGGTTCAAAAAGAAAAGGCGATACGCCTAAGAAGCCAGCTAAGGCTAAATTTCCTCGGGTTGAATCGACTAAAGCCCCCCGGCGAAGATTGATTGACGAACCTGACGATGTGTTGGTTCGGAGCGTAGTAAAAGGGACGGTCGTGAAGGAGCCGAGCCAAGTGGCCGATGAGGTTCGCGAGGGTTTGGAGTCCAGCGAGGCGAAGTTTTTCGAGGAGGCCACAAATCCTGTCGAGGCATCATCGCCTCTAAGGCAAGCGAATGTAGAACCGCCTCGGGCAAAAACGAATCTCTCCCAAGGGATTAGACGTATCCCAATTCCAATAGATGTTTGCCTATTGGATGACAAAATGGGGGTTGCTATCAGCTACAGAGGGCTACTTGGGCCTTTAAAGAACGACCGTTTGAAGGACCTTCCCTTGGTCGATCTGATGGCTTACTCGACTCAGCATGCAATTCATGTGAGGTTTTGTTTTGTTTTGTTTGCTCTTTATTTTAATTATTTTTTAATCCCTTAACTATTTTTCCCTTTGGTTGTAGGGTTATGTTTATGCCATGAAGACAGCTGAAGTTGAAACTCAACGAGCATATCATCTTCGTGGGGTTGGGGACGAGTGGGATCGTCGGAGGAACGTGCTTGAGGCTCGTGCTGGTGAGCTCGAGGAACAACTTTCTAGCTCGTGGTAAAGTTGCTACTCTTTCGGCCGAGATGCGGTCCCAAGAGGAGAATCATCAAGCCGATCTTTGAAAGGAAGCTGATGCAGTGCTTAGGAGTTTGAACGAGCAGTTTGAAGAGAAGACTTCACTACTTACCTCAAAAGTGGTTGAAGTTGAAGCTAAGAATAAGGCTCTCGAAGCTGAGGTGTAAGTCCTTCGGGCTAAGAGACCAGCTTCTTCCTCCGCGCTTAAATCCAAATTCAGAGCTAAGTTGGATTTGAGGGCTACTCGAGCAAAGGTAGATAGGAATTAGGCAATCATTCAAACCAAGTTGAAGACCCTTGATCAGTGCAAGAAGGGAATTAGCTTGGATGATGAGATTGCCAAAGCTAAAATTGACGTTGCTAAAGCTGGGGAATTTTTATAGCGACTTCCTTCGAACATACGAGGAGATATTCTCCAGTTTCTCAAGGAGCGGCATAAAACGTTCGCCTGGTCTCACGCAGATATGACAGGTTTTTCTCTAGATATTATTACTCACAGGTTGAACGTCGACCCATACCATCGCCCGGTAAAACAGAAGACGCACCAACAAGGAGCTTTTCGGAACCAGGTCATCAATGATGAGGTCGATCAGCTGTTAAAGATCGGGTCTGTACGTGAAGTCAAATACCCATACTGGCTAGCCAAAGTGGTCGTTGTACCCTTGAAAAATGGTAAATGGCGAGTCTGCATTGACTTCACATATCTAAACAAAGCCTGCCCGAAGGATTCATATCCTCTTCCCAGGATAGACCAACTGATTGACGCATCAGCCGGGCACGAGGTGCTCATTTTCCTCGATGCATATTCCGGATATAACCAGATATTGATGGTCCCCGAGGACCAGGAGAAAACAACGTTCATAAGCTGCAGAGGTACATACTGTTATAAAGTTATGCCATTTGGGTTGAAAAATGCAGGTGCAATATATCAACGCCCAGTCAATCGAATGTTCCATGACCTTATCAGTAAGACTATGGAAGTGTACATCGATGACATGCAGATCAAGTCCAAACGAGCAGAGGACCATCTGGTGCATCTAAAGGAAGCTTTCCGGATTCTTGATCAGTACAACATGAAGCTGAACCCAAAAAAATGTGCATTCGGTGTCGGGTCGGGACAATTCTTGGGCTTCATCGTTTCTCAGCGTGGAATTGAAGTCAATCCCGCTCAGATCAAAGCTATCGAGTCAATTCCAGACGTGCTCCACAACCGGAAAGACGTCATGAAATTGACCGGAAGAGTGGCAGCTCTGCGAAGATTCATTTCCCGTTCATCATATCGGTGCAAAAGTTTCTTCGACATTTTAAAGCAAAACAAGGAGTTTGAGTGGACCCCCGAATGCCAACAAGCATTGAAGGATCTGAAAAAGTATATGTCCAATCCACCACTGCTCTCTACACCTCAACACGGGGAGCAGCTGCTGATTTATCTGGCAGTTTCAGAATCATCAGTAAGCGTCGTTCTAGTTCGAAAAGAAAAAGGTAATCAACTTCCTATCTATTACATTAACAAAGTTCTAATTGACGCAGAAACACGCTATCAACCCTTGGAAAAATTGGCGTTAGCACTAGTAACTGTTGCTCGTAAGTTATGCCCTTATTTTCAAAGTCATTCAATAGCTGTGGTAACAACCTTTACTTTGCGAAATGTTTTGCACAAACCTGAATTTTTGGGAAGGTTAGTAAAATGGGCTATAGAATTAATTGAATTTGATATCACATACCAACCTAGGGTAGCGATAAAATCACAAGCTCTAGCAGACTTTGTGGAAGATTTTAACATTAATATATATCCTGAGGAAGAAAAGGATGCCGTTCTTTATACTGAGCAGGCTCCTGGCGCATGGACCCTATACACTGATGGCTCCTCGAGCGTCAAAGGGTCCGGTCTTGGATTGGTTCTCATTGCTCCATCCGGAGAGACTGTCAGGCAGGCCATCAAGTGCCCGTTTATTACTAACAATGAGGCCGAATACGAGGCCGTTATTGCAGGATTGGAGCTAGCCTAAAGTTATGGAGCAAACATCCTCAAACTCAGGATTAATTCTCAACTGGTAGTCAACCAGGTAACTGGAGGCTTCATTGCACGAGAATCTAGAATGCATGTGTACCTTGCCCGTGTAAAAGAACTCCTGGCCCAGTTTGATGAATGGGAGGCATTCCAGATTCCACGAGAAGAGAACCATGAAGCCGATGCTCTCGCGAATCTAGAGTCGGTAGCAGAAATGGGGGCAGCCAGCTCTTCAGCTGTTGTTCAACTCCTTTACACGACCATAGACCGGGAAAAGTTCGAGGTCAACACCATCAACGTAACTTGGGACTGGTAGAATGAAATAACGAACTATCTTATCCATGGGACTCTACCCATTGATACAAAAGCCGCTCGCAAGCTCAGAATAAAAGCTGCTCAGTATACAATCGTCAACGGCAATCTCTACCGCAAAATGTTTGCAGGACCTCACGCAAAGTGTCTCAGACCGAATCAAATCAACTACGTGATGAGGGAAGTCCATGAAGGCTGCTGTGGCAATCATTCCGGAGGCAAGGCATTAGCCCGAAAGTTGATTCGCGTAGGTTATTATTGGGACAAGATGGAGAAGGATACGAACGAATTTGTCAAAAAATGTGACAAATGCCAGAGGTTCGCACATCTTCTCCATCAGCCAGCAGAACTGCTCCATTCAATATTCTCTCTGTGGCCCTTCATGAAATGGGGAATAGACATAGTTGGTCCTCTTCCCACAGCGCCGAGAGGAATGCGCTTCTTGTGGATCATCACTGACTACTTCACCAAGTGGGTCGAAGCGGCAGCATACGCGAAGGTACGACAAACAGAAGTTGTCGACTTTCTTTGGCGTTTTGTCGTGTGTCGCTTTGGAGCACCTAAGGAAATAGTCATGGATAACGACCCACAATTCATCGGCCAGAAAGTGACTAGGTTCCTCGATGACTTGCACATCAAGAGGATCACTTCCTCTTCGTATTATCCCGTTGCCAATGGACAAGCTGAATCTACCAACAAAATCATTGTTGAATCCCTTAAAAAGCGCCTCAAGCAGGCAAAGGGATGTTGGGTAGAAGAGTTACCTGGCATACTATGAGCTTATCGCACGACGATAAAGATGAGTACTGGAGAGACTCCTTACTCACTAGTGTACGGTGCAGATGCGTTAATCCCAGTCGAAATTGGAGAGCCCAGCTTACGGTATGCACACGCCACTGAAGAACCCAACTCGGTCAACCTCTCCGAAGAGCTGGACTTCCTCGAAGAGCGAAGGGAACTAGCCCTCGTACGAGTAGTCGCTCAGAAAGAATGAATTGAACAATATTACAATCGGGGACTCCGCGTGCGAAGCTTCTAGGTTGGAGATTTTGTACTAAGGAAAGTCTCCCAGAGCACACAAGAAGCAAATTCTGGGAAGCTAGGCCCTAACTGGGAAGGCCCCTACAAGGTAATCGCTTCAGTCGGCAAGGGATCTTACCGCTTGGCACGACCAGACGGTTCCACTGTCCCGAACAGTTGGAACGTGATTCACCTCAAAAGATATCACTTCTGAGTGGTAAAACGGTTAGTTATTTTATGGTTGCCTTTTACTTTTATGACAGTTCTTATTTTTATTATACTTCTTCTAAATGGTACTAACGGCCTGAACAAGGTCAGATCCGTTTAGCTCAACTGGTAGAGCTCGAAGTTCTTCAACTTCGCGGCTGTGGGTTCTAATCCCACAACGGACACACTCCTCGTTTGGTTATATGTGTTCTTCTATATGCAGCTTGCCTTAACTCTTTTTATGTTATCACTTCCCGTGTTCCAACATAAAAACAAAGAGGGTGGTGATAGGCCCCTGTAGGCCAGATAAGACCTTCATAAAGGCAAAAGACCTTGCTAAAAGGCGTATTTTTCAAAAACTTTTACGTGACAAACTTCCACGAAAATAAGAGAAGTCATTCATAAGGCCTGCGACTCGGCCAGAGCCAATCTACAAATTCATGCGACGACTTTCGATTATCAAGATGATAAGCAAAGTTATGCGCAAAGGGCAACGATTCGGCCAGAAATCTATCGACCACGACTCGGTCAGAATAAAAATATCTACGCAAATTACTCACAACTTATGACCTCTTCCTTGGGAAAGGCTAAGTTAAAACATTCGGGCAGACTTTTGGAGACCAGAGCTTAATAAAGTTCAAACTTCAAAAGCCTCTAAACATAAGGCACGAAGGCCACAACACATACAAATGAAAGATCGGAAATTCAGGCTAAATATAGTCATTGAATAGATCTAAAGTAATATATACATAATCCTGTAGAATGATAAAATGATGAAAACGGCTGACAGAAGTATTACAGAGTGATCAAAGGCCTAATAGAACCGGCCATACAAGGATCAGAGAGTCCCTACGAGACCTCTGTCCACAACCAATTAATCCGGCTCTCGCCAGATGAACGAACTTGCAACTTAAAAATTGGGGGAGGGCATCAGTTTTTAGGGTTACGATCAGAACCCGACATACCAACTCCGTCGATTCTGCCATCGTCCCCCGAATTCTCGCCATCGTCTTCATCTACATCCTCATATTCACCTTCAGACTCCTAAGGAGAGAGATTCAGTACTTGTCTTACTCCGCGAACATCGCGTTTCATCTTCTGCAACATCTCTTCAACATTGATCTGCTTAGCCTGAACTTGCCCGAGCAATGAACGCTTAGCTTCGAGCACAACAAGCTTTTCCTTAATTTCAAATTGGTCACGCAGGTTTGCCAAGTCTTTGGATAGAGCGATTTGAGCACTCATTGACTGAGTAACCTGGTCCTTGGCAGCTTGGAGCTCAGCTCTGGCCCTAGCAGATTCTTCGTTAGCCCTTTGCAGATTCATTTCAAGAGATGCACGATCAGCAATAGCTCTGTTCAGCAAAGCCTTGTATTCTTCAAGTAGACTCTCCAGACCCTGGGCGGAGCGTGCGAACCCTTCTTTCTCTCTAGAAAGAAGGTCCTTCTCCTTGGTGAGTTCGTTAATCTGCTCGAGTCGCTCATTGTTAACTTCAGTTAATCGATTAACTTCATCCCCAAGGAGACCACACTGCTATGCCAGAATCTTGTTCTCCTTCAGAGCATCCAGCAACTCTTTCTTTACCTCGAGTACTTAATCGACGCTGTTGATCCTGGAGCGGAACATGAACTCGGCAGCCATCATACTTGACTGGAAAAATAATATAAGCAAAAGTTAGAAATCTGGAGTCGAAGTTACTTCCAACACAAGCGGTAAACACTTACCCGAGCAGAATCGGCAGCAATCATAAAAGCTAGTTCCTCATCACTCATTTCCCTCACTGTCCATTCCTCTCGGGGGCCAATGAGTGAAGAGACAACTTTGTCTAAACAGCCCGGCCTGGATATGAAATTGACGTCAGGGGCTACCTTCATGGTATGCTTCCTCTCGCAGTACTTGGGTTCCCAAGCCTATTCAGAGGGGTAGTTTGGACCGAACTTGTAGCGCACACCCCTGATGTCCTTCAATCTGGTCTAACCGGTGATGGTTGACCGCCAGATAAGTCTTGTTGATGATAAATTGCTCCACTCCAGGATCTATCGTGTCACACTCGCGAAGACTAACAGGCGTCGCCCCCTCAGTGGCCACATTTTCCAGGTCCTCAAAACGAAAAACATGAGGACCTCGGCCACCCTCTTGGGGAATCTCTTCCCTTATCTCCTCTTTTTCTTCTTCTTTTTCTTCCTCTTCACCTATTTTTCTTTTCCCTTTGTCTACCCGAGAAGGAGCCACCTTCACCCTGTCATCAACTCGGGGACTCCTCTCCGGAGTACGGGCAGCATTTTCCTCAACCCTCCTCTTATCACTCCGAAGATAAGGTTTTCGCACAAGGGGTTCGTTGGCTTCAATCTCAGTATCTGAAAAATCAATCACCACATTGTCTAAACCTTCTACCCGTGCAGACTCGGGGACTTCGGCAGTAGTCTTGATATTCTCTTCTGCAGACTCTGGTACATTGGCTCTGGGCGAGGACTCAACCCCAGCAGTTGAGGTTTGCCCGGCAGCAACGGAAGTCTTACGTGCAGACCTTTTCCGTGCTCCACCCTCACCTTGGCTCTTTTTCTTCCTCTTCAAAGAACTAAGGCCACTGGATAAGAGCTCCTCACCACCTTCTCTGTCGCGCAGTACCTCTACTGAAGCCAGTAAAAATGCTACTTCAGCATCAGGATCAGCAGCAGACCTAGAAGGCACGACCTGGACAGGAGGAGCAGGGAAAAAATCTCCCTGAGTACCCAGACCTACAAAAGCTAGAACAGTCAGACACATAGAAGCTACAAAGGAAAGGAATAGTTACAACAGCAGAAAAATTCTCACCGTGAGTCTTCACGGTCAGACTCTTCTGCGCAGCAAAGTACGCCCATTCTCTCCTCTCAGGAGAAAACTCCTCCAAAATCGCCTCGACCTACGCCGTCAGCTCATCAACAGATATGAGCCCGTCGTAGTGTCGCTTGGCCGCTACAAAAAGGAATCAAAGGGAATAAGTAAATAAAAAGAGAAGAAGAAGCACGAAAAATTCCAAAAATACTCGGGGACTTACGCTTCTTGTTCCAAACTTCAGGAAGATAGGTCTTAGAATTGAAAGTCAAGGCCGAGGTACGCACGAACACGTACCGGTGTAACCAACCCCGGTCACCTGTGTCTTCAGAGCTGTGCACCAAGCCCTTGCTCCCGCGCATCCTGGCATTTTCATACCCATGCAATTCACATCCTTTCTTCAATTAATCTTTGGTTGAGGCTAAAATCTTTCTTAGTCCTAAATTTAGCCTATATCTGCAAAACAATATATACATCATATACATGCGTACATTTCAGTCGACCCAATACCCTTAACCCGAATTCCCAATTCCCCAACCCATTTCCCCCTTCGCGAGCCGCGACAAAACCCGACCCAAACTCTCTTCTTCTCTGTACGATTGTGCTGGACAAGTGACACTGTTCCAGCTGGTATCATTGGTCTCTCTCACCAGTACAAACAGACCTATTATCCCATCCGTTCTTTTGAACTTGAAATCAATCCAAGCCCTTGATCTCTGGCTTGGAGATAAGGATGAGAGAGGTGTAATTTTACCCTCTCACCCTTATCTCACAAGGGAGAGATCAAAGAGCAGCAGGGGTAATTTGAATTTTTGAAGCCGAGGTAAAACCCTAAAGTTCTCCTATATATTTATCATTGTTTGTAGGGTTTAGGGTTCTAAATTTTTTTTTTAATATACCAAAAACGACACAGCATAATACATAAGTCTTTTTAGTTTAGAGTTTTAAGTTCATAACACTACTGTGACTGGTTTTTCTGGGATTTATTTGTGTTGTCGCTTTATCATTCGAGTCGTCAACCTTGCTCGAGTCGCTTATTCGAGTCGTTATTTTTGAACCCTCGCCCTTGTTCACTGCACTACAAGAGGTAATAAGCTCGCTTTAATATCTCTTCTTTATGTCAAAATGTGAATCTTCATAGCTTAGTCTTAAGTCATGATATTTTTAGTCTTGAATAGGATATAAAATGAGTTTGATGTTTGTTTCATACTACAAGGAGAGTTCAGTTTTAAAATTGTTACTATGAATGTTTGGTTGAAGATGAGGCCTAGCATTGAAAAATAAAGTTGCTCCCAAGTTTAAAATGTCTATCATTGATCTGTTTTTTTTTCTTCTTGTTAAAAATAACAATAATCCAGTTCTTTGTATAGGGAAAGCCTGAACTTGAGTTTTGATTTCCAGGGTAAATGTGTATGAAAATCCCTGTGGTTGTTCAGTTTCTCCTTGGGATCTTGAGTTAGATTAATTTTAGTTGTTTTAAGTCATCTAATCTACATGTACTCTGGCAACATCATGTTAATTAAAGAAATGGTTTGGCTCATTTAAGGGTGGTTAGTGCCAAAAGTTTTCAGTTTCAAGAAATTTAGAGGGTGCTCTGCATAATGAGTAGAGAAGCTGCAGGTCCTGGCCCTTGTCTTCTGGTTGTAGCTGATGTGCAGAGGTAATAGAGGGGTCTTTGTTAGGTGCAGATATGGAGAAGGTGTTCAGGAGTTTAGCAGGGGCTTTGGAGTGATGTTTTGGATGCTGCATTTGCTGCAGCTTAGGTATTAGGTGTTGTAGGTGTTTCAAATTAGGTAGTTCAGGGTCTGTTTCAGGAGATAAAGGGCTCGCAGGTACTGTAAGGTCAGGGAGTAGTCTTAGTATTTCTAGAGGGTATTCAGATGGGGTGTGGAGGATCTGGAAAAGTCTATGTTGCTGCAGAGTCTAAAGGAGCTTGCCAATGTTTGTAGGATCTGTTACGGAGGTCTACAGGCAGTGTAAAAGCCTGGAGGTGTTTTGGTGAGTGGGGAAGTATGCAGGGTGTTAGTTTGTTCCTGGATGGTGAAGAAGAGGCTATCCATTGCTTTTTTAGGTTTAGTTCCTGGTAGTATGCAGGTTAGTAGTGGTAGTATTCTGGTTCCATGAGGAGTATGTGATGTTGTTGCAGTGTCTAGGATGGTTTGCAGGTGTTTTGGTGAATTGAGGGAGTTTCTAATAGTTCTGGGGTGTATGCGTGTGTATATGCATGTGTGTGTCTATATGTGCAAGAGTGTGTGAGGGTCTGTTATGGTATGCAAGGATTTAGGGAGTTCTAATGCTGATGTCCATGGTAAATGGAAGTAGAGTGAATAGCAGGCAGTCAGTCGAAGGTTCAGGGAGTAGTTTCTAGCATTCTTAGTTGGGTCAGGTGGTTGTTTGGTTGTCGAGGAGGTGGGTTGATTGAAGTAAAGGTATTTTAGTGAATCTGGTATGGTTAAGCTCAAGGTTGTAGGTCTGATTCTAGTTTTCTTGTTTCTGGTAACCTGATGCTTGGGTTCTGCATATCTTCTTTAATTCTCTGGAATCTGAATTTACCAAGTCTGCATGCTTTCTTGAAAGTTTAGTATCCTGATAGGTTCTAGTTGAGAGTCATTCTCTATTACCTAGATGCTTCCTGTATATGTTCGCTTATTTTCTGTTATTATTGTTCTACTATTTGCGGTTGCTAATTTCTTTTTTCCTTTTTCTTGACATGAACCTTGGGACGAGTTGGAATAAAACTCACAAACGGGATGGCTTGCATTTGGAAGTTACTTGAACCGCTCCGCATTTTCGGGACTTGATATCCCCGAAAATGTAAAACAAAAATGAATGAAAAACCTTGTGAAATATAGGGCTCATATTGAGTTTGATGTCCGAGTTCTACCTTCTAAACTCCTTCTCTCCCGTCCCCTTTAGAAAGCATGTTTTAGGACCTCGTAAACTAGATTAGGACTTTGTATGATTAGAAGCCTGTAGGTTAGCCGCTTTAGTTAAAATTGTTATCTTATTGCTTGTTTAGGATTGATTATACATTGGATATCCCGTCTCTTTGGGACTCGCCAATTACTTTAAGATAGTAGGAATCTTTAGTTAATTATCGAGTGCAAAAGAAATAAAATTAAAATTACACCTATTTATTCATTATTTATATTTAAGTTAATTTTTTATCCATTTATTAATTTATTTATTCATTAATTAAATTAATCAAGTAGTATTTATTATTAATTAATTTATTTAATATTAATTAATTATTTATCCACCTAATCAATTATAATTATTTATTTACTTATTTATTTATTTATTTATTTATTTATTCATTAATTAAATTAATTAAGTGGTATTTATTTAATTAATTTTAGTTAATTATTTATTTGTTTAATAAATTATATTTATTTATTTAGTCAATTATTATTGTTCATCCCTTATTTAATGGAAATCATATAAATATTTATTTATCTAATTAAGTCATTTATTTATCTATTTATTTATCTAATTAATTAATTATTATTATTTATCTAATTATTTATTAATTTATTTATCTAATTAATTAATAAATCAATTATTATTCTTTATATAATTGATTTATTAATTAATTTACTTAATTTTATTTAGCCCTTATTTATCTAATTAATCTATCAACCATTATCTCATTATTCATTTAATTAATCTTAAGTTTTGTTCAAGTATTGTCATAATCAATTTTATCTTCTTTATATTATTCATTATCTATTTATTTTATTTAAAATTTATCCTAAATTAATTATCTTTAAGTAAAAATTCGTGAAAATCGCCGGATTAATCGCTTTTAGCGGATTTTCGAAAGTGCTCCCGCAAGGGACCTTCTTTCGGATTTAATAGAACCACTTACCTAAGAATCTCTGAATTATTTTTCTTTTAAATAAAGGATAAAATTGCACTCTTTAGTTAATTTAGGTTCCTAATATTCCTTAAATTAGGTGGTGACTCCAAAGAAACCCTTTGGAGTCCCATTTTGTTGAAAATACATCCCGATGCATACTCGTGTGTTTTTGGGAGGGTTCAACATTCATATCCAAAAATTTGGTCGGTTTCCGCCGCAAACCAATCCAAGAGTGAACTATTCTATATACACTGGGGCACAATTGCCTCGGGCAGAGTAAATATTCCCTACAGAGCCTCTCAAGCACAGGATGCAGGGGCAGTTTACATCCCACTATAAAAGGGTAGGTGCACATAGCTGTCCACCCAGCCCTATGTGAAAGTGATATTCTCCTCTTCGGAGACCGGCAAGAGGGGAACCCTATCGTCCCAGTGACAGTCCATTCTGACTCGTGGGATCAGCTCCGATGTAATCCCCGATTTAAATCTATACGCCGGCCAGTTGCGTATATCCCCACGATAGTTACTAGAAGCTTTAATGTTGCAATCCTTTTCCAGTTCACCCCACTTCTTAGGAATGACCTCCGCAGCAGTAGCCTGAGCAGCCCTAGGCCTGGGGGTGGCTGCCGAAGAACTACCAGCCGCATCCATATTTTGGGTCTTTCTAGCTCTTCAAGACATAATTCCAGAAGAACTGAGAAGTTCGAAAGAAAAGTTGAAGGATGTCCAAAGAACTCTCAAAATTTAGCGAAAGGAATATGAAAGCAAGTAAAAAGTTTCTCACTCAATAAACCCCTATTTATAAAAGCAAAAAATCCGGCCCATCGAGTTCTCCCAAGACACGTGGAGATTATCCGAGAGGCCACGATCAGATCCAACCCTCAAAAGAAGAAGTAGGTTTCACCAAACCTTTACAGTATCATCATTACCCTGAAGTGCAGCGATCACCTCGCGATCAGTAATCGACGTGTGCACGTGATTGAGGCGGTTAAAATCATTACTTTTACTCTTGGAACGCGCAGTAGTCACTTCAGAGCGGACTGCAGACGTGCAGGCATGCCAGCTGCAGTTACTTTTTTATACGGCGCATTTAATGCGCACGTCATAGGGATTTGTCACGTAGCTGATGAGATACATGCGTCACTAAGCTTCGTCATACAAAGATGCAGAGCAAAAATTCCCGCCAAAATTCACATTCACTCCTCGAACAGATATTCTGCTCGAGAAGTGCAGGGACCATCTATATTGGATAAAAGCTGACATCATCTAAAAGGTGACACGTGTCCACGTGTCACGGGCAGAAGTTCCGCCGGACAGATATCTAGCGGACAGACAATTACCACGAGCAGACCCAAAGCAGCTATGTAACGCCTCATCAGTCAACACGATCTAAATGAGCAATTATTAACCTGATCATGTGCGATCACTCAATGAATAGTCATAAAGGCAATAATTACAACCGAGCAGTTACGTATCCAACGGATATGTGTCCAGCGGTTACAAAACCCAACGGACGCCTATCAGACCTATAAATAACATTTGTTCTAAGCCATTGTAGAACAACTTTACTTCTTGTCTACAATATCAATAAGAATACTCTCTCTCTGGCTCAAATACTGTTCTTTACTTAAATTTGTTAAGCACTTTGCTCTCTAATCTTCTATGTACGATCAGTACCGAAGAACTCTCACCGGGGCTAAGTGATACAGCACGGTTACTTCTATCTGTTTATACTTAGAACTCTCACCGGGGCTAAGCGATACAGCACGGTTACTTCTATCTATTTATACTTACGCTTTAACTTTGCTAATTTCTGCTTATATCTCGTTCCCGTATCAGTATCGTTGAGAATTACGGATATATTGCTATTAACACCATTTATCATTTAAACTCTTAATCTAAACTATTGATCGTGACTCCACAAATACAAATTTAATTGTTAATTGACCTAAAGTCGGATCTAGGTTAAACAATATATACGTCTTCCTTGACAATTTTAAAAGTAAACACCATATAAATTTAATTTATGTCAAATAACAAAAATGAAATGGATGGAATATGATCGAATATTTCAAATCATACGCTATATATATTATTTTTAAATATATTTGCTTAAGAATTTCATCATTATTTAATTCGTGTTACAGTTTCATATAATCTCAAGTCTCAATATAACTTATCTGCATAGGTAATGTTAAATTATTTAAAAAGAACTTTAATAATCGAATAGGAAAATGGAAGAGTGTGTGTGTGTGTGTGTGTGTTAGGAACCTTGAGCACCAAGAAAAACGCATGGGAAAAAGAAGAATAATGTATGTGTTAGGGATTTGAGAAGAAACCGACAGAATAATTGCTATTGTCGGGTTAGCGTGGTACTCCCCACTAATCCTTTTAAATCAAATCGGTGGCGCCTCCTTTTGTCCTTTCCCCAAATTTCTCCATTCTCCCCTCCATTAAATATTTGTATAATTATACTACTCCCTTCGTCTCATTTTATTTTTACACGTTCTTTAAGAAAATATTAATGATGAGGTCTTTTTTACTATTTTACCTACTAGTACCATATTTCTCTTTCTTTAATGAATGTTAACTCTAATTTCTACTTTCAAAATCAATTAATACTATGAGCAAAGTGGAAAAAATATAGCTAATTTTGCCTTGAACTACTAAATGGACAAATAATTTGAGACGGCTATTTATAGATTATAGTAGGGAGGACGAATAAAATGAGATGGAGGGAGTATTATTTACGTCGATCTTGTATTTTCCTTCGTATCAATTTAAGTGTTTATAGCTCATTTTAATATTGTTCCGAGAAAAATATTTTTATGGTAATTCTTTATTTCAAGACTTTTTGTTCAAGATTTAAGGGCATCGGTCCACATTACATTTCTTTAATTTTAAGTTACATAATTTAAATTTTTTTTTTATTTTCTTAAACTCCAGTCAAACACAACATTTAAAATAAGACAGAGAGTAACAAATTATGATAAAGTGATTTACCTCAAATTATAACAATTTACGTAGTTAAAAAATTAAAAGTGGTAATAATATACTAAAATTAGGTAAATTAGAATATAATAGGTGTCTATTGAATTAATGTATTTACACCAGCTTGCATACACCTGAGATGATTCGGCACTAGAATTAGTGAATAAGTACTATCTAGTTGAAATAAAAAACAAACAAAAATTATATTTAATCAAAATTAAAGGATTTTCATAAGTTCTTTTTTAAACCACCAATTTTCCTCTCTCAGAACAGATAGTCGTACTCCTACTTTTTGCTCATGTGGTGACTCAAACCCACAACCTCTTAAATGTAAGTGGATGATGCTTACATCTGAACAACCCTCACTATCTGAGCAACCCTCACTTGTTGGATTTTTCATAAGTTAAAGTTGTGTGGTAAGGTGAATTTCTTTTGCAAATAATTTCTATATAAATTTAAGATAAAAATAGTTACTTGTTTTTTTTTTTTTTGAAATATTTCAAAAATATAATTTATTGAATCTCAGGATTTTGCAGGTCAACAAACATGAGTAAATATTGAACTATAGTATTGTTTATGGAAGGAAGGGAGTGATGTAGCTAAAATTGAAGAGGAAAATAATTGCGACAGTTAAACTACTGTATAATTCATGCCCATCTTGACCTTATCTGCTAGTAGTTCTTAGAACCGCCATTCCATTTTGATAACCTAAACATGTGTATCAACTACTCCCTTCCCTCCGTTCCATTTCAGTTGGTGCTTCAGTTTTTTCATCCTATTAAAATTAATAAATACATAATCTTGTTTACAAAGTCACTTTTATTGAATACTTTTTGAGAATTGAGCAATTTTAAAAAGATTTATTCATATTTTAAATATTAAGAGTATAATTAAAATCAATTAACAAATCAACTTTGAATTTTTAAAATTACAAATACTTTAGAATAGATTTTTCGAGCTAAACCGACAAGTAAAATGACACGGAAGGACCGTCAAATTGGCCTAGAGTACTTCATTACTCTTTTGCTAGTCCATGTTTGATGAGGACCAAACAAACAAAACACAGTAGTGCAAACATTAGTCTGACATAATTTTTTGTTTTTCTTATAGTTTAAACTATCTGTGTCGGTTTATCCAAGAACTACAGATATTGCCAAATCAAAAGTTGTATGATAGTCACGCATCTGATTTGATATCCCTCTGGTCTCAAGCCAGTACTTTGAGTTGTAATTTCATGCTATTATGTATTGTCACTTTCAACGGTTTTTCTTTGTGTTCACGATGAAAGTCTCATGCAACCATTTTGGAAGGATTTGGTTCGATGCCTCACCTTTTCTTTGTGTAAGAATATTACTCCATGTATCTTCTGGAGCACTCAATGTTTGTTGCCAAAATGGCAAAATGTATCTCATTTTGTACATACTAATTATCATAAACCATCATTGTAATGTGATTCAGTTACAAATACAATTGGATCAATGGATAGATCAATGGATTTTGGATATCAAATGGTCAAACAAAAAAAAGGACCTTAACAATATAGGATTGTTTTAAGAGAAAATAAGGATAAGAACTGTCAAAAAGTTTCTATTTTCACTCTCAATTCTCAAGTTGTTTCTATGTCAATTAAAAAGTAATAACTCAATGAGCCTTGGCCCTTGGTGTGAAAAAAAAAAAAAAAGAGACTTCGAAGAGCTCCATAATTTGATTTCAGTAATAACCGATACATAAGACTTGCTCAACTCTGCTCCTACATAATTATTGAGTATGTACTATTATAGAGTTATAGTGAATTTATAGGACTAAACTCGAACTAGGAAAGTTAAAGCAGAATATCTGATATTGATAACTAATCTCTCAAACACGGACCAGCTCGATCCCTAGTATAAAGTAGATAGTTGAAAATCTTAGGCATCAATTTCTTGGCTTGATATGAGCTTGCATTGGATGAAGTTTATGAGTAGTAAGCCCCATTGTTGCAACATTGTCTTCTTCTCCATCTTTTAGACTCCATTCAAACTCTTGTATCAATCTAGCAATAGTTGTGCAACTGATTGTCATAGCTTGCATTGCACCAGCACATACCCTTTTGCCACTCCCAAATGCCATTGTCTTTTGCAGTTCCATAGGATCATACTTTGCATCAAGAAATCTTTCAGGTTTCCACTCTTCAGGACTCTCCCACACTTTCTTGTCCCGATTGCAACCATATATATTTATAGCGATCTGCATACACAATATATACAAACAAATAATTCAGATAAGAAAATCAATTCTATTTCTTTAATATCAGAGAAATGCATCTAGGATGAGTGATGCACAGTCCAAAATAAAGGGTCGGCCCCTTTAAACATGCTTTTGTCTGCACCAGGATATGGACTCGGAGGGATGTGTGCCTAATCCATGCATCAAACATTGTTCTCTTAACGCTAGACCAAAGCCTTGGGTGAAAGAAAAGCAAATTTACAAGTATTAGGGAAAGGGTTATTACCTCAGCTCCTTTTGGAACATGGTACCCTCCAAGCTGTGTGTCTTCATGGACGTATCTTAGTGGAACTATGGGAACAGGACTATGCTTTCTCAAAGTTTCATGAAAAACAGCACATAGGTATGGAAGTTGGCAAAGTTTCTCTTCTGTGATCTTGCTAGATCCACAAACACTTTGAATTTCCAAAAAGAGTTGTTCCTATAGATTTAACAGTCATTAGATACAGCTAACTTTGGAGAAAAAACATAGTGGAAATACGAAAAGGGCAAGTTAACCGATACTACCTGTCGTTTCGGATCTTTGGCCAATTCATACATAGCCCATTCTGTGCTCACCACTGTGGTGTCTGATGTTTCAATAATTGCCTCCCAAAGCAACATTAGAATTTGCTTCTCCGTTAATGTCTTGGCTTCAGATAACAAGTAGTCGATATAACTGTTAAGTTCCTGCAAATAGATTTTGCCAAGTTAGAAGATTAGCCAAGGACCATATCATTATTATAGAGTGGGTATATTTATGTGCTTAAAAGGAAGAACAAGATCACCTCTCCCGATTCAATACGCTTTCTTTGCTCCTTAATTAAGGCCTTCATAACGGCTTCCCTGCGCAGATGTTTTTTCTGAATTCTGTTCTCAAAGCTTTTATTAGGAACCCACTTCAGATAAGGGAAGAAATCTCTCCAATCCACATCAATTGCACCCTCCATTATATCAAGTACCAAGGTCTTGATTACATCGTCTCTTGGCATAATGGCACCGAGTTCCTCCACATAAATAGACTCAATATCCCTTCCCAAAGCCTGCAAATAATGTTAAATGTTTTTTTATGATTGAGCAGTTTAAAGAAATTAAAAAACAGCAACTAACTCATGAACTGTAAGTTTGAAAAGCTCACTTGTTTCAATGCTAAACCAAACAGTTCTGACTGGAATATTTTCCTGAGATTTACTGCTTCATGAGGATACTCCATAACAAAGTCCTGCAGCTGCCTAGAAACATTTCCTATTAAGGTGTCCCTATGCATACGGTGGCGTTTCTGCATATTAAGTGAAACTTCCTGTCAGAAAACTAGTCTATGAATCAAAAGAAGAGAACACTGGTTAACTTCTAAATGACAAACCTGAGCATTTGGTCCTAGTACACTGGTCAGTACATGGCGCTTTACTGTCTTGTGGAAATCATCATAATCACTTATTGCAACTATACTCTTGTCACAGGTAAGGATTTTCAATGCGTTTGTTAGCTTTCTTGTTGAGATGGACGAATATCTAGTCACCATAGCCTAAAAAGATGAACAAGCACAATAGAAAAATCATAACAAGTATTGTGTCGGTACAGATATGATAAGCCACACAATGACAGAACAATGATTTAAAAACAAGAATCAAGCATGGCTCAATGTATTGGCTTATACTTTGGCCTACTGGTGCTATCACCACTGTATGATCAGTATAACCATTTACCCGTAAGTCGTTCTAAGTTTCAGCTACTTAGGTGTTGATGCTTCTTCTTTAGGATAAAATTACATTACTTTCAACATTAAAATACTTTTGTCTTATCTCCAAGCTCCAATCTACCTAGGAAGCTGGTGATATATTATACTCCATAGAACTACTTTAAGCTCCGTGCAATGATGTATAATTAGTTGTCTAGCTTCAACATTAGTTTAGATGGATCTTCATGTTGTTTGTATTTTTCTAACATTATCAGAATTCTGAGCCTCAACACTCTGTATAGGGAAAATTGAATTTTTGCTGATACATGCCCGAGTATGCCACAATGAGGTGGTACATGACGCTCATTTACCATATTTAGTACTGTGACTTGGAACCACAAAATAAGAAGTTATATCAATAGAACAGTTAAGGTCGTCTGAGAGACCAACCAACTTACATATAATCCACAGGGGCGGATGTAACACATACGGGCGGGTTCGGCAGAACCCAGTAGGTTTAGCACAGACAGTATATTTGTCTTTAAAAAATTATTAAATATGTACAAAAATCATGTCGAGAACCCAGTAACTTATACTTGAAATCATTATCTTAAAATTTAGAACTCATATAGTTCAAATCATGGATCCGCCTCTGATAATCCAGGTACATAAAAGAACCAAATATGGAAATAGAGTTATGTAAACAATCTACTAAACCTTTGCAGTATGGCCTAGTCTTTACAATGGCAAACTAGAGTATGAATTCTCTTTATCAATTGCCTAGACAGATTTTTTTGGGCTGTTGCAGCTAGTAGGAAATTTTGGGGCTCAATCACTCATAAAACAGAATTATCCCTAGTCCGATTTTAAGTTTCATCGCCCGGATCAGTCAGACTACAGGAAATGTTCCAACTCCTCACTACTTACTAGAAAAGAAACATGTCCAATTCCTACGCAACTGTTTGGTCCCAATGGACCAAGTTTTGCTGTCTATGTTTCTCCATCAGCCATTCTCCTCTTTCTGCTTACCTTTTACCTAGAAGTTATTAACCGCGGCATGACTCATACATTATCTTCTAGCTAGAATAACTTGAAGTGCCACACTGATTAATTTTATGATTTAAAAGCAAAGGTTTTTTGATATGGACATAAAACTGGTTGACATCATACAGAAATCAGGTACTATAAAATAACTAAGAAATGGATAATGACCAAACAAGTTTACACGAGCTACTAACTCAGAGCTGCATTACAGTCATGACTCGACATGGTCTGAACACTAAATTTTCAACACAGAAAGATTTGAGAGTAGCAACTTTGATTACCTCCTTGGCAAGTTCATTAGTATTGAGGACAACAATTGTATTGGCGCCGGTTTTGATGGAATAGATAGGTCCATATGTTTCAGCCCATTTTGTAAATGTCTTGTGGGGTTTTTTCTCAGTCATTTGCAGTAAATTCCCAACCACTGGTAATCCTGGAACCTCTGCACCAAATCCACACATACTTCTCATCAACATTTACCCATCTACATGCTAAATGTAGGGGTGGATGAAGTTTGTATTTAACATGTTCAACTGAACTAGTATTTTCGACATGGAACATATCTTTATATGTGAAAACCACTAAAATATCAACGAGTATTAAATCTGAATCCATAATTTCAAAAGCATAACGTGTTCAGTTCTAAGAACCTTAAAGATTGATCCCATAAAGTTCAAAATTTGGATTCATGTCTCGCTATATTTTACAGGCTTACAACAAACTCTTCTTAATTGGATCATTAACTTCAATCAAGATACCAGAATTAAAATGAAACTCAAACAAAATTCAGTAGAAATGAATCAATAGTACCTGGCACAGGTGGTAGAAAATTTGAAGATTTCCTCTTCTGATCATTAACATACTCTTTAAGGAACCATAGTGAAATCCCACCAAGAGCAACTGCTGGACCACCTACTGTAAGAGCAGTTCCTAATGGTACTGCTTGAAGATTCATAATTGCCTCCATATTACTCCACTTATGTTTTCAAGAACCACACTGAAGAAATGAAATTCTTGAATTTATACAAGTGAATAATAGTAAAGTTGGTGACTATGCTTGTGCATGGAATAAACGGAATAACAAGTGTCAATATAAACAAAATAATTCTAACTTTTGGAACTTGATACCTTCAGAAACTAATGAACAAGAAGACAGGAAAGTGTCTTTGTCGTATACTTAATTTGTGTTATGAATGGAATATGCCAATCTTATTAGTTAACTATCAGGATTGCAATCTTTGGAGGTTTCTTTTATAGATAGAGCAATCAAATTAAAATTAAAATATTGACACCATTTTTGGAGGATCATTGTTGGTGGTGGATGTTTGGACTGGCTAGACATGTTATGTCCCATTAGGATATCACCATGCCTCAACTACATCTAGACTATACTTTTTGTTGCTCACTCATTGAGGTCACTCGAGTGTTGTGTTGGTGTGTATATACTTTAATATACTTCATGAAAAAGGTTAAGATATATCGGTCTATGGCATGAAATATTTTAAATTTACATTTTAGTTTAGTAAAGTGATTCTCTATTCTTTTAGTTAGCAAATTATGTGAGCATAGACTAAGTAGATGGTAAACTCTATCGTTTACTAGTGTTTATATTAAACTAAAAAATATGACCTTAAGTTTTTAAAATGAGAAATATATCATCTAATCATGGTTGAGTGATAAATATCTATATACATTGTATATTTTACCTTCATTAGTTAGATACAAACAGTGAGCACAATTAAACTTTTTCTTTAGAATTTCATGTGTCAAAATAGTTCTTAAAAAGGTTCAAATTTGTACTTATATTTTTAACCATGATTAAAATTATCTTTCATTATACTAGTTCACTATGGAATTTAGTCAAAGTTAAGGACAACTACAAAAAGACTTACTACTGTCTAGAATATGAATGAACTCATAGTTTAATTGAAGGCAAATTAAGATATTTTGTACAGCAAACGAGCAGTTTTAACCTTATAATACTAGGGGTTTTGGGGTGAGAAAGACTCTCAAGTCTTTAAATAGTTAAACTGTCAAAAAATAGGTGTAAGGGACACTCTTAAGATTGGTACTAATGACTAACATTTTAAAAGCCCCTCAAGTTTATTTACACAAAGCCCCCACTTCTCATCTCCCCTCCCTACAGCCCCACCTCTCATCTCCCCTCCCTACAGCCCCCACCCCTCATCGACCCCCACCCCCATCAGTCCCCACCTCCATCGACCCCCGTCCATCCACCACTCCACCACCATTCTCCACCACTCACCGCCACCACCTACCACCCTCACCACCCACCATCACCTTTTACCACCCTCCACTACACTAATAAAATAATATGAACACATCAGTCGATATGTGTACATATATAATATATGTGTACACATCTTTTCCAACCGTGAAAACATCTCCAAAATTGTATAAACATACAGGAAATATGTTTACACTTCCGAAAAGATGTGTACAACGACTAGAATTTAAAATAAAAAATATGAAAAAAATGAAATGGGACGAAGAAGAAGAAAAAGGAGAAGAACGAAGAAAAAATAAAATGGATACGAAAAAGAAGAAAGAAAAATAACATAGATGGTGATGAAATGGAAATTGAAAAGAAATTTAGAAGAAAGAAGTAAAAGAAGAAGAAAAAAGAGGGAGAAAGAAAAGAAGAGAGAGAAATAAAATTTGAAATGATTTGAATATGGAGAGAGAGTGTAAAAGTGAGTGAGAAAGGGGGAAATGAAATATTTGATTTTTTTTTTTTAAAAGTGGAGCGTTTTTGTAAATATGAAAACTTTTTATTATACCACAAGTTCTTAAACAATACACTTCAACTCTCACAAAAACTAATTACTCTTTGACTTGGTCTTGTCCTAAATCCTTCTATTGAGACTTATGGGGACCTTTGCCCCTTTCTTCACATAAGACTAATTGAGCAATTTGATTTTTCTTATATCTCAAGTCTCCACTATCCTATTCTATTTTGGATTTTTTATACATATATATATATATATATATATATATATATATATAAACCTACACCCCTATATTACCAAAAATAGCAACATTTCTCAAATTACAAGACAACATTATTTTTTCTAATATATTTCACAATAATCAAGACATTTTACTTTTATTTTTTCAAATTACAACATCTCTCACTTTACTCTCTCTTCCTCCCATAGCTAAGATACAGCCCTTCCGGTGCCGCCATCAACCCCACCACCCCATCGCCATCACCCCTACCCCTGACCCCTTCCTTGGTACTTGAAATCGAAACTGCATTGAAAAAAATCTGAGATTTACACGATAAGCTCAGCGATGCAATTCATTTAGTTTCTCGAGCTCACTTTCTGAATTCCATGAAATCTCGTAATAGTCACTGGTCAATTTGAGCGAAATTCAGATGAAAAAAATCCTAATAAGTGTTCTGAAGGATTTCCGAGTGCGAGGTATTATAACGGTAAGCAGTTCATAGATGAGATTGAGACGCTATATTGTAAGCGTGCTTTGGTTGCTTTTGGACTGGACTCGGAGAATTGGGGTGTAAATGTGTAGCCGTATTCGTGTACCTCATCAAACTTTGCGTTGTATACTTTTTTGTTATCGCCAGGTGATCAGATAATGGGATTAGATATACCATCTGGTGGAAACACAAGTCATGGGTATTATCTTTCTAATGGAAGAAAGGTTTCTGGTGCTTCAATTTTCTTTGAGAGTTTGGCTTATAGGGTTGACCCCCAAACTGGACATGTAGATTTTGATAAACTCGAGGAAAGGGCTCTCGATTTCGTCCCAAGATACTCATATGTGAGGGAAGTTTGTATCCCCGGTAATGGGATTATGCAAAGTTTAGATAGATAAGCATGAACTTTTATTGATTGGTGCTTATGTAAAAATGTGTATAATGCCATCGAATATATTGACTTTTAATGTGCTGATTTCAGTTACTCTTTGTACAATTTATGTGATAAGCATTACCTTTTGGAATGTCCGGAAGGAATGATATTTTCTTTATTTAGAAATAGCTAGATACAATGCAGAAACATGATGAAATGATGCTGAAACAGTTAGATACAATGCAGAAACAATGCAAAATTCCAGAAACGGTTAGAAACATCGCTGAAACAGTTTGAAACAACGCAAATATAATGAGATACAATTAGATACGAAGCAAAAATAATGCATATACAGCGAGATACAATATTGAATAGTTTGAAACAACTAGTGAAAATTCTGAAATAAAATGTAAAAAATAATGTGAAACAGCGGCAAAAAGGTGAATAGTTTAGGAACAGTGAGAAACAACGCACAAACACGATGAAACAATGCTGAAACAGTCTAGAAACATTCTAGAAATAGTTAGATACGGTGCAAAACAATGCATATACAGTGAGATACGATAAGATACATCGAGATACGAGGTGCCTGATAGTTGCGATACAACGAGATACGAGGTGGTTGGTAGTTAAGATACAGTGAGATACGAGGTGGTTGGTAGTTGAGATACAACGAGATACGAGGTGGTTGGTAGTTGAGATACAACGAGATACAAGGTGGATGGTAGTTGAGATACAACGAGATACAATGAGATACGAGGTGATTGGTAGTTGAGAAACATCGAGATACAGTGAGATACAATAAGATACGAGGTTGTTGATGATGAGTAAATGGAAGGAGTAAAAGTGAAATTGGGGAAATGGTGGGAGCAAAAGTGAAATTGCGGGAAATGGGAGGAGGAAAAATGAAATTGGGGGAAATAGGAGGAATAATGTAATGTTTTGCTATGTTATGTTATGCTTTTGTAATTAACTTTTCATTTCCTCTATATTGAATAATTTTGCTAAAATATTGCTATATTTTTGTAAATAACTTCTAAAATTTATACTTCTATGTAAAAATTCCTTATATTTTACTATCCTAAATACTAATTATCATTTGGATTATATTTTCTATTCAGAAATTGGCCTTTTTTAATTCAAAAATATTCCTAGGTTATATCTTAGCAAAGGGGAAAATGCCAATTAGGAATTTTGTAATCCACAATAACATCACAAGTATTGTACTTTCTTTCTTCACTTCACCAACGCGCCTGTACTTCCACGTACACATCATTTCCCCTCCACCAAGACAAAACTCCCCCATTTGTTCCGCGTGTAACTCACGCTCCATTTCAAATGAGTATTATATGAATTTTGGACCCAACCCCCTCCCCCCAACTCCCATGGTCATTGCTCTGTCAGAAATTGTTAATATTCATCTAAAATCTCTTATTTTACTTGTAAGCTAATTCCCATTTTCTCCAATATTTATTTTTTTAATTCAGTATCGCGTGCTCACGTAGGTCTGCTTAGGGGCTATTTTATAAAATATGAAAATGAGATTCTAAAAGAAAATGGGGTTGGAGAAATTTTGTGGGGTTGTTTAGTTAAGGTTTTTAACTTGATAAATAAAGGTTAAAGAAGAAGATATAGAGATGTGGGATTCAAGAAGACCTCATTTTCTTCTGGGGTTTAACCCTTCCATCAATTCTCAATCATTGGTAAGCATTTCTTGATTTGTTGCATCAGCGTAGGCTGCGTACATCACAACCATTAAGGTGCAGCCCTTCCCCGGACTCCTGCGTGAATGCGAGATGCTTTGTGCACAATCTCTGCTCTTTACACACACTGCAACATTGCAAGTGAAAAAGAAAAAAAAAAGACTTGAACTTTTCTTGTTTTGAGTTTGTTGCTATTCTTAGTGCATTTGAGCTAACGGTTGCATAGGGGAACAAGTCTATTGAATAAAGGGGTTGATCAAGAATGTTGTTTTTGGATTAAAGCAACTAACTTTAGTGAAAATGTGCATTGAGATTGGTTGATTATTTAGCTAATGATCGCTCCAAAGCATAGTATTTGTCTCATATGAGTTTAAATTGAGTAACATGGTCAGTTATAGCCGAACCCAACTTGTTTGGGATTGTGACATAGTTGTGTTGTTCCTTCAGTTAGTAAATCATGATACTGGCCTTAGATGAGTTTAAATGGAGTAACATGGTCAGTTAGTATTTTTCTTTTTTTTTTTTTAATCAAAGCCACCATTTGGGTGGGGTTAGGCTAGTAAGGATTCATATAGCTGATCCGAACTTCTTTGCGACTGTAGTTGTGTTGTTATTTTAAGCTGTAGTTACTTTACCCAGTACACAATTATGTCATACAGATATGAGTTTTAGACGCTATGCAATGTTAAGGTTTAGAAGGCTTCATCTATTCTAAACTGAGCTCTTACTACTCAGCATGTGAGGGACCTCAGCTTGGGGACCTACATTGGTGCGGCAGGTTTCATACCAATGAGCTACATAAGGCTAACTTGCTAATTGCTATTCTTCCTGAGGAATATGTGGACAGCCCTATTCTTATTGTACCTAAAAAATGAAAGGATCTTGATAAAGTACCCATATATGTTTTCTGCTTTTCGGACATAGTTATATCTAGTCAGTATGAAGAGCCGAACATAGTTATATCAAGACGTATGAAGATCTTTTTAACGGGGATTACTATCTGTTTTGTTATAGTGCTTCTGGATTAGGTTGCTCTTGGAAGGGCTTGCCTATGCATTTTAAATGAAATGATTGTGTTATAAGAAGTATGAACAGACTCTTCCAATGAATGAAAGAACTTAGTGTTCCATTAAATGAAGCTACAATTAAGATATTAAATGAGAAACTGAATAGAGGCCCTTCCGTGTGGAATCTGTTTCTCTGTGTGCTTGACCTTCTCATTGTAACCTGTCAATCATAGATATTCAATGAGACATGACAGCTCACATACCATGGATTCCATTCTGTTTGGACTATGTTTTTCTGTGTGCTTGACCTCTTAACTCTCATCTTTGAAAGAATCAGCTAGGCGATGTCTATATAGAGATGATAGAATTCTTATTTTGTTTTGTATAATTAAAACTAAGCAGTTGCCAAGTAGTACTCTTGAGATGAGCACTGGTATTTGCCATTAACATCAATTGATGAATCATTCAAGGCTTAGTTATATTATTGAAGTTCATAGTCTTTCCTAAGAAACTAACTTACTTGATCTGTCTGAAATTTATTTAGCTTTTTGTGGAAAAAGATCAGATTGATCAACTCTTGCAAAATCCTTAAATATTTGAGATGGTGCAGAAAATTCCATCGAAATTCATTAAACATATGGAAGGAAGGGCTTCTGGAACAGCATTTTTGGTGGGTCCAAGTGAGAATTCTTGGCCTGTGGACTTAATACAGCAAGATGATGGTTTATTCTTCCACAATGGATGGAATTCATTCGTTAAAGATCACTGCCTCGAAAGTGGGGATTCGTTGGTTTTCAGATATGACGGAGATTTGCATTTCGCTGTCCAAGCATTTGACGAGAGTTCATGTGAGAAGGAAGCCGCTTTTAATGCTGACTGCAGTCAAGGAGCAACAAACTTGTATAATCTTGCTTTGAGAAAAAGAGATAGAGGAAACTCAGCTTTATTAGAATGCATCATTGAAGGTGTTCCGAAGAAAATGAGAAGCACTCAGATCCCTTCTGATTGCATGAGTAACCAGGATACCCATGGAATTGCATCTGGCAAGGATGGGTGCATGCCAGAAGAGGTAGTCTCTTCAAATAGAAGAAGTTATGATGCTAGCTTTCCAAATGAAATGGAGAATGCTGGAAATGCATCAATCAATTCAGTTACCATTGCTGTGCCATCTACAGATATTGTCTGCTATAACCCAGGTGAATGGTTAAGATTTTTATTCTTGGCAGTTCAATTTTCTAGTTTGAGAAGTATTGTTTGAGTTGCCCATACATTCAATTTAGACAACGTGATGTAACAGTTCCTTTTAGTTATGAACAGACATTTCGTAAATACAATATTTCATGTTGAATTGTGCAACTGCCTCATCCAAAAGTTTAAGCTGCTAGAGAATGGACACTTTTGTCTATACATTTAGGTTTGCAAAACGCTTCCTCGTGTTGGCCCGATTCCTTTTCTTGGGCTCACATGGAAGTATTTTTCTTTTTAGCATGGTGGTAAGACTTGATCTCAGGATTTTGCCTGATAGCATGTTGATGGCATCATCTAAAAGTTTTGACTGTTGAAGGGACACTTTTACTTTCATATTTAGGTCCATATCAGTTTTAGAGTATGATTTTTACTGTGCAAAGTGTTTGAATACATTGTTGGCCTGCAATTCTCTTACATAATAACTTTTTCGATGTTTTCTTAATGGCAATGAAATTCAGCTGTTACTTGTTAGCAAGAGATATATCACGAAGTTGTTAGTTATAGTTCTTGAATTGTAATTGCTAAAATTAAGCAGAGCTGAAAGCAGGCATTGGTACCTCTGAGGAAGATACGTGGTTATCTGCTCAAGAAGCAGAAAAGGTTGCTCGTTCATTTACCTCAAGTTTCCCTAGCTTTACTAAAGTTATGAAGAGGTTCAACATCGGTGGTTCATACACCCTGGTGAGAATGCCTTCCAGTTTTTTTCTCTTTATAACAGTTCATATAATGTTTTGCTGCAACTACAAAATCTTGCAAGTGATCTTAGCTTCTGTAATGTCTTGCCTTTACATTTCCTACTATCAATGAGGGCATCAAATGAGCTGTCATAGATCTGTTTCAACTATGAGAATGTTGTGGTTGAGGATTATCAGCACCACGGTAAAACTGTTTAGTTGTTACTCCCTCCGTCCCAAAATGAGTGTCTGGGTTTGACTGGGCACAGAGTTTAAGAAAATAATGAAGATTTTTAAATCCACTGGTTTAAAATGAAAGGTATGTGTAATGTGGGCCAGAGTCTTTAAATCTCGTGGTTCAAAACAAATCTTAGATTTAAAGAGTTGCCATAAAAGGAAAGAGGCACTCATTTTGGGACAAACAAAAAAGGAAAGGTAGACACTCATTTTGGGACGGAGGGAGTATATTTTTGTGGACCAACAATATCTGAACTGAAAACTGATGTCTCTATATCAAATCGACCAAGGGAATTGTGGTGCTCAGCTGCCTTTTTAGCCTTCTGTATTATTATTGATTGATTTGTTGTATGCATGAGCACTTTCATGTTGGATTTGCTTAATCTTAGGAAATGAATCTGTCTGGAGACGTTTGATATTTAGTTTGGAGTAAATTGCAATGATTAGATAAGTTTATTCTCCTTTCACCACCTGCTGCTCGTCATAGCTTGGTTTGCTGATCTCCTTCATTTTTTTTAATAGAACATCCCTTACCAATTTGCCACGGAGCACCTTCCCAAATGCAAGGTGAAGATCTTACTCCATAATTTAAAAGGAAAAACCTGGACAATAAATTCAATCCCGACTACAAGAGTACAAACATCGCATACTTTTTGCGGAGGGTGGTTATCCTTTGTTCGCGACAATAACATTGATTTGGGAGATATATGCATCTTTGAGCTTGTCCGCAAGTGTGAATTACGCGTGCGTGTTTTGAGGGTGGAAAAGGAAGAAAATGATTGCAGTAAGGTAGTTCATGAAGGACTTGCTACTGATTATGCTGCCACCCCAGCTAAAATTTCTGGATGGGAGTCACATAAAGTGGGAGCTAATTCTATTCACTGTTTACAGCAGGTGGCAAAGGCCACATATGATAAAAAAGGATCTGGTCATGACAAGGAGAAACATGGCACTATGATGAGGAGTCATCAGCTCCATAGTCAGTCGAAGATTACCAGTGGAGATTCAGGTGAATTTAAATCGTGATTAACTAACTTACTTTAGCTGTCCTTCCTCACACTGAAACCGTACTGAATCTTTCAATTGTCATGTTCAAACAGTAGTCAGAAAACCTACTAGTTCTCAGGATAAACAGGGTTCTTTCACCAAAAGCTGCATGTCTATGAAATCAGTACCAGAAGAGAAATTAGCTGCCGAGTCTTTCAATTCTAATTTCCCTCATTTTGTTCGAATCATGAAAAAGTTCAACATTAGTGGTTCTTACACTCTGGTGAGTAGCTTTGCATGTTCAATCTTTTTCTATATTTTAATTTTATTGTCCGTCCTTTTCCCTCCACTTTTGATCCATTTATTCTTTCTCAAATGTTTAAATATGTTAAAAATATTGTTTGTCACATGAATAATGATTGCCCATGTAGAAACTAAATGCCCACTGGATTTAACACCTAATTTAATGACTAATGAATTTGAAGAGTACCTTCAGAGTTTGGAACTTTGGAGTATTATGTTCTTCTAGATATGTTCTTTTGCTTCTTTATGGAGCTGATGTTCGTGGTATTTGACCCCTCTTTGACTTCTAACAAAACATTCTTTTGTGTTAACGGCCCTCTAGAGAACATACATCAACTATCAAAAGAAATCATAAAACTGTCATCCAAGTTGAGATGCTCGAGAAGGAGAGTCACAACCTGGTTTAGCTTGTTTTTGGTAAAGATTAAATTATGGAGCTAGCTGTTGTAGCTCAACGTGCATACTCTTGACACTATTGTGATGTGCTGTAATGAAGCTTATTTATTTATGTTGGTATTTAAGTGGAGGAGGGTAGGGGGTGAGCCCATTATCCAATGAGTTCAAGCTGTGTGCCATTAGCCTTCGAAGATTTCTCAGTTATCATAACAGAAAATGATGAAGAAAATGAAAAGCTTATTCATATATGAAGATAGAATTATTACTAACAGAGAAACTGTTCAATGGCTCAACAGACTATTTCGGTCATGAAAAGATTACACCTTTGGCGTTATCTCATTTTTGATGATAATTGTTCTTTTAGGCCAGTTTAAGGTGTTGGACATCGTGCGTTTCTGATACTATTCTTTGCATTAAATTCATGTTTTGAGAGCCTTGTATGTCTTCCACAGAAAGTTCCATATCAGTTCTCAATGGAACACCTCCCCAACTGCAGAACAGAGATTGTGCTCCGTAACTTGAATGGAGAATGTTGGACTGTAAATTCAATTCCGACTGTAAAGGTACAAACGCTGCATACATTTTGTGGAGGATGGTCTGCATTTGTCCGAGATAATGACATCCAGATGGGAGATATCTGCATATTTGAGCTGGTTGGGAAATACGAATTGCGTGTACATATATGTGCAATCGGGAAGAAGGGTTTAGATTACCGAAACGGGATAACCTCTAATGAGTCGGCTATCCTTGCGTCCTTGACAAGCTAGAGACCTCTGACGTAATACCCTGTACAAAATATTACTCTTTGCCTAATACAAGGTGAGGGTTATACTCTCTCTTTAGTTCTAGTAATTATGGTTCCATTATATTTGCTGGAGTTGTGGGTGTTGTATTATTAATAAGGTTGCGCTCTGCTACTAAAAGCTTTTATAAATCAGTACACTTTACCGATCGACCTCATTTTTTGCCAAACCCTTAAGAGAGTGGTCATATGAGTGTCACATACCTTTTACAGTTTGTCCTTTTCAGATTGAAAGAGTCCCAAACCCTATCGCTGTAATTTAGAAATCTTATGTGGCCAAGCTCCATTTTCATTTTTCTAGTTATTTATTTGCTTATGTAGTGCTATAATAACCCGCTTGGTATTTCCAAAAATGACAAGCTGCCACAAATTTTCAAAAATGGAGTGGGGTATGGTGCCGGCCTCAAAAATATAGTTGCAGTTTTCTGCAAATGCAGATAACAAATGATGGTTTTAACTTTATATATATATATATATATTATAGTTCTAGTATCTGGAATTTTCTTTTATATCAACATATGGATGTTTCTTCTGTTTATTTCCATCATGAGATGCCTAATTACTCTTATATACCATTTCAGTTTTTTGATGGAAGATGATATAAGCAAGACTTGGATACATTAGATCAGGAAAGCAATCGCTTAATGCTATGGAGAGGCACTTGAAGTAAATTATGTTGCATCTGACCAGGTTGGGCATGGCTTCAGTTGCTTAGATATTGTGTTGTAGGTGTTTTGCTGAGCTTTCTTGCCCTAACATTGGGTTAATATATATAGATACTTTCCGAAAAGCTTCTCATTTGATTGTCCTTTGTAAATAAGTCATGTGTCTGCAGTTAGCTGTTAGTTGGAGTATATGTTAACACAGAAGCCAGGACATCTTCTAGAACGAGAAATCCAAGTTTCCCTCAGTTGCAAATAGCTTCGAGATACTTCTCTCCCTGAAATTGGATTCCCAGTAAAATTTTCATTTATCTTTGCATTAAATTCCCTCAAGCACTACTAGAAAGCAATTGAAAATTAAAGATCCCTTCTGTGTATGCTTTGCATTAGTCTTCGATAAAGTTGAGTTATATTGTTTAATTTCAAGTTTCCTTGAGAAACTATGTAGTAAAACATGAAAATATTAGAAACTGATTGCCTGAAAGAAATTAAGGAGTGAGCAAGACCATGGTATACATGCACATCCAAAACTATAGGTTGATTTGAATATTGAGAGTCAGTATAAATCCCAACTCTGCATATCCAACTACAAAACCATATTATATAATAGACGTACTGAAATATATTTACATTCAGAAATAACTAGGAACAAGTAAAAGCTAGAAGGTTGAAAACTACTTCATTGTTAGCTAGTAAAGATTCCATGCTCGACTTTGCATTGGTGTTCACGTTGCTCATGAATTGGTGATGCTGCTGCAGTTAAAGAATCTCTTGTTGGAGTCATGTAAGGACGCAATGGAGTTCTTGCATAATGCATAGGAGTCTCATGGTCTTCTTCTATACCAATAGAATTGACCAATTTCATGTTGTTATACTCATAAATTTGACTGCGATCAACATATACAAAGCAAGATTGAGCCTCCAATTGAACTCCAATTTTATTCCCTTTAACCTCCTCAACGATCCCTAGCATCCCTTTATTAGGTCCCTGGCGAATTTTAATTCGAGCATTCACTAGTGGATCAGGCTTTTTGGCTATTGATCTTGATGTTAACAAGTGACCATCATTAGTAGCTTGTGGTTTTGATTCTTGACAATATGCAACTTCAGGAATTTCCCGGATATAATCAGCAAATACTGTGGATATCTCTGTAGACTTATCAAATAATATATTTACCACCCTGTTATTTGCGTATACATAGACTCTGAGAATAGTACCAGTTTTACCTTCTTTTACACCTGAGACAATTTTGACATGATCTCCAGGTTCAAATAACTTTTCCAAATCTCTGCTGCTGATTGCAACAATTTCAGGCAGACCTTCACTTTCTCCATTTATTGGTTTGAAGTAAACAAAATCATCATCAACTTTCAAAACCCGTCCCTTCATATTTATAAGTTCTCCATTGACAACAACTACTCGATCTCCTTCTCTAAAATAACTTTTCTTCTGATTCTTTCCAAGCAGATCGGAAAAGCTTAAACTCTCTGTGTCGATAGTGCTGTCTACAATCTCCTTGACTCCACGAAATTTCTCAATATCATCAAGAGATGGCTGAATTTGGCTACTGATGAACTTAATGGACACTGTTTTATACAAGAAACCATCTTTGAATTTCATGCCTTCTATGCCAACCACATAATCGTAACCCCCTATAGTCTTCACAGGAATGCCTGATGTTCTAGCTTTACTTGCACTCCAAAATCTTGGCGCAGGACAATTCTTGGAAGCAATTTCCAAAACCATACCTTCAATTTTGTTAACCAAAGCCTTATAATCAATTCTTGGAATCAACTTCACAGTGACCTCTTGCTGATTATCATCCACATTAACAACTTGAGCAAGATCTCCTTTATACTTGCCAGACTTGATTCTCACCCAAGAATCCCTAGTGACTTGCTGACATACCTCCTTTACTTGGAAGTCGGAATCATCATCAATGAAACCATCTTGATCTTCTAGTTCTTCCTCATTCTTTTCTTCATCGCTATCAACATCTGCTTCTAACTCCATTACATCCTCAATTTCATCCCATGATTTTATACCATATTTTTCTTCAAGTCTTCTCGCTGCTTCATATATATCTACATAATCGTCGCCTTCTCCAATTTGTGGATGAACATTGTTACGTTGTTGAAAAACAAAATCTTCATCTTCTTTTTCGAAGTCGGAATCATCCTCAATCAAACCATCTTCATCTTCCAGTTCTTCCTCATTCTCTTCTTTATCGCTGTCAACATCTGTCTTCCTCGTCCTCCTCGACATCTCTCCGTCTCTTCTGAACCATGACTAACTTCTCACAACAAAAAAGACTAGTTGTAACGTAAGAGGTGAAGAAACAATGAAGTTTTGCTCTTTGATTTATGGTAGGATACGTTGCCTTTTATATGCAAGTCATTCCTAATATTATGGGGATTCGGTTTCACAAATACTCTCTGCTTCTTTTCCTACTTTCTTGGCATTCACGTTTCCAAATCATTAAGGAGAAGCAATTAGTATTAAATTTTCATTAGACATAAATATAGTACTAGTAGTTCTTTAAGACTCAAAACAGTAAAAGAATTGTATAATTTATTTTCAACGTTTTTTCAAATATTTTGCGGCCAAATGTACACGTGGCCCTCCTTTAATTCTATAATCTTTAACTTATCCGTATTCATCAAAGATAAAAGGAAGGAATGGCTTTTTTCTATAAGTAGCTACGTATTTTCCCCCAAATGTACTGTATTAGTGGTTTGTATTTTTAGTTCTTTAATGTGAAATCATGTACTCCTAATATGTAATTTGAGACACATGTGTATAACTTTTTTAATAAATACACATTATATAACAACAAGGATTTTATTAACTAATATAACAATGTATTAGATTAACTGGTCAACTATCAGACACTTACTTTTGGTAACATAACTTTTCCTAGCCACCCCTACTTCCTTCAGCAATCCTTGATTCGCACCGCCGCCCTCCATTGTCTCCCTCTTCTTCACCTGCTTTCTCTTCTTCTTCGCCTCTTCTCTCTCCTCGTCTTCCTCCTCCTTCTTCTTCTTCTTCTTCTATTTCACTCTCAAATTTGAAAATTACTCCCTCCGTCCCATTTTAGTTGTCGCTTTAAGCTTATGCACGCCCATTAAAAAATCAACAAAAAGGGTATATCTTTTACTATTTTACCCCTGATAAATAAAACTGGATTGACTTTTCTAGGAAATACTCCTTTATTAAATAAGGGCATAGTTGGAAAGAATTGGTAAAAAATGTCTTGAAATACTAAAGCGACAACTAATTTGGGACAAATGAAACTTGCTAAAGCGATAACTAAAATGGGACGGAGGGAGTATTTTTGTTTCTTCTTTTTCTCCTCCTTCATTATTACTCAAAGATCCGAAGATTGTTGTATCATAAATGTATACACGAATTTGAGAATGCATTTATTTGTATACTTGGGTATACTTGTGTATGTGTACACGTTTAGATGGTTATTTTTTATTTTTTGAAATCAAAACTGATGTATACAGAATGTGTACTATATATATACTCATTGTATTTGAAGATACACAGAGTATACATTTCGATTAAACACCGCATGTATGATAATATTTAATGTATACCAAAAATATATTCAGTGTATTTCAAGATACAGTGTGTATACTCGGTGAGTATATCAGCAAATATATTAGGCATACACCAAAACTACCAAAAAATAATGAAAATAAGAAAAATTGGAAGAGACTCCATGGCAGATTTGAAATTAGTGTGAATTTTGGAAGAGAGATGAAAGAGAGAGAATCCACAATAAGGTAATTTGTTTTCCTCCTCAAATCAACATTGCCAACTCCAGCCAGTAAAAACCCTGTAATTGTGTCCTACATTAACAAAATTCCGTCAACATCAATTTCTATAATTCATCTATCATGTATATGTAGATTAACAAGCTAATCATCATAGAAGTCCCATCACAGCAAGTGGCAGTAATATAAAGTGCACTGGGTATAATTGTTTGCCAATTCAAAAGGTTACCTGAAACTCAGTCAAATCCCTATGCAGTTTCTATGTTACATAGTTGAGATTGTCGAGAACATGTTACTCTTATTAGTTATTAACATTCCACAGTAATCAAGAAAAGAAAATGAGATAACAGAAGGAATGGATTGGTGGTAGAACCTTACTATTTCTCCATAGTAGTTGGCCTAATCTCATAAGATGCTGTTCATTCAAATCAACTTATCCGAGTGTTCAGACAACTAGAGGTGAAAATGCTCATAGTTGTTATTATCAAGGTACGAGCAAAGACAGAGTGGATGCTAAAATGTACATGCTAATGACGACGACGACAACAACAACATACCCAGTGTTTTTCCACAAATGGGGTCTGGGGAGGCTGAGATGTATGCACACCTTATTTCCACCAAGGTGGAGAGGCCGTTTCCGATAGATCCTCGGCTATGAAAAATATTTTTAAAAATATTTAGAAAACAAACTAAAATATTTTGAAAATATGTTTGAAAACAAACATGTAAGAAACGCCATGATAGCTCAAGTACTCATATAAAATTACAACCAGAGCAAACAACTATGTAAAAGAATACCAACTCTGTATAACAACTATGTACACAACCAGGACAAACAGAAGATACTAATAGTAAAAAGGACACAAAACAAGATAAAACTACTATGTATAAGAATAAAAAACTAATATATCAGCAATCAATCGAATACTATCTAACCTTCTACTGGAGTGTCTAGAAATATTCTATCTGTGTTGCTGCAGTTTATTATATTAGTTTGTTATTCTGTTAGATGTGTCTTTTGGAGTAACATTGGGAGTTTTCCACCGGATGTTCACATATTATTTTATGTAACTTTACTAATTTCAGTGTAAAACATTAGTATCCTTCCCTTCATTTCCTAAATTGCACAAAGCTCTATCACTCTGGTATTAGGATGGTGACGCTCGGGTATGGTAAAGAGTAGAATAGAGGGACGACTGAGCAAGTACAGACTAGTTTTACTAGGGTAAGAGAAGATGTTAGAAAGCACTAGTTTGACTAGGGTAAGAAAAGATGTTAGAAGGCTGGAAGGTAAGTTCCAAAAAATGAGAGTTTCCTGCAAGAATCGAAGCACAAGGAAAAACGGTGGGAAACCAAGAAATGAAAGCAATGTTAACTTGGCTGGAGAAAAAGACGAGAAGAAATTTTGAAAACTATAACTACCATTTTTCGAAGGAGATGATCCTTTGGAATGGATTTCAGAGTAGAATGATACTTTGCTGTTCATGTGCATATTTATCAAAATATATCTAACATAATATTAGCGAACCCATGCTCTATAAGCTTGAACGGTTCACTTGGTCTCACTTACATTCAAGAGTAGGAATCAATTCCTACGTAAATGCTCCTTTTATCTTTTTCCCCTCGATTACCTATAAAAGATGAAAAGATTTTATATAGATGTTCAAAACTTAATATATCATCGTATAAAGTGATATTTGACTTATAAATTTAATATAGTTTTGACGGAGACTGTTCGCCAACCACCCTTTGGACATTGTAGCTCTGCCCCTGATAATAGTGAACCCATAATCTCGGAATTCCAAATCCTCCTCTGAGCACCGCTGGAAGTATATGAAACTGTTTCAATGGGGCTTCAGGTTGTGACCTTTGTATTAGCTGTGTTGCTACATAGGTTTAAATTTAAGAGGCCTTCAGGTGAACCAATTGATATGAGTGAGAGCTTTGAATTGACAATTCTCAAAGCTTCTCCACTTGAAGTTCTTCTTGTTCCACGCTTGGCTTCTAATCATTACAAATGAAATGGCTCAGAAATTAAGGTTTTTAAGTTATATACATTGAAAGTGTAATGACTTTTTACTCACTTATCAGTGTAGTTTAATATGTTATACCATATTACTTATCTATTGTAGATTAGCATAACTCTTGCTCGTTATATGGCGATACCATTCACCTTTTGCAGAATCATCTAATCAATGTACACAATTACCAGTTAGAACAAGGCAACCAGCTGAAGTAATAAGAAATCCAGCAAATCTAGGATAAAATCCAGGATAAGGGTTAAAAAACATCAAACTCTGCTTATCACCATTTTCATGTTATTATTCTAATAAATTTGACTCACAAATATTAGAGACTGGTTACCATATTAAAGGTGAAAGATATCATACAGAGGACTCAAGGAGTGTGCAAGAACTTGGTATGCATGCTCATCCATAACTATACGTTTGAACATCTAATTTCTGTTTTTACGAGAATCAGCATAAATCCCAACTCTGCATATCGAACTACAAAGCCATATTGCAGAATAAACATATTGAAATATATTTACATTCAGAAAAAACTAGGAACAAGTAAAAGCTAGAAGAATATTGAAAACTACTTCAATATTAGCTAGTAGGCTAGATTCCATGCTCGACTCCTCATGGGAGTTCTCATTCCCTCATGAATTGGTGTTGCAGTTGAAGAATCTCTTGTTGGAGTCATCCATGGACGCAATGGAGTTCTTGCATAATGCATAGGAGTTTCACACCCAAGACCATAGTCTTCTTGCACACGATTAGAATTGTCCACTCCCACTTTATTCTCAATAATTTGATTGCGATCAACAAAAACACACTGCATCTGAGCCTCCAATTCTACCCGAATTTTATTCCCTCTTACCTCCACAATAATCCCTGTCATCCCATGATAAGGCCCTTGACGAATTTTAATTCTAGCATTCACTAATGGGTCACGCCTTCCTCTTCCATATGCATTCCTAGGAGGTGGAGATTTGAAGTTGGTAAGTGATCGTGGTGGATATTTGAAGTTTGTTACTGATCGTGCTCTATCCCGGTTACTATTCTTGTTTCTAAAATCGTTAGATGCTTGAGGCTGGGAATCCTGACAAGATGCAACCTCGGAGCTTTCCAGGACATGATCAGCAAACACACTAAATCTCTCTGTAGATATATCCGATAATGCACTTACTACATTGCCCTGAATTGAAATAACGGTGCCAGTTTCACCTTGTTTACTCCCTGTAACTACCTTGATATGATCTCCAGGTTCAAATAACTTGCTCAAATCTTTTCTGTTGATTGCAACACTTTCCAGATCCTCAATTCCTCCATTTGTTGGTTTGAGGTAAACAATATCTTCATCAACTTGTAGAACCCATCCTTTTATGCTTTTCAAGTCTCCATCGACAACAACTACTCGATCTCCTTGTCTGAAATAATATTCCTTGTGGTTCTTTGCAAGCAGAGTGGAAATAGATAAACTTTTTGTAGTGTCATTCCCTTTCTCCTTGGCTCCGCGAAATTTCTCAATATCATCAAGAGTTGGCTGAGTTTGGCTACTGATTGACTTAATGGACAGTGTTTTATACAAGAAACCATCTTTGAATTTCATTCCATTCACATAATAGCAATCCCCTATAAACCTATCTCTCTCGCGCTTCACTGGAATGCCTAATGCTTTCGCTTTACTTGCACTCCAAAATCTTGGTGGAGGACAAGTTTTCCTGGAAACTTCCCGTGGTTTACCTTCAATTTTGTCAATCAATGCCTCAAAATCAATTCTTGGAATCAATTTCACGGTGACGTTTTGCTTGATATCATCCACATTCACAATTTGCGCGAGGTCTCCTTTGTAATTCCCAATCTTAATTCTCACCCAAGCATCCCTAGTAAATTCTTTCTCTCTGCTTTTGACAGATAACACGGCGGGCATCTCCTTGATTGGAACCATCACTATCTTATTGTTGAGAAAAATATGATGCATCCCTTTACATGCTTCCCTAACATGTGATTCTTTATCTGCTTCTACGTATATATAATTCTTGAGATGATCAAGTGCTATGACTGATTTAATATTCAGATTAAAAGATTTGTTAATTTGCTTTTGCATTAAACATGCAGCTACTTCCTTTTCGTGACCAATAGCACACTTAACAAGCCATAGCTTTGAATCTTTTACTGTAGGCAAAAGGGATTGCTGGAATACATCTGTTACGTCCTCTGTTTCCTCTGTTTCACTCCATGATTTTCTACCATATCTTTCTTCAATTCTTTTTGCTAATTCATCAATATCTTCATCATCATCGTCGTCTTCTACTCCAACTGGTGGATGAACATTGTTACGTCGTTGTAAAACAAACTCTTCATCTTCTTTTTGGACGTTGAAATCATCATCAATGAAACCGTCCTCAGCTTCTAATTCATCCTCATTCTCTTCTTCATCGCTATCAACATCTGCTTCCAACTCGAAAAATTGTGACGCTGCTCTCCTTTTATACGCGATTTCTTCCTCCTCCTCCTCCTCCCTTCTACGTCTCTTCTGAGCCATGACACTTCTCACGACAAAAAACTATGTAAAATAAGTGGTGAAATAATTGAGGTTTGCTACTACTCTACTCTCAAACTGATAGTTTGATTTAAGATAGGCATACGTTGCCTTTTATAGGCAAGTCATTCCTAATATTACAGGGATTCGGTTTTAACAATCTTACATTTAATTGGTCGCTTTGTTTTCGTAGTTTTTGGCACTCACGTTCTTGCCTCAAAATTTTTCCCAAGCAACCTTTAAAAAGGAAAAGTAATTAGTATTAAATTTTCCTTAAGACATAAAATATAGTACTACTAGTTTTTTTAGCCAAAATTTGCTACTCGTCAGACGTCAGTGTTTATTCAAATTTATTGCAGCCAAAAGTACACGTGGCCCTCCATTAATTATCTTAATTAACACGGTTTTAATTTAACTTGTCCGTATTCATCAAAGATAAAAATAATTGAAGAGTCTACGTATTTTCTCAATATATTATTATATCATATATATATATATATATATATATATATATATATATATATATATATTGTTTTTTTTCTTTCTCCAAAAAGGTATACTTTGTTTAAAAACACAAAAATTGAAAAACTTTTTATTTGCTCGATAGCTCGCACACATTGGTCCAAACACAAAAGAATATAACAAAAGAGTACACAGTATACCAAAAAAGTATACTTCTTTAAAAATAATAAAAATTAAAATGTATATGTGTTTTGAAATATCTTGCACTTCGATCCAAACATAACAAGGTATTCCAAAAGACTATATAGTATACCAAAACAGTATACATTATACTAAGAGAGTATACTTTATTAAAAACAACAAAAACTGAAATATTTATTCACTCGATAGGGTCGCACACTTTGATCAAAACATAAAAGAGTATACAATATACCAAAATACTTTGTTCAAAACAACAAAAGCTAAAATATTTGTTTGTTCGGTAGCATCGCACACTTTGATCCAAATGCAAAAAGGTATACCAAAAGAGTCTACAACATACCAAAAGCGTATACTTTGTTCAAAACAACAAAAACTGAAATTTTTATTTCCTCGATAGCATCACACTTTAGTCCAAACACAAAATAGTATACCAAAAGAATATACAGTATCCTAAAATGGTATACTTTGTTCAAAACAACAAAAACTGAAATATTTATTTGCTCGATAGCATCACACACTTTGATTCAAACACAAAAAAATATACTTATAAAAGTATACAGTATACCAAAAGGGTATACTTTGTTCAAAACAATAAAAACTGAAATATTTATCTGCTTGATAGGGTCGCACACTTTGATGCACAAAAGAGTATACAGTATACCAAAAGAGTATACTTTGTTCAAAACAATAAAAACTGAAATATTTAATTGCTCGGTGGCATCTCACACTTTAATCTAAACACGAAAGGGTATACCAAAAGAGTATACAGTATACGAAAAGTGTATACTTTGTTCAAAACAAAAAATTAAAATATCTATTTGCTCGGTAGCATCACACTTTTGTTCAAAACAACAAAAACTAAAATATTTATAAGCTCTATAGCATCGTACACTTTGAGGCAAACTCTAAAGGGTGCCAAAAGAGTATACAGTATACCAAAAGTGTATACTTTGTTCAAAACAACAAAACCTGAAATATTTATTTGCTCGGTAGCATAACACACGTTGATCTAAACATAGAAGGGTATTCTAAAAATGTATATAATATACTAAAAGGGTATACTTTGTTCAAAACAGTAAAATTTGAAATATTTATTTTCTCGATAGCATCGCACACTTTGATGCAAACACAAAAGGGCATAACAGAAGGGTATACAGTATATCAAAAAGGTATACTTTGTTCAAAAACAATAAAATTAAAATTTTTATTTTCTCGATAGTATCTCACACTTTGATTCAAATAAAAAAAAGTACAACAAAAGGGTATGTGGTATACCAAAAAGGTATACTTTGTTTATAACAACAAAAATAAAAACTTTCATTTGTTCGATAGCGTCTCACATTTCGATCCAAACACAAAAAAATATACCAAAATAGCATACGGTATACCAAAAAGATATACTTTGTTCAAAACAACAAAAATTGCAACGTCCATTTGTTCGATAGCATCTCACACTTTGATTCAAACACAAAAAAAGTATACCAAAAGAGTATACAATATACCAAAAAGGTGTACATTATTTATAACAATTAAAATTGAAACATTCATTCGTTCGATAGCATCTCACACTTTGATATAAATACAAAAAATATACAAAGGAATATACCGTATACCAAAAAGATATACTTAATTTAAAACAATAAAAAATTAAAATAACCATTTATTAAATTAAATTATTAATTTATATTCAAGTAGTTACATAACATATATAAATAAGTACATAATACATAAAAAGTTGCTAACTCGAGTACTTCAGTAATATTTTATAGAAAAATAAAAATTAAATTTTAGAAAAGAAAGTCAAATGGAATTAATGAATTACCGAAAAGCAAAAAGGAAAATTTGTATTTCGATTAGCTGTTAACATATGGGTGAACGTAGATAACAGAATACACTGTATATATTGATTTTGCACTCGAAAAAAAGCCCGTTCTCTTTATTCAATACATTATTAAGTAAACAAAATTTTCGTACCGCCAACTTCAAAAGGAAAACACTTGCAATATCACAGTAGACATCAAAACTAAGACAAACAATGCATGTAAAATATATAACAACTTGCAACTAAAGAAGCAAAGCAAAGCTTAGATCTCAACCAAGGAAGTGGAGTTTCACACTAAGGCTATGGTCAAGTGGTGCTTTTGTGGTTATTTGATTAACTCTCTCACAAAAAGTGGCTAGTCTCAAATATTTCCGAAACTCCAGACCTCCATCTACACAGCCAAGAATAACTATGTGTTCTTCAAATTTAGCCAGCTTTAATCCAAAGCTCTCAATCCAAACCTTTCCAAAATTGCTGTAACTTCAACCATAAACTTTAAATAACATAGGGATCAAAGCTCCAACTTCAATTTTAAAAAACAACAAAGAAATCACTAAATTAATTTTGTATTCTTAAGCTTCCTCAAGGTTCATCAATAGAAAATTTTAAATTTTCCAAGAAAATAACCTCTAATTAGTATTTAAGCTCAACTTACAACACAAAGAACCTCAATATTCATATTGTTAACAACAACCCGAATTTGGGGTCTTCGCCACTTTCAAACTTAGATTTACCTCAAAGATCTGAAGATTGTTGTATCATAAATGTATACACGAATTTGAAAATGCATTTATTTGTATACTTGGGTATACTTGTGTATGTGTACACGTTTAGATGGTTATTTTTTATTTTTTGAAATCAAAACTGATGTATACAGAATGTGTACTATATGTATACTCATTGTATTTGAAGATACACAGAGTATACATTTCGATTAAACACCGCATGTATGATAATATTTAATGTATATCAAAATTATATTCAGTGTATTTCAAGATACAGTGTGTATACTCGGTGAGTATATCAGCAAATATATTAGGCATACACCAAAACTACCAAAAAATAATGAAAATAAGAAAAATTGGAAGAGACTCCATGTCAGATTTGAAATTAGTGTGAATTTTGGAATAGAGATGAAAGAGAAAGAATCCACAATAAGGTCCTCAAATCAACATTGCCAACTCCAGCGAGTAAAAACACTGAATTGTGTCCTACATTAACAAATTACCATCAACATCAATTTTTATAATTCATCTATCATGTATATGTAGATTAACAAGCTAATCATCATAAAAGTCCCATCACAGCAAGTGGCAGTAATATAAAGTGCACTGGGTATAATTGTTTCCAATCCAAAAGGTTACCTGAAACTCAAGTCAAATCCCTATGCAGTTTCTATGTTACATAGTTGAGATTGTCGAGCACATGTTACTCTTATTAGTTATTAACATTCGACAGTAATCAAGAAAAGAAAATGAGATAACAGAAGGAATGGATTGATGGTAGAACCTTACTATTTCTCCATAGTAGTTGGCCTAATCTCATAAGATGCTGTTCATTCAAATCAACTTATCCGAGTGTTCAGACAACTAAGAGGTGAAAATGCTCATATTTGTTATTATCAAGGTACGAGCAAAGACAGAGTGGATGCTAAAATGTACATGCTAATGATGACTACAACAACAACAACATACTCAGTGTTATTCCACAAGTGGGGTCTGGGGAGGGTGAGATGTATGCACACCTTATTACCACCAAGATGGAGAGGCCGTTTCCGATAGATCCTCGGCTATGAAAAATATTTTTAAAAATATTTAGAAAACAAACTTAAATATTTTGAAAATATGTTAGAAAACAAATATGTAAGAAACGCCATGATAGCTCAAGTACTCATATAAAATTACAATAACCAGAGCAAACAACTATGTAAAAGAATACCAACTCTGTATAACAACTATGTACACAACCAGGACAAACAGAAGATACTAATAGTAAAAAGGACACAAAACAAGATAATACTACTATGTATAAGAATAAAAAACCAATATATGAGCAATCAATCGAATACTACCTAACCTTCTACTGGAGTGTCTAGAAATATTCTATCTATGTTGCTGCAGTTTATTATATTAGTTTGTTATTCTGTTAGATGTGTCTTTTGGTGTATGTTTGGGAGTTTTCCACCGGATGTTCACATATTATTTTATGTAACTTTACTAATTTCAGTGTAAAACATTAGTATCCTTCCCTATCACTCTGGTATTAGGATGGTGACGCTCGGGTACGGTAAAGAGTAGAATAGAGGGACGACTGAGCAAGTATAGACTAGTTTCACTAGGGTAAGAGAAGATGTTACAAGGCACTAGTTTGACTAGGATAAGAAAAGATGTTAGAAGGCTGGAAGGTAAGTTCCAAGAAATGAGAGTCTCGTACAAGAATCGAAGCAGAAGGAAAAACTGTGATAGCAGAAGCATCTTCTCAAACCAGGCCGTGGGAAACCAAGAAATGAAAGCAATGTTAACTTGGCTGGAGAAAAAGACGAGAAGAAATTTTAAAAACTATAACTACCATTTTTCGAAGGAGAAGATCCTTTGGAATGGATTTCAGAGTTGAACGATACTTTGCGGTTCATGTACATATTTATCAAAATATGTCTAACATAATGTTAGAGAACCCATGCTCTATAAGCTTGAACGGTTCACTTGGTCTCACTTACACTCAAGAATAAGAATCAATTCCTACGTAAATGCTCCTTTTATCTTTTTCCCCCTCGATTACCTACAAAAGATGAAAAGATTTTATACAGATGTTCAAAACTTAATATATCATCGTATAAAGTGATATTTGACCTATAAATTTGATATAATTTTTGACGGAGATTGTTCGCCAACCACCCTTTGGACATTGTAGCTCTGCCCCTGATAATAGTGAACCCATAATCTTGGAATTCCAAATCCTCCTCTGAGCACCGCTGGAAGTATATGAAACTGTTTCAATGGGGCTTCAGGTTGTGACCTTTGTATTAGCTGTGTTGCTACATAGGTTTAAATTTAAGAGGCCTTCAGGTGAACCAATTGATATGAGTGAGAGCTTTGAATTGACAATTCTCAAAGCTTCTCCACTTGAAGTTCTTCTTGTTCCACGCTTGGCTTCTAATCTTTACAAATGAAATGGCTCAGAAATTAAGGTTTTTAAGTTATATACATTGAAAGTGTAATGACTTTTTACTCACTTATCAGTGTAGTTTAATATGTTATACCATATTACTTATTTATTGTAGATTAGCATAACTCTTGCTCGTTATATGGCGATACCATTCACCTTTTGCAGAATCATCTAATCAATGTACACAATTACCAGTTAGAACAAGGCAACCAGCTGAAGTAATAAGAAATCCAGCAAATCTAGGATAAAATCCAGGATAAGGGTAAAAAAACATCAAACTCTGCATAACAATAGAATTGACCATTTTCATGTTATTATTCTAATAAATTTGACTCACAAATATTAGAGACTGGTTACCATATTAAAGGTTAGAGATATCATACAGATGACTCAAGGAGTGTGCAAGAACTTGGTATGCATGCTCATCCATTACTATAAGTTTGAATATCTAATTTCTGTTTTTACGACAATCAGTATAAATACCAACTCTGCATATCGAACTGCAAAGCCATATTGCAGAACATATTGAAATATATTTACATTCAGAAAAAACTAGGAACAAGTAAAAGCTAGAAGAATGTTGAAAACTACTTCAGTATTTGCTAGTAGGCTAGATTCTATGCTCGACTCCTCATGGGAGTTCTCATTCCCTCATGAATTGGTGTTGCAGTTAAAGAATCTCTTGTTGGAGTCATGCATGGACGCAATGGAGTTCTTGCATAATGCATATGAGTCTCACACCCAAGACCATAGTCTTCTTGCATAAGATTAGAATTGTCCACTCCCACTTTATTGTCAATAATTTGATTGCGATCAACAAAAACACGCTGCATCTGAGCCTCCAATCCTACCCGAATTTTGTTCCCTCTCACCTCCACAATAATCTCTGTCATCCCATGATATGGCACTTGTTAATTCCCAAGACACACCACTTTACTGTTTTAAGGACCAGTTCCTTAAATGTGTTCCTTTACTGTATTATATGCGGAATTGAAACTGTAATTAAATGAACACCCAATATTAGCGTGGAAAAACCCCTTTAACTAGGGATAAAAAAACCACGACCTACTCTTCCAAGTAGGATTTCAACTTCACTATGTAAAAGACTAACTTGGTTACAAGACTAACTTCTTACTAACCTAGGACTAACTCTAATCCTCTAGTGACCTCTTTCACGATCAATGAAGTTCCTCCAAGTAACAAGACTTGAATGACGCGTACTCTTACAGAGCTTCTATGAAAGCAAATAGTACAATTTGATATACCCTACTACAGATGAACAAAGACTGAACTTTGACAAGACTCAATCTAAGGAACAGGTTCTTCGCTTAGTTCCCTGTAGCTTAATGACTACACAAATACAATTTCGACTCAACAATGATATAGCTATTTTCTCTCTGTATTTGTGCGTAACTTCAACAACTGAAATGCTCCTCTTCTTATAGCTTTGAAATCTGAGGAGTCTTGAGCAATTAGTACTCCAAAGCATCCAAGAGTTTGAGTCCTAATTGAACTCCTTGCTTATCTTCAAGCCTTATCCTAATCTTATGCAATCTTTTATTATCACGTACAACTCTGCATAATTATCAAGATAAACATTAGACAATAGGATAATAATTAATTTTTCCGCTTAATTGATTTTGCATAATTATTTATTCAGGTGCAGCGATCTAAAGGAACAGGTCCTTGGATCTGTTCCTTCATTATCAGTCAAAACTTCCAAGCTTGTTCAAGCTAACATTTTCCCCCTTTTTGATGATGACAAACTCATAGACTTCGCTTCATATCCTTAATGTCCTAACCACAATTTTCAACTTAAAAGCCACATTAGCAGAAATTAATTTCATCATTAAGGATCAGGTTCTTAAACAGGTTATAAATATCACAAGCAAAATCATACTTACTCTTTCCTCTTTGGCATCATTGAAAAGGTTGCATAAGTCAGAATTATTATAAGCAATAAAGATAATCAACTCATAGCCGTTTAGGCAACTCAAAATGTAAACATAATCCAACAAAAAGCAACTGCATTGAAATGATATTAGCCATCGAAGATATGACATCATAAGCAAGAAGATTTTCAACTAGGGGAAACAAACTAAGCAAGTACTGCTAAACTTGTCAAAAACTAAAGATAAGAAGGCTAGGAGACTAGAACTAATCTAAATCCCACTGAACAGAAGATGGATTTTTGGTTTTGGGTATCAGGTGGTGGAAGGACCAGGTCCTTGAGACTTTTCCTGCAACAACTCAAACATTTTCTGAAGCATCATTTCATTTGTTTCTTTTGCCTTAGGAGCTTCAGCTTTCCAGAAGTCTCTTTCTTCCTCCAACCTCTTAATGTCAGCAGCTTGCAATTGAATCTACTGCCTCAACACCCTAACCTTATTGTTCAAAGGTCCTTTGGAAGAACCAACAACAGTAGCCCCAACAGCAGCAGGCTTAACATTTACTGTCATGTCTCAATTGATCAATTTAGTAGCCCCAAATCTTTCCTTCTTGGTAGCAGTTTTCACTTCCTTCAATGGAAGGAACAGTTCCTTCACTCTTAGCAGAACTCTGCCCTTGTTTTTTCTTTTTAAGCCCTGGTTTATCTACATCCACCATCTCTTCATCTTCCATGGTTTCTCTAGAAGCAGCCACACTGGAGACTCAGAAGACTCATCTATGGAAGCTTCTAAACACTTCATAGTTTTCTTTTTCCCCTCACTCTCTGGTACAAACACACCTAGCCCCTCTACTTCCTCACCCTTATTATCAACTACATTTAAAGGTTCAACGTAGTTTAACTTGAATTCATACAGGATCATGGCCCTAGACAAATCATCCATATGTTCCAGTGTCTCAGCAATAGATGGACTTGATCCTTCCCCCTGAATTTCAGAGTCAGGGTTTTGAGAGTTTTGATTTTCTGGATGTGGTGACTTTATTTTCATGGGGGAAGTAGGCTTTGTAACTGGTGGTTGTTCATTGGTAGGAATGGATGAAGTGTTTTCAAGTGAGAGAGACATTGCAATTTTTCGATTTAGAAGATAATGAATCACTCTTTCTTGAATGAGAATATGAGGTTGGAGCTTAAAAGATTATATAGAAGTAAAGGATAGTGATAGAGATGGAGTGTAAAATGAATTACCTTTCAGCTTCCTTGATTAAATAGAGTTCCAGACCGATTAGGTTTCTTGAACGTTTCAAAATAGAGCCATTAGGATTAAGAGTTCAAGTGGAAGATGGAGTGTGGAACAGTTCCTTGATGAGACTGATTTCAGAGAGATAGAGTTTGAGTGGGATTTAAACTCGTCTACTTACCTGTGTTCTTCAAACTCTAGTAGTTTCTGAATAATAAAGTAGTATATACCTGAGAATGTGATAGGGAACAGTTCCTTACCCAATTACAATCAAATTGTATAATCTGAAATTCTAAGAGCATAAGGATAACAACATTAAAATTTAGTAACTTAAGCAGAATTCATGGCATAGAGTATACAATTAAGTATAGAACTGAGCTGAAACTTCAATTGACTTTAATAAAATTCATTTTTTAAGCCAAATTTTCTAGCCAAATTTTGAAGTAAAGCTGAGTATACTTAGGTGAATTTAATCATCCCTAATTCTAACCTGTTCCTTTTAAAATGATCTCTACCTAAGGCCTTTGTGAAAATATCAGTAATTTGTTTATTAGTAGGACAAAAGGCTATAGTGATCAAACCCTTCTCATAATTATCCCTCAAGAAATGGTGTCTTATGTCAATGTGTTTAGTTCTCTTGTGATGCACAGGATTCTTTGTCATGTTAATTGTACTAGTGTTATCCAATAGATAGGAACAGTTCCTACATCAACACCAAAATCTTGTAATTGCTGTTTGATCCACAACAATTGTGAACAACATGAGGCAACTGCCACATACTCAGCCTCTGCAGTGGAAAGTGCTACTGAATTTCGTTTCTTGGTTCCCCATGAAACCAAACACTCACCAAGAAATTGTGCCAAACCTGAGGTATTTTTTCTATCAACAAAGAACCTGCATAGTCAGCATCAGTATACCCAACAAGATTAAAATTGCTACTTTTTGGATACCAAAGTCCCAAGGAACATGTTCCTTTCAGATATCTCAATATTCTTTTAACAGCTTTCAAATGAGATTCCTTAGGATCTGACTGAAACCTAGCACATAAACAGACACTAAACACAATATCAGGTCTATTAGCAGTTAGATAAAGTAGAGAACCAGTCATACCTCTATACAATTTTTGATCAACTGATATTCCATGTTCATCAAGAGCCAATTTAGTGGCAATGGCAATAGGTGTATCAATTTTCTTAGCATTATCTATATCAAACCTTTTAAGTAACTCCTTAACATATTTTTGTTGATGGATCATAGTTCCAATAACTTGTAAACCCAAAAAGAAATTGAGTTCACCCATCATGCTCATCTCAAACTCACTCCCCATCAGATTTGCAAATTCCTTACTTACGTTTTCACAAGTAGCACCAAAGATTATATCATCTACATAGATTTGAACAATTAAGAGATGCTTACCTTTTTCTTTCAAAGACAGTGTGCTATCAATTTTACCTCTTTTATGTCCATGCTGAAGTAGAAATTTTGATAGCCATTCATACCATGCTCTTGGTGCCTGCTTGAGTCCATACAAGGCTTTGTCTAGCTTTATTCCTGGTTACCATACTATCCTCATCAAGTTTGTTCCTGAAAACCAATTTTGTTCCTATGATGGACCTGTTCCTTAGTTTGGGTTCCAGATGCCAAACTTGACTTCTTTGGAATTGATTCAACTCCTCAAATTGTGATTCTTGACTGCTGATCTAGTTTGAATTCCAGCAGTCTTGTCTGAGATTATCTAATCTACAAGATGTGAACCTTGATACTTGTAAGGCTTGAGTATCAGACCATCTTCAGAAGTTCCTTGCCGAGGAACAATTACTGAGGGAGTAGCACTGCCAGTTTGTGAGGTGGAACCAACATTTGTTCCCCCTATTTCTGTGCTGCTCTTCTCAGTTCTGTCTTGTGGAACAGTTCCTTGCAGTTCACTTCTCATAGTATCCCCATCCAATGTCTGCATTTGTGGATCAATTTCACCATGTTTCAGCATTCCAATCTCTTCATTCTCCTGTACCTGTTCTTGAGTGAGGCTGTCAGTTTCATCAAATTTAACATGCATGCTTTCTTCAATTTTCAATGTTTTCTTGTTAAAAACTCTATAAGATTTACTATTTGAAGAATAGCCAACAAAGATTCCCTCATGACTTCTAGGATCAACTTTTTCCTAAGGCATCTTTCCCATTGTTGTGTATAAAACATTTGCAACTAAAAGCCCTAAGATGAGAGATATTTGATTTTCTTCCCTTAAGCAGCTCATATGGAGTCTTTTCTATTAATGACCTTGTCATACATCTATTTATTATGTAGCATGCAGTATTGATGGCCCCAGCCCAAAAGTTTTGTGGAAGATTTCCACATATTAGCATAGTTCTTGCCATTTCCTCTAGAGTCCTATTTTTTCCACAACACCATTTTGTTGTGGAGTTCTAGGTGAAGAAAATAAGTGATTAATGCCATTTTCATTACAAAAATTGAAAAATATATGATTTTCAAATTCAATTCCATGATCAGACCTAATGGCAACAATATGACTATCTAGAGTTCTTTGAGCTTTCTTAGCAAAAATTGAAAATGCATTAAAAGCTTCTTCTTTAGATGCAAGAAATATAGTCCATGTAAATCTGGAGTAATCATCCACCAATACCATAACATACTTTTTACCTCCACGACTCATTGTTCTCATTGGTCCACATAAATCCATATTGACCAGTTCCAAAGGTTTAGTGGTACTTACCTGTTTCTTTGGTTTGAAGGAGGATTTTACCTGCTTCCCCCTGGCACAGGCTTCACATACCTTTTCATCCTTAAACTTGATGTTAGGAAGACCTATCACCAAGTCCTTGGACACAAGTTTGTTCAGTTGTGAAAGACTATAGCATGGCCAAGTCTTTTGTGCCATAGGAGGGGATCATTTTGCACCACACTTAAGCAACTCAATCTTCCATCAGATAGTGTCAAAAAATCTACCTTGTAGATGTTTCCATGTCTATTTCCCTTTCCAATGCCAATGGTTTCCCCTTTCTTACCATTATCGAAGGAATGCTTCCTCCTTGGAAGGCTGAGAGTGAAAGGAATAGTTCCTTGTGACCTGTCATGTGCTTTGAGCAACCACTGTTCATGTACCGTTTTATGGCTCCTCACTTTCACTCCAGCCTGCAAAAAGAAAACTAGGGGTTAATTTTAGGAACCCAAACTAGTTTGGGTCCCTTTCCTTTAACAAAAGGGTGAATTAAATCTCTCCTAGCCCAGAAGGCCAATGCTTTCTTTGACTGAACACTTTTCTTAGCCACATATTTTTGGACAGGTTTGTAGGACCTATTCCTTTGTGTAGCTTTTTCAAAAGACTGACATTTTTTTTTCAAGTGTCAAGTGTTTCCACAATGTGTGCATAACCAATTTTCAGGAAGAGTTAAATACTTACTCTTTGAACCCCATTTGGGCAATGACTGAGATTTCATAAACCCAATACCTTTCCTATTACTACTATGATTTTCATGTAACCATTCTAATGCTTTAGATGATTTATTCCATTTAACAGTTTTGTCCAGTTCATCTTTGGTTTTGATCAAGTCTTCTTCTAAAGCTCTTATCTTTTCATTTTTCTTGTATAATTCATCAACTGTCTCTTTCAATTTCTCTTCAGTAATGATCTGATGAGAATTAGCAATGCCTTTACCATTTTCAACTGTTTTAACTTTTGATTTTTCATTTTCTAGTTCCTGAATAGTTGATTCAAGTGTGAGGACCTGTTCCTCTAGCATACTAATTTTCCTTTTCAAAGAGTCATTTTTAATTAATGCCTTTTTATATTCTGTTCCTAAACTTTCAATTTCATCATGCAGTTGATTTTTGCCATCCCTTAGAGATTTAAACTCATCTAGCACAGTATGAAATTTCTCTCTAGGCATGCTTTTCACATCTTGTCTAAGTTTAGAAACAAATACCTCAGCATCTTCTTCATTATCTGAGTCTTCAAGAGCCATTAGAGCAAGATCATCATCCAGATCATCATCAGACTGCTCATCTTCATTATCTTGCCAGCCAGCAACCATTGCTTTGGGAGTTCCACTCTTCTTTCGGAACTGTTCCTCAGCCTTTCTCTTTTCAACATACTTTTTTCTCCATTCTTCTTCCATGACTGGGCATTTGCTAATGTAGTGCTCCATGCTTCCATATTTGAAGCATTCTCCTCCCTGTTTTATGTTAGAAGATCTATCTTGTCTACTAGATCCCTTCTTATTCAGGAATCTTTGGACACTTCTGGCTATAAGGACTAGTTGCTTCTCATCATCAACAAAATTGTTAGCAGCAGATAAAGCTAAATTAGGTTTAGTTTTAACTGATTCTCCTATGTTCTTGACTTTCTTCCTCAGTTCATATGTTCTTAGATTATCTATAAGTTTATCTAAGGAGGGAGTACTAAGATCCTTGCTTTCAATGATAGCACATGCTTTAATTTTCCAAGAATCTGGAAGTACTCTAGTCAAGATCTTTTCAACTCTATCTTCTATCTTCAGTTTCAATAGCATTAAACCTAGTGTACATTTAGAAATTGTTTCTCCTTCTCTCATTTTAAAATTTTCATATTCAGCAAAGAGAAGTGTACCTCTAGATCTTTTAACCTATTGGTTCCTTCATGAGCAACCTGCAATGCATCCCAGATTTCCTTACCTTCAACATCATTGAACAATGGTGGCCTAACAATGGACTGACCCTCGGAGTTTCCTTGTGGTGCACTCATTCTAATCCTAAGGTGTTAGCCTCTTCAAGGATAACCCGCTCTGATACCAATTGTTAATTCCCAAGACACACCACTTTACTGTTTTAAAGACCAGTTCCTTAAATGTGTTCCTTTACTGTATTATATGCGGAATTAAAACTGTAAGTAAATTAACACCCAATATTAGCGTGGAAAAACCTCTTTAATTAGGGATAAAAAAACCACGACCTACTCTTCCAAGTAGGATTTCAACTTCACTATGTAAAAGACTCACTTGGTTACAAGACTACCTTCTTACTAACCTAGGACTAACTCTAATCCTCTAGTGACCTCTTTCACGATCAGTGAAGTTCCTCCAAGTAACAAGACTTGAATGACGCGTACTCTTACAGAGCTTCTATGAAAGCAAATAGTACAATTTGATATACCCTACTACAGATGAACTAAGACTGAACTTTGACAAGACTCAATATAAAGAACAAGTTCTTCACTTAGTTTCCTGTAGCTTAATGACTACACAAATACAATTTCGACTCAACAATGATATAGCTCTTTTCTCTCTGTATTTGTGCGTAACTTCAACAGCTGAAATACTCCTCTTCTTATAGCTTTGAAATCTGAGAAGTCTTGAGCAATTAGAACTCCAAAGCCTCCAAGAGTTTGAGTCCTAATTGAACTCCTTGCTTATCTTCAAGCCTTATCCTAATCTTATGCAATCTTTTCTTATCACGTACAACTCCGCATAATTATCAAGATAAACATTAGACAATAGGATAATAATTAATTTTCCCGCTTAATTGATTTTGCATAATTATTTATTCAGCTGCAGCGATCTAAAGGAACAGGTCCTTGGATCTGTTCCTTCGTCAACAGTCAAAACTTCCAAGCTTGTTCAAGCTAACAGCCCTTCACGAATTTTAATTCTAGCATTCACTAATGGGTCACGCCTTCCTCTTCCATATGTATTCCTAGGAGGTGGAGAATTGAAGTTGGTAAGTGATCGTGGTGGACATTTGAAGTTTGTTACTGATCGTGCTCTATCCCCGTTCCTTTTGAAATCGTTAGATGCTTGAGGCTGTGAATCCTGACAAGATGCAACCTCGGAGCTTTCCAGGACATGATCAGCAAACACACTAAATCTCTCTGTAGATTTATCCGATAATACACTTACTACATTGCCCTGAATTGAAATAACAGTGCCAGTTTCACCTTGTTTACTCCCTGTAACTACCTTGATATGATCTCCAGGTTCAAATAACTTGCTCAAATCTTTTCTGTTGATTGCAACACTTTCCAGATTCTCAATTCCTCCATTTGTTGGTTTGAGGTAAACAATATCTTCATCAACTTTTAGAACTCATCCTCTTATGCTTTTCAAGTCTCCATCGACAACAACTACTCGATCTCCTTGTCTGAAATAATATTCCTTGTGGTTCTTTGCAAGCAGAGTGGAAATAGATAAACTTTTTGTCGTGTCGTTCCCTTTCTCCTTGGCTCCGCGAAATTTCTCAATATCATCAAGAGTTGGCTGAGTTTGGCTACTGATTGACTTAATGGACAGTGTTTTATAAAAGAAACAATCTTTGAATTTCATTCTGTTCACATAATAGCAATCCCCTATAACCTATCTCTCTCGCGCTTCACTGGAATGCCTAATGCTTTCGCTTTACTTGCACTCCAAAATCTTGGTGGAGGACAAGTTTTCCTGGAAACTTCCCGTGGTTTACCTTCAATTTTGTCAATCAATGCCTCAAAATCAATTCTTGGAATCAATTTCACGGTGACATTTTGCTTGATATCATCCACATTCACAGTTTGCGCCAGGTCTCCTTTGTAATTCCCAATCTTAATTCTCACCCAAGCATCCCTAGTAAATTCTTTCTCTCTGCTTTTGACAGATAACACGGCGGGCATCTCCTTGATTGGAACCATCACTATCTTATTGTTGAGAAAAATATGATGCATCCCTTTACATGCTTCCCTAACATGTGATTCTTTATCTGCTTCTACGTATATATAATTCTTGAGATAATCAAGTGCTATGACTGATTTAATTTGCAGATTAAAACCTTTATCAATTTGCTTTTGCATTAAACATGCAGCTACTTCCTTTTCGTGACCAACAGCACACTTAACAAGCCATAACTTTGAATCTTTTACTGTAGGCAAAAGGGATTGCTGGAATACCTCTGTTACATCTTCCTCCTCTTGTTCGTCATGTCTCGATTTTCTACCATATCTTTCTTCAAGTCGTCTTGCTAATTCATCAATATCTTCATCATCATCATCGTCTTCTACTCCAACGCGTGGATGAGCATTGTTACGTTGTTGAAAAGCAACATCTTCATCTTCTTTTTCGAAGCCGGAATCATCATCAATGAAACCGTCTTCAGCTTCTAGTTCTTCCTCATTCTCATCTTCATCGCTATCAACATCTGCTTCTAACACGAAGAATTGTGATGCTGCTGTCTTTTTATATGGGATTTCTTCCTCGTGACATCTCTCCGTCTCTTCTGAACCATGACTAACTTCTCTCAACAAAAAAGATTAGGTGTAAAGTAAGAGGTGAAGAAACAATGAAGTTTTGCTTTGATTTATGGTAGGATACGTTTCCTTTTATATGCAAGTCATTCCTAATATTATGGGGATTTGGTTTTACAAATAATCTGTCCTTTTCGTTTCTTGGCGCTAAATCTTGGTTCCCAAATCAGTACGGAGAAGCAATTACTACTAAATTTTCATTAGACATAAATATAGTTAGTTTTTTAACACCTTTAATTCTCTCAATTAAAACGGTTTTACCGTATTCATAAAAGATAAAAAGAATTGAAAATAGACTCTACGTATTTTCCCCCAAATGTACTGTATTAATGGTTTGTATCTTTAGTTCTTCTTTACTGCGAAATCATGTATAATATGTAATTTGAGACAAATGACGAGTAATTTTTTTGACAAATACATATATAACAATGAATTTGATTAATTTAAACTCTGGATAAAACTAATAATGTGCATGCTACTCGTTGTTAGTATTTGATAAAGACCCTTTGTTTTGTTGCCAACTTGGTGGGTCCATCCTATTTATTATAGGCATGGGAGCTAAAGTTTTGAACTTTGTGGAGGAGAATTATTTCTTCTCCCGTAGAAAGCTTGGAGGCCACGCCACGTACATTGCTCCTATAAAAGGAGCTCTTGCCTTTCACTTCTAACACACCAAAAATTGAGAGTTTTTTTTTTTTTTGTTTACTCTTCTACTTTTATAGAGAGTATTTTGTATGAGAGATTTGTGTGTTGGGAAATACTTGTGTGAACCTCTTTGTGAGTGAATTGTGAGGTTATTCTCTGTTGGGTATTTGGGATTAATTAGTGTTTTATTTCTAATTTTGTACTCTCTATTTTGTATCTGTTCGTGTAGTAAAATTGTTCATCTTCTCCCGTGGATTAGGTCATTCTGACTGAACCACGTATACTTTGTGTCTCTTTTATTTATTTTAGTTGTCGTTATTATTAATTTTCGATATCCTTGTTATTATCTCTATAACGCTGCTTTATCGTATTCCGCACTAATTCGGATCACGATCCTAATAAATTGGTATTAGAGCCGGATCAAAGCGGATTAGTTATCAGTAGCCAAGATGACAGTAACAAAAGTTTATGTTGAGAAATTTGATCGAAGTACAAACTTCGCAATGTGGCAACTAAAAATGGAAGCTATCCTAATTCAGGATGGTCTTGATATAGAATTGGAAGGAAAGGAGAATAAATATGAAAAAATAACGGAGGAGAAATTTGCTAGCCTTGATAAAAAGGCTAATCAAGTATTATATTAAATCTCTCTGATGAGGTTTTGCGTGAAGTAGCTTCTGAAACCATTGCTAAAGGCATGCGGGAAAAGTTGAAGGCCCTGTATATGAAGAGGACTATGGAAAATAGATTATATTTAAGCAAAAGCTTTACATGCTTCGTATGGATGAAGGTACTTGTATACTCTCACATCTTGACACATTTGAATCCATTCTTATGGATTTGAGTAATATTGAAGTTAAGATCGATGAAGAGGATCAAGACCTTTTGTTAATATGCTCTTTACCCCAGTCATTTAAACATTTTAGAGATACTATTCTCTATGGAAAAGAAATTATTTGTTACAGAAAAATTCAATCTATGCTGAAATCAAAAGAACAGATAGATAGAGATATTACAGGGGAAAGTAGTGAAAATCAAGCTTTAGGCTTGTTTGTTAAGGGCAGATTTGACTCCAAGTCCAAATATAATAATTTTGTGTGCAATTATTTTCATCAAAAGGATCATATTAAGTCTGGATGCTTGAAGTTGAAAAATAAAGATAAGCATAAGAAAAAATAACCAGGAAAACAGTGACGCTGCAGAAGCCAGTGTAGCTACTGATGAGATTGATGGATCTATATTTTTAGCAATTGAAAATTCTTCGATATCTAACAATGAGTGCATTTTAGATTCCAGTTGTTCGAGTCATATATGTCCCAACAAGGACTTGTTTTCTACATATGATCCAGTTGAAGGTGGAATTGTCCAGATGAGCAACAATGCCTTTTGTAGAGTTATTGTCAAAGGTACAGTCGGAATCAAAATGCATGATGGTGTAATGAGAACTCTCACTAATGTTAGATATGTTCCTGAATTGAAGAAAAATCTCATCTCTTTGGGCACCCTAGAATCTCTTGGGTGTAAATACACAGGAGAAGGTGGAGTTTTGAAAGTTTCTCGTGGTGCTCGTGTGATTATGACGGCACACAGGTCTGGTACATTGTATACTTTATTGGGATCCACTATTACAGGTGTTGCTATAATTTTGACATCAGAAATGTCTGATTCTGATATCACAAAATTGTGATATATGTGTTTTGGGATTATTGTGGAGAAGATGGAGCAAAGTTTGTTATATCAACAAAATAAGTCCAAGGTGGAGATTTATAAAATAGCCTTTGTTTTGTTGTTAACTTGGTGGGGCCCATCCTATTTATTATAGGCATGTGCCTTTTGTTTCTTGGAGCCAAAGTTTGCAACTTTGTGGAGAAAAATTATTTCTTCTCCTGTAGAAAGCTTGGAGGCCACGTACATTGCTCCTATAAAAGGAGCTCTTTCCTTTCACTTCTAACACACCAAAAATTGAGAGTTTCTTTTTGTTTACTCTTCTACTTTTATAGAGAGTATTTTGTATGAGAGTTTTGTGTGTTGGGAAATACTTGTGTGAACCTCTTTGTGAGTGAATTGTGAGGTTATTCTCTCTTGGGTATTTGAGATTAATTAGAGTTTTATCTCTAATTTTGTACTTTCTATTTTGTATCTTTTGGTGTAGTAAAATTACTCCTCTTCGCCCGTGGATTAGGTCATTCTGACCGAACCACGTATATTTTGTGTCTCCTTTATTTATTTTAGTTGTCGTTACTATCAACTTTTGATATCCTTGTTATTGTCTCTATAATGCTGCTTTATCTTATTCCACACTAATTTGAATCACGATCCTAATATTTACTGATGACCCAAAAAAAAAAAAGTTAGACCAACTATAATTAGAAGCTGCATTCGAAGTTTAGTCCGCACAAAGTATTATACCGCATCTCAAAATGCAATAATAGTATAAGGACCCGATTCTCATCTTGGATAAATTCAATACTCATTATGTTTTTGGAACTTCAATGTGACTTGAACACATTTAATAACAAAATTATCTAAACTATGTTCCCAGGTTATTATCTATTCTATTCGTCCCATTTTAGTTGTCGATTTAGCGAAAAATGTGTGTCCCAAATTAGTTTTTCCATTAGAATTTCAAGACTAAATTTATTAATTCTTCACAACTATACCCTTAGTAACTATCGAAGATTTAACTAAAAGACCTCCCAATAACTTGACTAAACTAAATGACCTCCTCTTTTCTTTTTGACTTATTTTTTTGGGAGAAAATAGTTAAATGAGATTAAGTAGGGGTTGGAGGCTGGATTAGAAATAGAAAAACTTGTGGGTGAAAGTGCATATTACAGAAAAGTATATAAACATAACCAAAATCGGGTTATTTTGTCGGGTCAAAAATAAAAAATGGGTAATCAGAAACGGGTTCTTCTTTGCTAGCGCCTCTTCTATTTTTTCGAACCGATTTCATGTCCTTTCATAAGTTCTCCTAAACGATTTCGTCTCTCATCCAGCTATTTAACAATTTTCTCGAAGATTTGAAGCATCAGTTGAAAAATTTCAAGAAACGCTGATTTCTTCAGGTGAGGAACCCTAGTATCGTTGAATTTTTGTCTTGGTTCTCATACAAGTCTTAGAACTTATGAAGAAATGTCAATGGTGTTTTTTTTGAAGAAATTTTGATTTTTTGTTTATTATTCTTTCCAATTTTTCCCTTTTTATTTTATATTATAGTTTACTTTGTGTTGGCTGCTTCTGTATTTAGATAAAGTAATGGCTGGGCTGAATAAAATCAATACGGCTGCTCGAAGCAGTAAATCTAAAAAGAAAGAGGCTAGTAAGCAATCTGAAGAAGATGACAATCAAAATGTTAGACAAATTCCTGAAACTGGTGTTGCTGAATTGGATAAATATTCAGCAGAAAGTGACAATCAACCTCCAAGTGGCGGAGGAGATGAAACTGAAATTGCTGAACTTGATAAACATCCAAAAGCAGATGACAATCAAACCACAAGTGGTGGAGTTCCTGAAAGTGCTAATAATCCAGCAGTAGAGATTGAAGTTGGTGTAAAAGAACCCCAGATTCAAAAGACCGTAAAGGATCACTCTACAAAAGATATTGTTGTGGAAAGTCCCAAATGGAACCCTAAACTAAGGATCTTTTGGCTGAAATCAACGCTTTTCAAGCGGATGAATTCTTCGATACAGGAAAAGGCAAGGAAAGCATAGATGATAGTGGTGGTAATGATGGACAAATATATGATGCTTGTGATGAAGGTAATAGAGAGGAATCAGGAGAAGATGAAATTGGTGAAGAAGAAGAAGAAGAAGAAGAAGAAGAAGAAGAAGAAGCAATTGAAGAAGAAATTAATGAAGAAACTGATCAAGAAGGGGATGAAGCAAGTGAGTCTGAGTATGAGTTGGACCGTTTATCATTTCCTTGATGTATCAAGGAAATCAACGTTCAAAGTATCGACTTAAAACTTAGCTTGATGAAATTCCATCATTCCTGACGAAGATATCTGTTCGATCTAGCATTAAAAAATTATATTCATTTAAAAAGTTGTTGAAAACCTTGAAATTAGAAAAGAAATTTAAAGAGATTGTGTTTGATAAGTTCCTTGAGATGTCCCAATTTTTTCAATTTAATGGACAGATGGTCCACTCCCTAATTCTTCGTAGAATAAAGGATAAAAAGCGTCGGGAGGTTTGGTTCTTGGTTGATAGGAAGCCAGCTTGTTTTGGGCTTAGGGAGTTGGATCTTATGTCTGGTTTTGGAGTGTGGGGGGGTGGTATTTCCCAGCGATAAAACAAAGCAAAAGTTTGTGAGGAAAGGTGAGAAATTTTATGAAGAAATATTTTGGAAACCATCCAGTGACGTGAATGCTAAAGTGACATCGTCTAGGCTGTGGAGGGTGTTGAAAATTAGCAGAAGATTTGACAAAGAGTAAAAATTAAAGATGTGTGTTTGGTGGTTTCTGCACACGATATTGATGACAGAGGATACTTCAAAGTCTGTTGAGAAGGAATGGGTTTGTATGGTTCATGATCTGGAGTTCTTCTCCAAGTATCCATGGGGAAGGTTGTGCTTCGAGTTGACGATTGAATATTTGAAGCCCAAGCTTGACATGGCTAAGAATTATAAAACCTTTTGTGAGAAAGGAATACCACCTGGATATGCTCTTTTTGGCTTCCCCTGGGTATTTTTGGTAAGTCTACAATAAACCAATAGTTAGTTGATTGTGAATTTTTCATTTTTCGTAGTCCAATTAAATCTTTTATCTTAGGCATGGGTCAATGAGGAATTTCCCGCCATTGGAAGGAGAGCTGCACTAACAGATCAGTCTCCTATGCCATGCCCTCGGATGCTCAAATGGTACAGAAAAAGGGTGCCTAAATCCTTCGATCCATTCGCGGAAGGAGAAAATAAAATTAAGGAAACGTTGTGCTATTTTCATGTCATTTAATATTTTTATTCAAACTGTAAGAAACTAATTTGCTCAACTTCTATCCAGATCGTGCGCACTTATTCCCTACTGATCAAGAAGTGAGATCAGGGTGGGAGGATTTTTATGTGCCCTATGCAGATGAAGTTGAGGATAGGTCGGTGGATGCTCTTAGGGCTAAACTTGAGGGGGCCACAACAATCAAGAAGACTGCTCTTAATCCTGCTGGTGAAGGTGATATGGATGTAGATGGAGAAGAAGATGCAAGAGGCGATGAAGATATTGGTGGAGATCGTACAAGAATTGTTGGTGAAGGTGCAGGTCCTTCAGTTGGTGGTGTCAGTGCTGCAAGTCTTTCTTTGGATGTTGTGCTCGCTAGGCTGACAGCAATGGAGGACAAATTGGTTGATGTTGCTAAGATGCTAGCATAAAAATCGAAGAGGACTGTATGCAAATGCTTGTATCGTCCTTCTGCGTGGTTAATGAGGCATAAGAAGAGGAAGACAATAAACCGTGGTACCGCGGCAAAGACCACTACAATTCTGAGAAAGAAGCATAGATTTGATGAAGTGGTTGCTATTTTCAGTGCCACCAATGCCAAAAAAGGTGATGCCGATATTTCCAATGCCAATGCAGTTGATGCCAATGCCACCAGTGCCAATGCAGTTGATGCTAGGGTAGTTGATGCCAATGCCAATGCAGTTGATGCTACCATTGTGAGTGATAATGAACTACTGATGAAAAATTGTGACGATGCTAAGGAGCAGTTTTATGAAGTAGAGGATGCATCCCATGTCGAATCGGAATCGAACTTGAATGGAGAAGTTGGTCAAGAACTCGAAGAAATTATGTCGGGTGTATTGGAGAGTCATGACAAAGAGTTGATTAAAAAACATGAGAACAAAGATTGATTTGTCAATCTTTAAAAGATTGTTTTTTTTCTAATCTTGTTTGAGTGTTAAACAATCGTAGTTGAGAATTATTTTTTAAATCTTGTTTGAGTTTAAACAATTGTAGTTGAGGATTATCTTTTAAATCTTGTTTTAGTGTTAAAAAGTTGACAATATTTTTTTCTAATCTTGCTTGGGTGTTAAAGAGTTGACAATCCATTTTGGTCATATATGACATGCTTCGTTTATCAATTATATTTGTTGATTACATACTGTAATAGGTCGATTATCGATATAGAAATAAATATTTGTAGTGTCAATTTTATATTTTTGGACAACTAGGAATAAAACTATAAACTACTTTACATGGTCGACACTATACAGTTGCTAGATTTATACTTGTAACATCGAAAATATTGCGTTGGTATAAGTTGGAAGCTATTCGAGCATAGACTAAATGTGCATAGACTACAGACAAAACAATATTTTAAACAAACAAAAAATAAATGACGTATATTAATAGACATGTATCTTAGCCAATACACATAGTGGATTTAACTATAGATAATAGGCGATGTGAAGTGCGGCAGAGTAGTGTGTAATGCACTGCCCAAAGCAAGTATTGTCATGTCAGAGCCGTTTTTTTTGAACTAAAAGACTTGATTATAGACGCCATATGCTTTTTAATCATTAATTAAGAAGTGACCCTTGCATTTAATTTGTGTCTCTTCACTAACCTTTGCAACTCTTCAAGGTTATTTCTATATAAACTCCTCAACATTGTAACAATTTTTTCCGCTCCATTTTCAATAAATTTTTTTTTTTGTATTTAAACTATCAAAACAAGTTTCCAAGATGGCCGGACCATCCAATAAACGCGATGTCTACTGGGAGTTATCCATTCTGCAAATAGAGATTGCGGAACTGTGGGAGTATTTGAAGAGGCTTGAAGAAAGAATATGGGCAGAGGCGCATGGGAGGGAGAATCAGGTCAGAGAAATCAACGCACGACTTGATGCAATAAATGCACCACTAGCGCCAGAGGCAAACATTATAGAGGAAGACACAAGTCCACCAGGTTCACCAAGTACACCACTGGATATGGTTGAAGAATTCCCACCAAATACACTAGGATCACCAAATGGACCACTTGATATGGTTGAAGAATCCCCACCAAATTCACCCAATGAACCGAACTAGTCGTTTGTTATTTATTGTTTATGTTTTAGTGGTTTTTTTTTGTTGTTTATATTTTACTGGTCTGGTTTTTGTTGTATATATGTTTTAATGGTCTAGATCTTTTGATTACGTAATGTTGCTTCAGTTGGTAATATTAGTTTCTATTGTGTTTTGATTATGGGGAATTTACACTCTATACCCATACATTTGATAGTAATTACCTAACCTACCCATGTCATATTTCTCTACCCATAGATCTGATAATAATTACATCCTCTACCCATTTTCCTATTTTTCTCCAAAATCAACATTTCTGTTTCTCTCACATGTACCTATTTCCCCATTTCCACCAAAATCACCTTCTCCGCCCTTTTTCTTTCTCCAGCTATACTCCGCCGGCTGTCTACAATATCCGTCAACTAATATTTCAGCTAACTCAAAACCTACACCATTGAGTTTTGTCCATTTATTCTAATAACTGAGTTTTCCTACAATTGCAAATAATTAGATGGAAACAACAAGCGCAAGTGGGTATCTAAATCATCATCAAAATCCCTCTTTTGGTTCTTTTCGAAGAGATGTTTCTTACAGGTTTGCTCTTACTTTTCTAATTCTTGTTCTTTTGTTTCCCAATATTTGATTAAAGTGAAGCTTATTAGTAGAGATCTTTTTTGGTTGTTCCATTTTAATTTTTTATGTATAGATTCTTACTTTAATATTCAATAGAAAAAATTTATTGTGATTGTGAATTTATAGTGGTAATACTTGATGTCGACTCCAACTTATTCGAGATTGAGGTGTAGTCGTTGTTGTTGTTATTATTAATATGTGTTTTTTTACTTGTTCTTGTGTAGTAAAGAATTAATGTCTACTCGATTGTTACTTTCATCTTTCTTCAACTAGAAATTATTTTATGTTAATTAAGTGATTGAAGTTAATTACAAAAAAAAGGAAAGTTCGATACACAGTGCATCGCGCATTCACGCAGGGTCCAAAGAAGGGTCTCACTGAGGTAGGTTGTAAGCATCAATGATTGTTTTCATGGTTGAACCTGATAAGTGTACTTGCACTTTAAACTATCTCCTTTCTAACAATTGTTACTTTTGGGGACACTACTGGTGCGGGTATTGCTGGTGCAAATTAGGTTAAAAATGATGTAGTTATAAATATCCTGGGTGCAACTGTTGGTACGAATGAGGTGGGTCGACCTGCACATACGAGTGACGCTTCTATACCTCATTGGGTGCACCTGTTGTTATAGAGCTGGATAAGATTATGGAGCCTAAGGAATTTTTGTTGTTTGCTTGTGATATGTAAATGCATATCTGTGGTATTGTGATCTTTGTCTTTTGTTGCTTTGTCAAATTCAATGTATACCCCTGTAGTGTACTGTTGTGCGTAGTATTTGTAGGTGCTCTGCCATGGGGTATATTGTATATAATAAAGTAAAACCGAAGAAAAAATAAGTCACTGAACAAGTTGCATATCATTAGGTGTATGTTTTCTTCTGTACACCTTTCAGGTATTCAGTATACCCTGATGGTGTACTGCTTTAATTTTAAGATATATAGGCAAACGAATTAACCAGTAAATGTACAAGGTATATTGTACAATAGTATACTGCTATATTATATAGTTTACTACAACTGTATATTTTTTAGTTGAAAATTAAAGAAGAATTACTTGCAACAAAGGTATACTGCAACGGTATACTTCAATTGTATACTACAATAGTATACTGCTACATATAGTATATAATTTACTACTTTTATACTTCGGCGGTATACTGTCCTAAAAGATTGGACCCATAAATTGTGAAGTTAAAATTCATAAGGTTACACGTAAAATACGCACGAAGGTGCACTCACGTGCTCATCCGAAGGAGGTGTGCGTGTAAATTTCTCATGATTTATGTGTTAAAGCAGTATATTAATTTAGACCTTTGTAGGTAAGAGTTAGTTTGGTTTTAAGTTATTGACACACCAGAGTGCATTTAGAAAATTTTCTTACTTCATTTGGTTATGAAAGGTATCACTTTCGTTGTGTTTCCAGAAGTAAATAGGAGTAACTTTTAGTATTGGCTTATCCCTGAGTTTTTGTTTTTATGTTCTTTAAACACTTGCTGCATGTAAATTCTGAAGCCCATGAAAAAAATGTGAACTTAAAAGTTCCCTTTGTGTAAACATGAAATTTTCTAAAATCCATTTAATATAGAAAAAGCAACCACCTTCTCTTTTTCTCTTTGAAAACTGAACTTGATAAATTTTGCTATTGGACTAACTACTTTCCATCCAAAGGAATTGCATCACGTATTAATTAACCGATTCCCTTGTACATGTAGGCCTCAGAATATTATGAGGATTTTCTAAAGCTCACATGTACTATAATTTGTTAATATTATTAGGCATAAAGTAGATCTGAAATAAGACAGATACTGCTTGGTTTTGCATTTTATTTAGCTGCTTTATTTCATAACATTCTAAAATGACACAATTGTTTAATCTGCTTCTGTCATAGCTTGATGTTAGCACTGAGGAGGAAAAAGATACAGACAAGAACATATCCATCATGTTACAGATCCTAAGGAAGAAGAAGAGAGTTAAGCTTGGAAATCTCTTAATGAACAGAAAATCCTCTGCGCAAAGTGTTTAGAACTTATTTTCACTATCATTTCTAGTGAAAGATGGACGGGTTGTCATAGACGTGGATCAAAATGTGTCTCACTTTGTCTATGCGATACCTTTCTAAATCTTTTGTTGAAACTTATTTTATGTTTGTCCGTCTATCTTGATTCCTCTAGGCTATGTTGTTTTCTTTTTCCTTTCTAATGTTCTTTCCTTTTCAGCTCCTAGGAATGGTCCTGATGCCAATGTTGTTAAGTCTGGAGAAGTTAAGTACAACCACTTTGTCTTCAGATTGAATTTTGTTGATTGGGAGGTACATAATTTCTATAGCTAGATCATAATTTTTGTCCATATTAGGCACGTAACGAATAGGTTCCTAGCCATTCTTTTACATGTATTTGCAATATTCCAGATTGATTTATTTGTTACACGACCAACCCTTGAATTTATCACAGTATATCACGTTGTGCTTCCGTTTCTCGAATTGACTTTATCACCAAATGACATGTGCATACAGCTGATGAAGAATGCAATATCAGAAGGTGAAGAGTTGATGCCAACCAGGGACATATCGGTAAATCAAGGCACAACTGAAGCTGAGCCAGTTCCAATAGATGATTCTCAACCAACACCACATGTTATTCGGATCAAGAAATTGTCAAGGAACTGTGGCCAGATTTTGCATGAAGCCTCTGCAGTTGACGATTCCCCTGAGATTGGCGATCCCAACCTTGACACTGGCAGCCTTAAGAGGAAAATGAGTATACTGCTATGTATAGAGATTACTTCAATTGTATATCATAGTAGTATACTGCTATAGTATAGAGTTTACTGCTTGTATATTTCAACTGTATATTGTACTAGTATACTACTGTAGTATATAGTTTACTACAACGGTATACTTTAATTTGATTATACTTATTTAGTATACCCTTTTATATTTGAATCGAAGTGTGAGCTACAATCAAACAAATAAATATTTTAAATTTTATTATTGTATACTCTTTTAGTACAACTCTTTGTGTTTGGATGTGTGATTTACTATAGAAAATGAATGCTTCAAATTTAATTATTTTAAGTACGATAAACCTTTATGGTATACACTTTTGTGTGTTTGAATATTGTTATTTTGAATACAATATACTTTTTTGGTATATCGTATATTCTTCTATCAATTATTTTTTGTATAAAAGAAAATAAGAAATGTTATAAATATATCAGTTATTTTTTATGACTTATATGATAAAAAAAACAAAAAAAAAAAAAAGAAGAAAATGTATATCATATATGTTAGTTTAGCACTACTGTAGGTAAAAAATTTCTTTTTATTAGAAAGGTATACAATAGAAAACAATTTTCTTTTTACCTAATAGACAAATATGTTGGAAAAAAGCAAAGTGTTGTACCTTTGAAAAAATCGTATACCATTGGGATATATCATATATTAGAAAGTTATCAATAGTAAGATGGTTTCCTTTTAGTTAACAGACAAATATATTGTGATAAATCAAAGTTGTATACCATTGGGGTATACTTTACACTTGAAAGGTATACAATAGAAGCATGATTTTCTTTTAGGTAATAGGAAAATATAATGTAACAAAATCAAACTTGTATACCATTTGGGTATATCGTATACTATAAATGTATGCAATAGAAAGACTATTTTCTTTTTGTTAATAGGCAAATATAATGTGGCAAAATCAAACTTATATACCATTGGGGTATACCGGATACTATAAAAAGGTATATACAATAGAAAGACACCTTTCTTTTTGCTAATAGGAAAATATAATGTGGCAAAATCAAATTTGTATACCATTGGGGTATACCGTATACTATAAAGGTATATAATAGAAAGACAAATTTTAGGGCTCACTTTTTTAGGTATACTGTTGAGTAGCAAGGTATACACTTGCAACATAATTCCTTATCATTAATAGGAAAGTATGTTCTGAAAAAACAAATGTGTATACCATTCGGGCTATCATGTATACTACAAAGGTATACAACTGTACCATGATTTTCTATTAATAAAAAGTATACTGTGACAAATCAAATTTGTATACCATTGTGGTATACTGTTGTATACCTTTCACCTGGGATATAACTATACCAACATGCTATACAATAGAAAGAAATTTTGTGTTACCCAAAAGCAAGTCAGGTGCAAAACAAAGTAAAAAGGTATACCTTTTTAGGTAAACTGTTGAGTAGAAAGGTATACACTTGCAACATAATTCCTTATAATTAATAGGGAAGTATGTTGTGACAAAACAAATGTGTATACCATTCGGGCTATCGTGTATACTACAAAGGTATACAACTGTACTATGATTTTCTATTAATAAAAAGTATACTGTGACATATCATTCCCTTAATAACTGAAGCAGTAGCTTGTCTTTGTGCATTAAACCTCTGCTCATGTGAGCACGTGTGATCATCCTTGAAAGATGTTACTTTAAATAGGTTTGACTTTCCCACACTTGACGATTTCAGAACCCACTTGCATTGCTCATCAATGCATATAAGACAGTACCTGTTTACGTAAGAGTTTAGTAACACTTTTCCAATGTATACCATGCAGTGTAGTGCACGTATGGCAACAATGCTATACTAGTATTGAAAATCAATTATCCCATAAATTAGTTCTTCTATGGCTACAATTCGTCTGTACAGACAACGGAAATACCAGGAATACTGTATAATTGATATTGAACCGCATAAAACCATATACCCCCACGGTATATTATACACTACTAAGGTATAAGACGCATCGGAAATACAAGATATACTGTACAATTGCTATTGATCCACATAAAACCAGTATACCCCAGGGCATATTGTACACTACTAAGGTATAACATGCAATGGAAATACATGCTATACTATATAATTGATATTGAACCTCATAATTACTTCTTCTACGGCTACAATTGCTCTGTACACGCAATGGAAATACAGGGGTATACTGTACAATTATTGAACCGCATACAACCCGTATACCACGATGGTATATTGTACAGTACCAAGGTAGAACACGTAACAAAATACAGGGTATACTGTATAATTGATATTGAACTGCATAAAACCACTATACCCCAATGGTATACTATACAGTACCAAGGTATCACGCCCAGCAGAAATACAGGGGCATAAAACTAGTATACCTCAAGGGTATAATGTACATTACCAAGGTATACACTGAAGAGTTTTACTCTGTTGATACTACCTCGACGTTTACACTAAAAACAACAAAAGTAGCAAGTGCATTTGCACTGTATACGCATTTAGTATTTGCAACGTATGTCTTATGGCATTGTCAAAATAGTTGTTTGTTGTTGTTATCTTCGCTTTAACTCCATATTTTGCCTTCTTCCGAACATAGTAGAAAATGACATCTATGTGCTGCAAGACAACTATATTCCATAAGTATACAATCTAACATATAGTATACTAACCAAAACTAAACATATCATAACGGAAAAGAAAGCAGTAGTCTTTTTTTGTTTTTCTCATTTTATTATGAATGGAATGTTCAAACTTTGAAAGACGGATCATATTCTCATTAGTAAACTCCAAGAAGGCAATTTATTATAAACTCAGTAAACCAGTATACTTGTAAGACATACTATATACTAAAAATTATACAATTACCAAATGTGCAGAAATTGCAGTAGCAGGAAATGCTATGCTTTTCGTAACAACTACCAAAGAATCACAATTGACGACAATGTAAAAAAAATACATTTCAATTATATCAACATTCCGATTGCCTATTGTACAATAATATTATTGAATGTCCAATGCCAGAGGATTCCCAGTTTGCAAAAAAAAAAAAAAATGTGGGGGGGGGGGGGGGGGGAAGATGGTGGGGAAGAAACTCAGGAAATCAATGGATCTTCAACTCAGCCAAGCAGTATACTTATAGAGTATATTGTATATGATAAAGGTATATAATGATAAAAAACAAAACTAGACATACCACAGTGGAAAAGGAAGCAGTGCTCCTTGTTAACTCCTAAAACCACTATTTATAATTATTCTTTGGTTAATCCTTAAGATACTGTCTCATTCCTTCTTCATTTACATTACATAAAGAAAAATAATTAGGATTTAATTGATATAAAGAACTATACCTTTTCATCCAACTCAAAACTAGATGCCAGGAGCTTGACTCCATTCATTGCAAGGGAACAAGTATAACCCTGTAGTGACACTGTCCGCTACTTTCTGGCATTAGAAAGCACACATTGAAGACCTTGTGACCAAAATGGATATCAATATCAGCACAACTACAGTTGACTTGGCAAAATCAAGTCGAGTTTCTCCGAGACTTCTAGTTGTTTGTAGCTTGGACTGCAAAGGTTGGCATACAAGCAGGTTCTGACTATATAAACCTGACATAGAGAGAGTAGGTGAGGCTGTTCTTTCAAGATCAACATTATGCTGGAAACCAGGATGAAGTTACAAGTATGTATCACTCCATTTCTTCTGTAGTTCTTGAGTTTTATGCTTCAAAAGTCCATGGTCGTTACTTTGCACAGACATGAAAAGCTGAAATGATTCATCCGCCCTTAGAATTTAATCTATATCCAAAAATTGTTAAACATACCCGTGTCAGAGTGATCAATTTTTTATCACTATTAAGCTTGGCATTTCGCAACCATTGCGGCAACACTGGTCAAGCTGATTCTGGTTTTGCTTCAGAAGGTAAATTCTCAAACTCAGATACAAGTTTTGCTAGCTCCAGTTTAAATTTCTCTGTACACAGAAGGCAACATGATATCCTCCGAACAAGATTCGGGTTCTTAGTCATCTGCTTTGGTGAAGCAGGTACTGTATTCATAAAGTTCTTTGATTGATTCAGAGGCTTCCAATTTGCTGCTTAAAAGTCTATCATTTCCAAGCCTGAACAGATGAAGGAATACCAAGTGAATGGATAGTACAACAAAACCAAAATAGTTTCTGAAGAGAGTTCGAATATAGATTGTTTCTTTATTATATTCTATGACACAAAAAATTAAAAGGGAATATCTAAATTCGAGACGAATCTTATATAACACAATGACGAGATATAAGAAGAAACTTTAGGATACACTTAGTCTGAGTATAGTATTATTCCTCCATACTATAAAGCAAGAACATCTATCATAAAATGGGTAATGCAAGATCCTACTATATTGATAAAAAGCATATAACATCTCAGAGTAATTCTTGGGAAAAATAAAGATAGATAAAGATGGCTCCGAAGAATATTTCAGGAAGAGGATATACTGAAGATGCATACAATCAAAGATGCAACCACTGTTGATTCAGCTATTCAAAATAACCCCACAGATAAGATAATTCCTAGATCATATTTAAGATTCAATCAAGGAATAAAAATTACTGCAATTCTTACAGGAGAACAACAATCACAGATCTTTATAACTGCTTAAACAACAATATACATGAGAATAAAAATTAAAAAAAAAAACGACAAATGAAACATAAAATACTACTTAAATTGACTACTTGACAGAAGACTTCAATTATAGTATACTGTATAATTGGTTGGTATACCACTTTAAATGTGTTGTAATAGAGTTAAAGTCCAACCTAACAAAAAACTTTTTCATATAATATAGTCTTTTAGTATCCTCTAAACCCCGATAATATACCTGTATACCTGTTTGGTATACTGTTATTTCAAGAGTATACCTCTAAACAGTAAAGTCACAAAATTAGTTCTTCTAGGGGTACATTTGTATTGTATACCTGTTTGGTATACTGTTATTTCCTGAGTATTCATCATGGTATACATGTGTACTATATACCTTTTTGTTATATTGTGTTTTACAAGAGTAGTTTCTCTGTTATGCTTACGGGCAACTGTAATGTGATTGGAATACATTACAACTGTATACTATTACAATAGAATTGTATACTAAAATGGTATACAATTAAAAATTACAGTTATGTTACCTTCTCGAACACGACCGATCAACCTTGAACTAAAATTTATTGCGAATGACATAGTGCTTCATAACACTACTAATAACATCCTTGTCCTTGAGTACTTGGCCAGTTTTAATGTTCCGGTGAAATTCATCAGTAATGATGTTGCTTTCATCAATTTGGACAATGTGATCGCCTTCTTCAATTGCCATATCTATCATCTCAACCTGATTGTATGAAATATCATTGTTTTCTATTATCGGAATCCCATTCGCCATCAAATTGAACAAAAATTTCTACTTCCATTGATATGGAATTTAAACCAAATTGTGCGAGATTGTACGGCGGAGAAGGTATACGAATCTCTGTATTTGGGAAGAATTAGGGTTTTGGAGTGAGTTTGGGGGAGATTTGTGTGAGTTTGAGGGAGATTCGCGTGATTTTGGGGGGGTCTGGGGGGAGATTGCGTGAGTTTTAGGGAGCTGGGAGATGGGGGAGTAGAAGCGGGTATTTGGTAAATATTATAGTGGGTAGGTCAAGTAATATCAAAAGTAGTAGGTAGGGGCTGGTAATTAGTTTATGTTGTGTGCGTACTTTTGTAAGTCTCCCTTTGATTATCCACTGTTGCGGTCTGTTGATCTTGTTCATCTCCGTGTTAAATGTTTATTATGTTGTAATTTTGATTGTCACGTGTATCTTAGCCAATACGCATAGTAGATTTAACAGTAGATAATAGGAGATGTGAAGTGTGGTAGAGTAGTATGTAATGCACTGCCCAAAGCAAGTATTGTCAAGTTAGAGCCGTTTTTTTTAACTAAAAGACTTGATTAAAGACGCCATTTGCTTTTTAATTATTAATTAAGAAGTGACCCTTGCATTTAATTTGTGTCTATTCACTAACCTTTGCAACTCTTCAAGGTTATTTCTATATAAACTCCTCAACATTGTAACAAATTTTTCCACTCCATTTTCACTAAAAAAATTTATGTATTTAAACTATCAAAAGATTTTTCCAAGATGGCCGGACCATCCAACAAACGTGATGTCTACTAGGAGTTATCCATTCTGCAAATAGAGATTGCGGAACTGTGGGAGTATTTGAAGAGGCTTGAAGAAACAATATGGGCAGAGGCGCATGGGAGGGAGGATCAAGTCAGAGCAATCAACGCACGACTTGATGCAATAAATGCACCACTAGCGCCAGAGGCAAACATCATGTTGCGGCGTGCAACCCGATCCATATATTCATCCTATTGCGGCGTGCAACCCGATCCATATATTCATACTGTCGCGGCGTGCAACCCGATCTATATGTTTATACTATTGCGGCGTGCAACCCGATCCATATATTTATACCGTTGCGGCGTGCAACCCGATCCCCGCAACCCAGAATACGAGCCAGAAATATATAGGCGAACTGAGATATGTCCATGACATAGTGTATATACCGCATACATAAAACACAACACAATACACAGAATAGTCAGTATGCGGTGCAATGAGATGGGATGAATGCGGTACAATACAATGCAGTCATATATGCCTGATACCTATCTCCAGCACGGGACTGTCATCGCCTACCAGGAGATACATGCAAAGATGACCCTTCACTGGCTCGGGAATCTCATCGATTACCAGGAAGTATATGCAATGATGTCCCTTCACCGGTGCGGACTCTCATCGCCAACCGGGAAGTATGTGCAATAATGACCCTTCACCGGTGCGGGACTCTCATCGCCAACCGGGAAGTATATGCAATAATGACCCTTCACCGGTGCGGGACTCTCATCGCCAACCGGGAAGTATATGCAATAGTGACAGCCAGAGTACAATGCTCAGATGCTCAATGCAATACCAGCAACATGACATAAAATATAATATACAACATAAATTCAAAGCTAAGGCGTAATGAGTACGCCTATCGGCAGTTACACACGTAAAGAACACGTGGTAGAAAATCCATGAGGCCAAATGCCTCCAAAGAAATGGATATAATCACTTATCTCGTTCCAAAGTTAACACTGCTCCCCAACAAACGCTTTATCCTTTTGGATTCATTGCCAAATGATCCCATTGTGTTCAATTAGCAGAAAAATATATCAAATAAGGCTAAAGGCTTCATTCCCCAGATCTTAAGATAATCCGGTTAGGAACCTGATACCCTATTCGCATACGCAATACGCATGTCAGGCCTATGTACATGGTTTAAGATCACATAACCAAACCCTAAATAAATTATATTTATATGTTGCCCATAACTCACTGAGTACGAATATATAATCAATTCTATTATCGGGGTCCATTTGACCCTTTAAACTATTAAATGAACTTATTTAAACGATTTATAATATTCCAAGTTTTACCGTTAAAATATATTAAAACACACGTAATAAACTCAAATAATGCATTAAGATCATTACTTGAATGTTTCAGGGTAAAAATTCTACTTTTCCCCGGCCTTTTTCTCATTTTCTGCCATTTTTTCTGTTTCATTTTGTCATTCTCATTTTCTGTCTAATCATATTGTTCGTCTCTCTGTTTCTCTATATGCTACTACCATGTCCTTGACTCACCGCCTAACATTTTGTCTTTTCTTTTTTTTTTTTCTTTTAAAATTTGCTGGTACGGTAAAAATTAAAACGGTACCCTACGATATTCGAAATAATTCCAACTTTTGCATACAAGTTATACAAAATATATGTAACATATTCGCGAAGGCGGATCTCAAATCGGACGCCGGAAACTCAATATGCAAATTAAATGGAAAAAGATCAAATTATTTAACTTTCGGCATTTTAGCGGAAACTAGCCGAACAACCTCGAAATTCACTTTCGAAAGTTCATAAAAGTCACAAATAATCATACGAACCTAACAGCGCTTTCGGATTTCGAATCAGAGCTCATTCGCCAAAACCGAGCTCAAAATCTCTTTTTAATATTTATCGACAATAAAAACTGAAACCTTCTTCTGATAACTACCAAACGAGGTCTGATTTAGCTCAAATTTTACAGAAAGGTCCTAATGGATATTACGAATATTTTAAAATTATCGGCACGTCAATCGGAGTCCTAACTTTCGCAACGACCGACCGAGGTCGTTTCAATAATACTCCCTTCGTCTCATTTTATATAAGGTAGTTTGACTTATCACAGAGTTTAAGAAATAAGAAAGACTTTTAAAGCTTCCTGTTTACAACAAATCATAGAAATTGGTGTGGTTGAGAATCATCTCATAAAGTTGAATTAATATAAAATATAGAAATGTGTCATTCTTTTTTAGATTGATCAAAAAAATATATCACATAAATTGAGACGGGGGAGTATGTTGGAAGTCAAAGACAAATTTGTAAAGACTTCAGAAACTTAATTAATAGGCATGTTCTCCCAAAAAAAAAAAAAATATGTCACATAAATTGGGACGGAAGGAGTATGTTGGAAGTCAAACAAATTTGTAAAGACTTCAGAAACATAAATAGGCATGTTCTTCCCTTTTAACAACTTTTTTATTTTTTCTTTACGAAAGAAATTAAACACGGATAGAGAAACCTCTCCACATCCCAAAGTTCATCTTTGTTAGATATTTTGATATAGACTAGAGGAGGGCTGCCCGTACTAAGGCACGGGCCTAATACTTTCGATTAGTTTGAGAATCTCTAAACTGTACTTCAAGTATTTTGAGTCAGAACGTACAGAAAGGAGTAGCAACCGTGAAGATTTATGAGGGAGAATGAACTATTTCACAGCTTTCACGTACAATATGTTCTATTACTAGAATCAGCAGAAGCAAATCTTGAAAGAGAAAAATTTCCCAGAGGATTATAACTTTCTTACTGCAATCTCACGCCTTAATTTTTCCTCAGGAAGTAGGTGCATCAATTGACAATCTGTGAAAAAGGTTAAGATGACTGAGCCTGTTTGGCCAAGTTGTCAAAATCAGCTTATTTTGATAAGTGTTTTTTATTAAAAGTTCTTTTCAAATAGTAAGTGCTTTGTGAGATAAACAGTTTGTGTTTGGCCAAATTTTAGAGAAATATTTTTGTTATTAATTTGTGTTTGACCAATATTTAAAAAAATTATCAAATTACGAAAATGGATGTATAATAATATTAATTTGATTAAATATGGAAGTTTGAAATGAGTATTCTTGTCCCAAATAATTCAAAGCACTTATTTTTTCAAGAAGCTACTTTTTTCAGCTTCTTCTCTACAGTAGAAAAACAGATTCTGCTGCCACTCAAAAGCACTTTTTTTTCCTAGAAGCTTGGCCAAACACCTCCAAAATTTTAAAATAAGCACTTTTTGAGAAAAATAAGCATTTCTGACTCCCCAGAAGCTTGGCTAAATAGGCTCTAAATCAATTCAGCTATTCTGTAAGACTGAAAATCATAGAAAAAAAAAAGCACAGAAACTGCTTTTAAGATACCACTACATATGTTCGAGGGACTGAAGAAGATACTAGGAGGAGAACCAATCCCCTTCCTTGTGTTTTGGGATATTAGACTTGTGAGAGAAACAACATATTACCATCATCTAACATAGTGAATATTGTTGTTCTTGTATAAAATATGAGCTGCTCGAGAATAACAAAAACCCATTTAGATACTTTGAGATGTTGATCTTACTTGCGAGAATGCATCAGGACAATAAATAATGACTCCATAAGACTTGTTATTTAATACATAACTCTGATGAACATTCTATTCTAGTACAACAAATATTTCATTAATAAGATTTTTCTTCAACAATTTAAGTCTCAATTTCTTATCGTGTGGAGACAACAAGACACTCGTTTGACCAATATGTATGCCTTTATACGACTGATGTTGATCGTAATGGTGCTAGGCCCACTCTAAGGGTAATTGTGGTTTCTACGATGGAGGAGTGTGTTGGTTCTAATGACCAAGAAATGCCAAATAGTAGAAGACATGATTTTAGTCAGCGATTGGATGACATAGATGAAGAAGTAGAAGAAGACAAAGTAGGAGGGGTAGAAGAAGACAGATTAGGCGTAGATGTAGTTGAAGAAGAAGTAGAAGAAAAATATGTAGAGGAAGATCTGCCATGTATACTCATGTGTTTCCAACACAAAGCAGCGAGCCGATATTTCACTTCGTCGATGGCAAAGGTTTTGAAAAAGGTATGACTTTCGCCAATAAGAAAACACTGGTGACCAAATTGAAGATTGCAGCAGTTAAACATCGTTTTAATTACAAAGCATTGAAGAATACTGCAAAGATTTTTAATGCTAGATGTTTAGATATGAAATGCAAATGGAGGATAAGGGCAATGAGGTATAAAAGTAATAATGGATTCTACATTAGTGTTTACAATAACATGCATACATGCGGTGTCCAACATCATTCCAGTCATAATTCACACGCCTCTGCCCAGATAATTAGTGAGTTCATGAAAGGTAAATATTTAATGGGAAAAGGTCCAACCACAAAAGCTGTCTGGGAGTCCCTTAACACCAATTTGGGTTGTAAGGTTAGCTACTGGAAGTGTCTTAGGGGTTGTCAATTTGCAAAGGCTTTGGCACAGGGAACACATGAGAAATTTATTCAAATTCTTGATACTTATGCTTATATGGTTAGGAGTAAGAATCCAGGAACCAAAACAAATTTGAGGCTTTCTAGCATAGGAAGTTGTTCTATTTTTTTCTCTCTTATGGAGCGTGGATCAGGGGATTAACTTACGTGAGAAACGCCTAATTGTTGACGGTACACATTTGTCTGGCGAGTATGGAGGGGTGTTGTTGTCTGATGTTGCTCAAGATGCAATGAGTCACGTATTCCCTGTTGCTTTTTGTGTTGTAGACAAAGAGTGTGACGTCTCATATGTGTACTTTTTTGAACAATTACGCAGCATAGTTTCAGAAAATGAAGAGTTGTGCATTGTTTTGGATAGACATCCGAGCATCTCGAAGATGGTCACCCAAGTGTTTCCTTCTGAACACTGTGAAGTTTGCATGTGGCACCTTGGTGAAAACATCCGAACAAAATTTCAGTTTGGAATCAGTCTTCATAAATTCTACACTGCAGCAAAGACCTACAGGGTAGAGGAGTTTAGTGATGTTATGAATGAGATTAGGACTATTGATTGGAGGGTAGCAGATTATCTTGAAAATGTTGTTGGCTATCATAGATGGAGCAGATTATATTTCCCAGGAAACAGGTAAACTATATTAACAAGGTCTCACGCCTTAATTTTTCCTCAGGAAGTAGGTGCATCAGTTGACAATCTGTGAAAAAGGTTAAGATGACTGAGCCTGTTTGGCCAAGCTGCCAAAATCAGCTTATTTTGATAAGTGTTTTTTATCAAAAATTCTTTTCAAATGAGTGCTTTGTGAGATAAACAGTTTGTGTTTGGCCAAATTTTAGAGAAGTGCTTTTGTTATTAATTTGTATTGGACCAATATTTAGAAAAATTATCAAATTACGAAAATAGATATATAATAATATTAATTTGATTAAATATCGAAGTTTGAAATGAGTATTCTTGTCCCAAATAATCAAAAGCACTTATTTTTTCAAGAAGCTACTTTTTTCAGCTTCTTCTCTAGAGTAGAAAAACTGATTCAGCTGCCACTCAAAAACACTTTTTTTCCCTAGAAGCTTGGCCAAATATCCCAAAATTTTAAAATAAGCACTTTTTGAGAAAAATAAGCATTTCTGACTCTCCAGAAGCTTGGCTAAACAGGCTCTAAAGCAATTCAACTATTCTGTAAGACTGAAAATCATAGAAAAAAAAAAAAAAACGCACAGAAACTGCTTTTAAGATACCACTACATATGTGCGAGGGACTGAAGAAGATAGTAGGAGGAGAACCAATTCCCCTTCCTTGTGTTTTGGGATATTAGACTTGTGGCAGAAACAACATATTACCATCATCTAACATAGTGAATATTGTTGTTCTTGTATAAAATATGAGCTACTCGAGAATAACAAAAACTCATTTAGATACTTTGAGATGTTGATCTTACTTGCGAGAGTGCATCAGGACAATAAATAATGACTCCATAAGACTTGTTATTTAATACATAACTCTGATGAACAATCTATTCTAGTACAACTAATATTTCATTATTAAGATTTTTCTTCAACAATTTTAGACTCAATTTCTCATCGTGTCGAGACTACAAGACACTCATTTGATCAATACGTCACTGCTTTTGACATAATACACTGTCCAGAAGTCAGAGAAAACCAGACTTAATGTACCCCGAAGAGGCAAAGAAGTTCACAAACAAACCGCGAGACTTCAATTGAGAACACCAACAGGTCAACTATATATATTCATTTTCTTCCTTGCCACATCTTTATTTTTTCCGTGAGTCTTCACTCTAGGGATAAAGAACAAGTTTGTATACGAATTTAAAGAGAGATATTAGTCTCCAATTCTGTTTTGTCTGACTGATATAGAACACCCCTAATATCATTAGACATCAGCTACCGTAATATCATTCACTATCAAGACATGTTTTTACTTAATCTGAGATCTTGAGTAAACTTGTTATTTTTTTGGCAGATGGCTTGCTTGTTGGCTTTTTATTGTGGACATTCTTTTTCAGCTTTCTCTCATCAAGTATAACTATTATGCAAAATTGATATTGTATTGTCCAATTGAGATTTTTATTAGATTAAAAAGACATGCATTAAGTTGAAATCTTTTCTTGATATTTTTACTCATATGAGTTGTTATCGATCAATTGAGAGTCAATAACATCTTACAACATAAAGAAAATTGACAAGTGGTTAAGGTTGCCACTGATTTCACCAATATTAAACAGCGCACTGACTATATTAGCTCTAACTATATGAACTCCCTCTATGTTACAAGACAACATAGACCTCTAGCCTTGTGCAAACAATTCCTGGTGAAATGAACAAATCGTAAATTAATGCTTCTTCAATACACAAAATCAAAAGGTTTCCAGATGGTAATTTTCCTACTTGAGGTGTCCCACAAAATGACAGATTTACACCTGATTTTGTAGATAATTTGTTAGAGTGCAAAGATCATTCGCAGATAGTGTTTGAAACACAATTCAATTAGTAAGCAAAAATCCATTCCAAAGCAGTAATTCGACAATATAAGCTAACTTTGTGATATTACCCATATTTGTCTAGTATCAGCCCGCTATAACATAAGACATTTTCTAGAACCTAGGTCATAAATATATCTTACAAAATCATAAAGATGAACATTTTTAGAATGCATTCCAAGAAGAGAAACCATAATATAGATCAACATGCAAAAGTTTTCAGTTTTGTCAGCTGCCTCCTTCGGAAGATTTCTTTTGGCTAGTAATCAAAAAGCACGATTTTCATCTCCAAGTACAAACAAAATAATATTAAGAAATAAAGTTCCCCTTAAATTGATCTTTTAAATGGGAGACCAATTTGTAACACAGATGATGTTGCGATTTAACAAAGAAAACTTTTCAGGGAGATGAACATGAGTTAGATAGAGAGAAGCTACAGAAACAACACTTACACAGAAGACAAAAAAGTGAGAAATAAAAGTGAAATACAGGGGGGAGACCATGCCAGCTATTCCACATAGATAGAGATGTAAACACGTGTTTAAGAAGAGTACACTAAAGTAATTATAATAAAAAGTATTGGTGTAAAAGTAATAAACATTACTTGGGTTCAATTGATGGAGCACATAGTACCAATCTTTTAGCCATGTTCGTCCCCTCCTTACTGAATAGAGCTGCCTTCATTCATCGTGAGAATCACAGTTCCCCATCCAAAGTTACAAAATAGAGATAACCAAAATACTTTAGCACTGAATTCTCCAATTGAAGCGGATAACGAATGAAATAAACAAAAGAGCCAAATTCCAAATAACAAAGAAGGGAAAAGGACAGAAGTTTCTATGAAGCGTACCGGCGACAAAGAAATGACAGATATAAAGAAAGAGAGCGACGCAATCCTATCTTGAGCTTCCAATACAATCTGTAATCAATTACAAAACCCAAAAAGAAAAATATATAAGAAATGAAAAAGATTGAACTTCAAAAAACAGAGTTATATAGGCCAATATAGCAGAGAAGATGCTAACTAAATAATGTAGTAGCCGACGTTACTAATTTTATACTCTAGTACCAATCAATTCTATTGGGGAAAATAAAAATTACTCCCATGATAATATGTCAAATTAGTGTGACACATCTCCAAAAGGCAAGCAAGGAAGGAAGACGGAGAGAAACAAAAGGAAGAAATTTGGGTAAAATTCAAAGAGAAGTAAACCTATAATTGTAACACTCATAGCAGAATCTGAAGAGACATTTTTTGAAAGTGAAAGGAAAAGCGGGGGAGAACTAAAATATCAAAACATATGAAGGAGCCCATGTTAATGTTTCTAGACTTAAAAGTTTAGTGGATTAGAGTAAGCCACGTGGAGTTATTTCGTAGGAATGGAATGACCTAATTACCCCTGATCGACCATCTTCAACTTTCTATATAGTAGTAATATAAATAGAAAAGAAATATAGTCGGACAAATATTATATTGTCAAAGATTCTAGGGAGAAATTGTTGATCTAAGTGTGAACGTAGAAATATTTTCTTTGATTTATTTGTGAAATTGTGTTCATATTGTACTTTCCATTCAAAGTAAGTTTGAAATAATTATAATTGAACATTTATATAGTGAGATCACTTTATGATAACGTCATTTGTCAAAATATTTATTGTTATCAGGAGGTGTTAAAATACATATGTAATGACGTTTGGCATTTAGATCTTATTTTGTTGAGTATAGAATACACAAAATATTTTTTTTTTCCAAAACTATTATGTTACAAAAGAAAACAAATACTTCAATTTAAATTCTTAACAGATGTTTCATATTACCTAATTAAAATTAGAAAAAACTAATAAATTACTACTAAATGCACAACTAATTTTACTTATTTATACAGAATTAAAACTCTAAGCATAACGTATTTTAAACAAATTGAAAACTCAAATTTGAAGTATTTAATGAAAAAAGTCTGCAATTGTAAAGGTTGTTCCATAGTTTTGGTCTCTTAGTGTCAATGTGATGTTTTAATTCCTGGATTGAATCTTTCGCGATGGAAATGCACTCTTCCCCCACAAGGGAAGGGCAGCATAGCATTAGCTTCAATTGAACAAGCTCAACCTTGAAAAAAAAGAGGTGGTAGGCCGTTTGCTTCGTTTGAGCCGTCGTCGCTTAATGCATGTAGGGGGCACTGAGACTTTACTTTATCAAGCTGGAAATAGGGTGTTCCAAAGCGCCATAACGACGTGCGTTAGAGTGTTATGCCAAACGATCCGCATCAAAAAAGACTTTTCGAAGCGCGGAATCCCAGAATGGAATCATTGCATCTTCGTTACCACTTTCATTTATAACTTCTACTAGTTTTTACAGCAGCATAATTCGTATTTCTAAGGTGAAATTAGGGGCATTGGCATGGCAGGCCCCTTCAAATTTGTTTTGAATGGAAAAGGGCTCAAGTTTTAATTGTGTAGTATAGGGTCCTCTAATCCTAAATGATATTAAAAAAATGTAACTACCTATCTCACCCCAGTATTTTTTATGTTACACTATAGTCCATATATAAAAGCTAGTTTTTTGCTAAATTTGGCCATTATTATACCTAGATCTACCCGCTTCACCTGTCTCTTCCCTCTCTCCTCTCCCCCATTTTCCTTATATTTTTCCCTCCATTCCCGCTCAAAATTCCAGCATAGCTGTTGAGCTTCTTTTCCTAAATCGAAATAATCTCATCCTCCATATTATTTACTGAATATCCTCTCCAGTTTTAGGCAATACAAGCTGAGACCACCCGCATTTGGGTTATACGGTATTTCGTTAAATTTGCCAAATCTGATCGTTTCTTATCCATTAAAGGGGAAATCTTGTTCCTCTAATTTTAATCGTATCAATCCAGTCATCTCCTGTAAGTGTACTAACTTTAGAACATGTTTTTAGCTGTTTTTTTGTTGATTCGAGGTTGTTACGGATTCAGTTCCTCTGAACATTCTGCCTGAAATTCCAAACATCATTTTTGACGTTCCTATGGTCGTAACTGTAATTCCAGATATATTGCTAGTGTTTTACATGGCGTATGTATTTATTGGAATGTTCATAGATAATGTTCGGAACATCCTGCTAGGATGTTTGAGCGTTCTGTTAGCAGTTTGGAACATCTTGCATTAAGCAATAAAAAACTGTAACGTGATGTTCAGAACGTCAGTATACGATGTTCCAAACGAGCAACATTAAGGTTTGGAACATCTTGCATTAAGCAATGAAAAACTATAACGTGATAGTCGGAACGTCAGTATACGATGTTCCAAACGAGCAACATTGAGGTTTGGAACATTCTGTATAAAGATTATCAATTTGATAGTAATACTAATAGTTGGTCATTCCAATTTATTGCAGGTGATCATCGATGGGTGAGGTTATATTAGGAGTTAATTATCAAGGTGAATGGGTGGAGCGTTCTAAATGTTATGCTTGGGTTCCGAAGGTTACATTGTCAAGACCCATTTTTGTGCTCAGAGATGTTACGTATGATGTTCTACTTAAAAAAATCATCGGAAGTTGGGGGATAAGAGATAATCCGAGGGACATTTGCATTACTTACATACTGAGTGTTGCCGCAAATAAAAAGACTCCTCCCGTTCAATAAATGATGATGATGTATGCCTTTATATGGCTGATGTTGATCGTAATGGTGCTAGGCCCACTCTAAGGGTAATTGTGGTTTCTACGACGGAGGAATGTGTTGGTTCTAATGACCAAGAAATGCCAAATAGTGGAGGGCATGATTTTAGTCAGCGATTGGATGACATACATGAAGAAGTAGAAGAAGACAAAGGAGGAGGAGTAGAAGAAGACAGATGAGGCGTAGATGTAGTTGAAGAAGAAGAAGTAGAAGTAGAAGAAAAATATGTAGAGGAAGATCTTGCCATGTATACTCATGTGTTCCAACACAAAGCAGCGAGCCGATATTTCACTTCGTCGATGGCAAAGGTTTTGAAAAAGGTATGACTTTCGCCAATAAGAAAGAACTGGTCACCAAATTGAAGATTGCAGCAGTTAAACATCGTTTTAATTACAAAGCACTGAAGAATACTGCAAAGATTTTTAATGCTAGATGTTTAGATATGAAATGCAAATGGAGGATAAGGGCAGTATGGTATAAAAGTAATGATGGATTCTACATTAGTATTTGCAATAAACTTGCATACATGCAGTGTCCAACATCATTCCAGTCATAATTCACACGCCTCTTCCCAGATAATTAGTGAGTTCATGAAAGGTAAATATTTAATGGGAAAAGGTCCAACCACAAAAGCTGTATGGGAGTCCCTTAACACCAATTTGTGTTGTAAGGTTAGCTACTGAAAGTGTCATAGGGGCTGTCAATTTGCAAAGGCTTTGACACGGGGATCACATGAGAAATTTATTGAAATTCTTGATGCTTATGCTTATATGGTTAGGAGTAAGAACCCAGGAACCAAGACAAATTTGAGGCTTTCTAGCACAGGGAAGTTCTTCTATTTTTTTCTCTCTTATGGAGCGTGGATCAGGGGATTAACTTACGTGAGAAACGCCTAATTGTTGACGGTACACATTTGTCTGGCGAGTATGGAGGGGTGTTGTTATCTGCTGTTTCTCAAGATGCAATGAGTCACGTATTCCCTGTTGCTTTTTGTGTTGTAGACAAAGAGTGTGACGCCTAATATGTGTGCTTTTTCGAACAATTACGCAGCATAGTTTCAGATATTGAAGAGTTGTGCATTGTTTCTGTAACGACCTCAAATAGTCGTTTCGGGAATTTGGACCTCGATTTGCGTGTCGACAATCCCAAAAGCTCCGTAAGGTCCATTATGACATGCCTGAAATTTTTTAGCTAAAACGCACTTTGTTAGATAGGTATCGGAGAAAGACATCCGTTTCGGATATTCGTTAAGGCTAAATGAGGTTTCGGAGCTTAAGTTGAATAAATGAGCTCTGATGTGAAATCTGAAAGTTGCGTTAGGTTCGTATGGTAATTTACGACCTGTAGCAACCTTCAGAAGTGAAAATGGACCTCGTTTGATAGGACTTTTGATAAAGTCTCTGTTGCGGAAGTTTAAAATGGTTAAAAGAGGTTTTCGATCTCGATTTGAGTAAATGAACTACGATGAGAGATCTGAGGGTTCCATTAGGTTCGTATCGTCATTTGTGACTTGTAGCAACTTTCGAATTTGGATTCCGAGGTCGTTTGATTAAAATTCGCTATTTTGGCGAAAGTCAAAATTTGACCCTTTCCTGTGGGACCCACTTTTTAAGTTCTAGAGATCTGAATTGAGTTTCGTCTTGACGAGCATGTCACAAAAGTCTTGTATGACTTTTGTACAAAATTTGGGGTCATTCCGAGCTTCGTAGGGTCCCGTTTGGACCCAAAAACAGTGGCTGACCTGGTGCAAAGCCAAAAAAAGCTGCTGAATTCTGTTTTTACTGTTCAGCCGGAAAGAAATCGATTTTTCAGATCAATCAATAAGGAATTGGAAAAAAGTCAAAACATGAAAGTTGTAGCAGTTGTAGCTCTTTGAGTTGTGGTTCTAATGCCACCAACTTTGTATCATTTGGATATTTTTATAAAACGTTATGGGTATTTTACTAAAAGCTATCCAGTAAGGTACAATTTGGACAGCATGTGGTACAACTCTTTAAAGCTGCGGGCTGCTATATATACTAGGGCGGACATTCATTTTTATTTTCATGTTTTGAGCTTCTAAAAGTGATTCCAAGGGGAATTTGAAGTACCAAAATCATTCCTAAACACAAGGTAACTATTCTTACCCATTTTTTTACGCTTTAATCCGAGGATCAAAGTGACGATCCTTGGAAAGAGGGTTTGAACCCTAGATTTGTGAAATAGAAAAAATGACCGAGTTGGACTCGGGTATGTACAATAATGGTACTTTTGGACTCGTGGGAGTATGAGGAGTCCGGAAACATAAATTTTACGGGTTTTTGGGTACGTCCGACCCGGGGGTATTTTGGTAAATTGCCTCTTAAATGCGTAAGGGCTTAGAATCCTTTCCTCACATGCTTACGAGTGCGACACTATTTCTTTGGCTCAGAGAGGAGTCTTACGGAGGCATATCGTTTGGGAAAGGAGGTCGTTCCTTAGCCACTTGAGCCGATTTTGAGGTAAGTGAGACTTGACCTCTATTCTGCTTGCGGATAAGATTTGATCTTGCTAAGTAAGATGTCGAGTATTTAATTGACTAGCATTGTCTAGTAGATAGTATTATGTACTACTCGTTATATTTATACAAAAAGGAGAAAGCACAAACGTGACTTGTGTATAGTCGATGTTGTGTGCCGGTGTATTATTGATATGCTCTAGGGACAGAGGCCGGTGGTGCGTTATGACCTAGAAGTGAAATTCTATCTAGGGACAGAGGCCGGTGGTGCGTTATGACCTAGATGTGGAGACTTATAGGGACAGAGGCTTGTGGTGCGTTATGACCTATAAGTAAAGTTGTTTATAGGGACAGAGGCCTGTGGTGCGTTATGACCTACCGCACAGGGTGTGTGCTTATGCTATGTGCTAGGTATATCATTACCTATGTGGTATGCGAGATATATCATCGCCATGCTGCGTGTTAATTATATTATTGCTTATGCCATAGTATCAATATAATATTGTATATGCTGCCTATATTATGTATCCTTATATTATTGACCATGTTATGCATTTGTGTATTATTGCTTGTGTCGTTGTATAATTATATTATCGTATGTAATGTTTATGGGTTACTGTAAAAGTGTAGATTGTACTTCCGTTATCTGCTTATGCACTATCAAAGACTTGTCCCGAAAGGGTAATTTAGCGGGCCTGTCGATGATCTTACTGGGCTTTGGCTCATAACTTACTGTTTAAATGTGCAGATCCTTCTATTAGTCAGACAGCTGGACTTATCTGATCCGTTCGAGGCTGTGACTATTTTTGCTTGAGGTGAGCCAACCGCATGGTTCGCGGTGGCATACCGTCTGATCCACCTTAGTGTTTAGACGCTTCCTACATCTTGTATTATTTATATATATATATATATATATATATATATATATATATATATATATATATATATATATATATATATATATATATATATATATATATATATATATATATATATATCTATATATATAGGATGTCAGAATTCGTAGATGCTCTATTGACACTGTATTTCGGGTGGATGTCTACACCTACATTTTATTGAAATATTTCTATCTAAAATATCATTATGAGTCAGTTTAATTATTCGTGGTTCGCCTAAGGATGTAACACTTAGGTGCCATCACGGCCCCAAAAATTGGGTCGTGTTAGTTTCGGATAGACATCCGAGCATCTCAAAGATGGTCGCCCAAGTGTTTCCTTCTGAACACTATGAAGTTTGCATGTGGCACCTTGGTGAAAACATCCGAACAAAGTTTCAGTGTTATTTTTCCCAGGAAACAAGTAAACTATAATAACAAGGTCTCATATTACCGTCATGGTTTCGGTCTGTTCCAAACGTCTCACAAGGCGTTCCGAACATATCATTGATGTGCAGAACATTTCCTGAATGTTCCACACTTCTTATTCCTATATCTGCACTTGTGCTTTATGTTAGGAACATCTTTGGATTATTATACTATTTTTTAATAGGTTTGAAGTTATAACATCAAATATAGCTGAGTCCATTAACTCCATGCTGGAGGAGCAAAGAGAATAACCCATTGCTGCCCTCTTGAAAGATATAGGTAGGAATTTTGCATAAAAATTCCAAACCAAGGCTATGCAGTTAATCAACCACCCAAATTTATGCGTCCCAGACGTTGAAATAAAAATAAGGAAGAATAAAGAAGTAGGAGACAAACTAGTTGTCAATAGGAAGGGAACTTATGGTTTCGAAATCATTAGTCCAGAGTTTGAGGCAGAAGTTGATCTATATAAGAGGACATGTACGTGTAGGGAGTTTGATCTTGATGAGTTACCTTGTGTACATGCTATGGCAGTAATTAGGGGGTTGAATGGCGATGAATATGGAAGTAGAGTGTATGAATACACTTCTTGATATTACGCAACACAAGCATACATCCTTGCATATGCAGAGCCTGTCAATGCAGTACCTCTTGAAGAATCATGGGTCGTCCCTGCTGAAGAGATACTTTATCCAGTGCCTCCGCCCCCAAAGCCGAACAACCGTGGAAGGAGTAGTATTAACTGGATTCGATCTATTGGGGAACGTCTCCCAAAGAGAAAAAATAAATGTGGCCACTGCAACGGATATGATCAGAAAAAAACTACATGCCCCATTGGTCGTAGTGGAGTTGAAGCTACAAGTCAGCCTACAAACTGAGTTTGTGAATTGGACGAAGCATCGTCCTCATTATAATGTTTGAACAATTTCGTTTATTTGGATTTCTATTTGAATTGCATAATGGACTTTTCGTCCTACTTGTATAATTTATGTTGTGTACATATTTGCTTTACTATAGTTTTAATTTATGTTGTGCACATATTCGCTTTACTCTATTTTAAACTTATGTTGTGCACATATTTGCTTATTGTTCGCAACACATAAACTATTGTTTAGGATATTACAAATTGATGTTCCGAACGATGTCAAGGCATGTGAAGTCCATGTGAAAGCTTGTGAGGTCCTTCTCTTTCCATGTGCAAGCATGAGGGAGCCCGTGATAATCTTGTTCGTGGGGAACATCGGTAAAGGCACTATAATACAAGAAAATCTTAATATTCGTTAACAATCATAATCGTAACATTTACCAAGTACTACCTTCGAGAAGATGTTCGGAACTTCTTGTCAAGGATATTATATTATACTTGTATACGAGACATTCCGAACAAGCCATTCAAAATTTGAAAGACACAAACGGCTACAATGAACAGTTGCCCAAATACTAATACACCAAACGGCTAAAATACAAGTTGCTGCAACAGTCACGACAAAACACATTCACACTTGTAAATATGTGTCCCTTCATTTGCTTCGGCTACTGAAAAGGCACTAGAAATGAAAAGCCACTACAAACCATCTATAAATACCCCCTAGATGAACTAAATTCACAATTCATAGTAATAGCATTTACCAAGTATTACCTTTATTTTCTACATCAGTGAAGAACAAGTTGAGGTACTCAATTTTTTCATTTTTTCTAAGTACTTTTTGTGGTTTCCATATATAAAGTTTTTTCTAAAATAATTTCAAAATCTAATCTGTTTATATTTCCTTTAACATAACTCAACTTTGATTATTTTTTTTAAACAACTTGCATGCAGATGGCCAATGATGCATTGAACGATCCATGGAATAAGTACCACCAAGTCCGACACCCTCCAAATAAGTTGCTTCCTGCTAGACTGCTAGACGTGCACTTTGAAGTCGCTGACATTAAGGAGGTTGCAGATAATAGTGAGAGGGCCATTCAAACACTTGAGACAAAAATTGAACAGATGCAATTGCAGTTAGACCGGATTGAGAGGCTTTTGGAAAATCACTTCGGTGGAGGTGTTGCTGGCCAAAATAATAACTAAGATGCTATTATATATTAATTGCTTAAGTAGTTGTACTGTTTATCAAGATGCTATTGTTATCTCTGCTCCATTAGTATTATTATGAAGGTATTTAATTAGTATTGTTAAATTGTCTCCAAACCATCATATTTGCTTATAGTTCGCAACACATCAACTGTCGTTTAGAATATTACAATACGATGTTCCAAACGACATCTTGTTCTAATCCTCCATCTCTGGAAAAGTTAATAAAATCATATAGTTAGTTCGGAACATAAGCAATGTGTTCCAACACTAAACTTCATGTTCGGAGCGACACTGGTATGTTCAAGGATAAATGAATGTTATTATCACTATACATGACCAAATTTCCCTATTAGACTGAGAAATGATGTTTATTTTAACTAGAAATGACCAATTATACTTGTTATATTGACAAATAATGATGATTATCACTAGAAATGACCCACTATAATTGTAAAAGTGACAAATGATGCTCATTTCGCTTAAAAAGACCAGTTATAGTTGTTAGAGGGAGAAATGATGACAATTATCAGTAGTAATGACCAATTATACTTGTAAGAGTGACAAGTGATGATAGTTTTCACTAGAAATGACAAATTATACTTGTAAGAGTGAAAAGTGATGATCATCTATCATAGAGTTGTTTCAGACAACCTATTGATGTTCGTCACATTCTACTATCGTTCGGAGCGTGCTGTTCTAGTATTGTTATCTTCATTGTATTTTTTTCCAATTAGAGTATTAGAGTGAGAAGTGATGAACAATTACACTAGAAATGACCCACTATACTTGTAAGAGTGACAACTGATGATCATTATGACCAAAAATGACCCACTATACTTGTAAAAGTGACAAATGATGCTCATTTCGCTTAAAAAGACCAATTATAGTTAGAGTGAGAAATGATGAAAATTATCGGTAGTAATGACCAATTATACTTGTACAAGTGACAAGTGATGATATTTTCACTAGAAATAGCCAATTATACTTGTAAGAGTGACAAGTGATGATCATCTATCATAGGGTTGTTTCAAACAACCTATTGATGTTCGTCACATTCAACTACTGTTCAGAGCATGCTGTTTTACTATTGCTATCTTCATCGTATTTTTTTCCAATTAGAGTAGTTAGAGTGAGAAGTGATGATAAATTTCACTAGAAATGACCCACTATACTTGTAAGAGTGACAAATGATGTTCATTTTCCTTAAAAAGACCAATTATAGTTGTTAGAGTGAGAAATGATGACAATTATCAGTAGTAATGACCAATTATACTCGTAAGAGTGACAAGTGATGATATTTTTCACTAGAAATGACAATTATACTTGTAAGAGTGACAAGTAATGATCATCTATCATAGGGTTGTTGCACACAACCTATTGATGTTCATCCCATTCTACTGTCGTTCGGAACACGCTGTTTTATTGTTGCTATCTTCATCGTATTGTTTTCAAATTAGAGTAGTTAGAGTGAGAAGTGATGATCAATTTCACTAGAAATGACCCACTATACTTGTAAGAGTGACAAGTGATGATCACTATCACTAGAAATAACCCACTATACTTGTTAGAGTGACAAATGATGATCCATCCATCATAGTGTTGTTTCGAACATCTAATTGATGTTTTTCACATTCAACGTGTCGTTCTGAGCGCGGTCTTCAATTGTTTATATCTTCATCGTATTGTTTCCCATTTTGAGTAGATAGAGTGACAAATTATGATGATTATATCACTGTAAGTGACCAGTTATACTTGTAAGAGTGATAAAGTCATCAACTTTCATCACAAAAGACCACTTAGAGTAGTTAGACTGAGAAATGATGACAATTATCATGAGAAATGATGACAAATTATCACTAGAAATGACCCACTATACTTGTTAGAAATGACCAATTATGCTTGTTAGAGTGACAAATGATGATCATTGTCACTAGAAATGACCCACTATACTTGTAATAGTGACAAGTGATGATCATTATCACTATAAATGAGCAATTATTCTTGTTAGAGTGACAAATTATGATCATTATGAGTAGAAATGACCAATTATTCTTGTTATAGTGAGAAATGATGATCATTATGACTAGAAATGATGATCAGTATGACTTGTAAGAGTGACAAGTGATGATCATTATCACCAGAAATGACCAATTATACTTGTTAGAGTGATAAATTCATCATCTCTCATCATAAAAGACCACTTAGAGTAGTTAGAATGAGAACTGATGATCATTATCACTAGAAATGACCCAGTATACTTGTAATAGTGACAAGGGATGATCATTATTACTATAAATCACCAATTATGCTTGTTAGAGTGACAATTTATGATCATTATTAGTAGAAATGACCAATTACACTTGTTATAGTGAGAAATGATGATCATTATGACTAGAAATGATGATCAGTATGACTTGTAAGAGTGACAAGTGATGATCATTATCACCAGAAATGACCAATTATACTTGTTAGAGTGATAAATTCATCATCTTTCATCATAAAAGACCACTTAGAGTAGTTAGAATGAGAAATGATGATCATTATCACTAGAAATGGCCCAACTATACTTGTAAGAGTGACAAGTGATGATCATTATTACTAGAAATGACCCAGTATACTTGTAATAGTGACAAGGGATGATCATTATTACTATAAATCACCAGTTATGCTTGTTAGAGTGACAAATTATGATCATTATTAGTAGAAATGGCCAATTACACTTGTTATAGTGAGAAATGATGATCATTATGACTAGAAATGACCCACTACACCTGTAAGAGTGACAATTGATGATCATTATCACTAGAAATGACCAATTATACTTGTTAGAGTGACATATTATAACACTTGTTATAGGGAGGAATCATGATCTATACATATAGTCTTGTTTTGAACATCAAATTAATGTTTGTCACATTTTATGTGTCGTTCTGAGCGCGGTCTTCAATTGTTTCAATCTTCATCATATTTTTTCACAATTAGATTAGTTAGAGTGATAAATTATGATGATTATATCACTATAAGTGACCAATTATACTTGTAAGAGTGAGAAATGATGATCAATTTTACTAGAAATGACCAATTATGCTTGTTCCAGTGACAAATGATGATCATTGTAACTAGAAATGACCCACTATACTTGTAAGAGTGACAAGTGATGATCGTTATCACTAGAAATGTCCCACTATACTTGTTAGAGAGACAAATGATGATCATTATCACCAGAAATGACCAATTATATTTGTTAGAGTGACAAATGATGATCATTGTGAGTAGAAAAGGCCAATTACACTTGTTATAGTGAGAAATGATGATCATTATGACTAGAAATAACCCACTATACTTGTAAAAATGACAAGTGATGATCATTATCACTAGAAATGACCCATTATACTGGTTAGAGTGACAAATGATGATCATTATCACTAGAAATGACCAACTATACTTGTTAGAGTGACAAATGATGATCTTTGAGTAGAAATGGCCAATTACAGTTGTTATAGTGAGAAATGATGATCATTGTGACTAGAAATGACCCACTATACTTGTAAGAGTGACAAGTGATGATCATTATCACTAGAATTGACCAATTATACTTGTTATACTCGTAAGAGTGACAAGTGATGATCATTATCAGTAGAAATGACCAACTATACTTGTTAGAGTGACAAATGATGATCTTTGAGTAGAAATGGCCAATTACAGTTGTTATAGTGAGAAATGATGATCATTGTGACTAGAAATGACCAATTATACTTGTAAGAGTGACAAGTGATGATCATTATGACTAGAAATGGCCAATTACACTTGTTATAGTGATAAATGATAATCATTATGACTACAAATGACCCACTATACTTGTAAGAGTGACACGTGATGATCATTATATCACTATAAGTGACCAATTATACTTTTAAGAGTAATAAATTCATCAAATTTCACAACAAAAGATTACTTAGAGTAGTTGGACTGAGAGTTGATGATCATTATCTCTTGAAATGACAAATTATGCTTGTTAGAGTGACAAATGATGATCATTGTCACAATAAATGACCCACTGTACTTGTAATAGTGACAAGTGATGATCATTATCACTATAAATAAGCAATTATACTTGTTGGAGTGACAAATAATGATCCATCTATCATTGTTGTTTCGAACATGTTGTTGATGTTTGTCACATTAAGCTGTCTTTCGGAGCGCCGTCTTTTCGTTGTTACCATCTTCATCGTATATTTTTTCAAAATGTTCTGAATAAATAGCGATATGATTGAAATATGTAGTGTGTCGTGCGGAATGACTTAGGGTACAATGGTAATTTACTTGATAACATAACAAGTTCAAATGAAATTTCTTGATCATTAGTACACAAAACATAACAAGTAGAAATAAATAGAACCTAAACTATGAACCAACACTTGATCCAAGTACAAAATATGAGAACAATAAGCACCACAACTAGCACTACCAGAACATCTAATTTTTTCGCCATAAGCGTGCCTCTTTCCTCCCTTCTTCAACAACTTTCAACTTCTTAAGTAGACCCCATATTACTCTCTTCGCTTGATCTGGCATCACTTCATCATGCCATCTAAATTAGTTGCAGCCGTTTCCCTACATAAAAAGAAAAAAATTAAATACAAGAGTTGAAGAAAAAAATAAATACAACAAATAAATAAATACAAGAAAAAAATAAACCCATCAACTAACCTGTCCTATTTACATCCGTAAAACCTCTTTTCTGGGTTTACTTGAGTCCACGATGTTGTTAACTTCACATAATCTACACATCGACAAAATGGTACTACACTGCCACTATTAACGGATCTACTAGACATTTTAATCTAGATGTTTGATTTATTTTTGTAAACTGGTTTGCTAAATAACGAATGGATATATAATGTGTTGGGTGGTATATTTTATTACCGTTGGTAAATAAATGTTGGTCACGCGCCCAATGTAATAATCGATCACGGGTTTGGGCTAGATCGAAAGGATGTTCGGAATATCTTGTAAAGGACAAGTTATGCCAATTATACTTATGTACAATGACGTTCCGAACTATACATTCAAAAATTGAAATACACAAACGGCTACAATACAAGTTGTAAATACCAATACACCAAACAACTAGACTAGGTTGCAGCTAGGTCGCAATGATGTTCGGAACATCTTGTCAAGGATACATTACACGAATTATACTTACATAGGCTGACGTTCCGAACCACACGTTCAAAATTTGAAATACACAAACGGCTACAATACAAGCCGATGAAATACCATTATACCAAACGACAACAATACAAGTTGCTAATCAGTCATGTTCAAACAAACGTTTCGGTTGCCTTTCTTTACTCCTATAAATGCCCAACAATTCAAACCATTTCAATCCACATTCATCAACTTACAATTCAAACTATTTCAATCCACATTAATCAACTAACAATTCAAACCATTCATCAACAAAAATGGCACGTCAACCATCTTCAAGAGGAGCACGAACAAGAGGTGACTCCATGGCTAAAGGAGGCTCCATGGCAGACTCCACGGCAAGAGGAGCCTCCACCTCTAGGCAAAATACTGCTTTTGTATTATCATTTCTAGGCTCACCACAAACTGAAAGGGCGATTGACATATTGGAACAACTTTGGGCAGAAGTATGGAGTTGGAAGTTCCAGTTCGAAAGCTTCCCACATGGCTACAAAAAGGATGCCAGAAAGATGAAGAAGGAAATGCGAAGGATGAAAAGAATGCTCAAAGAGGTACTTGCTGATAAGGGGATGCATTACCTTGACTTCTACTCCTCACCTTCACCCTAGATTTCGATGTTTATATTAATGTTTATTATATAATTTCTTTTTGAATGTTTATCATCTAGTTTCTTTTGTTTGAATGCTATTATAACTAGCATTCCTTTTGTAAAGCACTGACAATGATGTGCAATTTCTCTGTTTGAATGTTAATATAACTAGTATTGTTTTTGTAAAGCACTGACAATGATGATAAATGGAGGATATGTTTGCCTAGTTCCTGTAAATAAGTGTATAATCCGTTTAAAACATCTTTATATTCAGAACATCTAGTGTTATGTTCAGAACGTTCGACTGTCGTTCTGGAACACCATCATCCTTTACACTATGAGTTATGCCTGTTTGGAACATCAAACTTACGTGAGGAACACCATTTTGTCGTTCTGAATAAATGATGAACAATTTATATGCTCTGTTCATTTTCTAAAAAAGTAATCCATACATAATTAAATAAGCATAATATCCCGAACGACATGTCAATGTTCCGAACTTCAAGTTAAATTCTAAAAGGCAGAATGGTTACAATTAGCAATTGTATCCTCGTTTGAATAGTATATAACTGTTACGAGTTTCGTCAAAAGTCACTTTCCGGAAAACCATTCCCAACAGACTCGTCGATTGGCACTTTACTCTGATAAATACCCAACTGAAAAAACCTTAGGTAGTCGTTTCAAGAATTAGAACCTCGATGGACGCGCCGATAATTTAAAAACCTTCGTAAGGTCTATTAGGACCTGTATGTAAAATTTGAGCTAAATTACCTCGTTTGGTACGTATTGAAAAAAGGTTTCAGTTTTTATTGTCGGTAAATCTTAAAAAGAGGTTTTCAAGCTCAATTTTGACGAATGAGCTCCGATTCAAAATATATAAGTGACGTTAGGTTTGTATGATTATTTGTGGCATGTGTGAATTTTTGAAGTGAATTTCGAGGTTGTTCGACTGATTTCGGCTAAAGTTCCGAAAATTAATAATTTGATATTTTTCCTTTTAAGCATCTTGAATTTCGAGAGTCCGATTTAAGAACCGCTTTAGCGAGTGTGTTATATATATTTTATATAACTTACTTGAGAAATTTGAGAATATTTTGAATTTTGTAGGACTGCATTTTTATTTTATTACGAAAACAAAGTAAAAGAAAAAGATAAAAGAAAGAAAAGGATAAAAGGAAAGAAAAGAAATTAAGTCAGTTAGCTGAGATTAGCTACATATACATTTCTTGAATAGATAGAAATCGAGAAGAAACATAAAAGCAGAGAGAAAGAAACATAAATTAGAGAAAGAATACGCAGAGAAAGAAAATGCCAGAAAAAGAGAAAAGAGCCAGAGAAAGATAGAATTTTCACCGCGAAACATTCAGGTAATGATCTTAATGCGTTATTTTAGTTTATTACGTGTTTTTAACTATACTTTGACAGTAAAAATTGGGATATTAGACATCGTTTTAATAAGTTCAATTAATAGTTTAAAAGGTCAATTGGGAATTGATTATATATTCATACTCACTGAGTTATGGGCGACATATTAATGTAATTTATTTAGGGTTTGGTTATGTGACCTTAAACCCTGTTCATAGACCTGGCCTACGTATTGCATATGCGAATAGGGTATCAGGTTCCTAACTGGATTGCCCTAAGATGTGAGGAATGAAGTTTTTTTGCCTAATTTGATATATTTTCTGCTTATTGAATAAGCAGGGTCGTTTGGCAATAAATCCAAATGATAAAGCGGTTGTTGAGTAGCACTTTGAAATAAGGTAAGTGTTTGTATCCATTCTTTTGGAGGCCTTTGGCCTCGTGGATAATCTACCACGTTTTCCTTATGTGTGTAGCTGCCGATAGGCGTAGTCATTACGCCTTAGCTTTTGATTTAAATTATATATATTATATGTTATGTCATGCTGTTGGTATTGCATTGAGGATCTGAGCATTGTACTCTAGCTGTGAGTTGGCATATACTTTCCGGCTGTCGATGAGAGTCTCCCGCTGGCGATGGGTTATTATTGTATCATGTTGCAATCATATGCATTATGTAGCATTCAAGCATTCATATGCATTACATTGCATAGATATTGGGTGCAGGAGGATTCCGCTCCATTGCATACATATTGGGTGCAGAAGGATTCCGCCCCAGGAGCTGGAGGATTCTGCTCCATTGCATACATATTGGGTGCAGGAGGATTCCGCCCCAGGAGCAGGAGGATTCCGCTCCATTGCATACATATTGAGTGCAGTATGATTCCGCCCCAGGAGCAGGAGGATTCCGCTCCATTGCATTCATATTGGGTGCAGGAGGATTCCGCCCTAGGAGCATAGGGATTTCGCTCCATTGCATATATATTGGGTGCAGGAGGATTCCGCCCCAAAAGCAGGAGTATTCCGCTCCATTGCATCATATTGAGGGTAAGAGGATTCCGCCCTAGGAGCAGGAGGATTATGCTGCTTACATCATATTGAGGGTAGGAGGATTCTGCTTCGGAGTAGGAGGATTCCTCTCCATCTATTTGGCACATGTGACACCATTGCATCATACTGCATTCATCCCATTTCATTGCACCGCATGTACTATCGTGTGACTATCATGCTGTGTTTTGTGTACGCGGTATGTATACCATATTGTGGACATAATTCAGTTTGCATATATATTTCTGGTTCGTATTCTGGGTTGCACGCCGCAACAGTATAAATATATGGATCGGGTTGAACGCCGCAACAATATAAGTATATGGATCCGCTTGCACGCTGCAACAATATTTGTATATAATAAGATGTATTTATGATTGTTGATATGTTTGGGATACCTATATGTTTTGTCTTTTATATTCCTAGTTGTTTATGAGTGTTTTGGTTCCATATTATTTCCAGTTATTATCTGGCTCTGTTTTTTTTGTAATTTAAATAAGAGGAATTTGGTTTATCTGCTTCTCTTCTCCCTGGCTAGCTATCCTATTCTTTGAGGTGGCTAGTCTGCCCCACTTATTGAGTCCTTTTGACTCACCCTTGTTTGTTGTTTGTTTCTTGTCTATTTATTTCGTTTCGGCAGGTTCGCTCCAGGATTGAGTTCGTCACATTGTTCAGGAGCGAAGACGACTTCAGCTGTCAGGGTGAGCCACCTTTTATTCCGGATGACCACCAGTTTTATGTTTATTATTCCAGTTGCATTTTGCTCCCCTCAGGAGGTATCTGTCTTCTTTTATACTCTTAGATGTCTAGTCTGGATAGCCCCAAAACCTAGTATGTTGGATAGTCAGCTGTAATTTCTTTTGTACAGGTTAGAGGTATCAGATTGTATGTGTTTTTTTTAAAAGTTTGGTTCTTATTTATGAATTGAATTATTTTTATTTTTCTAATTTAATTGATAAGGGTTCGCCCAACGGGTTTAGGGGAGGATGTCGGGTGCCCCCACGGCCTAGCCGGATTTCGGGTCGTGTCGGTTGGTATCAGAGCCCGATTTAGAGTCTATCCAGACTAAGACAGTGTCTAGTAGAGTTTGATGATGGGTACGTAGACATTCGTACTTATCTACGAGAGGCTATGATGGCATTTAGGAAGTTTCATTTCCTTCATTTCTGATTGTGTGTCGGTCTAGGATGCAAATGTATTTTCGTTGATTCCTTCATGGTAATTGTGAACCCTCATGCGACAAATCGGCAAACGATAGGAGTTCAGGACGAAGTAGTCTAGCCTGGGGCTTGAGCTACTCAAGCCACAAGAGTTGTGGATTGTGCTGACGATCCAGTCACACAGGCCCCAGCTGTACGAGCTTGCGATGGGCAAGGGAGCAGGGACTTGTGGTTCACTTGGCTCTCTAAGATGCTTTTACGAGAATCTTGGCGACGCAGATACCGCAAGAACCTATTATTCGCTAGCCAGCTTATCAGGCTGCCGCAGATGCATACATTTGGTCTCAAGGAGCTCCTATTCTAGTTCTTAATATTGCCGCAGTAAATTATATTCTGGAGGCATCATGTGTTGTGCCTCTAGTTATTCTGGTTGGTTAGATAGCCTGAGTAATGGCTCGGTCCGAGTGTGTGAAGAGGCTGAATTATTCTACCCAATTGAACCTTCTGATGTTCTTAGGCCATGCATCAAATAATCCATGTGTAAGTTTTTTTAAAATAAAATGATGTCACCGTATCCTTCAGGCTTTTGATTATATCGAGCGGTATGGTGTTTATTATTCTGATTTCCAGTTTCAGGGGTCCAGCGTTGAATTGGTGGACCTCTGTCTTATTAGCTAACTTGGTTCGATTTTTCTTCTAGATTCGTGGAAAAGTTCCTTCCGCGTAGTGAGCGAGATGAAACGAGTCGCCAATTTGAGTTGATTGGATGGGTAGCTTGTCGGATTTTAGAATATGAGATTAAATTCTTTAGGATGGCTGGATATGCACTAGAACTAGTCCATGAACCTTCAGAGAATGTTCAAAGATTTATTGGTGACCTTTCTCCTTCCTTGAGATTCCAGATGGCTCGAGAAATTGAGGTTGAGACTTCATTTGATGTCGTTGTTGATATTGCTCAGAGGTATTAGGCATACCATAAGTTAGAGCGGGAAGAGTTAGAAGGGGAGAGCAAGAGATCCCACGGCCCTGGTGGGCACCATACCTCCTTTGGAAGTAAGAGTTTTGATTATTTTGGGAGGTTACTTGCCAGTTTATCTCAGCTTGTAGAGCGTGATTCTCAGAGTACGCGAGCAGTTTATCAAGATTAGACACAGATTTCTCTTTGCATCTTTCAACAATCTGTCCAGCTTCCATTTTCAGTGAAAAGGTGTTGTCATTATCGTGAGTCTGGTTATCCTTTGAGGAGTTTTTCCTTACTCCAGTAAGTAGGCAGTCGTCCTTTCTCTCGTCATCAGGCACCTGCACAGTCGTAGGAAATTTCATTTAGATTTTAATCAACCAGAGATATGCCCTCATTCAATAGAGGTCGAGAGCGTGGTGGTAGTAGTTCTTCTAGAAGTAATTATCAGAGTAGCGGCTCGGCTCAGCCGCAGAGGAAGTTCTAAGAACTACCAGTCTGGCAGGATGTTGAGGTATCTGATGTAGTAGACCCAAGTATTTCTTCCTCACTTATATGTGTGTAAGCTTCGATTCTTCCGATCGATTTTGAAATGGTTGTTTTATCATGTTTTCATGGTTTTCTTGGATGTCGTTTTTATTAAGAATCGGTTGCGGTAGAGGGGTGAGCTTCTTGTATGATTTATTCCTGGCATTTCTGAGATCCTCCTAGTTGATCTGGTTTAAATGTGAGGAATTTGAGAGAGTGTCGGTATTGTCTGCTTGGCTTCCTGTTGTACCACTTTCTCTTATTATGTCAAGTCAGTCTATCTCTCTATGGAATTCAATGGTGATAGGATGGTGGGATTCTTAGTCGTCACCATCAGAAAATGTTATCATTTCTTCCGGTGCAAAGTGATTAATAAGTAATATTCGATCTATGTATCTCCTCTTGGTTCAAAATGCTAGTAAAGTCATGTTATCCCATGAGCTTATCTGGGTTATAAAAGGATTTTCTGGTAAGTTGTCAGAGTTTCCCTTTTATTAGGAGGTTAAATTAGCATGAGTGTTGTTCTATAGAGCTCATTTAATATCTATTTCTTCAATTACGAGTCAACGATTCTTTGTCTAGCTTGACTCGTAAGTAGTCCAACTCAGGTAGCTAAGTAAATAAGAAGATGAGCTTCCTAAAGTTCTAATTATTTCTATCCTCGGTCTATTACCATTTCTTCCTTGCCCGAAAATAGTGAGCTTGGGCAGTTAGTAGCCACTTGTGATGTTCCTTGTGTATAGCCAGAGTATGCAATAAAGTAGCCGGGTAAGCACATAGTTGTGTTTCAAGGCTACTAAATGTTATTGAGAGTGTCGTACAACTCATGAATTGAGCTATCGAGCGGTGGCGCTTGTGGTAAAGGTTTGAGAGTAGTGAACTCGAGAGTTGCAGCTGTTTGGCAACTCGAGGGGGTAATTTGGTAGCTCAGAGCTGCATTCTGTTTTAGCTAATTTTTTCCTTAATCCAGTAGACCCTGCGAGAATGGCTATTTCTATTCAAGTTAGCTGTATGAGCTTATGCTATAAGTGGAGGAGTCTGCCTCCTATACAGAATGCTAATATTAAATCTCTAAAGAGTTGCTAAAATGTAAGCTAATTCTTTATTTCATTGACCTATTCTATATCGAAAAGTATATCGACGAGGTGATTCGTCGGCGGAATCATATTAACCCATTCAAAGTTTTGTGTATCTTTGTTCTGAAAATGTAGAACTCTCTTCTCGTGATCGAGGAAGGATCAGCTTAGTCAGAATAAGCTGTGAAATGGTGTTATTATCATTATCCAGATATATTTTATTCCAAAAGTAGGATATGCGTGTTATAATTTTGATCCTGTAATCAGGTGATAATGCCCGTAGAGTAGCTTATGAAGGTCGTGCAAGTTTTCTTGTTATCTGTGCGAATTTTTCTTTAGACATAGGCTCGTTCGAGGAAGAACGAGAGTCTAAGTTGAGGAGAATGAAACGACCATAGGTAGTCGTTCTGGGAATTAGGACCCCGATGGGCAGGCCAATAAATTGAAGACCTTCGCAAGGTCTATTAGGACCTGTCTGTAAAATTTGAGCTAAATTTGACCTCGTTTTGTACGTATCTGAAGAAGGTTTCAGTTTTTATTATCGGTAAATCTTAAAAATAGATTTTCGAGCACAATTTTAGAGAGTGAGCTCTGATTTGAAATTCGAAAGTGACGTTAGGTTCGTATGATTATTTGTTACATGTGTGAATTTTTGAAGTGAATTTCGAGGTTGTTCGGCTGATTTCGGCTAAAGTTATGAAAATTAATATTTTTTCTTTTAATTCACATCTTCAGTTACGGGAGTCCGATTTGAGATCCGCTTTAGTGAGTGTGTTACATATATTTTGTATAACTTACTTGAGAAATTTGGGAATATTCAAGATTTTGTAGGACTGCATTTTTATTTGATTACGAAAACAAAGTAAAAGAAAAAGGAAAAGATAAAAGAAAGAAAAGGATAAAAGGAAAGAAAAGAAATTAAGTCGGTTAGCTGAGATTAGCTACATATACATTTCTTGAACAGATAGAAATTGAGAATCAATATAAAAGCAGAGAGAAAGAAACATAAATTAGAGAAAGAATACGCAGAGAAAGAAAAATGCCAGAAAATGAGAAAAGAGCCGGAGAAAGATTGAATTTTCACTTCGAAATATTCAGGTAATGATATTAATGCATTATTTTAGTTTATTACGTGTGTTTAAATATATTTTGACGGTAAAAATCGGGATATTAGACATCGTTTTAATAAGTTCAATTAATAGTTTAAAGGGTCAATTGGACCTCGATAATAGAATTGATTATATATTCATACTCAGTGAGTTATGGGCGGCATATAAATGTAATTTATTTAGGGTTTGGTTATGTGGCCTTAAATCCTGTATATAGGCCTGGCCTCCGTATTGCATATGCGAATAAGGTATCAGGTTCTTAACTGGATTGCCCTAAGATGTGAGGGATGAAGCCTTTAGCCTATTTTGATATATTTTCTGCTTATTAAATAAGAAGGATCATTTGCCAGTGAATCCAAAGGATAAAGCGGTTGTTGAGTAACACTTTGAAATAAGGTAAGTGTTTGTATCTATTCCTTTGGAGGCCCTTGGCCTCGTGGATAATCTACCATGTGTTCCTTATGTGTGTAGCTGCCGATAGACGTACTCATTACACTTTAACTTTAGATTTACATTATATATTATACGTTATGTCATGTTGTTGGTGTTGCATTGAGGATCTGAGCATTGTACTCTGCCTGTGAGTTGGCATATACTTTACGGTTGTCTATGAGAGTCCCGCGTTAACGATGGGTTATTATTGCGTCATGTTGCATTCATATGCGTTATGTTGCATTCATATGCATTACATTGCATACATATTGGGTGCAGTAGGATTCTGCCCCGGGTGCAGTAGGATTCTGCCCCAGGAGCAGGAGGATTCCGCTCCATTGCATACATATTGGGTGCAGGAAGATTCAGCCCCAAGAGTAGGATGATTCCTGACACGACCCGGAATCCAGCAAGGCCATGCGGGCACCCGAAATCCTCCCCTAGACCCGTCCGGTGAACCCTTACCAATTAAATTAGGAAAATAACATAATTTAATTCATAAATAAGAACAAGACTTTAAAATAACAACACTGACATACTGATACCTCTAAGCTGTACAAAAGAAATTACAGCTGACTTCCCAACATACTAGGTTTAGGGCTATCCAGACTAGACATCTAAGAGTACAGAAAAAGACAAATACCTCCTGAAGAGAGCAGAATGCAATTGAAATAGTAAACATAAAACTGGTGGCCATCCGGAATAAAGCTGGCTCACCCTGACAGCTGACGTTGTCTTCGCTCCTGAACAACTCGGCGAACTCAATCCTGGAGCGAACCTGCCGAAATGAAATAGATAGACAGGAAACAAACAAAAAATAAGGGTGAGTCACCCCAATAAGTGGGGCAGACTAGCCACCTCAAAGAATTGCATAGCTAGCCAGGGAGAAGAAACAGATATACCAAATTCCTCTTATTTAAATTCTAAAAAGGCGGAGCCAGATAATAATCGGAAACACGTATGAAACCAAAACCTCAGCCAGGAATACGAGCTAGAAACATATCAACAAATAAGCAATGCACGTATAAGCAGAACAATAGTTATGTACCACAAGTCTACACAATGGTATGAAAAAAAATGAAATGAAATGAGTTAAAATAAAATGAAATGAAATCTGATGCAGAGGGTCACATGTGCCCGTCATCCCATCTCGAAGCGGAATACTCTTGCATTCGAGGGGAACCCAATTTGATAATCAACTGGATTGGAATACTGCTGCTCCTGGGGCGGAATACTCCTGCACCCGATATAATATAAACCAGAGGCAGAATACCCCTGCACTCTCTTGGGGCGGAATACTCCTGCACCCGATATAATGTAAAGCTGAGGCGAAATACTCCTGCACTCTCCTGGGGCGGAATCCTCCTACCCTCAATATGATACAATGGAGCAGAATACTCCTGCTCCTGGGGCGAAATACTCCTACCCTCAATATGATACAATGGAGTGGAATACTCCTGCTCCTGGGGCGGAATACTCATGCACCCAATATGATATGCAATGTAATGCATATGAATGACATATAATGCATAAAAATGCAATGTGATGCAATAATAACCCTTCACCGGCGCGAGACTCTCAGCGACGGTCGGGAAGTAGATGCCAACTCACAGCCAGAGTGCAATGCTCAGATCCTCAATAGAATACCAACAACAGGACATAACATATAATATATAATGTAAATCAGAAGCTAAGGCGTAATGAGTACGTCTATCGGCAGCTACACACGTAAGGAACACGTCGTAGAAAATCCACGAGGCCAGATGCCTCCAGAGAAATGGATATAAACACTTACATCTTCCAAAAGTTAGTACGGCTAATCAACAACTGCTTTATCCTTTGGTTTCCTTGCCAAATGATCCTACTCCATTCAATAAGTAGAAAAATATATCAATTTAGGCTAAAGGCTTCATTCCTCACATCTTAGGGTAATCCGGTTAGGAACCTGATAGCCTATTCGCATACGCAATACGCAGGCCAGGCCTATGTACAGGGTTTAAGGTCACTTAACCAAACCCCAAATAAATTACATTTATATGTTTTCCATAACTCACTGAGTACGAATATATAATCAATTCCGTTATCGGGGTCCAATTGGCCCTTGAAACTATCAATTGAACTTATTAAAACAATGGCTAATATATATATTTTTACCGTAAAAATATATTCAAACACACGTAATAAACTAAAATAATATACTAGGATCATTACCTGAATGTTTCAGGGTGAAAATTCTACTTTTCTCCGGCCCCTTTTCTCATTTTCTGGTATTTTTTCCTATCTCACTGCGTTTTCTCTTTTACTTAATTCTGAATCATTTTCTACTTCTATTTGCGTACTTAGCATATATGCTAAGCAGCACCGCCTCACTTTACTTAATTTTTCCCTTTTTGTTTATCTTTCTTTTTCTTTTCTTGACGAAAAGTAAAACGGTACCCTACGATATTCGAAATAATTTCAACTTTTGCATACCATTTATACCTAATTTATATGACGTACTCGCTAACGCAGATCTCATATTGGATTCCCGAAACTCAAGATGCGAATTTAAATAGAAAAAAGTCAAATTATTTAACTTTCGGCATTTTAACTGAAGCTAGCCGAACAACCTCGAAATTAACTTTCGAAAAATCACAAAAGTCACAAATAATCATATGAACCTAACGGCGCTTTCGGATTTCGAATCAGAGCTCGTTCGCTAAAACCCAGCTCAAAAATCTCTTTTTAATATTCATCGACAATAAAAACTGAAACCTTCTTCCGATGCCTACCAAACGAGGTCTGATTTAGCTCAAATTTTACAGATAAGTCCCAACGGAACTAACGAAAATTTTAAAATTATCGGGACGCCAAACAGAGTCCTAACTTCCGAAACGACTGAACGAGATCGTTTTAATTCCGCTCCATTGCATACATATTGGGTGTAGAAGGATTCCGCTCCAGGAGCAGGAGGATTCCGCTCCATTGCATTCATATTGGGTGCAAGAGGATTCCGCCCCAGGTGCAGGAGGATTCCAATCCATTGCATATATATTGGGTGCAGGAGGATTCCGCTCCATTGCATACATATTGGGTGCAGGAGATTCCGCCTTAGGAGCAGAAAGATTCCGCTCCATTGCATAGATATTGGGCACAGGAGGATTCCGCCCCAATAGCAGGAGGATTCCGCTCCATTGCATCATATTGAGGGTAGGAGGTTTCCACCCTAGGAGCAGGAGGATTCCGCTCATTACATCATATTGATGGTAGGAGGATTCAGCCCCGGAGTAGGAGGATTCCGGTCTATCTATTTGGCACATGCGACACCATTGCATCATACTGTATTCATTCCATTTCATTGCACCGGATGCAAACTATTGTGTGACTATCATGCTGTGCTTTGTGTATGCGGTATGTATACCATATTGTGGACATAATTCAGTTTGCCTATATATTTCTGGCTCGTATTCTGGGTTGCACGCCGCAACAGTATAAATATATGGATCGGGTTGCACGTTGCAATAATATTTTGCATATAATAAGATGTATTTCTGATTGTTGATATGTTCGGGATACCTATATTTCTGTCTATCTTATGTTCCCGGTTGTTTATAAGAGTTTTGGTTCCATACGTATTTCCAGTTATTATCTGGCTCTGGTTTTTTATTATTTAAATAAGAGGAATTTGGTTTATCTGCTTCTCTTCTCCCTGGCTAGCTATCCTATTATTTGAGGTGGCTAGTCTGCCCCACTTATTGAGTCTTTTTGACTCACCCTTGTTTGTTGTTTGTTTCTCAACTATTTATTTTGTTTCGGCAGGTTCGCTCCAGGATTGAGTTCGTCACGTTGTTCAGGAGCGAAGACGACTTCAGCTGTCAGGGTGAGCCATCTTTTATTCCGGATGGCCACCAGTTTTATGTTTATTATTCTAGTTGCATTTGCTTCCTTTAGGAGGTATCTGTCTTCTTTTGTACTCTTAGATGTCTAGTCTGGATAGCCCTAAACCTAGTATGTTGGGTAGTCAGCTGTAATATTTTTTGTACAACTTAGAGGTATCAGTTTGTATGTGTTTTTTTCTAAGTTTGGTTCTCATTTATGAATTGAATTATATTTATTTTCCTAATTTAATTGGCAAGGGTTCGCCCGATGGGTCTAGGGGAGGATGTCGGGTGCCCGCACGGCCTAGCCGGATTCCAGGTCGTGTTACCAACAGTCACACATTGATTCCACACATTTCAAAATGCGTCGTCGACCAAGAACAAAGGGAGCACCATAAGAGGAACATCGAGTTCAAGATGGCCTAGAGTTCCTTCCTCGAGTTCACATTTACATTCTGAAAATTCGAACGATGGCTTGGACCAACTAAGGTATGAAGTATGGGAATGGAAATTTAAATTCAAAGAATTCTTCCAAGATTACATAAGGGACATAAGAAGGATGAAGAGAATGCTTAAAGGGCTGCTTGCTGAAAAGGGAATTGATTATGTCTCATACTCCACACCATCAGGAACATCACTCGAAGCACCACCACAAGCTCCACAGCATGCACCCTAAGTTCGATTGCTTATGTTTATTTTAGTTATAATTTTATAAGTTTATTATGTTATTGTGCCGTTTGTGTCTCGATATAATATGTATTTTGCATTTTCTAAAGAACATAAGTGGAGGAGTTGAATGACGTTTGTAACATTAGTGGTTATATGAAGGAATGACTTATCATTCCAGAACGACTTATTATCCTTCCAGGTTAAACTTAAATAAATGTTGCAGATGTTTGGAACATCCTCTTATTTTCCAGGAACAACAATTGGTCGTTCTGGAACATCAGTTTGAATCGTCTATATTTTACCATGTCAGTTTCTATTGAATGCTGACCAACTGACAAATATATTTGAATGTTTGTTTTAATTGCGAAGCTATACTTTTAAACAAATCAAAATCTATCACTTGGCTAAGAAAATAAAAGTCATCCATACCTAATTACATAACCAAAATAAAAGTTAAAAGATTATCCAAATATTACATATACTCAAATCAAGGTTTCATTTTTCGTCAAAACTACAAACGGCCAAACGTTGCCTCCACCGATCAGCCTCATTGTCACAAATTTTGTCCATGGGGTGTTTGCAAGAAGATTCTCAATGTACATCAACGCGAACACTCCACATGATTCAGATGTTAGATTTTGTGGACAAAGTGATCTTGGCACTCTCTCATGACCACATGTCTTCTTCCTTACACTTCGTATCCAAGTCTTTGAATAACTTAGAATTTCTGATATAGATTGGGAACATGTAGAGAATTGGGATAATTATATGAAAAAAGTGTTCATCATCATTAACACCATGATTGCAATCATACACCCAAACCTTCGCTTCAATCATGTCAAACATCACCGTCACATAGTGATTGTCGTTGATGTTGAAGACGACGAAGATCCTCTTAATACCTGCCCAACACCTACCGCCTGGGTATGATAGCTTTCCATCTGCATACTTCAAAAAATCATCATCAAACTCATACGTCTACAACGCCACATCAAACGGTAGCTTATCTTTCAGTGCATCTACTTCCAGTTGGTAGTAGCGTTTTTTCATGTTTGTCAAGAAGGCCATATCTAAAATGAGGTCACTTTGATCATAATGATAGGGGTACTTCAAATGCCTCTCCCACATCATTATCATCACAGCTTCAACATACTGCAGAACATATAAGATACAAAAATAAATTGGGGTATAGGTGACTGAAGGAAAAGTCTGTCGTTCCAAACATCTCGCGATGTTCAGAACGAATGTGTGAAATGTGTGAGTTGTTCCAAGCATAAGCACGATGTTCCGAACTCACTCAGTATGTTCCGTACAACTATGTGAAGTTTAAAAAATCAGTAAAAAATAAACTTACAATGTCCCACAGCCACTCTTTCTTGTCCATCAGCGTTTTGAAAATCTTGAAATTCATCGGCAATCCAAGAAAAAGATCTTTTTAATGCTTTTTCTTTCTGATAAATTCGTTCATAGAATCCACTTTTTTCTGCTTCAATGGCTTGTAGATATCCACTGGAAACCTCAGAGCAACTTCTTCCTGCTTCTTCTTCTCTTCTATTTGTGGTGATTTCACAACCTTTGCAGATTTTATAATTGTTTTGCTCGTCAACTGCTCAATCCATCTCCATGCCTTTACGCCAATAGTTACAATCTTTGCAATTGCAACTGCTACATTTGGAGATGTCGAATCCATCTCCACCAGAAGAATCACCTTTGCTTTGCTCAAAAGCCACAATATTTGTCTCATAAGCCACGATCTTTTGCTCATAAGCCAGAATCTTTTGCTCCATTGCTTCCATTCATCCGCTACATTCATCACATTTGCAGCCTCTGCAATTGGAGCTCCTCTTCACTAAGCCAACTTCAGTGATACCAGCAACTTCAAACTCACCAACAACTTCACCATCAGCTTTGTTTCCAATGTCAATATTCACATCTTGCAGGCCATCAATTCTCTCTTCATTATATTCTCCATCATTTCCAAACATCATATGATATTTCCCAAGATACACCACTTTACTGTTTTAAGGACCAGTTCCTTAAAATGTGTTCCTTTACTAAACTATATGCGGAATTAAAACTGTAAGTAAATCAACACCAGATATTAGCGTGGAAAAACCCCTTGACTCGGGATAAAAAAACCACGACCCACTTCTCAAGTAGGATTTCAACTTCATTATGCAAAAAGACCCACTTGGTTACAAGACTCAGTCTTACTAACCTAGGACTAACTCTAATCCTTTAGTGATCTTTCTCACGATCAGTGACGTTGTGTCAAGTCCACGACTTGAACCAGAAAAGATACAACTCGATTATACTTACTACAGTTGAACTAAGACTTGAACTTTTACAAGACTCAATCTAAGGAACAGGTTCTAACATAGTTCTACTGTAGCTAACTGATTACCCAAATAAGCTAATGACTCTTTTAAGCTTTTCTCGATGCTCTCTGTATTTGTGCATGCTTCTATGGCTGATATGCTCCACGTTTTATAGCTCCAGCAGCCAAGAAGTCTTGATCAATTAGAACTCCAAAGCTCCCATGAGTTTGAGTCCTAATTGGATTCTTCTCTTTAGAATCCGAATCTTCTATCCTTTATCCTTTATTCATGCAATCTTTTCGTATCCGTTCAGACTTGCATAATTATCAAGATAAATATTAGTTTTAGGATAATTAATAATATCTCAATTAAAACGATTTTGCATGAATTATCTATTTAGCTGCAGTGACTCAAAGGAACAGGTCCTTTGAATCCGTTCCTTAATCATCAGTCAAAACTCCAAGCTTATCCAAGCTAACATTTTCCCCCCTTTTTTATGATGACAAATTCATAAGCATAGCTGCATATCCTTAATGTCCTGAAGTACAACTTAATCTCAAAAAACAATCAATCAGTTGAGAGTTTATCATTAAAGAACAGATTTTCAATTAGGTATAACTTCACGCAAAATAAGACAACTTACTCTTCCCCCTTTTGGCATCATTGAAAAGGTTGCATAAAAAATGTAACTCAAGTGTTAGAATTAATCAGCACATGGCCATTGAGGCAACTCAAAATGCAAACATAAATAAGATTAAAGCAACTGCAAAACAATGATATTAGCCATCAAAGACAATTCATCATTAATCAAACTGTGAAACCAGGGGATACAAGCAAGTACTACAGAATTATTCAAAGACTAGGGAAGGAAAAGACTAAGGCACTAGACTAGGCTAAATCCCACTGGACAAAAGATGGCTTATGGCTAAGGTGGTCAGGATGTGGATGGACCAGGTCCCTGAGACTTGTTAAGCAACTCAAACATCTGCTTGAGCATTCCCTCATTTGTCTCCTTTGCCTTTGTTGCCTCTGCCTTCCAGTAATTTTTCTCCTCTTCCAACCTGGCTATTTCAGCAGCCTGGATAGCAACCTCTTGCCTAAGTGCCCTTACCTTGTTGTTCAAAGGCTGCCTCCCAACACCAGCTTGTGGAGGATCAGCCTGAACAGGCAAATCACAACTAATCAATGTGGCACATCCAAACTTTTCCTTCTTAGTAGCCTTCACTACCCCTTCCAAGGAAATCTTCAATTTTGCAAACACATCAGTTAAGATGAAGCCAAACGGCGAGGAATGCTTTCTCTTCCCAGCTATCACCCTTTTTATCAGGTGGATCATAAAACTGGACCAGTTGATCTGCTTTTCAGTGTCCAACAGTTCCATAAGGACCAGGTCCATGAAACTGGCAATTCCTCTTTTCTCCTGCCTTGGCATTACAATCTTGTTCACAAACTCGAACAACACTTGATGTTGTGGGTGCATCTCACTTTTCTGCATAGCCCTGGGTTTCTCTTCCCCTTCATTCTAAGCAAACTTCCTAGTGATCTCCAAATCAGTTGGCAAGTTTGTCAAGTCAGGTCATACCTTCTTGACATAATTGTCATACCCAGTAAAAGGAATCCCCAACAGCTCACCAAGTTCCTCGGTGTCAAACATAATCACATTATCATTTACAGAGGTAGTAATCCTGTCATATTTGATGGAACAGTTCTTGTAGAACTCTTGCACCATCCCTTTTGCACATCTGCCAGAAATCTGAAGGACCATGTCCCTCCAGCCCTGAGCATGCAGTTTTTGCAGCAACCATAGCATCCCTTCTTCTTGTACATCAGATAATACTCTTCCCTTCAACACTTTCCTAGTAAGCATGTCATCATGAACACAATGTACAACATCATCTCCCTCAGCTTCACTGTCATTTTCATCCCCAGCAAAGGACTCATCACTATCACTAGCAGAACTTTCATCCACAACTGTTCTTTTAGAGGACCTGGTCCTCTTAGCAGGCTTTTCTGCAGCCTTCACAGAGCTTCTTGTTACTCGTCTTTGAGTCACTTTTCTTTTCTTCGACTGAGGCACAACCTCCTCAGCATCTTCCATCTCATCATCTTCACCAACATCATCAAATTCTATCTCCTCCATTTCTTCCTCTTCAACAGGGTCAACAACCTGTTTCCCTTTCCCTTTTCTGCTTCTTTCTAAAGCAGCAGCTAAGTGTTCATCAGCAGCTTTAGCAGCACTTCTTGTCCTCCTAACCCCAGAAACAGGGGTTGAGACAGAAGGAACATGTCCTTTTGCTTTGGAGGAACTTTCACCTTTCTTCTTAATTCCTGGCTTATAACTATCACTGATTTTCTTCAACTTAGCAGTAATTTCAGCAGACACTTGGTCATCAATGGGTCCCATTCTAGCTAATTTTCTTTTCAAACTCCTAATGTTGATCAAATCAACAAGAGGCCTATCACTATCACTTATAGCATCATCATCATCTATAACATCCTCCATGGGTGCTCTAAAAGCAACCTCTGGAGACCCCGATGACCCATGCATGGGTGCTTCCAACCTCTTAACTGTTTCTTCTTCTGAAACGACCTCGGTCAGTCGTTTCGGAAGTTAGGACTTCGATTGGCGTGCCGATAATTTTAAAATATTCGTAATGTCCATTAGAACCCGTCTGTAAAATTTGAGCAAAATCAGACCTCGTTTGGTAGGCATCGGAAGAAGGTTTCAGCTTTTATTGGTGATTAATATTAAAAGGAGATTTTCGAGCTCGGTTTTGCCAAATGAGCTCCGATTCGAAATCCGAAAGTGCCGTTGGGTTCGTATGATTATTTATGACCTTTGTGAACTTTTGAAAGTGAATTACGATGTTGTTCGGTTAGTTTCCGCTAAAATGCCGAAAGTTAAATAATTTGACCTTTTTCATTTAAATTCGCATCTTGAGTTTCGGGAGTCCAATTTGAGATCCGCCTTCTCGAGTATGTTACATATATTTTGTATAACTCGTATGCAAAAGTTGGAATTATTTCGAATATCGTAGGGCACCGTTTTAATTTTCGTTAGGAAAAGAAAAAAAAAAAGAAAAAAAAAAGGAAAGGGACAAGAATGAAATTGAATGACGGTGGGGATAAGGGATTAATATCCCTAAATCCCCTAGCTGCACGGATAACCCCATGACGAACAAAACACAGAAACAAAAACAAATGAAACTGAGAACGCAGAAACAAGAAATGCATCCAGAAAAATGCCAAAAAATGAGAAAAGGAGTCGGGAAAAAATAGAATTTTCACCCTGAAACATTCAGGTAATGATCCTAATATATTATTTGAGTTTATTACGTGTGTTTGAATATGTTTTAACGGTAAAACTTGGAATATTATACATCGTTTTAATAAGTTCAATTAATAGTTTAAAGGGTCAAATGGACCCTGATAATGAAATTGATTATATATTCGTACTCAGGGAGTTGTGGCAACATATAAATGTAATTTATTTGGGGTTTGGTTGTGTGACCTTAAACCCCGTATATAGGCCTGGCCTGCGTATTGCGTATGCGATTAGGGTATCAGGTTCCTACCTGGATTGCCCTAAGATTTGAGGAATGAAGCCTTTAGCCTAATGTGATATATTTTTCGTCTTATTGAACACAGTGGGATCGTTTGGCAATGGAACCAAAGGATAAAAGCGGTTATTGATTAGCAATGCTAACTTTTGGAAGAGGTAAGTGTTTATATCCATTTCTTTGGAGGCACTTGGCCTCGTGGATTTTCTACCACGTATTCCTTACGTGTGTAGCTGCCGATAGGCGTACTCATTACGCCTTAGCTTTGGATTTACATTGTATAGTATATGTTATGTCCTATTGTTGGTATTGCATTGAGGATCAGAGTATTGTACCCTGGTTGTAAGTTGGCATCTACTTCCCGGCTGTCGATGAGAGTCTCGCGCCGGTGAAGGGTTATTATTGCATCACGTTGCATTCATATGCATTATATGTCATTCATATGCATTACATTGCATATCATATTGGGTGCAGGAGTATTCCGCCCCAGGAGCAGGAGGATTCCGCTCCATTGTATCATATTGTGGGTAGGAGGATTCCGCCCCAAGAGCAGGAGTATTCCGCTCTTATGTCAGATATTGAGTGCAGGAGTATTCCGCCTCAGCTTTACATTATATCGGGTGCAGGAGTATTCCGCCCCAGGAGAGTGTAGGAGTATTCCGCCTCTGGTTTATATTATATCGGGTGCAGGAGTATTCCGCCCCAGGAGCAGGAGTATTCCGCTCCAGTTGGTTATCAGATTGGATTCCCCTCGAATGCAGGAGTATTCCGCTTCGGGATGGGATTACGGGCACATGTGACCCTTCACATCATATTTCATTTCATCTCACTTCATTTCATTTCATCTCATTTCATTTCATACCATTGTGTAAACTTGTGGTACATAACTATTGTCCTGCTTATATGTGCATTTCTTATTTGTTGTTATGTTTCTGGCACGCATCCTTGGTTGAGTTTATAAGTTTCTTACGTGTTTTCGGTTGTTATCTGGCTCTACCTTTTTATAATTTAAATATAAGAAATCTGGTTTATCTGTTTCTTCTCCCTGGCTAGCTATCCTATTCTTTGAGGTGGCTAGTCTGCCCCACTTATTGAGTCCTTTTGACTCACCCTTTTTTGTTGTTTGTTTCTTGTCTATCTATTTCGTTTCGGCAGGTTTGCTCCAGGATTGAGTTCGCCACGTTGTGAAAGAGCGAAGACGACTTCAGCTGTCAGGGTGAGCCAGCTTTTATTCTGGATGGCCACCAATTTATTGGTTATTATTTCAGTTGCATTCTGCTCCCTTCAGGAGGTATCTGTCTTCTTTTGTACTCTTAGATGTCTAGTCTGGATAACCCTAAACCTAGTATGTGGGTAGTCAGCTGTAATTTTTTTTTTTTACAGCTTAGAGATATCATTATGTTTTTACTTTTTCTAAGTAATGTTATTATTTATAAATTGAATTATATTTATTTTTCTAATTTAATTGATAAGGGTTCGCCCGACGGGTCTAGGGAAGGTTGTCGGGTGCCCGCACGGCCTAACCGGATTCCGGGTCGTGTCAGTTGGTATCAGAGCCATGTTTAGGGTCTATCCAGACTAAGACAGTGTCTAGTAGAGTCTCGCTGATGGGTACGTAGACGTCCGTACTTATCTACGAGGGGCTATGATGGCATTTAGGAAGTTTCACTTCCTTCTTTTCTGATCGTGCGTCGGTCTAGGATGCAAAAGTATTTTCATTAATTCCTTCGTGGTAATTGTGAAACCCTCGTGCGATAAATCAACAAACGGTATGAGTTTAAGACGAAGCAGTCTAGCCAGGGGCTAGCACTGACGAAGCCCCGAGAGTTTTTCTTATCGTGCTGACTGTTGACACCCAATTTCGTCCCGAAATTTTAATTAATTAAATAAGAAAAAATCAATCATTAAAATTAGAATTCATTAAAGTAAATTAATATATTTTGGAAGAAAAGGGTTAAATTACATTGTTTACTTTTAAAAAAAAAAAACCAGCTTATAAATGTAATCAGTTTAACTAAAAAAAAAGGGCTAAATGTGCAAGCCCCATCCGATTAGCCTACTTGTGCAATCCATACATATACAATACACACACAAACACTCCTCAAAATCAGAAACCCGATAAGCAATCCTGCGACCCAATTCCCTTTCACACGCGACCCGTTTCCTTCAAAGTCGACCCGCGATTGATTTCTAGTCACTCCAAAATCGATCCGAATCCGTCCAAGAACAGCTTGCTGGTCCCCTCCTTCTTTCCACATCACCAAATTTCGTACCAAAACCGCATCTCGAATCTCCATCGTCCATTTCAAATCGCGGATCAATCCGAGCCATCAATCCATTCCAACGTTCGTTTTTCCTTAGAGATAAGGGTGTAATGGTACAATCCCTAAGGGGATTAGACCATTTCACCCTCGTCTCAAAAGGATAAGGCAGAAAGGAGCAAGGGTGAATTGGAAAATTCAAAGGGTCCGAAGCCCTAATCCGAGGTATATATATTCCTTATTTTATTCATTTTGGAGGAGGGGGTTGAATTGAGGTTTTAGCCAAGAAAATTGGAAAAGGCAACAGACACATTTTAAACATTTTCTTTCTTTAGTTTTTTTTTAAGTTCAGAAATCAGTGTCATTGTTACTGTTGTTTCGGATTCGAGTCGACGACCTTGCTTGAGTCGTCGAACTTAATCGAGTCGCTTATTCGAGTCGCTTTGATTTGAGATCCCTCGCCCTAGTCGCTGCCTCGAAACAGGTAATAAACCATTTCTTTTCTTAGTCTTGCTTTCCTCTTATTCATATATGTTTCTGCTTGTTCGAAAAGACGATGTCTTGGTGCAGTTTGTATCTGTGTCTGCGTATAAATTTTAGTTCCTTGTATGAATATTCAAAGTATAGAAGTATGAGTGCAGTTAAGAATTGAATCTTTGATTGGTTGGCTGTGTTTCTTCCATTAACAATCAACGTAACAACCTCGCCTCGACTCTCTTTTCTGATGGAAATATGACAAAATGTGCTCAAAATAATGGTATATGTAAATTCGTATAATGTTATTTGGATAGTATCATTGAAGTCGTAAACGTGTTTCTTGATTAAAAACTGTTTCTGGTTAACATATGAAATCATATGCGTCTATTTGATGAATCTTGCTGATAAAGTTCATTACTTGTTTGAAGGAAACTGTTTTTCCCTTTGCTTGCGCATAAGAATAAAATATTTCGGGTCTCAGATCATTAAGCCTTTATGAGTGTTGCAGTAGTTCTAGTAAGCTGTTGTCATTGCTGTAGTTTAGGAGAGGGTATGCAGGTATAGCTGAGGTATATTTGGGTGAGTTTTGGAGGCATATGCTTGTTGTGCAGGGCTTGTTCTGATGAGTTGAAGAAGCAGTCAGTGAAGTAGATTTGCCCAGATGTTTAAGAAGAGGTTTCTAGAGGGGCTATAGTTGGATTAGTATAGTAGGAAGTTGTCTGCAGGTCTGTTGTAGGTTGGTATTAGGTGTAGGGATGCTGATAGTGGTCTGGTATGAGTTCAGGAGAGTTTTAAGAAGTAAAGAGTGGTGGTGTCCTGGTCCTTTTGAATTAGAATGAGAGGGGTCTGTTTCTGGTAATATAGTCTGTATTGCAGGGGTCAAAGGGAGCTATGGGATTGTCAGGGCAGTGAAGAAGAAGTTCTGGCGAGCTGATGTTATTGGTTCTGTATTTCTTGCTTGTTTAAAAATGGCAGCAATGCCTGTCTAGTAGGGAAAGGCAAGTAGGGGTCTGAGGTTCTGTTCTCAGTTAGCAGTCTATTGCCCTCTCTTAGTCTTAGTCTTCATGTGTTTCATCTAGTTCTCTTATGAGAATATAGATGTAGTTTAGTATTTTAGAAGTCATGATTCTTTTAAAAAGAGTTATTCTGCCAATAAAAATGAGTTTTAAGTTGCTTGTTCTTGCATTAGTTGATGAGATTCATTTGGTTCAAGTTTTAGTTTCCTGTCTGGGGTTGATCCTGTGAGCTTGTGGCAGGGAGTTTAGGTGCTGCAGTAAGATGATAGAAGTAGAATAAGAGAGTTCTGGTTGTTTGAAGAAAAGTTTGAATCTTTACTTATTGATGTTTTGCTCATTAGTGGTTCTGCTAGGTTCTGCCATTTTTTTATCTTGTTTTATATCTTGTGTATTGAGCATAAGCTGAGGTTGTTCCTGGTCATTTGAGGATCTTCTGGTGGCCTTAGAGGTGTTGGAGGCATGTCTGTGGTGCTGCAGATCTAAGGGTGTATGTTAGGAGGTGTGCAGCTTGTTTGTGGGGTAGCTCTGTTTTCATGGGAGTCCTAATAAGAAGAGTATGAAGTCCAGGCTGTTTCTGGCAGCTGAGATAGCATGTGAAATAAGGTGAGCTGGTTCTATCTCTGTTTTGAGTAAAGAAGCTTAGGTCTAGGTGGTTGTTCAGCCTGTGAGGTGTGTGATGGTGGTGGTTCTGTAAGCTGAGGGAGTGTATATATTGCTGCAGTTTGTTGGAGGCAGTATAGGAGTAGGTCGTAGGGGTGTTGCTGAGTTTTGGTTCTGGCTCTTGTTCAAGGTCTGTAAGGTGATATTTTGCAGGTCTAGTGTAGAAGCAGTAGGAGTTCATGGCTGTAGTATGGATTTGTGAAGTGTGTGATCTTTCAAAGTTTAGGTCTGGTGTAGTTTCTTTATTAATCTCAGCCCTTGAGATTTCTTTTATTTGATCAGTCTTGAGATGTCGTCTGTTAGTCATGTTTCTTTTAAGTTCTGAGCTTGTTAAGAGTCAGTTGCTTTATCTTGGTAGCTTGTTCTTTCTGGTTCAAGTTGCCCCCTCCAGTTTGTTTAAAAAAGAATCATTTAGCCTAGCTTCTTGGATTCCAGTTTCTAGCTTTTTCTTTCTTCTACCTGATCTTTTCTAAATCTTCTTTTCCTTCAAAATTTTTCCTCTGTCCCTGCTTGAATGCGTGTGAAATGGTCTGAGGTTTATCAAATGATGCATAGGTTTAAAATTTGTCCTGATAGTATGAGTAGCTTTAAAGGTTATATCCTAGCATTTTGTTAGGTAGATTCCTTTAAAGCTTGTCTGCAAATTAAGCTTAATGTTATGAGAAACCTCAGCTCGTGTAGTACTGGTTTGAAACATCATCTTTGGGTTGATGGTAAGTTCATTTTGAAATATAGCACGTCTAGTTGTGAGCCTCTATAAACAGGAAGTTTTCTCCTTGAATTAATTTCCTATCTGTATTCTGCTCAGTATCTTAGTTCAATCTCAAAAGAGTTATTCTGCATATTTTCTGAGTTGACTAGTTATTTCATTTATCCTCATATGACCTGGTGTTAAACGGGGTTGTAAACTTTAAATTTTAAAACTTTGTCAAAAATTGTTATGTCCTGTTAATCGTCTCTGGATATAAGTCTTTTTTTTTTCTTTTTTTTCCTTTTTTTTTTTAAAGTTTAAAATGAGCAAATGCATTGGTTAATCTTTGTCTTTTTCTTTGTAAATTACTCTAGTGTCAAAATATTCTCTTGTTATCTCCATTGAATTCCAGTTTACAAAAATCTTGGACTTCTTGGTTTTCTGTTTGATTAAGGTTAAATAGTTAGAAGGTGTCTCATGTTTTTGATCAAGTTTATTAGTTTTAAGTTCTCTTTTGGTTAATGCCTTAAGCTTGTTGCCTGCTCTCTTGTTAAGAAACATAAAGTTTGAGGTTTAATGTCTGAAAGTCATGCCTGCAAGGTTTTAAATTTTGTCCCTTAGTCAGTGATATCTTGATGAGTTGCCCCTGTTAGTCTTATGCGATTTGAAGCCATGTGTATTTGTTTGTTAACTTACTTTTCTTCGTTGGCTGCTATCTTGTGGAAATTGCTTCGAGCATGTACTAATCTTTCCCTTTCTCTTTGCATGAATATACTTTGGGACGAGTTGGCTCAAAACTCACTAATTGGGATGGTGTGCATTCGGGGGTTATTTGATCCGCTCCACATTTTCGGGACTTGATATCCCCGAAAATGTAAAAGAAAAAAAAAAACGAAAATCACAAAGTCCAAGGCTCACTGATTGAGTTTGCGCTTCCGGGTTCTATCTTCTAAACTCCATCCTTCCCCGCTCACTTAGAAAATGCATGTTGTATAGGATTTCGCCATAGACCGGATTAGTAGCCCGATAGGATAGAAATGATATTTGAATTGTGAATAACTATTGTAAATCGCTTTAAAAATTCTTTTATATGAATGCTTTGTATCATTTCTTTACGAATCGCCAATTAATTTATGGATGTTTAGAATCATTTGTCAATTAACGAGTGCAAATAAAATTCGACTAAAATCTTATCCTCGTCATAGTTCGCATTTGAATTACTTATTTATTTATTATTTTAAATTTTCAATTATTTATTTATCTAGTCCAATTATTTATTTAGTTAATTAATTAAATTTTAATCTTTTATTTATTTATTTACTTAATCTAATTTATTTAATTAATTTTAATTAATTATTTATTTAATTAATTAAATATTTAGTTATTTAATTAATTATTATTTATTTACTCCTTTATTTAATTAAAATTGATCAGTATTCTTTTATTTAATTAAGTTATTTATTTGCTTATTTATCTATCTATTTATTCAATCAATTAATTAATCCTTTATTATTATCCAATTATTTATCTAGTTTGTTTTATTTATTTACTTAATCTTATTTAGCCTTTATTTATTTAATCAATCAATTGATCATTATTTCAATATCTATTTAATTAATCTTAAATTGGGTCATTTATTTATCTAAGTATCGGCATAATTAAAATCTTACCTTATTTATATTATTCATATTATCCTTATATAAAACTAGCTTTATATATTTATTATCCTTAACAAATTCGTGAAAACCGCGGGATTAACCGCATTTAGCGGATTTTCGAAAGTGCTCCCGTAAGGGACCTTCTTTCGAATTTAATAGAACCACTTACTCAGAATCTCTTATTTTAATTTAATTTCTTTTAATTAAAGAATAAAATTGCACTCTTTAGTTAACTTAGGTTCCTAATAATCCTTAAATTAGGTGGCGACTCCAAAGAAAACCCTTTGGAATCCCATTTTTGTTGAAATATACCCGAAACCTATCTTTTCTTAAAGAAAGAGTAATTTTTGGGGTTCAACACTGACGACCTAGTTACGGAGGTCCCAGCTGTTCGAGCTCGCGATGGGCAAGGGAGCAGGGCCTTGTGGTTCCCTTGGCTCTTTACGATGCTTTTACGAGAATCTTGGCAACGCAGATACCGTAAGAACATATTATTTTCTAGGAAGCTTATATTATCAGGTTGTCGCAGATGCAGATGTTCAGTCTCAGGGAGCTTCTATTTCAGTTCTTAAGATTGCCCCAGTAAAATATGTTCCAAATGCAGCATGTGTTACGCCACCAATTGTTCTGGCTGGTTAGCTAGCCGAAGTAACGGTTCGGTCCGAGTGCCCAAAGAGGTTGCATTATTTTACGCGGTTGAATATCCCGATATTCCCAAGCAATGCATTAGATAATCCCTGTGTAAGTTTTTTTCAAAAATAAAATGATGTCAGCGTATCCTTCTGGCTCTTGATTAAATCTAGCGGTATGGTGTTGATTATTCTTCTTTCCAGTTTCAAGGTCCAGCCCTGGATTGATGGACTGCTCTCTTATTAGCTAACTTGGTTCGGTTTTTCTTCTAGATTCGTCGAAAAGTTCCTTTCGAGTGGCGAGCGAGATGAAAAGTGTTGCCAGTTTGAGTGGATTGGACAGGGTAGCCTGTCGGTTAGCCTGTTGATGCTTCAGAATATGAGATTGAATTCTATAAAATGGCTGAATATGCACTAGAACTAGTCCATGAACCTTCCGAGAATGTTCAAAGATTTATTGATGACTTTTCTTTTTCCTAGAGATCGCAAATGGCTCGAGAGATTGAGGTCGGGATTTCATTTGATGTTGTTGTTAATATTGCCCGAAGGTTCGAGGCATACTATAAGTTAGAGCGGGAGAGCAAGAGATCTCGTGGCCCTAGTGGTTAACCATGGTACCTCATTTGGAGGTAAGAGTTCTGATTATTTTGGGAGGTCACCTTCCAGGTTATCTCAGCGTGTGTCACGTGATTCTCAGAGTGCGTCAGTAGTTCGTCAAGATCATACCCAGTTTTCTCTTTATAGCTATCAACAATCTTTCCAGCTTCCATTTTTCAACGAAAATGTGGTATAATTGTCAGGAGTCTTGTTATCCTTTGAGGAGTTTTTCCTTACTCCAGCAAATAGACAATCGTCCTTCTTCTTGCCCTTAGGCACCTGCACAGTCGCAGGAATTTCATTCAAATTTTAGTCAATCAGAGAAATGCCACCATCCAGTAGAGGTCGAGAGCGTGGTGGTAATGGGTCTTCTAGAAGTAATTATCAGGGTAGTGGCTCGACTCAGCTACAGAGGCAGTTCTATGAACTGCTAGTATGGCAGGATGCTGAGGCATCCGATGTAGTAGACCCGTGTGTTTCTTCTTCCCTTATCTGTAAGTAAGATTTATCTTTCCGAGCGATCTGGAAATTATGTGTCTTATCATGTTTAAATGGTTTCCTTGGATGTTGTTTCTATTAAGAATCGATTGTAGTAGAGGGGTGAGCTTCTGATATGATTTATTCCTGGCATTTGTGATGACCCTACTAGTTTATCTGGTTTAAATGTGAGGGATTTGTGAGTGAGCATCGGTATTTTTCTGCTTGGCATCTCGTTACGCCACCTTCTGTTATTATGTCAATTCAGTTTACCGCTCCTCGGAAATCAGTGTTGGTAGGATGATGGGATTTTTATTCGTCACCATCAGGAAGTGTCGTTGTTTCTTCCGGTGTAAAGTGGTTGGTATGTAATGCTCAATCTATGTATCTCCTCATGGTTCGAGGCGCTATTATAGTCATGTTATCCTATGAGCTTATCTGGGTTATAAAAAGGTTTCTGGTAAATTGTCAAAGTTTTTTTTTTATTGGGAGGTCGAATTGGCATGGATGTTGTTCCATAAAGCTCATTTAATATTTGTTTCTTTAATAGCGATTCTTGGGCTACTTTGACTCGTAAATAGTCTAGCTCTGGTAGCCAAGCAATAAGAAGATGAACTTCCTGAAGCTCTAATTATTTCTATCCTCGATCCATTTCCATTTCTTCTCCGTCCGGCACTAGTAAGCTTGGGCGATTGGTAGCCGTTTGTGACGTTCCCTGTGTTGAGCCAGAGTACGTGTTATTGTAGCCGGGTAAGCATATTATTGTTTTGGATATCAGTTTATCCGGGTATCCATTCCCATGTATAGTATAGTGCTGGTTTTGTTTTTGCGGATCATCCAGTTTCAGGGGAAACTCTGCCGAAATTTTTATATAGAAGTACCATCCATCAGGCGGTGGTGTTTACGGCAAAGGTATGGAGTTGTGAACTTGAGAGTTGCAGCTGTTTGGCAACTCGAAAGGGTAGTTGGAAGCTTAGGTCTTCCTACGTTCAGCTTTTAGCTAAATCTTCTTTAGTCCAGCGGACTGTGCGAGGATGGTTATTCCTATTCAAATAGCTGCGTGAGTTTGTGCTTTAAGTGGAGGAGTCTTCCTCCAAATACTGAATGGTAATATTAAATCTCTGAGGTGTTAATACCACTTTTCTCACGACCCAAAGTAAGGCTACGGTAGAAATCTACAATGAGTGTCGATCATTGCTAAACCCACTAATAATCTATTAATGATAGGGATAAGCTGGCAACCTGATCATATATACGTATCTATCTGCTGAAAATATAAAGTTTGAAAAGATGACACGACTTTAACCTGCTGGCAATTGGAACACTGAGCCACAAATCCTGCTATGTCACACTTCATTCTATCCCACCAATAATCTGCTTAAGATCATGGTGCATCTTAGTCGAATCTGGATGAAGAGTGTATTTGGAATAATGTGCCTCTATCATAATCTGTCCACGTAAATCTGTGACATCAGAAATACAAAGTCTATCTTTATACATGAGAACACCGTCAGTAGTGACCCTGTATGGTGACTTTGGTTTTCTTTGGGCTATCTGTCTGTATTCAACTAGAACTGGATCCTCATACTGACGCTGTTTTACTTCATGGAAATTTAGAGTTAAAGATCTAGTGCAGCTTGTCGTCCATCCATCATTGGCATATCTCCTTCACACCTTAACTCCTTGAAAGGTTACTTTAGCGTTGTAAGCGCTCATGTAATCAACTTTGTTGCTGGTATTCTGCCTCAGCTCATGGTCCAACTACGTGTCTCCTTTATTTTTACTTTTTCAAGTCATAATATTTTCAATTGAAAGACAATACCCTAAAGTAGGTGTTCAGTCTGGAGATCCTTCCTGGTCTGCATCATACTATCCAGAAGTATTTGCATGATCCTTATCCTTATATGATAGACCCTGTTCAGATGAACCTTTGACATACATTAGGATATGAGTAATTACATTCCCACAAAGAGCTTGCGGAACAACACTAACATCAACTGAGATGTTGCCTAGTGTGTTCGTAAATAATATAGCTTGCATCAAATCTTCTATAATATGTACTGATAAAGTACTTCAAAAGTTCCCTCTATTGCATCAAGCGTGAGCTAATTCTTAGTTCCATCGACCTGTTCTATATCGAAAGGTATATCAAAAAGGTGATTAGCGCCTGAATCATGTTAACCTATTCAAATTTTGTGTATCTTTGTTTCGAAAATGTAGAACTCTCCCCTCGTGATCGAGGAAGGACCAGTGTAGTCAGAATAAGCTGGGCAATGGCGTTATGATATTATCCAGCTATATTTTTATTCCAAGAGTTCGGTGTCCGTGTTATAGTTTTAATTCTATAATCATGAGAAAAATTCCGTGGGATAGTTTATGAAGGTCGTGCAAGTTCTTTTGTTATCAGTGTGAATCTTGCTTTAGATTTAGGCTCGTTCGAGGACGAACGAGAGTTTAAGTGGAGGAGAATGAAACGACCTCGGTCAGTCGTTTTGGAAGTTAGGACTCCGATTGGCGTGTCGATAATTTTAAAATATTCGTAATGTCCATTAGAACCTTTCTGTAAAATTTGAGCAAAATCAGACCTCGTTTGGTAGGCATCGGAAGAAGGTTTCAGCTTTTATTGGCGATTAATATTAAAAGGAGATTTTCGAGCTCGGTTTTGCCGAATGAGCTCCGATTCGAAATCCGAAAGTGCCGTTGGGTTCGTATGATTATTTATGACCTTTGTGAACTTTCGAAAGTGAATTTCGATGTTGTTCGGCTAGTTTCCGCTAAAATGCCGAAAGTTAAATAATTTGACCTTTTTCATTTAAATTCGCATCTTGAGTTTCGGGAGTCCAATTTGAGATCCGCCTTCGCGAGTATGTTACATATATTTTGTATAACTCGTATGCAAAAGTTGGAATTATTTCGAATATCGTAGGGCACCGTTTTAATTTTCGTTAAGAAAAGAAAAAAAAAAGAAAAAAAAAAAGAAAGGGACAAGAATGAAATTGAATGACGGTGGGGATAAGGGATTAATATCCCTAAATCCCCTAGCTGCACAGATAACCCCATGACGAACAAAACACAGAAACAAAAACAAATGAAACAGAGAACGCAGAAACAAGAAATGTATCCGGAAAAATGCAAAAAAATGAGAAAAGGGGTCGGGAAAAAATAGAATTTTCACCCTGAAACATTCGGGTAATGATCCTAATATATTATTTGAGTTTATTACGTGTGTTTGAATATGTTTTAACGGTAAAACTTGGAATATTATACATCGTTTTAATAAGTTCAATTAATAGTTTAAAGGGTCAAATGGACCCTGATAATGAAATTGATTATATATTCGTACTCAGGTAGTTATGGGCAACATATAAATGTAATTTATTTGGGGTTTGGTTGTGTGACCTTAAACCCCGTATATAGGCCTGGCCTGCATATTGCGTATGCGATTAGGGTATCAGGTTCCTACCTGGATTGCCCTAAGATGTGAGGAATGAAGCCTTTAGCCTAATGTGATATATTTACTCTGCTTATTGAACACAGTGGGATCATTTGGCAATGGAACCAAAGGATAAAAGCGGTTATTGATTAGCAATGCTAACTTTTGGAAGAGGTAAGTGTTTATATCCATTTCTTTGGAGGCACCTGGCCTCGTGGATTTTCTACCATGTAATCCTTACGTGTGTAGCTGCCGATAGGCGTACTCATTACGCCTTAGCTTTGGATTTACATTGTATAGTATATGTTATGTCCTATTGTTGGTATTGCATTGAGGATCAGAGTATTGTACCCTAGTTGTAAGTTGGCATCTACTTCCCGGCTGTCGATGAGAGTCTCGCGCCGGTGAAGGGTTATTATTGCATCACGTTGCATTCATATGCATTATATGTCATTCATATGCATTACATTGCATATCATATTGGGTGCAGGAGTATTCCGCCCCAGGAGCAGGAGGATTCCGCTCCATTGTATCATATTGTGGGTAGGAGGATTCCGCCCCAAGAGCAGGAGTATTCCGCTCTTATGTCAGATATTGAGTGCAGGAGTATTCCGCCTCAGCTTTACATTATATCGGGTGCAGGAGTATTCCGTCCCAGGAGAGTGTAGGAGTATTCCGCCTCTGGTTTATATTATATCGGGTGCAGGAGTATTCCGCCCCAGGAGCAGGAGTATTCCGCTCCAGTTGGTTATCAGATTGGATTCCCCTCGAATGCAGGAGTATTCCGCTTCGGGATGGGATTACGGGCACATGTGACCCTTCACATCATATTTCATTTCATCTCACTTCATTTCATTTCATCTCATTTCATTTCATACCATTGTGTAAACTTGTGGTACATAACTATTGTCCTGCTTATATGTGCATTTCTTATTTGTTGTTATGTTTCTGGCACGCATCCTTGGTTGAGTTTATAAGTTTGTTACGTGTTTTCGGTTGTTATCTGGCTCTACCTTTTTATAATTTAAATATAAGAAATCTGGTTTATCTGTTTCTTCTCCCTGGCTAGCTATCCTATTCTTTGAGGTGGCTAGTCTGCCCCACTTATTGAGTCCTTTTGACTCACCCTTGTTTGTTGTTTGTTTCTTGTCTATCTATTTCGTTTTGGCAGGTTCGCTCCAGGATTGAGTTCGCCACGTTGTGAAAGAGCGAAGACGACTTCAGCTGTCAGGGTGAGCCAGCTTTTATTCTGGATGGCCACCAATTTATTGGTTATTATTTCAGTTGCATTCTGCTCCCTTCAGGAGGTATCTGTCTTCTTTTGTACTCTTAGATGTCTAGTCTGGATAACCCTAAACCTAGTATGTGGGTAGTCAGCTGTAATTTCTTTTTTTACAGCTTAGAGATATCATTATGTTTTTACTTTTTCTAAGTAATGTTATTATTTATAAATTGAATTATATTTATTTTCCTAATTTAATTGATAAGGGTTCGCCCGACGGGTCTAGGAAAGGTTGTCGGGTGCCCGCACGGCCTAACCGGATTCCGGGTCGTGTCATCTTCCCCCTCAAGAACAGCCTCAGACCCCTCTCCCTTTTCCTCTTCATCTATCACAACATTCAAAGGATAGGTAAAATTTACCTGATACTGATACAGAACCATAGCTCGTGACAAATCCTCAACCTGCTCAATAATTAATTCAGCCGTGGGAACTGGTCCTTCCCCCTGAATTTCAGGTTCAGGTACTTCTGGGATTATTTCAGGAATTTCAGGGTTTAGATCAGTGGCATCCATGGGTGAAGGAGGGATGAGATTTTGTGGTTGTTCAGTAGTGGGTGCAGTTGAAGAATTTTCAGGAGAAAGAGACATTCTAGCAATTCAAATTAAGAGATAATTGATTATTCTTTCTGAAATTTTGAGAATTCAGTTTATGAACAAGGTAAAAGAATAATGGGAGAGAAGGAGTGTATTTATAGAATAAATTAGGTAGTAGAGATAGAGTATGAAACGATCACAATTACCTCAGCAAGACATGCAGCCGTTATGGACTCTTATGCAGTTTGGATATGGTTAGAAAACTTAGTGGGATTTATCCTAATTACAAGTTACCTATAGCCTTTGCACTTCTAAATTAACTGAATAATAACGAGTACATACCTGATTTTAACACGAAAATTCAGTGTCCTTCCAATTTGCAACATTTTTGATCAATCTGAAATTCTAAGAGCATAAGGGTAACATCATTCAATTTTAGCTACTCTAAATAAGAAGTATGACATAAGAGTATACATTTAAGTATTAAGCTGGACTGAATCATTCATAATGACCTGAATAAAATTCATTTTAAGTGCAATTTTCTAGCCAATTATGAAGTAAAGCATTGATGATTTTATGTGAATTTAATTATCCCTAATTCCAACCTATTTCTTTCAAAATCATCTCTACCTAAAGCTTTTGTAAAGATGTCAGCAATTTGCTTTTCAGTAGGACAAAATGCTATGGTGATCAAACCTTTTTCATAGTTGTCTCTCAGGAAATGATGTCTTATATCAATGTGTTTAGTCCTTTTGTGATGCACTGGATTTTTTGTCATGTTAATAGCACTAGTGTTATCACAAAAGATAGGAACAGTTCCTACATCAACACCAAAATCCTGTAATTGTTGTTTGATCCATAACAACTGTGAACAACATGAAACAGCTGCCACATATTCAGCCTCAGCAGTGGAAAGTGCCACTGAATTTTGTTTCTTAGTTCCCCAAGAAATCAAACACTCACCAAGAAAATGGGTCATATCTGAGGTACTTTTTCTATCAACAAGGAAACCTGCATAGTCAGCATCAGTATATCCAACAAGATTAAAACTACCACCTTTTGGATACCAAAGTCCCAAGGGACCTGTTCCTTTCAGATACCTCAATATTTGTTTAACAGCTTTCAAATGAGATTCCTTAGGATCTGATTGAAACCTAGCACACAAACCAACACTGAACAAAATATTTGGTCTGCTAGCAGTTAGATAAAGTAGAGAACCAATCGTACCTCTATACACTTTTTGATCAACTAATATTCCATGTTCATCAAGATCCAATTTTGTGGCAGTGGAAATAGGTGTGTCAATTTCCTTAGCATTATTCATATCAAATCTTTTAAGTAATTCCTTAACATACTTTTGTTGATGGATCATAGTTCCATTTGAGGTTTGCTTAATTTGTAAACCCAAAAAGAAATTGAGTTCACCCATCATGCTCATCTCAAACTCAGTTCCCATCAAGTTTGCAAATTCCTTACTTAAATTTTCACAAGTAGCACCAAAGATTATATCATCAACATAAATTTGAACAATTAAGAGATGCTTACCTTTTTCTTTCAAAACACAATGTGCTATCAATTATTCCTCTCTTGTATCCATGATGGAGTAGAAATTTTGATAGCCTTTCATACCATGCTCTTGGTGTCTTCTTGAGCCCATACAAGGCCTTGTCCAACTTGTACACATGTTCAAGGAATTTTTCATTTTCAAAACCTGGAGGTTGCTTGACATACACTTCTTCTTTCAAGTAACCATTCAGAAATGCACTCTTAACATCCATTTGATGTAGAGTAAATTCCATGTATGTAGCAAAGGCTATAAGAAGTCTTATTGCCTCCAGTCTTGCAACTGGAGCAAAAGTCTCATCATAGTCGATGCCTTTCTCTTGACTATATCCCTGAACAACTAGCCTGACCTTATTTCTTGTTACCATGCCATCCTTATCGAGTTTGTTTTTGAAAATTCATTTTGTTCCAATTATGGACCTGTTCCTTGGCTTGGGTTCCAGATGCCAAACTTGACTCCTTTGGAATTGATTCAATTCCTCCTGCATCGCATTAATCCAATCTGCATCCTTCAGTGCTTCTTTCACATTTTTGGGTTCAACAAGAGGTAAGAAAGCACTAAAGGCACACAGATTGTGATTTTTGACTGCCGATCTAGTTTGAATCCCAGCAGTCTTATCTGAGATTATTTGATCCACAGGATGTGACCCTTGATACTTGTAAGGCTTAGGTGTCAATCCATTGTCAGAAGTCCTCTGCTGAGGAACAGTTCCTGATAGAGTAGCACTACCAGTTTGTGAGGTGGAACCAACATTTGTTCCCCCTGTTTCAGTGCCACTCTTCTCAGTTCTGTCCTGAGGAACAGTTCCTTGCAGTTCACTTCTCATATCCAAAATCTGCATTTGTGGATCAAGTTCATAATCTTTTAGCATTCCAATTTCTTCATCCTCCTGTACCTGTTCTTGAGCGAGACTGTCAGTTTCATCAAATTTAACATGCATGCTTTCTTCAATTTTCAATGTTTTCTTGTTGTACACCCTATAAGATTTACTATTTAAGGAATAACCAACAAAGATTCCTTCATCACTTCTAGGATCAAATTTTCCTAAGGCATCTTTCCCATTGTTGTGTATAAAACATTTGCAATCAAAAGCCCTAAGATGAGAGATATTTGGTTTTCTTCCCTTAAGCAACTCATATGGGGTATTTTTTATTATTGGCCTTGTCATACATCTATTTATTATGTAGAATGCCGTATTAATAGCCTCAGGCCAAAAGTTTTGTGGAAGATTTTCAGATATTAACATAGTCCTTGCCATTTCCTCTAGAGTCCTATTTTTCCTTTCCATTACACCATTTTGTTGTGGAGTTCTAAGTGAAGAAAATTATGATTAATGCCATTTTCATTACAGAAATTTAAAAACATATGGTTTTCAAATTCAGTTCCATGATCTGACCTAATGGCAACAATATGATTGTCTAGAGTTCTTTGAGCTTTCTTAGCAAAAATTGAAAATGCATTAAATGCTTCTTCTTTAGATGCAAGAAATATAGTCCATGTAAATCTGGAGTAATCATCCACCAATACCATAACATACTTCTTACCTCCACGACTTATTGTTCTCATTGGATCACATAAATCCATATGGACCAGTTCCAAAGGTTTAGTGGTACTTACCTGTTTCTTTGGTTTGAAGGTGGATTTTACCTGCTTCCCCTGGCACATGCTTCACATATCTTTTCATCATTAAACTTGATGTTAGGAAGACCTATCACCAAATCCTTGGACACAAGTTTGTTCAATTGTGAAAGACTAGCATGTCCTAGTCTTTTGTGCCATAGGAGGGGATCATTTTGCACCACACTTAAGAAACTCAAGCTTCCATCAAATAGTGTCAGCAAGTCTACTTTGTAGATGTTTCCATGCCTATTTCCCTGCAAAATAATCCCTCCAGAAGTTTGGTTAGTCACAGTGCATCCAGTAGATGAGAAATTAATATTATTACCTTTGTCACACAATTGAAATATACTCAATAAGCAATGCTTCAGCCCATCTACTAGAAACACATTGTCTATACTATGTGAATCAGATCTACCTACCTTTCCAATGCCTATGATTTCCCCTTTCTTACCATTTCCTAAGGAAACACTTCATCCTTGAAAGGCTGAGAGTGAAAGGAACAGTTCCTTATGTCCTGTCATGTGCCTTGACCAACCACTGTCCATGTACCATTTATGGTTTATCTCCTTCACTCTAGCCTGCAAAAGAAAATTAGGGGTTAATTTTAAGAACCCAAACTAGTTTGGGTTCCTTTCCTTTAGAAAAAGGATGAATCAGATCTCTCCTAGCCTAGAATGGTAATGGTTTCTTTGTGTGAACAGTTTTCTTTTTTACAGAATGTTGAACAGGTTTATAGGACCTATTCCTCTGTCTCACAGAATTTTGAACAGGTTTATAGGACCTGTTCCTCTGGAAAGCCCTTTTTAAAGATTGACAATTTACTTTCCGGTGACCAGTGTTCCCACAATGAGTGCCTAGCAAGTTTTCAGGAAGTGATAAGTACTTACTCTTTGGATCCCATTTGGATGAAGACTGTGTTTTCATGAATCCAATACCCTTTCTGTTACTACTATGATTTTCTTGTAACTATTCTAGTGCTTCAGAAGACTTGTTCCATTCTACAGTTTTTCTTAGCTCTATTTTTGTTTTAACCAAGTCTTCTTCCAAAGATCTTATCTTCTCATCCTTTTTGCACAGTTCATCAACTGTGACTTTCCGTTTCTCTTTAGCAATGATCTGATGAGAATTAGCAATACCTTTACCTTTTTCAACTGTTTTAACATTTTCTAATTCCTGCACAGTCGATTCAAGTGTGAGGACCGGTTCCTCAAGCATGCTAATCTTTCTTTTCATAAAATCATTTTTAATTATTTCCTTTTTACATTATGCTTCTAAACAATCAATTTCATCATGCAGTTGATGATTGCCATCCCTTAGAGATTTAAATTCATTTAGCACAGTATGAAATACCTTAACCAATTTTTCTCTAGACATGCTTTTTACATCTTGTTTAAGTTTAGAAACAAATACCTCAGCATCTTCTTCATTTTCTGAATCTCCAAGAGCCATTAGAGCAAGATACTCATCCAGATCATCATCAGTTATTTTGTTTTCATTGTCTTGCCATCCTGTAACCATTGCTTTGGGATTTCCACTTTTCTTATGGACCTGTTCCCTAGCCTTTTTCCTTTCCTCAATAAATCTCTTCCTCCATTCTCCTTCCATAATTGGACATTTACTGATGTAGTGCTCCGTGCTTCCACATTTGTGGCATTCTCCAGCCTGTTTCATGTTAGAAGACCTACCCTGTCCACTAATCGCCTTTTTCTTAATCAAATATTTCTGAACACTTTTAGCTATAAGGACCAGTTCCTTATCATCAATAATCTTATCAGCAGCAGTCAAGGCTAGGTTAGGTTCAATTTTAACTGTTACTCCTATGTTTTTAACCTTTTTCCTTAGTTCATAAGTCTTTAAATTTCCTATAAGCTCATCTAAGGATAGAGTGGTTAAATCTTTGCTTTCTATGATAGCACAAGCTTTGATCTCCCAAGAGTCTGGAAGAACCCTAGTTAGAATCTTTTCTACTCTATCTTCCATAGTTAAAACCCTTCCCAAAGAAATAAGTTCAGAAGCAATGGCATTAAATCTAGTATACATTTCAGAGATTGACTCTTCTTCTTTCATTTTAAAACATTCATATTCAGCATAAAGAAGTGTACCTCTAGACCTTTTTACCTGACTTGTTCCTTCATGTGCAACTTGTAGAGCATCCCAAATCTCCTTTGCAGTGGTATACCCTCTGATTCTAGTGCATTCGTCAGGACTGAGTCCACCAACAAGCCACTTCCTAGCTTTTGCATTCTTTTCCCATTGCTTTATGTCTTCAGCATTGCATTCTTTCCTGGTTTTGGGAACATCGTTTCCCTCAGCATCCTTCTTCATTAGGATCATGGGACCTTCAGTCACTATGTCCCATAATTTATAGTCCTCTGCTTGAAGATGATCACGCATCCTTTCCTTCCACCATGAATAGTATTTCCCATTGAAAAAAGGAGCTCTAACCATTGACTGACCCTCACTGTTCTCTCGTGATGTACTCATCTAATCCTAGGTGTTAGCCTTTTCAAGGATAACCTGCTCTGATACCAATTGATATTTCCCAAGATACACCACTTTACTGTTTTAAGGACCAGTTCCTTAAAATGTGTTCCTTTACTAAACTATATGCGGAATTAAAACTGTAAGTAAATCAACACCAGATATTAGCGTGAAAAAACCCCTTGACTCGGGATCAAAAAACCACGACCTACTTCTCAAGTAAGATTTTAACTTCACTATGTAAAAAGACCCACTTGGTTATAAGACTCCTTCTTACTAACCTAGGACTAACTCTAATCCTTTAGTGATCTTTCTCTCGATCAGTGAAGTTGTGTCAAGTCCACGACTTGAACCAGAAAAGATACAACTCGATTATACTTACTACAGTTGAACTAGGACTTGAACTTTTACAAGACTCAATCTAAGGAACAGGTTCTAACTTAGTTCTACTGTAGCTAACTGATTACACAAATAAGCTAATGACTCTTTTAAGCTTTGCTCGATGCTCTCTGTATTTGTGCATGCTTCTATGGCTGATATGCTCCACGTTTTATAGCTCCAGCAGCCAAGAAGTCTTGATCAATTAGAACTCCAAAGCTCCTATGAGTTTGAGTCCTAATTGGATTCTTCTCTTTAGAATCCGAATCTTCTATCCTTTATCCTTTATTTATGCAATCTTTTCGTATCCGTTTAGACCTGCATAATTATCAAGATAAACATTAGTTTTAGGATAATTAATAATATCTCAATTTAAACGATTTTGCATGAATTATCTATTTAGCTGCAGTGATTCAAAGGAAAAAGTCCTTTGAATCCCTTCCTTAATCATCAGTCAAAACTCCAAGCTTATCCAAGCTAACATCATTGCTTATTCTCCTTCCTTAGCTTTAATTCCTATCACTTGTCTTGGAGGAGTTGCAGGATTGTTCTTGAAGATACAAATTGTAGTGCCACCAATAAGACAAAGGCTGGAAGCATCCGACAACACTTCAGAAAAAGGATCCATAATATCGCCCTTATAGTCTTCAAATGGCACAATGTTTTGATAGAAATCCATCTTTAGCTCATCATCAGTAAGAATGAGAAAAAGGAGAAGAACCTGTTAATATATCCCACATCATTAAATAAATATCAAATAAATTTTAAAAAGCTTTTCCAAGTGTTTTGGCAAATCCTTTGGCCTCAAGGCAGGTAGCTTTATGAGACCAGGCCATGAATGCCTATGGAAAGCCATAATGATTGTAATTCTGGCTTCCTTCTGCACGAGGTTCTGTTGGCTTCATCAGATATTCCATTATTAATTCAAAACTCATCCTACCCCAAGGATAATGTTGGAATTCCTCAAGATCAGCGGCCAAGCACACCACCCATTCCTATATTCCATATTTGGAATCCCTCGCACAAAGAATAGTATGAACAAACCAAGTCATGCACAGATTTAAATATCACTTCTTGGGTACTATTCCAGGACATACCAAGTCAAGCAAGTCACCAGACTTCACCGCTTGCTTTTTCTTCGGCTGCTTTTGTGTTTTGCGCTTGTTGAACTTCCTCTTGGCGGGTGAAGGTAAGGGTGAGGGTGAGGGTGAGAGTGAGGATGAGTATGAGCCTGAGGGTGAGGGTGCAGGTGACTCCTCCACCTTCTTCTTCCCCCCTTCCTCCTCCGCTTCCCCCTCCCCTTCTCCTTTTCCTTCTTCTCCTTCTCCTCCTTTTCCTTTTTCTCTTTCTCATTCTACTTCCTCTTCTCCTCTTTGAAATAATCAACAACAAACTTCCACAATTCCTTCCCCTTTTCTTTCATTTCTTCCATGTATTGTTTATCTGGATAGGCACCACAGTTTAGCCCTGTCATTAGTGCAAACTTGGATAAGCCAAAACGTGCTGACAATCCATTGAAGAATATCCAAACCTCTCTCTACATCTTGAAAAGAATCCTTCGCATGAGGAGGTTATGCACCAACTTGATGCCAAACAGTGGATATTCCGGTAATTACAAGAAAGGACCGAAACAACTATGGGCAAATCCCTTTCTCACCTGCAATTTTTTCAAAACCTCCTTGAACTGTATCATACCCCTAGCCAACGAAGATCGAACAATAATCTTCCCATGAAAAGGTTCATTGTTGGTCAGGAATGTGTCGTAGAGACACTCAACGTTACGCTTAAAAATAGCATGATCAACGTCTTCATAGTGCACATAATTTTAGCATAAAACTAATAAAATGAATCACAATGATAATAAATCACATTAAAGGAAAAAATTAAATGTTCGGAACATGGTTATGATGAGGTTTTGAACGACAACAACAATCGTTTGGGACATCACATAATGTGTTCAGAACGACAGCTACCAGCCTTCATACTGATGTTGGGAACATTAACAGGTCGTGTTGAAAATCAACCTAGTTGTTCTGCACAATCACGAGTTTTTAATTCAACTATCACCTGTTCTTCCTCCAGTTTCAGTCCAGATGTTTCTTCAGTTTCCTTCTCTTCACCTGCTTCCTCTTCAACATTTCCACTTGCATTATTTACCACTTCCCCATCTATTTTAACTCTTTTTATACGATCCTTCATAAAGTTGCTTTTTAAAATTACATCTTCCTCCTCTCTTCTACTTCTTTTACTGCTTCTTGGACTCTCCCTCAATTTCCCCTCTACTTCTTCTCCCTTTTTTCTACTTAAATCATCAGCTTCTTCATTTTTTTTACCACCATCTTCCTCTCCAGTCCTCAAAAAATCACTTTTTAACAGTTCATCAATACTGACATCATCTGAATCCACACTTCTTTCACCCTCATCTGCAGCCCTCTCCAAATCCTCCCCACCTTTACTTACATCGTAACTTCGTGCTAGACTTTGGCTTTCCTGTTGTTTATCACCTACTTCACCTTTGTTTTGTGGACCTACTACTTCTCCTTGGCTGTCGTCACTCTCCACAACCAATTTTCTTTTAGTTGTTCTAGTTATTCTTGGGCGTTTAGGAGTAGGTTCTAAATCTGTAGGAGTACATTTCGAATCTGAAGTAGTAGGCTTCTCAGGTTTCTTGGGAGTCTTTGTTGGATTCTTCTTCTGCTCATCTTCATCTTTCAATGTTAAATTTCTCGGTCTTAAATTTACCATTTTTCTGCAAAGCAAAACAAGGGGATACAAAATTTAGTTACAGAAAATCATGAACATCCAATGAGATGTTTAAAACCTTATATGAACTGTTGTGAAGCTAATATGGTGTTCGGAACATCAAGACACATAACGACAATAACTTTTATTGTAACTAAATAAAGCAGCGTTGGTTCACAGAAACCTCAGAAATCGTCACAATTTAACCAACAAATATAAAAAGCCTAAAAATTTCAGTTGAACAGCGAAAATCCCTTTTGTAGTTCGGAACTACTTTACCCATTAAAAAACATAATGCCATTCAATTTCAAGACAATATTACACCTTTTGTACAAAAATAAACACCCAAAGCAGCGTTAATCACTATTGACGAAAAAATTAAAAAAAAAAAATCTAGGTTCAAGATTTACACCACAGTTTAAATGATCATGACATTGTTACCTTTTATATTTAATAATTTGTTGTATTGCTTGACGGATTCCTTGAAAACCCACAGAGAAGTTGAGAAAAATTTGGTTGAGATTTCGTGCAAGAGAAGATGAAGTGATGGAAGAGAAGAGAGCAAAGAGAGCCACGCAGGGGGGGGGGGGGGGGAGGTTATGTTGTTCCCAATATTTGAAATGATTAATTTGTATATTTTAAGAACGACCCTCAAGTTTTAAAAATATTAATTCGGTCCCTGACTAGTCCTAATCAGCTTTAGAAAAAAAAAAGAAAATAGAAAAAAAATTGAAGCCCTTTTTGCTAAAAAAGACTTAGAGAAGTTCCTGAACGCTCATTCTCACGTGAAACTACAAGCTTCGTTATGCATGAGATTGTCAAATCACACTACGACAGAATATGCTCCTATGACGTCTCCATCATAGGATGTTAGGCCGACAAATTCCTCTGCAGTTTGGCATCTGCTTAATTGCCTTCCCAAGTAACGTTTTTGACATTTTGTTTTTGTTATTTTGACAGCTGTCCACTAGCTACCATCAGACTCCCGAAATGCAATTTTTCTTTCATTATTCATTGGATATATAAACATTATAATATCATATGCTTGATAGGACTACGTTTAGAAGAAATAGTGACTACACAACCAATATATTGTAGCAGCCATGGATTTCTTTTTTATCACCATTACACTAGCTAGCTCCTTTCTTGTTTTCTTCTTCCTTTACAAACAATTTTTCTCAGCTAAAGGCAGGGGAAGAGGGTACCTAAAGCTGCAGGAGCATGGCCAATTATTGGACATCTCCATCTTCTCAATGGAACTCAAATGCCTCACAAAATATTTGGTCATATGACAGAAAAATATGGACCTATTTTCCAAATAAAACTTGGAGTGAATCAAGTGATAATTGTGAGTGATCCAAAAATAGCCAAAGAATGTTTGACCACCAATGATTTGGCCTTAACCAATCGGCCCAAGTCCATAGTTTCAGAAATCATAGGATGCAATAATGCCATGTTTGGTATTGCTCCTTATGGACCTTATTGGAGAGAGACAAGAAAGATAGCTGCTATTGAGTTTCTTTCTAATAAGAGAATAGAAATGTTTAGTCCCATAAGAGAATTTAAAGTAAAAATATCTATGAATGAGACGTATGAATTTTGGTTGAAGAACAAGAGTTGTAGTTTAAATGGTGCTGTGAAAATTGAGATGAAGGAATGGTTTGGGAATTTAATTATGGACACTTTGACAAAGATGATATTTGGTATAGGATACACAGGTATTTTAATTAAAATTTGTGCACTACTGTATTTTTGTAATACTTTTATCTTAAGTCGACTTACAATGCGTAATTTGATTTTTCTGATATGTAACTTGAAAATTAGAGTACTAATTACGCATTGTAAGTCGACTTGTTAGACACTTAGTTCGTCCAAGATCACTATATTTATTTCACTAGTTCAGAGATAGATCTAAGATTTCAAGAGAATGGATTCACAACTGTTAAAAGTGGAGTTATAGCATTCGAAGAGTGGTCGGAAAATACCATTCGTCGAAAATATTTATTGTATATATAAGTCAAATATCTGAGGGTCTATCAAAAACAACCTTTCCACCTTGGTAGAGATAAGGTCTGTGTACATCTCACCCTCCCCTAACCCTACCTTGGTAGGATATCACTTGGTATGTTGTTATTTTTTTTTTTATTTATAGGTCAAATATAATTTTATATGATAATAATTTAAGGAAAAAAATCAAAGTACGGGGATTAATCATTACTCCTAAGTATAAGTGAACTATTGCTTGACCAAGTGAACTATTTAAGTTTTTAGACATGGGTTTCCAAACATCATATTAGACATATTTTAAATTTTTAAATACATATTATATCTAGTTTCGTAGAAGAACCATGGATCCACGTGAACAACCATCCAAATCAAGATCCGCCCCTGCACTACCTGACAATACAATCACATGTATAAAAATACGAACCGTAAAGATTAATCCACAGTTTAAGTCGTATCTGGTTACAAAATTATTCCGTTACTCATTGAAGACCGCTTCTATTCTTCTTAGAAATCTTCCATGAAAATTCTTCACGGAGACGAAGAGAATTTTCTGCTTTTCATGGAACAAGAAAGACACGTTATTTCTTTCAAATAGAAGTGTTCGTAAGAGTGAAGGAGAAAAATTGTTAGTTTCTTCCAACACAAACTCTTTTATAGTTGTAAAGAGTTACAAGTGTTTCAAGGGCTTTTTCCCAACCGTTGTGACTTTTCTCTCTTTTCTTCTGTAATGATATATATATACACAAATATACATACAAACATATTATGTATTTGGACATGGATATCTGTTGACCACATGGATGCTCGAATCAAGTTTTCAACAATAATAAAGGTCACTCAATCTGCATGTCAAGTTTGATGTGGTAAGTTGAAATACAATAAGTAGTAACCTTTTAAAACTGATAATATTTATTTTACTTGACATCGTCAAAGCAGGGGCGGGCCACGTTGGAGCAAGTGGAGTCAATTGAACCCACTTGCTCAAAAAAAAATACTATGTATATAGGTATATTTGGGATTTTTTTTTTAGAAAATGCCTATAAAATCTAAATTTGAACCCACTTAAACAAAGGAGCAAGCATAGTTTGGTGATAAAGTTGGTTCAAATTTTATTGAAGGTCTTGGGTTCGAAACTCTGTGGCAGCCTATGTATTGTTTCTATCTTTTTGAACACACTTTGTGAAATTCCTGGGTCCGCCTATGCGTCAATGTATATAACTTATCAACAGAGAATGGTGAATGCATAGTCTAGGCATGGGTTCAATTGTACCCAAAAATATTGTTTTAGAATATCCTTGAATATTTGTACAAGCATTATGTTTGATATAAAGATTAAATCATATCCTCTTACAGGTAATGAAGATCGAGAAAGAAATAGGGCTCACAAAGCAATTAGAAGGTTCTTTGAATTGATAGGGGTCACTGCACCGGCTGATTTTTTACCTTATATAATATGGTTAGATATAGGAGGCCATGAGAAGGCCATGAAAGAGATTGCTAAAGAAATGGACTGCCTTGTTGAAGAGTGCTTAGCAGAACACAAACGAAAGAGGAAATTAAGAGGAATTAAATCTGGAAATGAAAAAGATTTCATGGATATTATGCTCTCCATTTGTGAGGATAAAGGTTTTCCTGGTTTTGATGCTGATACCGCTACCAAGGCTACATGTTTGGTAAGTTCATCATCAGTTTATTAAAAGCGGATATTCGGAAAAGGGTCAAATATACCCATGTACTATTAGAAATAGTTTAAATATACCTTTCTTTATACTTTCGATTCAAATATATCCTTGTCGTTATACTTTCGGTTCAAATATACTCCTCACATTATAGTTTGACACAAATTTACCCTTAATTTCAACAGAAATATATATGTCAAATTCAGGATCATATAATTCAATTTTAAATACCTGATTCCTTTAAAAATCCACCCTTTTATCCCGACACGAAACATTTTCATCGTGTTCTTTTCTTCTATGGCCGAAAAATTTCGATTCCTCTAAATAACTTTATTATGTATATGATGTCTCTTGCTACGAACTCTCAACTATAAGTTATGTATCATCTTTGACTTTTACTTATTTGGTACTATCATTTGACTGCTCAAGCTTAATTATTTTTTTTCATTTCTAACCTTCAACACACTGATATGTTGTTTTCCGAGTAATTTTACATAATAAATTTGTTAAAGTTCCTTACAGTTAAGAGTATTACCTAGTTTGTCAATTGGAAAGGGCTTTATGCAGTTTCTCAAGCTGAAAAACGTGATGACCTTCCAGAAATCATCCATTTATTCAGGTAGTGTAAATCGAAAAACAGAAAATAAGCCTAGATTGTCTAAATGAATCGAACATTATTTTAGCCATAGAAGATAAGAAGACGATGAAAATGTCTCGGGCCAGAATAAACGAGTGGACTTTTAAAGAATTCGGGTATTTAAAGTTGAGTTATTTGATTCTGTGTTTGATACGTGTCTTTGCGTTAAAATTAAGGGAAAATTTGTGCCAAACTATAGGGTTACATTTGAATTGAAAATATAACGAGAAGGGTATATTTCAACCGAAAGTATAATTAAGGGTATATTTAAATCATTTTTGATAGTAGAAGGGTATACCTTACCCTTTTTCATATTAAAAGACATTTATATTGTCACTAATAATATATTTTGTTTTTTACTTTCAAAATCACATTAAGATAATGAGATTGCTTGTGGTAAATATTAGATTGATAACTTAAATAAGAAAGGTAAACTAATTTTAAGCCAACGTGGCGTTCTGATTGATGGTAGCTTGCTTAGGTGGCTTTCCAGTGAGATTTATATGGTTTCCCAGCTTGAGAAACCATTCATAAGTTGAGTGATTCTATAGTGGTAAAAAGTTGTTTAAAAATATAATACAATGACTTTTCTTGAAAAATTTTAAATTTAAGGATCATTTGGAAATTAACTACGAGGATGGCGAGCAAATATTACTCATCTCATAAGATAAGAGATAAGACTATTATACAATTGTAGTATACATAACTTGGGTTTGTTTTTATTTAGTGTATTCTGTAAGCTAATAACACTTCTCTATATTCTGCGGAGCTGATTGCTGAAATTTGCTAATTTGTCTTTGGTAGACTCTATTGTCAGCAGGAACTGACACCACTATCGTAACTCTAACATGGACATTTTCTTTAATCCTCAACAACTACCAAGTATTGAAAAAGGCCTAAGATGAGCTAGACACATGCGTTAGAAAAAATAGATATATTCAAGAGTCTGATATCAAAGACTTGGTTTATCTTCAAGCTATTGTTAAGGAATCATTACGGTTATATCCAGCTGGACCACTCATGTTACCCCACGAATCAATGGAAGATTGTGTTATTAGTGGCTATGATATACCAAAAAGTACTCGCTTGATAGTAAATGTTTGGAAGATTCATCATGATCCAAATGTAGGGCCAAATTCTCATGAATTTAAGCCAGAGAGATTCTTGATGACAGACAAGGAAGTTGATGTAAGAGGCAATCACTTTGAGTTGATACCATTTAGTAGTGGAATAAGAATGTGTCCTGGAATTTCAATGGAGCTTCAGGTTGTGACCTTTATATTAGCTGTGTTGCTACATGGATTTGATTTTCAGAGGCCTTCAGATGAACCAATTGATATGAGTGAGAGCTTTGGATTGACAATTCTCAAAGCTTCTCCACTTGAAGTTCTTCTTACTCCCCGCTTGGCTTCTACTGTTTATGAATAAAATGCTCAGAAATTTAAGTTTTAATATATATTGGCAATGTAATAATATTTATTCATTAGTATAATTTAATCTGTTGTAGCATGCTACTAACTCTTGTTGGTTGTGTCACGTAGTATTGATGTAAAATGGGGATTTAATTCACCTTTTGCAGAATCGTTATATTGAAAGCACACATTTACAAATTAAAAAAGGCAACAAGCAGTACGATAAAGTAATCCACCAAATCGGCTCAGGGTAAAAGCATTAAACTATGATCAATAACATTTCAAGATTCGGATAATAGTCCGTTGAAAAAGACAATTAAAAGGTTGGAAAGTCCCACTATCGAGGCATCTCCAGAACCTATTCAAACAGCTAAACATGACCCTCCACCAAAACAAAATTCATCTCTAACTTCCAAATTAATGCAGTTAAAAGTGCATTTTTCCTCATATATGTTTGGTTTTCGAACTCTGGACGAGGATGCTGGCGTTACTCAAGATGGTGGTATGACCTCTTCCACAATTCAGAATATGTTGAATACATATACTTCAAAATCCTCGAGGAAATTTTCGAGAACAAAAATTTTCCAACCACCAGTAGTACCACCATAGTCCGTGTGATGAATTGGACTTGCCACATGTTCTCTTTAACGTGATGCATCACATCCATGCTCTTCGGCGGGAGATGGATCCTCGCCCACTCGAAAGGGATTGACTGCAGCATTGCAATTGATCCAACAGCCAAATAGTAATATTTTCTGTTGCGCTTTTTATTAGTACTAGTCTTTGGCCACGCGCGTGAAACCCATAAATATAAATAAAATAAATTTTAAATATACATAAATATTTCCATAAAATGTATTTGAGTTATAAAAGAGTATATGTTGGTGACTATTATTTGAGTAGTCCATCAATTTTCCGATCGGCAATGGCTTCTGAATGTTATATGTTTATTTAACAAAAAAATTTCATAATGTATTGTCATAGCTAAACTTTTTTAAAAATAATACAAGCGCAAGTGTAAGCACCTAAATAGAGATATTGCTATCAGAAACTATGATAAAATGAAGATAAATTTTTAATATGAATGTACTTCTAGATTGTCATGAAGGGTAGAAAGTAGTTGAATAGACATATAAATGTCTAATTATATTTTTTAACATGTCAAAGTTATATACTATTAATAAATGTCTAATTATATTGCCTAACATATCGAAGTTGTATGCTACTAACTTATTATTTTCTACCTATCAAGGCAAAATTATTTCAAACCATGAGAATCTAATAAGGACCAAAAAGGAAAGCAAAAAATACGAAGAGATTAAAGTTACCTCAGTAGAATTAAGCCAATTGCCACTCTCCATCGCGATGATGGCAAGCATCTCTTGTAGTCCCGCATGGAAAGATTATCTTTCTCTAGATTGAAAAAACTAAAGAAATAGAAGATGATAGAACAAAAGGCTATTGATGATGTAAATAAGTACTCTTAAGCAAAAAGATTGAAGTATGCATTATTAAGAGGAGGGATAGACTTAACGGCATGACAGTAGAACACGTGAAAAAGGAAGTGTGGAGTAAATCTTAGATGTAAAACTCATTTTTTCGCATTAATTATAGAACACTTTGAACATTTGTATTTTATGAAAAATATTGCATTTGTAAAAGTTACTTGTTGAAAGTGATACATGAATTTTAATAAAAAAAATTGAACTTATATACTCTGAATATTACAAATACATATATCTTAATAGTTCCATGAAAATCACAAGAGATAATTCAAATTTTCAAGACTAACTGTTATTCCTGCAACCAAATAAATCAGAAAAGACAGTTTGTTATGGGACGATCCCGAGCCCACAATTTCCTTGTGTCTCCTTAAGAAATCTAACCCCCTCACAGTTGCCCAAGGTTCACGGGTTAATTTCTCTCAGGATGGAACGGGATAACAGTTCTACTGTAGCGGCACTTCAAACAGTAGAACACTGCGAACTCAAAGAAACGAAGCAAATCACACGACTTACTAAGACTTACTTAGTATGCAGGAAAGAGAGGGTATGCAGTAAGATGTTTTATATTTCTGTGTTTTCAGTGTGTGTTCAAATGTTGAAGACTGACCAGTGTATATAGCCATGGGAAATGGAAGGAAGAGTCACCACTAATGGCCACTAACACCACTAACACTGCCACTAATGGCACCTGAATTCATTGCCACTAATGGCTGAATTCACTAAATGTCAGTAATGAATTGTCCACTAATGAGAAAACGTGGGAGAGTGGGAGAACGTGGAGGAACAATTACTCTGGATTAATCAAATTAATCCATTCAGATTTCTGTTACACAAACAGATTAAATATTAAATATTAATAATAAATTATTAATTAAATAATATTTTTAGTTTTGTTGGTCCAAAAAATTAAGTCAATCAATTGACCGAAATCCAAAATCCGAAGCCGAGACGAGCGACGACGACGGCGCGAGGCTTCCCTTCTTCTCAACCCTTTTAAGAGCTAAGAGAAGTGATTTTGTATTTAAACCCAACAAAAGTCTTTTCCTCTACCAATATGGGAGAATGTGCATTTCCTTACAAAAAGGAACCTTTTCACCTTCCCACCCATTTCCCATTCACACTCTATTTATTCCAAAAAACCCCAACACTAACCCTATAGCTAAACTTGTATATACTAAAATCAAAGGCATTATTTAGTTTTTGAAGGGTAAAATGGTCGTTTACTTTTTGCTATAGGGATTGATTCTTTTAGAAATAGTATGATATAACACGTAAATATAGAGAATAACAGATCTTTACCATGTCGAATCCTTTATAAACATGTGAGGGCCGCATAACCACTAGAAAACTGATTGGTGTAGTTGTTGCAGCTGTTCCCAAGTTTAACGCCTTTTGTTTTTCCTCTTTATTTATTGCCCGTCTGTTAGATGTCAACTGCAGAGGATACTCATCAGTACTTCTACTACTAGTACCTTTTGTTATTATCCAGTTATATAAAATCCATCTGTCCTTAATAGAATACAGTGGTGGATCTAGCCCTTCGCAAAGATTCATCTGAGTGTAGTATTTTCATTGCGGAGCATTATAAATATCACTACAAAAAAAATCCGAATTACCAACAAAAATATCTGTTGGTAAAGTGATGAAATCGGTTGGCAAATTGAGTTATCATCCGATTACCAATGGGTAATGATTGGTTGGTAAAAGGCTCATTGGTAATATTAACCAACTAATTCTAGTTCGTTGGTAAAATTACTTACTAAATATTGGTTAGTAAAAGCCAAAAAATTTTGTTGGTAATTTTTGCAACTCAACCATAAGATTTCTGTTGGTATTTTTACTAACCAAATTATGGTTGGTCTTCCGTTAGTACAACTACTAACCAATAGAAAAAGGGTTAGTAATTTTGGTTCTGCACTGTTAATATACAGTTGGTTATTGTTGGTAAATTTAGTAACAAAAGTAAATGTTGTTGGTATTCTGTTAGCAACAATACTAACGAACTAAAAATTGGCTGGTAAGTCCGATGGTGTTACCGGTTAGTAATTTTAATTATGGAAATTTTTTGTTTGCAATTTACCAACGCATTATAAATTTGATGGTAAGTATGATTATTTAGTCTTATAAAAATATGTTAGTAATTGGTTTGTAATTTCGACAACTGAAAAATTTGTGGTTAGTAATTCGTCATTAAATTTTACTAACTACTTAAATCTCTTGGTTAGTATTCGATAGTAAATTTTATATATTCATTTATATATTTATTTCTAGCCTTTACAAGTCTATAAGAACATTAAAATAAAACAAAAAAATATAAGTACTTTTATGAATCATAAAATGTATCATAAAGTTGAGCAAAACAATACAAATATGTTTGATATAAAAGCATCTAAAATAATCTAATACGACTCATCCCAAATACTATGATGTGCGAGTAGTTGGTTTAGGTAAGCCAGCTACGAGGCTTGACAGACGAGCTTGGAATACTTCATCAATTTGCTATTGTACCTCTTGTTGCATCTCATATTTCATTTCTTTACGTAATTCTTGTCTTAATTCTTCTCTCATTGCTTCTCTCATCTCATGCTTCATTTCTTCCTTCATTTTTCCTTCATTTCTTGTAAACGATGTCCCACACATTCTTTCACCCTAGCATCAAAGTCTTGAATAATAGGTGTTGAAGTGGAAGATGCACTAACAGGCTCATACAAAAGTGCCTGAGAACCAAGACCATAAATGCGCCTTCTCTTAACCCCGCTCACTTCATCCAAATATACTTATGAATAATCAACTTGTAAAGGCTCACTGGATTCATGTTCTGGCTGAGATGCAGACGTAATCTTAGATATTACAGCATCCTGAAAGCAATAAAATATGGTATAAATATAATGTTAATATTTTTCTGCACGAACTAATGGAGGTCATCTAAGCATTCAATTTTCGAAAGAAATCAAGAAGGAAACAAACCAACTAGGAATAAATTGGGGCAAAATATAATAGCTCAAAGCACTTCAATCAGTTGGACTTCTGTAATATTTTACCTTCCAGAGATAACTTTTTTTTTTTCACCTGATATGTCGAAGCTATCAAGTAAATTTAGCTTCACAAGGAGCAAACACCTCAGCCACCACCTTTCTCTATATAACTTATCTAGTCTACCTGATAGAACAATTATATTGGAAGTAGAAATCTCATCCTACAGAGTTATCAAAGTAAAATGAACTTGAACATAAGGAATTTTGAAAAGAAAATGTCAGCATAGTGGCAGTTCCGCTAAATGCATCAACTATTAAAAAGAACCTAAACTACATTTTAGTGAAGGAGTAGCATATAAATACATTCTCTCCTATTGTATATTATTCCACTCATTGAAAAAGGAGCCATTTGACAAGGGTGTATATCGAAAAAATACTAATGCTCCAACTTTTACAACCTAAGACTATTGTCAGATCCAAATCTCAAAAAACTCTAAACATCAGCAATTAATAATAAACTAAGGCTCTTCGTTACCACTTTCATTTACACCTTCTAATTTTTGCTGCAGCGTAATTCGTATTTCTAAGGTGAAACTACAAGCTTCGTGCTGCATGAGATTGACAAATCACACTACGACAGAATATGCTCCTATGACCAGTGCCAGCTAGAGGGTGAAGCTAATGAAGCAATGGCTTTAGGTCCCATAAATTTAGGAGGCCCATATTTTTTTTATTATACAATTTATTTGGTTGATTTTTGTTTTTATTTCAGAAATACTGAAAGTTTACGAGATAAAAAAGTACAATATCTTCATATAAAGGAAAAGAAAACCGTATTTACGAGATTAATGGTGAACATTGGATAATTTACTTTTTCATATTATCACTCTTCAATTTCTTAATATTTATACTTTTTCTTCTAATTTAGATTCTCTAAAAAACAAAAATTGAAGAATATTGAACAAAGTAAATTGCACATTCAAGTATAGCAGCGACCAAATTAAAATAATCAAATTTTATTTCATATCAAGATATCAACTTCCAAAATCGAATTTAACTGTTTTAACTTCTAACTAGCTTTTAATTGTATTTTTCTTTGAATATGAAACTTATGGTACTTTTTTATATTTTTTATTTTAATAATGTAAACTAGAAAATATGAAGCAGAATTCTCAAAGCTGAAGAGATACCGAGAAAAAGAAAAAAAAGAATCAAATTCTTAATATTTAATTCATCTTCTTGAATTTTTAAAAGCTTAAGGGGGCTTCTTAATAATATTTGGCTTTAGGCCGCAATAGTTATTGAACCGCCCAGCATGCCTATGACGTCTCCATCATAGGGTGTTAGCCCCACAAATTGCTACGCAGTTTGGCATTTGCTTAATTGTCTTTCCAAGAAACGTTTTGACATTTGTTAATGGCGGTTTCGAATATTATGGTCATCTCTCTTATTCTGAGTTTTTTTGTAACAAGTGTTCAAAATGTTTTTATTATTATTTGACTATTTTGCCCTCTTCTAATTTTATTCTACTATAATTTTACGTTGAACATATATATTATGTACTAGAAGTCCTTTAAAATAAAACAAAAGCCTAACTCCTATGCACTACGTTCTGTACCCACCTCCACCCCATTCTTTGTTAGTGTTTTCTTCCATTTTCTCATAATGTTTTAAATTAGGGATCAAATTTTCATATTTGCCAAGTATAACTCTTTTCCTTTAGTTTATGAATGAATTGAGATAAAAATGAGAAGTGCACAAAGCCTTAATAGAGGGCCTAAATAGATGTAGCATTCATGAAAGAATTCTATTGGCAAACCTTTCTTGCTAAGTATTGAAAGAGCTTTATTCATGTACGGATGTGTGGGTGTAAATCTAGTTAGGTCACTCAAATAGAATTTTTAAAGTGGTTAACAAGCAAATTGTTGTATCAAAGTTAACAATTGAATAAACAGATAAAAAGTAGATATAGAAGACAGTGAGTAATAAGGCAACGAGTGAGTTTCTGTATTTCTTGAGTAATTTATGAATGCCTTTCAACTATTACAAATAGCTATATATAGTTTACAAAAGATGCCAAAGCAATAAATGTACTTTCAACGACAACAACATACCCAGTATACTCCCACAAGGTAATAAATGTACTTTAAAACTATTAATCCCACGTTGATCATGGCCAGCCCACGATCTTCCTCGTTAACGCAATTGTAATGGCGACAGTTACAACTTTACCAAAGAATAACTACTCCACTGAGGGTCATATCAATCGCCTTGGGAAGTTCCACCAAGGAGTATATCAATCGCCTCGAGAAGTTCAGCCGAGGGGTATATCAATCGCCTCAAGAAGTTCCACTGAGAGGTATATCAATCACCTCGGGGAGTTCCACTGAAGGATATATCAATCGCCTGGGGGAGTTCCACCGAGGGGTATATCAATCGCCTCGGGTTGTTACACCGAGGCTTAATCTTCATCAAGGCTTGCTAGAAAGTCGTGACCTCAGTTTCTGACCTAGTGAAGTAAATCAATCACCTCGAGGTTCGATTTCGATGACCTTGGCTGGATTTCGCCTTGTGCCTTCAGCTCAAGGCTCGTGTAATTTTTCACCCAATACAAATAGTCCCCCAAGTCCTCCGTTAATTGACAGAATTTTTTGAGGGGTGGAATGAAATTAACGAAAAACTGAAGTGGCACCTTGTGCGCCAAGTAATTTGGAAATGGCAGTGGTTATTTCACCTTTTCATCCAATGCACGTGGTGCCCTCCCATTGGCTGCGATGCCTCATTTTGCCTTCCCTTCTTCTACCCTACTCTACACAAAGGTGGGACTGTTCAACTCTAAATAGACCAAGCTCGTAAAGCAGAAGACAAGTCCGACCTTGAGCTAGCCAAGTCCCGCGAGGTCATAACCAACCTCGAGAAGTAAAATGAAGCCTCAAGAGAAAAAACCTCCAAGCTGAAAATCAAAGGCAATCTAACGCAACAGATGCCATGCTTAAGGAATTGGCCGAGGCGTTTGATAGCAAGCTGGCAATATTTATTCTGAAAATGAACGCGTTGGAGGCCTAAAAGAAAGCCCTCGAGGCTGAGGTTAATACCCTTCGGAGAAAAGAGGCAACTACTTTTTCTGAGCTCAAAACTAATCTAAAGGCAAAGCTCAAGTCCAAGGCCACTAGAGCTCAAGTCGATAAGAACTGGGCTATCATCCAGACCAAGTTGAAGACCCTCGAGCAATGCAGAGCTAGGGTGAACTTGGATAAAGAAATAGCCAAAGCAGAGGGGGACGTTGCCAGGGCTCAAGCTATACTGGACAAACTTCCCTCGAGTAGTAAAAGCTCGAGTGATGAAGATAGCGATGAAGGAGAAGAAGACAATGAAGGCACTGAAATTGAAATTTCAAATGAGGACGAGGCCAATGAGTGATAGCTAGTTTCTATGCTTCTATTTTGCTTTTAATTTTATGGCTACCCAGTCTATGTTTGTAAAATACGTTTTGTTAGCCCTTGGGCCTTTATCAATGAACTTGAATTTCTTTTAAGTGTTAGTCTTTATTTTGTTGTGAAAGCATCCGACATGTCACTTAGAATATTTTTGCTTGCAATACTTAGGAAAAATGTATTTTGCGCCGATGCTAGCTTAGAACAACGTCTCGTTCTTGAGCCGTAGCAATAGAAGAACAATTTTTAATTGCAAAAACCCAAACATTGAAATAAATAGATGGCTGAATCAAGTTTATTTCATTTTGTAGCGAGCCAAAATATGTATTTTACAAGTGCAAATCTAGCTGAGGCTATACTTGGAAAAATAAAAATAACAACCGTTTCGGGGCGAAAGCTGCTTCGGGGCGAAAACCACTTCGGGACGAAATCGCTTCGGGGAAAAAATCGCCTCGGGAGGAAAATAGTACAAGACATTACTTACTCGCTGTATAACCCCAATGCTCAAGCAATGAGTCCCCGAGTCGCTACTGACTATGACCCCCCATTACACCTCCCCAATGTTCGGGTGTGAAGTAATGAGGACCCAAACACTGCATTTCTTGCGACAAAATGAAAGTACCTTGCTGTCAAAAGTAATAAAGCTTTAAATTGGAGACGTTCTAGTTTAAAGGATCTACTTTCTCATTCATTATTTTCAGCTGATACAAGTCTTTTCCCCTCGGGCAAATCTATCCCCACACGCATGGGTCGTTGATTTGACTTTTCGTCCATATGGGCATATCTAAGACTAGGCATGTCAGCTTCCCTTGGAATCAAAGAATCGACTTCATAAGCAAGGGAGAATGGTGTTTTACCCGTGCAATTCTTCTTTATGGCCCACAATACGCCATGCAGCTCATGGGACCATGGACCTTTTGCTTCATCGAGCCTTTTCTTGAGATTTCCAATTATCAGTCTGTCAGAGGACTTAGTTTGCCCGTTAGCACTTGGATGATATGGAGTCGAAGTCAACCTTTTGATTCCCCACTTTGCAAGAAAGGTGGTGACCTTGGCACCCACGAACTGTTGCCCATTGTCGCAGGTGATTTCCCTCGGGACTCTAAACCTTTGGCACTTATCACACTTCTTTACAAAGAGCCTAGCATCTTCACTCATATCTGGCCAGTAATAGCCTGCTCAGATCTACCCCCCGAGTGATTTCCACACTCGCCTTCATTAGCTTCCCTCATCACATACTCATTTTCTCCAAGGCCCTGATATTTGGCCATCGGGCCGCTATACAACCTCTTATGTAGTTGCCCATGAATCATCGAGTATGAAATTACTTGTGTTATCAATCTCCCAGCTTCCCCATTATCTGCTCCAATCATTGAGTCAGTCCCTGATGCAATCCAAATTAGTCGTCATCTGTACGAGCCATCGAGACTATCCACAAGGAGCCAAGCCGAGGATTTGCATGATGCCAACGATCACTTAGAGCCTATTTCGGATTGCTGCAAACAAACTGCTTATTTTGAGAATTACTTTTGGCATAAGTACTTTTCAAAAAAGTACTTTTGGATAATAAGCAGATTGTGTTTGGACAACTCTTTGATAAATTATTTGTGTTTGACTAATCTTTACGAAAATTACTTTTGAGTGTTAAATTACGAAAAGGACATCCAAGTTCATTTTACATTTGGATTAATAGAAATAAAAAAAATAATTTTAAATATTTATCATATAAGACTTTAATTAAAAAAATTATTTAGTTAAAATGTAAAACATAAAGTAAAAGATATAAATTTAAGCTATTGAACAACAAAATTAATAGTTAAATCGAAATGATAAAAGAATTAGGAATTTCTAGTAATTACTTACTTTTAAAAGATAATTTAAAGAATAGAAGATCCTATATACGGTTGATAGAAATATCTAGAGATAAAAACTAGTTCTAAGAGGAAGAGGATTTGTAAAAGTATATAGTAGGAAGATATGGGAAAAAGAGAAATATAATTTTATTTTGAGAGGATTTGTAAAAGTATATAATTGAAAAAAAGGGAAAAAGATAAATATAATTTTATTTTGAGAGGGATATGGTTAATTAATGAGGGATAATTTGGTAAATATGAATTTTTAGTAAGAATATTTTTATTTTGAAAAAATTTATAAACTGCTTCTGCTTCTTGGAAGAAGCAGATATTTATAGCTTCTCCCCAAAAACAGAAAAACTGCTTCTGCTTCTACCTAAACGTACTTTTTTTTTTTTGTTGTCAAACACCCTAAAATTGTAAAAAAAAAAAAAAAAAAAAAAGAGTACTTTTTTTGGGAAAAAAAATACTTTTGGCTTTGGAGAAGCAATGTCAAACATGCTATTAGTATGGCTGAGCAACAACAATGAGAATCCATCAAGAAAGCTGGCTAGTGATCGAGCCAATTCAAAGGCTATGAGGTCGGGCACTGGATGAGGAAGCTCAAAGATGCAAGCTCGAGCCCGAGGCGAGTAACCGAGGCAGAAAGCTGAAATGCAACCGAGGCTAAACACTGAACATTCAACTGAGGCTGAAAGCTGAACATTCAACCGAGGCTGAAAGCTGAAATACAATTGAGGTTGTAAGCTGAAATGAAACCGAGACTGAAAGTTGAACATTCAACCGAGGCTGAAAGCTGAAATGCAACCGAGGCTGACGTGCCCGAACCCTTGGTGAATAGTGACGCCGAGCATTGAAGCGACGGAAGGGCTACAATGTACCCAAGGCAAAAGAGCGTCCGATCTCAAAGTGTTCGTGGCCAAAGGCACGGTTTCTAAGCTCCATTTAGCTTGCACCAGTCCCCGAGTCCTCTTCCCCAATGGCTGAACCGAACCCAAGTTAGCCAAGGCATCTGCCTCGGCGTTTTCCTCCTGAGGGACTTGTGTGATTTTCCACTCTTGGAATTAGGCTAGTGCATGTTGCATCAGAGTAAAAAACTGCTGCATCTTGGGCCCACGAGCCGAATAATCACCGAGTACCTAATTCATCACTAGCTGTGAATCACATCTTAGCTCTACCAACGCAACTACCATTTCTCGAGAGTGTCGCTGAGTTTCTTGAAGACCGCAGGTTCTCTTTCTACCGGGGTCAAGTCATTGCTCGACCATCGCCATGTACTCAGTTATGTGATCGACTGGATCAGTCGTTCCATTATATTTTGGGATGAGGGCATGAGCAGCCTTGGGCTTGAAAGGTTGATGCCTGCATTTCTCAATGTTCAACACTCGTTGGGGCTTCCTGACCCTGGGGACATTCCAAGCCGCTTCTCAAATTAGGTTTTAAAATCTTTTTTTCCACTTTTCTAGGTCTAACGAGATAGTAGTTTCTGCCACCGTGGGGGCTGCCTAAAAAGGTGGGGTACCAAGGGCAGCAGTCTCCGAACAGGGTACCGAGGAAAGCAATCCTTGAACCTATAGATGTAGTCCTATATTGAAGCCCCCCTGTCATTGCGCCCACAGGAATAAAATTTGGGATGCCTGCAATGGGAGCTATGGGTGCAGTATTGGTGGGTGTGGAATTATTTGTTGAATTTTCATACACCATTTGCAGCATGCTACGAAATTCGTTGTCGAGCAAGCTGATTTTGAATCTGCTGCAAAAAATTGTTAACATACGTCTGAAACAAATTGTTTGATCTTGAAGAAGAAGAAGGGTCTCTTGAGGGCGGAGGTGGTGGAGGAACTTGTCCTCCATCCCCTAGTGGAAGAGGTGGAACAAAAGTCCCATTACCGGTTTGCTCAACGGAGCATTTTTGGTCTGCGTCGGGATGTTCTATAATATCTACCATGATATAAGCAAAAAACAATGATAAGTAACTTTAGAACGATGTCTATTGCATATTCCCCACAGATGGCGCCAATTTGTGTGGGCCTAAATCTGGTTAGAATTTGTAGAGTGGTTAACGAGCAAATCGTTGTATCAAAGTTAATAATTGTATAAACATATAAAGAGTAAATACAAAAAACATGAGTAACAAGGCAACGAGTGAGTTTCTATAGTTCTTGAGTAATTTATGAATGTCTTTCAACTATCACAAATAGCTATATATAGTTTACAAAAGATGCCAAGGTAATAAATGTACTTTAAGACCATTAATCACACGTTGATCTTGGCCAGCCCATGATCTTTCTCATTAATGCAATCGTAATGGTGACAGTTACAACTTCACCGAAGAATAACTGCTCCACCGAGGGTTATATCAATCGCCTCGGAAAGTTCCACCGAGGGGTATATCAATCGCCTCAGAAAGTTCCACCGAGGGGTATATCAATCGCCTCGGGAGTTCCACCTAGGGGGAATATCAATCGCCTCGGAGAGTTCCACCGAGGGGTATATCAATCACCTCGGGGAGTTACATCGAGGGTTATATCAATCGCCTCGGGATGTTACACATAGGCTTAATCTTTATCAAGGCTTGCTAGAAAGTCGTGGCCTCGGTTTCTGACCTCGTGAAGTACATCAATCACCTCAAAGTTTGATTTCGATAACCTTGGCAGGATTTCGCCCTGTGCTTTGAGCTCGATGGCCGTGTAATTTTTCACCAAATACAACGGATGATTTAGTTTACTAGGTTGGTAGATTTGGGTCTCAATGATAGAAAGATGAGCAAATTAGAACAAAATCTGTTTTGTAAGAAGGGCGAAGAAGGATACTGGTTTGGTCATTCTTGTCTTTTCACTATTAACCGAACAATTACTAATAGAATAAAGCTAATTTTGGAATATAAAAAATACCTTATATTTAAAAAATAATAAATTTAACGCTTGTTATAATAAACTTAGAATAAGGGAGGTGAACATGATATCGAAAATTATAAGGGAGGTTAGTATTACGAAGCTAAACGTGAAGGAAGGTTTCTGAAATTATCCATTTTATTTTTGTTATCCTGACAACTGTCCACTAGGCACTAGATACCATCACACTGCATAAATGCAATTTTTCTTTTGTTATTCATCGGATATATAACATTATAATATCATATTCTTGATAGGACTCCGTTTAGAAGAAATAGCGACTACACAACCATAAATTGTAGCCATGGAGTTCTTTTTTATCACCATTACACTAGCTAGTTCCTTTCTTGTTTTCTTCTTCCTTTACAAACATTTTTTCTCAGCTAAAAGGCAGGGGAAGAGGGTACATAAAGCTGCAGAAGCATGACCAATTGTTGGCCATCTCCACCTTCTCAATGGAACTCAAATGCCTCACAAAATATTTGGTCATATGGCAGAAAAATATGGACCTATTTTTGGAATAAAACTTGGAGTGAATCAAGTTGTAATTGTGAGTGATCCAAAAATAGCCAAAGAATGCTTCATCACCAATGATTTGGCCTTAGCCAATCGGCCCAAGTCCATAGTTTCAGAGATCATAGGCTATAATAATGCCATGTTTGCATTGGCTCCTTATGGACCTAATTGGAGAGAGTTAAGAAAGATGGCCAGTATTGAGTTTCTTTCTAATAAAAGAATTGAGATGTTTAGTCCCATAAGAGAATTTGAAGTAAAAAAATCTATGAATGAGACATATGAATTTTGGTTGAAGAACAAGAGTTATAGTTTCGATGGTGCTGTGAAAATTGAGATGAAAGAACGGTTAGGAAATCTAATTATGAACACTTTGACAAAGATGATATTTGGTATCGGATACACCGGTATTTTAATTAAAATTTGTTCACTACTGTATTTTTGTTATACTTTCATCCTAATTCGACTTACAATGCTAAATTCGTTCTTTCTGATATGTAACTTGAAAATTAGAGTACTAATTATGCATTGTAAGTCGACTTGTTAGACACTTAGTTCGCGCAAGATCACTATATTTATTTTACTAATTCAAAGACGGATCTAGAATTCCAAGAGAATGGGTTCACCACTGTCTTTGACAGAGCTATAGCATTCGAAGAGTGGTCGGAGAACACCATCTGTCGAAAATTTTTATCGTATATATAGGTCAAATATTTGAGGGTCTATCGAAACAGCTTCTCCGCTTTGGTGGAGATAAGGTCTGCGTACATCTCACCCTCCCCTAACCCCACCTTGGTAGGATATCACTGGGTATGTTGTTATTGTTGTTGTTGTTTATAGGTCAAATATAATTTTATATAATAATATTTTCAGAAAATAATATAAAAGTACATTTAAATGGGAATTGATCATTACTCCTATGTATAAATGAACCATCGTTTGACCAAGTGAACCATTTATATTTTTAGATATGGGTTTCAAACATCATATTAACCATATTTTAAAAAATTTGTACATACTATATCTAGTTTCGTGGAGGAATTATGGGTCCACGTGAACCGCTACCCAAAGGCAAGATCCGCCACAACACTGGTTGACAATACAATCACATGTATAAAAATGCAAACCGTAAAGATTAATACACAGTCTAAGTCGTACCTGATTACAGAATTATTCTGTTACTCATTGAAGACCTCTTCTATTCTTCTTAGAAATATTCCATGAAAATTCTTTACGAAGACGAGGAGATTTTCTGCTTTTCATGGAATGGGAAAGATGCATTCTTTCTTTTGAGTAGAAGTGTTTGTAAGAGTGAAAGAGAAGTTGTTAGTTTTTTCCAACAGAAACTCTTTTATAGTTGTAAAGAGTTACAACTGTTCAGGGGTGTTTTCCCAATAGTTGTGACTTTTCTCCCATTTATTTTATAATGATATATATACACACACACACATACATACATATAAATTATATATTTGGACATGGATATCAGTTGACCACGTGGGTGCCTTGAATCAAATCTTCAACAACAATAAAGGTCACTCGATCTACATGTCAAGTTGGATATGGTAAGTTGAAATAAAATACGTAGTAATCTTTTAAAACTAATAATATTTATTTTACTTGACATCGCCAATGTATATAACTTATCAACAGAGAATGGTGGATGCATAGTCTAGGCATGGGTTCAATTGAACCCAAATATGTTGTTTTAGAATATCCTTGAATATTTGTACAAGCATTATTTTTTCAAACCAAATTTTCAAAGAATTCATAACCTTAAACGCATAAAGATTATAAATCATATCTTCTTACATGTAATGAAGATGGAGAAAGAAATAGGGCTTACAAAGCAATTAGAAGGTTTATTGAATTGATGGGGGTCACTGCAGTGGCTGATTTTTTACCTTATTTAAGACGGTTAGATATAGGAGGCCATGAGAAGGCCATGAATGAGATTGCTAAAGAAATGGACTTTCTTGTTGAAGAGTGGTTAGCAGAACACAAAAGAAAGAGGAAGGTAAGCAGAATTAAATCCGGAGATGAAAAAGATTTTATGGATATTATGCTCTCTATTTGTGAAGATAAAGATTTTCCTGGTTTTGATGCTGATACCGCCACCAAAGCTACATGTTTGGTAAGTTCATCATCACCTTTTAAAAGACATCTAAACTGTCTAATTATATATTTTGTTCCTTTAATTTAAAACAAAAAATTCCACCTGACAACACTCAACACACACCTCGGCTTGAGGTATAAACGGTCATCGCAATACAATTTACCCAAATAGGAGTTGGGGTCGAATCCATAAAGAACAAAGTGATGCGATCAAAGTAGTGGAGGAACTAAACCTATTTGACAAAGCCAAACTAGGATAACGAGATGATGGAACGATATTAACAACTACAAACTACACTAGGAAAGCAAGTAAATGTGATCTATGGCCTTCTCGCAACCAAGGAAAGCAAGTTTTGAGCCTAGGATACAATTATTATAGCACGGGGTTTATATATTATGGCCGAGTCGTTCTAATGTAATCCCTAGAATCCTTCCGGCCTAGAAGGGATTTACCTCAATGGCGCTCATCAAAGCTATGGTTGAGCTTATAAAGCACTACCCATTACCCGAGGAAAGAAGACCTCTTCCGAGCATAACTTCTTTTACATGAGTTAGTCTATGAAATAGCCTATCAACCAAATCCTCGCTAGCTTCACTATTCTACACTAACTAATCTCTCCCGAGTCTTTAACTAGCAAAGTAGACGGGCAACTTAAGTGTCGCGAGCACAAAAGTCAAACAATCAAAACAATGGAAGCTAGATAATCAAAACCCAATAATATAAATTCCTAGTCATGACTCATTCATATATTCATGTCCAAAATCATATAAATTAATAACACAAATAGCCATGAAATATATTCACAAAATCAATTCTTCAATAACATCAACAACACCAAATATATTCAATACAAAGCATGAAAGTAAAAAAAGGAACTAAAGGTTAAGAATTTCTCAATGGTTTGCTCCAAATCTTCACTCTCTTGGTGTTCTTGTTGATGGATCCTTGCTCCAAGATTGGAAAAATGGCCAAAAGATAAGCCCTAGGTCATGCAAAGGGATGAATATATGTTCCCAATTAGGCTAATGTGAAATTACAAAACTGTCCAGTGCAGTCCTGACGCGCTTCTTTGCGATCGCGTTCTCCTTGGCGCTATCGCGCTTCATCTCTTTTTCCTTCTGCGCGATAGCATTCCACTTGGCGCTTTCACGCTGAATTATGCAGACTTCTTTCACGATCGTGATGAATGATTTTCCAGCCAGAAGCAGATACTTCACAGATTGCCTTGTTTTGACTTGTTTTTCATCTATTCATCACCACAACGTCAATATCCTGTAATATGCAACTAAAACATGATAAGTGCGCATGTTTAATCAATAATGCACAAAAAAAAGCTCAAGTAAATAGAAGGTAATGTGTGGCATTTTGCCCACACATCACACCCCCAAACTTAAACTATTGCTTGTCCTCAAGCAAAGCACACTTCAATAGAAACCAAGTTGCAATTCATCTATTCATGCTTAATAAAAGCCATATTAAGCCAAAACCCGTTTCAAGTTCAACAACTAATGACATTAGTAGGTGCCAACAATTAAGCCAAGCCATGTGAGTATAACTCTCATATATACAAAAACACCAAAGAGAGCAAACATGCCATGACACAAGAATTTCAAAGTTTGCCTCTTCGTCACAAGGGTTCACCTCTTTGCTTGCTCACCTCAATTGAAAAGTGAAACACAAATCCTCGACTCAACTTCACAAGTGCCCTCACCACTCAAGAGAATATCCCAACCATCAAAATGCAATGACAACAGAAATGGGATTAGTGATAGGAAGAATTCGCTCACTCTCTCAAAAGAAGTTCATCATTTACACTAGAGACCCATAAGCTTGCCCTTCGTGTACCTCTCCACTAATGTAGGAATGCTTGATCCGAAATTAATTAGGACTTTGTTAGGGTTGTAATGTAGGCTTTTGGTCAAAGGTGGGGTAAAATATGGGCAAATAGTGACTACACACCTCCTTGAGCACTACACCGTACAAAAGTTTAAGGCACACTTCATTTTTCTTGCACTTACACCTTACTAAATCGAGGATTATACACTAATCTTTCTCCTCTTTATTCATCAATTCTCTTTTTTTTTCTTCTTTTCCTTTCTTTTCTTTCAGTTCCTTCTTTTTGTTTCTTTTCTCTTCCCTTTTTTTTTTAAAAATTCAACTCACTTTTGTTGCTCTTTCTTTTCTTTTCTTTTCTTTTCTTTTGATTCTCATTAACTTCCACACTTTCACCATAACTCGTGCCACCCCCAAATTTAGGCTTTTGCTTAAGTTTCACGTCTTTCAATGTACTTAAGGACGTAGGGCCAAAAAGGGTTAGTGCTTTAAGCACTTAGAATTGGTCCGTGTTAATAATGTGGGTGCCAAAAGAAAGGATATTAAGCTCAAAGGGGTTGACTAAGAATATAATGCAAGGGTAGGCTTTTTAGATTACTGAGCGGGCCAAAGAAAACCTAAAATTATTTTTTAAGTCAAGCACCACCTAGGATTTCGCCTCGAAGCAAACTTAGGGCAAGTTCTATATCAAGATGCACACACATGAACACACCAAAACCTCACCACTCATGGCACAATTAAAGCAAGGAAGACGGGTATATTCAAGTCCCAGTCAAAGGCAATTAAGCATCTAAAGTTCACTCATAGCCTAATGAGAGCTAGTTAGTGACATAAGAGTCAAAAGTTGAACTTAAAGATCATAGCACAATTCACCAACTAAAGTTTCTATCCATTTTCCAAAACAAGCTCACATGACAAGGATTAAATAATGATGGAACCAAACATGCCAAAAGTTGCCAAGGAGCAAAAATCCACAACTAATCATCATTATTTACAACTAACTACTAAACTAGTACTAGAGATACCGGGTTCAACGTACAATTACTTCCTTGGAAAAGAACCATGGCAAAGAAAAACCAAGGAAGTTATTTTATACAACATGGTATTTACAATGAAAATGGTTGTTCGGACCCAAATGAGGCTTTCACACCCAAGTGGGATGCCTACGTATCACACAAAGGTGAATCAGATAAAAAGAAGCAACATCCCAAGCGTAGTTCATGGGAGTACCTTTTTTAGTTTTTAAAAAAAAATCTAACTAACTACTACTAAATATGAACAAGCTATTAATACAATACTCTAATAACTACTAATAGTAAATATGCACAAGCTATTAACACAATACTTATACTAATAGTAAGAAAATGATCATCCACAAAATTTTTCACAATTTTCTCAAAAACAAGGACAAGATGAGGGAGATATGTCATAAGCATCAAGTATACGAGCAATATCAATACTACACCCAGAACACAAATACACCCCCAAACTTAAATTATGCACTGTCCTCAGTGCAACTAACAATGTAATACAAAGGGTGTAAGGAACTCCCTGACTAGAAGATCACTCCTCATTGTAAGTGTTGGGGTAGCGAAGCTCATCCTCGGACTCCTCATCTGAGCTAGTGGAGCGACAGAGCGAATTCAGCTTACTCATCATCTTGTTGAGGAAGTTGTTTGTTCTCTTGCCGAAATTTTTCTGCTTCCTCTCCATTTTATCCAGCCTGACCTTAATCCGCTCTTGCTCAGCTGCTACTACCTCCAATGAAAACATGCTCGAAGGCCTGGAAGAATAACCCTCTCCATGTGGGCCTGAAGGAAGCCCTGCTACTAGCTGTCTAATGTGAGCGTCTACAGAAGAAATTTGAGAGGAAATGTACCTCATGTTAGACGCTCCAGATGCAAGTGGTGGAACTGGAGTGTATGAACTCCCTGGTGCAGCAGTAGTAGCAGGTGTGGAGAACTGCCCAAAAGTTGGGTCCTGAACGTCAATCTGGGAAGGCATCTCAACTTTTCGTTTCTTGCTCTGTGTTACCCCTCCCTGTCCTTTCTTCAGTAGTGGATAAATAGGATTTTCAGGACCCACACTTTTATCAGTATTGCGTATCTCCACTCCGGCATCCATGCATAGCCGGTGAATCAAGCTTGGGAAGAATAAGCTTTTTGTTCTCTCTAGCACCACCTCTTTAATATCCCCAACAATTATTTCACCAACATTGACCTTGAGCCCGTAAATCAGTGCTGCGATCAGGCGAGCCTTTTCATGAGAGAGATCACTCTCATTGCTCCAAGGCATCACCCTAGTGCACACAATGGATAACCAGATACGGGCCTCAGCTGTGAAGTCAGTAGATACAATCTTGTGTCCGAATGAGGACCAACCTGAGTGGTTACCCCCTTGAAGCATATCAACCATCCATTGCATACCTCCTTCTGAAGCACGAGCCTTGTATAAAGCATTGTCAACAGTATCAAGCTCATACACCGCATTGATAGCAGCTGCATCAAACCACACTAACTTGCCCCTCATAGTAGTCACCAACTCACCACTAAAATCTGTTCGAGTGGCATTTGCATGGCAAAACAACTCCATCCATTATTTTCAAGCCTTTGGAAGAAGTTGGGGAGTTTCTCTTCCACTTTATCCATATGGATCCCTCTTTCCCTAATGAAGCTCTTTTCAAGGTCCCTCTGGAATTTTTCATAGCAGGATCTGGATAAGAACCTTGTTCTATCATAAGCTACCTCTTCTCCTCCTGTTGAGTTCCGTTGGTTGTTTCCTTCGGCCATTGTAAGGAAAAAGTACCTACAAATATCAACATTGTTAAAAGACGTTTTGGGTACTTAATATATGCATTAATAAAGCTTAGGAGCCAAAGGTTGAAGCCAAAAAATTTCAGCAGTGGGCTGTGCAAGCTCACTGCTTCTGCCAGAAAAATGATCTCTTCGTGATCGCGCAATGACGAGCGCGATCGTGCTGGGTTGTCTAGGACCCTTGCGCGATCGCGAGGTAGTGACGCGATCATGAAGGACAGTCCTGGACAAAGCTTCGCGATCGCGAGGTTGTCTTCTCCAGCAGGAGGAGACAGACCTCGGCTACAACACCCAGAATTTTTCATGTTTTAAGCATCATTTTTACAGTGCACATCCACAATTAACATAAGAAAAACTTGAGTTTTGGCTTCAATTTTTCGGATCTAACACTAAGGTTTTTAGTTCAATTGAGCATTAACAACTAGTAACCTAACCCATCTTCTTCACAAACAAGTTGTCTATAAGGGTACATCAGACTTCCCCTATTGTCCATAAAAAGCCCCTGTTTTCTTATTCATACAACCACTAATGGAACCAAGCGAGGAGGATTACTTGCACATACTTTTAATCAAAATTGAAGATGGAAATTGGGAAACATACCTTGATAATGGAGATGGAATACTTGAGTGTGGAGTAGAGGATGCAATGAAGCACTTGGAATGCAAAAAATGGGGGAGGGGAATTTGAGAGGATGAGAGTTTTAGACAAAGTGGGTATTTGGCCTCTTAAAAATGCCTATATCTGCCTGATGCGTTAGTCTTCGCGATCGCACCTTGCTGAGAATTTGACCTACGCGATCGCGTGCAGCAGACGCGATCGTGCATGTTTGACTCACAGTGAAGTGCGATCGCGTGTCTGATGACGCGATCGTGTTGAACATTTTTTTGTCCAACTTCCAATGAGCAGAGTTTCAGTGAGGGGGTCCGCCCCAAACATTAGGCGCTCTGCCTACTGGGATGCAGAATGTCAAATTTCATTGGGCGGTCTGCCTCATCTCATTGGTTGGTCCGCCCTACACCCCTGTGCAATCCATTTTTTCATGTTTATGCCTTAGATCATGCATCCTAACAACTAACAAATGTGGAGTTAATGTGAGATGATCAAAAACAACAACAAAAAATAATCTAGCCTAACATGAAATCAATAAACAACTAAAATTTTAAAGAGATTTGGGTTGTCTCCCGACAAGCGCTTTATTTAACGTCTTGGCTAGATAGTACCATGATGCTTTTCTCTCCACTTGGTGAAGGTGAATTTTCTCCCCAACATGGCTTCATGCTCTTTCTCATGCTCTTTAGGTGGGGGTACACATTTCCGAGCTTGCAAAGCCGGATTCTTCATCTTACACTTCTTCGCCTTCAAGTGAGGGATGCCATTTTGCCTTCTTGGCGTGGCAAATTCAACAATGTACCCATTTTGCTCATCAATGCCAAAATCATCCGAAGGTGCTTGTTCTTCCACTTCTATTGCCTCATCCACACATAGAGTTGACAAAATGAAGTGAATGGGGTCCCAATTGTTTTAACAACAATGGAGCACCAAGCATGACATACTCCTCTTCAAATATGCTAGAGTCTTCGTTACAAAAGTTCTTTATTTCCGCTCTAGACTCTAACACAAATTTCTTGTTCACGGCATCATTACCAAATATCTTGAAGATATGATCACTTCCATGAGCTTCCATGATTTGACTTGTGTTCTCTTCTATAAATTCGCTCATTTCTAGCATATCATTCACTATTTCTTCATGTCGAGCCTTGGAGGCTTCAACCACTTCATGCACTAGAATGTTCAAGACACGAGCTTCACGATCAAATTGGTTCACTCTTTGTCCTAGTTCTTCTTTTTCATGTTCGAGATCCCAACCATCTACATTTAAGTCATGAAGGCATGCTTCATGGACTTTCCTTTTTCGAGCTTGATCTCGGAGCCAAGCTCGGCTCACAATTTCTTCTTCATCCCAATTGTGCTTTTCTTCAATAATTCTTTCTTCATATTCAAGCACATCTTCCATGGAGGATTCTTCTTTGAACTCAACCTCATCTTCCATATAAAACCTTTGTTGAAATTTGGCAACACCATTAGCTTGTTGATTATTGAAAGTGTCAACCAATTGGCTCAATTGAGTCTCCAAGTTGTGAATTGCTAAGCCATTTTGATGGATCGTTTCTTTCATCTCATTGAAGGCTTCGGCATTCTGACAATGGTGTTCAATTATCCGCTCCATCATATGTTCCAATATTTCATTTTCATTGCATTTATCTTGCAAAGTCGATAGATCCATCTCTTCTTGAAACTTCTCTTGGATGCCTTGCCATTCGGGTTCAAGCTCCATGTTCATGTTTGCATTAGCCCTATCAAACTCATAAAAATCATTATCATCATTACAAAAATCATTGGAAGAAGAACAAAGAATATTAGGACAACCGCCCCAATGGCCAATTTGACCCCCACACTCATGACATATGCCCCACTCAAAGGGTTGAGAAGGTGCACACAAATCGCCATCGGAAACAATTTGGCAATCTTGCATATAGTGAGGTCCGCCACAATAAGGACAAGGATCATTCATGTACGGATTTTCAATATGGGACCAATTTTGGTTCCATGATGCCATTTCAAGATAATTAGCACTAAGCTAAACTAACTAACTGACTAAAGCACGTAAACACTACACACAAACAAATATTTACAATTTACAAAGAACATTACTACTATTCACAATTTACACGATAACGGTTCACAAAGTTTGGAACTAAGCCAACTAGCTCAACTCCTCAAACAACTCTAATACGCCAATTGTTCCCTGGCAACGGCGCCAATTTTGACAACACTCAACACACACCTCGGCTTGAGGTATGAATGGTCATCGCAATACAATTTACCCAACTAGGAGTCGGGATCGAATCCACAAGGAACGAAGTGATGCGATCAAAGTAGTGGAGGAACTAAACCTATTTGACAAAGCCAAACTAGGATAACGAGGTGATGGAAAGATATTAACAACTACAAACTATACTAAGAAAGCAAGTAAATGTGATCTATGGCCTTCTCGCAACCAAGGAAAGCAAGTTTTGAGCCTAGGATACAATTATAGCATGGGGTTTATATATTATGGCTGAGTCGTTCTAATGTAATCCCTAGAATCCTTCCGGCCTAGAAGGGATTTACCTCAACGGCGCTCATCAAAGCCATGGTTGAGCTTATAAAGCACTATTCATTACCCGAGGAAAGAAGACCTCTTCCGAGCGTAACTTCTTTTAGATGAGTTAGTCTATGAAATTTCCTATTAACCCAAATCCTCGCTAGCTTCAATATTCTGCGCTAACTAATCTCTCCCGAGTCTTTAATTAGCAAAGTAGACAGGCAACTTAAGTGTCGCGAGCACAAAAGTCAAGCAATCAAAACAATGGAAGCTAGATAATCAAAACCCAATAATATAAATTCCTAGTCATGACTCATTCATATATTCATGTCCAAAATCATATAAATTAATAACACAAATAGCCATGAAATATATTCACAAAATCAATTCTTCAATAACATCAACAACACCAAATATATTCAATACAAAGCATGAAAGTAAAAAAAGGAACTAAAGGTTAAGAATTTCTCAATGGTTTGCTCCAAATCTTCACTCTCTTGGTGTTCTTGTTGATGGATCCTTGCTCCAAGATTGGAAAAATGGCCAAAAGATAAGCCCTAGGTCGTGCAAAGGGCTGAATATATGTTCCCAATTAGGCTAATGTGAAATTACAAAACTGTCCAGCGCAGTCCAGACGCGCTTCTTCGCGATTGCGCTCTCCTTGGCGCTATCGCGCTTTTTCTCTTTTTCCCTCTGCACGATCGCGTTGCACTTGGCGCTTTCGCGCTGAATTCTGCAGACTTCTTTCGCGATCGCGTGTTACTCTGCGCGATCGCGATGAATGATTTTCCAGCCAGAAGCAGAAACTTCACATATTGCCTTGTTTTGACTTGTTTTTCATCTATTCATCACCACAGCGTTAATATCCTGTAATATGCAACTAAAACATGATAAGTGCACATATTTAATCAATAATGCACAACAAAAGCTCAAGTAAATAGAAGGTAATGTGTGGGATTTTTCCCACACATCTCCGGATGCCCTCCATAAGGAGTGGTTTTAAATATTTTTCGCCCTAAGGAATGTTTTTGCAAAATGCTCTTATTTAGTCCGGAGTCAAGACTTCAAGGCAAAAAATTTGTATGTCTTGGCAATTGCTATACTTCAAGGGCAAGTGTTGTTTTGCCAATACTTCAAGTTATATGGCGAGAATGTAGGGAAGACTGGAAAAGGCAAGTCTTGGTAATTGCCAAGACTTATGATGAAGTGGGTCAAGTGTTTCCTTTTGCTAATACTTTCCATTCAAGTGTTGACAAATCGAGCAGGGGTCAAAGGCAAGTCTTGGCGATTTTCAAGACTTACGGCCAAGTGCGGCAAATAAGGGATAAGTGTTTAAAAGCAGAAAAATATAAAGGCAAGTCTTGGCCTCGACCTAAAAACTTGACAAGGGTATTTTCGTCCGAATTTTTTTTTATTTAACCTTAATGGCGGTATGTTTGCAAACCATCCCTTAGCGTGGGCAAAAATGCAAACCATTGCTTCACATATCATATTTTTTCAAATAAGCCAATTTAAAAAGGTCACATTAAGATAACGAGACAAATATTAGATTAGTAACTTAGAAAAGAAAGGTAAACTAATTCTGGCTGATGGTAGCTTGCTCATCAAAGCCATGGTTGAGCTTATAAAGCACTATTCATTACCCGAGGAAAGAAGACCTCTTCCGAGCGTAACTTCTTTTAGATGAGTTAGTCTATGAAATTTCCTATCAACCCAAATCCTCGCTAGCTTCAATATTCTGCGCTAACTAATCTCTCCCGAGTCTTTAATTAGCAAAGTAGACAGGCAACTTAAGTGTCGCGAGCACAAAAGTCAAGCAATCAAAACAATGGAAGCTAGATAATCAAAACCCAATAATATAAATTCCTAGTCATGACTCATTCATATATTCATGTCCAAAATCATATAAATTAATAACACAAATAGCCATGAAATATATTCACAAAATCAATTCTTCAATAACATCAACAACACCAAATATATTCAATACAAAGCATGAAAGTAAAAAAAGGAACTAAAGGTTAAGAATTTCTCAATGGTTTGCTCCAAATCTTCACTCTCTTGGTGTTCTTGTTGATGGATCCTTGCTCCAAGATTGGAAAAATGGCCAAAAGATAAGCCCTAGGTCGTGCAAAGGGCTGAATATATGTTCCCAATTAGGCTAATGTGAAATTACAAAACTGTCCAGCGCAGTCCAGACGCGCTTCTTCGCGATTGCGCTCTCCTTGGCGCTATCGCGCTTTTTCTCTTTTTCCCTCTGCACGATCGCGTTGCACTTGGCGCTTTCGCGCTGAATTCTGCAGACTTCTTTCGCGATCGCGTGTTACTCTGCGCGATCGCGATGAATGATTTTCCAGCCAGAAGCAGAAACTTCACATATTGCCTTGTTTTGACTTGTTTTTCATCTATTCATCACCACAGCGTTAATATCCTGTAATATGCAACTAAAACATGATAAGTGCACATATTTAATCAATAATGCACAACAAAAGCTCAAGTAAATAGAAGGTAATGTGTGGGATTTTTCCCACACATCTCCGGATGCCCTCCATAAGGAGTGGTTTTAAATATTTTTCGCCCTAAGGAATGTTTTTGCAAAATGCTCTTATTTAGTCCGGAGTCAAGACTTCAAGGCAAAAAATTTGTATGTCTTGGCAATTGCTATACTTCAAGGGCAAGTGTTGTTTTGCCAATACTTCAAGTTATATGGCGAGAATGTAGGGAAGACTGGAAAAGGCAAGTCTTGGTAATTGCCAAGACTTATGATGAAGTGGGTCAAGTGTTTCCTTTTGCTAATACTTTCCATTCAAGTGTTGACAAATCGAGCAGGGGTCAAAGGCAAGTCTTGGCGATTTTCAAGACTTACGGCCAAGTGCGGCAAATAAGGGATAAGTGTTTAAAAGCAGAAAAATATAAAGGCAAGTCTTGGCCTCGACCTAAAAACTTGACAAGGGTATTTTCGTCCGAATTTTTTTTTATTTAACCTTAATGGCGGTATGTTTGCAAACCATCCCTTAGCGTGGGCAAAAATGCAAACCATTGCTTCACATATCATATTTTTTCAAATAAGCCAATTTAAAAAGGTCACATTAAGATAACGAGACAAATATTAGATTAGTAACTTAGAAAAGAAAGGTAAACTAATTCTGGCTGATGGTAGCTTGCTCATCAAAGCCATGGTTGAGCTTATAAAGCACTATTCATTACCCGAGGAAAGAAGACCTCTTCCGAGCGTAACTTCTTTTAGATGAGTTAGTCTATGAAATTTCCTATCAACCCAAATCCTCGCTAGCTTCAATATTCTGCGCTAACTAATCTCTCCCGAGTCTTTAATTAGCAAAGTAGACAGGCAACTTAAGTGTCGCGAGCACAAAAGTCAAGCAATCAAAACAATGGAAGCTAGATAATCAAAACCCAATAATATAAATTCCTAGTCATGACTCATTCATATATTCATGTCCAAAATCATATAAATTAATAACACAAATAGCCATGAAATATATTCACAAAATCAATTCTTCAATAACATCAACAACACCAAATATATTCAATACAAAGCATGAAAGTAAAAAAAGGAACTAAAGGTTAAGAATTTCTCAATGGTTTGCTCCAAATCTTCACTCTCTTGGTGTTCTTGTTGATGGATCCTTGCTCCAAGATTGGAAAAATGGCCAAAAGATAAGCCCTAGGTCGTGCAAAGGGCTGAATATATGTTCCCAATTAGGCTAATGTGAAATTACAAAACTGTCCAGCGCAGTCCAGACGCGCTTCTTCGCGATTGCGCTCTCCTTGGCGCTATCGCGCTTTTTCTCTTTTTCCCTCTGCACGATCGCGTTGCACTTGGCGCTTTCGCGCTGAATTCTGCAGACTTCTTTCGCGATCGCGTGTTACTCTGCGCGATCGCGATGAATGATTTTCCAGCCAGAAGCAGAAACTTCACATATTGCCTTGTTTTGACTTGTTTTTCATCTATTCATCACCACAGCGTTAATATCCTGTAATATGCAACTAAAACATGATAAGTGCACATATTTAATCAATAATGCACAACAAAAGCTCAAGTAAATAGAAGGTAATGTGTGGGATTTTTCCCACACATCTCCGGATGCCCTCCATAAGGAGTGGTTTTAAATATTTTTCGCCCTAAGGAATGTTTTTGCAAAATGCTCTTATTTAGTCCGGAGTCAAGACTTCAAGGCAAAAAATTTGTATGTCTTGGCAATTGCTATACTTCAAGGGCAAGTGTTGTTTTGCCAATACTTCAAGTTATATGGCGAGAATGTAGGGAAGACTGGAAAAGGCAAGTCTTGGTAATTGCCAAGACTTATGATGAAGTGGGTCAAGTGTTTCCTTTTGCTAATACTTTCCATTCAAGTGTTGACAAATCGAGCAGGGGTCAAAGGCAAGTCTTGGCGATTTTCAAGACTTACGGCCAAGTGCGGCAAATAAGGGATAAGTGTTTAAAAGCAGAAAAATATAAAGGCAAGTCTTGGCCTCGACCTAAAAACTTGACAAGGGTATTTTCGTCCGAATTTTTTTTTATTTAACCTTAATGGCGGTATGTTTGCAAACCATCCCTTAGCGTGGGCAAAAATGCAAACCATTGCTTCACATATCATATTTTTTCAAATAAGCCAATTTAAAAAGGTCACATTAAGATAACGAGACAAATATTAGATTAGTAACTTAGAAAAGAAAGGTAAACTAATTCTGGCTGATGGTAGCTTGCTCATCAAAGCCATGGTTGAGCTTATAAAGCACTATTCATTACCCGAGGAAAGAAGACCTCTTCCGAGCGTAACTTCTTTTAGATGAGTTAGTCTATGAAATTTCCTATCAACCCAAATCCTCGCTAGCTTCAATATTCTGCGCTAACTAATCTCTCCCGAGTCTTTAATTAGCAAAGTAGACAGGCAACTTAAGTGTCGCGAGCACAAAAGTCAAGCAATCAAAACAATGGAAGCTAGATAATCAAAACCCAATAATATAAATTCCTAGTCATGACTCATTCATATATTCATGTCCAAAATCATATAAATTAATAACACAAATAGCCATGAAATATATTCACAAAATCAATTCTTCAATAACATCAACAACACCAAATATATTCAATACAAAGCATGAAAGTAAAAAAAGGAACTAAAGGTTAAGAATTTCTCAATGGTTTGCTCCAAATCTTCACTCTCTTGGTGTTCTTGTTGATGGATCCTTGCTCCAAGATTGGAAAAATGGCCAAAAGATAAGCCCTAGGTCGTGCAAAGGGCTGAATATATGTTCCCAATTAGGCTAATGTGAAATTACAAAACTGTCCAGCGCAGTCCAGACGCGCTTCTTCGCGATTGCGCTCTCCTTGGCGCTATCGCGCTTTTTCTCTTTTTCCCTCTGCACGATCGCGTTGCACTTGGCGCTTTCGCGCTGAATTCTGCAGACTTCTTTCGCGATCGCGTGTTACTCTGCGCGATCGCGATGAATGATTTTCCAGCCAGAAGCAGAAACTTCACATATTGCCTTGTTTTGACTTGTTTTTCATCTATTCATCACCACAGCGTTAATATCCTGTAATATGCAACTAAAACATGATAAGTGCACATATTTAATCAATAATGCACAACAAAAGCTCAAGTAAATAGAAGGTAATGTGTGGGATTTTTCCCACACATCTCCGGATGCCCTCCATAAGGAGTGGTTTTAAATATTTTTCGCCCTAAGGAATGTTTTTGCAAAATGCTCTTATTTAGTCCGGAGTCAAGACTTCAAGGCAAAAAATTTGTATGTCTTGGCAATTGCTATACTTCAAGGGCAAGTGTTGTTTTGCCAATACTTCAAGTTATATGGCGAGAATGTAGGGAAGACTGGAAAAGGCAAGTCTTGGTAATTGCCAAGACTTATGATGAAGTGGGTCAAGTGTTTCCTTTTGCTAATACTTTCCATTCAAGTGTTGACAAATCGAGCAGGGGTCAAAGGCAAGTCTTGGCGATTTTCAAGACTTACGGCCAAGTGCGGCAAATAAGGGATAAGTGTTTAAAAGCAGAAAAATATAAAGGCAAGTCTTGGCCTCGACCTAAAAACTTGACAAGGGTATTTTCGTCCGAATTTTTTTTTATTTAACCTTAATGGCGGTATGTTTGCAAACCATCCCTTAGCGTGGGCAAAAATGCAAACCATTGCTTCACATATCATATTTTTTCAAATAAGCCAATTTAAAAAGGTCACATTAAGATAACGAGACAAATATTAGATTAGTAACTTAGAAAAGAAAGGTAAACTAATTCTGGCTGATGGTAGCTTGCTCATCAAAGCCATGGTTGAGCTTATAAAGCACTATTCATTACCCGAGGAAAGAAGACCTCTTCCGAGCGTAACTTCTTTTAGATGAGTTAGTCTATGAAATTTCCTATCAACCCAAATCCTCGCTAGCTTCAATATTCTGCGCTAACTAATCTCTCCCGAGTCTTTAATTAGCAAAGTAGACAGGCAACTTAAGTGTCGCGAGCACAAAAGTCAAGCAATCAAAACAATGGAAGCTAGATAATCAAAACCCAATAATATAAATTCCTAGTCATGACTCATTCATATATTCATGTCCAAAATCATATAAATTAATAACACAAATAGCCATGAAATATATTCACAAAATCAATTCTTCAATAACATCAACAACACCAAATATATTCAATACAAAGCATGAAAGTAAAAAAAGGAACTAAAGGTTAAGAATTTCTCAATGGTTTGCTCCAAATCTTCACTCTCTTGGTGTTCTTGTTGATGGATCCTTGCTCCAAGATTGGAAAAATGGCCAAAAGATAAGCCCTAGGTCGTGCAAAGGGCTGAATATATGTTCCCAATTAGGCTAATGTGAAATTACAAAACTGTCCAGCGCAGTCCAGACGCGCTTCTTCGCGATTGCGCTCTCCTTGGCGCTATCGCGCTTTTTCTCTTTTTCCCTCTGCACGATCGCGTTGCACTTGGCGCTTTCGCGCTGAATTCTGCAGACTTCTTTCGCGATCGCGTGTTACTCTGCGCGATCGCGATGAATGATTTTCCAGCTAGAAGCAGAAACTTCACATATTGCCTTGTTTTGACTTGTTTTTCATCTATTCATCACCACAGCGTTAATATCCTGTAATATGCAACTAAAACATGATAAGTGCACATATTTAATCAATAATGCACAACAAAAGCTCAAGTAAATAGAAGGTAATGTGTGGGATTTTTCCCACACATCTCCGGATGCCCTCCATAAGGAGTGGTTTTAAATATTTTTCGCCCTAAGGAATGTTTTTGCAAAATGCTCTTATTTAGTCCGGAGTCAAGACTTCAAGGCAAAAAATTTGTATGTCTTGGCAATTGCTATACTTCAAGGGCAAGTGTTGTTTTGCCAATACTTCAAGTTATATGGCGAGAATGTAGGGAAGACTGGAAAAGGCAAGTCTTGGTAATTGCCAAGACTTATGATGAAGTGGGTCAAGTGTTTCCTTTTGCTAATACTTTCCATTCAAGTGTTGACAAATCGAGCAGGGGTCAAAGGCAAGTCTTGGCGATTTCCAAGACTTACGGCCAAGTGCGGCAAATAAGGGATAAGTGTTTAAAAGCAGAAAAATATAAAGGCAAGTCTTGGCCTCGACCTAAAAACTTGACAAGGGTATTTTCGTCCGAATTTTTTTTTATTTAACCTTAATGGCGGTATGTTTGCAAACCATCCCTTAGCGTGGGCAAAAATGCAAACTATTGCTTCACATATCATATTTTTGCAAATAAGCCAATTTAAAAAGGTCACATTAAGATAACGAGATAAATATTAGATTAGTAACTTAGAAAAGAAAGGTAAACTAATTCTGGCTGATGGTAGCTTGCTTATGTGGCTTTTTTTGGTGAGATTTGTATAGTTTTCCGGCCATATTGAGAACCATTCATAAGTTGAGCGATTCTGTAGTGGCAAAAAGTAGTTCAATACTGTAATACAATGACTTTTTCTGAAAAAATCTAATGATCATTTGGGAAATTAACTACGAGGATGGCCAGTAAATTCAAAAAATTTCACCGCTTGCCCTCCATAAAGAGTGGTTTTGCAAAATTGCCCGTGCTAAGGAATGTTTTAGATAAATGCCCTTATTTAGACCGGAGCCAAGACTTCAAGGTAAAAAAATTTTAAGTCTCTGCAATTGGCTATACTTCAAGGGCAAGTGTTGTTTTGCCAATACTTCAAGTTATATGGCGAGAATGCAGGGAAGACTAGAAGGGACAAGTCTTGGCAAGACTTACGACGAAGTGCGGCAAGTGTTGCTTTTTGCCAACACTTGTCGTTCAAGTGTTGGCAAATCGAGCAGGGATCAAAGGCAAATCTTTCCTTTTTCCAAGACTTACGGCCAAGTGCGCCAAGTATTTTCTTTTGCCAACACTTGAAGGGATAAGTGTTGAAAAGCTAAGAAATATAAAGGCAAGTCTTGGCTCGATCTAAAAAACTCGACATGGGTGTTTCCATCCGGATTTTTTTCATTAAAACCTTAACGGGGGCATTTATGCAAAAATCTGTTAGCGCGGGTAAAAAAGCAAACCATTGCATATGGTTTCATATTTTTGCAAATCAACCGCAGAAATTTTACCCATCTCATATGATAAGCGATAAGACTATTATACAATTGTATTTGAGAGATACGACTATTATGCAATTATAGTATACATAACTTGGGTTTGTTTTCATTCAGTGTAGTCTACAAGCGAATAACACTTCTATATATTCTGTGGAGCTGATTGCTGAAATTTGCTAATTTGAATTTGGTAGACTCTGCTGTCTGGGGCTATTGACACCACAATTGTAACTCTAACATGGACATTGTCTTTAATCCTCAATGACTACCAAGTATTGAAAAAGGCCCAAGATGAGCTAGACACATGCGTTGGAAAGAACAAATATATTCAAGAGCCTGATATCAAGGACTTGGTTTATCTTCAAGCTGCTGTTAAGGAATCATTACGGTTATATCCAGCTGGACCACTTATGTTACCCCACGAATCAATGGAAGATTGTGTTATTAGTGGCTATGATATACCAAAAGGCCTCGCTTGATAGTAAATGTGTGGAAGATTCATCATGATCCAAATATATGGTCAAATCCTCACGAATTTAAGCCAGAGAGGTTCTTGATGACAGACAAGGATGTTGATGTAAGAGGCAATCAGTTTGAGTTGATACCATTTGGCAGTGGAAGAAGAATGTGCCCTGGAATTTCAATGGGGCTTCAGCTTGTGACCTTTGTATTAGCTGTCTTGCTACATGGTTTTGAATTTAAGAGGCCTTCAGATGAACCAATTGATATGAGTGAGAGCTTTGGATTGACAGTTCTCAAATCTTCTCCACTAGAAGTTCTTCTTACTCCGCGCTTGGCTTCTACTCTATACGGATGAAATGCTCAAAAATATGAGTTTTTAAGTTGTATACATTGACAATATAATGAAATTTGTATTGGTGAAAAATATTTTCCAAACCATTTAGGCCAACCAAACAAAAGAAAATTGAAAAATATTTTTCAGAAAATATTTTCCACCATACCAAACATACTCTAGATGTACTATAAAGGAGTAGAGGCTTATGTAGACATGTGAAAGTATTTGCTCCTATATGTGTTAGGAAGTTTGTATTCTAGAGTTCTTGTTCTTATCTAAATCTGTCAGTCAAAATAAAGTGGAAATGAAGTGAATTTCAAGTGATTTTTATTTTTCTATTATTAGATTATTTTTCTGATCTGAGGTTGGTGAATTTTAACTTCCCCTACATTGCTATGCTTTTCGAATTTATAGCTAAGATTCAGTAAAAGCTTAAAAGGATGTAATCAAATATACTAGTTACATATTGATCTGGCTTGATTCTTAATTCTGAATATGCATTTAAAGAAGAATGGAAATGAGCCACTAGTCAACCAGGGAAAGGTGGCAGTGGTGGGAGACCGCCAGGGAATCCATTGGCATGGCAGTCATTCGTCTCTTAATTGACATGGGTTTCTTTGGTTTTAATGTTTAAAAAAACAAAAAATGAGATGAGGGTTTTTCTGGTAGGTTGACATCCATGTTGGCAAAAGAATAAATTTTTAATATTTTAAAATTATATCTTGCTCACCGTTGTTTTAGGGCATAAACTGAGCCATTTGAGACCTTACAAACAGAAAGGAAAATTGGCAATTTACAATAGTTAACAGGCAATTTTGACTTTTTTTCTGCAAATTTTAACTTCAGACCAAAAGGATCGAAATTACTTAACTTCGCTTGAGCTTTAAACCGATTAGGTAGCCAGCCTCTGCAAAAGTGCGCCATAAGTGACTAAAACTATATGGGGTGCTTGAAAGTGGCTATTTATGAACACTTGCAACTTCGGATAGATAACTTCAGTATTTATAAGTGAACTTTTAGGAATTTTTACATAAAAGTATAAGTTTTAGAAGTTATTTATAAAAAATTGTAATATTTTAAAAAAATTGCCCATTATAGAAGAAATGAAAAGTTAATTATAAAACATAGCAAAAATATAGCAAAGTCTTATATTTTTCCTCCTATTTCCTCCAATATCACTTTTCCTCCTCCCACTTTCCCTAATTTTGCTTTTTTCCTCCCACTATTTCCCCCAATTTCACTTTTAATCCTTCCATTTTCCCCAATTTCACTGTATTTAACTATTTCTACATCGTTTCAGCACTGTATCAGATGTGTTAGTTTGCGGTAATTTTGGTTTATTTGATGTTTTGCTTTTCTCATATGTAAATTCATGTCTCAGATTTACTATGATGCATATTTATACAAATTAGTAAAATTGTATGTTGTTTTTTTTCAATAAAAATGATGAAATTGTTCAGAAACAGTAGAAAAAACACACGAATAAAATGAAACGATGCAGAAATAGTTAGATAGAGTTAGGCCTGGGCATAGAGCTGAGCCAGCTCGGAACTCGGCTCGGCTCGATTGCCTTTAGCTCGGCTCGGCTCGGCTCATTTTGAAAAGAGGCTCGGCTCGGGCTCGGCTCGGTTTTATTCAAAGTTTGGCTCGGTTCGGCTCGGCTCGGTCAAAGCTCGGTCAAGCTCGGCTCGGTCAAAGCTCGGCTCGACAGAGCTGGCTCGGCTCGGCTCGGTTAACTTGATTTATTATGTAATTTTCTCTTTAAAATATAACTTTCATTCATTAGTCTCAATTACTAATTTGAAGTCTACTTAATATTTAATATAATTAACAATTGATAAACTTGTACTCTTATCCTTATTTATTTGACATAAGCAAATTTATTTTCTCATAATGTAAAGGTTAAGCCTACTAAATAGCTGATACTAAAAATCAAATGCAATTCATATTTTTAATTTAACCATTTAATTATTAACATGGTAAAATTATAACCATAATATTGAATTTCTCACCAAAAATAAAATATATATTAATAGGATCTAAAATAATCATAGAAAAAAATGTGTATTAAATTAATCACACAAGCTTAAAAAAGTCATGAAAATATTTACTAACGCAATATTGTTGGTGAAAGAAAATCTCCAATTATAATAGTACAATAAATAATAAATTAGAAAGATCCTCTACTTCAAGTGTATCTTCTATTGTTTCCAGTGCAAATAATGATCCTCTAGCACAAATTATTAGTAATAAAAAGAGAGCTGCTGCTTCAAGTGATATGGCTATAAATACAGAATTAAATTTATTTTTAAACAGTGAACAAGTGTATGATGCAGAAAAAATGTGTATTAAATTAATCACACAAGCTTAAAAAAGTCATGAAAATATTTACTAACGCAATATTGTTGGTGAAAGAAAATCTCCAATTATAATAGTACAATAAATAATAAATTAGAAAGATCCTCTACTTCAAGTGTATCTTCTATTGTTTCCAGTGCAAATAATGATCCTCTAGCACAAATTATTAGTAATAAAAAGAGAGCTGCTGCTTCAAGTGATATGGCTATAAATACAGAATTAAATTTATTTTTAAACAGTGAACAAGTGTATGATGCAGACAATTTTGATATTTTGGACTGGTGGAAAAATTGGCAAAAATCATATCCAATTTTGTCTACCATGGCCCGAGATTTGTTAACTCCTCCGGTGTCTACTGTAGCATCGGAATCTGCTTTTTCTGCATGTCGAAGAGTATTAGGAGACACAAGACACTCAATGACAGCAACTTCAATAGAAATGTGTGTAGTTTTAAAAGATTGGCTAGATGCTGAAACAAGAAGTCAAAACCTGGTGTTCGATGTTGATTTTGTTTCCAGTGATGAAGAATCTTTGTCTAGCTTAGAAGCTTAGAGTATAAAATTGTTATTATTTTATTTCTTATGATGTATCAAAGTTTTAAGCAAAGACTTTAGAATAAAACTGTTTTTAACTACTTATCATATTTTTAACATCATCTCTAAAACTGTTTTTTTTAATGATTATGATGAAAAAAAATAAATATTATTTTTTATATTATTAAGTATGAGGACACAAAAGAAAAAGAGTCAGCTCGGGCTCGGCTCGGGCTCGGCTCGGGCTCGGTCAAACTCTAGCAAAGCTCGGTTGAGCTCGGCTCGAGCTCGGCTCGAGCTCGGCTCGGCTCGGTATAGTTTAAAGCTCGGTTCGGCTCGGCTCAGGCTCGGCTCGACTCGGTAACATAGTAAGCTCGGTTGGGCTCGGCTCGGGCTCGGCTCGCTCGCTCGATGCCCAGGCCTAGATAGAGTGCTGAAACAACTTGAAACAGCGTAGATACAGTTTATACAGAGCAAAAATAGTGAAGATATAGCGCTGAAATGATGCAAAAACAGTTTGAAACAACGCAGATACAGTGCTGAAACAATGCAGAAATAACGCAGATATAGTATTGAAACGATGCAGAAACAGTTTGAAACATCAGAAATACAGTGCTGAAATGATGCAGAAACACTTTGAAACAATAAAGATACAGTGCTAAAATTATACAGAAACAGTGCTGAAACAATGAAGAAACTAAAGTTACAAACATGGATAAACTTTACCTAATAATCAGCATTTCTAGCTTATACCAAGTGCATATTCATATATATATATTTGGTAATTACTTGTTTATAATCTCCTAAATTTTAAACTGAAAAGAGAAACTGAGAATTACCGCAGGATAAACAAGTAACACCAGTAAATCGGGTCAGCTTCAGCTATAGTGATAAGCCGCGAGTAAATTTGATATTTAGCTTGAAACAGGAGCACCCAGTTACCCAATTAGTACCTCTGGATATGTGTAGCACCCAGTTACCGCAAAGATCACTTTCGCTGATTTAGATTTGGTAATTCTCCCATTTTACTATTATATTACTTTGTTTTCTTATATTTTTGTGATAATTGTTGTGAGATTTCGGTATTTTGAGAAGAGGAAATGGAGAGCTCTGCATCGTCTCTGTCAGATCATCTCTAACTCAATAGCCTATGTGGGGATGGGGGTGATGACGCTAGGGTAGAGGTGATGGCGCTGGGATGGGGGTGATAGCACTGGGGTGGTGGAGGTAGGGGTGGGGGTGATGGGAGGAAGAGAGAGTAAGTGAGAGATGTAATTTGGGGAAATGAAAGTGAAATGGGTTGATTATTGAGAAATATGTTAGGACAAATAATGTTATGTCTTGTAATTTGGGAAATGTTGCTATTTGTTTTGTAATATAAGAGTGTAGATTTGTATATGTGTAAAAAATCCAATTTTTTAGGTACTGTCTTTTCATATTTATAAAGCAGATTTTATCATCATTACTATAAAAAAAATATTTATAGGCAGCTACATAAATTTTAGTTTATATTTGATTTGCACAATTACACCAAGAAAATAACTAATTAGTTGTTCGTGTTGTAATACAAGTAGTGAAAATATAGCAAAAATAATGAAGAATACACAAGTATACGTGGTCGATAAGTAATAAAGTAGTGAATTGAATATCGTTCATACGAGGACTATTGTTAACGACAGTATTCTAGAAAATAATTTCCTACAAACAATTAATCTTTTTCAATAAAGGTTGTGCTTCTCTACGAACTAAAGAAAATAATAAATAAAAAAAATAAGTGAAGTCATGTATTCGAAAGCAGATTGTGAGTTGTTATCAATAAGAGAGAGACACGGTCCAAAATTAGAGTGACAAACAATGCAGTTAGTTTTCCAGTTGATTCTACTTCTTGATTTCCTAGAAAGCTAACTAACAGGTCTAATATATTCATGAAAATCAGTCGATTCTTCAAGACTCTATGCAAATTACTCTAACACCTATATTTCTATGGGATTAGATCTAACAAGCGCACATTAACGAACTTTATATTAGCTAAGCAAGGCGAGTAGTTATATGTCTATCCGTATCTGCAAATCGATTCCTGATTCCCAGGTTCACAATCAAGCCCTATTTCTTCTTATGTGCGTTCATAAATTCTCTCTTTCAAGTTCAACTTATGAACTGTAAATAGCTAGTGTTCAATTATCGGGTCCTAGTAACCAAATAATTTAGCGTAAGAAAGAATAAACAATCAGTAGCGGTAAATCAATAGGTAGAAATTACTTTCAAACATCAACCTTCATGTAATTGCACTAACTCTAGAACGATATATTTAGCTATATTCATGATAACAAAATAAGAATCCATGAAAAGAAAAGTGAAATAGGGTACACTATTAAAAACAGGTTAAAAATCGAGGGACAAAAATCGAGTGAGTCCGTCGGTATTGAGGCTATACCCACGGACAACCTCGGACAACTAGACGTGGGTAAACTGCTCCTTAGTATTTAGAAACCCACGGACACCATGGGCAATTAGCAGTAGTGTCCCTCGGTCATCCGCTCCTTGGTATTTAGAAATCCACGGACACCATGGGCAATTACTAGTAGTGTCCCTCGGTCGTCCGTGGGTTAAATACTCGCAAACAATTACCAAGCAAAATTAAAAAAAGCGAGAGACACAATCGCATTAATAAATTTAACTAATTTAATATTCATAGAACTAGATTATTTTTTAAATTTTAATAGCAAATATTCATATTAATAACGACAGACACCCTATGTTATTATAATAGAAAATATATAATTTTCTTGACATCACCAGCAGTGTCCGTGGGTAATGGGAGGGTATTTTAGATTTAAAAAATTATATTTTCTTAATAAACCGTTTGTGTTCCTCAGTTTAGTGAAAAAATGGAAAAATAAAGATTGAATATACCAACGGACACTGCGTATTGTGCGTCGGTTTGTTGAACAATATTTACCATGCAGTGTTTGCTTATTGCAGCACCCCTGCCAAATATTCAAGAAAACCAACAAAAGCAGCAATCCATTTACATAAAATACCAATACATACTACAACCAAATCGCAAATAACTGAGCTATTAAGTCATATTCCACATCCAACTAACTAATATCCAACTATTCTAAACATTCAATCATAACTATCCAACTATAATAATAAGATATCAAAATATCTACAACTAACTTGAAGATCAAGTATTTCAAAAGTTATACAAAATAAAGTTAAATAGTACAACCATCCATTCCCTCAGATTCATGAGAGTGGGTAAGAACCCAAAATATTTACAACTAACTTAAAGATCAAGTATGTTCAAAAGTTGTACAAAATGAAGTTAGATAATACAACCATCTTTTCACTACCATTAGCTCAATCTTCATCAGATTCATCATAGTACAACCATTCTTTCACTACCATTAGCTCAATCTCCATCAGATTCATCAGAGTGGGGAAGAACATTTCTTACGAAATGTTTCATTTGTGATTTGAGAGCTGCCATGTCATCATCTAGACCCGATCTGCTTCCCTAGCAACCCGATCTGCCTCCCTTGCCATAGCTGCTGCTTGAAGTTCTTCATTAAGCCTAGCTATCTTCTGTTGCATATTCTCCAATGTGTCTCTATCAAGCACATCGGCATCTGAAGAAGTACTTATCCCACGCAAACCAAAATCGAGTCGATGAAATGATTGCTCTGAGCTTAGGCCGTATGCTCTCTCCCCTTGTGCACACCGCCACACACCTCCAACCATATTCCTATTTCTTCTTCATCAGATGGTTTGTACGGCTCACCCTGTTCATTGCAGCCTTTATTCTGGATAAAATCCTCCATTCTTCGAGTATACGCTTCCTACAATAAAATGATACCGTTAGTGACAATTAAGACTTCTCTACACATATAGACTTCCAGCCGTCCAATCAGATATGTTGGAGATAAATACTCAATCCATTTCAAAGCTATAAAACTTATCATTTATGCTAAATAGATAAGTTGCAGACATAAGCAAATTGTAAGAACTTTAACTGTACATAACGAACTTGAATACTATACCCAAATTTTCTAATTTTAGTATTAATAAATGTAGGCATTTGACTGTGCATAAAGAACTTGTATACAGTACATACATATTACATGTATAAACAATACATATAATTTGAACTGATCAAAGAATAAATGCATCACCGAGTTGAGTTGTCAATTAATTGGCAAACTGGAGAGAACATGAAATTCTTAAAAGAGTCAGAAGTATTTCCATCTAAGGAAATAAAAATTTTACCAACAAATTTATAGGATGTCCTCTCATCTTTATAGTTCATAACTTTTACTACTATTCAATGTTATTTCAATTGATTATATTTTTCCAAAATGGCAACCTACTACTGCATTAATTTGGTTTCATTATATAAAACCTCGAGTCATTTTATATTTTATCCTACATTCAAGTAATAATAATTGTTCACTAAAATAGTCATGCAATGTATCACAAAGATAAAATATGATTTTAACAATTTAGAAACTATACCAACCTAAGTTGAAATAATGTGGTTAGGTAGAATAGCACCAAAGACCATCCCATCTCTTGGTTGGTGACATTTTCTCTAGTTATTTAATCAATTTAACATGTATTGAAATTAAATTTAGGCGAAGTTCACATAAAGTTGATATCTGAATCAGACTCAATCAAAGTGATAGGTTAAATCCTAAAAATACTTTCAATTGCCTTCACATTTATTATTGTGTCATGATACAAGGAACATCAATATAAGGAGTTACTTTCTATCAATAAAAATGAATGGTAGGATTACTTGTGCATAATTCTTCTTATGTATTAATATTCTTTTCACTTTTGTGCTACATGATTATGAAAATGAAATTAAAGCTGCAGCATAGTTTATTTATGATGCCTAAGGTATAAGTACTTTCCTTCAGTTGGACAGAGTTTCAGTTATGCATACAACCATGTAAATACTCTACTCTCCTAAGTAAAACTAATCCACTTTATGAAATAAAAATTGGAATGAAGATTTTATACATATATTTACATTAACCACCTATTATTTTAGATGATTTGTGGATGCATGCGGTCGTACTCTCTCTCTCTCTCTCTCTCTCTCTCTCTCTCTATATATATATATATATATATATATATATATATATATATATATATATATATATATATATATATATATATACCAATATATTTTAATTTACTATAGAGAGATGTTAGATGCTCTATCTCTAGGTCATCACAGTATCCCTGGTGATCTTCAACTATTTGTTTTCAATAAACAGAAGCAGATTTGATTGTTTTATGTGATTCTTTTTAAGGTTTTATAAATCAAAACTCCATACGGTCCTTATGAATGTATAGGATGTCAAACATTCTGCATTTAGAAGTATATTTCGAGCATTAGGAGTGTCCAGTTCTCAAGTCGGACATAGATCCTCCATTGCATTTTATATCTAAACTTACACAATATGTTTCCTTAATATAGTGGATTTCTTCACGAACTACAAGTAATTCCGTTAATTTAAGTTCCCCAACAAGGTTAACCAGATTCAGCCCTCTGTTATTGATTTCCATGAAATTTACTACTCTTCATTCAGTACTTACACAACCCTAACAAGTATCATGCTTTCCATAACCATCTCTCATCAAGTATAAAATAAAACCTGAACAAAGAAAAGAAACAAAAGATTTTAGTACTTACATGGGTAATACCCGCCCCGAGCCTCACCCCAAATTGGTGCACCCTCGCCCTCTTTGGGCTTTCTTTTCTTAGTATGAGTCTCTTAGAATAACACACCAAAAGGCAGCTTTCCACCATGCTTCACCTCCTGCAAATGATAGAAAAATTAAATCAAGAAAAGCTAGAAAAATAACATATTAATCTTGATTTATGATGAATTACCAGCTCCTTCTTCCAAGCACATTGTGGCTCCCCCCCCCCCCCCCCCAGTACAAGGAGCCACCCTTTTCGGATGCTCGAGCTTTCCTTTCTTGGACACTTTTCTCCAGATATTCAGGGGATTGCCAATACTTGAGTAATACCTTATATGCTTTATCCCCAACCCAATTAGGCTTCTTTTTCAACCTCCGAGCAGCAGAAAACATTTGAGACAGCCTGGCAGTTGCTTTCTTCTCAAAATTTTTTGCAATTTGTTTATTATACCCGGGCAACCAAACACATTTTATTCGATGATATAAACTTAAGTTGACATATATAATAGTTGAGTAATAAAAATGTAGTTGTACCTTGAACTCTTTGAACATGGTCTGTCTAAGGTCATATGGAAAATCACTCCATGTGGAATAGGGCAAGTCGTAAAGGTGCTGAATCGCTTTTGTAACTTCATTAGTAGCCTGAGGATCAAACCTAAAATACATAATAGTCGACATGAAACAAAGACAATTGAAGAAAAAATATAATAAAAGCATTACATATAGTTAAAGATAAACCTTACCCGATCCCTGCAGGTATGATAGTAATCCTATCACGGATCTCTCTATCTGTGCCTGGAACCATGATGGGAGGATTCCTCCCCCTCCACTCGCAGGACGGGGAGGCTCGAGATCAGACTCAGAGCTACTACTGTCACGAAGGTGATGTCCTGAAATATTAGGGGATACTTGTGGAGACGGCATCGCTGATGGAGATGGACGCGATGAAGATGGAGATGGCAAAGCAATGGTAGATATTGACTTACGAGATTTCCTAATATGATAACTAGGAGAAGATGATGGATGCAAACCAGGTGGAGGCCTATATAGATTACCATAACCATAGCCAGGTGGAGGCCTATATAGATTACCATAACCATAGCCAGGTGGAGGTATCAAGCTATCACTCTGTGATGGCATAGAGGAAAAGACACGGACAGACGGGGGTATCCCGGGAGCATACTGTGGAGACATAGTAGTGTGGCCAGATGATGGAAATTTTTGATGTTGCGGATGGAATACATGTGTAGCAATAGGCGGAGATGGAGTGAGTGTATCATCGCTAACTACACAATTCTTCACCTTTTTTTTCTTGTTACCCTGACATCGACGTCTATCATTATTGCCTGATGTCATCTGTAAAAACAAAAAAGTAAATAAAAGATTAGAATTAAAGTGACCTAAACACTTTATTAAGTTTCAATATCTTCAGAAAGATTAGAATCTTACATAAAGCTATACAGATAGCTAGCATTCTCTAAACATTTTTCTGTATCTAGTTGTGAAACTTTTTCTTCTATCTAGTGGGTGAAGGAAAAACTTGCAAAAACTTACAAAACTAATTTCAAGTTTAAGAGAGCAGAGTTGTTTTAAAGATGAAATTTATGCAAATTTTCCTTTACCCCCTGTTACATTTAGCAAATTGGAGAAAGAAGACCCCTCAGGCCAATTAACCATGAAGAGGAGTATCTCATATCAACTGGAATCTATACAAAGTGCAAGCGATTCACACAATAGTATAAATTCTGATATACAACATACTTACTACATCCAAGTACAAATGTTTGGCAGATACCTACCGAAATTCTTTTCCATGTTTGGTTGTTGTTTATTAACAAACTTTCAAGCGTAATTGGAAAGAACAAAAAATTAGCCGCCAAATTCCCATTACAAATAAACAGATTTAACTAACAAAATAATTAAACTCAAATACAGAATATGACATGAAGGAAGAGGCACTAAAATAGAGATATTTGGAAGAAACCACCATAAGCAAAAGTCAAAAACAACATGGGGCAATGAAAAAGACAGAACCAGTGAAATAAAATTTTTAGCAAGAGGAGTAGATGAAATTGAGCAAACCTTTTGGAAATACAAAAGAACTAAAAAATGTCACCTCAATTTGGCTCTTAAGGTATCTGATGACCCAATAGCTTCTAAAATATCACCTCAATAGCATAATATCACCTGCATAATAGAAATGATTAATTATAAAAAATAGCTATATAAAAAAGACATAAAAAAGTAATAAAATTGTTAAAAACATAATAACCAACATGTCAATCCTCTCCCACTTGATTCTCCCTCATATTCTAATTCTTCTTCATCGCTTGTTTCTTCTTCATCAATTGATTCTTCCTCAGTTGATTCTTCCTCATCAATTGATTCTTCTTCATCAAATGATTCTTTCTCCTCGTTTGGCAGGGATGTTACCTCATCATAATCAATTTCTTCTAATATGCATTCAGGATGCTCCAATTCATTTTCTAATTCATCGTCCACGGTATGGTGAACACTTGATATGTCGTTTTGGTAAGCAACCTCTAATATATTTTCAACTTCAACCCTACCAACTGGCTTTGTTTTGATAACCGCCCACCATTCAGACTTGTCCTCGCGCAACGGATAAGGAGCATAATATACTTGCCTAGCATTTTGTGCAATAATAAATGGATCATATCTTCCATACTCCCTCGTGTGTCGAACTTCAACAAGCTGGTTGTACTGTGGGTGTACTCTTGTACCTCTATTGGGTGTTGGATCAAACCACTTACACCGAAAAAGTATCAACTTTTTGTCGGGCAAACCAGGATACTCCAGTTCTAAAATCTCCTGGACCACTCCATAATAATCAATATCCCCATCCTGGTTTCCATCACCACCCTTAACCCACACACCACTGTTATTGCTTTTCTTGCCTGTAAACTTCTTCGGTGTGAAACTTGTAACCATTCACATAGTATTTAGATAATGATTTGACTTGAGTGAGCGGACCCCAGGATATATCTTTCAAGAATTGATCGGTGATACAATTGTTTGGATTATACACCTATATATTGTAAATATTAAATCAATGTGCTAACAAATATAAGTAATTAGTAATATGACAAATTTGGATACTTATTATAAGTTGATACTTACATACTCTCTAAACCACGTATCAAACTTCTCATAAACAGCATCGCTGCCAAACAAACTAACAAACCAAACAAACTCACAAACCAACTGACCAAAATATTTAAGACATTCATTAGTTACATTCAGGCTTACTAACGGATTACGCATACAAGTTAGGAATATAATTCGACACTTACTTAAGAAACGGTTGAACTTCCGGACAATTTAGCAACAGATGCGTTTTAGCGGACTTCCTCTCCATGTCACTCAGGTTCCTGTTGGTACCCATTTTAGGACCTCGACCTGGCTGATTGAAGATGGACAATGGTGGGGCCAAAGGATTGCTCTTACTTTCATCATTGTGCTGATTTGGCCTATTTCTCAAACATGGCACATGATCCTCGAAGTAATACGAACAAAAGTGAGCAGTTTCCTTAGCTAAATATGCTTCACAGATAGATCCCTCTATCCTGTTTCTCTGCTTTACAAACCGTTTCAATTTGCCAATAATCCTGCATAATATATTATTAACATATATAGTGCTACAAATTTAAATAATTGTATTGTACAATAGGAACTTGCCTCTCGAAGGGATATATCCATCTATATTGAACTGGCCCTCTAAGTCGTGCCTCATGTACAAGGTGAACTGGAAGATGTTCCATCACATCAAAGTAACCACATGGAAAAAAAATTCTCTTGCTTAGTTGTGGTTACATGGATGTTCTGTTCCATCAAAGCTAAATTTTCTTCCCGCAATGTGTTTGAGCACAACTCTTTAAAGAACAAACTCATCTCGGTGATGGGCTTCCATATTCTTTCAGGCAAGCCACTAAATGCGATAGGAAGTGAAGTTTCCATGAAAATGTGGCAATCATGGCTTTTCATACCTACTAACTTTCCTTCTTTAAGGTCAGCACGCTTCCCTAAGTTTGATGCATAACCCTCGGGCATCATCAAATTCTTAATCCACTCACAAATTTGCCGTTTCTGTTCTGGTTTGAATGTGAAGCTAGCCTTTGGCTTATCTACCTTATTATTGGGTTTTGGTTTCAGGTGTAACTGAGGCCACCTGCAATATTCTTGTAAGTCCAACCTAGCCTTTCCATTATCTTTTGTCTTGCCCTTTACATCCATCACTGTGTTAAATTAATTATCAAAATAATTCTTCTCAATATGCATAGGATCAAGATTATTCTTCCAATAAGGTAACTCCCAGAAGATGCTCTGTTTAGTCCAATTATGTTCAACGCCATATCCAGGACACCTAGAGGGTGGAGTTTCTGTTACCTTAGGCAAGTCCAAGTCTCGAACCCTCTCCCAAATTTCCTCTCCCATCAGCACAGGAGGTGGCGAATCAAGTTCAATTTTGTTCTTTCTGAATGCATTTTTCATACCCCTAAACTCATGATCCATCAGTAAGAACCGACGGTGACAATCAAACCATGTATTTTTGTGCCCATTTTTTAAAGTGAATGCTTTTTATGTTCCATACAATAAGGACAGACTAACTTTCCACAAGTCATCCACCCATATAACATCCCATATGCAGGAAAATCATTGATAGTCCACATCAAAGAAGCACGCAAGTTAAAGTTTTGCTTAGTAGATATATCATATGCCAAAACACTTCATTCCACAAAATCTTTAACTAATCAATCAAAGGTTGCAAATATACATCAATTAAACTTTTTGGATTTTTTGGACCCGGTATAATGCAAGTTAGGAAAATATACGGACTTGTCATACACATCTCAGGCAGGGGATTATACGGTGTAACAAAGACTGGCCAACATGAATATGGTATTGCCGAGTTAGAAAATGGTGTGAATCCATCGGCACACAAACCTAACCTAATGTTTCTTGGTTCATTAGCAAAATCTAGATAGGTTCTATCAAAATGCTTCCATGCTTCCCCATCCGAGGGATGACACATAACACCGGGCGGTCTTCTTTTTTCATAGTGCCATTTCATATGAGGAGCAGAACTCATTGATGCGTACAACCTCTTTAACCTAGGTATAAGAGGCAGATAATGCATATACTTAAATGGAATCTTCTTACCACTAGAAGACTGTTTAAAGCGAGGTTGTTCACACAATTTGCAATACTCTAAGTTCGCATCATCTTTATAGTATAACATGCAACCAGTTTTACAACAATCAATCTTCATCGATGAGAGTCCTAACTTGGAAACCAATTTTTTTGCCCTATAATAATCATGAGGTAAGTTGATATCAGGGTCAACTAGTTCACTCATAAGCCTAATCATAGAATCCATACCCACTTGAGACACATTACAATCTGATTTGATACTTAGTAATCTAACTGCAACAGACAACTCGAAGTGCTTAGAGCCTTCACATAATGGACGGCTAGCAGCCTCTAGTTGGTCATAGAAACATTGTGCCTCTTCATTAGGCGCTTGTTCAATATCTTGTTCTGATTCAAACCCCGAGTTCATCCCAAAAGCATCCCTAACCATTTCATGTAATCTAGAACCTTGAAAACTATTATTATCCACTGAATGACTACTTTCACCAACAAAATAATTGGAGCATCCCATGTTACGATTACTACCCTCGATCTCTCCATGACTAGTCCACACATAATAATTGCTTATAAACCCCCTACGATAAAGATGATTAACAACTATCTCCGGTGTCACAAGATTTTTACACTTTGCAATTCACACAAGGACATCTAACCATCCCTTCTCTTTCAAATAAAGGAAGAGACATTGCTTGTACAATAAATCCATCGACACCTTGTACAAATTCCTCCCTTAATCCCCCACGATTAGGATAGTTTTTATTATACATCCATCTACGATGTTCAAGTTCCATCTACACATAGCATAAAAAAGTAAATAAAAGATTAGCATATCACTTTATTTTGATATAATCTAGATATTGCATGTTTAATAAATCTAAATGCTGCATGTTAACTTCCATTTCACCTTTAAACTATCTCAACTTGGCTCTGAGGAATGATGTACCCAATAGCTTCTAACTGGACTGAATGATGTCACCTCAGTCTGCAAAAATGAATGAGAAGATAAAATATTAAAAACCCTGAAACAAATTATTCCATGTCCTCTTTAACGGAAAGAAATTATAAAGTGAAAAACTTGAAGGATTAAAGGAGAAGGATGTAAACAGTAAAGAGAAAAGCCAAAGAACAAACTAATATGTGATGTTAACGTGGTGTTAATTTAAACTATTACATATTCTAAGTTTTGAACTTATGAAAATAGGAAACGTAAATGAAGCAGCCCATTAAGTAGGTAGATATTAAATAAGCCACTAACATTACATTTCTAGTTCATTACTGTGATAAAAAAACTTTTTTGAGGAAGGTAACAATTAGTAATACTGTGATAAACTGCATATGCATAAATTAGAATCAAGATGAACCAATAGATGAAAGAAAGATGTGCATAATTAAATAAAGAAAGAAAGCTTACTGTCCATAGATGTATGCTTTAGTTGAGACAATCTATATGAATGAGCCCTCAATGGAAATTCTTTAGCGGTAGGACGAACCCAATCCCTTGGGGAAGCGTTTTCTTTATTCGCGGACAAGGGAACCTGCATAAACAAAAATTGTAGTACTGTAAAACTTTCAAGTGTTCTATTTGTTACTGCAAAAATATTTATATATATGAATGAGAAGATAAAATTTTAAAAGCGCTGAAATTCCTTTTATATCCTCTTTAATGGATAAAGAAACTATAAACTGAAAATGTACATAAAGAACTTTAAATGTACATAAAGAACTTGTATACTGTATCCACATTTTCTAATTTAGTAGTGATAAATGTAGACATTTGATTGTACATGAAGAACTTGTGATAACAATGTAATGCACACTTCATTAGACCAGCCTACCTCTTTACTTATTTATGATTTAATTGACTTTGTAAATCAAAATCATACATTACCTTTTCTTTTAGAATACATTTATAAAAACACATAGGAGAAGGTGGATGACAAGATCATGTTCTACACGAACGGATGGAAAATGTAAAGGAGACACAGGAAGCAAGTTCTCAAGAAATGGAGCTTTATGTTGATGTCTTAGAGCTTAAGTTGCCATGGAGCTTATGTTGATGGTTTTAGGCTTAAGAGACTTTATTTTACTTGTAAATTTGTAGTTCATCTTAGAAGTGTTATATTTTGAGTTATGTAGAAATTTCTTTCAAGCTTATTTAATGTGATGCATAAACAAGTATTCTGATGAAAATGAGAGCATAAGAATATGATTACCTCCGTCTCTATTGTAACTTTCTCAAGAGCTTACTTAACCCTTATTTTTCAATGACACATCATGGTACTTGTCATAATTGTATCAATTATATAATTCTAGTCAGTTATCCAGAACAAAATCAAACTTAGTTCTCTTGCTTACAAAAATAATTAAAAAAAAAAAAGAAACTTAGTTTCACTTTGTTATAGAAAATTACAAAAAAAAAAATTATACCCAGTTGGCTGAAGTAACGCTAACGTAAATAGTTTTAGCTTTACAGTTGCTCAATAACTATAACTCATAATATAAGAAAAGAAGTTAAGTTTTACTATCTAATAATATTTTTGCACATTGTACCCTACCCTTACCTTTTAAGGAGCCAATCCTATATTCTATGCACATTATTGGCCAAATAGTTCAGTACATTATCAAACACAACTATAGCTTACATTTCTTGACCAATGCCCTTCCCTTTACACTAAATACCATTTAGGATCATTTCCATTATTTCTTTTGACGTTAAATGAGCAGTTATTAATATTGTTTCATGGCTGGTGATATTAACTCTTTCATCTACTGTACACTCAAAATCAGTAACACATTTCATCTAACAATTAAATATTGGCAGTAAGTACAGTTCAACTATCGACTAAGGCATTTTGCCAAAGACATAGAATACATTCAGAAAGATAAAGAGTAATAACAATAATAAAAAAGCCGCAATCACAAAGTAACGTAATTTTTTTCATATGATGCAATCATTGTAACGAATATTGAGACTCTTTTTATTATATGATGCAGTCTCTTCTTAAACTATAGTCATCAAGAACGGAATAGTCATAAGTGCATGTATATGAGGTTTAGTGAATAAACGAAGGCATAGAAAAAAAAAGGAATCGCTGCGTCAATCACTATCACAATTGAAGGAGCGAGTAAAAGAAAAACCGCGACATAAGTAAATACGACAAATTCTTATAATTCACTCAGTATTTGAGAAGTTCTTATATATAAAAAGAACTTCTTTCAATGGAACTCCTTTTAAAGCAGGGAATAGATATTATTTTGTGATTATTCCACACTTAAGAGGAAACTAAACTAGGTAATAAATCAATAAGTATTGTTAATTACCAAACCAAAGTCCCCCCTTTTCTCAAAATTAGGGCAAATGCATGAGAAATTTATATGAAAAAACCTTAGAAAGTTGAAATGGACACATAAAAAAGATAAATTAAGGTGCTTAAAGGCATTTACTGCAGAGATATTCATGCAATTTCGAAGAACAAGAATTTAAATTGAAATTCAACAAATTATATATATGCCGTAAAGATCAATACCTGAAGTACGATGGAGAAAAGAGCCTTCTTACATCTTTTCAAACAACTTTCAAAGTAAAATGTGGCTTAACTGTTGAACAAAAACCAAAAGCGAAAAATTAAAACATGTTTACCTTTTTATTAGGGAAAAAAGCCTAACAAAATATAAAATAACAACAATGTACTTAGCGGATGGGCTGACAGTAAGCGGCGGACGTCGACGAGGGGCTAACAGAGAGTGAGAGACGATGGGGAGGCGCAGCCGTGAAAGGATGTACTGTGGATGGAAAATACACAGAAAGAAGAGAGAGGGGTGAGAAATGGTAAAAAAAAAAAACCCTACTAATAAGTGTAACTATTGTATTTTAAAAATTTGAGAAATTAAGCTCATGGTGTCCGTTGGTGTATTAAAAAAAATATGATTTGACCTATATCATTGACTAACATAGCCACAGACTCAAGCGGTTTAACAAAATAATATAAATTTAATTTTAAAAAAAAATTATAAATAATAAAATTATTTAATTTTAATTTTATCAAAGTATCGACGGCCACTACCGTTTTGTTAGTCTCACTAAAATATATCAATAGTGTCTCTTGAAAAAAAATTTCGCACATTGTATAAAATTATTCCCTCTAAAATATACCAATGGTGTCCCTTGGTTTATGAAAGTAAAAAATAAAAAAATTGAAAATTATATATTACCATAAGTGCCGTTGGTTTTGCTCTCGGTAAAAAACAACCCAGAGTGTCCCTTGGTTATTTTCCCTCGATTTTCACCCTGCTTTTAGTAGTGGTAATAGATTATGGAAAAGAATTAAACTCATGGTTCAAGTTTTGGGAACCCAAGATTTGCTCCAAAATCTGACTTGCTACCCTGGATGACGAAATTATAAATTATTTATAATGTTTACAAAGTGCTAGAATAAGTTAGACCAAAGCCTAAACTAATTTGGAGAAGCTCACGTCGGACAATCGAGGCTATAGCTGAAGCATCGCTTTAGAAAACACTTTAAGAAAATTCGAAGTAATGGACGAAGTAAAGCCAAAAGCTTCAGGTATGCTGGAAGCTATTTGGCATGTAGGGTTTCAAAGAACTCTCCGCCCCAAGAAGGCACCTTCCTCACTCGAAGCTATATGAGAATCGTGCTTTAAAAAAAAAAGCTTCGATACACTTTTCTAGATTTTTATCGATTCTTGAATTTAAGCTCCAACTTTGTCTGTTCTTTCCTCATTTGCACCCGTTCACTATCTAGAAGCACAAAGACGATAAGTGAGTGGAAAGATCATATTTATACCACAAAAGGAACAAGTTAAGCACTAAAATATAAGGAAATATAGGCGTATAACGCCAAATATCACCACCCCATACTTGAACCTTTGCTCGCCCGAGCAACCATCACAAATGACAACTTCAACTTTCCAACACAACAACGACACCCAATACCTATGATTATGCTTGATGCCGACCATTAGACAAGAGCATAAATATATAGCAAGTGACCCAATACCTCGATGCAGTGTGTTTTTGTTGATTGCAATCAAATTGTAAAGTGGAAGTGGACAATTCTATTTGTATGCAAGAAAACTATGGCTAGAGTGTGACTCCTATGCATTATGCAAGAACTTCATTGCGTCCATGGATGTCTCCAACAACAGATTATTTAATTGCAACACCAATTAATGAGGGAATAAGAACTCCCATGAGAAGTCGAGCATGGAATCTAGCCTTCTAGCTAATTGTACTTTTTATTCTTTCTTTTTTTCGCAATGAATATGATACTTTGCGTGAAAATAGATGCTAGTACATGAGAAGATATATGAAATCTGATTAGTTTTTCTGAAGTACACACTAAATATATATCCCTACATTTTGGAATGTGAAAGCTTATAGATGTCCATATTTCTAAGTTCGATAGTAAGTAATGTTGTTGTATCTTTTGTCTTTTTGAGTTTTCTATGCATTAATATAACGATTTATTGGTGGAACAAAAAATAAACTACCTAAAATGGGTTAAGTTAAAGGGGTCAAGGATTAGGGGCGCAGACTTAGCTTGGTCCATGCATTTCATAAATGGGTCAGCCCAACCTGTTCATGTTTTGAACAGGACAAGCCAGTCCAAGCCAAACTGGTTAGGATCAGCGCAAGAACATCCATAGCTTTGATCGACTATTATGGTAATTGGTAACTAAGGATGTGTTAGTATGACGGAAAACATACCAAGGAAGCTGGGGCAGGGTCAATGTTAGGGAGTTAAATTTGAACATACATGAGACCCCTAATGAGTCCCCCAGTCCTTTTATTGTTCCTAGTTTTGCTCTAAACATAAATAACTTTCCCTGTAATTTTCTTAAATTTTCATAGTAAAGACAGAAATGGATCTTCAATTTCCAATTGTTCTTCCGTAGTGACTTAACAACTTGACAATTACGGTACTTGAGTTCTTTATTTGTTTTCCTGAAATAGAACTAAGCAAAGCAAGTTTAGAAGAAGAAAGAATGCCTAATTGAAGATACATGTTACAGTTGCATTTGTACAGCCCACGAAACCATGCAGTAGCAAATATAATAGCGATAATAGAACTTTTCTGTTAATGTTTCATGGTAATATAACTAACTATAGACACATGACTTACAAATTAAAAGACAATCTGTGAAACTACAACTTCAAAAAATGAGAACATTTTCTCACGTACAAATGCCCTTTTACACGCGACGAGCCATGTCATGAAGTTGTGTCTAAGGGGCACAAAATTAGTGAGTTCATGTGTCTAGTAGGGACTAATTTTAGTTTAGGTGTCTAAATGGAAAAAAGTGACAAGTTCAAGTGGCCGGTTGTATATTTTGCCTTAGTATTAACACTAAGTTTGCACAAGAAAGCTCAGCAATTTGAAAAAAAAAAAAAAAAAAAAAAAACTATAAAAGGTATTTGACCCTAAGAAGTGAACTCTCTCCCAATTCTAACTTGATAAATCAAAGACTTTTGCACTAATCCTTTGAACTCTCTTGAAAATCAAGATTCTTTTTCATGGATCAATCAAGAAAAAACAAATCAAAAAGGTCAGACAACACTGATGATAAGAAGAAGATGCAGATGAATGTCTATGTTCATGCAGCATCACAATCAAACCAGTTGCATGCACAATAAAAAAAAAATTATGATGATAAGGAGTCGATGAATAAACATGTTCAAGGGGACAACAGATCACCAAAGAATTAATGAATGCAGACATTCAAGAACGAAAAACTTAATATTCTTCTTCAAATGATCAGCCAAGCGAAAATAATTCTAATGATAAGAAGAAAGAGCTGCTGATTATACATGTTCATGCAACACAAAAATTACATCAACTGAAAAAGAGAACTAGAAGAATTATAAGTTGGAGATTCATCCATTGATAATGATTCCAACTTCGAAAACGAATGCATGAGCGGCTTAGATAAAGCCATTAAAGCTTTCACTTTAGGCCTCCTAAGTGTTAGAGGCCCAGAAAATTTTACTGTTACTTATATTTATTTATTTATATAATACGATTTTTATGTGAACAAAATGTTGGTCATTTATTTTAATACACTATATTGGTTTTTATTTTCAAAAATATTATCGATATATATGAGTGTAATTTAGAGTTCAATGAAAATTTTGATTTTTTTTTAAAAAGGAAAACAAAATTAAAAACCCTTTGAAAGAATATTTACCATTTTACTAATATCATAACCATATAATCAATTGCGTGAATCAACTGATGTGTATTTACAACAACAACAATATACCAGAGTCATCCTAAACGTGGAAACGGGAGAAGGTGAGATGTATTGAGACCATGTCTATTTATCCATTAAGAATATTTTAAAAAGATAATTAAAAATATTACTTTATAAACTTGCATTTCAAAATAATTAGAAAATAAACTTTGAACACACACACACACACTGATGCGGGGTAAATCATGCCAAGACACTTTCCAACGAGTGCCAAGCTTGAAGGATGCAAAGGACTAGAAGTCAAGAGCTTTGGGAGTGATTTGAAGAAGCATCAAGACCATCCACGCTTGGACGCTCCACCCAAGAGCCTAGGAGTTCCGCCTGTCACACCTTGGAGCCAGGCGCTCCGTCCAAGCATTGGGCACTCCGCCTGAAGAAGCTACTGCCCAAATTCAAATCAAGCTGAGGCACTCCGCCTGTTCCCCTAGGCGCTCCGCCTGCCTGTGCTTCCATCCGAGATTTTTGCTTAGTCTTTTACTAAAATGGCCCTGCGTGGCTTAGCTACTATTACCCAACTTGTGGGGGTATTTTAGTCACTACTTAGGCTTGAGGGGAACTCTATAAATACCTCAAAGCCCCTTTTATTTCATTTAGCTAACTTTGAATATTGAAAACAAAAACTTGAGAGATGATTTCTCTTTGAATGTATGAACCTTTTTTTTTTTTTTTTTGGATTGAATCAATTAGTGGATCTAGTTGAATTTCATTCCAAACCCGACCGGACTATTTGCAAGACCTGGATGCGTCTTGAGGACTGTTCAATTAGTATAGGCTATTCTTGACCCGATTCGAGGGTGTTACGAGACCCGTTCCACGTGGCTACCTTGAAAGGAGTTCAACACTCGTCTTACTCCTATCCTTTTATTTTCGCTTTCATTTTTAATTCGTATCAGTTTGGTATCAGAGCAAGGCTCAGAACTTATCTCTACAAACCCTCGATCCTTGTTCATCGTACCTACGTTAGTTTCTAGTTTAGATTCTTGTTGTTGGTATTTGAAAAAGAAGAAAATATAAAAAAATAAAAAAAGTTGAAAAATACAAAAAAATTGCTAGAACTTCGTGATTATGATGACTCATTCGATGATATGTATTGGGGATTGTTCCTTGATGATTACCCGTTGATTTGGTACCATATTTATATGTTTTGGAGTTGTGAAATGAAAATTGAAGATTTAAATCTCAAATTTTGAAACCCTAGCTTGAAGGGCTTTGGATCTTGATTGTGATCTTTTTATTGGGTGTTTGATGTTAAAAATTATTGGGGTTTGTTGAGATTAGTGTAATACAGCTTTGGGTACCTTTGATTTTGAGAAAACAAGGTGAAATCATCGAAAAAATTGGGTGAAAATTGATAAAACATGTTGTTGGAAAAAGCTGAAGAACACGCCAGGTGCTCCGCCTACATTCTAGGCGCTCCTCCTAAAATAGCTATTGGTCCATTTTTTAGGCACTCCGCCTGAATCAGGCGCTCGCCCAAGGCTACTCCGCCTGAGCCTCAGGCGCTCCGCCTGACCCTGTAGCTTGGTTTTGGATATATTTCTTCTAGGTTTTTGTGTTTCTTTTGATTGCATTGCATCCGGCTAGTACTATTACAGTAACATTCCTAGTTGATTAGCACTAGTTAATTGAGCCTTTAAGATAATCATGCTTAGTGGAGAGTAGAACTCAAAGAAGACTCGTAGAACCATTTATTTTAAGTCCGCACTTAAAGAGTCTAGCATCCATCGAGTCCCATTGATTCCACTCGTCCTGAAGAGTGCTTGTCTTGTGGATTGTTTGGTTGTTGATTAGGAACGTGGTTCAACTACGTGATACCTTTGGTTCAAGCTTGAGTGATAAATCCTCCACTAAACGAGTGTACCGAGTGACATTCAAGTGAGAGGTGTGTGTGTGAGGTTATTTCACTAACCGTTTGCTTGTTTTGTAGGTACCATGGCCGGTGAAGGTGATGATTCCATTAAGAGTGCCTTGGCTACTATAATGACCAAGTTGGAAGACATGAGCTTAAGACTTGAAAGTCTTGAAAGAAGGACCCCGAGTGTCCAACTTGAAGCCGGTGAAAGGCACAAGTGAAGGCTCAACCATAAAACCCAAACCATTTGCCGATATGGTTCAGCAACAAAAGCTAAAGGATGATCTTGCTCGAAGGGAGCGTGTGTTAGGCATGGCTCAACAAGTGGGCATTCCCCACAACTTGGGCAATCCCCAAGGAGATGTTCCACTCCCTAGACCCCATAGGCATGTTGCACCCTTTGAGCAAGTTGAGGAAGCTCAAGAAGGGGAGGAACCCGGAAATGATGATGATGACTATGAAGCTCCCTATCCGAATAGGAGAGCTATGAATGGAGGAGGGGGAATGAATAGGGGTAGAGGTCGAGGGCCACCCATGGGGTATGATGGAGGGAATTTGAGAAAGGGATATGATGGTGATAGTAACTACTTTGGAGACCAACTGGAGCCTTACCAAGGGGGTCGTGATAATAACAATCTCAATAGTGTGAAGATTACTATCCCAAGCTTCAAGGGGAGTAGTGATCCGGATGAGTATCTTGAGTTGGAAGATGTCAATGGAAAGAGTGTTTGATACGAATGACATGGCCGAAGAGAAGAAAGCCAAATATGTTATATCTTCCTTTGAATCCTTTGCTTCCACTTTGTGGGAATCGATCAAGAGATCAAGAAGAACAAATGCTTTGCCCATGAACCTTACTTGGGGTAAATTGAAGCATGTGATGGATGAAAAATATGTGACTCCTAAGTATCGACACGAACAACTCAAATGGCTTTATGAGTTGAAGCAAGGCAACAAGACGGTTGAAGAGTAATACAATGAGTTTGAGCAAATCCATATGACCTTAGACATGGATGCGGAGGAAGATGAGCAAGCCGTCATCCGATTAAAAAATGGCTTGAACCGAGAGATAGCCTCTCAATTGAGGTTTCAAAGGTATGCTTCTCCTTCTGAACTATTTGAGGCCGTGGTTGATGCCGAGAAGTGGCTCACAGAAGAGAAGTCCAACCGCTACAAGAGTACTACTCCTACTCCTGGGAGTAGACAAAAGGAATAGAAGACTTCAAACACAAGTGGTGCAAGTGCAAGTCGAGATGTAAAGAAGACTTATGAGAAGCCAACACCAAATATGAGAGGTAACTCTAAAACTCCATTGAATACTCCTACTTCTTCTTCTACTCAATGTTATAAGTGTAAAGGGTATGTCCACTTTGCTAGAGATTGTCCCACCCATAAATTCATGATTGTGATGGAAGATGGGTTAGTTTGTGAACAAGATAGTGAGCCCGAGAATGAGGAAGCTGCTTGTGAAGAGGTTATAGAGGAAGGAGATGATCCTAACCTGTTCTTAGTGGTTAGGAGGAGCGTGAATACTATATTCTTTGAGGAGGAGAAAGAAAATATGCAAAAAGAGAATCTTTCATGCTATATGTCGTGTGATGGGGCAAGTGTGCTCAATGGTTATTGATTCGGGAAGTTGTGCTAACATAGTGAGTCAAACATTGATTTTCCAATTGAAATTGCCCACTCTAAAACATCCAAGCCCATACCATTTATAATGGTTGAGTGAGTGTGGAGAGTTAAAAGTGTTGAAACAAGTGTTGATAGAGTTCAACATTGGTAACTATAGAGAAAAAATCATGTTTGATGTGGTCCCGATGCAAGCTTGCCACCTTTTATTTGGGAGACAATGGCAATATGATAGGTGTGTGGTACATGATGGCCGAACCAACTCTTATAGGCATAACAAAGCTTGAACTGTCTTTCCGCACTTAGGCGCACAACGTGCCATCGGTCAAGCAAGATGGAAAGAAATATGTGCTAAAGCCTTCGATACCAAGGCAAAGAGAAGACTACAAACGTATGAGAGAGTTGAAAGAAGCGGCTAAAGCCAAGTCACTAATGGTACTTGAGTCCAAAGCCAACAATCTTATTGTCATGCCGTTGCGAGTTGAAAGTGAAAGTCACTCTACTCCAAGAGAGGACAATTTGAGTCTCATTCCATTGTGCTTGAACATGAGAGAAAAAATAAAGAGAGGAGTGAGGGAGTGACCGGTGACAATCCTAGAGAGGAAAAAGGAGAGGATGTTAAGAGTGATGCGAGAGCATTGTCACCACAAACTACACTTGACCTTGAGGGAAAAATAAGAGAAAGAAGAGGTGAGGAAAGAAAAATTGAGAGTGGGAGCCCCTATTGTTCTAACTATTCTTCATCTTCTACTTTTTCTTGTGATAGCTCTTATGTAGGTATCTTTGAAGAAAAGCCATTGGAACCTCCACTATGTGCTTTGAAGGAAAGGAAAGAGGAGGAAAATATTCAATGTGAGCTTCATGAAGGAGGAGTGGGACAAGACACTTCAAGTGAAGTGAGTGCTCAAGGAAGTAGCTCAAGTGTAAGTGTTTCTTCACCTTCTCATGAGCCTACTAGTTACTTGTCTTACAATGACTCATTACTAGTTGGTGTTTGTGATGCATCTAGTGAATATGCCACTAGTTAAAGGTCTAGTAGTTAACTTGTGTGTACTCGTGTATCACTAGTTGAGAGAGATGCTAAGCCATATCATGATGTGAGCCCATTGTTCAATGAACCTCTCTCTAGTGTAGATGTGATAGTTGACTTCGATGGTGACCTTTGCTATGACACACCACCAGTTTTTGACAAAGGGGGAAGAAGAGGTAGTTGATCATACCCTTGTTGATATGCTTCTCTTTTTTGGACCTACGCATTATGATAAGGATGGTAGTGACCTTGAGAAGTCCAAATTGTATGAGTTGGACAACGTTGTCTATGATGACTTCTCAAGTGTGGGTGATGAACCTAGTATTGATACCTTGCCTTTGGTTGATCATGAAATCGAGATGCACGCTTTTACTAATCCATTGTTTGAAGGTATCTTCATTTGTGGTAGTGAATTGTATCGGACTAGGGTTGGTAGTAAGGTAGAACCTCCATAGTGTGAAGGATTTCACTCCTAGGCAACTCATTATTTGAGACCTTGAGTGAGGTGAATGACTTTTCGAGTGACCCTATTTTTGGTTGTTGGGGTTATGATGAAGAAGAAGCCATTATCAACACGTTCCTTGAGAATTTGCCTTATGACAAGTGTTGCTTAGGTGATGAACTTGGAGGTGAAAAGGAAACTCTAGGTTTGAGTAAGTATGCTCTCAAGAAGGGGAGTGGGGGTAATTGATGTTAGTTGTAGGTTGGGCTATTTGACTTACCCCATCCCAGATGTTGACCACACTTTGAGGACGAGTTGGAGTGATAATCGTGAGCTTAAGGTTCAAAGGAATTTTGATAGCTTGATCTTACATTTCCCATGTTCCCATGACCTATTTTCTCATTCTTGTGTTGAGTGCATGTTTTCATTAAACAAAGTACTTGTTGTTCTCCTTGGAGACTTGATCATTGTTATTGCTATTGATGCTTGGTTATACCATAAGAGTGTGTTTTCCACACTATTTGCACTAACCTTCTTTCATAGTAGGAGGTTTTGTGTTTGCTTGTCGTTGTTTGTAGGTCCTAAGTCCGTGCTAAGGCAAGGAAGAACTCAAAAGAAGCCTACGTCAAAGTGACATCAAGAAGGAAAAAAGAGGAGAGCATTGGGCACCCCGAGGAGATGATGATGCCATGGAGAAGAACGCCTTGATTTCGAGGACAAAATCTCTTCAAGAAGGGGAGGATGATGCGGGGTAAATCGAGCCAAGACACTTTCCAACGAGTGCCAAGCTTGAAGGATGCAAAGGACTAGAAGTCAAGAGCTTTGGGAGTGATTGAAGAAGCATCAAGAACATCCAGGCTTAGGTGTTCCGCCCAAGAGCCTAGGAGGTCCGCCCAAGAGCCTAGGAGGTCCGCCTGTGACACCTTGAACCCAGGCGCTTTGCCTAAAGAAGCTACTGCCCAAATTCAAATCAAGCTGAGGCGCACCGCCTGTTTCCCTAGGCGTTTCGCCTGCATGTGCTTCCATCCGAGATTTTTGTTTAGTCTTTTACTAAAATGGCCATGCGTGGGGTGTTTTAGTCACTACTTAGGCTTGAGGGAAACTCTATAAATACCTCAAAGCCCCTTTCATTTTATTTAGCTAACTTTGAATATTGAAAACAAAAACTTGAGAGATGATTTCTCTTTGAATGTATGAACTTTTTTTTTTTTGCTTGAATCAATTAGTGGATCTAGTTGAATCTCATTCCAAACCCGACCAGACTATTTGCAAGACCCGGGAGCGTCTTTAGGACTGTTCGAATTGTATAGACTATTCTTGATTCGATTCGAGGGTATTACGAGACCCGTTCCTCGTGGCTACCTTGAAGGGAGTTCAAGACTCGTCTTGCTCCTATCCTTTTATTTTCGCTTCCATTTTTAATCCGTATCACACACACACACATTTATATATATACTAATACTAGTCTCTCAGTACGTGCGTTGCACGTGTATACCAAGTTGTGTAGTCACTATCTACGAAAAGAAAACCTCCAGATATTTTGTGTATGAAGACACGGCTTTTCTTTTCTATATAGTTATCTCAAGGAATAAAAATTCAAGGCTGCTCTTACAAACTTCTACCGAATGAACGCATTTCTTTAGTTTCATACTTTTCAAATCCTAGAGAAAAGCTTTTTTGATTGTCCATAATTTTCACATCTTTGTGCACATACTTTTCATCGACAATTTTAAAAGTCAAGAAGAACAATTATTGTCACGACTCAAATTCAAGCCGTAGAGATAGAATCCAATTTCATTCTCAATTCAAAATATTCCTCCAAAAACATGATTTTTGACTTGGTTTTCATCAGAAAATTATTTATTTTGATTCCGATTTCTACACAATTTGTCATGTTGTATGGAAAAAATAAAGAAAATTTTCAAAAATAGGCAGCCCACTACCCAAAATTATAAACAGGAGGTCATATTATTTTTCATGCATAGCACCAATCCGTAAAATTATAAAATTTAGCACTCCATAAAAAAACACCCTAGCCACCAAATCTCCCACCTCCGCAGCCACTAAGTCGTCGGCAGATACCCTTCCCCGCCAGTGGTATCGTTACTTTATTTTACTTATGTTGTTTATTGCGTTTCAATCATTGTTTTGGACAAATTTATACACACAAATCTTCCTCCCCTCCCCCCTCTCCCCCCCCCCCCCCCCAAAAAATTATACATGAATATACATAGATAAATACGTAGCAATGAGAGAAATACAAAAATATACACAAAAAAGTAAAAATTCATATAAACATCCTTAATATACAGATTTATTCACTCGCATATACATACTTATACAAATTTATACAATTTTATACATGTGTATAAATTTATTTGTATAAAATTGTATAAACTTGCGGCAGACTGCTATCTCGGGAAAATGGTGACAGCTCGGGTAAAATTCAAAAATATGAGTTATTTTTGGTAATTTTCGTCTTTTGCTTGTCCTTTAGTGTAATTATCTCAAAACATAATTTCCACTATCTTCTAAGCGTCAAAGAAAACCACAATCTTGTAGGACATAGTTTCTTTATTTAGAATAACTTAATAAGAATCTACAGCAAATGACTTAGCCTTCACCATATTTTTAAACGTCATATTTGCACCATTACAAAACAAAATATAAATTTATGTTTGCCTTGGCTTGGGAAATTGCCTCAAAGTGCAGTTAGATATTGGTTGCGATATATCAGTTCTTCTTTTTCTTAATTAGCTGCTGCAAATAGTAAACCTTAATTTTATTGGAGTAGCTTTTCATGGATAATATATTTATTGTGTAGTTTAAAAGTAACTCTTTTAGCATGTCATTTCTCAAGCATTGAACAAAAAATTCGACTTGCATCTATATAAGCCTCTTCCGCGCGCAGATGGTTGCTTGAGAAGAATACACATACTTCATCACACAGAAACGAAATTATTCTATGTGTCAATTTTCATTAACGTGTCGTAAAAAGATATGAAATGATTGATGCGTCGACGAAACAAAAATTTCAAATGAAAACATATCGGATGAATGACTAAAGGAGAATAATACCAAAACATGTACCCATTTCTTAATTTTATCATGTTTGAAGAAAATTAAACATGTGGGAGTGGGAGTGGGAGTGGGCAAACCTGAAAAGAACATTAAAACTGAGGGAGTTGAAGAGGGACTGAGGGAGCGTTTGAAACAGTGAACAGAGAAGAAAAAAGTGAGGCGAAACAGCCATTAGAGTGGAATCAAAACTGCTTTCATCATACAAACGATATAAACCGATATACCAAAACAGATTCCAACACTCATGAAAATTACCCAAAGGTCAAGTGTTTGCTGCCTTTAACAACAATCTTATTGCAATTTTATGAAAATCAACTTTACAATATGTCAATAAAACTTCTCGACAAAATTTTAGTGACCCGCCTTAATTTATCAAGCAAGAACTCAAAGCAATCGCAGCACACACACGGTAAAAGATATGATTGAGAACTAAACCAAAAGCAAAGGCTAAAATAGAAGCACATAAAGCCAAATATAGAGAAGCACTTATTGAACTTATATTTTTGATTTATGACAAATAAAGTTTTTCAGTTGCTAAGTGCTTTGTGTGTGTGAACTGCAGGATCTCCTTAGCACACAATCCATGGAAAATACGAAGTCAGCTAAGGAAAGGATTCGCCGGTCATGCTCAAAACAGTTGTATATGGAAGGCCATCCCTTGAGTTAAGGAATTGATTCCCTTCGGCTCAACCCTATTCTTGGAAGGTATTTATACATCTCGGAGAATCAAAACTCTTGGGTCCAAATCTCTCAGAATCTCGCCACTAAGGATAGCATCCCTTGATCTACGCAATCTGTGATTCTCCATCCCATGATCTACGCAATCTGTGATTCTCCTCTTGATGCAGCCCAAATTGCATCGACACTTACACTTGGTGTGGAACGACACCATGGATGATATGAGCTCGGGGGATGACTTGAAGACAATGCATTGGAGCTCAATCAAAGTGGAAGCAGGGCTGGAAACAGTGCAGGAAACAGGGGGGCAAAACAGAGCAAAACAGGGGAGCACCTTCAGAGCTCACTGCCTGACGAAGAAGATATGTTCTTCGCGATCGCGTGCAGACCTGCGCCTTCGCGCCATGTTCCACGCGATCGCGTGCTTCAGTGTTCCAGTGTCATCGCGATCGCTATTCCTTTCACGCGATCGCGAAGACCAGCGGAGTGCCAGCGGACCAGAATCTAGGCAAACCTTGTAATAGGGTGTTATAAATACACCCCTCATTTCATTTATTGCATCAACCAACCTTGAATGTAGAATGATATATTTTCTTGAGTGAATCTCAATGATGAACCCGTGAGCGGGCATGATTTCACTTGGTGGATTTCAAGTTGAACATCGTAACCTCTTTGATCATTCTATTTGCGAGAGCCGAGTGTCTTTTGAGGGTAGTTGCATAGTATAGGTGATCCTTGACTTCACCCGGGGTGTATCGAGACAAGTTCCTCGGTGCTACTTAGGTAAACGTTTCAAGCCTCGTCTTGCTTTTTATCTCGATATCGTTATCGATATCGCCTATCTTGTTTTAGCTTCCGCATTTTCGTATCGTTTCTTGTTTCCGCCTAGTTTCCATTGCATCAGTTGGTATCAAAGCACGGCTAGGCTTCGTTCTTATGATTCCTCGGTCTTATTCTTGTTATTTTTGTCATTGTGTTGTTTGTTCTTTAAATTTTGAAGAAAAACAAAAAAATTCAAAACTTGAAAATCACAAAAAAATTGCTAGAATCGTTGTTTGTTGCGATTTTGATGTTGATTGATATTGGGGATTGTTTGTTATCCTATTCCCGTTGATTTGGTACCCTCGAAACATGATTTGAAGTCATGAATCAAAATCTTGAAAACCAAATCTCAAAAGTTGAGAATTCACAAAAATTTGATAGAACTTGTTTTATGTTGTGAATTCTTGGTTGTTTGGTATCGGAGATTGTTCCTTATAGTTTTCCCGTCATTTTTATATCCCCATATCGTCATTTGGAGTAGCGGACGGAAAATCAAACTTTTAAAATTTTGAAGTTCTTGAAAATTTGAAGAATTTACTTCAAAATTCTTGAAACAAGTTGTTTGTTCATTGTTTGCTTGATAAAACCATTGGGACTTGTTCACTTCAGTTGAAAACACCCTTTGGAAGCTTTAGAACTGAACAACAAGTTGAATTGGGCTGATTTGTGTGCCAAAAACTGAGTTTACAGTCGGGGTTCTGGTTCTGGAACGCAGGCCTGCGCGATCGCGCCCTGCTCCACGCGAACGCGCTACTTCACCAATTTGTTCATCGCGATCGCGCCTATCCTCACGCGATCGCGAAGGGTTTCCAATTTTCCAGAAATCCTGAATTGGGACAGATTGTTCGCAAAGCCTTCGTAACAGCTTCCGCTCACCAAAACTCCAATTAGATCATCAAATATGGTGAGTTTGTAGATCACTAACCAAAAGTCATCCAATTCCGAATCCGTTTAGTGACGATTCCATCTTTGAACATTTGATCGCGTCACTTCCGGTTAGTACTTTGAGGGTAACACTCCTACCCAATTAGTACTAATTCATTGTGTGAATAGGATACTCGTGCCTAGAAGGAGAGTAGAGCTCAAAGAAGACTCGTAGTACATTTTTGGCTCAAGTGCTCACTTATAAAGCCGTTCGCCCATCGAGTCCCATCAACTCCACTCACCCCGAAGAGTGTTTGGTTCTTGTGACTTGAGTGATTATTGAGGTGGTTGTTCAACTACGAGGAAACCTTTGAGATTCAAGCTTGAGTGATCCTACAACCCACTAAATTGAGTGTACCCGAGTGACACTCCAAAGGTGAGGGAGCGAGTGAGGGTTTTTACTCTAACCTCTTTCTCTTGTTTTTACTTTTTGTAGGTACATGACCGAAGACGTATACGATACCGTTGAGGTCCCGGTAAGCACTTTGGCCTATCTCTTGGCCGAGGTGAGAGCTATAAGCTCGAGGTTTGATAACCTCAAGGAGGAATGGACCCCGAGTGTCCAAAAGGGTACCGAAAGAGGTACTAGTGATGAAGTGTTGGGCAATCCCCAACCGTTGGGCATTCCCCAACAAGTGGGCATTCCCCAAGGTGAAGGTGAGCAAGGCGATGAGCTTAAAATGACACTTGTGGTACGGAAGAGTTTGGGTGCCATGAGTCTTGAAGAGCCGGAGCATGTGCAAAGGGAGAATCTCTTCCATGCTAGGTGTCGTGTGATGGGGCAAGTTTGCTCAATGATCATTGATTCGGGGAGTTGTGCTAACATAGTGAGTGAGACTTTGATTTCCCAATTGCAATTGCCTACTATAACACATCCACATCCCTACCGGTTACAATGGTTGAGTGAGTGTGGAGAGTTGAGGGTGGTGAAGCAAGCTTTGGTTGAGTTTGGCATTGGAAATTACTGAGATAAGGTAATGCTCGATGTAGTTCCTATGCAAGCTTGCCATCTCTTGTTTGGAAGGCCATGGCAATATGATCGGAGCGTAGTACATGATGGTAGGACCAACTCTTACACGGTCTTGCACGGTTCTAGGAAGTATGTACTCAAGCCCTTGACGCCCAAGCAAGTAAGTAATGACTATAGGATCATGAGGGAGTTGAAGGAAGCCGCTAAGGCCAAGTTACCCATGAAACTTGAGCCCGGAGCCAACAATCTTATGGTCATGCCCTTGCGAGTTGAGAGTGAAGCATCACCTGGACCTACAATTGGCCTTGAGCGAAAAATGAAAAAAGTGAGTGGAGAGGAAATCTCGAGTGAGAGTGAGGACACCCTTTGTTCTAACCATGATTTATCTTCTTCTCTTTCTATTTGTTTTGGCTTATGGGTAGGTACTCTTGGAGGCGAGCTAGTGGAGCCTCAACCGCTTGCCTTGGAAGGAAGACAAGAGGACGGAGAGCATCATTGTGAGCTTCGTGATGAAGGAATTGAGTGCGACACTTCAAGCTATGTGAGTGCTCACGGGAGCGACTCAAATATAAGTGTTACCTTCCCTTCTCATGAACATGTTGATCCCTTGTCTTGTAGAGACTCAAAGCTAGTTGTTGCTTGTGATGCCTATATTGACCTTACAACTAGTGAAGAGTCTAATTGTCAACTTGTGTTTACGTGTGACCTAGTAGAGAGGAATGAAAAGCCACATCATGATGTGAGCCCGGTATTCAAAGAACCTCTCTCTAGTGAAAATGTGTTAGTTGACCTTGCTTGTGAACCTTGTTATGACACACCACCAATTTTTGATAAAGGGGAGGATAAGATGTGTGATCACACCCTTATTGATTTACTTGCCATTGGTGAACCTATGTGTTGTAGTGGGTAAGGTAGTGACCTTGAGGAGTCTCTAGAGTATGAGATGGATCGATTTGTTTTCGATGACTCCTCAAGTGCGGATGATGAACCTAGCTATGATACTACGCTTTTGCTTGACCATGAAATTGAGGTGCATGCTTTTACATTCCCATTGTTTGTGAGCATTCTTATTTGTGGTGATGAGATGTATCGAGCTAGGGTTGGGAGTGAGTTGGAACCTCCGTGGTGTGAGGGATTTGATCCCATAGACAACTCTTTATTTGAAGCTTCGAGCGAGGTAGATGATTCTTCTAGTGACCCTACTCTTGTTGGTTTGGGTTATGATGATGAAGAGGCCATTAACAATGCCTTCCTTGAGAGCTTACCTTGTGAGAAGGGTTGTCTCGAGGATGAAATTGGAGGTGAGGAGGAATCTCTTAGTGTGAGTATGAGAGCTCTTAAGAAGGGGAGTGGGGTAATTGATTCTAATTGTGAATTGACTTACTTTGTCTATCCCATTCCACATGTTAACCACACTTTGAGAATTGAGCATGTCAAAACCATTGTGCCGCATTTTAAAAATATTGCATTGAAGGTTTGGTATGTAGGGGCCATAGGAACTTTGATTGCTTAATCTTGAATGTTCCATGTCCTATTGGTCTCTTTGCTTGTCATGTTGTTGAGTGCTTGCCACTATGGAGCCAAGAACTTGTTGTCTCCTTTGGAGACATGAGCTTTTTGATTTGTATTGATACTTGGCTCTATCACAAGAGTGAATTTTCCACACCACTTACCTTCACTCTTGTTGGACTTGCCTACTCGCATCGTGGGAAGTCTTGGTGCACTAATCTTGAACTTAGGGATCGTAGGGATTTTGATAGCTTAATCTTGCATATGCCATGTACTATTGATCTCTTTATTTGTTCTTGTGTTGGGAGCACTTCGTTGTTGAACCAAGTACTTGCTAGTTCCTTTGGGAACATGGGCTTCTTTGTTGCCATTGATACTTGGTTGTACCATAAGAGTGTGTTTTCCTACACTTGATGCACTAACCTACTCTTGCAGTAGGAGCCTTTGTTTTTGTTGGCCTTTTTGATGTAGGTGATGCTACCTTGGAAGAGGACGCCTTAATTTCGAGGACGAAATCTTCTCAAGAAGGGGAGGATGATGCAGCCCAAATTGCATCGACACTTACACTCGGTCTGGAACGGCACCATGGATGATATGAGCTCGGGGGATGACTTGAAGACAATGCATTGGAGCTCAATCAAAGTGGAAGCAGGGCTGGAAACAGTGCAGGAAACAGGGGGGCAAAACAGAGCAAAACAGGGGAGCACCTTCAGAGCTCACTGCCTGACGAAGAAGATCTGTTCTTCGCGATCGCGTGCAGACCTTCGCGATCGCGAAGGGCTTTTGTCAAGCCTGCGCCTTCGCGTCATGTTCCACGCGATCGCGTGCTTCAGAGTTCCAGTTTCATCGCGATCGCTATTCCTTTCACGCGATCGCGAAGACCAGTGGAGTGCCAGCGGACCAGAATCTAGGCAAACCTTGTAATGGGGTGTTATAAATACACCCCTCATTTCATTTATTACATCAACCAACCTTGAATGTAGAATGATATATTTTCTTGAGTGAATCTCAATGATGAACCCGTGAGCGGGCATGATTTCACTTGGTGGATTCCAAGTTGAACATTGTAACCTCTTTGATCATTCTATTTGCGAGAGCCGAGTGTCTCTTGAGGGTAGTTGCATAGTATAGGTGATCCTTGACTTCACCCGGGGTGTATCGAGACAAGTTCTTCGGTGCTACTTAGGTAAACGATTCAAGCCTCATCTTGCTTTTTATCTCGATATCGTTATCGATATCGCCTATCTTGTTTTAGCTTCCGCATTTTCGTATCGTTTCTTGTTTCCGCATAGTTTCCATTGCATCACCTCTCAATCACGATCGTGTGCTGCCTCATCCCAAGCTTATATATTCCAGAAGAAATCGATCTAAGACTCACGCTTCTATCTTACTATCTACTCTTCTCCATACTTTTACTTTGCATAAATACTGTAACAGTGAGTGTATCAGTATTAGAAAAGAAAAGAATGAGAGTTTCTTGTAGAGGTAATAGTAGTGTCATCTGAAGTTGGTTTGGTGAGCTATAAACCAAACAACACGTTGGTAGTAATCGAGTGGTAAAAACCATATGTGATAGAGACATTTGTGGTGAACGATAAACCATCCTTGTATCCATTGTTACTAAGAGCCTTGAAAACAGAGATACTCCCTTGTGACCCAATGGGACTGGATTAGGAACCTTTTGGTTCTGAACCAGTATAAAATTCCTGTGTCTTCTTTCTTCCTTTACCTATTTTATAGTCTGCTTAATATATATAAAACATTCTGCATAGTCGACTATAAACTGTTTAAGTCAACTGTATTATTAGAAAAGTTACAATTCACCCCCCTCTTGTACTTTCAGTTGGTATCAGAGCTTGATCTCACATTTTATCTGTTTTGCCTTACAGCAAGTGAGTAAGGATCATGTCTACACACGTTGTTAATGGTGCCCTATTTCAAGAGGGAACTTCTGCCACCCGGCCTCCCTACTTCAATGGGAAACATTACAGCCACTGGAAGATCCGCTTGGAAACCTATGTCATGTCAGTCGACTTGAAGGTCTGGCGTGTCATCAAGAAAGGTCCCTACACTATTCCAACAATTGCCACTACTAAGAAGGAAGATGAGACAGCCGAAGCTTCGGTCCCCCTTGATATGGATGACTATACTGATGAACAGAGGGAAGTAATTCAACTGAATTACAAGGCTGTGAATATCCTCTACAATGCTATAAGTGGTGAGGAATGGGAAAAGATCTCCAGTTGTGACACTGCGAAAGAGATATGGGACAAATTAGAGGTTACATATGAAGGTACCAGCAAAGTCAAGGAAACAAGAATAAATCTCCTGGTCTATGAATATGAGCTATTTCAAATGAAAGAAGGAGAATCGGCTGAAGACATGTTTGCTAGGTTCAGCAAAATTATTGGAGAACTCAAAGCCCTTGGAATGATCTACACCAGCGGCCAACCAATCAGAAAGATTCTAAGAAGTCTTCCAACCTCCTGGCAACCAAAGGTTATCAACATTGAAAGCAGTGACCTCAACAAACTCACCTATGACGAACTCAGAGGTGACTTGATTGCCTTTGAGAAAACTCATATGAATCGCAATACTCAAGAAGAAAAGAAAAAGGCTGTAACTTTCAGCACCACCACTGAAGAAGTCGACTATGGACACAAAGCCGAAGAAGATGACATTCAGGAACAACTTGCTATGATGTCCAGAAACATAAATGGCCTACTTAACCGAAGGAGGCAGTTTCGCAAAGGTAAGGTTCCTTTCAAAAAGGAACAGACCAACTATAAAGCTGAAGGACGTTGCTGTGAATGCGGAAAGCAAGGACACATCGTCAACAATTGCCCAGAGGCAAAAAGAAAAGGTAAGAACAGATCGTATGCAGCCTGGAGTGATGATGAAGCAGCCGACACTGAATCTGATGATGCAGCAAACATATGTTTCATGGCTGACACCAATGAGGTATGCTGTAATCTTTGCACTAAAAACTCAAAAAATCTTGACAAAGCTCTTGATGAACTTGAGAAAGCTCTCAAGGTAATAAAAAAGCTGACTAAAGAAAAGGAAGAATGGGAAATGAACCTGGAAGTAGTGGAAACTGAAAATGAATTTCTAAAAGAGGAAATGGAACAACTAAGAATTAAGCTAAACAGACTTCGGAGGCCCACAAACTATCACTATAATAGGTCTTACAATTCCTATAAATTTGCTAGATCTACTACACCTACTTCCTCTAGTTCTCAATCTCAAAATCTACCTATATGTTCTCATTGTGGTGAGATTGGTCATGTACAAAAGAAATGCTACAAGAAAAATCCTGAAAGATGGGTTTGGAGGCCAAAAGTTAAAAACGAGGCTAGCATCTCTAACACTAACCCCCAAGGACCTGAGCAAGCTTGGGTACCTAAAACTGCTTAAAACTACTATATTGCAGGGACTCCACAAGAAAAGAGAAGAATTGGGCAAATGGTTTTTAGACAGTGGATGCTCCCGTCACATGACTGGTGACAAGTAGCTTTTCAAATCAGTCACAAGTATTGATGGAGGCTCTGTATGCTTTGGAGGTGATGCTAAAGGAAAGATCATTAGAATAGGAATCATCTCATTGAACCCCTCATGCGAGATAAAGGAAGCATTCCTAGTAGAAGGACTCAAACACAATCTTCTCAGCATAAGTCAACGATGCGATGGAGGGTTCAAGGTAAAGTTTGAGTCAAGCAGATGCATTATTCATGACAACAGAGGTGAAGTTGTTCTCTCAGGCTCAAGAGAAAATAATATCTATGTTTTGAACAACGACAATGCCTCCTCAAGTAAGCATCTCTGCCTTGCATCTATTACAAATGATCCATGGGTATGGCATAGAAAATTAGGTCATGCAAGCATGTTTTTAATTGAAAAAATTTCAAAGCATGATCTTGTCATTGGTTTACCATAATTAAATTTCACTAAAGACAGTGTGTGTGATGCATGTCAATTAGGTAAACAAACTAGAACATCTTTTAAATGTAAAGACATTGTTTCTACTTCTAAGCCACTTGAGCTTCTTCACATGGATTTGTTCGGGCCAACTAGAACTGCCAGCATAAATGGAAAGAAGTATGCACTTGTGATTGTTGATGATTTCTCTAGATTTACTTGGGTCATATTTTTGTCACATAAAAATGATGCGTTTGCTAGTTTTGAAGTGTTCTGCAAGAAAGTTCAAAGAGAAAATGGATATTTCATAACCACCATTAGAAGTGACCATGGAGGAGAATTTGAAAGCAAAATCTTTGAATATTACTGCAATACTCATGGGCTCAGTCACAATTTCTCCTCTCCCCGCACTCCTCAACAAAATGGGGTTGTTGAAAGAAAGAATAGAACTCTTCAAGATATGGCAAGGACCATGCTGGTGGAACACTCCCTCCCAAATTATTTTTGGGCCGAAGCAGTAAGTATAGCTTGTCATATTCTTAATAGATGTCTCATTCGTCCTATTCTCAAGAAAACTCCTTACGAACTATGGAAAGGTAAAAGGCCAAACATAAGTTACTTTCATCCTTTTGGTTGTAAATGTTTTATTCACAATAATGGCAAGGATAATCTTGGAAAGTATGACCCTCACAGTGATGAAGGTATTTTCTTGGGTTACTCCAACACTAGTAAGTCTTATAGAGTATTTAATAAGCGTACTTTATCTGTTGAAGAATCTATGCATGTTGTTTTTGATGATGCTTTAAAAACTGTCAAGAAAGGAGATATTGCAGATGATGAAGATGAGGTTCCATTTCATCCACACATGTCAGAAAACCTGCACAATACTGAAACCCAAAAGGAAGTCCAGACCTCAGAAGAACCTGAGTCGACTAGTGAGGAAAATGAGTCAACTATTGATGAAGAACCCAAAAATCTCGATGTTTTTGTTCCGAATGAGTGGAAGAGCGATCCCGACTATCCTCAGAAATACATCATTAGCGATCCAAGGGAAGGTATGAAAACCAGAAGAGCTCAAAGATTTAATATTGCCTTTATTTCGCAGATTGAACCCAAAAGAATTGACGAAGCTCTACAAGATGAATCATGGGTTCAAGCTATGAAAGAAGAACTTGAGCAGTTTGACAAAAATGAGGTATGGAAGTTAGTTCCAAGACCTAAAAAGAAGTCTATAATAGGATCCAAGTGGGTCTTTCGGAAACGACTTAACGAGGATGGTAAAGTGGTAAGAAACAAGGCTCGTCTAGCCGCTCAGGGATACTCCCAAACAGAAGGAGTCGACTACGATGAGACATTTGCCCCTATAGCTAGACTTGAATCTATTCGTATGTTGCTTGCATTTGCTTCCTTAAAACAGTTTAAGCTTTTTCAAATGGATGTGAAGAGGCTTTTCTAAATGGCTTTATAAAAGAAGAAGTATATGTTAGACAACCTTCCGGTTTCGAAAATGAAAAATTTCCTCGCCATGTTTTCAAACTCTCCAAAGCTCTTTATGGTCTCAAACAAGCTCCAAGAGCTTGGTATGAAAGATTTAGCTCTTTCCTACTGAGCCACGATTTTTCTAGAGGCAAAACTGACAAAACTCTTTTTATTCAAAAAACCTTTAAAGACATTTTGATCATTCAAGTATACGTTGATGAAATAATTTTTTGTAGTACTAATGCTCACCTATGCAAGGATTTTGAGATTTTGATGCAAGGAGAATTCGAAACGAGCATGATGGGGGAGTTGACTTACTTCCTAGGACTTCAAATCAAGCAGCATCAAAAAGGCATTTTTGTCAATCCATCCAAGTACACAAAGGAACTGCTGACATAATTCAGCATGACAGAAGCCAACGTAGCTAAAACTCCTATGAGCCCAGCCACTCATCTGGTAAGAGATGAAAAAGGTACTAGCGTAAATTCCACTGTCTACAGAGGTATGATTGGCTCTCTCCTTTACTTAACTGCTAGTCGACCAGATATTATGTTTGCTATATGTAAGTGTGCTCGATTTCAGTCAGCTCCTAAGGTTTCTCATCTAACTGCAGTCAAAAGAATTATTCGCTATCTTGCGGGAACTGTTTCCTATGAACTATAGTATCCTTTCACCAGTCATTTTGATCTCATTGGTTTCTCAGATGCTGACTACGCAGGTGACAGAGTTGATCGGAAAAGTACCAGTGGTGCAAGTTTTTTCTTAGGAAAGTCTCTTGTTTCCTGGCATAGCAAAAAGCAAGACTGCACTGCTCTATCAACTGTCGAGTCTGAATATGTCGCACTAGGACATTGTTGCACTCAACTTCTCTGGATGGCTACTCAACTATCTGATTATAACTTATTTTTTAAACCTATCTCTATACTATGTGATAATACCAGTGCCATTGAGTTGTCTTACAATCCTGTTGATCATCCTAGGATCAAGCATATAGATGTTCGTTATCATTTTATACGTGATCATGTTCAACTAGGTGACATTGACATTGCATTTGTTAGTACTGATTTTCAACTAGCAGATATTTTTACAAAACCCTTGCTTGAAGACCGTTTTTGTACTCTAAGAGATCTACTTGGCATTATTTCTGACCCGTGTTCAAAAGCATAATATTTTTTATTGCATGCATTCATCTCACAAAATATAAAAAAATCCAAAAAATATTTTATCTATTTTTCATTAGCATCTCATCAACATTATTCCCTACCATGTATATGCATATTTATTTATGATTACCTTTTAAGCCATTATTACCTGTCATTATTTCAGCCGGCATTTTTATTTTTCAAGTCAATCAAAAAGTCACATCGGTCTTCTTCCCCTGATTCTGCAGCACCTTTTCCCATCAATGTCTCTTCTTCTCACGCCTTTCCATCTCACACGATAACACTCCACCTTCCCTTTCTTTTCTCTCCCTCTAACTCCTTAAAAGGCGTCTCTCCTGTTCATTACACTATCATCCCCTCAACCTTTTTCTCCATTCCTTCTCCCATGGCTAAAAAATCCACAATCTCTGCTCGTCGTAGCCAACGAACCAAACCCAAAGCACAAAACACTTCCACCCCTGTTCACATTGACTCCGACCACTCTGAGAATACCACTTCTAACTTTCCTACTCCTCCTCGAAACACGAAACTTGGAAAAAGGCCCATGCACAGTGATCCTGATGATACAGAAGTAGTAAAAAGACCTAAGAAGGAATTCTCACTTGCCGATCTTGATGAAACCCTTGATTTTTGGGATTCGTCTGCTCACGAGAAATTGAAGCCCTCAAGGAGAAGCCTCTTGCTCATGGCCGCATTGTTGACATGGATCTTTTGGAGTCTCTCAACTGTGATATCAAACAATTCTTTGCTGATCAAGAGTGGAAAAATTTCTTCTCCGCCGACTCTGTCGATGTCCCTGAAGATCTGGTAAGATTGTTCTATGCAAATCTTCGTCCTTGTTATTAAAACTGCGGTTCTCAACACCAGAATTGTTATTACCAAAAAGATTTTCTGTCGTATTTTGGGCTGTAAGTTTTCTGGCTATTCTTTTTTCTTCAAAAACTCTTGGCCTTCTGACTTTGAAGTTACTTTTGAACAAGCAAAAGCATGCCTGTGTGAAAAATCTGCTGATGCACCTGATGGTCAATTAGGTCCTCTAGACTTGCCCTTTACTGTGCGTGTTCTTGCTCACATTGTTCGTACTACTCTGTTGCCTCGAACTAGCTCCCTTAGTTCTCTCTCTCAGCGTGACACCCTGATTGTTTTTTGTCTGTTAACCAACAAAAAATTGGACCTTGGTGCCCGGATAATTGATTACATGCTAGAAAGTATTGCTGACTGTGCTTCACTTCCCTATGGCCTAATCATTACTAGAATTTTACACTTCTATCGTGTTGATACCTCTGCCTGGAAAACTGTCACTATAAGTGCCTGCTACAATTCTCGTGCATTTGCCTCCATGGGTTATGTTCATATAGATGATAAATGGGTGAGGAAGGAGGCTAAGACATTCAAGCCCTCTGGTGATCAAGCTGGACCTTCCCGTCAAGCGAGCCCCTCTTTGCCTCCTCACAAATCTGCAGAAGATGTCAAGGATATCATTGACTTTCTGCTCAGTCTACATCTTAAGGAAGACAACGAGGCAGATGAATTGAATGAAATCAAGCTGGATGTGGGGAGATTCAGTCTCAAACTGGATACAGCAGTAACAAGCTCTGATGTTGTTGTTCATAGGCTCCATGCTAGCCTTGATGCTATTTCTACTGATGTTCAGGGACGCATTGATGCTCTCTCCAATGATGTTCAAACCAAGCTTTACAGGATGACAGATAATGTTGTGAACACTCTCACTTACTTCCTTGCCCCTCGCTAGACTATGCTTTATTTTGGGTCTGTAATATTAACTTCTTTTGCTACTGGCTCCCCCTCTATATTTTTGCTGATGCCAAAGGGGGAGAAGACAGGATATTTCTTCTTCTGTTACTGTTACTAACTGGGAGTTTCTCCTGAAAATCTTTTCTGAATGCAGGTGTTAAGGAAAAGCCATCTCTTCCGTAGTATTATGTCAGTTGACTATGCTAAAAGTCTTTTAGTCAGGGGGAGTTCCCCTTGTTCTATATGTTCTCTTTATTTTTACAGGATATCAGTCCAATGTGCTCCATCTCAGTTCATCAGGGGGATTCGACTTAAAACCACAAGAAAAGATACCTACACCAATTATTTGTCATCATAAAAAAAGGGGGAGATTGTTGAACTTATGTTTTTGATTTATAACAAATAAAGTTTTTCAGTTGCTAAGTGCTTTGTGTGTGTGAACTGCAGGATCTCCTTAGCACACAATCCATGGAAAATATGAAGTCAGCTAAGGAAAGGATTTGCCGGTCGTGCTCAAAACAGCTGTATATGGAAGGCCATCCCTTGAGTTAAGGAATTGATTCCCTTCGGCTCAACCCTATTCTTAGAAGGTATTTATACCTCTCCGAGGATCAAAACTCTTGGATCTAAATCTCGCCACTAAGGATAGCATCCCTTGATCTACGCAATTTGTGATTCTCCATCCTATGATCTACGCAATCTGTGATTCTCCTCTCAATCACGATTGTGTGTTGCCTCATCCCAAGCTTATACATTCCAATAGAACTCGATCTAAGACTCACGCTTCTATCTTACCATCTACTCTTCTCTATACTTTTACTTTGCATAAATACTGTAACAGTGAGTGTATCAGTGTTAGAAAAGAAAAGAAAGAGAGTTTCTTGTAGAGGTAATAGTAGTGTCATCTGAAGTTGGTTTGGTGAGCTATAAACCAAACAACACGTTGGTGGTAATCGAGTGGTAAAAACCATCTGTGATAGAGACGTTTGTGGTGAATGATAAACCATCCTTGTATCCATTGTTACTAAGAGCCTTGAAAAGAGAAATACTCCCTTGTGACCTAAGGGGACTGAATTAGGAACCTTTTGGTTCTGAACCAGTATAAAATTCCTGTGTCTTCTTTCTTCCTTTACCTAATTTATAGTCTGCTTAATTTATATATATATATATATATATATATATATATATATATATATATATATATATATATATAAACACATTCTGCATAGTCGACTATAAATTGTTTAAGTCAACTGTATTATTAGAAAAATTACAATTCACCCTCCCCCTTGTGCTTTCAGCACTGAGAGACGAACTGGTTTGAAGTCTGAATATATACATCCATAGACCACAGTAACGAAACACTGCACCTGTTGGCCTAGAGCAAACGAACCTATTGGCGCAGGTCTCACTACAAGAAACAAGGTTTTCTGTCGCAACGTTTTGTGGCGACCTTTGTAATCGCCACAAAAAGTAAGGGTTTTGGTGGCGGCAAAACATAGTTGCCACAAAACTTCATATTTTTAGTGGCAACCTTTTAAGTCGCGACAAAAGGGATTGTTTTCGTGGCAACTGTTAAAAGCCGCCACAATAAGTGATTGTTGCAGTGGCAGCTACACTTAGGTCGCCGCGAATGCCCAGACTTTTCATTATGCATTACTTTAGTACGATATTGTGGCGCCTTTAATAGTAGTAAAAAATTCTTTAGTGAAATTTAAAAATATCTAAAACACTACAAGAAAAATTATACAGTATGATATTATTATGTTTTTCGCTTTTTTTTCCCCATATATTCCCGAGTCCCAACGCCATCAAACCCTTTAACCTTAGCATAAAAGAAATCCCCAAATCTAACAAAATTCTCAAAGCAGTGCTATAAATTCTTAAAGTCGACTTCGATTCGATCCAAGGTGACTACCCCCATTTCAGGTTTGTTTCTCACCTCCAACTAAGAGCCCTAGAATCTCTGAGCATCATGTGTAGCGAATGACAAGTTAGAAATACAAAAATAGTGCGACATAATTTAACGCGTACGGCCAAGTCCATCCACAGATTATCCGATTCTCAAAATTGAAATCAAACATCCCTCCAAAACACTGCGATTATTGAATTATCTTGCGATTTTCTCAATCAAAGTGTCGATTGTTCACCGCTCCTAACGGGTGTACTACTTTTCAGCTTATAAGGTCAGCGAATTTGCTTATGGTATTATTTGGTATTTCTTGTCGTTGTGGACTGTTGAGAGCGAACCATTTTTGGTCTAGTATTGTGAAACTGGAGCTGGAATTGCACGGTTGTCGTCACACCTTTTTTGTTCAATTAATTACTGCCCTAGTTTGTGAGTAGCTGAAATGGGTAATATGAAACAAGAGCGGGAATTGCTTTGAATCGTGCTAACGTAACTAACAAAGCAAATAAAATTAAATTAAGAATTCGTTGTATCTCGAGTTCATGGTAAAGTAATATACTCTTCCTTAGATTCTTTCTTAATCATCTAAAGCTTACTTTAGATTTCTTCCTGGTGCAGCTCTTTTGCCGCTATGGACTTGTTTTTGGTGTAATGGGTCACGCATATCGCAAAGAGCTCTTTGCTATGAAATTTCCCCTAAGTCCAAGTTTTCTGAAAGTACTGCTACATCAGGAACCACGATAGGAGGCTCTCAAGGCTCAATGATTCATTCCTTGATATTCATAACTAATGCTTTACTATCTCTATCACAGTTAAGTGATCAAGAATTTGTGTACTTCTAAAAGGTTGATAGGGAATATTTAAAAATTTTAAAGCCAGAGGTTTTCGTAATTGCTATCTTTATTGGAATTTACTCTAGGAAGATACTTTATCATGTCCTTTTTTTGTAGGCTCTAATTCTCAATCTCAATAATTTTTGTTACATATTTTATTTTATCCTTAGGTGGCCTAGTGATGTAGTCGTTTGTCATGTAACAAGTCCATACTATTATAATGTACTGGAATAGTTAGTAACTTGCATACGTTTTTTTATATGTATTCACAAATACAATAAGTAGTATCACAGGTGTATATCGAGTTAGGCTTACATCTTATCTTTATTCTTTACTATTATAAGTAGGTGACGTTCTTTACTGGTTATTGCTATCCTTGTTTACTAATTTGTGTTTTAAAGCTAAACTAGTGTATTGTATTTCTATCACCTCCCATCTCATGCTATGGTTTGTCATGTTCTTTCTTTTCTTTAATGTAAACTTTATAGTTTCTTGGATACATGATATTTACTCGGTTGATGACTCTATCTTGTTATTCCAAGACAAGTAGCTCTGTTCACTCCTCTCCTGTAGGTGAAACAATTTAATAATTTTTCATTCTTTGAATTGTTGTGCAATTGTTATTTGGTTCAGGTTGCAAGCTTAACCTTGTATGTACATCGGGCAAACAAGTAGATGTCAACAATAAGGTACAGTAATATGTGTCATCTTCTTCTTGCTTCTTTTCTTTCCTAATGTTAAGATGATATAGTATGGAACCTATAAGATACTCGATAACAGGGTGTGACCATGTGAAAAATTAATTATGGAACTCTATTGTTTGGTTGATGTTTTCATGTATATAATTAGCATTAGTTGAGGTAAAGATGGCGATATGAAATTAGGATTGGGTTAATTAAACTTGACATGGTGGGTCAATTGTTCAACTTTTATGCTAAAAAACTCTGTACTATGTTTACTCTATTTAAAAAGGAACTCTGCACACTTGCTGTAGAGATGCTGATCCAATATAGTCTTGGTTAGTTATATTGTACATGACACTTTTTTTTTTGTATTGTCTTTGTATGTGTGTCAGTACTCTCTCAAAGCTAGATGTCTACTCATTCAACTGGAGCAACTTAACCTCTGTAAATAGAAATGAACAACTTTTCTATTTTGTTAGCTCCTTAACCTTAATATAGTTTCTGATGTATTGGAGCAAACACATCCTCTTTGTTACTGTGCATCTTCTTGATGCCTTTTAAATATAACTTATTACTTCATAAAAGAAAGGCCTTCTTTTGGTTCTGTGCATTGAGTTATGAATTCAATTGTTGTTGTTGCTTGTTGATCGTGTTTATTCTCCAGACAGGCAATGGATAGCAGTTTAATGTTATAGAATAGTATTGACACGACAGCTTATTATTGCATTCTGAGGCTCAAGGAGAACTGATGCAATCTATGGCGGAACTTGAAGATAATTTTGCCTTTGATTATTTTTTTTCCATGTATATCCACAATTACTCTATTTTATGAATTTATTAATAAAAGGTTCTTGTATAGTTAATTTGTTAGAGAAGTATTATTTATGTCTCTTATAATGTTAATGATTTGTTCTAATATATTTGTATTTTGTACAAATAATGGTATAAATATTGCTGCTAAAATTCTCTCTTTTTTTTTTTTGACAAAAAATATACAATCTGTGGCGACTAAAGTTGCCACGAAAAACATACTTTAGATGGTAGTTTGCCACGCAAGTTGGTAACCTTTTATGACGGCACTGGTTGCTACAGCAAGTCTTTCGTGGCGACTTGAGGCGCCACTAAAGGTGATTTCTTTCGTGGCGACCAATTTTTTTACCACTTTTATGGTATTTTTATGGCAGCTAAAGTCGCCAGCAAAGAGTGATCTTCAGTGGCGAGGTATTAAAGTCGCCACGAAAAACTTCCAGCCACTGACTATAGCCCACGACCCGTAGGTCGCCACGAAAAGTTTTTTGTGACGATTTTTTCAGTTATTGTGGCGATTTTTGTCGCCACAAAAGGATATATTTCTTGTAGTGTCTTTTCTTAAGCAGGGATATGTTGGGTATTTAGATCTTGAAAAGGGTATTTTGGTATTTTATTTTTTCAAGTTCAGAGTACATGCTTATATATATGTATATGTATATATATTATATTATTATAAAAGCACAAATATTAGGAAGCTAAAAAGTGAACGACATTTTTTACCCCTTGATATAATTATAATATCTGCGATTCTTTTTTCTTTTCGACTTACTATTTCGATGTGTTTTTATTTTTTATTTTTATTTTTAATTATAAAAGCGCCAATGTTAGGAAGCTAAAAAGTGAACGACCTTTTTACCCCTTGATATAACTATAATATTGGATATAATTGTAATATTGATACTTCCATTTTGTATTTGGTTTAATTTTTAGTCTCAATTTTGTTTTATATATTTGGTTTAAGAAAAAGCTTATTAAGCTGACATTTATTTGGTTTTAGAAAAATAGCACGCATGGTTGTTCTATTTATTTTAGGATAAGGTTAGGCTAGGCTTACATGCATGTATAAACTTTCAATACTAAGTTCTACGAATTTTATTGATATATGGAATCAACTCTAAACGTTTATCTCCAATTAATGTTGGTTTAAGAGGATTAGAGGAAGTCTCTTAGGAATTCAGTTCTACATAGGAAATAAATAAATACAATATTTTTATATTAAGACTTCTACTTAGAATTCTTTTAATTTTTTTGTTTGAACTTTTTATAATTCTATAAAAGAAGCACCTATTCCACATTCTCCATTAAAAAATGTTCGAGGAATTTTAAGCTTTGGTCGTAATAGAGTAAGATGATGATAATTCATAAATTTTTTTGAACTGTGTATTACTAACTTTCTATGTATTTTTTCTGAAGTTGCTGATAAGTCATAAAACATTTTGAGATGTATTACTAATTTTCTATCTATGACTTTTTTCTGAAGTTGAGGGTTGTCTTTTATGATCGTGAAGACTCTAAATAAGTCGAAGGAGTCAATTAGTTAAGGACATACAACAGAGAACTATCATAATTTATTGTAATACATGCTTTTTTTGCCTTTATAACTATACTAATGAATATATATACAATCATATTTGATAGGAACCAGGTACATAAACTTTGACGCTTACTAACTTTCTTGACGTACTTAGGAACTAATTAAGGATTGAAGTTCATAGATGATTGCGTTTAGAGCCTAATCTGATGACTTAAACATAACGTTCTTGCTAAAGGTTTTCCTTTACTAATTGATATGATTTCATATTATGAAAAATTTATCACTTATTTTCTATTTCGTCATATTATGAAAATTCACACGTGCCAAATGACACAGCAATGTGACGCTTTTTAATGCTTTGCTAGGTTTGTCATGTTAAAGAGTACTATATCGGATTAATCTCTCAAAAGGTTTTCAACATTCACTTTTACTTTTATTAATATATAGTACTAAATATATAACTTGATGACAAGCTGAATACTTTTGTGCTTAGTTTCAGTAAAATAATGTTTTAGTGATAAATTCAATTTTCTCTTCATTTATATGAATGATTGATTGAAGATTTACGTGAAATTAGATTATTATTTTTATTACTACTAAAACATGATTGTTAAATATCTACGTGCCGTTATTAATATATCCAATGACAGTCCTAAATGTTTGTGATATTTAATTAATGTCAGTTAAATATGTATAACGTGCACGTTCATAGAAACTAGTATATATAAACATATTTATATGAATTTTTATTAAAAAGGATGATGACAACTTATTAAATTTGGCTTTAGGCCTCCCTTATTATTGAGCCATCCTTGAGAAGATTTTTTTTTTTCAACAACATAACATTGTTCCTCCAAAAACTGGAGAAGAAGACGACGAAGATATTGATGAAATAGCAAGAAGACTTGAAGAAAGACAAAGATTATGCTTTTTTTTTTTTTTTTGGTACTTAAAGAATTTTTACTACCGAGTAAACATTTTCTGCTCAATAAAAGAAAAAAACATAACTGAAATTGGACAGTGCCCCAATTCAGTTCTTAGTCTATCTACTCACTAGTTCTTAGCTATTCAACAATACACTTCATGGATAAAACTTTAGCTAGTACAATCTACTAGTTAGTTGCACCTTGATTGCTCCTCTGTGGAATATTTCTTGGATAATTAATCATCTGCACAATATCTTCAGGTTCTCTTTTCTTTTTGGTGATGCCTTAGAATTCTTTCTTGTCATGTGTAATACACACATCGCTAAAGCAATTCGATACAATTGCACTCTTGCATTCTTCTCGCTAGCATATTGGTTAGCCATGTTGACTTCCCCACTCAAGTTCATTGCTGGTTTACTGATGCCTTGTCGGGCCAGCAACTTGCTCCATATGGATGTTGCAATGGAACATAGAAAGAACAAAAGAGAGGTACAGTCCCTTCCCTGGTCACATAGCTCACATGTATCATTGTCAATAACATTCCACAACAGCAGTCTTTCTTTGTTGTCAGTCTATCTTGCACAGGCAGATATATAAGATGAACTTCCATTTAGGCACACATGGGTTGTTGGAGATGAGTCTTCCCCAGGGCACCTTAGTATACTGCCCTCTCAGCGTAGTGTACATCTTCCTAATGGAGAAAGTCTTCATTTGCTGGAAATCATACATCTTTAGCCCTCCCTCTTCCACATGTTTCTTAGCTTTAATAACCTTTTGGATTACCCAGAAGGGTTGAGCTAGCTGGCACCTTTTCCTAGAAATTCCTCTTCTTCCCATAGAATATGTGAACTCATCTTGCCCAAACTTAGTCCTTCTTAGTGCTTACACTGCTGCTTTGTTCCATGTATACATATTTGTGATATTGAGCCATCCTGCTATTTTGGGTAAGCACATAGTATCCCAGACCACAAGTGCAGCTTAAGCGAAGATTATGTTGAAGTATTACACTTGTTCAAACTATCCCATTAATTATTTCTAATATGAACTAATAGATTAGATGCATTAGGAAGATATAGGCACTTGTATGAATATATTTATGTATTTTCCTAGAAGTGAAGTGTGGACAAAATTAAGAAGGTGCATGTCAACACTAGGTACTATGTAGATACTGTATATCCTAAAACTCAGTTTCAGGTATTACAATTAAATTTCTATTTAGTTGAGCCTTAGGCGACCGTTTCATATCAAAATCTGATAGTTGATTATGAATTCTACATCTGCTAGCCTGGTCGTTTTAACGAGAACCTAAGCAAGATCGAAATACGGACAGTATTCGAGCAATAGCTAATTAATCAGTGCAGATCACAGCGATCGATAAAAGATGTAATGATATTATAACGATGACACTAGTTGGGCCAGATGAAATAAACGATCAATCTGTCTTTGATCTCAAAGGTTAAAGCAGTAGATTACCGATATCGATGATAACAAACTAGATAAGCAAACAATTTCAATGATGCTTTGAATAAGTTGAATAGGTGGTCGTTTTACAATTTACTGTTTGTTGCGAATGGTATAAAACGACATGTAGATGATAATTACGATCACAAGGATCTGTGATTTTAATATGCTTTGTATAATAAAGATAACATTAACAAAAAAAAAAAAAACGAATAGACAAATAAACGAGCAATCAAATGACAGATGAATATGCGAAAAATAAAAGAATAAGCTTATTGAATTTGATGATCAAGGGCTTGTGCTCCGTTGAGAGAAAGAAATTCCTCCTCCGCAGCAAGACCAAGTTACAGCAAAGTCACGGTAGCGTTATAGCAGTGATGATGATTAAACAAGAATAAAATGCCGATTAATGTAATCAGAAGTGGTGATAATTGCTAAGGGGAGGTTGTGTTCAGATGAACGTAACCTTACAAATGGGAGGGAAGGTGCTTATTTATAGTGGTATAGTCCAACCCTAGCAAGACTCTACTTTCCCACATTTCTCACTTCGCAGATCTATCCCTTATCCACGTTCAACGTCTCCCAATAAAAGTGGGATTTTGGTAATCATGCTTATCTGATGCGGCGTTCTTCTACGTCTTCGGCAGATTGGCATCGATCGAACAATTCGATCACTCACTTATGACGGCTGTCAACTTTTACCGCTGGCTGACTCGACACCGCTTTTAACGCTAATCCCACCACGTCATTGAACACGTGTCATCACGTGTTCGGACAAAATCCGACCAATACATATAGTCCCTCCACTTGTCAAGTGAGTGTTTGAGTAAGTTTGGCAGGTGGCATGAAATTTGAGCGGGAAACAACGTGGAGCTTTCCCAGCCCTGTAATTTGAAACGCCAAAGAGTCACTTCGTCTTCCCATCAAGACACCAAAGATTCAGTTCGCCTTCAATCAAGACATGTGTTCGCCATCGTGCGGATGATAGTTTTTGCCAGTTACCGAGGCAATCATTACTTTTCCCTTATAAATACCGCTTCACAAATTCAGTTCCAAATTTTTTTCTTCTATTCCAACTTAAGAATCAATTACTTCTTCAACTTTTCTTGCGATTTTACAATCTTTGAGTGTTGATCTCTTGTTTTGAAAACCAAAATCTTGCGCTAAAACTCATTTTTATTCAAAATCTTTTGACAATGGCAACTGAAAAGACATCCACACCAGCAACTTCCACCGACATTGTCGTCTCTACCAGCCCTGCCGCCATTGCACCGCCGCGGCCTGATAGCATTTCCGCTGCTAGCCCTTCTGAAGCGAAGGGAAAAAAGAGGAAGGCAAAAGTTCTTAGTTGATTAAAGCTTCACTACACTGACCTTCTTTCGAAGAAGTTCAGTTATGACAAAGATTGCAAAGTTAGCGATCGAAATGAAAACCAAGTGAGGACAAAGAAAAATACCCTCGTCGATTCTTTTTTTTTTTTTTTTTTTGCGATGTAACTCCTTAATCAATTGCAAAGATTCTATTAGATTGCGGATGGAAAGAGGGAGTGATCGATGTCGTCTACCCTCCCGAGAGGTCAACTTTGGCGTCTTTCTACGGCGACCACTTAGTCATTTTAACCTATCCCTTTACAATAGGATTCTCACTTCCGATTGATCTCCTGATAGAAGAATTATGTGTATGTATAGAGTCTGCGATGGACAGATATCCCCGATGATATGGCGATTTGTGGCCATTTATTATTGGATTGCTAAAAAAAACAAAGGTGGATTTGACACTTTAGCATATCCTCCATCTATACTTCCCTCGAGTCTACATAAGGGGAGCCATCAACGTGCAGAAACGTGGGCAACGAGCCCTTATCTCAAACAACGATGATGATCTCCGAGCATGGGATCAATGTTTTGTCTACATCCACATACATCAACTTATAGCTCTGGGGGCGGATTTGCTTCCTAACACATAGAACCAGACTCGTAAGTTATCAGCTCTCGATTTTGATAATAATCTCCCCTTCGTATTCTTACACTTTTCCCTCTTATGTTACAGAAAGCAAAGTGGTGTTTGAATTGGTTCCGAATATTGAAGACTGGCTCACTAAGGTGCTGGATGCTACCACCAGTGAAGAGCGTGCATGGAAACCCATAGCCGCTGATCTAAAAATTAAAAGCCAGCAATCATGGTATGCTCGATTTTCGTTCTCATGATTTTCATTATTCGACAGTGTGATGACATGGAACTTCTTTCAGGCATTACTGGTGTCTAAGGCGAGGGGCCAGCCGACGACGGTAAGGAGGAAAATGCCGACGAAGAAGAAGAGGATAAGGCTGAGGAGAAAGCGGAAGAGAAACGGAGGACAAATCCGAAAAAGCCCCTCCTAGGAAGAAGAAGAAGAAGCTCTCATACAAGGATGTAAGGGCGAAATACCTTGCCAAGTCCGCACCAGTTGTTGCATCGACCGCCTTTCAGTCCATCGAGGGAGTAGTTGCAGGAGCGGTCTCTACAGTTGACAAGGCTGACACTTTCCAAGCTTACTCGAACACTCACTTGACAAGTGGGGGAACTATCTGTATTGGTCGGATTTTGTCCGAACACGTGATGACACGTGTTCGATGACGTGGTTGGATTAGCGTTAAAAGCGGTGTCGAGTCAGCCAGCGGTAAAAGTTGACAGCCGTCATAGGTGAGTGATCGAATTATTCGATCGGTCCCAATCTTTCGAAGACGTAGAAGACCGCCGCATCAGATAAGAACGATTACCAAAATCCTAATTTTATCGGGGGACGTTGAACGTGGATAAGGGACACAGCTGCAAAGTGGGAAATATGGGGAAAGTGGAATCTTGCTAGGGTTGGACTTTACCACTATAAATAGGCACCTCCCCTCCCATTTGTAACGTTACGTTCATCTGAACACAACCTCCCCTTAGCAATTATCACCATTTCTAATTACATTAATCGCCATTTTATTCTTTTTTAATCATCATCACTGTTGTAACGCTGCCGTGACTTTGCTGTAACTTGATCTTGCTGCGGCGAAGGAATTTCTTTCTCTCAACGGAGCACAAGCCCTTGATCATCAAATTCAATAAGCTTATTCTTCTATTTTTCGCATATTCATCTGTCATTTGATTGCTCGTTTATTGCCTATTCGTTATCTTTATTTGTTAACATTATCTTTATTATACAAAGCATATTAAAATCCTTGTGGTCGTAATTATCATCTAGGTGTCATTTTATACCATTTGAAACAAACAGTAAATTGTAAAACAACCACCTGTTCAACTTATTCAAGGCATCATTGAAATTGTTTTGCTTATCTAGTTTGTTATCATCGATATCAGTAATCTACTTCTTTAATCTTGGAGATCGAATACCGACGGATCGTTTATTTCATCTGGTCCAACTAGTATCGTCGTTATAATATCATTACATTTGTTATCGATCACTGTGATCTTCACTGATTAATTAGCTATTGCTCGAATACCGTCCGTATTACGATCTCGCTTAGGTTCTCGTTAAAACAACCAGGCTAGCAGACGTAGAATTCATAATCAACTATCAGATTTTGATACGAAATGATCGCCTAAGGCTCAACTAAACAGAAATTTAATTGTAATACCTGAAACTGATTTTTAGGATATACAGATACATTGTGCTATTTATCTATAAATGTCCATGTAGTTCTAGCCATTTGAGTAAGCTCAAGTTGAGAGAGGCAAAGAAGAATAGTTTCCTCACTTAACTTCAAGAAAGAGAGATTGTAAGCAATAGAGTGAAGGTAAAGAAGAAGTACTTCCTCTATTTGTCTTCAAGAGATTTTGATTGACTTGAGAGCGATCTTCCTTTCTCCCCGAATATTTTTATAACTTTTGGTATCAGAGAGAAAGTCTTTCCAGACTGTGAGAGTTTTAAATTTTTGAAGTTCAGAGATATTGTTGAAAATTTGAAAGAACAGAAAACCATGTCTTCATCAAATTCCTATTTACCACCCGTTCCAGTATTCAAAGGAGAGAACTACCACATGTGGGTAGTGAAGATGAAAGTTTTCCCCCAAGCTGCAAATTTGTGGGAAGTGACCAAATCGGGAGGAGACCTACTTGAGTTGCCTGAGGATCCGACTATTGCTCAGCTCCAGAATTATAGAGCCGAGAACAAGAAACGGTCCAAGGCTTTGACACATCTACGTGTTGTTGTATCAGAAGAAATTCTTGTAAAGATTATGTCATGCTTTACTCCCCAAGAAATATGGGAGAAGTTGCAGACATAATATCAAGGGTCGAAAAAGACCAAAAATATGAAGATTATTATTTTGAAGAGGCAACTTGAGAACTTAAGAATGGAAGAGACTGAGAATGTGAAAAAATTCTCAGACAAGTTGATGAAACCTGTAAATCAAATCCGAATCTTAGGAGAAGATCTGCCTGAGAAAAGGATTATCGAAAAACTCCTTGTGAGTTTACCTGAAAAATTTGAATAAAAAATCTCTTCCCTTGAGGATTCTAGAGATATTGCAAAGATGGCTTTTGCAGAATTAATTAGTGCTCTTGAAGCATAAGAATAAAGAAGAATGATGAGATCACATAACGAAGATGGCCTTGAGCTTGCTCTACAAGAGAGATTGATCAACCGAGGCTCTTTGAATAAGAGCAAGAAACTTAATGAAAAAGGGCAAAGGCTACAAAATGAAAGATGTAGCTCAATCTTTTTACAATCACTGCAAGAGAGATAACCACAATGAAACTGATTGTTGATATCAAGAAAAGACTCCACCTCCTTTGAAATGTAGATATTGCAAAAAGAATGACCACATGGAGAAATTTTGCTTCAAGAAGAAGATGCAACAAGAAAAACAACCACTTGAAGGACAAGCAAATTTTGCAGACAATGAAGAAGAAGAAGAAGAAGAAGAAGAAGAAGAAGAAGAAGAAGATTATGCAACTTTTCTAATTTTCACTCCAGGATGATGAAGATGTTGAAATCCTATTTTGAGAAAATGTGAATCAAGTTTAAGGGAGGGTGTTGAAGTATTAAACTTGTTCACATTATCCCATTAATTATTTCTAGTTTGAACTAATGATTACATGCATTATGAAGATACATGCATTAGTATGAATATATTTATGTATTTTGGAAGAAGTGAAGTGTGGACAAATTAAGAAGGTACATGTCCACACTAGATACTAGGTAGATACATTGTACTATTTATCTATAAATGGTCATGTAGTTCTAGCTATTTGAGTAAGTTCAAGTTGAGAGAGACAAAGAATAATAGTTTCCTCACTTGACTTTAATAAAGAGAGATTGTAAGCAATAGAGTGAAGTTAAAGAATAACTACTTCCTCTATCTATGTTAAAAATATTTTTGATTGATTTGAGAGTTCTCCTTCTTTCCCTCAAATTATATTTCTAACAGATTACTCTTCTTAAGTAAGTTTGGGGACATTATTTAATGAGCTACATAAGTTACGAAAGTATTTAACAGTCAATAATAGTTATATTCAGTTAGGAGTCATTTGGTACGAAGACAAGTAATACATTGATTATAATACACATATTGATAATGTAGGAATTAGTAATACGTGGATTAGTAATACATGAATTATTTTTTATTTTGTGTTTGGTACATTGCACTAAAATTGAACTCTAAGTTATCATTTAAAATTTTTGCTTAATTTTTAAATTAAATAAATAAAATTACAATCATATCCTTTGATACTTGGCTTTCATTGGTTTCTAGAAAAAAAAAAGAGAAGGATAATTTTGTCCTTGTGATTCTTTATCCATGTATAACTAATACATGGATTAGTTATTCCATGTTGGTGGTGGGATTAAATAATACACCAATTTATACATAGATTACTTATATATTATTTTATGCATAGATTACTTATATATGGTTCAAAATACCAACCAAATATGGAATAACTCAATACTTATACATGCATTACTTTACCCAATCCCCCCTTTCAAACCTCTCCTTATAGTTTATCTCTCTTTTCACTAGTTGTCCTGATGTAATTGTAGGTGTATATGAAACTATTTGAGATTTCAAATCTGGTGCAAAACAAGCATGGGTTTGTAAACAAGCACCGCCAGGGGCAGATGTGTATATAAGTTAGTGATTCACGTGAACCCATGGTCCTTCCGTCAAATTAAGTATATCATGTGCATATTTATCAAAATATGTCTAACATAACATTAGCGAACCCATGCTCTATAAGCTTGAACGGTTCACTTGATCTCACTTACACTCAAGAGTAGGAATCAATTCCTACGTAAATGCTCCTTTTATCTTTTTTCGCCTCGATTACCTATAAAAGATGAAAAGATTTTATATAGAAGTTCAAAACTTAATATATCATCGTGTAAAGTGATATTTGACCTATAAATTTAATATAGTTTTTGACCGAGATTGTTCGCCAACCACCCTTTGGACATTATAGCTCTGTCCCTGATAATGGTGAACTCATACTCTCAGAATTCTAAATCCTCCTCTGAGCACCGCTGCAAGTATATGAAATTGTTTTTAGCCGTGCCTAACTTGCGCTTAACTCTTTCATTGTGCCATTAGTAACCTCAAGCCGAGCAAGCTGATCAGATCTAACTAGTAACTTTAATAGGCTGATTTGGAAGCTAAAGCAGTAATATCTCATTGTCTTCTAATTCTCTGGCTGTCAGCTTTTGCTATGTGGTGATTGACTTTCCGTTGTAGTTTCAATTACTGCTTTTATAAAAGCCTATTATGCCTCATTGTAATGGCTTCAGGGATGTCACATATGTTACTTCGAGTGGATAAATCATAGTTGTCGTTAGGCATAAGCTCCAGCAGCTTTAATGTTCATATGGGACGCAGTTGCTCCACTAGCGGCATCACGGACCTCCATAATGTGTCACAAAGGTTAGTTCTTTTGATTTTTTCTCTTTCGCTTTTCAAGAATGAGATAATTTTGTAAAAAGATTTCAATCACTAGTGCACTAGTAATTTCTTAAAAAGATAATTTCGTAAAAAGAAAAGTGCACTAGTAATTTCTTTTGTAATTTTATTCAGTTATCATTAAAAATATTTTATCCAAAAGTAAAGCATTCAATCTTAGCTTTACTAGTGCACTAGTCCACATGACAATAATTCAAAGCTATATTGATGTTTAATGAAGCATGTATTAATGGTTAACAATGAGTCTAAAAAAATAACCATATTTATGTGTTGGGAAAATCGGGTAATTTCCCCACTACAACAAAAGAACTTAGTGAAATGAACTGACTCAGAACAACTAACCCAGACAGAACACTAAATAAAGACCCGACGAATAATATTGAATACTAAAAATAAAGACACCAGAAAACTTTGATAACGGAGTTCAGCCTAAAAAGCTTACTCTCCGGGCACCACTTGAAGCAGCCTGCTTTATTAATTGTGGGAGAAGAGAACAATTTTGGGATAATACAAATGGGAGGGGAAGGAGTTAATTTATAACATCCAAACTCCTTCCCCAAAACATATCCCACCGATGTGGGAGAAAAAACCAAGCCAAAAACCAACAAATCTCCACCTTGGCTTGATTTCAAATTCCACCAAATTACAAATCTTCTCAAACAAACAAATAATTAAAACAGTCTTCGTAGTGCTTCCAAACTTTGCGCCGTGTGGCGCCAACTTTAAATGTGCAGAATATTAACCAAGTCTAAACAGTGTTCAAACTTGGCCCTTGTAACCACCTTGGTCAGCATATCTGCAGGATTCTCCGTAGTGTGAATCTTCTGGAGAAGTATCTCCTCCTCTTCGAGAATTTCCCGCACAAAATGATAGCGAACATCAATGTGCTTCGTCCGTGCATGAAAGACTTGGTTCTTTGCTAAATGAATAGCACTCTGACTGTCAGAAAACACCTCAAGTTGTTTCTGACCAACTCCCAAGTCTTTAAGCAACCCTTGAAGCCAAATTGCTTCCTTCACAGCCTCTGTAATTGCCATATACTCTGCCTCGGTTGTAGACAAAGCCACCGTTGACTGCAAGGTAGACTTCCAACTAACTGGCGCATTTGCTAAAGTGAACAAATAGCCAGTTGTAGATCGTCGCTTATCCAAATCACCTGCATAATCAGAATCACAATATCCAACTATGCATTGACCATGTGATTCATCCCGCTCAAATGTCAATCCAATATCTACGGTATTTTGTAGATACCGCAGAATCCATTTCACAGCTTGCCAATGACCCTTGCCTGGATCATGCATGTACCTGCTAACAACACTAACAGCTTGTGAAATATCTGGTCTCGTACACACCATTGCATACATCAAGCTTCCAACTGCATTTGCATACGGGACTTTTTCCATGTATTCTCGCTCTTCATCAGTAGTCGGTGATAATCTGCTACTCAGTTTCAAATGAGGAGCAAGTGGGGTACTTATAGGTTTTGTATCATCGTGCATACCAAAACGTTGTAATACCTTCTTCAAATATTGCTTCTGTGTTAGCCAAAGCTTGCCCCTCTCTCTGTCCCTATTTATCTCCATGCCGAGAATCTTCTTGGCTTCCCCCAAATCCTTCATCTCGAACTCTTTACTCAGCTGAGCCTTCAACCTGTGAATCTCTACTTGGCTATTTGCTGCAATCAGCATATCATCAACATATAAGAGTAAGTAGATGAAAGAACCATCTGGAAGTTTGCGCAAATACACACAATGATCGTATTTGCTTCTCCTGTACTTCTGACCAATCATGAACCTGTCAAATCGTTTGTACCACTGTCTCGGAGATTGTTTCAGTCCGTACAACGATTTGCTAAGTTTACAAACCCAATCTTCTTTTCCAGCAACCTTATATCCTTCTGGCTGAGTCATATAGATTTCCTCCTTCAAATCGCCGTGTAAGAACGCGGTCTTCACATCAAGTTGAGCTAGCTCCAAATTCAACTGTGCTACCAAGGCCAACAAAATTCTAATAGAGGAATGTTTTACAACTGGAGAAAATACCTCATTATAATCAATTCCCTTCCTCTGAGCATAGCCTTTAGCCACCAATCTTGCCTTGTAGCGAATGTCTTCTTTGTCGGGAAATCCTTCTTTCTTTGCAAATACCCATTTGCACCCAATTGCCTTTTTACCTTTCGGTAGTTGTGTCAGCTTCCACGTCTTGTTCTTCTTGAGAGACTGTATTTCCTCTTCCATTGCACCTACCCAACTGCCGCTTTCTATGCTCCGTATGGCCTCTGGGTAGGTGGATGGAACATCTTCGTCAGAAACTGGAAGTGCATAAGCTACCATGTCAGTGAAACGAGCAGGCTTCTGAATTTCTCGTCTCTGTCTTCTAACTGCAATTGGTTCTGATTGTTGTAGAGGTTCTTGGGTCGGAACCTCTTCCTCATCTGACTCTTCTTCTGCCATAGGAGAGTCACTGGTGGTGCTTCGTGCTGGGGTCACCACTGTCTGCTCAAACTCCACCTGCTTCGGAGTACACTCCACCTGCTGCGGAGTACTTTCATCTCCTTCTGGATTTACCTTCTTCAACATGGCAGATTCATCAAAGGTAACATCCCTGCTGATTATCGTCTTCTTTGCCTCAAGACACCATAAACGGTATCCCTTCACTCCAGCATTGAAGCCCATGAACAGAGCCTTCTTTGCTCGTGGATCCAACTTTGATTCAATTACATGATAATATGCAGTAGAACCAAAAACATGCAAAGTATCATAATCAGTTGCAGGTTTTCCAGACCATACCTCTAATGGAGTTTTGCCACCTATAGCAGATGATGGCAAACGATTAACGAGATGCTGAGCGTACGTCACAGCCTCAGCCCAAAACTTTCTGCCTAACCCAGCATTAGACAACATACAACGAACTTTCTCCACAAGTGTCTTGTTCATACGCTCTGCCACCCCATTCTGTTGCGGTGTTTTCCTAACAGTGAAGTGTCGAACTATGCCACAGTCTTGACATATCTCTAGGAATGAATCACTCTTGTATTCTCCTCCATTGTCTGTTCGGAGAACCTTGATCTTCCTCCCGGTCTGGTTTTCAACTTGAGCTTTCCACTTAAGGAAAATTCCAAGCACTTCATCTTTGTTCTTCATGGTAAACACCCACACTCTCCTGGAAAAATCATCAACAAAGGTGACAAAATAATGCCTACCTCCGATAGACGGAGTCTTGGCAGGTCCCCACACATCTGAGTGCACATAATCCAGAATACCCTTGGTATTATGAATTGCAGTGCCAAACTTCACTCTTCGTTGCTTTCCCAGAACACAATGCTCACAAAATTCAAGTTTGCAAGTCTTCGTACCTTTCAACAATCCTTGCTTGGCAAGAGTTTGCAAGGACTTTTCCCCAGCATGTCCCAACCGCATATGCCACAGCTTCGTTACCTCAGCATCCTTCTTGGTGCTAGAAGTTGCTGTTGCTACTGTCCCCAACACTGTACTACCTTGGTAGTAGTACAAATTGTTTTTCCTCACGCCTTTCATCATCACCAGTGCTCCTGAAGTTACTTTTAGAACTCCATCTCGAATCATCACAACTAGGCCCTTGGATTCAAGAGCCCCCAATGAGATGAGATTCTTCTTCAACTTTGGCACGTACCGCACATCCCTCAAAATTCTGGTGGATCCATCATGATTCTGCAGCTTGATCGAACCTATGCCGGCTGTTTTACATGGATTATCATTACCCATGTAGACAACCCCACCATTGAGTTCCTGAAATTCAAAGAACCATTCCCGAATGGGACACATATGATAGGTACAACCTGAATCCAATATCCACTCATCTGGATGAGATGATGTTGAAGGCATGACAACTAAGGAAATATCTGATTCCGCATCATTTTTGCATTCTGCAACATTTGCATCTTGCGGACTCTTCCCTTTTCCCTTCAACTTCGGACAGTCTTTCTTCCAGTGCCCTTTCTCATGACAGAAAGCACACTCATCTTTGGCAATGGCTCGGCCTTTTGATTTGGACCTCCCTCTTCTCCCCTTAGTCTGGCTTTGCTGACGACCTCTTGCCACCAATGCTTCTTCTGATGTTGTTAATTTGATTTTCATCTTATCCTGCTTTCTCAATTCATGACTATATAAAGCAGAACAAACAGCATATAACGACACATTCTCCTTCCCGTGAAGTAACGTAGTCTCCAAATGTTCAAATTCATCGGGAAGAGAGGATAACAACATCAAAGCCAGATCCTCATCCTCAAATTTCACATCTAAATTCAACAGGTCTGCTACTAATTGATTAAACATAGTGATGTGTTCATTCATAGTAGTACCTGGTTGGTAATCAAATCGGAACAACCTTTTCTTCATAAGGAGCTTGTTCTGACCACTCTTTTTCAGAAACTTGTCCTCCAACGCCTTCCATAATTTGTGCGCAGAAGTTTCATTCTTGAAAGCATACTTCTGCTCTCTGGACAGGCACGATCGAATTGTTCCACACGCCAACCGATTAATGATGCTCCAATCTCTATCTTCTACCTCTTCTGGTTTCTTTTCCTCAATAGCAATATCAAGACCCTGCTGGAAAAGAGAGTCCAAAACCTCTCCTTGCCACATGCCGAAATGGCCAGTACCATCAAATATTTCCACCGCCAACTTTGGACTAGACAACGGGAACCTCGACCATGATGACGAGGAGCCCGATGCCCCCGGCGTAACATTTGAAACAGTATCCTTCGTTTCTTGATCTTTATTTGCCATTACAACCTCAATAAATAGTATTCAATATTACAACTACAAACAACCAAAAGTTTCAAAATAACCAAAGTAATTCTTTTCTGATGTGGAAGATCAGACTAAGCTGCAACCACAGAGCATACTCAGACAGAACCTTGGCTCTGATACCACTTGTTGGGAAAATCGGGTAATTTCCCCACTACAACAAAAGAACTTAGTGAAATGAACTGACTCAGAACAACTGACCCAGACAGAACACTAAATAAAGACCCGACGAATAATATTGAATACTAAAAATAAAGGCACCAGAAAACTTTGATAACGGAGTTCAGCCTAAAAAGCTTACTCTCCGGGCACCACTTGAAGCAGCCTGCTTTATTAATTGTGGGAGAAGAGAACAATTTTGGGATAATACAAATGGGAGGGGAAGGAGTTAATTTATAACATCCAAACTCCTTCCCCAAAACATATCCCACCGATGTGGGAGAAAAAACCAAGCCAAAAACCAACATTATGTCTAACGAAAATTTAATACTAATTGCTTCTCTCCTTATTGATTTGGGAACCCAAGAGTGAGTGGCAAGAAACTAAGAGAAAAAGAGTGAGTGTCAAGAAACAAGGAAAATAAGCAAATTATTTGAAACCGGAATTCCCACAATATTAGGAATGGCTTGCATATAAAAGGAAACATATCCTACCATAAATCAAAGCAAAACTTCATTGTTTCTTCACCTCTTACTTTACACCTAATCTTTTTTGTTGAGAGAAGTTAGTCATGGTTCAGAAGAGACGGAGAGATGTCACGAGGAAGAAATCCCATATACAAAGACAGCAGCGTCACAATTCTTCGTGTTAGAAGCAGATGTTGATAGCGATGAAGATGAGAATGAGGAAGAACTAGAAGCTGAAGACGGTTTCATTGATGATGATTCCGGCTTCGAAAAAGAAGATGAAGATTTTGCTTTTCAACAACGTAACAATGCTCATCCACGCGTTGGAGTAGAAGACGATGATGATGATGAAGATATTGATGAATTAGCAAGACGACTTGAAGAAAGATATGGTAGAAAATCGAGACATGACGAACAAGAGGAGGAAGATGTAACAGAGGTATTCCAGCAATCCCTTTTGCCTACAGTAAAAGATTCAAAGTTATGGCTTGTTAAGTGTGCTGTTGGTCACGAAAAGGAAGTAGCTGCATGTTTAATGCAAAAGCAAATTGATAAAGGTTTTAATCTGCAAATTAAATCAGTCATAGCACTTGATTATCTCAAGAATTATATATACGTAGAAGCAGATAAAGAATCACATGTTAGGGAAGCATGTAAAGGGATGCATTATATTTTTCTCAACAATAAGACAGTGATGGTTCCAATCAAGGAGATGCCCGCCGTGTTATCTGTCAAAAGCAGAGAGAAAGAATTTACTAGGGATGCTTGGGTGAGAATTAAGATTGGGAATTACAAAGGAGACCTGGCGCAGATTGTGAATGTGGATGATATCAAGCAAAATGTCACCGTGAAATTGATTCCAAGAATTGATTTTGAGGCATTGATTGACAAAATTGAAGGTAAACCACGGGAAGTTTCCAGGAAAACTTGTCCTCCACCAAGATTTTGGAGTGCAAAGAAAGCGAAAGCATTAGGCATTCCAGTGAAGCGCGAGAGAGAGAGGTTTATAGGGGATTGCTATTATGTGAACAGAATGAAATTCAAAGATTGTTTCTTTTATAAAACACTGTCCATTAAGTCAATCAGTAGCCAAACTCAGCCAACTCTTGATGATATTGAGAAATTTCGCGGAGCCAAGGAGAAAGGGAACGACACGACAAAAAGTTTATCTATTTCCACTCTGCTTGCAAAGAACCACAAGGAATATTATTTCAGACAAGGAGATCGAGTAGTTGTTGTCGATGGAGACTTGAAAAGCATAAGAGGATGAGTTCTAAAAGTTGATGAAGATATTGTTTACCTCAAACCAATAAATGGAGGAATTGAGAATCTGGAAAGTGTTGCAATCAACAGAAAAGATTTGAGCAAGTTATTTGAACCTGGAGATCATATCAAGGTAGTTACAGGGAGTAAACAAGGTGAAACTGGCACTGTTATTTCAATTCAGGGCAATGTAGTAAGTGTATTATCGGATATTTCAATATGTTCTGCAATATGGCTTTGTAGTTCGATATGCAGAGTTGGTATTTATACTGATTGTCGTAAAAACAGAAATTAGATATTCAAACTTATAGTTATGGACTAAGTTGCTCGGACACGGCACTTTTGGTGCCGCACCCGTGTTGACACGACACTAGTATGGGTATGGGTGTGGGATCTATGTCGGATATGGTCAAACGTTTATGGGTACTTTGACCACGGGTGGCGGAAAAGTTCTAGACAAAATACAATTTGATTCCCGAAAGTGAAATCAAAGCTAGGGTAATTTTGTAGTAATTACCTCTCTAATGATGTCTTCCTACCCTACATCAACAGAAAATCAAAAGGGAAAATATTTTTTAAGGTCAACAAAAAGTGTACGATCGGATTAAAACTCTATTTTTAATTTTTTGAATTATTTTTAGCCGAATCCCCGCACCCGTATCCGTAATAGGATCCGTATCCCCGAATCTTAGAATTTAGATCTTGAAGGATCCGACCTCTAGATCCGCACCCGTGTCGGACAGCCGTACCGGTGTCCGAGCAACTTAGGCTATGGATGAGCATGCATACCAAGTTCTTGCACACTCCTTTGAGTCCTCTGTATGATATCTTTCACCTTTAATATGGTAACCAGTCTCTAATATTTGTGAGTCAAATTTATTAGAATAATAACTTGAAAATGGTCGATTCTATTGATAAGCAGAGTTTGATGTTTTTTAACCCTTATCCTGGATTTTATCCTAGATTTGCTGGATTTCTTATTACTTCAGCTGGTTGCCTTGTTCTAACTGGTAATTGTGTACATTGATTAGATGATTCTGCAAAAGGTGAATGGTATCGCCATATAACGAGCAAGAGTTCTGCTAATCTACAATAAATAAGTAATATGGTATAACATATTAAACTACACTGATAAGTGAGTAAAAAGTCATTACACTTTCAATGTATATAACTTAAAAACCTTAATTTCTGAGCCATTTCATTTGTAAAGATTAGAAGCCAAGCGTGGAACAAGAAGAACTTCAAGTGGAGAAGCTTTGAGAATTGTCAGTCCAAAACTGTCACTCATATCAATTGGTTCATCTGAAGGCCTCTTAATTTCAAACCCATGTAGCAACACAGCTAATACAAAGGTCACAACCTGAAGCCCCATTGAAATTTCAGGACACATTCTTCTTCCACTACCAAATGGTAACGACTCAAAGTGCTTACATCAACATCCTTTTCTATCATCAAGAACCTCTCTGGCTTAAACTCGTGAGGATTTGGCCATGTATTCGGATCATAATGAATCTTTCAAATGTTCACTAACAAGCGAGTGCCTTTTGGTATATTGTAACCACTAATAACACAATCTTCCTTCAGCTCATGAGGTACTAAGAGTGGTGCAGCTGGATATAAACGTAATGATTCCTTAACAATAGCTTGAAGATAAACCATATTCTTGATATCAGACTCTTGAGCATGTCTGTTGTTTCCAACGTGATTGTCTAGTTCATCTTCGGCCTTTTTCAATACTTGGTAGTCCTTAAGGATAAAAGACAATGTCCATGTTAGAGTTATGATCATGATGTCAGTGGCCGCAGACAGCAGAGCCTACCAAAGCCAGGTTAGCAAATCTCAGCAATCAGCTCCGCAGAACACAATATATGAGCACACACCAGAGACAAATATATAGAAGTATTATTAGTTGATAGAATATAGTGAAATGAAAACAAATCCAATTTATGTATGCTAACATTGTTTAATAGTTTTATCTTATGAGATAAGCTAAATTTACTGGCCATCCTCGTAGTTAATTTCTCAAATGATCATCAATCTTATAGGTTTTTTACAAAAGTCACTAAACTACTTTTTGCCTCAACAGGATCACTCAACTTATGCCAGTCGTTTAGCCTCTGGAGCTTAGAGGGTGATGATGAACTTACCAAACATGTAGCTTTGGTAGCCGTATCAGCATCAAAACCAGAAAATTCTTTATCTTCACAAATGGAGAGCATAATATCCATGAAATCTTCTTCATCCCCTGATTTAATTCCTCTTAATTTCCTCTTTCTTTTGTGTTCCGCTAACCACTCTTCAACAAAACAGTCCATTTCTTTAGCAATTTCTTTGAGAAATTTTTAAAAATAGGCAGCTCATTACCCAAAATTACAAACAAGAGGCCATTTTTTTCATGCATAGCACCCACTCCTAAAATTACAAATTTTAGCACTCCTTCATAAAAAATACCCTAGCAACCAAATCTCCCTTTCCCCAGCCACTAAGTCGCTGGCAGACACCCTCTCCCGCCAGTGGCGTCGTTACTTTTTTGTATTTTACTGAATTTATATTGTTTATTGTGTTTAAATCATTGCTTTGGACAAGTTTATACACACAAATCCTCCCCCTCTTCCCCCTCCCCCTAAAAAATAAATAAATTATACATGAATATACATTGATAAATGCGTAGAAAGGAGAAAAATATAAAAATATAAAAAAAAATCATATAAACATCCTTAATATACAGATTTATTCACTCGCATATACACACTTATACAAATTTATACAATTTTATACCTTCATACCTGTGTATAAATTTATATAAAATTGTATAAACTTGTATAAACTTGCGGCAGATTGTTATCTTGGGAAAAGGGTGACAGCTCGGGTAAGATTCGAAAATATGGGTCATTTTTTGTTATTTTCATCTTTTGATTGTCTTTTAGTGGAATTATCCCAATTTCTTCTTTCATTACCTTCTCATGGCCTCCTATATCTAGCCATTAAAATAAGGTATAACATCAGCCACGACAGAGACCCCATCAATTCAAAGAATCTTCGAATTGCTTTATGAGCCCTATTTCTTTCTCCATCTTCATTACCTGTAAGAGGCGAATATGCGATTTAATCTTTGTGTTTACAATTCTGATTTCTTTGAAAATCTACAACTTTTAAGGATTTTACATATACATCTATCATATATATAGTCAAAAACAACATTTTTGGGTTTCAATTAAACTATGCATCCACTATTCATCATGAAATTAAAGAGTTTAAGTTATATACATTGACGGTGTAAACTAAAATAGAGTAAGTTTATATTATCAATGTGATTTAATCATTTTTAACAGGTTCCTACTTATTCTAATTTTTCACTTACAATATCATACTTGAAATTTACATCGAGTGACTTGTTGTTATTAGTATTCTAATTTTCAAGTGACGGACTTGATGTACAAATTGAATTACATGTCGTAGGTCAACTTAAGCGAATAGTATAAAAAAATTACGCTAGTGCACAAATTATAATTAAATACCTGTGTATCTTATACCAAATATCATCTTCATCCCTATCTTCACACCACCATTTAAACTACTACTCTTGGTCTTCAACCAATATTCATATGTCTCACTGACAGCTGACTTCACTTCAAATTCTCTTATGTGACTAAACATCTCAATTCTCTTGTTAGAAAGAAAATAGTGGCTATCTTCCTTATCAATAAGGTCCATAAGGAGCAATACCAAACATGGCATTATTGTATCCTATGATCTCTGAAACTATGGACTTTAACCGGTTTGCAAGGGCCAAATCATTGGTGGTGAAGCATTCTTTGGCTATTTTTGTATCACTCACAATTACAACTTTATTCACTCCAAGTTTTATTCCAAAAATAGGTCCATATTTTTCTGCCATATGACCAAATAGTTTGTGAGGCATTTGAGTTCCATTGAGTAGGTGGAGATGGCCAATAATTGGCCATGATCCTGCAGCTTTAGGTACCTTCTTCCCCTGCCTTTTAGCTGACAAAAATTGTTTGTGAAGAAAGAAGAAAACAAGAAAGGAGCTAGCTAGTGTAATTGTAATGAAAAAGAAATCCATGGCTACAAACTTATTGGTTGTGTAGTCAGTATTCTTTTGAACGTTAGTCGCATCAAGAATATATAGGTCTCTTTAAGAATACGACGTTGTATATCCAATGAACGAAGAAAGAAAATTGCATTACGGCAGTGTGATGGTGGCTAGTGGTCAGTTGTCAGGAATTCAGGATAACAAAAACAATGTCAAAACTGCATGGACAATATACTTATTATTGTATGGCGGAGACGCACATCATAGAAAGATATTTTGTCGTTGTGTGATTTTGTCAATATCATGCATGATGACTAAGCTTCTTCTTTTACAATTAAAGAAGCCGAGTTACATAAAATGTATTTCACCTATTACTCTTAACGGAAAGTACAATAGTATATGAACACAAATACAAAATTGTACAATCAAGTCAAAGAACATATTTCTGTGATCACACTTAATCTAAAACACTACAAAAAAAAAGGGCTTTTAGCCACGCACAGAAACGTAGCTAATGAGGGAAAATCGTGGCTAAACAGGTTTTACGATGGTTGGTTAGCTACGGTTCCGACCATGGCCACAAGGGACGTCGCAATGATTTTACCACGGTTCAGGTGTTCGTGGTAACATCTAGTTAGCCACGGTAGGGATTTTATTTAGCCACGACATGGCTAATTATCACGGAGGAAAAGAAATCTTTGCCCAAAATTTTTCATTTGCCACGCGGCTCCGTGGCTAATTCTCCTTTAGTAATTTACTTCGTTTACAATTAGCCACGGTTGAATATTGGCTATTATTAAAAAAACTATAGAAAAAGAAAAACTGCTACTAATAAGTTATATTGTTTACAATATTACACATCTACTAAATATTACTACTCCCTCTGTCCCACTTTGTTTGTCATACTTTCCTTATTTGTCCGTCTCAAAAAGATTGTCGTATTTCTAAATTTGGCAATAATTCAACTCTAAAGTTACTTTTTGACTCATTTATAGCCACACAAATATTCATGGCTTATTTTAGACCACAAGTTTCAAAAGTCTTCCTTACTTTATTAAACTTTGTGCCGAGTCAAATTACGACAAATAAATTGGGACGGACGGAGTATAATACAATGAGATCCCCAATAAATCACAATATTAATCATTACAAATAAAGCAAAGACTTCAAATATTTAACAACCATAAAAGGGTTGTCTGTGCTTTTCTATAGATAAAATAAGGCACCTATTACAAACTCCAAAATGATAAGGCGTCTGCATCTCTGATCCAACATAATTTGCAGCTCCGTTGAAAATAAAATGATCCTTACGGAAGAATGAGAGTAGATATTTACATGCTAGAATGTCGCTAAAGTTTACAGTAAACAAGTAGAGCTTGGAAGCAATTTTAAACATTTCATGAGATGCATATAACAGAGGTAGTATCCCTACAATCAAGTAACTAAGATTAGAGAACATGCAATAGATAGATACTGATAGTGTTAATGAAAAAACAACTCTGATATATCAAAAATTAACTCTAACAAAAAAATCCATACCTGCAAGAAGGATCACAACACCCTTAAGCTGATTGACCAAATAACTCAAAGGGGACAAAGGGGACAGAGAAGAACTCATTATAGATCAGAACCGTGTATATATTGAGAAGAGGGACATCATAAATATCACATATCGCCCTTCAAAAGTCATTTCCATAATGTCTCCAAGTTTCTGCATTCATGAATTATTATCCATCATGGTTTAAATTAAAGATGGTATAGATTTATGCAGGTTCCAGATTAGTAGAAGCACTATAATATGCCTTATTCATAGTACCCTTCAAATCCCAGTACTAGTGCCAAAAACTATAACAAAATAATAGTTCTACGAATATTTTTAATCTAAGTATACTCCAATAAACCAGAACATGCACAAGAGAGGTAAACTAGAAAATGGTAATGGACAAGGTACTAGATGAACATCTTATTTTCTGCTAATATTCCAAAATAATCTCTTAACACCTATTGAGCGACAAAAATAGATCTATCCATTGTCAACTTAAAAACTGTAACCCATGTCAATCTTCTTTCCTTTGTCGAAACTATGAGAAGGCCTTGTCATTTAAAGTTACCTTCAGTAACACTTGTGACCTGTCCGGTGAACATATGCCATTGCTTACTTAAGAAGCTGACCTACTTCTTAGCATGGGTATTCACTAAACCAAAAAAACCCACCCCTAAGCTTAACGGATTTTTTTATAAAGTTTATTATAGGAAAAACAAGGGCTGATTCCATATGCTTTTAGAAAAGTGAAGTAACAGACATTATATTTCAAAGTGGATCTATAAACTAATCTAACTAGGTCATTAATCGTTTATAATCCATAAATAGTTAACAAAAGCAGTAATCACCTGACTGGACAGCTTTTTCTATCTAAGTATGAAGTACAACATTGCAAGCAACAGACAAATACCATGACCCCAATCACTAAACATGACTGCGAAATGGAATGGAAATGCGACGACAGTATAAACACCACGATTTGCTTCCTGATATTCGACCACCCTGCAAAAGTTGATCAAACAACATGAATATGAAAAGTAATAACATCACATTAAATACTCATACAAACTGATGAGCTCATAGCAAGCCTAAGACTTTATGTTAATTTTTTCTTATAAAATAGGAATAATATATATACACATCTAGCTAAAGAATCTGTTCCACACTAGATTATTTGAGTTACCATATATTTTCCTCTTATTACTTCATTATGAACAACACTTAATTTCTTCAGCATCAAACTAAATTTAATACATTTTGATAACTTACTTAAATATGACAATATAATATTGTATATAAGCAACCTAAATTAGCAGTACGTTGGTTGAAACTTGAAAGGACTAGTTTTTCATTACTGAAAAGTGGAGGAATTTTTTGTTGAAGAACAACCTCGGATCTACATCCTGTTAATGAAAAAAAAACCATGCCTTGATAAGTTATATATATATTTCTATCCTGTTACTCTTAAAACTTGATCAGCCCTATCTATACTCATGGAAAGCAAGGAAGAATTAGAAAAGTAATGAAGAAATTAAAACTTGTGCAACTTAATTAAACTTACCATTAAATTCAACTTGACTTCTCCACTAAGACCTAATATCAAGAAATCATACTAATTTTCGTTCATTCAATGTTGACATATTGTAGAATAAACAGAATCACCTCATGATTGGCTTAAGGTTTTTAGTGAGAGTGCGTGATAAGGCACCAACTACTTGCCCATAAGCTTGGCTGAGTAATGTTATCATCACCGCCTTGTCCACCTTCTCCAATACAATCTTTAAGATATAGGACATGGATCCATCATATAATAAGAAAGGATAAGTACTCCTATAAGCAGTATATTTATAATAGATGAAATTTTAATCCAAGCATAATGACAATACAAAAATAGAATAGAGAATTTTTTTTTTTTCACATAAAAATTTAGTCGAACACTTATAACCTGAGGTCGAGACGATTTACACAATCCGAATGTAGAATTCTATTTATGACATGACTTCAAGAAAATAATTAAATATAACGCCATCATCTAAAGTCCAGAATCAATATATACCATAAAGATAGTATTACAATTAATTTTTGAATAGTGTTAGAACATCAAAAACTTTACGGAGCGAAGTTTACCTCTCTTGAAGCAGTGAAATAGGGCCATTCTTGGAGGTGGCGTTCACAGATCAGGAGATTGACAGATCATTTTTGCGCATAGTTGCTAGTGTTTAACCTAGATCCGATTTTAGGTCAATTAACAATTAAATTTATATTTGTGTAGTCACGATCAATAGTTCAGATTAAGAGTTTAAATGATGAATGGTGTTAGCTGTTAGAGTATATTCGCGATTTCCACTAATGATGATTAACAATATGGAAAAAATATATAACCAAAAATGAATAAAGTTAAAGCGTTAATAAAATAGGTAGAGGTAACCGTGTTGGATCGCTTGACCTCGGCGAGAGTTACTCGTTACTGATCGCACTAGAAGACTAGAGAGCAAATGCAAGCAAAGAATAGTGTTTGAGCAAGAGTAAGAGAGAGTATTTTTATTGATGTTGTAGACAGGAAGTAAAGTTATGTTACAATGATTTAGGACGAATGCTATTTATAGGTCTGATAGGCATCCGTTGAGTTTTGTAACCGCTGGGCACGTATCCGTTGGATACGTAACCGCTGAATCGTAATTACTGACTTTATGACCATTCATTGAGTAATCACATATGATCAGGATAATAATTACTCATTCAGATCGTGCTAACCTGGGAAGTATTACATTGCTGCTCTGAGTCTGCTCGTGGTAACCGCCTGGCTAGTTATCTGTCCGCTAGATGTCTGTCTGGTGGAACCTCTGCCCGTGCCACGTGGCAGACACGTATCACCTTTTTAGATGTCGCCAGTTTTCATCCAATACAGATAGTTCCCGCACTTCTCGAAGAGTAGATGTGAATTTTGGAGGGAATTTTCATTTTGCAAAATCCAATCTTTGTATGACGAAGCTGGGTGACGTACATATCTTATCAGCTACGTGACAAATCCCCATGACGTGCGCATTAAATGCGCAGTGTAAAAAAGTAACTGCAGCTGGCACACCTGTGCGTCTGTAGCCTGCTTCGAAGTGACTACTGCGTGTCTCAAGGGTAAAAATAATGATTTCAACCGCCTCAATCACGTGCACACGTTGACTGCTGATCGCGAGGTGACCGCTGCACTTCAGGGTAATGATGACACTTCGAAAGTTGGTGAAACCTACTTCTACTTTTGACGGTTGGATCTGATCGTGGCCTCTCTGATAGTCTCCACGTGTCTTGCAGGAACTTGATGGGCCGGATTTTTGTTCCTATAAATAGAGGTTTATTGAGTAAAAAACCTTTTTACTTGCTTTCATTTTATTCCTACTAAATTTTGAGAATTCTTTGAATATCTTTTAACTTTTCTTCCGAATTTCTCAATTCTCCTGCAATTATGTCTTCAAAAACTAGAAGAAACCAAAATATGGACGCAGCTGGTAGTTCTTCGGCAGCCACCCCCAGGCCTAGGGCTACTCAGGCCACTGCTGCGGAGATCATCCCTAAGAAGTGGGGTGAGCTGGAAAAGGATTGCAACATTAAAGCTTTCAACAATCATGGAGATATACGCGTTTGGCCGGCGTATTGATTCAAATCCGGGATCACATCGGAGGTGATCCCTCGGGTTAGAGCAGACTGCAATTGGGATACAAGTATTCCCCTCTTGTCAGTCTCCGAAGCGGAGAACATTACTTCACATAGGGCTGGGTGGACCGCTATGTGCACCTACCCTTTTACAGTTGGATGTAAACTACCCCTGCATCATGTGCTTGAGAGGCTCTGCAGGGAATATTTACTCTGCCCGAGGCAGCTGTGCCCCAGCGTGTATAAAATAGTTACACTCTTGGATTGGTTTGCGGCAGAAACCGACCAAGTTTTTGAATATGAACATTTTATTTCTTTGTATAGTATACAAATTTTCAAAGACGGCTTTGAAAACGCCAGGATGCATGGGAGCAAGGGTTTGGTGCACAGCTTTGACAACACAAGTGACCGGGGTTGGTTACACTAGTATGTGTTCGTGCGCACCCAGGCCCTAACCTTCAACTCCACAACTTTTCTTCCTGAGGTTTGGAACAAGAAGCGTAAGTCCCCGAGTATTCTTTTGAGTTTTTCGTGCTTCCTCTTCTCTTTTTGTTTGCTTATCCCCTCACATTCTTCTTTGTAGCCGCCAAGCAACCCTACGACGGGCTCATATTAGTCGATGAGCTGATGGCGTGTGTCGAGGCAATCTTGAAGGAGTTCTCCCCTGAGAAGAGAGAATGGGTGTACTTTGCCGCGCAGAAGAATTTGACCGTGAAGACTCACGGTGAGGGTTTTCTATTGTTATAGCCATTTCTTTCCTTTGCAGTTTTGTTGTGTCTGACCGTTCTGCCTTTCGCAGGTCTGGGCACTCAGGGGGACTTTTTCCCTGCCCCCCCCCCCCCTCAGGTCGTGCCATCTGAGTCCGCCGTTGACCCCGATGCTGTAGTCGCATCTAGGGGTGTTCACGGTTTGGATAAAAACCGAACCGAACTGATAAAAAAAAACTTGTTGGATATGGTTTGGTATGGTTTTGAATTTTTAAAAACCGTAAATATTTGGTTTGGTTTGGTATTAGGGAAAAAACACCGAAGAATTAACCAAACCGAACCGACAATTATATATATAATTTTTATAATTATATACATTAATATTTTATATAAACCTTTTAAGTATTTATTAAATTTTCAAGTTTCAATGATAGTTAACCTGTCTGGACTGGAGTTAATGTGACAGTCTTGGAGAACCGTGTACCTTTGACGGCATGAAGAATCAAGTCCAATAATTAATGGTGAACTAAACCTTAGCCGTTAGTAGTAAGTTGCTGTATTTTTTTTTAAAAAAACATGCATAACCTATTTTATACTTAGTACTTGTTCAAGTACTTTAGTTGAGTACATTATAGTCTGGTGAATATAAAGTACTAGTAGAAACTACAAAGTACCCTTTTGCATTTGGAAATTGAGAAATAAAAGGGAGGAACATGCATAAGCCCCTCTCTAATAGGCTAATGAAGATATGAATGTCATAAAAGTAAAAATTCCCAACATCACCAATTCAAACTTTAACAAAGGCCAGATTGTTGAAGATGTAAACCTTGATGACGATGAAGTTGGTTTTTGGAGGGTGGCAAAAGTGTGCTTGCTTTTCTGCTTCTACCATTTAGAAGCCTCTTTGAAACAGGAGACATCATTTGATCTGTTGGACTTGTGTACCTTTCAGGGTATTTGAATGGCTTAGGAAACTTAAGGCGATCAGGAGCATTTTCACTTTGGGTTCTGTATGATTTGAAATTTGGGACACTACTTCTACTTTATACATTGAAGCCATAGTTTATGCACACTTATCTATCCCATGTTTGTAATCAATATTCAATAATATTCCAACTAGTCATTGATCAATTCTATATACAAATAAATAACATGTCCAATACTTATTGTGATTTGTAAAAAAAAACCGACTAACCAAACCGACATTAACCAAACCGGTGATATGACTTTTATTTGGTTTGGTTTAGTTTGGTTTGGTTTTAAGAATTTAAAAACCGAATATATTGGTTTGGTTATGGTTTTAACCAAAAACCAACCAAACCAAACCGTGAACACTCCTAGTCGCATCTATATTAGCTTCAGCGGAGGCACTGCACGGAAGGGAAGGTGGTGAGGAGCTTCTATCCAGTGGCCTTGGTTCCTTGAAGAGGAAGAAGAAAGGCCAAGGTGAGGGCGGAGCACGGAAGAAGTCTGCTCGTAAGGCTTCCGTTGCTGCCGGGCAAACCTCAGCTGCTGGAGGTGATTCCTCGCCCAAAGCCAACGTGCCAGAGTCTGTAGGAGAGAGTGCAAAGCCCACTGCCGAAGTCCCCAAGTCTGCACGGGGAGAGGGTTTAGACAAGGTGGTGATTGATGTTTCAGATACTGAGACTGAAACCAATGAACCCCTTGTGCGAAAACCTTATCTTCGGAGCGATAAGAGGAAGGTTGAGGAAGAAGCTGCCCGTACTCTGGAGAGGAGTCCCCGAGTTGATGACGGGGTGAAGGAGGCTCCTTCCCGTTCGGATAAAGGAAAAAGGAAAGTGGGTGAAGAAGATGAGGAGATAAGAGAAGAGGTTCCCCAAGAGGGTGGCCGAGGTCCTCGTATTTTTCGTTTCGAGGACCTGGAGAACGTGGCTACTCAGGGGGCGACGCCTGTTGGTCTACATGACTGTGACACGATAGATCCTGGAGTGGAGGGTGACTCTGACATATCAACAACAAGGCTTATCTGGCGGTCGGTCATCAACGGTCAGGCCGGATTAAAGGATATTAGGGGTGTGCGCTACAAGTTTTGTCCAAACTACCCCTCTGAACAGGCTTGGGAACCCAAGTACTGCAAGAGGAAGCATACCATGAGGCTAGCCCCTGATGTCATTTTATATCCAGGCCGGGCAGTTTAGCCAAGGCGGTTTCATCACTCATTGGTCCCCGAGATGAGTGGACAATGAGGGAAATGAGTGATGAGGAGTTGGCTTTTACAATCGCTGCCGATTCTGCCCGGGTAAGTGTTTACCGCTTGTGTTGGGAGTAATTTGACTTCAGACTTCTAACTTTTGCTTCTTTTGTTTCTCCAGTCAAGTATGATGTCTGCTGAGCTAATGTTCCACTCCAGGATAAACAACGTCGATTAAGTACTCGAGGTAAAGAAAGAGTTGCTGGATGCTCTGAAGGAGAATAAGATCCTGGCAGAGCAGTGTGGTCTCCTTGGGGGTGAAGTTAATCGATTGGCTGAAGTTAACAACGAGCGAATTGAGCGGATTAACAAACTCACCAAGGAGAAGGACCTTATTTCTAAAGAGAAAGAAGGGTTCACACATCTGTCCAGGGTCTAGAGATTCTGCTTGAAGAATGTAAGGCTTCGTTGAACAGAGCTCTCGATGAGCGTAGATCTCTTGATATAGACTTGCAAAGGGCTAATGAAGAGTCCGCTAGGGCCTGAGTTGAGCTTCAAGCTGCTAAGGACCAGGTTGCCCAGTCAATGAGTGCTCAAATCGCGTTATCTAAGGACTTGGCAAACCTGCGTGACCAATATTAAATCAAGGCAAAGCTTGCTGTGCTCGAGGCTAAGCGTTCACTGCTCGGGCAAGTCCAAACTAAGCAGATCAACGTTGAGGAGATGCTGCTTAAAACAAAGAGCGTTGTTCGCGGAGTAAGACAAATACTGAATCTTTCTCCCGAGGAGTCTGAGGCAGACGAAGATGAAGATGAGGATGACGGTGAGAATTCGGGGGACGATGACAGAATTGACGGAGCTGGTGCGTCAGGTTCTGCTCGTAGCCCCAAAAACTGATGCCCCCAAAATTTGATTAGGTTGCAACTTTGTATATCTGGCGAGAGCCGGATTAGTTGGTTGTGGATAGAGGTCTCTTAAGGACTCTCTGATCCTTGTTTGGCCGGTTCTATTTGGCCTTTGATCACTCTGTAAAATTTCTGTCAGCCGTTTTCGGCACTTTATCATTCTGTCAGGATTATGTATATAATTTTAGATCTTTTTTAAATCAATGACAATATTTAGCTTGAATTTTTTTTGATCTTTTGTTTGTATGTGTTGTGGCCTTCGTGCCTTATATTTAGGAGCTTTTTGAAGTTTGAACTTTATTAAGTTCTGGTCTCCAAAAGTCTTTCCGAATGTTTTTAACTTAGCCTTTCCCAAGGGAAGAGGTCATAAGTCGTGAGTAATCTGCGCAGATGTTTTTATTCTGACCGAGTCGTGGTCGATAGATTTTTTGGCCGAATCATTGGCCTTTGCGAACAACTTTGCTTATTGCCTTGATAGTCGAAAGTTGCCGCAGGAATTTGTAGCTTAATTATGGCCGAGTCGCTGGCCTTGTGAACGACTTCTCTTATTTTCGTGGAAGCTTGTCACATAAAATGTTTTTGAAAACTCGCCTTTTCCCAAGGTTTTTGCCTTTATGAAGGTCTTACCTGGCCTGCAAGGGCCTCGCTTACAGGGGCCTCTCCTCACCCTCCTTGTTTTTATGTTGAAACACGGGAAGTGATAACATAAAAAAATTAAGGCTGGTCGTAATTAAAAGAACACATATAACCAAACGAGGAGTGTGTCCGTTGTGGGATTCGAACCCACAGCCGCGAAGTTGAAGAACTTCGAGCTCTACCAGTTGAGCTAAACGGATCTGACCTTGTTCAGGCCGTTAGTACCATTTAGAAGAAGTATAATAAAAGTAAGAAATGTCACGAAAGTAAAAGGTAGGAAGAAAGCAACTAACCGTTTTACTATTCAGAGGTGATACCTTTTGAGGTGAATCACGTTCCAACTGTTTGGGACAATTGAACCGTCTGGTCGTGCTAAGCGATAAGATCCCTTGCCGACTGAGGCGATTACCTTGTAGGGGCCTTCCCAATTAGGGCCTAGCTTCTCTGAATTTGCTTCCTGTGTGTTCTGGGACACTTTCCTTAGCACAAAATCTCCAACCTGGAAACTTCGTACGCGCAGTCCCCGATTGTAATATTGTTCAATTCATTCTTTTTGGGCGACTACTCGTACGAGGGCTAGTTCCCTTCGTTCTTCGAGGAAATCCAGCTCTTCAGAGAGATTGATTGAGTTGGACTCTTCGGTGGCATGTGCATACTGTAGGCTAGGCTCCCCGATTTCGACTGGGATTAAGGCGTCTGCACCGTACACTAATGAGTAAGGTGTCTCTCCAGTGCTCATTTTTATCGTCGTGCGATAAGCCCATAGCACACCAAGTAGCTCCTCTACCCAACATCCCTTAGCCTGCTGGAGGCGCTTCTTGAGGGATTCAACGATTATTTTGTTGGTAGATTCTGCTTGTCCATTGGCAACCGGATTGTACGGAGAAGAAGTAATCCTCTTGATGTGCAGGTCATCGAGGAACCTAGTCACTTTTTGGCCGATGAATTGCGGGCTGTTGTCCATGATTATTTCCTTAGGTGCTCCAAAGCGACACACGACAAAACGCCAAAGGAAGTCAATAACTTCCGTTTGCCGTATCTTTGCGTATGCTGCCGCTTCGGCCCATTTGGTGAAGTAGTCGGTGATAATCAACAAGAGAGATTATTGAGTGGAGCTGTTCTGCCGGTTGATGAAGAAGATGTGCGAACCTCTGACACTTGTCGCATTTTTTGACAAACTCATTCGTATCCTTCTCCATCCTATCCCAATAGTATCCTGCACGAATCAATTTGCGGGCTAATGCCTTGCCCCCGGAATAATTGCCACAGCAGCCTTCATGGACTTCCCGCATCACGTAGTTGATTTGATTCGGTCCGAGGCACTTTGCGAGGGGTCCCGCAAATATTTTGCGGTAGAGATCGCCGTTGACGATTGTATACCGAGCAGCTTTTATTCTGAGCTTGCGTGCGCTTTTGTGTCAACGGGCAGAGTCCCATGAAGAATATAGTTCGTGATTTCATTCCGCCAGTCCCCAGTTGCGTTGATGGTGTTGACTTCAAACTTTTCTCGGTCTATGGTCGAATAGAGGAGTTGAACGACAACTGAAGAGCTGGCCGCCCTCATTTCTGCTACCGACCCTAGATTCGCGAGAGCATCGGCTTCATGGTTCTCTTCCCGTGGAATTTGAAGTGCCTCTCACTCGTCAAACTGGGCCAGGAGTTCTTTTACACGGGCAAGGTACACTTGCATTCTGGACTCTCGTGCAATGAAGCCTCCGGTCATCTGGTTAACTACTAGTTGAGAATCACTCTTAAGCTGATGATGTTTGCTCCATAACTTCGGGCTAGCTCCAATCCTGCAATAACAGCCTCATATTCGGCCTCATTGTTAGTAATAAACGGGCACTTGATGGTCTGCCTGACGGTCTCTCCGGATGGGGCGATGAGAACCAGTTCAAGACCGGACCCTTTGACGCTCGAGGAGCCATCAGTGTATAGGGTCCATGCGCTAGGAGCCTGCCCAGCATATAGAACGACATCCTTTTCTGCCTCAGGATATATATTAGCGCTAAAATCTGCCACGAAGTCTGCTAGGGCTTGTGATTTTTTTGCTACCCTAGGTTGATAGGTGATATCATATTCACTTAATTCTATAGCCCATTTTACTAACCTTCCCGAAAATTCGGGTTTGTGCAAAACATTTCGCAAAGGAAAAGTTGTTAACGGTGCTGGGGTACTGCTTCCGCATTCAGATTGTTTAGTCGCGGTCCAGTCTTTAACGGCCTTTGTAGCTCTTTCCTGAAAAATAGAAATATATCAACGGTACAAATATGAAGTATAAAATTTGAAGGATTGGCGCGAAAAAAGTTTGAATTTAATTACTTACCCATGTCTCTTTTGCGCGGGGCTCGACCCAGACTTCTCCGCCCTTTTTATCACTCTTGATATGTCGGATCTTGTGCATTTCAGAGATTGGAATTGTCCGATTTTCTTTCTTTTCCTACAAATTGAAGAAGAGAACAAGTTAGATAAAAAATAAATGATTATAGTAATTCATATAAATTAAATTACTTTACCAAGCGCATATTCTGTGTCGCATCGCTAACTGAGCCACTGGTATGGAGCGATCCACCCTTACTTGATGCTCGCGCTTTCTTCCCTTGTTCGCTCTTTTTCTGAAATTTGGGAGTCTTCCAATATTGCTGCAGCTCTCTCCATGGATGATCATAGAGGAAGCCGGACATTTTTCCTTTTTTGCGCGCATTATACATTGCGTTCTTGAATAACTCCCTACATTTCTTAGGGAAGTTAGAACGGACTTTATAGTCCAGAGCCGGATGCCACTTACACTCAACCTGGCAATATTCATCAAAATATTTTATTTAAACATAATCATTAGAAAAATCTGCAATTAGTGATTAACCGTATGCATATTTATCACCTCAAAAGCCTGCATTATCTGCTGCTTTACTTGAGGGGGCACAGTGCCCCAGGATGGCCACGATTCTTTCCATTGAGATCTCATGCATCTCGTCTGTAAAGGAGTAGCATCAGTGTTGGGGCAAAAGCTACATAAAAAACAGAAGCGTTAATAGAAATACTAACAATTAAAAACTAATTACTAAATAGATAAGAACTTCAAAAATAAGATACTTACCTGTTATCCCCCTCGGGATAAATAATCAACCGCCCTTCTTCCCATGTGCCAGGCTCACCGATGTAAAAAGGCGATCTCGGATCACAGTAAGGAATCTCCTGCTGTACCGAAGGGCTGGTAGAGCTAGATAGGTCGGAAGGCGGCTGAGTCGACCCAGACGGAGTAGTGGACTGTGTGGGATCACCCAGTGCGGGAACGCCCTGGGATGGACCGGCCTGGGTCACAGTCATGTCATAACTACTGAAGTCATGCCGCCAACCAGGACGCACCTGAGACATGCCAGGTGGCCTGAAAAAATCTGGACTGTATCCTGCAGGTGCTCCTGTAGGAAGCGAATGCGGCACCTGAGAGGTAGGAGTGTCCTGTGCCGGCTCACCTGATGTCTCACCTACCTTTTTAGTCCCCTTCCTTCTTGTAAACACTTTCTTCATACCTGTTGAAACATTCACATTACTTTAGGAAGGAACAAGTAAATATGTAACATACTAGCACATTCCTTGCACAAAAATTAGCCGGGTTAAATAAATTAAATAAACACATTCCTTGCACAAAAATAAACACATTCCTTGCACAAAAATAAGAATACATATATCTTCTATGTTTATAATTATATAAGTACATTAAACTAGCCTATTAAAAAAACAAAACATCAAAGTACAAATAAGGTCAATCATCATCATCAGCCAATTCTTCTTCCTCATCCTCATCGTTTAATTCTTCTTCAGTTGGCTCGTCACCATCTGTATATTCATCATCCTCATTTTCCCTTGAAGTTCCTTCTAAAAAATTAGCCGGGTTTTTTCCTCGACTAGCTACAGATGCATCTAACTGCTCATATATGTCATCAATATGTTGCAACTGGTCGGCTAGTTCATTGTCCGCTATCAATGGAACGGTTGAGACCTCGTTCTGGTATGCAACATCTAACAGATCAGGGACTTCAATTAATCCCACCGGTTTTCCTTTTAGAACTGCCCACCAATGGGCTTTGGCCTTTGATCTTGCTGTGTTCTTTGTCCGAGGGTAAGGAACAAACCACACTTGCTTTACTTTCTATGCAATGATGAAAGGATCATAGTGTCCATATGACTTTTTGTGATTAACCTCAACTAACTTAGAAGACGGGTCTACCCTCATACCTCTGTTACTGGGATCAAACCACTTGCACCCGAAAAGAACCAATCTTTTATGAGGCCAACCGACACTATACTATACCTCTAACATCTCCTCAATCACACCGTAGTACTCAAAGTCGCCCCCTTGATCACCAGTTCCTACTTTCACGGACACACCAGAGTTGTATGTTTTCTTACCCTCCGACCGCTGCTTTGTATGAAACTTGTACCCATTTACAAAGTACGTATTCATCCTTTTGTATTTATAATATGGGCCATGGCATATATGTCGCAGAAAATCAAAGGTGATGCCATTCACCGGATTGTTCACCTATATAAAAATTTAACGAAGTTGTGTAAATTAATATTTTTATCTAAATATAAGGAAAATTTAAGAGTTTGTTAAACACTTACAAATTCTGTAAACCAATTTGTAAAATTTTCGTAAACTTCCGCATCACCGAACTCAGCGACAAAGTGACTGCATTATGAGCCGAGGAAATTTCACGTTAGATAGAATACTTATGAACGACGAATATTAGGCAGTACCGTTAAAATACAACACACTTGTAATAAGGCGTGACCTTGGGACAGTTCAACAGCACATGTGTTGTAGCTACATTCCTGTCTAGTTCATTGAACTGGTATACTTCGGAAGATGTATTTCTCCTGCCCGGTTGATTGAATACAGAGAATGCTGGGTAATTGGGATCACTATTATCTCCCACATCATGCCGATCCGGCCTGGTGCGCAAACATGGAACATCCTTGTCGAAGTAGTATGAGCAAAAATAAGAAGTTTCTCTAGCCAGATATGCCTCGCATATTGACCCCTCGATTTGGTTCCTATTTTTCACGTTCCTTTTACACTTACCAATAATTCTGCAATAATTATTGTGTTAGTGGAATTATGTTGGCTTTATTAAAAAAAATAAAAGTTACTGGCAAAGATATGGAAGCTTACCTCTCGAAAGGGTACATCCATCTGCAATGCACCGGGCCTCCTAGCCGAGCCTCTTCAGCGAGGTGAATCGGAAGATGCTCCATCACGTTAAAGAACCCGGGGGGAAAGATCTTTGTCAGCTTAGTGGCGACTATAGGAAAGTTCTGTTCCAATAAGTTAAGATTCTCTTCCTTCAATGTCTTACTGCAAAGCTCTTTAAAAAATAGGCTCGTCTCTGTTAGCGGTTTCAAAACTTTATCAGGCAAGCCATTGAATGCAATTGGGAGCAAGTTTTCCATGAATATGTGACAGTCGTGGCTTTTCATGTGATGCAGTTTCCCACCAGTAATATCAACACACCTTTCTAGGTTTGAAGCATAACCATCAGGCATCCTCAAATTACTCACCCACTCACAAATCATCCTTCTCTCATCCTCATCGAATGTATAACAAGCCTTTGGCAGGAAAATGTTGTTGCCTTCGTGGATTACCTGTAACTCAGGTCGCCTACAAAGTAGTTGTAGGTCCAACCGTGCCTTCAAGTTGTCCTTTGTCTTGTTCCGGACATCCATCACAGTATTAAGGATGGCCTCGAAAAAATTCTTCTCAATATGCATTGGATCCAGATTATGGCAAAGAAGATTATCCTTCCAGTAAGGCAACTCCCAGAAAATGCTCTGTTTAGTCCAATTATGTTCAACGCCATAACCAGGTGCTTTAGATGGCAGTTCTTCAGTTACCTTAGGAAGCTCCTTAACCCTGTCCCATATCTCTATGCCTGATAACCTTCGCGGAGGCTCCTCAAAATCAACCTGATTCTTCATAAATGCACTAGTGTTATTCCTGAAAGGATGGTCCATTGGCAAGAATCGACGGCAACAGTCGAACCATGTGCATTTACCTCCATATTTCAAAGTGAAGGCTTTTGTATCTTCCATACAGTAAGGACAAGAGAGCTTACCTGCAGTGGATGTTGCTCCCAACGCACACGCAAGTATACGCGGTCGACAAGTAATAAAGTGATAAATCGAATATCGTTCCCACGAGGACTAAGCAGACTAATACTTAACAAACAATTCCTCCAAACTACTCAGGGGTCTTTTTCTTGGTTGTAAGAGTTTTTATAACTAAGGTGCAGTAAGTAAAGTGCTAAAGGTGTAGTCAAGCAATGAGAAATACTTTGGTTGTTAACAATATCAAGAGAGCGGTCCAGGGTCAGAGTTACGAACAATCCAGTTGATGTATCCAATTGATTCCACTTCTTAAATCCCGGGTTACTAACTGACAGAGTAAATGTAGCTGTGAAAACCTTTCAGTTCTTCACAGTCTATGCAAGCTACTTCAATCCCTATATGTCTATGGGTTGAATCACATGCACGCATTAAGATTCATGTAATGAGTTAAACTAGGCAAGCAAGTATATGTCTATCCTACCCGCGAATTGATTCCCCAATGCCCGGGTTCACAAACTAGTTCTATTCTTTCTTATTACGTAATTAGATTCTCTCTTTCAAGTTCAATCCAAAAACCATAGATGATGTATAATTATCGAGCTCTAACAATTACACATGTGAAATCAAGAAAGAATAACCAACCCGTTATGGGATTAAATCAATGGGAATCAACCTTCAACAATCAACCTTCATGTAATACTCTAACCCTAGAACGTAAAGTTTAGCCACACATATTCATAATCACAAGGCAATAATTTGGTGTAATAATGAAGTAAATGATGTAATAGATGAAAGATTAGGAATAAACCCTTGTTCAATGAGTATGTAGCTCTCAATATTGCTCCAAAGTATCAACTCCCTTTCAAAAACTAAGTAAAAGACTATTTATAGTGTTTACAAACACTAGTAATAACTTAGACCTAATACTAGACGGAATAGGAAGTTAAAAACCGCACACGGGGCGCTATAACGGGCGCGTGGCGCGTGGGATACCGCCACATTTTGGGCGCCTTTGAGACGTGGCGCGTGGGATACCGCGCTGGGCAGTGCGGCGCGGTGGAGGGCGCGCCACGTGCCCTGCAGCGCCCAGCCAATCGCCTTCTTCCTCGGTCCGAAATCGTGTCCGTGTCGTGCCTTCGCGTGCTCAATCCAATCCTCAATCATCCTTCAACCAATTCATGCTCAATCAAGCTCCAAAAAGCTCCAAATGCACCGCGTAACAACCTACACACGCACAACACAAAATCAGTGTACAACCACATTCACAAACTATACAACGAGTGCAAAACAAGCTCAAATATGCGGAAACATCAAGGAAATATAGGCATACAATGCCAAACATCAGTGGACCACCCAGACAACATCCCATAAGCTGGAAAGTCATTTATAGTCCACATCAAAGAAGCACGCATTTGGAAGTTTTGTTTCGTTGATATATCATAGGTCTCAACTCCTTCATGCCAAAGTATCTGCAACTCATCAAGAAAAGGCTGCAAATATACATCAATAGAGGCTTTCGGGTTATGTGGACCCGGTATTATACAATTCAAAAACAGATAAGGACTAGTCATGCACATTCCAGGAGGCAGGTTGTAAGGAGTGACAAATACGGGCCAACAAGAATAGGGCGTAGAGGAGTCATCAATAGGGGTGAACCCATCAGAACATAGACCCAACCTTACATTTCTTGGCTCACTAGCAAATGCCGGATACACTTGATCAAAGTGTTTCCATGCCTCACCATCAGATGGATGGGATAGAATACCCGGCTGCTTGTTACGGTCATGATGCCATCTCATGTGTGGAGCAGAACTCATCGAAGCATACAACCTCTTTAACCGGGATATAAGGGGCAAGTAATGCATCCACTTAACAGGCTTCGGCTTTTTTTTATTATTTTGCTCAGGCTTGTACCGAGGCTCCTCACAAAATTTACATGTCACGAGGTCTGCATCATCCTTAAAATACAACATGCAACCATTAACACAACAATGAATCTTCTCGGCAGAAAGACCCAACGAGGAAACCAACTTCTTAGTGTAGTACTCCCTCCGTTCCACTTTAGATGAACCCATTTGACTTTGCACGGAGTTTAATAAAGAGAGAAGACTTTTGAAACTTGTGGTCTAAAATAAGTTATAGATATTTGTGTGGCTATAAATCATCTAGGGATGAGTAAAAGTGAATATTTCTTTCCAAATTTAGAAAGAGGTCATTCTTTTTTAAACAGACTAAAAAGGAAATAGGTTCATCCTTTTTGAAACGGAGGGAGTAATAAGTAGTTGGTAAGGCCATATTTGTCGGATTGAGTTCATTCATAAGGCCAATGATGGAATCCATGGCAGCTTGAGAAATACTAAAATCTGATTTGATACTCATCAATCTAACAGCAATCGACAACTGGGAATGCACCGAGCCCTCATAAAATGGACGACTTGTTTCCTCAAACCGTTCATAGAATTGATTTGCCTCGGCATTGGGAATGTGCTCAATGTTTGGCTGTGATGTATCCGGCTGAAGGGGATCACTAGTCGGGTACATCCCAAAAGCATCATTTACCATATCTTCCATTCTATACCCGGCTGCTTGGTCTGGTTCCACAACCAGAGAACTCCTAGCGCCATGAATATTTTTTAAGATTTTGAAGTTGCTGCTACAAGTCCCAAGGCTCTCCATGATTATACCAGACGTAGTAATTTGGCATAAACCCCTTCTTATACAGATGTACCTCGACATTCTCCAAATCTTGTATCTTTACACATTTGCATATTTCATATGGACACCTAATTTTGCCATTCCTTAAATAATCGTCTGTGTTGCGGGCTATATCAAGAAATTCCATAACACCCGCTACAAACGAAGGCCTCAACCCCCGCCGCTCGAGAAAATTTCTATTATCCATCCACAAACGACGTCGATTAATGTCCATATCTACACAAACATTGCAAGATTGAGAAACAATATGTATGATTTTTTATATTAGCTTGCCACTTTTTTGTAATTACTATTATCAAAGCAACTCAAACCAACAAAAACTTATTCGTTTTAGGCATAACATGTTCATCTTCTCAACAATACCAAAGCAACAACACATTCCAAACAACACTACCAAACAATTCCAACAATCCCCAACAACTACAACAATCCCAAACAACACAAACCTAACTTTATAATAGCTTACAACACCAAACAAGTTCTTCAACATCAACAATAACTACAATAAACAAATTAACTACCTATGCAACATTATAGGCCGAAATTAAAAAATAATTAAAAAATAATTAAATTCGGATTTAATAAAAAATAAAATAAAAAACTTACCTCGAGGTTGATTTGTGCTCCAATAGCACCTACTAATGATTCCCCACTAGTTGTATGCTTAAGAACTATAAAAAAAATTGAGTTAAAAGTTAGGGTTTAAGTTTTAGAAAGTAATTAAAATAACCCTAAAATTAAGAATTTACCTTGAATTTCTTGTTATATGTTGTGTTTAGGAGGGTAGAATGTGTTTGATTTTTGATTTTGGGGGTGGGTTATGGTGGTTTTCGGGTATAGAGGTTTGGGGGGGGGGGGTGTTTAGAGAGAATTTTAGTGTTTGGGGAAGAAGAGAGAAGTGGGGGAAAGAATGATTCTGCTGATTCTTAAAACGGGTTGGTCGACCGACAATTCGGTCGAAAGGTACAAAAAAAATTTTGTTCGACCGATTTTCAGTCGAACAGTTTTGACTATGTTAACTGTTCGACCGAAAATCGGTTGAACAATGGTAGTCGAAAAAACCTGTATTTTTAGTAGTGATTAGATGTATGATAATTACTATTATATAATAATAAAAGCCATAAAGTAATAACATTATATTATTTAAGTTGAATTAGCTATCAATGTAATTAGATAAGCATATAACTTTTTATTCTTTATACAATTAGTTAAATATTCAATTTTAATTATATATTATTACATATTAGTCAAATTAATTAATTTAATATGGATTATGACATGATAGTTAGCTTTTTTGTATACTCTCATATCAATTATATTAAATTCTTATTTTAAAAAAATAATACTCAATAATATTGTAACTACTCAAGTATTACTATAACAACTAGAGCATAAGGAAAAAAAAAAGAGATATGACCCTTTTATCATATGGAAACTATATTAGCTTTTGAATTTAATGTGTAATTATATGTTTCATAGAAAAAAATTATCAAAATATTAAAGTGAATATTCTTCTAATTTTCCTAATTAATAAAACTATAAAAATTGGTATTCTTATTAATAATTCATAATAAATTAATATGGTTGCTACCATGTTAATAAAAAAAATATCATACTACTATTCTATTAAATAAGTGTTAATTAAAGTTAAAGTGATAAGAATGACATATGATTAGTGTAAGAATAACTAATTATACACGATTGAAGAACTATTAACGTACATACTATTAGACTATATAATTAACAATATATCTATTACCAAAAAAAAAAATCAAAAACTAGTTATATATCTCCACAACTATTAATAAAATTTGAAACATACAAAATCATATAATCAACTAAATACATTTAATAAATTTATTAATTTATAATATAGTTACTAGTTTTTATTCCTTAATGAAGAATCTAAATTTTATATTCTTAAACTCATAATGAAGAATCTAAATTTTATATTCTTAAACTCATATTTGTCATACCTTTCTCTAATCTTTTTATACTACCATTTCACAATGTTTTGATAAAATTATTCATTTAGCTATTATAAATAATTAATTAAAGTTAAATACTGTTATGGTTGATGTGAATGATAAAAACTTAAATTTTCTATATAAGTTTATTGGTTATCTGAATTCATAATTGCAGTCATGACAAAATATAGTTATTAAGTAAACTATTACCGCTGATTTTATTGAAGTAAAAATAATTATAGTGTAGAAAAAGTGAGATACTGAGAAATTAGTAAAAGCAAGAAATTAGCTTTGCCAATTTCAAATTTGTTGCTAAAAAATCTAATGAAATTATAAATAACCACATAATTTTAATTTTTGTAGCTATTGTTAGGTGATATTGCATCAATAACTATAAATATGTAGCAAAAAATTATTATTAGCTACAAAATTTAATTGTAGCAATAATTTTGTAGCTATTTAGGTACTTATTGATACGATAGCTAGCATGTGTAGCAAAAGTGAGGAATTAGCTTTGACAAGTTCAATTTTGTGGCTAAGAAATTTGACGAAATTGTAAATAGTCATAGAATTTTTATTATTGTAGCTATTGTTAAGTACTATTGCTACGGTAACTATAAATATGTAGCAATAACTTATTATTAGCTACGTAATTTTTTTTAGCAATAATTTTGATGCTACTTAGGTACTTATTGCTACGATTGTTAGCAAGTGTAGCAAAATTGAGAAATTAGCTTTGCCAATTTTAGTTTTGTAGCCAATAAATTTAACAAAATTGTAAATAGCCACAAAATTTTATTTTTTGTAGCTATTGTTATGTACTAGCTACGATATTTATTTTCGCAGCTGAGAATTCGTAGCTATAGATGCATATTGTTGTAGTGGAACTGCAAACCATCTGTGTCGGAGTCTTCAAATGTTATCGTCTCTTCTGGTCGTGGACGCTTGGTATTTGTGATGGAGACCTTTGCGTACTTCTTCGATGTGAATGTGACGGAATCCACTTCGATCCTACCCGAGATAACATTAATTGTCCTCTTTGGGGAGGATGCTCGTGGAGGGCCAGATTTGTTCTGCTGAGCCTTCGCATGAGTTTGCTTTCCCTTCTCGGTCAGGAACTCCTTCAAGAATCCCTGTTTCAATAAATGTGCAACTTCATACCTTAGGGCTTTGCAGTCCTCGGTGGTGTGACCATGGCCGCGATGAAATTCGCACCATAGGTCCTGGTTTCGCTTGCTTGGGTCGGTCTTCATGTCCTTCGGCCATTTGACCTTCTCTCCTATATCTTTGAGTGCTGCCACTACTTCAGACATTTCCACGTTGAAGCTCGGCAGGCTTGGGGCTCCACGGAGGCTTGATTCTGAATCATCTCTTCGGGACAACCCTCTGTTGTTGCGGCTGCGTCTTTTGGAGTTGTTGCGTGACTGGTCAGGGTATGGATCGTAACGTACGTCTGACCTCTCCGTCTCCGCCTTTCCGCCGAAACCACCGCTGCGCGACTGAGTCCTTCCTCGGGTACCTGTTCCAATTAATTTATCTTCATCAATATGTACCTTTGAGTTGTAGCGGTTGTAGACGTCCGACCAGTTGGGAACTCACGAAGGGATTCGTATAGCCTGCGCGTAGCCTCTGAGCTCCTGATATCCAAACTGTTGGTGAATGCGATCGCTGCTCATCTGTCCAGTACTTTGAGTAGCATCATACGTTCCCGTTGGAAGCGATCCACATATTTACGGAGAGACTCGTCGGGCCTCTGCTTGATCTCGAAGATATCTTCTACACGAGTCTCGGTCTTTTGAGCGCCTATGTGTGCCTTCACGAACAACTCAGTCATCTCTGCGAAGGACCCAGTGGATTTCGGTGGCAACATTGAGTACCATCGTAGAGCTCCATCCGCTAGGGTCAATTGGACAGATTCGATCTCCTCATCGGTGAGGTCACTAGACTTTATAAAGTTGTTGAACATCATGAGATGATCATTGGGATCAGATGTCTCACGATATCTCGGAATGTTTGGCATCTTGAATGTCTTGGGTATTGCCTTTGGGGCTGCTTCTTTCTTCCAAGGCCGTTGGGAGTACCGTTGGACATCAACTTTCTTCAGCGTGGGTGGAGCACCTAGTATCTGATCGATTCTCTCGTGGAGAGACTTCTGAAGTGCTTCCTGGCTCTCCTTGAATTGCTTGGTAAGAGCCTCTATGACAATGCTCATTTCGGCAGACGCCATAGATCCTCCGTTGTTTCGCTCCCCACCTTGCCTTGATGTGTGTGAAGAATGGGCATCACGACCTGGCGCTGCAGCATCAGCTCTTGCAACCGGAGGGTGTTGCCTCCGGAGAGAGTTGAGTGCCTCATTTATCCCCCTGTTGACCTCCGCCTGTTCTTGCATAAACGCGTAAAGCGTCTCCTGGAGGTTCCCTTGGCCAGGGGAGAGACTCTTATACCGTCTTCTCCTAGGCGGAGTGGCGCTCTGAGAGTGCCTACGCCTATTTCGCTGCCTGGCCTGTCCTTGGGAAGACTGTTGCTGCCCGTCGGACGAGTAATCGGGAGAATAATTAGGACTTGATGAAGAGGTACGTACCTGAGTTCTGCCAATGATAGTTCGTTGTGAACCACTTTCTGCCAGGTTAGTTGTGAAACAAAAAGATCGACAAAAAGGAATGTAATGCCGGAAAAAATAAGCTATTAACCTATAGAGGCTATGGTCGCCAAATTGTTTAACCTAGATCCGATTTTAGGTCAATTAAAAATTAAATTTATATTTGCGGAGTCACGATCAATAGTTCAGATTAAGAGTTTAAATGATGAATGGCGTTAGCTGTTAGAGTAGCAATATATTCGCGATTTCCACTAATGATGATTAACAATATGGAAACAATATATAACCGGAAATGAATAAAGTTAAAGCGTTAATAAAATAGGGAGAGGCAACCGTGTTGGATCGCTTGACCTCGGTGAGAGTTACTCGTTACTGATCGCACTAGAAGGCTAGAGAGGAAAGTATTCAATGAATGCAAGCAAAGAATAGTGTTTGAGCAAGAGTAAGAGAGAGTATTCTTAGTGATGTTGTAGACAGGAAGTAAAGTTATGTTACAATGATTTAGGACGAATGCTATTTATAGGTCTGATAGGCATCCGTTGAGTTTTGTAACCGCTGGGCATGTATCCGTTGGATACGTAACTGCTGGATCGTAATTACTGACTTTATGATCATTCATTGAGTAATCACACATGATCGGGTTAATAATTGCTCATTCAGATCATGCTGACCTGAGAAGCGTTACATTGCTGCTCTGAGTCTGCTCGTGGTAACCGTCTGGCTAGTTATCTGTCCGCTAGATGTCTGTCCGGTGGAAACTCTGCTCGTGCCACGTGGCAGACACGTGTCACATTTTTAGATATCGCCAGTTTTTATCCCATACAGCTAGATCCAGAAGATGGGTATCCTTTTTGCGCATAGTTGCTAGATCCTAAAGATGGGTATTTTCCCAAACACAAGCACATGAACTTTGTATGTCCTATCATCTTAGTTTCTCAAACACAAAAAATTAACCACATTTCTCTTGACACAGAGGTCTGTAAGACTGAAACACAAGACAAAATCTAACAAAACTTTCTATTTGCACTCTTCCACGATGTATCCGCTCCAGCCTCCTTATTGGACTAAGAGTATGAAAAAAGAACAATGAAAATGTAAATATTCTATAAGAAAATAGAAATGCATAGAGGAAAAAGGATACATTCGTATCCGACTTAATAAGAAACCCCAAAATTGATCTAAATAAAATATTTCAACTTACTGAGACAAAAAACCAGCTATCTGAAACACACAATGTCCGCTCATAACCTAGAAACTAGAAATCTTACACTCTAAGCAACTTCAAATAATTAAACGGAACTTAACAACAACATCAATAACAAAAAGAATCAGAGTAAAAGTCATGGTAAAAAACCCTAGATTGAAAAAAATATCAGTCAAAAGACAAATTTATCAGATCTAATAATAAATAGTAAAACCTATATTAGATGATAGGATTTTCCTACGGTTTGCGAACTGTGGCTAAAAGCCGTAAGTTTGGGGTCCATAAGCTTGTTTTGCCACGCGTTTCGAAACTATGGCTATAAAAGCGTGGCTATAAAGCGGTTTTTTGGTAGTGAAACTAGAATCTTTTCAATATTATCTAATTAGATCAACCTAAAAGTTGTCTAATGTCTTGTGTGGTTCCGACTCAAAGTGGGTCATTCGCCTATCAGTCAACAAACGTGGTGGATTTTGGTTCCCAAGCAATAAACGAACTAGAGCCTGTTTGGGTGGGCTTATAAGCAGCTTATTTTAAGTGGCTTATAAGTCAAAAAGTGACTTAAAAGCCACTTTTTGAGAAGTTAGGAGAAGTTAGGAAATCCTAACTTCTCAAAAAGTAGCTTTTAAGCCACTTATGGCTTATAAGTCCAAAATTTTTTAAGTTACCAAACAAATATTAATGGACTTATAAGCTTATAAGCCACTTTTAAGCTCACCCAAACGGGCTCCTATATACATACACCTAATAAGTATATGTTAATATTAAATGATGTATGTATATAAAGCAGAAAAAAAAAAAAAAACTGTTCCTGAAACTACAAGAAAAAAGTAGCACATGTACTTGTACGTTTGAAAATGTTGTAAAAATTTATTTAATTCACCAAGTAATGAGATACATGGAGTAGTTCTTAAAATAAAATGTTCATGATTAAATTCCCATTGCATAATTCTTTTCCATCCTTAAATGGGGATGTGCTTCTAATACCAATATAGATATGCTTCTTCAGTGGGGGATTTTGTTTCAGAATTTCATAGCAATTCTAGCATGGCACTCTTATGGACCTGATGCTAGTAGGGTCATCCAAGCATAGGATAGTTGTGGGGAATTTGCAATAGTAGCCTATTTAGACAGCGTCATTTGTGATGCAGCAATTTTTGGAGCATATTTTGCAAATACTAACCACTTTATTTATATATGCTATCTTCACAGTAGCTAATAGTAGCTATTATCAAACCAAGAAGTTAGTTCTCCTTGGTCTAAACATCAATCTGGTAATTTTTTTTGTTTGCTCAACTTAAAACCATGGGTTTGAATTTAGCATAGAAGTTGAGTCCAATTTCATACTTTTGGTCTGAATATGGATCAATTTCATATTAACATTAAGTTTTTTGAAGTTCAGAGAAAAGTTGGCTAAATTCATCCCTTGATGATGTGCAGATAGGGTACTAAAGGTCTGAAATAAAATAGCTACTTTTGTAATAATTTCTTAAAATTTGCTAAAAACTAAATGGCAATGGTTATCCGGTTATCTAGAGAAATTTTTTTTGGGTGATTTTGAGGCTATTTGCAAAAATATGACACGGGAAGCTTTGGTTTGCCAAAATGCCCTCATTAACAGATGTTTAGCAAAAATGCTCTTATTAATTTAATGAAATTTTTTTCGGACCAAAATACCCCTACAAACCAATAAAAAGACGCGTCTCAGTCCTTCTCCTTCCTTTTCTCCATTCACGCTATCAAGAAAACCATAAAACCCATTCCTTTTACAGATTGCTCTGTTCAAGAGAAGATTCAACGTAAGATTTCTTCAAGTTGCAAGGGTAAAGTTCTCTGCAACTATTGCCAAGAGTTTAAGCTCTGGTGCAATCAGCACCCTACATACACTTCTTGTCTATTGTCAAGACTCTATGGCCTGTTGTAAATGCCAACTTGCAGAGAAAGTCTCTGCAACCCTTGGCTTATAGTTAACAATTTAAACTCTGGTGCAATGGGCACCTGGGAGAGACTTCTTGGCTATTGCCAAGACTTTAAGCCCTCTTGCACTGGCCAACTTCAGGAAAAAAACCTCTGCAAGTCTTGGTAATAGCCAACACTTTAAGTTCTGCTGCAAAGGGAAACTTACACTGAAAATCTCTAAAGTATTGACAATAGCCAAGACTTTAAACTCTACTGCAATGGGAGGCTTGTAAAGACTTCTTGCCTATTGCCAAGACTTTAAGCCATGTTGCCATGGTCTCTACAACTAGAGAAAAAGTCTCTATAACTATTGCCAATAGCCAACACTTTAAACTCCAGCGGAAGGGGCAACTTGTACAAATAGTCTCTGCAAGTATTTTGACAATTGCCAAGACTTTAAACTCTAGTGGAAGGAGCAACTTATACAAATAGTCTCTGCAAGTATTGGCAACTGCCAAGATTTTTACCTATATTGCAGTTCAAAACTTGCAGAGAAAGTCTCTGCAACTCTTGACAATAGCTAAGACTTTGTGTTCTGCTGCAAGGGGGACTTTACACTAAAAATCTCTAAGAGTATTGGCAATTGCCAAGACTTCTACCTCTACTGCAGTGAACAAATTGGAGACAAAGTCTCTGCAACTCTTGGCAATAGTCATGAATCTAAGTTCTGGTGGAAACAACAACTTACACGGAACATCTATGCAAGTATTGGCAATAGCCAAGACTTTAAACTCTACTGCAATAACCACCTTGCAAATAAAGTCTATGCAACTCTTGACCATGGTCAAGATTTTAAGCTCTACGCAAAACATGAATATCTAATAGCCATAGGCAATAAAAACCTTCAAATCACTGGAATCAAGCAAACACAAGAAAAAAATTCCAAATTTCCAGCACAAAAAGAAGAAAGAAGGAGGTCAGGAATGGGGAAATAGAGAAGGAAACATGTTCAGCGTGAATTAAATAAGTTGGGGCAAAATAATCCTTTCATAAGGGGGCCATGATGTGGAGGGCATTTAATTAAAACATTTGTAAGTGGGGGCAATTAGGTAAGACCATGTTTTATTGAGGGCACCAGGTCAAATTTTTTGTGATTTTGAGCTTTAAAGAGAAATGGCGAATTACAAAAATAAGCAGAAAAGCACCCGGTCTTGATTTGGTAAGCTATTTTTTGGTGGTCTTGAAAATATAAGCATTTTACCATTAAATGAAGCTGAAAGTATAAAAATACCCTTACTAATAGAGAACTTCTCGTAATTACAAAAATGCCACCGAATATTTTTTCAAGCCGTAATTACAAAAATGCCACCACACTTTTTTACCTCTGAAATTACGAAAAATGCCACTACTTCCTACACAGTGGAAACAATGCCAACCTAGTTGTGTTTCACGTTCATTTTGTGAATAAATAACGCCTAAATCGTCATCATTTCGCTAATATACAAGGCAGCGAATCCATCTGTGTTTCACGTCTATTTTATGAATAAATAAAGTCAAATCGTCATCGTTTCTTTTATATACAAAATCAAAGCAAAACATAACATAAGACCAATCCGACATCATTTCTTCATACAATGAGCAAAAAGTCATGTTCGTTTATTGAAAAAATGACGCCAAATCGACCTTACTTTATTCATTTGCAAAAATTACTTTCAAGTACTTATATATTTCGAAATAATGTCAATCTGGGTATGCTTATGCATATAATTATATTTGTGTTTGTGAAGAAATGAGGCCAGATTGGCCTCACTTCATACATCCACAAGAAATTAAAGACCTTCAAATGCTTCTATATTTAGAAATAATGACAATTTGTCTGTATTTGTGCATATATTAAACCAAAATTGCGTCCGTTTTGCAAATAAATGACACCAAATTGTCCTCACTTTGCGAAAATATAAAAATCCAAAGTAAAAATAAAATAAGGCCAATCAACCATCATTTCTTCATAGTGCGAACCATATAATATTTATATTTTATAAATAATTAAAGCTGAATCGTCATCACTTACAATACAACTTTGAATACAAATTGTTATCACTTTCAATACAAATCGTCATCACCTTCAACACAATTTTGAATAAAAATCGTCAATCACTTTCAATACAAATCGTCATCACTTTTTCTTAATCCTCCACCATTTCCATCACAGAATATTTACACAATTCAAAAAAGGAAAAAAAATTAAAGGAGAAAAATCATTAACTACCATGGATTATATCTCAAAGATCATTAATATCCAAGTGCCATGGATTATCTCTCAAACTCTCGTTGTTGACGACAGAGTAACGGTGGGGGCAACCTTTATTACATGTATAAAAGTTTGGAAGAAAAGTATTGAAGTTTAAACAATTACGCCTACGACATACTTTGGGTCTTGGGCCCAACTTTTAATTCATCAGATAATAAGAGCTAGTGGCAGCACAATCATCATCACAGAATATTTATATTTCAGCACCATCAATGTTCAGCCCTCTGGCCCTGCTGGCGGTATGCTTGTTCTCGTCAGCGGCGATCTTCAACTTGGTTGTGGTGGTGCGGTAGGTTAGTGGTGGTGGTTATGGTGGGGTTAGGATTTGGTGTTTAGAGAGAGAAAGTGGATCTGTAGAGAGAAAAAGTGTGAATATCAAATGATGGTAGAATAATGTTTAAGGGGGTAAAAGTGAAAATACTATTAAAAGTGTTAAAAAACTTCTTAGACTTTAAAGACGAGTGAGAAATGGCTCACCAAATCAAGACCATTCCAAAAAGTGCTCTCACACATATAAAATGAAAGAGAAACGACCAAAAATTAAAACTTTTAAAAGAAATAGTCATTTTAAAATATGTGTTTTCTTAAGAGCCACAAAAAAATCATGAGAAGTTTAACTAAACTCCAAGAAAATTACTTGACATCCCACATAAGGCCCTTGACGAATTTTAATGTGGAATTTTCAAAACTAGGCACCCCACAACACAAAATTACAAATGAAGGGCCACATTTCATCCATAACACCCTTTTATTTTTACATTACACAACATAGCACCCCCTTATTTTCAAAATTACATAACATAGCACCCATTTAAACTAAAAACCCTAGGAGCCACTCCCTCACACTCCCCCACCACTGCCCCCCGCCACCAGAAACTGAGCCGCCACCGCCGCCGGCCAGTGGCCGGAAAACCAAAAATTCACCGGATTTGCTTATTTTATTTGTGGATTTGTTTAAATAATTATTTTTTGATAATTTTATACACCTAAATCTTTCAAAATAATAAATTATACATGCAAATACATAGAAAATTGTGTATGCAAGAAGAAAAATATAAAAATATACACAAAAAACATAAATTTTATACAAACATCCATAAAAAGTGCACAAATCTGAAATTTATACAATTTTATTCATTGTTCATACACGCATATACAACTTTATACAAATTTTACAATACATAGAATGTGTTTTATACACTGTCAATACGTACTTATACAGATTTATACATTTTTATACACGTTTATAGAATTGTATAAACTTGTATAAAAATGTATAAAAGTGTATAAACTCGCAAGACTGACTTTAAATAGTGCTTCGGGCAGCTTTTACACAAAAGTTTAACAAACATCCCAGATCTATACAGTTTTATATAAGAAAAACACTAGATCTAAAAAGTTTTTAGAAAAAACTAGTAGATCTCAACGGATACTTATGAAAATTGTGAAAAAAGAAGAAGAAATATGATAAACAACTTTTTAAAACAAACTCACCGGAGTTTTAACCGAGATATACAATGAAAATCGACATTGTTATACAAAAACAAAAAAAAAAGAACAAAAAGAAAACGAGACGAGGAAGAAGCAGCGGTGGTGGTGGTGACCACGACGTCAGTGGCGACCACGACGTCAGTGGCTTGGAGGAGAGGAGATGACGGTGGGGCAGTGGTGGAAGGGTTTGGGGGTGGCGGCGGTGTTAGGTTTGATGGGGGAAGAGAAGAGAGAAAAATGTGAAGGAGAGAAGGAGAAAAGAGGAAAAATGGGGGCTAGGGTTTTTTTTTCTTTAAATAGGGGGTGCTATAGAGTGAAAGAAAAATTTTAAAAAAGGAGGAGATGCTATGTCATGTAAGTTAGCAAAATAGGGGTCTTTTTTTGGTAATTTTCATGAGTGAGATGTCTCTCAATGTAATTGTCCAAATTTTAATTCTACTATTCTATCATTCACTAATGGGCTTAACATGGATGGCAGGGACTATTGTGGAGGTAAGAGGGAACTAAATTCGGGTAGAATTGGAGGCTCAGATGCAGTGTGTTTTTGTTGATCGCGATCAAATTATTGAGAATAAAGTAGAAGTGGACAATTCTATTCATATGCAAGAAGACTATGGTCTAGGGTGTGAGACTCCTATGCATTATGCAAGAACGCCATTGCTTCCATGGATGACTCCAACAAGAGATTCTTCAACTGCAACAAACTTATGAAACTCCCCGACTTTGACCCTGACCCAACAAATATATGTTCCATTTGATGCACTCCATTAGCACCTCATGGGACATTCTAATTAGTTGAAGGTTCTAAAATTAGTGGTGTTTATGTTATAGTATGTAGTTGGTTTACTCCCTCCGTCCCAATTTGTTTGTCATAGTTTGACTTGACACAAAATTTAATAAAGTAGGAAATAATTTTAAAACTTGTGGTCTAAAATAAGCTATAGATATTTGTATGGCTATAAATGAGTCAAAAAGTAAGTTTGGAGTTGAATTATTGCCAAATTTAGAAGTATGACAATCTTTTTGGGACATACTAATAAGGAAAGTATGACAAACAAAATGAGACAGAGGGAGTATATAATAAATGAAACTTTCTTACATCATTGACATTCTTGTGTTTCTTAAAAAAACAAAACATTAGCCGAATCAAACTGGTACAAAAAGAATAACCGAGTCATTGAGTTGATAACATGATATGCTTTTTCTATTAGACATAGATTAGTATTAACATTTGCATGATGTGTTAGTTCCATGTGTAGTTCTAGTGATTTTCCCTTTAAAAGAAAAATAATCAAAGTACAAATGTTGGCTCTGCCGTGCGTGTGCTGCTATAATAGAAAAGTCTCTCCGCTTTGACATGCTCCTTTTTTATAGGAGTATTTATTTGATTTTTGATTAGCTTAGCTAGTATTAGTGTAATACATGAAGCTTGAATCTTAACCTGGAATGATGAAATGGCAGTTCATTTCCTCATAAATTTGCCAACGACTTGAGAGACAAGCTAGCAAGTTCTCTTAGTCTTAAAGGTCCAAATGGTGCAGCATGGAAGGTAGGATTAACTGCAAATGGAAATACATTATTCCTCAAACATGGATGGAAAGGATTCGTGAGGCACATTTGTTAGAAGAAGAGGACTTATTGATATTTGAATACAATGGGGGCTCGCGGGTTGATATGTTAATGTTCGATAAGGTGAGCTTATGTGAGAAAGAAGCTTCATATTCTGTAAAACAAACGCACATACTGATGTTGTAAGTGGAGAAATAATGTCTTCAAATGATGTCTTTGAGGGAAATGCAACAAAGAACCTTAGGAAGCTTGCATTGACTCCCACATCTGGTGGACAGGGACTCCTCCAACTTGATCACGCCCAACTACGCCCTATAAAAGGGACAAAGCGGTCGCAGCAAATATAGCTCGGTACTTAAAGTCCCGAGGTCGAATCCCACAGGAAACACTCGAAATCTAATTGTTATTCTAACTAATTTATCTAACCAATTAACTCCCAAGATTTGTATTTGAATGGTGGTTTCAATTAAACAACTAATTAACACTAAAGTAAATAACAACATATTAAAAAATACTTAATCAAGGATTTAAAAACCTAGGATTGATTTACCCAACTCCTACCTATGTGTTAGAATAATTCTTTTAATAAATTCAACTTGGTTTTCTTCCTATTGAACACTTGCTCCAACTATACAACTACTCACTTCCATGTAATAGTAGTAACTTTCACTAACCAATTTTCCAATTAATTAATGAAGATAACTAGGACTACAAGTTTAGTTCACAATCAGGATCAATGGTCACAAATCACCTTATTGACAACCTAAGTAATACCTTGGTTTTAGGTTGAAATATTGCTAGGTGTTTAACCCAAACCTATGAATCTATCCCTAGACACACAAGAATAATGGGAACAATCAATTGGGAGCTCTTCTAATTAATAGCAATAAAAACATAAACACTTAGATAGGAAGGATTCACAAGTTTCAATTACTGAAATAGATATTCATAACACATAAGTATTGGAGTGGTTCAATCAATCCTAGAATGAGTAAATTAGCCACTCATGTTCATGATAGTCATATCAAAATAATTCATGAATGAATAAATTACAAAAAGTAAGAAGAATTTAGGAAAAACTCGTGTTCTTGAAGTCTCCAAAGCTCTAGCCTCCTTTTTGCCTCTTTTCCTGTGTATAATTCATAATGGAGGCAAAAGAAGCTTTTACACCCTGTAGAAAACTGAGCAAAAATACTAAAGAACCCTTATTTTTTCGCCCCATAGCAATGTACTTCGCGTGGCACCAGCGTGCCACGCGGACTGAATTTCTTTAGGCGATTCAACTCGCGTGGTGCTTGCGTATTTGACCTAAATGCGTTGAATTTTTTTCTCCATTCCTAAGCAAAGACTCTATTTCTTCTCGTGTCACCCGCGTGGTACACAGATCACTTGAAATCTTTGATATCTTCATTTTTAAGTGCAAAACTTGCACTTTTTTGCTCAATTCACCATATTCAATTCCTACAAAATAAAATACACCAAATAAGAGCAATTCCGTTCAAAATACCAACAAATATCACAAGTCGAAGTATGAACACGAGGCAAAAATATAGAAATTATTGCAATATCTAGCCTCGTATCACAGCTAAAGGCAAATTGCCAAGAGAAATTAAAAGGAAGCCTTCCTCACTTATTTAATTCAATAAGATAAAAGGAATTTTACTACGAGCGAACATAATATTACATGTATATGGATAGAGGTGGATCCACATTTTAACTTTATGGGTTCGACCTTTTAGATTCTTAGCACTGAACTCATTGCATCTTTAATATTGTACGTTATTTTTCACATACTCCACAATGAAAATACTACACTCAGATGAATCTTTGTGAAGGGCTAGATCTGCCAGGGGCATGATTTAATCTTTTAACGACATATGAATTTTATATAATTGGATTTATTACACAAGGTACTAGTAGAGTAGTAGTAGAAGTACTGATGGGTATCCCCTGCAGTTGATATCTAACAGACGGGCAGTAAATGAAGAGGAAAACCAAAAGACATTAAACTTGGCAAGAGCGTCTGCAACAGAAAAACCAATCAGTTTTCTAGTGGTTATGAGGCCCTCACATATTTATAAAGGATCGACATGGTAAAGATCTGTTATTCTCTATATTTATGTGTTATCTACTAATAAAAAGCGCAATAGAAAAATGGAAAATATTATTTTGCTGTTGGATCAAGTGAAATGCTGCAAGTCAATCCCTTTGGAGTGGGCGAGGATCCATCTCCCACAGAAGAGCATGTATGTGATGCTTCACGTTAAAGAGAACATTTGGCAGGTCCAATTCATCACACGGATTATGGTGGTGGACTGCTGGTGGTTGGAAAATTTTTGTTCTCAGAAAAATTTCCTCGGGGAATTCAAAGTATGTGTATTCGACCTTACTAGTGGAGAATGTTGAGATAGAGATAGTAACTTATGTGTAGGACTTTGTATACTGTACAGTTGGTAGAGTCCTGTCAGCATTAGTGGGTCAGTTTAGTCAGTCCTAGTCAGCATATATATACGAGTAGATATTTTGTAATCGCTTCTCTTCTCTCAGTTAATGAAATAGATTCTTGCAGATCTTTCTCTCTCTACAGTTCTCTTTCTCTCTCTTTGATTAGCTTGCAGATTAAGATACTCCATTGGAGAGCACACAGAGCTTATTCATTGCAAATCCTAATATGGTATCAGAGCACTTAGGTTTGAGACTCAAAACTGCATAAACGAAGAGAGAATTGAATCGAAAAAACAAGTTCTCTATCCCCAAATTGAGTTCATGAATTCCGATCGAGAAGGCGAAGAATTAACTTCAAAGTCTGCATCAAATTCACGTATACAATGAGTTTTCACAGCATTTTTTTTCCAGTTTTGATTCGAATTCGTAGTGTAAATTCAGTGTTTCTACAGTATTCTAGTGGAATTTCAGTAGATTTTTTTTTTTTTTTGTGAATCAAGCCCTAGTCCTGTCGAGAATTCCGTAAAACGAACCCTAAATTCAATTTTTCCCCTCAAATCCTAATTGGAATGGCATTACCCCCAAACGCCGATAAGGCAAGGGATGAAATTGTATTGGTTCATGTACCGTTCAATGGGGAAGGATATAGATCATGGAGAAGGGGAGTATTGAGGGCACTCTCTGCGAAAAACAAGATCGGATTCATCAATGGAAAGTGTGCACGACCAGATGAAGAGTCACCCCTTTATGATCAGTGGGAAAGGTGTGACGACATGGTCACATCTTGGATCCTAAATTCTCTTAGTAAGGAAATAGCGGATAGTCTCCAATATGCCAATGATGCAGTAAAGCTTTGGAAGGAACTAGAGGATAGGTATGACCAGACAAATGGAGCAAAGCTATATCAGTTGCAGAAGGAGATAAACGATTTGACACAAGGTAGTCTGGACATCACTACCTACTATACCAAGCTGAAGTTGCTATGGGAAGAATTGAACACACTGAATGCTGTTACACAGTGCAAGTGAAAATGCACTTGTGGTGCAAAGGATAACATGCACAAGGCTGAGCAGGACAGGTGCCTGATTCAGTTTTTGATGGGTTTAAATGAAGTATACATAACTGTGAGGGGTAACATATTGATGATGAATCCATTGCCCACCATTCCACAAGCTTTCTCCCTGCTAGTTCATGAGGAAAGACAAAGAGAGATAAAGCCCACAGGCCAAATGATTGTGGAGTCAGCATCTTTGAATGCAAATGCAAGGAATTTTAACAACACTAAGGGGAACAATAACGACAAAACCAACTATGGCTCCAACATGGATGGAAAACAAAGCTATAGAAAGAATAGGGGAGGCTATAGATCAGGCAGACCTCGAGTGGAGTGCAGCTACTGCAAGAAATTAGGACACTCAATAGATCAGTGCAGATTTTATCAAAGAGATCAATCTCAAGGACAAAGTCAGATTCAGAACAACTACTCCAACCAAGGACATAATGGGTATCAGTATCAGGGTTCTGGTTACAATTACAAAGCAGAAGGGACTGCTGCAAACACCTTTGGAGAGGCACAAGATGCAGGGAACAACAGGGCTCCTGATAAGGCATTTCAAGGAGGAGATCCAGGGGTGTAGAGCTTGACTAAGGAGCAGTATAGTCAACTACTTAGTATGTTGCAGACCTTTTATGTTGGAAATGCAGGTGAAGAGTCACACATTCAAGAATTCTCTGCAGGAGCTGTGAACTTTTCAGGTACATTTGCTTGTTCCACCTGTGTAGAGCCTAGTACTCATTCATGCAAGTGTTTCAAATCAAATGCTGACCTCTGGATTTTAGACTCAGGGGAAACACATCATATGACCTATAATAAGACCTTGATGACCAACATTAAAACACTTACATACCTTTTTCTTGTATCATTACCAAATGGCTATAAAGTTAGAGTCACAGTAGTTGGGGATGTGATTCTTGGGCCACACCTCAGTCTGAAAGGAGTACTACTTGTTCCTAGTTTAAAATTCAACCTGATTTCCATCAGCTCACTAGCAACACACCTTATGTGCACCATCACATTCACCACTTCCTCATGTTTCCTGCAGGGCCCTTCACTGAAGAGGCCTCTGGAGATTGGTAAGGCCAAGGATGGGCTGTTTTTCTATAATGCAGATCATTGCAGGTGTTCCTCTATTTCTAAGTCTGTTTCCCCCACTAATCACCATCATTATATCATAAATAATGTACAGTTCCATTCTAGTTCTTCTAAAAAGTGTATGATATCTGATCATGGAAATAAAACTGCTGATTTCTTGTGTAATTCTCATTTGCCTCACAAACACTCTGTGGATTCCTTATGGCACTGCAGGTTAGGCCATGTACCCTTTGTCAAGATGAGAGGCATCCCTTCTTTACCAGTGCATTTTTCTCCTAGACAACCTTTCCTTTGTACCATTTGTCCAATGGCTAGGAAACTAGATTACCTTTCCCAGAGAAAACCACATCCACTACTAAGATATTTGAGCTTCTGCACATTGATCTTTGGGGCCCCTACCATGCTAAGACTCATGATCACTATAGATATTTCATCACCCTAGTGGATGACTATAGCAAAGCCACCTGGACCCACCTGCTGAGTTGCAAAAGTAATGTTTTTCAAGTCATAAAGGCCTTTGTTGCCATGGTTGCAAATCAATTTAATACCTCCATTAAAACAGTCAGAACTGACAATAGGCTTGAATTTAATAATTCTGACACTTCTTCATTTTTTCAATCCCATGGGCTTATTTACCAGAAAACTTGCCCATACACACCTCAACAAAATGGGGTGGTCGAAAAGAAGTACAAATACCTTTTGGAGACAGCTAGAGCACTCCTTTACCAATCACATCTGCCACTTCAATATTGGGGGGAGTGCATCTTAACAGCCACCTATCTGATCAATCGATTACCATCTTCTTCCATTCAAAATAAATGTCCTTTCGAGTTACTGTATAACGAACAGCCCAGTTACAGTCACCTAAGATCTTTTGGCTGCCTCTGTTTCCCACCACACTTATAGGCCACAACGATAAATTTGAATCGAGATCTTCACCTCATGTATTTGTAGGATACCCTTTTGGGACAAAGGGGTATAAAGTACTTGACCTCTCTACCAAAAGAATTCATGTCTCTAGGGACATTGTATTTCATGAGCATGTTTTTCCCTTTGCCTTTTCTTCCAAATCTGTAGAGCTCCCCAATCTGTTTCATCAGGGACCAGTGCTAGATGATCATCAGCAATGGGTGGGACACACCACACACCATCACTTTGCTGATCATCATCATCGCAGTCACACTCAGCCACCTGGTGATTCATCTCAACCACCTGGTTGTTCACCACCTCAGTCATCTGGTTGCTCATTACCTCAGTCACCTGGTCATTCATCATCTCAGTTACCTTCCCCGATACAATTTGACTTCACAGAGCATGTAACAAACTCACAAGCACCTTCAGAAACAAGTACCACACCACATAGAACCTTAAAACAGCCTGCCCACTTGAAAGACTTTATATGTTCCATTCCAAATCTTAGAAACCATAGTCACCAAGAACAAAGTTCTTCTTCCTCTTCTATTAACATCCCATCAACCCAGTTTGCTACTTTGGTAAAGAAAACACCTTCCATCTGCCTCAATGCCTTTTGTCTTAATAGTCAGCAATTGGTAAGAAACACTTCACATGATTGTGAACCTAGCTCATACAGGGAAGCAACAATGAATCCTGCTTGGCAGGAAGCAATGACCCAGGAATTTGAAGCACTATATGCCAATCATACTTGGGATTTAGTCCCTCTCCCGGTGGGAAAGAAACCAATAGGATGTAAGTGGGTATACAAAATCAAACACAAGGCTGATGGAACTGTCGAGAGGTTCAAAGCTAAGCTAGTTGTGAAGGGATACACACAACAGGCAGGGATAGATTATTTGGAGACTTTTTCTCCAGTGGTAAAAATGACCACTGTGAGAGCTTTGGTTGGGACAGCAGTAAGAAAGGTTGGGACATTTATCAACTAGATGTAAACAACGCATTTCTCCATGGAGATTTGCATGAAGAAGTTTATATGGAGGTGCCCCCAGGTCTTGTTGTTGACAGACCAGGCCTTGTGTGCAAGCTAAATAAGTCACTTTATGGCCTAAAACAGGCCAGCAGACAATGGTATGCAAAACTTACTGAGGCATTGTGTTCCAGGGGATACAGACATTCTATGCTAGATTACTCCCTGTTTACTAAAAAGAATGGGATTTCCATGGTCTTTGTAGCACTTTATGTAGATGATGTGATAATTACAGGGACAGACCAGTCAGAGATAGAAAACTTGAAAGGGTTCTTAGACAGAACTTTTAAGATAAAAGATCTAGGAAAACTACATTATTTCCTAAGATTGGAAGTGTTGTACAACAATGAGGGGGTCCTGATGTCTCAGAGAAAATTTACTATGGATATGCTCAAGGAGTATGATTGTTTGGACTGCTCCACAGTAGCTTCACCACTAGATCCAACAGTCAAGTTGAGAGCTGATGAAGGGGCCATTCTTTCAGATCCTGCTCATTACAGAAAGTTAGTTGGAAAGCTCAATTTTCTGACTAACACTAGGCTTGACATTGCATTTAGTGTCCAGCACCTTAGTCAATTTATGCAGGTTCAAAGGGAACCTCACTTGAAAGCTGCTATACATGTTCTGAGGTACCTCAAGAGTGATCCAACATTGGGTATTTTCTTCTCAAGAAATCCTGACTGTAGAGTGAAGGCCTTCTGTGACTCAGATTGGGCAGCATGCCCTGATTCAAGGAGATCAGTCAGTGGCTACATTGTATTACTGGGAGACAGCCCAATTAGTTGGAAGTCAAAGAAGCAGACCACAGTCTCCTTATCTTCAGCTGAAGCAGAATACAGGTCAGCTAGAAAGGTAGTGGGAGAGCTTGTATGGCTTGCCAGGCTACTTAAAGAACTCACCATCCCTGTCCGTCTACCAATCTTAGTACTTTGTGACAGTCAAGCTGCACTGCATATAGCAAAGAACCATGTGTTCCATGAACGCACGAAACACATTGAAGTTGATTGCCACTTCGTTAGAGACAAGTTACAGGAAGGATTAATTTCATTGTACTATGTTCCTACTAGCCAACAGCTAACAGACATTTTTACCAAGGCCTTGACAGGAATTAAGCATTCTTTGTTGCTTAGCAAGTTGGCAGTGAAAGCTTCCCCTCCAACTTGAGGGAATGGGGGGTGTTGAGATAGAGATAGTAACTTATGTGTAGGACTTTGTATACTGTACAGTTGGTAGAGTCTGGTCAACATCCAGTCAGCATTAGTGGGTCAGTTTAGTCAGTCCTAGTCAGCATATATATAGGAGTAGATATTTTGTAATCGCTTCTCTTCTCTCAGTTAATGAAATAGATTCTTCCAGATCTTTCTCTCTCTACAGTTCTCTTTCTCTCTCTCTCTTCGATTAGCTTGCAGATTAAGCTACTCCATTGGAGAGCACACAGAGCTTATTCATTGCAAATCCTAATAGAGAAGATGGACCAACAATCTTGGATGCCAGCATATTTCGAGTTGTGGAAGAGGTCATACCACCATCTCGAGTAACTCCAACATCCTCTTCTAGAGCTCGACAACCAAACATATATTAAAAAAAAATACTTTTAACAACATGGATTTGGAAGTTAGAGATGGAATTTATTTTTGGTTGGAGGGTCATGTTTAACTGTTTTAATAGGTTCTGGAGATGGCTCGATAGTGGGACTTTGCAACCTTTTTAATTCTCTCTTTTTCAACGGACTATTATCCGAATCTTGAATTGTTATTGATCATGGTTTGATGCTTTTACCCTGAGCTGATTTGGTGGATTACATTATAAGTAGTATATCTAGTTGCCTTGTTCTAATTTGTATATGTGTTCTTTATATAAAACTAAAAATTGCTATGTTGCTTTTGCATTGGAACTATTGTGGATCTCTTCTATTCTTGTTATAGGCCGCTAAATTAGTTTTCGCTGATTGAATCAGTGAATTATAAGCCTCTGAAACGAAATGAAAAAAGATGTCTATAATTTCTTTACAAGCTCATGATTTACTGGGTGATTAGTTTTCTCTAAATAGGAAATGACTATAGAACATGATTAGTACTGGCATCTGACATAGAATCAAAACAAGACATGTCTAGTCCCTACAAATCGATAAATGTGATTACAGCTCCTTTCTCATATCCATTGCCTAGACTAGCAGTTGTGAAGATTATAACATCACCAACAGTGTATGAAGAGTTTTGTATTGAAGGGAATTCATCATGTAATATACTTGAAGGAAAGGGTGATAATCGATAGCTAGGCCAAGGAGCAACAATCAAAGAATACCAACCTGCTATAACATATTAAATTACACTAATGAGTAAAAATTATTACGCTGTCAATGTATATAAAAACTTTAATTTGAGCATTTCATTCGTAAAGAGTAGAAGCCAAGCGCTGAGTGAGAAGAACTTCAAGTGGAGAAGCTTTGACAATTGTCAATCCAAAGCTCTCACTCATATCAATTAGTTCATTTGAGGGCCTCTTAAATTCAAAACCATGTAGCAACACAGCTAATACAAAGGTCACAACCTGAAGCTCCATTGAAATTCCAGGACACATTCTTCTTCCACTACCAAATGGTATCAACTCAAAGTGATAGCCTCTTACATCAACATCCTTATCTGTCATCAAGAACCTCTCCGGCTTAAACTCGTGAGGATTTGGCCATATATTTGGATCATATTGAATCTTCCAAATGTTTACAATTAAGCGAGTGTCTTTTGGTATATCGTAGCCACTAATAACACAATCTTCCATCGACTCGTGGGGTATCAAGAGTGGTGCAGCTGGATATAAACGTAACGATTCCTTAACAATAGCTTGAAGATAAACTAGGTTCTTGATATCAGACTCTTGAACATGTCTGTTCTTTCTAACGTAGTTGTCTAGCTCATCTTGGGCCTTTGTCAATACTTGGTAGTCGTTGAGGATTAAAGACAATGTCCATGTCAGAGTTACAATTGTTGCGTCAGTGGATGCAGATAGCAGAGCCTACCAAAGCCAAATTAGAAAATTTTAGCAATCAGCTATGCACTATGCAGTACACATAATATGAGCACAAGAAGTGTTCTGAGTAGATAGAATACAATCAATGGAAGGTTAATGAATGGAAACAAATATAAAAGTTATGTATACTAACATTTTAATGTATTTTTAGGAGATCGGTTAGTTTAACTGTCTTGGAGTTAATATCTCGACGCCTTTCTTATACTTGTTCGACAAAAGTCACTAAACTACTTTTTAACACAAAAAATCCTTCAACTTATGGATAGTTAGTCAAAACAAATTTGGCCAAAAAACCATTTAATCTCACCAGAAAAACACATATCACATCAGTCATGGTTTACCTTCATATTTGAGTTGCCAACCTGATAAACTATAAACAAATCTTTGATTCTCGAAATAGAACAAACTATTAGGAGCAATTTAATGTCTTTTAAGAGGGTAGTGATGAACTTACCAAACATGTAGCTTTGGTAGCGGTATCAGCGTCATAACCAGGAAATTCTTTATCTTCACAAATGGAGAGCATAACATTCATGAAATCTTCTTCATCCCCAGATTTCATTTCTCTTAATTCTCTCTTTCTTTTGTGCTCTGCTAACCACTCTTCAACAAAACAGTCCATTTCTTTAGCAACTTCTTTCATTGACTTCTCATGGCCTCCTATATCTAGCCATCTTAAATAAGGTAAAACATCAGCCACTGTAGAGACCCCCATCAATTTAAAGAATCTTCTAATTGCTTTATGAGCCCTATTTCTTTCTCCATCTTCATTACCTGTAAGAGGCAAAGACATGATTTAATCTTTATGCGTTTAAGGTTCTAAATTTCTTTGAAAAATTGGTTTGAAAACATAATGCTTGTAAAAAATTTCAAGGTTTTTAAATATACATGTCTCATCTGTAGTCTAAACGAACATTTTTGGGTTCAATTGAACCTATTTCTATAGCTACACATCCACCATTCATTGTTAGATTAAAGAGTTTAAGTTATATAAATTGACGATGTAAAATAAAGTAATCTTATATTATCAATGCTATTTAACCAGTTTTAACAAGCTTCTACGTATTCTAATCTTTCAACTTTCTATATCAGACTTGATATGCTGGTCAAATGATAGTATGTTGTTATTATATACTAGTATTCTTAATTTCAAGTTACATATCAGACATACTTGATATACAGATTGAATTAAATACATTTTGTAGGTCAACTTAAGCAACACCGGAGCATAAATTTTAATTAAATACATGTGTATCGTATACCAAATATCATCTTCATCAAAGTGTTCATAATTAAATTCCCAAACCATTCCTTCATCTCTATCTTCACAACACCATTTAAACTACTACTCCTTCTCTTCAACCAATGTTCATATGTCTCACTGACAGCTGATTTTACTTCAAATTCTCTTATGTGACTAAACATCTCAATTCTCTTGTTAGAAAGAAAATAGTGGTTATCTTCCTTATCAATAAGGTCCATAAGGAGCAATACCAAACATGGCATTATTGTATCCTATGATCTCTGAAACTATGGACTTTGGCCAGTTTGCAAGGGCCAAATCATTGGTGGTGAAGCATTCTTTGGCTATTTTTGGATCACTCACAATTACAACTTGATTCACTCCAAGTTCTATTCCAAAAATAGGTCCATATTTTTCTGCCATATGACCAAATATTTTGTGAGGCATTTGAGCTCCATTGAGTAGGTGGACATGTCCAATAATTGGCCATGCTCCTGCAGCTTTAGGTACCCTATTCCCCTGCCTTTTAGCTGAAAAAAAATTGTTTGTAAAGCAAGAAGGAAACAAGAAAGGAGCTAGCTAGTGTAATGGTGATAAAAAAGAACTCCATGGCTACAATTTATGGTTGTGTAGTCGCTATTTCTTCTAAACGGAGTCCTATCAAGAATATGATATTATAATGTTATATATCCGATGAATAACAAAAGAAAAATTGCATTTCAGCAGTGTGATGGTAGCTAGTGCCTAGTGGACAAAAAAATTGTGCACACACTTACATTGCCTTTTAGCTTAAAAATTTACATTTCCCCGTTTTAAAATTAATTGATAAATAATCAAAAATTTGTGCACACACTTACACTCCATTAGTGTTGGCAAACACTCCAGACTATCTCGATATTTTATATTGGGACTTTGAACTAACACGTTCTAAGTCTCATTATTTTATATTGGATTCATCTTCAAAGTCTTTGGAGCTTTATATATAAAGTCCCAGTATTTTATACTAGAATTAGTATTTAAGTAATCCCAATATAAAATATTGAGACTTTGAACATGTTAGTTCAGAGTCCCGGACTTGTTCGAAATTGGCTAGTTTTCAAACAGTTCTGCACCGCTGGTTAGTATTCATTTAGCGCGGTGCAAACAAGCTACAGAGCCAAATTTAAACGTAATAGGGTCATCCAAGCATGGATAGCTGTAGAGTGATTTACAGAAATAGGACATTTCTCGCGCTTCGTCACAAATATGGTCCCGTAAGGGAAGTCCTACAAATTTGATCCTCTTAAGAAAATTCATGATGATTTCCTGATAGTTGTACTAAAAAAGCATTGGCGATCGCCAGTGACTTTGCCTGATGGGGACTTTTTTTAAAAATATTTTTCTTATAAGGGTTAAAGCTGTAACATCACCACCAAATCTGTCTAGTGCACGCAAAACCTTGATAGGTGTAGGGCGAAGTGCACAAATAACAACTTTTACGCATCTCATTAGGGTTTCAGCAACTTCTGGGTGCACTTTTGCAGAGGCTACCCACTTTACCTATATTCATTCCATTGTGGTTAAACTGCAAGCCAAGTTAAGCTAATCAGCCCTTTTGATCTGACGTTAAAATATGTTAGTTTTTTTTTTGCTCAACTTCAAACTAAAAGTATGAATTTTGTTTGATGTTGAGCCCCACTTTACACTTTTGGTTTGAAGTTGATTTATTTTCAGACAACTTCACACTATGGGTATTTAACTTCAGCCCTATAACAACAACATATCCAGTAATATTCCATAAGTGGGGGTCTGGAGAGGGTGAGATGCACTCATCCCTTACCCCCACCTAGGTGGAGAGGCTGTTTCTGGGATACCCTTGTTTAACGAAAAATATTTTGAAAATATGTTTGAAAAAGATTGATTAAGATGCAAATGTGTTAATGAAAATGCCGGGATAAATGTAAACAAATGTATTAGCTAGGATTTGATCCCGGGTTGTTCAGCTAAATTTGATAACGTGACATAACTACGCTAGCAGTATTAGTTGTTTGAAAGTGGATAACTACACTTGCAAATAATTTTTAAAAAGTAAGTAAAATCTAGATGGAAAGGATAAGACACCTAAAGTCACAAAGCAGAAGACAAATCTGCCCATATTTTTTAGCCTCGCTGGATTCTGCTATTGAATCACCGTCGGGGACTGCGACCACCTATTTCCGGCCAAAAATTCTACATGCCTGAGTTTGTGTCAACCCCCTGACCCCCGATTTGAACTCCATTTCTTGAGAAAATATGTGTATCAACGTTGATCGGACTTTAGAAATTGGCCAAAACCTAACTTTGGTGACCGTGCATATTTTCTAGGCTCGATAGCTTACATCAATGGCCCCCTCTCGGTTTCCTCTACACATCTTCTGGTAGTTTGAGAGTTAAAAGGCCGCCGAAACCCTACTCCGGTGACCGTCCACTTTTCCTAGAGAATTTTCCAATCAAGAAATAACAACAAATTCAAGGGAGGTAGCTACTGCTGTGCCAACTGTATCTGCAGTAGATTTAACATTTGTAGAAGGGATTGCTGGTGGATTATGCTTGAGGTGGAGAGGAGTATTATGCTTAAGCTTCATTAGTATCTGCCTCATCCTCCATAGATCAGTGGGTTTCCTAGGCTTTGGCCCATGGATCACAGTGGCTGATGGCTTCTTCTCCTCATCCTTTTTCCCTTTCTTCTTTTCAATTGTTGGCACCTCATTAAGAATCGGCTCCCCAATTGATTTCCAATAATCCCTGGCAGCTTTAGCATGGAAATTCTCATGACTGGCTACAAATAACTAAGACGGATACCAAGATAGAGAGTGAAGAAAATGGGTAAAGATGAATACATGGTAATCTGGTAACTACAAATAATTAGATCAAAGTTCGACAAGGGTAGCTAGATAAATTCTTCATAAACAAATAAGCTCCAAATAGCATAATTTTATCATCTCACTTCCCTTTTTTCTTTTTTGGCTGAAACAGTCTGAAACGGCGCTGAATTAGTCTGAAACAATGATGAAACAGACTGAAACAATGTTGAAACAGTCACCGTTGAAACAGTCTGAAACGAAGAGGAAACGATTTGAAACAAAATATAGAAAACAGTGTGAAACAACGCAAAAAAAAAATGGTGAAATAGTTTAGAAACATTGAGAAAAAACACGCACATTGGATAAAACATTGCTGAAATAGTATAGAAACAGCTAGATACAATGTAGAAATAGTCTAGATACAGGGGAGATACGAGGTGTTTGGTAGTTGAGATGCAACAAGATACGTACTAGGCGGTTGGTGGTTGAGATACATCGAGATACGTACGAGGTGGTTGGTAGTTGAGATACAATGAGATACGTACGAGGTGGTTGGTAGTTGAGATACAGCGAGATACGAGATAGTTGGTAGTTGAGATACAACGAGATACGAGATGGTTGGTAGTTGAGATACAACGAGATACGAGGTGGTTGGTAGTTGAGATACAGCGAGATACGAGGTGGTTGGTAGCTAGTTGAGATACAACGAGATACGAGGTAATTGGTAGTTGAGATACAATGAGATACGAGGTGGTTGGCTCTATTAAAAGAAGTTGGGAGGAAGTGAAATTTGGGGAGGGGAGGAGGAAAAGTGAAATTGAGAGAAATGGGAGGAAGAGTGGAAGGTTTTGCTATGTTATGCTATATTTTGCTATGTTTTGTAATTAACTTTTCCTTTCTTCTATATTCGGTAATTTTGTTAAAATATTTCTATATTTTGTAAATAACTTCTAAAAATTGTACTTTTTTATAAAAATTCAAATTTAATTCTTACATAGTTATAGGCAGTTATAGGCTGAATTGCAGAAATATGCTACGGAAACAAATGGTTTGCATAAATGCCCTTGCTGACAATGGTTCAACAAAATTGCCCTCCATTACTTTAATGAAAGATTTTTCGGACGAAAATACCACTAACAACTAATAAAAAGACTTGCCCATATCCTCCCCTTCCTTTTCTCCATTCACGCAATCAACAAGCCTTATAAATCCATACCTTTTATAGATTCTTCCGTTCAAATGAAGATTCAAGGTAAGATTTCTTCAAATTGTTATTGACTTTACTAAAAGTTCCATTAGTTTCTTTATAATTTATTTAAATTATGCTTAATTTTACTTTAAATTTTATATAAACCAAACGAGCTATGAAGTTTATTCATAATAATCCAAAAAACATGTCGTATAGAAATACATGATATTAGATTGATTACAGTAATTATGATATACAGTTTTATAAAAATTAATTAATCTGTATTAATTGCAGAAAGTGTATGAATTCTCCTAAATCTTTCCTATTGCCAAGACTTCAAAGACATTATTCATGCGGACTTGCAGAGAAAGTCTCTAAAAGTCTTGGCTATTACAAAGAATTCAAGCTCTGGTGCAATTAGCACACGACACTGACTATTGGTTATTGCCAAGACATTAAGCCCTATTGCAAGGGTAAACTTCTCTGCAACTCTTGGCTTATTGCCAATAGTTTAATCTTTGGTGCAATCGGCACCCTACATAGACTTATTGCCTATTGCCAAGACTCTATGACCTATTGCAATGGGCAACTTGCAGAGAAAGTCTCTGCAACTCTTGCCTTATAGCCAAGAGTTGCAGCTCTGGTGCAATGGGCATCTTGGAGAGACTTCTTGGCTATTGCCAAGACTTTAAGTCCTGTTGCAATGAGAAACTTGCAGAGACTTTCTCTGCAGCCAAGACTTTAACCCTGTTGTAATGGACAACTTGCAGATAAAGTCTAAGCAAGGCTTGGCTATTACTAAGAGTTGCAGCTCTAGTGCAATGAGCGCGTTGTAGAGACTTCTTGCCTATTTCCAAGACTTTAAGCCCTGTTGCAATTGAGAACTTGCATAAAAGCCTCTACAAGTCTTGGCTATTGCCAAGAGTTGTAGGTCTTGTGCAATGGGTACCTTGGAGAGACTTCTTGGCTATTGCCAAGACATTAAGCCCTGTTGCAATGACCAACTTTCTGATAAATTCTCTGCAAGTCTTGGCCATGCCCAAGACTTTTACCTCAAGTCCAACAGAAAAGGGCAACACTTTTACCCACCATTCCATTCCAATATACCATGATCCTGCTTTTAAAAGAAGTGATCTGTGTATGAAAATCTAAGCATATCATTCGTATTCATTATGTTAGCACTATGGAAATGCATTGCATTTACGTAGCTTATAATGGGAAATGGGATGCAAAGAACAGATATATCAACCATGACATAAAGTTGATACTTGTCGAAGACGGTATAACCTACTAGGCATTTGAAGAAGAAATTTGTAATGCTCTAAGCATCAACAGTGATGAAAGTGCAACAAAGATAAGTTTTGACACCAATCTAGAAACGTGCAAAGGCATGATTGTAACAAATGATCAAGAACTTATCACTTGTATGCATCCGCTGAAGAATGATGAAAATTTCAGAAAATCCCGCTTCATAGTAGAAGTTATTAAGAGTAATGACTTGTCACGTAACAACACCACCACCACCACCACCACCACAAGTACATGTGAATTCTTTGTGAATGAACCTGACCATAGCATGGTGTTGCATCAAAAGGAAGGGCAGTTGTTGATTATAAATATTTTTAAAAATCAAACATGATTGAAAAGTTAATATTATCAATAAACTGAACTTTTGGTAATAGCCAAGACTTGCACTCATACAGATTAACCAATTCAATTTAACTTTACAGAAAGTCTTGGAAAAGGGTAAGATATTTCCTACCAAAACTCATTTATCAACTTTAATATTAGAAATAATTAACTTTCCATGAAGTCTTACCATAGGCAATAGTATTGACAACTAAATTGCAACCAAGTCTTGGCAAAAACATTACCAGCACAACCCTCCACGAACTATTTATCAATTTTAAATCAATTATATAATATTAGACTTGGAATTAATTAACTAGAATTCAAGACTTTCCATCTAATCCCTTTACCCCACATTAACTAAAATACCTTGAAGTCCTGCAATTGCCAACACTTCCACCTCATCAAATTCAAAACAACTCTAGTCTTTAAAATAACAAAAATATCAAACTATTGCCTAATTAAAAAATACTCAGCAGCTTTCTCTAACTCTTTTGCAGTATTAAAAGTCTCATTTAGACTACTACGCGGATCATCTTGCGACGGAGGTTACAAATGAAAAATTGAAAATAAATCGCACGTCACATTTTTGTCTCTTCCTGCAACCTTCATCACAAGATCTTGGCTGACTTATAAAATCATTCACCGCATTTTAATGTACATGATCATGATCAGAAGATTAAATATCCATTATCAGCAAAATTTTAGAAAAGACAATGACAATACATAATAAAGAAACGTTGAAACAATAACGAAAAGACCATATACAAACATACTTCTTTGCCGCTCAGTACTTCAACATGTGCTGGTTGGAAAAAGATATTAGTCTCTCCACTTTGAAATTTAGCATCTGAGAAGCAGTTTCTACAACAACTTCACCACCTTCTCCTAGATAGCCTTGTATACAAAAATAAATGCCTGGTGCGTCTAATTTTGCAATTCCCACATTACTTTCATTTATTGCAACGCACCCAGAATCCCTTTTATATACACCAATTTCAAAACCTTTTGTAAATATAGCAACATGCTCCAAGACCAAGTCGACCTTAAAATCTAGACACTAAACAAGAATAAACTGAATTCACAATTAATATTCAAAGGACACACTCAGAAAATTGATATTATGAACAAAATAGCAAACACATATTATCGTTGTCACGACCCTTTTTTTAACTTAAAAAGAAAACTTACTTATACTAGTTTTAAAGGCGGTGATTGGTGTTCATAGGTACACAAATTATTTAGAGATTTTTGGAATCGCCACTTGACAAGTTAAAGGTGTGCCAAGTCACCAAAGTGGTGTACCTAGAACACTTATGACTCATAAATGGTCTGCGTCAGAGTTCCAGGTAAGGATCTCGGTTGACTGTCGGGAAGGTGTTAGGCACCCTCGAGTCCTGTGGCAAGCACAGTTGCTTTTATTGATGCATTTCGACTCTTTGAAATTATTTGATTGTATTTTTTCCTTGGTTTTGTTACGCTTCAATTTTATTAATTTATATGTCGAAGTACAACTCAAATCGAGATATAATCGTGCAGGCACTTCACCCGTTCCAAATCTTCCGACTTAAGCTAATTAAATCGCGCAGGCACTTCACCCGTTCGAAATCTCTTGACTTAGATGAGTTCTAAGGGAACAATTTTCGTTTTAATAGTTTGACCCTAAAATTTGCCTAGCCATTATTCGCTCAACAACTAAGGTTCATTGTTTCACCTTCATTCACGTATTAATTCTCGAAACTGACTTTCTTGCAAAGCTGCCCCCTTTGTGATACGTTAAGATCTACAGATTCAGTAAAAATTAAAATTGCTTGCTGCTTCTTTAACATTTCCCAGGACGAGTTTAACAAAACAAGTTATATTTAACATTTTCACTTGAAGTCCCATTTTCCTCAAACCGAGATACTAATTGTTAACGGTAGCCTAAGAAATATGGGTAGGTTTGAAATGAGTAAATGTCCCATGTAATCAATAACTTTTAAAAAAATAACTCTTTGCTAAACAATTGTAGATTAAAGAAAGGGTCAAATTTTAAATTGGATTTTTACATATGTCAAAATTTCACGTGACTCGGCCCAACACCTTTGCTCAGATTCTGTTCATTTCAAGAGTTTGCATTGTCGCACCTATTTTGCTTATATTTCAGATCTGGTCATGTTTCGCTCAAGTTGCTAAAATTATTCTCGATTCCATTTACAAGCTCAGTTTATGTCCTAAATTTTTCTAATCAAATTGCATATTAAGAAAAGGAAATAAAACAACTTCAAAGATTTAGTATTGCATAAACTTAGATATGTCATACACAAACTGTAAAGGGGGCCTTAGCAGGCTGTTTTTCATGTCATATTCATAGCAAAACAATACGTACAAAGCTGAAAAATTACCTAATGGCGAAACCTTCCAAAGCAAACAAGGAATGACCAGAGCTAATCCCAAGAACACCACCAGTCAGCAAACGTAGCAACAATAGATACCCTTTTTGGACCCTCTCAACTCTCAAGTGTTTCTTGGTCTTTCTTTCTTTTCTTTATCTCTTCCTAACTCTATATATATTTTTTTTTTTTTGGTTTCAAACCCTCTTCTTTCTCACTTTTTCCTTCTGTTTTTTACTCTATTTGCTCTCTCAGATCTAAATTTTTTTGATAGTAGTAAAGTGTAAAGAGAAGTATACTCTCCTGATTTTTCGTGTGTCTCTCCCCTTTGGTGTGAGAGGGAAAGCCATCTTAAATAGGCTAGAAGTTGGGGTCCAAAGTTTGATAAAAGGACAAGTCAATAAATGCAAAAGCAAAATTGCAAGCATGGCTGCACTAGAGACCAAATGTAGCAGGGGAATCTTTTTCCTTTTGCTGCCATCTCTTGTCTCATTTCTTTTTACCCTTTGACTTGCTTTTACCCCTTTCAAAAATTCAGATTTTCCTTGCCCCAAAACTTACTTATATCTAAACCAAAACTAACTCTTAAGATCTCAAACTAATTTAAAGGCTAAGCTAAAATGAACTCTAACTCCACGACTCATAAAACACAGTAGACTAACCAACCACGTTGGAAAATCTTCATGCTTGAATGGGAACATACATGCTAAACATGCTTAAATTAACTAAGTAGAGAACCAAACTAAAAGCATCTCATGCATTACAAACTTCTCACTAGGGCATTCAAGCCAATAACATTTTTGGACAAACTAAATTACACCAAACTCAAGCTTTAAACAAACCGAACTTGGACAACATATACAGTTTTTTCACGGCTGAAACAGAACTTGAAATGGATCAACTTAAACAACCTTGATTAGATCAGAATGACCCAACGAACTCTTGAACAACAATAAACTCACGTTCTATACGACCGTTTTCACACAAACACCGACAACATGAATTTATATGTCAATGATAACTAAGCAACATTATCACAATCACTACCGCAACATACACAGAAATAGACTCATGCTTGGACAATTTGATCAATACCAAAACAACAGGAAAGCACATCACAGACCTTCACCCGGACGCGCGACTATACAGTGAATTTTCAGCACATGCTTTATCCGATTGAGCTCACAAAATAGATACAAACTCAAATACGATTAACTAAAATTTGAAGAGTTTCAAACGAACTATTCAATATTCGTTTCACCATTTATCAAGCTTGGATAGTTCAGTTTGAATACAGGACAAAGAACAACTTCCATGTTTAAACTAACAAAAGCTTCATACGAACATACAAGCGTGCACGAGGCTTATTCACATACTAACACTAATCTAAAGTGACATTTCTCCTTGAACGATCTAGTCAAATAGATAAAGTAAATGGAACAGGGACAAAGGGATTTCTTCTAACCCGTTGAAAGACAAGCGATTGACGCTACCACCCTCGTCACCAACTGTTACGTCATTACCTCACCATACAGGGCTACTGCAGCATCGTCGTCGCTTCACTTACATCAACCCCAAAGGTCGACGCTGCTTCGCCAACACACTGTTCGGCATCTCCAAGACACCCCCAACCATCATTGAGTTATCTTCATCACCCTCAGCCCCGAATGACGATGCAATACCCCATCGCTGCAACGGATCAGCGCCACCACGATCTCACCTCCACACCAATCTCCCTCACTACCTTACCATCATAGTAACACCTCTGCAACCTTCCTACAACAAACAACCACCACAGCCCACCGTTTAAAAATGAAAAAATGAGGCAGCAAAGATGGCGGTAAAAATGGGAGATTTTCAGGGGGGAAAACAAGCTTAGAAGTGTATGAAGAAGAGTAAGTGGAACCTGGTAATATATATTTGAGCCGAAAAAACTGGTCATCACCGGATTTAGGGTTTTGACCCCTTTTAAAACTTCGATCCACGTCGAATGAGTGGGATTTTGGAAATTCCAAGAGAAGAACGAGAACGAGGATGTCGAGACGCATCAGAAAAGGTATATATGTCGGCGGTGGGTGGCGGTCGAGCGACGGTCCGCCGCCGCGGCTTGGATTTTCCGGCGAGCTGTGAAATATGGGCAGTTTTGCCTTGTTTTGAAGGCTGAGGGAGTAAATGACCAAAAATAGCAAAATTTTCCTTTTAAATGAGGAGATGGGTCCGGTTAAGTGGTGATTGGGCCAATTGGATCACCGGTTCTGGGCCGCATTTTGTTTTCTCTTTTCTGAATTTCAAATAGCCCAAACATTAAAAGAAACATGTCCAAACTAATTTAGCCTACACTATTAACTAGGATTAGACACCACGAAAGTGCAACATTGTCGCAGTCGAACATAAAAGTAAAATTATACACATCACAAGTATTTTTGGTATTTTCATATTTTTCTTCTAATTAATTAACTAATGCTAGGTAAAATGAAATATAAATATCTAAGAAACATAAGCAAAGATCGTAACAAAATTAACACAATAATTTAGATTTTTGTGCCAAAATTAGGTGATTACAGCTGCCCCTCTTTGTTAGGGAATACAAAGAGTTTTCGGACAAAGACGTAACTGAAAGCTAATTTTGATTTTTTTTGTTCTAGCCAGAAGCATGCGAAATGGTGACCGTACCCTCACTTTTCGGTTCTAACCAATAACAAGGCTACCTACATATCTCCGGACTAAGGAATCAGGTCAGTGTAGTTCCTCACGTGCGATAGATGGGACTACCGCATGCAAACAGAAACTAGGCTCTCCTAGACTAACACTAAGCACTCTCTGGATACACACAAACTAACTCTAGACACTTTCAAAACTAACTGGGACTGACTCGATGCTCCTAGACTTACCCGGGCTAACTTGATACACCTTTGACATACTAGAGCTGTTGCTGCTGGTCACTTGTTGCTGGTTGCTAGCTGGTGGTCATTGCTTTATAAAGAGAAATGAAATTACAATATTGAAAAATAAAATTACAATTCCTAAACTAACTCTTTAGGCTTCCCAAGCTGGTGAACTGGTCTGAAGCTCCCACTGCCCAAGTGAGTCTTGAAAACTTGAAATTGCCGCTTGGGCGGGCTTGACTTGAAAATTGAAATTACCGCTTTGACGGGCTTTTACTGGAAAGTCAAAATTGCCGCTTTGACGGGCTTTGACTTGAAAGCTTAAGTTTCCGCTTTGACGGGCTTTGACTTGAATGAAATTGTCACTTTGACGGACTTTGACTTGAATAAAATTACCGCTTTGACGGACTTTGACTTAAAAATTGAAATTTCTGCTTTGACGGACTTTGACTTGAATGAAATTTCCGTTTTGACGGACTTTGACTTGAATGAAATTGCCGCTTTGGCGGACTTTGACTTGAAAATTGAAATTTCTACTTTGACGGACTTGACTTGAATAATTGAAATTGCTGCTTTGACGGACTTTGACTTGAATGAAATTGCCGCTTTGACGGACTTTGACTTGAAAATTGAAATTGCCGCTTTGACGGACTTTGACTTGAATGCTAAAATTGCCGCTTTGACGGGCTTTGACTTGAATGAAATTGAAATTGTCGCTTTGACGGGCTTTGACTTGAATTTCGAAAACCATCGCTCTGATGGGTCTTGCTTCTGCTGGGAATTTAAAAAAAAAAAACCATCACTCTGATGGGTCTTGCTTTTGCTAAAAATTAAAACCATCTCTCTGATAGGTCTTCTTCAGCTAGGAATTAAAAATCATCACTTTGATGGGTCTTGCTTCTTCTGAAAATTGAAAACCATCACTCTGATGGGTCTTGCTCTTGTTGGAATTTAAAACCATCACTCTGATGGATCTTGCTTTTGCTGGAAATTGAAAACCATCACTCGATGGGTCTTGCTTTTACTAGATATTTGAAAACGATCACTCTGATGGTCTTGCTTATTTTGGAAATTGAAAACCATCACTCTGATGGGTCTTGTTCTTGAAGAGGAATCCCATTATCTGAATGGCTCTTGTGTTGAAACTTGAATCCCATCATCCCAATGGGCCTTGTGTTGAAAGTCTAATCCCATCACCCCGATGGGTCTTTCTTCTTTTGAAAATTGAAAACCATCACTCTGATGGGTCTTGTTCTGAAAATTGAATCCCATTATTCCAATGGGCCTTGTGTTTAAAATCGAAAATTCTATCCCATTATCCCAATGGTTCTTTTGACAGAAAGCTGAAATTCGCAACCCAATATCCCAATAGGGTCTTGACTTGAAAGTTGAATAATTTAAACCCATTATCCCAATGGTTCTTTTGACGGAAAGATGAAATTTGCAACCCATTATCCAATGGGATCTTTTCTTGAAAGTTGATAACTGATGCTCCCGGTTCAGATGGTCCTTAATTTCTTTCTTTATCTTTTTTCTGCTCTTCAAGTTTGTCCCCAACGAGCAACCGACTTGATGTAGTTGTGTTCTCGCACTTCCCAACCCATATTCTTATCTCGATCTTTGATCACACCTTTGTAGAAGTAACAAACCATTCCCTAGGGATCTTCATGGTTCAATCTTGGTATTAGGCTCTCATTTCTGACTTTTCTGGTACAACTGAAACTTGTAGACAAGTTTTGCAAATCTTTCTGAATGCTCGAAAATAATGAGAAAGAAATAAATGAAAAGGAAAGTGAAGAAACTCAAAAGGAGACATCGAACGAAAGATGTCCCTGCTAGATAGAAGAAAATTATTAGAAGGTGAAACGACCACCTTAGTAAAACATGACATCCATCTGGAATCAACACTTGATCCATTCACCCGGTCTATCCCTAAACTTGCTCCCAGTTTGACAACTTTGCTAAACCCGAACTTGATGATGACTTTCACAACCCTCATTCGACTAGTGGTGCCCTTTTGGGTTTTCACCAACTAACCTCTCTCTTTGTTCTTTTAACTCACTATTGCCTTGCAGCGCCTTTTCAGGTTTTTTACCGACAAGACTTCATTTTTTTTCATTTCTTCCATTTTTTGGCTCTTTCCCGGTCGACCTCCCATCTCTCCTTGCTGCTCGACCCCGTCTTTCCTTTCTTTCTTCAATTTCGGCCTTTATCTTGATTCCCCAGAGAATTTCTCCTTTAATGACCTTGGTGCTCCCAGCTCCTAAATGGGATTTTCGGCTTATAAGAATGCGACTTTACAGTGTGAAACTTATCCCTTGATACCCTAATTCGGCTTAACATTCTCAATGATCGGTCAGAAGGATCTTTATTTGGACTGTAACATTGGATTTGGTTAGGCTATGAAGAAAGGGGTACAACATAAAAGCTCAGAAACATCTCATGAGACGATCAAATGAATATCACAAACTATGAAATCACCACTTTTTGAAAATAAAACAAACTTATTTCCCCCCAGTTTAGGCAAATTGGGGATTATTTCTCTTCTTTTTTTTTTTTTTTTTTTTTTTGAGTTTTTCTCTTTAGTTTGAAGAGCGGTATGAAAGCATCTCATGAAATGACTTGGTGAATGATACAACCCTTGGAATTATTTCTTTTAAAAAAACAACAAACTGTAGCTCTGGTTTAGTGAAATCGAGGAATTATCTTTTGAATTTGCTAATATGAAAACATAGGGAATATTGAGATTATCCCCCGAGATGAACACAATGAAAGAAAAGGGATGTTGACTTTCTCCTCTTTCTTTTTATTTTAAAAATAAATTTCTGCCCCAGTTTATCCTAAACAAGGGAGCTTTGAGTTTCTTCCCCGGTTTTGAGACAGATATGCCAAAATCTCATGAAATAGATGAATAAATGGTATGATGAAATAGAAGTTTGTTTTTATTTTATTTTAAAATAAAAACAAACTTCTGCCCCAGTTTAGCATAGAATGGGGAACAAAATTTCTTTTGACGTTGGCCGCAAACTTGGAGGAGAGTTTTGCGTCAATATGAACAGTGAAAAAATGAACTTTCTCCTGTTATGACCGCACCCAAATGGTTGCCTACGTATCCTTTTGAGAGGAATCAGGTCAGACGTAGCTCTACCACTAAGGCAGATTATTTTTTTTTTGTTTTTATTTCCTTTTTTTTTCTTTTTCTTTGATCGCATCAAATTGATTCCAAGGGAGGGTAGGCCAAAGAAAACAAAGAAGAAGGCTCAAAAGGGTTGACGAATGATATAATATTTGGGTAGAAGAAACGAAAGCCGTTCGTCATCCCGACCCGAGAATGCTTCGCACAAATAATAATTCGATCAATTGACTTGGATTGATCCACACGTGTCCTCGACTTCTACTTCAATGATAGTTCTCAAATTGGTATTTCAAATCAGGCCGAAGCGACCATGCACGATTTTGAACTTCTCACCGATCTCCTTTATCGGATGACTATTGATTAATTCCCAGCTTATTTCACTCCCTCTTGTATCCTTCTTTACTACTCAGATAGCTTACCATGTCAGAGCACGTATTTAGATCAAGACGTAAAGTCCGAACACATGTTATGTTATTAAGGCCGACAAAACATCAAAACAGAATACTAAGAAAACAAAATCAAGAAGGAAAATAAGAGACATAATATTAAGACGAGAAAAGGATCCCGCTTTTTATTGAATTAAAGATAGAAGGGTTTGGACATCAAAACAAGAAAAATAATGCACTTGGACTATAACCCTTAAATAACCAAGTATACAGAAAGATTAGCAAAACAAGCTACAACATTTCACAGTCACTCAATTGCAAGTCAGGGCTAGTTTTCCTGTGTTAGGCATTGTTGAGTCCTTCACCAAGATGTACCATGCTGATACCAAAGAAATTCTTTGAATCTGGCAACATCTTCTGATGTTCCTCATTTTCTCCAACTCCCATTAGCGCAGACTTTACTTCCTTGGGATTGATGGCTGACTAGGTAGGATATGGAATTGGCTTCTCGAGAGGCATGTTCGTCTTCTTCATTTCATCACCCCTTACTCTGTCTAGTACCCCAAGCACAATTTTAGGAACACAGTTCACTTTCACAAGCATTTGGTTAGCCCTAATTGACACATCACCAACAGGTACTATCGGCATTGCAGATTCAGCTCTCAAATCTTCTCCACATACCATTCCAACCATATACACATCATCATGGACGAACAATGAGTTCTGGTTGATATCTGGCGCATCTGAGCCCTTGACTTGGATCTGACCATTATCTATCAGAGCTTGGACCGCCTTCTTGAGACTACAACAATCATCTGTATCGTGTCCTGGCATGTCTGAGTGGTAAGCATATTGATGAGTATGGTCTACCTTCGCCAATTGGGAGGACATTTCCAGCGATTGGCTTTAGCATATTCAAGTCTTTCAGATTTTGGAAAAGGCTGGAGTAAGATTCCCCAATTAGCGTGAACATGTTCTTTTCTTCCTTACGCAGCTTCTGATCATAAGCACCTGGGCGGAAAAAAGGAGGCCCCTCTAGCTGGTAAGTAAGATTTAATGGAGCTTGAAAATAATTATGTGGAGCTTGGTGAGTGAGATATGTAGGTTGTGGGGCAGGAGCACGCCATTGCAGATAGAAAAGAGCTGGAGCATATGGTTGTGCTAGATGGGCTGAGTATTGTGGTGGAAGAGTGGAGTATTATGGATTTTGTGGAGGGTGGTAGGGTTGTAGAGGACGTATTTGTGGAGCTTGGTATGAGCGGGTTTGATAGTATCTTTTCTCGCTCCCTTTTTGTGAACCCAGACCTACCATGGCAACATCATCTTGATTCGTCTTCCCCAAGGCTCCTGACTGAGCCTGTACCACTTGGGTGGTTTCCCTTAATGCTGTCTGGCTCACAATCTTGCCAGTTCTAACTCCTTTCTCAATCATTTCGCCTATTTTGACAACCTCGTTAAATGGCTTTCCCCAGGCAGGGATCAATGCACCATAAAACTCCTCATCTTGAGCTTTGATGAATAAAAGAACCATGTCTTCATCTGGGATTGCAGGACTCACTCGAGCGGCCTGCTCGCGCCATCTGAGGGCATACTCCCTAAAGCTTTCACTTGCTTTCTTTTTTATCGTATCCAGAAAGGATCGATCTGGCAAAACTTCAGTGTGGTACTTGTACTGGTCATAGAATGCCTGCACCATGTCATCAAATGCCAACTATTTAGTTACATCCTGCCTCATGAACCATTCGGCAGCTGCGCCTCCCAAGCTTTCGGAAAAGTATGCTATCAACAGCTTGTCTTTCTTGACCCCTCTCATTTTGTTGCAGTAGATTTTCATATGAACCCTTGGATCTCCCTGCCCGATGTATGGCTCGAACTTGGAAACTATGAACCCGTCTGGCAACTGCAATTCAGGGAAAGGGCAAAGATCCTTGAAAGAAGTGTTGGAATGATCTCCATATCCCTACATAATTCTCACAGCTTGTTCTAAACCCTTTACTTTGCGCAAAACGTCGCTCTCATCCAGTTTTCCCAACCGATCGAGCTCAACTTGAGACTCCCGATGGAAAACCTGATTATATGGACCACTTTGATGGAAATTGGATTCATGGGGCGTATCATAGTGTTGGTCCCCAGCCTGCAGATGTGGATCACTGTATGACATGGGCATGGTAGGCCTAGCAGGGCCTGTAAATACTGGAACATGTGCCAGAGGTGGGCCATACTGCCCTTGTGTTGGAGGCGATGGTGGAGCTAGGGGATGCACTTCAGTTGCATTTGCTATGCCACAGATATGGGCGAGACCAGAAGGACATGTTTGATTCTCAACTCCCGCAGATGTACTCGGTGCCTGCTGAAGAGTTATTGGCACAACCCCATTTAGGGCAGAAGGTCTGGGAGGGGTGCCTACCCTAGGTTCATTGCATGATGCATGTCGGCCGCAAGTTGTTTCAAGGTTTGAACCTCCCCCGTCAACCTTTCATCTTCCAATGCCAAAAGTTTCCAGGCACCGGTCTCAGTTCTTTCTCCATCTGATGGCATGGTTACAGGTGAAGTCACATGTCCCTTTGATCTTGTTCCATACAGATGAGTCAATGCCAAAATTCCATACCAAACCTCCGAACTCCAAGCTAATCAAACAAACCAGGTTAGCACAAAAGAATCACAGATTAAAGCCTAATGTTGTTATGCGTCATCCCAAAACGGTAAACGGCGTAAGCCGAGTGTACCGGTCGTATCCCTGAAAGATTGCTTATGTGCCTTGATCAAAACTAGAACAAAAATTTTAACTGACACGTAATCAGAAGAAGGACGAACTTGGATGATTTTCTTTTTTCATTTCTTTACCTCTTTTCTGACTCAACAAGCGTAACTTAGAAAAACGACACGAGACAGACTCAAAATAAAATGCTTGACATGATGCATGAGTCAAATGATATATACAAACTGACACGACATTGGGCGGGTACACCCGAACGGTGAAAATAATGAGACTTGACATTATAGCGGAGTCAGATTATTCTACGAGGATCGACCCAAAATAAAATTCAGGTAATTGCAATTTATCAACTGTACTCTAACTTGACCTTAAACAAAATAAAATAAAATGGGACCTTAAAACAAATTTTTTTTCCATGAAAAACTAAGACTCAACCGGAGATTCGAACAGAACTTAAGAGCGGATTATGAAACAAACATTATTATTTATTATTTTTATTTTATCTGAAAGCTGACTTCAAAGTCGGACATTACGACAACACAAAGATAGACACATTTTTTTTGAAACAAACTCTTTGATCTAATTCGAAAAAGAATCTTAGAGTATTTACAAAATTTGGTCATTAAGAAGACACAACGACACAAAATATTAAGCGAACAAGACGCAAAATTGATTTACAAAAATTGGCCATTATGACGGCGTAAAACTCCGATAAATTACTTTCAAAAATAAGGACTTGAATTGAACACAGACTCAAAGATAAAAGGGTCCCAAAATTTTGCCATTTTATCGGTGCAAAACTATAACGGCGCAAAACTATGACATATTATTTTCTAATATTTGAGACAAAACCCGGACACAAAACTAGACTCTAAAAGTTCTTGAGAAAATTGTCATTATAACGACGTAAAATGACAACTAAAGATATTTGAGACACGGGACTAAACTCATTTTTTACTTTTCCTTTTTTTTTTTCCCGACACTCGCCCCCGGTGATCGGTCAGCATAACAACCCTTTCGAATAGAAAAATGCAACACATAATATGCCCATGATGTGTCTTTTGGAGACACGGGCCCCATCATGGCACGAGGGAGTCAGCCTAGACAAGTGCGGTACCGGTATACTGCACCTCACTAAGTCTAATGACATGCAAATAAATCGGCCTAGATAAAAGCACAGGTTCAACACTAGGTGACTAAATGGGTTCATGTTCTATAGTTTCTGGCAATTTAGAAGTGCCTCGGGGGTACCGGTCGACAACGTCTAACGGCCTAACCCAAAGCACCACCTTCTAAAGAAGGGTTAACTTTTTGTGTCCTGAGACACGCCAGAAATTCCAGACGCCGAAGTGAAACTGGCGAGCATGTGTGCAGTGTTCCAGAAGACTCAGAGGTGTATGAGAGAAGACAATTGTGTATATACAGTTTAAACATATCAAAGCAGTAACATTCAAGGCAACATATACAAACAATATTCAAAAGCCGAAAACGACAAATTTTAAAGCCTGAGACTCTCTGTTTTCACTTTCCTCCCCAGCGGAGTCGCCAAGCTGTCACGACCCTTTTTTTAACTTAAAAAGAAAACTTACTTATACTAGTTTTAAAGGCAGTGACTGGTATTCATAGGTACACAAATTATTTAGAGATTTTCGGAGTCGCTACTTGACAAGTTAAAGATGTGCCAAGTCACCAAAGTGGTGTACCTAGAACACCTATGACTCATAAATGGTCTGCATCAGAGTTCCAGGTAAGGATCTCGGTTGACTCTCGGGAGGTGTTAGGCAACCTTTAGTCTTGTGACAAGCACAATTACTTTTATTGACGCATTCCGGCTCTTTGAAATTGTTTTTGTTGTATTTTCTCCTTGGTTTTGTTACGCTTCAATTTTATTAATTTATATGTCCAAGTATAACTCAAAGCGAGATATAATCGCGCAGGCACTTCACCCGTTCGAAATCTTCCGACTTAAGCCAATTAAAACGCGCAGTCACTTAACCCATTCGAAATCTCTTGACTTAGATGAGTTCTAAGTGAACAATTTTCATTTTAATAGTTTGACCCTAAAGTTCGCCTAGCCATTATTTATTTTTTCGCTCAACAATTAAGGTTCATTGTTACACCTTCATTCACACGTTAATTCTCGAAACTGACTTTATTGCAAAGCTGCCCCTTTTGTAATACGTTCAGATCTAAAGATTCAGTCAAAATTAAATTAGCTTGCTGCTTCTTTAACATTTCCCAGGACGAGTTTAACAAAACAAGTTATATTTTACATTTGCACTTGTAGTCCCATTTGCCTAAAACCGAGATACTAATTGTTAACAGTAGCCTAAGAAATATGAGTTGGTTTGAAATGAGTAAATGGCCCATGTAATCGATAACTTTAAAAGAATAACTCTTTGCTAAACAATTGTAGATTAAAGAAAGGGTCAAATTTTAAATTGAGTTTTTACATATGTCAAAAATTTCACGTGACTCGGCCCAACACCTTTGCTCAGATTCTGTTCATTTCAAGAGTTTGCATTGTCGCACCTACTTTGCTTATATTTCAGATCTGGCCATATTTCGCTCAAGTTGCTAAAATTACTCTCGATTCCATTTACAAGCTCAGTTTAAGTCCTAAATTTGTCTAATCAAATTGCATGTTAAGAAAAGGAAACAAAACAACTTGAAAGATTTAGTATGCATGTTCCATGGTAAAGAAACTAACAAACTCACAATGATAAACTTAGATATGCCATACACAAACTGTAAAGGGGGCCTTAGCAGGCTGTTTTTCATGTCATATTCATAACAAAACAGTACGTACAAAGCTGGAAAATTACCTAGTGGCGAAACCTTCCAAAGCAAACAAGGAATGACCAGATTAAGCCCAAGAACGCCACCAGCCAGCAAACGTAGTAACAATAGATACCCTCTTTGGACCCTCTCAACTCTCAAGTGTTTCTTGCTATTTCTTTCTTTTCCTTCTCTTACTAACTTTATTTTTTTTTGGGTTTCAGACCCTCTTCTTTCCACTTTTTCCTTCTATTTTTTACTCTATTTGCTCTCTCAGATATGAATTTTTTTGATAGTAGTAAAGTATAAAGAGAAATGTACTCTTCTGATTTTTCGTGTGTCTCTCCCCTTTGGTGTGAGAGGGAAAGTCATCTTAAATAGGCTAGAAGTTTGGGTCCAAAGTTTGATAAAAGGACAAGTCAATAAATGCAAAAGCAAAATTGCAAGCATGCTTGCACTAGAGACCAAATGTAGCAAAGGAATCTTTTTCCTTTTGCTGCCATCTCTTGTCTCTTTTCTTTTTACCCTTTGACTTGCTTTTACCCCTTCCACAAATTCAGATTTCCCTTGCCCCAAAACTTACTTATATTTAAACCAAAACTAAATCTTAAGATCCCGAACTAATTTAAAGGCTAAGCTAAGATGGACTCTAACTCCACGACTCATAAAACACAGTAGACTAACCAACCACGTTGGACAATCTTCATGCTTTAATGGGAACATACATGCTAAACATGCTTAAATTAACTAAGTAGAGCACCAAACTAAAAGCATCTCATGCATTAGAAACTTCTCACCAGGGCATTCAAGCCAATAACATTTTGGACAAACTAAATTACACCAAACTTAAGCTTTAAACAAACAGAACTTGGACAACTTATACAGTCTTTTCACGGCTGAAACAGAACTTTGGATCAACTTAAACAACCTTCACTAGATCAGAATGACCCAACGAACACTTGAACAACAATAAACTCACGTTCTATACGACCGTTTTCACACAAACACTGACAACATGAATTTATATGTCAATGATAACGAAGCAACATTATCAGAATCACTACCGCAACATACACAGAAATAAACTCATGCTTGGATAATTTGATCAAGACAAAAACAACAGGAAAGCATATCACAGACCTTCACCCCGACGCGCGACTATACAGTGAATTTTCAACACATGCTTTATCTAAATGAGCTTACAAAATAGATACAAACTCAAATACGATTAACTAAAATTTGAAGCATTTCAAACGAACCAGTCAATATTCGTTTCACCATTTATCTAGCTCGGATAGTTCAGTTTGAATACAGGACAAAGAAAAACTTCCATGTTTAAACTAACAAAAGTTTCATACGAACATACAAGCGTGCACGAGGCTTATTCACATACTAACACTAATCTAAAGTGACATTTATCCTTGAACGATCTAATCAAATAGATAAAGTAAAGGGAACAGGGACAAAGGGATTTCTTCTAACTCGTTAAAAGCCAAGCTCATTGACGCTACCACCCTCGTCATCAACTATTGTGTCATTACCTCACTATCGAGGACTACTGCAGCATCGTCGTCGCTTCATTTACATCAGCCCCAAAGGTCGATGCTGCTTCGCCAACATCTGTGTTAGAGACACTGCCTCGCTATTACCATCGACACCAACACACTGCTTCGGCATCTCCAAGACACCCCCAACCATTATTAAGTCATCTACATCAGCCCCGAATGACGACACAATACCCCATCGCTGCAACGGATCAGCGCCACCACGGTCTTACCTCCATACCAATCTCCCTCACTGCCTCACGTCATAGTAACACCGCTGCAAACTTCCCACAACAAACAACCACCATAGACACCGCTTAAAAATAGAAAAATGAGGCAGCAAAGATGGCGGTAAAAATGGGAGATTTTCTGGGGAAAACAATCTTAGAAGTGTATGAAGAAGAGTAAGAGGGACCTGGTAATACATAGTTAAGCTGAAAAAACTGGTCATCACCGAATTTAGGGATTTGACCCCCTTTAAAACTTCGATCCACGCCGAATGAGTGGGATTTTGGAAAATCCAAGGGAAGAACGAGAACGACGATGTCGAAACGCATCAGAAAAGGTACATATGTCGGCGGTGGGTGGCGGTGGAGCGACGGTCGGCGGCGGTGCCGCCGCGGCTTGGATTTTCCGGCGAGCTATGAAGTTTGGGTATAGTTTTGCCTTGTTTTGAAGGCTGAGGGAGTAAATGACCAAAAATAGCAAAAATTTGCCTTTTAAATGAGGTGACGGGTTGGGTTAAGTGGCGATTGGGCCAATTGGATTACCGGTTCTGGGCCACATTTTGTTTTCTCTTTTCTGAATTTCAAATAGCCCAAACATTAAAAGAAGCATGTCCAAACTAATTTAGCCTACACTATTAACTAGGATTAGACACCACGAAAGTGCAACATTGTCGCAGTCGAACATAAAAGTAAAATTAAACACAACACAAGTATTTTTGGTATTTTTATATTTTTCTTCTAATTAATTAACTAATGCTAGCTAAAATGAAATGTAAATGTCTAAGAAAGATAAGCAAATATCGTAACAAAATAAACACAATAATTAGCAAAAATTTAAGATTTTTGTGCCAAAATTAGGTGATTACAATCGTCACACGTGTCACCAAAGTAGAGAAATCATCATCTAAATGCTTGTTCAAATTTTTTGTGCCATCAAATAGTTCAAAGCCAAAAGGCCAACAATAAAGACAAATAAAAAACACAGACAACTACTGAATGCAAAACTAATGAAAAGAGCAAAATATAAAAAAAGTCTCTACAACTATTGTCAATAGCCAATACTTTAAACTCTAATGGAAGGGGCAACTTCTACAATTAGTCTTTGCAAGTATTGGCAATTGCCATGACTTTACCTATATTGTAGTGAAAAACTTGCAGAGAAAGTCTCTATAACTCTTTGCAATAGCCAAGATTTTAAGCTTTGCTGCAAAAAGGATCTTACACGGAAAATCTCTAAAAAAAGTGGCAATTTCCAAGACTTCTACCTCTACTGCAGTGAACAAGTTGCAGATAAAATCTCTGCAACTCTTCGCAATAGCCAAGACTCTATGTTCTGGTGGAAGCGATAACTTACACGAAATATCTCTGCAAGTATTGGCAATAGCCAAGACTTTAACTCTACTGCAATAAGTAACTTGCAGAGAAACTCTATGAAACTCTTGGCCATGACCAAGACTTTAAGCTCTATGCAATGAGCAACATGAATATATAATAGCCACATAAAATAGAAACCTTCAAATCATTGGAATCAAGCAAATGCAAGCAAAAAAAATCCACATGAACCTCAAACTTAGTTCAACGATTATAGATCGAAATGGAAAAAAATTAACAAATAAATATATAAACAATAAGCACAAAAAAATTACATGAAAAAATAAATGCAGATAAATGATTGTGCGAAATAAAAATTACAATATAATGAAAAACTAATAGAACAAATATACGAAAAAGAGAGAAGAACAAACCCTAAATCTCCGGCACACAAGGAAGAAAAAAGGAAGCCAGGAACGGGAAAAGAGAGACAAAAATACGTTTAGTGTGAAATAGGTTTAGTCAGGGACAAAATTTTCCTTTCAAAGACATATGGATGACATGGAGGGTACTTACGTAAAATATTTGAAACTGAGGGCGAATTGCTAAGACCAGATATTAACAAGGGCATGCCGTAAATTTTTTTTGATAGTTATAGGCCATGACCTAAGAGTCCATAAGTGATGGATTTGGTCCATTTAGGAGAAGGCCTCGTCATTTACTTTAGCAATTTTGGGAGAATCGCATAACCATGACACCATGGGCAATGGTTTTCTTTTTTGACTCCCATAATAGTGGTTTAACAGAAAATGTCTCCATTTGATTTAATGAATAAATTCCAGACGAAAATACCCATATGATTCTTATAGTGTAACCTGTATTCTCGCCATCCTTTTCTTGTAAGTACTACCTAAGAGGCATCACTTGCCTTTGACCCCCTCTTGCTTAGACAATACTTGTCTTTGATTATCTTCCCACGTTCTCCCTGATAACTTGAAGTGTCGCTACCTTGGACAGCACTTGCCCCTTCAATCTCTTTCCACATTCTCCTAGATAACTTGAAGTGTTGCCTAGGCAACACTTTACATTTGATCTCTTCTTAAGAGAAGTACTTGCTGATTGATAACTTGAAGTATTGCCTACAAATGCAACAGAGTTTATTTCGCTAAAACCATCTTGTAGGGGGATAAACTCTCAATACTAATCAATTGTGAGGACGTGGGGTGAAAGTTTTTGAGCAGTTTTTTTATCACTAGCCATTTTTGGACGCGCTCAATGGGGACTATCCACCATTTCAAAATTCATTGAAGAATAGCTAAAAATTCGCGCGCACACTTAAGCTCCATTAGCGTTGGAAAAACACCCCAGACTAGCCCCATAACAAAAAACTGGGGCTTTGAACAAAACTTGTTCAAAGCCCAAGTATTTTGTTATGGGACTTTATATATAAAGCTGAGTCCCATAACAAAATGATGGGGCTTTGAACAAGTTTTGTTCACAGCCCCAGCATTTTGTTATGGGTTATGAGACTTTATATATAAAGCTTCAGTCCCATAATAATGCTGGGGCTTTGAACAAGTTTTGTTCACAGCCCCAGCATTTTGTTATGGGACTGAAGCTTTATACATAGTCCCATAACAAAATGCTGGGGCCTTGAACAAAACTTGTTCAAAGCCCCAGTATTTATACTGGGGTTAGTTTACTGAAGCTTCCCCAGTACAAATACTGGGGCCTTGAACAAGTTTTGTTCAAAGTCCCAGTATTTATGCTGGGATTTGTCCGAAAATGGCTATTTCTCAGCGAATTTGTTTTTTACGGCTACAAATCAATTAACGCGCGCCAAACAGCCCCTACACTAAATTTTTACAACTTGATCATATACCATTTTCCTCCTAAAGATTGGTCTGGCTTATGATTTTTCATTCGCTGTTCAATATTTAGTTAGATTTACGCCGAAAAGTTTCAATTTATTCGCAAAAACTAATTCAATATTTTTCATATTCCCGACAAATCAATGATTTGATTTTTCATTTCCAAAACACCGTCGGCCATAGTTTAAAACGTATATATTTTTTCAGAACAATATGTTACAAATATTACCAAACAAGATTAATAGAGATAAGAGATCCCCTTATGTTAATCCTATTGTCATTTGTGACGCAATTATTTACTAATAACTCTTAAAACTTTTTCACTCATCTTGTGCCTGAAACATCTAACATTCTCAAAATCAAAGTAGTGGAATATTTCCCATGAGAGAAAATCTTCTAGAAAAAATTGATACAATCCTTGGAAGCAAAGTATTAGGCACATCAAATTTGTCACCTATAACCTTCAAATGATTTAGCAAAATCCACTAAAACTTTTCCATTTTTCCCGTGGTCACGACAAAATATCACCATACTCATTACTCCTGCAGTCTAGAGATTTTCTTACAGAGAAAACTATAACTAATAACTACGTCAACTTAATTAATTAAAATCTACATGATCCATTGTTTTAGCATGTCCCATATTCGAACTTGTTCTTCCTAACGTAAATTCAAGATTAACCAATGTATCAGAAGAAGACGAGTTTAAGGACGAGCCCCTACTACTATCCATGGTCTCTTTCTTTTCAGACATGTGATTGGCTATCTCAATTCCATTCATCTGCATAAAATCCAAATACATAACATTAATACACAAACATATAGACCTAGATCCCTAAAAAACACATCTATATTTCAATAATGTACATAGCTTACATTTGAATAGATGTGATGATAAGGAAATGCCGTTTCTCTAATTGAGTGGCTCCATGCATTTGTCTCAGGCATGAATGACGACGGAGCTCTGGTAATTTAATTTGTTTAAGATAATCACACATGTTAGTAAGACAAGAAGAAAATTAAACACCGTTAGGGTTTTCTTAGACACATAGAGATCTCATGATCTAGATTAGGTGCATGGTGGCAACCAAGATTGTACGCTAGAAACATAGACCATTAGAAATTTTCAAAAATGAACACCAAATGATGAATACAAGATGGATGTTAAAATTAGAAATATTAGGTCATGAAGATTCAGATTAATGACCTCAAGGGCATTTAGGCATATGTTTTAGTCGCTTTATGGATTATATATCAGATCTAAATAACGAGAGACCAGAGTCATTTTCTTTTTAGTATATATAGCTAAGTATCTTTCGCGTGGCATAAGACCTACTAGAATAAAAACTCTGAAATCCTACTACTCCCTCTGTACCAAATAAGTTGACGCTTTAGAAAGATTTATTTGTCCCAAATTAATTAAAGCTTTAATATTTTAAGACATTTTAAATCAATTCTTTCCGACTATACTCATATTTAATACTCCCTCCCTCCCATTTCAGTTGTTGCTTTAAGCTTTTTCACGCCCATTAAGAAAGTCATTAAATAGGGTGTTTATTTTATATATTATCTCATCCCTATTTAATGTTTCACCATTAACTTTTTTTGAGGTTTTTTTTTTTTAATTATTAGGGGTATAGATGGAAAGAACTAATCAATTTAGCCTTGAAATCCTAAAGTGACAACTAATTTGGGACAAACATATTTTGCTAAAGTGACAACTAATTTGGGACGGAGGAGTAAATGAGTATTTCTCAAAAAAATTTTAATAGTCTAATATTGAAAATGTGGCCAGTAGGACTAAAATAGTAAAATACATATCCTATTTATTGATTTCTTAATGTGCATGCAAAAATTGAAGGCGTCAAATAATTTGAGACGGAGGGAGTAAATTTCTTGAACTCGGAATTCTGGTTAAGGGTAGTCTTTGATGCTCCAATCAATCACTTATGATCACTAGTAGGAGTAATAAATAATTATGTTCTTTCCATGGCCGTCCAGAAATGAAGTCAACAAAGTCCATCCAAAATTGATAACATTGAATATACTCGGTAACTATGGGGTAAATACAGGACCCCTACCACTCGAAGTGCACCCTAGCTAGTATACAATTTTGAGATTTGAGCCTAAAATAAAACGAACTACTTGACTTTTTGGAAAGCTTCTCATGTATAGAGATCGGTGCTTAAATCGACTCCTCTTCCTCCGCTAAAACAAGCCATTTCCTTATCTAACTAATGTATGATATCTTATCAAAATTAGTTGTTTCAAAATATTTAAAGTTTTAAGGATAAGAAGCGTTATTGTGTTTTTTAAATCCAAATTCATCTTTAGTGTTGTGTCAAATAAGTAAGATGTTTGGGATATTAAATACTACTGTACATGATTTGTACACAGTCTCATGTACAGTACTTATATTTAAGGCTACCAAGTGTTTAATTTTATTGGATGTACAAAGTCTGAAAAGACAGAATAATAATAGTATGAACTGGAGTAGCAATAAATAGTAAATTTTGAGTTCCAAACTAGTACTCTCTATATCTATAAATCCCTTATTCATTACTCCTATTATCACCAAGGTCAAAGAACTTGGAGTTGGAGCTATTGAGTATTTAATCGCATTTATCTCTCTACACTATTAACAAAGACAGACACCATCATGCAGTACCGAAATAAATATATTCCACGGTCAAGGCATTTTTATGGGTGTATGTCTGCCTCGTCCTTCATTGATTAGTCTAGTAGTAATAACTTCGCATCTATAACAATTCCTTTAAGTATATTCGATTATATACCCGTTAAATACGTACTCCTAAACATGTTAAGAATATTTTCAAACGCGATCTCTCAATTGATTAAAAGAGCACAAATGTTAACATAAAAATATAAAGCAATAACATCTACTCCTAATTATATAAACACAAAAGGAGGCATATAGATATTATTGTGGAAACCGTATTTGTCTACTAGCTAGTTTGGTGCTTATCTTTTCATATGTGTGCATGTCAGTAACCCATTAAATGATTGCTTATTTCCAATTTGTAATGATGAAGAGATGAAAATATAGAAAATATATTCAAACAAAGTCAGAAGATAAAATGGAGAAATAATGTAGCTAGTTGAGTTGCAGATGCACTCACCTGATGATATGAGCATTTTGTGGTATGGTGTTTGATAGTGATACTGAAGGGTCAGTTATGGTATATGCCTCCTCACAAGAGTTTTCATATGCAGCAATATTCCCTTTGTAATTTGGGTTCAAAAAAATCTCTGTCCGTCCTTTAGCTGCAAAATAACTTATAATTTGATTTATCTTGAAATACAGCAAATAATACGTGATCATGTATGCATGAACTAAATTCAAAGTCAATATCATATCTCAGTTTGTCGGTATCGAAAAATTATACTGATATGTATGTAGAACAAATACTTTGTATACATATATATTAAATCTTGAACATCATTAACAAAATCTATCTTAGGCTTCACCCGAGATCCTAGTTTCAACAAATTTTGTTAGGTTTTGTTATAAGGAGGATAAAATTTTCAAACTAAGCTCACAAACAAAAAGAATGTGGAACGGGAAAATACTGGGGTCCTTTAGAAGAGGAAATTCCAAATACCTGTTGATTTGTCAGTGCTCTTCACTGTTCTATACATCTGCATGAAAACCCACAGAAAGTATATTAGAAGAAAAGTCCACATTGTTAAGATTACCCCTTTAGATGCCTTTTTGTCTTCACCCCTTTGTACTCCCAGTTCTCCAAAACCAACCCCCCCCCCCCCCCCCAACCCAAAAGACCGGGGCTTCACATGGATTTTTGCAGTGTAAACATACAAAATACTAAGAAAAAAGGTACATAGATATCTCTTACAATCAATTAGAGATCCATTTTCTTCGTCATACATTCAAACAACTATTGATTGGAAACAAGAACTCCACACTTTACCTGTAAGTGACTCTTCACGTGAGCTAGGGTTAGATCCTTCACATTCATCAACTCTAGCACGGATTTTGGTGTTGCTCCTGTTAATTTTTTTCCCCGTTTAAAAAAAATATTCAGGATCATTCAAACAATATATATCAACAATGTCTCATTCTCGAGCAAATTGAGTTCTGCTATATAAATACTCATCCAAAAAGTGTTGCGTCATTTAATTTTATAAAAAATCAAAGAATGTTACTGTGAGAGCTATTAATTTCCACTTACGTTCATGTCCACCAAGAAGTTGAACAGCATGAACAAAATGGGCATGAAGAGTTGAAGTCCATCTCATTCTTGGAGCTCTACAGCTTCTTTTTACCCCACTAATCATTCTTGAATTTCTCTTAAAATCACGACCGTATATTTGAGGTTGAAAATGCTGATACTGTTGATGATGAAGGTTTCTACTTGGTAGTTGTGCAAACCCTAGACTTAACGTTGGTTCAACAGATGGAATTAGTGAAACATTAAAACTTTTTTCTGGCTGAAAAAGTCCATTTTCTTGGCTCAAATCACTACCGCTGCTACCAGAATCCGAGCTATGATTATTAACTACAGATGAGCTTTTTGTAAACCGATTAAAACCCAAAACTTGTTTGAACTTATCGCACGTTGGAATATTGGACGATAAGCTGATTTGTAAAGAAAGATCAGGCATAGTTGAACTTGCTTCCGTCATCAGATTTGAGCTTTAAAAAACGTCTTTAAAAGGGGTCTTGAATAGAGAAGAAAAGATAGATTGAGTTTGTGATTATCTCATGAGTGGCTTATGATTTGCATGTTATGAACAAGAGAGAGAGAGAGAGAGAGAGAGGAACAAGAAAAGAGGAGGGGTTTCAGAATAGCCTTTTAGCTAAAGAAAAGGTATAGTAGGATAGGGATTTGATAAAAGAGAACCAAAAGTAGAAAATGGGCAGATGGTCGAGGAGATGAATAGCAGAGACTACTAGTAAGCTATAGTCAGTATAAAGAGGGAATAGTATTTAAAGATGCAGAGAAGGATCAAACATCTTTAATTTCATCTGAGAGTATTAATTTTTGTTTGGACTTAGGGAACAAAAGAATTAAGGGGTAGGGAAAAGGGGGTCCCCTTTCTTATATTTTGAAAATGGTAAGAAGAGGAGCAGAGATATAATGGACGGGTATTCTTGAAGGGAATGGTTGGAATTCGAGAAAAACAAATTAGTCTACTGTTCAATGGAATATTGGGAAAGGAATGGCTATGTCTCTCTCTCGTATACGCACATTCTCTTGTTCTCTTTAAGTGTCCATAGATTGCGACCTACATTAAAATTCTCTTTTTCCCATTAGATGTTTATTTTGGTCTCTTAGATTTTTCCTGAATTAGTATATTCCAGCAATAATTTTGTGAAAGTGGCTTGAGTGACTCGCATGCCAAAATATCTATTGCCCCCAAATATTAATTTCTTTTAGTTTTGCAATGTCTTATATGCTTATGCCTAAAATTTTGACAAATAGATTAAACAGATTAATTTGATAAGGGGTCACAGACAATAAAATAAATACGACGAAAACAATATGAGCAGTAAAATAGAGATGTTATTCCTTGAGAATAGACGGATTTGTAGTGAATCGCTTGATCCTGGATACAATGAGGGAGAGGGATATATATAGCTATAGGTTTACCCCAATCCTAATTATGGTAAAATACTTTGTTATAGGTTGTGGTCTGATTACATAAGGCGATGATACGAAATAAACCCTAGCTAGGAGACTGTTAACTTAAGGCGGTGAGATGTGCGCCTTACGACCCTAGGTCCGTGCCTGATGAGCGGCTGTGGCTATAGGACAGACGTATATCTTTAGTGTCCGATAACTTGTGAAGTAAGTCTAGACTCTGCCAGCTGGACTCATATCCCCGTAATCGTAGGTGACGTAGTTTTACCAACACAATCAGTCCCCCCCCATTTGTTGAGCGATGCCGTAAGCGGTCAGGAAGTGAAAGATTCACGTGATTGAGACATGTGAAAGGATATCTCATTGGATCCATGAGATTCGCAGCTACTTTGGCCGAAATAGATGCTCCGTGCCTTCTAGAATTCCACGTGTCTTTGCCTGATTTGGCCCTGCTGATCTTTTGCGTCTTCCCTATTCCTGCCATTTACTGCGCCGAGTGATTTCATATCTCTCGCCATAATTATCCCTTGATTGTTCCATGCTCTCCGTTATCTTTCCCTGCTTATTTAAAAGGGCCTTTTTCAGTAGCTTATTTTCTCAAGTTCTTCGTCTTCCAAATACATTATTTCTTCTAAAAAGTTTCTTTCCTTTTTCAAAAACAATCTAGCCTTCCACCTTTTCAAATGTTCATCTTCGATCTCGGCTCTTTGCTTTCTCCAAAATGTTACCATCTCTTAGAGTGGATGGTGTGTGAGACAACTGAAACCATGAGGACAATAGTCTTCTCCTTTCTCTGTTCTTTTGTCTTTGTTGTAAAGGACGTTGTCCCCTGTGTCATGAGGCTTGAAAGTGATGGTTATGGCGCTCTTCGGAATGTCTTCATCATAGAACGTGTACTGGTTACGGTGTGCCTATTTTCTAACGCAACAATTGTTGTGATATTTCTCTTGTCAGGTGGGGCCGAGGGTTTAGTTCCCATGGCTGTTATGAGGCTTCTCCTCCAGGTAGCCTTCATCATATTGGTGGCTCCTCTGATAGCGAAAGGTCCAGGAATAACTGTCTTGCTATGTTCCTTGGCCAATAAGGGGATTCAGCCTTACACCATCAACAGGTTACAGAAGCCTCAAACTCCACACTTGCTGATGATTCGAGGCCATCCTCTCTTTTGGTCAGTCTTAGCTAGTTGCCTCTGTGATATCTTCCTTGCCGCCGGTTGTGGGTTTCTTCGAGAGGGAATTCATCTCTCGAGCAGGTTCGCAGTCTCAACCCTCTCTTCTTCAATAAGCTCTGTTGAGCTGAATGTTTTGACGAAGGATAAATGAAGGACTTAGTGATTTAAATAAGAACTTGGTCCTTGGTGAGAAGGGCACGACTGATCGAAAAGATTTTGTGGAATGCAAGTCCATACAGAACTAGGAATAGTGGCGCGTAAACTTATACGCATCCTAGTCAGCTACAAGAAGTTGTGTCGGGGCTGTCTCTTTGAAGTGTGAACAAGAGTTAGTGCTAAACAATGAAAGTATCACAGGGAAATCTGGACTGGCTATGTTTACAAGGATTCCTAGTGAAACACTGCTAGAGTTACAAAGCTCATATAAAAGCAAGTAATTGAGGCATCCGATCTCAAATATTCACCACGAGAATTGAGAACAAACACAAGGCAAATTCAATAACTCTAAAAGTGACATAACTGTTGAAGACAACCAGTGAAGAACCAAGAGCAAAATAAGTGAATTAGTTTAAGTTCTTGATTGAAGTTGTTATATTTTATACGTTTTGATTGTATTACCTATCTGCTTATGTTAGAAGCATCTGCAATAGGTGAACTTTGAGTGATTACTTTGTAAAGCTAGAGTTTAGCTTTGTTGAGTGATTCGGGTCTAGAGTGTATCCCCTTTGTTACAGAGTTTGTAATCTAAAACTTGCTCTTTGTGTTAGTGAAGTTATTTCAAAATCCCAGAGTATGGGTCGTGGTTTTTTTCTCCCTTGAGCAAGGAGTTTTCCACGAAAAACATTATATCGTTTAGGTTGTTGTTTTATTTTGTGTTTGTTTTTTTCGTGGAGACAACAATTTAAGAATAGGGTTTTTGCGATTAAGAGTCAGGTTCTTCGGCGAAAATCAGAGGATACTATCCAACCCCCCTTCTGGTATCCATAGGAGGTGCTTAGAGTATAACAAGTGGTATCAGAGCAGATCTTCTCATTCTAGGTTAACACCTTGGGAATGATCAAATCATGAGTGCACCACCTACAATTACTGAAGGACAATCAGTTTTGAGGCCTCCACAATTCAATGGACAATACTATAGTTGGAGGAAGAACATAATGGAGAATTACATCTGTGCAGAACCAAAGTTGTTGGTGAAGGAGCTGCTGCTCGTACTGAACCAAAGGAAAGGTCTGAGTATATTGATGGTGGTTATAAGATGATAGAAAAGAATCACAAGGCCAAGAGGCTTGTAATCTGCGGACTAGGTCCTGAAGAGTTCAACAGGGTTTCATCTTACAAGACTGCTAAACAAATCTGAGATACCTTGGAAGTTGCTCATGAAGGAACCACCGAAGTCAACGACTCAAAAAGAAGAATGCTAAAAAGACAGTTTGAGCTGTTCATAATAGGTGAAAAGGAGTCAATACAGGATATGATGACAAGGCTAACCATCATCACAAATGAGATGAGATCTTTTGATATGGAACTCCTAGAAGTTGAAATGGTTGATAAAGTGCTGAATGTTTTTCCTGACGCTTGGGAACCAATGATGACTGCTATAATTGAGTCAAAACCACTAAAATCTATCAAATTAGAATAACTAGTGGGTAGTCTGAAGACTCATGAGATGATGAAGTAGTCGAAGAAAAAATCAGTGACTAAGAAGGATAAGACCCTCGCACTTGAGGCAACTGAAGAACCTGAAGAGTACGTGGACTTACAATCAGTTGAAGCACATATGGTCAGTGCTCTTAGACAGAAGTTTAATTTGGGTAATTTCGAGGGGTTCAAGAAAAACACCAAAGATAATGCTGGGAGAAAGAACATAGTTGACAGTCCAGACTATTCAGGGTATTTTAAATGCTTCAAAAAGGATCATGCAATTATGGACTGCCCTATGTGGGAAGTTGAGTGGATGAAAAATAGAGCTACAAAGGAGAAGGAGAAGGAGAAGGATTCTTCCAAAGACAGGGACAAGGATAAAAAGAAAGTCAGACGTCCGCCCAACTTCAAAGTAGAAAGAAGAAAGAGGAAAGAAGATTTTTATGCAACCTGGGGACCAACTGATAGTGAGTCTGATGGAGAAAAGGAATCTAAAGATGAATCTCCTCCAGCGTTAACAGGACTGACAAGCGAAGACTCAGATGGGACTGGTTCACTTGAAATAAGAGAAGGAAGAAATCCTTTCAGACCTCTCTTGATTGATGGAATGAATTATGAAAGATGGAGGAAGCAAATGAAAGTATTTCTTCAGGCCATGGACTACAACCTTTGTTTGATCGTAAAACAAGAACTGTATGTCCCTGTGAAAAAAGTTGCAAATGGATCCCTGGTTCCAAAACTGGTAGAAGAACTGGACCCACAAGACTTGGACTGGCTTCAAGCAAACGCCAAAGCTATGTTGTATCTCAAGAATAGAATGACTTTTGATGTACTAGCTAAGGTGATGGATTGCAAATCTGCCCAGGAAATCCGGGTGAAACTGTAGGAGCTCTACAATGAAGATAGTCAGAAGAAGGAAGCTGCTCTCATGGCAACCGATGGATAGGAAGTTGCTCACTCAGCTGAGGTATGTTTCTCTAAATTGAAAGAAAAATTGCATACATACTCACCTAACAATCTGATATTAATAATTGCCACCTTAATTGAGGGCTATTAAAAGGCAGAGTATGAGAAAGATAAACTATCTGATGTCTTTCTTAACTTGAAAACTAGATGCAATAACCTTGAAGAAGCAAATATTGAATTCGAAGAAATTAATGCTTCGTTAAAGGGATAGGCTCTTGTATCTAATTTTAAGATCTCAGAACTTGAGCTTGAGCTAAATAAAATGAAGAATGCAAATGGTAAGCAAGTGATTGGTGAGGTTCAAACTTTTCTCAAGAATGAGCTTAAAAGAACAAATGAAATTCTTTGTCAAGAAACTGAAAAGAATTGAATTATTAGACAAAAGGTTGAAAAGGCTGACTATAAACTCACTAGATTAACCAAGTGGAACAAATCTTCTGTGAAAATGAATTGAGTTGTTGAAAAACAAGTCCAAGAAAAGAAAGGTCTAGGTTATAGGAAACCACTGCCTTCTTATAATCCCAAAAGCAAATATGTAGGTCTGCCTTGCAACATGCTCTACAGCTTCTGTGGCAACACAAGTCACCTGAAAGAAAACTACATAAAAATGAGCAATGCTAAATCTATAAATGAAAGTTTTGTTTTACCTGATTGGGCTAAGAAGGACTTGATTCATCCATTCTCTCATAAGAAGGGACCCAAGCTTGTCTGGGTTCCTAAAAGTAACCCTTGATTTGTTTTACAGGCTGGAGTGAGAGCGAACAATCCAAGCTGGATTCTAGATAGTAGGCGTTCAAGGCATATGACAGGAGATAGAAGAAATTTTCTCTCATTTGCAGCATTTCAAGGAGGCATTGTAGCTTTCGGAGGATGAAAGAGTGGACAGATTGTTGGCATAGAAAAAGTTGGGAGATCCTTGGATCATGCTATTGAAAATGTATATTGCGTTAATGCTCTCAGACACAATCTACTGAGTATTTCTCAACTATGTGATAGAGGAAATGAAGTCAATTTTTCATCTTTGGGATGTATTGTGAAGAACCTACAGAGTAGAGAAGTTGTCATGAAAGGAAAGAGAGTGAACAATGTCTATAAGACATCATTGGGATTACTTCCTAAGAATAATTTAACCTGTTTAAATATTCAAGAGACTGATTCACAGTTGTGGCACAAAAGGTTGGGGCATGCTAGTCATTCACAGCTTAACAAGCTAGTATCGAAGGAACTGGTTCGTGGACTACATACAAAAAAGTTTGAAGAGATTAAGATGTGTGATTCCTGTGTCAGGGGGAAACATGTGATCATCCTTCAAGTCAAAGAAAGTAGTGAGCACTTCTAAACCACTCGAACTGATTCATATGGACTTATGTAGACCGATGAGAGTCAAAAGCAGAGGGGGAAAGAGGTTTGTGTTCGTGATAGTTGATGATTACTTGAGATATACATGGACTCTATTCCTAGCATCCAAAGATGAAGCATTTGGTAGTTTCGAAGAATGGGCTGGGATAGTGCAAAAAAGATTAAGCTTGGGATTGATTAGCATCAGATCAGATCACGGCACAGAATTTGAAAATACTAAATTCTCCGAGTACTGTACCAAATACAGTATTGATCACAACTTCTCAGCACCAAGAACTGCACAGCAAAATTGAGTTGTAGAGAGGAAGCACAGACATCTAGAAGGTATGGCAAGAACCATGTTGTTATCAAGTGTCTTGCAAGAAATTTCTGGGCTGAAGCAGTCAACACAACATGTTATTTATTGAACAGGTGTTCCATCAGAGCTATTCTTAACAAGACCCCCTATGAATTGCTAAGAGGAAGAAACCCAAATATTGCTCACTTGAGGCCATTTGGGTGTAAGTATTTTGTACACAATAATGATAAGAAGGCTTTGGGTAAATTTGATGCAAGAAGCAATGAAAAAATATTCCACCCAGAGTAAAGCTTATAAAATGTTCAATAAAAGAACTCAGACAGTTGAGGAAAGCATGCATGTGGTGTTTGATTAGTCAGACAAAGCAATTGCTGAAAATGAAGGAGATGATTAGGCTATAGGTCTTGCACGAGAAGACCCTGCTGAAAGCTTGGAGAATCCAGAAGGAAATGAAGAGCCAGATAATGAAAATGAAGAATTGACTCAGGGGGAACAAGGAGTCAATATGTCAGAGGGAATGGCTGACCAGGAAGATGAATCAGCTGAGGAGGAAGGACCTACTCAAAGTGCAGCTGCAGGTTCTTCTCATCAAACCAAATGGGTGTTCAAAATTAAATTAGATGAGCTTGGCATAGTTACCAGGAACAAAGCCAAGTAGGTTGGTAGTTCAGGGTTACAGCCAAGAGGAAGGAATTGACTATGATGAGACTTTTGCACTAGTGTTTAGGATGGAAGCCATAAGAATGCTGATTGCTTTTGCTACATATATGGAATTTACATTTATATCAGATGAATGTAAAAAGTGCATTCTTAAATGGGTATCTGAATCAGGAAGTATATGTGATGCAACCACATGGGCTTTTGAACAGTGACTTCCCTGATCATGTATACGAACTTGATAAAGGCTCTCTATGGTCTGAAACAAACACCCAGAGCTTGGTATGAGAGGTTATCAGGTTTCTTGCTAAAAAATAGTTTTTCTAGAGGAAAAATTGACAATACGATGTTCTTGAAGAAGAAAGGAAAGGACTTATTAGTGGTCCAAATATACGTTGATGATATCATATTTGGAGCCACTGATGAGGACTTGTACAAGGGATTTGCTGAGTTGATGGGTAGTGAGTTCGAAATGAGCATGATGGGAGAAATCAATTTTTTCTTAAGGTTGCAGATCAGACAAACTCCTAAATGAACTATGATTCATCAACAGAAGTATGTCAAGGAGCTGCTGAAGAAATTTGATATGGAAGGAGCTAAAGAAATGACTACTCATATTGCTCCTGGAACAAAGCTGGATATGGATGAACTGGGTCCTTCTAGAAATGAGACTAAGTATAGAGGAATTATAGGCTCTCTTCTCTATCTCACAGCTAGTCGACCTGATATTGTGTACAGTGTAGGACTTTGTGCAAGATTCCAATCCAAACCAAAGGAATCACATCTAACTGTTGTGAAAGGAATTCTGAGATACTTGAAAGGAACTCATAATTTATGTCTTCCATACCCCAGGGTTGGTACTTTTGAGTTGATTGGCTTTGCAGATGCTGATTATGTAGGTCATCTGGTGGATAGAAAGATCACTTCAGGAATGACACTCTTTCTAGGTCCTTGTCTAGTTTCTTGGGCTACAAAGAAGCAAAACTAAGTAGCCCTCTCTACTGCTGAGGCTGAATATGTTGTTGCATCCTGCTGTTCTCAGCTGCTATGGATCAAATAACAACTGGAGGACTTTGGAATCAAATGTGGAGCTGTTCCTATTTTCTATGACAATACAAGTGCTGTGAATATTTCCAAGAACCCAGTCCTGCATAAGAGAACCAAACACATTGATATTAGACATCATTTTCTAAGAAATAATGTTGAAAAAGATCTAATTACTATGAATTCTTGCAGGACTAAAGATCAAATTGCTGACATCTTCACCAAAGCCTTGAACAAAGTTCAATTTGAGAGGAACAATTTGGAGTTAGGGATGACAAAAATACATGGATGACCCAACACCTGATTCCCAAGGTTTGGCTAGTTAAGTGTTCATTATCCTGTTTGTAAATATAGTTCATATAGTCCAGTCTAATTGTTTACTTTGTTAAGTATACTTGTTCAACTAAGTGCTATTTAAGTATTCTAATGAGTTCCCATGGAATAACTAATTGAGTATGTAGAAGGAACCATGTTCAGCATGAGGAACCATGTCCAGGTACTTCTATATAGCTATATATGTTAGGTACTATGACTAAAATTGATTGTTCTTGAATGTGCACATAGAAACTTTCCATGTTTGTGTAATCGCCCAAGTTTATAGGAAAATTTCTTTTATCAATTACACTCTTAAAATTCAAACCTATCCCACTCACCCTAAGAGTCTTAATGACTATCCCTTATAACCGTCACATCTAAACTTTCCCGGTTTCCCAAGAACACAAAAAGGTGTTCCACTTTACTGTCATCATTACAGCCTATTCCCTAGATTACCTGGACCACTCTTCATGTTCGTGTTTGTAGATATTTTTATGATTTTTGCTTGAACATGGTCAAGCAGTGTTATGTGCATAACCGAGCGTCTGATCTATTTGTAGAAGACGTGCATGCGCTAGTAGAAAGCGGCTTTTGAATTGCACCAGTAGATGATAGCTTGAGTGCGTCAGTAGTTGACGTCTTTGAGCAGGGCATGGCCCACAGCCATAAGGCGACGTCTTTAGTCCGTTATAATGGAGCATTTTTGCATTCATGAGAACATTTGTGCTTGTCCACTCGAGTGCTTAAGTATTTATGGCACTGTGTAGGTAGGCGTCCCTACCTCAAGTAGGTGCAAGTGTTGAATTGACAATTTCAATGCACGATACTGCCTGGTGGCTTAGCTAGAATTGATATAGTTTGAGCGAGTAACTTCAACTCAAAATACGGAGGAGGGCTAAGAGTAGGTGGATCTTAATGATCTTAAATAAAACTGACAAGTAACAAAATAGTAGTCTTATTAAATAAAGAGACTTTGGGGCTGACTAAAATTTTTAATAAACTTTGACAACGCTACTTGAGGCTAGATACTCTTCCGAATAAATAACAAGAAAGAAGGTAGATATTCTAAGTATACGGGCCTAGTGGCCTTCAAGAATAATACTTTTTAAGCCACATGACATTCTAGTTGTTTTAGATGGTTGTTCCTTCCATGTCTTGAAGGGTGTATGCATCTTTCCTTGCAACCCCCCAGGTTTTGTATGACCCTTTCCAATTTGGGGCTAGTTTTCATGTGTTGGCTTCCTTGGTGCTCCAGGACACTTTTCTAAGGACCAAATCCCTTACACTGAAGGAACGTAGATTGGGAAATTTCTTTGCCCTTGCCTTGAACGTGACCTTTTGGGGCTAGTTGACTTCTTTGCCCTCTTCGTTCTCTTGCTCGCTTCCTCCATTGAAGCCAGCCTAGCCAAATCTATTTGAACTTCTTCATCAAGTTCTCTGTTCCTAAGCACACGCAAATCTCCACGTATCTCTTCTTCCATTCTTCTTATATCCCTTTGGTGCATAGTTTCTGGGGCTGTTGGTTTACTCGAGCTCTCTTGTCTCTGCTCCCTTTCACTTTACAACACATTCATGCTGTTTTCCATATCTCGATGTGTGATATCAAACACATAAATGCACTTCTTGATCTTCAAGATATCTTTGGTCAAATTCAGTTGGATTGATTTCTCATGATGAAGGTGGACGTAGTTATATCCGAGGCATGTTGCACAAATATAGCCCAAACTCCTCATCTTGTCTTGCAGCTCCTCAAGTTCCTGAGTGAGACTTGCAATGGCAGCTTCAACTTGATGCACTTGAGGTGGAGGAGCTCTTGAGGAGGATGGCCTATCAGCGAGTGACGGTGCTCCATAAGTGGGTGCAACAGGTGTTGGATGAATTCGGTTGTTTTAATCTTTAATTAGCATATAAATTAAAGCCTCTTCTTGCAAAGGCATAATCATCATTCCCCAAAGTGTCACACCCCTGCTTCATTAGAAAATCTGTCAATGTGTTGGCATAGGGGAGATTTCCATCACCAGCTCTTCCTGCATCAAACATTATTTGTACCATTTCAGCTCCAAGGTTGGTTGGTATCCCACTTATAATACAACCAATAATAACTGCCCTTCGCACGGTAACTATGTGGCTCTCTCTTGTTGGTAGGATTCTTGAACTGACAATAGCATTCCAACCCTTGGCCTCAAAGTTGAGATCTTGGGTTGTGATTATGACACAAACTCTATTCCACGCTGGCCTCCTTTCTCGACCAATGATGGGAATCAACCACTTCCTTTGCATTTTCTCTCGCATAACCAACTAGGCCATATACGCCTCTGGAACAAAGTGGGGGGAGTTGGAGATGTTGATTTAAGGCCCTTGCTGAAACTTCCACCGTTGTGCCCCTGCATTCAGCCACATATTCTGGTCCATTTTGTTCACTCAGCGCAACATATAATTCCATTAGTAGTTCCACAGCAGCTGCCCCAATCTCCTTGTGAATATCTCACTCCATCCCGTTCCAAGTAATGCTTTGTAGAACTTTGGGTTTGAATTCCCTTACTCTGTCTAGTACAACTCTTCTTTCACAAATGAACATTGTATGCTCTCCATCAGTGCTGATATTTGCTTCACATGATTTGTTATTAGAAAAATCACTGTTGAAAGGATCATTCTCTGAATAACTATTTGGTGGAGGAGTATCCCTTCTTGCTCTTTTATGTGGTGCTTAACGATGTGCCATTTCAGTAACTAGGCAAGATCAACTCCAAGAGAAGCGTTATTTAATGTACCATCTATACTATCCTACTCCTGCACTATACAAAGATTAACTAAACTAGCACATAAAGTCCATGAAAGGAATGAAGCACTTGGAATTTAAAACATGTTTTCAGCTTTCAGTTAACTTGGTGGGCAGCCGAAGTAAGGGCGGCCTCGCAGACAAGCAGAAGCGGCCCGCAGAACCAAGTGCTGAGAAGCACCAACGGGACGCTGCCTGAAATGCGAGAAGCCCGTGCCCGCCATCTAAATTAAAATCTTTCTGTTAGTGTCGCCAGCTCTGCAAAGGAAATTGAGGGACCGCCGAACAACTAAGCACTTCACATCAGCGATTTGCCTCACATTTTGCAGACAAGAACTGATGGGTGACTACATAGGCTGCAGGAGGCAAGCTTCACTCGCACTATTTTGAAACTCTATAATGACACCAGCAGCCTACAATTGGTATTGTAGGTGCACTGAGTGTCTTATGCATTACATTTGTGGGATCAATCCTCATCAGCGGCTTGCCGAATCATTGACCAATTTTTGCTACAGTGCACAGATTCCAAGTTTTCCAATCTCTCTTCCCTTAACATCCCCAAACACACTCATATGTGGTCTTTTCAACGTCTTACCACTTTCAAACGCTCTCTTAAGAACGAGACCACATTTTCAACCAATTTTTATGAAAAGTCAATCAAGAAGCACACCAAGTTCAAGTCTTTTCAAAATATACAAGAAAAACATGGTATGCTCATGGTTTCATTGAAGTTCATTTTTGATTATTTTCTTTCAACTCTCTTCTTCTACTCTTTTCTTCACTTAAAACAAATTAAACCCAAAATCACACACTCTAGGGTTCCAATTTCATGAACTAAAATTACAAGAACAAAACCTAAAAATCAACTAATTAGAGATACAAGTTATTCACCAACCCCTACCCCTAACATGATGTTATAACCTACCACACACATAAAACAACAAAATTTAATGATTTTGGGGTTGTTTCCTTATCGGATCTGAGAGAAACGGAAAGTGAGTGGAGAGAGTAGCAGTAGATCGATGAGATTAAGTGTGTGTGAGTGATTTAGAGTGTTGTTAGGGATGGTGGTGTGTCGGAATAGTGATTTCTGGTTATGGGGGTCGTGCCTTTTACGGTTGGAGTGAAAAAGTAAAAAGGAAAACTTACCTGAGGCCTTTTATAGTCGGGTAACCCGACCAGGCCCATGATTTGCGACTCGCCTCTAATTTGGAGGGTCGCTGAATCCTTGGCGTGTAGGACATAAGTCCTCATTCTTGTGCATAAGTTGGTTGGACCGCAGAGACTTCTGTGGAGTTGGGTTTGCGCCTCGTCGTTTGAGCGGCTGGGTGCCTCGCCACCCCGCAGAAAAAATTTCTTCTCTAATTCTACCGGCGATCCGCAATTCGGTTGGTAGGCCGTAGTTTTGATTCTGCACTTCACTCGACGTTCCTTCCCACTTTTCAACTTCTTTCAAATCTTCTTACTTTCCACTGTTCGCATTTCTTGCACTAACACCACTTCAAGTAAGATCAAATGCAATCATCACAGAACTTCATGTGAAATTTTTACACTAACTACATTGCTAAAACTAAAAATGCTAAAAGTAAAACTTGGGTTTCCTCCCAAGAAGCGTTTGATTTAATGCCGCGGCACGACGGAGTTACCTTAATCCATCAAGGATCCAAGAGATAGATGCAAGTGATCTCTCTAGGTTCGGCTTCACATCCCAAGTAGTGCTTCATTATTTGGCAATTCACTCGGAAAGTTTTGGAACTTCCCCTCTCTTGCAATTAAACCCATCTATATGGTGATGTATCCACCACCTTGTAAGGTCTACACCATTTGCACTTCAACTTGCTCGGAAAAAAGAAGTAGCCTTGAATTGAACAATAGCTCCATATCTCTCGCCTTGAATGCACGGTTCCATATCTTCTTGTCATGGATGATCTTCATCTTTTCTTTATAGAGGTTGGCATTTTCATAGGCAAGGAACCTCATCTCCTCAAGTTCATACAATTTCTCCACCCGTGACTTGGAAGCATCCTCTTAATTCAAATTTAGCTTTTTCAATGCCCAATAGGCTTTGTGCTCCAACTCGATGGGGAGATGGCAAGCTTTGCCAAAAACGAACCAGACGGTGATATCCCAATCAGAGTCTTGTATGCCCTGCAATATGCCCATCAGACATCATCCAAATTTTTGGCCCAATCCGTTTAGTTCACATTAATCAACTTGGCTAAAATTTGCTTTATTTCACGATTTGACATTTCCACTTGACCACTCATTTGGGGATAGTAAGGTGTAGCAACCTTATGTCTCACCCCATATTTCTCCAACAAGGAATTAAAATCTTGGTTGTAAAAGTGAGTTCCTCTATCACTTATGATGGTGCGAGGGGTGCCAAATCTTGTGAAAATGCATTTTTTTAGGAAGGCGGTGACACTTCTAGCTTTATTGTTTAGCAAGGCAATTGCCTCAACCCATTTGGACACATAGTCAACCGCCACAAGGATGTATTTCATGCTATAAGAACTTAGGCAAGGACCCATGAAGTCAATCCCCCATATCTCAAAGAGTTCTACTTCCACAATAGGGTTTTGGGGCATTTCATGCCTTTTTTAGATTCCCCCCGTTCTTTGACATTGATTGCAACTCTTTGTATATTAATGTGTATCCACAAAGTAGGCCAAAAGAAACCACATTCAAGTACCTTCGCCGCCGTTCTAAAAACCATGATGTCCTCCATATGGAGCGGAGTGAAATCATTCAAGAATAGCTCATTGCTCGGCTTCGGCAACACATCTTCTTATCATTCTATCGACACATACTTTGAATAAAAAAAGATCATCCCAAAAGTATTGCCGGGACTATTTCATCAACTTTTCTTTTGATTGAGTGAAAAACCTTCGGGATCTCTCCACATGCAACAAAATTGGCTAAGTCTGCATACCAAGGGATCTCTTCCCAAGATACCACCTATATTCTCTCATCCGAAAAAGAAACATTGATCTCAAGGATTTCTTTTAGGTGACCCTTCTCCTCCAAACGGAATAAGTGGTCCGCCACTTAATTCTCGGTTCCCTTTATATCAAGCACCTCAAGATCAAATTCTTGTAACAAGCGTACCTACCATATCAATCTTGCTTTTGAGTCTTTCTTGGCCATAAAATACCGGATTGCAGAGTGGCCGCTGTGCACAATGAACTTGGATCCAACCAAATAAGATCGGAATTTCTCAAAAGCAAAAACAATGGCCAATAATTCTTTCTCCGATAGTGTATAGTTTAATTGAGCTCCATTCATGGTCTTGCTAACATAGTAGATTGGATGAAATATCTTCTCAACTCTTTCGCTAAGCACGGCCCCCAATGCTACATCACACATAAGTTCAAATGGAAGATCCCATCTTGGACTTACTATCACCGGTGCGGTTGTCAATCAACTTTTTACCTTTTCAAAGGCATTCAAGGACGCCTCATTGAATTCAAACTTGACATCTTTTTCAAGCAATTTGCACAAAGGGTTCACAATCGTGGAAAAGTCTTTAATGAAGCGGCGATAGAAACCCGCATGTCTCAAGAAGCTTCTCAGTCCTTTGACTATTGTGAGAGGTGGAAGTTTAGAGATAACTTCAATCTTGGCATGATCAACTTCAATTCCCTTCTTAGATACCTTATGCCCTAAGACTATTCCTTCTTGAACAAGGAAATGACATTTCTCCCAATTTAGCACAAGCTTTGTCTCTTTACATCTCTCTAAGAATTTCTTTAAATTATATAGACAATCTTCAAAGGAATCACCAACTACCGAGAAGTCATCCATAAAAACTTCCAAGAAGTTCTCCACCATATTATGAAAGAGTGCCAGCATTCACCTTTGAAAGGTAGCTGGGGCATTGCAACGTCCAAAAGGCATCCTGCGAAATGCGAAGGTGCCATAGGGGGCATGTAAAAGTTATCTTATCTTGATCATTTGCTTCAATTGAGATTTGATTGTACCCCGAATATCCATTAAGGAAACAATAATATGCACGGCCCGCCAAACGATCAAGCATTTGGTCAATGAAAGGTAGGGGAAAATGATCTTTCCTTGTTGCATTGTTGACCTTTCGGTAGTCCATACATACTCGCCAATAGGTAACGGTTCGAGTTGATATAGCTTCACCCTTCTCATTGTGAACTACTGCCATCCCTCTTTTCTTGGGCACACATTGAACGGGTGACACCCATTCACTATTGGAGAGTGGAACAATCACCCCCGTATCTAACCACTTTATGATCTCTTTCTTAACAACTTCTTGCATTGGAGGGTTCAACCTCCTTTGATGTTCCACCATTAGTTTGCAACCTTCTTCAGGTAGAATCTTGTGAGTGCACTTTCGGATCAATTCCCCTTATGTCCGCTAGAGTCCACCCAATGGCTTTAATTCACCTTGTCACCATTTCAAGTAATTGATCTTTTTGCTTCTTGGTTAAGTGGGAAGAGATGATTATTGGAAGAGTGGAGTTTGGACCTAGGAAAGTATATCTCAAGTGAGTTGGTAGGATTTTGAGTTCAAGATTATGGGGTTCTTCATATGGATGGTTTTGTAGGTGGAGTAATTCGGTTTTCAAGGTCAAGTGAGAGCTTTTTAGGAACATAGGGTCTAGTGCCCAACCCTTCCAATTCCTTCACACACTCGGCAATGCTTTCCTCATTGTCAATATCCATGTTCCAAATGGCCACGGCCATTTCATTCGCTTGGCTCACTAGGACACTCTTTTTTTCTACAAGTGCATCCACAACCATATCCACATACGAACAGTTGGCTTCCTCCTCCATAGGTTGTTTTAATGTTTTGCATATATGGAATACAACCTTTGCTCCATTGAATTAGAAGGTAAGCTTTCCCTTCTCCACATCACATAATGCTCTCCCGGTAGCTAGAAATGGACGCCCAAGGATAATGAGGAAATCAAAGTCCACGGGGAAATCAAGAATAACAAAATCCGCCAGGAATATGAACTTCTTCACCTTCACTAGAACATTAGTAACAAGTCCAATTGGTTGCTTCATGGAAAGGTCGACCATTTACAAGTTCATTGTTGTGACTTTTGGAACTTTCTTGGTAGTCAAAGTTTTGTACACCGCATATGGCATCAAATTGATGCTTGCTCTAGGATCGTATAGAGCTTTAGGGAAATGTATCACTCCAATTTTGCATGGAACCGTGAAGGCTCCAGAGTCCTCCATCTTTCTTGCCATATGCTTAGAAACAATTAAGCTACATTGATGAGTCACCTTACTTGGTTCATAATCATCATAGGTCTTCTTGGTGACAAGATCTTTCACGAGTTTAACAACATTTGGCATTTAGCTTAATAAATCAACCAAAGAGAGGTTGATAGATGTCGTTGCTTTCTTATTCCAAATCTTCTTGGCTTGTGATTCTTGTCTTTGCTTGATATTCTTTTGTGGGAAAGGAAGTGGAATTTTTGGAATGGATCTTGGACTAGGAGGGCTTTGTTTGGGTGGTGGAGTTTTCTTTGGTTTGGCTCTTTGGGTGGTAGTGACTTCGGGATTTGGTTCTTGAGGGATTGCCTCATCATCAATTTCATTCCTTGGAATTTCTACATCCTCGTCAATTGCCTTGCCTTGAATTAACTCTCCCCCTTGTTTTGCTCATGAGCTTGCACCTCTATGTCTACACCATCATCTTTTGTTTTGGGATCATCCCATATTTTTCCACTCCGGGTTATAATTGTCATCACATGATCTTTGTCATTCTTCTTAAGATTCACCACCGTATCATTAGGTAGTGCTCCTTGAGGTCTTTAATTCACTTGGTGAAATAGGCTACTCATTTGAGATTCAAGAGCCTTGATGGAAGTGTTGTGAGATGTGACTATTTGCTTGATATCTTTGATGTCACCGGAGTAACTTTCTTAATTCTTTAGCACTTCTCCCATCATTTCTTCCAACTTGGATGGACCTTTTCCTTTATTTTCACCTTGCTTGAATGGGCTCTTGGGACATAGCCTTGAGAGGCACCAACTCCTCTCCCATCTTGATTGTTGTTCCAATTTTTTCTTTCTCTATCTTGCCTCCATTGGCCTTGTTGATATTGACCTTGTTGATATGGCTTTTGATAACCACTTGATAGTTAGACACATAATTGGCTTCTTCTTCACCATGGATATTGAAGCATTGTTCCGGAAAGTATTTTTCTTGCCCTCTTTGAAGAAGGGTAAGAGGTGGAGCTCCAAGGTTCGTATAGCTAATAAGGGCTACTTGATGGCCGGCATTTGTAACTTGAAGACTTCCACATTGTTCACTTTCTTCCCCTTTCTTCCTTGGCACCTTTAAGAAGCTCAATGTTGGTAAAAATTCGAGTCATTTGCTCTTCTTGGTCTTCAAATCTCTTCATCATCATGGGATTCATTCCTCCATCTCCACTTGGGTTTTGGACTCTAGATTGCCAATCTTGTGATTGTTTGGCAACCTTGTTGAGAATATCCTTGACTTCTTGATATGTCTTGTCCATGATAGCACCTCCACACAATTTTTTCACGATTGATTGAATGATCTTGTTGAGACCTTGGTAGAAACATTGTAGGAGCATGTCTTCTCCAAAACCATGAGTTTGCAATGTAGTAGAACTTCTTGAAAAGCTTCCTAAGATTCACATAATGAATCGGTTGGGTCTTGTTTGAACATATAGACTTTATCCCTCATTGAAGCTTGCTTACCTTTTGGTAAGAATTTTGCTAAAAATTACTTCACAAGTTCCTCCCAAGTGTAAATTGAATTCTTTGGCAATTTGTTCAATCATGCCTTGGCCTTCCCAGATAGAGAATAGGGAAAGACTCTTAGGCGTAAAGATTCCTCCATACAATGGGCCGACTTGTAGAGATGGCATGTTTGGATGAAATTCCTCAAATGCTCATTTGGATCATCATGCTTGCCTCAACTAAAGTATCCATTTTGATCAAGCCCGTGCAAGATCATTTATGGAGTGTTGAAGGTAACTTTACCACGAATGGTGGTGGAACAATTGTGCTAGCAAAACTATCCATATTCACTTCTTCATTGGATTCTTTCACATCTTGCACCGGTGGATTTGCATTTCCGGCACCCCTTGCATTTCTTTGGTTCCGGTTGACATTATGAACATTCACTCGATTGATATTGCCTCTTTGATTAGCTTGATTAACACGAGCACCTTAGTTTTCACCTCGACCTCCTCGATTAGCATTGTTGCCTCTTTGGTGTGCGTTATCCGTAACATCACCATTGTTATCAACATTCACTCTAATGTTGGCTTGGTTGTTTCCAATAGGGATTCCATCAATTAGGGAACCATCTTCCACTTGCGGTTGATCATTCTCCTCAAATACATCCTGAATTTTGTAACTCTCCTTACTAAGGGAAGTGTCATCATAATATTCCTTGGCTTCTCAATCATAGTCATTTGGAGCCATTGGAGCATTTGGAAATGGAGCTCCCTTATTTCCACGATTGTGGAGGGGGTTCCGCATAGCTCGATTTGGATTTCTTCTCATTGCTAGTAGTCACCTACACATGGTAAACAAAAATAACAGGTAAAATGGTAAGAACAACTCACAAGATAAGAACAAGAAATATTCAATATAATAGATGTACCGCAGCTCCCCGGTAACGGCGCAAAAATTTGATCCACGCTCAATCCACTCACCACGAATGGTGTGGGGCAGTCGTCAGAGATAATAGTACCCAACAAGGAGTTGGGGTCGATTTCCACATGGAGCTAGCAAGGCAATCTATTAAACTTAGAAGGAATAACGTCGGGTTCTATGAATTGTTCGTGTATTCGTAATTAAATATGGTAAAGTTTTTTAACTACAACTATAACTAATCAATAAGCATAAAACAAGTAAATACTAACTATTGGTGTAAACGATGAGAAGGGGCTAGGGGTTACTCATTCCAACAAGATTCTCATAACCAAACACTTGGATTAATCTCACAAATCATATGGGAAACGTCAATAGTCGGATCTCTAATGTATTCTTGAAAACCCGTTAGGGATAGAGAGGATTTACCTCATCAAACCCGTTAAGGTCAATAATAAGGTGCTAGAAACTCTATTCCAAAAACCCGAGAGGGGATGACCTTTTTAGGTCTTCCCTTTAGATGGGGTATGTCGTAACTAATGTAACCCAAATTCTAGTTAGTTCTCATTTACACCTCCAACCCCGTTAGGGTGATGAGAGCAAAGTAGGGTTAGGTTCAAGTACGACTGTGCCTTAAACCCTAGTCAAGTAAAGTATGATGGAGAACTAGATTTACCTTAACCCATAGATTTTATAAGATTAAATACAAGGTTTAAGCTAAAATAATCAAGTCTTCATGAATAAACCCCTAGTATGAGTTTAGCTACTTATACTAGGGTCTAACACACACATAGTAGAAAATGAAATGGAACGAATCATGTAAGAATATATTTAGAAAGGGAATTCTTACAAAAAGATTCAAGTTAGAACCCTTCCTTGGCCTCTAAGAATATTCAAAAGTGTGTGAAACAATATTCTAAGCTGAAAAGGGTCTCTATTTCTCGGAGGCATAACAACCTATTTATAGACATAGGTTTGAAAACTAGACTAATATTTACAGGTTTTTCATTTTTCCATGTTTTACCCCAGGCCACCGAATATTCGGCGGGCATCCTAATAAACTACCAGCTCGCCGATGACATATCTTACTATACATTTTGTCTGATTTGCAGTACAGTTTCGGCGAGGGCGCACTTGTAGCGGCGGTCAACTCCTTGGCTTCGCTGATTTCCAAATCTTTCTGTGATCATCAGCGGGTTCGCCTCTTCTTCTGCGGAGTCACCGCTTGCCTTCAGTATTCCATCTGGTGACCTGCTCTTCAATTGGATGGAAGGCTTGAACTCTTTCCTCCTTCGGTGGATGGCTGACCTTCTTCAGCCGCTGATTCGGCGAGGCACCGATCCTGATGCTGCCATATCTCCATGTTCTTCATATGTAGCCAAAGTGCACTTGTTTTTGCTCTTTTTAATATTTCTTTTGACTTTGTTTGTAAATTTCTTGAATATCCTGAAACACGGAGAATAAGATAAGATTCACTCAAATAATAACGCTTTAAGACATAAAATCTAGTTGAAAAGAGTTGCAAATATGCACAAAACACCAACACATCAGTCATTATTGCTGAAGATACGAAAACGATTCGAAGCAGTTAATGACAGTTCCTGAAAAGGTGCATGGGATAGGTATCAGCCAATCAGACAGAAGCATGCGAAGTTCTTGAAGATATCAACATCATTCTTGGTCTAAGAGACTACGAGTCTCAAGGTGTCAGTGAGATATCTTTTCACATCACACAGCTTTCACTTCCTGACTGCTTACATCAGCACTGAGCAAACGGGGACTACCTGTATGGGCAAAAATATGCCACCTATTATTACGGGGATAGGAGTACAGCTATCGAGACTAGACATATCCTACAAGTCACCGGGCACTGAGGATATACGTCCGCTTCTAATGCCAGCGACCGTTTAGGTAGTTTGGTCATAGCGCGCAGCGCACACATCCCGTCGCCTAGGGTTTACAGACTCCTAGTTAGGGTTTAGTATACTGCCTTGAGTTGTAGGCCCACGGCCTTATTAGTATTTGTATTTTAGCTTATTCAGGACTGAGTCTCACTAGTATAAATACCCCCTCCTTACATTGTATTGTACACAAGACACAATTTACCATCAAAGTCGGGTACTCTCAAGGAATAAGAATTAATTTGCTTTCTCTATTATTTCTTATTATATTACTTGCCTTTACTTTCATCGTATTTATTTATTTTTTCCATCGTTATTTACTGTATTCCGTGTGACCCTCAGTCATAATTGATTATTTAACCTAGACATATAATTTTAGGCATAAACATGCACGTCTTCCTACTTTCTGATAACATCAGTATCCACGTCCAACAGCCTCCGAAAGTAGCGGAAGTGGTTAAAAGATAAGACTTATCTTCTAAACTGATCATGTTCGTTGACTCCGTATGAGATGCGACCGTTCAAGCGACCGATTAACTCTTTCCAACAACTGCTTTTCAACTCTCCATACTGACTGACTTGACTCCGACATTCACGTTGCGTTTGCTACGTCGCCGATAACTTGTAATAATCATGCGTCCAATTTTTGACTAATACACACCTTACATTACTCAACTGCAGGATATAAATCTTATTAATGTACTTCTCTTATTCTTCGCTCCCATTCTCTCTTTATTACATGTCTGCTCCTCTCACAATTTCACAAGAAAGCATAAACTCCTTAAATTGTTGTCTTGACTCTTGAGAGTATATGTGGGACTCATGGAATTTCCAAGCCGTCCATTGACAGAGTAAAATGTGATCTTGGGGCAAATGTGGCGAGGAATGGGTTTAGTTGAAAATCTGTATCTGCACTCTATACTACTGTTATGAACATAAATACCCTCTTGGAGGGCACATTGGAAAATTTAGCAATTTATGTTTGGGACCCGGGTTAGACATAGTTAAATAGCAACGAGATAGTAACAGTAGGTAGACTATTGTGATGTAAACTCTTGTACCCCTCTCCTCCCTTCTCTTGCTTCTCCCTCTCTATTCCTCTCTCAGCTCCTAATTCCCTTCTCTGTATCTGTTCTTGCCTATCCCTTCTGTCTACTTCCTTATCTCCCTTCTTTGTTGTCTAGTGGATTGTAACTCTCCTCTATCAGTCATTAATATTATCAGTTGTTCTTGTTTAGTCGTGTGACTGGAGTCATTTATGAACGGAAATACCCTCTTGGAGGGCACATTGGAAACTTTAGCAATTTATGTGTGGGACCCGGGTTAGACATAGTTAAATAGCAACGAGATAGTAACAGTGGGTAGACTATTGTGATGTAAACTCTTGTACCCCTCTCCTCCCTTTTCTTGCTTCTCCCTCTCTATTCCTCTCTCAACTCCTAATTCCCTTCTCTGTATCTGTTCTTCTCTATCCCTTCTGTCTATTTCCTTATCTCCCTCCTTTCTTGTCTAGTGGCTTTGTAACTCTCCTCTATCAGTCATTAATATTATCAGTTGTTCTTGTTTAGTCGTGTGACTGGAGTCATATACGTTACAGCTACCCTAAATAAATGAAAATAAATACATGATACATATTTTTTATGTGTATTTTATTTTATTACTTTATTATAGTTACTAGTTAATATCGGTAAGGATGTAGTTGTACACGTATGATTCTCGCAAAAATAACTCAATTTTTAATTTTATGTGTTTGTGAACAAAGTGAGTCGTGACATAGGGAAATCTCAAGTTTAGGTTATACATATTGCTAATATAATTATTTTGTATAGTATCAAATCCATCTCAATGTCACGGGTTGATAAGTTTTTACGAGATTTACATGTAAATATTATATGAATGATCTGATAATGAAAAAAAAAAAAAAAGTGTGTTTACACTAACAATATAGAAGATAACGGCAAATGAAGAGGAGAGTAGACGTAGGGAGCGAAATGAAAAGAGACTGGCTGTGAGTGTCAGAAGGTGGCTGGGAGTTACGGCGACACCGGCGCCTTAATCCCACATGTATCTGACGCTTCCTCAATTCTCATTCAACCTAGTGGCAAATTAACTGGCTATTAACAGTACCCCTTAGGCTCGCATATATTCATTTCATGAAGTATTTTTTTATTCCTAATAATCTTTTGGATTAAGTTTATCACCATTTTGTTTTACGAGTATAAATCAAGACAGAAACTCCATTCCATTCTTGAGGAGGTCTGAGTAACAGAATGTTATTCACATACGATAATTATTGTACGATGGTATCATTTGAGAAAAAATTCAAAATTAAGTAATGTATTTCTATTTAATTGCTAATGTTATATAGTCTGATACTCTGATTTTGGTGTAAATATCCTCCCAGTACTGTACATAGGAGGAACGTTCAAATTTCAAAAAGCCAAAGACACTTGCGTTTAAAGGCTGCAAACAGATGGTATTTAATTTGTGAATTGGAATAATGTTTTTTAATAGCAACACCAATATTCCCTCTCCGTGTCCAAATATTCCTCAGTATTGGCTTTACATTCTCACCTTGTCCATTGTCGAGCCCTTCTTCCTTGGCCACTGTCCCAAGAAACAATGTTTTAAAAATTCATTAAGCTTACTACCGAGATAGAGCCAACCATATTCCTCGGCGTCAACCCACGTGACTTGTGGCCGTGACTTTGTCCGCTACATTATAGCCAGTTGACATACTCCCTTTGTATTTATCCCCTTTTCCTCCACCATACCCCTCTTTATCTTTTTCGTTTCTCACCTAGTACTATTTGGTGCCAACTAAACTTAATTCTTGTGAATTTGGGATGTAGTACTTTCTATTAAAAACGGTTCTACTTTAAAGCACGATTATAAGATTTCTAATTAAGAATGAGAGTTAACCAAAACCTTTGGAGAAAGAGTTATAAACCGGAATAGTCAATAGTGAGATAATTTAATGATATTTTATCACCTTAACAACTTAATTCACGGTATTTTAAACTAGACTAATTTGACAATTCCATTTATTTTAATATTACAATATGTGTTTAAACTAATGAAGCTACATGTTTAATTTGTTTCATGCTAAGGGAAGGGGAGGGAACTGTATATACGATAAAGGAGCAGGACTAGAAATAGCATATAACACTCACATAACATACACACTTAACCTTATACATAGCATTGTAAAAGACTTTCGCACCATAAACGAATATCGCTATAGTTAACGGCCTTCCATAATTGGTGGAACTAAAACAAATAACTTGTCACGCGATTGTATAAAAATTATTTGTAACATTGTTGTATATGAGTCAAATTCATATATAAATGTGTTGAGTATATAGTGTTTGTGCAAGGGGAAAGGTGAGAGGGTGGGGGAGGAGGATTATAAAAGTACTGCTGGATCATTTGTTAATAGAGTTCCAAAGGCAGGGTCAGCGCCTGATGCGCTCTAGATTCTCCGGGAAATGAGAATTTTCAACCTTATTCCATAACTCTATCTCTGCCAATTAATATTCTTCATTGATCAAACTCCTATCTATCTGTCCTTTTCTCTTCGCGATCGTGTGTGTTGGATTTCGGATTGGAAATTGGAATATTAGAATAGCAAATAATATTAATTCTTGGTTCATAGTTGGATTTATTAATATAGTTAAAATGGCTAATATCTAGTCAACATCTCTCTCTCTAGATCTTTAGCTAGCTCGCTTTCAAAAGTTTTATCATTTTTATTACTTACTAGAAAGCTTTAAGCTAATATTCCATATTCCTTCCATTTGTCTCATCTTCTCACTCCTACCCCTTAACTTTTTAAATCCCATTTTATGTTTGCAAACTTTAAATCACTTAATTAATGATTCTCTAACTCTTCTTTTCTCTCTTTTTTAGGGACAGTTGTTCTGACTTTAATTACTGGATCTTATGAAAATTCATGTAACTCGAAGATAAGATTTCTCGGTGCTGTAAATGAGCTATGAAGTGCCAGCATGAGATTAATTATTGTTGCATACACCTATCTACTGCAAGTTTTAAACTTTCACAAAATAAATGACCAGAATTTGAAGCTACCAATATTTCTCACTTCTTACTTTCGATGGATTATTAATTATAAGGTATTTTCGTCTCTATGAAGTTTTTTTTTTTTTTGTTTTTTTGTTTTTTGTGTTTTAATAACTATGCAATATTCAATATACATTGATTCTACTAATTCGAATACAGATCCTGTGAGACCCATTAAAAGGAAAAGAGATCCCTGGTTCTCCATCTCTCCGCACGTTAAAACCATACGAAGTTGTAAAAGAGTTTGCTCTTTGCGTTTGAGTGTACCTTTCCCGTTTACCTTTTTTGGTGCTTTTAAATAAAAAGCTTTTAGAGCACATGCAAAATAAGAGAGAGATTATACAGTATACAATTACACAATATTGGAATAATTAATTAATGTTAAGATGCTCCGATGAACATCTAATTAAAGTAGGAATATAGCAAAGTGACCTCAAAGAGCTAAAAAAGGGTTTTCAGATCTCTTAAGCATGTTATTTTTTCCATAGACCTAAGTAAAGAATAACTTAATATGGAACCCTAAATGCAGAAAAGGGAAAATAATACTAACAAGTTAAACGACATGGACGGTCAAGCGCATAAAAGACATGACCCATTATATTACTCGTCAAGTATTTGCTTCATAGATACTCCGTAGTCCGTATAACTAATAATATATACTCCCATATATATATACTCATCTTTTTGTCGTTAACAAGTTAAACTATAGTGCTACTTAAATACAATTAAGAATACAGAGAAGTAAGGGCGGAGCTAATTAAGTTAAATAAATGGCATAATTGTACTCCCTTCGTCAAAAAATTATATTGTGTATATAGAGAAAAACAAACTTTTGTATGTTTGTGCTACTAATTCACTTTGATAAAAGTGATAAAGAAAATTCAAAATTTACCTTAGATTAAAAGTTCAATTATCGGGTGTCACAATCCTAATATTTTTTCTGAATCTTCTTATATAATTTTCTATCTCCACCACTGATGAGAAGAATAATAGTTTTTCCGTAGATATACGTAAGGATGTAGCTAGGATAATATTACATAATTATACATAGAGAAAGAAGACATGTTTGCTTCGAAGTTTGAATAGAATCACCAGATATACTATTTCTCATCCCATTGAGTACAGAAGAGAAGACAGAAAAGAAAGAAAGGAATCAGCGGAATCAACGCCGTTTCGACTGATGTGTGCCATGAGCCACGACATTGCCATCTTAGTTAAAAAAGATTAGTCCTTAAAAAGTAAAATAAATAAAGATATATTTGATTAGATCAATTTAATTTGCTGTTTCGAAGCAAATGGTCCATTTCATTTTTGTCTTTACATTTTTAATGTACGTGAGGCAACATGCTAAAGTATTGCTAATTAAGTTTTTCTTTTATTTTTTGAATTTTGTGGAATGGTATGGGGAGAAGAAGAGATGAGAAAGAAAAGACGGTCAAAACAGTACAAAAACAAACATAAACACGTTCAATAATTGAGAACCTAAATATAGGGTTGTTCATCGCTTTCAATAAGAGACATTTTGATAACATAGGTGTATTATTCCACCCTCACTGTACTAGACACTCTAGCTAGAATCCAACTTCCTGAGCTCTTTTAAAGCTCTTCCAGGCCCCAAAACTCAAAACGGTCCTTGGTACAATATTATTGCTATAAAATCTAAGAATGTTTGATTATGATTTTTACAAATGTTTTTAAATAATGTGATCTTTATCATAGGAGATTGAAAAATTATAACAAATGAGATTGATCAATAAAATGTAAGAGGTTTTGTAAGATTATTTTCTTCTAATCAAATTATAATGGAGATCATTTTCGTCTTTAAATCTCGGGGAGACCTATAAGCTTTTTAAAACTCCACGTTGATTTTTTAGGCTGTTTGCTCCATCCATATTTATCAATAGTATACATATCTAAATTAACTACTAGTTGCAATATGTAACAATTAATGGGGTTTTTAGTTGGTCCCTCCTTGAACATTCAAGTAGGTACTGATGAACTATAGGAGTCATGAATTTAGTTGTAGACCAAAGGGATACTAGTACAAATCTGAATTATCCACCCTACTGGACTGGGCTTGACTGGGTCCGATAGATATGCATCCTGCAACTTGAGATAATTCTTTTTATGTTATACTTGTAAGTTCTTTTTATAATACTATGTTATTTGAAAGATAATTGAATAAATTCTTTTAGTAAGTATAAGTTGGTAACCTGACAAATAAGGTGTGTTGGCCTAAATCGAGATAGGACAACAAATCAAATTTATTTTGGGTTTTATTGATAATTTGCTTGTATCAAAGTTATATTTGAGCTAAGACGGATTTGAACTAGACAAGAACTTTGAAAGAGTACACGAGGCAAAGGAATGAACCAACTGATAAACAAGACAAAGTGTAAAAAGTATAAGTCAAGTAGTATATTTCTGGATGTCCTGCTTGATTACACATGAGTCCTATTTATAATCAAGGAAAGGAATAACGTTATAGCTATAATAATTATGATTTTATGGCCATTACTCCATATTTGATCGTGGTCAACTCATGATCTTCTCCTTAAATGCCAAAGCAACGGTCGACAGTTACAAAGATCAGGCTTTGTTCGGCGTGGTGTTGTGCTTGCTCGGGGATCACGTTGTTGTGATGATCTTTCCGAGCTTGATGCTTCGAACTTAGTTTTCCTCATTCCCCGAGGTGGTTTTTCGAGGCGGAGAGTCGTGTCACTTCTCTTTATGGATTCGCCTCGTAATGTAGACCCATATCAGGTCTCGAGCCCTAGCTCGAGGCCTCAGTGATTTTTCATCCAATACAGAGAGTCCCCCTACTCCTCGAGTAGTTTCCAGATCTGCCGAGGAGTGGAATGAATTTTAGGCGGGAAATCGACGTGGCTATTTTTGCGCCGTGAAATTTGAAAGTGGCGGTTATCACTCCATATTCCCATCAATCACGCGTGGCGATCACTGATTGGGCGCGATATCCTGTATTTCTTTCCCTATTCAATTGTAATCATGGCGTTTTAACCTATATATAGTTACCCATCTTCTTCTTCTTCTTCACACATCTTCTTGCTTTTAACAGTGAAAATCCTTGAATATTTTTTATTGCCCAAGGATTTTAAGGAATGTCTCAACAAAATTCACCAAATTCTTCACCTTGTTTTGTTGACACCATGATTTTTGGTGGCGAACTAGTTAACGTTCCTGAAGAATTGAACGTAATTGTCCCTCCTGATTTTAACACAGAATATCTACCTCGCCCAAGTTGCTTAGATCAAGAACAGCGTCCACCCACGGCTGAAGCTGCCGAGACAGTTGTGGTGAAGATGTCACCATGAGGGATGCTGGTGACGATCGACTTCTTTCAGACGATCTCGAGCTTAAACCTCACTATGGAATCCCTTCCAAGATTGACCTCTCAAAGGATTTTGTCATGCAGCTTCAGACTGACATTGGGGCCTCGAAGGACTCAGGCGAACATATATTTGGTTCGTTCTAATTGCAATTGGGGCCCCGAGGTTAAGGTTGGTATTCCTGCCCCCGAGAGTCGAGTGTGCGATGCTGAGTGTGCGATAGAGTTGAGGGGTGTTCCTTCATTTTTATCTACCCCCTTAACGATAGGTTTTTCTCTTCCTATCCCCGAGGTATTGGACACTTTTTGCCGTAACTACCAGTTATGCATAGCGCAAATTGGTCTTGGGATGTGGAGGCACATTCAATGCCTCGAATTTTTTAGTAAATTAGCCGGGGTTACATTCATCCTTGATCACATTTTGTACCTCTTCTACCCCTCCCCCCCCCCCCCCCCAAGGATGAGGTTGTCCAGCTCAAAGAGCGAGGCTCATACTCGCTGATCACAAAAAGTGAGGACCTCGAGGACCGTGGATGGAACGAGTGCTTCATCCTCCTGCCTACTGACCTTTTGTCCTTGAAGCCCGATTTCCCCGAGCGATGGAATCGAGCACGTGAGTATTCCTTTCCTTGTTTATTTCTGATCTCGCTTTGATCTTTTCTTGCCTAACTCTTTGTTTCTGACCTTTTAGCCGAGGTGGTCCCAATTGTTCGTTCGAAGGATCTGACTCAATGGGTTCAGGCCATTATCGATGCCAAACCTAGATCGAAAAGTTCATGGATGGTTTTGGCCGCTTTGGATGAGAATCAATTGGCATGCAAACGGCATAGTGAGTTGTTCTTTTACCCATCCTTTTATCTTGCATAATTTCCCGAGTCACCGTGCCTCGGTGTATCATCGTTCTTCCTTGTTGTAGGTCTCCCAAAGAGGGCGATTACCGTGTCGAAGGAGAAAAAGCGAAAGAAAGAGAAAAAGGATAAGAAGGAGGAAGTCCTCGAGGCTTAGGATGCTTTAAGTGCTCTTCAAGGTTTGATTGGGAACCTTTTGAATGGGAAGGTAGAAAAAGGAAAGGAGGAAGAAAGAAAAGAGACTGTCTCCGAGAGGTCACCGGACCTTGGGACTAAAACAGGTTGAGTGTTTTCCCTTTTGACTTTATGTTTTGTTTTTCCGTCAATCACTCTTTCTCTTTTTTCTTTAGGTTTTGAAAAAGAAAGAGTTGTCCTCGGGGAAAACTCCGGAGGCGGAACGGGCCAGTTTAGAGCATGTCCCTTTCCCCGAGCTTACTCCTGCCGATAAGGTGAAGAAAGGTCAGGAAAAGGTTGTCGTTTCCCCTACTCATGAGCCTGAGTCGGTTCAGGTTGCTGATAAAGACAGGCGGAGTTCAACCTTCATCTGTAGTGGCAGTGGAAATGGATGATGCTCGGCCATCTCGAGTGGGAGACAAGACTCCTCGACCTGCTTCCGAGCCTGCTTCTGATGCATCTTCTTGGAGACAGTTTCGTTATATCGAAATTCCTTCCGAGCTTTGTCTCCTAGATGGTGATATCCATGTCTCAATTATTCTTTGTGGACTCTTGGGTCCCAAGGAACGTGATCGCCTTGGGGAGTCCCATATTTCTGATTTTATGGCCGATGTTGCGCAGCATGTCATTCATATATGTTCTTTTCTTCTTAGCTTTTCCCTTTCAGCCTTGTATTTGTTTCCTTTCCTGATTCTTCAGATTTTTCCTTTGTAGTGCTACATCAATTCCATCAGAGCTGCAGAGATCGAATGTCGTCGATATGAGAACCTTAGGCAAATGAGTGCTGGATGAAGGCGAGAGCGAGCGGGTCTCGAGCCTCAAATGAGGGGTCTTGAGAAAAAGTTGTTGAGTGCGAGGCTCGAACTTGATCAAGCTAAAGATGCTGCTAATAAATCTAATCTTGAGATGCTCAAAGCCCTCAAAGACAAATCTGCAGTTGAAGAGAAGATGGCTCGTTTAAAAGAGTTTTGTGATGCCGAGCTAAAAAAGGTAAGAACCAAGGCCCAGTCAGCTATTAATAAGCGGGCCAAGAAATTTCATGCTGACTTGAAGCAGAAGATGCTCAAGATGAATGAAATGGCTTGGGAGAAGGAGCGACTTGTCAAGGAGAAAGATCAGGTTGAATAACGAGATTAAGTTTTTGAGGAGCAAAATTGATTCTTTCTCCTCGAGGCGGGGGATGAGGAGGACCCAAGCCAAGGTTGACAAGAACTGGGCCGTCATTCAAACAAGGCTAAAGACTCTGAATGAGTGTCATAGCGGGGTGGATCTTGATACTGAGATCGCCAAGGCCGAGAGTGATTCTGCCTTGGCCCAAAAACTTATGGAAAATCTGCCTTCGAGCAGCGGGAGCTCAGATGAGGAGGAAGATGACTTCGAGGCGGAGGCTTAGAGTAGTACTTTTTTTTTTTTTTTCGATATTTAGTTAAGGCCTTCGGGCCGCTTGCTTTGTAAATGTTCTAGCCTCTGAGCCTTTTTCTTAATGGAAAGTCTCTCTTCGAAAATATTGAATTTGCTAGCAAGACTTCTAGTACTCTTCATTATTTCGAGCTAGCTTAGGATGACGTCTCGCCCTCGAGCGGTAGGCTTAATTTACAATTGGCTATGCATATCAAATGACAATAAAGAGATGTTGAATCAAAGTTTATTCTATTAATAAGGTGCATATGCAAGCCTCTATTACAATAAATTCCTGGCCGTAACAGGACTTGGGCAGAAAAGCTAGAAGATCAAAATATGAACTTATTGAGCGAAATCGTAAGGTAGCCCTCGGTGAGGTGATCGCTCGTTTCCCGAGGGTCTTGCCTGGTGGAGTCCCCGGTTGTCGAGTCTTCATATATTTGAACAAAGAGAAAAACTTTCATTTCAAACAATTGATCAATTTGGCAAGTTCCCATTTGTGCCTTCTCCCCCTCCTCTAGTAACCATGTGCATGAGGCAAGGCTTGATTACTAGGTTTTGTTTTCTTTAAAAAAGACAGACGATGGGTCTTGCCAAGTTAACCATATCATTTACTTGGCCTGATCGGGGCGACCGTACTCTTCTTTGCAATCGAATAACATTCTCGTGCTATACGCTGCTCTCCTAGAATTTTTCTTACTCCCCACGGGGTTGGGAACTTGATTACCTGATGTAGGGTTGATGGCACGGCTTCAATTTCATGGATCCAAGGCCTCCCAAGAATGACGTTGTAGGCCATGTCCTCAGCCATTACTTGGAAAGTAGTTTTCTTGTCAACCCCTTCTGCAGTTGTAGTGAGGGTTATCTCTCCCAAGGTCTTCTCGGTGGAATTATTGAAACCTCTTAATATGATTGCCTTTGGAACGACAAGGTCCTTCAACCACATCTTCTTGATCGCTCCATAGTTGATGATGTTTACCGAGCTACCAGGATAAATTAAAGCTCTTTTGACATCGCGGTAATTGATCCTAAGCGTAATTACTAGCGCGTCATGGTAGGGAAACATCATCCCATCACAATCTTCTTTGCTAAACACTATCCCTTCATCTGACCCCCACAATTCTTACTCTTTTCTCCGTAGTATTTGATTTGCAATTTTATTTGTAGCAGCAAAGTTTATCCCATTTACCTCGAAACCTCCAGTGATGACATTCACAACCCTTTTCGGTGATTGTGTTCGAGGTGGTTGCATCTCTATCCTATTCTTTGAGTAGTTTTGCTTATCTTTATCAGTCAGATATTCTGCTAGCACTCCCTTCTTAAGTAGGTGGGCCACCTCAAGGCATAATGCTTTACAATCATTAGTTGCGTGCCCATAATCCAAGTGAAATTCGCAATGTTGCTCGGGGGCGTTCTCATGTCTTTGGGTAACCTCACACCTTGATCAGTCATCCCTTTGATCGCATTTACCAGCTCGGTGGTCGATATGCTGAAATTCTACTCAGAAATTCGAGGCAAATCTTTCTCCTAGGAAATCAAAGATGGGCCTGAGGACTTTTGATTGGAGGATGATCCAGATTTTCCTCCGAGCCGCTGGCTCACGTGTTGGTGCCCTCCGAGGCGTTGACTTAAGTGTTTCTTTTGACCCCCCGTGGTATGGTTCATATCGATTTTTCGAGTTCCCTCGCGGTGCATCGGCGCGTCGAGAGGACTCAGACCGACCTCGATAGAAATGGCCCCGACCTGTCCGTCTCCACTCTGCTTCCTCGAGCCTGATCTTTATCATTGCCTGATCATGCAATTCATCCCAAGTTCGAGCTTGCCATTGCTGGAGCTATTTTTTAAATTCAGCCACGGCCTCTGAATTACCCACATTGAGATTCTTTTCAAAGGCCAAGACTGCCAAATTGTCATCCATTTTTGGCAGATCCATTCTCTCAGCCTGAAAATGTTCAAGAAAGTCTTTGATCAGCTCGAGGTATCCTTGCTTTACGTAGAAGATATCTTCCTTTCTTTTGAGGATCTTCTGGGCTCCAGTGTGAGCCTCGATGAACATATCTGCCAACTCGTCGAAGCTGGAGATGGACTCGGATGGAAGAAGCATATACCAACGCAACACCCCTTTTTCCAAGGTATCGACGAATTTCTTCAAGAACATGGATTCCTTTTTTATTAGGGTTAAGTCGTTACTCTTAACCATGGCCATATACTCAGTTATATGGTCGACTTGGTCTGTTGTCCCATTGTATTTCTTCAAAATCTATAATTTGAAATGTTTTGGGACGGGTGCTGGAGCAGCTTCAGGCTTGAAGGGTAGCTGACGACATTTCTCGATGTTTAGCGCGCGTTGAGGTTTTCGAACCTCTGGCATATTTTCAAGCCGTTTTTCCATGTTGGCCTCGAACTCCTTCTTCTACATCTCAAAGTCGGACGCGACACTTGTTTGAGACATTGCGGGGACTTTAGTCCCCGAGCCCCCATACATGATCCCATTTGGGAAGTTTCCCACATTGGTATCTATAGGGGTAGTGTTGGGATTTCCTCCATTAAACATCATGAAGGGAGTATCGCCGAGGCTGGGAGGGAGTTTTCCATTCCCAGCGGAGCCTGCAAGGAGCTTCGAAATTGTTCATTAAATTGAGCTTTTGTGACTGCCTATTCTCGTATTTGTTGTAATGAGTTCACCATGAATTGTTTGAATGGGTCACCAGAGTTTGAAGAGGTTGGATCGGCTAAAACTGATCCTACAGGAGGTGTAAGGCCGGATGGGGGAATGGATCCCTTTGGTGGTATTAGTCCTACCAATGGAGTGGAGTTATTTATTGGAATGGGGCTAGTAGGCTGTGTCGAGCCGGTTGGGGGAAGCGGGATCCTCCCATTGGTTTCGGTGGTTCCCGCTGTTTGATCTGGTATTTGGATAGAAATATTGTCATTGACGACGTCAACCATTTTTCTTTTATGCGAAAGGTTGAAGCGACAGACTTCGGAACAAATGTTATTATCAATTTCTCCACAGACGGCGCCAATTTGTGTTGGCCTAAATCGAGATAGGACAACAAATCGAATTTATTTTGGGTTTTATTGATAATTTTCTTGTATCAAAGTTATATTTGAGCTAAGATGAATTTGAACTAGACAAGAACTTTGAAAGAGTACACGAGATAAAGAATGAACCAGCTGATAAACGAGACAAAGCTTAAAAAGTATAAGTCAAGTAGTGTATTTCTGAATGTCCTGCTTGATTACAAATGAGTCATATTTATAATCAAGGATATGAATAATGTTATAGCTATAATAATTATGATTTTACGGCCATTACTCCATATTTGATCGTGGTCAGCTCATGATCTTCTCCTTAAATTCCAGAGCAACGGTCGACAGTTACATAGATCAGGCTTTGTTCGGTGTGGTGTTGTGCTTGCTCGGGGATCACGTTGTTGTGATGATCTTTCCGAGCTTGATGCTTAGAACTTAGTTTTTCTCATTCCCCGAGGTGGTTTTTTGAGGCGGAGAGTCGTGTCATTTCCCTTTGTGGACTCGCCTTGTAAAGCAGACCCATATCAGGTCTCGAGCCCTAGCTCGAGGCCTCGGTGATTTTTCATCCAATACATAATGTAAGCGATCTTCAACAATATGTTAAATTACACTAATAAGATTACTAATAATTCAATGTATTTAACTACAAAAAATTAATTCAATTTATATATTTAAATTCTGAATTTGAATTACTCCCTCCGTCCCAATTTATGTGGCACTATTTCCTTTTTTGTTTGTCCCAAAATAAGTGGCACATTTCCTATTTGACAACTATTTAATGTATCATCTCTATTTTACCCTTGTTGGGCCCTACATACATTTAAACCTACCAACAACTTTTTTATTACTCAAATCTTCTCTCTCTTACTTTTTCAAGGGTAAAATTGATATTTAACAAGGTCAACCTCTATTTTCTTAAACTCCGTGCCCGGTCAAATGGTGCCACATAAATTGGGACGGAGGGAGTACTTTCTTCTGCCGACGAATTTTTGGACCCATATCTGCTTAAAATCACATCCTCTCTGCCCCTTCAGAATTTTTATCTATATAAACATGTAGGCAATTTTTGGTTTTGGAATACATGTTATTTCTAATGGAAATCAAAGAGAACAATACGTTAATTGATACTACTACGATTTATATTATCTGTCAGTAAAGATACTTTCACACCCTTTAGAAAGAAATTAAAAGCATAAATAGTCATAAGCATTTGGCTAAACTACCTTTTATCTCTCCCCTTGATCATCTCACTTATTTAAGACTCTACCAGCTGATGAAATAGGAAGGATAGACTTAGCAAAATAAAAAGAATTAGTAACAAGTAACGATGGTACTATTGTAAAACAAATTCAATTTTCCAAAATGACTAATATTTGATACCAAAGGAAATATATTTTTATTCCACGGAAATTTATTTTTTCCCAAAAAAGCATCACAGCTTGACCTGAAAATGTTGCATTTATGTCGAACCAAATAAGATGAGTAGATAAAGAGTTGTTTAAAGATGTGAGAGAGATGAGACCATAAGAAAATGTGTTTTCACCCTAAAGAAGGCATTAAAAGGTTAGAGCAAGTATTGCCAGATAAATAATTTGACAGTTATAACTTATAACCATCAGGTGCGGTTCCAATGTATAAATCTCGATTCATGTGAACTCATGATCTCCCCGTAAAATTAGATATATTATGTGTATATTTTTTAAAATATGTCTAATATGATGTTCGGGAACTCATAGTCTAAAAATTTTAATGGTTTAATTGTTCAATTGATGGTTCAGTTACAGTTTTTTTTTTTTTTTTGTTCACTTATACTTAAGAGTAGGAATCAATCATATTTTAATGTTTTGAGTAATATTTAGTTCTTTATTATATCATCAAATAAAATGATATTTGACTATAAATACCATATATTTTTTACGAAAGTTGTTTCCAGCCACTTTTGGGATGATAAAACCCATCTTTAATAATGGTGAACGCATCCTCTTGAATTTCTTGATCCGCCTCTGATAACTGTTATTTAATTCACACAAGGTACAATCAATATGAAGTTTGAATGTTCATCTGTTTTTCCAATTTATTTCCTTGAGCGAGAACTAAAATGTTCAGCGCTTTAAGTAGGAGAAATCCTTTGCTTTTTTTCTTTTTTAAATCTGTTATGGTGAATTGCTGGATGTTAATATTCTGTCCGAATACAATGTTGCATTATTAAGTGAAAATAGTTCTATTTAGGAACGTTCACGGTTCAATTTGGTTGATTTTTGATTAAAATTATAACAAAGCTAATTTAATCAGTTTTTAAATTCTTAAAAATCAAACCAAACCAAACCAAGTAAAATTAAAACCACTGGTTTGGTTCGATCTATCGATTGTTTACCAATAAAATAGCAATGAACGTAAAAAAATGATAAAGAGAACTATTCGTAAGAGGACCATAAATATTTTTTTGCTCACTTGAAATGTTCGCATATGTAATAAAAAAGAAATATTAGTAATTCAACAAACACTAGAAATTGTGTATCATGTTTTTCATATCGTAATAATGCAAAACAAATTTATCTGCTGCTTGTCAAGCCATCAGCCAAACTTTACTTATTAATGGTTATCCTATCATGAGGAATAGCATATCATGTTCATACAAGTCGAAATGTAATTACAATTCATCCACACTTTTTGCAAGTAATATTCTAACCGAGAGCCACTAGTTACTGGTGGTCATGAGTGATTCTACTAAATCATAAGTAATACGTATAGAGATATGAGAACCTTATTTACTACAAATAGATCATCTTTTATTAACTTGTTGCCTTGTTATGTTCTTGTTGGGCTTAAAAACACAATTAGTTAAGTCCAATTCACTTTTATGCAAAAATTACGCCACATAAACGTTGGGAAAGAATAATTACTGTTTTTGTCCACTTTTTGTTGTTTTTTTCTTTCCATAACCATTTTCTTTTTAAAATATATTTTAAATATTTTGAATATATATTAATATTATGTATATCGGATATATATATTTATTATATATTTTGGATATATATTTATGTATTAAGTTTTTGGATAGAAGAAGTTATGGACAATTAAAGTAAATATTTTTTAAAAATTAAAAACCAAACCAAACTAAAATTAATAAAATATCAGTTATTTTAATCAATTTGGTTCAATTTCGATTTGGGTCGTTTTAATGAAACCGAGAACACCTCTTGATCTATTCTATGTGATAAGGAGCGAACACCACATATTTTCACAAAAAAAAAAAAAAAAAAAGTTATAATTAATCATGCAAAAGGCAAAAGGTGTTCTTGTCTGTGGCCAACCAAAACCAACAAAATGCTTTTAGTCCAATTTCAGTTGGGGATATACTAAAATAGTCGGTCAACTCCCCTCTCCCCTCCACCCCCTCCACTTTTCAATATAGCCCTTACCTATTTAGTAAGTATTAGTATACACAAAACTACAATACAATGTATATAAATAATGTCCTGGTGTATACAAATTGTCTCCTCACATATATATAGTGTTTACGCTCAATTTTAAAGTGTATACAGTCAGATGTATCAGCTACACACAATGTATACACTCACTTTTTCAATTATATTCAATGTATACATACTTTTTAATTGTGTATACACATTTTAATAATATAAATTATGTATACATTCATCTATTAAAAAAATAAGAAGAAGAGGAAGGCACGACGGAGAGAGTAGTTCCAGCCACCAGCTCTGACAGGCTGCTGCAACAGTCTCGATCAGCAACAGATTTGAAGAGACAGAACAACGAGTTAGCGGTCGCTGAAGCTCTGACAAAGTAGCAGATATGCAGGTTTCCAGTCGTGGTAGAAGGGCAATGGCGGAGGAGTCTTGCAAACGCCTCGTCACTAAACGCCGACGAAGTGTGACGTCAACAGACAAGAGTAGTAGCCAGCAGTGCATGGAGGGAAGCCGACGGTGGCAAGAAGAAGAGCGGCGGCGGTGCTGAAGAAGAAGAAGAAGAAGAAGAAGAAGAAGAAGAAGAAGAAGAGGAGGAGGAGGAGGAGGAGGAGGAGGAGTAAGCCACAAATCCTTGAAAGGGAGTGACTACAAAAAATTAGGGGGTGCAGTTAAGTGTTTATTTAGGAATATTTTTTAAAAAATGAGTTAAAAATATATATAAGTTGGGCTTTTTTTCCTCCTCTTGTTATTTTCCCTGCCAAGGTTCATATATTGTGTTAGCCCACTTTACAAATTACATTTTAACAAGTTTTGGCACAAAATAAATAGATGTAGCATTGCGATCGCATGAGGGAAACTTCTGGCGACTGGCAATCGCCAAGAGTTTTTCTTATGCAGTCAAAATTTTAAGACTTTTGTTATGGAGGTTGAATCTATGACGTTGCACCGAAAGTGTCCTATTTATGGAAATCTAGATCGGGTGATTTTGATGGATATCCAATTTTTGGAATGCTCAACAAGGAAACAACATGCATTTTGCTATTTTTTTTAAATGTCTATTGTTTGATTGTTCAACAAAAACATCACATCCTATCTTCATGGAGCGATAAACTCCCCGGAGCGAGGAACATATAATTCAATTTCTTGTTAATTCAATTTATGTATTACTTCTATTGGAGAAAAACGAGACATTCGACCAAAAAACATGCATTTAGAAAGGGATAAAACAATCAGATAAAAAATTCATGTAGCTTAAAAAACACATTTAAATTAATTTCCAAGAAAATTTACTGAAACTTAAATTAAAATTCTAAGAAATTGTACTGGGACTTCATATTTTGCAGTCTAATTAAAAATTCATGCAATTTTGAGCTAAGTGTAAGGCATTTCGTGAGATGTAGTTCAAAGTCTTAGAAAAATTTCCTAGAACTTCAGTGGCTATTCATCAAAACCTTTTGTATTTTTTTAAATTGTGGCTACTTTTCTAAAATTTTGCAAGTAATAACTGTTTCTCCTTTAGTGCCCTGAAAAGTGTCTATGTGATTAAATGTTTACTAGAAAAATTTACATCCATAGACAACCAGCCTACCAAGATAATCTATATAGGCCCCTATTTATGAACATTACCCGAGTATGCTCATATCTGCTATATTTTAAAAGTAATACTACAACCCTAGCAACTCATTAATTACTTCACCACCAACAAAAAAATAAAAAAACAAAAAAAATTCTAGCGGCGCCCATTCTTTTTCTCATCTAAATAGAAACTCTAGCAGCCAAAAATTTCATCTCCTCCCGCCGCTTCTTCCTCACTATCGCTTCTCCGCTTCTCCTATGCTTGTCGTTGTTGCTGGGGCCACTACTCGACATTGCTACTTTTCATCTTCTTTTTATTTTTTTTCTTTCCAAAACTCCAGTGTAGATCTTCTCTTCTCCATTTCTTCTTTTTATTTTTGTGGATCCATGATTACTCCGGTGTAGATCTTCTCTTCTCTTCTCCATTTCTTCTTTTTATTTTTGTGGACCCATGATTATTATGTTATGAAGTATATATTTTGTGTAAATTTGGTGTTTTTCTTTAAGAATTTGTATAAGTATGATGTTTTCTTTTATAATTTCATGTAGATCTGCTAAGAAACGTTGTATAAACACTATTTGACATGTTTATACAGTTTTATACTACTTCATACCTTGTGTAAACACTATATAAAATTATACAGAAAAGGCTCAAAATTGCCCTCGGACTATTAGAAATGGTGCACTTTTGCCCTCTGTTAACCTATTGGCCCAATATTGCCATCAACGTTATTTTTTGGCTCGTAAATAGCCTCCCTTAGACGGAACAATGACATGGCTGCTGAGTGGCCACTTCTTATCGTCCACGTAGACCACTTCTTAATGAAGTGACCACTTCTTATCGTCCACGTAGGCCACCAAACCCGACCCAATCCCCTTTTCTTTTACCCATCTCTCTTCGAATCATTCTTTCCCTAATTTCACTAGAGAACCACAAATCGTAGCCCCCTACATCCCAACTACCTCTTCAAGTTCATAACCGATGATGCTTTGATAATCGTCGGTAAGTACCGCTTCTTCTCAAAAGTTATTTATCACTCAGGGCAAGCTTAGCCTCTATCTTTATTATGGAGTATATTTTAAACCCCTAGAATTTGACTAAAGACACTTATATTAGAAGTAAAGTTGAAATTTGATGTAGAGCCCATTTGGGTGAGCTTAAAAGTGGCTCATAAGCTTATAAGCCCATTATTATATGTTTGGTAACTTGAAAAATTTTGGACTTATAAGTCATAAGTGGCTTAAAAGCCACTTTTTGAGTCTCAAAAAATAGCTTTTAAGTCACTTTTTGACTTATAAGCTACTTAAAATAAACTGCTTATAAGTCCACCCGAACAGGCTCATATTCTTTAGATGAAAGTTTTAGATATATAACTCTTAGTTATGTTATGTTGATTATATCAGCAATTTCTAGTGGAATTGCTTATTTTTTCCTTTCATGCCTTTGGTTAAGCATGTTTGATTTTTAATTGCTTTTAACAGCGTCATATTCTGCAAATACAGTTAATATGTGTGTGCATCAGCACCCTCATTACACTGACTTCCTAAAAATTTAACTATTTTCGTAGCTTTGTAGCTGTTGAGATACCAGGGCAATCTCACTTATCAGGTAGTGGGCCTTTCTTTTTAGTATGAACTCATTCCTACTTTTTCCTTGCCAATTCTAGATATAAAATGTTTGAGGTATCTTGTTGAAGAAATAGACTTTGATGTATTTTTAACTTTACTCTCTTATGTTGTAGTATTATCAATTATTTGTTCTTTAAAAAAATATGGAATTTGTCATTTTCCATTGTAGATTAAGAGCCCGTTGATCAAGCTGTCAAAATTAGTTATTTTGAAAAGTGCTTTTTATCAAAAATATTTTTCAAAAAAATACTTTGCGAGATTAGCAATTTATGTTTGGCCAAATTTTGGAGAAATACATTTGTTATTAATTTTTGTTTGATCAATATTTGAAAAAATTATTGAATTACGAAAATAGATATATAATAATATTAATTTGATTTAATATGGAAGTTTGATATGGGTATTTTGTCCCAAATAATAAAAAACACTTATTTTTAGTTTAGGTTCTTCCCTACAACAGAGAATTGCTACTTAAAAGTACTTATTTTTTCCTAAAAGTTCCGTCAAACATCCAAAGTTTTCAACAAGCGTGGCCAAACTGGCTCTAAGACATTTTAACTGTTAGATGAGTAATTGTTAAGCTACTACGAAATATTGGTTAGGTACTCTGTTTTTAACATGTGTCAAATCTTAATTTTGTTCTACAATATAGTAAGCTTGACATCATTTATTTAATTATTTCAATCGAGCTCAATACATCCAGCACTTGACTTAGAATCCATAATGAACCTTCTTCAATATCTATAGTGCACCTTCTTTAATATTTTGACTTGATTAAGAAGTTAAGTTAGGTTTGTGACACGATCCGGAATCCGGCTAGGCCGTACGGGCACCCAACATCCTACCCTAGATCTGTCGGGCGAACCCTTACCAATTAAATTAGGAAAATAAATATAATTCAATTCATAAATAAGAACATGACTTAGAAAAAAATACTGACATACTGATACCTCTAAGCTGTACAAAAGAAATTACAGCTAACTACCAAGCATACTAGGTTTAGGGCGATCCAGACTAGACATCTAAGAGTACGGAAGAAAACAGATACCTCCTGAAAGGAGCAAAATGAAACTGAAATAATAAACATAAAACTGGCGGTCATTCTGAATAAAAGCCGGCTCACCCTGACAGCTAAAGTCGTCTTCGCTCCTTCACAATCTGGCGAAATCAATCCTAGAGCGAACCTGCCAAAACGAAATAGATAGAAAAGAACAAACAATAAACAAGGGTGAGTCAAAAGGACTCAATAAGTGGGGCAGACTAGCCACCTCAAAGAATATGATAGCTAGTCAGGGAGAAGAAAAACAGGTATACCAAATCTATCTTATTTAAACTATAAAAAGGAAGAGCCAGATAATAACTGGAAACACGTATGGAATCATAAACTCATAAGCAACCAGGGACATAAGATAGACAGAACATATAGGTTTTTAAGTGTCCCGAACATATCAACAATCAGGAATACATACTGTCACGGCGTGCAACCCGATCCGTATATTCATACTGTTGTGGCGTGCAACTCGATCCGTATATTTATACTGTTGCTGCGTGCAACCCGATCCATATATTCATAATATCGCGGCGTGCAGCCCAGGATACGAGTCAAGAATGTATAGGCACACTGAGATATGTCCACAATATGATATACATACCGTATATACATAACACAACATGATAGTCACACAATAGTCAGCATGCGGTGCAATGAAATGGAATGAATGCAGTATGATGCAATGGAGTCACATATACCTGATACCTATCTCCGATGCGGGACTCTCATCGTCTATCAGGAGATATATGAAATAGTGACCCTTCACCTGCTCAGGACTCTCATCGATTACCGGGAAGTATATGCAATAATGACCCTTCATCGGCTTCGGATTCTCATGGATTACCGAGAAGTATATGCAATAATGACCCTTCACCGGTGTGGGACTCTCATCGCCAACCGGGAAGTATATGCAATAATGACCCTTCACCGATGCGGGACTCTCATCGCCAACCGGAAGTATATGTAATAATGACCCTTCACCGGCTCAAGACTCTCATCGATTACCGGAAAGTATATGTAATAATGACCCTTCACTAGTGCGGGACTCTCATCGCCAATCGGAAAGTATATGCAATAATGACCCTTCACCGGTGCGGGACTCTCATCGCCAACCAGATATATGTAATAATGATCCTTCACCGGTGCGGGACTCACATCGCCAACCGGGAAGTATATGCAATGCTCAAAACCAGAGTGCAATGCTCATATGCTCAATGAAATACCAACAACAGGGCATAACATATTATATACACTGTAAATTAAAAGCTAAGGCGTAATGAGTATACCTATCGGCAGCTACACACGTAAGGAACACGTGGTAGAATATCCACAAGGCCAAGGGCCTCCAAAGAAATGGATATAAACACTAACCTTGTTACAAAGTTAGCACAACCATTCAATAACCACTTTGTTCTTTGGATTCACTGCGAAACGATCCCACTGTGTTCAATAAGAAGAAAAATATATGACATAAGGCTAAAGGCTTCATTCCTTACGTCTAAGGGCAATCCAGTTAGGAACCTGATATCATATTCGCATGTGCAATACGCAGGCAGACCTATGTACAGGGTTTAAGGTCACATAGCCAAACCCTAAATAAATTACATATGTTACCCATAACTCACTGAGTACGAATATATACTCAATTCCACTATCAGGGTCCAATTAACCCTTTAAACTATTAATTGAACTTATTAAAACGATGTCCAATATCCCAATTTTTACCATCAAAATATATTCAAACACACGTAATAAACTAAGATAATACATTAAGATCATTACCTGAATGTTTCGAGGTGAAAATTCTATCTTTTTCTGGCTCTTTTCTTATTTTTTGGTATTTTTTCCTTCACCCCGTTCTCCTTCGTTTTCTGTTTTGTACTTGTTTCTCGTTCTCAGCTTTTATAACCCCACACCGCCTTTCCTTTACTGTTTTCTTTCCTTTCCTTTTTCTTTTCTTTACTTTATTTTATTTTTTTCTTTTCTTTTCTTTTCTCGACGAAAATTAAAACGGAACTCCACGAAATTTGAAGTGATCCCAAATTTCTCAAGTAAGTTATACAAAATATATGTAATATACTTGCTAAGACGGATCTCAAATCGGACTCCCCAAACTCCATGTGCAAATTAAATAAAAAAATATCAAATTATTTAACTTTCGGTATTTTAGCAGAAACTAGCCGAACAACCTCGAAATTCACTTTCAAAAGTTTACAAAAGTCACAAATAATCATACAAACCTAACGGTGCTTTCGAATTTCAAATTCGAGCTCGAATATTTCTTTTTAATATTTATCGACAATAAAAACTGAAATCTTCTTCCGATACGTACCAAACGAGGTCTAATTTAGCTCAAATTTTACAGATAAGTCCTAATGGATATTATGAAGTTTTTAAAATTATTGGCACGCCAATCGGAACCTAACTCTCGAAACGACTATCTAAGGCCGTTTTATTCTCCTTCACTTAGACTCTCGTTCGTCCTCGAACGAGCCTAAGTCTAAAGAAAAACTTACACATATGACAAAGAACTTGAACGACCTTCATAAAATATTCTACGGACATTATCTCATGGTTACAGGATCAGAATTATAACACGCACACCGAACTCTTTGAATAAAACATATCTAGACAATATCCTCACATCATTGCCCAGTTTATTCTGATTAAACTGACCCTTTATCGATCATGAGAGGAGAGTTTTGCATTTTCGAAATAAATATTCACGGAACTTTGAATGGATTAACATGATTCCGCCGACGAGTCGCCTCGTCGATATGCTTTTCGATATAGAATAGCTAGATGAAATTAAGAATTAGCTTATGCTTCAGCAACGCCTTAGAGATTTAATATTAGGATTCGGTATCAGTTGGAGGAAGACTCCTCCACTTAAAGCATAAACTCATACAACTAATTTGAATAGAAATAGTCATTCTCGCACAGCTTGCTAGATTAAGGAGGACTTAGTTAAGAACAGAATGCGGCTCAGGCTCAGATCTGAGCTACCAAATTACTCTCTCGAGTTGTCAAACAGTTGCAACTCTCGAGTTCACAACTCCATACCTTTTTCATAAACACCACCACATGATAGATCAACTCAGGGGGTCAAATGACGCCTCTCATTACCCTTCGTAGCCTTAAACACAACAATGTGCTTATCCGGCTACCTTGGCACGCACTCTGGCTCAACACAGGGAATATCACAAGAGGCTACTAACCGCCCAAACTCACTAGTGTCGGACGAAGAAGAAATGGCAATGGGCTAAGGATATGAGTAGTTAGAACTTTAGTAAGCTCATCTTCTTATTTGCTTGGCTACCAAAGCTAAGCTACATCCAGGTTAGGCTAGCCTAAGAATCGCAATTTAAGAAATAGACATTAAATGAGCTTTATGGAACACTATCTATGCCAATTTAACCTTCCCATAAGAAGAAAACTCCAACAATTTATCATAAAATCTTTTTATAACCGAGACAAGGTCATAGAATAACATGACTCTATTAACATCTCGAACCAAGAGGACACACTTAGATCAAATATTACTTACTAATTACTTTATACTGAAAGAAACAATGACACTTTCTGATGGTGATGAATTAGGATCCAATTGTCCTACCAATACTGAATCGAAGAGAAAGGTAAACTGACATAATATAATAACAGAAGGTGGAACAACAATATGCCAAGCAGGAAATACTGCCACTCACTCCCAAATATCTCACATTTACACCAGAAAAACTAGTAGGTTCTAACAAATTCCCTGAATAAATCATACTAGAAGCTCACCCCTCTACCGCAACTGATTCTTAATAGAAACGATATCCAAAGAAAACACGAAAACATGATTCAAACCATTTGCAGATCGATCAGAATAGTCAAATCTCACTCACATATAATGGAAGAGAAATACATGGGTGTACTACATCGGATACCTCAGCATCCTGCCAGACTGGCAGTCCATAGAACTACCTCTGCAGCTGAGCTGAACCACTACCTTGATAATCACCTTCTGAAGAACCACTACCACCACGCTCTCGACCTCTACTGGATGGTGGCATTTCTCTGGCTGATTGAGATCTAAATGAAATTTCCTGCAACTGTGCAGGTCCCTGATAACGAGAGAAAGGACGACTGCCTATTTGTCGGAGTAAGGAAAAACTCCTCAAAGGATAACCAGACTCACAACAATAATAACACCCTTTCGCTGAAAATGGAAGCTGAACGGATTGTTGAAAGCTACCAAGAGAAAGCTGAGTCTAATCTTGATAAACTACTCGTGCACTCTGAGAATCACGCTCTACAAGCTGAGATAACTTGGCCAGTGACTTCCCATGATAATCAGAACTCTTACCTCCAAACGAGGTATCATAATGCTCACCAGGGCCATGCGATATCTTGCTCTCCCGCTCTAACTCCTCAAGCTCTAACTTATGGTATGCCTAATACTTAACAACATAAAATGAAGTCCCAATCTCAATTTCTCAAGCCATCTGGGATCTCAAGGAAGGTGAAGGGTCACCAGTAAATCCTTGAACATTCTCGGAAGGTTCATAAACTAGTTCTAGTGCATATCCAGCCATCCTAAAGAATTTAATCTCATATTCTAAAATCCAACAAGCTACCCTATCCAATCTACTCAAATTGGCGGCTCTTTTCATTTCACTTGCTGCGCGAAAGGAACTTTTCAACGAATCTAGAAGAAAAATCGAACCAAGTTAGCTAATAAAAGAGCGTCCCACCAATTCAAGGCTGGACCCCTGTAACTGTAAAGCAGAATAATCAACACCATACTACTCGATATAATCAAGAGCCTGAAGGATATGTTGACATCATTTTATTTTAAAAAGAATAACGAGGTTTATCTGATGCATTGCTTAAGAATATCGGAAGGTTCAACCGCCTAAAATAATGCAACCTCTTTGGGCACTCGGACCGAACTGTTACCTCGGCTGGCTAACCAGCCGGAACAATTGGTGGCGAAACATATGCTGCCTCTGGAACATAATTTATTGGGGCAACATCAGGAACTGAAACAAGAGCTCTCTAAGTCCGAACATCTGCATATGCGGCGACCTGATAAGCTGCCTAGCAAATAATAGGTTCTTGCAGTATCTGCACCGCCAAAATTCTTGTAAAAGCATCATAGAGAGCCAAGGGAAGCACAATGCCCTGCCCCTTGCCCATCGCAAGCTCGTACAGCTTGGACCTTCGTAACGAGATCGTCAGCACGATAAAAAACTCTCGGGGTTTCGTCAGTGCTAGTCCCAGGCTAGACTGCTTCGTCTTAAACTCATACAGTTTGTTGATTTGTCGCACGAGGGTTCACAATTACTACGAAGGAATTAACGAAAATACTTTTGCATCCTAGACCGATGCATGATCAGAAAAGAAGGAAGTGAAACTTCCTAAATGCCATCATAGCCTCTCGTAGATAAGTACGGACGTCTACGTACCCATCAACGAGACATTATCTTAGTCTGGATAGACTCTAAACTGGGCTCTGATACCAACTGATACAACCCAGAATCTGGCTAGGCCGTGCGGGACTTCATTAGAATCCATAGTGTACCTTCTTCAATATCTGTAGTGCACCTTCTTTAATATTTTGACTTGATTAAGAAGTAAAGTTAGGTTTGTGACACGACCCGGAATCCGGCTAGGCCGTGCGGGCACCCGACATCCTCCCTTAGATCTGTCGGGCGAACCCTTACCAATTAAATTAGGAAAATAAATATAATTCAATTCATAAATAAGAACATGACTTAGAAAAAAAAATACTGACATACTGATACCTCTAAGCTGTACAAAAGAAATTACAGCTAACTACCCAGCATACTAGGTTTAGGGCAGACTAGACATCTAAGAGTACGGAAGAAAACAGATAACTCCTGAAAGGAGCAAAATGCAACTGAAATAATAAACATAAAACTGGCGGTCATTCTGAATAAAAGCCGGCTCACCCTGACAGCTGAAGTCGTCTTCGCTCCTTCACAATCTGGCGAAATCAATCCTGGAGTGAACCTGCCGAAACGAAATAGATAGAAAAGAACAAACAACAAACAAGGGTGACTCAAAAAAACTCAATAAGTGGGGCAGACTAGCCACCTCAAAGAATATGATAGCTAGCCAGGGAGAAGAAAAATAGGTAAACCAAATCTATCTTATTTAAACTATAAAAAGGAAGAGCCAGATAATAACTGGAAACATGTATGGAATCATAAACTCATAAGCAACCAGAGACATAAGATAGACAAAACATATAGGTTTTTAAGTTTCCCGAACATATAAACAATCAGGAATACATACTGTCGCGGCGAGCAACCCGATCCGTATATTCATACTGTTGCGGCATGCAACTCAATCCGTATATTTATACTGTTGCGGCGTGAAACTCGATCCATATATTCATAATATTGCGGCGTGCAGCCCAGGATACGAGCCAAGAATGTATAGGCACACTGAGATATGTCCACAATATGATATACATACCGTATATACATAACACAGCATGATAGTCACACAATAGTCAGCATGCGGTGCAATGAAATGGAATGAATGCAGTATGATGCAATGGAGTCACATATACCTGATACCTATCTCCGGCGCGGGACTCTCATCGTCTACCAGGAGATATATGAAATAGTGACCCTTCACCTGCTCAGGACTCTCATCGATTACCGGGAAGTATATGCAATAATGACCCTTCATCGGCTTCGGACTCTCATCGATTACCGAGAAGTATATGCAATAATGACCCTTCACCGGTGTGGGACTCTCATCGCCAACCGGGAAGTATATGCAATAATGACCCTTCACCGGCTCGGGACTCTCATCGATTACCGGAAAGTATATGCAATAATGACCCTTCACCGATGCGGGACTCTCATCGCCAACCGGGAAGTATATGTAATAATGACCCTTCACCGGCTCGGGACTCTCATCGATTACCGGAAAGTATATGTAATAATGACCCCTCACCAGTGTGGGTTTCTCATCGCCAATAGGGAAGTATATGCAATAATGACCCTTCATCGGTGCGGGACTCTCATCGCCAACCGAGAAGTATATGCAATGCTCAAAACCAGAGTGCAATGCTCATATGCTCAATGAAATACCAACAAGAGGGCATAACATATAATATACAGTGTAAATTAAAAGCTAAGGCGTAATGAGTATGCCTATCGGCAGCTACACACGTAAGGAACACGTGGTAGAATATCCACAAGGCCAAGGGCCTCCAAAGTAATGGATATAAACACTTACCTTGTTACAAAGTTAGCACAACCACTCAATAACCGCTTTGTCCTTTGGATTCATTGCGAAACGATCCCACTGTGTACAATAAGCATAAAAATATATGACATAAGGCTAAAGGCTTCATTCCTTAGGTCTAAGGGCAATCCAGTTAGGAATCTGATATCATATTCGCATGTGCAATACGCAGGCAGGCATATGTACAGGGTTTAAGGTCACATAGCCTAACCCTAAATAAATTCATTTATATGTTGCCCATAACTCACTGAGTACGAATATATACTCTATTTCATTACCAGGGTCCGATTTATCCTTTAAACTATTAATTGAACTTATTAAAACGATGTCTAATATCCTAATTTTTACCGTCAAAATATATTCAAACACACGTAATAAACTAAGATAATACATTAAGATCATTACCTGAATATTTCGAGATGAAAATTCTATCTTTCTCCGGCTCTTTTCTCATTTTCTGGCATTTTTTCCTTCTCCCTGCGCTCCTTCATTTCTGTTTTGTTCCTGTTTCTCGTTCTCATGTTTCTGCTCTCAGCTTTTATAACCCCACACCGCCTTTCCTGTACTATTTTCTTTCCTATCCTTTTTCTATATTTTATTTTATTTTCTTTTCTTTTCTTTTCTTTTCTCGACGAAAATTAAAACGGAACTCCACGAAATTCGAAATGATCCCAAATTTCTCAAGTAAGTTATAAAAAATATATGTAACATACTTGCTAAGGCGGATCTCAAATCGGACTCCCGAAACTCAATATGCAAATTAAATAAAAAAAAGATCAAATTATTTAACTTTCGGCATTTTAGCGGAAACTAGCCGAACAACCTCGAAATTCACTTTCAAAAGTTTACAAAACTCACAAATAATCATACGAACCTAACGGCGCTTTCGTATTTCGAATCTGAGTTCATTCGCCAAAATCAAGCTCGAAAATCTCTTTTTAATATTTATCGACAATAAAAACTGAAATCTTCTTCAGATACGTACCAAACGAGATCTGATTTAGCTCAAATTTTATAGATAAGTTCTAATGGACATGATGAAGTTTTTAAAATTATTGGCACGCCAATCGGAGTCCTAACTCTCGAAACGACTATCTAAGGTCGTTTCAGTTTGATAACCTACCAAAGAGATTTAGAGCTTGTTTGGCCAAGCTGTCAAAATCAGGTTATTTTGAGAAGTGCTTTTTATTAAATGTACTTTTCAGGTAAGAATTTTGCGAGATTAGCAATTTATGTTTTGCCAAGCTTTGGAAAAGTACTTTTTGTTATTAATTTGTATTTGACCAATATTTAAAAAAATTACCAAATTACAAAAATTGATATATAATAATGTTAACTTGATCAAATATAGAAGCTTGATATGGGTATTCTTGTCCCAAATAATCAAAAGCACTTATTATTTCAAGAAGTTATTTTTTTCAGCTTCTTCCACACAGCAGAAAAACAGTTTCTGCTACCACTCAAAAGCACTTATTGTTTCCTAAAAGTTTGGCCAAACACCTCAATTTTTCAAAATAAGCACTTTTTTTTTTTAAAAAAAAAAAAGCACTTTTGACTCCCCAGAAGCTTGGTGAAACAAGTTCTTATGCTTCCTTGATGTGTGGATAATGTAGAGATAAAAATGCTCTCAAGGTCAAGAAGTACTTCTAGAGGATAGGAAAATATAGATGTCCTGATAGCCTCACTTATGGTTTTGTGATCCATGATGAGGTCAGAGAACTTTTCAACTGAATGCTGGATATAGGGCATCCCCCAGTTATTTTATTTTTTGGAGAGTGTTTACTCTCTTTGTCCTGATATCTTAACGAAGATGTGCTTCGTTTTGCTAAGAAAAATAGTAAGAAAATGAAAATATTAAGTTATACAGTACTATTTTATTGAAGGATCTCAACTTATATCACATCTATCCATCAACTGCTTTTACTAGATACTTTGCTTGCATTAGATTTCTAGATTCATCTCTGGCATTTGCCAATTTCATAATGTGGACTTGAAGTTGTGTTTTGATTTATGTGTAACTGAACAATAATACCATTGAAGATCATTTCCTGAGCAGTTTTTGTTTATTCATCTTTAGAAGTTCCAACCAAGCGGGTCAACATCTGGTCATTAGATGAAAGGGCTTTCTTACTGTCACTTTTCAAGGTAGTAATGTCTTTGACTTTTAAACTTTACGTTGTATTCCATATGTTCTTTGCTCTTTCACTTTATGATTGTCTCATCTTGAATCATACAAAATAGTTAGGTAACTTGCATATTTTGTTGTTGGTCTGTGAAACCAGTAATGTTTTTCTCTAATTTAGCTTGTCAACTATATAGATACCCAGAGAGTATTTTTATCATAACATTGAGAATATCCAATCCTATTCTTTGATCAGTGTACACTGTAGATCTTTGATGACATTCTTATGCACACGATGCTAGAACAAAGGGGATTTATGCAAGTATGGCTTATTCTTTTCCTATTCCAAATATTCATGATAGTGAGTATCCTGATATCAAAGAATAAAGCTGAATGAAAGATTAAATCCACTACAAACAGAGCGCCATAAGAACTTGAAAACAACCTTAGACTTTTTCTCAGGATTCTCGAACAGAGTGTTCGCTTCATTTCTTTAATATAATGATAAGACCCACAAAAAGAAATGTGCTTGGTATCAGGCCTAAATTTGGTCGATTAAGTAAAATAATTGAATTTGTTAGAGGGTCATAAGCAATACAATAAATACTCAGAAAAGTTAGTATATATTGAGAGAAAAGTAATAAGCAAGAAAGTAATAATCTTATTCCTTGAAAATAGCCGGACCCGGTGTGAATCTGAAACGACCTCGGTCAGTCGTTTCGAAATTTAGGACTCCGATTGGCATGCCGATAATTTTAAAATATTCGTAATGTCTATTAGGACCTGTCTATAAAATTTGAGCTAAATCAGACCTCGTTTGGTAGGCATCTGAAGAAGGTTTCGGTTTTATTATCGATAAATATTAAAAAGAGATTTTCGAGCTCGGTTTTGGAGAATGAGCTCCGATTCGAAATCCGAAAGCGCCATTAGGTTCATATGATTATTTATGACTTTTTTGAACTTTCGAAAGTAAATTTCGATGTTGTTCGGCTAGTTTCCGCTAAAATGCCGAAAGTTAAATAATTTGACTTTTTCTATTTAAGTTCGCATCTTGAGTTTCGGGAATCCGATTTGAGATCTGCCTTCGCGAGTATGTTACATATATTTTTTATAACTTGTATGCAAAAGTTGGAATTATTTCGAATATCGTTGGGTACCGTTTTAATTTTTGTTGCGAAAAGAAAATCAAATTAAAAAAAAAAGGAAAAGAAGACAAAATAGTTAGGCGGTGGTCACTTGAGCTTATAAAAGCTCAAGTGATTAACGATGAAAGCAAAACATTATAAACAATATGAAACAGAGAGAAAACAAAATGATGGGGAGGAAAAAAATGCTAGAAAATGAGAAAAGGGGCCGAAAAAACGTAGAATTTTCACCCTGAAACATTCAGGTAATGATCCTAATATATTATTTGAGTTTATTACATGTGTTTGAATATATTTTTACGGTAAAAATTGGGATATTAGCCATCATTTTAATAAGTTCAATTAATAGTTTAAAGGGTCAAATGGACCCCGATAATGAAATTGATTATATATTCGTACTCTAAGTTATAGGCAACATATAAATGTAATTTATTTGGAGTTTGGTTATGTGACCTTAAACCCGGTACGTAGGTCTGGCCTACGTATTGCGTATGCGAATAGGGTATCAGGTTCCTACCCGGATTACCCTAAGACGTAAGGAATGAAGCCTTTAGCCTAATTTGATATATTGTTCTGCTTGTTGAATAGAGTGGGATCGTTTGGCAATGAATTCAAAGGACAAAGCGGTTGTTGAGTAATTGTGCTAACTTTGTAACAAGGTAAGTGTTTATATTCATTTCTTTGGAGGCACTTGGCCTCGTGGATTTTCTACCACGTGTTCCTTGCGTGTGTAGCTGCCGATAGGCGTACTTATTACGCATTAGCTTTGGATTTACGTTGTATATTATATGTTATGTCATGTTGTTGGTATTGCATTGAGGATCTGAGCATTGTACTCTGGCTGTGAGTTGGCATCTACTTCCCGGCTGTCGATGAGAGTCCCGCGCCGGTGAAGGGTTATTATTGCATCACATTGCATTCATATGCATTATATGTCATTCATATGCATTACATTGCATATCATATTGGGTGCAGGAGTATTTCGTCGCAGGAGCAGGAGTATTCCGCTCCATTGTATCATATTGAGGGTAGGAGTATTCCGCCCCAGGAGCAGGAGTATTCCGCTCCATTGTATCATATTGAGGGTAGGAGGATTCCGCCCCAGGAGAGTGCAAGAGTATTCCGCCTCAGCTTTACATTATATCGGGTGTAGGAGTATTCCGCCCCAAGAGAATGCAGGAGTATTCCGCCTCTGATTTATATTGTATCGGGTGCAGGAGTATTCCGCCTCAGGAGCAGAAGTATTCCGCTCCAGTTGGTTATCAGATTGGACTTCCCCTCGAATGCAGGAGTATTCCGCTTCGAGATGGGATGACGGGCACATGTGACCCTTTGCATCATATTTAATTTCATTTCATTTCATCTCAATTTATACCATTGTGTAGACTTGCGGCACATGACTACTGTTCTGCTTATATGTGCATCGCTTGTTTGTTGATATGTTTCTGGCACGCATCCTTGGTTGAGTTTATAATTTTCTTACGTGTTTCCGGTTGTTATCTAGCTCTACCTTTTTATAATTTAAATAAAAGGAATTTGGTCTATCTATTTCTTGTCACCCTGGCTAGCTATCCTATTCTTTGAGGTGGCTAGTCTGCCCCACTTATTGAGTCCTTTTGACTAACCCTTATTTGTTGCTTGTTTTTGTCTATCTATTTCGTTTCGGCATGTTCGCTCCAGGATTGAGTTCATCACGTTGTGAAGGAGCGAAGACCACTTCAGCTGTCAGGGTGAGCCAGCTTTTATTCCGGATGGCCACCAGTTTTATGTTTACTATTTCAGTTGCATTTTGCTCCCTTCAGGAGGTATTTTTCTTCTTCGGTACTCTTAGATGTCTAGTCTGGATAGCCCTAAACCTAGTACGCTGGGTAGTTAGCTGAAATTTCTTTTTTGTACAGCTTAGAGGTATCAGTATGTCAGTGCTTCTTTTTCTAAGTCTTGTTCCTATTTTTGAATTGAATTATATTTATTTTCCTAATTTAATTGGCAAGGGTTCGCCCGACGGGTCTAGGGTAGGATGTCGGGTGCCCGCACGGCCTAGCCGGATTTCCGGTCGTGTCAGTTGGTATCAGAGCTCAGTTTAGAGCTTATCCAGACTAAGACAGGGTCTAGTAGAGTCTCGGTGATGGGTACGTAGACGTCCGTACATATCTACGAGAGGCTATGATGGCATTTAGGAAGTTTCACTTTCTTCATTTCTGATAGTGCGTCGGTCTAGGATGCAAAAGTATTTTCGTTAATTCGTTCGTGGTAATTGTGAACCCTCGTACGATAAATTAGCAAATGGAAGGAGTTCAAGACAAAGCAGTCTAGCCTAGAGCTAGCACTAACGAAGCCCCAAGAGGTTTTTGATCGTACTGACGATCTAGTTACGGAGGTCCCAGCTGGACGAGCTCGTGATGGGCAAGGGAGCGGGGCCTTGTGGTTCGCTTGGCTCTCTATGATACTTTTACCAGGATCATGGCGACGCAGATACCGCAGAAAACCTATTATTCGCTAGGTAGCTTATCAGGTTGCTGCAGATGCAGATGTTCGGTCTCAAGGAGCTCCTATGCCAGTTCTTAATATTGCCCCATTAAAATATGTTCCAAATGCAAGATGTGTTGCGCCACCAATTGTTCTGGCTGGTTAGCTAGCCTAGGTAACAGTTCGGTCGGAGTGCCCAAAGAGGATATATTATTTTACGCGGTTGAACATCCCGGTATTCCCAAGCAATGCATCAGATAAACTTCGTGATTCTTTTAAAAAAAATAAAATGATGTCAGCGTATCCTTCAGGCTTTTGATTATATCGAGCGGTATGGTGTTGATTATTCTGCTTTCCAGTTTCAATGGGTCCAACGTTGAATTGATAGACCGCTCTCTTATTAGCTAACTTGGTTCGATTTTTCTTCTAGATTCGTGGAAAAGTTCCTTTCGAGTAGCGAGCGAGATAAAAAGTGTTACCAGTTTGAGTGGATTGGACAGGGTAGCCTGTCGGTTAGCCCGTTGTTGTTTCAGAATATGAGATTGAATTCTATAGAATGGCTGGATATGCATTAAAACTAGTCCATGAGTCTTTCGAGAGATGTAAAGATTTATTGATGACCTTTCTTCTTCCTTGAGATCCCGGATGGCTCGAGAAATTGAGGTTGGGACTTCATTTAATGTCTTTGTTGATATTGCTCAAACGTTCAAGGCATACCATAAGTTAGAGCGGGAAGAGATAGAGTGAGAGAGCGAGAAATCCCGCGGCCCTGGTGGGCACCATACCTCGTTTGAAGGTAAGAGTTCTGATTATTTTGGGAGGTCACCTTCTAGATTATCTCAGCTTGTGTTACGTGATTCTTAAAGTGCGCCAGTAGCTCGTCAAGATCAGAATCAGTCTTTTCTTTATAGCTATCAAAAATCTTTCCAGCTTCCACTTTTCAGCGAAAATGTGGTATCATTGTCGTGAATCTGGCTATTCTTTGAGGATTTTTCCTTACTCCGACAAGTAGGCAGTCGTCTTTTCTCTCGTTATTAGGCATCTGCGCAGTTGCAGGGAATTTCATTTAGATCTCAATCAGCCAGAGAAATGCCACCATCTAGTAGAGGTGTAGAGCGTGGTGGCAGTGGTTCTTCAGAAGGTGATTACTAGGATAGTGGCTCAGCTCAGCTACAGAGGCAGTTCGATGAATTGTCAGTCTAGCAGGATGCTGAGGTATACGATATAGTACACCCATGTATTTCTTCTTCCATTAAATATGAGTAAGATTTGATTCTTTCGATCGATTTGGAAATGGTGTGTCTTATCATGTTTCGATGGTTTCTTTGGATGTCGTTTCTATTAAGAATCGGTTGCGGTAGAGGGGTGAGCTTCTGATATGATTTATTCCTGGCATTTGTGATGATCCTACTAGTTTATCTGGTTTAAATGTGAGAGATTTATGAGTGAGTATCAGTATTGTTTGCTTGGCATCTTGTTGTGCATCATTCTGTTATAATGTCAAGTTAGTCTACCGCTCTTTGGAATTCAGTGTTGGTAGGATGATAGGATTCTTATTCATCACCATCAGAAAATGTCATTGTTTCTTCCGATGTAAAGTTATTAATAAGTAATACTTGATCTACGTGTCTCCTCATGGTTCGAGGCGCTAGTAGAGTCATGTTATTCTATGAGCTTGTCTCGGTTATAAAAGGATTTTCTGGTAAATAAACAGAGTTTCCTTTTTATGGGAAGGTTAAATTGACATAGATTTTGTTCCATAAAGCTCATTTATCTATTTCTTCAATTGCGGCGTAAGTAGTCTAGCTCTGGTAGCCAAATAAATAAGAAGATGAGCTTCCTAAAGATCTAATTATTCCTATCCTCAGTCTATTTCCATCTCTTCTTTGTTCGGCACTGGTGAGCTTAGGCGGTCAGTAGCCTCTTATGATGTTCCCTGTGTGGAGCTAGAGTACGTGTCAAGGTAGCTGGGTAAGCGCATTGTTGTGTTTAGGACAACTAAAGGTAATTAGGGGCATCGTTTGACCTCTGATTTGATCCATCAGGCGGTACTGCTTATGACAAAGATATAGAGTTGTGAACTCGGGAGTTGCAGTCGTTTGGCAACTCGAGAGGGTAATTTGGTAGCTCAGGTCTGAGCCGCATTCTATTTTTGGCTATGTATTCCTTAGTTCGGTAGACTGTGCGAGGATGACTATTTCTATTCAAGTTAGCGGTATGAGTTAATGCTCTAAGTGGAGGAGTCTTCCTCCAATTGATACCGAATCATAATATTAAATCTCTAAGGCGTTGCTGAAGCGTAAGCTAATTCTTAGTTCCATCGACTTGTTCTAGATCGTAAAGTATATCGACGAGGTGATTTGTCGGCAGAATCATGTTAATCCATCCAGAGTTTCGTGTATCTTTGTTTCGAAAATATAGAACACTTCTCTCATGATCGAGAAAAGGGTCAGCTTAGTCCGAATAAGTTGGGCAATGATGTTATCATAGTATCCAGATATGTTTTATTCCAAGAGTTTGGTGTTCGTGTTATCATTCTGATTCTGCAATCATGAGATAATGTCCGTGGAGTAGCTTATGAAGGTCATGCAAGTTCTTTTGTTATATGTGCGGAATTTTCTTTAAACTTAGGCTCGTTCGAGGACGAACGAGAGTTTAAGTGGAGGAGAATGAAACGAACTCGGTCAGTCGTTTCGGAAGTTAGGACTCCGATTGGCATGCTGATAATTTTAAAATATTCGTAATGTCTATTAGGATATGTCTGTAAAATTTGAGATAAATCAGACCTCGTTTGGTAGGCATCTGAAGAAGGTTTCGGTTTTATTATCGATAAATATTAAAAAGAGATTTTCGAGCTCGGTTTTGGAGAATGAGCTCCGATTCGAAATCCAAAAGCGCCATTAGGTTCATATGATTATTTATGACTTTTTCGAACTTTCGAAAGTAAATTTCGATATTGTTCGGCTAGTTTCCGCTAAAATGCCGAAAATTAAATAATTTGACTTTTTCTATTTAAATTCGCATCTTGAGTTTCGGGAATCCGATTTGAGATCCGCCTTCGCGAGTGTCACGACCTTTTTTTCAATCTTAAAAAGAAAAACTAATAGTTTTAAAAAGGTCTGTGACGGTGTTGATAGGTACACGATTATTAAGAGAATCGGAGTCGCCACTTGACAAGTTAAAGGCGTGCCAAGTCACCAAAGTGGTGTACCTAGAATACCTATGACTCGTTTAGTGGTCTGCGTCAGAGTTCCTGGTAAGGATCTCGGTTGACTCGCGGGAAGGTGTTAGGCACCCTTGAGTCCTGTGCCAAGCACAGTTGCTTTTATTGACGCGTTTGACTCTTTGAATTTTTTGTTCGTTGTATTTGCCTTTATTTGTTACGCTTTGATTTATTAAATTCGTTCTATGTGTTTGAATGAAACTCAAATCTGGATATAATCGTGCGGGCACTTCACCCGAACGAAATCTTCCGACTTAAGCCAATTAAATCGCACAGGCACTTCACCCGTTCGAAATCTCTTGACTTAATTGAATTTCACGTGAACAACTAACAATGGATCTTTATTTGTGTTGGGATTTGCTTAATCGTATTTAAATATTAAATAGCAACCATTGGTTTGAAAGTTTGATAACAGGGAAAAGCTGTGATATGGCTATTTATCTAAATAATGTATGTTTTATCCAAGACTTGCTAAACAATAGGTTGTTTTGCAAAAATATTCAGCCCAGAAGCTTGCTAAAAAAAATGATACGTTAAACTTGTGCAGAAACAACCCACTGATGTTATTTCCTTCAGATTTTGGCCAAAAACTTTGCAATTTTATATTTAAAAGTTTACTTTGCACAAATAGGTTTTGTTTTGCATTTTCTATTTCTCAACAGTGGCTGTTTTGACAAAGGAAAAGACGTAGCTACTTCTGCAATTGTGTGCAGCAAAAAAAAAAGCGTGGCTGCTTGTGCAATTTTTGTGCAGCAGCAGAAAAACGTGGCTGCTTCTGCAAAAACGTGGCTACTTCTGCAATTTTTTTTTTGTGCTCAGTTTTCCTTTACGTACAAGTTTCAGTCCATTTTTCCTTCAATTATATCCTATAGTTTGCCTAAATGTCCACTTTTAAAGGTTTGCATTTTTGTAACTAATTTTGGAAGAATAACTATTTTTATAAATCAAACTTGCGAAGCTAATTTAGGGCTTTCTTCATTACACTAGTATATATCTAAGATATTCCATGCATATTCAATTCTTAAAAATAGTCATGCTCCACACAAAGTACTTATCCAATTTACGCTTTCTTACCTATCAATGTTTTCACACTATAAAGGAATTTATCAAAGGAGGGTAAACTAACAATATACATACATAATAAAATGTGTCATGGGTACTTAATCATGTTTGTTGTCATTTCCATTATTCAAATGCTTAAAGAGAATACAAAGTTGTTTGTGTTTACCTATTAGCAAAAACCTCAACAAAGCCAAAGGAGGACTCCACAAGCTTAAAATGAGACACGAACGCAGCAAAATCAGCACCCGAACAGCCCCCTAAAACAACCTCTTAACACTCCTATTTAACCCTTAAGCTTCAAGATTTATACCCCAAAAGACCCTTAGTATAAAGGCTTTTGGTTCTAAATCTTTTCTTCAAAAGAACTAATTTTTCCTCAAGTGTTTTACTCCCTTTTTCTCTAAATTTCAGCAAGGTGGTTGTTCCTTTTTAGAATGAAGAAGTGTATATTTTTTTTTTTGGATCCCCCTTTAATGAGAGTGAAGACTTTCTATTTATGTTGAAATTTCAAACACCAAGGGGGTGGGGTGGCCACTTGTGAAAAGCACTTAAGTATAGGTCAATTCCAATCTTTTCAGCCCCCATTGGGAAGAGTTCCCAGCCACCCTATACATCTACTAAAGTTGAACAAAGTTGTCCTATTGAAAAGACAACCTCATGGGCTTGGACTATTGACTTTTAGGCCTATTGGGCCGACAACAAAACATGAAACTAATTTTAAACAAAAAATACATATATGAAATTTACTAAAATCAGGCCAAAACACTAAAAATTAAAACAAGTTAAATGGGCCAAATCAAATCCCAGTGACTTAGGCTCCAAAACATGCTTGAAAATATTGAAGCAAGGCAATTAAGATACTTCACATTAAGCTAGGAACGAGCAAAACATATGAACATAAGACACTTAATCCTATCCCTAGGCTAAACATATGGATCGAACAAATAGGACTATGGAAAGGAGGTGAAAATTTACATGTTGGTTAAACGAACGTCGCCACCAAGGCATAGCTTGTTGCCATCATGAAACAATTAGAGACAATCACCCCAAAACATGCTTTATCATTAAATCACCAATGTATGAAAGCCAAACAGCCCTATCCCCATCATCTTCATCACAAAATTCATTAGCATAGCAGCCCCAAAGACCACAACAACGGAGGAGCCAAAATTCACCAGAGTTGAGTGTTACCCGAAATTAAAAATGCAGATCTGCACCAAACGGTGAGGATTTTGGGAAAAATAATACCAGAAATGGATAGAGGGGCTCGATAGCTTTCCGAAATGGTATGGTTTGTATTTTTCCGACCACCGTAAGGCGGTGGTCCGGTGGCGGAAAGGTGCTGGCAGAGAGGGGTGGCGGGATTTTCTGATGGTGAGAAGAAAAATGGCTAGGGTTTGGCCAAGCCAAAGGCTTAGGTGGTGTGAGTGATGAAAAATGAGGAAAGAGAGCTTATATATCTAGGGCTTTGGGTGGGCTTTGGTTTATTGGACCGGGTTTGGGATTGGGCTACATATATTTCTACCAATGGCCATTAAAGACTCTAAACTTCTTTTTTTTTTCTTAAACATACATAATTTACTACAATTAAAACCACATAAATTTACAATACTATCACATAACAAGTATTTTTTGGCAATTTTCATATTTTCTATCCTAATCAATGACAATTTTAGTTTAAAATAAAGACTAAAATTTAGGAAAATTTTGGCAAAAATAACCTAAGAATCTAACACGGCTATTTTGAGCAATTTTAATTTATTTTCGTGCCAAAATTAGGTGATTACAGCTGCCCCTCTTTGTTCGGGAGCACGAAGAGTTTTCGGACAAAGAAGTAATCGACAACTAATTTTGGCTTTTCGGTTCTAGCCGAGAGCATGCTTTTCAAAATGGTGACCATACCTTGGATTTCTAACCGGGAACAAGGTTACCTACATATCCCTGGACTAAGGAATCAGGTCAGTGTAGTTCCTCACGTGCGGTAGCTGGGACTACCGCATTCAAACAAGACGCTAGCTTCTTCTAGACTCACTAAGAACAACACTAGACACTATAGACTACTAAGATGACACTAGACACTCTAGACTACTACGACAAACTACAGACTCTTCTAGACACACTTGGGGCTAATACTAGACACTCTTAGGCACACAAGGGCTGTCATTGCTGGTCACTGGTTGCTTGCTGATTGGTGGTCATTGCTTTACAGAGAAAATGAAAGTACAATATTGAAAATGTAAAGTTACAATTCCTATTCTAAGTCTTCATGCTTCCCGAGATGAGCTTCTTGGTTCTTACTCCCCTCACTTGTTGAAAATAAAGCCACCGCTCTTGGTTCAAGTGGGTCTTGCTTTTGTAGAAAAGATAAACCCTCGATCTTGGTTTAGGTGGGTCTTCTCTCTTTACAGAATGGATTCCCTTGTTCTTCAGGTGGGCGCCTGGACTTCTTCAAATGTATTCCCTCGTTCATCAGGTGGGCGCCTGGACTTCTTCAAATGTATTCCCTCGTTCTTCAGGTGGGCGCCTGGACTTCTTCAAATCTATTCCCTCATTCTTCAGGTGGGCTCATAGACTTCTTCAAATGTATTCCCTCGTTCTTCAGGTGGGCGCCTGAACTTCTTCAAATCTATTCCCTCATTCTTCAGGTGGGCTCCTAGACTTCTTCAAATGTATTCCCTCGTTCTTCAGGTGGGTGCCTCGACTTTCTCTAAACTACTCCCTCATTCTCCAGGTGGGTGCCTCGACTTTCTCTAAACTACTCCCTCATTCTCCAGGTGGGTTCCCTGACTTCTTTAACTTACTCCCTCATTCTTCATTCTTTTGCTTTCTTGTATTTCAAATGGCCTTCAACACAGAACATCATGCGGCCCAAATGTTCCAACTAGTTATCAATCAAACTTTGTTAGGAACGGTATATTTTCCCTGATAGTCTCTTCTGAGGTGCAAACCTTGGCATGTCACTCCAGATGCCAAACTACCTCATAGGCATTCCATTATCCAGGCAGGTCCTGACTATGCTCTGCTACAACTACAAAACAGGTGAACAATTTTGCGAAACTTTCTTTTGCTCGTTTCAATGTTATTGTGAATGAAAGGCAGAAGTGGAAGAAATTTTGGATAAAGGACTCCGAATGAGAGATGCCCTTTAGGGAAGTAAAAGGACTTATCTGGAGGTGAAAGCGATGACCTCAATAACATGACGTGCATCTTGTCCTCGAACCCTGATCCATTCACAACAGTTGTCCTCGACTCTTTCCTCAATAGAAACATTCAAAGCAATACTCGTCAAGTCCCACTTGATGACAGTTACCAAAGCCCTCATTCGGTTAGCGGCGCCCCTTTTAGGGTTTTCACCGACTAACCTCTCTCTTTGTTCTTTTGCCTAACTGTTTGTCATGTGGCGCCCTTTCAGGTTTTCCCCAACAAGACTTTATTTTTTTTTCTTTTTTTTTTCTTTCTCCCGTGGACCTCTTTAGTTCCACCCATTGATGATGATTTTTGAGCTAACTCTTGCTCGATTGACATTCTCACGATTGGCCAAAATGGTCTATTGGACATTTATCTGAGTTTGGAAGCAATCTTTGGCCTGTAATTTAGGGTGCCTTGAGCATCTTCCCCCCTTTCAAGAATGAAGGAATGGTACAACAAAATAGAAGTTTGTTTTTATTTTATTTTATTGATAAAATAAAAATAAAATAAAAATAAACTTCTGCCCCAGTTTAGCAGAAACCGCGGATTTTGGATTTTCTTTGACTTTGGCTGCAAACTTAGAGGCAAGCTTTGCGTCGATGTGAGATAGAGAAAAGGATGAAATATCCCCTGATATGAAACTAGGGAACTTTAAAACTTCCTCAGATAGGATACTAGGGAACTTTTAGAACTTTCTTTGATATGACCGCACCTGAATGGTTGCCTACGTATCCTTTTGAGAGGAATCAGGTCAGACGTAGCTCTAGCAACTTAAAGCCAACTTTGTTTTGGATCTTTCTTTCTTCATTTCATCGCAATTACAAAGATTCCCAATAAGGGTTTACAAAAACAATACAAAGCCAAAGGCTAACAAGAGGGGTACAATATCTAGGTAAGGGAAACCAAGACTTTCGTTAGTCCACCCAAGAACATCAAATGAAGTACCTCTTCACTGCATCAGCATTAACAATCATTTCAGCCATCGTGCCCTCGATGTCTGTCAGGAATAGAGCACCATTGGGCAACACCTTCTTCACCACATACGGTCCTTGCAAATTTGGGGCAAACATGCCTTTTGGTTCTTCCTGATGTGGAAAGATGCGCTTCAAGACTAACTGACCTTCGATGAACTTGCGTTGGCGCACTTTCTTGTTGTATGCTTTGGCCATTCTCTTCTGATATAGTTTACCATAACATACTGCATTTAGCCTCTTTTCGTCAATCAAAGCCAATTGTTCCAAGCGGGATTTGACCCATTCAGTATCCTCGATCTCAGCTTCAACAATGATCTCAAGGATGGTATTTCGACTTCTGTCGGAATGACTGCTTCAGTCCCATACACCAATTCATATGGAGTTGTGCCTATTGAGGTACACACAGTTGTGCGATAATCCAGAAGAGCGAAGGGCAACTTCTTATGCCAATCTCGGGATCCTTCCATCATTTTTCGAAGAATCTTCTTCATGTTCTTATTTGCTGCTTCGACCGCGCCATTTGCTTTTGGCCGGTATGGTGTGGAATTTTTGTGTACAATTTTAAACCTTTCACATACCTCCCTCATCAGATGACTGTTCAGATTAGCCCCATTGTCAGTGATGATGGTATTGGGAATACCAAATCGGCAAATGATGTTTGAGTGAACAAAGTCGACCACAGCTTTCTTGGTCACTGACTTGAATGTCGATGCTTCCACCCACTTGGTAAAATAATCAATGGCGACCAAGATGAATCTATGCCCGTTCGACGCCTTTGGTTCTATTGGGCCAATAACATCCATTCCTTATGCAGCGAAAGGCCAAGGAGCGGACATTGTGTGGAGCTCTAAGGGAGGTGAATGTATCAGATCGACGTGCACTTGACATTGGTGGCATTTCCGCACAAACCCTATGCAATCTCGCTCCATGGTGAGCCAGAAATAACCTGCTCTTAAGATCTTCTTGGCCAGCACATAGCCATTCATGTGTGGCCCACAGATTCCAGAATGCACCTCGTTGAGAATTCTTGAGGCTTCTTGTGCGTCCACACATCTCAGCAGTCCCAAATCTGGGGTTCTCTTGTACAGTACCCCTCCGCTCAGAAAGAAACCATTTGCAAGACGACGGAGGGTTCTTTTCTGATTGCTCTCAGCTAATGCCGGGTACTCTCTATTCTTGATGTATTTTTTGATGTCCAGATACCATGGCTCACCATCAAATTCTTCTTCAACCATGTTGCAACAAGAATGTTGATCCCTAACTTGAATCTCGAGAGGATCAATATGAGTTTGGTCAGGATGACTAAGCATGGATGCTAATGTAGCCAAAGCGTCAGCCAACTCATTGTGCATTCTTGGGATGTGCCTAAATTCAATAGAATCAAATCTTTAGCAAAGATCTTCCAGATACTGCTTATACATGATGAGTTTTACATCTCGAGTTTCCCATTCACCCTTGATTTGCTGTACTAGCAGGTCAGAATCTCCGAGCACTAGTAGTTCTTTGATGTCCATGTCTATCGCCATGCGTAGACCCATGATGCAAGCTTCGTATTCTGCAGTGTTATTGGTACACCAGAAACGAAGTTGTGCTGCTGCCGGATAATAATGACCTGTTGGAGATATGAGAATAGCCCCGATACCATCACCTCTGGAGTTGGAGGCCCCATCAAAATAGAGCTTCCAATAATGATCATCTTCTGAAGTCAACTCCTCAATTGTGCCAACCTCTTCATCAGGAAAGTATGTCTTGAGAGGTTCATACTCATCATCCACTGGATTCTCGGCCAAATAGTCGGCCAAAGCCTGGGCTTTCATTGCAGTACGGGTGACATAGACTATGTCAAACTCTGTGAGTAACATTTGCCACTTGGTGAGCCTTCCCGTTGGCATTGGCTTCTGGAAGATATACTTCAGTGGGTCCATCCGGGATATGAGGTAAGTAGTGTATGACAACAAATAATGCCTCAGCTTTTGTGCTACCCAAGTGAGGGCGCAACACGTTCTTTCCAACAAAGTGTACTTGACCTCATAATCCGTGAACTTTTTGCTCATGTAGTAGATGGCCTGCTCTTTCTTGCCTGTGGAATCGTGCTGACCTAGTACACATCCAAATGAATTATCCATCACCGACAAATAGAGGAACAAAGGTCGGCCTGGCTCCGGTGGGACCAACACAGGTAGATTTGACAAGTATTGCTTGATTTGGTCAAAAGCCGCTTGGCATTCCTCGGTCCACTTGACTGCAACATCTTTCTTTAGCAGCTTGAAGATTGGTTCACAAGTTGTAGTGAGTTGAGCGATGAACCTACTGATGTAGTTCAATCTTCCGAGGAAACTCATGACTTCTTTCTTGTTCTTTTGCGGAGGCAACTCTTGTATAGCTTTGATCTTTGCAGGGTCTAACTCAATGCCCGGTGTGCTGACAATGAAACCCAACAACTTTCCAGCTGGAACGCCGAATGCACATTTAGCCGGATTCAACTTCAAATTGTATCTTCTAAGCCTTTCAAAGAATTTCCTGTGGTCTTTAACATGATCCTCTGCTGTTCTTGATTTGATTATCACATCATCCACATATACCTCAATTTCTTTGTGTATCAATCGTGAAAGACGGTTGTCATGGCTCTCATGTACGTTGCCCCAGCATTCTTCAAACCGAACGACATGACCCTATAACAAAAGGTTCCCCAAGGCGTGGTGAATGCCGTCTTTTCTGCATCATCTTCGTCCATCAGGATTTGGTGATATCCGGCATAGCAATCCACAAAAGATTGGATCTCATGTTTAGCACAATTGTCTATGAGAATGTGAATATTAGGCAAAGGAAAATTATCCTTGGGACTGGCCTTGTTCAAATCTCGATAGTCAACACAAATTCTTGTCTTCCCATCTTTCTTCGGCACCGGCACAACATTAGCCAACCAAGTGGAATACTGAAGAGATTGTATCACCTTCGCAGATAGCTGCTTCATGATTTCCTCATGGATTTTCTTGCTCATATCTGTCTTGAATTTTCTCCGCAGTTGTTTGACTGGAGGAAAACCAGGATTGATCGGTAACTTGTGAACCACCAAATCTGTGCTCAAACCGGGCATGTCATCATATGACCAAGCAAACACGTCTCTATAGTCAAACAAAACTTGGACTATGTCATTTTTCACTTTCGGTAGAGCGTGCATGCTATCTTGGTTTCCCTAACATCATCGGGACCTCCCAAATTTATATTTTCTGTGTCATCTAGATTGGGCTTAGGCTTATTTTCAAATTGTTCTAACTCTCCATTTATTTCACTCTCGGCCCCCTCTTCATCATATCCTTCCTCAAAACCTCCTTCATTATTACTCCCTTCCATGTCATCTACTTCCTCAATTGTCACTTTATAATCATCCCACCCCCCATCATGCACTTCCTCAATTTTTGGTTGATTCATTGAGACTGAGTTAAACTGTGTGTTTAGATCAGGGCGTGATTTCAGCATGCATGTCATGTTATTAAGGCCATCAGAAACATAGCTACAGAAAGAAATAAGAAATAAAAATTAGGAAAATAAAGAGACAGGATATAGAGACAAGAAACTGGTCTTGCTTTTCATTGAATTTGAAAGACAAAAGGGTTTGACATCATAACGAGCAAAATAAATATACTTGGATTACAACCCTTAGAATAACCAAGTATACAGAAAGGATAACAAAACTTGCTACCAATAGCCCCTCCTAGTAGGGAGAGGCATGGATTCCCAGTTGTTCAGCTTCACATCAGGGCCAATGTCCTGGATTTGTGCATTGCTAGGTCCTTCGCCAGTTTGCACCATGTTGATGCCAAAGACGTGCCTCAGGTCTGACAGCAACTTCTTCTGTTCTTCAGTCTCCTCAGCATTTTTGGAAATAGACTTGCCTCCGTTGGACCTCGTGAAAGATTGAGCGAGGCAAGGGACAGGCTTCTCTAGAGACCATTCTTGTTTCTTCATCTTCCTATCTCTTGCTCTGTCTGCAGCTGTAGGCTTGTATCCCAGACCCCAGGTACCTCGAATGCCAAGTGGACTAATTGGATGTGACATTCCTTGTAGTGATGCTCCGAGACCTTTCCCGGGCTGGAAACCATGCTTCCACATTTCCGTAGCCATCATGACTGCTGCTTCTGACAATCTTGCTTGGGGTAAAGGCTTGCCTTCGAGAGCCTCCTCCACATGGACTGCTTCAAAGGCTTGGTACATCAGAGTTGGGCTATCATTGGTGACCTCGATAACTGGAATGTACGGGTCTTTATAGATTGACAAATCTCCATCTCCGTGTACCATGATCATCTCACGATCCCATTCAAACTTGAAAGTCTGGTGTAAAGTCGATGGTACTGCGCCCGCCATGTGAATCCAGGGCCTTCCATATAGTAAATTGTAAGACGAATCCATATCGAGGACTTGGAAATTAATAGCAAAGTCCACAGGCCCAATTGTCAACGTCAGCTCGATCTCACCAATTGACTGCCTTTTTTCTCCATCAAAAGCGCGGATACTCATAGTGTTGGTTCGAACTCTGTCCACGTTGATTTTCAATCTTTTCAAGGTAGATAATGGACAGATGTTCAGACCAGACCCACCGTCAACCAGCACTCTTGTGACGTAAGAGTTGTCACACTTAACAGTTAGATGTAGAGCTTTGTTGTGGCCTGTGCCTTCCATAGGCAATTCTTCATCAGTGAAAGTGATTCTGTTTACTTCAAAGAAACGACCAGCAACTGCCTCCAAATTTCCAACAGTCATTTTTTCAGATACATGAGCTTCATTCAAGATTTTCAATAGAGCATGACGGTGCGCATCAGAATGCATCAGCAGGGACAACAAAGAAATTTGAGCAGGGGTCCTCCTCAGCTGCTCCACAATAGAGTAATCTTGCATTTTCATCTTCTTTAGAAACTCTTCTACCTCTTTCTCAGTGACAGGTTCCTTGATGGGACCCTGATTTTCCCTGGCTTGCTTTGCTTCTCTTAACTCTTCCGGGGTAAAGCACCGCCCAGAGCGAGTTAGACCGCCCACTTGTGTTGTTTCTGCTACAACTGCCTTTCCCATGTACGTTACCACTGCCTTGGCATAGTTCCACGGGACAGCCTTGCTATCTGTCACATGGAACTGGGATGCCCTCTTTATAACAATGGGCTCACGCATTTTGTTCAAATCATCTTTCCGAGGTGCATCTTTTATAATCAACTTCGGCTTGGTAGCAGAATCGGCTTCTCCTTCCTTTTTGATGGCCCTTGAGATCACCAACTTTGGTTTCTCAGTCACCCCTTCCCCTTTCTCAACAGCTCGTTTCAATGTTAACACGGGCTTATCCAACTGGACAGATGGCTTTGTTCCTCCGGACACCACAACAGGACTAGTCTTTGAAGTGATATGCATCTTTTCCACCTCAATTGTTATTACATCGACTGACACTATTGGCCTTGCAGATTCACTTTCAAATCCCCCTTCGCATGTACATACCATGTGTACATCATGGACTGACAGAGGATTGCTTTTAATGTTCGGCATTTCTGCATCTTCAATCACGATTTGGTTGTTGTCAATCATATCTTGCACCACTCTCTTGAGATAATAGCAATCTTCTGTATCATGCCCTGGTGCGCCCGAGTGGTAATCACAATGCCGAGACTGGTCCACTTTCCCAGTAGGATTCATGTTTCCTTGAATTGGCTTTATCATGTTCAAGGCTCGCAATTTCTCAAAGATACTGGTGTAAGATTCCCCAATTGGTGTGAATTCCCTCCCTTTCTCTTCTCGAGCCTTCTTGATTTCCGCCCTTGGACGAAAGCTGGCAGGACCTTTTGGTCGGTAGGTAGGGTTAGGCGGAGCCTGATAATGATTATGTGGAGCTTGGTGAATGGGATATGTAGGCTGTGGGGCTGGCGCGCGCCACTGCGGATAAGATGTTGGGGCATATGGCTGCGCAGCGTGTACAGAGTATTGGGGTTGAGGTATGGAGTATTGTACATTTTGTGGTGGGTAATAGTGTTGCAAATGGGGTGTTTGTGGAGCTTGGTATGAATTAGGATGACTGTATCGCTCCTCGTTCCACCTTCGCGAACCCGACCCTACCATGGCCACATCTTCTTTCTTTTTCTTAGCAAACCCTGTTGCCCCTGTTTGCACAGCCTGTGTGGTTGCTTTCAGTGCGGTCTGGCTCACAATCTTACCAGCTTTGACTCCCCTCTCAATCATTTCTCCCATCTTGACGACTTCACTAAACGGTTTCCCAAAGGCGGCGATCAATGCACCATAGAACGCCTCATCCTGCGCCTCGATGAACAAACGGACCATGTCGTCGTCCGGGATTGCGGGGCTCACTCGAGCGGCCTGCTCGCGCCATCTGAGGGCGTACTCCCTAAAGCTTTCGCTTGGCTTCTTTTGTATCGCATCCAAAGAGGATCGATCCGGAAAAACCTTAATATGGTACTTGTACTGGTCGTAGAATGCCTGTGCCATGTCATCAAATGCCAACCACTTAGTTACATCCTACCTCATGAACCATTCGGCAGCTGCACTCCCCAAGCTTTCGGAAAAGTAGGCTATCAACAACTTGTCTTTCTTGACCCCTCTCATTTTGTTGCAGTAGGTCTTCATATGAACTCTCGGATCTCCTTGCCCGGTGTATAGATCGAACTTTGGCACTATGAACCCTTCTGGCAATTGCAACTCGGGGTAGGAGCAAAGATCCTTAAAAGAAATGTTGGTATGATCTCAATAGCCCTGAATGATCCTTACTGCTTGTTCTAGGCCCTTCACCTTTCTCAGAACCTCGCTCTCATCGAGCTTTCCTGATCGATCAACTTCAACTTGAGACTCGCGATGGAACCCCTGATCATATGAGTCACTGTGTGGGAAATTGGGTTCATGGTGCTGATCATAATGATGATCCCCAGCTTGGAGATGTGGTTCGCTGTTGGACCTGGCCATAGCAGGCCTAGCTGGGCCCCAAAAAATTAGAACCTGTGGGAGAGGTGGGCCATACTGCCCCTGTGGCGGAGGTGGACCATATTGTCCCTGTGGTAGGGCTGGACCATACTGCCCCTGTGGTGGATGTTGTCCATACTGCCCTTGAGGTGGAGGTGGTGGGGGTGGCGCATGAGGGCGCACTTCAGCTTCTTTCGTTGGACCATGACTAGTACCAAAATCAGGGGGATAGATCGGATCCTCGACCGCCGTAGATGTGCCTGGTGCTCGCTGGCTAACTGTTGGCATAAGCCCATCTAGGAGGTTTGGCATGGGAGGAGGTGCCGGTCCCGTAGTTATCGCATGATGCATGTCTACCAAGAATTGCTTCAGAGTCAGGGCCTCTTCTGTCGTCCTATCATTTTCTTCGGAACCGGCATCGGATTTGGCTCCTTCAGTGGCCATGTTACCAAATGGAATTTCAAGTCCCTTTGAGTTAGTTGTGTGAGAGTGGGGTAATGCCAGAGCGCTGCACCAAATCACTGGTAATCTATTGTTGTCATGCAAACAGAACAGGTTAGGAAACACGATATTTATGAGCCAAGAGTGCCTACAAGCCTAAAGTCGTCATGCATCATCCCGAATCAAGACAAAGCGGGTCCTCTCTTTTCTTTTCTTTTTTTTTCCTTTTTCCTCTCTTTCTTTCGCTCTTTTTATCTTTTTTTTTTCATATCATATCATATATCTTTCAAATGTAAGAGGGGTCCAAAATCAGATTGAAAAAGAAAGAAAAAATGCATTTAAGATAATAAAGAGACACAATTTTGGATTTTCTGATTTCCTTTTCATAAATGCCGAAACAGTACAATATAAAAAGCCCGCCGACAACATGGGGCAGTAGTAGTACTCCTACAAATTAAAATAAACAAACTAGACCGACTGTTCAAAATAGAAATACCATTTCATAATAAAAGCTACAATCTGTCCAAGATGCTAAATGAATGACAAAAGGCAATGAGCTGCATCATCTCGGACTGGCATATATCTGCTAAGGTGATCCGGGCCCTGCCTCAGCTGGCTCCTCTGGATCTGACTCAAATGGCTCGTCGAGATCTTCCTCTGGTGGCTCCTCGGGATCTGCTGGTGGGCCTTCTACCAAGGTGCGGCGCAATCCAGCCAAATTTTCTGCAACTCTGGTGACGAAGGGAAGCACATGTGGAAGTAGGTCCTCCGCGGGAAACCTCCTATAGTCACTGATAGCCTGTGCAACATATACAGCAGAGTCATAAACCTGCCGATAAACTACACTGATAGTCTGTCCTGCAGCCTGTATATCCTGAAGTCGGCTCTGTGTTAGCTCCCTGAGCTGCTCTCCCTGCTCCAGTGCCCTGTCGAGTCGAGATCGAGCATCCATGGCATCCCGACGATGATAATCCTCCCTTCTCCTGCTCTCCGCCAAAGCTGTCCTGTCGGCATCCCGCTATGTCAATGCCTCAGAGTGCATAACACGGAGTCGTCTAACTGTGTCTAGGTACTGATGCGTGAGACCCTCACTCTCAACCAAAGCAGCTCGAGCGGCATCCCTCTCAGAACGAAGACGGTAGACCAGACCCGCATATCTCTCCTCAGTCTCTACCCTATGCATCTCTATCTTCATGTCAATCCTGAGTGCCTCATCATACGGTCCCTTAACCGTTTTCGCTGGCATAGCTACCAAAGCAGGCTGTCGGCTGAACCAGAAAACTAACTCGGGAGTGGCCTCGCCTCTTAATCGGTCTATAACCTGTGTGCTGGGGGTCAAAGGTCTCATATTATCCCAACTGGAGAACCACTGAGTGTGCCTGGGAAACTCACCCTGGGTACACCCTGAACGTGCCCAAGCTGTCGGAGCACCTGCGTAGGGCAATAAGGCTCGGCTCCCTTATGACCCATCAATACTAGAAAAGGACGATCTATACTACCATATATTCCCTCTTTCGAGAGGTACCAACTAACCTGCCACCGGATATTCTCCAAAGTGAGCTCGCTCAGGTACTGTGCCCACCCATCAAAGCTCTCAGGTAGATCAAGATGTCAAGCACGATAATAATGGGTGTTCAAATGGCACTTAGGCGCATCGGGTAGTGGAGTAGGGTCAGAACGGCCAAACAAATGCTCAACGAACCATACTTGCAACAACAAGTTGCAACCTTCGAAAAATCGGGCCTATTTCTCTTTGCATCGAGTCAAAGCACGATAAATACTGCCCAAGATCATCGGCACAATAGTAGAATCTCGAAGTCCCCCAAATAGAGCTCTCACGGTCCAAGAGGTATGGATAGAGATCTGTCCATTCTCCATCGGGAAGACTATAAGACCAAGGAAAGCGAAAATGAAAGCTCTTTCTCTAAGGTTATTCCATTGATCATGGCTCAACATAGTGATGAATTCCGACCGATGCTCTGTGTAACCATCTCCCGCCCATAAAGAGCATAAAGATACTCCAGACTGACCCAACCTGAGGCCAAACTCACTAACTGTGTATCAGAGCGCGGACTCATGTCCCGTAGGAACTCCTCGACCCTCACAAAGCGAGGTGCTATGCACTTCTTTGTCCTAAACACTGCATTAGTCAAACCCGAGATCTATTCTAAAGTAGGAGTCATCTCAACATCACCAAACACAAAGGTATCTTGACTCGGTTCCCAATACCGAATCAAAGCATTTACTAGTTCCCGGCGTGGGGCAAACTTAGGGTTAAGAAAATGTGTCATTTCCCCAATTCTCGCATTCACAACCCCGTTCTGCTTTTCGCTCAAGTGGTACCACCAATCCCTCAACAATGGAGGACATTTATCGACCATCTTAATAGGCGGCGGAGTAGATCCCTCAGGAAACATCCTTTTTCCTACTCTAGATGATGATGCAGCCATGATACCTATTTTTATGAAGGATTAGGACCGAGAAAACTTTGGACAAAATTTGTAAAACAACATTAAAACGGACAAGCCGACTCTTACATGATTGACTAGGCTAGACAAATAGAAACAAAATTTGTCAATGTTTTTACAAAACAAGACGACTCTATTTTGATTTTATTTTTTGATTTTCTAATTTTTGAACAAAATTTGACATGACAACGACACAAAAATTTGACTATTGGCATTAAAACGGACAAGCCGACTCAAATAAAATATTTACATGATTCGACTAGCCTAGACAGATAGAAACAAAACTTTTCAATGTTTTACAAAACAAGACGATTCTATTTTGATTTTTGATTTTCTAATGACAACGCCACCAAAATTTGACTATTGACGTTGTTTTTCTCTTTTATTTTCACAAAATTGGCCATTATAACGGCGTGAAATCGGCTTTAAAATCTTTGCCAACAACGGGAAAAGGACAATTGACACGCTAATATTTTGAAAATCTGAAATTGCCCCTCTTAACAAAGTGTCTCTTCTCTCTCTCCTTTTTTTTTCTCTTTTTTTTTTCTTTTTCATCATTTTTCAAAACTAACCCGCTTTCCCTCGATAAAAGCATAACGGCCTCCCTAGATGCAACACAGAAGATGCCACTATTGTCTTTCTGGAGCATGGGCCCCATCTAGACTCTAAAAGGTCGGCCTAGACAAGTGCGTTACCGGTGTACCACACCTCACTAAGTCTAATGACATGCAAATAAATCGGCCTAAATAAAAGCACCGGTTCAACTCTAGGTGACTCAATGGGTTCATGTTCTATAGTTTCTGGCAATTTGGAAGTGCCTCGGGAGTACCGATCGACAACGTCTAACGGCCTAACCCAACACACCTCCTCCTAAAAAGAGTTAACTTTTTGTGTCCTGAGACACGACAGAAATTCCAGACGCCGAAGCGAGACTGGCGTGCATGTGTCCAGTGTTCCAGAAGACTCAGAGGTGTACGAGAGAAGACAGTTGTTTATATACAGTTCAAACATATCAAAGCAGTAACATTCAAGGCAGCATGTACAAACAATATTTAAAAGCCGAAAGCGACAAAGTATAAAGCCTGAGATTCTCAGTTTTCACTTTTTTCCCCAGCGGAGTCGCAAGCTATCACGACCCTTTTTTTTCAATCTTAAAAAGAAAAACTAATAGTTTTAAAAAGGTCTGTGACGGTGTTGATAGGTACACGATTATTAAGAGAATCAGAGTCGCCACTTGACAAGTTAAAGGCGTGCCAAGTCACCAAAATAGTGTACCTAGAATACCTATGACTCGTTTAGTGTTCTGCGTCAGAGTTCCGGGTAAGGATCTCGGTTGACTCGCGGGAAGGTGTTAGGCACACTCGAGTCCTGTGCCAAGCACAGTTGCTTTTATTGACGCGTTTGACTCTTTGAATTTTTTGTTCGTTGTATTTGCCTTTATTTGTTACGCTTTGATTTATTAAATTTGTTCTATGTGTTTGAATGAAACTCAAATCTTGATATAATCGTGCGGGCTTTTCACCCGAACGAAATCTTCCGACCTAAGCCAATTAAATCGCGCAGGCACTTCACCCGTTCGAAATCTCTTGACTTAATTGAATTTCACGTGAACAACTAACTAATGGATCTGTATTTGTGTTGGGATTTGCTTAATCGTATTTAAATATTAAATAGCAACCATTGGTTTGAAATTTTGATAACAGGGAAAAGCTGTGATATGGCTATTTATCTAAATAATGTATGTTTTATCCAAGACTTGCTAAACAATAGGCTGTTTTGCAAAACTATTCAGCCCAGAAGCTTGCTAAAAAAATGATACGTTAAACTTGTGCAGAAACAACCCACTGATGTTAGTTCCTTCAGATTTTGGCCAAAAATTTGCAATTTTATATTAAAAGTTTACTTTGCATAAATAGGTTTTGTTTTGCATTTTCTATTTCTCAATAGTGGCTGTTTTGACAAAGGAAAAGACGTAGTTACTTCTGCAATTGTGTGCAGCAAAAAAAAAGCGTGGCCGCTTCTGCAATTTTTGTGCAGCAGCAGAAAAACGTGGCTGCTTCTGCAAAAACGTGGCTACTTCTGCAATTTTTGTTTTTTGTGCTCAGTTTTCCTTTACGTACAAGTTTCAGTCCATTTTTCCTTCAATTATAACCTATAGTTTGCCTAAATGTCCACTTTTAAAGGTTTGTATTTTTGTAACTAATTTTGAAAGAATAACCATTTTTATAAATTAAACTTGCGAGGCTAATTTAGGGCTTTCTTCATTACACTAGTATATATCTAAGATATTCCATGCATATTCAATTCTTAAAAATAGTCATGCTCCACATAAAGTACTTATCCAATTTAAGCTTTCTTACCTATCAATATTTTCACACTAAAAGAAATTTATCAAAGGAGGGTAAACTAACAATATACATACATAATAAAATGTGTCATGGGTACTTAATCATATTGGTTGTCATTTCCATTATTCAAATGCTTAAAGAGAATACAAAGTTATTTGTGTTTACCTATTAGCAAAAACCTCAACAAAGCCAAAGGAGGACTCCACAAGCTTAAAATGAGACACGAACGCAGCAAAATCAGCACCCGAATAGCCCCCTAAAATAGCCTCTTAACACTCCTATTTAACCCTTAAGCTTCAAGATTTATACCCCAAAAGACCCTTAGTATAAAGGCTTTTAGTTCTGAATCTTTTCTTCAAAAGAACTAATTTTTCCTCAAGTGTTTTACTCCCTTTTTCTCTAAATTTCAGCAAGGTGGTTTTTCCTTTTTAGAATGAAGAAGTGTATATTTTTTTTTTTGGATCCCCCTTTAATGAGAGTGAAGACTTTCTATTTATGCTGAAATTTCAAACACCAAGGGGGTGGGGTGGCCACTTGTGAAAAGCACTTGGGTATATGTCAATTCCAATCTTTTCAGCCCCCATTGGGAAGAGTTCCCAGCCACCCTATACATCTACTAAAGTTGAACAAAGTTGTCCTATTGAAAAGACAGCCTCATGGGCTTGGACTATTGACTTTTGGGCCGACAACAAAACATGAAACTAATTTTAAACAAAAAATACAAATCTGAAATTTACTAAAATCAGCCCAAAACACTAAAAATTAAAACAACTTAAATGGGCCAAATCAAATCCCAGTGACTTAGGCTCCAAAACATGCTTGAAAATATTGAAGCAAGGCAATTAAGATACTTCACATTAAGCTAGAAACGAGCCAAACATATGAACATAAGAAACTTAATCCTATCCCTAGGCTAAACATATGGATCGAACAAATAGGACTATGGAAAGGAGGTGAAAATTTACATGTTGGTCAAACGAACGTCGCCACCAAGGCATAGCTTGTTGCCATCATGAAACAATTAGAGACAATCACCCCAAAACATGCTTTATCATTAAATCACCAATGTATGAAAGCCAAACAGCCCTATACCCATCATCTTCATCACAAAATTCATTAGCATAGCAGCCCCAAAGACCACAACAACGGAGGAGCCAAAATTCACCGGAGTTGAGTGTTACCCGAAATTAAAAATGCAGCTCTGCACCAAACGGTGAGGATTTTGGAAAACTAATACCAGAAATGGATAGAGGGGCTCGATAGCTTTCCGAAATGGTATGGTTTGTATTTTTCCGATCACCGGAAGGCGGTGGTCCGGTGGCGGAAAGGTGGTGGAAGAGAGGGGTGGCGGGATTTTCTGATGGTGAGAAGAAAAATGGCTAGGGTTTGGCCAAGCCAAAGGCTTAGGTGGTGTGAGTGATGAAAAATGAGGAAAGAGAGCTTATATATCTAGGGCTTTGGGTGGACTTTGGTTTATTGGACCGGATTTGGGATTGGGCTACATATATTTCTACCAATGGCCAATAAAGACTCTAAACTTCTTCTTTTTTTAAAAACATACATAATTTACTACAATTAAAACCACATAAATTTACAATACTATCACATAACAAGTATTTTTTGGCAATTTTCATATTTTCTATCCTAATCAATTACAATTTTAGTTTAAAATAAAGGCTAAAATTTAGGAAAATAGGGTATCGGGTTCCTACCCGGATTATCCTAAGACGTAAGGAATGAAGCCTTTAGCCAAATTTGATATATTGTTCTGCTTGTTGAATAGAGTGGGATCGTTTGTCAATGAATTCAAAGGACAAAGCGGTTGTTGAGTAATTGTGATAACTTTGTAACAAGGTAAGTGTTTATATTCATTTCTTTGGAGGCACTTGGCCTCGTGGATTTTCAACCACGTGTTCCTTGCGTGTGTAGCTGCCGATAGGCGTACTCATTACGCCTTAGCTTTGGATTTACGTTGTATATTATATGTTATGTCCTGTTGTTGGTATTGCATTGAGGATCTGAACATTGTACTCTGACCGTGAGTTGGCATCTACTTCCCGGCTGTCGATGAGAGTCCCGCACCAGTGAACAGTTATTATTGCATCACATTGCATTCATATGCATTATATGTCATTCATATGCATTACATTGCATATCATATTGGGTGCAGGAGTATTCCGCCGCAGGAGCAGGAGTATTCCGCTCCATTGTATCATATTGAGGGTAGGAGTATTCCGCCCCAGGAGCAGGAGTATTCCGCTCCATTGTGTCATATTGAGGGTAGGAGGATTCCGCCCCAGGAGAGTGTAGGAGTATTCCGCCTCAGCTTTACATTATATCGGGTGCAGGAGTATTCCGCCCCAAGAGAGTGCAGGAGTATTCCGCCTCTGGTTTATATTATATCGGGTGCAGGAGTATTCCGCCCCAGGAGCAGGAGTATTCCGCTCCAGTTGTTTATCAGATTGGACTTCCCCTCGAATGCAGGAGTATTCCGCTTCGAGATGGGATGATGGGCACATGTGACCCTTTGCATAATATTAAATTTCATTTCATTTCATCTCAATTCATACCATTGTGTAGACTTGCGGCACATGACTACTGTTCTGCTTATATGTGCATCGCTTATTTGTTGATATGTTTCTGGCACGCATCCTTGGTTGAGTTTATAATTTTCTTACGTGTTTTCGGTTGTTATCTGGCTCTGCCTTTTTATAATTTAAATAAAAGAAATTTGGTCTATCTATTTCTTGTCTCCCTGGCTAGCTATCCTATTCTTTGAGGTGGCTAGTCTGCCCCACTTATTGAGTCATTTTGACTCACCCTTGTTTGTTGCTTGTTTTTGTCTATCTATTTTGTTTCGGCAGGTTCACTCCAGGATTGAGTTCACCACGTTGTGAAGGAGCGAAGACGACTTCAGCTGTCAGGATGAGCCAGCTTTTATTTCGGATGTCCACCAGTTTTATGTTTATTATTTCAGTTGCATTTTGCTCCCTTCAGGAGGTATTTGTCTTCTTCTGTACTCTTAGATGTCTAGTCTAGATAGCCCAAAACCTAGTATGCTGGGTAGCCAGCTGTAACTTTTTTTGTACAGTTTAGAGGTATCAGTATGTATGTGCTTCTTTTTCTAAGTGTTGTTCCTATTTTTGAATTGAATTATATTTATTTTCCTAATTTAATTGGCAAGGGTTCGCCCGACGGGTCTAGGGGAGGATTGTCGGGTGCCCGGACGGCCTAGCCGGATTTCAGGTCGTGTCAGTTGGTATCAGAGCTCAGTTTAGAGTCTATCCAGACTAAGACAGTGTCTAGTAGAGTCTCGGTGATGGATACGTAGACGTCCGTACTTATCTACGAGAGGCTATGATGGCATTTAGAAAGTCTAACTTCCTTCATTTCTGATAGTGCGTTGGTCTAGGATGCAAAAGTATATTCGGTAATTCGTTCGTGGTAATTGTGAACCCTCGTACGAAAAATTAGCAAATGGAAGGAGTTCAAGACAAAGTAGTCTAGCCTAGAGCTAGCACTGACGAAGCCCCAAGAGGTTTTTGGAGTTTGGTTATGTGACCTTAAACCCTGTACATAGGTCTTGCCTACGTATTGCGTATGCAAATAGGGTATCAGGTTTCTACCCGGATCACCCTAAGACGTAAGGAATGAAGCCTTTAGCCTAATTTGATATATTGTTCTGCTTGTTGAATAGAGTGGGATCGTTTGGCAATGAATTCAAAGGACAAAGCGGTTGTTGAGTAATTGTGCTAACTTTGTAACAAGGTAAGTGTTTATATCCATTTCTTTGGAGGCACTTGGCCTCGTGGATTTTCTACCACGTGTTCCTTGCGTGTGTAGCTGCCGATAGGCTTACTCATTATGCCTTAGCTTTGGATTTACGTTGTATATTATATGTTATGTCCTGTTGTTGGTATTGCATTGAGGATCTGAGCATTGTACTCTGGCTGTGAGTTGGCATCTACTTCCCGGCTGTCGATGAGAGTCTCGTGCCGGTGAAGGGTTATTATTGCATCACATTGCATTCACATGCATTATATGTCATTTATATGCATTACATTGCATATCATATTTGGTGCAGGAGTATTCCGCCCAGGAGCAAGAGTATTCCGCTCCATTGTATCATATTGAGGGTAGGAGTATTCCGCCCCAGGAGCAGGAGTATTCCACTCCATTGTATCATATTGAGGGTAGGAGGATTCCGCCCCAGGAGAGTGCAGGAGTATTCCGCCTCAGCTTTACATTATATCGGGTGCAGGAGTATTCCGCCCCAAGAGAGTGCAGGAGTATTCCGCCTCTGGTTTATATTACATCGGGTGCAGGAGTATTCCGCCCCAGGAGCAGGAGTATTCCGCTCCAGTTGTTTATCAGATTGGACTTCCCTTCGAATGCAGGAGTATTTCGCTTCGAGATGGGATGACGGGCACATGTGACCCTTTGCATCATATTAATTTCATTTCATTTCATCTCAATTCATACCATTGTGTAGACTTGCGGCACATGACTACTGTTCTGCTTATATGTGCATCACTTATTTGTTGATATGTTTCTGGCACGCATCCTTGGTTGAGTATATAATTTTCTTACGTGTTTCCGGCTGTTATCTGGCTCTGCCTTTTTATAATTTAAATAAAAGAAATTTGGTCTATCTATTTCTTGTCTCCCTGGCTAGCTATCCTATTCTTTGAGGTGGCTAGTCTGCCCCACTTATTGAGTCCTTTTGACTAACCCTTGTTTTTTTCTTGTTTTTGTCTATCTATTTGTTTTCGGATGGTTCGCTCCAGGATTGAGTTCACCACGTTATGAAGGAGCGAAGACGACTTCAGCTGTCAGGGTGAGCCAGCTTTTATTTCGGATTGCCACCAGTTTTATGTTTATTATTTCAGTTGCATTTTGCTCCCTTCAGGAGGTATTTGTCTTCTTCTGTACTCTTAGATATCTAGTCTGGATAGCCCTAAACCTAGTATGCTGGGTAGTCAGCTGTAATTTCTTTTGTACAGCTTAGAGATATTAGTATGCCTGTGCTTCTTTTTCTAAGTCTTGTTCTTATTTATGAGTTTGATTTATATTTATTTTCCTAATTCTGTTGTTAAGTGTTTGCCCGACGGGTCTAGGGGAGGATGTCGGGTGCCCGCAGGGCCTAGCCGAATTTCGGGTCGTGTCAGAATCGCTTGATGTATAATACAATGAGAGGAGGGGTATTTATAATAGAGACTTACCCAAACCTAATTATGGTAAAATACAAAGACTAATAAGGCTCATGAGCCTATAAACTTAAGAAGGTAGTATATACAAACTTTAACTAGGAGATTGTAACCCTAAAGCGGCGGGACGTATACCTTGCATCCTATGCCTGTACCGGCTTAGCGGTCGTGGTTTAGGAAGTAGGCGTGTATCCTCTATGCCCAGTGAGTTATAGGTTAAGTCTAATCTCGCCAGCTGGACTCGTAACCCCGTAATAATAGGTGGAGCATTTTTGCACACACAGCCAGCCCCCCACTTGCTGAGTGTTGTCGTAAGTAGTCAGGAAGTGAAAGAGGTATGCAGAAAGGATGTGAAAAGATATCTTACTGACTCCATAAAACTCGCAATCTCTTTGACCGAGATGAATGGTTGATATCGAGAATTCTGTGTGACTTCATCTGATTGGCTGATGTCGATTCTGTGCACCTTTCCAAGAACGCATTTTTACTGTGCCGAATCTTTTCATATCTCTAGCTCATAATAATGTTTGATCTTTTCACGCTTTATCTTTATCTCATCCCGCATATAAATAGAAGCTTCATGACAGTGGTGAAATCACAAATCTTTCTCAGAAAAATACTTCATTCCTTCCAAAACTTTCTTATGAGAGAATAATTCCTTCATCTTTAAAAACGTTTGCTTTTGATCCTGATCCAGTATTCTTAGAAGTACTTCTTCGTTCAGAATGGATGGTGTATGAGAGAACTGTAAAGGATGGAATTTGTACAACCCTTTCTTTTTAGTTTCTCTACCCATGATCGGATGAAAGAAGACCCCCGAGTCATGAAGTTTGATCGGGATCCTAAGGACATTCTTCGGAATGTCTTCACTATGACATGTGCACCAATTACAGTGCGCTCATCTTCTAACATGGCGGTTGCTATGATATTCCTCTTGTCATGTGGAGTTCTCCAGCAGAAGAATGCCAACCTAGTGGGACTTCTACGTCTGCTCGTCTTTTGGTTGCGTAGGGCCATAGTCCTGGAAGAAACTCTATTTGTACGAGGAGTGCGTTCACGATGGCATTCTCTCCTTCTCCGGGCGGTTGATGTTCAACAAAATTCAATAGAACTGTAGCATTCAGGATGGCCGTATAGCTCTGACCTGTTTTGCGGTTCAGAGGTTGCATCTGCTTCCAGTCATCCAGAGAAGAGGGGGAATATGGTGTTCCCACGGCCACCAAGGGTTCCTCATTGGAGTATCTCCAAAAGATTCCAAATGAAACTCCCGGCCCCGTGTTCTGCTTCCTCCGCCGTTCTATTTAGGGATTCCTCAGTTGGACTGATTTTTCGACTCCCGTGGCACAGCGTCGCAAAAATGTTGCTGCTTGGGGTATTATGTCGGTAATATTTTCTTCTGAATGCCGAGAGAAACTTTAACGAAAGAGCTACAATCCAGACGAAGAGTCTCTGGCCGTCCAAATTCGGAGGAACTTGCAGTTTTAGCCTTTTTTTAGCTTTTCTTGAACATCTGCAACGAACAATGTTGTATTCAAAAGGACTTGATCGTATATTATAAGCCTAAGGGCTGTTGATATTAATGAAACGGTTGTTCATTAATGTTTTATGCGTACTTGCGTAGTTACTTGTAGTGTAGTGAAGCAGCATGTGTTTGTGTGCCTTTCTATACTAGAGTCTTTCCAAGACGGGTGTGCGCACTATTGGATGCTTCACTTGCATCAGTATATGATGGCTTATGTTGCGTCTATGATAGACGGCTGTTTTACTCCCGCAATGGATGACTTTAGCCCGTGATATGTAAAGGGACATTTTTGTATCCAAACATGAACATCGTTGCTTGCTTACTCGAGTATTTTAAGACTTTCTGGCACTATGCGGGCAAGCGTTCCGACCAACATGTTGGTGCAATTTTATTGAATTGACTATTTCAACATACAAAGACTAATAAGGCTCATGAGCCTATAAACTTAAGGAGGTAGTATATACAAACTTTAACTAGGAGATTGTAACCCTAAAGCGGCGGGACGTATACCTTGCATCCTATGCCTGTACCGGCTTAGCGGTCGTGGTTTAGGAAGTAGGCGTGTATCCTCTATGCCCAGTGAGTTATAGGTTAAGTCTAATCTCGCCAGCTGGACTCGTAACCCCGTAATAATAGGTGGAGCATTTTTGCACACACAGCCAGCCCCCCACTTGCTGAGTGTTGTCGTAAGTAGTCAGGAAGTGAAAGAGGTATGCAGAAAGGATGTGAAAAGATATCTTACTGACTCCGTAAAACTCGCAATCTCTTTGACCGAGATGAATGGTTGATATCGAGAATTCTGCGTGACTTCATCTGATTGGCTGATGTCGATTCTGTGCACCTTTCCAAGAACGCATTTTTACTGTGCCGAATCGTTTCATATCTCTAGCTCATAATAATGTTTGATCGTTTCACGCTTTATCTTTATCTCATCCCGCATATAAATAGAAGCTTCATGACAGTGGCGAAATCACAAATCTTTCTCAGAAAAATACTTCATTCCTTCCAAAACTTTCTTATGAGAGAATAATTCCTTCATCTTTAAAAACGTTTGCTTTTGATCCTGATCCAGTATTCTTAGAAGTACTTCTTCGTTCAGAATGGATGGTGTATGAGAGAACTGTAAAGGATGGAATTTGTACAACCCTTTCTTTTTAGTTTCTCTACCCATGATCGGATGAAAGGAGACCCCCGAGTCATGAAGTTTGATCGGGATCCTAAGGACATTCTTCGGAATGTCTTCACTATGACATGTGCACCAATTACAGTGCGCTCATCTTCTAACATGGCGGTTGCTATGATATTCCTCTTGTCATGTGGAGTTCTCCAGCAGAAGAATGCCAACCTAGTGGGACTTCTACGTCTGCTCGTCTTTTGGTTGCGTAGGGCCATAGTCCTGGAAGAAACTCTATTTGTACGAGGAGTGCGTTCACGATGGCATTCTCTCCTTCTCCGGGCGGTTGATGTTCAACAAAATTCAATAGAACTGTAGCATTCAGGATGGCCGTATAGCTCTGACCTGTTTTGCGGTTCAGAGGTTGCATCTGCTTCCAGTCATCCAGAGAAGAGGGGGAATATGGTGTTCCCACGGCCACCAAGGGTTCCTCATTGGAGTATCTCCAAAAGATTCCAGATGAAACTCCCGGCCCCGTGTTCTGCTTCCTCCGCCGTTCTATTTAGGGATTCCTCAGTTGGACTGATTTTTCGACTCCCGTGGCACAGCGTCGCAAAAATGTTGCTGCTTGGGGTATTATGTCGGTAATATTTTCTTCTGAATGCCGAGAGAAACTTTATCGAAAGAGCTACAATCCAGACGAAGAGTCTCTGGCCGTCCAAATTCGGAGGAACTTGCAGTTTTAGCCTTTTTTTTAGCTTTTCTTGAACATCTGTAACGAACAATGTTGTATTCAAAAGGACTTGATCGTATATTATAAGCCTACGGGCTGTTGATATTAATGAAACGGTTGTTCATTAATGTTTTATGCGTACTTGCGTAGTTACTTGTAGTGTAGTGAAGCAGCATGTGTTTGTGTGCCTTTCTATACTAGAGTCTTTCCAAGACGGGTGTGCGCACTATTGGATGCTTCATTTGCATCAGTATATGATGGCTTATGTTGCGCCTATGATAGACGGCTGTTTTACTCCCGTAATGGATGACTTTAGCCCGTGATATGTAAAGGGACATTTTTGTATCCAAACATGAACATCGTTGCTTGCTTACTCGAGTATTTTAATACTTTCTGGCACTATGCGGGCGAGCGTTCCGACCAACATGTTGGTGCAATTTTATTGAATTGACTATTTCAACATACAAAATATTGCATGTATTTATGTCTCAAATTGGACGTCTAAGTAAAACACTTAAATTTATGAATGAGTTACAAGCAATACAGTAAAATACGATAGAAAAGTAAACAAATAGAGAGGAAAATAATATACAAGAAAGTAAAGAGTTTTATTCCTTGAAAATAGCCGGTTTCAGTAATGAATTGCTTAATGTACAATACAATGTAAGAAGGGGTATTTATAGTAGTGATTACCCCGTCCTAAGTATGGTAAAATACAAAGATAAATAAAGGCCATGGACCTATAAACTCAAGGCGGTGGTATAACGAAACCCTTACCAGGAGACTGTAATCCTAAAGCGGCAGGATGTATGCCTTGCGTTCTACGCCCGTACCGCCTGAGTGGTCGTAACTCGTAGAACAGGCGTGTATCTTTTGTGCCCGGTGACTTGTTGGATAAGTCTAGTCTCGCCAACTGAACTCGTATCTGCGTAATAATAGGTGGCGTATATTTGCCCACACAACTTGGTGGCCGAACTAGAAATAATCTAACTTTAAGCGAGTAGTTTACCCTACTTTTTGTAGCGAAAAGTGAGTGTATTACTTCAACTTAAATTGTGCTGGGGCTATGAATAGGTTGATCGTAGATGGATCTGATTGAAAAAATGACTAAATAGAATAATAATTTTATTAATAAAGGGGTGCAAAGCCATTGAGAGAATTTAACAGAGGCGAAGCTGAGAGCTCGCGCAAAGTAATAAAGACAAAAAACGAGAAACAGAAAAGGAAAAAAATACATATCTAAAGTATGTGGGCTTTGTTGGCACTTCAAGAGTAGTGTTTCTTAAGCTAAGAGATATTCAAGTTGTTTGGAATGGCCGTTCCCTTCATGTTTTCAAGAACATACGCACATTTTCCTACCATGCCTCGGACTCTATAAGGTCCTTCCCGATTTGGAGCAAGCTTTCTAGTGCTTACCTCTTTGGTACTTTGAGTTACTTTGCAAAGGACCAGATCACCTACGCTGAGAGAGCATAGATTTGTCTGTGTATTGTAGTGTTGTGCCACCTATCTCTTCTGGGCGGCCAAGCATATGACCGCTATTTCTCGGTGTTCATCCAGGACATCAAGTCAGGCTGCTAAAACCTCATTATTTGATTCCTCTTCTGCGAATGCCCGTCGTAGGTTGGATTCTCCTATCTTTATGGAGATCATAGCATCTGTCCCGTATGTTAACGAAAATGGGGTCTCTCCGGTGCATTCCTTAACAGTTGTACGATATGCCTAGAGTACCCCTGGCAATTCCTCCGACCACTTTCCCTTGGCTTCCTTGAGCCGCTTCTTTAGGCTTTCCAGTATTGTCTTGTTAGAAGACTCAGCTACACCGTTGGCCGCAAGATGGTAAGACATTGAGGTTATCCTTTTTATCTCCCACTCTTCTAGGAAGGTGGTGATCATGTATCCTATAATTGAGAGCCTTTGTCGCAAGTGCTTTCTACCAGGATGCCGAAATGGCACATGATATTTTTCTAGATGAACTGTATCACCTCTTGCTCCCGAATTTGGACGTAGGTGGCTGCTTCAACTTATTTGTCGAAATAGTCTGTCATGATAAGTAAAATTTGACGCCTCCGGATGCCTTGGGCATGGGCCTTACGATATCCATCCCCCATTTCATGAAGGGCCATGGAGCTATTACTGAGTGTAGAATCTCTATTGGCTTATGAAGTATATGGGAGAATCTCTGACAGCTGTCACATGCTCGAATGAACCTGCTCGTGTCATCGTCCATTCGGGACCAGAAATAGCCCGCTATGATTAATTCATGAGGTAGAGATCTTCCGCCAGAATGATTTCTGCACTTCCCCTCGTGAATCTCTCTTAACACATAATCAATTTGAGACAGCCCCTAGGCATTTAGCGAAAGGCCTACTAAACATTCGGTGGTAGAGTTCTCCATTGATCAGGCAATAGCGAGTTGCTAGGGCTCTTAGCCTCCTGCTCTCTTTTCTGTCTTTTGGGAGAGTTCCCTTGTCCAAGTATTCAATGATCAGGTGTCGCCAATCCCAGATGAGTCCTGCAATGTTGACTTCTTGGCGCTTGACATCTGCATAGGTTAACTCAATTACGATTCCCTAGCTGTCAGCTTCATATTTGCAGCGCCTGCCTAGACAGGCTAGGACATCAACAACCGTATTCTCTTCCTTTCGTATCTAAGCAATCTTTCACTATTGAAAAATTTTCAGACGCTTCTCTAATCTGGCTAAGTAGTCTTGCATATGAGCGTCTTTGGCGGGGTAGTTGTCGATTACCTGGTTGACCACTAGCTAAGAGTCGCTAAAGAGACTGATCTCCCACACCCCCAATATGTAGGCTAATTCAAGAGCTTGAATTACAGCTTCATAGTCTGCTTCATTGTTTGTAACCGGCGGACAACTGACAACTTTTCAAAATATGTTCTTAGTCTAGGACTTGATCACGAAACTGAGACCGGCCCCCTTGACATTCGAGGCACCGTCAGTGTGGATCACCCATTCCCCGGGGGTAACACCTTCTATCATCTTGTATTCAATTTCGGCCTTCGACATCATATCAGCACTGAAGTCAGTGACAAAATCCACAAGGACATGTGAATTGATGATTGTTTGCAGCTGATAAATGATATCGTATTCTTCTAACTTTACGACCCATTTTGCTAGCCTCCCCAAAAGCTTAGGTTTGTGCAACATAGTCCGTAAAGGGAAAGAAGATACTACGGTGATTGTATGATTCTGAAAATACGGCTGCAACTTCCTTGTTGCCATTACTAGTGTGAGCTGGCTTTTCAAGATGTTGATAATGGGTTTCAGTGTCCAGGAGAGATTTTCTGACTTAATATACTAGAGGTGGTTCTCGTACTAGAACAACACTGACAGCGATTTCAGACACCGCGAGGTATAATAGTAATGGTTCTCCCTCGCGTGGCTTGGTTAGAAACGGGGGTTTAGCCATATATTATTTCAACTCTCGGAGCGCTTTGCTGCGTTGCTCCATCCACTTGAAACTTTTATTCTTCTTCAGAATATTGGAGAACTGGTGACACTTCTTCGAGGATCGTGAGATAAACCGGCTGAGCGCGGTTATCAGACCGTTTAGTATCTTCACCTCTACTTCGCTTTTCAATGCTTCAGGTATGGCCTCAATTGCTTCGATCTTTGTGGGGTTGGCCTCCACCTTTCTGTTAGAGAAGATGAAACTGAGAAACATCCCCGAGGACACACTGAAAGCATACTTCTTGGGGTTGAGCTCATCCCAAACTTATCCAGGATGTCAAATGTTGCTTCTAAGTGGCCGATGTTATCTTTGGCGAACTGTGACTTGACCAGCATATCGTCGATGTAGACCTCCATGGTTTTTCAAATCAGTCCTTGAAAATTAGGTTCACCAATATCTGATATGTCGCTCCTGCATTTTTCAAACCAAAAGGCATCACCCGATAACAGTAAGCTCCCCATGTTCATGATAAAAGAAGTATTTTCTTGATCATCCGGATTCACGAGGATCTAGTTTTATCCTGAGTATGCATCCAGAAAGCTGAGGGCTTCATGGCATGCCATTGAATCAATGAGTTGATCGATGTTGGGCAGTGGGAAAGAATCTTTAGGGCATGCTTTGTTCAGATATGTTAATTCACTGCACATTCTCAACTTCTCGTTCTTCTTCGGGACCACCACAATGTTTGATAACCAGTTGGGGTGCTGGACCTCACAAATGGATCCATTGTTTTACAGCTTCTCGACCTCCTCGTGGACTGCCAGCTCTCTTTCACGATTGATCGATCGTTTCTTTTACTTGACCGATTTAAAGCTAGATCTACATTTAACTTGTGTGTGATGATGTTGTTTTATATTTCGGGCATGTTGGTGTGTGTCTAGGGGAACGTGCCTGACCGAGCGTTTCGGAAATTGGCAAACTCTTTCTTGGATTCAATAGAGAGTTTGACCCCCACGTAAAGTTTCTTATTTAGGACCCTCTCGTCGAAGATGATTGGGTCGAGGTTGTCGACGGTGGCTTTAGTGATCTTTTCTTCATCATCTGAGTCTCATGGCGTAACAGCTAGCTCCCGGGGGTCCAATACCTTCGTGCCTCTTGGACCCAAATGATATACTGGTAACTAGGCAGGGGCCGAGAAGCTTGTCTAACTTTTTGTGCTAATTCTTTACTTCCTTCTTTACCGCGTGGGTGATGGCCGTTACACAGCAGCTTCTGGATAGCTTTTGCTCCCACCGAATCTCTTTCACTCCCAAGGGGTAGGGTACTTGAGGACTTGATGAAGTGTAGACATCACCACATGTACTTCGTGAATCCATGGTCTTCCCAAAATAATATTATACAAGAGATCGCATGTCATTACTTGAAAGGATGTTACCTTAATTACTTTGGGGAGGTGAACCTGGAGGAGTATCTCTCCCACCAACTTCTCGCTGGCGCTGTTGAAGATGGTTATGGTGTAAGGGCTGGGAATTATCTGATATTGCACCTCCATCTGGAAAACGACTTCTGGTAAATCATGTTCAAAGCGCTTCCCGGATCTATTAACACATGCTTAACTTGAGAATCATACACTTCTAGGGTGACGATCAGGGCATCATGGTGCGGATAGTGGACCTGTTGTATGTCTCTGTCGCTGAATTTAATGGTATTGATACGAGGTCTCTTGGTATCTCCGGGTGGACCTCACAAACCATGACGGTTCTAGTATCGCCACTACCAGTGTTGTGAAAGGCGAGCGCCTCTCGCCTAAGGCGACGAGGCAATGTGTTCTCGCCTTTGGACAGTGAGGCAACGTAAGTGTAAAATGGCGACTGAGGCGAGCCTGAGGCACTGAGACAAGGCGAGAAAATGGCGAGAAAGGCATCGCCGTTTATGTTTTTTAAAAAAAGTGTTGCTAATACTTTAAAATATAAAAAGCCCACAATTAGGGTTTCATAAAACCAAAAAAAGGCTGCCTGAGTTCTTTCCTTTTCTCCAAAAGAGGTACTCTTTCCTTCTCTACTGTTCTTCTTTCTTCTTTCTTACTTCATTATTTTCCTTTTCTTTTTTCTTCTTTCTCCTCTCTCTTCTTTTAAGTTTATAGCAGTTTTTTCTTTTCTTTTTTATTTTTCCTCTTCTTTCCTGTTTGGTTCACAGTCTTTTAAAAGTAAAATGGCAAATATATTTCTATTTTGGTAGTGGTAGGGGCAATATAATTACTATCTTCTTCAAGATTGGAATTGAAATGAATTATATTGCCCCTACATATATTGCCCCTACCACTACTATCTATTTCTAGTTTTTTAATTGAAATGTTTGCTATTATGCTATTGCTATTGAGATTTTGGTTATTCTATATGCATTATAATATTTTTATTTTTGGGCGTTAATTGGCAACTCCCCATTGTCGCCTTACGCCGTCCAAAACACTGGGCGCTACCAACTCAAGGCCCCCCAAAGATGGTGTTGACCAGCTTTAGGGTATCCTAAGCATCTGACGTTGCTTCCTTAGTTCTACTGCCAGGCTCGGATCCTCGATGAGATGCTGGTCTCGACAGTGAACAGAGGATTGCTTCTTCTTGATACATGTTCATAGTTTCAACCGTATCAATCGATATATGAGCCAACTGTCGAATCTTGAGGATGGCTTACCGTCGCTGTCTTCTGATGTAGTTGCGTCTTTTCCTTCAGAGAATACCTACAACAACCTGGGCTCCATGGTGGGCACCAAACTATTAGGCCTAAATTTGGTCTTTTAGATAAAATAATTTAATTTGTTAGAGGGTCACAAGCAATACAGTAAATACGCAAGAAAAGTAAGTAGATATTGAGAGAAGAGTATTAAGAAAGAAAGTAATAGTCTTATTCTTTGAGAATAGACAAATTCGGTATGAATTGCTTGATGTACAATACAATGAGATGAGGGGTATTTATAGTAGATATTTACCCAGTTCTAATTATGATAAAATACAGAGACTAATAAGGCTCATGGGCCTATAAATTCAAGGCGGTGGTATATACAAAATGCTAACTAGGAGACTATAATCCTAAAGCGGCGGAATGTATACCTTGCATCCTATGCTCGTACCGGCCTAGCGGTCGTGGCTTAGGAAGTATGCATGTATCCTCTGTGTGCAGTGACTTATAGGCTAAGTCTAATCTCACCAGCTGGACTCGTATCCCCGTAATAGTGAGTAGCGTATTTTTTCACACACACTTGGTAATTAGAAAGAGAATCTGTTTTTTGTTTTTTATTCAATCATTTCTTTCTAGAATACAGAAAATTTTCTATCAAATTGTTGCTGACTGCCTGAGGTTAAAAATGGAAGTGAATACTCTTTTTTATAGATCTAGCATTGGAGTTCAGGCTTCATGATGTTTTAAGGGATCAATTCTTATGAAATTTAAGATGCAGCTAGCCGTGACTCTTAGTTCACCTGACCTTTACATCTTTTTCTTATATTTTCCATTAGTACTTGACTTAAGATCTTCATTTTATTCTTACAGATACACATATTAGTGATGTTCACCTTTTTCCTTTTCCTCTAAATAGCAAGGACATAATACTCCATTAATGGAAAAATGAAATTATTCAAAGAGTAGTTTGAAGTCATTGGAGCAGTTTGAAGATATTGGAATAGCTTGAAGAAACTTCTATGGTCTTTTTTCTTGAAGATATTGGAATAGCTTGAAGAAACTTCTATTGGAATAGTTTGAAGATATGTTTGTGGTGAAAAATCTCGATATGCTTCAAGCTGTGTATCTTTCTTAATTCACTTTCCAAAAGAATTATTTGTCCCTCACAAATATTCTCTCCGGATAGAATGAAGCAAAACCAAGAAATAATGGAAACCAATCTCTGAAACACACAAAAGTTAATGCTGCAGTCACTAAATCTTTTGCAGATTTTCTGCAGGAAAAAGTAGTTTTCTAGAATGATTTTTCTAATGGAATATTTTCAGCATGTTCCTCTATTTATAGAAGAGTTTTAATCCTAGACCGAGACAACACAACCTTTAGGGAAGAGATGTGTTAGCTAGCGTTTGGAAATAGATTCCCAAATAGTTTTTGGGAAACACTTTTTGGGTGAAGTTTGATATGAAAATGAAAAAGTGTTTGGACATACTTTTTGGGAACAAATTTTTTGGCTCAAAAAGAGCCTTTGAGCTCTTATAAAAATGAAATTTGATATGTAAATGTTAGTTTTTAGCTCAAAAAGATTTTAGGAGAAGTTTTGCTCAAATAGCATAAACAAACGGTTTTTCTCCCAAAAATTCCCAAAAAATGTTCCCAAAAACTATAAACAAACGGGGGCTTAGTTTCATGAAAAGGTACTCTTTCAGAGAAGTTATTACTTTTCCAGAAAAGTTGCTAATTATCTGGTTATTTTCTCTTGAAAGTTCCAACAATCCCCCACCATTTCAAGTGGAAATAACAACCCAACACTTTCTTTAGAAATTAAGAGACTAGTGAATTCATGCATAAATAAAGTATCTAGCACTTGAACTTTATATTAGTGAAATACAATTTCTATTAGATTGAATAGTCAGGTAAAACAAGTCTTTTGAACCAAGACCATAAGGCCTTGTGTTCTAATCCTCTCGCGAATGCGTAGAAACCAAACCCGAATTTCTTGAAGCGGCCTACTTCGCATCCACATAGGTAGACCTTTATTAATGTGCTCCTGCAAGAGCACCCACCAATAGGTCTATTAAGAATTTATAAACTCAAACATTTTTTCAACATATTGCAAGACAAAGCACTTACTTTGGGACGGTAATACCAAGTGCTATCAACCAATAAAGAATGTTGTCACTCATTAAACTTGAGACTAGACGTTGTATCAAGCGTCAAGTTGAGGCTTCACCATTAACGGTCTTTCTTTATGGGTTTTAACCCCATCCCTCTTAATGTTCCCAACACCAAGTCCCTTGTTAATCCTTTAGTTAATGGGTTGGCAAGATTATTAATTGAGCGTACATAGTCAACCGTGATCACTCCAACTTTAATTAATTAATTTATATAACTATGTCTAAGGCTAATATGCCTAGACTTTCTGTGTCGCCTCACTATCACAATATATAGAAATCGGTGGCATGGGCTTAGGCCATAATGGAATATCAAAAGGCAAATTTCTTAATCATTCCCCTTCCTTAGAAGCGGATGACAAGGCTACAAATTCGGCAGTCATAGTCGAATCTGTAAGACACGTTTGCTTCTTAGATCCCCAAGATATCGCACCCCCACCAAAGAGGTATACCTATCCACTTATTGAGGAGTAATCCTCTTGATCAGTGATCCAACTAGCATTTGAATACCCTTTTAGTATAGCTGGATCACCACTATAATAGATGCCATAATCTAAGGTTTTCTTGAGATACTTTAGTACTCTTCTTATAGCATGCCAATGATGCTCACTCGGGTTGCAAGTTTATCTACTCAACTTACCCACTACATACGCAATGTCAGGTCTCGTACTTGTCATAGCATACATCAAGCACCCAATCAACTTATCATACTCAAGTTCAGCAATTGGCCTTCTGCCATTTCTTTCCAATTTAAAACATGGATCATATGGTGTAGATATAGGACTACAATCAGAATGATTGAATTTCTTTAACACTTTCTCGATATAATGAGATTGTGTTAAGGAAAAACCCCCCACTATTTCTAATAATTCTTATACTAAGAATTACATCCGCTTCTCCCATATCTTTCATGTGAAATTGAGCGAATAGGAATCTTTTGGTGGTTTCGAACTGTTCTATGTCGGTCCCAAAGATCAAGATATCATCTACGCACAAGCAAATGAAAACTCCTTTTCCTTTTTCAAATTTTGAGTAAACGCACTTGTCTGATTCATTGATTTTAAAGTCGGTAGATAAAACTACCTCATCAAATATTTGATGCCATTGCTTAGGGTCTTGTTTTAGCCCATACAATCATTTTACAAGTTTGCAAACTTTCTTCTCTTGTCCTTTAACAACAAACCCCTCAGGTTGTCTTATATAGACTTCCTCTTCCAATTCACCATTCAAAAATGCAGTTTTAACATCCATGTGGTGAATCACTAGATCGTAAATGGAGGCTAGTGCAATAAGCAACCTTATCGTGGCTATTCTAGCCACGGGAGCATAAGTATCAAAGTAGTCAAACCGTGCTTTTGGGTAAAAACCAAACTACAAAGCGAGCCATATATTTATCGACATTGTCGTCTACTTTTAACTTCTTCTTGAACAACCATTTACCATCTATGGGTTTGCAACCAGGTGGAAGATCTGTTAGTATCCAAGTATTATTTTCCATAATGGAATCAATCTCATCCTAGATAGCCTCCTTCCATAATGGTGCATCCGGAGATTGCATGGCCTCACTAAAAGTAGTGGGATCATTTTCCATATTGTAACAATAAGGAATTTTATTTTCAACTTTATCAGTTGAACTTTCTACTAAATAAATGTAGAAGTCATCTCCGTATGTTTTTTCTCTTCAAACTCTCTTACTCCTTCATACTTCAACAATATCATCTTGATTTCCATTGTCTTGAGAAATTGATGGTTGTGAAGTAGAAGAATTTGGATAAGCTGGAACAATATCTTTTGGTCTAGGAATTGATACAAATCGAGTTTCATCAATAATTGCATCTCTTGATTCAAGAACGGTTTTAACCGAGAACGAATCATTTGATTCAACGACCAAAAACCTATAGGCTTTGCTATTTTCAGCATATCCTATAAAGATGCATTCAATTCTTCTTTCAACCAATTTTTTTCTTTTAGGTTCCGGGACTTTAACTATAGCCCTACATCCCCAAACTTTGAGATCACTCAAATTTGGTTGTCTTTTGTTCCAAAGTTCATATGGGGTTATTGAATTCCTTTTATTAGGAACCCTATTAAAAATATAAAAAGCCGTTAACATGGCTTCACCCCAATAACCGTGACTTAGGCCTGAGTTAGACAATAGAGAATTAATCATTTCCGTTAAGACACGATTTTTCCGTTCGGCTACACCATTTTGTTGTGGTGTATATGGTGCCGTCACTTGATGCACAATACTAGTGCTTTGGAAAAATATGGGATTATAATATTCCCCTCCCCCATCGGTCCTTAGACACTTAACGAAAGATTGACATTGCAATTCAACTTCAGTTTTGTAAATTTTAAATTTTTCTAGTGCTTCATCATTAGAATTTACAAGATAAACTTTGCAAAATCTAGAGTAGTCATCAATGAATGTAATAACATATTTCTTTCCTCCAATGTAGGAGTACTATGAAAATCACTTAAGTTACTGCGAATTAATTCAAGCAACTTAGTACTTCTTCCAATACTCGGAAAGGATTTTCTTGTGATCTTTGTTAGCATGCAAGTTTTACATTTTTCACTATCCACATTCATTATCGGTATCAAGCCATATTTAGACATATCTCTCATTCTATGAAAATTAACATGTCCTAAACGTGAATGTCATAATGAAAAATTAGAGTCAAGCATGTAAATAGAAACTTCAGCATTCATTGCATTCACATTATTGATAATTACATTTAACTTAAACATGTCATTGGCATAATATCCCTGCCCAACAAATACACCACCCTTGGACAATATAAATTTATTGGATTCAAACACTTGCCTGAAACCATGTTTGTTCAGAAGGCTACCAGAGAAACAAGATTTTTCGAAACAGTAGGAACATAAAATACATCACTTAAAGTTAACGTCTTTCCAGATATGAATATTAATTTCACTTGTCCCTTGCCCTTGACTTCCACAATTGAAGAGTTCCCCATGTAGAAGACAGTCCCATCATTAACCAATGTGAGTGACTTAAAGAAAGAGCGATCATTGCACACATGCGTGGTAGTACCCGTTTCTATCCACCAAGAATTGTCATTTTCAATAACATTGATTTCAGAAATCATGGCCACAAAGTTATCCTTTGATGCTCCTTGGTTGTTTTGATTCTTCTTTCTTTTCCAGATAGACCAATCCTTCTTCTTGTGCCCTGGTTTGTTGCAGTCATAGCACACACCCTGGAACCCCTTCTTCTTTTTGCCATCTATCATAAGGCCTTTTCTTATTATTATATTTTCCTTTGTGTGGTTTGGAAGATTCCCCATATTCAACGATATGAACCTTTCCATCTTGAGGGTTAGGCTCTTTGGATTCATCTTGTATGCGAAACTCTTGTTCTACACGAAGATGATTAGCAAGTTCTTCCAAAGAAATATCCCCCTTTTTGTGTTTAAGATTCCATTTGGAATCTTTCCACGAAGAAGGTAATTTATCCATAATAGATGACACAGTAAAAGTTTCATCCATCACAATTTTGTGTTGGGTGAAACGACTTACAATGCGCTGAATTTCATAGAATTGATCCATAACTGACCGATCTTCTACCATTTTATAATTATTAAATTGGGAGACAAGAAATTTCTTACTTGATGCATCTTCAGACATATATTTGTTCTCCAACGCATCCCACAGTTTCTTAGCCGTCTCCCTATGTTGATAGATGTCGAATAAAGCATCAGACATTGCATTTAATATATGACCTCGACATATGTAGTCATCATTATCCCATTTCATCCTTGTCCTTGTACTTTCCAGTGTCTCTTCTTCGCCTTCATTGGCCTCCGGTGGATGAGCGGTGGAAATTACATACACAGCTTTCAGTGTTGTCAGAAGGAAGTGCATCTTCTTTTTCCAACGGCAGAAATCAACTCCACCAAACTTGTCAAGTTTGGCAAAGTTGGTGGTGAGATCTTTCATGGAAGACATGATATTAATTCTCTTTGATTGTTAGGAAAAAGAGTGCTATGTTTGTGGTGAAAAATCTCGATATGCTTCAAGCCGTGTATCTTCCTTAATTTACTTTCCAAAGAGAATTATTGCCCCTCACAAATACTCTCTCGGGATAGAATGAAGCAAAACCAAGAAATAATGGAAACCAATCTCTGAAACACACAAGAGTTAATGCTGCAGTCACTAAATCTTATGCGGATTTTCAGTAGGAAGAAAGTAGTTTTCTGGAATGATTTTTCTAATGGAATATTTCCAGCATGTTCCTCTATTTATAGAGGAGTTTTAACCCTAGATCTGAGACAACACAACCTTTGGGGGAAGAGATATGTTAGTTTCATGAAAAGGTAATCTTTCAGAGAAGTTATTTCTTTTCCAGAAAAGTTGCTACTTATCTGGTTATTTGACACGACCCGAAATCCAGCTAGGCCGTGCGGGCACCCGACATCTTCCCCTAGACCCGTCGGGCGAACCCTTACTAATTCAATTAGGAATATAAATATAATCCAATTCATAAATAAAAACAAGACTTAGAAAAAGCATAGACATACTGATACCTCTAAGCTGTACAAAAGAAATTACAGCTGACTACCCAACATACTAGGTTTAGGGCTATCCAGTCTAGACATCTAAGAGTACAAAAGAAGACAGATACCTCCTGAAGGGAGGAAAATGCAACTGAAATAATAACCAATATACTGGTGGCCATCCGGAATAAAAGCTGGCTCACCCTGACAGCTGAAGTCGTCTTCGCTCCTACACAACGTGGCGAACTCAATCCTGGAGCGAACCTGCCGAAACGAAATAGATAGAGAAGAAACAAACAACAAAAAAGGGTGAGTCAAAAGGACTCAATAAGTGGGGCAGACTAGCCACCTCAAAGAATAGGATAGCTAGCCAGGGAGAAGAAACAGATAAACAAAATTCCTCTTATTTAATTTATAAAAACGCAGAGCCAGACAATAACTAGAAACACGTATGGGATGACAAACTCATTAACAACCAGGAACGTAAGATAACCAAAACATATAGGTATCCCGAACACATCAACAATCAGAAATATATCCTGTTGCGGCGTGCAACCCGATCCATAGATTTATACCATTGCGGCGTGCAACCCGATCCATATATTTATACCGTTACGGCGTGTAAATCGATTCCCACAACCCGGGATACGAGCCAGAAATATATAGGCAAACTGAGATATGTCCACGTCATAGTATACATACCGCATACATAAAACACAACACAGTACACATAATAGTCAGTATGCGGTGCAATGGGATGGGATGAATGCGGTATGATGCAATGCAGTCACATATGCCTGATACCCATCTCCGGCGCGGGACTCTCATCGTCTACCAGGTGATATATGCAATAATGACCCTTCACCGGCTCGAGACTCTCATCGATTATCGGAAAGTATATACAATAATGACCCTTCACCGGTGCGGGACTCTCATCGCCAACCGGGAAGTATATGCAATAATGACCCTTCACCGGTGCGGGACTCTCATCGCCAACCGGGAAGTATATGCAATAATGACCCTTCACCGGTGCGGGACTCTCATCGCCAACCGGGAAGTATGTGCAATAAGTACCCTTCACCGGTGCGGGACTCTCATCGCCAACCGGGAAGTATATGCAATGCTCAAAACCAGAGTGCAATGCTCATATGCTCAATGCAGTACCAACAACAGGGCATAACAAATAATATACAATGTAAATTCAAAGCTAAGGCGTAATGAGTACGCCTATTGGCAGCAACACACGTAAGGAAACACGTGGTAGAAAATCCACGAGGCCAGGTGCCTCCAAAGAAATAGATATAAACACTTACCTTGTTACAAAGTTAGTACAGCCACTCAGTAACCGCTTTGTCCTTTGGATTCATTGCCAAACGATCCCACTGTGTTCAATAACCAGAAAAATATATCAAATTAGGCTAAAGGCTTCATTCCTCACATCTTAGGGCAATCCAGGTAGGAACCTGATACCCTATTCGCATACGCAATACGCAGGCCAGGCCTATGTACAGGGTTTATGGTCACATAACCAAACCCCAAATAAATTACATTTATATGTTGCCCACAACTCGCTGAGTACAAATATATAATCAATTCCATTATCGGGGTCCATTTGTCCCTTTAAACTATTAATTGAACTTATTAAAATGATGTCTAGTATTCCAAGTTTTACCGTTAAAATATATTCAAACACACGTAATAAACTCAATTAATATATTAGGATCATTACCTGAATGTTTCAGGGTGAAAATTCTACTTTTTTCCAGCCCCTTTTCTCATTTTCTGGCATTTTTCCACTGCGTACTTTCCATTTTCTCTGTTTTGTGTTTCTGTTCTAGTTCCTTTTTGAGCTTACCCACTTTCTACGTTATACTGGTCCTTAGCAATATGCTAAGGACCCACCGCCCATATATTTCGTCTTTTTGTCCTTTTTCTCTTTTTTTTTTTTTTTTTTTAAGATTCGCTGTTACGGTAAAAATTAAAACGGTACCATACGATATTCGAAATAATTTCAACTTTTGCATACAAGTTATAAAAAATATATGTAACATACTCGCGAAGGCGGATCTCAAATTGGACTCCCGAAACTCAAGATGCGAATTTAAATTGAAAAGGTCAAATTATTTAACTTTCGGCATTTTAGCGGAAACTAGCCGAACAACATCGAAATTCACTTTCGAAAGTGTACAAAAATCACAAATAACCATACGAACCTAACGGCGCTTACGGATTTCGAATCTAAGCTCATTCGGCAAACCGAGCTCGAAAATATCTTTTTAATATTTATCACCAATAAAAACTGAAACCTTCTTCCGATGCCCACCAAACGAGGTCTGATTTAGCTCAAATTTTACAGACAGGTCCTAATAGACATTACGAATATTTTAAAATTATTGGCACGTCAATCGGAGTCCTAGCTTCCGAAACGACTGGCCGAGGTTGTTTCATTCTCCTCCACTTAAACTCTCGTTCGTCCTCAAACGAGCCTAAGTCTAAAGCAAGATTCACGCAGATAACAAGACAACTTGCACGACCTTTATAAACTTTCCTACATAATTTTTTTCATGATTACAGAAGTAAAACTATAACACGAACACCGAACTCTTGGAATAAAACATATCTGGATAATATGATAACACCATTGCCCGAATTATTCTGACTAATATGATCCTTCCTCGATCACGAGAGGAGAGTTCTACATTTTTTAAACAAAGATACACGGAATTTTGAATGGGTTAACATAATTCAGCCGATAATTACCTCTTCGATATACCTTTCGATATAGACAGGGAGATAGAACTAATAATTAGCTTACGCTTCAGCAACGCCTTAGAGATTTAATATTATGATTCGGTATCAATTGGAGGAAGACTCTTCCAATTAAAGCATAAACTCATACAACTAATTTGAATAGAAATAGTCATCCTCACGCAACCTGCTGGATTAAAGAAGATTTACCTAAAAGCTTAACATAGGCAGACCTAAACTACCAAACTACCCTTTCGAGTTGCCAACTAGCTGCAACTCTCAAGCTCACAACTCCATACCTTTGCCATAAACACCTAAGCCTGATGGATGGTACTTCTATATAAAAATTTCGGCTGAGTTTCCCCTGAAACTGGATGCCGCAAAAACAGAACCAGCACTATACTATAAATAGGAATGGATACCCGGATAAACTGATATCCAAAACAATAATATGCTTATCCGGCTACAATAACACGTACTATGGCTCAACACAGGGTACGTCACAAGCGGCTACCAATCGCCCAAGCTCACTAGTGCCATACGAAGAAGAAATGGAAATAGATCGAGGATAGAAATAATTAGAGCTTCAAGAAGCTCATCTTCTTATTTACTTGGCCAGCAGAGCTAGATTACTTCCGAGTTAAGCTAGCCAAAGAACCGCAATTGAAGAAATAGACTTTAAATAAGCTTTATGGAACAACACCCATGCCAATTTAGCCTTCTCATAAGAAGAGAACTCCAACAATTTATCTATAAACTCTTTTATAACTGAGAGAAGCTCATAGAATAACATGATGTTAGTAACATTTCGAACCAAGAGGAGACACGTAGATCGAGTATTACTTACTAATCACTTTACACCGGAAGAAACAATGACACTTTCTGATGGTGATGAATAAGAATCCTATAATCTTACCAACACAGAATTCCGAAAAGAGAGGTATACTAATTTGATATAATAATAGAAGGTGGCACGACAAGATGCCAGACAGACAATAGCAACACTTACTCCCAAATTTCTCACATTTAAACCAGATAAACTAGTAGGGTCCTCATAAATACCAGGAATAAATCATATTAGAAGCTCACCCCTCTACCGCAACCGATTCTTAATAGAAATAATTTCCAATGAAACCATGGTAAGATAAATGAAGTCCAGACTGATCGGAAGAAATCAAATCTTACTCACATATAAAGGAAGAGGAAATACAGGGATCTACTACATCGGATGCCTCAGCATCCTACCAGTCTGGCAGTTCATAGAACTGCCTCTGCAGCTGAGCTGAGCCACTACCCTGATAATCACCTTCTGAAGAACCACTGCCATCACGCTCTCAACCTCTACTGGATGGTGGCATTTTTCTGGCTGATTGAGATCTAAATGAAATCCCATGCGACTGTGCAGGTGCCTGATGACGAGAGAAAGGATGATTGCCTACTTGCCGGAGTAAGGGAAAACTCCTCAAAGGATAACTAGTACTCGCGACAATGATAACACTTTTTCGCTGCAAATGGAAGCTGGAAAGATTGTTGATAGCTATAAAGATAAAAGCTGGGTCTAATCTTGATGAACAACTCGCGCACTTTGAGAATCACACTCTACAAGCTGAGATAACCTGAAGGTGAGCTCCCAAAATAATCAGAACTCTTACCTCCAAATGAGGTACCATGGTTACCTACTAGGGCCACGGGATCTCTTGATCTCCCGCTCTCACTCTTCCCGTTTTAACTTATGGTATGCCTAATACCTTTGAGCAATATCAACACCGACGTTAAATGAAGTCCCAACCTCAATTTTTCGAGCCATCTGGGATCTCAAGGAAAAGGAAAGGTCATCAATAAATCTTTAAATCTCTCAAAAGGCTCATGGACTAGTTCTAATGCATATTCATCCATTCTATAGAATTTAATCTCATATTCTGAAACATCAACAGGCTAACCGATAGGCTACCCTGTCCAATCCACTCAAACTGGCAACACTTTTCATCTCGCTCGCTACCGAAAGGAACTTTTACACGAATCTATAAGAAAAATCGAACCAAGTTAACTAATAAGAGAGCGGTCCACCAATTCAAGGCTGGACCGTGAAACTGGAAAGCAGAATAATACACAGCATATTGCTCGAGATAACCAACAGCCTGAAAGATATGCTGACATCATTTTATTTTTAAAAAAAAAAAGAATCACGAGGTTTATCTGATGCATTGCTTAAGAATATCGGAAGGTTCAACCTCGTAAAATAATGCAACCACTTCGGACACTCGGACCGAGCTATTACTTGGGCTAGCAAACCAACCAGAACAACTGGTGGCACAACACATGCTGCCTCTGGAACATAATTTACTAGGGCAACATTCGGTACTGGAACAAGAGCTCTCTAAGACCGGACATCTCCATCTGCGGCAACCTGATAAGCTGCCTAGCAAATAATAGGTTCTCACGGTATCTGCATTGCCATGATTTTCGTGAAAGCATCGTAGACGGCCAAGGGAACCACAAGGCCCTGCTCCCTTGCCCATCGCGAGCTGGCACAACTGGGACCTCCATAACTAGATCGTCAGCACGATCAAACACTCTCGGGTCTTCGTCAATGCTAGCACCATGCTAGACTGCTCCGTCTTGAACTCATACCGTTTGCTGATTTATCGTACGAGGGTTCACAATTACCACGAACGAATTAATGAAAATACTTTTGCATTCTAGACCGACGCACGATCAGAAATGAAGGAAGTGAAACTTCCTAAATGCCATCATAGCCTCTCGTAGATAAGTACGGACGTCTACGTACCCATCACCGAGACTCTACTAGACACTGTCTTAGTCTGGATAGACTCTAAACTGGGCTCTGATACCAACTGACACGACCCGGAATCCGGCTAGGCCGTGCGGGCACCCGACATCTTCCCCTAGACCGTCGGGCGAACCCTTACCAATTCAATTAGGAAAATAAATATAATCCAATTCATAAATAAAAACAAGACTTAGAAAAAGCACAGACATACTGATACATCTAAGCTGTACAAAAGAAATTACAGCTGACTACCCAACATACTAGGTTTAGGGCTATCCAGACTAGACATCTAAGAGTACAAAAGAAGACAGATACCTCCTGAAGGGAGCAAAATGCAACTGAAATAATAACCAATATACTGGTGGCCATCCGGAATAAAAGCTGGCTCACCCTGACAGCTGAAGTCGTCTTCGCTCCTACACAACGTGGCGAACTCAATCCTAGAGCGAACCTGTCGAAACGAAATAGATAGAGAAGAAACAAACAACAAACAAGGGTGAGTCAAAAGGACTCAATAAGTGGGGCAGACTAGCTCCTCAAAGAATAGGATAGCTAGCCAGGGAGAAGAAACAGATAAACAAAATTCCTCTTATTTAAATTATAAAAACGCAGAGCCAGATAATAACTAGAAACACGTATGGGATGACAAACTCATTAACAACCAGGAACGTAAGATAACCAAAACATATAGGTATCCCGAACACATCAACAATCAGAAATATATCCTGTTGCGGCGTGCAACTCGATCCATAGATTTATACCATTGCGGCGTGCAACCCGATCCATATATTTATACCGTTACGGCGTGTAAATCGATTCCCACAACCCGGGATACGAGCCAGAAATATATAGGCAAACTGAGATATGTCCACGTCATAGTATACATACCGCATACATAAAACACAACACAGTACACATAATAGTCAGTATGCGGTGCAATGGGATGGGATGAATGCGGTATGATGCAATGCAGTCACATATGCCTGATACCCATCTCCGGCGCGGGACTCTCATCGTCTACCAGGTGATATATGCAATAATGACCCTTCACCGGCTCGAGACTCTCATCGATTATCGGGAAGTATATACAATAATGACCCTTCACCGGTGCGGGACTCTCATCGCCAACCGGGAAGTATATGCAATAATGACCCTTCACCGGTGCGGGACTCTCATCGCCAACCGGGAAGTATATTTAATAATGACCCTTCACCGGTGCGGGACTCTCATCGCCAACCGGGAAGTATGTGCAATAAGTACCCTTCACCGGTGCGGGACTCTCATCGCCAACCGGGAAGTATATGCAATGCTCAAAACCAGAGTGCAATGCTCATATGCTCAATGCAGTACCAACAACAGGGCATAACAAATAATATACAATGTAAATTCAAAGCTAAGGCGTAATGAGTACGCCTATTGGCAGCAACACACGTAAGGAAACACGTGGTAGAAAATCCACGAGGCCAGGTGCCTCCAAAGAAATAGATATAAACACTTACCTTGTTACAAAGTTAGTACAGCCACTCAGTAACCGCTTTGTCCTTTGGATTCATTGCCAAACGATCCCACTGTGTTCAATAACCAGAAAAATATATCAAATTAGGCTAAAGGCTTCATTCCTCACATCTTAGGGCAATCTAGGTAGGAACCTGATACCCTATTCGCATACGCAATACGCAGGCCAAGCCTATGTACAGGGTTTATGGTCACATAACCAAACCCCAAATAAATTACATTTATATGTTGCCCACAACTCGCTGAGTACGAATATATAATCAATTCCATTATCGGGGTCCATTTGACCCTTTAAACTATTAATTGAACTTATTAAAATGATGTCTAATATTCCAAGTTTTACCGTTAAAATATATTCAAACACACGTAATAAACTCAAATAATATATTAGGATCATTACCTGAATGTTTCAGGGTGAAAATTCTACTTTTTTCCGGCCCCTTTTCTCATTTTCTGGCATTTTTCCACTACGTACTTTCCATTTTCTCTGTTTTGCGTTTCTGTTCTAGTTCCTTTTTGAGCTTACCCACTTTCTACGTTATACTGGTCCTTACCAATATGCTAAGGACCCACCGCCCATATATTTTGTCTTTTTGTCCTTTCTCTTTTTTTTTTTTTTTTTTAAAGATTCGCTGTTACGGTAAAAATTAAAACGGTACCCCACGATATTCGAAATAATTCCAACTTTTGCATACAAGTTATAAAAAATATATGTAACATACTAGCGTAGGCGGATCTCAAATTGGACTCCCGAAACCCAAGATGCGAATTTAAATAGAAAAGGTCAAATTATTTAACTTTCGGCATTTTAGCGGAAACTAGCCGAACAACATCGAAATTCACTTTCGAAAGTGTACAAAAATCACAGATAATCATACGAACCTAACGGCGCTTTCGGATTTCGAATTTGAGCTCATTCGGCAAACCGAGCTCGAAAATATCTTTTTAATATTTATCACCAATAAAAACTGAAACCTTCTTCCGATGCCCACCAAACGAGGTCTGATTTAGCTCAAATTTTACAGACAGGTCCTAATAGACATTACGAATATTTTAAAATTATTGGCACGCCAATCGGAGTCCTAACTTCCGAAACGACTGACCGAGGTCGTTTCATTCTCCTCCACTTAAACTCTCGTTCGTCCTCAAACGAGCCTAAGTCTAAAGCAAGATTTACGCAGATAACAAGAGAACTTGCACGACCTTTATATACTTTCCTACAGAATTTTTCTCATGATTACAAAAGTAAAACTATAACACGAACACCGAACTCTTGGAATAAAACATATCTGGATAATATGATAACACCATTGCCCAAATTATTCTGACTAATATGATCCTTCCTCGATCACGAGAGGAGAGTTCTACATTTTTTAAACAAAGATACACGGAACTTTGAATGGGTTAACATAATTCAGCCGATAATTACCTCTTCGATATACCTTTCGATATAGACAGGGAGATAGAACTAAGAATTAGCTTACGCTTCAGCAACGCCTTAGAGATTTAATATTATGATTCGGTATCAATTGGAGGAAGACTCCTCCAATTAAAGCATAAACTCATACAACTAATTTGAATAGAAATAGTCATCCTCACGCAACCTGCTGGATTAAAGAAGATTTACCTAAAAGCTGAACATAGGCAGACCTAAACTACCAAACTACCCTTTCGAGTTGCCAACTAGCTGCAACTCTCAAGCTCACAACTCCATACCTTTGCCGTAAACACCACAGCCTGATGGATGGTGCTTCTATATAAAAATTTCGGCTGAGTTTCCCCTGAAACTGGATGCCGCAAAAACAGAACCAGCACTATACTATACATAGGAATGGATACCCGGATAAACTGATATCAAAAACAATAATATGCTTATCCGGCTACAATAACACGTACTATGGCTCAACACAAGGTACGTCACAAGCGGCTACCAATCGCCCAAGCTCACTAGTGCCGGACGAAGAAGAAATGGAAATAGATCGAGGATAGAAATAATTAGAGCTTCAAGAAGCTCATCTGCTTATTTACTTGGCCACCAGAGCTATATTACTTCCGAGTTAAGCTAGCCAAAGAACCGCAATTGAAGAAATAGACATTAAATAAGCTTTATGGAACAACACCCATGCCAATTTAGCCTTCTCATAAGAAGAGAACTCCAACAATTTATCTATAAACTCTTTTATAACTGAGAGAAGCTCATAGAATAACATGACGTTAGTAACATTTCGAACCAAGAGGAGACACGTAGATCGAGTATTACTTACTAATCACTTTACACCGGAAGAAACAATGACACTTTCTGATGGTGATGAATAAGAATCCTATAATCTTACCAACACAGAATTCCGAAAAGAAAGGTATACTAATTTGATATGATAATAGAAGGTGGCACGACAAGATGCCAGACAGACAATAGCAACACTTACTCCCAAATTTCTCACATTTAAACCAGATAAACTAGTAGGGTCTTCATAAATGCCAGGAATAAATCATATTAGAAGCTCACCTCTCTACCGCAACCGATTCTTAATAGAAACAATTTCCAATGAAACCATGGTAAGATAAATGAAGTCCAGACCGATCAGAAGAAATCAAATCTTACTCACATATAAAGGAAGAGGAAATACAGGGATCTACTACATCGGATGCCTCAGCATCCTACCAGTCTGGCAGTTCATAGAACTGCCTCTGCAGCTAACCTGAGCCACTACCCTGATAATCACCTTCTGAAGAACCACTGCCATCACGCTCTCAACCTCTACTGGATGGTGGCATTTTTCTGGCTGATTGAGATCTAAATGAAATCCCATGCGACTGTGCAGGTGCCTGATGACGAATGAAAGGATGATTGCCTACTTGCCGGAGTAAGGGAAAACTCCTCAAAGGATAACTAGTACTCGCGACAATGATAACACTTTTTCGCTGCAAATGGAAGCTGGAAAGATTGTTGATAGCTATAAAGATAAAAGCTGGGTCTAATCTTGATGAACAACTCGCGCACTTTGAGAATCACGCTCTATAAGCTGAGATAACCTGGAAGGTGACCTCCCAAAATAATCAGAACTCTTACCTCCAAATGAGGTACCATGGTTACCCACTAGGGCCACGGGATCTCTTGCTCTCCCGCTCTCACTCTTCCCGTTTTAACTTATGGTATGCCTAATACCTTTGAGCAATATCAACACCGACGTTAAATGAAGTCCCAACCTCAATTTTTCGAGCCATCTGGGATCTCAAGGAAAAGGAAAGGTCATCAATAAATCTTTAAATCTCTCAAAAGGCTCATGGACTAGTTCTAATGCATATTCAGCCATTCTATAGAATTTAATCTCATATTCTGAAACATCAACAGGCTAACCGATAGGCTACCCTGTCCAATCCAATCAAACTGGCAACACTTTTCATCTCGCTCGCTACCGAAAGGAACTTTTCCACGAATCTATAAGAAAAATCGAACCAAGTTAACTAATAAGAGAGAGGTCCATCAATTCAAGGCTGGACCGTGAAACTGGAAAGCAGAATAATACACAGCATATTGCTCGAGATAACCAACAACCTGAAGGATATGCTGACATCATTTTATTTTTTTAAAAAAAAGAATCACGAGGTTTATCTGATGCATTGTTTACGAATATCTGAAGGTTCAACCTCGTAAAATAATGCAACCTCTTCGAACACTCGGACCGAGCTATTACTTGGGCTAGCTATCCAACCAGAACAACTGGTGGCACAACACATGCTGCCTCTGGAACATAATTTACTAGGGCAACATTCGGTACTGGAACAAGAGCTCTCTAAGACCGGACATCTCCATCTGCGGCAACCTGATAAGCTGCCTAGCGAATAATAGGTTCTTACGGTATCTGCATTGCCATGATTTTCATGAAAGCATCGTAGAGGGCCAAGGGAACCACAAGGCCCTGCTCCCTTGCCCATCGCGAGCTGGCACAACTGGGACCTCCGTAACTAGATCGTCAGCACGATCAAACACTCTCGGGGCTTCGTCAATGCTAGCACCATGCTAGACTGCTTCGTCTTGAACTCATACCGTTTGCTGATTTATCGTACGAGGGTTCACAATTACCACGAACGAATTAATGAAAATACTTTTGCATCCTAGACCGACGCACGATCAGAAATGAAGGAAGTGAAACTTCCTAAATGCCATCATAGCCTCTCGTAGATAAGTACGGACGTCTACGTACCCATCACCGAGACTCTACTAGACACTGTCTTAGTCTGGATAGACTCTAAACTGGGCTCTGATACCAACTGACACGACCCGGAATCCGGCTAGGCCGTGCGGGCACCCGACATCTTCCCCTAGACCGTCGGGCGAACCCTTACGAATTCAATTAGGAAAATAAATATAATCCAATTCATAAATAAAAACAAGACTTAGAAAAAGCACAGACATACTGATACCTCTAAGCTGTACAAAAGAAATTACAGCTGACTATCCAACATACTAGGTTTAGGGCTATCCAGACTAGACATCTAAGAGTACAAAAGAAGACAGATACCTCCAGAAAGGAGCAAAATGCAACTGAAATAATAACCAATATACTGGTGGCCATCCGGAATAAAAGCTGGCTCACCCTGACAGCTGAAGTCGTCTTCGCTCCTACACAACGTGGCGAACTCAATCCTGGAGCGAACCTGCCGAAACGAAATAGATAGACAAGAAACAGACAACAAACAAGGGTGAGTCAAAAGGACTCAATAAGTGGGGCAGACTAGCCACCTAAAAGAATAGGATAGCTAGCCAGGGAGAAGAAACAGATAAACAAAATTCCTCTTATTTAAATTATAAAAACGCAGAGCCAGATAATAACTAGAAACACGTATGGGATGACAAACCCATTAACAACCAGGAACGTAAGATAACCAAAACATATAGGTATCCCGAAAACATCAACAATCAGAAATATAACCTGTTGCGGCGTGCAACCCGATCCATAGATTTATACCATTGCGGCGTGCAACATCCCGCAACCCGGGATACGAGCCAGAAATATATAGGCAAACTGAGATATGTCCACGTCATAGTATACATACCGCATACATAAAACACAACACAGTACACATAATAGTCAGTATGCGGTGCAATGGGATGGGATGAATGCGGTATGATGCAATGCACTCACATATGCCTGATACCCATCTCCGGCGCGGGACTCTAATCGTCTACCAAGAGATATATGCAATAATGACCCTTCACCGGCTCGAGACTCTCATCGATTACCGGGAAGTATATACAATAATGACTCTTCACCGGTGCGGGACTCTCATCGCCAACAGGGAAGTATATGTAATAATGACCCTTCACAGGTGCGGGACTCTCATCGCCAACTGGGAAGTATATGCAATAATGACCCTTCACCGGTGCGGGACTCTCATCGCCAACCGGAAAGTATGTGCAATAAGTACCCTTTACCGGTGCGTGACTCTCATCGCCAACCGGGAAGTATATGCAATGCTAAAAACCAGAGTGCAATGCTCATATGCTTATTGCAGTACCAACAACAGGGCATAACAAATAATATAAAATGTAAATTCAAAGCTAAGGCATAATGAGTACGCCTATTGGCAGCTACACACGTAAGGAAACACGTGGTAGAAAATCCACGAGGCCAGGTGCCTCCAAAGAAATAGATATAAACACTTACCTTGTTACAAAGTTAGTACAGCCACTCAATAACCGCTTTGTCCTTTGGATTCATTGCCAAACGATCCCACTGTGTTCAATAACCAGAAAAATATATCAAATTAGGCTAAAGGCTTCATTCCTCACATCTTAGGGCAATCCAGGTAGGAACCTAATATCCTATTCGCATACGCAATACGCAGGCCAGGCCTATATACAGGGTTTATGGTCACATAACCAAACCCCAAATAAATTACATTTATATGTTACCCACAACTCCCTGAGTACGAATATATAATCAATTCCATTATCGGGGTCTATTTGACCCTTTAAACTATTAATTGAGCTTATTAAAATGATGTCTAATATTCTAAGTTTTACCGTTAAAATATATTCAAACACACGTAATAAACTCAAATAATATATTAGGATCATTACCTGAATGTTTCAGGGGTAAAATTCTACTTTTTTCCGGCCCCTTTTCTCATTTTCTGGCATTTTTCCACTGCGTACTTTCCATTTTCTCTGTTTTGCGTTTCTGTTCTAGTTCCTTTTCTAGCTTACCCACTTTCTACGTTATACTGGTCCTTAGCAATATGCCTAATACCTTTGAGCAATATCAACACCGACGTTAAATGAAGTCCCAACCTCAATTTTTCGAGCCATCTGGGATCTCAAGGAAAAGGAAAGGTCATCTATAAATCTTTAAATCTCTCAAAAGGCTCATGGACTAGTTCTAATGCATATTCAGCCATTCTATAGAATTTAATCTCATATTCTGAAACATCAACAGGCTAACCGATAGGCTACCCTGTCCAATCCACTCAAACTGGCGACACTTTTCATCTCGCTCGCTACCGAAAGGAACTTTTCCACGAATCTATAAGAAAAATCGAACCAAGTTAACTAATAAGAGAGCGGTCCACCAATTCAAGGCTGGACCGTGAAACTGGAAAGCAGAATAATACACAGCATATTGCTCGAGATAACCAACAGCCTGAAGGATATGCTGACATCATTTTATTTTTTTTTAAAAAAAGAATCACGAGGTTTATCTGATGCATTGCTTAAGAATATCGGAAGGTTCAACCTCAAAAAATAATGCAACCTCTTCGGACACTCGGACCGAGCTATTACTTGGGCTAGCTAACCAACCAGAACAACTGGTGGCACAACACATGCTGCCTCTGGAACATAATTTACTAGGGCAACATTCGGTACTGGAACAAGAGCTCTCTAAGACCGGACATCTCCATCTGCGGCAACCTGATAAGCTGCCTAGCGAATAATAGGTTCTTACGGTATCTGCATTGCCATGATTTTCGTGAAAGCATCGTAGAGGGCCAAGGGAACCACAAGGCCCTGCTCCCTTGCCCATCGCGAGCTGGCACAACTGGGACCTCCGTAACTAGATCGTCAGCACGATCAAACACTCTCGGGGCTTCGTCTTGAACTCATACCGTTTGCTGATTTATCGTACGAGGGTTCACAATTACCACGAACGAATTAATGAAAATAATTTTGCATCCTAGACCGACGCACGATCAGAAATGAAGGAAGTGAAACTTCCTAAATGCCATCATAGTCTCTCGTAGATATGTACGGACGTCTACGTACCCATCACCGAGACTCTACTAGACACTGTCTTAGTCTGGATAGACTCTAAACTGGGCTCTGATACCAACTGACACGACCCGGAATCCGGCTAGGCAGTGCGGGCACTCGACATCTTCCCCTAGACCGTCGGGCAAACCCTTACCAATTCTATTAGGAAAATAAATATAATCCAATACATAAATAAAAACAAGACTTAGAAAAAGCACAGACATACTGATACCTCTAAGCTGTACAAAAGAAATTACAGCTGACTACCCAACATACTAGGTTTAGGGCTATCCAGACTAGACATCTAAGAGTACAAAAGAAGACAGATACCTCCTGAAGGGAGCAAAATACAACTGAAATAATAACCAATATACTGGTGGCCATCCGGAATAAAAGCTGGCTCACCCTGACAGCTGAAGTCGTCTTCGCTCCTACACAACGTGGCGAACTCAATCCTGGAGCGAACCTGCCGAAACGAAATAGATAGACAAGAAACAAACAACAAACAAGGGTGAGTCAAAAGGACTCAATAAGTGGGGCAGACTAGCTCCTCAAAGAATAGGATAGCTAGCCAGGGAGAAGAAACAGATAAACAAAATTCCTCTTATTTAAATTATAAAAACGCAGAGCCGGATAATAACTAGAAACACGTATGGGATGACAAACTCATTAACAACCAGGAACGTAAGATAACCAAAACATATAGGTATCCCGAACACATCAACAATCAGAAATATATCCTGTTGCGGCGTGCAACTCGATCCATAGATTTATACCATTGCGGCGTGCAACCCGATCCATATATTTATACCGTTACGGCGTGTAAATCGATTCCCACAACCCGGGATACGAGCCAGAAATATATAGGCAAACTGAGATATGTCCACGTCATAGTATACATACCGCATACATAAAACACAACACATTACACATAATAGTCAGTATGCGGTGCAATGGGATGGGATGAATGCGGTATGATGTAATGCAGTCACATATGCCTGATACCCATCTCCGGCGCGGGACTCTCATCGTCTACCAGGTGATATATGCAATAATGACCCTTCACCGGCTCGAGACTCTCATCGATTACCGGGAAGTATATACAATAATGACCCTTCACCGGTGCGGGACTCTCATCGCCAACCGGGAAGTATATGCAATAATGACCCTTCACCGGTGCGGGACTCTCATCACCAACCGGGAAGTATATGCAATAATGACCCTTCACCGGTGCGGGACTCTCATCGCCAACTGGGAAGTATGTGCAATAAGTACCCTTCACCGGTGCGGGACTCTCACCGCCAACCGGGAAGTATATGCAATGCTCAAAACCAGAGTGCAATGCTCATATGCTTAATGCAGTACCAACAACAGGGCATAACAAATAATATACAATGTAAATTCAAAGCTAAGGCGTAATGAGTACGCCTATTGGCAGCTACACACGTAAGGAAACACGTGGTAGAAAATCCACGAGGCCAGGTGCCTCCAAAAAAGTAGATATAAACACTTACCTTGTTACAAAGTTAGTACAGCCACTCAATAACCGCTTTGTCCTTTGGATTCATTGCGAAACGATCCCACTGTGTTCAATAACCAGAAAAATATATCAAATTAGGCTAAAGGCTTCATTCCTCACATCTTAGGGCAATCCAGGTAGGAACCTGATACCCTATTCGCATACGCAATACGCAGGCCAGGCCTATGTACAGGGTTTATGGTCACATAACCAAACCCCAAATAAATTACATTTATATGTTGCCCATAACTCGCTGAGTACGAATATATAATCAATTCCATTATCGGGGTCCATTTGACCCTTTAAACTATTAATTGAACTTATTAAAACGATGTCTAATATTCCAAGTTTTACCATTAAAATATATTCAAACACACATAATAAACTCAAATAATATATTAGGATCATTACCTGAATGTTTCAGGGTGAAAATTCTACTTTTTTCTGGCCCCTTTTCTCATTTTCTGACATTTTTCCACTGCGTACTTTCCATTTTCTCTGTTTTGCGTTTCTGTTCTAGTTCCTTTTTGAGCTTACCCACTTTCTACGTTATACTGGTCCTTAGCATCGCCCATATATTTTGTCTTTTTCTCCATTTTCTTTTTTAAAAAAAAAAAAATTTGCTGTTACGGTAAAAATTAAAACGGTATCCTACGACATTCGAAATAATTCCAACTTTTGCATACAAGTTATAAAAAATATATGTAACATACTCACGGAGGCGGATCTCAAATTGGACTCCCGAAACCCAAGATGCGAATTTAAATAGAAATGGTCAAATTATTTAACTTTCGGCATTTTAGCGGAAACTAGCCGAACAACATCGAAATTCACTTTCGAAAGTGTACAAAAATCACAAATAATCATACGAACCTAACGGCGCTTTTGGATTTCGAATTTGAGCTCATTCGGCAAACCGAGCTCGAAAATATCTTTTTAATATTTATCACCAATAAAAACTGAAACCTTCTTCCGATGCCCACCAAACGAGGTCTGATTTAGCTCAAATTTTACAGACAGGTCCTAATGGACATTATGAATATTTTAAAATTATTGGCACGCCAATCGGAGTCCTAACTTCCGAAACGACTGACCGAGGTCGTTTCATTATTTTGTCGTGAAAGTTCCAACATTTTTAGTGGTAGAAACCATTTTTATGTTTATTTATTTATTTATTATTATGTGTACATCGTATTGAGCACTTTATATTGTGTAGAGTGTTTGGTAATGAGAAGATTTTATACAATTTTATTTTGATATATAGTTTACCAAAATATTAATGGAATATTTATTATATGAGCATTAGTAGCAATATATGTTAGACACATTTATGTGAGCTTTTTTTGGTGACTATTCTTGCAACAATAAATACAACGCATTTGTGGTGGAGTTAGTTCAAACTATCTATCGGGGCAAGCAAAGGTGGCCACCAAAGGATAAAACCTCAATAGTGTATATTTGTGAGAATCTTAATAACTGTTTTGTTTCAAAGAAAGTCGCCACTAAACGTATACCATTAGTGGCGTCTTATTTTCTCGCCACTAATCTGAATCAACCACTTAATATAGCCAATAACTAGTTGGTCGCCACAGAAATATTTGGTGGCAACTTTTTAACTTTTTGTGATGATATAAGTCGCCACGAAAGGTGTCATTTCTTGTAGTCGGTCGGCAACTCAACTTACACAACATTTAAGCGATGCCACTGACAATCATAAAAAACTCTTATTTCGAAACTTAATACCCGGTGTCTTTCACCTTGTGGCTGATCATAATTTTTCAATGTGTCAGAAAATAGATTTTCTTTTTTTAAATTTAAAGTAGTATCACTTATTATATGTTTAGTTGCTAAAGTAACACCTACTTGTGTTTTCGGAGACCTAATTTAAAATTTTTTATGTTCTTTATTTTTATGATATATATGCTTAGTTGAGCTATTTTTTTTTCTAAAAATAGTAGTACTTAATTTCATAAGAGTAACTAGTACTACAAAAAAGTTGGATAACCAAATGAAAAATTAACACTAAAGCTATATTAATAATGTGAAAAATGTTAAAACTGCAGTGTATTAATCCAAATGGGTTTTCATTCATTAAGAACACAAGCTCTTTTCAATTTTATAGCTTGCAGTTAGCAGTATACTTTTCAATATACTAATTCATATGTAAAGATAAAAAAATATATTATCTATGAGTGAATAATGTGGATACATCTAATTAGCTTCTAAAAAAATTGAAAAGTATGAGCATATAGTAATATAAACATATACTATCAACATTTTCCTCCAACTCTGCACTGGATTAAAATTCCATTTAGTCGTTCCAACAGATTCTTATGTGCACATCTGGAACCTAACAAAACATAAGTAGTATCATTAAAGAATTTAACAAAACACAAGACTAAACAAAAGAAAATAAAAGAAGCTTGATAAAATTAGAAATCAATCATGACTAATCCACGGATGCACGATCACCTTTCTTGTACTTCTACTTTCTTAGTGGAGTACAGTTTGTTTATTATGCATCCTCCTTGAATTCTATTTTCATTATGCAACAAAGTGAGTTGAGACTAAAACTCACCTTATGTAGGTTCTTTAAACTTGGGATTAACCACTATTATTGGAGCCTCCCTTAAAAATCTAATTCACATCAATAAAGTTTTATCTTAACATTTCTATTTAAATTTAAACTTTTATTAAATTAAAAACTCGTGTGCAAAAATTTTAAATTTTATTAAATTGAAAATTTGTGTGCTTTAACGTGCAACTTGAGGCTGCCATACCAATATAATAGAGAATGACCTTTTCTTTTTGGCAATAATCTAATCTAAATTGCCCTAGATAATTGTTGCATGATCTTTAAGATAATGTTAAAACACTACAAATTTAAAAAATATCATTATCAGCAGTGTAGTTTTCAATCTTTTTCTTTTGTTGATAGTGTTTAATTGGCCCTTTTTGTGTAAAAAAAAAATGAAGGGAACTTACTCGAGGAGGAATATTACTTGGAATCTCTTAATTCCAAAACTTTAATTTACTGGAGTTTAAAATACCTGCAGGAAAGTATTCAAAAGCAAATACTTATACATGTATTACTATATGCACATTATAGCAAATGAACCATTAACACAAATAACAAAAAGAAGAAAATAACTTAACAAATGCAGAGAGAGAGAGAGACAAAAAAAACCATTTTGGTAGAGATGGAGGGTGCATAAAGAAAATGAGAAAACCTAAGAATGAGGAAGTAAATATGAGTCAAGAAGTTAGAAATAATTAAATCTAAGAAAAACCTGTGCTGGAAAAGAGTTAACTTCTCCAACGTGGAGAAAATTTCCCCAACATAAATTTAGGAGAAAAATAAACTTCCCTCTAAAGAGGCAGTTCGTTCGTCTTATCTAAATGGGTTAATGCTCATCCTTTTATGTTCTGTTAGCTTCATTTCTTTCTTTCTTTTGCACAAAAGGAAAATAAATTATAAAATTAAAATAATGAGTTACAATTTTTATTTTTGAAATAGAGTACACATATTTTAAGAAATTATTTGGTTATTGTTTTTTTTCTTATTTGACTTTCGTATCCTACTATCTAAAGGATAATTAATTTAGCATAACTATAAAATGTGATATATAGAGTTAATAGGAATTCTTTCAATAGAACTAACCCACGACAGTCACGTAGTATTGTCTTTTTTCTCACAATTATTCTTAAAATTCAATTCAAAATTTAAAAATAACTAACTTACCTACACCTAACTAAAACATAACTTATTTACCTAAAATTTCCAAGTAGCTTCCTACTACTTTGACACTTGACTACTTTCTATAGGTTTACTACCCTCCTTTTAATACTATTATAATAATGATGATAATAATGATAATAATAATAATAATAATAATAATAATATAGATTTTTCAGTTTTTAATACAAATTTTAGATTAATAGTTAGGATTGTGCCACTTGTTAATATTCAAACTAATTTTAACTATATTTCAAATGTTGTAACTAATAACTAACTTTTGTCTTAAAATTGCCATGTGTCTTTTTAATTTATTGCCACTTGGCTAATTATTAATGGCTACTACATACCTTTTAATATATATATAGATTATAGATATGTATAGCCTTTAATATAGGAAAGTGGAGGAGTTTAACTTAATCTTATCCCATTAATTAAGGAATTAAGGGAATATGGGAAGTTATGTTCATATTCCACTAAATTGTATCAGTAGATCAATATTTTCTATGGCTGGAGATTTGTTTTAGTTTGATGATGATATCTGAGTTGTATTTGATAATGGTGTACGATTACAGGATAGTAGCAGTTTATAGTGTTTATGATTTTTGGTTAGTTGGAGACTTAGGTTGTGATTACCCCACTACCCGTATTTATGCATCCCCACTACCCATATTTAACGCTTGAACTAATTTTTTGTTGTTTTTATAAATATTTGTATCCTATTTACAAAATGTTAATTATTAATATTAATATCACAAATATTTTATTTTCTGGTAGTTAATATTGGCTACAAATAGTGGTGGCTATTAGAAAGTAAATATTTATTGTTGGGTGGCTGTTTATGTAATCAGCCCTAATTTTTTTGAAGTAAAATTAAGCAAGAGTGCCCTCACATTAGGGAAATTTTGATCACTAGCCATTTTTGGACGCGCTCAATGGGGACTATCCACCGTTTCAAAATTCATTGAAGAATAGCCAAAAATTCGCGCGCACACTTAAGCTCCATTAGCGTTGGAAAAACACCCCAGACTAGCCCCATAACAAAAAACTAACTTGTTCAAAGCCCAAGTATTTTGTTATGGGACTTTATATATAAAGCTGAGTCCCATAACAAAATGCTGGGGCTGTGAACAAGTTTGTTCACAGCCCCAGCATTTTGTTATGGGTTATGAGACTTTATATATAAAGCTTCAGTCCCATAATAATGCTGGGGCTTTGAACAAGTTTTGTTCACAGCCCCAGCATTTTGTTATGGGACTGAAGCTTTATACATAGTCCCATAACAAAATGCTGGGGCCTTGAACAAAACTTGTTCAAAGCCCCAGTATTTATACTGGGGTTAGTTTACTGAAGCTTCTCCAGTACAAATACTGGGGCCTTGAACAAGTTTTGTTCAAAGTTCCAGTATTTATACTGAGATTTGTCCGGAGGTAGCTATTTCTCAGCGAATTTATTTTTGACGGCTACAAATCAATTAACGCGCGCCAAACAGGCCCCTACACTAAATTTTTACCTCACATTACAAATGTGATTATAAAAGTATCTTACCATCTTATTTAAGAATATGGCCTCAACTTTAGAGTCTCACTAAGAAAAAGTAACTCTATTAATACTTCTTTCCCTCTTGTAATTCGGGATAGTATCATAGTAAAATAAAAAAGGAAACTTCTTACTTCCATTCATTTAATTTTATACTCTTTTGATTGTTAAATGTAACTTTCTCAATATAAGGACGTCATTTTAATTTAAATATTAGACACTTTGAAACAACTACTAGTCTAACATCTTAAACCTTGTTAAATTTTCTTTCTATGTTTCACAATGATTCTTGATCAAATCTCTTAGTCACATGAACATGTACATGTAATGGGAGCTTGATCAAATTTCTAATAGTCACATGAACACGTACATGTAATGGGAGCCTTGGCTCTATTCAACTTGTGATCTTTAATATTCTTTTTGTTTCTTCTAAAATTAATTAAGCTCCTTGAGGCCCCCACCCAAGAAAGATGTATGTGTGATTGCTCTAATTTTAATGTTTTAGCTATAAACCATAATCAAGTACAGTTCTACGGTTCTACCTCTTGACAATCTTTAACTAGTAAATATATAACATAAAACTCAACTATAAGTTATCAACTTGTAACATAAAATCATTTTGTGTCAACATCTTTGCTGTCAAATTCTCTCTAGCGTAACTACATTGCTTTAATTAGTCAGAGTACTCAAATATTTGATTGGTTTAGATCAAAATCAACGTTAACTTCTTCCAGCTATACCTCGATAACAATAATCACATGAATCAACAGCTTATTACAACCTTAATTTCACTCTTCACGTGGAGTGGACTCTGAAATCTGACATATTTTAGTCTATATAAAACAACACCGTTCTAATTAATATGTCATCTAATTAAGCATTCTTCCTCTCATCTCCAACGCAATGGACTTTTCTCTTGCCATAACTTGTGCTAGTTTGTTTATTACTCTCTACTTTATTTACATGCTTCTAGGGATCAGTAACAAAAGAGGAAATGATAATAATAGACGAGCACCTAAAGTTGGCGGTTCATGGCCTCTCATCGGCCATCTACACCTTTTCAGAGGCTCACGGTTGCCGCACAAAACTTTGGGCGTCATGGCTGACAAATATGGCCCAATCTTCACGGTAAAGTTTGGAGCACATCAAATTGTGGTGGTGAATGATTGGAAGATTGCCCAAGAGTGCTACACCGCCAACGACAAGGCCTTGGCTAGCCGGCCCAAGTCACTAGCAGTAGAGCTCTTGGGCTACAACTACGCCCTTTTTGGACTAGGCCCTTATGGTCCATATTGGCGAGAAATGAAAAAATTAGTCATACTCGAGTTACTCTCCAGTCGCCGTGTACAAATGTTTCAACACATTCGGGAATTCGAAGTGGAAACGTCCATAAAAAAACATATGAAATGTGGTTGATTGAAAAAAATTGTTCAAATGTTGTTACAATAGAAATGAAGCAGTGGTTTGGGAATTTGATCATGACAATTTTTGTAAGAGTGCTTTTTGGAAAAAGATACACAGAAGATCATGAGTTAGAAGAAGGAAAAAAGACTCGGAAAGCAATTACAAAAATGTTTGATTTACTTGGTGCATTTGTTGTTGGTGATTTTATTCCATTATTGGGATATATGGTTAGATATAGGAGGATATAAAAAGAAATGAAGGAAACTGCTAAGGAAATTGATGGAGTACTTGAAAGTTGGTTAGTTGAGCACAAGAGAAAGAGAAGTAATGGAGAGAAGAAATTAGAGAATGAAGAAGATTTCATGGATATAATGTTCACTATTGGATGGTGCTACAGAAAAAGATCGTCATGGTTATGATGTTGATACAATTATCAAATCTACATGCTTGGTAAGTAGTGTTTCTATTTATTTTGCCCTTCCATTTCATTTAGAGGAACTCTCTTGATGACGTAATTTATAATTATAAAAATATCATAAAATATTTAAGATCACAAATTCTAACATAATAAAAATGTAAACTAGCAAAGAGTGAATATACTCAACTATTAAGGGAATTCATTACTAAATTATATAAATATATACTCTGTTCGTCCTAGTTTATGTGACCTAGTTTGGCTGATTAGGAGTTTAAGAAAGAGACGAAGATATTTGAAAATTATGATTTAAAATAAAATATAGAGATTGGTGTTGTTGTGAACCATTTTATTTAGTAAAATTATTGCTAAGAATAGAAAATAATCATCTTTTTAAACTGACTAAAAAGAAAGTCTGTCATCTTTGTTAGAGGGCTCCCAACAAATTTATTAGCTGCTATAAATAGGGAAGAAATTACGAATGGAATAGGATCGAAAGTTGGGAGCAACAATTGAACTCCAACCATAGGTAGATGGAGGGAGTAATAATTATTTTTATCTTATTTGAAGATATGATTTTTTTAGTTAATTGAGGAGATTGAGTTCTAACTCTCTTCAAGGCACTTAGCTTCGCCGCTAGTGGAAAACATATATATACTCCTATTATTTAGATTGGTATATATATGGTATTATGGTTTTGGTCTAAGGCACTCGTTTATGTTCAGCAAGTCTATTTCTGGTTTGGAGTCGAGTTCTATCATTTCCAAATTTTATCGATACAATTATTATATATACATATTATCTCAATTTCATTTATATTCTTCTGTGCATCGTCTACATGTATAATTTTTAAAAACGAAATTATATATCTGTTTTGATTTCGGTGGTAACAGTACCATTTCCTTTTTTTCCTCTATATTGGAAGGCTATGTTAGCAGGAGGGACAGATACCATAGTTGTAACACTAACATGGACACTCTGTTTATTACTTAACAATCCTCATGCAATGGAAAAGGCCCAACAAGAATTAGACATTCAAGTTGGAAAGAATTCACTTGTTGACGAGTTGCATTTAAAGAACTTGATCTATGTTCAAGCCATTGCTAAGGAATCGCTACGTTTATATCCACCTGTACCACTAGCAGCACCACACGAATCTATTGAAGACTGCATTGTTGGTGGCTACAATATTCCAAAAGGTACTCGACTCTTATTCAACGTGTGGAAAATTCAACGAGACCCAACAGTGTGGTCTGAACCCGAAATATTCAAGCCAGAGAGATTTTTAACTACACATAAAAATGTAGATGTTAGAGGAAATCATTTTGAATTGATCCCATTTGGTGCTGGAAGAAGAATTTGTCCTGGAATTTCATCAGCACAAGTGTTGTTGCACTTGACTTTGGCTAATTTGCTTCATGCCTTTGAAATTAGAAGGCCATGCCATGAACCAATAGATGTGACTGAGAGCTTCGGTATGACTAACCTTTAAGCTAGGTCACTAGAGGTTCTTCTCCAAGGTTGTCTCCAAAATTGTATCAGATATGAGTAATTATTACCAGAAGTGTTACACAAAAAATTTCACCGCATGCCCTCCATGACGAGTAGTTTAACAAAATTACCCGCTATAAGTAATGTTTTAGCAAAATGCCTTTATTTAGTCCGCAAGCCAAGACTTCAAGACAAAAAATTTGTAAGTCTTGACAATTGGCTATACTTCAAGGGCAAGTGTTGTTTTGCCAATACTTTAAGTTATATGGCAAGAATGCAGGGAAAACTGGAAGGAGCAAGTCTTGACAATTGCCAAGACTTACGACGCAGTGCAGCAAGTGTTGCCTATTGCCAATACTTGTCGCGCAAGTGTTGGAAAATCGAGCAGGGGTAGTCTTCGCAATTGCCAAGCCTTACGGCCAAGTGCGGCAAATATTGCCTATTGCCAATACTTGAAGGGATAGGTGTTGAAAAGCAGAAAAATATAACGGGAAGTCTTGGCCCCGGATTTTTTTTATTAAATCTTAACGGGGACATTTTTGCAAACCATCTCTTAGCACGGGCAAAAAGGCAAACCATTGCTTCCGGTGTGATATTTTTGCAAATGAGCCAGTGTTACATGTATCATTTAGGTGCAGATTTTTAATTCCATTAAGGGGTCGTTTGGTACAAAAATGGAAAACCCAAGGATTGGATTATAATTCTGGGATTGTAATCCCGTTTAGGTTATAGCATATAATTCCAAGATTATAATCCTATTTATTAGGATATTCCACCTTATCCTTCCAACCAAACATGGAATAGATTAATTCCAAAATTAATTCGAAATTATAATTCCTTATCCCTCGTACCAAATGACCCCTTAAGGTCTTCTCCATTTCTATTTTCCCTTTCTCCAATATTTACCATCACAAGCATGGCAACTAAAGAACATAAGATGACTAAATAATATTCCATATATATTTTTAAAACGTCTACTTTTTTGGTTGATTATATTTTTTTCAATTTGCATTAGATGACGGCGTACTATAATTTTCGTATTTATTAGGGATTTTTTTATAAATAACTACTATAGAAGATTTAATTGCACTAGATACCACTTTAATTTGGTACCACTTTTTTAATTACAAATATACCATATTTATAGCTGAAAAATAAAAAATGAGATATACCATAACTTTTTATCTTTATCAGGTAGTTAAAGCATTAAGCTACAGCCTACAAACGTGGGAATATGGAGCTATCTAATGCTCCCTGATACTAATCCATCTAATCCCTCATTAAATATTAATCCTTAATACAACACTACCCATGTAGCGCCTGTTTTCTCTCAATTCTTCTAGTGCAATTTCTGAGAGACATAACAACAATTATCGAAGATATAACATATATCTGCTGTATCTGAAGAGGTATTCCATATACTTGTATACATTAATATAATAAAGATATACTATATACTGATATATGGTATACTTATATATGGTATACCATATGTTGATAATCGTATACTGTATATTAATATACGGTATATGAAATATCGATAAGTGCTATAATGAAACCTGACGTATATCGAAAAATAGAATAATTGTACTGTATTAAAAAGAGGTTGTTCGGCATGTTGTAAAGCATAGAACCATGACTTTTCTCTGACACGATTAACTCCAAAGTCAAAATTTGGAACAAGCTTATTAAACTTGGAAAAATAGAACTTTTTCCTGCGAAATAGGTAGGCAAACCAATAAAATTCGTAACATTTAAAATTCTACAAAAAAATTGCTATTCAAAATAAAAGATTTAGTTAAAATACCCTATTTTAGGAGAGATATATATTTAGTAGTATATCTAAACCTTGAATTTAGGAAAATAAGTAGAAGTGGTACTATTGCAATTAAAAATTTTAAATATGGTATAAATTTAACAAAAGTGGTATTTTTGTTATTAAATTATATTATTAGGTAAATAAAAGAATTAAATCTTTAAACATGGTGTTTAAGGTACTTTTCCCTATAAGGGAATAAAAAGTCTAATTTTGAAAGGCTAGCCCAAATTAGCCTAAGGCCCAATGGATATAAGTTTTCCTAGAGGCCCAAAATGTGCCACGTGGCAAGTGACGTGGCGCCAAGTCAAATAAAATAGCCAAATGGATCATGCCACACGTCAAATGATGTGGCAATCCAATTCAAACCCCAAGACCAATGAAAATACGCCATGTGGACATGTGACATGTTATGGCCAATGAAATACGGCCTAGTCACTGCTTAAATCTGATTGGCCGGTCCACGAGCCTTGGCCCGTTAGGGTTTCTTGGTGGCTACTCCACCCCATATCTATATAAAGGGGTCAAATCTCTCATTTGAGAAGAGGAGAAATCAGAAGCAAGAATCCATAACAAGAAGCAAGAAAGAGCTCGTGGATCAAAGCAAGAGATTTCTACAAAAGCTGCAAGTACTCAGATATTTCTCTACAAGTTCTAGAGATCAAGACGAAGATTCAAGATCAAGCTTCAAGCCCTTGAGTCCAAGTACACGTTCAAGATCAAGACCAAGTTCAAGATAAAGCTCCAAGCTCTTGAACTCATCAAGTCAAAGATCAAGATCAAATCCAAATCCAAATCCAAACTTCAAGATCAAGCTCAAAAGCCCTTTGAAGTTATTATTTTGAAAAGACGAATCAGAGAAATCATAGAGATTGTAGCACTTATATTTCGATAAAATAAAATATATTGTTGCAATATTTTCCTGTCTCGATATTTATTTTCTTGACGCGAATTTAGTTGTTACAAAGGTATATATACCTAAAATTGAGTTGGAACTACAAATTTCTTTACCTCTTATATACATCCCATAAATAACACATAAATCATTGTTACTTTTTCTTCACATATTCACTTCCTCTGTCACTATAGCTTCTTTGAAGAACTGCTTATTCTCCCTTTTTGTCGTCCATCATTAAGCTTTATCTGTTTGCTTTTTATCTTTGCTTTGGGATACTACTTTGTATGGCTATTATGATTATTGGAATTGTTTTCCTTTGATAATAAAAATTCATGACACTAAAGTAAAACGTAATATATATAATCTTGATTAATGATATTTGAAGGTGTCCTAACGGATCGGATTTACTCTATTACATGTTATCCCCATCAAATGGTTGGATTTACTCTATTACACTACCACTACTAAAAATCAGCAGTTTTCCCACCGAAAATTTCAGACCGAATGTCGGTCGGATTACGTGTTCGGACCGCATCGGTCGGATAATTTCAACTAATTTAAATTAAATAATTTTTTTTATACCATCCGACCGCTTTCCGACCGCAGCGGTCGGAAACTAATTAATTTTTTTTTAATCTAACCGACCGCTGCGGTCGGACAGTCAAATTAAAATTACGGGCAGCAGCCGCATAACCCTATTTCTTCTATTCTCTTTCTTCTTCTTTCATTTCCCCTCTTCCCCAACCCAACCCACACATCCAAATTCCTAAAACACACTCACTAATCTCAAATCACCAAGGTTTAATATCAATTCCATTCATCTACAAATTGGTAAGTTTACTTTTTCATTGTGTTCTTCCTATTTTTCCCAAATCCGAAAACCCTAACTTTTTCACCTATTTTTTTGTAGTTCTTCCATCTATCAAAGTTAGGGATTAGTAAATCAGTGGTGGTGGAGTACAAATCCGGCCGGTGAGGTTAGTTTTTCGGTGAAACACGATTTTATTTTTTTAATTTTCAGCCCGTTTTTTCTTCTTCTTTTTTTAATTTTTTCCTATTTTTGAATTCTAGCTCATGAAATTAAATTGACATAGTAGTTTCTATTTGGTGGTGAACAAGTTGACATATTGTTGTTGTTTGGTTTGGGAAATGTTTAAACTAGTTTGGCATTTTAGTTGGTATTGTAAAAGTTAGGTTATTGAATGCAAATTTAGAAGATTGGGTTGTTCAAAAAGTGATTGGGTTATTGAATGCATATTGTTGTTGTTGAATGCTGTTAATGGTGTGTAATTTGCAGCCCATCCGTTAAGATCTATCATGGATATCAATCTCAAAGACTCAATTGATATCGTTCAAGAGTCAATCGAAGACTCTATTGAAATCGTTCAAGATACGATTGAAGATTCAATTGATATGGTACCAGAATCGGACTTGGATGATTATGTTGATTTACTGGAATTGGATTTGGATGAAGAAGTTGAAAAAGGAAAGAAAACAAAACAAAAAGTTCCGGACACAATGCTACGTATTTTTCTTCCTCACTATGTTGATTTGCCCAAATCGGACTTGGATGAAGATGTTGATTTGCTGGAGTTGGACTTGGATGAAGATGTTGATTTGCCGGAATTGGACTTGGATGAAGAAGCTGAAGAAAAAAATAAATCAATACAAAATATGTTGGACATATTTCTTCCATACCACTATTAATGTATGGAAGATTTAGTTGATGTTTTAGAAATGTGTTAGCCCTGTGGTTGGTTTTGATAAACTTCTTTGATTTTTAGACTTGTTGTTGTTAAGTTTAACTTGTTTGAATCACTATGAATTATTGATGTTATGTAAATTGTTAAAACTTTCAATTTAAAGGCAATAAGCCTTGTTTAGACTATTATTAAGGCTTGAGAAGCCTAATCTTCTTCTGGGTGCTGTTTTTACAGGTGGTGTAGCTCTAATTGCAGGTTTTTTATTGCAAGTTTTACACTGTCTTCCGACCGCCGCGGTCCGAATGCGGTCCGAAATCAGGTTATTTCATTACCCAGAAAACAGAAATTTCCCTCCGCGTCGGTCGGCTGGCCCACTGACGCGGTCGCCCAGCCCACCGCCGCGGTGGGAAACTTTCTCAGTTTTTTTTGCAATCTCCCACCGCGTCGGTCGCCTAGTTCAACATATTTTTTTCCACCTATGAAAGTAGGCGACCGCCATCCGACCGAATTTCGGTCCGGGGTCCGACCGCGGCGGTCGGAAAGCTGTTGGCGACGACTATTTAGCCGACCGGCTTGTTGGGTCGGACAACGGTCGCCTAGCCGACCGTTGTCCGACCGGATGGGCGGTCGGAAAAGACCTGATTTTTAGTAGTGTACGATTTAGTTTATAAAGTTTAGATTGGCTGGGATGGAAAATTAATCTGTGATATTTCTATAAATGTGTATTTTATAGATGTTGCCTATGCGTTTCATGTGACAAAAAAATGATTGTGTTAGCTCATGTGTTAGTTGTGTGCATGGGATCACAATTTTTCATGGATTTTTTTTTTTTTTGGTGTGTGTATTCACTTAGACTTTCTATGATCTTTAGAGCAAATCAAGGGGTTTCTTAAGCCTCAGCAGATGTTCTTATTTTCTAAGAAAATTAACATAAAACATCAATGATGAGGTAATAGCCAACTTGAATGGGGTAAAATGCAGCAGTACTAAAGGCGCGTAACTAAAGTCTAAAAGCTAATGGGTTAGTCTAAAATTTTACAAGGCAAAAATCGTTTATACTTGTGTTCAACAAGATCTGATAATTTCTTTTAAACTTAATTGTTAATCTTTTTAATTTGTTTTATATTTGAGTTAATGATAAAGTTGTTACATGCACGGTGATAAAATTATAACAATCTATATTATATTAAAAGCACGAAGGCCCTTAGTAAAAGGTCAATCGAACTTTTTATCCTTCATTAAAAAATTCTACAATAGACAAAATTGTCATTTTACTATTTTTTTATTTTTCATTTATTAAATTTATTTTCCCCAAAATTTGATCCTAATATTTAATAATTTGAAATCAACTAAATTTTTCCTTACTAATTTCTTCGTATTTAGGCTTGGGGTTTAATATCATACGTGGTCACTTTGTAGTCCAAACTAGCTAGAATCGAACACTAAACCTGGAACAAGACTTGATCATAGTAGAGTCCATGTTAAATTCTAATAACTGAATCTACATATGCTTCATCACGTCTAATTTTTTGTCATAATCATCGATCACGCCTATATAGTAATTGTAATTTGATTAGAACACAACGACACTAATTATTCCTTAACCACCGCTTTCCTCTTGTTTCTTTCTCGCTTTGCGTTCTACTATAATTATCAATGCAAGGAATATTTATCATCCTATTTTCTTTTCATTTATTCTCTCTAATTTTTTTTTTATAGTTTATTGAGTTGAATTAATTGTTTAATTTCTTTGTTCCAGAATTGATGTGACTTGGATTTGCAGTGAACTCTCAGTAAGCAGATTATTTGAGGTACCTTTTTTCTTTTTCATTAATTTGTTTACTTTCTCTGTTCCAACATTGATATGACCTGTTGTTGTGAATGAATGTCCCAGTAAACAAATTATTTTAGGTATATCAGTAATATGTGATTTCTCTTCTACTTTTTGTTTGTCTTTTATTTTATTTTGATTGAAGCCAATTTCTTACAGTGGTCTTCCTTCCTTTTTCTTTTGTTAATACCTTTTAAAACTATGAATTACATAATTAAATATTATTTTGATTGATTATTTTATTGGCTAATGTAATGAACTTTTCTAAAGTCTCTTCCATTATTATATTTATTCTTTTATTTGTTCATGCTTGGTGAATGTTGTTACTTGATGTGTAGGAGGAGCAAAATAAAAAACTTTTGGGAAAAGTGATCAAGTAATAGAGGAACCCAATGTAAGAATTTGTCTTCTGGTATGATTTAAACTAGAGCTATTAACAAGGATATGTTAGATCTAATTGGTTTTATCTTGGCATCCAAATAGATATAACTAGTTTTATCTTAGCAGTTGGTTATGCTAAAGTGAAGGAGTGGTAGATGCGTCTTGTCAATTCTAATAAACTCATATTCTATCAAGAGTATGATATCTAATACTCTACGAACAACTACAACAATTACAGACTGAAATTCGACTATAGTATACAAGCTATGAAACTTATGAACATAATAGGATGATGCTACACGGTTATGGTATGCCTCAATTATAATTTAAAAATAAATTTTTTTGAATTCAATAACTTCTTTTTTTTCAAATTTCTTTGAATAATATCCGCTTTCTATTTTAAAGACAATTGCACGTGTAATGTTTATTCAGGTCTAAGATTTCCAACATATAATGTGAACATAAAATTAAACCTACATTACTGAGTCGCATTTGAGTTATTTTTATCAAAATATAATTTGTGACATTTTATTTTATGTAGTGTGGATATTACAGAAGCAACGGAGCTGTTGATCATGTACTTTGCTTGGAAATTGACGAGGAGGAAGACGAGCTAAACATCTGAAGTACACTTGTGACAGTTAATCAGATTCATTGTTTTGATGTCAGGTTCTTTTTTGCCAATTGAATTATTTGTTTATAAAAGTCTGGTACTAAAATTTTGTTGTTATGCAACTCTTGTCTCCTGATAAAGACTTTGAATGAGGAGTTAATTAAGTGGTTGTACATGCGAAAGATATGTTATTACTCATATTTTATATTATGATGTCATTATAATTGATTTCTTTAAATAGTTTTATCCTATGAAAAGATTAAAAAACATGACAGATATAGAATTGTAGTTTGGAGACGTTATCTTTTGGAATGACAAAAAATTTCCATTTTGACCTGACTTCTATTTCCTCCTTAATTAATACTCTTTGGTTTGCTCGAGCATGAGCATCATAAATAAGTATTTATCATCATCTCTGTTTCAGTTTAAATAAAATGTGGCTTTAGTTTCTTTAAGAACTACTTCTTTCTACATTTCGAAGAAACACACAAAAATCGATGAGATGAATTTTAAATTGAATATATTGGCTAAGATGATCACTGATTGATATAACCATTAGCTAAATAGGATCAACAATTAGAGTTATTAGAAACAACACAATTTTTGATATAATATTTAAAAATTTAAAAAAATAATACTAGTTGAGATATGAACGCGTAACAAAAAACTAGTAATACTATAAGTGATTGTACGTAAAATAAGAAGATTGTTCCAAATTTAAAACAAAAGAAGTCATGCACTAATAATAAGAACTAAATTGTTGAAATTAAGTTGAACAACAACTTCTATTTATCTATTCGATTATCTATCTTACTTTCAAACTCTGTTGTATTATTCAAAATTTATTTAACATTGTTTGCTCACTTTAAATTTACAAATATTTTGTCCTTGGATACATTTAAGAATAATATAATGATTTTTGACGTCTAATTTATTAAAAATTTAAGATTTAATGTACAGAAAAAAAAATATTTTTAGATGATGAATTTCTTTAATTATAGACCGCGTATCGCGCGAGTGACGAGTGGTATACTAGTGAATGGCCACTCCATTCAAAATTCTCCATAATTGTCATTTTTCAGTCTTTCTCTCCTTGGTGAAAACTATCTAGAGGTCCTATGTTATAAGAACTAATGGGATAATATTTTGCAAGTTATTAAACCGCATATTTAGAGTTCCGTTTCCAATTCAAAAGTAGAGTTTATGAATTAATTTTATTTAGATAGAATTCAGAAGATTTTGAAGTAGGTTTATTTTTCAAAAAATATTTACTATCTTTCCATTCAAATTAAAAAGGAACAATTATCTTTTCAATTTGAACTCTTAGAAAAAAAAAAGTATTTACAGACTTTTAAATACAAAAGGATAAAGTTGGTTTAATTTCAACATCATAGTTTATCTTAATTTTAAATTAATTTTTTTTTATCAATATAAATTTATATTTCAATTTCAATTTAAGACAATGGACAATATTTTGTCCTAATTTTTTTCTAACTACTTCTCTAACTGGCACTTTAAATAGCTATTGGTTTGCCTTCTTTATTTTTTAGGAACAAAATCTTTTGGGGGTGAATTACTGAATGTTACTAATATCCTGTCCAAATACAGTGTCGCATAATTCATTGAAAATAGTATTATCTGATAAAAAGAGAGTACATTTTTCACAAGAAACTACAGATAAAAGAAACTCAGCCACCCCACCACCTTCCCTATCTCCGTCGCTGCCTGCCACCCCACCAGCTTCCCTACCCCCACTTGTCATCGCTGCCATACACTAGTTAACAATAAACTTCAATACTTAGAAGTTTATATTATTTATTGGAAAATGATGATTCACAAAGCTATACATTCTTAATTAAGTATGTCTGACGTGTGCATCAATTCGTAACCTTTCATCAATTCAAATTAGTATTTGTAAACGACATACTATTGTGGATACTTCCCCCTTTATCCGCTGTTGTTGCTTTTGATTCTTCTTCTTATTTATTTTGCGGTGGATATGGTAATTTTGCATAAAATGAGTTGTGGTTATGGTGTTTGTTACAAATTGTTTGGATGGTTGTAACCCATGATATGGTATTGTATTGTTATTATGGGTACGGCATTTATTTTAATTATTTTTTTAATTAACATTGTATGGTATCGTTAAATATATTCATGGTTATATAACCATGAAAATTGTCACTTTATGTAACGACCGATTTGGTGGGATCACGTCGTTACCTATTTTTCTTATCTATCATGCCCTCACTTATTATTTAATATTCTCATTTTACCCTTTACCTTATTTTCAATTACTAAACCACGGTAAACAATACAGTGTATCCAAACGTTGAACAACACAATACGATGCAATATCATACGATACAATACAATACAACACATTATGAAACGATGGGTAACAACCATCCAAACGGAGAGTGATGATTATGGTGAGTTTGATGGAATAAGTGGTGGTTATTATGCTTATTTGTGGTGATTAGGGTGATTTTGTGTATATGTATATATATATCTTCGTATATCTAAGTATATGCTTGTATATCTATATATATATTTGTATTTATTGTGTATATAATATGTTACATGTATTATGTATATCTTTTATGTCTTTGAATATCTTTGTATATTCACGTATATAATGTAGAACTTTGTATTTTTTTATATCTATAAGTGTATTTGTTTGTAAATATTTGTAATTGAATGTATTTCTTTTGTATATCTTTGTCCCTATATGTATGGTTTTCTATACCTTTGTGTTTACATGTATTTTTTTTATATACCTTTGCATCTACATGTATTTTATTTTGTATAATTTATTTAATTCTTTGTATCATTATGTATCTATAAGTGTTTATGAATTTTGTGTATATTCACTTCATTTTTTAGATCAGAAACTACTGAAAAAGAAAAAAGGGAATAATGGTAGCTATCAGCAGTAGTGGCGGTGGCCGGCGAGCGGCTGGATGGGACCGACAGTGGCAATGGGAAAGGGATAGTGACGGATAAGGTTTGTGTTAAAGAGAAGATAGAAAGAACTCTAATTTGGCGCGGATAATATTATAGTTTGTGAAAAAGATAGTATGGCTATTTTTTTGTAGCATGAATGTCTAATGTTATTTAGGTGTATAAAAAAATCCTAGAAGTTTATGTAAAATTAACCATGCCAAATCAAGAACATTTTATTGCTTGTGGTCCTCCCACAGCTACCAAAACCAACAAAACGCCAGAAGTCCAATTTCATCTGAAAATTTTCACCCTATGTTCCCAAATTTCACTCATTTTGAAGGTTTGTTCCTATTTTCCATGGTTTAGCAAGCGGACTCCAACTTGACAAGTGCTCGATCCTCTGCCAAAACTTCAAAGTAATTTAGCTGGGAAAGGGGTTGAAGGAATCAAGGATAAACGTTGCCTATTTACCAAGACTTCAAAATAATTTAGTTGGAGGGGGGAGGGGGAGGGGGAGAGTGGGGGGGAGGAGGGATCGAGACTTGAAGGGTTGCGTATTTACTAAGATTTCAAGGAAATATTGTTGGACACGAGTAGTTAGACGGGATCATGAAAAATATTACCTTGCCAAGATTTCAAGATAATGTAGAGCCTGTTTAGCCAAGCTGTTAAAATCAACTTATTTTGATAAGTGCTTTTTATCAAAAGTGCTTCTCAAAGAAGTGTTTTGCGAGATAAGCAGTTTGTGTTTGGCCAAATTTTAGAGAAGTATTTTTGTTATTAATTTGTGTTTGAATAAGGTTTAAAAATTTACCAAATTACCAAAATGGATATATAATAATATGAATTTGATTGAATATGGAAGTTTGAAATGGGTAATCTTGTCCCAAATAATCAAAATACTTCTTCTTTCAAAAAGCTACTTTTTTCAGCTTCTTCCCCACAGCAGAAAAACAGCTTCTGCTACCACTCAAAAGCAATTATTTTTCCCTGAAAGGTTGGCCAAACACCCAAAAATTTAAAATAAGCACTTTTTGAGAAAAATAAACACTTTTGGCTCCCCAGAAGCTTGGCCAAACAGGCTCTTAGTTAAAGAGGGAGAACACACGTCATTAATTAGATTTTGAAGGGTATTTTTGTTTGAATGCTATTCATTAACTGAGCAGAGGATCAGTTTTGCAAACCATGTTAAACATGATCAAAAAGCCAAACCATTACCTCCTCTCCTCCAGCACCATAGTTCTGTAAATAGGCTGAATTGCACAAATATGACACGGGAAGCAATGGTTTGCAAAACTGCCCTCAATAACAATGGTTTAGAAAAATTTCCCTCCATTAGTTTAATGAAACTTATTCCGGATGAAAATACCCCTCACAACTAATAAAAAGACCCACACTATCCTTCCTTTCCTTTTCTCCATTCAAACAATCTCTAAACCGTAAAAACCTACAACTTTTACAGATTCCTCCATTGAAACGAAGATTCAAGGTTAGATTCCTTCAAATTCTTATTCTCTTACATTCATTTGGATAAAATCTATGAAAATGGGTATCTTACACAGACTTCTTGGCAATTGTGAAAAATTTAAGTCATGTTGCAATGGGAAACTTGCCTCTGCAAGTCTTGGCTATGCAAAGAGTTTAAGCTCTGGTGCAATGGCACCTTACACGGACTTCCCTGCCAATTGCCAAGACTTCAAGCTTTATTATAGTGACAAAGTTGCAAAAGAAAGTCTCTGCAAATCTTGGCTATTGCCAAGGGTTTAAGCTCTGGTGCAGTGGGCACCTTACAAAGACTTCCTGGCAATTGCCAAGACTTCAAGCCCTATTGTAGTGGTCAATTCGTAGAGAAAGTCTCTGCAAGTATTGGCTATTGCCAAGAGTTCAAGCTCTGGTGCAATGGGCACCTTGCACAGACTTCTTGGCAATTGCCAAGACTTCACGCCCTGTTGCAATGGGTAATTTGCAGAGAAAGTCTCTTCAAGTCTTGGATATTTCCAATAGTTCAAGCTCTGGTGCAATGGGCACCTTGTACAGACTTCTTGGAAATTGCCAAGACTTCAAGCCTTGTTGCATTGGTAATTTGCGAGAAAGTCTCCACAAGTCTTGGTTATTGGCAAGAGTTAAAGCTCCAATGCTATGGACACTTTAACTAGGAAATCAAAGTGGAATTTATCACAATAAAAATAAAAATAAGATTAAATGAAAGTTACGAACATCGTCATTAAGGGTCAACTTATTACTGGACAAATCAAGAAACCAACTTTTTTTATCAATGGTAATACCACCCAAGAGATGTCATCAAATTCCCTGCAACTTTTGGCAATAGCCAACATTTTAAGGTCTGGTGGAAAGGAGGCAACTTGTAGAGGAAGTCTCTGAAAGTATTGGCAGTTGCCAATACTTTATGATCTGGTGCAATAGGCAACCTGCAGACAAAGTCTCTGCAAGTATTGACTATAGCCAAGACTTTAAGCTCTACGCAATAGGAAACTTGCAGAGAAAGTGTTGCCAAGACTTTAATCTCTATGCAATAGAGGTTACTTGCAGAGAAAGTTTCTGCATTAATGGCAATAGCCAAGACTTTAAGCTCTGTGCAATGAGCAACAATAATATCTAATTGCTATTACCAATAAGAACTTTAAAATCATCTTAATCAAGCATAAGAAGTAAAAAAAATTTACAGAAACGTCAAATTTAATTCAATGATCATCAATCAAAATGGAAAAACTTATCAAAAATAAATACAGAAAAAAATTAAATACAAATAAAGGATTAGGCAAAATAAAAATTATATTATAACACAAATTAAAGAAAAATAATAAAATAAATAAAACTTTTACAGATTTCCTAAATCTCTCTAGGACACAAAGAAGAAAGAAAGAAAGAAGGAGGATGGAGAGAAGGAAAGGAAGGAGGAAAGAGAGAAGGAGACTGTTCTATGTGAATTGGGTTTAGACATGGGTAAAATAGTCATTTTGCATAGTGAGGGATGATGTGAAGGGTATTCACTTAAAATATTTGAAAATGCGGACAAATTGGTATGACCAGTGCTTATGGAGGGCGTTGCGTAAAATTTTTTGCTGTAGATCCCACAAATTTCATGTATTGTGTCGGCCCATTTTCCAGATTACTTCACATTAATAGGACACTACTAGCATCTTCTTATAGTTTCAACCCCTGTAAAAGTACTATTTAATTGATAGCCCCACTCGCCAGAGGTCACTAGAAACTACTGTGAGTCACAAGAAGACTTAGTACAAAAAGTTCCTAATGGGCTGGCGATTCGCGAGGAGTTCAGACAATTTCTAACGACTAGGGTTATAAGTTAAATAGTTCTCTTTTGAGGGCTAAAAATGCTAGAATGACGAGACAAAAGGCTATTGGAAGCAAAAACTTGCAGTTTGATCTATAACCTTGTACACCATTTTGGGTTTAGAGCCCATTTGGGTAAGCTTTAAAAGTTACTTAAAAGTATACTTATACCTTTAAGTAAAAAATAGGTATTTGGTAACTAAAACAATAAAGTACTTATAAGCACTTTTGTGCTTAAAAGAAACCAAAAGTAAGAATGTTAGGATTTCCTAACTTCTAAAAAATGACTTATAAGTAACTTTTTACTTTTAAGCTACTTAAAATAAGCCCACCCAAACGGGACCTTAGTTTCAACTATGATGTTGTTACTGGATTGGTGATTTGCATCAATAACCTCAATAAGGGCTGGTCTTAAATATTATCATCTTTAAAAGAATCTTTAAAAGTTGATCTATGTTGTCCATGGCCTATATAGTCGTTATTGCTTCATATCAAATACAAATTTGAAGACAACCTTGGAACTACAAGAACCTCAAGTGGGCTAACTTTAAGGTTAGTAATACCTAAGCTCTCAGTCACATCTATTGGTTCATCAAATGTCTTTCTAATTTCAACCCATGAAGAAAATTAGCCAAAGTAAAGTAAAACAATAGTTGTGCTGATGAAGTCTCAGGGCATATTCTTCTTCCAGCACCAAATGGAATCAATTGAAGATGATTTCCTCGAATATCTGTCCTTGTGGGTAGTCAAAAATCTCTTTGCCTTGAATAACTCGGGTTCTGACCACACTGTTGAGTCTCGTTGAAATTTCCACATGCTAAACAATAGTTAGGTACCTTTTGAAATATTGTAATCACTGATTTAGTGGGAACATTTGGTCAAAAGGGACACTCTTGAGTGTAAATAGGTAAAAGGAACAAAGTCTTAAATAATATGGTAGAAGGGACACAATTGATTAAGGCACTTAAACACAACTTTCATTCACTCTCCTTCACCCTAAAGTTTTAGTTCTTACACTTTGGTCCTCACGTATATAAAAAAAATTCCAATTTAGGAAAAGGTTTTTCCCTCCATTTATTCCCTCATTTCTCTCGCTCTCTCTCTCCTCTTTTCTCTTCTCCCTCGCGACCTGAAAACACCATAGCTGTTGCGCATCTTCTTTCTTCAATCTCTCTTCGTATTATCTATTATTCTTGCATTCCAACTCTCTCAAATATAAAATATTGTCAGATCTAAATCCTTTTCGGTTAATTAAATATTATTGACTCTAATTGAAAAAATAATTTGAGGAAAATACGTTGCAATTCTTTGAATAACAATTTATGGTTGCCATTACGTTTTTTTTTTTTTTGGTTTGCTTGACATTGAAATTCTTTGAATAATGTTTACTGACAACGCTCAACATACACTTCGGCTTGATGTATGAACGGTCATCGCAATACAATTTACCCAACTAGGAGTCGGGGTCGAATCCACAAGGAACAAAGTGATGCGATCAAAGTAGTGGAGGAACTAAACCTATTTGACTAAGCCAAACTAGGATAACAAGGTGATGAAATGATATTAACAGCTACAAACTACACTAAGAAAGAAAGTAAAGGTGTGATCAATGGCCTTCTCACAACCAAGGAAGACAAGTTTTAAACCTAGGATGCAATTATAGCACGGGGTTTATATATTATGGCCGAGTCGTTCTAATGTAATCTCTAGAATCCTTCCGGCCTAGGAATGGGATTTGCCTCAACTGCGCTCGTCAAAGCCATGGTTGAGCTTGTAAAGCACTACTCATTACCCGAGGAAAGAAGACCTCTTCCGAGCGTAACTTCTTTTAGATGAGTTAGTCTATGAAATAGCCTATCAACTCAAATCCTCGCTAGCTTCACTATTCTACGCTAACTAATCTCTCCCGAGTCTTTAATTAGAAAAGTAGACGTGTAACTTAAGTGTCATGAGCATAAAAGTCAAGCAACCAAAACAATTGAAGCTACATAATCAAAACCCACAAATATAAATTCCTAGTCATGAATCATTCATATAAAATCATGTCCATTAATAACATTAACTAACCAAATGTAGCATACAAAACAAGGAAATAAAGAAAGGGATAAAGAATTTCTCATTTAAAGTTCACCCAATCTTCAATCTTGAAGTGTTGTTGATGAATTCTTGCTCCCAAGTTGGAAAAGTAGCCAAAGATATGTAAACTATAGTAAAAGTATCTATTTGTAGTTCCAAAGTAATTACCATATTTTTCTCAAAATTATCCCTAGATTAAACAAAGAAATGGCTGATTTTTCGTCATATAGCCATCCTGGTACTGAAAGTTGACCCGCTAGCCTATTTTTCGCTGCTCAACTTAGTCATTGTTTTACGCAAAGCCACTTTTCTGCTGCATTTTGGACATACTAGCCAGTTTTCTTCTTTTTCTTCAGCTTGACTTCTTTTGGACTTGTTTCTTCCATAACTCTTCTCCAACTTATTCAACCTACAAAATGCAACAAAATCATGATAAGTGCACTTATTTCATCAATTTAATACAACAATAGCTCAAGTACAAGTATGTAATGTGTGGTATTTTAGCCACACATCACACCCCCAAACTTATACTATTGCTTGTCCTCAAGCAAAGTACATACAACTAAATTTCAAATTGCATTTCAATCTATTCATGCACCTTTTTACTAAAGCCACAACAAATCAAGAACACTTTTAAGTTCAACAACAAATGATATCGGTTGGTTCCAATAATTAAGTCAATCCATGTGAGCATAACTTTTATATATACAAAACACTAAAGAAGACATACATGCCATGACACAAGATTTTCAAAGTTTGCCTCTTCGTCACAAGAGTTCACCTCTTTTCTTGCTCACCTCAATTGGGAAGTAAAACACAAATCTTCAACTCAACTTCACAAGTGCCCTCACCACTCAAGAGAATATCCCAATCACAAAAATGCAATGACAACACAAATGGGATTAATGATAGGAAGAATTAACTCACTCTCTCAAAATAAGTTCATCATGCACGCTAAAGATCCAAAAGCTTGCCCTTTGTGTACCTCTCAACTAATGTAGGAATGCTTGACCCAAAATCAATTAGGACGTTGTTAGGTTGCAATGTAGGCTTTTGGTTAAAGGTGGCGTAAAATTTGGGGCACTACACCATACAAAAATTGAAGGCACACTTCATTTTTCTTGCACTTACACCTTGCTAAATCGAGGATTACACACTACTCTTTCCCCTCTTTATTCATCAATTCTCTTTTTCTTCTTTTTCTTTCTTTCCTTTCACTTACTTCTTTTTGTTTCTCTTCTTTTTCCTTTCTTTTTCTCTATTTTTTTTTTTTAAATTCAACTCACTTGTGTTGCTCTTTCTTTTCTTTTTTTTTCTTTTGATTTTCATTAACTTCCACACTTTCACCATAACTCGTGCCACCCCAAACTTAGGCTTTTGCCTAAGTTGCACGTCTTTCAATGCACTCAAAAAGCTAGGTCCAAAAAGAGGGTTAGTGCTTTAAGCACTTAGAATTGGTCCGGGTTAATAATGTGGTTATCAAAAGAAAGGATATTAAGCTCAAAGGGGTTCACTAAGGTTATAATTCAAGCGTAGGCTTTTTAGAGTACTAGCTGACACGATCCGGAATCCGGTTAGGCCGTGCGGGCAACCGATATCCTCCTCTAGACCCGTCGGGCGAACCCTTACTAATTAAGTTAGGAAAATAAATATAATTCAATTCATAAATAAGAGCAAGACTCAGAAGAAGAAAAAAACACAGACATACTGATACCTCTAAGATGTACAAAAGAAATTACAGCTGACTACCCAACATACTAGGTTTAGGGTTATTCACTCTAGACATCTAAGAGTACAAAAGAAGACAGATACCTCCTGAAGGGAGCAAAATGCAACTGAAATAATAACCAATAAACTGGTGGCCATCCGGAATAAAAGATGGCTCACCTTGACATCTGAAGTCGTCTTCACTCCTTCCATGGCGAACTCAATCCTGGAGCGAACATGCCGAAACAAAATAGATAGACAAGAAACAAACAACAAACAAGGGTGAGTCAAAAGGACTCAATAAGTGGGGCGGACTAGCCACCTCAAATAATAGGATAGCTAGCTAGGGAGAAGAAACATATAAACCAAATTCCTCTTATTTAAATTATAAAAAGGCAGAGCCAGGTAATAACCGGAAACATGTATGAAACAATAAACTCAACCAGGAATACGAGCCAGAAACATATCAACAAATAAGCAGTGCACGTATAAGCAGAACCGTAGTTATGTACCACAGGCCTACATAATGGTATGTAATGAAATATGATGCAAAGGGTCACATGAGCCAAATGAATGGAGCGGAATCCTCCTGCTCCGAGGGCGGAATACTCCTACCCTCAATATGATGCACTAGAGCGGAATCCTCCTGCTCCGAGGGCGGAATCCTCCTACCCTTAATATGATGCAATAGAACGGAATACTCCTGCTCCGAGGGAGGAATATTCCTATCCCCAATATGACGCAATGGAGCGAAATACTCCTGCTCCGAGGGCGGAATCCTCCTACCGTCAATATGATGCAATGGAGCGAAATACTCCTGCTCTGAGGGCGGAATCCTCCTACCCTCAATATAATGCAATGGAGAAGAATATTCCTGCTCCGAGGGCGAATCCTCCTACCCTCAATATGATGCACTTGAGCGGAATACTCCTGCTCCAAGGGCGGAATCCTCCCTCCCTCAATATGATGCAATGGAGCAGAATACCCCTGCTCCGGAATCCTCATACCCTCAATATGATGCAATGATAACCCTTCACCGGCGCGGGACTCTCATCGACTGCCGCGAAGTATATGTCAACTCACAGCCAGAATACAATACTCAGATCCTCAATGCAATGCAATACCAATAACAGGACATAACATATAATATACAATGAAAATCCAAAGCTAAGGCGTAATGAGTACGCCTATCGGCAGCTAAACACGTAAGGAACACGTGGTAGAAAATCTACGAGGCCAGGTGCCTCCAAAAAATGGATATAAACACTTAACTCTTCCAAAAGTTAGCATTGCTAATCAACAACCGCTTTATCCTTTAGTTTCATTGCCAAACGATCCCACTCTATTCAATAAGAAGAAAAATATATCAAATTAAGCTAAAGGCTTCATTCCTCACATCTAAGGGCAATCCGGTTAGGAACCTGATACCTATTCGCATATGCAATAGGCAGGCCAGGCCTATGTACAGGGTTTAAGGTCACATAACCAAACCCTAAATAAATTACACTTATATGTTGCCCATAACTTACTGAGTACAAATATATAATCAATTCCACTATAGGGGTCAAATTGACCCTTTAAAATATTAATTGAACTTATTAAAACGATGTCTAATATCCCAATTTTTACCGTTAAAATATATTCAAACACACATAATAAACTCAAATAATGAATTAACATCATTACCTGGATGTTTCAGGGTGAATATTCTATCTTTTTCTGGCTCTTTTCCCATTTTCTAGCATTTTTTTCTGTTTCATTTCTTGTTTCCGCCTTTTCGTTTTCATATGTAGTTCATTTTCGTTTTGTTTCTGCTCACTTTCATATTGAGCTAATGGTGACCACCTTACATTTTGTCTTCTTTTCCTTTTTTTCTTTTCTTTTATTTGATTTTCTTTTCGTGATGAAAATTAAAACGGTTTTCTACGATATTAGAAATAATCCCAAATTTCGCATACATGTTCTACAAAATATATGTAACATACGCGCTAAGGTGGATCTCAAATCGTACTCCCGAAACTCAATATACAAATTAAATAGAAAAGATTAAATTATTTAACTTTCGGCATTTTAGCGGAAACTAGCCGAACAACATCGAAATTCACTTTCGAAAAATCATAAAAGTCACAAATAATCATATGAACCTAACGGCGCTTTTGGATTTCGAATCGGAGCTCATTCACCAAAACCGAGCTCGAAAACCTCTTTTTAATATTTATTGACAATAAAACTGAAATCTTCTTCCGATACGTACCAAACGAGGTCTGATTTAACTCAAATTTTACAGACAGGTCCATGGACCTTACGAATATTTTAAAATTATCGGCATTTCAATCGGAGTCCTATCTTTCGAAACGATTGACCGAGGTCATTTCATTCTCCTCCACTTATACTCTTGTTCGTCCTCGAATGAGTCTAAGTCTAAAGAAAAATTCGCACAGATAACAAGAAAACATGCACGAACTTCATAAGCTACTCCACGGGCATTATCTCATAATTACATGATCAGAATTATAACACGTGAACCGAACTCTTTGAATAAAACATATATTGATAATATAATAACACCATTGCCCAGCTTATTCTGACTAAGCTGATCCTACCTCGATCACGAGAAGAGAGTTTTACATTTTCGAACCAAAGATATACGAAACTCTGGATTGACTAACATGATTCAGCCGATAATCACCTCTTCGATATATCTTTTGATATAGAACAGGTCGATGGAACTAAGAATTAGCTTACGCTTGATGCAATAGGGGGAGCTTTTGAAGTACCTTGTCACTACACACTATAGAAGATTTGATGCAAGCTATATTATTTTTACGTACGCACTATGCAACATCTCAGTTGATGTTAGTGTTATTCCGCAAGCTCCTTGTGGGAATATAGTTAATCATATCCTAATGTATGTCAAAGGTTCATCTAAATAGGGTCTATCATATAAGGATAAGGATCATGCAAATACTACTGGATAATATAATGCAGACCAGGAATGATCTTCAGACTGAACATCTACTTCAGGGTTTTGTCTTTGAATTTGAAATATTATGACTTGAAAAAGTGAAAATTAAAGAGACATGTAGTTGGACCAGGAGCCGAGGCAGAATACCAGCAACACAGTTGATTACATATGCACTTATAACGCTAAAGTAACTTCTCAAAGAGTTGAGGTGTGAAAGAGATATGCCAATGATGGATGGACGACAAGCTGCACTAAACCTTTAACTCTAAATTTTCATGAAGTAAAACAGCGGCAGTATGAGGATCCAGTTCTAGTTGAATACAACCAGATAGCCAGAAGAAAACTGGAGTCACAATACAGGGTTAATATTGACGGTGTTCTCATGTATAAAGATAGACTTTGTATCCCAGATGTTGCAGATTTACGTGGACAGATTATGATAGAGGCACATTATTCCAAATACACTTTTCATCTAGGTTCGACTAAGATGTACCATGATCTTAGGAAGATTTATTGGTGGGACAGAATGAAGTGTGACATAGAAGAATTTATGGCTCAGTGTTCTAATTTCCAGCAAGTTAAAATCTTGTCATCTTTCCAGACTTTATGCTTTCAGCAGATAGGTACGTATATATGATCAGATTGCCAGTTTATCCCTGTCATTAATAGATTATTAGTAGGTTTAGCAATGATCGACACTCATTGTAGGTTTCTGTCGTGGCCCTAGGTTGGGTCGTGGCAAAAGTGGTATCAACGCCTTAGAGATTTAGTATTACCATTCAGTATTTGGAGGAAGACTCCTCTACTTAAAGCACAAACTCATGCAGCTATTTGGATAAGAATAACCATCCTCGCACAGTTTGCTGGACTAAAGAAGATTTAGCTAAAAGCTGAATGTAGGCAGACCTAAGCTACCAACTACCGTTTTAAGTTGCTAAACAGCTACAACTTTTGAGTTCACAACTCCATACCTTTTCCGTAAACACCACCACCTGATGGATGGTACTTCTATTACCCTTGGAAGCCTTGAAAAAAAATAATATGCTTCCCCGGCTACAATAACACGTACTCTGGCTCAACATAGGGAACATCACAAGCGGCTACCAACCGCCCAAGCTCACTAGTGCCGGACGAAGAAGAAATTGAAATGGACCGAGGATAGAAATATTTAGAGCTTTAGGAAGATCATCTTCTTATTGCGTGGCTACCAGAGCTAGACTATTTCCGAGTCAGGCTAACCAAAGAATTGCAATTGAAGAAATAGACATTAAATGAGCTCTATGGAGCAACATCCATATCAGTTTAACCTTCCAATAATAAGGAAACTCTGACAATTTACCAGAAAACCCTTTTATAATCCAGATAAGCTCATGGGATAACATGACTTTACTAGAGTTCTGAACCAAGAGGAGATACGTAGAATATTACTTACTAATCACTTTGCACCGGAAGAAATGATAACACTTTCTGATGGTGACGAATTAGGATCCCATTATCCTACCAACATTGAATGTCGAGGAGACAGGTAAACTGAATTGACATAATAACAGAAGGTGGCGTAACAAGATGCCAAGCAGACAATACTGACACTCACTTTAAAATCTTTTACATAAACCAGATAAACTAGTAGGGTCTCACAAATTCCCTAAATAAATCATACTAAAAGCTCACCCCTCTACAACAATCGATTCTTAATAGAAACAATATCCAAGGAAGCCATGGAAACATGGTAAGATAAACGAAGTTCAGACCGATCGGAAGAATCAAATCTTAATCACATATAATGGAAGAAGAATTACATGGGTGTACTACATCGGATATTCCTACCAGACTGGCAGTTCGTAGAACTGCCTCTACAGCTGAGCTGCGCTACTACCTTGATAATCACTTTCTGAAGAACCACTTCCACCATGCTCTCGATCTCTACGGGATGGTGACATTTCTTTGGATGATTGAGATCTAAATAAAACCTCCTGTGACAGTGTAGGTGCCTAATGACGAGAGAAAGGACGACTACCTACTTGCCGCAGTAAAGGAAAACTACTAAAAGGATAACCATACTCACAACAATGATAACCCCTTTTCGCTGAAAAATGGAAGCTAGAAAAATTGTTGATAGCTGTAAAGAGAAAGCTGAGTCTAATCTTTATGAACTACTCGAGCACTCTGAGAATCACGCTCTACAAGTTGAGATAACCTAGCAGGTGACCTCCCAAAATAATCAGAACTCTTACCTCCAAATAAGGTACCATAGTGCCCACCAGGGCCGTGAGATCTCTTGCTCCCCCACTCTAACTTATGGTATGCCTCATACCTTTGAGCAATATTAACAACAACATCAATTGAAATCTCGACCACAATCTCTCGAGCCATCTGGGATCTCAAGGAAGGAGAAAGGTCATCAGTAAATCTTTGAATCTCTCGAAAGGCTCATGAACTAGTTCTAATGCGTATTCAGCCATTCTATAGAATTCAATCTCATATTCTGAAACACCAACAGACTAACCGACAGGCTACCCTGTCCAATCCACTCAAACTGGCAACACTTTTCATCTCGCTCTCTACTCTAAAGGATTTTTTGTTTCCACGAATCTAGAAGAAAAATCGAACCAAGTTATCTAATAAGAGAACAGTCCACCAATCCAGGGATGGATCTTGAAACTGGAAAGAAGAATAATCAATACCATACCGCTCGATATAATCAAGAGCCTGAAAGATATGCTGACATCATTGTATTTTAAAAATTTACGCAGGAATTATCTGATGTGTGGCCTAAGAATATCGGAAGGTTCAATTGGGTAAAAAAAAAATGCAGCCTTTTCAGATATTCGGACTGGGCCATTATTCGGGCTAGCTAACCAGCCAGAATAACTAGAGGTACAATACATGCTGCCTCCGGAACATACTTTACTGCGGCAATATTAAGAACTGGAATAGAAGCTCCCTGAGACTGAACATCTGCATCTGCGGCATCTTGATAAGTTGCCTAGCGAATAATAGGTTATTGTGGTATCTGCGTCGCCAAGATTCTCGTAAAAGCATCATAGAGAGCCAAGGGAACCACAAGGCCCTTCTCCCTTGCCCATCGCGAGCTCGTACATCTGGGACCTCCGTAACTAGATCGTTAGCACGATCAAAACTCTCGGGCTTCGTCAGTGCTAGCCCCAAGCTAGACTGCTTCGTCTTGAACTCATATCGTTTGCTGATTCGTCTCACGAGAGTTCACAATTACCACGAAGGGATTAACGAAAATACTTTTGCATCCTAGACCGACGCAAGATCAGAAAAGAAGGAAGTGAAACTTCATAAATGCCATTATAGCCTCTCGTAGATAAGTACGGACGTCTACGTACCCATCAGCGAGACTCTACTAGACACTGTCTTAGTCTAGATAGAGTCTAAACCGGGCTCTGATACCAACTGACATGGCCCGGAATCCGGTTAGGCCGTGTGGGCACCGGACATCCTCCCCTAGACCCGTCGGGCGAACCCTTACTAATTGAGTTAGGAAAATAAATATAATTCAATTTATAAATAAGAACAAGACTCAGAAAAAAAAATACATAGACATACTGATACCTCACAGCTGTACAAAAGAAATTACAGCTGGCTACCCAACATACTAGGTTTAGGGTTATCCAGACTAGACATCAAAGAGTACAAAAGAAGATAGATACCTCATGAAGAGAGCAAAATGAAATTGAAATAATAACCAATAAACTGGTGGCCATCCGGAATAAAAGCTGGCTCACCCTGACAGCTGAAGTAGTCTTCGCCCCTTCACAACGTGGCGAACTCAATCCTGAAGCGAACCTGTCGAAACGAAATAGATAGACAAGAAACAAACAACAAACAAGGGTGAGTCAAAAGGACTCAATAAACGGGGCAGACTAGCCATCTCAAATAATAGGATAGCTAGCTAGGGAGAAGAAACATATAAACCAAATTTCTCTTATTTAAATTATAAAAAGGCAGAGCCAGGTAATAACCGAAAACACGTATGAAACAATAAACTCAATCAGGAATACAAGCCAGAAACATATCAACAAATAAGCAATGCACGTATAAGCAGAACAGTAGTTATATACCACAGGCCTACACAATGGTATGAAATGAAATATGATGCAAAGGGTCACATGTGCCAAATGAATGGAGCGGAATTCTCCTGCTCCGAGGGCGAAATCCTCCTACCCTCAATATGATCCAATTGAGTGGAATCCTCATCAGAATCCTCCTACCCTCAATATGATGCAATGGAGCGAAATACTCATGCTCTGAGGGCGGAATCCTCCTACCCTCAATATGATGCAATGGACCGAAATACTCCTGCTCCGAGGGCGGAATCCTCCTACCCTCAATATGATACAATGGAGCGGAATATTCCTGCTCCGAGGGCGGAATCCTTCTACCCTCAATATGATGCAATGGAGCGGAATACTCCTGCTCCGAGGGCGGAATCCTCCTACCCTCAATATGATGCAATGGAGTGGAATACTCCTGCTCCGAGGGCCGAATCCTCCTACCCTTAATATGATGCAATGATAACCCTTCACCAGCGCGAGAATCTCATCGACAGGCTGGAAGTATATGTCAACTCACAGCCAGAGTACAATACTCAAATCATCAATGCAATACCAACAACAGGACATAACATATAATATACAATGTAAACCTAAAGCTAAGGCGTAACAAGTACACCTATTGGCAGCTACATACGTAAGGAACACGTGCTATAAGATCCACGAGGCCAGGTGCCTCCAAAAAAATAGATATAAATACTTACCTCTTCCAAAAGTTAGCATTGCTAATCAACAATCACTTTATCCTTTAGTTTTATTGCCAAACGATCCCATTCTATTCAATAAGCAGAAAAATATATCAAATTAGGCTAAAGGCTTCATTCCTCACATCTTAGGGCAATCCGGTTATGAACCTGATACCCTATTCGCATACGCAATACGTAGGCTAGGCCTATGTACAGAGTTTAAGGTCACATAGCCAAACCCTAACTAAATTACATATATATGTTGCCCATAACTTACCGAGTACAAATATATAATTAATTCCACTATCGGGGTCCAATTAACCCTTTAAACTATTAATTGAACTTATTAAAATGATGTCTAATATCCCAATTTTTACCGTTAAAATATATTCAAACACACGTAATAAACACAAAAAATGAATTAACATCATTACCTGGATGTTTCGGGGTGAAAATTCTATCTTTTTCCAGCTCTTTTCTCATTTTCTGGCATTTTTTTCTGTTTAATTTCTTGTTTCTGCCTTTTCGTTTTCATATGGAGTTCATTTTCATTTTGTTTCTGCTCACTTTTATATTGAGCCAATGGTGACCGCCTTACATTTTGTCTTCTTTTCCTTTTTTTCTTTTTTATTTGATTTTCTTTTCGTGACGAAAATTAAAACGGTTTTCAACGATATTCGAAATGCTCCCAAATTTTACATACAAGTTATTCAAAATATATGTAACATACTCGCTAAGGCGGATCTCAAATCGGACTCCTGAAACTCAATATGTAAATTAAATGGAAAAATGTCAAATTATTTAACTTTCGGCATTTTAGCGGAAACTAGCCGAACAACATCAAAATTCACTTTTGAAAAATCGCAAAAGTTACAAATAATCATATGAAACTAACGGCGCTTTCGGATTTCGAATCGGAGTTCATTCGCCAAAACCGAGCTCGAAAACCTCTTTTTAATATTTATCGACAATAAAAACTGAAATCTTCTTCCAATACGTACCAAACGAGGTCAGATTTAACTCAAAGTTTTTCAGACATGTCCTAATGGACCTTACGAATATTTTAAAATTATCGGCACGTCAATCGGAGTCCTAACTTCCGAAACGACTGACCGAGGTCGTTTAACTAGCGGGCCAAAGAAAGCCTAAAATCATTTTTCAAGTCAAGCACCACCTAGGATTTTGTCTCGAAGGACACTTAGGGCAAGTTCTAGATCAAGAAGCACACACATGAATACAGCAAAACGTCACCACACATGGCACAAGTTAAGCAAGGAAGACAAGTATATTCAAGTCCCAATCAAGGCCATTAAACATCCATAGTTTACTCATAGCCTAATGAGAGCTAATTAGTGACATAAGAGTCAAAAGTTGAACTTAAAGATCATATCACAATTCACCAACTAAATTTTTCTATCAATTTTTCAAAAGAAGCTCACATGCAAGGATTAAATAATGGTTGAACCAAACATGCCAAAAATTGGCCAAGGGGCAAAAATCCACAACTATTACTATACTACTATTACTACTAATTAAATCCTAAATATGTCCGGTTCAACACAATTACTTCCTTGGAAAAGAACCATGGCAAAGAAAAACCAAGGAGATTATTTCAAAATTTTTGTACAAAAATGGTATTTACAATGAAAAGGGTTGTTCGGACCCAAATGAGGCTTTCGCACCCAAGTGGGATGCCTACGTATCACACAAAGGTGAATCAGATAAAAAGTAGCAACATCCCAAGCGTAGTTCATGAAAGTACTTTTTGTTTTTGAAAGTTTTTCTCATTTTCCTTTTTTTTCATTTTTTTCCTTATAATAGTACTATCTAAGAACACAAATAAAGTAATAAACTAGAATGAAATGTTACTACGAGAAACATACTAATATAAATTTAGAAGGCTTAAGAAAGATCAATTTTACCATTTTCGTCAAGTTAAAGTACATCACAATCAAGAAATCATGTCATCCCAAAATAATTAAGCTCCTTCCCCTAACTTAAAATGTTGCCTTGCCCTTAAGGCAACTAAACAATAAAAACAAAGTAAGAGGGACTTCCCTGAAAATTGATGTCTCATTGAGGTATTGCCTTGTGTCTGCTCGTAAAAGTATTTCAGACTTTTGCTAAGCGGTGAGCTGCTTCAGTGGCTGTGAACTATCTCTTCTTTGCTGGACTGATTTTCTTATTTCAGCTGGAGCAGCTAGAGCAGGGATCGATGCCTTGTACTTCTTTCGTAGCGGCTGCTCCTTTTCCTCTTCATGCTCAGATTCACCTTCTCTAAATGTTGCTTCTTTTTACTCTTAGCAACAGCTTCTCTTTTCCTTGCCTGTGATGGTCTTTCTTTTGGTGCCTTCTATCTTACTGATCTTCTTCACCCACTGATTACACCATATGCCTCAACATTTTAGCACTGATAAGATAACTCCAGCCCAGGGAAGAAATATGAATAAGCAAAATGACTCTTAGATTCAGTTAACTACCTAAAACAGTCCTCCAAAGATGGTACCAAAGTTCAGTAACAAGGATCTAATTACAAGTACAAATTCTCAATTACCTAATAGCCAATGTCCAATTTTAATGTAAGCTATAAGTCATTCAACAAAGAGTTAATCAAAAATTCTCTTCTAAAATTACATAGCACATCCAAAGCTCAAAGGTACATTTCATCAAAGTCTAGCAAGAACACAACCCTAAGTAGCTCATAATGCATATCTTTAAGCATATACGGGGTACTCAGACTTCCCGAAATAGCAAGAACAACTACCAGTAAGCTATTCATGTCCAAAGATGCAATCAGATCAGTTCATGTATGCACAGGGCAATATACTCAATCAAGCACGTGAAGTTCAAAACAACTCTATTCAAATTTCAATTCTTGGGGTACATCAGACTTCCCCCATTTTATGACAAAATCAGCATACAACCAATACACTCCTTTTAGGAACGTTTCACAACCTCAGACTTCACTAGATTGAACACTAATTACAAGAAGCAGCTCGAAAATGCAGCATTTAATAATGACTAGAGAGCAGAAGTAGAAATGGCAAAGAGTTCAGCCAACTTCAAGCATGAATAGATTCCTTCCTCTTTCACTAACATACGCAATACGACTCAGCTACCTATGCTTTTAATTTCCACTCCTTATATCTAGTTATAGCATTAAACAGCCCAAACATGTTACCTAGGAATGAAACATAAGGCGAGAAAAATTAAAGCTCCAAGTTCTTGTCTAGAAAATAACTAACCCCTCTTAAGATCAAGACAAGATCCTGGCATATCACGACACTTCAAAAATTAGATTTAGCTAAAGCTTAATGCACACAATGAAGTCCAATTGTTGTAATCACAAAACTTAGAGGCTGCAGATCTTTCCAGTTTTAACAGGGACCTAATTAAACATTATTTCATCCTAAACCAAAGCAAAAATATGTCTCACAAAACAGTTAGCTCATGAAAAGTTAAACATACAGTTATATAACTGAAATCAACCACTTCTTGAATAGATTTCAATTAAGGTTCCATGCCATTCATGCACGCACACACACTCATTAATCAAAGAACTCACCAATTACTCAAAATGAAAGTGTAAAGAGCAACCAAGATAGAGAAATCATAATTTTAACAAGTCAAAAATGTTTGAGGTTAACTAAAATGGAAAGATCACCATCTTGGATTGAAAACCTCATTCGGGCATTCTATCGAGCACTTGAGGTGCACTAACACTTTGTTCAAGGTTAATCACTTGGGGTACATCAGACTTCCCCCAATTTTTATCAACAAAAACCAGCATAAGGGCCATCATGCCCGTCAACAACTCAGCAACAATTTAAAACCAAACTTTATCATATTTTAATCAACAGAGGGGTGATGGGGAAACGGGGAATGGGATTCTTTTTCTGACAGGGGCAGAAATTCAGCGAGGAGGAGAGAAGAAATAGAGAAATATCTTAGCGTCGACGTGACTGGTAGCGTGTGACATGGTGAAAGGCAGCGGCAATCAATGGTGGAATTTGACGGGGATTGGGAAGGGGATGAGCAGAACTGAGGAGAGGAGAAATTCATACCTGAGTTGTGGTCGCTAGTGGTGATCGCAGCAGTGATGATCGATAATGGGTCGATCAGAGGCAGAAACTGGTGGTGATCGGAGCTAGTGGTGGGGTGAGGGGAATCGGGTAAGTGAAATTGGGAATTGGGGACGTGAGGATATTGAGAATAGAGGAGAGAGAGTACTGATTAGAGAAGAGAGAGGGAAAGAGACTTACCTAATCGCCGGTGCTGGTGGTGGAAGGTGGAGATGGTGGACGTAGTTGAAGTAAACGGCGAGTGATATATTGGGGATGGCTGTGTATGCGTGTATCAATTGTACACAGTGAGTTTCAGGTGTTATTGAGTTGCCTGGGTAAAATTAAAGTACAGAGTGAGGCGGGCCACATTTTGTGTGAGGCGGGCCGCCCACTTCAAACTACAGAAAGCAGGATTTGCAAAATACACAGAGCCAATCTTGATGCAATTTTATACAGAGTTCAGACTGTCCGACTTCCCAAATTCAATCCAAATTACGTCCAAAAATCCCGAAACTTGGTAGAATGATCAAATAACAAATGAAATTAATATACAAGTAAAGAATACAAAAAAATTAAAGTTCTCGAGTTATCTCCCGAGAAGTGCCGTTTTTACCAAAATCACACTTTTCTCTCCATTTTGTAAATGTGAAAATTCTCCCCAACTTTGAATCAAGTTTTTAATTGTACTTTCGGGGTGGTGGTACAAATTTCAAAGTTCCAAAAGCCGAATACTTCATTTTGCACTTCTTGGCCTTCAAGTGTGGGATGTCGTTTTGTTTCTTTGCCATGGCAAATTCAACAATGTACCTATTTTGCTCATCAACACCAAAATCATCCATAGGTGTTTGTTCTTCTATTTCCATTGCCTCATCCACACATAGAGTTGAAAAATGAAGTGAATGAGGTCTAACCCTTTTCAACACCAATTGGGCACCAAGCTTGACATTCTCCTCTTCGATGGTATTAGAGTCGTCATCATAAGAGTTCTTCATTTCCGCTCTAGACTCCAACACAAATTTCTTGCTCATGGCATCATTACCAAACATCTTGAAGATGTGATCACTTCCATGATTTTCCATGATTTGACTTGTGCTCCCTTCTACAAATTCGCTCATTTCTAGCATATCATTCTCGATTTCTTCATGTTTAGCCTCGGAAGCTTCAACCATTTCATGCACTAGAGTTTTCAAGACACGAGCTTCAAGATCAAATTGGTTCACTCTTTGTCCTAGTTCTTCTCTTTTTTGTTTGAGATCTCAACCATCTACATTTAAGTCTTGAAGGCATGCTTCATGGATGTCATACCCGATTTTGGACTCAACTCAAGGAGAGTCGGGTTTCGGATTTGACTGGATGAACTAGTTTGAGTTAAGGTGTTGGAGTCGCCACCTAATATAGATTCTAAGGCGTATTAGGTCACCTAAGTGTCTAGAGTCATGTTTAATATGTCTACTAGTCCTTCTCAGATATTCTATGCGGGTAAGAAGTCCAAATGACTCAGGGAAGAAGATGTTAGGCACTTCTCCGAGTCCCACTAAAAGTGGTTACCATCCGAGTCTTAATTTTGGGATGTAAACAGTGTATATTGTCATGAATACTAACTTGAGAGTTGATTTAACATTTCGGCTAAGCACACACAAACATTTCGTGTCCAACCTATAATTAAGCCTAATCGTAGAGAGGCCCTCTAACATTACATGCCTAATCGCGAACAACATATCAAGAGGTGTTAATATATAAATGGGGGTTCCCATTCTAGTTTATATAAGTTGCACATTTAAGACATTTTGCTAAATAGCCTACTTTGCGAATAGTATTCGGATTTTGGCAAAAACGAAGGGTGATTTGGTTTAAAACGAAATGTTGGCTCATTCGGGATCAGGCGTGATGTGTAAAATAATAGCTGATGTGTGTGCTTTGTGTGTGTATACGTGGATATATGTATAAATATTATGTAAATAGATATAAAATAGGTATAAAATGGTAGAAAGTGGTATAGAATGGTATAAAATGGATTTAAAAAGGTATAAAAATTATAGAAAAATTAGAAAATTAATTTTAAAATGTTAGGTAGGCTAAAATGCCTAAAAATTGAAATTTTGAGGCTTAAAATAATTTTGGAGGGTTTTTTCAAAAATAGGAGTAATTGTAGACAATTGCAAAATAGATATGGTTTGAGACGATGCTTTTAAAAATGGCCTCAATTGCCAGGCCAGTGTGAAAATAATTTGAGAATAATAGACGGGGTAGAAATGGATGCACAAGTGCGTGTAAAATTCAAGAACAATTGATTTTGAAAAAATTAGGGACAAAATTAGGTGTCAACAGCTGCCCCTCTTTGCCCGGGGATGATGAACGAGTCTTCGGGCAAAGAGGTTGACAGTGCGGCCAATTTTGTCACGGCCATAGAAGGGCCTATGACTTAAAAGGATGTAGGGTGTCAGGCTAAGATGTTTGCTTTGCTTGGGGTGTTTCTCCTGCAATGAAAATGTTTTTGCGATATAATATGCATATATATAAAACGTACCTTCCCATCGGGCTGGATTGTCTTTCCATGAATATTGCAATATGAGGTTGTGTCTGCCATGCCATAATTGTGCGCCTTTTACTGTCAAGTGTTAGATTCGACATTGGGTTGTATGCCCTCTGTCGGTGCATCGGGCTATGTACCCAACGCAAAGAAGAATAGAAATTCAAATCGATATCGGGCTATGTACCGTCAATCGACGCCTCGGGTTGTATGCCCTCAGCTGATTTAAAATGCAAATCGATATCGGCCTGTGTACCCTCAATCGACGCTTTGGGTTATGTGCCCTCATCTAATTTAAAATGCAAATCGATATCGGGCTGTGTACCCTCAATCGACGCCTCAGGTTGTGTGCCCTAAGCTAATTTAAAATGACAAATCGATATCGGGTTGTGTACCCTCAATCGACGCTTTGGGTTGTGTGCCCTCAGCTAATTTAAAATGCAAATCGATATCGGGCTGTGTACCCTCAATCGACGGTTCGGGTTGTGTGCTCTCAGCTAAATGACTAATCGATATCGGATTGTGTACCCTCAATCGACGCTTCGGGTTATGTGCCCTCAGCTAAATCATAATGCAAATCGATATCGGGTTGTGTACCCTCAATCGATACTTCGGGTTGTGTGCCCTCAGCTGATCTAAAATGACAAATCGACATCGGGATGTGTACCCTCAATCGACGCTTCGGGTTGTGTGCCCTCAACTAATTTAAAATTCAAATTGATTTCGGGGTGTGTACCCTCAATCGACGCTTCGGGTTGTGTGCCTCAGCTAATTTAAAATGCAAATCGATATCGGGCTGTGTACCTTCAATCGATGCTTCGGGTTTTGTGCCCTCAGCTAAATGACAAATCGATATCGGGCTGTGTACCCTCAATCGACGTTTCGGGTTGTGTGCCTCAGCTAATTTAAAATTCAAATCGATTTCGGGGTGTGTACCCTCAATCGACGCTTCGGGTTGTGTGCCTCAGCTAATTTAAAATGCAAATCGATATCGGGCTGTGTACCCTCAATCGACGCTTCGGATTGTGTGCCCTCAGCTAATTTAAAATGACAAACTTTTGCCGAAGATTATCTTTGTTGTGCATTGTCGATTTAGGTATCTTTCGTGCCTGCATCCAAAGAAAGGTTGGTGAGTTGTACGGGGGGGGGGGGGGGGGGGGGGTTTGGTTTGTATATTTTCGGCTTGTTTTGCGTTCGCTGTCCACGAGTGCCGGGATCTTAGCCGAGCTGATAGGGATATGTATAAAATAGTATATAGTGCAAAATGAATTTGAAAAAAATTTTTTGTAAGAAAGAAAATGCAATAAAATATTTTATCCCATTGAGTCACAAGTCGGGCTGTGTAGAACCGAAGTGGTCGCCCTCCATGCTGTTCCAAATGAATTTTGGGGGCGCCCTCAAAATTCTGCCCCTGTTTGCATTTTGAAATTTTTGAGAGGTCCTCAAAAATTTCTGCCCCAGTGTCAACTATGTCTGTCCTTTAGGAATTTTTGAGAGCTCCTCAAATATTCTGCCCCAGTGTTTGCTTTGTGGGGAAAATGAAGTTTTTTATTCATGCGACCAAACCTTGAATAGGTTGCCTACGTATCCCACTTGGGGAATCAAGTCGTGACATAGTTCAGATTACATAATGTGCAGCAAAATAGGGAAATGCCTAATCAGTACGAATCCCTATACATAGTATCTTTTGACAGCATCTGAGTTGATTGGTTTCGGCCAGACTTCTCCATCCATCTCTGCCAGTATCAATGCTCCTCCAATCAAAACTCGGTGAACCATGTACGGTCCTTGCCAATTTGGTGCAAACTTACCTTTTGCTTCTTCTTGATTCGGAAATATCTTCTTCAGAATTAATTGCCCAGGTTCAATGGATCTCTCTCGAACTTTCTTGGTGAATGCTTTGGCCATCCTTCTCTGATATAATTTCCGATGACATATTGTATTCAATCTCTTGCCGTCAATGAGAGCCAATTGCTCTATCCTTCCTTTGATCCATTCAGCATCTTCCAATTGCGTCTCTTGGATGAATCTCAAAGATGGTATCTCAACCTCCGCAGGTATTACCGCTTCGGTGCCATACACCAAGAAGTAAGGACTAGCGCCCGTTGATGTTCTCATTGTTGTGCGATACCCTAACAGGGCATAGGGTAGGTTCTCATGCCATTGCTTTGAAGTGCCTGTCATCTTATGCAATTTCCTTTTGATGTTCTTATTGGCCGCCTCGATCGCTCCATTCATTTGAGGTCTGTATGCAGTGGAATTGTGATGCTTGATTTTAAAGACCTCACAGGTCGCTTTCATTAAGTCACTGTTTAAGTTGGACCCATTGTCAGTGATAATGGATTCAGGGATGCCAAAACGGCAGATCATCTTATCACGGACAAAGTTTGACACCACCTTCTTTGTTATTGACTTGTACGATGGAGCTTCCACCCATTTGGTAAAATAGTCAATGGCCACCAGTATGAAGCGATGCCCATTGGAAGAGGCTGGCTTGATAGGTCCAGTGACATCCATTCCCAGGCGGCAAAAGGCCAAGGCGATCGCATAATGTTCAGCTCGTTGGGAGGCACTCAAATCATATCTCCATGGACTTGGCATTGATGACATTTCTTTGCGTGCTTTATGCAGTCATGTTCCATTGTCATCCAGAAATAGCCGGCCCTCAAGATCTTCTTTGCAAGTACAAAACCATCCATGTGTGGGCCACACGCCCCAGAGTGTATTTCTTCTATCAATTTAGCGACTTCCTTTGCGTCCACACATCTCAACAAACCCAGATTGGGTGTCCTTTTGTACAAAACCTCCCCATTCAGAAAGAAACCATTCGATAATCTCCTCAGCGTCTTCTTTTGGAGACTTGTTGCATTCTTTGGATAACTACCGTCTTTGAGAAACCTTCTGATGTTGTAGAACCAAGGCTGTCCGTCTGACTCCTCCTTCATGTGATAGCAATAAGCTGGTTGCTTTCTTACCGTCACGGGTATTGGGTCGATGAAGTTCTTGTCTGGATGTTTGGTCATAGAAGATATGGTAGCCAAAGCGTCTGCGAACCCATTTTGCAATCTAGGTACATTCTTGAATTCTATCTTGTTGAATCTTTGCTTCAACTCCTATATGCACTCCAGGTATGGAAATATCTTCATATTCATCGCTGTCCATTCTCCTCGAACTTGGTGAATCAGTAAGTCAGAATCTCCGATTGCCAGCAACTCTTGTATGTTCATATCTACTGCCAATCTAAGACCCAAGATGCAGGCCTCATACTCCGCCATGTTGTTGGTTCAAGGGAACCTTAGTTTGGTCGTGACAGGATAGTGTTGTCCAGTCTCGGAAACTAATACCGCTCCAATGCCGACTCCTTTGAAATTGACCGCTCCATCGAAGAATAGCCTCCAACCATCATATTCTTCGGTGATCTCTTCTCCTACTAACATGACTTCTTCATCAGGTAAGTAGGTTTGAAAAGGCTCATAGTCATATCCCACCAGGTTCTCGGCTATATGATCAGCCAAGGCTTGAGCTTTCACTGCCTTTTGAGTGACAAAAGTGATATTGAATTCGCTGAGCAGCATTTGCCATTTAGCCAGCTTTCCAGTAGGCATTGGTTTTTGGAAAATGTACTTGAGAGGGTCCATCCTTGATATCAGCAATATTGAGTAGGATGTCAAGTAGTGCCTCAGTTTCTGTGCTATCCATGTCAGCGCGCAACACGTGCGCTCCAGCAAGGTATACTTGGCTTCATAAGGAGTGAACTTCTTGCTTAGATAATATATGGCTTGCTCCGATAATATATGGCTTGCTCCTTCCTCCCAGTCGAATCATGTTGTCTCAATACACAACCAAAGGCTGAGTCTACCACAGACATATATAAGATCAAAGGTCGCCCAGGCTCAGGTGGGACCAGCACAGGCGGGCAAGAAAAATATTCCTTTATCCGATCAAATACCTTTTTGCAATCCTCCGTCCACTCAATCACCGCGTCTTTCTTCAGCAGCTTGATGATTTGTTCACAGATTACGGTGGATTGTGCTATGAAACGGATGATGTAATTGAGCCTTCCTAGGAAGCTCATAACCTCTTTCTTACTTCTTCGGGGTGGCAACTCCTTAATGGCTCTGATCTTGGAAGGATCCAACTCGATTCCCCTTCTACTGACGATGAATCCCAGGAGCTTCCCTGCCGGAACACCAAAAGAACACTTTGCCGGATTCAACTTCAGATTGTACTTTCACAAGCGGTTGAAAAACGTGCGTAGGTTTTCAAGATGTTCCGAGCTTTTCTTTAATTTGATGATCACCTTGTGCATTTGGTCATGGAACATAGTGGTCATTGCCCTCATGTAAGTTGCCCCAGCATTCTTTAAACCGAATGGCATAACCTTGTAGCAATAAATTCCCCAAGATGTGGTGAAAGCTGTCTTCTCGGCATCCTCTTCATCCATGAGCACTTGATGATAACCGGCGAAACAGTCTACGAAGGATTGTAGTTCATGCTTCGCACAATTGTTGATCAGGATATGTATGTTTGGTAGTGGAAAATCATCCTTCGGACTTACTCTATTCAGATCTCTGTAGTCCACACAAACTCAGAGTTTCCCATCTTTCTTCGGCACTGGGACAATGTTAGCCAGCCAAGTTGGATACTTGACTATTTTTAGAATTCCCGCATTGAGTTGCTTAGTCACTTCTTAACCAATTTTCAAGAGAACCGATGACTTGAAAGTTTGGGCCTTTGGTTTGACTACGGAAAGCCTGGATTGATAGGTAATTTGTGAGCTACCACATCCGTGCTTATGCCAATCAGGTCGTCGTACGATCAGGTGAATACGTCTTCATATTCTTTGAGAAACTCGATATATCGCTTTTTGTTCTCGGCATTGAGGTATACACTGATCGTTGTCTCTTTCACAATTTCCTAATCTCCTAAGTTTATCAGTTCAGTCTCCTCAAGGTTTGGCTTAGGTTTGTTTTCAAAATTTCAAATTCTTCTTGTATAGTTTTATCAAAATCATCCTAATCAGCTCTAGCTTCTCCAAGCTCCATTGTTTCATTACAGGTTGCGATTGTAGACTTCAATGGGATTATTAGTAAGAATGCTGAAAAAGTAAAATATTGCAAAATTAAAAGATTAAAGCAAAGAGTTAAACGGGAAATAATGCGACATTTTATTTATGAATCTTTGCAAAACAAAGTTTGTAGGGAAACATATGCAATAGGAAAGGAAAGATGCAAACTCCACGACTTAGAGTCGGGTTTTATTTTAGAAAGCATAAAATGAATTTTATCCTCCCAGCTCTACCAAGGTCCACGGTAAGCTCGGGCTCGGTTGCTGATCCAATTGTTCAGTGCGGCTCCAGATCCAGTCTTTGTCAGTCTAGGAGGTTCAACGTGTTCTTCCAGGATCACACAGCAGTCTTCATCAGCTATGAATAGATTTTGCATCCCTGCCAGCAAATCCTCTTCAGCATCAGCTACTTTCGGCTCCACTCCTTGTGCTGCGGACACCTCCCTTTTTCGACCATCCAAGTATCCAGCCGAGACGAAGATATGCAGGAGAGTCTTAGTGCTTTTCTTATAGAACATGAAATCCAATATTGCTTCTTCCATGCCATTTTCATAGATCATAATGTACCATATGCCATCCTTCTCATTATCTGGCCTCATCACAATTCTGATCGGCTCGACCATACCATCCAAGTTCTTGCCCAAACCTTTGCCAGGTTCATACCCTTGCTTGATCATGATGCCCACGACCCAATCTCAGGGCCACTTTGCAGGTTGTGGAAGTATGTATGGCTCTTCGATCACCACCTCCATAGGTTCAGGTGCTTTGGGTACCCACACTTCCTTCCCTCTTGTTTCTTCAGAGATGCGTTTCTAACTGGGATGAGCATTGGGTGAGTACGTTGGTCGCTTCTCGGTCTTAGCTGGTAGGGTCTCACGAAATTCGTGCGAGGGCACTCCCCAATCAGACTTGACTGGCACCCAGACCAAGTTCCTTCCTTCGTAGCCTTTGCCTCGGCTATCCCAGTAAGCACTGTAAAAGTTCCTCTTTTTCTCTTCAACCCCAGGCGGCGTGTTGACCAACTTAGGAGCAAAGTGTGCAGTGTAACCTCCTTGGACCGTGCTTGTGGGATTCCAACTTGAATTGTAATTCTTGCGACGTCCTCCTCGAGTGCCTTGTAGTGCTCCCACCAGTTCTACAGTATAAAACGTCTGCCCATCAGGAGTATTTTCTTCGATTGCTGGTATGGTTTGCTCGTTGTAGTTAGAATTGTTCCCCTCGCCAAACACTACTACCTCTTTGTGATCCCATTCAAACTTCACGGTTTGGTGCAATGTAGAAGGCACTGCACCAGCCATATGGATCCAGGGCCTCCCTACTAGCAGATTGTAGGAAACAGAGATGTCCATGACATGGAACTCAGCAGTGACCTCCACAGGACCAACCATGATAGTTAGGTCAATCTCCCCAATGGTGCTTCTTTGTGACCCATCAAATGCCTTCACCTTCATGTCGCTTTCCCTTATCTTGCTTTGATCGATTCCCATTCTTTCCAGAGTGATGAATGGGCAAATGTTAAGGCCAGAACATTCGTCGATCAGAATTCTTCCCATGAACCAGTATTTGCTTTGACAGTGACGTGCAAAGCTTTGTTGTGATTCCACCCTTCAGGTGGTAGCTCATCTCCGTGAAAAGCAATTCGGTTGGCCTCCATGACTTGTCCAACCATGCTAGCCAGGTTCTCAACTGAAGGGTCCGCTGGAACATGTGCTTCGTCCAACACCTTCATCAAAGCACTTTGGTGACTCTCCGATTTGAGGAGTAAAGCCAAAACAGAGATTTGTGCTGGAGTTAAATGCTCAACTACGGAGTACTCCTTTACTTGTACTTTCTTCCACAGTCCCTCGGACTTTTCCTCGCGAATGCCTCGTCTCTCTTGAACTAGGTGCTCGAGAGTGTAAATCCTCCCATTCCTAGTCATTCCTTGTGCGGCAACAGTCTCAGCTACAACCTTGTTCTTCTTCTCCCTTTCATAGTCCCACGGCACTGCCTTGTCGCTATATGGTAGAACCACATCGACATAGAATTTAGGAGCCACTTCTACCTCAATAGGCTCGGGTGCTGTAGAGGCTCGAGCAACTGAAATGTTTGCTGGTGCATTTTCTTTTGCCTAAAAAATAGTCCCTTCTAAGTTGCAGTCCTCATCCAACTCAATTAGGTTCACCCTACCGTCTCCATGATTAGGCAGAGGGTTGTTGTTCACATTCAGAGTTTTCAAATGTATCACCTTTTGGTCGATCAAATCGTGTATTTTAAAGCATAGCACTTCTCAGTATCATGACCAGGCCCTCCAGAGTGATAGGCACAGGTTTTGGTTTGATCAAAGTAAGGTGTCATTCTATTAGGCATTTTGAATGGCACGGGTTGTATATGACCGGCTGCTTTGAGTCTCTCAAACAACTGTGTACGAGATTCAGCCAGTGGGGTGTAGTTCCTTTTGGGTCTTGGGTTATTATTGGCGTGAGGCCTTGGTGAGTAAGTGTTGGTATTTCGGTAATTGGGGCTTTGTGGGTATGTCAATCTTTGCGGTGGTGGGTTTTGGTACATGGGCTGGGTGTTATAGAGTGGGTAGGTGGATGTAGGTGGTATGTACGGGTAGGAGGGAGGAGGTGTTTGGTAGTAATGGTTGTGAGTAGGGGAGTGGTCAAGTGATGCGGCCACGAAAGAGATATCGTCCTTCTTCTTTCTTGAGGTGGTAGTGTTGCCAGCTTGTAGAGCTTTCTTAGCGGCTTGTAATGCAGCCATCCTAACAATCCTTCCAGTCTTGAGTCCATCTTCGACCATGTCACCAATCTTGATCAATTCTCTGAACTTCCTGTCTTGCAAATTTAGCATCTTGTCAAAATAGGCATCTTCTTGTATGCGAATGAAAGTCACAACTATCTCAACATCTTCTATGGGAGGCTAGACTTTGGCGGCTTCAGCCCTCCATCTAGTTGCAAACTCTCTAAAAGTCTCTGTGGGCTTCTTCTTCAGCTTCTCTAAGTAAGTCTCCAGCGATTGCTTCCCAGCTCGTCCACTTCTTCGTTTGTTGCTTAGAGTACCATACTAATGCATCTCCAGTCAAACTGCGGTTGAACAGCTGCATGCGAATCTTTTCGTCATGCCCAACCCCGATCAGCTTGTCACAGTAAGTTCTTAAGTGAGCCATTGGGTCTCTACTGCCATCGAACATGTTGAACTTGGGTGTTTTGTAGCCTTCGGGTAGTTTCAAGTCAGGATACAAGCAGAGATACTCATAAACTAACCCTCGGGTTCCCTTAGCGCCTTGGAGTTGTTTGAACTTCTCAACCAGCCATTGGACTTGTTCTTTGGTGCTGTCTGGGTCTTCCTTAGTCCATGCGTACATTTCATAGTCCTTGGTGGGTGATGCCATGGTTTTGGTTTCAACAGTAAAGACGGGTATGCTGTTTCGTGGTGCGGTGTGGGTAGGGTAAGAAAGGTCTCTTTCAGGGTAAAGTGGATCTTTGCCGTGAGGGCGAGCCGTTTGGTTCGGTTCAATGATCTCATCAGTATGGGTAAGAGGAATCCTACTTTTCAATTCGAGCAACCTCTACTCCAGCTTAGTGTAGTTTTCATGAGCGGCCATGCTTTGTTTCTCAGGATGCCAACCTTGTCGAACTCAGCCATGATACTTCGTCTTGTCCTTGTCCTTGTAGGTAAAGGGGGAGGTGTTGGGATCGATCCTTTGGACCTTAACCGGTATTACGACGCGGCCAGAATGCTCAAACCAAACTTTGGGGTACTTATGAACTGACATATCAAAATATGAAGATAAAATGTGAGTATATGTTAGCTTAAACAAAAATCGCGTCCTATCATGCATGGGACCTCTTTTGTGCTAGAGGTGGGCCTATCGTGGATTGGAAGTGAACATTTGCACCAAACACATCATTTTGTTTGAATAAACATGATCATCACCAATTTAAAACCCAAAAATAATGAAATTTTATTTAGTTTGCTTGGCTTTATTACAACCACTAATGACTCGATTAAGACGAAAATGACAATAAGGAAAAGACAAGACGACTCGACTCGACACGACTAGACTAGGCGCCAAGAAAAAGGACTTCAGGTTAAAACAGCAGCTCCAGCGTCTTCCTTTTCTTCATCCTCCTTGGCTTCCTCCTTGGGTTTGTGAACCAGACTAATGAGCGGAGTATCAACAAATGTTTCCAGCAAGTCTTTCCCATCCTCCATGTCACCCAGAGCCTTTACCAGGAACTCACAAATTTCCAACCCCCTTACTTTCTTCTCTTCTAGCGGTACTGACTTAAAATATTCTCCCCATCCCTTGAGCAAATCTTGCAAATTCCCAGCAGCTTGCCTTGCAGTCATGACCTTGCCGGTCCAATACTTGAGTTCATCCCCTTTGATCTTATCTTTATATTGTCTTCTCATCTCTCTTTCTTGCGTCACCCTTATCTCCTTCTTTATTTGATTAAACTCTTGCTTCAGCTTCTTGTATTTTTCAGCAGCATTTGGAGCTTTGGCTTTCCTTTTAAGTGTAGTCTTAGATTGATATTTTGCCTTGTCTTCGTCGAGCCATTGAGGGTAGTTCAGGGTAGCTGTGGGGTTCACCGTACTGTCACGACCATGGAAAAACTGCATAGTAAGACTTTTCTCCCATATTGTCAGTATGGTGAGGACCATCGGATGCTCAATGTCTTTTATGTCGACATTGAAACTTCTTCCATCAGTTAATTGCGGAGTTTGTTGTGTCATGCCCACTTGCCGAAGGATCCTTAGAGGAACATAGTGATGAGTTCCTCAGAATCCAATTAATGTCAAGAAGGTGATGTCTTGACCTTGTATGGAGACAACAAAACCAACAGAATTTTCAATCACCCATTTCACCTCTTGCAGTTCCTCGAGCTTGGTGTACCAACCTTCCATGTTTGCGGGGTATTCCCATGCCACTGTTCCAGCGATACGGGCGCCATGTGAACGGATTCCTCCTTGCCAAGAGGGTTTTGGTGCCACCGGACTGACAGGAACACTGTGCAAGTGCTCTATCAACCAAATTTCCAGCAACAAGTTGCAACCTTCGAAAAAGTCTCCTCCCCTCCTACATTTAGTCAAGCCCCTATAAACATCCCCCAAAATCATCGGAACCAAACTCACTTGACGTTTGAAGTGAAACGACCTCGGTCAGTTGTTTCGGAAGTTAGGACTCCGATTGGCGTGCCGATAATTTTAAAATATTTGTAATATCCATTAGGACCTGTCTGTATAATTTGAGCTAAATCAGACCTTGTTTGGTAGGTATCGGAAGAAGGTTTCGGCTTTATTATCGATAAATATTAAAAAGAGATTTTCGAGCTCGATTTTGGCGAATGAGCTCCGATTCAAAATCCGAAAGCATCGTTAGATTCGTATGATTATCTGTGACTTTTGGGAACTGTCGAAAGTGAATTTCGATGTTGTTCGGCTAGTTTCCGCTAAAATGCCGAAAGTTAAATAATTTGACTTTTTCCTATTTAAATTCGCATATTGAGTTTTGGGAACCCGATTTGAGATCCGCCTTCGCGAGTATGTCATATATATTTTATATAACTTGTATACAAAAGTTGAAGTTATTTCGAATATCGTAGGGTACCATTTTAATTTTTGTCGCGAAAAGAAAAGTAAAAGAAATAAAAGAAAATGAAAAGAAAGAAAGAAAAGTCAAAAGTTAGGCGGTGGGGATATAAATCCCCCACCTTATCAATTCAAGTACAGAAACATGAGAACAAAAAAAGAAAGGTGAGACAGAAAAACAAAACGGACACGGGAAAGCCGAAAAGCAACGGAAAAATGCCAGAAAATGAGAAAAGAACCGGGAAAATAGTAGAATTTTTGCCCCAAAACATTCAAGTAATGATCTTAATGCATTATTTGAGTTTATTACGTGTGTTTGAATATATTTTAACGGTAAAACTTGGAATATTAGACATCATTTTAATAAGTTCAATTAATAGTTTAAAGGGTCAAATGGACCCCGATAATGGAATTGATTATATATTCGTACTCAGTGAGTTATGGGCAACTTATAAATGTAATTTATTTAGGGTTTGGTTAGACCTTAAACCCTGTACATAGGCCTGGCCTGCGTATTGCATATGCGAATAAGGTATCAGGTTCCTACCTGGATTGTCCTAATATGTGAGGAATGAGGCCTTTAGCTTAATTTGATATATTTTTCTGCTAATTGAATAGAGTGGGATCGTCTGGCAATGAAACCAAAGGATAACGCAATTGTTGATTACCAATGCCAACCTTTGGAAGAGGTAAATGATTATATCTATTTCTTTGGAGGCACCTGGCCTCGTGGATTTTCTCCCACGTATTCCTAACGTGTACAGCTGCCGATAGGCGTACTCATTATGCCTTAGCTTTGAATTTACATTGTATATTATATGTTATGCCCTGTTGTTGGTACTGCATTGAGCATATGAGCATTGCACTCTGGTTTTGAGCATTGCATATACTTTCCGGTAATCGATGAGAGTCCCGAGCCGGTGAAAGGTCATTGTTGCATATACTTTCCGGTCGACGATGAGAGTCCCGCGCCGGTGAAGGGTCATCATTGTATATACTTCCTGGTAATCAATGAGAGTCCCGAGCCGGTGAAGGATCATTATTGCATATACTTCCCGGTTGGCGATGAGAGTCCCGCACCGGTGAAGGATCATTAATGCATATACTTCCCGGTTGGCGATGAGAGTCCCGCACCGGTGAACGATCATCATTGCATATACTTCCCGGTTGGCGATGCGATTCCCGCACCGGTGAAGGGTCATCATTGCATATACTTCCCGGTTGGCGATGAGAGTCCCGCACCGGTGAAGAGTTATCATTGCATATACTTCTCGGTTGGCGATGAGAGTCCCGCACCGGTGAAGGGTCATCATTGCATATTCTTCCCGGTAATCGATATGAGTCCCGCGCCAGTGAAGGGTCATCATTGCATACACTTCTTAGTAATCGATGAGAGTCCCGAGCCGGTGAAGGATCATTATTTCATATACTTCTCGGTTGGCGATGAGAGTCCCGCACCGATGAAGGATCATTATTGCATATACTTCCCGGTTGGTGATGAGAGTCCCGCACCGGTGAATGATCATTATTGTATATACTTTCCGGTTGGCGATGAGAGTCCCTCACCGGTGAAGGATCATTATTGCATATACTTCTCGGGTGGCGACAAGAGTCCCGCACCGGTGAAGGGTCATCATTGCATATACTTCCCGGTAATCGATGACAGTCCCGCGCCGGTGAAGGGTCATCATTGCATATACTTCCCGGTAATTGATGAGAGTCCCGAGCCGGTGAAAGGTCATCATTGCATATACTTCTCGGTAATCGATGAGAGTCCCGAGCCGGTAAAGGATCATTATTGCATATACTTCCCAGTTTGCGATGAGAGTCCCGCACCGGTGAAGGATCATTATTGCATATACTTCCCGGTTGGCGATGAGAGTCCCGCACCGGTGAAGGGTCATCATTGCATATACTTCCCGGTAATCGATGACAGTCCCGTGCCGGTGAAGGTCATCATTGCATATACTTCCTGGTAATCGATGAGAGTCCCGAGCCGGTGAAGGATCATTATTGCATATACTTCCTGGTAATCGATATGAGTCCCGCGCCGGTGAAGGGTCATCAATGCATATACTTCTCGGTAATCGGTGAGAGTCCCGAGCCGGTGAAGGATCATTATTCCATATACTTCCCGGTGGGCGATGAGAGTCCTGCACCGGTGAAGGATCATTATTACATATACTTCCCGATTGGCGATGAGAGTCCCCCACCCGTGAAGGATCATTATTGCATATACTTTCCGGTTGGCGATGACAGTCCCGCACCGTTGAAGGATCATTATTGCATATACTTCCCGGTTGGCGATGACAGTTCCGCACCGGTGAAGGGTCATCATTGCATATACTTCCCGGTTGGCGATTAGAGTCCCGCACCGGTGAAGGGTCATCATTGCATATACTTCCCGGTAATCGATGAGAGTCCAGAGCCGGTGAAGGATCATTATTGCATATATCTCCTGGTAGACGATGAGAGTCCCACGTCGGAGATAGGTATCAGGCATATGTGACTGCCTTTCATCGTACCGCATTCATCCCATCTCATTGCACCGCATACTGACTATTGTGTGATTTGTGTTATGTTTTATGTATGCGGTATATATACTATGTCGCGGACATATCTCAGTTTGCCTATATGTTTCTGGCTCGTATTCTGGGTTACGGGGAACGGGTTGTACGCCGCAACGCTATAAATATATGGATCGGGTTGCACGCCGCAACGATATAAATATATGGACCAGGTTGCACGCTGCAACGATATAAATATATGGATCGGGTTGCACGCCGCAACGATATAAATATATGGATCGGGTTACACGCCGCAACGGTATAAATATATGGATCGGGTTGCACGCTGCAACGGTATAAATATATGGATCGGGTTGCACGCCGCAACTGGATGTATTTCTGATTTTTGATGTGTTTGGGATAGCTATATGTTTTGGTTATCTTACGTTCCATATTGTTGATGAGTTTTTCATTCCATACGTGTTTCTTGTTATTATCTGGCTCTGCCTTTTTATAATTTAAATAAGAGAAATTTTGTTTATCTATTTCTCCTCCCTGGCTAGCTATCCTATTCTTTGAGGTGGCTAGTCTGCCCCAGTTATTGAGTCCTTTTGACTCACCCTTGTTTGTCGTTTGTTCTTGTCTATTTATTTCGTTTCGGCAGGTTCACTCCTGTATTCAGTTTGCCACGTTGTTCAGGAGCGAGGACGACTTCAGCTGTCAGGGTGAGCCAACTTTTATTCCGGATGGTCACCAGTTTATTGTTAATTATTTCAGCTGCATTTTGCTCCCTTCAGGAAGTATCTGTCTTCTTTTGTACTCTTAGATGTCTATTCTGGATAGCCGTAAACCTACTATGTGGGTAGTCAGCTGTAATTTCTTATTTTTACAGCTTAGAGGTATCATTATGTTTGTACTTTTTCTAAGTCTTGCTTTTCTTTATAAATTGAATTATATTTGTTTTCCTAATTTAATTGATAAGGGTTCGCCCGATGGTCGGGTGCCCGTACTGACACAACCCAGAATTGGGTTAGGCCGTGCCGGCACCTGACATCCTCCGCTAGAGCCGTCGGGCGAACCCTTACCAATTAAATTAGGAAAATAAATATAATTCAATTCATAAATAAGAACATGACTAAAAAAAAAACACTGACATGCTGTTACCTCTAAGCTGTACAAAAGAAATTACAGCTAACTACCCAACATGCTAGGTTTAGGGTTATCCAGACTAGACATCTAAGAGTACAAAAGAAGACAAATACCTCCTGAAGGGAGCAAAATGCTACTGAAATAACAACTAATAAACTGGTGGCCATCCGGAATAAAAGCTGGCTCTCGTGTCAAAATTCTAGTTAGTGGGTCTTTTGAGTAATTGTCCTACTCGAGGTCATACTAACTCTTTTAAGCTGATAGGAATTCGTGCGAAGGGGTGACCGAAGTCCAAACTTTCGTAGACATTCTTTTGACTCCCCGAGCTCAGTTAAAAAGCGTCCGTTCCATCGAGTCGAACATCACTTCACTCTTCCCGAAGAGGCAGTGACTATTGTCGAACTTGAAGGATCTTAGAGGACCGATCAATCAGACGAGCCACTGTTAACAAGTCCTTGAGTGATCAAAAACCGAACCCATAAATTGAGTGGACCCGAGTGCCACCCATCAAAGGTGAGGGAGTGTGTGAGGTGACTTCTAACCCTAACATTTGTTTGATCTTTGACTTGTGCAGGGACCATGGCTGGAAACGATGGCAAAAGCATTGAAAAGCCTGAATTGTCGTTAGCCAATCTCATGGCTGCGATACAAGGCATCAGTGCCGATGTAAGAGGAGTGAGTGCTCGAGTAACTCAACTCGAGCAGGGAAGTGCGTCCGTGGCCATGCATGGGTCCGGCGCTGGAACAAGCGAATCCACTCCGATGAAACCTGATCTGTATGCTGAGCTTCTTCGACAACATCAGTTGACTAGTGAAGCAATTCGAAGAGAGCTTAACTTGGGCAATCCCCAAGCACAACAAAACTTGGGCAATCCCCAAGCTGGAAATCAAAACTTGGGCATTCCCCGAGGAGAGAGGTTACCACTTCCAAGGACCCGAAGAGATCTTGGAGCTGTAACCGAAGAGGTTGATGAAGAGGAATTTCCCGAGGACGAATATGAGCGTGAGCCGCCATTCGCTCAACGAAGGCAAGCTCACCGAGGACGTGGAAATTTCCGAGGTCGAGGCCGAGGCGCAAATGTTGAAAGAAATATTGAGCGTGAGGCTGATGATCGAGAAGATGAGTATCCCGAACAGGCTAGAGCTGTTCGAGACTCAAATTTGAACAGTGTCAAGATCACTATTCCACCCTTTAAAGGAACTAGTGATCCCGACGAGTATCTTGAATGGAAGCTTAAAATGGAGCGCATCTTTGAAACCAATGAGATGACCGATGAGAGAAAAGCTGCCCATGCCATTGCTTCGTTCGAAGCTTATGCATCAACATGGTGGGAATCTGACAAGGGGCATAGAAGAAGAAATGACTATCCAGTAGTAAATACATGGCCACAGTTGATGAGAGCGATGGATGGTAAGTACTTGAGTGCCAAATACAGGCAGACTCAAATGCAAAAACTCTATGAGTTAAAGCAAGGGTCCAAGTCTGTCCAAGAGTACCACGATGAGTTTGAAAAGGTTCGATTGAATCTTGATCTGGTCGAAGACGAAGAGCAAGCCATTATCAGATTCAAAAATGGCTTGGCTAGGGATATGTCATCTCAGTTGAGACTCCACGTGTACCACACGTTGGAAGATTTGTTTGATGCTGCCACCGAAGCTGAAAAATTGGTGAAGGACGATAAGGCAAACCGGTATCGAGGAGTCACTACTTCTACTCCTTTGAACCGAGGTAAAGAATGGAAGAGTCCAAACCAAACAAGTGCTAACACTGTTCGAGATTCGAAGAGACCCTTCGAAAGAGGTGTGACCGTTAACCAACCAAGAGAAGTGGGAGGTAAAGTGCAACTCAACTCTCCTAGTGCTTCAAATATTCAGTGTCACAAATGCAAAGGTTATGGTCACATGGCAAAAGAGTGTCCAACTCGCAAAGTTATGCTTCTGCTCGAAGATGGAACCGTCCATGAGCAAGCGAGTGACACCGAGGAGGAAATTATCGAGGAGACTGATCGAGCTGAAGTTGATGATGATCATGAGGCTGCCGAAGCTGATCATCCGGAAATGTTTCTTGTGGTTCGAAGGAATTTGAGCTGCATGACTCTTGAAGAAGAGGACAACCAAAGAGAAAACCTCTTTCATGCCCGATGTCGAGTGAGGGGAAAGGTGTGTTCAATGATCATTGATTCCGGTAGTTGTGCCAATGTAGTGAGCCAAACTTTGGTTTCACAAATGGGATTACCTACGATGAAGCATCCCCACCCTTACAAGTTACAATGGCTGAATGAGTGTGGAGAATTGAGAGTTGTCAAACAAGTGTGGATCAAGTTCAAAATCGGCGAGTATCAAGATGAAATGATATTCGATGTGGTTCCGATGCAAGCTTGTCATTTGCTATTGGGTCGACCATGGCAGTATGACCGAACAGCTGTTCACAATGGCAGATCCAACACTTACACTGTGAAGCTCGACGGGAAGAGTCTCATACTCAAGCCCTTGTCTCCAAAACAAGTCACCGAGGACTATGGACGGATGAAAGAATTGAAAGAAGCGGCCAAAGCTAAGCTTCCGATAGGAGCAAAATTGGGGCCCGAAGAGACAAACTCACCGATCGAAGTGAAAGGAATTTGTGCAGTCATGCAACCCGGTGAGATCTTATGAGGCAACGACCACGGTCAGATGATGATTTGCCTCGTGCACAAGGGTATCTTTCTAAACTCTAATGATGATTTTTCTAATGATAACCCTTTGCCTTTGTTTGTTCGCAAAGTTTTGCAGGACTTCGAGGACATGTTTCCCGAGGAAATGCCAGGTGGATTACCTCCGTTGAGGGGAATCGAGCACCAAATTGACTTCGTACCAGGGTCTCAAATCCCTAACAAACCTGCATACCGGTGTAATCCCGAAGACACCAAAGAGCTCCAACGGCAGGTTGATGAACTGCTGAACAAGGGCCTCGTTCGAGAGAGCTTGAGTCCTTGCGCCGTTCCTGTTATCCTTGTCCCGAAGAAGGATGGAACATGGCGAATGTGTGTTGACTGTCGAGCAGTCAACAAAATAACGGTAAAGTATCGTCATCCTATCCCTCGATTAGATGACATGCTAGATGAGTTAAGTGGTTCTTCATGCTTTTCGAAGATAGACCTCAGGTCCGGTTACCATCAGATCCGAATGAAACCCGGGGACGAGTGGAAAACCGCATTCAAGACCAAATTCGGTCTCTATGAATGGTTGGTGATGCCTTTTGGCTTATCCAATGCACCGAGCACATTCATGCGACTGATGAACCATGTGCTCAAACCGTTCATAAACAAGTTCGTTGTCGTTTATTTCGATGACATACTTGTTTATAGCAGAACCGTGGATGAACATGTCGACCACCTAAGGCAAGTACTTGAAAAGCTTCGAGAAGAGAAGTTGTATGCCAACTTCAAGAAATGCGCCTTTGGTGTCGATCGTGTTGGATTTGTTGTCAGTGCTAATGGTGTCGAAGTCGACGAATCAAAAGTCGAAGCCATCAAAGATTGGCCAACTCCAACCTCGGTATCACAAGTTCGTAGCTTCCATGGCTTAGCTAGCTTTTACCGAAGGTTTGTTCGTGACTTTAGCACCGTGGCAGCTCCTTTAACCGAGCTGGTGAAGAAAGACAATCCATTTGTGTGGGGAGAATCCCAAGAGAGGGCTTTCCAAGAGTTGAAGCGGAGGCTTTGTTCTGCCCCGTTGTTGCAACTCCCTGATTTCGGCAAAGCATTCGAAGTCGAGTGTGATGCGTCTGGAGTTGGGATCGGAGGAGTGCTGATGCAAGACTCGAAGCCGATCGCTTACTTTAGCGAAAAGCTTAAGGGTGCAACTTTGAATTACTCTACGTATGACAAAGAGTTGTATGCCCTCGTTCGAGCACTCGCCCATTGGCAGCATTATTTGTGGCCTCGAGAGTTTGTGATCAAAAGTGATCATGAGTCTTTGAAACATCTCCGAGGTCAGGAGAAATTGAATCGAAGACATGCCAAGTGGGTTGAATTCATTGAAAGCTTTCCCTATGTAATTCATTACAAAAAGGGAAAAGATAATGTTGTGGCCGATGCGCTATCACGGAAATTTGCCTTAGCGACCACTCTCGCCTCTAGGCTCATGGGATTCGAAAGCATCAAGTCGATGTACGAGGACGATCCCAAGCTGAAATGTGTTCGAGACGCAATCTTGAGTGGCCGAAAGGTTGAGAAATATCAGTGGCATGATGGCTACCTCTTCAAAAATGGGAGGGTTTGTGTGCCAGTGTCATCGTGGAGAGAGCTCTTGATTCGAGAAGCTCACTCAGGTGGACTGATGGGACACTTCGGTGTCGATAAAACTCTTGGTATCTTGACCGAGCAGTTCCATTGGCCCAAAATGCGACGAGATGTGGAAAAGCTTTGCAACGCTTGTCTCGTTTGCAAGAAAGCAAAATCGAAGTCCAACCCTCATGGATTGTACACCCCGTTGCCTGTGCCTGATCGACCTTGGGTTGATATATCCATGGACTTTGTCTTGGGGTTACCGAGGTCGGGGGGAGGACATGATAGCATCTTCGTTGTGGTTGACCGTTTTTCAAAAATGGCTCACTTTATTCCTTGCAAAAAGTGTGATGATGCACAGCATGTAGCTACATTGTTTGTTTCTAATGTGTTAAAATTGCATGGTGTACCTCGTACTATTGTAAGTGATCGAGACTCGAAGTTCTTGAGTCATTTTTGGAAGTGTTTGTGGGGTGCCCTCGGCACCAAGCTACTATTCTCGACGTCTCACCATCCTCAGACTGATGGACAGACCGAGGTAGTTAACCGAACCTTGGGATCGTTGCTTCGGGCAATGACCAAAGGGAAGGTTGGAAACTGGGCTGATCGTTTGCCCATGATGGAGTTCGCATACAATCGAACGGTGCATAGAATGATCAACATGACCCCGTTTGAATGTGTGTATGGCTTTAATCCTTTGATTCCACTTGATTTAACCCCATTGCCTCGAGATTCTGTTCTTGATTTTGAAGGTACTCGAAGAGCAGCTGCCTTGATCGAATTGCATGCAAAGGTGAAGAAGAACCTCGAGGAGGCCTATGCAAAGGTTGCCCTAAAGAAAAACAAGGGGCGTAAAAAGTTGGAATTAAAGAAGGGAGATTGGGTTTGGGTTCACTTCCGAAAGGAACGCTTCCCAAACCAAAGGAAAGGAAAGTTGGCTCCTCGAGGGGATGGTCCATTTCAAGTGTTGACCAAGATCAACAACAATGCCTACGTGATCGACCTCCCTGGTGAGTATAACGTGTCCAACACCTTTAATGTTGCTGACTTAGTTCCTTGTGTTGTAGGTCCAACTTCGGAGGACGAGGAGGGCTTGATTTCGAGGACGAAATCTTCTCAAGAAGGGGAGGATGATGCAGCCCGATCACGTGCTGATCAAGTGATCGATCCACCGAGGAGACCGATGACAAGAAGCCAAGCCAAGCTGCTGCACGATGTGCACGTTCACTTAGCCTGGCCGAAGGAAAGCAATTGCTCCGAAGCTGAGTGGCCGAGCTCAAGAATCGAAGGCGTTATCTTCAGATTTGAACCCGAAGGCAATGTGACCGAGGACAATGAGCTCGAAGACAATTGAGCGTCCGAAGGCAACAAGTGTGTGTTCGAGCAGACAATCGAGAACCGAAGCCAAGGCTTACCGAAGTCAAAGTCTGCCGAACACATTTTAACTCAGCCCTGCGTGGCTTATTTCTATTGGTCAACTGTGACCTATTTACTAGTTTACCCTTAGTATTTCCTATATAAACACTGTTTCCTTTCATTGTAAGAGCTAGTTTTTGAACATTGATGAATTGAATGAAAGTGCCGAGCACATTTCTTCTTGTCTCCGTCGTGAGCAAAACCCCGGTGAGGGCTTTTAAGGACTTGTGGCTTTCGGTTAGTCCGATTGAAAATTCCTCTTGATCATTCAGTTTGCAAGAGGCAATGTTCTCTTGAGGATTGTTGCATAGTATAGGTGATCCTTGTACTCCTTTTGATTGAGCTTTGAGACAGGTTCCTCACTGTTCTTTCGAAAGAAGCAAGTTTTGTCTTGCTTTTATCTTTATCTTTCTTGTTTGTTCTTCCGCGTTTGTGCTAACAATCCCTTCGGGAATTGCATTGCACCAGGAATCCAATCTGATAACCAACTGGAGCGGAATACTCCTGATCTTGTGGCGGAATACTCCTGCACCCGATATAATATAAACCAGAGGCGAAATACTCCTGCACTCTCTTGGGGCGGAATACTCCTGCACCCGATATAATGTAAAGCTGAGGCAGAATACTCCTGCACTCTCTTGGGGCGGAATCCTTTTATCCTCAATATGATACAATGGAGCGGAATACTCCTGCTCCTGGGGCGGAATACTCCTACCCTCAATATGATACCAAGGAGCGGAATACTTCTGCTCCTGGGGCGGAATACTCCTGCACCCAATATGTTATGACATATAATGCATATGAATGACATATAATGCATATGAATGCAATGTGATACAATAATATCCCTTCAGCGGTGCGGGACTCTCATCGACAGCTGGGAAGTAGATGCCAACTCACTGCCAGAGTACAATGCTCAGATCCTCAATGCAATACCAATTACAGGATATAATATAAAATATACAAGGTAAATCCAAAACTAAGGCGTAAGGAGCACGCCTATCGGCAGCTACACACGTAAGGAACACGTGGTAGAAAATCCACCAGGCCAGGTGCCTCCAAAGAAATGGATATAAACACTTACCTCTTCCAAAAGTTGGCATTGCTAAGCAACAACCGCTTTATCCTTTGGTTTCATTGCCAAACAATCCACTCTATTCAATAAGCAGAAAAATATATCAAATTAGGCTAAAGGCAGGGCAATCCAGGTAGGAACCTGATACCCTATTCGCATACGCAGGCAAGCCTATGTACAGGGTTTAAGGTCACATAACCAAACCCCAAATAATTTACATTTATATGTTGCCCATAACTCACTCAGTACGAATATATAATCAATTTCGTTATCGGGGTCCATTTGACCCTTTAACTATCAATTGAACTTATTAAAACGATGTATAATATTTCAAGTTTTACCGTTAAAACATATTCAAACACACGTAATAAACTCAAATAATATATTAGGATCATTACCTGAATGTTTCAGGGTGAAAATTATTCTTTTCTCCGGCCCCTTTTCGCATTTTCTGGCATTTTTCTCTTCCTCCCCGTCATTTCATTTTCTCTCGGTTTCATATCATTACTATTGTTTATATATGCTACTACCTTCGTTAAGCTAAGGAGAAGGTAAGGACCAACCGACTTTTTCCTTTCTCCCTGTTTTGTCTTTTTCATTTTCATTTTTTTTTCTTTTCTCTTTTCTTTTATAATTTATTTTGTCTTCGCGACAAAAATTAAAACGGTACTCTACAGTATTTGAAATAATCCCAAATTTTGCATACAAGTTATACAAAATATATGTAACATACTCGCGAAGGCGGATCTCAAATTGGATTCCCGAAACTCAAGATGCGAATTTAAATAAAAAAAATTAAATTATGTAACTTTCGGCATTTTAGCGGAAACTAGTCGAACAACATCGAAATTCACTTTCGAAATTTCACCAAACTCACAAATAATTATACAAACCTAACGGCGCTTTCGAATTTCGAATCAGAGCTCATTCGCCAATACCGAGCTCGTAAATCTCTTTTTAATATTTATCGACGATAAAAACTGAAACCTTCTTCCGATGCCTACCAAACGAAGTCTAATTTAGCTTAAATTTTACAGACAGGTCCTAATGGATATTACGAATATTTTAAAATTATCTGTACGCCAATCGGAGTCCTAACTTCCGACACGATTGACCGAGGTCGTTTCATTCTCCTCCACTTAAACTCTCGTTCGTCCTCGAACGAGCCTAAGTCTAAAGAATAATTCGCACAAATAACAAAAGAACTTGCACAACCTTCATAAGCTACTCCACGGACCTTATCTCTTTATTATAGGATTAGAATTATATTACGCACATCGTACTTTTGGAATAAAATATATCGTGATAATATGATAATACCATTGCACAGCTTATTCTGACTAAGTTGATACTTCCTCGATCACGAGAAGAGAGTTCTACATTTTTGAAGCAAAGATACACGGAACTTTGAATGGGTTAACATGATTCAGCTGATAATCCCTCTTCGATATACCATTCGATATAAAACAGGTCGATGGAACTAAGAAGTAGCTCACGCATGATGCAATAGGGGAGGTTTTGAAGTACCTTGTCACTATTCACTGTAGAAGATTTGATGCAAGCTATATTATTTTTACGAACGCACCATGCAACATCTCAGATGTTGTTAGTGTTGTTCCGCAAGCTCCTTGTGGAATGTAGTTACTCATATCCTAATGTATGTCAAAGGTTCATCTGAACAGGGTCTATCATATAAGGATAAAGATCATGCAAATTCTACTGGATAGCATGATGCGAACCAGAAATGATCTTCAAACTGAACATCTACTTCAGGGTATTGTCTTTGAGTTGGAAATATTATGACTTGAAAAAGTAAAAATAAAAGAGATATGTAGTTGAACCATTAGCTTAGGCAGAATACCAGCAACAAAGTTGATTATATGTGCACTTATAACGCTAAAGTAACTTCTCAAAGAGTTGATGTGTGAAAGGGATATATATACCAATGATGGATTGTCGAAAAGCTGCACTAGACCTTTAACTCTAAATTTCCATGAAGTAAAACAGCGTCAGTATGAGGATCCAGTTCTAGTTGAATACAGACAGATAGCCAAAAGAAAACCGGAGTAGCCATACAGGGTTACTACTGATGGTGTTCTCATGTATAAGGATAGACTTTGTGTCCTGATGTTGCAGATTTACGTGGGCAGATTATGATAGAGGCACATTATTCCAAATACACTGTTCATCCAGGTCCAACTAAGATGTACCATGATCTTAAGCAGATTTATTGGTGGAACGGAATGAAGTGTGACATAGCAGAATTTGTGGCCCAGTGTTCTAATTGCCAGCAAGTTAAAGTCGTGTCATCTTTCCAGATTTTATACTTTCAGCAGATAGGTACGTATATATATGATCAGGTTGCCAGCTTATCTCTGGCATTAACAGATTAATAGTGGGTTTAGTGTCGTGGCCCTAGGTTGGGTCGTGGCAAAAATGGTATCAACGCCTTAGAGATTTAGTATTACCATTCAATATTTGGAGGAAAACTCCTCCACTTAAAGCACAAACTCATGCAGCTATTTGAATAGGAATACCTCATACCCATCCCCGCACAATCTGCTGGACTAAAAAGGTTTAGCTAAAAGTCAAATGTAGGAAGACCTAAGCTACCAACTACCCTTTCGAGTTGCCAACCAGCTGCAACTCTCGAGTTCACAACTCTATACCTTTGCCGTAAACACCACCGCCTGATGGATGCTACTTCTATATAGAAATTTCGGCAGAGTTTCCCCAGAAACTAGACGATCCGCAAAAACAGAACCAGCCCTATACTATACATAGGAATGGATACCCGGATAAACTGATATCCAAAACAATAATATGCTTACCCGGCTACAATAACACGTACTCTGGCTCAACACAGGGAACGTCACAAAAGGCTACCAATTGCCCAAGCTCACTACTGCCGGACGGAGAAGAAATGGAAATGGATCGAGGATAGAAATAGTTAGAGCTTCAGGAAGTTCATCTTCTTATTTGCTTGGCCGCCAGAGCTAGACTACTTATGAGTCAGGCTAACCGAAGAATCGCAATTGAAGAAATAGATATTAAATGAGCTTTATGGAAAACAAATTGTGTCAATTTAACCTTCCTATAAAAAGGAAACTCCGACAATTACCAGAAAACTCTTTTATACCGAGACAAACTTATAGAATAACATGACTCTACTAGCATCTCGAACCAAGAAGAGACACGTAGATCGAGTAATACTTATTAACCACTTTACACCGGAAGAAACAATAACACATTCTGAAGGTAACGAGTTAGGATCCCATTATCCTACCAACATTGAATTCCGACGAGGGAGGTAAACTGATTTGACATAAGAACATAATGTGGCACAATAAGATGCCAAACAGACAATACCGACACTCACTGTCAAATCTCTCATATTTAAACCAGATTAACTAGTATGGTCTTACAAATGCCAGGAATAAATCATACTATAAACTCACCTCTCTACCGCAACCGACTCTTAATAGAAACAATATCCAAGGAAATCATGGAACATGATATGACAGACCACCTCCAGATCGATCGGAAGAATCAAATCTTAAGGGAAGAATAAATACATGGGTCTACTACATCGGATGCCTCAGCATCCTCCCAGACTAGCAGTTCATAGAACTGCCTCTGTAGCTGAGCTAAGCAACTACTCTAATAATCACCTTCTGAAGAACAACTGCCACACACTCTCAACCTCTACCGGATAGTGGCATTTCTTTTGCTGATTGAGATCTAAATGAAATCCCCTACGACTGCGCAGATGCCTGCTGACAAGAGAAAAGACGACTGCTAACTTTTTGGAGTAAGGGAAAACTCCTCAAAGGATAACCAGACTCACGACAATGATAACACTTTTTCGCTGAATATGGGAGCTGGATAGATTGTTGAAAGCTACAAAGAGAAAGCTGAGTCTAATCTTGATGAACTACTCGCGCACTCTGAGAATCACGCTCTACAAGCTGAGATAACCTGGAGGGTGACCTTCCAAAATAAGCAAAAATTTTACCTCAAAATGAGGTCCCATGGTTGCCCACTAGGGCCACGGGATCTCTTGCTCTCCCGCTCTAACTAATGGTATACCTCGTACCATCGAACAATATCAACAATGACATCAAATGAAGTCCCAACCTCAATTTCTCGAGCCATCCGGGATCTCAAGGAAGGAGAAAGGTCAGCAATAAATCTTTGAACATTCTCGGAAGGTTTATGGACTAGTTCTAGTGCATATCCAGCCATCCTAAAGAATTTAATCCCATATTCTGAATCTGACAGGCTACCCTGTCCAATCCACTCAAACTGGCGACACTTTCCATCTCGCTCGCAGCATGAAAGGAACTTTTTCCACGAATCTAGAAGAAAAATCGAACCACGTTAGCTAATAAGAGAGAGGCCCACCAATTCAAGGCTGGACCCCTGAAACTGGAAAGAAGAATAATCAACACCATACCGCTTGATATAATCAAAAGCCTGAAGGATACGCTGGCATTATTTTATTTTAAACAAAATCACGAGGTTTATCTGATGCATTGCTTAAGAATATCGGAAGGTTCAACCGCGTAAAATAATGCAACCTCTTTAGGCACTCGGACCGAACTGATACCTCGGCTGGCTAACCAGCCAGAACAATTAGAGGTACAACACATACTACCTCCAGAATATAATTTACTGCAGCAATATTAAGAACCGGAAAAGGAGCTCCCCGAGATCGAACGTCTGCACATGCGGCAACCTTATAAGCTACCTAGCGAATAATAGGTTCTTACGGTATCTGCATCGCCAAGATTATCGTAAAAGCATCGTAGAGAACCAAGGGAACCACAAGGCCCTGCTCCCTTGCCCATCGCAAGCTCGTACAGCTGGCACTTCCGTAACTAGATCATCAGCACAATCAAAAACTCTCGGGGCTTCGTCAGTACTAGCCCACGCTAGACTGCTTCGTTTTTAGCTCATACCATTTTCTGATTTATTGCGCGAGGGTTCACAATTACCATGAAGGAATTAACGAAAATACTTTTGCATCCTAGACCGACGCACGATCAGAAAAGAAGGAAGTGAAACTTCCTAAATGCCATCATAGCCTCTCGTAGATAAGTACGGATGTCTACGTACCCATCAGCGAGACTCTACTAGACACTGTCTTAGTCTGGATAGACACTAAACTGGGCTCTGATACCAACTGACACGACCCAGAATTCGGTTAGGCCGTACGGGCACCCGACATCCTCCGCTAGACCCGTCGGGCGAACCCTTACCAATTAAATTAAGAAAATAAATATAATTCAATTCATAAATAAGAACAGGACTTAAAAAAAACACTGACATGCTGATATCTCTAAGCTGTACAAAAGAAATTACAGCTAACTACCCAACATACTAGGTTTAGGGCTATCCAGACTAGACATTTAAGAGTACCAAAGAAGATAAATACCTCCTGAAGGGAGCAAAATGCTACTGAAATAACAACCAATAAACTGGTGGCCATCCGGAATAAAAGCTGGCTCATCCTGACAGCTGAAGTCGTCTTCGCTCCTTTACAATATGGCAAACTCAATACTGGAGCGAACCTGCCGAAACGAAATAGATAGACAAGAAACAAACACCAAACAAGGGTGAGTCAAAAAGACTCAATAAGTGGGGCAGACAAGCCACCTCAAAGAATAGGATAGCTAGCCAGGGAGAAGAAACAGATAAACCAAATTCCTCCTATTTAAATTATAAAAAGGCAGAGCCAGATCATAACTAGAAACACGTATGAAACCATAAACTCAACTGGGGATACAAGCCAGAAACATATCAACGAATAAGCAATGCACATATAAGCAGGACAGTAGTCATGTATCGTAAGTCTACCCAATAGTATGAAATGAGATGAAATGAAATGAAATGAAATGAAATGTGATGCAAAGGGTCACATGTGCCCGTAATCCCATCCCGAAGCGGAATACTCCTGCATTCGAGGGGAATCCAATCTGATAACCAACTGGAGCGGAATACTCCTGCTCCTGGGGCGGAATACTCCTGCACCCGATATAATATAAACCAGAGGCGGAATACTCCTGCACTCTCCTGGGGCGGAATACTCCTGCACCCGATATAATGTAATGCTGAGGCGGAATACTCCTGCACTCTCCTGGGGCGGAATACTCCTACCCTCAATATGATACCATGGAGCGGAATACTCCTGCTTTTGGGGCGGAATACTCCTGCACCCAATATGATATGCAATGTAATGCATATGAATGACATATAATGCATATGAATGAAATGTGATACAATAATAACCCTTCACCGATGCGGGACTCTCATCGGCAGCCGGGAAGTAGATTTCAACTCGCAGCCAGAGTACAATGCTCAGATCCTCAATGCAATACCAATTACAGGATATAATATAAAATATACAAGGTAAATCCAAAGCTAAGTCGTAAGGAGTACGCCTATCGGAAGCTACACACGTAAGGAACACGTGGTAGAAAATCCACCAGGCCAGGTGCCTCCAAAGAAATGGATATAAACACTTACCTCTTCCAAAAGTTGGCATTGCTAACCAACAACCGCTTTATCCTTTGGTTTCATTGCCAAACAATCCACTCTATTCAATAAGCAGAAAAATATATCAAATTAGGCTAAAGGCTTCATTCCTCACATCTTAGGGCAATCCAGGTAGGAACCTGATACCATATTCACATACGCAATACGCAGGACAGGCCTATGTACAGGGTTTAAGGTCACATAACCAAACCCCAAATAATTTACATTTATATGTTGCCCATAACTCACTGAGTACGAATATATAATCAATTTCGTTATCGGGGTCCATTTGACCCTTTAACTATCAATTGAACTTATTAAAACGATGTATAATATTTCAAGTTTTACCGTTAAAACATATTCAAACACACGTAATAAACTCAAATAATATATTAGGATCATTACCTGAATGTTTCAGGGTAAAAATTCTTCTTTTCTCCGGCCCCTTTTCGCATTTTCTGGCATTTTTCTCTTCCTCCCCGTCATTTCATTTTCTCTCGGTTTCATATCATTACTACTTTTTCTGTATGCTACTACCTTCGTTAAGCTAAGGAGAAGGTAAGGACCAACCGACTTTTTTCTTTCTCCCTGTTTTCTCTTTTTCATTTTCATTTTTTTTTCTTTTCTCTTTTCTTTTATAATTTATTTTCTCTTCGCGACAAATATTAAAATGGTACTCTACAGTATTTGAAATAATTCCAACTTTTGCATACAAGTTATACAAAATATATGTAACATACTCGCGAACACGGATCTCAAATTGGACTCTCGAAACTCAAGATGCGAATTTAAATTAAAAAAAAGTCAAATTATTTAACTTTCGACATTTTAGCGGAAACTAGCCGAACAACATCGAAATTCACTTTCAAAAGTTCACCAAACTCACAAATAATCATACGAACCTAACGGTGCTTTCAGATTTCGAATCAGAGCTCATTCGCCAATACCGAGCTCGTAAATCTCTTTTTAATATTTATCGACGATAAAAACGGAAACCTTCTTCCGATGCCTACCAAACGAAGTCTAATTTAGCTCAAATTTTACAGACAGGTCCTAATGGACATTACGAATATTTTAAAATTATCGGTACGCCAATCGGAGTCCTAACTTCCGAAACGACTGACCGAGGTCGTTTCACGCACGGCCTAACCGGATTCTGGGTCGTGTCAGTTGGTATCAGAGTTCGGTTTAGAGTCTATCCAGACCAAGACAGTGTTTAGTATCGCTGATGGGTACGTAGACGTCCGTACTTATCTACGAGAGGCTATGATGGTATTTAGGAAGTTTCACTTCCTTTTTTTTGGATCATGCGTCTGTCTAGATTCAAAAGTATTTTTGTTAATTCCTTCGTAGTAATTGTGAACCCTCGTGTTACAAATTAACAAACGGCATGAGTTCAAGACGAAACAGTCTGGCCTGGGCTTAGCACTGATGAAGCCCTGAGTGTTTTGATCGTGCTGACGATCTAGTTACGAAGGTCCCAGCTGTACGAGCTCGCGATAGGCAAGGGAGCAGGGCCTTGTGGTTCCCTTGGCTCTATAAGATTCTTTTACGAGAATCTTTGCGACGCAGGTACCGTAAGAACCTATTATTCGCTGGGTAGCCTATCAGGTTGCCACATGTGCAGACGTTCGGTCTCAGGGAGCTCCTATTCCGGTTCTTAATATTGTCGCGGTAAATTATGTTCCGGAGGCAGCATATGTTGTGCCTCTAGTTATTCTGGCTGTTTTGCTAGCCCGAGTAATGACTCGGTCCGAGTATCTGAAAAGACTGCGTTATTTTACCCAATCGAACCTTCGATATTCTTGAGCCATGCATCAGATAATCCATGTGTATTTTTTTTTAAAATAAAGTGATGTCAGCATATCCTTCAGGCTGTTGGTTATCTCGAGCAGTATGCTGTTTATTATTATGCTTTCCAGTTTCAGGCGTCCAGCCTTAAATTGGTGGGCCGCTCTCTTATTAGCTAACTTGGTTCCATTTTTCTTCTAGATGGAAAAGTTCCTTTCGAGTAGCGAGCGAGATGAAAAGTGTTGCTAGTTTGAGTGGATTGGACAGGGTAGCCTGTCGGATAACCTGTTGGTGTTTCAGAATATGAGATTGAATTCAATAGAATGGCTGAATATGCGTTAGAACTAGTCCATGAACCTTTCGAGAGATTCAAAGATTTATTGATGACCTTTCTTTTTCCTTGAGATCCCAGGTGGCTCGAGAGATTGAGGTCGGGATTTCATTTGGTGTTGTTGTTGATATTTCCCGAAGGTATTAGGCATACCATAAGTTAAAGGGGGAAGAGTTAGGGCGGGAGAGCAGGAGATCCCGTGGCCCAAGTGGGTAACCATGGTACCTCATTTGGAGGTAAGAGTTCTGATTATTTTAGGAGGTCACCTTCCAGGTTATCTCAGCTTGTAGAGCGTAATTCTCAAAGTGTGCTAGTAGTTCATCAAGATAGACTCAGTTTTCTTTTTAAAGCTATTAATAATCTATTCAGTTTCTATTTTCAGCGAAAAAGGTGGTATTATTGTCGTGAGTTTGGCTATCATTTGAGGATTTTCCCTTACTCTGATAAGCAGGCAGTCATCTTTTCTCTCGTCCTCAGACACCTGCACAGTCACAGGGGATTTTGTTTAGATCTCAATCATCCAGAGAAATGCCATCATCCCGAAGAGGTCGAGAGCATGGTGGCAGTGGTTCTTCAGATGGTGATATCAGGGTAGTAGCTCAGCTCAGCTGTAGAGGCAGTTCTACGAACTGCCAGTCTGGTAGGAATATCCGATGTAGTACACCCATGTAATTCTTCTTCCATTATATGTGAGTAAGATTTGATTCTTTCCATCGGTCTGAACTTCGTTTATCTTACCATGTTTCCATGGCTTCCTTGGATATTGTTTCTATTAAGAATCAATTTTGGTAGAGGGGTAAGCTTCTTGTATGATTTATTCAGGGAATTTGTGAGACCCTACTGGTTTATGTAATTTAAATGTGAAAGATTTGGGAGTGAGTGTCGGTATTGTCTGCTTGGCATCTTGTTACGCCACCTTCTATTATTATGTCAATTCAGTTTACCTCACTCCTTGAAATTCAATAATGGTAGGATAATGGGATCCTAATTCGTCACCATCAGAAAGTGTTATCGTTTCTTCTCGTGCAAAGTGATTAGTAAGTAATATTCGATCTATGTGTCTCCTCTTGGTTCGAAACGTTAGTAAAGTCATGTTATCCCATGAGCTTATCTGGGTTATAAAAGGGTTTTCTAGTAAATTGTCGGAGTTTCCTTTTTATAGGAAGGTTAAATTGATATGGATGTTGTTCCATAGAGCTCATTTAATATTTATTTCTTCAATTGCAATTCTTTGGCTAGCTCGACTCGTGAGTAGTCTAGCTCAGGTAGCCAAGTGAATAAGAAGATGAACTTCCTGCAGCTCTAATTATTTTTATCCTCAGTCTGTTGTCATCTCTTCTTTATTCAGCACTGGTGAGCTTAGGCGGTCAGTAACCTATTGTGATGTTCCCTGTGTTGAGCCAGAGTACATGTCAAGGTAGCCGGGTAAGCACATTGTTGTTTTTCAAGGCTACTAAGGGTAATGAGAGGCATCATTTGACCCCCTGAGTTGATCCATTAGGCGGTGGTGCTTATAGAAAAATGTATGGAGTTGTGACTCGAGAGTTGCAGCTATTTGGCAACTCAAAAGGGTAGTTGGTAGCTTAGGTCTGCCTATGTTCAACCTTTAGCTAAATCTTCATTAATCCAGCAGACCGTGCGAGGATGGCTATTTCTATTCAAATAAGTTATATGAGTTTATGCTCTAAGTGGAGGAGTGTTCCTCCAATTGATACCGAATCATAATATTAAATCTTTAAGGCGTTGCTGAAAACGCTGAAGCGTAAGCTAATTCTTTATTTCATCGACTTGTTCTATATCGAAAGGTATATCGAAGAGGTGATTCACCGACAGAATCATGTTAATCCATCCAGAAGTTCCGTGTATCTTTTCTTCGAAAATGTAAAACTTTTTTCTCGTAATCGAGGAAGGATCAGCTTAGTCAGAATAAGCTGTGCAATGGTATTATCATATTATCCAGATATATTTTATTCCAAAAGTACGATATGCGTGTTATGATTCTGCTCCTGTAATAAGAAGATAATGCCCGTGGAGTAGTTTATAAAGGTCGTGCAAGTTCTCTTGTTATCTGCGTGAATCTTGCTTTAGACTTAGGCTCGTTCGAGGACGAACAAGAGTATAAGTGGAGGAGAATGAAACGACCTCGGTCTGTTGTTTCGGAAGTTAGGACTCCGATTGGCGTGTTGATAATTTTAAAATGTTCGTAATATCCATTAGGATCTGTCTGTAAAATTTGAGCTAAATCAGACCTCGTTTGGTAGGCATCGGAAGAAGGTTTCGGTTTTATTATCGATAAATATTAAAAAGAGATTTTCGAGCTCGATTTTGGCGAACAAGCTCCAATTCGAAATCCGAAAGCGCCGTTAGGTTCATATGATTATTTGTGACTTTTGTGAACTTTCAAAAGTGAATTTCGATATTGTTCGGCTAGTTTTCGCTAAAATGCCGAAAGTTAAATAATTTGACTTTTTCCTATTTAAATTCGCATCTTGAGTTTCAGGAATCCGATTTGAGATCCGCCTTCACGAGTATGCTATATATATTTTATATAACTTGTAAGCAAAAGTTAGAATTATTTCAAATATCGTAGGATACCATTTTAATTTTTGTCGCGAAAAGAAAATTAAAAGAAATAAAAGAAAAAGAAAATGAAAAGAAAGAAAGAAAAGTCAAAAGTGAGGCGGTGGGGATATAAATCCCCCACTTTATCAATTCAAGTAAAGAAACATGAGAACAAAAATAGAAATGTGAGACAGAGGAACAAAACGGAGACGGGAAAGCCGAAAAGCAATGGAAAAATGCCAGAAAATGAGAAAAGAGCCGAGAAAATAGTAGAATTTTTACCCCAAAACATTCAGGTAATGATCTTAATGCATTATTTGAGTTTATTACGTGTATTTGAATATGTTTTAACGGTAAAACTTGGAATATTAGACATCATTTTAATAAGTTCGATTAATAGTTTAAAGGGTCAAAAGGACCCCGATAATGGAATTGATTATATATTCGAATTCAGTGAGTTATGGGAAACTTATAAATGTAATTTATTTAGGGTTTGGTTATGTGACCTTAAACCCTGTCAATAGGTCTGGCCTGCGTATTGCGTATGCGAATAGGGTATCAGGTTCGTACCTGGATTGTCTAAGATGTGAGGAATGAAGCCTTTAACTTAATTTGATATATTTTTCGGCTTATTGAATAGAGTGAGATCGTCTGGCAATGAAACCAAAGGATAAAGCGGTTGTTGATTACCAATGCCAACTTTTTGGAAGAGGTAAGTGATTATGTCCATTTCTTTGGAGGCACCTGGCCTGGTGGATTTTCTACCATGTGTTCCTTACGTGTGCAATTGCCGATAGGCGTACTCGTTATGCCTTAGCTTTGAATTTACATTGTATATTATATGTTATGTCGTGTTGTTGGTACTATATTGAACATATGAGCATTGCACTCTGGTTTTTTGAGCATTGCATATACTTCCCTGTAATCGATGAGAGTCCCGAGCCGGTGAAGGGTCATTATTGCATATACTTCCCGGTTTGCGATGAGAGTCCCGCACCGGTGAAGGGTCATCATTGCATATACTTCCCGGTAATCGATTTGAGTCCCGCGCCGGTGAAGGGTCATCATTGCATATACTTCCCGGTAATCGATGAGAGTCCCGAGCCGGTGAAGGATCATTATTGCATATACTTCCCGGTTGGCGATAAGAGTCCCGCACCGGTGAAGGGTCATCATTGCATATACTTCCCGATTGGCGATGAGAGTCCCGCACCGGTGAAGGGTCATCATTGCATATACTTCCCGGTTGGCGATGAGAGTCCCGCACCGGTGAAGGGTCATCATTGCATATACTTCCCGGTAATCGATGACAGTCCCGCGCCGGTGAAGGGTCATCATTGCATATACTTCCCGATAATCGATGAGAGTCGCAAGCCGGTGATGGATCATTATTGCATATACTTTCTGGTTGGCGATGAGAGTCCCGCACTGGTGAAGGATCATTATTGCATATACTTCCCGGTTGGCGATGAGAGTGCCGCACCGGTGAAGGATCATTATTGCATATACTTCCCGGTTGGCGATGAGAGTCCCGCACCGGTGAAGGGTCATCATTGCATATACTTCCCGGTTGGCGATGAGAGTCCCGCATCGGTGAAGGGTCATCATTGCATATACTTCCCTGTAATCGATGAGAGTCCCGAGCCGGTGAAGGATCATTATTGCATATATCTCCTGGTAGATGATGAGAGTCCCGTGCCGGAGATAGGTATCAGGCATATGTGACTGCCTTGCGTCGTACCGCATTCATCCCATCTCATTGCACCGCATACTGACTATTGTGTGATTTGTGTTGTGTTTTATGTATGCGGTATATATACTATGTCGTGGACATATCTCAGTTTGCCTGTATGTTTCTTGCTCGTATTCTGGGTTTCGGGGATCGGGTTGCACACCGCAACGCTATAAATATATGGATCGGGTTGTACGCTGCAATGATATAAATATATGGATCGAGTTGCACGCCGCAACGATATAAATATATGGATCGGGTTGCACGCCGCAACGGTATAAATATATGGATCGGGTTGCACGCCGCAATAGGATGAATATATGGATCGGGTTGCACGCCGCAACAGGATGTATATCTAATTTTTGATGTGTTTGGGATACCTATATGTTTTGTTTATCTTACGTTCCTGGTTGTCGATGAGTTTGTCATTCCATACGTGTTTCTAGTTATTATCTGGCTCTGTCTTTTTATAATTTAAATAAGAGGAATTTTGTTTGTCTGTTTCTCCTCCCTGGTTAAGTATCCTATTCTTTGAGGTGGTTAGTCTGCCCCACTTATTGAGTCCTTTTGACTCACCCTTGTTTGTTGTTTGTTCTTGTCTATTTATTTCGTTTCGGCAGGTTCGCTCCAGGATTGAGTTTGCCACGTTGTTCAGGAGCAAGGACGACTTCAGCTGTCAGGGTGAGCCAGCTTTTATTTCGGATGGCCACCAGTTTATTGTTAATTATTTCAGCTGCATTTTGCTCCCTTCAGGAGGTATCTGTCTTCTTTTGTACTCTTAGATGTCTAGTCTGGATAGCCCTAAACCTAGTATATGGGTAGTCAGCTGTAATTTCTTTTCTTTACAGCTTAGAGGTATCATTATATTTGTACTTTTTCTAAGTCTTGCTTTTATTTATAAATTGAATTATATTTATTTTCCTAATTTAATTGATAAGGGTTTGCCCGACATGTCTAGGGAAGGATGTCGGGTGCCCGTACGGCCTAACCGGATATCGGGTCGTGTCATGAAGGCACCTTTGCGCATCCCCCTTACTACTCTCTCTAGCCTTATGTCAATCGTGCCTCCTTTCTCGGGAAAAACCATGCTTCCAAGTAAAGCAATGATGAAAGCATTGGATTAAGTCCATTCCCAATCTTGAACTTCGCACGCCCCATTCCATTCACGTCTTAGTGTTGGATCTCCAAACTTAGAGTGCAAGTATTCCAACGTGACCTTTCCATTAGTCACTCCATCGACATATGGGTCGTAAGGAGGTCCCAGCAATTCAATGAACTCCTTTGGCTCCATGTCTCGAGGATAAATCATGGTCTCGGGCCCAGGCTCTAACCCGTCTAATCCTCTAAATTCTTCCAACATCGGTGCCAACTCGAAATCATTGAAATGAAACACAACCCTTTTGAAGTCCCAGAAATGGGTAGCAGCTTCAACCAAACCAGTCACGACAGTGTAGTTTTTTAGAGCTATCAATTCCCCCAAAATCTTTTGAACATGAGCTTTGCTGACAACGGCCAAATCCTCCCACTAAAGTCTGATCAAGTGGGGAGGTCGGGAAATGATCTCAAATTTGAGAGTACCCTTCGCAGCCATAGTCTGAAAACAAAACAGGAAAAGGTAAAGACCAAAACATTCTTATAGTTTCGATCATGTTTGGACAGACAATCAATGTTTTGTTCAAACGTTTCTTCGAATCGATGGAGAGATGCAATTTTTCACTTTTCGGGTTAAAACCCCTTTTTGCCATTTGGCATAGGTTTACTAATGGACTATTACGTGCCAAGGACGCACCACCTTCCTAGGTTTGTCATTATGCGAAAAGAATAAATATGCATTTTGTGGCCAATTATTCTCATAAATTCCCCAAAATTTATAAATCAGTACATGACAATAGTTTTGGAAAAGTAAAATATACAAAAGAAGAGATGAAAATTACACTTTGACTAGGCGGCAAACTCTTTTTCCATCTTGGCTCTCTTTGCTTCTCGTGTAATCTCGTTGACTTCTTCCATAGCTTTGACTAAGTATCCTTTGGGTGCTACCAAGTGTAAGATGTCTATCTCTGCGCACTCTGAATTCTATTGCTCAAGTTTTGCTTCCAATGCTTCTATATTTTCCTCTAGTTCTAATGTACACTTCTTCCATTTCTCGATGTCTTCTTTATTTTCTTTATCTATTTTGACAGCTTTCAACATGAACTCTCGGTACCGAATTTGGGCCTCTGCCTCACGATCTCTTATGTTGTTCCCTCGACTTGGCCCTACTACCACATTTCCTTTCATGCTAGAACGCAAATAGCACTTGTAGTTTCGTTCGCACCCAGCGTTATATCTATCAGATGCTAGAGATGCTTCTTCCATGACTTGTCTTCCTACCCAAGATTTCCTAATGCTCTTGACTCTTGGAACAACGTCTTTAGTGTAATCAAATTGATAGTCTTTTGTGTCTGGTATCAATGGTATGATTTGCTTTCTCCGTGATTGCCTCATTACTCTCATTGGTTGATAAGGTTGGAGACCTCTCAACCCGATAAGTATCACGAAAGATGCCCTCTCAGAACTAATGATGAAATCTGATGAAGGAAACCAAGTAAACATCCACTGTATTGAATCCTCCGTTATGTTTTCCAACAGTTATACCCACTTCTCGTGCTGCTTGGTTGTTTGAGTTTTGAAACTCCATACCGTTCCCCAATTAAATAGTTGTACCCGGCCGGTTTGGGCAATGCTTGCACACCTCTTGCTTTCCTTAAATGTTCCTTGAACCATGCTTGTAGTACGAGATTACACCCTTGGAAATATTTTGCCCCTCTTTTGCAACAACCTAAAGGCCGATAAATGTCTGCTACAATCATAGGAACTATGGTATAACGATAGCCATCGATCCCATTAAACACTCCATCGGCAACCATGACAAGCCTCGAACATATGTCGTGGCTTGAACTCTCAGGGAACACCTTCACTCCTAAGAAACAAATAGCAAATGCAAGTGGTCTAGCCCTCCTCCAATCGCCATAGGACTCAGACTCTTTCTTATGCTTGTCGAATGCATTTAAAGATCCGAAACGAGTATGGAAATAGGAAAAGGGTATCCTCTTTTGTTGTACAAATCCTATGTCCACACTTGCTACCATCCCTAGCTTTTTACGAAACTCGTCAGCCGTGGGGATGCTAGGTGCCAGTATGCGACTCCCCTTGCCAACGGTGTTTGTCTAACCCAGAATGTGACACAAATCCTCCTATATCTTCCAACAAAGGTGTCATTTCGACCTCCCCGAACCTAAACACGTTCAATTTTTCATCCCAAAACGACACTGATGCTTCGATCATCTCCCTACATGGTTCCATTTCTAATAGCGAAACCAAATGCCCCAAGTGTTGACGTACTTCGATTTGCTCTCCTAGTGACAAGTTATTCCACCAGTTGGTTAGCAAAGGAGGTGCGCCCATAGTCATTCCAAAATGATAGAACTTTTGACTCATTGCGACTTAAGATAAAGAAGAAATAAAATTAAAAACCCCGCCCCTTTCGAGAATACTTGAACAAAAATGTGTTTTCATCCTTTGTCTCACTTTTCTTATCTTTTTTTTTTCTCAAATGCACATAATTATGTCCAAACGTCCCTTTGGGGTCGGAAAACCCATTTAGGTAGTTTGGAAAAATTGAAAACTAGTCGGATCACGGAGAGCCCCTCCTACGGCATGATGCATGCTCATTACATTAGAAGAGTGGTATAATTCTAGACACGGTTCTCCAAGGCGGACGACCAAGGAGTGGAATCATTTGGAATTGTTGGTCGTACCACGAACCAACTATATTCCAACATGTCCCTCTTAAAAGGTGTTTTAGTGGTGAAGCGACCGTGGGATCCACGTAATCGCCGTGTGTGTGTGAAGTGTCGTTTCCCAGGAGTGGGGAGTATGAGTGAATATGCAAATGCCACATTGGAATTTAAATTCAATACAATAAATAAATACTTCTAAAAAAAAGAAAAATAAAAAAGAAACCAAGTTAGTATTATAATAATAATAGTGAATAATAAAATAATAATCAGATAAATCCCAAAAGTAAAGACTCGTCATGGTTAGGACATTGAGTATCCCCAGTTAAGTCGCCATTCTGTCATACCCGATTTTGGACTCAACTCGAGGCGAGTCGGGTTTCGGATTTGACTAGGTGAACTCGTTTCAAGGTGTTGGCGTCGCCACCTAATATAGATTCTAAGGCGTATTAGGTCACCTAAGTGTCTAGAGTCATGTTTAATAAGTCTACTAGTCCTTTTTAGAGATTCTATGCGGGTATGAAGTCCAAATGACTCAGGGAAGAAGGTGTAGGCACTTCCCCGAGTCCCACTAAAAGTGGTTACCGTACGAGTCCTAATTTTGGGATGTAAACAGTGTATATTGTCATGAATACTAACTTGAGAGTTGATTTAACATTTCGGCTAAGCACACACAAATATTTCGTGTCCGACCTATAATTAGGCCTAATCGTAGCGAGGGCCTCTAACATTACATGCCTAATCGAGAACAACGTATCAAGAGGTGTTAATATATAAATGGGGGTTCCACTTCTAGTATATATAAGTTGCACATTTAAGACATTTTTCTCAAATTGCCTACTTTGCGAATAGTATTCAGATTTTGGCAAAAAACGATGGGAGATTTGGTTTAAAACGAAATGTTAGCTCATTCGGGGCCGGTGTGACTCGTCATTAATTGTCGAGCCCTAACCCTAATGGCTTTTTTTGTGTAGGGATCAAGTTTTGGAAGATATATATATATATATATATATATATATATATATATATATATATATAGAGAGAGAGAGAGAGAGAGAGAGAGAGAGAGGTTAGAGGGCTGTTTTTAAAACGGGTTCACGAAAAAGCACATAGATGCAGATAAGGGTGGGCTGCCACACATAATAACATACATATAAGTATTAAATATGCAAATATATGATCTATGTGATAATTATACCTTTAGAAAAATCTTTTAGAGTGTACAAGCGACCCCAAAGCTTTACACACCCTTATACACTATTAGATTAGTGTATAAGAGTGTTAGAGTATCTTAAAAACATTTTTTATACATATACAGGCCAGTTTTGAAAAGTGTACTGGGTCCGGACTGTTCATGCAAAATGGAAACATTTTAGACACATGAAAAGGGGCCTGTTTTGGAATCGTTATTGGGCCCAGATTACTTATGCAAAAGAAAGGCTGATTCAGTTTTCAGAAATAGTTCGCTTCAGGTTTAAACAACACTAATATCCTCTGTTAAACTAAATTTTCAGACCTTAACAAAAAATAAGCATGCATTCAGATTCAACCTTTTGAGATCTGTTCAAAATATATTAATACAAGCTGTAAACAATTTATTGGCATGTTAGACTTGATTTAAAAGAATTAAATCCTATCATGATGCAAACACATAGGAGTAGGAGTTAAAAGTTAGCCCCTGGGTGGCCATATGCAGGATTCAAAAGCTGTATGTTCCTGTTTTAAAGAGTACAGGCAGAGAGCACTAATAAGGTACATAGAGGGGACAGTTTCTAAGGGAGGAGACACCAAACTACAAGTCCAAAACTGTCTAATTTCCTAGGGTTCCAAATTAAACTGAGTAAGCAGTCATGGGGTTCAAAGTCTAGTTACCACAGTCTTGGAATCAATTCAAAAGAGTCCAAACCCTAACTCTTTCAAACCTCAAAGAGTACCAGGTCATAGCTTGGCCAATTAAGGCATTCTAAGCACCCTACAAATAGAAAAGTAACCAGGGACGGGGGAGGGGGAAAGACCTAGGCAAGAAGAAAGGTATGCCAGAAGTAGGTGCAGTCAAGGGCACCTTTTGTAAGGCTGTTGTGATTCACAACAGTATAAGGTACAGACAAGTGATCTAAAGGAGTAAGGAATTGGGCAAGGTTATGTTAAGAGAGCATGTACACACACAGATGTCATAGTTAGTCAGATTTCGAGCAACAGGCTTCACTATTTAGATCTTATCCTTTTGGTAATCATAGACAAAGTTAAAAAAAGCATAGGTTTTCTTAAGATTATAAGTACACCCAGAACTCAAAGCAAGTCCAAACAAACAGATAGTCTAAAGGAAACAGGAATAGGGTAAGCATATGCAGACACACATAGATGTAACAAATAGTAATGAGTGAAGGATTACCTTTTGAAAGCTTGTGGAATTAAAGTGAATACATACAGCAAAAAAGAAGAGCAGGATCAGCACTTTCACAGATAGTGATGACTCCCTCAGCAAAAACAAGTCTATCCAGAAGGATTAGAAGTGAAGAAGCTATGTAGAACTTTACTGAGCGTGCTAGTGTTTTTCTCTGAGTTTTTTAGTGCTCAGATGCTTGTGCTTTTAGTTGAAACGAAACCAGTTTAAATATGTGTGAGGTAGTCCTGATTCTAGCGGGTAAAAGAAACAAAGAAGGCAAAGAAATATTACTTCCAAAGTTAGGAAAATCAGTCTAGTATCTTTCCCATATATAGACCAATAAAAACTCCTCAAACTAAGGTAAATTGAACCTCTCCAACCACTAGGATTCCTGTCTTTTGAATACAACGAGGTCGAGGTTCAAAAATCAGTCGAGGAAGCATATTCTAAGCCTGAAAATATAAGCTATAATCATTTCCTATTCAAATATTAATCAAGGATTTCAAATCAAGTCAAACAGGATCATTTTATTATGCCAATCAAACTATCATTCCAATCTTAAACATTTAAGCACAGAAATCATGCTTTTTTGTCAGAATCAGAAGCAAATATACTAGGAGTATGTATGAGTAGAACTCTTTTGCACTCAGGAATTTAACAGAGATGGCCTGAGGCCTAACGATGAGCATACTTACATAGACATGTGCGATTTCAAGAAAAGATCTAGTTTTAATCAGTGAATTATCAAAACAATAAACTCATGGTTTTGACTAGTTAATCAGCAAATAACACATGACCCATTGTTAATCACGAAATACTAGACAAGCTAGGCATGAATTCACATAAACCCGAAACTTTAAAAGGGAGAAAGAAGATTACCTATTTTAGGTTTGGAATCGGGTTCGAATTGACCCGATTCCGGTCACGCATAGGGTTTTACCCTTTCCTTACACTGGTGTCAAACAATTTTAGTGAATCGAATCACCGGCGTACCTTTTCCGGCGACAGAAACCTCACCGACGAGAGGTCAATTTTGACCTCTGCCCAAACTACCAAATAATACCCAGGTTTTGTAGCGGACGATGAGGGTAACTCAATGGTGCCATTTTCCCCAATTTTCTCCGGTCACAATGGCCGGAAAGTTGATCGCAAGTGATGGCGATTGAAATCGGCAAGAGGGAGAAGAGAGAGAGAGTCAGGCTGAGGGAGTGTGGGGAAATGAGAAGAGGGGAAATGGTTTTGGGAGGAAAAAATAAGGAAACTAGATCTGAGCCGTTGGATCACCTACGTGGACGATCATGCGTGACATGTAAAATAATAGCTGATGTGTGTGCTTTGTGTGTATATACGTGGATATATGTATAAATATTATGTAACTTGGTACAAAATGGTATAAAGTGGTATAGAATGGTATAAAATGGATTTAAAAAGGTATAAAAGTTATAGGAAAATTAGAAAATTAATTTTAAAATGTTAGGAAGGGTAAAATGCCTAAAAATTATAATTTTGAGGCTTAAAACAATTTTGGAGGGTTTTGTCAAAAATAGGAGTAATTTTAGAAAATTGCAAAATTAAGGAGAACTATAATATCTATAGTTGGTGGCCGCAATGAACAAGATGGCTCACCGTAGACAGCTGAAAACGTACTGCTCCTCAATCAGGACGCGGGTGGCTGGGTCCTGGAGCAGAATCTGCCGAACAAAAAGAAAACACAAGAACAAATAGGGGGTGAGTCATAAGGACTCAATAAGTGAGAACAAACTAGCAACCTCGAAAAATAGATATGCTAGTCAGGGAAACAGAAGCCATAGCAGTCAACCAGATAAGTCATTCACACATAATTAATGCAATAAATCCATACAGCTTAAAAAATATGCATATGAAGATATGCATTGATGTATCATGATGCAATGGGGTCACATGTGCCCGAAACCTATCTCCGGTGCGGGACTCTCATCGTCTACCAGGAGATATAGACGATAATGACCTTTCATCGGCGTGGGACTCTCATCGACTACCGGGAAGTATATGCAGTAATGACTCTTCACCGGCTAGGGACTCTCATTGATTACTGGGATGTATATGCGATAATGATCCTTCACCGGCTCGGGACTCTCATCGATTACCGGGAAGTATATGCAATAATGACAGCCAGAATACAATGCTCAGATACTCAATGCAATACCAGTAACAATAGATAACATATAAAATACAACGTAAATTCAAAGCTATCGGCAGCTACACACGTAAAGAACACGTGGTAGAAATTCCACAAGGTCAAATGCCTCAAAAGAAATTGATATAATCACTTACTGTATTCCAAAGCTAGCCCTGCTACTCAACAACTACTTTTTCTTTGGATTAACTGCCAAACGATTCCGCTCTATTAAATAAGCAGAAAAAATTATATCAAATAAAGCTAAAGGCTTCATTCCTTATATCTTAGGGCAATCCAGTTAGGAACCTGATACCCTATTCGTATACACAATACGTAGGCCAGGCCTATGTACAGGGTTCAAAGTCACATAACCAAACCCTAAATAAATTACATTTATATATTGCCCATAACTTACTGAGTGCGATTTTATAATCATTTCTATCATCAGGGGCCAATTGACCCTTTAAACTATCAATTTAAGTCATTGGGGCGATGTCTAATATCCCTATTTTTACCGTAAAAATATATTCACACACACGTAATAAGCTAAGGCATTGAGTTAACATCATTACCTGGAAATTTGGGGTAGAAATTCCACTATTTTTTTTACCTCTTTTTCCCTTTTTTCTTCTTTCTTTTCTAGTTTTTCTTTTCCCTGTCTTTGATGTATGTTTCTACCTCTATATCGTAAGTAGCTGCTGCTAAGGGATTAAATCCCTTAGCTAACTGACCTTGCTAGAATTTTTTTTAATAATAAATTCGCTACGACGATTAAAATTAAAATGGAACTCTAGAGAAGTCGAAATGATCCCAAAATTTTCAAGTAAGTTATACAAAATATATGTAACATACTCGCCAAGGCAAATCTCAAATTGGACTCCCAAAACTCCAGATATGAATTAAAAGGAAAAAGGACCAAATTATTAATTTTTTCGGAACTTTAGCCGAAATCAACCGAACAACCTCGAAAGTCACTTCAAAAATTCACATATGACATAAATGACCATACGAATCTAGCGACGTATTCAGATTTCGAATCGGAGCTCATTCGCCAATATTGTGCTCGAAAACCTCTTTTTTACGATTTATCGCTAACGAAAACTGAAACCTTCTTCCGATGCCTACCAAACGAGGTCTAATTTAGCTCAAATTTTACAGAAAAGTCGGGATGGTCCTCACGAAGCTTTTAAAATTGACGACACATCAATCAGGGTCCTAATTCTCGAAACGACCACTTAAGGTCGTTTCATTCTCCTCCACTTAGACTCTCGTTCGTCCTCGAACGAGGAAGAGTCTAAAATAGATTTCACACCTTTAATGAGGATGCTTACACCAATTTTCAATGACATTTACTACAAAACCAAAATCATATACAACGAAAAGAGCTTTTAGGCTTTAAAGACCAAGATCGAACCTGAATCGTCGAAGAGGTAAGGATACCTCTCACGCATACTGGACTCAAGCTCCCAAGTGTCCTCCTCACGAGGACGATTATTCCAATGCACTGGAACCATCGAAATATTCTTCGAACGAAGCTTCCGGACATCACGCGCAACTATAGCAACTGGGAACTCCTCGTAAGCCAGATTCACATCTAGCTGAGCAGGGTCTAATTGGATCACTTTGGAAGGATCTCGGATACACTTCCGGAGCATCGATACATGGAAAGCTGGGTGAATTGGCATAGAAGCTGGCAAGTCGAGCCGATAAGCTACCTTACCAATACGCTTCTCGATACGGAAAGGGCCAATAAACCTGGGACTAAGCTTTCCTTTCCTACCAACTTTACACCTCGCATTGGTGACACTTTTAGAAATACCATGTCCCCGACCTCGAACTCTAACTCTCGGCTCCTTCGGTTCGAGTATGAAATATGCCTACTCTGGGCGGTCCGTAAAGGATCCTGAATAACACGAACAACATCAAATGTCTGACGAATCATATCTGAGCTCATCACCTCGACATCTCGAGACTCAAACCAACCAATAAGAGAACGACATCGACGACCATATAAGGCCTCAAATGGAGCCATTTGAATGGAAGACTGGTAGCTATTATTATAAGAGAACTCTGCTAACGCGAAATTATCATCCCAGTAACCCCGAAGTCCAATGCATAAGATCTCATCATGTCCTCTAAAATTTGAATAACCCGCTTGGACTGACCGTCAGTCTGAGGATGTAATGCTGTGCTAAGCTGCACCTAGGTCCCGAACTCTCTCTGAAAAGACTTCCAGAACTGAGAAGTAAACTGGGAACCACGATCTGAGATAATAGATACAGGAGTACCGTGCAGCCTAACTCAATGAAAATCCGAGCCAATCTCTTAGCTGAATCAGTAGTCTTTACAGGGATAAAGTGAGTTGATTTAGTCAGTCTGTCGATAATGACCCAGACTGAATCATGGCGCCGCAGGGTCTTTGGAAGACCAATTATAAAATCCATCGTGATGTGCTCCCACTTCCACTCGAGAATGGGCAATGCCTGAGCTAACTCTGCTGGTCTCCGGTGCTCGCACTTAACCTGCTGACAGTTCAAGCAATGAGATACATAGTCAAATACATCTCTCTTAATCCCCTTCCACCAGTATAGCTCTTGGAGGTCTTGATACATTTTTGTAATACCAGCCTGACAGCCTCAAATCCCCAACATCAGGTACATAGAGTCGACCGTTAAACCGAAGAATTCCATCCGAATCAAGCTCGAATGAGGGAACTCCTCGACTTAGGACACGACCACGCAACTCCTGCAGATGAGAATCCTCGAACTGTCTTCCCTTAATCTGATTGACTAAGGAATACTGAGCTGCAATACTCGCTAAGACTCGACTGGAGTCTGGGAGAAGAAATCTCACGCCAAAGTCGCCAAGGGACTGCAATTCTCGGGCCAATGGTCTCATATCAGCATAAAGAAAAGCCATGCTGCCCATGGACTTCCTGCTCAAAGCATCTGCTACCACGTTCGCCTTCCCAGGATGATAGCGGATACTGAGATCATAATCTTTAATCAATTCAAGCCACCTCCGCTGCCGGCCATTAAGATCCTTCTGGGAGAGAAGATACTGCAGACTCTTATGATCCGTATACACCTCACAAGACTCGCCATAAAGATAATGCCTCCATATCTTCAAAGCAAAGAACACAACTGCCAATTCTAAATCGTGAATCGGATAATTCTTCTCATTCGGCTTCAACTGTCTGGAAGCATAAGAAATTACCTCCCCGTGCTGCATGAGAACAGAACCAAGGCCCACACGAGATGCATCACAATAGACTACATATCCACCGGTGCCCGAAGGAAGGGATAACACTGGAGCTGAAGTCAATAAGGCCTTAAGCTTCTGGAAGCTTGCCTCACACTCATTGGACCATCGAAACCGAACCTCCTGCAGCGTCAGGCGAGTCAGGGGAGCTGCAATAGTAGAGAACTTCTCCACAAACCTCCGATAATAGCCTGCCAATCTAAGGAAGCTGCGAATCTCCGTCGGAGTGGTAGGACGAGGCCATTTATGTACTGCTTCAATCTTCTTCGGATCAACCTTGATACCCTCACTAGATACCACGTGACCTAAAAATACGACAGTATCAAGCCAAAACTTCCATTTCGAGAACTTGGCATATAACTTACGATATCATGGAGGGTCTGAAGAACCGCCCTCAGATGATAATCATGCTCCTCGTGGCTACGAGAATAAATAAGAATATCATCAATGAAGACAATGACAAATGAATGAAGGAATGGCTTAAACACCCGGTTCATGAGATCCATAAAGGTTGCAGGGGCATTAGTCAGCCCAAAAGATATAACTAGGAATTCATAATGGCCGTAACGAGTCCTGAAAGTAGTCTTCGAGATATCTGACTCCCGAATCTTTAGCTGATGATAACCAGATCGCAGATCGATCTTAGAAAAGAATTTGGCACCCTGCAGCTGATCAAACAAATCATCAATGCGAGGAAAAGGGTATTTGTTCTTGATGGTGACCATATTTAGCTGACGATAATCAATACACATCTGCATAGTCCCATATTTAGCTGACGATAATCAATACACCACCGGTGCTGAACAAGGAAGAGACAACTGAAGAGACTTGGCAAGACAATCTAATGTGGCATGACATGACGCCAGCCAATCCATGCCAATAATAGCATCAAAATCAACCATATCTAGAATTAGAAGATCTACTAGTGTCTCACGACCCCCAAAAGATATGGTACAAGCTGGATAAACTTGATTCACAATGATAATGTCTCCAATAGGAGTAGAAACACATAATGGATCATGAAGATGCATATAATCAACATGAAAGCCCGAAGAAAAATAAGGAGATACATATGAATATGTAGATCCCAGATCCACCGAAGAATATGCATCTCAACCACAAACAGATAAAATACCTGTAACAACAGCTGGGTATGCCTCGGCATCCTACCTGGCCGGTAAGCTGTCTCTGTGGCTGAACTAACCTACCACCCTGAGATCCACCTCTGGAGGGACCACCTGAACCACGACCCCGACCTCTACCATATGGTGGTGCACCTCTAGCTGGTTGAGTCCCTAAAGGGGCACCCCGAGGCTGCTGCTGCATAGGCGCAGGAGGGCGAGGAAAATCTACTACTACCCTACTGATAAAGATAAGGGCAATCTTTCTTATGATGCCCTGACTCACGACAATGGAAACACCCTGGGCCATACTGGCGCTGCACAAACTGCTGATGACTACTAGGAGGAAGCTGGGGATGACCCCATCAAGGTCCTGGCGCATCCTGAAGACCATGCGCTGGAAACTGAGCTGGTCTGACAGGAGGCCTACTCTGCTGCTGATAACTCCTACCTCCATACGAGGTACTAGAATGACCTGGACCACGAGATCTCTTACTCTCACGCTCTAACTCCTCCATCTCCAAACTATAATAGGCCTTATACCTCCTGGCAACATCAACAGCGACATCAAATAGAGTACCAGCCTCAATCTCACGAGCCATCTAGGACCGCAAATAAGGAGAAAGCCCATCAATAAAATGTCTGACCCTCTTAGAGCGCTCCTGCACGATATCTGGAGCATAGCTGGACATCTCTGAAAATAAAAGCTCGTAATCCGTGACTAACAGGTTACCCTTTCCAATCCTCTTAAACTGTCTTCTCTTCTCATCCTGCTGACTGCGAGGGAAAAACTTCTCCATGAATTTATGGGAGAACTCACTCCAGGTCAGCTTAGATAAGCCCTGCCTAGCTGATCGGAGTGCGGTCCACCAAGCTAAAACTGGACCCTCAAATTGGAAGGCAGTATAATCAACTCCATACTGCTCAAAATATCCAAGGGCCTCTAAGATACCCTGACATTAATCAAGAAACTCACGAGGCTTAAGCTTATCTGATTTCTGACCAGAGAACTTCGGAGGACTAAGTCGGGTAAAATAATGCAGCCTTGTCGGATCATCAACTTGACCTGCTACTTGGACTGGCTGACCAGCCTGAACAACCGGAGGTATAACACCCGCTATCTCTGAAACATGACCACCTGGAACATGAACTGCTGGGGCTACATGTGGAGCTGGAATGGGGGCTTCCTGAACCTGAGAACCAATATCTACCGCAACCTGAGGAGCTGCCTGAAGGATAGGAGCATCTACAGCAACCTGAGGAATATGAAAATCTACATCAGCCTGAGGAATAGGAGGTCCCTGAGGCATCTGCGTCGCTAAGAATCTCATAAAAGCGTCATGAAGTGCGGGGGGAACGAATAAGCCATGCCCCCTTGTCTAGCAAAAGCTGGCACTACCGGAACCACTGTAGCAGGATCAACATGATCCACTATCCTCGCAGCCTGGGCAAATCTACCTCAGCCTCGACCACGACCTCTACTGCGGCCAACACCACCACTTCGCGGAGCATCAGGAATAGGGGCGATCACTGGCTCCTCCGCCTCTCGCTGAACATTCTCGCGTGTTCTCACCATTTACTGCAGAAAATTAGAAATATTTAACTTCAGATAAGAAGACTCACGCACGACAGGGAAAGAAAGAAAGGAAATTGCCTAAATGCCACCATAGCCTCTCGTAGATAGGTACGGACCTCTCCGCCCGATCAGCGAGACTCTATTAGACACTGTCATGATCTGGAAAGACTCTAAACCTCGCTCTAATACCAACTGACACGACCTGCATTTTTGGCAAGGCCGTGCGAGCACCCGACCACCTTCCCTAGACCTGTCGGGCGAACCTTATTGACTGAATCGATATAAACGGCGCAAAATTATCTTGAAAATAAAATTAAACATGACCTTAATAACATAAAATAACTCTCAATGATAGACATATATACAAACTATCAGGACAATACAACTAACTACCCAGAATACACAGGTTTAAAGGTTTCCAGATCAGACATCTAAGAAGGCCAAAAGATATACACACCTCCCAAAGGGAGCAAAATTAAGGAGAACTAAAGTTGGTGGCGGCAATGAAAAGGATGGTTCACCATAGACAGCTGAAAATGTACTACTCCTCAATCACGACGCAGCTGGCTGGGATCTGGAGCAGAATCTGCCGAACGAAAAGAAACATAAGAACAAATAGGGGGTGAGTCATAAGGACTCAATAAGTGAGGAAAAACTAGCAACCTCAAAAAATAGATATGCTAGTCAGGGAAACAGAAGCCATAACAGTCAATCAGATAAATCATTCACAAATAATTAATGCAATAAATCCATACAGCTAAAAAAAATGCATATGAAGATATGCAATGATGTATCATGATGCAATGGGGTCACATGTACCCGAAACTTATCTCCGGCGCGGGACTCTCATCGTCTACAAGGAGATATAGACAATAATGACCTTTCACCGGCGTGGGACTCTCATCGATTACCGGGAGGTATATGCAGTAATGACCCTTCACCGGCTCGGGACTCTCATCGATTACCGGGAAGTATATGCAATAATGAAAGCCAGAATACAATGCTCAGATACTCAATGCAATACCAGCAATAGGACATAACATATAATATACAACGTAAATTCAAAGCTAAGGCATAATGAGTATGCCTATCGGCAGCTACACACGTAAAGAACACGTGGTAGAAAATTCACGAGGCCAAATGCCTCCAAAGAAATGGATATAATCACTTACCGCATTTCAAAGCTAGCCCTACTACTCAACAACTATTTTTTCCTTTGGATAACTGCCAAACGATCCTACTCTATTCAATAAGCAGAAAAAATTATATCAAATAAAGCTAAAGGCTTCATTCCTTATGTCTTAGGGCAATCCAGTTAGGAACCTGATACCCTATTCGCATACGCAATACGCCGGCCAGGCCTATGTATAAGGTTCAAAGTAACATTACCAAACCCTAAATAAATTACATTTATATGTTGCCCATAACTTATTGAGTACGAATATATAATCATTTCCATCATCGGGGGCCAATTGACCCTTTAAACTATCAATTTAAGTCATTGGGGCGATGTCTAATATCCTTATTTTTACCGTAAAAATATATTCAAACACACGTAATAAGCTAAGATAATGAGTTAACATCATTACGTGGAAATTTGTGGTAGAAATTCCACTATTTTTTCACCTCTTTTTCCCTTTTTTCTCTTTCTTTTCTAGTTTTTCTTTTCTCTGTCTTTGTTGTAAGTTTCTGCCTCTATATCTTAAGTAGCTGCTGCTAAATCCCTTAGCTAACCGACCTTGCTATAATTTTTTTTTAATAGTAAATTCGCTACGACGATTAAAATTAAAATGGAATCCTAGAGAAGTCCGAATGATCCCAAATTTTTCAAGTAAGTTATACAAAATATATGTAACATACTCGCCAGGGCAAATCTGAAATCGAACTCCCGAAACTCTAGATACGAATTAAAAGGAAAAAAGGACCAAATTATTAATGCTTTCAAAACTTTAGCCGAAATCAACCGAACAACCTCGAAACTCACTTCAAAAATTCACATATGTCATAAATGACCATACGAACCTAGCGACGCATTCAGATTTGGAATCAGAGCTCATTCGCCAAAATTGTGCTCGAAATCCTCTTTTTACGATTTATCGCTAACGAAAAATGAAACCTTCTTTCGATGCCAGCAAAACGAGGTCTAATTTAGCTCAAATTTTAAGAAAAGTCGGGATGGTCCTCACGAAGCCTTTAAAATTGACGGAACATCAATCGGGGTCCTAATTCCTAAAACGACCACTAAAGGTCGTTTCAACTACAGCTTAAGCAGTAACGCCTCTTTGTTCGACTGTCTTAAACCTCTAATTCTTGAGTTATTAGAAGCTATCTCTCATTTAAAAACCTTGAATGGTATTTAAACATATGTGAAGTTTTCTTTAAGTATGAATTCAATTTGCTGCTTTACTAGTTTTGCTTAAACTAACTGTCATTGTCAGTTTGTCACTTTTAAGATCTGGAGTTTGAGTTTCTGAGAATCTAATTTAAAGTTGAAATTTTATTTTTTACTTGTTTTAGTGTCCGTCCAAGTGATAAAGTTGAATTTATTTTCAGGAGTCCTGTTATTGGAATATTTCCTTCCATATAAATTAGCTGGTTTGAACCTTTGCATGTCTTAATTTTGGCATCTTTATTTGTATATATGCTAAAATTTATTCATTATCTCAAGTTTGCTTTCTTATTCTCAAATCCTTTTTCAAATAGCCTATTTAGCTGTAGCATAAACTCGTTTGATCTTAGAAAATTCTCTTTACAAGTATTGAACTCTGTTTAATTCAGTTGGATAGTAAATTAAAAACTATGTTTATCATCTTTGCGGAATAGGTTGTTTACCCCTTAAACTTGTCCCAAATTACCACTTTTCCATCTTATCTTTACGGGCATCCATTTTACCCTCTTAATAAGTTTGAAGTGATACTCATTCCATCCTTAAAGTTCATAAAGATAAGATGGAAATTCCTATCTAAGTTTGTCTCTTTGGTTTATTGTGTTAGAAAAATAAAATATTCTTTTAATGTCCTGATTGGTATCCTGAAATTAATGGATCATGGAAAAAGCTTTCAAACCCATGCCTAGAAATAGCATGCAAAAGTTGTTTGACTTGTACTCTTATTTGGAATCTTGCCGTCCTCTGTTAAAACAAAGCAAGGTGAAGGTTCTGTTTGATTGAAACGACCTTAGGTAGCCGTTTTGGGAGTTAGGACTCCGATTGGCGTGCCGATAATTTTAAAATCTTTGTTAGGTCCATTGGGACTTATCTGCAAAATTTCAGCTAAATCAGACCTCGTTTGGTAGGCATTGGAGGAAGGTTTCAGTTTTTATTGTCGATAAATATTATAAAGAGATTTTTTAGCTCGGTTTTGGCGAATGTGCTCCGATTCGAAATCTGAAAGTGTTGTTATGTTCGTATGATTATTTGTGACTTTTGTGAACTTTCGAATGTGAATTTCGATGTTGTTCGGCTACTTTCCACTAAAATGCCGAAAGTTAAATAATTTGACTTTTTCTATTTAAATTCGCATCTTGAGTTTCGGAAAATCGATTTGAGATCCATCTTTGCGAGTGTGTTACATATATTTTTTATAACTTGTATGCAAAAGTTGGAATTATTTTGAATATCGTAGGGTACCGTTTTAATTTTTGTCACGAAAAGAAAAGAAAAGAAAATAAAAGAAAAAGACAAAAAGACAAAAAGGCAAAAGGCAAAAGAGAAAGAAAATGAGAAAGAAAGGAGGTGGTGATGAGCTTAGAAAGCTCAAGTTGGAAACGATATAGAGAGATGGAAATATAGAAAATATCAGAAAATTAAAAAAGGAAAGGAAAAGGAGCCGGAGAAAAATAGGATATTCACCCCGAAACATCCAGGTAATGATGTTAACTCATTATCTTAGCTTATTACGTGTGTTTGAATATATTTTTACGGTAAATCTTGGAATATTAGACTTCTTTTTAATAAGTTCAATTAGTAGTTTAAAGGGTCAAATGGACCCCGATAATGGAATTGATTATATATTCGTACTCAGTGAGTTATGGGCAACATGTAAATATAATTTATTTAGGGTTTGGCCATGTGACTTTAAACCCTGTACATAGGCCTGGCCTGCTTATTGCGTATGTGAATAGGGTATCGAGTTCCTAACCGGATTACCCTAAGATGTGAGGAATGAAGCCTTTAGCCTAAATTGATATATTTTTCTGCTTATTGAACAGAGTGGGGTCGTTTGGAAAGGAAACCAAAGGATAAAGCGGTTGTTTATTAGCCGTACTAACGTTTGGAAGAGGTAAGTGTTTATATCCATTTCTTTAAAGGCCCTTGGCCTGGTGGATATTCTACCACGCTGCAACGGTACAAATATATGGATTGGGTTGCACGCCACAACGGTATAAATATATGGATCGGGTTGCACGCCGCAACAGGATGAATATATAGATCAGGTTGCACGTCGCAACAGGATGTATTTCTGATTGTTGATGTGTTGGGGATACCTATATGTTTTGGTTATCCTACGTTCCTGGTTGTTGATGAGTTTGTCATTCCATACGTGTTTCTAGTTATTATCTGGCTCTGCCTTTTTATAATTTAAATAAGAGGAATTTTTTTATCTGTTTCTCCTCCCTGGCTAGCTATCCTATTCTTTGAGGTGGCTAGTCTGCGCCACTTATTGAGTCCTTTTGACTCACCCTTATTTGTTGTTTGTTTCTTGTCTATCTATTTTGTTTCGGCAGGTTCGCTCCAGGATTGAGTTCGCCACGTTGTGAAGGAGCGAAGACGACATCAGCTGTCAGGTTGAGCCAGCTTTTATTCCGGATGGCCACCAGTTTATTGGTTATTATTTCAGTTTCATTTTGCTCCGTTCAAGAGGTATCTGTCTTTTTTTGTACTCTTAGATGTCTAGTCTAGATAGCCCTAAACCTAGTATGTTGGGTAGTCAGCTGTAACTTTCTTTCGTACAGCTTATAGGTGTCAATTTGTCTGTGTTTTTTTTAGTCCTGTCTTTATTTATGAATTGTTATATTTATTTTCCTAATTTAATTGGTAGGGGTTCGCCCGACGGGTCTAGGGGAGGATGTCGGGTGCCCGCATGGCCTAACCAGATTCCGGGTCATGTTAGTTGGTATCAGAGCCCGGTTTAGTGTCTATCCAGACTAAGACAGTGTCTAGTAGAGTTTCATTGATGGGTACATAGACGTCCGTACTTATCTACGAGAGGCTATGATGGCATTTAAGAAGTTTCACTTCCTTTTTTTCTGATCGTGCGTTGGTCTAGGATTAAAAATTATTTTCGTAAATTCCTTCGTGGTAATTGTGAACCCTCATGCGACAAATCAGCAGACGGTATGAGTTTAAGATGAAACAGTCTAGCCTGGGGCTAGCACTGATGAAGCCCCGAGAGTTTTGATCGTGCTGACGATCTAGTTATGGAGGTCCCAGCTGTACAAGCTCACGATGGGCAAGAGAGCAGGGCCTTGTGGTTTTCTTGGCTCTCTACGATGCTTTTACGAGAATCTTGGCGACGCAGATACCGCAAGAACCTATTATTCGCTAGGCAGCTTATCAGGTTGTCGCAGATGTAGATGTTCGGTCTCAAGGATGCTCCTATTCCAGTTCTTAATATTGTTGCAATAAGTTATGTTCCAAAGGCAGCAGGTGTTGCGCCACCAAATGTTCTGGGTGGTTAGCCAGGCGAGGTAACAGTTCGGTCCGAGTGCCCAATATGGTTGCATTGTTGTACGCGGTTGAACCTTCCGATATTCTCAACCTATGCATGCATCAGATAATCCCTATGTAAGTTTTTTTTAAAATAAAATGATGTCAGCGTTTCCTTCAGGATCTTGATTATATCGAGCGGTATGGTGTTTATTATTATTCTTTCCAATTTCAGGGTCCAGCCTTAAATTGGTGGGCCGCTCTCTTATTAACTAACTTGGTTTGATTTTTCTTCTAGATTCGTGGAAAAGTTCCTTTCGAGTAGCGAGTGAGATGAAAAGTTTTGCCAGTTTGAGTGGGTTGAACAGGGTAGCCTGTCGGGTTAACCTGGTGGTATTTCAGAATATGAGATTGAATTCTATAGAATGGTTGAATACACATTAGAACTAGTCCATGAGCCTTTCGAGAGATTCAAAGAATTACTGATGACCTTTCTCCTTCCTTGAGATCCCAGATAGCTCGAGAGATTGAGGTCGAGATTTCAGTTGATGTTGTTGTTAATATTGCTCAGAGGTACAAGGCATACCATAAGCTAGAGTGGGAAGAGTTAGAGCGAGAGAGCAAGAGATGCCGTGGCCCTAGTGGGCAACCATGGTACCTCATTTGGAGGTAAGGGTTCTGATTATTTTGGGAGGTCACCTTCCAGGTTATCTCAGCTTGTGTCATGTGATTTTTAGAGTGCGCAGTAGATCGTCAAGATCAGATTCAGTATTTCCGTTACAGCTATCAACAATCTTTCCAGCTTCTATTTTCAGCGAAAAGGTGGTATCATGGTCGTGAGTCTGGCTATTCTTTGAGGAGTTTTTCTTTACTTCGACAAGTAGGTAGTTGTCTTTTCTCTGGTCATCAGGCATCTGCGCAGTCGCAGGGGATTTCATTTAGATCTCAATCAGCCAGAGAAATGCCACCATCCAGTAAAGGTTGAGAGCGTGGTGGAAGTTATTCTTCATAATGTAATTATCAGTGTAGCGGCTTAGTTCAGCAGCAGAGGCTGTTTCGGAACCGCTAGTCTGGCAGGATGCTGAGGCATCCAATGTAGTAGACCCATGTGTTTCTTCTTCCCTTATATATGAGTAAGATTTGACTCTTCCGATCGATCTAGAGATGGTCTGTCATATCATGTTCCATGATTTCCTTGGACATTGTTTCTATTAAGAATTGGTTGTGGTAGAGGGGTGAACTTCTAGTATGATTTATTCCTGGAATTGTGAGACCCTATCAGGTTTAAATGTGAGAGATTGGGAGTGAGTGGCGGTATTTTCTACTTGGCATCTTATTGCGCCACCTTCTATTAGTATATCAAATTAGTTTACCTCTATTCTCGGAAATTCCGTGTTGGTTGGATAATAGGATTCTAGTTCATCACCATCAGAAAGTGTCATTATTTCTTCCGGTGTAAAGTAGTTAGTAAGTAATACTCGATCTACGTATCTTCTCTTGGTTCAAAACGCTAGTAAAGTCATGTTATCTCTTGAGCTTATCTGGATTATAAAAGAATTTTCTGGTAAATTGTCAGAGTTTTCTTCTTATTGGGAGGTTAAATTAGCATAGATGTCATTCCATAAAGCTTATTTAATGTCTATCTCGTTAATTGTGATTCTTTGGTTAGCCTGACTCAGAAGTAGTGTAGCTCTGGGAGCCAAGCAAATAAAAAGATGACCTTCCTGAAGCTCTAATTATTTCTATCCTCAGTCCGTCGCCATCTCTTCTTTGTTCGGCACTGGTGAGCTTAGGCAGTCAGTAACCAATTGTGATGTTCCCTGTGTTGAGCCAGAGTACGTGTCCAGGTAGCCGGGTAAGCACATTGTTGTTTTTCAAAGCTACTAAGGGTATTGAGAGGCGTCATTTGACCATTGATTTGATCCATCAGGTGGTGGTGCTTATAGAAAATATATGGAGTTATGACTCGAGAGTTGCAGCTGTTTGGCAACTCGAAAGGGTAGTGTGGTAGCTTAGGTCTGCCTACGTTCAGCTTTTAGCTAAATCTTCTTTAGTCCAGCAGACTATGCAAGGATGGTTATTTCTATTCAAATAGCTGCATGAGTTTGTGCTTTAAGTGGAGGAGTCTTCCTCCAAATACTGAATGGTAATACTAAATCTCTAAGGCGTTGATACCACTTTTGACACGGTTGTAACTTGCTGGCAATTAGAACACTGAGCCACAAATTCTGCTATGTCACACTTCATTCCGTCCCACCAATAAATCTGCTTAACATCATAGTACATCTTAGTCGAACATGGATGAACAGTGTATTTGGAATAATGTGCCTCTATCATAATCTGTCAACGTAAATCTGCAACATCAGGAATACAAAGTTTATCTTTATACATAAGAACACCGTCAGTACTAACCCTGTGTGGTGACTCTGGTTTTCTTCTGGCTATCTGTCTGTGTTCAACTAGAACTGGATCCTTTTACTAACGCTGTTTTACTTCATGGAAATTTAGATTTAAAGGTCTAGTGCAGCTTATCGACAATCCATCATTGGTATGTATATCTCCTTCACACTTCAACTCTTAGAGAAGTTACTTTAGCGTTATAAGTGCACATGTAATCAACTTTGTTGCCGGTATTCTGCCTCAGCTCATGGTCCAACTAAATGTCTCCTTTATTTTTACTTTTTCAAGTCATAATATTTCCAATTCAAAGACAATACCCTGAAGTAGATGTTCAGTCTGGAGATCATTCCTGGTCTGCATCATACTATCCAATAGTATTTGCATGATCCTTATCCTTATATGATAGACTCTGTTCAGATGAACCTTTAACATAGATTAGGATATGAGTAACTACATTCCCACAAGGATCTTGCGGAACAACACTAACATCAACTGAGATTTTGCATAGTGCGTTCGTAAAAATAATATAGCTAGCATCAAATCTTCTATAGTGTGTACTGACAAGGTACTTCAAAAATTCCCTCTATTGCATCAAGCGTGAATTAATTCTTAGTTTCATCGACGTGTTCTATATCGAAAGGTATATCGAAGAGGTGATTACCGGTTGAATCATATTAACCCATTCAAAGTTTCGTGTATCTTTACTTTGAAAAAGTAAAACTCGATCTCCTCTCGTAATCGAGGAATAATCAGCTTAGTCAGAATAAGCTGTTTAATGATATTATCATATTATCCAGATATATTTTATTCCAAAAGTTCGATATGCGTGTTATAATTCTGATCATGTAATCAGGAGATAATGCTCGTGGAGTAGATTATGAAGGTCGTGCAAGTTCTCTTGTTATTTGTGCGAATTTTTCTTTAGACTTAGACTCGTTCGAGGACGAACGAGAGTTTAAGTGGAGGAGAATGAAACGACCTTAGGTAGTCGTTTCGGGAGTTAGGACTCCGATTGGCGTGCCGATAATTTTAAAATCTTCGTTAGGTCCATTGGGACTTATCTGTAGAATTTCGGATAAATCAGACCTCGTTTGGTAGGCATCGGAAGAAGGTTTCAGTTTTTATTGTCGATAAATATTATAAAGAGATTTTTTAGCTCGGTTTTGGCAAATGAGCTCGAAATCTGAAAGCGCCATTAGGTTCGTATGATTATTTCTGACTTTTGTGAACTTTCGAATGTGAATTTCGATGTTGTTCGGCTAGTTTCCGCTAAAATGCCGAAAGTTAAATATTTTGACTTTTTCTATTTAAATTCGCATCTTGAGTTTTGAGAACACGATTTGAGATTCCCCTTCGCGAGTGTGTTACATATATTTTGTATAACTTGTATGAAAAATTTGGAATTATTTCTAATATCGTAGGGTACCGTTTTAATTTTTGTCACGAAAAGAAAAGAAAATAAAATAAAAGAAAAAGAGTAAAAAGACAAAAAGGGAAAAGACAAAAGGGAAAGAAAATGGGAAAGAAAGGAGGCGGTGATGAGCTTATAAAGCTCAAGTTGGAAACAATGCAGAGAAACGATGCAGAGAAACGAAAATATAGAAAATATCAGAAAATTGAAAAAGGAAAGGAAAAGGAGCTGGAGATAAATAGGATTTTCATCCGGAAACATCCAGGTATGATGTTAACTCATTATCTTAGCTTATTACGTGTGTTTGAATATATTTTTACGGTAAACCTTGGAATATTAGACATCGTTTTAATAAGTTCAATTAATAGTTTAAAGGGTCAAATGGACCCCGATAATGGAATTGATATATATTCGTACTCAGTGAGTTATGGGCAACATGTAAATATAATTTATTTAGGGTTTGGTTATGTGACCTTAAATCCTGTACATAGGCCTGGCCTGCGCATTACGTATGCGAATAGGGTATCAGGTTCCTAACCGGATTGCCCTAAGATGTGAGGAATGAAATCTTCAGCCTAAATTGATATATTTTTCTGCTTATTGAATAGAGTGGGGTCGTTTGGAAAGGAAACCAAAGGATAAAGCGATTGTTGATTAGCCGTACTAACTTTTGGAAGAGGTAAGTGTTTATATCCATTTCTTTGGAGGCCCTTGGCCTTGTGGATATTCTACCACGTGTTCCTTACGTGTGTAGCTGCCGATAGGCGTACTCATTAAGCCTTAGCTTTGAATTTACATGGTATATTATATGTTATGCCCTGTTGTTGGTATTGCATTTTGCATATGAGCATTGCACTCTGGGTTTGAGCATTGCATATACTTCCTAGTTGGCGATGAGAGTCCCGCACCGGTGAAGGGTCATTATTGCATATTCTTCCCGGTTGGCGATGAGAGTCCCGCACCGGTGAAGGGTCATTATTGCATATACTTCCCGGTAATCGATAAGAGTCTTGAGCTGGTGAAGGGTCATCATTGCATATACTTCTCGGTAATCGATGAGAGTCCCGAGCCGGAGATAGATATCAGGCATATGTGACTACATTGCATCGTACCGCATTCATCCCATCTCATTGCACCGCATACTGAAAATTGTGCGTATTGTGTTGTGTTTTATGTATGTGGTATGTATACTATGCCGTGGACATATCTCAGTTTGCTTATATATTCCTGGCTCGTATTCTGGGTTGCGGGGATCGGGTTGCACGCCGCAATAGTATAAATATATGGATTGGTTTGCACGCCGCAACGGTATAAATATATGGATCGGGTTGCACGCCGCAACGGTATAAATATATGGATCGGGTTGCACGCCGCAACAGGATGAATATATGGATCGGGTTGCACGCCGCAACAGGATGTATTTCTGATTGTTGTTGTGTTCGGGATACCTATATGTTTTGGTGATCCTACGTTCCTGGTTGTTGATATGTTTGAAATTCCATACGTGTTTCTAGTTATTATCTGGCTCTGCCTTTTTATAATTTAAATAAGAGGATTTTTTATGTGTTTCTCCTCCCTTGCTAGCTATCCTATTCTTTGAGGTGGCTAGTCTGCCCCACTTATTGAGTCCTTTTGACTCACCCTTATTTGTTGTTTGTTTCTTGTCTATCTATTTCGTTTCGGCAGGTTCGCTCCAGGATTTAGTTCGCCACGTTGTGAAGGAGCGAAGATGACTTCAGCTGTCAGGGTCAGCCAGCTTTTATTCCGGATGGCCACCAGTTTATTAGTTATTATTTCAGTTGCATTTTGCTCCCTTCAAGAGGTATCTGTCTTCTTTTGTACTCTTAGATATCTAGTCTGGATAGCCCTAAACCTAGTATGTTGGGTAGTCAGTTGTAACTTTCTTTCGTACAGCTTATAGGTGTCAATATGTCTGTGTGTTTTTTTTAGTCCTGTCTTTATTTATGAATTGTTATATTTATTTTCCTAATTTAATTGGTAAGGGTTCGCCTGACGGGTCTAGGAGAGGATGTCGGGTGCCCGCACGGCCTAACCGGATTCCGGGTCGTGTCATTGATAATTTGCTTGTGTCAAGTGCAATTAGTTATCTTAAATTATTCAAGCTTTCCAAGTGAAGACTCAACTAGTGGTTATGAAATCCACCTTGTTAGTTTTCTTGACTATATTAAAAATATTATTTCATTTTTCTTGGAATCTCCCCTTAATTACTGTCTATGATGCGCTAACTCTAGAATAAAATTTATTCTCTCATGAAGTCTGATTGTTTAGCTTAAAGAAGAGTACTTTTGTGTTTGTTCACCCATTTCCTTGGTATTCCCCTTAACCTCTGCAATTGCTTTATGGTGTGCTGATTTAGTTTGATCAATGAATTTATGAAAGACGAACAACTGCAAAAATGTATCCTACTATATTTTGTTTCTTCTAAAACAAGCATGTGAAATATGGAGTTTATCAAGACGCTAAGTTAAACTTGCAAAGCATGCTCTAGGTTCTTGTGTGATAGAAAATGTGTTGTGGTTGTTTTGATTGAACTAATAAACTTGAAAATTGGTCCATGATAGAATTAGCTTAGAATTTTACATGGGGTTTTCCCTTTAAGCATCTGTCTGTTTTAACTACGAGCTCTTCATAGAGTATGACTGTTTTGATTAGTTAACTTGTGTGAGGACTATTCTGTCTAAAAGTACCCTTGTCTTTCCAAGTTTATATCGATTGATTAGTCACATTGCTTAATTAAGTTCATTTACTAATCTTTTTCCCCTTTGTTTTCTTTGCATAAATAATCTTGGGATGAATTGGCTAAACTCGCAAATTGGGGTGTTCTAGATTTGCGTTGGAGTTGCATTGAAGTCAATCACACACTCGAGACAAAATAAAGACCTTTAGAAAAATTTTAAAAATTCAAGACTCCTTCCGAGTTTGTAATTTTTTGGGTCCTTCTAAAACTTTTCTTCTTTCCCATCCTTTAGAAATTTACATGTCTAGAGTAATTCCCCATAGAATAATCAATTGCCTTGTAGATAATCATTTGTATTTGAATAATTTGTGATGTTTTGAGTTATCTTGTGAATAAAACTGCCATCTTGTTTATGAATTTCGAATTCTTTAATTAATGATATGTTTGTCTTTAGTGATATTTTTCTCTATATTTATTTAAGATTATCTTTCTCATTCTTTAATTAGTTTAGATTCTTTCAAATTCATTGACAATTATTTTAGCTAGCATTCTTTTACGCAGCCCCTTATTTTATTAAGTCAAGTCCGATGTGGAATCACTTCTATAGTGGATCTTAAAGGGTGCCTAACAATTTCCCTTTAGATAACTTGAACCCTTGCCTAGAATCTCATATATTTTGCAGACCATAATAGGAATTAAGCATATATTTTTGTTCAATTAGGTGTCCTATCAGACTTTAAAATTGTTAAGTGGCAACTCCATTCTTTACCCAAAAAGAGTCTCGTAAGTTGTAAACTATTTTGACCAGTGCGAAAATAGGGCACAACATGGGTCCGCTCATGAATGCAGTCAAGTGTATTGATTGAACTCTAATTGACAACATGACGCAAACATTCAGTTAAATCAAGATGAGAAAAATGAGAAGGGGAGAGAAAGAAGAAGGAAATCTCTCTATTTAAGTCATTCAATCTCCACTAATTCAAACCCAACGGAGCAGAAAATCAAAATAGCATGAGGATAGTCAATAGTGTTATACTTGGTGCGCCTTTATAAGATACTAGAAGGGGTGAATAATGTCCTTACTGGACTGTCGAACTCTAAAACTTGCTCTTAACTTGATTGCCTAACTCACAAAAAATCAAGTTCTAAAGAACACAGAGATTTTTACGTGAAAAAATCCTTTCTCAAGGGATCAAAAACCACGACCTAAACTCTTGAAATTTAAATACTTCTACTAAAGGAAAATTAAGCAAATTTTAGGTTAGAACACACTATAACAAAGGAACTAACCACTCTTAGTACCTAGAATCTTCCAAGCTTCACTATAGCTTGTAAGGTTGAAACTACCTCACCAAAAAGTAATCTTTCTCTATACTTCTTAACAAGCTGATAGAATTACAAATCGATAGCCTATAACAGAAAACAAGAAAAACAGACTTCAACTATGAGACTCGAACTCCTTCAGGTTCTGCTGCCTTACTTCTGCTCTTGCACAAAATAGCTCTCACGAAGTATTTGATCTCAATTTGCTCTATTGAGATTTCTTGAGTGTTTAATGATTCTGGCCAAAATAACTTGTATTTATAGAGATCATAGAAAACCTTTTCCAAATTAGCTTAGAACTCATTTTATTTGGAATCCGTTTCTAATAAGGTTTACCCATCTTTCCTTATTTGAAACCTAAATTATTTTCCTAAGTCTTCAATCCTTTTCCACCTAGGAAAACCTTTCCATCTAGTGCTGCTTCCACTTTCCTTCTTCAACTTAGATTAAGACTTCAACTTCAATTCCAGCTGTTCTCTTTCCTTCTTCGACTCAGTCTCGAACATCAACTTGAACAGCTTCATCATCATCTCCAACTGTGAACCTTTTCCTCGTTCACTCAGCACCAGGTCTTTTGTTATCCATCAAAACCATACTTCAACAAATTGCCTCTTTTTTATGATGATAAACAATATTCTCTCACAGAAGGCATTAGCACAAGAACCTATACATACAACCACTAAAGAAGAACTAGGGTAATAATAGCTAGGCAAACATAAGGTCACAAATATAAACTAATTTAAAAAATATCCCAACTAAAAGTGGCAGCTTGAGAAATGTAACAACAAAGCTTGAAATGGTGAAACTACCACGTTTGCAAGTAACCCTGTGCACATGGTATTATACGATAAAGTTACGTGGCATTCTATTAAAATAATGAGCCCTTTCTCACAATGGTTTTTAAGTACCCGCTCCATCAAATATTCCAATCTTTTATTTTGTTTGCATTCATCTTGTGAAGTAGATATGTCCATCTCTTCTTGAAACTTCTTTTGGCTGCCCTGACATTCGGGTTCAAGTTCCATATTCATGTTTGCATTAGACCTATCAAACTCATAAGAATCATTAGCATCATTATAAAAATCATTGGGAGAAGAACAAAGAATATTAGGACAGCTGTCCCAATGGCCATTTTGACCCCTACACTCATGACATATGTCCCACTTAAAGGGTTGAGAAGATGCACACAACTCGCCCCCGGAAACAATTTGATAATCTTACCAATAGTGAGGTCCACCACAAAAAGGACAAAGATCACTTATGTATGGATTTTTAACATTTGACCAATTTTGGTTCCATGATGTCATTTCAAGGTAATTATCATTAAAGTAAAGTAACTAACACACACAAGTAAACATTACACATAAACAAATATTTACAATTTACAAAGAACATTACTATTATTCACAATTTATATGACAAAGGTTCACAAAGTTTGGAACTAAGCCAACTAGCTCAACTCCTCAAACTACTCTAATACGCCAATTATTCTTCGGCAACGGCACCAATTTCGACAACGCTCAACACACAACTCGGCTTGACGTATGAACGGTCATCACAATACAATTTATCCAACTAGGAGTTGGGATCGAATCCACAAGGAACAAAGTGATGCGATCAAAATAGTGGAGGAACTAAACCTATTTGACTAAACCAAACTAGGATAACAAGGTGATGAAATGATATTAATAACTACAAACTACACTAGGAAAGCAAGTAAAGGTGTGATCAATGGCCTTCTCACAACCAAGGAAGACAAGTTTTAAACCTAGGATGCAATTATAGCACGGGGTTTATATATTATGGCCGAGTCATTCTAATGAAATTCCTAGAATCCTTCCGGCCTAAAAGGGATTTGCCTCAACGGCACTCGTCAAAGCCATGGTTGAGCTTGTGAAGCACTACCCATTACCCGCGGAAAGAAGACCTCTTTCGAACGTAACTTCTTTTAGATGAGTTAGTCTATGAAATAGCCTATCAACTCAAATCCTCACTAGCTTCACTATTCTACGCTAACTAATCTCTCCCGAGTCTTTAATTAGAAAAGTAGACGTGTAACTTAAGCGTCATGAGCACAAAAGTCAAGCAACCAAAATAATTGAAGCTAGATAATTAAAGCCCACAAATAATCATTCATATAAAATCATTCATATAAAATCATGTCCATTAATAATATCAACTAACCAAATGTAGCATACAAATCAAAGAAATAAAGAAAGGGATAAAGAATTTCTCATTTAAAGTGCACCCAATCTTCAATCTTGAAGTATTGTTGATGAATTCTTGCTCCCAAATTGGAAAAGTAGCCAAAGATATGTAAACTATGGTAAAACTATCTATTTGTAGTCCGAAAGTAATTACCATATTTTTCCCAAAATTATCCCTAGGTTAAAGCAAAGAAATGGCTGATTTTTCGTCATATAGCCACCCTGGTACTGAAAGTTGACTCGCTAGCCAATTTTTTGCTGCTCAACTTTGTCACTGTTTCATGCATAGCCACTTTTCTGTGCATTTTTGACAGACTAGCCAGATTTCTTCTTTTTCTTCAACATGACTTCTTTTAGACTTGTTTCTTCCATAACTCTTCTCCAACTTATTCAACCTGCAAAATGCAACAAAACCATGATAAGTGCACTTATTTCATCAATTTAACACAACAATAGCTCAAATACAAGTATGTAATGTGTGGTATTTTAGCCACACATCATTTACTGATTTGGCATTACTTCAAATTGGAAAGCTTGACGTTGAAATTATTTGGGTAACGTTTAGTGGTTGGGCATTAATTCAAACTGGAATGCTTGACAAGTCCTATATCTCCTGTCAGTGTAAACCTATGTCTTCCTAATCTTTACTATTCTAATTTTTGTAAAAACCCTTTTTAACAGTATGTTGTTGTTTTGAAACATCTTACCGTAATGATCGCAACATCCTATAGATTGTTCTACAAATGCTCGTACGATGTAGTCACAATTATGGAATATTGTGTTAGATGCTCAGGACAATAATTTTGATGTTCCTATTGTGCTAGTCAGAGTTACGGAACATAATTTTACTTGCTCGAATAATCTTACAGCATGTTCAGTAAATGTTATTCATAATGTTGGAACTTTTTATAGATGGTCGAAACTGATGTATAGATGTTCCACATTGGTATGCATTTATTCTTAAACATCCTTTAATATGTTCGGAGCTGTTTTTTGGATGTTCTAGTATCTTTTGCTGCCTGGACCACATTTGATGAATGTTTATCCTATCTTGCAAATATTGTTAAAGTAATAGGGGACATACTACTAGGAGTTGATTATATCGGTGAATGGGTGGAGCGCTCGAAATACTATGCTTGAAGGTGAAATAGACAAGACCTATCCTTGTGAGTAGGAATGTTACATATGATGAACTTGTCAACAAAATCATACGCGGTTGGGGGGGGGGGGTAAGTGATGATCTTATAGATCTTTGTATTTCATATATGCTGAGCGTTGCCGCAAAGCAAAAGACTGCTCCATCTAAAATTAGGACTGATGATGATGTTCAGCTTTATATGGCTGACGTAGACCCAGATGGTGCTAGGCCAACACTAAGGGGTAGTGTGATTCCAAGGCCTGAAGGAATTTCAAGTTCAAATGAATAAGACATGCATGTTGAGATGGATGAAGACGAATTAAAACAAGGTGGAGAGGCAGATGAAGAAGGTGAAGAATATGGTGATGGAAAAGGTTTTGAAGAAGGTGTAAAAGTAGTTGGTAATCCTTTAGGAAGAGTACCATCACAGAGCAGCCGCATCGACTTTTTGGAGAAGACGGTACAGGTTTTGTAAAGGGTATGACTTTAAAGAACAAGCGAGAATTAGTGGTGAAGTTGAGGCTTGCTGCACTGAGGAAGCCTTTTTCTTTCAAAACAGTGAAGAATACAAAAAAGTTGTTTTATGCCTGATGTGTTGATGCAAATTGGAAGTGGTGGCTTCGAGCATTAAGTTATCATAGTAGTTATACGTTTTATATCTCAACCTACAATGGCGGGCACACGTGCGGTGTGCAGCACCTGCAAAGCCACAAAACACATGCCACGACTGATGTTGCTGGTGAAGACATGAAAGATAGGTACATGGAGGGGAAAGGAATAACATCAAAAGACTTCAGAGTTGCATTTAACATAGAATTGTGGTGCAACATTAGTTATTAGAAAAGTTTGAAGGGATGTGAGATTGCAAAGGAAATAGAAAGAGGGACACATGAACACAGTTATGAAATTTTGGAGGCATACAGTTATATGGTAAGGTCCCAAAATATTGGAAGCAAGACAGCTTTGAAGGTTGATAGTTATGGGAGGTTTAAGTATTTTTTTATATCTTACGGATCTTGGAATAGAGGTTTTGTGTATATGAGGGAAGTCCTAGCTATTGATGGGACTCATTTGTTAGGCAAGTACGGCGGGGTGTTGTTGTCTGTCGTTGCCCAAGATGCAGAGACGCACATATTCCCTGTTTCATTCGGCGTTGTGGACAAAGAATATGATGCTTCTTATGATTTTTTTTTCGAAAAATTGATTGTCATAGACTAGTACAATGATGAGTTGAGCGTCATTTCAGACAGGCATAAAAGCATAGCAAAATCAGTTGCCAAGTGGTTTTCCCAAGCTCAGTACAGAGTTTGTACGAGGCACCTTACTGAAAATATCCGTACAAAGTTTCAGTTTGGAGACCACCTAGGGTCCTATTACTTGGTAGCAGATGCATATCGTGTGGATGATTTCAGAACGCACTTTAAGCAAATCAAAGACAACGATCCAAGGGTTTCCAGATATCTTCAAGATGACGTGAGGTTCCATAAATGGAGAAGATGCTTTTCCCTGGGCACAGGTACACGACTATGAACATTCATACCAATGTTCTGAACCTTGTTTTGGAATGTTCTATGTTTACATGGAAATTAAGCCGAGAACATTCTAATTGACATTCAAAATAGTATCAATGATGTGTATAACGTAATTATTGATGTTCAGATCGCATGCTTAATGTTCTCACTGGGATTAGACGTATTTAGCATTAAGTTCCTTGTTTGTTTGTTGCAATTTCAGGTTTGCGATGATGACCTCGAACATTGCTGAGTCCACAAATCGGACATTTGGTAAAAAATTCCATGTGAGAGCTACGGAGTTCCTCGAGGTTTCAACCATATGTGTCCCTTCCATTGAAGGAAAAATAAGATTCAACCTGGAGGAAGGGGGTAAGCTCGCAATTAGTCGAAAAGGTACGTGGCTTCAGCATTATCAGTCCAGGTCAAGGAGCAGAAGTCGATTTACTCAACAGAACTTGTACGTGCAGAGAGTATCAAATTGACTTAATACCCTATAAACATGCTATGGCAGCTATCAGAATGCTGCATCCAGAAGATTTAGAGTCATATATGCTTGCCTATGCAGAACCGATCAATATTGTTCCCCCGGAAGAATTTTGAAATGTTCCTCCTGAGCTGCTTGAGAGACAAATATTGCCTCCTTTCGTCGACGTGGGTAAGGGTAGAAGAAGGAAAAAGTGGATACCATCAGTTGGTGAAGTATTTTCAAGTAGGAGAAACAAATGTAGCATCTGCAAAAGGTCAGGCCACAAAAGAATTACTTGCCCAAGACGAGTGGATAGTGGACAATCCTCCCAAACTCAAAGTGTTGCTTTTTGAATTTTAATCTTGAACAATTTAAATTTTTTATCATGTAGTAACATCTTATTATTTTAAGCCCTATTTTTTAAGTTAGCAAAAATATGCTACGATATGCTGTTAAAATAATGGCCTTTCAATATATATATATATATATTACATTTCAGGGGCAGCGGGTGGTGGTGGTGGTGAACTGGGGAGGGGGGGTTTATTGTAGTCATCTAGGTTCTTGCCATACACCTCCAAAAGAACGCGCAGAACCCTAGTTATTATGCGGATGTCAGATAATTGACGCCTGCGTGCTTCACGGAGGCAATCTCTTATCTCGTCAATGTCACCCTGCAGATCCTTAGTCTTGTAGTGTGGTTTGCGTGCCATGTTAATTTTGGTTTTTTTTGTTAAAGTTCTATGAGTTTAAAAATCTGTGAAATGTATAACCTATTTATAGAGGGAGTCTTGTTCCCAAGAGTCATGCTGATTCAAACGAAGGGTTGACTTGTGCAATTAAAATGTGTGAAAGCAGCCCTCAAAACCTGCATACGAAACGAGGCATTAATTAATCCAGATACATCATCTAGAGAATAGTGAACGTCTTTTAAATATTCCAAGTAAATCTTTTGGTTTTTTTTATGTTAAAAAAATTATAAATTTTGGACGGGTGCAAAATTCATCTATAAATACATACATTTTCTTGTTCCACCATACAAACAATTATTGAATCCACCATCCTATTCTTTGAGGTGACTAGTCTGCCTCCCTTATTGAGTCCTTTTGACTCACCCTTATTTGTTGTTTGTTTCTTGTCTATCTATTTCATTTCGGCAGGTTTGCTCCAGGATTGAGTTTGCCACATTGTTCAGGAGCGAAGACGACTACAGCTGTCAGGGTGAGCCAACTTTTATTCTGGATGGCCACTAGTTTTATAGTTATTACTTCAGTTTTATTTTGCTCCCTTCAGGAGGTATCTGTCTTCTTTTGTACTCTTAGATCTCTAGTCTGGATAACCCTAAACCTAGTATGTTGGGTAGTCAGCTGTAATTTCTTTTATACAGCTTAGAGGTATCAGTATGTCTGTGTTTTTTTCTAAATCTTGTTCTTATTTATGAATTGAATTATATTTATTTTCCTAACTTAATTAGTAAGGGTTTGCCCGACGGGTCTACGGGAGGATGTCGGGTGCCCGCACGGCCTAGCCGGATTTCGAGTCGTGTCAACTAACCACTTCAAATAATAGGACAGCTACCAAGGAGGAAGAAAAACAGGTAAACCAAATCAATCTTATTTAAACTATAAAAAGGCAAAGCAAGATAATAACTGGAAAGACGTATGGAACCAGAAACAACCAGGGACATACGGTAGACATAACATATAGGTTTTTAAGTATCCCGAACATATCAACAATCAGAAATACATACTGTTGTGGCGTGCAACCTGATCCATATATTTATATTATTGTGTGCAACCCGATCCGTATTTTATACTATTGCAGTGTGAAACACGATCCATATATTAATACTGTTAGGCGTTCAACCCGATCCATATATTTATAATATTGCGTGCAACCCGATCCGTATATTTATACTGTCACGGCGTGCAACCCATGATACGAGCCAGAAATATATAGGCAAACTGAAATATGTCCACAACATGAACCGCATACATAAAACGCAGCATGATAGTCACATAATATTTAGCATGAGGTGCAATGAAACCAACTGGAGCAGAATACTCCTACTCCTGGGGCGAAATACTCCTGAACCCGATATGATATAAACCAGAGGCGGAATACTCCTGCACTCTCTTGGGACGGAATACTCCTGCACCCGATATGGTATGAACCAGAGACGGAAAACTCCTGCACTCTCCTGGGGTGGAATACTCCTGCACCCGATATGATATGAATCATAGGTGGAATACTCCTACACTCTTCTGGGGCAGAATACTACTACACCCAATATGATATGAATCAGAGGCAGAATACTCCTGCACTCTCCTGGGGAGGAATACTCCTGCACCCGATATGATATGAATCCGAGGAAGAATACTCATGCACTCTCCTGGGGCGGAATACTCCTGCACCCAATATGATATGAATCAGAGGCGGAATACTCTTGTACTCTCCTGGGGCGAATACTCCCGCAGCCGATATGAATGCAACATAATGCGTATGAATGCAACATAATGCAATAATAACCCATCACCAGCACGGAACTCTCAACCACAGCTGGAAAGATATGCCCACTCACAGCCAGAGTACAATGCTCAGATCCTCAATGCAATACATACAACATGACATAACATATAATATATAATGTAAATAAAAAAGCTAAGGCATAATGAGTACGCCTATCGGCAGCTACACATGTAAGGAACATGTGGTAGAAAATGCGCGAGGCCAGGTGCCTCAAAAGAAATGGATATAAATATTTACCTTGTTACAAAGCTACTCAACAACCGCGTTGCCCTTTTGAAACGACCTCGGTCAGTCGTTTCGGAAGTTAGGACTCCGATGGGCGTGTCGATAATTTTAAAATATTTGTAATGTCTACTAGGACCTCTCTGTAAAATTTGAGCTAAATCAGACCTCGTTTGGTAGGCATCGGAAGAAGGTTTCAGTTTTTATTGGCGATAAATATTAAAAAGAGATTTTCGAGCTCGGTTTTGCCGAATGAGCTCCGATTCGAAATCCGAAAAGCGTCGTTGGGTTCGTATGATTATTTATGACCATTGTAAACTTTCGAAAGTGAATTTCGATGTTGTTCGGCAAGTTTTCGCTAAAATGACGAAAGTTAAATAATTTGACTTTTCTATTTAAATTCGCATCTAGAGTTTCGGGAATCCAATTTGAGATCCGCCTTCGCGAGTATGTTACATATATTTTGTATAACTTGTATGCAAAAGTTGGAATTATTTCAAATATCGTAGGGTACCGTTTTAATTTTTACCGTAACAGCGAATTTAAAAAAAAAAGGAAAAAGAATTAAAATGAAATGTTGGGCGGTGGGTCCTTAGCTCTAAGGACCAGGTAGTATTGGTTCAACGGAAAACACAAGAAAAAGTGAGCGAAAGTAGAATCTGAGAAAATGAGAAACAACGAAACTTATCAGGAAAAAATGCCAGAAAATGAGAAAAGGGGCCGGAAAAAAGTAGAATTTTCACCCTGAAACATTCAGATAATGATCCTAATATATCATTTGAGTTTATTACGTGTGTTTGAATATATTTTAACGGTAAACTTTGAATATTATACATCGTTTTAATAAGTTCAATTAATAGTTTAAAGGGTCAAATGGACCCCGATAATGGAATTGAATATATATTCGTACTCAGTGAATTATGGGCAACATATAAATGTAAATTATTTGGGGTTTGGTTATGTGACCTTAAACCATATACATAGGCCTGGCCTGCGTATTGCATATGTGAATGGGGTATAAGGTTCCTAACCGGATTGCCCTAAGATGTGAGGAATGAAGCCTTTAGCCTAATTTTATATACTTTTTTGCTTATTGAATAGAGTGGGATCGTTTGGCAATGAAACCAAAGGATAAAGCGGTTGTTGATTAGCTGCACTAACTTCTGGAAAAGGTAAGTGTTTATATCCATTTCTTTGGAGGCACCTGGCCTCGTGGATTTTCTACCACGTGTTCCTTATGTGTGTAGCTGCCGATAGGCGTACTCATTACGCCTTAGCTTTTGATTTATATTCTATATTATATGTTATGTCCTATTATTGGTATTGCATTGAGAATCTGAGTATTGTATTTTGGTTGTGAGTTGGCATCTACTTCCCGGCGGTCGATGAGAGTCCCGCGCCGGTGAAAGGTTATTATTGCATCACATTGTATTCATATGCATTATATGTCATTCATATGCATTACATTGCACATCATATTGGGTGCAGGAGTATTCCGCCCCAGGAGCAGGAGTATTCCGCTCTAGTGTATCATATTGAGGGCAGGAGTATTCCGCCCCAGGAGCAGGAGTATTCCGCTCCATTGTATCATATTGAGGATAGGAGGATTCCGACCAGGAGAGTGCAGGAGTATTCCGCCTCAGCTTTACATTATATCGGGTGCAGGAGTATTCCGCCCGAAGAGAGTGCAGGAGTATTCCGCCTCTGGTTCATATTATATCGGGTGCAGGAGTATTCCGCCCCAGGAGCAGGAGTATTCCGCTCCAGTTGGTTATCAGATTGGATTCTCCTCGAATGCAGGAGTATTCCGCTTCGGGATGGGATTGCGGGCACATGTGACCCTTCGCATCACATTTCATTTCATTTCATCTCACTTCATTTCATTTCATCTCAATTCATACCATTGTGTAGACACTATTCTGCTTATATGTGCATTGCTTATTTGTTGATATGTTATTGGAACGCATCCTTGGTTGAGTTTATAAGTTTCTTACGTGTTTTCGATTGTTATCTGGCTCTGCCTTTTTATAATTTAAATAAAAAGAATTTGGTCTATCTGTTTCTTCTCCCTGGCTAGCTATCCTATTCTTTGAGGTGGGTAGTCTGCCCCACTTATTGAGTCCTTTTGACTCACCCTTTTTTGTTGTTTGTTTCTTGTCTATCTATTTCGTATCGGCAAGTTCGCTCCAGGATTTAGTTTGCCACGTTGTGAAGGAGCGAAAATGACTTTAGCTGTCAGGGTGAGCCAGCTTTTATTCCGGATGGCCACCAGTTTATTGGTTTTATTTTAGTTGCATTTTGCTCCCTTCAGGAGGTATTTGTCTTCTTTTGTACTTTTAGATGTCTAGTCTGGATAGCTCTAAACCTAGTATATTGGGTAGTCAGCTGTAATTTTTTTTTTGTACAGCTTAGAGGTATCAGTATGTCGGTGCTTTTTCTAAGTCTTGTTTTTATTTATGAATTGGATTATATTTATTTTGTTAATTTAATTGGTAAGGGTTCGCCCGACGGGTCTAGGGGAGGATGTCGGGTGCCCGCACGGCCTAGCCGGATTCCGGGTCGTGTCACCTTTGGATTCATTGTCAAATGATTCTGCTTATTCAATAAGCAGAAAATATATCAAATTAGGCTAAATGCATCATTCCTCATATCTTAGGGAAATCTGGTTAGGAACCTGATACCCTATTCGCATACGCAATACGCAAGCCAAGCCTATGTACAGGGTTCAATGTCACAAAACCAAACCCTAAATAAATTACATTTATATGTTGCCCATAACTCATTGAGTACGAATATATAATCAATTCCATTATCGGGGTCCAAGTGACCTTTTAAACTATTAGTTGAACTTATTAAATTATGTCTAATATCTCAATTTTTGCCGTTAAAATATATTTAAACACACGTAATAAACTAAAATAATACATTAAGATCATTACCTGAATGTTTCGTGGTGAAGATTCTATCTTTCTCCGACTCTTTTCTTATTTTCGGGTAATTTCTCTTTCGTTTCTAAGTTTTATGTTTCTGCTTCCATTTCAATTTTTTGTTGCTGTTCATTTTTCATATATACATATATATATATATATATATATATATATATATATATATATATATATATATATATATATATATATATATATATATATATATATATATAGGCTAAGGGATAAATCCCTTTAACCACCGCCTTTGTTTTAACTTTCTTGTCTTTTCTCTTTTCTTTTATTTTCTTTTATGTTTGCGAAAAAAATTAAAACGGAACTCTCCAAAACTCGAAATGATCCCAAATTTCTTAAGTAAGTTATACAAAATATATGTAACACACTCACTAAAGCGGATCTCAAATCGGACTCCCGAAACTCAATATGAAAATTAAATGAAAAAAGGTCAAATTATTTAACTTTCGGCATTTAGCGGAAACTAGCTGAACAACCTCAAAATTCACTTTCAAATATTTACAAAAGTCATAAATAATCATACGAATCCAACGGCACTTTCGGATTTCGAATCAGAGTTCATTCGCAAAAATCGAACTCGAAAATCTCTTTCTGATATTTACCGACAACGGAAACTGAAACCTTTTTCCGATACTTACCAAATGAAGTCTGATTTAGCTCAAATTTTACAGAGAAGTCTTAATAGACCTTATAAATATTTTAAAATTATCGGCACGTAAATCGAAGTCCTAACTTTCGAAACGACTACCTAAGGTTGTTTCAGTTTGTTATGGATGCGTTAGCTCTAATACATCGGATACATTTTTTTAGAGATATTTGAATAATCTCTTGTATGCGCCAAACATGGTTTTCTAATACTAACATACGTGGAGCAACCCGTTTTAAATACGTGGAGGGACCTGCTCCACAACTTATATTAATCCGATCCGTTCTATTAACCCGCTCCGGACAGAATTAAATTACCTTAAAACATGTGGACTAACCTCAACCATTCAATTAATTAGATCTTTTTACTCATCTCTCAAATATAAGTTAGGTCTTCTACCCCCTCTACCTCTTCTTTTTTAACTCAACCAGCAAAGTACCAGACCATGTCTCAAGGATCAACTTGTTCTCGCAGCTCCTCTCAACATCGTCGATGTTGGTGTGGTTTACCTACGATTCAATTCACGGTGGGCACACAATCGACTGCTAGACGAAAATTTTGCAAGTCCCTCCGCAAGGATATTAGCAATTGTGGATTTTGGGAATGCTGTGATGAGGAGTATCCCCAGCCTACTACATTGGTTATAAATAAGTTGAAAATTTTACCGGATGAAGTTTGTGAAGAAAGGGCCAATTTGGTGAAGGAAGTGGAATAATTAGGGGTTTGTAATACTACAAATTTATTCAAGATTAGTAAGTTAGAGGCTAAATTACAACGTTGGAAGATGTATTTCTTATTGTCTTGGGGAGATTTTTTTTTTTTTTTTTTGGGTTCATAGTAGCTAGGTTTAATTGATACCAATTGTTGTTCATCTAGTAGCTAAGATTTATATATTTGAACATTTAACTTAATGTTTCGACCATTAATCAATGGCGTTCAAAAAGTCTTTTATTTTTGTAGTGTATAATTCAAATTGATCATCATAGAGATGCTCTAATAATGCAAACATGATGTTCAGTGTTGACACGACCCGAATTTTTGGCTAGGCCGTGCGGGCACCCAACATCCTCCCCTAGACTCGTCGGGCAAACACTTAACAACTGAATTAGGAAAATAAATATAAATCAAACTCATAAATAAGAACAAGACTTAAAAAAACACAAACATACCGATACCTCTAAGCTGTACAAAAGAAATTACAGCTAACCACCCGACATACTAGGTTGAGGGCTATCCAGACTAGACATCTATGAGTACAAAGGAAGACAGATACCTCCTGAAGGGAGCAAAATGCAACTGAAATAATAACCATAAAACTGGTGGCTATCCTAAATAAAAGCTGGTTCACCCTGACAGCTGAAGTTGTCTTCGCTCCATCACAACGTGGCGAACTCAATCCTTGAGCGAACCTGCCGAAACGAAACGGATAGACAAGAAACAAACAACAACAAGGGTGAGTCAAAAGGACTCAATAAGTGGGGTAGACTAGCCACCTTAATGAATAGAATAACTAGCCAGAGAGAAAAGAATCAGATAAAGCAAATTCTTCTTATTTAAATTATGAAAAAGCAGAGCCAGATAATAACTGGAAACACGTATGGAATCATAAATTCATTAACAACCAGGAACATAAGATAGCCAGAGAATATAGGTATCCCGAACACATCAACAATCAGAAATATATCCTGTTGCAGCGTGCAACCCGATCCATATTTTCATCCTGTTGCGGCATGCAACCCGATGCATATATTCATACTATCGCTGCGTGAAACCCGATTCATATATTTATACCGACCGGGAAGTATATGCAATGCTCAAAACCAGAGTGCAATGCTCATTGCTCAATGAATACCAACAACAGGGCATAACATATAATATGATGTAAATTCACAGCTAAGGTGTAATGAGTACGCCTATCGGCAACTGCCCACGTAAGGAACACATGGTAGAAAATCCACGAGGCCAGGTGCCTCCAAAGAAATGGATATAATCACTAAGGTCATTTCAAGTGTAATGCAAAACAATATTCAACACATGCATAAATTGTACTGAAAATTAAAGGACAAGACTTCAAAACACGACATTAAAAACAAACAGAAAATTAAATGAAGACTTAAAAGGAGATTATTCAAACAATATTATTTCTTCATTTCACATGTGTGCCGCTGGATGACGTGGTGGTGAAGGGTAGTTTTGGGGGTCAATCTTGAGTTCAGCTTGAATACCACGGAATATATGCTTGATAAGATTCATATCCTCACGGAATTCATCTAATCCAGTCCTTAATTGCATCACTTGATTCTCCACATTTCAAATATATACTGCAAACTGATCAACATCTGAGGTCAAGGATGCAATATCTTCACGGACATGATCGATTTCAGTGAACCTACTATCACTTGGCACTCCACTATCATGTTCTTGTGCTCTTGGGTTCCTTACTCTGCGAGGCATGGTTGTTGTTTCGCCTTGTTGTTTTTGTTGCTGTCCCAGTTGTTGTTGTTGTGCAGATGTTATTATAGAGGCTTGGTGCCTTTTCGGTTGCATATGTGATGATTTGAGGAGGTGCCTATTCATATTGAATGGTTGGGGTTAGTACACGTATTTTAATTGTGATAGTTACAGAAGGTGCCAAATCCTTGACGGGGAAGTCGGAACATCTTCATGGCGATATGAATCATCGTAAACTCGTTCCAGTGTATTGATTTTTGACGTTTATAATTCAAATTGATCATCATACAAATGTTCTAGCATTAATATTTTGAAATTACTTATGCCGTTCCAATAGTGTATTATTTTCAAACTAATCATCATAATACACTTAACGGCTAGCCCATACAATTCAAATCTGAAGCAACAACGAATGCGTCACCTCAAAAAATGAAAAAAAAAATACATAACGGCTAGTGTCGGCAAGTGGCTACAATACACTTAGGTTGGTTACTTCTTTTTACTCCTATAAATACTCGATCAAACCATTCGAAAACTATACAATAACTATAATCTTCAATCAAAAATAAATATATAACAAAATGGTTTTCCGACCTTCGTCCTCAATAGTAACCAATACAAGAGCATCCACGTCAAGAGGAGAAACCACGGGAAGAGGAGCAACTATGGGAAGAGGAGAAACCACGGGAAGAGGAGCAACTATGGGAAGAGGAGAAACCACGGGAAGAGGAGTAGCCAAGCGAAATAAAGGAAGAATGGGAAGAGGATCAGCCAAGCCAAGATGAGGAAGAACGGCAAGAGGAGCAGCCACTAAAAGAGGAGGAAGAACAAGTCGACCATCAAACCAAAAAAATTCTGCAGAACCAGGTGCACCACAAAAAGAACGGGCAAATGATATTTTAGAACAACTTCAGGCTGAAGTTTGGGGTTGAAAGTTCAAATTTGAGGAATTCTTCGATGACTACAAAAGGGACGTCAAAAAGATGAACAAAGAAATAAAGAGGATAAAGACCATGCTCCAGATAGCAACCTTGAAACAAGGAGGGACTGCATTACGTTGAAGTGTAAATGCTTATTTTGAATTTCTTTTGATGTTAATATGACTGTTTATTAAGTAATTTCTTAAATGCTAATATTTTTAGCATACTTTTGTAAAGCGCTGAATCTTTGAACAATCAAGAATGTTTTTACCTGGTTCTTGATTATCAATGTATAAACTTTAGTGTTCAGAACATCTGTTGTTATTTACTAGTTATTGAACGTCAAATATCCATTAAGTTAAACCACAAATATCTTTAAATAAATATTTGAATGTGCAACTTAATATTCCGAAAATAACTAATCATGTTCCAAGAGTCTATTATTTTTTATGTTTAAAAGTCAATTTGATCATCATACAGATGTTCTAATAATGTAAACGCGATGCTCAGTGTAATGCAAAATAATATTCATAATATTCCATATATATCATCAAAAAATAAAACAAAAGGGCAATCATCCAAATGTTACACCCATCAAGGACAAAAACATAATTATCCAAATATTACAACCATACTAAGGGACTAGTTTGCCATGAAATATTTTCATAGCAAATTGAACTAGACAGTCTTCTATCACATTGTCACACAGTACATCCATCAGGGTGTTTGTCAATAAACCTTCGGGAACATGATGGCATACGCTCCAAATGCAGTGCCAGTCAAATTCCTTGGAAGGCCTTGGATGCGCTATGAAACGACCTCGGTTAGTTGTTTCAGAAGTTAGGACTCCGATTGGCGTGCCGATAATTTTAAAATATTCGTAAGGCCCATTGAGACCTATCTGTAAAATTTGACCTAAATCAGACCTCGTTTGGTAGGCATCGGAAGAAGGTTTCAGTTTTTATTGTCGATAAATATTAAAAAGAGATTTCTCAGCTCGGTTTAGGCGAATGAGCTCCGATTCGAAATCCGAAAGCGCCGTTTGGTTTGTATGATTATTTGTGACTTTTGTAAACTTTCAAAAGTGAATTTCGATTTTGTTCGGCTAGTTTTCGCTAAAATGCCGAAAGTTATATATAATTTGACCTTTTCCATTTAATTCGCATATTGAGTTTCGAGAGTCCAATTTGAGATCCGCCTTTCGCGAGTATGTTACATATATTTTGTATAACTTGTATGCAAAAGTTGGAATTATTTCGAATATCGTAGTGCACCGTTTTAATTTTCGTTAAGAAAAGAAAATAAAATAAAATAAAATAAAATAAAAGAATGAAAAAGACAAAAAGGAAAAATGATTAAAGTGGAGGCGGTGGTGCCTAAACACTTATATAAGTAAGCAGAAGAGAAAGAGAAAGATAACAACATAAAACATAATCGAAACAGAGAGAAATGAAAAAACGCATTGAGGGAAAAAATGCCAGAAAATAAGAAAAGGGGCCGAAAAAAAGTAGAATTTTCACCCTGAAACATTCAGGTAATGATCCTAATATATTATTTGAGTTTATTACGTGTGTTTGAATATGTTTTAACGGTAAAACTTAGAATATTATACACCGTTTTAATAAGTTCAATTAATAGTTTAAAGGGTCAAATGGACCTTGATAATGAAATTGATTATATATTCGTACTCAGGGAGTTATGGTCAACTTATATATGTAATTTATTTAGGGTTTGGTTATGTGACCATAAACCCTGTATATAGGCCTGGCCTGCGTATTGCGTATGCGAATAGGGTATCAGGTTCCTAACCGGATTGCCCTAAGATGTGAGGAATGAAGCTTTTAGCCTAAATTAATATATTTTTCTGCTTATTGAATAGAGTGGGATCATTTGGAAATGAAACCAAAAGATAAAGCGATTGTTGAATAGCAGAGCTAACTTTTGGAAGAGGTAAGTGTTTATATCCATTTCTTTGGAGGCACTTGGCATCGTGGATTTTCTACCACGTATTTCCTTACGTGTGTAGCTGCCGGTAGGCGTACTCAGTACGTCTTAGCTTTGAATTTACATTGTATATTATATGTTATACCCTGTTGTTGGTATTACATTGAACATGTGAGCATTGCACTCTGGTTTTGAGCATTACATTTACTTCCCGGTTGGCAATGAGAGTCCCGCACCGGCGAAGGGTCATTATTGCATATACTTCCCGGTTGTCGATGAGAGTCCCGCACCGGCGAAGGGTCATTATTGCATATAGTTCCCGATTGGCGATGAGAGTCCCGCACCGGCGAAGGGTCATTATTGCATATACTTGGCGATGAGAGTCCCGCACCGGTGAAGGGTCATCATTGCATATACTTCTCGGTAATCAATGAGAGTCCCGAGCCGGTGAAGGGACATCATTGCATATACTTCCCGGTAATCGATGACAGTCCCGAGCCGGTGAAGGGTCATCTTTGCATATATCTCCTGGTAGACGATGAGAGTCCCGCGCCGGAGATAGGTATCAGGCATATATGACTGCATTGCATTGTACTGCATTCATCCCATCTCATTGCACCGTATACTGACTATTGTGTGTATTGTGTTGTGTTTTATGTATGCGGTATGTACGCTATGTCGTGGACATATCTCAGTTTGCCTCTATATTTTTGGTTCGTATTCTGGGTTGCGGGGATCGGTTTGCACGCCGCAACGGTATAAATATATGGACCGGGTTGCACGTCGCAGCGGTATGAATATATGGATCGGGTTGCACGCCGCAACAGGATAAATATATGGATCGGGTTGCACGCCGCAACAGGATGTATTTCTGATTGTTAATGTGTTCGGGATACCTATATGTTCTGGCTGTCTTACGTTCCTGGTTGTTGAATAGTTTGTGATTCCATACGTGTTTCTAGTTATTATCTGGCTCTGCCTCTTTATATTTTAAGTAAGTGGAATTTTGTTTATCTGTGTCTCCTCCCTGGCTAGCTATCCTATTCTTTGAGGTGGCTAGTCTGCCCCACTTATTGAGTCCTTTTGACTCACCCTTATTTTTTGTTTGTTTCTTGTCTATCTATTTCATTTCGGTAGGTTCGCTCCAGGATTGAGTTCGCCACGTTGTGTAGGAGCGAAGACGTCTTCAGCTGTCAGGGTGAGCCAGCTTTCATTCCGGATGGCCACCAGTTTATTGTTAATTATTTCAGCTGCATTTTACTCCCTTCAGGAGGTATTTGTCTTCTTTTGTATTCTTAGATGTCTAGTTTGGATAGCCCTAAACCTAGTATGTTGGGTAGTCAGCTGTAATTTCTTTTGTACAGCTTAGAGGTATCAGTATGTCTGTTTTTTTAGTCTTGTCCTTATTTATGAATTATTATATTTATTTTCCTAATTTAATTGGTAAGGGTTCGCCCGACGGGTCTAGGGGAGGATGTCAGGTGCCCGCACGGCCTAATCGGATTTCGGGTCGTGTCACGCTCATACGACCACATTTCCATATTAAGGATTTCAGGAGGGAGGTGGTTGAATTTCCCCGACTGCTGGATATATATTGGGAACATGCAGATTACTGGCTCCATTATTGAATAAAAGCGGTCTTCATTATACACCCCAATATTGCAATCGTAGACATCAATCCTTGCCTCCTCCAAAAGGAATATGCATGTAACATAATGCGTGCTTTTAATGTTAAACACGGCAAAGAGTCTTTTCACACCATCCCACTTCCTTCCACCCGGATATGGAATCTTATTTCTGGCATAATCAACGAATATATCCTCAAACTTATATTCTGCTAGCCATTTGTCAAGGCTGACATCAAAACCCCTCGCTTCCTCTTCGGATGCATTGTATCGTTCGAACAAGTTGGTCAAGAATAAAAGATCAAGGATAAGATCAAAGCAATCATAATGCCAAAGGTAAGCCTTATGCCTCAGACACATCAAGGCGAAGTACTCATCCATAAACTGTATAATAAGACAAATTAGAAGTCGTGAATAAAACTATAGGGACACATACTATTTGATGTTTGGACCAGCCAATCGTATGTTCAAACTTAGGTTCAGAACGTCGCAAAAAATGTTCGTTCTTCGATAAAAACCAAACAATAACAACATAATAGAAGTAAAGAGATGCACTTACACTATCCTACATCCACTCTTTCATGTCCATGAAGTCCAGAAAATCCGAGTAATTACACTCATAACATAGGAACAAGGTCTTTTTGTTAGCTTGGATAAGCTTGGAGTTTTGACTGATGACTGAGGAACGGATTCAAAGGACCTGTTCCTTTGAATCACTGAAGAAGAATAGATAATTCATACAAAATCATTTAATTGAGATATTATTATTTATCCTAATACTGACGTGTATCTTGGTAATTATGCAGGCCTAATCAGATACGAAAAGATTGCATAACTAAGGGATAAAGGATTCGGATTCTATAAGGTAGAATCCAATTAGGATTCAAAGTCAAGGGAGCTTTGGAATTCTAATTCATTGAGACTTCTTGGCTGCTGGAAGCTATAAAGCGTGAAGACTATCAGCCATAGAAGCAGACACAAATACAGAGAGCATCGAGCAAAAGCTGAGAAGAATTATTAGCTTATTTGTGTAATCAGTTAGCTACAGTAGAACTAAGTGAGAACCTGTTCCTTAGATTGAATCTTGTAAAAGTTCGAGTCTTAGTTCAATTGTAGTAAGCAAAAATCGAGTTGTAAACTTTCTGGTTCAAGTCGTGGACTTGACACAACTTCACTGATCGTGAGAAAGATCACTAAAGGATTAGAGTTAGTCCTAGGTTAGTAAGAGTGAGTCTTGTAACCAAGTGGGTCTTTTTACATAGTGAAGTTGAAATCCTACTTGAGAAGTAGGTCGTGGTTTTTTGATCTCGTGTCTAGGGGTTTTTCCACGCTAATATCTGGTGTTCAATTACTTACAGTTTTAATTCCGCACATCGTAGAGTAAAGGAACACATTTAAGGAACTGGTCCTTAAAATAGTAAAGTGGTGTAATCGTGGGAAATAACAATTGGTATCAGAGCGGGTTATCCTTGAAAAGGCTAACACCTAGGATTAGATGAGTACATCACGAGAGAACAGTGAGGGACAGTCAATGGTTAGAGCACCTTACTTCAATGGGAAATACTATTCATGGTGGAAAGAGAGGATGCGTGATCACCTTCAAGCAGAAGATTACGAATTGTGGGACATAGTAACTGAAGGTCCCATGATCCCAATGAAGAAGGATGCTGATGGAAAGGATGTTCCCAAAACCAGGAAGGAATGCAATGCTGAAGACATAAAGCAATGGGAAAAGAATGCTAAGGCAAGGAAGTGGCTGGTTGGTGGACTTAGTCCTGACGAATGCACAAGGATCAGAGGGTATGCCACTGCAAAGGAGATTTGGGATGCCCTACAAGTTGCACACGAAGGAACAAGTCAGGTAAAAAGGTCCAGAGGTACACTTCTTTATGCTGAATATGAAAGCTTTAAAATGAAAGAAGAAGAATCAATTTCTGAAATGTATACTAGATTTAATGCCATTGCTTCTGAACTTATCTCTTTGGGAAGGGTTTTAACTGTGGAAGATAGGGTAGAAAAGATTTTAACTAGAGTTCTTCCAGATTCTTGGGAGATCAAAGCTTGTGCTATCATTGAAAGTAAAGATTTAACCACTTTATCCTTAGATGAGCTTATAGGCAATCTAAAGACTTATGAACTGAGGAAAAAGGTTAAAAACATAGGAGCACCAGTTAAAACTTAACCTAACCTAGCCTTGACTGCTGGTGATAAAATCATTGATGATAAGGAACTGGTCCTTATCGCTAAAAGTGTGCAGAAATATTTGAATAAGAAAAGGGAAATTAGTGGACAGGGTAGGTCTACTAATATGAAATAGGCTGGAGAATGCCACAAATGTGGAAGCTCGGAGCACTACATCAGCAAATGTCCAATTATGGAAGGAGAATGGAGGAAGAAATTCATTGATGAAAGGAAGAAGGCTAGGGAACAGGTCCATAAGAGAAGTGGAAATCCCAAAGCACTGGTTGCAGGATGGCAAGACAGTGAAGACGAAATAACTGATGATGATCTGGATGAGGATCTTGCTCTAATGGCACTTGGAGATTCAGAAAATGAAGAGGATCCTGAGGTATTTGTTTCTAAACTTAAAGAAGATGTCAAAAGCATGTCTAGAGAAAAGTTGGTTAAAGTATTCCATACTGTGCTAAATGAATTTAAAACTCTAAGGGATGATAATCACCAACTGCATGATAAAGTTGACTGTTTAGAAACAGAATGCAAAGAGGAAATAATTAAAAATGATTTTCTGGAAAGGAAGATTAGCATGCTTGAGGAACAGGTCCTCACACTTGAAACAACTGCTCAGGAATTAGAAAATGTTAAAATAGTTGTAAAAGGTAAAGGTATTGTTAATTCTCATCAGATCATTGCTGAAGAGAAACTGAAAGACACAGTTGATGAACTGTGTAAGAAAGATGAAAAGATAAGATCTTTATAAGAAGACTTGGTTAAGACAAAAATGGAATTAAGAAAAACTGTAGAATGGAACAAGTCTTCTGAAGCACTAGAATGGTTACAGGAAAATCATAGTAGTAACAGGAAAGGTATTGGATTTATGAAAGCGCAGAGTTCATCCAAATGGAATCCAAAGAGTAAGTACTTATCATTTCCTGAAAACTGGCTATGCACTCACTGTGGGAACACTGGTCACCGGAAAGAAAATTGTCAATCTTTAAAAATGGCTGTCCAGAGGAACAGGTCCTATAAACCTGTTCAAAATCCTGTGAAACAGAAGAATAGGTCCTACAAACCTGTTCAACATTCTGTAAAAGGGAGAGATGTTCACACAAAGAAACCATTACCATTCTGGGCTAGGAGAAATCTGATTCATCCTTTTTCAAAAGGAAAGGAACCCAAACTAGTTTGGGTTCTTAAAATTAACCCCTAGTTTTCTTTTGCAGGCTAGAGTGAAGGAGACAAACCACAAATGGTACATGGACAGTGGTTGCTCAAGACATATGACAGGGCATAAGGAACTGTTACTTTCACTCTCAGCCTTCCAAGGAGGAAATGTTTCCTTCGGTAATGGTAAGAAAGGGGAAATTATTGGAATTGGAAAGGTAGGTAGGTCTGATTCACACTGTATAGATAATGTATTTCTAGTAGATGGGCTGAAGCATTGCTTATTGAGCATATCTCAATTGTGTGACAAAGGTAATAATGTTAATTTCTCATCTACTGGATGCACTGTGACTAATCAAGCTTCTAGAGAGGTTATTTTGCAGGGAAACAGACATGGAAACATCTACAAAGTAGACTTGCTGACATTATCATATGGAAGCTTGAGCTGCTTAAGTGTGGTGAAAAATGATCCCCTCCTATGGCACAAAGAACTAGGACATGCTAGTCTTTCACAATTGAACAAACTTGTGTCAAAGGACTTGGTGATAGGTCTTCCTAACATCAGGTTTAATGAAGAAAAAGTATGTGAAGCATGTGCCAGGGGGAAGCAGGTAAAATCCTCCTTCTAATCGAAGAAACAGGTAAGTACCACTAAACCTTTGGAACTGGTCCATATGCATTTATGTGGCCCTATGAGAACAATGAGTCGTGGAGGTAAGAAGTATGTTATGGTATTGGTGGATGATTACTCTAGATTTACATGGACTATATTTCTTGCATCTAAAGAAGAAGCATTTAATGCATTTTCAATTTTTGCTAAGAAAGCTCAAAGAACTCTAGATAACCATATTGTTGCCATTAGGTCAGATCATGGAACTGAATTTAAAAATCATATGTTTTCCAATTTTTGTAATGAAAATGGCATTAATCATAATTTTTCATCACCTAGAACCCCACAACAAAATGGTGTAGTGGAAAGGAAAAATAGGACTCTAGAAGAAATGGCAAGGACTATGTTGATATCTGGAAATCTTCCACAGAACTTTTGGGCTGAGGCTATTAATACTGCATGCTACATAATAAATAGATGTATGACAAGACCTTTAATAGAAAAGACCCCATATGAATTGCTTAAAGGAAGAAAACCAAACATTTCTCATCTTAGGGCTTTTGGTTGCAAATGCTTCATACACAACAATGGGAAGGATGCCTTAGGAAAATTTGATCCTAGAAGTGATGAGGGAATATTTGTTGGTTATTCTTTAAATAGTAAATCTTATAGGGTGTTTAACAAGAAAACATTGAAAATTGAAGAAAGCATGCATGTTAAATTTGATGAAACTGACAGTCTCACTCAAGAACAGGTACAGGAGGATGAAGAAATTGGAATGCTGAAAGAGTTTGAACTTAATCCACAAATGCAGATTCTGGATCTGAGAAGTGAACTACAAGGAACTGTTCCTCAGGACAGAACTGAGAAGAGTAGCACTGAAACAGGGGGAACAAGTGTTGGTTCCACCTCACAAACTGGAAACACTACTCTATCAGGAACTGTTCCTCAGCAGAGGATTTCTGACAATGGATTGACACCCAAGCCTTTCAAGTATCAAAGGTCACATCCTGTGGATCAAATAATCTCAGATAAGGCTTCCGGAGTTCAAACTAGATCAGCAGTCAAGAATCACAATCTGTGTGCCTTTAGTGCCTTCTTATCTCTTGTTGAACCTAAAAATGTGAAAGAAGCACTAAAGGATGCAGATTGGATTAATGCTATGCAGGAAGAACTGAATCAATTCCAAAGGAGTCAAGTTTGGCATCTGGAACCCAAGCCAAGGAACAGGTCCATAATTGGAACAAAATGGGTTTTCAGAAACAAACTTGATGAGGATGGCATGGTAACAAGAAATAAGGCCAGGCTAGTTATTCAGGAGTATAGTCAAAAGGAGGGCATCGACTATGATGAGACTTTTGCTCCAGTTGCAAGACTGGAAGCAATAAGACTTCTTATAGCCTTTGCTACATACATGGAATTTACTCTACATCAAATGGATGTTAAGAGTGCGTTTCTGAATGGTTACTTGAAAGAAGAAGTGTATGTCAAGCAACCTCCAGGTTTTGAAAGTGAACAGTTCCCTGAACATGTGTACAAGTTGGACAAGGCCTTGTATGGGCTCAAGCAGGCACCAAGAGCATGGTATGAGAGGCTATCAAAATTTCTACTCCAGCATGGATACAAGAGAGGTAAAATTGATAGTACTTTGCTCTTAAAAGAAAAAGGTAAGGATCTCTTAATTGTTCAAATCTATGTAGATGATATAATTTTTGGTGCCACTTGTGAAAATTTAAGTAAGGAATTTGCAAACTTGATGGGGAGTGAATTTGAGATGAGCATGATGGGTGAACTCAATTTCTTTTTGGGTTTAAAAATTAAGCAAACCTCAAATGGAACTCTGATCCATCAACAAAAGTATGTTAAGGAATTACTTAAAAGGTTTGATATGGATAATGCTAAGGAAATTGACACACCTATTGCCACTACCACAAAATTGGATCTTGATGAACATGGAATATCAGTTGATCAAAAATTGTATAGGGGTATGATAGGTTCTCTACTTTATCTAACTGCTAGTAGACCTGATATTGTGTTTAGTGTTGGTTTGTGTGCTAGGTTCCAATCAGATCCTAAAGAATCTCATCTGAAAGCTGTTAAAAGAATTTTGAGGTATCTGAAAGGAACAGGTCCCTTGGGACTTTGGTATCCAAAAGGTGGTAGTTTTAATCTTGTTGGATATACTGATGCTGACTATGCAGGTTTCCTTGTTGATAGAAAAAGTACCTCAGGTATGGCACATTTTCTTGGTGAATGTTTGGTTTCTTGGGGAACTAAGACACAGAATTCAGTGGCACTTTCCACTGCTGAGGCTGAATATGTTGCAGCTGCTTCATGTTGTTCACAGTTGTTATAGATCAAACAACAATTACAGGATTTTGGTGTTGATGTAGGAACTGTTCCTATATATTGTGATAACACTAGTGCTATTAATATGACAAAGAATCCAGTGCATCACAAAAGGACTAAACACATTGATATAAGACATCATATCCTAAGAGACAATTATGAAAAAGGTTTGATCACCATAGCATTTTGTCCTACTGAAAGCAAATAGCTGACATTTTTACTAAAGCTCTAGGTAGGGATGAGAGAAATAGATTGGAGTTAGGGATGATTAAATTCACATAAAATCATAAATGCTTTACTTCATAATTGGCTAGAAAATTGCTCTTAAAATGAATTTTATTCAAGTCATTATGAATTATTCAGTCCAGTTTCAATACTTAAAAGGTATACTCTTATGCCATACTTCTTATTTAGAGTTACTAAAATTGAATGATGTTACCCTTATGCTCTTAGAATTTCAGATGATCAAAAATTGCAAATTGGAAGGACACTGAATTGTGGTGTTAAAAACAGGTATGTACTCGTAATTATTCAGTTAATTTAGAAGTATAAAGGCTATAGGTAACTTGTGTTTAGGATAAAATCCCACTAAGTTTCCTACCCATATCCATATTGCAAAAGAGTCCCATCGGAGGAACAGTTCCTATTCTGAAAAGGTAATCTATAGCCTAACGGCTCTTTTTCTCCGGGAGACTCCCAAGAGTCCATAACCGTTGCATGTTGTGCTGAGGTAAGTTGATAGATTTCTACTCTAACTCCACTACCTAATTCACTCTATAAATACACTTCTTCTCCCCCATTAATCTTTTACCTTGTTCATCAATTAAAACTTTCAAAATTTCAGAAAGAGTAGTAAATTACTTGTTAATTCGAATTGCAAAGATGTCTCTTGCTTCTGATAATTCTTCAACTGCACCTATTGATGATCAACCACAAAATCTTAATCCTCCCTCACCCATGGAAACCACTGACCTAAACCCTGAAGTTCCTGAACCAATTCCAGAAGTACCTGAACCTGAAATTCAGGGGGAAGGACCAGTTCCCACGGCTGAATCAATTGCTGAGCAGGTTGAGGATTTATCACGTGCTATGGTGTTGTATCAGTATCAGGTAAACTTCACCTACCCTTTGAATGTTGTAATAGACGAGGAAGAACAGGGAGAGGGGTCTGAGGCTGCTCTTGAGGGGGAACCTTTTAAGAGGTTAGAAGCACCCATGCATGGGTCATCGGGGTCTCCAGAGGCTGCTTTTAGAGCACCCATGGAGAATGTGATAGATGTTGAGGAGGCTATAAGTGATAGTGACAGGCCCCTAGTGGATTTGATAAATATTAGGAGTGTGAGAAGAAAATTGGATAGAAAGGGACCCATGGATGACCATGTGACTGCTGAAATTGCTACTAAGTTGAAGAAAATAGGTGATAGTTATAAGCCCGGAAATAAGAAGAAAGTTGAAAGTTCCTCTAAGGCAAAAGAACATGTTCCTTCTGCCTCAACCCCTGCTTCTGGGGGTAGGAGGACAAGAAGTGCTGCCAAAGCTGCTGATGAACAACTAGCTGCTGCCTTGGAAAGGAGCAGAAAAGGGAAAGGAAAACAGGTAGTTGAGGAGAAAGAAGTTGATGATATTGATGATATTGATCTTGCTGATTTTTCTGAGGATGATGAGATGGTAGAGGCTGAGGAGGTGGTGCCTCAGTCAAAGAAAAGAAAAGTTCCTGAGAGAAGAGTAACAAGAAGTTCAGTTAAAGCTGCTGAGAAAGTTGCTAAGAGGACCAGGTCCACCAAGAGAGTGGTTGTTTCTGAAGACTCTGCTAGTGACAGTGATGAGTCTGCTGCTGAAGATGAGAGTGATAGTGATGCTGAAGGTGGTGAGTCTGTGCACTGATGACATGTTGACCAGGAAGGTTTTGTAAGGAAGAGTATTGGCCGATGTGCAAGAAGAAGGGATGTTATGGTTGCTGCAAAAACTGCATGCTCAAGGTTGGAGGGACATGGTCCTTAAGATCTCTGGTAGGTGTGCAAAGGGGATGGTGCAGGATTTCAATAAGAATTGTTCCATCCGAGGTGATCAAATTACTACCTCTGTTAATGACAATGTCATCATATTTGACACAAGGGAACTTGGTGAGCTGCTGGGGATTCCTGCTACTGGGTATGCTAGTTATGTGAAGAAAGTCTGGCCTGACTTGACAGACTTGCCAACTGATCTGGAGATCACTAGGAAGTTTGCTGAGAATAATGGTGAAGAGAAACCCAGGGCTGTGCAGAAGAGTGAGATGCACCCACATAACCAAGTGTTATTTGAGTTTGTGAACAAGATAGTGATGCCAAGGCAGGAGAAAGGAGGAGTTGCCAGTTTCATGGACCTGGTCCTTATGGAACTGTTGGACACTGAAAAGCAGATCAATTGGCCCAGCTTTATGATCCACCTGATAAAAAGGGTGATTGTTGGGAAGAGAAAGCACTAGATGCCGTTTGGTTTTATTCTGACTGATATCTTTGCCAAGTTGAAGATTCCCTTGGAAGGGGTTGTGAAGGCTACAAAGAAAGAAAAGTTTGGTTGTGCCACTTTGATAAGCTGTGACCTGCCAGTTCAGGTTGATCCTCCACAGGCTGGTGTTGGGAGGCAGCCTCTGAACAACAAAGTGAGGGCACTTAGGCAACAGGTTGCTATGCAGGCTGCTGAGATAGCTAGGTTGGAAGAGGAGAGGAATTACTGGAAGGCAGAGGCCACAAAAGCAAAGGAGACCAATGAGGGAATGCTCAAGCAGATGTTTGATCTGCTTAACAAGTCTCAGGGACCTGGTCCTTCCACATCCTGACCACCTTAGCCTTAGCCTTAGCCTTTAGCCATCTTTTGTCTAGTGGGATCTAGCCTAGCCTAGTGCCTTAGCCTTTTCTTCTTCTTTAGTAGTTGGATAATTCTGTAGTACTTGCTTGTATCCCCTGATTTTAATATTTGGTTAAATGAATTGTCTTTGATGGCTAATATCATTGTCTTGCAGTTGCTTTGATTTGATTTATGTTTGCATTTTGAGTTGCCTCAATGGCTATGAGCTGATTAATTCTAACACTTGAGTTATATTTTTATATGCAACCTTTTCAATGATGCCAAAAGGGGGAAGAGTAAGTCTGATTTTGCGTGATTTTATACCTAATAAAAATCTTTTCCTTAATGATGAATTAATTCTCCACTGATTGATTGTCTTTTTGAGCTTAAATTGTACTTCAGGACATTAAGGAGATGAAGCTATGAGTATGAATTTGTCATCATCAAAAAGGGGGAAATTGTTAGCTTGGATAAGCTTGGAGTTTTGACTGATGACTGAGGAACGGATTCAAAGGACCTGTTCCTTTGAATCACTGAAGCAGAATAGATAATTCATGCAAAATCATTTAATTGAGATATTATTATTTATCCTAATACTGACGTGTATCTTGGTAATTATGCAGGCCTAATCAGATACGAAAAGATTGCATAACTAAGGGATAAAGGATTCGGATTCTATAAGGTAGAATCCAATTAGGATTCAAAGTCAAGGGAGCTTTGGAATTCTAATTCATTGAGACTTCTTGGCTGCTGGAAGCTATAAAGCGTGAAGACTATCAGCCATAGAAGCAGACACAAATACAGAGAGCATCGAGCAAAAGCTGAGAAGAATTATTCGCTTATTTGTGTAATCAGTTAGCTACAGTAGAACTAAGTGAGAACCTGTTCCTTAGATTGAATCTTGTAAAAGTTCGAGTCTTAGTTCAATTGTAGTAAGCAAAAATCGAGTTGTAAACTTTCTGGTTCAAGTCGTGGACTTGACACAACTTCACTGATCGTGAGAAAGATCACTAAAGGATTAGAGTTAGTCCTAGGTTAGTAAGAGTGAGTCTTGTAACCAAGTGGGTCTTTTTACATAGTGAAGTTGAAATCCTACTTGAGAAGTAGGTCGTGGTTTTTTGATCCCGTGTCTAGGGGTTTTTCCACGCTAATATCTGGTGTTCAATTACTTACAGTTTTAATTCCGCACATTGTAGAGTAAAGGAACACATTTTAAGGAACTGGTCCTTAAAATAGTAAAGTGGTGTAATCGTGGGAAATAACACTTTTCTTCCTTCTTCTCCTCCATGAAAGCGTCAAATACAACTTTCTTGCGAATGTCTAGTGCCTCGTACAGTGTCACTGGCAATCTCACTTGGAGCCTGGCTTGAGTTATCTCTCTAAATTTCCAAATAAATAAATAAATAAAATAATTTGAAAAAATCTCTAAATTTAATAGAAGAATGTCACACTGATGTTCAACACACCTAATTGGATGTTTAACTAACCTTTCCATTCTGGCTGCAATCATTTTCTTCTTTCCTCGGTTCTTCTTTTCCTGGAGCTTCCTGGACAACAATATATGCCTCTTTGGTCGCTGCTGCTGCTTCTCTTTATTTGACGACGGCGCTACAAAATTAGCAAGGGACAGCTGGATCACATCAAGCTTCTGATCCACTCCATGTCGCCATTGAAGGCAGTCATGGCACTTGCAGCTAAAGACACTAGGCTGCACATTCTCAGGTTCTCTCGTCCTAGAGCTTTCTCCAACTTCAAACAAACCCCTACCACTAAAAGATCACCAGTAAAACGACCAGCCCTACCACCAATGTCATCACCAACTTGTGTTCCACATCTACCAACTCCTCCACTACCAAATTCTTCACCAACTTGTCCTTCTCTGGGACCATCAATTACCTCTCTTGGAGGGGCCTTAGGGCAATTCCTAAAAACTATCACTCGATCCGCACCAACTATCGAGCTAGCCCCCTCCAACATCACAACAAGCTCATCAATTGCCTCATCGCCCCAATCAATAAACGGCTCAATATTCTGAAAGATATCATCTTCCAGCTCTACATCGATAGAGTCAATGAAAGGGGGCACCACCTACATACCTTAAATATTTGTTAAGAATATAATGTTGAAGAGAAATAAACCTTCACATCACAAAGAGTGGTCAGAACATCCTTATTAGTGTTCGACATGTAACATCAGTAAAAAATGGAACATCATATCTAACGTGATCGAACATCTTAAAAAATGTTCTTAACATTAATAGCAATGATTTTCACGATATTGCAGATGTTCCAACATTTAGAAAATTGTTGGTCAAGTACTTACCGGCTTGACAACATTCTCAAACAGCCTTCGGGAGTCTCTTTCATTCTTTTCAATGATCCAGCTGTGCGTCCTTGGCATGGTTCTCTCCTTGGGAAAATCCCTGGGACGAAGCACATGTATTGCTTCAAATATCCAACCTACAAATGCCCAAGGAAACCCATAGAGATTGTAATTTGGCCCGTCCTTAGCCTTGCTAGCTGTACGATAAACCATGTGCTTCGTCAGGTACTCAATGGTTAGCTTAAAGCTTTTCCGCCCCCAAGGATACTTTAAAAATTCATTTGGAAGATATGCAAGGCAGACCACTAATTCCACAATATCAGTTTTTTTGTCCTTGGTACACAATATTGAGTGAACAAACCAAGCCATGGCAAGCTCAAACTTGTACAGTTCAGGAACTTCCTCATTTTCTATCAAACACAGCAACCGGGACAAATAACTGCCCTTGCTTTCCCATCCTCCAATGCTATTGAAGTATACTCCCACATCTCCATGCCCCTCTCTTTCATCATAGCCTCCCATTGGACACTTGGATAGGCTTGGCATCTCTGTTTTGTCATCAAAACAAACTCTTGGAGGCCAAAACGAATAGGTACTCCATTGAAATTGAACCAAGCTTCTTTTTCTTTATTGCACAAAACTCTTCTTAATAGAATATTGTGCACCAACCTGGTTGGAAATGATACGTCCTCCGGTAAGTCCATGAAATGGCCAAAGTGTTATTTTTGAATTTGTCATACAAACCACTAGTACGCAACACAATCCTGAAATCATGCATTCATCCAATAAGCGATGAACGAACAGTTATCTAGGACTAAAATTCCCATGATCATTCAAGTAAGTCTTCAGCACCATTTGTGGAATGACACTGGTAACGTACTCAGGCTATACAATATTTTGAAATTTGTTAGTTTAAGGAATCACCACGGTAGGTAGAACATAATATTAGATGCATAAAACATCCCTTAAGATGATTCCAAGGAACTACAAAAAAAAAAAAACTTTGAACATTTTTAAAGATGTTCTGATCATGTAAGCGAATGTTCTCATATCACATAACAAAATATTGAACATCATAATGTACAGTGAAGAACAACTTTATGTATGTTCTAGATAACAACTTTACCTCTCTTGGTGGCTCTGCAGAATCAGCTCTCACGATGTCTACGAACTTGCTCCGACCTTCTCCTTCGCTTCTCTCAAATCCAAGTACAACCTCTTCTTCTTCCCTACCATTCCTACCTCCTTCACCAGCTTGAACATCTACAACCTCTATAAATTCTTCTACACCACCTACAGGTTCTCCACCATCACACTCCCTATTATTACTACTTCTTGAACATTTGCAACTCCCGCAAATTCTCCAGCAAGATTATTTACAAGTCTTCCCACCTCCTCTTCTTCTTCCATATTTAAAAGGATCTATTTTTTATTTCCCTCTTCATCCCACTCATCATCACGAAAGAGCGCTTCTATTTCCTTTGATAAATTACCATCATCCGGCCCCCTGACAACTTCTTGTGGCCCTACATTTACACCATAGTCTAACACCTCCTCTTCGTCCTCCAATATAATTTTCCTCTTCCTGGGAAGTTGTTTACTAGGAGGAGTAGTCTCCTTCCTCTTAATTGGAGAACATGAAATCATTCCACGCGTAGAAACCATTGTAGCTGCAAATCACAAGTATATTCATCAATTAAAGATGTTCAAACATGTAATATGGATGTGTGAAACATAATATACATATGTTTAATCAAACCCTAATTTTTTAAATGGAAATTTAATTCAAGTAAAGTCCTCATCAAACATTATCATCCTCTCACACATTCGGAGCACTGTCTCAAATGTTCTAGAACTTTAAACATGCAACACAAACATAAACATGCAAAATCTTGACTATTTGTTATTTTTTCAACTTTTAGCATATTTATTTTATAAAACCCTAATTTATTTAAAAAACAATTATCTAAAATGCATTAGCAACTTCAAACATCCTATCAAACGTTTAGAACATTGTCTCACGATGTTTTACAGTGCGAAAGAGTATGGTCTTAACATGGTAATATAACATAAACATGCAAAGCTTCACTATTTGTATAAGAACATAACACTATTTGACGAAAAAATAACAAAAATAAAGATTTTCACGAGAACTTTATTCCAGTACCAGTAAAAAGGCGTTAAAACCATAGCTTTTTCAAAATAGCAAAATAGCAAAAAATAAACTCCGATTCACTTGTAAAACATCAATATTGTTCAAAATTTACTTTAAATGTTACCGGAGAAATGTAGATGGTCGACGACGATGATGTTCAGAAGGTTGCGTAGAAGACTTGAGAAGTGTGTAAGAGAAGATTTAGGGATTCGATGTTTGAAATGATTATTGAGGTCTGTTCAATGAAGGCCCCGAAGTTTTTTATGAAGGCCCCAAAGTTTTATTGTTTCTAATCTGGTCCCTGTTTTAAAGTTAAACGCGTGTGTTTTGTTACTCCACGCGCGTCCCTTTTTGTTAAATAAAGACTGGAGAGGGTCTTTTGGCCCAATCTTCTCGAGTTAGTGCCAAGTTGCTATTTTATAAAGAGACTTTGCGAGTGGCTATTTTGAATACAAGAATAGCAGCAAAGAATAGTAGCAATCTCACAGCCGAATTTTTTTGGGTCTTTGAAACAACAATGAAGAAGAAAGCGAGCTCGAAGATGAATGCCGCCACAATCTATCTCGAACTTGTATAGGTAATTACTAGTATCTAAAAAAATTACACTTCCTGAGATCTGTTTAACATTGATTTTTTACTGGTAGGAGATCAAAAATTTTAAATCTTTCCACCTTTCCTCCTTAATATTTTTTTCTGTGTATCTTCTTCTACATAAAATGATATTCTGTTAGAAATAAATAACGGTAACAGGAACATGAATTGTGTACCTGTTAACACCACAGCAGAAGTATTTACCACCTTGCAATTGCCCAAGTCTACTTTGAATCACTAGGAAACAAAGTTTAATTGTCACCAACTAAATGCCTTCTTTTTGTTTTGTGTCTTTTTGGTGGAATAATAAGAAGAGTGAAAAAGTTACTACTTGTTCTTTTTGTTTCTTCTTCTTATATATAATGTAAAGGAGTTGGAAGAAATAAATGTAACTTGCCCACTATCTTCCCCACTCCCACACTTTTGCATATTCTTTTAGTGGAGGAAGTATAGGAGATGTGGTGGAATGTGGTAACTTCCTTTAACCACATATTCTTATTTCTCCTAACCGGGTCGGATCAGCCGAATTGGAGCGACCCATGACCCGTGATCCATATTCTTACATCTCCCACTTTGCTCATAGTGGGCTAGATCCACAACACAAAACAAAATCATACATGCAAATAGTTCGTGCGACCTGCGAGCATTAATAAGAGCTAAACCTGTTAAGGTTGTACATTAGCTCCATAAAGAAATCCAATCACATGCGGAAAAGGATTCACTACTAACATGAGGATCTTATTACTCGCAATCCCTCAGACATCATTTGCTACTCTAGTAGCTACTTATCTGATCCCTCAACCTCGATTGAGGCGAACTCGAGTTCCTATTTAACTTAGAATCACAATTACACTTGAAACTCTCATGGCAAGTGTAATGGTCGACCTGTGAATATAAGTTAAGTTATAAATTATTCTAATTGTCTTCCCTTTCTACTCGAATCTATTCATCCCAAATCAGCTACTTTCCTAGACATGCACCGCATTGCCGAATCACTCGTGGCTATTAGTAACATGCTAAAGTAGCAACACAGATTTGTACGTCAAGAGACAGTAAAAGGTCAAAGGGTAATCTAATGAAAAATCAAATTGATTTTTCTTAGGGTCTCACACAATGAAGAAGCAGGGATCCATTCTTCCATTACCCTATTGGTCGATCAGCACACGTGCTACAGTGTTCTTGCCTAATTTGGCGCGTGTGTCTCATTTCTAAATATATATATAAACACCGTACAGATCTTGGTCTAGACTCTTCTAAAATGTCTAACCCGAGTTTTTTTTCTTCAAATAATCCTCAAATCCAATCTTCTGAAAAACTCATATCTGGCTTTCGAAACAAGTCATATAGGATGTTTGAATCCATAAGTCCAAGCTCTAATCAAGACAGACCATTTAAACTTTTTACATGACCTTGTTCAAATCTAGATTCAATTGGTCTCATCTCTGCACGTTCCTCGACGTCAAAGGCGATCGCTCATGTGAGAGAGCCGATCTCGCGACTTGTTCGACACACTTATCACAAATAAATGCTATCACATACACATGAGATTTAATATATATATATATATATATATATATATAGATGACTATAACATTCAAATCCTTTTACAATATATAAAACTAGTCATATCCTACGCAAACATAGAGCCTTAACATGTTTCTCAAACTGGTCTCTAGATATTGCCTTTGTAAAAGGATCAGCTACCATTTTCTGCGTAGGCATGTATTGTATTAGAACTTCACCACTTGCAACTATGTTTCTCAGGTACTTATACTTGATGTCAATGTGTTCGGTCTTTTCATGATGCTTAGGATCTTTTATAAAATCAATAGCCGCCTGACTATCACAATATAAAATTATCCATCCTTGAGGATTCTTTGCAATATCTAGATGCTCAAAGAATCTCTTCAACCAAACAGCCTCTTGTAGTGAATATGTATAAGCTACAAACTCAGCTTCCATAGTCGAAAGAGCAATACAAGTTTGTTTCTTACTTTTCCATGAAATGGCTCCACCCTTAAGTAAGAAAGCATATCCAGATGTTGACTTTCTTTCATCCAAGTCACCAGCCCAATCGGCATCTGTATAACCTCTCAACATCAAATCAGATCCACCATAGCATAGTGAATAGTCTGCAGTCCCTTTCAGCTATCAAAAAATCCTCTTCACCGCTTTCCAATGGTCTCTCCCAGGATTGGATTGATACCTGCTAACTAGACCTACGGCATAACAAATATCAGGGCGAGTACACAACATAGCGTACATTAAGCTCCCGATAGCACTTGAGTATGGAACTCGAGACATTTCTTCCTTTTCTCTCTGAGTCTGTGGACACATTTCAAGGCATAAAGCTTCACCTTTCGCTACAGGAGTATCCATGGGTTTGCACTCACTCATCCTAAAGCGTTCCAAAATTTTCTTTATATAAGTTTCTTGAGATAGACTCAATAACTTTTTGGAACGGTTTCTTTGGATCTTAACACCAAGGATGTAGTCTGCTTCACCCATATTTTTCATGTCAAACGACCTTGAAAGCCATGACTTGATAATCTTTAGATACTCTAAATTATTTCCAGCAATCAATATATCATCCACGTAAAGGGAAAAAATTACAAACATATCATTGGACCTTTTAATGTAAATGCAATGGTCTTCATCAAACATAGTAAAATTGTATGAGATCATTTCTTTATGAAATCTCAAGTAGCATTGCCTTGAAGACTGCTTTAGACCATAAATAGATCTTTTCAATTTACAGACCTTATTTTCTTGGCCCTTAACGATAAAATCTACAGGCTGTTCCATGTAGATCTCCTCGTTCATTTCTCCATTGAGAAAAGCTGTCTTTACGTCCATTTGATGTAATTCTAGATCCAAACGCGCAACAATAGCTAGAAGTAAGCGAATTGAGGTAAACTTCACAACTAGTGAAAAAGTATCCTCATAATCAATTCCCACTTGCTGAGTGAAGCTTTTTGCTACCAGCCGTGCTTTATACCTTTGTATTGATCCATCCGCTTTACATTTAATTTTAAGAACCCATTTATTCTTAATTGCTTTATGCTCATGCGGAAGATCAACTAAGTCCCAGACTTTGTTGGTTCTCCTGGACTCTAACTCCTCTTTCATTGCTTTCATCCACTCATCCTTTCAGGGCTTGATAAAGCCTCGGCAATGGAGTTTGGCTCATTCACTTCCGATACCGATACCAGGAAAACGTAATCCTCTATATCATAAGTACGTCTAGGTATACCTTTCCTGGTACTCTTTTAATTGAAAATCAGATTCACAAGAAGGATCTTGTATTGAAAAGCTCCCACTCGGATCAGCACCATATTCTTGATTAATTAGATCATCAAATGTGTCAGAAGACACTTGCTGACCATCTGAGTTCAACATTTCATAAAGAGGCTCTCTATCATTTACTTCACCCTTCTTAGGAAAATCATTTTCTAAAAATATGACATCTCGTGATTCAATTTCAGTAACACTTCCATCTTCCATTTCACCAATAAACACATACCCTTTGGAGTGTTTTGAGTATCTTATAAAGATACATTTCTTGCCTTTAGGACCCAGTTTACTAAACTTGTTAAAAGAATCTTTTATGAATGCAGCACAACCCCAAGGTCGTAAATAATCCAAGTTTGGTTTCTGGCCGGTCCATAGCTCATAAGGAGTGGAAGGAACTGACTTAGAAGGCACTCTATTTAATATATAGGCCGTTGTTAATAATGCATCTCCCCAAAAAGAGATAGGTAAATTAGCTTGCGCCATCATTGACCTTGTCATGTCCAATAGAGTTCTATTCCTCCTTTCTGCTACACCATTTTGCTGAGGTGTATAAGGAATAGTTAATTGTCTGGTGATTCCTTTTTCATTATAGAAGTCGATAAATTATCTTGATAGATCACGCCCTCTATCAGTTCTTAGAGTTTTAATACTCCTATCTAATTGATTCTCAACTTCATTCAAGTATCGTTTGAAACACTCAAGTGCTTCAGATTTGTGAGAAATCAAATAAACATAACCAAAACGCGTGAAATCATCAATAAACGTAATGAAATACAAGGCACCAGATCTTGCCTTCACGTTCATTGGACCACAGATATCTTAATGGACTAATTACAATAGGAAGTCAGCTCTCTTAGCCTTCCCAAAAGGTTTACGTGTAATCTTTCCGGCAAGACATTGTTCACAAGTTGGCATTTCAACTTTTGAGAAAGAACTCAAGTGTCCTTCCTTAGCCAATCTATTCATTCGATCTTGCCCAATGTGACCTAATCTAGCATGCCATGTAATAATGTCAACATCGCTATTACTAGAAGAACATGTCATAACACAACGGTCCACATAATAGTCATAAGTAGAAGGATTACAACTTAACACAAAGAAACCATCGTAAAGATGTCCAGAACCATAAAGAAACATTGTCTTGAGTAATTCTCACAAGATTGCGACTAAAGTTCAAACAGAAACCTAAATTAAGAAGGACAGACACAGATATTAAGTTCCGTCGAATTTCTGGAGCATATAGGACGTCATGCAACATCAAAGTACGGCCACCACGCAAGTCAATCCTGCAAGTGCCAAGACCTTTGACTTCAACCTTCGCATTGTTTCCTACATATATCCACCTTGATCCAGATGGAACTCGACGGTACTCCACAAACGCTTCTCGATCACGGGTCACATGGTCGGTGGCCCCTGAGTCTACAATCCACACAGGATAAGATTCAGTTAATAAAACTGTGCTATAAACAAATGTAGCACTTAGAGATGCATTTTGAATTGCTACCTTTTTCGGCTTAGTGCATTCACGAGCAAAACGTCCCGGCACTTGACAGTTGTAGAATTTCATCTTGCTCTTGTCTTTCTTCTTAAAGAACCGTTTTCCCTTCTTAGGGTTTGGTTTGTTTCGTTTTTGTGAGGGTCCTTCACCAGTCCCCTTGCCCTTTCCGCCTTTCCAGTTATTTTTGCGCTTGAATCCTGAAGCCTTTTTACCACTTGATTCTGCCACATAGGCAGTGGGTATAGCTTTTGCAGCACCAAGCCGCTCATCTTCAAGCTCAACATGGCGAGCAACATCACCAAAAGTTTTGATGATGTCATTGTGGGTCAAGTTTACTTTCAGATGTTCCCAATTGTTAGGGAGAGATCGGATCACTGCCTGAACCTGTTGCTCATCAGAGAGAATATGACCAGCACTTTTGAGTTGAGCTATCATATTTGACATCACCCCTTAGGTGTTGTTTGATACTGTGATCATGACGCTTCTTGTAAGTGTCAAATTTGATAGTCAGCTGTCTAAGGCGGGTCTTGGATCAAAAGATGGTAGTAGCCTTTCAAAGTTTTACAACTTCAAGATTTGATCAAAAACATTCCATGACTATTGGGAAAGACAAATGGAACAGCAGAATAAAAATATTTTGTTCCATTATCTAGTTCATATATACCAATTCAAAGGTCTTTATGTGGCCTCTTTTAAGAAAAAAAAATCTTTGTGAACACGTTCATTCTTCGTCCAATTAACTTGGGATCTTTCGAACGCATCAACCATAATTAAAGCATGAAGTAAAGATAAACATAAAATCAGTACTTACAACCTTCATTCATTTTTTTTTTCTTTTCTTGGCACACAACTATTCAATCAAGATGCAACAAAACTTCCAATAATGAACCATAAATGAGGAATGTTTCCCACACAGTACAATACGTTTACGACACTGTTAACACCACTATTTTCATCAACCACTATGAAACTTTTGTGTATTTAATTCCTTTCTTGTTTTGTACACATACAAAAAAAAACATCGGCATTAAGTTGGAACAATTAATCCAGGCTCTGATACCAATTGTTAGAAATAAATAACGGTAATAGGAACATGAATTGTGTACCTGTTAACACCACAGCGGAAGATTGTATTTACCACCTTGCAATTGCCCAAGTCTACTTTGAATCACTAGGAAACAAAGTTTAATTGTCACCAACTAAATGCCTTCTTTTTGTTTTGTGTCTTTTTGGTGGAATAATAAGAAGAGTGAAAAAGTTACTACTTGTTCTTTTTGTTTCTTCTTCTTATATATAATGTAAAGGAGTTGGAAGAAACAAATGTAACTTGCCCACTATCTTCCCCACTCCCCCACTTTTGCATATTCCTTTAGTGGAGGAAGTATAGGAGATGTGGTGGAATGTGGTAGCTTCCTTTAACCATATATTCTTATTTCTCCTAACCGGGTCAGATCAGCCCAATTGGAGCGACCCATGACCCGTGATCCATATTCTTACATATTCTTATAGCAAAATAGATATAAACTATTCGAGCTGCTATTTTGCTTCCGCTAGCAATTAAACACATTATTCATGATCCTAGTGATTCATTTGAAAAAGTGTATTGGCTCCTACCATTCAAAAAAAACCATGAAAAATAGAAAAACTTTAACATTTGAAATAGAAGATCACTTTTATCTTTTCCACAAGGTTTGAATAACATTAGTTCTTGAAGGGGAAATGATCTTGTACTGTTTTCTAAATAATCTGCAACGTCATAAGCTAATTTCTTTAAAATATTATTGTCATTTTCTTGCTCAGGTCTCCTCATTCACATGGGCGGAGCAAAGTGTTGGCAGGGTTCAATTGATCCCTTCGTTGAAAAATTGCACTGTATAAACTAGGTAAAAATAAGTGATTTTGATCATAAACGTACAATTGAATCTCCTTGACATAAGAAAATATTCTAGTCTTGTGGTAAAAGGGTTCAAGAACTTCTTTATGTCACAAGTTCAAATCTCAAGTATGACATTTTAATATTTTTTGAACCCCTTCCGATCATTTCTGGCTCCGCCCTGCTCATGCAGTGATTAACATTATTATTATAAGTATTATTTGAGAATAGTTTGTGAAAAGGTTAATTAGTATGGAGCTTGCTGTATTCCTATAATTTATAGAGAGAGTTACAAGTATATTCAAAGGATAAATATATCAACTACCTAGGATAAGTACAACTCTATCCTATCATCATATCATCATCATCTATACTAATATAAAAGAATGAATCCTCAAAGTTAAAATGTGAAAGACCATATTTCCCTTTAGATAGATTTTTTAATTATTTTCAATATATCTAAACTAAATTTCTAGAAAATAATTTGACTTGCAGTAAATAATAAAGTAAAATTGTATAAGACAAAAATGAAGATAAGGAGAATGCAACTACAGCCTTCTGAATGCCTTGGAGTCATAAGCTCTTTTTATATTCCTACTATATCTTTTGCAACTTGCGACTTTTGAATGTTCTTATTCAATATATTGGAATTTTTTCAACTTCCAATAATTATTACTACTACAAACTTTGAACTAATATTAATTCTATGGTACAATGTATGTAAAGATTTTCACATCCTTTATTTATTGGTTAAATCGTCATTCCAAAAATAAAAAGTGGACCACTAAATCAGTAAAGCAATTATTTTATGTCAAGCCATTATTTATTAATAATCATTGCTCTTCATTTGTTCAGCATATGCAACACACTTGATCAAATTAGAAGTACCAAATCAGGAATATGATCTTCTTTTCACTTACTGCTATGAGTATTTTGCTAAATCAATATCTAATAAGTAATCTAACTATACTAAAAGAGCCACTCAAAAGCAAAATGTAAAAGACCATTTTGCTCCAAGTAGAAAATTAGATTTTACATGTACATAATGTAAATACATATTCTAATAAATATTATTAGATAAGAAAAATCCATAATCAATAATAGAGGTATATCAATTATAATAATGCAGTTATTACGAGGCTAACTAAGAGTCCCAATATAATATCCTATAATCCAACACTTTTGACCTTTATTTGAACACAACTTCCAATACTTTAAATAAATAATATATAAAAAAAATTCTTCCATGCATTTACAAGTACGGGGTACATAGAAAGACAAATCCTTCGACTTCCGTGTAGCAACATACTACAGCTTTTTTCATTCAATTTAATTGCCTTCGCCATGCTTATTGAAATTTATTCCAACCTTTGGAATGTCCTACTATTCAATTTGCAAACGTTATTACACATTCATGCATGTCTGCCTTCTCCTCTATTTATTTGTTAAATACTGTGGACAATTTTGAGGAATATAATTTTGGACAATGTACAAACTAATCCAATAATTCTTCTGGTTCCATCTCCAACAAAAGAATTATCGGTCTACACCAGTCACATTAAAGCAGGTAAAACTATACTCCATATACATTTTTTAAATCTCCTATTACTTTTCATCTAAGCTTTGTTAACATGTACACTATAACTTTTCTTGTGTTCTTGTCAATCACTTGAATATATATGATAGTTGGATAGCTTTCATATTATAATGGATTGATTGTCGTATCAAGACAATACCTTTACATAGCAAAAAAAAAAAAATGCGACTTAATATTTGGCCTAAGTAGTTAATAGACTATTCAAAAATTTCCCTTAAGCATTAGGCAATTTAATCTCAATGTTGATTGTTTTCTTATGATAATTATCCTCTAAAATGGTTACAAGGCACTTGCGAGAAAATAGTTAAATATAGGTGGGAGATACAAGTATTTTCTATTCAACTTGAGGAATTAATTTTCTGAGGAATCTTCACTAATTTATCTTTTTCAGTGCCAATTTCGAAGAAAATTTTCGTAATGATCGTAAATTCAGTATAGCTATTATCACACAATTAAGCTTCTTTGTTGGCCCTCTGATCTTCTCATATGTTGAGTTACTGAACCTCCACTTTAGTTAATTAGATATCGAAGAGCATATCTCTCCACCATTATTTTGATAATTGTATTAATTCCTACTTTGTATTCCTCTTTTATAAGTGTCATTTTAATTTCTCTTCACATCTTATAAATGTCTATGTGATGAATTTGTGTTGCCTTTATCTAAGTCTCATTCAGTTTAATGGATAAAGAAAGGAGAGTTCCTTGTTGTGACAATGCCAATTTGAAGAAAGAGCCATCATCGACCAAGAAAGGTTTCTAGCCCTTTATGCAATTCAATCGTACCCATCGATGAGATTCGAATTTTAAAACTTATCAATTTATGAATACATTTGTTTTACTTATAGGTACATATGAAGAAGCTGTAGATTTTGGACAGGACAAATTCATTGAAATAGAAAAGATAAGGCTTGAATATTTCAGAAAAAAACAATCAACCTTGAGAAGAGAATTATTTCAAGGCACAATTGACGTAGTTCTGACTGAAGAAATTAGAGATGATAAAATTGATAGAAGAGTTCTGCTTCCACCATCATCTATTGGAGCATTCAAGTTTCAAAAAAGAGATGTATCAAATTTTAATTGACAACGTGATGGCTACAAAATTGAAGATATAGTATATTGGAGAGTATGTCCTTAGACTTTTACTCAAGACATCTTAAGTTTCTGCATGAATAATAGCTTTTGGTATTTAGAATTGTAATTTATAACTCGATCAAGTATGTTTCGAATATGTATGTCTTACTATTTATATTTGTTCATAAGAAAATAACACTTATTAGTCGATTTCCAAGATTTTTTTCCATACATGATCTATTCTTTTGAAGAACAATAAGAATAGTATTTAAATTTCCTCCACCCATGAATTTGATCTTCTACTTATTTGTTCTTCCCAATTCCTTCTCTTCCTCTTTTATATTAGCGTAATTATGAGTATTGAATTTCATAGTGAAGGCTCTCTTTGTAAAATTCTATCGTCCATTCGCTTTGTTTATTATTGAAGACATATCATAATTTGAGCATGCATTTTTCAAAAGTCAAATGCATGAATTTATTGAAAGAAATAAAAAAAAAAAAAAATTTTTGCGTAGGAAACATACATCTACATTTATCGGTCTCATCAATCTTTTCTTTTTGTTCATATTGTATGTAATTATATTTCTATGTTTACTTATTGAAAGTGGTTACACGCGCGTTGCCAAAACTAGTACTTTAGTATTCTTCTATGTAAAATTAAGTTCTTGTAGAACTTTGAGAAATCTGTGAAACATGCCCAGTCTAAATTATTAAACTTTTTGTGGTCCACTCTATTTTTTTAATTCTATTTTCTCATTCAGTTTTTTAACCTTACTAAATAACTTATTACTGTCTCTTTCTCTTTCTATTTTTCTTTTTTTTCTTTTTATTTTCTATTGTGTGGCTTGATAGAGTGAACACAACCTAGATATGATTTTGCTAGCAAAATTGTTTGGGTGCAACATGCGCGAAGAAAAGCTTCATTTTATGGCTGAAGAGACCCTCGACAGCCTTTTATAGAAGCCATGGATGGGCTCTGATGTCTTGATCAACTAATTAATTATAGTTGTTCATCTATACTTCTTGATGTCAGGCTCGAAATATTTGCAATGTGATGTATATCTAACAAAAAATATATGATCTGCAACAACTTCCTTTATTCTGTAATTTTCTTTATTTATATTTATATTTTTGTCAAATTATAGTTGTATCCCATGTATTTATATTTCATAGCTTATTTGTTTTTTTTATCTTCATTAATATTTACATTTTATACGAGTTAGATAATATACATTTATCATTTGATACATATTTTTCCTATAACTTTTATTGTTTTCAAAAAAATTATTCTCATCGACATATGAGCTACACGCGCAATGCGAAAGTGAACGACTTTTTTGCCCCCAAGTAAACTTTCTTTGAAGTATTCTTTTGTGTACATAAAGGTAAATACACAGTCAAACAAATTAAATATAACAACAAATATAAATACACCTCTATAAAAATTGAAACAAACGAATTAAATAAATTAAACAACAAAACTAAATTTACAAAAAGATAAACATTCCAATTGCAATGAATCGGGGAAATCCATTTAACATTAATGAACAATAACACTCATTTAACAACCGTCCTTTGAACTACCATAAACTTACTATGGGTGCGTCTTTATATTTCCAAAGTAAACACTTGATTCATGCACTACTTTATTTCTAGATCTAAATGACTTTAAGGTGTAACTCTTGCCTTATAAATACAAATGCTATAAAACCACTTTCATTCACTAAAGCACTCACTATTTTTTCTTAGAGTTTCTACCTATTGATAACAAAATTCAGATTTTAGCAAGTAGTGTATTTTCGCTGTTGTGTACTGCTTGCTCCCGACTTCTGCCGATGAAAGATGAATTGGAAGATCTATACTAGCTAGATTCTCTCCTATCTAGTTGAGTTATATTTCTAATAACCTGATTTTATTTTGTTGTGTTATCATTTCCTCTATGGTATGTCCATCATTCCATGTAGATGGATGGAGATAATCGAGCAATCAAAGAATTCTCAACATTGACTAATGAATTAGACATTTATCGCAACAACTTCTTTACATGTATTCGATTTGAGGTTATTGTCTTGTTTGTTTTGTTGATTTATTGTATCATTTTGTTTTCTTTTCTCCTTAGTTATCAAATTTAGTTACTCCATAATTTTATATGTACTCTTTTCTTTGCATCTATTTATAAAATTTATCCCGAATAAGAATGAATTGTGGCTGATATCGTGTTAATTTAACTTTGTGTCATTGGTATACTATGTCTATATAATCAATTACAGAACTATGTTCTCACTACAAAGCATTTGACAATTAAGGTGAATAGATTTTGCTCCATTTCCCCAATTTTTTTTCAGGATCTTAAGTATGAGTTATGACCTATAACCAATAACTTCATGCTCATTGATTCACTCAAATATTTTTCTTTTAACTTATATTTTATAGCTTAAACACATGTTTATAATATTTAGAAAAGTTTTGAAAAATTACTTTTAATGATAAGGGCTACACGTGCATCGCGCGTGCCAATAACTAGTATTATTATAAAAGTGAGAATCCCCCATATAAAAAGTGAACGACCATTGTCTCCAACTGCGGAAGGAAACAAATGTGTGACAATTTTTATACTTTTCCTTGCGATGATCTAGGGATTCTTGTTATTTCCACCCAATTGCTGCTAAAAGTTAGAAAGTATAATTTTTAATCCAAAAAGTCGATTGTTAAATCAGGGAATGAATTCCAATGTCTTTAAAGGATGCCTTCTCTCTCGGCGCACGATAGAGTGATTTACTAACGTGCGCCTCACCGGAAAACAATGCCAAGAGAAAGAGGACGACCACCTAAGAATAAAACAATGAAAACTAACAGTGTTGGAGATCGAACTAGGAAGGATGTTAAGGGGAAGACAATACGTATTGAAAGTACTATCACACCCATCTCCTTTACCTCACAAGAGGAGGAGGAGGAGGAGGCGATGCACGTCACTGAGGATTGGCCACCACTATCTCAACAGAAGAGACCAATAATGACACCACCAACTATGGTGAGCACCGGAGTAGCCCAAGCAGAGGAGACAATACCGGCGGGCCCAAATCCAAAAGCACCGGCAACTGGACCTAGCTCGAGTACTAAACCCGACCCAGGCCCAAGCACAGCTCAGCAAAAACTCCAATTAACTCCACCGGAGGAAAAGGAAAAACCCAAGCAATGGAACAATTTGTTCAACGGTAACAAAATGGCTGCGAGAGGTATGAATTTAAGCTTTATAGCACCAATTATTAAGGATGGAGAGAAACTTGTCGAGCTAAGCAAGGTTGAAGTGGAAACTGAAACGCTAAAATGGAAACATGCCCTAATTTTCTATGTTATTGGGGAACCCCCTACTATTGCTGCTGTTGAGAGATTTATGGCGCAACAATGGAATTATGTAACCAAACCTGTGGTATATTACCATAATGATGGTTACTTCTTGATAAAATTCAAATCCATAAGGGATAGAGATGCTGTATTATTTTCAGGACCCTACACATTGTTTAATCGACCTATTATACTAAGAGTGTGGTCACCTGAGTTGATTTCAAGACTGAAGTACTGCAAACCATACCATTATGGGTAAAGCTCCCCAATCTACCTCTGAACTGCTGGGGATTAGATTCACTAAGTAGAAAATTGGGAGTGTATTAGGAGTCCCTATCTATGCTGATGAATGTACCTCTACTGTGGAAAGAATCTCATATGCCCGCATGCTGATTGAAATGGATATAACTAGGCCATTACCAAGGGCAATCAAAGTGCTTGACCCCAATGGAAGACTATTTGAACAGCCAGTCTCCTACGAGTGGGAGCCTTTGTATTGCCCTAAATGCCTACAGGTTGGCCACAAATGCAACACCATGGAAAAGAAGCTGCTTCAACAACCCAAACCACAGACTAAGCCACTGCAGAAACAGGTCTGGATTGGTAAAAAAACTAAGCAAGGAGCTGATGATGGGCAGGTAGAAGGCAAGCAGAATAAGCAGGATCAGGGGAACCCTCCTACTACTGACAAAGACACACTAGGACATCAGCTGATAGGACAAGGGTCAACACTAACAGGCCAGAAGTCTCCTGATAAAGGCCAGCAGCACCAACCAGGTCATGCTGCAGGCTGGCAAGAAGTTGTGGGAAGATCGGCTACTAGAAACAAGAATGCAAGCCTCACAGATAAATGCTCTACTAAGAATGGTTTCAGTGTCCTAAATAATCAATCAGAGATGGATGTAGCTGGAGAAAGGGACCAAACACAAGCAGGGTCAGATGCTATCATGGAGGAAAGAGACAGAGGACCACCCCAAACTTCCTCAAGATGATGATCGTGACATGGAACATTCGAGGCCTCAATAAGCTATATAAGCAAAAGGAGGTCAAACTATTTTTAAAGAAAAAAAGGTATGACTAATAGCTCTAGTAGAGCACAGAATAAAAGAGGTAAATATAAGTAAGGCAGCAAAGAGAATTGAAGCAAATTGACATTAGTGTGCAAATTCTACACAAAGCAATAGGGGCAGAATTATGATAATGTGGGACTCCCAACGAGTGGAATTTGCTATTATTCAAGAAACAGTGCAATGTATCCATGGTGTGATCACAATCAGGAACAGGAATATCAAGTTTGCATTTACTGCAGTCTATGGACTGCACACTGTGGAGGACAGGAGAGGCCTATGGACAGAGCTGCAGAGTATTCACAACTCTACTTCCTTGCCTTGGGTGGCCATGGGTGACTTCAATGCAGTAAGATCTGCAGAGGAGAGAGTATTAGGAGCCCCTGTGCAAGAAGCTGAGATGACAGACTTCAGAGAATTCCTAAGAGATACTGGGGCTGCTGAGCTTAAAACTGTGGGTAGAACATATACATGGACCAATGGACATGTGCTAAGCAAGCTAGATAGGGCTATTGTGAACAACCATTGGATGTTGGGGATGGCTCAGCTAGAGGTTTGCATACTAGAACCAGGTTGCTCTGATCATTCACCACTGTGCATACACTTTGACCAGGCTGATGCTACTGGACCAAAGCCTTTCAGGTTTTATAATTATTTGGCTGATCATCATCAATTCCTGGAGGTGGTTAAAGAGGCATGGAAAACACCCATGTAAAACAATGTCATGGGGGAGTTTGGCATAATATAAAGCTAGTGAAGATGGGATTAAAACATTTAACCAAGCAGGAATTTGGAGGGGTTGAAAAAAAAGTGTTGGAATGCAGAGCTGAGCTGGAAGCAGTTCAGTCTCAACTGGAGGACACTGTTAATACAAATTTAGATGCAGATGTTCAACAAGCAAGGAAGGATTTGGAGAAATGGTCAATGATAGAAGAAAGTATCATGAGGCAAAAATCAAGAGTCCAATGGCTCAAACTAGGGGACTCAAACACCTCCTATTTCTTTGCAAATATAAAGAACATAGTGGCTCAGAACACAATCTACACCTTGATCAATGCCTCAGGGAACACTATCAACTCTCAGGATGAGATAAAACAGGAAATATTGGGGTTTTACAAGCAACTTTTAGGCAGTGCAGCATCCTCAATCCCTGCTGTAAATCCTAAAGTGATGCAAGATGGTCACATACTTAGTAGAAGACAACAACAGGACTTGATCAAACCGGTAACTGAGGAGGAAGTGTATGATTCCCTCCTAGGTATTGGAGATCTGAAAGCACCAGGAAGTGATGGAATGAATGCTTGCTTTTTCAAGAAAGCCTGGCCAATCATAGGCCAAGATATTACCAAGGCAGTTATGCAATTTTTTAATACAAGGAAGATGTATAAAGCTATTAATTGCACATCAGTCACTCTAATACCCAAAGTGAAAAACCCCACAAGGGTGGCTGAATTTAGACCCATTTCTTGCTGTACAACCTTGTACAAGATTATCTCAAAAGTCCTCACAAACAGGCTGCAGGGAGTCATGGACAGTCTAGTTGATGGTAGCCAAGCAGCTTTTGTACCAGGCAGGCACATTGCTGACAATATTATACTAAGCCATGAGCTGGTGAAGAGCTACAACAGGAAAAATGTGTCTCCAAGATGCATGACGAAGATAAACATGAGAAAGGCATATGATTCCATTGAATGGCCCTATTTGCAGCAAGTTCTCCAACACCTGAGCTTCCCTGATATATTTGTGAAATGGATCATGGAATGTGCCACTACAGTCTCCTATTCTATCATAGTCAATGGTAGTCTTACGCAGCCATTCCCAGCCAAGAAGGGTGTCAGACAAGGGGACCCAATGTCCCCATACTTGTTTGTACTGTCCATGGAATACCTCACCAGGAGATTGAAACAACTCAGAAGCAATCCAAACTTCAATTTCCATCCTAGATGTGAGAAGCTGAACTTTTGCAGATGATCTACTCCTGTTTTGTAGAGGAGATCTAATGTTTGCTGAGTTATTGTATGAGGGCTTCATGGACTTCTCCAAAGCTTCAGGGTTGCAGGCCAATAATGATAAAAGTTTTGTATATTTTGGAGGAGTTAGCACAGAGATTCAAAATGAGATAGTGGAGAAGTTAAGCTTTGTCAAATGAGATCGTCCATTCAGGTATCTAGGGGTGCCACTCAGCACTAAAAAACTGAAAATCAATTAATGCCAACCCCTTCTTGAGAGAATGCTTCAGAAAGTCAACTCATGGACAACTCAATTCCTATCATATGGAGGTCGTATTCAGCTTATTAGGAGTGTGCTGGCTGCAGTTCAATCATATTGGTCGCAGCTATTCATCTTGCCAAAGAAGATAGTTCAGCACATTGAAAGCATCTGCAGGAAATTTTTGTGGATAGGAAGCTCAAACCCATCCAAGAAGGCACCAGTAGCTTGGTCAGAATTATGCAAACCTAAAACAGCTGGAGGTATGAATATACTAGATATACAGGCCTGGAATAAAGCTGCAATTGGGAAATTACTGTGGAACCTATGCCAAAAAAAGGACAAACTATGGATAAAATGGGTACATCTCTACTACATCAAAAATAGGCCAATATGGACAGTGGAAATAAAGCAAGGGTGCTGGATGATCAAGAAAATCTTAGCTGTCAAGCACCATTTCAACCACATGGGTCTTAATGAGACAAGCCTAGCTGACCTGAACCCATACTCCATTAGGAAGGTATATACACAGTCAAGAGGGCAGTTCCAAAAGGTTACCTGGAGAAAATTGATATGCAACAATCTGAGCCACCCTAAGATAACATTTGTGTTGTTAATGGCTCTCCACCAGAGGCTAAGCACAAGAGATAGACTACTTAAATGGAAGCTGGTGGAAAATGCAGTGTGCTCCTTATGTAATACTCAGACTGAAAACCATGGGCACCTATTCTTTGAGTGCACTGTGTCTAAAGATATCTGGGGGAAACTACTACTCTGGCTGGGAATAAGCAGGCCAACAATGGAGTGGCAGGGTGAAACTCAATGGGCAGTCCAACACATGATAGGAGGAAGTGCACAGGCACACCTTTATAGAATGGCATTGACGGCTGATGTGTATCACACATGGAAAGAGAGGAACTAAAGAATATTCCAGGATACAAAGAAGGATGCAAACAAGATAGACAGATAATCCAAGACATCCACTTCAGAGGCTCAGCTTGCGCCAAAATAAAGAGAAAGCTCACACATCTTAACTTCTACCCATCTTGAGGACCAACAGTTGAATCAATTAGGATGCACCGGTATCAGATAGTCTAACACCCTGAGCAGTACTCTCAAGGGCCAGATTTAGGAATGTGCGAATGTAGCTTAGGAAGTTATGTTGCTTCGCAGGATGGGGCTGAATGTAGCTTAGGCAGTTATGTTGCTTCGCAGGATGGAGCTGTCCATACCTGCTATTATATGCTTTGTAACGTCTACTTGGTAATGAAATATATATTTAATTACCAAAAAAAAAAAAGTGAACGACTATTTTGCCCTCCAAGTAAACCTTCTTTTGAGCATCTTTTTGTACAAGAAGATCAATACACCATTATATATTTTTATCATAAATACAATAGAAAATAAATGAGTAAAATTTTAAGCACCGTCCACGCAGACCAAGGTTCCTACTTTGTCCATTTACATGCAACAAGGAAACCATACAAATTATAATTAATATCATTTGCCCTATTTCAACACTCACGTTCTCCCCAAATCCTTAATTGCGTTGATTCTTCTCGCTTATCTTATTTTAAGTAAATTAAATAAATGTCATATTAAACGTATAGAATCTTAAAGGTCACACTGCTATTGTTTCTAATTGCGTCACATTTTTGCAATCCAGGAGTTGGTGGCTTTTGATATTCCCAATTGAATTTATTAAGTAGTTAAATTTGCAAATACGTTACTCTTACTATTTGCATTTTATGCATGAGGGTATTGGGCAAAGCATGGGTGTTTTAAAGAAGGATAGAAATCTGCTTGTACAGAGTGTTCGACCTTGGAACAAAGACATCCATTAGTTCTTTCAAAATACATATACTGATCATGTGCAAAGGATGTCTAAAGGTACGTATACTATAATGTAATGTATCAAAAAATTTGTCACTTATATTTAATATATTAGATCAGTTATAAAGGTAAACATGCACAAGATTAATTTACTCATTTACATATTGTGATAGATAAATAATTTAATTGTCATTGAAATGGTTGTAAATTTCATAATTGAAAATACTGTTGGGAAATTTCACTATGCGTAACAACGAAAAGGTCTACATATTTAGGTGTGATGTTGTCTGCACATGTCATCTCCTTCTTGTAAGTACTTTTAATGGATCATGTAGGAGGAAAGAATTGAGAAGTTGTATCAACATGGTGATGCATGTTCACATCATTTTTAAATGCATATAGAAGGGTATCGAAAGATTTATGAGCTTCTAAAATAGAGCTTCTAAATAGTTGATATGACGCACGATAATCAAGTTATACTCACGACAATTCTTTTGAAGTTTTGTCTTCCCTATTCTAATGCTCTTTTCTACGCAATCCCAGGAATAATATTTACGTTCATTGTAACTTGATCTTTTCTACTCTCAGATCACCCTCAGCACCACAGAATTTTATTAATTTCGGTTATTTTCACTTGTGCTATACTACAATGTCAATTACTCTTTTTATTGGAAAATAGATAGGACAAATGGTTTGGGACTTCAAAGTTTGTTGTGTTAGTCAAAGGACTTAGTGTTGAAATTTCCTCCTGAATCGATATCTTCCTTCTTTTTTTGTTGTTTCAAGTCTATTCATTTAGATTATTGTGTTTATGTATGTTTATCGTTGATTTAATATGCATTCTTTTGTCTATATGTAATCAACTTTTTTTTTATATATAATCAACATTTAGTTTGGCTTCTTAAGCAAAACCACAAATTTATACATCAAAATTAAAAGGCATTTGCAGATTCTAAATGGTAAAATTACTTTATTAATTTAAAAATATAGGATACATATTTATTGTTAACATGACCTTACGCTTAGTCTGCTAAATTTTTAATTATAACTCATAAGGTTTTTGTTTAAGATTTTCATATATTTCTAGACTATTCGATAAGAGGGTACACGTGTAATGCACGTGCTCAAGACTAGTAAGATAATACGTGTAAACATATTTTAAGAGTCCTAATATGCTCCCTAAATCTGGACGATTAGAAGTAAGGGATAGATTGTCACGCAAAAACAAAAGTGCGAGGAGGACATGCCCTTTGTAAAAATGTCAGACACTCGCAATCGCATAGGAAAATATTGAACAACAAGATCCCCTTGACTACTTTGTCACAAACATAATAATAGTCAACATCAATGTGTATGGAACGATCATGAAAAATCGAGTTCCAAAACATATATGTAGAACTGACATTGTCACAATATACACAAATTGGTTGATGAAGATAAAGCCCAATTTCACAAAGAATATGACATATTCAAGTAGTTTCAGCAATTGTGTAAGCAGTTGTTCTATATTCAGCCTCTGTAGAAGAATCAGAAACTGTTGGTTGCTCCTTAGCGCGCCATGAAATGAGATTTGAGCCTAGGAACACCGCATAGTCCATTGTTGATATGATGGGTATTTGGATAACCAGCTCAATCAACATCAGAATAGGAAATCACATTAGAAGTGGATGGAGAGGCATGCAAGAATATACCATATGTGAGTGTACCATGCAAATATCTGAAAATATGCTTGGCAGAATGCATGTGAGTAGTTCGTGGAGCATGCATAAATTGAGAGAAAAGATTTATTGCATAAGCTATATCAGGATGAGTCATATTCAGATATTGAAGAGCACCAACCATGCTCCTATACTCACCAGGGTCTCCTTCCTCAAGAGCAACACAAGTGCAGGAAGCAATAGGAGTACGAATAGGTTTGCAGGTATGCATATGAAACTTAAGGAGTAAATCAACAATGTATTTTTGTTGGGACAAATGAAGACAATGTGAAGTGCGGACAACAAGAACACCAAGGAAATAATATAAATCACATAAATCTTTCATCAAAAATTGACGAGAACGATAATATATGAATTGAACAAAAAGAAGTGAATCATTACCCGTTAGAATAATATCATCAACATATAGTAATAAGATAAGTATGCCTAAAGAAGAGTAATAAATAATCATTGAAGGGTCAGACTTACTAACTAAAGCGATGAAACAAAGCATGTGGTGCCTGCTTTAGACGATAGATAGCTTTAGTCAATTTGCAAACATGATGGTGATAGTCGGGATGAGTGATACCAGGAAGTTGTTTCATCGAAACTTTCTCACTAAGAACACGATGAAGAAAAATATTTTTAACATGTAGTTGACGTTTTGGCCAAGCTAATGAAACAACAAGGGAAAGAACTATATGTATCGTAGTAGGCCGAACAATTGGACTTAAAGTCTCATGATAATCAATATCAGGTTGTTGGTGAAAATCCTGTGCTACAAGGCTGGATTTGTATCGCTCAATTAGTTCATGAAAGAGTACATATGACTAATATAAACACGGCCAGTTTTAGGATCTAGACAATGGTACCCTTTATAAATTGGAGCATATCCTTAAAACACACATAATATGGAACAATGGGCGAGCTTATGAGGAACACGAGTAGATATATTTGGAAAGCACTCACAACCAGACACCTTGAGAAAAGGATAATCTAGAGATTTTCCAAATAACTTTTCAAAAGGATAAATTCCATACAAATAGGAGTTGATAGCCTATTAATAGTGTAAACAATATAAAGAGCAGCATCAACCCAAAAATGAGATAGTGCAAACTATTTCAGTTATGTGTTTGTGTTTCCATTCAATAACCCAATTTTGTTGATGAGTGTGTGGACACGACTTTCGAAAAAAAATGCCATAGTTTGAAAAATACAAATGCATGACCTTGCTATTAAATTCTCCCCCTCCGTCACTTTGAAAAAAATTGATTTTGCTTTTCAAGAAATTTTCCACCAATTTTTGGCAGGCACAAATATGCAAAAAGACCTCAGATTTATTTTTCATGGGATAAAGCCAAGTAAAACGGGAAAAATCATCCACAAAAATCACGTAGTATTGAAAACCTACATTTGAAAAAATAGGCGATTGCCAGACATCAGAATGAATAATTTCTAAAGGTGAAGAACTACAGTACTCAACTAAGTTAAATGACAAACGATGAGATTTTCCAACACGACAAGAGACACAATTATTGCTGAAGGAAGTAAACTAATAGAACTATTATTCCTAAGACCTATCTAAGACATGAGCATTACAATGGCCTAGTCTATGATGCGATCGATATATCTCTAGGTTGACGCAGACCAACAGACGCTGGAGGGGAATAATATAATGGTGAATGCGCTGTAAAACTTGTGAATCTGCACCTTTTCCATTACACGTATATGAATATTTATACAAGTACAATTCATGTTATAGTAGGAAACTTAAACCACAATGGTAGGTAATTACAATTACTCATAGGAAAATATTTACATTCCTTAAATAGAATATATTCCTTATTATCCCCCCGCAAGTTGATCCGGGGAAGCAAATACGGTCAACTTGTCCCGAAGTGCACGAAAATGAGCTTTGAGTAATGGCTTTGTCAGTATATCAGCAATCTGGTCATGAGAAGAAATGTACTGCACACGAAGTCGTCGTTGCCGAACCAAGTCGCGCACAAAATGGAAGTCAATCTCCATGTGCTTTGTTCGAGTGTGAAGCACAGGATTAAGAGTGAGTTACACGGCACTGAGATTGTCGCACCAAAGAGTAGGAGCTGTGGAGATAGGCAGACCAACTTCAGAAAGTAAATTGCGAATCCAAAGCAATTCAGAGGTGGCAACAGTAAGGGCGCGATACTCGGCTTCGGTGGAGGAGCGAGAGACAGATCGCTGCTTCTTAGCAGACCATGAAACAAGTGAAGGACCATAAAAGAGAGCAAAACCAGTCATAGATTTTCGATCATCAACATCTCCCGCCCAATCCGAATCACAAAAACCATGCAAATAATGTGAAGCATGAAATGGAAAGAACAGACCATAAGAAGGAGTAGCTTTTAAGTACCGCAAGATGTGCTTCACAGCAGCCCAATGGTGTACAGTAGGTGAATGCATGTACTGACTAACTTTATTGACAGAAAATGAAATATCTGGCCTGGTAAAGGTAAGGTACTGCAGCCCACCAACAACACTGCGAAATAAAGACATGTCATGAAATTGTTCACTATCGCCCAGAGCCAATTAATCTGCCGGAGAGGCAGGAGTAGAGATATCGCTACAACCTGACATGCCACTACGCTGCAAAAGCTCATTGATATATTTGGACTGATGAAGGAGAAGCCCATTCTTCCGCCAGGTCGCTTCAAGACCCAAAAAATAGTGAAGTTTGCCGAGATCACGAAGAGCAAATCGAGAGCGTAAACGACCAATAAGAGATTGAACCAGGGATTCATTGGACCCAATAACAACAATATCATCCACATAAATAAGACAAAATAACCTTTCAGGACCAATGGTTAGGTAAAAAAGGGAGTTATCAGACTTGGCACCTGAGAAACCAAATTCGCGCAAAGCATCAGTGAGGCATTGATTCCAAACACGTGGAGCTTGCTTCAAACTATAGATTGATCTCTCCAATTTACACACATAATCCGGATGAGCAGGATCAACAAAACCAGGAGGTTGGGTCATAAAGACAACCTTATCAAGCTTGCCATGTAAAAAGGCATTTGAAATATCAATCTGATGAATAGACCATTGATTAGCAACAGCAATGGAGAGAAGAAGGCGAATGGTTGTGGGTTTAACTACCGGGCTGAAAGTATCCGAAAAATCAATTCCCGGTCGTTGGTGATAGCCTTTTGCTACCAAGCGAGCCTTGTAGTGCTCCACTGAACCATCTGCTTTAAGTTTTGTTTTGAAGACCCAACGACAACCAACAACATTCTGAGACGGAGAGGGAGGAAACAAGCGCCAAGTGCCATTTGAGAGCAAGGCATTATATTCGGCAGACATTGCATCACGCCAATGGGGAGATTTAGCAGCCTGGGCATAAGTAGTAGGCTCCAAAACAGGTAAAGAGGAAGCGTTAAAGGACTGAATGTGCTTCGGCTTGAGATTACCAGTTTGAGCACGAGTCACCATAGGATGAACACTTGCTGGCGAAGTTGAAGAAGGAGCCACAGGAGAGGAATTAGTAGCAGCCTGAGCAGAGTGAGACTCATCTAACTCAACAGGTAACCTAAGACCCGTGCGATGGGAACTCGACGTAGCCACTGGAGAGGACAGAGAATGGTCATCAGATGATTTAGAAGAAGGCAATTGGGTGGGTGTAGTTTCCACTGGAGCAGGTATTGTAATTGTGAGAAGTGGATCAGCACTGGCGATGGAGAGGGCGCCACACCATTTTGTGCCTGAAACGGAAAAACAGATTCGTCAAATAGAACATGACGCGAGACAAAGAATTTATTAGATGAGAGATCGTAACATTTATAACCTTTATGAGTCCTACTATAACCTAAGAAAACACAAGGCTTCGATCGAGGCTCCAATTTATTTTTGCTATATGGACGCAACCATGGAAAACATAAAGAGCCAAAAATACGAAGTAGATTGTAGTCAGGTTTGGATTTAAACAAAATTTCAAAAGGTGAAAAATCATGTAGACGAGGTGTAGGGAGACGATTAATAATATAAACTGCAGTCTCAAATGCATTAGACCAAAAACGAGTAGGCACAGAGGCATGATGTAAGAGGGCTCGACCAGTTTCAGTAACATGACGATGTTTGTGTAACGACCCTCAAATAGTCGTTACGGGATCCAGGACCTCGATTTGCGTGTCGACAGTCCCAAAAGCTCCGTTAGGTTATTTATGACCCGTCTGTGAAATCTGAGTTGAAACGGAGTCCGTTTGATAGGTTTTCGAGAAAAGGATCCGTTTATGAAATTCCGGAAAGGAATTTGGGGTTTCGATAGGTCGTTTTGAGTAAACGTACCCCGATGGAAAATCCGAGTGCACCGTTAGGTCCGTCTCGTCATTTATGATATGTAGCAACCTTCAAAATTGAAAACGGACCTCGTTTGATAGGACTTTTGATAAAGTCCCCGTTTCGGAAGTTTAAAAGAGTTAAAAGAGGTTTCCGAGCTCGATTTGAGAAAATGAGCTCCGATGAGAGATCCAAAAGTTCTGTTAGGTTCGTATAGTCATTTGTGACTTGTAGCAACTTTTGGAATTGGATTTCGAGGTCGTTTGGTTAAATTTCGCTATTTTGGCGAAAGTCGAAAATTGAACCTTTGCCGTGGGACCCACTTTTTGAGTTCTGGAGGTCCTTGAGTTCCGTCTTGACGAGCATGTCACCCAAGTATTTTATGGCTTGTGTGCAAAATTTAGGATCATTCCGAGCTTCGTAGGGTCCCGTTTTGCCCCTAAAACAGTAGAAAATCTGGTGCGACTTTTCTGTTCTGTTTTGGCGCAAACAGCCGGATAAAAGCTGATTTTCCGGCCAATCCGTAAGGAATTAGGAAAAACTCAAAATATCAAAGTTGTAGCCCTTTGGTTGTGGTTCTAATGGAACCGGTTTCAGGTCATTTGGACATTCCTATCAAAAGTTATGAGTTTTTCAAAAGAAGCTGTCAGAGAGGCAAAAAAACTGCTATAAAAAGGCCATTTCGGGCCATTTCGGTTCATAACTTATAAAAATCATTTGGTGAGCTCTTGAGGCGATTTTTGGGTATTTCTTGAAGACCCAATCATACTTACACTTAAGGTAAGCCCTTTCAATCCATCTTTATGTTGATTAACACAAGAATCAAAGAGTTGATTCTTGGAAATGGGTTAGAACCCTAGATTCTTGAGAATTGGGGAAAGACATCGAGCAAGGCTCGCATGTGGAATCTAAGTGTACTTTTGGACTCACGGGAGCATGGGGAGTCCGGAAAAGTACATTTTGTAAATTTAGGGCTCGGCCCTACCCGGGGGCATTTTGGTAATTTTTACCCTAGGATGCCTATAGGCTTAAATAGCTATAATTGAGCACTCATATGTGCTATATCTTGTCTTAATAGACCTAGTGGAGAGTCCTTCGCGGACAAGGCGAGCGGGAAAGGAGATTCTTCCCGGCATTTGAGCCCGAATTTCGAGGTAAGTGAGACTTGACCTCTATTGTGCTTGTGGACTCTTCCTTCATGCTAGTATGCTTCATGTACGCATATATATACCTAACAATAGTTAGGATTAATGATGTGAATTTCTTGCTATTATTGTTTGTTATAAATAGCGAGATTGTGACTCGACCGAGGTATGTGCCGGTCTAAACGCTACGTCGAGGTAGCTTAAATTTATATCGTAGTAACGCTTGCTACGCCATGCTTAGATAGCAAGAACTTGGGACATGGCCGAGGATGTTGCCGGCATGTCATGATAAATGTCTTGCCGAGGATTTTGCCGGCTTTTGTATGATATTGGTACTTGATTTGTTCACGTGCCGGGTTGGGTAGTGCTGTCTATACGTAACCTTGGGTTGGACGACATGGGAGTAGGGATTGTACCCCCAAACTGTGGTCGGGTTAACCTTCGCCTTACGTTCAGCTAGCATAACCAACCTGGGTTACGGTGACTGCAAAATATTATCGTTATTAATATTTCTGTTATTATTTCTGTTATTGTTATTAATGTCGTGGATATTAATACTGTTAGAGGGACACTTGACAGGGGGTGTGGTGTCGCCTATACTATGAGATGTGTCACACTAGACAGGGGGTGTGGTGTGGACACTTGATCTTTGAGATGTGACACACTTGACAGGGGGTGTGGTGTGGTCACTTGATTTATTGAGATACGACGTACTTGACAGGGGGTGTGGTGCGATCGTAGACAGATTTGAGATGAGCCAACGACTACGGGTCGTTGGTCTACTTATTCATGACTGTGATAGTGACTTCGGGTCACGGTATATGGTTGATACTTAGTAGTGGTGTTGCTAGTCCATCGTAGGTCTAGGTTAGTCGGCACGGGAGTAGAGATTGGACCTCCAAACCGCCGCTGAGTTGACCTATGCCTTACGTTGGATGGGCATAATCCTTGAGACTTCTGGTTACTACTTGTGTGTATGGAATGTGTTACATCTATTTGTGATTTCACTACTTTATTGTATGATTACTATAGTATGTTGTTGCTTATGATGCATGTAGCGACTTGTCCCGCAAGGGTACCTTAGCGGGCCTGTCGGTGATCTTACTGGGCTTCGGCTCATAACTTACTCTGCTACGTGCGCAGGTCCTTCATCCAGTCAGCAGCCCGGACGTTAGCGGTTCCCGAGGCTTCTGAGACTTTTGATTGAGGTGAGCCGACCACACAGACCGTGGTGGCATACCGCCGGAGTCACTTAGAGATAGGACTCAGATTTCTTTGATGTATATTCATACTTTATTGAGTCACTCTTAGAATGCTCCAATTCTTTTGTGGATATATTCTTTTGGACTTCACCCTTTTATATTTATATATCCATTTATGATCTTTTCACATTATTGTTCTTTTCCGCATCTTGTTTCATTGGTTCGCCTAGGCAAATGTTGTGTAGGTGCCATCACGAGCCCTTGGAAATTGGGTCGTGACAGTTTGGTATCAGAGCCCTAGGTTCTAATTCGAGTCCTAGGAGTCTTGGAGCAGTGTCTGAGTAGAGTCTTGCTTATGGGTATGTTGTCGACCATACTTATGAGCGAGAGGCTACAAGGGCATGTTAGGAAATGTTTTCCCTTCGTTTCATCTCTATTCGTGCTGAGTAGCTTATATAGGTGCTGACCCTTTTTCGTGTATTGTATCAGATGGCGAGGACGCGAGCATCCTCAGCCAGGAGGGCTGCATCTTCTACACCCGCGTCTGCGGGAGAGCCATCAGCACCTACGCAGCCGCCAGCTGCTAAGAAGACTCGGCCAGGTCGCCCGTCAGCCACTAGGCAGGACACAGCTATCCCTGCGGTGTCCGCAGCGACTCCGTCATCATCTATTCCCCTGTGCCTGCTGTTGTGCCAGGCACCGTTGTGATCTCTTCAGAGGAATATATGAGACTGATGGCCTTGTCTAGCCATCAGGTCCCTGTCAGAGATGATGTTGCAGCTCCTGTTTCGGCTCCTCAGCCGACCACACCTGTTATGAGCACGCCTACTTCTGAGGCTGCTCCTGATCATATTGCCCAGCCTTCTGCTTCTGCTCCTCAGGCAGGTCCTGTTATTTCCACTCCTCCTATGGGCACTGAGGAGGTTGCCAAGAGGATAGAGTCATTCATGAAGCTTCAGCCTCCAGAGTTCGACGGTACCTCAGCTACATGTACTGCCCAGAGGTACATTCAGAAGTGTGAGAAGATTTTGACAGTTCTTGGTACTAGAGAAACCTTAGGGGTGCAGTGTGCTTCTTTCAGATTATCGGGAGATGCGGAGACATGGTGGGTCTCCATGATGCGGCAGAGGTCTAGTGACCTCCCTCCTTTGTCTTGGGCTGAGTTCGTGTCTATGTTCATGAGCATGTTCGTGCCCCAGAGTCAGCACGATGCTCAGAGGCGCGAGTTTGAGGGGTTGAGGCAGGGAAACCTGTCTGTTTCAGAGTATGACACCAGGCTCTTGTGGTTGTCTCAGTTTGCGCCGGCTATGGTGGCTAAGGAGAGGGACAAGGTCCTCCGGTTTGTTGAGGGTCTTCATCCCCGCTTGCAGGTAGCTGTTGCCCCTGATATGGGCAACAAGTCATATTTTGAGATAGTTGATGTGGCGCGGCGGATGGAGGATATCTTCGCCAGGGCTAACGCGGAGAGGGCGGCCAAGAGATCGCGTCAGTCTGGTGGGTATAGTGGATCCGCTCAGAGGGGTCAGGGTCATCAGGGCCGTTCTTAGTCTACGCCCCAGGCTGCTGCTTTGCCTTCCCAGGATTTTTTTCCAGAGACCCCGAGGCCTCAGTCATCCCAGAGGCGGGGTGGCTCTTCGCAGTCTGGTCCGCCGCAGTGCGGGAGGTGCCATCAGAGGCATCATGGGAGGTGTTCGTCTGGAGGTGGTCATGGCAGAGGTGGTAGAGGCAGTAGAGGAGGTAGAGGTGATGGATGTTTTGAGTGTGGGTCTCCAGAGCACTATGTCAGGAGTTGCCCTTATGTTTCATCAGGTCGCCAGGGATCCGCAGCTATAGTACCATCTGGTCCTCAGGCCGCCAGGCCCGTTTCTCAGATTCCTCCTAGACAGCAGTCTCAGAGAGCTCCGGGTTCAGGAGGCTCGGCGCAGGTCTATGCTATGACTCGTCAGGATGCTGAGGCATCCAATGATGTCATCACAGGTATTATTTCTGTCTGTGGCCGCGATGCTTATGCTCTTATTGATCCGGGGTCTACCTATTCGTATGTGTCGCCGGGATTTGCCCCTTGCTTGGGCAGGGATCTGGTCTTCTTAGATGATCCCTTTGTGGTTGCCACCCCTGTCGGGTCTTCTATATGTGTAGATAGGGGTTATCGGCAGTGTATGATCTCCATCTGTGGTGTAAAATCCTTAGTGGACCTGATGCTGCTCGATATGTCTGATTTCGATGTCATTATGGGCATGGATTGGCTGGCTTCCTGTCATGCGACTTTGGATTGCCATGCCAAGTCCGTGACGATCAGGGCAGAGGGTGAGTCTCGGGTTGTATGGAGAGGTTCCAGGCCTTCTCCGAAGAGTAGGATCATTTCTTTCTTGGAGGCGCAGAGGATGATATCTAGTGGGTGCGAGGGATATATTGCTTCAGTTCGGGATGTCCGGGCAGAGGAGTTATCCCTTGATAGAGCTCCGGTTGTTTGTGAGTATCCGGATGTGTTTCCTGATGATTTGCCGGGTTTTCCGCCTATGCGGGAGATAGAGTTTTGCATTGATCTATTGCCAGGCACTCAGCCTAAATCTATTCCCCCGTATCGTATGGCTCCTGTTGAGTTGAGGGAGCTGAAGGAGCAGATTCAGGATTTGCTCGATAAGGGCTTCATTAGGCCCAGTGTGTCTTCATGGGGTGCCCCGGTATTATTTGTGAAGAAGAAGGATGGCTCTATGCGGATGTGTATTGATTACCGGCAGCTGAATAAGGTTACTATCAAGAATAGGTATCCTTTGCCGCGTATTGATGATTTGTTTTATCAGCTTCAGGGTGCTACCTTCTTCTCGAAGATTGATTTGAGGTCGGGGTATCATCAGTTGAGGATTCGGTCCGAGGACGTTTCCAAGACTGCTTTTCGTACCCGATATGGCCACTATGAGTTTCTGGTGATGTCTTTCGGGCTTACGAATGCCCCAGCTGCTTTCAGGGATCTGATGAACCGAGTGTTCAAGGCCTACCTTGACTCCTTCGTCATTGTGTTTATCGATGATATCTTGGTTTATTCGAGGAGTAGGGAGGAATATGAGCAGCATTTGAGAGTTGTTCTTCGGACTCTGAGGGATCAGCAGTTGTATGCCAAATTCTCCAAGTGTGAATTTTGGCTCAGTTCTGTATCTTTCCTAGGTCACGTGGTGACCAAGGATGGGGTGTGTGTTGATCCGAAGAAGATAGAGGCCGTTCAGAGTTGGCCTAGGCCTACTTCTCCTACAGAGATTCGGAGTTTCTTAGGCTTGGCAGGTTATTATCGGCGGTTCGTCGAGGGTTTTTCTTCTATTTCAGCACCTCTGACGAAGTTGACCCAGAAGAATGTTCCTTTCCTGTGGTCCGATGCCTGTGAGTCTAGCTTTCAGAAGCTTAAGACTCTGTTGACTTCAGCGCCAGTGTTGGCCTTGCCTAGTGGATCCGGGGGATTCACCGTATATTGTGATGCTTCGGGTGTTGGCCTAGGTAGCGTTCTGATGCAGGAGGGTAAGGTGATAGCTTATGCCTCGAGACAGCTGAAGGTCCATGAGAAGAATTATCCTGTCTATGATTTGGAGCTGTTAGCTGTCGTGTTTGCACTGAAGTTGTGGAGGCACTATCTTTATGGCGAGCCATGTGAGATATTCACCGATCATAAGAGTCTCCAGTACTTGTTCACTCAGAAGGACTTGAACGGGAGACAGCGCCGCTGGTTAGAGCTGCTGAAGGATTATGATCTTTCTATCCGGTATCATCCCGGAAAGGCTAATGTTGTAGCCGATGCCTTGAGTAGGAAGTCCATGGGTAGCCTCGCCTATCTTGATGCTGATATGAGGCCGTTGGCCCGTGAGTTACAGGCTTTGACCATTAGTGGGGTTCGGTTTGATGATTCTGTTCTAGGCCGGGTGCTTGCATATGTGAGGTCTCAGTCGTCTTTAGCTTCCCAGATTCGGGAAAGGCAGTTCGAGGATCCTTATCTGAGAGATCTCCGGGACAGGGTCCTGAGTGGGGGAGTGTCCTCGTTCGTGATTGGTGATGATGGTGCTTTGCGGCTTAACGGCCGGGTATGTGTTCCAGCCATTGTGGAGCTGAGGCAGATGATTTTGGCAGAGGCTCAAAGTTCGAGATATTCCATTCATCCGGGTACTGCGAAGATGTATCATGATCTTCGAGAGCTGTATTGGTGGAAAGGGATGAAGAGGGATGTTGCTGATTATGTATCTCGGTGTTTGAATTGCCAGCAGGTGAAGTATGAGCACCGGAGGCCAGCCGGGGTGACCCAGTCTATGCCCATTCCCGAGTGGAAGTGGGAGCAGATCACTATGGATTTCGTAGTTGGTTGCCGCTGACCGTGGGTAAGCATGATTCGGTGTGGGTAGTAGTTGATCGACTGACGAAGTCGGCTCACTTCATTCCAGTGAGGACTACTTATACCTCGGAGCGTCTGGCTCGTATCTTCATTGAGCAGATTGTGAGATTGCATGGTGCTCCTGTTTCTATCATTTCTGACCGAGGTGCTCAGTTCACAGCTCAGTTTTGGAGATCTTTTCAGAGAGAGCTGGGTACTCGGGTCGATCTCAGCACTGCATTTCACCCGCAGACTGATGGCCAGTCTGAGCGGACCATTCAGATCCTCGAGGATATGTTGAGGGCGTGTGCTATTGATTTTGGAGGCCATTGGGATAGCCATTTGCCGCTAGCAGAGTTTGCGTATAATAATAGCTATCAGGCTTCTATCCAGATGGCTCCGTTTGAGGCATTGTATGGCCGGAGATGTCGCTCGCCTATCGGTTGGTTCGAGTCTGGTGAGGTCCAGGTGTTGGGGCCCGATTTGGTGCAGCAGACCTTAGATAAGGTCCGGGTTATTCAGGATCGACTCTGCACGGCTCAGAGCCGGCAGATATCGTATGCAGATCGGAGGCGGAGAGATCTTGAGTTCATGGTTGGGGACCGGGTATTCCTCAGAGTGTCGCCCATGAAGGGTGTTATGAGATTTGGGAAGAAAGGCAAGCTCAGTCCTAGGTTCATTGGGCCTTTTGAGATATTGGAGCGCGTTGGCGCCGTTGCTTATAGACTGGCTTTGCCTCCCTCTCTGTCTGTTCATCCGGTGTTCCATGTGTCCATGCTCTGGAAGTATGTTCACGATCTGTCTCATGTGATCGATATGGCTGCCGTGGAGGTAGATGGCGACTTAGCTTATTCGGAGGAGCCTATTGCTATTGTGGCTAGAGAGGTCCGTAAGATGAGATCGAAGGTGATCCCGCTTGTGAGAGTTCAGTGGGGGCATCACTCCATTGCCGAGGCCACTTGGGAGCTTGAGTCCGATATGCGTGAGAGGCATCCGCGCTTGTTCGATGATTCAGGTATGAAATCCTTGTATTTTCTAAGCCTGAATTTGCATTTTTAAGTTTTATTGATTTCGGGTGGTACCGAGGGGTCCTCGAAATCCGTGCCAGCTCCGTGGCTAGTGTGTGGATCCTACCTTAGACTTAGGCTCGTCCGAGGACGGCCGAGAGTCTAAGTGGGGGAGAATGTAACGATCCTCAAATAGTCGTTACGGGATCCGGGACCTCGATTTGTGTGTCGACAGTCCCAAAAGCTCCGTTAGGTCATTTATGACCCGTCTGTGAAATCTGAGTCGAAACGCAGTCCGTTTGATAGGTTTTCGAGAAAAGGATCCGTTTATGAAATTCCGGAAAGGAATTTGGGGTTTCGATAGGTCGTTTTGAGTAAACGAACCCCGATGGAAAATCCGAGCGCACCGTTAGGTCCGTCTCGTCATTTATGATATGTAGCAACCTTCAAAATTAAAAACGGACCTCGTTTGATAGGACTTTTGATAAAGTCCCCGTTTCGGAAGTTTAAAAGAGTTAAAAGAGGTTTCCGAGCTCGATTTGAGCAAATGAGCTCCGATGAGAGATCCGAAAGTTCCGTTAGGTTCGTATAGTCATTTGTGACTAGTAGCAACTTTCGGAATTGGATTCCGAGGTCGTTTGGTTAAATTTCGCTATTTTGGCGAAAGTCGAGAAATTGAACCTTTGTCGTGGGACCCACTTTTTGAGTTCTGGAGGTCCGAATTGAGTTCCGTCTTGACGAGCATGTCACCCAAGTATTTTATGGCTTGTGTGCAAAATTTGGGATCATTCTGAGCTTCGTAGGGTCCCGTTTTGCCCCTAAAACAGTAGAAAATCTGGTGCGACTTTTCTGTTCTGTTTTGGCGCAAACAGCCGGATAAAAGCTGATTTTTCGGCCAATCCGTAAGGAATTAGGAAAAACTCAAAACATCAAAGTTGTAGCCCTTTGAGTTGTGGTTCTAACGACACCGGTTTCAGGTCATGTGGACATTCCTATCAAAAGTTATGAGTTTTTCAAATGAAGCTGTCACAAAGGCAAAAAAACTGCTATAAAAAGGCCATTTCGGGCCATTTCGGTTCATAACTTATAAAAATCATTTGGTGAGCTCTTGAGGCGATTTTTGGGTATTTCTTGAAGACCCAATCATACTTACACTTAAGGTAAGCCCTTTCAATCCATCTTTATGTTGATTAACACAAGAATCAAAGGGTTGACAGGGGGACTTGACCTCTATTGTGCTTGTGGACTCTTCCTTCATGCTAGTATGCTTCATGTACGCATATATATACCTAACAATGGTTAGGATTAATGATGTGAATTTCTTGCTATTATTGTTTGTTATAAATAGCGAGATTGTGACTCGACCGAGGTATGTGCCGGTCTAAACGCTACGTCGAGGTAGCTTAAATTTATATCGTAGTAACGCTTGCTACGCCATGCTTAGATAGAAAGAACTTGGGACATGGCCGAGGATGTTGCCGGCATGTCATGATAAATGTCTTGCCGAGGATTTTGCCGGCTTTTGTATGATATTGGTACTTGATTTGTTCACGTGCCGGGTTGGGTAGTGCTGTCTATACGTAACCTTGGGTTGGACGACATGGGAGTAGGGATTGTACCCCCAAACTGTGGTCGGGTTAACCTTCGCCTTACGTTCATCTAGCATAACCAACCTGGGTTACGGTGACTGCGAAATATTATCGTTATTAATGTTTCTGTTATTATTTCTGTTATTGTTATTAATGTCGTGGATATTAATACTGTTAGAGGGACACTTGACAGGGGGTGTGGTGTCGCCTATACTATGAGATGTGTCACACTTGACAGGGGGTGTGGTGTGGACACTTGATCTTTGAGATGTGACACACTTGACAGGGGGTGTGGTGTGGTCACTTGATTTATTGAGATACGACGCACTTGACAGGGGGTGTGGTGCGATCGTAGACAGATTTGAGATGAGCCAACGACTACGGGTCGTTGGTCTACTTATTCATGATTGTGATAGTGACTTCGGGTCATGGTATATGGTTGATACTTAGTAGTGGTGTTGCTAGTCCATCGTAGGTCTAGGTTAGTCGGCACGGGAGTAGAGATTGGACCTCCAAACCGCCGCTGAGTTGACCTATGCCTTACGTTGGATGGGCATAATCCTTGAGACTTCTGGTTACTACTTGTGTGTATGGAATGTGTTACATCTATTTGTGATTTCACTACTTTATTGTATGATTACTATAGTATGTTGTTGCTTATGATGCATGTAGCGACTTGTCCCGCAAGGGTACCTTAGCGGGCCTGTCGGTGATCTTACTGGGCTTCGGCTCATAACTTACTCTGCTACGTGCGCAGGTCCTTCATCCAGTCAGCAGCCCGGACGTTAGCGGTTCCCGAGGCTTCTGAGACTTTTGATTGAGGTGAGCCGACCACACAGACCGTGGTGGCATACCGCCGGAGTCACTTAGAGATAGGACTCAGATTTCTTTGATGTGTATTCATACTTTATTGAGTCACTCTTAGAATGCTCCAATTCTTTTGTGGATATATTCTTTTGGACTTCACCCTTTTATATTTATATATCCATTTATGATCTTTTCACATTATTGTTCTTTTCCGCATCTTGTTTCATTGGTTCGCCTAGGCAAATGTTGTTTAGGTGCCATCACGAGCCCTTGGAAATTGGGTCGTGACAGTTTGCGCTCGGCACAACCATTTTGTTCAGGTGTGTGCGGGCATGAAATACGCTGAGTAATACCATGTGTTCTTAAGTATGATGTTAAAGCTTGAAATTCACCACCCCAGTCGGCTTGAAACTGTTTAATGGGACAACCAAAAAATTTTTCAACAATGGTGCGAAATTGATGAAACACATCTAAAGCATCGGATTTATTTTTCAAGAAATAGATCCATGTGTATTTGCTAAAATGATCAAAAAATAAAACATAATAGCGAAAACCATCATTCGACACAACAGGAGCAGGGCCCCAAACATCAGAACAAATTAACTCTAAAGGACTAGTAGCCTTAAAATCTGAAACAGGAAACAGAAGTTTATGTATCTTACTAACAGCACAAGCCTGACACAAACTATCATTCGAAGAGACAAAATTATTCCTAGAAACTATTTTCCTAACAGTGGCAGTTGAAGCATGCCCAAGACGCGCATGCCAACAATCCAAGGTAGCAGACTTCAACGGCGCCACAGACGACAAGCTGACTGGAGGAATGGGAGAAGAATTAGATGGTGACGATGCTGCTGGAATGGCATAAAGACCATCACTACTCTGGCCTTTGTAAAGGATGACCTTCGTGTCCAAATCCTTCACAATGAAAAAATCAGGGAAAAATTCAACAGAAACATTGTTAGATTTCACAAAAGAACTAACAGATAAAAGATTTTGAGTAGCAGTAGGCACATGTAAAAGATTGTCCAAGTGAAAAGAATGGTTAGAGACAACTAAATTAGACTTGCCAACATGAGAGATTGGTAGCCGAGAACCATTACCAATAGTAACTTCTTCGGGACCTTGATATTCAGAATGAATAGCAAGGTTATCAAGGTTGGCAGTAAGATGGTGTGTAGTGCCACTATCCATTAACCATGACTGATTTAGTTGTGACGAGGTGCTAGCAAGGTGTGAAACTGGGCGAGTTGTGCGATTTCCATTCCCTGTCTTCGACGAAGGACACACGCGAGATATATGGCCCGAGCCTCCGCAATTATAGCAGGTTATGTTGGAAGTGTCTGGAGGTGCTTGCTGCGGAGTACCAGAATAGTGGGGCTGTTGAGAGCCAACTGATGGTGTATTACCAGAATAAGGAGAAAAGGAGAGGCCTCTACCACGACCTCTGTTGTTTCTACTTCTCCCTTGACCGCGTGGAGCATATTGTGCTTGGCCAAAAATTGCAGTCGGAGCAATCATATTAGATTCATCAAGTTGCAATTGGCGCTCTTCAATCAACAACATGCCGTACAAGGCATCAAAAGTAACATCTTCATGGCGAGCTTCCAGAGCTCGAGTAAAGGGGCGATATGAAGGACCTAACCCAGCCTTAATAAATTCGACAAGATCATCTTCAGGAATAGGGCTTTGCAAAGCCGCTAATCTGTCTGCAATGCCTTTCGCTTTCTGCACATAAGCTTCAATACTATCTGTGCCACGTCGTAGAGTATATAATTGAGATTTTAACTCACGAATCTTTGGTTTGGACGCCGTGGCATAAGCCATAACAAGCTTGTCCCAAGCATCACGAGCAGTTTCTGCACCAACAATTTGAGAAAGGATTGACTCTGAAACAGATGCGACAATCCAACTGAGAACCATTTGGTCTTGACAAACCCATGATGTATAGGCAGGATTAACCTGCTTATCTGCTAAAAATCGATCCGGTACCACGGCTGAACCATCAACATGATGCTCAAGAGCGCATCCTCTAAGCATTGGCATAAATTGCATCTTCCAAAGCAAGAAATTTGTGGATGTAAGCTTTAAAGGTATCTGATGGGAGATATTTGGTATAGCAGAAAAAGCTGATAGTGGTACGCCTGAACCAGAACCCACGACGCCACTAGCGGTTGATGATGCTCCTGAACCAGGAGTCACCTCACCATTCTTTGGAATTTCTGACATGGCTGCGAGAAGAAAGAAAAATTTATTGTGTTGCAGGAGTCACCTAAAGCCCTGATACCATGTAAAACTTGTGAATCTGCACCTTTTCCATTACACGTATATGAATATTTATACAAGTACAGTTCATGTTATAGTAGGAAACCTAAACCACAATGGTAGGTAATTACAATTACTCATAGGAAAATATTTACATTCCTTAAATAGAATATATTCCTTATTATGCGCCACTGGGTAAACATCGCCTCTACTGGAAGCTTGAAGGAGAGGTCGTCCCGATACCTCGTCCTTTAAAAAAATAAAAGAAGAGTAAAAAATTACTACACAATTATTATTCTCACATAGCTTTCTAATGGAAATTAAATTATGACTAAGATTAGGAACATGAAAGATAGAGCACAACTGGAAAGGACGTGAGGCTGTTGGTATTTGGAAATGTCCAAGCTTATTAACATCAAGCATCTCTACATTCGCTACTAAAACACGATCAAAGCAGTGTAAGGAGATGTACATATGAATTTACCTTCAGATGGGGTCATATGAGCAGATGCAGCCGCATCAAGGTGCCAAGTAGCATTATTTGTTTTGCCAATGATATATAGCCGCAAAAGACAGGAAAATCATTAGCCACAAAAGCAAGATTAAAGCGATCTAGACATTGTAATGCATTACGGCCAGAGGAGCCACAATTTTGAAAAATAGGAGATGAAAGATGAGAACCTAAGACTCCAGAGGATGGAGAATTTCCATTTGCAGATTGTGAGCCATAAAGGACATTAGATAAACTACCAATACCTGATGTGGCTTGTCCAGTAAAGCCATTGCGAGTAAAATTGCTCACTCTAGATCCTTGATATTGTTGAACTTTTCCAGTGGAGCCATGACCTCTACCATCTCGGCCTCGACCTCAAGAAGAGAAATCGCGACCCTTACCACGACCTCCTTGAGCCAGATCATTTGCGAGATTGGAAGAATTTGATTGTGTATATTTAGTTGCAAAAGCTTGAGAAAAAGATGGTGGATCAAGATGTTTGAACCGCTGCAAACGTTGCTAATGTAGTAGTAAAATTTTGATGAGAAACAAGAGAATTAATTGCCGCTAATGAATCTATTATTTGTTTTGCATCCCTCAAGCATTGATCAATGGATGTATTGTCTGATTTACGTAAGGTGGTGAGCTGCCTTTTTAATTGCTTTTGCTTGACTAGCATTCATGTAACGACGATGTAAGGATAACCAAATATCTTAAGATGTGGATCAACAAGAACCTCACGGGACAAGGTAGCAAAAATTCAAGACTTCACACTTTGATCTACGTGCAACCATGAATGATAGATGGGATTTGACTGCTGATTTCCAGAAGCATCACAACTAAATGGATTTGGAGGGAGAAAAGAACGAATCCAAGTAAATCATGAGAGACCAAGAGAGAAGTTAACTGAGTTCTCCACGTCAAATAGTCCTCAACTATTTGAAGTAAAATACTTAAAAGGTCACTCAACTTTGAGAAATGTGTGACCAAAGTCACTTTGCTTTGAATTGTACTAATAAAGTCACTCAACTTTGAGAAATATGTGACCAAAGTCACTTTGCTTTGAATTGTACTAATAGAGTCACTCAACTTAAGGCAATTCTCACCAAAAGTTATTGTAACCAGATTTTGCACAATCATCTCACCGAAAATCTGACATGGCATTTTCATTTTTAATTATATATACATGTGGCATACTTTATTTTCCATATAGGATTTTATAATAAGTTGATTAACCCAACTCTTAATCCATAACCCATTTCTCTTCCACATTTTTTCGGATCCATCTTCTTTTTCAAAATGGATGGTCTAGATTTAATGAAGTAAAACTAAATGTTTGACCATGGTTAGAAAAATATATCTTCCTATTTTAAATTCAAAGCATCTAACATATCTTATAATTTAGCAGCAAATTTCATCCCTCCTCCTAAATTATTTTTCGGTCTCCAAAATTTTCGTTTATTTATTATTTTAATAAAACTTTGTTTTTGCTAATCCAATCTCAAACATATAACAGAAAACCAAAAATAGTGTTAAACTATTTGCAAGTGATAACATCGTAAGGAATAGAATTAACAAGACAAGATTTAATAATATCAATTTACTCAAATAACAATATACGAAGAAATTCTTTTCACACAATCACATCAGTTAAAACTAGTTGCGAAGATAGTACCTAATATTCTGCTCATAGTTATTCACATTTTATCTTGGAAAGAATCTTTCCGACCAATTCATAATACTTATAGAAATCACATAGATCTTCTGCACTTCTATATCTAAAATAAGATGAGTTTGTTTAACAATTAATGTAATTTTTGCTGCTAAATTATAGGATTCTTTAAGATAAAATGAATTTGAAATAGAAAGATATTTTGTCCAAACCATAGTTAAATACCTTTATTTACCCTATTAAATCTAGAATATTGGTTTTAAGGAGGGCCAAGTGTTATTCATCCAAATAAGAAATTGAGAAAATGGAGACACTAGATAAAATATATATTTAACTATCTATTGTATTTAACTAATCTACCTATTATCTATTATATAAAATATATATTTAACTAATAGATTTGAAAAAAATAATGATTCTAACCATAACTAATTAAAGAGTTAAGTACTTGAAAGAGTATTAAAGCTAATATTTTGACAGTACCCGTAGAAATTTAGCAATGACACAATATTCTACTATTGTAATAATTTAAAAGAACACTTTCCAAATCCTTAGAAAAGTATTCAACTTATTATAAAATCCTATATGGAAAATAAAGTATGCCACATGTATATATAATTAAAAATGAAAATGCCATGTCAGATTTTCGGTGAGATGATTGTGCAAAATCTGGTTACAATGACTTTTGGTGAGAATTACCTTAAGTTGAGTGACTTTATTAGTACAATTCAAAGCAAAGTGACTTTGGTCACACATTTCTCAAAGTTGAGTGACCTTTTAAGTATTTTACTCTTGAAGTTTGATTGTAACTAGATTGGTAATACTTGCAGCAAGAGACGCAGTAGAGTAAAGGGTAGGAGAAGTGATCCGATCAAAGTTAATGGAAATTGGAGAAATAAATGGCAAGCTAGTGTTACTGCTCGATATTTGTAATATACTAGAAGAAGGAGATGGCCATATACGTAAGTTGAATCATCACCAAAGATGATGGCACAACAGGGAGAGAAAAATATGGGAAGATGGAAGTGGAGGGCATACTGGAGGCTATAGAACTGATATGGGGTGAGGAGATTGGAAGATAAATAGTACTCTCTCCGTCCCACTTTGTTTGTCATACTTTCCTTATTAGTCCATCCCAAAAAAATTGTCATACTTTTAAATTTGGAAACAATTCAACTACAAGCTTATTTTTTGACTCATTTGTAGCCACACAAATACCAATGACTTATTTTAGACCACCAGTTTCAAAAATCTTCATTTTTTTATTTAACTTTATGCCAAATAAAACTATGACAAACAAAGTGGATAGAGGGAATAGTAGAGATAACAGGATTTGAGACGGAGGGAGCTTGGGATGCCATTATTTATCAGGATTTATATGAATTATTGGGCAAAATCAAGGAGAAATAAGAAATTTTTATGATTGATAGGAAAGCTTTGTCACGTGAGTAATCTGGAAAAGGAACAAAAAGGTGGTAGGCAATAAAAGGATTTTTTAAATAAAAGTACAAGTTTTAAAGCTTAATTACCAAATATAGCAACATTTTAGTAAAATTACTCTATATAGAGGAAAACACAAGATAATTACAAATATAGCAAAAATATAGCAATATTTTCCCATAATATACCAAACGCTTACATTCTTCCTTCTATTTCTCCCACCATCATTTTTGCTCCTCCCATTTCCCCCTATTTCATTTTTCCTCCCACCATTTCCCCCCAATTTCAGTTTTACTCCTCTCATTTTCTCCAATTTCACTTTTCCTCGTCCATCCTCAATGTATCTCGTTGAATCTCACTATTTCTGCACCGTATAAACTATTTCTGCACCGTATCTAACTGTTTCTACACCATTTCAACTGTTTCTGCAGCACCGTATCTAACTGTTTCTGCACCGTTTCAACTGTTTCTGCAGCACCGTATCTAACTGTTTCTGCACCGTTTCAATAGTTTTAAACTGTATCAACTCCCGTTTCAGACCGTATTAGACTGTTTCAGACCGTATCGTAGTGTTTCAATGTTGTTTCAGACTGTTTTAAACTGTATCAAGTCTCGTTTCAGACTGTATCAACTCCGTTTCAAACTGTATTAGACAGTTTTAAACTGTATCAAGTCCCGCTTCAGACTGTATCATACTGTTTTAAACTGTATCAACTCCCGTTTTAGACCGTATCAGGCTGTTTTAACAATTATTTCAGATTGTGTCAATATCGTTTCAGACCGTATCATACTGTTTCAGCATCGTTTCAAACTGTTGCAACAACTGTTTCAACGATGTTTCAAACCGTATCATATTGTTTCAACACCATCTCAAACTGTATCAGACCGTTTCAATAATAAATATAAAGTGACTAGGTCTAATTTACTTTTGACACAGTCGTTAAGCTCCAATATGCAGTGTAATCAGCCGTGAGCAATAGAAAACAAGAGTTCAAATTTATTAAACCACTATAAAAATCTGTAGAATTAGAAACAGAAATGAAACAAATCTGAATAAACATGAATAGAAACGGAACAACAACGAAATTTGAACAATTCTGAAAAAACAGAAACGGAACACAAATAAAACAAATCTAAAGAAACAGAAAAAGTTGAGATTTCTTTCGATGTCGCTAATTTGGTAAACCAACAGTCTACTGCACAAGCTACACATCCATGGCAATGTTCATAGTACACCACCACTGATTCATAATTCCGTAGCTACCATACCAGCGCTGACTGGAGGTTGAGTATTTTAGCTAAATACCTTGAACTGTGTTCCTCCTCCGCCATCGAATGTGGCATCTCCGCAGCACCGACGTCGCGATACGTAGAGGATGTTGAAACGGAGTGGAGATATTCTGACGTCGGAGTGAAATAGGTGATCGGACGTTATAGATCTGATTAGGAAATGACAGCGATGATTAGGAAATGACGGCGATGATCTACTCGCCGGATCTGGGGGTTATCGCACTGGGGTTTGTGGGGGTGGGGGGTTGGGTAGATGGGCGGTGGCGCCAGTGGGTTTTGGGGTATGGGTGGTAGGGGAGTTGGAAGGATTTTGGGAATAGGGGTTGAAATTAGGGTTTATTTGGAAAATTGTTATTTATCTTGTTTTTTTGTGAAATGTGCTAAAATAAATATTGCTATGCTTTGTAATTCCAAAAATATTGCTATTTTTTTGTAATTAAGGTTGAAAACTTGTATATTTGTGTAAAAATCCCATAATATTACTCCCTCCGGTCCACTTTATAAAATATTTTGGCCTATTTTTCTAGGTCCATTATACTTGATCTTTCTAGAAATCAAGAGAAAGGATTTTGTGAAAATAGTTTGATATCATGACTCATGAGAATAGTTTGTGAAAGGTTCAATTAGTATGGAGCCTGTTGTATTACAATTTAAAGAGAGATTTACAACTATATGATGAGTATATCACCTTATGAGGATAAAAATATCAACTATCTAGGATAAGTATAACCCTATAAGATAATACATGGATACATATTTTAAGAGTCATAATATTATTTGAATTAAAGCATAAAAATTAAAGCATTCAACTGACACGACCCGAATTTTGGCTAGGCCGTGCGGGTACCAGACATCCTCCCATAGATCCGTCGGGCGGACCTTTACCAACTGAATTAAGAAAATAAATATAAATCCAACTCATAAATAAGAATAAGACTTAGAAAAAATATAGACATACTGATACCTCTAAGCTGTACAAAAGAAATTATAGCTGAATACCCAATATACTAGGTTTAGGGCTATTCAGACTAGACATCTAAGAGTACAAAATAATACATACGCCTCTTGAATGGAGCAAAAACTAGATTACTAAAATAAAACTAGCAATGGTGGCCAGTCTAAACAAAAATTGGCACACCCTGAAAGCTGAACACACCTCGACTCCTTAATCACGCCTCGAATTCGGTTCTGGAGCAAAACCTGCCGAAACGAAATAAATAGACAAGGAAAGAGTCGAAAAAAACAGTAAGTGGGGGCTGGCTAGCCAGCTCAAAGAAGCAGACATGCTAGCCAGAGAGAAGGAAAACAGATAAACAAAATTCACCGTATCTTAACTATAAAAAGGCAGAGCTAGATAATAACTGGAAACACATTTAGAACTATAAACTTATAAACAACCAGGGACCTAACATAGACAGAATCAATAGGTATCCCGAACATCTTAACAATCGAAAACACATGATACATACACAAAACATCGCATTATAATCACGCAATAGACAGCAACCGGTGCAATGAAATGAAATGAATGCAGTATGATGCAAAGGGGTCACATGTGCCCGTAATCCCGTCCCGAAGCGGAATACTCCTGCATTTGAGGGGAATACAATCTAATAACCAAATGGAGCGGAATATTCCTGCTCCTGGGGTGGAATACTCCTACCAGCTGAGATGGAATACTCCTACACTCAATATATGACATAAGAGCAGAATACTCCTACTCCTGGGGCGGAATACTCCTGCACTCAGAGGCAGATCCAGGATTCGAAGGTTCCGGGCGCCACTCGGTATATCTACCTGTCACCATAAAGACCAAATAGGAAGGGCAGGTCGGGTCGGGTTGGTCAACTCTTTCTTACTTCAACATGGTTAATTAAGTAGTCTTTTATTTGAAATATACAAATAATTTAGCTTTAACTCAGCTATCTCTTTTCAAGTTTGTTTTGAATTTTGTATTATGTAAGATCATTGCAAATTAACAAAAAATAAGTCCTTACAGAGCGTCTTATCTAGAAAATTTTCTTTAAAGTAACTTAATGACCCCGTAGCCCTAAAATCGAAAAAAGACCACGGTTGACTGAGCACTATATATTTTTTGACTGACTAGACTATTTACCTTCAATTATCTGGTGTTAATTTCTTCATCTTAATTTTCAAGCTTTCTAAAAATTCTTTGCAAACAAAAACTTCAAATTTGCAATCTAGAGAATTTATTAAAAAGATTATTAAACAAGCCACATAATTTTTTAAGAATTAATGAAAAATATTGCTTAAATTAGTCTCTTGATTGAAAAAGCAACAGAAAAACTATATGTAATTACAATCAATTCAAATTATTTATAAAAAAGATGATTAAAAAAAATTACAGTAAAAACAAATTATACGTTAGAAAACAACAAAAAGAAAAATAGAAGAGAGAGGAAGAGAATGTAGAGAATAAAAGGAAAAACTGAAATGAAAAGAGAGAGTCTATTAACTAGGTCCTAGGGCGGGACCAGTATAAACAATAAACTAATGGATGATAACTGTATGAAAAAATTACTTCAATCCCGCATCTGCTTGGAAAAAACTTGACATTTCACCAGTGGCACCAAGGCGAAAATATGTTTACTCGGTGCCAATTATCATATTTGTACTGATTCTAATATAAATATACATATATATAGAGCTGCAACCGAAGCTAGCCGGTTTCGTGACACCCCTACCTCATAAGTAGATCCGCCCCTGCCTGCACTAAGTATATGATATAAGAACAGAATACTCTTGTTCTTGGGACGGAATACTCCTGCACTCTCAATATAATGCAAGAATGATGCAATAATTACCCTTCACCGGCGCAGGACTCTCATCGACAGCCCGCATGTACATATCAAGCTCACAGCCAGAATACAATGATTCTATGCTCAATTTAATACCAACAACAAGGCATAACATATACTCCCTCCGTTCCAAAATGATTGTCACAGTTCGGATTTCGAGAGTCAAACGAGTTTAACTTTGACCGTAATATTTTTATATGTCTTTTAAATATTTTGAATTATTAATTATTGTGACTTATAGTACTTTTTATGTAGTTTCTAAATATATAAACATCATTACAAAAAACTTAAAGATTATATGTTTAAATTCACGGTCAAAATGAACTCGTTTGACTCTCGAAATCCGAACTGTGACAATCATTTTGGAACAGAGGGAGTAATATACAGTGTACATTCAAAACTAAGGCGTAATAAGTACGCCTATCGGCAGCTACACACGTAAGGAACACGTGGTAGAATATCACAAGGCCAAAGACCACCAAAGAAATGGATATAATCACTTACCTTGTTCCAAAACTAGCACTGCTACTCAACAACAACTTTGTCCTTTGGATTCATTGCTAAACAATCCCGCTCTATTCAATAACCAGAAAAATATATCAAATAAGGCTAAAGGCTTCATTCCTTAGTTTTAGAACAATCCTGGTAAGAACCCGACACCCGAAGCGCATACGCGATATGGTCTAGGCATGTGTACATGGTTCAAAATTACATAACCAAACCCTAAATAAATTACATTTATGGGTTGTCCATAACTCCCTGAGATCGAATATATAATCAATTCCATTATTGAGGTCCAATTAATCCTTTAAACTATCAATTTAACTTACTAGAACGATATCTAATATCCCTATTTCTACCCTTAAAATATATTTAAGCACACGTAATAAACTAAAATAATAAATTAAGATCATTACCTGAATGTTTCGGCGTGAAAATTCTATTTTTTTTTCTTTTCCCTTTCCTTTCATTTCTCTTTTTCCGGCTTTTATTTTTGTTCTCTGCTTCTATCTCTCGTTTTCTCATTTTTGTTCTCGTTTAGGATTAAGCTAAGGGATTTAATCCCTTAGCACCGTGTTACTCTTTTCCTTTTTCTTTCTTTCTTTTTATCTTTTCCTTTTTAATTCTTTCATTTCTTTTTTCTTTTTGAAAATTTGCTATCGTGATGAAAATTAAAATACAACTCTACGAAATTCAGAATAATCCCAAATTTCTCAAGCAAGTTATAAAAAATTTATATGACGTACTCGCTAAGACGGATCTCGAATCGGATTCCGAAACTCAAAAATGCGAATTAAACGGAAAATGATCAAATTATTAATTTTCGGAACTTTAGCGGAAACAATTCGAACGACCTCTAAATTCACTTTCGAAAGTTCACACAGGTCACAAATGACCACACAAACCTAATGATACTTTTGAATTTCGAATCAGAGCTCATTCGCCAAAATCGAGCTCGAAAACCTCTTTTTAAAATTTAGCGACAATGAAAACTGGAACCTTCTTCCGATACCTACCAAACGAAGTTCGATTAGTTCAAATTTTACAGACAGGTCATAATACACCTTAAAAAAAATTTAAAACAGTCGGCACACCAATTGAAATCCTAACTCTCGAAACAACTACCTAAGGTCGTTTCAACGACATCACAACTACTACGCCTACCAGAGCCTCTCAATTTCAAATCATTTGAAGTCAACTGTATAATCCTCAGTGAATATGTACGCTCTACTATTTGAGTTCATCTTAGATTAATATTACCCAAAGATAAAATTAGAAGTAAACAGTGCTAGAAGTTTATCTCAGTTAATGGTGTTTTCTGTCATGACTGAAACTCTTAGAAAGCATGACTTAAAAGTATACTAATATGACGATAACATATTCTAATTAATTGATATAACTTTCATAGATCAGTTTTGTTCATGGTGCCTTATTTTCGTGCATGTGTAAGTTTGTTTGAATTGCAAATCTCAAACCCATAATAAATATGGAAAAGTACCTTAAACACCATGTTTAAAGATTTAATTCTTTTATTTACCTAATAATATAATTTAATAACAAAAATACCACTTTTGTTAAATTTATACCATATTTAGAATTTTTAATTGCAATAGTACCACTTCTACTCATTTTCCTAAATTCAAGGTTTAGATATACTACTAAATATATATCTCTCCTAAAATAGGGTATTTTAACTAAATCTTTTATTTTGAATAGCAATTTTTTTGTAGAATTTTAAATGTTACGAATTTTATTGGTTGGCCTACCTATTTCGCAGGAAAAAGTTCTATTTTGCCAAGTTTAATAAGCTTGTTCCAAATTTTGACTTTGGAGTTAATCGTGTCAGAGAAAAGTCATGGTTCTATGCTTTACAACATGCCGAACAACCTCTTTCTAATACAGTACAATTCTTCTATTTTTCGATATACGTCAGGTTTCACTATAGCACTTATCGATATTTCATATACCGTATATTAATATACAGTATACGATTATCAACATATGGTATACCATATATAAGTATACCATATATCAGTATATGGTATATCTTTATTATATTAATATATACAAGTATATGGAATACCTCTTCAGATACAGCAGATATATGTTATATCTTCGATAATTGTTGTTATGTCTCTCAGAAATTGCACTAGAAGAATTGAGAGAAAACAGGCGCTACATGGGTAGTGTTGTATTACGGATTAGTATTTAATGAGGGATTAGATGGATTAGTATCAGGGAGCATTAGATAGCTCCATATTCCCACGTTTGTAGGCTGTAGCTTAATGCTTTAACTACCTGATAAAGATAAAAAGTTATGGTATATCTCATTTTTTATTTTTCAGCTATAAATATGATATATTTGTAATTAAAAAAGTGGTACCAAATTAAAGTGGTATCTAGTGCAATTAAATCTTCTATAGCAGTTATTTATAAAAAAATCTCTTTATTATATTTAAATAATTAGCCCAATTATATTAGTTCATAGCACTTATTTGGACCAATATATTTTTGATTTAACATATAGCCATATTATTTCATGGATTTAAATCCAATAAAATTTACCTGTCTACAAATGCCCCCTACTTCAAGACTTGTCGGGGTTTAATTTGTCAGCACCCGAAGACTAGGCTTGAAGTAATTTTCTTGTTCATGTGGTCATTCTCCAATTAATGACTGACAACTACTATTTGATAAGAAAATTGAGCAAAAGTTAGCTATTTTCCAGTTAACAGCCCACAAAAGTCGCTACCTTTTCATTATGCCAAAAGTGGCTATCTTCCAGTTACTAGCAAATAAAAAGACTACCAAACAATAAAGTATTAAAAATATGGCTACCATTCAGTTAACAGTAATAAAAGTGGCTGTTGGTCTAAATTTCCCCAATCACGTGGACTCTGCCACCTGAAGCTTCTTTCTTTTTCTTTTTCTTTCCTTTTCTTTTTCTTTTCCTATATTTTCACTGCATGCGGTCTTCCTATTCCAATTTGGTTACAGTTCCTACTTCTATTTGGACTCCAACAGCGACCTTCAAATTTGTATCAAATTAGAACTTTTTTCACATCATTAGTCCTCTATAAATAGAGGCTTGAGATCCTTATTTGTTTAATTCGCTTGAAGGCAGCACCTGGGTATATCTTTTGCAGAGGCAAGTATTTTTTTATTCTTTTATGCTCCTTTTTGTTGTATGAGAAATACTCTATACAAATTAACACTTTCTTGAAAACCCCCTTTTTTTTTTCTTTTTTCCCTTTTTTTTCGCGCCTATTTTCCGTAACTTGCACCCCCTTTTTTTTTTGTAACTTTATTTATTCATTCTTCCTTTTTGTTTCCAGCAAGTAAAAGAGGACTTCTGCAGCTTGAATTTTTTTCTTCTCTTGTCAGGTACAAAATACTTTCTCCCTTTTGTATATTTTTTTTCTTTGCTCTTCTTTTTCTTTTATGTAGGCCAAAAGATGATTCTAAAGAAGTCAACCCTTACTTTAAAGAGGACAACCCATTGAAGACTTATTTTGGGATCGATACTCATGGGAACGTCAAGTTTAAGGTGATTGGGGTGGCAACGCACTCCCACTTTAACGACGACAATCCCATGGAAGAAGCCATTTGAAAGAGCAACTTGAAGACCGGCGAATATGGAAACCCCATCCCAAGACTCAACTCGAAGGCCAAAAGATGATTCTAAAGAAGTCAACCCTTACTTTAAAGAGGACAACCCATTGAAGACTTATTTTGGGAGCGATACTCATGGGAACGTCAAGTTTAAGGTGATTGGGGTGGCAACGCACTCCCACTTTAATGACGACAATCCATGGAAGACCTATTTGGAGCGATACTCGTGGGAAAGTCAAGCTTAAGGTGATTGGATTGGCAACGCACTCCCACTTTAACGACGACAATCCCATGGAAGACTTATTTTGTGAGCGATACTCATGGGAAAGTCAAGTTTAAGGTGATTGGGGTGGCAACGCACTCCCACTTTAACAACGACAATCCCATGGAAGAAGCCATTTGGAAGAGCAACTTGAAGACCGGTGAATATGAAAACCCCATCCCAAGACTCAACTCGAAGGCTCTTTAAATTAAGTACTTCAACTTTGAAGACTTTCCATACCTGAATGACATCGACTTGAAGACTGATGGACTTGAAGACTTCAACCTGTAGACTTGTCAAACTTGGAAGAGTCGAAGACCTTAACTTGAAAGATTGTCAAATTTGAAGATCCCACTTGAAGACTTGGCAAACTTGAAGACCCCAACTTGAAGACTTGACATATTTTTGAAGACATCAGCTTGAAGACTAGGAGAATTTGGAGACTCCAACTTGAACACTTGGCGAAATTGAATAATCTAGCTTGAAGACTTGGAGAATTTGGAGACTCCAGCTTGAACACTTGGCGAATATGAAGATTCCAACTTGAAGACTTGGAAAATTTGAAGTTTGTAGACTCCAACTCGAAGACACAAACTTGGAGACTCTAACTTGAACAGTTGATAAGTTTGAAGACTCTAACTAGAAGACTTGCAAATATAAAGACTCGCAAATTTGAAGACTCTAACTTGAAGACTTGGCAGATTTAGAGACTCCAGCTTGAGGAAGATTCCACTTGAAGACTTGACCAAGTCCAACTTGAAAACTTGGCAAATATGAAGATTCCAGCTTAAAGACTTGGAAGACTTGCGAATTTGAAGGCTCAAACTTGAAGACTACAAACTCCAACTCGAAGACTTGGAAAATTTGAAGATCCCAGCCTGAAGACTTTGGCGAATTTGAAGGCTCACACTTGAAGACTTGACTAATTCGAAGACTCCAAGATGAAGACTTGGTAGCCTGAAGACTTGCAAATTTGAAGGCTCAAGTTGAGTCTTTCAAGTTTTTCAAGAATAGTAATACTTAGAATTTGAAACACCCTGGCAGGTAATCACGTTTTCTCTCTAGGTTGCAAGCTTTAACAATAACTTGATCTATGAATAACAATGTGAAACTTGACAAGGAAAAGAACTTTTCTTCTTTTTGGGCGACTGGACTTAGAATTTGAGCTCTAAGCTGCCTACGTACCTCAGTGAAGAGGATCAAGTCATTACGTAGTTCATAATAAAAGAAGTGTGTTTTTTTTTTTCTTGTCCTAACTTTTCCTAGGCCGTCTCTTTCGAGGTTTTCAACCTAGCGGACATTTTTTTTTAGGCCGTGCACAGTTTAGACTCTTGCGGGCCAGGAGTTTTATGTAGTTTATGCTCGTGCATCAAAGGAGCGTAGCGATTTGCAGTTTAAGCTTGTGCGTCTAGGAGCGTGTCAACTTGCAGTTTAGGCTCGTGCGTTGAGGAGCATGTCAACTTGCAGTTTAGGCTCGTGCGTTGAGGAGCATGTCAACTTCAAGGATAGTACTTCTTCAAGAATTTTCCGTTAATGGGACCGAGTCTTTTTCCTTCAGCATCAATAAGCTTATAAGCACCACTTGAATAGACTTCTTGCACAACATACGGTCCGTCCCATTTTGCAGTGAACTTGCCCCCAGATTTATGGGAAGTAATGATGGGTCTTCTTACTGCAAGAACTTGATCACCAACTTGAAAAGATCTCGGGCGAACCTTTTTATTGAAAGCACGAGATAGACGAGCTTGATAACATTCAAGGCTTTGTTGATCTTCGAGTCTTTTCTCATCTAGAGCCTCCAACTATTCAAGGCGTAAGCGAGCATTTTCTTCATCAGTGAGCCCTTCTTGGAGAGCAAGTCTCAAGGATGGTATTTGACGCTCCAGTGGCAACACAGCTTCAACTCCATAAACAAGCGAGTCGGGAGTTGCTTGCGTTAGTGTGCGGTGAGTTGTCCTATATGCCCACAAAGCTTCTTCCATCCTTTCATGCCAATCTCGTTTGGATTTGGAAACAACCTTATTAAGCAAATTGCACAAGGTCTTGTTGAATGCTTCGGCTAGGCCATTGGCGGCAGCATTGTACATGGAAGATTTGCGCTGCTTGAAGCCAAAGAGATCACATATTTTATTCATCAGTCTATTATCGAATGGCTTGCCATTATCCGTTATTATATAACGAGGGATACCAAAGCGGTAAATAATGTTAACTCGGATGAAGTTTGCAACCTTCTCCTTCTTTACTTCCTTGAGAGCGACGGCTTCTGCCCATTTTGAGAAGTAATCAGTTGCAGCTAATATGAACACGTGTCCTTCAGAAGACTTCGGCAATGGTCCAACAATGTCTAACCCCAAGCATCAAATGACCAAGACGCGACCGTTGGGCGCAACACTTCAGGTGGTTGATGTATGAAGTTTGCATGGAGCTGACAAGCTTTGCATCTTCGAGCATGGTCCAAGCAATCCTTCACCATTGTTGGCCAGTAGTACCACATCCTTTTTATATGGAAGTGAAGCTTCGGCCCAGACTGGTGTGATCCACATACCCCAGAGTGTGCTTCTTCCAGAGCTTGAAGTGTCTCCTAAACATCGCAAAAGTACTCCCTCAAATGATCTTCTATATAGAGTGTCCTTGTAGTAAAGGAAACGGGGTGCTCTACGACGAATTTCGCTTCTTCTTCTCGGATTTTCTGGCAGGGTTCCATGACTGAGGTAATCAATTATAGGTTTCCGCCAGTCCTCCTTCTCAGCCTTAGAAACAGCAACAAGACGTTGAAGCTCATTTTCACCATCCACGCCTTCATCAAATGGTGGTACTACCCATCTTTGGCAGATAGTAACTTGTGTCTGTTCAGGCAAGGCAAGTGTTGATGCCAAAGCTGCCAAGGCATCGGCTTTCTTATTTTCCTTCCTCGACACATGCTGGAGAGTTACATCCCCAAGCCATCCTATTAACTTCTGTGCATAATTGTGATAGGGTTGTAACTCTGGTTTCCTTACCTCATAGCTACCTAGAAGCTGATTGATTACCAATTTAGAGTCTCCGTATACTTGCAACTGTAACTGCTTCATGTCAACGGCCATTTTGAGACCAAGTATGAGTGCTTGATACGCTGCGACGTTATTAGAGCAACGTTGCATTAACGTGAAAGAATATGGGAAAACCTCTCCTTCGGAAGTTCCAAAAACCACACCAGCCCCAGCTCCATCATGACGTGCAGCACCGTCGAAGTACATCATCCACGATGGTTGAACTTCGACGACCATTGCATCTTCATCAGTGAGCTCCCAATCATCAGGTATCGGATGGTCTGCCAAGAAGTCAGCTAACGCTTGTCCTTTCACCGCTTTTTGAGGGACGTACAAAATCTCAAATTATTGAAACTGGAGGTACCATCTCGCCAAACGATCACTAAGGACGGGTTTTGACATCACAAATTTTATAGGATTTGCTTTGGAAATGAGTCGGACGACGTGAGTTTGAAAGTAGTGCTTTAACTTTTGAATAGAGAAGACTAGCGCCAAACACAACTTTTCGATTGGCAAGTACTTCAACTCATTTGGTGTCATCATCCTACTTAAGTAGTAAAGGGAATTTTCTTTCCCTTCACTATTCTCTTGAGCCAAAAGCGCCCCAACAGACCTTTCTTGCGCTGCAATATACAATATCAGCGGCTTTCCAGGTATAGGCGCAGCTAAAACTGGAGGTTTCATCAAGTACGACTTGATGCTCTCGAATGCGTTGCTGCAAGCTTGATCCCATTCGAAAGGGACACCCTTCTTCATAAGATGGCTGAATGGTTGACATCTTCCAGCCAGATTTGAAATGAATCTCCTAAGATACGCCAACTTTCCTTGTAAACTCTTTAGTTCATGAATATTTCTAGGCTCAGGCATCTTCAAAATCGCATCGAATTTAGCTTGATCAATTTCAACCTCTCGGTGTCGAACAATGAAACCAAGGAATTTACCTGAAGTAACTCCGAATGCGCACTTTAAAGGATTCATCCGAAGTTGGTATCTTCGCAGCAATTCAAACACCGTTCTCAAGTCCTGTAGGTGATCCTTCTTGTTTCTCGATTTCACCACCAAGTCATCAACATAGCACTCGACACTTTTGTGAAGCATGCTGTCAAAGATATTTTGCATCGCTCTTTGATAGGTCGCTCCAGCATTCTTCAGGCCAAATGGCATCACCTTGTAGCAGTAAATTCCCTTAGGAGTTCGAAACGCTGTGAGTTCTTCATCCTTAGGAGACATGCGAATCTGGTTATAGCCAGATGAGCCATCCATAAAAGACATTGCCTCATATCCAGTAGTGGCGTCAATCATGAGTTCTGGGATGGGGAGTGGAAATTCATCCTTAGGACATGCATTGTTGAGATCTCTAAAATCAACACAAACTCGAATTTGGCCATTTTTCTTCCTTACAGGGACTATACTTGAAATCCAAGTAGGATACTTGACTTCCCGAATAAAACCAACCTCAATAAGCTTGTTGACTTCATTCTCGATCAAGGGTACCAGCTCTGACCTGAAGCGGCGTTGGCTTTGCTTAACAGGACAAGCACCATTTCTAACCGCCAGATGATGAACCGCTACTTTGGGGTCTAAACCAGGCATCTCTTTGTAGCTCCAAGCAAAGACATCTCTATACTCTTTCAGAAGCTCTACATAAGCACTTTCTTCATCCTTCATCAGCAAAGCACTTATATAAGTGGGTCTTGGTTCTTCATCTGTGCCGAGGTTGATTTCTTTCAATGCGTCAACTGTCGCCTTCACTCCTTCTTCAAGCTCAGGTGGAGCATCTTTAGCATCTTCATCTTCCTGCAGATCTCTGTCGTTGAAAGATATGTGGTGACACCAGGAAATATCCTCCGACTCATTCTTGACATTATTTGGATATGAAACATTCTGCTCTTCTTCTGCAACGACGTAACATGAAGATCCTACACTTTCTTCATCTTCCTCACGCTCCTTTGTGTGGACTATAGTGTGAGTCTTTGCCTTTAACAGTTCTCCACATGAAACTACTAGTTTTGCTTGACGCTTCATCCTTGAAGGGATCAGACTTTGGCAATCTTTCGAAAGTTTTGGGTCGTTAGGAGAAATGGTGATCTTCGTCTTTACATCACCCTTTTGGAGCTTGTTCCTCTTCTTCGATGGTCCCAATCTATCAAAGACAGAAGTTCTTGTAGTTGGTTCTCCGAGCCGATAAAAGACAGACTTTCTTTTGTTCGAAGGAACGGACTCATCCTCAGCACCGACATAATTGATGTTTGCCCTCTTTATAGAGATGCGAACTGGTGGAGGTTTTTCGAAACCCAAGCCTTCACGTGATTTCTTCATTGATCCTTCTGGTAGAAGCTTCCCTAACTTAGATGGTTCGTTGGGATCATACCCAGCCTTTGCAAATAGTTTATAAGCATTCAGATCAAAACCCTCGTTCGTGCGCTTTGTGGGGAGTGAACTATTCTCCGGCGGATTTCGGGCCACAAACTTTCCAAGCAAATTTGAGGATAACTTCAAGGCATCAAGTCACTTGATAGGAAGGGTTAATCCATTCAGCGCGTCACTTTGTAGGTCGGATGATTGGTCTTTCTTCTCCTTTAATTTTGGGACGTAGCGGAGCGTAGATCCTGTCTTCTTTCCTGAAGGTGCAAAATATTGCTTATGTGTTTCCTTTGAATAGAGTGGCTTCTATCTTCATCCTCTACAACTTTTGCTTTCCCAGCTGCAATCTCAGCCTTCTTTATTGCAATCTTAGGATCCAATGTCTTGGCGATGTTATCAACCCTGACTTCATTCACTCGATATTCTTCAAGTAAAATTTAGCGTCACCACAGTACGCTTCAGATTCAGTGAATGGCTTGTCATCAGCCACAATTTTCTTCTCAATGCCATCTTCGTGATACTTAAGGCATTGGTGATAGGTGGATGGGACGACTTTATTCTCATGTATCTATGGCCTTCCCAGCAAGATGTTATAGGAAGTCTTTGCATCGATCACATGCAACCATGCGCTTGAAGTCATTTCTCCAATAGTGAGGTCTATTTTTGTAGCACCTATGGCCCTTTGCCCCCCTTGATTGAATCTATGGATCATCAAACGGCTTTCAATCAAATCCTCTCTTGAGATGCCAAGTTCGTTCATTGTGTGAATAGGCAGAATGTTGATTCCGGATCCTCCATCAATCAAGATTCTATTCACTCTTTGTTCATTCACATATCCAACCATGAACAACGGACGATTGTGAGGAACTTCCCCAAGTAGGATATCATCACTTGTGAATGTGATCTTTGCTTCACAAGTATTTGCTTCTCCCACTGTAGATTCAGTGAGTTTTTCTGACTTTGTAGGTGAAGATGGCTCTGGACTTTCATTGTTCTCCTCTACTTTATCAGCATTACAACATGAGGCCTTCGTACCATCTTTAGGGATCTTCATGCAGAACCAACTTGGTAGAAACTCCTCTAAGGTTACTGGCTGATGTGACTTTTGGTGATGGTAAACCTCCACCTTTGCCTCATGTGGACGTCCGATTGCCTTTTGCTTCCTTGGCTTCCTTACCATCTTCTTCCTTGTTGGTTTCTCAGCTGGTTCGTCTGGTGGGCTTGCCTTACGATGCCTCCGTCGAGTCACCAATATCCAACCATCATCATCTTCCTCGAGCGGTGCTTTCTTCATACTTTGTTCACACAGCTTTGGGGAAGAAAATGATCCTTTTGCTGGAACGGGTTCGAAGTCGCCAAACTTGATCATGACATCTTGCCCTTCGAATCCTTCAGTGAAGTTGCAGATCGCAATGGGATCTTGTGAGCCAAAGATGATGGAAACTTGGTTTGCATTTTCCTTTTCATCTTCGAGTATAATCTCCCCTTTGTCGGCCAACTCCATGACTTTGTCCTTAAAGACAAAACATTTTTCAAGAGAGTGACCTAAAAGCCGATGGTACTTGCAGTAGTTTGGTATCATTCGTTCTTCCAGCTTCATTAGGACGCTTCATTTCTGGTAGCTCAATGAGCTTTAGTTCCAGAAGCTCATCGAAGATTGCAGGAACATCATAATCAAGGAATGGGTATTCCCTATCTTGCATCTCTCTCAAAGTTGATTTCCGACCTGTCTTATCCTTGAAAGAAGTCGTCTTCACACTTTGTTTCTTGCTAAACTTTGTGGTGAACTTCACAGGCTTGGCATCAACATTCATGGACTCTTTGCTTTCAACCTTGGGTACCACTTTGCTCCATCTCTTGACTTCTTGCTTGTCTTTTCCCTTGCGAGGTTCGGTGAGTGGTGGCCTTCTTTTCCAGTGGATGCCATGCTTAGCTCCATATCATGAGCACGTGTTGCCAACTCTTCAAAAGTCCTTGGCTTTATGCCTTGCAAGATGTAGCGAAGCCCCCAATGCATACCTTGAATGCACATCTCAATTCCTGAAGCTTCACTGAGTCTGTCTTAGCAGTTGAGACTTGCATTCCTCCATCGATTAATGAAGTCAATGACTGGTTCTTCCTATCGTTGTTGCGTGTTTGTAAGCTCTATCATGCTTACGGTACTGATAAGCTATCAATCGCCTTTGTCAAGTTTGCAAGTTGTTCCTCCACTGTTAAAGTATTAGTCGCCATGGCATGCACTGCTGTTGGAGATGATGGAGAATAACATGGATTCTCCCATAGATTGATCTTTGACTGGAATGAATCGTGCGGCGTGGTTGGAGAGGATCCAATGCTTGAAACTTCATCGTCTTTCTTCGCTACGGGACTTCTGGATCTGCAGAGCCTAAGTCGAGCCAAAGTGTTTTCAACAATCTCAGCTATATTTTCTCCTTTTTCCAATGGCTCAGTAGATGATCCCGCTCCTTTGGAAGATGAAGAACCGAAAGTTGGAGTTGATGCGGGCGGCACCGGATGTGCTTGTTGTCCCATCAAGTTTGCTTTGTTTCTTGTAACTGGTCCAAAGCTTCCCTTAGTAGCATTCATGCAGCTTTGAAATTCAGAAGAGAACTTGGAATTGGCATCAAGGTCATGAGGCCAGACAGATTTTGCAGCGACAGATTTTGAGTTGGTGTTCTTGGAAGCCATCTCAATGTTGCTGAACTTCGTGAGTTGGAAAGTTGAGATGAGAGGTAGAGATTGTCCCACTGGGCGTGCCAGAATTTGTAACAACTAAATTCGCGTCAAGAAAATAAATATCGAGACAAGAAAATATTGCCACAATATATTTTATTTATCAAAATATGAGTGTTACAATCTCTATGATTCCTCTGATTCGTCTTTTAAAAATAATAACTTCGAGGGTTTTTGAGCTTGATCTTGAAGTTTGGACTTGAATTTGGATTTGATCTTGATCTTGATCTTGACTTGATGAGTTCAAGAGCTTGGAGCTTTATCTTGAACTTGGTCTTGATCTTGAACTTGTACTTGGACTCAAGGGCTTGAAGCTTGATCTTGAATCTTCGTCTTGATCTCTAGAACTTGTAGAGAAATATCTGAGTGCTTGCAGCTTTTGTAGAAAACTCTTGCTTTGATCCACGAGCTCTTTCTTGCTTCTTGTTATGGATTCTTGCTTGTGATTTCTCCTCTTCTCAAATGAGAGATTTGACCCCTTTATATAGATATGGGGTGGAGTAGCCACCAAGAAACCCTAACGGGCCAAGGCCCGTGGACCGGCCAATCAGATTTAAGTAGTGACTAGGCCGTATTTGATTGGCCATAACATGTCACATGTCCACATGGCGTATTTTCATTGGTCTTGGGGTTTGAATTGGATTGCCACATCATTTGACGTGTGGCATGATCCATTTGGCTATTTTATTTGACTTGGCGCCACGTCACTTGCCACGTGGCACATTTTGGGCCTCTAGGAAAACTTATATCCATTGGGCCTTAGGCTAATTTGGGCTAGCCTTTCAAGATTGAACTTTTATTATATTTAAATAATTAGCCCAATTATATTAGTCCATAGCACTTATTTGGACCAATATATTTTTGATTTAACATATAGCCATATTATTTCATGGATTTAAATCCAATAAAATTTACTTGTCCACAACCTTATTTTATGATATAAATTATACCAAATAATAATACCCATATATTATCTCAATCTATCATCTTTCAGTTTTGAATTCATACATATCAACTTCTTAATAGGGTTATAAGAAGCTAGTTACAACTATTTATTACTAAAGACCATGAGAGGTTCTACCCCAAATAAACACTTCCTAATTCCTATATCTCCTCATCCACTACTGTTGTTCTAACTTAAATGGTTTTGCTGCATATATAGAGTCCATTACCTAAATAGTCACTCAACTATTGATTCAACTATTGGAAATAAACCAAGAAAGTCACTCTTCTTTGTAATGTTCCTAAATGGTCACTCAGCTTTTGATAATTAACTCAAACGGTCATTCTCACATGAAAAGTTGCTATCTCCGATGATAAATATTGACGTGGAATTTTTTTAAAAAGAAATTTAAATTCCACTGTCCCCACCCATTTAACATAATTATTTGACCCATACCCGATCCAATTAACTTAATGGGTCAACTATTAAAAATGCCAGTGCAATTTTAATCCTAAGATACATTTCAACTTTTCATTCAAGATTCTTGAGTCTTCTAATGATAGAACGCAAAAAAGTATGTTAACAATATTAATAGTTTTAACAAAACACGACATCTTATATAAAAGTGTCATACTAACTTTTAGTTTGTTACTCCTAGAAACTAGAAGAAGAAAATAAAGTAAGTTACTCCGAAAACTTACTCCTAAAAACTGTTAGTAGGCTAGTAAACTGTTAGTAAGATACTCTTAAAAACTAACTCCTAAAAAATGTTAGTAAACTGTTAGTAAATTATAATTATTAGTAAGTTACTCCTACAGACTAAAAGAAGAAAATAAAATAATTTATTAAGCTAAAGAAGAAAATAAAGTAATTTATTAAGATATTAGTCACCAATTGGTAGACCAGAAAATCATTCTCACCAGATATTGGCTCATGCTACTCACACCAAATATTTAATTCATTTCAGTACCATTCATGATCAGTAAAAGATAAGTAATCGTTGTTTTAGTCATATCCAGTACCATTGTCGTGTATTATGTTATGAGCTTATGGTATTTTATGATTATTTTTAGTTTAATTGCAATAGTTTTATTGGGGAAGAAATCGATTGAAAGTAAAATTTTGGTACCTAAAAAGAAGAGAAGTGAAACATCGTATAGTATCTTAGGATTAAAGTTGAACTGACTTTTTTAATAGTTGAACCATTAAGTTATTTGGGTCGGGTATGAGTCAAATAATTATATTAAGTGGGTGGGAACAGTGGGATTTAAATTTCTTTATATTTTAATTTTTTTTAAAAAAATTCCAAGTCAGCATGTATCATCGGAGGTAGCAACTTTTCAGGTGAGAATGACCATTTGAGTTAATTATCCAAAGTTGAGTGACCATTTAGGAACATTACAAAGAAGAGTGACTTTCTTGGTTTATTTCCAATAGTTGAGTGACCATTTAAGTAATGGACTCTGCATATATATGACTCCTAATTTGTGAATATTGTCAAGAACGTAACTATCGTCTGTTGAACCCCAAAAATTACCCTTTCTTTAAGAAAAGACAGGTTTCGGGTATATTTCAACAAAATGGGACTCCAAAGGGTTTCTTTGGAGTCACCTAATTTAAGGATTATTAGGAACCTAAGTTAACTAATGAGTGCAGTTTTATTTTTTATTTAAAAAAAATTAAATTAAAATCAGAGATTCTTAGGTAAGTGGTTCTATTAAATTCGAAAGAAAGTCCCTTGCGGGAGCACTTTCGAAAATCCGCTAAAAGCGGTTAATCCGGCAGTTTTCACGAATTTGTTAAGGATAATAAAATTAATTTTAACTAGAATAATATGAATAATATAAATAAGATAAGATTTTAATTACGCCGATACTTAGATAAATAAATGATTCAATTTAAGATTAATTAAATAGATAAGGAAATAATAATCAATTAATTAATTAATAAAGTAAGTAAAGGTTAAATGAAGTTAGATGATTAAATAAAACACATTAGATAAATAATTGAATGGTAATAAAGGGATTAATTAATAGATTGAATAAATAGATGAATAAATAAGCAAATGAATAACTTAATTAAATAAATAAATACTTAACAATTTTAATTAAATAAAGAGTAAATGAATAATAATTGATTAATTAAATAAATAAATGAATAAGTATTTAATTGATTAAATAAATTATTAATTGAAATTAAATAAATTAGATTAAATAAATAAAGGATTAAAATTTAATTGATTAACTAAATAAATAAATTAGAATAGGTAAATAAATAATTGAATATTTAATATAATAAATAAAGAAACAATTCAAATACGAATTATGACGAGGGTAAGATTTTAGTCGAATTTGATTTTGCACTCATTAATTGACAAATGATTCTAAACATTCATAAATTAATTGGCTATTCGAAAAGAAATGATACAAAGCATTAATATAAAAATAATTTAAGTGATTTACAATAGTTATTCATAATTCAAATATCAATTCTATTCTACGGGGCTCCTAAAATATGCTTTCTAAAGGGGACGGGAAAGAAGGAGTTTAAAAGGTAGAACCCGGAAGCGCAAACTCAATCATTGAGCCTTGGACTTTGCGATTTTCATTTTTTCTTTTCTTGCATTTTCGGGGATATCAAGTCCCGAAAATGCGGAGCGGACCCAATAACTCCAAATGCGGCTATCCCAATTTGTGAGTTAGCGAAACTCATCCCAAGCGTTTGTGTCCATGCCAAAATGAGAAAAAAAATAGAGAAAAGGATTAATAAATGCCCAAAGATAATATGCATAAATTACTTGCAAAACTAATATCTCAAATGACATTTACAGTAATAGCCAAACTCCAGTAAGCAAAAAGAAGTCCAAAGACGTGATGCTTTTTTTCCTTATAATGAACTTAAGATGTTTGTAAGATATGGAATCTGTAATAGTTCTCATCCAATACTTCATAAAGACTACCCAGTGACAAGTATAAACCTATTTTACAAATGTAATTACAACCAAATTAGACAGTTATAGATCTTGTAAAAAATAGAAAATAGAAAATCTTGAATCTTCCCTTCAAGATTCATAGAACCAGACCTGAACTAATATCAAACGCTTGCATTTCATTGAAGTAATTTATTCGTTTCAATAAGAAGATAAGGCACATTCACGTAAGCAAAAAAAATATTCCTCAGCAAGCTATGTTCAATTTTTGAACATTTCAATATGCTAAGCAGTTTTCAAGATAAACACCATACATGCGCTACACAGCTAAAGATTTGTATCTAAAACTTAGGACTGAATGGACTCCAAGTGACAGGTAGTAGACTCAATGCCATCCAGAGCTACATCCAAACAACAAATCAATCTTACAAAACTAGATGCATTGTAAAAAATTTCTATTCTGGGAAAGAATTTGGACTGAACTTTAAATACAAAGTGGGGGGGGGAGTGCATGGAAACTAGCAGTACTAATCTCAAATCCATGTAAGCTTGCATCTTTAACCCCACTCTTGCCAGAACTTAAGCCCTTCCACACTCCTGCTAACACACAAACTCTAACCCTTTGCTACACACCCCTATACTCCCTAAACAGGACAACTTCCTAAATCCCTGAAATACTCTGCATTCGACCAAAACACCTCTTAAACTGCACCTCAGACCCCTGAAACCTACCAGGACCTGAAAAGCTCACCCCTGATCTTCCTTTTGGAACAGCCCCACCTCCTGAATACTCCCAGAAAACAAAAACTACAACAGAACCCCTTTATACACTCAGAACTAACTCCCTTGATGCCCTGAAACTATGATCAACTAGCCTCAGGCACAACAAAACCTGAAACAACAGACTCCCTCATGCCTTCACTTTCTCAACTCAGAACCAGCACCAACTTATAGATAAATGCCCTGCAGATACACACCTTTCAATTTCCCAACTACAAGCTCCCGGGGCCAACCCCCTATCTTCCTCACATATCCTATCTATGAACAAAAACCTCAGCCCTTCTATACTCCTTCAACACAGCCACACAACCAGCTACAACTATCAGGAACTCCCTACTAAAACCACATCCCATTTGGCCAAACTACACACTGAAGCCACCAGGAAAATCAGTTTCAATCCAGGCTCTATCTACACCCTTCAAACCACCACTACACTCCCTGAACTCCTTCTTTCCTATGAACACCTCAGAAATTGCATAAACAAAAAGAACCCAGGGCCCTTATCCTGCCAAACAAGAAGTTCAGACCCCTCTCCTTCAATGGCCTGAAGCCTCCTTCATCTTACCAGAACCAAGAACAACCCTATACCTCCCTTTAACAACTTTAGAAACCCCGGCTCAATAATACAGTTTCAAGCTATGCAGAATCAAACCAACTTCAGCAAGGAAAACTGAAATAAATACCTTAGAGGTTCAATTTCCATATTTAACAGTTTGAAATTCATGGTCTACTCACGTCTTATGATTATTACATGCTTCCAGTTCTACTTATTACACTACTCACTAAATAATCAGCACTTCAAGACTTAACACTAATATTAGAACTAAAAAAAAGAACTGCAAGAAAAGTAAAGCTTTACTGATTCAGATTCATACACAAGCTAGAAAAACATACTGTAAAGTGCATAAACATGAGAGTAATAGTTAGGATTTACCTTTTAAGGAGCAGCGAATGGGGCGAGGATTCGAAAATAAATGGGACTCGACTAAGCGACTCGACTAAGTGACTCAAACGAAGTTGACGACTCGAACGATAGAGCGACAACACAAATCAATCCTAGAAAAACAGCCACAGAGAAGATATTAAAACTCGAAAATCAATAAAAACTTGCGTATTTTCTGTTATGAACCCTGCCTCCCCCCTTCACCTCAAAAAAAACTGGAACCCCTCAAAATGAACAAAATAAGAATATATATACCTGAGCTTGCTAGGGTTTGATTCCCGCTTGAATTTTCGGATCAACCCTTACTCATTTTCACCTTTCCTTTAGAGACAAGGGTGAAAATGGTATATTCCTCTCGGATTGTACCACTTTCACCTTTTCCTCTAAAGGATTTGCCCGTTAGGATGATTTACGGCTCGGATTAACTTTGGGTTTCAAAATACATGATCAAGATCCGAGACAGCTGGTTGTACGAAGATAAACGATGTGGAGGATCGTAGGGGGACCATTCGTACTGGTTTTTGGCGGATTGAAAGGGGGAAATCGGGTTTGGGTCTAAGGGAGAAGAATCGGGTCTAGAATGGAAAACGGGTTGGGAAAATCGTATTCAGGGTTTTCTGATTTAGGATTATATTAGAATAGGGGGTTTTGCACGAATGAGCTGAAATTTGGCTGTGCATTATAGATTTAGCCACTTTCTTTTAAAATTAGTAATTTAGTTCTTTAAATTCTAAAATTAGCCCTTTAAATTAAACACACTTTATAATTTACTATTAACTTAAAATTCGAGACAAAATTGGGTGTCAACAGCTGCCTCTCTTTACCCGGAAAGGATGAAAGAGTTTTCGGGTAAAGAAGTTGACGGAAAAGCCAATTTTGTCACGATAAAGCCAAAGACTTCTGATTCCAAGGACCAAAAGGCGAGACTTATGGACATGGCCGAACTCCGGTTTCTGAGTTGCCTACATATCTTGGGCTGAAAGAGAATCAGGCCATATGTAGTTCGACGACACTTAGGTATGAAACTCGCACGATTGACAGAAAATGACGCACGAAATAAGAAAGAATTCAATCTGACGCCTAATCTGAAATGAAAGATTAGGTAAAACTTGCTTGTTCGAGTGTGATTCTTCAGATCCTCGTTGACTAGTCTAGCTCATATCAACGATTGCCCCAGTTCACTGCTAAGAAAAAGTTCCACGTTATGCTCCAAATGCTGCTGCGGTACTGCTAAAGTTCTGTAAAGACTTAACAAACGGTAAGCGAGCAACTGCTAATAAAGCCTGATAATCAAAAGTAAAGAATGATCAAATATTGATGATACAAATTTGCAAGTGCGGATTGCGATATCATTGATAAGTTATCTTCCAAACAACTGGCGAAGCAATAAAGCAAGTGCGAAGGCATAATGCAAAGCATTTTCAACAATCTTGACAAATCAACTGGCAAGCCGGTCGGGCATGAAGCAAGGAGGGTCTTGGGGTTGATTGTCAAACAAATCAGCTGGCGAACCGGTCCGGCACGAAGCGAGGAGGGTCTCGGGACTGACCTGTTAACCTGTTAAGCTAAAAGTAAAGCGGTTCATAATATAAAGCAAGTGCAAAGTCATAATTGAAAGCAAGTGCAAGGCAATTTGAACATCTTGACAAATCAACTGGCAAACCGGTCGGGCATGAAGCAAGGAGGGTCTTGGAATTGATTGTCTACAAATCAGCTGGCGAACCGGTCTGGCACGAAGCAAGGAGGGTCTCGGGGCTGACCTGTTAACCTGCTAAGCTAAAAGTAAAGTGGTTCATAATATAAAGCAAGTGCAAAGGCATAATTGAAAGCAAGTGCCAGGCGATTTTAACATCTTGACAAATCAACTGGCAAGCCGGTCGGGCACGCAGCAAGGAGGGTCTTGGAATTGATTGTCTACAAATCAGCTGGCGAACCGGTCCGGCACGAAGCAAGGAGGGTCTCGGGGCTGACCTGTTAACCTGCTAAGCTAAAAGTAAAGCGGTTCATAATATAAAGCAAGTGTAAAGGCATAATTGAAAGCAAGTGCAAGGCAATTTTAACATCTTGACAAATAAACTGGCAAGCCGGTCGGGCACGCAGCAAGGAGGGTCTTGGAATTGATTGTCTACAAATCAGCTGGCGAACCGGTCCGGCCCGAAGCAAGGAGGGTCTCGGGGCTGACCTGTTAACCTGCTAAGCTAAAAGTAAAGCGGTTCATAATATAAAGCAAGTGTAAAGTCATAACTGAAAGCAAGTGCAGGGCAATTTAGCTTGAAATGTAAAGCAATGCTAAAGCAATTTAGCGAATCAACAGGCGTGAAAATCCAACAAGAGAGAAACCCCGCCTGGTGGTCAACCTGAAAAACGTAAAGCAAGGCATCAATTTTAAAGCAAGTGCGATGACATACTTTAAAGCAAGCGCAAAGAAAAGCAGTGCGGGAATGTAGAGCAAAGCAAGAGCCATTTGGCGAATCAATAGGCGAGATAGTCCAACAAAGGGGATCTTCGTAGCCGATGGTCAACCTGAAAGAGTAAAGCAAGGCGTTAATTTAAAAGCAAGTGCGAGGAAATTCAAAGCAAGTGCAAAGAAAAGTAGTGCGGAAATGTAGTCGGTGCGATAGCTATTGATAAATCAATTGGCGAGACAATCCGGCAAGGATGGCCTTGTGCGGATTATCATCCGAAATAAAGCGATGCCATATTTGGCTTAGTTTTGAAAACACAAAACAAGCCTCGGCTTTGTCGCCTATTAGGAATGGAAGTCATAGAGGTGGAAATGCCGCATGTTCGGCAATAACTCATGACAAAGCATAATGCTTTAAGTTATGAAAAAGGAAATGCGATGCAATCTGCAAGACAACTTTGGATGCGCGTTCAATAAATTGTTCATCCATAATGCGAATGATCCTTTCATTGCAAGCTTTCTCGTTCCTGCTCTCAAAGAAAAATTTGTTAGTTTTGGGTAGGGGCGTTTGTTTTGTGTTGATTCATCTTGAACTTGATGTCGCTGCTCCCTCGTTCTTCTTTAGACTTGGGCTTGCAAATTATACTCAGAGACTTGACTTATGAACTCGAAATTGAATAATATTTCAAGATAGAGGCAAAGACAAGTAATTTGATAAAATATTAAACAAATAATCATTGATATGCAACCACAATTTACAATGCATTTAAAAATTTCTGCCTTAACTCAAACTCATGACATATCTTGAAACAAACTGAACGTCATTTGTCTTTGCAACTTATGCTAATCTTGAATACTTTTAGAAATTTGCCACTTTGTCCTTTGATAAGCGATACCAATTTCGCAAGAATCTGCCCCAGTTATAACCTTTATGCCCTCGAACTCTTTTGCAAAATTTGCCCCAGTTTCTATCTTCCATATCTTCAATTCACCTTGCAAAATTTGCCCCAGTTTCTATCTTCCATATCTTCAATTCACCTTGCAAAGTTTGCCCCAGTTGCTCGCTTTAGGTTGCCCCGTTAAGAGCGCCTACGTATCCCTCCACGGAAATCAGACTGTGCGTAGTTCTGCTTACATAAAGATTTTTGGGGAAGTATGGCAATCTAAGTACGAAACCGCATCCGAATTGGAAAACATGCACATCTGCCCAGATGCATAGTTCGGCATTAAATCATAAAAGATAAACAAGCCTAAAGTGTTACAATATTTTGACCGAATCCGACGGGGATTGCCTACTTATCCCGTTGCCATTCCAGGAATCAGGTCAGAAATAGTTCAAAAATACATAAAAGAGGAGATAGGGGATTCCTGTGCTAGTGCAACCGAACTCTATATGAGTTGCCTACGTATCCCGCCTCGGGAATCAGGTTACGCGTAGTTCGCATTACAATCAAAATTACATTGAAACAATGCTAACTTATCGGTTGCTTTAGACATAATATCTCTTGACAACATCTGCGTTGATTATCTTTGGTCAAACTTGATCATGAATATCCGCCAAGATTAGTGTTCTTCTACATAATGACATTGCCAACTTGGTGTTACAGCAACAATACCGTGAAAAGGGATTTACAAAATATTCTGAGTTGATCTCATGCCTTCTGGTGGCTGAGCAACATAATTCCCTGTTGATTAAAAATCATGAAGTCCGTCCCACTGGATCTGCTCCGTTCCCTAAGGTGAACGTGGGAGAACATGCTCCATTCCCTGAGGCGAATGTTGTAGCAACAAATAATGTGCCTGAAAGAAGGCAAAATAATTACCGTGGTAAAGGCCATGGTCGTGGGCGCGGCAAGGGACGAAATAATACTCGTCGTCACGGTGGAAATAAATATGAGAACAATAAGAGTTCTCAAGCTAATCCTTCAAAATGCAAGAATAATAATATTTGCCATCGATGTGGTGGGAAAGGTCATTGGGCGAAAATTTGTCGTACGCCTGAACATCTTGTCAAGCTTTATCAAGCTTCGCTCAAAAGAAATGAAAATAATGTGGAGGCACATTTTACCTTTCAGAATAATGACAATGGGACACATCTGGCACATCTTGCTGACAAGCATGATGAGACGGAGGCGTATCTTGCTGTAAAAGATGATGATCTTTTTGAAGGCCTCCCAAATATTACCCATTTAGAAGCTGGAGACTTCTTTGAGAATCGTAACTGAAGAACTGATGTTGTAACTGGGGAATAAAAATAATAAAGAATAATGTTGTCTTTATTTTATGTTTTAAAGTTAGAAAAAAATGTCATCTTTATTTATGTTTCAATGTTTAAAAGTACTTTTCTTGTACTTTATTTTTAGTATTTCTTACTATGTAATTTTTATCTTTTTATGAAGAAAATGGAAATTTCCCAGTCTTCAGTTGGATTCAAGCTCTATAACAAAGATATATGTCTCTTGGATAGTGCTACAACGCACACAATTTTAAAGGATAAGAAATATTTTTCTTATTTGATTAATAAAGAGTCCAATGTTAGTACAATATGTGGTAGTACAAAGTTGGTTGAAGGTTATGGCAAAGCCAATTTATTATTACCTGGAGGAACAAGTTTGGCTATTGATGAAGCCATGTATTGTAGTAAGTCTCAAAGAAACTTGTTAAGTTTCAAGGATATTCGCCAAAACGGCTATCATATTGAGACTAAAACTGATGGAAAGACTGAATATCTTTATATTACTACAATAAAGTCGGGTGAGAAATATATTCTTGAAAAGCTCCCCGCTCTTTCCTCCGGTTTGTACTACACAAACATTGGTACAATTGAATCACATGCCATAGTAAACAAAGGGTTTACTGAATGAAATGATTTTATTATTTGGCATGACCGGTTGGGCCATCCCGGTTATAATATGATGCGCAATATAATTGAGAATTCAAATGGGCATACATTGAAGAACCAAAAGATTCTTCAATTTAAAGAATTCTCTTGTGCTGCCTGTTCTCAAGGAAAGCTAATTACTAGAGCATCTAAAGTTGGGATCAGGATCCCTGCATTTCTGGAACGTATACAGGGTGATATATGTGGGCCCATATACCCTCCATGTGGACCATTCAGATATTTTATGATTTTAATAGATGCATCTACAAGATGGTCACATGTGTGCTTATTATCAACCCGCAATATGACATTTGCGAGGTTGCTTGCTCAAATAATAAGATTGAGAGCACAATTTCCAGATTATGCTATTAAGACAATTCGTCTTGATAATGCTGGTGAGTTTACATCTCAAGCATTTAATGATTATTGCATGTCAACTGGGATTACAGTTGAACATCCAGTTGCTCATGTTCATACTCAAAATGGTCTAGCAGAATCATTTATCAAAAGCCTCCAATTAATGGCTAGACCAATGCTTATGAGAACTAAATAACCCATTTCAATATGGGGTCATGCTATTTTGAATGCGGCAGCTCTTGTTCGGATTAGGCCGACAAGTTATCATAAATTCTCCCCACTACAATTAACTTTTGGTCAGGAGCCAAATATTTCCCATCTTAGAATTTTTGGATGTGCGGTATATGAGCCAATTGCTCCACCACAACGCACAAAGATGGGATCCCAAAGAAGGTTGGGGATATATGTTGGGTATGAATCTACGTCTATTATTAAATATCTTGAGCCCATGACGGGAGATTTATTCACCGCAAGGTTTGCTGATTGTCATTTTGACGAATCAGTTTTCCCAACATTAGGGGGAGAGAATAAGAAGCTGGAAAAAGATATTGACTGGAATGCACTAACACTATCTCATTTAGATCCTCGTACAAATCAATGTGAACAAGAAGTTCAAAAGATAGTATATTTGCAAAATGTTGCAAATCAACTGCCAGATGCATTCACTGACCTACCAAGGGTTACTAAATCCCACATTCCAGCTGCAAATGCTCCTGTTCGAGTTGATGTCCCGGTAGGACAATCTATAAGTGCAAGTGAGTCTAAGGTACGCTTGAAGCGTGGTAGACCACCCGGTTCGAAAGATAAAAATCCTCGAAAAAGAAAAGGAGCAATTGATCAAAAAGATCAAAATATGGAGGTAATTGCTCAAGAAGAGCATAGAGATATAAAAATTGATAATTCCTCTTCAGGAGAGGCTCAGGTACCTGAAAATACTAAAATCGAAGAGATCTCAATGAATTATGTCTCTACCAGAAAAATATGGAACCGAAATGATATTGTTGTCGACAACACTTTTGCATAAATGTTGTTGTTGATGTGATGCAACATAATGAGGATCTTGAACCAAAATCTGTCAATGAATGCAGACAGAGAAATGATTGGCCAAAATGGAAAGATGCAATTCAATCAGAATTGACTTCACTTGAAAAAAGTGACCAATTGTCCGAACACCTGAAGGTGTAAAGCCAGTGGGTTATAAGTGGGTATTTGTGCGAAAACGAAATGAGAAAAATGAAGTCGTTAGATATAAAGCACGACTTGTGGTAGAAGGATTTTCGCAAAGACCTGGCATTGATTATATGGAAACATATTCTCCCGTGGTGGATGCAATCACCTTCAGGTATCTCGTAAGTCTGGCAGTACGAGAAAAACTTGATATGCATCTAATAGATGTTGTCACAGCCTATTTATATGGTTCATTGGACAACGAAATTTTCATGAAAATCCCCGAAGGGTTTAAAATGTCTGAGGCATTTAAAGGCTCCCGAGAAGCTTGTTCAATAAAGCTTCAAAAATCCTTGTCTGGGTTGAAACAATCGGGACGCATGTGGTATAATCGCCTTAGCGAATACCTGTTGAGACAAGGATACAAAAATAATCCAGTTTGTCCTTGTGTTTTTATAAAAAGGTCTGGATCTGGATATGTCATAATAGCTGTGTATGTGGATGATTTAAATATCATTGGCACTCCTGAAGAGCTCCCAAAGGCAATGGAATGCTTAAAGAAAGAATTTGAGATGAAAGATCTTGGAAAGACAAAATTTTGTCTTGGCCTACAAATTGAGCAATTTCCTAAAGGAATATTTGTTCTTCAATCTACATATACAGAAAAAGTCTTGAAAAGATTTTACATGGATAAATCACATCCGTTGAGCACTCCAATGATTCTGAGATCACTTGATGTGAATAAAGATCCATTTCGACCTTGTGAAACTGATGAAGAGTTTCTTGGTGCTGAAGTACCATATCTTAGTGCAATTGGTGCACTGATGTACCATGCAAATAATACTCGGCCAGATATAGCTTTTGCTGTAAGCTTATTGGCAGGGTTTAGTTCTTCCCCAACTCGAAGACATTGGGATAGTATTAAGCATATACTTAGATACCTCCAAGGCACTATTGATAAGGGTTTGTTCTATTCGAATGAAGCCAAGTCACAATTGATTGGTTATGCCGATGCTGGTTATTTATTTGATCCACATAAAGGTCGGTCCCAAACGGGCTATTTGTTTACATGTGGAGATACAGCCATTTCGTGGCGTTCAGTGAAACAAACTATTGCTGCTACTTCTTCAATCATGCAGAGATATTGGCTATTCATGAAGCAAGCCGGGAATGCATTTGGTTGAGATTAATGACTCAACATATTCAGCACATTTGTGGTTTTTCTTTGAAGAAGATTCCAACAATATTATATGAAGACAATAGCGCGTGCATTGAGCAACTGAAAGAAGGATATATTAAAGGAGACAGAATAAAACACATTTCACCAAAATTCTTTTTCACTCATGATATTCAAAATATTGGTGAAATAGATGTTCAACAAATATGGTCGAGTGATAATCTGGCGGATTTATTTACTAAAGCATTACCAACCTCAACATTTGAGAAGCTTGTTTACAAGATTGGGATGCGTCGTCTTCGAGATGTCAAGGAGTGTCTTCATCAGGGGGAGTAAATACGCGATGTACTCTTTTTCCCTTAACAAGGTTTTATCCCACTTGGATTTTACTTGTAAGGTTTTTAATGAGGCAGCTCTAAAAGCGTATTACAAGATATGTGTACTCTTTTTCCTTCACTAGGCTTTTTCCCACCGGGTTTTTCCTAGTAAGGTTTTAACGAGGCACATTATCTTCCAAATGGTCATCCAAGGGGGAATGTTACAAATACATGTATGTAGTATAAATGTGGATGACCACTACTCTCCATTTATTCACTTGTAACATATGATTTAATACCCCACTTTCTCCTACTTAATTCCTCCCCACTTTCTCCTACTTAATTCCTCATTTAGGGATGACTTGTAACTTCCTATGTATTGGAGTCCTATAAATAGAGGACACTTTGTCTATGGAAGACACACTTGAAACAATTTGAGAATACAAGTTCTTCCTTCTCCTCTCATATATTTTTGTCTTGTTCTTACTTTTCTATTAGTTTTACAACAGTATTCTGTTTTATATTATTACAAAACTGAATGCTTGCTACTAGTTTGTCTAGAATACATGTGAGTATGATGTTTGAACTGCTTCCGCTGCATATATGTTCTTTCAATTGGTATCAGAGCCTACTCACGTCTAACTAGATGGTTAGGGTTTCATAAAAATAATTACTTGCATGCATGCAGTTTTTTGAAAAACATGAACTTGTATTGTTTGTTTTTCTAAAAAAAAAAAAGCAGTATTTTTGTGAAAACGGAAATTTCAAAATATGTGGTTGAACTTGATTCATGGATATCAGTTTATAATATGTTGCTGCATGACAAGATTGTAAACTAAAAAATATTTTGAATCCTGAAACATGAAAAACGATTTTTCCTAACCAATTTGGTCACAGATTTGGAGTTTGAAAATTTTCAGACTCTGATTGACCTGAAATTTGGTGGGTCCATCGGCAACGATCTTCTGAGCAATACTCATTGCTTGACGATGACCAAGGTCGGTTCTTGGCCGTTTGAGGTCGTTAAGATGGTGTTTTGGATGTTTTTCTATTTTCTGAAATTTAATTTTAAGAGAAAACGTATCTGTGATAATCCTATGGTGTTAGGGATCAATCCCTGAGTTCTCTATGATTAAATTTTAGTATAAATAATATATTTACGTGTTGACAATTAGTCTTCCTCCCCAACGGATAAATATACTAATGGTATACTAGGTTTAATCACTAGTTTTTGATGACTTGTATATATCTCTCCAACTGAGAATTATATGTTGTGTCAATGAGACTAGGGCTGTTAGATAATTGATATTCACTTGAATTAAATTGATAGTAGACTCTCCAACTGTGTTAGATCTATTAAGTTTAATGAGTGAAATCTGACATTGTATGTATATGGTACATGGTAGTTATTTTTCCCAACGAATTTGGCTATTCAAGATGCATGAAAATATATGTGCGATGTGATTTGAATTTCATTATTCAATGTTACATGACCTAAGTTGATCTAATTATATTATTATATCCCACAGATTAGCTATGTCTTCATTCAACCCCCTAAGTGCTATCCTCTCCCAAAACAAACTTGAGGGTCCTAACTATGTTGACTGGAAACGAAACCTTGATATCCTTCTTACTGCTGAGGAGTACAAGTTTGTACTGGAAATTGAGTGCCCCCCAAAACCTGCTGAGGATGCTACTGATGAGGCAAAAACAGCCTATGCTAAATGGGTTAAAGTTGATGGGATGGCGCGGTGTTACATTCTGGCTTCCATGTCTAATGTTCTGCAACATCAGCATCAGAACATGGAGTCTGCTTATGACATTCTGGAGAGCCTCAAAGAGATGTTTGGGGCTCAGAATCGTGCACAGAAGCAGACAGCCATGAGGACCCTTATGAATACCAAAATGGCTGAAGGTGCTTCTGTAAGGGACCATGTTTTGAAGATGATGAGTCTTCTGAATGAAATAGAGGTCCTTGGAGCAGCCATTGATAAAGAGACACAAGTGGAGATGATCTTACAGTCTCTGCCAGACAGTTTTCAGCAATTTCGCCTGAATTACAATATGAATCAATTGGATTTAAATTTAGCGAAGCTGTTGAATGAGCTGTAGGCGGCTGAGTCTATAATAAAAGAACAAGCTCCACCTGTTGTACTTAATGTTGAGAAAGGTTCGTCTTCTAAGCCGAGAGGTGGTCAGAAGAAGAAAAAGACTCATCATGCTAAGGCTGCTATTGGTAGTGCTGCTGGTGGCATGAAAAAGGCTAACGGTAAGTGTTTTCACTGCAAGCAGAAAGGGCATTATAAGAAACAGTGTCCTGAATATCTCGAAAAGCTGAAAAAGCAAGGTAATTCAAATTTACTTGTTGTTGAAACATGTTTAGCGGCGTTATCTACCATTCAATGGTGTGTAGATTCGGGAGACACTAATCATATCTGCAATTCTTTGTTGGGGTTTCAGGAAACACGGAGGCTAAGTAAAGATGAAGCTTGCATTTATCTCGCGGATGGCACTAGAGTTAATGTTTTAGCAGTAGGAGATATTAGTATTTTGTTCAGTAGTGATAGAGTTTTAGTCTTAAAGGATGCTTTATATGTGCCTTCCGTTAGAAGAAATTTAATTTCAGTTTCTAGCTTAATAAGAGATGGATATTCAGTTTATTTTACAAATAACTCTAGCGTTATTGAATTTAATAAACGTTTTATCTCTTCTGGTACATTGTTGCATGGCCTTTTTGTTGTTGATATATCTCCTGAACTTAACAACATTAATCTACCTAATAAGAGAAAGTGTTCTTCTGATTTGAATGAGACATATTTATGGCACTTGCGTCTAGGTCATATTAATCTGAATAGGATTTCAAGGTTGGTCAAGGATGGACTTTTGAGTTCATTGAAAGTGGAGGCGCTACCAACCTGTGAATCTTGTTTAGAAGGTAAAATGACCAAGAGACTGTTCCCTTCAAAAGGAAATAGAGCCAGTGATAAACTTGAATTAATCCATTCTGATTTGTGTGGTCCAATGAACATACGAGCAAGAGGTGGTTTTGAGTATTTCGTGACTTTCACTGATGATTACTCGAAGTATGGATATATTTATTCGTTGCGCCGTAAGTCTGAATGCTTTGAGAAATTCAAATAATTTAAGGCAGAAGTGGAGAAGCGACATGGAAAATATATCAAGACATTGTGATCTGATCGTGGTGGTGAGTACCTCTCTATGGAGTTCATTAGTTCCTTATCAGAAAAAGGGATTGTGTCTCAATTGTCTGCACCTGGGACACCACAACAAAATGGTGTAGCGGAGAGAAGAAATAGGACTCTTATGGAAATGGTGAGATCAATGATGAGTTATTCAGATTTGCCTAGCCTTAGAAACTGCATGTTATCTTCTGAATTTTGTTCCTTCTAAGTCAGTACCTTTGACACCCATTGAATTGTGGACTGGGCGTAAGCCTAGTTTGCGGCATATTCATATCTGGGGATGTCCGGAGCATGTGCTAAAAGAGATAACTGACAAGTTGGAACCAAGAACAGAAGTGTGCATTTTTTTTGGCTATCCAAAAGGTACGAAGGGCGGTCTATTTTATAGTCCTAAAGAGAAAAAGGTGATTGTTAGTACAAATGCTAGATTTCTTGAGGAGGACTTTATGGTAGACCGAGTTCCTAGAAGTAAACTAGTTTTACAGGAATTGAGCAAAGAATTAACAGAAAATCCATCCGAAAATAATCAAGAAAATACTACCCCACAAGATGATGTTGACGTTCCATTGCATTTGAGTAGTGGGAGAAACGTTAATAGAATTGTAGTGCCTGACGCTCCATTGCCCCAAAGTAGTGGGAGTGCTATTGAGCAAGACATTATAGAGGAAGAAGCTATTGATATGGTCATCCCGCAAGGTAGTGAAGAAAATATCGATGATGTTCTTCCCAATCAGGTTGTGGCTCAGCCACAAGAACCCGAAAATGTTGATGCTGATACAGTAGTGCCACGTCATAGTGGGAGAATTAGAAAAGTACTGGCAAAGTTAACGCTCTTGGGGGAATTTCATAACGAAAGTCTTGAATTCCCGGAAGAAGAGCTGGATAACGAGCTGAGAAGTTACGCCGAGGCACTACGTGATCAAGATGCTGACAAATGGGTTGTTGCTATGAAATCTGAAATGGAGTCCATGTACTCTAATAAAGTCTGGGATCTTGTAGAACCACCTAAGGGAGTCAAACCCGTTGGCTGTAAGTGGATCTATAAGAAGAAGAGAGGAGTAGACGGAGAAGTGCAAACTTATAAAGCTAGGCTTGTTGCGAAAGGGTTTACTCAAAAAGAAGGTATCGATTATGAGGACACTTTTTCACCGGTAGCCATGCTTATGTCTATTCGGATTCTCTTATCCATTGCTGCTCATTATTATTATGAGATTTGGCAAATGGATGTCAAGACAGCTTTCCTTAATGGAAGTCTTGAAGAATGCATCTATATGAGGCAACCAGATGGTTTCAAAGAAAATGGCAAAGAACACCTATTATGTAAGCTTAATAGGTCCATCTATGGACTTAAGCAAGCATCTAGAGCATGGAACACTTGTTTTGATAAAGCAATTAAGACCTTTGGTTTTAAGGAGTGCTTTAACGAGTCTTGTGTTTACAGAAAGTGGGAGGGTAACAAAGTGGCATTCTTGATATTATATATGGATGACATCTTGCTCATTGGAAATAATGTAAGCATGTTGATGAAAGTTAATAAGGAGTGGTTGTCCATGCATTTCGATATGAAAGATTTGGGAGAAGCGGCTCATGTCCTTGGGATCAAGCTTCTGCGAGATCGTAAGAAAAGGATGTTAGGCTTATCTCAGGCTCTTTATATTGATACCATTCTTGCCAGATTTGCTATGCAGGATTCCAAGTAAGGTTTTCTACCTTTCAGACATGGAATTGCTCTTTCTAAGAAACAGTCTCCTAAGGCTGAAAAAGAGAAGGAGAGCATGAATGCGGTCCCTTATGCATCTGCTGTAGGGAGTCTTATGTATGCGATGTTGTGTACTAGACCTGACATTTGCTTTGCCGTTGGCATGGTTAGCAGATATCAGTCTAATCCTGGGCGAGAGCATTGGACTGCGGTCAAGCATATATTCAAGTATTTGAAAAGGACTAAAGACTATATGCTGGTCTATCATTCGGATGATCTAGTGCCTAATGGGTACACGGATTCAGACTTCTCGAATGATAGGGATGCCAGAAAATCTACCTCTGGATATGTGTTCACCTTGGGAGGTGGAACGATAAGTTGGAGGAGTGTCAAGCAAAGTTGTATTGCTGATTCCACCATGGAAGCCGAGTATGTGGCTGCCTGTGAGGCATCCAAAGAGGCTGTTTGGCTCAGAAACTTTCTACGAGAGTTGAGAGTAGTTCCTTCTCCCAGGGCGCCTATTGCACTATGGTGTGATAATACTGGTGCGGTCGGAAATTCGAAGGAACCACGGAACCACAGAGGTGCAAAGCACATTGATCGCACATATCATGTGATTAGGAAGTTCGTGAAGAAGGGGAAGGTGAAGGTTTTAAAGATTGCGTCGGCAGACAACCTGGCAGACCCTTTTACCAAGACATTGCCGAAAAAGGCTTTTCATAGGCATGTAGAGGGTTTTGGTCTTAGAGTTGTAGACGCATGGTTATAAGTCTAAGGGGGAGATTGTTGGAAAATATACTAATAACCATGCAGTTGTTAGTTAGATTATTTCTTGTTAAACAATTGTTGCTTTATACATTTATTAAATATAATAAAGTATTATTTATTTAGATCAATTGTGTCATGTGTGTCTTATTATTTATACAGTAGTTGATTTAGTGTGTAGAGCCAAGCTTATACACGGAAGATTAAATCATCGGTTCTTATAAATAATGAAGTAGTGTTCGCAATCTAAGATGGAAATTGGACAAAACCATCGGTATGATTGTAGTACAAGATTATATATAATTTATCTTGATTATGGGAACGGTATAGTTCCAACTTCTTGTGCTAGTGCACTTTCTGTGTATTGAACGGGCCAAGTAGAGATAAGTGTTTTTATACTGACTATATAAAACAAACTCTCTAGCTCATCAGATGTACTTATACTCTTAATCTTGATATAGCTATTATGAGTGATGTATATTATTCATTATCTTGATTTATCAATAGGTGAGGTCCAGGATATTTGGGTCAAATAATTCCTGATAAATTGGATAATGATAATATGCATTTGCGAAGTGATAGCTAGTGGATAGAATCCACGTCTCGCTATAGAGATTGATGACATCCCTTTATGAAAGCTTATAAGCTTCTATGTGTAAACCTAGCTAGTGGATTTTGTATCCGGCACATGGAATAAGTGAAGCGGAAGTCTAAAGGATATTCATTTAATCAATATATTAAGTTGTCAGTAATTTAATATTATTGATTAGTGTCTGTAATCTTAACGTGGGGAGTTAAATAAGATTTGATGGAAGAATTCGAAATTCATCTAAGGAGTGCAATTACGAATTTCTAGTGGAAATAATTTGTAATTTATTATGGAAAGGTTAATTCTAGAGAAAAAGAATTAATTCCATAATTGGAAGCCTTATTAATTGATTCTGTGGTCCCTGGTGTGACCGAATCCAATTTGGACCGGGAGAAAGTTGTTTGGTGGAAAAGGAAAATCCTAACAGGTTTTGGAGAAGCGTTTTAAACCCCAAAACTTAACCTATAAAAGGAGGATTTTGGCCTCCACTGCACACACACGAAAAATACATATTTTTCACCCTCTTTCTGTGAAGCACTTGTTCCACCCAAGTACTGTTGGTCCGGGAATTGATCGGGTACACAACAGAAGACCGTGGAAAGCTGGAGCAACTGGACAACAAGGTTATTGAAGGTCTTTGTGTGGGCTTTAACATGTATTATGTTTTATATTATTGCAAAACTGAATGATTGCTACTAGTTTGTCTAGAATACATGTGAGTATGATGTTTGAACTGCTTCCGCGGCATATATGTTCTTTCATGATGAACATGTATCTGTTTGTGCGCCGAATAGATTTGATGTCGTGAAGAACAATATATGACACTCTTAGATGCTATATTAGTCTATTATTCTATTTGAGTTGAATACTTATCGTAGGAATAAATTATTTCAGTATATTACCAAGCTGATATAAGTGGTGACCAACTTTGCAGTTAACATGCGTTTTGGCGAAACTTCATGAATATCAGAAGCAGTAGATCTCACATCATTTCCAAGAAGATAATACTTGAGTTAGTTGTATATTGGTATGTTTCCGCTGAATTATATCGAGAATGTTCACTTAATTCTTTTGTTTTCCTTTTTACGTTAAATTAGGTAATTTAATCCGCATGACGCTCTGTCAATATTTATTACAGTGGTATTCATTCATTGTCAAGTTCTAATGAAGCATTATAATATGTCTTGATGGATTTTTAGGGGTTTTTGTAACAAAAAAATTCAAAATGTTAAATTTAAAAATTCAAAAATGAGACTCTTGAGCTGAGGAATAACACTTTGTTTGGATCATTGTTACCCATTGTATTGTATTGTTATTATGATTACAACGTTTGTTTTGGTTGTTACTTTAATTTCGTTGTATTGTATTGTTAAGTTCCGTTGTTACCTAACAATGAAAAGGCCCACTTTTTGTTACAACCGATTTGGTGATTTTGCATTGTTACGCTTTTACACTTTCCCATCATCTCCTTATTTATAACCTTATAATCCTATTTTACCCTCTACCCTATTTTCTTATATAAATACACTCAAGTAGTTATTTTGACCTCATCTCCCCTCTTCTCAAAATACATACGTTCCCTTCCTCTCTTATTACTTTGTACGTTCCCTGCCTCTTCAGATTCACCAGCCAACTTGTTGTGTGATTACATTAAATATTTTATCTTAATTTATTTAATGTATAATTCTTAATTTCATTAATTATATAGCAAAAACGTGAAACTTGAGCTAGTAGATTTCATTAATTACAAGCCATATGTTCTTTTTTTTTTTTTATGCAAAATATATGATGACACTTTTGTTAATAACTATTATTTGGATAATATGATTGCTTGCATGTCGTTATAGAATATTATTTTTTATCTAAATTATTAATAGTGTGAACTTATTGTTATGTTTAATATTATTAACTTATTTTTTATTTTTTATTATTTTCATTATAATTTGCATGAATATATTTACAAGGTATAGTTGGTGATAAACTAGTAAATATAAACTGCCTCAAATTATATTAAAGAAAATTTGGTACTTAATCTAATATTTAGAACAACTAAGGGTATATTAGTAAACTTATTAGTTACAGTACAATACAATACAATCAAAACAAACAATAACAATGTTACTAAACAACGGGAAACAATACAATCAATTCAAACGTTGTTTTTATAATACAGTACGATACAATACAGTACAATACAAAACAATACATTATGAAACAATACGTAACAATGATCCAAACAGAGTGTAAGAGCTATAACAGACATTTAAGTTAGTTTGAAGATCAAGTATCTACGAGACATTCGATTTACATTTTCATTCGATGTAGTTACAGAAGTAAAAGCATATCCTTTTGTTTTGATTAATAAAAAACTCAATGATATAGAGAGCGGAAGTCTTAAGACATGTGTTTTCTCTTCGGTTCATTCATGTACTTAATTCATCTAATTTTTAATTTTTAAATCAATTCTCTGATATTAGATTTAGTAGATCGTTTAACTGGTTTAAATAAATTGCGGAAAAAGGCAGGTGGAGAATTCATCTGAATGAAGAAAGAAGTGGCACCTAAAAAATGGCACATGAGTACTTTTGCTGTCTGGTACAAAGAATTTAAGTTTATGAGTCATATACAAGGAAAACTTGGTTTGCTATCTATTACTGCAAATGATTAAAGCTGAATTAGTAGTATATCAAATATATTTTAAATCACTTATAAGTAACGACTTATTAAAGTATAAAATAAACTTTTATATATATATATCAATAAATTTAGAACAAACCAGGAACAAAAATTTAAAACTAATCTAATTTAGCTAATTACAATAAGTATCATTCAGAAGCTAAAGTTGTAGAAAGTGAATCAGCCAAACCATACGTGCAATTTATGTGATATGTCGTCTTCTTTTCTTTGAAATTGTAGCGCTTCCAAGTCGTACGTTCGTGAATATATGCAACGTCTTATTCTTTAGGGTTAATTAACAGCTTCTTTTTCTTTTTTTGTTTCTATTCACTTTTCTAATTAGCTTAATTAGCATAAACTTTTCTTCCCAACAGTGGTTAAACATTAAAAGTTTCTTTATTGAAAGTGCAACCGATCGAACAGTCCACCAATTATATGGTCAAGCAATATTTGATATTGAGATTTGAGCATTTTTCTATGTAAAACATGGGTACAATGGTAAATCGGGAGAACACTAAGACCTACATACAGAAAATTTGTACTGATGATATTTATATTTTTAGTATAGTAATAGGCATGTTTTACTTAGTCGGTCTTCTTCCATTTGTCGGTGAGGTGCATAAGGCAAAGTACAAAATGAAAAAATTGATAAGAAGATCACAACAGGAAAAATCAAATACAGGAAACATGATAGGATAGTGTAAAGACGTTAAGCAATGCTGAAATATTTATTGATCAACGTAATAATTGTGTACAACATGGGTAATATTTAAAAAATTAAAATTATTTCAGAAGAAAAAAATACTTATGCATGTTATATTTAAAGGATAGTAGTGGAAGGATAAAAAGGATCAAAATAAAAGAGGTAAAGCATGAGTATTCCTAAAAAATAAAAATATTAAGTTGCGAAGAAAATAATTAGTAATAATTAGTAGAAGAATAACAGCAAATAAAAAATAAAAAATTAAAATATTTTATAGCTTTAAGAGATAAGGTTCAATCATATAACATTACATAATTGTTGATTTTATACTATAAATTGTTACGTTCAGTTTGTTCCATATTAACCGCGCATCGTATGGGTGCTTTACTAGTGAAAAATAAATTGGAAAAACAGATATGGCAGTCAAACTTCAAATTGATCGTACCTTGAGTGAGTTAATGACTATGGCTATTCTATGTGTTGTAACTACTCACATCATCCATTACCAAAACATTCAAAGTTTTGCTACGTAATACTCCATCCGGTCCATTTTAGTGGTAAGGGTTGACTTTGCACACATCTTAAGAAATTATAAAATAGTATAGTATTTTTATTAATTTATCCTTTTATCTTCTTGATATTTTTAAGAAAGAGCTTCTAATATTGAGGTGTTTGTATTTTTCAATAACATTTAATACTAGGGGTATTATGGAGAAAAAATAGTAAATTTTACCTTCATATTGTAAATTGACAAACATTTGGGCCTTCTATAAATGGAATACCTTACCACTAAAATAGACCGAAGGGAGTACAACTATACAAGTAACAAAGCTGCCCTTCTCGTCTCTCACGCATTCTTAAACAATTCCTTATTTATTCATCTTATTGGTTAGACATAAATACAATATTTTCTGTTGAAATATGACATTGTAAATAAATTAGGGGCTGAAGTGTATGTACTGGGTAAAAAATTACTTGCAACACATGACATCTCAGGTGCGTGCTCGAGGCGTGTTTTAATGGCGGTTTGTCGAAGTAATCTCGAGGAATATAACTTGACCCTCGAAGTCAAAGTCCTGTACAAGTTTCGAAGGAGACTTACCTCGGCGAAGGGAATGTCCGTTTCCTCGAGGCGTGAAGCTCAAGCCTCAAGGAAGCTGTTACACTTCAACTAGTGAACAGTCCCACAACATGCTATGTATAGCACTTCGTTATCCTTATTAAGAGCATTCAGAAATACATACAAAAATACTACTTAGTTGCTATTATTCATCTTACGCTCTTGCTATTCATTTTCTTAGTTTACAAACACAACTTTGATATGGCATATTGCTTGTAAACCACGTTATAAATTTGATTTATTGTCCTAATCAGGTTTAGGCCAATACAAATTAGTGCCGTCTGTGGGGATCAGGAAATTACGTTAGTTCCAAAGTTGCACACAGTTATTTTCTATGTTTTCTCCTTTAGTTCTTATCAGTGGCAGACAATAATGATAATGTCAGTGATAATCAACAACACCCTAATGGAAAAGTCGGATATGGAGCTTTTGTACCTCTACTTCCACCAGGTAACGGGGCGCAGGTCCCTCCATCTCCTCTGCCCCTGGCTGACCCCTCTTCATCGGGGTCAATTTGTCACGACCCAACTTAGGGCCGCGACGGATGACCAACACTAAGTGTCGATCATCACTAATCCTACTGATAATCTGCTAACCATTATAACTGATAAACAGGATAAGCATAAACCTAGCTGATAAGGAGTATGCAATGCAAAAAGCTGACAAGGCTAACATAAGCTGACATACATAACATACTGACTGCACCACACAAAGACATATCTATAGGCCTCTAAGAGTGATGAACTGAATATATAAAGGACGAGATAAGGCCCCGCCATACCTAAGCTGGCTGACTGTACACATACCAAAAGATAAGTAACTCCGGGAGTAAGCGGAGTGACTCCAGTAGCTGATAGATGGCCTACTAACATGGTCCAAGCATTGATCTATCTGCACCTGCGCGGCATGAAACGCAGCTCCCCAGAAAAGGGCGTGAGTACGATATGTACCAAGTATGTAAGGCATGAGCACATAATATGTCATAGCTGAATGAAACTGTCGGCTGGAATATAAATATGTAAACATGAGCTGGAGCATAGCAATATAACTGGAAATCTGAAGAACGTACTAAACATGATATGAATATAAGCTAAAGTCTAGCTGAATCTGAACCTGAAGACTGAGCTGAACTATACTGATAAATAACTGTAATATGACTGATAACTGGTAACTAGAAATTGGAACTAATAACTGTCAGCTGATCCTGACGCTAAGAACTGGTGGCTGATAACTGAGAACTGATAACTGGTACTGAGCTAAAACTGAACTGTTATCTGAACTGGTACCTGTTTGGTGTTATGGGCTGTATCCCCCCAAATCAGGTAGCTGAAAACCTGAACTTGTACCTGTCTGGTGTTATGGTCTATATCCCCCCAAATCAGGTAACTGAAAATCGGAACTAGCCTCATGTATAATCATGCAGTGCATACTGTGGCTATATACGCGTATATAACAAACCCGGTTGGTGTTATGGGCTATATCCCCCCCAGCCAGTAATATCTAGTCTCTCTGGTCAGAGTGTGTGAATGACACCCGGTCACACTAGGTGTTTCGACTCCCGCCTGAACCAGAGGGGCTGTATCCCCCAGACGGGAAGTATCACACGCGACCGGACTGTGTGTCCAATGTCTAGCCTCTATGGGGGACTCCAACTCACACATAACATGATCACAATATAAGCATAAGCATGTATGAGGCATAACACATGTGGCAACAATATATATGGACTCAAAGGAATGATAAGAAAACTCTTGATAGAATTTTAAACACAACCTAGAACTCAGAATTTGTCAAAGTCTTTGACTTTCTATAAAAATTTCGGCAGAGCTTCCCCTGAAACTGGATGATCCGCAAAAATAGAACCAGTACTATACTATACACGGGAATGGATACCCGGATAAAATGATAACATAAACATGTTAAACGGATAACAAGATGAGACAACTGGATGACATAACTCATCCGCAGATAGAATGTCTGGACAGCACCACTGTCCTGACTTTTAACCTAATTTTCAGAGTGTAGATCAAAGATATAGACTTCATGGTCTGCATGAAATATGTAGATATATGTCTTAGGGTTCTGGGGATTTTTTAAAGAATGTAAATATCAATTTTGTACAAGGAGTTATGATCAATATACTAACAACTGTCAAAAGATCAAAACAATTTTCCAGATTTTGAAACGTTTTGTCTTGCTGATTTTGACATCTTTTACCTTGGGTTTTAGTACCAAATTAAGTATATACAAGGTTTCCTTGGTACCATACAAGTTTCTCAGAAGAAATACTAAGTTTAGAACTAAGAAAAGCTTCAAAAGCTAAAAGATACATGCCTTGCTAAAAGAAAGGTTTAGCCTTACATACCTTTGATGTTTCTTGCTTCTAAACCATGTTTCCTTTGAATTCCACACCTCCCAAAGCTTAAACAAGCTATAATACAACATTTAGGTACTTTACTTAGCCATGAAGTAATTCTAAAACTCAATCTATAGAAGAAATTGAGCATATTGTTACCCTAATCGCGTAGAGCGTTTTGACGCAATCTGTCTTCAATTTTGAGTTAAGATTGATGTTGTTTCTTCAAAATCATAAAAATTAGCTTCAAACTCAAGATCTGTTTCTATGGTGTATGTTCTGGATATGACGAAAATAATACATGTTTGTCCTTTTATACTCGAAATATTTCAGTTCCAGCCCTCTTTTGCGCTTATGTCCCTTCTTCTGGTCTGGCTTCTGATGCTCATATCTTTTTATTCATATGTTGTATGAACAAAATGTTAAAAGTATTGGAAAATAAACTCCAAGACCTTCAATTTGATATATGATATGTCCCCCAAAGACCTCATATAAGAGATGAAATTAATTGCTGAAAAAGCTCCGTTACAAGGCAATTCCTTAGTCGGTTTTTCCGCTACTTAAATCTGATTTTTTCCCAAACTTTATATTCAACATATAAACATCATATATGGTCATATTATTACTTTAAACTTACTTAAATCATTCTTAACATGATATTATAATGATATACGTCAATTTAGACGTACGGGGTGTAACACAAATAATGCATTTAGTGCATACATCATGAACTTTGTGCAGCAAGTCCAAGAGCAGCTGGCTGATCAAGCAAGCATCAACGCTGGGTTACGAAGTTCACTTGAAGCCATGAGAAATAATGTCACCTCCACCAATACTCCACCCACAGTTCTCAATGGAAGCATCTCGAATTTTGTTCCTACATGCACAACAACAATGAGACTTCCAAATGGTGTTGCATCTAGAGGCTCAGGGATTGCCTTGCCTGGCGTCCAACCTTTAGGGACAGTCCCCACAGTGGCAGAAAAAAACGTCTAGTTAGTCCTCGAGAAGTGGAAGAAAGACTTCGAAGCCTAATTCGAAAAGCGGCTCGAAAATATCACTGGGGTCAGAAAGACCCAGCGGGTCTTGGATATAGAAAAGTATAGGCAGCAGCCTTACAAGCTCGAGGCTGCCCCTGCCCCAATTTTGAAGCACTTCAAGTTGCAAATTTTGAAGAATATGATGGTACAACAGGCCTGGCTGCTATGTGGCCGAATATATGGCAATGGTTAAGAGCAATGATTTGACCCCAGTAGAAAGGAATCTGTGTTCTTGAAAAATTTTGGGGACACCCTTGAGAAGGGGGCACTTTGTTGGTATATACACCTCCCCTCAGAGTCCATCTCAAGCTTCGATAAATTAGCTTATTTGTTTATCAAAGCACACATTGGGGCCAAGAAAAACCTCAAGCAGAAGGAGGATGTGTTTGAAATCAAATCATGGCACATGGAGTCCATCAAAGATTTTGTCGAGCGCTTTCAGGCAGAAAGAATGGAATTGCCAACTATGGATGACAACTTGGAAATCATGGTATTTGAGAGAAACATTAATGCTACAAATTTTGAGGCCGTTGTCGAGCTGAAAAGAGATATCTAGCAGTGGCAAGCTTTGAACCTGGGATGAATTACATGATAGAGCTGCCACCAATGTTAGGCTCGAGAAAGCGAAATGGAGAGCGGACGGTCGATAAAATGCTTATAGTAATCGACCTGAGTCTTCTCGATGCGCCAACGCACCGGACGGAAACTTGAAAAGTCGATATGACCCGTATTAACTCTCAAAAGCAGCACATAAGTTGGAGGCTCAGAGCTTAGCATGTGAGCCAAAGGCTAAGGGGGAAGGTCGACACGAATACCAACTAGAAGGATTCAGCGGAGACATCTTTGGTATCCAAGAAAAAGGATCTCTCTCGATTCCCCTACTATAATTTCAATGTGTCAATCACGGACTTGGTAAATGCGTTGAAAGGGATGACTAACCAAGGGGTAAGGTTACCAAAGGATATGAGAACAAACCCCGGGAAGAGAGATCATAATTTATAATGTGAGTTCCATGTTGATTATAGACATATCACCGAGGACTGCAAAGATCTTTGCCTCGAGATGGCTAATTTGTTGAAGAATAGCATGTTAAAGGAGTTTCTCATCGATAAGGGGAAACAAAACTTCGCAAAAAATAGGGGAGATGGACAAAAATCAAGGGCTCTATCCCCTAAAAGGGTTGTTAATGTTATAACAGGGGGATCAGAGGTGAACAACGTCAACTTCACCGCCGCAAAGAAGTTTGCAAAACTTTCCATTACGATAGAGAAAAGGACTCGACCAGGAGGTTCGGGTAAGGAGATCATATTTGATGATGATGATTGTGATGGGATGATGTTTTCTCATCACGATGCTTTGGTAATCATGCTTAGAATCAACGACTCAGATATCAAATGAGTCTTGGTTGACCCCAGTAGCTCGGTAAATATTATAAACTACGGGGCTATGAAGAATATGTGGTTGAATGACCTTATTGTCCCGAGGGAAACCATACTGACAAGATTTAACAACACCACGAAAAAACTTTGGTTGAGATCACTCTCACCACTTACGTCGAGGGGGTTGCTAAGGAGACAGTGTTCCAAGTAATGACCGAGGATATGGCCTACAATGTTATCCTCAGGAGACCTTGGATTCATGAGATAGAAGTCGTGTCATCCACCCTTCACTAGGTCATTAAATTCCCTACCCCATGGGGAATTCATTCGATTAGAGACAAGCAACAAATGACTAGGGAGTGCTATTCGGTTACTATGAAGGGTGGTGTCGTCCCGAATAGGCCATCAAAATAGCAATTAATTCAGCCGAGGTCAGACGAATGAGGGAGTTCGGCTCTTGAATTTGTCTCTCAAAAAGGGGTAGAAAATATACCGGCATATATTCAAGAGCATTCGAAACAGAAAGTCGAGGATTCAACCATTGAGGAGTTGAAATCCTTTGCCTTATCGAAGGAGTTTCCATAAAGGAAGATGTTTGTTGGCTCGGAGCTGGATCCGGAGTCAAAAAAGGAAATTATTGATTTGTTAAAGGAAAATGATGATTGTTTCACCTGGTCACATACAGATATGGTGGGGATCGATCCACAGATTATGACGCACAAATTGAACGTCGACCCCTGCCATCCCCAATGAAGAAAAAGAAAAAAGCCACACCCTGGTTTAAAGAAGAAAGCTATTGAGGACGAAACCAAAAAACTGCTTGATAATGGTATCATAAGGGAAGTGAAGTACCCTAATTGGCTCACCAATGTAGTGGTGGTGCCAAAAAAAATGGCAAGTGGAGGATGTGCGTGGATTATACAGATCTAAATAAAGCTTGTTCAAAAGATTCGTACCCGCTACAACAAATAGTAGGTTAATAGACTTTATGGTTGGACACAAGATATTAACCTTCTTGGAGGCCTACTTGGTACACAATCAAATTTTGATGGATCCAAATGATGAAGGAAAAACTTCTTTCATCACAGATGAGGGTACATATTGTTATAAGGTGATTCCTTTTGGCCTCTAAAACGTCGGGGCAATTTATCAAAGGTTAGGGTGTCGAATGTTTAAAGGCTATATTGGAAAGACGATGGAGGCTTACATAGATGGCATGCTAGTGAAGTCGGCTCGGATGGAAGATTATTTGAACCATTTTAGAGTGGCCTTTGCTATTATAAGGCAATATAGTATGAAGTTAAACCCTGCAAATGTGCCTTCAGAGTTGGCGCGGGAATTTTTTAGGAGTCATCGTCTCCGAGCGAGGCATCGAAGCAAATCCTGAAAAGATCAGCGACATTAAAGAAATTTTTGAGGTACTCTCGGAGATTAAAGAGGTTCAACGCTTGATTGGTCGGATAGCTTCCTTGAGTAGATTTATATCAAGGTCCTCTAAGCGATGCTACAAATTTTCTCTGTTTTGAAGAAGTATACTACGTTTGAATAGACACCTGAGTGAAAAGATGCATTGAAGGAATTGAAGCGTTATTTGGCTAACGCACCATTATTTCCTAAGCCTAAAGATGGGGAGACGCTATTGGTTTACTTGGTTGTGTCCGAAGTTGTAGTAAGTACAGTCTTGGTTCGAGAGGAGGATGGGAAGCACTAGCCTATATATTATGTGAGCAAAACACTCAGCGATGCTGAAACAAGGTCCATTTAGAGAAATTAGCACTTGCTCTGGTTGTCTCTGCTCGTAAACTTCGACCATATTTTCAATGTCACCACATAGCAGTAGTTACTACCTTCCCCTTAAAGAGTATATTACATAAGCCTAAGCTATCGGGGAGGCTGTCTAAACGGGCAATTGAGCTAAGTGAGTATGACATCGTTTACCAGCCCCGAATAACCATAAATTCTCAAGTGTTGGCAGATTTTGTGGCTAACTTCAGCGCTAAAATACTTCCCATGACAGAAAAGGAGAATTTGATATGTAAATGTCCAACCCCTGGGGTTTGGATACTCTACACTGATGGGACCACTAATTTAAAAGTCTCAGGGCTCGACATAGTTTTGGTGGCTCCCACGGGGGAAAGATTGAGGCATCAAGCACATCCCTCGAGAAGAAAATGACAAGGCAGATGCCTTGGCAATCTTAGCTTCGGCCATCGAAGATGGGAACTAGAGGATTGATTCGATGGTTCGGTTACTCATATCTGCGGTAGAAAATATCCAGCTAGAAGTGAATTCAGTAAATAGAACTTGGGATTGGCGTACCAAGTTCATTTCTATACTTGGATTTCAGAGTTTTGCCAGAAGATAAAAGGGAGGCCAAGAAGCTTAGGACGCTAGGGGTCCCTTATTCAACTGGGGAAATTGTACAAAAAACTATATAGTGGCCCGATTGCCAAATATTTGGGTCCGGGGGCAATTGAGTTTGTGATGAGTGAAGTGCATGAGGAGAATGTGGCAATCATTCGGGAGGAAAGGTCCTAGTGCGAAAACTCCTCCGGGCTGGGTAATATTGGACCGATATGAGCGAGGATGCTAAATTATTCGTGAGAAAATATGACAAGTGCCAACGACATGCACCGATGATTCATCAACAGGCTGAACCCCTATATTCGGTTGTGACGCCGTGGCCTTTCATGAAATGGGGGATGGATATCATTGGGCCACTCCCCAAACCTAAAAGGAGTGTTCAGTTTATACTGGTGCTCACTGATTATTTCACCAAATGGGTGGAAGCAGGATCCTTTGCTAAGGTTAGGAAAAAGGAGGTCATCAGCTTCATATGAAAGAATATCATCTGTAGATTCGGAGTCCCAAGGGAAATAACTTGTGATAATGGCCCACAATTCATGGGCTCGGATGTCAGTACTTTCCTTGCGAAGTGGGGGATAAAAAGGATAGCTTCGACCCCGTATAATCCAAGTGCTAATGGGTAGGCCAAATCCTCGAATAGGATAATTGTTGGAAACATCAAGAAAAGGCTCGATGAAGCAAAAGGCTCATAGCCTAATAAGTTGCCTGGGGTGTTTTGGGCAATGCGCACTATTGAGAAAAACAGCACGGGCGAAACCCTATTTTCCATCGCCTATAGGATTGATTCTTTGATTCCTGTGGAGGTTGGAGAACCCAACCTTTGTTATGCTCATACAACTGAACAATCATATCAGCAAGCAGTACGTGTGGAGTTGGATTTTCTTGAAGGATGCATGGAAATGGCTTTGGGTCGATTAACGGCCCAAAAAAGGAAAATCGAGGCTAATTTGTACTGAAAGGCTAAACTAAGAGCCTTCAGAGTTGGAGATTATGTATTAAAGGCCTCGAACCAGACTACCAAGGAGAACAATGCTAGCAAGCTCGCCGCGAATTGGGAAGGGCCCTACCGAATCTAGGCAATACTTAGAAAAGGATCTTATCGGTTAGAGGACTTGTAGGGTAAATTGGAACCCTCAAATTGGAATGTGTCCAATCGAAGTGTTACTATTTTTGACACCGAGATATGTTACCTTCTGTCAGCAGATTTTCACCTACGGCGTCGAGTCGTCAATGCTCCAATTCTTAGGCTTAAATAATTCCAACTGACCCTCCATTTTTCTTTGCTTGATCTTTTTAGGAAGCGGAAGGAACGAAGTACAGTGTTCGGGTCCTCATCAATTAGCACTCGAACACTAAGAGGATGTAAGGGACAGAGTACAGTTAAGATTGACTCGAAGTCTCTCATACCGGGGACTGCACGCGAACTCGAACACTAGCTATCAATCTTGTACCGGGGACTGTTTCCCGAAGATTAGCTTAGTATAATTGTATTTACCGCCCGATAGTAGCTCTATTTCAAAAATTTTGACCAAGTCTAACCACGACTGGTTTTTATGTAAATGCTGGTTATGGCTTATCAATGAAATAAACTTGATTAAATATTTTTTTATTTCAACTCTTAACTTATTAAGATTATCTCTTCATACCTTGGCACGGGAATGAGACGTCGTTCTAAGCTAGCACCGGTTTGTTATAAAGTCTTTCAAGCAAAAAATATTATAAGTGGCCTGTTGTGTTTTTCAAATAGAGTAAAGACTAACATTTAATAAAGGAAAGCTAAGTTTCATTAACACATGCCCGGGGGCTTCAAAAACTATTTATATTAAATGGCTCGAGGACCATGGCAAAAGTAGAATACAAAAAGATTGTAAAATGTTAAGCTAAGCTTCGAGATCATCTTCCCAATCGCTAGATATCCCATCTTCAGAGCGCTCGATGTCCTCTTCATCAGCCTCGTCTTTATCCGAGCTACTACTTGAAGGAAGTTTGTCCATGATCAGCTGAGCCTTATCTGCGTCGCTCTGGGCCTTTTCAATTTTCTTATCTAGATCTATTGCTCTGGTTTTGGATTGCTCGAGGGCCTTTTGCCTGGTTTAAATGATAGCCCAACTTTTATCTAGTTGAGTTCTTGTGGCCGTCGCCTTGATCTTCGCACCTATAGATGCTTCTTTGCCCCCACAGGGTCTCAACCTCAGTTTTGGGTGTTGACGTTCGACCCTTTAACTCATTAATCTTGAGCATATTCGCCTTCATCTTGTTGTGATAATTCTCAACAACGTCCACAAACTTAGCATTGGTTCGCTCAACATCATCCCTCAGCTTTTGGCTTTCAGCTCGATGGTTTTTCTCTCGCGCTTTCACTTGAGCCTCGCCAGTAGCAGCAGCTTCACGAGCTTGATTCTGCTCAAGGTCAGACTTTGTAGCAACTTCGCGAGCTTGATCTAGCTCGAGGTTAGATTTGACTAGTTTGGCTTGCAGCTCAGAAACTTGGGACTGAAGATCGGACCTTTGACGGTCCCATTAGTACCCTATTTGCTTAAGAGTAGCTGATTGGTTGAATTCCATTTCCACTGCCTTGATCGCATACAAACAGCTATGCAAAAGGTTTGAATGAAAGTCAGGGTAAAAGAAGATAGATAAAATGGGAGGAACTGCAAACAATAGGGTACGATCTCCATGAGACATGTACTTGAATTGCATATTTGGCTAAGTTAGCCATCGAGTCTCCATGAGACATGTACTTGGTACGATCTCGTTCCTTTGCCTCGAGCAACCCTCTAAGGCACATGGGAACTACCATGGTATCATCCAAAAATCACAAGTAAGAACGGATCCCAATCCTTCTTATCTTCCTTTGAGAGACCGAGGCGTTAAAAGGCTCGGAGTTGGCTTGCATAACGCTTGATGCAGCTTTCTCTTCAACAGAAGGAAGGGTTTGAATAATTTTCTCCTTAGCAGCTGAAGGAACTTCAACCTCGCCAACTTTGGCCTTGCCAGTAACGTGATCAAACCTCTCGAGGTCTACCACTTCAACTTCCTTGGGAGCCTCGACATCTACATCATCTGGCTCATCTCTGAGACACCATCGTGGCTTAGCAATGGCCTCGGGGCCAGAGGTCGAGGTCACCTCTACTTGAGGATACTTTGCTTTATTAGCTGTTTTCTTCGAAGCTTGCCTTTTCCTCTTCGTATATATAGAATCATGGATTGGAGGTTTAAGGACAAAAGAAGAAGAAGAAGTTGAGATGCAAGTTTTTCGACCAAGAAAGATGTCGTCGTCACCTTTAGAAGTTCCTTAGCCTGGGGAACCTGGGGGACTTTAGACTTTGCAAGAACTTCAGATAGGTTCTCCATCACATTTAAAATTTTCCCAGCATCAGGTACATCTTTTTCCTTTTCCTTTTTCTTCTTCTCCTTTTCTCCATCTTTTTCTTTCCCTCTCTCTTGGCCACCTTATTGGGAAAGCCTACAAACGTAGGAGTAGGCTTAGCAAGAAAGAGCCTCGGGCAGATTCCAATGAGATTAAATGGTAGCAAGAAGAACTTACCATGCCGTTTTCACACCCATTTTTGTTTTCATCCAATGCGGCTGTACTCTTCTATGTTCTCAGGAGCCGCTTCCGAATGTCTATGATCACTTGAACCCAGCTAACCAAATTGGCTGGAAGTGCAACTGGAACTTTGTCCGCTGAAGAATTCGAGGTGACCATTGGAAAATAAGTGCGAGGTTATGAATAAAAGATAAGGAAATCGCGAAGAATGTCACTTACGTGCATTATTCCACACTTCAAGGAATCCAGGCTTGGAGGACAACTGAGTGGACGGGAGAAGAACATAACGGTCACTCCAACCACGGTCTTCGGTGTCCTCACTTTTAGTTATAAACGAGTATTAGCCTCATCTGCTGAGCTGAATAACCCCACCTTTGTGAAGGGTGGGATAGAAAAGGGAGATCAAGTGTTGAAAAATGAAAGGTACCCCAGTCTCCTGATTTAAGAAATCGAGGCATTGAACAACCCTCTAGAGCTGGGGACCTAGTTGAGCCAAACATAAGTTGTAGGTTCGGCAGAAGGTGTCAATCACTCGATGCACAGAGAGAGAAAATCCAATTGTAAATGGATAGGTGTAAACAAAGGAATGCCCGACCACACAGCCGCAGCTACTACCATTTGGGGCAGGAACACCAATTTGGAACTTGGGTCCCCAATCGCAATCCCTCCGAACCAAAGCTATGTGAACTTGAGTGATTAGGCTCGGTGTGATATTGACAGGCATGTTCTTGTTCTTCTCTTGTTGAGCAGCCGATTGATCTTGCAGCTCGAAGTCCTTATCCGTCTCAAAATTTGAAGGGATAACTTGATGAGGCTCGAGTTCCTTAACTGTGGAAACTTTCTTTGCCTTTAAAGTTCCCGCCTCAACTCTACTAGTGACATCAGTATCGGCTTCTCCACCGTCTACCTCCCGAACTTCATCGAAATCATCCTCTTCATTAACCACTTCTCATGTTTATCACGACTAGCGGTGGCTTTACGCTGCCTTGGGTTTAAACCGCCTGATGGCAACAGCTCAGTATTATCGTCAGTCGGCGAGATAATTTTCAAAGGTTCAGGAATATTAACCAGCTCATCGCCGACTACCATGGTAGCGGTATCAAGGCATTCTTCATCAGATGGACCAGATGAATTTTGCATAGAATGGGTAGATATTTACAAAAATTGATGAAGGTTTTTCAAATCTGGAGATTGAAGAGGAAGAATCTTGGAATTGTTCTTGTTCCGAAAGAGAATCATTGTTGCTTTAGAAACTTGAGAGTGAAGAAAAAGGCTAGCAAGTTGGGTTACTTATATCAAAGAGAGACATCATTGTGTTTACATGGGGAAAGAGGAACTAAAGCGTCTCGACCTCTCAATGATTCCCACGTGTAACAAGAAGTCAAAGTGACTGCTGCCTTCTCAAATTTCTAGGCGCACATGTTGCCACGCTGGTTTCCCGCTTAATTTCATTCCACTCCTCGGAAGATCTGTCAGTTGTCCGAGGAGTGGGGGGACTATCTGTGTTGGGTAAATTACTTGCATACGTGGCACCTCAGGTGCGTGGCTTGAGGCGTGTTTCAATGGCGGTTTGTCGAAGTAATCTCGAGACATATAACTTGACCCTCAAGGCAAGACCTCGAGATCAAAGTCCAGTACAGGTTTCGAAGGAAACTTACCTCGGCGAAGGGAAGGTTCGTTTCCTCGAGGCGTGAAGCTCAAGCCTCAGGGAAGCGGTTACGCTTCAGCTAGTGAACAATCACATAACGGTCACTCATTAATTCAACATTTAATAGGAATAATTGTGGGAAGACCATGATTAAGACGTGAGAAGTAGCTAGTTAATGCTTTAATTACTATTTTACTCAATAAGATATATATATAGCACTTCGTTATCTTTGTAAAGGGCATTCAGAAATACATACAAAAATTCTACTTACTTGTTATTATTCATTACGCTATTGCTATTAATTTTCTTAGTTTGCAAACACAACTTTGATATGGCATATTGCATGTAAACCACGTTACAAGTTCAATTTATTATCATAATCCAATTTAGGCCAATACAATGTACATATATGAAAGTCGTAAGGTGTTGATTAATTATCATTTAGTTAATAAGTAGGTCGGTTAGTTGAGTATCAGTAGAAGTAGTTAGTGGAGTTAGTTTTAACTTTTACATTGTATTTATTTTTCCAGCTAAGAAAATTTCTCTCTCTAAAATCAGTTTCTCTCTTCCTGTTCTTCTTAGCTCAATCATTCCAGAAGTTTCTCAGCTCGATCAATGGATATTTTAACATGAAATCAGAGTTAGAGTTGTGAAATTGAAGATGAATCCATTACAGTTTATCAATTTCTCTAGAAATTTATTCCAAATTTCTCTAGTTTATCAGTTCCTCTATGAAAATTTTCCTTTTCTGCTCGATTTTCAATCGATTCTGCATATCTTCTTCTTCGGATATTGTTCAAATCAACAAATGGCGAGTGCATCAGGTTTTTTCAGTACTGTGAACATTATTGATCATCGTCACCCTTTTCATTTGCTACCTCCAGATTCACCAGGTTTAATGCTAGTTAATTTATGTTCAATTAATTTGAGCAGAAAACTATGTCGTTTGGAGTAGGGGAATGACAATTTTGTTGCTGGGTTTATAGATGGGTCTTGTACTAAGTATCAATACAAATAAGAATTAGCAGAAGAATGGGAAAGGTGCAATGTATTTATGCTAACTTGAATGAACACTGTGAAAAAAGAATTACTCAATGACATTGTTTATGCTGAAGATGCGCATGTTGTTTATGCTGAAGATGCGCATATTGTTTGGGAGGATCTGAAGTAAAGGTTCGACAAAGTGAATGGAAGCCGTATCAATCATCTTCATCATGAAATAGCCAATATTTCTGAAGGTATACCTAGTATTTCTACTTATCATTTCAAGTTGAGACTATTATGGGATGAATATATATCTTTAGTACCTCAACCTAGTTGTTCCTGTGATAAATCTAAGGATTTTATAGAGCGTCTAGAACAACAGAAACTTTTTCAATTTCTCATGGGGCTGAATGAGTCAAATAGGGTAACAAGAAGCCAGATCCTACTGATGACACCATTACCCTATGTGGATAAAGCTTTTTCTAAAAGTCAAAAAAGGATAGTAAACAATGTTAATGTGACAAATGAAAGTAATGGAACAACTACCTTGTTGAACATGAGAAACAAATATCAAAACCTTAGGAGAAATGAAAATGTTAAGTGTGATCACTATGGGATCAAAGGTCATATTAGGGACCGTTGCTATAAGTTGATTGGTTATCCACCTGGACATAAGCTATATGGGCAAGCTTCTGATCAACAATCAAGTGGCTACATATTTGAGAACAATTCAAGGACAAGACAGGGATATTATCAAAATAACAACAAGTTTAATTCAGCAAATGTCTATGAAGGAGGAACCATGAGAGAAAGTTATAATCAAGGCTACAGTAGACCTGATATGAATCGACATGCTCTTGGTCCTAGCTATTATTCACAGGATATAAACAAGCAGATGTTGGTAGTTCAGAGAGCACTAGACAGATTGAAGGCAATTATGCATCCCAGGCTGGGAGAAATATGTGTCACGCCCTAAAAAAATAAAAATAAAAAGTATGTTTATGTTTTAAAGGTTGTGACTGGTGTTTCAAAAGTACATAGTTATGAGATTCGGAGTCGCCATTTGACAAGTTCAATGGTGTGCCAAGTCACCAAAAAGGTACTTTAGAACACCTTTGACTCGTCTAATGGTCTGCGTCAGAGAATCTGGGTAAGGATCTTGATTGACTCGGGGGAAGGTGTTAGGCACCCTCGAATCATGTGGTAAGCACAACTGCTTTTATTTATCGCGTTTCGAATTTTAAATATTTTTGTTGTTATCTTTCCTTACTTTATTACGCTTTGACTGATTGAACAAAAATTGTATCAAGTAATCCACTGGGTATACTTTAGAAAAAATGGCTTTTCTAATTTAATTTTTCTTTTTCCTAATAAGTAGATCACAAATCATACTTTTTTTTGGAATTAATTGACTTTCTCAAATTATTTCTCCTTTAGCTTAATAGGCAAATCACAGATTATAAATATCATTATGTCTAATCGTATATCAACTCTCGCTGCTACTAGTTTGCCTAATCGTGTTTGACACATGTTCAGACTGCTTCATTAACGGTTCTTTTCAGATTTAATCCTCCATGAGGTTAGTGATTTTTTTATCTCATTTTTATTGTCCTTCCTCTGTTTTGTGTAACTTCAGTGCCAAAATTGCCTAACATTATTAAGTTGCCTAAATGACAAAATATTACTTTAAAACATATCAATTATTATGAATTGTCATCCTTTCAATGAGTTTGGTTTCATTGTTCTTATCAAGTGAACCTATATTCGTCTACAACAATAACACAAGCAGAAAACTAAAGCATTCACTTCCTTTCAAGGCTAAACCAAAGTAGTAGCCCATTTGCTCAATCATCTTACGAGTTTACTTTTTTAGCTAACAAATAAAGGATGATTTGCAAAAATATGACACGGAAAGCAATGGTTTATCTTTTTGCTCGTACTAACAGCTGGTTTGTAAAAATGCTCCCGTTAAGATCTAATAAAAAAAATCTGGGGCCAAGACTTGCCTTTATATTTTTTCACTTTTCAACACTTATCCCTTCAAGTATTGGCAATAGACAATACTTGCCGCACTTGGCCGTAAGTCTTGGCAAAAAGGCAAGACTGGCCTTTGACCCCTGCTCGATTTGCCAACACTTGAATGGCAAGTGTTGGCAAAAGGCAACACTTGCCGTACTTCATCGTAAGTCTTGGCAATTGCCCCTTCCAGTCAGGGGCGGACCCACCCACATGTTACTGGTGTCATTCGACACCACTAGATCGAAATTTTTTGCTAAATATATGTAATATGTTGATGTGAAAAAGCAGTAACGTTCTTATAAATAAATAAGATGACACCACCTATACCAAAGCGTGCCACAGTAGAGTTGGTTGAGGGGTGCGATTTTGACCTGGGTGTCCAGGGATCGAAACCTAGCATCAATGCTGTTTTGAAATATTTTCTTTTTAAAGCTAATTAACTGCTGGCCCCCATTTTACTTACTCCTATAATATAATCCTACATACTTTATTAATTTATCTGTTGGGCCCCCATTTCAGTTATAATATAATCGTACATACTTTATTAATTTATTATTCGATTCTGACACCACTCATGATTAATTTATTATTCGATTCTGACACCACTCATGAAAAATTCTGCGTGCGCCACTGTTTCCAGTATTCCCTGCATTCTCGCCATATAACTTGAAGTAGTGACAAAACAACACTTGCCCTTGAAGTTTTGGCTCCGGACTAAATAAGAGCATTTTGCTAAAACATTCCTTAGCGCGGACAATTTTTTAAAATCACTCCTTATGGAGAGCATGCGGTGAAATTTTTTGACAAATAACATGCAGATACAAAAGTTAACAAAAAGACATTAATGGGCCTAGTCCAATCAAACTTGAACAAATCTGGACCAGTTCTGCAAATATTCACGTTAACCTGTTTCTAGAATTTGCATTAATAGTTCTTCTTTTGCAACTCCATTTTTAGTTTTGTCCATGATTTACAAGTAATATCAAGTTGTGATTCGAATGTACATATCTGATTTTTCTTTCAGCGGCTGATCTTAAACAAAATAATTAAAAACAAAAAATAAGTTGCTAAACTTTGTTTTGCATATAATAGCTATTTCGAACTTACACATCCAGAAATTTAACCCCATTTTGCTTATGGGCTTCAAACTGAAAGCCCATCTACTTTAATATTTGCAAATTCTTGGCCTTTACCACAAAAGCATATACATGGACAGAATATAGCAGCAAATTTCGAAGCTTAAAATTTTTCCATTCAAGATCGATTTCAACGTGCTCAAAGCCCTAAGCACGGCACAAAATTCAAAATGCATACAGAGGGAATAAGAAAGAAATACCTAGTGGAGTAAAGTTCAAAAATTTTTATTGTATGCCCTCTATAAGGAGTGGTTTTACAAAAATATCCGCGCTAAGGAATGTTTTAGCAAAATGCTCTTATTTAGTCCGCAAGCCAAGACTTCAAGACAAAAATTTTGCAAGTCTTGGTAATTGATTATACTTGAAGGGCAAGTGCTGTTTTGCCAATACTTCAAGTTATATGGCGAGAATGCAGGGAAAACTGGAAGGGGCAAGTCCTGACAATTTCCAAGACTTACGACGCAGTGCAGCAAGTGTTGCCTATTGCCAATACTTGCCGTGCAAGTGTTGGAAAATCGAGCAGGGGTCAATGGAAAGTCTTGGCAATTGCCAAAACTTACGGCCAAGTGTGGCATTGGCAATACTTGAAGGAACAAGTGTTGAAAAGCAGAAAAATATAACGGGGAGTCTTGGCCCCGAATTTTTTTCATTAAATCTTAACGGGGGCATTTTGCAAATCATTTCTTAGCGCAGGCAAAAAGACAAACCATATTTTTGCAAAAAGGCCAGTAAAGTTCCTAAGCTCATAAAGGTAGATCCTCAAGCTAAAGCCCAATACAAAACTCAGTAATAGAACAGCAACAGACCGTAAAATTTTTACCCACATGCTACTTTTGTCACTGGTATTTAGTTTGAAGCCACTGTTTTTATTGGTCTTACATGAGAGGCCACTTTTTGTAACTTCAATCTTTGTGGGCTGAAGTTCAAATCTTGTGGGTTGAACTTCATGCCTAAATTATGAAGTTTCAACTTCAATCTGTAAAGGCTGAACTTTAAGGCATTTGTCACAACTACCAATCAAGCTCAAGCAAGGCTTGAACTTGGTAAGTAGAAGAGGCTTCGTGAACATGTCAGCAGGATTGTCTCTAGTGTTGATCTTCTTAACAGAGACTTTTCTTTCGGCAAAAGTTTCTCGGATAAAGTGATACTTTATATCAATATGCTTCGTCCTCTCATGATACATCTGATCTTTAGTCAAGTGAATGACACTTTGACTATCACATAAAATGGTAATACCACCTTGGTGTAAACTGAGTTCACCAAATAGACCCTTCAGCCACAGAGCTTCTTTGACAACCTTTGTCAGAGCCTTATATTCTGCTTCGGTGGTAGATAAAGCTACTACTTGTTGTAATGTAGCTTTCCAACTAATAGCACATCCACCAATGCAAAATACATAGCCTGTTAATGATCTTCTTTTGTCAAGATCACCTGCATAATTCGAGTCTACAAAACCAGCCTAAGTGTTAGCATTTCTTCTGAACTCTAAACAAGCGTTTGAAGTACCTCGTAGATATCTGAGAATCCATTTCACAGCCTGCCAATGTTCTTTACCAGGATTAGCCATGTAACCACTAACAACACTGACTGCTTGTGAAATATCAGGACGTGTGCAAACCATTGCATACATTAAACTGCCAACAACACTAGAATAAGGAACACGTGCCATATACCTCTCTTCTTCCTCTGACAGCGGTGACTGAGCAGCTGACAACTTAAAATGAGCAGCCATAGGGGTACTAATTGGTTTAGCATTTCTCATGCCAAACCTCTCCAAGACCTTCTCCAAATAATTCTTCTGGGTTAAGAATAGTTTGTTGGCTCCACGATCTCTTTTGATCATAAAGCAAAGGATTTTCTTAGCTGCTCCCAAATCCTTCATCTCAAATTTACTATTCAGCTGACTTTTCAAATTGTGAATTTCTGTTAAATCCATGGCAGCAATGAGCATGTCATCAATATATAATAACAGATAGATAAATGACCCATCATTCAATTTCTGGAAATATACACAACTATCACATATTTTCTTACGGCGGGTTTAATATATTAAACAAGAAGTCTTTTAACCTTTGTCCTCAATCATAAATTATGAATACATAATTGTTGAAAACTGTTAGCTTGGAAAGCTTGGAGTTTTGACTGATGACTGAGGAACGGATTCAAAGGACCTGTTCCTTTGAATTACTGAAGCAGAATAGATAATTCATGCAAAATCATTTGATTAAGATATTATTATTTATCCTAATACTGACGTGTATCTCGATAATTATGCAGGCCTAATCAGATACGAAAAGATTGCATAATCCTAAAGGATAAAGGATTTGGATTCAAGAAGGCCTAATCAGATACGAAAAGATTGCATAATCCTAAAGGATAAAGGATTTGGATTCAAGAAGGTAGAATCCAATTAGGATTCAAAGTCAAGGGAGCTTTGGAATTCTAATTCATTGGGACTTCTTGGTTGCTGGAAACTATAAAACGAGATGACTATCAGCCATAGAAGTTGTACACAAATAGAGAGAGCATCGAGCAAAAGCTGAGAAGAATTATTAGCTTATTTGTGTAATCATTAGCTACAGTAGAACTAAGTAAGAACCTGTTCCTTAGATTGAGTCTTGTAAAAGTTCAAGTCTTAGTTCAATTGTAGTAAGCAAAAATCGAGTTGTAAACTGTGTAGTTCAAGTCGTGGACTTGACACAACTTCACTGATCGTGAGAAAGATCACTAAAGGATTAGAGTTAGTCCTAGGTTAGTAAGAGTGAGTCTTGTAACCAAGTGGGTCTTTTTACATAGTGAAGTTGAAATCCTACTTGAGAAGTAGGTCGTGGTTTTTTGATCCCGTGTCCAGGGGTTTTTCCACGCTAAAATCTGGTGTTCAATTACTTACAGTTTTTATTCCGCACATCGTAGAGTAAAGGAACACATTTTAAGGAACTGGTCCTTAAAACAGTAAAGTGGTGTATTCGTGGGAAATAACAATTGGTATCAGAGCGGGTTATCCTTGAAGAGGCTAACACCTTAGGATTAGAATGAGTACACCACAAGAAAACTCCGAGGGTCAGTCCACTGTTAGGCCACCATTGTTCAATGATGTTGCAGGTAAGGAAATCTGGGATGCATTGCAGGTTGCTCATGAAGGAACCAATCAGGTTAAAAGATCTAGAGGTACACTTCTCTTTGCTGAATATGAAAATTTTAAAATAAGAGAAGGAGAAACAATTTCTAAAATGTACACTAGGTTTAATGCTATTGCAACTGAACTTATCTCTCTTGGAAGAATCTTAACTGTAGAAGAAAGAGTCGAAAAGATCTTGACTAGAGTACTTCCAGATTCTTGGAAAATTAAAGCATGCACTATCATTGAAAGCAAGGATTTTAGTACTCTCTCCTTAGATGAACTTATAGATAATCTAAGAACATATGAACTGAGGAAGAAAGTCAAGAACATAGGAGAATCAGTTAAAACTGAACCTACTTTAGCTTTATCTGTTGCTAACAAATTTGTTGATGATGAGAAGGAACTGGTCCTTATAGCCAGAAATGTCCAAAGATTCCTGAATAAGAAGGGATCTAGTAGACAAGATAGATCTTCTAACATGAAACAGCGAGGAGAATGCTTCAAATGTGGAAGCATGGAGCACTACATTAGCAAATGCCCAGTCATGGAAGAAGAATGGAGAAAGAAGTATGTTGAAAAGAGATGGAAGGCTAAGGAACAGTTCCGAAAGAAGAATGGAACTCTCAAAGCAATGGTTGCAGGATGGCAAGATAGTAAGGATGAAATATTTGATGATGATCTGGATGAGGATCTTGCTCTAATGGCTCTTGAAGACTCAGACAATGAAGAAGATGCTGAGGTATTTATTTCTAAACTTAGACAAGATGTGAAAAGCATGCCTAGAGAGAGATTAGTTAAAGTATTTCATACTGTGTTAAATGAATTTAAATCTCTAAGGGATGGCAATCATCAACTGCATGATGAAATTGATAGTTTAGGAGCAGAATACAAAGAGGTAGCAATTAAAAATGACTCTCTAAAAAGAAAGATTAGCATGCTTGGGGAACAGGTCCTCACACTTGAATCAACTGTTCAGGAACAAGAAAATGAAAAATCAAAAGTTAAAACAGTTGAAAATGGTAAAGGCATTGCTAATTCTCATCAGATCATTTCTGAAGAGAAATTGAAAGTGACAGTTGATGAACTGTACAAGGAAAATGAAAAGATAAGGGCTTTGGAAGAAGACTTGATCAAAACCAAAGATGAACTGGACAAAACTGTTAAATGGAATAAATCCTCTAAAGCATTAGAATGGTTACATGAAAATCATAGGAGTAATAGGAAGGGTATTGGGTTTGTAAAATCTCAGTTATTGCCAAAATGGGGCTCAAAGAGTAAGTACCTAACTCTTTCTGAAAATTGGTTAGGTACACATTGTGGAAACACAGGTCACTTGAAAAGAAAATGTCAATCTTTTGAAAAAGCTACACAAAGGAACAGGTCCTACAAACCTGTCCAAAAATATGTGGCTAAGAAAAGTGTTCACACAAAGAAAGCATTGCCATTCTGGGCTAGGAGAGATTTAATTCACCCTTTTGTTAAAGGAAAGGGACCCAAACTAGTTTGGGTTCCTAAAATTAATCCCTAGTTTTCTTTTGCAGGCTAGAGTGAAGGAGACAAACCAAAAATGGTACATGGACAGTGGTTGCTCAAGACATATGACAGGGCATAAGGAACTGTTCCTTTCACTCTCAGCCTTCCAAGGAGGAAATGTTTCCTTCGGTAATGGTAAGAAAGGGGAAATTATTGGAATTGGAAAGGTAGGTAGGTCTGATTCACACTGTATAGATAATGCATTTCTAATAGATGGGCTGAAGCATTGCTTATTGAGCATATCTCAATTGTGTGACAAAGGTAATAATGTTAATTTCTCATCTACTGGATGCACTGTGACTAATCAAGCTTCTGGAGAGGTTATTTTGCAGGGAAGCAGATTATGGATATGAGAAGTGAACTGCAAGGAACTGTTCCTCAGGACAGAACTGAGAAGAGTAGCACTGAAACAGGGGGAACAAGTGTTGGTTCCACCTCACAAACTGGAAACACTACTCTATCAGGAACTGTTCCTCAGCAGAGGACTTCTGACAATGGATTGACACCCAAGCCTTTCAAGTATCAAAGGTCACATCCTGTGGATCAAATAATCTCAGATACGACTGCTGGGGTTCAAACTAGATCAGCAGTCAAGAATCACAATTTGTGTGCCTTTAGTGCTTTCTTATCTCTTGTTGAACCTAAAAATGTGAAAGAAGCACTGAAGGATGCAGATTGGATTAATGCTATGCAGGAGGAACTGAATCAATTCCAAAGGAGTCAAGTTTGGCATCTGGAACCCAAGCCAAGGAACAGGTCCATAATTGGAACAAAATGGGTTTTCAGAAACAAACTTGATGAGGATGGCATGGTAACAAGGAATAAGGCCAGACTAGTTGTTCAGGGATACAGTCAAGAGGAGGGCATCGACTATGATGAGACTTTTGCTCCAGTTGCAAGATTGGAAGCAATAAGACTTCTTATAGCCTTTGCTACATACATGGATTTTACTCTACATCAAATGGATGTTAAGAGTGCATTTCTGAATGGATACTTGAAAGAAGAAGTGTATGTCAAGCAACCTCCAGGTTTTGAAAGTGAACAGTTCCCTGGACATGTGTACAAGCTGGACAAGGCCTTGTATGGGCTCAAGCAGGCACCAAGAGCATGGTATGAAAGGCTATCAAAATTCCTACTCCAGCATGGGTACAAGAGAGGTAAAATTGATAGTACTTTGTTCTTAAAAGAAAAAGGTAAGGATCTTTTAATTGTTCAAATTTATGTAGATGACATAATTTTTGGTGCTACTTGTGAAAATTTAAGTAAAGAATTTGCAAACTTGATGGGGAGTGAATTTGAGATGAGCATGATGGGTGAACTCAACTTCTTTTTGGGTTTACAAATTAAGCAAACCTCAAATGGAACTATGATCCATCAACAAAAGTATGTTAAGGAATTACTTAAAAGATTTGATATGGACAATGCTAAGGGAATTGACACACCTATTGCTACTGCCACAAAATTGGATCTTGATGAACATGGAATATCAGTTGATCAAAAATTGTATAGGGGCATGATAGGTTCCTTACTTTATCTAACTGCTAGTAGACCTGATATAGTGTTCAGTGTTGGCTTGTGTGCAAGGTTCCAATCAGATCCTAAGGAATCTCATTTGAAAGCTGTTAAAAGAATATTGAGGTATCTGAAAGGAACAGGTCCCTTGGGACTTTGGTATCCAAAAGGTGGTAATTTTAATCTTGTTGGATATACTGATGCTGACTATGCAGGTTTCCTTGTCGATAGAAAAAGCACCTCAGGTATGGCACATTTTCTTGGTGAGTGTTTGGTTTCTTGGGGAACCAAGAAACAAAATTCAGTGGCACTTTCCACTGCTGAGGCTGAATATGTGGCAGCTGCTTCATGTTGTTCACAGTTGTTATGGATCAAACAACAATTACAGGATTTTGGTGTTGATGTAGGAACTGTTCCTATCTATTGTGATAACACTAGTGCTATTAATATGACAAAAAATCCAGTGCATCACAAAAGGACTAAACACATTGACATAAGACATCATTTCCTAAGAGACAATTATGAAAAAGGTTTGATCACCATAGCATTTTGCCCAACTGAAAAACAAATAGCTGACATTTTTACAAAAGCTCTAGGTAGAGATGATTTTGAAAGAAATAGATTGGAATTAGGGATGATTAAATTCACATAAAATCTTCAATGCTTTGCTTCATAATTGGCTAGAAAATTGCTCTTAAAATGAATTTTATTCAAGTCATTATGAATTATTCAGTCCAATCTTCATACTTAAATGTATACTCTCATGCTTCATAATTTACTTAGAGTTGCTAAAATTGAATGATGTTACCCTTATGCTCTTAGAATTTCAGATGATCAAAAATTGCAAATTGGAAGGACACTGAATTGTGGTGTTAAAAACAGGTATGTACTCGTAATTATTCAATTAATTTAGGAGTATAAAGGCTATAGGTAACTTGTGTTTAGGATAAAATCCCACTAAGTTTCCTACCCATATCCAAACTGCAAAAGAGTCCCATCGGAGGAACAGTTCCCATTCTGAAAAGGTGTCATGCAGCCTAACGGCTCTTTTTCTCCGGGAGACTCCCAAGAGTCCTTAGCCGTTGCATGTTGTGCTGAGGTAAGCTGATCGTCTCCTACTCTAATTGCACTACTTAATTCACTCTATAAATACTCTTTTTCTCCTACATTATTCTTTTACCTTGTTCATCAATTGAATTAGCAAAATTTCAGAAAGAATTGTCAATTATCTTTTGATTAGAATTGCAAACATGTCTCTCTCTTCTGATAATTCTCCATCTGCACCCACTGTTGAACAACCACAAAATCTCAACCCTCCTTCACCCATGGAAATCATCAACCCAAACCCTGAAGTTCCTGAACAAACTCCAGAAATACCTGAACCTGAAATTCAGGGGGAAGGATCAGTTCCCACGGCTGAATCCATTGCTGAGCAGGTTGAGGATCTCTCTCATGCTATGGTGTTGTATCAGTTTAAGGTAAACTACACTCACCCTCTGAATGTTGTTATTGATGAGGAAGAAGAGGGAGAAGGTTCTGAGGCTGCTCTTGAGGGGGAACTCATTAGAAGTTTGGAAGCACCGGTGCATGGGGGGTCAGGGTCTCCAGAGGTTGCTTTTAGAGCACCCATGGAAGATGTTATAGATGTTGAAGAGGCTATGAGTGACAGTGATAGGCCATTGGTGGATTTGATAAATATTAGAAGCCTGAAAAGAAAATTGGCTAGAAAGGGACCCATTAATGATCATGAGACTGTTGAAATTGCTGCTAAATTGAAGAAGATAAGTGATAGTTATAAGCCTGGAAATAAGAAGAAAGTTGAAAGTTCCTCTAAGGCAAAAGGACCTGTTCCTTCTGCCTCAACCCCTGCATCTGGGGGTAGGAGGACAAGAAGTGCTGCTAAAGCTGCTGATGAACAACTGGCTGCTGCCTTGGAAAGGAGCAGAAAAGGGAAAGGAAAACAGGTAGTTGAGGAAGAAAAAGTGGTTGATAGTGATGATTTTGATTTGGCTGATTTTTCTGAGGATGATGAGATGGTAGAGACTGAGGAGGTGGTGCCTCAGTCAAAGAAAAGAAAGGTTCCTGAGAGAAGGGTGACAAGAAGCTCAGTTAAAGCTGTTGAGAAAATTGCTAAGAGGACCAGGTCCTCTAAAAGAGTGGTGGTTTCTGAAGACTCTGCCAGTGACAGTGATGAGTTAGTTGCTGAGGCTGAGAGTGATAGTGATGCTGAAGAAAGTGAGACTGTGCACTGTGTTCATGATGACATGCTGACTAGAAAGGTTTTGAAAGGAAGGGTTATGACTGATGTTCAAGAAGAAGGAATGGTTTGGTTGCTGCAAAAGCTACATGCTCAGGGTTGGAGGGACATGGTCCTTAAGATCTCAGGTAGGTGTGCAAAGGGAATGGTGCAGGAATTCTATAAGAATTGTTCCATCCGAGGTGATCAAATCACTACATCTGTGAATGACAATGTCATCATTTTTGATACAAGGGAACTTGGTGAGTTGCTGGGGATCCCTGCCTCTGGGTATGCTAGTTATGTCAAGACTGTTTGGCCTGACTTGACAAACTTGCCTACTGATCTGGAGATCACTAGGAAGTTTGCTGAGAATGATGGTGAAGAAAAACCCAGGGCAGTGCAAAAGAGTGAGATGCATCCACAGCATCAGGTTTTATTTGAATTTGTGAACAAAGTTGTGATGCCAAGGCAGGAGAAAAGAGGAGTTGCCAGTTTCATGGACCTGGTCCTTATGGAACTGTTGGACACTGAAAAGCAGATCAATTGGCCCAGTTTTATGATCCACCTGATAAAAAGGGTGATTGCTGGGAAAAGAAAACACTCCCTGCCATTTGGTTTCATTCTGACTGATATCTTTGCCAAGTTGAAGATTCCCTTGGAAGGGGTTGTGAAGGCTACAAAGAAGGAGAAATTTGGGTGTGCTACCCTGATAAACTGTGACTTGCCAGTTCAGGCTGATCCTCCACAGGCTGGTGTTGGGAGGCAGCCTCTGAACAACAAAGTGAGGGCACTTAGGCAACAAGTTGCTATGCAGGCTGCTGAGATTGCAAGGTTGGAAGAAGAGAGGAATTACTGGAAGGCAGAGGCCTCAAAAGCAAAAGAGACCAATGAGGGAATGCTCAAGCAGATGTTTGATCTCCTTCACAAGTCTCAGGGAACTGGTCCTTCCACATCCTGACCACCTTAGCCCTAGCCTTTAGCCATCTTTTGTCTAGTGGGATCTAGCCTAGCCTAGTGCCTTAGCCTTTATTTTCTTCTTTAGTAGTTGGATAATTTTGTAGTACTTGCTGTATCCCCTGATTTTAATATTTGGTTAAATGAATTGTCTTGGATGGCTAATATCATTGTTTTGCAGTTGCTTTATTTAATTTATGTTTGCACTTTGAGTTGCCTAAATGGCTATGTGCTGATTAATTCTAACACTTGAGTTATATTTTTATATGCAACCTTTTCAATGATGCCAAAAGGGGGAAGAGTAAGGTATGATTTTGCATGATTTTATACCTAATAAAAATCTGTTCCTTAATGATGAATTAACTCTCCACTGATTGATTGTCTTTTTGAGCTTAAATTGTACTTCAGGACATTAAGGAGATGAAGCTATAAGTATGAATTTGTCATCATCAAAAAGGGGGAAATTGTTAGCTTGGAAAGCTTGGAGTTTTGACTGATGACTGAGGAACGGATTCAAAGGACCTGTTCCTTTGAATTACTGAAGCAGAATAGATAATTCATGCAAAATCATTTGATTAAGATATTATTATTTATCCTAATACTGACGTGTATCTCGATAATTATGCAGGCCTAATCAGATACGAAAAGATTGCATAATCCTAAAGGATAAAGGATTTGGATTCAAGAAGGCCTAATCAGATACGAAAAGATTGCATAATCCTAAAGGATAAAGGATTTGGATTCAAGAAGGTAGAATCCAATTAGGATTCAAAGTCAAGGGAGCTTTGGAATTCTAATTCATTGGGACTTCTTGGTTGCTGGAAACTATAAAACGAGATGACTATCAGCCATAGAAGTTGTACACAAATAGAGAGAGCATCGAGCAAAAGCTGAGAAGAATTATTAGCTTATTTGTGTAATCATTAGCTACAGTAGAACTAAGTAAGAACCTGTTCCTTAGATTGAGTCTTGTAAAAGTTCAAGTCTTAGTTCAATTGTAGTAAGCAAAAATCGAGTTGTAAACTGTGTAGTTCAAGTCGTGGACTTGACACAACTTCACTGATCGTGAGAAAGATCACTAAAGGATTAGAGTTAGTCCTAGGTTAGTAAGAGTGAGTCTTGTAACCAAGTGGGTCTTTTTACATAGTGAAGTTGAAATCCTACTTGAGAAGTAGGTCGTGGTTTTTTGATCCCGTGTCCAGGGGTTTTTCCACGCTAAAATCTGGTGTTCAATTACTTACAGTTTTTATTCCGCACATCGTAGAGTAAAGGAACACATTTTAAGGAACTGGTCCTTAAAACAGTAAAGTGGTGTATTCGTGGGAAATAACAAAAACTTTAATTATTAAGCATGTTTAGTTTAATTCATGAATCCGCCTTTGCAAGTACATGTAACGCGAACATACTCAATTACTTGAATTCAGAGGAGAGAAAGAAATTAGAGAACCAACATAGTGAAAGAAGTCTTGAAGTGAGAGTCATGGATCCATAACAAGCTCGTGAAAGCTAATGATCTTCAAAAGGGAGATACAGTTGATCTCTGGCACTTTAGAATCAGTTTCGAACGCTATCCCTATTTTGCTATAAATATTATTAAGAACCAGGACTGATAAATACTTGTTTATGCCACAAGATTTTATTGATTTAGTGAGGCAATGGTTTATATTAACTAGTATTATAACTAGTCAATATTATATGTGTCTTTTATGCAAGACTTTTGCAATTTAAACTTCTTGTCCTTCATCTTCGTAATATTCATCTGATGAAGTCAATCCTTGTAGCCGTGCTTTAACAAATGGTAATAGAGTGGAGTAATATATATATATATTTTTTTTCAACCTGGAAATGTCTATACCCAACTCCTTTATCATTTTGCAAGGAGTGTGGCTCGTTATAACCTACACAACTTTTACTGACTAAATCTAACCTTCGTTTTGCTCAAATCTTTGGACGAAGTTTTGGTGTTTTCTTTTACGACCGTTATAATCTCCTCAATACTTTTACCAAGTATTTCTATTTCAGTATACCTGTTATAACTTCCAAACAATGGTGCCTTTCTTTTACAACAAAATAATACATGAAACGGACATATTGTAATACTATCTGATATCTTGCTTTGTTGCTATTCAACGATTTCCCATATGTGAAAGAACGCATTATGAATAACTAAGTACTCCTATATTGACATTATATTCTTCAGAGGAGCTGTACAAATCTTGGCCTTAGGGACTCCCATGACTCCATAATGCCATGCCATTTCAACTTGGCTTTTAATTTGCATCTTCAAGCTAAGTACTAGTTCATCCTTTTCTATATACCTGGAGTACGTAAAGGACATTCTTTAGCAAATACTTGCACATGGATATATCAAATATCGTAGAGCAATACAAATTCTGATTTCAGTTTGCTCCTTGAGACGTTCTCAATGAGTATCTTATGAAGCAAATAACATGGGGTAAAAGGTAACACACCTTACACATTAAATTTGAATTGAGGTATATATAAAACATTTCCAATTTATCAACTATTTCTAAATATTTAGTAGTAATAAGTTTATTTTTAAGGAACTTCCATAACATAACTACCTTGTCTTTCAAAGTGCGAGAGAAGACGACATATGCCACATTCAAGATTCAAATTTTGTTCAACGAACTGCTTAATCTTGAGTCAGGCAGCAACAAATGTGAAAATGTTTATTTAGCAGTGTCCAGTAAGTTAAGCATCTTCATGTAGATGAGTGCAGTCCAAACTTTTATCGCTCAGCCTGCAACTAGCTCTCTCTTTTAGCAAAAGCGATGAAGATTCATCAAAGACATGAATAGCTTATTAACTGCTTTAGAGCTGCGAAAACAAAAAAAAAAAAAAAATGAAACAATAAACATGCAGAAAATAAATTTTTATGATATTTTCCTTTTCATGTTCTTAAAAAAAGGTGAAGAAAAAATTGTACAATTCAACGTTCAAACACTATAGTATTATTTTGGAAGCCTTTTTCCTATCCCATAGACCTCCTATCCAACTATTGCAAATTTTGTTCGACCCCTGGATCTCATCCCTGTAATTTCGATTTTTTTTTTCTAATTGGATGTCTCTGAAGGAACATGTAAGTTTGATTTTTCAAATAGCCATTGATAATGTTATAATCTATACACCTACTAAGGATACTAGAAGGGGGTTGAATAGTGTCCACCGATTTTCAATTGAAGAACTCGATCCTCCTGAGTCAAGAACCCTGTTCTAGCCTCTGCAGTTTTGCAAATTGAACACCTCAACACACGCCAATCACAAACACAAGAAACACAAGGATTTTACGTGGAAAACTCCTTGCTCAAGGGAGAAAAACCACGACCCACACTCTGGAATTTTAGAACTCAATCCACTAACAACGCGAGCAAGTTTCTGATTACAAGGCTCTATAATCAAGGGGCTACACTCTAGACCCTAATCACTAAACAAAGCTAAACTCTAGCTTTACAAAGTAATCTCTCAAAAGTTCAGCTAATACACTGCTTCTAAGATAAGATAATAGGTAAAACACTGGTCGCTCACAAATAAGACAACTTACAAAGCAAAGAACCTAGATAGAATATCTAGACTCAATCTACTCAAGTCCACCAGTTGTCTTCTTCAGTCATCTCACGTTTGAATGTTGCTTGACCGCCTTTGTATGCTCTCAACTCTCTATTTGTGAATAACTGATTTCGGCTGTATCAACTACTTGTATTTACATGGGCTTTACAACCCTCAGATCTTTTCGACCACCGTCCTTCTTGTTTGTCATTCTTCAAAATCGGTTCTCCAACAAATTCCTCCTTTTTGATGATGTCAAACAAATGTTGCCAAAGAACCTTAATAGACAAAATTTTCCAAAAACACAAAAACAAAAATAACAAGTTTGAAAATTTTAAAACATATGAGTTAGGTCACAAACACCCCAATATTTCCTTCTTCCCCCTTTTGGCATCATCGAAAAGATTCAAATACCTACATGAACCAGTTAGTACTATCCAGTCTAGAGCACACGGTAACAAGTCAGCTATAACGTAAATACACAGAGATAAGGCTAAGGGCACAACAAGAACCAAGTACCATAGAGCAAAACACAGACGTAAACAAGAGAAATTTAAAATCATCATCCAGGGTGTGACAGCAGCACAACCCCATTAAGAAGTACATGCCATAAAACAAATTGTCTTAAACATCATCACATATGATCTGAAGGAATGAGGAAGATTATGAGGAATGACAGGGAGGTAGGAGAGGAGGACTCAGGGCTGTAGGTTGAAGTGTTTGATAAGTGCCTCAAGGTGCTTCATATTTTTGTCCCTCTCCATCACCAGCCCGTCCTCATGCTTGTGGCAATCTAACTTCAAACGATCAATCACTTGATCCTTCAACTTCAGCTTCCTGTGAAGATCAGCATTTTCTGAGTTTATTTCAAGAACCTGGCTCTCCAGTTCCTGCACAGCATTAATGGCCTCCTCAGGTCCATAATCCTCATAGATTGCTCCTTCTTAACCTGTATAGGTCTCTTGGAAGCTCTTCTTTCCTTGAAGAAGTCACAGCTTCTCAGCACATTAACCCCAAACATTTAATGAATGGTGAGTTTCTTACCTGCTTCCAATAGAACCCCGAAGTGCCCTAGAACCTGCTGAAGAACATAGGAATGCACTAATGAATGTGGCTTTTGGACGGTGTCTGCAATCCTCTTTATATGTCTGATAATCAGCCCAAGCAAGTTGATTCTTACCCCTCTATCCAACAAGTCCATATAGGTTAAGTCCAGAGCACTGGCTTCACTATTTCTCTCTCCCCTAGGCAGTAGGAGCCTATGCACAAACTCGAAGAGCAACTGATGTGCTGGCTCCATCTCCTTCTTGTCTACCTTCCTCTCTTTTCTGAGCTTTGGTTTACCTGAGAATTTCCTCACTACACTAAGAGGAGACACTCCATCTGTCCTCTTGGGCCATTTTAACTTAATTTACCTGAAATAACCTTCAGCAGGCACGTCAAGAATTACCCCCAGCTCAGGTCTCCCAAACTCGATTTCAATTTCCTTCACAACTGTAAACACTCTCCTGGCTGTAACCCTGCAATTGGTATAAAATTCCCTGATCTCATTTGAATACAATATCCTGTCTTTATTACCAAACAAGCTTAACCACCCTTGGTCACCAATCATCCTGAACAAAGGTTTCATATGATGCTCTTTCACATCATGCAGAATGCTACCAGCGAGAACCTGGTGCTTGGCCAAGAAAGCTACCCGATCAACCTCTTCCTCAGAACCTCTTCTTCTTTTCCTATTCTCCACCTCACTATCAGTCTCAGAGTCACTTGGCTCCACATAGCTACCGGCTTCATTACTTTCTTCTTTTGCTTCATCGGCCTTCTTCTCTTCCTCCTTCTTTTTCTTCTCTTCTCTGTCTCTCACATTTTTAACTGTTCTTTCAAGCTTTCCAACAGTCGCCAGCTGTTGATTCAAAGCTGACCTAGTCCCCACTCTTCTTGGTGCTGGCTCAGTCACAACTTTATCATCACTTTCTTTACTGGATTCATCCACTAGTCGACTTTTAGATACAAGCATTGCCCCTTTCACCAATCTTCTCCTTTTGTCAGGTTCCACTTTGTTTTCTTTCACAAACACCACCTCTTCTTCTTCATCTTCATTTGTCAGTTTTTCATCGTCCTCACCAAATCTCCTTTTCACACTCTTTCTCTTTATCTCCTTAGCTTTTTCTGGAACCTCCTTGCTTTTACCTTTTTCTTTTACCACTTCCTCATCCTTTTCCTCTTCAGAGTCTGTCCACTTGAGTTCTGCATCATCAGCCTCCGTAGGATCTGGGCAAAAACCAGGTTCTTCGCGCAAATCCTTTGAAGCCTCAGCAGAACTAGGTCCTTCAACAACTTCAAGTACAGACAACCCTTGAATTTTCTCAGCAACAACAACACACAAGAACTGAGTTCATCAACATGTTCTTTTTGGGATTCAGCAGAATCGTCTTCCCTCAGCTTTTCTAACACTTTTCCCACTACATCAACTTCCAACACAGTCTCAGCTACTACAGGCACATGCATACCAGCCTTAGGTTCCTCCTGAACATCCTGTTGTTTCTCCTCAACTATCTTCCCCTTATCGATTTTATCACAGGACTCTACTTTTCCTACGGTTTCATCTAGTCCTTTTACTAATGTTTCGGTACTCACTTTTCCAGGACTTTTTACATCTTCTAAATCGACAGAAGTAGATAGAGTGGAGTCAGGGATTACCTTAATCGGTCTTTCAGAGGAAACTTGTTCTGTAGGCATAGTCGACAAAGATCTGGCCATCATCTTCTTGACCAATTTCTTTTCTCCCTTTTTAAGAAACTTTGACCTAGCCCTGACAATTCTTTCTGCAAGAGTGGAGGGAGGGGGTTTTGGAATTGATTTCTTGAAGGTTTTGGTAGGTGATTTTAAGATGAACTGTTCTTGAGACATGATGAGAGTAATTAGGGTTTTGAAAATAGAACGACAGAGTTTGTTCGGTTCAGAGAGAGAAAATTTGGTGGAGTAGAGGAAATTATTGGCGAATGTATGTATTTTGTGTTTATCAAACAAGAAAGAGAGAACGGGTAAGGGTTATGAGAGGTTGTCTGGGGAACACAAGTAATGATGGCAGAAACAGTGCAAAAACAGCCTTTTGAACTTTTTGAGAACCGGGAAAAGGTTATAGATTTGACGGTTACTAGACTTGCCCAAATAAAAACTTTTCAAGTAGTAGGTTCCATTCAAAGTCTAATAGAAGTCTAACCCAAAAAGGAATGTGTTCCAATAAATTAGGACAGTTATGAGAACATGGAAAGTCTCCCTTGACACACGTATAATTGACAATTGATTTCAGTTATGACTCCTATCATGCAAGGCAGTGTGACTGTACCTGGACATGATTCCTCATGCTTCACTCGGTTCCTTCTAAGTACATAGTAGATTCTTCATGGGATCATATTAGACTCACCTGGTGCCCATCAGCTGAACAAGTATAATTAATAAAGTACAATATTAGACTGAACAATAATAACTAGTGTTACAAACAAATCATTGAACACTTAACTAACCAATCATTGAGGGATAACTGATGGGTCATCCGTATATTTTGGTCATCCCTAACTCCAACCTGTTCCTCTCAAACTGCACTTTGTTCAATGCTTTGGTAAATATGTCAGCAATTTGGTCTTCTGTCCTGCAAGAATTCATAGTAATCAGACCCTTTTCTATATTGTCTCTAAGAAAATGGTGTCTAATATCAATATGCTTTGTTCTTTCGTGTTGGACTGGGTTCTTGGCAATGTTCACTGCACTTGTATTATCACAGAAAATAGGCACTGCTCCACATTTAATTCCAAAGTCCTCCAACTGATGTTTGATCCATAACAGTTGTGAGCAGCATGATGCAGCTTCTACATACTTAGCTTCTGTAGTAGATAAGGCTACCGAGTTCTGCTTCTTTGTTGCCCAAGAGACTAAGCAGGGTCCAAGAAAGTGGTGCATTCCTGAAGTGCTCTTCGTGTCCACCAAGTGACCTGCATAATCTACATCAGCAAAACCAATTAGTTCAAAGGTACCTCCCCTTGGGTACCATAGACATAGATCCTGATTTCCTTTCAAGTATCTCAAGATCCTCTTCACAGTAGTCAAATGTGACTCCTTAGGCTTGGACTGAAATCTAGCATACAGTCCCACAAATGTATACAATATCAGGTCGACTAGGTGTGAGATAGAGAAGTGAACTTATAATTCCTCTATATTTTATCTCATTGGTCGAAGAACCTAGTTCATACATATCCATCTTGGTTCCAGGAGCAATAGGCGTAGTCATTTCTTTTGCTCATTCTATGTCAAATTTCTTCAGAAGTTCCTTGACATAATTTTTGCTGATGAATCATGGTCCCTTCAGGCATCTGCTTTATCTGCAGTCCTAGGAAGAAATTCAGTTCTCCTATCATGCTCATTTCAAATTCAATTCCCATCAATTCAGCAAATCCCTTGCGTAGCTTCTCATCAGTGGCTCCAAAATGATATCATCAACATATACTTGCACCAATAGATCCTTTCATTTCTTCTTCAAGAACAGTGTGTTGTCAATCTTTCCTCTTGTGAAACTATTCTTGAAACGACCTCGGTCAGTCATTTCAGAAGTTAGGACTCTAATTGGCGTGCTGATAATTTTAAAATATTTGTAATGTCCATTAGGACCTGTCTGTAAAATTTGAGCTAAATCAGACCTCGTTTGGTAGGCATCGGAAGAAGGTTTCAGTTTTTATTGGCAATAAATATTAAAAAGAGATTTTCGAGCTCGATTTTTCCGAATGAGCTCCGATTCAAAATCTGAAAGCGCCGTTAGGTTCGTATGATTATTTGTGATTTTTGTAAACTTTCGAAAATGAATTTCGACGTTGTTCGGCTAGTTCCGCTAAAATGCCGAAAGTTAAATAATTTGACCTTTTTCCTTTAAATTCGCATCTTGAGTTTCGAGAGTCGGATTTGAGATCCGTCTTTGCAAATATGTTACATATATTTTGTATAGCTTACTTGAAAAATTTGGGATCATTCCGACTTCTCTAGGGTTCCATTTCAATTTCAATCGTCGTAGCGAATTTATTAAAAAAAAAAAAAAAAAAAAAAAAGAGAAAAAGTCAAAATTAAAAGTCGGTGCTTAGGGGATTAAATCCCCTAGCAGAATGATTGACGATGGACATCAGAAACATTACAAACAAATACAGAGAAGAGAAAAAAATTAGAAAAAAAGAGGGAAAAAAGGGAAAAAGGAGTGGAAAAATAAGTGGAATTTCTACCCAAATCTTCAGGTAATGATGTTAACTCATTATCTTAGCTTATTACGTGTGTTTGAATATATTTTTACGGTAAAAATAGGGATCTTAGACATCGTTTTAACAAGTTCAATTAATAGTTTGAAGGGTCAAATGGACCCTGATAATGAAATTGATTATATATTCGTACTCAGTGAGCTATGGGCAACATATAAATGTAATTTATTTGGAAAAATAAGTGGAATTTCTACCCAAATCTTCAGGTAATGATGTTAACTCATTATCTTAGCTTATTACGTGTGTTTGAATATAGTTTTACGGTAAAAATAGGGATCTTAGACATCGTTTTAACAAGTTCAATTAATAGTTTGAAGGGTCAAATGGACCCTGATAATGAAATTGATTATATATTCGTACTCAGTGAGCTATGGGCAACATATAAATGTAATTTATTTGGGGTTTGGTTGTGTGACCTTAAACCCTGTATATAGGCCTAGCCTACGTATTGCGTATGCGAATAGGGTATCAGGTTCCTACCTGGATTGCCCTAAGATGTGAGGAATGAAGCCTTTAGCCTAATGTGATATATTTTTCTGCTTATTGATCACAGTGGGATCGTTTGGCAATGAATTCAAAGAATAACGCGGTTGTTGGTCGCAATGCTAACTTTTGAGAGAGGTAAGTGTTTGTATCCATTTCTTTGGAGGCCCTTGGCCTCGTGGATTTTCTACCACGTGTTTCCTTATGTGTGTAGCTGCCGATAGGCGTACTCATTACGCCTTAGCTTTGAATTTACATTTTATATTATATGTTATGGCCTGTTGTTGGTATTACATTGAACATATGAGTATTGCACTCTGGTTTTGAGCATTGCATATACTTCCCGGTTGGCGATGAGAGTCGCGCACCGGCGAAGGGTCATTATTGCATATACTTCCCGGTTGGCGATGAGAGTCCCGCACCGGCGAAGGGTCATTATTGCATATACTTCTCGGTTGGCGATGAGAGTCCCGCACCGGTGAAGGGTCATCATTACATATACTTCCCGGTAATCGATGAGAGTCCCGAGCCGGTGAAGGGTCATAATTGCATATATCTCCTGGTAGACGATGAGAGTCCCGCGCCGGAGATAGGTATCAAGAGTATGTGACTGCATTGCATCATACCGCATTCATCCCATCTCATTGCACCGCATACTGACTATTGTGTGTATTATACTGTGTTTTATGTATGCGGTATGTACACCATGTTGTGGACATATTACAGTTTGCCTATATATTTCTGGCTCGTATTCTAAGTTGCGGGGATCGGGTTGCACGCCGAAACAGTATAAATATATGGATCGGGTTGCACGTCACAGCGGTATGAATATATGGATCGGGTTGCACGTCGCAGCGGTATGAATATATGGATCGGGTTGCACGCCGCAACAGAATGTATTTCTGATTGTTGATGTGTTCGGGATACCTATATGTTCTGGTTGTATTACGTTCCTGGTTATTGAATAGTTTGCGATTCCATACGTGTTTCTAATTATTATCTGGCTCTGCCTTTTCATAATTTAAATAAGAGAAATCTGGTTTATTTGTTTCTTTTCTCCCTGGCTAGCTATCCTATTCTTTGAGGTGGCTAGTCTGCCCCACTTATTGAGTCCTTTTGACTCACCCTTGTTTGTTGTTTGTTTCTTGTCTATCTATTTCGTTTCGGAAGGTTCGCTCCAGGATTGAGTTCGCCACGTTGTGAAGGAGCGTAGACGAGTTCAGCTGTCAGGGTGAGCCAGCTTTTATTTCGGATGGCCACCAGTTTATTGGTTATCATTTCAGTTTTAGTTTGCTCCCTTCAGGAGGTATTTGTCTTCTTTTGTACTCTTAGATGTCTGGTCTGGATAGCCCTAAACCTAGCATGTTGGGTAGTCAGCTGTAATTTCTGTTGTACAGCTTAGAGGTATCAGTATGTCTGTAAATTTTTTAAAGTCTTGTCCTTATTTATGAATTGTTATATTTATTTTCCTAATTTAATTGGTAAGGGTTCGCCCGACGGGTCTAGGGGAGGATGTCGGGTGCCCGCACGACCTAACCAGATTTCGGGTCGTGTCAGTTGGTATCAGAGCCCAGTTTAGAATCTATCCAGACTAAGACAGTGTCTAGTAGAGTCTCGCTGATGGGTACGTAGACGTCCGTACTTATCTACGAGAGGCTATGATGGCATTTAGGAAGTTTCACTTCCTTCATTTCTGATCGTGCGTCGGTCTAGGATGCAAAAGTATTTTTGTTAATTTGTTAATTCCTTCGTGGTAATTGTGAACCCTCGTGCAATAAATCAGCAAACGGTATGAGTTCAAGACGAAGAAGTCTGGCCTGGGGTTAGCACTGACGAAGCCCCGAGAGTTTTTTTTTTATCGTGCTGACGATCTAGTTACGGAGGTCCCAGCTATACGAGCTTGCGATGGGCAAGGGAGCAGGACCTTGTGGTTCCCTTGGCTCTCTACGATGCTTTTACGAGAATCTTGGCGACGCAGATACCGCAAGTACCTATTATTCGCTAGGAAAATTATCAGGTTGCCGCAGATACAGATGTTCGGTCTCAGGGAGCTTCTATTCCAGTTCTTAGTATTGTCGCGCTAAATTATGTTCTAGAAGCAGCATGTGTTGCGCCACCAATTGTTCTGGCTGGTTAGCCAACGGAGGTAATTATTGGGTCCGAGTGCCCAAAGAGGTTCCATTATTTTACGCGGTTGAACATTCCGATATTCTTAAGCAATGCACAAGATAAACCCCGTGATTCTTTTTAAAAATGAAATGATGTCAGCATATCCTTCAGGCTCTTGATTATATCGAGCGATATGGTGTCGATTATTCTGCTTTCCGATTTCAGAGTCCAGCCTTGAATTGGTGGGCCGCTCTTTTATTAGCTAACTTGGTTCGGTTTTTCTTTTAGATTCGTGGAAAAGTTACTTTCGAGTAGCGAGCCAGATGAAAGTGTTTCCAGTTTGAGTGGATTGGACAGGGTAGCCTGTCGGTTAGCCTGTTGGTGTTTCAAAATATGAGATTGAATTCTATAGAATGGCTGAATATACATTAGAACTAGTCCATGAACCTTTCGAGATATTCAGAGATTTATTGATGACCTTTATTTTTCCCTGAAATCCCAGATGGCTCGAGAAATTGAGGTCTGGATTTTATTTGATGTTGTTGTTAATATTGCCCGAAGGTTTGAGGCATACCATAAGTTAGAGCAGGAAGAGTTAGAGCAGGAAAGTAAGAAATCCCACGGCCCTAGTGGGCAACCATGGTACCTCATTTGGAGGTAAGAGTTCTGGTTATTCTGGGATGTCACCTTCCAGGTTATCTCAGCTTGTGTCACATGATTCTTAGAGTGCACCGGTAGCCCGTCAAGATCAGATTCAGTCTTTACAGCTATTCACAATCTATCCATCTTCCATTTTTAGTCGAAAGAGTTATCATTATTGTGAGTCTGGTTATCCTTTGAGGAGTTTTCCTTTACTCGGGCAAGTAGGCAGTCGTCCTTTCTCTCGTCATCAGGCACCTACACAATCACAGGGGATTTTATTTAGATCTCAATCAGTAAAAGAAATGCCACCATCCGGTAGAGGTTGAGAGTGTGGTGGCAGTTGTTCTTCAGAAGGTAATTATTAGTGTAGCTGCTTAGTTCAGCCGCAGAGGCAGTTTTATGAACTGCCAGTCTGGCAGGATGCTGAGGTATCCGGTGTAGTACACCCTTGTATTCCTTTTTCCATTATATGTTTGTAAGATTTGATTATTCCGATCGGTTTGGACTTCGTTTATCTTACCATGGGTTCATTGGATATTGTTTCTATCAAGAATCGGTTGCGGTAGAGGGGCGAGCTTCTGGTATGATTTATTCCTGGCATTTGTGAGACCTAACTAATTTTTCTAGTTTAAATGTGAGAGATTTGGCAGTAAGTGTCGGTGTTGTCTGCCTGGCATCTTGTTGTTCTACCTTCTCTTATTATATCAAATCAGTTTATCTCTCTTCTCGGAATTTCGTATTGGTTGGATGATGGGATTCTAGTTCGTCACCATCAGAAAGTGTTATCGTTTCTTCGGTGCAAAGTGATTAGCAAGTAATATTCGATCTACGTATTTCATCTTGGTTCAAAACGCTAGTACAGTCAAGTTATTCTATGAGCTTGTCTTAGTTATAAAAGGGTTTCTGGTAAATTGTCAGAGTTTCCTTCTTATTGGGAGGTTAAATTGGTATGGATGTTTTTCCATAAAGCTTATTTAATGTCTATCTCTTCAATTGCGATTCTTTGGCTCGCCTGACTCGTAAGTAGTCTAGCTCTGGTAGCCAAATAAATAAGGGGATGAGCTTCCTAAAGATCTAACTATTTCTATCCTCTGTTTATTGCCATCTCTTCTTCTTCTGATACTAGTGAGCTTGGGCGGTTAGTAGCCACTCGTGATGTTTCCTATGTTGAGCCAGAGTGCGTGTCAAGGTAGTTGGGTAAGCATATTGTTGTTATTCAAGGCTACTAAGGGTAATGAGAGGCATCATTTGACCTTTGAATTGATCTACACTCTGAAAATTAGGTTGAAAATCAGGACAGTAGTGCTGTCCAGAGATTCTATCTGCGGATTTGTTATGTCATCCAGTTGTCTCATCTTGTTATCTGTTTAACATGTTTATGTTATCGGTTTATCCGGGCATCCATTCCCATGTATAGTATAGTGCTGGTTCTATTTTTGCGGATCATCCAGTTTCAGGGGAAACTCTGCCGAAATTTTTATATAGAAGTACCATCCATTGAGCGGTGGTGTTTACAGCAAAGGTATGGAGTTGTGAACTCGAGAGTTGCAGCTAGTTGGCAACTCGAAATGGTAGTTTGGTAGTTTAGGTCTGCCTATGTTAAGCTTTTAGCTAGGTCTTCTTTAATCCAGCAGGTTGTGCGAGGATGACTATTTCTATTCAAATTAGTTGTATGAGTTTACGCTTTAAGTGGAGGAGTCTTCCTCCAATTGATACCGAATCATAATATTAAATCTCTAAGGCGTTGCTGAAGCGTAAACTAATTCTTAGTTCCATCGACCTGTTCCATATCGAAAGGTATATCGAAGAGGTAATTATCGACTGAATCATGTTAACCCATTCAAAGTTTCGTGTATCTTTGTTCCGAAAATATAAAACTCCTCTCTCATGATTGAGAAAGGGTCGGTTTAGTCAAAATAAGTTGGGCAACGACGTTATGATATTATCCAGCTATGTTTTTATCCAAGAGTTCGATATGCGTGTTATAATTCTGATCCTGTAATCAGGAAATAATTCCCGTGGAGTAGCTCATAAAGGTTGTGCAAGTTCTTTTATAATCTGCGTGAATCTTGCTTTAGTCTTAGGCTCGTTCGAGGACGAACGAGAGTTTAAGTGGAGGAGAATGAAACGACCTCGGTCAGTCGTTTCAGAAGTTAGGACTCCAATTGGCGTGCCGATAATTTTAAAATATTCGTAATGTCCATTAGGACCTGTCTGTAAAATTTGAGCTAAATCAGACCTCGTTTGGTAGGCATCGGAAGAAGGTTTCAGTTTTTATTGGCAATAAATATTAAAAAGAGATTTTCGAGCTCGATTTTTCCGAATGAGCTCCGATTCAAAATCTGAAAGCGTCGTTAGGTTCGTATGATTATTTGTGATTTTTGTAAACTTTCGAAAATGAATTTCGACGTTGTTCGGCTAGTTCCGCTAAAATGCCGAAAGTTAAATAATTTGACCTTTTTCCTTTAAATTCGCATCTTGAGTTTCGGGAGTCGGATTTGAGATCCGTCTTCGCAAATATGTTACATATATTTTGTATAGCTTACTTGAAAAATTTGGGATCATTCCGACTTCTCTAGGGTTCCATTTCAATTTTAATCGTCGTAGCGAATTTATTAAAAAAAAAAAAAAAAAAAAGAGAGAAAAAGTCAAAATTAAAAGTCGGTGCTTAGGGGATTAAATCCCCTAGCAGAATGATTGACGATGGACATCAGAAACATTACAAACAAATACAGAGAAGAGAAAAAAATTAGAAAAAAAGAGGGAAAAAAGGGAAAAAGGAGCGGAAAAATAAGTGGAATTTCTACCCAAATCTTCAGGTAATGATGTTAACTCATTATCTTAGCTTATTACGTGTGTTTGAATATATTTTTACGGTAAAAATAGGGATCTTAGACATCGTTTTAACAAGTTCAATTAATAGTTTGAAGGGTCAAATGGACCCTGATAATGAAATTGATTATATATTCGTACTCAGTGAGCTATGGGCAACATATAAATGTAATTTATTTGGGGTTTGGTTGTGTGACCTTAAACCCTGTATATAGGCCTAGCCTGCGTATTGCGTATGCGAATAGGGTATCAGGTTCCTACCTGGATTGCCCTAAGATGTGAGGAATGAAGCCTTTAGCCTAATGTGATATATTTTTCTGCTTATTGATCACAGTGGGATCGTTTGGCAATGAATTCAAAGAATAACGCGGTTGTTGGTCGCAATGCTAACTTTTGAGAGAGGTAAGTGTTTGTATCCATTTCTTTGGAGGCCCTTGGCCTCGTGGATTTTCTACCACGTGTTTCCTTATGTGTGTAGCTGCCGATAGGCGTACTCATTACGCCTTAGCTTTGAATTTACATTTTATATTATATGTTATGGCCTGTTGTTGGTATTACATTGAACATATGAGTATTGCACTCTGGTTTTGAGCATTGCATATACTTCCCGGTTGGCGATGAGAGTCCCGCACCGGCGAAGGGTCATTATTGCATATACTTCCCGGTTGGCGATGAGAGTCCCGCACCGGTGAAGGGTCATTATTGCATATACTTCCCGGTAATCGATGAGAGTCCCGAGCCGGTGAAGGGTCATTATTGCATATATCTCCTGGTAGACGATGAGAGTCCCGCGCCGGAGATAGGTATCAAGAGTATGTGACTGCATTGCATCATGCTGCATTCATCCCATCTCATTGCACCGCATACTGACTATTGTGTGTATTATATTGTGTTTTATGTATGCGGTATGTACACCATATTGTGGACATATTACAGTTTGCCTATATATTTCTGGCTCGTATTCTAAGTTGCGGGGATCGGGTTGCACGCCGAAACAGTATAAATATATGGATCGGGTTGCACGTCGCAGCGGTATGAATATATGGATCGGGTTGCACGTCGCAGCGGTATGAATATATGGATTGGGTTGCACGCCGCAACAGGATGAATATATGGATCGGGTTGCACGCCGCAACAGGATGTATTTCTGATTGTTGATGTGTTCGGGATACCTATATGTTCTGGTTGTATTACGTTCCTGGTTATTGAATAGTTTGCGATTCCATACGTGTTTCTAATTATTATCTGGCTCTGCCTTTTCATAATTTAAATAAGAGAAATCTGGTTTATTTGTTTCTTTTCTCCCTGGCTAGCTATCCTATTCTTTGAGGTGGCTAGTCTGCCCCACTTATTGAGTCCTTTTGACTCACCCTTGTTTGTTGTTTGTTTCTTGTCTATCTATTTCGTTTCGGCAGGTTCGCTCCAGGATTGAGTTCGTCACGTTGTGAAGGAGCGTAGACGACTTCAGCTGTCAGGGTGAGCCAGCTTTTATTTCGGATGGCCACCAGTTTATTGGTTATCATTTCAGTTGCAGTTTGCTCCCTTCAGGAGGTATTTGTCTTCTTTTGTACTCTTAGATGTCTGGTCTGGATAGCCCTAAAACTAGCATGTTGGGTAGTCAGCTGTAATTTCTGTTGTACAGCTTAGAGGTATCAGTATGTCTGTAAATTTTTTAAAGTCTTGTCCTTATTTATGAATTGTTATATTTATTTTCCTAATTTAATTGGTAAGGGTTCGCCCGACGGGTCTAGAGGAGGATGTCGGGTGCCCGCACGACCTAACCGGATTTCGGGTCGTGTCAATTCTTCAATAAGAATCCAGATAGTCATTCGTACCAGGCTCTTGGAGCTTGCTTCAGACCGTAGAGTGCCTTATCCAGCTTGTAAACATGATTAGGAAATTTATTGTTCACAAAACCTGGAGGTTGAATTATATAGACTTCTTCATTTAGATACCCATTCAAGAAGGCACTCTTCACATCCATCTGATACAGTGTAAACTCCATGTAAGTAGCAAAGGCAATCAACATTCTAATGGCCTCCATTCTTGCCACTGGTGCAAATATTTCATCATAGTCAATTCCTTCCTCCTAACTATATCCTTGAACTACTAGTCTTGCCTTGTTTCTTGTCACTATCCCATGCTCATCCAGTTTGTTTTCGAACACCCATTTTGTTCCAATTATTGATCTGTCCTTCGGCTTAGGAACCAGGTGCCATACTTTGCTCCTCTCAAACTTATGAAGTTCATCCTGCATGGCTAAAATCCAATCTGGATCTTCTAAGGCTTCTTTCACATTCTTTGGTTCCAGCGATGATAGAAATGCAAAGAATGCACAGAAATTCTTCAAGGCAGATCTGGTCATGATTCCAGTATCCAGCTCCGATAATACATTCTCCAGAAGATGAGAACATTGGTGCTTCCATGGCCTAGGTTGGATATGATGAGAAGAACTTGAGGCATTACTTTGGGTAGGTTCTTTCATCCTAGTTGTAACATCAACTCTATTTGATGTTCCCCCTATCATATTGACTCCTTGTTCTCGTGAAATTAAATCCTCACCTTATTCTTTCTTGTCTTCTGGATCTTCAGAGTCAGCTACACCATCTTCTCGAGTAAGGCCAATTGTCTGATCATCTACTTCAGTTTCATCCACTGCTTTGTCAGATTCATCAAATACCACATGCATACTTTACATGTTCTTTTGTTAAACACCTTGTATGCTTTGTTTTGGGTAGAGTAACCAAGAATTATTGCCTCATCACTTCTTACATCAAATTTCCCCAAGGGTTCCTTTCCATTGTTATGAACGAAACACTTACAACCAAAGGGTCTCAGGTGTGCAATATTTGATTTTCTTCCTCTGAGAAGTTCATATGGGATCTAATCAAGAATGGCTCTTATGGAACATCTGTTCAGCAGATAGCATGCAGTGTTTATTGCTTCAGCCCAGAAGTTTCTTGCAAGCCCACTTGACAGCAGCATGGTCCTTGCCATATCCTCTAGAGACCTGTTCTTCCTTTCAACCACTCCATTTTGTTGTGGAGTTCTTAGTGCAGAGAAATTATGATCAATGCTGTATTTTGCACAATACTCAGAGAATTTTGAGTTTTCAAACTCCGTTCCATGATCAGATCTAATACTGATAAGTTCCAGGCTAACCTTTTCTGCACAACACCAGCCCAGTCTTTGAAGCTATCAAAGGCTTCATCTTTAGACGCCAAGAACAAGGTCCATGTGTACCAAGAATAGTCATCAATAATTACGAACACAAACCTCTTTCCTCCTCTACTCCTGACTCTCATAGGTCCACAAAGATCCATATACAACAATTCCAGTGGTTTTGATGTACTTACCATCTTCTTTGATTTAAAGGATGATTTCACATGCTTCCCCCTTACACAAGCATCACACATTTTTATATTTCCAAATCTCTTACTAGGCAGTCCACGAACCAGCTCCTTAGATACAAGCTTGTTTAGTTGTGAAAGACTTGCACGACCCATTCTTTTGTGCCACAGTTGAGAATCATTTTCTTGCGCGTTCAAACATGTTAGGTTGTTTTCAGGCAGTGATTTCAGTGATGCTGTACACATTATCCACCCTTTTTCCTTCCATAACAATTTCTCAATTCTGTAGATTCTTTACAATGCACCCTACAGATGAGAAACTTACTTCATTTCCTCTATCACACAGCTGAGATATACTCAGCAGGTTGTGTCTGAGACCATCGACACAGTATATGTTCTCAATTGCATGATCCAGAGTTCTCCCAACTTTTTCAATTCCTACAATTTGACCAATCTTTCCTCCTCCGAAGGCCACACTGCCTCCTTTAAATGCTGCGAGTGAGAAGAAATTTCTTCTATCTCCTGTCATGTGCCTTGAACAACCGCTATCAAGAATCCAGCTTGGATTGTTCTCCCTCACTCCAGCCTGCAAGACAGATTAAGGGTTAGCTTTAGAAACCCAGACAAGCTTGGGTCCCTTCTTATGAGAGAATGGATAAATCAAATCCTGTTTAGCCAATTTAGGTAGAACACTTCTTTTTTTCTTGGCCTTTGTCTTGCTTGTATTTATGCACCTTTGTTTGTAGTGTCCAGTTTCACCACAAAAGGTACACAACATGTTGCAAGGCAAACCCACATACTTGCTCTTAGGATTATATGGAGGCAATGATTTCTTGAACCCTAGTCCTTGTTTTCCCTTGTTTTGATTTTCAAGAATCCAGTGCATTGCCTCAGAAGATTTATTTCATTTTGTTAATCTGGTAAGCTCATATTCAGATTTTTCAACCTTTTGATTTAAAATCCTGTTTTTTACAGTTTCGTGATACAGAATTTCATTTGATCTTTTGAGTTCGTTTTCAAGAAAGGTTTGAACTTCACTTATTACTTGCTTACCATTTATACTCTCTTTTAACTGATTAAGTTCCAATCCCAGTTCGGTGATTTTAGAGTTTGACACAAGAGTCTGCCCTTTTAAAATGACATTGATTGCTTCCAGTTCAATATTTTGTTCTTGAAGACTCTTGTGCTTAGTTCTGAGATCACTTAACTCTTCAGTTAATTTATCTTTTTCAATTTTCTCTTTTTCATAACCCTCAATCAAGGTGGCTGTGATTAGAATCAAATTTCAGTAGAGTATGTATGTAGATTTTCCTTAAGATCAGATAGACATACCTCTGCTGAATGAGCAGCTTCAGCTTCATCAGTTGCCATAAGGGCAGAGTCCTTCTTTTGGTCGTCACCTGTGCACAAATCTTTCAGCTTTTCCCATACTTCCTTAGCAGACTTGTATTCAAGTAACTTTGCCAACACATCATTAGTCAACCCTCTTCTCATGTACAATTCAGCTTTGGAATTTGCCTGTAGCCAGTCTAGATCTTGAGGATCTAGTTCTTCTACCTTCTTTGGCACCAGAACTCCGTTCGCTGCTCTCTTTACAGGAACGTGAGGTCCTCTCTTCACAATCAACCAGAGAGTGTAATATGTTGCTTGAAGGAAATTTTTCATCTGTTTCTTCCAGCACTTGTAGTTAGTCCCGTTGAACACAGGTGGCTTTGAAGGATCTCTTCCTCCTCTAAACTCCCGAGGGTCTTCCTCATCAGAACTGATGTCTGTTAATCCCATCAGTGCTAGTGGTGATTCATCTCCAGATTCCTTTTCATGATCAGATTCAGTGTTAGTTGGTCCCCATGTAGCATAGAAAGCTTCCTTTCTCTTCCTTCTTTCTGCTCTGAAGTTTGGAGGTCGTGCCTTCTTCTTATCTTGTTCATTCTCCTTTGACGCCTCATTTTCCTTTTCCTTAATTGCTATGTTTTTCATCCATTCTGCTTCCCACATAGGACAATCCATAACAGCATGATCCTTCTTGAAGCACTTAAAGCATCTTGAGTGGTTAGGACTGTCGACTATGTTCTTCCTTCCAGAGTTTTCTTTGCCACTTCTTTTGAAGCCTTTAAACCTTCCCAAGTTAAGCTTCTGTCTCAAGACACTAACCATTGCTGCTTCAACTGATTGCAGATCAACATAGTCATCAGCTTCATCCATTGCTTCGAGTACAAGGGTCTTGTCCTTCTTGAGAGCTGGTTTATTTTTTGAATCATACATCATCTCATGAGTTTTCAGGCTACCAACCAGTTCTTCAAGTTTAATGGATCTTAGAGGTTTAGACTCAATGAGAGCAGTCATCTTGGGTTCCCAAGCCTCAGGTAGCACATTCAGAATCTTGTCCACCATCTCTACTTCTGGCAACTCCATATCCAGGGATCTCATCTCATCAGTAATAATGGTCAACCTGGTCATCATGTCCTGGATTGATTCCTTCTCCCCCATAGAGAACAGCTCAAATTGTCTCTTCAGCATTCTTCTCTTGGAGTCCTTCACTTCAGTGGTTCCTTCATGCGCAACCTGCAAGGCATCCCAGATTTCCTTGGCAGTCTTGTAAGATGATACTCTGCTAAACTCCTCAGGACCAAGACCAAATATTACCAAACATTTGGCTTTGTGATTATTTTCAATCATCTTATAGTCCGTCTCATTGAACTCCTCTTTCAACTTAGGTTCTTGTTTGGCAGCAGCTCCTTCACCAACTATCTTAGTAGGAAGCAAATTCCCTTCTGACACTATAAGCCATAGCTAGTAGTCCTCAGCACATATGTAATTTTTCATCCTGTTCTTCCACCAAGCATAGTACTGCCCATTGAACTATGCGGGCCTCTGAATTGACTGTCCTTCAGTGATGATAGGTGGTGCACTCATAATTTCTGTTCCTTCTCAAGGTGTTAGCCTAGCACGAGAAGATCCACTCTGATACCACTTGTTATAATCTATAATCCTCCTAAGGGCACTAGAAGGGGGGGTTGAATAGTGTCCACCGATTTTTGATTCAAGAACTCGATCCTCCTGAGTCAAGAACCCTATTTCTGCCTCTGCAGTTTTGCAAATTAAACACCACAACACACGCCAATCACAGACACAAGGAACACAAGGATTTTACGTGGAAAACTCCTTGCTCAAGGGAGAAAAACCACGACCCACACTCTGGAATTTTAGAACTCAATCCACTAACAATGCGAGCAAGTTTCTGATTAGAAGACTTTGTAACCAAGGGGCTACACTCTAGACCCTAATCACTAAACGAAGCTAACCTCTAGCTTTACAAAGTAATCTCTCAAAAGTTCACCTAATACACTGCTTCTAAGATAAGCTAATAGGTAAAACACTGATCGCTCATAAATAAGACAACTTACAAAGCAAAGAACCTAGACAGAATATCTAGACTCAATCTACTCAAGTCCACCAGTTGTCTTCTTCAGTTATCTCACGATTGAAAGTTGTTTGATTGCCTTTGTATGCTCTCAACTCTCTATTTGTGAATAACTAATTTCGGCTGTATCAACTACTTGTATTTATATGGGCTTTACAACCCTAGTTGAGTCCCATAAGGAATACATGTAATTATGGTAAGACAAGATTTTTCGTAACCCTTTCCTTGTTAAAGTCCAACTTCGAAGACACAGCCTGGGCACCGCCTCTTTTAGTCTGACTAGGATGCCTCTTCATTCACGCGCCACTACTCCTAGTTCCGCAGGGATTTGCAACCCTCATATCTTTTCGACCACCATCCTTCTTGTTTGTCATTCTTCAAAACCAATTCTCAACAGATAATGAATTGAATATGGTTCGTTTTGAAATATTAAAGTTGTTTTGTTTCCATTGTTCTGCTTATAAGAACTGGAAATAGAATTGTATGTAAACCTTTTAAAAATAAACATCTGGAAAAACACATGACTCATATTGAAACAAACGAAAATCATTTGCAATATCAGATCTACTTGATGAAGATATCAATAGTGCTACAAAACCACTAAACTATTCAGGTGAGATCATTAATACAAAAGTGAAATAAAATCACCTATGTATAATCAATTATGTATATGTGTGCGTTCGTGCAGGTGAGTTTGTATGTATTGGCATTGGAAATAAATAATATATGACTACCACTTCTTTGCGGATTCTATTATGAATTAACAATAAATTTTTAGACATCCTAAGAAGGACATATGTTGAATTATCTGTCTTCTACGGAAGATTACTTTCATTTGACAATATCTTCTTGATATGTATGCATTGGCTAAAACGAGGCAAAAGTTTCCAACAAATCAAGGCTTTAAGACGTGAAACATGTATAACCATGACCAGGGTTGCTCATATTCATGTTAAAACTATATATTTTATTGCAATATCTATAGACAAGTCAAAAATGGTGATACCTACTTAGAGCCTATTTGGCCAAGCTTCTAGGGAGCCAAAAGTGCTTATTTTTCACTAAAAGTGCTTATTTTAAATAATTGAGGTGTTTGGCCAAGCTTCTAGGAAAAAATAAATGTTTTTGAGTTGCAGCAGAAGCTATTTTTCTGCTGTGTGGAAGAAGTTGAAAAAAAGTAGTTTTTCCCAAAAGTGCTTTTAAGAAGAAGCAGGAACTGTTTTTAATTTCTGTCATTCTAAAAATATACCTACCAGAAATACTTATATACCTAATTATCACTATTTATTTTAACCTAATGATTATAATATATAAAAAGTATGTTATTTTTTTCTCCTTATTTTTTTCTACGTACACCTACATCACTATTGTTATTAACTTTTGATAAAATATAGACCTAGAATATCCAATTTTGTATCCTGTATTTTAAATAAATTTAAATTAAATACTAATAAAATTAATATAATATTTGAGAATACATGTTTAAAATTACTCATCTAGTTAAATAACTGTAAAGTGAATGTTTAGATGTCCTTTTTCGTAATTTAACACTTAAAAGTACTTTTTTAAATACTTGGCCAAATACAAATTACTACTCAACTATTGACAAAAGTGCTTCTCAAATGAGTTGGCCAAACACAATTTTTTTTTTCTCCAAAAATAATTTTACAAGAAGCACTTTTAAAAGAAAAGCAGTCCTCAAAATAAGCAGTTTCTAGAAGCTTGGCCAAACATGCTCTTAATTAATTGTGCACTAACTACAAAAATAGGCTGAAGTAGAAAACAATGCTAATAAAGAAGAATCTCTTTCTCTCCATATTTAAACTTTTATTGTTCCCATTTTCATAGGTTTTAGTCCATCGATATCCATCATTTTAATTTCAAAAAATAAGTTTTTGATCTACATTTATTACTCGAAGAAACTTTTGCGTTAGTCTTTCATGTAGTATTTAGCCAAAGCTTTGTTTAGTTTTAATAATATTGATATTATATATTTTTATAACAAATATTATACGATCGGCATACATGGGCAATGTATGTATCGAGAAACTAGATATCTATAAATGTTTTTTGACAATTTTCCCTACTTGCTGACTAAACACTAAAAGATAAGTAAAAAATCTACTTATTTTAAAGAAAAATATGTCCAAATAAGAAGTTTTGTAAAGATATTTTCCTTCATGCTAAACACACACTCAAAGAGTAAATTAGGAAGTTGTAATGATTTTTTTTTTTCAAATATAAAAATATATTATTCTCTGTAATATAAATTAATAAAAAAAATAGTGCCATGTATATCACGACTATATCTAAGTTGTTGTAAATAGTTGTATCGCAACGTCTAGTTGTCTTCTGGACTTGATGAGTCACGGTTCAAAAGCTCATTAGGTTCCTCTATACGTAGCTAGTAAACTTAAAGAAAATACTAATTCATTTCTATGGGTTTAGACTACGAAAATTTAAGTGAAGAAGAGAAAACAAAACTTATCTTGGATGCTCCCACTAAACAGAATGTATGGTGTCTACAATGTAATAAGAGATTCGGTGATGATCGAGCCCTTATCAAGCACTATGACAATCGTCATAGAGATTGTGACCAAAAATGTGGTATTTGCGAAAACAGACAAGTTTCTGATGGAGATTTGGCCTCCCATCGGAAGCTTTTTAAACACAAGTATTAGTTACTTTCATTGGTGGGATCAACGTGCTGATAGGCTTCTGCATGGATGTAATTTTGATACCCACCAAGCTACTGGAGGCTTCTGCTATGAAAAAATACCTCCTGTTTATTTTCTTGGTAATCTTCTTCATTTTCTTGGAAAGCTTCTCCGTTATCTGGTAGTTTCTTGACAAGTTTTAGCGGGAAAAAATGTAGATATTCAACAAATAGTTGTAGAGTAGTGGTGAAGTGAACATGTGTTGATTTAGTCTCTAATTCTGTAATTTAATTTCTTTTTTATTTTTTGGTGTATTTCATTGTACCAGTTTTGCATGTCGGATTACTATTTGTGCAAAGTTATCTGAGGCTGGCTGGTTCAATTGAGGACATGATTCAACCTGTTAATGCTGATTCTGCTGGAATTATTCTGTCAAGCGGTTCTGAATTGGTATGGTTTCAGTATTGTACTTTCTGTTTATAATCATATACTGATATTAGAATTCTCGAGAGGTTTTGAGCAACATTGGTGATTAAATTTACAGCAATTTGATGCTTTGGTGGGGTAAAATCTCTATAAGGATGATGACTAACCCTCGTTTTTTTTAAATCTTTATATCTCTTTGCTTAAAAACAGCAAGACTTGAAAAAGAAAACAGTAGTGTTACGTTGATTCTTGATGTTACAATGATAGTGTATTGGGTAAAAATCAGCTCACGATGAATCGACTCGGGGACATGGATTGATAGCAACCAAGCACGTGATAGTGAGCTGGGAACCGAAGCAAACGAGCGAGATGCCGAAGTCAGGTACCAAGATCGTCACTGAAGGCGAGCCGAAAGCTGAGCTTCGGTGGCATTCACCTCGGTCGAGCAGCAAGGCGTTATCACCGAGGTCATATACATGAACCTCGGTGAGACGCCTCGAGCCAAGCGGCTTTGCAGCCCACTATGTCAGCCCACTAATCTCATCCATAAGTGTTCCAAACGTGGGTTTTAGCCATGGACAAATGGTGGAGAACATAAAGAACGTGGGTGAAGCTTCTGTAGCCTATAAATAGCATTTCAATTTACATTGTACGCATTCAGAAATACATATAGAAACTCTGGCAAAATTTTGTACTTGTAATCATATATTGAAATTCAGTTAATTTTACGCATTTACGATTATTCTTGGCATTTTATCGACTTTGATACGAAGTTTTGCTTGTATTCAAACTCAAATTCGTTTTGTGATCCAAAACTGATTTAGGCCCATACAAATTGGCGCCGTCTGTGGGGATATAAGCAGAAACACTTTGTTCCAAAGTTCAACGTTCTTTTTCGTTAAAGCCCTTAATTCTTCAATGATGATATGGCTGACAGCAGTGGAAATCTTAGCGAACGGACTGACGTTCCGTCGAACCAACAGTCCACGTCTCCAATGACAACAGAAGCCTTTCAAGCTTTTATTGTTAATGAACTAAAGGCTCTTCAGGATCGACAGGATGAGCAAATTAACATTAACGCCGAATTCCGCGCTTCGTTAGAGGCGAGGAATAACGCAGCACCGAACGGCACCCAGCCTTCGGCTCCAAATGGAGGCATCCCGCCCTTCGTTCCTACGGGCGCGATAATAGGGTGACCTCCCAATAGGGCTACGTCTGGGGGTTCGGGAAATATACCGTGCACGACGCCACACTTCGGGACGATTTCCACCATGGCTGAGACCACATCCTCGGTCGATGTTGAGAGGTTGACCAGAGAAATTAAGGCTCGCGTTGAGGCTCGCGTTGAGGCACGCGTAGAAAAGCACCTCAAGAGCGTACCGAGGATGACCAAGGCTGAAGATGAGCTTAACATAGACCAATACAGGGAGATGCCATTTAAGCTCGAGGCAGCAACAGCTTCAACTCCTAAAAATTTGCAAGCTCATGTTCCTAAAAAAGTATGATGGGACCACCGATCCCAAGAGCATGTAAGGGAGTACATGGCGATGGTGAAGAGCAATGACTTAGTGGCGATAGAGCTCGAGTCAATGTTCTTGAAAAATTTTGGCGAATCCTTGGAAAAAAGAGCGCTGCGTTGGTATATGTGTCTACCAGCAGGGTCAATCTCCACCTTCAAAGAAATTACCAACGCCTTCGTTAAGGCCCACACCGGAGCTCAAAAAATTCTCCAGAGGAAGGAGGATATATACGAAGTCAAGCAGCTGCCCGGTGAGCCACTTAAGGAGTTCCTTGCGCACTTTCATGCTGAGCGCATGGAGCTACCTCGGATGGATGATACTCTAGTCATCATGGCATTTGAAAAGGGTATCAATGTTCGCAACTCTGGCGCCGCTACTGAGTTGCGAAAAGAGCTTCAGAAATACCAAGTTCTGAAGTGGGAAGATTTACACAAACGAGCTTACTCCAAGATAAGGCTGGAGGAAACTGAGTTTAAAAGCCGAGGTTACAATTACAAAAATCGAGGCGAATCCTCGTTTTGCACCGAGGCGTCGCGAGGAAATTCGAAGGGAAGGTACGAACCATATACCTCCACGAGGTAGCCTGTCAGTCAAAGGTTAGAAATTCCTTTGGAAATTCGTTTGCAAGCCCACATATAAGCCAACGGCTCGGAGGAAAGGTTCACTCAAACTCAAACCAAAGAAATTCCTCAGGCCCAGCTTCGGCTCCAAAGAAAGAGCTGCCTCAGATCCCTGACTACAACTTTAGTATATCGACCTCGGAGCTGGTCAACATAGTCAAGGGAACCGCTGGGGTAAGAATACCCAAAGACATGAGAACTCCGGCAGACAAAAGGGACCAAAATTTGCACTGCGAGTTCCATACAGATTATAGCCATCGAACCGAGGACTACAAAGCTTTGCGCCTCGAGGTGGCACATTTGTTGAAAAAAGGGGTGTTGGCGGAATTCCTTTTCGACAAGGGAAAAGACAACTACTTCAAGAACCGAGGTGAGGGAAAACAACCTCGAGCTCCACCTCTTGAGAGAGTCGTCAATGTTATTACCGGGGGGTCAGAGGTGAACGGGGTGAATTTCGCAGCTGCGCAGAAATTTGCCAAGTTGTCGATCACAATGGAAAAGAGAACTCGAGTGGGAGGCTCGGGTAAGGAGATAGTGTTTGATGATGACGACTGTGATAGGATGATGTTCCCTCATAACGATGCCCTGGTCATCATGCTGAGAATCAATGACTCGGACATCAAACAAGTCCTAATCGACCTCGGTAGCTCGGTCAATATAATTAGCTATGGGGCCATTAAGAAGATGTGGCTCAAAGGGGATGTCATCCCCAAGGCAACAGTGTTGTCTGGCTTCAACAACTCCACGGAAAAGACTTTGGGTGAAATCACGCTCAAAACTTTTGCTGAAGGAGTTAGCAAGGAAACACTATTTCAAGTGTTGCCCGAGGACATAGCATACAATGTGATCCTCGGCAAACCATGGATCCATTCCATGGAGGTTGTTCCCTCCACGCCGCATCAAGTGATCGAATTCCCTATGCCTTGGGGTGTTCGATCAATAATGGGAGAGCAACGAGTAGTAGGAGAGTGCTATTCGGTTGCGTTGAGAAGTGGAGTCGCCCCGACTGGCCCAAAGCAATAGCAACTAGCGCAACCTGGGTCAAGCGAGGAGGACCTCCGAGGAGAAGTTGACAAAATCCCGGTGTGCATTCAAGAGCCCCGGAAGCAAAAAGTCGAGAACTCCACTATTGAGGAATTGCAATCTTTCATCTTATTGAAAGATTTTCCTGAAAGAAAGGTATTCATCGGCTCGGAGTTGGACCCAGAGTCGAAGAAAGCGATCATTGAAGTTTTAAAGTCCAACAACGATTGCTTCGCTTGGTCTCACTCAGACATGATTGGCATCGATCCGGAGATCATGACCCACAAGCTGAATATAGACCCAAAATTCACCCCGGTGAAGTAGAAGAAAAGAACTCACACCGGGGTTAAAAAGAAAGCGAACGAAGATGAAACAAAATGGTTTCATAAGGGAGGTAAAGTGTTACACGTTATGCACCTCCTTGAGACACTAAAACGGGGGGGGGGGGGGTTGAATAGTGTCTCCGATTTTCGTTCAAGAACTCTGTTCTTCTGGGGAAGAACCTAGTTCTCAGATTTTCTCTCCTGCTATCTGGAACACTGAACAACACAAAACATACGGACAAGAACACAAGGATTTTTACGTGGAAAAACTCCTTGCTCAAGGGAGAAAAAAACCACGACCCAAACTCTGGAATTTTAGCACTGAATCCACTAACACAAGAGCAATGTTTCTGATTACAAACTCTGTAACCAAGGGGCTACACTCTAGACCCTACTTACTACTCAAATCTAGACTCTAGCTTCACAGTCAATACACAACAATTCACCTAACACATGTGCTTCTAAATAAGCTAATAGGTAAAACTATGAAATATCTAATTTAAGCCAACTTGCAAATTGACGAACCTAGACAGAAAGATCTAGTCTCGTTACTCTGCTTGCACACAAGTTGTCTTCTGCTGATCATTCACGTAGAAAGATGCTAGATCGCCTTTGTATGCTCCCGTCTCTCTATTTGTAAAAAATCCCCTTTGGCTGCTGCTGCTACTTGCATATATATGGGTCTACTTAACCCTAGTAGAGTTCTACAAGGAATCCTGTTAATTAAGGCAAGTCAGGATTTCCCCGTAACTCCTTTCCTTGTTGAAGTCCAACTCCTTTTCACACTTCACAGACACAGCCTGGATACAACTTCTTTTAGTCTGACTAGGATGTATGTTCAATCACGCGCCACTATTCCTAGTTCGGCAGGGATTTGCAACCCGTACTCTTTTCGATCACCTGTGCCCTTCATTATAAGGACCTGGTCCTTAGTGAGAGCCTAAAAGTCCTTCTTGTTTGTCATGCTTCAAAACCAGCTCTCAACAAATTTCCCCTTTTTGATGATGACAAACAAATGTTGCCCAGGAACCTGAGTAGACAACCATAGACACAAAAATACCAGCAAACAAACAAAAACAGTATAAAAAAAAATAGAGTATGATGAAATAGGTCACAAACACTCCAACATTTCCATCTTCCCCCTTTTGGCATCATCGAAAAGATTCGAATCCCTGCATGAACCTGCCAGTGAAACTTAGTCTAAAGCACAAGGCAACAAGTCAGTAATAATAGCACATATAAGCAAGAATAAAGGCCCAATCAGAACCAAGGACTAAAGCAGAAATCATGCATAAACATAAGGAAATTTAAAACCATCATCCAGGTTGTGTCAGCAGCACAACCCCAATGTTTAGTACACAACAGCACAAATTCTCTTAAACATCCAACAACATGACATCAAGGAGATCATAAGAGAGGGTAGACAACAGGTGAAGAGAAGGAATTAGAGCAGAATGGGATGGGACATGAAGATTTAAAGCTGAACATTGAAGTGTTTGAGAAGTGCCTCAAGTTGCTTCGTATTTTTGGCCCTTTCCATCAACAACTCGGCCTCATACTTGTGGCAAGCTATCTTCAAACGATCAATCTCTTGATCCTTCAACTTCAGCTGTCTGTGGAGCTCTGTGTTTTCTTCATTCACCTCCAGGACATGCGTCTCCAGCTCTTTCACAGCATCAATGGCCTCCTCGGGTTCATAATCCTCACTTTCCTCCTCCTGCTCTTGCTTGGCCTGCATGGGTCTCTTTGAAGCTCTTCTTTCTCTGAAGAAGTCACAGTTTTTCAGCACATTAATCCCAAACATCTGGTGAATGGTTGGCTTCTTCCCAGCTTCTAAAGGGACCCCAAAGTGCTCTAGAACCTGCTGAATGATATAGGAATGAACAAGGGAGTGTGGCTTCTACTCAGTATCAGCAATTCTTTTGATGTGTCTAATTATCAGCCCAGGCAAATTAATCTTCACTCCCCTGTCCAGCAGATCCATGTACGTTAGGTCCAAAGCACTGGCCTCGCAGTTCCTCTCTCCTCTTGGTAGAAGAAACCTGTGCACAAATTCAAACAACAGTTGATGTGCAGGTTCCATTTCTTTCTTGTCTACCTTCCCCACCTTTCTCAACTTGGGTTTCCCTGAGAATTTCTTGACAACAGCTAAAGGAGTTACTCCATCAGTCCTCTTTGGCCACTTGAGCTTAATGTACCTGCAATAACCTTCTGCTGGTATGTCAAGAATTATCCCAAGCTCAGGTCTCCCAAATTCAATCTCCACACCTTTCACAGTGGTAAACACCCTCCTAGCATGTACCCTGCAGTTCGTATAGAACTCTCTGACCTCTTCAACATACAGCTTCCTGTCTTTGTTGCTAAACAACCCCAACCAGCCTTGGTGTCCAATCATTCTAAGTAGTGGCTTCAAATGAAACTCTTTTTCATCATGCAGGATGCTGCCATGCAACAGCTGATGTTTGGAGAAGAAAGCCACTCTGTCAGGTTCATCCTCACTACCTCTTCTTCTTCTTCTTGTCTCAGCTTCACTGTCAGTATCTGAGTCACTAGGCTCAGCATAACTACCTGCATCATCATCACTTTCCTCCTGGTTTTCCTCAGCCCTTTTTTCTTCCTCCTTCTTCCTGGCTTCTCTCTCTCTGACATTAGTTACTGTTCTCTCTAGCTTTCCAACCTTTTCCAATTGTTGTTTTAAGACAGACCTGGTGCCAACCCTTCTAGCCACAGGTTCAACCTTGTCAACACTGCCACTCTCATCACAATCTTCATCAACTAACCTTGTCTTCAACACTGGTTTTCCCCCCTTTCACTAACCTTCTTCTCTTTTCAGGCTCCACTATATTTTCTTTCAGGAATACAACTTCCTCCTCCTCTTCCTCCCCTGCTAATCTTTTATCTTCTTCTCCAAACTTCCTTTTTCTTTTTGGTTCTTCAACCACTTTGGGAGTTTCTCTTTGTTCAGTCTTCTCCAACATTGCCTCATTCTTTCCTTCTTCCTCAGAATCTGTCCAATCTATGTCTGCATCATCAACCTCAGTTGAATTTGGGCAAGCAACAGGTTCTTGCACCAAATTCTTTGGGGCTTCAGCAGATTCAAGTCCTCTAATGGCTGGACTTTCTGGCACAGATTTTTCCTTGGCTCTCTCAGCCCTATCATCCTCCTTGAACTTCTCTACTACTGTTTCTGCAACATTTAAACTTACACCAGACTCAACTACCACAGGCACATGCACTCCTTTGCTAAGTTAATCTCCTACAGGATCACGCTCTGCCTCACATGAGTTCCCCCTATATATTTGTTCAACATGCTCAACACCTATTATTTTATCTAACCAAGACACTAGGGTTTCAGTTTCTTCCATTCCAGGGCTTTTCATGTCTACTGAAGTAACAGGTGTAGATAAGATAGGAACGGGGATTACCTCATGTAATGGTTGTGATGAACTTTGTGCGATGGGTGTGGTGGAAGTCGTCCTTAACCTCAACTTCTTTATCAGCTTTTTGTCCCCTTTTTGAAGAATTTTTGCTCGGGCCTTTGCAATCCTTTGGGCAAGTGTAGATGGTGGTGGTTTCTCAGGCATCTTGATACGGTGTTTATGTATAGTCACAGAGATAGACAGGATTTTCTGGTGTTAGGGTTTTGAGAGAATTTTGATTTTGGAAGGAAGAATTTTAGAGGTTGGGAGGTAAGGTTAAGAGGGGAGGGGTTTCAGTGACTTGACAGTGCCTTGGGAAGGCAAGGTTATAATGATAAAAAGAAAAGCAGCTTTTTGAAAATTTTTGAAAACCGGGAAGAATTAAGAGTTTTGACGGTTACGGACTTAATTGAGTAGTGGGGTCCGAAAAATCAATTAAAATTCTACCCAGAAAAGGAATGTGTTCCTATAATTTTGGACAGTTATAAGAACATGGAGGATCTCCTTTGACACACGTGTGATTGACAATTTTAATTCTGTTATGACTTTTAACATGTAGGGTAGTGTGAGTATACCTGGACATGATTCCTCATGCTTTGACTGATTTCTTCTTAGTACATGGTAGGTTCTTCATGGGATCACATTATTCTTACCTGGTGCTAAAAACTGAACAGGTGTACTAACAAAAGTACCATGTTAGACTAAATATCAATTGACAACATTCAATTACAGACAATCAAATACTCTACTAACCAATCATGAGGATTTTCTTGCTGGATCATCCGTGTATTTTGGTCATCCCTAATTCCAACCTGTTCCTCTCAAACTGCACTTTGTCCAAAGCTTTAGTAAAAATATCAGCAATTTGATCCTCAGTCCTGCAAGAATTCATAGTGATTAGACCCTTTTCTACATTATCTCTCAAGAAATGGTGTCTAATATCAATGTGCTTGGTTCTTTTATGTTGGACTGGGTTCTTGGCAATGTTCACTGCACTTGTATTGTCACAGAAAATTGGCACAGCTCCACACTTGATGCTGAAGTCCTCCAGTTGTTGTTTGATCCACAGCAGTTGTGAACAGCATAATGCAGCTGCTACATACTCGGCTTCAGCAGTTGATAAAGCAACAGAGTTTTGCTTCTTTGTAGCCCAGGAGATCAAACAAGGACCAAGAAAGTGTGCCATTCCTGAAGTGCTTTTCCTGTCCACCAGGTGACCTGCATAGTCTGCATCAGCAAAACCAATTAGTTCAAAAGTACCTCCTCTTGGGTACCAGAGACAGAGATCCTGAGTTCCTTTCAAGTATCTCAGGATCCTCTTCACAGCTGTCAAATGTGATTCCTTGGGTTTGGACTGAAATCTGGCACACAGTCCTACACTGTATACAATATCGGGGCGGCTGGCTGTGACGTAAAGAAGTGATCCTATGATTCCTCTATATTTGGTCTCGTCTGTTGAAGGACCGAGTTCATCCATATCCAGCTTTGTCCCAGGTGCAATGGGAGTAGTCATTTCCTTTGCTCCTTCCATGTCAAACTTCTTCAGTAGTTCCTTGACATACTTCTGCTGGTGAATCATAGTTCCTTCAGGCATTTGCTTTATTTGCAATCCAAGGAAGAAATTCAGTTCTCCCATCATGCTCATTTCAAATTCACTTCCCATCAGATCAGCAAAGCCTTTGCATAGCCTCTCATCAGTGGCTCCAAAAATAATATCATCAACATACACTTGAACCACCAACAGGTCCTTTCCTTTCTTTTTGAGGAACAGTGTGTTGTCAATCTTTCCTCTTAAGAACCCATTCTTCAATAGGAAACCTGATAGCCTTTCATACCAAGCTCTTCAGTCCATAGAGAGCCTTATCCAGTTTGTAAACATGATCAGGGAATTCATTATTCACAAAGCCTGGTGGCTGAATAACATAGACTTCTTCATTCAGGTATCCATTTAAGAAGGCACTCTTCACATCCATCTGATATAGTGTGAACTCCATATATGTAGCAAAAGCAATTAGCATTCTGATAGCCTCTATCCTTGCCACAGGTGCAAAGGTTTCATTGTAATCAATTCCTTCTTCTTGACTATAACCTTGCACTACTAATCTTGCTTTGTTTCTCGTCACTATGCCATGCTCATCTAGTTTGTTCCTGAATACCCATTTGGTTCCAATTATTGATCTGTCCTTCGGCTTAGGAACCAGATGCCCTACTTTGCTTCTTTCAAATTGATGTAGTTCCTCCTGCATAGCCAAAATCCACTCTGGATCTTCTAGAGCCTCCTTCACGTTTTTCGGTTCCAGAGTTTAAAGAAAAGCAAAGAAAGCACAGAAATTCTTCAAGGCTGGCCTGGTCATGATTCTTGTATCTAGTTCTGACAGGACATTCTCCAAAGGATGGGATCTTTGGTATTTCCATGGTCTCAGTTTAACATTACTGGGAGAACTCACGTTATCATCCTGGTGAGTTTCTTCTTGACTTGTTGGATCATCAGCAGTTCCCCCTGTCAGATTTACCCCTTGATCCAATACACTTGGATCTTCTCCTGATCTCTCCTTGTCTTCAGAATCTTCCAGTACATGCACACCTTCTTCCCTGTTAAGCCCAATTTCTTGATCATCTGTCTCACGTTCCTCTAGTGCCCTATCTGATTCATCAAAGACCACATGCATACTTTCTTCCACTGTCTGTGTCCTCTTATTGAACACTTTATATGCCTTGCTCTGAGTCGAATAACCAAGAAATATTGCTTCATCACTCCTAGCATCAAACTTTCCCAAGGGTTCTTTTCCATTGTTGTGCGCAAAGCATCTGCACCCAAAAGGTCTTAGGTGAGCAATGTTTGGCTTCCTACCTCTGAGTAACTCATATGGAGTCTTGTCAAGAATTGCTCTGATTGAAAAATCTGGTCAGCAGGTAACATGCAGTATTTATAGCCTCAGCCCAAAAATTTCTTGCAAGACCACTTGACAACAGCATAGTCCTGGCCATATCTTCCAGAGATCTGTTCTTCCTCTCTACCACTCCATTTTGTTGGGGAGTTCTTGAAGATGAGAAGTTATGATCTATGCTATTTCTTGCACAGTATTCAGAAAATTTCGAGTTTTCAAACTCAGTTCCATGATCAGATCTGATGATGATAAGGTCCAGACTTAACCTCTTCTGAACTACACCAGCCCAGTCTTTAAAGTTGTCAAAGGCTTCATCTTTAATTGCCAAGAACAGAGTCCACGTGTAGCGAGAGTAGTCATCAACAATTACAAACACGAATCTCTTTCCTCCTCTACTTCTGACTCTCATTGGTCCACACAGATCCATATACAGCAGTTCCAGTGGTTTTGACGTGCTTACCACCTTCTTGGACTTGAAGGACGATTTCACCTGCTTTCCCTTCACACACGCATCACACATCTTGATGTTTTCAAATCTCTTACTTGGCAGTCCGCGAACAAGCTCCTTTGATACAAGCTTGTTCAGTTGTGAGAGACTTGCATGTCCCATTCTTTTGTGCCACAGCTGAGAATCACTCTCCTGCACATTTAGGCATGTAAGGTTGTTCTCAGGTAATGACTTCAGCGATGCCTTGTAAACATTGTTCACCCTTTTTCCTTCCATTACAATTTCTCCACTCTGTAGGTTCTTCACAATGCATCCTACAGATGTGAACTTTACTTCATTTCCTCTGTCACATAGTTGGGAGATACTCAACAGATTGTGTCTAAGACCATCGACACAATAAACATTCTCAATGGCGTGATCTAGAGTTCTCCCAATCTTTCCAATTCCAACTATTTGACCACTTTTTCCTCCTCCGAAGGCCACACTGCCTCCTTGAAATGCTGCAAGTGAGAGAAAGTTTCTTCTATCTCCTGTCATGTGCCTCGAACAACCACTGTCAAGAATCCAGCTTGGGTTGTTCTCCCTCACTCCAGCCTGCAAAACAAATTAAGGGTTAGACTTAGGAACCCAGACAAGCTTGGGTCCCTTCTAAATGGATAAATCAGGTCCCTGTCTAGCCCATTTAGGTAAAGCACTTCTTTTGTTTTTTGCCTTTGCCTTGCTTACGTGTATGCATTTTTGTTTGATATGACCTGTTTCACCACAAAAAGTACACAGCATGTTGCAGGGTAACCCTACGTACTTGCTTTTAGGATTATAGGGAGGCAATGGTTTCTTGTATCCTAATCCTTGTTTTCCTCTATTTTGATTTTCAAGGACCCAGTTCATTGCCTCTGAAGATTTGTTCCACTTAGTTAACCTGGTAAGCTCAAAATTTGATTTTTCAACCTTTTGACTTAGGACCTTGTTCTTCTCAGTTTCTTGATAGAGAATTTCATTTGCCCTTTTTAATTCATTTTCTAAAAAGTTTTGAATTTCACTTATTACTTGCTTACCATTAGCACTTTCTTTTAACTGATTGCATTCTAGTTCAAGATCAGTAATTTTAGAGTTGGACACCAGAGTCTGTCCTTTCAAAACGGCATTGACTTCTTCTAGTTGCCATAAGAGCTGAGTCCTTCTTTTGAACGTCATCTGAGTACACCTCTTTCAGTCTTTCCCAGACTTCCTTCGCTGACTTGCACTCAGACATTTTAGCCAGCACGTCATAGGTAAGTCCTCTTTTCAAGTACCACTCAGCTTTTGCATTTGCCTGAAGCCAGTCAAGGTCTTGGGGATCCAGTTCTTCCACCTTCTTTGGAACTAAGACACCATTTGCAGCCCTCTTTACTGGGACGTGAGGTCCTCTTTTCACAATCAGCCAAAGACTATAGTCTGCAGCTTGCAAGAAGATCTTCATCTGTATCTTCCAGTTCCTGTAGTAGGTTGCATTAAACACAGGGGGTTTTGACAGATCTCTTCCTCCTATCATCTCTCGAAGATCTTCTTCATCAGAACTATTTTCTGACATACCCATCAGTGCCAGAGGTGAGTCATCTGCAGAATCCTTTTCATGATCGGATTCACTGTCAGTAGGTCCCCATGTGGCATAGAATGCCTCCTTTCTCTTCCTTCTTTCTGCTCTGAAGTTTGGAGGTCGTCTTGACTTCCTTTTATCTTTATCAGCTTCCTTTGGTGTCACCTTCTCCTTTTCCTTGGATGCTTTATTTTTCATCCATTCTATTTCCCACATAGGACAATCTACTACAACATGATCCTTTTTGGAGCATTTGAAGCACCCTGAGTAGTCAGGACTGTCAACTATGTTCTTCCTGCTAGACCCCTCTTTTCGACCTCTCTTGAATCCCTTGAACCTTCCCAGATTCAGCTTCTGTCTTAAGGCACTTACCACTGCCGCTTCAACTGATTGAAGGGCGATATACTCATCAGTTTCTTCAGTCGCTTCAAGAGCAAGAGTCTTGTCCTTCTTTACAAAAGGCTTAGCCTTTGAGTCTTTCATCATCTCATGAGTCTTCAAACTTCCAACTAATTCTTCAAGTTTGTTCGATTTCAGTGGTTTAGATTCAATGATAGCAGTCATTTTGGGTTCCCATGCTTCAGGCAGCACATTCATGACTTTATCGACCATCTCTACTTCAGGCAATTCCATGTCCAGGGATCTCATTTCATTAGTGATGATCGTCAACCTTGTCATCATGTCCTGAATTGATTCTTTCTCACCCATGGTGAAAAGTTCAAATTGCCTTTTCAGCATTCTTTGCTTGGAATCCTTCACTTCAGTAGTTCCTTCATGTGCAACCTGCAGCGCATCCCATATTTCCTTAGCAGTCTTATAAGATGATACACGATTAAACTCTTCAGGGCCAAGACCACAAATGACCAGCCTTTTGGCTTTGTGATTTTTTTCAATCATCTTATAATCCGTTTCATTGAACTCTTCTTTTGGTTTAGGTTCCTGCTTAGCAGCATCTCCTTCACCTACTACTTTGGTGGGGATCAGATTTCCTTCAGAGACTATCAGCCAGAGTTGATAGTCTTCAGCACATATGTAGTTCTCCATCCTGCTCTTCCACCAAGCGTAGTATTGCCCGTTGAACTGTGGAGGTCTCTGAACTGACTGACCTTCAGTGATGGTAGGTAGTGCACTCATTTTGATCCTTCTTAAGGTGTTAACCTCTCACAAGAAGACCTGCTCTGATACCACTTGTTACACGTTATGCACCTCCTTGAGACACTAGAGGGGGGGGTTGAATAGTGTCTCCGATTTTCGTTCAAGAACTCTGTTCTTCTGGGGAAGAACCTAGTTCTCAGATTTTCTCTCCTGCTATCTGGAACACTGAACAACACAAAACATACGCACAAGAACACAAGTATTTTTACGTGGAAAAACTCCTTGCTCAAGGGAGAAACAAACCACGACCCACACTCTGGGATTTTAGCACTGAATCCACTAACACAAGAGCAATGTTTCTGATTACAAACTCTGTAACCAAGGGGCTACACTCTAGACCCTACTTACTACTCAAATATAGACTCTAGCTTCTCAGTCAATACACAACAATTCACCGAATACTTGTGCTTCTAAATAAGCTAATAGGTAAAACTATGAAATATCTAATTTAAGCCAACTTGCAAATTGACGAACCTAGACAGAAAGATCTAGTCTCGTTATTCTGCTTGCACACAAGTTGTCTTCTGCGGATCATTCACGTAGAAAGATGCTAGATCGCCTTTGTATGCTCCCGTCTCTCTATTTGTGAAAAATCCCCCTTGGTTGCTGCTGCTACTTGCATATATATGGGTCTACTTAACCCTAGTAGAGTTCTACAAGGAATCCTGTTAATTAAGGCAAGTCAGGATTTCCCCGTAACTCCTTTCCTTGTTGAAGTCCAACTCCTTTTCACACTTCACAGACACAGCCTGGATACAACTTCTTTTAGTCTGACTAGGATGTATGTTCAATCACGCGCCACTATTCCTAGTTCGGCAGGGATTTGCAACCCGTACTCTTTTCGATCACCTGTGCCCTTCATTCTAAGGACCTGGTCCTTAGTGAGAGCCTAAAAGTCCTTTTTGTTTGTCATGCTTCAAAACCAGCTCTCAATATAAAGTATCCCGAATGTCTGGCTAATGTGGTCGTCGTGCCAAAAAAAATAGCAAGTGGAGGATGTGCGTAGATTACACTGATTTGAACAAGGCTTGTCCAAAAAACTCCTACCCATTGCCACAAATAGACAGGTTAATAGACTCCACGGATGGACACAAACTATTAACCTTCTTGGACGCTTATTCAGGCTACAACCAGATCCTCACGGATCCGAAGGATGAAGAAAAAACCTCGTTCATCACTGACCGAGGTACCTTCAACTACAAAGTGATGCTCTTCGTTTTGAAAAAATGCTGGGGCGACTTACCAGAGGTTGGTGTGTCGCATGTTCAAGGAGTATATTGTAAAATCTATGGAAGTCTACATAGACGATATGCTCATCAAGTCGACTTGAATGGAGGATCATTTGAATCATCTGAGGGAAGCTTTTGCAGTTCTGAGACAATATGGCATGAAATTGAACCCTGAGAAGTGTGCCTTCGGTGTAGGGTCGGGAAAATTCTTGGGATTCATTGTCTCTGAACGAGGGATCGAAGCCAACCCAGACAATATCAAAACTATCGAGGAGATCCCCGAAGAATTGACCGGGGTGAAAGAAGTTCAGCGCTTAACTGGCTGTATCGCTGCCTTGAGCCGATTCATATCAAGGTCCTCGGAACAATGCCACAAATTCTTCTCTATCTTGAGGAAGAACAATCACTTCGAATGGAAGTCGGAGTGTAAAAAAGCGCTAAAAGATTTGAAACGTTACTTGGCTAACGCGTCGTTGCTTGCCAAGCCAAAGGATGGTGAAATATTGCTAGTTTACTTGGCTGTGTCTGAGGAGTCAATCAGCGCGGTGCTGGTTCAGGAGGAAGATGGCAAGCAACAACCCATCTACTATGTGAGCAAGACACTCCTCGACGCTGAGACCAGGTACCCACACTTACTAGAACTTGCTTTAATTATTACTGCACGGAAACTACGACCTTATTTCCAATGTCACCCAATAGCAGTAGTTTCAACCTTCCCCTTGAGAAGTATATTGCATAAACCTGAGTTATCGGGGGGTTATCAAAGTGGGCGGTAGAATTGAGCGAGTATGACATCACTTATCAACCCCAAACAGCCATCAAGTCCCAAGTCTTAGCTGATTTTAGTGTTGGGATCCTGCCCGATGCCGAAAAGGAGAACTCAATATCAAAGGGAACAGCTTCGGGGCTATGGATGCTTCATACCGATGGAGAAACTAATTCCAAGGGTTCGGGATTAGGCATAGTGTTGAAAGCACCCACCGGGGAGAAAATTAGGCATTCGGTACGGTTAAGAAAAGTGACTAACAATGAGGCCGAATACGAAGCGGCTCTAGCAGACTTGGAGTTGGCTAAAGAAATGGGGATGGAGAGAATTGAGTTGAGATGTGACTCGCAGCTGGTAGTAAATCAAGTGCTCGGTGAATACACGGCTCGAGAGCCCAGAATGCAGCTATTCTTGGACCGAGCACAGAGGGTTTTGGCCCAATTCCAAGAATGGCAAATTAAACAAGTACCTCGGGAGGAAAATACCGAAGCTAACGCCCTGGACAACTTGGGTTCGGTTGTCGATGAAGCCCACTCGGCGACTGATTCAGTGGTTCGGTTGTTATCCCCGCAGATGAGAGAAATGAAATTGCAGGTCAACTCAGTGGACCACAAATGGGATTGGCGGAGTAAGTTTATCTCTTACTTCGACTCGGGGACTGTCCTTTAAGACAAAAAGGAGGCCAAAAAGTTAAGGACTCAAGCGGCTTCATGCCATATGATCGAGGGTAATTTGTATAAGAGATTGTACTGCGGCCCGATGGCCAAATGCTTGGGTCCGGACGAGGCTAGATATGTGATGGCCGAAGTGCACGAAGGCTAGTGTGGCAATCACTCGAGAGGAAAGTCCTTGGTGCACAAATTGCTGAGAGCTGGGTACTATTGGCCCACCATCAGCGCAGATGCAAAGGCCTTCGTGCAAAAATGTGATAAGTGCCAACGCCAGGCACGAATGATCCATAAGCAGGCCGAACCTTTGTATTCAGTCGTTTTACCATGGCCGTTTATGAAGTGGGGGATGGATATTATCGGCCTTTTACCAAAGGGAAAAGGTGGTGTTCGGTTCATCCTAGTGCTAAGCGATTACTTTACAAACTGGGTGGAAGCAACGGCTCTCACCGAGGTCAAACAAAAGGATGTAATCGACTTCATTAGAAAAAATATCATCTATCGGTTCGGTGTTCCGAGAGAGATAGCTTGCGACAATGGTAAACAATTTATAGGGGCAGCCATCACTGATTTCTTCAAGCAATGGGGAATCAAGAGAATTGCTTCGACCCCCTATCATCCAAGTGCCAATGGTCAAGCTGAATGTTCAAACAGGGTAATAATTGAGAATCTCAAGAAAAGGCTCGGTGAGAAGAAAGGCCCCTGGCTCGGTGTATTATGGGCCATGCGAACGACCGAAAAGAACAGCACCGAGGAGACTCTTTTTTCACTTGCTTATGGCATGGATTCGCTTATCCCCGTGGAAATGGGTAAACCAAGTCTTCGATACACCCACACCACCGAGGATGCTAATCAGCAGACCATGCGCATAGATTTGGACTTGCTCGAGGAGAAAAGGGAATTGGCTTTGGTTCGGCTGGTTGCACAGAAAAGGCAGATCGAGGCATACCTCAATAGAAAGGCCAAACTTAGAGATTTTAAAGTTGGCGATTATGTGCTAAAGGTTGTGAACCAATCAACGAAGGAAAAAAAAGGGCGGAAAGCTCGTCTCAAATTGGGAAGGACCTTACAAAGTCAGAGCAATCGTGGGAAAAGGGTCTTATTAGATTGAAGATCTGCAAGGTGTGCCCGAACCCTTGAATTGGAACATCTCCAATTTAAAGCAGTATTACTTTTAGTCGAGGTAAAAATTCCTTAACCTTTTTAAATTTACCCACAGCCTCGAGCCGAATAACACTCCTAGGGCTTCGGTCGAAATGTACTAACTTGCTCCTTGTTTCATTTTGCTTAACCTTTTCAGGAAGCAAATAAAACGGTTTCTAGTGCTCGGATCTTCATCAAGATTCACACCCGAACACTGGGGGAGTGAGAGGCGGGTTGCAACCGAGGTCGACACGTTGAGCCTCCCAACCGAAGTCCATCTATTCGACAACCAGTGACGACACCCGAGGAATTGATTAGTACATTGTAATTGGGCCCGGTAGTGGCACGTTGTCATGTTGTTTTTTACGCCCAAGGTCCCCTTCGACTTGGCTCTATGTAAATAGCCGATTTTAGCTCGCTGATATTGTCAATAAAATGAATTTGATTCTATATCTCTTCGTTTCCACGATCTTGCACTTTGAAGTTGCACGTGAAATGCATCGGCTCGAGAACGAGACATCGTTCTAAGTTTGCATCGATTTCATTCTTTATTAAGTCTTGCAAGCAGAAGTGTTCGTCCAAAGTGTTCGGTACATGCAAAAACTAACACTTAAAATGAAAGATGCTAAGTCATTCCATTAATAAGCCCGAAGGCTGAAAGTATTTACACTAAAAGGACCCGAAGGTCCAAAATATAAGCAAAAAAAAAAAAAAAAAAGCCCGAAGGCTTACACGAAAGCAGGAAAGGAAAAACAAGAACCTAAGCCTAAGGGGCGTCACTTCCCTCCTAAGAATCCCCCTCGGCATCTTCTTCACCATCTCCATCTTCATCATCGCTTGAAGCCTCACTTGATGGAAAATCGTCGATGATAGCTTGAGCCTGGGCTACCTTCGCCTCGGCTTTGGAAATCTCCCCTTCCAAGTCAAGCTCGCCAGCGCGACACTACTTGAGCAGCTTCAACCGAGACTTGATGACAGTGCATCGTTTGTCCAACTCCGCCCTCCTGGCATTGATTCTAGCCCTGGCTTTGCGATCGACGACTTTCTCTCGAAGAGCTTGGACCTCGGCCTCGCGAGCTGGAAATGTGGAGTTCTCACCCTCCAACCTCTGAAAATGGAGCACATGATTCTTCAGCTGCTCCCGGTGCTATCGGCCATTTCAACAAACTCGCCCTTCGCTTGAGTTAGCTCGGTGTTAAGTTTGGCAACCTCAGCCTCTAACCTCGAGAGCTCCATCTGGAAGTCATCACCGAGGGCTTTAATCTTCGCCTCGGCAGCCGTTTCAGCTTCATGCAAATCAAACTGGGACTTGGACAATTTAGCTTTCAACTCAGCTATTTTCACCTAGAGGCTATCCTTGTGCCTGTCCAAAGCACGAGCCACATGCTGCACCTCCTCGGCCCTCGTGGTTTCGAGCTCAATAGCTCTGACCGATAGAACAAAGCCCTGGGGAAATGTCATTCGAGGATCAGTATGAATAAATATCCCAAAGAGGAACAGAAATCAAAGAGAACAAACTTACTCTGAGTGCATTAGCGGCGAGGGTGCTGACCAGCTGAGCTGGAGGAAGTAGCTGCACAACTTTGTCTTCCTCTGGACCGAGCAGGGGCATGAGGCTTAATATGTCCCTTTGAGTACTCGACAGCAAATTTGAAGAAGTCAGCACCTCAAGCTTTCGAACAGACCCAACCGAGGATGAAATCCTCGCAGGCTCAGATTGCGCCCGAACCACGCCAACATCAGCCCCACTCTCGGTTGCAGCAGATCCAGCCTCTCCAACTTTGGCCTTTCCTCTGGCTCGGGCAACCGCTGCCTCGATTTCCAGCTCCTGATCTTCGAGGTCCACCACCTCGACCTCCCTTCGAGCTACTAAATCCGCGGCAACAACGTCATCGGGCTCATCAATCAGCCCCGGGCGCGATTCCGCCACCACCTCGGTCCTTGGGGAAACATCCACCTCGATGCGAGGAGTTACAGAATAAGAGGGTTTCTTGGAAACCGCCCTCTTTCTCCACACCTACGAAGGGCAACATAAAATGATTTTAGGTAAGACGGCGGAGGAAAATAAAAACCAGCGAGGCAATCGAAGATGACGTTTACCATTTGAGGATCCCTGGCCCGAGGATCCCTTCGGAGTCTTTGAAGGTTTGAAGCCTTCAACTCTTTCAAGTGGCCTGCCAGGCCCACCACCGAAGCCAGCGCATCATCTGACTCGGTATCCCCATCATCCTTCTTTTTTCCTTTGCCTTTCTTCTTCTTATCCTTCTTCGTATTGATGGCACGATTGGGGAAACCTAACACCGAGTGCAAAACGGTCAGTAACCGAAACAAAAAATTCCAAAACAACACAACAAGCAAAACACCACAGAAAACCTACCATGCCTCTTGCACTGCTAACCAAAATCAGCAGCCATCTTCATCCACGTTTGAATTGGGCGCTTACGAGCCCCAATCACAGCCCTCACCCACTCTGTCAGCCCGTGGGGAGGAACGATGGTGACCTTGTTGGCTGAAAAACAAAACGAAGTGGGGTTAGCGAACATGAGCTATCACCGAGGAAGAAGTAAAGATCACAGGGGCACTTACGTGTGTTGTTCCAATCCTCTGGGAAGTTGGGTCCGGCGGATAAAACACTGGTCTCCAAAAGGATATAGCAATTACTCCAGTCTCGATGTCCATGGTCTTCACTCTTGTGGAGGAGCGCATGCTTACCTTGGTTGTTTAAGGCCACAACCCCGGCCTTGTGAAAATAAGGATAGTAGAGAGAAAGAAGATACTGCAAAGGGAAATCTACCGCGGCTTCAGTGCTCAACCAATCTATGCACTGAACGACCCTCCAAACTGTGGTGGCCAGCTGAGCCAAGCACAAATTGTAAGCTCGGCAGAAATCGTCGATAACTCTATGTACCGGTAGGGAGAAACTGAGGGTGAAGGGATAGGTATAAGCAAAAGAGAGCCCTTCCACATGCTGGCAAACTCTGCTCGTCGGGTCGGGGATAACTAATTTTACCTCGGGCCCAAACCTACAATCCAGCCGAACCCGCTCAATATGGGCTTGCGTTATACGAGTTGGCGTCGTGTTCACCGGTTGTTCCTATTCTTTTCCTCTTGATCGGAAAAATTGCACTTGCAGCTTGAGGTCTTTGCTGTTGTCGATGTGAGAGGGGATGATTTGATGAGGCTCGAGCTATTGCTCGAGGGGAATCACAGGGCCCGAGGATCCCACCTCGGAAGTATTTCCACCTTCGCCCTCGTCCACGGCGTCGTTGCCCTCGGCATAGTCGCCCCTATAGGTGACATCATCGGCGCCAGCCGCCCCCATGACGTCATCACCCACGGCGTCATCCTCCATCTCTAGGCTGACGTCTTCGCTTACCGCAGCGATGTCACGCCTAGCTCTTTCTTTACGCCGCTTAGGGCCGCTAACGCTAGACGTTACCTGTCCACCAACTTCCATCGCGACTGGCTGAGTCGCTGGCACAGTGGCGACGGCTTCGCCACTAGCTACAACGGCGGAGTATTGTGCGACCTTTGCTCTTTCGCCTGAATCACTAGAGTCCTGCCTAGAATGTGTCGTAGACCTGATTATGGAAGTAAATTTTGAGATTCTCAACAAAATGGGATTGATTAGAGAGGACAGTGGAAGTTCTTGCTTCTTTTAATCACTGTTGCTTGCTGAAAGTTGAAAGTGACAAGAATGGCTTGGCGATGAGGTATTTATAGGCGTAGGGGAAGCAAGTGGAAGAGAGTCATCATTGTAATGTTGGGGGAAAACAAAAAAAACGGCGTGGCCGTTTGGTCAACCAACGGACGGGTGACACGTGTCAAGGAATAGCAATCTGAAAAGATGCGAACCGTTCACAAAATTTGAAACGCTTGGATAAGATCAAGCCACGTCACCTTCCCGCGGAATCTCATTCCACCCCTCGGTAACTTCAGTAATTGACCGAGGAGTAGGGGACTATCTGTATTGGGTAAAAATCAGCTCACGATGAATCGACTCGGGGACATCGATCGATAGCAACCAAGCACGTGATAGTGAGCTGGGAACCGAAGCAAACGAGCGAGATGCCGAAGTCAGGTACCAAGATCGTCACCGAAGGCGAGCCGAAAGGTGAGCTTCGGTGGCATTCACCTCGGTCGAGTAGCAAGGCCTTATCACCGAGGTCATATACATGAACCTCGGTGAGACGTCTCGAGCAAAGCGGCTTTGCAGTCCACTACTCTGCCCACTAATCTCACCCATAAGTGCTCCAAACGTGGGTTTTAGCCATGGACAAATGGTGGAGAACGTGGGTGAAGCTTCTGTAGCCTGTAAATAGTATTTCAATTTATATTGTACGCATTCAGAAATACATACAGAAACTCTGGCAAAATTTTGTACTCGCAATCATATATTGAAATTCTGTTAATTTTACGCATTTACGATTATTTTTGGTATTTTATCGACTTTGATACGAAGTTTTGCTTGTATTCAAACCCAAATTCGATTTGTGATCCTAAACCGATTTACGCCGATACAGATAGTAAGTTTAGTATAATAACCATTTTTATCCACCGAGTTAACACAATGATAGTAAGCTAGTAGCAAATATCTTTAATTAGTTGTTCCAAGTATGTCAATGAAAAGTTGGAAGGTATTCATTATAACCAGGCAAATCAGACCCCTAAAACTTTCAGACTAACCAATTCCTTCCCCTAGTTTAATTAGGACTAAAGATCGTCTTATCCGTTGAATGAGCCCATTTTAGAACCTGTTCTGCAAATTCTGACTTCTAGTTTGCTAATGATATTGGAACCTATCGCCTATTTGTACGTCATCTTTCCCTGCAGGCTAATCATTTAAACTTGATTACTGGTTTCTGCAGGGTTCATATATCTCACTTGCTCAGCTAATCGAGCAGGTTACTGACACTTCTCAGAAATTTGTAATGACTATTCGTGAGGATGCAACAGCTGATCTGGTTTCGAGTTCTCTGTTCTACATTTCTAACGGAACCAGCGATGTTATTCATTACTATCTCTGCAATGCATCTGATGCTCAATCAGTTTACCTACCATGGAGTTTCAACCAGCTTTTGTCACAGACAACGAGACAGAGGATTAAGGTGACTCATCTATATGCAATTGTCTTATGTAAACGTACAATTCCATTATATTTAATTCCTCGACATAATAGTTTGTTCCTGGGATCCATTGGATGTCTTGATGTAGTGGAAATGGAATAATCATGTAATAACAGTTCTCAACTTGCCTTGTGTGCACTGCTTCACTTATCATGTATGAGATATTATCGTAGTTCTTTAGATGACTTGCTATATCATATTGTGAAGGTTGCACTTACCTAAATTGCTCGATATTTTCTCTAATGTTAACTATAAACATCAACTCTACTATAGGTTCTAGTGTTAATCATGTATAATTGGTCTGCTTTGATGGAATAGCTCTGTGCATGCTCTGTCTACTTGAAACCTATTAAACCAGTTAGCTTTTTATGTTTTGTCTCCACGCTTATCCTACTCCTTATTTAAACTTATCTGATCATGTTTATTGGTTACACATAACTTGAATATTGCTAATAGAGAAGTTAAAATGGTTGTGATGGGGCTGGCTCCAATTGGTTGCACTTCCATTTACCTATGGCTGTACCTTACCGTGGATGGGCACTGTGTGGAGACCATAAATAATTCTGAAATACTGGAGTTGAACTTTGTTCTGAGATATATGGTTGTAGAAGTTAATGAGGAGCTTCTGGATGCAACTGTCATACCTTATGATGTACTTGAAGGTCCAATGAAGATCATACAGAATTATGACTGTTATGGTGAGCGATTCGTATGATGTTATTCATATATATGACACATTACAGTGAGGTCAATCTAACCTTTTAATCATTTTTAAGATCCAATGTGACAGAAAAGGCTTGCTTCGGGGTAGACAAATACAAAGGCTGGCTTATGTGGACAAATGGATTCATTGCTGGTCCGTCCTCCTACAGGTCACTCGTCCAGTCACTATGTGCTACCACTCACTTCTTTGGACCTAGTATGTCCATCTTCAGTTCATAAAACATTTAGATATAAAATTCTTCGTAGAAACAAGGTGTACTTGATAGTGCAGTTGATGCTATAAATCACAGGTAATAGGAGTAAGTAAATCTTCAGCCAACTTGTACACACTCTTATATCCCACTACTATAATGGGCAAATTTATGGCGTCACTTATATAGTGGGGAAGTTTATGTTTTGACGTTTTATCCATTAAACCAATTGTAGAACACTGCTTGTTTGTTTAGGCAGATTAGAGTTGGCAAATATTAAGTTTGGGAGATCTATAAGCTACCCCAAGGAATTGAAAGAAACATTCTTTGAGTTCACCATGGGTAATTTTTGTCATTTTTTTTTTTTTTGTTAAAATTAAGAAGTCCTATTTCTGCAAATTTATCAAAAGTGAATTAAACAGTAAACATCAGCCCAAAACTGTCACCCCGAACTAGTTACAAGATACATAGTCCCAATAGAACTAGAACTAGATTACTAATCCTTGTTGACTATGGAATCTATACTATATATACTTCGTTAAATATATGTCCTTCCAAGTAAAAAAATTTAAATAAGGAAGATTGCTTTTTTCCTTGCCTTAAGAAGCCTTACGCCTGACATCCTTTGTCTCTCTCTCTTCATTCTAATTCATGGCGGCGAACTGGGTAGAGTTGCCAACCGATCTCCTTACTCTGATTGTAAAGCGTGTTAAAGTGATTGAAGATTACATTGCTTTTGGTGTTGTTTGTACCTCTTGGCGAACTGCTGCCTCCAGGCATAATTTTGATGTGCTTTCGCCCCAAGTTTCTTTGCTTATGCTGGCGGATAAAAAGGATGATGATTATCGAGAATTTTACTCTCTTTCCACGAAGAAGGTTTCACCCATATATCTCCCGGAAGCTAGAGGTCGGGAGTGTTATCCATCAGAAGGTTGGATCTGCACAGTGTCATATGATGGAGAGATGAACTTGTTGCATCCGTTCTCCCGTACCCAAATTCAACTTCCTTCGGAAAAAGGCTTATGGGCTTTACATGGTTATGAAGAACAACCTAAAGGAGAGAGCTGGCACTTCATGGACAAAGCTGTCTTATCTGCTTGTCCTTCTCTTACATCAGATTATGTACTGGTGATTTCCTATTATGCCAATAACAATCTTCTGGCTTTTTGGCGACCTGGAGACCTCAACTGGACCAAAATTCACATTGAAAGATGTCATGCAGTTGCTATTACGAGTAACTACAAGGGAAAATTTTATTCCGTGACTTACTCAGGTCAAGTCTGGGTTTTTGACATTCCAGGGTCTACCATCGCTCAACCAGTTGTACAACCACGCAAGCTTGTTGTGCTGAAGGATGATATTTTTCGTACACCATCAGTTAATTCCTACCTAGTCAAGGTATCCGGTGCACTACTATTTGTTGCCCGAGTTTCCCATGGAAACGGGGATCACACCTTTAAATTTAAAGTGTACGAATTAGATGTAATCAAAGGAGAATTGAAGGAGATTAACACCTTGGGAGATACCGCAATTTTTTTGGGCGATGGAGCAATTTCCATTCAGTCATCTAAGTTTAAAGGAGTCAAACCTAATTACATATATTTTTGTGATGATTGGTCTGAGATTAAGCAAGACGAAGATGATGGCGGAAGAGACATGGGAGGCTACAATCTTGAAGATGGAAAATTTGAATCTTTTTATCCTGGATTGTCACTAAGTACTCTTTCCCCGCCAACCTGGGTCACACCATCATTACAATAATGTGATTGGTCTCCGGATCATAAGGAGTTATTGCCTCATTCTAACAATGTGATCGCAAGGATTTATAGCCTCATTCTAATAAGGTGATCGTAAAGAGTTATAGATCATAAGGTGATCATGAGGCCTCTATGAGAAGGGAAAAATCTTTGAGGGAACCATTGAGCGGAATAGAGAACTTGACAGGGGAGATACAAAAGTAAATCCATTTTATCCAATTTTTACCGAAGCTCATATGCTTCAAATTCAATTAAGGGAGCAAGATGTTCCAAAATGAACATGTTCAGAGGCCTTTTCTATGTCAATTTATGAATATATGACTACTGAATTATTTGTATATGAACTATTTTGGCATCTTTAAATGTAGAAAGTAATGTATTGGTAGAAACAAGAGAATTACGAAAGAGTCGAGTAAAATCATAACGTTAAAATTGGGGCGAAATATTTTCTAAAAAGCAAACTTGTGACATTTAAATGGAACATGTGCTGAAAAATTCTGGAACACTCTCTGCCCTTGGAAACAGTATTAAACATAAACGTCAAATCAGAATAAGTATATTGCCAGGACAGGAAATCTTTTTGAGTTTATAACCAAAATCATTCCTAATGTTTCACCCTAACTTTCACTACATTTAAATCTTAACTGGTTTGTGATCAAACTTCACATTCTCGGTAAGAGGTTGAACCCAAAAGTACGAAGTTCAACTTCAGGCCTTCAAGTTTGAAGTTAAACTTAAACTTAGCTAGCTTCCAAGTTCAGATATTTTGGCTGAAGGTGCTGGATTGCATGGGTGTGTTCATAACACGCAGCGGAAGACAAAAGCAATCCTAGGTAGATCTATTTGCGTTTAAAATTTATTCTCAATGTCTAAAGATCGGATCTTAGACATGCCTGGTAGCGGGAGAGTTGTTGTTAAGCTCCGATAATGCGAAACCTCTATGCGTATCCACACCGAGACCGATCCTTGCTATCAACTCTTTGATCAATGGATCCGTGAACAAATTGGATAAAAAATATTGCACTTAAGTTTTCTTAAAATTTTTGCACAAACTAAAAGAACAAGAAACTAATTTTTTTGTCACAATTAATTTTCTCTTGGTTGTTTTCACTTATCAAGCGACTATCACAATAGTGGCTATATGTAAAAACAGTGCCTGTTTATGAATAAAGGTTAAGGAAGAAGGAAAGACTTCATTGGTGTGATCTCTTGGGCTGATTTTAGCCCTATTTATAGTGGTGTTTGCATGTTTGCACCCATTTGCATGCTAGCCAAGTGTCTAGCCTTATTTGCCACTTGTTTTGGTCATTTCATGCAAGAAGTCACTTGTTATTCTTCTCTTTAAGACATAGCCAAGTGTTCTTCCTTTCACATGCTTGGTGACAAGTGTTCTTTCTTCTACATGCATGGTGACAAGTATTTTTCCCTCTTCATGCATGATGACAAATGTGCAAAATATTTTCTTTATTATTATTATAATACATCTCTATGTATAATAATTATTAATTGCAAACTAAATATATATCACATATATATTAATATTATTTTAACCAAGAAATAACCAAGAGAAATAACTCAATTTTACTATTCGAAATAGTAAAACTCAATTTGTTCGCATATTAATTATATTCTATGTGCTAGCAAAGAATATAATAATATTCCATTTGGATTAAATATTATTTAATCCTTACCAAAGATCAGAACACTCGTTAGTGTGCGACCCCATAGGTTCAATACTAAGCCGGTAGTAAATTGATCATATCAATATACTAATCAAGGGTGGCGTCTAGCAACACTCCTTAACGACCGGATTAGATTGAAGTACAATTTTACTCTCAAGAACATGTAGAAGAATAATGTAGTATTTCCTTCTGTCATTTTAGCTCCGAGTCACCCTAGGATATGGTTCAACGGTCAAATCCCAATAGGTGACCAACTATGTTTACATGTCGAATATAACAACCCGGTGAATGATCTAAGAAACGCTTTTCTCTTATCATTCAATTGCCCTGGCCAAGGTCTTAAAGTAGTCGTTTATAATTCATGACAACATAGAGCTTAAACTCATTACCAAGAGTCGACAGATTCCATCTTGATCGTTCATTAATTCTACAAGTATTTAATCATACTCAGTATCCTTTCAACTATCATCGAAGGACAATAGGGGTCTAGTATCAAAGTACAATAAATAACTTGTCAATTACTATGATGATTCTCAGGTCAAAGGAAACTCGTGCATTACATTCTTCAAGATAATATCCTATTGACAGATTATGTTAATTCTAACCATTAGGAATTATCCAATGAGTCGATTCAGTGATCATATCTCCATATGCATCACCTATTTATGTAATTTAGTTAATGAGATCAACTAATCTTTATCCAATAAAGACTATCACATAAATATTGATCTAGCCGGATCACTAATGTCTCCTAATTAATAATTCAATGATCCTATAATCAAGAACAATTTTAGATTAAGTTATATAAGACTTGACTCTCATTATCACGATCTCCATCATGATGAAAAATCTCAAATCTTAATCAAGGACTTTATCATATCAATTAATAATAACTATGATAAATGAATATCAAATGCCATATATTAATATCAAAATATGTTCAAACAAATAAATACGAGATTGAGTCAAGGGCATATCAACTATATTCCTAACAATCTCCCACTTGTACTAGAGCCAATCGCTCTTGTACTTCATTCCTATTTTCCACTTGTGCTTGTCGAAATCCGCTATTCCGAGCTTTTAGTGAATGGGTCTGCTGCATTTTCTTTTCCATCAACCTTTAGAATCTCAACGTCCCCATGTTCAATAAATTCTTTTACCAGACGATATTTTTGCAAAATATGTCTGTTCTTATGATGTATTTTTGGGTCTTTTACTTGAGTAATGGCTGCAGTGTTGTCACAAAATAACGGAACTGCACCTTCAGCGGAAGGAACCACACCAAGTTCAGTTAAGAACTTTTTCATCCATACAGCTTCTTTACCAGCTACTGAATCAGCTATTGTATCTTGTTTGGAACTTTTCGAACTTACTGCGCCACCATTTAAAGTGAATACATAACCAGTAACAGATTTGCTATCAGCTTGGCCTGAAGCGAAACTTGCATCAGCACAACCTTCAATTTTCAATTCAGAGTCTCTATATATGAGGAATTGGTCTTTAGTCCTTCTTAAGTACTTAAGAATGGTCTTCACCACTTTCCAATGTTCCTCGCCAGGATTCGCCTGATATCGGCTACACACGCTTAGTGCATAAGCCACGTCAGGACGTGTACATGTCATGGTATGCATGATAGCTCCCACTGCACTAGCGTACGGGATCCTACTCATGCGTTCTCTCTCTTCAGGTGTGTTAGGACAATCCTCCCTGCTGAGAGTAATTCCAGTGCTTATCGGTAGATAGCCTCTTTTGGAATTATCCACGTGATACCTTTTTAGTATGGTATCTATGTACATAGACTGAGAAAGTCCAAGCAACTTCTTAGATCTATCTCTATAAATCTTTATTCCCAATATATAAGATGCTTCTCCCAAGTCTTTCATGGAGAACTGTTCAAATAGCCAAATCTTTGTACTTTGTAATGATGGTATGTCATTCCCAATGAGCAATATATCATCAACGTAGAATACTAAGAAAATAATTGCGCTCCCACTAACCTTTTTGTACACACAAGGATCTTCTTCGCATCTAACAAAATTGAACTTTTCAATTGTCTTGTTAAAGCATTTATTCCAACTTCGAGAAGCTTGCTTTAGTCCATAAATGGACTTTTGCAGTTTACATATTTTATTATGATCAGATGAAGATGTGAAACTTTCAGGTTGTGTCAGGTACACATCCTCTTCTAGCTCACCATTAAGGAAAGCAGTTTTCACATCCATCTGCCATATTTCATAATCATAGTATGTTGTTATAGCAAACAAAATCAGAATTGATTTGAGCATTGCCACGGGAGAGAAAGTCTCGTCATAATCTATTCCTTCTTTTTGACGATATCCCTTGGCAACAAGACGGGCTTTATAGGTCTCCACATTTCCGTCTGCTCCAATATTCTTCTTAAAAACACATTTACAGCCAATAGGTTTTATATCCTCTGAAGACTCAACTAAAGTCCATACTTTATTGACCTTCATGGACTCTATTTCGGATTCCATGGCCTTTTGCTATTTCTCAAATTCAGAACTTTGAATTGCCTCTTGATAAGTCCTAGGGTCATCATCGTTATGATCAACCTCATCAGAAAATTCATCTTCCACCATTAAATTTAATCTATTTGGAGCACGATGTTCTCGTGTGGACCTTCTAAGAGGTTCTTGTGCAACTTGTTCACCTTGTACTGGATTTGGTTGTTGTTCAACTTGGGTAATATCAATTTGTTCTCGAACTTCAACCGTTGAAGATGGCAACACATTTGTCAACTTCAAGACATCCAATAAAGGTTCCTCAACTTGTGTCTAATGATCTTGTTCCAGTGTCCATTCATTCATTTCTTGAACTTCATCAAGTTCTATTTCTTCACCATGATTTCCTTCTAAAAGAAATTATCTTTCTAAAAATGTAGCTCCTCTAGCCACAAACACTTTATGGTCGGAGGGGTGATAGAAATAATATCCCATTGTTTCTTTGGGATACCCAATGAATCTACATTTATCAGATCTTGAGTCAAGTTTATCAGGCTGCAATCTCTTAACATAAGCTGGGAAACCCCAAACTTTAATGTGTTTGAGGTTAGGCTTACGTCCCTTCGATATCTCATATGGTGTTGTAGAGACTGACTTAGTGGTAACTTTATTTAGTAACTACGCTGCTGCTTCTAGAGCATAACCCAATAAGTTTGTTGGAAGATCAGTGAATCCCATCATGGATCTCACCATATCTAATAAGGTTCGATTTCTCCTTTCGGACACACCATTGTGTTGTGGTGTTCCTCGAGGTGTCCACTGTGAGAGGATTCCATTCTCTTTGAGATATCCAGTAAAATCATCACTAAGATATTCACCACCTCTACCAGACCTTAGTATTTTAATATTTTTACCAGTCTGTTTCTCAACTTCACTATGGAATCTCTTGAACATTTCAAAAGATTCAGATTTGTGTTACATCAGATATACAAAACCATATCTTGACAAATCATCAGTGAAGGTGATGAAGTAAGAAAATCCACCTCTAGCTTGAACTTTCATGGGCCCACAAACATCAGTATGTATTAGCCCCAATAATACAGAAGCTCTTTCTCCATTTCCAGTAAATGGAGATTTGGTCATCTTTCCTTTGAGACAAGATTCACAAGTTGGATATGATTCATTATCATATTGGTCGAGGTAGCCTTCCTTGTACAACTTGTTAATTCTTTTCTCTCCAATATGACCAAGCCTACAGTGCCAAAGGTATGTATGATTCACTTGATCATTTCTTTTTCTCTTAAGACTAGAAACATGTATAATCGAATTAGCATACATATTAGGTAAGACATAAATACCATGTTGGAGATAACCATTTGCATATAAAATATTGTCATGAAAAATAGAGCAAATGTCATTATCTAGAACAACGTGAAAACCACACTTGTTCAACATAGAAACTGAAATTATGTTCAAAACAAACTTAGGAACGTAATAACTGTCTTCCAACATAAGCACTTTGCCCGTAGGCATTTTTAAAGAAATTGATCCTACAACTAAGGCAGCAACTTTTGCACCATTTCCAACTTGTAGGTTAACTTCTCCTTTCTTCAACCTTCTACTTATCTGGAGCCCCTGCAACACATTGCAGATGTTATAGCTACTGCCAGTATCTAATACCTACAGTGAAGAATCAGTAGTAGTTAAAGAAACCATGAAAATATTTTTATTAAGGTCTCACCTTGTTTCTGGTCCTTTAGAGTTGCAAGATACTCCTTGCAATTTCTCTTCCAATGTCCTTTCTTCTTACAATGGAAACATTCAGAATCGGATTGGTCAGCTCTGCGCTCTTTACCTTTGGGTTTGGTCACACCTCCCTTAGGCGCAATAGCCCTTTTCTTGGGCTTATTTTTACCCTTACCCTTCTTTCTAGAAGAGTTGCCAACCAACATGATTGTTCCTTTCTTCTTCTCAGATGATTGATTCTCATAATCAATTAGCATATTAAGCATTACATGGAGATCATAATCCATTTTATGCATATTAAAATTAATAACAAATTGTGAGAAGGATTCAGATAGTGACTGCAAGATCAAATCTTGAGAAAGTTCTTTACCGAGTTTGCACCCCAATTTATCAAGTTCTTCAATAAGATCAATCATATGACTTACATGAGGGCCAACAAGAGAGTTTGCAGTCAACTTGGATCTAAATAAAGCCTTAGATAGCTGGTATCTAGCTGTTCTGCTCTGAGTACCAAATATTTTCTTAAGATGTTCAATAATAGCAGATGGATCCATATCTTGATGTTTCCTTTGGAGTTCAGAACTCATAGAAGCGAGCATGATGCACTTGATAGAAAGACAGTCTTCCAAGTATTTCTGATAAATCTTGGTAGCCTCAACATCGCTCACATCTGGAGCTTCTTCAGTAGGCTTATCGATCACATCAATAAGTTTTTCATGCATGAGAACAATTCTCAAATTTCTATACCAATCATCAAAGTTTGGTCCAACCAACTTATTGGCATCAAGTATTCCACGCAGTGATATAGCAGACATATTGAAAAATCTAAAATAGAAAAGAAAATGCAACAATATGAGAACATATATAATCATATCATAAAGACATGGACTTTTGTCTAAATAATATTTCCACTAAATATTTCAAACTATGTACTCTCAATATAGTTTAACAAATCTTTATTTCTTTTAGTGAAACAAAAGAATCCTTTAACAATATGTATGAGCCCTTTAGAAGTCAAGTCGTTCTCTCACATATTTTAAAGGTAGGTACTCTTACCAATTACATCCCCATCTAACTTCCTTAATAGCTCTATGTCAAATAGTCCTCTGGTAGTCAGGTCGATCCTATTGGCACAGTTGAGTTCAACCATCATGATCAACCATCATGATAGCTAAGAATTTATTAAATTTCACACTCCTCGGGTAGTCCAAGAGCTTAGTGTAAAATTAAAAAATTCTTCCTATCCGCGCATCTAATGCAATAAATAATTTTATTTTATTCTCGAACTATAAGGCTCCTGGTTGTCAGGTCGCTACTTATAAACAAAAAATTTATTAAACTATTTATTTTGATGGATAGCTAGATAATAAAATATCTTATATTTTATTATTTAAGAACTCAAATTTTAGTGAGAGGAGATTGTTATTAAAACAACTTTTAATAATATAGATCAAATCTTTCATTTATGTGAATTTTGTTTAAAATGTCTACAAGTTCATTCCTTAATTAATTTACATCACATGTAACAAATAATTTAAAATTACATAAAGAACAAGCGTGTGACATTAACAAAATTCTACATCAAATTTATATCACATATAAATAGTACTTTATACAATTATAATATTATTAATTAGCGCATGCGAATCATATTCAGCTAAAGGAAAAAAATGAGGTTAGTAATGAAACGTGTATTTACTAACTTCTAAAGTTAGGGATTTCCACAATTGTTGTTATTACAAAACCAGTAATCTCATTCCCAATGAGAACTACACAATTGATACAACAACAAACATGTCCTTTTGTTTCTTTAGTAATGGATAAATAAATATGTAATATTTTTATTCATAATAAAAATAATATATATATATATATATATATATATATATATATATATATATATATATATATATATATATATATATATATATATATATATATATATATATATGTGTGTGTGTGTGTGTGTGTGTGTGTGTGTGTGTGTGTGTGTGTGTGTGTAAGAATTCAAACTATTTGACTAATCCATAATTATAATTGAACTCTTCAAGTATAATTTAAAAAAAAAAAAAATTAAAAAAAAAATTTTAAATCACAAAATAATAATTGGCTCTGATATCACTGTTGGATTGCATTGGTGTGTTCATAACACGCAGCTGAAGACAAAAGCAATCCTAGGTAGATCTATTTACGTTTAAAATGTATTCTCTACGTCTAAAGATCGGATCTTAGACATACCTAGTAGTGCGAGAGTTATTGTTAAGCTCCGATAATGCGAAGCCTCTATGCGTATCCACACCGCGACCGATCCTTGCTATCAACTCTTTGATCAATGAATCCGTGAACAAATTGGATAAAAAATATTGCACTTAAGTTTTCTTAAAACTTTTGCACAAACTACAAGAACAAGAAACTAATTTTCTTGTCACAATTAATTTTCTCTTGGTTGTTTTTACTTATCAAGCGACTATCACAATAGTGGCTATATGTAAAAACAGTGGCTGTTTATGAATAAAGGTTAAGGAAGAAGGAAAGACTTCATTGGTGTGATCTCTTGGGCTGATTTTAGCCCTATATATAGTGGTGTTTGCATGTTTGCACCCCTTTCCATGCTAGCCAAGTATCTAGCCTTATTTGCCACTTGTTTTGGTCATTTCATGCAAGAAGCCACTTGTTATTCTTCTCTTTAAGACATAGCCAAGTGTTTTTCCTTTCACATGCATGGTGACAAGTGTTCTTTCTTCTACATGCATGGTGACAAGTATTTTTCCCTCTTCATGCATGATGACAAGTGATGCAAAATATTTTTTTATTAATATTATAATACATCTCTATGTATAATAATTATTAATTGCAAACTAAATATATATCACATATATATTAATAATTATTTTAACCAAGAAATAACTCAATTTTACTATTCTAAATAGTAAAACTCAATTTGTTCACATATTAATTATATTCTATGTGCTAGCAAAGAATATTCCAACACTCGTTAGTGTGCGACCCCACAGGTTCAATACTAAGTCGGTAGTAAATTGATCATATCAATATACTAATCAAGCGTGGCGTCTAGCAACACTCCTTAACGACCGGATTAGATTGAAGTACAATTTTACTCTCAAGAACCTGTAGAAGAATAGTGTAGTATTTCCTTCTGTCATTTTAGCTCCGAGTCACCCTAGGATATGGTTCAACTGTCAAATCCCAATAGGTGACCAACTATGTTTACATGTCGAATATAACCGACTGGTGAATGATATAAGAAACTCTTTTCTCTTCTCATTCAATTGCCCTGGCCAAGGTCTTAAAGTAGTCGTTTATAATTCATGACAACATAGAGCTTAAACTCATTACCAAGAGTCGACAGATTCCATCTTGATCGTTCATTAATTCTACAAGTATTTAATCATACTCAGTATCCTTTCAACTATCGTCGAAGGACAATAGGGGTCTAGTATCAAAGTACAATAAATAACTTGTCAATTACTATGACGATCTCAGGTCAAAGGAAACTCGTGCATTACATTCTTTAAGATAATATCCTATTGACAGATTATGGTAATTCTAACCATTAGGAATTATCCAATGAGTCGGTTCAGTGATCATATCTCAATATGCATCACCTATTTATGTAATTTAGTTAATGAGATCAACTAATCTTTAACCAATAAAGACTATCACATAAATATTGATCTAGCCGGATCACTAATGTCCTAATTAATAATTTAATGATCATATGATCAAGAACAATTTTAGATTAAGTTATATAAGATTTGACTCTCATTATCACGATCTCCATCATGATGAAAAATCTCAAACCTTAATCAAAGACTTTATCATATCAACTAGTAATAACTATGATAAATGAATATTAAATGCCATATATTAATATCAAAATATGTTCAAATAAATAAATACGAGATTGAGTTTAGGGCATATCAACTATATCCCTAATAGAAGGTTGAAACTTCAGCCAGAGGTTTGAAGTTGGGAACTCATCGGCCTAACTTTTAACCTAAAAGGTAAAGCTTAACCCACTGTATATTATAATTAGGTGACCAGATTAGTGTGTTGGTTTTGTCAACACTTGAGGATATGTCAAAAATCTGAGGTGTTATAGAAATAAAGCATATGAACTGCTCCAAAATTTCTCAAATTATGTGAAAAATCTGTCAGAAACAGTTTTATATGCAACAAGATGAAAGGGGCACTAGAACACAAATAAGCGCGGGGTTTGAACTTTGCCCTATTAGCTAAACTTTAACGGAAAAGGGTCAAAAATACTCATCTACTGTCAGAAATAAGTTAAAACTACCCTCCATTTGAGTTTTCGGTCAGCCATTTGTAGATGGTTATTCAAGACAATTCTTTTATAATAACTGGGAGCACTATTTGATGATGTTATTGCTTGTTTCAGTCAAGTCAGGTGATGCTAGAAAAAGCTGCACTCAGATCTTCAGAGTCTCAATGCACAAGGATTAGTGACATTCTATAACAAATTGCGTTTTATTCTGCAATTATTTATGGTTTGTCCATCTTCTACCTGCTAAAACTATTTCCCATCTCTTTCTCTGAGTTTCCTTTACAACAGGGATGCAATTAAACTGCTTACATGCTAACTGATACTGATGAGTACCTTCTTGTGTGAATAGTTCTTATATAGTAAGCCAAATAGCGTATCATATGAATAATGTTGAGTCGATTTTTCAGAATGTTACAAACTAATAATCCTCTCAGTTTAGAAAAAAAGATTTCTGCAGTCCACCAACTTAAATCTTATGTCCACTACTCTCCAAGTCTACAATCACGTCCATGGCAAACCATTTCAAATCAAGAAAGTAAGATACACCCGAGTTTGAACGGGGTTTCCCCCTATTTTTGTATCATAGAAATGTCCCACCTACAAAATGTGTGTTAGTACCAAGAAGAAGTTAAACAGATTATGGAGTGACTCCTTTGGGAAGCAACTGGGACAAGAAAACGATGCACCTATGCGATGATAAAACCAATGAAGAGAAAAAGAGAAAGACACTTGAACAAGTAAAAATAAGCAAGGAAAAGGAGCAAAAAGTTGTACTATAGTTGAACAAATAAAATTGTACGTACTTATCGTCATAATACACGTTGCTAGGATACGAAATACCCATAAAGTCTTTTATAAAAAAGAAATACCTAAGTAGGTAGAGATGAGTAACATTGTAAAGGACTCAGCATTCTTTGCGACCAACATTGTGAAGGATCCTTTAGATGTTTTGATGCGTTTGTAGTCTTTTATGCATCACCAACCACATAAAGGACTTTATTAGAATATTATCTTTTCACGAACATATTTTCTAGTTGCAAATTGAATATCACTTGAAAAATTTATTTACTAAAAATTAGAGATTTCGGTCATAGCCCATTAGGGACCAGCGACGCCTGGTCCTTGAAGGTATTTAAGGGTCAAACTTAGTTATTTTGAATCTCCAAATAAGGACCAGATATTCGGTAAATAAAAGAAATTTAGGGACAGATCAAAGTAAATCCGTTTTCCATGTGTGAGGGATTGCTGTCAAGATCCCGGTTTGAATCTCCTCTTATAAAGGAATATATTTTCCTTCTTGAAAAACTTAAATGGCACTATCGTCACTGGAAAGATTCGCATCGGCAATTTCTACTAACACAATTTGGATGAAACTTCTTGCGAGCAAATTTATGCAGACTCAAAAGCAATATACACATTGAAGCTCGAGTGTTGAACTCAAACAATGTGATCTTGAGTTCTATGAATATGATACATGAAATATTTAAAATGTGGGGGTGTTTGATTTATGTATGACAAAAGTCGATGTTAGACTTAATGTCCATATGTATCACTTAGAAGAACTTGACAATTTGAACCCCACGTATCCTTTGTAGATATTAAAATTGTAGTCGGCGTATTCATAATCTGTTCATCTTCATGATGAATAGTCGATAAAACTACCAACACGATAGGTGGTCGCGTGCATTTACTGAAAGTCGATTATGTCCTTTCGTGAAAGGTTGCCACTTGAAATGTTGTGTTCTTTCATGAAATAGTGTCACTTAAAAAGTCGTGACATTTCATGAAAAGATATATTGATTAAAAAAAATTACCTTTTTATATAGACATAAACAAGCGTTAAAACGTTGATCTATAAAGTGGTAAATCAACCAATGATATTAACGATAAAATCCGAATCAAGTTTGATTTAAGAAGTGAATCAATCAATAGTAATTATAAAATCTATATCGAATTGGATTTGTATAATAATTGAAGGTTCTATAATTTGAGCATCAAAAACATAGCAAGGTAGAAATGGTTGAGAAATATATTGAATGTTAAAAGGTTGTGGCCGCAACTGTTGCAACCATTTAAAGCTATTGATAATGTGATGCTACATTAAGAAACCGAGTTCATAGCCTTAGTAAGGCTGGTGAAGAAGTTGAATGGCTCCAAAACTTCTTGAAAGATATTCCATTTGACTCAAGCCGTTGACACCGATTTGCATACATTGCGATAGTCAAGCGACAATTGAAAGGGCTGGGAGCATTATGTATAATGGGAAATCATCATATATGTTAGAAAACCGTTAAACAACTACTCTCTAGAGGAATTATCAATTGTGTATATAAGGTCAAGTGATAATGTGTCGGATCTACTTATAAAGACCTAACTAGAGAGGCGGTTGAGGTCATCGAAGGGAATGAGACTATGGCTGAGAACAAGTCATCACGGCTGTAACTCTACCTAAATGACTGGAGATCCCAATAACTAGATTCAAGGAGAATACAAAGTTGTGCATGATGGTTCAACATTGTCAACTTAAAATTTTTGTCTATTCTCGTGATGAGACAATGTTCAAGTACCAAGGATAAAACGGTAAAGGTGTTTTTTAATGATTATCTAAGTTTGATATGAGAATTATCAAATAATGTACATCTACAGGATTACATGTTTAAAAATCACCTATGTAAGTGTGAAGTGGAAGCCGCTTCAAGGAGAATCATGTAAGAATAATTCTGTACGCATTAATGAAATCATGCGGTGTTTATGGCTAAAATGAACACAACGATAAGAATAGAAAGACGGTAAAGAATTAATTGTGTGACATACATTGTCTAGGTATACACCAAAGTTCGACGGTTCAAAGATATCAAATCTACCGATTGACCGAGTATATCCGATCTATGTTCACCACGGAAAGTTCAAAGGGAAACCACTTGTCCCGACGCAACAAATCCTTATTGCGAATCACACAGTTTTGTTCATGCATGTTCCATAGCCATTCTCCATTCATGTGGGGGGATTGTTGGATTTTTTTTGTGAATGGGCAATAACCTTTGCACCTTTTCATGGAAAAGACATCACACCTCATCACTTCTCCCACTTTGTTGGCTATACATACATGGTCATTTCATCATATTTACACATACTTTGATAAGAAAAATCTGAAACACTTTTCTCTCTCTTGCATTGTTTTATTAAATAAAAGTCAGTCTGTGTCGTGTGATTTGCAGCCATTGAGTAATTCGCTAGCACACCGGCGTTTGAGGTACCGCAAGACCGGTGATGGTAAATTCGTTCTATCCTGAGAGGAAATAATCTGCAACCTCGGGTACTGGAAGGGATTAAGTTCCTTTAAGAAAATACCGTGAAGTCAATGGGCTCGGATTTTGTTCATCGTTTCGTCTTTTTTTTTATTTATGCTTTTTCTATTTCAGATTATTTATGTCGAATATAGAATTTCTAATAGTGATAAGATTTCATGATTTTTTAATTATACATTCATCTAAATTCTAATTTAAAATTCAATTTTCTAATTTTTTTTTTTTGGAATGCAAAGCAATAAAGTAATATTTTTGGATTATTTTTATCAGATATATTTTAGTGAATAATAGACATGGTAGATTTAGACAAGCGCACGATTGTATGGTGAAGACATAAATAGTGTCGTAAATCTTTTTTTTTAAAAGTTTTTTAGGTTTTCCTTCTTTTTTTATAATAAATTCAAGTTTTTCATGGTAGAACACTAGAACTGGATCTAATACTTCAAACTCTAAATTAAACTCATATCTATAAATAAATTTTTTACAACCATAATCATTGTACTGTATTGAAATAAATGACTAACATTTTGTCACTCGAAAGAGCTCTAACCAATATAAATAAATATTACTAATAACAAATTTTTTGGGTTTAAGTATTGAGGGCCTAAATCGGAAGCTTTATTAGCCTTACACTTGAGCCATCCATGTATGGATAATGCACAAATTATAGTAAAGTTTATGAATTTTAATTTAAAATCTTATGACAAAACATCAACGTTTGAAGTGAAAAAAAATCATGAATATTTGAGTAAAAATACTGGAGTTAGGGAATTCCAATATTTCTAAAATTTAGTAATTTTCAATTCAACTATTTTGTTCCTAAAATTTTGATGTTAATTCAAGGAAAAAGATTTTCAATTCCAATATTTCTAAAGTACTTGTTCCATATTACTGTTTGCGAATGTTGAGTGTTAATATCTTTGATCTCCGTACTAGAATTTTACCACTATCCTCATATCATGCATTTGTATAAATCAACTCTGCCTAGTGAAGTTTCCAAATGGTTGAAAGATTAGTCTATCAAAACTGTAGTTACTGTCTTTGATGTCATTTTTAGCAGTAGAATATTATGAAGTTGTAAATGTATGCACACAAAATGGTGAAAAATTTTATTCTGACCAAACACATGTTGCAAAAGCAATAGCACCTGCTTCCACACTAAAAAAAACATGTGTATTTGAAGTTATTCTATTTTTCTTTCTCCGTTTTCCTTTCCCTCAAAAGAAAGAGGAACAAATTTAGATGTACACTCCACAAAACACGGCAGATGTTAAATATATAAAGAACCATGTCTTACACCTTAGGGATACATTTTAAAACTGTGCAACTATAAGCTCAAAACTGATATTACTACTAGTGGTTTGGTAATTCCCCCCAACAGACCAGCAAAGCATCACCAAAAGTAAATCAAAAACAGCCCAAAAATGACTTCTCTTTTAAAACTTGGACTCTAATTTTCTACTGACTTTCTTGCTTCTTTTTTTTTTTTCCCTCCTTTCTGTCTATATTTTTTCTTAAGCTCTCAAGTTTTAGATCTTCGAAGAAATGTTATATCGAGAGTGGAGAGATGTTTTTCCAGATCTCCTTGTGAGATATTTTGTTCTTAAGTATTTTTTTTTAGACTTGTGAATCCTCTAGAAAACGGAGCAAGGACTCCATTAAGTAGACTAACGAAGAGTGTTAATATGGGTTAAAAGAACATCAACTTGCTTTTTTCAGTAAAAAGTACCAAAGCCCGTGTGAAGTTACCTGACCCCTTGTACTTTTATTTGACTTTTGGCACACTTTTCTCTTCTTTTTTGCAAGACAAAATATAGATTTTTTTTATTTTTTACCTATTTAACCTAAAACTCTAACTCCAAACCAAACTAAAAATTCTACCTTAACTAAATGGACGGACTAAATGAATTGGAGTAGGCTCACTCCTAACACAAACTTAAACCAAAATACAAAATGGACAAGTCTAAACATCTCAAATCCAAACTAAACTACTCTATATTTCTTTAAAAACTTACTAAAATAACATGACTTTCATCCCCTTATGCTTTTTCCAACCCAAAAATTCAACAGACAACTAATACAATAATAAAAGCAAAATCATGTTTGGCACAGCTACAACCAATCTGGAACAATTTCATGCTTATACTCAAACTTAGTCATGCTCAAAACAAATTAACCAAAGAGCTCTGAATTATTTTTACATCAATTAAGCATAAACTAAAGCTACAACAGACAAGAGATGACAACTTTCGACACAAAAGCCAAACAACATGCCATTTTCAATCACATTAAACAAACTCCAATATGCTCGAACAATTTCTACTACAACTTCAATATCTACCAGTGTGCACAACATACATGTATATATGGTTTCTAACTAACAAATTTAGACAAATGAACATAAACATAGTCGTTTTAATTCATTAACATGGATATTCCAAGACAAGGCAAACTAAACATTGATTTAATTGCTAAACAATCTGAACATTTCCATAGCTAAACAAGACTATATTTTTTTTACCACTAAACATGACCTAGACTAAACAAGAAAAGCAAGGAAAATGCTTAGGATTTTCATCTAACTGAATTACCAAAGCTCAGTGTTACTCCGCCATCAAAGCTGATGCAAGAATAACAACGAAAAATGAAATAAAGGATAAAAAGTAAGACACTCAATGATGTACCAAGAATTGTAAGTAGGAACTAGTCTACTTACCTTCTTGATGAAGCCAAGGAGAACCTATACTAAGCAACAACCCTCAAGACAACTAGGAATTGAAAGTTGAATAATCAAGAAGAAGGAAGTGTTCAATTCGATTTCACACAAAAAGAACAAGAATTCCCATATGAACTAGGTTTTTAGCAAAGCTGCATTTTGTTTAATAATGAAGTAAGGTGCTGAAAATAAACTAAGTGTTAGGTTTATATAGGTGAGCCTCACACGCCTAAATGGTAAAGAAATAGCCCCCAAGTGGGCTAAACGTCAATAGCCACGCAGGGCTAAATAAGCAACATAAAATAAATAAGTCTAGCTATGCAAAAGTATGAAAAAGTGCTAAAAAATACAGCGCATTAAGGCCAATAAACGAGCCCTCCACACGGTTGAATTGTCTAGAAAATGTAGGCCGCGTGCCATGCGAGTACCACACGCCAAGCATTATTCTAGAACACCCCTTCTCCAATGCTAACCAATGAATCCAAAGGCTCTTTTAACATACGCCTCCCTTCCTCAACACTTGCACAATCATAGCTCCTCATCACCATCAAGTGAGCATCATGAAGCTCCTTAGCTTGGCTCCTCGTGAATGGTCTTGAAGGCACGAACGTAGCTTGATCAGGCTGGACTGCATCATTCTCCCCTTCTTGAGAAGATTTCGTCCTCGAAATCGCGCCATCATCATCTCTCAAAGCGGCATTACCTGCAACACAAGGAGTTAAGTCAGAAATATTAAAAGTATTAGAGACATTATACTCACCAAGCAGATCTATAATATAGGCGTTATTACTGATTTTTTGAAGCACTTGGAATGGACCATCGCCTCTTGGGGCTAGCTTCCCCTTCCTTTGGCTCGGGAACCTCTCCTTCTGGAAGTGCACCCAAACCCAATCACCCTTCTTCAAGTCCAGCTTTTTTCGCCCCTTATTCTTCTTAGTCGTCACTTTCTCATAAGCTGCTTCCAAGTTCTTCCTTGCCTTAGCATGCAACTCGAGCAACACGGCTGCCCGATTTTCACCATCAACATTAATATGTATCTCTAGGCAAAGGAGTAAGATCAAGTAGAATCAAGAGGTTTACACATTCAAATGGAGTTATACTAGTCATACTATGCACAGTTCTATTGTAAGCAAACTCCATAATGGGCAACCTATCAGCCCACGTCCCCACCTTATCTTTGGTCATAGCCCTAAGAAGAGCTCCCAGTTCGGTTAACAACCTCAGTCTGACCGTCAGTCTGTGGATGATGAGACATAGAAAATAACAATTTGGTACCAAGAGCACCTCACAAACACTTCCAAAAGTGACTCAAAAATTTCGAATCCCTATCAGTAACAATAGTACGAGGCACACCATGCAGCTTTAACACATTAGCAATAAACAAGGAAGCAAAATATTGTGCATCATCACATTTTTTACAAGGAATGAAATGAGCCATCTTAGAGAACCTATCAAGAACTACATAGATACTATCATGACCACCCCTAGAACAAGACAGCCCCATCACAAAATCCATGGAGATGTCTACCCAAGGACTAGTAGGGACGGGTAAGGGAGTGTACAAACCATGATTACTAGACCTTACTTAGCTCGTTTGCAGTCTAAACAAGCACTACAAACACGCTCAACATTACGCTTCATCTTAGGCTAATGAAACTGCTCCCCAAGTATACCCAAGGTTTTATCAACCCTAAAGTGACCCATCAAGCCCCCACAATGTGCCTCATGCACTAGCAACTCATGCCATGAAGACTCGGGTGTACAAACTCTCCCTTTCTTAAAAAGGTACCCATCATGCCATTGATACTTCTCTATTCGCTGTCCACTAGCTATAGCATCACACACACTCTTAAGCTTAGAGTCATGCATGTACATAGACTTAATACTCTTAAAACCCATCAGCCTAGATGCTAAAGTGGTAGCCAAAGCAAACATCCTAGAAAGTACATCAGCCACTACGTTCTCCTTTCCCTTTTTGTAATGAATTACATAAGGGAAACTCTCAATGAACTCAACCCATTTGGCATGCCTTTTATTCAACTTCTCTTGACCCCTAAGATACTTGAGCGACTCATGATCACTCCTAATGACAAACTCCCTAGGCCATAGATAATGCTGCCAATAGGCTAAAGCTCTTACGGGGACATACAATTCCTTGTCATACGTAGAATAATTCAAGGCACCCCCTTCTACTTCTCACTAAAATAAGCAATAGGCTTCCCATCTTTCATTAGGACGCAACCTATCCCAACGCCCGAGGCATCGCACTCAATCTCAAATGCCTTGCTAAAGTCGGGCAATTGCAACAATGAGGCATAACTAAGCCTATGCTTCAACCCTTGAAAAGTATTCTCTTGAGACTCTCCCCACACAAAGGGTTGATCTTTCTTTACTAACTCAGTGAGTGGTGCTGCTATGGTACTAAAATCCCGCACAAAACGTTTATAGAAACTAGCAAGACCATGGAAACTCCTAACTTGTGTCACACTAGTTGGAGCAGGCCAATCTCTAATAGTTTCAAACTTAGACTCATCCACCTCAACACCATTAGCACTAACTATAAAGCCAAGAAAGACAACTCTCTCTACACAAAAGGCACATTTTTTAAAATTAGCATAGAGCTTTTCAGCCCTCAACACATAAAGTACCTGCCTTAGGTGATCAACATGGTCATCTACACTTTTGCTATAAATCAAAATATCATCAAAGTAAACGACCACAAACTTATTAATGAACGACCTAAGTACATGATTCATTAGTTTCACAAAGGTACTAGGTGCATTGGAGAGGCCAAAGGACATCACCAACCATTCATATAGACCAAACTTGGTGTTGAATTGAATGCAATCTTTCAATCATCACCCGGTTTCATACGGATTTGGTGGTAACCGGACCTAAGATCAATTTTAGAGAATACACTTGAGCTACTTAACTCATCTAACATGTCATCTAATCTAGGAATGGGATGACGATACTTTACCGTTATTTTGTTGACTGCCCGACAATCAACACACATCCTCCAAGTGCCGTCTTTCTTAGGAACAAGGATCACGGGCACGACACATGGACTTAGACTCTCACAGACCAGCCCCTTAGTTAGCAAATCGTCCACTTGATGCTACAGCTCCTTGGTATCGTCTGGGTTGCTCCTAGAGGCTGGTTTGTTAGGTATTTGTGAGTCCGGTATGAAATCTATTTGATGCTCAATTCCCCTCAAAGGAGGCAGCCCACTCGGCATCTCCTCGGGAAACATATTCTCATATTTCTGCAAAACATCATTAACAACATTAGGCAAAGGATGAACATTAGTAGTAACATCATCATTAGAGCTCAAATAAACATCCTTATGTACAAAGCAAATTAACAATTTAGAATCATCATTACTTCGTAAATACTCACCTGGCAGCAACATGGCATAAAGACTACTAGGCAGGGATAGTGTAGTAGCATTAGTTTCAGCCTCTAGCTTAATCTTCGTAAGAGACTTTCCTTTAGCCGCTTCTTTCAGCTCTCGCATGCGCCTATAATCATCACTGACTTGTTTGGGTGTTAAGGGCTTGAGTGTATAACTCTTTCTCTCTAACTTGACTGTGTAGGTGTTGGCCTTACATCATGAGTGACACCCCTATCAAATTGCCAAGGCCTGTCTAACAACCAATGGCAAGCCTGCATCAGCACTACATCACACATGAACTCATCTTGATAAGCTCCCACCTTAAACTTAATAAGTTCTTGCTTCACCACCTTCAACTCACCACATTAACTCAACCACTGCAGCTTATAGAGATGGGGATGCTTAATTGCGGGCAGCTTAAGTTGAGTCACCAAGGTCTGACTCACTACATTAGTGCAACTACCAAAATCAATTATCATAGAGCACACCTTTCCCCTCACCCTACATCTAGCATGAAACAAGTTCTCACGCTGCATATCTCCCTCTTCTTCCACACTCATGGCGCTCAAATTCCTACGCACTACTAAAAATATGTTCACACTCTCATCTTCCACTACATCTTCCTCACACTCAACCAAATCAGCCCCATCATCTCCCTCAATCTCCTCATCACTCTCCGCCTCACAAACAGTACCATCATCAAGAATAAGCATGGTTTTTCGCGTAGGACAATCCTTTGCAAAATGCCCATAGCCCTGACATTTATGACATTTAAAAGAGGAAGCACTACGAGTATTAAGCTGAGTTTTAGAAGTACTTCCAGACCCCTTAGGATCACTTTTTGGTGTCACTTTGCTGGCTAGTTTCTGCATATCACGGCCCACACTTGCTCTCCCGGTACTTGGTGTTCTCCACTCCTTATTTCGGCTCATAGGAGTAGAAGTAGAACTACCTCTATAGCAGGCTGCCTTCTCCTCTTTAATCATCTTCTCAGCTGCAACGACAGCTAGCAATGCATCATAAAGAGTCAACAAAGTGTGTAGCCTCAACTGATTAGATATGACACGATTCAGCCCATTCTTGAACCGTATGATAGCCTCGTCCTCTTCTTCTTCTTCCATGTCAAGTGATAGCCGAATCTTCTCAAATTCATCATTATATTCTTCAACAGATTTCAGCCCTTTTTTCAAGTCATATAATCTCCGAAGTTGCTATTGTTTGTGCTTTGGATTGACATACTTCCGTGGTCATTACTTGTTTCAATTCTATCCAAGTTATCCGCGCAGGCTGATTGTGTCTTGTTCTAGATCGTTTTTCGGCCTCTTACCAAGTAGAAGCATAGGACTCAAAGACTGCAATGGCATAGGTAGCTTTCTTCTCCTCAGTCATGTCATTAATATCAAGAATTCTCTCAACTTGACGCCTCCACTCTAAGAACTTGTCAGGATCACTAGTTCACTTGAATGCGGGAATGGTAACCTTGACACTATATAGACCACTCTCACGAGCACCACGGCCTGGTTCGGGATACCCTTCATAATAGTCAGCATACTCATCAAAGTCCGGGCTCCAAATTTTTTCCACCTAAGCCCCTCAAGCCCCCTCTAGAACCTCGACCAAAGCCACGGCGTCTCACATTACCACGGCCCCCATATGCTTGTCTTACCCTTGGTTCTTGCTGCCTAAATCATCATCGTCATATTCCCCTAACTCAGGTTGATCATCCTCATGGGCTGCTCTTACTTCCCCCGCGGGTACTATGTTTCTCCGGGCTGGCATCAATGATGGTATATTGCCCTGGGGAATGCTCAAGGTTCTCAAATTACGAGCATCTCTTTCTCTCAACTCTTGTCGATGAGCTATTTCAGTAAATTGTTCAGGCTTCACAGTCGAACCATCACTTGTTCCTTCCCCGGCATTCTTCTGAGTACTAGCTGAATTTTTAATATTCTCAATTCATGTGTCCATTGCCCTTATTTCAGCCAAGAGATCGGCTAAAGTAATCTCGGGCACAACCTTGTCTCCTTCAGTAGCCATATACCTGCACAAAAAACAAAAACTAGAGAACGTGTTAAGGTTAGTAAAATACATCACCCGCTCCCTCACTTTGAATGAAACTCGGGTTCACTCAAAATTTGAGGTAGTATCTCACAAACTTGTCCAAAATGACTTCTTCGAATTGATCAAGTTTTTCAACGACCTTTCAAGTTCAAAAATTCACTAGTTCTCTTCGGGGTGAGTGAATTTATGAGACTCTATAGGCAGAGAGCTTTTAAAGTGAGCACGGGAAGTCAAAGAATTAACTACAAAAGTTGAAAATTCTGAGTTTTAGCAGGAAGTTCTACAAGCTCAAAGGTTAGTAATTAACTTAAGTAGAAGAATTACCTAAGAATTACAAATTAGAAGTGATGTTCACAAAGAAATAAGGAAATCCTATGAAAAATCTGATCTTCTACCCTTAAATAGGTGCACAAGACAAGCCCTTTTTGAGTAGGCTAAGTTTTCCCTATTTTCCCTTGCTTTCCAACTCAAATTTGGAGAACTTTTACCTCTTTTCCCAACTACTTTTCACACGTTTTCTTGCCGATTTTCCATCCAAAAAACGTGTAAAAAACCCTCCTAAAACCTAAGGAAAAACTAATTCCCTTACTTGGAAAGTGGGTAAACTTCTCCCCTTTGAATTGGGATTTGTTTCCCTCTTGAATTAGGCTTAGGTTTTCCTCCTTCTTTCCTCTATATGCAGCTGATTTCAAGCCTCCTTAACACCACAATTTTTAGCAAAGAACAAGATCAAAACATGTAGAAAGGCTAAGGATACAAGATCAAAAACTAAGTCTTTCAACCAAACTCAAGAACAACAAGTTGTTATTCAAGAATTCTTATGTTTTTAGCCAAGAACACATTTTTAAGCTCAAGAATGGTTCAAGAGGCGCTGCACTATTACTCAGACAAGTTTTCAAGTATTCTCCTTCAAGAAAAATCAAGAATCAAAGCAAGAACAGATGAAAATCAAGAAACACACCAAGAATCTTCAAGAAACTCATCAAGAATCGTTTCAAACTTCAAGATTCAAACAAATCCCTTCTTTAGTAAAGTTTTCTTGTAACCTAGGTGTCCCAAACACAATACACGGCTGATCTTTTTGTTTTTTCCACGTTTTTCCTTTTTTTTAAAATCAAAAACAAAAATTTAAAGAAACTAACTAAGAATAATTCTAGGCACGAAGAACAGGAGTTGGGGATGTAGAAACAAACCCTTTCCAAGCTCTGATACCAACTAATGCAAGAATAACAACGAAAAACGAAATTAAAGGATAAAAAGCAAGACACTCAATGATCTACCAAGAATTACAGGTAGGAACTAGTATACTTACCTTCTTGATGAAGCAAAGGAGGACCTATACTAAGCAACAACCCTCAAGACAACTAGTAATTGAAAGTTGAATTATCAAGAAGAAGGAAGTGTTCAATTCGATTTCACACATAAAGAACAAGAATTCCCACATGAACTAGGTTTTTAGCAAAGCTGCGTTTTGTTTAATAATGAAGTAAGGTGCTGAAAATAAACTAAGTGTTAGAATTATATAGGTGAGCCTCACACGCCTAAAAGGTAAAGAAATAGCCCCCAAGTGGGCTAAATCTCAATAACCACACAGGGTTAAATAAGCACCATAAAATAAATAAGTCTAGCTATTCAAAAGCATGAAAAAGTACTAAAAGATATAGCGCATTAAGGCCAATAAACGAGCCCTCCACGCGGTTGAATTGTCTAGAAAATGTAGGCCGCGTGCCACACGAGTACTACGCGCCAAGCATTATTCTAGAACGCCCCTTCTCCAATGCTAACCAATGAATCCAAAGGCTCTTTTAACATACGCCTCCCTTCCTCAACACTTGCACAATCATGGCTCTTCATCACCATCAAGTGAGCATCATGAAGCTCCTTAGCTTGGCTCCTCGTGAATGGTCTTGAAGGCACGAACGCAGCTTGATCAGGCTGGACTGCATCAAAAGCTACGTCACTCGTTCACAATCCCCATCGCTGCATTATCGCCATCAATCATCACAGCCTTTAAGTTTTATTTCCATGAAATATCATCACAGCACCAAAATGACCATCATACAACCTCCATAATCAGCCAACAAAGGAGAAAAATTAAAAATCATCATAGCAGCCCGCACCTCGATTTTGAATCAAACAGCAGGCTAATCACAGCCCCACTACGCTACTATCATAACTGCACTATCTCAAAACAGCCACACCCCTACAATCATCACTCAATGACCCTGTTCACAATAAAATCAAAGCCCACGACTTAAGAATAATGGAAAAAAGAAAATAAGGCATCAAAGAGGAACGGGAATTTTTATAGAAAACTAACCTTAGAAGCGTGTAAAGAAGAGCAAGACAAACCCGTTGATGTATGGTTTGACCGGAAAAAGTCGTCGGTTGCTGAATTAATATTTGACAAAAATTTTAAGGCTCGATCTATGCAATACAGTGAGGTTTTTGGGAAAAAATGATGGTGGAAATGAAAAGAGAGAGTCGAGAGCTTTCCGCTAATGTATTGTTTGTAATTTTTGGACCACCGAAGGAGGTGTGCGGTGGCGGCCACCGGCGACGTGGCACTGGAAAGGACAGTTTTTGGTGACCTGAAAATTTTGGCCAGCATTTCTACTAGCCTTGAGGCTTAAGGGGGTGTGAGGTGAGAATGAGGAGAAAACTGAGTTTATATGGTGAAATGAGGGATTGTTGTAAGCCATTGGATTAAAACTAATCTAAAGGCTGAGATCCTTTCTTGATTGGGTGGGCCAAATGGAGTAGGCTGAATTCAATAGCCCAATTCAATCAATACTACTGATAGCTCAATTCAATCAACACTACCAATTTTAATGGTCCATTGAAACTATACAACTATTAATTGAACTATATGATTAACAAGAAAAATATACAAGTAACATTTTAACGACCACAAAAAGTTCAACAAAACACAATTCGCAAACACAACATTTTTGGTAATTTTAGACATTTTTTCTTAATTAATTAATTAAAAATTATCTAAACTAAATGGAAAAATATGGGAAAATCAACACAAAATTTTAGAAAATTAGTAAGGCTATATTGAGCTGCTTTAAAATTTTTGTTCAAAAATTAGGTTATTACAATATGTTCATAGTGGAGCAGTATGGCCAGATTTTAAAGATGTCGGGAAAGTAGAAAAAAGATGATTCAGCAGGCAATATGGTAGGATATATTACTTCATGTATGACTCAAAATCGTTGTAATGGTTCTTGGATAATAGATACAGGGGAAACAAACCATATGGCCTCAAATTGTCACATGTTAACACTAGTCAGTAAGGTGAATGATTGCATCAACGATAAAGTGCACCTACCTAATGGTAAGACTGTTCCAGTTACACAAAGAGGACTGTATCTTGTTTCAGCAGGGGAGCGTATAAGTAATGTATTATGTGTGCCAGAATTCAAATACAATATATTATCAGTATCCAAGTTGACGCAGGAACTGAATTGTTTAGTGGTCTCTTTTTTCAAAATTCTATATTTTTCAGGACTTGTGCATTGGGAGGGTGAAGGAGATTGGTGAAGAAAGAAATGGTCTATATCTCCTACTTCCGAAGGGTTCTGACATCAAGAAATAGCCCCAAATAAAGTCCTGTCTGACACAAAGGCAGAAGTCAGCAGATGTTCATACTTGGCACAGAAGGCTAGGGCATGCACCAACTGGAGTAATGAAGAAAATAATATAGTTGTAGAGTGATATTACTAAGAATAAATATTTTTTCTTTAATAATTGCACAGTGTGCCCCCTTGCTAGGTAGACTAGGAAGCCTTTTGACCGTAGTAGAAATAAGGCTAAAGATGTATTTGATTTGATATATATATATATATATATATATATATATATATAGATATCTAGGGTCCTTTCAAAGTGCAAACTTACAATAGAAATAGATATTTTCTAACTCTTGTTCATGATTGTTCTAAAATGATCTGGCTGTATTTGATGAAATTGAAGAGTGATGTCATTGTTCTTCTGAAAGCATTTATGAAAATAGTTTCTACACCGATTGGGAAATTAGTTAAAATTCTCAGAACTGATAATGGAGCTGAATTTTCAGTTCTAAATGTAGTTCTTTTCTCACAGAGAATGACATTGTGCACCAGAGTAGTTGCCCTCATACTCCGCATCAGAATGGAGTAGTAGAGATGAGGCATAGACATATTTTGAAAATGGCTAGAGCACTAAGGTTTCAGGGTCATATGGCACGACCCAATTTTTTGGCTCGACCGTGAAGGCACCCGATATCCTCCCATAGACTCATCGGGCGAACCCTTTTGAATTGAATTCACAAAAATACACATAAATCAAGTTATAGATAAGAAATATGGCCTAAAGAGACACGAACATAATTATACATAAGTTGTACAGAAGAAGTTATAGCTTATTACCCACTGTGCTAGGGTTAGGGCTACCCAGACAGACATCTAAGAATACAAATGAAGTATAAACATCTCCTAAAGGGAGCAAAGTACAACAGAAATAATAAACATAAAATTGGTGGCCATCCTGAACAATAGTTGGCTCACCCTGACAGCTGAAGTCGTCTTCGCTCCTCAACTACATGGCGAACTCAATTCTAGAGCGAACCTACTGAAACAAAATAAATAGACAAGAAACAAAAATAAGGTGAGTCGAAAGTACTCAGTAAGTGGAGGCTGGCTAGCCACCTCGAAGAAGTAGATATTCTAGCCAGGGAGAAGAAAAATAGATAAACCAAATTCACCTTGTTTCAACTATAAAAAAGCAAAGCCAGATAATAGCTGGAAACACGTAAGAAACCATAAACTCATAAACAACCAGGGATACGAGCCAGAAACATATATATTAACAACCAAAAATACATGATACATACACAAAACATCGCACTAAATCACACAATACACAACAGCCGGTGCAATGAGATGAAATGAATGCAGTATGATGCAATTGGATCACATGTGTCCATAATCACGTCCCAGAGCTGAATACTCCTGAATTCGAGAGGAATACAATCTAATAACCAACTGGAGCGGAATATTCCTACTCTTGGGGCGGAATACTCCTGCACCCGATATATTATAAAGCTGAGGCGGAATACTCCTGCACTCAGTGTCATACCCGATTTTGGACTCAAATCGAGGCGAGTCGGGTTTCGGATTTGACTGGGTGAACTCGTTTGAATTAAGGTTTTGGAGTCGCCACCTAACATATTTTTTAACTAGGCGTATTAGGGGACCTATTTTGTTTCTAGCTAATTTTACAATTAACTCCGAAACTTAGTCTACGAACCGGAAATTCTAGGTAAGATGTTCAAGTTAACTCGAGAGGAAGGGGTTAGGCACCTCTCGAGCTCCACCAAATGTGGTTACCGGCCGGACTTATAATTTAGATTCTATAAAATAATTAACTAAGCAATATTAGTTAGAAATAATTATTAAAATCAAATAAAACGGCTCTTTCTACTAATTGTCTTCTTCCTTAAAGCACTTTAGTGAAGTAGACCCTAGCAAAAATCAATTAAATTAATTAGTATATCAAAATGCAATAATAATGATTAAATGAAAATAATATGATTTAAAAGACATTTTCGGGGGCGTTGTTTTTCAAGATTGTCCGTCCAAATGTACCTTGCAAATGTGCAAATGAATTAGTAAGTCAATAAATACTAATAATAATGTTAATAAGTAATAATAAAAACAATGAAAGGATTTAGTTCTCTTTTAAAATAGACCGCCGTCTCTTATCCAATTTGACCTCGCAAAAAATATAAGAAAATGAGTTAGTAAAAATAATAATAGTAATGATAACAATAATAGTAATAATAATAATAATAATAATGAAAATGACAATAGTAATAATAATAGTTTTAAAATAAAGGGAAAAGGGATTTTGTAAAGTGTTGGCTCAGGTGTGTATGAATTGGTGGAGGTCAGGGACATCGATACGGCTGTGAACACGCCAGCCGGTCGTGTTGCCATGCCAAGTACCGGTCTCAACACTCCATCACCGGCTCGTTTGTAATCACGACTTATACACGTCATCATAGCCTTTTGTTTTAGGGATGCGAGAATGGGGTTGTTCAAGTGTAGTATCATGTTCGAACTAATCAAATAGGCCTCAAATAAATAATTTATTTTCCTTGGCCAATATTGATATAGCATCCGTCAATTCATTGTGAGTCCGACAATTCCATGTGTAGGCCTCAAACGAGTGATTGTTTTCATAGGCTTTATTCAAATCAATTATATGTTCAACCTCCAGTAGGTCCCACAGCAATGTAGTATTCGTTTAACATCTAGTGAAATGCCCATCCAAAATCAGCTTCTGGTCAACAACATCCTTCAAAAATCATACTATTCTAAAAGAGCCAATCCCTATAGTAAAAAATAAACGACCTTTTTTCCCATCTAGTAAAGCTTTTTTTAAATATTCCTTTGTACAAGGAAGCCAATACACAATTGAATTTCTACTCTTATATTTTATACAAATTATAAAAAATGCTTAATATAGATAATAAAAATGCCATATTTTAATTAGGATTGTGATGCCTTTTCACATCTTTAGGTTCACTTCTTACATGTACTTGGTTCTGGAGAAATATAATGGATGATTATGTCATTCATTACTAAATAATTTATTACTATCCAAGGATCAACGGTGACTTTTTACATCTCCAACTTAATGAGGCGAATGAACATTCATCCGTTGGAGAAAGTGAACAAACATACAATATATTTGTTACTAAATTGCTTAATTACGGTAGGAACTCACCAAATAGCTAATCAAATTCTGTGTTTAAGCATTACAAGTGAAAAGTTTATTTTCTTCCAGTTTCACTTTATCTCTGGCAATAGCCGAGAGACAGTACTAAAATTGTATTTGACAAGTAAGTTTATTTTCTTCTTTGTTAATTCCTATGATTATTCAGCACACTTTGTTTCAAGCATTGTTTATGCAAGTTCGGTTAAGAACCACTGCCTTTTTTTTGGAAGCTAAAATATTTATCTTTGATGGAATTTGATCTTTCATAAAATACAACATCAAACTATCAACATCTCACCCGCAATTATCTTGTTTCATTTTCTAAGCGGCTTAGAATTTGCACAAATACAAATGAGGTAAGCGGTATGTCTTTCAAACAAAATTTTGTTTGACTATAATTTTGCTATTCTGTATTTTGAAACTTCTTTTCGTGTTCTTTTAGTATACTTTATATATATGTACTTGTGTTTTAGTAAGTTCATTAATCTTTAGGAATACTGCAAGCGGAATAGTTGCAATATTTAAAATGGATCTTAATACATATATCATTGTATTTTTTTAAATAATTTACAACATTGATGAAACTCCAATCCTGAGTCTATTTTAGACTTTCAAAAATCATTGTGACATCATTATTTTCATTTCCGCAAAGAACGAAATGTAGGATTGTTATTAAGATGAAATAGAATAGTGACATCCTCATGTTTCTTTGATAATTTCATGGAATTTAAAATATCAATTGTGCAACTCGAGCACAAATTTTTTTAAAACAACAATTATATAATTTTGTTAATATATTACATTCATTATTAAGGACACACGCGCGTTGCGCATCTCCAAAAACTAAAATTGTAAAAGGGTGAGTGGGAGTGCAATATTAACCAAGTAGACAGAAGCAAGTGAATATAATAATAACAGCTAGAAGCTCATCAAAGCAGTGAGACAATAAACGATACAAATGAAGCAAAAACGCTAGACACAACCCATTTCGGATGCCGATAAATGGAGCAAGTTCTCAGACGAGAGGAGGAGCGGCGCCGACCACTTATTGGTGGCGTCACTGCCACTCTTCACTGCCATGGTTGATTTTTAGCCATAAGAAACAAACACCAGAGACAACAATCAAAGTAAGAAATAGAGACCCAGAGGCGATGGGTTTCTCCGCTGCAGCTGCTGATGTTTTCCCCTTTACTGGTTCCCGACGACCCACTTTCTCCTCTGTTTCCCTTCAATCTCCTTTTCTCTGTCTGAGATCAGTTTCTGATTTCAAATCCTCGTTTCTCGATCTGGGCTGGTGTGTGTTTCTGTGTATATGTGTGTGATATGGGTGAGTGTGTGTATTTTGATGGTGTGAATGACGGGGAAGAAGAGATGGTGAGGGGTTGTTTTTTCTTGTGGATGGGAAGATGACCCAAAAACCAGTGGGGTCGGGTTGTGTAGAGTTTGCACCGTATGTGTGATGTAAGTAAAGATATATACTCTGTATATGCGTGTGTCCTTGTCTGTGTGTGTAAGTGTTAGGAAGAAGAAGGTAAGGGAGATGGAGACGTGGGGAAGATGAAGTGGGGTCTGCTGAGTTCGTGTCTATGTTCATGAGCAGGTTCGTGCCCCAGAGTCAGCACGATGCTCAGAGGCGCGAGTTTGAGGGGTTGAGGCAGGGAAACCTGTCTGTTTCAGAGTATGACACCAGGTTCTTGTGGTTGTCTCAGTTTGCGCCGGCTATGGTGGCTCAGGAGAGGGACAAGGTCCTCCGGTTTGTTGAGGGTCTTCGTCCCCGCTTGCAGGTAGCTGTTGCCCCTAATATGGGCAACAAGTCATATTTTGAGATAGTTGATGTGGCGCGGCGGATGGAGGATATCTTCGCCAGGGCTGACGCGGAGAGGGCGGCCAAGAGATCGCGTCAGTCTGGTGGGTGTAGTGGATCCGCTCAGAGGGGTCAGGGTCATCAGGGCCGTTCTCAGTCTAGGCCCCAGGCTGCTGCTTTGCCTGCCCAGGATTTTTCTTCAGAGACCCCGAGGCCTCAGTCATCCCAGAGGCGGGGTGGCTCTTCGCAGTCTGGTCCGCCGCAGTGCGGGAGGTGCCATCAGAGGCATCATGGGAGGTGTTCGTCTGGAGGTGGTCATGGCAGAGGTGGTAGAGGCGGTAGAGGAGGTAGAGGTGATGGATGTTTTGAGTGTGGGTCTCCAGAGCACTATGTCAGGAGTTGCCCTTATGTTTCATCAGGTCGCCAGGGATCCGCAGCTATGGTACCATCTGGTCCTCAGGCCGCCAGGCCCGTTTCTCAGATTCCTCCTAGACAGCAGTCTCAGAGAGCTCCAGGTTCAGGAGGCTCGGCGCAGGTCTATGCTATGACTCGTCAGGATGCTGAGGCATCCAATGATGTCATCACAGGTATTATTTCTGTCTGTGGCCGCGATGCTTATGCTCTTATTGATCCGAGGTCTACCTATTCGTATGTGTCGCCGGGATTTGCCCCTTGCTTGGGCAGGGATCTGGTCTTCTTAGATGATCCCTTTATGGTTGCCACCCCTATCGGGTCTTCTATATGTGTAGATAGGGGTTATCGGTAGTGTATGATCTCCATCTGTGGTGTAAAGTCCTTAGTGGACCTGATGCTGCTCGATATGTCTGATTTCGATGTCATTATGGGCATGGATTGGCTGGCTTCCTGTCATGCGACTTTGGATTGCCATGCCAAGTCCGTGACGATCGGGGCAGAGGGTGAGTCTCGGGTTGTATGGAGAGGTTCCAGGCCTTCTCCGAAGAGTAGGATCATTTCTTTCTTGGAGGCGCAGAGGATGATATCTAGTGGGTGCGAGGGATATATTGCTTCAGTTCGGGATGTCCGGGCAGAGGAGTTATCCCTTGATAGAGTTCTGGTTGTTTGTGAGTATCCGGATGTGTTTCCTGATGATTTGCCGGGTTTGCCGCCTATGCGGGAGATAGAGTTTTGCATTGATCTATTGCCAGGCACTCAGCCTAAATCTATTCCCCCGTATCGTATGGCTCCTGTTGAGTTGAGGGAGCTGAAGGAGCAGATTCAGGATTTGCTCGATAAGGGCTTCATTAGGCCCAGTGTGTCTCCATGGGGTGCCCCGGTATTATTTGTGAAGAAGAAGGATGGCTCTATGCGGATGTGTATTGATTACCGGCAGCTGAATAAGGTTACTATCAAGAATAGGTATCCTTTGCCGCGTATTGATGATTTGTTTGATCAGCTTCAGGGTGCTACCTTCTTCTCGAAGATTGATTTGAGGTCGGGGTATCATCAGTAGAGGATTCGGTCCGAGGACGTTTCCAAGACTGCTTTTCGTACCTGATATGGCCACTATGAGTTTCTGGTGATGTCTTTCGGGCTTACGAATGCCCCAGCTGCTTTCATGGATCTGATTAACCGAGTGTTCAAGGCCTACCTTGACTCCTTCGTCATTGTGTTTATCGATGATATCTTGGTTTATTCGAGGAGCAGGGAGGAGCATGAGCAGCATTTGAGAGTTGTTCTTCGGACTCTGAGGGATCAGCAGTTGTATGCCAAATTCTCCAAGTGTGAATTTTGGCTCAGTTCTGTATCTTTCCTAGGTCACGTGGTGACCAAGGATGGGGTGTGTGTTGATCCGAAGAAGATAGAGGCCGTTCAGAGTTGGCCTAGGCCTACTTCTCCTACAGAGATTCGAAGTTTCTTAGGCTTGGCAGGTTATTATCAGCGGTTCGTCGAGGGGTTTTCTTCTATTTCAGCACCTCTGACGAAGTTGACCCAGAAGAATGTTCCTTTCCTGTGGTCCGATGCCTGTGAGTCTAGCTTTCAGAAGCTTAAGACTCTGTTGACTTCAGCGCCAGTGTTGGCCTTGCCTAGTGGATCCGGGGGATTCACCGTATATTGTGATGCTTCGGGTGTTGGCCTGGGTAGCGTTCTGATGCAGGAGGGTAAGGTGATAGCTTATGCCTCGAGACAGCTGAAGGTCCATGAGAAGAATTATCCTGTCCATGATTTGGAGCTGTTAGCTGTCGTGTTTGCACTGAAGTTGTGGAGGCACTATCTTTATGGCGAGCCATGTGAGATATTCACCGATCATAAGAGTCTCCAGTACTTGTTCACTCAGAAGGACTTGAACGGGAGACAGCGCCGCTGGTTAGAGCTGCTGAAGGATTATGATCTTTCTATCCGGTATCATCCCGGAAAGGCTAATGTTATAGCCGATGCCTTGAGTAGGAAGTCCATGGGTAGCCTCGCCTATCTTGATGCTGATATGAGGCCGTTGGCCCGTGAGTTGCAGGCTTTGTCCATTAGTGGGGTTCGGTTTGATGATTCTGTTCCAGGCCGGGTGCTTGCATATGTGGGGTCTCAGTCGTCTTTAGCTTCCCAGATTCGGGAAAGGCAGTTCGAGGATCCTTATCTGAGAGATCTCCGGGACAGGGTCCTGAGTGGGGGAGTGTCCTCGTTCGTGATTGGTGATGATGGTGCTTTGCGGCTTAACGGCCGGGTATGTGTTCCAGCCATTGTGGAGCTAAGGCAGATGATTTTGGCAGAGGCTCACAGTTCGAGATATTCCATTCATCCGGGTACTGCGAAGATGTATCATGATCTTCGAGAGCTGTATTGGTGGAAAGGGATGAAGAGGGATGTTGCTGATTATGTATCTCGGTGTTTGAATTGCCAGCAGGTGAAGTATGAGCACCAGAGGCCAGCCGGGGTGACCCAGTCTATGCCCATTCCTGAGTGGAATTGGGAGCAGATCACTATGGATTTCGTAGTTGGTTTGCCGCTGACCGTGGGTAAGCATGATTCGGTGTGGGTAGTAGTTGATCGATTGACGAAGTCGGCTCACTTCATTCCAGTGAGGACTACTTATACCTCGGAGCGTCTGGCTCGTATCTTCATTAAGCAGATTGTGAGATTGCATGGTGCTCCTGTTTCTATCATTTCTGACCGAGGTGCTCAGTTCACAGCTCAGTTTTGGAGATCTTTTCAGAGAGAGCTGGGTACTCGGGTCGATCTCAGCACTACAATTCACCCGCAGACTGATGGCCAGTCTGAGCGGACCATTCAGATCCTCGAGGATATGTTGAGGGCGTGTGCTATTGATTTTGGAGGCCATTGGGATAGCCATTTGCCGCTAGCAGAGTATGCGTATAATAATAGCTATCAGGCTTCTATCCAGATGGCTCCGTTTGAGGCATTGTATGGTCGGAGATGTCGCTCGCCTATCGGTTGGTTCGAGTCTGGTGAGGTCCAGGTGTTGGGGCCTGATTTGGTGCAGCAGACCTTAGATAAGGTCCGGGTTATTCAGGATCGACTCCGCACGGCTCAGAGCCGGCAGATATCGTATGCAGATCGGAGGCGGAGAGATCTTGAGTTCATGGTTGGGGACCGGGTATTCCTCAGAGTGTCGCCCATGAAGGGTGTTATGAGATTTGGGAAGAAAGGCAAGCTCAGTCCTAGGTTCATTGGGCCTTTTGAGATATTGGAGCGCGTTGGCGCCGTTGCTTATAGACTGGCTTTGCCTCCCTCTCTGTCTGTTCATCCGGTGTTCCATGTGTCCATGCTCCGGAAGTATGTTCACGATCTATCTCATGTGATCGATATGGCTTCCGTGGAGGTAGATGGCGACTTAGCTTATTCGGAGGAGACTATTGCTATTGTGGCTAGAGAGGTCCGTAAGATGAGATCGAAGGTGATCCCGCTTGTGAGAGTTCAGTGGGGGCATCACTCCATTGCCGAGGCAACTTGGGAGCTTGAGTCCGAGATGCGTGAGAGGCATCCGCGCTTGTTCGATGATTCAGGTATGAAATCCTTGTATTTTCTAAGCCTGAATTTGCATTTTTAAGTTTTATTGATTTCGGGTGGTACCGAGGGGTCCTCGAAATCCGTACCAGCTCCGTGGCTAGTGTGTGGATCCTACCTTAGACTTAGGCTCGTCCGAGGACGGCCGAGAGTCTAAGTGGGGGAGAATGTAACGACCCTCAAATAGTCGTTACGGGATCCGAGACCTCGATTTGCATGTCGACAGTCCCAAAAGCTCCGTTAGGTCATTTATGACCCGTCTGTGAGATCTGAGTCGAAACGGAGTCCGTTTGGTAGGTTTTCGAGAAAAGGATCCGTTTATGAAATTCCGGAAAGGAATTTGGGGTTTCGATAGGTCGTTTTGAGTAAACGAACCCCGATGGAAAATCCGAGCGCACCGTTAGGTCTGTCTCGTCATTTATGATATGTAGCAACCTTCAAAATTGAAAACGGACCTCGTTTGATAGGACTTTTGATAAAGTCCCCGTTTCGGAAGTTTAAAAGAGTTAAAAGAGGTTTCCGAGCTCGATTTGAGCAAATGAGCTCCGATGAGAGATCCGAAAGTTCCGTTAGGTTCGTATAGTCATTTGTGACATGTACCAACTTTCAGAATTGGATTCCGAGGTCGTTTGGTTAAATTTCGCTATTTTGGCGCAAGTCGAAAATTGAACCTTTGCCGTGGGACCCACTTTTTGAGTTCTGGAGGTCCGAATTGAGTTCCGTCTTGACGAGCATGTCACCCAAGTATTTTATGGCTTGTGTTCAAAATTTGGGATCATTCCGAGCTTCGTAGGGTCCCGTTTTGCCCCTAAAACAGTAGAAAATCAGGTGCGACTTTTCTGTTCTGTTTTGGCGCAAACAGCCGGATAAAAGCTGATTTTCCGGCCAATCCGTAAGGAATTAGGAAAAACTCAAAACATGAAAGTTGTAGCCCTTTGAGTTTTGGTTCTAATGGAACCGGTTTCCGGTCATTTGGACATTTTCATCAGAAGTTATGATTTTTTCAAAAGAAGCTGTCGCAGAGGCAAAAAAACTGCTATAAAAAGGCCATTTCGGGCTATTTCGGTTCATAACTTATAAAAATCATTTGGTGAGCTCTTGAGGCGATTTTTGGGTATTTTTTGAAGACCCAATCATACTTACGCTTAAGTTAAGCCCTTTCAATCCATCTTTATGTTGATTAACACAAGAATCAAAGGGTTGATTCTTGGAAATGGGTTAGAACCCTAGATTCTTAAGAATTGGGGAAAGACATCGAGCAAGGCTCGCATGTGGAATCTAAGTGTACTTTTGGACTCACGGGAGCGTGGGGAGTCCGGAAAAGTACATTTTGTAAATTTAGGGCTCGGCCCTACCCGGGGGCATTTTGGTAATTTTTACCCTAGGATGCCTATAGGCTTAAATAGCTATAATTGAGCACTCATATGTGCTATATCTTGTCTTAATAGACCTAGTGGAGAGTCCTTCGCGGACAAGGCGAGCGGGAAAGGAGATTCTTCCCGGCATTTGAGCCCGAATTTCGAGGTAAGACTTGACCTCTATTGTGCTTGTGGACTCTTCCTTCATGCTAGTATGCTTCATGTACGCATATATATACCTAACAATGGTTAGGATTAATGATGTGAATTACTTGCTATTATTGTTTGTTATAAATAGCGAGATTGTGACTCGACCGAGGTATGTGCCGGTCTAAACGCTACGTCGAGGTAGCTTAAATTTATATCGTAGTAACGCTTGCTACGCCATGCTTAGATAGCAAGAACTTGGGACATGGCCGAGGATGTTCCCGGCATGTCATGATAAATGTCTTGCCGAGGATTTTGCCGGCTTTTGTATGATATTGGTACTTGATTTGTTCACGTGCCGGGTTGTGTAGTGCTGTCTATACTTAACCTTGGGTTGGACGACATGGGAGTAGGGATTGTACCCCCAAACTGTGGTCGGGTTAACCTTCGCCTTACGTTCAGCTAGCATAACCAACCTGGGTTACGGTGACTGTGAAATATTATCGTTATTAATATTTCTGTTATTATTTCTGTTATTGTTATTAATGTCGTGGATATTAATACTGTTAGAGGGACACTTGACAGGGGGTGTGGTGTCGCCTATACTATGAGATGTGTCACACTTGACAGGGGGTGTGGTGTCGCCTATACTATGAGATGTGTCACACTTGACAGGGGGTGTGGTGTGGACACTTGATCTTTGAGATGTGACACACTTGACAGGGGGTGTGGTGTGGTCACTTGATTTATTGAGATACGACGCACTTGACAGGAGGTGTGGTGCAATCGTAGACAGATTTGAGATGAGCCAACGACTACGGGTCGTTGATCTACTTATTCATGATTGTGATAGTGACTTCGGGTCACGGTATATGGTTGATACTTAGTAGTGGTGTTACTAGTCCATCGTAGGTCTAGGTTAGTCGGCACGGGAGTAGAGATTGGACCTCCAAACCGCCGCTGAGTTGACCTATGCCTTACGTTGGATAGGCATAATCCTTGAGACTTCTGGTTACTACTTGTGTGTATGGAATGTGTTACATCTATTTGTGATTTCACTACTTTATTGTATGATTACTATAGTATGTTGTTGCTTATGATGCATGTAGCGACTTGTCCCGCAAGGGTACCTTAGCGGGCCTGTCGGTGATCTTACTGGGCTTCGGCTCATAACTTACTCTGCTACGTGCGCAGGTCCTTCATCCAGTCAGCAGCCCGGACGTTAGCGATTCCCGAGGCTTCTGAGACTTTTGATTGAGGTGAGCCGACCACACAGACCGTGGTGGCATACCGCCGGAGTCACTTAGAGATAGGACTCAGATTTCTTTGATGTATATTCATACTTTATTGAGTCACTCTTAGAATGCTCCAATTCTTTTGTGGATATATTCTTTTGGACTTCACCCTTTTATATTTATATATCCATTTATGATCTTTTCACATTATTGTTCTTTTCCGCATCTTGTTTCATTGGTTCGCCTAGGCAAATGTTGTTTAGGTGCCATCACGAGCCCTTGGAAATTGGGTCGTGACATTTTGGTTCCCTTGGCTCTCTATGATGCTTTCACGAGAATCTTGGTGACGCAGATACCGCAAAAATCTATCATTCGCTGGACACCCTATTAGGTTGCCGCATGTGCAGACGTTCGATCTCAGGGAGCTCCTTTTCCGGTTCTTAATATTGCTGGAGTGAATTATGTTCCGGAGACAGCATGTGTTGTGCCTCTAGTTATTCTGGCTGGTTAGTTAGCCTGAGCAATGGCTCGGTCCGAGCGTCCAAAGAGGTTGCATTATTTTATGTGGTTGAACCTTTCGATATTTTTATGCAATGCACCAGATAAACCTCGTGATTCTTTTTAAAATAAAATGATGTCAGCGTATCCTTCAGGCTCTTGATTATATCAAGCTGTATGGTGTTGATTATTCTTTTTTCTAGTTTCTGGGTCCAACCTTGAATTGGTGGGCCGCTATCTTATTAGCTAAGTTGGTTCGGTTTTTCTTCTAGATTCGTGGAAAGTTCCTTTCGAGTAGCGAGCGAAATGAAAAGTGTTTCCAGATTGAGTGGATTAGACAGGGTAGCCTGTCGGTTAGCCTGTTGGTGTTTCAGAATATGAGATTGAATTCTATAGAATGGCTGGATATGCATTAGAACTAGTTCATGAGCCATTCGAGAGATTCAAAGATTTATTGATGACCTTTATTTTTCCTTGAAATCTAAGATGGCTCTAGAAATCGAGGTCTGGATTTCATTTGATGTTGTTGTTAATATTGCTCGAAGGTTCAAGGCATACCATAAGTTAGAGCGGGAAGAGTTAGCGCGGGAAAGTAAGAGATCCCACGGCCCTGGTGGGCAATCATGGTACCTCATTTGGAGGTAAGAGTTCTGGTTATTTTGGGAGGTCACCTTCCAGGTTATCTCAGCTTGTGTCACGTGATTCTTAGTGTGCGCCAGTAGTTTGTCAATATCGCACCCAGTTTTTCTCTTTATAGCTATCAACAATCTGTCCAGCTTCCATTTTAATTGAAAAAGTATTATCATTGTCGTGAACCTGTCATCCTTGGTGAAGTTTTCCCTTACTCCGGCAAGTTGGCAGTTGTTCTTCTTTTTGCCCTCAGGCACCTGCCCAGTCGCAGGGATTTCATTTAGATCTCAATCAGTTAAAGAAATGCCACGATCCAGTAAAGGTTGAGAGCGTGGTGGCAATTATTCTTCAGAAGGTAATTATTATTATAACGGCTTAGTTCAGCCACAGAGGTAGTTTTATGAACTGCCAGTCTGACAGGATGTTGAGGTATCCGATATAGTAAACCCTGAGATTTATTCCTCTCCTAAATGTGAGTAAGATTTGATTTTTTTCGATCGATTTGGAAATAGTGTGTCTTATCATGTTGCGATGGTTTCCTTGGATATTGACTTAATTAAGAATCGGCTGCGGTAGAGGGGCGAGCTTCTGGTATGATTTATTCCTGGCATTGGTGAGACCCTACTAATTTATCTGGTCTAAATATGAGAAATTTGACAGTGAGTGTCGGTATTGTCTGCTTGGCATCTTATCATGCCAGCTTTTATTATTAAGTCAAATTAGTATACCTCTCTTCTCGGAATTCCGTGTTGGTAGGAGGATAGGATTCCTATTCATCACCATCAGAAAGTGTCATCTGTTTCTTCCGGTGTAAAGTGGTTAGTAAGTAATATTCGATCTACGTATCTCATCTTGGTTCAAAATACTAGTAAAGTCATGTTATCCTATGAGCTTATCTGGGTTATAACAGGGTTTCTGGTAAATTGTCAGAGTTTTCTTATTATTGGGAGGTTAAATTGGCATGGATGTTGTTCCATAGTGCTAATTTAATATATATTTCTTCAATTGCGATTCTTTGGCTAGCTTGATTCATAAGTAGTCTAGCTCTGGTAGCCAAATAAATAAGACGATGAGCTTCATAAAGATCTAATTATTTCTATCCTCAGTTTATTGCCATCTCTTCGTCTTTCGACACTTGTGAGCTTAGGCGATTAGTAACCTATTGTGATGTTCCCTGTGTTGAGCCAGAGTGCATGTCAAGGTAACTGGGTAAGCATAATATTGTTTTGGATATAAACACTTACTCTTCCAAAAGATAGCACTGCTAAGAACCACGGTAAAAGATGTCCAAAATAGTAGCACAAAATGTTTCAAAATCTGAAAAATTGTTTTTATCTTCGGACAGCTGTTAGTAGTTTGCGCATAACTCCTTGTACAAAATTGATATTAAGATGCTTCAAGATTCCCTGGAACCCTAAAACATATATCTAAAACTTTTGTGAAGACTATGAAGTCTATAACTTTGATCTATACTCTGAAAATTAGGTTGAAGATCAGGACAGTGGTGCTGTCCAGACATTCCATCTGCGGATTTGTTATGTCGTCCAGTTGTCTCATCTTGTTATCCGTTTAACATGTTTATGTTATCAACTTATACGGTATCCATTCCCATGTATAGTATAATGCTGGTTTTGTTTTGCGGATCATCCAGTTTCAGGGGAAACTCTGCCAAAATTTTTATATAGAAGTACCATCCATCAGGCGGTGGTGTTTACGACAAAGGTATGGAGGTGCGAACTCGAGAGTTGCAGCTGTTTGGCAACTCGAAAGGTTAGTTTGGTAGCTTAGGTCTGCCTACATTCAGTTTTTAGCCAAATCTTCTTTAGGCCAGCAGGTTGTGCGGGGATGATTATTCCTATTCAAATTATTTGTATGAGTTTATGCTCTAAGTGGAGGAGTCTTCCTCCAATTGATGTCGAGTCATAATATCAAATCTCTAAGGCATTGCTGAAGCGTAAGCTAATTCTTAGCTCCATCGACTTGTTCTATATCGTAAAGTATATCGACGAGGTGATTTGTCGGCAGAATCATGTTAATCCATCCAGAGTTTCGTGTATCATTGTTTCGAAAATATAAGAACTCTCCTCTCGTGATCGAGGAAAGATCAGCTTAGTCAGAATAAGCTGGGCAACGATGCGAGGATATTATCGAGATACATTTTATTCCAAGAGTTCGGTGTGCGTGTATTCTATAATCAGAAGATAATGTCCGTGGAGTAGTTTATGAAGGTCATGCAAGTTCTCTTGTTATATATATGAATTTTTCTTTAGACTTAGGCTCGTTCGAGGACGAACGAGAGTTTAATTGGAGGAGAATGAAACGACCTCGGTTAGTCGTTTCGGAAGATAGGATTCCGATTGGCGTGCCGATAATTTTAAAATATTCGTAATGTCCATTAGGACCTGTCTGTAAAATTTGAGCTAAATCAGACCTCGTTTGGTAGGCATCGGAAGAAGGTTTCAGTTTTTATTGTCGATAAATATTAGAATGAGATTTTCGAGCTCGGTTTTGGCGAATGAGCTCCGATTCGAAATCCAAAAGCGCCGTTAGGTTCGTATGATTATTTGTGACTTTTATGAACTTTCGAAAGTGAATTTTGAAGTTGTTCGGCTAGTTTCTACTAAAATGCCGAAAGTTAAATAATTTGACTTTTTCTATTTAAATTTGCATCTTGAGTTTCGGGAGTCCAAATTGAGATCCGCCTTCGCGAGTATGTTACATATATTTTGAAGGAAAAAAAGAAAAAAAAGAAAAATACAAATATGGAAATTGGAGTCGGTGGACAAAGGGATTAAGTTAATCGCTTGTCTTCCATTATAGAAACATACGTACATACATCAGAAACATAAAAAGAGGAAACACAGTGAAATATATTCCAGAAAATGCGAAAAGGGGCCGGAGAATAGTAGAATTTTTACCCCAAAACATTCAGGTAATGATCTTAATATATTATTTGAGTTTATTATGTATGTTTGAATATATTTTTGCGGTAAAAATATGGATCTAAGACATCGCCCTAATGACGTAAATTGATAGTTTAAAGGGTCAAATGGACCCCGATAATGAAATTGATTATATATTCGTACTCAGTGAGTTATGGGCAACTTATAAATGTAATTTATTTGGGGTTTGGTTATGTGGCCTTAAACCCTATATATAGGACTGGCCTGCGTATTGCGTATGCGAATAGGGTATCAGGTTCCTAACCAGATTGCCCTAAGATGTGAGGAATGAAGCCTTTAGCCTAATTTGATATATTTTTCTGCTTATTGAATAGAGTGTGATCGTTTGGCAATGAAACGAAAGGACAAGCGGTTATTGAGTGGATGTACTAACTTGGTAACAAGGTAAGTGTTTATATCCATTTCTTTGGAGGCACCTGGCCTCGTGGATTTTCTGCCACGTGTTCCTTACGTGTGTAGCTGCCGATAGGCGTACTCATCACTCCTTAGCTTTGGAATTATATTGTGTATTATATGCTATGCCCTGTTGTTGGTATTACATTGAGCATATGAGCATTGCACTCTGTTTTTCAGTATCGAATATACTTCCCAGTAATCGATGAGAGTCCCAAGCCGGTGAATGATCATCATTGCATAAGAGTCCCGCACCGGTGAAGGGTCATTATTACATATACTTCCTGGTTGGCGATGAGAGTCCCGCACCGGTGAAGGGTCATTATTGCATATACTTCCCGGCTGGCGATGAGAGTCCCGCACCGGTGAAGGGTCATTATTGCATATACTTTCCGGCTGGTGATGAGAGTCCCGCACCGGCGAAGGGTCATTATTGCATATACTTTCCGGTTGGCGATGAGAGTCCCGCGCCGGTGAAGGGTCATCATTACATATACTTCCCGGTAATCGATGAGAGTCCCGAGCCGGTGAAGGGTCATTATTGCATATATCTCTTGGTAGACGATGAGAGTCCCGCGCTGGAGATAGGTAACAGGCATATGTGACTGCATTGCATCATACCGCATTCATCCCATCTCATTGCACCGCATACTGACTATTGTGTGTATTGTGTTGTGTCTTATGTATGCGGTATGTACACCATGTTGTGGACATATCTCAGTTTGCCTATATATTTCTGGCTCGTATTCTGAGTTGTGGGCATCGCGTTGCACGCCTCAACGGTATAAATATATGGTTCGGGTTGCCGCTGCGACAGTATGAATATATGGATCGGGTTGCACGCCGCAACGGTATAAATATATGGATCGGGTTGCACGGCTCGACAATATGAATATATGGATCGGGTTGCACGCCGCAACAGGATAGATATATGGATCGGGTTGCACGCCGCAACAGGATGTATTTCTGATTGTTAATATGTTCGGGATACCTCTATGTTCTGGCTATCTTACTTTCCTGGTGTTAATGAGTTTGTGATTCCATACGTGTTTCTAGTTATTATCTGGCTCTGCCTTTTCATAATTTAAATAAAAGGAATTTTGTTTATCTGTTTCTTTTCTCCCTGGCTAGCTATCCTATTCTTTGAGGTGGCTAGTCTGCCCCACTTATTGAGTCCTTTTGACTCACCCTTGTTTGTTGTTTGTTTCTTGTCTATCTATTTCATTTCGGCAGGTTTGTTCCAGCTTTATTCCGGATGGCCACCAGTTTATGGTTTATGATTTCAGTTGTATTTTGCTCCCTTCAAGAGGTATCTGTTTTCTTTTGTACTCTTAGATGTTTGGTCTGGATAGCCCTAAACCTAGTATGTTGGGTAGTCAGCTGTAATTTCTTTTGTACAGCTTAGGGGTATCAGTATGTCTGTGTTTTTTTTAAAAAAAAAAGTCTTGTTCTTATTTATGAATTGTTATATTTATTTTCCTAATTTGATTGGTAAGGGTTCGCCTGACGGGTTTAGGGGAGGCTATCGGATTTCGGGTCGTGTCAGTAAAGTAGGTATTCGTCATTTCTCTTGTCATCAGGCACTTGCATAGTCGCAGGCGATTTCATTTAGATCTCAATCAACCGGAGAAATTCCACCATTCAACAGAGGTTGAGAGCGTGGTGGCAGTGGTTCTTCAAAAGGTGATTATCAGGGTAGTGGCTCAGCTCAGCTGCAAAGGCAGTTCTATGAACTGCTAGTCTGGTAGGATGCTGGGGCATCCGATGTAGTAGACCCAAGTATTTCTTCTTCCCTTAGATGTGAGTAAGATTTGATTCTTCCGTTCGATCTAGAAATGGGATGTCCTATCATGTTTCTATGGTTTCTTTTAATGTCATTTCTATTAAGAATTGGTTGCGGTAGAGGGGTGAGCTTCTGATATGATTTATTCCTGGCATTTGTGAGACCCTACTAGTTTGTTTGGTTTATATGTGAGAGATTTGGGAGTGAGGGTTAGTATTGTCTACTTGCCATCTTATTTTGCTACCTTCTATTATTATGTCAAATTAGTTTACCTCTCTTCTCGGAATTTCGTATTAGTTGTATGATGGGATTCTAGTTCATCACCATCAGAAAGTGTCATTGTTTCTTCCGGTGTAAAGTGCGTAGTAAGTAATATTCAATCTACGTATCTCCTATTGGTTCAAAGTGCTAGTAAATCCGTGTTATCCTATGAGCTTATCTGAGTTATAAAAGGGTTTCCTGGTAAATTGTCAGAGTTTCCTTCTTATTGGGAGGTTAAATTGGCATGGATGTTATTCCATAAAGCTCAATGTCTATTTCTTCAATTGCGATTCTTTGCCTAGCCTGACTCGGAAGTAGTCTAGCTCTGGTAGCCAAGTAAATAAGAAGATGACCTTCCCGAAGCTCTAATTATTTCTATCCTCGGTCCATTCCCATTTCTTCCTCATCCAGCACTAATGAGCTCGGGCAGTTAGTAGCAGCTTGTGGTATTTCCTGTGTTGAGCCAAAGTGCGTGTCAAGGCAACCGTGTAAGCACATTGTTGTTTTTTTCAAGGCTACTAAGGGTAATGAGAGGCGTCATTTGACCTTTAATTTGATCCATAAGGCGGTGGTACTTATTGAAAACGTATGGAGTTGTGACTTGAGATTTGCAGCTGTTTGGAAACTCGAAAGGGTAGTTTTGTAGCTTAGATCTGCCTATGTTCGGCTTTTAGCTAAACCTTCTTTAATCCAGCAGACTGTGCGGGGATGATTATTCCTATTCAAATAGCTGCATGAGCTTGTGCTTTAAGTGGATGAGTCTTCCTCCGAATACTGAATGATAATACTAAATCTCTAAGGCGTTTATATCACTTTTGTCACGACCCAACCTAGGGCCACGAGAGAAACCTACAATGAGTGTCGATTATTGCTAAACCCACTAATAATCTATTAATAATAGAGATAAGCTGGCAACCTGATCATATATACGTACCTATCTGCTGAAAGCATAAAGTCTGGAAAGATGACACGACTTTAACTTGCTGGCAATTAGAACACTGAGCCACAAATTCTGCTATGTCACACTTCATTCTGTCCCACTAATAAATCTGCTTAAGATCATGATACATCTTAGTCGAACCTGGATGAACAGTGTATTTGGAATAATGTGCCTCTATCATAATCTGTCCACATAAATCTGCAACATCAGGAACAAAAAGTCTATCTTTATACATGAGAACACCGTCAATAGTAACCCTGTATGGTGACTCCGATTTTCTTCTGGCTATCTGTCTGTATTCAACTAAAACTGGATCATCATACTGACGCTGTTTTACTTCATAAAAAATTTAGAGTTAAAGGTCTAGTGCAGCTTGTCGTCCATCCATCATTGGCATATCTCCTTCACACTTCAACTTTTTGAGAAGTTACTTTAGCGTTATAAATGCACATGTAATCAACTTTGTTGCTGGTATTCTGCCTCAGCCCATGGTCCAACTACATGTCTTTTTTATTTTCACTTTTTCAAGTCATAATATTTCCAATTCAAAGACAATTCCCTGAAGTAGATGTTCAGACTGAAGATCATTCCTGGTCTGTATCATACTATCCAGTAATATTTGCATGATCCTTATCTTTATATGATAGACTATGTTCAAATGAACCTTTGATATACATTAGGATATGAGTAACTACATTCCCACAAGGAGCTTGCGGAACAACACTAACATCAACTGAGATGTTGCATAGTGCGTTCGTAAAAATAATATAGCTTGCATCAAATCTTCTATAGTGTGTAGTGACAAGATACTTCAAAAGCTCCCCCTATTGCATCAAGCGTGAGCTAATTCTTAGGTCCATCGACCTGTTCTATATCGAAAGGTAAATGGAAGAGGTGATTATCGGCTGAATCATGTTAACCCATTCAAAGTTTCGTGTATCTTTGTTTCGAAAATGTAGAACTCTCGTCTCATGATCGAGGAAGGATCAGCTTAGTCAGAATAAGCTGGGCAATGGCGTTATGATATTATCCAGCTATATTTTTATCCAAGAGTTTGATGTGCGTGTTATAATTCTGATTCTGTAATCATCTTTGGTGATTTTTCGAAAGTGAATTTCGAGGTTGTTTGGCTAGTTTCCGCTAAAATGCCGAAAGTTAAATAATTTGACCTTTTTCCATTTAATTTGTATATTGAGTTTCGGGAGTCCGATTCGAGATCCGCCTTAGTGAGTATGTTACATATATTTTTATAACTTACTTGAGATATTTGGGATCAATTTGAATTTCGTAGAGTTCTGTTTAAATTTTCATCGCGAAAAGAAAAGAAAAGAAAAGACAAAAGAAAGGACAAGAAATGAAGATGGTGGCCAAAAAGGGCCCTTAGCTTAAAAGCTAAGATTAGAAACAAAACATGAGGAATGACAACAGAGTACGGAAATGAGATCAGAGATAACGAAGCATAGAAAACGCGGCGAAATTTATCAGAAAAAATAAGAAAAGAAAGGAAAATGAGCAGGAAAATAGTAGAATTTTTACCCCCGAAACATCCAGGTAATGGCGTAAATTTATTATTCCAGTTTATTACGTGTGTTTGAATATATTTTTATGGTAGAAATTGGGATATTAGACATCATTTTAATAAGTTCAATTAATAGTTTAAAGGGTCAATTGGACCCCGATAATGGAATAGATTATATATTCGTACTCAGTAAGTTATGAGCAACATAGAAATATAATTTATTTAGGGTTTGGTTATGTGACCTTAAACCCTGTACATAGGTCTGGCCTGCGTATTGCGTATGTGAATAGGGTATCAGGTTCCTAACTGGATTGCCCTAAGACGTAAGTAATGAAGCCTTTAGCCATATGTGATATATTTTTCTGCTGATTGAACACAGTGGGATCGTTTGGAAATAAATTCAAAAGACAAAGCGGTTGTTGAGTAGTTGTTCTAACCCTGTAACAAGGTAAGTGTTTATATCCATTTTTTTGGAGGCCCTTGGCCTCGTGGATTTTCTACCACGTGTTCTTTACGTGTGTAGCTGCCGATAGGCGTACTCATTACGCCTTTGGATTTACATTGTATATTATATGTTATGTCCTGTTTTTGGTATTGCATTGAGGATCTGAGCATTGTACTCTGGCTGTGAGTTGGCATCTACTTCCCAACTGTCGATGAGAGTCTCGTGCCGGTGAAGGATTATTATTGCATCATACTGCATTCATATGCATTAGATGTCATTCATATGCATTACATTGCATATCATATTGGGTGCAGGAGTATTCCACCCTAGGAGAGTGCAGGAGTATCCCGCCTCTGATTCATATCATATCGGGTGCAAGAGTATTTCTCCCCAGGAGAGTGCAGGAGTATTCTGCCTCTGGTTTATATCATATTGGGTGCAGGAGTATTCTGGCCCAAGTGCAGGAGTATTCCGCTGCTGGATGGGATTACGGGCACACGCGGCCCTTTGCATTATATTTCATTTCATTTAACTTCATCTCATTTCATTTCATTTCATTTCATACCATTGTGTAGACCTGTGGTACATAACTATTGTTCTGCTTATACGTGCATTGTTTATTTGTTGATATGTTTATGGCTCGTATTCCTGGTTGAGTTTATGGTTTCATACGTGTTTCCGATTATTATCTAGCTCTGCCTTTTTATAATTTAAATAAGAGGAATTTAGTTTATCTGATTCTTCTCCCTGGCTAGCTATCCTATTCTTTGAGGTGGCTAGTCTGCCCCACTTATTGAGTCCTTTTGACTCACCCTTGTTTGTTGTTTGTTTCTTATCTATCTATTTTGTTTCCGCAGGTTCGCTCAAGGATTGAGTTCGCCAAGTTGTGAAGGAGCGAAGACAACTTTAGTTGTCAAGGTGAGCCAGCTTTTATTCAGGATGGCCACCAGTTTTATGTTTATTATTTCACTTGCATTTTGCTCCCTTCAGGAGGCATCTGTCCTCTTTTCTACTCTTAGATGTCTAGTCTGGATAGCCCTAAACCTAGTATGTTGGGTAGTCAGCTGTAATTTCTTTTGTACAGCTTAGAGGTATCAGTATGTCTGTGCTTTTTTTTTCTTAAGTCTTGTTCTTATTTTTGAATTGAATTATATTTATTTTTCCTTGTTAATTGGTAAGGGTTCGCCTGACGGGTCTAGGGGAGGATGTCGGGTGCCCGCACGGCATAGCCAGATTTCGGCTCGTGTCATACTCGATCTTATACACCCATCTACAACCGAGCACCTTTATTCTCGGAGGCAAGCACTCAATTACCCAAGTCATGTTTGCTTCCAAGGCCTGCAACTCTTGTTGCATCCCTAATCTCCACTTCTCATCTCTTATGGCCTCTAAGAAAGAGGTAGGCTCATGACCTTCTGTTATAGCTGTAAAAAACCTCACATATTTCTAAGAAAAATTATCATAACTAACATAATGTACTAGGAGATATGGATTACCAAGGGTTGTTGAGAGACAAATGAACAATTGGATTTTCGGATACAGGACGATACGCGGTGACTCAGCTTTCGAACCGTATTAGTGACAAAATCCCATAACAATATATTTTCTTTCTTGGTCTGCTTTCCTCAACCCAACTCATCTTCCAACACTTCGTTTCCTATGTGACCAGGAACCTCATTAATGTTTGGATCCACGTGATCCTCTCCTTCATTCCCCGTAGTGATTTCTACTTAGAGCGTTATTTTCAATGCCCCCTCCCCCTTACTCTTACAATCTCCTCTTCTTCATCCAACATTTCGGTTGCTGAGATAACCCCGTGTCAGTTTCTCCTTCTCATCATCATCTGACACAAACGGAAACTCGTTCTCATAAAATACCACATCTTTTGATATCAAAAATTTCTTTGCATCCAAGTCATACACCCTCGAAGCTTTCTTCCCATTTGGATACCCCAAGAATACACATCGGTGACTCAAACTACCAAACTTGTCACTAGTTTGTACTTGGTTGCGAGGATAATACAAACATCTGAACACCCTCAAATGATCATAATTCGGTGTCACTCCCATTAAGACATTGTAAGGAGTCTTACCATTCAGCAATTTAGAGGGTGTCCGATTAATTAAATAATCGGCCGTCATCACACATTCTCCTCAAAACTCGATATGTAGGTTAGCTTGAAATCTAGCGCCCGTGCTACATTCAAAATGTGTCGATGTTTATGTTGAACCCTTCTGTTTTGTTGTAGTGTCCCAACACAAGATGTTTGAAACAAAATTCCTTATTCAAGGAAATACCCTTTTAGACTTATGAACGCGGTTCCGTTATCACTCCGGAAGCACTTAATGTGTTTATTAAATTGTCTTTCCACCATCGCAAAGAAATCTTTTAACTTTTGTCCGACTTTTTTCTTATCAAGTAACAAAAACACCCATACCCCTCGCGAACAATCATCAACAAGAGTCAAGAAATATGATGCACCACATGAAGATTCAGTTCTATAAGGGCCCAACAAATCACAATAAATTAAATCAAAAGGTTTGGCATCTTTATTATCACTTGAAGGAAATACATTCTTAGTCTGTTTCGCCCGAAGGCCTACATCTTTATCTTCTAAGCTACCTTTCCTATTCCTATCTTCTAGAACTGAAAGTGATTTGGTCACTTGTATCGAAGGGTACTCTAACTTTTGATGCCACAATTCCATTACATCAACATTCATTGCTTTCACCCGGGGTAACGTCAAAAAGTAGAAGAGTTCGTCCTTTTGTTCACCCGCTCCAATCAACTTTCACGTAGTCTGGTCCTGCATAGCACACAAATCATTAGTGAAATTTACATTACAATCAAACTGATTAATCAATTGAGACACCGAAATCAAATTGCAAGTCATTTCGAGCACATATAACACTCTACGACGAATCATGTTGACACCCAATTTTGTCTCTCCTTTTCACATAGTTGGCCATAATTTACCTCAAGGGTGCAATTTGATTATTTGTGCATAATCTGCATTAGAAATCATGCATTTACGTGTGTTGTCCTCTAATTATATATTACATACATAAATATGGCTATATTACGTAATTTCGTAACACTCGGGTCATTTCTTTAAAAATAAATACATGCATTCTCGTGGATAGTTGCTTAATTAACTACGATATTAATATATTTAATTACGTAGTTGAGGTTATTTATGCTTAATTATATTATGTGCGCTCAACTATTTAGTTTGTTCTAAAAAGATATATATCTATTATTTTGCAATATTTTTCTATATTTATTGTTTCTTTTATCCCATTTCTACAGTTATATATTTGCTTATTTAATAACCCTACCTATGTTAGCTACTATTATATAGCTCCGATTTGTTAAATCATCTTAGTCTATCGGGGAAAGTGCACGAAAGATCACTTTTGCCACTGGTCTTTGGATACAGGCCACTAATACCAAAACATTTAGTTTGTGGCCACTTTTGCTTAAAGAGATAGAACTTCAGTCCAGAGGCCGGATTGAAGTTCAGTCCTTAAAGATTGAACTTCAATCCAGGGCCATATGGACTGAAGTTAAGTCCAGTTCTTAAGATGGAACTTCAGCCAGGGCCATATGGACTGAAGTTCAATCCTTAAAGATGGAACTTCAGTCCATGGCCATATGCACTGAAGTTCAGTCCTTAGAGATGGAACTTCAGTCCAGGAGCCGTATGGACTGAAGTTCAGTCAATTATCAAAACTTAAGTCAAATATTTATTTAGTAAAGGCCCAAAAATGGCCTCTAGTGTAAGACCAATAAAAATAGTGGCCTCAAACTAAATACCAGTGTTAAAAGTGGCTGCTAGGCGAAAATTTTACTATTCTATCATGCCACCCCATCAGCACCTCATAACCAATTACATCTTTGTTTCATCACATGAGCTATCTTCTTTCCATTATTTTCTCTATTCTTAGCCTATTTAATTCATCACATTTATTCCATTTATTCCCTAATCTCTCACCTCTTAATCAGTACGTCAAAATCTTTTCCTTTTTGTTCTTTCTTTTCCCGTTACTGATTATATGCAATTAGAGTAATTTTATTCCATCATATCCTTTCCTACTAATTTTGATAACCCTTCAACCCTCTTATTAAAAATTTGAATTTGAAGTTTTGATCAAAACCTTTCAAGTCAAAAAATATATCTTTCCTTCCAAAATTACATTCTTTTCTTTTTGGAGCTCTCCTAATTTCCCTCCATCTCCAAACGGCTCTCTCTTCTCATATTCCTATTTATACACTTATGCACGAGTCTTAAAGAAGAGAGGAAGGATCCCACGACACCCCGCATTTTCTATTCTTCTCCATGATTCTTTACACGCTAAGCCCACATCTTTCTCTTCCCTATCAAATCAGAAAACCTTTAACAACTACATACACTTCCTGATATCTTCCACTCCATCATCTAATACACCCCTACACTCTCCTATCAAGGACCAACTTCTCCTTTGCCATATACGTTGCCCCTCTCCCTTATTCTTGAAAATAATATTCCTCCTCTCATCATCTACCAATCAGTAAACAATTATTTTAGGGTTCAATTACACACACCTAATCTTCCCATTTTCCCTTTTAATTCTCGAAACATTCATTCTCAAGGACACTCCTTCGTCCTCTCACTCTGATCATGGTCTCACCCCTTTGTAGTCACCTTTTCATTCATTTACGCTTAGCATCGCAACAGCCTAATGCTACTTTTATCTATTTAGTTTATTACGTCATATTCTATTTGATTTAGTATGTTAAAATTCTAATGAGATGTGTGCATAACTTGGTTTATAATTTCATTTATGATATAAAATATGTACTTCAGGTGAATTGCAATTGTCCACACTCAGGGGTGGCGTAAATTTTACTAACAATTTCTTTTCTTTTACGAGGTGTTGCTATCTACGGAGATCATCCAGAGTTTGTGGCTTATAGTGATCAGGGCCATCATCCCTCTTGATATTTGACCCTTGCCTCTGTCAACTAATGTGTACATGCAGTTGTTGAACCCCTTTCGATTTTAAGGGTTTCAGATTCACAACTAGGCCATTGATCTATTTTTGAGGGCTTATTTGTCCCTATTGTGCCCAGTTAACTTTTATTAAGTTTTGAAATTTATATTTATGGCCAATGATATGAGGCCTTTTAGGCGATGACGATGCATATCACTTTGCAAAGTAAGCGATAGCGGAGTAGTGTGATTGGAGGTGCTTGGCATGGCAACACGACCGGCTCCGTATTTGCAGCCGTACCGATATCCCTAACCTTTGGTTGATGCAATACATATTCTGAGCCTAAACTTTTATAAAATCTCTTTCCTCTTTATTTTAAACTACTACTATTATTATTATTATTATTATTATTATTATTATTATTATTATTGTTATTGTTATTATTATTATTATTATTATTAGTTTTTACTAATTTATTTTCTTTATATTTTGCAAGGTACATCGTGGTAGAATTATGAAAAGACAACACTTTTTATAAAAATCCTTTTTCATTTATTTTTTAATTATTATTATTATTATTATTATTATCATTATTATTAACATCATTATTATAAATATTAACATTATTATTATTATTATTATTATTATTATTATTATTATTATTATTATTATTATTATCAATTACTTCTTCATTATTATTTTTACTAACTTATTTTTTATATATTCTTCGCGAGGCACATTTGGATGAGTAAATCTCGAATACTACACCCACGAGAACACCTTTCTTAATTACATTATTTTTATTTAATCATTATTATTTTATTTTGATATACTAACTAATTTGTTGCATTTTGCTAGGTACAATTCTCTAAGGAAGGCGAATTAGTAGAAAAGAACCTTTCTTGTTTAAATTTAATTTAGCTTGTACATTGCTTAGTTTTAGTTTGAATCCCAATATAAAGTCCGGCCGGTAACCATATTTGGTGGAGCCTGAGAGGTGCCTAACCCCTTCCTCTAGGGTTAACTTGAACCCTTACCTAGATTTCTGGTTCGTAGACTAAGTTTCAGAGTTAATTATAAAATTAGCTACAAATAAAATAGGTGCCCTAATACGCCTAGAATAATTTATTAGGTGGCGACTCCAAAACACTAACTCCAAATGAGTTACCCAAGTTAAACACCACTTTACTTGCTAGAAGTAGGGTGCGACAGAATGACGACTCCGCTGGGGATATCAAGGTTCAAACCATAACGGACTTTAAATTGGGATTCTTTATTTGCTTTATTTTCTTGTCATTTATTTTGATACTAACTTTTCTTCCATTCCTTTTTTGCAGGGTTAAGGTTTATTTTTGAAGTTTTCAAATTTTGGTGTTTTATTCTTTAATTGTTTAGTTATATTTTATTTATAATAGTTTTTGTCTCGCACTTCCCCACTCCTGGGAAACGACACTTTGCACACACATGGGCGATTACGTGGATCCCACGGTCGCTTCACCATAAAAAACTTTTTAGGAGGGATATTTTGGAATATAGTTGGCCCGTGGCACAACCAACAATTTCAAATGGTCCCACTCCTGAGTCTTCCGCTTGGGAGGATAATAAAACTCGGTCTAGCCAACTTCATTCTTTAGTAGCAATGCTAGGAATCATGCATCATAACATATCATTAGTCGATTTGTTCTCAAGTCCAATAGGCCAACTTGTTCAAACAAACTGAACTGGTTTTTGGCCTTAAAAAGTGTTAAACATGATTTATTGGTATATACTTAAAGGATTGAACGTGCAAATGTAGAGCGTTTATGGGAATTATTCTGCATTCAATGCCATTCAAAGGCACAAATGGTAACCGAAAAGGCATCAAAGCTGAAATTGAATCAGAAACGACTATTTATTCCTAAGCGGTTGGAATCATTCTGTATTCAATGCTATTCAAACGCGCAAAAGGTAACCGAAAAAGCATTAAAGACCCAATTTGAAGCAGAAATGACCGTTTGATGGACATGATGACACATAATGCACATTTATCCTTTAGGCATTATTTATAAAGACTGGCCATCGGTGGTTTGTTAAAAGTCCATAGCATTTTCCTTCTAAAGTGTCTAAAGGGTTCTCAACTCATAACGACACATCTCTTCATATCCTCTGTTGCATTGTTTTCAAAAGCTTGTGCTACACGCTGATCATTTTGCTCACAATAAAGCAAATCTTAGGCATCCTTTCTTTTTCCTTTTTCGTATTACCCTCCACCTCTTCTAAAAGATCATGGCCACTAGGACATTTGACATGGTTGTTGAAGTCCCTCAGTTACTCAGAGATTGGTGGGGAAACCTAAGCATATATCAACAAGACCGAGTTAAAGTGGTGTTGGGGAACTTGATTTCACTAATGGAGCACACGACAATGAAAGGAATAGTAGAAGCAACAGTACACTATTGGGATGCAGACCGAGCAGTTTTTCACTTTGGGAGTGTAGAGTTGACACCATTACTGGAAGAAATTGGCGGGTTAACTCGATTACCATTGGAAAGTGATGAGGTATTGATGCCTGAGAACATTGCACCCGAGGGTTTCTTCGAAATGGTAGGGTTTAAGCCCAAGTTATGCACAGACAGTATAAGGCCGTCGGAAATTTCTCTGACTTCCCTCTACATCAAATTTGGATATGGAGAACCATTTCAAGAAGCCGAAGACTATTTCAACATTAACCAGGCAGATTGGCAAGAGCGAAGGGTACTTGCTTTTGTCACCATCTTTTTAGGGGTTGTCGTGTTTCCACAACACAAAGGACGAGTTGATGTTTTTATGGTATCAATTGTCGACGCCTTACTCAAGGACCTCAACAAGAAATACACTTTGGTACCGATGATTGTTGCAGAAACGTACCGAGCTTTAGAAAGATGCAAGAAAGGTGCTAGCTTTTTCGAAGGTTGTAATTTACTCCTACAAATTTGGTTGATGGAACATTTGCAAAAGATTAACAACATAGACCAGGCCTTCCACCCCATACCAAGAGAGAATTACATCTTGATTCATACCGCCCGCATGAACAATGCTCTCGAGAAGTGGGACCAGCCAAACACTACCGAAGGCTGGCACCACAGGCTTTCTCAGTTGACATCCGAAAATATACAATGGATGTTTGACTACTTTCCCAGTATCACAGTGATCACACGGTCGGAAGGGGCTTCATTTCTTATCTTGGTTGGGTTCAGAGGAGTTTACCAATACACTCCTTTAAGAACACTTAGACAAGCAGGGAGAAAGTAGATTGTACCCCAAATCGCAAACATCAGAAGTTTTAAAGCAGATATTGTCGGGGGAGTAATACCATTCAAAGACAAGATATTAGAACTTTGGAAAGAAATGCGACAAATGGGATTTGAGACTACGGGACAGGTTTGATGCAGGCTATGATGAAGATTATCCAGACTGGCTGAGGAAAGACATAGCAAAGGCAGTTCAACCACGAGCAACAAGAAAAAGGAAAAAAATGCTGATGAATTAGAATCCGAGTGCAAGAGGCTACGCAAACAACTGGCAAAGTCACGAGAGAGAATATCAAAGAAGCAAAGTTTGGTCGAAGCAAAGGACAAAGAAAAAGACAAATGGCGCAATAAGGCGGAACTCCTGACAAAACGCATAGAGTCTATCGGTGTATGGACTAGCGAAGGAATGTACTCTGTGGCTGACAAAGGAATAGAAGAGAAAGGAAGAAAGGCTTGGGAAATATTGAAGAATTTCACATTTGACATATCCCGGCTCTTGACTGATACAGACAATATCATCTTCCAAGGATACTCGTCAGGGGCAAGTTCATCCAATGAAGATTCGTCCGACGAGGAAGAAGATGAATCTTCTAAGGATGGATCAACATGAAGAATGCTCGCTCAGGCCATGATCTGATTTCCTAGCAATGTTTAGTCTATTCCTTCTCTTACATTGTTTCAATATCAACCATTGTAATAAAGACCAATGTTTGATAAATGCAAATTCTCTTTTAGACTCCGTATTTTATAGCAAATGAAATGATACATGTGGCACAAAGCACTTATCAAATCATCGTGCGTAAAACGACCCTTCATATTATAGAATGCATTTCTTATTTGATATGTGTGCATTGCGTGAATTTGCTTGTTTGCTCTAGGTCTCTTTCTACCTAAGTCAATCCCTTCCCAAATCTAATCTCCTACTGAGGCACCTCATCTCCCTACTCTATGTCCAAATTCTGATATCTAAAATCTTTCACATGTCCAAACTATCTCTAACTCACTAACGAACTCAAAACCTATTATCCAAAGGTTGGGTTAAGTCGAATACCAAGGCAAAAGATATTTTCTATTGCACAACACAGTCTATTCCTTACACAACATCTTTACCACTTTGCATTGACACCAACTCCTCATTTCCCGTTTGAACAAGCATCGGTCGTTTGACCAAAATCCTTGACTTGTCGGCCACATAAAGCACTCAGGCAATCTCTTGTGATACATGTGCATTCTATCACAACCTCCAAATTCAAGCGCTATTTCATCATCTGCGGTCTAGGCATTCTCTTAAGCTTATGTGTCATTATTGCTTCAAGCCTTTTGTTAAATGTGCCCACACAGTTTTAAGCATTTCCCTGCTTTGTTACGGTTGCTTCGTAATTGAACACCGAAGTTGGTCAAGAATTTGCATTTAGGAAGCCGAAATGGCAATCCAAGCTGAAAACACCTTCCTCTGCAACAAAGTCCTTTGGACCACCAGCATATATGACACCAAGAGCATTCAGAAAATTCCATTTCCATAAAATTTACATGAAAGTCACAGCAAAGAAATCATATCACTATACGACCGAGCTCACAACCTCACACTGCACCCAACTTATACAATAAAAAACCTCACATCTGTCAAGACTTTCAACAACAACCTCAGCAGGCTCAACACAATCAAGGATAGACCAAAATGACGAAACCTCATGCCTTTACTCTTTTAGCTTGGCCAAAACTTGTTGCTCCCAACGCACACGCAAGTATACGTGGTCGACAAGTAATAAAATGATAAGTAGAGTATCGTTCCCACGAGGACTATTCAGACTGGACTCCTAACAAACAATTTCTTAACAACTACTCAGAGATCTTTTTCCAATAGTGAGGATTTTAACAGTAATTAAAATGGTAGAAATTCAGTCAAATAATGGTGCAAACTTTGGCTGTAAACAATATTAAAGAGACGGTCCAGAGTCAGAGTTACGAACAATCCAGTTGAGTTTTCCAATTGATTCCACTTCTGGAATCCTGGATTACTAACTAACAGATTAAATGTACCCATGAAAACCTTTCGATTCTTCCCGGTCTATGCAGGCTACTCCAAACCCTATATGTCTATGGGTTGAATCTCGTGCACGCATTAACGAATTCTGTAATTAGTTAAGCTAAGCGAGCAAGTATATGTCTATCCTACTCACAAATTGGCTCCCCGATGCCCGAGGTCACAATCTAGCCCTACTCTTTCTTATTGCATTCATAAATTCCCTCTTTCGAGTTAAATCTAAGAACCATAGATAATGCCTAATTATCGGGCCCTGACAATTAAACAAGTGAAATCAAGAAAGAATAAGCAACCCGTTATGGGATACAATATATGGAATTCAATCTTCAAACATAAACCTTCATGAAACACTCTAACCCTAGAACGTACGAATTAGCCACGCATACTCATAATCACAAGACAATGATTTGATGAAATAATGAAATAATGATGTAATAAATTAATGAAAGGAAGAAAAACCCTTGTTCAAGATGTTATGAGCTCTCCAATTTGCTCCAAAGTCTGAACTCCCTTCAAAAACTAAGTAGAAGAGTATTTATAATGTTTACAAAAGCCTAGCAATTAGTTACGCCTAAGCCTAGACGAAATAGGACTTCCAAAACCGCTCCAGGGGCGCTATAGCTGGCGCCCCGCGCCTCAAACCGCGCTCAACAAGTCAGAGTCCGTCGAATGTCGCACGCAACGGCCATGCCCCGCGCCCCAAAACACGCCAGAAAAGTGGGCGCTATTGGTGGCGCGCCACGCCTGGAACCGCGCCAGGCTATTTTCCTGCTTTCGTCGTTTGCAGCTAGCTTCGTTCCGTGTCTTCGCGTGCTCGATCCAATCCTCAATCCAAATTCAATCTTTTTTTGCTCGATTATGCTCTTTAAAGCTTTAATTGCACTTCATAACAACCTACAACCATACGACATAAAATTAGTGCAAAATCACATTCATCAACTAGAAAACGTGCGAATAAAGTATCCAAACATGAGGTAATATTAAGGAAATATAGGCATAAAATATCAAACATCACCACCCCACACTTGAACCTTTGCTCGCCCTCGAGCAATTACAAATAACTTCCCACCAAGGTAGAATAGGTCTGCTTATGACTATGGTTGAATACCGACAATTGAACAAATGCATACATGACTACTATGGGTCCAACAAACATGCCAACAATATATCAATCCTCAAACATGAGAACAACCACTCCGAGATAACTTAAATGCACAAACTCGACTCACTGCAACCATGCCCCCACAAAGTCACACCTACCTACTCAACCAAGAAGCCACGACTTCACCTATCTCATGTAAACCGTGTGCCCTCACCAAAATGAAGCAAGAGAGTGTCCCCCAAATATCACACATAACAATGAATATCAAGAATAGAACGGGGACAATAGCATAGAAAGAATTCACTCACTCTCATGAAAAGCTCACATGCCACACATGATGTACCATAGGCTTGCCCGTAGTGTAGGACTCTACTAATATAAGCTCACTCCCGTCAGGATTAACTAGGACTTTAAAGGATTGTAATGTAGGCTAAGGGGCTGGTAGGATACATATGGATAATAGTGACTACCTCCCTAAGCACTTTAATACATCACAATACAATGAAAGCACACATCTCCTCAAAACCAACAACCACTTCACCCAACCAACAAATTTTTTTCGTCACACTCCTTTTCCACAAAGTAGTATTTTTTTCTTTTAAGCACACACTAGCAAGGATGGATATTCTTTTCTCTTTTTTTTTTCTTTTTCAATTCAATTCACTCCAAACCTTGCTAATGTTCTTTTTTCAACTACTTCTCAAGTTACCACATATCCCCCTCATTGGTTCCACTCAAAAACCTCCAAATACTTCAACCACAAACTCCACAATAATATAAAATTATCAATTAAAGTGCTTAAGGAGTAAAGCGTCAAAAGAAAGCAATTTAGAACAAGTGGGTAGGCTCACGGTGTGGGTGCCAACAAAAGTTTAAAGAGATCACAACAATCAAGTCCAAGGTGTATATAAGGGTAGGCAAATCAAGGTCAAAGGCAAATCCAAGAAGGCCTGTATCATCTCCCGACTAGAGCAAACCTAGAATTTCGCTTTGCACATACACGGGGAAAGTTCTAGACACAAATATGCAAACATGGAACACAATAGAATATGCCTCACAACACACATTGCACACAGTCCACACAAAATGACTCCATCACAACTCTCAATCAAGCAAATAGGGTGCAACATGTGGAAATTTAAGCACTAATGCACAAAGGTTCACAACAAAATCAAGTGAGTGGACTCAAGCATCTCAAGGGGGTCATTCCATTTTTTTCTAGGCATGCATCACAATTTAAAACCAAAAGACACCACAAATAGCACATGCTCAAGTCTAAGTACATCGGTATCAAACAACTCAAAGGCACCTAGCATTCCACCTATTTCTTTCGTCTAGGGCCACCTATAACTAACTACTCTAATCCTAAAAAGAAGGACAATAAAAAACTACCCGGTTCAAAGGCATCCACGTGGAAAAGAACCGAGGCCATAAGAAAAACCACGGGGTGGATGACTGTACCACTACTAAAACTAAAAAGAAAATCTTTTTGAAATTTTTCATTGGTTTTCTAATTATTTTTCATTATTTTATATACTATAGCAAGAAACAAATAAAAATAAAGTCAAGTGACAAAAATAAAAATTGCTGAAATTAACTACCTAAAGGTACAATCATCCATAACCTCAAAATTTTGGAAGTTTCCCACCCCACACTTAAAATCAAGCAATGTCCTCAGTGCGGTAAATAATAAAGTACAAGAGTTAAGGAACTTCCCTGAACGCTAAACGACCTAGCCTTTGGCGCGAGCAGTGGCACCATCTCCATTACGAACTCACCAAGCGTCCGTAGAGCAAGGGGTACTCAAACTTCCCCCAACAGGTCATCAATATTAGGCAAGGGTGAGGACACCCCACACTTAAACTCGACATTACATGAACCTACAATCCAAAGAATAACCCAAAGTAATATATAACCATAAAAATAGTAATTAACAAAAAATAAAAAATAAAAGTAAAGCAAGCAAATTGGGTTGCCTCCCAAGAAGCGCTTGATTTAACGTCGCAGCACGACGAAGACAACTTCATCACTTTTTCCTCCACCTTGAACTTATGAATTGAATCCCCAATTTTGCCTCAAGCTTACGACTATGGTATTGGGGTGGTGGCAAAAATACAAAAGAACCAAGTAACCAATGTCGCATTTTACACTTCTTAGCCTTTAAATGAGGGATGTCGTTTTGTTTCCTCGACATCACAAAATTTAAAATATAGGCACCTTGCTCCTCCTCCCTTGGTTTCTTCATAGGCTCGAGTGGCTCAATTTTCATGTCACCATCCAAACACAATGTTGAAAAATGATTGGAATGAGGTCCAATGCGCTTTAATTTAAAAATTGCATTACTTTTGACACCCTCACTTGCACAAACACTAGAGTCCTCAAATATGATGTTTTCTTTTTCCTCACTTGACTCTAATGTGATTTCCTCAACTTCGGCGTCATCAACTAATATTAGGTCGAAAGGTAGGAATTCCACTTTTTGCTCCTCAAATTAGTTCCTAAGCTCTTCTATCTCAAATCTACTATTCACGACAACTGATAATTGGGCATTAGACACCTCAACTATATCACTCAAATTCACCTCCAAGTCGTGAGTAGTCAAGCCAAATTCGTCGATCTCTTGCCTGAGCAATACCCTTTCTTCCATAAATTGTCTCGTCATATTTGTAAGTTCACTTCTACAATCCCCACATGCTTCTAAAAGGTTGGCTTGCTCCGTTAGAAAATTTTGGCTCACAACCTGCACTTCTTCATTTCTGTCAGACTCACAAGCATCATTAGAATCATCACAAAAATTATTGGGGGAAGGAGCATGACACTTAGGACAATCATTCCACCGACCACCACACAATTTACACAAATTCCAATCAAAGGTGGTAGAAAATTCACATAACCAGTCTCGTAGGGTTGAAAGAGTAGGACAATTTTCCCACAAGTGGTTTCCTCCACAAAGTAGACAAAGATCATCGAAATTTGAGCAACTATCATTCGACCAATTTTTATTAAAAGATGTCATGATAAGACAAGTAACACAATACTAAACTAAACAAAAATTAAACCTGAATAGAAAATAAGTAATCATTCAAAAAGAAATCAGTCAATTATTTAGTCCCCGGCAACGGCGCCAAAAACTTGTTGCTCCCAACGCACACGCAAGTATACGTGGTCCACAAGTAATAAAGTGATAAGTAGAGTATCGTTCCCACAAGGACTATTCAGACTGGACTCCTAACAAATAATTTCTTTACAACTACTCAGGGATCTTTTTCCAATAGTGAGGATTTTATTAACTAAAGAACAGTAATTAAAATGGTAGAAATTCAGACAAACAATGGTGCAAACTTTGGTTGTAAACAATATTAAAGAGACGGTCTAGGGTCAGAGTTACGAACAATCCAGTTGAGTTTTCCAATTGATTCCAATTCTCGAATCCCGGATTACAAACTAACAGATTAAATGTACCCATGAAAACCTTTCGATTCTTCACGGTCTATGCATGCTACTCCAACCCCTATATGTCTATGGGTTGAATCCCGTGCACGCATTAACGAATTCTGTAATTAGTTAAGCTAGGCGAGCAAGTATATGTCTATCCTACTCAGAAATTGGTTCCCCGATGCCCGAGGTCACAATCTAGCCCTACTCTTTCTTATTGCGTTCATAAATTCCCTCTTTCGAGTTCAATCTAAGAACCATAGATAATGCCTAATTATCGGGCCCTGACAATTAAACAAGTGAAATCAAGAAAGAATATGCAACCCGTTATGGGATACAATATATGGAATTCAATCTTCAAACATAAACCTTCATGAAACACTCTAACCCTAGAAAGTTCGAATTAGCCACGCATACTCATAATCACAAGACAATGATTTGATGAAATAATGAAATAATGATGTAATAAATTAATGGAAGGAAGAAAAACCCTTGTTCAAGATGTTATGAGCTCTCCAATTTGCTCCAAAGTCTGAACTCCCTTCAAAAACTAAGTAGAAGAGTATTTATAATGTTTACAAAAGCCTAGCAATTAGTTACGCCTAAGCCTAGACGAAATAGGACTTCCAAAACTGCTACAGGGGCGCTATAGCTGGCGCTCCGCGCCTCAAACTGCGCGCGACAAGTTAGAGTTCGTCGAATCTCGCACGCAACGGCCATGCCCCGCGCCCCAAAACGGGCCAGAAAAGTGGGCGCTATAGGTTGCGCGCCGCTCCTGGAACCGCGCCAGGCTATTTTCCTGCTTTCGTCGTTTGCAGCTTGCTTCGTTCCGTGCCTTCGCGTGCTCGATCCAATCCTCAATCCAAATTCAATCTTTTCTTGCTTGATTATGCTCTTTAAAGCTTCAATTGCACTTCATAACAACCTACAATCATACAACATAAAATCAGTGCAAAATCACATTCATCAACTAGAAAACGTGCGAATAAAGTATCCAAACGTGAGGAAATATTAAGGAAATATAGGCATAAAATTACAAGCATCAGATACTGCATCCACCAAACAAACTACTCCCTGGATACCCATTCCTAAATTCGATCCAAAAAGATCTACACTTATCACTTACACGATTAATACCATGACACCACAAGACATCCAACACTGAAACACAAAATTCAGAGTCCGGTTGACCAAATGAAGACAGTGGTACAACAAAGACCAACAAAGAGAAACTCCAACTCCCAGATCACAAACACACTTTCTACAAAGGCTTATCCATTAAAGTTAGCTCCATTACTTGAGAAACAACCTAAGACAATTACAACTTTTGACAATCTCCAAATCCGGCAAAATCAAAATATCAAACCTCAGTCTGAGTATGCAAATATCTACATACTCATAGTCATCACCACACCCAATCATCACACTAAAGGACGAGTGCAGATTTCTAGCCAATACATTTGGTGTTCAGTACCATACAACCACCTTCCCTCGGTGATCTGTCATGAAAAATTAACTGGGGCAGAAGTTTTGAGGATCCCCTCAAAAATTCCAAAAGACGCAAACTTAACACTGGGGCAGATATTTTTGAGATCCTCTAAAAAATTTCAAGAACATCCTTATAAGAGCAACACAATAGCCTTATTAGTGCATCGCATGATTTAACAAAAATATTCTATTTGTCGCACATTACTTTACTTGCAGAATATGCAGCCCGACCTAACAGTGATAAGCATTCAGTTTTTATTTGTTGTACTTTACTTTTGCTTGCAGGGTATAAGGCCCGAAGGGTAGACAACCCTATGAAGAAACAACATGACAAGGGGACAATTATACAAGATATAGCAACAGAGTGCAAAACAACAAATACGCAAGTCGACCTCCACTAGAAAACTCATAAACTTTCTTTGATTGCAGGTTTATACAGGTACCGAGTATACCTAAAACCCCTTACAAAACAACATACATCATTTTGACAAGTATAGAATCCATGTCGGTGGATATATAGGGTCCGCGTCTGTGGACATTGCATCAATTTGACGGAAGCATAGAATCCATGTCGGTGGATATATAGGGTGCGTCTAAGGACATGACATCATTTGACAAGCATAGGATCCATATCGGTGGATATATAGGGTCCGCGTCTGTGGACATGACATCATTTGACAGAAGCATACAATCCATGTCGGTGGGTATGTAGGGTCTGCGTCTGTGGACATGACATCAATTTGAGAAGCAACAGAAGCATAGAATCCATGTCGGTGGGTATGTAGGGTCCGCGTCTGTGGATATGACATCATTTGACAAGCATAGGATCCATGTCGGTGGATATATAGGGTCCGCGTCTGTGGACATGATATCATTTGACAAGCATAGGATCTGCGTCGGTGGATATATAGGGTTCGCAGTGGTGAACATGGCAGCAATGACAACAGTGTAAGGTTCGCGTCTGTGGACATGACTTCAATCTGAGAGGCATAGATTCCGCGTCGGTGGATATATAGGGTCCGTATCTGTGGACTAATATGACAGCAATGAAAGAAGCATAAAGTCCATATCGATAGATATATAAGGTCTGCGCTTGTGGACAATTCAACAATTGAAGGTATAAGGTCCGCATTTGTGGACATAGTTCAGCAATTTTGAGTAGTAAGGTTCGCGTTTGTGAACATAGTTCAGCAATTTGGAGAAGTAAGGTCCGCGTTAGTGGACAAACGGACTATTGATCAAGCATAGAATCTGCGTCGACAGATACATAAGGTTCGCAGTGGTGAACATGACAACAATTTGCAGCAGAGTAAAGTCCGCATCGGTGGGCATATCATTGGAAAGACATTTGGATGAGACATCAATCAAACAAGTACAAGACAAAACAACCCTTCGGCTCAACAGGTAAGTTTACTTTACTTTATCTTTATATCTATTGCATTTATTATGATTTTGTTGCAGGGTACGCCCCGATTTCTCGACAAATCCCTGTGCCATACTCTCACGTCTGCTCCCAAACATCACGGCCAACCATGCAACCGCAAAACCTCAAACACATACAAAGCAAAGCCTAACCCTACAGACAATGCCTTTTGCTACACCTGCAAGCTACCTATCTTGCCGAGTTCCAAGCTACAATTCCATACTCGCACTAGAGGTGTGCCTAATCCTTCCTTGTCGATTGGGTGTCAGTTTCGTATTCCTTCCTATCTGTATCCATCTGCGTCAATCGTGTGTATTTTCGTGCTTAATCGTGCCCGTCTGCTGGAATCGTTCTCATTCATAAAACTCGCTCCCCAAATGTTTCCAAGCCCATTCAAAGCAATATTGAAGGCAGGATGACCCATTTATCAAGATGAAGTGGAAACTATGTCCGTGTAAACTCCTCTTTATGGGTGTGTCGTGCACCACATCTTCATAACTAGGATGATTATAAACTTTTTTTCCCACGCTCCATCTATCGATGTTATTTCATTTCCGACAATACCTTTGCTTTATTCTTCATTTATCTCGCCAAAAGGCAAAAGCATACATCGAATCTAAACTTTACATACTTGAGAAAGTTTAGTCTTTACATCCATAATCGTGCGTCATAAACACCTCACACATGCAATATGTCATTCTAGAACTACACACGGCCTAATTCTCGTGAAACCTAGATATGTAGGCAACTCAGAGACCGGGGTTCGGACGAAAACACCCCAAAACTCCCATTTTCCCCTTCAAATCTTTTTGCCGACTAGTCGTGACAAAATTGGTTATTCCATCAACTACCTTTGCCCGAAGATTCTTTTCATCATCCCCGGGCAAAGAGGGACAGTTGTTGACACCCAATTTTGTCCCTCATATTCACATAGTTGGCCATAATTTAACTCAAGGGTGCAATTTGATTATTTGTACATAATCTGCATTAGAAAGCATGCATTTACGTGTGTTATCCTCTAATTATATATTACATACTTAAATGTGACTATATTACGTAATTTCGTCACACTCAGGTCATTTCTTTAAAAATAAATACATGCATTCTCGTGGATAGTTGCTTAATTAACTACGATATTAATATATTTAATTAAGTAGTTGAGGTTATTTATGCTTAATTATATTATGTGCGCTCAACTATTTAATTTGTTCTAAAAGATATATATCTATTATTTGCAATATTTTTCTATATTCATTGCTTCTTTTATCCCATTTCTACAGTTAAATATTTGCTCATTTAATAACCCTACCTATGTTAGCTACTACTATATAGCTCCGACTTGTTAAATCATCTTATTCTATCATGCCACCCCATCAGCACCTCATAACCAATTACATCTTTGTTTCATCACATGAGCTATCTTCTTTCCATTATTTTCTCTATTCTTAGCCTATTTAATTCATCACATTTATTCCATTTATTCCCTAATCTCTCACCTCTTAATCAGTACGTCAAAATCTTTTCTTTTTTGTTCTTTCTTTTCCCGTTACTGATTATATGCAATTAGAGTAATTTTATTCCATCATATCCTTTCCTACTAATTTTGATAACCCTTCAACCCTCTTATTAAAAATTTGAATTTGAAGTTTTGATCAAAACCTTTCAAGTCAAAAAATATATCTTTCCTTCCAAAATTACATTCTTTTCTTTTTGGAGCTCTCCTAATTTCCCTCCATCTCCAAACGGCTCTCTCTTCTCATATTCCTATTTATACACTTATGCACGAGTCTTAAAGAAGAGAGGAAGGATCCCACGACACCCCGCATTTTCTATTCTTCTCCATGATTCTTTACACGCTAAGCCCACATCTTTCTCTTCCCTATCAAATCAAAAAACCTTTAACAACTACATACACTTCCTGATATCTTCCACTCCATCATCTAATACACCCCTACACTCTCCTATCAAGGACCAACTTCTCCTCTTCCATATACGTTGCCCTCTCCCTTATTCTTGAAAATAATATTCCTCCTCTCATCATCTACCAATCAGTAAACAATTCTTTTAGGGTTCAATTACACACACCTAATCTTCCCATTTTCCCTTTTAATTCTAGAAACATTCATTCTCAAAGGACACTCCTTTGTCCTCTCCCTCTAATCATGGTTTTACCCCTTTGTAGTCACCTCTTCATTCATTTACGCTTAGCATCACAACAGCCTAATACTACTTTTATCTATTCAGTTTATTATGTTATATTATATTTGATTTAGTATGTTAAAATTCTAATGACATATGTGCATAACTTGGTTTATAATTTCATTTATGATATAAAATATGTACTTCAGGTGAATTGCAATTGTCCACACTCAGGGGCGGCGTAAATTTTACTAACAATTTCTTTTCTTTTACGAGGTGTTGCTATCCACGGAAATCATCAAGAGTTTGTGGCTTATAGTGATCAGGGCCATCATCCCTCTTGACATTTGACTCTTGTCACTGTCAACTAATGTGTACATGCAGTTGTTGAGCCCCTTTCGATTTTAAGGGTTCAGATTCACAACTAGGCCATCGATCTATTTTTGAGGGCTTATTTGTCCTTATTGTGCCCGGTTAACTTTTATTAAGTTTTGAAATTTATATTTATGGCCAATGATATGAGGCCTTTTAGGCGATGACGATGCATATAACTTTGCAAAGTAAGTGATGGCGGAGTAGTGGTATTGGAGGTGCTTGGCATGGCAACACGACTGGCTCCGTATTTGCAGCCGTACCGATATCCCTAACCTCTGGTTGACGCAATACATATTCTGAGCCTAAACTTTTATAAAATCTTTTTCTCCTTTATTTTAAACTACTATTATTATTATTTTATTATTATTATTACTACTTTTTACTAATTCATTTTCTTTATATTTTGCGAGGTACATCGCGGTGGAATTATGAAAAGACGATACTTTTTATAAAAATCCTTTTTCCATTTATTTTTTAATTATTATTATTATTATTATTATTATTATTATTATTATTATTATGTTTCGGAGTTAATTGTAAAATTAACTAGAAACAAAATAGGTGCCCTAATACTCCTAGAATAATTTATTAGGTGGCGACTCCAAAACACTAAATTGACCGGTCATATGATTCGTTGCTCCTGTGTCAATAATGCATCGAAGCCGAATTTTCTTACCAATAGATGGTTCACTTGTGCCCGCCTTCTCTTTGTTCAGCAACTTAAACAACATCTGCAGCTGATCACTTATTATCCCGGACAAGATTGTTTGTCAGTGTGCAACAGTGTGTCTGGTTTCCACACTCTCGGACTCAATTTGCATAATATTTTCTCGATTGCCTCCACGTTCTCGATCAATATTAGAGCCATGCTGCTGGTAACCACGGCCTCTACCTCCCCGTGTTGCCTCAGTTCTCCCTCTGCCACGGCCACCACTTTGAAACGCCTACTATTGATTTCCTTGCTTTGGATAATGAATCAAACCCTCCGAATACCTAATGACTTCGTAGCAACGCTCCGGGGGGTGTCCACCTCGGTCACACAAGTGAGACTCCTTATAGCTTCTCTATGGTGGAGGCGACAGTTGAGCAGCAATCGCCATCACCTCTCCCTGTTCTTCCTGTGTGTATGCTTCTTCCTTGACACATTTATCTTGAACTACCTTTTGGTAAACTTGATTCATTGATGGCAGCGAATCTTGGGCCAAGAGATTGGAACGGACAATCCCATAAAGACTCCCATCCAACCCCATAAGAAACAGACGAACCTTATCTTCTTACCTCTTCTTCTTCAGTGCAATCGTAAGATCGCATGAACAATTTCCACACGAGCACGTCGGAAGCTTATCGTAGTTTCCATGTTCTTCTGTCAACATAGCCAACTTCTCAAAGTAAGTAGCAATAGATAATCCCTTTTATTTACACCCGGCCAGTGCGGCCTTCAACTCCTGAATTCGTAGTTTATTTCCCACCAAAAATCGCTCTCGAATACTATCCCACAAATCCTTAACCACCTCCATATGTAATATGGTATTTCGAAGGGTAGACTCAATAGAGTTCCTTATCCATGACAGCATAAGAGAATTTATAGTCCACCAGTCGTCCAGATCCATCGAATCTTCTCCCGGCTTCTTAATGGATCCATCCACGAAGCCAAAGCACGCAGCGTCGTTCTTACGGACTGTGTCTATTTCTCATAATTATCACCGGTCAACAGGACCTATGTGATAATCAAACCTGGATTATCATTCGACGTGATGTCGTACGGAGAGATAATCTTCCGTACGGCAACACCATCACCAGTTACCACATGGTTGCATGTTCCACCAACACCATATGCTGGAGCAGCCATCACTCAACACCTTCACGAAGGGTTCTTATGATGGCTCTAATACCATGTAAAAATCGGATGGAAACAATAATATTTTGAGTGAAAACACTTGTCTTTCATTATTGAATTAACCCTTATATATGGGCTAAGTGCACGAAAGGCCACTTTTGCCACTGCTCTTTGGGCACAGGCCACTAATACCAAAACATTTAGTTTGTGGCCACTTTTGCTTAAAGAGATAGAACTTCAGTCCAGAGGCCGGATTGAAGTTCAGTCCTTAAAGATTGAACTTCAATCCACGGCCATATGGACTGAAGTTCAGTCCAGTCCTTAAGATAGAACTTCAGTCCATGGCCATGGACTGAAGTTCAGTCCATAGCCATACCATGGACTGAAGTTCAGTCCATGGCCATATGGACTGAAAGTTCAGTCCTTAAGAGATGGAACTTCAGTCCAGGGGCCGTATGGACTGAACTTCAGTCAACTATCAGAACTTAAGTCAACATTTATTTAGTAAAGGCCCAAAAGTGGCCTCTAGTGTAAGACCAAAGAAAATAGTGGCCTCAAACTAAATACCAGTGTTAAAAGTGGCTGCTGGGCGAAATTTTTACTTTATATATACAAGGAAATAATAAAATCCGAACGTGGTCCCTAAGCTATTTTTAATGGGCTTGGCCCAAAATACAATTAACCTTATCTTCCTACCAATATACACATTACATTAATAACCCTCATTATATACATACTTATTCTAATAGCTTCTTTTTTGAGATTAACATTTATGTTCAGCAAGCCGCAAGTCTCTATATATATGCTTGGGGAGTTAGCATTTATAATTTTGGGGTTCTATTTGTTCTATATTATTTTTTTGATTTATATATGTTTACAAATACTATATCTGAATATTGATTTTCTCTTTTTGTATATGTACACGTATTAATTAACAAACAGTAACAACTTTTTTTTTAACAGTTTGCTGTTTATTATAATGTATACCTGTCGTATGGTAGTCTTGAGTTGTTACTTTAAAGTTCAAAGTGACCTTTAATGTGCAATTTTTTAATCATTGCACTGTGGGTGCTAATTTATTTCATTCTTTCATTTTTTTTTTCTTTTTGGTCCTTTTCCTCTCTGTCTTGGAAGGCTATGTTAGCAGGGGGAATCGATACCGTATTTGTAACACTAGCATGGACTCTCTCTTTACTACTTAACCACCCTCATGTAATGGAAAAAGGCACAAGAAGACTAGAGATTCAAATTGAGGGAAATTCATCAGTTGAAGAGTCACATATAACGAACTTGGTCTATCTTCAAGCCATTGTCAAAGAATCGCTCCGTTTATATCCAGCTGCACCACCCTCTTCACCCCATCATGAATCTATTGAAAATTGCATAGTTGGTGGCTACAATATTCCTAAAGGTACTTGACTATTGTTCAACGTATGGACGATCCAACCAGATCCAAATGTCTGGTCACAACCCGAATTATTCAAGCCAGAGAAGTTTTTGAATACCCATAAAGACGTAGATGTTAGAGGAAATCATTTTGAATTAATTCCTTTTGGTGCGGGAAGAAGAATTTGTCCTGGAATTTCATCAGCACAAGTGTTGTTACACTTAACTTTGGCTAATTTTCTTCATGCCTTTGAGATTAAAAGGCCATCTGATTAACCAATAGATATGACTGAGAGCTTTGGCATGATTAACCATAAAGCAAGCCCACTAGAGGTTCTTGTTGCTCCAAGACTCTCCAAATTTGTATCGATATGATGTATTTATTGGCAGAACTGTTACGTTGCATGCATCATTTAATTTAGGTGCAAAGTTTTAATTCCATTAAGGTCTTCTGATCATGATTTTCTAGTTTACCTTCATCCATATCTATTAACACAAACACGCCACTAAAAGAACATAATGTATCAATATTCGATCACTACTAGAAAAAGGCAGTTTTACGACTCGGTTTGGAGACGGAGAGAAAGCCGTCGTTGCGCGTGCTTCGCTATTTGGCGCGTCGTTGGTCAAGCCAAAGAGTGTATACCGTCGCCAACTCAAAAAGTAACTGCAACTATTGGTTGTGTCAGATTGTGTTTGAAATTGAATACCCTCTCTAGCAAAATAATTTATTTATAGTTTGGAGACGGAATTCCCTCTCCAGCATTATTTTTCAAAATTTTTTTTAGTGTTTAGAGACGGAAGTTCCTCTCCAGAAAAATAATTTCGAACATAATTTTTTCATTGATGACGGTAGTCCATCTCAAAAACGCGTAAATTAATTATTTTTTTGCTTTAGCGACGGTATTCACTCTCTAACTATCAAGTCTCCGGCAACCAATTTTTTGCTATTAACAAATGCACTCCATCCATTAGTGAGCAAATGCCTCCGGGGATGGCATATTCAATATATTCAGATGCATTTATTAGAATAAAAAACTTCTAATTTTCAAGCCTAACTAGCCTTGAAATAACATACACATTGGAATAAAACATTAATGCCCATCATAAAATTCTATATGCGTACTGTTGGAAGGTATTGCCGCCAAAGACATGCTTAAAGCGCCATTCCATGCTAGAAAGATCCTTGACCATTAACTCTTGGGTAGGTTTATCTCGAGACATATCCTAGTAAACGATGAACATAATCAAACGAAAGCAATGCCGACGAGTGTGATGATTTTAATATTAAATTGGAAAAATGTTAAAACAGCTAGGGTTAGATGAGAAAGATTACCAGATCTGAAAAGCATTTTACAACATCTTTTTTGAGGAATAGACATGCCCTAAGTACTTTTTGTATTTGAGGTAGTTAAAACCTTACAAAATGAGTGAATTTGAGGCATCGGAAGCTCATGACAAAAATCTGGATTTGTTGGCTCAGTTTGCTGCACAGTATAACACAAAACTGAATCATAAGTTTCATGAACATTTATTCTTTAAAATTACAAGCAGGAAATTTTGCTAAAAGGGGGATGTTGAAAAATCTTACATCATGATTTGGCAACAAATTAATTTTTGCATAAACTTCTTCAGTGATGTTTTTGACCAACAAAGTAAAACAATTATCACAAAACAAATTGGCCAAGTCTTCTTTCATCTAATACGGGATTGGGGTGGGTAAAATGGGGATGGAAAAATGGGAGGAGAATTATTACCAGATCAGAGATGTTATCGGTGCAGGAACACAAGTTGTTTTGCCTGGGGTGCGGTGTTGCTGCTGCAGTAGGGTGGAGAGAGGAAGGGAGAGAATTTTTAAGAAAATACCGATAATGTGTATACTGATCTGTATGTAAAAATGTGTATGTAATAAACTTGTTAGGATTGGAGATGGAATTCCATCTCTAATCAAAAAGTAAAAATAAATTGTCAGGTGATTGACGACAGAATTCCCTCTCTAGATCCTTACACCTTTTTTAATTTTTTACTGGAGAAGGAATTCTATCGCCAGTTATTTCAATTTATATTTTTTTAACTGTGTTCTACCGCAAAACATTGATTGGAGAGGGAAGTCACTCGCTAAGTTGTTGGCAAGTGAGTTCCCTCGCCAACCATTCGGTAGCTTTTTAGTATTTTTCTAGCAGTGGATATACACTTTTAAGAATTTGTTTTTTGTTTAGTTATAAATTTGTTAGTTTACATAAACTGTCAGCCTGCTACAATCTTCCCATTTATTTTGTGTTCTGATCGACAATTCAAACTTCGCGCATGCACGAAAAATAAGGCACGATGAACAAAAATATTCTATATAAGTTATACTAATTAGTTGAGAATGTGTTCTCGTCATATTAAAATGTTATCGGTCGTATGCTTTCTAAAAGTCTTTTTGTTATGACAGAAATGACTATATGAACTAGTACTCTTTGTTTCGATTTTTTTGGGTGTAATTTAGCTTGAAATGAACTCAAATTGAGAGACATAGTCACGTGAGATATACATATAGTTGAATATAAATGATTTAAAATTGAGGTGCCGTAGTAGTATTATTGTTGTGTGCTTTTCATGCCTTATTTCAAATATTATTTAGAATGATGTCAATAATCGCCAGCATGAAGATACATGAGCAAAAAAATGATAATATTCGCTTCTAAATTCTTCATGGATTTGTTCATATAGGTTATTTAAATCTTAGAGCTTCTAAATTCTTCATGGATTTGTTCATGACATGATTTTTTTTCCTTTTCACATTTTTCACTTCCTCATGTATTGGAATTTGCATTTACTTTAGAAGTGAAAGCAGGGTGATTTCTAAGATAGAGATACCGGGAAGGAACATAAAAGGCTTCGAATCCCAAACACTTATTCATTTGTTGGAGAAATCATGGTGTTATTGTATTGCAATTTGCAAGTAAACCCGGGCTTAATTTTATGTTTTGATCATATATTTTATGTAAAATTATATTCGTTATTATGCATGTGTTGATCATATTTAATTTTGCTCCCTTGCATATATGGTTCTAGTATTCTTGTCCGTGTAGGTTTTGTTCTCTTATACTCCCTCCGTTCCAATTTATATGGCAACATTTCCTTATTCGTCTGTTTCAAAAACAATGTCAGTATTCTAAGTTTGGTAAAAATTTAACTTCGAAATTACAGTTTTGCCATTACTGAAATGATTTACATCCACACAAATATCTTTATCTTATTTTACACCACAAGTTTAAAAAGTTTTTCTTTATTTATTAAACTTTATGTCGAGTCAAACTATGACACATCAAGTGGAACGGAGTAGTATTTCTGGTTTTGGTTTAATTTCTAATGTATGATGTTGCGATCGTATTGCTCTCCATAACAATTGAGTAGTCAGTTTTCATTTCAAAATAAAGATTTGTTTCTTGATGGGAAGTCTTTTTTAAATTGTAAAGTTTTGAATCTATCTTAATGGGTCAGTAAAACTACTACTACTAAAATTACTCGCTTATAATCAAGTATTTTATATATTTCATTTATATGATACCTAAATTTCCTTTGCCTTATCGTAGTAATTAACGCCAAACATTATTTTTTTTATTTTTATATATTAGTGTTTTCATTGTTGAGATGTATGATTTATAGATGATTCTATTTACTGAAAATAAAACAAAGATCTACTTAGATTTCTTCAAGTATAGTTTAGCATTTCTTAGATGTAAGTAGGGACAAATTTAATATCTTCAAGAGTTTGATGATCTTATTCATAATGTTTTTAAGTTGCCTAAGTTATACGATTTGGTATTTTGGTGCTTGAAAAAGTTAATAGAAATTTTTTTGTTTTTGGGTAGAAATAAGTCATGCATTAATAGATAATTACGACGGGTTACCTAGAGTGTTCATTAAAATTCCACTGTAATCCATCACACAAAACTGCTAGAACATTAGTAGTAAATTAAGACGAGCCAATAATGGGATTTTTTGATTTCCTAATGACGATAAATTAAAACAGATACTATCTGATATGGTGGTAACAAAACTTGGGTGCATTCTATCAGCTGACGGTGCTTGTTGGACGAATAGAAGGGGTACTACATGATGATAAATAGAGTTGAATTTGGACATTAAGGGAGCTCTTTTGGCGAGAAGGTGTGCCACTTGTTCCCCTGCTTGACATTATGCCTGATTGTAGGCATGCCCAGAAGATTCTCATTGACCTACAATGTTCAAAAATAGAAGCATGAGTTGGTGTAGGTTTTTCTAAGAGAATGATAACCTCAATTAAATCAGTTTCTATTTCTAGTGGTAGGAGGCTTTGGTCTTTTGCAACATTTAAGCCCCTATATAGAGCTATAAATTTAGCTTGGGTATGGTTTATTCCATGAACTTTTTCTTGAAAGCCAATATCCAAAATCCACACGAATTTCTAAAAACTCTTCCAATACCTGCATTGTGTTATAATCTATGCACCTCCTAAAGATACTAGAAGAGGGGTTGAATAGTGTCTACCGATTTTCGTTTCAAGAACCTGGTTCTTCTGAATGTAGAACCTAGTTCTCGCCTTCTCAATTCTGCTTTTTCAACCACTGCAACACACCACAAACACACAAACAAAAACACCAGAATTTTACGTGGAAAACTCCTTGCTCAAGGGAGAAAAACCACGACCCACATTCTGGGATTTGAGAACTGAATCCACTAACACAATGAGCAACTTTCTGATTACAAACTCTGTAACCAAGGGGCTACACTCTAGACCCTAATCACTACTCAAAGCTAAACTCTAGCTTTTGAAGTAATTTTGCACAAGTTCACCTAATATATATGCTTCTATAATAAGCCAATAGGTAAAAACAATAAAAGCTCAAACTAAGACAACTTTCAACTCGATGAACCTAGACAGAATATCTAGACTCAATAAACTCAAGCACACTAGTTGTCTTCTTCAGTTTACTCACGTAGAAAGATGCTAGATCGCCTTTGTATGCTCTCAACTCTCTGTTTGTGAATAATTGAATTACGGCTTTATCAACTATTTGTATTTATACGGGCCTTGTAACCGTAGTCGAGTCCTACAAGGAATCCTTGTAATTATGGTAAGACAGGATTCCTAGTAACTCTTTTCCTTGTTGAAGTCCAACTCCTTTTCACACTTCGAAGACACAGCCTGGGCACCGCATCTTTTAGTCTTACTAGGATGCATATTCATTCACGCGCCGCTATTCCTAGTTCCGCAGGGATTTGCAATCCGCAGCTCTTTTCGATCGGTCGTGCCCTTCTTTACAAGGACTAGGTTCTTCTCGAAGACTACTGAGTTCTTTACGTTTGTCATTCTTCAAAACTAGCACTCAACAAATTCCCCCTTTTTGATGATGACAAACAAATGTTGCCCAAGAACCTGAATAGACAAAATCCCAAAAGCACAAAAACAAAAATAACAAGTTCAAGAAAAATTAAACAGATGAATTAGGTCACAAACACCCCAACATTTCCTTCTTCCCCCTTTTGGCATCATCAAAAAGATTCAAATACCTGCATGAACCTGTCAGTACTATCCAGTCTAAAGCACAAGGCAACAAGTCAGTAACAAGAACACACAGAAGCAGAAATAAGGGCGCAATCAAGAACCAAATACTTTAAAGGAAACAGTCATAAACATAAGGAAAATTAAAACCATTATCCAGGGTGTGATATCAGCACAACCCTATCAATTCGTACACAACTGAGAAATAAATTATTTGAAACAACCAACACTTGTGCAGGGGAGAATTGGAAGGAATTGACAACATGCAGAGAAAGGGATAGGAGGATAGGACAGGAGGACTCAAGGCTGAAGGTTGAAGTGTTTGACAAGTGCCTCAAGTTTCTTCGTATTCTTGGCCCTTTCCATCACAAGCTCGGTCTCATACTTGTGGCAGTCTATCTTCAAACGATCAATTTCTTGATCCTTCAACTTCAGCTGTCTGTGGAGCTCTGCGTTTTTGGGATTCACTTCAAGGACATGAGTCTTCAGCTCCTTCACAACATCAATGGCCTTCTCAGGTCCATAGTCCTCACTCTCCTCAGCTAGCTCTTGCTTGACCTGCATGGGTTTCTTAGAAGCTCTTCTCTCCTTGAAGAAGTCACAATTTTTAAGTACATTGTGCCCAAACATCTGATGAATGGTTGGCTTCTTCCTAGCTTCCAGGGGAACCCCAAAATGTTCAAGTACTTGCTGGAGGATATAGGAATGCACAAGAGAATGTGGCTTCTGATCTGTATCTACAATCCTCTTGATATGTCTGATGATTAGCCCAGGTAAATTGATTTTTACCCCCTATCCAGCAAGTCTATATATGTCAGGTCCAAAGCACTAGCTTCACTGTTCCTCTCTCCTTTAGGCAGAAGGAGCCTGTGCACAAACTCAAACAACAACTGGTGTGCAGGTTCCATCTCCTTCTTATCTACCTTCCTCTCCTTCCTTAGCTTGGGTTTTCCTGAGAATTTCTTGACAACATCCAGTGGAGTCACACCATCAGTCCTCTTGGGCCACTTCAATTTTATATACCTGCAATAACCTGCTTGCAGGTATGTCAAGAATCACTCCAAGCTCATGTCTCCCAAACTCTATCTCAACTCCCTTCACAGTGGTGAACACTCTCCTGGCATTAACTCTGCAGTTGGTATAGAACTCCCTGATCTCATCAACAAACAACTTCCTCTCTTTGTTGGCAAACAACCCAAGGCATCCTTAGTCACCAATCATCCTTAGCAATGGTTTCATGTGAAATTCCTTCTCATCATGCAAGATGCTGCCAGGCAACACCTGATGCTTTGAAAAGAAAGCCACCTTGTCTACCTCTTCTTCACTACCTCTCCTTCTCTTTCTGTTCTCAGCTTCACTATTTGTTTCAGAATCACTTGGCTCAGCGTAACTACCAGCCTCATCAGTCTCTTCTTATATCTCCTCAGTTCCTTTTTCTTCCACCTTTTTCTTTTCCTCTCTATCTCTCACATGTGAATTGTTATCTCCAACTTTCCTACCTTCTCCAGCTTCTACTTTAAAGCAGACCTAGTGCCAACTCTCCTGACAGTAGGTTCAGCAACAGGCTTATCTCCACTATCTTCACTAAATTCATCAACCAACTTATTTTTTGTCACTAACTTTCCCCCTTTCACCAGTCTTCTCCTCTCTTCTGGATCTACTCTGTTTTCCTTAACAAATACTACCTCTTCTTCTTCTTCCTCAACCTCCAGTTTCTCATCCTCCTCACCGAACTTCCTTTTCCTCTTTGATTTTTCTGATTTCTTGGACATCCCTTCACTTTCAGTTTATTCTGTCACAACCTCTTCATTTTTCTCTTCTTCTGAGTCTGTCCAATCTAGTTCTGCATCATCAGCCTCAGTAGGATCTGGGCAATAGACAGGCTTTTGTCCCAAATCCTGTGAGGCCTCAGCAAGAGCAGATGCTCCTTCATTTTTCTCCATACCCACAACATTTATGCATGGTTCATTTATATTTTCATTTAGGGACTCAACAAGATCATGTTCCCTTAATTTTTCTATCACTCTCTCCGCTACATCCAACCCCACATTAGTCTTTTCTACTAAAGGCACATGCAAGTTTTTCCTAAGTTCTTCCTGTCCACACTTTTGCTCTGTTTCAACTGGGTTCCCCCTGTCTATTTTTTCATCAGACTCTACTATGTTACTAGGGTTTCAGTATCCGTCGTACCAGGGCTTTTTATTTCTTCTAAACCAACAGGAGTAGATGTAATGGGATCAGGGATTACCTCAGAAGGTGATTCCGATGAACTTGGTGCAATGGGCGTAGTAGGCAAGGCTCTTGACATCGTCCTCTTGACCAATTTCTTGTCACCCTTTTGGAGAAATTTTGTTCTGGGCTTAGCAATCCTTTGTGCGAGAGTGGATGGGGGTGGTTTTGCAGATGATTTCTTGACAGCCTTTGTGGGTGAAACGGATGAATGTTGTACTTGAGACATGATGAAGGTTTTAATGGATTTTAGACTGAGATTTCAAGAATTTTTCAGTTTTAGGTTTTGTGAGAGAATTTTGATTTGAAAGAGGAGAAGTAGTTGGGTGAGTGAGTTCTGTGTGTATTGACGAAGGGGAAGGGTTTTGGTGATTAGACAGCTTCTAGGGAAGATAAAGAAATAATGAGATAAAGTAGAGAAGCACCTTTTTAAAATTGTTGAAAACCGGGAAGAGTTATGGATTTGACGGTTATGGACTCTTTTGATATAGCCTTTTCAAGTAGTGGGGTCCAAACAAGTCAAATAGAATTCTATCCCAAAAAGGAATGTGTTCCTATAATTTAGGACAATTACAAGAACATGGAGGATCTCCTTTGACACACGTATAATTGACAATTTAATTTCAGTTATGACTTCTATCATGCAGGGTAGTGTGACTGTACCTGGACATGATTCCTCATGCTTCAGTCGGTTCCTTCTCAGTACATAGTAGGTCCTTCATGGGATCACATTATCCTCACCTGGTGCTCAAGGACTGAACAAGTATACTTAATAAAGTACAAGGTTAGACTGAACAGTAATAACAGAATTTTAAACAGGGATAATTGAATACTTAACTAACCAATCATAGAGGGATCACCTGATGGGTCATCCGTGTATTTTGGTCATCCCTAATTCCAACCTGTTTCTCTCAAACGGTACCTTGTTCAATGCTTTGGTAAATATATCAGCAATTTGATCTTCAATCATACACGAATTCATAGTAATCAGAACTTTTTCCACATTATCTCTAAGGAAATTGTGTCTAATATTAATGTTCTTGGTTCTTTTGTGTTGGACTGGGTTTTTGGCAATATTCACTGCACTAGTATTATCACAGAAAATTGGCACTGCTCCACACTTGATACCAAAGTCCTCCAATTGTTGTTTGATCCATAGCAGTTGTGAGCAACATGATGCAGCTGCTACATACTCAGCTTCAGCAGTAGATAGGGCAACTGAGTTTTGCTTCTTTTTAGCCCAAGAGACCAAACAATGACCAAGAAAGTGTGCCATTCCTGAAGTGCTTTTCCTATCCACCAAATGACCTGCATAATCTACATCAGCAAAACCAATTAGTTCAAAAGTACCTCCCCTTGGGTACCAAAGACAAAGGTCCTGAGTTCCTTTCAAGTATCTCAGGATCATCTTCACAACTGTCAAATGTGACTCCTTGGGCTTGGACTGAAATCTAGCACACAGTCCCACACTGTATACTATATCAGGTCAGCTGGCTGTGAGATAGAGGAGTGAACCTATGATTCCTTTATATTTTGTCTCGTTTGTTAAGGGACCTAGTTCATCCATATCCAGCTTGGTTCTAGGTGCAATGGGAGTAGTCATTTCTTTTGCTCCTTCCATGTCAAATTTCTTCAGTAGTTCCTTGACATATTTTTTCTGATGAATCATAGTCCCTTCAGGCATTTGCTTTATCTGCAACCCAAGGAAGAAATTTAGTTCACCCATCATGCTCATTTCGAATTCACTTCCCATCAGATCAGCAAATCCTTTGCATAGCTCTTCATCAGTGGCTCCAAAAATGATATCATCAACATACACTTGAATCACCAATAGATCTTTTCCTTTCTTCTTGAGGAATAGTGTGTTGTCAATCTTTCCTCTCGAAAAACCATTCTTCAGCAAGAATCCTGAGAGTCTTTCATACCAGACTCTAGGGGCTTGCTTCAATCCATAGAGAGCCTTGTCCAGTTTGTAAACATGATCAGGAAATTCATTGTTCACAAAACCTGGTGGCTGTATCACATAAACTTCTTCATTCAGGTAGCCATTTAGAAAGGTTCTCTTTACATCCATCTAGTATAGCGTGAACTCCATATATGTAGCAAAGGCAATCAGCATTCTGATGGCCTCCATCCTTGCAACTGGTGCAAAGGTTTCATCATAGTCTATTCCTTCTTCCTGACTGTAACCTTGAACTACTAACCTTGCTTTGTTTCTTGTCACTATACCATGCTCATCCAGTTTGTTCCTGAATACCCATTTTGTTCCAATTATTGATTTGTCCTTTGGTTTAGGAACTAGGTGCCACACTTTGCTTCTTTCGAAGTGATGAAGTTTCTCCTGCATGGCTAGAATCCAATCTGGGTCTTCTAGAGCTTCTTTTACATTCTTCTGTTCCAAAGATGAGAGGAAAGCAAAGAAAGTACAGAAGTTCTTCAAGGCTGACCTGGTCATGATTCCTGTATCCAGTTCAGATAGGACATTCTCCAAAGGGTGAGAGCTCTGATGTTTCCATGGCCTGAGTTGAATATGACTAGAAGCACTTGCAGCATTGTCTTGGAAGGGTTCTTCCTGACTTGCTGGATCATCAGCTTCATCAAAAGTTCCCCCTGTCAAGTTGACTCCTTGTTCTAGTGTGCTTGGATTTTCACGTGATGTCTCCTAGTCTTCCGAGTCTTCCAGTTCATCTACACCTTCTTCCCTACTTAGGCCAATCACTTGATCATCAGCCTCAGTTGTTTCCCCCAATGCCTTATCTGATTCATCAAATACAACATGCATAATTTCTTCTACTGTTTGTGTTCTTTTGTTAAACACCTTGTATGCTTTGCTTTAAGTGGAGTAACCAAGAAATATTGCTTCATCACTCCTAGCATCGAACTTCCCCAAGGGTTCCTTGCCATTGTTGTGAATGAAACATTTACAACCAAAGGGTCTCAGGTGAGCGATATTTGATTTTCTTCCTCTGAGTAGCTCATATGGGGTCTTGTCAAGAATTGCTCTGATGGAGCATCTGTTCAGCAGGCAGCATGCAGTGTTTATTGCTTCAGCCCAAAAGTTTCTTGCAAGCCCACTTGAAAGCAGTATAGTCCTTGCCATATCCTCCAGGGACCTGTTCTTCTTTTCAACCACACCATTTTGTTGGGGAGTCCTTGGTGCAGAGAAGTTATGATCTATGATGTTCTTGGCACAATACTCAGAAAATTTTGAGTTTTAAAACTCAGTTCCATGATCAGATCTGATGCTAATGAGCGCTAGACTTAACCTTTTCTGCACTACACCAGCCCAGTCTTTTAAAGCTGACAAAATCTTCATCTTTATATGCCAAGAACAAGGTCCATGTATACCTAGAGTAGTCATCAACTATCACAAACACGAATCTCTTTCCTCCTCTACTCCTGACTCTCATAGGTCCAGACAAATCCATATGCAATAGTTCCAGTGGCTTTGATGTACTTACAACCTTTTTGGATTTAAAGGATGATTTCACATGGTTCCCTCTTACACACGCATCACACATTTTTATGTTTTCAAATCTCTTGCTTGGCAGTCCACGCACCAGCTCCTTCGATACAAGCTTGTTCAGTTGTGAGAGACTTGCATGACCCATTCTTTTGTGCCACAGCTGAGAGTCACTTTCTTGCACATTCAGGCATGTTAGGTAATTTTCAGGTAGTGACTTCAGTGATGCTTTGTATACATTGTTCACCCTCTTTCCTTCCATAACAATTTTTCCACTCTATAGGTTCTTCACAACACATCCTACAGACGAGAAACTCACTTCGTTACCTCTATCACATAGTTGGGAGATACTCAGCAGATTGTGTCTGAGACCATCAACACAGTAAAAATTTTCAATTGCATGATCCAGAGTTATCCCAATCTTTCCAATTCCCATGATTTGACCACTTTTTCCTCTTCCGAAGGCCACACCGCCTCCTTGAAATGTTGCGAGTGAAAGAAAGTTTCTTCTATCTCCTGTCATGTGCCTTGAACAACCACTATCAAGAATCCAGCTTGGGTTGTTCTCCCTCACTCCAGCCTGTAAAACAAATTAGAGGTTAGCCTTAGGAACCCAGACAAGCTTGGGTCCCTTCTTACGAGAGAATGAATAAATCAGATCATGTCTAGCCCATTTAGGTAGAACACTTCTTTTATTCTTGGCGTTTGCCTTGCTGACATTCATGCACTTTTTTTTAACATGTCCAGTCTCACCACAAAAGGTACACAACATGTTGCAATGCAACCCCACATACTTGCTCTTAGGGTTATATGGAGGCAATGGTTTCTTGAATCCTAACCCTTGTTTTCCTTTGTTTTGATTTTCAAGAACCCAGTTCATTGTCTCCGATGATTTATTCCATTTAGTCATTCTAGTGAGCTCAAAGTTTGATTTTTCGACCTTTTGATTTAAAATCCTATTCTTTTCTGCTTCCTAATGCAGAATCTCATTGGCTCTTTTCAGTTCATTTTCTAGAAAGGTTTGAACTTCACTTATTACTTGCTTACCATTTACACTCTCTCTTAACTGATTGCATTCCAATTCTGTTCTAGGAGGCTCTTGTGCTTGGTTCTAAGGTCACTTAGCTTTTCAGTTAATTTATCTTTTTCAAGTTATTCCTTTTCATAACCCTCAATCAAAGTGGCAGTGATTAGAATCAGGTTTTCAGAAGAGTATGTATGTAAATTTTCCTTAAGATCAGATAGACATACCTCTGCTGAATGAGCAGCTTCAGCTCCCTCAGTTGCCATCAGCTTCTTTTGGTTGTCATCTGTGTACCACTCCTTTAGTCTTTCCTGGATTTCCTTGGCAGATTTACATTCAGGTATCTTTGCAAGCACATCATAGGTAAGTCCTCTCCTCAGGCACCACTCAGCCTTGGAATTTGCCTGTAACCAGTCTAGGTCTTGAGGATCTAGTTCTTCCACCTTCTTTGGCACCAAGACTCCATTTGATGCTCTCTTTATAGGAACATGAGGTCCTCTCTTTACGATCAGCCACAGACTATAGTCAGTTGCTTGCAAGAAAGTCTTCATCTGTTTCTTCCAGTTCTTGTAGTGAGTCCCGTTAAACACAGGTGGCCTTGACGGATCTCTCCCTCCTCTAAACTCTCGAGGGTCTTCTTCATCAGAACTAATGTCTGTCATACCCATTAGTGCTAGTGGTGAATCATCTTCAGATTCCTTTTCATGATCGGATTCACTATCAGTTGGTCCCCATGTAGCATAGAAAGCTTCCTTCTTCTTTCTCCTTTATGCTCTGAAGTTTGGGGGCCGTCTTGACTTCTTCTTATCTTTGTCAATTTCCTTTGACGTCTCCTTCTCCTTATCCTTAGATGCTCTATTTTTCATCCACTCTATTTCCCACATAGGACAATCCATGACAGCGTGATCCTTTTTGAAGCACTTAAAGCATCCTGAATAATCTGGACTGTCAACTATGTTCTTCCTACCAGAATTCTCCTTGCCACTTCTTTTGAATCCTTTGAACCTTCCCAGGTTGAGCTTCTGTGTTAGGGCACTTACCATTGCTGCTTCAACTGATTGAAGATCAACATATTCATCGGTTTCGTCAGTTGCTTCAAGCACAAGGGTCTTGTCCTTCTTTACAACTGGTTTAGCTTTTGAGTCCTTTATCATCTCATGAGTTTTCAAGCTACCAACCAGTTCTTCAAGTTTGATGGATCTGAGAGGTTTGGACTCAATGATGGCGGTCATCTTAGGTTCCCATGCTTCAGGAAGCACATTCATAATTTTATCAATCATCTCTATTTCAGGCAATTCCATATCCAAGGATCTCATCTCATTAGTAATGCTGGTCAACCTGGTCATCATATCCTGAATTGATTTCTTCTCACCCATAGAGAACAGTTCAAATTGTCTCTTCAACATTCTTCTTTTTGAGTCCTTTACTTCTGTGGTTCCTTCATGCGCAACCTGCAGAGCATCCCAGATTTCCTTAGCCATCTTATAAGATGATACTCTATTGAACTCCTCAGGACCAAGACCACAGATGACCAGACGTTTGGCTTTGTGATTCTTTTCAATCATCTTATAATCCGTCTCATTGAACTCCTCTTTCAGTTTAGGTTCTTGCTTGGCAGTGGCTCCTTCACCAACTATTTTAGTAGGGATCAGGTTTCCTTCAGATACTATCAGCCAGAGTAAACAGTCTTCAGCATATATGTAATTTTCCATCCTGTTCTTCCACCACGCATAGTATTGCTCATTAAACTATGGGGGCCTCTGAACTGACTGTCCTTCAGTGATAGTAGGCGGTGCACTCATGATTCCTATCCTTCTCAAGGTGTTACCCTCACACGAGAAGATCCGCTCTGATACCACTTGTTATAATCTATGCACCTCTTAAAGACACTAGAAGGGGGGTTGAATAGTGTCTACCGATTTTCGTTTCAAGAACCTGGTTCTTCTGAATGTAGAACCTAGTTCTCGCCTTCTCAATTCTGCTTTTTCAACCACTGCAACATACCACAAACACACACACAAAAACACCAGGATTTTACGTGGAAAACTCCTTGCTCAAGGGAGAAAAACCACGACCCACATTCTGGGATTTGAGAACTGAATCCACTAACACAATGAGCAACTTTCTGATTACAAACTCTGTAAGCAAGGGGCTACACTCTAGACCCTAATCACTACTTAAAGCTAAACTCTAGCTTTTCAAGTAATTTTGCACAAGTTCACCTAATACATATGATTCTATAATAAGCCAATAGGTAAAAACAATAAAAGCTCAAACAAAGACAACTTTCAACTCGATGAACCTAGACAGAATATCTAGACTCAATCAACTCAAGCACACTAGTTGTCTTCTTCAGTTTACTCACGTAGAAAGATGCTAGATCGCCTTTGTATGTTCTCAACTCTCTGTTTGTGAATAACTGAATTACGGTTGTATTAACTACTTGTATTTATACGGGCCTTGTAACCCTTGTTGAGTCCTACAAGGAATCCTTGTAATTATGGTAAGACAGGATTCCTAGTAACTCTTTTCCTTGTTGAAGTCCAACTCCTTTTCACACTTCGAAGACATAGCCTGACACCGCCTCTTTTAGTCTGACTAGGATGCATATTCATTCACGCGCCACTATTCCTAGTTCCATAGGGATTTTCAACCCGCAACTCTTTTCGATCGGTCGTGCCCTTCTTTACAAGGACTAGGTTCTTCTCTAAGACCATTGAGTCCTTTACGTTTTTCATTCTTCAAAACCAGCACTCAACATGTTGTTAGTTTGATTAAAAGATCCATCAATATTTAGTTTAAACATATGCTAGGGTGTGGATGCCATTTAATATAAATGGCTTTGAAAATTCTACTCCTAGGCTGCTTTGCAGTTAGAAGCTTAAACTCCAGTGTTCTAGTATGAACTAAGGAGTGAGAAATACAAATATCCATGTTATTGATGTTGTTGTGGTTTCTGGTAAGCCATAAGTTCCAAATTTCAAAGGGTAGAAAATTCATCCAGGAGGATTAGTTGCAAAGGCGACTATGGTCCTTATGGATCAAATAGGATAGCCATTTTTGGTTTCTATTATCATCAATAACAATGGAGCAATTTGACCATAATTTTCGTGCAATATAACAGTCTAGAAAGATATGGCCAAGTGTTTCCTCTACATTTTTTCACAGTGGACAGTGTTTGTCAATGTTAATACCTATTCTATGAAGGTATGATTTCGTAGGACACGGTGGCGGTTGAACTGCCACAAGAAAACCTAATCTTGTTTGAGACATCGAGTTTACAAATCCATTAGAAGTCACTGTCCGAGTTTTGGTTGTGTTCAATTAAACTGTAAGCAGACTTGGAAGTGACGATACCAATTGAGTTAAGAGCCCAATTTGATAGTCATGGGTTGTAGTTGAAAGAGAAAGGTCTATGCATCTAATATTATGAATAATATATATTGTACGGACCCATTTTTTAAACGAGTTGTGACCGCCATCCGGTACCTAAGCTTGACCAAGGGAACCTCCTGTACTTATCTAATCTGTCTTAATTAACTTTGAGAATGCATGCAACTTAAACATAAATATTCTGAAAATTAATAATAAAACTCTTATGAAAATATTATCCTTGAAAATATCACGGTCAGATTACGTTTTCGTGCAAAACAATGCAAGACTGGACCACAAACCCAAATTACTAGACTGTCTAAGAAGCCTCTAGTGATAATCTGACGCACTGCATAGGACATGAACTTCCTGGCTAGTTCACAACGTAATAAATAACTAAATAAGGTTGACTCAAAAATAAAGTACCCTACGAACGAAATCGAAGCTCACCAATAGCACTAGAAGTGAGGAAAAAATCCTAGCATGTCGCCTGCATATCTGCAACACTTCCTATGTTGCGCCATAGGACAACGTAGGTTCCCAAAAGAGAACGTCAGTACACCATAACAGAACCCAGTGAGTCTCAACTAACCCCCACTAAAGTGGGAATGAGACATTTAAAAGAAACTTGAAATGCACATAATTCATTAAAACCGTAAGAACATAAAACATTTAAAGAAAACTGAAATAACTTGAAACAATAAAATTCTGAACTTTAATTATATATAAATATAGTTTCTTTTCTTTTCTATATATGGAATACCAATTAATTCTGACATAACATGATTCCAGAAAGTCACCATGTGATCGGCACGGGTTCGATCCCCAGCCTGATCGAATAGGCCCATTCACTGTGGCACCACACAGTTCCAGGTGATAGCATGTTGCGCGTTTTGTGCCTTGCATGTATCAAATAAATTTTATTATAAACTCCTACTCTGGCACGAGTAGTTTTGGGGTCAACATAAACCACTAAAGGTCATAAAACCCTTCTCAAAAGCTCAAGGTAACTTCCAAAATATTTCTATAAAACTTTACTCGACCACTTTAAACTCCAATAAATTTCTTGAACATAATCCATGAATATAAACCATAATTTCTCGAGTAAAACATGACATGAATATATGAAGGGATTATTCAATATAATTTTTAATCCATAAAAATTTGACATATAATATCACATAAATTAACATAATAAAATATGACAATCAATGTGTATAACTCAAGGATAATCTCTTGAATGTTAAATAGAATAAGGTTTAGCAAATATGTACTCTCTCGCTCAAATTAAACACATATTAACTCTTTAAGGAATTTTATCAAACACTTTGGAGGCGGGATTTTGTGAGTAAAACCTCTTTAGTAAGGATTATATCAACTCACCTTGATTACTCCTCGAGCCTAAACGCAAGCTCCAATTCACGCACTTCACGTCACCCAACAACTACGATAACCACAAATTCGAGTAATCAATACCAAAGTTTCAATCTTTTTTTTTTCCAATGCAAGCACTTAGTTTAACTTCTAATTTTTTAGGTTTTGAAAAACTTCCCAATGGATATAGTCTATTAAGATACTAGATTCTTGTGAATAATAACATTATCACATCTTAATTTTATAGACGAAAATTACCTCAATATTTGCGTGCTGAGACTTGGCCGAAAGCTCCCTGGAATCAGCGTTGTTGGTTCTACTATTGCTTCCGACAATACGCTAAAGGGAACTAGAGATTTACACGTTATTTTTCTCTCCAATAAGTCCACTTGTGCAAGTCAACTTATACCGACTTTGTTTTCTTCTTTCGTTGCCATTTTGACTTCATATATGGCCAAGAAAATAATATACTTTAAGAGGTAGCATCTCCTGTTTGCTAACTTAGGGTTGGCAATCAATGTCATCTAAACTTTGGCCTTTTATGGTTGCTTTAATATATAGCCTTTTGCAAAATTTCCTTTTACTCTTGACATATTCAATTATTGTACCTCATCCATAATAAATACTTTAATATAATTTCACATATACCTCATACTCGAACTTTGTTATAGGAATTAGTTTATTTATACTATTTTCCATATCAATAGGGTTCTGAAACATAAAATTTTGAGGAATGTTACATTCTTTCCCCCTTATAATCATTCGTCCTCGAATGACTCTTTTTCACGACTCCTATGTCACTTTGTCATTCTACCAACTCGCCAAATATTCCAAAATTTGTCTAAGTATTGAATTTCTTAAAATTTTCGGCGAAGTCTCCGCTGTAATTGGACTATCCGAAAAAAAATATCCCTGTCACAAATACCACAACTGCACCAACAACGATCAATACACCATAACAGGCCATACATAGGCACCAATAATAGCTCAAAATAACCACTACCACTCCGCCAAGAAGGCAAATCTCAATCATAAATGAAACATGCTCCGGCAAGGAGCTAAATCTCTATTATAAATCATAACATGCTCCGGCAAGGAGCTAAATCCCAATAATAAATTAATCATACTCCGACGAGGAGCTAAATTATACTAACGAAATAATTATACTCCGGCAAGGAGCTAAATCACATGATAACTCATAATTAATAAGAAAAATTTAAATACCATTCAAACTTTTAAAGTTCACATAACTTGTTACTTAAGTAGATGCGGATACTTTTTCTTCTTATTTTCCTTAGCCTCCCGCGTAGCCTCTTCTGAACTATGATTACGTTACAATACTTTCACTGAAGCTATATCATTTGTTCTTAACTTTCTAACTTGACTATCAAGAATCTTGATTGGCACCTCTTCGTAAGCTAAGTCTTTATTAATTTTTATGGTATCGGCTGGAATAACACGTGACTCGTCAAGGATGCATTTTCTGATCATAAACACGTGTAAACAGGATAGATGGAAGGCAACTTAGCTGACAAGGCTAATGCATAAACTACTTTACTTTTCTTGCTCAAAATTTCATAAGAACTGATAAATCTAGAACCTTTTTTTTTTGTGAATTGTAATTAAATTTGGAGATTTGACCCGTCTCAAGATGTTTCTTTCTTGCTTTGCTAATTCCTCAAGGTCTAAAGGGAACGAAAGCATTGCATTGTCCCTCTACCCAAGATACATTTTTTTTTTAAAACCATACATAAAAAATAGCTCAAAGCCTCTTTCGACCAACTTGCTATAAATAATTTGAGCAACTCAAATGTCAAATGCATTTAAAGTTAATAAAATTTAACATGGCACGACGTTCTCCCCCACTTAAGTCTATTTGTCCTCGAATATCATCCAAGTCATTGCTTAATCTTGAAAAAGAATTCGACCTTATTTCCACTTCATTTAACTATTTTTTTTCAAGCCTAAAAATTTATCCAACTCTTCAATTTCTTTAAAGATTTCAGTAGGGTCTACCCCGTAAATAGAAGTAGGCAAAAAATCAACTTGTTCAAATACACACCAACAATGTGCACATCCTGTTGTTCAACTCAAACAGTCATCAATGCCTCTCACGACGTTCTCCCATAAAGCAATGACTTGGATGATATTCGAGGACAATCTCATATACATGAATAAAATTATTTTTCCATGAAATTTAGCTCACTCGTAACATTTGGAACATTAAGTTTACATACATTGGAACATCAGACATCCTCTTACAATGTTAATAACACCTCATTTTATGATCAGCAAGAATTATTTATAATAAAAATTAGTATTGGATATAACTTGAATCTCTTCACAATTGAAGATTCTCTTGCTTGTCACTTTGTCAATTTGGATTCATAACCAATAACTCTTTTCTATAAAAATTCCTCCCGTGGGTACTATTTCTAAGGGGCAACGCTATATGGGTCTAACACATATTCCTTGTAACTTCCCATACAGTGTATTAAGTCAACTCAAGATAATTTTTGTGATATAGGTCATTCATTTTTTTACCACTTTCTTTCTTTTTTGAAGCGCTTACCGGGACAATAGATCTAAGGGCTTGTTTTACTTCTCTGAAACAATTTTCATAAACATTGTTCACTGACGAAAATTTTCATAACATCATAGCACCTTTCTTTGTTCCACTTGAAAGTGTTTTATTTTCTTTTCCTCGCATGATCATGGACAAAAATTTGAGTCTTCTTGAATCTTTCTAGAATGTCAATTATTTTTCTTTTGGGCTGACATCTTGCTTATTTGATTCAAATCAATAAATGGGTGTCACCTAATAGTCACAAACAATGTCATCAGAGATTTAATTGAAGAGTCGTAGTGGTAAGATACTCAAATCCATGAAAACGGTCCATTCTCATTTTTTCAAGCTTCTAATCCTGTGTCACACATGCGCTCGAGAGGATCGATCGCTTGTTCAATCTTTACTGACAAATCTCTCAAACTGATGTTAAAGCATTACTTTCCATGCATCACTGGAAGTATTCACTTTCATATATTCACTTTCATAGCTACTATTATTTATTGAATTCTAAGCCATCCACATCTGAATATGTTGCACCAGTATAGTACTCTCATGTTGTCTATCTATCACTACTTATAATTAATCAAATTCATTTATATGTCTCTAAGCTCTGTGGACTCATATAAATATTTGGTTGTTTAGTTCATGCCACATTTAGCACCTTCAATTGAGTTAGCTAACTTATTCATTTTGGCCTCCCTCGACTTCTATTGTATCTGAATTCTACGACAACACAAACCTGCAAATCTTACCTTTGGACCTTAATTTGCAATATTCTGACTGTTGTAGGTTGTGCTACGCAACCAAACCTTAGTGGTAACACCTCTTGTAACTTTCTCGAGATACTCTATCCTAGTTATACTTAACTGAGCCTAAGAAATTTAAATTTAATGAAAACTTCCGATGTCACTTGTGCACTAACTCTCAAAAATTTATTTTGCTTTAATATAACCATTTGGGAATAAACACATTTTATTTTCTATGAATTTTTCAGGCTTACACATTTTGTAAATTTCTTGGGGTACTCCATGAAATAATTCTTTGGTCTGTAGGCTAACATTTTTTTTTTTTTATGATGCCCGTTAGACATTATTTTCCTGACTTCTATGTGGTACAATGACACCTCTCATGGGCTGCATATATACATAATTATCATACATTACAATATGTATATACATGCGTACTTTTCTGGACTTAGCTCAAAGACATACGATATTCTCCAATTCATTTTTGAATCATAGAGGCCACCATTACCACAAAGTGGACATAAGTAATTCAGGTTTGAGTCACCCATCATGTACCTCTAAATCTCTGGTAGCTTCCCTGTCTTCAAAACATGATCATTTTAAGAACATTAGAACCTTAAGCCAATGAACCATAATTGTAGTTTGTTGACGGTCTATTTTCTTAACATAAACCATCGCCTGTTACGCTAGTCTTCCTAGTATCTCGATAAAATCCATGCATCATTTGAAAATATAGTTGTTCACTGTTCTCCTCTCACCCCGAATCTAGTTTAGGTATCACTTAGTTTTGTCTCGCGGTGAGAACAGTATAGTATTTGGCTCTGATACCATCTGTAACAGCTCAAGCCCGCTAGTGATATTATCCGCTTTCTAGTATAGGTCTAGACAATCTTTTTCTTTCATATAAAGATATATGGAGAAATAGTAAAAATAATTCTCTCAAAAATCCATTACATAAGGCATTTGAGTAATAGAGTCAGTATTGTATATGAAAGATGATGAAGCTCAGCTATGGGAGCAGCCATGGGAGCTGAAACTTGAGGGAGAAGAAAGAGAGTTGGCTTATTTATTAAGCTAGGAGAAAACAATGAGCTAAGATGATTACATTTAGTAACTCCACTACTATTTATATCCTACTCTAACTAACTAAAATATCTAGTAACCAACTAACTAACTAACTTAGCTAATTACACTTTAGTCCCTATAGTTCAACACTCCTCCTCAAGCTGAGGATGGAAAACATCTTTCAATCCCAGCTTGCTCATGAGATAGTCATGTTGAGGCTTGCACAGTCCCTTTGTTAAGATATCAGCTTGTTGTTCTTTGGTCCCAATGTGTTGAGTCTGCACTAAGCCATGATTGATTTTCTCCCTGATGAATAAACAGTCTATGTCAATATGTTTTGTACGTTCATGAAAGATAGGATGAGTAGCAATCTGAATAGCAGCCTTGCTGTCACAAAACAAGGTGATTGGCAGCCTCACCCTGAGTCCTAACTCCTGAAATAGTCCCTTTAACCACACTATCTCTGCCACAGTTGATCCCATGCTCCTGAATTCAGCCTCAGCTGAACTTCTGGATACAGTGTTCTGTTTCTTAGATTTCCAAGAAACAAGAGCATTTCCAAGTTTCACAATGTATCCAGTGATTGACCTCCTAGTTTCAACACAAGCACCCCAGTCTGAGTCACAGTAGGCTCTTAACTCCTGTCTACCATCTTCAGGCATGAACAAACCAATGCCAGGTGCATTCTTGATGTATTTCACTACCCTCAGTGCTGCATCAAGATGAGACTGTTTAGGATCATGCATAAACTGACTGAGTAGCTGAACTACAAAGGAGAGATCAGGTCTGGTCATAGTTAAGTAGAGCAGCCTGCCAACTAGTCTTTGATACATTCCTCTATCCTTCAGTCTGTGATCTTGTTCAGAGTATTCTGTCTTCACATACTTGTCATACTCAGTGGATGTCAGCTTATGATTAAACTCTAGTGGAGTGGAGGAAGGCTTGCTTCCTAAGAGTCCCATTTCAGATATTAAACCAAGTGCATACTTCTTCTGGCACATAAGAATGCCACTCTTAGATCGTGAGAATTCAATTCCCAGAAAGTATTTCAGCTCTCCTAAGTCCTTCATCTTGAACTTAGTCTGAAGCTGCAATCTTACTTGTTTAATAAGTGCTAGATTACTTCCTGTGACTAGCAGGTCATCAACATACACCAATATTATAACCAGATTACCATGAACTCTCTGAGTAAACAATGAATAATCATAATGTGATTGGGCAAACCCCATACTCAGCAATGCTTCAGTTAGCTTCAGGTTCCACTGCCTAGGGGCCTGTTTAAGCCCATATAGAGACTTCTGCAACTTGCATACTTTCCCACACTCCCCCTGGCTTGCAAAGCCATCAGGAATCTTCATGTACACATCCTCCAGAAGATCTCCCTGTAAGAAAGCATTGTGTACATCCATTTGAAAGATGTACCAACCAGAAGAGGCTGCTAAGGCAACCACAGCTCTTACTGTGACCATTTTGGCAACTGGAGAGAAGGTCTCAGTGTAGTCCAGACCTTCAAGTTGACTGTAGCTTTTAGCTACCAGCCTAGCCTTATATCTTTCAACCTCACCAGTGGATTTGTACTTCACCTTAAAGACCCACTTACACCCAATAGGGACTTTACCAGCAGGAAGATCAACTATAGTCCAGGTGTGATTCTCTTCAAGAGCTAGGATCTCAGCTTTCATGGCTTCCACCCACTTAGGATCCTTGCTAGCTTCAGCAAAGGATGTGAGTTCAACAATGGCTGAGTAGGCAACCAAGGAAGCTTTATAGGAGGCAGTTATATGGTCATAGCAGACATGATTGGAAATAGGGTACTGGCAGGAGGGTTTTGTTGATGGTACTATGTAGTCTTGCATCCAAGCTGGCTGCTTGGGCATCCTGGTAGGCCTACCAGGAGCAGGAGCTGAGGAAGGTGGAATAGGGATGGAGGGAGGAGATGCAACAGTGTTAATAGGTGGTGCAGGAGATGATACTGTAGGGGATGGTGTTGATAGAGTAGGTGTAATAGTAGGAGGAGGAAGAGTAGGAGCATCTGAGACAGGTGTCCTGGCTGATGTATGTGGAGGATCTAACTCTTGCAGATCCAGTATTGGAAACATAGGTGAATGAGTGATGTTCAGGTTCTTGAAAGGAAATACATCTTCCTTAAAAATGACATCCCTGTTAACAAACAGTGTCTGAGTGTGTAGATCATAGAGAATGTAGCCTTTCTGACTAAGGGAATAGCCTAGGTGTACTGCTGGAATGGCTCTGGGAGAGAACTTGTCTTGTTTTCTGATGACTGAGGCATAAACTAGACTCCCAAACACCCTGAGATGGTGTAAGGATGGTGGTTTGTTAAACAGTTTCTCAAAAGGAGATTTGCCATTTAATAGAACTGTAGGCAATCTGTTGAGAGTATAGACTGCAGTGTTGACACATTCTCCCCAAAATCTCAAAGGCACAAAGGCTTGAAATCTCAGGGCCCTGGCCATATCTAAAATGTACCTGTGCCTTCTTTCTACAACTCCATTCTGCTGAGGAGTGTAGACACAGGAAGTCTGATGAAGTACCCCAAAGTCTCTGAGTAGATCCTGAACTTGAGCATTGAGAAATTCAGTACCATTGTCTGACCTGAGACACTTAACTCCACATTGGAACTGGTTTCTCACAAGCAATAGAAAGTGTCTTAGTACCACTACAGAGTCTGATTTGCTACACAACAGGAATACCTAAGTATATCTGGAAAAATCATCAACTAAAGTCAAAAAGAACCTCTTATTATCATGAGTGGATACCCTGTAGGGTCCCCAGATATCAGCATGCACAATGTCAAAAGGTGAAATAGATCTGTGTTTGCTTAAAGGAAGAGGTAGTCTTGATTGTTTTGCAACTGGACACACAGAACAATGATGATCTTGTAGCTGTACATTATTCAAGGCAGACTTTACAACTTGGAGAGGTGCATGACCTAGTCTCTTATGCCATAGAGCAGATATTTCACAGGTGCTAGGCATAGTAGTTTTCACACAGTTTCTACGACTATTGTGACAGACTTTATTACAAGTGCTAGGTACAGAATTATCTAAGTAGGCTGCTGATTCTTTATCTTCAGCATGCAAGGCAGTGTCCTGAGCTGAAGGCTTGTTCTGAACTTCCCCTTTAAGTAGATACAGGCCATGATCCTCCTTACCAATCCCCAATACCTTCCCACTTGAGAGGTCCTGAAAAACACATAAGTCAGGATAAAAGGCCACCATACACCCTAATGCTTTAGTGATTTGAGATACTGAAAGGAGATTGTACTTAAACTCTGGGATGTACAGAACATTATTCACATGCTGATACTCAAGAATAATGGACTCTCCTGTATGTGTAATGTCAACCTTATCACCATTAGGTAGACTCACTTTACTCCTATCACTGTTTATGATAGCCTGATGCTTGGTTAGCAGGTTCAGATTATTGACCATGTGATTTGAGGCTCCAGTGTCTATTATCCAGTTACTTTGGACTAGATTAGACATGAAAGCACTTACTGTACCTGCATTAGCTGCATTAGCTTCATGTTCTACATACTTTCCTTTGTTTAGCATCTGAATGATCTGACTGTACTGATCCTGTGTGAGAGCTGGTGGTGGTGCATGAGAGGGGCCTGCCATAGAATTATAGCCATTGTAGTATGGAGTACCATTTCCTTGAGATGAGAAGTTAGGACCTCCTTTTGAATAGCGTTGTGTCATGGGATCAGTTCTGTTACCATAGGCTGGAGAAAACCCTTGAGGATGTGCATCACTGAAGTTGTTGTCATTGTAGCTAGCTGCATTGGCTTGGTTCTGTTGTCCTTGGTGTCCCCAGTTGTTCTTCTTACCCTTGAAGTCATCAGGATACCCAATTAGCTTGAAGCACCCTTCTCTAGTGTGTCCCTTCTTTGAGCAATAGTCACATTGAACAGGAGGCTTGTTAGGCCTGTTCTTGTTGTAGTTACCTCTGGTTCTGTTATAGTTAGCATTCCCATTATAGTTACCCCTGTTCAGGTTGTTGCTTAGGAGAGCAGTGGGATCATGAGGACCAGTCTCAAAAGATGAGTTTACAGTATGCATTCTTTGACTTTCCACTGTGATAATCATATCATAGGTGTCACGACCCAACTTAGGGCCGCGACGGATGACCAACACTAAGTGTCGATCATCACTAATCCTACTGATAATATGCTAACCATTATAACTGATAAACAGAATAAGCATAAACCTAGCTGATAAGGAGTATGCAATGCAAATAGCTGACAAGGCTAACATAAGCTGACATACATAACATACTGACTGCACCACATAGGGACATATCTACAGGCCTCTAAGAGTGATGAACTGAATATACAAAGGACGAGATAAGGCCCCGCCATACCCAAGCTAGCTGACTGTACACATACCAAAAGATAAGTAACTCCGGGAGTAAGCGGAGTGACTCCAGTAGCTGATAGATGGCCTACTAACATGGTCCAAGCATTGATCTATCTGCACCTGCGCGGCATGAAACGCAGTGCCCCAGAAAAGGGAGTGAGTACGATATGTACCAAGTATGTAAGGCATGAGCATATAATATGTCATAGCTGAATGAAACTGTAGGCTGGAATATAAATATGTAAACATGAGCTGGAGCATAGCAATATAGCTGGAAATCTGAAGAACGTACTAAACATGATATGAATATAAGCTGAAGTCTAGCTGAATCTGAACCTGAAGACTGAGCTGAACTATACTGATAAATAACTATAATATGACTGATAGCTGGTTACTAGAAACTGGAACTGATAACTGTCAACTGATACAGACGCTAAGAACTGGTGGCCGATAACTGAGAACTAATAACTGGTACCGAGCTAAAACTGAACTGTTATCTGAACTGGTACCTATTTGGTGTTATGGGCTATATCCCCCTAAATCAGGTAACTGAACATCTGAACTAGTACCTGTCTGGCGTTATGGGCTGTATCCCCCCAAATCAAGTAACTGAAAACCGGAACTAGCCTCATGTATAATCATGCAGTGCATATTGTGGCTATATACGCATATATAACAAACCTGGTGGGTGTTATGGGCTATATCCCCCCCAGCCAGTAATATCTAGTCTCTCTGGTCAGAGTGTGTGAATGACACCCGGTCACACTAAGTGTTTCAACTCCCGCCTGAACCAGAGGGGCTGTATCCCCCAGACGGGCAGTATCACACGCGACCGGACTGTGTGTCCAATGTCCAGCCTCTATGGGGGACTCCAAATCACACATAACATGATCACAATATAAGCATAAGCATGTATTAGGCATAACACATGTGGCAACAATATATATGGACTCAAAGGAATGATAGGAAAACTCTGGATGGAATTGTAGACACAACCTGAAACTTAGAATTTGTTTAACTCTTTGATTTTTATAAAAATTTCGGCAGAGTTTCCACTGAAACTGGATGATATGCAAAAACAGAACCAGCACTATACTATACACGGGAATGTATACCCGGATAAACTGATAATATAAACAAATTAACTGGATAACAAGATGAGAGTGGCGTAACAATTCCACGGATGTACATAATTTCTAGACAGTACCAGCATCCTGTATTGCATCATAGTTTTGAGGGTACAGATAAAAGTTATAGACCTCATGGTCTTCATGAAAGTTGTAGATATATGTATTAGGATTCTGCAGATTCTTAAATCATCCTAATATCAATTTTGTATAAGGAGTTATGATCAATATACTAACAACTATCCAAAGTTCAAAACAATTTTCCAGATTTTGAAACGTTTTGCCTTTCTGATTTGGACGTCTTTCACCTTGGATTTAAGAACCAAATTAAGTATATACAAGGTTTCCTTGGTACCATACAAGTTTCTCACAAGAAAAACTAAGTTTAGAACTAAGAAAAGCTTCAAAAGCTAAAAGATACATGCCTTGCTAAAAGAAAGGTTTAGCCTTACATACCTTTGATGTTTCTAGCTTCTAAACTTCGTTTCCTTTGAATTCCACACCTTCTAAAGCTTAAACAAGCTATAAAATAGGATTTAGATACTTTACTTAGCTATGAAGTAATTCTAAAACTCAAACTATAGACGAAATTGAAGGTAGCATAATGTTACCCTAATCGCATAGAGCGTTTTGACGCAATCCATCTTCCGTTTCGTGTCAAAATTGATGTTCTATCTTCAAAATCATAAAAAAATGGATTCAAACTGAAAAAGCTCTGTTTATATCATGGTTTCACTGGAAATGTCGAGAGAGAGAGAGAGAGATTTCTCTTTTATAATAAAAACATTTCATTTCTAGCCCTCTTTTGCGCTTATGTCCCTTTTTCTGGTCTGACTTCTGACGCTCATATCTTTTTATCTATAAGTTATATGAGCAAACCGTTAAAAGTGTTGGAAACTACACTCCAAGACCTTCAATTTGGTATATGATATGTCCCCAAAAGACTTCATATAACACATGAAATTAATTGCTGAAAAAGCTCCGTTACAAGGCGATTCCTTAGTCGGTTTTTCCGCAACTTAAATCTGATTTTTCCCAAATTTTATATTCAACATATAAACATCATATATGGTCATATTATTACTTTAAACTCACTTAAATCATTCTTAACATGATATTATAATGATATACGTCAATTTAGACGTACGGGGTGTAACAATATTCCCCCGTTAGGAACATTCGTCCTCGAATGTTAAATGAAGTATGTAGAAGCATTAAGCAACGATCTGTTACATACTCGAAGTAATGAAGAGATGTGTATATTTGGCCCTCATGTCATTTTCAGCTTCCCAAGTTATTTCTTCTATATTATTGCTTTGATATAGCATCTTAACTAAAGGAATGTCTTTCGTCCTTACTCGACGAATCTGCCTCTTTAAATTGCAACTGGCACCTCCTTATTAGTCAACTGTTCTGTAATCTGTACATCCTCTACTGGTACAACTCTAGAAGGATCTCTGGCACATTTTTTGAGCATGGAAACATGGAATACTGGATGTACCTCCTGAAGGTCTGCTTAAAGGTCTAACTCGTAGGCTACACGCCCAACTCGCCTGATAATCTGATATGGACTAATAAATCTAGGGCTAAGCTTTCCCTTCTTTCCAAATCTCATAACGCCTTTCGTAGGTGATACTTTCAGGAATACCTAATCGCCAATATGAAATTCTAAATCTCAATGTCGATTATCTGCATAGGACTTCTGTCTGCTCTGCACTGCTAATAATATTTACCTGATCAACTTGACTTTATCAATTACTTGTTGGATTAAGTCTGGACATATCAATTGAGACTCGCCAACCTTGAACCATCATATAGAAAACCTGCATTTGTGCCCATACAAAGCTTCATATGGCACCATCTGTATGCTAGAATGATAGCTATTATTATATGCAAACTCTATCAACAGTTGGTGACCATTCCAGCTACCTCTAAAATCTAACACGGAAGCTCTAAGCATATTTTCTAATGTCTGAATGGTCCGCTCAGCCTGTCTGTCTGTCTATGGATGAAATACTGTACTCAGATACACCTGTGTCCCTAAACCTTTCTGGAACGATCTATAGAAATTAGCTGTAAACTGGTGCGCCCCCGTCTGAAATAATAAATACTGGAATACCATGTAGGCGCACTATCTCTCTGATATAAAGTCTGGCATAATCCTCTGCTGTATATGTAGTTCTAACTGGAAAGAAATGAGCTCATTTAGTAAGCCTGTCAACTATAACCCAAATAGAGTCATATCTGCTCCGCATACGGGGAAAGCCTGTAATGAAGTCCATATTCACTGCTTCCCATTTCTATGATGGAATCTCGACTTCCTGTAACAAGCCACTAGGTTTTTTTTTTATGCTCGACTTTAACCTGCTGGCAGTTAGCACACTGAGCCACAAATTCTGCTATGTCACGCTTCATTTCGTCTCAACAATAAATCTGCTTAAGATCATGGTAAATCTTAGTCGAATTAGGATGAACAGTGTATCTGGAATAATGTGCATCTGTCATAATCTATCCACATAAATCTGCAAAATCAGGAACACAAAGTCTATCTTTATATATAAGAACCCCGTCACTAGTAACCTATATAATAATTTTGGTTTTCTTCTGGCTATCTGCCTGTATTGAACTAGAACTGGATCCTCATACTGGCGCTGCTTTACTTATGTCACTAGGCAAGTAGTGGTTGCGTTCTGAACTGTAACTCTTGCGTCCTCTGAATCTATTAATCTGACATCCATGCTGGCCAACTGGTAGAGTGTATGAGCTAACTTTATTTTCTCTGGTTGTAAATAAGATAGACTACCCATAGGCTTGCGACTAAGGGAATCAGCAACAACGTTCGCTTTACCCGGATGATAAAGAATGTCCATGTCATAGTCCTTCAGCAACTCTAGCCACCGCCTCTATCATAGGGTTAGCTCCTTTTGCTTAAATATGTACTGGAGGCTCTTGTGATCCGTATAAATATCAACCTGAACACCGTAAAAATAATGTCTCCAAATCTTCAATGCATGAATGACTGCTGAAAGCTCAAGATCATGGATGAGGTAGTTCTGATCGTGCTTTTTCAGCTGCCTAGAAGCATAAGCAATTACTCTTCCATGCTGCATCAAACACAATGAAGACCAATTCGAGAAGCATCACAGTAAATGACATAGCCCTCAGATCCCTCTGGAAGTATAAGTACTGGAGCTGTTATCAACCTGTTCTTTAGTTCTTGGAAGTTGTGCTCGCAAAAATCAGACCACTCAAATTTAGCTGATTTCTTTGTCAATTTGTTCAGTGGAGCTGCAATGGAGGAAAAACCCTCTATAAACTTTCTTTAATAACCTGCCAAACCCAGAAAACTACGTACTTCAGTTGGCGTCGTAGGCATGGGCCAATTCTTCACAACCTAGATCTTCTGGTCATCTATTTTAATTCTTTCTGCTGAAACTATGTGGCCAAGAAATGCCACTGAATCTATCTAGAATTTACACTTTGAGAACTTAGCATATAATTGTTGGTCCCGATGAGTACCCAATACTGTGCGTAGGTGCTCCGGATGCTCTGATTCACACTTTGAATAGATGAGAATATCATCAATAAATATAATCACAAATAAATCTAAATAAGGCCTGAATACGCTGTCCATTAGATCCATAAATACTGCAAAGGCATTAGTGAGTCCAAACAACATCACTAAAAACTCATAATGGCCATTCCTAGTCCTGAATGCAGTCTTAGGTATATCAGATTTTCTAACTCTAACCTGATGGTAGCCTGATCGCAAATCTATATTCGAGAAGCACTTGGCACCCTGGAGCTTGTCAAACTAGACATCAATCCTGGGCAAAGAGTATTTATTCTTAATAATGACTTTATTCAGCTGTCTGTAATCTATGCACATGCGTAGAGAGCCATCTTTCTTTTTTTACAAATAGCATCGAGGCTCCCCACGGGGAAATGCTGGGTCTAATGAGGCCTTTATCTAACAAATCCTTCAATTGCTCCTTAAATTCTTTCTGTTATACAGGTGCCATCCTGAAGAACATGCCCCTGATGGCGTGCTGATGCTGAGCAAGCAACTGGTGATCTAGCTGGCTGGGCTGTACAACTGCCACCCCTAGGCGGGCAACCTTTCATGAAATAGCTACCTCGCGACAAATATAACAAGTATCAACTCCTAACTGACATGGACCCAAGTGGCGTCTACTACAATCCGAACATCTGGGATATGTCTGACTGGCCGGTATAGAAGTACCACGACACTTTAATCTTAAAGTCAGTGATGTGTGACTAGATCTGGACTGAGGAGGTCTATCAGATCTAAAGCCACGAGACTATGTAGGTATACTAGCTGGTGGTTGTCTAACACTTTGCTATCTACTCGCTCCAGACGTCTCTCCAAACGAACCAGAAAATCTGCCCCTCTTGTCTAGCACTTTATCCTTGTCGGCTCTCTATTTCTTCTTCCTCTCCTCAAGTAACAAAGCAAATGCCTGAATGTTATGTTCATACATGACTGCATAGCAACTGTCATACGCTCGTTCACTAGGTGTGGAGCTAGTCCCACTATATACCTGTGAATTCTATCCTCCATACTCACTACCACCGTAGGGGCAAACCATGCTAAAGAACTAAAGCAATAATTATACTCTTCTACACTCAAACTTCCCTGTCTCAAGGTCAGGAACTGATTAGCACGGGCTCCCTATGTCTCTATAGGCATATACTGATAAAGGAAGGTATCTGAGAATTCCTTCCAAGTCGTGGGAGTAGCATCAGGCCGTCTAGATAGCTCCCATGTCTGGTATCACCCTGCTGCTAGGTTATGCAATCTGAATGCAGTCAACTCTACTAACTCTGTGTCTGACACGTGCATAACCCTCAACACTCTAGCTATCCTCAATAGAAAATCCTGAGGGTCTTCTCCTGTACGGGATCCGGTAAAGACTGTAGGCTCTAGCCTGATAAAATCATTGATCCTGGATCCAACATCTCCCTGGGCATCTGCACTGTGTTGTCTAGTCTGAGCAACTACAACACTAGTCGATAATCTGATGGCATTCCTCATTTCCTGCCCCTGACTATCAGGCTAAGAAGGTGGAGGTATAGTAGCTGCAGTACCTCTAATATCACCCTGAACTGATAGGATCTGTGAGGCCTCGGATGGAGCCTCAGGTCTGGACTCCTCACTCTCATCCACCTTAGGTGGCACTCTACTAATACCCTGGCCGGCATTAACCTTGCCCTTCTGGGCAGCTGTTAGTTTCTTTCGCGGCATCGCTTTGCTGAAATTACTATTGTTAGAGAGCTGAATTCTATAATCATGGCTCTATCGCACGATCTAGAGAAGAAAGAAAGACAACTGTCCTGAAGTGCCTTGTAACCTCCTGTTCAAAAGTATGGCGCGCAACATACTCCTAAACAAGACTCTACTAGACACGGCCTGTAGACACCCTAGGACTGAACTGCTCTGATACCACTTTTGTCACGACCCAACTTAGGGCCGCGACGGATGACCAACACTAAGTGTCGATCATCACTAATCCTACTGATAATATGCTAACCATTATAACTGATAAAGAGAATAAGCATAAACCTAGCTGATAAGGAGTATGCAATGCAAATAGCTGACAAGGCTAACATAAGCTGACATACATAACATACTGACTGCACCACACAGGGACATATCTACAGGCCTCTAAGAGTGATGAACTGAATATACAAAGGACGAGATAAGGCCCCGCCATACCCAAGCTAGCTGACTGTACACATACCAAAAGATAAGTAACTTCGGGAGTAAGCGGAGTGACTCCAGTAGCTGATAGATGGCCTACTAACATGGTCCAAGCATTGATCTATCTGCACCTGCGCGGCATGAAATGCAGCGCCCCAGAAAAGGGAGTGAGTACGATATGTACCAAGTATGTAAGGCATGAGCATATAATATGTCATAGCTGAATGAAACTGTAGGCTGGAATATAAATATGTAAACATGAGCTGGAGCATAGCAATATAGCTGGAAATCTGAAGAACGTACTAAACATGATATGAATATAAGCTGAAGTCTAGCTGAATCTGAACCTGAAGACTGAGCTGAACTATACTGATAAATAACTGTAATATGACTGATAGCTGGTTACTAGAAACTGGAACTGATAACTGTCAACTGATACTGACGCTAAGAACTGGTGGCCGATAACTGAGAACTGATAACTGGTACCGAGCTAAAACTGAACTGTTATCTGAACTGGTACCTATTTGGTGTTATGGGCTATATCCCCCAAATCAGGTAACTGAACATCTGAACTAGTACCTGTCTGGCGTTATGGGCTGTATCCCCCCAAATCAAGTAACTGAAAACCGGAACTAGCCTCATGTATAATCATGCAGTGCATATTGTGGCTATATACGCATATATAACAAACCTGGTGGGTGTTATGGGCTATATCCCCCCCAGCCAGTAATATCTAGTCTCTCTGGTCAGAGTGTGTGAATGACACCCGGTCACACTAGGTGTTTCAACTCCCGCCTGAACCAGAGGGGCTGTATCCCCAGACGGGCAGTATCACACGCGACCGGACTGTGTGTCCAATGTCCAGCCTCTATGGGGGACTCCAAATCACACATAACATGATCACAATATAAGAATAAGCATGTATGAGGCATAACACATGTGGCAACAATATATATGGACTCAAAGGAATGATAGGAAAACTCTGGATGGAATTGTAGACACAACCTGAAACTTAGAATTTGTTTAACTCTTTGATTTTTATAAAAATTTCGGCAGAGTTTCCACTGAAACTGGATGATACGCAAAGACAGAACCAGCACTATACTATACACGGGAATGTATACCCGGATAAACTGATAATATAAACAAATTAACTGGATAACAAGATGAGAGTGGCGTAACAATTCCACGGATGTACATAATTTCTAGACAGTACCAGCATCCTGTATTGCATCATAGTTTTGAGGGTACAGATAAAAGTTATAGACCTCATGGTCTTCATGAAAGTTGTAGATATATGTATTAGGATTCTGCAGATTCTTAAATCATCTTAATATCAATTTTGTATAAGGAGTTATGATCAATATACTAACAACTGTCCAAAGTTCAAAACAATTTTCCAGATTTTGAAACGTTTTGCCTTTCTGATTTGGACGTCTTTCACCTTGGATTTAAGAACCAAATTAAGTATATACAAGGTTTCCTTGGTACCATACAAGTTTCTCACAAGAAAAACTAAGTTTAGAACTAAGAAAAGCTTCAAAAGCTAAAAGATACATGCCTTGCTAAAAGAAAGGTTTAGCCTTACATACCTTTGATGTTTCTAGCTTCTAAACTTCGTTTCCTTTGAATTCCACACCTTCTAAAGCTTAAACAAGCTATAAAATAGGATTTAGATACTTTACTTAGCTATGAAGTAATTCTAAAACTCAAACTATAGACGAAATTGAAGGTAGCATAATGTTACCCTAATCGCATAGAGCGTTTTGACGCAATCCATCTTCCGTTTCGTGTCAAAATTGATGTTCTATCTTCAAAATCATAAAAAAATGGATTCAAACTGAAAAAGCTCTATTTATATCATGGTTTCACTGGAAATGTCGAGAGAGAGAGAGAGAGAGATTTCTCTTTTATAATAAAAACATTTCATTTCTAGCCCTCTTTTGCGCTTATGTCCCTTTTTCTGGTCTGACTTCTGACGCTCATATCTTTTTATCTATAAGTTATATGAGCAAACCGTTAAAAGTTTTGGAAACTACACTCCAAGACCTTCAATTTGGTATATGATATGTCCCCAAAAGACTTCATATAACACATGAAATTAATTGCTGAAAAAGCTCCGTTACAAGGCGATTCCTTAGTCGGTTTTTCCGCAACTTAAATCTGATTTTTCCCAAATTTTATATTCAACATATAAACATCATATATGGTCATATTATTACTTTAAACTCACTTAAATCATTCTTAACATGATATTATAATGATATACGTCAATTTAGACGTACGGGGTGTAACAATAGGCTTGGTTCAGGTTTGGGAGGGTGTAGTCATCAGTACTTGGCTTCTTGTCTGAGTGTAAGATTCATTTAGTCCCATAAGAAATTGCCACAACTTCTGCATCTGAAAATGTTGTGTATACTCCTTGGATTCAGGACAACTACAGGATGGAGGAGGTATAAGAGCTTCAAGCTCATCCCACAGAACTCTAAGCCTTGAGAAGTAGTTTGATACAGATGATGTTCCTTGTGTCAGGGTTGCAATCTCCTGATGCAGGTAGAAAGCCCTTGAGGCATTAACCTTGTCAAACCTTTCCCTAAGGTCCTCCCAAACACTATATGCATCTGATGCATTGATCACAGTACTCAGCAAGTCCTTAGATACTGTGTTCATAATCCATGCTAACACAATGGCATTGCACCTATCCCATAGATCATGTAAAGCAGGCTCAAAATTCTCCTTCTTACACACTCCTGATACAAATCCTAGCTTATTCTTTCCAGTTAGAACTATTTTCATGGACTTGCTCCATAGTGAGTAGTTTTCTGATCCTTGAAGTTGTACAGAAACCAACACTAATCCCTGTGTATCTGAGGGATGAATATACAGTGGATGATTCTGATGGATTTTGTCATAAGGATCAGATACAGATCCTGATGCTTGTGCACCCCACACAGATCCAATATTCACATTATTAGTCATACTTACAGCTAACAATCCACTCTATAAGGTTTCAACCTAGATTTAGATGAAGGAATCACAGTGCACAATCTCAATTAGAATCACAGAAGCCTACTCTCCAATCGATTCTATAATCAGTGATGACAGTTAGATGCTCTTAAATGCCCTAATAGACTGAATCAAACAGTAGCAGATGAAACAGTAACAAAGTAGGAAGAACAACTACAGAAAACTACACTGCTGATTTGCAGACACAGAGTAATGGAGAAGAAATTGTGTTACCACTCGCTGAGCTGAAGATCGCGTGACCTGGCTCTGATACCATGATGAAGCTCAGCTATGGGAGCAGCCATGGGAGCTGAAACTTGAGGGAGAAGAAAGAGAGTTGGCTTATTTATTAAGCTAGGAGAAAACAATGAGCTAAGATGATTACATTTAGTAACTCCACTACTATTTATATCCTACTCTAACTAACTAAAATATCTAGTAACCAACTAACTAACTAACTTAGCTAATTACACTTTAGTCCCTATAGTTCAACAAAAGATTTATACAAAGAGTACTTCAATTTTAATAACTCCATAGGTTGGAACTACTACAGGATTGTTGAACTCGAACCAAAATTATAATTTTCTCAACTATCAACTTTTAAAATTTGCTTTGTGAATACTATTAGTACTACTACTCCAAGAATTCTATCTCCGCACTCAAATTTTTATTTTTTTCCAATAATCTTAGAAAACATTTCATAATCCTTTTTCAGATAGTAGTTGGATCACAAAAAATGTACGCTTCTATTTTTTTATTTTTTTTAACTAATCCCTTTTTTTCCTACCCCACTGATCTTTACCGTATCTAGACAAGTAATTGGTCTTTTCGCTTCGATCTAGTATAAGTCTTTGACATTTTTCTAATAGTCCTCATCCATTACAGCCTTATTTTAGGCCTTCTCTAATTTATATAATAAATCCTTTAGCCATATTATCTTAATTTATTTCTGACATTCGTCTTTATTCACCTTTCGAGGGCAACTAACACCTCTAGAAGTAGCGATGTTTTGCTACCATTAACTCTTACATTCTTTTGATCGCGCAACGCATGTCAATCATTCCATTGATTGACAGAAGTAGGAGTTTGAGTCTCATTTTAAGTTTTAACGCACGATCTAGAATGAGAAAGAAAAATAGATTTTTCTTAAATGTCTGCAGCCTCCTGTATATAAGTATGACGCGCTTCATACCCATAAACAAGACTCTAATGACACAACTTCATAGACCCCTAGGACTCTCTAAACTTGATGCTCAGATATCATCTGTAACAACCCAAGCCCGCTAGTAATATTGTCCGCTTTGGGCCTAGGCCCCCGCAGGTTTAAAACGCGTCACTAGGGTTTAAGGCATGTTTACTTAAATACCTAGGATCACTCCTCTGTTATGCCGATGTAGGATACTTAATCCTTAGCTGGAGTATCACATACACCTCCTTTTATGGACTCAGCGTCCTCGCTGAGGTTTGCCCCCACGTACTTGGAATTCGCCTAGACTCGTCACTGAGGTTTGCCTTGCGTACCCGGTATTCGCCTAAACTCAGTTGAACTTTGACCCACATCAACAAGGCTGACACGGAGTGGCTCTGATACCAAGTTCGCCACGACCCATTTTCAGAACGAGTTGTGACCGGTACCCGGTACCTAAGCATGATCGGACAAACCTCATGTACTTATCTATCCTGTCTTAACTTTGCGAATGCATACAACTTAAACAATTTTCTTGAACATAAATATTCTAAAAAATAATAATAATGCTCTATGAAAATATTATCCTTGAAAATATCACGGTCAGATTACGTTTCCGTGCAAAAAAAAAAAAGAAAGACTCGGCCACAAACTCAAAATACTAGACTGTCTAAGAAGCCTCTAGTGATAATCTGACGCACTGCATAGGACATGAACTTCCTGGCTAGTTCACAACGTAATAAATAACTAAATAAGGTAGACTCAAAAAGAAAGTACCCTACGAACGAAATCGAAGCTCACCAATAGCACTGGAAGTGAGGAAAAAATCCTAGCATGTCGCCTGCATATCTGCAACACTTCCTATGTTGCGCCATAGGACAACGTAGGTTCCCAAAAGAGAACGTCAGTACACCATAACAGAACCCAGTGAGTCTCAACTAACCCCCACTAAAGTGGGAATGAGACATTTAAAAGAAACTTGAAATGCACATAATTCATTTAAACCATAAGAACATAAAACATTTAAAGAAAACTGAAATAACTTGAAACAATAAAATTCTGAACTTTAATTATATATAAATATAGTTTCTTTTCTTTTCTATGGAGTACCAATTAACTCTGACATAACATGATTCCATAAAATCACCGTGTGATCGGAACGGGTTCGATCCCCAGCCTAATCAAATAGGCCCCTTCGCTGTGGCGGCACACAGTTCCAGGTAATAGCATGCTGCGCGTTTTGTGCCTTGGTCATGTCGGGAAAATTTTATTATAAACTCCTACTCTGGCACGAGTAGTTTTGGAGTTACCATTAACCACTAAAGGTCGTGAAACCTTTCTTAGAATCTCAAGATAACTCCCAAATATTTCTATAAAACTCTACATGACCACTTTAAGCTCCAATAAATTTCTTGAACACAATCCATGAACATAAACCATAGTTTTTTTGAGTAAAACATGACATGAATATATGAAGGGATTATTCTTAATCCATAAAAACTTGACATATAATATCACATAAATTAACATAACGAAATATGACAATCAATGTGTATAACTCAAGGATAACATTTTGAACGTTAACTAGAATAAGGTTTAGCTCATATATATTCTTTCGCTCCAATTAAGCATATATTAACTCTTTAAGGAATTTTATCAAATACTTTGGAGGCGGAATTTTGTGAGTAAAACCTCTTTGGTAAAGAGTTATATCAACTCACCTCGATTACTTCTCGAGCCTAAACGTAAGCTTCAATTCACAAGCTTTATGTCACCCAACAACTACGATAACCATAAATTCAAGTAATCAATACCAAAGTTTCAATCCTTTTTTTCCAATGCAAGAACTTAGTTTAACTTCTAAAAAAGAGTAAAAGGGCGGTTCATCACAAACCTCCCTTATTTCTTTTCTATTGCAATTTCTGGATTATTGTTCCGTATAAGGGATTCCTACCTTTTCCTAGCCGCTGCGGCGCACTATCTCATCAATATATATCTGCTTGCCCTAAATATAGAATACACGTAATCCCACAGAAAGCTTTTGTTGAAGAAGCAACAATAAAATAAGGTTCTCGCAGATATCCCTATTACCGGGAAACCTACAGAAGTATCCCAGGGAGTCTTTTTATTTTGCATATCTCGACTTTCAAATTATCCTCACGCTTTCCTATTCCACTGTGCTAAGTTTGTGTTGAACCCTCCCAAAAAATAAATGCACAACAAGTATGCACCGGTTTTGATTTCAACAAAATGGGACTTCAAAGGATTTCTTTGGAGTTGCCACCTAATTTAAGGATTATTAGGAACCTAAGTTAACTAAAGAGTGCAATTTTATTCCTCATTTAAAAGGAAAATAATTCAGAGATTCTTAGGTAAGTGGTTCTATTAAATTCGAAAGAAGGTCCCTTGCGGGAGCACTTTCGAAAATCCGCTAAATGCGGTTAATCCGGCGGTTTTCACGAATTTGTTAAAGATAATAAGTATATAAAGCTAATTTTATATAAGGATAATATGAATAATATAAATAAGATAAGATTTTAATTATGCCGATACTTAGATAAATAAATGATCCAATTTAAGATTAATTAAATGGATAATGAAATAATGATCAATTAATTAATTAAAAGGATAAGCAAAGGTTAAATGAAGTTAGATAATTAAACAAACTAGATAAATAATTGGATAATAATAAAGGATTAACTAATTGATTGAATAAATAGATAAATAGATAAGAAAATAAATAACTTAATTAAATAAATGAATACCTATCAATTTTAATAAAATAAAGGAGTAAATGAATAATAGTTGATTAGTTAAGTGAATAAGTAAATGAATAAATATTTAATTGATTAAATAAATAATTAATTGAAATTAAATAAATTAGATTAAGTAAATAAATAAATAAAGGATTAAAATTTAATTGATTAACTAAATAAATAAATTAGATTAAATAAATAAAAAATTGAATATTAATATAATCAATAAATAAATAATTCAAATGCAAATTATGACGAAGGTTTGATTTTAATCGAATTTTATTTGCACTCATTAATTGACAAATGATTCTAAACATCCATAAATTAATTGGCGATTCGCAAAGAAATGATACAAAGCATTCATATAAAAACAATTTAAGTAATTTACAATAATTATTCACAATTCAAATATCATTTCTATCCTACAAGGCTCCTAGTCCGGTCTACGGGGAAGTCCTATACAACATGCATTTTCTAAGGGAGCGGGGAAGGATGGAGCTTAGAAGATAGAACCCGGAAGCGCAAACTCAATCATTGAGCCTTGGACTTTATGATTTTCTTTTTTTCTTTCTTTTTACATTTTCGGGGATATCACCCCGAAAATGTGGAGCGGATCGAATATCTTCCCAAATGCATGCTACCCAATTGTGAGTTTTATTTCAACTCGCCCCAAAGGGTATTACATGCCAAAAAATAAAAGAAGATAAGGATCAGTAACGGTAAAGGAATTGAAGTCATGGACACCATGCAATTACTAGAAAATGATATGCATCAGACAATGAATGTCAAATTAGCGCATAAATTGCTTAATCGAAGATATACAATCAATTAGACAAAGTGAACATTAAGGCAAAATCAGGGATTAATACTGCACGCACACACACAGAACACACCAGGACAACTGAAACCAAACACTTCAGCTTTGAGACAACCTTGCGTATTAACCTTACTAGATTTCACAATTAGAAAGCCGTGACATAAACCAAACTCAATCCGCAGACTAAGGACATTCAACAATACTTAGAAAAATCTGCAAAATCAGCCCAGGAACAATAGGAGAAATGATAGAAACCTTTTGAGACGGAAGCTTTAAGGAACACTGAAAGTGACAAGGAACACTGGACTGCTACACTTTCTTAAAGCACACCTGTACCTCAAGATTTATTTTGACAGATACAAGAAAATCAGGAAGAACTAGGCAAAGGGAGAGGCAGGATAACTGAAATACGCCTTAGAAAAATTAGATATAACTCAGAAGCAAATCATATCACGATTTTGAGAACTACCAGAAACCAAAGGGAAATAACACATACTTAGAGTGGAAACTAAACTCAAACACTGCTTTCCCTCAGAAGAAACTAGGCTGCTTACTTATTTAACAAGAACAGGAAGATAACTTCAAATATCAGGATGTTTCATGAGACAATACCAGCTGATCCATTACACTTAACCATCTCGAATTTAGCAACAGAGCCAAGCTTATTTCCAGACATTTTAATACAGGAACTTCACAACAGAAGCAGAGAGACATGAGAAAACAAGGGCCAGACAATCAATACTTAGACAGTTGCCCGAAACAGACCCCATCTAACTTCTAACAGGCTAAAGACCAAGCTCTCTTACTCACATGCAAACAGACCTCCTGAATAACTCCAGCCTGAGCAGACAAAAATAGCCCCTCTAAAACTGTCCAAAACAAACTTCCCAGGCCCAAGAACTAAGAACCAGACCTGAACTGAAGAACAAACTACCAGGAGCTAAAAAACACAAACCAACACCAATACCCTCACCAGACTCTTCTCCCTCATCTCTTACACCTGCACCTGAACCTACACCAAACCAGGACACCCTCTCCCACACACAGAGCTTACCAGACCATCTCCAAACAAAAAACCAACCTTTCATAGGCCCCTGCTATATCCCTACAGTCTTGCATTACTTCACCCACTACCTGCATACCCCTGAACTACTCCTGGACATGCACAGACCAAACTCAAAATAAAAGAACTTAGAAAGCTGACCTGATTCTTTCAAGAAGAATAAACTGAACAGAAGAAGACTTGGAAACAAACAGGATTAGAGAAAAAAAATAAGCCGACAGTTAGAAAAATAGAGGAGACTGAGGAAAACACAAACATGCAACTGAGTGATCCTAGGCAGAATCATTAGGCACAATAGAGGCCTAGGGAAGTAGACAAGAGATTGAAGATTAAGCTTTAGAGGAACAAAACCACTGCTACTACACATACTACGAAGATAAAGAACTTCACCTTAACAGACCCTATCCCTATACCTCTTCTTCTAACAAACAGAACCAGGAAACGTACCCTAATGAAATTGGGAAACAAACTCATCTTATTCAATTAAAACATTATGGGAGAGAAATGAATCCTACCAAGTTCAAACCTAAAACAACAACTAAAGTTTCGGGGACTATTTAAGAGGTAAAGACGCACGGACTGCAGACTAGAAACATAGGGAGGCCTTCTAATAGCTAAACGAGGCAAAACAACAAGAATTACCCCTTAGGCAGAACACCAAGATACACAGTATCACACTTACTCAAACTTAGGAGAAACAACCTACTTCTGAGGATCCTTAACCAAAATGCATGACTATGGAACAAATGAGAAACTACGGCTACACTAGCTGACACACAAAAAGCATAGGGGAAGCCAGATACAGATGCTACAGATACATATTCACAAACAACAGCCAACGCAGAGGCTCGCTAAACCAAACTACACCCTGACTTCACCTAACAACTTCTAGGGCAATCAGCAATCAATAGCTCAAGCAAATAGAGGACACTTATCAGGACAAATCAACAGAATACTAGAAGCTTAACTGAAACACTATAACTGAACTAGAAAAAGCCCCCTATACATTCAGGAGAAACTAAGAGGAAACAGACCTAACACTATTAAAATACAAACAGAATCACAGCAAAACAATCCATTAACAAGAGAACAGAGGCAGCAAATAAAACATATAAACTAAACCATACAAAGAGGATGAGATCACTGACCTTTTTCGAGGCAGTGAAATGGGCTTGGACCTTGAAAAATGCACGACTCGACTAAGCGACTCGAACGAAGTTGGCGAATTGAAAAGTGAAGTGACCACAAACTCGAAGAACAATGATTGAGTCTTAAACAGAAACAATAATAGTACGTTTTCTTTTTAAGAAATCAACTGAAAAAAGATCTAATGCATTTATGCTCTGCCTCCTTTTCCCCTTCCGTTTACTATTCTGGAAAACAGGAATTTATACTAGAAAAATTTAGGGTTTACCTCGTACGAAATTCCAACCTACTCCCTGCTTATTTTCGATCAATCCCTTGTGAGATAAAGGTGACAAGGGTAAAACTACACCTCTCTCATCCTTATCTCCAAGAAAGAGATCAAGGGCTCGGATTCGACTTCGTTTCAAAATAAATGGACGAGATCAAGTGTCTGTTGCTGATGGGGACCAATTCGTACTGGTTTTTGGCGCATTAGAGGGTTTCTAAAACGGGTCAAAGAAAGGGGAAACGGGTAAGGGGAAATCGGGTATGGTTTTCCTGAAATGGGAAGTTGATACGCGTGAAAAAGGTGGTGTGTGTATTTGTATGTAATGTTGCACGAGTAAGACAGATTTGAGGCCATCATTGCGAATTTAGCCTATTTTAGGATAAGTTAAAGTGAAATAGGTGATTGCACGGGTAGGTTGAAATTGAGGCTAGGGAACAAATCTAGACATACTTTGAGATTAATTAGAAATTGAAGGGGTTGTGCGGGGTAGGATAGAAATTAGGCTATGCTTTGCAACATTTTGCCTTTTACTCAGAAATGAATCAATTACATTTAATTCTCAAAATTGTCCATTAATTAGATAATTAGACATTTAATTAATATTTTCGAGACAAAATTGGGTGTCAACAGCTACCCCTCTTTACCCGGAAAAGGATGAAAGAGTTTTTAGGGTAAAGAAGTTGACGGAAAACCAATTTTGTCACGATAAAGCCAAGGACTTTGATTCCAAGGATCAAAGTGTGTGGCTTATGGACATGGCCGAACTCCGGTTTCCGAGTTGCCTACATATCTGGGGCTGAAAGAGAATCGGGTCATATGTAGTTCAACGACACTTAGACACGAAAACTCGCACGATTGATTGAAAAATACGCACGAATAGGAAAGAATTCAAACTGACGTCCTAATCCGAAGCAAAAGATTAGGATATAATTTGCTTGTTCGAGTGCGATTCTTCAGATCCTCGTTGACGAGTCTAGCTCATATCAACTATTGCCCCAGTTCACTGCTAAGAAAAAGTTCCACGTTATGCTCCAAATGCTGCTGCGGTACTGCCAAAATCCTGTAATAAACTTGACAAACGATAAGCGAGCAACTGCTAATAAACTGTAATAATTGGAATGAGAAATAAAAGAGTGATAACATAAAATTATAAATGCGGGTTGTGATATCATCAATAAGTTCTTCTTTCGATCAACTGACAAGGTGCTCCGCCCGGAGAACCTCTCGCCTGATCATTATTATCGCGAAACACTCTGAAAGCGGTGCTTCAGCCGATTGTCCATCACTATCATCTACTTGAAAGAAACCTGCATATCCTATTTGTGGGTGGAAGGACCCGAGATATCCTATTTATGGGTGGAAGAACCCGATATATCCTATTTGTGGGTGGAAGGACCCGAATATCCTATTCGTGGGTGGAAGGACCCGAATATCCTATTCGCGGGTGGAAGGACCCAGATATCCTATTTGTTGGTGGAAGGACCCGAATATCCTATTCGTGGGTGGAAGGACCCGAATATCCTATTCGTGGGTGGAAGGACCCAGATGTCCTATTTGTGGGTGGAAGGACCCAGATGTCCTATTTGTGGGTGGAAGGACCCGAACAATCCTATTTGTGGGTGGAAGGACCCGAATATCCTATTCGTGGGTGGAAGGACCCAAATATCCTATTTGTGGGTGGAAGGACCCAGATGTCCTATTTGCGGGTGGAAGGACCCAGATATCCTATTTGTGGGTGGAAGGACCCGAACAATCCTATTTGTGGGTGGAAGGACCCGAAAAATCCTCTTCGTGGGTGGAAGGACCCAAAGTATCCTATTTGTGGGTGGAAGGACCCAGATATCCTATTTGTGGGTGGAAAGATCCGAACAATCCTATTTGTGGGTGGAAGGACCCAGATATCCTATTTGTGGGTGGAAGGACCCGAACAATCCTATTTGTGGGTGGAAGGACCCAAAGTATCCTATTTGTGGGTGGAAGGACCCAGATATCCTATTTGTGGGTGGAAGAACCCAAGATATCCTATTTGTGGATGGATAAACCCTGTATCTTGCAAAATCTGAAATCGCCTGGCCTATGCTGGTGATGCGATAATCGATCAAAAGCTAAAATAGAGTTGTTCTGAAAATGCGATAAGGCAAATATTCTTCGAGGAACTAATAGTTGCGAGTTCTTCTCATTTTGCTGCTTGAGATTTCTGCATTCAAAGAAAAATTGTAAGTACTATAAAATTTCTGGGAAGTCGCGACATTTTGCATTGCTCCTTCCACCTTGATGCTGAACTTTGCGGTAAATACAAAATTTGCCACTGTTTAATCAAAGAACAATTGTCAGTTTTTGATCAAATAACGGTTGACTTGTTTGAATACCTAATTTGGCTTCAAATCTGCATTTTGCTTGCATGGCAATCAAATGTGTTGTTGCTGCGAAAATCTGTCATTCTTGAAACTCTCCCTTTTGCACAAGAGAAACCATCTAAAACTGCTGTGGCTTGGCTTATTTGGGAAAAATGAAATTTCATTGATTTTGGGACAAAACCCAATAAGGGTAGCAAAACATAACGTAGTTCATTACAACTGGAATGAATAAAATTGCGACAGAGTAGTTAAAACATAAGATAGTTGGCAAATGAAACGCCATTTCAAGCTGCAAAAATGCGGTCTTTTCAGTCTTCTTAGCTTGCAAACCGCTTCTTCTTTGAATATCTTGGGGCTGATGCCTCGCCTTTAACAAAAATTGTGCTTGCAGGAGGAATGCTGCAATAACCACTCAATGGATCTTCTTGCACAATTATTTTGCCGCTATCAATCATGTTTTGAATCTTGTATCTCAAGCCACTGCATTCTTCAGTATCATGACCTTGGATATTCGAATGATAAGCACAATGCTTTAACGGATCAAAATGTGGAGGCAGATGCTTAGGAATTGTCCCTTTCTTTGGTTGCAAAAGTCCTTCAGCTTGTAATTTTTCAAATATGCTTGTCACAGACTCGTCTAGAGGAGTGAATGTATTCGACTTCCTCTTCTTTGACACCGGATAATCAGAATATGATTGTTGAAACTGACTTTGAGAGCCTTGCAAATTTGAGGGTTTCTCTGATTGAGTGGTGTACCCAAATAAATCAGAAGGAATTTTTCCTGTTGCTATGCTTTCTTCTATCATTTTTCCCTGTTGGATCAATTCAGAGAAAGTGCTTGCATTATTGACAACCATTTTGGCATAGTATATGCCTTCTTGCATGTCAATGAAAGCTGCTATTAACTTCTTCTCAGACAAAGGAGGATGCATCTTAGAAGCCTCTAACCTCCACCTCATAGCATATTCTGCAAAAGATTCATGAGACTTTCTTTTAATGTTGCGCATATCAAACACATCGGGATCTCCTACTATGTTGAACTTGTATTGTTCCACAAAGTCATGAGCCATATCCTCCCATGTGTGCCATTTGGAAAAATCTTGTTTGGTATACCATACAAGTGCCATTCCTGATAAACTTTGAATGAAAAATCTCATCCGCAAAGCTTCATTCTTGCCAATTCCAACCAATCTGCTGCAATAATCTTTCAAATGAGCATAGGGATTCCCCTTTCCATCGAAAGTGTTGAATTTTGGTATCTGATACCCATTTGGAAGCTCAATGTCTGGGTGAATGCATAAGTCTTCATAACATAAACTCTGAATGTTCCTAGAGCGCAACTCATCTTTAATGACCTCGTGCAAATTGTGGATTTGTCTCTGCATGCTATGTAAATCAGTTTTCTCAACTTCTTTTCTAGGCAATTCTCGTGGGCGCACTATCACTTGATTTGATTGACTCCAGACAGCAGGCATAGTGCTAAAAGGTGGTTGGCATAAAGTTGCAGCTGGCCAAGCAATTGGATTGGTAAGATATTCTTGCGGGATTTGTGGATATATAGAATGTGTAGGCATCGGGTAATTAGGCATTGTTAAGTAAGGTGGATTGGAGGTAAAGCTTGTATTTGGCAAAGGTTTGCTAGTGTTTACAAAACTGATGATCCTATTCCTTTGGACCACATGTTCTTCAATATCATCATTCTGCGCTTGCAAGATACCCATACCAGAACTGGTTGCCTGAAGCTGCTTTGCCATGTTGTTTTGTCCTTGATGCAGATTCTCAGTCATTTCAGTGTTCAACGCTAGCCAGCCTTTAACAAATGAATTCTACACATTGAACAAAAGCAAGTTAATATGTAAAATAGCAATGCATGCATAGGATTTTAAGTATAAAATAGGCCATTAGGCCGAATGGATGGGACCAAATTCCCGACTCAACAAAGAAGTAAAGATTTGAGAGTTCAAAACTCAATGATCAACAAATTTTGATTTTTCAAGATGCGAGTTGAGAAAAAAAAAACTTTGAAAGTTTTTACTAAATCAGTATGCGTGCTAGACCATTTTGGCTCAAATTGCTAAAATGGTCGGCTTATTTTGAACATCAATGCTTTTCTCGACTATCAATTCTTGCTTGCAAGATAACAATCAGCCCCAATTCTTGAAAACTGCTTCTAATAATGACCAAACCAACTCAATGCCTTCAACTTTCTTTTTGCAAAATTCTGCCCCAGTTATGACTTCAACATTTCAACTTGCTTTGCGAAAACTGCTCCAGTTATGAATTCTGATTCTTCAAATTGTTTTGCAAAAGCTGCCCCAGTTACGACATTCAATACTTTAAACTGCTTAACAAAAGCTGCCCTAGTTGTAATTACTCACGACTTCTACTTGCTTTGAAAAATTTGCCCCAGTTTCTATCTTTGGGAGATTTAAAATTTAAACACTAAAGGGTCGAGCCCGATGGAGGAGCCTACATATCCTCCTTTGGAGTCAAACCGTGCGTAGTTCTACTTTTCCAAGCTTGCTATGGTTGCTTGGACCCTGTTAACCTTGTCTTGGCTGGATTCAACACTTTCAGTCAAGTCAATCACAGCAGTTTGACGAGCCATAGGTCCTCTTATGATGTTCAAAACAATTAGCCCTTTAGCAACGCATACCGAATTTAATAAAATTTATTAAATCTGAAACTGACGGATCAACTTATTCAAAAATAGAAAAATCGAGACTGTACTGGAAAAGACCCAAAAGTTTGAGCAAGACACTCATTTTGTTAAAGCCAACTAAATGCGAAAACGCTTATTTAGCTCTAAAGTTATTTTCAAAAGGATAACTTGCGAATATTTTAAAATATGACGCTAAACAATTTGCAAAATGACAAGACTGGGGTTAAGATAAATAAAATAACTTTTGAAAGGCATTTTAGAATAACAATATGCATGAATTCAGATGATAGATAAATGACTTCATGAAGCGGTTAAATTTTACAAAAGATAGGTTGAAGTAACATAACGTTAATCTTACCATACCGCTGAACAAATTTAATCAAAGCGCAATCCGTGCCAACAAATTTCAAGCAAGTAGCACATATTTAGCAAGTAATCGCATATTAGACAGATAATTTGACATGTGGCAACCACAAGTAATTGAGCGTAAATAAAATGCGAACGCTTCCTACCCTGTAAGGTGCCTCTCTGTGCCAGAGGTGGGCATAAGACGCGCAAACAAATGGTAACGAAAAATAGTTCATGCCAGTTTTGAACAATTCAGATTTAGAGTAAGCAATAAATAATAACAATAAGTGATAATAATCAGCTCTCCGCCTCGACACTGCAATCCCGTTATCCCAACTAACTTCCAAAAATTGGTGTCAACTCGAAATTCTAACACAGTTCATGCTCTCCACAACATCCACACCAAACTTCTAAACCCAAATGCCTAAAACCTGAAACAATCCTTCATACTTTTTGCAAACATCAATGCTCCTCCAAGCACAACTCCCGATTATTTTACAACATCCAGTGGTGAGATTTCCAACTGCCTTCACAATACCAGACTGCAAATCATGAAAGGCGCCAATTGGCCTTTTACAAATAAAACCTCACTGGTCCTCGGCTTTGGACAAGCCTCTCAGCTTTCTAGGTTTTGCAAGGCTCACAGACCTTGTTCATAGGGCTCCTCACTGGTCCTCGGCTTTGATCAAGCCTCTCAGTTTCCTAGATAGCCAAGACCGCACTGGTCTTCAAGGAGGGACCCCATTAGCCGTTTATAGACATAGGGGCTTCACTCTCCTAGTATGCGACAAGCATACTTCAATTATCATAAATGCAGCTGGACAGTCAACACAGGCCTGCACACACGCAAAGCCGTTCACGAGAGGGACCCCACTGATCCTTTTAAAGACACCAGGGGCTTCGCCTCTTAGATCTCACCATACCATACCATCTCCAAAATACAAACCAACCAAATCTGCCTAACTTTCCCCCGACTGCAATTCTGTCTTGTTTACAAAATTCTGCACTATGGTCTCAAATTCTCCGCGGATTGCTATGACCACATAGATTCTGCTAAATTCTTCCATTTTTTTAACCTAAAAGACAACATAGGAGACAAAATTCTAACCCTGATTTTGCTCAAAACATGGTTAGGACTGAGGATTTGTTATCACATAGCACATAATATGCATTGTCGTTGGGTTTCAGGAACCTGCTGACGTAAGGGTGGTTTCTTGACTATGGAGGCGGTACCAAGGACCGGGTCCAGACTAAGGTGTAAATGCATGCATGCTCCTAAAAGCTCCGTCTAAGAGTAGGTTAACGGTTGAGGCTAACAGATGAGTGGCAGGCGGCCTCGTGGTCGAATTACTCCCACGACAATCCGCCAGTACACCAACTCGTCAAAGGGTTCTTTAGTGGAAGAAAGTGCGGGTGCGTATGCACACACCTCGCGGATATTTGAGTGAGAATGCAAGAGGTTCCCAGGAGTGGGGAAAATATGAATAGAATGCCAGTTTATATATGTGCACAAATAAAGGTGTAGTGACATGCTTCCGTGACACACAACAATCAATTAAATTAATCTAAGCATGCTTGCAAATAAACAATAGATATAATCATGCTAGTTTCAACAATAATTAAATAAGCTACGAATACTTATATCGGCATACAACTCAAACAATACAAACAAACAAATTCGTGAAAGCCTTTTGGTTAGAACCATTTGCGTATCCCCAGCGGAGTCGCCACGCTGTTGAACCCTCCCAAAAAATAAATGCACAACAAGTATGCACCGGGATTTGATTTCAACAAAATGGGACTTCAAAGGATTTCTTTGGAGTCGCCACCTAATTTAAGGATTATTAGGAACCTAAGTTAACTAAAGAGTGCAGTTTTATTCCTTATTTAAAAGGAAAATAATTCAGAGATTCTTAGGTAAGTGGTTCTATTAAATTCAAAAGAAGGTCCCTTGCGGGAGCACTTTCGAAAATCCGCTAAATGCGGTTAATCCGGCGGTTTTCACGAATTTGTTAAAGATAATAAGTATATAAAGCTAATTTTATATAAGGATAATATGAATAATATAAATAAGATAAGATTTTAATTATGCCGATACTTAGATAAATAAATGATCCAATTTAAGATTAATTAAATGGATAATGAAATAATGATCAATTAATTAATTAAAAGTATAAGTAAAGGTTAAATGATGTTAGATAATTAAACAAACTAGATAAATAATTGGATAATAATAAATGATTAACTAATTGATTGAATAAATAGATAAATAGATAAGCAAATAAATAACTTAATTAAATATATGAATACCTATCAATTTTTGATTAAATAAAGGAGTAAATGAATAATAATTGATTAGTTAAGTGAATAAATAAATGAATAAATATTTAATTGATTAAATAAATTAGATTAAGTAAATAAATAAATAAAGGATTAAAATTTAATTGATTAACTAAATAAATAAATTAGATTAAATAAATAAAAAATTGAATATTAATATAATCAATAAATAAATAATTCAAATGCAAATTATGACGAAGGTTTGATTTTAATCGAATTTTATTTGCACTCATTAATTGACAAATGATTCTAAACATCCATAAATTAATTGGCGATTCGCAAAGAAATGATACAAAGCATTCATATAAAAACAATTTAAGTAATTTACAATAATTATTCACAATTCAAATATCATTTCTATCCTACTGGGCTCCTAGTCAGGTCTACGGGGAAGTCCTATACAACATGCATTTTCTAAGGGAGCGGGGAAGGATGGAGCTTAGAAGATAGAACCCGGAAGCGCAAACTCAATCATTGAGCCTTGGACTTTATGATTTTCTTTTTTTCTTTCTTTTTACATTTTCGGGGATATCACCCCGAAAATGTGGAGCGGATCGAATATCTTCCCAAATGCATGCTACCCAATTGTGAGTTTTATTTCAACTCGCCCCCAAGGGTATTACATGCCAAAAAATAAAAGAAGATAAGGATCAGTAACGGTAAAGGAATTGAAGTCATGGACACCATGCAATTACTAGAAAATGATATGCATCAGACAATGAATGTCAAATTAGCGCATAAATTGCTTAATCGAAGATATATAATCAATTAGACAAAGTGAACATTAAGGCAAAATCAGGGATTAATACTGCACGCACACACACAGAACACACCAGGACAACTGAAACCAAACACTTCAGCTTTGAGACAACCTTGCGTATTAACCTTACTAGATTTCACAATTAGAAAGCCGTGACATAAACCAAACTCAATCCGCAGACTAAGGACATTCAACAATACTTAGAAAAATCTGCAAAATCAGCCCAGGAACAATAGGAGAAATGATAGAAACCTTTTGAGACGGAAGCTTTAAGGAACACTGAAAGTGACAAGGAAAACTGGACTGCTACACTTTCTTAAAGCACACCTGTACCTCAGGATTTATTTTGACAGATACAAGAAAATCAGGAAGAACTAGGCAAAGGGAGAGGCAGGGTAACTGAAATACGCCTTAGAAAAATTAGATATAACTCAGAAGCAAATCATATCACGATTTTGAGAACTACCAGAAACCAAAGGGAAATAACACATACTTAGAGTGGAAACTAAACTCAAACACTGCTTTCCCTCAGAAGAAACTAGGCTGCTTACTTATTTAACAAGAACAGGAAGATAACTTCAAATATCAGGATGTTTCATGAGACAATACCAGCTGATCCATTACACTTAACCATCTCGAATTTAGCAACAGAGCCAAGCTTATTTCCAGACATTTTAATACAGGAACTTCACAACAGAAGCAGAGAGACATGAGAAAACAAGGGCCAGACAATCAATACTTAGACAGTTGCCCGAAACAGACCCCATCTAACTTCTAACAGGCTAAAGACCAAGCTCTCTTACTCACATGCAAACAGACCTCCTGAATAACTCCAGCCTGAGCAGACAAAAACAGCCCCTCTAAAACTGTCCAAAACAAACTTCCCAGGCCCAAGAACTAAGAACCAGACCTGAACTGAAGAACAAACTACCAGGAGCTAAAAAACACAAACCTGGAACACCAATACCCTCACCAGACTCTTCTCCCTCACCTCTCACACCTGCACCTGAACCTACACCAAACCAGGACACCCTCTCCCACACACAGAGCTTACCAGACCATCTCCAAACAAAAAACCAACCTTTCATAGGCCCCTGCTATATCCCTACAGTCTTGCATTACTTCACCCACTACCTGCATACCCCTGAACTACTCCTGGACATGCACAGACCAAACTCAAAATAAAAGAACTTAGAAAGCTGACCTGATTCTTTCAAGAAGAATAAACTGAACAGAAGAAGACTTGGAAACAAACAGGATTAGAGAAAAAAAATAAGCCGACAGTTAGAAAAATAGAGGAGACTGAGGAAAACACAAACATGCAACTGAGTGATCCTAGGCAGAATCATTAGGCACAATAGAGGCCTAGGGAAGTAGACAAGAGATTGAAGATTAAGCTTTAGAGGAACAAAACCACTGCTACTACACATACTACGAAGATAAAGAACTTCACCTTAACAGACCCTATCCCTATACCTCTTCTTCTAACAAACAGAACCAGGAAACGTACCCTTATGAAATTGGGAAACAAACTCATCTTATTCAATTAAAACATTATGGGAGAGAAATGAACCCTACCAAGTTCAAACCTAAAACAACAATTAAAGTTTCAGGGACTATTTAAGAGGTAAAGACGCATGGACTGCAGACTAGAAACATAGGGAGGCCTTCTAATAGCTAAACGAGGCAAAACAACAAGAATTACCCCTTAGGCAGAACACCAAGATACACAGTATCACACTTACTCAAACTTAGGAGAAACAACCTACTTCTGAGGATCCTTAACCAAAATGCATGACTATAGAACAAATGAGAACCTACGGCTACACTAGCTGACACACAAAAAGCATAGGGGAAGCCAGATACAGATGCTACAGATACATATTCACAAACAACAGCCAACGCAGAGGCTCGCTAAACCAAACTACACCCTGACTTCACCTAACAACTTCCAGGGCAATCAGCAATCAATAGCTCAAGCAAATAGAGCACACTTATCAGGACAAATCAACAGAATACTAGAAGCTTAACTGAAACACTATAACTGAACTAGAAAAAGCCCCCTATACATTCAGGAGAAACTAAGAGGAAACAGACCTAACACTATTAAAATACAAACAGAATCATAGCTAAACAATCCGTTAACAAGAGAACAGAGGCAGCAAACAAAACATATAAACTAAACCATACAAAAAGGATGAGATCACTGACCTTTTTCGAGGCAGTGAAATGGGCTTGGAATTTGAAAAATGCACGACTCGACTAAGCGACTCGAACGAAGTTGGCGACTTGAAAAGTGAAGCGACCACAAACTCGAAGAACAATGATTGAGTCTTAAACAGAAACAATAATAGTACGTTTTCTTTTTAAGAAATCAACTGAAAAAAGATCTAATGCATTTACGCTCTGCCTCCTTTTCCCCTTCCCTTTACTATTCCAGAAAACACGAATGTATACTAGAAAAATTTAGGGTTTGCCTCGAACGAAATTCCAACCTACTCCCTGCTTATTTTCGATCAATCCCTTGTGAGATAAAGGTGAGAAGGGTAAAACTACACCTCTCTCATCCTTATCTCCAAGAAAGAGATCAAGGGCTCGGATTCGACTTCGTTTCAAAATAAATGGACGAGATCAAGTGTCTGTTGCTAATGGGGACCAATTCATACTGGTTTTTGGCGCATAAGAGGGTTTCTAAAACGGGTCAAAGAAAGGGAAAACGGGTAAGGGGAAATCGGGTATGGTTTTCCTGAAATGGGAAGTTGATACGCGTGGAAAAGGTGGTGTATGTATTTGTATGTAATGTTGCACGAGTAAGACAGATTTGAGGCCATTACTGCGAATTAGCCTATGTTAGGATAAGGTAAAGTGAAATAGGTGATTGCACGGGTAGGTTGAAATTGAGGCTAGAGAACAAATCTAGACATACTTTGAGATTAATTGGAAATTGAAGGGGTTGTGCAGGGTAGGATAGAAATTAGGCTATGCTTTGCAACATTTGGCCTTTTACTCAGAAATGAATCAATTACATTTAATTCTCAAAATTGTCCATTAATTAGATAATTAGGCATTTAATTAATATTTTCAGGACAAAATTGGGTGTCAACAAAGTGGTCTAACTTTCTAGGTTTCGAGAAACTTCCCAATGGATATAGTCTATTAAGATAATAGATTTATGTGAATAATAATATTATCACATCCTAATTTCATAAACGAAGATTACTTCAATATTTGCGTGTTGAGTCTTGGCCGAAAGCTCCCTAGAGTCAGCGTTGTTGGTTCTGCTATTGCTTCCAACAATACGCTAAAGGGGACTAGAGATTTAGGCGTTATTTTCTCTCTAATAAGTCCACTAGTACAAGTCAACTTATACTGGCTTTGTTTTCTTCCTTCGTTGCCATTTTGACTTCATATATGGCCAAGAAAATAATATACTTTAAGCGGTAGCATGTCCTCTTTGCTAACATAGGCTTGGCAACCAATGTCATCTAAAATTTGGCCTTTAAGTTGGCTTTAATATATAGTCTTTTTGAAAAATTTCCTTTCACTCTTGACATATTCAATTATTGTACCTCATTCATGATAAATACTTTAATATAATTCCACATATACCTCATACTCGAACTTCGTCATACGAACCAGTTTATTTATACAATTTTCAATATCGATAAGATCTCGAAACGTAAAATTTTGAGGAATGTTACATTCTTACTCCCTTATAATCATTCATCCTCGAATAATTCGTATTCCTGACTCCTAGGTCACTTTGACATTCTACCAACTTGCCAAATATTCTAAAATTTGGCTAAGTATTGGATTTCTTAAAAACTTCGGTAGAGTCTCCTCTGTAACTGGACTATCCGGAAAGAATATATCTACCACAAATACCACAACTACACCAACAACAACCAATACACCATAACATACCATACATTGGCACCAATAATAGCTCAAAATAATCACTACCACTCCACCAAGGACGCAAATCTCAACCATAAATGAAACATGCTCTGGCAAGGTGCTAAATCTCAATTACAAATCATAACATGCTCCGGTAAGGAGCAAAATCTCAATAATAAATCAATCATACTCCGATAAGGAGCTAAATCACACTAACGAAATAATTATACTCAGATAAGGAGCTAAATCACATGATAACTCATAATTAACAAGAAAAATTTAAATACCATTCAAACCTTTAAAGTTCACTTAACTTGTTACTTAAGTAGATGCGGATACCTTTTCTTCATATTTTTTTTGGCCTCCCGCGTAGCTATTCTGAACTATGATTACAACACAATATTTTCACTGAAACTATATCATTTGTTCTTAACTTTCTAATGTGGCTATTAAGAATCTTGATTGACACCTCTTCGTAAGCTAAGTCATTATTAATTTCTGTGATATCGACTGGAATAACACGTGACTCGTCAAAGATGCATACGAACTAGTTTTTTTATACAATTTTCCATATTGATAAGGCCCCGAAACATAAAATTTTGAGGAATGTTACAAATATCATCAGTGAGGGGAAAGGTAAACTTAAATAAATCCCAGTTCATCCATTAGTAATGTGAGAGACAGTGGCTTTGGTTTCGCCAAGAGATAGAGGTCGTTGGATTTGATTTTTAAGTGGAGAACGAGTAGAGTTCCACAAGTGGTACCAGAGTGATACATTTCTACCCCTGACTAGGATCCAATACTGTGGAACCCTTTTTAATATTGGCCCAGATGAAATATTTTTTATTCATAAAATTTGAATAATTTTTTTGAAGCACTACAAAGGCTATTAGGGTTAGTTATGTAGCGCATGCAAGATTAGTTATCATGGCCATATTTTTAACTCTGGCCTTGGCAATAGATAGACCCCCATGATCTTTAGGCTTTGTGACAGTGTCTTAGGAAAACCAGGTGAAGCATCTTCCACTATCCGTGGTTCCCTAAAGGAAGACTATTTAGAATGGATATAATTAAAGTGGTACGACCCGCCATGTTATGAAATTTGATCTTCCATTCAGAAAGCCTTTTATAGCATATTATTAATTCGAGGTTGATAATTCTAGACAAGGTTCTCCCAGGTGGACGACCAAGGGGTGGGGACGTTTAGAATTGTTGGTTGTACCACGAATCAACTATATTTCAACCGTTCCCCCTAAAAAGTTTTTTAGGGTGAAACGGCCGTGAGATCCACGTAATCACTTATGTGTGTAAAGTGTCGGTGTTCCAGGAGTGGAGGAGTATGAGTGAAAATGTCATAATATTACAAAAAATATTTTATACAAAAAGTAATAATAAAGAAAGAAAAACAAAAAAGGAAACAAGTTAGTCTTGATAATAAAATAATAATGATGTTAATAGTAATAACAAGTAGAAAGAAATTAACAATAATAAAATCTCAAAATTAAAACCCATTGTGATTAGGATTTTGAATATCCTTCAGCGGAGTCGCCATTCTGTCGTATCCCCTTTTTTTTCTAACTCGGAGTGAGTCAAGGTTCGGGTTTGACTAAGATAACTCGGTTAAGTTGGTTTTGGAGTTGCTACCTAATATAGTCTTCTAAGATGTATCAGGTCACCTAAATGTCTAAGGGCCATTAATTTGCTCCGCGAGTTGCTCACAAAGATTCTATAGGTAAGAAGTCCAAATGACTCAGGAAAGAAAGTGTTAGACACTTCTCCAAGTCCCACGAAATGTGGTTTCCGTCCGAATTTTTAATTTTGGGATGTTGAAAGATAAAAGGCAAAATGCAAATTTAATTCTAAAGTCATTTTACTAATCTAAAAGGCCAAAATCGCAATTAATCATGCAAAAGAGGATATTTACGCAAAATAATTCAATAGGCAGGTGTAGTCGAGATAGGTTTTGGGCTTTCTACATTTTGCAGAAACATCCTAGGCCCTATGCTAAATCGCATATTTAGCCACTAATTTCGCAAATACTGAATTAAACAGGCCAGAATCGCAAGAGATGTTTTAAAATAGTTTATTTGTGCACTTGAACTAATTTGCGGAAATAGGCAGGTTTTCAAAAATAATTTTTAATTTGACACAAAAACCAACTTGTGGTTAATATATCAAAAAAATATTAGTCATTGTGGGTCGGTGTATTTTGATATTAATTGTCAAATACTAACCTTAGTGACTTTTTCTTTTGGGGGTCAAGTTTCAATATATATATATTTGCATTTGTATGCGTTGTGCACCCCTCTTTCGAGAACAACCTCCTTTACTAATATAATAGAAGGTATGACCGGCTTTCGCGCAGCTGCTGCGCCTTTGCTTCTTGCCCATAGAGAGTTAGGATATTTTGTCTGCTCATATATATATATATATATATATATATATAAGTAGATTGTTTTCGAAAGAGGGGTGCGCAACGCATACAAATGCATATAATGGGCTTTCACACATAAGTATACACATATATGCATGCAAATACATGTTTAAGTGATACAAATAAGTCTTAGAAAAATATGAATATATCTTTATACCGTTGACCCCTAACTTATACTCCACTATACACTAATAGATTAGTGTGCACGAGACTTAAGTTTTGTCAAAAATCAGTTTAAGCATATAAAAGGCCAAGCTTGAAATAAAAGTTTGGGCCCGTATCAGTAATGCAAAAGAGGGGCAGTTATAATTTTACAAAAATAGTCTAATTTCAGGCAGCCAGTACGCAAACAAGGCCCCCTGTTATTAAAATTCCAGATTTTTCACATGAAAGGCTTCACTTAAACACGGTAAGGTCGAATTTAGGTCACGACATACTAAAAGCATGCTTATCGAAACTTGGAGTCATCATCTAAACGTAATGTTCATATGAGATAACTATTTTTATTAGGCATGATGTACACACATAAAGGAAAAGGTTAGAAAACTCCCCTGTGAAGCTAATAAGCATAGCCAGTGAGGCTTTTTTCACTTACACGCATATACAGGCAGGATATCCTAGAAAACACACATAAATAGGGGGTTCTAAAGGATAAGAATATAAGTTTATGCCCTGTTCTTAGGCATTATGCTCAAAAATGCCATCACCATTCATGATACCAGTGATTTACACCCCAGAACTCATGTACTATGATTAATTTAGAAGGTATAATCACTGGTCATACTAAACTCAGGCTTCCCTGTAATTGACAAAACTGGTATGGCCTATTTAGGACCATCCAAACAGACTGCATTCAAAAGGTTAGCAGGGGGCAAAAAAGACCCCCAAACGCTCATATATATAGCGAGATCAAGCAAAAGTCATGGACATAGGCATATTCAAGTAAATAATAACATAGATTCAGAAAGAACTTTGTACCTTGTCAGGAATAGTAACAAACAAGCCAAACAATATCTTGGCAGTGTTAAGTGCCTCAAACAGTATCCAAAGTGAGAAAAGAAAGCATGAGTTTTCTCAGGAACTTGAGAGTAAGAGAAGAAGATGTTTTTCTAATGCTTTTAGTGTGCAATGTGCATTCGGTGTCTCAGTGTTTCTATGTGAGAATTGTGTATGTGTGTGAAGTAATGTAAAGAGTAAAACTAGCTTTTATAGGTGTAAGGGGTTAGGGTTCAATTCAAACGAGTAGAACACATAAGGCAAGGGAATATTTTTTCCCACAATTAAAAGGATGCACTTAGGTGGACTTTCCAAGTATGGATCAATCAAAGCCCAAAATTTAAGGTAACCAGGATTTTAAAAAGTAGAATTCCCTCCCCTTTAAACAAATACAGAGCCAAGTTCAAGAATCAGTGTACAAACATGTCTTAGGCTAATTTAGGCTTGAAATCATGGACTCCTCTAACGGATTCTAATCAAGATCCCTAATTGATACCATGTTAATCACCAAAATAGCTTTCCATTCAAATTTTCAATCAAAGAGTTCAAATTGAATCGGTTCAGGATCCTCCTAATCATGTGAATCAGTTACCATTTAAATTTTAAACGTATAATCATGAGAATTATGCACTTTGACAGAGTAAGAGGCTAAATACATTGCAACAACCAGGAATGAACATAGACAATTTATAAACGGCCCTAGGTTTTAAATTTGCAGGCTAATAGAGGTGGTCTAGGGCACAAGTTACGAACATACTAATCTCAGGCATATGAAAGTTCAAGACAATATTTAACTAAATTAGTGAACTAAACAAGGATTAACGATTTATGTGAACTTTTCCCTAACAAATTAACAAGTAACAACAAGCATGCTAATCCACAGAAAAATAGTCAAATTTAGGTTTCGTATAACATAGGTTCAGGGACATAAAAAGAGAAAAGGGGTACCTGTTTTGGATTGGATTCGGGTAAACTTCGACCCATTTCGATCATGCATGTGCGAAGTTTTTCCCCCTTTTCTTAAGGCAGTGATGCTCATATTTTCGTAAGGCACCACCGGAGCTTCTTTTCCAGTGACAGACAAAATCAGGGATGGGATTGGACTTTGACTTCGTCATTTAAGAAAATTGTTATGGGGGTTTTATTGCGGAGAGTGAGAGGAGGACGAGGGTGTATTTTGTTTGGGGTTCCGCCTGCGGGGTTGGCCAAAAATTGCCATGACAGTGGTGGCTAGGGTTTTGGTCGAAAAAGAGAACTGAGAGAGTGATGGCGGCATGGGGTTTAGGAAAATGAGGGGAGAGTTAGAGTTTCGGGGTGTGAGAGTGTAACTAAAAATGGAAATTTGGTTTATGGTCATTGGATCAAGTGTTTGGACGGCTAGGATGGAGCCACTGAGGTGGAGCTGATGTGTAGTGTGAGGTGTATAAATGCTGAGGTGTGTATATATGTGTATAAAACATGTATACACATGTATAAAATGTATATAAAATTGCATAAAATTATGAAATTAATTTTAAAAATGCTAAAATGATTAAAGAAATATATAAAAATATTATTTTAAAATTTAAAATAATTTGAGCAATTTTTGTCAAAAAATAAGAGTAATTGCAAAATTTGTAATTGGACGTGCACATTTTATAAAATAGCAGTAATTTGTGATGATGCGTGCTTTTAAAAAAAACAGCCTAACTGGCATGCTTATGTAAGATGAGGGCTTTGAATAAGATTTGAAATGAAGATGAATGCATGATTATCGATGTAATTTTGTCTGAAAATGACCATTGAAACAGGAGGTACAAAATTGGGTGTCAACAACAGTAGGTGAAAGGAATTAATGAGATGAGAAAAGGGGATGGTCTAGAGAGAATGAGGAGATTCTCACTCTATACATTCGCAATAAAAGGTAATAGCAGTTGCTCAGGTAACTAGCTGAATATATATTTTTTCATTTATTCAGGTCAGGAGTGTGCTAGATGAATTTCTTCACGTATGATTTATCTCTTCCTCTCCCTATAAATGTCTTAATTATTCCAGAACCTTGAGTTAAATTCTCATTATTAACATTGATGATTAATCTGACAAAGATTAATATGTGCTCTCATTAGAACATGTCTGGTAACTTTCTTCATTATGTTTGGTGCTTATTTATGCCAATTTAGTTTTTTTTTACTTCGCCTTTTCAATCTCTTTCATACAAAAATGGATAATGTTTCACTTTGAATTAAGTTATTTTGGTTTAAGGACAACGTTGAGTCCTGCTAATTTATCTACAATGCTGCTTCTATGCACTCTGCCTATTCAGAACGATTTCCGTTTCTTTTTTTTTTTTTTGGTTTCTCAAACAGTGTCCGATATCCTTATTGGAGTCCTGACTAATTCGTATTTGCGCCGCGTAAGGCTCATTTCTGGGGGAAGCGCTCCCTACCGAGATTTTTTTCCATTCACAGGGCTCGAACCCCAAACCTCTGATTAAGGGTGGAGAGATCCTATCTATTCCACCACAATCGTCGATGGTATTACATCGGAAAAGTCTATGACTTTCATGGACTGGTTTGTACTCAGGGAGAAGTTGACAAACAAGATATAAATGACAAGCAGCAAATTTCAGCACACAATTGCTTATAATTAGCCAGGACTAATATATTTGATGATAGAGGGAATCAAAAGATACTTTGAAGGTCTCCATCTGAAAGTCACGGTTGTATGTTTGTTCTATACTTTTTGGTTTCTAGACATGCAAAATTTAGTCTACTTTTCAACCACGGGCAACTGCTAAGCTGCTCCGCCCACACCATCTTTGGTGCTAAAAGAGACTTATAAGGGGTCAGGCACAACACTAATAAACTTAAGTTGTCCTATAGGGTGCTTTCAGAGGTTATACATGATAGTATTCTGATGCATGCATTTGTTAGGTTGGTAATTCATAATATAACTTTTTTTAGGGAGAATTACACAAATATACAATCTTAATAGCAAATTTTCAAAAAATACTGATACTATTCCATTTTACAAAACATAGCAATAATTTTTTTACATAACATATACAACCTCCATTAAAATCCTACAAATGAAGGTCTCCCACACCAACTGAGCAGTAACAGCATCACCTTCGGCCACCGGCGGCCGGTCTTCGCCAGCCACTGGTGGCAGGTCACCGCAATATATATATATATATATATATATATATATATTTTAAATCAGGAAAAAAGCTTCTAATATACAAAAAAAAATACAAAATGAAAATACATACACATACATAATCTAGAAATACAAAAAATAAATACACTATATACAAACTATACAAAATACATAACCAAAAAATTGCCAAACATATACACAAACATACAATAATATACAAATAAACACAGCTAGATATTTCAAAAAAACTTTAATGTAGTTATACACCAAAATATATACACACATAAATACAAAATATTATACATATATATACAAATAAATACACATAAAAGAAAAAAGAAGAGAGAAGAAGTAGATCTGAATATATATATAAAATACGAATTACATAAACATACGCATAAATACACATACAAAATCAAAAACAAAAAAAAAAAGAAGAAGTAGATCTGAGGAGCAGCATCGAGGAACAACATCACTGGCGAGGCGCGGTGGCTGTTCGTCGGAGGAAGAGCATCACCGGCGACAGCGATGGTTGGGGGGATAACGACGGGTGGGTGCACGTGGGTGAAGGAGGAGAGAAGAGAGAGAGAAGAAATTAGGATTTATGTTTGGGGAAAATGGGATACTATTGTTATGTTATTGTTATGTAGTGTAAATGTTTTAAAGTATCGGTATTTTTTATAATTAGCTATTAGGGTAGTCATTTTGTGTAAGTATTTTTTTTTATGAGGTATTTCGAGCATGTTTGGGATTGCTGTCAAAAACTGCTTATTTTGAAAAGCTTTTGGGAAAAGTATCTTTTAAATACTTTTGGATAATAAGTTGTTTGTGTTTGGACAACTCATTGAGAAGTACTTTTTATAAATAATTTGTGTTTGATTAATCTTTACGAAAAAGTACTTATGAGTGTCAAATTACGAAAAGGACATCCAAGTTTATTTTATATTTGGATTATTAGAAATAAAAAAATATATTAAATATTTATCATAAAGTATTTTAATTTAAAAAAAAGTTAAAATATAAAACATAAAGTAAAAGATAAAATTTAAGTTTTTGCACCACAAAGGTAGAAATTTAACTGACTCAAGAAATTGTTATTGTAGCTTTGGCAGAGAGAAAGTATGTATAGGGTTGAGAGAAATACCTAGAAATAAAAATTAGTCCTAAGCGAAAGAGAATTTATGAAAGTACGTAGAAAAAATTGAAAAAAAAAATATAATTTTATTGATGTGGTTAATTAATGAGAAATAATTTGGTAAATAAGAATTTTCAGTAAGGATATTTTTGTCCTGAAAAAAAATAATAAACTATTTCTTCTTCTACTTCTGCTTCTGCTTCTGCTTCTGCTACTTGGAAGAAATTACAAATATCTGCTTCTCCCGAAAGCAGAAAAATTGCTTCTGCTTCTTGTTGAATCCTCCCAAAATACATATAAATATGCATCAGGTGTATTTTCAACAAAATGAAACTCCAAAGGGCTTCTTTGGAGTCGCCACCTAATTTAGAATTATTAGGAACCTAACGTTAATTAAAAGATTTTATTCCTTATTAAAAGAAATTTAAATTAGTGATTCTAAGGTAAGCGGTTCTATGAAATTCGAAAGAATGTCCCTAGCAACAGCACTTCGAAAATCCGCTAAATGCGGTTAATCCAGCGATTTTCACGAATTTTATTTATTCAAAAAATTTAGGAAACTTTAAGGAAAAAGTATAAAATAAATAAGGAATAATGAATAAATAAAGGGATAGTAAAATAAGATAATATAACAATTATAATAAATGAATGGGTGATAGATGATTAGGGTTAATAAAATAAATAAATAAATAAATAAATAAATAAATGGTAATAATTGATTAATTAAATAAATAAATAATTAACTAAGTAAGATTGATTAAATTAATAAATTAATAATTATAGCTAATCAATTAAATAAATTAGATTGAGTAAATAAAAAATAAATAAATAAATAGATAAATAAATAAATAAATAAATAATTATAATTAATTAAATAAATAAATATTTGAATACTTAATATAATAAATAAATAAATAACTTAAATACAAATAATAATAAAAAGGTATAATTTAATTGAATTTGATTGGCACTCATTAGTTCACAAATAGTTCTTAAGATTCATAAATTAACTGGCGAATCCCAAAGAACGGGAATAAATAATTATATAAAAAAATCTAATCATGCGACAAAAATAATAATCTTTACAGTACAAGCTTCTATCCTAACAGACTTTCCACCCCAAAAGGCTCCTAGTCCGGTCTACGGGGATCCTAAACATGGACTTTAGAGGAGCGGGGAAAGAGAGAGTGAAAAGTAGAACCCGAAGCGCAAACTCGCGCAAACGAGCCTTAATAGCAATGCGATTTCAACCAAGTTGACCCAAATGGCTCCCGTGCTAATAAATCGATCCCAATTGAGGTTCACCAACTCGATCTTAAGTGTTCATGTCTCTTGCGATGCAGTGAACTAAGATGATGAACTGAAATAGTGAACTCGAACTTCGACGACGACGATGACGGATAAGAACCTATAGTATTAATACCGAAACCATATTCCAACCTCGACTCTATTGACTTAATAATATTTTTTTTGTAAAGGAAAGAATGAGTTAAAAAATTCTCAAAAATTCAACTGCTACCGTTTTTCATACCCCCCAAAACTTCCCCTTAAAAATCTGAATAAAAATCAATTTTATACTAGAAAATTTAGGGCTTTACCTTCTATGAAATTCTGAAATACTCCCTCCCGTTTTGATTTATTCTCTCGTGAGATAAGGGTGAGAGGGTCAAAATTATTCCTCTCTCATCCTTATCTCCAAGAAAATAAATCAAAGGCCCGGATCGATTGAATTTGAAATGAACGAACGTGATTAAAGATCCGCTGTTGTACTGATGGGTGAGGGGGACCATCAAGTACATAGTTTGGACTGTTTCGAGGGATTTTTAGGGGGAAAGATTGGGAATTTTGGGCTGCGATTAGGGATTAGGGGACCGCGGGTTGGGGGAATTGTGGATGGGTATTGGGTTAGGGCTGATAGAAGTGGGTAACTGATTAGGGGAAATGAGACTTAGGAGTGTATATGTATTGTTTGCGCAAATAATCTGGAATCTAGGCTAGTAATGAATTTGGCCTCGGTTTTTAGAATTAATTTAGAAAATAAATGGGTTGCACGGGTAAGATAAAGTAGAGGTTGTGTCTTGCAATTTTTGCTTCTTTTCTTCAAAATTTATCAATTAGGCAATTATTTTTAAAATTAACCTTATTTAAATAGTTAGACATTAATTAAAACTTTGGGACAAAATTGGGTGTCAACAGTTGCCTCTCTTTATACGGAAAAGGATGAAAGATTTTACAAGGTAAAGAAGTTGACGAGAAACCAAATTTGTCACGATAAAACCAAAGACTTCAATTCCAAGGACCAAAGTACGAGGCTTATGGACATGATCGAACTCCGGTTTCCGAGTTGCTTACATATCTCGGGCTGAAAGAGAATCAGGCCACATGTAGTTCACCGCGATTCAGGAAATGAAAACGAGATAACAAGGACTATCCTATCTTTAATCGGACCTCAAACTTGGTTACAATCTAAGTTGGAAATATTTGGGTAACACAAAATAGACTGACACAAAAAGCTGACGCGAAAAGGCTGACACAAGACTGACCTCTAGGGTTTACACAAGACTGATCTCCTGGGTTGAAAATGTAATGACCCTATACTTTATAAATATTATCTTTTAGTTATTCCCTCACATTTATTTTAATTATCGTCATAGGAAAAGTACTCACTTAAATTAGGAGTTGGAAGAAGGGTTATAAAGATAATTACGGATAATTATTGGACCAAATATACATAACTCTTATTAATTGGTATTTAAGTTTAAAAGTAAAATAAAAATTAACTGTGGATGAGTGGGGTTAGTGGTACCTTTAATATACAGTTTCATTAAGAGTACAAAATACAGATACATGTTTTAAAAGTCAAAAACCTAGACAAAGAAAAACAAATAAAACGGCTGCAGTAGTGGTAATTGTTGGCGGAGAATTTCCTTGATAATTGTAGTAGTGGTTTGGATGATTTTAAGTGGTGGACACTACAGGTACTATTCTTTTAACATGTAATATATATTATTGTTAGCTCCAAATACTGCTACTGACCCCTGCTACTATGTTTCATCTATATTACTTGATGTCAAGGGGACATCACTATTAGTTTTCCAATTGGTTGAAAGTAGAACTGAAAGTAAGTAATAGATATTGTGAATGGAAGTTTCAGTAGTAATTTAATAACGTCAGTTTCGTTATTATGCCATGATTAAGGGGTAAACAAAAGGAACCAACGACTAGACAATTATGATTAGCTACTAGTCAGTGATATGAAATTGTTTGGGCAAGTTTTGGTTCTTAGCAAATTTTGTGTAGAAAACAAAATACTGGTACCATTCTCTTTCAATGCATTATGTTGATATTCAAAGTGCTATAATTTTCTCTCATCATTACTTAATGATTGGGGAATATCATGACAACACAATGATTAGTATGATAAGAGAAATTCCAAAAGAAAAAGTGTTTAATAGTAGTTTCTGTTTCGGTGCTTTGAAATTGAAGTATTGCTTCCATGTTTTCTTTCTTTTCTTACTAAGTCGTTACTAAGTAGTGAATGCAACCTTTAAAGTAGTCATGAGTGGATGACTTCATTACATACTGTAACGGATTCAAATATCGTTACAATGAAATATATTTTAATTTAGTTAGTGAATGGAGCCACTGTATTGGTTACTTGAAGCAGTTTATTGAGTATTGAAATTGAAAACATAACTTCCTAATTGTATTATCTTTAAACTAGAATTTGACATAATCACATGTATAGTTTGGTATTTGAGATGTCGCAAATGAGTACTTAACTCTAATTTATGTACTTAGTGAACGTAAGTTATTCGAGGTTCGGGAACAATTCTAGACTCGGGAATTTAAATCAATATAATATATTAATTATGTCTTCCGTCCTTTTAATTAGAGCGAGACCGTTTGGAGAAGATTCGGCGGAGGAAAAGGATTGTTGAGTAGTGGTTTACTTCTTCGGACAGAGGTAGGTGGTTCTATCCCTTTCTTTGGTGGAATTTGTCCATGCGGGATATTGTACATACGTTCCTTGTATGTGCACTGCCCTAGGTGTAACCGTTTACACCTTTTCGTTGTGTTTAAATCTTTACTTGGAATGTGTGTCGTTTTTCTGGATTTTATTTACTCTTGGTTGTTGTTTAAAGTATTGCAAGTTATGTGCATGTTTGACATGGAAATTTATGATTACTTTGATATGTCGGAGTTGGTCCAATTGATATTATTTCGGAGATTGTCCATTTGATAGCCTCGGAGTTGGTCCACTATCTATTTTAAAGTTGGTACATTGGATAGCCTCGGAGTTGGTCCACTATCAAATGTTTTCGGAGTTAGCCCACATATTCTGTTGGTTTATAAATTGAGTTTAATTGTTGATTCTTGAATGAGATTTATTGATGTTGAATAGTGTGATTGGATGAACTATTTAGATAGCAAATTATAACATGTTTCTTTTTCTCCCTCCTCTATTCTGTTAATTTATTGCTTAGACTAGTTTCCTGTCTTTCATAGGAACTAGTCTACCCACCTACTAAGTCCTTTTGACTTACATTATTTTCTTTATCGTTTTCTTATTATCTGTTCGGGCAGATACGGTTTCGAGTACCAGCGAGCCCCGTGGCCAGAGTTGAAGATTTTTCTATTGATCAGCGGTGAGCCAACCATCTTCATTCCGTGGTGGCGCACCTTTCCATTATTTCATTTCTGTCATTTATTGTTTCAGATATTCGGGATATTTTATTCAGTATTTATCTTATAGATGTTCATGGCTTATGGTAGAGGACTAGACCTTTCATTTGCACTATGGGATATTCTGCGTATTTCAGCAATAAAAGTCACAACTTGAATTTTATTATATTATTTCTTTAACATTATTGAGGTTAATTGTTAATATAGCGAGTGGGTTCGCCCGATGGGGTTGCTCGGGTGCCCCCACGACCATCCAGGATTTTGGGTCGTGACAATTGGTATCAGAGCCTAGGTCTAGTGTCCTGATAAGTCATGAACAGTGCCTAATAGAGTCTTGTTGATCGGTACGGAGACGTCTGTACTTATCTACGAGGGGCTATACGGCATTTAGTGAAAATTTCCCCTTCTTTCATTCCTTATCTCGTGCTTTGAGTTTTAAAAGTGGAGGACTAAATTTTTTCGATATTTTTTTCTTGCGTTTACTGAGGTTCACTGTTCTAGCAAGGCATTGACGGATTTGGGAACCTCATTATGAAGGAAAGAAATGTTATATGTCGAATGCAAGGTTCATAAATTCAAAATGAGATTCTTATTTCATACTGCTTTGATTTCAATAAATCAATAAGGAAATGGTTTCGACTATAGCGTGGTTTATTCAGTTTTATCAAGATTGCTGTGCACAATAAGGATTTCATGTTTTAGAGAATTACTCTTGGGAATGAAGATGCAATGAAAATTTCTCTTGATAGCGGTATAAAATTTGTACTCTTGCAAGTTTATAAATTGTATATGTGAGATTCTTGGGCTTTAGAAATGTGAAAGGAAAGCTAGTAGGCCCATATAATGGGTTTGGTGTGGCAGTGCTAAGAGGAGTTTGAAAAATGGAAACTTATACCAGCAGGAATTCGCTGATCTTCGCATGGGCCAATGTTTGATTAAGACTTAAACGTTAATTTTTTGATGTCCTTGCCATTGAAGATGAGTTCTTTCCATTGAAGATGATTTCATTGGAAGTTTCAGAATTAAGCCATGTGCTATGACTGTTGAGGGACATATTGTTTCACCTTTTTTTTGTAAGTGTGTTTCTGGGTATGTGTTGTGCTAGGCACTACTTTAATTTGGAGAGCTTGACAAAATATTGATGGTAAAAAAACCAATGTTGTACAAGGTAAGAGTGTAGTTGCTTGCGTAAGTTATTGATGACTTTTAGCTTCAAGTGGAGGAGCCTATGGTGCGTAACTAAGTTGAACTTGACTAATGCAGATGTGATACTTAGCTTTTGGACGAGTTCAATTGGTTTCGATGTATCTCCATTCTTTTATATAGGTGGTATTGTGAATTGTGTGCACCTTGGTAATCTTTGACACTCATTGGAGGCTCTTGGATGTGGAACGAGTTTTGACCGGTGTGTGTAGTCTTAGCTCAGGGATTGGATGCTTTTATTTATTTGTTTCTTCTTGATATGGTTGGTCTTCTATTTTTATCGAGACAGGTATTGAATGTTGGTGTTGCATCAAATGATACAATAATTGGTTGGAAAATAGGTATCAAATGTTTGGCATAACTTGTGTTATTGAGTTTTCTTTGATTGATTCGGTTTTGGTTATGTTTTCCCGAGGACATGGTGTGTATTCTACTGGTAAGTATAGTAATTTTTGGTATCGTTTCTATGTCGGGATGGCTTGGTGCATCTGTTACGGCTTGATTGTATTCTTTATTAAGATCCACTCAAAATCTGGATAACATTAATTGGAAGCTCAAGACTGATCTTTTCTTGATTCTGGACACTAACATGAAGTCCTCGTCTATTGATTTTATTCTTATTGTTTGTAAGTTTGCTGAAGTGTTTCCAGAGAATTTGTCGAGTGTTCCTCCTTATAGAGATATTGAAATTGGCATAGATGTTGTTCCAAGTACGCAGTCTATCTCTATTCCTCCTTATCGAATGGCTCCTGCCGAGCTTAGAGAATTAAAGGAGAAATTACAAGACTTACTTAGTAAGGAATTTAACAGACCCTGTGTCACCTTAAGGAGTTCCATTATTATATATGTTAATCAAGAAGAAGGATGGCTTGATGTGAATGTATGTTGATTATAAGCAGCTGAATGAGGTTATGATTAAAAAAAAAGGTTTTGTTGCCTCGTATCGATGACTTATTTGATCAGTTGCAGAGAGCTAAGTTCTTGTCTAAGATTGACATGAGATTAGGGTATCATTAGTTGAACTGAGTGTTTAGGCCATACCTGGATTGTGATTATCTTTGTTGACGATATGTTGATTTATTTTCGTAGAGCATAAGCAGTACCCAAGAGCAATTCTTTAGACAATTCGGTACCACAGTTGTATGCAAGTTCTCTAGTGTGACTTCTGATTAGATTTTATGGAATTCTTGGGTCAAGTGAATAATTAAGGAATTAAAGTTGCTCCGAAGAAAATCGAGGCAGATCAGGATTGGCCACGACATACTTCTCTAACAAAGATAAGTAGTTATCTTGGCTTGGTGAGGTATTACCGATATTTGTTTGGGGATTTTCATCTGTGCAGCCTTCTTGAGTTTTTTTTACTTAGAAGACGATGAAAATTTTGTTGGTTAGAGGAGTTTAGGGGCTCAAATCCTTGTTGACTACTGCCCAGTGTTGACACTTCCTAATGGTTCTTGAAGGTTTTGTAGTATATCATAACACCTCTCCCATCTGTTTGTGGTGTGACCTTATTACAAAATGGCATGGTGTTTGCATATGCATCGAGGTTGTTAATTGTGAGTTAGAAGACCTACCCATGACCTAGAGTTGGCAGCGTATTTGTTTGCACTAAACTCTGAAGGTTCTCTATATAGTGAGCCTTGTGAGATTTTCACTGATTATAAAAGTTTACAACTCCTATTTAATTAAAATACTTAAATGGTAGGCAACATAGATAGCTCGAGTTAATCAAGGATTATGATCTTACAATTCCTTATCACCCAGGAAAGGCCAATATTGTAGCTGATGCATTGAGCCGGAAGTCTATGGGTAGTCTTGCATATTTAGATGCTGGTATGAGGCCATTGGCGATTGAGTTGTAGTCCTTGACTAACCAGAGGTTTAGAGTATTCAGCTCAGCACCTGGCACAATGTTTGCTTGTATGATGACCTAGTCATCTCTTGCCAATCAGATCAATGAGAGACAGTATGAGGATTCTTATTTGCTAGATTTGCGAGATAAGGCCCTAAGTGGGGGAGTGTCAGAGTTTGAAGTTGGTGATGATGGTGTCCTTCGTCTCAATGGTCGTTTGTCTGTTCCTAATGTTGATGACTTGAGGCGGTTGGTATTGGATGAGGCATACAATTCGCGATATTCCATTCATCCTGATACCACTAAGATGTATCATGACCTTCGTGAGTTATATTGGTGGAAGGGAATGAAGAAGGATGTTGTGGAGCACGTGTCTCCATGCTCAAACTGTCAACATGTCAAGTACGAGCATAAAAGACCCGCAGGTTTATCCCAGGCATTACCTATTCTCGAGTGGAAGTGAGAGATGATCACTATGGACTTTGTTGTTGGTTTGCCTAGGGCTTTGAGACAGCATGACTCGGTTTGGGTGGTGGTTGACATACTTACAAAGTCTGCTCACTTTATTACAGTGAAGACTACATATTCAGCAAAGAAGTTGGCTCAGATTTTCATTGAGCAGATTATCTGTTTGCATGGTACTCCACTTTCTATTATTTCTGATGGAGGCTCTCAGTTCACAGCACAATTTTGGCAGTCATATCAGCGAGAGTTAGGGACTAAGGTTCAACTTAGTACTGCATTTCACCCACAAACGGATGACCAGTCTGAGCGGACTATTCAGATATTAGAGGATATGTTGAGAGCTTGTGTACTGGACTTTGGTGGTCATTGGGATGACCATTTACCCCTAGCAGAATTCACTAATAATAATAGCTACCAGTCTTCTATTCAGATGGCACCGTTTGAGGCTTTGTACGGGCATAGGTGTCGCTCTCCAGTGGGATGGTTTGAGTCTGGTGAGGTGATTGCTTTAGGTCCAGATTATGTGCAGCAGACTTTGGATAGGGTACGAATTATTCAGGATCGCTTACGGACTGCTCAGAGTAGGAAGATATCATATGCAAACCAGATGACCCAGGACTTGGTGTTTATGAATGGTGATTTAGTTACTTAAAGGTGTCACCGATGCGAGGTGTGATGAGATTTGGGAAGAAAGACAAGTTGAGCCCTCGTTTCATTGGCCTGTTTGATATTATTCAGCGTATTGGTAATGTTCCTTATAAGCTTGCCTTACCTGATTCGATTTCAGTCCATCCAGTTTTTCATGTTTCTATACATCGGGAGTGTATTCCTGATCTGACTCACATTATTGAGGCAAATACAATTCCGTTGGATGCGAACCTAGCTTATGAGGAGGTTCCGGTTGCTATAGTGGGAAGGGATACTCGCAAGTTGAGATCAAGAGAAACTCCCTTAGTAAAGGTGCAGTGGCGAAACTGTCCACATGATGAGGCTACTTGGGAGATTGAGGCGAGTATGCGAAAGAAATATCCGTACTTGTTTGAGAAAGCAGGTATGTGTCATGACACTTGTTAGTCGAAATTTGCTTATGTTTTTTTTCTATTGACTCTTGATGGGGCTTAGATTCTTCAAGTAATCGTTCGAGGACGAACGAGAGTTTAAGTGGGGGAGAATATAATGACCCTATACTTTATAAATATTATCTTTTAGTTATTCCCTCACATTTATTTTAATTATCGTTATAGGAAAAGTACTCACTTAAATTATGAGTTGGAAGAAGGGTTATAAAGATAATTACGGATAATTATTGGACCAAATATACATAACTCTTATTAATTGGTATTTAAGTTTAAAAGTAAAATAAAAATTAACTGTGGATGAGTGGGGTTAGTGGTACCTTTAATATACCGTTTCATTAAGAGTACAAAATACAGATACATGTTTTAAAAGTCAAAAACCTAGACAAAGAAAAACAAATAAAACGGCTGCAGTAGTGGTAATTGCAGGCGGAGAATTTCCTTGGTAATTGTAGTAGTGGTTTGGATGATTTTAAGTGGTGGACACTACAGGTACTATTCTTTTAACATGTAATATATATTGTTGTTAGCTCCAAATACTGCTACTGACCCCTGCTACTATGTTTCATCTATATTACTTGATGTCAAGGGGACATCACTATTAGTTTTCCAATTGGTTGAAAGTAGAACTGAAAGTAAGTAATAGATATTGTGAATGGAAGTTTCAGTAGTAATTTAATAACGTCAGTTTCGTTATTATGCCATGATTAAGGGGTAAACAAAAGGAACCAACGACTAGACAATTATGATTAGCTACTAGTCAGTGATATGAAATTGTTTGGGCAAGTTTTGGTTCTTAGCAAATTTTGTGTAGAAAACAAAATACTGGTACCATTCTCTTTCAATGCATTATGTTGATATTCAAAGTGCTATAATTTTCTCTCATCATTACTTAATGATTGGGGAATATCATGACAACACAATGATTAGTATGATAAGAGAAATTCCAAAAGAAAAAGTGTTTAATAGTAGTTTCTGTTTCGGTGCTTTGAAATTGAAGTATTGCTTCCACGTTTTCTTTCTTTTCTTACTAAGTCGTTACTAAGTAGTGAATGCAACCTTTAAAATAGTCATGAGTGGATGACTTCATTACATACTGTAACGGATTCAAATATCGTTACAATGAAATATATTTTAATTTAGTTAGTGAATGGAGCCACTGTATTGGTTACTTGAAGCAGTTTATTGAGTATTGAAATTGAAAACATAACTTCCTAATTGTATTATCTTTAAACTAGAATTTGACATAATCACATGTATAGTTTGGTATTTGAGATGTCGCAAATGAGTACTTAACTCTAATTTATGTACTTAGTGAACGTAAGTTATTCGAGGTTCGGGAACAATTCTAGACTCGGGAATTTGAATCAATATAATATATTAATTATGTCTTCCGTCCTTTTAATTAGAGCGAGACCGTTTGGAGAAGATTCGGCGGAGGAAAAGGATTGTTGAGTAGTGGTTTACTTCTTCGGACAGAGGTAGGTGGTTCTATCCCTTTCTTTGGTGGAATTTGTCCACGCGGGATATTGTACATACGTTCCTTGTATGTGCACTGCCCTAGGTGTAACCGTTTACACCTTTTCGTTGTGTTTAAATCTTTACTTAGAATGTGTATCGTTTTTCTGGATTTTATTTACTCTTGGTTGTTGTTTAAAGTATTGCAAGTTATGTGCATGTTTGACATGGAAATTTATGATTACTTTGATATGTCGGAGTTGGTCCAATTGATATTATTTCGGAGTTTGTCCATTTGATAGCCTCGGAGTTGGTCCACTATCTATTTTAGAGTTGGTACATTGGATAGCCTCGGAGTTGGTCCACTATCAAATATTTTCGGAGTTAGCCCACATATTCTGTTGGTTTATAAATTGAGTTTAATTGTTGATTCTTGAATGAGATTTATTGATGTTGAATAGTGTGATTGGATGAACTATTTAGATAGCGAATTATAACATGTTTCTTTTTCTCCCTCCTCTATTCTGTTAATTTATTGCTTAGACTAGTTTCCTGTCTTTCATAGGAACTAGTCTACCCACCTACTAAGTCCTTTTGACTTACATTATTTTCTTTATCGTTTCCTTATTATCTGTTCGGGCAGATACGGTTTCGAGTACCAGCGAGCCCCGTGGCCAGAGTTGAAGATTTTTCTATTGATCAGCGGTGAGCCAACCATCCTCATTCCGTGGTGGCGCACCTTTCCATTATTTCATTTCTGTCATTTATTGTTTCAGATATTCGGGATATTTTATTCAGTATTTATCTTATAGATGTTCATGGCTTATGGTAGAGGACTAGACCTTTCATTTGCACTATGGGATATTCTGCGTATTTCAGCAATAAAAGTCACAACTTGAATTTTATTATATTATTTCTTTAACATTATTGAGGTTAATTGTTAATATAGCGAGTGGGTTCGCCCGATGGGGTTGCTCGGGTGCCCCCACGACCATCCAGGATTTTGGGTCGTGACAGAAAACTTGTTTGAGTGCGATCCTTCAGATCCTCGTTGATGAGTCTAGCTCATATCAACGATTGCCCAGTTCACTGCTTAGAAAAAGTTCCACGTTTTGCTCCATATGCTGCTGCGACACTGCTAAAATTCTATAACAATCTCGATTAACAGTAAGCGAGCAACTGCTAATGAAGCTTTAATAAATGAAGTAATAAATGAATAGCGATAATAAAACTTGTAGACGTTGGTTTCAATGTCAATGATAAGCTCGTCTCCAATCAACTAGTGAAGAAATCCGGCTTTGTGGGGGCAAGATGACTTCAGGGCTGTTGGTAGACTGAAAATAAAACAATAAAGGACTTCAACCTATAGAAAGATAAAATAGACTTAAATAAAATATAAGGATAAAAATGCCGCCTTTCGGCAATGACTCATCATCGAGTCTCCAGTTGTCTATGGTAGGATTCATAACAGTAGCGCCTTCGATTGTTTACGATAGGCTTCATCATAAGGCCTCCAATTGTCTATGTTAAGCTTCATGATAATGACGTCTTCGTCTGTTCACGATAGACTTCATAATAATGCCTCCAATTGTTTATGGTAGGCTTCAATGATAGTGACATCTTCTCCTGTTCCTGATAGACTTCATAATAATGCCTCCAGTTGTTTATGGTAGGCTTCATGATAAGACATTTGATTGTCTTTGATAGGCTTCAATAATATGGCATTCAATTATCTATGATACGCTTCAATAACAATGTCTTCTATTGTATATGATAGACTTGATAAATAAGCATCTCCAATTGTACACGGTAGACTTGATGATGTAACGTCTTCGATTGTATACGATAGACTGGATAATAAAATCAACATAATAAAACCGTTGAGATAATGCAACCAATTGTATACGATAATCCGATATAAAAGGCTATTTGAATAAAACCACCAATTGTATATGATTGATCCAATATAAGAGAGCCATTGGAATAATACATCCAATTGTGTGCGATGATTCCAAAATTGAAAACCATTGTAATAATACCATTGATTGTATACGATGATTGCCATATAGAAAACAATTGGAATAATTCTACCAATTGTATATGATAGATCCAAAGTAGAAAACCCTTGAAATAATACCATCGGTTGTGTATGATGGGTCCGATTAAAATCCATTGAAATAATATACATCGATTGTGTGCCATGATTCGAATATAGAAAGCCGTTGGAATAATATCACTGATTGTGTACGATGATTCTCATATAAAGCTATTGAAATAATATCATCGATTGTGTGTGATGATTCAAATATAGAAAGTCGTTGGAATAATATCACCGATTGTGTAGGATGATTCCAATATAAGAAAGCCATAGAACAATACCAATTGTGTACAATGGATCCAATATATAAGGTCACTGTCTTAATAATAACATCCTTTAAGCTCTGGTACCAATAATACTTCAATCAATTGTCAACGACAAGGTTTGGCAACAATTTTTCCAAAATAATATCACCGGTTTTCTATGGTAAATATCGACAATAAAGTGACGTCTTCGGTTGTCACCAATAGACTTGATGTTGATACTTGTAAAATAAATAGTAGAGTTGCCTGCGAAATAAAGTTTTCATTAAATTCATATATACACGAAATGTCAAAGATAAAGAAGATATAAAGTGAGAGTTTAAGTCGTCCGACTTATATTTGGTGAAGCCATAAAGAGTTGAGTATTGTCCTTGAGCAAAACTGGAGTTAATGCTTAATTGCTGCAAAGTGTAAAGTAAAGTTGTTGATAAAGCAATAAAGTTTTGATTAAGCCAAGGCAGAAATAGTAGAGAGAAATAAAATTGTTTCGCTTATGCGATGAATCAGATAACGCTTCCAATCTAGGGCAGTTATCTTGGCAACATTGTCCAATGTGTATTGGCAAATAATCTCCGAGGAATTGATAGTTGTTAGTTTTTCCTCATTTTTCTGCTTTGAGAATTCCTTCACTCAAAGAAAAATTATTAGCTTTGGGAGGGAGGAGGGAGTGTTTGATTCATGCTGAATTGAGCCTTCATCCTGCAACTGCTTCCTTCTTCCCACCCTTCCTAGATTTGTGATCCATCTTTGAGACTTGGCCAATGAACTTTGTTGTATTTCAGATTGTGACGTATATGTGTGTGTGTGTGTGTGTGTGTATATATATATATATATATATATATATATATATATATATATATATATATATTTGAACAAGTTGAACGTCTATTATCTAGCAACTCTACACCATTCCCGAGAAACCACTTCTCAGAATTTTGTCTATTCATCTTCCATCCGGCAATACCACCTTTTGCAAAAATCTTCCCCAGTTATGATCTTTTACATCTTTAACTCGCAATTTGCCCCAGTTTCTATTTTTCAAATCTTCCACTTGACTTTGCAAAATTTTCTTCCAATTTTCGTTTCTCATACCTTCAGCTTTCTTTACGAAAATTGCCCTAGTTGCCTTTCCAGGGAAAATGAAAATTTAGATATTAAAGAGCCGAGCCCGATGAAGGAGCCTACATATCCCTCCTTGGGAATCAGACTGTGTGTAGTTCTGCTTACATAAAGCTTTTGGGGAATATAGCAATCTAAGTGCGCAGCCGAATCCAAATTTTAATGCCTATACATCTCCCCAGATGCGTAGTTCGGAATTACATCATCAAAGATAAACAAACCTAAAGCATTAAAAAATCTGATCGAACCCGATGTAGATTGCTTACTTATCCTGTTGTCATTCCAGGAATCGGACCAAAAGTAGTTCAAAATTGTATAACAGAAGAAATAGGGGATTCCTATACTAGTCTAATTGAGCTCTATGTGAGTTGCTTATGTATCCCACCTTGGGAATCAGGTTACGCGTAGTTCGTATTTATATAGAAAATTACATTGAAATGAAAAGACTGATTCTGCCGCTTGTCAAATATAGTATCTCTTAATTGCTCTTGATTTGATATTGGCCAGACATTTGCCTTTAGCTTCTTTGGCAAGAAAAATTTCTTCAATAAAATATGCCCCAGTTTGGGTTTGTCTTGATTTAACATCTACGTTGAAAGCTTTTGGTCCTCCCGACTTTGTAAGTTCGAGAGCTCTTCTTTGTTGTTTGGCTCTTTGGGATCACAATGGTCCCTTTTTCAGCCTCATCAACTGATATCAAATATGTCATACTCATCATCTATCAAAGGGTTATTATCAGCAGGTGTATTCCCAGTGAGCTGAATCGAACCTTCTTGGATTAAAGTTTCAGCTGCATTTTTTAGACTGTAGCAATTTTGAGTGTCATGCCCTGGAGCCCCTGAATGATAGGCACAATATTTGGTTCCATCGAACCATTTTGGAAGAGGATTAGGGGTTGCATCAGCAATAGGGTGAATTACTCTAGCTGCCCTTAGCCTTTCATAAAGCTGACTGTACGGTTCGGCTGAAGGTGTGTAGGTTTTGTATGTCTTCTTGACAGGATTAGTGCGTGGCCTTGGTACGGCTAGGCGATTTTAAAAAGTGCAGACTTGGGGATTGGTAATTTCTAATTGGTGGCCAAGTGATTGCTGGTAGTAAATGGGTTGAGCATTATAGCCTAGATATAGAATGCTTTGGTGAGTAGGCTGAAATAATGAGTTCTTGGTAGTAATAACGCCAACTTCCTTCTATTTTTCCTCTAAATTTCCCAAACTAGTCTGGATGTCTTGTACAGTTGCTTTCATTGCAGCAAAACTTACAATTTCCCTGTCTTAATCCCTTCTTCAACCATTTCTCCCATCATAAGAAGTTCAGAATAAGGTTTACCCATAATAGGGAGCAAGTCCATGTAATAAGAATCATCTTGGGCTTGGATGAAGTACTTCACCATGTCTTTCTTATTCATGAGTGGTTGCACCCTTATAGCCTGTTCTCGCCATCTTAGTGCATATTCCCTGAAGGTTTCTATTGGTTTCAACCATCTAGACATTTTACTCGAATTGCTTTGTGAAATCATTGGCTATGTCATCAAATTCATGCCATTTGCTTATATCTTGTCGTGCAAACCACTCAGCTGCAACACCCTCCAGACTATGATTGAAGTAAGCCATTAAAAGTTCTTCTTTGCCTCATGCACCTCTCATCCAGTTAAGGTACTTGGTTAGATGAACAAATGGGCCGCCATGACTATTGTACATGTCAAATTTTGGCACTTTGAATTCTGGAGGAGGTTCAACATCGGGGTACAAATAGAGACTCCGGTATGAGATACTTTGGTGCCTCCCAAACCTTGCAAATTCTTCATGGACTGTTCAAGACTTTTCATTTTTTGAACCATATATTCATGTTTCAACTGTCGGCGTGGAAACCACTGGGATGGGAACATTAGGCAGTGCTGGGTGAGAAGTGTTCATGACTGGTGGGTATGGATACTGGATGTGAGGTACATGAGCGGTATTTAGGAATATTAAAGTGTTCAAACTAGTGGATCCCAAGTTTGGACTTGCGGAGGATTGCATGATAGATGTGTTTTGGTTTAAGGACTGAGGCGGGTTTGGTCCATGAGTTAGTGTTGCCACGCGATTCAGTTCATTCAATTTCTCCATCTCAGCTTGCATACATTCCATTTGTTTAGCCATTCTAGCAATTTGTTTCTCATAAACAGAAACTGTTTGCTTATTTGAAGATTCAGGATGGTCAACCAGTTTAGTGATATTCTTGATACCACTCTGGTCATCAGTCAAATCGGCCATTGCTTACTTCACTTTGGATCGGACTCTTAACCAACTCGGGAGTCAACACGAATCAAACTCTCTCTTTGGGGGATAATCAAAACAAAAGAAAACTTTAAAAGGTAACTATGTTAGTTTGCATGTTATTGGCAAAATTGCACACAATCACATAGCGCGCGTCACGTAGTGCTTTGCATTTTAAACAAGTTGTCATGTGGCAATCACGATTAGTTGCGCGTAAATGAAAATGCGGGCGCATCCTACCCTGTAAGGTGCCTCATTGCGTCAGAGGTAGCTAAGACGTTAAAGAAGTGGTAACGAAAAATAGTCCAAACCGGTTTTGAGCCAAACCAGTTTAGTGTGGACTGAAGATTTGTTATTGCATAGCACGTAATATGCACGCCGTTGGGATTCAAGGACCCGTTGACGTAAGGGCGGTTCCTAACTATGGAGGCGGTACCAAGGACCGTGTCTAATGTAAGGTGTAAATGCACGCATGCTCCTAAAAGCTCATTCTAACAGTTGAGGCTAGTGGGTGAGTGGCAAGCGGCCTCGCAGTCGAATTACTCCCACGACAACCGCGGTATACCAACTCTTCACAGGGTTCTTTAGTGGAAGAAAGTGTGGGTGCTCATGGGCGCACCTCGCGGATATTTGAGTGAGTATTCAAGTGGTTCCAAGAGTGGGAGAAATATGAACAGAATGTCAGTTTATATATGTACACAAATAAGGGTGTAGTGACATGTTTTTCGTGGCACACAATTGCAAATAATCAATTAAATTAAATAAGCATGTTTGCAAATAAATAATAAATGTAATCATACTAGTTTTCAACATATAAACACGTAATTAATTAAGCTACGCATACTAGTATCGGCATACAATTCAAACACATGTATAATTCAACATATAAACAAAGCAAATTCGTGAAAGCCTTATGGTTAGAACCATTAAATGCTCCCCAGCGGAGTCTCCATGCTATTGAACCCTCCCAAAATACATATAAATATCCATCGGGTGTATTTTCAATAAAATAGTTCTTTGGAGTCCCCACCTAATTTAGGATTATTAGGAACCTTACGTTAATTAAAGAGTGTATTTTATTCCTTATTAAAAGGAATTTAAATTAGAGATTTTAAGGTAAGCGGTTCTATTAAATTCAAAAGAAGGTCAGCGGGAGCACTTTTGAAAATCCGCTAAAAGCGGTTTATCCGATGGTTTCACAAAGTTTATTAATTTAAAGAATTTAGGAAACTTTAAGGAACAAGTATAAAATAAATAAGGAATAATGAATAAATAAAGAGATAATAAAATAAGATAATATAACAATTATAAATAAATGAATGGGTGATAAATGATTAAGGATTAATTAAATGAATAAATAAATAGTAATAATTGATTAGTTAAATAAATGAATAATTAACTAACTAAGATTGATTAAATTAATAAATGAATAATTGTAGCTAATCAATTAAATAAATTAGATTGAGTAAATAAATAAATAACTAAATAAATAAATGAATATTACAATTAATTAAATAAATAAATATTTGAATATTTAATATAGTAAATAAATAAATAACTTAAATACAAATAATAATAAAAAGATATAATTTTAATTGAATTTTATTGGCACTCATCAATTCACAAATGGTTCTTAAGATTCATAAATTAACTGGCGAATCCCAAAGAACGGGAATAAATAATTACATTAAAAAATCTAATTATGCGACAAAAATAAAAAAAAATTTACAGTACAAAAGCTTCTATCCTAACAGGCTTTCTACTCTACAAGGCTCCTAGTCTGGTCTACGGAGATCTTAAACATGGATTCTAGAGGAGTGGAGAAAGAGAGAGTGAAAAGTAGAACCCGGAAACTCAAACTCGCAAAAACGGGCCTTGATAGCAATGCAATTTCAATCATGTTGACCCAAATGGCTCCCGTGCTAATTAATCGATTCCAATTGAGTTTCACCAACTCGATCCCAAGTGTTCATGTCTCTTGCGACGGAATGAACTAAGATGATGAACTGAAATAATCAACTCGAACTTCGACTACGACGACGGATAAGAACCTATAGTATTAATACCGAAACCAGATTCCAACCTCGACTCTATTGACTTAACAATATTTTTTTTAAAAGGAAAGAATGAGTTAAAAAAATTCTCAAAAATTCAACTACTGTCGTTTTTCATACCCCCAAAACTTCACCTTAAAAATCTGAATAAAACTCAATTTTATACTAGAAAATTTAGGGCTTTTACCTTCTATGAAATTCTGAAAATACTCCCTCCCGTTTTGATTTATTCTCTTGTGAGATAAGGGTGAAAGGGTCAAAATTATGCTTCTCTCGTCCTTATCTCCAGGAAAACAAATCAAAGGCTCGAATCAATTGAATTTGAAATGAACGAACGAGATTAAAGATCCGTTGTTGTACTGATGGGTGAGGGGGACCATCAAGTACATAGTTTGGACTATTTTAAGGGATTTTTGGGGGGAAAGATTGGGAATTTTGGGTTGCGATTAGGGATTAAGGGATCGCGGTTCAGTGGAATTAGGGATGGGTATCGGGTTAGGGCCGATAGAAGTGGGTTTCTGATTAGGGGAAATGAGACTTAGGAGTGTATATGTATTGTTTGCACAAATAATCCAGAATTTAGGCTAGGAACGAAATTGGTCTCGGTTTTTAGAATTAATTTAGAAAATAAATGGGTTGCACGGGTAAGACAAAATAGAGGTTGTGTCTTTCAATTTTTGCCTCTTTTCTTCAAAATTTGTCAATTAGCCAATTATTTTTAAAATTAACCTTATTTAAATAATTAGACATTAATTAAAATTTCGGAAAAAAATTAGGTGTTAACACTTCTGCTAGAAGTACTTTTTTTGTTTTGCCAAACATCTCAGAAATCCAAAAAAAATAGTACTTTTTTTTTTGGAAAAGAATATTTTTGGCTTTGGAAAAGCAATGCCAAACAGGCTATTCATGTCATATAATAATTAGAATGTACTAAAAAGAAATTCCCTCTATTGACAGATCTTAAATACATTTTGGTGAATTGATTGGAGGAAATAAATGAGCACCTTTGAAGTGGTAATTCTCGCATCCCAAACTTGTGTAAAGTTGCAGTTTTCCTCCATTGTTCAATCGAGGTAAATACATGTTATTTGGTTATTGTTTGGGATTTACAAGTTTCTAGTTTTGCTGATCACTTTGTCAAATCTACATACCAAGAACTCAATTATACTTTTATGACGATATTGTTGTAATTTGAACTTAAAGCTGAATAAAATGCTTGTGATGAAGGAAAGTTTTCAACTCAGGAGCATATTTTTCTTTTGTACAACGGGAGAGGAGCTCCAAAGTGTTGTCACTTGTTATAGTTAATGATGGTGAAGTTAGCTCTTCTAATCGAGAAGTCAACCTTAAGTATAATGTGGATGTTCAATTTTCCTTTTTTAGGTATTCAAAATTTAGCCTCTGCAGTGGTTACTGGCTAGTATGGAAAGCAAAAACATTTTATTATATTTCTTCATATACCAACATTACATGACACTAACAATCTATGTATTATATTATTTTTTGTTAAATCTTATGTTAATTGCCTCTGTTGCTGCATGATTAGTCGGTGCTTCAATATTAGACTATGTTATGTTGAGCTCGTGCTTAACATGAGTCTTGATCTTCTTGTAAAAGGGTTGATTTGCAAAAATATGACGCCAGAAGCAATGGTTTGCCAAAATACCCTCAATAACAGTGGTTTAACAAAAATGTCATCCATTAGTTTAGTAAAATTTATTGCAGACGAAAATACCCATCACAACCAATAAAACGACCTGCCTAGTTCCTCCCCTTCCTTTTCTCCATTCACGCGATCAAGAAAATCCTAAAACCCCATTCCTTTTACAGATTGCTCCGTTCAAGCGAAGATTCAACGTAAGATTCCTTCAAATTGCTATTGAATTTTACTAAAACTTTAATTAATTTCGTTATAATTTCATATGTATTAAGCTTCACTTTGCTTAAAATTCTATATAGACCAAACGAGCTATGACTTCTATTCATAATAATCAAAAAAATATATTGTATAGAAACACACGATATTAAATTTACTACAGTAATTGTAAAAAAAACAATCTGTATTAATTACAGAACGTCTATGAATTCTGGAAAAGTCTTGCCTATTGCCAAGACTTTGCTTTGCAGACTTGCAGAGAAAATCACTAAAAGTCTTGGCCATTGCCAAGACTTCCAGTTCTCCTGCAATTAGTATATGTCATAGACTGTTGGTTATTGCCAAGACTTCAAGCCATGTTGTAAGGGTAAAGTTCTCTGCAACTCTTGGCTTTTGCCAAGAGTTTAAACTCTGGTTCAATCAGCACCATACATATACTTCTCGCCTATTGCCAAGACTCCATGGGATGTTGCAAGTGCCAACTTGCAGAGAAAGTCTCTGCAGCCCTTGGCTTATAGCCAAGAGTTTAAGCTCTGGTGCGATGGGCACCTGAGAGAGACTTCTTGGCTATTGCCAAGACTTTAAGCTCTCTTGCAGTGGCCAACTTCAGGAGAAAACCTCCGCAAGTCTTGGCAATAGCCAAGACTTTTAGTTCTGCTGCAAAGGGAAACTTACACTGAAAATCTCTAAAGTATTGGCAATAGCCAAGACTTGCAGCTCTGGTGCAATGGGGGCCTTATAGATACTTCTTCCCTATTTCCAAGACTTAAAGCCCTGTTGTAGTGGGGTCCTTGCAGACAAAGTCTCTGCAAGTCTTGGAAATACCCAAGACATGCAGCTCTGGTGCAATAAGCACCTAGAAGAGACTTCTTGTCTATTGCCAAGACTTTAAGACCAGTTGCAATGGGGGCTTGCAGACAAAGTCTCTGCAAGTCTCTGCAAGTCTTGGCTATTGCCAAGAGTTGCCGCTTTGGTGCAATAGGCACCTAGGAGAGACTTCTTCGCAAGACCTTAAGCCCACAAAGGGCATCACTTTTACCCATGATCTTGCTTCTATCAAAGCGATATGAGTACAAAATTCTAAGCATATCATGCGTCTTGATTATGTGCAGGATTAGCACTATGGCAACTCACTACATTTATATAGTTTATAATGGGAAATGGGATGCACACAGCAAATACATCAACCATGATATAAAGTTGATATTTTTCAAAGACAGTATAAGCTACCACGTATTTGAAAAAGAAATTTATAATGCTCTAACCATCAACACTAATGAAAGTAAAGCAAAGATAAGGTTTGACAAGAATCTAGAAAGGTGCAGAGGCATGATGGTAACAAATGATCAAGAACTCATCACTTGCATGTATCTGCTAAAGAATGATGAGAAATCAGAAAATCCTGCTTCATAGTAGAAGTTATTAAAAGGACTGACATGTCAGAAAATCCCGCTTCTTTGTGAATGAAGCTGACCATAGTATGGTGTTGCATCAAAAGGAAGTGCAGTTATTGATTATAAAAATATTTTTAATAATCAAACGTGATTAGAAAGTTAATATTATCAATAAACTGAACTATTCACAATAGCCAAGACTTTACACTCATACAGATAACCAATTCAATTTAACTTGTCGTAAAGTCTTGGCAAAGGGTGAGATATTTCTTACCAAAACTTATTTATCGACTTTAATATTAGAAATAGTTAACTTTCCTTGATGTCTTGCCATAGGCAATAGTATTGACAACTAAATTGACACCAAGTTTTGGCAAAAACAGTACCAGCACAACCCTCCATGAATTATTTATCAATTTTAAATTAATTATATAATATTAGAGTTGAAATTAATTATCTAGAATTCATGTCTGACCATTGACAAGACTTTCCATCTAAATGTGTTCACCTCACAACAACTAAAATGCCTTGAAGTCCTGCAATTTCCAACACTTCCAGTTTATCCGATTCAAAGCAACTTCAGTCTTCAAAATAACAAAAATATCAAACATCCAAGTGTACTTGTTTACATAAACACAACAAACACGGTAAATACGAAATACACGTAATTAAAAGCTACTCAACAACTTTCTCTAACTCTTTTGTAGTATTAAAAGTCTCATTTGAACTACTACATGGATCATCTTGCGACGGAGATAACAAATGAAAATTTAGAAATTCATCGCCCACATCACATTTTTTCCTTGGAATTCATCAGAAGATCTTGGCTGACTTATAAAATCATCCATTACATCAAAATGTACATGATCAGGATCAGGAGATTGAAAATTCAATATTCATTACCTGCAAAATTTTAAAAAATAACAATGACAACACATAATAACAAAATAATGAAACAATAATGAAAAGACCATATAAAAACATATAATGACAACTACTGAACGCATGACTGATGAAAAGAGTAAACTACAGAAAAAGTCTCTACAACTATTGCCAATAGCCAACACTTTAAACTCTAGTGGAAGGGGCAACTTGTACAAATAGTCTCTGCAAGTATTGACAATTGCCAAGACGTCAAACTCTAGTGGAAGTAGCAACTTGTACAAATAGTCTCTGCAAGTTTTGACAATTGCCAAGACTTTTACCTATATTGCAGTGCAAAACTTATAGAAAAAGTCTCTGCAACTCTTGGCAATAGTCAAGGCTTTAAGTTCTGTTGTAAGGGGGACCTTACACTAAAAATCTCTAAGAGTATTGGCAGTTGCCAAGACTTCTATCTATACTGCAGTGAACAAGTTGGAGACAAAGTCTCTGCAACTCTTGGCAATAGCCAAGACTCTAAGTTCTGGTGGAAGCGGCAACTTACACAGAACATCTCTGCAAGTACTGGCAATAGCCAAGACTTTAAACTCTACTGCAATAAGCAACTTGCAGAGAAAGTCTACGTAACTCTTGGCCATGGTCAAGATTTTAAGCTCTATGCAACAACATGAATATCTAATAGCCATAGGCAATAAAAACCTTCAAATCACTGAAATCAAGCAAACACAAGCAAAAAAATCCACAGGAACCTCAAACTTAATTCAACAATCATAGATCGAAATGGAAAAAACTAACAGATAAATATATAAACAATAAATATAAAAAAATAACATGAAAAAATAAATGCAAATAAATGACTACTATACGAAATAATACGAACAAATATAACGAAAAAATAATAGAACAAATATACTAAAAAGAGAAAATAAAAAATCTCAAATCTCCAGCACACAAAGATGAAGAAGGCCAAGAATGGGAAAAGAGAGAAAGAAACCTGTTCAGCGTGAATAAGTAGATCGGGGGCAAAATAGTCCTTTCATAAGAGGGAGTATGATGTGGAGGGCATTTACTTAAAATATTTGTAAGCAGAGGTAATTAGGTAAGACCAGGTTTTATTGAGGGCACCGGGTGAAATTTTTTGCGTGAAAGAAAATGGGCTGATTTGCAAAAATATGACACGGGAAGCTTTGGTTTGCCAAAATGCCCTCACTAACAGATGTTTAGCAAAAATGCCCTCATTAATTTAATGAAACTTTTTTCAGACAAAGATACCCCTACAAATCAGTAAAAAGACGCGCCTCAGTCCCTCCCCTTCCTTTTCTCCATTCACGCTATCAAGAAAACCATAAAACTCCATTCCTTTTACAGATTGTTTTGTTCAAGAGAAGATTCAACGTAAGATTTCTTCAAGTTGCAAGGGTAAAGTTCTCTGCAACTATTGCCAAGAGTTTAAGTTCTGTTGCAAAGACTGAAAAATATCTAAAGTATTGGCAATAGCCAAGACTTTAAACTCTACTGCAATGGGAGCAACTTGTACAAAGAGTCTCTGCAAGTATTGGCAATTGCCAAGACTTTTATCTATATTGCAATGCAAAACTTGCAGAGAAAGTCTCTGCAACTCTTGGCAATAACCAAGACTTTAAGTTCTGCCAAGGGGGGCCTTACACTAAAAAATTTTAAGAGTACTGGAAATTGCCAAGACTTCTACCTCTACTGCAGTGAACAAGTTGGAGACAAACAACTCTTGGCAATAGCCAAGACTTTAAGTTCTGGCAAGGGGGACCTTACACTAAAAAACTCTAAGAGTATTGGTAATTGACAAGACTTCTACCTCTACTGCAGTGAACAAGTTGGAGACAAAGTCTCTGCAACTCTTGGCAATAGCCAAAACTCTAAGTTCTGGTGGAAGCGACAATTTACACAGAACATCTCTGTAAGTATTGGCAATAGGCAAGACTTTAAACTCTACTGCAATAAGCAACTTGCAGAGAAAGTCTATGCAACTCTTGGCCATGGTCAAGCTCTATGCAAAATATGAATATCTAATAGTCATAGGCAATAAAAACCTTCAAATCACTAGAATCAAGCAAACAAAACAAAAAAAATCCCAAATTTCTAGCACACAAAGAAGAAAGAAGGAAGCGAGAAATGGGGAAAGAGAGAAGAAATCTTTCAGCGTGAATTAAACAAGTTGGGGGCCACACAAAGAAGAAAGAAGGAGGTCAGGAATGGGAAAAGAGAGAAGGAAACCTTCAGCGTGAATTAACATAAGTTGGGGGGCAAAATAGTTCTTTCATAAGAGAGGGGGGGGGATATGATGTGGAGGGCATTTACTTAAAATATTTGTAAGTGAGGGCAATTAGGTAAGACCATGTCTTATTGAGGGCACTAGGTGAAATTTTTTGAAGAAAATGTCAATCGATTGAACTTACGGTTATTTGCATTGTATGACTCCTTTTGAGATCACTCTTTAGTTTGCAGACAAATTTACCACATTATAAGTAAAAATTGACATAAAAAGTCATATGCGCTAATGACCCCAAACTAACCGCAATCATTTCTTGTCCGTGAAGATTCCTTAGAACCCCATTTATCCCATCATAGTTTAGCATGTACCTTTTAAAACTTCTTCTTAAGTATGCTAAACTAAGGAAAATTGTCGAAGGAACCTCGTGTAGAATTTTTTGGTTAAGTGGACTTTTCCTTCCTATTGTAGTTGAGTCCCTAGTAGGCAAATAGTTGACCATTGTAAGCATCTGACACTGACAGACATTATATGCAGCGCACACAATAATTGCAGAGCATGTCTACAGACTACAACTATGCATGTTTGTGCGTGCAGGCGTGCAGCTGCTTGCAAAATAGCCATTTATAGAGTTAAAATAGCATCTTTGCACTAATTTAACAACTTTAGTGCCAAATTGCTACTTCGTAAAAGCTAACTCTCATGATAGCTGTTTTTCAAAAACAAAATGAATTGGCGTTTAAAAGTAAGAGAGTTGTGGAAGAATTACACAACTATGACACCTTAGGCAATGACTTGTCTAACTGACCTTGCTTAAATTGGTTTGCAAAAATAGCCTTTACTAATTTTAAGTAAGTGCTACTATGGGGCAACACTTCAAATTATAAAATTGACATGTGCTACCTCGGGGGCAGCTCTTCAAGTATAAATTGACAAGTGCTACCCCCATGGTAGCACTTGACCTTTTATCTCTATCAACATTCTTCCCAAATAACTTGAAGTGCTGCCCCCGAGGTAGCACTTATCAATTTATAAAGTGAAGTGTTGTCTTCCAAGGCTATTTTGCTAAATCATTCTTAAATAGGGACAAAAAACCATAACCAAGGATAAGGGGATATATGTAGTGAATTTTTTTGGAGAGTTGCGGCCTTTTTGCAGAAATATGACACCATAAGGAATGATTTTTCCTTTTGCCCGTGCTTAATAGGATTTTACTAAAATGCTCCCGTTAAGTATAATGAAAAAATTCTGGACGAAAACACTTTTGTCAATTTCTTGGCACGGGGCCAAGACTTGCCTTCGACCCTTTCTATTTGTCAACACTTGTCAGCACTTGATCGTTAGTGTTGGCAATAGGCAACACTTGCCCCTTCAAATTTCTTCATACATCACCATATAACTTGAAGTGTTGACAAGACAACACTTTTCCTTGAAGTCCTGGCCCCGTGCCAATACTTATAAATTTGTACCTTGAAGTCTTGGCCCCGTGCAAATATAAATATATTTTGCTAAAATATTGTTAAATGGGAGCAATCTTATAAAATCATTATTATGGAGGACACCCGGCGAAAATTTTTGGAGAGTTGCATTAGGTCGGTTTAGAAACCATGATGTAGTTACTATCGTGTGTCATTACTACCCTAGTATATCAATAAAATTTATTTTTTTCTTTTTATTTTAGTCCTTTTTTTGTTTGTAGTTTGGATTGGTTGCAATGTTGTTCTTGATTTTACGAGTACTCCATGTTCACCTAGGCCCTACCCAAGCTCGCAAGGTAATGCCTTCTTGCCACACGGGACTCAGGAGTGGAGCCACTTTAGTCATTCCCCTTGTTTTAGGCATGTCTTCTTTTTCCCTCGTCCTTTGACTATTAATTTAATATAATCTAGAGTTAAATACATTAATACTGTGACAACAAAAAAATTTACACTATCAGTCAAATTATCTACATTTCTTTTTCCAAATTATCAACTTAAATATGATATTGTAATTAAAAATTCTTTTAACTCCGTACAGAAGCGGACATACACTATGAAGGGTGGGTGCACTGGCACCCATAAACTTCGGCAAAAATTTTGTGTATACATGTAATATACTAGCGGAGGCACCTATAGAAACAAGATGCTTGCTGGTGCACCTAGGTCCTAGCTGAGCGCTTGCCTTTAAGGTCTTCAGTGTGACGTGAGCGTCAGTGTTCGATTCTCCTTTATCTCTTTCTTCCATCCCTTTTCTCTTATCATTGCATTTTCTCTTCTATTTTTAAGCCTTGTTTAACATTTCTTGTTTACTTTACTTTAATTCTCTTTTTCAACCTTAGCTTCTCAAAATCGACTCAATATACTACTCCATTTCTTTTTTATTAGAGATTAATTTATATTGAGTCTAATGGTGCATCCGATACTGTATATTCCTAGGTCCGTCTTTGACTCCGTAAGTGCATGAAGCTAGTAATATTTGAGTTATCAAGTGAAAAACCTACTGAGAGATTATATCTTTAAGAGTTAGTTGGAATGGAAAACCAGGGAAATCAATTGGTCAATGGAAATGGCTGTGTACATGTCTCAGCGTCTCTGAGATATATGGGCAAAAACATTGGGCAGAAAACCAAATTAACTCTCAAGTCTTGGGAAAATGGCTGAGCTTTTATCACTTGCATGTGTTGACCCTTTCATGGCCAGGCCATCCTGCCCCATGTGATGGAAGGATCGAAATTAATCACATTTTAGTGTATCATGGGCAGTAAATTGTAACAAGGAAATAACCCTTGGCTATTAAGCCATAAGATTATTCTTCAAGCCTTGAAGAAAAACCATTTTAATTCATTTTTGACTATATATCCTGAACTCCAACTTAATTGGGATTGAGGCGTCGTTATAATTTGACATATATTCACAACAATTTCAATTGTACTTATCTTTTATGCGAAGTCGAAGATATTTGTAAAAATATAAAATACTGTAAACTCCTTCTATGAATCTACTAACTTTCTGAATCTACTATGCTACATCATTTGAAAAGTACGCTTTTCAATACATTGAGAAACTAAAGTCTTAATCATTAGCTAATTATAACCATGATATGATTATTGCGTATAACAGAGGCTATTAGTAAAGATATTCTAAGATTTAGGAAATTGATTGAGAAACAATGAGGTAGCAGAATGAAAGCCTGCATTAATGGTGTAATAAGTGTAATCACATGGTTATCCTATGACCTGTCTTGAAAACAACATGGCATATGCCAATGCAAATGACAGCCTTCTTCTGTTTTCCCTTACTCTAAAGGCTGAAGCTGATATCTATATTTCTATATGAATACAAAAATACACTCTAAAGTAATCAGTCTCTAGTCCTCATCTGTGCAATCTTAGCCCTACATCATCTTCCATACATCATTATCATGGACTTCTGCCCCTCACATCCCATTAGACTTTTTTGCTTGGCTGTTTATGTTAATGCTGAGCTTTCATATGATTCAAGTTACACTACGTACATATCAATAGTATAGTAGTATACTGATATACTAAGGGAGTAATTAAAAAAACAATGTACCGTCTTTTACAGTTTATCAATTCACATAATGGTGGTACCGTACGGTACTCTTAGTTAGCTTTTATATGAGTAGCTAATTGTTGAGTGTTCAATTCATTTATGCTAAAGGAGATAGAAGTTGAATTCAAAGGTTATACAAAAAATGCATATTTATACCATTTGAGATACGACATAAAAACTTCCTTATACTTGTTTCATTTTCTCAATTGCACACTTGAATTAAGTTGCGTGACAATGCTGAGTCTTATGACCCATATTATTGTTCAAAGTGGTAAGACAAATACGGAAATTTGAACTTCTCATGCGCTGTCATCAAGTGCAAAACACAACAAATAGGTCATGTAAGCTCTAAAGATGGTATTTATACACAACTATATGGAAAATATAGGACTCCACAAAGTGTAGAACTGTACGATGTAAAAACTGAAAGACAGTGGACGAGTACAATGTATATGTATTATCCATTTCTTTTTCACATGATTAACTGATTAAGGTCCCCATTAATAATGATTTACACTGTAGTAAGAATCGCCCAATTAGCAAGCACTGACCCGAAGGCTATTGTTCATGATTTACATAATTAAAGATTTGATTCAAATTATGACTTTTAAATTGTTTGTTTTCTGAGGATTGACTAGAAAAGCAACATGGTGATTGATGACATTAATATATAGAGTATTTTAATAAACAAAATAAGCTTCATAGATTTTTATTTTTTAATAGATGTGATAGAATGTTAAAAGGTTTCTTAACTTGTAATCAAGGGCTTCGTATTTAAACTCTATCAACATAGTTTTCTGTGATATATAAGCCAAAATTCTCATAGAAACTTTTTAATATGATTTGAATGCAGATTAATTAAGTCATCGAGTTTTGAACACCGGATAACAATAAAATAAAAGTAATTACTACATGTTGCTTCCTCTATTGGAAGAACAGTTTCACTTACCATTATTAATTCAAAAAATTAAATCCAACTGGAGTTTACTATTTTAACAGTTAGGAGTTGTTTGGTTAGCGAAATAAAAAAAAGAGATATCCTTGTTTTTTTTTATACCGTCAATAATTATAATCCAAAAATCACCGAATAATTTTAATCCCAAAATCATTAAAAAATTCTTATTTTTTATCGCATCAACCAAACACTCACTTAAGCTACTAAACCGATATTAAAAAATCACAAAAATCACAATAAAAGCCTCCACCTTTTTAATACACCACATAGCCCCCTCCAGACAAAGTAGTTAACCAACCCCTCCACACACACTACACACGCTCCCCCTCTCTCTCTCTCTCTCTCTCTCTCTCTCTCTCTCTCTCTCTCTCTTAGCTCTAAATTCACCGGTCGTCGGAAACCTGACGTCATTCAAAAAATGTTCCCGCCAAAACCAGAACGACGAACTCAGTCGATGCCACGTGGCATTTCACCTCACATTCTTCCAGATAAAGTGATCGTGGTCGTGAAAGCTGAAAAAGTGATCAGCAAAACAGCATTAGCTTGGGCTCTCACTCATGTTGTTCGTCCTGGCGATTGCATTACGTTGCTCGCCGTGTTTTCCGATGAAAAAACCGGTAATTAACGGTAATTTAGTAAGTTTTAGCTTATGAAATGTTTAAATTTCACTTATTGTAATTGTATTTTTACAGAGAGAAGAAGATTCTGGAGATTTACGAGGACTAATAATGAAAGAGCGAATTTACCTGAACGGATTGGACAAATTACTGAGTCTTGTTCTCACATGGTACTTCAATTTCACGATCACATTGATGTAAGTAAAAATTACTGTTTCATAGAGTTTTTACACTATCACTTTATTTTTACCGCTTGTAGCTGGTAACCTGCCTTATTTTTATATTTATGAATATCACTTGTTACTTAGACTTGTAAATGTGTTTTAGGTGATCTGGTAGTATAACAATGTCGTAAGTGATTTGATCTATTAGAAAGTTGCTATAATGGTTTATACTTTTTATCTACTTATGGTATATAAATTTAGGCAATTGGGTTACTTAAAATTCAACTAAATGTGCAGATTAAAAGTAGTTTATCAAATTGAGATATGCATATAAATAATTTTTACTGTGTACTTGATTAGAACTTACATTCAATAGTACATAGTATACTTAATTTGTTCTTCAATCTCTATGGCATATGATTGAGTTTTATAAAGGTTTTAAGAAGATTCTAAGTTTGTCAGCATCCTATGTAAAATCCTGTACTTGTAGCTAATAATGTGTAATAGGTTGCATGTGCTTTCCATAAGCAACGGCTGATTATGTAATAAAATATGAAGGAAATATTTTATTCTTATGTTAACTTAGGTATGATAACTCAATGAGTATTTTCCAGTTTTACTGATCAATCATTAGCAGTGCAACTTGCGGTTCGCGCTTTAATCGTTTTCTGGACTAAGGAAATTAAAAAAAGGGAGTCCAGGAAGGAAAAAGTAGGCAGAAACTGATAAAAGTAATTATCTTTCCTTGTTAAACATGAAGATCGAGATGTAGGTTTGTTGGATAGGAAACTAAGTGATGCAGTCAAAACAATATTAACCTTGCAAATAAACATGATTAAAACTGATGAAATTGTAATGTAAATCACCTTCCGTTTGTAGGTCAGGGTGCGAATTAAGGTCGTTTCAGCTTTGTATGCTGGTGTGGTGGCAGCTGAAGCAAAAAGCAATGCAATCAGCTGGGTCATTTTGGACAAGTAATAAGATGTAAATGTATTATATCCTTTTCCAATCTCAACACATTTTTGCCTGATAAATCTTTCTACTCTCTGCCTCATTTCTCTTACAGATGTGGAATAAATACTCTTCTATAACCTCATGTTAATTTGCATGCTGCTGTATTATTGAAATGCTGTATGCCAAATATACCACATATTGTTGCTGCTCTAATTTCTGAATTCTGAGTGAGACATGAACATAGGAGATGTATGTTACTTATATGTTCTGCATAAACTTTACTGGTTGCTTTAATTGTAATTGCTGCTTACTTCCTAGATTGTCTCTACTGTTTCATATGGGACTGTCTCATCTTTTTTTTTGTGCATATGGAAAAATCTGCTTCTTTTCCCTGTTTCTCTCTCCTGTTTTAGTGTCAAGTTTACTCATTTGTTTTCTTCGATCAATTGTGTACTACAGAAAACTGAAGCTAGAGCTTAAGCATTGCATGGAAGAACTTCGTTGCAATGTTGTAGTGATGAAGGGTTCCAAACCGAAAGTTCTGAGACTAAATCTAGCATGTTCAGAGGAACTCCAAACCCCTTTCTTTTCTGCCAATTCCTCTCCTGTTATGGATAGTAGAGAATTACAGGATGAGAGAATGAAGCATTCTACTCCAGTGAGCAGTCCGGAGGATCAAAAGACTTCCTATATGAGGACTCCATTACTGAATTCATTAACTGATCCAGACACATTCCTTCTATATGAGCGGAATCCTCTGTATGAAGGGCGCAGTAGAGAAGCGTTTTCACCAGTCCACAAGCAAAATGGCTGTGATCATCCAGTAGATGAGCTGCACTCGTTTGGGGAACGAATTATAACTCTCTCAACAGCTCCTAAATCTCAAACTCATACTCATAAAACATTCCTTTGGATTCCCCAAAACCGTATTATTGCTGACAACTATTCAGCTGTAGAAAACTGCAAAATTACCTCACCATCTGTCACTTCTAGAAATGTACATGAGAATTTTATTGAATACAACCACAACTTGAATACTCAAGGAAGCAAGTTAAATCGAGACACTGACAGGGACTATCTTAACTCCAGCATCAGAGAAGCAGTCTCTTTAGGTCGAACTTCCTCGATACCTCCTCCTCTATGTTCATTCTGTCAACGTAAAGCACCATCTTTTGGAAAGCCTCCGAGACAATTTCACTATCAAGAGCTAGAGGAAGCAACAAATGGATTCTCGGACACAAATTTTCTTGCAGAAGGTGGTTTTGGTCTGGTTCATAAAGGGGTTTTGAGGGATGGATTGGTTGTTGCTGTAAAACAGCTAAAGTTTATAGGCTCTCAAGCAGATGCTGATTTTCGTAGAGAAGTTCGAGTTTTGAGCTGTGCCCAGCACAGGAATGTTGTGCTGCTGGTTGGTTACTGCATTCAGGGAAATAGGAGATTATTAGTGTATGAGTTTATTTGCAACAAGTCCATGGACTATCATTTGCATGGTATACTGTTTATTCTTTCTAATTAAAGCTCATCTAAGGTTCAGTTTTTATGAAATTCAATCAATACTGGACTTGAAACAACTTAGTGTCAAAATTAATTTTGCAGGAACAAATGAAACAGTTCTAGATTGGAGCGCACGCCTTAAGATAGCTATTGGGACAGCAAGAGGCTTACGATACCTTCATGAAGATTGCAGAGTGGGATGTATAGTCCACCGAGATCTCCGACCAAAAAACATTCTCTTAACTCATGATTTTGAACCTTTGGTAAGTTTTACTGGTGGCATGTTTATCTTTCCAGCTTTTGAGTGCCAGGTACAGCATAAACTTTTACTTCAAAGGAACCAAATCCATACATGCACCTATTGAATGAGAAGAAAATTGGAGAGATCTTTAGCTGTCTATAATTGCATGTGTTTATGGCCAAAGCAGTCTCCTTTTGTAGAAGCGCTGAATCAAATGCAATCTATGTCTTTTTTTTTTTAAAGGTTGCTGATTTTGGGCTTGCACGATTATACAATGAATGGGAAGTCTCTGAAGATGAACATCTAATTAGAACTTCAAGGTAACTTTTTGTTTTCCGGCTATCTATTGTTAACTACATCTGTATTCCTCTATTTGTTACTTACTACTATTACAGATAGACAAGAACTTTTCTGCCTAGTCTTGCAGACCATCAAGCTGTTAGGCTTCTTCTTTTTTTTCGTGATCTTCTCTATGTTTAAGTTGGAAGACAAATTGATGTTTACTTGATGAGAATTGTTTTGGAGTTATTTTTCAGGTATCTTGCCCCAGAGTACTCCAGTGATCGAAAAGTCACAGAGAAGGTTGACGTCTATGCTTTTGGCTTGGTGGTATTGGAGTTGATTACTGGTAGAAAAACCGATGACTTGCAGTGCTACATTGAACACCTTCTTCCAGGAAGCCTTTCCCCAACAGCTGGATATGGACCATACCATCTTTCAGCATTTAAGCATCAGCTGCTGGACTCCAACTTGACCTCGTCCCAGCAAGAAAACTTCCCTTATGAACTGCAGGCGATGGCTCATGCTGCTTCTGTTTGTGTACAGGAAGATCCAGAACTGCGACCTCCCATTTCAAAGGTAATCTTTTCTTCTTTTATAATTCTAATAGAGATGTGTGTTTAGTAAATTCCTTTCCATTTGGTAGACCTAATATGCCTCTTCAGAGTTCAGATGACATTTCCATGCACATAGCTGTCGGTACCTAGGTAAGTGAACTGTCAATGTTGGGAAATCTAAAATCTTTTTTATTCTAAATTTCCAGGTACTAAAAATACTAGAAGGAGGTGCCACTTTAGAGTCAACCTCATTTGGCAGTAGAAGTGGTTATATGCAGGGACTGAAATCTGAAAACCATCCTATACCAAAGAGACATTCCCGCAGGCTCTCTTACTAAGAAAATTAAAAAGCGATTTTTACTTGAGTGTTAAGAGTGGTGTGAAGCCTACATCTCTTCTTGTAGTTACAATTCGTTTTCCAGTCATACTTAAAAATAAATAGCTCCAACTTAAGATAGATAAAGTTGTCATGCAATTGTTACTTTTGTACAAAATATGAACACTTCTTGTTTCCTTTGTATCACATTCAGCGTATACAGACGTAAGTTCATTCCTCCATCTTCATGCGACTACTTGAAGTCTTTCTAGCAAAGCTATCTGAATTGAAAGCTATGTCTTACTTCTCTTTATTGGAAAAGTGTTCTGTATAATGAGAGACTAATGCAAGAGTCAACAGCTCATTTTAGGCCTTCTGGTTCAAGATCTAGTATTGTTTTTTAGTACATCACAGTTCAAGCAGATGTCTGTTTTTACTTCTTCTGTGCAAGGACAACAAACCTTGTAAATTCGTCTATAAAGATAGCATTGACTGCTGAGTTAGTATCAACTGATACATATCTGCCAATTTTCATCTCCCCCGTTTTGAGACAATTCTAGGTCTGAGTTTATTCTATCAATTCTTGTAATTTCTGTATGAAGATACCATTGGCTGCAGAGTTGGTAAATCCAGGAAAACTGAACAGGAACCTTGTATGCCTTATGCAGTCTATGAGCAGAGGTGGATGTAGCCTCACGGATAGGAATTTATCTGAAACTAGTGATTTCGACTGAGAGTATGAATATATATGTAAAAACTCACCAATATTTTAATTATGTGATCTAAAGTCATAATTTTGATTGTATAATGAGTATGCTAAGGACCTTTAATGTTGAACCCATCAAGTTTATATTGTAAATCCTCTTTTATCAACGAGTCTAGGTTGGAATATTTAATTTTTGATAATATACTAGTTTGGAAATGGTGCTGATTAAGAAGGCCTATTCATTTATGGAGTTGACTATGAACAGGAAAGTGTATATGACATTTCACCAACTTCTATATTCTCAACATTATAGCAGCGGTTGATGGGCTAGTTCAGATGTCATCAAAAGTGTTACGAGATTTAAGATCCAAGATTCCCCTCCCCCCCCCCCCCCCCCCCCGGTCTCACTTAACGCCCCTGCACCTGCAGTGTGGGGGAAAAAAGAAGAGGACAGAACAAACAAAGAAAATAATAGAAGGTAGTCAAGGTACCATTATCAAGCAAGGAGGAGAAAAAACAAGTGTGGTGGAGCCTATCTGAAGTTTTCTGTTTCTTCTTATTTCTGTTTTTTTGTCACATAATTCCAAGGAAAAAGAAATCAAGTCTTGCCAAATTTGTTGTCAACAACCTGAGAACCAAACTGTGCCAAGAAGGTAACCTAATGACCAAGAGTAGACATTCAAATTGTAGTGCTACCATGTCGAATCCAAGCACCAACTGGTTGATTGTGCAAGTTGGACCTTTCTATTCTGTTAGGAGATAAAAATGAGAAAATGCCTATGTCAAAAGGAGCCTAATCTAGGTAGTCACACGTAAAAAAGTTAATTATTTCTCACAACAGAATTACTTGATTTCAGCACTTACAAATTAAAGTGAGAATATATATCACTTAACTATGACAAAGTGCTAAAGACACATCCGATATTTACTAGATTTAATATAACTACCAAAGCATCAGAATAGGCTGCAACATTACATTTCTTGGGATGCGGTCCTTTCCCAAATCTAGCGTGTATGTGTGATTTTTTGTGCGCCGGACTGTCCTTTACCAAGTGCTCGTAAGTTCTTTTCGGGTTTATTGTGTATTATCTATGATTATATGTTTCTCTTCCGCAGTTACCAACAACAAGAATCATCATGATTTGACAACGTGCGCTTACATGTTTTTAGATTCTGACCATTCAAAGACTTATAAGTTGGTAGATACTGTCATGTGTAAAATATTCACCTATAAGTTGTCTAGCTAATAGTTTCTGGAATTGTTCTTAGGAAGAATCTTCAACTGCTAGACTGCAATTAGTGATGAGAGAACGTGGGCTGAAATCCAATTATACATCATTTTTTTAAATTAAGCCATCAAAAGGGCATGTCAAAGCCAAGTTGTTTCCCGGAACATGCTCCGCAGTATCATAGGAAAAACAAATGGTCCTAATATTATGTCTGATTTGCCAGATTCTATATGTTTATATAGAGCCAAGATAAGAGGGAGTGGTGCCATAGTCATCTTTGCCAATGACATGATCGACCTACCCCCTTTCCACAACAACATTATAGCTCTTCAGATATACAGTAGCCGTGCAAAAATTAAATACGCTATCAGTTCACTACATGAACATTTTTTGAAATTCTAAATCGTTTATCTATGTTTCAAATTTTACAGTGGTGTGAAAAGCTATCAATATATAAAATTCAATCTTTTCCTTTAACCAACTTTTTTAATGAAAAAAAAAAAAGCAAATAAAGAAGGTAAAATGTGAATAGGTGCATAACAAAAAGAAGAAAACATTGTAAAGTAAATATTTTACATGCTATTATAGGAAAGCGTTGTAACTAACAATTTGTAAGTAAGAAGCTATTCTATTCTTCCATCCCATATCCTGAATTACATAGCACTTAGCAGTCATTGATCCAGAAAATTTACACCTCAGAATTTGCATCAGTACTAGCACCATATATAATCTCTTTGTACTATATTAATCTTCTTCATTGTAATTAGCAATGGTGTAACAGACCATCTTGACTAGTCATGCAACAACATTACACGTCTCATACACTTGGACCGTCTGATGAGTAATTAGCAGATGGAATTGAAGCCCAGCTAACATCTTCTTGACCATTATTCATACACATATTATGCAAATTAGGTGCCATTTCTGAAACACTCCAAACTTTAACTGATTTATCAAGACTCCCACTGTAAACAATCCACTTTTTTTCACTTCCTGTGGACTCTTTATCTTCCTCGACCGCTAAACATTTAACCGGTCCATTATGACCGGTTAATATAGATAAACATGAGTGAACTTTATTGTCACGCCTCCAAACAAAAATATTTTTATCTGCTGAACCACTAAAAACCAAATTTCCCGCAACTGCTAAACAAAGGACAGCTAATTTATGCCCTTTAAGAACTCCACCATGAGACAATTCTTTCTCACGTTCCCAAAAATTTAATACACCATCTGATGAACCAGCATAAACTACTGACCCGGATTTATTAACGGCTAGAGCCGTTACAGCACATTCTTGGTTCACTAATGTTTGAACAAAAACATGTTTTACGGTTTTTCCTATGGATTCTCTTTTCCAAACTTTAACGGTTCCGTCAGCTGAACCAGTGTAGACGATTCCGTCTACACTGGCTACAACTGAATTGACCGCGTCGTCATGGGCTTTAACGGATTCTAAACATTTGGAGTTTTCAACTCTCCATACTTTAAAAGTTCTATCCCATGAAGCTGAGTAAAGAAGGCCTTGGCTATGGTCCATGCTCAAGCATGAAATAGCGTCACAATGCTTGATCCAAAGAGCAGTCCGGTTACGCTTTACCTGTTGAAACATAATATTAGGCAAAATTAAAATGTGTACACTTTTTTTTTTTAGATGAGATGGTAGTACTAGTATCAAAACAGAAAGGCCGTGAGTTTAACAATACTGTCATCCAAAATTTAAAGAATATTTTCATGTTTGGCTCATGAAAAAAATTAGACCGCGAAAAGCGTGTTGAGTCATAAAATCATTAAGTCACTCCCTATTTCATTCCATTTTAGAAAGATTTTTGGTACATACGGAAAATATCTTTAATTTGAATATATGATCTTAAACATGTGATATTTTTGTGTCGATGAGAATATTTGATTATACTGGGTATGTTGTTGTTGTTGTTGAGAATATTTTATTAAGGGTGAAATACGAGCAGCCAAATATTCTGAATGACACTTTGAACCACATGTTGTGACATTTTTATGAGGTAGTGTTCGGTTAGCTTGTGCACACCTTGACTAATTTAACCAGATACCTATCACTTTTCACAGCAATAGGTACTAAGCATATTTAACCACCAAGATTTGAACAAATGGAAAGAAAAATGTAGTATTTTTTATCTCCTCTAAAAATTAAACCTGAGAGCTATGATTCTCATCAAACTTTATTAACAACTAATCTACACTCTTGGTTTCTTTTTAGGATTTTTGGGAGTAGGAGGCAAGGCTCTCCCCTCCTTCACCTATATGTATGATCTCAATTGAATAAAATCGTGCATCAAAGCTTTTATAAAAATTATCTAAACAACTTTCAAATATATAGAAAGTTTGTAGCACACTAAAAAAAAAAAGGTGTCACGTAATATAAGAGACAATATAATCAGAAGTGCGTTCTTAACCATTTAGACGAGAGAATCACACCATTAACATTACCTCCACATAATTGCTAGGCTTAATAGAAGCCTTGAAGATGTCAAAAAATGTTGGCAAACTCCCAGCACGTTTATGGTTGCTAGGATTCTTCGATTGCACCTTCCAAACTCGCACTTTTCCATCTTGATGACCCGTGAAAATCTTCTCACCAGAAATTATTATAGCTTTAACAAGACCGCTATTTGATTTAAAAGCAGCAAATTCCTTCATATCTTTCCAAACACGTATATTCTTGCTATCTGAACCAGTATAAAGAATATCATTTTTCGCAGCTAAAGAATATATATGTCCTTCTTCACGAACAAGTGAACCAATAAGGCCATTTTGTGGCAATTTTTGTGTAACATCATCGTCAAATTTGTGCCAAGGTGATTTATTAAAAGGAGAACCTTGGTTCCATGGAGATAACATCGTAGGAGACCCCTCGCCGCTAAGGCGATTGGGGTCGTAGGCCGAAAAACTACTGTGACGGGCGTCAAAATCGTCGTCGTTCACAGTAGATGATGACATGTTGGGCACGGAGTGAACCATGTTATGAAAATTATAATTATAATGAGGACAAGTTTCTGCTAACATTTGTTATTTCAAGAATTCTTTCAAGACGAGGAAAATGATATAATGTTAACAGAATGAAGATGAAGAGAATATAATGTCTGATGAAAGGGAGAATGGTGGAGAGGTTTTGTAGGGAATATATAAAAAGATTGAAGGCGGGAGAGGAGAGAGAGTGAAAGAACGGAAATGTTAATAATCAGATCACGACACGTGTACGGTAGATTTTACTCCTGGTTACATTAATGTTGTCTGGGTTTTTGGTTAAATCGTTCGAACTCTATCTCACACCCAAAAGGTGCCCCACATACGTCTTTCTCTGAAACCCCTCGTAACTAAGGTAAACAATATAGAAAAAGGTAAACAATATAGAAAAAGCAGCTATTTCTGTACCGGTTTTGGAAGAATGAACATGGCGATCATTATAATTCACGAATTAGAAATGTTGTACTATACTCTTTCCTCGCGTAAAGACTTTTCCTGATTAAGGAAGAAGTCTAGAAGGCAGAACTCTGAACTAAGCTCAAAAATTAAATCGCATCCGACTTCGAACTTTATGTTTTAAGTACGTTTGTATTTAATTTTCACCGTAAATCTTTTATTTACCCGATTAATCGAGATTTTGGTTGCGAAGAGCTAACTGATAGGAAGAGCGCTCTTTAAAATAATAATTTTTTAGTTCTTTGAACTCTATTTCGAAATTCTTAAAAATAACTTGGGAAAATCATATTCATCACACTATAATTTCGATGGTCAAGCAATTGATTTGTTTGACGTCACATATGATATATCCATAAGTTGTTTTCTTCTGTTTTATTCATTTTAAAAGAAAAAAATGACAAAGACATCGTGGAGTAATATTGGCAACAGAAAGTAAATGATTTTTAAACTTAAAATATTTTGCACTGCTATCAAGTCTCAACTGAGATTCCAACATAGTTTTATTTTAGGTGTTTGACTGCTAACAACTTAACATGATGTTGAGTATATACACATATAGAGAGAAAAAGAATCTTGTCTCATATCAACTTAGTTTTTTTTTTATATAACATTGTATTGATTCTTTGTTGTTTTTTGTATTGAGAATTTAACATAAATAGACATTATCAATATGCATAAATTATGCACATAATATGCAATATTATTATGTAAAAAAATAGCTACTCTTTATTAATTAATCTAATAATATTCAGGCAGCATAATTATAGTTAGGCACTAAGAAGTAGTTTAACCTATTCGGGCTAGCTCTGTACCAGACCTGACCGGTTCATTATAAACGTTTCGGGATAAGGAGGAAACGGGTTCCGGATGGAGGCGGGCTTAAAAAAAAGACCGGTTAGTCCGGACCGGTAAAAGATCGGTCTTTGGTCCACCGGGGACAGGACCAGACTGGTTTTTTGATAGAAAAATTGTACTATCACTACTAGAAATAAGTGTTATTCCGAGGGACTGTTTGGAGAGGGAATTCCTTCTCCAAAAATTGGAGAAGAAATTCTCTCTCTAAACATGTACTTTCACTCGCCCGAACGAAAAAAAATAAAAAAATTAACACCGGCTTGGGAATTCCCTCGCCAATCCGCAGGAGAAAATTTTCTCTTTCCTGATTGGAGAGGGAATACAATTTTCACTGCTTTTATTGGAGAGGGAATTCCCTAGCCAATAAAAATAGTCAGACCTGTCAGGTAATTGGCGAGGGACTTCCTTCTCCATGTAGTAAATAAAAACTACACTCTCTCCCCTTGCCAAAACGCAATACGCACAATTCTCTTCTCCCCCAAACAAAATCCCCTTTCCCCATTGCTGCCCGTCTCCAACTCGTCCCTCTCCCCGGCGATTTCAATTTTTTCCCCGTTCAACCCATTGCAAGCCCATCCCCATTAAGGTAAATATTTCTATTACACTTTTTTATGCTTCTATGATTGTTATTGTTATGGAACCCTATAATGAATTAGTTTTATTACATAAATTCGTGAAATTTTATTGTGGATGAATGCTTGAGAATTGTTATCATTATTGTGATTTGAGAAAGAAATATAATTAGGAAGTTATTATAATTGTAAAATAATTTGGAATTAGTTGTTTAGCCTTATTTAAAAAAATTTAGAAATACTTGTTTAGCCTTAGTTTAACCTTAGAAAATAATTTGGAAATATATAATCTTAGAAAATTATTGAATGATTTTTAGTATTATTATCCCTCAAATTTGAATGATATGGAAATAGTTGTAATTGAAAAATTCAATTGTGCATAATAGTGGTTGATTAGTGATCGAGGGAAGACTTAATTAGCAAAAGTAATAAAATTTAAAAACAACTAGTGTAAAAGTGATATACTTCATTGGCTTTTTCTAAATATATTTATTTATACCCTTTGTGTAGATGGAATCCGGTGAAAATCGTAGTTGGATGTATAATAGATTTTATGAAAATATGGGTTTGCAGAAATCATTCGTAGATGGGGTTGAGCGCTTTATTTCTAAAGCTAAATTGCTCCCGGAATATATGAGAGATGATAAAATCAAATGTCCTTGTTTGAAATGCAAGTGTAGCAACGTGCAGCGAATAGATGTCGTTGTTCTACATCTTTACAAAAAATGATTTATGCCCAATTATTTCGTGTGGACTGCACATGGAGAGTCTAACCCTAGTGTCGATGAGGTCAACAACCAAAATGAATATGTAGGGGCTAGCGGTGCATATGTTGGGTATAACTATCCTATGCATGATATGATAAATGATGCATATGGGATGTACCAAGGGGAACCATCTCAACCTACTTGTGAGGAGTTACCAAATGACGAGGCAACGTTTTTTTACGAGCAGTTGGAAGAAGCTAGTCGACCATTTTACGAGGGGGCGGCCCATTCTAAGTTGTCCGTTGCAGTTAGGTACTTTAGCGTTTTATTTGTTTGTGTTAGTTGGTATAAAATATGTGCGTACACTTGTTTAATTGTCCGGATTAGACAGATTGTGGTATTTAGAATGTTTTGGTGATTTGAATGTGCAGGTATATATGCATATATGCTGTTGTTGCTCTATATGCTGTTGTTACTGTGCTGCTTTGTATTGTTACTGATTTTTGCGTTTCAGGTACACTATATTTGGAGAGGGAATTCCCTAGCCATTTGTCTTTTTAAAAATATTTTTAATGAAATTGGATAGGGAATTCCCTAGCAAAGTGAAATAAAAATATATAATTTTTACACTTGGAGAGGGAATTCCCTCTCCAATTCTCTAGCCAAAACTGAATAAACAAATATATTTCACGCTCTTGGAGAAAGAATTCTCTCGCCAAGTTGAAGAAAATATTTTTCTCTCTCCTGCATTTGGAGAGGGAATTCCCTAGCTGTATATTCCATCACGCGTTTGGAGAGGGAAGTCCCTCGCCACTCTCCCTCGTTAAACCATTGATTTCTAGTAGTGTATATGTCGAGAAAAATTGAAACATGCCTTTGTCAAGAATCATACAAAATCTAATGTAGGATTTAGTCCCTTTTAAAATCCCTCGATATACAACAGTATCAAAGATATTTTTAGCTTCATTAGGTACAACGAATGAACATTTTCATTTACTATTTTTTTATTTCTAAGCAATGGTCAATAAGTTAGACCAACTAGTAGAAATCAAGAATATATATTGATTAAGTATTTTATACAACTAATTTTCTTGGTTGTAAGAAAAATTGATAGTCTCAGTTTCTCACCCTTGAGTTATAGTATTAAAGTAGTGCATCAAATTAACATAGTGATTAAACTTGGTTTCCATCAATGAGTCAAAATATATGATTCTCAAAATATTTTGATTCTTTCTTTGCTGCTTTCACCTTCCTTCTCTTTTTATATAGGATTATATGTCCATCCAGTTGCAAGTACAAAGTGACAGGCTTAGCTAAAATATGAAAAAGAAAAAAAGAAAAAAATCGGACCAGACCGGTACTTAATGGGCTAGGGTCGAGCCGGGCTTTAAATTTTTTTTAAAAAAAAAAAAAACTGGTTCGGACCGGAACGGTACCGGGACTGGTAAGCCGACTCTTAACGGGCCGGTCCTGGCCCGATTGACATATATTTTAATCCTATCTTAATATGAAATAAACTGAACAGATGACACATATTTTACCATGTCATTCATTATTCCTTAGCCAAATTTCTAGTATAATTAAACTAAAATGTCACTTATCCTATACGCAAATTACCTCAACGATTAAGTTTAATTTGGTTTTTTTCTTTCAATAAGACATTCAGAGCATAGGTTCTGTGCTTATTTTATTACGTCTGTATTAGTTGGTACATCCATTCTAGACGATAATTGTCCGTACAATTTTTCATCTCTATTGTTAGTCGCATCATTGGGAGATTTACTCTGGGTAGGTGACACAACATCTTACATCAGCAAACAACCAGCTTACATCATCCTTCGGCTTGATTCAATGTACGTAACATCTAAACATCTGATGTAATTAAGTAAACCAGCCGAGTCGTTTTCAAGCAGCGACCAACAGGTCACAGTTTTAAGTGTCATAACCTATGAATTCGGATCCTATAACCCTTTATAAGTTGAATATAACAAAATACTTTTACAAAGACCTCTCTTGCATCTCATTTATCGTATCACATGTTACGTATATTTTAGCGATCCTATGCATGTGAAAAAGTTTATAGAATTAAAAGATCATTTGTGATGGACTATAAAATCGATATGTCAAGAGTATTTGATATTGTTGATTATCGTGCAATTAGCTTTATTCACTACTACTTCTTCTTCTTCTTCTTCTTCTTCTTAGCTACTCGTGTCTCAAATAGGAAGAAGTAAAAAATCAACCAACTCACCTCTCATATCCGTTAAGTGTTTTAAAGAGAAGGTATACAATAAATGTACTTATTCTTTTACCAAAATGGAAGCATCTTATCCCGAACAGTACTGTGCATCACCTGAATTTCCTAGCTATTCATGGAAGGTGCTTTAGTAACAAGATAATCAAGTGATGCACTTGATATCATTCTTCATGCTTTGTATCGATTCTTGTACATTTACTCATCCATCTTGCTCGTTACTCCTATTTGTCAATCAAAATAATAATAATAATAATAAAAGTTATTAGAGTCAATTCCCAATTGTACAGCAAATCCTTGTCAATCGTTCTAAGCCGCATGCTACATTTAATTTTGGAGATATTACTTATACCACTGATAGTGTGATAATTTTTTCACTATCAATGTACTTTAATTTACTCATCGTAGAAAGTTATAACTTGTCTTAATTTCTGGATTACTACATTTTATGGCAAAACATGAGCTTGATAATTCACTAAATAATTATTTTCTCTTCAAGTGTATGAACTGGAGCTTCGGAATCTATATAATTAATCATATTGATTGTTGGCATTATATTCACCCAAACCTACTAGCAACTCTAAATTCTGCATGCGTCTTTGTTCTGCTTATCTGGCAAAAATTAGAGGGGTTAGTGATAAGTCGGAATTTTACCGACTTTGAGCCTTCCTTTATAGGAACTTTATGTGTTTTTAAGCTAATTTCAAGACCAATTCTTATGTAATGTTGTATGATTCCAGGTGCTACGTAGTTTAAACGCTCGAGGCCAGAAATTGAGCGGAAAGAACACAAAAGAAGGCGGAGTCGAGTCGAAGTTGGAGTCGTGCGAAATGGAACAAGTTTTCAAGGATTTGTGCGGCTCAGCACAATATTGTGCGATAGCACAATGCTGAAAAAGACCCAATTGTGTGGTCAGCACAATATTGTGCAGTCAGCACAATTGGTCAGCACAATCGGTCAGCACAATATTGTGCGGTCAGCACAATGCTTAGCACAAGAATGCAAAAACAAGCAGCAACTACTTCAAGTTTTCAAGGAATTGTGCGGCCAGCACAATATTGTGCGGTCGGCACAATCAGTCAGCACAATATTGTGCGGTCAGCACAATTGGGACGAAAGAAGATTTTTTGTGTAATTTTCTTAAGAGTATAAATAGGAAAGTGAGGTTTTATTACACCAACACTTACACTACATTTTACTCTATATTTTGGGCGATTTTGGGAGCAAAGTTGGAGACTTAACATCATTTTGTAAGCTTCTAATCTTGTAACTTTGAATCTTGATTCCATCTATCAATTCAATCTTATGTCCAACATGATTTCATCTTTTCATTTCATCTTTATTACTATGATTCAAACCCTAGTTATGAGTAGCTAAACTCATAACTAGGGGTGTAATTATGCTATTGTGATAGAAAATTAATGGGTGTTGTTCTATTTCACTAACCATAACACAAATAACAATTATCCAACTCCCCATTACAATAACATCAAAATCCCAAAATCCATGATATTTGAGATTTCTTGTCTACATTACTAGTTAAAGACTCGGAAGAGATTAACTAGTGTAGAATAGTGGAGTTGGCGAGGATTTGAGTTGATAGGCTATTCATATAGACTAACTCATCTAAAAGGAGTTACGCTCGGAAGAGGTCTCCTTTCCTCGGGCCATTGAGTAGTGCTTCAAGCATTCAACTAAGGCTTTGACGAGCGGGTTGTTAAAGATCTCTCCTAGGCCGGAAGGATTCTAGAGATCACGATCGGAATGCTCGACCATAATTATACTTGTGTTGGGAAAGTGAAGTAAAGACACCCGTTGGTTGGAAATCACTATTAGTTGGTTGCACCCCTAGTCTAGTAATATCGAACAACTTACTCGTTTAATTGCTTACACTTTAGAATTAATCATAGTTTTCATCAAACAAATCATACTTCTAGGACTCAATACTAAACCTCATTTGAATATCTATTTGTAACTCTCTCACTTGACGTGCTAGTTCCCTTGGGAAATCGACCCCGACTCACATCGGGTATTATACTTTGACGACCGCCCTTCACTATTAATGGTATAAGATTGAGCGTGGATCAGTTAGTTTGAGCTATATATATATATGTGACTAATTATGAGTACTCCAGAAATAAGACTAGCTTAATTATGTACTAATTTCACATTATAATAGTACGAAAAACTAATGAAATGTTATATAAAAGGACAAATTTGTTCTTTAAGCAAGTATAATGTAAAGATACCATTAATGGTCCAAGGTTGAAGCACCACAACCTCAACATTCGAAAAGGGAATAAATAAATGATGGATATAAATCTTTAAAACTTCTAAATATGAAAGTAAAGGATGAAGTTAGATCCAAAGAAAGTGAAAGTTTTCAGTGGTCGGCTGCAAAAATACAAACCCTAAAAGTTCATCAAATTTAATATATTCGCAAGTGGTTAATGGGAGGAGTTTGCTTGTTATATACCTTACATTATAGAATTCCTTCTGCCCCAATGTATAGGGAAAGAGCTCGCACCTTACAATTATCTTAGAAAAATCCAAGTATCTGAATGAGATATACCTTAAAACTTCAAAATGGAAATCGTGTTCCAAAGGTTTCAAACTCTAAAACATAACCTCTAAGAGTATCTCAGCTCAATGACTAGTGATACATATAATACATTTATCGTAAAGCTTATCCACCTTAGAACACAACAGTTGATGAGGACTTGGCCACCTATTCTTTCCATTAACATCACACAACTCCATGTATGTGCAATTTTTAATCTTTTACTCCCTCCATTCAACAAACAATATCATAATCTTACTTCGATGTGAGTTTAAAAAAAACATAATTTTAAAACTTGTGGTTTAAAATAATTCATAAATATTTTAGTCACTATAAATCTTCTTATTAAGAATAAAGAGAAAAATTATTAATTTAATTATGGATTAAGTAATGAAACTTTCTATTTTGGAATGGAGTACTAATGCATCTCTAAGTTCTGTTCAATCAATCCTTCTAATTTTGATACAACCCATTTGCCACAGTAGGAAAACGAACAGGCTATAGAACTACTGTTACAAGCCCATTGACATAGATTTCCTAAAAGTTTGAGCCGTCAAGTTCAACGGCCTAGTTAACTGCCATAAGACAAATCGACACGTATACAAACATCGTTCTGACACCAAATACTAAGGAATCGTTAATTACCCGCCACGTATAAAAGAATCATATTTTCCCGTCTCTTTTTGGCAGAGAGCAATATATAGGTCACTGTAATTTCTCCACATATGGAGTACATGAATGGGTCCTGTTATATATAAAACCCATAATGTAATGCCACGTTGTGATTTAATGAGTCGTATGATGAAATATTTAAAGCAAAAACTGCAAAGTTAGTGAAGGTTGTGATAGGTCATAGACTCATATAGGCCTATAAGAAGAAAATTTAATTTTAGAATCTTTACTGTTCAGGTAGTTTTGGGTAAAATAATGAAAAAAGAGAGCATGTGCAAGGCTACTTTTAACTGTTGGTTTATTATGAAAGGACTCTGTTGTCGTCCTACACAATCTTGGAAAGTAAATAATGGAGGGGGACATTTCATCATTCAACACTTCCTGCAAACCTAATGTAGTACATCCCAGTCTTTTTTCCTAGCTAGGGTGTTTCTTGCTACCGAATGCCTATGAAAGCACCATGAGTTCCATACACTTTCTTATTTTTTCTTTAAATTTTTAATTTTTTTGAGTGAGGTGTTAGGTGAATATGGTGTCGATGGCAAGACCAGAAAGATTGGAAAAAAAAATGACCACCAATAGTAATGGTGAGATGGTTGGATCCTGTTTTTAAATTAAAATTTTCGAATTTGATTCTTATACTCAGAATGTTCTTAATTCATGTGAGGGACACTAGCTTTAATTACTTTTTTAAAAAGCTTACTTGGTGTAAATTTGAATAAGTCAGAGTTAGTGAATTCGAGTATCGAATGATCAAATTAAAAAAATTAAAACGAAAAGTTGCAATCATTTAATTCAGTGAAATGCCTTTTTGCTAACAGTATCCTCCTTCGACATTTTAATCCGTCGTTACTTTTTCTTGAATTCTGTTCAGATTTCCACAAGTGCCATGGTAAAAGGTATGCCATGTTGTAGAGAGGGGGAATCTTATACTTGTTTAATTTTTCTTTTCTGGTACGCCTGAAAAAAAAAAAAAAAAGCGTTGATAAGCGACACGTACGGCTTACATTACTAGAGTATCAACTCTCGTTATAGTTGTGTCCTTATTTGTTAGAAAATCACCACATGATTTGCTTTCCTTAAGACATGCCAGATCGTGGCACTTTTAATTTAGTCTTCAACAGATATAAAAGGATCTTATACTTGTTTAATGATATAATTGTTCAGAAAAGTTCATTTTGGATATGTTAATTGAAAGCAAATTATAGCTGCACCAAGATTAAATTTCGAAAGAAGTCGATTCCTGAACTAAATAATAAGCCCGTTTGGGTGAGCTTAAAAGTGACTTATAAGCTTATAAGTCTAATAATATATGTTTGATAACTTAAAAAATTTTGGACTTATAAGTCATAAGTGGCTTAGAAGCTACTTTTGAGAAATTCTAACTTCTTAAAAAGTGGCTTTTAAGTCACTTTTGACTTATAAACTGACTTAAAAATCACTTAAAATAAGCTGTTTATAAGCCCACCAAACAAGCTCTAGATGTTGGATAACTTACAAGCTCCATTCCTACTCTTATAACCCCTATTCCACATGTGCAGATTGAAATTTTTTCTTGGAGACACCTTGACGGGTTTCATCAGCAGATACGTGAGAGGGTGAGTATATATATTTTTTAAGACCAACGATAGCGTGAATCATGAACACAAAGAAATGGTGCACGAGTGAAATACTACTTAGTCAAGTAGAAGTGCTTTCTTCTATTAGGTAGTGGAGTGGAAGTAGAGAAAATATTCCAGATGAAAATTAAGAAAGTACAAACCCAACTCGGAAAAAACTTACCTTATATTTCCACCAAAAATTGCATCAGTTTAGTGTAGTTAAACATAAACCTCCGCTAAAATTATATTGATTAACTAAAATTAAGTGATAAAAGTGTATATAAAGTCATATGTCATATATTCATTTGATTAGTGTAAGGTGTTAAAGATTATTCAATCTCAACAATGTCTAGTTGCATTATTATATTAGATCCATTCATTAACTGTATTACTTGAAATTAGTACACTGAATCACAATAAGAAGAGATGAACGAGCTTAGAAAATGAAATGTAAGGCAAAGAGTAGTGTTTTAATTTTATTTTTTTAGTCATGATTAATTTCCTTCGTATGCTAAGCATTATCAGCTAAGCCCCAACTTTAATTTGAACAGATACACCAATTGCTAATACTGTCAAATTCTCAATAGTGTAGAATCTCCAAAGAAAGTTAAATTACCAGAAATATCATGAGAAAGTATTAATTCTCCACTTTTGATTGCGTAGAGAAATAAAAAAATGTACGATTTGGGTAAAGTTACCTATTATTTTGGCAGTTGAGGTTTTATCAAATAAGTTTTTGGTGTGAATGCAACTTGATAGAAATCTTCACATTGTCTTTTAAGATAAGGTTGTTTCTTACTATAAAAAGGAATAGTATGGAGCTAACACGAGTTTCTGGCAGTAGCATTTTCAAAAAAAGAAAAGACAATTCTTGTTGTTCTAAAACAACCTAAACATTCAGGTAGAAGCTCAATGACTAATCTTCTAAGATATTTCAAAGATATCATTGAAGACCATTCAATTATCTGAGGTTTTGTTGAGTCGTCGAAATAGACTTCCCTTTTAAAAAAAAAAAAAAAAAATTATCTGAGGTTTTAATTTTGGAATACAAAAATCAGATCTAAGCATGACATCAGGTAGATCAATCTTGGAACTTGGAAGTTTACTTCCCATAATTGGCACAATCGATTAATTGAATGATTAAGTTCATGTTTAGGCAGTCAAGCTAGCGTGCTAACAAAGCTCCAAATTTAATAGGAAAAAAGCTACATAGAAGTCTATTACTGTTAATTTTAAACCATCTAATATCTTTTTGATAAAACAAGGTGTTGAGAGCTGGTTTTGAAGTATGACAAACGAGAAGGACTCAGAGGTCCCCACTGAGGACCTAGTCCTTGGTATGAAGTGCACGTGTGATCGAAAAGGATTACAGGTTGCAAATCCCTGCGGAACTAGGAGTAGTGGCGCGTGATTGTATATGCATCCTAGTCAGACTAAAAGAGGTTGTGTCCAGGCTGTGTCTTCGAAGTATGAAAAGGAGTTGGACTTCAACAAGGAAAGGTGTTACGGGGAATCCTGACTTGCCATAATTAAAAGGATTCCTTGTAGAACTCAACTAGGGTTTCAAGACCCATATATATGCAAGTAGTAGAGGCAGCCGAAAAGCAGTTATTCACAAACGAAGAGTTGAGAGCACTGAAAGGCAATCTAGCATCATTCTACGTGAAAACTGGAAAAGACAACTTGAGTGCATGCAGGGCATTGAGTCTAGGTACTTTGTCTAGGTTTGTCAAATAGCAAGTTGTCTTTAATTCGAGCTTTCATAGTTTTACCTATTGGCTTTTTCAGAAGCATATGTATTAGGTGAACTCTTGTGTAATTACTGAAAAGCTAGAGTTTAGCTTTGAGTAGTGATTAGGGTCTAGAGTGTAGCCCCTTGGTTATAGAGTTTGTAATCAGAAACATTGCTCTTGTGTTAGTGGATTCAGTTTTAAAATCCCAGAGTGTGGGTCGTGGTTTTTCTCCCTTGAGCAAGGAGTTTTCCACGTAAAAATCTTTGCGTTCTTGTGTGTATGGTGTTGTATGTTATAGTGTTCCAGGCAGTAGAAGAGATAATCTGAGAACTAGGTTCTACGATAGGAGAACAAGGTGACGAGAATCGGAGAACACTATTCAACCCTCCCCCCCCCCCCCCCTTCTAGTGTCTTAAGAAGGTGCATAAAGTGTAACAAGTGGTATCAGAGCGGGTCTTCTTGTAAGAGGTTAACACCTTAAGAAGGATCAAAATGAGTGCACCACCTACCATCACTGAAGGTCAGTCAGTTCAGAGGCCCCCACAGTTCAACGGGCAATACTATGCTTGGTGGAAAAACAGGATGGAGAACTACATATGTGCTGAAGACTATCAACTCTGGCTGATAGTCTCTGAAGGAAATCTGATCCCCACCAAAGTAGTAGGTGAAGGAGCTACTGCTAAGCAAGAACCTAAACCGAAAGAAGAGTTCAACGAGACGGACTACAAGATGATTGAAAAGAATCACAAAGCCAAAAGACTGGTTATTTGTGGTCTTGGTCCTGAAGAGTTCAATCGTGTATCATCTTATAAGACGGCCAAGGAAATATGGGATGCTTTGCAGGTTGCGCATGAAGGAACCACAGAAGTGAAGGATTCCAAACGAAGAATGCTGAAAAGGCAATTTGAACTTTTCACCATGGGTGAGAAAGAATCGATTCAGGACATGATGACAAGTGTTGTATATATAATATTTTGATGATGATAAATTAAATGTACTTGTAAATATTTTAGCTATAGGTTTTGACAGTTGGTAATCTTGAATTGTGTTCCAGGGATTTGTTTTTGAAATAATATGTGAGCTATTTTTATGTTGTGGGATAAGTCTTATGGATAGGTTGAGATAACTGATCTTGATGATATATCTCGTTTAAGAGTTGAATTAAGTAATCTGATTATTCTTAAATTGAATAATCTGATTAGTTCAAGAGTTGGCCATAAAGGAGGTTGAGTTGGAATAGAATTGTAGGAAATATTATTTTGATAAGGATGGGATTAATCTTATGAGTTGTATATTATTATCCCTAACCATGTTGGACTGTATTTTCTTTTTTATTGTCAGGTATTTTATTGCTATAAATACAGTTTGAACACAGGTTGGAAACTCACGCATTCACCTACACTTCAAGCACACAAAGGCAGCTCATTATACTCGGGCAATAACCTGAAGTGTGGAACACGAGTTGGAACAGTTCTAAGTGTCTATTATTTCCATCTTCTGATACACTTGAGTCCATCTTAGTCAATGTATTAGGTTTGAATTGTAATCTCTTTCAGCTTACTTAGAAGCACTTTTGAGGTTGTTTTCTGAAGTTATTTTGGGTTCAAGCTAGGGGTAGTTTGAACGTGTAGCAACAGTCTAGGATTGTTGTAAAGGGCTTAGGATTAGGTACTTGGGGTTTCTCTTGTGATCCGAGTTTGGCTCGTTTGTTTAGTGGATTGGTTGAAATTGCCACAGAGGTGTGGGTCGTGGTTTTTTACATCTTTGAGCCAGGGTGTTTTCCACGTTAAAATCGCGTGTGCCTTGTCTAATTTTCTCTTTAATACTTTGTTAATTAATTGTTGGAACACCCGTTAGAACAGGTTCAAGTAAGCTGTTCCAACAAGTTAAGAAACTTAGATTAAATTCAAAGATAAGGTAAAATCGTTGTCGACCCAATTCAACCCCCCTTCTTGTGTCGAGTGTACTCTAAACTATCAATTGGTATCAGAGCGGGTGTCTCATAACTAGGCTAACACCTTTGAGAGATCCTTGAAAATGAGTGCACCACTAGGACTACCAGAGGGTCAATCCATTACTAGGCCTCCACTGTTTAATGGTCAGCACTATAGCTTATGGAAAAATTAGATGGAAATCTATTTGAAAGCTGAAGACTACCAACTTTGGCAAATCACCATGAAAGGTCCATTGGTTCCTACTAAAGCAGGTGTTGAAGGTGCTAGGATCCCAGAAACGGAAGATGAATTCTCTGCAGAGGATCTAAAGATGATGGAGAAAAATGCTAAGGCGATCAAAATACTATATTTTGGTCTCGGTTCTGATGAATATAACAGAATCTCCGGATGCACCTCTGCCAAAGAAATTTGGGACTCTCAGCAGCTAGCTCATGAAGGTACAAACCAGGTAAAGCAGTCCAGAATTGAAATTTTAATGAGAAAATATGAATTGTTTTCTATGGATGAACAAGAATCAATAAAGGACATGTTTACTAGGTTTACTCATATTACTAATGAGCTTAAATCCCTTGGAAAAGAATTTTCTTCTGAAGATTGTGTCAAGAAAATATTGAGGATATTGCCATCGTCGTGGGAGCCCAAAGTTACGGCTATTCAAGAAGCAAAGCAGATGGACAAGATGGCCATGGATGAGCTGATAGGAAATCTTCAAACATATGAACTCAGGAAAAATTCTCAGGCCAAGGAGGAACCAAAGAATGACCGGAGCTTAGTCTTGAAAGCAACAAAAAATGATGATTCAGATTTGGATGAAGATGACTTTGCAATGATTGCTCGTAAATTCAAAAAGTTTCTGAAAAAGGGGAACTTCAACCCAAAGAAAGGAAACACAAGCAGGTATAAGCCTACCGAAAAGGCTCAGTTTGATGGGTGCTATAAGTGTGGTAAACTTGATCATATGATCAAAGACTGTCCACTAAAGCAGGAGGAACAAAGAAAGGAACGTTCCACTGACCGTTCCAAGAGAAGGCAGAAATCAGCTTCTAAAGCCTTCAAAAAGGCTATGATCGCTGCTTGGGGAGACACTTCTGATGAAGACTCTAAAATTGAGGATGATAGTGATGAGCTTGCCTTGATGGCCAAAAGTGATTCCGAATCTGATGATGAATTCTCAGAGGTGAGTATCACTCAACTTAAAGCACATATTCATGATTTGTCTAAAAATAAAGTAGTTGATTTATTGCTTTCCTTAATGGATGAGTTCCAGATTGTGAGTGCTCATAGAAATGAATTAGCTTCTACTGTGTCAAGTTTAAAATCTGATTGCAAGTATTTGCAAAGAACCGAAATTGAACTTGAACAGGCTAATAAAGTGCTCAAGGAAGAAAATTGTAAACTGGATGGAACAGTTTCATCTCTGAATGATGAAATACATGAGCTTAAAAAATCTCTATCTGTGAGTAAGAGTCATGTGAACGCTGATCAAGTAAGTAGTGAATCTGGTATGGATACTCTGAAAATTAAGTTAAACAATGAAGTTGAAAAGAATAAAGAGCTACAAGAAAATCTGAAAAATGTGAATGATGAACTTGCTATGATCAAAAAGTGGAACAAGTCCACTGAAGCGTTAAACTGGTTCAATGAACATCACAATAGAAGTCGTAGTGGTCTGGGTTACAAAAGAGATCAGGTTAAATGGGATATTAATAGAAAATATGTAAATTTACCTGAATATCGCTTATGTACTCATTGTGGACACACAGGTCACTACAGGTATGAATGTTTAGCTAGAATCAAGGCTCTTAAAAAAAATGAAAATATTGTTAGATGGGTTAGAAAAGATATGATGTTTCCTGTTACTAGAAGAAAGGGACCCAAACTGGTTTGGGTTCCTAAGTCTAATGCTTAGTTTATTTTTGCAGGCTAAGGTGAGAGAAAGCAACCAATTATGGTATTTGGATAGCGGTTGCTCTAGGCATATGACAGGGAACAAGAAAAAATTTCTCTCACTGACGGCCTTTGATGGAGGGAGTGTGTCCTTTGGAGATGGCAAAAAAGGTGAAATAATTGGTATAGGTAAGGTAGGTAAGTCACTCTCTCACTCTATAGATAATGTGTATTTGGTTGATGGTTTAAAACATACCTTGCTAAGCATTTCACAATTATGTGACCGTGGGAACAAAGTGGAATTTACTTCTAACGGTTGCAAAATTGTGAATAACAAATCTGGAAAAATTGTGTTGTGTGGGAAGAGGCAGAATAATGTTTATAAAGTGTGTATTCTTTCACTTCCTGAAAATGAATTAACTTGCTTGAGTGTTCTTGATGATAACTCAATCCTTTGGCACAAACGCTTAGGGCATGCTAGTTTATCCTTGCTGAATAAATTAATAAAAAGGGATCTTGTTATTGGACTTCCATCAATTAAATTTGAAAATGACAAGATATGTGATGCATGTGCCAAAGGCAAGCAAGTTAAGTCATCTTTTAAGTCAAAAAGTGTCATTAGCACTTCAAAACCTCTTGAGATGTTACATATGGATCTCTATGGTCCTATGAGAGTTGTCAGTCGTGGAGGTAAGAAGTTTGTGCTTGTAATTGTCGATGATTTTTCTCGCTATACATGGACTTTCTTTCTATCCTCTAAAGATGAATCATTTGATGTGTTTGAGATTTTCGCAAGAAAGATTCAAAGAAAGCTAGAAAGTCATCTGGTAAGTATTCGTTCTGATCATGGCACTGAATTTGAGAATACTAAGTTCACTAAATATTGCAATGAACATGGAATAGATCATAACTTCTCAGCCCCTAGGACTCCACAACAAAAATGGTGTTGTAGAGAGAAAAAATAGGACACTAGAAGATATGTCTAGAACAATGCTTATTGCTAGTGGTCTTCCAAAGAGCTTTTGGGCTGAATCGGTGAACACAACATGTTATATCATAAATAGGTGCATGATTAGACCATTGTTGCATAAAACTCCTTATGAACTTTTGAAAGGCAGAAAACCTAATGTTAAACATCTTAGAATTTTTGTTGTAAATGTTTTGTGCATAATAATGGTAAAAATGCCTTAGGAAAGTTTGATGAGAGAAGTGATGAAGGAGTATTTTTGGGATACTCATCACAGAGCAAAGCATATAAGATTTATAACAAAAGAACAAAGCGTGTTGAAGAAAGCATTCATGTTATTTTTGATGAATCTATTGCTTTTGCTGAAGAGAATGTGCAGGATGATGATGATATTGAGATTGGCCTGAACCAAGTCTCAAGTGAGAATGATGTCACAAACATTCAGCTTGATGGAACAGTCGAAGGAACAGCTCCTGAAACTGGTCCATCCGCATCTGAGTGCGATCTGGAACAAACAGGTTTTGGAACTGATCCTAGTGTTGGAACAGGTTCAACAACTGTTCCAGATTCTGAGCAAAGTAATCAAAATGATGATCCCACACAGCAGCTCACCTTACGCCCTTGGAAGCACCAAAGCTCACACCCTCTGGATCAAATTATTACTGATTTAAATAAAGGGATCCAGACTCGAGCTTCTTCTTTGAAAAATTTTTGTGCTTTTTCTGCTTTCTTGTCTTATGTTGAACCTAACAATTATGTTGAGGCATTCCAGGACCCCGACTGGGTGTTGGCTATGCAGGATGAGCTGAACCAATTTGAGAGAAATAAAGTGTGGCATCTTGTACCTAGACCTAAGGATCGCACAGTGATAGGTACAAAATGGGTGTTTAGAAACAAAATGGATGAGTTAGGAACAGTCACTAGAAATAAAGCACGACGTGTGGCACAAGGTTACAATCAAGAAGAAGGTTTAGACTTTGAAGAAACCTTTGCCCCAGTTGCAAGAATGGAGGCGATCAGGATGCTCATAGCGTTTGCTGCTCATATGGAGTTCAAGCTCTACCAAATGGATGTCAAAAGTGCCTTCCTGAATGGGTACTTAAAAGAAGAGGTATTTGTGCGCCAACCCCCTGGTTTTGAAAGTCAAGAATTTCCTGATCATGTTTTTAAATTGGATAAAGCTTTGTATGGTTTAAAACAAGCTCCTAGAGCTTGGTATGAGCGTTTATCCAAGTTTTTAATGGAAAATGGATTTCAAAGAGGGAAAATTGATAATACTTTATTTCTTAAAAGCAAAGGAAAAAATCTTTTAGTTGTACAAATTTATGTAGATGACATTATTTTTGGTGCAACTAATGAAGATTTGTGCAAAGAATTTTTCTTGTTGATGAGGAGTGAATTTGAGATGAGTATGATGGGCGAGCTTAATTTTTTCTTAGGCTTACAAATTAAACAACTCTCAAATGGAACTATGATTCATCAACAAAAGTATATTAAAGATTTGCTTAAGAAATATAGTATGGAAACAGCCAAGTCTATAGACACACCTATCTCTACTGCTACTAAATTAGACTTGGATGAAAATGGAAAATCTGTGGATGAAAGGACTTTTAGAGGAATGATAGGATCACTTCTTTACCTTACTGCTAGTAGACCGGATATCGTCTTTAGTGTTGGATTATGTGCTAGATTTCAGTCATCACCTAAAGAATCACATATGAAAGCAATGAAACGAATCTTGAGATACTTGAAAGGATCACATGATTTGTGCTTATGGTATCCGAAAGGATGCTCTTTTGATCTAGTAGGGTATGCAGATGCAGATTATGCTGGCTTTTTGGTTGACAGAAAAAGTACTTCAGGTATGGCTCACTTTCTAGGTTCTTGTTTAATTTCTTGGGCAACCAAGAAACAAAATTCAGTTGCGCTATCCACAGCAGAAGCTGAGTATGTAGCTGCTGCATCTTGTTGTGCTCAACTGTTGTGGATAAAACTACAATTAAAGGACTATGGAATTGATGCTGGATGTTTGCCTATTTTTTGTGACAATACAAGTGCAATAAGTATTGCAAAAAATCCATGTCAACATAAAAGGACAAAACACATTGACATCAGGCATCATTTTTTGAGGGATAATGTGGAAAAAGGGTTCATATCTATGAATTTTTGCAAAACAGAAAATCAAATTGCAGACATTTTTACCAAGGCGCTAAGTAGAAAATATTTTGAGAAAAATAGATTGGAACTTGGAATGATAAAAAATTACTTGAGTTCTTAAGAAAGTGATTTTTTTTCCCTCAATGATTGGCTAGAAGGTGCTATTCTTGGATTTATATCAGTCTTACAGTGTTATCAAATTTTAGAATTTTATCGAACTCAATTTCTGTACTGTGAAAAGTATACTCACGTGTCATGAGATTTCGTTTTCTTGCTAATGTCTATTGATATTGCCCTTATTTTCCTAGATTGAAGCACGTACAGCGAGCATGGAACAGGTATATTTCTCAAAATTTTAAAGCTTTTGCATAACTCTGTTCAATTCTTTTTCAGAATATTGTTTACCAATAAAAAAAAAAGCAAAAAAAAAAAAAATAGAAAAAGAAAAAGAAAAGAAAAATCAGTCTCCTTATAACCCAAAAGTGCACGTTACTTCAACCAACCAAACACTCTTAAACCCATTGTCTTCTTTTCATCAACTCCCAAAACTCTTAAACTTCTAAGAATGGTGAAGCAAGGAAGAAACACCACCTCTCTTAACAGACTCAAACCCACACCAAAAACCCCCATTACCAAATCACCCAAAAACCCTACCACTACCCAAACCCAAAACTATTGTTGTAAGGTTGGACAGCGTTTGGAGAAAAACTTTGATGAGATGGATTCTATCAAGAGCAAGCCAAAAAATTCAGAAAACTTTGCCAAAATTGGGAATGAAACTACTGCGTTGATCGAGGAGGAAATTTCTTCTACCACCAATAAGTCTCTCTTAGACGAAGTGCTGATCATGGCTGAAGAAATACAAGTAAGTCGCTCTACCCCTACTGATCACTGTAATGTGCATGTTGCTACTTTATGTGAGAATTTGAATGAGATAGAAGGAGAAGACAGTGAGGGGGAAGGGAGTGAGGAAACTGATTCTGAATTTAATGATTCTCTAGCACAATCTGAAGAACACCTTGAAAATAGTATTGACGGAGAATCTGCTGATAGCGTTGAGAGTTTTGGTGATGATACATTGTTGATTGCCCTAAAAAACTCAAAGAGGAAAATTAATTCATCTGATTCCCAATTCTCTGTGAAGAAAAGAACCATCGTCAATGCTAAAACTAATGAGATGGCAAAGGTTAGAAGGACTGAATTTCTTAGAAGAACAGTTTTAAGAGGCAAAATCATTCATGAATCTGATGAAAAATATGTAAGTCTGCTGCTTACTCGGTTAACAAAACAGGGATGGGAAAAGTTGTTTTTAGATAAAGCTGCTACGTCTGATTGTTCTGCTGTTGCGGAATTTTTTATAAATTGCACAGTGACTCGTGGTGTTGTGATAAGCATGGTGAATAAAAAGAAATTTTACTTTGATGCTAAAAAGTTGGGTGCAATTTTAAAAATTCCATGTGATGGATTCTCTGAATATAAAAAGCAGGGCTGGCCGTACTTTGATGATCCCTTGGTTGTTGTTGATATCACTAGGAAGTTCTCTGGAGACATAGAACTAGATGAGGCTCGGAAAGTCTTCAAAAGAGAGATGACACCTTTCCATCAACACTTGTTTTCCTTTGTGATAAGAAATATTGTACCTAGAAGTGAGGGACGAGGTGAGGCTACTTACCTTGATCTTACTTTAATGGAATTTCTTGAGAGTGGGCAGGATATCAATTTTCCGAGTCTTATGGTACAACATATTGCTAAGGTGGCTACTTCAAAAAGGAAATCACATCCCCTACCTTATGGTTTCCTTCTTGCCAATGTTTTTGAATATTTTGAGGTTCCCAATTTGTGTTTTCTCTCTGCTGGACATACTGATAAGTTGCTCATTAGTTCTATGTCTGTTGGTGGAAAGAAAGGCAACAAAAAGTCTTATGTTGTTGATCCCAGCAGTAGCCGAGTAAATAATGGTGAGATTGCAGTCCTGAAAAGGGAAATTGTTGAGCTCCGTGATGAAAACGCTATCCAGCGAGACCTGCTATTCAGATTGAATGACAAATTTGAGGAGGCACAGGTGCAGCAGGCTAAGAGATATCAGGACTTTATTACTATGGTTCAAAGTGTTCTCCAAAAGTCTACCCACCCTGTCCAGCCGTGAACCTATTTTATCCTTTGTTAGAATTCTGAATTTTTTTTTTTGAACAGTTGTTATGCATTACGCTTTTTACTTTTGGGAAAGATTGCTTCTGTTGAAATGCTTGCTAACTATTGCAACTTTTTAGGATGGCCAATATCAATAGATTGACGCTTGAGAAAATCGTCTTGTGTTACATGTGTTTGGCGCCCAAGTGGCGGTGAGTTAGATAAAGTAATATTTTAGATGCTTCTACTGATAGAATGTCTCAGGTTGGTGCTTTTCGATGATGCCAAAAGGGGGAAGAAATATGTGCTTGAGTTCTTGAGTTAAGTGTTTACCTTTCTAAGTTCCTTTTAATTTTCTTTAAAAGATTCTCTAGCTTAAGTGTGCTGTTGGTACTTTGGTAAATTAAAATTGCTATAGTTGTCAAAACGGGAACAAGCACATTTAATTTGTCATCATCAAAAAGGGGGAATTTGTTGTATATATGATATTTTGATGATGATAAATTAAATGTACTTGTAAATATTTTAGCTATAGGTTTTGACAGTTGGTAATCTTGAATTGTGTTCCAGGGATTTGTTTTTGAAATAATATGTGAGCTATTTTTATGTTGTGGGATAAGTCTTATGGATAGGTTGAGATAACTGATCTTGATGATATATCTCGTTCAAGAGTTGAATTAAGTAATCTGATTATTCTTAAATTGAGTAATCTGATTAGTTCAAGAGTTGGCCATAAAGGAGGTTGAGTTGGAATAGAATTGTAGGAAATCTTATTTTGATAAGGATGTGATTAATCTTATGAGTTGTATATTATTATCCCTAACCATGTTGGACTGTATTTTCTTTTTTATTGTCAGGTATTTTATTGCTATAAATACAGTTTGAACACAGGTTGGAAACTCACGCATTCACCTACACTTCAAGCACACAAAGGCAACTCATTATACTCGGGCAATAACCTGAAGTGTGGAACACGAGTTGGAACAGTTCTAAGTGTCTATTATTTCCATCTTCTGATACACTTGAGTCCATTTTAGTGAATGTATTAGGTTTGAATTGTAGTCTCTTTCAGCTTACTTAGAAGCACTTTTGAGGTTGTTTTCTGAAGTTATTTTGGGTTCAAGCTAGGGGTAGTTTGAACGTGTAGCAACAGTCTAGGATTGTTGTAAAGGGCTTAGGATTAGGTCCTTGGGGTTACTCTTGTGATCCGAGTTTGGCTCGTTTGTTTAGTGGATTGGTTGAAATTCCCACAGAGGTGTGGGTCGTGGTTTTTTACACCTTTGAGCCAGGGTGTTTTCCACGTTAAAATCGCGTGTGCCTTGTCTAATTTTCTCTTTAATACTTTGTTAATTAATTGTTGGAACACCCGTTAGAACAGGTTCAAGTAAGCTGTTCCAACAAGTTAAGAAACTTAGATTAAATTCAAAGATAAGGTAAAATCGTTGTAATCACCTAATTTTGGCACACATAATTAAAAAATAGTCAAAATAGTCGTATTAGATTCTTAGGACGTCTCGTCAAATTTTTTCGGACTTCTAGTGTTTATTCTTAGCTAAATTTGTCTTTAATTAGGATGGAAAATATGAAAATTACCGAAAATTGCTTGTTATGTGTCTAATTGTAATCTATGTTTAATTGTGATATTTAGTGTAGATTATGTGATCTTATGTTAGTTAATTTTGTGTGTATAAATCATTTTTGTGGCTATATATAAAAAAATATATCAGCCCAGTACATTGGCCCGTCAGCCCATTTGTTTAACCCGGCCCATACCTCACCTATATAAACTAAAAACACTCACATTTCTCTCATTTCTCTCCCAGCCGCAAAGGCTAGGGAAACCCTGGCGGAATTTTCACTGCACACCGGAAAACATAGCCCACCGCGCCGCCGCCACTGTTCCACCGGCCGGCCGGCCACCTCCGGTGGCCGGAAAAATACCAAAATACACTATTTTATAGATCTCGGCCCCCTCTTTCCATTTTCGCTATTATTTTCTTCAAAATCCCGACGGTTTAGAGTAGATCGACGGTCAAAGCTCGGTCAAACTTCCAAATCCGGTGAGTTTTTAATTTTTCTCCACTTCTTTCCCTTCCCTTTACCCTTCCCCGTCACCCCTTGTACCCCATCTCCCAAAAAACCCCTCTCCTTTTTGCCCAGTCCCGTGTCCCGTTTCCCTTTCCTGTTTTTCGTTTCTCTTTCTGTTTTTTTTTCCTTGTTCTTCTTCTTCTTATTTTTCTTTCTTTTCTTTTGTGTTATGGTGAGTTGTGATGATGATGATGGTTTGGGGATGAGGGTGGTGCAGTAGCTCCAGAAATGCTATAGCGGCGGTGATCGCTATGCTCGGGCAGTTCAAGCGACGAGGCAGCGGTGGAGATTTTACTTTGAAATCGGTTAGAAAGATGACCCTTTCTCTAGTTTTTCTTGATGTTATTGTTTAGGATGATCTAGCCATAGAATTAACTTGTTCAAGTTAGGTTTAGACTGTGAAAATATTATGTTGATGTTTCGCCCGTAATTGTTTGTGAAGTATGAAAATCATTAGGATGTTGTTTGTATATGTTCGTATTTATCATAATAAAATACGTATGGGTATGTTTTTGTCCAATTGTGATTGTCTGGTCTTGTAAATCCATCATAGTCCAAGGTGAAAGCTTGTTAATCTTATTCTGTTCAAATATGCATGTCTGAGATAGTGTCAAGCATGGATTGGTTTTTTTTTCCTTTGTCTAGTTTTAGTAAAATTGTGCTTTCCGACCTGTTTGTTTAATTCGTTTTAAGCATGGAGCCAACTTGGAACTGGTTCATTGTTTGATCAGTCTCGGCGTGTTTAACATACATGTTTTAGTCCTCGTATGCTATGTTCATGTAGTTGTCTGTCCAGTTTGTATGAAATATTGGTACTTCACTATTAAAAGAAAACAAGTGTCTAATTGTGTGCATTTTCTTATATAGTTTGGTTAAGCACATGTTGGAAAGTAGTTCACTGTCAAGTTCTAAATCACACGTGAGTGTGTGCGAATAGTGCATGGTTAGCCGCTGTAAACACATGTGTTCTTGTTTAGTTTTTGTCAGTTTGGAGTTGTCTAAATGAGAAGTTTGGAATATGTTCTTTTAATTTTCTCCTATTTAAGAGAAGCTTTAACTGAAGTTTGTTGTTAGTTGCTTCAGTATATGAGTTTTAGTGTAGATCACCAATCTTAATTGAAGTTTATGTTTGTTATATCTTCTGCTAGTTGGTACAGCCCATTTAAAAGTAATTTCCCAGATTTGTCTTGCTAGAACTAAGATCTGATGGCCTTCCAGTTGGTATTCAAGTTTACTTTGGCCAAACCAACTTGGAATTTGCTTTGGTTTACTATGTGTAGTATGAATTTATTAGTTTGGGGCTGTGTAGGTATAATGTGTTTGCTATCAGCTTTAGTTTACTTTCAAGTTTAGTTTGGTCATTTTAGTTACTTTGGGGCTGTTCTAGTTGGCTTTATTTGGTCCTAGTTACCTTCTAGTTATGTAATGAGTATTGGGTGTCCTTTTAGAGGACCCTACTTGCATTATTTCAGCTTTTGGAAGCTGTTTTGGTAGCTGAAACAGTAGGTGCACAGCTGCTGTACTTTTGCTTGAAAAAATGGGACTAAAAGCACTCAAGTGTAGGGTGTGGGCTTGTACTTTTGTACAAGTCCACACCCCACCTCTTAGCCCCACCTTTTAGCTATAAATAGAGGCATTTACTACCCTCTTTAAGACAACTGCCTGCTGGAAATTTTAGCAAAAAACAGTGAGCAAAAAACACTTGAAAAAATTAGTGAGTTTAAGAGTTAGATTTAGAACCAAAAGCCTTTACATCTAAGGTCTTTTGGGGCATAAATCTTAAGGTTTAAAGTTTGAATAGGGGTATAAAAGGGGCTGTTGTAGTGGCTGATTTGGGGTACTAGTTTGCTCGCTTTGGTTGGGTTCTTGCTATTTCATTTGCTTCACTAGCTTGGAAGTTTTTCTACACAAGGTAAACACAATTTACCTTGTATATTTTATCATTTTGGCTATGAAAAAAAAATAAAGTAAAAAACTTAGAATGTCTAAAGCCTTTTATTGTATGCCTTTTGTTATGAGTTTATTCTAGTTTAAAACTAGCTATTTGTGAAAAACTAGGAAATATTTAGTGTTTAGTTGTGCAATTTAATTCATCTATTATTTTAGCTATGTATGAAAATCCGGACAGCATGTAAAGGTTAGGCAAATTTAAGATTTAACTATTAAAACCACAAATGTCAAGCTCTGGCTATTTCTGTAATATGGGGGGTCTTTTCTGAAAATTGTATGTATTTGCAAATCTGGAACTTTTTTTTACAAAGTTTTGGACCTTTTGGCTAACTCTTTTTTTGGACCATGGAAATGGATTATACTTTTAAAAGGTCTAGTGCAGAAAATGAGAATGATGTATTGAACTAGTTTTGCAAACCTTTTTGTTATGTGATATTTTGTTAAACTTTGGACAGAAAAGGGACGAACATGAAATTACTAGGCAAAACTTAGGCTAATCTCTACAAACAAAAAACAATTGAATCCAGGACAACGTAGATTTCCAACTTGATAAAAAGGGTATCATTGGTTAAAATTGAATGATTCAGGCCACTAAAGTGAACGAATCTGCCCCTCTTTAGCAAACAATCCATATTTAGTGAATATCCCTTTTCTTTAAGATAACAGTCCTTTATTTTAGTAAACACCATTTTGATAAATAACCATCATTTCTCGTAGAATTATTTCGGCTCTCATATGTTTTGTCCTTTAAACTTTTAAACTATAAGTAACGATTTAAAAGTGGATTAATTTGATTAGGCTTATAAGTATGATCTCATATGTTTTGTCCTTTAAACTTTTAAACTATAAGTAACGATTTAATAATGGATTAATTTGATTAGGCTTATAAGTATGATCTGTGATCAACTTATTAGGCGGAAAAATTAGTAATATATTAAATGCGATTAGGCACAAATATGATAAGTATGATTTGTAATCTACTTATTAGGCTAAATGAAAAACTAAATTGAGTTAAGCTGATCCTAAATTAATTATTTTTTTTTATTTTTTTTTTTAAGTTAATTCTTTTAAAAATAACCAATCCTCCGTGAGGTTGGAAAATGCGTGATACATTTTTAATATTTATTTACTTACTTATTTACTATAGATCAAAGTGTAAATTCGTCCAATCCTCTGTGAGGTTGGAAAGGAATGATACGCTTTTAATCAAAGTACAAATTCAAATTAACGGCATTAATATAACAACCATATTTGATAAATTAAAACTGCGACAATAAAGCAACTGTGCTCGGCACAGGACTCGAGGGTGCCTAATACCTTCCCGAGAGTTAACTGAGAACCTTACCCGAATCTCTAACGCAGACCATTAGACGAGTCAGAGGTGTTTCCAAGGTACCTTTTGGTGACTTGGCACACCTTAAACTATGTCAAGTGGCGACTCTGAGTTCTCTAAATAAATTTGTACCTTGTTGAACACCAGTCACGAGCCTTTAAATAAATAAACTCTCGCAACGCGCAGTAGTTAAATAAATTTTAGGGCGTGACAGCTTGGCGACTCTGCTGGGGAAATTAGTGAAAACTAGAATCTCCGGCTTTGATAAATTGTCGCATGTTTTAATTTATTAAATATTTGGTTGTTATTTTATTGCCGTTATCACCTGAAAAGTTGAATGTTATTGCTTTGATATTGTTGAACTGTATATATAAACTGTCTTCCTCCACAACCCTCTGAGTCTCTGAAACACACACACACGTACACTTACCAGATTGCTTGTGGCATCTGGGACTTTCTTACTAAATTGCCCATGATTTAGGAGGAAGGCGTGACGGGGTTTTAGGCCGGACACACTGTCTCCGGATGGCCCTGATACGCTTTCCGCCCGGTTTGTCCACCGGGTTTTCAGCCAGTCTAGACACTGAGTCAGTTGTGTCACCTAGAGTTAAACCTTTAGGCCCAATTATCTGCATCATATCCGACTTAATGAGGTGCGATACACCGGTATTGCACTTGTCTAGGTTGACTACCTTTCGTCTGAACGGGACCCACTTCCCGGGAAAGACTTGCCTAAAAAAGCATTCTATGTGTTGCATGCGATTAGGAAAGGTTGTTATGCTGACCAAGTTGGGGAGAGACGGATTTCAAAAGAAAAAAAATAATAGAAAAAAAAAATGATGAAAGGAAAAGTGAGGAAGAGGTTGAATTTTATGTTTTAAATGTAAATGTTTTGCTATTTTTATAAAATTGAGTCATACTGCTGTAATGGCAATTTTTTGTAAAAAACGCCAGTGTTTGCCCTCTTTTGTATATGTCAGTTTGTGTCGTTATAATGACGAAAATTTTACAAAAAAATATGTACATACTTAGTAGTTAGAAAGTCAAAAAAATTTCGTGTCATTTTTCACGCCGTTATAATGGCGAATTTTTAGAAAAAGGCTCGTATACCGATGGTGGGAGTTTTTGAGATCCAGTTTTTCACGTCGTTATGCCGGCGAATTTTTGCAAAAGTACTGTAGTGTTCATCACTGGAAATGAAATTTTGTTTTGATGTCAATGTGGCGTCGTTGTAACGTCGAATTTTTCTTTTATAAATTACATCTAAATACCAATGTTGGTAATTTCCCGGAGTCAGTCCTGATGCCGTTATGATGGCAAAATTTTTCGATTCTCTTAGGGTCAACTTTACGTCATTACAATGACAAAAGTTTTGTTGAAAATTGGAGTTTCGAATTAGCAGTTTAGGCATCTGTTTTGCTCTGTCGGTCAGTTGTTTTAAGTTGTTCTCAGGCTTTCAAACATTTGACACATTTTTTTATTAGGAACAATGGCTGCATCATCTTCTAGGACAGTCAAGATAAAATACCCTGCTGATGCCACTCCACCCTCTATTATGATGACTGATGGTCCACCCAAATCGGATAAATCTCTAAAGTCTTGGTGGGATACAATGAGTGAAATGCAGAAAGATATAGTCCAGGAAAAGATTGGTTTTCTGACCTTGTGACTAAAACTATTGTCCCGCGGCGAGACTTGGTCAGTGCACTAGTTGGGTTTTGGAACCCAAACCAAAATACCTTCTCTTTTAAGGGGTTTGAGATGACGCCGACCCTCGAGGAAATAGCTGGGCTTCTTAAGCTGGATTTTGAGAAAAAGAATATGATTGCTCCGAGGAAGGTGAATGAGCGTGATTTTTTCAATAATATCAAGCTACGAACGGACCTCTCAATCGCTAGTGTTCGTCAAGGCTGGATTTCATTTGATTACCTTTATGATCGTTTTGGGGCCGATAATGGTTTTAAGAAGTATGGATTTGAGTTCCACGATAAGCTGAAATATGAAGATTGGGTACTCCTCTGTCCTAAGATCTTTGTGTTCGCTTTGCTAGGGTTGTTGGTTTTCCCACTACCGGATAGAGCGATATCCATTAAGGTCAGTTGGACCATGGCAGCTTTGTATGGTGGAGCACCAGATGCCACTATCATCCCGACGATTCTGGGTAGTATGTTTCATACTTTGACTCGATGCCACAAGGGAGAGAGCGGTTTCTTTGAGGGGTGTAACCTTCTATTACAGGTCTGGTTCTTGGAGCATGTACGCCCTTGCCCACCTCGTGATATTCTTAGGTGCTGTGACATCGATTATCTTGAATACCATCTCGAACACATCGAGAGGTATAAATTCCCAGGAAGTGAGCCAGATTGGAGGTCTTTCTTGAACTCTCTCACGCCGGACAAGATTTTGTGGCAGTGCAGCTGGTTTCCTAAGAGGGAGGTTGTACACAGATGCGTGGATCGTCCTTTTCTCGTTCTGACGGGTTTGACAGCATCCCAGCCTTATGTTCCTCTGCGTGTACTTAGGCAGTTGGGTCGAAAGCAGGAGATCCCAATAGTTGAGGACATGAGTGCATATGCCTCAGACTATCCTCTCAACCCAGCTACTCTTAGAGGTGAGATCCTGCGCCTGTGGGATACTAGGAAGCACCTCGCAGAAAGCACACAGGTTCAGGATGGACTTAAGGGGGAGGTCGTTCGGGAGTATAAGTTCTGGTATTACCATCAGCCCATACCCAGAGAGATGCCCGCGAGGTCGAGAGCAGGCATGGTTGACACTGAGGCCAGGCTGGATATGCAGGTTCAGCTTGCTAGGCACGAGATTAGGAAGGAATACCGTGATACCATACAAAGCTTAATTGCAGAGAGGGATGCCGCCAGAGCTGCTAAGTCAGAGAGTGAGGGTTTCGCGCATCAGCACCTAGACACAGTCAGACGACTCCGTGTCATGCACTCACAGGCATTGACAGAGCGGGATGCCGCCAGAGCTGCTCAGGCAGAGAGTGAGGGTTTCGCGCATCAGCACCTAGACACAGTCAGACGACTCCGTGTCATGCACTCACAGGCATTGACAGAGCGGGATGCCGACAGGGCAGCTTTGTTGGAAAGCAGGAAAAGGGAAGAGTATCATCGCCAGGATGCCATAGATTCTCGAGCTCGACTTGACAGGGCATTAGAGCAAGGTGAGCAGCTCAGAGGGCTAGCACAGGACCGACTTCGAGATATACAGGCTGCAGGACGGACCATCAGTGTAGCTTATCGGCAAGTTTATGACTCCGCTACATATGTGGCACGGTCCATCGATGAGTATAGGAGGCTTCCCGCAGAGGACATACTCCCACATGTGCTTCCCTTCGTCACTAGAGTTGCGGCAGATTTGAATGGATTGCGTCGTACTTTTGCTGAAGGCCCGCCAGCAGATCCCGTGGAGCCATTTGAGTTCGACCCAGAGGAGCCAGCTGACTTTGTGCCCTAGTCACCCTAGTAAATACATCAGGCCAAGATGATGCAGATTATTGCTTTTTGTCATTTATTTTACATCCTGGCATTGTTGTACTTTATGTCGCTTTTGAATTTGGCATGTTGTAATTTATTTTCACCTTTTTAAGTCATTTGTACGTTCCTTTTGGTCGTGCTCCGGAAGCACCGTATGTACTTTTTCTTTTGAAGTAATGAAAATATTTTGCTTATTTTTATGTGTCAATTCATTTCACCCTCTAGCCTCACTTGAAAAAAAAAAAGAAAAGAAAGGAAAAGGAAAGAAAGAAAAGAAAAGAGATCAAATAATACACTTGGGGATCTAATCTAAACCAATTTGGGATGACGCATAACGACCTTAGGCATTGTTTAGGCCGACGAGCAAATTCATATTCCATGCTATCTTGTTGCACTAACGTGTTTTGATTTGTTTAGAGCTTGAGCAACTGCCGTGCTGGCCCCACATTCCTATTCCACCAGAATCAAGGGACCACTGCCTGTTCCAGAAGTGGTTGAAGCACCTCTTCAAGAAGACACTCCAGCAACGATGGCCGAAGAAACTGAGAACACTGAGCTGGTTCGCTTGGCTGAACAACAGGCTAAGATGGCCGAGGATTTCACGGCCATGAAAGAAATGATGATGCAACTGGTCCGTAACTTGTCGGCAGTTCAGGCACCTCCTGCTCCGCCAGGTGCTGCTGGTTTCACGGCGAATGCTCAGCCACCAGGGCAAGGGCAATCTACAATGGCAGAAGACCCCCGTTATCCTCCAGGGTTCGGTCCACATCCAGAAACTGACAACGTAGCTGGACCCTCTACTGTACAACCTGGGGCACAATTCCCACAACATGGACAACATGGCCAAGCCCAAGTTCCTGCCACAGTATTCACTGTTCCTGCAGGACACACTTTGGAAAGGTCAAACAGTGACCCACAGTTGAGGGCTCGTGATCAACAATTCGACCAAACCCGGGGTAATGTACTCCGCCCCACTGAGTTGTATGATCATGGACACCACCCAGAATCACATGCTGATGTCGAAAGATTGGGGAAAACAGAAGAGGCTGACTTTGCTCGGAAATTGAAAAGCCTGGAGCAAACTGTGAAAAACATACAAGGGCAAGGGGGTAAAACTAGTATTTAATACAAAGACATGTGCTTATTCCCTCATGTGCCATTGCCTGAAGGCTTTGTTGTGCCCAAATTTGATCCATACACTGGGCAAAGTGACCCGAGGATCCATGTGAAGATATACCTTAACAAAATGAGGGGTATCGAGAAGGACGAATTATTGATGGCGTACTTTGCGGACAGTTTGGGAGGACCGGCCACAGAATGGTTTGTGCAGCAAGATGTTTCCAAGTGGGTCACCTTTGACGACATGGCCAGCGCTTTCCTGAATCATTATGGCTACAAAATGGAGGCTGCTCCTGATCGTTCTTCTTTGAAGACGATCACAAAGAAACCAGGCGAAAGCTTCAGAGAGTATGCCTATAGGTGGCGCGAACAGGCGACGCGTGTGAGCCCTTTGATCCCAGACGATAAAATGGTCGAAGAATTCATCGAAGTGCTTGACGAAACATACTACCAGGCGATGGCCTCTGCCCTTGGGAAGCAATTTAGTGAAGCAGTAAAAATTGGGGAGATGATTGAGAGATGAATCAAAGCAGGCAAGATTGTTAGCCAAACAGCTTTGAGAGCCACGACCCAAGCGTTGCAATCAGGGTCGGGTAATTTTGGGAAGAAGAAAGAGAAAAAAGATGAAGTGGCAATGGTTGGTCCTGGACCGAGAAGAAATGATGGGAGATACAACGACCGTCAAGGGTACATTCAGGCATCCCCGCCACAACAGTTCTATCCAACTCACGGCCAGCAATTTGCCATGTCGCAGTTCTCATTCCCTGTAAACGCAGCATCTTATGCTCAGCCTCCATCTGGTCCACAATGGCGTCCACCCCCTGCTCCAGTCCAATACAATAATCAACAGGCACATACTCAATTCCAGGCTCACCAGGAGATGCCTTACCGACCACGAGGTCCGCAGGGCTTTCGTCCAAACATGCAACAGAGAAACATGCAACAAGAGAAAAGGCAGTTCACCCCACTGGGGGAGACTTACACTAATTTGTTTGAAAAATTGCAACAAGCCAATCTGTTGAAGCCAATCCCGGGAAAAGTGAACCCCAATGGAAGGGTTGATCATTCACGCCATTGTGCGTTTCATTCTGGAGCACCTGGACACGACACAGAATCCTGCTGGGAACTCAAAAGGGTAATCCAGGCAATGATAGACAATAATCAGATAAAAGTCGTGGGGGATGAAACACAAAATGTGAATCAAAATCCTTTACCAGCTCATGATGTTCAAAACAACGTACCTATGGTAGGGATGGTATGCATAGAAGAGGACTTGAAAGGGAAAGCCGCCAAGCAGATTGTGGCAGTTGGTCCCTCTCCAGACATCAAAGGCCCTGAGCCGTTTATTGTTGTAATCAGGGGAAAGTCAAGAGCGTCTGTTGTCAACAAAGCAAAGCAAGATACTGCTGTTGAGCTAAGTTTCACAATTCCGGCTGCAAAGCAGGAAAAAGTTCATGACAGTGCACCAACATTTATTGTGCAAGGGGCATCATGCCAGAAAACTCCGGTCTTCGAGGTTAAGGCAAAGAAGTGTGAGCCGGTTATCATCACTCTGTCAAAAGTACAAAGGCTGTTCCTTGGAACTACAACAAGACAATTGTGTCTTACAACGGGAAAGAAATCATGGAGGTTGCTGCAGATGTAAATGGTCTAACTCGGTCCGGGAGATGTTTTACCCCGGAAGAATTGAGAAAGGCAAAGCCAGGTCGAGAAGACCAAGGACCCATCAAAGAGCCTGTGTCTGAGAAAGAAGCTGAAGAATTTTTGAAGAAAATGAGATCGACAGATTATTCTATTGTCGAGCAATTGAGAAAGACTCCAGCTCAGATATCACTCTTGTCTCTACTTATGAACTCTGAAGCACATCGCAATGCACTGTTGAAGATATTGAATGAGGCCTACATTCCTGAACAAACTACTGTGGCTAATCTGGAAGCACTTGCTGGCAGAGTATTTGAGACTAATCGTGTGATGTTCACCGATGAGGAGCTGCCAGCAGAAGGAACCGGTCATAATCGAGCGCTTCATGTCTCAGTTAAGTGTGAAAACTCCTATGTCACACGTGTTCTAATAGATGGCGGCGCAGGATTGAACATTTGCCCTCTGTCTACACTGAAGAGTCTAAGGGTGGATATGAGCAAAATCAGGGCAAGTTCCTCTGTTGTTCGTGCTTTTGATGGTGGAGTTCGAGAATCTTTGGGTATCATCAATCTTGAGTTAACCATTGGGCCTGCTACCTTCAGCATTGAGTTTCAAGTTATGGAGACGGATGCATCATACAATCTGTTACTGGGCCGACCGTGGATTCATATGGCTTGTGCCGTACCCTCCACAGTTCATCAGGTGGTCAAGTTTACTTGGGATAACCAAGCTGTCGTGGTTTATGGAGAGGATGACTCACAGTTTAACAATAGCCTGGACGTACCAGCCCTTGAAGCAGTCACTACACGCCCGACCATTATGTATCAAACCTCTAATGTGGTGTATGTGGAAAAGGTAACAGAAGGGAAACCTATACCCATTCCAAGAGTGTCAGAGACGTCTATAATGATGGCATCTGAAATGTTAAAGCATGGTTTCCAATTTGGAAAGGGCTTGGGAGCATCACTACAAGGCAGGGTAAATCCAGTTTATCCAAATGGTGTGCAAGGCACGTGGGGACTAGGGTTCAAGCCAAAAGCAACTGATCGCAAGCAAGCAAAGAAAAAGAAGTCAGAAGTTTGGTCTCTCCCAAAGCCAATTCCGTGTCTCGCTCAGTCTTTTGTGGGTTATATTATGAAACCAAAGGTTGTCGCTACAAACGTCAACACAGTGGAAGACAATCAGGATGCACCATTTGATCTAGGTGGCATTTTTGAAATCTGCATGGTACGGCCGGGTGAAGGCTCCAGTAATGCTTCGATACAGTACATTGGCCCGAACGTGCACCTGACTAACTGGAATGCAACTCCCTTCCCCATCAAGAAGGGGTCTTGGTAGACTGTTGTTTTACAGTTTTCTTTTGAATACACTTGGATATTCTAAGGGTTGTATGCCAAGTGTATTATTTTGCTCATCTTTCCTTTTGTAATTCAAACCCTTTTTCATTAATGAAAGGCCAAGAGCCAAGCTTTACTTCAATCTCTGTTCATATTCCTAATTTTATTCTATTTTTGTTTATCTGTAGTGATATATCTGCTGGTCCTGATATCATGACATGTTCAAGGAACTTATCGTCCATCCAGGGACCGCAATCTGATTTTGGCTCCATAACCATAGTTGAGGTTGAAAGTGACGAAGAAAACATTGAGGAATCTGTTAATGAGATCGAATATGACGGGGAACAGGCAGATTTTGAGATGGGCCTGGAAGTTGAACGCCATGAGGGCAAGCCTAAACCCAATTTGGCTGATACAGAGGATGTTAATCTTGGGAGCCCTGATGATGTGAGGGAAACCAAGATAAGCATGTATGCTCTACCTGAAGTGAAGAACGATATTCGGAAAGTGATCTTTGAATATCGAGATGTTTTTGCATGGTCATATGATAAGATGCCGGGTTTGAGTTCTGAATTGATAGTCCACGAATTGCCAATTCAACCCGGTTTCCCTCCAGTGAGGCAAATGCAACGGAAGTTCAAAACTGATATGATCAAGAAAATCCATGATGAAATAATGAAACAGTTGGATGCAAAAGTGATTCAATCGGTTCAGTACACTACTTGGGTTGCAAATGTTGTTCCGGTTCCTAAGAAAGATGGAAAAACAAGAATATGTGTCGACTATCGAGATTTGAACAAGGCAAGTCCCAAAGACAATTTCCCATTGCCTAACATTCACACCCTCGTAGACAATTGTGCCAAACATGAGATACAATCCTTTGTTGACTGCTATGCTGGATATCACCAAATCCAGATGGATGAAGATGATGCATACAAAACGGCATTCACTACGCCTTGGGGAACTTATTGCTATAGAGTGATGCCGTTTGGTTTGAAAAATGCTGGGGCAACCTACGTGAGGGCTATGACTGCCATTTTCCATGATATGATGCATAAAGAAACAGAAGTATACGTGGATGATGTGATCATCAAGTCTAGAACTGCTGAAGACCACGTGAGAGATCTCAGAAAGTTCTTTGAAAGGCTCCGTAGGTACAATCTGAAGCTGAATCCAGCCAAGTGTGCATTTGGTGTGCCTGCTGGAAAACTGTTGGGTTTCATTGTTAGTAGGCGAGGTATTGAACTGGATCCCGCAAAGATCAAAGCAATACAAGAACTACCTCCGCCTCGAACCAAGAAGGATGTTAAAAGCTTTCTAGGCAGGTTGAATTACATCAGTAGGTTCGTTGCTCAACTTACCACAATATGTGAGCCGATCCTCAAGTTGTTGAAAAAGAATGCATCAATTGCATGGACCGAGGAGTGCCAAGAAGCCTTCGACAAGATCAAGCAATACTTGTCAAATCCTCCTGTTTTGGTTCCGCCTGAGCCTGGCCGACCATTGTTTTTGTACTTGTCAGTCAATGAAAACTCCTCTGGTTGTGTATTAGGGCAACATGATGCCTCGGGAAAGAAAGAACATGCCATTTATTATCTGAGCAAGAAGTTCACAGATTGCGAGGCCAGATACACTTTGTTGGAAAGGACGTGTTGTGCCCTAACTTGGGTTGCACAAAAGTTGAAACATTATCTTTTGTCCTATACCACTTATCTGATTTCCCGGATGGACCCATTGAAGTACATATTTCAAAAGCCAATGCCAACTGGCAAGCTTGCAAAATGGCAAATCCTGCTTACAGAATTTGACATAGTTTATGTCACCAGAACTGCAATGAAAGCTCAAGCCTTAGCTGATCATTTGGCTGAAAACCCGGTTGATAATGATTATGAGCCATTGAAGACTTACTTCCCTGATGAGGAGGTAGATGTGCTTGAAGAGTTGATTAATGAAGAAGAGCACGTGTGGAAAATGTACTTTGACGGTGCTTCTAACTCAAAAGGCCATGGTATTGGAGCAGTCCTCATTTCTCCCACGGGACATTACTATCCGGCAGCTGCCCAACTCCGCTTCAGTTGCACTAATAACACGTCTGAGTATGAAGCTTGCATAATGGGTTTGCGTATGGCTCTAGACATGGACATCAAAGAATTGCTGGTGATCGGAGATTCAGATCTTTTAATACGCCAAATGAAGGGTGAATGGGAGACTCGAGATCTTAAGTTGATCGTGTACAAGCAGTGTATGGACGATCTTCGCCAAAAGTTCGATGTTCTAAAGTTTAGACATGTTCTCAGAATACATAATGAGCTGGCTGACGCATTGGCTACATTAGCCTCAATGCTTGTCCATCCTGATAAAGCCCACATTGATCCGTTAGAGATTCAGGTCCAAAGCCAACATGCATACTGCAATATGGTTGAAGAAGAAATTGACGGTCAGCCGTGGTACCTTGATGTCAAGAATTTCCTTCAAGATGGGACGTATCCTCCATTGGCGGAAAACAATCAAAAGAGAACCCTTCGATGACTAGCAAGTGGTTTCTTTTTTAGTGGCGGAGTGGTGTACAAAAGGACACCCGATTTGGGACTACTAAGATGCGTGGATGCAACTGAAGCCACGAAGATTCTCAATGACATGCATTCGGGGATCTGTGGACCCCACATGAGCGGGTACGTGCTAGCTAAGAAAGTACTCAGAGCGGGATACTTCTGGCTTACCATGGAGCATGACTGCATTACTTTTGTGCGAAAGTGTCATCAATGCCAAGTACACGGTGATTTGATACATTCACCCCCTTTAGAGTTGCACACAATGTCAGCCCCTTGGCCTTTCACAGCATGGGGGATGGATGTTATCGGGCCTATTGAACCAAGAGCATCAAATGGGCACAGATTCATTCTTGTTGCAATAGATTACTTCACCAAATGGGTTGAGGCCGTGACTCTCAAATCCGTGACCAAGAAAGCTGTGGTGGATTTCGTTCATTCTAACATTATTTGTCGCTTTGGTATCCCAAGTACCATCATCACTGATAATGCGGCAAATCTGAACAGTCATTTAATGAATGACGTGTGTGAAAGATTCAAGATCATGCACCGAAATTCCACACCTTACCGACCAAAGGCAAATGGTGCGGTTGAAGCAGCCAATAAGAATATCAAGAAGATCCTTAGGAAAATGATACAAGGATCTCGTGATTGGCATGAGAAGTTGTCTTTCGCTTTGCTTGGTTACCGCACAACTGTGCGCACTTCCATAGGTGCCACCCCTTATTCACTGGTATATGGAACTGAAGCAGTCATACCCGCTGAAGTTGAAATACCATCTCTCAGAATCATTGTGGAAGCAGAAATTGAGGACAGAGAATGGGTCAAAACCCGATTGGAACAGTTGTCATTCATTGATGAGAAGAGGCTCAATGCAGTTTGTCATGGTCAATTGTATCAGCAAAGAATGGCCCGAGCCTACAACAAGAAAGTGCGCCTCCGCGACTTGAAAGAAGGGCAATTAGTCTTGAAAAGAATCTTTCCTCATCAGGAAGAAGCTAAAGGAAAATTTGCTCCAAATTGGCAAGGGCCATACCTGGTAAAGAAAGTATTGTCAAATGGCGCCTTGTACCTTATAGATCCGGAAGGCAGGACAACTGAAATACCCGTCAATGCAGACGCGGTCAAGAGGTACTACATTTGACTCCAAGATGGCTTTCAAATCGGGATGAATGCAAGAATTTTGTTCTCTTTTGCTATCCCAAAATGTATCCCTTATTAGCACTTTGAACATTGTACTTTCGAGACATGTTCTCCGTTTGGAATCAATGTAATTGTACCAAAATGAAATGAAACTTAAAAGCATCAAAAGAAACCTGGGCATTTGCCTAGAGCTACGTCTGACCTGATTCCTCTCAAGAGGATACGTAGGCAACCATTCTGGTGCGGTCGCAATAAAAGAAAATTCCTCTTTCCCTTTCTACTTTTATTCGCGCAAAGTTTGCCTCCAGTCTTGCGGAATATGTCAAGAAAACAAGAGACCCCAGTTTATCCTAAACTTGGGCAGAAGTTGTTTTTATTTTTTTAATAAGAAAATGGAGGAAATTCAATATTCCTCCCCATTTTCTTTGTGTTCGCAATAAGAGAAAATTTCTCTTTCCCTGTTTTCTTTTATTGACGCAAAACTTGCTTCCAAGTTTGCGGCCAACATCAAAGGAAATTCAGATCCCCCTTTTTCATGCTAAACTGGGGCAGAAGTTTGTTTTTATTTTATTTCATAAACAAAATAAAATAAAAACAAACTTCTATCATTTTTGTATCATTTATTCACATATTTCAAGAGATGTTGGTGTTGTAAATTGAATTGAAAAAAAAAAAAAAAAAAAAAAAAAGAAGTCTTATCGGTGAAAACCTGAGAAGGCGCCGCAAGACAAACAGTGAGGAAAAAGATTAAAGAGAGAGGCTAGTTGGCGAAAACCCGAAAGGGCGCTACTAGTCGACTTGAGAGTCACCTCAACTTGGTTATGGTTTGATATCTTCTATGGATCAACTCTCAACAAACAAGTGGCACTGGTCGGACGAGGTCATCCAAGATACATGTCATGATCATCAAGGCCGCCAGTATATTGCCAGATAAGTTTCCCTTTTCAGAAAGACGTTCCCTGTCCAAACGACTTTCGCCCTTAAACTTTTTTATTTCCATTTTGTACATCTTGCCTCACCATTAATTCCTCGCCCTTTCGGCGCTAACCTCACATGAGCAACAAAAGAAAATTGCAAAACTCTGTCTTTCAGGATTCAGGTTTAATTCCAGCGAGCAGGGCACACCCTCGGCAATGGGAAAGTTCTCAGCAAGTCACGATCAACATTGATAATTGGAGCCCAGCACGGCACATCAGGCCGGAAGGACGACATACCAAAATTGTATCATGAAGAGTGGATATGTTTGGGAGAAGCTTTAAGCGTTGTTCATCCCACAGTACTGTGAAAAATAGAACAAGAGTCACTAAGCTTATTTGCAAGATCCGAAACAGGGTGTATCCACGATGCAGGAAAGTAAGTGTGACATTTGCTATGTTGCTAAGAAAGAGCTAGGACTACTTGAACTGGGATAGTTGCGCTAGATGTCAGACGGAACTCCATTCTCTCTTCGAGTCAATTCCCGCTAAAACACAATGTCATTTCTTTTCCATATCAAGATCTGCTAAAAGATAGCGATCATTTCCTTTTCGAGTCAGTTCGCTCAAAGATAGCGTCATTTCTTTTCCATATCAAGATCTGCTAAAAGATAGCGATCAATTCCTTTTCGAGTCAGTTTCGCTCAAAGATAGCGTCATTTCCTTTCCATATCAAGATCTGCTAAAAGACAGCGATCATTTCCTCTTCGAGTCAATTCGCTCAAAGATAGCGTCGTTTCCTTTCAATGTCAAGATCTGCTAAAAGATAGCGATCATTTCCTTTTCGAGTCAGTTCGCTCAAAGATAGCGTCATTTCTTTTCCATATCAAGATCTGCTAAAAGATAGCGATCATTTCCTTTTCGAGTCAGTTTCGCTCAAAGATAGCGTCATTTCCTTTCCATATCAAGATCTGCTAAAAGACAGCGATCATTTCCTCTTCGAGTCAATTCGCTCAAAGATAGCGTCGTTTCCTTTCAATGTCAAGATCTGCTAAAAGATAGCGATCATTTCCTTTCCGAGTCAGTTTCGCTCAAAGATAGCGTCATTTCCTTTCCATGTCAAGATCTGCTAAAAGATAGCGATCATTTCCTTTTCGAGTCAGTTTTCGCTCAAAGATAGCGTCATTTCCTTTCCATGTCAAGATCTGCTAAAAGATAGCGATCATCTCCTTTTCGAGTCAGCCTCGCTCAAAGATAGCGTCATTTCCTTTCCATGTCAAGATCTACTAAAAGATAGCGATCATCTCCTTTTCGAGTCAGCCTCGCTCAAAGATAGCGTCATTTCCTTTCCATGTCAAGATCTGCTAAAAGATAGCGATCTTTTCCTTTTCGAGTCAGCTCGCTCAAAGATAGCGTCATTTCCTTTCCATGTCAAGATCTGCTAAAAGATAGCGATCATTTCCCTTTCGAGTCAGTTCGCTCAAAGATAGCGTCATTTCCTCTCCATGTCAAGATCTGCTAAAAGATAGCGATCATTTCCTTTTCGAGTCAGTTTTGCTCAAAGATAGCGTCATTTCCTTTCCATGTCAAGATCTGCTAAAAGATAGCGATCATTCCTTTTCGAGTCAGTTCGCTCAAAGATAGCGTCATTTCCTTTCCATGTCAAGATCTGCTAAAAACACAGCGATCATTTTCCTTTCAAGTCAGTTTTGCTAGAAGATAACACTCACATTCAGTTCAAGTCATTTGCGCTCAAAGATAGCAACCACTTCCTTTTCAAGTTAGTCCTGCTCGAAGATAGCAACCATCCCTAGCTTCAAGTCAAGACCTGGTTGAAACAGATACGACCATTTCAAGTTTCAGATGATGCTTGCCCATACAACGGGCGATGGAGCTGTCCCTCAAGCCAAGATTTACCTCAAGGAAGCATGAAGAGTAGTCTAGGAATTGTAATTTTACATTTTTCCTTGTGTTTCCATTCCTTATAAAGCAACGACCACCAGCAAGCGACCAGTACTCAGCAACGATAGCCTTTGTGTGCCTAAGAGTGTCTAGTATCAGCCCCAAGTGTGTCTAGAAGAGTCTCTAGTTGGTCCTAGTTAGTCTAGAGCGTCTAGTGCTGTCTTAGTAGTCTAGTTGTCTAGTGTTGTCTTAGTGAGTCTAGTGTCTGTTTGAATGCGGTAGTTCCAGCTGCCGTACATGAGGAACTACATTGACCTGATTCCTTAGTCCGGGGATATGTAGGTAACTTTGTTCTCGGTTAGAACCGAAATTCAAGGTACGGTCACCGTTTTGAAAAGCATTGCTCTCGGCTAGAACTGAAAAGCCAAAATTAGTTGTCGATTACTTCTTTGTCCGAAAACTCTTCGTGTTCCCGAACAAAGAGGGGCAGCTGTAATCACCTAATTTTGGCACACATAATTAAAAAATAGTCAAAATAGTCGTATTAGATTCTTAGGACGTCTCGTCAAATTTTTTCGGACTTCTAGTGTTTATTCTTAGCTAAATTTGTCTTTAATTAGGATGGAAAATATGAAAATTACCGAAAATTGCTTGTTATGTGTCTAATTGTAATCTATGTTTAATTGTGATATTTAGTGTAGATTATGTGATCTTATGTTAGTTAATTTTGTGTGTATAAATCATTTTTGTGGCTATATATAAAAAAATATATCAGCCCAGTACATTGGCCCGTCAGCCCATTTGTTTAACCCGGCCCATACCCCACCTATATAAACTAAAAACACTCACATTTCTCTCCCAGCCGCCAAGGCTAGGGAAACCCTGGCGGAATTTTCACTGCACACCGGAAAACATAGCCCACCGCGCCGCCGCCACTGTTCCACCGGCCGGCCACCACCTCCGGTGGCCGGAAAAATACCAAAATACACTATTTTATAGATCTCGGCCCCCTCTTTCACTTTCCGCTATTATTTTCTTCAAAATCCCGACGGTTTAGAGTAGATCGACGGTCAAAGCTCGATCAAACTTCCAAATCCGGTGAGTTTTTGTTTTTCTCCACTTCTTTCCCTTCCCTTTACCCTTCCCCGTCACCCCTTGTACCCCATCTCCCAAAAAACCCCTCTCCTTTTTGCCCAGTCCCGTGTCCCGTTTCCCTTTCCTGTTTTTCGTTTCTCTTTCTGTTTTTTTTTCCTTGTTCTTCTTCTTCTTATTTTTCTTTCTTTTCTTTTGTGTTATGGTGAGTTGTGATGATGATGATGGTTTGGGGATGAGGGTGGTGCAGTAGCTCCAGAAATGCTATAGCGGCGGTGATCGCTATGCTCGGGCAGTTCAAGCGACGAGGCAGCGATGGAGATTTTACTTTGAAATCGGTTAGAAAGATGACCCTTTCTCTAGTTTTTCTTGATGTTATTGTTTAGGATGATCTAGCCATAGAATTAACTTGTTCAAGTTAGGTTTAGACTGTGAAAATATTATGTTGATGTTTCGCCCGTAATTGTTTGTGAAGTATGAAAATCATTAGGATGTTGTTTGTATATGTTCGTATTTATCATAATAAAATACGTATGGGTATGTTTTTGTCCAATTGTGATTGTCTGGTCTTGTAAATCCATCATAGTCCAAGGTGAAAGCTTGTTAATCTTATTCTGTTCAAATATGCATGTCTGAGATAGTGTCAAGCATGGATTGGTTTTTTTTTTCCTTTGTCTAGTTTTAGTAAAATTGTGCTTTCCGACCTGTTTGTTTAATTCGTTTTAAGCATGGAGCCAACTTGGAACTGGTTCATTGTTTGATCAGTCTCGGCGTGTTTAACATACATGTTTTAGTCCTCGTATGCTATGTTCATGTAGTTGTCTGTCCAGTTTGTATGAAATATTGGTACTTCACTATTAAAAGAAAACAAGTGTCTAATTGTGTGCATTTTCTTATATAGTTTGGTTAAGCACATGTTGGAAAGTAGTTCACTGTCAAGTTCTAAATCACACGTGAGTGTGTGCGAATGGTGCATGGTTAGCCGCTGTAAACACATGTGTTCTTGTTTAGTTTTTGTCAGTTTGGAGTTGTCTAAATGAGAAGTTTGGAATATGTTCTTTTAATTTTCTCCTATTTAAGAGAAGCTTTAACTGAAGTTTGTTGTTAGTTGCTTCAGTATATGAGTTTTAGTGTAGATCACCAATCTTAATTGAAGTTTTGGTTTGTTATATCTTCTGCTAGTTGGTACAGCCCATTTAAAAGTAATTTCCCAGATTTGTCTTGCTAGAACTAAGATCTGATGGCCTTCCAGTTGGTATTCAAGTTTACTTTGGCCAAACCAACTTGGAATTTGCTTTGGTTTACTATGTGTAGTATGAATTTATTAGTTTGGGGCTGTGTAGGTATAATGTGTTTGCTATCAGCTTTAGTTTACTTTCAAGTTTAGTTTGGTCATTTTAGTTACTTTGGGGCTGTTCTAGTTGGCTTTATTTGGTCCTAGTTACCTTCTAGTTATGTAATGAGTATTGGGTGTCCTTTTAGAGGACCCTACTTGCATTATTTCAGCTTTTGGAAGCTGTTTTGGTAGCTGAAACAGTAGGTGCACAGCTGCTGTACTTTTGCTTGAAAAAATGGGACTAAAAGCACTCAAGTGTAGGGTGTGGGCTTGTACTTTTGTACAAGTCCACACCCCACCTCTTAGCCCCACCTTTTAGCTATAAATAGAGGCATTTACTACCCTCTTTAAGACAACTGCCTGCTGGAAATTTTAGCAAAAAACAGTGAGCAAAAAACACTTGAAAAAATTAGTGAGTTTAAGAGTTAGATTTAGAACCAAAAGCCTTTACATCTAAGGTCTTTTGGGGCATAAATCTTAAGGTTTAAAGTTTGAATAGGGGTATAAAAGGGGCTGTTGTAGTGGCTGATTTGGGGTACTAGTTTGCTCGCTTTGGTTGGGTTCTTGCTATTTCATTTGCTTCACTAGCTTGGAAGTTTTTCTACACAAGGTAAACACAATTTACCTTGTATATTTTATCATTTTGGCTATGAAAAAAAAATGAAGTAAAAAACTTAGCATGTCTAAAGCCTTTTATTGTATGCCTTTTGTTATGAGTTTATTCTAGTTTAAAACTAGCTATTTGTGAAAAACTAGGAAATATTTAGTGTTTAGTTGTGCAATTTAATTCATCTATTATTTTAGCTATGTATGAAAATCCGGACAGCATGTAAAGGTTAGGCAAATTTAAGATTTAACCATTAAAACCGCAAATGTCAAGCTCTGGCCATTTCTGTAATATGGGGGGTCTTTTCTGAAAATTGTATGTATTTGCAAATCTGGAACTTTTTTTTACAAAGTTTTGGACCTTTTGGCTAACTCTTTTTTTGGACCATGGAAATGGATTATACTTTTAAAAGGTCTAGTGCAGAAAATGAGAATGATGTATTGAACTAGTTTTGCAAAACTTTTTGTTATGTGATATTTTGTTAAACTTTGGACAGAAAAGGGACGAACATGAAATTACTAGGCAAAACTTAGGCTAATCTCTACAAACAAAAAACAATTGAATCCAGGACAACGTAGATTTCCAACTTGATAAAAAGGGTATCATTGGTTAAAATTGAATGATTCAGGCCACTAAAGTGAACGAATCTGCCCCTCTTTAGCAAACAATCCATATTTAGTGAATATCCCTTTTCTTTAAGATAACAGTCCTTTATTTTAGTAAACACCATTTTGATAAATAACCATCATTTCTCGTAGAATTATTTCGGCTCTCATATGTTTTGTCCTTTAAACTTTTAAACTATAAGTAACGATTTAATAATGAATTAATTTGATTAGGCTTATAAGTATGATCTGTGATCAACTTATTAGGCGGAAAAATTAGTAATATATTAAATGCGATTAGGCACAAATGATAAGTATGATTTGTAATCTACTTATTAGGCTAAATGAAAAACTAAATTGAGTTAAGCTGATCCTAAATTAATTTTTTTTTTTTTTTTGAAGTTAATTCTTTTAAAAATAACCAATCCTCCGTGAGGTTGGAAAATGCGTGATACATTTTTAATATTTATTTACTTACTTATTTACTATAGATCAAAGTGTAAATTCGTCCAATCCTCTGTGAGGTTGGAAAGGAATGATACGCTTTTAATCAAAGTACAAATTCAAATTAACGGTATTAATATAACAACCATATTTGATAAATTAAAACTGCGACAATAAAGCAACTGTGCTCGGCACAGGACTCGAGGGTGCCTAATACCTTCCCGAGAGTCAACTGAGAACCTTACCCGAATCTCTAACGCAGACCATTAGACGAGTCAGAGGTGTTTCCAAGGTACCTTTTGGTGACTTGGCACACCTTAAACTATGTCAAGTGGCGACTCTGAGTTCTCTAAATAAATTTGTACCTTGTTGAACACCAGTCACGAGCCTTTAAATAAATAAACTCTCGCAACGCGCAGTAGTTAAATAAATTTTAGGGCGTGACAATCGTTGTCGACCCAATTCAACCCCCCTTCTTGTGTCGAGTGTACTCTAAACTATCAACAAGGTTGACTATCATCACGAATGAAATGAGATCTCTGGATATGGAATTGCCTGAAATAGAGATGGTCGATAAAGTCCTGAATGTGTTGCCTGAAGCATGGGAACCAAAGATGACTGCCATCATTGAATCCAAACCTCTGAGATCCATTAAACTTGAAGAACTAGTTGGAAGTTTGAAAACTCATGAGATGATGAAGGACTCAAAGGCTAAACCATCTGTAAAGAAGGACAAGACCCTTGCCCTTGAAGCAACTGAAGAAACTGATGAGTATGTTGATCTTCAATCAGTTGAAGCGGCAATGGTGAGTGCCTTAAGACAGAAGCTAAATCTGGGAAGGTTCAAGGGATTCAAGAGAGGTGGAAAGGAGGGTTCTAGTAGGAAGAACATAGTTGACAGTCCTAACTACTCAGGGTGCTTCAAATGCTTCAAAAAGGATCATGTTGTAGTAGATTGTCCTATGTGGGAAATAGAATGGATGAAAAATAGAGCATCCAAGGAAAAGGAGAAGGAGACACCAAAGGAAGATGATAAAGATAAAAAGAAGTCGAGACGGCCTCCAAACATCAGAGCAGAAAGAAGAAAGAAGAAGGAGGCATTCTATGCTACATGGGGACCTACTGACAGTGAATCCGACCATGAAAAGGATTCTGGAGATGATTCGCCGCTGGCACTAATGGGTATGTCAGACAATAGTTCTGATGAAGAAGACCTTCGAGAGTTAGGAGGAGGAAGAGATCCGTCTAAGCCTCCTGTGTTCAATGGAACTTACTACATGAACTGGAAGAAACAGATGAAGACCTTCTTGCAAGCTGCAGACTATAGTCTATGGCTAATTGTGAAGAGGGGACCTCATGTCCCTGTAAAGAGGACTGCAAATGGTGTCCTAGTGCCAAAGAAGGTGGAAGAACTTGATTCGCAAGACCTAGACTGGTTACAGGCAAACTCCAAAGCTGAATGGTACCTGAAAAGAGGATTTACTTATGATGTACTTGCTAAAATTTCTGAATGTAAGTCGGCCAAGGAAGTCTGGGAAAGGCTGAAAGAGGTGTACTCAGATGATGTTCGAAAGAAGGACTCAGCTCTTATGGCAACAGATGGAACTGAAGATGCTCACTCAGCAGAGGTATGTCTATCTGAACTAAAAGAAACTTTGCACACATACTCTTCTGAAAACCTAATCTTAATCACTCCTACCTTGATTGAGGGTTATGAAAAGGAGAAGCTTGAAAAGGATAAACTAGCTGAAGAACTAAGTAGTCTTAGAACTAAGCACAAGAGTCTCTTAGAACAGAATATTGAACTTGAAGAAGTCAATGCCACTTTGAAAGGACAGACTCTAGTGCCAAACTCAAAAATCACTGAGCTAGAACTGGAATGCAATCAGTTAAAAGAAAGTGCAAATGGTAAGCAAGTAATAAGTGAAGTTCAAACCTTTTTGGAAAATGAATTGAAAAGAGCAAATGAAATTCTGTATCGGGAAATTGAGAAGAACAAGGTCTTAAGTCAAAAGGTTGAAAAATTAAAATTTGAGCTTACAAAATTAACTAAGTGGAATAAATCATCAGAGGCAATGAACTGGGTTTTTGAAAATCAAAACAGAGGAAAACAAGGATTAGGATTTAAGAAACCACTGCCTCCATATAACCCTAAAAGCAAGTACGTGGGGTTACCGTGCAACATGTTATGCACTTTTTGTGGTGAAACAGGTCATATCAAACAAAAGTGCATGCATGTCAGCAAGGCAAAGGCCAAGAACAAAAGAAGTGTTTTACCTAAATGGGCTAGACAGGACTTGATTTACCCATTTTCTAGTAAGAAGGGACCCAAGCTTGTCTGGGTTCCTAAGGCTAACCCCTAATCTGTTTTGCTGGCTGGAGTGAGGGAGAACAACCCAAGTTGGATTCTTGACAGTGGTTGTTCGAGGCACATGACAGGAGATAGAAGAAACTTTCTCTCACTCGCAGCATTTCAAGGAGGCAGTGTGGCCTTCGGAGGAGGAAAAAGCGGTCAAATAGTAGGAATCGGAAAGATTGGGAGAACTCTAGATCATGCCATTGAGAATGTTTATTGTGTTGATGGCCTTAGACACAATCTGCTGAGCACCTCCCAACTATGTGACAGAGGAAACGAAGTGAAGTTCTCATCTGTAGGATGCGTTGTGAAGAACCTACAGAGTGGAGAAATTGTAATGGAAGGAAAAATGGTGAACAATGTATATAAAGCATCGCTGAAGTCATTACCTGAAAACAACCTAACTTGTTTGAATGTACAAGAAAGTGACTCTCAGTTGTGGCACAAAAGAATGGGCAATGCAAGTCTCGCACAACTGAACAAGCTTGTATCAAAGGAGCTGGTTCGTGGACTGCCAAGTAAGAGATTTGAAAACATTAAGATGTGTGATGCGTGTGTAAAGGGAAAGCATGTGAGATCATCCTTTAAGTCCAAGAAGGTGGTAAGTACATCAAAACCACTGGAACTGTTGCATATAGATCTGTGTGGACCTATGAGAGTCAGGAGTAGAGGAGGAAAGAGATTTGTGTTCGTGATTGTTGATGACTACTCTAGATACACATGGACCTTGTTCTTGGCAACTAAAGATGAAGCTTTTGACAGCTTTAAAGACTGGGCTGGTGTAGTTCAGAAGAGGCTAAGCCTTGAACTCATCAGCATCACATCTGATCATGGAACTGAGTTTGAAAACTCAAAATTCTCTAAGTATTGTGCAAGGAACAGCATAGATCATAACTTCTCCGCTCCAAGAACTCCCCAGCAATATGGAGTGGTAGAGAGGAAGAACAGATCTCTGGAAGATATGGCCAGGACTATGTTGTTGTCAAGTGGTCTCGCAAGAAATTTTTGGGCTGAGGCTATAAATACTGCATGCTACTTGCTGAACAGATGTTCAATCAGAGCAATTCTGGAAAAGACCCCATATGAGCTACTCAGGGGTAGAAAGCCAAATATTGCTCACCTAAGACCTTTGGGGTGTAAATGCTTTGTTCACAATAATGGAAAAGAACCCTTGGGAAAGTTTGATGCTAGGAGTGACGAGGCAATATTTCTTGGTTATTCGACCCAAAGCAAGGCATATAAAATGTTCAATAAAAGGACACAGACAGTGGAAGAAAGTATGCATGTCGTCTTTGATGAATCAGACAGGGCACTGGAGGAACGTGAGACAGATAATCAAGAAATTGGCCTTAGCAGGGAAAAAGGCGTGAATGAACTGGAAGACTCTGAAGACAAGGAGACATCAGGAGAAGATCCAAGTACATTGGAACAAGGAGTCAATCTGACAGGGGGAACTGCTGATGAAATTGATGATCCAGCAAGTCAAGAAGAAACTCACCAGAATGATAATGCAAGTTCTTCCAGTCATATCAAACTCAAGCCATGGAAACACCAAAGATCTCATCCTTTGGAAAATGTCCTATCAGAACTGGACACAGGAATCATGACCAGGTCAGCCTTGAAGAATTTCTGTGCTTTCTTTGCGTTCCTCTCATCTCTGGAACCAAAGAACGTAAAGGAAGCTCTAGAAGACCCAGATTGGATTCTAGCCATACAGGAGGAATTGCATCAATTCGAAAGAAGCAAAGTGTGGAATCTAGTTCCTAAGCCGAAGGACAGATCAATAATTGGAACAAAATGGGTATTCAGGAACAAACTAGATGAGCATGGTATAGTGACAAGAAACAAAGCAAGATTAATAGTTCAAGGCTATAGTCAGGAAGAAGGAATTGACTACAATGAAACCTTTGCACCTGTGGCAAGGATGGAGGCTATCAGAATGCTAATTGCTTTTGCTACATACATGGAGTTTACACTATATCAGATGGATGTGAAGAGTTCCTTTTTGAACGAATACCTGAATGAAGAAGTCTATGTTATACAGCCACCAGGTTTTATGAATAATGAATTCCCTGATCATGTTTACAAACTGGACAAGGCTCTTTATGGATTGAAGCAAGCCCCTAGAGCCTGGTATGAAAGACTCTCAGGATTTCTATTGAAGAATGGGTTCTCAAGAGGAAAGATTGACAACACATTGTTTCTCAAAAAGAAAGGAAAGGATCTATTGGTGGTTCAAGTGTATGTCGATGATATTATTTTTGGAGCCACTGATGAGGGGCTATGCAAAGGCTTTGCTGATCTGATGGGAAGCGAATTTGAAATGAGCATGATGGGAGAACTAGATTTCTTCCTTGGATTGCAAATAAAGCAAATGCCTGAAGGAACTATGATTCACCAGCAAAAGTATGTCAAGGAACTACTGAAGAAGTTTGATATGGAAGGAGCGAAAGAAATGACTACTCCCATTGCACCTGGGACAAAGCTGGATATGGACGAACTCGGTCCTTCAACAGATGAGACAAAATATAGAGGAATCATAGGATCACTTCTTTATCTCAGAGCCAGTCGACCTGACATTGTATACAGTGTAGGACTGTGTGCTAGATTTCAGTCCAAGCCCAAGGAGTCACATTTGACAGCTGTGAAGAGGATCCTGAGATACTTGAAAGGAACTCAGGACCTTTGTCTCTGGTACCCAAGAGGAGGTACTTTTGAACTAATTGGTTTTGCTGATGCAGACTATGCAGGTCACTTGGTGGACAGATTAAGCACTTCAGGAATGGCACATTTTCTGGGTCCTTGTTTGATCTCTTGGGCCACAAAGAAGCAAAACTCAGTTGCCTTATCAACTGCTGAAGCCGAGTATGTGGCAGCTGCATTATGTTGTTCACAATTGCTGTGGATCAAACAACAACTGGAGGACTTTGGCATCAAGTGTGGTGCAGTGCCAATTTTCTGTGACAATACTAGTGCAGAGAATATTGCCAAGAACCCAGTCCAAAATAAAAGAACCAAGCACATTGATATTAGACACCATTTCTTGAGAGATAATGTGGAAAAAGGTCTGATTACTATGAATTCATGCAGGACTGAAGATCAAATTGCTGACATATTTACCAAAGCATTGAACAAGGTACAATTTGAGAGGAACGGGTTGGAATTAGGGATGACCAAAATACACAGATGATCCAGCAGGGAAATCCTCGATGATTGGTTAGTTAAGTATTCGATTGCCCATGTCTGAATTTTGTCATTAATATCCAGTCTAACATGGTACTTTAATTAGTACACTTGTTCAGTTTTTTTTTAAGCACCAGGTAAGAATAATGTGATCCCATGAAGAACCTACTATGTACTAAGCAGGAACCAGTCAAAGCATGAGGAATCATGTCCAGGTACATTCACACTACCCTGCATGATAAAAGTCATAACTGAATTGAATTGTCAATCATACGTGTGTCAAGGGAGATCCTCCATGTTCTTATAACCGTCCTAAGTTATAGGAACGCATTCCTTTTTCGGGTAGAATTCTAATTGATGTATTGGACCCCACTACTTAAAAAGGAATATATCAAATAAAGTCCATAACCGTCAAAACTTTAACTCTTCCCGGTTATCAAAAAATTCAAAAAGCTGATTTTCTTCTTTTCATCATTACTGCTTACCTTCCCTAGATCGTGTCAAATCACAGAACCTCCTCTCTCTCCGTCGAATACATCCACACAATTCTCCCTCATTCACACACTTAAAAAACCACTACACTAAAATCCTCTTCCAAGTTCTAAAGACAGAAAATTCCCTAGAAATCTCACAAATCTCTCATAGACTTTTCATAATGTCTGAAAGACCACACCCATCCACTCTTGCCCAAAGAATTGCGAGGGCTCGCGCAAAATTTCTTCAAAAAGGGGACAAAAAGCTGGTAAAGAAGTTGAGATTAAGGGAGGCTCCCACCACACCCATTGCACAAAGTTCGTCACAACCACCACATGAGGTAATCTCCGCTCTTATTTCATCTACGCCCGCTGTTTCAGTAGATATGAACAGCCGTGGAATTGCAGAAACTGAAACCCTAGTTACAGGGCTAGACAAAATAATAGGTGTTGAGCATGATGAACAAATAGGTAGGGGGAACCCATGTGAGGAAGAGCGCGACAGTGTAGAAGATGAACTTAGGAAAGGCTTACAGGTGCCTGTGATTGTTGAGTCTGGTGGGAAATTGAATGTTGCAGAAAAAGTAATAGAAAAATTTAAAGAGGATGATAGTCTTAAGAAAAATAGGGAAGAATCTGTGCCAGAAAGTCCAGCTATTGGAGGACTTGGATCTGTTGAAGCCTCAGAGAATTTGGTGCAAGAGCCTGTTGCTTGTCCAAATTCCACTGAGGCTGATGATGCAGATTTAGACTGGACAGACTCTGAGGAAGAATGGAAGAAGGAGACTGTTGTGGAAGAGACTGAACCAAGAAAAATTCCCAAGATAGCTGAAGAACCAAAAAGAAAAAGGAAGTTTGGTGAAGAAGATAAGAAAATAGCAGGAGAGGAAGAGGAAGAAGAAGTTGTGTTTGTGAAAGAAAACATAGTGGAGCCTGAGAAAAGAAGGAGATTAGTGAAAGGGGGAAACCAGTGCTGAAGACAAGACTGGCTGATGAAGATTGTGGTGAAAGTTATGACAAGGTTGTGTATGAACCCGTGGCCAGGAGGGTTGGCACCAGGTCTGCTTTAAAACAACAATTGGAGAAAGTTGGGAGATTGGAGAAAACAGTGACGAATGTAAGGGATAGAGAAGCAAAGAAGAAGGAAGAAGAAGAGAGAAGAGTTGAGAAAACCCAGGAGGGAAGTGATGATGATGCTGGGAGTTATGCAGAGCCAAGTGACTCTGATACAGATAGTAAGGCTGAGACCAGAAAAAGGAGAAGAGGTAGTGAGGATGAAGCTGACATGGTAGCCTTTTTCTCTAAGCATCAGGTGTTGCATGGTAGCATCCTGCATGATGAGAAAGAGTTTCATATGAAGCCACTGCTCAGAATGATTGGTCACCAGGGCTGGTTGGGTTTGTTTGCCAACAAGGAAAGAAAGCTGTATGCTGATGAGATCAGAGAATTCTACACAAATTACAGAGTCAATGCTAGGAGGGTGTTCACAACTGTGAGAGGAATAGAGATAGAGTTTCGGAGACCTGAGCTTGGGGTGATTCTTGACATACCTGCTGAAGGTTATTGCATGTATATAAAGCTCAAATGGCCAAAGAGGACTGATGGAGTCACTCCTCTAGATGTTGTCAAGAAGTTCTCAGGGAAACCCAAGCTGAGAAAGGAGAGGAAGGTAGACAAGAAGGAAATGGAACCTGCACATCAATTGTTGTTTGAATTTGTGCACCTGTTTCTTCTACCAAGAGGAGAGAGAAACTACGAGGGTAGTGCTCTGGACCTGACATACATGGATCTGCTGGACAGGGGGGTGAAAATTAATTTGTCTGGGCTGATAATTAGACACATCAAAAGGATTGCTGACACAGAGCAGAAGCCACATTCCCTTGTGCATTCCTACATCCTTCAGCAGGTACTTGAGCACTTTGGGGTCCCTTTAGAAGCTGGGAAGAAGCCAACCATTCACCAAATATTTGGGATTAATGTTCTGAAAAATTGTGACTTCTTCAAAGAAAGCAGAGCTTCAAAGAGACCAATGCAGGCCAAGCAAGAGCTAGGAAAGTGAGGACTACGGACCTGAAGAGGCCATTGATGCTGTATATGCATTGATTGTATATGCATCCTAGTCAGACTAAAAGAGGCTGTGTCCAGGCTGTGTCTTCGAAGTATGAAAAGGAGTTGGACTTCAACAAGGAAAGGTGTTATGGGGAATCCTGACTTGCCATAATGAATTTTCTAGTGGACATAGCCTAGTCTTAGTATTCTCTACGCAATTCAGTACAATACGATACAATACAATAATTATGATTTGATGGGTAACAACCATCCTAATGGAGTATAAGATAATCTCAACCAAAAACTAAAAGCTGGTTCATTAGCTTGGTGAGCCCAAAGGGCACATAGGCCTCACATTTAAGTTCCATACTTATGATATTGAGCTTCGATCTTGCCTTAGCTTTCAGATTTTAAGACACCTTCGGATTGAGGTCCAGAATTGAAGGACTAACAATAGGTAAAATTTTGCCAGGAAGCCTATTTGGGTAGCGCTATGTAAGGTGTAGTGACTTTTTAAAACTTCTGCAAGCGTAGCTATTTAACTTTTAAACATCAAGAACTGACATTCAGGCCAACTTCATTTCCGAGGCCAACGAAGACAAACAATAGTTATAATTTCAGATGAAGTGGTTGTGCCTTGCAAAATTTGCCAAAAGTGAATGCCCCTTAAATGGTACTGCGAAAATAGGTTGTCTATGAACTTCCAGTTTGAACAAAAGCCGCAGATATATATGGAATTTTTACATTGTATAGATATTTGGAAGTGTCTTTAACATAAAATAGATACATTGTTCCTAATTTATTGTATATAGATATTTAGACTTATGTAAATTACCTTTTTTAGCCATTTTCAAAAACTGATTAATGCCCCTTAAACGTGCCTATTTTTGTGGGATATTGGGATTGAATGTTTAAGTGCATTTATTATTACTAATTAATCTGAAATTAACTATTTAATTTACACTATCAAAAACTGATTAATGCCCCTTAAACGTGCCTATTTTTGTGGGATATTGGTATTGACTGTTTTAGTGCATTAATTATTACTAATTAATCTGAAATTAACTATTTAATTTACACTATGACTTATCTCCTAAATTTATGGATATATCTTAATTAAAGCGGTAAACGAAAAGTTAAAAATTTCAAAACCAAAATTAAACACAAAGGTGCCTTTTACATATTAGTGATGTAATCACAGATTGTACATACTAGAGGGATATACCTTGTATATTAGTGATATTCTTATTTAAACATGCATATACACAATATATACTACATACATATTAATGATATAACATAATATTGTACATAATAGAGGGATATGTATTGCATATTAGTGATATTAAACTTTCAACATGCATACGTACAGTATATATATTACATATATATTAGTGATATTCACCTTAGCATAATGTGAGTACAGGAATATACAGTGTATACAGATACCTGATGCGTTAAAACTGTATGAATATTTCTGCAACATTTTTGGGAAAATATCATCGTATATATATATATATATATATATATATATATATATATATATATCCATATATACGATGATATTTTCCCAAAAATGTTGCAGAAATATTCATACAGTTTTAACGCATCAGGATTCTTGATTACGTGCCTGGTGGGATTCCCATTTTTTCGCGTGGAGGATTCCATAAATATGTTCAGTTATGGTTATGTGATCTTTGAGAAATTCACACAGCTTTTTAAGAATACAGGATATGCATGAACCTATTTTTTAGAATCTTTTTGGTTAGCCTTTGTTGTATATTAAACAGTAGAGCCATGTTATATATTTGGTTAGTTATGAAATTTTCCCAGTATATATTGTCTAAAATTAGGATAGGTAGCCAGTTGTGGCGCCCTAAATGAGAAACAGTCAGCATTTAATTTTCTTTTTAGAAAAATAGCCATATTTAAGAAACACATAAAATAGCTTTTAAAATCTAGGAAAATGTTTCTCGGACTTTGAATGAAAATTTTCAAAGTCTCGAGAGAATTTCCAAGGAGTGCACTATGATTATTTTAGTTCAAAGTCCTAGTAAAACTTTTTGGGAACGCAAATATGAAGTTTCTAGAAAATTTTCCTGGAATTTTGAACTAATCCCCATAATTATTTTTGGAGTTTAGTTCATATTCTCAGAATTTTTTTTATATGGCTAGTTAAAAAATAATACGTATTTTTTTAAAAAAAAAATTAATTTTCTTTGAGCAGCTTAAAAACTGACCAGTCACCAAAGTTTCACTATATCTGCTCATGACAACTCACATTGCTTCGTAAATTGGGCCTACAAAAGCACTTTCAAGTAAATATTTCGCACACAGACCACTTTTGCCAGGGATCTTTGATTTGAGATCACTTTTTCTATTGATTTTAGTATGAGAGGCCACTTTTTGGAACTTTAATCTTTGTGGGTTGAACTTCAACTGAACTTCATACCACAAGAGTTGAAGTTCAACTTCAGCCCACAAGGGTTGAAGTTTACGCATTTTATGCTTAAAAGTTCAGCCCTTGCAGGCTGAAGTTGAACTTCATATCTTAGGCATGATGTTTAGCCCACAAGATTTGAACTTCAGCCACAAGTATTGAAGTTCTAAAAAGTGGTCTCTCATATAAAATCAATAAAAAAGAAGTGGCATCAAATCCTCCCACTAGAAAAAGTGGCTATTCGTGCACTTTAACCCACTTTCAAAGTATTTCTTTCAAAATCCAATGGACGGCCTGACTTGGAATTGCATAAGTAGTCCCTTCTGGTATTGCTATTCAATCAAAAATTCAAAAAGTGAAATTTCTGTTTTTAATCACATCGGATTAGTTGAATTAACTTTACTCGCTTGATTAACTTTAGATCATTGAGTCTGAAGTTGGCTAAACTTTGCACGTTGGTATGTAGTTATCCTCAACTTCAGACAGGGGTGGTTCCAATGTAGGATTCACATATTATGTGTATATTTTTTTAAGTATATCTACTATGATGTTCGAAAACCCGTCCTCTAAAAATTTAAATGGTTCAGGAATTGATCTTATTAAATGCTTTTAATATGTTATTCTTTATTATATCATCGTATATAATGATAATGACTTATATACGCAATATAATTTTTTGAGGAAAGTTGTTCAGACCACTTTTGGAACAATGAAATTTTGCCTCTAACAATAATAAACTCATCCTCTTAAAATTCTAGATCCGCCTCTAACTTCATACAAAAAGTCTGAAGTTTTTAGACCAAAAATGAATACTTATCTGATTTTTACCAAGTGGTGGTTACAGTGTCATGCAAACAGGCTGCGCCATAAATTTTCAGTGCTTTGACTCACTAAATCATGCCCATATATACAGCCTCTGATAGTTCAATGTGATTTATATATTTGGAATTCTTTGTTATGAGTCTTACAACACTTTTAATCGGCCAACTCCACCTGATGGTTTAAGTTGCGTGGACGTTGGTACATCTTATTCTACTGGTTCTTGATGCTCTAGTGGTCATTACTTAGCTAGCGTTTGGATATAGATTCCCAAATTTTATTTGAAATATTTAATTTGGGTGAAGTTTGATTTGAAGATGAAACTGTGTTTGTATATAAAATTTTAAGCAGTTTTTACTCTTGATTTGAAGAACATTAAAACATGAGTTATGCAAAATTTGGTACAATGGTTAGAATTTGATCCAAATTCAACTCTTATGCAAGATTTGAAATTTGAAGTTTGTGATTTCAATTTTTGTCAAATATACAAACAAATATAAATTTTAAATTTTTTACTTCAAATACTACCCCAAATATTCAAGAGGTCTCTTGAAAAATTATTGTAGTACTTCATACTCTACTTTGATTTTTCTGGAATTTAATGATGTTATTATTATTCTAAAAACAAAAGTTACTGACATGTAGGACAAGATCCACGAACTGTGAAAGTTTTTTGACCGTTCCTAGGCTCCAATATCCACTTTTAAATGAGAAAAACAGTTCTATCGAAAGCACCACCATAAAAGAATATAACCACCGACTTACATAGGCAACAGTCATATTATATAAACTATATTAAGTCACTACTACTTTCCACAATCTTTTGCCTATAAAAGCATATACATGTCCCATTCTAATAATCTCTAATATCGATACCATCAAATCTATCACTCAGCCCTCTCATTCATTTTATAGCATCCCCTTACTAGTGTAATTTTCTTACTTCCCACATAAATGGCTAGTTCCATTATCCCCAAAAAACAATTACCGGAACCAACCAATAATGTTACTATTGAAAATGATTTACAAGTAGAGATTTTAGAGGAAGAGGAAGATGATCAAAGCTCAAGATCAGGTGTAACAAGCCATATTTGCTTAAAGTCTAGTCATTCAAAAGGAGTACCATTGAATAAAGATGTTGTCTTGAGGAGAATACGTCATAGGAAACAAATGAACAAGCTCAAATCAACTGCTCAATCTTTTCTTGGATTTCCTTTTAAGACTAATTCCAAGAATATTGATAGTAGTAAGGTTCCTAATAATTCTCAAATGATTAGATGGGTTGATGATGCTTTTGCTGCACCTTAGAATCATGTAATTATAGTACCTACATATTTTTCCTCTTGCAGTTTGATCCACTTTTCTCTGTTTTTCCCGTCGTTGTAAATATGCTTTGCCTAGTGCTTCAGTTGCATTCTCGCATTGTATTTGATTAGTCTTGATTTATGAACAACTCTTTCTTCTTCTCTCTTGTTTCTCCTCAATTAGCTTATGAATAGTCCTTGTAGGGTGTGCAAATGAAGTTGCAAGCTAATATAATAAATAAGTTACAAAAATGTGACTACTATTAGCACTTTCAATAATGTGAGGTTTTTTTTATAAAATAAACTCTCGAAACGTGTGATAATATTACTCAATTTCTTGCTACAAATGAAACTCAATCAAACATCAATGAACTAGAAAATATTGGTTTATCTTAAATTTGGCTAATCATCATCTCGAACTAGTAAAAAAGATGAGAGGAAGAAATTTGAATTAGAGGCAATAGCATTTTTCCCAAAACAGGACAGCACCCTTCAGCTCTATTTAAAGAAGTAAGGTACAATAACATTTGTGAGAGGTTTACAGAATGCTGTCTAATATGTCATGATAAAAGTGGCACCCTTAACTGTTGAATATTAATTGTTCAATAACTAAGCTACAACATTTAAATGTTTCATTAAATATTAAGCTATGAAAACTGCTCTTAGGAAAATTTAAAGTAATTATCTACAAATGAAATATCTACTAGGTATAACATTTGATATCCTAGTAACTTGAACACAAATATACGGGCGAACATTACTCTTGCCAATACATGAAACGTGCTTTCGATCAGCATCAAAGAAGCTTTTGCTCAGATCGTTTTCAACTTGCTAGTTACTTGCAATATTAATGTTTATAAGTAATAAAACTGATAACTGGAATCTTGCACAATAGGCCATAAAGAGTAAACTAAAATTGTTTCAAAAAATATTGCATAAGTTCATTTGGAAAGAAAAAAAGTTGAAAAGATTCTTGCTTTTGTGCCTCTTTTAAAGTTACTTTAGCAATTCTTATCCGTTCAAATAGGCAAGAAGTTCCAAATATTTTAGGTCCATGTGCATCGTTTTCATCTTTAATTATTTCGTTATTATGCAACTTTTCATCGTTGAAATAGTTGTGTTGAAAAGTTGTGGAATTAATAAACACTACTAAGAAATAAATTTAAACTAAACTATTAGCTCCACTAGCATCTTTCTGTTATTCTTATTTAGCTTTTGCTTAGTTTCTAAACCATCTTTTAATTATATTCTGGTCCAGAGAATCTAGATCTTAGCTCGATCTCTGTAACTGTTGGGTATCATTCAAATATTGTACTGTGGTCTGTGCATGAGTTCTAATGTTCTACTAAATAATGATTTATCATGAAAATGTGCATGAGAACCCCATTAAAGAAATAGATAATGCAAGAGAATATAATTTGAGTGACATTACAGCAAACAAAAATGTAAAATGAAACGAAGAATATCTGAAAAGTTATTTAGTGGGCCGGCTTAACATACATGAGCGTAAAAAATTGCATAAAATAACTTGGGCTTTGATCTTTTGAACTCCAATAATGACTTCTATTATGAACATTCCTTTATTTTTGTAATTTTCCCTCTATCTCAAACTTGGCATATACTTCAAATAAATCCAATCTATATATTCTTATATGTATATAACACAGTAAGTACTTTACAAGTAGAAGGAAAACGAAACCGGAACAAAAAGAAAAATTACGCCACATAACCGTTGGGAAAAAATAATTACTTTTTTTGTCCATATTTTGTTGTTCTTTCTTTCCATAATCATTTGTTCTTTTTATAATATATTTTAAATATATCGGATATATATTTAATATTATGTATTTATTTTTTAAAGGGATTAGATGTTGATCATTAATTTGAGCCTACATTTTAGGAGTATAAGCTTTCCTTGTTTAATGGCAATTAATGCAGTAATTATATTTTTTTCTTGTTTAACTTCTACTACACACAATTGGATCTTAACATATCTACGTACAATTAGGAAAAAAGCATATTTCCTAAATATAGTTTTAATATTTACACAATTATATTTAATGTATATTTACATAATTTTACTTATATATACTTAACGCATATTTAAATGTACTTTAATATTACTAGTAGACTAAAATATTATTAATATTTAATGTGTGTTTATATAATTTCATTCAATATTGTAAAATGTATTTGAGATATAAATTATGCATATATAGATATAATTATTTGTATATATTAGTGCATTCAAATATTTTTTTTGGATATTTTCATATATATATATATATATATATATATATATATATATTAATTTTCACATATATACTTAACATATATCCAAATATATATTTTAAAAATATTAATATAGTTGAGATTAAATTATTTATATAGAAAGATCAGTCAAATATGTGTTTATGATAGTTAATCAGGGTAGAATAGAATTCTTAAGTTTATACGATTTTATTTTTTAGGCTAAAATCGTGCATCCATCTTTAGTGCAAATCAATTTAAGGATTGACTGATTTTCTTTATTTAAGGCATCAAATTTTCACAAATATTAGTATTAATATTTAAAGTTTATCTTTATTTAGGAAGTTAATAATTACCAAATATTAATATTAATATTTAAGATTTTCTTTATTTGTATTTTTATTGTGGTTAGGGAAAGTTATGGACATTAAAAAGTAAATATTTATTTATGGAAACAACCCGAAACAAAACAAACAGCAGTCGTTATCTTTGTTGACAGGTCAAAGCCCAGTGCATAATCCTACTGGAGGTTTATAAAAATACCCATCAAAATTAAAATATTTACCCACCTCTACCCATATATTTCATATTTACAAGCCCTACCCATAAACTATTTACATGCCCTACCTATCTAGACTTGTATAGTATTATTTATGTAGTATACCCTTGGAGGTTCTATTTGTGCGCATCCGCCACAAAATTATCCGGGATTTTTACACTATGTACCCTTGTAAAGAATTTCACTACATGTACCCCCTCATCCTTGGTTATGATTTTTTGTCCCCACTTAAGAATGGTTTAGCAAAATGGCCTCGATAGGAAATACTTCACGTTATAAATTTACAAGTGTTCCCTCGGGGGAAACACTCCAAGTATAAATTGCACCCAGAAGGCAGCACTTCAAGTTATCTAGGGAGAATGTTGACAGAGATAAAAGGTCAAGTGTTGCCTCCGTTGGTGCACTTGTCAAGTTAGTGAGGTCATTCTTGTAAAACCACTTTAAGCGAGGTCAATAAGGCAAACCATTGCCTAAGGTGTTATAGTTTTGTAAATTACTCGTACTCTTGAAATCCAAAATATTAATAAGTTATAGCCATTAAAAATTACACTACCCATGAAATTAAAACGGAAAAGGGTCAAATATGCCCCTCTACTTTCAAATATTGTTTGGCTCGGTCCTTCGTTATACTATCCGATTAAAAATACCCCTACCGTCATACTTTGGTCCAAAAATACCCCTGAATCTAACGGCTGGGACACATGTCACTCACTGAAGCCAAAACCATCCCCAAATTAAAAAAAAATCCGACCTACCCTCATCTTTTAACCATATTCTGACCAATCCCCTCTAATTTTATGGAGTAACTCTTAACCCAAAGTCAAATATATTTTATGACTTGTTTGCTTTACCATCAAACCTCAATTTTCAGCCATAAAACCATTGCATCACCATCACCATCATGACATGTAATGATGGCCAACAAAGAACCTCAATTCTCCAATCTTCATGAACTCAAAATTGAAAATGAAACTCTTCACAAACACAATCTCAAACATCAATTTAACCAAAAAAAATTAGGAAATCAAAGAAATTCATATTTATTTAAGCTTTTTCAAACTCTATTATGGTGATCTTTGAATGTCTTCACTTTCAACCAATAAATTAATTTTTCAACCACAAAATGATTCGAACAACAATACAAGAATTTAATCAACTTCCAAAAAGAAATTTGAAAAGTCAGATATATATATTCAAAGAATCAAAGAACCCATCAATTCAACAATGGTATTTTTAAACTTTGACTTCACTTTTACTAAGAATCGGTTTCCAAATCAGTCCTTTGGCTCAAGAAATACTTTGGATTTTAATAATAAACAACCCGATGATCTCAATCTCCACAGATTCAGAAAAAGAAATTCTTGAATTTTCTAATCTCCATCAATTTTTTCAAATATGAATTAATGAACATGAGCTAAATAGAGTTTCATACGCCCAAACTAAGTGACAATTTAATGAAAATTTTAACAAATACTATACAAAAATTTAGCCTTCAGGCCATTTATTGACTCTTAAGAAGATGTAGAGGAGTGGGGCGGGGAATAAAGATGAAGCTGGAGACCGGGAGGTTGGGAAGATTTTGGAGAAAATAAATTTTTCTTTGTTTTTGTAAATTTCATTCTTTAATGGATTGGAGCAGCTGATGGAGCAATGGGTAAAAAATTGGGGTGGGTTTTTTTTAAAAAAAAGGATATTATAATTTGGAGTTGGCTGTTAGTTTTTAGAGTGACATGTGTCACAGCCGTTAGATTCAGGGGCATTTTTGGACCGAAATATGACGGCAGGGGTATTTTTAATCGGATAGTATAACGAAGGACCGAGCCAAACAATATTTGAAAGTAGAGGGGTATATTTGACCCTTTTCCGAAATTAAAAATATTTACCCAACCTACCAATTTATTACTGTATTCATTTGTTATGTCTTATATATGTATACCTTAATGGTATACTGCATAAACTGTGGTATACAAGTCTGGATGGGTAGAGTAGGTAAATAGTTTGTGGGTATGGCTTGTAAATATGAAACTTATGGGTAGGGGCAGATAAATATTTTGATTTTGACGGGTATTTTTGTAAACCACCCGAATTATCCAGTTGTACGGGCCGAGGGAAGAACTTGGAAGGGAGATTTACAATTATACACAATTTTGAAGCTTTGATTACGAAAAAAAAAATAATATTATGAATATTACAAAACATATCATTATTTTTTAGATACAAGTTGCTACAAACAACTAGAAAAGGGAAAATCTAGCCTTCACCTCACATCCCTTCTCCTCCTGCCCCTCCTACCGCCTATTTCCCCCTTGCCACCGCCGGACTAACTCCCCCACCACCAAGGTGTGCAAAAACAGTGCAGAAATAGTGAAGATACAGTGCAGAATCACAGAAACAGAGCATAAACAATGCAGATACAGTCTGAAACAGTGCAGAAATGCATAAACAGTTAGAAACAGTACATATAGAATCTGAAACAGTGCAGAAACAGTAAAGATACCGTGCGGAAACGCAGAAACAACACAGAAAAAGAACAGAAACGCTAATATAGTGCAGAAACAGTTAGATATAGTGGTGAAATAGTGCAGAAACGATGCATAAATAGTACAGAAATGCAGAAACAATGAAAAAATATTGGAAAAGTGCAAAAACAGTTAGATACAATATGAAAATATAGTTAGATACAGTGCAGAGATAGTGAAGACACAGTGAAATACAATAAAATAAAAATATGAAAAAAATACTAGAAGTAAAATAAGAAGTGTAATCACCTAATTTTGGCATCTAAAATACCAAATGGCGTAAGATAGTAGTGCTAATTTTGCTCATCTTTTATACGTATCATAGCTGATTCTAGGCATTTAATTAGGGAAAAATACTAAAAAATTATCAAATATATATTTGTTATGTGTCTAACTGTGTCTTTACATTTTGTGATAATCTGTGCACTTGTATAATTTAAGTGTTAGTTAATTAGTCTATTTGTCAATTGTGTGTGTTATATAATCTGTATTTTAGTAGTTTAATCTTGCAATTGAGGCTATTTGTGAAATCCAAAAGAGAGTTAAAAGAGCCCAATATCTTAGCCCACACACTTTAACCCGAAATCATCTCATCCGTTAGATCTAATTAATCCAATGGTTCAGATTCACCCACCCCCTCACATATAAATTCCCTAAATTCATTCATTTACCCATTACACACACATAAGGTCTTGACCTAAAGAAACTATGTCAAATGCACGCAGCCCACCGGAAATCGTCACTGCCGGTGGCGCCGCCGTCCCTCCGACGCCGGAAAGTCATAAAAAATACATCCCCGCATCACCTTGAGCCCCTCGTCCCCGATCTAGTCTCGGTTTCCACAAATTCTCAAGGAATCATTGTAAATCGGCGTTCGAAAAACACGGCACGGGCTTTTCCGGTGAGCCCTTTCATTTTTTCTATTGATTTTTCATGGATGTCCACTGCTCCTTCCTTCTCTTTCCGTTCTTTTCTTTTTCTAGATGAAACGACCCCAAATGGGATCATTTCACTTAGAAGAAGAAAGTGACGGATTCGATGGGTCTAAAAGGGGTCGGGTTTGTTCATTTGGGTATTAAACAACGGGTATGGGACTGTGTTGATGATTTTCGATTCATGGGGTACGGGACTGTTTGGCTTTAGGGGGTTTCGGATAGTGATGGATTTTTGGGAGGGGTACTGTCGATGCTCGTTAACAGATTTGGCGTCGATGGGGCTGTTAGTTTGGGGTTAAAACAACGGGTATGGGACAGTTTCGGCTTGTGAAGGGGTTTTGATGGTGACTGATTTGGGAGTTTGTTTGTTGCAGCTATGGTAAGGGTGTTAACGGACTGTGATGTTTGGTTCATTGACGAGGCCGTATGGTCGAGTCGGCCTAGCTGCCTGGATGCGCTGTTGGTTCAGTTTGCCTACGATAATGAGGCAGTGACGGGGCTGTATTTCGAGTGTTTGTTTGGCGTCGACGAAAACAGAAACGGCTAAGGCAGTGATGATAGCGGACTGAGTTGCAGCAACTATGTTGTTTAATCGACAAAGCGAGGCGACTTTGTTTGGTTGATTGATGCAGCAGCTGTGGCAGTCAGTTCGTGTTGATGCTGAGTTCGGAAAGGCTGATCCAAGACAGCTTTGGGTGATGGCCTGATGCGCGAGCAGCCATGGCGACAATGCTTTGAAGTAGTGGCTGGATTGTGAAGGCATAGCAGTTGGTTTGGCTTTCATGATATGCATGAAGTAAACTCCTATCCGTGTCCCTTTGTTTTTGGCTGTTCGTATAAGATTAAGGTTTATTTGCAGAAATTAGCCTACTATTAGCTATCTACTTTGCTATTCCATTTTTTGATATAGAGTTTGGAATAAACAAGTTCTTGGTTATTTGTTTAAAGCATGATGTCCTTAGATTTTAAACATGTACTTGGCTCCTGTGAGATAGGAGAAATTGTAGGAATGTTCAAGTTTAGTCTTGCCTTGGTGTTGTCTGTTCAAGCGCTAATTTGTTCAAGGTTCCTAAGTGTTTCCAAGCATGCTCTGTTTAACTAGTATGTTAGGATTGTGTGAGATTAGCTCAGCCTGAAATTTGCTTTTAGTTTAGGTCCTGATCTGTTTGGTTTAGTTGTTACCTATTCATTTGTGTTTCTGTGAATTGCTATTACTTCAAAGGGTCAGCGTGACCTCACTATGGACTCAAAAGAGTCAAATTAGCATTGGGGTGGGTCAGTACTTGAGGGATTTGGGTTTGAAATCCAAGACCTTGGAAGTAGAAATCTGAAAATAGGCAGGTGAGTTTATTTGGATTTTTAAGTCCATCCAAGTTTGAATTCCAAGGAAATCAGCCTCATTAATGAGGCAGATATGATGTATGGCCAGAAATGGTAAAAAGAAATTGGCATGGCAGCCCCCTCCCTGTCATATTTCCCTATTAAGTAAGGCTCCAAACAAGGCATTTAATTGCCATAGCATGCCTGTTGAAAAGTGATTTTCCTTGGGGTTTGACCCCAGCTGTCCAGCCTCTCTTACCTCTATAAAGAGAGGTCATTTACTACACATTGAAGGGAGAACACATTGAATGCTCCCATTACTCCTCAACTACTTTTAAAAAAAAAACAACAGATCTGAAAGTAAAAGAAATAGCAAGAAAAATACTTGAAAAAAAAAGAGAATAGCAAGGAAGGGTTTGGGTTTAGGCTATTATTGCAAAAGGGTGTTGTTTGTGGCTGTTGTTGCTGTTTGGTCTTTGCTTTGGGCTGTTTGAGTGGGCTTGGCTTTCCTTGTTTTAAAGTTTGTCTACACTAGGTAAACTTTCATTTCATAGTTTATTTCATGAGAAATCAGCCATATTTGAAGCCATTATTTATGAATGCTAAGTTTTTTTTTATGTTGAATGTACATTGAATAACTGTTAGTGTAACTTTTAAACTGAAATTTTGCGCAAATGACACCATTATGCAATCTGGTACATATCTGATTTTCGAGCAAAATAGCGGCTGTTTATGCAAACGTGTTTTGGAACAAACTAGAACGTTAGTTGCAACTCCTTTTTGTAAAGTATGCTCAAATCAAATACATAAGTTAGTTTTTTTTTTTTTCATGAAATATAAAGGGTAGAAATAGATTTACAAAAGTGTTGACAAATGTGGCCAGATCTTGAAATAAATAGATAAAAAAGGATATATGTGCAAGAGCTATGAAATAAAGAACATCAGCATAACAGTGGGCTAAATAGAATATTTAATATGGCTAAATGTTGAACAAGTAAGAAAGATGACTGTTTTGCGCAAATATTGTTAATAATAGAATACCAATGCCTAAAGTGCTAAAGTGGGCTAAATAACTATCAAGTCTGCAAATTTGTGGCCAAATGCTAAAACAAATGGCCAAAGGAACATTTCTGCAATTCATTTTAACAAAGATTCAGAGGCGTGCAAGTTTTCCTCAATGGGCTGAACCTTTTTTGCAAATCTAGATTACTTAGTTGTCATCTTTAAACTTTAAGGCCCCAATGGTGTTTAAATTAAATTTAGCAACTTCTTTTTGATAAATAAACAAAATCAAACTAGGTGAAGGATAAAAGAATAAGCTAAGAGACATTAGTATCTGAAGCCAAATAAATTGATTCAAGTGTAGTTTATTTAAAATCGGAAGATCTCGAACGGGTGAAGTGCCTGCGCGACCATATCCGGTTTTAGATAAATTACATTTGTGAATATTGAATCGAGCCGTATTTGAATAAGATATAAATGTGTCGAAAGTAAAAGCGGCTCATATAATCAAAAATCAAGCTGAATTATGAGTTCAAGTTTGACCAAAGAAAACAATAATACAATAATAAAGAATGAATTTGGAGACTCAAATCACGGTTGATAAGGTTTCGAACGGGTGAAGTGCCTGCGCGAAAATATTCGGCCGAGTCACTGAAACAAAAAAAAAATAAAAATAAAAATAAATGAATAAATAAATTAAAATAAAATAATAAATCAAAGCGTAGCAAAAGGAAATAAATAAAGGCAGGTACAATAAATACTTCATATAGCCGGAATGCGTCAAATAAAAGCAACTGTGCTTGACACAGGACTCGAGGGTGCCTAATCCCTTCCCGAGAGTCAACCGAGATCCTTACCCGGAACTCTAACGCAGACCACTAACGAGTCATAGGTGTTCCAAGGTACCCTTTTGGGTGACTTGGCACACCTTAAACTTGTCAAGTGGCGACTCCGAATTTTAAATAAACAATTCGTACCTTGAAACACCGTCACTTCCTTAAATGGAAACCCTAACTCGGGATAGCGCCAAATAATCGTAAAATCCCATAAGCGCTTTCCCAAACCCGAAACGCCCTCCTCAAAAGCGGGCGCGCGGAAAAAGGGGGTGTGACAGCCTTGGCGACTCCGCTGGGGAAGAAAGTAAAAACTGAGAGTCTCAGGCTTTAAAATTTGTCGCTTTCGGCTTTGAATATTGTTTGTATATGCTGCCTTGAATGTTACTGCTTTGATATGTTTGAACTGTATATACACAACTGTCTTCTCTCGTACACCTCTGAGTCTTCTGGAACACTGCACACATGCACGCCAGTCTCGCTTCGGCGTCTGGAATTTCTGTCGTGTCTCAGGACACAAAAAGTTAACCCTTTTTAGGAGGAGGTGCGTTGGGTTAGGCCGTTAGACGTTGTCGATCGGTACCCCCAAGGCATTTCCAAATTGCCGGAAACTGTAGAACATGAACCCATTGAGTCACCTAGAGTTGAACCTGTGCTTTTGTCTAGGCCGATTTATTTGCATGTCATTAGACTTAGTGAGGTGCGGTACACCGGTACCGCACTTGTCTAGGCTGACCCTTTAGAGTCTAGATGGGGCCCACGCCCCGGAAAGACAGTAATGGCATCTTCTGTGTTGCATCTAGGGAGGCCGTTATGCTGACCGTTTATCGAGGGAAAGCGGGTTAGTTTGGAAAAAATGAAAAAAAAAATAAATAAAAAATAAAAAAAAAATGAAAAAAGAGAGAAGAGACGCTTTGTTAAGAGGGGCAATTTCAGATTTTCAAATATTAGCGTGTCAAATGTCCTTTTTCCGTTGTCGGCAAAGATTTTAAAGCCAATTTCACGCCGTTATAACGGCCAATTTTTGAAAAAAATAAAAAGGGAAAAACAACGTCCATAGCCAAATTTGGTGGCGTTGTCATGTCAAATTCTGTTCAAAAATTAGAAAAAAATCAAAAAAAAAAGGGGAAAAATTAATCAAATAGAGTCGTCCTGTTCGGTAAAACATTGACAAGTTTTGTTTGTCTAGGCTAGTCGAATCATGTAAATATTTTATTTGAGTCGGCTTGTCCGTTTTAATGTCAATAGTCAAATTTTGGTGTCGTTGTCATGTCAAATTTTGTTCGAAAATTAGAAAGTCAAAAATAGAGTCGTCGTGTTTTGTAAAACATTGACAAGTTTTATTTGTCTAGCCTAGTCAATCATGTAAAAAATTTCGTTTGAGTCGGCTTGTCCGTTTTAATGTTGTTTTACAAATTTTGTCCAAAGTTTTCTCGGTCCTAATACTTCATTTTAATAAATAGGTATCATGGCTGCATCATCATCTAGAGTAGGAAAAAGGAAGTTTCCTGAGGGATCTACTCCACCGCCTATTAAGATGGTCGATAAATGTTCTCCATTGTTGAGGAATTGGTGGTACCATTTGAGCGAAAAGCAGAAAGGGGTTGTGCATGCGAGAATTGGGGAAATGACACATTTTCTTAACCCTAAGTTTGCCCCACGTCGGGAACTAGTAAATGCTTTGATTCGGTAATTGGAACCGAGTCAAAATACCTTTGTGTTTGGTGATATTGAGATGACTCCCACTTTAGAAGAGATCTCGGGTTTGACTAATGGAGTGTTTAGGACAAAGAAGTGCATAGCACCTCGGTTTGTGAGAGTCGAGGAGTTCCTACGGGACATGAGTCTGCGTTCTGATACCCAGTTAGTGAGTTTGGCCTCAGGTTGGGTCAGTCTGGAGTATCTTTATGCTCTTTATGGGCGGGGAGATGGATACACAGAGCATCGGCCGAAATTCATCACCACATTGAGCCATGACCAATGGGATAAACTTAGGGAAAGAGCTTTCATTTTCGCCTTCCTTGGCCTCATGGTCTTCCCGATGGAGAATGGACAAATCTCTATCCATACCTCTTGGATCGTGAGAGCTTTATTTGGGGGAGTTCGAGATTCTACTGTGGTGCCGATGATCTTGGGCAGTATTTATCATGCTCTGACTCGATGCAAAGAGAAAGGGGCCCGGTTTTTCGAGGGTTGCAACTTGTTGTTGCAAGTATGGTTCGTTGAGCATTTGTTCGGCCGTTCTGACCCTACTCCACTACCCGATGCGCCTAAATGCCACTTGAACACCCATTATTATCGTACTCGACATCTTGATCTACCCGAGAGCTTTGATGGGTGGGCAAAGTATTTGAGCGAGCTCACTCTGGAGAATATCCGGTGGCAGGTTAGTTGGTACCCCTCGAAAGAGGGAATATATGGTAGTATGGACCGTCCTTTTCTAGTATTGATGGGTCATAAGGGAGCCGAGCCTTATTGCCCTACGCGGGTGCTCCGACAGCTTGGGCGCGTTCAGGGTGTACCTAGGGTAGAGGCCGTGGAAGAGTATCGCCTTGATCATATTAGCGGTGAGTTTCCCAGGCACACTCAGTGGTTCTCCATTTGGGATAATATGAGACCTTTGACCTCCAGCACACAGGTTATAGACCGATTCAGAGGCGAGGTCACTCCCGAGTATGTTTTCTGGTTCGGCCGACAGCCTGCTTTGGTAGCTATGCCAGCGAAAACGGTCAAGGGACCGTATGATGAGGCACTCAGGATTGACATGAAGATAGAGATGCATAGGGTAGAGACTGAGGAGAGATATGCGGGTCTAGTCTATCGTCTTCGTTCTGAGAGGGATGCCGCTCGAGCTGCTTTGGTTGAGAGTGAGGGTCTAGCGCATCAGCACCTAGACACAGTTAGACGACTTCGTGTTATGCACTCTGAGGCATTGACAGAGCGAGATGCCGACAGGGCAGTTTTGGTGGAGAGCAGGAGAAGGGAGGATTATCATCGTCGGGATGCCATGGATGCTCGAGCTCGACTCGACAGGGCACTGGAGCAGGAGGAGCAGCTCAGGGAGCTAGCACAGAGCCGACTTCAGGATATACAGGCTGCAGGACGGACTATTAGTGTAGTTTATCGGCAGGTTTATGACTCTGCTGTATATGTTGCATAGGCTATCCGTGACTATAGGAGGTTGTCCGCGGAGGACCTACTTCCACATGTGCTTCCCTTCGTCACTAGAGTTGCAGAAAATTTGGCTGGATTGCGCCGCACCTTGGTGGAAGGCCCACCAGCAGATCCCGAGGAGCCACCAGAGGAAGATCTCGACGAGCCATTTGAGTCAGATCCAGAGGAGCCAGATGAGGCAGGGCCCGGATCACCTTAGCAGATATATGCCAGTCCGAGATGATGCAGCTCGTTACCTTTTGTTTGTCATTTAGCATCTTGGACAGATTGTGGCTTTTATTATGTATTGGTATTTCTATTTCGAACAAGTCGGTCTAGTTTGTTTATTTGAATTTGTAGGAGTACTACTATTGCCCCATGTTGTCGGCGGGTTTTTTTTTTTTTTTTTATATTGTACTGTTTCGGCATTTATGAAAAGAAAATCAGAAAATCCAAAATTGTGTCTTTTATTATCTTAAATGCATTTTTCTTCCTTTTTCAATCTGATTTTGGACCCCTCTTACATTTGAAAGATATATGATATGAAAAAAAAAAAATATGAAAAGAGCGAAAGAAAGAGAGGAAAATGAGAAAAGGAAAAAAAAAAAAAGAAGAAAAGAAAAGAAAGAGAGGACCCGCTTTGTCTTGATTCGGGATGATGCATGACGACTTTAGGCTGGTAGGCGCGCTCGGCTCATAAATATCATGTTTCCTAACCTGTTTTGTTTGCAGACAAGACTAGATTACCAGTGACTTGGTGCAGCGCTCTAGCATTATCCCACTCTCACACAACTAACTCGAGGGGACTTGAAATTCCATTTGGTAACATGGCCACTGAAGGAGACAAATCCGATGCCGGTTCCGAAGAAAATGATAGAACGACAGAAGAGGCCCTGATTCTGAAGCAATTTCTGGTGGACATGCATCATGCGATAACCACGGGACGGGTACCTCCTCCCATGCCGAACCTCTTGGATGGGCTTATGCCAACAGTTAGCCAGCGAGCACCAGGCACATCTACGGCGGTCGAGGATCCGACCTATCCCCCTGGTTTTGGCACTAGTCAGGGTCCAACAAAAGAAGTTGAAGTGCGCCCTCATGCACCGCCCCCACCACCTCTACCTCAAGGGCAATATGGACAACATCCACCACAGGGGCAGTATGGTCCACCCCCACCACAGGGACAGTATGGTCCACCTCCGCCACAGGGACAGTATGGCCCACCTCTCCCACAGGTTCCAATTTTTCGGGGCCCAGCCAGGCCTGTTATGGCTAGGTCCAACAGCGAACCACATCTGGCTGGGGATCATCATTATGATCAGCACCATGAACCCAATTTCCGACACAGTGACTCATATGATCAGGGGTTCCATCGCGGGTCTCAAGTTGAGGTTGATCGATCAGGAAAGCTTGATGAGAGCGAGGTTTTAAGAAAGATGAGGGGCCTAGAACAAGCGGTGAGGACCATTCAAGGATATGGAGATCATACTGACATCTCTTTCAAGGATCTTTGCCCCTACCCTGAATTGCAATTGCCAGATGGGTTCATAGTGCCAAAGTTTGATCTATACACCGGGCAAGGAGATCAAAGGGTTCACATGAAAACCTACTGCAACAAAATGAGAGGGGTCAAGAAAGACAAACTGTTGATAGCCTACTTTTCTGAAAGCTTGGGGGGCACAGCTGCCGAATGGTTCATGAGGCAGGATCTAACTAAATGGTTGTCATTTGAGGATATGGCACAGGCATTCTACGACCAGTACAAATACCACATTGAAGTTTTGCCAGATCGGTCCTCTTTGGATGCGATAAAAAAGAAGCCAAGCGAAAGCTTTAGGGAGTACGCCCTCAGATGGCGCGAGCAGGCCGCTCGAGTGAGCCCCGCAATCCCGGACGATGACATGGTCTGGTTGTTCATTGAGGCGCAGGATGAGGCGTTCTATGGTTCATTGATCGCCGCCTTTGGGAAACCGTTTAGTGAAGTCGTCAAAATGGGAGAAATGATTGAGAGAGGAGTCAAAGCTGGCAAAATTGTGAGCCAGACTGCACTAAAGGCGACCACACAGGCTGTGCAGACAGGGGCAGCAGGGTTCGGTAAGAAGAAGAAAGAAGATGTGGCCATGGTAGGGTCGGGTCCACGAAGGTGGAATGACGAGCGATACAGTCAAGCTAATTCATACCAAGCTCCACAAGCACCCTATTTACAACACTATTACCCGCCACAAAATGCACAATACTCCATACCTCCACCCCAATACTCTGTACATGCTGCGCAGCCATATGCCCAAACGTCTTATCCGCAATGGCGCGCACCAACCCCACAGCCTACATATCCCATTCACCAAGCTCCACATAATCACTATCAGGCTCCACCTAACCCTACTTACCGACCAAGAGGTCCGGCAGGCTTTCGTCCGAGAGCTGAATTCAAGAAGGCTCGAGAAGAGAAGAAGAGGGAATTCACGCCAATTGGAGAATCCTACACCAGTATCTTTGAGAAACTGCGGGCCTTGAACATGATAAAGCCAATTCAAGGCAACATGAATCCTACTGGCAAAGTGGATCATTCTCGGCATTGTGATTACCACTCGGGCGCACCAGGGCATGATACAGAAGATTGCTACTATCTCAAGAGAGTGGTGCAGGATTTGATTGACAACAACCAAATCGTGATTGAAGATGCAGAAACGCCAAACATTAATCGCAATCCTCTGCCAGTCCATGATGTACACATGGTATATGCATGCACAGGGGGATTTGAAAGCGAATCTGCAAGGCCAATAGTGTCAGTCAATGCAATAACAATTGGGGTGGAAAAGATGCATATCACTTCAAAGACAAGTCCTGTTGTGGTGTCCGGAGGAACAAAGCCATCGGTCCAGTTGGATAAGCCCGTGTTAACATTGAAACGAGCTGTTGAGAAAGGGGAAAGGTTGACCGAGAAGCCAAAGTTGGTGATCTCGAGGGCCATCAGCAAGGAAGGGGAAGCGGATTCTGCTACCAAACCGAGGTTGGTTATAAAAAATGCACCCCGGGAAGATGATTTGAACACAATGCGCGAGCCCATTGTCATAAAGAGGGCATCCCAGTTCCATGTGACAGATAGCAAGGCTGTCCCGTGGAACTATGCCCAGGCAGTGGTAACGTACATGGGAAAGGAGGTTGTAGCAGAAACGACACAAGTGGGCGGTATAACTCGTTCTGGGCGGTGCTTTACCCCGGAAGAGTTAAGAAAGGCAAGGCAAGCTAGGGAAAATCAGGGTCCAGTCAAGGAGCCTGTCACTGAGAAAGAGGCGGAAGAGTTTCTAAAGAAGATGAAAGTGCAAGATTACTCTATCGTGGAGCAGCTGAGGAAGACCCCTGCTCAAATTTCTTTGTTGTCCCTGCTGATGCATTCTGAGGCGCACCGTCATGCTCTTTTGAAAATCCTGAATGAAGCTCATGTATCTGATAAAATGACTGTTGGTAACTTGGAGGCTGTTGCTGCCCGTATCTTTGAAGTCAACAGGATCACTTTCACTGATGAAGAATTGCCTATGGAAGGCACAGGCCACAACAAAGCTCTGCATCTGACTGTTAAGTGTGACAACTCTTACGTCACAAGAGTGCTGGTTGACGGTGGGTCTGGTCTGAACATTTGTCCACTATCTACTTTGAAAAGATTGAAAATCAATGTGGATAGAATTCGAACCAATACTATGAGTATCCGTGCTTTTGATGGAGAAAAAAGACAGTCAATTGGTGAGATCGAGCTGACATTGACAATTGGGCCTGTGGACTTTGCTATTGATTTCCAAGTCCTCGATATGGATTCGTCTTATAATCTACTGTTGGGAAGGCCCTGGATTCATATGGCGGGCGCAGTACCGTCAACTTTGCACCAGACTGTGAAGTTTGAGTGGAACCGTGAGATGATCATGCTACACGGAGAGGGAGATCTGTCAATCTATAAGGACCCATCCATTCCAGTTATCGAGGTCACCAATGATAGCCCAACTCTGATGTACCAAGCCTTTGAAGCAGTCAATGTGGAAGAGGTTCCTGAAGGCAAACCTTTGACCCAAGCAAGATTGTCAGAAGCGGCAGTCATGATGGCCACAGAAATGTTGAAGCACGGTTTTCAACCAGGAAAGGGTCTCGGGGCATCACTTCAAGGAATGTCGCATCCAATTAATCCACTTGGCATTCGAGGTACCTGGGGTCTGGGATACAAGCCCACAGCTGCAGACAGAGCAAGAGCTAGGAAAATGAAGAAACAAGAATGGTCCCTTGAGAAGCCTGTCCCTTGCCTCGCTCAGTCTTTCACGAGGTCCAACGGGGGCAAGTCTATTTCCAAGAATGCTGAGGAAACTGAAGAACAAAAGAAGCTCCTGGCCGATCTGAGGCACGTCTTTGGCATCAACATGGTGCAAACTGGCGAAGGATCTAGCAATGCAGAAATCCAGGACATTGGCCCTGATGTGAAGCTGAACAACTGGGAATCCATGCCTCTCCCCACTAGGAGAGGCTATTGGTAGCAAGTTTTGTTATCCTTTCTGTATACTTGGTTATTCTAAGGGTTGTAATCCAAGTGTATTTATTTTGCTCGTTATGATGTCAAACCCTTTTATCTTTCAAATTCAATGAAAAGCAAGACATGTTCTTGTCTCCTTATTCTATCTCTTTACTTTCCTGATTTTTATTTCTTATTTCTTTCTGTAGCTATGTTTCTGATGGCCTTAATAACATGACATGCATGCTGAAATCACGCCCTGATCTAAACACACAGTTTAACTTGGTCTCAATGAATCAACCAAAAATTGAGCAAATACATGTTGATGGGTGGAGTGATTATGAAGTAACAGTTGAGGAGGTAGATGATATGGAAAGGACGGATACCGAAGAAATTTTTGAGAAAGAATATGATGAGGAGGGAGCTGAGAGTGAAATAAATGGGGAATTAGAACAGTTTGAGAACAAGCCTAAGCCCAATTTAGATGACACAGAAAATATAAATTTGGGAACCCCCGACGATGTTAGGGAAACCAAGATAAGCATGCATGCTGTACCGAAAGTGAAAAGTGACATAGTCCAAGTCTTGTTTGACTATAGAGACGTGTTTGCTTGGTCATATGATGACATGCCTGGTTTGAGCACAGATTTGGTGGTTCATAAGTTGCCAATTAATCCTGGTTTCCCTCCGGTCAAGCAGCTACGGAGGAAATTCAAGACAGAAATGAGCAAGAAAATCCATGAGGAAATCATGAAGCAGCTATCTGCGAAGGTGATACAATCTCTTCAGTATTCCACTTGGTTGGCCAATGTTGTGCCGGTGCCGAAGAAAGATGGGAAGACAAGAATTTGTGTTGACTATCGAGATTTGAACAAGGCCAGTCCCAAGGATAATTTTCCTTTGCCTAATATTCACATTCTCATAGACAATTGTGCTAAACATGAGATCCAATCTTTTGTGGATTGCTATGCCGGTTATCACCAGATCCTGATGGATGAGGATGACGCCGAGAAGACAGCATTCACCACGCCCTGGGGAACCTTTTGTTACAGGGTCATGCCGTTCGGCTTGAAGAACGCTGGGGCAACGTACATGAGAGCCATGACAACTGTCTTCCATGATATGATACACAAAGAAATTGAGGTGTATGTGGATGATGTGATAATCAAATCAAGAACGGTAGAGGATCATGTTAAAGACCTCAGGAAATTCTTTGAAAGACTCAGAAGGTACAATTTGAAGTTGAACCCGGCCAAATGTGCGTTCGGTGTTCCAGCTGGAAAGTTGTTGGGTTTCATTGTTAGCAGGCGGGGTATTGAATTGGATCCTTCAAAGATCAAGGCTATACAAGAGTTGCCTCCGCCAAAGAACAAGAAAGAAGTTATGAGTTTCCTCGGAAGATTGAACTACATCAGTAGGTTCATCGCTCAACTCACCACCACGTGTGAGCCAATCTTCAAGCTGCTAAAGAAAGATGCGGCGGTTAAGTGGACTGAGGAGTGTCAAGCGGCCTTTGACCAAATCAAGCAGTACCTGTCAAATCCACCAGTGCTGGTCCCGCCAGAGCCAGGACGACCTTTGTTCCTCTATCTGTCGGTGATGGACAATTCGTTTGGTTGCGTACTGGGGCAACATGATGCCACGGGGAAAAAAGAACAGGCAATCTACTACATGAGCAAGAAGTTCACGGATTACGAGGTCAAGTACACTTTGCTGGAAAGAACGTGTTGTGCCCTCACATGGGTAGCACAGAAGTTGAGGCATTATTTGTTTTCATATACTACTTACCTCATATCCCGGATGGATCCACTAAAGTACATTTTTTCAAAGCCTATGCCAACAGGAAGGCTTGCCAAGTGGCAAATGTTACTCACAGAGTTCGACATAGTTTATGTCACCAGAACTGCAATGAAAGCCCAGGCTTTGGCCGATCATTTGGCCGAAAATCCAGTGGATGATGAGTATGAACCTCTTAAGACATACTTTCCTGATGAAGAGGTAGGCACAATTGAGGAGTTGCCTTCTGAAGATGATCATTATTGGAAGCTCTATTTTGATGGGGCCTCTAACTCCAAGGGCGATGGTATTGGGGCTGTTCTCATATCCCCGACAGGTCACTATTATCCGGCGGCTGCGCAACTTCGTTTCTGGTGTACTAATAACACGGCAGAATATGAAGCTTGCATCATGGGTCTACGCATGGCGATAGATATGGACATCAAAGAACTACTAGTGCTTGGAGATTCCGACCTACTAGTACATCAAATCAGGGGTGAATGGGAAACTCGAGACGTGAAACTCATCATGTATAAGCAGTATCTGGAAGAGCTTTGCCGAAGGTTTGATTCCATTGAATTCAGGCATATCCCAAGAATGCACAATGAGTTGGCAGACGCTTTGGCTACATTAGCGTCCATGCTTAGTCATCCTGACCAGACTCACATTGATCCTCTCGAGATTCAAGTTAGGGATCAACATGCTTATTGCAACATGGTTGAAGAAGAACTTGATGGCGAGCCATGGTACCTGGACATCAAAAACTACATCAAGAATGGAGAGTATCCAGCGCTGGCAGAGAGCAATCAGAAAAGAACCCTCCGCCGTCTTGCAAATGGTTTCTTTTTAAGTGGGGGGGTGTTGTACAAGAGAACCCCAGATCTGGGACTGTTGAGATGTGTGGACGCACAAGAAGCCTCAAGAATTCTCAACGAGGTGCATTCGGGAATCTGTGGACCACACATGAATGGCTATGTGTTAGCCAAGAAGATCTTAAGAGCAGGTTATTTTTGGCTCACCATGGAGCGAGATTGCATAGGGTTCGTGCGGAAATGCCACCAATGTCAAGTGCACGGCGACCTGATACATTCACCTCCCTTAGAGCTCCACACAATGTCCGCTCCTTGGCCTTTCGTAGCATGGGGGATGGATGTCATTGGCCCGATAGAACCAAAGGCATCGAATGGGCATAGATTCATTTTGGTCGCCATTGACTATTTTACTAAGTGGGTGGAAGCGGCGACATTCAAGTCGGTAACCAAGAAAGTTGTGGTCGACTTTGTTCATTCAAACATCATTTGCCGGTTCGGTATTCCCAATACCATCATCACCGACAATGGGGCTAATCTGAACAGTCATTTGATGAGAGAAGTATGTGAAAGGTTCAAAATTGTGCATAGGAACTCCACACCATACCGGCCAAAGGCAAATGGCGCGGTCGAAGCTGCAAACAAAAACATCAAGAAGATCCTTCGAAAAATGGTGGAAGGATCTCGAGATTGGCATGAGAAGTTGCCATTTGCTCTTCTGGGTTATCGCACAACTGTGCGCACCTCAATAGGCACGACCCCATATGAACTGGTGTATGGGACTGAAGCGGTCATTCCAGCGGAAGTCGAAATACCGTCCTTGAGAATCATTGTTGAAGCTGAGATCGAGGACACTGAATGGGTCAAATCCCGCTTGGAACAATTGGCTTTGATCGACGAGAAAAGGCTAAATGCAGTATGTTATGGTCAACTATATCAGAAGAGAATGGCCAAAGCATACAACAAGAAAGTGCGCCAGCGCAAATTCAGTGAAGGCCAGGTAGTCTTGAAGCGCATCTTTCCACATCAGGAAGAAGAGAAGGGCAAGTTTGCTCCAAATTGGCAAGGACCGTATGTGGTGAAGAAGGTGTTGCCCAATGGTGCTCTATTCTTGACAGACATCGAAGGCACGATGGCTGAAATGATTGTTAATGCTGATGCAGTGAAGAGGTACTACATTTGATGTCCTTGGATTGGGATGGTGAAAGTCTTTGTTTCCCTTATCCAGATGATGTATCCCTTTTGTTAGCCTTTGGCTTTGTATTGTTTTTGTGAACCCTTATTGGGAATCCTGTAATTGTAATGAAATTGAATGAATGAAAGAAAGATTCAAAACAACAACTTTTGGCATTAAGTTGCCAGAGCTACGTCTGACCTGATTCCTCTCAAAAGGATACGTAGGCAACCATTCTGGTGCGGTCAAAATAGGGGAAAGTTCAGTTTTTTTTTCTTATCTCATATCGACGCAAAACTCGCCTCCAAGTTTGCGGCCAAATTCAAAGAAAATCCCAATCTGCAGTTTCTGCTAAACTGGGGCAGAAGTTTGTTTTTATTTTATTTCATCAATAAAATAAAAACAAACTTCTACTATTCTTACCATCTTTTCACATGCTCATGAGACGTTTGGCATTTCAGTCTCGAAATCAGGAAGAGGCTCGGAGCGCCCAAGACATTATCATCAGCAAAAGAAAAAAAAAAGAGAAAAAAAAAAGAGAAAAAAAAAAAAAAAAGAAAAATGAAGTCTTGCCGGTGAAAACCCGAAAGGGCGCCGCATGACAAACAGTGAGATAAAAGAACAAAGAGAGAGGTTAGTTGGTGAAAACCCCGAAGGGGGCACCACTAACCGAATGAGGGTCTTCATAAATGTCATCAAGAGGGTTTGGAAAGTGGTCATGACCGAATGTTCCAACTAGAGAAAGATCGAGGAAGAACTGTTGGGAATGATCAGGTTTTTTGAGGACCAGAGCATGTCATGTTATTAGGGTCGTCACTTCCACCTTCAGATAAGTTTCTTTTTACATCTCCAAAAGGACATCATTTCGTTCGGAGTCCTTTTGTCCGAAATCTTTCCCATTCTTCACTTTTCAATCAAAATAACATCAAAACGAGCAAAAGAAAGTTTTGCAAAATTGTTTACCTGTTTTGCAGTTGTAGCAGAGCATGGTCAGGATCCGCCTGGATAATGGAAGCCGAATCATCTCTCGATCGCAAATTGACGTGTTGAGAATTTGCACTATGAAGGAGATCATCAGACGGTAGGCAGATTTCAAGATCATCAAATCTCGCCTGAGCACCAATTTCAAGAGTGACAATGTCAATTTTCAAGTCAGAAGCAGCATTCATAAAGGAGCAGTTTATTTAAGAAGTCGAAGCACCCACCTGAAGAATGAGGGAGTAGTTTATTTAAGATATCGAGGCGCCCACCCGGAGAATGAGGGAGTAGTGGTAAAGAAGTCGAGGCACCCACCTGAAGAATGAGGGAGTAGTTGTAAAGAAGTCGAGGCACCCACCTGAAGAATGAGGGAGCAGTTTATTTAAGAAGTCGAAGCACCCACCTGAAGAATGAGGGAGTAGTTTATTAAAGAAGTCGAGGCGCCCACCCGGAGAATGAGGGAGTAGTGGTAAAGAAGTCGAGGCACCCACCTGAAGAATGAGGGAGTAGTTGTAAAGAAGTCGAGGCACCCACCTGAAGAATGAGGGAGCAGTTTATTTAAGAAGTCGAGGCACCCACCTGAAGAATGAGGGAGTAGTGGTAAAGAAGTCGAGGCACCCACCTGAAGAATGAGGGAGTAGTGGTAAAGAAGTCAAGGCACCCACCGGGAGAATGAGGGAGTAGTTGTAAAGAAGTCGAGGCACCCACCTGGAAAATGAGGGAGTAGTTTAGAGAAAGTCAAGGCACCCACCTGGAGAATGAGGGAGTAGTTTAGAGAAAGTCGAGGCACCCACCTGGAGAACGAGGGAGTAGTTTGGAAAGTCACCCACCTGAGGAACGAGGGAATCCGCTTCTGTAAAGAAGCAAGACCCATCAGAGTGATGGTTTCCAACTCAGCAAGAACAAGACCCATCAGAGAGATGGTTTTAATTTTCAGCAAAAGCAAGACCTACCAGAGTGATGGTTCCAGTTTTATCCTTCAAGTCAAGCCCGTCAAGGCGGCAGTTTCAACTTGCAAGTCAAAGCCCGTCAAGGCGGCAGTTTCAACTTGCAAGTCAAAGCCCGTCAAAGCGGCAATTTCAATTTTCAAGTCAAAGCCCGTCAAAGCGGCAATTTCAATTTTCAAGTCAAAGCCCGTCAAAGCGGCAATTTCAAGTTCTCAAGACCCACTTGGTAGCGGGAGCTTCAGACCAGTTTATCAGTTTGGGAAGCATGAAGAAGTTAGCTTAGAAATTATAATTTTACATTTCAAATGTTGTATTTTCATTTTCCTTTGTAAAGCAGTGACCACCAGCCAGCTAGCCAGCAACCAGCGACAATGACCAGCAGCAACAACTCTAGTGTGTCAAAAGTGTCCTGTGTCAGTCCGGGTAAGTCTAGGAGCATCGAGTCAGTCCTAGTTAGTTCTGAAAGTGTTTAGAGTTAGTCTGTGTATGTCTAGAGTGCTTAGTGTTAGTCTAGAAGAGTCCAGTGTCTATTTAAATGCGGTAGTACCAGCTATCGCACGTGAGGAGCTACACTGACCTGATTCCTTAGTCCGGGGATATGTAGGTAGCCTTGTTCTTGGTTAGAACCGAAAGTCAAGGTACGGTCACAATTTTGCAAGCATGCTCTCGGCTAGAACCGAAACACCAAAATTAGTTGTCGATTACGTCTTTGTCCAAAAACTCTTCGTGTTCTCGGACAAAGAGGGGCAGCTGTAATCACCTAATTTTGGCACCTAAAATACCAAATGGCGTAAGATAGTAGTGCTAATTTTGCTCATCTTTTATACGTATCATAGCTGATTCTAGGCATTTAATTAGGGAAAAATACTAAAAAATTATCAAATATATATTTGTTATGTGTCTAACTGTGTCTTTACATTTTGTGATAATCTGTGCACTTGTATAATTTAAGTGTTAGTTAATTAGTCTATTTGTCAATTGTGTGTGTTATATAATCTGTATTTTAGTAGTTTAATCTTGCAATTGAGGCTATTTGTGAAATCCAAAAGAGAGTTAAAAGAGCCCAATATCTTAGCCCACACACTTTAACCCGAAATCATCTCATCCGTTAGATCTAATTAATCCAATGGTTCAGATTCACCCACCCCCTCACATATAAATTCCCTAAATTCATTCATTTACCCATTACACACACATAAGGTCTTGACCTAAAGAAACTATGTCAAATGCACGCAGCCCACCGGAAATCGTCACTGCCGGTGGCGCCGCCGTCCCTCCGACGCCGGAAAGTCATAAAAAATACATCCCCGCATCACCTTGAGCCCCTCGTCCCCGATCTAGTCTCGGTTTCCACAAATTCTCAAGGAATCATTGTAAATCGGCGTTCGAAAAACACGGCACGGGCTTTTCCGGTGAGCCCTTTCATTTTTTCTATTGATTTTTCATGGATGTCCACTGCTCCTTCCTTCTCTTTCCGTTCTTTTCTTTTTCTAGATGAAACGACCCCAAATGGGATCATTTCACTTAGAAGAAGAAAGTGACGGATTCGATGGGTCTAAAAGGGGTCGGGTTTGTTCATTTGGGTATTAAACAACGGGTATGGGACTGTGTTGATGATTTTCGATTCATGGGGTACGGGACTGTTTGGCTTTAGGGGGTTTCGGATAGTGATGGATTTTTGGGAGGGGTACTGTCGATGCTCGTTAACAGATTTGGCGTCGATGGGGCTGTTAGTTTGGGGTTAAAACAACGGGTATGGGACAGTTTCGGCTTGTGAAGGGGTTTTGATGGTGACTGATTTGGGAGTTTGTTTGTTGCAGCTATGGTAAGGGTGTTAACGGACTGTGATGTTTGGTTCATTGACGAGGCCGTATGGTCGAGTCGACCTAGCTGCCTGGATGCGCTGTTGGTTCAGTTTGCCTACGATAATGAGGCAGTGACGGGGCTGTATTTCGAGTGTTTGTTTGGCGTCGACGAAAACAGAAACGGCTAAGGCAGTGATGATAGCGGACTGAGTTGCAGCAACTATGTTGTTTAATCGACAAAGCGAGGCGACTTTGTTTGGTTGATTGATGCAGCAGCTGTGGCAGTCAGTTCGTGTTGATGCTGAGTTCGGAAAGGCTGATCCAAGACAGCTTTGGGTGATGGCCTGATGCGCGAGCAGCCATGGCGACAATGCTTTGAAGTAGTGGCTGGATTGTGAAGGCATAGCAGTTGGTTTGGCTTTCATGATATGCATGAAGTAAACTCCTATCCGTGTCCCTTTGTTTTTGGCTGTTCGTATAAGATTAAGGTTTATTTGCAGAAATTAGCCTACTATTAGCTATCTACTTTGCTATTCCATTTTTTGATATAGAGTTTGGAATAAACAAGTTCTTGGTTATTTGTTTAAAGCATGATGTCCTTAGATTTTAAACATGTACTTGGCTCCTGTGAGATAGGAGAAATTGTAGGAATGTTCAAGTTTAGTCTTGCCTTGGTGTTGTCTGTTCAAGCGCTAATTTGTTCAAGGTTCCTAAGTGTTTCCAAGCATGCTCTGTTTAACTAGTATGTTAGGATTGTGTGAGATTAGCTCAGCCTGAAATTTGCTTTTAGTTTAGGTCCTGATCTGTTTGGTTTAGTTGTTACCTATTCATTTGTGTTTCTGTGAATTGCTATTACTTCAAAGGGTCAGCGTGACCTCACTATGGACTCAAAAGAGTCAAATTAGCATTGGGGTGGGTCAGTACTTGAGGGATTTGGGTTTGAAATCCAAGACCTTGGAAGTAGAAATCTGAAAATAGGCAGGTGAGTTTATTTGGATTTTTAAGTCCATCCAAGTTTGAATTCCAAGGAAATCAGCCTCATTAATGAGGCAGATATGATGTATGGCCAGAAATGGTAAAAAGAAATTGGCATGGCAGCCCCCTCCCTGTCATATTTCCCTATTAAGTAAGGCTCCAAACAAGGCATTTAATTGCCATAGCATGCCTGTTGAAAAGTGATTTTCCTTGGGGTTTGACCCCAGCTGTCCAGCCTCTCTTACCTCTATAAAGAGAGGTCATTTACTACACATTGAAGGGAGAACACATTGAATGCTCCCATTACTCCTCAACTACTTTAAAAAAAAAACAACAGATCTGAAAGTAAAAGAAATAGCAAGAAAAATACTTGAAAAAAAAAGGGAATAGCAAGGAAGGGTTTGGGTTTAGGCTATTATTGCAAAAGGGTGTTGTTTGTGGCTGTTGTTGCTGTTTGGTCTTTGCTTTGGGCTGTTTGAGTGGGGCTTGGCTCTCCTTGTTTTAAAGTTTGTCTACACTAGGTAAACTTTCATTTCATAGTTTATTTCATGAGAAATCAGCCATATTTGAAGCCATTATTTATGAATGCTAAGTTTTTTTTTATGTTGAATGTACATTGAATAACTGTTAGTGTAACTTTTAAACTGAAATTTTGCGCAAATGACACCATTATGCAATCTGGTACATATCTGATTTTCGAGCAAAATAGCGGCTGTTTATGCAAACGTATTTTGGAACAAACTAGAACGTTAGTTGCAACTCCTTTTTGTAAAGTATGCTCAAATCAAATACATAAGTTAGTTTTTTTTTTTCATGAAATATAAAGGGTAGAAATAGATTTACAAAAGTGTTGACAAATGTGGCCAGATCTTGAAATAAATAGATAAAAAAGGATATATGTGCAAGAGCTATGAAATAAAGAACATCAGCATAACAGTGGGCTAAATAGAATATTTAATATGGCTAAATGTTGAACAAGTAAGAAAGATGACTGTTTTGCGCAAATATTGTTAATAATAGAATACCAATGCCTAAAGTGCTAAAGTGGGCTAAATAACTATCAAGTCTGCAAATTTGTGGCCAAATGCTAAAACAAATGGCCAAAGGAACATTTCTGCAATTCATTTTAACAAAGATTCAGAGGCGTGCAAGTTTTCCTGAATGGGCTGAACCTTTTTTGCAAATCTAGATTACTTAGTTGTCATCTTTAAACTTTAAGGCCCCAATGGTGTTTAAATTAAATTTAGCAACTTCTTTTTGATAAATAAACAAAATCAAACTAGGTGAAGGATAAAAGAATAAGCTAAGAGACATTAGTATCTGAAGCCAAATAAATTGATTCAAGTGTAGTTTATTTAAAATCGGAAGATCTCGAACGGGTGAAGTGCCTGCGCGACCATATCCGGTTTTAGATAAATTACATTTGTGAATATTGAATCGAGCCGTATTTGAATAAGATATAAATGTGTCGAAAGTAAAAGCGGCTCATATAATCAAAAATCAAGCTGAATTATGAGTTCAAGTTTGACCAAAGAAAACAATAATACAATAATAAAGAATGAATTTGGAGACTCAAATCACGGTTGATAAGGTTTCGAACGGGTGAAGTGCCTGCGCGAAAATATTCGGCCGAGTCACTGAAACAAAAAAAAAATAAAAATAAAAATAAATGAATAAATAAATTAAAATAAAATAATAAATCAAAGCGTAGCAAAAGGAAATAAATAAAGGCAGGTACAATAAATACTTCATATAGCCGGAATGCGTCAAATAAAAGCAACTGTGCTCGACACAGGACTCGAGGGTGCCTAATCCCTTCCCAAGAGTCAACCGAGATCCTTACCCGGAACTCTAACGCAGACCACTAACGAGTCATAGGTGTTCCAAGGTACCCTTTTGGGTGACTTGGCACACCTTAAACTTGTCAAGTGGCGACTCCGAATTTTAAATAAACAATTCGTACCTTGAAACACCGTCACTTCCTTAAATGGAAACCCTAACTCGGGATAGCGCCAAATAATCGTAAAATCCCATAAGCGCTTTCCCAAACCCGAAACGCCCTCCTCAAAAGCGGGCGCGCGGAAAAAGGGGGTGTGACAAGAAGAATGATAAAAAATAAATAAAATACTAGATAGAAAGATTCAGTGTAGATACATTAAAGTAAGACGAAAAATAATAAGAAGTAATATATTAATTGATACACTATTAAATACCGTTTAGAAACAACATGATACACAAAAATAAAAAGAAATAAATGAAATAATTCAATAGATAAGACTTTCATATAGTAGATACACTACAGATACAATGTAGATATATAACAAACATAATATTGATACGATTGAGTTTATTGTACAAAAATGGCTACCGGTCAAGTTTTAATCTCAAAGTGGCTATTTTCACAAATCATAAATTCGGGGACAATACATCTGTCTTCTTCTTTAGGTTCTTTCGCTCACTTTGTTTCCTCACACTTTCCGTAGAAATTCCTACACAGCAACGCACCAATCCTGTTTGTTGACCAAGCTGAAATCTAAAATAATGGCAAAAAACTTAACTGATATATTTTTTATTACTGAAATCTAAAATAAACGCAACGCACCTTCAAATTTTTTCATTTCATATACTTCTTAACAAATCCATGAGCGATTTACAGAAATTTTCATTCATCGAAATTGTTTTAAACATTTTGCGATTTGAAATTCAACTGCACGAATCTTCATTTTTGTGTTTCTCAATTTGAAGCAATTTTTGAGACTCAGGTAACGATTTTGATCTCAAATTTCGAGTTTTCTGTGGTGTTTCGATTGGATTTGTGTTATGATTTTTTTAGAGTTTATCCGTATGGTGTGAAACTTTGAAGGGAAATAAGAGGAGAGGAGGAAAAGTGACATTGGGGAAGAGGAAGGGGATAAGTGAAAATAGAGGAACTGAGGGTAAGAATGTTGGATTTTGCTATATTAGACAATTTTTTGCTATGTTTTGTAATTAAATTTTTCATTCTTCTATATTAAGTAATTTTGCTAAAATATATCTATATTTTGTAAATAACTTCTAAAAAATATATTTTTATATAAAAATTTGGAATTGCACGTATAGTTTTGAAGAATAGCCAGTTTTTAGTGAATGAATGACTAACAACCATAGTTAGAAAGGTTTTAGAAGAATAGTCGTGGTCGCTTAAGTCTCTGGAAAATTTATGAAATTTAGTTCAAAATCTCATAACAAGATACTAGAGTTTCATGTAAAAAAACTTAAACTACACGAAAAAATATTGAAACTCTCAAACTCCAGCATTTTTTCTTAAACTCATAAGTTTTTACTTCATACGTACTACAGTATTTTTTAATGAGATTTTAAATTACACTCAGGGAAAAGTACTGCTTGTGACTGGACGTGGCTATTAATCTAAAATAGTAATAAAGGCTGTTGATAATTGCTAGCCAGCCTATATCATAAAAATTTAACTAAACATGCTGTTTTAACCTTTCTATTAACTGTTTAGTTATTTTTTAAAAATTATTTGCAAGTACAGCCACTTCTTTTTTTTAAAGAATATGGACTTACTTGAATACTCATGATGCGAAGATTATGCAATTTAATTTACTTCAACCCCAATAATTTGAGGATAGGGAATGAGTCCAACGACTACAATCTCTATAAAAGTGCCCCATAAGTGGCTCAACTATAAAGGTGAGCACGAAAAAGATTTTTTGTGCAATTCGCCTGTCTAAATCTCACGAATTATACACGTTAGTGGGCTCGAGAAGACTGATTTGCAATAATATGACACGGGAAGCAATGGTTTGTCAAAATGCCCTCAATAATAGTGGTTTAGAATAAATGCCCTCCATTAATTTAATGAAACTTATTCCAGACGAAAATACCCCCTCACAACCAATAAAAAGACCCTCCCAGTCCCTCCCCCTCTTTTTCTCCATTCACGCAATCAAGAAAACCCTAAAACTCAATTCCTATAGATTACTCTGCTCAAAAGAAGATTCAACGTAAAATTTCTTCAAATTGCTATAGAATTTTACTAAAACTTCAATTATTTTCTTTATAATTTCATATGTATTATGCTTAACTTTGCTTAAAATTTTATATAGACCAAACGAGCTATGACTTTTATTCATAATAATCAAAAAAACATATTGTATAGAAACACGTGACATTAGATTGATTATAGTAATTGTAAAAAAAATAAAATTTTGTATTAATTACAGAAAGTCCATGAATACTGGAAAAGTCTTGCCTATTACCAAGACTTTGCATTGCGGACTTGCAGAGAAAATCTCTAAAAGTCTTGGCCATTGCTAAGACTTCCAGTTCTGCTGCAATTAGCACATATCACAGACTGTTTGTTATTTCCAAGACTTTAAGCCATGTTGCAAGGGTAAAGTTCTCTGCAACTATTCCCAAGAGTTTAAGCTCTGGTGCAATCAGCACCCTACATACACTTCTTGCCTATTGCCAAGACTCTATGGCCTGTTCAAGTGCCAACTTGCAGAGTAAGTCTCTGCAACCCTTGGCTTATAGCTAAGAGTTTAAGGTCTGGTGCAATGGGCACCTGGGAGAGACTTCTTGGCTATTGCCAATGTCACGCCCTAAAAAAATTATTGGTTAACTGCGGGTGCGAGTTTATTTATTTAAAGGCTCGTGACTGGTGTTCAAAAAGGTACAAATTTATTTAGAGAACTCGGAGTCGCCACTTGACATAGTTTAAGGTGTGCCAAGTCACCAAAAGGTACCTCGGAACACCTCTGACTCGTCTAATGGTCTGCGTTTAGAGATTCGGGTAAGGTTCTCAGTTGACTCTCGGGAAGGTATTAGGCACCCTCAAGTCCTGTGCCGAGCACAGTTGCTTTATTGTCGCAATTTTAATTTATTAAATATGATTGTTATATCAATGCCGTTAATTTTGAATTTGAACTTGGATTAAAAGAGTATCATTCATTTCCAACCTCACAGAGGATTGGACGAATTTACACTTTGATTCGTAGTAGATAAAACATATTACGCATTTCCAACCTCACAAAGGACTGGTCTATTTTAAAAGAATTTAATTGACTTCACCGAGACTATTAATAAAAGGTGAGTTGTTTGTCAAAATCATAAATGGGTTAAGCCCGTTGGCATCAATGAGCTGCCGTACAGATTATTTGCAAAAATTATCATATTTTTTCATTGATTAAAACACAAAATGAGTTTAATAATTTTTAGCCTAATAAGCAGACCGCAAGTCATACTTATAATTAAATTCAATCGTAGAAAACTTTCCTCGCTTCTATTTAATTTGCCTAATCGATCTAATTAAATATAACCGCTAAATTTGTCAAGCGACAAATTGGGACTCCCAAATTTGCCTTTATTAAAATATGGATTACGAAAGTATATATATATAATAGGTCATTTGTTAAATTGGGATAGCTTTATGGGTCTTTGAAAGGGAATAATTTTACAGCCTACATGCTTTCATTTCTACAATTGGGCATCATCTATTTGCATTAACAGGCTGCATTTAAACTTATTCGCGAAAATAGCCATATTCTGGTTTTTTGTCCACCTAATAATCACCTCTTGCAAATATAATGTATGGCCAGATTTCAAAACGTCCTAACCATATTGCCTATTCGTATTACAACTCATTATTGAATAAGAGCTTTTAATTTGAAGTTTAACTAACAGTGAGATGGAAGCCATAAAATAATGGCTGTTTATAAAAATAATGATTGTTTATAAAAAAAATGGATGTTTATCAAAATAGTTTAAGATACTGAGCGTTAGTGTCCAAAAGAACAAACATGTTGTTCAGTCCGTTCCTTCATGGATTAAATTTCTGAATTTGTTTTTTGAGCAAAATATTTGCTTTAAAAAAAAAAAAACTTTTCTCTTTCTTTCTAAAATCGTGTTACGTGGATACTAAATTTGTCAACTCTCATTTATGATTAAAGTGACTCAATGCAACCAAACTTCTCACGTTTCAAAGCTCCAAAAGATTTGTTGAAAAGTACTAGATGCATCAATTTTAATACATTTTTTCTTACATATTTTTTGCTTTTTAAATCAAAACAACATACATAAGTTGGTCAATGAAAGAACAAACATTCTATATATTAATTCTCATCACAACATGACATATAGACGCATTCTCAAATATCATAACATGACCATAATGAAAAAAAAAAAGAAGGTATAAAAATTACCTAATGTGGAAGAAACGGCACCAGCAAGCAAAATTGAAAAGCAAACACCACAAAGCAACTGGAAACAGCCTCTTTTTTAGCCTTAAGCTTGACTATACCCTAAAGTTTATACCCCAAAAGACTCTTAAGTTTGAGTTCTTTTGGTTCTAAACCTTTTTACTTAAACAATGTACTTTTCTCAAGTTTCTAATGCCCTTTTTGCTCTCCCCTTTTTTTTTAATTTCAGCAGGTTGTTGGTTGTAATGAGGGCATTAAATGGCCCTATTTATGGCTGAAATTGAGAGCCAAAAGGTGGGGTGTGGACTTGTACAAAAGTACAAGCCCACACCCTACACTTGAGTGCTTTTAGTCCCATTTTTCAAGCAAAAAGTACAGCAGCTGTAGAGGACTGTTTCAGCTACCAAAACAGCTTCCAAAAGCTGAAATGCTACAAGTAGGGTCCTCTAAAAGGACCCCCAATACTCATTACATAGACTAGAAGGTAACTAGGACCAACCAAGCAAACTAATCAGCCCCAAGACTAAGCCTAAAATAAACCAAGCAAACATAAAACTAAACCAAAACTAATAGCAAACTGATTATACTTTCTTAGCCTAACTAAACAAAATAAACTAAGACTTTGCAAGAACCAAAGATTATACCAGATTTCCAACTTCTAGTTAAAGCCAACTAAACTACAAACTTTATTACTTCCTGAATGACAAAGCAAACCAAAGATTCCCATGCTTAAACAGAACAAAACACTTCATGCCTCTTTCAAGCTAAAAAAAAAACTAATAGGCAGATATATACTAATTGTCATGCTAGAACTAGGATCAAACCATGGCAGATTCACTCTCATACTTGCTTCTAACTGAGCGACAATCGAAACAAACTCAAGACATTGATATACATATAAAACTCACTTAAACGGATAAGCTAAAATAGTCGTTTGGCATCCCATACTAAATTGGCTCAAACTTTATACACTAAACTGATACTCACACAAAACTAACATCAAATAAATTGATCAAGACTCAAACTTTACTAACACATACAGAGGTCCATGCTTCCATACTACAAATTTAATTTTTCTGAAGAAACTGATCATTTCATATATATGGTTCAAACAACGTTTTTAAATAACGACACCAACACAATTACACTATCATCATGCTAGACTACAAGTAGAAATCTTTAAGCAAAGATTGAAAACGTAAACAAAGCAGGGTTTTTGCTTTCTAACCCGTCTAAAAACCAATGCCGAGCAAAAAGCTTACTCGTCAACGCGAATACAGCGTCGCTGCCCTCGCTGCCTCCGTTCACACTGTCTCGCAGCCACTGTTTTCCGCCTCACTGCCTCGCTATCACTATAACAGCCTCCAACACTGCTTCGGCTTCATGCCTCGTTAATGCCTAAAAAAAAAACAGCCCCCTCCCCTCCTAAGAAATGCAGAACAACAACACCATACAAAACTCACATCCCCTCCAATCGTCTCATTGAAACATCATCATCACAGCCCCAAAACGATCTCATCACAGCCCCTACCAATGAAACACAAAGCAAAACCACCAATGCAACCCCAATACAAATCGTAACAGCCCCCTCCAATCGACACCATAAACAGCCCCCCTCAATAACAAATCAAAACATCAAACAAAAAACAGAAAAAATGAATAAGAATGAGAAGAAAAAGAAAACAAGAACAGGAACGGTAAACGGGGAACACGGGCAGGGGAGAGGGGTTTTTGGGAGATGGGGTACAAGGGGTGACGGGGAAGGGTAAGGGGAAAGGAAAGAAGTAGAGAAAAACTAAAAACTCACCGGATTTGGAAGTTTGACCGAGCTTTGACCGTCGATCTACTCTAAACCGTCGGGATTTTGAAGAAAATAATAGCGGAAATGGAAAGAGGGGGCCGAGATCTATAAAATGGTGTATTTTGGTATTTTTCCGGCCACCGGAGGTGGTGGCCGGCCGGCGGCCGAGTGGCGGACCCGCGGCAGGAGAAGAATTCCGGCGGGTGGTGGAGTTTTGGCAAGGGCTCGGCCAGTCAAAGACTTATGGGGGTGTGAGGGAGTAAAAAATGAGGGATTTGGTTTATATATTGTGAGTGTGGGCCGGGTTTGAGGGTATTGGGCTGGACTCAAATTAGTTGGGCTACTCTATTTTCATATCTAACCATTAAAGATATCTAGACTTGATTAAAATACACACACAACTAAAAATTAAAACCATATAAATTTTGCAATACTATCACAATTGAAATATTGAATCAAAGTTAAACACATAACAAGTAATTTTTGTTAATTTTCAAATTTTAACGATCTAATTAAAGACAAATTTAGTAAAAATTAGGTGATTACAGCTGCCCCTCTTTGTTTGGGAACACGAAGAGTTTTCGGACAAAGAAGTGATCAACAACTAATTTTGGCTTTTCGGTTCTAACCGAGAGCATGCTTTTCAGAATGGTGACCGTACCTTGAATTTCGGTTCTAACCGAGAACAAAGTTACCTACATATCCCCGGACTAAGGAATCAGGTCAGTGTAGTTCCTCACGTGCGGCAGCTGGGACTACCGCATTCAAACAAAACGCTAGACCCCTTTAGACTCACTAAGACAATCCTGGACACTCTAGACTACTTAAGACGAAACTAGAGACTCTTCTAGACACACTTGGGGCTGATACTAGACACTCTAGACTGTTAAGAGGCTGTCGTTGCTGAGTACTGGTCGCTTGCTGGTGGTCGTTGCTTTTACAAGGAATGGAAATACAAGGAAAAATGTAAAATTACAATCCCTGGCCTAAATCTTCATGCTTCCTTGAGGTAAATCTTGGCTTTGAAAGACAACTCCATTGCCTGTTGTATGGGCAAGCATCATCTGAAACTTGAAATGGTTGCATCCGTTTCAACCAGGTCTTGACTTGAAGCTGGGGATGGTTGCTATCTTCGAGCAGGACTAACTTGAGAAGGAAGTGGTTGCTATCTTTGAGCGCCAATGACTTGAACTAGATGTGGGTGCTATCTTCTAGCAAACATGACTTGAAAGGAAAATGATCGCTATCTTTTAGCAGATCTTGACATGGAAAGGAAATTAAGCTGTCTTTGAGCGAAACTGACTCGAAAGGGAAATGATCGCTATTATTTAGCAGATCTTGACATGGAAAGGAAATGACGCTATCTTTGAGCGTACTGACTCGAAAAGGAAATGATCGCTATCTTTTAGCAGATCTTGACATAGAAATGAAATGACGCTATCTTTGAGCGAAACTGACTCGAAAAGGAAGTGACCGCTATCTTTTAGCAAATCTTGACATAGAGAGGAAATGACGCTATCTTTGAGCGAAACTGACTCGAAAAGGAAAAAGATCGCTATCTTTTAGCAGATCTTGACATTGAAAGGAAATGACGCTATCTTTGAGCGAACTGACTCGAAAAGGAAATGATCGCTATCTTTTAGCAGATCTTGATATGGAAAAGAGATGAAGCTATCTTTGAGCGAACTGACTCGAAAAGGAAATGATCGCTATCTTTTAGCAGATCTTGACATGGAAAGGAAATGACGCTATCTTTGAGCGAACTGACTCGAAAAAGAAATGATCGCTATCTTTTAGCAGATCTTGATATGGAAAAGAAATGACATTGTGTTTTAGCGGGAATTGACTCGAAGAGAGAATGGAGTTCCGTCTGACATCTAGCGCAACTATCCCAGTTCAAGTGGTCCTAGCTCTTTCTTAGCAACATAGCAAATGTCACACTTACTTTCTGCATCGTGGATACATCCTGTTTCGGATCTTGCAAATAAGCTTAGTGACTCTTGTTCTATTCTTCACAGTACTGTGGGATGAACAACGCCTAAAGCTTCTCCCAAACGTATCCACTCTTCATGATACAATTTTGGTATGTCGTCCTTCCGGCCTGATGTGCCGTGCTGGGCTCCAATTATCAATGTTGATCATGACTTGCTGAGAACTTTCCCATTGCCGAGGGTGTGCCCTGCTCGCTGGAATTAAACCTGAATCCTGAAAGACAGAGTTTTGCAATTTTCTTTTGTTGCTCATGTGAGGTTAGCGCCGAAAGGCCGAGGAATTAATGATGAGGCAAGATGTACAAAATGGAATAAAAAGTTTAAGGGCGAAAGTCGTTTGGACAGGGAACGTCTTTCTGAAGAGGGAAACTTATCTGGCAATATACTGGCGGCCTTGATGATCATGACATGTATCTTGGATGACCTCGTCCGACCAGCGCCACTTGTTTGTTGAGAGTTGATCCACGGAAGATACCAAACCATAACCAAGTTGAGGTGACTCTCAAGTCGACTAGTGGCGCCCTTTCGGGTTTTCGCCAACTAGCCTCTCTCTTTAATCTTTTGCCTCACTGTTTGTCTTGCGGCGCCTTCTCAGGTTTTCACCGACAAGACTTCTTTCTTTTCTCTTTTTTTTTTCTTTCTTTTTTTCTTTCTTTTTTTTTTCAATTCAATTTACAGCACCAACATCTCTTGAAACATGTGAATAGATGATACAAAAAATAATAGAAGTTTGTTTTTATTTTATTTGATTTGTGAAATAAAATAAAAACAAACTTCTGCCCCAGTTTAGCATGAAAAGGGGAATCTAAATTTCCTTTGATGTTGGCCGCAAACTTGGAAGCAAGTTTTGCGTCAATAAAAGAAAACAGGGAAAGAGGAATTTTCTTTTATTGCGACCGCACCGAAATGGTTGCCTACGTATCCTTTTGAGAGGAATCAGGTCAGACGTAGCTCTAGGCAAATGCCCAGGTTTCTTTTGATGCTTTTCAGTTTCATTTCATGTTGATACAATTACATTGATTCCAGCCGAGAATATGTCTCGAAAGTACAATATTCAAAATGCTAATAAGGGATACAATTTGGGATAGCAAAAGAGAACAAAAGCCTTGCATTCATCCCGAGTTGAAAGCCATCTTGGAGTCAAATGTAGTACCTCTTGACCGCGTCTGCATTGACGGGTATTTCAGTTGTCCTGCCTTCTGGATCTGTAAGGTACAAGGCGCCATTTGGCAATACTTTCTTTACCAGGTATGGCCCTTGCCAATTTGGAGCAAATTTTCCTTTAGCTTCTTCCTGATGAGGAAAGATTCTTTTCAAGACTAATTGCCCTTCTTTCAAGTCGCGGAGGCGCACTTTCTTGTTGTAGGCTCGGGCCATTCTCTGTTGATACAATTGACCATGACAAACTGCATTGAGCCTCTTTTCATCAATGAATGACAACTGTTCCAATCGGGTTTTGACCCATTCTGTGTCCTCAATTTCTGCTTCCACAATGATTCTGAGAGATGGTATTTCAACTTCAGCGGGTATGACTGCTTCGGTTCCATATACCAATGAATATGAAGTGGCGCCTATGGAAGTGCGCACAGTTGTGCGGTAACCAAGCAGAGCGAAAGACAACTTCTCATGCCAGTCACGAGATCCTTGTATCATTTTCCTAAGGATCTTCTTGATATTCTTATTGGCTGCTTCAACCGCACCATTTGCCTTTGGTCGGTAAGGTGTGGAATTTCGGTGCATGATCTTGAATCTTTCACACACGTCATTCATTAAATGACTGTTCAGATTTGCCGCATTATCAGTGATGATGGTACTTGGGATACCAAAGCGACAAATAATGTTAGAATGAACGAAATCCACCACAGCTTTCTTGGTCACGGATTTGAGAGTCACGGCCTCAACCCATTTGGTGAAGTAATCTATTGCAACCAGAATGAATCTGTGCCCATTTGATGCTCTTGGTTCAATAGGCCCGATAACATCCATCCCCCACGCTGTAAAAGGCCAAGGGGCTGACATTGTGTGCAACTCTAAAGGGGGTGAATGTATCAAATCACCGTGTACTTGGCATTGATGACACTTTCGCACAAAAGTAATGCAGTCATGTTCCATGGTAAGCCAGAAGTATCCTGCTCTGAGTACTTTCTTAGCTAACACGTGCCCGCTCATGTGGGGTCCACAGATCCCGGAATGCATGTCATTGAGAATTTTCGTGGCTTCAGTTGCATCCACGCATCTTAACAGTCCCAAATCAGGTGTCCTTTTGTACACCACCCCTCCACTCAGAAAGAAACCACTTGCCAGTCGTCGAAGCGTTCTCTTTTGATTATTTTCTGCCATTGGAGGATATGTCCCATCTTGAAGGAAATTCTTGACATCAAAGTACCACGGTTGACCGTCAATTTCTTCTTCAATCACATTGCAGTATGCATGTTGGCTTTGGACCTGAATCTCTAACGGATCAATATGGGCTTTATCAGGATGGACAAGCATTGAGGCTAATGTAGCCAATGCGTCAGCCAGCTCATTATGTATTCTGAGAACATGTCTAAACTTTAGAACATCAAACTTTTGGCGAAGATCGTCCATACACTGCTTGTACATGATCAGCTTAAGGTCTCGAGTTTCCCATTCACCCTTCATTTGGCGTATCAAAAGATCTGAATCTCCGATCACCAGCAATTCTTTGATGTCCATGTCTAGAGCCATACGCAAACCCATTATGCAAGCTTCATACTCAGATGTGTTATTAGTGCAACTGAAGCGGAGTTGGGCAGCTGCCGGATAGTAATGTCCCGTGGGAGAGATGAGGACTGCTCCAATGCCATGACCTTTTGAATTAGAAGCACCGTCAAAGTACATTTTCCATATGTGCTCTTCTTCATTAATCAACTCTTCAAGCACATCTACCTCCTCGTCAGGGAAGTAAGTCTTCAATGGCTCATAATCATCATCCACCGGATTTTCAGCCAAATGATCAGCTAAGGCTTGAGCTTTCATTGCAGTTCTGGTGACATAAACTATGTCAAATTCTGTGAGCAGGATCTGCCATTTTGCAAGCTTGCCAGTTGGCATCGGCTTTTGAAATATGTACTTCAATGGATCCATCCGGGAAATCAGATAAGTGGTGTAGGACAATAAATAGTGTTTCAGCTTTTGTGCGACCCAAGTTAGGGCACAACACGTCCTTTCCAACAAAGTGTATCTGGCCTCACAATCTGTGAACTTCTTGCTCAGATAATAAATGGCCTGTTCTTTCTTTCCCGAGGCATCATGTTGCCCCAATACACAACCAAAGGAGTTTTCATTGACTGACAAGTACAAAAACAATGGTCGTCCAGGCTCAGGCGGAACCAAAACAGGAGGATTTGACAAGTATTGCTTGATCTTGTCGAAGGCTTCTTGGCACTCCTCGGTCCATGCAATTGATGCATTCTTTTTCAACAACTTGAGGATCGGCTCACATATTGTGGTAAGTTGAGCAACGAACCTACTGATGTAATTCAACCTGCCTAGAAAGCTTTTAACGTCCTTCTTGGTTCGAGGCGGAGGTAGTTCTTGTATTGCTTTGATCTTTGCGGGATCCAGTTCAATACCTCGCCTACTAACAATGAAACCCAACAGTTTTCCAGCAGGCACACCAAATGCACACTTGGCTGGATTCAGCTTCAGATTGTACCTACGGAGCCTTTCAAAGAACTTTCTGAGATCTCTCACGTGGTCTTCAGCAGTTCTAGACTTGATGATCACATCATCCACGTACACTTCTATTTCTTTATGCATCATATCATGGAAAATGGCAGTCATAGCCCTCACGTAGGTTGCCCCAGCATTTTTCAAGCCAAACGGCATCACTCTATAGCAATAAGTTCCCCAAGGTGTAGTGAATGCCGTTTTGTATGCATCATCTTCATCCATCTGGATTTGGTGATATCCAGCATAGCAGTCAACAAAGGATTGTATCTTATGTTTGGCACAATTGTCTACGAGAGTATGAATGTTAGGCAACGGGAAATTGTCTTTGGGACTCGCCTTGTTCAAATCTCGATAGTCCACACATATCCTTGTTTTTCCATCCTTCTTAGGAACCGGAACAACATTTGCAACCCAAGTAGTGTACTGAACCGATTGAATCACTTTTGCATCCAACTGTTTCATTATTTCATCATGGATTTTCTTGATCATATCAGTCTTGAACTTCCGTTGCATTTGTCTCACTGGAGGGAAACCGGGTTGAATTGGCAATTCGTGGACTATCAATTCAGAACTCAAACCCGGCATCTCATCATATGACCATGCAAAAACATCTCGATATTCATAGAGCACTTTCCGAATATCGTTCTTCACTTCAGGTAGAGCATACATGCTTATCTTGGTTTCCCTCACATCATCAGGGCTCCCAAGATTAACATCCTCTGTATCAGCCAAATTGGGTTTAGGCTTGCCCTCGTGGCGTTCAACTTCCAGGCCTATTTCAAAATCAGCCTGTTCCCCATCATATTCAGTATTGTTAACAAATTCCTCAATGTTTTCTTCATCACTTTCAACCTCAACTATGGTTATGGAGCCAAAATCAGATTGCGGTCCCTGGATGGACGATAAGTTCCTTGAACATGTCATGATATCAGGACCAGCAGATATATCACTACAGATAAACAAAAATAGAATAAAATTAGGAATATGAACAGAGATTGAAGTAAAGCTTGGCTCTTGGCCTTTCATTAATGAAAAAGGGTTTGAATTACAAAAGGAAATATGAGCAAAATAATACACTTGGCATACAACCCTTAGAATATCCAAGTGTATTCAAAAGAAAACTGTAAAACAACAGTCTACCAAGACCCCTTCCTGATGGGGAAGGGAGTTGCATTCCAGTTAGTCAGGTGCACGTCCGGGCCAATGTACTGAATTGAAGCATTACTGGAGCCTTCACCCGGCTGTACCATGCAGATTTCAAAAATGCCACCTAGATCAAATGGTGCATCCTGATTGTCTTCCACTGTGTTGACATTTGTAGCGACAACCTTTGGTTTCATAACATAACCCACAAAAGACCGAGCGAGACACGGAATTGGCTTTGGGAGAGACCAAACTTCCGACTTCTTTTTCTTTGCTTGCTTGCGATCAGCTGCTTTTGGCTTGAACCCTAGTCCCCATGTGCCTTGCACGCCATTTGGATAAACCGGATTTACCCTGCCTTGTAGTGACGCTCCCAAACCCTTTCCAAATTGGAAACCATGCTTTAACATTTCAGATGCCATCATTATAGACGTCTCTGACACTCTTGGGATGGGTATAGGTTTCCCTTCTGTTACCTTTTCCACATACACCACATCGGAAGTTTGATACATGATGGTCGGGCGTGCAGTGACGGCTTCAAGGGCTGGTACGTCCAGGCTATTGTTGAACTGCGAGTCATCCTCTCCATAAACCACGACAGCTTGATTATCCCAAGTAAACTTGACCACCTGATGAACTGTGGAGGGTACAGCACAAGCCATGTGAATCCATGGTCGGCCCAATAACAGATTGTACGATGCATCCGTTTCCATGACTTGGAACTCAATGCTGAAGGTAGCGGGACCAATGGTTAACTCAAGATTGATGATACCCAAAGACTCTCGAACTCCACCATCAAAAGCACGAACAGCAGAGGAACTTGCCCTGATTTTGCTCATATCCACCCTTAGACTCTTCAGTGTAGACAGAGGGCAAATATTCAATCCTGCGCCGCCATCTATTAGAACACGTGTGACATAGGAGTCTTCACACTTAACTGAGACATGAAGCGCTCGATTATGACCGGTTCCTTCTGCTGGCAGCTCCTCATCGGTGAACATCACACGATTAGTCTCAAATACTCTGCCAGCAAGTGCTTCCAGATTAGCCACAGTAGTTTGTTCAGGAATGTAGGCCTCATTCAATATCTTCAACAGTGCATTGCGATGTGCTTCAGAGTTCATAAGTAGAGACAAGAGTGATATCTGAGCTGGAGTCTTTCTCAATTGCTCGACGATAGAATAATCTGTCGATCTCATTTTCTTCAAAAATTCTTCAGCTTCTTTCTCAGACACAGGCTCTTTGATGGGTCCTTGGTCTTCTCGACCTGGCTTTGCCTTTCTCAATTCTTCCGGGGTAAAACATCTCCCGGACCGGGTTAGACCATTTACATCTGCAGCAACCTCCATGATTTCTTTCCCGTTGTAAGACACAATTGTCTTGTTGTAGTTCCAGGGAACAGCCTTTGTACTTTTGACAGGTAGTTGCGCTGCTTGAGTGATGATAACTGGTTCACACTTCTTTGCCTTAACCTCGAAGACCGGAGTTTTCTTGCATGATGCCCCTTGCACAATAAATGTTGGTGCACTGTCATGAACTTTTTCCTGCTTTGCAACCGGAATTGTGAAACTTGGCTCAACAGCAGTATCTTGCTTTGCTTTGTTGACAGACGCACTTGACTTTCCCCTGATTACAACAATAAACGGCTCAGGGCCTTTGATGTCTGGAGAGGGACCAACTGCCACAATCTGCTTGGCAGCTTTCCCTTTCAAGTCCTCTTCTATGCATACCATCCCTACCATGGGTACGTTGTTTTGAACATCATGAGCTGGTAAAGGATTTTGATTCACATTTTGTGTTTCATCCCCCACGACTTTTATCTGGTTGTTGTCTATCATTGCCTGGATTGCCCTTTTGAGTTCCCAGCAGGATTCTGTGTCATGTCCAGGTGCTCCAGAATGAAACGCACAATGGCGTGAATGATCAACTCTTCCATTGGGGTTCACCTTCCCTGGGATTGGCTTCAACAGATTGGCTTGTTGCAACTTTTCAAACAAATTAGTGTAGGTTTCCCCCAGTGGGGTGAACTGCCTTTTCTCTTGTTGCATGTTTCTCTGTTGCATGTTTGGACGAAAGCCCTGCGGACCTCGTGGTCGATAAGGCATCTCCTGGTGAGCCTGGAATTGAGTATGTGCTTGTTGATTGTTGTATTGGACTGGAGCAGGGGGTGGACGCCACTGTGGACCAGATAGAGGCTGAGCATAAGATGCTGCATTTACAGGGAATGAGAACTGCGGCATGGCAAATTGTTGGCCGTGAGTTGGATAGAATTGTTGTGGCGGGGGTGCCTGAATGTACCCTTGACGGTCGTTGTATCTCCCATCATTTCTTCTCGGTCCAGGACCAACCATTGCCACCTCGTCTTTTTTCTCTTTCTTCTTCCCATAAGTACCTGACCCTGATTGCAACGCTTGGGTCGTGGCTCTCAAAGCTGTTTGGCTCACAATCTTGCCTGCTTTGATTCCTCTCTCTATCATCTCCCCAATTTTTACTGCTTCACTGAATTGCTTCCCAAGGGCAGAGGCCATTGCTTGGTAGTATGTTTCGTCAAGTACTTCGACGAATTCTTCAACCATTTTATCGTCTGGGATCAAAGGGCTCACACGCGCCGCCTGTTCGCGCCACCTATAGGCATACTCTCTGAAGCTTTCGCCTGGTTTCTTTGTGATCGTCTTCAAAGAAGAACGATCAGGAGCAGCCTCCATTTTGTAGCCATAATGATTCAGGAAAGCGCTGGCCATGTCGTCAAAGGTGACCCACTTGGAAACATCTTGTTGCACAAACCATTCTGTGGCCGGTCCTCCCAAACTGTCCGCAAAGTACGCCATCAATAATTCGTCCTTCTCGATACCCCTCATTTTGTTAAGGTATATCTTCACATGGATCCTCGGGTCACTTTGCCCAGTGTATGGATCAAATTTGGGCACAACAAAGCCTTCAGACAATGGCACATGAGGGAATAAGCACATGTCTTTGTATGAAATACTGGTTTTACCCCCTTGCCCTTGTATGTTTTTCACAGTCTGCTCCAGGCTTTTCAATTTCCGAGCAAAGTCAGCCTCTTCTATTTTCCCCAATCTTTCGACATCAGCATGTGATTCTGGGTGGTGTCCATGATCATACGACTCAGTGGGGCGGAGTACATTGCCCCGGGTTTGGTCGAATTGTTGATCACGAGCCCTCAACTGTGGGTCACTGTTTGACCTTTGCAATGTGTGTCCTGCAGGAACAGTGAATACTGTGGCAGGAACTTGGGCTTGGCCATGTTGTCCATGTTGTGGGAATTGTGCCCCAGGTTGTACAGTAGAGGGCCCAGCTATGTTGTCAGTTTCTGGATGTGGACTGAACCCTGGAGGATAACGGGGGTCTTCTGCCATTGTAGATTGCCCTTGCCCTGGTGGCTGAGCATTCGCCGTGAAACCAGCAGCACCTGGCGGAGCAGGAGGTGCCTGAACTGCCGACAAGTTACGGACCAGTTGCATCATCATTTCTTTCATGGCCGTGAAATCCTCGGCCATCTTAGCCTGTTGTTCAGCCAAGCGAACCAGCTCAGTATTCTCAGTTTCTTCGGCCATCGTTGCTGGAGTATCTTCTTGAAGAGGTGCTTCAACCACTTCTGGAACAGGCAGTGGTCCCTTGATTCTGGTGGAATAGGAATGTGGGGCCAGCACGGCAGTTGCTCAAGCTCTAAACAAATCAAAACACGTTAGTGCAACAAGATAGCATGGAATATGAATTTGCTCGTCGGCCTGAACAATGCCTAAGGTCGTTATGCGTCATCCCAAATTGGTTTGGATTAGATCCCCAAGTGTATTATTTGATCTCTTTTCTCTTTTTTTTTTTTCTTTTCTTTTCCTTTCTTTTCTTTCTTTTTCTTTTTTTTTTCAAGTGAGGCTAGAGGGTAAAATGAATTGACACATAAAAATAAGCAAAATATTTTTATTACTTCAAAAGAAAGAGTACATACGGTGCTTCCGGAGCACGACCAAAAGGAACGTACAAATGACTTAAAAAGGTGAAAATAAATTACAACATGCCAAATCCAAAAGCGACATAAAGTACAACAATGCCAGGATGTAAAATAAATGACAAAAAGCAATAATCTGCATCATCTTGGCCTGATGTATCTACTAGGGTGACTGGGGCACAAAGTCAGCTGGCTCCTCTGGGTCGAACTCAAATGGCTCCACGGGATCTGCTGGCGGGCCTTCTGCAAAAGTACGACGCAATCCATTCAAATCTGCCGCAACTCTAGTGACAAAGGGAAGCACATGTGGGAGTATGTCCTCTGCGGGAAGCCTCCTATACTCATCGATGGACCGTGCCACATATGTAGCGGAGTCATAAACTTGCCGATAAGCTACACTGATGGTCCGTCCTGCAGCCTGTATATCTCGAAGTCGGTCCTGTGCTAGCCCTCTGAGCTGCTCACCCTGCTCTAATGCCCTGTCAAGTCGAGCTCGAGAATCTATGGCATCCTGGCGATGATACTCTTCCCTTTTCCTGCTTTCCAACAAAGCTGCCCTGTCGGCATCCCGCTCTGTCAATGCCTGTGAGTGCATGACACGGAGTCGTCTGACTGTGTCTAGGTGCTGATGCGCGAAACCCTCACTCTCTGCCTGAGCAGCTCTGGCGGCATCCCGCTCTGTCAATGCCTGTGAGTGCATGGCACGGAGTCGTCTGACTGTGTCTAGGTTCTGATGCGCGAAACCCTCACTCTCTGACTGAGCAGCTCTGGCGGCATCCCTCTCTGCAATTAAGCTTTGTATGGTATCACGGCATTCCTTCCTAATCTCGTGCCTAGCAAGCTGAACCTGCATATCCAGCCTGGCCTCAGTGTCAACCGTGCCTGCTCTCGACCTCGCGGGCATCTCTTTGGGTATGGGCTGATGGTAATACCAGAACTTATACTCCCGAACGACCTCCCCCTTAAGTCCATCCTGAACCTGTGTGCTTTCTGCAAGGTGCCTCCTAGTATCCCACAGGCGCAGGATCTCACCTCTAAGAGTAGCTGGGTTGAGAGGATAGTCTGAGGCATATGCACTCATGTCCTCAACTATTGGGATCTCCTGCTTTCGACCCAACTGCCTAAGTACACGCAGAGGAACATAAGGCTGGGATGCTGTCGAACCCATCAGAACGAGAAAAGGACGATCCACGCATCTGTGTACAACCTCCCTCTTAGAAAACCAGCTGCACTGCCACAAAATCTTGTCCGGCGTGAGAGAGTTCAAGAAAGACCTCCAATCCGGCTCACTTCCTGGGAATTTATACCTCTCGATGTGTTCGAGATGATATTCAAGATAATCGATGTCACAGCACCTAAGAATATCACGAGGTGGGCAAGGGCGTACATGCTCCAAGAACCAGACCTGTAATAGAAGGTTACACCCCTCGAAGAAACTGCTCTCTCCCTTGTGGCATCGAGTCAAAGCATGAAACATACTACCCAGAATCGTCGGGATGATAGTGGCATCTGGTGCTCCACCATACAAAGCTGCCATGGTCCAGCTGACCTTAATGGATATCGCTCTATCCGGTAGTGGGAAAACCAACAACCCTAGCAAAGCGAACACAAAGACCTTAGGACAGAGGAGTACCCAATCTTCATATTTCAGCTTATCGTGGAACTCAAATCCATACTTCTTAAAACCATTATCGGCCCCAAAACGATCATAAAGGTAATCAAATGAAATCCAGCCTTGACGAACACTAGCGATTGAGAGGTCCGTCCGTAGCTTGATATTATTGAAAAAATCACGCTCATTAACCTTCCTCGGAGCAATCATATTCTTTTTCTCAAAATCCAACTTAAGAAGCCCAGCTATTTCCTCGAGGGTCGGCGTCATCTCAAACCCCTTAAAACAGAAGGTATTTTGGTTTGGGTTCCAAAACCCAACTAGTGCACTGACCAAGTCTCGCCGCGGGACAATAGTTTTAGTCACAAGGTCAGTCAGAAAACCAATCTTCTCCTGGACTATATCTTTCTGCATTTCACTCATTGTGTCCCACCAAGACTTTAGAGATTTATCCGATTTGGGTGGGCCATCAGTCATCATAATAGAGGGTGGAATGGCATCAGCAGGGTATTTTCTTTTGACTGTCCTAGAAGATGATGCAGCCATTGTTCCTAATAAAAAAAAATGTGTCAAATGTTTGAAAGCCTGAGAACAACTTAAAACAACTGACCGACAGAGCAAAACAGATGCCTAAACTGCTAATTCGAAACTCCAATTTTCAACAAAACCTTTGTCATTGTAATGACGTAAAGTTGACCCTAAGAGAACCGAAAAATTTTGCCATCATAACGGCATCAGGACTGACTCCGAAAATTACCAACATTGGTATTTAGATGTAATTTATAAAAGAAAAAATTCGACGTTACAATGACGCCACATTGACATCAAAACAAAATTTCATTTCCAGTGATGAACACTACAGTACTTTTGCAAAAATTCGCCGGCATAACGACGTGAAAAAACTGGATCTAAAAAAACTCCCAACATCGGTATACGAGCCTTTTTCTAAAAATTCGCCATTATAACGGCGCAAAAACTGACACGAAAATTTTTTGACTTTCTAACTACTAAGTATGTACATATTTTTTTTTTTTTTTTTGTAAAATTTTCGTCATTATAACGACACAAACTGACATATACAAAAGACGGCAAACACTGGCGTTTTTTTTTACAAAAATTTGCCATTACAGCAGTATGACTCAATTTTATAAAAATAGCAAAACATTTACATTTAAAACATAAAATTCAACCTCTTCCTCACTTTTCCTTTCATTTTTCTCTTTTTTTTTTTCTATTTTTTTTTTCTTTTGAAATCCGTCTCTCCCCAACTTGGTCAGCATAACAATCCTTTTCTAATCGCATGCAACACATAGAATGCTTTTTTCAGACAAGTCTTTCCCGGGAAGTGGGTCCCGTTCAGACAACAGGTAGTCAACCTAGACAAGTGCAATACCGGTGTATCGCACCTCATTAAGTCGGATATGATGCAGATAATTGGGCCTAAAGGTTTAACTCTAGGTGACACAACTGACTCAGTGTCTAGACTGGCTGAAAACCCGGTGGACAAACCGGGCGGAAAGCGCATCAGGGCCATCCGGAGACAGTGTGTCCGGCCTAAAACCCCGTCACGCCTTCCTCCTAAATCATGGGCAATTTAGTAAGAAAGTCCCAGATGCCACAAGCAATCTGGTAAGTGTACGTGTGTGTGTGTTTCAGAGACTCAGAGGGTTGCGGAGGAAGACAGTTTATATATACAGTTCAACAATATCAAAGCAGTAACATTCAACTTTTCAGGTGATAACGGCAATAAGATAACAACCAAATATTTAATAAATTAAAACATGCGACAATTTATCAAAGCCGAAGATTCTAGTTTTCACTAATTTCCCCAGCGGAGTCGCCAAGCTGTCACGCCCTAAAAAAATTATTGGTTAACTGCGGGTGCGAGTTTATTTATTTAAAGGCTCGTGACTGGTGTTCAAAAAGCTACAAATTTATTTAGAGAACTCGGAGTCGCCACTTGACATAGTTTAAGGTGTGCCAAGTCACCAAAAGGTACCTCGGAACACCTCTGACTCGTCTAATGGTCTGCGTTTAGAGATTCGGGTAAGGTTCTCAGTTGACTCTCGGGAAGGTATTAGGCACCCTCAAGTCCTGTGCCGAGCACAGTTGCTTTATTGTCGCAATTTTAATTTATTAAATATGATTGTTATATCAATGCCGTTAATTTTGAATTTGAACTTGGATTAAAAGAGTATCATTCATTTCCAACCTCACAGAGGATTGGACGAATTTACACTTTGATTCGTAGTAGATAAAACATATTACGCATTTCCAACCTCACAAAGGACTGGTCTATTTTAAAAGAATTTAATTGACTTCACCGAGACTATTAATAAAAGGTGAGTTGTTTGTCAAAATCATAAATGGGTTAAGCCCGTTGGCATCAATGAGCTGCCGTACAGATTATTTGCAAAAATTATCATATTTTTTCATTGATTAAAACACAAAATGAGTTTAATAATTTTTAGCCTAATAAGCAGACCGCAAGTCATACTTATAATTAAATTCAATCGTAGAAAACTTTCCTCGCTTCTATTTAATTTGCCTAATCGATCTAATTAAATATAACCGCTAAATTTGTCAAGCGACAAATTGGGACTCCCAAATTTGCCTTTATTAAAATATGGATTACGAAAGTATATATATATAATAGGTCATTTGTTAAATTGGGATAGCTTTATGGGTCTTTAAAAGGGAATAATTTTACAGCCTACATGCTTTCATTTCTACAATTGGGCATCATCTATTTGCATTAACAGGCTGCATTTAAACTTATTCGCGAAAATAGCCATATTCTGGTTTTTTGTCCACCTAATAATCACCTCTTGCAAATATAATGTATGGCCAGATTTCAAAACGTCCTAACCATATTGCCTATTCGTATTACAACTCATTATTGAATAAGAGCTTTTAATTTGAAGTTTAACTAACAGTGAGATGGAAGCCATAAAATAATGGCTGTTTATAAAAATAATGATTGTTTATAAAAAAAATGGATGTTTATCAAAATAGTTTAAGATACTGAGCGTTAGTGTCCAAAAGAACAAACATGTTGTTCAGTCCGTTCCTTCATGGATTAAATTTCTGAATTTGTTTTTTGAGCAAAATATTTGCTTTAAAAAAAAAACTTTTCTCTTTCTTTCTAAAATCGTGTTACGTGGATACTAAATTTGTCAACTCTCATTTATGATTAAAGTGACTCAATGCAACCAAACTTCTCACGTTTCAAAGCTCCAAAAGATTTGTTGAAAAGTACTAGATGCATCAATTTTAATACATTTTTTCTTACATATTTTTTGCTTTTTAAATCAAAACAACATACATAAGTTGGTCAATGAAAGAACAAACATTCTATATATTAATTCTCATCACAACATGACATATAGACGCATTCTCAAATATCATAACATGACCATAATGAAAAAAAAAAAGAAGGTATAAAAATTACCTAATGTGGAAGAAACGGCACCAGCAAGCAAAATTGAAAAGCAAACACCACAAAGCAACTGGAAACAGCCTCTTTTTTAGCCTTAAGCTTGACTATACCCTAAAGTTTATACCCCAAAAGACTCTTAAGTTTGAGTTCTTTTGGTTCTAAACCTTTTTACTTAAACAATGTACTTTTCTCAAGTTTCTAATGCCCTTTTTGCTCTCCCCTTTTTTTTTAATTTCAGCAGGTTGTTGGTTGTAATGAGGGCATTAAATGGCCCTATTTATGGCTGAAATTGAGAGCCAAAAGGTGGGGTGTGGACTTGTACAAAAGTACAAGCCCACACCCTACACTTGAGTGCTTTTAGTCCCATTTTTCAAGCAAAAAGTACAGCAGCTGTAGAGGACTGTTTCAGCTACCAAAACAGCTTCCAAAAGCTGAAATGCTACAAGTAGGGTCCTCTAAAAGGACCCCCAATACTCATTACATAGACTAGAAGGTAACTAGGACCAACCAAGCAAACTAATCAGCCCCAAGACTAAGCCTAAAATAAACCAAGCAAACATAAAACTAAACCAAAACTAATAGCAAACTGATTATACTTTCTTAGCCTAACTAAACAAAATAAACTAAGACTTTGCAAGAACCAAAGATTATACCAGATTTCCAACTTCTAGTTAAAGCCAACTAAACTACAAACTTTATTACTTCCTGAATGACAAAGCAAACCAAAGATTCCCATGCTTAAACAGAACAAAACACTTCATGCCTCTTTCAAGCTAAAAAAAAAACTAATAGGCAGATATATACTAATTGTCATGCTAGAACTAGGATCAAACCATGGCAGATTCACTCTCATACTTGCTTCTAACTGAGCGACAATCGAAACAAACTCAAGACATTGATATACATATAAAACTCACTTAAACGGATAAGCTAAAATAGTCGTTTGGCATCCCATACTAAATTGGCTCAAACTTTATACACTAAACTGATACTCACACAAAACTAACATCAAATAAATTGATCAAGACTCAAACTTTACTAACACATACAGAGGTCCATGCTTCCATACTACAAATTCAATTTTTCTGAAGAAACTGATCATTTCATATATATGGTTCAAACAACGTTTTTAAATAACGACACCAACACAATTACACTATCATCATGCTAGACTACAAGTAGAAATCTTTAAGCAAAGATTGAAAACGTAAACAAAGCAGGGTTTTTGCTTTCTAACCCGTCTAAAAACCAATGCCGAGCAAAAAGCTTACTCGTCAACGCGAATACAGCGTCGCTGCCCTCGCTGCCTCCGTTCACACTGTCTCGCAGCCACTGTTTTCCGCCTCACTGCCTCGCTATCACTATAACAGCCTCCAACACTGCTTCGGCTTCATGCCTCGTTAATGCCTCAAAAAAAAAACAGCCCCCTCCCCTCCTAAGAAATGCAGAACAACAACACCATACAAAACTCACATCCCCTCCAATCGTCTCATTGAAACATCATCATCACAGCCCCAAAACGATCTCATCACAGCCCCTACCAATGAAACACAAAGCAAAACCACCAATGCAACCCCAATACAAATCGTAACAGCCCCCTCCAATCGACACCATAAACAGCCCCCCTCAATAACAAATCAAAACATCAAACAAAAAACAGAAAAAATGAATAAGAATGAGAAGAAAAAGAAAACAAGAACAGGAACGGTAAACGGGGAACACGGGCAGGGGAGAGGGGTTTTTGGGAGATGGGGTACAAGGGGTGACGGGGAAGGGTAAGGGGAAAGGAAAGAAGTAGAGAAAAACTAAAAACTCACCGGATTTGGAAGTTTGACCGAGCTTTGACCGTCGATCTACTCTAAACCGTCGGGATTTTGAAGAAAATAATAGCGGAAATGGAAAGAGGGGGCCGAGATCTATAAAATGGTGTATTTTGGTATTTTTCCGGCCACCGGAGGTGGTGGCCGGCCGGCGGCCGAGTGGCGGACCCGCGGCAGGAGAAGAATTCCGGCGGGTGGTGGAGTTTTGGCAAGGGCTCGGCCAGTCAAAGACTTATGGGGGTGTGAGGGAGTAAAAAATGAGGGATTTGGTTTATATATTGTGAGTGTGGGCCGGGTTTGAGGGTATTGGGCTGGACTCAAATTAGTTGGGCTACTCTATTTTCATATCTAACCATTAAAGATATCTAGACTTGATTAAAATACACACACAACTAAAAATTAAAACCATATAAATTTTGCAATACTATCACAATTGAAATATTGAATCAAAGTTAAACACATAACAAGTAATTTTTGTTAATTTTCAAATTTTAACGATCTAATTAAAGACAAATTTAGTCAAAATTAGGTGATTACAGCCAAGACTTTAAGCCCTCTTGCACTGGCAAACTTCGGGAGAAATTCTCTGCAAGTCTTGGTAATAGCCAAGACTTTAAGTTCTGCTACAAAGAGAAACTTACACTGAAAATCTCTAAAGTATTGGCAATAGCCAAGACTTTAAACTCTACTGCAATGGGAGGCTTGTAGAGATTTCCTGCCTATTGCCAAGACTTTAAGCCCTGTTGCAATAGGGGGCTTGCAGGCAAAGTCTCTGGGCCTTATAGACACTTCTTCCTTATTGCCAAGACTTAAAACCTTGTTGCAATGGGGTCCTTGTAGACAAAGTCTCTGCAAGTCTTGGCAATAGCCAAGACTTGCAGCTCTGGTGCAATAAGCACCTAAGAGAGACTATTGCCAAGACTTTAAGACCTGTTGCAATGGGGGCTTGCAGACAAAATCTCTGCAAGTCTTGGCTATTGCCAAGTGTTGCTGCTCTGGTACTATAGGCACCTAGGAGAGACTTCTTCGCAAGACCTTAAGCCCACAGTGGGCATCACTTTTACCCATGATCATACTTCTATCAAAGCGATCTGGGTACGAATTTCTAAGCATATCATTCGTCTTGATTATGTGCAGGATTAGCACTATGGCAACTCGCTACATTTATATAGCTTATAATGGAAAATGGTATGCAAACAGCAAATACATCAACTATGATATAAAGTTGATACTTGTCAAAGACAGTATAAGCTACCACGTATTTGAAAAAGAAATTTGTAATGCTCAACCATCAACACTGATGAAAGTGAAGCAAAGATAAGATTTGACACGAATCTAGAAAGGTGCAGAGGCATTATGGTAACAAATGATCAAGAACTTATAACTTGCATGTATCTGCTGAAGAATAATGAGAATTTCATAAAATCCTGCTTCATAGTAGAAGTTATTAAAAGGACTGACATGTGAGAAAATCCCGCTTCTTTGTAAATGAAGCTGACCATAGCATGGTGTTGCATCAAAAGGAAGAGCAGTTATTGATTATAAATACTTTTAAAAATCAAACGTGATTGGAAAGTTAATATTATCAATAAACTGAACTATTGGCATTAGCCAAGACTTTACACTCATACAGATAACCAATTCAATTTAACTTGACGTAAAATCTTGGCAAAGGGTAAGATATTTCCTATCAAAACTTATTTAACAACTTTAATATTAGAAACTAGTTTTAGTATCCGCGCGATGCGTGGTCAATATACAAATACTAATCACGACAAATTATGATATTGCTCTTTTGCCCATATTAAAACTAAATGCTTTTGAAATTCCACAGGACATCTCAATTTTTCAATCATTATACCCAATAACAAAGCTTACTTAAAATCAAATTTAGTGAAACTGCAAACTTAAATATCATAACCATATAGTTATTGAAAACAACAACTTTTTACATAGAACCGAACAGAAAAAAATAATTGAATGAGAAAATTTTAATATGTATCAAACTATATTACAGAAAATTTCTTAAACTATGTTTCTTAGTACTTCATTTCGTGTTGTTCCACCATAGTCAATCACATAACAACTTCTAATAACTGCCACCAACCACTTCCTTGTTTGACCTACAAATTCCAATCAATTCATATTTTACTTCAGTTGAGATAAATTTTTAAAACACACACACAGACACACACACAAATATAGGATAGGGTTCCATTTATATTATTAGCTCTATACACACACACATTCAATTATACTTATTAATGAACTCAGACGTATTTATGCGTCATGCAATAAATAAATACATAATTAGTTACTTATTACCTGAACACCTTTATAAGTCTTACCCCATATACACTTTTATATTTCTCAAAGCATGTTTATCTCACTTAATTCATTTGTTGATGCATATAAAAACTTGTATGTGAATATTCTCTAGAAATTGACACCGATCACTTTACCGGTTAACCTACAAACTTTCAATCAATTCGTATAAATTTTCATTTGAGAGAAAAATTTTACACACAGATAATTGAAAATAAACTACAAATATAAAATGATAAGTGTTTTGGGCTTACAACTTCTTGAGAATCCTATAAATTTCGAGTACTTATAGGAAAACTAATGGATGTTGTGATGGTTTTCTTTGCATAGAATTGGCCTACAAATTTTTACAATAGTCTCAAGTTTAAAGATTCATGCCCATCTTCCGTGCTCATATTATACTTTAGATTTTGTAGTTCCTCTTCTTTTGAAATATACTCCATAGAAAGCTTTGCTAGTGGTAGTTATTTATCTGATTTCTCAAGGCATCTCCTAACATTCACTTCATTCTCGACTTCATCAAGAGAATCTGCTAAACTGCTGCAATGACAATCTTAATCAACAATCTAAAAATTGGAGAGCACCTTATCGAAGTGATTATTTTTTTCTCAATAAACATCATTTGTTGAGGTTACAATAAGAATGTGCCATTAACAACTATCATCAATAGTCTACTAAAGGGGCATATATAAATATAAGAAGTTAAGAATGCTAAAATTTTAGCCAAACTCAAATTTCATTTAAATTCAAAATTCAATAATCATACCAGTTTGCTAGGGGTGGTTTATCTTCCAGTGTACAATTCAAATTCAAGATAGTACGGACAAATTTTTCCGCATGATTTATATTTAACGGATACATCTTGTATACAACTTTATCTTCTCTATTTCAAAAAACTTTATCCTTCTAATTTAAAACTTAAAATATTTATTTGGAGTTCACTATCTTAACTTGGATTCTGTTTTCAAAAATTATTTCAAACTTATATTATATTATATATTATATAGATACATAGTGTTTCAGTTCAATAATTTTTTTTAAAGAAAAATACTTATTATCTTCCCATCCCATTCAAATTTTAAAAATGACTACATCCTTTTCAAACCAAATAGTAAAACTTGATGAAACATGTCATATATATAAACTCAAGTCAATTCATTATGAATATTATTTCCTTGATCATCAATATCTAATAAATATGCACTGGTACATAAAAACAATAGTAACATATATAGAAAAAATAAATAAACTGCTACCGTTTTAAATTTTTTCACGTGTTCTTTTCTGTTTCTCGATAAGTTCTCCCTTGTCACCGCAAGCTTGATGAGTTTCATATCTAGCGTCAAAATAAATTAGGGTTAGCAATATATGTATACTTCAGCACATGTTATGATAATTTAATAAAATTGGATCAAAAGAAAGATGCATGTCACATATAAGAAAAGAAGAAAAGATTAATATAAGCAGCAAAACTCAAAAAGCTTGATGAAATAATGACAACAGTGAGCTTGGGGAAATGTCTTACTCTAACTTAGGGTTGATGAGGGGATTAAATAGGGAAAAGTGATAAGGGAGAAGAAAACTTTATCTATAAATTCATGTAGATGTTATTATTATCCATTAATCCAAATTCAATTTTTTTTATCTTTTAGTTAAAATGGTTTATCTTCAATTCAAATAAACAAATTTCGTATTTTATTCGAAATAACGTACAGAAGTCAACGTCTTTCAAGATTGAAAGATATAGAATATAGATTCGGATTTTTTATTTTAACTAACTCACTCACTCTAATAGCCAAATTTGGGATTGCTGCCAAAAACTGCTTATTTTTAGAAGTATTTTTGACATAAGTACTTTTTAAATAAGTACTTTTGGCTAATAAGCAGTTTGTGTTTGGACAACTCATTGGAGAAGTACTTTTGATAAATAATTTGTGTTTGGTTAATCGTTACGAAAAGTGCTTTTCAGTATCAAATTACGAAAAGGACATCCAAGTTCATTTTATATTTGGATTAATAAAAATAAAAAAATTATTTTGAATATTTATCATAAAAGACTTTAATTAGAAAATTTATTTAATTAAATGTAAAACATAACGTAAAAGATATAGATTTAAAATATTGAACAACATAAAATATAGTTAAATCCAAGTGATAGCGGAATTAGGAATTTCTAGTAATCACTTGTTTGTAAAAGATGATTTAAAGAGTAGGACATCCTATATACGGTTGATAGTAATACCTAGAAATAAAAATTAGTCCTAGAGGAAGAAGATTCGTAAAAGTACGTAGTAGAAAAAAATAGGAAAAAGAAAAATATAATTGAGAGAGATATGGTTAATTTATAAGGAATAATATGGTAAATATGAATTCTTGGTAAGGATATTTATGTCTTGAAAAAATTAATAAACTGCTTCTGCTTCTGCTTCTTGGAAGAAGCAGATATTTGTAGCTTCTCCCCAACAGCAGAAAAACTGCTTCTGCTTCTACCTAAAAGTACTTTTTTTAAGTTGCCAAACACCTCAAAATTCTAAAAAAAATATTTTTGTTGAAAAAAAAGCACTTTTGGCTTTGGAGAAGCAATGCCAAACAGGCTATAAGTATGATTTTTTTACTCCAACATTTGAAAATTTTATTTTAGAAAACTTTCAGAACGATCAAAATTTTTAAACTTGTGGAGCTATTCAAATTTTAGATAAAGTTAGTTAATGTATACCAGATTAGATAACAACAAACAATTGCTCATCGTTGTTATCTGATATGTTAAAAAACAAAAATTATGCTTAGTCTTAAATTATTTCAACTATAACAAATGTCCACTATTTAGGCATTTTCTACTTATCAATATAAACTCAAAAAAGTTAATTGTGTTTACTGGCTATATACTTTCTGAAACAGATTGGCAAGATTCAGTTCAAGATAAAAATTATTTTTCCATTCAAATGTTAAATATTCTCGATAAGTGATAGTAGTTAACTAACCACATGCAGAATGTAAGCAAATCTTTATTTTAAATTCAAAAGATAAACTAACAATATATAGTCAATTGTTTATCTTTAAATTCAAAATTTTTATCTTTTGATTTTACTGTAGTTTCATTCAAATTCTAAAAATATCATTAATTTAAGATAAAACAATAGGTTTATCTTTCAAAAACTACTTATTATCTTTTCATTCGGCTAAAAAAAAGTCTTACTTTTTAGTTTTTATTTTTACTTCTTTTAATTTGAAAATTTATATTTCAATTTAAGACAATGGACAAATATTTTGTCCTAATATTTATCCTAACTACTTTACTAACTATCCTAACTACTACTCTCTATATATATATATATATATATATATATATATATATATATATATATATATATATATATATATATATATATATATATATATATATAAAACTTGCCTTGATGTCTTGCCATAGACAATAATATTGACAACCAAAATTGACACCAAATCTTTTCAACAATATTACCAGCATAACCCTCCATGAATTATTTATCAATTTTAAATTAATTATATAATATTAAAGTTGGAATTAATTAACTGAAGTTCAAGTTTTGCCCATTGGCAAGACTTTTCATCTAAATGTGTTCACCCCAAAGCAACTAAAATGCCTTGAAGTCCTGCAATTTTCAACACTTCCAGTTCATCCGATTCAAAGCAACTTCAGTCTTTAAAATAACAAAAATATCAAACATCCAAGTGTACTTGTTTATATAAACACAAAAAATACGGTAAATACGAAATACATGTAATTAAAAACTACTCAACAGCTTTCTCTAACTCTTTTGTAGTACTAAAAGTCTCACTTAGACTACTACACGTATCATCTTGCGACGGAGATAACAAAAGTAATTTGAAAATTCATCGCCCACATCATATTTTTGCCTTGAAATACATCAGAAGATCTTGGATGACTTATAAAATCATCCACCACATCAAAATATACATGATCAGGATCAGGAGATTGAAGATCCAATATCTATTACCTGCAAAATTTTAAAAAACAACAATGACAACACATATAACAAAACAATGAAACAATGATAAAAAGACCATATACAAACATACAATGACAAGTACTGAACGCACGGCTGATGAAAAGAGTAAACTACATAAAAAAGTCTCGACAATTATTTCCAATAGCCAATACTTTAAACTCCAGTGGAAGAGAAACTTATGCAAATAGTCTGATAAGGATCAAAACTAAACGCGGAAAATAAAGATAGAGAGCGAGACACTACTCGAACTCCCTACGAAGTAACCCCGGGAAACTTGTCCCGAGATACCCTAGTATCGGTGTCAAGGAGGACCTACACTATGCAACCACCCTCGAGTCGCACCCGGGACTCGCCAGTAGAATGATCGGGTTTTCGGTTCAAGACTCAACTAGGTTCCACTAGTGAACTCAAGCAACCAAGACAAAGGGTTCTCCAAACAAGAGATAGATTCTTTTCATCATTCATAAAATTCAAGGTAAGCTAAGGTTTGAAGAAGTTTGTGAAGTATTTATAGACTTCACTTACATATAATGAAAGCTCAAAAATACCCCTAAAGTGGGTTAAAACAATAAAGGCCTCGTAGGGCTATAGTTGTCCAAAACATAGCATAAAACTAGGAATTCCGCACCCTTCAGCACACTAGGCGCCCAGCCTTCTTGGAGTAGGCGGTCAGCCTACTTGGAGTAGGCGGCCAGCCTCTTTGGAGTAGGCGGTCCGCCCGTTTTACAGAGGCGGTCCGCCTGGTGCAAAATCCAGAGAGTTGTCAAAAAGTAGGCGGTACGCCTAGTTGAGTAGGCGGTCCGCCTGTTCCTGTAGCTTCTTGATTTGCTTCCAAATGTGCCCCGGATGCCTCTTTAAGTGGCCTAAGTGATCCACCATCCATGGCACTCAAAAGCATGATCTTCCGGCTACTCTCGGAACCTTCATCCATGTCCCTCCAAGTCAAGTGAAGATGGGTGTCTTGAATCAACTTTGCTTGACTCCTAGTGAACGGCCTTGAGGTATGCCCCGCATCATCCTCCCCTTCTTGGGAAGGTTTCGTCCTCGAAACCATGGCTTCCTCCTCTCCGTCATCATTATTCCCGACATCAAAAGGGGTCAAGTCAGTCACATTGAAAGTATTTGACACATTGTACTTACCGGGTAGATCAATCACATAGGCATTGTTGTTGATCTTGGAAAGCACTTGAAAAGGTCCATCTCCACGGGGTGCCAACTTCCCTTTCCTAAGGTTCAGAAACCTCTCTTTACAGAAGTGCACCCACACCCAATCTCCCTTCTTGAGCTCAAGCTTCTTCCTTACCTTGTTCTTTTTGGAAGCAACCTTTGCATAGGCCTCCTCCAAGTTCTTCTTGGCTTTAGCATGAAGTTCAACCATAGCCTTTGCTCGGCTTTTTCCTTCAAAATTATCAACCATTTCCCTTGGCAAAGGGGTTAGATCAAGGGGAATCAAGGGATTAAAACCATACACACATTCAAATGGAGTCATGCCTATCAAGCTATGCAATGTACGATTGTAGGCAAACTCCATGAGAGGAAGTTTATCAAACCACGTCCCGGCCTTACCTCGGGTCATGGCCCTTAGAAGAGCACCCAAAGTCCGGTTTACCACCTCGGTTTGCCCATCCGTTTGTGGGTGGTGGGACGTAGAGAACAAGAGCTTGGTGCCAAGGGCACCCCCACAAACTTCTCCAAAAGTGGCTTAGGAACTTGGTGTCCCTATCACTTACAATAGTTTGAGGCACACCATGCAATTTCAAGACATTGTCAATGAACAAAGAGGCAACATGTTGTGCATCATCACACTTCTTACAAGGAATGAAGTGAGCCATTTTGGAGAACCTATCCACGACAACATAAATGCTATCATGGCCCCCCTAGACCGTGGTAATCCCATCACAAAATCCATTGATATATCAACCCACAGACTAGTAGGCACGGGGAGAGGAGTATACAAACCATGGGGGTTAGCTTTAGATTTTGCATGCTTGCACTCATGGCAATTTTTGCAAAGCTTTTCAACTTGGACCCCCATCTTTGGCCAATGGAATTGTTCCATGAGAATGGCCAAGGTCTTGTTTCTCCCAAAGTGTCCCATCAAGCCCCCACAATGAGCTTCACGAATCAACAATTCCCTCCAAGAGGACTCAGGAACACACACTCTACCATTTTTAAAAATATATCCATCAACCCATTGGTACTTTTCAACCATTTCCCCCTTTTCAAGAGCTTCGTGAATGCTCTTTAGCTTAGGGTCTTGAGCATACATCAATTTAATGCTCTCAAAACCCATGAGCTTGGAGGCTAAGGTGGTGGCTAGAGCAAACTTCCGGGAAAGTGCATCTGCCACAACATTGTCTTTCCCTTTCTTGTATTGGATAACATAGGGAAAAAACTCAATGAATTCAACCCACTTGGCATGTCTCTTATTGAGCTTCTCTTGGCCTCTTAGATGCTTGAGTGACTCATGGTCACTCTTGATTACAAATTCTCGAGGCCAAAGATAGTGTTGCCAATGGGCAAGGGCTCTCACCAAGGCGTACATCTCTTTGTCATACGTAGAGTAGTTCAAAGATGCACCCTTCAACTTCTCACTAAAGTAGGCTATGGGTTTGCCATCTTGCATTAAAACACCACCAATTCCCACCCCCGAGGCATCACATTCAATCTTAAATGCCTTTCTGAAGTTGGGCAATTGCAATAGAGGGGCGGTACTCAACCTACTTTTCAACTCTTGGAAGACCTTCTCTTGAGGCTCTCCCCACACAAAAGGTTTGTCCTTCTTCACCAATTCGGTGAGTGGAGCGGCAAGGGAGCTTAAGTCTTTCACAAATCGCCTATAAAAGCTAGCAAGACCATGAAAGCTCCTCACTTGAGTCACGTTAGTAGGAGTAGGCCAATCACGTATGGCCTCTACCTTAGACTCATCCACTTCCACTCCTTGGGCACTCACAACAAACCCAAGAAAGACTACCTTCTCAACACCAAAGGCACACTTTTTAAAATTAGCATAGAGCTTTTCGGCTCTCAACACTTCAAGCACTTGCCTAAGGTGATCAACATGGTCGTCTATTGATTTACTATAGATCAATATATCGTCAAAGTAGACGACCACAAACTTGTTGATGAATAGCTTTAGAACATGGTTCATTAGCCTCATGAAAGTGCTAGGTGCATTGGAGAGCACAAAGGGCATCACCAACCATTCATAGAGACCAAATTTGGTCTTAAATGCGGTTTTCCACTCATCTCCGGGTTTTATCCGGATTTGATGGTAGCCGAACCTAAGGTCTATTTTGCTAAAAATACATGAACCACTTAGTTCATCTAACATATCATCAAGTCGGGGAATAGGATGACGGTACTTTACCGTTATTTTGTTCACGGCCCGACAATCAACACACATCCTCCAAGTGCCATCCTCTTTGGGAACAAGGATCACGGGTACGGCACAAGGACTCAAGCTTTCCCTCACCAAGCCTTTAGTGAGCAAGTCATCAACTTGCTTTTGCAATTCTTTTGTGTCTTCTGGATTGCTCCTATAGGCTGGTTTGTTTGGGATTTGGGATCCCGGGACAAAGTCGATTTGATGCTCAATACCCCTCAAAGGAGGTAATCCATCCGGCATCTCATCCGGGAACATGTCACAAAAATCCTTCAAAACATTCTCAAACACACTAGGCAAAGGGTTAGTAGAAAAATCAAGATCGGTGGTTAGAACCATACCTTTGTGCACTAGGCATATGAGAAGCTTGTTGCCATCATTTCCTTTTAGGACCTCGCCCGGTTGCATCATGGCACATATGCCACCGGTAGAAGTTGGTGGGATTGCCACCAAGCTTTTGGACAAAGGGCTAGTCTCAACCACCGACTTAGCCTTTGCCGCTTCTCTCAACTCTCGCATCCGTTTGTAATCATCGCTCACTTGTTTGGGAGTCAAGGGTTGGAGCACAAACTTTTTCCCCTCATGCGTCACCGTATAGGTGTTGGCATGGCCATTATGAACCACACGTCGATCAAATTGCCATGGCCTCCCAAAGAGAAGGTGGCATGCTTGCATAGGCACAACATCGAACATGTGCTCATCCACATAGTTCCCAATCTTGAACTTGATCAAACATTGCTTAACCACCTTCAACTCACCACACTCACTAAGCCATTGTAGCCGGTAAGGATTTGGGTGTTTTAGGGTGGGTATTTTCAATTGGGCAACTAGTGTTTGGCTAATAACGTTAGCACAACTCCCCGAGTCAATGATCATAGAGCAAAGGAGACCCATGACTCGGCATTTGGAATGAAAAAGGTTCTCTCTTTGTAAGGTCTCAACATCCTCCACACACATGGCTCTTAAACTCCTCCTCACAACAAGGAAGGCATGAGCATCATCATCTTCCTCCATGGCAATCTCCCCATCATCTCCCTCCTCATCACCCTCTACTCCCTCCTCTTCCTCGGGTTCACTATCTTGCTCATAGACCAAATCACCCACAAGAACCATAGTTTTTCGGGTAGGGAAATCTTTAGAGAGATGACCATAACCCTTACACTTAAAGCATTGAGTAGAAGAAGAGATTGGATTACTCAAGTGAGTTTTAGAGTTACCTCCCACGTGTTGTGTAGACCTTTCAAAAGGCTTCTTCACCTCCTTGCTAGCAGTTGCACCACTTGCACTTGGGAATTTGGCATTAGTTGTAGGAGATTTCCAATCCTTTGGCTTGTTCAATGGAGTAGTAGCACTACTCTTGTAACGAAGGGATCTCTCCTCTTTGAGCCACTTCTCGGCTTCAACCGCATCTTCATATAGCTTGTAGTGATCATTGTACTTGTGAAACTTCAAGAGTGAAGCTATGTCTCGGTTTAAGCCCCCTTTGAAACGGATCATGGTCGTCTCATTATCTTCCTCATCCAAGTCTAGAGTCATCCGGACTTGTTCAAACTCATTGAAGTACTCTCCCACCTACTTGGAACCTTGTTTCAATTCATAGAGAATGTTGTTCCACTCGGTATTGGTTAGTCAAGTACTTTTCATCCATCACACGGATCAACTCATCCCAAGTAAGATTAATAACCATCCCCATCCTCCTTCTATTCCTCTTCACCGACTCCCACCATGTAGAAGCAAAGGACTCAAAGGTAGAGATAGCATACTTGATCTTCTTCACTTCGGGCATATCATTGGTGTCAAATATACGCTCCATGGACAACTTCCAATCAAGGTATTCCGTCGGGTCACTACTCCCTTTGAAAGGAGGAATAGTGAGCTTCACACTATTAAGATTGTTGTTGTTGTTGTTGTTGTCACGACCCCCTTGGAAAGGCTCCGGTTGGCCTCCAAAGTGATCCCCATATCCACCAAGATCCCTCCTAGCATTCCCTCCATAGTGCCCATGGGGTGGCCCTCGACCTCGGCCTCGACCCCTATCCACATTCCGTCTCCTAAATTGATAATGAGCATAATACCCATCATCACCATAATTATCCTCCTCCCCTTCTTGAGCTTGTGCAACTTGCTCAAGAGGTTGAACATTTCGGATTGGTCCGGGAAGTGGAGCATTCCTTTGGGGATTGCCCATAAAGTTTGGAATAGTCACCCGTTGGGTATTGCCCAACAATAAGTCAATTCGATCACGATCCTCCCTTACCCGTTGTTGGCGATTAAGCAACTCCGCCACTTGTTCCGGGTTAAAGGTTGGACTGCTTGTGCCTTCTCCAACATCAACTTGGGCACTCGGGGCCCCTTTCTCAACTTGGACACTCGGGGTCCCTTTCTCCGAATGGATATTGGAGGTCCCTTGCTCAACTAGGGCACTTGATGTCACCCTCTCAAGGCTTTCAATCCTCAAGTGCATACTATCCAACTTGGCAAGGATAGTAGCAAGGGCATTCTTAGTGAAGTCTTCTCCTTCGGTAGACATTGTACCTACACAAGAAACAAACGTTAGCAAACAACCTCACTCACTCCCTCACAAGTGTTTTCACTCGGTTCACTCGTTTAGTGGTGGTGGCTATTTCACTCTTGCTTTAATCCAAAGCTTCACTAAGTTGAATAGTAAACCTCAAGTTAATCACTCGACTCAAAAGCCAAATGCACTCCGGGGTGAGTGGAGTTGATATGACTCTATTGGAACGATAAGCTCTTTAAGTGCGGACTTGAGCCAAATGAGACTACGAGTCTTCTTTGAATTTCTAGTCTCCGGTCTAGGCTTGAGTTTCCTATTAGCTTAGAAGGGCTAGCACAATTCAAGCAGGTAAGATTACTCAAAGAAGTACTAGCTGGAAGCAATGCAATCAAAGAAACAAGAGATCCTACGAAAAACTACCCGAAACCACGCCCTTCAGAAGTAGGCGCCCCACCTGTTTTGAGTAGGTGGTCCGCCTGGTTCTCTGCAGAGGAGAGTAGGCGGTCAGCCTACTCTAGTAGGCGCCCCGCCTCTGTAAATTCCAGAGAGCTCAACAAAAAGAGGCCCACTGCAAGCTTCAGCACAGTGTCAAACACGATTTTCTTGGTTTTGCACCCCAAAATTCAACGATTCTCACGTTGTTTTAGCAATTCAAAGGTACCCCAATGTTGTTTCAATCACAAAGAACCAATCCCAACAACTTTTATCAAACCCAAATCAAAAGCAAGCAATCTACCATGTTCATCAACTTCAAGCTAGGGTTTCAAATTTTCAAGGGGTTTCAAATTTTCAATTCTTGTGTTTCAACTTCAAATTGAGTGCTTAGGGTACCAAAAAAACGGGTTTCCAATAAGGAACAAACCCCAATAACAATCACACAATGGGTCTATCAAACCAAGATTCCATGATCATATTTTTTTGTGTTTTCTTCTTTTTCTTCAATAACAACAAGAACCTAATATCGAAACTAACCTAGGCACGAAGAATCAAGGGTCGGGGGTTTGTATAAACAAAACCCGAGCCTTGCTCTGATACCAAGATGATAAGGATCAAAACTAAACGCGAAAAATAAAGATAGAGAGCGAGACACTACTCGAACTCCCTACGAAGTAACCTCGGGGAACTTGTCCCGAGATACCCTTGTATCGATGTCAAGGAGGACCTACACTATGCAACCACCCTCGAGTCGCACCCGGGACTCGCAAGTAGAATGATCGGGCTTTCGGTTCAAGACTCAACTAGGTTCCACTAGTGAACTCAAGCAACCAAGACAAAGGGTGGTCTCCAAACAAGAGATAGATTCTTTTCATCATTCATAAAATTCTAGGTAAGCTAAGGTTTGAAGAGGTTTGTGAAGTATTTATAGACTTCACTTACATATAATGAAAGCTCAAAAATACCCCTAAAGTGGGTTAAAACAATAAAGGCCTCGTAGGGCTATAGTTGTCCAAAACATAGCATAAAACTAGGAATTCCGCACCCTTCAGCACACTAGGCGCCCAGCCTTCTTGGAGTAGGCCGTCAGCCTACTTGGAGTAGGCGGCCAGCCTCTTTGGAGTAGGCGGTCCGCCCGTTTTACAGAGGCGGTCCGCCTGGTGCAAAATCCAGAGAGTTGTCAAAAAGTAGGCGGTCCGCCTAGTTGAGTAGGCGGTCCGCCCGTTCCTGTAGCTTCTTGATTTGCTTCCAAACGTGCCCCGGATGCCTCTTTAAGTGGCCTAAGTGATCCACCATCCATGGCACTCAAAAGCATGATCTTCCGGCTACTCTCGGAACCTTCATCCATGTCCCTCCAAGTCAAGTGAAGATGGGTGTCTTGAATCAACTTTGCTTGACTCCTAGTGAACGGCCTTGAGGTATGCCCCGCATCATAGTCTCTGCAAGTATTGACAATTGTCAAGACTTTAAACTCTAGTAGAAGGAGCAACTTGTACAAATAGTCTCTACAAGTATTGACAATTGCCAAGACTTTTACCTATATTGCAGTGCAAAACTTGCAGAGAAAGTCTCTGCAACTCTTGCAATAGCCAAGACTTTAAGTTCTGCTGCAAGGGGGACCTTACACTAAAAATCTCTAAGAGTATTGGCAATTGCCAAGACTTCTACCTCTACTGCAGTGAACAAGTTGGAGACAAAGTCTCTGCAACTCTTGGCAATAGCCAAGACTCTAAGTTCTGGTGGAAGCGACAACTTACACGGAACATCTCTGCAAGTATTGGCAATAGCCAAGACTTAAACTCTTCTGCAATAAGCAACTTGCAGAGAAAGTCTATGCAACTCTTGGCCATGGTCAAGATTTTAAGCTCTATGCAAAACATGAATATCTAATAGCCATAGGCAATAAAAACCTTCAAATCACGGGAATCAAGCAAACACAAGCAAAAAAATCCGCAGGAACCTCAAACTTAATTCAACAATCATAGATCGAAATGTTAAAAACTAACAGATAAATATATAAACAATAAGTATAAAAAAAATAACATGAAAAAATAAATGCAGGTCAATGATTACGCGAAATAAAAATTACAATATAACGAAAAATAATAGAAAAAATATACGAAAAAAAGAGAATAAAAAATCCCAAATCTCCAGTACACAAAGAAGAAAGGAGGCCAGAAATGGGGAAAGATAGAAGGAAACCTGTTTAGCGTGAATTAAGTAGGTTGGGGGCAAAATAGTCCTTTCATAGGGGGGATTTGATGTGTAGGGCATTTACTTAAAACATTCATAAATGGGGGAAATTAGGTAAGACCATGTCTTATTAAGGGCACTGGGTGAAATTTTTTGCTGCTATCCAGAATTAATGAGATAAGAGCTACCAATTGGCTAACTATATGGGGAGGTTTACGGAAATACTCATCAAAACCAAAATATTTACCCACCTTTATCCATAAATTTCATATTTACCAGCCGTACCATAAACTATTGGGTTATTTTTATGCGTAGCCATTTTTGAACGTGTTAAATGAGAATTATACACCGTTTCAAAATTAATTGAGGAATAGCCACCGCGCGCACATACACTCTATTAGTATTGGCAAACAGCTCGGACTAGTCCCAGGTTTTTATGTTGGGACTTTGAACTACACATGTTCAAAGTCCTATTATTTTATAATGGGACCTGGTACTTTATATATATAAAGTCCCAGATTTTTATGCTGGGACTTTGAACTACACATGTTCATAGTCCTATTATTTTATAATCGGACCTGGTGCTTTATATATATAAAGTCCCAGATTTTTATGCTGGGACTTTGAACTACACATGTTTAAAGTCCCATTATTTTATAATGGGATAGTCCCTGGTGCTTTATATATATAAAGTCCCAGGTTTTTATGATGGAACTTTGAACTACACATGTTCAAAGTTCCATTATTTTATAATGAGATGCTCCCTCGTGCTTTATATATATAAAGTCTCAATCCCAGTATAAAATACTGGGACTTGTCCGAGGTGGCTATTTCTCAACGAATTTATTTTTGGTGGCTACGAATCAATTAACGCGCACCAAACATGCCCCTACGCGAAATTTTTCTAAACTATTTACCTGCCCTACCCTTTCAGACTTGTACACCATTATTGATGCAGTATATCATAAACGTATACACCCATAAAATATAAAAAAGTAAGTATACAATTATAAATTGGTAGGTTAAGTAAATATCTTTAATTTCATAGTTATTATTATTTTAATGGATAGGATTTGTAAATACTTTGAATTTCAAGAGTACATAGTTTAAAAAAATCTGAATATATTTTCTTAGAAAAATTTCGATTAGAGGCAATCTAATTTGTCCTATGGTCAAACTAATAGACCCGCGACACATAAGTTCCTTCCCTGATGAATCTTACGTCAAAGAAGGAAAGCTAACAAATTAAGTCATAGTTTCGTAGATCAAAACTTTATAATGAATTCAGAGCAACTAACGTGAACTTAACAATCTCTTAAACCTCATGTTCAAGTTTCAACAGTTGCATTCCGGATTTTAGGCTTTCATTAAGGTCAAGTACATGAATTTATTCCATTTAGCACTGCTCTTCTTGTGGTCAAAGTTTCTAAATATTGTGTTAATCACCAAATGTTACGGTGGAATAAAATATTAGGGCGACTTAGTTAGAATTATTAGGTGAACCCGTTCAATAATGTATTTTACATGTGGATTGAGCTTATTTAAGACCCCCACAATGTGAAAATATTTTATGCAGTCAAATTTAGCTTCTTGTAGCTAGTTACTTGCTTTATTTTTTCCAACTAACTAACTATAACTGTTACGAGTAGTTACTTATACTAATCTTTTTAGGTGATGTTATAGTAAAAATAAATTATCTAAACCATATTTTAACATATGTACTCATTTTCTCTCTTTTACTTTATTTTTAAGGGCAAAGAACGTAAATAACCTTTGATATATATGGTATTACTTTTTACTGACCACAATATTTAGTAGCCATATCTGTATTTTATTATTTAAATAAGAAAACGTATAACTAATTACTACCTATAATTAAGAGAATTGCAATGGAAAACAATCTCTTGGCTGCTATTTACTAGCTTCACGAAATCTAAATGAATAATAGAGTTTCCCTGGCCAATCACGTAACAACAAACCATTATTTTCCCTCCAAACTTGTTAGTCATTATCCAAAAGAGGATATAAGTTTTCCATCCAAAAATATATATCTAATTAAATATTGAAAATTATATGTGAAATATTAAGTTTGTAAATAAAAAATAGATACATGATAAATGATAAGTTAATATACGATAAATATTTAGGTAATAACGAGTAATACATAACACACAAATATTAAATGAATACATACTATATATCATGATGATGATAATATGTGAATACACAAAATTTATAAGTCATGAATAGTAGATGTATATATGATAAATAATAAAGGAATATATTCTAAATATTAAGTGAATATTGAATATACAATATATACAAGTATAAATAAATTATGAATATATGATAAATAATAAGTTAATATATATATATATATCGAAAAAGGATATATATATATATATATATATATATAATAAAGGATTATATTTCAAAATATTAAGTGAATATCGAATATACAACCGATACAGGTATGAATAAGTTGTGAATAATATATGCATACACGATTATTCTCCAAGTATAGCATAAAATATTATCCTAGATTATTTTACTAAATGATGTAAAAACAAATGTATTTTTACTAATCCCTATATTTTAGCCTTAAGTAAAGAAACTGTTTAACTTAGTATTAATCCCTAGAACTAGAATTAAGGGTTAACGCTGTTAGGATTTTCTGAATATAAAATACATATTAAAAATATAAAAACGATTACAAAAAATCTGTTAGTGTTAGGAAAAGAAAGGACAATCAAAATGTGGTTGCAGAAAGTAAATAACGGCCGAGAATGTTTATGTGGGTTAAAAACTCTATTTTTTGGTGCTTGTCATGGGCATAACTTAATTACTATAAAGTAACAATCTAATTAAGATTATTTAACCACATCATTATTGTTTTCATGATTACCTTTAGCAAAAGTCCAACAAAAAGTAAACGCCAATGAAAGAACAAAAAGAAATCAATAAGATTACATTAGTTAAGATTTTTGTCTCCTTAGTTTGTGGGATCTTTTATAATTTGTCGACGGCTTTCAAGACGTGCCTCCCACGCAAGATACGAAAATGAAAGGGTTAGTTAATGTTTGATTTAATATACTAGTACATGGTAAAAATAGGACTCATTATCAATCATAGACTAGAAAAGATATCATACATGTAACGACGTTGTTGTTTTTTCTCTATATTTTCATCCAGTCAATACTATAATTTCTCCTTAATCTACTGCTGTTTGTAGTAATTTTTTTATCCTGCGCAGATTCTAAATAGTATAAAACAAAACTACCTATCATTTAACTTGTTACTCCAAACTTTTCCATTTAACCATAATGACTGGTGAGAGACGAACGGATAGTAATATACATTGAGGATTTAACACTAACCATGCCCAAATCCATAGTATGGTTATCCGCTTTGGATCTAGGCCATACGAATTTGTCTTTCGGCCTACACAAATCAAGCCCCAAAACTAAAGCATGTGTACCATGTCAATCTCTGTTATGTGATATAAAGTCCTTCACTGTCTTCTTTTATTTTAATTTGAGATTCGCCTAAACTGTCATATATGTCACTTCTTCATAAGTCTGTCAGTTATGCTTAATCTGCCCTCATCAGTTTGCTGCCCTCCGTCAGGGACATAACACCATCACAGTTAATTAAACTCTTGGAGGACATACAAGTTAGTATTCATCGAATTGTATTTCTCTCTCTTCATTTGTTACGTTGTTTTTGTGATCTTTTACCGATGAGAACCGGATATCAAATTTTTATTTAGTAAATTCGAAATATTTCTCTATATATTAGTACTTCTTTGTAGCTCTAGCGTGAACATGGTAATATTTTCACAACACTCAAAATCTTGACCTACCAAAATGATGAACACAAAAATCATGCAAGATCAAGATTTAAATTCTAATACAGCTAAAAAGGATGTGTACTTTTTTTTATAATGTGGTGTCCGGGTCAACTTGCTTGTACCTCGACTGATTTCATGATATACCTGCTACTTCACACCAGCACACGTACCGAATAAATCTATCCATCAAAATTTGATATTTTTTTACCTTCGATGAAATTTAAACATGAAACCTCATGTGTATTTTTCGTTCACTTGTTCAAATTTTGGTGCATATAATTACATAGTACTCCGTCTAGTTTCATAGAATGATTGAGATGCACATAACGTTGTTATTAAACAAAATATCTTTCATTTGATTGTTGTAGAAGTGCCCGCACTCATTGCATTACAATTGTCCTTGCCTCTGACGAAATAGAATGGATTGCCGTGTGTGGCATTGCGAATTTGTCAGCATTGAATCATAAATTCCTATTTCCTACATATGTTTTTGTTGTGTTTGATAGCTAGTGAAGGCAAATGTCCAAGTCTTAACCATTATAGGAAATTTGCTACATTTGTTCAAAAGGAAGATGGACTAATGGACCCACATTTTACACCCACCTTAACGACTTTCATTTGTTGAACACAAAAGCAGGATCTAAAGCTTGACTTAATGGCCTCCTTTAATGTTTCTGGATTAAGAAATTCCTAAGACACCATTAGCAGCTAAAGATAGGATTATCCTAATTGGGTGTACTTAAAAGTAATTTGAAGTAGACAAAACTTTGTCCGAGCAAATTTTCAACTTTTCACATGACTATTCCTAGGATGTCAAAAAAATATCATAGCTATGTCAGAAATCTACCATTAAATATCATCTTTAGCTTCTTGTTAATATTCAACGGCTACATATTCACACAGATAAAATAATATCAAGAATTACTGCGCATTTTCTACAAATAAATTCATAGAAGTAACAATTTTCTAATGGCTAGACAGCTGGTAATTATGTACAACTAATGCTACGTATCATGTCCCAAAATATTGGTCGTTTTAGGGCATTTGTTTCAAAATATTTGATATTTTATAAAAATAAAAAGTTGTTTATTCTTTTTTTTCCTTCTAAATTTGCCCTTAATATTCAAATTAGTGAAGTGTTAATTTAGTATAATATTTAAAGAGAGGAAAATAATATTAATTAGCCGAATACTCTTGCAATTAAGGTTATTAATTTATTTTTTTAATAAAATAAATCAAGATTTGAAAGTAAAACTATTACCTTTAGATGCCCAATTGTGAAAGGACCTGGTGGGTCCACGGCAAATAAATCCTTGAACCTTGATACGTACATAATCTTTTAACATTTAAACTAACTTATAGAGTAACATTTATTACTGGTATGATTCATAAATTGTCTTGCTGTTAGGTTTCCAACTTGATAAGTCAGGTCAATGACCAAATCAGTGTTCGGTTGGACACATATCATTATGCTGTCCTACATGTTTTTTCATCTTTCACAACGGAAAAAAAAGTGTAAACACAATTATGTCACATTATAAAAATCTTAGACTAAAAAAAGAGTCCATCCTTAACAAGTAAAATCATTATGTGCTTTCTCATTTACTTTATTTTCTTTCCCTTCCATTTCATTCAGTTCTAATTAATTTTCAATCTATTCTCCTTCTCTTATTTCTTCTCCTACCTTGATCACATGTGCTGAAAAATGAACTTGTCTCTCAATGTTACAACAGTTCTATATTTGTTTATATTCATTCTTCTATCAAATACAATTCTTGTATCAACTAGTTGTGTACAATCATGTGGCAAAAATGTTCTTCAATTTCCTTTTGGTTTCTCTTCAGGTTGTCCAATTCAATTGAATTGTACATCAAATGAAACAATGATCATTAATGAATTTCCAATTCAGGAAGTAACCACAGATACCATTTTAATCAATCTTCTAGCAAAATGTAGCAGGCCATTTTCAGCAATTCACAATCTTTTTAGCTCAAATTATGCACCTACTTCAAAGAATGGAATACTTTTTCAAAATTGCAGTGTTTCACAGTCTAGTTGTTTGATACCTTCAACTATGATACAAACTCATTTTGAACTTCTTGATTGTGGCAAAGAAAATATGAGTTGTTATTCTGAACCAAATAGTCAGAATAATTTTATTGACTTGAAGAATTTGTCAAGAACAGGATGCCATTCTCTGTTTTCTGCTATATCTGTGGAGTCAACATTGAATAGCACTGCAGTTTCTTTGGATGTTCAAGTTGTTCAATTGGGGTGGTGGGTTCAAGGACATTGTAAGTGTTCTTCTAATGCAAATTGTACTAAAGTCTTGTCACCTACTGATGGGAAATTGGGATATCGGTGCCAGTGCTTGGATGGCTTCACTGGAGATGGTTTCTTAGCTGGCTCCGGCTGCTGGAAAGGTATGTTTATGACCGTAGTTTAAATTTTAAGATAAAATGATCATACATTATATTGTAGTAGGCCAACAGTCTGCATGTCAAAAATATAACCACAACTCATTTATCAAAAATAATTTTCACGTGCTTGATCATGAAACATGGTGTGTCAAAGATATAATGCAATAAGAAATATGTGTCTTTCATTTAAGCTTTTAGATGGAATGAGTACAACAAATCAACCGTCAACCTATACTACAAAGTAAAATTACATGTTTTAGTTTGTGATTGTAATAATAATAGGAAACAAGCAAAAATAATTTTTTTCTTTTAAAGATGGAAACTATTTGAGGTTAGAGACGCAATAGTGTGATGTTATATGTACAACTACTACTATTCAACTTTCTCCAACTTACTTTAATCTGGTTATGAGTTGGGGGGGTTTAACTAATGAAATGAAGTTGATGAGAGAATTTTGACCAATTTTGGAGAGAGAAGAGCATCATTATTGGACGAGAAAAAACATGGGTCCAAGTACAAAGATTAAAAGATGACATGCTAGGGTGGCCAAAAAGAAAGGTTCCCTAGTTGACTGTGTAACTCTTTTTGAAATTGAATTTTTGATTCTTTATACCAAGCTCAGTTTTCTCCGATCTGGGTCATGGAGGAGCGCATGTTAAGGCACGTAAAAAAGTCATAGTGTTCACTATTAGGAGTAACTAATATAACAGATGAAGAAAATAATAGCTGAACTTTTCTCATGTTCATACTAAGGTTTGTATGAGCAAGTTGCATAGGGTAAAACCAAGAAACAAACAAACAATGACTGTTATTGTAGCAACTTGTGATTGTCACGTATACGTGTTTGCTTCATCAACGGAGCAATTCGTGACCAGCTATGTGGGACCAAGGAATTGTAATGGTGGTTTCATTTCAATATCACTTACTCATGCCGATTTAACTTCTATGAAAAAGTTTTACATTATAAGATGATCTTAAAGATAACTGAAATTAAATATACATAATCACTAGAATTAGTAACGTGAAAATAACGAAAGTAGCCTTATACAACATGTTAAATCATACAAAAATTCATTTACAGTGTTCATGGAAATAAGAATCCATGTCAATGCTAAATCATGGGCTTTGCTTGTTTGTGGATTGGTTGGTGTGGTGTCTATTTAATCTATTCCATGAACATGTCCTGCCAAAATTTGTTGCATCATTTGGTCAAGGAAGGCATTCCTTTCCTTGGCTTTCTTCGTGTTCTTTCCCTCTCCATTTGGTTTTAAGTAAGCAAGGAAAACTAAGTCATCATTTTGTATTCTTCTTGTGTGGAAAATAGTAGTTCAACAATATCAATGGTCCCTCCACGTATTAATTTCATCCATTTGAATAACGCTTAAGAAAAAATTAAAATTGGGGCTTCTTTTGTGGCTAAATTGAATAGGGAAGATGATTTTTCCTCTAATAACTAGTTAACGTGAAGAGCGAAAGAAACTAAGCACCATGATGATTTCAAAACTGTTATGACGAGATAAGGGGGAAAATAATATAAATTTGTGGTTAAATTTCACTTAAAACAGATATAAGCTCTTGCCCTAGTTCAAAATTCTTGGAATTCTTTTTACTTTTAAGGTATTAGGAATATGTGTTCATAGATAATTACAAGTGTTTCTTTTGAATGCAGATGACACAACATGCAATCCTTCAAAATACCTTTCAGGCAAATGTGGAGGAACCACCCGAGTTGGCGTACTTGTGGGCGGTAATAATTTAAGTTATATACACCGACACTATCAAGTATCAGCTTCTTTGATTTGTCGAAAATAATATTCAAGTCTTTTCTTTTTTAATTTCGTGGTACAGCTCGCTTTAAAGGTGAAACCGTTTTTTTCTCCAGGTATTGTAGCAGGTGCTACATTGATGGTTAGTGTAGGCCTAATATGCTGCTTTATTCGACGAAGATTAAAATTCCAAGACAGAAGCAGAAGAAGCCGCGAGTTATGTGAAACTACAGGGATTTCAATCCCAGTTTATCCATATAAAGAAATGGAAAAGGCAACAGATTTCTTCTCTGAGAAACGAAGACTAGGAAATGGCGCTTATGGAACAGTTTATTCTGGTAAAATTCAAAGTGATAAATGGGTAGCTATCAAAAGAATTAGGCATAGAGATACTGATAGCATTGAACAAGTCATCAATGAGATCAAGCTTCTCTCTTCAGTCGACCATCCGAATCTCGTCCGTCTCTTGGGCTGCTCAATTGAAAAAGGTGAACAAATTCTTGTTTATGAGTTCATGCCTAATGGAACATTGTCACAACATATACAAAGAGAAAAAGGAAATGGACTTCCATGGCCGATTCGTCTCACAATTGCTGCAGAAACTGCACAAGCTATCGCTTATCTTCATAATGCAATGCACCCTCCAATATATCACAGAGATGTTAAGTCTAGTAACATATTATTGGATTACAACTACAAGTCAAAAGTTGCAGATTTTGGACTTTCAAGACTTGGTATGATTGAGTCATCCCACATTAGTACTGCGCCACAAGGAACTCCCGGATATCTTGATCCTCAATATCATCAGAACTTCCAGTTATCAGACAAAAGTGATGTTTATAGCTTTGGCGTAGTTCTTGCGGAGCTCATAACAGGGTTAAAAGCAGTGGACTTTACTCGTCATCAAGATGAAATAAACTTGGCTGCACTTGCAGTTGACAAAATAGGAAAAGGTTGTTTAGATGAAATTATTGATCCCACCATCGAGCAAAATATCGATGCTTGGACACTTTCATCTGTACATAAAGTAGCAGAGTTAGCATTCAGATGTCTTGCATTTCACCGTGATATGAGGCCTTCCATGATGGAAGTGGCAATTGAATTGGAACAACTTAGGCTAAGCAAATGGGCAATTTCAGAAGATAACATTACAGCTTCATCAGAGGGATCTTCTATTTCGTCGAGTTCGGATATAAGTGAGAAACCATTAAACTTTTCAATTAAGAAGCAAGAAATGGATATCAAAGCAATATTTTTGGCAGATAGAGTAAGGGATTTTTCCCCTGTATCAGTACAAGATCCATGGAAAAGTGAGCAAAGTTCTCCTTCTTGTAGTAGTTTGCTCAATCATATAGTCAAGTAATGTTGTAAAGGCTTAATTCTTTTGTAATTTACTTACAGGAACAATGTAGCTGTGAAACTGGTAGTTTACTATCAAGAAACTATAGGTATGCCAAATTTGATCTGTACTTCTATAGGTTCTTTTTTCTCTTTTTTCTATTTTTGGGGGTTTTCCTCTGTTCATACCTGTACATTGACTGTGCCTTTTGTTGCTGCCTGGGCCTATTCTACCTTTAACTATCTATAGGCTTCGTCTATTTTTTCTTTTTCCTTTTCCATACCTTCGGCTTCATATATGGGATTAAGGCACTCTATTTCATTTTAGAACATATCCTACACTAACTTGGGACATTTGGTCAAAAGGGACACTCAAGAGTGAAAATAGGTAAAAGGGACAAAGTCTTAATCAATGTAATAAAAGGGACACATCTAATTAATGCTCTTAAACATAACTTTCCTCAACTCCCCCTTCACCCCAAAGTTTCATTTCTTACACTTTGGTCCTCACGTATATAAAAAATAAAATTTGCCAAATTAGGGAAATATTTTTCCCTCCGTTTATTCCCTCCTTTCTCTCTCTCTCTCCTCTCTTCTCTTCTCCCTCCCGACCTGAAACACCATAGCTGCGCATCTGCTTTCTTCAATCTCCATTCGTTTTCGCTATTATTCTTGCATTCAACCTCTCCCAAACGGAAAATATTGTCAGATCTAAAATCCATTTCGGTTAATTAGAGGTATTATTGACTCTAATTTAATAATTAATTTGGGGAAAATACGCTGCAATTCTTTGAATAACAATTTCTGGTTGGCATTACTTTTAACACTGGGCATTACTTCAAACTGGAAAGCTTGACAACTCCCATATCTCCTGTAAGTGTAAATCTCCGTCTTGCTAATCTCCACTATTCTAATTTTTGTAAAAATCCTTTTAAACCAGTATGTTGCTGTTTTGAAACATCTTACCGTGACGATCGCAACATTATAAAGATTGTTCTACAAATACTCGTACAACGTAGTCACAATTATGGAACATTGTATTAGATGCTCAGGATAATCCTTTTGATGTTCCTATTGTGCTAGTCAGACTTACGGAACATAATTTTGGTTGCCCGAATAATCTTACAGCATGTTCAGTAAATGCTATTCATAATGTTGGAACATTTTTGTAGATGGTCGGAACTGATGTATCGATGTTTCACATCAGTATGATTGTATTCTTAAACATCCTTGGGCATGTTCGGATCTGTTTTTCGATGTTCCAGTATCCTTTGCTACCTGGACCACATTTGATGAATGTTTATCCTACCTTGCAGATATCGTTAAAGTAATGGGGGACAACATACTACTAGGAGTTGATTTTCTCGGCGAATGGGTTGAGCGTTCGAAATGCTATGCTTGGATTCCTAAGGTGAAAGAGACAAGACCTATCCTTGTGAGTAGGAATATTACATATGATGAACTTGTCGACAAAATCATACGCAGTTGGGGGGTAAGTGATGATCCTAGGGATCTTTGCATTTCATATATGCTGAGTGTTGCCGCAAAGCAAAAGACTGCTCCATCTAAAATTAGGTCTGATGATGATGTTCAGCTTTATATGGCTGATGTAGACCCAGCTGGGGCTAGGCCAACACTAAGGGTTAGTGTGATTCCAAGGCCTGAAGGAATTTCAAGTTCGAATGAACAAGATATGCATGTTGAGATGGATGAAGATGAATTAAAACAAGGTGGAGAGGCAGACGAAGAAGGTGAAGAAGGTGGAGAAGTAGTTGGTAATCCTTCAGAAAGAGCACCATCATTGAGCAGCCGCAACGATTTTTTTGGAAAAGACGGCACAGGTTTTGTAAAGGGTATGACTTTCAAGAACAAGCGAGAATTAGTGGTGAAGTTGAGGCTTGCTGCAGTGAGGAAGCCTTTTTCTTTCAAAGCTGTGAAGAATACAAAAAGGTTGTTTTATGCCCGATGTGTTGATGCAAATTGCAAGTGGTGGCTTCGAGCATTGAGGTATCATAGTAGTGATACATTTTATATTACAATCTACAATGGCGAGCACACTTGCGGTGTGCAGCACCTGCAAAGCCACCATAAACATGCCACAGCTGATGTTGTTGGTGAATACATGAAAGATAGGTACATTGAGGGGAAAGGAATAACACCAAAAGACATCAGGGTTGCATTCAACAGAGAATTGGGATGCAACATTAGTTATTGGAAAAGTTTGAAGGGGTGTGAGATTGCAAAGGCAATAGCAAGAGGGACACATGAACACAGCTATGAAATTTTAGAGGCATACAGTTATATGGTAAGGTCCCAAAATATTGGAAGCAAGACAGCTTTGAAGCTTGATAGTTGTGGGAGGTTTAAGTATTTTTTTATATCTTACGGATCTTGGATTAGGGGTTTTCTGTATATGAGGAAAGTCCTTGCTATTGATGGGACTCATTTGTCAGGCAAGTACGGCGGTGTGTTGTTGTCTGCCGTTGCCCAGGATGCAGAGAAGCACATATTCCCTGTTGCATTCTGCGTTGTGGACAAAGAATGTGATGCTTCCTATGATTTTTTTTTCGAACAATTGGTTGACATAGCCCAGTACAATGATGAGTTGAGCGTCATTTCAGACAGGCATAAAAGCATAGCAAAATCAGTTGCCAAGTGGTTTCCCCAAGCTCACTACGGAGTTTGCACGAGGCACCTTGCTGAAAATATCCGTACAAAGTTTCAGTTTGGAGACCACCTGGGGTCCTATTACTTGGCAGCAGATGCATATCGTGTGGAGGATTTCAGAACGCACTTTAAGCAAATCGAAGACAACGATCCAAGGGTTGCCAGATATCTTCAAGATGACGTGGGGTTCCATAAATGGAGCAGATGCTTTTTCCCTGGGCACAGGTACACGACTATGAACATTCATACCAAATGTTCTAAACGTTGCGTTGGAATGTTCTATATTTACATGTCAATTAAGCCGAGAACATTCTAATTGACGTTCACAATAGTACAAATGATGTGTATGACGTAATTATTGATGTTCTGATCGCATGCTTAATGTTCGCACTTGGATTAGACGTATTTAGCATTAAGGTCTTTGTTTGTTTGTTACAATTTCAGATTTGCAGTGATGACCTCGAACATTGCTGAGTCCACAAATGCAATGCTGAGGGATGAAAGAGAATATCCTATCGTTGCCCTATTAAATCATATCAATCGTACATTTGGCGAAAAATTCCATGTGAGAGCTACGGAGTTCCTCGAGGTTTCAACCATATGCGTTCCTTCAATTGAAGGAAAAATAAGATTCAACCTGGAGGAAGGGGGTAAGCTCGCAATTAGTCGAAAAGGTACGTATGGTTTCACCATCATCAGTCCAGGCCAGGGAGCAGAAGTCGATTTACTCAACAGAACTTGTACGTGCAGAGAGTATCAAATTGACTTAATACCCTGTAAACATGCTATGGCAGCTATCAGAATGCTGCGTCCAGAAGACTATGGAGCGTGCGTCTATGACTTCACTTCTGCATATTACAAGTTAGAGTCATATATGCTTGCCTATGCAGAACCGATCAATGCTGTTCCGCCGGAAGAATTTTGGAATGTTCCTCCTGAGCTGCTTGAGAGACGAATATTGCCTCCTTTCATCGACGTGGGTAAGGGTAGACGAAGGAAAAAGCGGATACCATCAGTTGGTGAAGTATTTTCAAGTAGGAGAAACAAATGCAGCATCTGCAAAAGGTCAGGCCACAAAAAAACTACTTGCCCGAAACGAGTGGATAGTGGACAATCCTCCCAAACTCAAAGTGTTGATTTTTGAATTTTAATCTTGACAATTTTATATATTTTTATATTTGAACGTTTAACTTAATGTTCCGAGCATTTATCAATGGCGTTCCAAATTCCTATCATTTTTGTAGTATATAATTCAAATTGATCATCATACAGATGTTCTAATACTGCAAACGGGATGTTCGGTGTAATGCAATAGTCATGCTGATTGATCAAGCGAAGGGTTGCCTCGTGCAAGCATCCCCCAAAACCTGCATACGAAAAGGCATTAATTAATCCAGATACATCACCTAGAGAGTAGTGAACGTCTTTTCAATGTTCATATCACGCCTTTTGATGTTTTTTATGTTTTTTATCATCTATAAATACAAACATTTCCTTGTCCCTCCATACACACAATTATCCTCCTACTTGAATTAGCAAAATTTCTTCATAGACAACAGACACAAATGGAAAATAACCAAAACGAAGTTGTCGCTAATGGCCACTATGCCCCAGCCGACGAACCTGACCATAACGAACATTATGGAAACATCGCCTGGGATATTGCCGGTATACAAACTGACATCACTGCAATCAACCATTCTGTGGACCGCTTATCTGCTGATGTATGGAGCATGAGGCAAGTGTTAGTTCAGCGCTGGGAGCGTATTGAAAGAATGCTTTTGGGACTCCTTATCCATCAAGGGATGAATCCGGAGCAGTTTGCTACTCCTCCAAATTCTCCCAATGCTGACAACTAGAACTTTTTATATAAGCATTATATCTAGTACTAGTACTTTTGTCTAAGCATTATATCTAGTACTTTTGTCAAGCATTTTGTCAAGTACTTTTGTACATGTATTTTGATTCCTTAAGTATGAATGAAAATTATCAGATTATGTGTTAAGTTGATAATACTTCCACTACGTAAGTGAACGCCTAAACTTCATCAGCAACTTGAAACATTCTAAACCACGTTCCAAGCACCGTATGAAGATGTTTGAAATCGTTATTAATGTAAACATGCTAGCACATATTTTAACAACTCCCATCTAAAATGCATCAGCAAGTTGAAACATGCTAACAAAAGTTCAGAGTACAGTATGAAGATGTTTGACATAGCAGAAGGAGTTTGGCCTTAAAATCGTTATTAACACAAACATGCAAAAGCCGCTATTTGTACAACAACAACAACAGTACACAACACTGTTTTGGGAGATTTGACGAAAAAATCAACAAAAAGCAGAGATTTTCACGAGAATTTCAGTCCAGAACCAGAAAGAAGGGGTAAAAACCCTAGCTTTATCGAAATAGCCAAATAGCAAAACAATAAACCCCGATTCACTTGAAAACATCAATATAGTACAAAATTTACCTTTAGATGTTGCCGGAGAACATTATGTAGATGGCTGGCGACGAAATAGAAGACTCAAGAAGAAGACTCGAGAAGTGTGTAAGAGAAGAAAGGGGCGGGTGTTCGATGTTTGAAATGATTGAATTGATAAGACTGATCAGCCGCATTTTTAATTAAAACTTCACTTTTGGGGTTGTCATAATTGCCATTAAGGCCCCACCTTTTTTTTGTTCCGATTTCCACGCGCGTCCCATTTTTGTATAAAATCGAGCCCGGGGCTGGTGTACATTTCTTTTTTGAGATATTAGAACGTTCTTCTGAACGTGCCAAACATAATAATCAATTAGTACACGTGTTTAAAATGAAACTCGTTTGCTCAAAATAAAAAGTACCTTTTGCACGTTCAAAACATAATAAATGATGTTTAAACCCTAACCCTAACCCTAACCCTGAACCCCAAAACATAACCCTAACCCTAACCCCAAACAGCAAAAATTTCTAATATTTAGAGAACATTCATTCTCATGTTCTGAACCTTTTTTGGAACATTCTTGAACGTCGCAAGTCTGTTCTGGATCTTCATACTGATGTTGTTTTTGTACCGTTGAGGATTAGTTGATAAATACTAATATAAGGATCATTTAAAATGCATAAACAATGATTTAGTAGTTTAGTAAGATTCCAAAACATGCTATGTGTAAGTAAACCAAAATATATGTCGTTAATTTTACCAAAATGTAATTATTAGGTTGTTTGGATAAGGAGTGTAGGGTTGATTCTAGATCAATTAACAATTTTAAACATTAAGAAGTGTATTATAACGAATTGTAGCATAGATTGGACGTTATATCACTAGATAGACACATTATTAATCTATTTGCTGATCTTGCAATCTATGTGTAGCTCAATTACAGGCATTCTTCGTGTATCTACAACAACTAAGACTTCAAATCATACAAGTATTGATTGTAATACTCAATATTATGTGTATTTAAGGTGACTACATCAATAGTATGTCTATTGGAAGTGTTTACTCATAAAAGTTCTACTAGAGTATACTCATTTATATCTATTGAAAGCGATTACTTAGTTATATCAAATGAAACACTTACTAAGTTATTGAGTATTTCATTAGATGTTGTTCTAACTAATGGATAATCTATATAATGATGACTTAACCTCAAATATAAAGACTTATTAATCTTTTCATGTTATATAGTTTCTTATTACAACCATATTAAAGGTTGGAACACTACATATTAAATTAGGCACCTACTATGAACTGAACATATAAACCAACGTTCGTAACTTAAATTAGATGTTTTTGCATCAATCTTTGGAAATTTATGTATATTCAAAGAGATTACTCAATATTATGTGTATTTAAGGTGACTACATCAATAGTATGTCTATTGGAAGTGTTTACTCATAAAAGTTCTACTAGAGTATACTCATTTATATCTATTGAAAGCGATTACTTAGTTATATCAAATGAAACACTTACTAAGTTATTGAGTATTTCATTAGATGTTGTTCTAACTAATGGATAATCTATATAATGATGACTTAACCTCAAATATAAAGACTTATTAATCTTTTCATGTTATATAGTTTCTTATTACAACCATATTAAAGGTTGGAACACTACATATTAAATTAGGCACCTACTATGAACTGAACATATAAACCAACGTTCGTAACTTAAATTAGATGTTTTTGCATCAATCTTTGGAATTTTTTTTGGTGTTTGTAGTACTAATACAACGGATACATTTGTTTATAGATATTAGAACAATCTCTTCTACGTGCCGAACATGGTTTTCTAATGCTAAAAAAAGTGGAGCAACCCGTTTTAAATACGTGGAGCGACCTGCTCCACACAACTTACATTAATCCCAACCCGTTCTATTATCTTATAACACGTGGAATAACCCCAACCATTCAATTAATTAGGTCTTTTCCCATTATTGTTATAAGTTATCCCTAGGGACCCCCTTTACCTCGTCTTCTTCTTAACTCAACCATGTCTCATCAAGGATCAACTTGTTCTCACAGCTCCTCTCAAAATCGTCGATGTTGGTGTGGCTTACCTGCGATACAATTCACGGCGGGCACACAGTCGAATGCTGGACGAAAATTTTGCAAGTGTCCCCGCAAGGGTAGTAGCAATTGCGGATTTTGGGAATGGTGTGACGAGGAGTATCCCCAGCCTACTACATTGGTTTTAAACAAGTTGAAAATTTCACTTGATGAAGTTTGTGAAGAAAGGGCCAATTTGCTGAAGGAAGTTGACAAATTAGGGGCTTGTAATACTACAAATTTATTGAAGATCAGCAAGTTAGAGGCTAAATTGCAACGGTGGAAGTTGTATTTCTTATTGTCTTGGGCAGCTTTTTTGGGTTTCATTGTAGCTAGGTTTATTTGATACCAGTTGCTGTTTATTTGAACGTTTAAGTTAATGTTTCGAGCATTTATCAATGGCGTTCCAAATTCCTATTATTTTTGTAGTGTATAAATCAAATTTATCATCATACGGATGTTCTAATACTGCAAACGGGATGTTCAGTGTAATGCAAAATAACATTCATAAATATTCAAAACATGCTAGATTGTACTGAAAATTAAAGGACAACAGTTCTAAACACGACATTCAAGTCATATAGAAAATCTTCTTAAATGACTACACTTGAAATAGTTCTTCATTTCACATGCGTTCCGCTGGAGGCCGTGGTGGTGAAGAGTAGTTTTGGGGGTCAATCTCGAGTGCAGCTTGAATACCACGAAGCATACGCTTAATAAGATTGATATCCTCACGGAATTCATCGAACCTAATTCTTAATCGCTCCACTTGATCCTCCACATTTCCTATATATACTGCAAACTGATCAACATCTGAGGTCAGATCTGCGATATCTTCACGGACATGATCGATTTCAGTGAACCTACTAGTACTTGGAACTCCACTATCATGTTCTGGTGCTCTTGGTTGCCTTACTCTGCGAGACATTGTTTTTGTTTCGCCTTGTTGTTGTTGTGCAGACATTTAACATTTATAGAAGGCTTGGTGCCTTTTCGGTTGCATATGTGATGATTTAAAGAGGCGCATATTCGCATTGAATGGTTGGGGTTAGTACACGTGTTTTAACTGTGACCAGGGGTTCCTAATCCTTCCCGCGGAAGTCAGAACATCTTCATGGCGATACGAATCATCATATACTCGTTCCATTAGTCTATTGGTTTTTGACGTTTATAATTCAAATTGATCTTCATGTTTGAAAATTATTTATAGCCTTCCAGTAGACTATTACGACTATTGGTATTTTTTAAACTACTCATCATTATACACTTAACGGCTATCCCCTTAAATTCAAATCTGAAGCAAAGCAACGAAGCGTCACTTCAAAAATTTAAAAAAATATATAACGGCTAGTGTTTTGGATAAAACACACTTAAGTCGGTTACCTATTTTTCTCCTATAAATACTCGATCAAACCATTCAAATTCAAAAAACTCTATACCACTACAACCTATAATCTTCAGCCAAAAATAAAAATGGTTCGCCGACCTTCCTCCTCAATAGTTGCTACTGCTGCAAGAACAGGAGCAACAAATACAAGAGCATCCACGTCAAGAGTACCAAAATCGACAAAGGGAGCAACATTGAAACAAGAAGGAAGAGGTGAAGCCAAGCAAAAAGAAGGAAGAACGGGAAGAGGGTCAGCCAAACAAAACGAAGGAAGAACGGGAAGAAGTGAAGCCAAGCAAAACGAAGGAAAAACGGGAAGAGGGTCAGCCATGCAAAAAGAAGGAAGAAAGGGAAGAGGATCAGCCAAGCAAAAAGAAGGAAAAACGGGAAGAGGATCAGCCAAGCTAATAGGAGGAAGAAAAAGTCGAAACACATCTGCTGAACGACAAGAACGTGCAAATGATATTTTGGAGCAACTTCGTGCTGAAGTTTGGGGTTGGAAGTTCAAATTTGAGGAATTCTTCGAATACTACAATAGGGACGTCAAAAAGATGTTGAAAGAAATAAAGAGGATAAAGAACATGCTCCAGATAGCAACCTTGAATCAAGAAAGGACTGCATCGCGTTGAAGTGAAAACGCATATTATTGACCAGGATGTTAATATGACTGTTTATTAAGTAATGTCTTAAATGCTAATATAATTAGCATACTTTTGTAAAGCGCTGAATCGCCTGGTTCTTGATTATCAATGTATAAAGTAACTTTAATGTTCAGAACATCTGTTGTTGTTTCCCTATTTACTAGATATTGAACATCAAATAACCATTAAATTAAAAACTATTTGAACGTACAAAATAATGTTCCGAAAATAACTAATGCTGTTCCTATAGTCTATAATTTTTAATATTTTTAAGTCAATCTTATCATAATACAGATGTTCTAATAATGTAAACTCGATGTTCAGTGTAATGCAAAACAATAGTCATCATTTGCCATATATACGCATCAAAAATGGGTAATCATCCATATATTACACCCATCAAAAACAAAAACATAATTATCCAAATTTTACAACCCATACTAAGGGACTAATTTGCCATGGAATATGTCCACAGCAAATTTAACTAGACAGTCTTCTATCACATTGTCACAAAGATCTTCCATCGGGGTGTTGGACAGCAAATGTTCGAGGAACATGATGGCATACGCTCCACATGCAGTACCAGTCAAATTCCTTGGAAGGCCTTGGATGCGCTCGTACGGCCACATTTCCATAGATTGGATTTCAGGAGGGAGGTGGTTGAATTTCCCCGACTGCCGGATGTATACTGGGAACATGTACATAATTGGCCCCATTATTGAATCAAAGCGGTCTTCATTGTACACCCCAATGTTGCAGTCGTAGACATCGATCCTTGCCTCCTCTAAATAAAAGACGCATGTAACATAATGCGTGCTTTCAATGTTATACACGGCAAAGAGTCTTTTCACACCATCCCACTTCCTTCCACCCGGATATGGAGACTTACCTCTGGCATAATCAAGGAATGTATCCTCAAACTTATATGCTGCTAGGTATTTGTCAAGGCCGACATCAAACCCCCTTGCCTCCTCTTCAGCCGCAGCGTATCGAACGCACATGTTGGTCAAGAATGAAAGATCGAGGATGAGATCAGAGCTATCATAATGCCGGGGGTAAGCCTTATGCCTCACACGCATCAAGGCCAGGTACTCATCCATAAACTGCAGAATAAAACAAATTAGAAGTTGTGAATAAAACTATGCCGACACATACTATTATATGTTTGGACCAGCAAGTCGAATGTTCAACGAACATAGGACCATCAGGTTCCGAACGGAGAAACAAATGTGCGTTCTTCGATAAAAACCAAACACTAACAAAACAATAGAAGTAAAGAGATGCACTTACGCTATCCCACATCCACTCTTTCACGTCCAGGAAGTCCAGAAAATCCAAGTAATTAAACTCGTGACACAGGAAGGCAGTCTTTTGTTCCTTCTTCTCCTCCATGAAAGCGTCAAATTCAGCTTTCTTGTGAATGTCGAGTGCCTTGTACAGTGTCACTGGCAATCTCCCGAGATTTTGGAGCCTGACTTGAGCTCTCTCTCTAAATTTCCAAAAAAACAAAATATAAATGTTTGAAAATTTTTTATAAATTTAATAGAAGAACGTCCCTTTTATGTTCAACGATTCTAATTGGATGTTTTACTAACCTTGCCATTCTGGCAGCAGTCATTTTCTTCTTTCCTTTGTTCTTCTTTGCCTGGAGCATCCTGGACAACAAAATATTCCTCTTTGGTCGCTGCTGCTGCTGCTTCTTCTTTGACGACGACGCTACTAAATTAGCAAGGGACAGCTGGATCGCATCAAGCTTCTGATCCAGTCCCTGTCGCCATTGAAGGCAGTCGTGACACTTGCAACTGCAGACACTAGGCTCCACATTCTCCTGTTCTCTCCTCCTAGAGCTTTCTCCAACTTCGAACAAACCCCTACCACTAAAAAGCCCACCAGTAAAACGACCAGCCCTACCACCAATCTCATCACCAACTTCTGTTTCACATCTGCCAACACCTCCACTAACAAATTCTTCACCAACCTTTCCTTTATCAATTACCTCTCTTGGAGGGGTCCTGGGGCAATTCCTAAAAACTGTCACTCGATCACCACCAACGATCGAGCTGGCCCCCTCCAACATCACAACAAGGTGATCAATTACCTCGTCGGCCCCATCAACAAACGGCTCAATATTCTGAAAAGTTTCATCTTCCCTCTCTGCATCGATAGGGTCAATAAAAGGGTGCACCACCTACATACCATAAAAGAGTGTTCAGAACATCATTATTACTGTTCGACATTTAACACCATTAAAAATGAAACATCATATCTGTCGTGATCGAACATCTGAAAAGACGTTCTTAACATTAACAGCAATGATTATAACGACATTGCAGATGTTCCAACATTTAGAAAATTGTAGGTAAAGTACTTACAGGCTTTGCAACATTCTCAAACAGCCTTAGGGAGTCTCTTTCATTCTTTTCAGTGATCCACCTGTGCATCCTTGGCATGCTCCTCTCCTTGGGAAAATCCCTGGGACGAAGCGAAGGTATTGCTTCAAATACCCAACCCACAAATGCCCAAGGAAACCCATAAAGATTGTAATTTGGCCCGTCCTTGGCCTTGCTAGCTGCACGATCAGCCATGGGCTTCGTCAGGTACTCAATGGTCAGCTCGAAGCTTTTCCGCCCCCAAGGATACTTGGCAAATTCATTAGGAAGGTATGCAAGACAGACCAGTAATTCCTCAATACCAGCTTTTTTGTCCTTGGCGCACAATATTGAGTGAACAAACCAAGCCATGGCAAGCCCAAACTTGTACCGTTCAGGAACTTCCTCATTTTCTATCAAACTCAGCAACCGGGAAGCAGTTACTGCTCTTGCTTTCCCATCCTCCCACGCCGTTGAGATATACTCCCACATCTCCCTGCCCCTCTCTTTGATCGCAGCCTCCCATTGGACACTTGGATAGGCTTGGCATCTCAGCTTTGTCATCAAAGCAAACTCTTGGAGGCCAAAACGAACAGGCACTCCATTGAAATTGAACCAAGCTTCTTTTTCTTTATTGCACAAAACTCTTCTTAGCAGAATATTGTGCACCAACCTGGTTGGAAACGATGGCTCCTCCGGCAAGTCCAAGAAATGGCCAAAGATACTGTTTTTGAACTTGTCATACAAACCACTTGTACGCAGCACAATCCTGAACTCACGCATTCGTCCAATAAGCGACGAGCGGACAGTTATCTTGGATTGAAAATGCTCATGCTCATCCAAGTAAGTCTTCAGCACCATTGGTGGAATGACACTGGTGACGTACTCAGGCTGCACGAACTCAGGCTGCACAATGTTTTGAAATTTGTTAGTTTAAGGAATCACCAGGGTAGTAAGAACATAATATCAGATGCATGAAACATCCCTTGAGATGTTCCAAGAACTACAATAAAATACTTCGAACATAGTTAAGATTGATCTGATCATGCACGCGAGTGTTCTCAAATCACATAAAAAATATTGAACATTCTACTGTAAAGTGACGAACAACTTTATGTATGTTCTCAACTATACCTCTCTAGGTGGCTCTGCAGAATCAGCTCCCACGTCGTCTACGAACTGACGTTCTCCTTCGCATCTCTCACCCTCTTCTTCTTCCCTACCATTCCTACCTCCTTCACCAGCTTGAACATCTACTATCTCTATAACTTCATGTACATCATCTACTTCTTCTACATTTGCAACTCCTTCAAATTCCCCTGCAAGATTATTTACCAACCTTCCCACCTCCTCTTCTTCTTCCACATTTAAAAGGCTCTCTTTTTTGTTTCCATCTTCATCCCAGTCATCATCACCAAACAGCGCTTCTATTTCTTCTGATAGATTACCATCTTCCGGCAGCTGTGGCCCAACATTTACATCATAGTCTAGGGACCCCTCCTCTTCGTCCTCCAATATTAGTCTCCTCTTCATAGGAGGCTGTTTACTAGGAGGAGTAGTCTCCTTCCTCTTAATTCCCCGCTTATAAGCCATTGTAGCTGCAAATCACAAGTACATTCATCAATTAAAGATGTACAAGCATGCAATATGGGTGTGTGAAACATAATATACATATGTATATTTTATCAAACCCTAGTTCAAGTAGAGTCATGCATGCACAAACATGTTCAAATGTTCCAGAACTTTAAACATGCATGCACAAACATAAACATGCAAAATCTTGACTATATGTACATCATTTTTTCAACCTTTAGCATATTTATTTTATAAAATCCTAATTTATTTTAACAAAAATCATCTAAAATGCATCACCAACTTCAAACATCCCATCACACGTTTAGAACACCGTCTCACGATGTTTGACTCTTCGAAGAAGTATGCGTACAACATTTTTTCAAACTTTAGCCTATTTATTTTAAAAAACCCTAATTTATTTTAACAAAAATCATCTAAAATGCATCACCAACTTCAAACATCGTATCACACGTTTAGAACACTGTCTCACAATGTTTCACTCTTCGAAGGAGTATGCGTACAACATTTTTTCAACCTTTAGCCTATTTATTTTAAAAAACCCTAATTTATTTTAACAAAAATCATCTAAAATGCATCACCAACTTCAAACATCGTATCACACGTTTAGAACACTATCTCACAATGTTTCACTCTTCGAAGGAGTATGCTCTTAACATGGTAATATAACATAAACATGCAAAAACTTCATTTGTACAAGAACATAACACTATTTGACGAAAAAATCAACAAGAACAAAGATTTTCACAAGAATATTCTTCCAGTACTGTAAAAAGGCGTAAAATCATAGTTTTTTCAAAATAGCAAAATAGCAAAAGAAAAAACCCGATTCACTTGAAAAACATCAATATTGTTCAAAATTTACCTTTAGATGTTACCGGAAAAATGTTTATGCTCGGCGACGATGATGTTTAGAAAACTGCGTAGAGCTACTGTAGAAGATGAACTTGAGAACTGTGAAGTGTGTAAGAGAAGTTTTTTGGGGTTCGATGTTTTAAATCATTGCCTGCGTCCGTTCGGTTCGTTTTCCCACCTTTTGATTAAAAGTTTTTGGGATTGCTAATTCAGTCCAAAAGGTTTTTAATCAAGCCCCGCAAGTTTTGTTGTTTCTAATATGGCCCATGGTTTAATGTTAAACGCGCGCGTCATTCGACGCTCCACGCGCGTCCCCTTTTATTAATTAAAGACTTGAGGGGGTCTTTTGGCCCATTCTTCTCCACTAACTTGCATGTGTTGCAAGTTTAGCAGCAGGAAAATAGCGAAATTGAGGTGAGGCTAGACGGGATTGTGGTGCCAACATGCAAGCACTTTAGATATCTAGGATCGTTGTTCCAAGATATTGGAATGATAGGTGTTCGATGTCATTCACAGAATAAATCAGATAGTTGGAATGGAGAAGTGCTACCGAGGTGATATGATTAAAGGATACCTATTTAAATGAAAGGTAAATATTATGGGTAGTTATAAGATCGGCGATGTTATATGGTAGTGAGTGTTGGCCTTTTAAGTTCCAGCATATCCACGAGATGAGTGTTGCATAGATACAAATGCTAAGATGGATGTGCGGTCACACAAGATTAGATAAGATCATAATGACTATATCCGACAGAAGGTACAAGTAGCTCGGACTGAGGATAAAATGAGAGAACGTCGTTTGAGATGGTTTGGTCCTGTCCTGTGTCGACCTATTGATGGGTCGGTCTGAATGTGTGAAACCATGTTGGGTGAAGGTGTTAGAAAATGATGAGATAGACCTAAAATCATATGAGTGGACTCCACGTGTCCAAATTCTTCGAGAAAAAAAAGTCCAAATGAACTCGCAACTTTTGACTAAAGCTTAAAACTTTCAGCAGCTGGAGTTCCATAAGGAGTCAAAGGAAAACTTAGACCTTTTTCCAATAGCAGGGTAAAATTAGACATCAACATAACGCAAAGTTGTTCAATTTCAAATAGTGCATGAGCAAATTTGGCCCTCATACCTTCAAAGAATATGGAGTGCAAAAAGCATGGTTAACTCATAAGGTAGCTGCTAGTCAACATTGTTGTTTTGGTTTTCTAGTCATGACAGACAGAACTAATTGAAGTAAATAGTTGAAGTTTCACTTGTGACATTTCTGGAGGTCCTAAGTTGAACGCTGAGACGTACTATTTGCTTTATAGCCCATATGTATTTCGTTTTATGCTTGTTTTGTTTTGGTGTTGCATGTCGGTAGGAAGCTTGAATGGGCGTAAAATTATGTTGATTTCATATGTAATTATGTTTAAAGAGATTATTAAATGAAAGAGAGGTTGGTAATAAGCAATTATTATTAGTTGTATGATGCAGGGAACTTTTATTGCTTGTCCATAAAAATAAAGGGCCCTGTTATATTAAATTGAAACTTCTGGTGTTAGGAATAGGTCAACTTCATATTGGATCCGCCAGAATCTACCAAGAACAACACTTTCTCAAACGTCATGGGCGAGTCTCAAGATTTATTGCTAAATACACCATACAAGATAATTTCATTAATAAAGCAGTTTCAAATATTTATATAATAAAAACAAATTACTTCCTGCAAAATCCCAACACTCGATCTTTAATGTCACATGACAATTAAAGAAAGAGTTAATATTTGTAACTAGAACATATGATATCACATTTACACATGTCACATCCTCCCTTGCTTATCATAATCCACTTAGACTCGACATGATTGTTGAAGAACGAGTCACAAATAAGATGAACATGTGAGGTCATAAAAATAACTAGTAAAGCGCGGAATAAAATATTTATCATTGAAAAGAATAAAAAGGTTATAGATTCCAATTTCCTAACTAAACAACTACTACTTGTAAAGTACCAAAATAAATCTTACTGCTAAACTACACACATCAATAACAGATGACATTAAAGGCAACAAGCCGCCCCACTTTCAACAACCACTCAACTCAAATTGATTACTTATACTCATCCATTTAAAACCTGAAAATGGATGACTTCCAATGGCAAAAATATTTGTTGCATTATTTTGTATAACTTTTGATAACAATGGAATACAAAGGACAGAATATTCATATCCTCAATAAAAAATCCCGAGCTCAAACTTTAGGAACAAAAGACTTCTTAATACAGAATGCTTTACTACTTTAGTGAACTACTCGATACATACAAATTACTCAAATCAGCGGATTTCAGATATTGAATGCCTAAAAAATACGCAAAACATACAATACTTACACAAGTTTACTATCAAAAGCTGGATCTCTTCAAAGACGTTAAAGTAATAGAAGCACCCAAAGGAGAAGCACCAACTTCAATCTCAAACGAATCATATCTCAAGAACAACTCAACCAACAACAACCTAGAAACCAACACCACAAAATCTTTTCCAGCACATTGTTTGTTATTTATGGATGGGCTCTCTGTTTCTGGACCATTTGACCATAACACATGTTTCAATAACTTCTCCCCTTCTTCACCAATAAACCGATCAGCAACAAATTCCTCAGATCTTTCAAATATTTTTGGATCTTTAGTAGCAAATGGTTGAAACCCATAAAGTAACTCACCTTCCTTAATTTCAAAAGCTGCATCATGTGACTCAATTACCATGTCACGTCTTGCCCTGCCATATTGTGATGCCACGGGTGGTTCAATACGTAACGACTCATACACTACTGATTTCATCAGTGGCATTTTCTCCATTGCAGCCATTGTGATCTTCCCATCATTTAATGCAATAACTGAACGAATTTCTTGAGCTAATTGTGTGTGTAGCTTGACCCCAGCTCGACCAATCCATTTCAACATGTTAGGAAAAAATATTTTCATCCCACCAAATGAATTAAAACATGTCGCGAATAACAAGTTGTGACATGCTTCCTCTCGTGAGATGCCACTTTTTTCAGCTTCATCAAGAACGGTAGTTGAGTTATCATAAAAGAAATTATACAAACGCTCGTAGTCTTTTTTTACCAAGGCAGGTGGTAGACGAAAAGTATGAATAACAAGGTCTTCAAGAACCTTAGGTAGACCAAGAACTAATAAAGGATGCAAGTTGAACAATACCCATTTACCTACCAATTTTGGACCGTCTAGTCCAAGTTTGGTATCGAGTGGATTAACACCATATAAAGATCGAGCTAGGAAGTTAAATGCAGCTTGATCATTTGCTGCATTAAGTCCTGCTTTGCCTTTAGTGGCTAATTCATTCTCCAGAGTTTCGAACAGCTCGGAGTAGCTGTTGTGAAACTCTGGAATAACTTCATTGCGACGCGATGAAAGTAGAAAAAACATGAGTTTTTTCAACTTTGCGTGGTTTGGTTCGGATGGATCAAGATAGGAGAGAACGCGGTAACCGCCCGTCAGCTCGGTAGAAGGCATAAAAGTGCCCGTAAAAAGGTCTTTCTTTTCGACTTTAGAGTTATCAAAAAGGGTGGGGAAACTTTTACCATCGAGTAAAACAACAACGTTTGGATTGAATGAAATGAATGGACCAGGTGGCATGTTAGTTCTGAAAACAGTAGATTGATGTTTTTGGATTCGAGATTTGAAAAATTCATCTCTGCCTTGATTGTAAAAATAATCAAGTCTATCTTTCCATGGACCTACTAAAGGTAGCCCACAGTCTCCCGGGACTTTTCGGACCGGGAGTTTTGTAGGTATAATGGGTGACGATGAGACTGAAGGTGGTCGTTCAGACACCGAAGCTTTAATAGGCCGAACGATGAGCCTACAAGATGTTGAATTCTTGCAAGATGATGATTTATGTGAAGAGAATTGTAGGTTAAGAGAAGGAAGAGAAAAAGATGATGCTGATGATGCCATAACTTAGTAACTTTTGTTAGGTACAAAGAATGAAGTTTTGACTATTTTGCAACAAGATATATGTATATAAGGAAATGAGTTGAAGGAAGAAAGGATCGTCGATTGCTACTAAGAACCTAACACTTGAATGGTGATGAATGAATGAGAAATCTTAGTGGGTATTCAACCTATAAATAAAAGGTGATGTCAAAGCAAAGGTGATGACTTTCGAGGTCTTATTCCTGTGATAGTGATGGATATATAATGACTTTGTGTAGGCCTAATGGCACAATATACAACACGCATGACAAAAGCGTGCGACAATTTGTGAATTTTTGAGTACTGTTTAAAGAGGCCGCACTTTCGCATTGGTTTCTCTAGTGCCTTTATTAGTCCATTATATGTTTTTCTAATAGTAATTACTAATATATGTTATTGGATATTTAATTTATTGGCTCGACTAATTAAAATTGACTGTATAGGTTATTTCAAATCGGGAATCACTCTACATAAATTATTTTCAAAGCATTGCTCACAGTCGGAATCTTTAATTAAAGTTGTAGGAATCTCATCTATTTAATCATATTTTTCTTTTGGTTTAAGTCGGGCTTTTGTGCCTTTGGGGGTTCTAAGTAGCAATAATACTAACTACTAAGTACTACAGTAGTTTTCACACTACGTCTTTGATGCTTCTTGTTCCTCACTACTACTAAATTACTACTAATAGTCTGCTGCTTGCTTTTATGATGGCTGGCTTGTTTTTCGTTTTCCGTCCACTTTGACATGTGACCTCTGTCTTCTTTTTGCATTTTTTGCAATTTTGCTAGTTTCCAGGCAAGCATCCAATGCGTTAATTCATACAAATTCCAACCCCTTCTCGTTTGGTCTATATTCTAAATAAGTAACTTCGATCTCGAAATGAAATTAATTTCAACAAGGAAGGACATTCAAACAAAAAAATTAAGAATTTGAGGGAGAAGGAACAAAATATAAAATATTTCCCACGCTATCGGCATTTAAACCAAGTTCACTTACAATATACCTATTTCGACGATCTTTTATGATTTTTGTTTATCCTATGCATGTGCTATTTCCTCAAAAGATTCGCTCAATAATCCAAAACGTAAAAAGAATAAAAAAGAAACTGAGACAGAGCATTTTATTCTTGTTTATTTTTATTTTAATCGCAAAGAGTACTTCCAATTGAAACTGTTGAATTTCCACGTTGTGAGGGAGTGATCTTAATTTTTCACGTTAAACGCAAAGCCTATGGTCAAATTGATTTGTCCTAGGGAAAACATTGTTCATCTAGAATTGTCAATATGTACTTCAACTTTTACTAAGTTGAAAAAACAATTTTTCCTTTCAATCTAAGTAATTCAAGTTGGATTTTATGGTCAAATACACTAGTTTCATGCTCTCTGACATTTGACCCGTATATTTCACATTTTGGAAAATAATTTTAGACAAGTATTAAAACAAGTAAAATCAGGATAGCATACCATATGGCATTTCGAAAAGAAAATTTTGGAGAGTTAAAGAGCGGGGGGGGGGGGGGGGGAGGGGGGGGGGGTGGAAATCGAATTACGTCAACTCAAAACTATTGATGTTGCAACTCAAATGATGACCTCTTGATCATTTGGTTAATCTTGTGCATACAGAGAGAGAGAGAGAGTTAAATGCATGCTCATTCATCTTCCTTTACTAACTTTTTTTCTCTTTTGATAAATAAAAGGAAGAGAGGAAGAGAGATATACTAATCCGACTCCCTTTTGTGATTGATAGGATTTTCTCAACTCTAAGGATCAACTAATCCACATACACTGTTGTTCACATAAAATATTTGTCTTCTTTAGCTTTCAAAAGCTTTTAGCATTAATTGTCACGTATTCCTTTAGCTGTTTGAACAAAGTAAATAAACATTAATCATGCTAGAAACATATAGAATAAAATAATAATAATAATAATAATAATAATAATAATAATAATAATGATAATAATAATAATAATAAATAATGTCTTGTCGTGTATTGATTTAGATTCCTAACACATGGTGGTGCCAAATAATTAAGGAAACCCGAGAAGCTTTATGGAAAGACAAAAAGAGTGTGTTATGCACTTATGCTTATGTGGACGGCGTTGAATTGACGTGTCAACCTTTGGAGGACGGAATCAAAGACTGCGCTGTGGTCAAACATTTTGATCATAAGACTCCGAGTTCCGACGTCGTATGTTCATTTTTGTGTGCCGCCAGTAGTTTCCCACTGCCGTCTACTCTATTTATCATATTCTTCCCACTTTTTCTTCGTTTATAATTATTTACAATAAGTATTTAAAACTTCGGGTAATTAAGATTCGTGCAGTGTAAAATTTATACAAAAAATGTTCCCTCGAGTAGTTAAGAACAATTCTAACCATATCACCTCATCCATTAAAAGTCACTCTTCCCAACAAAATGGGTAGCTACTAGCTAGTGGATGACTTGATTTAGTTTTTAGCATTTGTAACGCGACATACTACTTTTTGTTTAACATACTACTGTGTTATTACTAGCTATATATATTTTATGTGTGTTTACAAGGCTCTATAAACTTCACCTTATAATTTGACTTGCCGCGCCTAAAAGTTCATTTAATTTGTTGACATTTCATCTATCACAACATACATCTAAAAACTTATGGTAACTTGTTTGAATGCCTTAGTGGTATGCACATCTATTCTCCTTCCACAGAATGAGACTTTTTCAGTAGTATAGACAAAGCTGAATACACTACTATATTTTTCGTATATACTTATTGTCTTATAGAGAATAAAAAAAATTTCGATTTGACTTTGAAATTTAAACCCGGTTTATATATTTACTAACTTGGTTGTCTGCTACTAGTACTAATAATAGCATAATTTTAGAGGCGGAGCCATAATTTGAAGTTTAGGAGTTCAGAATTCTAGTCTTTTAAAAGTTATGGGTTCTAAATTAATAATTTTTATATATTTATATGAATTTCGTAAGACCAGTGTAGGTTTGGACCGACGCGGAGGTTCGGTCGAAACTAGCTTCGCCCCTGGCACTATTTGATTAGACACGGTGATACGATCCGAGATACGATTCAACAACAACAACAACAACATACCCAGTGTAATTCCACAAGTGGGGTCTAGGGAGGGTGAGATCTACGCACTTACCCCCACCAAGGTGGAGAGGTTGTTTCCGATAGACCCTCGGCTAGGAAAAAAATATTCAAAAATATTTTGAAAACAAACGAAATATTTTGAAAACATGATAAAAACAAACAAGGTAAGATACACTATTAATGCTCAAGTACTCATATAGAAATTACTATAACCAGAGCAAACAGAAGATACCAATAGTAAAAAGGACATATCCCAAGATAAAACTACTATGCATTAGAATAATAAAGCTAGAATGTCAACAACGAATCGTCTTCTAACCTTCTACCCTAATCCTAGACCTCCACGCTTTCCTGTCAAGGGTCATGTCCTTGGTGATCTAGAGGTGACCCAGGTCCTGTCGCATCACCTCACCCCAATTCTTCTTCGGTCTACCTCTAGCTCTCCGAAGACCCAGAGAAGCCAGCCTCTCGCACGTCCTCGTTGGAGCATCTGTGCTCCTTCTCTTCACATGGTCGAACCATCGCAGTCTCACTTCACACATTTTGTCCATCACTGAGACCACTCCCACATTGTCACGAATGAACTCATTCCTAATCTTATCCAACCTCATGTGACCATACATCCATCTAAGCATTCACATCTCTGCTATGCTCATCTTCTGGATGTGTGTGGTCTTGATTTGCCAACACTCTACGCCGTACAACATAACTGGTCTAACGACCGGTTTGTAAAACTTATCTTTAAGTCCAGGAACCACTTTCGTATCGCATAGGACACCGAGCGCGAGTCTCCACTTCATCCAGCCTGCCCCGAGATACGATTGCAGTAGAATATAATTAATAACACAAAAATATGAAAGTGACGATAGATTCAATTAATAAATTGAATATATTTGAAGTAGAAAATTTCTAACCTTAATGGAATGTCTTAACAATAATGAATATATGAAAAATCATTTAAGAGCAACAAACTAGAATCAAAGATATAAAGATCTAGATGGATGATTGCATTCAAGAAACCAATTCTTGATAACAGACAATCAATTGTTTGATTCGAACCAAAAGGCTGAAATCTCATATTTTTGTGTGTAATAATAGTCAACTGACTTAAAATGACAAAGTAATTATGTATTTATAGTGTCTTCAAAGTTCTAGGATATGTTAGACCAAGTCCTAAACGAGTTGGGAGAACTTTGAGTCGGACAATCAAAGCTTTTCTTAAAGACACGCTTTGGAAAAAACTTAAGGCAAAATGGAAGCTGTGAAGTAAAGCAAGAAAGATTCAGACATGTTGGAAGCTATAGATAAAGCGGGGCTTTGGCCATAGCATCAGCCAAAAAGAGATCTCTCATCACTCAAAGCTATATGAGAGGCGAAGCTTGAGAGAAAGCTTTACTTGTTGAGCTCTCCTTCACTTCCTCGATCATGAACACACTCCAAACATGTGAAAACATCATTTTATCATAGCTCAAACTTCCTAGACTCCCACGAATCTTCAATTGAAGATCATGAAGTTCTTTTGCTTGCAATCCACGTGCTTCTTTCAACTTTGAACGTGTTAATGGCCCACTTGATAATTTCTCCTCAGTATTTGGTGTCGTATGACTTGGCATATCCCTTTAGGGTCGTATCATTCTCCCCCTCTTAAAAAAGATTCGTCCTCAAATCTTGGCCTGCAACACCAAAGACCCTTAATAAACTGTATAATCGACAAGATGCACAACATTTATTTAGTATAAACAACATAAGATAGTGGCCATGCATCTGCTTCATCCAATTACACCTAGAAGCTATATATACTCTCCTAAAAAGCATATAGACAACATTGATCCACGCTCAATCCTACACCTTTAATGGTGAGGGGCGGTCGTCAAAGTATAATACCCGATGTGAGTCGGGGTCAATTTCTAATGGAAATAGCTTGTCAAGTAAGAGAGTCGCAAGATTCAAACGAAGTTTAATATTGAGTCCTAGAGATGGGGTTGTTTAAGTAATGCTACAATTAACTACAAAACATACAAATTAAGCAAGTAAGTTGATTCGATATTACGAGACTAGAAGTGTAAATGGCTAATAGCAATTTCCAATCAACGGGTATAATTACGTCACATTCACAACACGAGTATAATTATGGTTGTCTTTCCATTGTGATCTCTAAAATCCTTTCGGCCTAGAAGAGATATTTCACAACCCTCTCGTCAAAGTCTTAGTCGACTGCTTAAAGCACTACTCAAAGACCCGAGGAAAGGAGACCCCTTCCGTGCGTAACTCCTTTTAGATGGGTTAGTCTATACAAATAGCCTATCAACCCAAATCCTCCCTAATTCCACTATTCTACACTAACTAATCTCTCCCGAGTCTTTAATTAGTAAAGTAGACAAGAAATCCCAAATCTCATGGATATTGAAATTTTGATGTTATTGTAATGGGGAATTGGTTAATTGATACTTGTGTTATGGGTAATGAAATGGAACCATACCCATTGATTTTCTAATGCTATAGCATGTTTACACCCCTAGTTATGGGTTTAGCTACTCATATTAGGGGTTTGAATCAAACAACAAAACATGTAATGAAGAGATGAAATAGATTCAAACATGAATTTATATTTGATAATAGATTAATGATTCAAAGTTACAAGATAACAAGCTTACAAAGTGATGAAAAGCTTCACTTTTGCCTTCCAAAATCGCCTCTAAGTTATAGAGTGTAAGTATGAAATTAGTTAATGTCAAAACCCTAGCTTTTAGTATTTATACAAGATCAGAATCTCGTGTTTCAGGCGGAGCGCCTCATGCCAGGCGGAGCGCCTGGAGAATTATGCATTTCTTGGCAGTGTGTAGCTTAGGCGGGGTGCCTCATTTCCAGGTGGAGTGCCTAGCCAGTTCTTACTTTGGGCGGAGTGCCTCATGCCAGGCGGAGCGCTTGGAGAAACGTGCATCCTTAGGCAGTGTCTAACTCAGGCGGGGCGCCTCTTTTCCAGGCGGAGCGCCTAGCCAATGCCCACTTTGGGCGGAGTGCCTACTTGCTGGGCGGAGCGCCTCAACCTGTGACACGATCCTTGACTCTTTGACTCCAATTCTTGCTCTTTTAGCTTCACTTTTTAATCGATGTTCATACCACTCGATATAACCTGAAAGTAAGCAATTCACGACATTAATAACACCAAATGTTGCCTTTGGATCCAAAAACTAAAGCTTAGAATAGTCTTTAGATACCAACTTATCAACTCTCCCAAACTTAAGTTTTTGCTTGTCCTCAAGCAACTCAAAATTAAGTATGCCAAAGTATTTTCACATTTAAGCTCAAAGTCAAGTCATGTTCCACAATTCGAACTTGCAAATACTTTTATATTAATGAATTAGTTGGTACTAACTAGTCACACCTACTAATATGAGCAATTGACAAGCAACTACGCACTTTACTTAGACTACGGCGAAAGGAAACTCACGAGCTTCTAAAGCTATCTCAAGGTTATCGGCTTGCTTCGATTATTCATGAGCCTTAATATGCATTCAAACCCTCGCTCAAAAGTTACTTGCTTTCTCACGAAAAAGAATGGAGTCCTTCACTCACAAATACTTTTTAATACAAAAATTAGACTCCAAGAATTTGAACTCACTCTCATAAAGGAATGCTCATGTGTGCTTCTCAAAAATTCAAAGACTTGCTCTTCTTGTACTTCTCCACTAATGTAGGGTCACTTGACTAGAGATCAATTAGGACTTGATATAGTTGTAATGCGAAGGAAGAAGCTAATCAATCAGAATTAAAACAGGGAGTTTTTGACAGGAAGAGTTCCAGCCTTTGTTGCCCCTCGGTAGAGTGAGTCTACTTAGCGAACTTGCCCCTTTACTTGATATTAGATTAGTAAAGTCAAGCCTAAAGGATGGACAAAAGAGTTTGAACGAGCAAGTGACTTTAGGGTTCCACAGGTTCCAAAGGCTAAAAGCCGGAGTAGGTTGATCAATGGTAGCTGCTTGGAGCTTTCTCTATACCTTAATTGAACTACCCTGCTCTTAGCTCGGGTTCTTGGTTAATGAGGCGTTCGGGATACGAGTTGCCGGTCTAAGAAAACTAGAATCTAAGACTCGGTATTATGTATGGAATGGGTGAACTAGTTGATCATTTCATGGTAGGCTTTTGGTTTAAGGTGTGGTAGATTTGGCTAAATAGTGACTTATATCTCCATAGCACTGCATCAGCTTATTTTCTTTTGTGCAACTTTCTTTTTCTTTTCATTCAGGCTCATTCTACCTTTTTTTTGAAGATGGTGCTAATTAATCCCTTCTTTATTCAACACTTTTCTCCCTCTCTCTGTTTTTTTATTTTTTTTAATTTCCTTTCTTTTTCTCTTTCCTTTGTTTTTTTTTTATGTATTTCAATTTGACATTAACAATGCGATTCCAAGCTTTTACCGTCTCCCCCAAACTTAGATTTTAGCCTAAGTTACACGTTTTTCAATGTACACTTGGAGGTTAGGGCCAAAAAGAGGGTTGGTGCCTTAGCACACAAGAATTGGCTCGGTTTTCAATTTTAGTGGCTGCCAAATGAAAGGTTAAGGCTCAGAGGGGCTAACTGGGATAAATACTGTAATCACCTAATTTTGACACTAAATTGATAATTACTTGAAATTGTTTGTGCAAATTTTTCTTAGGATCTTCCAATTTTATCTAGCTTTTATTTAGTTAATTTCAGATAGAAAAAATGCTAAAAATTGCCAATAAAATAAAATAAAATAAAATAAAATAAAAGATGATTGTATTTGTGATTAATTTTTAGTTGATTTTACTTTTGTGTTAGCGAGATTATTTGTTGCGTATTTCTACTAATTGCGTAGTTTAATTAATTGATTGTGTTAAATGTGTAAGTTTTGTATTCAAATAGCATTGTAGAATGGCCAGCCCAATATTGCAGGCCACATTACACATCTCACCCGGTCAATTCCTCAACCCGACCCGGCGCAATCCTTTGGAATATAAGCAAAATTTCCATATTTTCACACATACACCGTACAAGTTGTTGAACCACAAAAATGCTGCCTCATTCTCGACCACCCACCGGAAATCACCTCCTACCATGTCTCCGCCGGCGGCGCGCCACAGCACCACCGCCGGCCGTCGCCGGAAAAATCTCAAAATACATCACCCGACTCGCCTCAACCCCCTCTCTCTCGATCTATTCTTGGATTTTCCAAGCTCTCAACCATTTTGCGAAGATCAGGGGTCGAAGATTCGGTTTGAATCTTTTCCGGCGGTCTCTTCACATTTTTCGTTGAGTATTACATGCTTGGCTTTGTCTTCTCCTCCTCTTCCCCTTTATAGACCCCGATTACCCATAAAATATCCCCTCCATCTCCACCATTGATGGAAATTTTTGCCTTTGATTTCCTCCATTTCCATCGTCATTAGGCAAAGGCCTTGGCCCTTCTCATTTCAGGTCGTGCTTAAGCACGTGGACCTGAGATAAGGAGGCCCAAGATCTATGCTCGTTTGATGTTTCAGCTTGGGATTTTTGGGTTTATTATAATGGTGCAGTGGGGATGTACTCGGGTGATAATGGTGGCGAGTCGATAATGGTGGCGATGCTCGGGTGGTGCAGCAGCTTTATAAGGGTGGCGAGGCTATTTTTGTTTGGTTAATTTGGGAATTGTGGTGGTTTGTAACTGATTTTGGTTATGAGTGTGATTGGATGCTGCAGCAAAGGTGTAAAGGTTGGCGATGCTCAGAGAGGTGAGGCGAGACAGCGGTGTAGCTGTAGATATTTTTTGGGTGATGTTGTAGTTTTGGTTGTAGGCAGTAAGCCTTGTTGCTTTTCTCCTCTTTACTTGTTTAATTAGATGTGTAGTTTAGTTCATAATTAGTAGAAATTAGCATTTATTAGGTTGGTGGTAAAATCATGTTCGATCAAGTACGTATTTGTTGGTTTGGTATCCTTGAGTCAAGATTGATAATGAATTCATTTATGTTTTGGTCTCGAGTCAAGCGTGTAGTTAGCATTGTGATTGCGTTTGTTTAGCTTGATAGCATTTGATTGGCTCGATAGTAAACCATGATGAGTTTGATTTAGATATCAGTTTGAATGGTAGTTTGGGAATGTTTTCTAGTTGATTAGTGTGCCAGATTGGTATTTTCATTGCCCGTGAGTCGTTTTAATTGTTCGACTAATCAAGTTGTAAACAGATTATTTGTTCACCTTTGGTTTGAAGGAGTCAGTCCGAGTTTATATGCGTTTGATTAACCATAGTTTCGTGTGTTTTATGTTGTATGTTTAGATGAGTCAAGCTTGAATGTCATTCTGCCTGTCCAGTATAGCGTGTTAATAAGAAAGCTCACTCATTTGGTTGTTTTGAGTTTTAGTAGTGTGAGAGCATGTGTATTTTAGTGTAAGTGTGGTCATATCTGTCTCGCTAAAATTTAGCTTCGAATGTGGATTTCAAGTGATTTGTATGTCTGCATTGCTTATGTGTGAACAAGTAGCAGCCTGCTAACGTTCAGTATAGCACTTGTTTTGAAACTTGCATAATTGTGAGTTTGGTGTGGAAAGAATAGAGTAATGGGTATTGTTCAAGCAAGAAAGTTTGTATGAGTAAGTTTAGAGATGTTAGATTGTTCTGTATGTCTGCTTGGTTTACCATAGCAAATTTAATGTTGTTTTGTTTAAAGGAGTTCATGTTATGTAAATGGTTAGGATAGTTTGGGTGATTGCTGATTATTTGTTAAGCTTGTGAGTGGGTGCATGAACCTGGAGTCTTGCTGTGAAAGAAATGGTTTGAACTGTAGCCTAGTTAATGTCCAGAGACCTTGAGAAGGTAATAAGGATGTTTGCTCAGCTTGATATGAAGTTGTCAAGGTGACTTTCCCTTAGATTTGTTGTCATAGTTTAGATTTTAGTTATAGTCAAGTTAGAATGACATGAGCTTGATGATGTCAAATAGGATGTAAAAAGTTGAGTCAAAGAAGTACAGGGGTGGCAGCAGAAAGGTTCCGCCCTCTTTTGGTCTAGTACAAGCCTTGCATGCCCCACGTTTGGGCACATGGGCTAGTCCTTTGTACTAGTGCACACCCCACTCCCCCTTCTATTTTTGAGAGCCTTTTCACTCTCTTTAAAAGGAGGGAAGAAGACATTAAACAAAAAGAGGAACTACCAGCACTTGACAGTAAAAAAAAAGAGGAAAAATATTTTAAGTAAAAAGAAAAGATTGAAAAGTAAGAATAGGAAGGGTAAAGTAGAGGCTTGACGAGGTCTTTTGGTGGCTGTTTCTGGTGGCTGTTCGTGTTTGTTGCTGGTGGCAAGGCTTGTTTCATTTGGATCTCTATTGCTAAGTTTTTGTTTAATTCCTACACTAGGTATGGTTTTTTCAGTTTATTTTGTCTCTTATATGTCATTTTAAGATCTGTTTAAGGTTAAATATGCATGAAATAGCTTGCTTCAAGTTCTAAATAGTTTCTCTATGCACTCGTTTAGTTATGTTATAAGCTTTGCTTGTAGACTCTATTAAATGAGATGTAGAAAATGTTTGATGTTAGGACCATGTTGAGTTGATAAGAGTTACTGTATGATTTAGCAAAAGTTGAGATATTTTCATGTTTGTTTAAAGTTTTAGCTAAGTTTCAAAAGGCCAGATCTGAAACCAAAGTGTAAAAGGGATTGTTAGTGCAAAACTCAAAAGAAAAACGTACACGTTTAAGACCGGTAAAAAATTGAAAATCAGGATATTTTAGGTTTAATCTCAATTTAAGACTATGTATTTGAATCAAGTTGTCAAATTCCTTAAGAAAGGAACTTTCCCTTGTGAGACTTAAGAGTTAAACTTGAGGCAAATGTATATACGGGCTGTTATACCAACTAAAGGAGGAAAGGAAGTAGAAGGGTTAAAATTGAAATAAATAAGCTCAACAGACCTATGAACGCAAAACTCGTTACATGAAAACTATATTTATTAAAAACAGGCTAGATGTGAGATAAAAATGCAAAATAGGGCTGCTGTGCAAACATTGTCAATGGGTAAGAATTGGGCCAGATTGCAAGGGCAGTCCAATTTAAAGTTTTGGCCCTTAGATTAAATTTGAAGAAATTTAAAAGAAAGTTAGCCATCCCATGAAAGAAAACTGAAAAGATGGCTATTTGTTTCATTTTTGTAAATAGTAGGCCTGTCTTTAACGTTACCTTTTTTTTTCTAAGTTTAGAATAAATATTAATTTTGTTTATATCAATCTTTTTTTAAATAACTTCAAAATCAAGAGTAACATGATAAGGAAAAATATACAACAAATATTTTAAAAGTCCAATAGCTTAGCCACTATCATTTAAACCTTTAAACTAAAAGCTATTATTCAATAATGAACTGTAATACGGTTAGGCAAATTAATAGGGACGAGAAGACCTCTTTACAATTAGGCATAATGATAAGTATGATCACCGATCTGCTTATGAGGTAAAGAAAAAAAAAATTAAACTGAATGAAAAGATTTATACGATTAGGCACAAACGATAAGTATGATTTGTGATCTACTTATTAGGCTAAAAGAAAAGCTAAATTGAGTTAAACTAATTATAATTTAATTATTTTATGAAGTTAATTAAATTCTTTTAAAATAGACAAGTCCTTTGTGAGGTTGGAAATGCGTAATACCTTTTTATTTATTTATTTAGTTATTTACTAATTTATTTACTATGAATCAAAGTGTATATTCATCCAGTCCTCTGTGAGGTTGGATAAGAATATCGCTTTTAAATTTTTTGAATCAAAGTGTAAATTCAAATCAACGGCAAATGATAACAACCATATTTTAATGAATTTAAAATGCGACAATAAAGCAATTGTGCTCGGCACAGGAGTCGAGGGTGCCTAATACCTTCCCGAGAGTCAACTGAGAACCTTACCCGAATCTCTAACGCAGGCCATTAGACGAGTCAGAGGTGTTCCAAGGTACCTTTTGGTGACTTGGCACACCTTAAACTTGTCAAGTGGCGACTCCGAGTTTCTCTAAATAATTTTGTACCTTTTTGAACACCAGTCACGAGCCTTTAAATAATAAACCTCAGTGCAGAATTAAATTTTTTAGGGCGTGACTGCTTGGCGACTCCGCTGGGGACATTAGTGAAACTAGAATCTCTAGCTTTGAAATATTGTCGCATGTTTTAATTATTAAATATTTGGTTGTTATATTCTTGTCGTTATCACATGAAAAAATTGAATGTTATAATCTAGCACGTTAGCCCTTATCCTAGTCCTCTCAAATTCATCAAAATATTCTGCCACGCTCTTGGTTCCTTGCCTCAAATTATAGAACTTTTTGAGCAATTCATCCTCATAGTGTGGAGGTAGAAACCGAGCCTCCATCATGGCTTTCAAAGCCGCCCAACCCCCATTGGCAATTAGCACTTGTGCTTCCCTTTGTCTTCTCTTGGACTCCCACCAAGTAGAAACATAGCTTTCAAATTGGGAGATAACATACTTCACCCTTGTATCATCTCTGACGTTGTTGATTTGAAAGATTCTCTCCATCGAGACCACCCACTCCATATATTTATCCGGATCACTCTCACCTTGGAAGGTAGATAGGTTGACCTTGATAATTTTCAACCCCCTATCTTCATCATGATACCTCCGTTGCCCACCATAACCCCCGTGGTCATAGTAGTCTCCATCACGGTCCACTCTCGCTTGGTAGCCTCTCCCAAATCGACCACCTCGACCCCTAGCTCCCCCAAAAGGAATTCCCCCTCGTTGGGCTTCACCCGGATAACGAAATGGTTCATTATCATAGTTCTCATCCTCATGAAGACCCTCATCATCAAGTAGCCTTGGAGTATCATTCCTTGGTGGCTCATTCCTTGGGAGATCAAGAGTAGGGTCCCTCACTTGTGGAGTGACATTCGGCGAATAGGTATCTTGGACCACCATTTGAGAGTAGCGGTCATTGGCTCGAGAGATTTGGCTTGGTCCATCACCCCGCACCCCCACGGTTGGAGGTGTGCCAAACACTTGTTTTCCTTTTTCCCGAAGCTCTTCCTTTGTTGTTAGCTCCTTCACCGTCCCATCCAACCCATCAATCTTATTTTCCAAGAAGCTCATCTTAGCTAACATGTTTTGCATCATGGTTTTAAGTTCCATATTCACTTCGCCACCCTCTTGAATCATTGTACCTACAAACAAGTAAACAAACAATGTTAGTAGAAAGAGTCCTCACCGAATCGCTCCCTAAGTGTTTACACTCAAATTGATGTCACTCAATTCACTCGTGTTTGCACTCAACGTTCGGCTTTTACTCACTCTAATGCTCTCTCCTCACTTGCCTTTTTCCACTCTTTGGCTATTGCAAGTTTGTTCTTCGCTCACTAAATCCAACTTAACAATCAAACTCAACTAATTCGGGATCGGAAGGAATTGTTGCGATAAGACACGGACAATTGAAACTGACGAAAGCACTTTAGGAAAGTTTAAAGAAAAGGAAGAAAGAAAGGCACGAATCGAATTGGCACGAATCGAATTCGGAATTGGATGAAATTTGGTTTGTGATCTAGAAACTCACTGTTCTTGATGCTGAAATTGGGTTCCAGTTGATTGGAAACTGTTACGGGGCTGTTGCGAACGATCTGTCTAAGAATCTATTTTTCTGGGAAATTGATGTTCAGCGAGATCGCGAGCTATGTTCGCGTTCGCGAAGCTTTGCTGGAGATACTTGGCGCGATCGCTTGTGACGGTCGCGATCACGTAGGCCTTTTAATTGGTGGCCAGCGTGATAGCGCTTAAGCTGGCGCGATCGCGTAAGCTTCTGGGTTTGAAGCAGAACCCGATTTTAAAGCTCACTTTGCAACTTGAATCTTCACAAATCACCGTGTTTTTGCTCCAAATTTGAGATGAATACTCCTTGTTGATCCGTGAACAAACCCTAGTAATTAATTCTTCGATTTCAACAACTAAATCCAAAAACCCCAAATTCTTGATGAAGAACTCTAACTTTTGATTCCTTCAATTCAGCACCAATAAGTTGTTGTTTGTCTAATTATTTTTGGAATTAGTTTCTAGGCATCACAATCTTCAAATGGTACCAAAAATTTCACTCAATAGAAACCTAATCCTAAGACTCATATTTTTGGATATTTGAATTTTGTTTTTTTGACTTGATGAACAAGAATTGGTTTAGTGATTGTTAAAACAAACACTAACCAGCTCTGATATCAAATGATATGAAAATTAAAGACAAATAGAAAGACAAGAATTAAAAGTAAGACCCAATTCATTTAGAGAAGAATTAAGGAAGTTAATTAGGAAAAGATTAACCTAATTACCCCCTTAATCACCTAAATAAAAGAACCACTACTATTTGATCCTCAATTAGCTAAGCTAATTGCAAATCAAGGAAATTAATGAGCTCAAGCAAACAAGCTAAGCCAAATCCTCACAATTATCAATATTCATCCAAACTAGGTCTACTAATGACTTTAGGAGTATTTATACATGGCACAAATGCCTTAATTAACCCTTAATAATGGGCCTTCAAGTCATTAGCCACTGATGGACTTTCTGATCCTCGTCTCAGCGCGATCGTGAAGTGATGGTCGCTATCATGCTGAGCGTTAATTCACTCCCACGCGATCACGGCTATGGTCACACGATCGTGTAGGTAAGCCTTCAACCCGCCTCTTGTGCGATCGCGTTTGTGGACGCGCGATCGCGCAACTCTGCATTTTCAATTTCTCGCGATGGCGTCTGGCTCTCGCGATCGCGAAGGTCTTCTCCTTTGCCTTTCGCGATCGCGTCTGTGAACGCACGATTGCGATGAACATTTTTTGTTCCAGAGGCAGTAAGCATGCAAAACTGCCACGGAACTTCCAATACTTGCCCAATTAGCTCCAGCTGTGTGAACATTGCATGTAGCTGTTGCAACTCCGTAGCTTGGCTCTTTGTGAAGGACTTGGATGAGTGTCGTGTTACATCAAGTATGGTCCCGCATAAACAGAATTATCTCTGAGAACTGCTCTGGTGTGGAAGCTAGTGGTGGAGGAGGGGGTGGTGGCTGGACCTGAGGTAAGTTGGAGAGCAAGGTTTTTATCTCTTCTAACTTATCATCAAGGTCTAGAACTGCTGGGGGCAGTGCCTCGGGCTCAGTGCCCATAGTAGTCTCATCAGCTGTAGGGGAATCAGGGTCATGTGGAGGATCTGCCCTTGAAGTAGACGGCAGAGCGGGTACAGGAGGAACAGGAGTACCTGAAGCTGAAGGAGCAGGTGGATCATCTTTAAATGCATACCAGTTGAACGGGTTCCTCGGGGGTGTGAAGAAGTCACTGGGTAGTTGCTCAATTCGCTTGTGCGTGAGATAGGCTGTCAATGTCTGGGGGAAGGCAAGTTTCTTCTTGTCAGAGAGTGCTACTTCAATAATTTCTTTTGCCATTTCTGCACTCAAGTTGATTTTTATACCGCTCACAAGGCATTCTACCATCACCGCCTGATGTATAGTGAGCTTGTGATCTTGACTGGTATGACGTATCCTAGAGATAAGGATACAGTGCCAGCCCTTGGCTTCAAAATTGAGATCACCCCTATAAATTTGGACACCATTGTTCTTCTACTTTGGATTTTTTTTTTCTCCCAATGATAGGGACAAGCCATGCCCTCTTTTGATTCTCGGTCATTTCACACTTCCTCATGAACCTTGTTGGCTTAAAGTTTTCAAGCCGTAGAAATTCATTCAATGGACCCGCGTCCATATCCACATATTTGCCCTTACAAAACACTTTTGTATCGCCTTCTTTATTTGACGCCAAGTTAGCATAAAACTCAACCACCATTTTTTCATTAGCGTCACAAAGTGGCTTACCCAATACTTGCTCCCATTTGTCATGTTTTTGGAACCTTCTATAAATGTCTGGATTTTTCTTATCAACATCCTTCAAGCTAATTACCCGTTCTAGGTTAAGGGTTCTGTCCAGAAACTTTTCCTTGTGGAGTTGGTACGCTCTCCTCATTCTAAACATTTTCTTCCATGCCTCGTCACCGTCGGACTCATCACTGTCTGATACTCGGGGTTGCACTGGTTCATCTCCTCCTCCGTTTCATCGACCTCGGTTTTCCTTGGCACTTGTGGTCGAGCATGTGAGGAAGAAGCATCTTGCTTCCTTTTTGTTTGTATTTCTCCCTTTGCTTGTCGTTGTAATTTGGCTAAGAGTACATCATCCCTCACATCTTCGTTGGAGGGGGTCAATGAAGCTTGTTTCCTTTTCTCGGGTTTGCCCATTGTACCTGAAATATATGCAAAGCATTGATAGAAGTGTGAGAGTACATGACATAATTAAAGCACATGAGAAAAAACCACGATGTCTATCAAGCAGGGTCCAGACGGAGCGCTTAAAGGTCCAGGCTGTCCGCCTGGTGAAAGAACAAATCAGAGGCAGAATGCAGCTTAGGCTCAGCACCTGAGGAACGAGGTGGAGCGCCTGTGAAACAAGAAATGGAGGCAGTGAATCACTTAGGCACATCGCCTGTGAACAAGGCGGAGTGGCTGTTAAAAAATAGAAACTTAGGCAGTGAAAAAGCTGGGCGGGGCACCTCACCTTGGGAGGTCCACCTGGCATGGATGAAGCCTTAATTTTGCAAGCTAAATTAACATGAAATCTTGAAACAAAAAATCTCAAGCCACCAAACTAGTTGTGTTTGAGACTTGAGTGAACTTAAGCAATTTTATACCGTCAAGATTATTATGAAAACAACAACTTCATCAAGATCAACATGAGTTGGAAACAAACAATTGACTTTATATGCATATACTTGGAGAATTTATAAGTGTACGAAGCTTTAGAACTACCACCCATGTTTCAAATCAATCTCGAACAACCAAACTAAAACATTAGAGTAGCACACCTTGAAGAACAATTTCAAATTCAGCTCAAACACTTCAAAGTCAAAATTCTCTTGCATGTTTCACTTGGAAGTCATTCCGGGCATTCTCAAACAATAACCTACTTCCACGACTCCTAATCCCCAACCAAACAATTAGACAAGCGGAATGAAAACCATACCATCTAGAGCAATATCAAGCTTAAGCGCACTTGACTTATTGTTCTTGAATTTTTACTTTCCCCCAACTAATGGGTTTCACACATTTTAACATTCAAGACATCACTATGGCCTTCCCCACATTCTAAAGCACTGCAAGCAACCAACTTAAGCATATTCAATTCATGGGTGCAAGATTTAAACCAAAACATGAATTTTCAATTCTTGAATTTCAAGTTTTGTTCACCAATTCAAGTTCGATTCATCAAAAAAACGCATCAAGCTTGGTTCAACATAGCATTAACAACTAGACATAACTCAAGCACCCCAATTCAAGGGAAGCATGACAAGAGTTCAAGTTTCGTCAAATTTTCATAAACTAAATCCTAACTTTCCCCATTCCATTACTATGACATGTAGCATTCTAGCACAAAGATAATCTATTACATTAAATTAGGCTATCATTAAATACATCTAATCCTAAAAACACGGTTCAACAAAGTAAAGAACTTCAAGAAGAAAAAAAAATTAAAATTTTGTGCACATACCCGAATTCAAGTGAGTTTGAAGATTAAAAGAGATAGTGGAGTGATTTGTATGTGTTTTTTGTGGATGAAAGTGATGATTTTAGAGTGGGGGTAATATTTTCGACCAAAGGGACCTTCCCTCTTGTTAAAATTGTGAAACAATGAAAAATGGGGTAATTTTGGGGTTTTTTAGCACCCTTACCCGGCGGGTTGGCTCAACAGTGGGCCGGGCGGAGCGCCCCATTGGGCCAGGCGGTGCGCCCAGCCTTGTGGCCTGCTTGCTTTCCCCTTTTTCATGTATGCACTTACCTGGGCAGCCCTCTTACAAATTTAGGAAGTCCGCCTAGCTTTGTACCGAGTTGTTCTTGGCTTTTTCCGTCACTTTTCAACTCTCAAGCTCACCAACACTCGGGCACCTGCACAATTAACAACTAATTACACTAAAAACTTGGGTTGCCTCCCAAGAAGCGCCTAATTTAATGTCGTGGCACGACGGTGATGACATTTTTTTCCTCACAATTCATAAAGATAGACGCACGCCACTCCACCAACTTCGGCGTCGCATCCCAAATAATGCTTCACACGATGTCCATTGACTCGAGAACTCCTTCAACCTTCCTTTGATTGCATATCAACCGAGCCATAAGGAGTGACTCCCACTACCTTAAATGGACCCTTCCATTTTGACTTGAGCTACCTGGGGAACAACTTCAATCGGGTGTCGAATAACAACACAAAATCTCCCTCTTTGAATGTCCAGTTCCAAATTCTCGAATCATGAAGCATGTTCATTTTTTCTTTGTATATCAAGGCATTCTCATAAGCCAAGAACCGAAATTCATCAAGTTCGTGCCGGTTTGAAACTCTTGCACTTGCGGCATCGCCCCAATCCATATTCAACTTCTTCAATGCCCGCAGCACTTTGTGCTCTAGTTTAACCGGCAAATGGCAAGCTTTACCGAATACTAATTTGAATGGTGACATCCCAATAAGAGTCTTGTGAGAGCTTCGGTAAGCCCACAACGGTTCATCAAGTTTTCTAGCCCAATCGGTTCTATTTGCATTAACCGTCTTGGCTAAAATATTCTTCACCTCCCGATTCGAGACTTCAACTTGCCCACTTATTTGAAAGTGGTAGGGAGTTGCAACTTTGTGTCTCACTCCGTATTTTTGGAGGAGGTTTGCAAAGGCTCGGTTGCAAAAATTGCTCCCACCATCACTAATGATTGCTCTTGGGGTCCCAAATCGTGAGAAAATATTCTTTTTCAAGAAACCCAACACACTCTTGGCTTCATTATTGGGGAGCGCAACTGCTTCCACCCACTTGGACACATAATCAACCACTACCAAGATGTATTTATTTCCGTAGGAACTCACAAAGGGCCCCATGAAGTCGATTCCCCACACATCAAACAACTCGACTTCAACAATGGAATTTATCGGCATCTCGTGCTTCCTTGATATTCCACCCATCCTTTGGCATTGATCACAATTTTTCACCCAAGCGTGGGCATCTTTGTGCAAAGTTGTCCAAAAGAAGCCACATTGTAATACTTTGGCCGCCGTCCTCACTCTACCATGATATCCTCTGTAAAGAGAAGAATGACACCCTTCCATAATGGCCTCTTATTCGGACTCGGCAACACATTTCTGGATGATTCCATCAACGCACACCCTAAAGAGATAGGGTTCATCCCAATAATAAAATTTTGCATCATTGGCTAGCTTCTTCTTTTGGTAGAATGTGAAGTCTTTGGGATTGACTCCCCCAACTATGAAATTGGCTAGGTCCCCATACCAAGGGATTGGTTCCCAAGACACGGCCAAGATCCTTTTATTGCATCATTCACCTCGACTTCTTCTTTTGGGCGACCTTCTTCCTCCAACCGTGACAAATAATTCGCCACTTGGTTTTTAGTCCCCTTCCTATCAAGCACCTTAATTTCAAACTCTTGGAGTAGCAACACCCACTGGATAACCCTTGCTTTGGAATCTTTCTTTGCCATCAAATACCAGATGGCAGAGTGATCGGTATGAACAATTGATTTCGACCCCACCAAGTATGACCGGAACTTTTCAAAAGTGAACAAAATAGCCAAGAGCTCTTTCTCCGTCACAGTATAATTAAATTGAGCTCCATTCATTATCTTGCTTGCATAGTAGATGGGATGAAATATCTTGTTCACCCGTTGACCTAGCACGGCCCCCAAAGCCATGTCACTAGCGTTACACATAAGCTCGGACGGAAGTTCCCAATTAGGACTCACAATGATTCGTGTGGTTGTTAGCCTTTTCTTCAGTTCTCCAAAAGCTTCTAAGCAAGCTTTGTCAAACACGAACTTGGCATCCTTTTCCAAAAGCTTGCACATAGGATTCACAATTATGGAGAAGTCCTTGATAACGCGGCGATAGAATCCTGCATGCCCCCAAGAAACTTTGGACACCCTTCACGGTCATTGGAGGTGGAAGCTTTGAAATCACCTCAATCTTTGCTTGATCTACTTCGACGCCCTTTTTGGAGACTTTGTGTCCCAACACTATGCCTTCTTGCACTAGGAAGTGACATTTTTACCAATTGAGCACAAGCCTTGTTTCTTCCCATCTCTTTAGTACCCTTTCCAAGTTTGACAAGCAATCATCGAATGAATCTCCAACCACTGAGAAATTATCCATGAAAACTTCAAGATAATTCTCTACCATGTCGTGGAAAAGAGCTAGCATGCATCTTTAATACGTTGTGGGGGCATTACAAAGACCAAATGGCATTTTTTGGAATGCAAAGGTGCCATAGGGACAAGTGAAAGTGATCTTGTCTTGGTCGTTGACTTCAATGGATATTTGGTTGCCCGGAGTACCCATCCAAGAAACAATAGTAAGCACGACCCGCCAACCGATCAAGTATTTGATCAATGAATGGCAACAAAAAATGATCCTTCCATGTAGCGGTGTTGAGCTTCCGATAGTCCATACACACTCTCCACCCAGTTACAGGTCTAGTTGCAATGGACTCTTCCTTGTCATTTAGAATCAGTGTCATCCCCCCTTTCTTGGGTACACATTGCACGGGTGACACCCACTTGCTATCAGATAATGGAACTATCACACTCGCATCTAGCCATTTGATTCAACCTCCTTTAGTGTTCTACACTTGTCCTACACCCCTCTTCAAGCAAGATTTTATGAGTACATACCCCCGGCTCGATCCCCCTTATATCCACCAAGGTCCACCCTATAGCTTTAATTCTCCTCTTCACCACTTCAACAAGTTTAGATTCTTGAATTTTGGTTAAGTGGGATGAAATGATTATGGGTAGACTAGAGTTGGGACCAAGGAAGGTGTATCTCAAATGGGATGGTAGGATTTTCAATTCAAGTTTCGGTGGTTCTTCGATGGATGGTTTTGTAGTTGGGATTTCTCGGTTTTTAAGGTCTAAGGATAGCTTTTTAGGTACATAGGGTTTTGATCCAAAGTCTTCTAATGCCTTTACTACCTCCGCTACACTCTCTTCATCTTCTACATCCACGTTCCAAATCAACGCCGCCAATGTGTCTTCTTGACTAGCTAAGACACTCTCCTTTTTCACAAGTGCATCAACCACCACATCGACAAAAGATCAAGTCGCATCATCATCCATTGGTTGCTTCAAAGCCTTGCAAATATGAAATACGACTTTCTCTCCATTGAACCTAAAATTAAGCTCGCCCCTCTCAATATCACAAAGAGCTCTTATAAGAACGGTCTCCCAAGAATGATAGGCACTTCAAAAATCTACGGGGCAATCGAGAATAACAAAATCCGCCGGGAAGACGAATTTGCCTACCTTCACCAACACACTGTCAATAATCTGAATCAGACTCTTCATTGAGCGATCTGCCATTTGTAGGTTCATAGTTTTTGGTCTAGGTGCTTTGGTGTCCAATGTCTTATACACCGCATATGGCATCAAGTTGATACTTGCACTAAGGTCACACAAAGCCTTCTTGAAGTGTCTTCCACCAATGGTGCATGGAATAGTAAAAGCCCTAGAATTCTCCATCTTTTGTGCCATGTGTTTTGACACAATTAGACTCACTTGATGAGTTACCTTGATTATTTCAAAATCTCCATTTTTCTTCTTGGTCACCAAGTCTTTCATGAATTTAGCAATATTGAACATTTGTCCCAATGCATCAACTAATGGGATGTTGATGGAAGTACTTGCTATCTTCTCCCAAATCTTCTTTGCATGGGATATTTCTCTTTGTTTGTTGCTCTTTTGTAAGAAAAGAAGAGGTAGTTCAGGAATGGAGCTTGGGTTAGACGGGATTTTTTTGGGTTGTGGAGCTTTCTTTGTTTTGGCCATTTGGGTAGTGGTGTTTTGGGGGGTAGGATTTATAGTGACTTCTTGAACATCATCATCATTTTCTTACACAAACACATTACCTTTCCTCTCCATTTCTTCTTGCACCATCTCTTCTCCAATAGCTTCATTGTCGTTCCACTTGGCACCCACATGCTCATCTTGCACTCTCAACTCTGCATCATTATTACTCTTAGCTTTTGGATCTTCCCATGTCTTGCCACTCCAAGTCTTGATTGCCATCACTTGGTCCTTACCGCCTCTTTTAGAATTCACTACCGTATCACTTGGTAGTTCTCCTTGCGGACTTTGATTGATTTTATGTGCTAGTTGGCTCATTTGTGACTCAAGCTCCTTGATAGATGTAGAGTGTGAAGTCATGGTTTGCTTCATATCTTTCATGTCCCCGGAATATCCTTGTTGATTTTGAAGCATTTGGCTCATCATTTCTTCCAACTTCGTATGAGGCTTTGCTTCTTGATCATGTTGTTTTAAAGGAGGTCTTGGAGCATACTGTTGAGAAGAATCGGCTCCTCTCCCTTCTTGATTACCACTCCAATTACCTCTTCCTTGACTCGGCCTCCATTGCCTTTGTTGTTGGTAAGATTATTGATATGGTTGTTGGTAAGGTTGTTGATAAGGTCTTTGTTAGCCATCTTGATCATACCCTCTTTATCCTTGGTGGTTGCCCACATAATTTGCTTCTTTATTATCTTGCACATTGTAACATTGCTCCGGATAGTATCCCTCTTGCCCATGTTGGAGAAGAGACAAAGGAACACCTCCGGGGGTCACATAACCTATTGGAGCCACTTGATGCTCAGTATTTGTTGTGTGGATTCTCCACCTTATTCAACTTCTTCTCATTTGCTTCTCTATCGGGTTTTGAGTTTTTGTTCATGAGTTCCACCGAGGTCAAGATTCTTTCCATCTTCTCATCTTGAGCTTCAAGTCTTTCCATCATGTTATTTCCCACGATTACACCACTTTACTGTTTTAAGGACCAGTTCCTTAAAATGTGTTCATTTACTCTACGATATGCTGAATTAAAACTGTAAGTAATTGAACACCAGATATTAGCGTAGAAAAACCCCTAGACACGGGATCAAAAAACCACGACCTACTTCTCAAGTAGGATTTCAAATTCACTATGTAAAAAGACCCACTTGGTTACAAGACTCACTCTTACTAACCTAGGACTAACTCTAATCCTTTAGTGATCTTTCTCACGATCAGTGAAATTGTGTCAAGTCCACGACTTGAACCAGAAAGTTTACAACTCGATTTTGCTTACTACACTTGAACTAAGACTCGAACTTTTACAAGATTCAATCTAAGGAACAGCTTCTCACTTAGTTCTATTGTAGCTAACTGATTACACAAATAAGCTAATAATTCTTCTCAGCTTTTGCTCGATGCTCTCTTTGTTTGTGTATACTTCTATGGCTGATATTCTCTACGATTTATAGTTTCCAGTAGCCAAGAAGTCTTGATGAATTAGAACTCCAAAGCTCCCTTGAGTTTGAGTCCTAATTGGATTCTACTCTTTAGAATACAGATCTTCTATCCTTATCCTTGTATGTATGCAATCTTTTCGTATCTGTTTAGACCTGCATAATTATCAAGATATACGTCAGTTTTAGGATAATTAATAATATCCAACTTAAACGATTTTGCATGAAGTATCTATTCTGCTACAGTGATTCAAAGGAACAGGTCCTTTGAATCCGTTCCTCAGTCATCAGTCAAAACTCCAAGCTTATCCAAGCTAACACATCATTATCGGACTAATCCCAACTTCTCTACCCGGATTTTTAGCTCTTGATTGCCATTCTTAAGATCTCTTGGTCACTTTATCTAGGATGTCTTTCACTTCTTCATATCTCTTGTCCATGGTAACACCATCACATAAAGTATCCAAGACAGATTTATTCAACTTGTTCAAGCCTTAATAGAAACTTTGCAACAACATACTTCCATTGAAGCCATGATTAGGACACCGGAGCAACCCATCTTGAAAAGCCTTCCAAGCCTCGGTCAATGAATCGAATGCCTCTTATTCAAACATATAGATCTTGTCTCCGAATGCCACTTGCTTCCCTTTCGGTGAAAACTTCGCTAGAAATTGCTTCACTAGCTCTTGTCATGTAAAAATGGAGTTTCTTGGCAACTTGTTCAACCAATCTTTGGCTTTCCCGGTGAGAGAGTAGGGAAACACCCTCACCTCAATGACTCCTCCGATACTCTAGCCGACTTGTAAAGATTACAAGTTTGTACAAAATTTCTCAAGTGGTCATTTTTATCTTCATTCTTACCACCACTACAGCAGCCCTATTGTTCGAGACATTGAAGAATTACATTTGGGACGCTAAAACTAGCGTTGCCATGAATAGAAGGCGGAACTATGGCACTTTCAAAACTATTCATATCAACTTCTTCTTCAGTCTCCTCCTCATCTTCATAGTCTCGCATCTCTTGTTGATAGTCCCTAGCACCTCGAGCATACTCTTGATTTCGATTGACGTTGCGAGCATTAACTCTATTGACATTGCCCCCTCGGTTGATATTTGCTCTACCTCCACGGTTTACACCCCGACCACCTTGGTTTACACCTCGGCTGCCTCGGTTTGCATTGTTGATACTCCGATTAGCATTACCCCCAACACCTTAATTCTCCCCAAGATTTCCTTCTTCATTTGCTTGGACCCCCACATTTGCTTGGGCAAAAGGGTTGTCGCCTTGAGGGTTCACATTCTCAACTTGAGGTTCATTACCTTCCTCTTGCAAATCATCTTTATTCACTTGTTCGACATGGAATGGATAGCCCTCTTGGTTGAGTTCTATATGGAACTCTTCATCATACTCTTCTTCATAACCATGCGGATCCCCATGTTGTTGATTATAATAATGGTTGTAGTTGGGGTTCCGCAAATTCTAATTAGGATTTCTCCAGTAAGCCATGTTTCACCTACAAAAGGTAAAACCAAAAACAAAAGTAAAACGCTAGGACTTGCGAACTAAACAACTTTGATTAACTAATGCAACTCAATATTGAAACCGTAGTTCCCCGGCAACGGCGCTAAAATTTGATCCACGCTCAATCCTACACCTTTAATGGTGAGGGACGGTCATCAAAGTATAATACCTGATGTGAGTCGGGGTCGATTTCCCAAGGGAAATAGCTTGTCAAGTAAGAGAGTCGCAAGTAGAAATTCAAACGAAGTTTAATGTTGAGTCCTAGAGTTGTGGTTGTTTTAATTAATGCTACAATTAACTACAAAGCATACAAATTAAGCAAGTAAGTTGATTCGATATTACAAGACTAGGAGTGTAAACGATTAATAGCAATTTCCAATCAACTGGTGTAATTACTTCACATTCACAACACGAGTATAATTATGGTCGAGTCTTCCTATTGTGATCTCTAAAATCCTTCCGGCCTAGAAGAAATCTTTCACAACCCGCTCGTCAAAGCCTTAGTCGACTGCTTAAATCACTACTCAAAGACCCGAGGAAAGGAAACCTCTTCCGAGAGTGATGCATTTTAGATGGGTTAGTCTATACAAATAGCCTATCAACCCAAATCCTCGCCAATTCCAATATTCTACACTAACTAATGTCTCCCGAGTATTTAATTAGTAAAGTAGACAAGAAATTCCAAATCTCATAGATATTGAAATTCTTATGTTATTGTAATAGGGAATTGGTTAATTGATACTTGTGTTATGGGTAATAAAATGGAACCATACCCATAGATTTTCTAATGCGTTAGCATGTTTACACCTCTAGTTATGGGTTTAGCTACTCATACTAAGGGTTTGAATCAAACAACAAAACATGTAATGAAGAGATGAAATAGATTCAAACATGAATTTATATTTGATAATAGATTAATGATTCAAAAGTACAAGATAACAAGCTTACAAAGTGATAAAAAGCTTCACTCTTGCCTTCCAAAATGGCTTCTAAGCTATAGAGTGTAAGTATGAAATTAGTTAATGTCAAAACCCTAGCTTATAGTATTTATACAAGATCAGAATTTCGTATTTCAGGCGGAGCGCCTAGAGAAATATGCATTCCTTGGCAGTGTGTACCTTAGACGGGGCACCTCATTTCCAGACGGGGCGCCTAGCCCGTGCTTACGTTGGGCGGAGTGCCTGGAGAAAAGTGCATCTTTAAGTAGTGTCTAACTCAGGCAGCGCGCCTCTTTTCCAGGCGGAGCGCCTAGCTAATGCCCACTTTGGAATGAGCGCCTACTTGCCAGGCGGAGCACCTCAAGCTGTGACATGATCCTTGACTCTTTGACTCCAATTCTTGCTCTTTTAGCTTCACTTTTCAATTGATGTTCAGACTACTCGATATAACCTGAAAGTAAGCAATTCACGATATTAATAACACCAAACGGTGCCTTTGGATAAAAAAACGAAAGCTTAGAATAGTCTTTAAGTTGGTAAAATACCAACTTATCAAACATCATTGACGACACTCAACACACACATCTTAAATATATATGAAATGGTCGTCGCGATATATTTAACCCAACTATGAGTCGAGGTCGAATCCCACAGGGAACAATATAAGGGCGACTAGTATAGTGAAGCAATCAACCAATTAAAGTAATTCAAACATGTTTTGGGAATTTTTAATAAAATTAATAACTATTAAAATATAAACTAAACTAAAAAGCGGTGAAAGTGATCAATGGAATTAGCCTAGGCAAGATAGAACAAGTTTCGAATCTAGGGAATCAATTAATATCAAGCTTAATCCAAAACACCAACCAACTCTCACTGATTAATCATGAGCTCTAGTTATTAGCCATGGAAATCAATTACCCATTAGTGTTTCCAACGAACTAACAAAATTTTGACTACCTACTAATTGTTTCTCAATTAATTAGTGAGCCTATCTCAGTTGATTATCCCTAATCTAATCAAGAAGTATTAAGTATGTTCCAATTAGGCTACAAGCTTAGCAGATAATTCCTAACCTCAATAAATAGACTAGAATTAATAGATCCCTCATATTAACCTAGAATCTTGTTAATTAATCTAATTCCCATCTTAAATTCCTTTCCCAAGTTTCATCAAGGTTAAAGGGGGTGTCCGAGGGTTAGCTACTCCCTTTGAAATCAACAAAAAATAAAAAATTAATTAAATAACATAAAACTCATTCATAACGAGTGAGAAATTTAATTAATATAATAGCAACAAGATAATATTCAAAGCCCTAATATTGTAGCACCCCTACTAACATTATGTAAGAAATTGCTTAAGTTTGGTCTTCAATCATCAATTCACAAGCTGTGGATGTTGGTTCTTACTCTCTAAGCATGTATCAAATAGCCATATATGCTATAAGTTTAACCCTAGTGTCTATTTTATAGTTCCAAAATATCCCAGGATAAATATTTCAGAAACAACCAGCAGTTTTCATCCAGCCACATATTTTGCACGGCATAGCCACTTTCTTCCCATACTTTCACAAACTAGCCACTTTTCTTCTTTTTCTTCAACTTGGATTCTTGTTGACTTATTTTCTTTCATAATTCTTCTCCAACATATACGACATACAAAATGCAACAAAACCACATTAAGCGCGCTCTTTTTTTTTATATACATTTAACACAACAAAAACCTAAGTAAATGTATGTAAAGTGTGATAATTTGGCCACACATCAATTATCCCAATAAAATTTATTTTGATTAAAATAGGCACAATTAGTATCTTTTCTAGATGCATTAAATATATGACACACTCTAGATGAGACAAATCATCAACGAGATAATTCTGCAAATTCATCTTCCTAATAACATAAGCATTAGGTCCAAAATAAGTGTCATGCTAGTCATCAAATAGATCTAACTCTAGTTTCAAAATCGATCTTTTAGCGTAAGCTAACAAGAAAGACTCATCAACATTAGAATAGGAAGAAGTAAAGAAATAAACACTAGAAATAATATCGAATGTTTTACTTCCCTTTTCATTCTCGTATTCTTCAATCTTGACATTCTCCTCTAAGCTTTAACCACCATATTCTTCATTCAGTTGTTTCATAATACCACAAGTTTCATCATGAATTAAATATCTACCTTGGTCTACATGTGAAATAGCACTTGGTAGTATTTTCTTTAAATCATCTTGGCAACTTAAGATCTCTATCTCTTGTATTTATTATTCCAAAGGCTCCATGATGTCTTCTCTAAAGCCTTGTTTTCATTGATAGTAACTTGCTCAATTTCCTCATTGTCATCCCATAATGGGTTTTCATCGATGGAAAGCATATGGTCTTTATCAATATGGCTCACTTTCTTACTTAGAGTGCAAGATAAGAACTCTTGAACTTCCTTCAAGTGTAGATGGTCTTCCAATATTGACTCCTTAAATCATTCTCATGCGAGAGTACCTATGAAGAAGATTCAAAACCAGAGAGAAAGAATTGTTAGTGTTAGAGTGAGAATAAAAATTAACATCACTCAAACTCTCTTGTTTTTCACTCACTTCAACTTCTTTTCTCTCATTTTCTAAGCTCTCTTCTTATTTCTTGTGGAAACTCGCTCATGTTTCTTAATTCAACCAATCCTTTTTCCATTTGTGACATATCATTTGTCACTCCTTTACTTCTCTCCATCTTTTCTTTTTTATATATTTTACAAGGAGGGGAATAGGTTCCAAGGATCCCTTTGAATCATTAGGATGACCCTTCACCTAAAGTTTCAATTTGGAACCACTAGAAGTGTCACTTTTTTCACCAACCTTCAACACATACCGTGACTTGTCTTCTAGGAGATAGGTCAAAACATCTTTCATTCATCCCCGAATAGTACATATCCTGATACGATCCTAAACACTATAAACTTGAAATAACAATAAAATAATATAAAGAAATGAAGCAAGACACAAATTGATTGGAATGACAATAATTAGGAGATAAGACCTAATTGCCTCTTAGTACAAAACAACCAAGAGAATTTATACTAATTGATCCTCCATTGGATGAAATCCAATTTCAAATCAAGAATTTAAAAGTGCTTAAGCAACAAGCTTTATTCAAATTCTCACAAGTTATCAATAATCATCAAAAGTCTAACTCAGATAATGAGCTTAAGGAAGCTTAAATAGTAGTCTTTACATATGGCATGAAATGCCTTAACTAACCCTAAAGGGGGCTGAAGTACAAATTAATTAAACTTAAAATAGAAGGCTGAACATTTCCCAGAGCTATTCCGTATGTAGAAGGCGCGATCACTGCATTTGCAAAAGAGCTTCGTAAACGTGACCTAGGTCGCGTGTTCGCGAAGAGGACTTCCATCAGCCATTCTCCAGCATTGTCGCGAACTCTGTTGACGCAATCGCACAGGAGTGAATCTCGTATTACTCCGCGATCGCGTTTGAATCTCTGCTATCGCTATGAACAACTTCAGAACCAGAAACAGAGAGTGCAAACTGGTCCTGCACCACCCAGTATCTGCCCCAGTAGCTCCAATTTTAATAACATGCCGTGTAGCTCTTCCAGCTCCTTCGCTTGACTCCTTGTAAAGGGTCTAGTCATGGTCCGGGTCGCATCATTTTCCTTTTCTTGAAAAAAATTCGACAACGAATTCGTTTGATCATCAACCTCAAAATGAGACAAGTCGCACACATTGAATGTATTGTGCACTTGATAGTCACTAGGAAAATCAATCTTGTAGGCATTGTCATTGAGATGCTCAAGCACTTGAAAAGGGCCATTGCCTCTTGGAATCAACTTGCTTGTTCTTTTGTTGGGAAACCTCTCTTTTCAAAAGTGGACCCAAACCCAATCTCTCGGCTCAAAGATCATCTTCTTCCGCCCCTTGTTGGCTTTCTTGGCAACCTCTTGGTTCTTTTTCTCAAGTTGCTTCCTCACTTGTTCATGAAGCTTTTTCATTTCTTGAGCCCTTACTTTGGCATCTAAGCTTACAATCGCATCTTCAGATAAATGAGTGAGATCCGAGGGGGTTAGAGGGTTAAAACTATATACAACTTCATAAAGAGTCATGCAAGTAGAAGTATGCATGGTTATATTGTATGCAAAATCAATCAAAGGCAATATGCATGGTTATATTGTATAAAAATTCAATCAAAGGAAAATGATCTTCCCAAGATGAAAGTTTTCCTTTAACCAAGGCCTAAGCATGGCTCCCAATGTTCTATTAACAACCTCGGTTTGGCCATCGACTTGGGCATGGTAAGAAGTAGAAAACAACAATTTAGTGCCAAGCCTTCCACACAATTCCTTCCAAAAGTGGATAAGGAATTTGAAATCCCTATCACTAACAATAGTTTTAGCAACACCATGCAATTTAAGCACATGCTCAATAAAAAAATTAGCAACATGGGATGCATCATCACTTTTATGACAAGGAATAAATGTGTCATTTTGGAAAATCTATCAAGTGCTACAAAGATGTTATATTTTCCTCTTTTGGTCCTAGGAAAACCAAGCACAAAATCCATCGAAATATCAATCCAAGGACCCAAAGGAATGGGAAGAGGTGAGTACAAACCTTGTGGAAGTATTTTCAACTTAGCTTGTTTGCACTCCAAGCATTGGTCACACACCCTTGCAATATCTACCTTCATCCTAGGCCAATAAAATTGTTCTTTGAGGATCTCAAGGGTCTTGCCAACTCTAAAATGCCCCATCAAACCTCCATCATGAGCTTCCCTCACAAACAACTCCCTCCAAGAAGAAATCCCTCAAATTTGTGAAATCTCTTCTTCTCTTTGTCTTCACTTTTCTCCTCCTCACCATACAATCTAGTTATCCTCTTTCCCCTTTCTTCCAACTCACAAGTATTAAAGAGCTCTCCAAAGTTCGGATCATTAGCAAACATTCCTTCCATGCTTTCAAAACCCATAAGCTTAGACCCCAAAGTGTTCAACAATACATGTCTGCTTGATTGGAGCACAAACTTTCTTAACAAAGCAGCTGGGATAGTGTTGAGATGTTTCACATTCAACTTCTCTTGGGTTTTGAGATGTTTGAAAGATTGGTGGTCGGTTTTGATGACAAACTTCTTTGACCAAAGATAGTATTGCCAATTGGCCAATACCCTCACCAAAGCATACAACTTTTTATCATAAGTGGAGTATTTAGCGGTAGCCCCTTTAAGCTTCTCATAAAAATAGGCAATGGACTTTTGATCTTGCATCAACACGGCTCCAATTCCCACTCCACTTGCATCACACTCAACTTCAAAGATTTTATCAAAATTAGGTAATTGAAGAAGAGGTGTAGAACTAAGTGCTTCTTTCAATTTCACAAAAACTTCTTCTTGTTCTTTTCCCCACACAAATGGCTTATCCTTCCTTATCAGTTCGGTCAATGGTGTGGCTATGGTGCTAAACCCCTTCAAAAAATTTCTATAAGAACTAGCCAACCCATGGAAACTTCTCACATCACCAATACTTTTGGAATAGGCCAATTCTTAATGGCCTCCACTTTAGTCTTTATCCTTGTCTTTTCAAACTCATCAAAGTATTTCGGAACCCCTTTGCTTCCTTGCCTCAAGTTGTAGAAATTCTTGAGCAACTCTTCATCATAATTTTGAGATGATTCTTGCCTCAAGGAAGGATACATGTCTCACATTCAACTTCTCTTGGGTTTTGAGATGTTTCAAATATTGGTGGTCGGTTTTGATGACAAACTCCTTTGACCAAAGATAGTGTTGCCAATTGGCAAATGCCCTCACTAAAGCATACAAATTATTATCATAAGTGGAGTATTTAGCGTGGCCCCTTTAAGCTTCTCACAAAAATAGACAATGGGCTTTTGATCTTGCATCAACACGGCTCCAATTCCCACTCCACTTGCATCACACACAACTTCAAAGATTTTATCAAAATTAGGTAATTGAAGAAGAGGTGTAGAACGAAGCGCTTCTTTCAATTTCACAAAAACTTCTTCTTGTTCTTTTCCCCACACAAATGGCTTATCCTTCCTTATCACTTCGGTCAATGGTGTGGCTATGGTGCTAAACCCCTTCACAAATTTTCTATAAGAACTAGCCAACCCACGGAAACTTCTCACATCACCAATACTTTTAGGAGTGGGCCAATTCTTAATGGCCTCCACTTAGTCTTTATCCTTGTCTTTTCAAACTCATCAAAGTATTCCGGAACCCCTTTGCTTCCTTGCCTCAAGTTGTAGAAATTCTTGAGCAACTCTTCATCATAGTTTTGAGATGATTCTTGCCTCAAGGAAGGATACATGTCTCACATTTAACTTCTCTTGGGTTTTGAGATGTTTCAAAGATTGGTGGTCGGTTTTGATGACAAACTCCTTTGACCAAAGATAGTGTTGCCAATTGGCCAATGCCCTCACCAAATCATACAACTTTTTATCATAAGTGGAGTATTTAGCGTGACCCCTTTAAGCTTCTCACAAAAATAGGCAATGGGCTTTTGATCTTGCATCAACATGGCTCCAATTCCCACTCCACTTGCATCACACACAACTTCAAAGATTTTATCAAAATTAGGTAATTGAAGAAGAGGTGTAGAACTAAGCGCTTCTTTCAATTTCACAAAAACTTCTTCTTGTTCTTTTCCCCACACAAATGGCTTATCCTTCCTTATCACTTCGGTCAATGGTGTGGCTATGGTACTAAACCTCTTCACAAATTTTGTATAAGAACTAGCCAACCCACAGAAACTTCTCACATCACCAATACTTTTAGGAGTGGGCCAATTTTTAATGGCCTCCACTTTAGTCTCATCAACTTCCACACCATTTTCACTCACTACAAAGCCAAGGAATACAACTTTATCAACACAAAAGGACTTCCTTTCTCAAGACATCAAACACTTGTTTCAAATGATTAACATGTCCATAAAAATATTTGCTATAGATAAGCATGTCATCAAAGTACACTACAATAAATTCCCCAATTAAAGATATAAGACAATGATTCATCAACCTCATGAAGGTTGAAGGAGTATTGGTCAAGCCAAAAGGCATGACAAAACATTCATAGAGACTAAAGTTGGTCTTGAAGGCCATCTTCCACTCATCACCTTGTTTCATCTGGATTTGGTGGTAACCACTCTTCAAATCGATCTTGGAAAACACATAAGATCCATATAATTCATTAAGCATATCATCTAATCTAGGAATAGGATGAAAATACTTTACCGTTATCTTATTGATGGTTCTACAATCCACACACATGCACCAAGTTCCATCTTTCTTTGGCACTATAATGACTGGGACTGCACATGGACTCAAAACTTTCTTTCACAAGTCCTCTTTCAAGTAACTCCTCCACTTGTATTTGAAGTTCTTTAGTGGCTTGAAGATTGCTTCTATAGGCAATCTTGTTGGATAATTGTGAATCCATAACAAGGTCAATTTAGTGCTCAATACCTCTTAGTGGTGGCAATCCACTAGGCAACTCCTCGAGGACTTCATAACCTTGCAAAAGATAAGAAATAGAACTAGGCAAAGAAGAAGTTAGTTCATTAGTAAGGAAAATACGATCTTTGTGCATAAGGAGGATCAAAGGCATCCCCTCATCCAATTCATCCCAACACTTCTTTTTCTTGACAAAAGTAAACTTACTCTTTCTTTTATTTTCTCACTCTTTTGTGTGGTTGCTCCCGCTCTTTTACTTCCTTCAACTTCCTCTTTATTTTATTTCTATATTTTCCTTCAACTCTCTTATATTCCTATACCCCTCATTCACTTGAGCCAGAGTCAATGGTTTAACTATATACTTTCGTCCCTTTAACTCCAAAGAATACTTGTTAGTTTTGCTATCATGCTTTGCTAACCGATCATATTGCAAAGGTCTACCAAGAAAAATGTGGCAAGCTTGCATTGGAACTACATCAAACAATATCTCATCTTGGTAGTTTCCAATCTTGAATGTAATCAAGGCTTGCTTTGTCACCTTCAATTCCCCATATTTATTCAACCATTGTAGCTTATAGGATTGTTGGCGTTTCCTAGTGGGAAGCTTGAGTTGTTCAATCAACGAAGCACTTGCTACATTAACACAACTCCCAATATCAATAATAAGAGAACAAATAGCATCTTGGATGCTGCAATGGGTATGAAACAAATTCTCCCTTTCATCCAAGTCCTCATTTACTTTCACCTCCATTATCTTTTTTACAATAAAAAGAAACAATGTTGTCATCTTCAATGTTCTCACTCTCTTCTCCTCCCCCATCAAAGTCACTTTCACAAGGCACGTCATCATCTATCATTTGTTTTATAACCCCATTAGCCAAAGCAAGAATGGCTCTCCGATTGGGACAATCCCTCATCATATGGCCTCGACTATTACGTTTAAAACATTAAATAGACGATAAGTTTTCTGGTTTAATTTTGTTACCTCCCACCTTTGGATCATCCTTAGGCTTGCCTTTGTCAAATTGGTTCTTGAATTATTGCCTTGGTTCTTTTACTTTGTCCCAGTGTGAAGAGGATTTCACATTGTCTCTTCCTTTGTTCCAATTGGAAGTGGTGTATTTGGACTTGTAAGACTTGTCCATCTTGAGCCCTTTCTCCACTTTAAGTGCCACTTGAAAAGCATCATACAAGGTTTCAAAAGTGTGTAATTCCATTGGAAAAGAAATATCTTTATTCAATCCCCCACAAAACCTTGGAATAGGGAGTCGGTCCCCATCATGACTGTTAGCCTTTATCCTTGTCTTTTCAAACTCATCAAAGTATTCCGGAACCCCTTTGCTTCCTTGCCTCAAGTTGTAGAAATTCTTGAGCAACTCTTCATCATAGTTCTTGGGTAGAAACCAATCTTCCATCATTGCCTTCAATGCTATCCACCCACCATCCTTAAGTAGTCTATGTGTTTTCATTTGTCTATGCTTGGATTTCCACCAAGTAGTAGCATAGCCTTCAAATTTAGTAATGGAAAACTTGACCTTTATAGCTTCTAGTACATTGTTGGTTTGGAAGATTCTCTTTATTTCGACCACCCATTCAAGATAATCTCCGGGACCACTACCTCTTTGGAAAGATGGAAGGCCGATTTTGATAGTATTCAACCCCCTATCTTCATCATGTGTCTTTGATATCCCCCTTGACCACTATAGTCATAGTGATTCTCTTCACAGAATGGTCTCCCTTGATATTCTCTGCCAAATCGACCACCACGACCCTTATGTCCCCCTTGTTGTGCTCCCAATGGGTAATAGTATTTGTCATCATCACCAAGTGAGTGGTAAGACTCTTCAGCATGTTGACGTCCCAATTATTGGTGCGTCACACCTTCACGCCTTGGAGGTTCATACCTTGGAGGGTCATGCTTTGGAAGATCATAAGAAGGATCCTTTGCTTGAGGAATATCATTCGGAGAATAAGTATCTTAGGCAATCAAATGAGAGTAACAACCACTAGCATGAGAGAGTCTACTAGGACCTTCACTGCGCACCCCCACGGTTGGAGGTGTATCAACCTCTTACTTTCCCATTTCTTGGAGCCTAAACTTACGAGTTAGGTCCTCCACTGTGTCCTTGACCCTGTTGACTTCATCATACAATCCATCCATCCCAAGCTTGGAACTTGGTTTTCTCTTCCATGTTCATTTCACTTTCTTTTTGGGATATTGTACCTATAAACAATCAAAACAAACAATGTGAGTAGAAAAAGAGCCTCACCAATTCACTCCCTAAGTGTTTACACTTGTTTGATTGCACATAATTCACTTGTGTTTACACTCAATGATTGAATTTTATTCGCTCTAATGTTCTCACCACACTTGTCTTTTACCTCTCATGGCAAAATTCAAGTTGCTCTTCGCACTCAATCCAATCTTCAACAATCAAATAAATCTACTTCGGGGGTAGAGTGGAGTTGATGTATCAAAGAACATATAGTTAAAGCTAACATATGGGAATTTGGAAAGTCAACGAAGTTGAAAAGAGAAAAGCTTGAATCAAATTGGCATAAAACGATGTTGGAATTGGATGAAATTTCGTGAGTGATCTAGAAACTTACTGTATTTGATAATGAGAATGGAGTTTATGTGATTTGAATTGTTTAAGGGTTGTTTTCAGCTCTCTGAAGTTTGGTCCAGCGCCTTCACGTCTGCAAAAAAGCGCGATCGTGAAAGACAGTCAGTAGACTTGCGCTTTCGCGTCAACAGACCGCGCGATCGCGAAGAACATTTACGGGACAGGAGCGCGATATCGTGTCTGAGGGCGCGCGATTCCTTCTGGGTTTATGAAGAACCCGATTTTCTTTAAAAAAAAAAACCACTTGAATCTTCACAAATCTAGTTATTTTTGTTCCAAATTTGAGATATATGCTCCATAAAATTCCGCTAACAAACCCCAATGATTTTTTCTTCAAATACAACACCCAAATCGAAAAGCCCCAATTCTCTTATTGAAGAACCATAGATTTTGGTTCATCAAATTGGAGTCTCAAATGTTGTTTGTTGTTCGATTCCTTTCAGATACAGCTTCTAGTATCAACAATCAACAACTTTCAACCATAATTTCATCCAAAGAAACTCTAAATCTATGACTCAATTGTTTTTGAATTTTTGAAAAACTTTTCTTTTTGTTTTTATAAAATCATATTTGCTAAATCAAATCTTAGACACTGTTTGTAAGAACAAATGATACCAAATGATATGATCATAAATACTATGAACTTGAAATAACAATAAAACAAGATAAAGAAATGAAGAAAGACGCAAATTGATTGATTGGAATGACAATAATTAGGAGATAAGAACCTAATTGCCTCCTAGTACAAAACAACGAACAATACTTATACTAGTTAATTCTCAATTGGATGAAATCCAATTGCAAATCAAGGATTTAAAAGTGCTTAAGCAAAAATCTTTAGCCAAATTCTCACAAGTTATCATTAATCATCAAAAGTCTAACATAGATAATGAGCTTAAGGAAGCTTAAATAGTAGTCTTCCACATATAGCATGAAATGCCTTAATTACCCCTAAAGCGGGCTGAAATACAAATTAATTGAACTTAAAATAGAAGGCTGAACATTCTCAGCGCTATCGCGTCTGGAGAAGGTACGATCGCGCTACATTTCGCTAACGCGGCTCCTCTTCACGAACACGTGGCCTAGGTCGCGTGTTCGTGAAGAGGACTTCCGTCAGCCATTCTCCAGTGCTGTCACGAACTCTGTTGACGCGATCGCGCAAGTCTGAATCTCTGATTCCTTCATGATCACGTTTGAATCTCTACAATCGATGAAAAACTTGAGAACCAGAATTAGAGAGTGTGCAAACTTGCCCCGCATCACCCAGTATCTGCCCCAGTAGCTCTAGTTTTAAAAATATGCCCTGTAGCTCTTGCAACTCCTCCGCTTGGCTCCTTGTAAAGGGTCTAGTCATGATCCGGGTTGCATCATATCCCTTGTTGCATTATATTGAAATTCTATATTTTGCAACCAAGGTATTCTTAACCAACATGACAAGAGCACAAAGTATACATTTCAAACCACACATATTCATTATAACTCCCTTTGAAGATATAAAATTTCATTATTTTGTTAACCCATATTCCATATATTTATAAGGACTTCTCAAATTAGAACAAGATATTCCCAACTCCTCAACTAAAGTAGATTTAATACAATTTTTATCAATGTCATCCACTTGTATGATACAACTTCCATATCCTTCAATACTAATTGTATATCTACATAGCTTCTTGTTTCACGCATTTTCAAAGTAATAGTGATACAACTCTATAGGGATATGCCAAGTCATATGGCACCAAATACGGAGGCTGAATTATCAAGTGAGTCGTTGACACGTTCAAAGACGAAAGGGAGCATGTGGATTGTAAGCAAAAGAAGTACATGATCATCAATTGATGATTCGTTAGAGTCTAGGAGATTCGAGCTATGGTGAAATGATGTTTTCACATATTTGGAGTGTGTTTATGATCAAGGAAATGAAGGAGATCTCAACAACTAAAGCTTTCTCTCAAGCTTCGCCTCTTATATAGCTTTAAGTGATGAAGGTCTCTGTTTGACTGAAGCTATGGACAAAGCGTCGCTTCATCTATAGCTTCCAGCATGTTTGAAGCTTTCTTCAAGGCTCTACTTCGCTCATAGCTTCCATTTTTCCTTACGTTTTTCCATAGCAGGGCTTCAAGAAAAGCTTCGACTGTCCGACTCAAAGTTCTCTCAACTCATTTGGGACTTGGTCTAATATATCCTAGCACTTTGAAGACACTATTACTATATTATTACTTGGTCATTTTAAGTAAGTTGGCTATTATTACACACAAAAATGTGAGATTTCAACTTTTTGGTTCGAATCAAATAATTGATTGTCTGTTTTCAATAATTGGTTTCTTGAAGGTAATCATTACTTTAGATCTTTATATCTTGATTTTAATTGTTGTTCTTAAACAAGTTTTCATATATTCATTATTGTTAAGACATTCCAATAAGGTTGGGATTATTTGTTACTTCAAAAAATATTCAATTTATCAATTGAATCTATGTTGCTTTCATCATTTTGTGTTATTTACTATATTTTGCTGCAATCATATCTAGAATCGTATCATACTATCATTTCAATGAATTTATAATTCTTGATTACATTAAAAATAGCCAATTATATAGCACATTATCCAAATTACAAAGACTTTCATCTTATATTTTAAAATTTTCAAAAGTTGTCCTCATTTTAAGATTTCCCTAATAGAACTATGGAGTAGTTTTCTATCAAGAGGATGCTGAATCCTAACCATGCCCCCACACGATTTATAATTATTGCATGGGGACCAATATTGTTGTTTCTCATATATAATATGATTGGCAGCATTTTATATATATATATATACTAAGTAAATCAAAGAGTTTTCTTAAAGTTTTAATCAATAATTGGTTAAGAGTATATAGTCATTAAAATCATAGCTTGATAGCAAAAACTTAAGTACAGCTTTATAGCTATTCAGCATTTGGAACTCAAAAACAAAATAAATGCCTCATTACCATAGATAGCTAGTCAGAATCAATCATGTTGTTAGTTGATTTGATCCTGCTGAAAACAGTTAAACAAGGAGGGGGATTAGTTATTACTGTATGTTAAAGCTAACATTGGTTTAGTCGCCCAAAAGATTGTTTGTCTTCACATAGGAAAAAAAAATTAGCACTTAGTCTATTCCATTTTGTTTAACACGATTTTCTAATTAGTCTATTTTAAAATATAAAATAACACATTTTTATATTTGAAAATTTTTACTTTAAATTTCTCAAATTACTCATAATTACATGATTTTATAGTCATCTTAGCATTCTATTCTTGTTTTTTTTTTTTCCTTTTTTTTTTCAAATATATTTTTAAAAGTATTTTTTTAATCGAGGGTCTATTGAAAACAACCTCTATACATCACTCAGTCTATTCCATTTTGTTTAACACGATTTTCTAATTAGTCTATTTTAAAATATAAAATAATACATTTTTATATTTGAAAATTTTTACTTTAAATTTCTCAAATTACTCATAATTACATGAGTCTATTGAAAACAACCTCTATACATCACTCGAGATGGTGCTAACGTATGTCTGCATATGTTATTGTTGTTGTAACATAATTTTATAGTCATAGAAATGGGAGTAGCATATTTAAGACTTCAAGTTTCGGAAAATTTTCTTACTTTCTAAAGTGTTAAATTTAATATTGTCACATGAATTAAAATAAATGAGTTATTGCAGTTCCAACAAAAAAGAAGACACAATTTCATTATTACTTCATTCAAAGAAATGATATTTCTCAATATGACAAGTTAAATGAATTTTTATTATCCTTAATAGTGATAAATTTATACCATAAATTTTTTTTATGATTTCACAAATATTTTGGCATATCAAATATGACAGCTTAAAAATCATTCATTATTTTCTTAAATTTTACGTCCAATCAAACTATATCATATAAATTAAAACAGAGAATATTCGCAACATTTTGATTCACTAATTTTGTTATTTATGAAATTGTTCAAACCTCGCCAAAGTTCAAATAATACTCCAATAAGGTTGGTTGCCGTAATATTGCAAACTACATGAGCCCATGTGTAATTAGAGTAAACATTCAGGGAGGTTTGTGAATTAACACTTAAAAATTTCAAGAAACACATAAATAGAAATGAGCTTAAAATCATGAAGGGGGTTTAGGGTTTATCACTATCCTCAACAAAACTCAAAAATATGAACCTACAATCTACTTGTTCTTTGCTTCAGCATAAAAATTCATTTCCCAAATATTGTCAAACCCAATTTCACACTGTAAGTATTTTTTTCTCTCTAATTGCTCTTTCTATATATTTGGGTTCAAGCCGGGGAAGCAACCACTTGATGCTTACATCACACCCATTGGTGTGCGACCCTTTCTCGGACCCTGCATGAATGGTGCACCTGCCCTTTTACTTTTTAGCTTGTACCACTATCTGTATATATACATTTGTAACTTTTGGTAATTTTATTTAGGTTCCTGTGTCATCACTGGTGAAGAAGAATCATGATAGAAGTTATCTTAGATTGGAGAAAAGAACCCCTTTTGTTCAAAATGGGTTGAAATGTAAGATTATCTCATTTTCTTCCAATTCTCCTTTGTTTGGTTTTATTTATATTGCTTAAAGATAGTATTTTGGGTTGATACATATTCTCGTTTGCAATTGACTCGGTTGGAGTATTTGTATATAAGTTTACGTTTTGTGCCCTATCGATGTAGGTTATATTTTACACTATCAGGTCACCCCATAGATATTTGCTAATAAACTTGCATAAGAGTGGGACTTGTGATTTTGAAAATTAGGCAAGTAACCTAATATAACAGGTACATATGACATGATAGTGTAAAAATTCTCTACACTGTAAGTATGTGTAACCTTAACTCTTTGTTTATTGCTTTAAAGATAGTATTTGCCCCGAGGTTTTCGTATAGTGGTAAGAGCTCAGCTTTAGATGTGTGGGTTAAGCACACGTCACGAGTTCGAGTCCTGCCACACCAAAAGCCTAGTATATAAGTGGAAAAGGGTAGAGGGGTAACATTATCCATCGAGTTTCATAATGTGCACCATCAACCTCGGGACTTCTTGGTTATAAAAAGTAAACAGTGATTTGATTTGAGATGCAAACTTCCTTGCTTTCTTTCCAATATCCTCTTATGATACCTCTATATTGCTTCAAAATATAGTCTTTTGCTTTGTTTCCAATTTCCTTTGTTGGGTTCATATTTTTGTTGAAATATGGTTATTTTGGTCCCTTTTGTGTTACTACAGTTATTACGTCACTGAAGAGGGGGTTAATAGTGTATGCCTCTAATTCCAGTCCTTCGGAGAGGTTAAACAATGATGGCAAGGAAAGTAGGAGTGTGAGTGTAATCCCCAATAATGGGTCCGAACCTTTTCGGGGTAAAGCAGGTTCTGTTTCATTCCATGGGATTACTCACCAAATGGTTGAAGAAAGTCAGTTGGTGTCAGCCCCTTTTGAGGAAAAAAGAGGCTCCTTTCTCTGGGTTCTTGCTCCTATTGCATTGATCTCTTCTTTAGTGTTTCCTCGGTTCTTCGTTGCCGTTGCCATTGATGACTTAATCAAGAATGCGACTCTTGCAGGTATATCGAAAGTTGACCCATTGACTGGATATGAATTTATGGATAATGATACTGTCTAATCTAGTGATTGGATATGTAAATTTGTATAAATAGTGTTATCTAATCATTCCCTGTGAATGTTTGATGGTATAGCGTGGACTCACTTAGTCAGAATTTTAACATGATTTAGGATATCTCACTTTCGATCTTTACACTTTTGGAGTTAAAGAACAATTTGTTTTAGTTTCTTAAGTAACAGATAAGTGGGATGAAGTTATTCTTTTCAGCTAAATGTTGTGGTTATGTAGCTGATACCTATTAAATACTTTGACTTATAAAGGGAGAATCTCCAATCATGAACTGTCTATCTGTCTTGGTATAGCTTATTTTAGTTTCTATTTTATGCTAGCAATCATCTATATATTCAATCACGCTGAGTAGAAGCTTCTGGCTCAGACCGTTAAAATGGGTAATTAGATACAATTCCACTAAATGTAATTAGCAGTATGCTTAAAGCAGATGAAGAACAAGATGTAATGTCTCAGAAAATTCCTGCTCTTATGTTTCTGCTTGGTTTATCAACTGCACGTTTTAGTAAAAATGCTCAACTTTGAAGTATCGGTCTGAGTGTTACTTTGGGTAACCTGGATAAGTTTTGGTCAGTTACGATAGTTCTTAATAGGAAAGCTTGGTTGATGTATAGCTAGCTTATTTAAGCTGTTAAGGAACAACATTACGGTATAACGATTTTGTGGTCAATTTTTCTTCCAACCAATTTGAAAAGTTTTATCATGGAGTAGAACTCATCCTATTTTACCATTGCTAGAAAAGTAGTATTTTACTGGATTTAGGGAACAAAATGTTCCAAATTGTACGAGACATAGAATATGGTCATATTTATAACTAGATGAATATGATTCAGCTGCAATTTTATTTATACATGTGAAAGTTTACTGAAATCTACATCTGTCTGCAGAAATCGTTTCTTCATTTTTCTCCGAGGTCATGTTTTATATTGGCCTTGCAACATTCCTGCGGGTCACTGACCATGTTCAGAAGCCATATCTACAATTCAGTGCAAAAAGATGGAGCCTCATAACTGGACTAAAGGGATATATAACATCTGCTTTCTTTGTGATGGGGTTTAAGATTTTTGCCCCACTCTTTGCTCTTTATGTTACCTGGCCTGCACTTGGCTTGCCAGGGTTGGTTGCGGTGGCTCCTTTTCTGCTTGGCTGTTTGGTGCAGTATCTATTCGAGAGATATCTTGACAGACGTGGATCATCTTCTTGGCCCGTGGTGCCAATTATTTTTGAGGTATGCTTGCTGCTTTTTTCTTTTTATTTTGTTGAAAGGTATGTGGGTGGGTGAACTGAAGCAGAGGATTGAGGATTTGGAATTTTTGCAGGTTTATAGAATATATCAGTTGACGAGAGCCGTGAATTTTGTGGAGAAGTTGATGTTTGCCATGAGCGGAGCTCCTATCACTCCCGAGTTGTTTGACAGAAACGGTGCATTGGTTTCTTTAATAGTGACTTTTCAAGTTTTAGGAATAACTTGCTTATGGTCATTGCTTACATTTCTTCAGAGGCTCTTTCCCTCCAGACCTGTTTCTGAAAACTACTAATCTTTGTAGATGAAGATGTTGATCCTATTGCTCTTTTGTCAATAAAAAACTGAGTTACATTAGTTCACATAATCAGGTGCAGTATTTGGTCGTCTGAGTTTAGTTAGTTGTTACAAGCAGAGTTTTGGCAAATGAACCACACATCCCAAGTTGCAACTTGCACCTCTTCATGACTTCATCATAGGATTATCCTTTGGTATAGAATGAAACATTTAATTGGAATTGAGGAGTAATGTCAGGAAACAAGAAACCTCAGGGTATAAATGCCAACACATTTCACCCATAGAGCAAGGCCTCTAGCTTTCAGTCAATGAATGTTCTATTCCCTTCATCCTCTCAAAGGTCCAATGCAACAAAAGAAAGTCTAAGCGCATTACATATAGTTAACAAGTTTGTTACTTATCCAAAAAGAAAGAGAACCAATTGGTTCAGGAGTAGTGAATCTTGATCGCGTAAATTGTGAAAACGTATCGATAAACACTTAAATTTGTGCAATACATGTCCGATTCACTACTGTGCGCCATTATTAAAATATCAATGGCAAAATTGCAAGGTCACACTTAGATAAATGAGACAAATGCACTTCGCATCAAATATGATCATTTTCTGTATAACAAGTTGAATAATTCACTTTTCAAGATAAGTCTCTCCTAATCAAGCAAGGAGGAGGTTTTCTCCTAACGAAATTAAACCAGCGTAGGTTTACAATGGAGATCAACTTGGAAAACTTCAGAAAACTCCTTAACTAAAGATTTATGAGTAATATCAATAAGCTGGACATCATTAGCGCCCTTCTGCTTTTCTGTGCCACAACCACTCAGTAGCAATCCCTTTATGCTTCCAACTTGACGATCACGGATCCCACATGGAACTATCTGCTGAAAGGGTGCCAGATCTGTGGTGACATTCAGCGCTAGACCATGATATGTGACCCATTGAGATACTCTAATACCAATTGCAGCTAATTTGCGCCCCTCTGAAAGAAGTGCCAGTGTTAGACCAGTATTTCATGCCTCCTTTCAAAAATAAAAGACATTAAGAACAACAGTGTAATCAAGTTGGCCAGTTCACTTGTCTAGGTACTCTTAAGAGAAGATGTACCAGGTAGGTCGAATAATGCAGTGCAAATAAAGATGTAATAGATTCTTTGAAACAGTCCATTCCTTGTTCAATCCTCCCCCGAATCTTGTTGGTGCAGGAAATACATTTTATCAACTTTTTGTTTCTCTCTAGGATGGAATCCAACCAATTCTTTCGCTAGTTGAGCTACTTCGTAATCTTATTTAAAAGGTAGTGACTTGTAAAGATATCTCCAGAGAGCTTTCCTGGACGGAAAAAAAGTATAGAGATAACTTCTGACCTTTTCGGTCTGTATCAAGTATGTTTCAAAAGAATCCTAAGCAGCACTAGGTGAATGGTAGGAGACATAACAATTCAGACCCCTAAGCAATTACCAAAAAAGAAATGGTTTTCTCTGAAGATAGTCATCAAAACCATATAAAAGGGTAACTCCAAGTACGATAGAATAACAATTGCCTTCTCTAGTGTTTCTGTTCAATCCACAAATACAGGGACAACCTAACTATTTATCTGTTCAAAATTGTAACCAGATTTCAAATATTGCCAACCAATGAGATGGAGATTCAGAACTTACCAACCCAAACACCAGTTAAGCCATCAATTCTTGAAGCCTTCATAGAAAATGATGAAGAAAGAACTCGTATAATCACCTCCTCAAGGCTCCTAAGGTACCAATGAAGATCCATCTTATGATACCGGAGATTGATGATAGGGTACATAACTAGCTGCAATTCAAGATGGAAACATTAAATGTCAGAAATATAGACACTTAAACTAACACATGATCCATCCACTTTCAAAGCCTTAAAGATCACATATGCTAATCTTAAGTAGTTCTTTCCAAAGATACAAAACCCCTAGCAAGCAGTTAATCAAATGAAGTATAACACTATGGTCTTGTCAAAGCCCCATTTTGACACAAGAGTCTGCGGAATCTCTAGTTAATAATGCCCAGCAAAATTCAACCTTACTGGTGTTTCACCTTATCAACATCTGATTAGAGAATTTGGAATAGAAACTCCGCAATCCCTTGAATCAAAGTCATCAAGCATGCAGAACTACCTATACACTGGGCTGAGTAGTTAACTATGTAAAATAAGAATCACAACGCATCAAGGTAGTCCGGGAAGTAGGTAGCAACAGGTGAAATGTACCTGACCAGGACCATGATAAGTTACTTCACCACCACGTTCCGTCCGGTACAATTCAAAAGGAGCATTCTTTATGTCAAAATGCAGATTCTCTTCACTGCTACCAGTACCCAGCGTATAAACCGGCTGATGCTGCAATACAATGAGCGTGTCCGCAAGATCCTCATTCCTTTCAATTTGTGCTTTCCTCTTCTCCACAATGGACTTTTGCCAAGACCACGCCTTGGCATAGGGAACTAGCTCTTTGTACATATCATAACAATCAACACTAGCGTCAAAAGCAGAGTTAACCTAGTGAAAATCCTTACAATTTTACAGATACAGTTCATCGAAATGTGTACATAATAATCTTACCATCTTTTGGCTTGACATGTTAAGATGGTTGTACCAGAATGTTGCTTTGATGGGCTGAACAGTGGCCATGTCAGGGTTGAGCAAAACATCCAAGTATCCAAAACAATCATTTCTACCGGAAATAGAGGAGCAACCATTAGTAGAGAAGCCTGTTATCTCAAAATGTAAATAACCTTTCATTTAACTAAATTATGACTTCAATAGATCAAATCCAACATATAGTGTTAGTGGGTTCTGAACTCTATTAAAATTTGACAGTAATTAGCAGATTAAATACCATCTATCGTTCTCCAATATATGAATATAACATATGAAAAGAGCCTTTGAAACATATTAGAGGAGTTCCACTGTTACCTTTGATGGAAAGATTTTGAGGTGAATATTGAGCAGCCAAAGATACAAAGAAGAAATTTGAACAAAAAGTCACCCAAAGACAAGTATTACTACCATTGAAGTCGCTTGTCTTTTTAGATCTGTAGGTTCGGTTTAGTAGGACAGTAGGACTCTTGTTCCCTCCGCTTGGATTTTGGAATTTCTCTCTCACTTGCTCTTCTAATTTTTTGTTGGGATAATTTGATTTGGCTCTGTAACACTAACTTTCCTTATATTTCAATATTACGGTAATCTTCTTTATTTTTAATTTCTTTATAACAATTCATCTTACCCATTTTTCATAAATGTAAATACAAAATTTTTGACTACTTTGCCTTTCTTTCATTAAACCCTTCCAATTTTTAACTATATCAAAATATAAAATACACATTCTCTAAAAAATAAAAAACGCAATTGGCTCGGGAGTCGTTTTTCTGCAAACACTAGTTCCACGTTCTCTCTTCATCTCCATTCTTCCCTTGTTTCTCTTCCTATCCAATTTTTGTTGCGAGATAATTAGACACCTTATCAACAAAAAGAAAGGTAATTAGATATTCTTTTGAGAAAAATGCATAAAATGCCCCCCTAAAGTTGTCTTGAAACGCATGTTACGACCTTTAAGTTTGCGGGGTCCTATCACCCCCTGAACACAATTTTAAACAAATTAGTACCCTTTTTGTCGACTGGTGAGCTCATATCCTAGTAAAAGACCTGCGCGTGCATAAGACTCAATAATATTTAACCCTAGTTAACTTAATTTTTAACCCCAGTTAGATTAAAAACCGCTTTAACTTTAACCCACCCATTCATTTACCCAAATTCATCAGTCACCCAACTTCAGCCTGTCGTTTCCTTCGAATTAAAACCCTAATCAAAACCAAGTCAAATCAACAGATTCCATAACCATTTCTTCAAAATTATAATCGGAGATTCATAATCGATATATTGTATTGCGTGAGGAGCGTTTTAAAGGCTTTATCAACTGCTTGTGTAGAGGACATTTTAGAGGTTTGATTTCTGTTTCTTTTTTTTTAAAAAAAAAAATTGTGTGTATTGTTACTTTTGTAAAGTTGCTTTTCGAGTCATATGCAATTTTTTTTTTTGTTATGTGTAAGGTGCCATTCACTCCAATATGCTTTTAGACAAAGTAGGTGAAAATCACATTCTTTATTTATTAAATTTGATAGTGGGGTTCCAATCACATACAATTTATTGTTTTATGTGTATTCTTTGAACAAACCGTAAGGTTGTGCAATTTTTAATTAAAAATTTAATTTTTAATAAATTTAATTAGGATTAATGAATTTAATTATGGTTGACGAATATAATTAGGATTAATAATTGTAATTAGTGATTATAATTCCAATTAGAGAATTTTATAGTACTCATAGTTTCTGCTTTTAATTGTTAATTGAATATCTGATTTGTAATAAAATTAGGGTTAATAATGATTGTAATTAGGGGTTTTGATTCTAATTAGGAATTCTGATTGCTATTGTTAGTTTTATAATCTGGTTGTAATCCATTTTTACAGATTTAAAATGTCTTTTATTTTTGTTAATATGAGGTGTTATCATGGGTGGGGGAGATGGGTAATAAGATATGGTCTAAACCCTATGCAGGTGGTGTTATTACTGAATATTTTGATGTTGACATAGACAGAATGCAGTATTTTAAATTGAAAAGGTACATAAAGGAACTTGGTTCCACAGTTAGTTGTAAGTTCTACTTTAAGTCACATTTTGATAATAGTATGGTTGAAATGAAAGATGATAAGAGTACTTTAGAGATTTGTGAAAAGTTAATTAATGGAGATATTTTGGATGTATATGTTAGTCATGAGATTGATGACCAGCATGTGGTCCCACTACCACCCCTATTAGAATATGTCCCCACTGAGGGTGAGTCTTTTAATAAAGGGTAGGGGATGGTTTGACTACTCAGGCAACATCTTATGGGGGTAATAAGACTTCTCAAAACCCTAATGACTCTGAAACTGTTGCTGCTGGTACTACTCAGCCTTCACAGCTTAATGTAGAGGAAGTGAATTATGATGATCCAGACATAGGTTCTGATTACAGCACTGCAAATAGCTCTGATTCTAAGCATGAAGAATTATTTCAAGAAAATAAAGCTGACTATGGTAGTGATGTGCATGAGGAGTATAGGGGATTTTAGGGAGAAAATGAGGAAAAGGAAAGAAAAACCTGCAAATGTAGATGATGTGGCCCCAAATAAAAAGGGGTTGATATAGGATATGATGAGCATGTTGGTGCTTTTGCTAAGAAAAAAAGCCTAAAGGGTAAGCTTGGAGGTGATGAACCTTATTATCCAAATGATGAACCTGCTAGTTTTGTAACTGATGACAGCGATGTTGAAGAAGGGGAAGAGGGTGTAAGTAAACAAGTTAGAAGGAAGAAACATAAGAAGGATAGAGTCTTGTATGATCCAGAAGCTAAGTTAGTTGTGTGGGAAGTAGGACTTGTTTTTGAAAGTGTATACCAATTTAGAGAAGTTGTCACTAAGTATGCTATTCAAGAAAAAGTTAGAATTGACAAGTGGGTGAGTGAAAAACATAGAGTTACAGTGAGGTGTTGCAATATGGGATGTAAATGGTTGTTGTATGCAAGCACTGATAAATCCACAAATGATTTTGTGGAGAAGACTTACAAATCAGTCCATAAGTGTTTGACAAGTACCAAGAATCATTTATGCAATTCTGACTTTCTTGCCAAACACTACAAGGATGTCATCACTGAATTTCCAAATACTAGGGTGTTCCAGCTTCAACAAATGGTTAGAAATGAACTAGAATTGCAGGTTGGAAAGACAACTTGTAGAAGAGCAAAGGCTAAAGTATTAAAGCAAATCATGGGTTATCATATTGTTGAGTTTGGAAGAATATATGACTATAAAGATGAGGTTTTAAGGTCAATCCATGGAGTACTTGTGTCATTAAGCTTGAGGAACCAACTAAAAATGGAAAGAAAGTCTTTCATGGGTTCTATATATGCTTTGATGCCTTAAAACAAGCTTTTAAGAGTGGTGTTAATAGATGCATTGGGCTGGATGGTTGCTTCTTGAAGGGTGTGTGTAAAGGCCAAATATTATCTGCTATTTGTAAGGATGGAAACAATCAGATGTTGCCTATTGTCTGGGCTGTTGTGGAGTATGAGAACAAAAATACTTGGACTTGGTTTATGAAGTTTTTGAAAGATGATGTTGAATTAGGAGAGGGCAGTGAGCTGACTCTCATTACTGGCATGCAAAAGGTAATCCTTTCTATGTTTTCTGTTGTATTTACTTTTTGTTTTCAATTTATTTATACTTAAACTATATTCTTTTCATTTTATAAGGGCTATATAATGTTGTGCATAATCTATTGCCACTTGCTGAATACCGGATGTGTGCCAGACAAATCCTTGCAAACTGGTCAAAATATTGGAAAGGAATTGAGAGAAGTAATGCATTTTGGAGGTGTGCCAGATCTACATTTAAAATAGTAACTGAAAGCAAATCTGAATTATCTCAAGAAGTTAGGAGGAAAGAAGATCTATCAGTCATTATTGAGGTATAACATACAAAAGTGGAGCAAGGTCTATTTTGAGGAGTTCAGCAAGTGTGATGTTGTTGATAATAACATGGCCGAGAGTTTCAATGCCTGGACTCTTGGTGCAAGACACAAAACTATTATCACTATGCTTGAAGAAATCAGAAAGAAAGTGATGCAGAGGATTGGGCAGCTAAGGGAGTTTGGACTTGGTTGGCCAACTGACATTTCACCTATGTCTTTGAAGACAACATTAAGAAGTCAATAAAGTGTTCCTTGGTATGGAATGGTGATGCTGGTTTTGAGGTTATAGAAGAGAAGTATACTCACAAGGTAGACTTCAAGAAAATGACTTGTTCATGTAGAGCTTGGATTCTTAAAGGTATCCCTTGTCCATATGTCATAGCAGACATGCATCATAGAAGATGAAACCTTTTGATTATGTATCCAGCTGCTACAGAAGAGAGATGTTAGCTTGGATAAGCTTGAAGTTTTGACTGATGACTAAGGAACAGATCCAAGGAAATGTTCCTTTGAATCACTGCAGCTGAATAAATAATTCATGCAAAATCATTTAAGTGAGAATATAAATTATTATCCTAAAACTAATGTTTATCTTGATAATTATGCAGTATTACACGAGATATGAAAAGAATGCATAATAATGGATAAGAGCTAAGGGATTTCGGGTAACCAAGGAGAGAGTTCAATTAGGACTCAAACTCTTGGAAGCTTTGGAGTTCTAATTGCTTAAGACTTCTTGGATTTTAAAGCTGTAAAAACAGGGGCATTTCAGCTGTTATGTGTGCGCAAATACAGAAAGAATCGAGTCAGAGCATAGAAAGAATCTTCATCTTATTTGTGTAATCATTAAGCTATAGGGAACTAAGTAAAGAACGTGTTCCTTAAATTGAGTCTTGTCAAAGTTCAGTCTTAGTTCATCTGTAGTAGTGACTATCGAGTTGTATCATCTTAATTCATGTCGTGTTCTTGAAGAAACTTCACTGATCATGAAAGGGGTCACTAGAGGATTAGAGTTAGTCCTAGGTTAGTAAGAAGGTAGTCTTGTAACCAAGTGAGTCTTTTATATTGTGAAGTTGAAATCCTACTTGGAAGAGTAGGTCGTGGTTTTTTGATCCCTAGTTAACGGGGTTTTTCCATGCTAACATCGAGTGTTCATTTACTTACATTTTTAATTCCGCATATAATAAAGTAAAGGAACACATTGAAGAAACTGGTCCTTAAAACAGTAAGTGGTGTGTCTTAGAAAATAAAAATTAGTATCAGAGCGGGTTATCATTGAAAAGGCTAACACCTAGGATTAGAATGAGTACATTACAAGAGAATGGTGAGGGTCAGTCTACTGTTAGGGCACCTTTTTTCAATGAAAAATACTACTCATGGTGGAAGGAAAGGATGAGAGATCATCTTCAAGCTGAGGACTATGAGCTGTGGGACATAATTACTGAAGGTCCCATATTTCCAATGAAGAAAGATGCTGATGGAAATGATGTTCCCAAAACCAGAAGGGAATGCAATGCTGAAGACTTAAGGCAATGGGAAAAGAATGACAAAGCAAGGAAATGGCTTGTCTGTGGACTCAGTCCTGATGAGTGCACTAGAATTAGATGGTATACCACTGCAAAGGAGATTTGAGATTCTCTACAGGTTTCTCATGAAGGGACAAGTCAGGTTAAGAGATCTAGAGGTACACTTCTTTTTGCTGAATATGAAAGTTTTAAAATGAAAGAAGGAGAATCAATTTCTGAAATGTACACTAGGTTTAATGCTATTTCATCTGAACTTATCTCTTTGGGAAGGGTTTTAACTGTTGAAGATAGAGTTGAAAAAATCCTAACTAGAGTTCTTCCAGACTCTTGGGAGATTAAGGCTTGTGCCATCATAGAAAGCAAGGATCTTACCTCCTTATCCTTAGATGAGCTTATAGGTAATTTGAAAACTTATGAACTGAGGAAAAAGGTTAAGAACATAGGTGAACTAGTTAAAACTGAACCTAATCTAGCTTTAACTGCTATTGATATGCCTGTTGATGATAACGAACTGGTCCTTATAGCAAAAAGTGTTCAAAGATACTTGAATAAGAAAAAAGGGGCTAGTGGACAGGGTAGATCTTCTAAGATGAAACAGGCTGGAGAATGCTTCAAGTGTGGAAGCATGGAGCACTACATCAGCAAATGTCCAGTTATGGAAGGAGAATGGAGGAAGAGATATGTTGAGGAAAAAAAAAGGCTAGGGAACAAGTCCGGAAGAAAAGTGAAAATCCCAAAGCAATGGTTGCTGGCTGGCAAGATAGTGAAGATGAAAAACCTGATGATGATCTGGATGATGATCTTGCTCTAATGGCTCTTGAAGACTCAGATAATGAAGAAGATGCTGAGGTATTTGTTTCTAAACTTAAATAAGATGTGAAAAGCATGCCTAGAGAGAGATTAGTCAAAGTATTTCATACTGTGCTAAATGAGTTTAAATCTCTAAGGGATGGTAAAGATCAACTGCATGATGAAACTGAAAGCTTAGGAACAGAATATAAAAAGGCAGTAATTAAAAATGACTCTCTGAAGAGGAAAATTGGCATGCTAGAGGAACAGGTCCTCACATTTGAATCAACTGTCCAGGAACTGGAAAATGAAAAATTAAAAGTTAATACAGTTGAAAATGGTAAGGGTATTGCTAATTCTCATCAGATCATTGCTGAAGAGAAATTGAAAGTCACAGTTGATGAACTGTGCAAGAAAAATGAAAAGATAAGATCTTTGGAAGAGGACTTAGTTAAAACAAAAATCGAGTTAGGAAAAACTGTAAAATGGAACAAGTTCTCTGAAGCACTAGAGTGGTTACATGAAAATCATAGTAGCAATAGGAAGGGTATTGTATTCATGAAATCTCAGTCATCACCCAAATGGGATCCAAAGAGTAAGTATCTAACACTTCTTGAAAATTGGTTATGCACTCATTGTGGGAACCTTGGTCACTTGAAAAGAAACTGCCAATCTCTGAAAATGGCTACACAAAGGAACATGTCCTATAAACCAGTTCAAAACTTTGTGACAAAGAAAACTGTTCACACAAAGAAATCATTACCATTCTGGGCTAAGAGAGATCTGATTCATCCCTTTTCTCAAGAAAAGGAACCCAAACTAGTTTTGGTTTTTAAAATTAACCCCTAGTTTTCTTTTGCAGGCTAGAGTGAAGCAGAGGAACCACAAATGGTGCATGGACAATGGTTGCTCAAGGCATATGACAGGATATAAGGAAATCTTTCTTTCACTCTCAGCCTTTCAAGGAGGAAGTGTTTCCTTCGATAATAGTAAGAAAGGGGAAATTATTGGCATTGGAAAGGTAGGTAGGTCTGGTTCACACAGTATAGACAATGTGTTTCTAGTAGATGGGTTGAAGCATTACTTATTGAGCATATCTCAATTGTGTGACAAAGGTAATAATGTTATTTTCTTATCTACTGGGTGCACTGTGACTAACCAAACTTCTTGAGAGATTATTCTGCAGGGAAATAGACATGGAAATATCTACAAGGTAGATCTATTGACACTATCTGATGGAAGCATGAGTTGTCTAAGTGTAGTGCAAAATGATCCCCTCCTATGGCATAAAAGACTTGGCCATGTCAGTCTTTCACAATTGAACAAGATTGTTTCTAAGAATTTGGTGATAGGTCTTCCTAACATCAAATTCAAGGATGAAAACGTATGTGAAGCTTGTGCCAGGGGGAAGCAGGTAAAATCCTCCTTCAAACCAAAGAAACAGGTAAGTACTACCAAACTTTTGGAACTGGTCCATATAGATCTTTGTGGACCAATGAGAACAATGAGCCGTGGAGGTAAGAAGTATGTTATGGTATTAGTTGATGATTACTCCAGATTTACATGGACTATATTTTTGCATCTAAGGAAGAAGTTTTTACTGCATTTTAAATTTTTGCTAAGAAAGCTCAAAGGACTCTAGACAGTCACATTGTTGCCATTAGATCAGATCATGAAACTGAATTTGAAAATCATATATTTTTCAATTTTTGTAATGAAAATGGCATTAATCACAATTTCTCCTCACCTAGGACTCCACAACAAAATGGTGTAGTTGAGAGGAAAAATAGGACCATAAAGGAAATGGCTAGGACTATGCTAATATAGGGTAATCTTCCGCAAAGCTTTTGGGCTGAGGCCATTAACACTGCATGCTATATAATCAATAGATGTATGAAAAGGCCACTGATAGAAAGACACCATATGAGTTGCTTAAAGAAAGAAAACCAAATATTTCTCATCTTAGGGCTTTTGGTTGCAAATGTTTCATACACAACAATGGAAAGGATGCCTTAGGAAAATTTGATCCTAGAAGTGATGAGCGAATTTTTGTTGGTTATTCTTCAAATAATGAATCTTATAGAGTCTTTAATAAAAAAATATTGAAAATTGAAGAAAGCATGTATGTTAAATTTGATGAAACTGACAGTTTAACTCAAGAACAAGTACAGGAAGATGAAGAGATTGGAATGCTGAAACATGGTGAAATTGATCCTCAAATACAGACATTGGATGGGAATGCTGTGAGAAGTGAATTGCAAGGAACTCTTCCTCTGGACAGAACTGAGAAGAGTGGCACAGAAACAGGGGGAACAAATGATGGATCTACCCCACAAACTGGCAGTGCTACTCTTCAGGAACTGTTCCTCAGCAAGGGACTTCTGAAAATGGTCTGATACTCGAGCCTTATAAGTATCAAGGTTCACATCCTGTGGATCAGATAATCTCAAACAGGACTGCTGGAATACAAACTAGATCAACAGTTAAAAATTACAATTTGTGTGCCTTTAGTGCCTTCTTATCTCTTGTTGAACCCAAAAATGTGAAAGAAGCACTGGAGGATACATATTGGATCAATGCTATGCAGGAAGAGTTGAATCAATTCCAAAGAAGTTAAGTTTGGCATTTGGAACCCAAGCCAAGGAACAGGTCCATTATAGGAACAAAATGAGTTTTCAGGAACAAACTTGATGAGGTTGGCATGGTAAATAAAAATAAGGCAAGATTAGTTGTTCAGGGGTATAGCCAAGAGGAGGGCATTGACTATGATGAGACTTTTGCTCCAGTTGCAAGATTGGAAGCAATAAGACTTCTTATAGCCTTTGCTACGTACATAGAATTTACTCTACATCAAATGGATGTTAAGAGTGCATTTCTAAATGGTTACTTAAAGGAAGAATTCTATGTCCAGCAACCTCCAGGTTTTGAGAATGAAAAGTTCCCTGAACATATGTACAAGTTAGGTAAGGCATTGTAAGGACTCAAGCAGGCACCGAGAGCTTGGTATGAACGTTTATCAAAATTCCTACTTCAGCATGAGTATAAACGAGGTAAAATTGATAGCACACCGTTTTTGAAAGAAAAAGGTAAGCATCTCTTAATTGTCCAAATTTATGTATATGATATAATCTTTGGTGCCACTTGTGAAAATTTAAGTAAGGAATTTGCAAATTTGATGGGGAGTGAGTTTGAGATGAGCATGATGGGTGAACTCAATTTCTTTTTGGGTTTATAAATCAAGCAAACCTCAAATAGAACTATGTTCCATCAACAAAAATATGTTAGTGAATTACTTAAAAGGTTTGATATGGACAATGCTAAGGAAATTGATACACCCATTGCAATTGCCACAAAATTGGATCTTGATCAACATGGAATTTCAGTTGATCAAAAATTGTATAAGGGCATGATTGATTCTCTACTTTACTTAACTGCTAGCAAGCTTGACATTGTGTTTAGTGTTGGTTTGTGTGCTAGGTTTCAGTCAGATCCTAAGGAATCTCATTTGAGTGCTGTTAAAAAAATATTGAGATACTTGAAAGGAACAGGTTCCTTGGGACTCTGGTATCCAAAAGGTTGTAATTTCAATCTTGTTGGATATACTGATGCTGACTATGCAGGTTTTCTTGTTGATAGAAAAAGTACCTCAGGTATGGCACACTTTCTTGGTGAGTGTTTTGTTTCATGGGGAACCAAGAAACAAAATTCAGTGGCACTTTCCACTGCTGAAGCTGAATATGTGGCAGCTGCCTCATGTTGTTCACAATTGTTGTGGATCAAAAAGCAATTACAAGATTTTGGTGTTGATGTAGGAACTGTTCCTATATATTGTGATAACAATAGTGCGATAAACATGACAAAAAATCCAGTGCATCACAAAATGAATAAACACATTGATATAAGACACCATTTCTTGAGAGACAATTATGAAAAAGGTTTGATCACTATAGTATTTTGTCCTACTGAAAAGCAGATTGCTGATATTTTTACAAAAGCTTTAGAAGAGATTATTTTGAAAGGAATAGGTTGGAATTAGGGATGATTAAATTCACCTAAATCTACTAATGCTTTTCTTCAAAATTAGCTAGAAAATTGTACTTAAAATGAATTCTATCAAAGTCAATTTGAAATATTCAGTTCAGTTTCATACTTAATTGTATACTCTTGTGCCATGATTTCTTTTTAAAGTTGCTAAAATTTAATGATGTTACCCTTATGTTCTTAGAATTTCAGATTGAGAAAATTTGATTAAATTGGGATGGACACAGTTTTGTGATAATATTCAGGTATGTACTCTTTGTTATTCAATTATATTAGAAGGTTAAGGCTATAGGTAACTTGAATTTAGGATAAAATCCCACTAGGAATCTTAATCATATCAGTTCTACGTAAGAGTCCAATCGGAGGAACCAGTTCCTAATCCCATCAGGAAACTCAAATCATAACGGCTCTTTTCTGGGAGACTCTCAAGAGTCCTTTAATGTTGAAGTTCCTTCAATAAGGTAATAGTATCCGTTTTGCACTCAATCTCCACTACTTATCTCACTCTATATAAACACTCCTACTTCTTCATTATTTTTCACTTTGCTCATAAACAAATTCTCAACAATTTAAGAAAAAATAGTGAATTATCTCTCAAACCGTATGCTTACAATGTCTCTCTCACCTGAAAACTCACCATCTATTCCCACTTCTATTAACCACAAATGCCCAACCCTCCTTCATCCATGGACATAAAAAACCCTGAACACCAGATTCCCCAAAATCCTGAGGGCAGAAATTTAGGGGGAAGGACAAGTTCCCACTGCTGAATCGATTCTAGAACAAGTTGAGGACTTGTCCAGGGCTATAATTGTCTATCAGTATTAGGTAAACTATGCTTCTCCTTTAAATGTAGTTGAAGATGAAGGGGAGAATGTAGAGGGGTTTGGGACTTTTCCTGAAGGGGAAAGTGAAACTGTGAAACGATTGGAGGCTCCCGTGCATGAGTCACCAGGGTCTCCAGATGTTGCTTTTAGAGCACCCATGGAGGATGTCAATGTGGTGGATTTAGATTATGTTATGAGTGATAGTGATAGGCCGATTATTGACCTTATTAACATAAGGAGTCTGAAAAGAAAACTTGCTAGGAAGGGTCCAATTGATGATAAGTTGTCTGCTGAGATTGCTGCTAAGTTGAAAAAGATTGGTGATAGTTATAAGCCAGGGCTAAAGAAAAAAGATGAAAGTTCTTCTAAGGCAAAATGAACTGTTCCTTCTGCCTCTGCCCCCGCTAGTGGGGTTAGGAGAACAAGAAGTGCAGTCAAGGCTGCAGATAAAAAACTGGCTGCTTCAATGGAAAGAACCAGGAAAGGAAAGGGAAAACAGGTTCCTGATCCTGTTCTTGAAGAAGAAACTGATTTTATAGAAAAAGAGAGAGCTTGTGAATGAAGAAGATGATGTAATGGGGGATGTTGAGGAAGTTCTTCCTCAGTCTAAGAAGAGAAAAGTTGCACCAGGGCTTGTGATAAGGATTTCTGTGAGAGCTGCTGCTGCAAAATCTTCCAAGAGGACCATGTCCTCAAAAAGAACTTTGGTTGATGAGAGTTCTGACTCTAGTTCTGATGAGTCTGTTATAGGTGATGACAGTGAAAGTGAGGATGAGGGAGATGAAGTTCAACACTGTGTGTATGATGACATTATGTTTAGGAATGTTCTGAAAGGAAGGGTACTCTCTGATGTTGAGGAAGAGGGTATGCTGTGGTTGCTGCAAAAGCTGCAGGTTCAAGGCTGGAGGGACATGGTCCTTCAGATCAAAGGCAAGTGTGCAAAGGTGAAAGTACAGGAATTCTACAAGAATTGTTCCATATAAAGGGATAGGATCACCACTTCTGTCAATGATCAAGAAATCACCTTTGACACTAAGGAGCTGGGTGAATTGTTGGGTATTCCATCAGTGGGATATGAAAGCTACATAAAAAAGGTGTGGCCTGATAATGTGTGGGCAAAATGCCACACATTGCCTTCTATTTACTTGAGCTTTTGTTGTACATTATTGATTAAATACGCGCACTTATCATGTTTTAGTTGCATATTATAGGATATTGACGTTGTGGTGATGAATAGATGAAAAAAAAGTCAAAACAAGGCAATCTGTGAAGTTTCTGCTTCTGGCTGGAAAAACATTCATCGCGATCGCGAAAGAAGTCTGCAGGACTCATCGCGAAAGCGCCAAGTGGAACGCGATCGCGCAGAAGGAAAAAGAGATTAAGCGCGATAGCGCCAAGGCTAACGCGATCATGAAGGTTGCGCGTCTGGACTGCGTTGGACAGTTTTGTAATTTCACATTAGCCTAATTGGGAACATATATTCAGTCCTTTGCACGACCTAGGGCTCATCTTTTGGCCATTTTTCCAATCTTGGAGCAAGAATCCATCAATAAGAACACCAAGAGGGTGAAGATTTGGTGCAACCCATTGAGAAATTCTCAACCTTAGTACTCCTTTCTTTACTTTCATGCTTTGTATAGAATATATTTGGTGTTGTTGATGTTGTTGAAGAATTTATTTTGTGAATATATTTCATGACTATTTGTGTTATTAATTGATATGATTTTGGACATGAATATATGAATGAGTCATGACTAGAAATTTATATTGTTGGGTTTTGATTATCTAGCTTCCATTGTTTTGATTGCTCGACTTTTGTGCTCGTGACACTTGAGTTGCCCGTCTACTTTGCTAATTAAAGACTCTGGAGAGATTAGTTAGCGTAGAATAGTGAAGCTAGCGAGAATTTGGGTTGATAGGTTATTTCATAGGCTAACTCATCTAAAAGAAGTTACGCTCGAAAGAAGTCTTCTTTCCTCGGGTAATGGGTAGTGCTTTACAAGCTCAACCATGGCTTTGACGAGAGCCGTTGAGGTAAATCCCTTCTAGGCTGGAAGGATTCTAGGGATTACATTAGAACGACTCGGCCATAATATATCAACCCCGTGCTATAATTGCATCCTAGGCTCAAAACTTGTTTTCCTTGGTTGTGAGAAGGCCATAGATCACATTTACTTGCTTTCCTAGTGTACTTTGTAGTTGTTAATATCGTTCCATCACCTCGTTATCCTAGTTTGGCTTTTTCAAATAGGTTTAGTTCCTCCACTACTTTGATCGCATCACCTTGTTCCTTGTGGATTCAACCCCGACTCCTAGTTGGGTAAATTGTATTGCGATGACCGTTCATACATCAAGCTGAGGTGTGTGTTGAGCGTTGTCAAAATTGGCGCCGTTGCCGGAGAACAATTGGCGTATTAGAGTAGTTTGAGGAGTTGAGCTAGTTGGCTTAGTTCCAAACTTTGTGAATCGTTGTCTTATAAATTGTGAATAGTAGTAATGTTCTTTGTAAATTGTAAATATTTGTTTGTGTGTAGTGTTTACTTGCATTAGTTAGTTAGTTTAGATTAGTGATAATTATCTTGAAATGGCATCATGGAACCAAAATTGGTCCCATATTAAAAAATCCATACATGAGTGATCCTTGTCCTTATTGTGGCGGACCTCACTATTGGCAAATTGTCAAATTGTTTCCGGGGGCGAGTTGTGTGCACCTTCTCAACCCTTTAAGTGGGACATATGTCATGAGTGTGGGGGTCAAAATGGCCATTGGGACGGTTGTCCTAATATTCCTTGTTCTTCTTCCAATGATTTTTATAATGATGCTAATAATTCTTATGAGTTTGATAGGGCTAATGCAAACATGAACCCGAGTGGCAAGGCATCCAAGAGAAGTTTCAAGAAGAGATGGACCTATCGACTTCACAAGATGAATGCAATGAAAATGAAAGATTGGAACATTTGATGGAGCAGATTCTTAAAAACAATTGTGAGAATGCCGAAGCCTTCAACGAGATAAAAGATACAGTCCATCAATATGGCTTAGCAATTCACAACTTGGAGACTCAATTGAGCCAATTGGTTGACACTTTCAATGATCAACAAGTTAAGGGTGCTGCCAAATTCCAACAAAGGCTTTATAGGGAAGATGAGGTTGAGTTTCAAGAAGAATCCTCCATGGAAGATGTGCTTGAATATCAAGAAAGAATTATTGAAGAAAAGCACAATTGGGACGAAGAAGAAATTGTGAGCCGAGCTTGGCTCCGAGATCAAGATCGAAAAATGAAAGTCCATGAAATATGCCTTCATGAATTAAATGTAGGTGGTTGGGATCTCAAACATGAAAAAGAAGAACTAGGACAAAGAGTGAACCAATTTGATCTTAAAGCTTGTGTCTTGAACATTCTAGTGCATGAAGTGGTTGAAGCTTCCAAGGCTCAACATGAAGAAATCGTGAATGATAGGCTAGAAACGAGCGAATTTGCGGAAGAGAGCACAAGTCAAATCATGGGAACTCATGGAAGTGAACACATTGTCAAGATATTTGTTAATGATGCCGTGAACAAGAAATTTGAGTTGGAGTCTAGAGCGGAAATGAAGAACTCTTGTGATGAAGACTCTAGCATATTTGAAGAGGACTATGTCATGCTTGGTGCTCCGTTGGTGTTAAAACAATTGGGACCTCACTCACTCCATTTTTCAACTCTATGTGTGGATGAGGCAATAGAAGTGGAAGAACAAGCACCATTGGATGATTTTAGCATTGATGAGCAAAATTGGTACATTGTTGAATTTGCCATGCCAAGAAGGCAAAATGACATCCCTCACTTGAAGGCGAAGAAGTGTAAGATGAAGAATCTGGCTTTGCAAGCTCGGAAATATGTGCCCCCGCCTAACGAACATGACAAAGAGCATGAAGCCATGTTGGGGAGAAAATTCACCTTCACTAAGTGGAGAGAAAAGCATCATGGGTACCATCTAGCCAAGACGTTAAATAAAGCGCTTGTCGGGAGGCAACCCGAATCTCTTTAAAGTTTTAGTTGTTTATTGATTGCATATTAGGTTAGATTAGTTTTTGTTGTTGTTTTTGATCATATCACATGAATCCCACATTTCTTAGTTGTTAGGATGCATAATCTAAGGCATAAACATGGAAAAATAGATTGAACAAGGGTGTAAGGCGGACCAACCAATGAGATGAGGCGGACCGCCCAATGAAATTTGACATTCTGCATCCCAGTAGGCGGAGCGCCTAATGTTTGGGGCGGACCGCTTCACTGAAATTCTGCTCACTGGATGTTGGACAAAACAATGTTCATCGCGATCGCGTCATCATTCACGCGATCGTGCTTTACTGTGAGTCACACCTGCGCCATCGCGTCAGGTACACGCGATCGCATAGGTTAACTTATCAGAAAGGCGCGATCGCGACTGATTCACGCGATCGCGAAGACTAACGCATCAGGCAGAAATAGGCAGTTTTGAGAGGCCAAATACCCATTTTTTTTCTTTCTAAAACTCTCATCCTCTCAAATTCCCCTCCCCCATTTTTGCTTTCCAAGTGCTTCATTGCATCCTCTATTCCACTCTCAGGCACTCCATCTCCATTATCAAGGTATGTTTCCCAATTTCCATCTTCAATTTTGTTGATTCCATCTCCATTATCAAGGTATGGTTCCATTAGTGGTTGTATATATAAGAAAACAAGGGGCTTTTTATAGACAATAGGGAAGTCTGATGTTCCCTTATAGACAAATTGTTCTTGAAGAAAAATGGGTTAGGTTACTAGTTATTAATGCTCAATTGAGGTCGAGATTTCATTTGATGTTGTTGTTGATATTGCTCGAAGGTACGAGGCATACCATAAGTTAGATCGGGAAGATTTAGAGCGGAAGAGCAATAGATCCCATGGCCCTAGTGGGCAACCATGGTACCTCATTTGGAGGTAAGAGTTCTGATTATTTTCAGAGGTCACCTTCCAGGTTATCTTAGCTCGTGTCATGCGATTCTTAGAGTGTGCCAGTAGTTCGTCAATATTAGATCCAATTTTTCTTTTTGTAGCTATCAACGATCTGTCCAGCTTCCATTTTCACTGAAAATGTATTATCATTGTCGTGAGCCTGTCATCTTTGGTGGAGTTCTCCCTTACTCCGGCAAGTAGGCAGTCATCCTTTCTCTTGTCATCAGGCACTTGCACAGTTGCAAGCGATTTCAGTTACATCTCAATCAGCCGAAGAAATGCCACCATCCAGTAGAGGTTGAGAGTATGGTGGCAGTGGTTCTTCAAAAAGAGATTGTCCGGATAGTGGCTCAGCTCAGCTGTAGAGGCAGTTCTATGAACTGCCAGTCTGGCAGGACGTTGAGGTATCCGATGTAGTACACCCATGTATTTCTTCTTCCATTATGTGCGAGTAAGATTTGATTCTTCCGATCGATCTGGATTTCATTTATCTTACTATGTTTCCATGGCTTCCTTGGATATTGTTTCTATTAAGAATCGGTTGTGGTGGAGGGGCGAACTTCTGGTATGATTTATTCCTGGCATTTGTGAGACCCTACTAATTTATTTGGTCTAAATGTGAGAGATTTTGGAGCGAGTGTCGGTATTGTCAACTTGGCATCCTATTGTACCACTTTCTCTTATTATGTCAAGTCACTCTATCTTTTTTCGGAATTCAGTGTTGATAGGATGGTGGGATTCTTAACCGTCACCATCAGAAAGTGTTATCATTTCTTCCGGTGCAAAGTGATTAGTAAGTAATATTCGATCTATGTATCTCCTCTTCGTTCAAAATGCTAGAAAAGTCATGTCATCCCATGAGCTTATATGGATTATAAAAGGGTTTTCTGGTAAATTGTCAGAGTTTCCTTCTTATTGGAAGGTTAAATTGGCATGGATGTTGTTCCATAGAGCTCATTTAATGTCTATTTCTTCAATTGCAATTCTTTGGTTAGCCTGACTCGGAAATAATCTAGCTCTGGTAGCCAAGGGATGAGCTTCCTAAAGATCTAATTATTTCTACCTTCAGCATTATTGCTATCTCTTCATCTAACACTAGTGAGCTCGGGCTTTTAGTAGCCACTTGTGATGTTCCCTGTGTTGAGCCAGAGTGCGTGCCAAGGTAGCCGGGTAAGTACATTGTTGTTTTCCAAGGCTACTAAGGGTAAAGAGGCATCATTTGACCTTTGATTTGATCCATCAGGCGGTGGTGCTTATAGAAAATGTATGGAGTTGTGACTCGAGATTTGCAGCTGTTTGGCAACTCGAAAGGGTAGTTGGTAACTTAGGTCTGCCTATGTTCAGCATTTAGCTAAATCTTCTTTAATCCAGCAGACTGTGCGGGGATGGTTATTTCTATTCAAATAGCTGCATGAGTTTGTGCTTTAAGTGGAGGAGTCTTCCTCCAAATGCTGAATGGTAATACTAAATCTCTAAGGCGTTGATACCACTTTTGTCACGACCCAACCTAGGGCCACCAAAGAAACCTACAATGAGTGTCGATCATTGCTAAACCCACTAATGATCTATTAATGCTAGAGCTAAGCTGGCAACCTGATCATATATACGTACCTATCTGCTGAAAGCATAAAGTATGAAAAGATGAAACGACTTTAACTTGCTGGCAATTAGAACACTGAGCCACAAATTCTGCTATGTCACACTCCATTCCGTTCCACCAAGAAATCTGCTTAAGATCATGGTACATCTTAGTCGAACCTGGATGAACAGTGTATTTGGATTAATGTGCCTCTATCATAATCTGTCCACATAAATCTGCAAGATCAGGAACACAAAGTCTATCTTTATACGTGAGAACATGGTCAGTAGTAACCCTGTATGGTGACTCCGATTTTCTTCTGGCTGTCTGTTTGTATTCAACTAGAACTGGATCCTCATACTGACATTGTTTTACTTCATGAAAATTTAGAGTTAAAGGTCCAGTGCAGCTTATTGTCCATACATCATTGGCATATCTCCTTCACACCTCAACTCTTTGAGAAGTTACTTTAGCGTTATAAGTGCACATATAACCAACTTTGTTGCTGGTATTCTGCCTCAGCTCATGGTCCAACTACATGTCTCTTTTATTTTCACTTTTTCAAGTCATAATATTTCCAATTCAAAAACAATACCCTAAAGTAGATGTTCATTCTGAAGATCATTCCTGGTCTGCATCATATTATCCAGTAGTATTTGCATGATCATTATCCTTATATGATAGACCCTGTTCCGATGAACCTTTGACATACATCAGGATATGAGTAACTACATTCCCACAAGGAGCTTTCGAGACAACCCTAACATCAACTGAGATGTTGCATAGTGCGTTCGTAAAAATAATATAGCTTGCATCAAATCTTCTATAGTGTGTAATGACAAGGTACTTCAAAAGCTCCCATATTGCATCAAACGCGAGCTAATTCTTAGTTCCATCGACCTGTTCTATATCAAAAAATATATCGACGAGGTGATTCGTCGGCGAATTCATGTTAACCAATTCAAAGTTTCGTGTATCGTTGTTTCTAAAATTTAGAACTCTCCTCTCGTGATCGAGGAAGGATCAACTTAGCCAGAATAAGCCGGGCAATGGTGTTATGATATTATCCAGATATATTGTATTCCAAAAGTTCGATATGCGTGTTATAATTCTGATCCTGTAATCAGAAGATAATGCCCGTGGAGTAGTTTATGAAGGTCATGCAAGTTTTCTTGTTATCTGCATGAATCTTGCTTTAGACTTAGGCTCGTTCGGGGACGAACGAGAGTTTAACTGGAGCATAATGAAACCGTCGTTTTGGGAGATAGGACACCGATTTATGTGCCAATAGTTTTGAAAACTTCATAATATCTATTAGAACCTGTCTGTAAAATTTGAGCTAAATCAGACCTCGTTTGGTAGGCATCGTAAGAAGGTTTCATTTTTTATTGTCGATAAATGAATGAGCTCCGATTCGAAATCCGAAAGTGCTGTTAGGTTCGTGTGATTATTTATGACCTTTTTGAACTTTTAAAAGTGAATTTCGAGGTTGTTCGGCTAGTTTCTGCTAAAATACCGAAAGTTAAATAATTTGACCTTTTTCTATTTAATTTGTATTTTGAGTTTCTGGAATCCGATTTGCGATCCGCCTTAGCGAGTATGTCATATAAATTTGGTATAACTTGTATGCAAAAGTTGGAATTATTTTGAATATCGTATGATACCGTTTTAATTTTCGTTAAGAAAAGAAATTATAAAAGAAAAAAAAAAGAAAAAGAAAGAAACAAACAAAAAAGAAAGGCGGTGATTTTGGTATAGCGGTTTTAACCCCTCTGCACAACTTTTCCAGCAACAATAAATAGAGATAAACAAACGAACAGAGAACGAGAGACGAGAAACGCAAAAAGAAAAAAATACCAGAAAATGAGAAAAGAGCCGGAAAAAGATAGAATTTTCATCCCGAAACATTCAGGTAATGATGTTAATGCATTATTTGAGTTTATTACGTGTGTTTGAATATATTTTAAAGGTAAAAATTGGGATACTATACATCGTTTTAATAAAATCAATTGATAGTTTCAAGGGTCAATTGGACCCCAATAATAGAATTGATTATATATTCGTACTCAGTGAGTTATGGGCAACATATAAATGTAATTTATTAGAGTGGGATCGTTTGACAATGAAACCAAAGGATAAAGCGGTTATTGATTAGCAATGCTAACTTTTGGAAGAGGTGTTTATATCCATTTCTTTGGAGGCACCTGGCCTCATGGATTTTCTACCACGTGTTCCTTACGTGTGTAGTTGCCGATAGGCGTACTCATTACGCCTTAGCTTTGAATTTACATTGTGTATTATATGTTATGTCCTGTTGTTGGTATTGCATTGAGGATCTGAGCATTGTACTCTGGCTGTGAGTTGGCATCTACTTCCCGTCTGTCGATGAGAGTCCACGCCGGTGAAGGGTTATTATTGCATCATATTGCATTCATATGCATTACATTGCATATCATATCGGGTGCAGGAGTATTCTGTCCCAAGAGAGTGCAGGAGTATTCCACCTTTGGTTTACATTTTATCGGGTGCAGGAGTATTCCGTCCCAAGAGAGTGTAGGAGTATTCTGCCTCTGGTTTATATCATATTGGGTGCAGGAGTATTCCGCCCCAGGAGCAGGAGTGTTCTGCTCTTATGTCAGCTTTACATTATATTGGGTGCAGGAGTATTCCGCCCCAGGAGAGTGCAGGAGTATTCTGCCTCTGGTTTATATTATATCGGGTGCAGAAGTATTCTACCCCAGGAGCAGGAGTGTTCCACTCTAGTTGGTTATCAGAGATTGGATTCCCCTCGAATGCAGGAGTATTCCGTTTCGAGATGGGATGACGGGCACATGTGACCCTTTGCATCATATTTCATTTCATTTTATTTCATCTCATTTCATTTCATACCATTGTGTAGACTTGTGGTACATAACTACTGTTCTGCTTCTACGTGCATTGCTTATTTGTTGATATGTTTCTGGCTCGTATTCCTGGTTCAGTTTATGGTTTCATACGTGTTTCCGGTTATTATCTGGCTCTGCTTTTTTATAATTTAAATAAGAGGAATTATGTTTATTTGTTTCTTCTCCTTGGTTAGCTATCATATTCTTTGAGGTGGCTAGTCTGCCCTGCTTATTGAGTCCTTTTGACTCACCCTTGTTTGTTGTTTGTCTATCTATTTCGTTTCGGCAGGTTCGCTCCAGGATTGAGTTCGCCACGTTGTGAAGGAGCGAAGACGACTTCAGCTGTCAGGGTGAGCCTGTTTTTATTCCGGATGGCTACCAGTTTATTGGTTATTATTTCAGTTGCATTTTGCTCCCTTCAAGAGGTATCTGTCTTCTTTGTACTTTTAGATTTCTAGTCTGGATAGCCCTAAATCTAGTATGTTGGTAGTCAGCTGTAATTTCTTTTGTACAGTTTAGTGGTATCAATGTGTCTGTGTTTTTTTAAGTGTTGTCCTTATTTATGAATTGTTATATTTATTTTCCTAATTTAATTGGTAAGGGTTTGCCCGACGGGTCTAGGCGAGGATGTCGGGCACCCGCACGGCCTAGCCGGATTCCGGGTCGTGTAACTTCAGTACTACTCCAACTTTATTTGTGTTTGTGTTTCCTGGAAACAACAAAACTATCTTTATTTCTGTTTGTGTTTACTGGAAATTACATTACTAAACCAGCTTTATTTGGTATTGTGTTGCCTATCAGCTTCAACTTTTGTTTTGAACAAGGTATGAACAATGTCGTTTTGTTGATGGTTAACGACAATTGTTCTTTTGGTGCTTATTTAGTTTTATGCAGTTTACACCAACAATTGATTTGAACATGGAAATTACTTGTCAAATTACTTCAATTCATTAGGTACTAAGGAAATACAACAAAACACGATATCACAAACACTACAAACTAATACAATAAAGTTCCTATGTCAACTCCAAATAAGAACATTTGCATTCACCCTACTTGGCTTTTCATACACCAAACCAAAACAACAACCACGACACATAAAACTATCTTCTAATTGAAGCAACAGAAATGGATGTTGATCATTTTCTCCTTTCTCATCCTGTCAAACAATGATTCTTCCATTTCAATTGTCTTCTTGTTTAACCTATTATACTTTGAGAACGCCTCTTCCATCTCCAAAAATTTCTTCTTGTTAAGTTTAATTTGTGCTAGTTCCTCCCCCATCTCTTTAAATTTGTTCACCAATCTTAGAAGAATAAAATTCGATTGTGGATCAATTTCCTCATCCCTCCATCGAAAGAACTTGCAAGAATTATCCTAAGAATATAAACAACCAACCAAAATCGAAAAAACAAGAAAATCTTTATGGACATTAACATACAAGCTGATCAATAACATACCCCGTAGAATGGACATGCTCAAAATCGTCTTCCCGTGTTCTTCTTCAACCAAGAAGTGAGCAAGGATAGCAACTCTCTATGCTTACATCTCACTGTTAAATTCAACATTGGATCTTCCTCATCCATGCAAATGCGATTCAACAAAGAATTTGACATTTCCATTCTAACCTAAAACATAAAAAATAATTAGTGAACTTATATAAGATGTAAAATTTTACATTAATCAAGATGGAAAAAGTATTACCTACTTCAATGATGATATTTCAAATGGATTGGAATTGAAAGTGAGCTGTTAAAAGTAGAGAAGAGGCTGTTGGTTTAATGACGGGTGGGTTTAAAGAGGGAGAGTTTATAAGGAAGAAGACCAATTTACCACATTATATTCACTAACGGGTAAAAAATAATGGCTACGTGGCAAAATTAGATTGGTTTACGGCTGCATTATAACATACTCACGCGCTCTCTTTGCGTGCAAGCTCACCAGTCGACAAAAGAGGTACTTAATTGGTTTAAAATTGTGTTTAGGGGTGATAGGACCGCAAACTTAAAGGTCGTAACAGGCATTTTAAAATAATTTTAGGGGACATTTTATGCATTTTGACTATTCGTCTGCCTCCATGTATCTGCCTATGTGAATTAGGTACTTTTATTTAGTAGATTTCAATACTTCATCACATATATATGATTTCTTTTATCTACTATGTTTCATTCGAAGTAATTTGATATAGTTAATAATGACAAGGGTTTAATAAAAGAAGGGAAAAGTAGTCAAAAAATTTGTATTTACATTTATGAAAAATGTGTAAAATGAATTGTTACAAAGAAATTAAAAATAACGGAGGTTACAGTAATATTACAAACCATAATGGAGGTCACCCTTACGGAGCCAAACCTGGAGGGAGGTCTCTGAAATTATTCCATGTTATTTTTAATAACTACTCACCAATACTAACTCTTTAGCTCCCGTTTGTTTATAAAACTTGGGAACACTTTTTGGGAATATTTTTAGGAAAAACTTGTTTGTTTATAAAATTTGGCCAAATTTTAAAAATCAAAATTTTAAATTCCAAAAATCTGACCAATTTTTTGGGTTTTTTGGAAAAAATACTTTTTATCACTACCAAAACTTCAACTTTTTTTCAAGTAAAATGTTTGCCCAAACCCATCCTCAAATTCTAAAAATTATTTTGCAACTCAACTTCAAAAACTCAAATTTTAAAGTTTCAATCAAATCTATGTCACAACGCTAGCTTAATTTCAATTTTTAGTGTGGAGTTTGATGAGATATAAAGTTTTAAGAAAGAGAGGATACCAAAAGTTTTTTTAGAACTTAAATATGTGATAATATTTGTGTGGTTATAAAATTATGTAATAAATGATAAACTTTAAAATTACAAAGCTCTAAACATCAAACTTAAAACGAATTGTACGTTAACTCCAAATTACTAAAAGTAAGGTTAAATATAGTATGGTGAATTTTTGGTGAGTCTAACACTAATGACTTCTTCTCATGACATGACAAAATAGTTGAGGAGAGCGCAACTGGCTCAAATATCTGAAAATACAAGACAGAGGGTTGAATTATTGTTTTATAAAATTTTAATAGACTTAGGGGATTTAATAGCTGACTTATATTGAAGGTTCTAAAGATAAATAGATAGTTTTCAGAAATTAAAGTACAAAAAGTAAAGCTTGACATGTGATGTTTTATACTAGTTCATAATCAATGTGGTTCCTAATCCAGTCCTATTAGGTCGCTAAATAGTGTATCCTTTTCAACGATATTTGTGGTTTATCGTGCACCACCAACAATCGCTTAATTGGTTTTGTCTAAGTCGCTCACTAACAATGGCTTGTCTTGATACGAACCAAACCACACGGAAGGAAGATAAAGGAATGGAAGCAATAAAGTAAACACAACAACGAGAAAATAGGGTAGGGGGAAGAACAGAAATAGAAGAAAGAATGGATAACTCAAATCAAAACATGATTGATTATCCAAGGGAGAGAGTGAAACTTGAACCTAACAAGGATTTATACTAGGATGACATCCATTCGGTTCCAAGTAAAGGAGTCCATGAAGCCTCGGGCTTTCACAAGATAAGCTCGGCCTAATCAATCTCTATTCTCAATCAAAAACTAACTGATCAAATGAAAGACTAAGGGAAGCTTATATAGTTTTCCCATACATGAGTGTGAAATGACCAAAAGCCCCTAAGCCTAATTAAACAATGATAAATTACCTAAAATGCCCCTTCAGCTAATTCTAGACGCTGCCTGATCAATCATTCATCGCGATCGTGCAGAGCAATTTGGAGCTGCATCGCGATCGCGCGGAGAGGCTCGCGATCACGCAGTGTAGTGCTTTTCCAGAATTCCAGCAAGCTTGCAGTTTGGTCTTCTGGCCTTCTTTGACTTGAATCTTGGTTTCCAAGCTCTCTTTGAAGCGTTCTAAGTCCCGCATGTTGAGTGTAAACTTCCCACGGCTTTGGATACCAATCCGAATTGTATCATTGTCCCTTTCTTAAAAGGATTTCGTCCTCGAATCAAGCCAACAAAACCTACAAGCAAGGCAAATACAAACGAACTTCCTACTCGAAGAGTAGGTTAGTGCCCAAAAGTGTGGAAAACACACTCTTGTGGTAGAGCCAAGCATCAATATCAATTAAAAATCTTATGTTCCCAAAGGAAACAATAACTTCTTGGCTCAACAATAAAGTGCATCCAACACTAGGATAAACAAAGAGATCAATAGGATATGGAACATGCAAGATGTAGCAATCAAATTCCTTATGACCCCTAAGCGTATGACCAACACACCAAGCCTTCAAATCAATATTATCACAATGTGACACATTGGCTTTGGCATGATCAACATCCAAGGTGTGATCAACATGTGGGGTGGAGTAAACAAAATAGTTTGATTGGCAACTAACATCAAGTACTCCACTCCCCTTCTTGGAAGAACTCTTACACATATCAAGAGTGACTTCCTTACCTCCAAGACAATCTCCATCACTTGACAAACTCCAAAGGAAGGTCTCCAAAATAGGTTCTTCATCATTACAGTCCACACAATGAAGGCTAGGACTACTAAAAGATGGTTCCATACAACCAATATCAAAACCACTCTTATCACTTGGAGTTCCAAACAATGGATCATCCTTGAGCCTAACTTTACAAACCATGGAGGTTATATTTTACTACCAACCCTAGTCCGATACAATTCACTACCGCAAATGAGACTGTCTTCAAACAATAGAAATATAAAAGCATGCACCTCAAATTCATGGTCACACAAAAGCATAGTATCAAGACTAGGTTCTTCACTCTCACTTGAGGAGTCATCGAAAAAAATCGTTCTATCTCATACTCAAGAGACTCCTCAAGGTCACAACCACCCTCACTACGACACATAGGTTCACCATTATCAAGCAATTCATCAAGGGAAAGAATAGGATATTCATTCAACTCGTCTCCCCCTTTATCAAATATAGGTGGGGTGTCATAACAAGGTTCACAAGTTAGGTCAACTACACATTCTTCACTAAAGAGAGGTTCAATGAAAACCGACATCATGATGTGGCTTATCATCCCTCTCAACTAGTGGTTCACTATCACTCACAAGTTGACCAACCGACTCTACACTAGTTGCAAACACATTGTAATCACGCAATCCATCAACTAGTATAGAGTTTTCACAAATATTATCACATGACAAGGAAGTAACATGTTCAAGGGAAGAACTTTTACATACCTTTGAGTGGCCATCTTGCCCACTCAATGCACTTGAAGTGTCATGAATTGTTCCTTCACCTTAAAGCTCACATCGAAGATCTTCTTCACCTTGTCCTTCCATTTTGGAACATGATTGAGGCACCATTGGTTGGCCTCCAAGAGTACCTACACAAGTTTTCACACAAGTAGAAGAAAAAGATAAAGGGTTAAGGTTAGAATAAGGGGTGTCCTCACTCTCAATGATTCTTTTTCCCTCTTTCTTTTCCCTCATTTTATTTTCAAGGTCGGGTGTAAGATTCAGGTTGTGACATCCCACTCACATCACTCAACACATTCTCTCCTTTTTCTACTCGAGGAATGTCATCGGTCACTCCCTTACTCCTCTCAATCTTTTGTCTCTCAAATTCGAGCGAATTGGGACGGGGCCCAAAAATACCCATAGCCGGAGTAGGTGGACTCTTTACATCAACCCGGAATCTAGGACTTGGAGATTCATCACTTGATGTCTCCTTCTTCTTTGTTGGTGAACCACTTGGCTTTGAAACTTGTGGTTTTGGGTTCACCTTGTTGACACTTGTCAACCCTTCATTTGCACTAGTCCCACCACTTCTTGTAATTGTAGTACTTCTTGTTTGCACTCTTTCAGTCATGGAATGGAGTAGCTCCTTGCTCCTTTGCAAAGCTCGAGAAAATCCACTAAAAGACAATTCGCCCGTTGTTCCATAAGGTGCAAACTCATAAACCTTTTGGTCAATGCCAATAAAAAATACATCTCTCTTAGCACTATATCGAAACTCTTTGTTGAGTAGCCATGGCTCACCTAGCCAGACATCAAAATGTGCCATGGGATACACGTCACACCAAACATAATACTTGTAACTCCCATGAGATATGAGCACTTGAGCCTCATTGGAAACCTACACTCCATCATACTTATAAGGATGTTTCAATTTATAGCATGATATGCTTAGGGTCTCAACCAAAGAAGTGCTAATGAAATTGGCATTGGTACATCCAATCATGAGCAAGTATCCTCCATTACCACTCACCTCAACAACGAACTAACTTCTACCCAAGTCTCATACAGATGCAACCAAGAAAGAACTAGAATGTCCAAGACTACCAACACCAACAACTTGGGTCTCCCTTATCCCTCATCTACTAGCAATATTGCTAGTGTAACTTCCACTTCCCGTCACTCTTCCAACATTAAAAGTGTTGTTGAAAGTCGAGGAAGGAGTCTCATAGTCAATGGCACCACTCCTACTACTTCTACTCCTAGAGTTTTTAGATCCATTCAAGCCTTTGGTAGTAAGAGCAACACCACTTCTTACTCTACCCTTCACATGGGAATTAGGAGCATTAACCCCTTTAGCACAAGTAGGATAGACAATCCTCCCTTTTCCCATAGAACAACCACCTCCTCATCCCATACTAATGGAAGGACCTCTACTACTCCCTTGCATTCCACTAGCAACACCAAGAGAAGATGTAAATGAACAATTCATATAATCAACCTCATCATCAATTCTCTCTATGTCACTATCATCATGTTCAATTTCTTCACAATAAGAGTAAGTAGGAACATCATACCTTGAAGCGTCACCATCTTCGGATTTTTGACTAGAAGCATAAGGATCAACACATTCATCATCATGAGCTTCATAGTCCTCATTAACCTCACGATCATCATAGTGACCCGCTTCAACCTCATACGACCCATAGTTCCCAGAATCATCATAGCAACACCCATCATCACCATCATAGGAACCATAGTCTCCATCTTCTCCACACGAACTATACCCTCCACAATCATCATCCGAAGCCATAGCTTTAACAAATAAGAGTAAAGGACTTCACAAGTTCACTCCCTCACGTGTATCACTCAAGCAATGTTCACTCAATTTTCTTTCCACTCGTGTATACACTCAAGGTCTTTGGCTTTTATGACCACACTTTATTGTTCTCACCACTCTTAGCCTTTTTCCTCTCAAAGATAGCCTTATCCTCTTTATAGGAACCAAAATGAGAAGATCAACAACTAGCACGTCCAAGTATATGTTCGGAATGGAGTTCAAAAGACACCAAAGAAACGAATGAGGACTCACAAATGGACTAGGAACAAAGGAAACAAGCAATGAAACCAAAAGAGAGAAGTTATAAGACTACTAAGGAAGTGACACAAGAAAGATTCGAATCGAATTGGCACTAAACGGATTCGGAATTGGATAGAATTTTGTTTGTGATCTAGAAACTCACCATATTTGATGATACAATTGGAGTTTTGATGATTGGAAACTGTCCGGAAGCTGTTGCGAACGTTCTGTCTCAAAACTAGAATTTTGGAAAAATGTTGTTCTTCGCTATCGCGTACAGATGGGCGCGTTCGCGCAGAGCAAATAATTCCCAAGATTAATTTTTCTCTTCACTATCGCGCTCGACTCTTTTCGATCATGAAGGGTAAAATTTTTCTTCAACGCGATTGCGCCCTGGCTTGCGCAATCGCGCAACTCTGTTGCTGCTAAACCAGAATCCGATTTTGAACTTCAACTTTTCACTCGAATCAACTCGATTCAACTTGTTTTTGTAATCCAATGGTACCCAATTGTGTTTTCAACTACTACCATCAATCCCTAATGATTTATATCAACACCCAATCCATAACAAATCCAAATCAAGAAATTTCAATCCAATTCAAGGGTTTTTCAAACTTTGGAGGTTTTTCATTTTTCAACTTTTGATTCTCAACATCAAATCACGTAACAAGGGTACCAAATCAACGGATAAACATCATAGATCAATCCCTGATATCAAACAATCAACGGGCCATCAAATCCAATCCACAATATGAATTTTTTTGTATTTTTCAATATTTTCAATTTTTTTTATTTTTCTTCTTTTCAACAATAACAAACAAGAAACTAAGATAGCAACCAACCTAGGCACGAAGAATCAAGGGTCGGGGGGTTGTACAAATAAAACTCAAGCCATGCTCTGGTACCAAATAATACGAACCAAACCACGCGGAAGCAAGATAAAGGAACGGAAGCGATAAAGTAAACACAACAACGAGAAAATAGGGGATGGGGAAGAACAGAAATAGAAGAAAGAATGGATAATTCAAATCAAAACATGATCGATTATCCAAGGGAGAGAATGAAACTTGAACCTAACAAGGATTCATACTAGGATTACATCCATTCGGTTCCAAGTAAAGGAGTCCGTGAAGCCTCGGGATTTCACAAGATAGGCTCGGCCTAATCTATCTCTATTCTCAATCAAAAACTAACTAATCAAATGAAAGATTAAGGGAAGCTAATATAGTTTTCCCATACATGAGTGTGAAATGACCAAAAGCCCCTAAGCCTAATTAAATAATGATAAATGGCCTAAAATGCCCCTTCAGTTAATTATGGTCGCTGCCTGATCAATCCTTCATTGCGATCGCGCAGAGCAATTTAGAGCTGCATCGCGATCGCGCAGAGAGGCTCTCGATCGCGCAGTGTAGTGCTTTTCCAGAATTCCAGCAAGCTTGCAGTTTGATCTTCTGGCCTTCTTTGACTTGAATCTTGGTTCCAAGCTCTCTTTGAACCGCTCTAAGTCCCGCATATTGAGCGTAAATTTCCCACGGCTTTAGATACCAATCCGGACTGTATCATGTCTTGTATTCTAACTGATTATACAAAATACCTTGACACAACTATTACCTCTACCTTGTTATTCTTTGTCTTTTAATTTCGAATATTTGTAAACCCTCAAGATTACAGTGACGTAGTATAAATAAAAGACGAAGATAATTGTAGATAGAAATAGAAGTATGTCTTCATTCTTCACAATAGTCTTCATTATATGGCCCAACAAAATAGCCATTGCGAACCTCCCTTGTAAAGCAACATTTAATTGATTTGCTTGGTTTACCCTGATTGATTCAAAGAGAATTTGCTTGATTATCTTCCTATCATGATGAGTACTTGATTGATCAGATGAGTAGCAGAGAGAGGCAAAAACTTTGTTGTTACTATGCGATAAGTATTTTGATCCAAGAAATTTGATGGTCAAGAGTTTTCTTATAATAAATGGTAAATCTTTTTTGAAAATATGAGTAAGAACATTTAATGTATTCACACGCTCCAGCGCAAAGCTTCCTTTCTTGACGAGATTCTGTATATATATACCGACTTTCCTTGTTATTTTAAACTCTGTTGACACCCAATTTTGTCCCTCTTATTTCACATTTACCCGTATCTAATCCAAAAATGTAATAACTATTTTTCAGACAAAATTGCACTAATCATCATACGATTTCCCATGTCACCTTTGTTTCCTACTCATATTGACCTCCATTCAATAAAGTCACATTGCATAACTACACCAATTAGGCCCTTTTTAAAGGCACTTGCACAAGCTATGACTATTTACAAAATTTGCACATTCAATTACTGATTTTTGCAATTACCCCATATTTTTCAAATTTATCCAATATTATTTTAAAAATTACGTATCATATTTTAAATCACTAATAATATTTTTATACATCTTATTAATTATTTTTTGATATTTTCAATTTAATTTTGCAATTTTATACACATTTTATACATATTTTATACATGTTTTATACACTTTATACACATTTTTACACCTAAGCACTTAGCACCCCACAACTTGCACACATCAACTCCATGTGTGCCCACATGCTTCATCTCGACTGTCCAAACGTTTGATCCAACGACCCAGCCCCTCTTTTCCTTTTTAATTATGCTCCACCCCACCCCCCCAAACCCTAAAAGGACCCCCTCACTTTTCCCTCAAACACACGCCGCCCTCACCTCACTCTCTCTCTCTCGTTTGAAACCATAGAACCACTAATTGTGCTTGAAATTTGAATGGCAAAATTGATTTTATTGAGAGGAAATCAGCTGTGTAAAATTTGTACATTCGAATGGCCTTTTTAAAATTGCAAAAGGATGTGATATAGGGAAAGATGTATAAAAAGGGATTCCCTTTGATTCTGGATTAAATCAAAACCTTTCTTATATGACTTTTACCAAATTTCCTACCCTTTTTACATTAGGAATTCAAATTTTACACAACCCACATTACACCTATATAAACCAGCACTTTCCACCCTCTACACACACTACTACACGGCTGAAAATACCTCATAATACTCTTCTTTTCTTTGTTTCGATTGTTCACTCTTTCTTAGGCTTGGGATTGAGTCTCTAGGGGCTCTCGTGATTTTTTTTATTATTGCAATTGTCTGTTCTAGCCTACTGTAAGGTAAAGCTCCAGGAAAGGGGTTACAATGTAACCCTCGAGCCCTCTCTAATCCATCTCTGAAATAAACCTTGTGCCTTGCTCTTTGTTTTTTTTCTCCCATGTGTGTTGCCGTATTACAGTAAGACCTTATCAGGGTCATGAGATTAATCCTTTTTTGCAGGTCGTTTCTTCTTTTGGATGGTTCACAAGCCATACCATTTTAATATCTATTTGCAGGACCCTTCTGTCAAGCAAGTTTTGTTAACCGTAAGGCTTTCCTCAAGTCTTCTAATAAGGGTTGAATAATGGTCCTAAAGGCAAGCCCATAGTTGTCCTTCTTATACCCTGTTTAGACCCTTCTCTTTCTCACTGTATTTGCTAGGATTCCCTGCATGTACTCAAAGTACATTAAAACAGGTTCTGTGACAATTACATAGCAGTGTCACATAGCAGTGAGCTAAGTATATACGGTTATCCAGGGGTCTTTTCTAACCTTTACTCCTTTATGTGCTTGCATCATCATGTAAAAATAGAAGCTTGCATATTAAATCGAAGAAATTTGTTGGCTAAACGTGTTTGTGTTAACATGTAGTGGCTTTAGTGAACACTTGGCCGCTTGATTGAACATAACTTAAAATCTGAAAATTTTTGCTAAACATGGGTTATTTGTGCAAATTCTTTCTAAAACTGAACCGCTTCTGCAAGATCTGAAACCGTCCCCTTTTCTTTCCATACAGGCCCAACTCCATATTTTAAGAAATTGCCCCTTTTGCGTGTTAAAATATTTTTTTCAAAAGTTTCAATCTCTTTACGCTAATCTAATAGTGTACAAGGGATGTACAAATTATATTGGGGTTAATTGTACGTTATATGTATATAATTTTCTAAAAAGTTAAGATCATGTCGCCTAACATGCTTTGCATGCCTATATATAGTATATTTATGTGTGTAAACCCCTTTATGTGCATTTATATGTTACGTGCTCCTGATTTTCAAACCAACCAAAACAATTGCCTATCTATTTTTCAAAATCTGACCCCAAAAAGCAAAAGCCATTTAGAAAAGTGTTTGACAATTGATGTCAAAACACGCTCTCCAAAATGGCTAACATTACCTTGACACAACAATCCCAAGTTGTCCCTAAAAAATTGATTATTGTGTTTTTGGAAAAATATTTTCAAAATATGCCTATTTTTGCAACTGACCCAGCGTTTTGAATCTGCAGAAATGAACTGTTCCTAAATATTCTTTGCGTTTCTGTCCTTTCTAAGTCAAAAGTTGGAGTCTGCGGCTAAAATCGCGATTAGGCAGTGGGCTTAGGTCGTAAATGAAAATCCAGAAATGGTCTAACTTTATTTAAATGTGTACTACTGATTGCCTTAGTGTTTTGCATGAAATGTTCTTTACCTGCACGGTCTTGATCTTTTAGCCTTTTGAATTAGAAAGTTGATCTTAGACTCGAAATTGCACTCTTAGGCCTGCAGTTAGTTATCCCTTGCCCTTATGACCTCTAGACTTAATATCCCAAAACTAAACTCGATCGGAAACCACTTTTAGTGGGACTTGGGAGGTGCCTAATACCTTCTCCCCGAGTCAAAAGGATTTCTTACCTAGAACCTCTGATAGAATGACTCCAGGAGTTAATCAAGACCCTTAGATACTTTTTAGGTGACCTAATACGCCTTAGACGAATTTATTAGGGTGAGACTGCAAAACCGACTCAACCGAGTCATCTAGTAAAACCCGATTTTTGATTCAATCCGAGTCAAAAAGAAAAGGGTGCGACAAGCTCTTCACTGTCCTTGTTGTCCTTCCCAAAATACGCCTTCACATCTTTATTTTCAGACTATCCATCCTGTCATGTATTGTCATGTGTCAGTATGTTATATGAATAATTAAAAGCTTTTTGTCATAATTAAAACAAGTTCAACAATATCCTTGGTGTCAAATGAAAAACTTAAGAAAAAGTAGATATAATGTGAAGCCCAAACGAAAACATATCTAGTGATCCTCTCCTAAAACTCAAAACCAGATAAGGAGGTATTTGATCATTATAACTTATAAATTTTGGATGAAATTCTCTCTCTAGAGACAAATGCTCTGCCTTCTCACTAGCTTTCAACTCACCAATTCATCAATCACCACTCCTCAAGTGGACAACTCTGCCCATCCTTTACCTAACCTACCAGATCTCACTCATATGAACATTGATGAATCTTCATCTATTTCCCCTCCCTCCAAAATATCACCAGTACCTTATATCCAGAAATTGATTACTAAGACTCAGTTCACTAGTTATTCTTCTGCTAGTCATACTACACCTGCTCATATCGACTTATCTATGAAACAAATGCAGTCCAAAATAAGGATACCTTTATTCCCGACTCTGTCTTGAACAAGTCCAGGCTCTACACCCTTGGAAATACTCCATTATTGTCAAAGTATTTGGTAGGAAAATAAGCCATCAAAAACTTAAAAAAAAACTTTGGCAACTATGGAAACCTACATAAGATATTCCGCTCATCGACCTTGGTTCTGACCTTTTCCTTATCAAATTCTCATGTGAAGAAAATACGCAATGCGCTCTTCATTGAGGCCCTTGGTTCAATCTAAACTATTTTTTATCTGTACGCCGTTGGGAACCCAAGTTCATTGCATCAGCAACCCAATTGACCACCTATGCTATCTGGCTACGCCTTCCTAAGCTCCCCAACGAATTTTATGACATTGATATTTCGCAGAGAGTAGGTTCAAAAATTGGTAAATTACTCAAAGTGGATACGTGTCTAGAGCTCTTTGGGGTTTCTATGCCAGAGTTTGTATTGAGGTGCCATTAGAGCAACCTCTCAAAACCATGTTTTTATCGGTACTCATCGCCGACAGATCCTCTATGAAGAACTCAACATGTTATGTATACGGTGTGGGCGATTGGGTCACGTTTCATCCTTGTGTTCTTTCATCCCACCCTTGACCAACAAAACTACACTTGCTGCACACCATCACTCTACACATAATAGTTCTCCTCCAATGGTTTCCCCCACGCCCATTACGCCAACTACTTCAAATTTACTATCATCCTCTAGCTCAGAATGAAAAACTGTGGTGTTTCCCACACGTGCAAACAAGAACAATTATAAAAATTCCACTCAAACATCCAATCAGCCAGATATGGCGGCAGGAAGCAGAGGGGTCCCAGGTAAATCTTCGAAATCTATAATTAGTACTAAACCTAATAGAAAATACCAACAAAAAGGTAAAGACTTAGCTAACAATAAAAGTTTCTTCTCTAAGATAGCATTAATGTCTCTTAATGAACATGATGAAGGCCTAAATCTGGACTTGTCACCTAATGGGCCACAAATTGTACAACCCAAGCATTCATCCGCTCCAACTCACGCCGACCCACTTACCCCTTACACACTAGCCCGCAACTTAGCCCACCAAAAACAACCCGAGTCCCCTATAATTCTTACTAGGGATGATGATTCATCATCTCTGCATGCCGCTCCCTTGCCAAATGTTACCACGTCAGTCCCACCCCTCAAATCCTACAATAAACTCTCTATAGGCATCTATTTACAACCGACTACGTCTTCTCCTAGCCCAAACTCATCATCACAGCCTAGCCCAGCCTAACTACTGTTCACGACTCCCATAAGCAATACATACACTCTCAGCCCCAATTAGATATGATGGAAGCCCACACCTTACCTCTATCTCTCCTACACGTGACCTCACTCTCCTGACTATGTCACCCTCATCTTTTCAACCGACCACAAAACCATCTCTCACTTATTCAAATACCTATCTACCATCATATAACTGCACTAACAATATTCTATTACAATAAAACTTATACAATATAAACGAACATGTCTTATCTTTCTCCTCACTATAACCATCATCACACCTATCCACAATGCCCAGCTAACCCTCTAATTCCACTACCTTCCATGAATCCTCTCTCTCAAATACCTTTCCTTACCCCTTTCAGAACCCGATCCCATACCTTTCACAAACTACTCCTTAAACGAACTGACAGTCATGGTTGGAAACGGGAGCTCAAGGCCATGCATTGATATTCAGTGTGAATGTAATGTCTTAAGAGATCATAGTGATGATAAACAACCCAGTGGACATTGGCTAAATAGATTAGAAAAACCATGAGGTTAGAGATTGATGTATATAGACGTTACCATTGTTTCACGACTCAGCTCCACTATACGAATCCTTACCTAGCTTCCTCGTCCCAATGGGATCCTCCACCATATCCTCAGACCTTACCAGGAGACCTACCTTTCTATCCACCCATGATCTCCAGCAATCCCTGGATCAATCCACAAGTGACCATGCAACCACCCCGCACTACCTCCACTCTCGCCCATGAGCCCATACGACCCACCGACTCCCTCATCAAGTACCAAGACAACACCTCCTACGAGCCTCGTTGTCTCACCTCCCCACCCATTCAACCTCATCAATCTTCCCAATGTCAACGAACAAAATGGGGAAGAAAACCAGCTGATGCCTGATGTCCCAACTCTGATGATCCAGATGCACGAGATTGACACAGAGACACTGTGGGTAAGGGGAATGCATCTCTTCTGCCTTAAGGAAGAGTTTGGAAAAAAATATATTCTTACTTTTCCTCCCAAACTAACAAAGTACCTCATCAAACTTCATCCCACATTCATAGCCGACGCTGGGAAATTTGCAGTAGTGATCAATCCAACTTTGATGGAGAATAAGGAGGAAAACAACCAAGAAATAGTGTTAGTCCATCCTCCGGTGAATGTGCAGCCTCACTCGTTCCCCGATAATCGTAATATGAACGTCATTGACTGGAATTGTAAGGATGCTCAGTCAACCCAATTTACTTGTAAGTTTAGATCCATGCTAAACTATTACCGTCCTACTCTTGTTGTGCTTTTAGAAACCCATCTTCAAGAGCATACATTATGCAATGCTTTTGATTTTACTAATTTTGCTCAAGCCCAAGCTGAGGAAAGCTCAGGTGGCATAGCTATTGTATGGGACAATTCTCATGTTACAGCTACTGAAATATCTGTTACTAATCAGGAAGTACACTGCATGTTGCATGTATGTTCTCAACCTCATCAATGGCTTATTTCTAGAATTTATGCTAGCACTAATAGTTCCCATCGTAAAAAATTATGGCAGAATTTACAATGTATTTATGATCATTATAAGGGTCCTTGGATATTGGGGGGAGATTTTAATGAACTCACTACTGCTTCTGAAAAATTTGGTGGCAGGCCTCTGGATAATAAACGTGATGATCTCCTTTTATCATGTTTAAATTATTGTCAGTTATTTGATTTAGGCTATTCGGGCAGTAAATTTACTTGAACTAACAAACGTAAAAAGGTGCCACATTTTTAGAATGTTTGGATAGAGTGGTCACGAATTACGAATGACTTAATAAATAGCCCGAGGCCCACGTGACCCACCTTCCCCGCACGCATTCTGATCACTATCCACTTTTACTCTCTCTTGATAAATGTTATTCCCTGACAAACAAACCTTTTAGGTTTGAAACCATTTGGACTTCAAGTCCTGATTTTGCTGGTTTGGTAGCTACTTGCTGGACCTCACAGCTAGATTATATTAATGCTTTAACGAATTTTACCGAATCAGTCAAAGAATGGAATTATTCCTCGTTTGGCAACATTTTCTTTATAAAGAAAAAAGAAGTTGCTCGCAAGGTTAACAGGTATTCAGAAATTCCCTAATTACCCTACGAGTGAATTTCTCCAAACACTTGAAGGAAATCTTATTCGTGAATATAATCACATTCTACAACTAGAAGAAGAATTTTGGAAACTTAAATCTCGTATGACTTGGTTAACAGACGGCGACGCAAATACAAAATTTTTTCATCCTACCGCGCTTCAACATGGCCGTTAAAATCGTATTTACGAATTAAAAGATATTGTTGGAAACTGGAGCTACCACCAACCTACCATTAATAATGTTATAAATTCCTATTATACAACTTTATACGCAACTGACCATATTTTCTCTCCTTTATCAAGTGTTTTCGCCACTCATAACTATTTATCTACTGAAGAGGCGCCCTTATCACTCCTTTAACAAATAATAAAATTTATAAACTAGTTCAATTATTTTTCATCCTTTAAAGTCACTTGGGCATGATAGATATCATGCTTTTTTTTTAATCAAAAATATTGGGCTCAGGTTAAAGATTCTGTAACTATCCCTTGTCAGGAAGTTTTCCATACTTTCCAGATTCCAACTCAAATAAACAACACGTATCTGTGCCTTATTCCCAAAGCTAAAAGTTCGGAGACTATCATGCAATATCGTCCAATGGGTCTTTGCAATAATAGCTATAAAATTATCACTAAAATAATTGTGTAACGTCTAAAACCTTATCTTGATAAAATTATCCGCCCTTCACAATCATCTCTTTTACAAATTAGGCGGGCATCTGAAAACACTCTTCTTGTCCAAGCGATACTTTAGCACTTATAGGAAGTTAAAAAGGCAAATGCTCTTACATGCTTCTTAAATTGGATCTTGAAAAAGCATTTGATCGACTAGAATAGAGCTTCAATCAACAAGCCCTCACTTATTTTGATCTGCCTACTAAGCTTATTAAACTTATCATGTCGTGCATCTCAACTTCCTCTATTTCTATCTTAATCAATGGTCAACCTCAACCATCCTTCCACTCTTCTCGTGGCATTCGATAAGACGATCCTCTATCACCCTACTTGTTTATTATGTGCATGAAAATGCTTTCACTTAATATTACTATGGTGGTAGACTACTGCAAATGGAAGCCCTTCCTTTTTCACTCTAGTATCCCCCTATTTCCCACCTACTATTTGAAGATAATCTCTAGTTTAGTCTCTCAAACTCACCAAACTAGTCATACCATTATAGATTTATTCTCAAATTTTTGTGGGCCAAAAAATCAACTTCTCTAAATCCAAAGTTTTCTTCTCCAAAAATGCTTCTCAGGCAGATAAACAATTTGTGCAAAGTTGTTTTAACATACCAGAGGGTATTTCTTTTGGAAAATATTTAGGATTTCCCATCTTTACTTCAAAACCAACTAAAGCAAATTTTCAGTTCCTCCTTGACAATTTTAAAACTCGTTTAGCGGGATGGAAAACATATTTCTTAACTTTAGTAGGACGTAATACACTTATTAAATTCACTCTTAACACAATTCCAAATTATGTCATGCAGATTACTTTTCTTCCATCTTACATAATTCACGCGCTAGAAACTTACCGACAAATTTTTTTATGGGACACTACATCTAGTCGTCGTCCTCTTCATTTAGTTAATTGGGCTACAGTCACCACTTCCACACAGGACGGTGGGCTTGGGATTCAACAATTCCGACCAAAAAATTTAGCCCTCCTTGCCAACACTGCTTGCCGTATGTTTTATCACCTTCATAAACATAATCCAACAAGCCACTCTCGCACATGGAAAAACTTGCTTCAAGGTTGGACCTCGTGTCAACCTGGACTTCTATGGCGAGTAGGCACTGGAACTCATATTTCTTTCTAGCATGATAATTGGATTTCACCAGCTACATCTTTACGATCCCTTATACAAAGACCCCTAACCATTATAGACTCCTCTCTCAAAGTGTCTGACCTTCTTAGGAATCACAATTGGGATCTCTCCACATTATCTTTTCCCCTATTTGCAACACGTTCTCCAGATCGTCTAGTATGGGGTGTCACTATAAATGAATTATTTATAGTTAAATCATGCTATAACCTCATTTGCCAAACCTCAAACTCCTCCACCACTCTTTCTTCTTTTTTCACAACTCTGTGGAAACTCCAACTACCCCCAAAAATAAAACTTTCCTATGGCTCTTCGTGCATGAACGCCTTCCAACGGCACCATCACTTTTTGTACAACCGTTGTTTCAACAAGATCAAGATGGCAGAACTCGCACTAGACTTGTTAATCCAACTTATGTAATATCTGGTGTCACGACCCTTTTTTAACACACAAAAACTAAAATAAATAGAATTATGTATTTAAAAGGTTATGACGGGTGTTAAAGGTACACAATTATTTAAGAGAAAATTCGGAGTCGCCACTTGACAAGTTAAAGGTGTGCCAAGTCACCAAATTGGTGTACCTGGAACGCTCTTGACTCGTCTAATGGTCTGCGTCAGAGATTCGGGTAAGGTTCTCAGTTGACTCTCGGGAAGGTATTAGGCACCCTCGAGTCCTGCGCTGAGCACAGTTGCTTTATTGTCGCATTTTAAATTCATTGAAATATGGTTGTTATATCATTGTCGTTCATTTAAAATTACGCTTTTATTTGTTTAACCAAACTTGTAGTTGGTAACCCGCTAGGTATACCTTAGCGCAAACTTGCGACTATCATTTGAAAAAAAAAAAACTTAACAAGACTGCCAATCATTTAACAAAAGATGTGGGCTGAAATATTTGCGAAAACTGGGCCGTTTTGGAATCTGTTTGCAAAAATAATCACCTTCATTCCTATATTCCAAATGAGTTGTATTCTTTCAAGTGAAGGTGTGGCCAAATGTCAAATTAGACGTTCTACTCATTGCCTATTCATCCAGATTTTAAAAGATATTGCACCTCGTGGCTATATTTGCAGAAAACAGTCCAGCTTAAAAATGTGTTACATTTTTTCTTGCAAAATAAAATCCGCCTTTGTTAATTTCAGATTGTCGTTCACTTTCCTTCCCTTTTATTAAAACGCACCAAAAACAACCCTTTATAAACATTGTAAACATGCTCACGAGTACTAGTAGCCTTTCTATTTTAGAACAAGAACAAATTTTAAAGACTTCTAATACAATAAGCAAAGTTCAAGACTTAAAACATACTAGTTTCATTCCATCTTTTACTCATGCATAACAACTCAAAATAAATACAAAAGTTAAACTTTGTGTTTACCTATATAACGAGACCTTAGAGCACTGCAATGAAGATCCCACAAAGCTAAACCAAAGCAAACGAACACAACAAGGTCACCAAAATTCAGCAACTAGACAACCCTTTTAAACCCTTAAAACTTAAGATTTGTACCCCCAAAAGTCCCATGGTACGAAGACTTTTGGTTCTAAATCTATCTCTTAAACTTACTATTTTTTTTCCCTCAAGTATTTTCTCTCAATTAATGTGGTTTTTTTTTTTCAGATGGTTCTTCTTGGTAAATGAGGAGTAAATGCACCCTTATATACCTGAAAAAATTGGGGCCAAAAGGTGGAGTGTAGACTTATACAAAAGTACAAGCCCACACCCCTATACTTGAGTATTTTCAAAGATAGTACATCAGCCCTATGACATCTTTTCAGCCAACATATGTTGTCCCAAAAAAAGGTTGTCCTTTCAAAGGACAGCCCATCACATCAACAAACCCAACTAAACTAAACAAAATAGCCCCCAAACTAAATGACAATCTGACTTTAAACTAAATTATGCTTCCTAGCTTAACTAAACAAACCAAACTAAACTTGCAATTAACCAAAGATATAACCAGATTCTAAATTAAGCTAATACTGTCCAAGCTCAACTTTTTAAGAGTTCTAATAACTTAAAAAAAAAGCAAATCAGCCCCGCAAGCTTCGCCACATCATTTAAAAATCATCATAGAAGCCCGCAAAAACTCACCATAGCAGCCCCCGAACATCACAAAAAAAAAAAAAAACGAGAAAGTAAGTACCATAACAAAAAAAAAAAGCACGAGCAAGAAAAAAAAGGAGAAAATAAGAATCTTGAACAAATGGGGTATGGAAAGTGATAGAAGAGGGTGAGAGAAAAAGGAAACACTAAACACTTACCGGGAAAAAGGAAAAAATGCCGGAGTTCAAGTTTGACCGAAACTTTGAGGCCAGATCTGAGAAAAACGGCTATGAATATGGATAAAATAATACCAGAAATAGATAGAGGGGCTCGATAGCTTTCCGGAATGGTATAGTTTGTAATTTTTCGACCACCGGAAGGCGGTGGTCTGGTGGCGAAGACGGCGGAGCCGCAGCAGAGAGGGGTGGCGGGATTTTTCTGATGTAGAGGGAAAATTTGGCCAAGGTTTGGCTAAGCCAAAGGCTTAGGGGGTGTGAGTGATGAAAAATGAGGAAAGAAAGCTTATATATCTAGGTCTTTGGATGTGCTTTGGTTTATTAGACCGGGTTTAGGATTGGGCTACATATATTTCTACCAATGGCCATTAAAGACTCTAAACTTTTTAAAACATACATAATTTACAACAATTAAAACCACATAAATTTACAATACTATCACAATTAAAACATTGAATCACAATCAAACACATAAAAGTAATTTTTGGTAATTTTCATATTATTCTTCCAGATTAAATGACAATTTTAGTTTAAAATAAGGATTAAAATTTAGGAAAATTTCGGCAAAAATCCTAAGAATCTAACACGGCTATTTTGAGCAATTTTTCTGTATTCATGCCAAAATTAGGTGATTATAGCTGCCCCTCTTTGTTCGGAAACCCGAAGAGTTTTCGGACAAAGAAGTAATTGATAACTAATATTGGCTTTTCGGTTCTAGCCGAGAGCATGCTTTTCAAAATGGTGACCGTACCATGAATTTCGATTCTAATCGAGAACAAGGCTACCTACATATCCCCAGACTAAAGAATCATGTCAGTGTAGTTACTCACGTGCGGTAGCTGGGACTGCCACTTTCAAACAGACACTAGACTCTTCTAGACTCACTAAGATAACATTACACACTCTAGACTATTAAGACAAACTAGAGATTCTTCTAGACACACTTGCGGCTGACAGTAGACACTCTTAGGTATCAAAAAGGCTGTCGTTGCTAATTACTGGTCGCTGGTTGCTAGTTGTTGCTGGGTATTGCTTGTTTTTCTTACAACATTTTACAAGAGAAATAAAATTACAATATAAAATTCTGCCATTTTCTACGGGCGGCTTGCATGAGCTTTCTGGCAGACTTGTTCTTCAAGGATTGATCCGCTGAAGATGAATTGCTTCATTGTCGGGACTGAGCCCAGTTGCTGAAAGTAGACTACTTTTGTATGAGGGGTGTGCCCCGATTGCTGAAATATAAATGCTCTATTGTGAGGGGAGTGCCCCGATTGCTGAAAAATAAATGCTCCGTTCTGAGGGGAGTGCCTCGATTGCTGAAAGATAAATGCTCCGTTGTGAGGGGAGTGGCTCGATTGCGGAAAGATAAATGCTCCGTTGTGAGGGGAGTGCCTCGATTGCTGAAAGATAAATGCTCCGTTGTGAGGGGAATGCCTTGATTACTGAAAGATAAATGCTCAGTTGTGAGGGGAGTGCCTCGATTGCTGAAAGATAAATGCTCCGTTGTGAGGGGAGTGCCTCGATTGCTGAAAGATAAATGCTCCGTTGTGAGGGGATTGCCTCGATTGCTAAAAGATAAATACTCCATTGTGAGGGGAGTGCCTCGATTGCCGACAATAAATGCTCCATTGTGAGGGAGTGCTCCAATTGCTGAAAATAAATTGCAAATCCTGTAGAAACAGAGTTTTGCGAATTTCTTTTGTTGCTCACGTTAGGTTAGTGCTGAAAGGGCAAGGAAATAATGGTGAAGTGGAATAAATCAAAAGGGACAGAAAAAATTGGAGCGAAAGTCGTTTGGACAAGAAACGTCTTTCTGAAAAGGGAAAACTTATCTGGCGACATACTGGCAGCCCTGATGATCATGACATGTATCTTGAATGATCCCGTCCGACTAGCACTGCTCGTTTGTCAAAAATCATTTCAATGCGGATACTAGCCCATAACCAATCATAGTTGAGGTGACTTTCAAGTCGGCTAGCAGCGCCCTTTTGGGGTTTTCGCTGGTTACCCTCTCTCTTTAATCTTTTGCCTCTCCATTGTCTTACGGCGCCTTTTTAGGTTTTCACCGGCAAGACATTATCTTTTTTTTTTTTTGAATCAAATAACATCCAAAACGTGTCATTGAGGTGATTGCGTGAAATCCGCCACCTTTGAAAACATTCTCCTTTAACAATAAAAAAACATCTGCCCCAGTTTAGAATAAACTAGGGCGTTTGGGTTTCTCTTTGACAGGGCATAGACGTCCTTCAAGATGCATCAGGCGGATGACCTAACCCCTGGGATTATTTTGGAAAGCAGAAATCAAAAAACTCCCAGTTTAGTATAAACTGGGGCTCTGCATTTTTTTTTTTGTATTGGCCGCAAACTTGGAGGCAAGGTTTTGCGTCAATGTGAGACAGGGAAGAAAAGAACTCTTCCATGTTATGACCGCACCCGAATGGTTGCCTACGTATCCTTTTGAGAGGAATCGGGTCAAGACGTAGTTCCGACAACTTAATGCCAAATTTGTTTTAATGTTTCTCAATTTTCATTTCATTACAATTACATTGATACCCAAAATAGAGTTTACAACAGGAAGTGCAAGGCTCTAAAGGCCATCAAAAAGTACAATTTTTTAGGTAGGAGAATGTTTATCTTAACAAAATAAAGCTGGCTTGAAGCTCATATGTAGTATCTCTTGACTGCATCTTCATTGACTGGCATCTCTATGGTCCTTCCTTCTAGATCCGTTAAGTACAAGGCACCATTTGGCAACACTTTCTTTATCAGGTATGGTTCTTGCCAATTTGGAGAAAATTTCCCTTTAGCTTCTTCCTGATGAGGGAAGATTCGCTTCAAAATCAATTGCCCTTCTTTCAGATCGCGGTAGCAAACCTTCTTGTTGTATGCACGTGCCATTCTTTGAACTGCATTGAGCCTATTCTCATCAATAAATGACAATTGTTCTAGCCTGGTTTTGACCCATTCTGCATCCTCAATTTCTGCTTCTACAATGATTCTGAGTGATGGTATTTCAACTTCGGCTGGTATGACTGCTTCAGTTCCATACACCAATGAATATGGAGTTGTACCTATGGAAATGCGCACAGTTGTGCGGTACCCGAGCAAGGCAAAAGGTAACTTCTCATGCCAATCACGAGATCCCTGTATCATCTTCCTAAGGATCTTCTTGATATTCTTATTTGCTGCTTCAACCGCACCATTTGCTTTTGGCCGATAAGGTGTGGAGTTTCGGTGTGTAATCTTGAATCTTTCACACACTTCCTTCATCAGATGACTGTTCAGGTTTGCCGCGTTATCAATGATGATGGTATTCGGTATACCAAAGCGATAGACAATGTTGGAATGGACGAAATCTACCACGGCTTTCTTGGTCACAGACTTAAGAGTGATCGCCTCGACCCATTTAGTGAAGTAATAATTGGCGACCAAGATGAATCTGTGTCCATTTGATGCTCTTGGTTCAATGGGGGCAATAACGTCCATCCCCAATGCTGCAAAAGGCCAAGGAGCTGACATTGTGTGCAACTCTAGGGGAGGAGAGTGTATTAAATCACTGTGCACTTGACATTGATGGCACTTTCGCACAAAGGTTATGCAATCGTGCTCCATGGTTAGCCAAAAGTATCCTACTCTGAGCACTTTGTTTGCTAACACGTACCCGCTCATGTGAGGTCCACAGATCCCTGAGTGTATGTCATTGAGAATCCTCGTGGCTTCAGTTGCGTCCACACATCTTAATAGTCCCAAATCTGGTGATCTTTTATACACTACTCCTCCGCTTAGAAAGAAACTACTCGCAAGTCGTCGAAGGGTTCTTTTCTGATTGCTTTCTGCCGTTGGCGGATGTGTCCCATCTTGAAGAAAATTCTTGATGTCTAAATACCATAGTTGGCCATCAATTTCCTCTTCGACCACATTACAGTAGGCATGCTGGCTTTGAACCTGGATCTCCAACGGATCAATATGAGCTTTATCAGGATGGACAAGCATTGAGGCTAGTGTAGCCAATGCATCAGCCAGTTCATTGTGTATTCTTGGGACATATTTGAACTTTAGAGCATCGAACCTTTGACGGAGATCATCCATACACTGTTTGTACATGATCAACTTGAGGTCTCGGGTTTCCCACTCACCCTTCATTTGGCGTATCAAAAAATCTGAATCTCCGATCACCAATAACTCTTTGATGTCCATATCCAGTGCCATGCGCAAACCCATTATGCATGCTTTATATTCAGCTGTGTTGTTAGTGCAACTGAAACGAAGTTGGGCTGCGGAAGGGTAATAGTGCCCTGTGGGAGAAATGAGAACTGTCCAAACACCGTGACCCTTTGAATTTGAAGCGCCATCAAAGTACATTTTCCACACATGTTCCTCTTCATTGATCAATTCTTCCAATGTATCCACCTCCTCATCGGGGAAGTAAGTTTTCAATGACTCATAGTCATCATCCACCGGATTCTCAACCAGGTGGTCAGCTAAAGCTTGATCTTTCATTGCAGTCCTGGTGACATAGACTATGTCGAATTCCGTGAGCAGGATCTGCCATTTTGCAAGTTTTCCTATTGGCATGGGCTTCTGGAATATGTACTTCAGTGGATCTATCTGGGATATAAGAAAGGTGGTATGGGACAACAACTAATGTTTCAGCTTCTGCGCGACCCAAGTTAAGGCGCAACATGTCCTTTCCAACAAAGTGTATTTGGCCTCACTGTCGGTGAACTTCTTGCTTATATAGTAAATTGCCTGCTCTTTCTTTCCCGAGGCATCATGTTGCCCCAGTACACAACCAAATGAGTCATCATTGACTGACAAGTACAAAAACAGCGGTCGGCCAGGCTCGGGGAGGGGGGGGACCAAAACAGGAGGGTTCGACAAGTATTGCTTGATCTTGTCGAATGCTTCTTGGCACTTTTCGGTCCATGCAATCTTCGCATCCTTTTCCAACAATTTCAGAATTGGCTCGCATATTGTGGTGAGTTGGGCGACGAACCTGCTGATCTAATTCAGCCTGTCGAGAAAGCTTTTGATATCCTTCCTGGTCCGAGGTGGAGGTAATTCTTGTATTGCCTTGATCTTTGCGGGATCCAGTTCAATACCTCGCCTGCTAACGATGAAGCGCAGCAACTCTCCAGCGGGCACACCAAATGCATATTTGGCTGGATTCAGCTTCAAGTTATACCTACAGAGCCTTTCGAAGAACTTTTTAAGGTCCCTCACGTGATCTTCAGCAGTTCTGGACTTGACAATCACGTCGTCCACATACACTTCTATTTCTTTATGCATCATATCATGGAAGATATCAGTCATAGCCCTCACATAGGTTGCCCCAACATTTTTCAGTCCGAACGGCATCACTCTATAACAGAATGTCCCCTAGGGTGTAGTAAATGCTATCTTGTATGCATCATCTTCATCCATCTGGATTTGGTGATACCTGCATAGCAATCAACAAAGGACTGTATTTCATGTTTTGCACAATTGTCAACGAGAGTGTGAATGTTAGGCAATGGGAAGTTGTCTTTGGGACTTGCCTTGTTCAGATCTCGATAGTCGACACATATCCTTATTTTCCCATCTTTCTTGGGAACCGGCACAACATTCGCAACCCAAGTGGTGTACTGGACTGGTTGAATGACTTTTGCATCAACTTGTTTCATGATTTCATCATGGATTTTCTTGATCATGTCAGTTTTGAATCTGCGTTGTAACTGCCTGACAGGTGGGAATCCAGGTTGGATGGGCAATTTGTGGACTATCAAATCCGAACTCAAACCCAGCATCTCATCGTAAGACCAAGCAAAGACATCCCGGTATTCAAAAAGCATTTGTAGAATATCATTCTTCACCTCGGGATGGGCATACATGCTTATCTTGGATTCCCTCATATCATCAGGGCTCTCAAGGTTGACATCTTCTGTATCAGCTAGATTGGGTTTAGGCTTCTCCTCGTGACGTTCCACTTCCAAACCTATTTCAAAATCAGCCTCTTCCTCATCATATTCAATCTCATTAACAAACTCGTCACTGTGTTCTTCATCATTTTCAACCTCAATTATGGTTATGGAATCAAGATTAGTTTGCAGATGCTAGATGGATGGTAAATTTCTTGCACATGTCATGATATCAGGACCATCAGATACATCACTACAGATAAACAAAATAAGAATAAAATTAGGAAGATAGATAGAAATTTAGGGAAAATTTGGCTCTCAGGCCTTTCATTAATGAAAAAGGGTTTGAATTACAATAAAGAAGGTGAGCAAAATAATACACTTGGCATACAACCCTTATAATATCCAAGTATATTCAAAAGAAACTGCAAAACAACAGTCTACCAAGACCCCTTCTTGATGGGGAAGGGAGTTGCATTCCAGTTAGTCAGGTGCACGTCCGGGCCAATGTACTGAATTGTGGCATTGATGGAGCCTTCGTCCGGCTGGACCATGCAGATTTCAAAGATGCCGCCCAAATCAAATGGTGTATCCTGATTGTCTTTCACTGTGTTGACATCTGTTGCAATGATCTTCGGCTTCATAACATAGCCCACAAAAGACTGGGCAAGACACGGAATTGGCTTCGGGAAGGACCAAACTTCGGACTTCATCTTCCTTGCTTGCTTGCGATCAGCTGCTTTTGGCTTGAAGCCTAGCCTCCAAGTGCCTTGCATACCAATTGGCTCTACTAGATTCACCCTGCCCTGTAGTGACGTTCCCAGACCTTTCCCAAATTGGAAACTATGTTTCAGCATTTTAGAGGCCATCATGATAGCTGTATCCGACACTTTTGGAATGGGTGTGGGTTTCCCTTCTATCACTTTTTCCACATATACCACATCAGAGGTTTGATACATAATGGTTGGGCGAGTGGTGACGACCTCGAGGGCTGGTACATCCAGACTATTGTTGAACTGCGAGTCATCCTCTCCGAAAACCACGACGGCTTGATTATCCCAAGTGAACTTAACCGCTTGATGGACTGTAGAAGGTACAACACATGCCATGTGTATCCATGGTCGGCCTATTAGCAAATTGTAAGATGCATCAGCTTCCAGGACTTGGAATTCAATTGTGAATGTTGCAGGGCCAATGGTCAACTCAAGATCAACGATACCTAAAGATTCTCGAACTTCTCCATCAAAAGCATGAACAGAGGATGAGCTGGCTCTGATCCTACTGGTATCCACCTTCAAGCTCTTCAATATGGTGAGAGGGCAGATGTTCAAACCTGCACCGCCATCTATTAACACACGTGAGACATAGGAGTTCTCACATTTGACTGAAACATAAAGTGCCCGGTTATTACCAGTTCCTTCTTTTGGTAGCTCTTCATCAGTGAAGGTCACACGGTTGGTCTCAAATACTCTGCCTGCCAGTGCTTCCAGATTAGCCACGGTTTGCTCAGGAATATAGGCCTCATTCAGTATCTTCAGCAGTGTATGGCGGTGTGCTTCAGAGTTCATCAACAAAGACGAGTGAGATATCTGAGCTGGAGTCTTCCTTAACTGCTCGACGATAGAGTAATCCGTCGTTCTCACCTTCTTTAGGAATTCTTCAGCTTCTTTCTCTGACACAGGTTCTTTAATTTGTCCTTGGTTCTCACGACCAGGCTTCGCCTTTCCTAATTCTTCAGGAGTGAAACATCTTTCGGAACGAGTCAAACCATTAATATCAGCAGCGGCTTCCATAATCTCTTTCCCTTGGTAAGACACGATTGATTTGTTGTAGTTCCAGGGAACAACTTTTGTACTTGTAACAGGGAGTTGTTTTGCCTTTGTGATGATGACTGGTTCACACGGCTTTGCCTTAACCTCAATGACTGGAGCCTTCTGACTTGATGCTCCTTGCACGATAAACACTAGCCCATCAGGCTGAACCTTTTCTGGATTTGCAACTGGGATTGTAAAACATGGTTCAGCAGCCACATCTTGCTTTGTTTTGTTGACAATAGATGCATTTGGACTTGCGGCCGATACAACAATGAACGGCTCTTGGCATTTAATATCTGAAAAGGGATCGACCGCCACAATATGCTTGGCAGCTTTCCCTTCCAAATCTTCCTCTGTGCATACCATCCCAACTGTATGTGTGTCATTCTGAATATTATGGGCTGGCAAAGGATTCTGGTTCACATTTTGAGTCTCGTCTCCCACAACTTTTATCTGATTGTTATCTATCATTGCTTGGATTGCACTTTTCAGATGCCAACATTGCTCTGTGTCATGTCCAGGCGCCCCATAATGTAATGCACAGCGGCGAGAATGATCCACCTTCCCTGTCGGATTCATGTTTCCTAGGACTGGTTTCGGCAAGTTAGCTTATTGCAGTTTTTGAAACAGGTTGGTGTAAGTTTCACCCAGCGGGGTGAATTGCTTTTGTTCTCGATGCATGTTCCTTAGCTGCATGTTTGGACGAAAACCTGGTGGACCCCGTGGACGATAAGGCATCTCCTGCTGAGTTGGGAATTGAGCATGTGCTTGTTGGTTGTTATATTGAACCGGGACAGGGGGCGCACACCATTGCGGACCAGATAGTGGTTGAGAATAAGATGCTGCATTGACAGGGAATCAGAATTGTGGCATGGCATATTGTTGGCCATGAGGTGGAAAGAATTGTTGTGGCGGGGGTGTCTGAATATACCATTGACGGTCATTGTATCTTCCGTCATTTCTTCTCGGTCCAGGACCAACCATTGCCACTTCATCTTTCTTTTCTTTCTTCTTTCCAAAAGCACTCGACCCTGATTGCAATGCTTGGGTAGTGGCTCTCAAAGCTGTTTGGCTGATTATCATTCCTGCCTTGATTCCTCTCTCAATCATCTCCCCAATTCTCACTGCTTCACTGAACTGCTTCCCAATGGTAGAGGCCATCGCTTGGTAGTATGTTTCATCGAGCACTTCGACGAACTCTTCAACCATTTTATCATCTGGGATCAAAGGGCTCACACGCGCCGCTTGTTCACGGCATCTGTAGGCATACTCTTTGAAACTTTCACTTGGTTTCTTTGTGATCGTCTTCAAGGAAGAGCGATCAGGAGCAGCCTCCATTTTGTAACCATAATGGTTTAGGAAAGTGCTGGCCATATCATCAAAGGTGACCCACTTCAAAACATCTTGTTATACAATACATTCTGTTGCCGGTCCTCCCAAACTGTCAGCAAAGTATGCCATCAACAATTCATCCTTCTCAATGCCCCTCATTTTGTTAAGGTAGATCTTCACGTGGATCCTTGGATCACTTTGTCCAGTGTACAGATCAAATTTAGGCACAACAAAACCTTCAGGCAATGGCACATGAGGGAACAAACACAAGACTTTGTATGAAATATTGGTTTTACCCCCTTGCCCTTGTATGTTTTTCACAGTTTGCTCCAAGCTTTTCAATTTCCGAGCAAAATCATTCTTTTCTGTTTTTCCCCGCCTCTCGATATCAGCATGTGATTCTGGGTGGTGTCCCTGATCATACGACTCGTTTTGGCGGAAGACATTACCCTGAGCTTGGTCAAATTGTTGATTATGGGCCCTTAACTGTGGTCACTGTTCGATCTTTGCAAAGTGTGTCCTGCAGGAACGGTGAATGCTGCGGCAGGAACCTGGGGTTGGCCTTGTTGTCCATGCTGTGAGAATTGTGCCCCAAGTTGTACAGTATAAGGTCCGACTGCATTATCAGTTGCCAAATGTGGACCAAATCCTGGAGGGTAATGGGGGTCTCCTGCCACTGTGGATTGCCCTTGCCCTAGTGGCTGAGTATTTGCCATGAAACCAGCAGCACCTGGCGGAACAGGAGGTGCCTGAACTGCTGCCAAGTTACGAACCTGCTGCGTCATAATTTCTTTCATAGTTGTGAAGTCCTCGGCCATCTTGGCCTGTTGCTCAGCTAAGCGAAACAACTCAGTATTCTCAGTTTCCTCAGCCATCGTTGTTGGAGTGTTTTATTGAAGAGGTGCTTCAACCACTTCTGGAACAGGTAGTGGTCCCTTGTTTCTGGTGAAGTAGGAATGTGGGGCCAGCACGGCAGTTGCACAAGCTAGTGAACCAAAACAGGTTAGTGCAACAAGATAGCATATAACATGAATTTATGTGTCGGCCTAGCCAATGCCTAAAGATCGTTATGTGTCATCCCGAATCAAGACAAAGAGGGTCCTTATCTTATCTTTTCTTTTTCTTTTTTTTTTTTTTTTGCTCTTTTTATTTTGTCCTTCCCTTTTTCTTTTTCTTTCTCACTCCTTTTTTCTTTTCTTTTTCATATTATATATCTTTTCAAATGTAAGAGGGGTCCAAAAATCAGATTGAAAAAAGAAGGAAAAAAAGCATTTAAGATGATAAAGAGACACAATTTTGGATTTTATGATTTTCTTTTCATAAATGCCGAAACAGTACAATATTAAAATAATAAGCCTACCGACAACATGGGGCAATAGTAGCACTCCTACAAATTAAAACAAACAAACTAGACAAACTGTTCGAAATAGAAATACCAATACATAATGAAAAGCTACGACATGTCCAAGATGCTAAATGAATGACAAAAAAGCAATGAGCTGTATCATCTCAGACTGACATATATCTGCTAAGGTGATCTGGGCTCTGCCTCAGCGGACTCTTCTGGATCTGACTCAAATGGCTCGTCGGGATCTTCCTCTGGTGGCTCCTCGGGATCTACTGGTGGGCCTTCTACCAAGGTGCGACGCAATCCATCCAAATCAGCTGCAACTCTGGTGACGAAGGGAAGCACATGTGGGAGTAGGTCCTCCGCGGGCAGCCTCCTATAGTCACCGATAGCCCGTGCAACATATATAGCGGAGTCATAGACCTGTTGATAAGCTACACTGATAGTCTGTCCTGCAGCCTATATATCCTGAAGTCGGCCCTGTGCTAGCTCCCTGAGTTGCTCTCCCTGCTCTAATGCCCTGTCAAGTCGAGCTCGAGCATCCATAGCATCCTGACGATGATAATCCTCCCTTCTCCTACTCTCCACCAAAGCTGCCCTGTCGGCGTCCCGCTCTGTCAATGCCTCAGAGTGCATAACACGGAGTCGTCTGACTGTGTCTAGGTGCTGATGCGCGAAACCCTCACTCTCAACCAAAGCAGCTCGAGCAGCATCCCTCTCAGAGCGAAGATGGTAGACCAAACCCGCACATCTCTCCTCAATCTCTACCCTATGCATCTCTATCTTCATGTTGATCCTGAGTGCCTCATCATACGGCCCCTTAACCGTTTTCGCTGGCATAGCAACCAAAGCAAGCTGTCGCCCAAACCAGAAAACATACTCGGGAGTGACCTCGCCTCTGAATCGGTCCATAATCTGTGTGCTGGAGGTCAAAGGTCTCATATTATACCAAATAGAAAACTACTGAGTGTGCCTGGGAATCTCACCGATAATATGCTCAAAGCGATACTCTCCCACGGCCTCTACCCTAGGGACACCCTGAACGCGCCCAAGCTGTCGGAGCACCCACGTAGGGAAATAAGGCTCGGCTCCCTTATGACCCAGTAGGGAAATAAGGCTCGGCTCCCTTATGACCCATCGATACTTGGAAAGGACGGATCATACTACCATATATTCCCTCTTTTGAGGGGTACCAGCTAACTTGCCACCGGATATTCTCCAAAGTGAGCTCGCTCAAGTACTGTGCCCACCCATCAAAGCTCTCAGGTAGATCAAGATGTCGAGTACGATAGTAATGGGTGTTTAAATTGCATTTAGACTCATCAGGTAGTGAAGTAGGGTCAGAACGGCCAAACAAATGCTCAACGAACCATACTTGCAACAACAAGTTGCAACCCTCGAAAAATCGGGCCCCTTCCTCTTTGCATCGGGTCAAAGCGCGATAAATACTACCCAAGATCATGGGCACGACAGTAGAATTTGGAACTCCCCCAAATAGAGCTTTCACGACCCAAGAGGTATGGATAGAGATCTGTCCATTCTCCATCGGGAAGACCATAAGACCAAGGAAAGCGATCATGAAAGCTCTTTCCCTATGGTGATTCCATTGCTCATGACTAAACCTAGTGATGAATTCCGGCCGATGCTCTGTGTAACCATCTCCCCGCCCATAAAGAGCATAAAGATACTCCAGACTAACCCAATCTGAGGCCAAACTCAATAACTGTGTATCAGAGCGCAAACTCATGTCCCGTAGGAACTCCTCGACCCTCACAAAGCGAGGTGCTATGCACTTTGTCCTAAACACTGCATTAGTCAAACCCGAGATCTCTTCTAAAGTAGGAGTCATCTCAACATCACCAAACACAAAGGTATTTTGACTCGGTTCCCAATACCGAATCAAAGCATTTACTAGTTCCCGCCGCGGGGCAAACTTAGGGTTAAGAAGATGTGATATTTCCCCCATTCTCGGATTCACAACCCCTTTCTGCTTTTTCGCTCAAATTGTACCACCAACCCCTCAACAACGGAGGACATTTATCGACCATCTTAATAGGCGGCGGAGTAGAACCCTCAGGAAACTTCCTTTTTCCTACTCTAGATGATGATGCAGCTATGATACCTATTTTTACTTAAAAATGAAGAATTAGGACCGAGAAAACTTTTGGACACAATTTGTAAAGCAACATTAAAACGGACAAGCCGACTCAAACAAGATATTTACATGATTGAATAGCCTAGACAAATAGAAACAAAAAACTTGTCAATGTTTTACAAAAATAAGTCTACTCTATTTGAATTTTTTTTTTTGAACAAAATTTGATATGACAACGACACCAAAATTTGACTGTTGACGTTTTTTCCCTTTTCTCTCTTTTTTTTTTCACAAAAATTGGCCATTATAACGGCGTGAAATTGACTTTAAAATCTTGCCGACAACGGGAAAAAGAAAATGACACGCTAATTTTTTTTTTTTTGAAAATCTGAAATTGCCCCTCTTAACAAAATGTCTCCTCTCTCTCTCTCTCTCTCTCTCTCTTTTTCTTTCATTTTTTTAAACTAATCCGCTTTCCCTCGATAAACGGTCAGCATAACGGCCTCTCTAGATACAACACAGAAGATGCCACTATTGTATCTTTTTGGGGCGTAGGCCCCATCTAGACTCTAAAGGGTCAGCCTAGACAAGTGCGATACCGGTGTACCGCACCTCACTAAGTCTAATGACATGCAAATAAATCGGCCTAGATAAAAGCACAAGTTCAACTCTAGGTGACTCAATGGATTCATGTTCTATAATTTCTGGCAATTTGGAATTGCCTCGGGGGTACCGGTCGACAACGTCTAACGGCCTAACCCAACCTACCTCCTCCTAAAAAGGGTTAACTATTTGTGTCCTGAGACATGACAAAAATTGCAGACGCCGAAGCGAAACTGGCGTGCATGTGTGCAGTGTTCCAGAAGACTCAGAGGTGTACGTGGAGAAGACAGTTTATATACAGTTCAACAAAATCAAAGCGGTAACATTCAACCTTCATGTGATAACGGCAAAAAATATAACAACCAAATATTTAATAAATTAAAACATGCGACGATTTTATCAAAGCCGGAGATTCTAGTTTTCACTAATATCCCCAGCGGAGTCGCCAAGGCTGTCACGACCCTTTTTTAACACGCAAAAACTAAAATAAATAGAATTGCGTATTTAAAAGGTTATGACGGGTGTTAAAGGTACACAATTATTTAAGAGAAAATTCGGAGTCGCCACTTGACAAGTTAAAGGTGTGCCAAGTCACCAAAGTGGTGTACCTGGAACACTCTTGACTCGTCTAATGGTCTGCGTCAGAGATTCGGGTAAGGTTCTCAGTTGACTCTCGGGAAGGTATTAGGCACCCTCGAGTCCTGTGCCGAACACAGTTGCTTTATTGTCGCATTTTAAATTCATTGAAATATGGTTGTTATATCATTGCCGTTCATTTAAAATTACGCTTTTATTTGTTTAACCAAAATTGTATTAGGTAACCCGCTGGGTATACCTTAGCGCAAACTTGCGACTATCGTTTGAAGAAAAAAAAAACTTAACGAGACTGCTAATCATTTAACAAAGATGTGGGCTGAAATATTTGCGAAAACTGGGCCGTTTTTTGGAATCTGTTTGCAAAAATATTCACCTTCATTCCTATATTCCAAATGAGTTGTATTCTTTCAAAGTGAAGGTGTGGCCAAATTTCAAATTAGACGTCCTACTCATTGCCTATTCGTCCAGATTTTAAAAGATATTGCACCTCGTGGCTATATTTGCAGAAAACAGTCCAGCTTAAAAATGTGTTACATTTTTTCTTACAAAATAAAATCCGCCTTTGTTAATTTCAGATTGTCGTTCACTTTCCTTCCCTTTTATTCAAACGCACCAAAAGCAACACTTTATAAACATTGTAAACATGCTCACGAGTACTAGTAGCCTTTCTATTTTAGCACAAGAACAAATTTTAAAGAGTTCTAACACAATAAGCAAAGTTCAAGACCTAAAACATACTAGTTTCATTCCATCTTTTACTAATGCATAACAACTCAAAATAAATACAAAAGTTAAACTTTGTGTTTACCTATATAACGAGACCTTAGAGCACTGCAATGAAGATCCCACAAAGCTAAACCAAAGCAAACGAACACCAAAATTCAGCAACTAAACAGCCCTTTTAAACCCTTAAAACTTAAGATTTATACCCCAAAAGTCCCTTGGTATGAAAACTTTTGGTTCTAAATCTATCTCTTAAACTTACTATTTTTTTTTTCCTCTCAAGTATTTACTCTCAATTAATGTGTTTTTTTTTTTCAGATGGTTCTTCTTGGTAAATGAGGAGTAAATGCACCCTTATATAGCAGAAAAAATTGGGGCCAAAAGGTGGAGTGTAGACTTATACAAAAGTACAAGCTCACACCCCTATACTTGAGTATTTTCATAGATAGTACAACAGCTCTATGACATCTTTTCAGCCACCCTATGTTGTCCCAAAAATAGATTGTCCTTTCAAATGACAGCCCATCACATCAACAAACCCAACTAAATTAAACAAAATAGCCCACAAACTAAATGACAATCTGACTTTTAAACTAAATTATGCTTCCTAGCTTAACTAAACAAACCAAACTAAACTTGCAATTAACCAAAGATACGACCAGATTCTAAATTAAGCTAATAGAGTCCAAACTCAACTTTTTAAGAGTTCTAATAACTGAAAAAAAAAAAAGCAAATCAGCCCCGCAAGCTTCGTCACATCATTTGAAAATCATCATAGCAGCCCCCGAACATCACAAAAAATAAAGGAAGAAAAAATGAGAAAGTAAGTACCATAACAAAAAAAAAAAAAAAAAGAAAGCACGAGCAAGAAAAAAAAAGAAGAAAATAAGAATCTTGAGCAAATGGGGTATGGAAAGTGATAGAAGAGGGTGAGAGAAAAAGGAGACACCAAATACTTACCGGGAAAAAACGCCGGAGTTCAAGTTTGACCGAAATTTTGAGACCAGATCTGCGAAAAACGGCTATGAATTTGGATAAAATAATACCGGAAATGGATAGAGGGGCTCGATAGCTTTTCAGAATGGTATAGTTTGTAATTTTCTGACCACCGGAAGGCGGTGGTCCGGTGGCGAAGACGGCGGAGCCGCAGCAGAGAGGGGTGGCGGGATTTTTCTGATGTAGATAGAAAATTTGGCCAAGGGATGGCCAAGCCAAAGGCTTAGGTGGTGTGCGTGATGAAAAATGAGGAAAGAGAGCTAATATATCTAGGGCTTTGGTTTATTGGACCGGGTTTAGGATTGGGCTACATATATTTCTACTAATGACCATTAAAGACTCTAAACTTTTTAAATATACATGATTTACTACAATTAAAACCACATAAATTTACAATACTATCACAATTAAAACATAGAATCACAATCAAACACATAACAAGTGATTTTTGGTAATTTTTATATTTTTCTTCCCGATTAAATGACAATTTTAGTTTAAAATAAGGACTAAAATTTAAAAAAAATTCGGCAAAAATCCTAAGAATCTAACACGGCTATTTTGAGCGATTTTTCTGTATTCGTGCCAAAATTAGGTGATTACATCTGGTTCATCTTGTAATCGTTCTAATTTAGCTAGCTCCTTAGTTGTGGATGTTATGCCACCGGCAAACACTATCAAACGCGGAAAGAGTAAAAGATAGGAACGAGACGTAACCCGATCACAAATCTCAAGTAGCAACGGAGAACCCGTTCCGTTACACCCCGAGAGAAGGTCAAGAACACCTACGCTAGGCAACTACCCTCGAGCTAACGTGAGCACGCAAGTAGAATGGTCGCGGGGGATTGGCAATCATCTAGATTCACTAGAGGAAGAACAAGTCCCATCAAGGTTTTCATTCAATAGAAGAGTTCAACTCTCAACACAAAGGTTTGTTTAATCATCAAAAATAAGCTAATGAAATAAACTAGCTATCTAGCTATTTATAGGTGTTTTTAGGCACCTTTTGAAAGGTATAGAATGCCCACACTTAGGCTTAGGAATAAAGGACCACGTAGGGTCAAAATAGACAAAACACTAAGCAAAATCCCATCCTTCAGTAATTCGGGCGGAGCGCCCAAGGTGAGGCGGAGCGCCCCAAAAAGTGGGCAGTGGGGTGGCCTAGGCGGGGCGCCCAGAGTTGGGGCGGAGCGCCTTACCCAAGGCTTCCTCAGGCGGAGCGCCTGGTGTGCTAGGCGGAGCGCCTGGTGCACTGGGCTGCTCCCCTTGCGCTTTGAGCACTCAACGGCTTCCAATCGCTTCCTTCTTCTAGGCCCTTTCTCGCCAAGTGTAGGTGCACTCCTTGGATCTCCTTAGCTTGGCTCCGTGTGAAGGATCTTGTGGGGGTTTGGGTCTTATCAAAATACAATTTCAAAAATTATTTTGGTATATATGGCCAACGCCTACTAACTCTTTCACACTCAACACAATTCGGTTTGGTGTTAATCTTGGTGGCCGGCTTTAATTGGAGTGGTATAAAACATAATTCATGAATATAATTGATCATACGTTGGTAACCTCTTCCTGAATGGCGAACTCACTTGGTAAGTTCAGTACTTTCACATTATACGGAAGTCATCAACCGGTCCTTTGAGTATCTATAAAGTTATTGTACTCACAGAAAATGCAACGTGGATGTCATTTTTCACACTTTATTTCGCTCGCTATAACAGTTCCACAATGTCGTCATGCATATAGAACCAACAAAACTGGGATGGAAGATCCAAATATCACACAAATGTATTTATTGCATGCTAACATTACTTCAAATGCACGTATTTATTTTCTTTTATCTATAGTATAGAGTGTTTATAATTTGTACCACCAGAATAGCCTATTCAGTTCTTTATCCCTTTTCGTTAATTCGATATATAAAACAATTACTAGCTTCAAACTAAACCGCCGCATAAATTTCAAAAAAAAAATTCAAAAACCAAAATAATACTCCTATATGACTATATCCCATAACAAATCCATCCATATTTCTAAGCAATTTCGTCTTGTTTGACAAATTCTGCAGGTCCATGGTTTTTATGCCGATCACTCAAGTTAAAAGTAGAAAAATAATTTATTAGAATACACGTTTCTTGCAAGGTTAGCAAAGGTCACAATTCGAATGTATACTCACTAGTTTAATGTGTTTGGGTAAGTCTATAATATCGGTCAAATTGGCTTATAGGTATTTCTTTTGGCTTATATACATATTTGGTAAATACTTAAGTTCTGCTAAGTAAGTGTTTATAAGTCAAATCCACCAAAAGCCATATTGTTGGTCATCCCGACCTTAAGAAAATGTCAGCTTATACAGGCTCTTGGTTTGACCAAGCGTTATAGTACTATTTATCCTCACGTATCTTTTATAATCTTCAAAATATCCTTTCCAAATAGAATTTCTAACCCTCTCTCCATTCCATTTCATTAATGTCCCTTTTCCTTTAAAGTTCATATTTTATTGGTAAAAAGCGTTGTGAAAAAGAAAATAAATAGTATCTCAAAAGGAAATTTAGTTATTAACTCTTTTGTCGAGGTTCATATCATAGAGCTTGAATTGGTCAAAACCTGATTTATTGCCATAAATGTAGCCTTTTTCTCTCATTAAGAAATCTCTATATGGAATTTATATTATTCCTTGTTAATTGACATTAATGGTTAAAAAAACCATCTGTTTTGATACATCTACCAAAATGAACGTTGGACATAATCTATATATGACAAGAGTCCTTCTTCAAAGAAAAAACGTAACACAAAAACAAACGTCAAACCATTTCTTCTTCTTTTTATTGGGTTTTTTGTTATTGAAATTCTTGGTTGTTACTGCTTCTAGTTCTATACTAGAAGAGCTTGTTGAATTCTCGGAGATACACCGATACCGGTGAAATATTCTTAAGGACGGTGTCTTTGACACGCCTCAAGCTATCAAATATTTTGGTGTTTCATCCAATTTTTTACAACAATCTTAAGGATATTTCGTATTTTATTACATCTTTCAACTTTTCTGAAATCTCGTCCAACAATATACTCAGAAGAGAGTGTTGCTAAGCAGCCACAACAAAAATAGAAAAGAAATTTCCATTTCAATCTATTCACTGCTTTCAAGATTGTCATTAGTTGATTCATTATTTAATTTAGAGTGCAAAAGAGAATTGTGGAAGAAGAATTACTCCGCGAGACAATGGCCCTGGGTTCTCTATTTATTATCAAAAATAAAAACATTCGGCAGCCATGGAAGCAATAGCTAGTATGGAATACTTGGTGTTGGGATGAAGGGAAGAGAACCTTTAATCAATGTTTATATTGTTGTTAGAATAGCAGACTGCATGTAGGAGGACCAAGAACTCTTACAAAGCGTACTATGTGTTTCGAGCACGCACTGGGATGATATGTGATTTGCGCGGCCCTTGTTCATGTGTAACTACCATTGACTGTGCAATGAATGACAAATTTGCAGTGATGCTGTTAACGTCTTTTTCTCTCAAATTAAAGTAGCCAGGTTAGTATCCATATTACTTCCTCTGGTTAAAATTATAGTAGCATAGTTAGTATCTTTATTTTATTATTATGATAAAGATATAGTATGTGTTACTATCTCTTATGTATACATGTGTCTAATATTGTGCATAAATAATTTGTTAGTTTGGTACCATTTTAGGTGTTAAATCTACCACGAATATGGTTATAAGCCTAAAGCTAATAGTCAAATCTTCAAACTAAATTATTTTTTGGGTGGCAAATTAGGCCATCTTGCGCCTCTATGTTGATAAAGATTCTAGAGAAGTGAAAATCCCGTTAAGCCAAAAATAAATTTGGTTGAAATGGATGACAAAATTTAGTGGTCATTTCGCGGGTGAATCTGGTGGCCAATGTTAGAGTTGGGTGTTAGAACGTGGTATTATTGCGCATATTTCTGCGATCAAAGTAATTTTGTGCCTTATACCCAAGTTAAAGAGAAGAATTTGTTGTATTTTTGTGATTTAAAAACTGATTAATAAGTTCTCGAAAAGGAGACTTCTTTCTCAAATTCACGTATGAAAAATATTGGTATAAACTGAGGATGCATACTCCTAAAATCCGAACCAACTTTGGTTATAATGATTATTAGGAAATATTGGAGTGAATGTTTGATTTGAGTCTTATAAAATAGTATTAACCACAAATAATAATTGTGTGATGTAGATAATGTAACCATTGAGTTATTTGTGCTTAATATTTTGAACTTATGAGCCAAAATTCTGGTTCTTTTGCTAATTTCATTTGACTAATATGACATGCTTAATTTGTATTAAGAAAATGCAATTGAATGTGTGAATATTATGGCTTAACTAGTATGAGATTTGTGTTGAAGCCAAGCTCTAGGAAGTCATATATATGTATATATTTTCAGAGAACCAGAATTATTAGATAAAGGAGACTTAAAATAAATTATGGCTATAAATATAATATCATGTTTATAGATGACTTCTTCTAAATATACAAAAAGTATATTTATCGAGAAATAAAGTTGAAGCTTTGAAAATGTTTCAAGTATAAGTCTGAAATGGAAAATCAGTTATATTAGAAGACCAAATGAGTTATATTTTACACAGGTGGCAAATATATTTTGCTTAATCATTATTATGAAGAGGAATGAATAAATTTTGAGGTTGAATAAACAAATAAATTTTGACGTTATCTTCCTATTGTGAAATATTAAAAGTGTGGGGTACCTTACTAAGGTTATATGTTACTTGATCCTAAATGAATATATAAGGTATAAAATGATTGATGATATGTTCATTGAATATCTTGATAATATTATTTTATATGAATTTCTTGTGATTAATAGTGGTATTGAGTAATACTATTATTGATAAAAGAAAAAAAGTTATTGAATTTTGAGAATATCTTTTCTCTAAAAGCAATAATATTTCTCATGAAAATGAAAATATTTCTCGTGGCCCCATTTTTCAAATGATAATGGAAATGATGATTCGAGGAGAAGTAAGAGAAAAAAAGTTAAATCTTTTGGTGATAGTTTCCTACACCTATCTTGATGATTATGATTCTAAAAATATTTTATATGTTATGTCTTCTCATATTTTGGGAAAATTCCATTGTTGTTGGATTAATTTACTTTTATATAAAATAGTATTTGAGCGTTTGTTGATTTATCCCGGGAGCTAAAACTATTAGTTTAAATTGAGTTTTATTCACAATGGCCTTATTGATAAATAAAAAGGCAAGGCTTGTTACTACAGATTTTATTCAATACATAGGATTGTTATTTTATTATTGAAATTTCCTCTATTTATGTTCTGTTTGCTTTGGCATCTCTTCATAAATTATTTATTCACCATATAAATATTAAAATTATATTTTTAATGGTATTTTTTGAGAAGGAAATTGATAGAGCAACTTGAGGTTTTTATAGTGCAGAGTGAGAAAATAAAGGTTTTAAATCGATAAGTCACTATATGAGCTAAAACATGTGCTTAAGAAATGGCATGAGAAGTTAGATCAAGTTTTGTTTAGTGATGATTTTATATCTATTGAAATAAATAAGTGAATTTACACAAAACTTGAAAAATGAGTTTACACCAAACTTGTTAATGGTGATTGTATGCATCTTTGTGGATGACATACTTATATTTGGTTATTGTCTTAATGTTGTTCCTAAACTAAAAGTTTGTGTCTTCTAAATTCGGTATAGAAGACTTGAGGGGAACTTGCATCATCATATGCATAAGAGGTAGTTTGGCCTAATTTTAACTAAAGAGATTCTATAGAATTTTTATGAATTTTAATTATTTGGATGCGGTACATGTGACCATTTTTTTAATGCTAATTTGGAGGTTAAGGAAGAATTGTGAAGATATTATTTCTCAAAATCATATATGTGCTCAAATAATTTTTAGTTTAATGCATTTGATGACTTTTACTAGATCTGATTATGTGTGAAGGTTTAGTAAATATACTCATAATCCTAACAATGGTCATTGGAATGCATTGACATGAGTCTGATGAAATATCTTAGAAGTATCATGAACTATGATATTGAATATAGTGGATTTACATTGTATTAGAAAGACAATGATGATAAATGAAACTTTAACTCAGGTGAGATAAAATCTACTAGTTGCTACGTGTTCACTTATTATGGGGTGTGATATTATGGAGATCAGCCAAATAAGTTAATATGAATATTTGACTTTGGAGTTGGTTGATAATGAAGCTAAGAGGTTAAGAAATTTCTTAGCAAATATTCCTATTGGAATAAATCAATCTTTTTTGTGTCTATACTTTGTAGTTGCAAAACAGTAATAGCTGTAGTGAAAATAAATATCTGTTGGCAAAAGTAGTAGACACATTTGTTTGAAATATAATGTGATAAAGCAGTTGTCACTGACTAATTAAAAACATCGAGGGGAAGAAGACTTATAAATGTCACCTAGAGAAATGTCAACAATGATGGTAACACAACCTATGTGATTGGAGATCCCATGAAGTAGGTTCATATGGGTAATAACAAGTCATTAGTTGACTCATTATGCACTATAAAGTTATGTCTCTTCCTATGGTATGTGAATATAGTACAATTTCTGCAAGGCAAAGTGAGGCTGAGTATCTAACTCTTAATCCAAATCATATCCTTTATAGGTGGCGTATTACTTTGCAGAATACACTTGATGATTGGACCTATATGAGTGTGGAGTGAGGCCGCTCCTATGAAATTCTGACAAAATTTCTAGAGCACTCATGAATACCGGGCGCCGCACATGGCCTATTAGCACAAACCGCGACGAACAAAAAAGTGGGAATATAATGTGATAAATAAGACTCCATTCTTACAAAAGAATTATTGGTTCATAGAAGTTTTATAATTCACCAATTGTTCTGTAAGTTTAATTTTATTTTATTTAGTATTGGTTCATAGTCTACGGACACCAGATACGAAGCATTATGCTCATTTTTAGAAACCCAGTTAAACCCTTTTTTTTTGTCCATCTCTTACTTTTATCCCTTTTGAGATATATGGGGGATTGTTGTGAAAAAGGAAATAAATAGTATCTCAAAAGGAAATTTAGCTATTAACTCTTTTGTCCAGGTTCATACCATAGAGCTTGAATTGGTCAAAACATGATTTAATGCCTTAAATGTAGCCTTTTTCTCTCATTAAGAAATCTTTATATGGTATTTATATTATTCCTTGTTAATTAAAATTAATGGTTAAAAATACCATCTGTTATGATACCTTTACCAATATGAACGTTGGACATAATCTATATATGACAAGAGTCCGTCAAAGAAAGAACTTATTAACACAGAAACAAACATCAAACCATTCCTTCTTATTTTTACTGGGTTTCTTGTTATTGAGATTCTTGGTTGTTATTGTTCCTAGTTCTATGCTAGAAGAGCTTGTTTAATCCTCGGGGATACACCGATACCGGTGAAATATCCTTAAGGACGGTATCTTTGACACGCCTCAAGCTATCAAATATTTTCGTGTTTCATCCAAATTTTTACAACAATGAAGTATGGATTATAAACAATTTAACTTTACCTTTAACGAAATGCTTTATAGTCACACAAATATATAAATTATTAAAGAACACAAATTTCAATTTTTTTTCTTCTTACACTTCACGCCGGACCAAAGAAAGTTAGATAAAATGAGAAAGGTAGATGAAGTAATTGGCTTTCAAAAAAGGACTCTTGTCCACCTTATGCTTTGTACAAAACGGGAAGTTTAAAGCCATTGACATCACATAGGTAATCAAGCAGCAATAGTGAGTAGATGGTCCGATTTCACTTAGTGACAATCAAACCAACATAGGCCCTCAATCTATTAATTTGTCATACCTTTCATTAGGGTTTACAAATTAGGCCACGTTGGGCGACTGCTAAATGGTACAAACCAAACTCAAATCAGCGTTTCAAATATCAACCACGTAAAAGCAAAAAGGAATCACTCTTTCCACATTCTAAAATGATTCTCTTCTAGTTTGTACCAATTAAACACCGCGGAATGGTATGAAATGCCACGTGTCCGGAGGAAAATGCATTAGACCCTACACGCATACGTAAAATTGTTGAAAAATCATAAGAGCATGCACCTTACCAACCTCTCCAAGAAACATGGACAACATGTCCAAAAAAAGGTCACACTACTTCACGACAAGAGTGGCTAATATGCCGCGAAACTTCTGCACTTTTTGTGTATTGTTACTATTGTATATAAATACTTGGTCGAATGGAAAAAAGAAAGTACGAGCAAAAAATAAAGAGAAAACAAGAAATGGCCTTCAATGGTACTAGAATGTTACGTACCTCTAGACAATTGGGGTTCAGTCAAAATGGTCAGAAACAGCAACCTTGTTATTCTTTGAGGAATAATTATTCATTAAGGTTTAAATGTTTAAACAAAGGTGGTCTTGTTGGTGGAGGAGATGTGGAGAAGAAAGTAGTGGCAGCCAAGGCTGTGAGTGGGGTAGGGACATTTTCAAGGTTGGCATGTGTGGTTGTTTCTGAACCAATGACACAAGATTGGATTTCAGATCTTGGTTTGGTAGTTGAAAATGTCTCAGATTTGATCCTTCAATACTTGAAAAAGTTTCTGAAAAAACTGCCGAAGAAGTTGCATCACTTACAATTGTTCATCGAGAAGGTATGAACTTTCTTTCATATTTGTAGCATCATTTTTCAAGAAAATGTTTTTCACATTGTAAAATGACTTATGGACAAAAGCCTTTGTTCGAATATCTTAACTTTAACTTTATATTATTATCCCAACTAGTACTTAGACATTATTACTAATCTTTAGGTTTCAAAGTTTCATCTAATCACCTTTAAATTTGCTAATATTAGTAAGTATAAATCTTGCATTGCAGGGTATTCTGGATTGCCGGTTCTTCACTCTCTTTGCTGTCGCAGGGACTTTGCTTAGTTCATTATTATGCTTTGTCGAGGTAATATATTACTACTATTATTTTTTTTTATATTTTTGACAATTTTATTGAATTATATATTGATCAGGAAATTTTAAACGATTAATTTTATGCAGTTAATGTAATACTTGCATTAACATCTTCACTATATTGCAGGGTTGTTTCATGATCGTAGAGTCATACTTCCACTATTTTACCGCAATCTCGCAGAAGTCGGACTTAGGACATGTCGTGCAGCTATTGATCGAAGCTATTGGTAAGCATTATTTTCTTCTTACTCAAACTTTTTTTAGTTTCCTCTTCCCTTTTTCTTATACTATCCGTATTTTTAACCGATTATATCAAGTTATAGATGGCATTTTTATGTTACCAATATAGAATTACTCTAAACAATTACTACAACATATTATTCCAAGTCTTCTCAATCTGGTAGTGTAAATAATTTGTACATTGTCACTTGGAAGTTAAACGCTCGAGTGTTTTTTTTTTTTCCAGATATGTTTCTTCTAGGGACTGCTATGCTTACTTTTGGAATGGGATTGTACGTCATGTTCGTGGGATCAAGAAATGTTAAAGTAGAAGGGTCAGGCCAAAACTTGTTTTACTTTCAGACACTTTCCTCATTGATGGGAATGAAATCAGTCATGCAGGCTAAATCAAGAATTGGACATGCACTAATTATGCTACTTCAAGTGGGAGTTTTGGAGAAATTCAAGAATATTCCTGTGGTTAATGGATTAGATCTTGCTTGTTTTGCTGGAGCTGTGTTTGTTTCCTCCCTTTGTGTGTTCCTTCTTTCTAGACTTGCCGTTACTACCACAAAGGCCGGCAACTGAGAATAGTTAATGTGCAAGCAGTTGATTTGAGCACCAGCATTAGAAAAGAAAAAAAATATTGGCGATTGAGGAAGACGGTTCCAAGTGTTTGCGTCCATAGCTAAGTGAAGCAGGAAAATCGACCTTTTTACATCTTTCAGGTGAAGTATATATATGCATAGAGCAAGAAATATTGTAAGCAAAATAGGGCTGTGTATTCTACAACTAGGATTTCTTATAGATGACCTTTGTGTCACACATTCTTTCAATTGTATTTATCTACAATTTTTCATATTTATTTATATATTAATCCAAATGAATATGTACCATAATTGTCTAAATGTGAATTCTTTCTCCAACACTACAAACAATAGAATTAGTTCTAATATACATAATGTCGATTCTAAAAGGGGAAGATGACTTTCCCTTGGAGTCATTGACACTGAACAAGCAAGGTTCCTGATAATTACTAGGCTTCTTAATAAAAAGTTGTACATTAGTGCATAAATTAAAGGCAATGTGAGATTCTTACAATTTCTAGTTAATAATTATCGGAATTATAATAGACCAAAAATATTGAAAATATTGACCCTCAACATTATCGGAAACAAATACTATTGAATGTGTTACTTTAAGATTGACCCCAACTAACTTGGGGAATAGAAGAAGAAGATTGTATTAAAATAAATAGACTCAAACAGAACATAAATGACCCCAACTACCTTGGGATGATGCTTAATTGACTAATCAAAGTTTGAAGGAAGATGATGAGGGACTCCGTGGTAGAAATCTTGTTAGCTTGGATAAGCTTGAAGTTTTGACTGATGAATAAGGAACAGATCCAAGGACATATTCCTTTAAATCACTGCAGCTGAATAAATAATTCATGCAAAATCATTTAAGCAAGAATATTAATTATTATCCTAAATCTAATGTTTATCTTGATAATTATGCAGGACTATACCAGATATGAAAAGATTGCATAAGAATGGATAAGAGCTAAGAGCATAAGAATGGATAAGAGCTAAGGGATTTCGGGTAACCAACGAAAGAGTTCAACTAGGACTCAAATTCTTGGAAGCTTTGGAGTTCTAATTGCTCTAAGACTTCTTGGATTTTGGAAGCTATAAAAGCAGAAGTATTTCATCTATTGCTGTCTATTGCTGTGTGCACAAATACAGAGAGAATCGAGTCATAGCATTGAAAGAGTCTTTATCTTATTTGTGTAATCATTAAGCTACAGGGAACTAAGTAAAAACATGTTCCTTAGATTGAGAAGAAACTTCACTGATCGTGAAAGGGGCCACTAGCGGATTAGAGTTAGTCATAGGTTAGTAAGAAGGTAGTCTTGTAACCAAGTGAATCTTTTACATAGTGAAGTTGAAATCCTACTTGGAAGAGTAGGTCGTGATTTTTTTATCCCTAGCTAACGGAATTTTTCCACGCTAACATCAAGCGTTCATTTACTTGCAGTTTTAACCGCATATAATTAAGTAAAGGAACACATTGAAAAAATTGGTCCTTAAAATAGTAAATGGTGTGTCTTGGGAAATAACAAATCGTCACCATTCAAAGGGAGTGGCACTTTTCTTTTGCTAATACTTGCAACACTAGTTACGTACAGAAAAATAAGAGTACCGCTATCAAGAGAGCTAAAGTTGGTGCTTTACATTCAATAAAATGCCCGAAATAATTAACACAGTAGAATGAGAGCTTGGCAGTATCCTCACAAATTTAGCCTTTTCTTCCAGCAAGTATGATACAACAATGACAACAACTACACCCCAATCCGAAACAAGTTGGGACATCGAGCAAGTATGATAAAAGAAAGAATTATAGATCAGATAAAAGACTTCAAAAGAATGCTAGATTGTTCAAATACACAACATATCCACTGCTATATTCCACCCATCGACGATACCCTCTAGACCTCTCCATCCCATCCCACCAGGGCTGCAAAAAACAGTGCCCTTAGAATTCTGCAGAATAAATAGAAATATTTATATCCTATCTAATCTCCCTATCTGACCTCATTAGCACACATAATAGTGGAAGTGAATATGCCCTCCCAAACTTGGAGAAAGACCCGAGCCTTCTTGTTTATGCTATACTTGTGCAAACCACAAATATACATCAACTTGTTAGAGGCTTTGCTTTTCTTATGTGACCCATGCTATTGACGAGATCCTTGCGCGTACAAACAGGAAACATATTGATATTCCTAAACTCTTTGAACCTCCAAAGGACGTATGGAAAGCTCAGTTGATCACGGGATGTAAAGCGAACCACCTCATTGAACCATAGGCACATGAACAAATTAGTTGATGGAGTGTGCTCTCTCACGATAATTGAAGCCTCAGCTAGAGCTGTACAGATTAATTGAGTGAGAATGATTCATCTACTTGCAAGAAAATAAAAAAGAGGAGGTTGTCTCCTTTGTGAATTGAGGTAAAATAATATGATGGTCATGCAGTGGATAACAAGTTTGGTGAGTCCATCTCAGCTAACAAGGGAAATGAGAAATCCTACCTTTCTTCCCGTTGAATCTCTTATCCTCAGGGAGGCCATCTTGACGGTACTGAGCTAACTGCACCTCCACTTCCTCTGGGGTGGCTTTATTTTTCTTCACAACAGCCTTTGCTTCATCATACACGCTACTCCGAGCCCCATGTTCTGAAATTGCTAGTACAGAGTTTGAACGCCAGAGAAGAGCTTCCAACACACCCATAGGATCCCTCCGAAATTGGGATTTCGAGTCTACCCAGATGGAATATCTAGCATTTGGAAAGAGACGATGGGCCAGCATCTGATTAATTTAAACATGAATTAAATCCTTACAAGGCATCATGCATAAGATATATAGCAAGTGAAAATGTTCATGCTCATACTCATCCAATCCTACCAGTTTAACCACAAATCCAGACAGATACATATTAGTATGATTGAAAATGTATTGGTATGAATATTATGGACTGAATATAAGACCACAAGAACCAGAACTATAAGCATACTTGATGCCACATCATACAGTTGTTATTTGTAAAAGTTGCATCCACCAGATCTAACAATAATAACATAGCTCCGCAATCATCATTAGAAAGTGGAATTCCTGTGTTAGTGTTAAATGGGGAGCCCTGGTAGGGAGAGACAACTAATGGAAAATTAAGCAGTAATAGCCGCATGAGCGGTGTGCTGCTGAGACAATGGGAGCTCTCCTCCAAAATGATACAAGGTCTTCATCAAAAAGCAACTAATTTTCCATTTCCAGATATTTTGAATCTTCGGAACTGGTTCGTCATTCAATTTGCTTTAAAGCACTTTAACAACTAATAGCAATATACCATGTATTGACACCTACTGGGCCAAGAAAATTGATGCCCGGAGAAGGAAAACATTATCAGACTTCTACTCCTAGTATTACAACAACATACCCAGTATATCCCACAAGTGGGGTCTGGGGAAGGTGAGATGTACGCTATTGGATATTCTACTCCTAGTATTAGATATTGTAAATTCCCAAAGCATACAAGAAGCAAAATCCATACCTTTGGGATTTTACCATTCAACCTTTGGTCTCTGAAAGGCAGATCCCCAACAAGGATGATGCGCCACTTGCCAATATAATGGTTATCACCAACTTTATGGCCCTCTGCCTCTTGCGCTGCAAATGTAATTTCATCCCAGAAAGCTACATAGCAGACCTGCATCATTGAAGCTAGACCACATTGAGGACAAGTTCAACTATAATTCATAAGCAGGTATGCACCACTAAAAAATAATTATAAAAAATAACCTTCTTAAGGGATGACTCGGACATTCCTATAGGTTGATATAGATCATCCCCACCGCCGAATGCACAAGTTGACACCACAGCTTTGCAAGAATTCATAAACGTTCTATCTTCATCAGAAATTCTAAATCCTCCTTTCTCACTGTAAAACCCACAGGTGACAGAAACTGCTTCTTTCACCTGAAATAATGCCTAACCAAACTGTCAAAAAATGAAGAAACTACACAAGGTTTTTCATAGGTAACTAGGTTAGGACGAGAAGCAAGATGCGTATCTACAACCTTAAAACTTTCATCTCTTTGCTTGAGAGTTTGGTTTCCTGTGAATAAATTAAATCGCGTGGGCTCTGAATGCTGCTCCAATGGCATATACTTCTCATCTACTGAAGCAGTAATAGCCTCAGTGATGTATACCACCTCTTTTATAGGATCAGCAGGTACTTTCCTTATGGGGAAATCCAGATGCTCAAGTTCTTCACCAGGTAGAAGCTTCAAGCAAGCTGTGAGATCCATGATTTGTTAGATTAGAAGACAATAGGTCTAGCACAGGAAACACACTTTGACTAACATTTCTAATATCTTGATTCATCAAAAGAATGCTGACTACAAATTTACTCCCTGAAGAGACACAAACTTATCGGTATCGTGTCAACAAGCTCACTTAGTTCCAAGTTTCCATCTTTTCTTGGATGGGTAAGTAATCCAATTCTTTACATATATTAGATTCTCATATAACAAGTCCAAGTGTCATTTATAATAATAATAATAATAATAATAATAATAATAATAATAATAATAATAATAATAATAATAATAATAATAATAATAAGTGTCATTTGATGATTTTCTTGTCTCTGATAGGCAACATGACAACACATTCATATGGTTCTAGAAAAGTGTGTGCTAAGTGCTTATTCTGAGATTGGTTCATTTGGACGTACATGTACTTATGTCTCACTGGCTTATCAATTCCTCGGGCTTGGCTATATGGATGTTAGTTAATCCAATTCCACCGGCAAGGTGCATCTTTAACCCATATTTCCCATATTCCTGTTCCCTCTCCCGACCCTCTCCAAAAACTTCCTTTCAAGGAGTGGTAGGTTAGGGGATACTCAATATAAAGCTCCATTCTCTATGTCTCATGATGAGCCATTACCATTATTAGTTGTTTCTTTTCTTTTCTTCTAAATAGTTCATTTTTGCTTCGAGCATCGTAACCAAAAGATAAGCTAGTTTGAGGACAAAGTAGAACTTACTCAAGGGAATGACTGAAAATTTATGAGTTCGTCATGAAAAACCTCAACCTAATAATGGTTTGCACTTCATATTCACTTTGCTAGATGTCTTGGATCCTAATTAAGTGCTTACTTATACTTCAACAGAAACTCCAGTTGCTAAATGCTAATAAACAGAAAAGGTAATGGTTAGCACAGATAGAACCAATTAAAGGCTTGGTAACAAAGGTGAAAGAGTCAAATCGACCCACGCTCATGTCAAAGTGAAGCAAGGAACATTTCCTTTATCCAAGAAAGGCAGCCTTTATCAAACTCTTGGCAAATGCAGAACCAACGAGTTAGTGCAATGACTTAATGAGTATGCTCTCTTTTCTTGTAGAAACAAGCAAAGTTAGTTACAACACAAGAGAGGGCATGTCCATCAAAAGACTCGTGAATTGAAGTATGATTTCACGTGGACAATTTAACTCTCTCTTTTCATAAAGGATACTTTATTAATATCTTAACTCCCAACTACTCTGCAAGATTCAGGGTACTCAACGCAGAGTGAGAGGTTGCGAATAAAGCATCTACACTCATAAAGACCAGATTTTTATCATTTCTAGATATGCAATCGGAAACATTAAAGAACTTCAAATTGGATACTTGGCTAAATACCACAGCTTATCAAATCCCTAAATCAATTAAATCAGGAGCATTTCATAGAATGCATCTAAAACGTTGTGCGCATTCTGCATAAACTGAAATCATATAAACCAAATAGTAGCTACACACTTAGTAAACATAGATCATTTAAGTTATGCACATATTGTTAGTGTAAATAATTTTACACTATCAGGTCACATTTACCTATTGTACCAGGTAAAATACCTTGTTTTCAAGATTACAAATTTCATTTTTTGTGAAGACTTACCTGTAGATATCCTTGGGTGACCTAATAGTGTAAAAAATTTATTTACACCGACAATAAATGTAACTTAAACACGGTAAAGAACGTTTACATTATCAAATCACATTTACCTATTGTAGCAAGTAAAAACATAATTTACACTGAAAATTAAGAGTTTTTACACTATCGGATCACATTTACCTGTCAGCAGCTAAAAACTTATTTACACTTACCTATCAGCAGCTAAAAGTAATTTTACACTGTCTTGACAGTGTATATAACTTTAAGTACGGTAAAGAATTTTTACACTATCAGACCACATGTACCTATAGTAACAGATAAAACACTGACAGTGTATATAACTCAAGTATGATAAAGAACTTTTACACTAGCATACCACATTTAGCTATCGTAATTAAACTCGTAAAACCAATTACTTACGTTCTCTAACTCCATGGACAAAATGAGTAATCGGATCAACCCGATTCAAATTCTCCGGCGGTTTCTTCTCAGTAACTTTTTTCCGAATCACCGGTGAACGATCCAATTTTTTAGGTTTAATTATTCCAATTCGAGAAGCTTCGAAGATAAGAAGAGCTGCAGCAAGTAAGAATAACAAAACAGGCCAATACTTGAACAGATTTTTTACGAAAAAACGAGTGAAATTTGTGGTTTTGTTTCTGTGAGCGAGCTTTTTTCTTTTTCTTCGGGCTCGGGCCCGAAGCTTGTTCGCAAATTCATCGGGCTCATCGTCGGAAACAGTAATTGATATACTGTTATTATTGTTGTTGGTTAACATTGAGGATGATGATGACATTTGAACAGCGGAGGGATCTTTGATCTGATATTAACAGCTTAGCTTATCAAATAGAAGAAGTGATGCTTTTGTGTACTATTGGTTTTTTCTTTTCAAATCATTTTGTGTTAGTTTCACTGGGCACGTAGTTTCAATTTTGTGGTTCTAAATTAAAAATATACATAATGTACTAAAATATCTTTTAAATTTGTAACTGTAAACATGTCATGTATGGTAAAAACTTACCCGTACCGGATGTTTACACCCAATTTAATTAAGTTAACCATATGAAACAAACTAAAGTAGAATAATAGTTTAATTTTAATAAACAAAACTTTTAAAAAAGATAATGGAGTCATCAACTCAAAATAACTGACATTAAGATGGGGCTGACATCAAAGCTTCTTTCTAGCTCTGACTGTGTTTCTGCCGTGTTCTTCCTCCTTCCTTCTTATGTTTCTCCATTGCAAATTAATAGTGTGGTTCTTAAACAATCACGTGATTGGGGAATAATTGGCCTAGATTCCGTCAAAGACCCAACTACTCTAATGAATCTGTCTTTGTTAATCTAGGAAGAAAGAAAAAATGAATGTCTTTCTAACTTGTCGCATATTATTAAGTTTTTATTTGTAAATGTGTGCTGAAACTATGTTGATAAAAACAAGAAAGAAATCTCCTAAACTTCAATTCAGTTCATAACCACCAAGATCATTATTGTCTTTTGAGAAAAGTAATTAGAAAATTTAGAAAGTTTGTTTTCCAAATTAATTTTGATAATCTTTTCATAAAATGTAACAATGTAACTAATATGCAACGTCAATGCAATTTTGTGAAGGGCTAAACTTCTAATATTACTGAGTTACCACAAAAGATAAAGAAAAATGATTGTTAGAAAAGATATCTATATTAAATAGGAGGAAGATGAAGGTAATTATAAATTCCATGAAAAGCTTTAATTTTAATGAGGCCGAAAATTGATTTAGTTGACGTTAATCTTAGGGAGAAAGGAGTAGCAATCTACATTTACAGTATTAAGTATTTTATAAAAGAGAAAATAACATAATTAGCCTTAAATTAGACTGGCCTTACATCTAATTAGCCATGAGAAGCTTTCAACAAATGCTAGTCATATTTTACCTTCCTTAATAAATGTGAATTCCGTTACAAGGTGATTCCCGTTCCTAAAAAAATTGCAAAAGTTACGGAAACATCATTCAGAATGTCAACATTAATAGAAATCACTTATAGCTAACGCTTAAGATTATCTCTTGATCATTTGATTGCATCCACGAATTTGTTAGCTTGGGGAGCAAATCATATACACCGAGATGATTCTGGAATATACAAGATACATCACATTTTTTTATCTTTATTTTTTTAATCGATGCATATATTATGTATATCAGTGTATATCGGTGTGTACTTTGTGCATAATACATGCATACATAATGCACAATACATATCTTATGGATTCTTTATTTCCACTGTATCAATTTCTAAATTGTTAACTTCGTTAAACATGGAATAAACTGTTAGTTTCCTTGAAGTTAATTTGGTTGATTTTGAAATATACATAAAGTAGTTTGTTGGTACATATAATATACATCTGATGTTTATTTCACTGTTGTAGTAAAATGCATAAACAAACCTAAGGCTGTTGGTATATAAAGTACATATAACTAATATATTATGTGAATTTCTCAATCCCAATGCTTTATTGTAAATGCATATTTAGTTACATAATACTATGATATAAACGTCACTTAGTAATTTGGTTGGTTACATGTCTACATTGGCGTTGTGATCTTAAACAACTTACATATCTTAGCATGAAAAAGAGTACATATATATATATATATATATATATATATATATATATATATATATATATATATATATATATATATATATATATATGAGTGTAGTAGGTTAGCACCCTACCCATTTTTTATTTCTCGAAAATACCCTTGCTACTTCATAAAAATAATGACTTTTAGGGGCTTTGTAGTCTTTTCCCAAATTCCAAAGTTTTGTCTCCTCCTCTACATTTCGTTCCCAGATCCACACCCAACCCTTCAGGCCGCCGCCTCCTCTTCAATCATCTAGTCAGCCTCCTTCCCCGGCCAAAATCAATACAATTTCCGTAGTCATTATGCAAATTCTGCTAGTTCAATTGATGGGGTTGCAAGTTAAATTGAAAATAAGTTTGACAGCGTATCGAACACACTACTTTGCTTTTCATAATTAATTCTGCTAGTTTGGTTTAATTGATTTGAGATTACAGAGTGTTAGTATGAATTAGTGAGGATTGAGTTTGAATTTTAAAATTATCAATGGTGTCTTTCTAACTTGCTCTTTTCAAATGAGAAACAGAAAATACCCAAGATAAATTATTCATGAATTCTAACTAATGTGGGTGAATTTAAATACATTCTTGAAGATATCTTGAATGTTTGTTGCTTGCGAATTGTGCGACTTGGCAATTACAGTAAAGAAAAGAACCAACGTGAGGGAGATGACAAGGTGACATTTTATATTTGGATTAAAATGACAAAATTGTCCAAGTTTTATCCATGAAATAGATATAAGACAAGGGCATTTTCGAAAAATAAAAAATAGGTAGGGTGCTAACCTACTACACTCATGTAGTAGGTTAGCAAATCCCTATATATATATATATATATATATATATATAACATACCTCCCACTCTTTCTCTAGTATATTCAATAGATATTTGTCATATATTTCAATTTTATCATTGATTTTTTACACACATATAATTGATGTCTATTTCAATTTTACCATTGATTTTTGACTAATAATTGATGCATATTTTTGTTATATCATTGTTTCTTCATAAGCTAATATAATTTGTATATCTTGTGTCACATCATTGGTGCATATTTCTGTTATATTAAGAATTCAAGATTTTTAAGACACTTATGTTATAGATAACTATCATATATTCGGTTTCAGCACTGATTTAAGGAAATATAAGTAATGCATATTATTGTTATATTAAGAACTTAATAAATTTACGACATCTATGTTATAGATAATATATGGATAATATAAACTTAAGATTTAGAGAAGATAGAGAGAGAAGATTGAGAATATGTTAAGTTTTATATTGTATAACTTTTGATGTGAAGTAATTTAGTTGTTTGTTAATATTTAGGAGATAATTAATTAATAGTTATTAATGCTAATATTTAGTAGATTTTAAATAGATAGCAAGTGATATCTACTTTCCTAAAATTTAGGCACGTTTAACTCTTTATTGCTTCATCAAAAGTATGGCTAAAAATGTGCATTACATTCCGCTAATGTTTACACACTGTAATTAAAGTATAATGTGTTTATTTTGTGTGCATCACTCTTATAAGTGTTTATTCCATGTAATTTTTCCTTTTATAAATTACTTAAATCAGATAGTACTAACCGTGGTTAAGTAGTCTTGATTGTATTTAAAAAAAATCAACATGTGTTATTAATCTATTAGCCGGGTGTAAACACCCGGAGCGGATAAGTTTTTACCTGCCATATATGGTGTTTTAATTGTCAACTTACCAAATATACAAAGAGACACTCAATTTAGGACCAAAAAAAATGAAATGTAGACACTCATTTTAGAACGGAGGGAGTACATGATTTAGTTTTATTTATTCTTAAATTATAGAGAGTATGTTAAAAGTTAGATGTGGTTATTTATTTATATATTTTTGTGAATTGAACACTTTTGAATATGGTCTTGAAGTATTGAGCACTTTTATCTTAGCACTTCATTAAGTGCACTTTTGTCTTTTCTTAGACCTGAGCATTTGCTTCTTAGCACTTCATTAAGTGCATTTTTGCCTTTTCTTAGACCTGACCATTTGCACAGCATCTCATCTCTTGTTTCGTCTGCTTCTTCTAACTTGGGGCCGCTAGACACCATCCTTCACGTTGTCGTTGTTTCCTTACAACCAGTCGTCGCCAATTCAACCCGACTTTGTATACAAAAAAATAAACATTTGTATCCAAAAATGGAGCAAACTTGTCGGGTTCATCGAAATTCAATTTGTCGGAAAATTGAAATTGAAATACAATAAGATGACGGTGATACTGACTCTTCGTCTTCTGTTGTTGGAGATGTTGACTGTGATAATGATGACAACACCATTTCGTCATCTTTTCGAGATCATCGGATTCGGACAACAATTGATAAGACGTAGTTTGACGCGAGGTATAATCATCAATTTCGCCGGAGCCGCCGGAATTGGAGGAGCTCAAAGGTTCATTCTTACCCACCATGTACTGATTTCGACGATGTTATTTTGTTTCGATGAACTTTTTTTTATGATGATGGCGGTGGGTGGTGATTATTGATGTAGATGATGATGTAAGCAGGAAATTCGCTAGTGGTAGTTCTGATGGCATATTTGTAGAATGTACTTAATCTTTGGCTCACACTATGAATAAATAATGGCATATTGGTCTAGTTATATTTTTCTTTAAATTTTTGTATATGATCAAAGTTATGACGATTTCGTGTCATTTATTTGTAAAATAGACAAAATAATGTGGCTCACTTATGATTGAATACGATCGAAGTGTCTTTCATATTATATTTTCAAATATATTTTTGTGAATGAATGAAGCGATGACAATTTGACCTCATTTATATGTCTTCATACTGTAGCAACATATTTACAGTGACAATTAAGAATTTCTACGCTATCGGATCACATTTACCTATCAACACCTAAAAACTGCACTAACAGTGTATGTAACTTTAACACGATAATTTTACATTATCATACACATTTACCTATCGTTACACACAAAAATATATCTACACTGTCAGCGCATATAACTTAAACTCAAAAATCATTTAACAAACTTCTCAGTAAAAAAAAAAGAATAGAAACTCACGTTCTCTAACTCCATCAACAAAATGAGTAATCGAATCAATCCGATTCAAATTCTCCGACGGTTTCTTTACAACACCTTTTTTTTCGAATCACTCGTGAACGATCCAATTTCGTAGGTTTTATATTCCAATTCTAGAAGCTTCGAAGATAAGAAGAGTTGCAGCAAGTAAGAATAAAAGAACAGGCTAATATTTAAACAAATTTTTTAAGAGGATATGAGTGAAATTTGTGGATTTGTTACGGTGAGCAAGCTTTTTTCTTTTTCTTCGGGCTCAGGCCCGAAGCTTGTTCACAAATTCATCGTGCTCGTCGTTGGATATAGTAATTGATATACCATTGTTGTTGTTTAACATTCGGATGACGGCGATTTGATCAGAGATTTTCAGCCAGCGTCTTTAGATTTTCTTTGATATAATATTAACATCTTCTCGAAGAAGCAGAAGTGAAGTTTGTAAATGTAACTTGGTTATATTTAGTCTTTATGTCAGTATTATATTTACAATGACACTTTCATTATGCTTTATTGTCTTTTCAAACATATTTCGAAATTATAGTTTTTGGTCGAGGATCTATCAAAAATAGCTTCTCCATCTTGGTGGTTCTAAGGACAACATGCATCTCACCCCAACTCATTCATGTGATATCACTGGGTATGTTGTTTTTGTGTTCCTTTTGAGAAAATAATTATTTTGTTTAAAGTGTTGTACCATTTTTTGATGAACTAATGAAAAATAATATTGCATCTCTCTTTTTTAAACGAAAGAAACTACTATTGATTTTTTTTTTTTCAAATTTCTTTAGTACTACATGATTTAGTTATACTTACTAAGAGGAGAATCATTATATCTTAAATAATAGGAAGCATGTTAAAAAGTTAGTCGATGCAGATTTCAAAGTTGCATTGTATAAAGTCAAAGCCTTATCAAAATTTGAAACTTAGTGCACAATGTTGAATTCTATCCGAAGTGGATTACGGGTACGAAGAGAGGAGGATAAAATCTTTAGGAAAAGACTATTTATAGTTGTCAAAACACTATAACAATGTTAAGAAAATGTTTCAATAATTTTGAAATGCTTCATTTAATAATTTAAATACTAAATTTTTATCCAAGTAACTCCTAATCTACAAACCAGATGAATGAATTCATGAAACGACCTCGGTTAGTCGTTTCGGAAGTTATGACTCCGATTGGCGTGCCGATAATTTTAAAATATTCGTAATATCCATTAGGACCTGTCTGTAAAATTTGAGCTAAATCAGACCTCGTTTGTTACGTATCGGAAGAAGGTTTCAATTTTTATTGTCGATAAATATTACAAAGAGATTTTTGAGCTCGGTTTTGGCGAATGAGCTGCGATTCGAAATCCGAAAGTGCCGTTAGGTTCGTATGATTATCTGTGATTTTTTGTGATTTTTCGAAAGTGAATTTCGATGTTGTTCGGCTAGTTTCCGCTAAAATGCCGAAAGTTAAATAATTTGATCTTTTCCCATTTAATTTGCATATTGAATTTCGGGAGTCCGATTTGAGATCCGCCTTCACGAGTATGTTACATATATTCATATAACTTGTATGCAAAAGTTGGAATTATTTCGACTATCGTAGGATTCCGTTTTAATTTTTGTCACGAAAAGAAAATTAAAAAAAAAAGGAAAAAGACTAAAGAAGTTAAAGTGGAGTCCGTGGGAAGGGAGTATATATATCCCTTAGACAGTAAGCATAGCTGAAATGCAAAAACTAAACAGAAACATGAGCAAGGAACGAGAAACAGAGAAAATTATCAGAAAAATGCCAGAAAATGAGAAAAGAGCCGGAGAAAAGATAGAATTTTACCCCGAAATATTTAGGTAATGATGCGAATTCATTATTTTAGTTTATTACGTGTGTTTAAATATATTTTGGCGGTAAAAATTGGGATAGTAGACATCGTTTTAATAAGTTCAATTAATAGTTTAAAGGGTCAAATGGACCCCGATAATAAAATTGATTATATATTCGTGCTCAGTGAGTTATGGGAAACATATAAATGTAATTTATTTAGGGTTTGGTTATGTGACCTTAAACCCTGTACATAGGCTTGGCCTGCATATTGCGTATGTGAATAGGGTATCAGGTTCCTGCCTGGATTGCCCTAAGATGTGAGGAATGAAGCCTTTAGCCTAATTTGATATATTTTTCTGCTTATTGAATAGAATGGGATTGTTTGGCAATGAAACCAAAGGATAAAGCGGTTGTTGATTAGCAATGCCAACTTTTGAGAAGAGGTAAGTGTCTATATCCATTTCTTTAGAGGCACCTGGCCTCGTGGATTTTTCTACCACGTGTTCCTTACGTGTGTAGCTGCCGATAGGCGTACTCATTACGCCTTAGCTTTGGATTTACATTGTGTATTATATGTTATGTCCTGTTGTTGGTATTGCATTGAGGATTTGAGCATTGTACTCTGGCTGTGAGTTGACATATACTTCCCGGCAGTCGATGGGAGTCCCGCGCTGGTGAAGGGTTACCATTGCATCATATTGAGGGTAGGAGGATTCCGCCCTCGGAGCAGGAGGATTCCGCTCCATTGCATCATATTGAGGGTAGGAGGATTCCGCCCTCGGAGCAGGAGGATTCCGCTCCATTGCATCATATTAAGGGTAGGAGGATTCCGCCCTCAGAGTAGGAGGATTCCACTCCATTTCATTATATTGAGGGTAGGAGGATTGCGCCCTCGCAGCAGGAGGATTCCACTCCATTGCATCATATTGAGGGTAGGAGGATTCCGCCCTCGGAGCAGGAGGATTCCGCTCCATTGCATTATATTGAGGGTAGGAGGATTCCGCTCCATTCATTTGGCACATGTGACTCTTTGCATCATATTTCATTTCATCTCATTTTATTTCATTTCATTTCATTTCATACCATTGTGTAGACTTGTGGCACATAACTACTGTTCTGCTTATACGTGCATTGCTTATTCGTCTATATATTTCTGGCTCATATATTAGGTTATGGGGATCGGGTTGCATGCTGTAACGGTATAAATATATGGATCGGGTTGCACGTCGCAGCGGTATAAATATATGGATCGGGTTGCACGCCGCAACAGAATGAATATATGGATCGGGTTGCACGCCGCAACAGGATGTATTTCTGATTGTTGATGTGTTCGGGATACCTATATGTTCTGGCTATCTTATGTTCCTGGTTGTTGATGAGTTTGTGATTCCATACGTGTTTCTAGTTATTATCTGGCTCTGCCTTTTTATAATTTAAATAAGAGGAATTTGGTTTATCTGTTTTATTTCTTCCTGGCTAGCTATCTTATTCTTTGAGGTGGCTAGTCTGCCCCACTTATTGAGTCCTTTTGACTCATACTTATTTGTTGTTGGTTTTTGTTTATCTATTTCGTTTCGGCAGGTTCGCTCCAGGATTGAGTTCGCTACATTGTGAAGGAGCGAAGACGACTTCAGCTGTCAGGGTGAGACAGCTTTTATTCCGGATGGCCACCAGTTTTATGTTTATTATTTCAGTTGCATTTTTCTCCCTTCAGGAGGTATTTATCTTCTTCTGTACTCTTAGATGTCTAGTCTGGATAGCCCTAAACCTAGTATGTTGGGTAGTCAGCTGTAATTACTTTTGTACAGCTTAGAGGTATCAGTATGTCTGTGCTTCTTTTTCTAAGTCTTGTTCCTATTTATTAATTGAATTATATTTATTTTCCTAATTTACTTGGCAAGGGTTCGCCCGACGGGTCTAGGGGAGGATGTCGGGTGCCCGCACGGTCTAACCGGATTCCGGGTCGTGTCAGTTGGTATCAGAGCCTAATTTAGAGTCTATCCAGACGAAGACAGTGTCTAGTAGAGTCTCGCTGATGGGTACGTAAACGTCCGTACTTATCTACGAGAGGCTATGATGGTATTTAGGAAGTTTCACTTTTTCTTCTTTTCTGATCGTGCGTCGGTCTAGGATGCAAAATTATTTTTGTCAATTCTTTCGTGGTAATTGTGAACCCTCGCGCAATAAATCAGCAAGCAGTATGAGTTCAAGACGAAGCAGTCTAGCGTAGGGCTGGTACTGACGAAGCCCCGAGAGTTTTTTATCGTGCTGACGATCTAGTTACGGAGGTCCCAGCTGTACGAGCTCGCGATGGGCAAGGGAGCAGGGCCTGGTGGTTCCCTTGGCTCTCTACGATGCTTTTACGAGAATCTTGGTGATGCAAATACCGCAAAAACCTATTATTCGCTAGGTAGCTTATCAGGTTGCCGCATGTCCAGACGTTCGATCTCAGGGAGATCCTTTTTCCGGTTCTTAATATTGCTGTAGTAAATTATATTCTGGAGGTAGTATGTGTAGTACCTCTAATTGTTCTGGCAGGTTAGCCAGCCGAGGTATCAGTTTGGTCCGAGTGCCTAAAGAGGTTGCATCATTTTTCGCGGTTGAACCTTTCGATATTCTTAAGCAATGCATCTGATAAACCTCGTGATTTTTTTAAAATAAAATAATACCAGTGTATCCTTCAGGCTTTTGATTATATCAAGCGGTATGGTATTAATTATTCTTCTTTCCAGTTTCAGGATCCAACCTTGAATTGGTGGGTCGCTCTCGTATTAGCTAACTTGGTTCGGTTTCTTCTAGATTCGTGGAAAAGTTCCTTTCGAAGAGAAAGTGAGATGAAAAGTATTGCCAGTTTGAGTGGATTGGACAGGGTAGCCTGTCAGATAGTCTGTTGGTGTTTCAGAATATGAGATTGAATTCTAAAAAATGGCTGAATATACATCAGAACTAGTCCATGAGCCTTCCGAGAATGTTCAAAGATTTATTAGTGACCTTTCTCTTTCCTTGAGATCCTAGATGGCTCGAGAAATTGAGATTGGAACTTCATTTGACGTTGTTGTTGATATTGCTCGAAGGTATTAGGCATACCATAAGTTATAGGGGGAAGAGTTAGAGTGGGAGAACAAGAAATTTCGTGGCCCCGGTGGGCAACCATGGTACCTCATTTGGGAGTAAAAGTTCTGATTATTTGGGAGGTTACCTTCCAGGTTATCTCAGCTTGTGTCATGTGATTCTTAGAGTGCGCCAGTAGCTCGTCAAGATCAGATTCATTCTTTTCTTTACAGCTATCAACAATCTTTTCAGCTTCCATTTTTCAGCGAAAATGTGGTATCATTGTCGTGAGTCTGGCTATTCTTTGAGGAGTTTTTACTTACTCCGACAAGTAGGCAGTTGTCTTTTCTCTCGTCATCAGGCATCTGCGCAGTCGCGGGGGATTTCATTTAGATCTCAATCAGCAAAAGAGATGCCACCATCCAGTAGAGGTCGAGAGCATGGTGGTAGTGGTTCTTCTAGAAGTAATTATCAGGGTAGCGGCTCGACTCAGCTGCAGAGGAAGTTCTATGAACTGCTAGTCTGGCAGGATGCTGAGGCATCCGATGTAGTAGACCCAAGTGTTTCTTCTTTCCTTAAATGTGAGTAAGATTTGATTCTTCCGATCGATTCAGAAATGGGGTGTCCTATCATGTTTCTATGGTTTCTTTTGATGTCGTTTCTATTAAGAATTGGTTGCAGTAGAGGGGTGAGCTTCTGATATGATTTATTCCTGGCATTTATGATGACCCTACTAGTTGATCTGGTTTAAATGTGAGAAATTTATTGTCTGCTTGGCATCCTGTTGTACCACTTTCTCTTATTATGTCAAGTCAGTCTATCTCTCTTTAGAATTCAGTGTTGATAGGATGGTGGGATTCTTATTCGTCACCATCAGAAAGTGATATTATTTCTTCCGGTGCAAAGTGATCAGTAAGTAATATTCGATCTACGTATCTTCTCTTGGTTCAAAATGCTAGTAAAGTCATATTATCCTATAAGCTCATCTGGGTTATAAAAGGATATTCTGGTAAATTGTCAGAGTTTCCTTCTTATTGAGAGGTTAAATTGGCATAGATGTCATTCTATAAAGCTTATTTAATGTCTATTTCTTTAATTGCAATTCTTTGGCTAGCCTGACTCGGAAGTAGTCTAGCTCGGACAGCCAAGCAATAAGAAGATGAGCTTCCTGAAGCTCTAATTATTTCTATCCTCGGTCCATTTCCATTTCTTCTACGTCCGGCACTAGTGAGCTTGGGCGGTTGGTAGCCGATTATGATGTTCCATGTGTTGAGCCAGAGTACGTGTTATTGTAGACGGGTAAGCACATTGTTGCTTTTCAAGGCTACTAAGGGCAATGAGAGGAATCATTTGACCTCTGATTTGATCCATCAGGCGGTGGTGCTTATGGCAAAGGTATGGAGTTGTGAACTCGAGAGTTGCAGCTGTTTGGCAACTCGTAAGGGTAGTTTGGTAGCTTAGGTCTGCCTACGTTCGACTTTTAGCTAAATCTTCTTTAGTCCAGCAGATTGTGCGAGGACGGTTATTCATATTCAAATAGCTGCATGATCGTTTCAAGGTGCTAAGACTAGCTTCCAAAAGCTTCACTCGACAACCAACATTCTCCAAGGATGAACCATTACCCCCCTCATCATCAACCACGTTTACTTTTGCATCTTCTGTGACCTCCGCTTGTGTATCCCGCACTTTACTCGACCCACGCTTCCTTGTTTTCATCCCCACAACAGCATCTCTACCACAAGAAACTTCCTCCAAGGAAATGTTAGTTTCCTTATCACTTGACATAATTTATCTCCAAAGGAACCACGTAAAACACTTTCGGTGTTGACCCGCTCTGATACCACGTTGTCACGATCCTAGACTCGCTCTAGACGACGTGTCGGTACATAGACAATTGCTACCCAAAAGCAACTCCCAAGTTCTGCCTTCGAACCTTTATGGGATACCTAAAGTGTCAATCTTAGCTCCTTGGATGATCTCTAAGTCAAGCAAGCAAAGTAGCCAAGTGCTTGCACACGGTTAAGGCACAAGTTGATGGCAGAAAGACTTGTACTAAGATCAACTATTTTGTACAAAGAAAGGAAAGCTAAGGAACTTGGTTGGATGCTAGGTACAATGCTAGATACTATTTAGAAGACTTGGATGTTGGACAAGTGCAAATGAAATGCCTACTCCTATTTATACTACTCTACGAAATATTCTAGACTACATTAATTATATTGGAAGTTGGCATGGTCTCTCTTGACTCTTCTAGAGTGTTCCATAAGTTGTTTGTTCCTTCCAACTCCAACCAATATTCTCCCATAATCTTGATACTTCTACTCATTCCAAGGTAGCCCTAAGTCAAGGACCATCAAGGTTCTTGAGTCTTCCACACTCTAGACCACTCTTGGCCTTTCTAGAAACTTCCATTGCCTTGTGTACATTATTTGACTCATGATGTGGCAGGACGTCACATTAGTTAAGTTAATTCAGACCAAGTTACAACAGCTAAGCTCCAGTTTGTTTATAAAACTTGGGAGCACTTTTTGGAGATTTTTGGGAAAAATTTTGTTTGGACATACTCCCCCTATTCCACTTTATTGGTCGTAGTTCGGATTTCGATGGTCAAACGAGTTTATTTTTTACCGTATCTTTATATATATATCTTTTAAATATTTTGAGTTATAATTTATTGTGACTTATAGTACTTTTCATCTAGTTTTCAATTATGTAAATTTTATTTAAGAAAATTAAAGATTTTGTCTCCTAATCTACGGTCAAATTTAAGAAATTTGACTAAACAGTAACTATGACAAACAAAATGGGATAAAGGGAGTACTTTTTGATCAATTATTGGTCAAGTTTTGAAAAAGAATTTTGAAAAATCATTTGGGAGTTTTTTGAAAAATTGTCTTAGTTTACCCACAAAACTTCAACTATTTTTCAAGTAAATTCTATGTCCAAAAAAGCTTCAAGTTTTCAAAATTATTTTTCATCTCGACTCCAAAAACTAAAATTCCCAAATTTCAATCAAATCTATGTCCAAACACTAATACATGAATTTTTGTCAGCATATTGACTAGTCAGCATATCACAAATTGATAAAAGCTTTCAAAATATTAAAGAATTGATGTCACAAATTGCATTGCCAATTAGATTATTTTAATGCTCATTATTTGAATCCTGATTGTTTTTACTCCTCCTCCTTGCTCCTTTATAGTAATTTCCAAAAAAAAAATGTTAACTCAAGGATTATGTGTTTAATCAAAAGACTAAGAATAACATTGTGTCAACTAAATGTGAGGTTTCTGCAACATACATTGTACTTAAAATCTTTTCATTCTCATTGAAATCAGATAGTAAATACGAAGGACTCTTCTATCTTAATTTTACTTTCATGTTTATGAGTTCAAATCCTAGTCGAGATTCTCGAGTTTAGATTTCATGTAAATAAAAAAGAGTGATACTACATGAGATATATAAACTAGTAGTTTTGTATGGTCGTTTTGAAGCTACTTTGCCTTAGTTATCTTTCTTGTAGGAATCATTGCAGTGTTCTCTTAGCCCCACGTCGAACGAAGCTAATAAGCAGATAGCTGAGAGGAGCTATAAAAACTAAGCCCGTTTACTTTTTAAAGCATACCTTTCTCGGCTTTTTGGCTAAGATCAAGTGTAGTATCTATTCTTATCAGTTTAATATCTGATATGTGGACCATCGGTTCACATGATATTAACTTAATTTTTTAAGGGGAGGATCCATTAAGGTACTTGCTACTTGGGCCTTCACGTGTCGCCATGGAGCAGGCGCGCCCATCAAATTTAGTTCAATTTTTTGATGTGTGCTTGGGAAGAAATAGATGGTCATAAGTGATAACCTGATGATGATGATGAAATGAATCTTGGTGTGGCTTAGTTCAGTGTTTTATCACATTGCCCCGAAGGAGTCCATATGGAGCCTTTGCCTTCTGAATGTTAGAAAGCTATCTCCAAATTAACAATATTGGCTTCGTTTATATGCTAGCAAGTTTTAGAAGTTAGACAAGCATTAGTTCATCTACTTTTTTCTGGTGTGAAAGTGGTGTTAGGTAATTTCTTCAAAAAAAATATGTTGCTTACAAAGTTACAGCCCAAGTGTGAGGTTGTCATTTGAACAAAGCTTCCTTTTATCAATTAGCCAACTGCTTATATGCAGGTTTAATTTTCATAATTTCTTAAAATTTTTCCGTGACCAAAGTATGATTGTCTCTTAACACAAGAACTGTGAGTTAACTACCTTATAAATTGTTTGAGGTTTTAGTTCTACTTGCATTCCATCACCTCTTTGTTTAATCAACACAAATTCGTAGGTAGCTACATCCTACTAGTCCCAGCTCAAGCTACCAGATATCGGGGAAGCTCGGCCATTCCTCTATAGTTGTGCTGATTTATCTTTGTCATGTTCCAGTTCATTTGCAAAGCAGAAGGTATTAAGTCCCACCCTTCTGTCTAGATTAAAAAAAAACTGTCCTGCCAAACTAGATGCACTGGAAATGATTTAGATTGAAAATGCTAATTGGACTAGATATGACTTTCGTGCTTGGTATTAGTGTTGTTTATAGATTTACTAATTTTACCAATTGTCTATTTCTTCATACTAGAAAAACACAGGGCTACTGGCTGTATGAAAATAATAACATTTCTTAATATTTTAGAGTTAACGAATTGCCTTGGCCTGGCACAGCCCATCAATTCTAGTTCAAGGTTGTCTTTGTTGCTTAAAGAAAGATAGATACCAAGATATATCTTAAGAAAACCTGAATGGTTCCTGTAGCAAATTTATTCTTGCTTTGTCTACACTAAAGTCTCAGTTTTTCGATTCTCAGAAGTTGAAAATTACAGTTATTTAGTCTCTGAACACTGTTGATTTTCGGATTGTGTTAGCCCTGCTTTCAAAACATCTTTCATTTCTCTCTCTATATTGTCCACCAAATGCACAAGTGAATTCATCTCCACCATTTCTTTTTGAGTTTTGTTCCCCCTGGTCTATACCAACAGTCAATAGCCTCCCTTGTTGAGTCTGAAGTGCACCAATTTAATCCTGATAGGCAAAAGTTCATTGATTAAACTTACCACATATATTGAAGAACTTCTAGATAATTATAAGCATTGAACACTTAATATCACATGTGGAGCACCTGTGGATTCCACAATGTATTCATGAAGCAGGGCTTAGATAATTCTATTAATTTACTTCCCAAAATTTGGATGCACAGAAGAAATAAATAAAGTATGATAAAACAGTAAGTCAAATAGACAACCAAATTCCAGTCCATACTAATTACTAGACCTGCAGTCACTTTAAAGTAACAGATCAAGTCTTGAAGATTACAAAGGTAATTGCCTTTTGTGAAGCAATTCTATGCGACTGTGTCCACTGAGATTAGGTAACTTGAACCATATCTCAAGCCGAGTAAGCATTTCAATTGTCAGATTCAGGTTACCTCCATCAGCATAGTACAGCTTCGCAAGACTTTCAGCAGCAAGCCAGGAAATTGAGAGGCCAAAAATTCAAGAGGGTTTATATCTGCTTCAAAAGACGTAATAGGATCTCCCGTCTTGTCAACAATACTAGTCTCATTAACACGCCTTGGAGATAATTCTAGCTGGTCCTTCAATATAAAACTGCCCGTCGGGGCAGGAAATATTGAAGCTTCATTGACATCAGACATTGATAATCTAGAAAATTGAAGACTGCTGATTCCATGAGAATCATCTTCTCCTATGACATTGAAGTTGGGTGTAATATCATCCGGGAGCTGGCGACGCCAATACTGGTGGGCTTCGTCATCTGAGTTGTTCGATACAGATGATTCTCTTCGATCTAGAACAGTTTTTTCCAGAGTTGCAGTGGAGTTAGCAAGCTTTGATGGCTCTAACTGTTAGTGCCGCCTGGTGGTGATCTGAGTGCAAATGAAACAAATACTTCAGCATTTGGATTCAAGCTTGTCGCTTTCCTAAGGTTAGTTTTTTGTCACTGGTTGGAGTCCCTTTTCCAGTCAAGCTCATTCTTTTCTTTTCCTTCTTTTTGTTCCTTTTTCTTGTTTCAGGTAGGTTAAGAAAAAGGTGTCTCTACATGCATAATTAAGTCGGCGTAATAGGTTGTTTACCCCCTAAACTTGTCCCAAATTACCATTTTACCATCTTAACTTTACGAGCATCCGTTTACCTCCCTTAACAACTTTCAAGTGATACTCATTCAACCTTAAAAGCTGACATGACAAAGAGAATATCATTATCTCGTTAAAGAGAGAATTACAAGCAAAAATACTGTTTAGAACAGATTAAATTAAACACGTGTCAATATTCAATTGGACATTCTATACAAATTAATCCTAATAATAAGTGGACCCTCCTTTTTCTTTTCTATTTCTTTTTTCCTTATTTTCTCATCTTCCTCTCTCAATTCCATCAGAATCCCCAACCCCACCCTCCCCCGTCGTTTGACACTACCATCAGACCCCCAATTTCACCTATCAAACTCAAGAACACTGTAATTAATAAACAGAACCCCTCATTTCTCCTTCCTCTGCCCATCAAACCCAATTTCCATCACACCCCAATTCCCTTCCTCCTTCACCCCCGGTTCTTTCGTAAATTTTAGTACCAAAATTTATTACATCTTCACTATTAAAAACACTCTTGGTTAGTCCCTTCACAAATCAACCGTTTTTCATAAGATTTTTTTTTAATCGGTTTGGTTGTTATGGGTGGTTTGGTGGCGAAAATTTTTCTAATTAATGGTGGTAGAAAATAAAAAACATGGATGTGGTGGTGAAATTTTTAATAGTTGGTTTTGGTTGTGATTTTTGGTGGTTTGATGGGGTTATTTATGACTAATGGTGGTGAAAAAGTAAATTTTATGGTGTTCCGCCAAGTATGGTGCTGGTGGCCCGACGGGTATAATGACGGGTGGTAAATTGATGGTAGTGGTTACGAATTTGGTGGTGGGAGTTGTAATCTATAGTGTTTGTATATGATATTTCGAGATTTTTTTTCTATTTTCTATTTAAATGGTGGTGCAAAGATAGATTTGGTGGTGGGTATGGTGGTGTTGTGGCGGGGTTAATGATAGTGAGTGAGGAAGAAGATCTTAGAAGATATTAAAATACATGTAGTTTTTTAACTGAAAAAATATTGATGTGGCTGCTACATGTTACTGACGTGGCACGAGTGTGATACACTCTCCATAATGCAACTGGGTAAGAGGTAGTGAGGTGGGAACACTTGAAAGTTGTTAAGGGGGGTAAAAGTATGCCCGTAAAGTTAAAATGGGAAAATGGTAATGATGCAGGGAAAAACGCGGAAAGTAAAAGATAGGAGCGAGACTCGTCTCGAACTCCCTACGAGGTATCCACGAAGAACATGTTCCGTGGAACCCTCGATTCGGGTCAAGAGTTGCCTAACGCTATGCAACTATCCTCGAGTCACACTTGGGACTCGCAAATAGATGATCGGGGCGGGGTTGAAGGTCAACTAGGTCCACTAGAAGATTCAAGTCCCAAACAAAGGTTTTCATTCAACGAAGGAGCATTGCTCTCCATTCTTCAACATTCAAAATAGACTCACTAATGAAATATGCTAGACTTGGGGTATTTATAATATTTTCCCAAGATTTGGTGAAATGTCTAAAATGCCCACATATTAGGCTTTAAGTAAATAGACCACACAGGGCCAAAACGGTAAAAGAATAACTAAATTCTCGCCTTTCAGCATCTTGGGCGGAGCGCCCGATCTTCAGGCAGAGCGCCTACATTTTTTACCAGTGGGCTGGCCTAGGCGGACCGCCTGGTCCTTAGGCGGAGCGCCTAGCTCATGTGTATCTTGGGCGGGGCGCCTGCTATGCCTAGGCGGAGCGCCTGGCCTGGGATCTTCTTGATGCATCTTCAATTCACTTCCAACGTGATCCACGCTCAATCTTACACCACTAATGGTGAAGGGCGATCGTCAAAGTATAATACCCGATGTGAGTCGGGGTCGAATTCCCAAGGGAACTAGCACGTTAAGTGAGAGAGTTGTAAATAGATATTCAAATGAGGTTTAGTGTTGAGTCCTAGAAGTATGATTTGTTTTAAGGAAACTATGATTAATTCTAAGTGTAAGCAATTAAGCGAGTAAGATGTTCGATATTACTAGACTAGGGGTGCAACCAACTAATAGTGATTTCTAACTAACGGGTGTCTTTCCTTCACTTTCCCAACACAAGTATAATTATGGTCGAGCATTCCAATCGTCATCTCTAGAATCCTTCCGGCCTAAGAGAGATCTTTCGCAACCCGCTCGTCAAAGCCTTAGTTGAATGCTTAAAACACTACTCAATGACCCGAGGAAAGGAGACCTCTTCCGAGCGTAACTCCTTTTAGATGAGTTAGTCTATATGAATAGCCTATCAACTCAAATCCTCGCCAACTCCACTATTCTACACTAGTTAATCTCTTCCGAGTCTTTAACTAGCAATGTAGACAAGAAATCCCAAATATCATGGATTTTGGAATTTTGATGTTATTGTAATGGGGAGTTGGATAATTGTTACTTGTGTTATAGTTAATGAAATAGAACAACACCCATTAATTTTCTATCACAATAGCATAATTACACCCCTAGTTATGAGTTTAGCTACTCATAACTAGGGTTTGAATCCTAGTAATAAAGATGTAATGAAAAGATGAAATCATGTTGGACATAAGTTTGAATTGATATATGGAATCAAGATTCAAAGTTACAAGATTAGAAGCTTACAAATGATGTTAAACCTCTACTTGGCTCTCAAAATCGCCCCAAAAACATAGACTAAATTGTAATGTAAGTTGTCTTTGTTAAACCCCAGCTTTTGCTATTTATACAAGCTGAGAAAATGCAGTTACAGTGACTGAGGCGGAGCGCCTCAAGGAGTAGGCGGAGCGCCTCTTTCTGGGCTTCTTCAGGTCCTTGTTGAGGCGCCCGCCTCATGATTTAGGCGGAGCGCCTCCTGCATTGCTGCCCTCTGTATTTTTCCAGGCGGAGCGCCTCACATTTCAGGCGGAGCGCCTCATGCATTGCTGCCCTCTGTATTTTTTCAAGGCGGAGCGCCTCACATTTTAGGCGGGGCGCCTGATGAAAACTTGCTCTCTGTATTTTTTTAGGCGCTCCGCCTCAATTTCTAGGCGGAGCGCCTCATGCTGTGACTCAAGATCTTCATATTTTGGCTTCAATTCTTGCTTTGAACTTCAATCTTCAACCATTTCTCGGACACACTCATCAAAACCTGAAACTAAGCAATTACGGCATTAATCAACACTTGTTATTGTTTTTGGATTCAAGAACAAAAGCTTAAAGTAGTATTTAAGTTGGTAAAATACCAACTTATCAACTCCCCCAAACTTAAGTCCTTGCTTGTCCTCAAGCAACTCAAAATCAAAGAGATCAAATCATGTTCCAGTTAAAGCTCAAGACTCAGTTATGTTCCTCGATTCAAAGTCATGAACATCATTTTGCGTTAATGAGTCAGTTGATACTAACTAGTCTCAATCACTCCCATGGACATTTGACAAGCACTGCTCATGTCTAATCAACTACGGCTAGAGGAAACACATGACTTTCAAGGCTTGCCTCAAGGTCGTAAGCTCGCTTCACTTGTTTATGCTCCTTATCATGCACCTGAACTTGTGCTCAAGACTCACTTGCTATTCTCACCGAAAAGAGTAGAGTCCCTCACTCACCAAAAATATTTTCACAAAAATTCTTTTGGGACTCTTAACAAATTGAGCTCTCACTCTCGCAAGGAAATTTCATGCGCGCTTCTCGAGAACTCAAAGACTTGCCCTTCTTGTACTTCTCCACTAATGTAGGCTCACTTGACTCAAAATCAATTAGGACTTGACAGGTTGTAACGTAGGCTTTTGGTTTAAGGTGTGGTAGATTTGGCTAATTAGTGACTAATACCTCCATAGCACTACATCATTTCATTCTCTTTTGTGCAACTTTTTCTTTCTTTTCATTAGGCTCATCCTACTCTTCTTTTGGAGATGGTGCCAATTTAGTCCCTCCTTTATCCAATACTTCTCTTTTCTTCTTCTTTACTTCCTCTCCTTTTCTTTCTTTCTCTTTTTTTTTTTTTCATATATATGCATACTTCGTTTCTTTTTCTCTTTCTTTTGTTTCACTTTTCTTCTTTCTTTTATATATTTCAATTTGACATTCGCCATGGAGTTCCAAGCTTTTACCATCTCCCCCAAACTTAGGTTTTAGCCTAAGTTGCATGTTTTTCAATGCACACATGGAGGTTAGGGCCAAAAAGAGGGTTGGTGCCTTAGCACACAAGAATTGGCTCGGGTTTCAATTTAGTGACTGCCAAATGAAAGGTTAAGGCTCAGAGGGGCTAACTGGGGTGAATATGTACAGGTAGGCCATTTAGGATAGTAGCGGTCCAAGGAAAAGCCTAAAATCATGTTTCAAGCCAAGTTCACCTAGGATTTCGTCTCAAAGTACACTAAAGGCAAGCTTTAAACTCTCAATTCACCCACACAATTTATTGAACAAAATGCCTCACCACACAAGCAAGTGATTTCTCAAGTACATTTTTCAGACACACAAGACGGACATTTACTCGCAAAGCATGCAATGGTCCAATTTGGACCACGCCAACAACTCAATAAGCCAACACAAGAACTTCACAGTCTACAACTCTAGCTATATCAATCAGAACATAAACTCACTTGTCATTTGCCATGAGAATGAAGAAACATAAGACGGTATCACATGAATCACTACTGCATTTCAAAAGGAGTTCAATGTACATGCTTGGTTCAAAGAGAACCTCCGGAAAGAACCAAGTGAAGAAAACCGGAGGCTTATTTAAAAAGAAAATAACTAAAGCATCTTTGGAACATAACTAAAAATTAAGCTAGACTAGCAACATAAAGTGTATGTACACCAAAAGTGGTTCGAATGTATACATGGATAGCATATAACACACAAGTGCAACCCAATCCAAAATACACATATACATTCGAACCCCTCCCCCAACTAAAAACTCTAGCATCGTCCCGCATGCTAAGTAGACAAATGAAAGACAAAAGGGGGTAACAAAGGGACTCCCTGGTGGTGCTCAAGCAAGACCTTTGCCTTTGCCTCCAATATGAGCAAGTGGAGACTCGGCATCGGTCTGCACACCCTGTGCCTGTCGCTGGAGAGCCTCCTCGAGAGACAAATGAGTGGCTAACTCCAACTGTGTATCCTCGGGCATGCTAGTAAGGTCATCCAAGGGTAGATCATCCTCAGTAACATCATCTTCATCACAATCGAACTGCATAGCCTCTGTGGCTGCAATATCCTCTACCAATTCTTCGGCGTCCTTCACCCGAGCTTTCTGTGAAGGCTTACGAGGAGCCTTGGAGCTGGAGGGTCCTGGTAAGTCAACTGTGGTAGGACGGGGAGCCTTCAAAGGTGGAACCCGAGGGGTAGTAGACTGGACTGTCGGAGCAGCTGGTTGGACTGATGTAGGAGCAATGGTGGCACGAGTCCCAGTAGGAGGCCTAGTGGTCCGGATCTCAGAAGGTGAGGCACGCCTCAATGGTGTATCGGATCCTTTAGGCAGGTGAGAACCCCTGTCCAACTTCTTTTCCAGTGCATTGTGGGAACGAGTCATCTCTGTCATGACAAGTTTCATGTCAGCTATCTCCTTCTGTGTCCTCTCAAGAGCTACGGTATGTAGTTGAAGAGCATCAGTGTTGCGCTCAATAGCCAACGTATGAGCTTGCATCGCCTGAAGTAAAGCCGAAAACTGTTCCGGAGTAGCTGCCGGAGGTGGAGGGGGAGGTGGAGGTTGGACCTGTGGCAAGTTGGAGATAAGGGTCCGGATCTCATCCAACTTGGCATCAAGGTCTCGTGCTGCTCGAGGCATCTCCTCGGGTGTAAAGTCAGCATCAGTGCCCCCAGGTGCAGCGGGGCTGTCCTCAGAATGCGGAGGGTCTGCCTCCGAAGTGGAAGGTGGATCAGTAGCAGAAAGGGTAGGCTTACCTGAAGGTGATGGAGGAGTTTCTTTGATGGCATACCAGTTGAATGGGGATATCGGGTTTGACTTGACATCATAACCCCATTCGCTACAACCGTGATGAGTCAAGAATGCGGTCAATGTCTGTGGGAATGACAAGTTATCTTTCTCTGAGTGTGCTACTTCCACCAGTTGCTTGACCATTTCAGCTCCCAAATTGACTTTAATTCCGGACATCAAACATCCTATCATGACTGCCCTCCTCAATGTAAGCTTATTGTCTTGACTTGTTGGCCGCACTCTGGAGATAATGATGTAATGCCATCCTTTGGCTTCAAAGTTCAAATCAGCCCTGCAAATCTGCACCCCCGGTTTCTTCCAATGTGCATCCTTCTTTCTCCCAATGATCGGTACCAACCAGGCCCTTTGTTCTTTTTCAGTCATTGCCAACTTCGCCATGTGCTGCCTCGGCGAAAAGTTCTTTCCAAGCTTCAGAAATTTCATCCACGCCCCCGAAGATGCATCAATATATTTCTCCCGGCAGTACACTTTCATGTTGTTCTGGGGATTTGTAGCTAAGTTCGCATAGAACTCTGCAACCATAGATTCATTTGCCTGGCCCATTGGTGCTCCAAGTGCTTTGTGCCACCCCGTTGCCATGTATTTTGCATAAATGTCGGGGTTCCTCCTTTGCACATCCTTCATTCCTATGACCCGTTCCGGATTCACCCGCCTGTGTTGAAATGACTTGTAGTATAACCTACAAGCTGCTTTTGTTCTGAACAGTCTTGGCCACTCTTCTGGTAGATCATCATCATCAGATTCAGATGCTTGAGTTTGATGGTGTGTCGCCTCTCTATTGCTTGCATTGTCATCCTCCCCCTCCTCGTCATTCGACTCAGACTCTATGGATACTTGTGGTTGAGCTCTTGATGATGAAGCTTCTTGTTTCTTCTTCTTTCTCAGTTCCACCCTTGCTTTGGTTGAGAGATTAGCTAAGGGGACATCATCATTTACATCCTCATCGGAGTGGGGAGGTGACGCTTGAAGTTTTCTTTTCCCAGCTCTTGTCATTGTGCCTGAAACATCCGCATTTGCAAGTTAGAAGTGTACAATTGCATTACCCTATGAATTTAAAAGGAGGGAACGAAGCAGTGAGGTGACAGAGGGGGAGGCGGTCCGCCCTCAAAAGGAGGCGGTCCGCCTCATAGAGGAAGCCGAGAGTAGCACAGCAAAGAGGCGGCCGCCCTCAGACAGAGGCGGTCCGCCTCACACAAAACACTGCAGCATACTTAGACAGTGGCGGTCGCCTAAGGAAGAGGCGGTCCGCCTCGGGCATTGGCCAAGAATTTTTCAAGCCATTTCATGGAGGCAATTCATGGGGGTTCAAGTTCATCCGCTTAGACATGACCCAAACACCTCAAAATTCATGGGGAAATTATCAAGGGTTCAATTGCATCCAAATTCCCAATTTTATTCTATGAACCCTAGCTTTATCAATTCATCTACTTCAATTATGTAGCATTTAAGCACAAGTAACACTAAAGTGATTTACTTTTAACTACTCCTAATCCTAAATCATGTTTCTACAAAGTTGGAGAAGATTAAAGCAAAAGAAAATAAAATAAAGATAAAAATTCAACACATACCCGAAATTAAAGTGAGTTGAATATGAAAAGTGATTGTGGAATGATTTGTGTGTGATGTAGATGGATGATAATGATTTTTTATGCAATGGGGGATGATTTTCGGCCAAAGGGTGCTTTTCTTTTGTTAAAATCTTGAAAGAATGCAAAATGGGAACAATTCTTGGGTATTAACCCTTATGGCCGACGGGTTGAGTTTTTATTGGGCCAGGCGGGCTGCCTGCTGGGCCAGGCGGGGCGCCTCATGGGCCAGGCGGTCCGCCTAGCTTTTTTCTCTTTCTGCTCTCAGTTTTTCGCCTTGAATCTTACATGGGCGGTCCTCCTTACAAATTAGGAGGTCCGCCTAGCCTTGTACCGAGACATTCTTAGCTTCCTTCCACACTTTCCGCTCTCGAACTCACCAACTCTCGAGCCCCTGCACAAATAACAACTAATTATACTAAAAGCATGGGTTGCCTCCCAAGAAGCGCCTAATTTAACGTCGCGGCACGACGGTTTTTTTGCTTTTCCTTTCAAGGTTCATCAAGGTAGATGCACGCCACTTCACCAACCTCGGCGTCGCATCCCAAATAGTGCTTCACTCTATGCCCATTAACCCGGAAAGTTCTTCCGCCTTCTCTTGATTGCAAATCGACGGAACCATAAGGGGTAACTCCTACCACCTTAAAAGGCCTCTTCCATTTTGACTTGAGCTTGCCCGGGAATAACTTCAACCGGGTGTCGAACAACAACACGACATCTCCTTCTTTGAATGTCCGGTTCCAAATCCTAGAATCATGGAGCATTTTCATTTTTTCCTTGTAGATCATTGCATTCTCATAGGCTAGGAACCGGATTTCATCAAGCTCGTGCAAATTTGAGATTCTTGCATTGGCGGCGTCATTCCAATCCATGTTCAATTTCTTCAATGCCCATAGGGCTTTGTGTTCAAGTTCCACCGGTAGATGGCAAGCTTTTCCGAACACCAACTTGAATGGAGACATCCCAATTAGAGTTTTGTATGCGGTCCGGTAAGCCCATAGAGCTTCATCGAGCTTCCTTGCCCAATCGGTTCTATTTGCATTAACCGTCTTGGCAAGAATATTCTTTACTTCCCGGTTTGAAACCTCAACTTGGCCACTTGTTTGGGGGTGATAGGGAGTTGCAACCTTGTGTTTCACTCCATATTTTTGAAGGAGGTTTGAGAAGGCACGGTTGCAAAAGTGACTCCCACCGTCACTAATGATTGCCCTTGGAGTCCCAAATCTTGTAAAGATGTTCTTTTTTAAGAAATTCAATACACTCTTGGCTTCATTATTGGGGAGCGCAACCGCTTCCACCCACTTGGACACATAGTCAACCGCCACCAAGATGTATTTATTGCCATAGGAGCTCACAAAGGGCCCCATGAAGTCAATCCCCCATACGTCAAACAATTCAACTTCCACAATGGGATTCATTGGCATTTCATGCTTTCTCGAAATTCCCCCCATCCGTTGGCATTGATCACAATTCTTGACCCAAGCATGGGCATCCTTGTGCAAGGTTGGCCAAAAGAAGCCACATTGTAGCACCTTAGCCGCCGTCCTAACTCCACCATGATGTCCGCCGTAAGGCGAAGAATGACACCCATTCATAATGGACTCTTGCTCGGACTCGGCAACACACCGTCGGATGATTCCATCAACACACACCCTAAAGAGATAGGGCTCATCCCAATAATAGAACCTTGCATCTTTTGCCAACTTCTTCTTTTGATAAAATGTGAAGTCTTCGGGGTAGACTCCCCCAACTATGAAATTGGCTAAGTCGCCATACCAAGGGATTGGTTCCCAAGACACGGCCAAGATCCTTTCATCCGGAAATGTATCATTTATCTCCACTTCTTCCTTCGGGCGACCTTCTTCCTCTAACCGTGACAAATGATCCGCAACTTGGTTCTCGGTCCCCTTTCTATCTATCACCTCAATGTCAAACTCTTGAAGAAGTAACACCCAACGGATGAGTCTTGCCTTGGAATCCTTCTTTGCCATTAAGTACCGGATAGCGGAGTGGTCGGTATGGACAATTGTTTTCGACCCCACTAAGTATGCCCGGAATTTTTCAAAGGCAAATACTATTGCTAGAAGCTCTTTCTCCGTCACCGTGTAATTCATTTGAGCTCCATTCATTGTTTTACTTGCGTAGTAGATAGGATGAAACATCTTCTCCACTCTTTGACCTAGCACGGCTCCCAAAGCCACATCACTAGCGTCACACATGAGCTCAAATGGGAGCTCCCAATTAGGACTCACGATTACCGGTGCGGTTGTCAACCTCTTCTTCACTTCTTCAAAAGCCTCTAAGCAAGCTTTGTCAAACACGAATTTGGCATCCTTCTCCAAAAGTTTGCACAAAGGATTCACAACTTTGGAGAAGTCCTTGATAAAGCGGCGATAAAATCCCGCATGCCCCAAGAAACTTCGGACACCCTTCACGGTCATTGGAGGTGGGAGTTTGGAAATCACCTCAATTTTCGCTTGATCTACTTCGATGCCTCTTTTAGAAACTTTGTGTCCCAACACTATACCTTCTTGCACTAAGAAGTGACATTTCTCCCAATTGAGCACAAGCCTTGTTTCTTCGCATCTCTCTAGCACCCTTTCCAAGTTTGACAAGCAATCATCGAATGAATCTCCAACTACCGAGAAGTCATCCATGAACACCTCAAGAAAATTCTCCACCATATCATGAAAAAGAGCTAGCATGCACCTTTGGAATGTGGCGGGGGCATTACAAAGACCAAATGGCATTTTGCGGAATGCAAAGGTGCCATAGGGACAAGTGAAAGTGGTCTTGTCTTGATCCTCGGCCTCAATGGATATTTGGTTATAGCCGGAGTACCCATCCAAGAAACAATAGTAAGCACGACCTGCCAACCGATCAAGCATTTGATCAATGAATGGCAAGGGGAAATGGTCCTTCCTTGTAGCGGTGTTGAGCTTTCGATAATCCATACACACTCTCCACCCGGTTACGGGTCTAGTTGCAATGGACTCACCCTTGTCATTTAGAATCACCGTCATACCCCCTTTCTTGGGCACACATTGCACGGGTGACACCCACTTGCTATCGGACAATGGAACTATCACACCCGCATCTAGCCATTTGATGATTTCTTTCTTCACTACCTCTTGCATAGGAGGATTCAATCTCCTTTGGTGTTCTACACTTGGCCGACACCCTTCTTCAAGCAAGATTTTATGAGTGCATACCCCCGGATCAATACCCCTTATATCCGCCAAGGTCCATCCTATAGCCTTAATCCTCCTCTTCACTACTTCAACAAGTTGGGATTCTTGAGTTTTGGTCAAATGAGATGAGATGATTATGGGTAGAGTGGAGTTGGGACCAAGGAAGGTGTATCTCAAATGGGATGGCAAGACTTTCAATTCAAGTTTCGGTGGTTCTTCGATGGATGGTTTTGTTGGTGGTGTTTCTCGGTTCTCCAGGTCTAGGGATAGCTTTTTAGGTACATAGGGTTTTGATCCAAGGCCTTCCAATGCCTTCACTACCTCCGCAACACTCTCTTTATTTTCTACATCCATGTTCCATATCACCGCCACCAACGTGTCTTCTTGACTAGCTAAGACACTCTCCTTTTCTACTAGGGCATCAACCACAACATCAACATAAGAACAAGTCGCGTCATTATCCATTGGTTGTTTCAAGGCCTTGCAAATATGAAAAACGGCCTTCTCTCCATTGAACCTAAAAGTAAGTTCACCTCTCTCCACATCGCAAAGAGCTCTCCCGGTTGCCAAGAATGGTCTCCCAAGAATGATGGGTACTTCAAAATCCACGGGGCAATCAAGAATCACAAAATCCGCCGGGAAGACGAATTTGTCCACCTTCACCAACACATTGTCAATAATTCCAATCGGACTCTTCATTGAGCGATCGGCCATTTGTAAGTTCACGGTTGTTGGTCTAGGTGCCTTGGTGTCCAATGTTTTATACACCGCATATGGCATTAAGTTGATACTTGCACCTAGGTCACACAAAGCTTTTTCAAAGTGCCTTCCACCAATTGTGCATGGAATGGTAAAAGCCTCGGGATCTTCCATCTTTGGAGCTATATGTTTTGACACAATTGCACTCACTTGATGCGTCACCTTGATTGTCTCGAAATCTCCATACATCTTCTTGGTCACCAAATCTTTCATGAATTTAGCAATGTTGGGCATTTGTCCCAATGCATCAACCAATGGAATATTGATTGAAGTGCTTGCAATTTTCTCCCATATCTTTTTGGCATGTGTGATTTCTCTTTGCTTGTTATTCTTTTGTGGGAATGGAAGGGGAATTTTTGGAAAGGAGCTTGGAATGGAAAGGCTTTCTTTGGGAGGTGGAGTTTTCTTTGGTTTAGCTTTTTGGGTAGTGGTGTTTTGGGGTGTAGGCTTGGGAATTTCTTGAACATCATCATCATTGTCTTGTACAAACACCTCACCTTGCCCTTCTTCTTCTTGCAACACTTCATCCCCAATAGCATCATTAGAATGTTCCTCGGCACCCTCATCATTGCCTTGCATGTTCCACCTTTCATTATCATCATTCTTGGCCTTTTGATAATCATATTCATTGCCGCTTCGAGTCTTTATTGCCATGACTTGATCTTTTCCGCTCTTCTTGGGATTTACTACCGTGTCACTTGGTAGCATACCATGCGGCCTTTGGTTGACTTGGTGAGCCAATTGACTCATTCGTGATTCAAGCTCCTTGATTGATGTTGTATGGGATGTTATGGTTTCCTTTATGCCTTGTTGATTTTGAAGCATTTGACTCATCATTTCTTCCAATTTTGTGGTAGTCTTTGCTTCTTGGTCATTTTGCTTAAACGGAGGTCTTGGAGCATATTGTTGAGAAGAACCGGCTCCTCTCCCCTCTTGGTTGTTACTCCAACTACCTCTTCCTTGACTTGGCCTCCATTGCCCTTGTTGTTGATAGGCTTGTTGATATGGTTGTTGGTAGGGTTGTTGATAAGGCCTTTGATAACCACCTTGATCATACCCTCTTTGCCCTTGGTAATTGCTCACATAATTTACCTCTTCTCCTTCTTGCATTTGATAGCATTGTTCCGGATAGTATCCTTCTTGCCCATGTTGGAGAAGGGTCATAGGAACACCTCCGGGAGTAACATAACCCATTGGGGCCACTTGATGCCCGGCATTTGTAGTGTGGATATTTTCCACCTTGTGCACTCTCTTTTCATTGGTCTCCCTATCGGCCTTTGAGTTCTTGTTCATGGGGTCCACCGACGTCAATATTCTAGCCATCTTCTCATCTTGGGCTTCAAGTCTTTCTAGCATCATTGGACTAATCCCAACTTCTCTTCCCGAGTTCTTAGCTCTTGATTGCCATTCTTGAGAGCGCTTGGTCACCTTGTCTAGGATATCTTTTACTTCTTCGTACCTCTTGTCCATGGTGACACCCTCACACAAGGTGTCCAAGGCGGATTGGTTCATCTTGTTCAAACCTTGGTAGAAGCTTTGCAACAACATGTTCCCATTGAAACCATGATTGGGACACCGGAGCAACCCATCTTGGAAAGCCTCCCAAGCCTCGGTCAAAGAGTCGGATGCCTCTTGTTCAAACATGTAGATTTTATCTCTCAACGCCGCTTGCTTCCCTTTTGGTGAAAACTTCCCAAGGAATTGTTTTACCAACTCTTGCCAAGTGAAGATGGAATTTCTCGGCAACTTGTTCAACCACTCTTTAGCTTTTCCGGTGAGAGAGTAAGGGAACACTCTCAACCTCAATGATTCTTCCGACACTCTTGCCGACTTGTAGAGGTTACAAGTTTGCACAAAATTCCTCAAGTGATCATTTGCATCTTCATTCTTACTACCACCAAAGCACCCATGTTGTTCAAGACCTTGAAGAATTACATTTGGGATGCTAAAGCTAGCATTGCCATGAATAGGGGGAGGAACTATGGCACTTGCAAAACAATTCATATCAATTTCTTCCTCAACCTCCTCCTCATCTTCATAGTCTCTCATCTCTTGTTGATAGTTCCGAGCACCTCTAGCATACTCTTGTTGATAGTCTCGAGCATCTCTACCATACTCTTGGTTCCGGTTGACATTGCGAGCATTAACTCTATTGGCATTGCCCCCTCGGTTGACATTTGCTCTACCTTCATGGTTTACACCTCGACCCCCTTGGTTCACACCTCGGCCGCCTCGGTTTGCATTGTTGCCACCCCGATTAGCATTACCCGCAACACCTTCATTTCCTCCAAGATTTTCTTCTTCATTTGCTTGGACCCCCGCATTTGCTTGGCCAAAAGGGTTGTCATCATGAGGGTTCACATTCTCCACTTGAGGGTCATTAGCTTCCTCTTGTATCTCGTCTTCATCCACTTGTTCAACATGGAATGGATAGCCCTCTTGGTTGAGTTCTACATGGAACTCTTCATCATATTGCTCTTCATAACCTTGCGGATCCCCATGTTGTTGATTGTAATAATGGTTGTAATTGGGGTTCCGCAAGTTCCGATTAGGATTTCTCCGATAAGCCATGTTTCACCTACACAATGGAAAACCAAAACCAAAAGTAAAATGCTAGGACTAGCGAACTAAACAACTTTGATTAACTAATGCAACTCAATATTAAAACCGTAGTTCCCCGGCAACGGCGCCAAAATTTGATCCACGCTCAATCTTACACCACTAATGGTGAAGGGCGATCGTCAAAGTATAATACCCGATGTGAGTCGGGATCGAATTCCCAAGGGAACTAGCACGTTAAGTGAGAGAGTTGTAAATAGATATTCAAATGAGGTTTAGTGTTGAGTCTTAGAAGTATGATTTGTTTTAAGGAAACTATGATTAATTCTAAGTGTAAGCAATTAAGCGAGTAAGATGTTCGATATTACTAGACTAGGGGTGCAACCAACTAATAGTGATTTCTAACTAACGGGTGTCTTTCCTTCACTTTCCCAACACAAGTATAATTATGGTCGAGCATTCCAATCGTCATCTCTAGAATCCTTCCGGCCTAAGAGAGATCTTTCGCAACCCGCTCGTCAAAGCCTTAGTTGAATGCTTAAAACACTACTCAATGACCCGAGGAAAGGAGACCTCTTCCGAGCGTAACTCCTTTTAGATGAGTTAGTCTATATGAATAGCCTATCAACTCAAATCCTCGCCAACTCCACTATTCTACACTAGTTAATCTCTTCCGAGTCTTTAACTAGCAATGTAGACAAGAAATCCCAAATATCATGGATTTTGGAATTTTGATGTTATTGTAATGGGGAGTTGGATAATTGTTACTTGTGTTATAGTTAATGAAATAGAACAACACCCATTAATTTTCTATCACAATAGCATAATTACACCCCTAGTTATGAGTTTAGCTACTCATAACTAGGGTTTGAATCCTAGTAATAAAGATGTAATGAAAAGATGAAATCATGTTGGACATAAGTTTGAATTGATATATGGAATCAAGATTCAAAGTTACAAGATTAGAAGCTTACAAATGATGTTAAACCTCTACTTGGCTCTCAAAATCGCCCCAAAAACATAGACTAAATTGTAATGTAAGTTGTCTTTGTTAAACCCCAGCTTTTGCTATTTATACAAGCTGAGAAAATGCAGTTACAGTGACTGAGGCGGAGCGCCTCAAGGAGTAGGCGGAGCGCCTCTTTCTGGGCTTCTTCAGGTCCTTGTTGAGGCGCCCGCCTCATGATTTAGGCGGAGCGCCTCCTGCATTGCTGCCCTCTGTATTTTTCCAGGCGGAGCGCCTCACATTTCAGGCGGAGTGCCTCATGCATTGCTGCCCTCTGTATTTTTTCAAGGCGGAGCGCCTCACATTTTAGGCGGGGCGCCTGATGAAAACTTGCTCTCTATATTTTTTTAGGCGCTCCGCCTCAATTTCTAGGCGGAGCGCCTCATGCTGTGACTCAAGATCTTCATATTTTGGCTTCAATTCTTGCTTTGAACTTCAATCTTCAACCATTTCTCGGACACACTCATCAAAACCTGAAACTAAGCAATTACGGCATTAATCAACACTTGTTATTGTTTTTGGATTCAAGAACAAAAGCTTAAAGTAGTATTTAAGTTGGTAAAATACCAACTTATCACAACGCTCTTGACTTCTAGTCCTTTGCACCCTTCAAGCTTGGCACATGTTGGAAAGTGTCTTGGCTCGATTTGCCCCGCATCATCCACCCCTTCTTGAAGAGATTTTGTCTTCGAAATCAATGCGTTCTCGTCCATGGCATCATCATCTCCTTGGGGTGCGCAATGCTCTCCTCCCTTGTACTCCTTGGTCGTTACTTTGACATAGGCTTCTTCCAAGATCTCCCTTGCCTTAACATGGAGCTTAGGACCTACAAACAATGACAAGCAAACACAAAACCTCCTACTTCGAGAGTAGGTTAGTGCAAGAAGTGTGGAAAACACACTCTTATGGTATAACCAAGCATCAATACTAATCACAAAGATCAAGTCTCCAAGGAGAAAGACAAGTACTTGGTTCAACAAAAATATGCACTCAACACAAGAATGAGCAAATAGATCATAGGGACATGGGAAATGCAAGATCAAGTTATCAAAATTCCCTTGAACCTTAAGCTCACGATCAACACACCAATCCTTCCTCAAAGTGTGATCAACATGTGGAGTGGAGTAAGTCAAATAACTCAACCTACAAGTAACATCAATTACTCCACTCCCCTTCTTTAGAGCATACTTACTCACACAAAGGGATTCCTTTTCACCTCTAATTTCATCACCTAAGCAACCCTTCTCAAAAGACAAGCTCTCAAGGAAGGTATTAATAATGGCCTCTTCTTCATCATAACCCCAACAAGCAATAGTAGGGTCACTCAAAAAGTCATTTACCTCACCTAAGTTCTCACACAATGGGTTGTCTAAGGAGTCAAACCCTTCACACCATTGAGGTTCTATTTTACTACCATCCCTAGTCTGATACAATTCACTACCACAAATGAAATTGCCTTCAAACAATGGATTAGCAAAAGCATGCATTTCAATTTCATGATCAAAGTAAGGCGTAGTATCAAGACTAGGTTCATCACTCTCACTTGAGGAGTCATCATAGACAACCTTGTCCAATTCATGCAATTTGGACTCCTCAAGGTCATTACCATCCTCACCATAACACTTAGGCCCACCAAATAGGAGCATATAAATAAGGGTATGATCAACCATCTCATCTTTCCCTTTGTCATAAATTGGTGGTGTGTCATAGCAAAGGTCACAATCATTGTCAACTATCAAATCTACACTAGGGAGAGGCTCATAGAACAATGAGCTCACATCATGATGTGGCTTAGCATTTTTCTCCACTAGTGATACACAAGTACTCATAAGTTGACTACTAGACTCTTCACTAGTGGCATATTCACTTGATGCATCACAAACACCAACTAGCGTTGAGTCATCACAAGAAAAAATAACGTGTAGGCTCATGAGAAGATGAAGCAACACTTACATTTGAAGTACTTCCTTGGTCACTCACAAGGCTTGAAGTGTCACATGCAACTCCTCCATCATGAAGCTTACATTGAAGATTTTCCTTCTCTTGTCTTTGCTTCCAAGCACATGGTTGAGGCTTCATTGGCTTGTCTTCAAATTTACCTACACAAGAGCTAACACAAGAAAAAGTAGAAGATGAAGAATTGTTAGAACAATGGGTGCTCTCACTCTCAATTTTTCTTTCCACACCTCTCTTTTCTTTCATTTTTCCCTCAAGGTCAGGTGTAGTTTGTGGTGACAATCCACTCATATCACTCCTCAAATCCTCTCATTTTTCTTCTCTAGAATTGTCACCGGTCACTCCCTCACTTCTCTCTTTCTTTTGTCTCTCATTTTCAAGTACATGAGACTCAAGGTTATCATCATTTGGAGTAGAGTGACTCTCACTTTCATCATGCAATAGCAAGACAATAAGATTGTTGGCTTCGGGCTCAATTACCCTGGGTGGCTTAGCCTTAGGCGCTTCCTTTAACTCCCTCATACGCTTGTAGTCTTCACTAACTTGCTTTGGCGACAAGGGTTTGAGCACAAACTTTCTTCCCTTATGAGCTGCCGTATAGGTGTTGGCACGACCATCATGGACAAAATTACGATCAAATTGTCAAGGCTTTCCAAAGAGAAGGTAGCAAGCTTGCATGGGGACCACATCAAACATATGCTCATCCACATAATTCCCCATCTTGAATTTAATCATCACTTGTTTCACCACTTTCAATTCACCACACTCACTAAGTCATTGTAAACGATAAGGATTGGGATGTTTCAAAGTGGGCAATTTCAATTGGGAAACCAGTGTTTGACTAACAACGTTAGCATAACTTCCCGAGTCAATAATCATGGAACAAACAACACCAATGACTCGGCATCTAGCATGAAAGAGGTTCTCTCTTTGCACATTTTCATTATCCTCCACATGCATAGCACCTAAATTTCTCCTCACAACTAGGAAAGCATGAGGATCATCTTCCTCAACCGCATCCTCCTCCACAATAACCACTTCACCTCCCTCTACTTCCTCATCCTCCGGCTCACTATCTTGTTCATACACCAAATTACCTACCACAACCATGGTCTTTCGAGTAGGACATTCTCTAGCAAAATGTCCATATATTTTGCATTTATAGCATTGAGTAGAAGTAGAAGTAGGATTGCTCAAGCAAGTTTTAGAATTACCTTCCACATGTGGTGTAGACTTCTCATACAGCTTCTTCACATCTCTACTAGCACTTGCACCACTTGCACTAGGAAAATTTGCATTTGGAGCCTTCCAATCCTTTGGCTTGCTCATAGGAGTAGGAGTGTTACTTTTGGAGTGGGTGGACTTCTCTCCCTTAAGCCAATTCTCGGCTTCAATTGCGGCTTCAAAGATATCTTGAAATGAAAGATAAGCATGCAACTTCAATTGAGAAGCTATACCATAGCTCAAGACATTCTTGAAACGGATCACGACTTGTTCTTCACCTTCGATATCCATATCCAATGCCATCCGGATCTTCTTAAACTCATCATAGTACTCATGAACCGTCTTGACACCTTGCTTTAGCTCATAAAGCTTCTTAAGTTGCTCTTGACGATAACTTGGAATCACATACTTGGCATTCATGAGACCTTTCAACTCATCCCAAGTCACATTCACATGTACTCCCATCCTTCTTCTTGATCTCTTCATGGACTCCCACCAAGTAGAAGCATAGGTCTCAAAGGTTGAAATAGAATAGGTGCCTTTCTTCTCCTCGGTCATTTCATTGGTGTCAAACACTCTCTCTATGAGTAGTACCCATTCCATGTATGCTTCTGGATCACAAGTTCTCTTAAAGGTGGGAAGATTGAGTTTAACACTATTGAGATTATTGTTGTCACGACCTCCACGGTAAGGCTCCGATTGGCCTCCATAGTGATCATCATAAGCTTCATAATCCCTCCTAGCATTTCCTCCAACATATCCCATGGGTGGCCCTCGTCCTCGACCTCTACCCCTATCTACATTACGACCCCAATTCATTCCTCGCCTAGGTTGATAGTGAGCATCATAACCATATGCATCATCACCATACTCGGCTTCCTCCCCTTCTTGGGCCTCAACAATTATCTCAAGAGGTGGAACATTTCGAACGGGTCTTGGAATTGGAGCATTTCCTTGGAGATTGCCCAAGTTGTGGGGAGTGCCCACTTGTTGGGGATTTCCCAAACACACGCTCGTGTGGAGCCACATCATTCTTTAGCTCATATTTCTTGGTTATCTCTGCTAAGTGTCCAGGAGTCATAAGAGTGCTATGACTTATGCCTTCTCCGGATTCAAGAGGGACGCTCGGGGTCCTTCTTTCAACGGTCTCAAGTCTCAATGTTATGTCCTCCAACTTGGCCATGATGGTGGCCAAGGCATTCTTCATGGGATCTTCTCCCTCGTTGGCCATTGTACCTACAAAATGAACAAACGTTAGTGAAATCACTTCACACACACCCTCACTAGAGTATCACTCGGTTCACTCATTTATTGGTGGTGGATATTTCACTCAACTTGAACCTAGAAGCTTCACGTAGTTGAACAACAATCCTCAACTCAATCATTCAATCCACAAGTCAAGTGTCCTCCGAGGTGAGCGGAGTTTATGTGACTCAATGGACGATAAGCTTTTTAAAGTGAGGACTTGAGTAAAAAAGATATACGAATCTTCTTGAAGTTCTACTCTCCAATCTAGGCACGAGTTGCCTAAAAGCTCAACGGATTAGTACCACTTAAGTAGGAAAGTTACTTAGAGAAGAACTAGTTAGATGTTATGCAAGCAAAGAAGTAAGAGAACCTAGAAAAACTGCCCAATCCCACATCTTCAGTGACTTGGCAGAGCGCCCAGGGGGTAGGCGGAGCGCCTCACCAAACCACCAGTAGAAATGTTAGGCGGAGCGCCTTGGAATGCGGGTTTCAGCTTTTCCAACAACGTTTTTCAACCCAAATTTTGGATCGATTCCACCATATTTTTCCAAAACCCGAGGTACCCTCCAACAAATCCCAATGAATTTCACTCACAAACACCCAACAATCAAAGCACAATCATCATTCAAAGATTCAAAGTGGGTTTCAAAAAGGATTTTCAAATGGGTTTTGATTCTTCAATTTTGGTATTATACAACTCCAAATCTCACAAAATTGGTACCAGATCATTTTTTTTTCAATCTAGATCAAACCCCAATATCAAATTCACAACCAATCGAACAACCAATCCCAAGAATCAAATCATAAGCTCAAGAACAAAGGTTTTCAAGGGTTTAAGAAAAATTAGGGATTCAAATTTTCAAATTCCGTAATACCAATCCAAACCACGAGATTTAGGTATCAAAATGACGGGTTTTCAATAAGGATCAATCTCCAATAATACCCATATCAAGAATTAATCACACTAACAAGATATGCCAAATTTTTGGATTTTCAACTTTTTCAATTTTTTTATTTTTATTTTTTCTTCTTTCTAATAACTTCAAACACAAGAAACTAAAGAGAAAATAAACTAGGCACGATGAACAAAGATTGAGGGTTTGTAAAAATAAATCTCGAGCCTTGCTCTGATACCAAACTGATGCAGGAAAAAATGCGCAAACTAAAAGATAGGAGCAAGACTCGTCTCGAACTCTCTACGAAGTATCCACAAAGAACTTATTCCGTGAAACCCTCGATTCGGGTCAAGAGTTGTCTAACATTATGCAACTACCCTCGAGTCACACTTGAGACATCGCAAATAGAATGATCGAGATGGGGTTGAAGGTCAACTTGGTTCACTAGAAGATTCAAGTCCCAAACAAAGGTTTTCATTCAACGAAGGAGCATTGCTCTCAATTCTTCAACATTCAAAATAGACTCACTAATGAAATATTCTAGACTTGGGGTATTTATAATACTTTCCAAGCTTTGGTGAAAGGTCTAAAATGCCCACATATTAGGCTTTAAGTAAATAAACCACCCAGGGCCAAAGTCAAGTGCTCAAGTGAATGGTTTGGGCAAGATAATGGTGAGCTTGCTAGCTCCTTATAAGCTGGAGAAGGAGGTGTTTGGTTGTAGAAAAGTTGGCTATATTCTCTTTGTTTTATTTTAGGGCGAATATTGTTTCGTTTTCTTTTAGGGGAGGTGGAGGGAGAATGAGGAAATAGTATTTGTGGATGACCTTCTGATTAATTCTTTCGGAAAGTAATATCATCAGCGAGTGGATCAGTTAGGAAATTCACCCAGCTGTAGAGGATTAGATCCCTTAAGTTCATTCTATAGCTAAGATAGACACCCCTAATGCTATAATATCTAAGGCCGACAAATAGTAACCAAGATATTCTGTCATCTAAGGTGCAAAATGTAGCTTAAATTCTGCTTCAAATTTGCCATTTTTCACCCTTCAATTGTGGCATGCAGGTTATTATTTGACAATGTGTGCATTTGTTAGAAGTTATTGACCTAAGCATTGTCGATATGCATGTTTTGCTGATTAAGTTTTTTGAACAAAATGAAAAGACTACATGCTTAATGTTAATCCTATAAAGTTCATTTCGGTTGTTGTTGAAGTTTATCATCTCAATTAGGACGCTTATAGCTATTAGGTTGCCTTTAACTGTATCCAATTACGATTCTGGTCAGAAGCATGTTTTACAGTCGAGATGAAATAAATCTTGCAGATCTCCCTTGTTTAAGAAAAAATGTCTTAACTATTGTTGACTTATCATCAGAAATCAGAGAAGATCAGACCTTTTAACAACTGTCCATCCATATGCTTGTAAAATCTTGAGAATTACATAAGGTTGGAATATTTGGATGTGCCATAAATGGGAAAATACATTTTGTTGGAAAATATCCATATATAGTGGTTGAATCAACATAGAAAATGCCACAAATGGAATAAAAAGGTGGTTTTCTTTTCTTCCTTTTTATCTTCTTCTGTAAGTGATGAAATGTTCCAAGTGATAAAGAGATAGAAGTATCTTCTCATCTGATAATTAGAGGCAAAAGATAAAAGACCTTAGCTTATAATGCAAGATTAGTGGTCACTTTATATTCGATGGATATGTTTCTTCTTTTTTGAGTCAAGAAAAGGTGCTTGCGTCTGTCTTTCTTTCTTTCTGAGAGTTAGAACATTTGTCTTTCTAGGGAGAGTGTTTATAACAGTAATATGCGGAGCATTTGCATACTTTTTTCTTATCAGAATGGAATTCTCTTGCCCTTTTTTAATGTCTGATAAGAGCAAATGGCTGCTAAAAGCAAATTCCAAATAGGAAAATGACATGCAGAATCAGCATGTATTTTTTGATGAATGTTTCTAGCTTTCTACTGGTATATCATCGGACACGGGGAGTCTGTGGTCCATAATTAATGAGAATTTTCTAAGTATAACAAAATCATCGAAAATTTTTGCTTTCGTTGATGACATTATTTTTGTTTGTGATATTTATATTGCAATATGTGCAGGTTTGTGGTGTCATAAACTATCGGTAGCTTCAGGGGCGGATCCAGGATTTGAAAGTACCGGGTGCCATTTGAACGTTGACGTGTTGATATATACGCGATCCAAAAAAGATAAACCTTTGGTCTGTTTGATGAACTTTCGGTCTTGATTATTCGGGTCATTCGTCTTTTTATTTTTATTGACAAATTGATCACATCAAAAAAAGTGATAATTATGACAACCTAGCACAAAACATAACATTTCTAACAATACAACCAATATCATAAATATATTTCATTTACAATTATCCTTGATGAATATACTAAACTTCTTGTTATATGTAATATACTAAATAATTATTTAGGTACTGATCACCAATGATATTCCACCGTTTATGCTTAATTTGTTGCCTCTTTTTTGCTTCAAAGTTGAGTTTTTCCATAAAATTTCAAGGTTTTTTTAAAGAATAAAAATATAAATTAGCAACAAAATAATATCCTAGGATTAAATGGTAATCAAAACATTTAATGATTAAAGAGAAGAAAACAATAATTATTAGTCACCTACAATAATTTATACTGTAAAACATGAAATTATTATAACACTAATTGAGAAAAAATGAATAGGTATTGTTACCTTGAAAAAGCGGAAAGAAAAGAAAGACTAGAGAGGGAGAGACTTTTGATTTTGAGGGTGGGGGAGAGGTGTGAGCGGTGGTGGAGGAAGAGAGAACAAATTAATTTTATAAGTTTTAGATCCCACACATTTCTATTTAATGTTGTATGCATAGCAAGCTTAAAAAATACTACTAAATTGCTAGTAGTAGGATTCGATCCCACGCCGCGCATGAAAAAGCATAGATCCAGTGCAACTGGCTCCATGGAGCAGTTTGCTTCTATGGGTGCCACTCAGCCATTATATCCATTTTCTTAGATGTATATACATGTATATTTAGAGTTTCCACCGAGGTGAGCGGGTGCCGTGGCACCCCTCCACCCTTAATAGATCCGCCCATGGGTAGCTTCAATGAGTACCTAACTCTTGCTGCAGCTAATAAGCCCGAGATTTATAGAAATGTGTATATGGGTTGTTTGGCATGTACTACATATGCAGGATCAATGATGTAACGATTATTTACGGGGTGTATAATACTAATCTAAGGATTACCTACTTTATTATAACAACTTTTTTAATATTTTAATCAATGTATTGTTAATACACGTGTTAATACACTTATCTTTTTTTCACATTCTTTTATAAGTTATGCGTACAGTGTCGTATGTGATCAATCCTATTTATGCCGAGACTATTTTGCTAATTGCAGTGTTTGATTTGTAATTGTAGATTACGGAGTAAGTTTCTCTCTCTCTTTCTCTTTCATTTCGATAGTGAATAGTCTAGTGCTGTGCTACGAAAAATGTTGCTAAAATAATAGAGCAGTAATAACTCCGTTACAAATCAGGTGATCTATTTGCTGCTGTTAATAAGGTTCCCTTGGTCTATCTGTTAAGTATTTATTAAAAGAACGAACAAGGAATTTGAAAGTTTACCATTTAGTTCCTCTGTTCCACTTTATGTGTCATAGTTTGACTCGGCATGGAGTCTAAGAAATAAAGCAAGATTTTTAAAATTTCTGGTCTAAAATAAGACATATGTTTGTGTTGTTGTAAATCATTATAGTAATGGCAAAGTAGTAATTTTGACTGCCACATGAATTGAAACAAAGGGAACATTTAAGTATCATACTCTCTTCCAGATGCCAAAAATTTATAACAACTGTTTTGCTCCTTTTGCTTTGTATAGTTCTCTTTGTAGTAGCTCCGACATCGAAAGAAGCTAATAAGCAGACAGATGAGAGGACTATATAAGCCGAAGCCTGCCTACGTCTTAAAGCATACCTTTCTTGGCCTTTTGGCTAAGATCAAGTGTAGCATCTGTTCTTATCAGTTTAAGTATATGATATATGAGTCATTGATCCACACGATATTAATTTAATTTTTTAAGGGGGAATCCATCAAGGTAGTTTGCTACCTGGGATTTTGCATGTCGCCTTGGCGTTGCACTACAGCCCTGGCCCAGCGCACCCCACCAAATCAAAGTTAAAACTTTTTGTGGGTTCTGTTCTTAATTAGGTTCCAGCAAACATTAAGAAAATGAAAAGCAAATTATTATTATATTTAAGTTTTGCTAAAATATGTTTCAGTAGTAATTTCATCATTCAGTTGCGTTACTTCTCTAGTTGAGAAGTAGATACTTGCTTGAATTGAGAAGTGAAAGTTTGTACCAACTTGCTTGAATCGAGAAGTAGTTGTAGTTGGTTTTATACTAGTAAGAGTTTGTAGATACTTTTGCACAAAAAATGAAAGCAGAAGAAGAAGAAGAAGAAGAAGAAGAAGAAGAAGTTGCTGAGGGAGTTCTTCTAATTAACTAAGCAAGTTGTAGCTTGACACTGGAAAGGCAATGTTCATGGGAAAATGATAACAATTATAATGTATAATGATTTGTTAAGGATAATCAGATCAACAAAATAGATCATTTTTGATATGTTTAGTTATAATTTCTTTAACCTTTTTCTTTTTGAGTGTAGGACGTGAAGATAGGCAGATCCAGAATTTTAATTTAGTTAGTTCGACCGTTGGTGTTTTAGCATTGAATGGGTTGCATCTTTAAATTTATGGGCTGAAACTTAATTTTTGTTGAAAATCTAATGTACTTTTTTAACATATATATGTTTCATGTATAATACTATATGCGGATGAACTTGTTGCCAAAAGGCTGGATCCACCTCGCTCTCTGTACATGCAGGGCCAGGTACACTCTACGTGAAACTGAAATGAATGCATGATGTTGAAAGCACTGAAGACTTGAAGCTAAAAAAATAAATTATTTATCTATCTGTTGAATTCAGACTATGAAGTGCGGATTTTTAGTTTTGATTTCAGGAACAAAATACAGTAAGATAAGAATGAGTTAGAGTATGTGTGTGTATTATGCCTTTGGAGAACATTATACACTAAGATGTAAAATGGATATAGATAACAGTAGTATTCATACATTTTGCTTTCATCATAAACCGTGGTTGAATAAATTGGTAATCTAAATCACCAGGAGAACTTGACAGAAGATGTAAAACTAAGAAATATGGATTCATAACATATCCTTCTACTGTTAAAGGAGAACTTTTGATGTTGAGGATGGCTGTGCTAATTGGTTCTCACTGTAGCTTCAGGTTCTTCAGAAGCCTGCTCAATAAAATATGGTCATGTTAAGAAGGGATCAAGGACAAGGCAATAAGCTGGTATAGACTAAATAGGAGAGGCCAACCCAAAAGATCGACTAGTCTAGTAGGTGGGAGATACTATTTAGCCTATAAACCCATTAGTATGTCTAATTTTAATCAATGTGGAAGAAATGACACACAACATAAGCATTGGTTATTTGTTTGAGAAGCAAATACTATTTCTTTATATAAGAAAATTTTGAAATGCAAGGAATATCAAAATGAGTTCAGAGAATCGGCCAACTTGATCAAAAGTAACTGTTCGTCCTCTTTTAACTTATCTTCTTAGGAGTAAAATGATGCTGCATATTCACAGGATAACCTCCATGTGAAGATGGACTGTATTAGTCAGGGGCATATTAACAAGATAGTTTCATTGTGAGGATGCCACAATGGCATATAGTAGTTACTAAATTTCAACATTCTTGAGCTAGGTATCTACTTGCAAAGTTGAAACTTTAAGCATATATTGTTAAGAATATAGGTGTCAAATTCTCTCTGTATAAAGAAGTATGACCATCTTTTACTTAAAAGTTACTAAAAATGGTAATGTGATATTAAACAGTACCAGAAATAGGAAAATGACAACATATGGGAATCTATCCAGGATATCATGTCACTCATCTGAACTTTGACAGTGACATGGCTATTAACTTCTAGGCTTCACTCATCAGAAATGATAACTGAATGTATCATTCAATTGAATGTGGATGAATAGATTAGTTTGTTTTAGCAGAAAGTAGAGATATGTGATACCTCTGTTGATTGGCATAACCGGTACTATTGCTTTCAGTGCTCCTGTAATTAGGTAAAGGTATTTGGCCATTTTCAATTTGCATGATGTCCTTCACAAGCAGCTCATAATGCCTCCTCACTTCCTCTGCTGATTTTCCACCTACACACCTGGCAATGTTATGCCAGCGATCAGAAGTGTCTTTGTCATATATAGCCAAAGCCTCTTCGAACTTCTTGTTTTGCCTAGCAGTCCAGGAGGCCATTAAAGATTAGTACTTAATTGATTAATATGGCTATAGGATTGTGAGTCACAAGTTGAAGGAGCTGCAAAGAGGATTCTAAGTTGAAAAAGAGAAGCAGCTCTGGGGAGAAATGCAGAGCTACCTCAGCCAAAGTCAAGTGCTCAAGCGAATGTGCAGGCAAGATAATGCTGAGCCAGCTAGCTCCTTATATGCTGGAGAAGAAAGTGTTGGGTTGTAGCAACTTGGCGAATATTTTTTTCGTTTTCTTTTAGGGGAGGTACATATATATGATTTTTGAAGTAATGCTAATGGAATGAGGTGGATGGAGAATGAGGAAATAGTATTTGCGGATAACCTTTTGATTAATTCTTTTGAAAAGTAATATTATCAGCATCAGCAAGTGGATCGGATAGGAAATTCACCCTGCTGGAGGGTATTAGATCCCTAAGTCCATTCTATAGCTAATATAGACGTGCCAAGGCTATAATATCTTAGGCCAACAAACAGTTACCAAGACATTCTGCCATCTTAGAGTGCAAAATGTAAGCTTAAATTCTGCATCACATTGGACAATGTGTGCATTTTTACGTAGTACAGTTATTAACCTAAGCATTGTCGATCTGCATCTTTTAATGATAACAAATTATGAACTAAATGAAAAGACTTGCTTTATGTTAATTCATTAAAGTTCATTCCTTTGTTGTTAAAGTTTTATCAACTCAAATTTGGATGCTTATAACTATTATAGGTTACCTGTAACTGTATCCAATTATGATTCTGAGTAGCAAGGTGGAATAGGCAAGTGACTGCTGCTTATGCTTTTCGTTTCCTCTACAAACGGACCACATTGTGCTTATGTCTATTACCATGTAACCAGCTATTGTTTTTCAAGTTAAGCTGTAGGTACCATTGGCGTCATATGTCATGGTGTGGAAGCTTGATGTTATGGTGTAACACCCTGAGAATACCTGTTGTGTGTCTCTTCAAAATGACGATCGACTGGTTTCCCTCTTCACTAGCTAACATATACGTGTTTTAAGTACTTGTTCCTAAACTATCATCCTGGTGTTACTACTTGTAACTACTAAGAAGTACTGAAATCAGCTAGCATGAAACTGACCAACCGTTGACCCTAAATTAAAACCAGTATCAACCATGTATTTGTCCAGATGGCCGTACAAGCTATAGTTTATTCAGCATCAAACAGGTACCATCTTGATTTGCTGCAGCTGCTAGTTCACCTTTCCAGAATTATTTCTCCATTATAGGCACTCTTACATATAGAGATGTAGGACAGCCATTCTCATGCTGTGTTACTACTTCTAATTCTTGTGCTTAATGGGAGAAACTAACCTTTTAATTTCTTCGATCTTGGATAAACTATTTTTGAGTCAAAAGTAGTGATACTGAGAGCCTCTCATAATAATCAAAAGGGGGGGGGGGGGGGGGGGGAATGTTCCTTTTAGACCTCTTGCTTCAAGACCTTTTCGTTTAAGATACTTCCTGTCCACATGGATGAGGAGGTGGAGGGACCCTTTCTGCCAAATCATATGCTATCATAAAATTTCAGTAGGAATATATGTCGCTATACAACAAAGTATCTGATATTTAAGAATCCTTGTAATCTGGAACACCTTCTATTCTTTTGTATCTTAGGTACACATAGTGTCCACCCTTTTTTCACTAGAAAGTGTGTTCTTTGGATCACAAGTCTTTATTACCTATGATCGATAATCATGGTAAATTATTTGTGTGAAAGCTTCATGTTTGCAATGCCAATTCAAAGACTCTTTTGCTTTCAAACTCCCAAAAGTCGGATGAACTAAACCCTACTTATTTTTACACCATAGGTAGGTAATCTTCAAGTTCTATAACAGTAGAGAGGTAATGCTCTTATTCTTATTTAGAGTAGTGAACTTAGGCCTACTTACTATGGAAAATTTTGCTCGTGAATACCGTTATTTTGAACCTGGGAACTAGAAATTCCTTTAAATTATCTAGTAGGAAGTATGTTTAACAGTCATGATGAAATAAATCTTGCATGTCGTTCTCGTCCAGGAAAAATGTCTTTTCTAACTATTGGTGAGTTCTCAAAAATCAGGACCTTTTCACAATTGTCCAGTCGCATGCTAGTAAAATCTTGAGAATTACACTAAGGATGGAATATTTGGATATGCCATAAAAGGGAAAATACATTTTGTTGAAAAGATCTATATATACTGATTGAATCAACTTCACTACTAGTGTGAAGGCTTGGAATACTGATACTTTTGGCAATATTTTCCATAGGAAAAGAATTTTATCCAACCGTATTGCTGGCCTTCAAAAAATGCACCCAAACAGGAAAAGCTCTTCCCATTACGAACTAGAAGATTCCCTAATCCAAGAATTTAATATTCTTCTTAAGGATGAGGAGGATTTCTGGAAAGTCAAATCCCGTGTCCAGTGGTTAAATGATGGCGATGCCAATACTAAGTTTTTTTATTTGTCAACTATCCAGAGGCGTAGGCGGAACACCATTCTTGGCCTAAGCGACTCTGTAGGTAATTGGACCTTTGATACCACTACCATCAAAAGGATTCTGGACCATTATCAGAAGATTTATACCACTGAACAAAATCATTGTTGTAAGCATTCTGATATTGACAACTCAAATATCCTTCCTGTCTCTGCTCAAACGGCACTCTCTAAGCTGCTGTCTCGGGCAGAGATTATTTTTGCTATTAAGTCCTTCAAACCTCTTAAGGCACCTGGACCTGATGGCTTGCATCCAATTTTCTTTCAAAAGTTTCTTTCTACTACTCATAATACTATTTTCAAAATTTGCTCCGACGCTTTTGAGCGCGCTTTTATTCCTCCAGATATTAATCAAACCTACATTACTCTAATTCCTAAAATAAAGAACCCTACCACAATCAATCACTACAGGCCTATTAGCCTTTGCAATACCAGCTACAAAATCATTACCAAGGCTATAGTGAATAGAATTAGGCCTTTCCTGGATAGTATTATCAGCCTTACTCAAACAAGTTTTATCCCGGGCAGACGGGCTGCAGATAACGCTATTATTGTGCAAGAAGCTATTCATTCATTCAATAGGACCACGGGAAAATTAGGGAAGATGCTCATTAAAATTGATCTAGAAAAAGTTTTTGATCGATTGGAATGGTCTTTTATCCATTACTCTCTCAAATTTCTGAACTTTCCTACTAAGATTATTAACCTAATCATGACTTGTATTACCTCAACCACTGTTGCAATTATGATTAATGGACGACCAACAGATTTTTTCCTTCCTTCTAGGGGAATTAGACAGGGTGATCCTCTATCTCCTTATATTTTTATTATCTGCAATGGAAGTACTTTCTAGGCATATCTCTCAAGCGGTTCAAGCCAAGGTTTGGAATCCTATAAAGATCTCTAAGTCTGGGCCTTTGCTTTCTCACCTCTTATTTGCTGATGATCTAATCCTTTTTGCTAAAACAGACATTGCCAATGCTACTACCATTACAGAAATCTTTAATCTGCTTGAAACTATGTCTGGGCAAAAGATTAATCATAGTAAGTCTAAAATAGTTTTTTCCAAGAATGTGTGCTCTTCTCTCCAGGATGATGTTTCTTCCATTCTTAACATGAATATTGCTAAGGGTGTGGGAAAATATCTTGGTTTTCCTATCACTAACCTGCAACCTAAAAGTAGAGACTATCAATATCTCCTTGATCGCATGAATGGTAGACTTAAAGGCTGGAAAATCAAGTTATTAAATATTGTTGGGCGTGCCACTCTTATTAATTCTGTAATTGCTAGTATTCCTAACTATGTAATGCAGGTTACTCTCCTCCCGGCAAAAACTAGGACTCGAATTGATCAAATCCAAATTTTTTTTTTATGGGGTAGTACTGATAATGAGAGGAGAGTGCACCATGCTAACTGGGACATTGTTACCATGCCAAAAAAGAAAGGCGGTCTGGGTCTTAGTAAAATCAAAGGAAGTAACCTTGCTACCCTCTCTAGCCTCAACTGGAGGATTAAACGGAGCAAGAATAGCCTTTGGGCTACAATTCTCCGGGCTAAGTACATGACAAATCGAAATAGTGGTACAAGCTTGGTTCCTAAAAATTCTGATTCATACATTTGGAAAAGTGTTTGCAAGGCAGACTTCTTATCTAAAGTTGGAACTGCGTGGAATATTGGTACTGGGGAGTCTATCAACCTTTGGTCCGACAAGTGGATATGTGGAACTACCAATCTTCGAAACCTTATTCAGGGTCCTTTAAATAGGTTGGAGGACAAAACCCCTCTATCTAATATATTCCAAAATAATTCTTGGTCGTTTAGTAGCATCTCATTTGTCTTACCTCCAGAAATTACGCTCCAAATTCATGGCACCTTTGTTGGGGATAGCAACTATTATGCTGATAAACCTTTTTGGGAACCTTGTGCTGATGGAATTTTTACTACCAAATCAGCATATGCACTATATCTCTCCCTTTGTGAAAATAACATTGATATTCCGGACCATCTTAATGGTAATTCGGTGTGGTCTGCCCGCACTCTAAACAAGATTAAGTATTTTCTGTGGCTTCTCTATAGTAATAAGCTCCCTACAGGAGAGATTCTCTTTAACAGACATATTAAGCCGACTAGTATTTGTACTCGTTGCTCTGCTCCTGTTGAGACTCTCCAGCATCTCTTTATTGAGTGCATTCATGTTGCCCATATTTGGACCGCCCTTAACATTCATCTTGATGTGCATAATTTTGGCCTAGCTGTCAAGAAAGCTTGCTCTAAAACCAGCACCAGTACCATCACGGTGATGGGCATCTTATTTCCCACTAACATCCTCATTCCATTCGTACTTTGGAGCATCTGGATCAATAGAAACGAGAATGTTTTTAATCGTACCAAAAGTTTCGTCTTATCAACCATATCATTAGGAAAGCTTCCGAATTCCTTTTCCTTACAAATGGTGTAACCTCAACTCCTCATACCACCATAATTCCGGTCAAGTGGCAAAAGCCTCCTGATGATGTGATTAAGCTAAATGTTGATGGCGCTTACGATAATATCACTAGAAAAGGTGGTATAAGGGGAATATTTAGAAATAATACCGGTAATTGGATAATTGGTTTCTCCAAACACCTCACTTCTACCTCTATTATACAAGCGGAACTGCTTGCATTACTTCATGGTTTGGAACTGGCTCAGGAACTAAACATCATATCCCTGCAGATCGAATCTGACTCCCAGGTAGTATGCTCTATGCTCAATGGAGTAAATGATAAATATTCACATATTCTTACCAAATGCAGGATTTTACTTGATGAACTTGGAGGGCCTCCTGTACAACACATCTTCAGAGAAGCCAACACGGTGGCAGACATACTATCTAAATATGGTTGTAACAACAATACTGCTACAGATCTATTACGTTTTACTTCACCGCCTCCTTTTGTATATGACTGTTATATTAATGATCCTTCAACTCAAGCTTTGAGGAAAAGGATCACTCTCTGTAATACTTAGTTAGTCTCTAATATATGTCTTCTTTAGCAACAAAAAAAAAACATAGAAAATGCAACAAATGGATTAAAAAGGAGGTTTTATTTCCCTTTTTTTAATCTTTACTTTGTAGGTGATGAAATGTTCCAAATGGTAAAGAGATAGAAGTATCTTCTCTTGATATTTAGAAGCAGAAGATAAGAGACCTTAGCTTATAATGCAAGATTAGTGGTCACATTATATTCCATAGATATTCTTCTTAGTAAAAAATGCGGGTGCTTTCGTTGCCTGTGTCTTGCTAAGAATTAGAACATTTATCTTTCTAGGGAGAGTGTTTATAAGAGTAATATGTTGTGCACTTGCATACTTTTGATCAGAATGGAATTCTCTTTCCTTTTTAATATCGATGTTTCTCAACTATCAACCACATCGTATCTCGTTGTTCAATACTATATCTCAATTGTTTCTGCACCGTTTCAGGTTATTTCAGCACTGTATCTAACTATTTCTGCATTGTTTCAGATTGTTTTGCACCATATCTAGTTATTTTTAAACTGCTTCAATATTATTTCATCCCGTTTGTGCATTGTTTCTCATAGTTTCTGAGCTATTTTCACTGTATTTGTGTTGTTTCACATTATTTTTTATATTTTATTTCAGACTTTTTTACTAGCTATTTTAGATTGTCTCAGCGCTGTATTTGCACTATTCTTGCTCCGTATCGAACTGTATCTAACTGTTTTTGCACCATTTCAGGTTGTCTTCAGCATTGTATCTAACTGTTTCTGCACCGATTCAGGTTGTGTTCAGCATTGTATCTAACTGTTTCTGCACCTTTTTCAGGTTGTTTTAGCATTGTATCTAACAGTTTTTACACCATTTCAGGTTGTTTCAGCAATATATCTAAATATTTCTGCACCATTTCAGGTTGTTTCAACAATATATCTAAATATTTCTGCACCATTTCAGGTTGTTTCAGCACTGTATCTAACTGATTCTGCACCATTTCAGGTTGTTTCAGTATTGTATCTAACTATTTTTCCATCGTTTCAGCGCCATTTCAGACTGTTTTAGCAGCCGTTTCACACTGTTTTAGCGCTTTTCAAGCTGTTCCAGACTGTTTTAGCAATGTTCACACCATACATATCGAAAAAAAAAAGGCACATACACACACTCCCACACCCATACACAATTAGAGACATACACAAACTACTGATACAACAAAAAGAGAGAAAGAAAATGCTCTCACTATCTTCTTCTTATACACATCCACCATCAGTGGTAGGAGGCACCGATGTCACCACTATCCTTAATTCACCAAACAGGTGTCGCTAACAAGCTACAATTAACTCAGCACAATGTTTTCACTGCTAACCTTAGTACAAAACTACAATTTAACGTTTTAACTCTAGCATCACTGATTCAATCTTTTTAATAACAACAAAACTTCTGATAGTTCAAAACTCAAATGATAACAAACCACCCCCTCTATCCTTATCGACAAAAATACTAAGCTTCTGTCCATTCTCCTCACCACACCTCACTCCGTCAAGAGTCTGATGTATTGGGTCTTCTCCATTTCAAAATAATACTATTTGAATCGATCTTCAAGACCTAATGTTTGATGTAATGGGTTTTCTTCGTTACTGTCTGTGGTCGGTGTTTAGAGTTTTCTGGCTAGAGAACCGGCGACGACTACTGGGTTTCTCTGTTTCCGTCTATTCCCTCAACCCATCTCCCTCTTTCGATCTCTGTGTTTGTATCACTTTCGCATTTCCCTATTTTGTACTGATCAATTGGGGGGTGGGGGTAATGGCGCTGTGGTGGTGGGGTACGGTGGGGGTTATGGGTGGCGTGGGGGGGGATGTATCTTAATTGGGAGTGGGAGGAAGAGAGAGTAAAGTTAGATATGTTGTAATTTGGGAAAATAAAAGTTAAATGTGTTTGATTATTGTGAAATGTGTTAGAAAAATAATGATGTCTTGTAATTTAAAAAATATTGCTATTTTTTTTTTATAATATAGTGGTGTAGGTTTTTTTTTTGTGTGTGTGTGTGTGTGTGTGTGTGTGTGTGTATATATATATATATAAAATCCTAATTTCTAAGGTCCATCAAGTTTGAGATTATAATCATTTTCCGGAAGGCAACTTTTCAGTTAAATTAAGAGATTCATTTTCAATCAGGCACATACATCCAAAAATTCTTCAATTTAGCTATTTTATTTTTATATTATACCAAACATTACATTTAATAAACTAGAACTAGAATTTTAGGGGGCACTCAATTAATAGAACCCCTCCAAAAATAGGCGTATACCACTATTTGCCGCGTGCACACGATATTCTTTAGTAAAAGGCGAAAGAATAGTTCGCTCTATGCTCACTGCATGGCTGCATGAGTTTTCCTTTCTTCATAGCTTTCTCTTTATACATAACAACATGTTTCGTCTTGCTCTTTCACGTTCAATGTGGGACTACTCCTTTTCCTCTATCAGGTTTTCTTGAACTTTGAGGTATCAAAATACCGCTCTCCTCATTTTTGTCTTCTTTCTACATGTTTCAAAGGTTAGAAGCAACTTTGCATTCCATCTCCTTCATTACTTCATTCGTTCAAGCTTCTTCAACGCTTCAAATTCTTGGTGATTGTGATGAAATATGTCTTCATAATGTTATGCATAAGATGTCCCTAGGATGGTGTTGGACTAAAAATTATGAATTTTCCAATGCAGGTTAAGTTTTAAGCTTATAGCAGAAAAAGAAAACAAAGCAGCTAGTTGTTTGAGTTATCTTTAAAATGCCTCAGAGATTTACAAGCACATAAAATGGGTTGATGCGGCAGAGTAAACTCTGGCAAGATAATGAACTCAAGTTCACAATTTCTCATATTGCTGAAATGGAGAACCTTGTTATAGGGTTTGAACTTGTTGGATGTGTTCTAGTCTCAATTCTGACTACATTTGGCATGAAAATAAGTTATACTCCATCCATGTGTGCTTTTCGCCTCTACTTTATTATATCGTAATAATAACTCGCTTTCTATGGAACTGTGTCGATTGAATAACTCCATAGGCTGCATCCTTGGGCATTACTATTCCACTTGCAATGGTGGTTGATATGGATACTGGTGGATGTCAGCAAAAGTAATAACGTATTCAGGCGGGCAAGAAAAATTCGATTGTAGCTCTAAAGTTGCATCATGTGCCACTACATAAATACACAATCATGTTTATTAGAAGCTGAGACCAATATATTATAATTGAGAAATATGAACTCAATTTTTGGCGGTCAGTGCTTCTTCTTTGCAAATATTTGCAGGATCTGCATTTGCTAATCTTCTAGACCTGATTTAAACTTATGGGATTGTAGCATTTGGTGGAGTTCCCTTAACTCAATGCAAAGCTTTTTGACAGTGTGCACTTAGCTCAACGATAAGTTGGTATTTTACCAACTTAAAGGCTACTTTAAACTTTTATTTTTGAATCCAAAGCAACATTATGTGCTATTAATGCCATGAATTGCGTAGTTTCAGGTTATGATGAGTTTACAAGAGTCATCGACTAAAAAGTTAAGCTAAAAGGAAAGAAGAGAACAAATTATGAAGAAATGCAGTTGAGCAAGGAGGGGCGCCCTGCCCTGATCAGAGGACGCTCCGCCTCCTGAGATGCAATAAAACTAAGTATTGAATGACTGAGGGTGCCCCGCCTTAACCAGGAGGCGCCTGCCTCCTGAGATGCAGAGAGAAAAGATTTGGAAGCTATAGGGGCACCCCACCTCAAGATTTGGGGCCCCCTCCCCCCCCCCCCCCCTCCGCCCTTACCTACAAAACCAAGTGAAATTCAGTCAAGTCTAGAGAGGCCAGATCGCCCCATGACCTTGGGTGGGCCGCCCATGGCAAAAGTGTAATTAATTTTCAACTTGATATAAATGAACAAGCTAGGGTTTTAACAATAGTTCTATTCCATTCTACATTTCATATACTACTCTTAGAGGCAAATTTGTGAGACAAGATTGAATGTTTCCATTAATTTGTAAGCTTTGTATGTTGTACTTTTGAATCATCAAGCTTATATCAAATATATATTCATGTTTGTATCTATTCTGTATTTTCATCACATGCTTTTATGTTTGATTCAAACCCTTAATATGAGTAGCTAAATTAACTATGGGTGTAAATGTGCTATAAATGGTAGAAAATCAATGGGTGTTGTTTAGATTCACCACACATAACATAAGTAACGATTATCCAACTCACATTACATTAACATAAAATTCTTGATATGCATCATATTAGGATTTCATTTCTACTTTACTAGTTAAAGACTCGGAAGAGATTAGCTAGTGTATATTAGCAGAGTTGGAAAGGATTTGGGTTTTGTTGGCTAAACTTAGCCTAACCCATCTAAAAGGAGTTATACTTGGAAGAGGTCTCCTTTATTTCGGTCTATGAGGAGAGCTTTATGCGCTTAACTATGGCTTTGGCAAGCATAGTGAGGTAGACCCCTCTTAGGCCTGGCAGATTCTAGGGGTTACCATAGAATGACTCAACCATAATTATACTTGTGCTAGGAATGTGAGATTAGTCTACCCATTGATTGGGCACCACCATTAGCTATTTACGCTCCTAGCTTCTTATTATAGAATCAATTACGTGTTTTTTTTTAAATTAATTTCTTTGTAGTTTATGATAGCTTTACAACAAACATTCCTACCTCTAGGACTCTTAACTAACATCAATTGACTATCTATTTACGACTTTCTCACTTAAATGGTTAGTTCCCTTGAAAAATCGACCCCAACTCATATCAGGTATATATCTTCGACGGCTGCCCCTCATCATTAATGGTGTAGGATTGAGCGTGTATCAAATTTTAGCGTTGTTGTCACAGAACTGCGGCTTCAATATTGAGTTGTATTAGTTAATTAAAGTTGATTAGTTCACAAATCCTGGCATTTAACTTTTTATTTTTGTGTAGGTGAAACATGTCATATATGAGAAATTCTAATAGACTCTTGCGGAACCCCAATTACAACCACAATTATAATCAACAATACGAGGATCCGCAAGGATATGAAGAAGAGTACGAGGGAGAATATGACAATGTGGAGCTCAATGAGGAGGGTCATCAATTCTATGTTGAACAAATTGATGATGAGCCTATAGTAGGGGATGATGATCCTCAAGTCCAGAATGTGGGTCCACAAGGTGATAATCCTTTTGTGGGTGCTCAAGCAAAAGCGAGAGTGAAAGCAAATGAAGAGGAAAATATTGGAGACAATATTGGTGTTGCGGGCAATGCTAACCGAGGTGGCTGAGGTGTAAATCAAGGTGGTGGGGGTGCTGGAGGTCGTGCTCATGCTAAACGAGGGGGCAATGTTAATAGAATGAATGCATGTAATGTCAACCGAAATCAAGGAAATGCAAAAGGTGACAACTAAAATGAGCAAGATCTAGATGATGATGAGTCCGAAGAGGAGGTCGACATGAATAGTTTTACAAGGGCTATAGTTCCTCCACCCATTCATGGAAATGCTTCTTTTAGTACTCAGAGTGTGATTCTACAAGGGCTTGAAGAACATGGCTTCTTTAGTGGGGGCAAGAATGAAAATGCAAAAATCATTAGAGAAATTTTGTCGCAAACTTGTAATCTCTACAAGTCGGCACGGGTCTCGGAAGAAAGTATTCCCTTATTCTCTTTAAAAGAAAGCTAAGGCATGGTTAAACAAGCTACCAAGAAATTCGATGTTTACATAGAGTGAGCTAGTGAAACAATTCTTGGCAAAGTTTTTCCAAAGGGAAAATAAGCTTCACTAAGGGACAAGGTGTACATGTACAAGATGCATCAGGTTTCTTGTCCGACGCTTGAGAAGCTTTTCAAGATGTTTTGCTTCATTGTACTAATTATGGCTTTCAGGATGATATGTTATTGTAATGCTTCTATCAAGGGCCAAGCAAGATGAACCAATCCACTTTGGATACTCTTTGTGATTGTGCTACCATGGACAAGATGTATGGAGAGGTCAAGGAAATTCTTGATAAGGTTGCCAAACAATCTCAAGATTGGCAATCAAGAGCTCAAAACCTGGATAGAGAAAGTGGGATAAGTCCTATGATGATGAAGCGGTTGGAAGCTTAAGATGAGAAGATGGCAAGAATCCTAATATCCGTTGAACCAATTAGCCACAATTCTAAAGTAGATAGAGAAGCCAATGAGAATAAAGTCAACAAGGTAGAAAACATTCCAACAACAAATGTCGGGCATCAAGTGGCTCCAATGGGTTATGTAACCCCGAGGGATGTTCCTTTGTCTCTTCTCCAACATGTACAAGAGGGATACTACCCAGAACAATGTTATAACATCCAAGAAGGAGAGAAAGCAAATTATATGGCAAATTTTCAAGGTCAAAAAGGGTATGATTAAGGCGGTTACCAAATGCCTTATCAACAGCCCTATCAACAGGGGCAATGGAGACCAAGTCAAGGGAGATGCAATTGGAGTGGAATCAAGAAGGGAAAGGAGCCGGTTCTTCTAACAAATATGTGCCAATACCTCCATTTAAACATAATGATCATGAACAAAAAGGTCCTTCCAAGCTAGAAGAGATGATGGATTTAATGCTCAAGAACCAACAAGGTTACACCGGGGATGAAAGATATGCGGAAAACAATGACATCAAATCCTACTTCAATCAAGGACCTTGAATCTCAAATGAGACTACTTGCACATCAAGTAAATCAAATGCCACACGGGGCACTACCAAATGACATGGTAGTAAACCCCAAGAGAAGTGGAAAAGACCAAGTAATGATGAGTAAAATCCAAAGTGGCAAGACATGGGATGACCCAAAAGCCAAGGGTGATGATGATGTAGAGTTGAGAGCTCGAGATGATCATGTGGGTGTCGAGTTGAATGATAATGAAGCTATTGAGGAAGAGATGGCACAAGAAATGGTGGAGAGGTAAGATGATGTGCTTATGCAAGGATATGAAGTTGATGTTGAAGAAGTCACTAAAAAGCCTACCCCCTAATGATGTTGAAGAAGTCACTAAAAATCCTACCCCCTTAAAAACCACTACCCAAATGGCCAAATCAAAGAAAACTCCACCACCCAAAGAAATCCTTCCTAAACCAAGCTTCATACCCAAAGTTCCCCTTACATTCCCTAGAAAAAGTAACAAACAAAAAGAAGTGTCCCATGCAAAGAAGATATGGGAAAAGATAGCAGCAACTTCCATCAACATCCATTTGGTTGATGCGTTGGGACAAATGCCTAAAGTTGCTAAGTTCATGAAAGATTTGGTGACCAAAAAAACATATGGAGATTTCGAGACAATTAAGGTCACCCACCAATATAGTGCAATTGTATCCAAGCATATGGCACAAAAGTTAGATGATCTCAGTGCTTTAACTATTCCATGCACTATTGGTGGAAGACATTTAAAGAACACTTTGTGTCACCTTAGGGCGAGCATCAACTTGATGCCATATGCTGTCTACAAAACCATAGCTACCAAGACACCAAGAGCAAAAACAATTAATTTGATAATGGCCAATCGTTCGATGAAAAGTCCGATTGGAGTTATTGATGATGTGTTGGTAAAGGCGGATAGATTTGTCTTTCCGGCAGATTTTGTCATTCTTGATTGTCGGGTAGATTTTGAAGTTCCAATCATCCTTGGACATCCATTCTTGGCAACCAGAAGAGCACTTTATAATGTAGAGAGAGGTGAGCTCACATTTAGATTCAATGGGGAGAAAGGTATTCCATATTTGCAAATCTTTGAAGCAACCAATGGATGAGGAGGCCACTTGCTCCTATGTTTATTTGGTAGTTAACGCACTTGTTGAAAAAGAAAGTGTCTTAGTTAGTCAAGAAGATACTTTGGCGGTGGCGATTTGGAACATGGATGTGGAGAGTGAAGAGAATGAGGCAAAGTGTGTAAAGGTGTTAGAGGGATTCAGAACAAAACTATATGTGCCTAAAAAGCTTTACTTAGACCTCGAAAATCGAGAAACTCCACCTATCAAATCATCCATAGAGGAACCATCAAAGCTTGAATTGAAAGTTCTACCAACCAACTTGAGATATACCTTTCTTGGTCCAAACTCCACTTTACCCATAATCATTTCTTCTCACTTAACCAAAATCCAAGAAGAAATTTTTTTAGAGGTGGTGAAGTGGATGATAAAAGCAATTGGGTGGACAATGACGAATATAAGAGGATTGATCTAGGGGTGTGTACTCACAAAGTCCTACTCAAAGAAGGTTGTAAACCAACAGTGGAACATCAAAGGTGGTTGAATTCTCCTATGCAAGAAGTAGTGAAAAAAGAGATCATCATTGGCTTGATGCGTTTTACTACTAAATTTCAAATTTTCATTTTTTGAACAGTTCGCAACTTCAGAAAGTACGAAGTACTAATTTTTTCAAAAAACTGCGAACTAGCCCATTTTTCTTTACAACGCCTAACTCTTTTTCATACGTTCGCTACTGAAAGCGCAAACTATCCCTTTTTATTGCATTTCACTACAAAATTTTGAATTTCATTTTTTGAACAGTTCGCAACTTCAGAAAGTGTGAACTATCAAATTTTTCAAAAAACTGCGAACTAGCCCATTTTTCATTACAACGCCTAACTCTTTTTTATACGCTCACTACTGAAAGCGCAAACTATCCATTTTTATAGTATTTCACTACTTAATTTTGAACTTTTATTTTTTTAACAGCTCGTAACTTCAGAAAGTGCCAGTGCAATGTATGCTGAAGAAAGGCGGGATGGTGGTGATTCACAATGAGAATGGGGAGTCCATAGCTACTAGGCTCATGAGTGGATAGAGGGTATCTATGGAGTACCGGAAGCTCAACACCGCAACAAGGAAAAGTTATTTTCCTTTGCCTTTCATTGATCAAATGCTTGATCATCTAGCGGAACGTGCCTACTATTGCTTTCTATATGGATACTCCGAATATAACCAAATATCCATTGAGGTCGATGACCAAGACAAGACCACTTTCACTTGTCCTTACGACATTTTTGCATTCCGCAAAATGCCATTTGACTTATGCAATCCACCTGCTACCTTTCAAAGGTGTATGCTAGCTCTTTTCCATGACATGGTGGAGAACTTTCTTAAAGTTTTCATGGATTTCGGTGGTTGGAGATACTTTTGATGATTGTTTTTCGAATTTGGAAATATGATTGAGCAATGTTAAGAAACAAGGCTTGTACTAAATTGGGAAAAATGTTATTTCCTAGTACAAGAAGGCATAGTGTTGGGATATAAAGTGTTCAAATATGGCATCGAGGTGGACGAAACTAAAATTGAGGTGATTTCAAAGCTTCCACCTCTAATTACCGTGAAAAGAGTAAGGAGTTTCTTGGGGCATGCGGGATTCTACAAGGCTTTTATGCAAGCTCCTTAAAAAAGATGCCAAGTTCGTGTTCAACAAGGCGTGTTTGGATGCTTATGAAGAAGTTAAAAAGAGATTGAGAACCGTACCGGTTATTGTGATCCCAAAATGGCAGCTCCTGTTCTAGTTAATGTGTGATTCTAGTGACGTTGCTTTGGGGCCCATGCTAGGTCAAAGAGTGGACAAGATGTTCCATCCTATTTACTATACAAGAAAAACTATGAACGGGGCCCAATTAAATTATACGGTGATGGAGAAAGAGCTCTTGGCAATTGTGTTTGCATTTAAAAAAATTCGGTAATATTTGGTGGGATCGAAGACTATTCTGCATACCGGTCATTCCACTATCCGGTACTTAAAAGCCAAGAAAGATTCAAAAGCAAGGCTCATCCGATGGGTGCTACTCCTCCAAGAGTTTGATATATAAGTTCTTGATAGAAAGGGGACAAAGAACCAAGTGGTGGATCACTTGTCCCGCTTGGAGGAGGAGGGTCGTCCAAAAGAAGCAATTGATGTGAATGACTCGTTTCTGAATGAAAGAATCTTGGCCGTGTTTTGGGAAACCATCCCTTGATATGGTGATCTAGCAAATTTTGTGGTGGGTGGAGTGTATCCCGAAGACGTCACCTTTTATCAAAAGAAGAAGCTAGTAAAAGAAGCAAGATTCTATTATTGGGATGAGACTCTATCTCTTTAGGGTGTGTGTTGATGGAATTATCCGGAGGTGTGTTGCCGAGTCCGAACAGGAAGTGATAATGGAAGGATTCCATTCTTCCCCTTATGGAGTGCATCATGGTGGAGTGAGGATGGGCACAAAAGTCTTGGCATGTGGCTTTTTTTGGCCAACCTTGCCTATGCTTGGGTAAAAAATTGTGACCAATGCCAACGGTGGAATCTCAAGGAAGCATGAGATGCCACTTAATCCTATTATGGAGGTTGAATTGTTTGATGTGTGGGGAATAGACTTCATGGGGCCTTTTGCGAGTTCTTATGGCAACAAGTACATCTTGATAGCTGTTGATTATGTCTCAAAGTGGGTGGAAGCAGTTGTGCTCCCCAGTGAAGCCAAGAGTGTACATGCTTTCTTGAAGAATAATATCTTTTCAAGATTTGGAACTCCACGTGCTATTATTAGTGATGGTGGGAATCATATTTGCAATCGAGCCTTTGTCAATCACCTCCAAAAATATGGAGTGAGACACAAGGTTGCAACTCCCTACCATCCTCAAACAAGTGGCCAAGTTGAAGTCTCCAATCGGGAGATCAAAAGCACTTTGGAAAAAATGGTTAATGCTCATAGAACCGATTGGGGAAAGAAGCTTGATGATGTCTTGTGGGCATACCGGACCACATACAAGACCTTGATTGGGATGTATCCATTCAAGTTGGTTTTTGGGAAAGCTTGTCACTCGACTGTAGAGTTGGAACACAAAGCCCTATGGGCATTGAAGAAATTGAACATGAATTGGGATGATGGCTCCAATGCACGAGTCACTCATTTGCATGAGCTCGATGAATTCCTATTCTTGGCATATGAAAATTCCATGCTTTACAAAGAAAAAATGAAGATGTTGCATGATTCAAAGATTTGGAACCGGACTTTCAAAATTGGGGACTTGATATTGTTGTTTGATATGCGGTTGAAATTATTCCCCATGAAGCTTAGATCTAAATAGACAGGTCCATTTAATGATGTTGGTATTACACCTTATGGTTCGGTAGATTTGGAGTCTAAAGACAGTGGGAGAAGCTTCCGGGTGAATGGGCATCGAGTGAAACAGTACTTGGGATGCGACACCGATGTTGTTGAGGTGGCGTGCATCTGTCTTGATGAAGTTTGATGGAAGAATCAACATTGTCGTGCCATAACATTAAATTAGGCGCTTCTTGGGATGCAACCCAAGTTTTTAGTGTAATTAGTTGTTATTTGTGCAGGTACCAGAATCGAAACAAAGATGGTGAAATTGATTAAAATTTGGAAAAGCTTAAGAGAATTTAATATGAGCAGGAGGCAGACCGCCCTAAAGTGGGGGCGGAGCGCCTAACCTGAAGCAGTAAGCTCCAAAAATTGAGAACTCAAAAATTTGCTAAGTGATGGATTTGGGATTCCCCGCCCTACTTTGAGGGCGGGCGGCCCTCAGGTAAGCTTGTGTGTTGTGGGTTGTGTAGAACAGTGCGGGCGGACCGTCCCAATAGGCCTCGCCCGACTTGGTCGGCTTTTTATAGAACAAAACATGCCCATTCTTTCATTATTTTCAAAATTCACGACCTCCACCACCACTCAAACACTGAAAAACACACAAGCACCACCAATTTTCCTATCCCCATCATTAAAAACAAGCATTAACCAACACACATCCATCCTCAAGCTTCAATCCCCACATGAATTCGGGTATTTGCACAATCCTTTAACTTTTCTTTAGCTTTCTTTAATTCATAGTTGTAACATGTTTAGGATTAGAATTTGTTTGTTTACGTCATAATCTAGTAGTGGTAATCAATATTATGCTTAAAATTATTAATCCATGCTATATATTTAGCTACGGGAAAGTAGGGTTAGAATTCATACCTTTGAAAGCTTGAATTGGAATTGGAATTTGAACCCATTACTTGAACCCTCTATATTTGTTTGCTTGGAATTATAGAAATTGTAGGAAAATGATACTTAGTGCTAAATATGTTCAAAGCATGAAATCCCACTAGTTGAGGGAAGTTGATATTAAAAGATCATACCTTCATGTTTGCACTTGAATATTGAATTGAGTCTGTGACTTGTTGCACTTGTTTTGGGTGCTCGAATGTGTTTTGGAGTCGTGATATTTGGGTACTTGTTTTGGTTGCTTGAATGGCTTGATGCTTGAATGTGTATTGGAGTCTTAATGTTTTGGTTATTGGAATTCAAAGTGTTTTACCTACTTTGCACTATATAGTATGATGGACAATGGTGGTGGAATCATCGGGGACCACCACAGGCAGACCGCCTTGTTCTCAAGACGGGCTGCCCATTCCCAAAAGAACCACAATTTTTTTCCATGTCCTGATATACTGAAACGACTTCAGATAGTCGTTTCGGGAGTTAAGACTCCGATTGGCGTGCCGATAATTTTAAAATATTCGTAAGGTCCATTAGGACCTGTCTGTAAAATTTGAGCTGAATCGGACTTCGTTTGGTCAGTATCAGAAGAAGATTTAATATTGTCGATAAATATTAAAAAGAGATTTTCGACCTCGATTTTGACGAATGAACTCCGATTCGAACTCCGAAAGCATCGTTAGATTCGTATGATTATTTGTGACTTTTATGAACTTTCGAAAGTGAAGATGTTGTTCGGCTAGTTTCCGCTAAAATGCCGAAAGTTAAATAATTTGACCTTTTCTTATTTAATTTGTATATCGAGTTTCGGGAGTCCGATTTAAGATCCGCCTTAGCAAGTGTATTACATATATTTTGTATAACGTACTTGAGAAATTTGGGATCATTTCAAATTTCGTAAAATTCCATTTTAGTTTTCATCGCGAAAAGAAAAGAAAATAAAATAAAATAAAGAAAAGGATAAAAGAAAAATATATTAAAAAAGGAATTGAAAAGCGGTGGCTTAAGAGATTATATACCTTGGCCTAACCTTTCAACCATTATAAAAAACGAAAACAGGAACATAAACGAGAAATAACAGAGAGATAACAAAGCGGAAAAAATACGAGAAAAATGGAAAAAAGAAAGGAAAAAGGAGAAGGAGAAAAATAGAAGTTTCATCTCGACGCATCCAGGTAATGACGTTAATTCATTATTTTAATTTATTACGTGTGTTTGAATATATTTTAATGGTAGATTCTGAAATATTAGACATCGTTCTAACAAGTTAAATTGATAGATTAAATGGTCAATTGGACCCTGATAATGGAATTGATTATATATTTATACTCAATGAGTGATGGGCAACATATAAATATAATTTATTTAGGATTTGGTTATATGACCTTAAACCCCATACATAGGTCTGGCCTGCGTATTGCGTATGCGAATAGGGTATCATGTTCCTAACTGGATTGTCCTAAGACGTAAGGAATGAAGTCTTTAGCCTTATGTGATATATTTTTCTTTTTACTGAACACAGTGGGATCGTTTGGCAATGAATCCAAAGGACAAAGCGGTTGTTGAATAGCTGTGCTAACTTTGTAACAAGGTAAGTGTTTGTAACCATTTCTTTGGAGGCCCTTGGCCTCATGGATAATCTACCACGTGTTCCTAACGTATGTAGCTGCCAATAGGCATACTCATTACGCCTTATCTTTGGATTTACATAATATATTATATGTTATGTCATGTTGTTGGTATTGCATTGAGGATCTGAGCATTGTACTCTAGCTGTGAGTTGGCATATACTTTCCGGCTGTTAATGAGAGTCCCGCGCTGGTGATTGATTATTATTGCATCATGTTGCATTCATATGCATTATGTTGCATTCATATGCATTCCATTGCATAGATATTGGGTGCAGGAGAATTCCGCCCCAGGAGGATTCTGCTCCATTACTTACATATCGGGTGCAGGAATATTCTGCCCAAGGAGAGTGTAGGAGTATTCCGCCTCTAATTTATATCATATCGGGTGCAGGAGTATTCCACCGCAGGAGAGTGCAGGAGTATTCCGCCTCTGATTTATGTCATATCGGGTGCAGGAGTATTCCGCCCCAGGAGCAGCAGTATTCCGCTCTTATGTCAGATACTGAGTGCAGGAGTATTCCGCCTCAGCTTTACATTATATCGGGTGCAGGAGTATTCCTCCCCAGGAGAGTGCAGGAGTATTCCGCCTCTGATTCATATTATATTGGGTGCAGGAATATTCCGCCCCAGGAGAGTGCAGGAGTACTCCTCCTCAGCTTTACATTATATCAGGTGCAGGAGTATTCCACCCAAGGAGAGTGCAGGATTATTCCGCCTCTAATTCATATTATATTGGGTGCAGGAGTATTTCGCCTCAGGAGAGTGCGTGAGTATTCCACCTCTAGTTTATATCATATCGGGTGCAGGAGTATTCCACCCCAGGAGTAGGAGTATTCAAGCTCCAGTTGGTTACTATATTGCATTCCACTCGAATGCAGGAGTATTCCGCTTCGAGACGGGATTACAGGCACATGTGACCCCATTGCATCATACTGCATTCATCCCATTTCATTGAACCGCATGCGGACTATTGTGTGACTATCATGTTGTGTTTTATGTATGCAGTGTGTATATCATGTTGTGGACATATTTCAGTTTTCCTATATATTTTTCTGGCTCGTATCATGGGTTGCACACCGCAACAGTATAAATATATGGATCTGGTTGCACACCCCAACAGTATAAAATACGGATCGGGTTGCACGCAACAGTATAAATATATAGATCGGGTTGCAAGCCACAACAATATGTATTTCTGATTGTTGATATGTTCGGGATACTTAAAAACCTATATGTTCTGTCTACTTTATGTCCCTGGTTGTTTATGGTTCCATACGTGTTTTTAGTTATTATCTGGCTCAGCCTTTTTATAGTTTAAATAAGATGGATTTGGTTTACCTGTTTTCCTTCTCGTTGGCTAGCTATCCTATTTTTTGAGGTGGCTAGTCTGCCCCACTTATTGAGTCCTTTTGACTCACCCTTGTTTGTTGTTTGTTTTTGTCTATCTATTTCGTTATTCATTTCGGCAGATTCGCTCCAGGATTGAGTTCGCCACGCTGTGAAGGAGCAAAGACGAATTCAGCTGTCAGGGTGAGCCAGCTTTTATTCCAGATGGCCACCAGTTTTATGTTTACTATTTCAGTTTTATTTTGCTCCCTTCAGGAGGTATCTGTCTTCTCTTGTACTCTTAGATGTCTAGTCTGGATAGCCCTAAACCTAGTATGTTGGGTAGTCAGCCGTAATTTCTTCTGTACAACTTAGAGGTATCAGTATGTCTGTGCTTTTTCTAAGTCTTGTTCTTATTTATGAATTGAATTATATTTATTTTCCTAATTTAATTGGTTAGGGTTCGCCCGACGGGTCTAGGGAAGGATGTCGAGTGCCCGCACGGCCTAGCCAGATTCTGGGTCGTGTAAGTTTTTATCAGAGCCCGGTTTAGATTCTATCCAGACTAAGACAATGTCGAGTAAAGTCTCGCTGATGAGTACGTAGACGTCCGTACTTATCTATGAGAGGCTATGATGGCATTTAGGAAGTTTCACTTCCTTCTTTTCTGATCGTGCGCCGGTTTAGGATGCAAAAGTATTTTCGTTAATTCGCTCATGGTAATTGTGAACCCTCGTGTAACAAATTCAGCCAACGGTAGGAGTTCAGGATGAAGTAGTCTAGCCTGGAGCTAGAGCTACTCAAACACTGAGAGTTGTGGATCGTGCTGACGATCCAGTTGCGTAGGCCCCAATTGTACGAGCTCGCGATGGGAAAGGGAGCAGGGCCTTGTGGCTCCCTTAACTCTCTACGATGCTTTTACGAGAATTTTGGCGATGCAAATATCGCAAGAATCTATTATTCGCTAGGCAGCTTATCAGGTTGTCGCAGATGGAGACGTTCGGTTTCAGGGAGCTCCTGTTCCAGTCCCTGATGCTGCCCAAGTAATTTATGTTCCAGAAGCAGCATGTGTTGTGCCTCTAGTTATTCTGGCTGGTTAGCTAGCTCGAGTAATGGTTCGCTTCGAGTGTCTGAAGAGGCTGCATGATTCTACTCAACTGAACCTTCCAATATTCTTAAGCCATGCGTCAGATTATCTCTGTGTAATTTTTTTAAAAATAAAATGATGTCAACATATCCACCAAGCTATTGGTTATTTCGAGCGATATGCTGTTTATTATTCTGCTTTCCAGTTTCAGGGGTCCAGCCTTGAATTGGTGGACTGCTCTCTTATTAACTAACTTGGTTCGATTTTTCTTCTAGATTCGTCGAAAAGTTCCTTTCGAGTAGCGAGCGAGATGAAGAGTGTCGCCGGTTTGAGTGGATTAGACAGGGTAGTCTTTCGGTTAGACTGTTGGTTTCAGAATATGAGATTGAATTCTATAGAATGACTGGATATGCAATAGGACTAGTCCATGAGCCTTTCGAGAGATTCAAGGATTTATTGATGACCTTTCTTTTTCCTTGTGATCCCATATGGCTCAAGAGATTGAGGTCGAGATTTCATTTGATGTTGTTGTTGATATTGCTCGAAGGTACGAGGCATACCATAAGTTAGAGCGAGAAGAGTTAGAGCGGGAGAGCAAGAGATCCCGTGGCCTTAGTGGGAACCATAGTACCTCATTTGGAGGTAAGAGTTTGATTATTTTGGGAGGTCAATTGCCAGGTTATCTCAGCTTGTAGCGCGTGATTCCCATAGTCGCCAGTAGTTAATCAAGATTAGATTCAGTTTTCTCTTTATAGCTATCAAGAGTTTGTCCAGCTTCCATTGTCACCGAAAAGGTGTTATCATTGTCGTAAGCCTGTCATCTTTGGAGGAGTTTTCCCTTACTCCGGCAAGTAAGTATGCAGTCGTCCTTTCTCTCGTACTCAGGCATCTGCACAGTCGCAAGAGATTTTATTTAGATATTAATCAGCCAGAGAAATGCCACCATCCAGTAGAGGTCGAGAGCATGGTAGCAGTGGTTCTTCAGAAGGTGATTACTAGAGTAGTGGCTCAACTCAGCTGCAGAGGCAGTTCTATGAACTGCCAGTCTGGCAGGATGCTGAGGTATCCGATGTAGTACACTCATGTATTTCTTCTTCCGTTATATGTGAGTAAGATTTGATTCTTCCGATCGGTCTGGACTTCATTTATCTTACCATGTTTCCATGGCTTACTTGGATATTGTTATACTAAGAATCGGTTGCGGTAGAAGGGTGAGCTTCTGGTATCATTTATTCCTGGCATTGGTGAGACCCTACTAATTTATCTGGTCTAAATATGAGAAATTTGACGGTGAGTATCGCTATTGTCTGCAGGGCATCTTGTCATGCCACCTTCTATTATTATATCAAATTACTTCTCGGAAATTCCGTGTTGATTAAATTATGGGATTCTAGTTCATCACCATAAGGGAGCGTCATGGTTTCCTTCGGTGTAAAGTGGTTAGTACGTAATATTCAATCTACGCGTCTCCTCTTGGTTCGAAACGCTAGTAAAGTCATGTTATCCCATGAGCTTATCTGGGTTATAAAAGGGTTTTTAGTAAATTATCAGAGTTTCCTTCTTATTGGGAGGTTAAATTGGCGTGGATGTTGTTCCATAAAGCTCATTTAATGTCTATTTCTTCAATTGCGATTCTTTGACTAGCAAGACTCGAAAGTAGTCTAGCTCTGGTAGCCAAGCAAATAAGAAGATGATCTTCTTGAAGCTCTAATTATTTCTATCCTCGGTCCGTTGCCATCTCTTTTTTATTCGGCACTAGTGAGCTTAGGCGGTCAGTAGTCTCTTGTGATGTTCCATATGTTGAGCCATACTGCGTGTCAAGGTAGGCGGGTAAGCACATTGTTGTTTTTCAAGGCTACTAGGGGTAATGAGAGGCATCATTTGACCTCTAATTTGATCCATCATGCGGTGGTTCTTATGCCAAAGGTATGGAGTTGTGAACTCGAGAGTTGCAGCTGTTGGCAACTCGAGAGGGTAATTTGGTAGCTTAGGTCTGAGCCCCGTTATGTTTTAGCTAAGTCTTTCTTAATTCAGCAGGTTATGCGAGGATGATTATTCCTATTCAAATTAGTTGTATAAGTTTATGCTCTAAGTGGAGGAGTCTTCCTACAATACGAAATGCTAATATTAAATCTCTAAGGCATTGCTGAAGCGTAAGCTAACTCTTAGTTCCATCAAAATGTTCTATATCGCAAAGTATATCGATGAGGTGATTCGTCTACAGAATCATGTTAATCCATCCAGAGTTCCGTGTATCCTTATTACAAAAATGTAGAGCTCTCCTCTCGTGATCGAGGAAGGATCAGCTTAGCCAGAATAAGTTGGGCAATGGCGTTATGATATTATCCAGATATGTTTATTTCCAAGAGTTCGGTGTGCGTGTTATAATTTTAATTCTGCAGTCATGACATAATGTCCACGGAATAGTTGGTCAAGGCTGTTCAAGTTCTTTTGTTACCTGTGTAAATTTTTCTTTAGACTTAGACTCGTTCAAGGAAGAACGAGAGTCTAACTGGAGGAGAATGAAACGACTTTAGGTAGTCGTTTCGGGAGTTAAGACTCCGATTGGCATGCTGATAATTTTAAAATATTCGTAAGGTCCATTAGGACCTGTCTGTAAAATTTGAGCTAAATCGGACTTCGTTTGGTCAGTATCGGAAGAAGATTTAAGTGTTTATTGTCGATAAATATTAAAAAGAGATTTTCGAGCTCGATTTTGAGAAATGAACTCCGATTCAAAATCCGAAAGCGCCGTTAGGTTCGTATGATTATTTGTGACTTTTGTGAACTTTTGAAAGTGAATTTCGACATTGTTCGGCTAGTTTCCGCTAAAATACCAAAAGTTAAATAATTTGACCTTTTTCCATTTAATTTTCATATTGAGTTTTGGGAGTTAGATTTGACATCCGTCTTAGCAAGTGTGTTACATATATTTTGTATAACGTACTTGAGAAATTTGGGATCATCTCAAATTTTGTAGAGTTCCATTTTAATTTTCGTCGCGAAAAAAAAAAGAAAATAAAATAAAATAAAATAAAATAAAGAAAAGGATAAAAGAAAAATATATTAAAAAAGAAATTGAAAGGCGGTGGCTTAAGGGATTAAATCCCTTGGCCTAACCTTTCAACCATTATAAAAAACGAAAACAAGAACATAAACGAGAAATGACAGAGAGATAACAAAGCGGAAAAAATACGAGAAAAATGGAAGATTCCATTTTACGTGTGTTTGAATATATTTTAATGGTAGATTCCGAAATATTAGACATCGTTCTAACAAGTTAAATTGATAGATTAAATGGTTAATTGGACCATGATAATGGAATTGATTATATGTTTATACTCAGTGAGTTATGGGCAATATATAAATATAATTTATTTAGGATTTGGTTATATAACCTTAAACCCCGTACATAGGTCTGGCCTGCGTATTACGTATGCGAATAGGGTATCAGGTTCCTAACTGGATTGTCCTAAGACGTAAGGAATGAAGCCTTTAGCCTTATGTGATATATTTTTCTTTTTACTGAACACAGTGGGATCATTTGGCAATGAATCCAAAGGACAAAGCGGTTGTTGAATAGCTGAGCTAACTTTGTAACAAGGTAAGTGTTTGTATCCATTTCTTTGGAGGCCCTTGGCCTCGTGGATAATCTACCACGTGTTCCTTACGTGTGTAGCTTCCGATAGGCGTACTCATTATATCTTAGCTTTTGATTTACATTATATATTATATGTTATGTCATGTTGTTGGTATTGCATTGAGGATCTAAGTATTGTACTCTAGTTGTGAGTTGGCATATACTTTAAAGCTGTCGATGAAAGTCCCGCGCTGGTGATGGGTTATTATTGCATCATGTTGCATTCATATGCATTCCATTGCGTACATATTGGGTGCAGGAGAATTCCGCCCCAGGAGCAGGAGGATTTCGCTCCATTGCATACATATCGGGTGCAGGAGTATTCCGCCTCTAGTTTATATCATATCGGGTGCAGGAGTATTCCGCCCCAGGAGTAGGATTATTCCGCTCTTACATCAGATACTGAGTGTAGGAGTATTCTGCCTCAGCTTTACATTATATCGGGTGCAAGGGTATTCCGCCCCCAGGAGAGTGCAGGAGTATTCCGCCTCAGTTTTACATTATATCAGGTGTAGGAGTATTCCGCCCAAGGAGACTGTAGGAGTATTCCGCTTCTGATTCATATTATATTGGGTGCAGGAGTATTCTACTCCAGGAGAGTGCATGAGTATTCCGCCTCTGGTTTATATCATATCGGGTGCAGGAGTATTGCACCACAGGAGTAGGAGTATTCCAGCTCCAGTTGGTTACTATATTGTATTCCCCTCCAATGCAGGAGTATTCCGCTTCGAGACGGGTTTACAGGCACATATGACCCCATTGCATCATACTGCATTCATCCCATTTCATTGCACCGCATGCGGACTATTGTGTGACTATCATGCTGTGTTTTATGTATGCGTTACGTATATCATGTTGTGGACATATTTCAATTTGCCTATATATTTCTGGCTCGTATCCTGGTTGCACGCCGCAACAGTATAAATATATGGATCGGGTTGCACACCGCAACAGTATAAAATACGGATTGGGTTGCACGCAACAGTATAGATATATGGATCGGGTTGCACGCCGCAACAATATGTATTTCTTATTGTTGATATGTTCGGGATACTTAAAAACCTATATGTTCTGTCTACTTTACGTCCCTGGTTGTTTATGGTTCCATACGTGTTTTTAGTTATTATCTGGCTCAGCCTTTTTATAGTTTAAATAAGATGGATTTGGTTTACCTGTTTTCTTTCTCCTTGGCTAGCTATCTTATTCTTTGAGGTGGCTAGTCTGCCCCACTTATTGAGTCCTTTTGACTCACCCTTGTTTGTTGTCTGTTTTTGTTTATCTATTTCATTTCGGCAGGTTCGCTCCAGGATTGAGTTCACCACGCTGTGAAGGAGCGAAGACGAATTCAGCTGTCAGGGTGAGCCAGCTTTTATTCCAGATGGCCACCAGTTTTATGTTTACTATTTCAGTTTTATTTTGCTCCCTTCAGGAGGTATCTGTCTTCTTTTGTACTCTTAGATGTCTAGTCTGGATAGCCCTAAACCTAGTATGTTGGGTAGTCGGCCGTTTTTCTTTTGTACAGCTTAGATGTATCAGTATGTCTGTACTTTTTCTAAGTTTTGTTCTTATTTATGAATTGAATTATATTTATTTTCCTAATTTAATTGGTAAGGGTTCGCCCGACGGGTCTAGGGAAAGATGTCGGGTGCCTGCACGGCCTAGCCGGATTCCGGGTCGTGTCATATACACACTCTCTGCTTCTGGGGATGGGGGGTGGGAGACCGCCTCAAATATTGGGCGGACTGCTCTAATCAATGCCAAGGTCTAAAATTTTATAATGTCGAACAAGGGAGCCACTGCCTCATTAAGTGCTGAACGCTTCAAATTTAGGGCAGACCGCCCTTACTCATGGGAGTTTAGAAATTTTTCTAAGTACGGCCAAAGTAGCTCATTGATCCTCAGAGGGCGGACCGCCCTGACCAAGCCATAAAAAAAAATTTCTAGGTGTTTTCATTTGGTGTTCACTGCTCCTCTTGGGGCGGACCGCCCCTATTTACGGGCAGGCCGCCCTAGTCCGTCCTACAACATAATATGTAAGGGGTGTACCATCCCAATCTTTAGATGGGCCGCCTCCACTGTTGTTGAAACATATGTTTGGCATTTTTTTAATTTCATGATCTAATCACGCAAGGCTATTGTCTAACAATTGTTTTGCAGATATAATGTCGAGACGTAAACATCTTTCTCATTTGACAAGACTTCTAAAGGGACACCCACTCCCACTTCTTCTGCTGGTGCGTCTTCGGATGACGAACCCTTGGTTAGAAGAGAGCTTAGAAAGAAAAGGAAATTAGATGCCAATCACAAGCACAATCATCGAGGGTCCGAGAGGAAGCATAAGAAGAGAGTGAGGAAGAAAAAGGACGTGAAAGTAGAAGCGGAAGCGAAAGAGAATGTAGAAGTGGAAGCAAGAGAAGCAATGAAAGTGAAGGGGAACCACAATCTCCCTAAGCTCAAGCAAGCGACATGATGATGATATACTCGAGGATTGGGCGACCTGATTCCGATCAAAGTTGGTGTTTCGGGATTACCAAAGAGGGTTAAGCGCGTTGAGAAATAGAAGCATCACCTATGAGAAAGTTTGGCTTGAACAAGGTAGAGCAAAACAACCCAAATATTTATAACACATTTATGCTTACAGGTATGAAGGACAGTTTTGGAAAGCCGTTACAGAAAGCCAACAATGATATGATTCGAGAGTTCTATGCCAATTTTGGTAGAAATTAAGAAAATGACACCAAGGTGTTTTGCCGGAGTAAAGTAGTAGATGTGTCCTCCAAATTTTTAAACAGCTACTTCTAGCTCCGCTACTTCTCTCCAACACATCACATAGGCAAGTTGAACATGAGTGAAGATGAGCAACAAGAGTGGTTGGTACCAATTATTGGGAGGAAGAAGAATCCGGCATGGAGAAACCCTAGGGTACAAATTGTATGAGCGGATTTGAACTTTGAAGCAAAGAGGTTGCACTATATAGTAATTTCCGGGATTTTCCCAACAACACAAGATTATTGTATCACAATGACGAGAACAGTGATGATAGGGTGTCTCATGTCAGGTATTCGCGCTAACTTGGGCGTCGAGATGCTAATTCCGCAAACAACCTTCCAATCCCAAGACACATTTGCTGAGTATTTGATGAGTAAGAGGTATGAGGCACATTTGGGAGACACCTATCATTTTCTGGTAGGTCCATTTAGCTTGTATTCAACTAAAGATGTGAACAATCCGCTCCATCCAACACCTGTTCTACCAGAAGACCCCGCACCAGATGTTCCAGCACATGATGTGCCCTCACCTGCCCTATGTATTCTTCCACAGTCTGATATTCCTTCTACTTCGGGAGTATCTTCTCCCCATTTTGAGTCTGGCCCTTCTAGCACTGGTACTTGCACTATCTCTGAGGAACCGACTTAGGATGTGCACGACTTCGATGTCAAGTTGGAAGAGATCAAAACACTCATTTCGAATTTGCCCTAAGTCCAGCCACCACCTCCATCTCCACCTCCGGTGGTCATTATGGAGTAGTTTTCCGAGATTATGAAAGCCATGAATGATCACACTAAGGCAATTGAGAAAAACACCACTGCCCTAGAAGAAAACACCAAGGCCATTGAGGGCTATAAGAGTGACCTGACCGATATGAAGACGGCCTTGAGGGTAACGAGTTATCACTGTTGACACCCAATTTTAGTCCGATAATTTCATGACTAATTTATCGATGCTTCTTCTTCATTTAAATATCGAAATATTACATGTTGTGCAAAAAGTGTTATTTTTCCAAAAAAGAATTGTCAAATTTTATTTAGGCCATGATACCACTTTTTTTTAATATATTTTTACTTTTTCTACAATTTTGGCTACTTTTATAATTTTGAAAAAAAGTACATATTTGCATCGATGCATTTTCAACTAGTTTAGTCTAAATTACATAGTTTAATGTTTTGTTATGTTGCAAATCTTCAATACTTGTATGTTTACTTGCAATCGTATTTTTTTATCTTTCAATTAAGCAGATCAATTTATCACTCACTATATTTTCTTAAGATTTCTACTTTCACAGAGTCAGCTTTGCACTTTTACAAAATGTCCTAATCTTTTCGAGCATTTACTTAATTAGGAAGCATTTATATTAATTGAGAAAATCAATTAGAAAGGTGGCTACTTTTGAAAGTGAGTTAATCACGAAGTACACTAAGAATTTCTCAATTTTTTAAGATTTAATAATAGTTAATTTGGACATCATACATTTGACTAATAATTGATTAACCATGTTAAAAGTGGCTATTTGCTTAATTCCCTAATAACCTCCTCTTTGAGAAAATTACGTGGCATAGACATTTAGAAGAGTCCTTAACAAAAAATAGACATATTTTTCCTTTATTATGATTTATAGATATTTAGCATTATGTCATTACTTATTATAGACATTCTTTTCCACTGAACACTTTCCCACTTTCATGCCTATTTTTTGGGGAATCAATAGATCATGTCAGTTATTTTTAGACGTGATCTTATCTCACTAATTAAAGATATTTATTAAATATTTCACACTATATCAATTAACTTAATTTTCTCCTAATTTAAAGCAAATCTATTTCTCTCCTCTTCCAGCATGGCTCTACCAAAATAAACAATAGAGTATCAAACCTTCAAGCTTGTAATTATGGACGATGAAGGAACTAGGAAGAAAGGTTTCTTTAACAGACATGTTAATGGTGAATTCAAATTTAAACATGAACAAAATGTTGGTGTGAAGGTTCAATATAAGACTTCTTCACATGTTGGAATATATTTATAATTTAGTGTATAGCTTCTGCATACTGTAAAAATATTTTAAAATTGTTTATACCTTGTCTTTATTACATGTATATCATTGTGTACATAAACTAGTTATATTACATACCATATATCCATGACAACTTGATCATAAAAATAATAGAAGTGATATTGATTCATAAAAATGTATATTTAATAATACCATATGTATATGACAATGCATTATAGGGATACCTAATGATATTTTATACATATACGAGTATTATGCATGGTATATGTACAACTTCATATGGATATAATCTTATATGATATGGACTCGCTGATCCCAATATTTACCAAATATATTGGTTATCATTTATATATTTGTATGCATAAATATAATAAAAGTATTATAAATATGCATCTGGTATTCCAGATTTATAAACAGAACAGCAAAAATACACATGCAATATGCATTTTTAAAATCAATATATATCAAATATGTATACCTGATATTTGTTTGATGTGTATGTGATATATTTTTAATAGTCAATAAGAAGTTTTTATAAAGTATAAAATATGCAAATACAATGATATTTTGTTTTTAAATGGTATGAATAAAACGTGAATACTGTATAAATAAAAAATAATTTTTTTAAACAAAATGTGAATGCGGTAGGAAAAAAAATACCTTAAGAATAAAAGCGTAATATTGTATGAATAATATAAAAGTAATATTTGAAAATGAATGCTATGTGAAAAAAGAATATGTTAAAATTGTGTGAATACTTAAAAAAAAAAAAAAGAATACAAGTCCATTTACTATTATAAAGGAATTGGTAGTTAATTAAATATTTGAACTCTTCAAGCAAATCAACAATTCGATAATTATAGATAACCATTATTATTGAATATACTTAACAAGCTAGAGATATAATAGGAAAAATAGGATTTCAAATTGGATTGAGATTCCCAAATTAACCCTTTCAGTTAGAGTTTCTAGCTAGTTTTAAGGGAAAAAATGCAATAAATATATTTATATAGAGTAAAATTTGGCTAGCATTTGTGTAAGATTCCTAATGTTTATTTGAAAGTAAGGTCAAACTTGATTTTTGCTATTTATGTTTTTTTCTCAATCTCTTTCCCTACTTCCAGTAAAACTCCCATAGTCACCATCTATTTCCTTGTTCGTTCCCTTTTCCCTTTACCCCCGATTTCAACTCTATCAGCCACCCTACTCTTCCCTATCTCTCTCTTTCTCATAGCATTTATTCACATAGCACGTCCAAATCTCGCAAACGTTGGATATTGTTTAGATTTTGTCAGAAGAAATGTTGAAACTTGGCATCAATAGTCAATATTTTCAGAAGTTTTCATCAATTTTTCTACTGTTCATGTAAGAAATCCGCCGCTCCCTTTCATATCATCTTTAATGTTTGTTTTCTTTTTCCTTTAGTGTTTTTTCTAATTTTCAAACGGCTGGCAAGAAAATTTAAAATTTCGCACCAATTTTCCCTATAAATAGCAAGAGTTGTAGCAAGCCAAAGACACCAATTTTACTCAGCTACACAAGTCATTTTGGCTACTCGTCTTCTTAATAGAAATTTTTTGATACTTCTAGTCTTCTTGCTCTCCTTTTACTTTCTGTCGAAATCTCGTACCTGAGTTTACTCAAGTTCGGAGTCGTTCGCTCGAGTGTGGATCGAAGATTGAAAGCCCCTGTTCACTCTCCTATGAGAGAGTTGCAACTAGTTATGGAAACTGACTGCTATCTGTACGATGGAATCAAGCAGTTTGCATTAGTACCGGTCCTAGAAAGGATCTCCATAATTTACTTTACTATCTTCGGCTTATGGCCAATTCCGGGTTCTCTTTTAAACTTATCTTCATCACTTTCATTTTTAGCATTCATGTAAAGTTATTATGTAGAAATATTTTATGAATTCTTGTGTATATATATTTTTCAATTTTTTTATGAATAGAATTGTCATTTGTTTTAGAAATCTCGGGCCATTATTTAAATATATGTGCAAAGTAATAAAATTCGACTTCAAAGAAGGGTAAAATAGCTAAGTTCTAACTTTCAGAACTTTTGATTCAAAATGATTTTGAGACCAAATATTCCTTCTGGACAATTTCAATGTCAAAAGTTAGAAATTTATCGTAAAAAATACTTTACTTAGTTTATTATAAGAACTCAAATAATTTTTGCTTAAAACTAATTAAACTGATTAATCAATAGTCCTTCAAAGTTAATATATAATTCAATACAAATATTTGTTATCGAAGGCTACACTTTCTTTAGTAAAATAATGAATTTGTGAAAGCCAATTGGATTAACCACATTTATGGACTTTTGAAATTTGCCATAAAAATCTTCTTTCAAAATAGTTGAACCTCTTACCCGATCTTTGGAAAAGTAGACATTAAACGGAGATTTGCACACATTTCTTAAATATTGGTTCTTAATTTTCCTAAATTAGGTGGTTGCTCCAAAAACCCAAAAAAGTAACCACAAAGTTGTGATCCTAAGTTTATCCCGATAAATTTAGAGTTCAACAATCACTATCAAGAAATGGACAAGAAGTTGAGTAAGGTTTTAGGGGCACCCACAAGGTGTGCTCCAATGCCCAAAGGGTGGACTCCACCAAATAGGCTCGCCCCCACATAGATATTGGCCATAGTTCCTCTTGCTATTAGTGCACCTCCACCTCCATCCTCACCACAGGTTCCCTCTTATGCTCCTGGGCCATCTAGTTTGAAAACTCCTCCTACACTGTCTAAGGCTCAGCAGAAGAAGCTGAAGAGTTGAAGAAAGATTTGGAAAGGACACGGGTGATGGAGTTTTAATGAGGATGATGATGGTGATGGTGATGATGATGATGATGATGATGATGATGTTCCTATAGTCCTGCAGTGGACCCCACAACTTTATTGGGCACTATATAGGCTGCTTCACTTTCGGATCATGTCTAGGACCAGCTTGTTACTAAGTTGTCCATTGAGGAAGCAGTTCGAGCTAGAAATGTGAAGAAAAAGACAAATGATGAGCCTGCCCCTACACCTATGGAAGGCAAGGGCAAGCAGGTTGCCTGAGATTGTGCAAGGGAGTCCTTTTTTATCCTTTTATTTTTATTTCCTTAGTTTTACTTAGCATGCGGGACGATGCTAGAGTCTTTAGTTGGGGGAGGGGTTCGAATTCATATATGTATTTTGAATGGAAATTGTACTTGTGCTTTAAAATGATATCCATGTATGAAGTCTAACCATTTTGATTTATATACAATTCATGTGGACGGTTTAGCTTATTTTTAGGTTATGTTACTGAAGTTTTTTTAGTTTTTTGAATAAGCTTTCGATTTTCTTTGTTTGGTTCTTTTCAGAGGTTCTTTTTGAACCAAGTATGTACATTGAACTTGTTTTGAAATGTATTAGTGCTTCATGTGATACCATCTTATGTTACTTTATTTATGACAAATGACTAGTGAACATGTGTTTTGATTGATATGGCTTGAGTTGTAGACCGTGAAAGTCTTGTGCTAGCTTATTGAGTTGTTAGCATGGTCCAATATTAGACCATTGCGTGCTTTGTGAGTGAGTGTCCTTATCGTGTGTTTTGAATTGCACTTGACAGATCACTTGCATGTGTGGTAAGATATTTGTATAATAAGTTCGTGTTGTGATTTTAGAGTTTGGAACTTGCCGTTAGTGTGCTTTGAGGCGAAATCTTAGGTAATACTTGACTCGAAAAATGATGTTAGGCTTTCTTTGGATCGCTAGAATTCTAAATGGTCTACCCATACATATTGATCCTAGTCAAACCCTTTGAGTTTTTAACCTTTCAATTGGCAACCATTGTAACCCAAATCAATTCTTGTGTGCTAAGGCACCAATTTTCTTTTGGATCTAACCTCTGTGTATGCATTGAAAAAATGTGCAACTTAGGCTAACACCTAAGTTTGGAGGAGATGGTGAGAGTCGGAAAATTCTTTGTGAATGTCATTGAAGTAAAAAAAAAAAAAAAAAAAAAAAAGAAGAGAAGAAGAAAAGCGAAATGAAAAAAAAAAAAAAAAAAAAAAAAAAAAAAAGAAGAAGAAGAAGAAGAAGAAGAAGAAGAAGAAAAGATGAATAAAAGAGGGAATGACTAGTACCATCTTCCAAGAAAAATGTAGAATTAGCTGAGAAGAAAAGAAGAAGAAAGTTGCAACTAAAAGATCAAAGATAATATAGAGTTAAGGAGGTATAAGTCACTATTTGCCAAATATACCATACCTTGAACTAAAAGTCTACATCACAACCTATCAAGTCCTAATTTATTTTGAGTCAAGCATGCTGGTATTAGTGGAGAAGTACAAGAAGGGTAAGTCTTCGAATTCTTGGGAAGCGCACATGAAATTTCTTTGTGAGAATGAGAGCATGAATTGCTAAGAGTCCCAAAATTTTTTGTTGAAAGTGATTTTTGTGAGTAAAGCACTCTATTCTTTCTTGTGAGGATAGCAAGTGATTCTTAAGTGCAAGTTTGAGTACATGGTAAGGTGCATAAAATGGGTAGAGCGAGTCGATGACCTTGAGGCAACTCTAGAGGCTCATGCATTTCCTCTAGCCATGTTTTAATTAAATATGTGTTTACTTGTCAAGTGTCCATAAAAGTGATTGTGACTAGTTGGTATCAACTGATTCATTAATGCAAAATGATTTTTGTGAATTCAAAATGTAGAACATGAATTGGCCTTGAGCTTAAACTAGAACATGTGTGGTCTCTTTGATTTTGACTTGGTTGATGACAAGTAAAGACTTATGTTTGGGGGAGTTGATAAGTTGGTATTTTACCAACTTAAAGGTTACTTTAAATTTTATTTTTTAATCCAAAAGCAATATTATGTGCTATTAATGCTATGAATTGCGTAGTTTCAGGTTATGATGAGTTCACAAGAGTCATCAACTAAAAAGTGAAGCTAAAAGGCAAGAAGATGACCAAAGTATGAAGAAATGCAACTGAGCAAGGAGGGTCGCCTCATGACAACGCTCAACACATACCTCGGCTTGAGGTATGAACGGTCATTGCAATACAATTTACCCAACTAGGAGTCGGGGTCGAATCCACAAGGAATAAAGTGATGCGATCAAAATAGTGGAAGAACTAAATCTATTTGACTAAGCCAAACTAGGATAACAAGGTGATGGAATGATATTAACTACTACAGACTACACTAGGAAAGCAAGTAAATGTGTGATCAACGGCCTTCTCACAACCAAGTAAGACAAGTTTTGAGCCTAGGATGGAATTATAGCACGGGGTTTATATATTATGGCCGAGTCGTTCTAATGTTATGATAAGACCCAAATATGCGGAAGCAAATAACAAGGATGCGGAAGCAACAATCACAAGATAACAAGAAAGTAAGGGATTGGGGAGAATAGAAATAGAAGAAAGAACGAATCAAACTAAACACATAGATTGATTCAAAAGGGAGAAGAGACTTGAACCATTAAACGGGACTCACACTAGCGGTGATCCACCATGGATTCAACGTAAGAGATACATGAAGTCAACGCTTCAACAAGAAAGGCCTAGCCTATTCTATCTCTCAATTCTATCTTCAAAACTAGCTAACTCAAATAGTTGACTAAGTGTGGTATTTATAGGTTCACCACACTTCTAAATAAAATGTCTAAATAGCCCCCTAGTCTAGTCAAAACAATACATGTCACTTAAGGCTATAGTTGGAATTACACTCAAAATAAGTAGGAAACCCGAATGGGCCTTCAGCAAACTAGGCGCCCCGCCTGACTAGTAGGCGCCCAGAGTAGGCGCCCAGCCTGGAAAATGGGCGGTCCGCCTCTGCAGTAGGCGGCCAGAGATCCTGAGAGGTGTAGTCAACTAGGCGGTCCGCCTAGTCCAATGGGCGGTCCGCCTCCTTCCTGGGAGACTTGGAAACGGCTCAAAATGGACTCTAAGTGTTCCTTGGTCCGTAGCCGGTCCTCCCCCATTGGAGCTCAAGTCCATGACTCCAAATCACTCTCGAACCCTCCTCGGTGCCTTTGCCTTGTATCCTTTGTGCTCTCATGCTTGGCTCTTGATGGTTGGCGCTTTGGCTCCAATTTGGGTCTTATCATCCTCCCCTTCTTGAAAGGATTTCGTCCTCGAAATCAAACCATCAAGCCTACATTCAAAACAAGCAATTCATCAAGGGTAAGAATAGGGCATTCATTCAACTCATCTTCCCCTTTATCAAATATAGGTGGGGTGTCATAACAAGGGTCACAAATAGGGTCAACCACACAATCTTCACTAGAGAGAGGTTCAATGAATATCGAGCTCACATCATGACGTGGCTTATCATACCTCTCAACTAATGGTTCACAATTACACACAAGTTGACCATTTGACTCTACACTAGTTGCAAACACATTGTAATCATACAAGTCATCAACTAGTGTTGAATTACCACAAACACTACCATAAGACAAGGAAGTAACATGTTCAAGGGAGGAACTATCACTTACCTTTGAGTGGCTATCTTGCTCACTCAATGCATTTGAAGTGTCATGAATTGTCTCTTCACCTTGAAGCTCACATTGAAGAGTTTCTTCACCTTGTCTATCCTTCTTGGGACATGTTTGAGGCTCCATTGCTTTGCCTCCAAGAGTACCTACACAAGCATTCACAAGAGTAGGAGAAAAAGATAAAGGGTTAAGGTTAGAATAAGGGGTGTCCTCACTCTTTTTTCCCTCTTTCTTTTCTCTCATTTTCTTTTCAAGGTTAGGTGTAGATTCGGGTGGTGACATCCCACTCACATCACTCAACACATCCTCTCCTTTTTCCACTCGAGGAATGTCACCGGTCACTCCCTTACTCCTCTCAATCTTTTGTCTCTCAAATTCGGGTGAATTGGGACGAGGCCCAAGAATACCCATAGCCGGAGTAGGTGGACTTTTAACATCAACCCGGAATCTAGGACTAAGAGACTCATCACTTGAGATCTCTTTCTTCTTTGTTGGTGAACCACTTGGCTTTGGAGCTTGTGGCTTGGGGTTCACCTTGTTGACAACTGTCAACTCTTTTCTTGCACTAGTCCCACCGTTGCTCGTGATTGTAGGACTTCTTGTTTGCACTCTTTCAACCATAGAATGAGGTTTTTGCTCCTTTTCCCTTTGCATAGACCTAGAAGGTACACTAGGAGGTGACTTGATCTTTACCCCAATAGGCTCAAAGTCATAAATCTTTGGGCCTTGGCCGAGGTAATACTTATCATTCACATCACTATATCGCACCTTCTTGCTTTGCAACCATGACTCACCTAACCACACATGAAAATGTTGCATGGGGTACACATGACACCACATATATCCCCAATAACCTCCATGAGATATGCACACCCGAGCTTGCTTGGAAACCCACACTCCGTAGTAGTCATAAGGATACTCCAAGGCATAGCAAGGTAGCCTTAGCTCATCAACCACCGAGGTACTAATGCAATTGGTATCGGTGTTACCAATCTTGAGCAAGTACCCTCCAATACCTTCCACCTCAACAAGAAACCTCCTTAGACCCAAGTGTAGTATAGGATCATCCAAGTAAGATCTTGTAACTTCATGATATCCATCACTATCAACTTGGATCTTCCTCAATCCTCCTCTCCTAGCAACACCACTAGGATAACTTCCACTTCCCGTCACTCTTCCAACACTAGAAGTGTAGTTGAAAGTCGAGGAAGTAGTATCACTATGGAACCCATAATTGCCTCTCGCCTTGGTTCCATAGCCCTTAGCACCGCTCCTACCACCACTACTAGAGCGGTGCACCCCCGTAACGATAAGAGCAATACCATTCCTCCTTCCACCATTCACATGGGAACTAGAAGATGCCAACCTCCCATTTCCCATGGAACAACCACCACCACCTCCCATACTAATGGAAGGTCCTCTACTACTCTCTTGCTCACCACAAGCAACACCAAGAGAAGATGCATATGCACAATTCGTATAATCAACCTCATCATCCATTCTCTCTATGTCACTATCATCATGTTCAAATTCATCACAAGAAGAGTAAGTAGGATCATCATACCTTGAAGCGTCACTATCTCCACATTCTTGACTTGGAGCATAAGATTCTTCACACTCATCTTCGCAAGCTCCATAGTCTTCTTCATCTTCATAATCAACATAGTGACCCGCTTCATCATCATAGGAGCCTTGGTTCCCCGAATCGTCATAGCAATGCCCATCATCACCATCATAGGAACCATAGCCTCCATCATCTCCGCATGAGTCATATCCTCCACAATCGTCATCCGAAGCCATAGTTGTAACCAAAGAGTTAAGGACCTCACAAGTTCACTCCCTCACGTGTATCACTCAAGAGATGTCACTCAATTTTCTTTCCACTCGTGTATACACTCAAGGTCGTTGGCTTTTGTGACCACACTCTATTGTTCTCACCACTCAAGCCTTTTTCCACTCAAGACCTTCTTGTCTCTTAGTAATCACAATGGCAAGATCAATCAACTAATGCACCCAAGTAATGGTTCGGAATGGAGTTTAAGTGACTCGATGTACGGAAGCTAATTTAATGCGCACTTGAAGCAAGCAAATTCTACGACTTTTAGTAAAGACTTCAAGACACACAACACCCTAAGGAATCAAAGATTAGTGTTAATAAAGTAGGCCTAATACCCTAGAAACACTAACCAAGAGGTACGGAAGAAAACGGAACACAAAAAGACACGAAACGAAGCCAAACGGAGGCCTCCCAGGAGTGGGCGGTCCGCCTACTTAGGGTGGGCGCCCCGCCTACTCAAAATACAGAGAGTAACCAAAAAATAGGCGGACCACCTACTATTTTGGGCGCCCCGCCTACTGGTGCTTTCAGCACAGTCCGAAAACGGGTTTTTGGCCCTTTTGCACCCAAATTTCGATGTTCCAAGGTGTTTTTTTCCAATCTGAAGGTACCCAATGGTGTTTTCAACTACTCCAATCAATCCCCAATGATTTATAACAACACCCAATCCATAACGAATCCAAATCAAGGAATTTCAATCAAATTCAAGGGTTTTTCAATTTTGGGGTTTTTTTTTTTTGATTTTTTTTCAACTTTTGATTCTCAACACCAAATCATATAACAAGGGTACCAAATCAACGGGTAATCATCATAGATCAATCCCCGATATCAAACACAAAAGGAATCATCAAATCCAATCAACAATAAGAATTTTTAGTAATTTTCACTTTTTTTTCAATTTTTTTTGTTTTTCTTCTTTTCTTCAAGAACAAGAACAATAACAATAAAGTAAAGATAGGATGAACAAGGAACGTGGACTCGTAAGAACGAAACCCGAGCCTTGCTCTGATACCAAATGATAAGACCCAAATATGCGGAAGCAAATAACAAGGATGCGGAAGCAACAATCACAAGATAACAAGAAAGTAAGGGATTGGGGAGAATAGAAATAGAAGAAAGAACGAATCAAACTAAACACATAGATTGATTCAAAAGGGAGAAGAGACTTGAACCATTAAACGGGACTCACACTAGCGGTGATCCACCATGGATTCAACGTAAGAGATACATGAAGTCAACGCTTCAACAAGAAAGGCCTAGCCTATTCTATCTCTCAATTCTATCTTCAAAACTAGCTAACTCAAATAGTTGACTAAGTGTGGTATTTATAGGTTCACCACACTTCTAAATAAAATGTCTAAATAGCCCCCTAGTCTAGTCAAAACAATACATGTCACTTAAGGCTATAGTTGGAATTACACTCAAAATAAGTAGGAAACCCGAATGGGCCTTCAGCAAACTAGGCGCCCCGCCTGACTAGTAGGCGCCCAGAGTAGGCGCCCAGCCTGGAAAATGGGCGGTCCGCCTCTGCAGTAGGCGGCCAGAGATCCTGAGAGGTGTAGTCAACTAGGCGGTCCGCCTAGTCCAATGGGCGGTCCGCCTCCTTCCTGGGAGACTTGGAAACGGCTCAAAATGGACTCTAAGTGTTCCTTGGTCCGTAGCCGGTCCTCCCCCATTGGAGCTCAAGTCCATGACTCCAAATCACTCTCGAACCCTCCTCGGTGCCTTTGCCTTGTATCCTTTGTGCTCTCATGCTTGGCTCTTGATGGTTGGCGCTTTGGCTCCAATTTGGGTCTTATCATGTTATCCTTAGAATCCTGATCTAGAAGGGATTTGCCTCAACGGCACTCGTCAAAGCCATGGTTGAGCGTATTAAGCACTACCCATTACCCGAGGAAAAGAGACCTCTTCTGAGCATAACTCTTTTTAGATGGGTTAGTCTATAAAAATAGTCTATCAACCCAAATCCTCGCTAGCTTCATTATTCTATGCTAACTAATCTCTCCGGAGTCTTTAATTAGCAAAGTAGATATGTAATTTAGGTGTAACGAGCACAAAAGTCAAGCAACCAAAATAATAGAAGCTAGATAATCAAAACTCACATGTATAAAATTCTAGTCATGAATCATTCATATATTCATGTCCAAAATCCTACCAATTAATAATACAAATAGTCATGAGATATATTCACAACATCAACAACACCAAATATATGCAATACAAAGCAAGGAAATAAAGAAAGGAGTATAAAGGATCAAGAAATTCTCAATGGGTTGCTCCAAATCTTCACTCTCTAGGTGTTTGGCTGATGGATCTTAGCTCCCAAGATTGGAAATTTGGCAAAAATATATGTCCTAGGTCGTGCAAAGGGCTATTTATATGTTCCCAATTCAGCTGGTGTGAAATTCAAAAACTGTCCAGCACAGTCCAGACGCACTCTTGTACGATCGCGCAACAACAGGCGCTATCGCGCTGAACACTTTTATCTGATCTTCGCAATCGCGTGAGTTTGAGCTCTATCGTACTGAATGAACTTCAGAAGCTTCGCGATCGCGTCTTCTTTGCGCCTTCGCGCTGGATTGTGTTTTCCTTCTACGCGATCGCGTGTGATTCTATGCGATCGCATTGAGCAGTTGTCCAGTCCAGAAACAGAAACTTCTCCGTTTGGCTTGTTTTGAATTGTTTCAATCTATTCATCACAGCAGCTCCATCCAGAAATATGCGCACTTATCATGTTTTAGTTGCATATTGCAAAATGCCACAGATTACCTTCTATTTACTTGAACTTCTCAGTTTGGCATTTTGCCCACACATCACACCCCCAAACTTAAACTATTGCTTGTCCCCAAGCAAAGCACACTTCAATAGAAATCAAGTTGCAATTCGTCTATTCATGCATTTTTCATAAAGGTCACAACAAGCCAAAACCCGTTTAAAGTTCGACAACTAATGACATTGGTTGGTGCCAACAATTAAGCCAAGTCAGATGAACACCACTTGCAAAGATCAACAACAAAAGAAGGAAAACATGCCATGACACAAGACTTTCAAAGTTTGCCTCTTTGTCACAAGAGTTCACCTCTTTGCTTGCTCACCTCAATCGGGAAGTGACACAAAAATCTTCAACTCGACTTCACAATTGCCCTCACCACTCAAAAAGAATATCTCAACCACAAAAATGCAATGACAATACAAATGGGATTAATGATAGGAAGAATTCACTCACTCTCTCAAATAAAGTTCATCATGAACACTAAAGATCCATAAGCTTGCCATTTGTGTACTTCTCCACTAATGTAGGAATGTTTGACCCGAAATCAATTAGGACTTTGTTAGGGTTGTAATGTAGGCTTTTGGTCAAAGGTGGGATAAAACTTGGGCAAATAGTGACTACACACCTCCTTGAGCACTACACCATATAAAAATTGAAAGCATGCTTCATTTTTCTTGCACTTACACCTTGCTAAATTGAGGACTATACACTAGTCTTCCCCTCTTTATTCATCAATTCCATTTTTCTTTTTGTTTCTTTTCTCTTTCTTTTATTTTCTCTTTTTTTTTTCTTTCAAGATTTTCTATTCAACTCACTTTTTTTGCTCTTTCTTTTCTTTTCTTTTGATTTTCATTTACTTCAACACTCTCACCATAACTCGTGCCACCCCCAAACTTAGGCTTTTACCTAAGTTGCACGTATTTCAATGTACTCAAGGAGGTAGGGCCAAAAAGAGGGTTAGTATTTTAAGCACTTAAAATTGATCAGGGTTAATAATGTAGTCTCCAAAAGAAATGATATTAAGCTCAAAGAGGTTCACTAAGGTTATAATGCAAGGGTAGGCTTTTTAGGTTACTAGCGGGCCAAGGAAAGCCTAAAATCATTTTTCAAGTCAAGCATCGCCGAGGATTTCGCCTCGAAGCACACTTAGGGCAAGTTCTAGATCAAGAAGCACACACATGAACACACCAAAACCTCACCGCACATGGCACAAGTAAAGCAAGGAAGACGAGTATATTCAAGTCCCAATCAAAGGCAATTAAGCATCCAAAGTTTACTTATAGCCTAATAAGAGCTAATTAGTGACATAAGAGTCAAAAGTTGAACTTAAAGATCATAGCACAATTGACCAACTAAATTTTTCTATCCATTTTGCAAAACAAGCTCACATGACAAAGATTAAATAATGGTGGAACCAAACATGCCAAAATTGGCCAAGGGGCAAAAATCCACAACTACTACTTTTACTACTAATTAAATCCTAAGAATGCCCGGTTCACAAGAATTGCTTCCTTGGAAAAGAACTATGGCAAAGAAAAACCAAGGAAGTTATGTCATAAATTTTATACAACATGGTATTTACAATGAAAATGGTTGTTCGGACCCAAATAATTTTTTTTTTTTAGTGTTATAACTAACTACTAAATATGAACAAGCTATTAACACAAATTACTACAAGAAAATGACCATTAACGACAAGAAATATGGTCCCTAAAGCTATGATTCTGGTCCCTAAAACGCAATAGCGATCAGAAATTCTGGTCGTGTCCCTTCCTTAAAGGCTCCGTCGTTAAAGGTCAATAGCGACCAAAATTGACAACTGGTCCTTAAAAGATTACAACGACCACTGTTATTCTGGTCACGAAATTGTTTTAAAGACCATACTTTCTGGACCCTAAATACCCTGTTGGATCATTATTTACGGTGCTTAAACACTTGTAGCGTCGACAATTGTCTGGTCCTAAAAAATTGTACGGGCAATATACTGGTCCTTAAAAATTGCAATGGGCAACATAGTACTGTATGCTCATCAGTCTTCTTTTTCAAATAAAATATCAAATGCATTATTGACAAATTATCAATAATAACATCCTTCCATATATATAGTTAATTACAACAAAATGAACTAACATTCCATGATGAGGTACTGTACAATCATATATAAGTCCCTATAGTATTTATTCAAAAAGCAAAAAGCAAAAAGCTAGAATTCGTAGCAAAAGAATAAAAGTTTTCCCAACAACCCCGGCAAAACGATAACCATCTTTTCAACTCGTACAAAGTCTTCAAAATATGCATGTTGATTTGTAAATTCAAGCCTTCAAACCCTGAAAAGATATTAAATAAACTTGTTTACAAAACTATAAAGATCTACTACAAATTGGCTAAATAATTTATACGTAAATTTGATTCTTGTAGTATTTAACCACTCACCTGTCAAATTCCATCAACTGTATTTAAACACTTCAAAATTTGAACACGCGGGAGGGCTGCAAAAATTATAAACAATAATCAATAAGAATGTTAAACAAATGGTGTTAGAAAAGAAGCTGGTATTTAAACATGGCAGAAACCAAAAGCCAAACCAAAACCAGAAACCAATGCCCTTGTGCTCTATACTTCTTGAAGAACTCCAACAATTACCTCAAAAGAATTGAATGGGAAAAGTTATTTGATCTGTTCAGCTTCTATTGAGCTTTGCTCCCTTTTCCTCCGGTCATCTAAAAATTTATTCTTTCTGAACACTACAGTGAATGGGGAAAGTGTCGCTTCTATAGTTTTTTCTTCTTTTCTAGAATGATATATTCTGATTCGGTCACGCTTTCTTTACTTATTTCAAACAGAATAAATGGAGGAGCCAGTTCCCCTTACTAAGTAGCGGACTTTGTGAGCCTTAGACGAAAAGTGTGCAAATCACATCACATAATAGCTAAAGCAGAGTTGGAACTACCACCATCAAGAGAAAACATATCATATTTTGGCATAATAAGAATTCAGAAGCTACATTAGATTAAAAAAAAAAAATATAGGTATATAATTCTGAAAACACTAGAGTAAAGAAAAAAAACTAAAATGTACCTTAGCACCACCATTGGAAGTTTGTCGTGGACGGGAGCGGAGATGCTGGTGATGAGGTCTGATAACCACCACACCATTGTTGACACTCCTGTCACTGTTTAAACCACTGAGACCACCCTAAACAAATCATAAGTCACAAATTATTTACGCGACCACTTAACAAAAAAAATTACATCGCTTTTAATACAAAATATTTCTCAGCATTCCTAGCTATATGTCATAAACAAAGTACTGCGATTTAATGTGGAAGCTTCTGAAAAAGCTGATGTCCTATACATTCGACCTATTCCAGTAACACTTGCTGCAATTTCCCTCCGCGCAACCTGAAATGTACACATGACAAGAAGTATCAACATCAGTGTGTTGCTAAATAGGGTGATGTAGTTCATTCCTGTAGTACCATCACAATAAATCGTCAATCATGAAGTCTAATATGTACTCATATTGCATTTTCTGCTTGAAACCATGAAGTTAAATTCCTGATCAGCTAATAGTCCCTTTAAACTCCAACAAGATGTGATGTCAAATTTTTGTAGCCTTTACCATTTAGCTTAGAGAACAAAACTAAGCAGCAAAGATATCAAACAACGGATAAGCAATCACATGGGCTTTATCTCAGCCACACAAAGGGTCTCGTATTATTTCCCTTTCCTGATTGCAAGTGAATCAGATGAATTTCTCAAGAGAGATCTTCAGGTCTTCCTAGCCGAGCTTAGCTAGACTAGAAGTAGGAAGAAGCAGATGAAAGTCATAAAGGGATAATATCATTGAACCAAATAGAAAGCTCTGAGACAATCACCTGGTGCAGAGGAACCCCTAAACGTCTTCATACTTCATTAGGTTCAAACCTCAACTGAGATTACCTATTCCAATTTACGTCTTAACAAGACCCAGAAAAGAAAAATAAAAAAGAAAAAAAAAACCCTAGCTTCAAAATTGAAGCTAGCTCATTGGGGCGGGGCGGGTTGAATTTTTTGCGGGTTAAGTGAAACCAGCCCCGTACCCACCCTGCCCCATTGCCATCCCTAGCTTCAATGAGTTGAACTAGTATTAGAAGCAAACCATAAGAGATAATAAGCTAAAGAAAACTTTACAAATAAAACTAAGAATACTTTACATAGATCTGAAGCAAGCAAACAGAGAATCTCACAAAAATAAGAAAAACTTGAAACTTTTCTAGTAAATCAGAAAAACGAAAGAAGAGAAAGATCAAACCTGAGATACTGAAGCTTAAATAAAGAGATCTATGGCTGATAGATGAACTTTTGGAGAGCACCGAGTTGTTAGGGTTTAGACACTTTAGGGATTTGTGAGAGATGAAAGGTAATTTTGAGTTTTGAGAGACCAAGCGTTAGTTTGAGTGTGTTTTCACTTTGATTATACATTTTCTTTTCTTATAAGACAAAATATGTGGCCTTTATCACGCTCAAATCTATTCCTATATTATAAATGGCAATAAGCAGGTGCCCGTCAACCTGCTTGCCGACCAAGGGGTAAAATAGTAACTTCACAACCTTCTCTTTAGCTTGACTGTGTTGTACTTAAAGCAGCTGTTGTTGTACCTTAGCACACCTTCTGAATGTGGACCCCAAGCTCACAAGCCTCTTTTTAAGAGGGCCCACGCTACACAGCAGCTTTGCTTTGGACTATGCATTGTCTGATATGCTTATATAGAACAAAGAATGATTTTATTTTTCCGGTGTGGGACGCTTAAAGCTGGTATTGCAACAATTCAGAAGGTGGCGTGGGCTCCATTTAAACTCTTCATTTTGAGTACTCAGTTGCTATGCGTTTCTGAAACAGAAAAAACAAAAGAGCATCCCTTAGCGAGAAGACATTCTGAAATAAATCAGAAAACTTTATCATTAAAGTTTTGGTTTGAGTTTCTCCACTGTTATTGTGTTTTTCTTCATGAGTTTGGATATGTAATGGACATCTAACGTGGTGCCCGTCAACCTGCTTGCCGACCAAGGGGTAAAATAGTAACTTCACAACCTTCTCTTTAGCTTGACTGTGTTGTACTTAAAGCAGCTGTTGTTGTACCTTAGCACACCTTCTGAATGTGGACCCCAAGCTCACAAGCCTCTTTTTAAGAGGGCCCACGCTACACAGCAGCTTTGCTTTGGACTATGCATTGTCTGATATGCTTATATAGAACAAAGAATGATTTTATTTTTCCGGTGTGGGACGCTTAAAGCTGGTATTGCAACAATTCAGAAGGTGGCGTGGGCTCCATTTAAACTCTTCATTTTGAGTACTCAGTTGCTATGCGTTTCTGAAACAGAAAAAACAAAAGAGCATCCCTTAGCGAGAAGACATTCTGAAATAAATCAGAAAACTTTATCATTAAAGTTTTGGTTTGAGTTTCTCCACTGTTATTGTGTTTTTCTTCATGAGTTTGGATATGTAATGGACATCTAACGTTTACTCTAGACTAGGCAAATGTTTCAGGGAAACAAGTATGATAAATCTTCTTGCAAGGCTAACTCCAAGTTTAAAGCTATAGATTATACGCATACGAAAGATTCCTAGGATGAAAAGTTAACTCGTCCATTACTCTTTTAATTAATTTCACACCAAACCACTTAATGAAGGATCTCAAAACCCAATTTTGACATAACCTTAAACTTCTCTTTCACTTGAAGCTTTACTGTATCAATCAGGGATTTAAGCACATACGCTAATATTTAAATAGATTGAAATATAAATATTGAAATATTATATATGCTACATATTTTGTTCAAAGCAAAGAAAAAGTGAAAAACTCATTTAACTATCATTGTATAACAAAATACATAAATAGCAACTATTTATAGGTGATCAGACTTTTTATTTAGAGAACATTAAAGTTATCAAAGTAAAGAATCAACTTTAAGTACAATTACCATACAAAAATATACGTATGTAAAAGCAAATTCCTCTTCTATGAATATTTTACAAATCAATAAGAATGTGCTAGCACAGATGAATAATCAGATAAAATATTTATACATGTTTAGTTCCTTTAGTGTTACTCCTTATTTATAACTGTTGATGTTTTTATATGAAATAAATTTTAATGCTCCAATTCAATTTTTCAAACATGTTAAAGATAATTTCTGAATATATATGACATATTAGATGCCTATTAGCTTGCAATTTAAAATCATTTGCATACCATTAAAAATCCGCTTGTTACTTGTCACACTTACTTTGTTATAATTAGTGTTTTAAAAGGCGTTTTTGGGGCGAGTCCCGGGGCGAGGCATACCAAAAGCGCACCGGGACGTTCCGATGAGGCATAGATCTGAAAGGCGTAAATCCCATAATTTTGGGGTGTATCGGGAAGACTACACTCAGATATCAACTTGCTAATTAAATTCTCAAACTCTTTATTATTTCTTAATCCTACATTATTTTTTACACTTAGCCTTATGTCCACGCCTTTTAAAACATTGGTTATAATTTATGGATTAATCATTTTAAAAGTCTGCTTACATGACAAAGAAATTTGAATAATTCCGATGGCTTATAAGGCTAATGAAAGGTAGTAAATATTCAATGAAATAAACCTTTAAATATAAATATTTTGGAAATTTATTTAACACCTTTAAATGTAAATATTCAGAAAACTTTCACAAGTGCATTTACTTTATTGATTGAAATACTAGAGTTTGAAAGAAAAAAAACAATAAACTCTAGGCTCAAATATGAATGAAATGAGAATTTAGAATTACTCTAATGGTAAACATTCCACACTTCCACCTTGATGATCCGGGAGTTCAATGAGTGGCTAATATAATATAGTACGGACCGCATGTTTACGGTTACAAAAAAAGGTACATGCCAAAGTATGTGTACATATAGATTTGGTTAGAAAAGGAAGAAATACACAAGTACAACAAATAGTCATTGTATCTTAATAAAAAGAATTGGCTAAAATAATGAAGTTATAACTGAGGTTTTTAATGGGTTGCATTAAAAAAGAATACAGAGGCAGGATTTGAGCATGAGAGGGGCATCATTAAACCTACTGACCAGTGTATTCATTGAGTATTTATGACACAGGGTGTCAGGTAATGTATTTGTACGCCTTTTGAAGTATTTACGTCTATATATATAGAAAAGTTTCCAACATCAGCGAATGCCGATGCACCCAACTTTTCAACATAGGTCCGCCTATAGATAAACAATACGCAATTAACATGCAAATCTGGAACTTCTATTATAAAATAGCAACAACATATACTTTTTATCAAATAGTTACCATAACTAAAGGCAACAATGTGATCATCTATCTTGGAAAATTAAATTCGTAGAACAAAATAAGATCAAATTGTCAGCAATAACCATTTACCCAACCGATGCTACTCAGTCAACTTTTATTAATAATCACTTATTTGAAGAATGAATGTAGAACCAAGTGAATGAATACAGGCCTAAGTTATATAATGTGAGCAAGATTTAGAAACAAAATAAAGAGGTGAATAAGAATTCTATTGGGCCCGGGCAAGCCCGGGCTTACCGTCACCTAGTTTTATCTATAAGGACCAGAATTTTATGTTTTCATAGACCAGATTTAGTCACGTCGTTAATTTATTGATAAAACTAGGAAGTAAGGACAAGAAAAATATCTCTTCCCTATAGGTTTATATTTAAGGACCAGATTTTTTTACTTGTCTTCAAAAGTTGGTCCCTGAAAAGCCTTTTTCTTATAGTAATAACTACTTATACTAATATCAAAGAAAATGATCATCCACAAAGTTTTCACAATTTGTTCAAAAACAAGGAAAAGATAAGGTAGACATGTCATAAACATCAAGTACACGAGCAACATCAATACTACACCCAAAATCCAAATACACTCCCAAACTTAAACTATGCACTGTCCTCAGTGCAACTAACAATGTAATACAAAGGGTGTAAGGAACTCCCTGACTAGAAGATCAATCCTCACTGTCAGTGTTGGGGTAGCGAAGCTCATCATCGGTCTCCTCATCTGAGCTAGTAGAGCGACAAAGCGAGTTCAGCTTACTCATCATCTTGTTCAGGAAGTTGCTTGTTCTCTTGCCAAACTTTTTCTGCTTCCTCTCTATTTTGTCCAGCCTGATCTTGATCTGCTCCTGCTCAGCTGCTACTGCCTCCAATGATAAAGTGCTCGAAGGCCTGGAGGAAGAACCCTCTCCATGTGGGCCTGAAGGGAGGCCTCATATCAACTGTCTAATGTGAGCGTCCACAGAAGAAATCTGAGATGAAATGTACCTCATGTTGGATGTTCCTGATGAAAGTGGTGGAACTGGAGTGTATGAACTCCTTGGTGCAGTAGTAGTAGCGGGGGCTGAGAAATCTCCAAATGCTGGGTCATCAACAACAATATGGGAGGTCGCCTCGACTCTTTTTTTCTTGCTTTGAGTTACCCCTCCTGGTCCTTTCTTCAATAGTGGATAGATGGGTTTTGCAACACTCACACCATTACCACCTGGACGCTCCTCGACTCCGGCCTTCTTGCAAAGCTTTGAAATCAAGCATGGGAAAAACAGACTCATTGTTCTCTCTCTCACAACCTCCTCGATATCATTCACAATTATCTCCCCAACATTGACTTAGAAACCATCAATTAGTGCTGCAATGAGTCGCGCTTTTTCTAGGGTGAGATCAGTCTCATTACCCCGAAGGCATTACCCTAGCACATGAATGGACAACCAAATGCGAGCCTCAGCGGTGAAGTCAGTGGACATAATCTTTAGTCCGTATGTGGACCAATCTGAGGGAGTACCCTCTTGAAGTTTATCAACCAACCACTGCATACCCCCTTCATTGGCACGGGTCCTATACATGGCACTGTCAACATCTTCTAGCTCATACACCTCATTGATTGTGGTTACATCAAACCGCACTTGTTTACCTCTGACGGTGGTCACCAACTCACCTCTAAAGTCAGTTTGAGATGCGTTGGCATAAAATTCCCTTGCCAAAGAGGAGTTTGCCTTTTCAGGTTCTTGGGCAAAACAACTCCAACCATTTGTTTCAAGTCTTTGGAAGAAGTTGGGGAGCTTTTCTTCCACTTTGACCATATGGATCCCTCTTTCCTTAATGAAGCTCTTTGCACGATCCCTTTGGAATTTTTCATGGCATGATATAGATAAGAACCTTGTTGTGTCATATTTTTCCTCTTCTCTTCCTGTTAAGTGGGGTTGGTTGTTCATTATGTTGTTTTGATTGTCTTGCTCGGCCATTGTATGAGAAAAAGTACCTACAAAGATCACCATTGTCAAAACATGATTTGGGTACTTAATACATGCATTAATAAAGCTCATAGGCCAAAGAGTGAAGTCAAAAAATTTCAGCAGTGGGCTGTGCAAGCTTACTGTTTCTGCCAGAAATTGGAACTCTATGCGATCGCGCTGGGACAAGAGCGATCGCGCTGAGTTGTCTAAAAACCTCATGTGCGATCGCGACAAGTCTGACGCGATCGCGAAGGGCAGAGCTTGACAAAGCAGCACATTCGCGCAGGTCATCACACAATCGCGAGGTCGTCTTCTCCAATAGGATGAGACAGACCTCGGCTACAACACCAAGAATTTTACATGTTCTAAACATCAATCACAATGTACAACCACAATTTTAACTAGAAACACACAAATTTTTGCTTCAAGTTTTGGGAATCAACACTAGGGTTTAGTTCAACTAGGCATTAACAAACTAGTAACCTAACCCATTTTCTTCACACACAAATTGACTATAAGGGTACATCAGACTTCCCTCTATTTTCTATTAAAAGCCCATTTGTTTTCTTATTCATACAATCAACAATGGAATCAAGAGAGGAAGAGTGCTTACACATGCTTTTACCATCAAAATTGAAATGGAAATTGAGAAACATACCTTGATAATGGAGATGGAATGCTTGAGAGTGGAAAGAAGAAAGGAGTGAATCAGTTAGGATGCCAAGAAGGGAGTTTGAGAGAATGAGTGCGGAAACAGAAACAGAAACTTCTCAGATTGGCTTGTTTTGAATTGTTTCCATCTATTCATCACATCAGCTCCAATATACTGTAATATACAACTAAAACATGATAAGTGTGCGTATTTAGTCAATAATACACAACAAAAACTCAAGTAAATAGAAGGTAATGTGTGGCATTTTGCCCACACATCACCCCACCCTGATCAGAGGGCGCCCCACCTCCTGGGACGCAGAAGAACTCCAAGTATTGAATGAATGAGGGCGTGCCACCTTAACCAGGAGGCACCGCGCCTCCTGAGATGCAGAGAACAAAGATTTGGAAGCTATAGGGGGCGCCCCACCTCAAGATTTGAGCGCCCTGCCCTTACCTGCAAAACCAAGTGAAATTCAGTCAAGTCTAGAGAGGCCGGACCGTCCCTTGACCTTGGGTGGGCCACCCATGACAAACTTGTAATTAATTTTCAGCTTGATATAAATAGAACAAGCTAGGTTTTTAACAACAATTCATTTCCATTCTACACTTCATATACTACTCTTAGAGGCAAATTTGGGAGACAAGATTGAAGGTTTCTATTAATTTGTAAAGCTTTGTATCTTGTACTTTTGAATCATTAAGCTATATCAAATATATCTGCATGTTTGAATCCATTCCATCTTTTCATTACATGTTTTATGTTTGATTCAAACCCCTAGTATGGGTAGCTAAATTCATAACTAGGGGTGTAAATGTGCTATAGGTGGTAGAAAATCAATGGGTGCTGTTTAGATTCACCACACATAATATAAGTAACGATTATCCAACTCCCATTACATTAACATCAAATTCTTGATATGCATTATATTAGGATTTCATTTCTACTTACTAGTTAAAGACTCAGGAGAGATTAGCTAGTGCAGATTAGCGGAGTTGGCAAAGATTTGGATTTTGTTGGCTAAAATTAGCCTAACCCATCTAAAAAGAGTTACACTCGGAAGAGGTATCCTTTCCTTGGGTCCATGAGTAGAGCTTTATGCGCTTAACTATGGCTTTGGCGAGCGTAGTGAGGTAGACCGGTCCTAGGCCTGGCGGATTCTAGGGGTTTCCATAGAATGACTCGCCATAATTATACCTGTGTTAGGAAGGCGAGACTAGTCTACCCACTGATTGGACACCACTATTAGCTATTTGCGCTCCTAGCTTCTTATTATAGAATCAATTATATGTTTTCTTCCATTAATTCCTTTGTAGTTTATGATAGCTTTACAACAAATATTTCTACCTCTAGAACTTTTAAATAACATCAATTGACTATCTATTTGCGTCTCTCTCACTTGAACAGCTAGTTACCTTGAAAAATCGACCCCAACTCATATCGAGTATATATCTTTAACAACCGTCGCTCACCATTAATAGTATAGGATTGAGCGTGGATCACTCAATGCAAAGATCCTACTTTTTGGGCTCCATTTTCCCCCTCATCATTCGAGTAATGTTGGATGGAAAGGTAGTTGAATATGCCTATGCCATAGGGAAAAAAGGGCTGAAAGAGATTGCAAATGTGATCCACAATACATTATTCATTGTTATCCTTTAGTTTATAGCTACTTATCCCCTGATGTAATTACTTTCCAACTGTTTTTCCCATGATAATTTCTCTCAGTTGTCATTTTTATCCATGAAATGGGAGACTACTGAACATGGCTAAGTGTTGTATAATATGGAGAATGAAAGAATCAACCACCTATTCTTTGGTTGTACTGTTTATGCTTCTATTTGGGGAAAGGTATTGACTTGGATGAGCTTACAAAGATAAGTATTCTGCCACTAGGAAGAGCTTAACCGGGCAATCAAATATGCTTGTAGCAGGAAAGCTGTGGATATGATTTTCAGTATGGTGCTTACAGGAAGTGTTTACCATATATGGAAGGCAAGGAATCAGAAGCTTTATCGATAAAAGAACTGCAACACTAATGACATCATTAGAGCCATATTGCAGGAATTTTATGTTTAAGGTTCTATAAATAGCAAGTTAGCATACATATTGAAAAAATTGAGTATTTACCCTTAATTACAAGATGGATCAGGTGTAGTGTGTAGTGTGAGGAAAAGGCTAGAATACTTAAGTTAGGGCGTGTCCAACTCGGATTTTGTTTTGAGTTCACTACAACAATCTGCATCTATAGCTATGAAATACATCGTAGCTAAATATGCAAATTCTCGTGGCTGAACCCTTTAGCCACAATTCCACACAAAAATTGTGTTGTAGCTATAATGCTAAGAGCTATTTGCCATGAAAAACATACAATTGTAGCAATAAATTTTATTCTTTTGCTACGGCAAATCTTATCTATAGCTATCTTAAATATTGTAGCCACAAGTTGATATATCGTGGCATAAGATTTAATTTCTTAGCCACAAAATATAAATGCGTAGCTATATAGTTAGTGTTATCATCTATGTTTACAAATTACTCCTAAATCTGAATTTTTTATTATATTTTAATTTTTTACATTTATGTTCAGCTACGAATTAGAATTTCATAGCTAAAAATTAGTTCTAAATTCTTGAAATTTTATGATAATTAAATTTTTTAGATGAAAAACCTAATTTATTAAATAAATAAAAATAAAATTTTTACCATTGATATATATTACACCTATTTAAATATTTTCAAATTTTCACAACCTTACATACTGAAAAATATATCAAAACTAATAAAATAATAATCTTTAAATATAACTTTAATCACACAAAATAATGTTGAATATTATTCAAAATTAAATCTCAAAATACATGATCAAAAGTCATTAACTCCACATACATAAGTTTTTGTGCAACACAAATAACAAAGTATGAAAAATAAAACTAGCTAATGTAATTTTTGTAGCTGCCAACCAATTATATTCCTGCATTAAATGATCAAGTAGGCTCACTATGTATCCTGTAAATTTCAAAGAAACAATCAATATAAGCACAAAAAAGAATCAGTAAATTCGAGATAAAGTTTTATATAATGATTCAAGTTTGATTGGGAAGAAAATCCACATACAGAGATAAATTATCAAAGTAAGAGAATAATTTAAGAACGAACAAATGAGAACATAAAAAGCAACAATTAAGTAAATGAGTAATAGAAAGTAATCAAGTAGATATTTGTCAAAAGCTTCTTCAAATACCTTCTTCCTAATGATAAGTATTTGCCGACGAACTATGGCTCCCTGGCAAAACAATCTTAACTTTTCAAATTCTCACGCATTGTTTAGCAAAAACAAAAATAATTCAAATTTTCAGAATATAATTCAAAAAATTTCCAAAAGATAATTCGAAAAATTGAACAATACCTTCAAGTCAAGCAGACATAACGAGTTAAAAAAACCATATCATATAAAGATATTAATATACCTGAAAAAATTAAGATAACAATAACAAAATAAAATTACTATCCAGGGATTAAAAAGCGTTGAATGGAAGAAGATCTCAATATAGTATACATATTTTACAATTCTACATATTGTATAAACATTAGAAACAACTGTACACATTTATTTTCTCATTGAATTCAAGTACATTTTAATTTATGAAATTAAAAAAAATACAGTGATAAAAATAAAGGTAAAATGAGTGAAAATTATAAAAATAAAGACTAAATTAGATATGAATTTACACAATCAATATTTTATGGAAGAGAATGGAATGAAATTTTGTACTTACTTCTATAGAATAATGTCGATGATGGTGGATGAGGAATTGGTAACGCATAGAAAAAGTAAATGACGGCTAAGAGGGAGAAAGAAAGTTTAGGTTTTGGAGTTGGATTGATATGATTTATTTAATATATATCCTCATTCTTTCTACAAACTTACCTATAATTTGTAGGTAAGAATATAATTAAGAGCATAAAATACATAAAAATATATTCTAGCTAAGTAAAATAGAAAAATATTGTCACTTTCAAATATAATTGCATGAAATATAAATAATCAAAAATATACTTTCTTGAATTTTGTTTCTTATATAAGCAAAACATAAAAATTTTAAAATTCCTAGATTTCCTTTAAATTTCAATACAAAGCTAAAATATTTTCTTTCTTCTCTCTTGGAAAAAATAGAAATATAAAAATAGCTAAATATTATAATTTTGAATATTTTTAAAAATAAAAATATATGAAAGACATAACTAATTTTTTTGGGATGACTATAATTTCTTACATATTTTTATTACTATGAAATTCACAAATAACACTTTTATTTTAAGCTATTGTATTTCTAGTTTAGTTAAATTCTCCTCTTTCAATTTTAATAAATAATTGTATATATTATGAACCAAAAGAGAGCACTAATCTTATTAAAATTTATTGAAATGATTTCAACTAACTTGAGATTGAAGTACAGTAGTAGTTGTTCTTATACTTGTTAATTAGATTGATGATAATAAAAATCAATTAAAAAATAGTAATAGCAATATCATCAATAATATTTATGATTATTTGTACCGGATATAATTAAGGGAAAATAACACTATGTATACATGTAGCACACTCTATATATTTTTTTAGCCCCCTTCTTTCAAGATAACCCTAACTAAATCTTTAGCACACCTCCCTCACTTTTTGTAGCCATTAGGGTTTTTTAAAGTTTACCTTCTTCTTCTTCCCTTCTCTTTCACCACTACCGCCGCCTTTCCTCCGACCACCGCTCTCCAACCACCCCCTCCTCTGTTCCAGATCTGCAGTCCCTATCACTGCTGCTGCACCGTCGTCTTCACCGTCCTCCTCTTCTCCCCGTCGTCGTCTCGCCAGTGCCATAGAAATCGTCACCACCATAGAAATCTCCACTGCCAGATCTGTAGCTCCATGCTGACGTCAGATCAGTTCTGTAACATCGACGGTGAATGTGTGTTCGCCAACGAGGGTGACTTCCACCGGCAAAGTACTATTTGGTCTGAGGAGTCAATCCCTCCGGCGAGGGTCAATACCGCCAGCAGAGGGTCTACTTCGGACATCTCTTGCTTAGATTTTACCTTTTTAAAATTTTTATTTATTTATTATTGTAAATTTATACACAATCTGTTCTGTATACACTGTAATAAAAGTATGTATACACTAAAAATAACTGAAAAAAGTGCATGTATACAATGTGTATGCCCGATAAATCTGACTGTATACACCATAAGTTTGGGTGTATCCACTGTGAATACGTGAAGATACCATTTGTATATGGGTGCTATCATTTGTACATACTTTTTAGTCGTCTTATTAAATACTGGCTATAAAAAGTAAGGGCTAGTCAAAAGTAATTCTTCCCATAATTAATGATAAATGGAATTAGAATTAAGTATATAATATTTTATTTTTTATAATTTATTATATATATTCGATTTTGATTATATATAATCACATATCTTTCTAAATAATATTAGAACTTACAAGTATTAACTAATTTAAACTAATTTTTGATACAATATATAGCTTTGTTGTATATCCTCATATCTACCATGTAAAATGATTAGTTTTTACTTAAATACTTAATAATATTGGAACTACTTAGGTGTTCCATAAAACAACTAGTAGTAACTAACAAAAAGAAAGGCAGTATCCTTTTCTTGTATATAGATTATATAATCTTCTCAAGTTAATGTGTAATTATATATTCAATAATTAAATATTAAAGTATTAAAATAATTTTTTCTAATGATTTTGGTATTTAAAATAATTTTCCTAGCTAACAAAACTATAAAATATAATTTTTCTATTAAGAATTAATAATAATTTAGTATGGTTGCTTCCAAGATATTAATAGAAAATATATCATATTGTTATTCATTTAATAAGTGTTAGTTACAAGTTACAATTACAACTAAATGAAAACTAAAATAACATCAAAATGATTTGTGAATAAGTAACTATACATAATTAAAGAAATATTAGCTTGCATACTATTAGATAATATAGATAACTGCATCTCCACATTCATACAAAATTATATGATGAATAAACAAAATTAAATTTAATAAAATAAACTGTGAGTTTGATAAGAAAAAAAAATGATAGATAACGTTTGATGTTAAATGTATAATGACTATTATTGAAGATTTCTTTTGCATTTTAATTATTTCCATTTAAACTTAATTAATTAATTTTTTAATTTTATTATAGTTACTAGAGTTTTATTAGTTTATGAATAAGCTAAATTTTATATTTTTCAAACTCATATTTTTCATAAATTTTCTTAATCTTATTAGATTACATTTTTCACCATTTCTTTACAAAACCTATCTATCTAACTATTATGATATATTTGTACAACTAATTAATTGTGGTCAAAATACAATTACAGTTATGATTGATAATAAATTATAATTTTTTATATAAGCTAATTACAGCCATGAGAAATTATATTTATTAAGCAAGCTATTACTACTATTCTTTTTAAGTAGCGAACGTGAAATCTTTTATATCAACTAAGCAGATATTTAGTTAAGAATATATTAACAACTATTATTACAATTGACTTCTATCAATAACAAGTAAAATAATTAAATTCTCAAGTAGTTTATTTCATCTGCCTATCCATAATCTGTTACAAGTGAATTATGTTTGAAGTAAAAAGAATATTAGTTATAACATTTCGTTACGAATAACTTAGAATTATTTCCATTATAATTAAAATGCATGAAACATAATTATGATAAGCTACTAAATTATCTCGTAACAACAAATAACTTCGCGGTCACCATAGCTATTAAGCCAATTATTACCACGAATATTTTATATGTTGAAGCAAAGAATCTTATTTAGCTAATGTATTATTTTAAAAATAATTTACTCTAGTTAAAATACTACTACACCTTCAAGTGCATGGTGAAATCTAATGATTAGTTACGAAATTTAATTATTCTCATAGCAAAAACATATTATTAGCTACAATAATTTTTGTAGCAATAATTTTATGACTATTTAGGTTTCTAGTGTTATGCAGTTAACGAGTATAACAAAAGCGAGAAATTATCTTTGTCAATTCAAATTTTGTGACTAAAAAATTTAACAAATTTATTAGTAGCCACGAATTTTAATTTTTGTAGCTATTGTTTGGTGCTTTTATTACAGTAAGTATAAGCGCATAGCAAAATCTTATTATTAGCTACGAAATAGTTTTGTCGCAATAGTTTTGTAGCTATTTAGGTACTTATTGCTACAAAAGTTATCAAGTGTAACAAAAGTGATAAATTAGCTTTGACAATTAAATTTTGTTGCTAAAAAATATAACAAAATTGTAATTAGCCACAAAATTTTAAGTTTTGTAGCTACTGTTAGGTACTATTGCTACGGTAACTATAAACGCGTAACAAAAATATATTATTAGCTACGAAGTATTTTTGTAGCAATAATTTTGTAGCTATTTAGGTACTTACTGCCATGATAGTTTGAAAGTGTAGCAAAAGTGATAAATTAGCTATGCCAACTAAAATTTTGTGGTGAAGAAATTTAATAAAATTTTAAATTGCCACAAAATTTTAATATATAGCTATTGTTATGTACTAGCTACGATATTTATTTTCGTAGCTATAGATGTGTAATCTTGTAGTGACGTTGTAAATGATCTTTGGTAATTAAATTGGCCTACATCATACTGGAGGAAAAGTCTCCCCTAAACAAAATTGTCCTGATGACTACATTGTGAAGTAGTTGTTGTTACAAATAAGAGACCTCAATTTATAGATTTTCAAAACTTATTCTCCAAAAAAAAGTTAAGCTCAATGGAGGAGTTTCATTCCTTTAGAATTCTGCTCCTTTAAGATTTAGAGTTCTGATAGGCTAGAAATTTAGGACAAAAGAAACCCTAACAAAATTTTTGGGTAAAAATTCTTATAAGAACAACTTTTAATGGGCTAATAACAACTTTGAACCTCGCAGTTTCATATACAAGGCTTGAAATAACTAGTTTGCAGGAACTAAGTCTCGCATTGGTTGGTCACAGAACCAATTAAGAGGCCGTCGTCACCAAACAAATTTAAAAGGCAAGGAAAAATGTTAAAAAAATGCCGACAACCTTACACAATAATAAAGGTATAACTTTAATGGAGTAACAACTAGTGTAACCATTTTCAATCTTTTCTTAAGTCAGTGCCGGTAAAGTACAAATTATTATCTTCAGGGTCTTTATTAAGCCAGTATCATCGCTGAGAGATAGGGTGTCCAGGTGAGGAGAAATCCAAAGCATGCTATCAAGAATATCAACAACTACATAACTCCGGGTAACCTTAAGGTTTACTCGCAAAGTATTTGTACCATAAAGGGGAGCATTTAAGTTTTCTCTCACGTTACCTGCATCAACCAAATAAAAAATATATTTGTAAGAATGTCATTCTTTCTCTAACAGTAGACATGGACTAAGGCCTCATTTGTTTGCACTTAATAAAGGTCTGAATCTGAATAATTCAGATAACTACCCATTAAGTGTATTTATTTTTTTTCAGTTAAAATCACTTAATGGATCTGTACGGGCAGTAATTAATCAGATCTGTAGTTAAGTCTTAAAACCATACAGAGCTTTTTAAAACTAAAATTTATCACGGCACTATTTTCGGAATGGCTTTTTCCACTTTCACGATTAACCCTCTTTAGTTTTTGTTTCAGTAGAAAGCTTACTTTTCTCTCTCCTCCATTAAAGATCAAAGAAAATATTCTTAAAACACTTCTTGAATGGGTAAAAGTAAAGCACAAAACATAAGGCACTAATCAGTAAAAATAAGTTATATTTGAGTGGTGAATAAATAGAATGATTGTCGAGAAAATAAATGAAGATAGAAGAGTTACAGTGGAAATAAAAAATACTGTACAGAATAGAGAAGGTTGTTATCATTGATTTATGTGTTTGACTAAGTTATGATTTACTTTGCATGCTTTTCTAAATGAAACTCTTGGAGGAGACACAAATTATTCAAAAAAAAGAATTTAATAATTTCATCTTTTCTTCAATAATAAATTCATATTTCAAATGAGATTTTATGTAATATTTTTTTGATTTATTGTTTAATTATTATGTTATTTTGTTATATACTTATACATTTAAAATGTAAATAAATTAAGCTTATTTAGATGTTGAAAAACAAACAGTCTTAATTATTCAGTATTCAGGTCTAAAGACAACATCTTAATATTAAGATTTGTATTCAGATCCAAGCGTCTTAATCTTAATAAAAACAAATGCCCCTAAACCAACTTATGAAAAAGAAACGGAACGTAATAACCAAATTCCAATATGAAAAGAAGGGGTAGGATGTGCAAACCCAACGGGTAAAACACATTAAAACATGGGCACTTTTGTCTTTCATACCAAATCCCTGATTTTCGTTCCAGTTGTCCTTCTTCCAACGTTGACCAATCTTTGGTTCTTCTAAAATATTCCTACAGTTCTAACTATTTTATTCTTTAACCAATCATAATAAGTAAATTTAGTTAAGTCTACTGAGGAGATTATGTAGAGGATACAAATTGTAGTTCATTAATTTTTTTGTCTCGCTAGTTAAAATGCGCACCCAGATTTTCAATAACATCCACATTCTGACAAAAAATGCGTCTCCCATATTAGGACAAGAAAATAAATCATAAAGAAGTTCAAAACAACATTAAGCTCCCTTGTGCAAAAGAGGAAAGTATAATGCGTTTGGTAAATTGAGAATTAGGACAATGTATTCACGTCAATAATTTATATATAACCTATTACATCTGCATTGCAGATTATCAAACAGCTTTGCAGTTATAATATAGACACCAAATTTTTATCACACAGTTGATGTCAATTATAAAACACTAGTGCCATATCAACGGCGAAGTTTTATCACACAGATGTTCAGTTATAGAAAACTTGGGCCAGGCGTTAGGCTGTATTCCTTTAAAGTCCCTCTACAATTTCTCAATACGGCCTTATCCGATACATCTTCCAACATTATTAAAGTCACTCAACTATTGCTTTCATTAGTACAAAGTCATTTTTATTTTTTTTGTTATCCAAAAGTCACTCAACTTTCCTCCGGTCTGCACCAAAGTCACTATAGCCAAATTTTACTTAAAACCCACCAGAAAAATGACGTGACATCATTAATTAAAAATAATCTTTCTTAATTGTATTAACCCAATTTTTTAATCCATTATAATAATTTTATCCAACCCAAAACTCAAACCGATTTCACTACTAATTTCACCCAGCGGGAATTTCACCCATTCTCTTTAATGTCTCCTTACTTGGTCGCTCATCCACCCCAATAACCATCACAACATGCTTTCTTGGAGCAATCCTTCCAACACTCATGAAGCTTACATTCACATTCTCCCTCAAACAAAATGCTTCCCACATTTCTAATCGTTCTTGGCTATTCAACCTGTATGCAGAGAATGATACTGTATTCTAAGCTCACATCCACTGTAAAAGATTCAACTTTTGTAAAACGAAGATTTTCATCTCTAACCCTTCTCTCCACTCTAATCTCTCCAGAATCAATAATAGCATTGGCAAACTTGGACTGCACATTAGCAATCTGAACGTGAATGAACTCGAGTGGACTATCTGGTAAACCATCTAGAAGAATTCTTTTTCCGGTAATTCTTAGTTTAACAATATAGTAAACTAGAATTATTTTAATAACTTGACACAATCAACTGCATGGTTAAGTAGTAAAATAGGTTTAGATCTTAGGTTGGGTAAATTTAATATAATGGGTTAAAGAATTGGGTTAATATAATTAAGAAAAAATATTTTTAATTAATAATATCACGTCTTTTTTTTGGTGACTTTTAAGTAAAATCCGGCTAGAGTGACTTTGATGTAGATCGGAGGAAAATTGAGCGACTTTTTGGTAACAAAAGAAATAAAAGTGACTTTGTAGTAATGAAGCAATAGGTGAGTGACTTTTTGGTAACAAATGTGTTGCTCCCAAACGCACACGCAAGTATACGTGGTCGAAAAGTAATAAAATGATAAGTAGAGTATCGTTCCCACGAGGATTATTTAGACTGACACTTAGCAAACAATTTCTATCTACTATCCAGGGGTCTTTTTCCAATATTGAGAGTTTTTATTAACTAAAGAGCAATAATTAAAATGGCTGAAGTCTAGTCAAACAATGGAGCAAACTTTGGTTGTTAACAATATTAAGGAGACGGTCTAGGGTCAGAGTTACGAACAATCCAGTTGAGTTTTCCAATTGATTCCACTTCTTAAATCCCGGATTACTAACTGACAGATTAAATGTACCTGTGAAAACCTTTCGATTCTTCACAGTCTATGCAGGCTACTTCAATCCCTATATGTCTATGGGTTGAATCACGTGCACGCATTAACAAATTCTGCAATGAGTTAAACTAGGCGAGCAAGTATATATCTATCATACTCACAAATTGGTTTCCCGATGCCCGGGTTCACAATCAAGCCCTATTCTTTCTTATTACGTAATTAAATTCCCTCTTTCGAGTTCAATTTAAAAACCATAGATAATGCGTAATAATCGGGCCCTGACAATTACACAAGTGAAATTAAGAAAGAATAAGCAACCCGTTATGGAATGGAAATCAATCTTCAAACATCAACTTTCATGAAATACTCTAACCCTAGAACGATAGGAATTAGCCACGCATACTCATAATAACAACACAAGGATTTGATGAAATAATGAAATAATGGTGTAATAGATTAATGGAATGAAGAAAAACCCTTGTTCTTGATGTTATGAGCTCTCCAATTGCTCCAACGTCTGAACCCCTCTAAAAAACTAAGTAAAAGAGTATTTATAAGGTTTACAAACACCTAGTAATAAGTTAGACCCAAGCCTAGACGAAATAGGAAGTAAAAATCCGCACAAGGGGCGCTATAACGGGCGCCCCGCGCCTCGTAACGCGCGAACCAAGACAGAAGATGCCAAACTTTGGGCGCTTTTGCCCCACGCCACGTGAGAAATCGCGCCATAGGCTGGGCGCCTTGCCTGGCGCGGCGCGCCACCTGTGGCGCCAGTGCAATTTTCTGTTTCCTTGCTCCTTTGCTCGCTTCGTGTCGTGCCTTCGTGTGCTCGATCCAATCCTCAATCAAAATCCAATCTTTTCTTGCTCGATCATGCTCTTTAAAGCTTCAATTGCACTGCATAACAACCTACACACGACATAAAATTAGTGCAAAACCACATTCATAAACTATAAAATAGGCGAATAAAGTATCCAAACGTAAGGAAATATTAAGGAAACATTGGCATAAAATGCCAAACATCAAAATGAAAGAAAAGTGACTTTGTGGTAATGAAGCAATAGTTGAGTGACCATAGATAAAATTAATTCGAAAACTTGTAATGTGCTAATAACAACTGTGAGCCTCACAATTTCTTACAAAAGGGCTTAAAGTGACTAATTTTCTGAAATTACAGTCTTGCGTTGGTTGGCCATGGAACCAAAACAAGGGCCTCGTCACCAAACAAATAATCAAAGGGCATGTAAAGATGGAAAACATTGCAGAAATCATACATAATAATAGAGTTGCATGAGAACCTTAATGTAGTAACAACTATCTATTTTATCTCTATTATTAGGTGTTAGAAATATATTGGGGAGGGAGGAGCACTCTAAAATTACTCAAAATCTCTCTAAAGACAGATAGAGGAAGTGAGGAACTAATTCTTCTTAACTTCACTCTATTGCTTACAATCTCTTTATATTGAAGATAAGTGAGGAAATAGTTCTTTCTTAAGCTCACTCAACTTGACTTACTCTAAAAGTCTTCTTGAAGACATAAGTGAGAGAATTTCTTCCTTACTCCGCTCAACTTGGCTTACACTTTCCCTCTTTTGAAGACAAGGAAACTATTTTACTTGTTTCCCTCAACTTGACTTACACTCAATGTCTCTTGACGACATAAGTGAGGAAACTATTCTTCTTTATTTCACTCAACTTGTCTTACATCTCTCTTTTTTGAAGACACGAGTGAGAAAATGATTCTTCTTTATTCCACTCAACTTGGCTTACTCTAAATGGCTAGAATACATAAGTATTCTTCCAATTCCACCATGTATTTACCTAGTGCTTACATGCATGTTCTTAATTTTGTCCACACTTCACTTCTTCCAAAATGTATAAGTGTATTCATGCTCTAGTACATGTTCCTACCTAGGTTTCATATTGAGAATAAATAGGATAAAGTGAATAAGTTTAATTTCAACATTAAGTCTGTGCCGTTAAAGGATAAATTATTACCTTCAGGGTCTTTAATAAGGAAGGAGATATCTTATTAAATTAGGAGCGTCCAATTCAACAATAGTCAGATTATGACATAGTAAGACTGTCAGCCATTTGAGCCTTCCACTTGTGATCTTCATGGTCTTTAATGTCTGGCACCAGAATGAGCTAAAGGTTTCAAGCTTAGGTAGACTGCAAAAGAGTTCCTCTATCCATTCATCAGTGACATCAATGTATCTGAGGTCCAACTTCTTGAGGGCTTTGCAAGCAATTATCTTTACCAACTTTAGACTACTTAAAAGAGGATCGATCTTAAGGTATTCAAGATTAGTTGTGACAATATCAACCGTGTGGAATTGACGAGGGAGAAAATCTAAATTGACTGTCCTCAGTTTATGCAAAGTATCACAAACTCGAAAACTAGAAAATCCATCACACGTACGCAGACACAAAACCTCTAAATTGCAGCAGCTTGTGCACAGAGCCTGAATAAGCTGATCGTCCAAAAATCCGTGAAAGAAGTAAAACTCTTGCAAAGATGAAACCATTCTACCCTTAGAGGGTCATTCAATCTTAAATCCATCCAAACTCAACACATTTAGTGCTTTGGCAGCATAGATTGACTCGTGCAGCCTGTGGTATCTACCTTTGATATTAGGCAGACTGTAACGAAGGGGAATTGTATTCACATGGATAAGCATAAGTACAAGCATCAATAGAGGAGTACATCTCCATTGTTAAACCCAAAAGATACAAAGAAAAGGGAAAATAAAGAAGGGAGGGAGGTTCCAGAATTAACTAAGAAACAACTAAGAAAAATAAGATATTGTTCTTGCTTAACCCTAGTAGAATATCTCCTCTTGTATATATAGTGTCCTCTTCACAAAGTGCACATGCTACTTCTTAACCAGGATCCCACTGGTAACTTAACAACTTCCAAATTGGGTCCACTCCGTTAGCCCAACCAGTGTAGTTCATAACACAGACACAGAGGCGGATATAGAATTTCAAGAGGATGGGTTCACAATTATCACGGGAGAATACAGTGCCACAAGGATGGTCGACAAACAACTTTCGTTCCGGAAATTATAGAGCAATTTGCTTCTTTTTTTTTTTCAAGTAAAGGTTCCTGAGTGGGAGTCTCTCATGCTCGTAAGAGTAAGTGAACCACCACCTAACCACGTGAACCATTTCATCTTTTGGAGCATGGGTTTCCAAACATCATATTAGACATATCTAACTATACTAAAAGAGCCAATCTCAAAAGCAAAATGTAAAAGACCATTTTGCCCCTATAGCATAAAAATAGTATGTAGCACAAAAATAATTAATCTTATCTTATTAATATAAAAGTGAGAATCCTAAATGTAAAGTCATAATACTAAAATACCTCTACTAAAATATTAAATACTCATTTTGCCCTCACCTTAAAATACGTGATTTTAATGATTTTAATTTTAATATAAAATACTAAATGACCGTCATTGTGGTTTTCAATTTGTTCAATTTTCATTTTGTTGCTGTTACAGATTAGGGAACTTAAAGGTCACTTGCATTGGACAATGCAATATAGACTAGATTCATTCCTTTAAATTAACATAAATTGGCATAATGTATAAAATGCTAAAAAAATTATTAAAAAATGTGAAACTCCAAGACAATGTGATGAACATCAAAAGTAGCCAAGCTCAGCATATACATCTCCTATATATGGGACTTTTGTAGATCTTCAGTATTATGCTTCTTTGTTTCTCCATCAAATATAATATCAACACAATTTTTAAAATTCTCTTCCAAAACTACTTGAAGACATAGTAAGTAAGAAGCTTCGAGAAAAGAGAAAATCTAGAGATTCTATCGCTAGATAACGGGAAGTGCAACAATGTGATTTTCAATTTAATTGTAACTGGTTAGAAAATCAAACAGTCTGAGTTTCTAACTTTACATTCTTTTTGTTTTCTCCTTGAATTTTTTATAGAGTATTAATACTCAGATTTTTTAGGTGAATGTTTGCGTTCTTGATAACTGTTTGAAAAATGTCACTTATGGAGACAAATTCTTTCTTATTCCAATGTTTATATTTTTGTACTCCTATATCTTATTCCATGTGTAGTATTTTTCATTATCTTGATTTAAGTATTTACTTTGTTGTGTACTCATTGATATGGGGTTCACGCGCAAAGCGCGTGTCGAGGACTAGTTTTGAAAAATATGTACATAATATACCTAATTTGGTGAGTAGACCATGGGTTCACGTGAACCAAAATTTTGTATATACATCCGCCACTGGGCAGACATATTTGTAATGGCGAAGCTATGAGTAGGTCAATCCACAGGCAGCCTGTGGTATCTAAATTGTCTTATGTTGAAATATGGATTGACCTACTCATAGCTTGAAAGGAAATAAAGCGTAGCAAGTACAGTTTGAGCAAGTCGAGTAGAAGAAAAGCATACCTTTCTTGGCCTTTTGGCTAAGATCAAGTGTAGTATTTATTCTTGTCAGTTTATTATCTGAATGGCTCACATGATATTAACTCTATTTTTATTAGAGGAAGAGTTCATCATGGTAGCTTGCTATCGGGACTCTTTGGATGATGAACAACCAGAGGAGAAATCAACATTTGTTATAGTGTTTGATGAAGAGTCTGCGAACAACTTATGCAGTGTTAACATGGCTGATGGAATGGGTGAACTTTCTTTTTTGTGGTAATGTACTGAGAGGCGACAGATCTGCTATAGCACTAGCACTGGATAGGTTTCGCTTACAACTTGAAGAGTTTCAAATTAAAAAGATTGAGTTTGCACGCGGCCCTTAATTTCGTGAGCACCGTCCATGTTCTATGTGCTATTCTTGGCATGGAGTTCTTAAGTACGGATACTAAAGTTTACCCAACCATGAATGACTCTAGTGGCATAAAATCAAATAGATTTGATGCAACAAAAGAATTGAAAGAAAAGTGCATTACAGATCCTATTACCATTTTGATAGGCCATCTGATGAGTTTTGTATGTATAAATGAAGGATTTATGCAAGCTGGAGGAATTAAAAATATGGCTGTTGTACTCTATGAATTTTTCTTCTATCTGGAACTTAGAGATGGTTGCTGCATTCTTGGTCTACAATTAAAAGTTGATCTACAAATGCACTGCTCCGAAGAATTGGATTAGGATTCTTTATAGCGTTAGCCGTTTAAAGTCTATATAAGCATTGGCTATTGGCTAAAGTCTTAAGATTAGTTACGTAATGGTTTTTACATACCATTAAATGCAAATCACTAGTCACTACTATGGTAATATTTATCTTTTGGCAAATGTTAGGTTTCACTTTCTTTAATTTTCGGTTGCATACTATTTTTCATTGTCAAAAATCCCAATCCATCTACAGTTCTCTATTCTCGCATTGTGAAGACTAAATTGTATGAGTAGATTGTTAATTGATGCTTAAACTATTAATTTAAGCGTATAGGGAAACCATTGAAGCAATGATTTTGCATCATCCTCTTTTCTTTTTTTCCCCCCTCTTTGCTTCTCATTACTTGGGATTCATTTGCATGATCCTCAAAAGACCAAAATAAAGGGAGCCATAATATCATGCCAAGCGCTCGCTCTATTCGGACTTTTCTTTTTGTTACACAGAAGAAGTTACAAAAGGCTAAAACTTTGAAAAAGGAGAACATAGAAAAACTAAAAGATAGACAACGAGATGGGCGGGCCAGCAATTTGATAATCTAAAGAATTTTTCATTAGAACTATTTTCTATATGCGCTAAAGACCATCAAATGAATAAAGTAGAACAGCCATGGAATACGACAGCTTTAAAAAAATATAAATAACGAATAATTCTTTAGTTCGAAAGGTTTACTTTCAAAATATTAGTACCATAAAGGGGAGCTGGGGAGGGATGAAATTTTCTCTCAGGTCTTTTTGGGTATAACTATTTTATGCATCTAGGTAAAACAGACCAATATAAGAAACACATAATAAGCTACTCCATGTAGTTAGAGAATTTTTGGGACACACTTTTAATTCAATAGCCTTTGAATTATTGAAGTTACCAAGTAATTTCTTGAGCTTAGAGTGCGAATGACTTCCTGTCGTAATTACAGATCCATTCTGATTTTTTTTTTTTTTTGGATGAATAATAAAGCTTGTCAAAGAGAATTTGTAACCTTAGGACTCGTTATAGAGAGAGAGTCCAGATCTCTATTATTTTAGAATAAAAATCTCCTCCATCCTTTTAAACAGAAACTCTTATTACAAGGCTATTAGCAAAAGGAATCTACTAATGCAGGAAATCCTTCCCTACAGGAATTCTAGTTCTAGTTAAACTAAACTAACTACTTATTTAGATAGACTAAACTACTAATCTGCCTACAAAATCTGCGAGTAGTAACAGATTTGTTCATCCTCTTTGAAGTTGTTATCTTCAGCTTCAATTCTGTATCTGTAACATAAGGGTTAGCGAACCTGGAGCTTTCAGTTTTGGATGTTAACAGTATATGATCATCATATCGGAACTTTGTTAAATTAGGAGTGTCCAGTTCAACGGCAATCAGATTACGACATTTTGAGACAGTCAGCCATTCGAGACTGTCACTTGCGATCTTCATCGTCTTCAATGTCTCGCACCTGATTAAGCTAAAGATTTCAAGCTCGGGTAGACTGGAAAAGAGTTCCTCTAACAATTCATTGGTGACACAAACGCCATCGAGTTCCAACTTCTTGAGGGCTTTGCAAGCAGTTATTTTAACCAACTTTAGATGAGCCCCCACAATAGGCTTGATCTTAAGGTCTTCAAGATTAGTTGATACAATATCAATCATGTTGAATTGACGAGAGAGAATATCCAACTCGACTGTCTTCAGTTTATGCAAAGTATCACAAACTTGAAAATTATGAAGTCCATGACAACTCTGCAGAGACAAAACCTCTAAGTTGCAGCAGCTTGTGCACAGAGCCTCAATAAATTGATCGTCCAAAAATACGCAAGAGAGGTAAAACTCTCGCAAAGATGAAAATTTTATACCGTTAGAGGGCAATTCAATCTTAAATCCACCCAAACTCAGCACATTTAGTGTTTTGGCATCAAAGATTGACTCGGGTAACCTGTGGTATTTGAGTTTGTCTTCATCAATATGGTTGATCACTCTTAGTTTCAACTCTTCGATATTACAATCTCTGAGTACGTCAATCCGTTTTTCAATATAAGACATCCAATGAGAATCTGGTAACCATATACAGAACTTCTGTATGTTTATCTTCTGCTTTTGCCGATTTGCTAGAGTTTGATCCACAACATTCACAATATTTGGTATGTCTTTTGATTCACAAAAAATTAATATATGACCAAAATTTAAGTAGGGGTGTGAATTCCAAGCACTAGCCAAGCCCTTGGACAACGTACTTATGCGTGCAACATCTTTAGCAAGAAGGAAAGACAGGATGTGCTGCAAAATTGGCTCTGGCAATTGGGATATTCGGTCTGCGCCTGCATCCATATCACTTGTCCTTTCCATAGCCGTTAACTTTTTTGTTCTCAACTTAGACATTGAGTCCTCTGCTACGCCAAACTCTAAGCATGCCAAAGAATAATGAAAATATTTATAAATGCCATTCTTTCTCTAAACCAGCTTATGATAATGAGAATATAATATTTACAAGACTAAACCGACTCATGAAAGGATTTTAAAGTATTTCAAACCAAAAAGCTTAAAAGGAAACGGAATGTAGTAACCAAATTCCAATAGGAAAAGGGGGGGTACGATGTACAAACCCAACTGGCAACAGATCAAGACATGGGCAGTTATGCCTTTCACACCAAATACCTAGTTTCTTTTCTCCTCTTTCTTCCAACATTGACCAACCTTTAACCAATCACACTAAATAAATTTGGTTAGGCCTACTGCGGAGATTATGTATAGGATTACATACTGTAAGCCACATCAACAGTAGAATGTGGAGAGCAACAGGTATGATTTGAGAGAGTCAAGTTGAAGTAAGGCACACCTTTCTTGGTCTTTTGGCTAAGATCATGTGTAGTATATGTCTTATCAGTTTAATATATGATACGTGGGTCATTGAATCATGTGATATTAACTCAATTTTTTCGGTGGGAGAGTCCTTCGCGGTAACTTGCTATATATCGGGGCTTTTATGTGTTGCCTTGGCGTTGCATTATTGACTTGGCTGGGCACACGCCACCAATTCTAGTCCAATATTTTGTCCTTAAACTCAGAGCTAGAGAGACAACGAGAAAATATGCTGATAAAATCTAATGATTCTTGAAAATAAGTTGGCTATGTCCCTTACTCCGTGACAACTTACCAACTTATACTAGAAAAACATTCAAAAAATTTATAGGAAAAGAGAGATTATTACGAGTTCATAGTTCAAAAGTTTCCAAGCAGGGCTTGCGGGGAAAGATGAAGAGCAGAGAGGATCTAAAAGGAGGACATGACAATATTATCTTCACTCTTATCTCTGAGAAGCCAGCTTATCATTTTTAATTCCCAACTATTATTGCATTAAAGATTTAGTGGTTCTATTATATGAAAAGCAATGTCATCCCAACATCATGGATTACTCATTACTACATGCTTCTATACAAAGAGGCTAACATCTTATACCCTCCTGTTTCCAAAACAAATTAAGGGGTTCAGAATTGATGGGTCAAATCTTTTACTTTTTTTAATGCCTCAATTTGAACAATGAATTCTTGATATTTTAAAATAAAATTACATAATCGGAAGCTAGTAAAAAACTTATTATAGAATATGGTTTTTATAATGTAAATAGTTAAATGATATTTCCTCTGTTGGAATATAAGGTGGGGACCCTTGATAATATCACAAGGCACAAAGAGGATGGAAGAGGGAGAGAGACATTAAGCTCACTTCATATAATATAATAAACTCTACTCTTACATTAGACTATTACAAATGTGCTATTTATATGTGTCTAAGACAATTCTAGAATCACTTTCTAGATTCACACCTACTAATTAAATTAGTTCACACACACTATGTGAACAGGAGCACCTAGATAACATAAAATCCATGCACCTAGGATGACTAAAAGTACATGAACTTAGTAACTTAGAACATTAACAAATGTATCTAACATTTTCTAGAATAATCAAAATTAATATTTCTAACATCCTCCGTTTCAATTTATGTGTCGTGTTTGACTAGACTTAGGGGTCGTTTGGTAGCAAGAGAGTTATCCCGGAATTAATAATTCCTGGATTGTTAGTCTGACCTCCCATATGAGATAGCTAATCTCACATTTATAGTATAACAATTGGACTAGTACTAACAAATATTTCTAACCAAATATAGGATAAGGATAATTTTAAATTATATCCTGGGATTTAATCCTTATCCCGGTAACTAAACGACCCCTTAGAGTTTAAGAACAAAAAATAAAATTTTTGAAACTCTTGGTCTAAACAAGCCGTAGAAAATTATGTGATTATAAAGTTAAATGGTTTCAAAATATAGAAATGTATCATTTCTTTTAGAACTGAGAATAAAGAAAAAGTAAATATATGTAAGTTTACTGCATAGATTGGCCAGTATGAAAACCAAAACTTTAAAGAAGGAAAATAATGTGGCAAATAAAATAAAAAATTATTTCAAAATGCTATTACCCAGTCTAGTCATGAATTTTATAATTTGTTGAGTTTCCAAGTTCGAACTATTTTGTGAAAAAAAATTGACTGCATTCCTACAAATACATAGGATTAACAATTGTAGTTCACTAATATTTTCTGAAGACTTCCAAGTCTGAAGGAGTAAAGCACAAATAAGTAAAAGCCTTAAAAAATATGTTTATGGTGGTAAAAGGCGAAAGAATAGTTAGCTTTGTACTCACTGTTAAGAAGAAATCAAACAATACCAATAAATGCACGTAAGGTAAAAACGGAAGGAATATTCAAGTCTAAACTTCCCACATTATTTGAACAAGAAGAGCTAACAAATTTTAAGCACAAATCGTAATACGAGGCAGCCACCAATAACAATAGCAAGACAAAATAATCAAAGCAAATGCATGAGACATCAAATTTACGTGGAAAACTCCTTCAATGTGAAGAGATAAAACCACGGGACCAAAGTCCACAAAAGCTCCACTAATCAATCAGCAAGAGTACAAATATTCTCCAAAATGGCTACACAACAAGTGCCAAACACGGAACAACAATAAATATACCAAAGCACCGAACTAGAGAAGAAGGGAGTAAACTTCACAAAAATGCAGCTACTGTTCATGAGCCAAAATCTGGGGCTACAGAAATCCAAATCGACCTTTTTTAGTTCTCAATCAAAGATCAAGATGAGAAGAACGTCTTGTCCAAAAATTAGCTTAATTGGACAAGAAACGAAGTGGAAAGCGCCTTTCAAAATTAGTTGCAGTGACTGAATTTGTGCATAAAAATCTGCTACACTCTCTCTCTTTTCTCTCAATATGGATGCTATATCTCTTGTGTTGTATATATCCAAATTCAGACCTAAAGAGACCTTTTATATGTCTCGATAATAATGGGTGACAACGCTCAACACACACCTCGGTTTGAGGTATGAACGGTCATCGCAATACAATTTACCCAACTAGGAGTCGGCACTACTACAGAAAGTATATTTAGCGGCTATTATTTAGCGGCAATAAGTTAGTGGCCGCTAATTAAATATTTAAGCAGAAAGATTAGCGGCAAATAAACATTAGCCACTAAATAATATTCTTTTACCGGCAATAGAAAACTTTTGCCACTGAAAATCTCTAATTGAAACCAATTTTTACTACTTTATCTTTCCCTCCAATTCTATTCCACAACAATTTAGTATTCCCTCCTATTATTAAAAAACAAATTAAAAGAAAAACCTTTTCCCTCCAAAATTCTGCTAAATTCCACCTGCATACACAATTACACGCTAACCCCAAAAACCAAATTCTTCTTCTGAAAACTAATCTCGCTGCTCAACGTCTGTACCAGCCCCGACCACCATCCCAGTCGTCGTTCTCACTGCCGATCACCTTACCAGGTAAGCTAACGGATCTCTCTCCCACAATCACTTTTCTCACCACCCTTTTCTTCTCTAAACTGAATTTGTGATTTGTGATTTGTGATATTCAATTTTGGCAACTAGCTAATTCGTAAAGTAGAGATTTCTTTTTGTTTGCTAAGTCGTGAATGTGATCTCTGATTGCCGGTAAATTGATGGCAATTGTTTGAATCGATTCCTCTATTTCCCCTAATATTTTGACTGCGTATTTCTTGTGATTGTTCTGTAGTTCTCTGAGTTTTGTTTATGAAACTCGATCTTTTCTATTAATTTACAGCATCATGAGTAGACAAGAATAACTAATTTTAATCGCAAAACTTTAGTAAAAAGTGATCAGGGAACAACAGTTTCGAACAGGGCGGAGCCAAGTTAGGGTGGGGTTGGTCATCCAAACAACCTTCGTCAAAAACTTATACCATGTATAAATGTGAAATATTCTATTGTTTGTAAATATAGAATAAATTGAACAACCTCAACATAGATGTTATGGCAGTTTAGCGGGCTAAGGGTGTTCATGTTTAATGGAAGCACGCAAGTTCGATAGTCGCTGGAGAGTGACATTTTTGCTCTGCACTTTTGGCTAATTACTGGGCCATATACTACTTTCTTATTAAAAGGAACAGGACCCTATTTACTTTTCTTTTTCAAATTTAATATTGTGTAGTTATTATAATTTCAAGTTTAAGAAAATACTTTAATATAGTACCAAAATCAAGTTGAACACCGTTTGTTGGAAAAAGAAGTTGGTGCACCAGTTCATTGAAAAAAATACTATTGTGTAAAAAAATTTGAACAACCTTGTAAGAAATTCTGGCTACGCCACTTGTTTCGAATTAGAACCGTGTAAAAATCTGGTTCTGAATACATGGCTTTCTTGTTCAAAAGTCTCTCCATATTTTATTTGTCTGGATTATTTGGTAAACAAAGTCAAAGTTTGGGAATTACGCCAAAGCACTATTCTGGATTCTGTTTGAAATACAATGAGAAGATTAGGAAAACTTTGAGGATTTGTTATATGCAAATAGTAATGTGGTTGAGATTGTGTTTTTCGGATTAGTTGAAACCACGAATGAATATATATATTCATGCGAATCGTAGCAAAATTAAAGTTATTTATAAACTTAATTTGTTTCTAAATTTTCAATAGTGTAAAATAGTTGTATTTGAATCGTGCACCTATCTGAATATGAACAATTTATTTTGCTTGCGTTATATATCTCAGGTTAATGTTCCTTTAAGACACTGAAGATATGGCTTTTTTTTTTTTAGTTTAGATTAAGTAGCTAATTAGATTGTCAGGATTCATCTAAGCCACCACAAGTCAAGATATGATTTTTCATGTTTGTATATTGGTTCATCAATTTGACTATGCAATTGTTTTGTCTTTTTACCAAGTCTTCTTGTTAATAATATTTCACAAGTAACCTTTAATGTATTCGAAAAGGCACTCTCTTGATTTATGGAATTTTTTTCTTCTCCATGTAAGCATTTTCAAGTAAAAATTAGTCTACACATAGAAAAATGTTAAACGCACATGTTACATTGCACAACTTCTTCATTTTATTTTTCATATTTTGTTTGTGTTCATTTTGCTTTGTCTTCTTGCAATTGTAGAAGAGAATAATCATGGACAGTTCTACGAGTAGAAGATGGATAAATTGCGATACAGTTAGTAAATAATATTTGGATGGAGTAGAGAATTTTTTAAATCATGCTTTTTGTGAAAAACGTGATGGAGAAACAATTCCATGCCCTTGCACAGAATGTGTGACACTATGATGTAAATCGAGAAACAGCATATGATCATCTTATGGTTAATGGTATTATACCCTCATATGATACTTGGTTTTGCCATGGCGAGTCTCTTAGTTTATCAAATAATACTGAAAAAAATATTTGTAGACAAGAAGCTTCAATGGGCACTAACATGATATTTGAGAGGAATGATACATGATATTTTTGGAGACTTTAACCAGCCCATGGACACTAACATTAGTGAAAGAGGAGACGTAAAGCCAAATTTAGAAGACAATACTCATAATCCATCAGGAAATCAACCTAATCCTGAGATGGATATGTTTGAACAACTCATGAAAGATGCAAATGAAGAACTATACCCGAGATGCAAGAAATTTAGTAAACTTTCATTTTTGCTGCATCTTTACCATATAAAAGGGACGTTCAATTGGTCAAATGAATCTTTTAATGCTTTGCTTGGTCTATTAGGGGATGGACTTCCTGAGGGAACTAAGTTGCCTTCTTCTTTATATGAGACCAAAAAAATAATTCAGGGCTTAGGCTTAAAGTATGAAAAGATTCATGCTTGTCCCAATGATTGCATGCTTTTCAGAAAAGAATTTGCTGATAAGGATGTAGATAAATACTTAGTTTGTGGGGCTTCTAGATGGAAAAGTAAAGGCAAAAAGGTTCCGGCCAAGGTCCTAAGGTACTTTCCTCTCAAACCAAGACTACAGAGGTTATTCATGTCTTCTAAAACTTCTAAGCTAATGCGATGGCATCATGATGAACGTAACAGAGATGGAGTTTTAAGGCATCCTGCAGATTCTGAAGCTTGGAAAGCTTTTGACATTAGATATCCAGAATTTGCTAGTGATCCTCGTAATATTCGCCTAGGATTAGCTTATGATGGCTTTAATCCATTCGGTACAATGCGAACTGTTCATAGTACATGGCCGGTGATATTAATGCCCTATAATCTTCCACCGTGGTTGTGCATGTTACAAGAGTTCTTCATTTTGTCCTTACTCATTCCAAGACCAAAAGGGCCTGGAAATAATATTGATGTCTTTCTGGAACCTTTAATTGAAGAGTTGAATGAATTGTGGGATGTCGGTGTAGCTACCTATGATGCATTTTCTAATGAGACATTTCAAATGCGAGCAGCTTTGATGTGGACTATAAACGATTTTCCAGCATATGGTAATCTATCTGGATGGTGCACTCACGGTCAATTTGCATGCCCATCTTGTAACATACAGAGTCATTCTAGAAGGCTCAAACATGGTAAAAAGTTTTGCTTCATGGGCCATCGACGTTTCTTGAAGTCAGACCACAAGTATCGAAATGATGCAAAATCATTTGATGGAACTAAAGAATCAAGACCCGCACCTCGTGCAGTAACTGGTTCACTAGTTCTTGATCAAGTTAAAGACATAAAATTTACTCTTGGCCAGTCGAATGAAGAGATAAGTGGGGTTATGAAAAATACATGGAAAAAAAGAGCATCTTTTTCAATCTTCCATATTGGGAGCAACTTGGTGCGCCATAATCTTGATGTGATGCACATAGAAAAAAATGTTTGATAACTTGATTTATACATTGTTGGGTTTTGGTAAAAAGTCGAAAAAACAACTTAGAAGCTCGATTGGACTTGAAGGAGATGAAAATAAGACCAAGCTTATGGCGTCAATCTCGATCTAATGGGAAGGCATTTCTTCCTCCTACTTATTTCACAATGTCTCCGCAGGAAAAGGAGTTGTTTTATGAAGTACTGCAAAACGTCAAGTTTCCACATGGCTATGCTTCTAATATCTCACGTTGCGTGCGCAAACGAAAGCTATCAGGGCTAAAAACTCACGATTGCCATGTTATAATGCAAGAACTTCTTCCTCTTGCATTACGGAGATCAGCTGATAAAAAAGTGAGTTCTATTTTAAATGAATTATGCTCATACTTTCGGATTCTTTTTGGCAAAGAGCTTAAAATGGAAGAGTTAAAGTTGCTTGAAGAAAAAATTCCTGTAACACATTCTAATATGGAGAAGATTTTCCTGCCATCATTCTTTACCGTTATGGTACACTTGGTTATTCACTTGGCAAGTGAGGCTGGACTTGCCGGCCCAGTACATTATCGTTGGATGTACCCAATTGAGAGGTATGAAGAGTATTATTTATTTTTATTATATATCTAGAGTTGTTAAGTATCGAATATTAGACTAATAACATTACCTTATGGCACAGGTACTTATGTACTTTAAAATCATATGTTCGTAATCGTGCATGCCCAGAAGGGTCAATAACAGAAGCATACATTGCAAATGAGTGTATCACATTTTACTCGCGATATCTGGAAGGTGGTGATTCTAGGTCTTATTGGTCGAGAAAAAGTGATGATGTAGTTGAGCATGAGAATGATAAAGAAGGATGTCTTTTCCCTTCTGTTGGGGAGCCATATGGAAAGGAAGATGTATTTGAGTTGGATGAAAAAACATGGTTGCAAGCACATCCACACGTGCTTTTTAATTGCGAATCAGAGGTGGTTGAGAACTATAAAAAGTGAGTGGTAAATCTATTTCTCAATATGTGTATATTATTTAATAAATAACAAAATTAATATATGAGTTACTTGGCAGTGAGCATATTGCGGAGATTAAGAGATTACATCGTAAGTGTCGTCTTACACAACATCAACTTGATCGTTTGCATTTTGATACATTTCATGAGTGGTTTAAGGAGCAAGTAAGTACTCGGATTCAGTCATTAGTTATTTTAAATTATTGTACTGAACTTGTATCGATGTTTATAGTCATATATTTCTATTTGCTTAGGTGAAGGAGTTGGACGTCACATCTAACATCCCAAAGGATATTAAGTTCCTTGCACAAGGTCCAACTTACATTGCAAGAAGATTCAAGGAGTTCGATGTAAATAACGGGTATCGATTCCGAACAAAACAATGTGAAGAGTTCATGGAGACACAAAATAGTGGTGTTATGGTCGTTTCAAAGACAGAAAGTTATGCAAGTACAAGTGATAAAGCCCCGAAGTCAGCAAATATCACATATTATGGTAGATTGAAGGATATTGTGGAGTTAAACTATTATGAAGAATTTAAGGTTGTCCTATTTAAGTGCGATTGGTTAGATGTCACCAAAGGTAGAGGAGTTAAGGAAGATGACTTAGGCTTCACACTTGTGAACTTCTCACACCTAAGAGACTCTGGCGACCACGGAAGTCATGAGCCTTTTATTTTTGCTGACCAAGCTCAACAAGTAATATTTGTGCAAGATCCTAAAGATCATGAATGGTTTGTCCTAGGTTAATTAAGCCGCGAGACGTTTTTGATATGGGAGAGGAAAATACCATGCCGCTTGAGCCAACAATGCATAGTGATGCCACTGACCTGACTATCTTAGAAAATATTAATGATTCGGAACATGAGTTTAACGATTGGGTAAGAAGTGGTGTGGATGGGATAGTAATTGATATGAGCCAACATTCTCAAACTCCTCCAAATGAAGCTGAAGCTAATATTGAAGGAGGAAATGACATCGAAAATGGAAGTGATTCTGAATAAGACAAGTAATAGTTATAAAATATTTAATTCTTTTCTCTATGTTATGGAAGTTCTATGTCTAGGATTTGATATGGTTTTGTTTCAGACCATTAAATAAGATATCATTTTTACGTTCAAATTAAGTCACATTTTATAGAAGATGCTTGTTTTTATGAATTATCCATGTCTCTATGGGTGGTTTATCCAATATTAGATGAATTTTTCTTTGCTTGCTTTATTTTCTATTTTGTTATTGTAGCCCTTTGATCCTCAGAGTAATTATCCTTATATACTGGATACACTGTTTTATGTCGGGTTCTCAAGTGCCTCCTAGCTCGGGAATTTTCTTTGCAGCAACGCTATGTGTTGTTTCTTGTATTATTCCATTCAGTTTCCTAATGAGAGCGTGTATCTGGTTGTGTTCATTTAAATGCTCGAATGACGTTTCATAGACTTCTTGTGGATTTGCTGGAGTTAATCTGGTAATATTACAGATACAATGAAAACTCTATAAAGTAAATCCTTTCTATCTACTGTTCTGCATGATTTTGTATACTACTACAACTCTTCTATTTAGTTCGTCTTATCTGTTAACGCAATATGACTTTTGCACATTCTTTAACTTGATAGTTCATGTTTTAGGAACTATGCGAACCAGAGGTGCCAGCAAATTCACAATTCAACAACGTGATGATGAAGATGTGCGGCCTTATATAAACCAATTGATAGATGGAACAAACAACTCTCAAGCACAAGCCAATGATGGACAAACTAATGAAGTGAATATTTCTACTGGCACTGAGGAGCAATAAAATGATGAATCAGGTAATACTTGTGGCACTACTGATTGTAACAACTGAGAAATATTTTCACTTATAAAATGGTTTTGGCTGAGTTATCCAGCTTAGGTTAGCACTACAAAAAGAGTATGCCTTGTTAATTGCTTTTCTTTCTAGCACTATATTGGTCCAGGCAGATTACATTTGAAATTTCATCAGATTAGCTTGAAGTGATGTACTTCGTTTGGCATATTCTTTGAGGCGAGTTCAGTTGCATTGGCGTTTTAATTCTTGTGAAAATGACAGTTCGATTGTGAATTTCTGATGGCTACAGATTTGTTTCTTAGACAACTTATTTATTTAGTTTTTTTTCCATCAGTTTTGTATTATCATAGGAAATTACTGCGTAGATTTGCCATTGTCAATATTGGCCTAATTGGTTAAAAAGGAATTAGAGATTTTATGTTGAGTAGCAAGCTGTGTGAAGCCTTTCCTATCAGAATAGCAAGGGCATGGTAGACTGTATGAAGCCTTTCCTATCAGAATAATAGGAGACATAGTTTATCTACACACAAAAGTGTGTAGGTTCTGGTCGATGTCTCAGAATGTTCGATTTCTACCTAAATCATAAGGTAATTAGTCTAATTACAGACTGATATAAGAAGCAAGGATGTAAATGTCCAAAGCTTCTAATAGACAGTTGGTAAAGCTAAAGCTTTTGACTGGCATCTCATAAGCTGTCAGCTATTGCAGTCTCCAAAGGTGCTGAAGTAAGTGAGAATATTTGGCCTCACTGATAAGTTCTGCGCCGGGGTTGAAGTGGCCAGATCTGTGGATCAAAGGTATCACATATCGGATACCATCAGATCAGCTGTGTCAGCTACAGGTACAGTGCCGGGGTTGATGGTGTTGTTTCAGTAGGAGCTGGACTAGTGTTTCCTATCCATGTAGTTAGCAATGATATGTAGGATGGTTGCTTATTAACCAGTATATTAGGCAGTCATGATGCTTCTCTGTATCAGCACAAAATACTGTGCTTTATTTTTTCATACAGATTGCAGAACCAAAGTACTCTGCCCTATCCAGTTTCAGCTTTCCTAATTCTCCATATAAATTTTATGACCTTTGATTATTTTCCATGTTAGGTGATTCAGAGATAAGAAAGGTGCGTGGGCCTACACTACTAAAAGATATTTGGAAACTACCTCTAGGGAACACAATTGCAGTACGGTACAATAATTGTAATCAAGCTGTCGGAAAAGAAGGTCGAAAGCTTGCTAGCTTTCTAGGAATTGTTGCTAGAACTCCGGAGCTTACTCCCTTAAATATAGATGACTGGAGAAACTGTGACAAAGAAGAAAAGAAGAAACTGGTGGAGTTTGTGAGGGTATGGAGTTGTTATTATTTATCCTCCAATCATTCTAATAAAAGGTTTTATAAGTTATACATGATATTGTCTTGTAAACTTTTGCTTTTATTTTTTGTAGAAGAAGTTCACTGTACCAGCTCGTGCAGAAGAATTTGTTTTAAGGTCAATAGGAAAGAAATGTAAAGATTACAAATGTGATTTAAAAAGTGAGTATCTGACAAAATTTAAGACCAAAGATGCTATGCTGAGAAATAAACCCAGTCGCATACCAAGGGATCAATGGATTGGTCTTGTCTCTTATTGGGTTTCAGATAAAGCTAAGGTATCAAGTTTTGAAATCTTAAAAACAAAGTTGCTAAGTTTTTATAGTATTTTGAATGTTTCTGTATGTATTAAGTATAACTTTAAGACACTGATTTTATATATGTTGCAATGACAGAGGCGTAGTCAAGCAAATAGAATCAATAGGGCCAAGCAAAATAGGCCTCACACAGCAGGATCCAAAAGCTTTGCCAACTTGATGGATGAGAAGGTCTTCGTGTGTACATTATAAAATACGCTACTTTAAAATTCTTTTTGTCGTGCATATTTGACATTAAATTTATATATTAGGCTGTAAATGGGATACAGCCTACACGAGCAGAAGCGTTCATATTAACTCACAAACCACGTAAGGATGGTAGACCACTGGATGAGGAGTCTGCGAAGACAATAGTAAGATTTCTTTCTTTTGTATTCTGAGTACCGTTTGCAATGAGTTATTGGATTAAAAATTTAATTCTGTCCAGAGTAATTGATGAGGTTGAGATGCTCGTCACATGGACCTTTCTGGTTATTCTATGGGATTCCCTAGCCTAAAATTTTCTTATAAAAATAGGATTAGAGACTTGGCCTGGACCAACAGTAAGTTCTGTGTTTAATCTGACTGCTTCTGCACTAGATAAAAGTCTTTCCAATTAGAGATCTTTTTTCCAAATATTCTGCATTTTCCGAATCATGAAGGCCTTTAATATAATTCAAGGTAGGGTAGTTCTGTGCTAGTTACTGGATAAACTCGGTAGTTGTACTGGTGGTAACACAATAATTAGACAGATTGCTGCAGAATCTAGTTCTGTTACTTCTATTTGTCATAACATCGATGTTGTAATTCTACTTCCTTCTATTTATAGACATCCTCTAGGAACTGCAACTTCTGCTTTGTTAAGATCTATAACTAGGATTCTGTCGCCAAATGTATGATAAAATATGCAACATCTTTATCCTTCTGAACTACATGTTGCATGTTATGGTGCTTGATGCATATATATTATCAGGAAAGTTGCACTATCAGGGAACAGATCTGCTCCCTTTTGCGATATTTCCACATCTGCGATACAAACAAATGTTATTCCGTTCCAAAAATTTGGACTAAATATTAGAAGTAGGTTGCCAATGTCAATTGAAATTTTGCTGTCATATTATTCATACAATTGTAACACAATTTGAGGGTGTGCTAGGATGGTCTAATGGTTGTATGACGGACTTCATTATCTTACGATACGACCATACTTGAACATGATCTGTTCTATAGGATCGTACCACTGTATCTTTGAGTTCTAAGGAGACAGGAAACCAGGTCTCGTGGATGAACTTATGGCCATTAGACTAGAGCGTGATTAACAGCACCCATCAGAAAATCAGTCAGCTACTAGTCGACCTCAACCAGTCCATATTATAAATGCTCTCATCTTTTTTACTATAAAAATTGCAGGTTTAGAGTTCTGAATATGTTGCTTGCTAGGATGGCTGCAAAGAACTAACCGTGAAAAATTACTCCTTCGGTTCCCAGCAAATAAAGCAAACACTAACTTTTCTCCCATCCTCAAATACTTTCCATTCATTACCTCTCGGCTCTCACTATCTGTAGCTATTTTTCCAACTCTTCATTTTCCTCGAGTTATCCATGTCCTACTGATACTGGATGGGCAAGAGTATTTTTGTTGATCCTCTGAATACATTGAAAAATGCTGCTCAGATTCAAACCTGGTACATAGATTGAAAAATGCTACACAACTAATTTTATTTTTTAAAGTTGTGTTTATGTATGCAGATAGGTGAGCTCTTTATGCCTGGTCTTTATCTATAACTTTATGTTGTTAGAGGCTGTTCTTTCACTTGGTTTGACGAGCGGTGGTAGAAGATAAAGTACTAAATAAATGGTATAAGAACGTAGATCCTTGCTACCTGTAATGTAAGCCAAAAACTAAATGAAATATTATATTATCTTTGACGATCCCAATGGTGACACGAGCAATGCGAGTATCGCAGTTGGTTCATGAATGGCAGACCGAGTGGAACTAATTTAGACTATGAATGAAACAACTTTTATTTTTACTTTTATTTTTAATATTGTACTTCTCATAATTTTGGCTACTTAATTGCAGGACATGATAACTGAAAAGTTGATCAATAATCAAGAACCGAGGGACCAGGCTCCTCGTAGTGTTGCTTGGGAAGGAGATGTGTATTCCCAGGTCTTGGGAAATGAGAAAAGTGGGTATATTCGTGGCGTAGGACTTGGTCTAACTCCTTCTTCAATGTGGGGTAGAAGATCTTCCTTAGGAAATATTATTACAGAGGATTCGTCTGATGAGGTTGTAAAAGGGTTAAAGGAAGAGATAACGGAGTTAAGGGCGATAAATGAATAATAAAATGAAGAATTGAGTTTGATGAAGCAAAATCAAGAGAAGCTGCTATCATGGATGAGACAAGTCACTGGAAGAGTTTCTCCTAATGATTTATCTATGAAGCATGATATCTATGGAATGTCAAATGAATAGGTAATCTGATTTAAAATGTTTTAGTCATTTATCTGAAATTTTTATCTTATGAAAATATTCTTATCCACTGCGTTATATTTATTAGGACCCTGATGCCAACAGTGACCATGAAGGAGTACCACATACAGCTAGGATGTCACTCAACAGACGAAGTGGTGCTGGAAATAACTCAGCTTATCATGGTATTACCCTTCTGTTAGATTTTTTTTTTTTAAAAAAAATGGTAACATCTTATTCATCAACACATGAGACTTGAAATCTTGAAACTGGATTTCCTATAGGGAATGTAAAAGGAAATCTTGAAACTGGATTGATACTTCACCATTTGTAACCACTGGCTTCAAAAACCTGAGAGTCATATCTCTTTTCTCCAGCTGCTTCAAGTACTTGAACAAGGAATGAGAATGAATCTTCTTTTAATGAGTAGTGAGCTGGTGGAATATCTCTTAGTGTTCTCACTATATCTGTAAAAGCATCACACAGATAGATGGAAATACTTTTTTACTCGAAGTTACTTTTTTCAGGCAAAACTGGATAATTGATATTGGCGAGCTAGTCACGAAGAAATAGATTTAATTTGAAGAGAGCCTACTAACTTCTGGAAAATAAACTAAAGCATGACATTGAAACTCAGGCCTAATGATTATGGAGATCACCTGCTTGAAAAATGTCAATGCAAAAAAGACCTTTTATGTCTTGTTAGTCTCTTCTTTGATATGAAATTGAATAGAGTGGAATATACATGAAGGATAGCTGAATCGGCTAGTTTTGGTAGTCTCTTCATCTGAGTTACTTTTGTTTGGGACTTATATGAAAGGGAAAATCATACATGATGTTGATAGTTTATTGAACTAAGTGTCTAATTGACACGACCCGAAATCTGGTTAGGCCGTGCGGGCACCCCGACATCTTCCCCTAGACCCGTCGGGCGAACCCTTACCAATTAAATTAGGAAAATAAATATAATAATTCATAAATAAGGACAAGACTTTAAAAATATTTACAGACATACTGATACCTCTAAGCTGTACAACAGAAATTTACAGCTGACTACCCAACATGCTAGGTTTAGGGCTATCCAGACCAGACATCTAAGAGTACAAAAGAAGACAAATACCTCCTGAAGGGAGCAAACTGCAACTGAAATGATAACCAATAAACTGGTGGCCATCCGAAATAAAAGCTGGCTCACCCTGACAGCTGAAGTCGTCTACGCTCCTTCACAACGTGGCGAACTCAATCCTGGAGCGAACCTGCCGAAACGAAATAGATAGACAAGAAACAAACAACAAACAAGGGTGAGTCAAAGGACTCAATAAGTGGGGCAGACTAGCCACCTCAAAGAATAGGATAACTAGCCAGGGAGAAAAGAAACATATAAACAAAATTCCTTTTATTTAAATTATGAAAAGGCAGAGCCAGATAATAACTAGAAACACGTATGGAATCACAAACTCATTAAAACCAGGAACGTAAGATATCCAGAACATAGAGGTATCCCGAACATATTAACAATCAGAAATACATCCTGTTGCAGCGTGCAACCCGATCCATATATCCATCCTGTTGCGGCGTGCAACCCGATCCATATATTCATATTGTCGAGGCATGCAACCCGATCCATATATTCATATTCCTGAGGCGTGCAACCCGATCCATATATTTATACCGTTGCGGCGTGCAACCCGAGATACGAACCAGACATATATAGGCAAACTGAGATACAATATACATACCACATATATAAAACACAACACGATAGTCACACAATAGTCAGCACGCGGTGCAATGAAATGGGATGAATGCAGTATGATGCAATGGTGTCACATGTGCCAAATAGATGGAGCGGAATCCTCCTGCTCCGGGGGCGGAATCCTCCTACCCTCAATATGATGCAATGGAGCGGAATCCTCCTGCTCCGAGGGCGGAATCCTCCTACCCTCAATATGATGCAGTGGAGCGGAATCCTCCTGCTCCGAGGGCGGAATCCTCCTACCCTCAATATGATGCAATGGAGCGGAATCCTCCTGCTCCGAGGGCGGAATCCTCCTACCCTCAATATGATGCAATGGAGCGGAATCCTCCTGCTCCGAGGGCGGAATTCTCCTACCCTCAATATGATGCAATGTGCATACAACTGCAACACGATGTAATAATAACCCATCACCAACGCGGGACTCTCATCGACAGCTGGAAAGTATATACCAACTCACAGCCAAAGTACAATACTCAGATTCTCAATGCAATACCAATAATAGGACATAACATATAATATAAACTATAAGTTCAAATCTAAGGCGTAATGAGTACGCCTATCGGCAGCTACACACGTAAGGAACACGTGGTAGAAAATCCACGAGGCCAGGTTTCTCCAAAGAAATGGATAGAAACACTTACCTATTCCAAAGTTAACACTGCTGCCCAACAACCGCTTTATTCTTTTGGATTCATTGCCAAACGATCCCACTGTGTTCAATGAGCAGAAAAATATATCAAATAGGGATAAAGGCTTCATTCCTCACATCTTAGGGCAATCCGGGTAGGAACCTGACACCCTATTCGCATACGCAATACGCAGGCCAGGCCTATGTACAGGGTTTATGGTCACATAAGCAAACCCCAAATAAATTATATTTATATGTTGCCCATAATGCACTGAGTACGGATATATAATTAATTCCATTATCGGGGTCCATTTGACCCTTTAAACTATCAATTTACGTCATTAGGGCGATGTCTAATATCCCTATTTTTTCCGTAAAAATATATTCAAACATATGTAATAAACTCAAATAACATATTAGGATCATTACCTGAATATTTCAGGATGAAAATTCTACTCTTTTCCGGTCCCTTTTCTCATTTTCTGGCATTTTTCCCTCACTGACGTTTTTACATTTCTCTCTGCTTCTGCATCACTTTTCATTCTGTCCGTACTTAGCTACTTAAAGTAGCATATATAACTTTATGCCACCGCCATTATTAACTTTTGACTTTTTCTATATTTTTTTTGTTTTTTTATATTATATTTTCTTTTCTTAACAAAAATTGAAATGGTACCCTACAATATTCGAAATAATTCCAACTTTTGCATACAAGTTATACAAAATATATGTAACATACTCGCGAAGATGGATCTCAAATTGGACTCCCGAAACTCAAGATGCGAATTTAAATAAAAAGAAGTCAAATTATTTAACTTTCGGCATTTTAGCGGAAACTAGCCGAACAACATCGAAATGCACTTTCGAAAGTTCACAAAAATCACAAATAATCATACGAACCTAACGGCGCTTTCAGATTTCGAATTGGAGCTCATTCGACAAAACCGAGCTCGAAAATCACTTTTTAATATTTATTGCCAATAAAAACTGAATCCTTCTTCCGATGCCTACCAAACGAGGTCTGATTTAGCTCAAATTTTACAGACAGGTTCTAATGGACATTACGAATATTTTAAAATTATCGGCACGCTAATCGGAGTCCTAACTTCTGAAACGACTGACCGAAGTCGTTTCACTAATTATTGTCGGATTATAGTCTTGTCACCCTGATCATAAACATAGACCAACAATAAACAGGTGACTAATGTACTTAATTTTGAAGCTCCATTTCCGAGTTTACCATCACAACTGCCTGTGGCTATGTATTATGCCCCTCCGATGAATATGTGCATGTTTACCTATACATCATCTGATCAAGGCCTTAGGGATTCAGGGAATTACCAGAAGATCTATACTTGCAACACTTGTTGTTCCTCATTGTCTCCAGAGTTTGTCACGACCTAAACTGGAGCCACGACATGACTGGCATACGACCTCTAACACCTGCTAAGCTGATTATTAATCCCTCTGCAAATTCTGCGTAACATAATCAAGTCTCAGTGTTATTTCTTTGCTATTGTTGGAGCTTTAACTTAATGTTATTTGGAGATGTATGATGTTGGAGTGTGCTTCCGGAATAAAATAGACATTATGAACAGGTTAAACATTTTGCATAGTCCTATTTCTAGAGGAGTCTCTGGCCAAACTTTTAAAAATTTGGAGAGTTAGTATAATTTTGAATCTGTTAACTTCCACAATGTATTTAGAGGTATACTTGTATAGTTTACATTAAAATTCATCTTCTAATAATTATTCATTTTATTATTTCAGGTCGTACAACGTAATGTTCGAATATTTGGCATGTGGAAGATTTCAATATGATGAAGAGATGGTGAAGTGATTGAGGACTTGCATCTTATATGTTTAAAATCATTGTTTTGTTTGTCTAGATTTAACAGAATACCTTATGTTTTATGCATTAATAATATAAAATTTTATTAGTGTTAATTGCTATTATTGTTGTTAAGATTGATCGTTTTGCATCACTAATATGTACATTTCATTTGTCTTGACAAGCGACAATAATAATGGATTCTAAAAGTGGAAGTTATTTTCATCATGGATTCGCAGCCATTGTAATTGTTGCTAAAACTTGTTACTTTATTGGCAATTTAACTAGTTTTACCGGCAACTAAAAATGACGTTATATGTCAGAATAATGTCATTTAGGAAAAGCTGTAGTAGCCATTACAATTGCTACTAAATAATTGCTGCTAAATCATGTGCCATTCAGCGGCCATTTAAATGCATTCAACGGCAATTAAAATGGGCGCAAAAAATACAATATAGCCATATTTGGAAGGGATTTAGCAACCATTACAATTGCCGCAACGGAATTGCCGCTAAAGCAAGTAAGTTTTAGCGGCAATAAAAACTACCTTTACCGGCATTTTTTAGAATGGCTACTAAAGCTTTTAGCGAACCCATGTACAACGGTCAAAGTTTAATGGCCGGTAAAAGTTTTAGCGGCAATAAATATTGCTGCTAAACGCATTTTTAATTGCCGCTAAAGATGTTTTTTCTAGTAGTGCGGGGTCAAATCCATAAAGAATAAAGTGATGCGATCAAAGTAGTGGAGGAACTAAACTTATTTGACAAAGCCAAACTAGGATAACGAGGTGATGGGACGATATTAACAACTACAAACTACACTAGGAAAGCAAGTAAATGTGATCTATGACCTTCTCACAACCAAGGAAGTCAAGTTTTGAGCCTAGGATACAATTATAGCACGGGGTTTATATATTATGGACGGGTCGTTCTAATGTAATCCCTAGAATCCTTCCGGCCTAGAAGGGATTTACCTCAACGGCGCTCGTCAAAGCCATGGTTGAGCTTATAAAGCACTACCCATTACCCGAGGAAAGAAGACCTCTTCCGAGCGTAACTTCTTTTGTAGATGAGTTAGTCTATGAAATAGCCTATCAACCCAAATCCTCGCTAGCTTCACTATTCTACGCTAACTAATCTCTCCCGAGTCTTTAATTAGCAAAGTAGACGGGCAACTCAAGTGTCGCGAGCACAAGAGTCAAGCAATCAAAACAATGGAAGCTAGATAATCAAAACCCAATAATATAAATTCCTAGTCATGACTCATTCATATATTCATGTCCAAAATCATATCAATTAATAACACAAATAGCCTTGAAATATATTCATAAAATCAATTCTTCAATAACATCAACAACACCCAATATATTTAATACAAAACATGAAAGTAAAGAAAGGAGTACTAATGGTTGAGAATTTCTCAATGGGTTGCTCCAAATCTTCACCCTCTTGGTGTTCTTGTTGATGGATCCTTGCTCCAAGATTGGAAAAATGGCCAAAAGATATGTACAAATGAAAGCTACAAACTATTTATGTATTGCCAAAATGAAAAATAATCATTTTCCAAAATTATCCCTAGGTAAAAATGAAGAAATTCTGATTTTTCACGCTATAGCCACCCTGGTACCAAAGTTTACCCGATAGCCACTTTATCACTGCTCAACTTAGTCACTGTTTCATGCATAGCCACTTTTCTGCTGCATTTTTCACAGACTATCCAGTTTTCTTCTTTTTCTTCAACTTGACTTCTTTTTGACTTGTTTCTTCCATAACTCTTCTCCAACATATTCAACCTACAAAATGCAACAAAACCATGATAAGTGCACTAATTTAACCATTTTAACACAACAAAAGCTCAAGTATAAGTATGTAATGTGTGGTATTTTAACCACACATCACACCCCCAAACTTAAACTATTGCTTGTCCTCAAGCAAAGTACACAAAACTAAATTTCAAATTGCATTTCAATCTATTCATGCACCTTTTTACTAAAGCCACGACAAGTCAAAAACACTTTTAAGTTCAACAACAAATGGCATCGGTTGGTACCAACAATTAAGCCAAGCCATGTGAACTATACTTTCTTTTTCAAACCACTATATTTTCAAACCAAGTGCTCATCAATGATACAAATCAAAAAGGCAATCAAATCATAACACTAGACTTTCAAAGTTTGCCTCTTTGTCAGAAGAGCTCACTTCTTTGCTCTCTTACCTCAATTAGAAAATGAAACAAAGTCCTCAACTCAACTTCACAAGTGCCCTCACCACACAAGAGAGTGTCCCAAACACGGAAAAATGCAATATTAAAGACAAATGGGATATATGATAGAAGAATTCACTCACTCTCTCAAAAGAAGTTCAACTTGCACACTAGAGATACCATAAGTTTGCCCTTCATGTACATCTCCACTAATATAGGAATGCTTGACCCGAAATCAATTAGGACTTTGTTAGGGTTGTAATGTAGGCTTTTGGTCAAAGGTGGGGGTAAAATTTAGGCAAATAGTGACTACACACCTCCTTGAGCACTACACCGTACAAAAAATTGAAAGCACGCTTCATTTTTCTTGCACTTACACCTTGCTAAATTGGGGATTATACACTAGTCTTCCCCTCTTTATTCATCAATTCCATTTTTTTCTCTTTCTTTTCTTTCACTTACTTCTTTTTGTTTCTTTTCTCTTTCCTTTCTTTTTCCCTTTTTTTTATTCAACTTACTTTTGTTGCTCTTTCTTTTCTTTTCTTTTCTTTTGATTTTCATTAACTTCCACACTTTTACAATAACTCGTGCCACCCCCAAACTTAGGCTTTTGCGTAAGTTGCACGTCTTTCAATGCACTCAAGGAGGTAGGGCCAAAAAGAAGGTTAGTGCTTTAAGCAATTATAATTGGTCCGGGTGAATAATGTGGTTGCCAAAAAAAAAGGATATTAAGCTCAAAGGGGTTGACTAAGGTTATAATGCAAGGGTAGGCTTTTTAGATTACTAGCGGGCCAAAGAAAGCCTAAAATCATTTTTTCAAATCAAGCACCACCTAGAATTTCGCCTCGAAGCACACTTAGGGCAAGTTCTAGATCTAAAGCGCACAAATGAACACACAAACACCTCACCACACATGGCACAAGCAAAGAGAGGAAGACAATTATATTCGAGTCCCAATTAGAAGCAATTGAACTCTAAAGCTCACTCCTAGTCTAATGAGAACTAATTAGTGATATAAGAGTCAAAAGTTGAACTTAAAGATCATAGCACAATTCACCAACTAAATTTTTCTATCCATTTTTCAAAACAAGCTCACATGACAATGATTAAATAATGGTGGAACCAAACATGCCAAAAGTTGGCCAAGGGGCAAAAATCTACAACTACTACTATACTACTATTACTACTAATTAAATCCTAAAGATGCCCGGTTCAACACAATTACTTCCTTGGAAAAGAACCATGGCAAAGAAAAACCAAGGAGGTTATTTCAAAATTTTTGTACAAAAATGGTATTTACAATGAAAATGGTTGTTCGGACCCAAATGAGGCTTTCGCACCCAAGTGAGATGCCTACGTATCACACAAAGGTGAATCAGATAAAATGAAGCAACATCCCCAGCGTAGTTCATGGGGGTACTTTTTGTTTTTGAAAGATTTTCACTTTTATTTTTGTTTATAACATAATACTATCTAAGAACACAAATTAAACTAATAAACAAGAATGAAATGTTAATATCAAAACCATACTATTATAGAATGAAAATTGCTCAAAAGAGAGATCAATTCTACAAAATTCATCAAGTTAAAGTAATCTAATAATCACAATCAAGAAGTCATATCACTTCTAAACAAATAGGCTCCTCCCCCCAACTTAAAATGTTGCCTTGCCCTCAAGGGAACTAAACATTAAAGGTAAAGTTTAAGGGGCTCCCTGGAAATGTGTCTCAAAGGATTTGTCTTGTTTTCCCTTCTTCCATTCCTTGAGTTGACTGTCCCTTTCTCCATGTCTTTGAGTAAGCCTCACAGCACCAACACCTCTCCTCTTCCTTCTTGACTCCCTTCCTTATCAACTCTGTTCTTCTTTCTTTTCCAACTTTCATCTGGACTGCATGCCATTTCAGTGTCCTTCATATACTTTAACAAGATAGTAAGCTGCTCAACTCACACACTCAACCACAATAATTCACAATGCACAAAAATAGTTTCGCCTTCAGGTTCCTGGAAAGGCACACAAGTATAGATAGATAGGAAGAATTGGAGGGTATTCAGACTTCCCTTATTAATAATCAAAACATATTACAACCAAAACAGCACTTTCCAAATATCTGTGAGAAATAGAGCAACGCTATAACACTTTTCATAAGTAGCAGCATGACATAGGAAACCTGCCAAGGATAGTTAATTGGAAGCACACAATATCAAAGCTATGACCGGCCTGCATATGAGCTTATACTGCAACAGTCCACCAGTAGTGGAAGAGGGGGACAGTTCAGAGAGAAACCATGCACATAGCACTCAGTAATACATACACAAGTAGGTCTGAACTAGTCACATCGACGAGACTACAATCACCATGGCCTATTCATTTTTATCACAAAGACATCTTGGCCAACTAACCGTACATGATGACAACTCTAGGAATATAGCAGCATGATTACTATGAAGAAGCATTCATAGAGTGGCAAAAGAGAATTGAGCACACAGTTAAAAAGAAGAACCAGTTCAGAACGTTTTAGCTCAGTCTAATCAAAAGGATAAGAATCACATTGCAAAACTCATAGTAGTAGAGTAGCATACTAATTCCAACCACAATTTCCCTATCTCTGTTCATCTCTTTCTACAACATTGTTCAAGATCAGGACAAGTTGTATACATCTCAGACCACTTCAAAACTTACATTGAGGTACTGTTCAATGGACATAGTGAAGCTGATTTCAGTGGTTACAGTCATACAGTTACAGGCTGCAGTTTTTTTCAAGCCTCAACAGGGCCAAAATCAATATTATGCCATCTAAAACCAATGCCCAAATATGTCTCACACAGCATTTATCTCATGGGATGTTAAACACAGAGTTTATGATGAATGCTACCACTTCTTGAATCAATTTAAATTGAACCATGCCATTTATGCGCTCGCGCACACACTCATTAATCAAAGAACTCACCAATGACTCGAAACCAAGTGTAAACAGCAACCAAGATAGAGGAATAGTAATTTTAACAAGTCACAATTGTTTGAGATTAACTAACAGGGCCAGCACACCATCCTGGATGGAAAACATCATTCAGGCATTCTGTCGAGCACTTGAAGTGCACAGATTTTCTGTTCAAGATTTCAGGCCATGGGGTACATCAGACTTCCCCCAATTTTTCATCAACATAACCAGCATACAACTACCAGAATTAATCAAACCAAGCCTCACCAATTCATCAACCAAAACTCACCAAATGATCATACTTAATAGAAGGGAACCGAGGGACTTCAGGGGATGGGATTTGTGACAGGGGCAGAAATTCATCGAGCGAGGAGGAGAGAACAGAGAAAGCTATTTACCTCAGCGACGACAAGACTGGTGGTGATTAATGGAATGTGATCGCCACTGATGGTGGTGGTGGATCGCAACAGTGGCGAAGGGGTGACGCCAAGGAGCAGGGGAGACAGATTTTTGATTAAGAGAGAGGAGAAATTCATACCTGAGTTGATGTAGTCGCTGGTGGTGGTCTCAGCAGTGGTGGTCGACGGTGGTTTTGAGTGGCGGAATCGGGACAGTGAATGAATTGGGGATTGGGGATGGGAGGAAATTGATATGAACAGAGGAGAGAGAAGATGGAGAAAGGGTGATCCTACCTGGTCGTCGGCGGTGGGAGGTCGTAGCCGGCGCTGATGGCTGCTGGCTGAGTGGTGATCGGGGCTGATAGAAGTGCGTGGGGTATGCGTGCAGTGGAGGATGAGTAGCATTAGATTTGAGTGTGTGAGGGAGGTGTTTGTGATTTACCAAAATAAGATGCAGAAACAAAATAAGGGCGGGGCGCCCATTCTGTGAGGCGGGTCACCTAATTGAATGCCTGAGAGCAGATTCCAACTCACTTGAGCATTTATGTGCAACTTTTTACAGTGCAATAACTGTCCAACCACTTAAATTCAGTCCAAATGAAGTTCAAAAATCATGAAACTTGGTAGAATGATCAAAAACAATAATTGAAACTAACCTAAAAGTGTAAGATGCAAAAATTAACAACGCTCGGGTTGCCTCCCGAGAAGCACCAATTTTAACGTCGTGGCACGACGAGTACCAAAATCACACTTTTCTCTCCATTTTGAGGATATGAATTGCTTCCCCAATTTTGAATCAAGTTTTCGGTCGTGCTCTCGGGGGTGATGGTACGAATCTCAAACTTCCAAAGGCCGAATACTTCATTTTGCACTTCTTGGCCTTCAAGTGAGGGATGTCATTTTGCTTTCTTGGCATGGAAAACTCAAGAATGTAAGCACTTTGTTCCTCATTGCTCTCTTCCTCCAAGGGCTCATCAAGTGGGTCAATTTCCGTTTCACTCTCCAAACACAATGTTGAAAAATGAAATGAGTGAGGTTTCACTCGCTTGAACTTTAATATCTCCTCACTTTTGACATCCTCATATCCTATTGCACTAGATTCCCCACAAATAATATTTTGCAATTCCACACAAGGCTCTAGTGCATTTTCTTCATCTTTGGCATCATCTTCAACCATTGGATCAAATACTTGGATTTCCACTTTTAGCTCCACAACTTGGCTCGAAACATCATCTTCATTACCGATTTCCTCTTCTTCCATCTCTTCACTTTGTAACTCAAGCTCATCTTCCATATAAAGTCTTTGAAATTCGGCAACATCCTTAGCTTATTGATCATTGAAAGTGTCAACCAATTGGCTCAATTGAACCTCCAAATTGTGAATTGCTAAGCCATTTTGGTGGATATTCTCTTTTATCTCCTTGAAGGCTTCATCATTCTCACAATGACATTCAAGTATCCGTTGCATCAAATATTCACGTCTCTCATTTTGGGTGCATTCTTCTTGTGAAGTGGACAAGTCCATCTCTTCTTGAAACTTTTCTTGGATGCCTTGCGATTCGGGTTCAAGTTCCATATTCATGACTCCATTGGACCTATCAAACTCGTAAGCATCATTAGCACCATTACAAAAATCATTATGAGAAGAATAAAAAATATTAGGACAACCATCCCAATGACCATTTTGGCCACCACACTTATGACATATGTTCCACTCAAAGGATTGAGAAGGTGCACACAACTCGCCCCCGGAAATAATTTGACAATCTTGCCAATGGTGAGGTCCGCCACAATAAAGACAAGAGTCACTCATGTATAGATTTTCAATATGGGACCAATTTTTGGTTCCATGATGTCATTTCAAGATGACTACCACTAATCTAAACTAACTAACTAACGCAAGTAAACACTACACACAAACAAATATTTACAATTTACAAAGAACATTACTACTATTCACAATTTTAACAAGAACGGTTCACAAAGTTTGGAACTAAGCCAACTAGCTCAACTCCTTAAACTACTCTAATACGCCAATTGTTGGTTGTAATTGGGATTCCGCAAGTTCCGATTAGGATTTCTCCTATAAGCCATGTTTCACCTAGACAAGGTAAAACCAAAACCAAAAGTAAAATGCTAGGACTGGCGAACTAAACAACTTTGATTAACTAATGCAACTCAATATTGAAACCGTAGTTCCCCGGCAACAGCGCCAAAATTTGATCCATGCTCAATCTTACACCATTAATAGTGAAGGACGGTCATCGCAATACAATTTACCCAACTAGGAGTCGGGGTCGAATCCACAAAGAACAAAGTGATGCGATCAAAGTAGTGGAGGAACTAAACCTATTTGACAAAGACAAACTAGGATAACGAGGTGATGGGACGATATTAACAACTACAAACTACACTAGGAAAGAAAGTAAATGTGATCTATGGCCTTCTCACAACCAAGGAAGTCAAGTTTTGAGCCTAGGATACAATTATACCACGGGGTTTATATATTATGGACGAGTCGTTCTAATGTAATCCCTAGAATCCTTCCGTCCTAGAAGGGATTTACCTCAACGGCGCTCGTCAAAGCCATGGTTGAGCTTATAAAGCACTACCCATTACCCGAGGAAAGAAGACCTCTTCCGAGCGTAACTTCTTTTGTAGATGAGTTAGTCTATGAAATAGCCTATCAACCCAAATCCTCGCTAGCTTCACTATTCTACGCTAACTAATCTCTCCCGAGTCTTTAATTAGCAAAGTAGACGGGCAACTCAAGTGTCGCGAGCACAAGAGTCAAGCAATCAAAACAATGGAAGCTAGATAATCAAAACCCAATAATATAAATTCCTAGTCATGACTCATTCATATATTCATGTCCAAAATCATATTAATTAATAACACAAATAGCCATGAAATATATTCACAAAATCAATTCTTCAATAACATCAACAACACCCAATATATTCAATACAAAACATGAAAGTAAAGAAAGGAGTACTAATGGTTGAGAATTTCTCAATGGGTTGCTCCAAATCTTCACCCTCTTGGTGTTCTTGTTGATGGATCCTTGCTCCAAGATTGGAAAAATGGCCAAAAGATATGTACAAATGAAAGCTACAAACTATTTATGTATTGCCAAAATGAAAAATAATCATTTTCCAAAATTATCCCTAGGTAAAAATGAAGAAATTCTGATTTTTCACACAATAGCCACCCTGGTACCAAAGTTTACCCGATAGCCACTTTAGCACTGCTCAACTTAGTCACTGTTTCATGCATAGCCACTTTTCTGCTGTATTTTTCACAGACTAGCCAGTTTTCTTCTTTTTCTTCAACTTGACTTCTTTTTGACTTGTTTCTTCCATAACTCTTCTCCAACATATTCAACCTACAAAATGCAATAAAACCATGATAAGTGCACTAATTTAACCATTTTAACACAACAAAAGCTCAAGTATAAGTATGTAATGTGTGGTATTTTAACCACACATCAGTGGGCTTAGGACATATAATGGGCTGGTTAAAAGGGTGTTTATTTATCAAAATAGGAAGAGAAAAATCCAAAAACCCAACAATTCTCCCTCTTCCTACTATGTGGAGGGGACCGCTATCCCGGCGATCATGCAGCACTCTTCAAACTTTCCTCTTGGCAAAGATTTAGTAAGCATGTCTAAACTATTTTCATTAGTGTGGATCTTCTCAAGTTAAAGTAACTTAGCATCCAACACATCTCGAATCCAATGGTACCTCACATCAATATGCTTCGAGCTACCATGAAGTATAGAATTCTTGCTAAGATGAATAGCACTCTGATTGTCGCAATAAAGCATATATTTCTTCTAAGCAAAGTTAAGTTCCTTAAAAAATTGCTTCACCAAAGCAACTCTTTACAACCTTCAATGGCAGTAATAAGCTCAGCTTCTGTAGTAGATAGAGCAACACATTTTTGCAACCTTGATTGCCAAGACACAACTCCCCATGCATAAGTAATCAAGTAGCCAGAAGTAGACTTGCGAGTATCAACATCACTAGCCATGTCTAAATCAGTATCACCACAGGAAACTGTACCAAAACACAAACTCTGACTAGTAGTGCCACAAAAATATCTCATAATCTACATCACTGAATTTCATTGCTCTCTTTCTAGATTAGAAAGATAACGACTAACAATACCAACAGTATGAGCAATATCTGGTCTCGTACAAATCATTGCATACATCAAACTGCCAACGGCTGAAGCATAAGGAACTTTCTTCATATATTCCTTCTCATCAATACTAGAAGGACACTGCTTGCTGCTCAACTTGAAGTGCATAGCTACAGGTGTACTGATAGCCTTTGCTTTATCTATGTTGAATCTGCAAAGTACCTTCTGAATGTACTTCTCTGGTGATAACCATAACTTCTTGGCCTCTCTGTCATGGACAATCTGCATGCCAAGAATCTGCTTTGCTGGTGAAACGACCTCGGTTAGTCGTTTCGAAAGTTAGGACTCCGATTGGTGTGCCGATAATTTTAAAATATTCGTAAGGTCCGTTGGGACTTGTCTATAAAATTTGAGCTAAATCAGACCTCGTTTGGTAGGCATCAGAAGAAGGTTTCAGTTTTATTGTCGATAAATATTAAAAAGAGATTTTCGAGCTCAATTTTTGCGAATGAGCTCTGATTCAAAATCCGAAAGCGCTGTTAGATTCGTATGATTATTTATTACTTTTGTGAACTTTCAAAAGTGAATTTCGATGTTGTTCGGCTAGTTCCGCTAAAATGCCGAAAGATAAATAATTTGATCTTTTTTCATTTAATTTGCATATTGAGTTTCGGGAGTCCAATTTGAGATCCGTCTTAGCGAGTATGCTACATATATTTTGTATAACTTATATGCAAAAGTTTGGAATTATTTCGAATATCGTAGGGTACCGTTTTAATTTTTGTCGCGAAAAGAAAAGAAAAAAAAAGGGAAAATAAGACAAAATTGGCTGTGGGTCGAGGCTTATGTAGTAAGATACAGGAACATAAGCAAAACAGAATATGAACAGAGAAAAATGAAATGACGCAGAAATGGGAAAAAATGCCAGAAAATGAGAAAATGGGCCGGAGAAAAGTAGAATTTTCACCCTGAAACATTCAGGTAATGATCCTAATATATTATTTGAGTTTATTACGTGTGTTTGAATATGTTTTAACGGTAAAACTTGGAATATTAGACATCGTTTTAATAAGTTCAATTAATAGTTTAAAGGGTCAAATGGACCCCGATAATGAAATTGATTATATATTCGTACTCAGTGAGTAATGGTCAACATATAAATGTAATTTATTTAGGGTTTGGTTGTGTAACCATAAACCCTGTACATAGGCTTGGCATGCGTATTGCGTATGCGAATAGGGTGTCAGGTTCCTAACCGGATTGCCCTAAGATGTGAGGAATGAAGTCTTTAGCCTAAATTGATATATTTTTATGCTTATTGAATAGAGTGGGATCGTTGGGCAAGGAAACCAAAGGATAAAGCAGTTGTTGATTAGCCGTACTAACTTTTGGAAGAGGTAAGTGTTTATATCCATTTCTTTTGAGGCATTTGGCCTCATGGATTTTCTACCACGTGTTCTTTACGTGTGTAGCTGCCGATAGGTGTACTCATTACGCCTTAGCTTTGGATCTACGTTGTATATTATATGTTATGTCCTGTTGCTAGTATTGCATTGAGTATTTGAGGATTGTATCTGTCATTATTGCATGTACTTCCCGGTTGGCGATGAGAGTCCCGCACCGGTGAAGGGTCATTATTGCATATACTTCCCGGTTGGCGATGAGAGTCCCGCACCGGTGAAGGGTCATCATTGCATGTACTTACCGGTTGGCGATGAGAGTTCCGCACCGGTGAAAGGTCATCATTGCATATACTTCCCAGTAATCGACGAGAGTCCCGAGCCGGTGAAGGATCATTATTGAATATATCTCCTGGTAGACGATGAGAGTCCCGAGGCGGAGATAGGTATCAGGCATATGCGACTGCATTGCATCGTACCACATTCATCATATCTCATTTCACCGCATACTGATTATTGTGTGTATTGTATTTTGTTTTATATATGCGGTATGTATACTATGTCGTGGACATATCTCAGCTTGCCTATATATTTCTGACTCGTATTCTGGATTGCGGGGATCGGGTTGCACACCGCAACAGTATAAATATATGGATCGGGTTGCAGGTCGCAACAGGATGAATATATGGACCGGGTTGCACGTCGCAACTGTATAAATCTATGGATCGGGTTGCACGCCGCAACAGGATGAATATATGGATCGGGTTCCACGCCGCAACAGGATGTATTTCTGATTGTTGATGTGTTCGGGATACCTATATGTTTTGGTTATCTTACGTTCCTGGTTGTTGACGCGTTTGTCATTCCATACGTGTTTCTAGTTATTATCTGGCTCTGCATTTTTATAGTTCAAATAAGAGGAATTTGGTTTATCTGTTTCTTTCCTCCCTGGCTAGCCATCCTATTCTTTGAGGTGGCTAGTCTGCCCTACTTATTGAGTCCTTTTGACTCACCCTTGTTTGTGGTTTGTTTCTTGTCTATCTATTTCGTTTCGGCAGGTTCGCTCCAGGATAGAGTTCACCATGTTGTGAAGGAGTGAAGACGACTTCTGCTGTCAGGGTGAGCCAGCTTTTATTCCGGATGGCTACCAATTTATTGGGTATTTCAGTTGCATTTTGCTCCCTTCAGGAGGTATTTGTCTTCTTTTATACTCTTAGATGTCTAGTCTGGATAGCCCTAAACCTAGTATATTGGGCTGTCAGCTATAAATTCTTTTGTACAGCTTAGAGGTAATGTATGTCTGTGTTTTTTTTAGTCTTGTCCTTATTTATGAATTATTATATTTATTTTCCTAATTTAATTGGTAAGTGTGCGCCCAACGGGTCTAGGGAAAATGTCGTGTGCCCGCACGGCCTAACCGGATTCCGGGTCATGTCAGTTGGTATCAGAGCCCGAGTCAGAGTCTATTCAGACTAAGATAGTGTCTAGTAGAGTCTCGCTGATGGGTACGTAGACGTCTGTACTTATCTACGAGAGGCTATGATGGCATTTAGGAAGTTTCACTTCCTTATTTTCTGATCGTGCGTCGGTCTAGGATTCAAAAGTATTTTCGTTAATTTGTTACGTGGTAATTGTGAACCCTCGTGCGACAAATCAGTAAACGGTATGAGTTCAAGACGAAACAGTCTAGCCTGGGGCTAGCACTGACGAAGCCCCAAGAGTTTTTTTTTTAATCATGCTGACGAAGTAGTTACGGAGGTCCCAGCTGTACGAGCTCGCGATGGGCAAGGGAGCAGGGCCTTGTGGTTCCCTTGGCTCTCTACGATGCTTTTACGAGAATATTGGCGATGCAAATACTGCAAGAACCTATTATTTGCTAGGCAGCTTATCAGGTTGCCGCAGATGCAGATGTTCGGACTTAGAGGGCTCTTGTTCCAATTCTTAATATTGCCGCAGTAAATTATGTTCTAGAAGCAGCATGTGTTGCGCCACCAATTGTTCTGGCTGGTTAGCCAGCCAAGGTAACGGTTCGGTCCGAGTGTCCAAAGGGGTTGCATTATTTTACGCAGTTGAACCTTTTGACATTCTTAAGCAATGCGTCAGATAAACCTCGTGGTTTTTTTTAAAATAAAATAATGTGAGCGTATCATTCAAGCTCTTGATTGTATCGAGCGGTATGGTGTTGATTATTCTTCTTTCCATTTTCAGGGGTCCAGCCCTAGATTTATGGACCGCACTCTTATTAGCTGACTTGGTTCGATTTTTCTTCTAGATTCGTGGAAAAAAAATTCCTTTCGAGTAGCGAGCGAGATGAAAGATGTTGCCAGTTTCAGTGGATTGGACAGGGTAGCCTGTTGGTTAGCCTAGTGGTGCTTCAGAGTATGAGATTGAATTCTATAGAATGGCTGAATATGCATTAGAACTAGTCAATGAGCCTTTCGAGAGATTCAAAGATTTATTAATGTCTATCTCTTCAATTGCGATTCTTTAGTTAGCCTGACTCGGAAGCAGTGTAGCTCTGGGAGCCAAGCAAACAAAAAGATGAGCTTCTTGAAGCTCTAATTATTTCTATCCTCAGTCCATTTCCATTTCTTCTTCGTCCGACACTAGTGAGCTTAGGCGGTCAGTAACCTATTATGATATTCCCTGTGTTGAGCCAGAGTGCATGTCAAGGTAACCGGGTAAGCATATTATTGTTTAGGTTGAAAATCAGGACAGTGGTGCTGTCCAGACATTCTATCTGCGGATTTGTTTTGTCATCCAGTTGTCTCATCTTGTTATCCGCTTAACATGTTTATGTTATCAGTTTATCCGGGTATCCATTCCCATGTATAGTATAGTGCTGGTTTTGTTTTTGCGGATCATCCACTTTCAGGGGAAACTCTGCCGAAATTTTTATATTGAAGTATCATCCATCAGGCGGTGGTGTTTACGGCAAAGGTATAGAGTTGTGAACTCGAGAGTTGTAGCTGTTTGACAACTCGAAAGGGTAGTTTGGTAGCTTAGATCTGCCTACGTTCAACTTTTAGCTAAATCTTCTTTAGTCCAGCAGACTGTGCGGGGATCGTTATTCCTATTCAAATAGTTGCATCAGTTTGTTCTTTAAGTGGAGGAGTCTTCCTCCAAATATTAAATGGTAATACTAAATCTCTAAGGCGTTGATACCACTTTTGTCACGACCCAACCGAGGGCCACGACAGAAACATACAATAAGTGTCGATCATTGCTCAACCCACTAATAATCTATTAATGCTAGAGATAATCTGGCAACCTGATCATATATACGTACCTATCTGCTGAAAGTATAAAGTCTACAAAGATGACACGACTTTAACTTGCTGGTAATTAGAACACTGAGCCACAAATTCTGCTCTGTAACACTTCATTCCGTCCCACCAAGAAATCTGCTTCAGATCATAGTACATCTTTGTCGAACCTGGATGAGCAGTGTATTTGGGATAATGTGCCTCTATCATAATAAGTCCATGTAAATCTGCAACATCAGGAACACAAAGTCTATCTTTATACATGAGAACGCCATCAGTAGTAACCCTGTTCAGATAAACCTTTGACATACATTAGGATATGAGTAACTACATTTCCACAAAAAGCTTGCGGAACAACATTAACATCAACTGAGATGTTGCATAGTGTGTTTGTAAAAATAAAATAGCTTGCATCAAATCTTCTATAATGTGTAGTGACAAGGTACTTCAAAAGTTCCCTCTATTGCATCAAGCGTGAGTTAATTCTTAGTTCCATCGACTTGTTCTATATCGTAAAGTATATCGACGAGGTGATTTATCGGCAGAATCATGTTAATCCATCCAGAGTTTCGTGTATCTTTGTTTCAAAAATATAAGAACTCTCCTCTCGTGATCGAGGAAGGATCAGCTTAGTCAGAATAAGCTGGGCAACGATGTGAGGATATTATCAAGATATATTTTATTTCAAGAGTTCGGTGTGCGTGTATTCTATAATCAGAAGATAATGCCCGTGGAGTAGTTTATGAAGGTCATGCAAGTTCTCTTGTTATCTATATGAATTTTTCTTTAGACTTAGGCTCGTTCGAGGACGAACGAGAGTTTAAGTGGAGGAGAATAAAACGACCTCGGTTAGTCGTTTCGGAAGTTAGGACTTCGATTGGAGTGCCGATAATTTTAAAATATTCGTAAGGTCCATTGGGACTTGTCTATAAAATTTGAGCTAAATTAGACCTCGTTTGGTAGGCATCGGAAGAAGGTTTCAGTTTTATTGTCGATAAATATTAAAAAGAGATTTTCGAGCTCGATTTTGGCGAATGAGCTCCGATTCGAAATCCGAAAGCGCCGTTAGGTTTGTATGATTATTTATGACTTTTGTGAATTTTCAAAAGTGAATTTCGATATTGTTCGGCTAGTTCCGCTAAAATGCCGAAAGTTAAATAATTTAATCTTTTTCCATTTAATTTGCATATTGAGTTTCGGGAGTCCGATTTGAGATCTGTCTTAGCGAGTGTGCTACATATATTTTGTATAACTTATATGCAAAAGTTGAAATTATTTCGAATATCATAGGTACCGTTTTAATTTTTGTCGCGAAAAGAAAAGAAAAAAAAAGGAAAAATAAGACAAAATTGGCGGTGGGTCCTTAGCTTCTAAGGACGAGGCTTATGTATTAAGATGCAGGAACATAAGCAAAACAGAATATGAACAGAGAAAAATGAAATGGCGCAGAAATGGAAAAAAAATGCCAGAAAATGAGAAAAGGAACCAGAGAAAAGTAGAATTTTCACCCTGAAACATTCAGGTAATGATCTTAATATATTATTTGAGTTTATTTCGTGTGTTTGAATATATTTTAACGGTAAAACTTGGAATATTAGACATCGTTTTAATAAGTTCAATTAATAGTTTAAAGAGTCAAATGGACCCCGATAATGAAATTGATTATATATTCGTACTCAGTGAGTTATGCGCAACACATAAATATAATTTATTTAGGGTTTGGTTGTGTGACCATAAACCCTGTACATAGGCCTGACATGCGTATTGCGTATGCGAATAGGGTGTCAGGTTCCTAACCGGATTGCCTTAAGATGTGAGGAATTAAGTATTTAGCCTAAATTGATATATTTTTATGCTTATTGAATAAAGTTGGATCGTTTGGAAAGGAAACAAAAGTATAAAGCGGTTGTTGATTAGCCGTACTAACTTTTGGAAGAGGTAAGTGTTTATATCCATTTCTTTGGAGGCATTTGGCCTCATGGATTTTCTACCACGTGTGTAGCTGCCGATAGGCGTACTCATTACGCCTTAGCTTTGGATCTACGTTGTATATTATATGTTATGTCCTGTTGCTGGTATTGCATTGAGTATCTGAGCATTGTACTCTGGCTGTCATTATTGCATATACTTCCCGGTTGGCGATGAGAGTCCCGTACCGGTGAAGGGTCATTGTTGCATATACTTCCCGATTGGCGATGAGAGTCTTGCACCGGTGAAGGGTCATTATTGCATATGCTTCCCGGTTGGCGATGAGAGTCCCGCACCTGTGAAGGGTCATTATTGCATATACTTCCCGGTTGGCGATGAGAGTGCCGCACCGGTGAAAGGTCATCATTGCATATACTTCCCGATAATCGATGAGAGTCCCGAGCCGGTGAAGGATCATTATTGCATATATCTCCTGGTAGACGATGAGAGTCCCGCGCCGAAGATAGGTATCAGGCATATGCGACTGCATTGCATCGTACTACATTCATCCCATCTCATTGCACCGCATACTAACTATTGTGTGTATTGTATTGTATTTTATATATGCGGTATTTATACTATGTCGTGGACATATCTCAGCTTGCTTATATATTTCTAACTCGTATTCTGGGTTGCGGGGATCGGGTTGCATGCCGCAACAGTACAAATATATGGATCGGGTTGCACACCGCAACAGGATGAATATATGGATCGGGTTGCACGTCGCAACGGTATAAATCTATGGATCGGGTTGCACGCCGCAACAGGATGAATATATGGATCGGGTTGCACGCCGCAACAGGATGTATTTCTGATTGTTGATGTGTTCGGGATACCTATATGTTTTGGTTATCTTACGTTCCTGGTTGTTGACGAGTTTGTCATTCCATACGTGTTTCTAGTTATTATCTGACTTTGCGTTTTTATAATTCAAATAAGAGGAATTTGGTTTATCTGTTTCTTTCCTGCCTGGCTAGCCATCCTATTCTTTGGGGTGGCTAGTTTTCCCCACTTATTGAGTCCTTTTGATTCACCCTCGTGTTTGGTTTGTTTCTTGTCTATCTATTTCGTTTCGGCAGGTTTGCTCTAGGATTGAGTTCGCCACGTTGTGAAGGAGCGAAGACGACTTCAGCTGTCAGGGTGAGCCAACTTTTATTCCGGATGGCCACCAGTTTATTGGGTATTATTTCAGTTGCATTTTGCTCCCTTCAGGAGGTATTTGTCTTCTTTTGTACTCTTAGATGTCTAGTCTGGATAGCCCTAAACCTAGTATATTGGGCAGTCAGCTGTAAATTCTTTTGTACAGCTTAGAGGTATCAGTATGTTTGTATTTTTTTTTAGTCTTGTCCTTATTTATAAATTATTATATTTATTTTCTAATTTAATTTGTAAGGATTCGCCCGACGGGTCTAGGGGAAGATGTCGGGTGCCGGCACGGCCTAACCGGATTCCGGGTCGTGTCAGCTGGTCCTAAGTCTTTCATAGCAAAAGACTTGTTCAACTCTTGCTTCAACTTCTGAATCCTGCCAGCATTATGACAAACAACAAACATGTCATCAATATAAAGCAATAAAATAATAAAGTCATTATCAGATATTTTTTGCACAAAAACACAATGGTCTTAAAAAGTCTTCTTGAAACCCTACTGCTGCATAAAAGACCCAAACTTCCTATACCACTGCCTGGGAGCTTGTTTCAAGCTATACAAGCTCTTCTTCAATCTGCAAACATAATTTTCTTTACCCTTGACTTCAAATCCTTCAGGCTGCTCCATATAAATTTTTTCACCTAAATCACCATGGAGAAAAGCGGTTTTAACATTTATTTGCTCAACCTCTAAGTCTAGACTTGCAGCTAAGCCTAAAACAACGCGAATGGAAGACATCTTCACAACAGGAGCAAATATCTCACTAAAATCAACTCTTTTTTCTGATTAAAGCCCTTGACAATCAGTCTAGCCTTGTAAATGCATTCATTCATAATTATTTTTATTTTTTACCTACTTTTATATTAATTGTTTGCGATTATTCATAACATTTGTTTTATTATTAAACATCTCCCCATTCAAATTTAGCCAACCCCAAACCTTTTTTTTTTTTGGATTAAAACACGATTTGCATTAATACGTAATTACGGGGGATTACATAACGAGTTCGTACGGCTATTAAGGTGTTCCGTACCCTGAATATTATACATAATAGTACTAGAGATAGAAACGCCATATAGCGCGTTTAAGTTTCCTAGAGATGATAAGTTAATACAGATATTATCCGACACCTTCATAGTAAAAGACACGCCAGCTTTGTCTTCTATTACTGCTTTTTTAACAAAATCAGGTGGCACCACAAAATGGTATAGTGAACTTCTTTTGGACAATTCGGGGGCTCCCTTGGCCAGGAGATGTGCCACTCTATTCCCTTGACGGAAGTTATGCCTCAATGTTGGCATTCCCAGTCTGAACATCATTGACCTGCAATCAGAAACGATAGAAAAATAAGTAGAAGTAGGTTTATCTAAAAGGTGAATAATATATGTGGAGTCGGTTTCAATTTCCAACGGAAAATAGGCTTGCTGAACTGCTAGAGATAGACCATAATGAAGAGCCATAAGTTCAACATGGGTAGGGTTTAAACCGTTTATAACTTTATGGAATCCTAGGATCCAATCCCCCCTATAATCTCTAAAGACTCCCCCAATGCTAGCCTTATAAGTTTGATTATTATAGGCTCCATCTATGTTGAGTTTAAAGACTTGTTGATTAGGAGGATGCCATGATACACTTATATATTTTGAAATATTAGATCTAGGGGACTTAGATGTAAGAAGTTTGAATTCAATCGTCCTAGCATGCACTTGGTCGTAAGATAGGCTATGGGAAAGATTATGAACATTATTTTGATTGCGATTTAGCCAAAGATTCCAAGTTGCGAAAGAGAGGAATTCAAGCCAGTTATAATAGTCTTGAGGCATATTAGGAGTGAGGTCCTTCAACCTAGTTAACCAGTTATCAATAGCAATGGACTAAATAGAGACATTACAGGAAGACCAGAATTTTTTTGCTAGGACACAGCCTACAAAAATATGGTAATCAGTCTCGTATTCATTTTTACAAATAGAACACATGGGGTCGATATTGATGCCAATCCTATTAAGATAGAAGCGAGTAGGTAATCTATGGTGGTTGCATAGCCACAAAAAATATTTAATTTTGTTAAGAGTATCAATTTTCCAAATCCAGTCGAAGTCTTCCTTCTCAGGCTGAAAGTTTTCAATTAGGTCATAAGTGGACTTTAGAGAAAAGGTACCATTAGAATTGGTCTTCCAGATAGGGTGATCAAGATCACAAGATAAGGAAAAAGAGGTATTGATCATCGCAACAATATCTTTTGGGAGTTCAAAAGAAAGTTTGGAACAATCTAACGTATTGCCATTAACTAGAAAAGCAACTTTAGCTTTAGATTCCTCTAGATTAAGGGGCCCACTGATGCAACTCCTAAGGGTTTTCCTTGAAGGAAGCCAGCTTTTGTCCCATAGGGCAGTATGCTTTCTATTTTCAATAACCCAATGAGTGTTGGGATTGCAAATTTTCCAACCTCTGAAAAGATTATTCCAAATAAAAGAGGTATGCTTTGAAGTCTGCTTATGGATGTATCTATTACTAAGGACTTTAACCCAAAGGGATTCAGGGGAAGAAAGAAATCTCCAGGTTAAGCCTGTGAGAATGGCCATATTTTTGGTATTAGCTTTAGTAAGAGACAAGCCACCTAGGTGTTTTGGCTTTGTGATAGAGTTCCAAGAGACAAGGTGAATCTTCTTCTTGGTAGAAGTAGTGCCCCAAATGAAGTTCCTTTGAACTCTATCAATCATTTTGAGAGTTTTGGAGGGAAGGAGATGAAATTGCATGATGTGGTTTGGAATAGAATTTAGAGTGGATTTAGCCAGGGTTACACGACCAGCAAGATTCAGAAATTGAGTCTTCCAGTTTGAGAGTCTAGATTGAAGGTTATCTAGAATGAACTGGTAATCTTTTGATCTTGGTTTGCTATTTAGGATAGGAAAGCCAAGATATTTTCCAAAGCAGTGGCCAATTTGAATATTTAGGATAGCACCAAAATGACAGGCCATATTTTTATTAACGTTTTTAGAGAAAATAATTTTGGATTTTGAGGTGTTAACCTTTTCACCAGAGAGGTTACAGAATAGATGAAGGGTTTCCTTTATGGCTATGATAGATTTATCATTAGCTTTAGCCATGAAGGTAAGATCATCAGCAAATAGGAGGTGAGAGATCTCAGGACCCTTAGGAGATAATTTAATAGGATTCCAGAGATTTGCTTCGACCTTGTGATTGATATAGATTGAAAGAAGCTCCAGGCTTAAGATAAAGATATAGGGTGACATCGGGTCACTTTGTCTGATTCCTCTACTAGGTTGGAAGTAAGGGGTTTTAGAACCATTAATGAGAATAGAGATAGAGGAGGTGGTAACACAAGATAAGATAAGCTTTGAAATATTCGGGAGAAATCTGAAGAAAGCTAGCATGGTACGGATAAAAGACCATTCAATTCTATCGAAGGCTTTCTCTAAGTCAATTTTAACTAACATTTCTCCCTTTGCACCTTTCATTTTGTTGAATTTGTGAATAATTTCCTGAATTATAATAGCGTTGTCAGAGGCTCTTCTATTCTTCAGGAAACTGGCTTGACAAGGGTTAATAAGGCTATCCAGATAAGGCTTTATACGATTGGCAATGATCTTAGTAATGATCTTATAAATGGTATTACACAAGCCTATGGGTCTGAAATTTTTTATATGGACAGCATTTTTAAATTTAGGGATCAAGCAGAGATAGGTAGTATTTAGGGAGTCTGGAATACTATTAGTATTAAAAACTTCATGACAAAGAGATTTAACAGAATTGCCCACTATATCCCAGTATCTTTGAAAGAAGAAAGGGTGAAGCCCATCAGGACCAGGGGCTTTATAAGGTTTAAAGGAAAAAATAGCACAAGTAATTTCACTGTCTAAAAGAGGTCGGTCTAAATTAGTAAGGTCTGTTTTGTTGTACCATGAACTATTGTGGGAACAAAGGGGGCTAGTAACATAATCAGTAGTATAAAGACTTTGAAAATAGCCGGAGACATGATTAACCAAACATGTATGATAAAAAATGATGTTCCCCATATCATCTTGGAAGTGAGTAATGGTGTTTTTCCTGCGCCTATTTAAAGTAGCAATTTGGAAAAACTTAGTATTCGCATCACCATGATTTAGCCAATCAATTCTAGATTTTAGGCGCCAAAATTCCTCTTCGTTTTTTAATAAATTATTAAATTCAGAAACTAAACTTGTTTCAAGATTTTGAAGAAAGCAACTAGTAGGATAATTTAAAGAAGATTGAATACCATTAATTCTAGCAAGTAGGTTTGCTTTCTTTTTAAAAATATTACCAAAAATATTTTTGTTCCAAATAGAGATTTCATGCTCAAAGTTTTTTGAAGCATCATGAAAGGATCTGTTTAACCAAGAGTGAGCAATAACATTTTTGAAATCAGGATGAGAGAGCCACATAGATTCAATTCTGAACGGCTTGTTATAATTTGTATTGGGCTTTCTATTAAGACTAATCAAAATAGGGTGATGGTCCGAATAGGTCTTGGGTAAATGAACAATCGAAGCATCTTTAAACTTAGTAATCCAATCTTTGTTCGCAAGACATCTATCCAGTCGTTCCATGATAAGACTATTCCTATTTCTACTATGATTAGACCAAGTAAATCTAGGACCCTTAAAGCCTAGATCAATTAGGTTACAATAGTTAATACATTTGAGGAAGTTAGAAGCATTATTGAGCTTAATGGGTCTGCCTCTACTTTTATCCTTTTGATGAAGGATTTGATTAAAATCACCCCCTACAAGCTAGGGACCTTTATAGGAATTAAAAATACTAGCGAGGTTATTCCACAAAAAATTACGATTTGAACTAGAAGTACTAGCATAGACAGTCGAGAAAAGCCATGGAAAGTTAAGAGAGTTATGGTGTACCTTTATCATTGCATGGACTTCATTACCGTTAATGTGAATGTTAGAGATGCTGACCAAGTCATTTTTCCATAGAACTGCTATTCCACCAGAGCGACCAATTGCTAGAACTTCAGCATAGTCACTAAAGTCAAAACGACCACGAAGTTCATGGTGATCATCCATTTTGGTCTCAAGAAGAGCAATCACAGCAGGCCTATATACTTCTAAAATAGCATCAAGATTCCTACGAAAGCTAGGATTGTTAGCGCCCCTTACATTCCATATTATAATATTAATTTGTCTATTTATATTAGGGTTAGGGTTTTGGTCAATAATCATATCAGACTCAGGATTTGTCCTAAGAGTCGGGTTCAAAACCACAGCATATTTCCCCACTAACTTGTTGGTTGGGGCTCTCACATCCAACGAGCATTTGCAAAGAGATTGATGACCTGTGAATATTACCTTTTTGTCTAGTCTTTCCTTGAAGAGGAAGATGGCTACCTCCCTTAGGTTTACATACTCCGTTTGACTCACCCTCCCTCTTAACACGATTTCCTCTAGTGCATCCCTCATGTTTCCTTCTGGCTCTGGTTGAACGGGTTGATGTTCTGGAGATGGTGGAGGGGCTGGTGAAGGAGGGTTGTCCACAAGCATTTGAGGCTGTGGTTGGAGATTCTGAACTTGAGCATTCACGTTTTGAAAATTCATCATTTGAAAGATACCATTCATTTGCCCCTGCATGGGTTGGTTGTGAGCCAAATCCCACTGAATGAAAGTTGGGTTTTGGGGAGGCAAGACATGAGGTGGAAAGAAAGGAAGATCCATTAACTGATGGTTCAGATAAATCCCTTCGTGCATGAATTGAGGCCACATGTTGTTCATGTAATTCTGCATTGTTAAGTGCATGCCCTCGCTCACAATCTCTGCAAGATAAGCTGGATTTTGAATGATTACAAGGGCTTGTTGGCCCTGGATTTCCATTGGAACTAAGATTGCATGACCCCAAAGGGTCGACTCGAGCCACGACTGAGGAACTAGGTTTTGAGGTGGTGGAAGAGTGAAGATGAGTGGAGGGTTCTCCTGAGGTAGTGGATGTTCCTGTTGATTGTTTTGAGGCTCCATTTTTATTGCTAGTCTTTTTTTTTGTTGATGTTGGATCACTAAGCTCCGAATAAGAAGTTGATCTTTCTTTCTTTGGGTGAGAGCTTTCATTTTCAGAGAGAGTAGATATATGGTGATCAACCGAATTTTTAGTGGACGTGAAATGATTATGCATGGCTCCTTGCGTGTTTGACTGAACGAATGGGGAGAGAGAAGGCAATTTTCTTGTATTCTCGAGGGGGTCAGTCGAGGGGGGGTTATTGGAGAACAAGGGCGGCATAATATTGTAAGTTTTGTCAGGGGAGTAGGATAGGGTATGATCTTTGGAAGAGGTGGCATTGGCTGATGTAATAGATTCAATAACGGGTATGGAATCTGAGGATGTGGACGTGGCTAATGAAAATTTAGGCGACGTGATAATGTGGTCAAAGATTTTAGGATTGGGGCCCATGTTTTTTGCTAGAGAGAACTTAGGTTGTATCGCCATTTGCGTGGCTTCGTCTGATGTGGAGAAATTGTTTTGGTTCAAGCCTGAGCCAATATCATCCTCATCCATAATATTGTCATTAGAAACGTTTAATAAATTAAATTTATTAGTAGTGTTAACTACGCGATAATAAGCTTTAGAATTACTTTGATTTTTAACTTGGTTTTTTGTAGATAAAGGTTTAGAGAACTTACCTGGAGCTTGAGCAGAGTTAATCCTTGAGGAGGAACCATTATTACCTCTCACGTTGGAAAGATTATTAGGCACAACATAGGATTTGTGACTATTGATATTTTTTCTTTTTGGGAAATTGACAGTGTGCCATTCAGAGTCTCCCTCTTTAGATTTAAGTTTTAGTTGAAGTAAAGTAGTGGAGATAGGATTAGGGCTAGGAGTGTCTATTTGAGTTTTGTAAGGACAGTGTCCCTGGAGATGACTTAGTCTCCCACAGACTTTACACAAGATATTATCACCTTCATAGATCACATTTTGTTTGTGATGTTCAATAAGGACAAAGCTTTTCACCGGAGTATCTAATTGTACCTCTATACAAATTCTTGCATAACGTGCCCTTAGGGCTGTGGATGTTTTAAAATCCACCTTGAGTAGTTTGCCAAGACTGCTTCCAATTTTTCTCAGTACACCTTCATCGAAAAATTCCGTAGGAAGGTTTGGGAGCCGGATCCAGATAGCTGTAGATATTAGTTTAATTTGTGTGGCAACAAAATTTGGTTCCCAACATCTGACTGATAGAAAAAATCCATTGACAAACCAGGGGCCTGCAGTTAGAACTTTGTGCAGGCTTTCATGCTTATGAAATTTAGCAATGTAAAAATCTTCCCCAAGATCTATTAGGGGAAAATCTTCATCCAACTTCCAAAGTTTTTGTAATTTTTCATTAAGGTACTGATGATGTAAATGTTTCCCCAGAAGCTTGATTATCACTGAATGGAGCCAAGGTGAGTAAATCCGTTGCCTTTCCTCTTGAGTAAAAGAAATGCAGTCAACTAAGTCATTCTCCACCATTGGGTTAGCTTGCATGTGGGAATGTGAGAAAGGGTTATGAAGAATTCTGGAATCAGGGTCATTTTGTGTAGTAGCTTTAACTAGAGTGTCAGAATAAGTAGGCTTCTGACACCTAATGGTAGTTGGTGTAGGATCGTCAGGTGGCTTAGGAGGAATTAAGTGGTCATCGACTGTAGCCTCAATGTCGAGGTCCATTTGGAAAAGAGGATTATTAATGAAGAAAGTTAATAAAAAAAGTAGAAGAGCTAGAGAGGGAAAGGGTTAGAGAGAAGAGGGAGAGTCTAGCTTTTTTTTCCCAACCCCAAACTCCTTTACTAATTGTTTCTCCAAGAATCCTCTATCATACCCGAAAAGGCAGTCCCCTGCACCATCTTATCCTCTTTTCCATTTCAATGAAAGTCAATATTCGGTAATCATGGAGTCATTCTCTTTTCCTTTTTTTAGTTTCCAATCATATTTCTAAGAGTTTTCAAAGATGATTTCTTTTAAGAACCTAGACATATTCTTGGGCAAGTTACTTCCCTCTAGTTTTCTTTCCGTTATTGAGTTTGTCCAAATTTTCTTTCATTTTTATTTGTTTAACTTATTCAAATTTGAATCACCAAAATCAAGGACTTTCTTGCCTTATTTTTCAATTCATATCCATTAGTTTGATTGTCATAATCAAAGTCTGTTATTATTTACCCAAATCTTTGTGAAAAAATTAAACTCTTACCATTTTTAACAATTCTTTTCTCTACTATAAATTGAAAACTTCATTCCACACTTTTCCCATGCTTCCCCACGCTGAAAAATTCACCCCCTCCTACTATAGTTCGCTGGTTCCCTTTACTACATTTTTCTTGGTCTTAAAGGCTAAAAACCAAAGCAAATCTTGGCGTTTCTCTGGTGGTTCCTTCCTCTCATTCTCTTGTTTCTTCTTGTAGTTCGAACTCGCGGAGGTATATCATATCACCCAAAGGCATGAAACTCTAGCATAATATACAGTGTGTGATACTGAAAATATCCTATTATGTTAATTACTCTATGAACATATCAATCTCTTGCTAACATTTTGCTTGCAGGTTACTATAGTTAAGGGAAAAGTTATAGTAGACTTAATTGTTCGTGAAAAAATGAGGCAAACTGCACAAAGCCTTCTTTGTTTTTCGCATTAATGATATAGCCAATTAAAACTCATTTTTATGTATTTTTTCGGAATGTTTGGCTCGTATTAAGCACCTTCAGGTGCAAATTAGATGTTAAGACAGGGAGTAGCAACAGTTAATGGTGCTAAAAGCAGCATAAACCGGCCATAAAGGGGCCCTATCTTGATCTCCCTATTATTTTGCATGCTGAAAGGTCATTTTTGAAATTCAGGCTTGACTGCTTATGCAAATGTCAATTTTCTGATGTTCAGTAGATCGTAATTGGCATTTTTTATTTTATAGTATTATTAATATTATTTTTAAAGGAAGCATATCATAAATTTTTTCAAGTTAATTAATAGCTTGTGTGTGATTTTGGACTTTGAAGGTCAAGTCATTACAAATTATGTTATTTTTTTTAGAATTATAAGTTAGTCTTTTAAACCAATATTATTCGCTTATACACTACTCGTTAATATTTTCTAAATGTCATATTTACACTTTAGTTTTACATGTGTGTATTTTTCATTATTTTCTTGCTACACTATTTATTAGTAGTTTCTAAATATACTCTATATATAATTTTAAATGATTTACTTATTCTAAATAAATTATTTTAAACGTAACCATCACTGAAAACTGGATTATTTCTGCAAATCCTGAGACATGTATAACTTGAAGCAGCTCTGTTTTGTTTGTATTTCCAAACCCCTGAACATTTTTCCCTCAAAAAAAATACCCACTCATATTTAAAAAATATATATATATATAAAAAAATTTCTCCAAGTTAATTCATAATTTGTGAGGGATTTTGGACTTTGGATGTCAAGTCCTAAAAAATTATACTATTTTCTTTATTAAATTTATGAGTCAGTCTTTTTTATTCTATATTATTTGATTATCACATTTCGTTAATGTATTTCTTAACTGCAATACTCATTCCTTGTATATATAAGTGTCTACCATTATTTGCTTACTAAATTATATATTAATATTTTCTAAATTAATATCTATCTCCTACTTAATTTATATATATCATTACATCAATATTTTCTCAATATGTTGTGTGTTTAATTAGTTAAAAAATCCTATGTATACATTTAAATATTTTAAATTTATTTTCCTTGTTTTAAGCCAAACTATTTTAAACGCGACCTCTCATTAAAAGTCGCCACCGAAGTTAAAGGTATGTGACCAATACTGTCACGATGCCATCTTTTAGTGGCGCACATTTTTTTACTATATGTTTACTCCATATTTCATTACTTAAAAGTTAACTTGTGTTTATTAAAGTATAATATGACAATATTGGTTAATTTTGCCTAATATTGTAAATTGTAGCTATATATGTAATATGTCTATAAATTGAGACTGTTTATACTGAACTGCTATTTTCATATTTTTTAACTTGTTTGAATACATGCCCTCTTTGCTTATTTTATTTAATTTTTTATCCTCTTAGCTTCCTTACATGTTAAAACCCAATATAGAAATCGGACGGGAACCACATTTGTGGAACTTAGGAGGTGTCTAACCCCTTCCTTCTAGGTTAACTTGAACACTTACCCGAATCACTGATTAGTAGACCAATCCAGAGTTAATTCTTTAAATGGAATTAGAAATTAATAGGTGACCTAATACGCCTAGAATAATTTATTAGGTGGCGACTCCAAAACTCTAACTTCAAACGAGTTACCCCAAGTTGGAAACTCCCCTTGCCTATAAAAAGTGGGGTGCGACAATTATCATGCAAGCAATTCATCGCATCTCGCATAACATCAAACATTTTATTTTTCTTCACTTTCTATGGCTTCTTCAAAGCATTTGGGTTATCCCCATCAGTTAAGAGTACCCACTCATTGGGAGGATATCGAGATGAAGGTATTTTCACTCTAGTAGATGTTCTGCGTGAACTCTCAGGAGCATCAACAATGATTGGTTGCTAGTCAACCACATTATCAGGAACTGGAACATCAACAATATCATTAACCTGCTGATCATTCTGAACAAGATCATCAACATCGTTATCAACCTGAATTTCAATATTTTCTTGAACTGCAACAGTCACAGGAATTGGATCAATATCAACTAAGCTCTCACTGCTATGAGAATTACACTTTCTCAGCCTTGTCAAAATCTTCAATTGTTTGGTCTTCAAAGAACACAACATCACAGCTTTTAAAAAACTATGACGTCATCCAAAAATGCATCCAAATAACGTATAGCTAATGTGGAGTTAATAGGGACAACACAAAATGCTATCAAACAAAATATTGCTAATACATCTTACAATACCTAATGCTCCTAAACCAAAGACCCATTACTGCACAAGTTTAACATTGAAATTTTGTTGGACACCCAAAAAAATAGTAATTGAAGAGTTTATAATCAAATTCACGGCAAAAATAAATAAGTTTGACTCTCGAAATTTGAATCATACCGTTCTTCGTGGAACAGAGGCAGTAACTCAAATACAGTTTTTATGTGATTGTCAAAAAATTTGTATTCATTGTTACATGGTACACGCGCGAAGCGCGTGCCCTAACACTAGTATATATATATATATGACTTTCTTCTTCATTTAATTTTTTACTTTTTAATTTTAATTTTAAATATTAAATGTTGTGCTACATGGGCAAAAAGATCATTTACTTTTTGCTATAGGGATTGATCTTTTAGAATAGTATGATAAAGTAAGAATAGTAACTAATTACTAAATGATGAATATAATATCTATGAGTATCTCTTTGCATAGAATGTCTTTAAAGTTCCTTTGTTCACTTTTAATTGTTTTTTCCATTTTCTTTTTCTTTAATGTCAAGTGCTTAATAATTAAAAAATTAAAATTATTAAGAAATATGATGGAATGGATATGATCTCTCAATAACTTAAAAATCAAAGGTTTCGGATTTAAGCCATAGAAAAGGAAAAGCGTTTCGAAAGTGATTTCCCTTTGATGGGCTCTATATAGTATAAATTTGGATTAATAGAAAACAAAAAAATACAGTATAAGATAAAATCTGAAAGCTTAAATAATGGGTAGTAGTATCACTTATCAGTATTCGAATAGGAGTTGAACAAGGATTTTCAAAACACAGAAGGAAACAATTTAGGAATTTGATGATTGCTTATTACTCCTATAAAGTATAAACCAACTTCAATATATGCCATAAACACACAGCCTAATTTGCTACTCAAGTCAACACCACCAAACCTACGTATGATCGTTAGTTTTGTTATTAGTCCTCTTGGTTACGTCTTATTAGCTCTTCATGTCATTGCTTGTGTAGTTATTATAATTCGGATTAGGTGCACGTGCCGTTCAAGACAGGCCGACGAATCATTACCAATTTCTGCTGGTGAGCAACAGCAGAAGAAGAAGCCATCAGATATTGAGCTTGTTGTTTTTAATGAAGGAAGCATAAAGGGAGAAACAAGTATCAGGGTGAAGGAATGCGTTATTTGTATTTCAGAGTTTTCAGAGGGCGAACGTTGTGCAATTCTGCCTGCTTGTAGTCACAAATATCATGCACATTGTATTAAAGAATGGTTAGATACGAGTCCTACAGAAAATTGTCCCATATGCAGGACTGTTGTTGTGTAGTTAAATGCTTTTATCACTAAGAGGATTTTCTTTATATATCCTTCTGTACAGCAATTAAAGGTTGTTTTCTTTAGATTTTGCAGTCATATACATTACTTAAGTGAATTGTGCAGAGTTGTTGTATTGTTATGATATTGTGACAACCCTCTTTAACTCACCAAATATTTTAATTTACACAGTTTATCTAAAGGTCCAAATGTTAGCTAACACCTAAATAACAATCTCCAAAAAAAAGAGAATGCGTAAATCTCAAACACAATGACGTGGCAATTATAAGCCAAACCGTGACACACAGGAAATAACCATAAAAATTTTGAAAATAAAAAAAGAAGCGATGAAATATAAACCAACTTTGGATGTCGTTTATGTTTATCGTACACACTTTATATCATATCAGATCAGAAAGTGCATATGGGAACGCATTAATATCTTTCATTTATAGATGTGTCCTAAGCTTGTGCATTTATCTACTGAACTAACAGGAGAACAAACCAGAAATAACCAAGTGAATTAATTACGACCAAGCATGCCAAGATGGCAAGATCAGTTCACCAGGTGACGAACAACAAGAAATCATGGGAAAAAGATAGCATGTTGGTTAACCTAGCTACTTCAAACTCTGATACACGACATCAATGGATAATAAAGACCAATTAGGCTTAAAAAGTGAGAATTTTAATCTACTTAAATGTTACAAAATCATTTTTTCAGAGTAAAACTCCATTTCAATGAGGTGGATTCCAAGTGTCGGCTTCAGTAAGAAAACGCGCAATGAAGAAAAATAGTAAAAACATCTATGTAATGCAAGAAAAAAGTAGATAATTAATTCATAACATCTTCCCAAACAGTCACTAATATATCTCTTTCTGGTTATTGTTTAGTACCGCTAGAGCGCAAGATAGAACTTATTAACAATGAGGTGCACCGCCTTAGTGCGTTGCCTACACTGAAGTGCAACTTAAGTGACACAAAGCGGCCTCAGTGTATTTTATCAAGCAGTTCACAATTATGAGTTGTGTTGTGTCAATTGTGTGTTAATTTGGATGCAGAAACCGCTAAGGGCATAGATTTAAAAATAAAGGTCTCACAAAACTGAAAACTCTTTCCTTTCATGAATAAATCACATTCATACACAGCTTCTCGCTGCCAAGTCGACATTGACATTCTATCTTGAGAATGTTACAATAATTTGTAATATCAAAGACCAGATATATAACAATGGAGAGTCATCTTCAGGTTCATCTTCTTCTTCATCACCTTCGCTGTCTTCTTCTCAACTGGATCATAGAAACGATAGCCGAATTCGTCCTGACCATAACCAATGAAGATACATTACCTAATTTTAACATCCAGCTTTGACCTTTCATCTTTAGGGACATGCACAAAATCTTTACACCCAAAGACTCTCAAATGATCATAAGAAATATTCTTACCAACCCAAACTCTATCAGGGACATCACTATCCAAAGCAACAGTAGGAGATAAATTGATAACATAAGCCGCAATATTAAGTGCTTCTGCCCAAAATTAATCTGGCAGCTTAGCCTCTGAAAGCAAGCATCTAACCCTCTCAACAAGTATTTATGTTCATCCTCTCTGCTAAACTATTCAACTGAGGAGTCTTAGGAGGAATCTTATGATGTCGTATACCATGTGCTCTACAATAGTTATCAAAAGGACCAATATATTCACTACCATTGCCTGTGCCGATATATATTTCAATTTCTTCCCTGTCTATCTCTCATCCGAGGCCTGAAAATCCTCGAACATATCAAGTACTTAATCCTTGGACTTCAAAAGAAACATTCAGAGCTTGCGAAAATGATCATAAAAACAGGTCACAAAATAAAGTGCACCACATTTAGATCTTTATTTAAAAGGACCATACAAATCAGAATGTACCAACTCCACCAAATCAGATTTTTTTGAACGCGGATGACTCTGAAAAGAAACCCTTTTTTGTTTACTGGCTAAGCAATGAACACATTTCTCCAATTTCGCTTGCTTTACACCCGAAAGCAAATTCTTCTTAGCCAAACAATCAATATCCTTCTTACTCATATGACTCATCTTTCTATGCCATAACTCTTAAGAAGAATCACTCTCCAACAAATTTACTGAATCACTAGAAATAGAGCCCTGCATAAAATACAAGTTACTAAACTTGTTTCCTCGAGCCACAATCAAGAACCTTTAAATAGCTTCCACTAGCCATTACAAAATGTGCTATAATAGCCATCATCATCAAGCTTTCTTGAAAAGATCAAATTCAGGCGGATATTTAAAATATGTTTGACATTTTAAGAACTAACCTCGAACTGTTGTTAGTTTTCAAGCAAACAGTACTGATGCCTATAACCTCAGTTTCATCATCATTGCTCATTTTCAATACTCCAAAATTACTCGGAGTATAAGAAGAAAAGAACTCTTTCTTCAACGTGATGTGATAAAAGGCACCTGTATCCACCACCTAGCTAGCCTCATAGCAAACCAAATTAATAACATCATAATCATAGGCAAAAAGAAGATCAGCTTTAACAACAGTAGCAACACAATTACATCATCACCCTCTTTCTTTTGTTGTCTCAATTCTTTCTTATATTTAAAATAAAACTTCTTAATGTGTCCTCGAATGCCACAATGATCACATGTAAGATTTTTATACCTGGACCTCGACTTGCTTCTACTTTTATTTTTGTTGTTCTGACCTCTGGACTTGTTTCTCCCCTGTCGTTAGTAACCAAAACATCGGAGTGTGAAGCTGAAGAAGATGAGCCTTGAGATTTTCTTCTCATTAATTCATTTAAAACACCACTCTTAGCATATTCTACAGTCACAATACCACTGGGAGTAGAATTAGTCAATAAAACTCGAAGAGTTTCCCAGCGAGTCAGGAAGAGTATTCAAAAGCCAAAGTCCTTGAATTTCTTCATCAAATCTCACATCCATACCGGACAGCTGGTCAAGAACACTTTGAAAATCATTAATATGGTCAGAAATAGGATCGCGCGCTCTTTATATCTAATATTCATCAATTGCTTAAGCAAGAACAACTTATTATTACCAGTTTTAGAGGCATGAAGTGTCTCGACCTTCTCCTACAAACTTCTAACATGTGTCATTTACAATATGATTACGAAAATTGCCTTTTACCTATTGTCTAATATAACCGCAAATCTGTAAGTGTTTAAATTCCCAATCCTCATTAGACATAGTCTCGAGTTTATTAGAAGCGAATACAGGAAAGTGCATTTTCTTGACATATAGAAGATATTTCATCTTGCATTTCAAAATATGGTAATTACTGCCATTTAAACAAACCATCTTGCTCATATTTGCATCCATCATTCAAATAAATAAACAACAACCAAATATAACCAGAGCTATGATATCAATATATTGGAAAGAAACCAAGTAATACCAATAATTACACGGCGGGATAAACGCGGAAGGAATACCCAAGTCTAAACTTTCCACACTATTTAAATAAGAGGGGCTAAAAAAATTTAAGCATAAATGGTAATACGGGGCAGCCACCAATAATCACTAACAATAGCAAGACAAAGTAATCAAAGCAAATGAATAAGACACCAAATTTACGAAGAAAATCCCTTCAATGTGAAGAGATAAAAAACCACAGGACCGAAGTCCACAAAAACTCCACTAATCATTCAACAAGAGTAAACATATTCTCCAAAATAGCTACACAATAAGTGCCAAACATGGAGCTTCAATACATATATCAAAGCACCGAAACTAGAGAAAAAGAGAGTAAATTTAACTAAAATGCAGCTATTATTCATGAGCCAAAATTGGGGCTACAGAACTCCAGACCGATCCTTTTTAGTTTCCAATCAAAGATTAAGATGAGAGAAACATGTTTTCCAAAAATAAGCTTAATCGGACTAGAAACGAAGCGGGAATAGCCTTTCAAAGTTGGCTACAATGGCTGAATTTGTGCAGAAAAATCTGCTACACACTCTCTCTCTCTCTCTCTCTTTTCTCTCAATATGGCTGCTATATTTCGTGTGTTGTATCTATCCAAATTCAGACCTAAAGAAGCCTTTTATATGTCTTGACAATAGTGGGCTTAGGGCATATAGTAGGCTGGTCCCAAAGGGTGTTTATTTATCCACATAGGAAGAAAAAATCCCAAAAACCCAACACTTACTGCGTGGCTATGTGAGCTTTATTAATCTACATTGCTGCCTTTTTATATAAAAATTGTCTAGGGTAATATTTTCCATTTGTGATGTGGGACTTGGTCTCTATTTTTTGTGAAGTATTTCACTTTCATTGTTTGATTCATTGGCTTTTAATTTATTACTGATTGTGAAGTAATTGGTGCTAACAAGATGCTTTGTCTTCTTCATTGTTTGGTTTATACTTTTATCAGCAAAAGAACTACAAACACTAATGACATAGAGCGATTGTACAAAAGTTTTATTTAAAAAGGTCCTATAAATAAAAAGTAAACATACAGATTGAAAAAGTTAACTTTTACCCTTAGTTAGAACTGGGATAGATCAGATGTAGTGTGATGAAGACACTAGAATACTGAAATTGGGGGACGGTCCAACTTAGATGTTGCAATGTTCCCTATCTATATCAAAAGAAAGACATTTATCTGTAGACACTAAAATTTTATCAAAATTAGGGTTTCCACAAGGTGCGCCCATTAAGGTTATTTGGAGGCTACTCTATCTAAAATCCTATATCACACCCATAAAAAAAGTTCACAAATTCCCTTAGAAGACATCTCAGAAATTCCAAGAGATCACCTCAAATTCCATAAGTTCAGGATATTCACAACAAGAAAGATATCAAATACATATTTCTTAATATGTAGCAACATGCTACCCATATCACCCTATTTCGAGAAATACGACATTGTTTGCAAAGCTTTGGTGGAATTTTCGCACCAAGCAGTCTTTTTGGAGGGATTATATGAGCAACAAATACTTGAAAAAGCATCACTCTATGGTAGTGTCGTAGAAGAGGGGAACATATGCATGGAAGAAGATGTTGCAGAGCAGGCCTAAGATGGATCATGAGATCGTTTGGCAGCTGAAGAAGGGTAATTCTTATTTTTGGCTTGATAACTGGACTGGACTTGGTCAGTTGTATCATGCAGTTCCACGTGAGTTTCTATATGATGAGACTGTAGTGTGTGTTTATGAAGTTGCTTAGGGTGGAGTATAGGTGCAAGCAAACCCGAGGGAAAGCTAAACACGAAGAAAATGCGGAAGAAACAACAGGAAAGTAAAGATAGAAGTAAGACAAATCTTGCTTCGATTCAAAAAACGCCGAGGAACTAGTCTCGGGCTCGATGGATCAGATTTCAAGATGCACCTATACTATGCCACAATCCTCAAGAAGTCTATGCTTCTTGCAAACTGAATGACCAAAGAAGAAGATTGCTCAAAAGATTCACACCGAATGACACAAGTTCTTAAAATCCCATGTCGGGGTTCGGCTCCATCGGAGACTCACAATAGCACTTGCTATGTTTGATCATTCAACAACAACTTTTTTTTTACAAATGAAATGTAATCGAGTATTTATAGACTACGCTAAGGATAAAACAGTAAATGATCATAGGTGACCAATAAAATGAGCTAATGTGTGTGTTCGGCACCCTTGACTTCGGCGCTTGGTTTCTTGCTCGAACACGTTTGCCATCGGGCGCTCACTTTACTTCGAACACAATTTGTTGTGTTCGGCTCTGTGCTGCTCGGCGCCTACACTTGGTGTTTGGTCACTTTGTTCTCGGGCTCAAATTTGAAGATGTAGCCTTCAGTTCTTGAGCTCGGCCACTCAGCTTCGGAGTAGTTTCTTTCCTTCGACCAAGCCAAGTAAATGTGAACATCGTACAACAACTTGGCTTGGCTTGGCTTCATGTCATTGGCCTCAGTGGATCGAATACTTGATTAGCACGTATTCGGTCCGCATCATCCTCCCCTTCTTGAGGAGATTTCGTCCGCAAAATCGAGCCCTCGTAATCTTCCGAATTTGACCTACAACACAAGGAACTAAGTCAGTAACATTAAAGGTGGTGGCTACGTTATACTCACCAGGTAGGTCGATCACATAAGCATTGTTGTTGATCTTGCTCGGCACTTGGAATGGACCATCCCCTCGAGGAGCGAACTTTCCTTTCCTTTGGTTCGGGAAACGTTCCTTTTGGATGTGAACCCAAACCCAATCTCCCTTCTTTAATTCCAACTTTTTACGCCCCCTGTTTTTCTTCGTTGCCACCTTTGCATAAGCTTCCTCGAGGTTCTTCTTCACCTTTGCATGCAACTCGATCAAGGCAGTGGCTCGCCGAGTACCTTCAAAATCAATAACAGAATCTTGAGGCAATGGGGTTAAATCAAGTGGAATCTAAGGATTAAAACTGTACACACACTCGAACAGGGTCGTATTTATCATTCGATGCACCGTTCGACTGTATGAAAACTCCATTATGGGCAAACGATCAGCCCAGTTTTCGGCCTTGCCTTTGGTCATTGCACGAAGCAAAGATCCCAAGGTTCGGTTTACTACCTCGGTCTGTCCATCAGTCTGGGGATGGTGAGACATCGAGAATAGTAGTTTGGTGCCGAGGGCACCCCACAAATATTTCCAAAAATGACTCAAGAACTTTGAGTCTCGGTCACTCACAATTGTACGAGGCACACCATGCAATTTCAACACGTTAGAAACAAAAAAGGTAGCTACATGTTGTGCATCATCACACTTTTTGTAAGGAATAAAGTGATTCATTTTGGAAAAACGGTCGACTACGAAAAAGATGCTATCATGCCCACCCCCCCGACCTCGGTAAACCCAACACAAAGTCCATGGATATATCAATCCAATGTCGATCAGGCACTGGCAACGGGGTATACAAACCATGAGGGTTGGACTTCGATTTAGCTTTCTTGCAAACGAGACGAGCGTTGCAAAGCTTTTCCACATCTCGTCGCATTTTTGGCCAATGGGAACTGCTCGGTTAAGATACCAAGAGTTTTGTCGACACCGAAGTGTCCCATCAAGCCTCCAGAGTGAACTTCTCGAACCAAAAGCTCACTCCACGATGACACTGGCACACAAACCCTCCCATTCTTGAAGAGGTAGCCATTGTACCACTGATATTTCTCAACCCTTCGGCCACTCAAGATTGCGTCACGAACGCATTTAAGCTTGGGATCAGCTTCGTACATCAACTTGATACTTTCGAATCCCATGAGCCTTGAGGCGAGAGTGGTCGCTAAGGCAAATTTCCTTGATAGCGCATCGACCACAATATTGTCTTTCCCCTTTTTGTAATGATTTACATAGGGAAAACTTTCAATGAATTCAACCAATTTAGCATGCCTTCGGTTTAGTTTCTCCTGACCTCGGAGATGTTTCAAAGATTCATGATCACTTTTAATCACAAACTCTCGAGGCCACAAATAATGTTGCCAATGGACGAGTGCTCGAACGAGGGAATACAATTCCTTGTCATACGTAGAGTAATTCAAGGCTGCACCCTTAAGCTTTTCGCTAAAGTAAGCGATCGGCTTCGATTCTTGCATAAGCACTCCTCCAATCCCAACTCCAGATGCATCACACTCGACAAACCTTCGGTAAAAGCTAAAGGAGCTGCCGCGGTGCCAAGATTGCCACGGTGCCACGGTGCTTCGATTATTGCATAAGCACTTTTCGCTAAAGGAGCTGCCACGGTGCTAAATTCACGAACAAACCTTCGGTAAAAGCTAGCTAAGCCATGGAAGCTGCGAACTTGTGATACCGAGGTTAGAGTTGGCCAATCTTTGATGGCTTCGACTTTAGCCTCGTCAACTTCAACACCATTAGCACTGACAACGAATCCTAGAAAGACTACACGTTCGACAGAAAAGGCACATTTCTTGAAGTTAGCATATAACTTCTCTTCTCTAAGTTTATCAAGCACTAGCCTTAGGTGTTCGACATGTTCATCCACAGTTTTACTAAAACAAGTATGTCATCGAAATAAACGACAACAAACTTATTTATGAACGGTTTGAGCACATGGTTTATCAGTCACATGAATGTGCTCGAGGCATTGGATAAGCCAAAAGGCATCACCAACCATTCATAGAGATCGAACTTGGTCTTGAATGCGGTTTTCCACTTGTCTCCGGGTTTCATTCGGATTTGGTGGTAACCGGACCTGAGGTCTATCTTCGAAAAGTATGAAGAACCACTTAACTCATCTAGCATGTCATCTAATCGAGGGATAGGATGACAATACTTTACCGTTATTTTTTTGACTGCTCGGTAATCAATGCACATTCTCCATGTTCCATCTTTCTTCGGTACAAGGATAACAGGAATGGCGCAAGGACTCAAGGTCTCTCGAACAAGGCCCTTGTTTAGTAACTCATCAACCTGCCTTTGGAGCTCTTTGGTGTCTTCGCGATTACACCGATATGCAGGTTTGTTGGGGATTCAATACCCCGGTACGATGTCAATTTTGTGCTCGATTCCTCTCAACGGAGGTAATCAACCTGCCATTTCTTCGGGAAACATGTCTCCGAAGTCCTGCAAAACACCTTGTACAGTATTAGTCAAAGGGTTATCGTTAGAAAAATCATCATTAGAGTTTAGAAAGATACCCTTGTGCATGAGGCAAATCATCATCTGACCATTGTCGTTGCCTCGTAGATACTCACCCGGTTGCATGATTGCACAGATATTTCTTACTTCGGGCGGTGAGTTTTTGTCTTCGGCCACAATTTTTGTTCCTATCGGAAGCTTTGTTTTGGCCGCTTCTTTCAATTCTTTCATTCTTTTATAGTCCTCGCTGACTTGTTTGGGAGACAAGGGTTTGAGTATTAAACTCTTCCCTTCGAGCTTAGCAGTGTAAGTGTTGGATCTACCACAGTGAATAACCGACCGATCATACTGCCATAGTCGACCCAATAGCATATGACAAGCTTGCATCGGTACCATATCGAACATCATCTCATCTTGATATTCTCCAAATCTAAACTTGATCTACACTTGTTTGACAACCCTCAATTCTCCACACTGATTCAACCATTATAATTTGTAAGGATGGAGATATTTAAAAGTAGGTAGTCCCACGGTAAAACCAAGGTTTGGCTCACCACATTTGCACAACTACCTGAATCAATGATCATCGAACAAACTTTCCCCCTCACTCGACATTGGGCGTGGAAAAGATTTTCCCTTTGGTTGTCCTCTTCTTCAAGATTCATGCAGCTCAAATTCCTTCGAACCACAAGAAACATTTCCGGATGATCAGCTTCGGTAGCTTCACGACCATCATCACTCTCAGCTCGGTCAATCTCCTCGAAATTTTCCTCTTTGGTGTCACTCGCTTGCTCATGGACGATTCCATCTTCGAGTAAGAGCATAACTTTGCGAGTTGGACACTCTTTTGCCATGTGACCATAACCTTTGTATTTATGACACTGAATACTTGAAGCACTAGGAGAATTAAGTTGAACTTTACCTCCCACTTCTCTAGGCTGGTTAATAATCACACCCCTTTCGAAGGGTTTCTTCGAATCTCGAACAGTGTTAGCACTTGTTGGATTTGGACTCTTTCATTCTTTACCTCGGTTCAAAGGAGTTGAAGTAGTGACTCTTCGGTACCAGTTTGCCTTATCGTCCTTAACCCATTTCTCAGCTTCGATGGAAGCTTCGAACATATCTTCCAATGTGTGATACACGTGTAGCCTCAATTGAGATGACACATCCCGAGCCAAGTCATTTTTGAACCAAATAGTGGCTTGCTCTTCATCTTCTTCCAGACCAAGATTCAATCGAATTCTCACGAACTCATCATGATATTCTTGAACCGACTTGGAACCTTGCTTTAACTCATAGATCTTTTGAAATTAAGTTTGCCGATACTTGGCACTCAAATACTTAGCATCTATTGCTCTCTTCAACTGTGCCCAAGTAGTGACTTCGGGATAGACATTCCTTCATCTCATCCTCTTGTCAGCCTACCACCCCGTAGATGCATATGCTTCGAACGAAGCAATAGCATGGGCAGCTTTTCTTTCTTCGCTCATCTCATTGGTTTCGAAGATTCTCTCCATTTTAAGCTTCCATTCAAGATATTCGTCTGTATCACTAGTTCCTTTGAATGGTGGAATAGTGATCTTGACACTGTTCAAGTTTGAATCTCGAGCATCACGAACCTGTTCGGGATACTCATCATAGTATTCATCAGCCTCACGCTCAATATGTCGTTCAATATTTGCACATCGGCCTCGACCTCAGAAATTTCCACGACCTCGTTGAGCTTGCCTTCGTTGAACGAACGGCTGCTCATATTCAGCTTCGGCATCGGAAAATTCTCCTTCATCGACCCCTTCATCAACGACCTCAAATTTTCTTCGGGCCGTTGGAAGTGGTACTTTATCACCTCAGGGATTGCGCAAGTGTTGATAACCAGCTTGGGGATTACCAAAGTTTTGCTGTTGTGCTTGGGGATTGCCCAAGACTTCCTTTCGAATAGCCTCGCTCTTCAACTGATATTGTCGAACAAGCTCAACAAACAGCTCAGGTTTCATCGGAGTGGAGTTGCTAGTTCAAGCGCCGGACCCAGGTAAGGCCACGGACACACTCCCTTGCTCGAGTTGAGCTACTCGAGCACTCACTCCTCTTACTTCGGCACTGATGTCTTGTAGCGCAGCTATGAGATCGGCTAACGGTACTTCGGGCTTCTCAATGCCTTTTCCATCGCATCCATTCCCAGCCATGCTACCTGCACGAATCAAAGACCAAATAAAACGTTAAGGTTAGAAATTACCTCACACACTCCCTCACCTTTGATGGGCGGCACTCGGGTCCACTCAATTTATGGGTTCGGTTTTTGGTCACTCAAGAACATGTAGCCAATGTCTTCCTCGGTTGATCAACTTCTCTAAGTTCCTTCGAATTGACAAGTTACAATGTCTCCTTTGGGATGAGTGAATTGATACGACTCGATGGAACGGACGCTATTTACTCTGCGCTTCGGAAGTCAAAAAAATTTCTACGAAATTTGGACTCCAGTCACCCCACGCACGAGTTCCTATAAGCTCAAATGAGTTAGTACGACCTCGAGTAGGAAGAATTACTCAAGAGATCCACCAACAAGATTTATCGAACACAAGAAAAACAAAAACCTGGAAGAATCTACCCTTTGATTCCTTTTCGGAATCTTTTTTGAACACGCCAACTCTTGTCCGTACAAGAATGGTCCCTCCTTGGTACGGATAGGATTTTACCTTATCCAATTCCCTTTTCTAGCCGACAACTTTTTCTCCTGGGTTTTTGATCTTTACACTTTACCCCTTTCTTCTTCAATGGAACAGTGAAGTTTTTACTCCGGCGTACGGACACTTAACTTCCTTTACTGACCACGATTTTAACAAGCTTTGGGTTGCCCTTCACTCCGATAACAACAACAACGGAGGAAATTCAGTTCAAAGTTCTTTGAGCTAAGAACTCAGCTCCTCGTGTCCATACACTGTTACAAATGTAATAATTTTTCGGCATACGGACGACGATTTAATCAATAGAACTTTGATATCTTTAGCTCAAAACAACCCAAAAATACTCGAGAACCACCAGCCTTTATCGGTAACAACCAAAAACACACTATGGTTCGATTTTCAACACCACCACGTCAAGAACACAGTCCAAAATCGACGAAGAAACCCTAGTCACAAACGATGTACGTACTCAAATTGATCCTTGGACAGTGATGAATACGAATCAATGGTTGTTTGATTCAAACAACCAACAATCAACCATTTTTTTTTTCTAACAACACCACAGCAACAACAATCAACAATAAGGAAGAAAGCTGAAACTGGAAACACAAAGCACGAATAATTGAACAGGATTTGAGGTTGTAGAACAAACTCAAACCTTGATCTGATACCAAGATGGTGCAAGCAAACCTGAGGGAAAGCTAAACACGAAGAAAACGCAAAAGAAACAACTGGAAAGTAAAGATAAAAGCAAGTCAAAATCTTGCTTCGATTCAAGGAACGCCGAGGAACTAGTCTCGGGCTCAATGGATCGGATTTCAAGATGCACCTATGCTATGCAACAATCCTCAAGAAGTCTATGCTTCTTGCAAACTGAATGACCAAAGAAGAAGATTGCTCATATGATTCACACCGAATGACACAAGTTCTTAAAATCCCACGTCGGGGTTTGGCTCCATCGGAGACTCACAATAGCACTTGCTATGTTTGATCATTCAACAACAACTTGTTTTTTACAAATGAAATGTAATAGAGTATTTATAGACTATGCTTAGGATAAAACAGTAAATGGTCACAGGTGACCAATAAAAACAAGCCACGCATGGCTGAGCTAATGTGTGTGTTCGGCAGCCTTGACTTCAGTGCTTGGTTTCTTGCTCAAACACATTTGCCATCGGGCGCTCACTTGACTTCGAACACCATTTGTTGTGTTTGGCTCTGTGCTGCTCGGCGCCTAGAGTTGGTGTTCGGTCACTTTGTCCTCGGGCTCAAATTTAAAGATGTAGCCTTCAGTTCTTGAGCTCGGCCACTCAACTTCGAAGTAGTTGCTTTCCTTCGACCAAGCCAAGTAAATGTAAACATCGTGTAGCAGCTTGGCTTGGCTTCGTGGCATTGACCTCAGTGGATCGAATACTTGATCAGCATGTGTTCGAGCTGCATCAAGTATGGATGGAACAGTGGCTCAGGAAGCTCTTGCCTGAAGACTTTGCTGAGCACGTGATTCAAAATGTCAAGCCTCCTACTTGTCCTGAGCAGCGGGATAGGCCTTTTTGGATGCTGGAGTCTGGAGGTATGTTTTCAGTCCGGTCAGCTTACCATTTGGTGAGACAAAGGAAGAAGCCAAGTGATTTCTACAAGCACATCTGGTTTATATGTATTCTATTTAAGATGTCATTTTTCTTATGGAGGCTGTGGAAATTTAAGCTCCCCTTAGATGATATGTTAAAGAGGTGGGGAATTCAATTCCTCTCTAGGTGTCACTGCTGTATCAACCCTGATATGGAGACTGTCTCCCACGTGTTTCTTAATTCACCTGTAGCACGTTATGTATGGAAGTATTTTGGAGGCCCTGCAGGTCTTAATTTTGATGGGTTGAACTTGACACAAGTGATAAACTTGTGGTGGGATGCTCCTGGTAGCCCGGTCATGAGGTTGATTTACCATGCTATCTCCATTTTTATCTTGTGGGAATTGTGGAAACGAAGGAATAATTTGAGGCATGGTGGGTCGACCTCAGCTCATAGGTTGGTGTATCTTGTCACTCAGCATATTATTATGTTGTTGAGAGTTCGCAGAACGAACTTCCAGTATGCGCCTGGTAGGTGGGGGGATTTTCTTTTGGTGCTAAGGGATCATACGCTTACGCTTGTGATGACAAAGGTTGTGTGGAGTCTGCCTCAGGTAGGGTGGATCAAAATTAATACGGATGGTGCTTCTAGAGGTTATCCAGGTGTTAGTTCTTGGGCTTTTTGTGTTCGAGATGGCAGGGGTGATATTGTGCATGCTTGTGCTAGGGAGATGGATGATTGTATGACCACAAATACTCAAGCAGAGGCAACTGCAATTCTTAAGGCTTTGAGGTATGTAGTTTCTACTTGCTATGCACAAGTTATTATTAAAACAGACTCAATGTTGCTCAAGAATGTAGTGACGAAGAGTTGGGAGGTGCCTTGGAAAATTGTGCAAATAATAGAGGAGATTTGGAGTTTGATGGAGGGGAGAGAGGTGGTGGCGATGCATGTGTTTAGAGAAAGGAATAAATTGGCGGATTACATGGCGAACTGGCTATAGATCAAAGGGACGTCTTGGTGAATTCGTTTCATGATTTGGATAGTATGGGTAGGAGGTTGGTGAATGGGGATAAGTATAATGAGCCATACATTCGTACTATGCCGAGGAGGAGTGTTTAGAAATAGGGGATTTGGAGTTTTCCTTCATGCTCGAATCTATGTAGAGGAGAGCATGGAGGCTTGTACTACTAACTTTGTTTTCTTTTTTGTAGGTATATTCCTAATTATAATTCATGTTGTGAAGATTCTTCATGATTTTTGTGTTTGGAGTTGCATGTTTCGAAGTTTGCAAGGACATATGAGATGGTTGCAACCATGTATACAAGGTTTTTCATGGGGGGTGGACTATTTTTTGTCATTCCAGGTGATACGTTGCCTGATGTGTCGCATGGATCGTTGTGCTAGCCGGGATTGCAACGTTTCAGTTGATACATTGGCTGATGTTGCGCGCCATGAGCTGTATGCGATGGGCGAATTTAATTCAGCTTGGTCAGTGGTGAAAAGCAAAGGTGTCGGCGGCTATTTCAATAAAGCAACAGCCGAAACACTGATTGACGCGAGGCATGGAGTGCTGTTTGTACTTTTTTGCTTAGCGTTTGTTCTAGGACACGGGGCGATGCATACAGCCCATCACGCGAAGTTTCCTTGGCTGTTTTGCTTGCTGGATACATCAAAATATTGGGGCAAAATGGAAGAACGGACATGGAGTTTCAATTCATTCACATTCATTGGATTGGCATTATTAGACTATATTTATACATTAATTTTATTGCTAGCTAGAGATACTTATGTAAAGTTCATTGTCATTATATTTGTTTCACTTGGTGGTATTAGCATTTATAATGCTCACATAGAACTATTTCTTCTCTAGCTAGTCACTACTTAATTTTAGCAATTTCATATTTCATTCATGATTGTAAAGACCTTTATTTATTTTTATTTTTTATTATTAATAAATTAGCCACTAAGCCTCGTACTTAGTGGTGTTTGCTCCAAAAAAAAGGGAGCCATAGCCACATCTATATATAAGGAGTTATACGCATCAAATAATTACATATGGTTACATATAAGTATCCTATGAGATAGATGATATACATGAAATAGAATATAATCTAAAGGATTAATACTAAGAGACCTAATAGGAACCTCCAGCAGAATACAAGTACAGAGTGGTCTTGGTTCCAACAATGTACGAGAATCACTTGACCATGATTGCAGCAGCAAACAGAGAGAGAGCATCGAGCTTGACAATGAACTTGAGCAGTGAGGAATCACCAATTCAAACACCTATGATGAGTGTAATAATCTGGGATTGTAGGGGAGCTGGTAATGATGGTTTTAGAATGGCATATAGGTCTATTCTAGACTATAATAAGCCAGTCTTGGTGGCACTTCTGGAAACAAAACTGGAAGAGCACAATACTCTTGCAGATGAGTTTGGCTTTAACAACATAATACATGTGAGGTTGCAAGGAGCTTTAGGTGGAATAGCTGGGATGTGGAACGCAGGTGACATTACAGTTGATGAAATTGGATCGACTAATCAAGAGGTCCATGCTATGGTAAAGGTAAAAAATATTCCATACTAACAACCATGGCTCTTTACTGCGTTATGTGCTAGTAACAAAGTCAGTGATAGATATATTTTACTGAAAAACCTTAAAACAATTGCTAATCTATATAAAGGACCCTGGATAATCTATATAAAGGACCTTGGATGATCACATGTGATTTTAATGAAGTCACAAAAGCTTCCGAAAAGTTTGGAGGGAGACCAATAGATTATAGTAGGGTTTTAAAATTAATAAATTGTCTGAACATTTGTAGCATGATTGACCTAGGTTTAAGGCCCTAAATTTACATGGACTACTAAGCCTAAAATTTTTAGGAATCTTATTTTGGAAAGGCTAGATCATTGTTATGGGAACCCCGAGTGGTTGGGAATGTTTCAAGAGGCGAGTGTCACGCATTTAAGTAGAACGCATTCGGATCATTATCCTATTAAGGTGGACCTATTTAAGGTTTTTAGTCATAAAAGTGACATTTTTAGAATTGAATCCATGTGGATTTCTCATCCTTCCTTCAAAGGGTTGGTTTGTGATACTTGGTACAATCAAAGCAATATCATGGAAGCCACGAAGGAGTTTACAGATAAAGTTAAAATATGGAATAAAGAAGTGTTTGGAAATATCTTCTTTTAAAAAATAAAAAAATAAAAAATAAAAAAAAACATCCTGGCCAGACTTGGGGGTATTCAAAACTCGCCTAATTACACCACTAGTCAATTTTTAAAAAACCTTGAAAAAGACCTTATCAACGACCATAATGAGATTCGAAGACTTGAGGAAGAATTTTGGAAGCTTAAATTTAGAATTCATTGGCTAAATTACGGGGACGCGAATAGTAAATGCTTCCATAGAACTACTATGCAAATAAGAAGGAAAAATAGAATTCTTAGCTTGAAAGACGACGAGAGGAATTGGTTTTTTAAGCAAGAAGGCATCATGAATACAATTAGTTCCTTTTTTAAGACATGTATAGTACTAAACATGAGCATGCCGAGCTCCACACAATAATCTATATACTGTTAGTACTACAAAAGAAAGCCAAGAAATGATGCTAAGTAGGGAAGTTTCTATTAGTGAGATTAAAAGAGCTATCTTCTTCTTTAAGCCCTACAAAGCTCGTGGATCGGATGGTCTTCATCCCTTTTTTTTCAAAAATTTTGGAATGAAACAAAGGGCATGATCATTAAGTTCTTCCTTGACGCTTTTTCTAGTAAAAAAATGAATGAAGAGATTAATAAAACCAATATTTGTCTAATTCCAAAAGTACAATGTCCGGAAACTATTAAGCAATATAGACCTATAAGCCTATGTAACACCCGCGCTATAAAATTTTTACAAAAATTATAGTTAATAGGATTAAAGTTTTTCTTCCTCATATTATTCACCCTACTCAAACTAGTTTCCTTAAGGGGAGAAGGGCATCGGATAATGCAGTTATTATCCACGAGATTTTAAGATTTTTTAAAACAACTAAAGGAAATAAAGGAAAAATGATGGTTAAGATCGACCTAGAAAAAACATTTGATAAAATGGAATAGTTTTTTATTAGATATGCTTTAACTTCGCTTAAATTTTCAAAAGATCTAATCGAACTTATATTGTCTTTTATTTTAACTTCCTCAACTTCAATTCTAGTAAATGGAAACAAGACTAAGGAGTTTAAACCTACTAGGGGTATTAGGAAAGGGGATTCATTATAACTTAGGCTTAATAACAGGCTTAAGATTGGAAAACAAACTTTTTAAATATCACTTAGGCTTAATAACAGACTTAAGGTTGGAAAACAAACTTCTTAAATATCGCAGTAAGAGCTACTCTAATTAAATCTACTCTGGCCTCCATCCCTAACCATGTTATGCAAATCTATAACCTTCCAAAGGCTACTACAAACGCTATAGATAAAGTCCAAAGGGATTTCCTGTGGGGAAGTACCTCGACAAAAAAGGAATGCCATCTTATGAATTGGGGTACAATCACAAAACCTAAGGATAGAGGAGGTCTGGGACTTTATAAGACTATGGCTAAATCTGTAACGTTCCTCAAACTTCTATGTTTCGGGACCTTGTCGATATAGATGATAATTTAAATAAACTCGTAGATGAAGTCCGAGTACAAAGTATATGGTGAAATTATGTTATGGAGTTTTCCTGGATGAGGTGCAAATATTCAATTGAGTTGGAGGAGGAAGGAGAAAATTGTAAAAGGCCAAGAATTAAAACTAACTTACATTGGCCAAAATTTAAATAGTGGTGTGTTACTAATATTTTAAGTAGCCATAAAAGAGAGCTACTTAATAAAAATGACATAATAAAATAATGGATTTTTACACAAATATACAAAATTTCATCCTTAATTACAAAAAAATAGCAATATTTCTCTAATTACAATGCATAGCATTATTTTTCTAACACATTTAACAATAATCTAACACATTTCACTTTAACTTTCCATTTTCCCCAAATTAAAAATTCTCTCACTTACTATATCTTTCTCCCATCACCCCCACACCCACCACCCTACCACCATCAACCCCACCATCTAATGCCTGAAGAAATTGCATGTTAGTGCAGATTTAAAATGTGGGGAAGAACTATGGGTGCTCCGTAAACATAAAGTAAATTGCATATCCCATTTAGAACGACTGAAGTATTTTTTCGTGCAGTCTGTTGGAACAACTTAGTAGCATCCATTTCACGATCTATATGTATCACAGGTACTGAAGTGTTTTTTTTTTTTTTCCTTCTTCTTAAGCAAAAAGGGCACTCTTACATTCTTAAAGCAAAAGAAAATTTTCAATGTGTTTTTGGTGAAGGTAAAGCAAATTTGGCTATTCTGAGATTTGGTTTCCAGTGTTAAGTTGCCATTTTTGTTTGATATTTATTTATGCTAGCTTGATTGATCAACCAGCTCATTGGTTTGGCTCAACTTTTCGTTGAAGGAATTTGTTGTCTGTTAGATTCTAACGGGTAGAGACAGAGCAATTGTTGGAAAAGCTGACATTGATACTGACATTAGCTCACTTAATCATGAGAAGTTTGGAGGGAAATTAGTTTCAAATGATCTTTTTTCTAGTGGAAACAAGGATGAAGAAGACACCGTATTTTTTAACTATTTTCATTTAGATATAGTTTGAAATAGTATAGATACAATGAGATACACTGTGATACAGTCTGAAACGGCATTGAAATACTATGATACAGTCTGAAACGGAGTTGAAACAGTCTGAAATTGTGTTGAAACAATATGATACAGTCTGAAACGATGTTGAAACAATCTAAATGGGGCAGAACAATTTGATACAGTGCTGAACACAACCTGAAACGGTGCAGAAACAGTTTTGATACAGTGCTGAACACAACCTGAAACGGTGCAGAAATAGTTTGATACGATGCAGAAACACTTAGATACGGTGAAGAAACAATTTGATACGATGCAGAACAGTTAGATACGGTGAAGAAATAGTTATATAAGGTGCAGAAACAGTGCAGATACGGAAAAATACAATGAGATACGATGTGGTTGGTAGTTGAAAAATATCGAGATACGGTGAGATACAGTGAGCATGGGATGAGGAAAAGTGAAATTGGAGGAAATGAGAGGAGTAAAAGTGAAATTGGGGAAAATGGTAGGAGGAAAAGTGAAATAGGGGAAAATGGGAGGAGCAAAAGTGATAGTAGGGGGAATAGGAGGAAGAATGTAAGAGTTTGGTATGTTACGGGAAAATATTGTTATGTTTTTGCTATGTTTGTAATTAACTTGTGTTTTCCTCTATATAGGGTTATTTTGCTAAAATATTGCTACGTTTGGTAATTAAGTTCTAAAAATTGTACTTTTGTGTAAAAATTCCTAAAATAATAGAGCAAAGAGTGGAGTTTAAATCTGTTCGTGGGCTTTTATAAGCAGAGAAGTAAGTACTCCAATCCCTCCCCTTTAACCCATTAACGCAGCAACAAAGCAGAGAATTAACCAACCCCTCCCCTTTAACCCATTAACGCAGCAACAAGGAGAAGCAACGAACACCGAAACTCAGTCCCTACAAGCTTTCGACCAGACCCATCTTCAATCTAATCAAGGTAATTTTCTTCAATATTATTATACACTAGAATTTAACCTCAAAGTAAAATTTATTTATTAGCATGCTTTCACAAGACCTACAGTTAGAATTTGAACCTAAATTTTAAATTGAGAGAAAAAGATGAAATTTTGGAATTGATTAGACAAATTGGTGGTTGTTGTAGTTGTCCCATAATGCGAAGTACGTCGAGTTACACTTGCAATTAGATTCAAGGAGGAAATTGAGGTGAGTTGAGACATACCCTTTCTAAGGTGCTTTTCTCACAAAGTGCATGTCTTTAAGGTATTTGATAAATTGCTTTAGAGAAGTTAATGTACGTTTGATTGGAGCGGGTAAAGGTTCATTATCCGTTAAAGTTCTCAAGTCGTTTTTAAATATCAAGTATCTAGAATTATGTCTCATAGCTTCCTTTACATCTCGATTACGTATCTTTACTTGAGTATGATTCCATGAGATTATTTCTCTTATTTTATGATTTTTATGAAATGATTTGAAGATTTAGTTGTGTTTGAAAGCTAATGAAGTTATGATGAGATTTTACATGGAAGGTTAAGTTCAAATTGAGGCCTTTGGTGCCAAGCAATATTTTTGAAATATTTTTGGGAGCCACCTTAGATTCTGAGAAGGGTAAACTTGTTCGTAGCCATAGTCGGGTTGCGGAGCGTGACCATAGTCGGGTTACGTTTTACCCCGAAACTACGATGATAGGGTAGGTATGTGCCATAGTTGGGCAATATATTGTATTGCCATAGTCGGGCAATGAATGCTAGCATGCTAGTCCTTGAAAGAAAGAAAGAAAGAAAGAAGAGATGTCAAACTCGAGCGGTACTCCCTAAGAAAGAAAAGTATAAGCTATTTTTCAATGTTTAAGAGTTTATTATGATTTAATGTTTCAGTTACTTTAAAGTAAAGTTTATGCATTCATGTTTTATTAACTCTCGTTCTGGCCTTAGTGAGGGAGTCAATGATACTCACTGGATGACGAGCGATTCGTTACTCACGTTTCTTTTTCTTGGAACCTACGTTGGCTTTGTCAACGTAGACACAGGTTACAAAGGCGATCAAACTACAAGCTAAGGTTCTCCCTCACATCCTCCGTTGTTGGTGAGCTCCACTTTTGTTCATGGAGTATTTTCATTCAAGTCAGCATTATTTAGTTAGTTGTTACCTTGGGAACTAGCCAGGAAGTTCATGTCCTGAGCAGTTCGTAAGTTTATCAGTAGAGGCTTCATAGACAGTCTAGTATTTTTGGATTGTGGTCTCTACTTTACATTATTTTGCATAAAAACAGGCTAAAGATGAGTGCTACTATTATTATTATTCCCAGATTGTTTTGCTACTATTTTCAGAGTATGGGTTCAAGAGAATTGTGGAGTTACATGTATTTTCAGCATTAGAACGTAATAGACAGGTGTAGATGGTTCGCTCGGTCAAGGTTAGGTACTGGGTGCCGGTCATAGCTCGTTTAGAAAATGGGTCGTGATAAAATCTCACTCCTTTTCATGCATCTTTGGCATGGAGGCTTAGCAGAAACAAAGATTCCATGTGGGCTCGAGTTTTAACAAGTATGATGTAAACTCCTTTAGTCCTTCTACTAGTTCTCACATCTAGAAAAACGTTAAAAGAGGATATGTAATATGCAAAAAGAGTCTTCATTGGGCTATAGGATATGGAAGCCTCATAAGAGCATGGGATGATAACTGGATCATATGGAATAACTACTTGAGAAGAAGTATACAGGAGCCCTGAATGAAGCATGAGGAGATCATGTTAGTTAGAGACCTTATTTTCAATAATGAGATTGATACATCTAGGTTATCTTTTGAACTCCCTCAGGGTTTGATTTCAAAGATAAAGAGCACGTATATCCAAAAGAATCCCCCAGCTGTGGACGATTTTTTGTGGAAATATGGACAACTGGGGAACTTTAGAACAAAATCTGCGTATAATATCATCATCAAACAAGATGAGCCTAATGAAGAAACTAAGAAGCTTGATTGGTTTGGAAGCTTAATTCCTTGAACAAGATTAAGACCTTCATGTGGCTAGCAGCTAATAATAAAATAGCTACGAGAAGTCTTCTATTCAGAAGAAACATTATAGAAACAGATAGGTGTGCTATCTGTGAAAACGAGTCGGATGATGTTCTTCACCTTTTCTTTAGATGCAGGTTTCCCAAGATAGTATGGAGACAGTTGAATATAGACTGCAGTTCTATCCCGTATGGTAATGATTCTGGGTATTTTTTTGAATGGCTCCATACTCAATGTAAGTCTAAGAAAAGCTTTAATGGATATATCCAGTGGGTTGAGATTATCCCATTTATATTATTGCATATATGGTTAGAAAGAAACGCTAGAATTCATACAAGAAATAGGAAGACTTACAATTTTGATGATATCATTAGTAGAGCCATAGAGTTTAAATTACTAACCGAGAAAGAACATAAAGTCCATCATGAAACTGTTTATGTAAAGTGGAATCCGCCAGAGGTAATCTGCTTCAAGCTTAATATAGATGGAGCAAGTGCAAGGAATTCGGGGAAGGGAGGACTAGGAGGAGTGTTTGGACTAGGAGATGGGTTTTGGGTTACAACAAATCAATTCCTTGTTCGATAGGGTTTTATTCTGAACTGCTTGCTCTCTATCATGGATTAAAACTAGCGCACGAAAATAATATTGCCCCATTAGTCATAGAAACAGATTGTAGGGATGTGATCAATTTAATATCTAAAGGAAATGGCCTATACTTAAACTTGATCAATGATTGCAGGTTCATATTACTTGAAGCTGGGAGTCCGAAGCTGCAACACAGTTTTAGAGAGGCCAATAGAGCCGCGGATCAAATGGCAAAGAGGGGTTGCAGTTTGTCTTTTGAAGAACTTAGGATCTATCATTTTCCTCCTTCATATATAATTTCTATTTTGGAACAAGACAATCTAGGCACTATGTTACCTAGATCAGTCACTATCTTTGATTTTATGAACAATTATGAGCAGGACAATTCGGATACTATGTTATCAGGGTCGGTCCTATCTTGTAATAGCTTGGGTTATTATTTGAATAAATGTCGTTTCTTAGTCATAGATTTGTCATTGAGTTACTGCTCTATCATTTTAGCGACAATTTTCATAGCACCGTGCTAGACTATTCACAATTAAAAATAAAAGAGAAAGAGAAACTTCGTCCTATCAGGTAGTCTACAATTCCAAATTAAACACTTCCAATTAGCAAAATAATCTCGTCATAAGAAGTAAATTTTTGGTTTCTCATATAAGAAATTATACCCATAACTTGTGAGAAAATTTATGTTGATGTGAAATAAAGATACTTGTACTAACAATGCATGGATTGAAGTATTTAAAGACAAAAATACCATAAAAGCAGGTAATCCCAACATAACATCTTCTATAATACTATACACCATAAACAATCTTTATATTATATAACCCATGCATACCTAGTACCTTACAAACAACCCTAATCAGATTTCTACTAATCTTTGGTTTATTAGGTGCAGCATGAGTTAGGCACCCATGGCAGCTACTTATGGTTTATGACCACCAACCAGTGCGCATTGCAGTATAAACGTAACAAACCAGAATAAGGTCAACAAAGAAATCAACAATTTCAATGATTTTGTTATACTTAGGAAGTTCTCTTTAATATATTACAGACCGCCGACTGCCAGAATCCAACAACGTACTAGTAGAAAACTAGAAACATTCATCAAAAAGACATGCTGATTCTGAACATCTCATTTTCCTCTTTGGAATTTTCCTTTTACCAACCATTTGCCCTTATCAAATATTAAAAAAGGAAAGAGGATTCCATTCTAATCAAAAGTATACAAGTGCTCAGCATATTACTGTTATAAACACACTCCCAAGAAAAACAAATGTTCTAACTCTCAGAAAAACAGAAGCAAGCACCTTTTCTTGACTCAAAAAAGAAGAAACATATCCATCGAATATAAAGTGACCACTAATCTTGCATTATAAGCTAAGGTCTTTTATCTTTTGCCTCTAATTATCAGATGAGAAGATACTTCTATCTCTTTATCATTTGGAACATTTCATCACTTACAAAAGAAGATAAAAAGGAAGAAAAGAAAACCACCTTTTTATTCCATTTGTGGCATTTTCTATGTTGATTCAACCACTATATATGGATATTTTCCAACAAAATGTATTTTTCCATTTATGGCACATCCAAATATTCCACCCTTATGTAATTCTCTAGATTTTACTAGCATATGGCTGGACAATTGTTAAAAGGTCTGATTTCTGATGACAAGTCACCAATAGTTAAGACTTTTTTCTTGGACAAGGGGAATGTGCAAGATTTATTTCATCTCGACTGTTAAACATGCTTCCTACCAGATAATTTTGAAGAATTTCTAGTTCATGTCAGATTCAAATATTGGTTTTCTCAAACAAAATTTTCCATAGTAAGTAGGCCTAAGTTCATTACTCTAAATAAGGATAAAAGCGCATAACCTCTCTACTTTTTTTTTGGAACTTGCAGATTACCTACCTATGGTGAAGAAATAAGTAGGCCTTTAGTTCATCAGTTTTTTGGGAGGTCAAAACAGGACAGTCTTCGACTTAGCATTTCAAACATGAAGCTTTCAGACAATAGTTTACCAGGATTATCGATCATAGTCTCATAGGGAATAAAGACTCGTACATGATCCAAAGAACACACTTTCTAGTGGAGAAAGAAAGGGTGGACACTGTGTACCTAAGATACAAAAGAATAGAAGGTATTCCAGATAACAAGGATTCTTAAATATCAGATACTTTGCTGTATAGCGACATAGATTCCTACTGAAGTTTTATGGTAGAATATGATTTGACAAAAAGGGTCCCTTCACCTCCTCATCCATGCAGACAGGAAGTATCTTAAATGAAAAGGACTTGAAGCAAGTGGTCTAAAAGGAACATTCTCCCCCTTTTGGTAATTATGAGAGGCTCTCAGTATTATTGCTTTTGACTCAAAAATAGGAATAATACATCTAGGAACAACAAACTTCGTAGAAACTAAAAGGTTAGTTTCTCCTATTAAGTACAAGTCAAAAACAAACATAGCAAGAAACAAAAGCAGCAACACGGCTTGAAAATGTCTATCCTGCTTCACAATAAGAGTGCCAAGAATGCAGAAAATATTCGGCAAAGTGAACTAGAAGCTGCAGACAAATCAAGATGGCTGAGTGGTTAATGCTGAATAAACTATAGCTCGTCCATCTGGAAAAATAGATGGTTGATACTGGTTTTGAAGAGCCTTAAATTAGAACTAAGTAATAGTCAGTTTCATGCTAGTTGATTTCAGTACTTCCTTTTTAGTTAGAATGAGTAAAACAAGTATGATAGTTTAGGATTACAAGACATAAAACACGTGTAACTAAGCTAGTGAAGAGGGAAACCAGTCGATCGTGGTTTAGAAAGACACACAGCAGGTATTCTCAGGGTGTTACACCATAATATCAAGGTTCCCACACCTTGTCTTGAAAAACAATAAGGAGATTACACGGTAATAGAAATAAGCACAATGTGACTCCATTTTTAGAGGAAACGAAAAACGTAAGCAGCAGTCACTTTCCTGTTCTACCTTGCAACTCAGAATCATAATTGGATACAGTTAAAGGCAACCTAATAGTTATAAGCATCCAAAATGAGATGATAAACTCAACAACAACGAAATGAACTTTAATGGATTAACATTAAGCATGTAGTCTTTTCATTTTGTTCAAAAAACATAATCAGCAAAACATGCAGATCGACAATGCTTAGGTCAATAACTTCTAACAAATGCACACATTGTAAAAAAAATGACCTGCAGGCGACAATTGAAGGGTGAAAATGGTTTTCCAATTTGATGCAGAATTTAAGCTACATTTTGCACCCTTAGATGGCAGAATATCTTGGTTATTATTTGTCGGCCTTAGATATAAATGCATTAGGGGTGTCTATCTTAGCTACAGAATGGAGTTAGGGGATCTAATCCCCTCTAGCTGGGTGAATTTCCTATCTGATCCACTTGCTGATGATATTATTATCCAAAAGAATTAATCAAAAGGTTATCCACTACTATTTCCTTATTCTCCATTAACCTCTTCCATCAAAAATCACCTGTGTACCTCCTTAAAAAAGAAAACCAAAAATATTCACCCTAAAATAAAATGAAAAGAATATTTGCCAACTTTGCTACAACCAAACACCTCCTTCTCCAGCTTATAAGGAGCTAGCTAGCTCAGCATTATCTTGCCCATACCATTCGCTTGAGCACTTGACTTTGGCTGAGGTAGCTCTGCGTTTCTCCCGGGGCTGCTTCTCCTTGTCAACTTAGAACCCTTTCTGCAGCTCCTTCAACTTGTGACTCACGGCACTCTAGCCATATTAATCAATCAAGTACTAATCTTTAATGGCCTCTTGGACTGTAAGGCAAAACAAGAAATTCGAAGAGGCTTTGGCTATATATGACAAGGACACTCCTGATCGCTGGCATAACATTGCTAGGTGTGTAGGTGGAAAATCACCAGAGGAAGTTAGGAGGCATTACGAGCTGCTTGTGAAGGACATCATGCAAATTGAAAATGGCCAAGTACCTTTACCTAATTACAGAAACGCTGGAAGCAATAGCACAGGTTATGCCAATGAACAGAGGTATCACAAATCTCTACTCTCCACTCAAGTAAACTGATCTTTACATCCACATATAAGTCATGATACATTCTGTATTTCTAAGGCTAAGCATTTTGTTATATCAGCCAAACATCAATTTCGCATGATTTAAGAAACACCGTCAATATGTCAACCTCTAGACTTCTGGCTATTTCTGGTAATTCCCTAAAATCTTAGAAGTTAATAGCCATGTCACCATCAAATTTCTGATAAGTGACATGATACCCTGGATAAATTCCCATATGTTGTCATTTTCCTATTTCTGATACTGTTTATTTCCATATTACCATGTTTAGTAACTTTAGCTAAAAACTGGTCACATTCCGTGTTATACAGAAAAAAGACACACCTATATTCTAAAGAATAGATGCTTAAAGTTTCAGCTTTTTGGAAGTGCATAGTTTAGAAATGTCTGCACCTCTACCTACTTAAGCTTCTGCATAATGAAATCTAATCTCTCACGTGCACAAGCCCACATCTTGATTCCCCACCACCTTACAAAGCACATTTGTTTTAATGATTGTTTCTTGCGTTGATATATATCAGCATATGATGCAACAAATATTTTACAAGCTCCTCAGATTCCTCAATGATCCTTCAGCAATCCCAAGTCACTTAACAAGAGGATTATTTCAGTCTTGCCTCCCCTATGAAAGATGAATCAGACATAATCAAAAAGACTCCCTACACATTCACCTTTAGCTTAATCAAAACTAATTCTTTAGCACTCAACCTAGCTCGAGAATGCTGAAAATTTAGTAACTATACTATATACCACATCCTCACAATGAAGCTATCTTGTTAATATGCTGCCTCTAACTAATGCAGTCCCTCTTCATATGAAGGTTATCTTATGAATATGCAGCATCATTTTACTCCTAGGAAGATAAGCTAAAAGAGAACAATTACTTGATAATGCTTTGTTACATTACAAAGTTTTCTAAATAAATAAATAGTTTTCTCTCTCAGACAAATAAACAAAGCTTTTGATCACTACTTAAACATGCCTATATTTTGTTTAGCAGGCTTCTGAAGAACCTGAAGCTTCAGTGAGAACAAATTTGCAGCTTTGCTCCATAACATCACAAGTTCTCCATTGAATGTAAAATGTGAAAGCACAAATATGAATTCATGTATTAGTTTTACATGTTCTATCAACTTCTCTCAGCCTGGTGTTTTACGTTACCAACTTTCTAATTAGCATAAAAATTATCGTATATTTCCCTTCCAACATTTGCCTTTCGGGTATCAAGCATCAACTTAATCAGTCAATTAAGGAACTCCCTCAGTAATTTTCTTCCACGTTCAATTTTTACAAAAGCATATAAACTCTTACTAGCATAAGATAAGTTTATATTCAACAACTACTACTCCTGGGTTCAAGATAGTTGGGGTGGGCTGTATAATCGCCAGTATCATAAATGCTCTATTTGGGTTCATAAAGATAAGTTCATACATTAAATTTCCTATAAAAACAAGTCTTGGACCAACAATTGGCCAATAAAACAGCTAATTTACAGGAGAAAGTGCAAATTACCTTGAAAATGAATTTTCAACCTCATGCATGCAACTTAAATCAGGAGGGAATCAATCTGAGAGAGAAGAAAAGAACAATAATCAGGAAATTTCATTGCTGCATGGTAGTAGTAGTAGTGGAACAACAAACTAGAGAAATCAATTCATCCGATATATTACTACCGAATCTTAGAGTTCGCTTTATTTAGTCAGCTACTGAGCAAAAATTTAACGGAGAATCAGAACCACTAAAATTTAATTTTGATTTGGCGGGTGCGTCAGGCCTAGGTTGTAGTGCAATGCCAAGCCGAAGTAAGCTGCCTTGATGGATATTCCTCTTAAAAAAATTGAGTTAATATCGTGTGGACCGATGGGCCACATATCAGATATTAAATTGTTCTAAACTGATAAGAACAGATACTACACTTGATCTTAGCCAAAAGGCCGAGAAAGGTATGATTAATAACTGTTAAAATTATATTTTGTGATATGTTGGAATAATTAGTTTATAATTATAGTAGAAGGCATGTTTCGATTTATTTGAATAATTAGTTGAGAAATCTAGAATAATAAGTTACTTATTTCAAAGATTTTGTTGCTGATTTTTTGTTTAAGATTGGCTATAAATAGCCCAAGTTGAATAAGAATAATAGAGACAATTTCAATCTCATTTTCAATCTTAATTTTTGTTGCTCCATATTTTTAATAAAAACCAATAATAACGTACACGGGCGTTGTTTTTTTATAGCTCTTCTTAGCTGTCTTCTTGTGAGTTTCTTTCGAGGTGGGAGGTATTACACAGAGATCTCTACAAAGCCAAAATAGAGCAAAACACTATGTATAAATCAACCTCATACAATGAAACAGATTTATGTTCATATCTGGACATGTAAACAATCAGCAGCGTGAGGCACATGAGATTGGAAATATGATTAATTAACATGAGCTATGTTCTCCACAACATAGTAAGTTACATCCATAAAGGTTCTTTTGAAAGCAAGAAAAGATCCTTATATTATCAAGTACTACTACTTTAATAATGTTTCATCCCAATTCTCAAGTATCCCATTTTTTATTGCTTGGTACTTCTACACTAGCTTCTCTGTGGCAAAGAAAGTTTCTAGCTTGGAGAATAATAGCTAATGCCTGATGCTTTGAGTCTCTGTATTTCACTTTAAAAAATAACAAAGGGAAGAGATCATAGATTTGTCATTGATTTATTGCTCAATCATTTTAGCAACAATTTTCATAGCACCGTGCTAGACTATTCACAATCAAAAACAAAAGAGAGAGAAACTTACTCCTATCAGGTAGTGTACAATTCTAATTAGCAAAATTATCTCGGCATAAGTAGTAAATAATTGGTTTTTCACATCAGAAATTATGCAACATAACTTATGAGGAAATTTACGTTGATGTGAAATAAAGATTCTTGTACTAACATTGCATGGATTGAAGTATTTAAAGATAATAGTACCATTAAAGTAGGTAATCCAAACATTATATCTTCTATAATACCATACACCATAAACAATCTTTATATTATAACCCTGCATAACTAGTACATGTACACACTCTTATTAATCTTGGGCTTATTTTGTTGCAGCATGAGTTAGGTACCCGTTGAAGCTACTGATGGTTTATGACAATCAACCTACTTATATAGCAATATAAATATTACCGGAATAAGGTCATCAAAGAAAGCAACAATGATTTTGGCATACATAGGAAGTTCTCTTTAATTTCTGACCATGGACTCGTAGAATCTAATAATATACCAGTAGAAAGCTAGAAACATTCCTCAACTGATTCTGCATATTTCATTTTCCTCTTTGGAATTTTGTCTTTTACCAGCCATTTGACCTTATCAGACATTAATAAAGGAAACGGAATTCCATCATGATCAAAAGTATGCAAGTGCTCAGCATATTACTGTTACACACAAACACTCTCCCTAGATAGACAAATGTTCTAATTCTCAACAAGACACCCGCAATCATCCATATTTAACTAAAAAATGAAGTAACATATTTATGGAATATAAAGTGACCACTAATCTTGCATTATAAGCTAAGCTATCTTTTGTTTCTAAATATCAGATGTGAAGATACTTCTATCTCTTTATCATTTGAAACATTTCATCATCTACAAAAGAAGATAAAAAGGAAGAAAAGAAAACCACCTTTTTGTTCCATTTTTAGCACTTTCTCTAAGTTGATTCAACCACTATATAGGGATATTTTCCAACAAAATATATTTTCCCTTTTATGGCACATTCAAATATTCCATCTTTAGTGTAATTATCAAGATTTTACTAGCATATGATTGGATTATTGGACAATTGTTAAAAGCTCTGATCTCCTCTGATTTCTGATCATAAGTCATCAATAGTTAAGACATTTTTTCTTGGACGAGGGAGAATTGCAAGATTTATTTCATCTTGAAGGTTAAACATACTTCCAACCAGATAATTAAAAGGAATTCTATCTTATATTTGGTTGAAACTTTTGTATTCTAGAGCAAATAAGTTTTCCATAGTTAGGATAGTTTACCATGATTATCGATCATAGGGAATAACGACTTGTGACAAAAGAACACTTCCTAGTGGAGACTGTGTACCTAAGATACACCAGTATAGAAGGTATTCCAGATAACAAGGATTCTTAAATATCAGATACTTTGCTGTATAGCGACATATCCTGCTGAAGTTTTATGGTAGAATATGATTTGACAAAAAGGTCCCTCCACCTCTTCATCCATATGGACAGGAAGTATCTTAAATGAAAGGTCTTGAAGCAAGTGGTCTAAAAGGCACATTCTCTCCCTTTTGGTAATTGTGAGAGGCTATCAGAATTACTACTTTTGACTCGAAAATAGTTTATCAAATAATGACAAACTACACAGAGATTAAAAGTTTAGTTTCTCCTATTAAGCACAAGGTAAAAACTAACATAACAAGAAACAAAAGCTGCAACACAGCTTGAAAATGTCTGTCCTAATTCTCTATAACAGTGCCAAGAATGCAGAAATTATTCTAGAAAGTGAACTACTAGCTGCAGCATGAAGATGCCTGAGTAGTTAATATTGAGTAAACTATAGCTCGTTCATTTGGACAAATAGATGGTTGATATTAATCTGATAGTGGTTTTGAAAGAGCTTTAATTGAGGACCAAATAATAGTCTCAGCTTCACGCTAGTTGATTTCAGTACTTACACAGTTACAACAAGTAACACCAGGATGATAGTATAGGATTACAAGTACATAAAACACATATTAGTTAGCTAGTGAAGAGGGAAACCAGTTGATCGTGGTTTAGAAGAGACACAAAGCAGGTATTCTTAGGGTGTTACACCATACATCAAGGATTCACACCACATGACACCAATGGTACCTACACCTTATCTTGAAAAATAATAGGGAAATTCTGGTTACACGGTAATAAACATGAAATCAACTGAAGAATTGTATATATTATTGTGTTCTGTGATGTACAATATATACAGCTACCAAGTGGTCTATGAAAGGAAAATAAAGATTCTACGTATCTCCCTATGATCTCGTTGGCTATACAAGGTAACAGTATATTCTCTAATATTCCTAACACTCCCCCTCAAGCTGGAGCATAGATATTGATCATGCCCAGCTTGTTACACAAATAATTAACTCGAGTTCCATTCAATGCCTTTGTAAACAAATCCGCTGGTTGTTCTCCTGTCCGCACATAGCCGGTAGAAATCAAGTTTTCTTCAATCTTCTCGCGAATAAAGTGACAATCTACCTCAATGTGCTTTGTTCTCTCATGATATACCGGATTTGAAGCAATATGAAGAGCAGCTTGATTATCACACCATAGTTTTGCTGGTGGCAGATACTTTAACCCAACTTCAGTCAGAAGGTGACGAATCCACATAATCTCGCATGTGGACTGTGCCATAGCTCTGTACTCTGATTCCGCGCTGGACCATGATACAACATTTTGCTTCTTACTCCTCCACGATACCAGATTTCCACCGGCAAAGACACAATACCCAGTAATAGACCGTCAGTCAGTCTTAGATCCAGCCCAATCTGCATCTGCAAAACATTCAATACGAGAGTGCCCATGATTGCTATATAATACGCCGAGTCCAGGAGCTCCCTTTAAGTAACATAGAATTTGTTCCAAAGCTGCCCAATGCTTAACTGTAGGTGCTGACATGAACTGGCTGACGGTACTCACTGCAAAAGCAATATCCGGACGAGTCACAGTAAGGTAGTTTAATTTCCCAACTAACCTCTTGTATCTCCCCGGATCATCAAAAAGATCACCATCATCTCTCATAAGATGCACATTAGGAACCATCGGGGTACTACACGGTTTGGCTGCTAACTTTCCAGTCTCTGTAAGCAAATCAAGAATATATTTTCTTTGAGATAAAAAGATTCTCTTCTTGCTTCTATTTACCTCTATACCCAGGAAGTATTTCAACTGTCCCAAGTCCTTCGTACGAAACTTGGCATTCATAAAGGACTTAAGAGAAGAGATTCCTGCAAAATCATTTCCAGTAATGACATTATCATCAACATACACAACAAGAAGAATAATGCCACGCGCTGATCTTCTGTAAAAGACTGAGTGATCACAGTGGCTTCTTTTCAGCCCAAACTCTCGAACTATCTTACTAAACTTGCCAAACCACGCACGAGGACTCTGCTTCAGGCCATACAAAGACTTCTTCAGATGACAGACTTTCCCATACTCCCCCTGAGCAACAAAACCAGGTGGTTGCTCCATATATACCTCTTCATACAGATCACCATGGAGGAACGCATTCTTAATATCCAGCTGATGTAAAGGCCAATTTTCAGAAGCAGCTAAAGAAATGAACAAGCGAACAGAAGTGAGTTTGGCAACTGGGGAGAAGGTGTCTGAATAGTCCGCCCCATATGTCTGAGCATACCCTTTAGCTACAAGTCTGGCCTTCAGTCTAGCCACAGAACCATCGGGATTTACTTTGACAGTAAAGACCCATTTACATCCTACTGCTTTCTTTCCTCTAGGTAAATCCACCAATCTCCAAGTCTGGTTTTCCTCCAAAGCATGTATTTCCTCAAGCATAGCGGCAGACCAGCCGGGATGAGCTAGAGCTTCCTTTACTGTTTTGGGAACAGTTATGGAGTCTAGAGAAGCAACCAAAGATCTAGAGGTAGGAGACAACTGGGCATATGAAACAAAGTTAGCAATAGAGTATGTGGATGGACAAGTACGTGTACCTTTGCGAAGGGCAATGGGAAGATCAAGGTCATCTTGGGGCTCAGGCGAAGGAGGATCTGATGACGAAGGAACTGGTGCAGGACATGTATCATTGGTCTTCTCCCTTCTCGAGTACACGTGAACGATCTCTGGTAATACTCGGACAGATGGAGCAGGGGCAGGAGAATCAATTTCCGGTTGGGGCTCAATAGAAGGACCAGGAGATGTATGAGAGACCTCATCTGAATTTTCTGTCACGTTATCAACAATCTGGTAGACTAACCATTCATCATCCTCCCCCTGACTCGGAGAGACCGGTGGTGCAAAGTAGAACGGAGTAGCTTCCGAAAACACAACATCAGTGGACACCAAGTACTTACCAAGTTCGGTAGAGTAACAACGATACCCCTTCTGAACTCGAGAATAACCCAAGAAAACACACTTCAAGGCCTTAGGATCCAATTTGCTAACAGATGGTCGAACATCTCGAACATAGCATGTGCTGCCAAATACCTTAGGTTCCACAGGGTATAGTGACTTGTTTGGGAACAAAACATTATATGGAATACCACCATCAAGCACAGAGGACGGCATACGATTAATGAGAAAACACGCTGTAGAGACTGCATCGGTCCAAAACGGCTTAGGAACCTTTGTTTGGAACAAAAGTGCTCGAGCTGTCTCAAGAAGATGCCTATTCTTCCTCTCAGCAACCCCATTCTGAGAGGGTGTATCAACACATGATGATTGGTGGATGATTCCATGTTGTTTCATGTAAGACTGAAAGGATGCTGACATGTACTCTTTAGCATTGTCACTTCTAAGTATGTGCACAGTAGAATTAAATTGTGTTTTAACTTCAGCACAAAAGGCACAAAAATGTGAGAACACTTCAGAGCGATTTTTCATAAAATAAATCCATGTCATTCGAGAAAAATCATCCACAAAAGTCACAAAATACTTAAAACCCATTTTCGAAACAACTGGACATGGTCCCCATACATCTGAATGAACTAGTTCAAAAGCAAAGTCTGCTCGCTTATTTATTCTAGGACTCGATGGGATGCGATGATGTTTTGCAAACCGACAGGACTCACATTCCAACGAAGAAACTTTCTGAAACTGAGGACACAACTTCTTCAATGTAGGTAGAGAAGGATGTCCCAACCGACAATGTGCTTCAAAAGGAGACACGACACTAGAGCATGCAACAGACCGAGGCACCCAATTATCAAGTATGTAGAGACCATCAGATACATGTCCTTTACCAATAATCTGCTTCGTCACGAGATCCTGAAATAAACAATGATCAGGGAAGAATGAGATGCAACAATTTAGATCTTTGGTAAGTCTACTCACAGAGATTAAATTAAAGGCGAATTTTGGTAGACTTAAGACTGATGATAGGGTAATGGATGAGGTTGGTTTAACTGTGCCAGAGCCCACAGCATTGTAAGTTGATCCATCGGCAATGGTCACAAAGGAGGGTGATCTGTGGGGATAAAAGCTAGTAAAGGTATTAGGATTACCTGTCATATGATCTGAGGCACCAGAATCAATCACCCATTTACTTGAGGCAGAACCAAGACATGCTTTACCTGACTCCTTCAATGATTCCTGATATTGAGAGAATTTAGCAAACTCCTCGGCTGAGATGAGAACAGATCCATCAGAAGATTGACTCGGAGCAGCTGCAACATTAGCCTTCCCTCGAGAACCAGCCTGATTGCGAGCTTTCAATTTCTTACAATCCCTCTTCCAGTGGCCGGGCTCATGGCAATAGTGACAAACATCTCTGCTTGAATCTGGATTATTTTGTCCTCCCTTGTTCTCAAACTTTCTTCCTGTGTCAACTGCTCTTCCCTTAGCAACAAGGATATTTTGTTGAGTAGATGATGTATTCTCCGTGCGTAGCACCCTGCTAAAAACATCCTTAAGAGAAGTAATCTCAGAGCTGGAAAGAATCTGAGATTTAGCTGTCTCAAATTCAGAAGGAAGACCGGCTAAGAAACTCATTATGGCCATCTGCTCTCTCTGCTTTTGTTGCACCTTGATATCCATACTAAATGGCAAAAGCATATTCAATTCCTCATAGGTTTTCTTGAATTCAATGAAGTAAGCAGTAAGGGATTTCTCACCTTTCTCAGCCCGATAAAAAGTCTTGCACACATCAAAAATCCGGGACACATCATCCTTGCCAGAGTATAAAAACTCAAGATAATCCATCAGTTCTTTAACAAATTCACAATGACTAGTTAAACCAACAATGTCACTATCAATAGAATTTCTTATTTGCAAGAACAAACGAGCGTCATCTCTCAGCCAGGTGTGTTTAGTTTCATTACTTGGGGGTTCCTTAGTCAAATGATCATCTTTATCCATACTACGCAAATAAACTCTAATAGTTTTACTCCACTCCAAATAATTAGATCCATTCAGTTTATGTTCAGTAATTCTGGACATAGTTGGAACTACTTCACTTACTATTGCCCTGCTATCTTTGTTATCAGCCATAATGCCAGTACTTCAACAACAGAAACTCAGAAACTCACAAACAGAATACTCGAAACAAGAATTCCAAGAAACTAAACAATTAACCAAACAAATCAGAGAATCAACCAAGTATTTCAGAGAGAATCAATAAATCTATCAGTGATAGTAAAACCCAAACCAATCAGTGAATGTAAGCAAAGCAAACAGATCTGACCGAGAATTTCAAAGGCGGAATACTGGTCCGTTGAACAGAAGCACCAAATAGGTCGGCCGGAAATAGCAGTCCGACACCCAGGAGAAAATTTCACTTCAAATGGTCAAGCCACGCGCCGTCACGCGCCACTGCCGGAAAACAGACGCGCCGGCGATCTAGGTCACTCGCCGCCCAATCGTCACGGGGAATAGTTTACTCCAGACGGAATCCTCCACTGAATCGTACCAAGGTGGAGGCGAGACAAACAGGCCACTCTAAAGTGTGACCCCAAAACAACCAGTGAAACAAAACTTTGAACTCAAGAACAGTCAGGCTTCGGATCGAGCCTTAGGGCTCTGATACCATGACAAAGAAATGGACATTGGGCCTAACTCAACCCCAAAAACTAGCTCAAGGGGGGAGGATTGCCCAAGTCCATATATACAAACAACCACCCCGTTCCACAACCAATGTGGGACGACACCCACTCTAACAAAACATAAGCACAATGTGATCCATTAGAGGAAATGAAAAACATAAGCAGCAGTCACTTGCCTTTTCCACCTTTTTGCTACTCAGAATCATAATTGGATACATTTATAGGGAACCTATAATAGTTCTAAGTATCTAAATTGAGATGATAAAACTTTAACAACAAAGATGAACTTTAGTGAATTAACATTAAGCTTTAGTCTTTTCATTTTTTTCATAATTTGTTATCGTCAAAACATGAAGATCAACAATGCTTAGATCAATAACTATACCTAAAAATGAACATATTGTCAAAACCTGCAGGCCATAACTATTCCTAAAAATGCACCCTAAGATGGCAGAATGTCTTGGTAACTGTTTGTCGGCCTAAGATATTAGAGCATTGCCTCGTCTATAGTAGCTGTAGAATGGAATTAGGGAATCTAATCCCTCCAGCTGTGTGAATTTCCTATCTGATCCACTTGCTGATGCTGATGATATTACTTTTCTAAAGAATTAATCAAAAGTTTATCCGCAAATACTATTTCCTTATTCTCCCTCCATCTAATCCCATTAGCATAACTTCAAAGTCACATATCTTTACCTCCTCTAAGAAAAACTAGAAAATATTCGCCAACTTGCTACAACCCAACACCTTATTCTCCAGCATATAAGGAGCTAGTTAGCTCAGTATTATCTTGCCCATACCATTCGCTTGAGCACTTGACTTTGGCTGAGGTAGCTCTGCATTTCTCCCAATAGCTGCTTCTCCTTGTCAACTTAGAACCCTTTCTGCAGCGCCTTCAACTTGTGACTCACAACCCTATATCTATATTAAAGAATTAAGTGTAATCTTCAATGGCCTCCTGGACTGCAAGGCAAAACAAGAAGTTCGAAGAGGCTTTGGCTATATACGACAAGGACACTCCTGATCGTTGGCATAGCATTGCTAGGTGTGTAGGTGGAAAATCTGCAGAGGAAGTGAGGAGGCACTATGAGCTGCTAAGGACATCATGCAAATTGAAAATGGCCAAATGCCTTTACCTAATTACAGAAGCACTGAAACAAATAGCATAGGTTATGCCAATCAACAGAGGTATCACAATTCTCTACTTTCCGCTAAGTCAAACTAATCTATTCATCCACATTCAATTCAATGATACATTCTGTATTTTTAAGGCTAAGCATTTTGTTATATCTGCCAAACATCAATATCGCCAAAGAGATTAAAGAGACACCATTACTTCTTCGCTTCTAGTTATTTCTGGAATTCCCTGGAAGCCTAGAAGTATGTAGCAATGTTACCTTCAAATTCTGTTAAGTGACATGATACCCTGGATAGATTCCCATATGTTGTCATTTTCCTATTTCTGGTACTGTTTATTTCCACATTACCATTTTTAGTCTTGTTATACAGGAAAAGGTTGACACCTATATTCTAAAGAACAAATCCTTAAAGTTTCAACTTTTTGCAAGTGGATAGTTTAGAAATGTCTGCACCTCTACCTACTTTTGCTTCTACTCAATGAAATGTAATCCCTCAAGTGCACAAGCCAACATCCTGATACCCCATCACCTTATAAAACACAATTGTTTAACAATTGTTTCATGCGTTGATATGTATCAGCACATGATGCAACAAATATTTTATGAGCTCCCCATGTTCCTCAGTGTTCCTTCAGCAATCCCAAGTCACTTATCAAGAATATAATTCAGCAGCACTTGATAGAAAATACCTTCCGTGTCAGCAAGCTAGCTTGATTGTTCAATACCAGTCTTTCCTCCCCTATCGAAGATAATTCAGCTATCTGCAGGCAAAAAGACTCCCTACACATTCACCTTGAGCTTTATTACAACTAATTCTTCAGCACACAACCTAGCTCGAGAATGTTGAAAATTTATTTGGTAACTATACTATATACCATCCTCACAATGAAGCTATCTTGTTTTAATGCTGCCTCTTACTAATATAGTCCATCTTAACATGGAGGTTATCTTGTCAAGATAAGCTATAAGAGGACTAACAGTTACTTTTGATCAAGTTGACCAAATATCTGACCCTACTCGACAATGATTTGCTGCATTTCAAACTTTTTTTTAAGTAAAGAAACACTAGTATTTGCTTTCAAACAATGTTTATTTCCTAATCCTTGATCACTTCTTTACATGCCTACATTCTATATATTGAGCAGGCTTCTGAAGAACCTGAACCTATCTATAGTGAGAACAATTTGCAGCCATGAATAACACCACAAGTTCTCCATTAAATGTTAAATGCGAAAGCATAAATCGTGAATTCATGTATGAGTTTTAGATCTTCTATCCAGTTCTCTCAGCCTGGTGTTTTAGGTTACCAAGTTTCTAATCAAACCCCAGTTTATGAAGAAAGCAAAATCAACGACGGGTAAAGTTGTCTTCGTGTGACCTATAGGTCATGGGTTTAAGTCTTGGAAATAGCCACTAATGCTTGCATTAGGTTAGGTTGTGTACATCACACCAATCACACCTGATAGAGCCCTTCCTCAAACCCTACGTCAACACTAGATGCTTTGTGCACCGGACTGTCCTTTCTTTTTAATGTTCTCAAATGCATTTTCTACCTCAAACACGTGTGAACACACGCACACACTGCTTCATATATCTGTTCATAAAATCAATCTAAAGCTAAAAGTACACGCTTCATAGTCCGAATTCAACAGAGCGCCAAACAATTCGTTTTTTTTATAACTTTAATTGATCCCACGCGTCATACACTCAAATTGAAAAAGGTCAAATTAAAGGCATCGACAATGAATTTTTTTGTTAACCAGGTTATCTGTAACAGACCTAACAGGATAGCCCAATCGAAATTATGCATTAAGTGTCCTTCATTGATTAAAAAAAATGCTAATGAGTTTATCGGTTAAATGTGATATCCCACCTGATAGACCAGTTTTTTGGGTTGGCTATCATGTTTGATCTACAGCTTTAGCCTTAATACGTAAATGCATAAAACATGATAAGCTTGTTGCCTTTTGATACACGAAATCTTTTTTCCTTCGGGGTTCAAGTATATGCAAAAGAATCTAAACTCTGACTACACATATTAATTCGGATAAGATTTCCACAAAAACCATGTCTTTGGACAAACAATTGCCTAACACTTTGCTGCAATTACATAAATAAAACTGTTGTAGTACTATTACATAATCAAGTTTTGATCTTGAGGGTCCAAAAGTTTTACATTAAAAGAGAAAAAAATGAAACGTTTTATTTTATATGAATAATTCAGGGGAATATATTTTCATTTGTAATAGACTTTTAATTATCTGACGGTGAAAAAAAATATTTACACGCCCGTGCAAATTAGTTAAACTTATGAAAATATAAACGAATAGTCAGAAAATTTTTAGATAACAAATGGTCCATTAAGTTAATAGGAGTAAAATTAAAATGAACCGTTGATTAAGCAACTTAACTTTGAACACAAGTAGGCATTAGCTGGAAAATGTTGAGCTACTGGTTGGTTATTGAAAAAGAAAAAAGTGGAGATGCGGGGTATCGATCCCCGTACCTCTCGCATGCTAAGCGAGCGCTCTACCATCTGAGCTACATCCCCTTGGTTGTTACTCATATGTACCTTGAGTCTATCAAATATTTTCTAAAAAGGTAGTTTCAATTGTATATCGTTAAGGCACGTCAAAGTAACAAATCTAAAGCTAATTTGATACTATAACATCAAATCCAAAATTTTAGTTAAAAACCTAGTTGAGGAGTATTTCAAGTTAATTATGAAATTACTCACGCAACTTTAATTTTTTTCAAAGTTAAATTTATGTTCAAACACAATAATTTTCGAATGTTCAAATTATTTTAATACTCGTTCTTTTCAATTTAGTAGCAGGTAAGTACATTAGTGATTACAATATGTTTAAAGTTTAATTTAATAATATCTTACAAACCTCTTACCTAATCTTTTTTTATCTTCAATTTCTTTGATCTCATCAATGTGAAAACACCTCCCTCCTGCACGAGACTTCACATGCATTCGAGGATAATATGACAATGGGTCCAACAATGGATAACTAAGAACATGGATGGAACCGGATTGATTCATGTCAAGTTGATTGGCCGATAATAGGTTGAACTATTGGAAGAAAATAGAAAATGTATAACCTAACTCAACAAAAAAATTGATAAATCCAAGAGTAAGAATTGTCTAAACAAGACAAAAGTCTATTCCCTCAACCTATATGTAACACTTACCAAGGTAAAAACTTTGTATTAGTTAACTTTGATTTAATGATAACAGTGTACTTGTTAATCCTCCAACCAAATAAATCAGAAAAGCAGTAGTATATTATCAGTTTGGTATGGGACAATCCCGAGCCCACAATTTACGTGTGTCTCCTTAAGAAATCTAACCCCCTCACAGTTGCCCAAGGTTCACGGGTTAATTTCTCCCAGGATGGAATGGGATAAATGTTCTACTGTAGCGGCACTTCAAACAGTAGAACACTGCGAACTCAAAGAAACGGAGCAAATCACACGACTTACTTAGTATGCAGAAAAGAGAGGGAATGCAGTAAGATGTTCTGTGTATTCTGTGTTTCAGTGTGTGTTCATAGGTTGATGACTGACCAGTTTATATAGCCATGGGAAAGGTATGAAGAGTCACCACTAATGACTAAATTCACTGCCACTAACACCTGAATTCACTGCCACTAATGGCTGAATTCACTAAATGTTAGTAATGAATTATTGGTTAATGGGAAAACGTGGGAGAACGTGGAGGAATAATTAATCTGGATTAATCTGATTAATCCATTCAGATTTCTGTTACACAAACAGATTTAATATTAAATATTAATAATAAATTATTAATTAATTAATATTTTTTAGTTTTGTTGGTCCAAAAAAATTAAGTCAATCAATCATATCAATTGACCGAAATCCGAAACCGAAGCCGAAGCCGAAGCCGAGACGAGCGAGCGACGACGACGGCGCGAGGCTTCCCTTCTTCTCAACCCTTTTAAGAGCTAAGAGAAGTGAATCTGTATTTAAACCCAACAAAAGTCTTTTCCTCTACCAATATGGGAGAAGGTGCATTTCCTTACTAAAATGAACCTTTTCACCTTCTCACCCATTTCCCATTCACACTCTATTTATTCCAAAACCCCAACAATCTCCCACATGAATGGGGAATGGCTATATTGAAAATATGCATGACAGACTTGTGTGATTTGCAAGAAAGAATTAGTTGCATCGGGATAAGTAGGTTTCCCTTTGAACTTTCCGTAGTAAACATACATCGGATATACTCGGTCAATCGGTAGATTTGATATCTTTGAACCGTTGAGCTTTGGTGTATACCTAGACAACGTAAGTCACACAACTAACCCTTAACCGTCTTTGGTTCTCACTGTTGTGTTCGTTTCAGCCATGAACACCGCCTGGTTTCATAAGTACTTAGAGAACTTGCCATATCGAATTCTCCTTGAAGTGGCTTCCACTTCACACTTACATAGGTGATTTCTAAACGTGTAATCCTATAGATGTACACTGTTTGATAATTAAAATATCAAACTTAGACAATCATTAAAAAATGCCTCTAGCATTTTACCCTTGGTACTTGAACATTGTCTAATCATGAGAATGGACCAAACATTAACTGACAATGTTGGACCGTCAAACACAACTTTGTATTCTCCTTGAACCTAGTTCTTGGGATCTCCAGTCTCCTAGGTAGAGTTACCGCCGTGATGACTTGTCCTTGGCCATAGTCTCATTCCCTTCAGTGAACACTCAACCGCCTCTCTAGTTAAGCCTTTTGTAAGCGGATCCGATACATTATTCCTTGACTTCAAGTAGTCAATGGTGATAATTCCTCTAGAGAGTAGGTCCCTAACGGTTTTATGCCTTCGTCGTATGTGACGATTCTTACCGTTATACATGACATTCCTAGCTCGTCCTATAGCCGATTGACTATCACAATGTATACAAATTGGTGTCAACGGTTTAGGCCAGAACGGAATGTCTTCCAAAAAATTCCGAAGCTATTCAGCTTCTTCACCGGCTTTATCTAAGGCTATGAATTTAGCTTCCATAGTAGAACGGGCAATACACGTTTGCTTGGACGATTTCCAAGACACCGCTCCTCCACCAAGTGCGAAAATATATCCATTTGTGGACTTAGAATCAGTTGTTCCGGTGATCCAATTGGCATCACAATATCCTTCAATGACTGCAGGATACTTGTTATAATGCAATGCAAAGTCTTGAGTGTATTTTAAATACCCCAAAACACGTTTCATTGCCATCCAATGGGTCTGATTGGGATTACTCGTGTATCGACTTAGTTTACTTATAGCGCAAGCTATATCTAGTCGAGTACAATTCATGACGTACATCAAACTCCCCAAAACACGAGCATAATCCCGTTGCGACGTGCTTTGACCTTTGTTCTTCTTAAGAGCAAGGTTTACATCAATAGGAGTCTTTGAAACTTTAAAATCCAAATATTTAAATTTTTCAAGAACACTATTGATGTAGTGAGTTTGAGACAACGCCAGACCTTGAGGAGTTCTATGAATCTTAACATCCAAAATTAAGTCCGCAACTCCTAAGTCTTTCATATCAAATTTGCTAGTCAGCATGCGCTTTGTAGCCTTTACATTGGCAATGTCATTGCTCATTATCAACATGTCGTCCACATATAAGCAAACTGTAATCACCTAATTTTGGCACCAAAATACAAATTACATAAAATAATTATTTCAATGTGATTTTTTGCTAGATTCTATCCTTTATTTAGCCGTGTTAATCTAATTTGTTAGACAAAAACATTAGAAAATTACTGAAAAAATAGAATCATGTGTGGTTAGTGTCAATGTGACATTTTATGTATTAGCATGCTTTAATTTAGTAATTGATTATTATTTTATGTTGATTTTTGTGTAATTGACAATATGGGTTAATGGCTATTGATAAAAAGAAATAAGCCCAACGTCCAGCCCAACCCAATTATTTTGACCCGGCCCACCTAACTTTTAATCCCCAATCTATTCCCTAATCCCCCCCATTTCCTAAAAAATCATGAGACAAAGAAAGGCCATGGCCAATTTCAGCCGTCGCCGATCTCAGCCACCGGTGACGACGAACCTGCTCTCTCCGGCCAAAAATTACACCACAGCATCCCCTTGACCTCCTCTCTCTCAATTCGGAGTTGGTCTCTCTAGAAATACAATGAAACTTGGTAGATCGAGAAGACAAACGTTGCCGGAGTTTCTACACTTTGTTGAAGGTAATTTTCACAAAAGATCCTTCCATTTCTCTCCTCTCTTGATCCGCCCGTGTTCCCTTTTGCTTTTTGGGGACTGTGATTGGTTCGTTTGTTTTGGATGACGCTAATGGCGTCGAGGATAGGCTGTTTAGTTGAACTAGTGGTGATGGAGTTGTGATGATGAGGTGGAGACGACGCTGCTGAAATGTTTGTTTTGATGGGGTTGTGACGATCGTTTGCTGATTCAAATCATGGGTGTACTTTTTTCACCCAACTTTTACCCTACTTTTCACTTCATTTTAGTCTATTTAAGGCAGACCCACAGCTGAAAAACACTACACACATAGACTACACACGAAATTTAGAGGAGAGACAGATCTGGAGAACACTCCTCCAGGAACCTCTCTCTTAACTTCACACAGAAAGTAGACACCAACTGGAGATCTGAAAAGAACACAGAACACACATGAGGTCAAAAAAACTCTACTCTTTGGACTTGCTTCAGATCTGAAATTTATTAGAGCAAACATAGTAGAGTTAGAGAAGAAAAACAAAACAAAAGAAGTGAGAAAAATAGAGAGTCAAGTGAGTTTTAGAGGTTTCAAAAGGGTCTGTCCGTGGCTACTTTTCTGGTTCGTTGCTGCTGCTTGTTGGACTGGGTTGGTTCATTGCTAAATTGTCGTCGCATTGTTATTCCTCAAAGGGTTTCCTTGCTACTTAGGTATTTATTTTCTTGACCTTACTTTACATAATTATTAAATTTTGTCCCTGTAAAGACAGCATGTTCTAGAAAAATGATTATGATATGAAGTTCTCTTTCATTTTTTTTGCTACTTTCTGTTTCATATGGATAATAGGAGACTTGTGGAAATGTAAATGTAAGTAGGATATTTCATTAAGCTTAAAGGCCCTAAAGGCAAAAGGAGGTCAAGAAACTTAAAGTTTCAGGTCACTGTTACGTTATTTTTCTCAAGAATAGTTGATATACACTTAAAGATGGGATCTTCATTTTCATAATATGTTTTAAGATTAACCTTTGTCAAGATATAAAATCTGTCATGCCTGAATATATAAAGTGATAAAATCTGGAAACGATAGGCAAATTTAGGACCAAACACCGAACTTGTCAAACGTGGATAAATTTGAAGTGGGCTTGTATGTAAAGATGGCCAGATCTGAAATAAGTAGGCAAATGGGACATCAAGTGCAAGTGTTAAATATAACTCGTTTCTTTGTTAAAAACTTGTTCTGGGCAGCAAAGCCATTTTATTTTGGTTGAATCTTTAGATCCTAACGTGTTACAAAGAGGCAGCTTTTTGCAACAAAGTCAATTTTGAGAATTAATACGTGAATGAAGGTATAATAATGAACCTTAATTGTTGAGCGATAAAAGAAATAATGGCTAGGCAAATTTTAGGGTCGAAACTATTAAATGAAAATTGTTCACTTAGAACTCATCTAAGTCAAGAGATTTCGAACGGGTGAAGTGCCTGCGCGATTTAATTGGCTTAAGTCGGAAGATTTCGAACGGGTGAAGTGCTCGCGCGATTATATCTCGATTTGAGTTTTCATTTGAACGGATAATTTAATAAATCGAAGCGAAATAAATCAAGGCAAAATATAATAAAACAATTTGAAAGAGTCGAAATGCGTCAATGAAAGCAACTGTGCTTGGCACAGGACTCGAGGGTGCCTAACACCTTCCCGCGAGTCAACCGAGATCCTTATCCGGAACTCTGACGCAGACCATTTACGAGTCATAGGTGTTCTAGGTACACCACTTTGGTGACTTGACACACCTTTAACTGGTCAAGTGGCGACTCCGAAAATCTCTTAATTTTGTGTACCTATTTAACACCCCGTCACAGACCTTTTAAAGCAATAAATAAAGTTTTTTTCTTTTTTGAGTTAAAAAAGGGTCGTGACAGCTTGGCGACTCTGCTGGGGAGGAAAGTGAAAACTGAGAGTCTCAGGCTTTAAAATTTGTCGCTTTCGGCTTTTGAATATTGTTTGTGTATGTTGCCTTGAGTGTTACTGCTTTGATATAATTGAACTGTATATACACAACTGTCTTCTCTCGTACACCTCTAAGTCTTCTGGAACACTGCACACATGCACGCCAGTTTCGCTTCGGCGTCTGGAATTTCTGTCGTGTCTCAGGACACAAAAAGTTAACCCTTCTTAGGAGGAGGTGCGTTGGGTTAGGCCGTTAGACGTTGTCGACCGGCACCCCCGAGGCACTTCCAAATTGCTGAACCACTAGACCATAAACCCAATGAGTCACCTAGAGTTGAACATGTGCTTTTGTCTAGGCCGATTTATCTGCATGTCATTAGACTTAGTGAGATGCGGTACACCGGTACCGCACTTGTCTAGGCTGACTCACTCATGTCAGGATGGGGCCCGCGTCCCCAAAAGACACATCATGAGCATATAATGTGTTGCATTTGTTCTAGTCTAAGGGTTGTTATGCTGACCGATCACCGAGGGACGAGAGCCAAATTTTGAAAAAAAAAAGAAAAGAAAAAAAAAACTGAAAATGATAGAAAAATTGGGTTTAATCCTGTGTCTCAAAATATTTTGTTTAGTTGTCCTTTTACGCCGTTATAATGGCGAAAATTTTTCAAATTTTTTTAGTCTCATTTTATGTTCGGGCTGGGTCCCAAGTGTTAGAAATTAATGTGTCGTAGTTTTGCGCCGTTATAATGGTGAAATTTTGGGACTCTTTTGTGTTGAGTTTGTATCCGAGTCAAGTTCATATTTTGAAATTAATTTTTCGGGTTTTGTGCCGTCGAAATGGCAAATTTTTGGAACCAATTGTGTGTTTAATTAGCATAACGTTTGTATCGAAGTAGTTATCGTGTCGTCATAATGGTCAGATTTCGTAAATACTCTAAGATTCATTTTCAAATTAGATTGAAGTGTTTGTTTCAAAAATCAGTTGTGCCCCATCTTTACGATGTCGTAATGTCCGATTTCGGGATTGAAATAAAAAATTAAATTAAAAAAAAAAAAAGAGGTTCTGTTTTCATAATTCGTTCTTAATTTCAGTTTGAATCTTGGGTTCAGTTTTAATTTTTTTCATTAAAAAATAAAAAAATAAAATAAATAAAATAAAATAAATGTTTTTTGGAAACCCACTTTATTTTGTTTTGTTAAGGTCAAGTTAGGGTAAGGACAATCAATTACAATTACTTGAACCGTATTTTGCTTTGTTCCTCGTGTAATAGTCTGACTCTACTCAAATGTCGAGTCTCGTTATTTTCACAGTCCGGGTGGCCTCGCCCATTATCATGTCTGTCAGCTTATGTCTTTTGGCTCGCGGGTAGTGTTAAATATTATTTTGAGTCGGTCTAGTATCGTTGTTAAAATCATGTTTGTTGAGTCAGAAAGGAATTTTTGAAAAAAATCAAACAAATGAAAGAAAATTGAAAAAAAAAAAAACTTGTCTATTGAGTCGGTCTAGTATCGTAGTTTAAATTTGTCTATTATTTTGATGTAAGGGATATTCGGGAAAAAAAAAAGAGAAACTCCAAGCTCGTCTTTGTTTTAAATTGCGTGCCAGTTACAATTTTGTTCTGATTTTGCTCAAGGCACGTTGTAATCTTTCGGGGATACGACCGGTACACTCGGCTTATGCCGTTAACCGTTTCGGGATGACGCATGACAACCTTAGGCTGCAATCTGTGATTCTTTTTGTGCTAACCTGATTTGTTTCATTAGTTTGGAGTTGGAGATTTGGTACGGAATCCTGGCATCGACCCATCCATACAGAACTAAATCAAAGGAACCTGTGACTTCACCTCTAGCCATGCCATCTGATGCAGAGAGGTCCGAGACCGGTGCCCAGGAACTCTTGGCACTGGAAAATGAGAGATTGACTGGAGAGGTTAATACTTTGAAACAACTCGTGGCCGACATGCATCACGCACTGACTACAGGACGGGCACCTCCTCCTATTCCAACCGACCTAGATGGAGTTGTGCCGACAGCGGTACAACGAGCACCGGGCACATCTACGGCAGTTGAGGATCCCATTAATCCTACTAGTCTTGCCCCTGTCCGTGGCGTAACAAATGAAGTTGAAGTGCGTCCTCATGCACCACCTCCACCAGAGGGACAATATGGCCCACCTCCAGCACAAGTTCCAGTTTTTCAGGGCCCAGCTAGGCCAGTCACGGCCAGGTGCAACAATGACCCACATCTTCAAGTTGGGGACCAACACTATGATCCGCCTCATGAATCCAATTTCCGGCAAAGTGGTCCATATAATCAGGGTTTCCATCACAAGTCTCAAGTTGAGCTCGATCAGTTGGGAAAAATGGACGAGAGCGAGGTTCTGAGAAAGATGAAGGGCCTAGAACAAGCTGTGAGAATTATGCAGGGATATGGAGATCATTTCAACACTTCTTTCAAGGATCTTTGCCCCTACCCCGAATTGCAATTGCCAGAGGGATTCACGGTGCCAAAGTTCGATCTATACACTGGGCAAGGAGATCCAAGAGTTCATATGAAGACCTACTGCAACAAAATGAGAGGGGTCAAGAAAGACAAGCTGTTGATAGCTTACTTTTCCGAAAGCTTGGGGGGTGCAGCTGCTGAATGGTTCATGAGGCAGGATGTAACTAAATGGTTGGCATTTGATGACATGGCGCAGGCATTCTACGACCAGTACAAGTACCACATTGAAGTTTTGCCAGATCGATCCTCTTTGGATGCGATAAAAAAGAAGCCAAGTGAAAGCTTTAGGGAGTACGCCCTCAGATGGCGCGAGCAGGCCGCTCGAGTGAGCCCCGCAATACCGGACGACGACATGGTCCGTTTGTTCATCGAGGCGCAGGATGAGGCGTTCTATGGTGCATTGATCGCCGCCTTTGGGAAACCATTTAGTGAAGTCATCAAGATGGGAGAAATGATTGAAAGAGGAATCAAGGCAGGCAAGATTGTCAGCCAAACAGCTTTGCGAGCCCAGGAAGAAGCCTTGGGGAAGAAGAATCAAGATGATGTAGCCATGGTGGGTTCGGGTTCACAAAAGTGGAGCGAGGAAAGATACAATCAAACCCACTCATACCAAGCTCCACGAGTACACCCTCCACAACACTACTACACCCCACAAAATCCGCAGTATTCCGTCCCTCCACCCCAATACTTAATCCAAACAGCACATCCATATGCTCCAATATCATCTTATCCGCATTGGCGTGATCCAGCCCCACATCCCATATATCCTATTCACCAAGCTCCACATAACCAATTCCAGCCTCCATCGAACCTTCCCCACCGACCAAGAGGTCCTCCAGGCTTTCGCCCAAAGGTTGAGTATAAAAAGGTGCATCAAGTGAAAAAGAATGAGTTCACGCCAATTGGAGAATCGTATGCCGAACTTTTTCAGAAGTTGCAAGATTTGGACATACTGAAACCGATCAATGGAGGAATGCATCCTAGGGATAGGATTGACGAATCTCGTCAATGTGCTTACCATTCAGGTGCACCGGGGCATGACACTGAGGATTGCCATTTTCTCAAGAAGGATATCCAAGCTTTGATTGATAACGGTCGGATTCAAGTCGAGGGTTCAGATGTACCAGATATAAATCGGAACTCATTGCCTGTCTGTGATGATGTGCATATGGTGGGTATGGTGGATGTAGAAGATTTGAGAGCTGAATCTGCAATGCCGATAGTACCTGTTGGTGATGTGTCAATTTGGGCTAACCAAATGCTTGTGACAGTGAACTGTGTTCCTGAAATCGAGCTTGGGGTAGTAGACAGAGTAAGAGGTGGTGAAATGAAGAAGACGAACATGTCTCTTGAGAAGCCAATTCCATATCTTATCGGGTCATTCATCAATCCCGAAGAAGTGAAGTCTACTCTGATGGAAATTGGAAAAAATGAGGAAAAGCAGAAGATGTTGCCAGATTCAGGGAATTTCTTTGGTATCAGCATGGTACATTTTGGTGAAAGGCTCAACAACGCTTAACACAGGAAAACTAGCCCTGACTTGCAATTGAGTGGCTGTGAAATATTGTAGCTTGTTTTGCTAATCTTTCTATGTACTTGGTTATTTAGGGGGTGTAATCCAAGTGCATTATTTTGCTTATTTTGATGTTCAAACCCTTCTATCTTTAATTCAATGAAAGGCGAGATCTTTCTCTTGTCTCGACATTATTTCTCTTATTTTCTTTCTCGGTCTTGTTTCTTAGTATTCTGTCTTATGTTTTGTCGGCCTTAATAACATGACATGCGTGCGGAATTTACGTCTTGATCTAAACACACGCTCTGACATTGTGAGCTATTTGAGTAGTAAATAGGGATAAAAGAGGGAGTTGAAATAAGCTGGGAATTAATCAGTAGTCATCCGATAAGGGAGATCGGTGAGAAGTTCAAAATCGTGCACGGTCGCTTCGATCGAATTTGAAATACCAGTTTGAGAACCATCGTTGAAGTAGAGGTCGAGAACACGTGTGGATCAATCCAGGTCAATTGATTGAACCATTATTTGTGTGAGGCATTCTCGGGTCGGGATGACGAACGGCTTTCGTTTCTTCTACCCAAACACTATATCCTTTTGTCAGTCCTTTTTTTAGCCTGTTTTGATTTTTCTTTGGCCTACCCTCCCTTGGAAGCAATTTTATGTGATTAAAGAAAAAAAAAGAAAAAAAAAAAGGAAAAGAAAAGAGAAAAAATTGAAAAAAGAAACAACAAAATCTACCTCAGTGGTAGAGCTACGTCTGACCTGATTCCTCTCAAAAGGATACGTAGGCAACCATTCGGGTGCGGTCATAATAGGGGAAAGTTTATTTTTCCCCCATTCCTCGTTGACGCAAAAGCTTGCCTCCAAGTTTGCGGCCAATGTCAAAAGAAATTCAAATCCCCAATGTATGCTAAACTGGGGCAGAAGTTTGTTTTTATTTTATTTTAAAAAAATAAAATAAAATAAAAACAAACTTCTATGTTTTTGTACCATCTATTCATATGTTTCATGAGATATCAGTCTCGGAACCGAAGAAGAAACTCAAAGCGCCCAATTTATCCTAAACTGGGGCAGAAGTCTAGTTTATTTATTTATTTTTATTTTTATTTTTTTATAAAAAAAAAAAAGAAAGGGAGAAAGTCAATTCCTTTTGCTTTCTTTGTTTTCATCACGGGGGGAAAGTCTCAATATCCCCTATGTTTGCATATCAGAAAATTCAAAAGATAATTCCTCTGTTTTTCAATAAATTGGGGTCTCAGTTAGTTATTATTTTAAAAGAAATGATTCCAAAGGTTGTAATATTTTACCAAGTCGTTTCATGAGATGCTTTCATACCGCTCTTCAAAACAAAGCGAAAAAAAAGGAAAAAAAGAAAAAAAAAAAAAGAAGAAGGAATCCCCAATTTGCCTAAACTGGGGAAAAGTTTGGTTTATCTTTCAAAAGCGGTGATTTCAAATCGTGTAATGCTCATGCTAGTCGTCTCATGAGATGTTTTGAACTTTATGCTGAATCTTTTCTTTATAGCCTAACCAAATCCAACATTACAGTCCAAATAAAGACCCTTCTGACCGATCATTGAGAATGTCAAGCCGAGTAGGGTATCAAGGGATAAGTTCCACGCTGTAAAGTCGCATTCTTATAAGCCGACAATCGCATTTGGGAGCTGGGAGCACCAAGGTCATTAAAGGAGAAATTCTCCGAGGAATCAAGATAAAGGCCAAAATTGAAGAAAAAAAAAAAGACGGGGTCGAGCAGCAAGGAAAGATCGGAGGACGATTGGGAGAGAGCGGAAAATGACAGAAATGAAAGAAAAAAAAAAGGTGAAGTCTTGTCGGTGAAAACCTGAAAGGGCGCTGCAAGACAACGGTGAGTTAAAAGAACAAAGAGAGAGGCTAGTCGGTGAAAACCCGAAAGGGCACTGCTAGTCGAATGAGGGTCGTTAGATTTACCATCAAGCAAGATTGGAAAAAAGGGAGAAAAATCAGGGATAGACTATGTGAGCGGATTAAGAGTTGATTCCACATACATCTCATGTTTAATAAGGTCGTCGTTTCACCTTTTGATAAGTTTCTTCTTTTCTGGAGTCATCTTTGTTCAATGTCTCCTCTTAAAATTCATCGCTTCAGCTTTCATTTTTATTTGTCTTATTTCTTTCCGAGCAATAGAAAGTTTTGCAAAGCTCGTTTACAAGTTTCATAGTTATACTAAAGCAAGTCAGGACCGACCTTGATAATTGGAGCCCAATGTTTCACGTCGGCACAAAGTATGCCACACCAAGGAGTGTACCATGAAAAAGATCATCAAAGGGTATGCAGATTTGAAGATGCAGTTTAAAATTTCAAGTCAAAGCCCACCCAAGTGGCAGTTTCTACTTTCAAGATCAAAGCCCGTCAAAGCGGCAGTTTCTACTTTCAAGCCAAAGCCCGTGAAAGCGGCAATTTTACTTTCAAGTCAAAGCCCGTCAAAGCGGCAAATTTCAGCTTTCAAGTTAAAGCCCGCCCGAGCGGCAATTTCAAGTTTCAGCAACTTCATTTAAGTCAAAGCCTGTCAAAGCGGCAGTTTCAAGTTTCAAGTGAAAGCCCGCCCGAGCGGCAATTTCAAGTTTCTGCAATTTCATTCAAGTCAAAGCCCGTCAAAGCGGCAATTTCAAGTTTTTAAGACCCACTGGATCAGTTAGAGCTTCAGACCAGTTCATCAGCCTGTGAAGAATGAGGGAGTAGTTTTGAGAAAGTCGAGGCACCCACCTGAAGAATGAGGGAGTAGTTTGAGAAGCTGAGGGAGTAGTTTAGAGAAGTCGAGGTGCCCACCTGGAGAATGAGGGAGTAGTTTAAAGAAAGTCGAGGCACCCACCTGGAGAATGAGGGAGTAGTTTAGAGAAAGTCGAGGCACCCACCTGAAGAATGAGGGAGTGGTTTAGAGAAAGTCGAGGCACCCACCTGGAGAATGAGGGAGTAGTTTAGAGAAGTCGAGGCACCCACCCGGAGAATGAGGGAGTAGTTTAGAGAAAGTCGAGGCACCCACCTGGAGAATGAGGGAGTAGTTTAGAGAAAGTCGAGGCACCCACCTGGAGAATGAGGGAGTAGTTTTGAGAAAGTCGAGGTGCCCACCTGGAGAATGAGGGAGTAGTTTAAAGAAAGTCGAGGCACCCACCTGGAGAATGAGGGAGTGGTTTAGAGAAAGTCCAGGCGCCCATCTGAAGAACGAGGGAATCCGTTTCTGTAAAGAAGCAAGACTCATCAGAGTGATGGTCTCCAATTCAGCAAGAACAAGACCCATCAGAGTGATGGTCTCCAATTCAGCAAGAACAAGACCCATCAGAAAGATGGTTTTAATTTTCAGCAAGAACAAGACCTGTCAGAGTGATGGTTTTCAATGCAGCAAGAACAAGACCCATCAGAGTGATGGTTTTCAATTCAGCAGAAGTAAGACCCATCAGAGTGATGATTTCTAATTTTCAACAAAAGGCAAGACCCACCAGAGTGGTGGTTCCAGTTTTATCTTTAAAGTCAAAGCCCATCAAAGCGGCAATTTCATTCAAGTCAAAGCCCGTCAAAGCGGCAACTTCAACTTTCAAGTCAAAGCCCGTCAAAGCGGCAATTCCAATATTCAAGTCAAAGCCCGTCAAAGCGGCAATTTCAACTTTTAAGTCAAAGCCCGTCAAAGCGGCAATTTCAACTTTCAAGTCAAAGCCCGTCAAAGCGGCAATTTCAACTTTCAAGTCAAAGCCCGCCCGAGCGGCAATTTCAACTTTCAAGTTAAAGCTCACCTGAGCAGCAGTTTCAACTTTAGAGGCAAAGCCCGCCCGAGCGGCAGATTCAAGTTTTCAAGACCACTTTGGCAGTGGGAGCTTCGGACCAGTTTATCAGCTTGGGAAGCATGAAGAATGTTAGCTTAGGAATTGTAATTTTACATTTCAAATGTTGTATTTTTCCTTTGTAAAGCAGTGACCACCAGCCAGCAACCAGCGACAGTGACCAGCAGCAACAACTCTAGTTTGTCAAAAGTGTTTTGTGTCAGTCCGGGTAAGTCTAGGAGCATCGAGTCAGTCCCAGTTGGTTCTAAAAGTGTCTAGAGTTAGTCTGTGTATGTCTAAAGAGTGTCTTAGTGAGTCTAGAAGAGTCTAGTGTCTGTCTAAATGCGGTAGTCCCATCTATCGCACGGGAGGAACTACACTGATCTGATTCCTTAGTCCGGGGATATGTAGGTAGCCTTGTTCTTGGCTAGAACCAAATTCAGGGTACGGTCACCATTTCAGAAAGCATGCTCTCGGCTAGAACCGAAAAGCCAAAATTAGTTGTCGATTACGTCTTTGTCCGAAAACTCTTCATGTTCTCGAACAAAGAGGGGCAGCTGTAATCACCTAATTTTGGCACCAAAATACAAATTACATAAAATAATTATTTTAATGTGATTTTTTGCTAGATTCTATCCTTTATTTAGCCGTGTTAATCTAATTTGTTAGACAAAAACATTAGAAAATTACTGAAAAAATAGAATCATGTGTGGTTAGTGTCAATGTGACATTTTATGTATTAGCATGCTTTAATTTAGTAATTGATTATTATTTTATGTTGATTTTTGTGTAATTGACAATATGGGTTAATGGCTATTGATAAAAAGAAATAAGCCCAACGTCCAGCCCAACCCAATTATTTTGACCCGGCCCACCTAACTTTTAATCCCCAATCTATTCCCTAATCCCCCCCATTTCCTAAAAAATCATGAGACAAAGAAAGGCCATGGCCAATTTCAGCCGTCGCCGATCTCAGCCACCGGTGACGACGAACCTGCTCTCTCCGGCCAAAAATTACACCACAGCATCCCCTTGACCTCCTCTCTCTCAATTCGGAGTTGGTCTCTCTAGAAATACAATGAAACTTGGTAGATCGAGAAGACAAATGTTGCCGGAGTTACTACACTTTGTTGAAGGTAATTTTCACAAAAGATCCTTCCATTTCTCTCCTCTCTTGATCCGCCCGTGTTCCCTTTTGCTTTTTGGGGACTGTGATTGGTTCGTTTATTTTGGATGACGCTAATGGCGTCGAGGAGAGGCTGTTTAGTTGAACTAGTGGTGATGGAGTTGTGATGATGAGGTGGAGACGACGCTGCTGAAATGTTTGTTTTGATGGGGTTGTGACGATCGTTTGCTGATTCAAATCATGGGTGTACTTTTTTCACCCAACTTTTACCCTACTTTTCACTTCATTTTAGTCTATTTAAGGCAGACCCACAGCTGAAAAACACTACACACACAGACTACACACGAAATTTATAGGAGAGACAGATCTGGAGAACACTCCTCCAGGAACCTCTCTCTTAACTTCACACAGAAAGTAGACACCAACTGGAGATCTGAAAAGAACACAGAACACACATGAGGTCAAAAAAACTCTACTCTTTGGACTTGCTTCAGATCTGAAATTTATTAGAGCAAACATAGTAGAGTTGGAGAAGAAAAACAAAACAAAAGAAGTGAGAAAAATAGAGAGTCAAGTGAGTTTTAGAGGTTTCAAAAGGGTCTGTCCGTGGCTACTTTTCTGGTTCGTTGCTGCTGCTTGTTGGACTGGGTTGGTTCATTGCTAAATTGTCGTTGCATTGTTATTCCTCAAAGGGTTTCCTTGCTACTTAGGTATTTATTTTCTTGACATTACTTTACATAATTATTAAATTTTGTCCCTGTAAAGACAGCATGTTCTAGAAAAATGATTATGATATGAAGTTCTCTTTCATTTTTTTTTTTGCTACTTTCTGTTTCATATGGATAATAGGAGACTTGTGGAAATGTAAATGTAAGTAGGCTATTTCATTAAGCTTAAAGGCCCTAAAGGCAAAAGGAGGTCAAGAAACTTAAAGTTTCAGGTCACTGTTACATTATTTTTCTCAAGAATAGTTGATATACTCTTAAAGATGGGATCTTCATTTTCATAATATGTTTTAAGATTAACCTTTTTCAAGATATAAAATCTGTCATGCCTAAATATATAAAGTGATAAAATCTGGAAACGATAGGCAAATTTAGGACCAAACACCGAACTTGTCAAACGTGGATAAATTTGAAGTGGGCTTGTATGTAAAGATGGCCAAATCTGAAATAAGTAGGCAAATGGGACATCAAGTGCAAGTGTTAAATATAACTCGTTTCTTTGTTAAAAACTTGTTCTGGGCAGCAAAGCCATTTTATTTTGGTTGAATCTTTAGATCCTAACGTGTTACAAAGAGGCAGCTTTTTGCAACAAAGTCAATTTTGAGAATTAATACGTGAATGAAGGTATAATAATGAACCTTAATTGTTGAGCGATAAAAGAAATAATGGCTAGGCAAATTTTAGGGTCGAAACTATTAAATGAAAATTGTTCACTTAGAACTCATCTAAGTCAAGAGATTTCGAACGGGTGAAGTGCCTGCGCGATTTAATTGGCTTAAGTCGGAAGATTTCGAACGGGTGAAGTGCTCGCGCGATTATATCTCGATTTGAGTTTTCATTTGAACGGATAATTTAATAAATCGAAGCGAAATAAATCAAGGCAAAATATAATAAAACAATTTGAAAGAGTCGAAATGCGTCAATGAAAGCAACTGTGCTTGGCACAGGACTCGAGGGTGCCTAACACCTTCCCGCGAGTCAACCGAGATCCTTATCCGGAACTCTGACGCAGACCATTTACGAGTCATAGGTGTTCTAGGTACACCACTTTGGTGACTTGACACACCTTTAACTGGTCAAGTGGCGACTCCGAAAATCTCTTAATTTTGTGTACCTATTTAACACCCCGTCACAGACCTTTTAAAACAATAAATAAAGTTTTTTTCTTTTTTGAGTTAAAAAAGAGTCGTGACACAAACAATGACTATAAAATTAGGAGTGTTCTTAATGTAGACACATTTGACACACTCGTTAATTTTAAAGCCATTTGACAACATTGTATGATCAAATTTCGCATGCCATTGTTTAGGTGCTTGTTTCAGTCCATAAAGTGACTTAACAAGTTTACACACCATCTTTTCTTTACCTGGAACCACGAACCCTTCAGGTTGTTCCATGTAAATTTCTTCCTCCAAATCCCCGTTTAAGAACGCTGTCTTAACGTCCATTTGATGGATTTCCAGACCATACACGGCGGCTAACGCTATTAACATACGAATGGATGTAATTCTGGTTACCGGCGAGTATGTGTCAAAGTAGTCAAGACCTTCTTGTTGTCTATAGCCTTTAACAACAAGCCTTGCCTTGTACTTGTCAATAGTGCCATCAGCTTTCATTTTCCTTTTGAAAATCCACTTAGAACCTAATGGTTTGTTTCCAGGAGGAAGATCAACCAACTCCCAAGTATGGTTGCTCAAAATAGATTCTATTTCACTATTGACTGCCTCTTTCCAAAATGGAGAGTCTGAAGAAGACATTGCTTCTTTAAACGTCCGAGGCTCATTTTCCAACAGAAAAGTGACAAAGTCATCTCCAAATGAAGTAGAAGTTCTTTGACGCTTGCTTCGTCTTGGTTCTTCCTCATTTGGTGAATTTTCTTTGGTTCCTTCCCGAGGTCGTTTGGATCTTTCACCAACTGACTCACATTCCTTCTTATACGGATATATAGTTTCAAAGAATTCAGCACTATCTGGTTCCATCACCATATTAACATGAATGTCGGGATTTTCTGATTTATAAACCAGAAACCGATATGCTTTACTTTTTATAGCATACCCAATGAAAACACAATCAACTGTTTTCGGTCCAATCTTAACCCTTTTGGGTTTTGGAACTTGCACTTTTGCCAAACACCCCCACATTTTGAAGTAATTCAAGTTGGGTTTCCTTCCTTTCCACTTTTCATATGGAATGGAAAGTGTTTTGCTATGGGGAACTCGATTGAGTATTTGATTAGCCGTGAATATAGCTTCCCTCCACAAGTTCTGGGGTAGACCCGAACTGATTAACAAGGAATTCATCATCTCCTTTAATGTCCGATTTTTCCTTTCCGCAATCCCATTGGATTGAGGCGTGTAAGGGGCAATTGTTTGATGAATAATGCCATGTTCCAAACATATTTGTTCAAAAGGAGATTCATATTCTCCACCCCTATCACTTCTTATCATTTTGATCTTTTTCTTAAGTTGCGTTTCAACTTCATTTTTGTATTGTTTGAATGCGTCAATTGCCTCATCTTTACTACTAAGTAAATAAACATAGCAGTAACGAGTGCTATCGTCAATAAAAGTTATGAAATACTTCTTTCCACCGCGAGATGGTATTGACTTCATGTCACAAATATCTGCATGAATAAAGTCTAATGGTTCAGAATCCCTTTCAATTGACTTGTAAGGGTGTTTAGCATATTTAGACTCAACACATATTTGACATTTTGACTTAGCGCAATCAAATTTAGGCAATACTTCCAAATTGATCATTTTTCGCAAGGTTTTATAATTGACATGTCCCAAACGAGAATGCCATAAATTATTTGACTCAAGTAAGTAAGAAGAAGCTGCAATTTTATTCATAGTGTCAACGACCATTACATTGAGTTTGAAAAGGCCCTCAGTCAGGTTACCTTTTCCTACATACAGCTCATTCTTAGTTATTACAACTTTTTCAGAAACAAACACACACTTAAACCCGTTTTTTAAAAGAAGTGCAGTAGACACCAAGTTCTTCCTTATTTCAGGAACGTGAAGAACATTGTTCAGAGTCACAATCTTGCCAGACGTCATCTTGAGGAATATCTTCCCATATCCTTCAATTTTGGCCGTTGCAGAATTGCCCATAGAGAGCGCCTCATCAGGTCCAGCGGGAGCATATGAAGCAAAGGCATTCAGAAACATGGCGGGTGGCTCCTGAATCAATCCACCATTCTTAGGATTTCCAACTAAGTTGCATTCAGAAATCATAGCACATAAATCAATGTCTTGCACTCCTTGGGCCAATTTTGTCTCTTCAACCATGTTTCCTTGACCGTTTTCCTTTTTCCTGTCCTTCTTTGCAGCACGACAGTATGCGGACTTATGTCCACTCTTGCCACAGTTGTAGCAATTTCCCTTGAATTTTTTCTTGCTGGGGTTGGTCTTCCCTCCAGAAGGCTTCTTTCTCTTATTTTGATTTGGAGTATGCTCAACAATATTTGCTCCCGCTATTGCAGCACTTCCACGAGCCTTCTTTTCAGCAGATTTGTTGTCCTCTTCAATCCTCAAACGTACAATCAAATCTTCAAGGGTCGTCTCCTTACGCTTGTGTTTCAAGTAATTTTTAAAGTCCTTCCATGATGGAGGTAACTTTTCAATCATGGCTGCAACTTGAAACGCCTCATTAATCTTCAAACCTTCAAAGAAAAGTTTGTTAGCAACAATATAAATAATACTCTTAACATAAGTATTAATCAGGATCAAACCTTCAGCAAGGAGATCATGGATAAGGACTTGAAGTTCTTGGACTTGGGACACAACAGATTTGTTATCCACCATTTTATAATCCAGAAATTTGGCAGCCACAAATTTCTTCAGTCCAGCGTCTTCAGTCTTATATTTCTTTTCTAGAACATCCCACAGTTTCTTAGACGTTTCAACATTACTGTTAACGTTGTACAGGTCATCTTCCAAGCCACTTAGAATGTAATTCTTGCATAGGAAGTCAGAATGCTTCCAAGCCTCAATCATAAGGAAGCGTTCGTTTTCAGGTGTTTCATCAGTCAGGACTGGAGCATCCTCCTTGATAAACCTTTGCAGGCTTAAGGTGGTCAGATAAAAGAACATCTTTTGCTGCCACCTTTTAAAGTCCACACCAGAAAACTTCCCCGGCTTTTCTGCAGCTGGCATAACCGTTGCAGCAGCACGGCTAGGCCCAACAGCACCAGAAACTGCGGTAGCATTAGTATTCACAGCAGGGACAGTTTGTTCCATTCCGTTTGTCATCTCTGTCAAGTGACACAAGCAGAAACAATATCAATAAACCGTTTAAACAGTAGGAGTAGAAAAACCACGAAGGCTTTTAGTCTCCACAAACAGATTATTCGACAGTAATTAGGAGTAGAAAAACCACGAAGGTTTTAGTCTCCACAACAGATTAATATACACTATAGGAGTAGTAAACCACAAAGGTTTTAGTCTCCTTAAGCAGTCTCCTTAAACAATATTTATTTAAGCGCAGAAAATAAATAACAGTAGATTTCTTAAGCTTGTTAATCCTGCAACCAAATAAATCAGAAAAGACAGAAAAGCAGTAATATATTATCAGTTTGGTATGGGACAATCCCGAGCCCACAATTTACTTGTGTCTCCTTAAGAAATCTAACCCCCTCACAGTTGCCCAAGGTTCACGGGTTAATTTCTCCCAGGATGGAATGGGATAACAGTTATACTGTAGCGGCACTTCAAACAGTAGAACACTGCGAACTCAAAGAAATGGAGCAAATCACACGACTTACTTAGTATGCAGAAAAGAGAGGGAATGCAGTAAGATGTTCTGTGTATTCTGTGTTTCAGTATGTGTTCAAAGGTTGATGACTGGCCAGTTTATATAGCCATGGGAAAGGTATGAAGAGTCACCACTAATGACTAAATTCACTGCCACTAACACCTGAATTCACTGTCACTAATGGCTGAATTTACTAAATGTTAGTAATGAATTATTGGTTAATGGGAAAACGTGGGAGAACGTGGAGGAATAATTAATAAATTATTAATTAATTAATATTTTTTAGTTTTGTTGGTCCAAAAAATTAAGTCAATCAATCATATCAATTGACCGAGTTTTGTTGGTCCAAAAAATTAAGTCAATCAATTGACTGAAATCCGAAGCCGAAGCCGAGACGAGCGACGACGGCGCGAGGCTTCCCTTCTTCTCAACCCTTTTAAGAGCTAAGAGAAGTGAATATGTATTTAAACCCAACAAAAGTCTTTTCCTCTACCAATATGGGAGAAGGTGCATTTCCTTACTAAAAGGAACCTTTTCACCTTCCCACCCATTTCCCATTCACACTCTATTTATTCCAAAACCCCAACAGTACTAAAGGTCCTATTATGTATTTACTCCTATTTGGCTGATATAATATCGAGGGCGGCTAAAGTTTTACCAATTTAACAATCTCCTTCTATAATACAACGGCTGAATTATATATAAAAGGCTGTGAATATAAATATTAAGCAAAAATTATTTCATCTGTCCCAATAATTGAGTCCGATTTTACTGTTTGAGGGCTAGTCCGACTATTTCGTTTGGATTTAAAGACAACACATTACTAGTATAGTTTAGAAGTAGCTTCTTATGTTCTGAAATTATATGAAGTTTTAATACTAATATACAGATCGTTTTTTCTTTTTACTGGCAATACGTAGGAGTAATGTCCAATGGCACTCAACATCATTCATCATCACAGGCACAAGCTAAGATTCGGGCCATATTTCTAATAGCACCTACTTCCATAGTTACTTTTCCAAAAGGAAAAAAGAACCAGCAAACCATTTCCAAAAAAGGAAACATTTAAACAGCGACTGAAACCCCAACAAGTATCATAAATTGAAATGGACAACACAAACACAAAGTAAAATAATTGACTGTGCATTTAGATATTGGACAAAAATCATGATCAAAGAGAGTACTCATGCAAATTGCCGGCATCCAATGTTCACTGGCCATTTATCGTTCAAATTAATTCAACTGGATGAACCTGAAATGACTCATATCTAGCTTTTGTGTCAAAATTAAAAGAATCAAAATCATATTTAGAGATTGAAAAAGAATTACTCCTACGTATGTAAATTTGAAAGAATCTAAAAGCAAATGAACAATTACATTAGCTTTTCACTTCCTTTTGTTCATGTTAAGTCATGTATATTGGGTACGTAGAGTTATGACATGTTATTTTATTTAATCCATCTTGCCTCAAAACATACTTTAAACAGATAAAATCATGACCCATTTATTCTTATTAACAAATTTTAGACCTTCCCGTCTAGTCCATTTGCTATCTCCAAATCAAACTAGCTAGTGATGGTACGTACTAACTGCCATTTGGAAGGACAATTTCCCAAATAAATTTTAGAGTTTGTTGGTTTACTGCATACATCCAGACTATACTTAGTGAGATAATACTAGGTAAACTGTTAGTGTATAGCTTTAGAGTTCGTCAGTAATCTAAAATTCAGTGACATGAAGAAAGCTAAGCTGAAAAACTCAGATGAATAAAGCTTCCAATTAGTACAATAATAAAATCTGATTAAGGTTTCCATAGTTACAATGCTACATATAAAAAAAGCTAGCTACGTACGATTCCTAATAAAAGATTACATAAGCAGCAGCTAGCCAAATCCCAAGAAATTGCACTGAATTTAATTTTTCCTTAAGGTTCTTCTTGTAATGGGTTCTTTTTAGCAGAAGGGTTCTTATTATTATGCATCCAAACCTTGAAAACCTGTCTCTTCACACCAACTTGAGAGCAGAATCTTTGTACTTCAGTGTCATCTTCTCTTGGAATTCTCCAACCTAATTTCTCTGCAAATTCCAACATTTTTTCCTTCTGATCTTGACTGAATTTTGTCCTAAAACGTTTCTTAGCTAGCACAAATGGTGGCTGAGCTTGTGGATGCTCTGATGTTGCCTGTTGATAAGTGTTGAAGTTAAGCTCTTCACTTGATGAGTCCGTAGCCCCACTTCCACCGCTACCTGTTAAAGACATAATCAAGTAAATATAACATAATCGAGTTATTAAAAGTATACTCGCAATGTTTCATTTTTATGCGATATTTTTCTTTTAATTTGTTCTAGAAAGAGTGTCACCTTTTATATTTAAAAACAGGAGTGCCACCTTTTTATATTTATAAACATTTTGAATTTTTCATTTTTTTTCCTAAATGACATGAATTCACCCACACATATGTATGTTAGGTACATTTAATACAACAAGTAGCTCAAGAAGTCTTTCATTCTTAAATTTTCAAAGATGTTTGCATAAAGTGAAGTAATGAAGTAAAATAGCTTATCACACAATTTAACATGATACTAGAGCAGTCATTATATGGTAACTCTGAAGTCTTTCATTCTTAAATTTTCAAAGATGTTTGCATAAAATGAAGTAATGAAGTAATGAAGTACAACCACTTATGCACAATTCAACATGATATTAGAGCAGTGATATATGCCATATACGTTGAGTTCACATACTTCACCCACGGAAAACAATCATGCTTGAAGGTGAAAGAATGCGTTAATGACATAGTCAAATTTCATGACTTAATAAGTTTTTCGATAAAATGGTCATACAATTTAACATTACCTCCGAAAGCCATTTTGACGGGCTGAGCAGGCATGGTAGTCCAAACTGGCCGGCCATGTTGATGGTGATGATTCATGGACGGTATCGGAGAAGGCAATGATGGAGGAAGTTGCAATGGATGTACAACCATAATGGCATTATTGTCACCACCAACATTCGGTTGTTCTTTTCTATGAAAATTACGGTGACAATTACAAGCAGCACATTTTAAAGCTTCTAATGTTCCTTCTTCACCACTAGGCATGAACTCACCACATCCATCAGTAACATTTCCTCCAATACTAGCAGCATGATTCTTCAAACATTCACGATACCTAGCTCTTGATGCTACCTTAAATTTAGATCCACCACCAGAATATGTCATTACTGGAGTTATTGCACCATCATGACCAGATGATTTTTCTTGATCTTGTAGTACTACTGGTTGAAGTATATGGTTAGGTACTGAGTGGTTATTGTTACCTTGATCTATGTTTTGATCAAGTGAATGATATCCTAATGAACCTTGCATTCTCATTTCCTTATCCTCATTACTAGTTAATGCCATTTTAACTTAAACCCTACTTAACTTAAGTGACTATACTTAAGAAACCCTAATATTAAACTAAGTTAACACTATTAAAGTAGAAACTTAATGCTCTTAAAAAGATTAAGGAAAATAATTGTGAAAATTAACTAAATCTACGTAGCTAACTCCATCCTTAATAAGCTTCTAAAAAGTGCTAATACAACTCCATGATAACAATAAAATTGTGGAGGGAGAGAGAGAGAGTATGACAAAGTGTGGAAAAAAAAGAAGGTAATGAAGACTACAACTAGTTAATTTGGAACAAGAAAGCTGAAAATAAAGAGAATATGGGGCCCTAGTAAACTACTACTACTACCTTAGAAGTATAGTGAAACCAAACGGACCACCACCTTTGCATAACCTGAGATTATTAAAAATTAAGTTGAATGGTACTTAGAGATATATGAAGAAAAAAGAAGAGATATAAAGGAGGGGAAAAGTAAAGGATATTAAGGTTAAGAGAAAAGTGAAGTGTGTTTCAGAGGAGGACACAGGCTAAGAATGTAAGAAACAAGAGACAACATGGTTGCTTGAGATGGAGCTAAAAAATCTTAAAGTTAAAAGGAAACGATGAAGAGGGTGGGGGTAGTGGGTGAGTTGAGAGGAGATAAGAAAGAGAGAGAGATACTAGTAAATGATAATAGTGCGGAACAGCGAAGAGAAAGATAGAAAGAGAGATTATTATGAGTGTTAATTGTTAACAATATTACAACAATATAGTGAGCCATAAGAAAACAACCGACAATGTCATGTTCTGTCCTCTCCCACGCCCTGCCAACATTGGCCCCATTCCCACACCCTTCATTATTGCCCCACCCCCCCCCCCCTATCCCATGCTGGAGGGTAGTGGATTTTTGAGTTATGTTCTAATATTCCCTTCAAATTTATAGTTTCGACTAATATAAATTTATCTTAGCTAAGTTCACTAAGATAGTCGATTAAAGAGTAAGCTTTCCACTAAAAGGCTTTAAATTTTAAGATTTAAACTCTCGACATTTTTAGTTAAGATAAAAAGATCATAACTATCCTATCATATATACTACGATTATTTTCAAGAAAAGATCCAATTTAATTTGCTGATTTATTGTATATCTTGATCTTATCATTCCTTATACTCGGGGTTATTCTTATTCTATAATCTATATCGTGTTCAAAAGGGTGAGTCAAAAGGACTCAATAAGTGGGGCAGACTAGCCACCTCAAAGAATAGGATAGCTAGCCAGGGAGAAAAGAATTAGATAGACCAAATTCCTTTTATTTAAATTATAAAAAGGCAGATCAGATAACAACCGAAAAGACGTAAGAAACTTATAAACTCAACCAGGGATACGTGCCAAAAACATATCAACAAATATGCAATGCACGTATAAGTAGAACAGTAGTCATGTACCGTAAGTCTACACAATGGTATGAATTGAGATGGAATGAAATGAAGTGAGATAAAATAAAATGAAATGAAATCTGATGCAAAGGGTCACATGTGCCCGTCCTCCCATCTCGAAGCGGAATTGGCTTTTGATTTTGACGAACTTTGGAGTGCACTGTGTGAATTTTGGCGAGTCAAAGTACTTCAAAAAAGGATTAAAGTTTACCTCCATACTCTTGATTATAGTAAAATTATCTTATAGTAGTATTTTCAAAACCAGAGACTATTTGCTAAATGACTTCAAATATGCCATAGGTTAGAATTAAAATATCTTGCAGTATATAGTACTAGAAGTGTAATTTCAACCTCTTATCTTTGCCTGCCAAGTTTCTACTAGTGTATAGTCTCGTTTACTTTACCGTGACACTCTAAATGACGCAAAAATAGTGCGATTCTCTGCATCTGATTTGACGCAGCTCAGCTTTTATTATTTCACGTTCTACAGAATGAATGATGCAATTTGCAAAACAAAATTCTTTCTTTTACTAACTTTCTCTCAGGTTATCCTGGGTAAGAGGTGTTAGGATTGACTTATTTTAAGTTTTTTTTGGGTATATTAATTTTTAAATATTTTTGTGGTGGTTGGCAAAAGTAGAAAATATTTTTAAGTACTAGTACTATTTTTAAGCAAATAATTTTTATTTTGTATATTTATAATTACATAAATATCTATATCAAAGTATAAGAAACAAAATGCACCATGGAAGTATGTCATCTTTCTCTGCAACTCTCTCTGCACACTCCATGCTTTCCCCAAGCAATCTCTTAACCCTTTCTGTGATACAATCGATGTTCCCCACCCCCTCACCAAAATGTCTAATTTCTGTTATTTGCTTTGGTACTTGTTTTATCTTTTGTTTACAGATTAAGACATTTAGCAGTAATGACACTAATGCAGGGGGCTCGTGAATTGAGTCCAGAAAATTGCGTCAGCTTAAACATTTATTGTGACTAAAATAATTAGAAAAAAGTACTAGGAATTGATAAGTTGAGAAATTTCACTACGTTTGCTAAATCCAATGCTTACGCATTTTTTATCCTAGCAATGATTGAAAGATTTTATTAATTATTATAATAAATTTGTACTAGCTAGTTGCTTTGAGTTTGTTGAGATCAACTCCTTTGGGGTCATGGGCACATGTTATTATTATACTTTACAAGCGTTGTACAAAGAGATCTTCTAAGGAAATTAATAAATCTCTAAGCTTGGGAGTAGATCTTCTTAGGATCATGTTCATGTTACCAGAAGGAAATATAAACAATTAAATCACCACAAATGAAGAATACAATAGCAAGAGACAGTGTTTCTGTATGATATTTATTCTCAAATTAAGTGATCATTATAGTTATATGAGTTCATTTATGGAATCACGCTGGACATATTGTTCTTATTGTTGTATAGTTATATGAGTTTACTTCAATCATACTAAAGCTTGAGAGTGTAAAATATATTGTAAAAATTTTAAATTTAAGATATATTTTATGCTATTAATTAGTTCCTTAAAAGGTAGTAGTAAGTATTCACTTATAGTAACCTGAAAAATAACACGTAGTTGATCGATTACAATAGATTACAAGAGATTAAAATATGTTAAAGACAATCTTTACGTTATTGGTGCATCTAAGTAACTCTTTGGAATTAAGTTTAATTTTGTAGACATACATTAGCTGCGGCACCGTCAATCCTCTCTATAACGGGATTAAGTGTCTGAACTTTTTTAATTTGGCTACTATAAAGAAATATTGTTTATAAAATATGCATAATATAAAATATTTCTATAATATGAAAAATTGATTGTTACAGTGAAACATAATTACATATTATGACTGTTATATAGAAGTCTGATTGTGCTTGCACAAATGAATTAAACAAAATGTTGTAAAATAAATGTGATCAGCTATCTTTTTTAAAAAATAAAAATAAAAAATTGAAGTGATGTGGTGTAACGGATGAGGCTACTCCTCCCTTAATTAGAGGTTTCGGGTTCGAGTCTTAGGTATGGAAAAATCATTGGTAGGAAGCGCTCCCCGAATGGTGTCCTATGCGGCGTGAATCAAGATTAGTCGGGGCTCTAATAAGGGTACCGGACACCGGGTGGTAAAAAAGAAAAAAAGAAATCAATCGTATCAAAATTGAGTGTGTAAAAATCTTCGCACTATATCTAGACATAAATTGGATTCTTTGTAATTTTGTTTAGATCCTAGAAGCCAGAAGCAGATGCTATAAATGTTGAAACATGGGGATAATGGACCATTGGAGGAATCAGAAGGCTACTCAAGGACATGATCAGTTTATGTGAAAACTTAGGAAAACTCAGCCATTAAAAGTTTGTGCCAGTTTGGCAGATATTATGATGAAGGATTTCTTTAGGCTTTCAATAATGAAAATCCAAAGTGTTACCTTAATTTAGAACTTACTATGTCTAAGTTCTAGCTTCTAACATTCAAAAAATGTCAATTTAAGATTACCTAAATCAGAACATTATCATTTACGTTTGGGGCCTCGGGACCCAATTGAGAGTTTTGATTCGTCATAAGTTTAATTAGTTGAGTTTGTTAAACATAGTCTTTAAAGCGTTAGGTAATAGTGGAATGCTGATCTTAAATGCCCGTCAAACATCATTCTAGTTTGAGTCTAGTAAACATGTTAAGTAGCAAACTATGCACATACTGTTATATACTTTTTGGCTTTTAATGGCATAAAATAAATGGTCTATAACATCCTTCATTAATTGGGGATGCTTGGACAAAATATAAACGGGTAAAGTAATTTACATTTTTCTTACTTGTTCAATAGTTTCTTATAAATAATTACATGCATCCAATGTTATTCCAAAATAGTGAAAGCAATGCATATACTCCATCCGTCTCAATTGATATGAGGTACTTTTTGATTTTGCGTAAAATTTAAGAAATAAAGATTAACCTTATAAAGTTTCAAATTTGTCCTTGTAAAATATAAAGAAAAAGTAAGAGAGAAAAAATATGAGTAATTAAAATTTGTTGGTAGCTTTATAGAGCCCCACAAGAATAGAATAGAGAAAATGATCTTTATGTTGTAAAACTAATAGTAAAGGTGGGAAAAAGCCTAGTGAAGGAAAAAGAATACACACATCCTATAATACGCCTTTAGAGCTGCCTCATTAAAAATCTTACAAGTAAAACTCAAGTGGGATAAAACCTTGTTAAGGGAAAAAGAGTGCAACGCGTACTTTACTCCCCCTGATGAAAACATCATTCAATATCTTGAAGACGACACATTCCAATCTTGTAAATCAGCTTCTCAAATGTTGAGATTGACAATGACTTAGTGGACAGATCCGCCAAACTATCACTGGAGTGAATTCTTCAGCATTAACTTCATCATTCTTTTTTGCAGATCACGACTGAAAAGGAATCTTGTAGAATATTTGTCTCCTTAGTTGTATCTCCCTTTTAGCTGAACTATCCATGCAATATTCCATATAATATTACTGGGATCCTCGTCTTCAAAGAAATACCACATTGTTGTTGAATATGTTGAGTCCTTGATCTCAGTCACCAATATTTTCGCATAGCTTCAAGCATGGCTATTATCTCTTCATAAATTGAAGTAGCAGCAACAATTGATTTTATAAAATGCCACAATATAGGTATTCTACCACAACAAATAAATACCAAGTTGATATCGGACTTTTTGGATCAAGTAGATACCATGTATTCTTCTGATGTCTTCGCATTGAGGAAGAACTATTTGTAAGCTTATAATAAAAGCTTTAACCAGTGGAGTATATTTGGTAAGATACTTCAATGCACCAATTGCATTAAAATATAATATTTCAATATCAAGAAGCTCGCAAATGCAATTTTACCTTATGTGGCCGGATTGTTTTAATTCGTATAAATATTTATGAAGCTTCATTGAATAGGTTTTCCGGGAACCTTTACATGCTTCTAGGATCTTGAATCCTTCAAGGATAAATATATTGTTGCTCAATGAGCCATATAAAAGGCTGTTGCAACATTCATATGCATATCAATTCTTTCATGCACTGCCACACATATAACATACCTGAAGGTGATTGTATCCACCAAAAGGAAAATATAGCTCCATATAATCAATGTCAGATCTTTGTGCCTCAAGTCGTACTTTATATTTAACGACTTATTATTATCAATATTTTTGCACAAAAATATCTTTGTACACCACTGGCTTTGCACCTTCATGTGTTTTGGACTATAGGTCCAAAAACTTCACGTCACTCAAGTGAAGCCAATTTTTGCTTGAATGCGTTTTGCTATTTTTGGCCAATAATTTCATGTCTGTATTCCTAACAGACTTAAGCTCAAGATCCTCATAATCATATAAATATTGAGCTTTATAATATATGTAAGATATCGTCGACGATAATTTCATATCTCGGTTCCCAATCCGACATAACATATTGAGATCTCTTCGCATTCATAAATTTTCAGGTACCTGAACCTCTCATGAGGAGGTTTTATGAAGTGTTATGTCGTGGACTCTTCTAGAGCCCGCCTCCTTATTCAATCATCTCAAATATTTGCTCCTTTCCTTTTTCAAGGATTTTTACCTTTGGAACCGAATGGTCTACCACGCTTCAGGCGTGCCTTAGACTCATTTACATAAATAAATTCTCTCACCAGGACATCAGGAGCATTACCAGTTGGAATATAATATTTTTCTTTGGGTCAGTAATGCGTCTGGCAGTGACTTGCATTATCTTTATATGAGGATCATAATCAAATAATAATTTAATTTATTTATTCCTCAGCTGCTTTAATTTCTCCCCTAATGTTAGCCAAACTAACATTCGTTCCCAACTTTATATGGGATCCATCTTTGTGCATTGCGGTGGAGCAATTGATAATATACCACACATTAAAATTATTAGATGGAAGATATTTGGTTCCTGACCCAGAACCAATTATGAGGGGAAATTCATTTATGGCGTGTCGTGCACAAGTGCTGCTTTATGGATATACCATACCTCATACCTGATTTAGGTAGCATTGTTCTCATATGCAGGGTTTAGCAATTGGAGGCTTTAAATATATGAATATGCTAAACTTGCTTGCCAACATTATCAAGGTAACTTGTCTTGATTGTATAATCTGGAAATATGCTCATAATAAGATTTATTTGAGCAAATACTTAATCTCGCAAGTACCATTGCGGGTTTGTAATAAAACGCACATGTGACCTTATCATAGATGCATCAATCATATAACAATTATATGGTCCACATGGCAGGTGAACGGGCCCATATCCACCTTTTATACATTCCAGAAGTGCGAGGATCCTGATCCCAAATTTAGTTGGTCTAATAATTTATTTATCTCGAGAACAAGCTGAACAAAGAGAATTCTTGAAGAATCCCGATTCTTCAGTATATACCCATGCAAATTCTTATTTATATATTTTGTGCATCATATTTGAACCGGGATGGTCAAACTGGTCATGCCAACTTATAAATTTATTCATCTAGTAAACTTCTGGTTTACTATAGCATGGGCATTGTAACAATAAACTAAAATTTTATTGTGGCATGCACATATGATTGTACCACACTTATATTTTGAGTAGTACATACTCGAGGAAGAGGCGGGGAGCTTTTCAAGCACATATATCTCACCCGACATTCTTGTAGTAATATAAAGATATTCATATCTTTCCATCAAATTTAGTCTCTTAGCCATTTTGGCAAATGTATTTGAAACTTAACAAGTTTCTTTCGAGACATACTACAATAAATATTTCATCAATCTCATACCTCCAGGTAGTAATAGCACTCAAATAGCTTTGTACTACCATATATTTTATTACACCAATCATATGGTGAATCTCTCCTTTCAAGGAGAAAATCATATTATTTTCTCAAGGTCAAATCATTATAGGCAAGATCAATTTCTTGCTTCACTTGCTCTTACGTAATTCATAACAATACATAATTATGGTGTACGTTCTGTACGAGAGCAATGACCATTTATGCCACAATAAATAATAGAATTATTATAGTCGAACCTTTTCTAGAGGTGAGTTGTGGTACTTTATCAACCACGCATGGGCACGTCCATATTCATCTTTCTCGAACCTCTTCTGGAGGCGGGTTTTGATATTTTATCACATATTGCCACATTCACTTCAGTGAATGGGTCTATATCATAATATTTTTTTATGAATTGTCTCATTCACTGCAAGGAATGGACCATAATCATCTGGACTTGCCTCATGCTCATGTGATACATTGAAGGCATTATTATATTTACCGTTTGAACGGTTACTTTTTTAGAACTCTTATTGTTCTCTTATTTATTTAACAATGATAACTATTTTTTCATCCCTTGTCACGTCCACGTCCATGGTCTCTATCATGGTAATTATTTTATCGTCTTTTAGACATAAAATTATTTGTCCTCTTTCAGACATGAAATATTGTGTCTTCTTTCAGACATAAAGATATTTTGCCTTATTTCAGGCATATTATGTTGTGTCTTATTTCAGATATAATGATAATTTGCCTTCTTTCAGGCATATTATGTATTGCTACTACATTCACATCTGACAATGGAGCATTATATTGTGCTCCCACATTCACCTTATAGAATGGAGCTTGTCTTGCTCCCGCATTCATCTTAGGGAATGGAGCATATATTGCTCACATATTCACTTCTATGAATGGAGCCTATTTAGTGGACGGGCTTCATGATTTTTTATCAAAAATACTTTATCTTTTTTATAATACTTTAGTTTGCCTCAATTATCTTTATGCCATCAATATCTTATTATCGCAAAAGCGTGTTACGCCATAATGTATTGGAAGTTAAATATGATGCCATACCCTTAACTAATGGCATAATATGCCAAAGTGTGTACATATGATGCGATTTGAACAACAATACTCAAAGGTACTCATGCTTCGTGTAATTGAAACATAGTACTGTAATCATGTATCAATGATATAACACTAATATATCTGGTAAAGATCATAAAAAAAAAAAAAAAAGAATTATTTCTCCGGTCTCCACTTACCAAGAGTATAAAAATTTATACCCAACTATAAATCAAAGAAGCATCCTTTAAAAGTTACCATATTTGTTTCATTCCATATATCCATGTAAGAGTAAAATATTAACCATACTACATAATTCATATTTTCTCTCACAAGCAGTTTACCTTGAAACATGAGTAGAACTGATCTACAATATCATGTTGCTAGGCCATGCACCCTTAAATTGTTGTCAAATGATAGCTACAAAATCAACCAAACAATGGAAGAATAGACAAAAGTTGTAATCAGTGAAAGGTTTCCACAGTTGAAAGTGGTATAAAACAAAATGAAAATAGGGTACTATTAATTTTCAGATTAACAAAAATCATAATATGAAGGAATTTAGAAACAAAAAAAAAATTTATCTTGTGTTAGCAACCAGAACGTTGGCTTCTATCAATTGCAGCATAATTTGCTTTTCATTTCTTCTAAATCATGTAATAAAATAGAGACTCGTGTTGATAACGTGTTGTAAAACTAATAGTAAAGTAGTGCAAGAACAAGATAAAATATATAAGAGGAGAAAAAAGAACTTGTATTATTCTCAAAGTGTTTCAAGTGTGTCTTCCATAGAGCCAAATGTGCTCTATTTATAGGATACAAATACATAGGTTACAAATCAACCCAAATGTCACAAGAATTAAGTAGTGACTTAATAAGAAATTAGTGGTCACTTAGTGAGGAGGAATTAAGTAGGAGAAAGTGGGGTAATAAACCATATGTTACAATTGAATAATGTGAGTAGTGGTCTTCCACACAAATAAATAAATTTATAACAATTTATTAGTTGTCAAATAAGAAAATGTACTATCATTCTTTTTTAGACAGTTCAAAAAAGAAAGTGTGTCACATAAAATAGAACTGAGGGAGTATCTTTTAATAGTGATGTTACTTTGCGAGAACGGGCGCCCAAGTCTACATTGAAAATTTATTGAATTTTGATTGTTTTGTCATTCTTTATAATATTCTTTTAAAAAACATCATGTTAATTATTAATGATATATATAATCTTTCCTCCTCGAGAGTGTGAGTTCCTACTATTCAAAAATAAGAATTTGGCAGGAATGTTACTTTATTAAATCATTAAGTCAATCAAGGATATACATATACATAACTAACAAAGACAATCTGAATTCTCAATATGGTCGACTAAGTTGCACGATTTTAATTAAGCACCTCTATTTTCTAAAACTTTCGAGCAATGTTCCTAAAATATAACTTTTTAGTTAAAAACTTCTGGACAATGTCTTAGAAGTTCACTTGTATAAGTTTAAACTCCAAAAGAATCCTCGAAGTTCATGTTCGATCTTTTTTTTTTTCGGCCACATTTTAAAGTTGTGATTATCTGTTACTTATTTTGAAAATGTTAGTTACATTTTAATTAGCGTCAAAAAATTTCACCTAGTGCCCTCAATAAGTCATGGTCTTACCTAATTGCCCCCACTTACAAATATTTTAAGTAAATGCCCTCCACATCATACCCCCTTATGAAAGGACTATTTTGCCCCCCAACTTGTGTTAATCCACGCTGAAGGTTTCCTTCTTTCTTTCCCCATTTCTGGCCTCCTTTCTTCTTTGTGCGGCCCCCAACTTGTTTAATTCACGCTGAAAGATTTCCTTCTCTCTTTCCCCATTCCTGGCCTCCTTCTTTCTTCTTTGTGTGCTAGAAATTTGGGATTTTTTTTCTTGTGTTTGCTTGATTCCAGTGATTTGAAGGTTTATGGCTATTAGATATTCATGTTTTGCATAGAGCTTAAAATCTTGACCAGGGCCAAGAGTTGCATAGACTTTCTCTGCAAGTTGCTTATTGCAGTAGAGTTTAAAGTCTTGGCTATTGCCAATACTTGCAGAGATGTTCTGTGTAAGTTGTCGCTTCCACCAGAACTTAGAGTCTTGGCTATTGCGAAGAGTTGCAGAGACTTTGTCTCCAACTTGTTCACTGCAGTAGAGGTAGAAGTCCAATACTCTTAGAGATTTTTAGTGTAAGGTCCCCATTGCCAGAACTTAAAGTCTTGGCTATTGCCAAGAGTTGCAGAGACTTTATCTCCAACTTGTTCACTGCAGTAGAGGTAGAAGTCTTGGCAATTGCCAATACTCTAAGAGATTTTTAGTGTAAGGTCCCCCTTGCCAGAACTTAAAGTCTTGGCTATTCCAAGAGTTGCAGAGACATTCTCTGCAAGTTTTGCATTACATTGCAATATAGATAAAAATCTTGGCAATTGCCAATACTTGCAGAGACTATTTGTACAAGTTGCTCCTTCCACTAGACTTTAATGTTCTGGCAATTGTCAATACTTGCAAAGACTATTTGTACAAGTTCCCCCTTCCGCTGGAATTTAAAGTGTTGGCTATTGGCAATAGTTGTAGTGACTTTTTCTGTAGTTGCAGAGACCATGGCAACATGGTTTATAGTCTTGGCAATAGGCAAGAAGTCTCTACACAGCCTCTCATTGCAGTAGAGTTTAAAGTATTGTCTATTGAATACTTTAGAGATTGTTCAGTCTTTACAGCAGAACTTAAACTCTTGGCAATAGTTGCAGAGAACTTTACCCTTGCAACTTGAAGAAATCTTACGTTGAATCTTCTCTTGAACAAAGTAATCTATAAAAGGAATGGGGGTTTTATGGTTTTCTTGATAGCGTGAATGGAGAAAAGGAAGGGGAGGGACTGGGGCACATCTTTTTACTGATTTGTAGGGGTATTTTGGTCTGGAAAAAGTTTCATTAAACTAATGAGGGAATTTTTGCTAAACAACTGTTAGTGAGGGCATTTTGGCAAACCAAAGTTTCCCGTGTCATATTTTTGCAAATCCCCCCTAAAATTGGTTACGTGGTTGAAGTTGTGCAAAGACGAACCACATCTCCATTATCAGCCCAAAATATGACTATCTGATTAGCAACTTCTGCTAAAATTAGCAATGTTACAAAGAGTATCTCTAAAAGTGGCTACTTGGGGTCGGCAAGTAGCACGACCACAATCAGCTCAAACTGATGTCTAATTTAAAACTTCTAGACTAGCTTACTGGTTCATTTGTATAAGTTCAAACTTCAAGAGAATTCCCAAAGTTCATTCGACATTTCTTTTTGCCGCATTTTGAAGCTGTGATTATCTTCAAAAAAATTCACTAGGTGTACCCGCATATCAATGGTTATGGCTTTTTGTTCCCACTTAAGAATGATTTAGCAAATTGGCCTCAGGGGCAGCACTTCAAGTTATAAATTGACAAGTGCTGCCTCTTCGGGAAATAAAAAAGGCAAGCAAGTGCCGCCGAGCCAACACTTAAAAGATATCAAGAAGAATGTGGGAAGAGATAAAAGGGCAAGTGTTGCCTATGCAATAGGGAATCAAAGTCAAGTGTTGTCAAGTGCTACCTAAGAGGCAACACTTACGAGAAAGGGAGAGCAGGGCAACACTTCAAGTCATCTAGGAGAATGTAGAAAGAGATAGAAGGTGGGCAACACTTTCTAGAAAGGGAGGCCGGGATGAGGGTGTCAATATAAACTTTTGTAGGGGTATTTTCGTCCTAAATTTATTCATTAAAGTTAGCGGAGGTTATTCTTGCAAAACCACTTGAAGCGAGGTCAATAAGGCAAACCACTGTCTATAATGTTATAGTTTTGTAAATTGTGTACCCGCATATCACTGCTTATGGTTTTTTGTTCCTACTTAAGAATGGTTTAGCAAAATGGCTTTGGAGGCAGCACTTCAAGTTATAAATTGACAAGTGATGCCTCTTCGGAAAATATAAAGAGCAAGTGCTTCCTGCGAATAGAATAATGGGGCAAGTGTTTCCGAGGCAAAACTTCAAGTTATCTGGGAGAATGTGAGAAGAGAAAAAAGGGCAAGTGTTGCCTAAGAGGTAACACTTACGAGAAGTGGAGGGCGGGGCAGCACTTGAAGTTATTTGGGAGAATGTGGAAAGAGACAAAAGGTCAAGTGCTCCCTAAGATGCATCACTTACTAGAAAGGGAAGGGGGATGCGAGCGTCAATATAAGATTTCGTATGGATATTTTTGTCCAAAATATATTCATTAAAGTTAGGGGAGATCATTCTTGTAAAAACCGCCTGAAGCAGTGTCAATAAGGCAAACCACCACCGATGGTGTCATAGCTTTTTAAATTTTGTAAAGAATAATTACAATCTAATTAAAAAAATTTCACCTAGTGCCCTCAATAAGACATGGTCTTACCTAATTATCCCACTTACAAATATTTTAAGTAAATACTCTCCACATCATACCCCCCAATCCCTTATTCATGTTTTGCATAGAGCTTAAAATCTTGACCATGACCAAGAGTTGCATAGACTTTCTCTGCAAGGTGTTTATTACAGTAGAGTTTAAAGTCTTGGTTATTGCCAATACTTGCAGGGATGTTCCATGTAAGTTGTCGCTTCCACCAGAACTTAGAGTCTTAGCTATTGCCAAGAGTTGCAGAGACTTTGTCTCCAACTTGTTCATTGCAGTAGAGATAGAAGTCTTGGCAATTGTCAATACTCTTAGAGATTTTTAGTGTAAGGTCCCCCTTGCAGCATAACTTAAAGTCTTGGCTATTGCCAATAGTTGCAGAGATTTTCTCTGCAAGTTTTGCACTGCAATATAGGTAAAAGTCTTAGCAATTTCCAATACTTGCAGAGATTATTTGTACAAGTTGCTCCTTCCACTAAAGTTTATATCCCTGGCAATTTTCAATACTTGCAGAGACTATTTGTACAAGTTGCCCCTTCCGCTGGAGTTTAAAGTGCTGGCTATTGACAATAGTTGTAGAAACTTTATCTGTAGTTGTAGAGACCATGGCAACATGGCTTAAAGTCTTGGCAATAGGCAAAAAGTCTTTACAAGCCTCCCATTGTAGTAGAGTTTAAAGTCTTGGCTATTGCCAGTACTTTAGAGATTTTCAGTGTAAGTTTCTCTTTGCAGCAGAACTTAAAGTCATGGCTATTGCCAAGACTTGCAGAGATTTTTTTCCCTGAAGTTGGTCAGTGCAAGAGAGCTTAAAGTCTTAGCAATAGCCAAGAAGTCTCTCCCAGGTGCCTATTGCACCAGAGCTTAAACTATTAGCTATAAGCCAAGGGTTGCAGAGACTTTCTCTGCAAGTTGGCACTTGCAACAGACCATAGAGTCTTGGCAATAGGCAAGAAGTGTATGTAGGGTGCTGATTGCACCAGAGCTTAAACTCTTGGCAATAGTTGCAGAGAACTTTACCCTTGCAACTTGAAGAAATCTTACATTGAATCTTCTCTTGAACAGAGAATCTGTAAAAGGAATGGGGTTTTATGGTTTTCTTGATAGCGTGAATGGAGAAAAGGAAGGAGAGGGACTGGGGCACATCTTTTTATTGGTTTGTAGGGGTATTTTGGCCCGAAAAAAGTTTCATTAAATTAATATGGACATTTTTGCTAAACATCTGTTAGTGAGAGCATTTTGGCAAACCAAAGCTTTCCGTGTTATATTTTTTCAAATTAGCCTTCTAATTAGCAGCCCTAAAAATAGTTACGTGGTTGAAGTGGTGCAAAGCAGCACATGTATCCCTAATCAAATACAATATTCACATTTATAAAAGTTTTTTTTTTCCTTTTTAATCTTTATGAAAACTCACATTAAGACATTTAATTTAATGGAGAGTAACATATAGTAGTATCAGTTTCTCCCCTCAGCATGTTTATTATTCGTCCTACGTTCTCCATTCAATTTCTATGTATGTACACATGAGTGATGACCCGATTGATCAAAGAATTTTAATGCTTGCACACCAAGTATTTATTTCTTTATGTATTTTACTTGCACACCAAGTATATAATCAATAGCCAGACATTATTAACACGTTTGAAAATGAAACATATTCTTTATTAACTTTCCTTAATTCTCTACTGTTATTTTTAATATATTTTATCCCTAAAACGGACCTGTTAAGGAGTGATCTACTTTGAAATACCTGACATTAATTGAGATTATAATTCTAATGATGATGCACATAAATAGAAAGGATTTCAGTTATATACTTATATACTTGCAGCATAAAAATCTTTTCTACAGTAATTTAACTTGCATAGTAGATCTATTGCCATTTTTATTTACATGTAAAGTAAAAAAATACCTTGTGACTTGTAAATAACCTAATTATGGAAATACTTTTTTGGTGTGCTAACTGGTTCTTTCTTGTTTGCGGCTACCGCTCGGTTTTGTCCTTTTTGATAAATAGCCAAAAAATAGAGGATAGTCCTGGTACGTACTATTCCCCCCAAGTTTTGCGTAGTCCTCTTTTTATAAAATAGCCACAAAACAGAGTCTACTTTTTTTTTAACCTCGGAAAAACCCGCAGTCGCTACAGTCTATTGACTATGCGCACTGGGTAAATCCCTTTGTGTAATAGCCTGCAAACCATACATCTTGCTCGACTCAGAAGGCATTGAAGGATGGATTGAATCCGGGTCATCCATATGGATAACCACCCTCCAAACCAACTGACCCATTCCAAAGGGACAGAGTCTATTTTTACAAAATAGCAATTTAGCACTTTTTTCGCGTTGTCCATCAAGTTATTGAGTTATATATTTTACTAAATAGCCAAAATATAAAATCATTCTTACAAACTAGCAATTTCAGCATAATTCTGCCAAGTTATTGTATAAGTTAAACCCCTACTAAAGATATTGTGATGGTAACCGACCATGATACCAATACAAAAATTATGTATAATTACACGTTAATCTTTTTTTACTAAACCACCAGAAGAAGGAATAGGGTTTTTCAACAATCCTCAATTAATCATTACATCAATAAATACTGGTAACTTAACTGCAAACTATAGACAAAGCCCAAAAAAAAAAAAACAAAAAAACAGAGAGGTTACAGAGTAGAAAAAACAGGGGAGTATAACAATGGCAATAGCCATGGAAACAGAGGAAAAAGAAAAAAAATCACAAAAACAGGAGATGGTGATGATGATTGAACTTGGGAATTTATCAAATTATATAGTTGAATCAATCTTCTCAAAAATACCATTGAAATCTCTTGTTCAATTAAAGTCTGTCTCGAAAACATGGCGAAATTCGATCATGAATATTCGACATTGTTACCCTCCTACTACTTCAATTGGCCTTGTCCTGTTTCTCAAACACAAGAATTTTCAAGAATCAATTTTTATGAATTTACATGATCAAAAATTAGCCCAGTTATGTTCAGTCCAATTCTCTTATACCCATAATTTCCCTTACTTGATTGATTCTTGTAATGGGATTCTTTTATATGGTTCAATTGTTAAAGAGTTTTGGAGTTACTCTGTTTTTTCCCCTGTTTCTTCTCCTGTTCTTGATCACATTACACTTCCAATTTCTCATCATATTTCAAGGCCTGCATGTTCAAGTTTGGTTTATGATGGATGGCATGAGTTTAAAGTAATATGTTTCTTTTGGGAAGAAGTTGATTTAGATGAACATATGATGAATTGTATGATTTTTGCATCGGAAACTTGGGATTGGCGCGAAAGAAAAATGGAAATATTGAACTTTGATCTTATTCTACAAGATGGATTCTCGAAAGGACAGTGTATTAGTCCAAGTGTTTTTGATGGAGAAAGATTGTATCGGATATGGAGTTTATGTTTGTTAGTGTATGATAGTAATGGAGAGTTTTTTACACTATTTCCTTTACCAAAAAACCATTGTGGGAAGAAATCAAGAAAAGGTGTTTATTCTCAACTTTTATGGGAATCAGAAGGATTAATACAATTTTGTGATCCGGTAAACAATGGATTTTTCATATGGACATTCAGAGGAAATAGCAATGGTTTTGATCTATGGAGTTTCAATCATTTTATAAGATTAGAGGATTTGATTTCAAGAAAAGTGGATTTTTTATGGAGGATGAATGAGCAAGAATTGAGATTAACTATGGGATATTCAATAAGACCATGTGCATTTAATAAGGATTTGCAGGTATTATATCTGCATGTGTTGCCGGATACAATAGTTTCTTACAGTTTTGAGACTAGGAAAGTGGTACAAATTTGGTCTTATTGCCATGACAAAGTAGAAGAAGAGGACTGCTATATCTGCAAAATTCAGCCTTTTGTATTTGCAGCAGTTGATTTGCTTGCCTTCAACAAATTGAGGCCAAATGGTTAGTTACCAGAACATGTGTGAGAAAATTAGGACATGTAGTATATAGAAATATTCGGTTCTTTACATTCAAAGACATTGACATACAGAATGATTTTTTATGTAAAGGCATTTGATGTGATCCTACAATTTGTTTCTTCCTTAATCTTGTCTTCTGAATTGTGATGATTTTAATTGAATTTGTGTCTCTGAATTTTAATTTTTAAGTCGATCAACCAATTTATGCTAAAATCCCGAAAGATAAATAAGACGCAATTTGATATTTGGTGGATAATAAATTCGTCCTTTTGAATTCATGATACCCGCCTAACTCACACTTTTGTCTCTTACAACTAGGCTAATGCCTGGTGCTGCTAGGTATGTGTTCCTATATCACTCTTTTTTATCTCTTTTTCATGTGTTTGTGTGCAGATGTATGCCTTCCCAATAATCCAAATCTTCACTGTTTTTGGTAAACAAAGTGTAAGTAACAGGTAGGCCAAGACACATGATTATATAAAACGTCATTATCCATAAGTACAACATTACAAAACTAGGATTATGTAGGCTACTATTTTGTAAGTTCAAAGAGTTTCTGAACAAACCAACTGCTTATTGACTTATTAAAGAGAAGAGAGTAAAGTCCTGTGTGTTGTAGCACTTGGAGGGGGTGCACAAGACATCCCTTCTTCTTCTTCCACCACAATCACTTTCTTTTCCTTTTTGGACTCTTTTTTTCCACTTTGTATCACTTTCTGAACCGTGCTTTGAACATTACCATGATTATCAAACTTCATTTGCATAATCACATTCATTTGTGACTTCACTAATTTATACTTAGCAAGCCATCTTTGTATTTTTCCAGAAGTAGTCTTTGGTACATTTCCAACTTTGACAAGTACCACTTGTCCAATATCCACTCCCTCTTCTTTCAACACTCCTTTCCTTATCCCTTCACATATTTGTTTCAAAAACGAACTCTCTATTTCACCCTTACTCTGCACCTCAGCAACAATAGCTATAGTTCTTGAAATGTTGAATGCTGCAAGACATCCACCTCTTAGGAAATTAGTACAGCTATTATAAGCTGCTGTCTCCATATAATGTGGATGTATCTCTTGTCCATTTGGGACTTTAATAATGTCCGAACATCGACCTATCACGTATAAAAATCTTTCTTCCCCTTGGACAACTCCTCTGTCACCTGTTCGGACATAGCATCGGCCAACCTTATTTTTAAGTCTAGCATTGAACACTTCTTGAGTTACAGATGGATGACCTAAATATCCAGAAGCATTGCTTGGAGATGAAATCCATATTTCTCCTTCAACGCCATCTTGTGCTAGTTCATTTGTTTCTTCATTCACAACTAAAATTTCAATATCCACATCTTCATCAAGTCTAGCACTTGGTAAGAGCTTTTTGTACGTTGGAAAAGTGCTAAAGTTGTCACAGTTACTTCTCCATGATGTTGAAACAAAAGTGCCATTTTCAGCTAAGCCATATGAGGGAGAAATGGCTGCAGGATTTAGCCCAAAAGGCTTAAACTCTTCAACAAATTCTTCAACAAAATTGTTGTAAATTGGCTCGTTAACGATGATCAAGTTCTTCAAGCTCCACATACTAATAGGATTAGCAGCTCCTGTCTGAGTCTTCCCAACATGACCACGTTTCAACACAAGTGGTAATGCAAAAGAAGGAACTGGAGTGCAAGTTGCCTTAAACTCCGAAGTCAATTCAAGCCATAACCTAGGACGATTGACAAATGCATTCGGGGATGTTAATACACATGTTGCCCCTGATACAATTGTTAGCAACAGAAACATGAGTCCACAATCATGGTACTGAGGTAACCACGAGACAACAACTGTATTTGGGTGAAAATCATAAGCTTTCCTCGCAACTCTAACGTTATGAGCTGCTGATCCTGCAGTGACTAAAACAGGCTTAGGAATAGCAGTTGCACCTGAAGTGTACTGAATCAAGTACACATCATCAGCTTTGCAACCATTATAACTATAACCATCAAAACTCACATTATCCGATTGTACTTTCATCTTCTTGCCCTTTAATTCCTCGGTAGAAATCCATGTAAACTTCTGCAAAGCCTCGGACAGTTGCTTATTACTCGAACTAGCTAAGTACTTCTTAACACGTCTAATGTAGCCACTTTGCGCTATAGCAACTTTTGGTTTTGTTTGAGAAACTACTCTAAGTAGATGATGATAATTATCATTGGCAAAAGATGGATGAGGAGGGATCATAGGAACGGCTACAAGTCCAGCTCTTTGACACCCAAAAATTATTTCAACTAACTCAAGTCCTGGTGAGCATAAAACAAGAACAGTATCATTTCTTCTTAAACTAAGTAACAACTCTGAGGAAACACATTGGACTGAACTATTTAGCTGTTCATATGTGATGGATGAACGAGGAATCAGACCATCTTCAGCCCAAATAAAAGCTGGTTTGGACTTGAAAGCTGGAAGTTTAGCCCATATCGGAAGATAAAGATCGACTACAGGTTGATCAGGGAAACTCAAGTCATAGTTTTCGTAGTTCATAATTGGTAATGTAATGTAGTGTGATTGGAAAATAATGCTAAATTTTGTGTGAGCAAGTAAATTTACTTCGCATGTTCTATATATATAGTACGTACTAAGACTATTAAATAAGGAATTTAAATAAGTTTGATCGAGAAATTTTTGATGATTTCTGTTGAAGCATACTAGCATAGGAAAAGGATAGAATAAATTTAGAGGATTTGCAAATGGGATATTTTCCGCATATCCTGCTTTTAACATCAGTAGCCTCGTCAATTTCATGTCTTATTATGTTAACATACAACGTTATAACCAATAGCATAGACAATGACTCCAGCTTCAGCTGAGATGTGCCTAAACGTTTCCTCTGCTGATACATTACTTAATTTTCAGACACTTATATAGAAACTTCTTACACTTGATTACATAGTAATTATTACTAGAAATTTATAGAAATCAGAAGAATGCTTTTATTAGACAATGTTTTTTAAGGATATATACAACAAGTCTCTTATTAATAGTCTTGTAAAGTGTCTGAGTTGGAGTTGAAATGACGTTCGTATGCATAGAGCGTTAACATTTATTTGGATGAAATTATAGAGCATTACTTTCGGCCTTTTCTGAGATGTGCATAATTTCTCCTAAAAGACCTCTCGAATGGAGGAAGGCATAATATTCATATAAACTTTAATGAATCTGTATATGAGTTCACAAACAAAATTAAGAAGTTTGACTCTCAAAATCTGAACTCTTTCACATAATTGGGATGGACCGAGTACTCAATTTAAGTATTGGTTCTAAAATTTGATGATATGCATTGTTAAAACGTTAATCTTATACTTAATCAAAAGAGATTTTTCTGCAAAGCCATGAAGTTTATCAACTCGTCCACTGTTGATTGGGTCCTTGTACGTTGAAGCTGTCAAATCCGCACGAGGATACGTTTCAGGAGATCAGACAAATTGCTGCATATTATATCTTGTTGTTTCATCAACACGACAACATCTAAAATATAAAATTTCTATATATGAGCAGGTCAAATTTTAGATATTTCTGTTAACTTTGCAACATATTGATACTTGGTTGGCATTTGATAAGTTTAAATGGAGTGACATGATCGGTCAAATTCATACAATCAATCCATATTTATTTGGGATTGAGAGGTAATTTTTGAATTAGACAATTGGTGCTTGCCTACTTGATAAGTACTTACCTACAAGGTGCTTACCCTAAATCATAAGTGGTATCAGTTGATGGTGAATATGTAATTAAATGGAATGAGAATGCTGATGTTTGGCATTTTATGCCGATAATTCCTTAATATTTCTTCACGTTTGGATACTTTATTCGCGCTTTTTCTAGATAATGGATGTGATTTTGCACTGATTTTGTATCGTATGATTGTAGGTTGTTATGAAGTGCAATTGGAGCTTTAAAGAGCATGATCGAGCAAGAAAAGATTGGATTTGGATTGAGGATTGGATCGAGCACACGAAGGCACAACGTGACGCGAGCTGCGAACGACGAAACCAGGAAAATGGCCTGGCGCCATGGGTGGCGCGGCGCGCCAGGGAAGCGCCCAGCTTGTTGGCGCGTTTTGGAGCGCGGAGCGGGGCTATTGTGTGCGAGATTCGACGGGTTCTGCCTAGTTGAGCGTGTTCCGAGGCGCGGGGCGCCAGCTATAGCGCCCCTGGAGCGGGTTTTTGAGTCCTATTTCGTCTAGGCTTAGGCGTAACTTATTTCTAGGCTTTTGTAAACACTATAAATACTCTTTTACTTAGTTTTTAAAGGGAGTTCAGACTTTGGAGCAAATTTTGAGCACCATACTTCATTGAATAAGGGTTTTACTCCTATTCTTTCATCTATTAATCATTACTTCATTATTTCATCAAATCCTTGTGTTGTTATTATGAGTATGCGTGGCTAAATCTTACGTTTTAGGGTTAGAGTGTTTCATGAAGGTTGATGTTTGAAGATTGAATTCCATATATTGAATCCCATAACGGATAATTTATTCTTTCTTGATTTCACTTGTTTAATTATTAGGGCCCGATAATTAGGCATTATCTATGGTTCTTAGATTGAACTCGAAAGAGGGAATTTATGAACGCAATAAGAAAGAGTAGGGCTGGATTGTGAACCCGGGCATCGGGGAACCAATTTGTGAGTAGGATAGACATATACTTGCTCGCCTAGCTTAACTAATTACAGAATTAGTTAATGCGTGCACGTGATTCAACCCATAGACATATAGGGATTGGAGTAGCCTGCATAGACCGTGAAGAATCGAAAGGTTTTCACGGGTACATTTAATCTGTTAGTTAGTAATCCGGGATTTGAGAAGTGGAATCAATTGGAAAACTCAACTGCATTGGTCGTAGCTCTGACCCTGGACCATCTCATTAATATTGTTTACAACCAAAGTTTGCTCCATTGTTTGACTGAATTTCCACCAAAAACTTGTTGCTCCCAACGCACATGCCGTGGTCGACAAGTAATAAAGTGATAAGTAGAGTATCGTTCCCACGAGGACTATTAAGACTGGACTCCTAACAAACAATTTCTAACTAACTATCCACTGATCTTTTTCCAATAGTGAGGATTTTATTAACTAAAGAACAGTAATTTGAATGGTGGAAATTCAGTCAAATAATGGAGCAAACTTTGGTTGTAAACAATATTAATGAGACGGTCCAGGGTCAGAGCTACGACCAATCCTGTTGAGTTTTCCAATTGATTCCACTTCTCAAATCCCGGATTACTAACTAACAGATTAAATGTACCCGTGAAAACCTTTCGATTCTTCACGGTCTATGTAGGCTACTCCAATCCCTATATGTCTATGGGTTGAATCACGTGCACGCATTAACTAATTCTATAATTAGTTAAGCTAGGCGAGCAAGTATATGTCTATCCTACTCACAAATTGGTTCCCCGATGCCCGGGTTCACAATCTAGCCCTACTCTTTCTTATTGCGTTCATAAATTCCCTCTTTCGAGTTCAATCTAAGAACCATAGATAATGCCTAATTATCGGGCCCTAATAATTAAACAAGTGAAATCAAGAAAGAATAAATAATCCATTATGGGATTTAATATATGGAATTCAATATTCAAACATCAACCTTCATGAAACACTCTAACCCTAGAACGAAAGATTTAGCCACGCATACTCATAATAACAACACAAGAATTTGATGAAATAATGAAGTAATGATTAATAGATGAAAGAATAGGAGTAAAACCCTTGTTCAATGAAGTATGGTACTCTCAATTTGCTCCAAAGTATGAACTCCCTTTAAAAACTATGTAAAAGAGTATTTATAGTGTTTACAAAAGCCTAGAAATAAGTTACGCCTAAGTCTAGACGAAATAGGACTCAAAAACCCGCTCCAGGGGCGCTATAGCTGGCGCCCCACACCTCGAAACGCGCTCAACTAGGCAGAACCCGTCGAATCTCGCACGCAATAGCCCTGCTCTGCGCTCCAAAACGCGCCAACAAGCTGGGCGCTTCCCTGGCGCGCCGCGCCACCCATGGCGCCAGGCCATTTTCCTGGTTCCGTCGTTCGCAGCTCGCGTCGCGTTGTGCCTTCGTGTGCTCGATCCAATCCTCAATCCAAATCCAATCTTTTCTTGCTCGATCATGCTCTTTAAAGCTCCAATTGCACTTTATAACAACCTACAATCATACGATACAAAATCAGTGCAAAATCACATCCATTATCTAGAAAACGCGCGAATAAAGTATCCAAACGTGAGGAAATATTAAGAAATTATAGGCATAAAATGCCAAACATCACCACCCCACACTTGAGCCTTTGCTCGCCCTCGAGCAATCACAAATAACTTCCCAACCTAGGTAGAACAGGTCTGCCTATGACTATGGTTGATACCGACCATTGAACAAATGTATACATGACTACTATGGGTCTAACAAACATGCCAACAATTTATCAAACATCAAAACATGAGAACAACCACCCCAAGACAACTCAAATGCACAAACTCGACTCATTGCAACCATACTCCCACAAAGTCACCCCTCCCTACTCAACCAAGAAGCCACAACTTCACCTATCTCATGCAAACTATGTACCCTCACTAATAATGAAGCAAGAGAGTGTCCCCCAAATATTACACACAACAATGAATATCAAGAATAGAACGGGGACAATAACATCGAAAGAATTCACTTACTCTCATGAAAAGCTCACATGTCACACATGATGTACCATAGGCTTGCCCGTAGTGTAGGACTCCACTAATGTAGGCACACTCCAATCGGGATTAACTAGGACTTTAAAGGGTTGTAATGTAGGCTAAGGACTGGTAGGATATATATGGGTAATAGTGACTAGCTCCCTAAGCACTTTAATACATCACAATCAATTTGAGCATATATCTCATCAAAGCCACCCATTTCACCACCCAACCAATTTCACACACACCTTTTTCAACAAGTAGCAATTTTTCTTTTAAGCACAACACTAGTAAGGATGAATATTCATTTCTTTTCTCTTTATTTCTTTTTTCAATTTTTTTCAGCTTTTCTTTTTCTTTTTAATTCTTTCCAAGCCTTGCCAATGCTCCTTCAACTACTTCACAATTTATCAAATATTTCCCTCATTGGTTCCACTCAAAAAACCTCCCAATATTTCAACCACAAACTCCACAATAATATACAATTATCAATTAAAGTGCTTAAGGAGTAAAGAGTAAAAAAGCAATTTTAGAACAAGTGGGTAGGCTTGCGGTGTGGGTTCCAACAAAAGGTCAAAGATATCACAACAATCAAGTTCAAGGTGTATATAAGGGTAGACAAATCAAGTTCAAAGGCTTATCCAAGAAGGCCTGTATCATTTCCCGACTAGAGAAAACTTAGGATTTCGCTTTGCACACACACGGGGCAAGTTCTAGATACCAATATGCAAACATGGAGTACAATAAGAATATGCCTCACAACACACATTGCACACAGTTCACACAAAATGGCTCTATCACAACTCTCAATCAAGCAAATAGAGTGCAACTTGTGGAAAATTAAGCACTAATGCACAAAGGTTCACAACAAAGTCAAGTGAGTGGACTCAAGCATCTCAAGGGGGTCATTCCATTTTTTCTAGGCATGCATCACAATTTATAACCAAATGACACCACTAATAGCACATGCAATAAGCTCAAGTCCACCGGTATCAAGCAAATCAAAGGCACCTAGCATTCTACCTATTTCTTTCGTCTAGGGCCACCTATAACTAACTACTCTAATACTAATAAAAATAAAAACTACCCGGTTCAAAGGCCTCCCCGTGGAAAAGAACCGAGGTTATAAGAAAAACCACGGGGTGGATGACATGTACCACTAACAAAGACTAAAAAAAAGAAAATCTTTTTGAAATTTTTCATTGGTTTTCTAATTTTTTTTCATTTTTTCATATATTAACGCAAGAAACAAAATAAAATAAAGTCAAGTGGCAAAGGAAAAATCCTAACGGTACATGCATCCCTAACCTCAAAAACTTGGGAAGTCCCCCACCCCACACTTAGAACCAAGCAATGTCCTCAGTGCGACAAAAAATAAAGTACAAGAGGTAAAAGAACTTCCCTGAAGGCTTTAGTCCTTGGTGCTAGCATCCTCCAAGCTTCCGTATAGTATGAGATACTCAGACTTCCCCCAACAGGTCATCAATATTAGGCAGGGGTAAGGACACCCCACACTTAAACTCGACATTACATGAACCTGCAATCAAAGAAAAACACAAACTACGTGACACTATAAATAAAATAATACAAGTACAAACTCGGGTTGCCTCCCGAGAAGCGCCTTATTTAACGTCGTGGCACGACGACACTTTTTAGCTCACTTCCAGCATTTATGTCTTCTCTTCTTACGACGAACCTTTGCTTTCTTCCTTTCCTTGAGAGAACCCATCTTTAACTTCACATGTGATGTACCATCGCTATCTTGTTCCACTTAAGTATGGATTAGTTGAAAGAGCTACTTCTTCGAGCTGAGTGGGGTCGCGCCCCTTCCTTCTGCTCACTCACGTCACTTGGTTTACTTCCATATTCTTGTTTGACACATTCGATCATAGAGCACTCTTCAACCTTAGTTATGTGCTCCTTCTCATTATAAACCTTGAAAGTAACCTTTTCTCCATGCGCTCTCACAGTCATCTCTCCCAGCTCCATCTCAATAATTGCCTTCGAGGTGACTAAGAATGGTCTCCCCAAAATGATTGGAGCTTCTCGGTCCTCTTCATAATCTAGGACTACAAAATCAGCAGAGAATGTAAACTTACCAACTTTAAGCAACACATCTTCCAACTTACCATCAGGGTGGGTGAGTGAGTGATCCATCCGCCATCTTAAGAGTAACTGAAGAGGGCTTGATTGCTCCTAGCCCTAACCTTTTTGCAAACAGATAGAGGCATGAGATTTATGCTCGCACCCAGATCACACAATGCACCAATGATATTATGCCCTCTAATGGTGCAAGGAATAGTAAACCTCCCAGGATCTTGAAGTATTGGAGGTAGCTTGCTCAAGATTGTGCTACACTCTTCGACTAACTCAACTGTATCTATCTCTTGAGGCTTTTTCTTCTTGACTAAAATTTCTTTTAAGAACTTCACAAAGGATGGCATCAATTCAAACACATCAGTCAAAGGAATGTTAACTTGAAGCTCTTTCAACATACTCACAAATTTTTGATACTGGGCCAATTCCTTCGATGGTATAAGTCTCTGCGGGAATGGTGGAGGCGGCAGAAGTGCCTCATTTTTCTTTTCTTTCTTCTTTACCTTCTCCACCTTTTCAAACTTTTTTTTATTCCAGCTCTCTCCTCAGAATTGGCCATAACCTCTCCACGTTCAATTAAAGTCACTGCAAGACATTGCTCAGGCCATTTTTTAACAGTACTTATTTTTCCCACCAACTGCCCCAACTGGTGCTCCAGGTTCTTTTGAGCATTGGCAAGATCTTGTATGGCATGTGCATGGGCTGCAGTGTCAGCTATCATTCTATGCTGGGCCGCCATTATCTACTTTAGCATATCTTCAACTGAATTGCTAACCTCATGTGGTGGAGCTGGAAGCGGTTGGTAATTATTTGGGGCTTTCATATTGCCTTGATAATAAGAATTACCAAACTGATTTTGACCCTGCGGCCTGTATTGATTATCCACGTAATAAACTGACTCTGGATTAGAGGGGCAAACCTCTGTAGCATGACCTTGACCACAAACCTCACAAAAACTCTGGAGTTGTTGCACTGGAGCTACTTGTTGTTGAGTCTGCGGCAGAGCTAGCTTGCTAATTTGATGGGAAATAGAATCCATCTTCGCCCTCAGCTCTGAAACGGCATCTAACTGAAGTACCCCAGCAGATTTCTGCGTAGTAGCTCTACCATCACCCTGCCAATCAGGATTGCTCTGCGAAAACTTGTCTAGTAATTCATAGATCTGGTCAAATGTTAAGGCCAGTACTTGGCCTCCAGCAGCAGCATCTACCACGATCTTGGTATGAGCATTCAAACCTTCAACAAAAGTGTGGGCCAGCACCTCATTAGACTGGTTGTGGTGCGGGCAAAATCTCAACAATGACTTGAATCTTTCCCAGGCTGAATACAAGGATTCTCCATCTCTTTGTCTAAAAGACATAATCTCACTCCTTATTTTAGCTATTTTGGCAGAGGGGTAGAATTTAGCCAAAAATTTCTTAGCTTAAGCATCCCAAGTAGTGATAGACCCAGGCTTTTCAGCCTTTAACCACCTTTTTGCTGCCCCGATCAATGAAAAGGGGAAGAATATCAATCGAATATAATCAGTTGAGACCCCTGCTGGTATGTATGTGTCACTAATCTCCAAGAAATTTTGGATATGTTGTTGTGGATCCTCGTGCAATAATCCAGCATATTGTCCAGTCGCATATAACAGTTGTATCATGCCGGACTTAATCTCGAAGTGTCCAGTAATTTCAGGTTTAACTATGCTCGAGACTACTCCCTCCATACTGGGAAGAGCAACATCTCGCACAGCTAAAGCTCGATCTGCTGCCATTCCTACAGGTAAGGGTTAAGAGAAACCTAATACCTGAAACAGCACAAGAAACTCAAAACAAAAATTAAACCTGAATAGAAAATAATAAATCGTCTGAAAAGAAAACAGTCAATTATTTAGTCCCCGGAAACGGCGCCAAAAACTTGTTGCTCCCAACGCACATGCCGTGGTCGACAAGTAATAAAGTGATAAGTAGAGTATCGTTCCCACGAGGACTATTAAGACTGGACTCCTAACAAACAATTTCTAACTAACTATCCACTGATCTTTTTCTAATAGTGAGGATTTTATTAACTAAAGAACAGTAATTTGAATGGTGGAAATTCAGTCAAATAATGGAGCAAACTTTGGTTGTAAACAATATTAATGAGACGGTCCAGGGTCAGAGCTACGACCAATCCAGTTGAGTTTTCCAATTGATTCCACTTCTCAAATCCCGGATTACTAACTAACAGATTAAATGTACCCGTAAAAACCTTTCGATCCTTCACGGTCTATGTAGGCTACTCCAATCCCCATATGTTTATGGGTTGAATCATGTGCACGCATTAACGAATTCTGTAATTAGTTAAGCTAGGCGAGCAAGTATATGTCTATCCTACTCACAAATTGGTTCCCCGATGCACGGGTTCACAATCTAGTCCTACTCTTTCTTATTGCGTTCATAAATTTCCTCTTTCGATTTCAATCTAAGAACCATAGATAATGCCTAATTATCGGGCCCTAATAATTAAACAAGTGAAATCAAGAAAAAAATAAGTAATCCGTTATGGGATTCAATATATGGAATTCAATCTTCAAACATCAACCTTCATGAAACACTCTAACCCAAGAACGTAAGATTTAGCCACACATACTCATAATAACAACACAAGGATTTGATGAAATAATGAAGTAATGATTAATAGATGAAAGAATAGGAGTAAAACCCTTGTTCAATGAAGTATGGTGCTCTCAATTTGCTCCAAAGTCTGAACTCCCTTCAAAAACTAAGTAAAAGAGTATTTATAGTGTTTACAAAAGCCTAAAAATAAGTTACGCCTAAGCCTAGACGAAATAGGACTCAAAAACCCGCTCCAGGGGCGCTATAGCTGGGGCCCCGCGCCTCGGAACGCGCTCAACTAGGCAGAACCCGTCGAATCTCGCACACAATAGCCCCGCTCCGCGCTCCAAAACGCGCCAACAAGCTGGGCGCTTCCCTGGAGCGCCGCGCCACCCATGGCGCCAGGCCATTTTCCTGGTTCCGTCGTTTGCAGCTCGCGTCGCGTTGTGCCTTCGTGTGCTCGATCCAATCCTCAATCCAAATCCAATCTTTTCTTACTAGATCATGCTCTTTAAAGCTCCAATTGCACTTCATAACAACCTACAATCATACGATACAAAATCAGTGAAAAATCACATCCATTATCTAGAAAACGCGCGAATAAAGTATCCAAACGTGAGGAAATATTAAGGAATTATAGGCATAAAATGCCAAACATCAAATGCATATAATAAATATTCATGATCAAGTGATAAAAGTTTATTTGCAAATATCAGTCTATATCTATTTGTTGTTTTTAAAAAAAGGCAGAATTGGTTGATAGCTCCCTGAACTAGTCCAGAAAAGTCACTCAGCTCCTTAAACCCAGCCTTGTACCTCGTAGCTCCCTGGACCTATTCATATTTGTGCCATCCAAGCACAAAATGCTGTGGGAGTTGAAAAGTTGTGGAGCGTGTATATAAACGCGTCCAACATGGCATCCACCTCAGATTTTAATTCCACATCACATTTAACAAAACAATAGGTAAAAAATTACAATCCATTTTCAGTTTACAACCCAAAAAAACCCACTGTGATCCCTTCTCCACCCAAATCGTAAACCCTTTCATTCCTTACCTAAATCTTCCAAATTCGTTAAATTCCCAGTTAAATTTAATCATTTTTTCATCTTCTTCGTCGTGTTTTCATGGAGTGTTGACGATAGTGCATAGTTGAACGGAGTAGGGCTTTCGATGGTGATTTTTCAGAAATAATTCAAAAGTGTGTTCGCGGACAAGAAATAAGGACTTCTGACAAATAAGTTCTCTTTTCCCTTGTTCTAAGATTTAATTGTTTAAGTTGATGGTAATTTTGAAATTAAGTTGCAAAATTAGGGTTTTTTTAAAATTGGGGTTTTGTCAATTTAATACTTCCGTAGTGTAGCATGCCAGAGTCAGAGTATATTATAACTAGATTTCACCATGGGGGGTCATTTATTGTGGATTCGAGTCAAAAATATGTCGGGGAAAAGGATGTGATTGGTTTTATCATTGATAAAGACCACTTTTCTTTGGTTGAACTATTTTCCTACACAAAAGATTTGGGTTATGAGAGTGTGGATGCCTTTTTCCATTTTGACTCATCAACCCAAAAATTTGTTTATATTAGGTCTGATTTGCACCTGTTAGACCTTGTGAAAGACTTAGGTCATGGGGATATATTTGATGTTTATGTTGAGCATGTAGTTAATGAACCAATTGTTGTAGATGATGGACCAACTGGTTTGCTTCCTGGGCCAGCTGAAAGTGGGCCTGTTGATAATGGGCCTACTGAAAGTGGGCCTGTTGATAATGGGCCTGCTGAAAGTGTGCCAGTTGGGAGTGGATCAGTTGATAGTGGGCCTGTTCATAGTGGGCCTGCTGAAAGTGTGGCAGTTGGTAGTGGACCAGTTGATAGTGGGCCTGGGCCATCTGAAAGTGTGCAATTAAATGATAACTGTCAAGAAGGGTCTAGGGCAACTTCACCAGGTAATATAAACTCACAAATAGATGGTACAGAGGCTGCAAACTTAGAAGATGACAGGGTGGAGGAAAGGGGAGATGTGCCAGGGGAGGTGAGTGATGATTCTGAGCTAGAATGGAGTGATTCGGAGTATGAAAGTAGTGAATCAGAGTTAGATATCATTCCTGATGAAGATGAATCAGATATAGATGAAGAGTTGAGGTTTTTTAGGGATGAGAGAAGAAAAAAGAAGGCTGCTAAGAAGGCTGCAGTTGAAGATGACAAAATTTCTAAGAAAAAAACAGTAGGGGCAGATGACATGTTCTAAATGTCATCAGGTGGGACACAACAGATCTATGTGTGTTTCAGAGGTAAGTATTGAAGTTGTTTCATCATTTTTTTTCTTGAACACTGGTGGTTTTACTAACTATTGTTTTTGTTTCATAGGGTGGAATGGAGGAGTCAAGCAGGCAAGGGTCTAATAATCCTTCAACTCAACCAAGCCAACAAGAGTCAAGTGCAGTTCCAAGTACTTCTACAGCTCAAGCACCAAGCAGAAATGCATCAACATTTAAAGGAAGAGGGAGAGGAAGAGGGGCAGGTCTAGGCAGAGGAAGGGAGCCATTTATTCCACCAGGAAGGGGAGATGGAACTGCTTCTGTTGCTGTAACACAGAGGGGAAGAGGTAGTACTGCTGCTGGGACCAAAAAGGGAAGAGGTATTGGTGGTGTGCCTGAAGTACTTGCTGGAAGCAGTACTGTTAGAGATGGTATTGCTGCTACTAAAACAAAAAAGGGAAGAGATTGTGCTGGTGTTTCTGAACCAGCAGCTGAAACCAGCAGTGTTAGAGGTGCCAAGAAAAGTTCAAAACAGACAGGATATGGAATATACATTGACCCTAAAACATCCAGAACAGTCCTCAATGTAAGTTAAATTTGCACAATCAAGCTATACTTTGTTTCATATAAGTCTGGTGTTAAAATGTAAGCACTTGATTTGTTTCAGCCTGGTACTGCATCTGAAAAGGTTGTCATGCGTGGGAAAGGTGTTAAAAGTGCAGCTGGTACCAACCTTGATCTTGGTTTCCAACCAACAGGCCTCAAATGGAAGGATAAAAAGGCAGTATCAACTGCCCAACTTCAACAAATGAGAGACTCTAAGGCTCAAGCTATAAGAAACCAAACAAGTGCACCTGCTTCAAGGGTATCAGGCAGTTAAACTTGTGTCATTTTAAAGTTTGCTGTTTCTTTTGAACAATTTTATTTTAGTTGTGTATGCTTATTAAGACAATGTGAAATAGGTACCTTTTGGTAGTGTTAATTTAGTAAGACAATGTCAAACCCACTTTTGGGTATCTTTTCGTTGTTTTATGTGATATGTGTAATCCACTGTTGGAAATCGATTACATTGGAATGAAATTTCAATTACCTTAAAGTTGCACATTACATATAAGAATCTGCATATATATAGTTCAATACCAAAAATTGCAGATTTTAGAACTAAGGCATATTACATAACACATTTGCATACAATGTGTATGATTACATAGAAATAACCCATTTGAAACACCTACGTCTAGCTTGAATCCTCTCTTCTTCATATTTCTTCACCTTGTTCAAAAGACCCCAAATAACTCTCTTTGCTTGCGGGGACATTTCATGGTCATACCACATAAAAAAATTACATCCACCTCGTCCTTGACCAAGTTGGCAAGTGTAGAACCTTCTTCCCGGATTGGCTTGTGTCCAAGATGTAGCAACCTTTGCAATAATCCGACATGAACAATATACATTTTCATAGTTAGCCATTAATAGAAGAATTTGTGCCAAATAAACATGTAAAAAAATGGCTAATGTTGAAGAGGAATGGTATGCCTTAAAATTGTGCAAAAATTGTGTATGGAAGGTCATATATAGAAGGGAATTGTAATATGGTCGTTTTATGACCGTTGGAAGCCATGTCAGCATCTAAAGCCATGCCTCACGCGCCAAAAATTGTTGGAAGACACGGTTTGTGCCACCACAACATTTTGTGCTTGGATGGCACAAATATGAATAGATCCAGGAAGCTACGAGGTACAAGGCTGGGTTTAGGGAGCTGGATTTCATCGAGAGAGAGGGAAGGAGAAGAGGAATTAGAATGTATATTGCGCTACTGATTGAGCCTCAACCTCATCACCAGTTGATCCAATATCAAACTTAATATGATTTAGCTTAATATGATTTAGCTCAATCTTGGAGTGAAAGAGACTGAAACATAAGTAAAAGGCAGCCCGGTGCACAACTATCTCGCGTTCACGCAGGATTTGGGGAAGTGATAAATTGGGATAATAGTTTTAAACAGGAATGTTGAGTGCTATAGTCAGCGCTGGAGTATTAAGTATCTGTCAAGTAGGCAACGGTACAGATCTGAAATTACCTCTTCGATCTTGTCAAACTAACTTACAATGAAGTCGATTTCATTAAACAAATAGTCGAATATCCGCTTCTCTCTAAGCCAATTAGCTCTTCCTTTCAATAGAAAAATCACTACATAAGATTACAAATGAGACCTAAATAAATCGAGTTGCTTAAACGCTAAGTTGCTCGGACACGAGTGCGGGTGCCCTATATGGGTATGAATCTAGAGGTCGGATTCGTCGAGAATTAAATTCTAAAATTCGGGGATATGGATCTTGGTATGGATACGAGCACGAAAATTCAGCTAAAAATAATTTTTTTTTAAAAAAAACATAAAAATTAGAATCATAACCTCATCCTACATTTTTTCTTGGCCTTAAGAAATCCTCCCCTTTAGATTTCCGGCTGAGATAATGTCGGAAGACATTTTTCGAGAGGTAAGTCTTCAAATTTACCTTAGCTTTAGTTCTGATTTTGGGAATCAAATTGTGTTTGTCTCGAATTTTTCTCATTCATGGTCAAAGTACCCATAAATGTTTGACCATATCCGGTAAGGATCTCACACCCACACCCTTACTAGTGTCGTGTCGACACAGGTGCGGCACCGAAAGTGCCATGTCCGAGCAACTTAGCTTAAAGCACATTATTGTACTTCCTTGCCTAAGACAGCGTCTACAGTTTTCCGATTATAATCCAGTTATACCACACGTCAATCTTGTCTCTGGAAAAATCACCAACTAATAAAATACCAACAAGGGAGACTTTTTTCTAGCACCAAACTTCTGACCTAGCAATTACTGAATTGGTTGAAATTCATAGAATACCAACAAGAGACAAAGGAACGGTAGATAATTTCTTCATGGACCTAGCGGGTAACAAGTAACCAGTGGAATAGTAAAGAATGTGTAAGTTGATCAGATGCAACTCCTTTTTTTTCCAAAGGCTGTCATTTTCTTTCCTAAAACCAATGACTCACTTGTTCGCTAACTATTATAGGAAGATGCCACCACCTAAGGATGCCAATAGCTTCCGTTGTCAAATCTCTGCGAAGAAGAGAAAGAAAAGTCAATCACCGAAAGGCCTTCGCAAAGCAGAGATTTGAAGGGGCATGCTTTTTGTGGTCTTGCACATGCAAAGTCAAAGTATTTTATGCATGCTTGATTTACCTGAACTTTTGCTTCAAAGAATTATTTCAAGCTAGGAATTTAACCAGAGATACTTTTATTTGCAATTAGCTGGAAGATGGGTATGCATAAATTAAGGCGGTGGGAGATTATCGTAGATTGTTATAAAATGACAAGGAAGAAAGTTGTAACCAAAGGAGATTTTGAGCTATTAATCTTCTACAGTATTAGTTTACTGTTCTATTCCTTTCTTTTGTTTGATGAGGTGATAAGAGGTCTGATTCAAGACAATTCCACATTGGCCGGTAAAAAAGATGAGTTACACAAGTTCTTGCTGCACTTACAAGTGGATTCGCATTTCACAATGGTATTAGCTTGATTTTCCGGACTTTTCAGTACACACAAACAACCTGTTGCTATACATTGCGGCAAATTTGCAACCCAAAAAGAAAAACATCACTTCTACTGAAAGCTCTGTGACTTCACTTACTGTCCCCATGCACATGCCCTGTATTTGATAAATTCAAGATTAGCAAATAAGAAAATAATTGAGTTGTAGCTACGAGGTGGATAGAAAAGCCAAAATGTATCCGTACGGCCGTACCAAGGAAGAGAGAGAGCTACAGAGAGAAATAGAAAGAGAAACAGAAGAGGGTAATCTCGCCCTAGAGCACACTAAAGGTGGCCTTATTATTTAAACTCGATGGGTTCAATATTTATGTTTTCACCACTCAATCCATTGCACTCATGCATTTCTGGATTCAGAACTAGGTTCCGTTAAAATCTTTTAGTGATTCTTTTACATATATATTTATGCTCCATATAAAAAGGAGGGAGCTCGGCTGAACCCTTTAGAACTACATTGCAATTCCGCCTCTAACTGGCATCTTCGTTTTGTGGAAGGTGAATCAGATCAAAGAGGAATGTAACACGATTAAGGATCATATTCTAGACCACACTTATGCGCAATTCTCCTCTAACAACAAGAAGCAGACACAATGTTTTCCACAAAAGAGTGCACATTTTCCTGCTTCTTTATCTGGGCTTTGTGCATCTATTTTGCTAATATTATCATGTGTGCCTCCACAATCCACTCTGACCTCAAAGATAGCTGCACCCACAGAAGAACTTAAAGGAACACCATTTCATCCAACACACAACTTATCAAACACAGTTACATAGCTTCCTCAAAGTTGTGTCCTTTCACTGAAGAGGTCTTATGCTTGCCTACTACCAGATTATCATCTGCCTGTACAAAGATATCCGAATGACAAATATAACTGGCCATGCATCTTCCCAATAATTTTGTGACGGTACTGATTATGGCACAAAATGAGTGCCAGATCATAATGTTGCACCAGCGCATCCTAAGATCAAGCAATAAGTAAACTTTGCCAGTTATTTTTGGTTATTCCTTTTAAGTGCCTCAGTTTACTGGCTGCTAACCACAACTAGTTTTAACTTAATCCCATGTGGATTTCCCGTGCCTTCTACAACCAACCCCAACCTCATCGGACGAAGAGAAATTCAGAGGTCCCGGTGGCACTTTCAAGGGTCGTTGGACCAGAAAGTATGACAAAATATTGTTTAGTGGATCTTCACATCACACTGAAGTCATCGCATTTGCAACGGCAGTTTAAAGATTAATAAGAGAATGATGCAGGACGTACAAAAAGAGAAACACATAGCATGGAAGAAAAACGCAAAGATAGAGATCCAATGCACATCATTTAAAGCAAGATAAAGCAACAGTGTGGTAAACCGAAGGCCATGAAAAGATGCTGCCTAGAAACTAGGAACATGATAGAGGAGCAACTTTGTTTAGTGTAAATACAAATATTAGTGGTCCGTGTTCAAGAAGGCATGATAGTATACCAAATGATTACTGTAGCTTGTCTGCTTATGGCATCGTTCAGATGCAAAAAGCAATAAAACAGAGAAATCTTGGTGCATATCAGTACTATTAATCATATTTTAAGTTTTCAAGTGAAGGCTAATTTGGTAAATTTATGCTTCGCGGACTAACTGTGCAGAAAATGTATTATGAGGTATCATGGCATTAGAGAACATATTATGCATTAAGGTTCTTGCTTACTTCAATGTTATGCAGAGTGTGAGTCTATCATTGTTTCACTATCACACATACAACAACTTTCTATCCATTGTCCATCCCAAAAAGTGTCCCTTGTGCTTTTTATCAAGTGGATATCTCAATGTTTTAACTGATAGATATCGAAGAAGCAAAACAAACTGACTAAAAATATTGTTCCATCCATTCAAGGATTGTTATTCACTGATCATGCAATCCCTAACAAAAATTTTGGCTCCTCGAAGTTACAAAATGCCCTTGGGGCATAAACACTCCCAACATTGTATATAGGTTATAGGCACATTTGTCCTAACTAACAAAAGTAGTAAATCAACGTTTCCCTACCAATTCCCATCATTCATACTAATTATAACACAATGAAACATTCATAGAATAACTTAGAACATAATGCATGACAAGTACTAACCGATTAATGCCAAACGAGGAGCAAAAAGAGAACATACCCAACATTAAGCATTCCACTAATAGGATCCAAGAACTGCAGATGCTGCTGCTGCTGCAAACTAACATCCAATTCTCTACAATAGCACCTTTCGATATCTCCCCTTTCGCCTCAAAATACCTCCAAATATACCAACTAGCAACAGACCTATAAGGTTTTCATTTCTCACACAACTGATCCATCCGTGAAGGTCTAGGAATCTCCTCGAGCGCGTATAACATTTGCAGGCCTCGCCTAATACCCTGATCATGTATCGGCAATACATCCGGTCTATGCAACGAAAAAATCATAAACATATGAACTGACCAAGAACCAATTCCATTACCCATAGTTAACATAGTAAAAAGTGACTTATCGTCCATTTGTACAATCTTTTCATCAGACAAAATACCATTTATATACTTTTTGGCTAAATCATGTAAATAACTTGCTTTTCTTGATGATACACCAATTTGTCTAAGTTGCTGTGGAGTTAAATTAAAACAAAATCAGGTACTACATTTGATTCATGGCCACAAAGTGAGATAAACCTTGTGTAAATTGATCTCTGATGACATAAACAACCTCTGCAATCTTGGTTTCAAGGGAAAGTAACGTAGAACTTTTCGAGGAATTTTCTTTGCACACTTTTCCAAAGAATCCCCATTAACTTTTTGACCTTCAACTGATTTCCACCTAGACTCGCCACACACCAAGCAAGATTCAGCTTTTTCATTTTGTTTCCAGAACAACATACAGTCATTCTCACAAGCATGTATTTTTTCATAACGAAGACCTAGATCTCGAATTAACTTTTTTGCACCATAAAATGTTTCTGGCAAAGTTTCACCAGAAGGAAGTGCTCGTTTGATTAAGTTCAGTATGCTTTCAATTGCTTTATCACTCAGCCAAAAAAGACACTTTATTTGAAACAATTCCACAATTAGTGACAACTTAGAGAATTTCTCACAGCCAGGATAAAGTTGTTGTGCAGCATCCTCCAACAATTTGGAAAATTTGGAAGCAGGTTGTGCAGCATCAGTGTTAGAATCATCCATTTCACGGCCAGCAGCAGCATAAATCATCTGAACCAGCTTTATAGGCTAATTGTTGAAAAAGTATACTTTTTATTAATGCTAGAAAAGGGGGTTGATAAAGTTCAAGAATTGGAGGTGGGTAAGTTTCTATTAATGGAATGAGTAAAGGGTCAGAGGATTTAAGGTACCTTATGGCTGTTTCTAGTTCACCTTCATGTGAAAGTGAACGAGGAATAATGGTTCTTGAATTTTGGTAAAAGGTTGTCTGTGTTTGAAAGTTTGCATCTTTTTCTTGGTCTTGATGGGAGTTTTGTAGGTGGTGTATGAGTTTTGGGGGTGGGGTGGGGGTGGGGGTGGGTGGTGGGGGTGGGGGAGGGGTAGGGGTTGGGATTCTGATTCTTCAGCCATTGATGATGGAAGGGAGATTGGAAAATTGAGATTAATTGGTGGTGAACATGGGAATTGAGACACCAGGTGAAATATGATTTACTGTTACTCCTAAAAACATTCAGCCGGTCAAAGAGTTTGTCCTCGTTTAATGTAGCTTTTAACAAAATGATTTCAACTTAGTTCGTTAATACTTCAAGTTATTAAACCGCAACGGCAAGTATTGCCTCCTAAGAAAGAAATTAAAGGGCAAGTATTGCCCGGAAAAATATGGGAACAGATAGAAAGAGCAGGTGCTGCCTAAGCAAGAGTGGTTAAAGTAAGTGCCGTCTAGTGCTGTCTAGACAGTACTTGCGAAAAAGAGAGGGCGCATATACGAGGTTATTATAATATTCATATGGGTAATCTCATCTTGAATTCATTCATTAAATTTAGAGAAGGTCATTTTTGCTACACCTGTTACGAAAGTTAAAAAAACAAAGGATTACATGTACTGTCATTGTTCTGCAAGTCTCCCATTGACAAGAAGGTTAATGACGCAAGTTCAAAAATCAATAAAAAAATTTCACTTAAATACTCGATCGAGCATTTCTTTTTTGTCCCTTGTATTGTCTTTTTTTTTTTTAAAAAAAATATCATACTTTATTTATGGCATGATCTAAACTTGTGACATATATCTATCTCGCAAATTAGACACGCGCTCAAGCCATTGAACCAAAGCTTCCCGTCTTTAAGGGCAAATTAAAAAACTATGACACCATAGGTAGTGTGTTGTCTTATTGACCCTGTATAAAGTGGTTTTGCAAGAATGATATCTAGTAACTTTAATGAATAAATTTCGGATGAAAATACCCCCTACGAAATCTTATAATAACGCCTACTTCCCGCCCTCTTTTTCTCGTAAGTGCTGCCTAAGAGGCATCATTTGACAATGCTTGACTTTGACCCCCTCTTGTATGGGCAATGCTTGCCTTTTAATCTCTTTCCACATTCTCCTAGATAACTTGAAGTGTTGTCTAGGCAAAACTTACCCCTTCAATCTCTTTCCACATTCTCGCAGGCCACATTTGCCCGTTGATATTTCTCGAAGATGCAGCATTTGTCGATTCATAACTTGAAGTGTTATTTCCAAGACCATTATGCTAAAATATTCTTACGTGGAGACAAAAGGACACAGCCAAGGATAAGTGGTACACCTGGTGAAACTTTTTGAATCTTTTAGCTCCAAAGTTTTCTATAATTACTAGAGTTATACGGTTATGATTCAATAATATAAAATATAATAGTGTCAAGAGTATAAAGTTAGAATACCAAAAGCAAAAATAGGGAGTTACTTATACTTAATAGGTTGAAATAAGGATTTATTTTTAAAAAAAAATTAAAAAGAAAGATTAAGAGTGTGTTTGTGTTACACCCTGTATATCTAAAGTGACGTATATTATTATAAAGACATGTTAAGAATGATTTAAGTGAGTTTAAAGTTATAATATGACCATATATGATGTTTATATATTGAATATAAAGTTTGGGAAAAATCGGATTTAAGTTGCGGAAAAACCGACTAAGGAATTACCTTGTAACGAAGCTTTTTCATCAATTAATTTTGTGGGTTATATGAGGTCATTTGAGGATGTATCATATACCAAATTGAAGGTCTTGGAGTGTAGTTTTCAAAAATTTTGACGGTTTATTCATACAACCTATGGATAAAAAGATATGAGTATCAAAAATTAAGCCAGAAAAAGTGACATAAGCGCAAAAGAGGACTAAAACTGAAATATTTCGAGTATAAAAGAAAATAATGCCTTCTTTTTCGTTATTTCCAGAATATAAATGATAGAAACAGTGCTCCCATGAAGGTTAAAGCCACTTTTATGATTTTGAAGGAAGGACGCCAATCATAACTCGAAATTGAAGACGGATTGCGTCACAACGCTCTACGCGATTAAGGTAACGTTATGCTACCTTCATTTTCGTCTATAGCTTGAGTTTTAGAATTACTTCATGGCTAAGTAAAGTATATAAATGCTGTATTATAGCTTGTTTAAGCTTTAGAAGGTGTGGAATCCAAGGGAAACAAGGTTTAGAAGAAAGAAACATCAAAGGTATGTAAGACTAAACCTTTCTTTTGGCAAGGCATGTATCTTTTAGCTTTTGAAGCTTTTTTTAGTTCTAAACTTAGTGTTTCTTGTGAGAAGCTGGTATGGTATCAAGGAATCCTTGTATATACTTAATTTGGTACTAAAATCTTCCGAATCAGCAAGACAAAACGTTTCAAAATCTGGAAAATCATTTTGATCTTTGGACAGCTGTTAGTATATTGATCATAACTCCTTGTACAAAATTGATATTAAGATGCTTTAAGAATCGCCATAATCCTAAGACATATATGTACAACTTTCATAAAGACCATAAAGTCTATAACTTTGATCTGCAATCTGAAAATTAGGGTGAAAATCAGGACAGTGATGCTGTCCAGACATTCTATCTGCGGATTTGTTATGTCATCTAGTTGTCTCATCTTGTTATCCGTTTAACATGTTTATGTTATCAGTTTATCCGGGTATTCATTCCCGTGTATAGTATAGTGCTGGTTCTGTTTTTGCGGATCATCCAGTTTCAGAGGAAACTCTGCCGAAATTTTTATAAAAATCAAAGAGTTAGACAAATTCTAAGTTTCAGGTTGTGTCTATAATTCTATCCTGAGTTTTCTTATCATTCCTTTGAGTCCATATCTATTGTTGCCACATGTGTTATGCCTCATACATACTTATGCTTATATTGTGATCATGTTATGTGTGATTTGGAGTTCCCCATAGAGGCTGGACATTGGACACACGGTCCGGTCGCGTGTGATACTACCCGTCTGGGGGATACAGCCCCTCTGGTTCAGGCGGGAGTTGAAACACCTAGTGTGACCGGGTGTCATTCACACACTCTGACCAGAGAGACTAGATATTACTGGCTGGGGGGGACATAACCCATAACACCCGCCAGGTTTGTTATATACGCGTATATAGCCACAGTATGCACTGCATAATTATACATGAGGCTAGTTCAGGTTTTCAGTTACCTGATTTGGGGGGATACAACCCATAACACCAGAAAGGTACTAGTTCAGATGTTCAGTTACCTGATTTTGGGGGATATAGCCCATAACACCAGACAGGTACTAGTCCAGATAACAGTTCAGTTTTAGCTCAGTACCAGTTATCAGTTCTCAGTTATCAGCCACCTATTCTTAGCGTCAGGATCAGTTGACAGTTATCAGTTCCAGCTTCTAGTTACTAGTTATCAGTCATATTACAGTTATTTATCAGTATAGTTCATCTCAGTATTCAGTTTCAGATTCAGCTAGAGCTCAGTTTATAATCAGATCAGGTTTAGTACGTTCTTCAGATTTCCAGCTATATTGCTATGTTCCAGCTCATATTTACATATTTATGTTCCAGCCTTACAGTTTCATTCAGCTATGATATATTATATGCTCATGCCTTACATACTTGGTACATATCGTACTCGCGCCCTTTTCTGGGGCGCTGCGTTTCATGCCGCGCAGGTGCAGATAGATTAACGCTTGGACCACGTTAGTAGGCATCTATCAGCTATTGAAGTCACTCTGCTTACTCCCGGAGTTACTTATCTTTGGTATGTATACTGTCAGCCAGTTTGGGTATGGCGGGGCCTTGTCTCGTCCTTTGTATATTTAGTTCAGCACGCTTAGAGGCCTGTAGATATGTCCCTGTGTGGTTCAGTCAGTATGCTAGCTTGTCAGCTTTTTGCATTGCATAATTCTTATCAGTTAGGTTTACGCTTATTCCGTTTATCAGTTATATTCATGGTTAGCAGATTATCAGCAGGATTAGTGATGATGGACACTTAGTGTTGGTCATCCGTCGCGACCCTAGGTTGGGTCGTGATAGTTTGGTACGAAGGAAACCAATGTTCACGGAAAATACTATCTTCGAATATAAGTGTTTTAACTTATTTTTTAGTGTTTAGTATCAAATATACCCATCTAGCTTCCATCACCACCCAACCCCCTCAACCCACCCTACCCCCCAAAACCTCATGCACCCTATTCTCTCCCTCCCTTCAACCCGTAGATGCAGCATTCTGACCGCTTGCTTTGGACAAGATGCCATAGTCTAAGAAGAAGGCTTTTGTTTGCAAAAATGACTTTCTCGCTTTCCTTTGTGAGACAAGGAATGAAGATTAGGGTTTTCGCTTGCAAAATTGGGTGATGGTTGATGTTGCGGCCGACAACAAACTAAGGATCTGAGTTTAGGCCTCCAGCAAGTTTGCAGCGATGGCAGATGCATTGATCGGTTACGAACAAAGGAAACTAGCGTCGGTTTCAGAAAGAAAAGAGCTTTTGATGATAGGGTGGCATCAGAGGCGGACCTAGTGTGTTAGTGGCGGGTGCACCTGCACCCGTTGAGGTTGGCAAAAATTCTATATATATAGATATAAATACCTTAGAAATCGGATAAAATAGCATTTGACACCCTTGATTAATTGGTATATCTATGTTAAATTTGGTAGTGCCCACGACATCTTCGAATCCTGAGCCGCCTCTGGGTGGCATGGGGGTAAGCGGTAGAGGTGGGGATGGTGAGGGGTGGAGTGTAGAATATAGAGTGAGGGCATGTGGAGTAATGGGGTTAGATAAGGTGTGGGAGATTAGGGTTTGTGTATGTTTTAGGAAAATATTTTTCCTTCAATTTTTAGAGAAAATATCTTCCTGTATTGGTCGATTTTCTGTTCGATCACGCAGAGGATGTGTTCGATCGTGTTGCAAAACTATTGTCGTTTCCGAAGACACATGTTGGTAAAGATCGATTGAATGTGGCTTCGATTTAATGGCATGATCGGTTATGTTGTGTCGAGATCGGGATGTTTCGAAGACAGCCGTTCTAGCAGATAACTTCAACTGGTCTTATCCCATTTTTATCGGAACGAATCCAGCGCATTTCGGGGGACGTGGGCAACTGCTGAAGAGACGTGGAGAATCAGAATTCTTCTAGGGTTGGGCACCTCACTTCAGCCTATAAATAAACCCCCATTTTCCCCATTGTAAAGATACGTTCATCAGAACACCTCCTTCTCTTATTCATCAGTTATACAGCCGCTCACTATATTGTTATTTTACTGTCATTGTCAAAGCAACACACTGTATTAAGCATAATTTGTGGCTTGATTTGGACGTGGAAGAAGGATTCGTCTTTCATCAAAGCACAGACTTCTGATTCTTCAATACAATAAGCTTTATCGCTTTATTCAATTATTTATTCTATTGTTTACATGCCACCTCCATTATTTGATACAGTAATTCATCGTTGTCGATCTCATTAATCTGTTATCGTTGCCTTGGTTGTAAAATTAGTCCATTATTTAACCTGCTTCTTAATATCGAACGCGTTTAGTAAATTGATATTGCTACTTTCTGATCGTAGTGCTAACCTGGTTGAGCGCATTTCTATCGATTGCATCATTTATCATTATATCTGAGTTTATCATCGAATCTGGTTAAGATCGTAAATTGCCGATTCATTATTTGCCTTCGAATTTTTCATTAAAGCTACGACATCGGATTTGCATGTTTGTGCTTTCGAAACTGATATTTGCATTGTCTTCAAATTGAAGCCCTGAAAATCGACTACTTGTCAATGTAAATCGCTTATCAATCGATCGAATTGAGATATAAACGGTCGCCTTAGACTCAACTAAATATAAATTTAATTGTAAAACCTGAAATATATTTTTAGGAAATACAATTTGGCGCCCACCGTGGGGTCTAGGCAATCGGATTATTCTGAAATTTGAATCGTTTGATACTACTTACGTTTGCTTTTTTGTCTTGAAATGGCAGATGAACATAACATCGATGTTACCGCCGCTCTGAACGGTCAACAGCAGCTCAATCCCAATGACGGGGTTTATGTTCCGACCAATGTTGAAGCAGTCGATGAGTCTACCAATCACGAGCAGGATCCGATTCAGGACGACATTCCTACTGGTTCACAGCTGAACACGCCCCAAGGACGACGACCCAGTAAGGAACCCGCGGTCGAAACTGAGTCAGGAGATACAAATGCGGCACTGATGGCGTATTTGAAAAGGCATGACGCTCAGTTCGAAATGATTCAAGAACAGGTGAAGGTTCTGTCTAGCTCTATCGGGAACAGAGCGCCCACCTCCCCAATCACACCCCCCCGCAAGCATTCCGACTTCGGTTCCTCAGGGTGCCGTAACAGGGGGATTTGCAGCGGGGGTCGGATCTGGAGGATCGGGTACGGCCTCCGTGGCTACGGGAGCTCTGGCGTCCGTTACGACAGAGGTAAGGATGTTGGCTACGATGCAAACTCTACTGAATGATACAGTGGATAAAAAGTTCAATTAGATAAAATCATTTATGGAGAAACTGCCAGGTGTTCCGAAGTTAACAAACGAAGTCGCTAAGAAGTCGATTTCAAAGCGTCCGTTTCCATCAAGTGCAGCCCCACTACCCATCCCTAAAACCTTCAAGTTACTAGAAAGTTTGAGATACGATTGAACTACAGATCCAAGGGATCATATTAATATGTTTTCGGTTGCAGTTCAGGCGAACGACCTGACTTCGGAGGAGATCAATTCAGTTAGTCTTAAGAAGTTTTGTGAAACGTTGAAAGGGGCAGCACTGAAGTGGTATTTGCAGCTACCCGAAAACGAGATACTGAATTTCGATGATATGGCGGCTAAGTTCATTCGATCACATACTGGAGCAAAAAAGATAGCGCCAAGGGTGGAAGATATCTTGAACGTAAAGCAGCGGCCCGGGGAGACTATCAAGCAATTTATGAAACGATTTAATGATGAAAAGATTCACATCCCAAATTTCGAAGAAAGGTGGGCTTGTTTGACTTTTGCTAATAACCTGCGCACTAATTCAATAGAGGCGTGTAGTTGAGGGATCGTCTTAGGGAAATCAATGCATGGACGTTCGACGATCTATATCGTGAGTGCGAACCAAGGATTAGGGTTGAGGAGGAGGAGTTGCAGCTAGCCCGAAATAATCATCAGTATGATCGACCACCACCACGGAGAGTCGAGAACGACAGGCGAAACTACAGGGACCAACGATGGGAGCCCTACAGTTTCCCTCGAATGGGGAGCGACAACCACAAAGCTGGTAGCTCGAGGAATCAGCCGAAGAGGGGGCAGTCGAACGCATCTTCGGTTCCAAAATATCGACCACTGCCTCCAAAAGTGACGGAGTATAACTTTTGCATATCGACACCGAATTTGGTGAATCACTTGAAGGGGATGGGTGATAAGGTCATGAAGTTTCCGGGTCGCATAAAAACAAATCCAAACACAAGGGATGACAATCTATGGTGTGCATTTCATCACAACTTCGGTCATACAACGAAAGAGTGTAAGGCATTGAGATACGAAGTGGCCAGCCTGCCACAGAAGGGGCACTTGGTGGAATTATTGACTGATAGAGGACGAAATAATTTTAATAAGAAAAAGGACGATGAGCCGCCAAAACCTCCCGCTCCTAGGAAAACGGTAAACGTTGATGAGATGACGTTTGTGGGGTGACTTACACTACAAAGAAGTATGCAAAGGTCTCGTTCACGCGAGACAAACGAACGCGGGAGGATATGAATGACGAGATTGTGTTCGGGGATTTCGACTTCGATGAAAGAATTCATCCCCATCACGATGCACTGGTAGTAACGATGAGGATCGACGATGCCAACGTAAAGAGGGTATTAATCGATGCTGGCAGTTCGGTTAATATAATACATGCACGAGTAGTTGAACAACTGCAGTTGAGCGATAAGATCGTACCTCGCTCAACGGTGTTGTCGGGCTTCAATAACTCAAGCAAAGTGACCGTTGGAGAAATCATAATTAAGACGTATGCAGAAGGCGTCGAAAGTGAGACATCATTTCAAGTGATGAAAGGCGAGATGGCATACAACGTGATACTGGGTTGACCGTGGATTCACGCTATGGGAGCGGTCCCATCGACTCTACAGCAAGTTGTAAAATTCCCTACCCCATGGGGAATTCACGAAATAAGAGGTTTGCAGCAGGCTTCTCGAGAATGTTACTCAGTAGCTGTTAAGGATGGCTTTCAAAAATAGCAATCACAGCTAGTGGAACCCGTGGCCGAAGACTTCACTGCGGCTCCATCATGTGCTCAACGAGTACATTTAGCAGAGTCCGAAGTTGAAGACGAATTCGCACAGGTTCCACCATGTGTGAGAGAACCGTACAAGAAAAAAAGCCGGAGACTCTACGATAGAAGAATTGGAAGAAGTAATATTATTCGATGATAAGCCTGATCGGAAAGTCTATGTGGGAGCAGAATTGGATCTCGAAGTAAGAGCAAAAATCATATCCTTTCTCAAGGATAACTCTGATTGTTTTGCTTGGTCCCACACAGATATGGTGGGAATCGATCCAAAGGTTGCCACACATAAATTAAACGTCGATCCGAAGCATCGGCTGGTAAAGCAAAAAAAGCGGCCGAATGGAGGATTTCGAAGGAAAGTAATCAACGATGAAGTAGAAAAATTCTTAGCGAATGGGTTTATCAAAGAGGTTAAGTATCCAGAATGGCTTGCAAATACCGTCGTAGTACCGAAGAAAAATGACAAGTGGAGAGTATGCGTCGATTATACCGACCTCAACAAAGCTTGCCCAAAAGATTCGTTCCCACTACCTCACATCGACAGACAGATTGATTCGACAGCAGGGCACGAGATGTTGAGTTTCTTGGACGCCTACTCAGGTTATAATCAAATTTCGATGGACCCAATAGATCCGGAGAAAACTTTGTTCATCACAGACATGGGGACTTATTGTTACACAGTTATGCCCTTCGGACTTAAGAATGCTGGGGCTACTTATCAACGTTTGGTTACCACCATGTTCAAAGATTTGATCGGAAAAACGATGGAAGTGTATATCGATGATATGTTGGTTAAGTCTTTAGAAAAGAAGAATCATTTGAGTCATTTGGAGGAAACTTTTACGATATTAAGGCGGTTCAACATGAGATTGAACCCGGAGAAATGCGCGTTCGGGGTCGGATCCGGCAAGTTCTTGGGATTCATTGTATCGCAAAGAGGAATCGAGGCTAATCCAGACAAAATCAAGGCGATCGAAAGCATCTCCGAAGACTTGACAATGGTGAAAGAAGTTCAACAGCTGACCGGTCGAGTAGCCTATCTCAGCAGGTTCATCTTGAGGTCATCTGAACTATGTCACAAGTTCTTTTCGGTGCTGAGGAAAAACAAAAGTTTTGATTAGACACCAGAATGCAAAAAGGCTCTCAAAGAACTGAAGCAATACTTGTCCAACCCTCCGCTTCTACCAAAGCCAATCGAAGGAGAAATGTTGCTGATCTACTTGGCCGTTTCCGATGTTGCTGTAAGCGCTGTCCTCATTCGCGAGGATAGAGGTAACCAATTTCCTATCTATTATGTTAGTAAAACATTGTTAGATGCAGAAACAAGGTATCCACATCTAGAAAAACTAGCACTTGCACTAGTCACTGCTGAACAAAAGTTAAGACCTTATTTCCAATGTCATTCAATATCTGTTATAACTACTTTTCCATTTCGAAATGTTTTACATCAGCCAGATCTCTCTGGTCGATTGATGAAATGAGCGGTCGAGCTGAGTGAATACGACATCACTTACCAGCCTCGCACCGACATAAAATCTCAAGTTATAGCTGATTTTGTAGCAGAATTTAGCTCTAATATTCTCCCGGAAGCAAAGAAGGAAGAGTTAATGATGAGAGATCCAGATCCCGGAGTCTGGGTAATGTACACCGATGGAGCTTTGAATGTGAAAGGGACTGGCCTCGGAATCCTGTTGATAGCACCTACCGACGAGAAACTCAGGTATGCGATCAAATTACATGCAAAGACTAACAATGAGGCCGAATATGAGGCTCTCGCTGCAGGTTTAAAGATCGCAAAGGACTTGAAAGTCGAATGACTAGACATCAAAAGCGATTCTCAGCTGGTGGTAAATCAAATCCAAGGCGATTTTTGTGTTCGAGATCCGAGGATGCAGCAGCTTCTCGAAAATGTACAAAATCTCTTAACTTCTTTTTAGGAAAGGAAAATAGCTCAGATACCGAGGGAAAATAAGATCGAGGCAGACGCCTTAGCCAACCTTTGTTCCGCAGCAGCTATCGATGGAAAACTCGACGAAACAGTGGTTCATATGTTCGAATCCCCACTTTGTCGAAGCATCAAAGAGGTAAACAATGTTAATCATACTTGGGATTGGAGAAAAAAATATTTGTCTTATTTGCAGGCAGGCACCCTTCCCGATGACAAAAAGTCTGCCCGATCACTTAAAGCTAAAGCAGCAAGATATTGTCTCGTAGACAATCAACTCTACAGACGAATATTCGGTGGCCTTTTAGCGAAGTGTGTGGAACCAGATGGAACAAGTTACGTGTTGAAAGAAGTTCGCGAAGGCGAATGTGGCAATTACTCCGGCAGCAAGTCGTTGGTTCGAAAGATAATAAGAGCTGGATACTATTGGCCAACGATCGCGGATGATGCCAAAGAGTTCGTTCGTGAGTGCGACACGTGTCAACTATTTGGCAACCTCATACATCAACAAGCAGAGCCACTTCATTCGGTCACATCACCGTGGCCGTTCATGAAATGGGGAATGGATTTGGTCGGGTCGCTTCCAACAGCGCCCGGTGGGGTAAAGTTTATTTTAATTCTTACGGATTATTTTTAAATGGGTAGAAGCAATTGCTTTGGCTAAAATTTGTGAACAGGAAGTCATCAAGTTTATTCATCAAAATATCATCTGTCATTTTGGGATCCCGAAAGAGATCACATGCGACAATGGTAAACAATTCGTGGGAAGACGGATTACTGCCTTCTTCGAAAAATGGGGAATCAAGTGAATTGCCTCAACACCTTATCACCCCAGTGCAAATGGACAAGCTAAGTCTTCCAATAAAACAATAATAGAGTATTTGAAGAAAATGATGGATGAATCAAAGGGCAATTGGCCGAACGAACTCCCCGGAGCGCTGTGGGCTCATCGGACAACGGTGAAACACAGCACCGGGGAAACTCCGTTCTCACTTGTCTATAGAACAGAAGCATTGATTCCGGTTGAAGTGGGGGAACCCAGTCTTCGGTTCGCTCATTCCACCGATGAGTCAAACAAAGAGGCTATGCTGATAGATTTAGACTTGGTCGAGTCAAAAAGGGATATGGCGTTCGTTCGAATACAAGCACAGAAACAAAGGGTAGAAAATTACCTCAACAAAAAAATCAGGTATCGATCTTTTAATATAGGTGACTATGTGCTAAAGATCAAAAGACCGAAGAAGGATGAGCCCAACTAAGGTAAGCTGGGAGCAAATTGGGAGGGACCCTATCGGGTCAAAGCAGTAATCGAAAAAGGCTCATACCAACTCGAAATAATGAACTCCAAGCCAGTCGACTTCAATTGAAATATCACACAATTGAAGAAATACTACTTTTAAAATTCTACGGTATCATCTTCTATTTTCCGTTATAATTTTCATTTCCTCTCCATCGGAAGCAATTGTTTAATCGATTATTTGATACTAACACTTTTAGATGATAGGCATAGTTGGAATCGAATGATGACAAACATCACCCACGAACACTTGAGCTCAAAACGCTCCAATCGGGGTCGATAAGTCTGACGAACATTCTAATGTGGTCTTCATCTTTAACAGCCTTTTTGGTTTGTTGTCTTTCAATGACTTCGTTTCAGATATCGAAATCGAGGACCAGTGTTTGACTGATCATTCTTCACATCCAAACACTTGGGGGGGGGGGGGGAGATGGAGTTAGTAGGATGGTCACAGTTGGACACTTGGAACTTTCATCGAAGAAGGAAACGAAGACGATTGAAGACGATACCGGGGACTCGCTCAAAATTCAACCAAAGTTCAAGATCCCAGCGCTCACTCGAACTGGGGACTCGTTCGTACTTCAAATCGAATTAGAGACCCAACTCTGTCGAAGACTGCAAACCCTAACGCTTTTATTCAAAGTCGGAGGCTATTCGTCTAAAATGAGCTTTGTAATATGTAAACGATCCGTTAGCGATCAAAACCTCTGTGCCCCCAAAACGGCCAGATTACCTAAACCGATCGAATCAACCGATCTCAAAATGTATCAAGTGCCCGATAGCGGCCAACATTTCAATGATATACAACATTCGGTCTTTTTACCGATTTTTACACTTATTGATTTAGGTTGCCGGCCTATGCATTAATGAATTCTGCCAGCATCACTTCACGCTCTTGACAATGGTCAAGTCGTGTTTCCGGTCTTTACATGGGCGAATTTTACAATTCCAACTTTTTACTGTGTTCAAAGCAATTTTTATTTCCAAACTTAGAAACGCTCGAAGAGTGCATTACGTGAAAGTGAGACGTCATTCTTCATTATGCACTAAAGGACATTGGGCCCCAATCACTTTTTTCCAACGACTGTCGTTTGAACGTTAAACTTTCCAAACGAGTAAACTAAACTTATCCTCGGAAAACAATACGGCGATAAGAGAAGCACTAAGGATAATTCATTCATTAAAGGAAAATATTTACACAGATCGGTCAAACGACCTCATCATAACTGGATCAAAAACAAAATAAACTTATAGTTCATTCATCTTCATCGGATCTTTCTTCAGAAGAATCTGGAGAAAGGCCAAGTTCCTCACGAGTCAGCCTCATGACCTGGACGGCTTCTTCGAGCTCCTTGGTTACATCAACTTGACGCTCAGACATTTCCCGAAGCAAGTCTCGCCTCGATTCTACTAAAATGAGCTCCCTTCTCCCTTCGAAATCATTCTACATTGAGCGCCTTTGAGTAGCCAACTCTTTTGAAGAAACGAATTCCTCTCCGACAAAGCGTCGTTCTGAGCAACTAGATCATCGTTAACGCCCTTAAGAATATGAAGTTCCTCGTTCAAACGAATGAATTCTGACTCTTTGGTCTTCAGTTCAGCTTCCAATTTGGCACATTTATCGTCCATGCTAGTTTCAAGTCGACCTAGTTGATCGTTCAAAGCCTGAGCTTGAGACTCTAATTCCGACTCTTGAAGAGCATGAGCGGTGGCCTTTTTAGCCGAGTCGGCCTCAAGCTCAGAATACTTCACTTTCAGAATTTTTAAGTTGTTATGCCATCCATCACCAACGGAGGTAAGAAGAGCAACTCTCTCATTCAAATGGGCTATCTCGGTTTCAAGCTGTCGAATCCGATCAGCTGATTCAATGGCCATGATGGTATTCTGAAGTCAAAACAAGATACCCCTGTAAGAAGAAAAAGATGAGAAAAGAGTCAAGCAGTAGAAGATAAAAGGGAGAGTTCGTTACCCGAAAGGCACTGAAAGCAATCTGAGAAGACAAGCTCACATCGCTATAGCAATTCAATCAAGCTTTTTCCATCGGCCCCATCACGTCGAAAAAGTAGTTAGCAAGATGCTTTGGATATCTAAGCAGATCCACCTCCCCGGGAACGGTGATGGTCATCGATCTGGTGTTAGCTTCCTCTGCAGCCTTGGCCCTCTTATAAGCAGCAAAGGAAGCGGCTTCCTCATATCGAGGAAAGCGAATGATGGGCTCTTCATGGTCCGACGCATAGAATGACGAACCTGAGCTCTCCGTGTGCTTCGACTTCGTCGTTGCCATGGGATGATCGAGGGGAAGCTTGCCCTTCTTGGGATCCCTCTCCCTTGGCACACCGCCTAAAGGTACGCCATCGATGCCCCCAACATTTAACATCTCATTGGTTGGGATGATGGCAGTCTATTGCCCCCAGAGCCAGAAATAACGTCGATCATATCCTCTGCAATTGGGGATAAGGGAAGCTGCCTATCAACACCAATACTGACCGACTGAACCCCATCATACTCCTCTGCTGCTTTGAGTTGCTCAGCCGTTTCAAGCATTCTCTCTTTCCTTGGCCTTTTCGGCCGCTTCTACAGCTGCTCAGACCCGGATTCTTCACCTTCTTCCTCGGAGGGAATACGAGCGAGATCGCCCTCCTCGACGGCTTTCGCCACTTCAATTGCTGAGACAGCCCCCTTAACAACCTTCTCAATCGGCTTAGGATCAACCGATGAGCTAGCTCCTTGCGGAGTATTCTTAACAAAGTACTTTGCCCTAAGATCTTGATAAGAGGTTTTTTTCTTCTTCTTCGGAGGAGTTTCACTAACATTCTCCCCTTCAACCTCTTCGACTTCTTCCTCGTCGACCAAGTCCTCGACCTGCCCGGTACCAGCACCAGTGATGCCTGTTGAAGGTAATTTGTTAGAATTAAACAAAGAATGTAACTCGACTGAAGGCAAAACTAAGCTTACCATGGTTCTTCACTTTCACCTTCAAAAGAGCCGCGATCGGCTTCCAAGCCCTCTGATTGTTGGTAGTTTCATTCAAAAATTTCTTCAACCAATCAACGATGTCGGTAACTAAATCGAACAGAACTTTGCTGGCTGCACAGACACACGAGAATAAAGCACGGAAAAAATACAAGACAGCGCGAAAATTAAATACTTACGTGTGCGGTTCCAGCCAACGGGGAGACGTTCAGCCCCCGGAGCCACAAGCTGGTCTGTCGGGATATAAACGAAGCGTTGATCCCATGCCCTGAGATCGTCGTCGTTGTCGGAATAGAGCTCGACTGCCTCGTTTTTGCACGGTGATAATACCAGCCTTGTAAATTCTAGGAGAATATAGGTAAAGAATATGGCTGAGTGTGACCTCCACTCCCACCTTCTTGCCAATCCATCGATACATGGAAACCAAACGCCACACCATCGGGGAAATCTGCGCTAAGCAAACGTTGTACAACCGGCAGAATTCCTCGATTATTGGGTCGACCGGCAAAGTAAACCCTATCGTAAATGGGTACGTCAAATTGGCGGGATGTCCGCCATAAAAAGTGGTCAGAGTTGACCTCCTTGGAGGGCATACTACATCAACCTCACCTTCTTTCCAACCACAATCTTCTCTGATTCGTGGTATCGATTCCTCAGTGACAGCGCAAAAAACTGAATCGACAGGAATATTCTTTTTTTTTAGCCAGTTGAACGTCATTCTGGGTACTGACCTTGCAATCATCATCATAGGTAAACTTTTTCAGAAGAATATCAGTGTAACTGGACCGAAGTCTGTGGGTTTCTTTTCCCTATTTTTTCCCTTCTTATCTACTGAAGGGCCGGCAGCGGGCCGCGGCGGCACCGTGGCGGCAACGGCGGTGGGGAGAGTAACTCCGGTGTCGGTTATATTTTGAGAAGGTGAAGACATTATACAACAAATTCAACAATTGGAGTAGTTAACTTGAAGATTTGAAGCAGAAATTGATAAAAACAAGCAAGGAATTCTGAATTTTTGCTTGAAGAATTCTGAAAAATTTTAAGAGTTTAGAAGTTGTAAAGTTGCTGGAATGATTTGAAACTTATATTTATAGAGCAAAAGCCATCATGATCTTGGGAACCGAAAACTGCCACCCGCACGATCTCTAACACGTGCAGCGACTGGAAGTTTAAATGACAGCTTGACATTTCAAAATGAAGGGACACGGATGTTCCACGTGTTTTCCCGCTTAAAATTTCAGGCCACTTGCCAAGTTTTTACGAACACACGACTCGGCAAGTGGGGGGACTATCTGTATTGGTTGATTTTTTGTTCGATCACGCAGAGGATGTGTTTGATCGTGTTGCAAAACTATTGTCGTTTCCAAAGACACATGTTGGTAAAGATCGATTGAATGTGGCTTCGATTTTAATGGCATGATCGGTTATGTTGTGTCGAGATCGGGATGTTTCAAAGACAGCCGTTCTAGCAGATAACTTCAACTGGCCTTATTCCACTTTTATCGAAACGAATCCAGCGCATTTCGGGGGACGTGGGCAACTGCTGAAGAGACGTGGGGAATCAGAATTCTTCTAGGGTTGGGCACCTCACTTCAGCCTATAAATAAACCCCCATTTTCCCCATTGTAAAGATACGTTCATCAGAACACCTCCTTCTCTTATTCATCATTTATACAGCCGCTCACTATATTGTTATTTTACTGTCATTGTCAAAGCAACACACTGTATTAAGCATAATTTGTGGCTTGATTTGGACGTGGAAGAAGGATTCGTCTTTCATCAAAGCACAGACTTCTGATTCTTCAATACAATAAGCTTTATCGCTTTATTCAATTATTTATTATTATTTATTCTATTGTTTACATGCCACCTCCGTTATTTGATACATTAATTCGTGATCTCATTAATCTGTTATCGTTGCCTTGGTTGTAAAATTAGTCCATTATTTAACCTGCTTCTTAATATCGAACGCGTTTAGTAAATTGATACTGTTACTTTCTGATCGTAGTGCTAACCTGGTTGAGCGCATTTCTATCAATTGCATCATTTATCATTATATCTGAGTTTATCATCGAATCTGGTTAAGATCGTAAATTGCCGATTCATTATTTGCCTTCGAATTGCTCATTAAAGCTACGACATCGGATTTGCATGTTTGTGCTTTCGAAACTGATATTTGCATTGTCTTCAAATTGAAGCCCTGAAAATCGACTACTTGTCAACGTAAATCGCTTATCAATCGATCGAATTGAGATATAAACGGTCGCCTTAGACTCAACTAAATATAAATTTAATTGTAAAACCTGAAATACATTTTTAAGAAATACACTTCCTTTATTTGACAAAAATGAGTAGTCTAATAAAATATTTTTCAAGTTGTATAAGCCAACCAAACATAGGAGAAAATTAAAATATTTTCTAGAAAGTGATCTCCCCAATACTAAACACACCCATAACATCCCAAGTAAGATTCGAACTTATGATCAATTTATTAGGAGTGATCACTCTGTCACTGAACTATTAAGGGACAGTAAGAGATTCAATTTCTTAGTGTTCAATTTACATTCTCAGTCCATGGCTAATATAAACTCAAAACTTCATATGTAACTTTCAAAGTTCTTTGTAGTTGCTCCCTTATATGCATTGGCCTACGCACTTCATTTCAGACAACCGGATTACTTATAATCGTATAAATACGTTTTTATTAAAAAAAAAAAGGGGTAGTAACTAAAATAAAGAGATAGTCTGAAAAATTTTGTGGCCTAAAGCCAAACTTTAATGATAGGTATGTGTGTATATATATATATATATATATATATATATATATATATATATATATATATATATATATACATACATACATACACTAGTCACGGCTGCCCGGCGTTAAGCCGGGTTAGTCGGTAAAGTTATACTTCATTTGATAATTTATGTGATAAAATTTGAGTATATGCAAAATTTAAGATGAAAAAGAGTTTTGAAAGTTATGATCATAAGGCATTTCATAATATTATGTGTGACTATAAAATGAGTTTAGGGGAGATAGTTTTCAATATAAAAAGCTTTTAGTTTGAAAATTAACGGAAAAAATGTCAGAACATCTGAAACAAGGTGGTAGTGTTATCATATGTTATCAATTTTTCTAGTAGACATTATCTAACTGAAATTCTAAGTAACAAACAATCATAGTGTTCATTTTTATTCCTCACTCTCGTATAAAATAACTTGATTCATTCCATTATTAAGTATACGAAGAGTCCGCTGAAAAAATTGGAGTAGTATCTTCATTAGTTGTAAGGAATTAGTACCCCAATTCAAACTCGGATCAATACATATGATGCCTTAAATTATGCGTCAAGAATTAGTTAAATAAAAAAGTACTATTTTTCTATGTACTACATCCATTCCATTTTGAATGTTAATTTAAGTTCTTGGCAAATCCATTACAAGAATTAGTTAATATTAATTATGGAGGTTGTTTCAATAAATTATTATTATGATATTTAGAGTAGTATATTTACTAATTACCCGTTTGTACGTCTAAACTTTTTCATTTTCTTAAAAAGAATTTGAAAAAGAAAAATGTTTGTCCATGAATTTTAATAACTTTTTCAATTTTTTTGGGAACATAATTTTTGAAAAATTAAAAAGTGGTTTGGAATACTTGTTCGAATTTTTTCAAAAAGACTTTTTCTTCTCTCATAAAATTCTATTTTTCCAACTTTCAAATACTATTTTTTCTATTAAATTTCAAAAACTCTACTATCAGAATTAAGGAAAGAAATAGAGAATTCATGTGGTCAAACGAACCATTAAGAAAATGCTATGTACAAGGTGTGTTGCACTTTCAATTAAAAGTGTAATGAAATTGTTAGTGACCTTTGACATACAAAAAAAGAGTAGAAGATAACTTAAAGAAATTACATTTCCTGTGGGGTATGTGAGTGAAAAGCTGTGACAGCTGTCGTGAGCTGAGCACAAAAGGAAATACTTACAAAACTCATTGTCTTCCTCGTTATATCCGAATTTTCCATTCACAGACCTCAGACCTCCCTCTAAGTAATTGCTTGCATTTTTCTGTTTTTGTTTCTTTGAGCTCTTATACTATATTTTTTTCAGTCGTGTTCTTTTATACATGATATAAGAAATCGTGATGTTTTTGCATCATCATTTCCCCACTCAAGAGTCAAGTCTTTGGTGAGTTCTTCTTCTTTTTTTTTTTTTTTTTGTGTTCTTGTTTTAATGAAACATTTTCAAGATTTGTTTTTGCATCATTTTCTAAAGACCAGTTTTGTTTTCTGTCGTGGATCTTTAATTTTTCTTTTCTTGAAGTGATATGGGATGATACTTTCCTCCTTTATTTATCCTCCATACATTTCTAGACTCCAAATTTCAAAAGAATCACATATCGGTTTTTTTGGGTGGAGCCGTGACGGACTTGGCGGTGTTGATTAGATGACAAACTCGTGACTTTTGGTATCACAATGCTTTGGTGTTGCTGACGGTGCCACGATGATAGCATGAAGCTGTGGTGAGGGCGAAGCTACAGTGCTGGCTAAAGCGGTGGAGCTTTGACAGTAGAGCTTGGAAGCTTTTTACGGTGGTGAGGGTGGTGATTCGGGTGAGAGGCTATGGCATCTGGGCCACGTGGGGAAGCACAACTAATGCTAGTTTCGGGCCCACGTAATTTCAAAATTGCTGTTTTCCTTTAATGTTCACCTCTTAAGGCACGTAGTACAAACGAATGATACATATATTGTGAAATGACTGATTTGCCCCCAGGACAGACAGGCATGTCAACGAAGACCTGCCTGCTGTTCCCACTTATATATGTAGTATAGATATAGATATAGATATATATTTTGAAGTCTATATTTTTAGCTTTTTGAGATATTGTTAATAAATTTTTTATACTCAATTTCTTCTAATTAGTCTTTCTCAATTGATAACATAGTCAATTCATTTAATATCTTTTAAGGCATTGTTGATATTAGATTCTTAGATAAGATTTGATCAATTTTTTGTAATTTTCCACGTATCTTACTTTTTTACTTCAGATGACGTTTTTAACTTACATACTACCTCAATCCGATTATACAGTGTCCATTTTTTACTTTTTTGTCATGTCCATTAAGAAAATATTAAATACTACTCCATCTGATTCAGTTTATGTAAATTATTTTTCTTTTTAGTCCATTATAAAAGAATGATCTATTTCTAAAATTGAAAACTACGTAACCACAAATTTATCATTGTGCCTTAGCGAAGTGATTTATATCCACACAAATAACAATGGCTTAGTTTAGACCATAAGTTTCAAAAGTCTTATTTTTTTATTAAACATTGTGTCATGTCAAACAAGTTCATATAAATTAAAATAGATGGAGTATAGATTTTACCACATTGCCCTGATTTACTAATCTCGAATACCAAACTTAAGTAAACTATTCATTTTTTATATCTTTAATTGCATGGGTAAGATTAGAAAAGAATAATAAAATTTGCATAGATTTTCTAAAGTAACACTTATTTAGACAAAAAAAAAATGTACACTTATTAAAAAATGGAGATAGTATAACCTATTATGTGTAATAAAATACGGGGCCTTCAAAAATATGGGGCTTAAAGTGGTGGCTTCACCTGCTTTAGGAGAAGGCCGGCCCTGCTAAAATAGTATATAGTAAGTAGCATGAATGACAGTCATTATCTGAAATATATATATCCTTAGTATTCCTTACCATTAGTGTGCATAACATATCAATAGTATGGCATGTACCTGGATTGTTATCATTCTAACGAAAATTTATTCCATCTTCGATAATGATTATTCGAAAAGTGTCTTAAGCCTGTTTTAAATGTTCAATTTTCTATTTTTTTTAAATCTTCTGAAATGTCTCGTTCAAAGTTTGTCCAAAGTCCAAACTAACAGGACTAGCAAAGGGTGCTCAAATGAGACCTTACACTTTGATTTGGCAAAGTTAGCAATTGATGGGTTTTCATACCTAATTTGATTGAACTAATGGGCTTGCTATGAGTTTTTCATTACCCAATTTCATTGGATTGAAGAGCTTACTTTCCAATTTGTTCGAGGAGATTTACAAAAAGGTTAATTACACTTATATATAATTTTAAAGTCTTATTTACAAAAGAAATAGTAAATATTATGCATATTACAAAACATAGCATTATTTTTAATATACAAATTGCTACAAACAACTAGAAAAGAAAAACCCTAACCTACACCCCACATCCCTCCCCCCTACCGCCCCATGCTGCCTATTACCGCCGCCGCCAGACTGCCTGATAAGACCCAAACCCCCTCAAGACCCTTCACTCGGAGTCAAGCCAAGTTGATCCAAGACACCCATCTTCATTTGATATGGAAGGGTATGGAAGAAGGCTCCAAGACCAACTTGAAGACTATACTTTGGTGTGCCATGGATGGAGAACCTTCTAGTACACTTGTCGAGGCATCCGGAGCACTTTTGGAAGCAACTCAAGAGGCCACAGCACCAGGCGGACCGCCTACTCAACTAGGCCGGCCGCCTAGTTTTTGATCACTCTCTGGATCTCACTAGGCGGACCGCCTCTGTAGAACTCACAGACCAGGCGGACCGCCCACTCTCTCAGCTTGCCAAGAATAGGCCGGGCGCCTAGTTGAAGTAGGCTGGGCGCCTACTTTGTGAAGGGGTGCGGGAATTGCTACTTTTTATGCTATGTTTGGACAAGTATAGCCCTATGAGGCCCTTATTGTTTTAACCCACTTTGGGGGTATTTTTGAGCTTTCATTACATGTAAGTGAAGTCTATAAATACTTCACAAACCTATTCAAACCTTAGTCTACCTTGAATTATATGAATGATGAAAAGAAACTATCTCTTGTTTGGAGAATCCTTTGCCTTGGTTGCTTGAGTTCACTAGTGGAATCTAGTTGAGTCTTGAACCGAAAACCCGATCATTCTATTTGCGAGCCCCAAGTGTGGCTCGAGGGTAGTTGCATAGTGTAGGTCCTCCTTGACACCGATACGAGGGTATTATGGAACGAGTTCTCCATAGTTACTTCGTAGGGAGTTCGAGTAGTGTCTCGCTCTTTATCTTTATTTCCGCGTTTCGTATTTGATTCTTATCATCTTGGTATCAGAGCAAGGCTCGGGTTTTGTTTCTACAAACCCCCGACCCTTGATTCTTCGTGCCTAGGTTGGTTTCTATCTTAGGTTCTTATTTGTTGTTGAAGAAAAAGAAGAAAACACAAAAAAAAAAAAATAGAAAAGGGTTGAAAAAACACAAAAATTTGATCATAGAATCTTGGTTTGTTGGACCCATTGCTTGATTGATATTGGGTTTTGTTCCTTGTTGGAAACCCGTTCTTTTGGTACCCTGAGCGTCGAATTTGAAGTAGAAACACAAGGATTGAAAATTTGAAACCCTTGAAGAACTTGAAAATTTGAAACCCTAGCTATGAACATGGTGGAATGTTGAACTTTGATTGGGGTTTGATAAAATTGATTGGGGTTTGATCTCTGTGCTTGAAACAACATTGGGGTACCTTTGATTTGCCAAAACAACGTGTGGATTGATGAATTTTTGGGTGCAAAACCAAGAAAATCGTATTTGAACTGTGTTGGAACTTGCAGTAGGCGGAGCGCCTAGGGAAACGGGCGGACCGCCTGAAATTTTTGTGCTCTCTGGACTTTACAGAGGCGGACCGCCTACTTAGAGTAGGCTGACCGCCCACTTCCCACTGAAGACACTGGGCGGACCACCTAGTCCAAACAGGTGGGGCGCCTACTTCCTGGAGAGTTGGGAATCGGGTAGTTTCTTCTAGGTTCGTTTGTTTTGTTGTTTGCATCGCTTCTAACTAGTATTATTAGAGTATAATCCTACTCGATTAGTACTAATTACTTCAAGCTACTAGGATCATCGTGCCTTAGAACGGAGACTAGAACTCAAAGAAGATCCGTAGTGCCTTTTGACTCAAGTCCTCACTCAAAGTGCTTAGCGATCCAATCGAGTCCTATTAACTCCACTCACCCCGGAGTACATTTGGCTCTTGAGTCGAGTGATTAGGTTAAGGTTTACTATTCAACTTTGTGAAGCTTTTGAGTTCAAGCAAGAGTGAAATATCCACCGCCACCTAAAAGAGTGATCCGAGTGAACACAAGTGAGGGAGCGAGTGAGGTGTTTTAACTAACTCTTGTTTCTTTTCTTTGTAGGTACAATGGCCAACGAAGGTCAAGATTTCATCAAGGAGGCCTTGGCTAGCCTTCTTGCCAAGATGGATGTTATGACTCAACGGATTGAGTCACTTGAAAAGGGTGCTTCAAGTACCCAAGGAGACCAAGGGACCCCGAGTGTCCCAATTGAAAAGGGGACCCCGAGTGTCCAAATTGAGACCGGTGAAGGCTCGAGTAGCCCTACCTTTACCCCGGAGCAAGTTGTTGAATTGCTCAATCAACAACGGGTAAAGGAAGATCGAGAGAGAATTGAACGAACGGGCATTCCCCGTATTTTGGATAATCCCCCAAGAGACAACCCATTACCAAGACCCATCCGAAATGTGCAACCTCTTGAGCAAGTCGATGAAGCTCAAGAAGGGGAGGAAGCCGAGTATGGTGATGATATGTATGGGCTTGATGACCACTTTCAACCGAGACGTGGTATGAATTGGGGTCATAATGTGGATCGAGGTAGGGGCCGAGGTCGAGGGCCACCTATGGGATTTGTTGGAGGGAATGCGAGAAGGGAGTATGGTGTGAATGAAGACCACTATGGGGGCCAACCGGAGCCATTCCGTGGGGGTCGTGACAACAACAACAATCTTAATAGTGTGAAGATTACTATTCCTCCTTTCAAAGGGAGTAGTGATCCGGTGGAGTACCTTGATTGGAAGTTGTCCATGGAACGTATATTTGACACCAATGACATGCCCGAATTGAAGAAGACTAAGTATGCTATCTCTACCTTTGAGTCCTTTGCTTCTACATGGTGGGAGTCGGTAAAGAGGAATAGAAGGAGGATGGGGATGGTTCTTAATCTTACTTGGGATGAGTTGATCCGTGTGATGGATGAAAAGTACTTGACTAACCAATACCGAGTGGACCAACAAAAGCGTCTCTATGAATTGAAACAAGGTTCCAAGTCGGTTGGGGAGTACTTCAATGAGTTTGAACAAGTCCGGATGACTCTAGACTTGGATGAGGAAGACAATGAGACGGCCATGATCCGTTTCAAAGGGGGCTTAAACCGAGACATAGCTTCACTTTTGAAGTTTCACAAGTACAATGATCAGTACAAGCTATGTGAGGATGCGGTTGAAGCCGAGAAGTGGCTCAAAGAGGAGAAATCCCTTCGCTACAAGAGTAATACTATTACTCCATTGAACAAGCCAAAGGATTGGAAGTCTCCTACAACTAATGCCAAATTCCAAAGTGCAAGTGGTGCAAGTGCTAGCAAGGAAGTGAAAAAGCCTTTTGAGAGGTCGACACAACCCGTGGGAGGTAATTCTAGAACTCAATTGAGTAATCCAATCTCTTCTTCTACTCAATGCTTTAAGTGTAAGGGATATGGTCATCTCTCTAAAGATTGCCCTACTCGGAAAACTATGGTTCTTGTTGGTGACTTGGTCTATGAGCAAGATAGTGAGCCCGAGGAAGAAGAGGGAGTAGAGGGTGATGTGGATGAGGGAGATGAAGGGGAGATTACTATGATTGAAGATGATGAATCCCATGCCTTCCTTGTTGTGAGGAGGAGTCTAGGAGTCATGTGTGTAGAGGATGTTGAGACCTTGCAACGAGAGAATCTTTTTCACTCCAAATGCCGAGTCATGGGTCTCATTTGCTCTATGATCATTGACTCGGGAAGTTGTGCTAATGTTATTAGCCAAACACTTGTTACCCAATTGAAAATACCTACCTTGAAACACCCAAGTCCTTATAAGCTTCAATGGCTTAGTGAGTGTGGTGAGTTGAGGGTGGTTAAGCAATGTTTGATCAAATTCAAGATTGGGAACTATGTGGATGAACACATGTTCGATGTCGTGCCTATGCAAGCATGCCACCTACTCTTTGGTAGGCCTTGGCAATTTGATCGACGTGTGGTTCATAATGGTCATGCCAACACCTATACGGTGACGCATGAGGGGAAAAAGTTTGTGCTCCAACCTATGACTCCCAAACAAGTGAGCGATGATTACAAACGGATGCGGGAGTTGAGAGAAGTGGCAAAGGCTAAGTCGGTTGTTGAGACTAGCCCTTTGTCCAAAAGCTTGGTGGCAATCCCACCTACTTCTACCGGTGGCATATGTGCCATGATGCAACCGGGCGAGATCCTAAAAGGAAATGATGGCAACAAGCTTCTCATATGCCTAGTGCACAAAGGTATGGTTCTAAACTCTAATTGTGATTTTTCTTCTAACCCTTTGCCTAGTGTGTTTGAGAATGTTTTGAAGGATTTTGGTGACATGTTCCCGGATGAAATGCCGGATGGATTGCCTCCTTTGAGGGGCATTGAGCATCAAATAGATTTTGTCCCGGGATCCCAAATCCCAAACAAACCGGCCTATAGGAGCAACCCGGAGGATACAAGGGAATTGCAAAAGCAAGTTGATGAATTGCTCACTAAAGGCTTGGTGAGGGAAAGCTTGAGTCCTTGTGCCGTGCCCGTGATCCTTGTTCCCAAAAAGGACGGCACTTGGAGAATGTGTGTTGATTGTCGGGCCGTGAACAAAATAACGGTAAAGTACCGTCATCCTATTCCCCGGCTTGATGATATGTTAGATGAATTGAGCGGATCATGTGTGTTTAGCAAAATTGACCTTAGGTCCGGCTACCATCAAATCCGGATGAAACCCGGTGATGAATGGAAAACCGCATTCAAGACCAAATTTGGTCTCTATGAATGGTTGGTGATGCCCTTTGGGCTCTCCAATGCACCTAGCACTTTCATGAGGCTAATGAACTATGTTCTAAAGCCATTCATCAACAAGTTTGTGGTCGTCTATTTTGACGATATATTGATCTATAGCAAATCAATAGACGACCATGTTGAACACCTTAGGCTAGTGCTTGAAAAGTTGAGAGCCGAAAAGCTCTATGCTAATTTTAAAAAGTGTGCCTTTGGTGTTGAGAAGGTGGTCTTCCTTGGGTTTGTTGTGAGTGCCCAAGGAGTGGAGGTGGATGAGTCCAAGGTAGAGGCCATACGTGATTGGCCTACTCCTACTACCGTGACTCAAGTGAGGAGCTTTCATGGTCTCGCGAGCTTTTATAGGCGATTTGTGAAGGACTTTAGCTCCATTGCCGCTCCACTCACCGAATTGGTGAAGAAAGACCAACCGTTTGTTTGGGGAGAGCCTCAAGAAAAGGCCTTCCTTGAGTTGAAAAGTAGGTTGAGTACCGCCCCTCTATTGCAATTGCCCGACTTCGGAAAGGCATTTGAGGTTGAATGTGATGCCTCGGGTGTGGGAATTGGTGGTGTTTTAATGCAATATAGCAAACCCATCGCCTACTTTAGTGAAAAGTTGAAAGGGGCATCCTTGAATTATTCTACATATGACAAGGAGTTGTATGCCCTTGTGAGAGCCCTTGCCCATTGGCAACACTATCTTTGGCCTCGTGAGTTTGTAATCAAGAGTGACCATGAGTCACTCAAGCATTTGAGAGGCCAAGAGAAGCTCAATAAGAGACATGCCAAGTGGGTTGAATTCATTGAATCTTTTCCCTATGTGATCCAATACAAGAAAGGGAAAGACAATGTTGTGGCGGATGCGCTTTCAAGAAAGTTTGCCCTAGCCACCACTCTCACCTCTAAGCTCATGGGTTTTGAGAGCATTAAATTGATGTATGCTCATGACCCAAAGCTAAAGAGTGTCCATGACACTCTAGAGAAAGGGGAGAGAGTTGACAAATACCAATGGTTTGATGGTTATATCTTTAAAAATGGTAGAGTGTGCATTCCGGAGTCCTCTTGGAGAGAGTTGCTTGTGCATGAAGCACATTGCGGGGGACTCATGGGACATTTTGGCACAAGAAAGACTTTGGCCATTCTTCAAGAACAATTCCATTGGCCAAAGATGAGGGTGCATGTGGAAAAGTTTTGCGCTAATTGCCTTGAGTGCAAGCGAGCCAAATCTAAAGCCCACCCTCATGGGTTGTATACCCCTCTCCCCGTACCTACTAGTCCATGGTTGGATATCTCGATGGATTTTGTGATGGGATTACCAAGGACTAGAGGGGGCCATGATAGCATTTATGTTGTTGTGGATAGGTTTTCCAAAATGGCTCATTTCATTCCATGCAAGAAATGTGATGATGCACAACATGTGGCAACTTTGTTTATTGAAAATGTCTTGAAGTTGCATGGTGTGCCTCAAACTATAGTGAGTGATAGGGAAACTAAGTTCCTAAGTCATTTTTGGAGGTGTTTATGGGGTGCTTTAGGCACCAAGCTCTTGTTCTCCACGTCCCACCACCCCCAAACCGATGGGCAAACGGAAGTGGTAAACCGAACCTTGGGTGCTCTTCTTAGAGCCATGACTCGAGGCAAGGCCGGGACTTGGATTGATCGTCTACCTCTTATGGAGTTTGCATACAATCGCACATTGCATAGCATGATAGGCATGACTCCATTCGAGTGTGTTTATGGATTTGACCCCTTGATTCCCCTTGATCTAACCCCTTTGCCAAGGGAAATGGTTGTTAATTTTGAAGGTAAAGCTAGAGCCAAGGCTTTGGTTGAACTCCATGCAAAGGCGAAGAAGAACTTGGAGGAAGCTTATGCTAAGGTTGCCGCCAAGAAGAACAAAGGACGCAAGAAGGTGGAACTCAAGAAGGGTGACTATGTGTGGGTGCACTTCCGGAAAGAAAGGTTTCCAAACCTTAGGAAAGGGAAGTTGGCACCCCGAGGAGATGGTCCATTCCAAGTGCTCTCGAAGATAAACAACAATGCCTATGTGGTCGACTTACCAAGTGAGTATCAAGTTTCTAATACTTTCAATGTTAGTGACTTGGTTCCTTTGAATGTAGGTGATGAAGAGGCTGTGCTTAATGATGAAGAGGTCGTGGATGATGCTTCGATTTCGAGGACGAAATCTTCTCAAGAAGGGGAGGATGATAAGACCCAAACCCCCTCAAGACCCTTCACTCGGAGTCAAGCCAAGTTGATCCAAGACACCCATCTTCATTTGATATGGAAGGGTATGGAAGAAGGCTCCAAGACCAACTTGAAGACTATACTTTGGTGTGCCATGGATGGAGAACCTTCTAGTACACTTGTCGAGGCATCCGGAGCACTTTTGGAAGCAACTCAAGAGGCCACAGCACCAGGCGGACCGCCTACTCAACTAGGCCGGCCGCCTAGTTTTTGATCACTCTCTGGATCTCACTAGGCGGACCGCCTCTGTAGAACTCACAGACCAGGCGGACCGCCCACTCTCTCAGCTTGCCAAGAATAGGCCGGGCGCCTAGTTGAAGTAGGCTGGGCGCCTACTTTGTGAAGGGGTGCGGGAATTGCTACTTTTTATGCTATGTTTGGACAAGTAAAGCCCTATGAGGCCCTTATTGTTTTAACCCACTTTGGGGGTATTTTTGAGCTTTCATTACATGTAAGTGAAGTCTATAAATACTTCACAAACCTATTCAAACCTTAGTCTACCTTGAATTATATGAATGATGAAAAGAAACTATCTCTTGTTTGGAGAATCCTTTGCCTTGGTTGCTTGAGTTCACTAGTGGAATCTAGTTGAGTCTTGAACCGAAAACCCGATCATTCTATTTGCGAGCCCCAAGTGTGGCTCGAGGGTAGTTGCATAGTGTAGGTCCTCCTTGACACCGATACGAGGGTATTATGGAACGAGTTCTCCATAGTTACTTCGTAGGGAGTTCGAGTAGTGTCTCGCTCTTTATCTTTATTTCCGCATTTCGTATTTGATTCTTATCACTGCCACCGCCGCCAGACTGCTACCGCCGCCACCCAAGTTTGCTGAAACAGTAAAAAACAGTCTAAAACAGTGCAGAAATAGTCGGAAACGGTGTTGAAACATTATGAAATGGCGGCGGGTCGGTGGTGGTCGGCGGAGGCAGCAGGAGGAAGAAGGGAGAGAAAATATGAGAGAGGGGAGGAGGAGGCTAGGGGTTTTTTATGTTTAGGGTTTATATACTTTTGTTATTTTTTGTAATTAAGTCTTCATTTCCTTTAAATTGTGTAATTATACCAAAATATTTCTATCTTTTGTAATTAAGTCTCCCATTTGTATTTTCCTTTACAAAAATATGATATTATAGCACCGCTAATGCTTAACTTTTAGATCCCCTTAAAACACTATTTAACTTTTAGCCTTTATAGTCAGTACTTGGAGCAGTTTCTAGAGGATAGCCAAAAGGTTAGTTCAAAATTCCTAGAAGGTCCTAGCATATCGTTATAAAGTGCTAAAACTTAAACACATTTTTAACCGCGGATAAAAACTAAATTGTCGATCACCAAGGCTACAGAGTAAATTTCCTTATTTATTCTAGCTAGTAATTAGGATAGGCCTATTTGGCCCAATGGTCAGATAACTTCTCGAGCCTGTAAGAATTCAAAATGGGAGCGAAATGCCATTGAAATAGTCTAATAATCTACGAATCTACATGCAGGAAACTCTTGAGGACTGGGAGATAAAATATCTATGCCCAAGACAGTAGGTGGTCAAAATATCACTAATGTATATTGGCATGGAACAGAGCAGCTAATATTTTCTATGGGGTGCCAAGAATGATCACTGGCTTAACAATATACGACCTTCAGTGATGTTTGGCATTTTATGCCTATATTTCCTTAATATTTTTTTACGTTTGAATACTTTATTCGCTCGTTTTATAGCTTGTGGCTGTGGTTTTATACTGATTTTATGTCGTGCGTGTGTAGGTTGTTACGCAGTGTAATTGGAGCTTTTAGGAGCATGATTGAGCGAGAAAAGATTGGATTTTGATTGAGGATTGGATCGAGCACACGAAGGCATGATACGGACACGATTTCGGACCAAAGAAGACGAAGATTGGCTGGGCGCCGTGGGCTCCGCGCCGCGCCACCCATAGCGCGCAGGGGTTGGGCGCGGTTGCCCATGCGCCGCATGCCCAAAGCGGAAGAGTCTGTGGCGTCCTCTGGTTGTCCTCGCGCGTTCCGAGGCGCGGGGCGCCCGTTATAGCGCCCCTTGTGCGCGTTTCTACTTCCTATTTCGTCTAGGATTGGGTCTAACTTATTACTAGGTGTTTGTAAACTCTATAAATACTCTTTTACTTAGTTTTTCATGGGAGTTCAGACCTTTGGAGCAAGTTTTGGAGGAGAGGGGAGGAGCCCTAGATGTCTTCCACACAAGTTCTTTCTCTCTTTCTCTTATTCTTCTCTTTAATTCTATAGTTTGTTCGTTCTAGGGTTAGAGTAAATACATGAAGGTTGATGTTTGAAAGTTGATTTCTTCCTATTGATTTACCATTACGGATTGTTTATTCTTTCTTGATCATAATTGTTTGATTATAACGGCCGTATAATTGAACACTATCTACGGTTCTTAGATTGAACTCGACAGAGGGAATTTATGAACGCAAATAAGAAAGAATAGAACTAGTTTGTGAACCCGGGCATCGGAGAACCAATTCGCGGGTAGGATAGACATATACTTGCTTGCCTAGTTTAACTCATTACAGGATCGTTAATGCGTGCACGTGATTCAACCCATAGACATATAGGGATTGGAGTAGCCTGCATAGACCGTGAAGAATCGAAAGGTTTTCACGGGTACAATTAACCTGTTAGTTAGCAATCTAGGAAATCAAGAAGTAGAATCAACTGGAAAACTCAACTGGACTGTTTGCAACTCTGACCCTGGACCGTTTCTCCACTATTGATAACAACCCATAAATTGCTCTCAAATACTTGATCTCAATTACTTGTTTTAATTATTGCAATTAGTTAGTAAAATCTCAACCATTGGAAAAGATCCCTGAATAGTTTATATAAATTGTTTGATAGGATTCAGTCTGAATAGTCCTCGTGGGAACGATACTCGATTTATTACTTTATTACTTGTCGACCACGTATACTTGCGTGTGCGTTTGGGAGCAACAAGTTTTTGGCGCCGTTGCCGGGGACTAATTTTTGACTGATTCTTTTTGAACGATTTATTATTTTCTATTCAGGTTTAATTTTTGTTTAGTTTAGTATTGTGTTACTTGTCTTATCATGGCATCTATTAATGAAAATTGGTCGAATGATGATTGCTCAAATTTTGAGGATCTCTGTCTACTTTGTGGAGGAACCCACTTGTGGGAAAATTGTCCAACTCTTTCAACCCTGCGAGACTAGTTATGTGAATTTTCTACCACCTTTGATTGGAATTTTTCTAAATTGTGTGGTGGTCGGTGGAATGATTGTCCTAAGTGTCATGCTCCTTCCCCCAATAATTTTGGTGATGATTCTAATGATGTTTGTGAGTTTGACAGGAGCGATAAAGTGCAGGTTGTTAGCGAAACTTGGCTAATGGAGCAAGCCAAACTCTTAGAAGCTTATGGGGATTTCAGGAGTGAACTTACAAATATGACGAGGCAATTTATGGAAGAAAGGGTTGTGCTCGGGCAAGAGATCGACGAATTTGGCTTGACTATTCACGACTTGGAGGAGAATTTGAGTGATATGGTTGAGGTGTCTGAAGCTCAATTATCAGTTGTCGTGCTTAGTAGATTTGAGATAGAAGAGCTTAGAAGCCAATTTGAGGAGCAAAAAGTAGAATTCCTACCACTCGACCAAATATTAGTTGATGATGCCAAGGTTGAGGAAATTACATTAGAGTCAAGTGAAGAAATAGAAAACATCATATTTGAGGACTCTAGTGTTTGTGCAAGCGAGGGTGTCAAAAGTAATGCAACTTTAGAATTGAAGCGCATTGGGCCTCATTCCAATCATTTTTCAACATTGCGTTTGGATGGTGACATGAAAATTGAGCCACCCGAGCCTATGAAGAAACCAAGGGAGGAGGAACAAGGTGCCTATATTTTAGAGTTTGCGATGCCGAGGAGACAAAATGACATCGCTCATTTAAAGGCCAAGAAGTGCAAAATGCGACAATGGTTACTTGGTCCTTTTGTATTTTTGCCACCACCCCAATACCATAGTTGTAAACTTGAGGCAAAGTTGGGAATTCAATTCATTAGTTCAAGGTGGAGGAAAAAGTGATGAAGTTGTCCTCGTCGTGCCGCGACGTTAAATCAAGCGCTTCTTGGGAGGCAACCCAATTTGTTTGCTTTACTTTTATTTATTTTACTATTATTTTTATGGTTGTATATTACTTTGGGTGATTCTTTGGATTGCAGGTTCATGTAATGTCGAGGCTAAGTGTGGGGTGTCCTCACCCTTGCCTAATGTTGATGACCTGATGAGGGAAGTCTGAGTACCTCATACTATATGAAAGCTTGGAGGATGCTAGCACCAAGGACTAGAATCTTCAGGGAAGTTTTCTTTACCTTGCGCTTTCTTATTTTTAGCACTGAGGACAGTGCTTAGTTTAAGTGTGGGGTGGGGAACTACCCTTTATCTATTTTTGAGGTTAGGATGCATGTACCGTAGGTTTTTCTTTTGTCACTTGACTTTATTTTTATTTGTTTCTTGCTTTAATATATGAAAAAAAAAATTAGAAAACCAATGAAAAATTCCAAAAAGATTTTCCTTGTAGTTTTATTAGTGGTACATGTCATTCGCCCCGTGGTTTTTCTTATGGCCTCGGTTCTTTTCTACGGGGAGGCCTTTGAACCGGGTAGTTTTTTTTATTTTTAGGATTAGGATAGTTAGTATAGGTGACCCTAGACGAAAGGAATAGGTAGAATGCTAGGTGACTTTGATGTGTTTGATACCGATGGACTTGGACTTGATTGCATGTGCTATTTGTGGTGTCCTTGGGTTTTAATTGTGATGCATGCCTAGGAAAAAATTGGAACGACCCCCTTGAGATGCTTGAGTCCGCTTGCTTGACTTGATTGCTATCCTTTGTGCATGAGTGCTTAAATTTCCACAAGTTGCATTCTAGTTGCTTGGTTGAGAGTTGTTGATGGAGCCTTTTTGTGTGGACCATGTGCAAGGTGTGTTGTGAGGCATGTTCTTATTTACTCCATGTTGCATGTTAATGTCTAGAACTTGCCCCGTGTATGTGCAAAGCGAAATCCTAGGTTTGCTCTAGTTGGGAAATGATACAAGGCATTCTTTTGATTTGCCTACCCTTACATATATACCTTGGAAAAAAATTGTTGTTGTGGTTTGAATTGACCCTTTTTGTTGGCACCCACACCCCGAGCCTACCCATTTGTTCTAAATTGTCTCTTTTGGCCCTTTACTCCTTAAGCACTTTAGTGATATTGTGTGTTATGTTGGAGTTGTGGTTGGAATTGGGAGGTTTTTGAGTGGAGCTAATGAAGGGGAATAATTGAAAATTTGTGAAGTAGTGAAAGGCATTGGCAAGGTTGGATGAAATTGAAAATTGAAAAAAAGAGCAAAGTTGAAAAAAATTGTGGAAAAAGAAATAAAAAGAGAAAAGATATCCATTCCTTGCTAGTGTGTGTTTAAAAGAAATATGCTACTTGTTGAGAAGGTGTATGTGTGATAGTTTGAGATTGGGTGGCTTGATGAGAATTGTGCTTAAATTAATTGTGATGTATTAAAGTGCTTAGGGAGGTAGTCACTATTACCATATGTATCCTACCCGCCCCTTAGCCTACATTACGACCTTTTTAAAGTCCTAGTTAATCCCGATTGGAGTGAGCCTACATTAGTGGAGTTCTACACTACGGGCAAGCCTATGGTACGTTGTGTGTGACATGTGAACTTTTCATGAGAGTGAGTGAATTCATTTGTATTGCCCCCGTTCTAGTCATGATATTGGTTTTGTGTGTGATTTTTGGGGGGCACTCTCTTGCTTCATATTGGTGAGGGCGCATGATTTGCATGAAATAGGTGAAGTTGATGGCTTCTTGGTTGAGTAGATAGGTGTGATTTTGTGGGAGCATGGTTGCAATAAGTTGAGTTTGTGCATTTGAGCTATTTTGGGATGGTTGTTCTCGTATTTTTGGTTTTGGTAAATTGTTGGCATGGTGTGGATCCATAGTAGTCATGTGTGCATTGGTTCAATGGTCGGTATCAACCATAGTCATAGGCAGACCTGTTCTATCTAGGTGGGGAAGTGAGATGTGACTTGCTCGAGGGCGAGCAAGGGTTCAAGTGTGGGGTGGTGATGTTTGGCATTTTATGCCTATATTTCCTTAATATTTCCTTACGTTTGAATACTTTATTCGCTCGTTTTATAGCTTGTGACTGTGGTTTTACACTGATTTTATGTCGTGCGTGTGTAGGTTGTTACGCAGTGTAATTGGAGCTTTTAGGAGCATGATTGAGCGAGAAAAGATTGGATTTTGATTGAGGATTGGATCGAGCACACGAAGGCATGATACGGACACGATTTCGGACCAAAGAAGACGAAGATTGGCTGGGCGCCGTGGGCTCCGCGCCGCGCCACCCATAGCGCGCAGGGGTTGGGCGCGGTTGCCCATGCGCCGCATGCCCAAAGCGGAAGAGTCTGTGGCGTCCTCTGGTTGTCCTCGCGCGTTCCGAGGCGCGGGGCGCCCGTTATAGCGCCCCTTGTGTGCGTTTCTACTTCCTATTTCGTCTAGGATTGGGTCTAACTTATTACTAGGTGTTTGTAAACTCTATAAATACTCTTTTACTTAGTTTTTCATGGGAGTTCAGACCTTTGGAGCAAGTTTTGGAGGAGAGGGGAGGAGCCCTAGATGTCTTCTACACAAGTTCTTTCTCTCTTTCTCTTATTCTTCTCTTTAATTCTATAGTTTGTTCGTTCTAGGGTTAGAGTAAATACATGAAGGTTGATGTTTGAAAGTTGATTTCTTCCTATTGATTTACCATTACGGATTGTTTATTCTTTCTTGATCATAATTGTTTGATTATAACGGCCGTATAATTGAACACTATCTACGGTTCTTAGATTGAACTCGACAGAGGGAATTTATGAACGCAAATAAGAAAGAATAGAACTAGTTTGTGAACCCGGGCATCGGAGAACCAATTCGCGGGTAGGATAGACATATACTTGCTTGCCTATTTAACTCATTACAGGATCGTTAATGCGTGCACGTGATTCAACCCATAGACATATAGGGATTGGAGTAGCCTGCATAGACCGTGAAGAATCGAAAGGTTTTCACGGGTACAATTAACCTGTTAGTTAGCAATCTAGGAAATCAAGAAGTAGAATCAACTGGAAAACTCAACTGGACTGTTTGCAACTCTGACCCTGGACTGTTTCTCCACTATTGATAACAACCCATAAATTGCTCTCAAATACTTGATCTCAATTACTTGTTTTAATTATTGCAATTAGTTAGTAAAATCTCAACCATTGGAAAAGATCCCTGAATAGTTTATATAAATTGTTTGATAGGATTCAGTCTGAATAGTCCTCGTGGGAACGATACTCGATTTATCACTTTATTACTTGTCGACCACGTATACTTGCGTGTGCGTTTGGGAGCAACATTCAGCATATTACAAAGTTCTCTGTAAATTATATGTCCATGTCAGGCTACCCATGATTATATGTAAACATTCACACGTGTGTGTGGGCGTGTGAATATCCATACACTGATTAATTAGCAATATTAATTGTTGACTTCACCTAAGTAGCCACTTCGACCAATTACTCAGTTCATTTTTCAGACGTCACCCAACTAGGCACAAGCTTATAGTCCCAAGGCTCCCTTTATTTTGTATGTGGCATTACACAGCTAAAATCACAGTCCCAACCTCCCAAGGCCTAACTTGTTTTAATTAAATTATACTGACCAATTAAAATATATTGTTTTCAGTTTGTATACTCTCAATAAGCAGTGACGTATGTTCAAAATTTAAAGAAGTGAAAAATAAAAAACTTTCGATGACCAAGTTTATTGTGTATCTTGTTCAATCAAGCGGTTCTGTCACGAACGATTTCAACAATCCATTTCCACCTACAAATCGTATGAAAAAAATCACTTTTTCAGTTACTTTTAGCAATAAACACACATACTATTACGTAGTTCGAAATACTGGTAGAAAAATTGAATGGGTCGAGATCTATAATGAATGCATACTCCTATCACATATTCAAAAAAGAAAAAAGTAATCCTCCCCCGGCAAAAAGTGGTCCGCCAACTGAACTTGCCTTGTTGTGATAGGGGTACCACCTTTTCATTCCCACCAAGGAGTCGTAGCTTTACTTAGATAGAGCTTGAATTCATATGATGAAAAGAGATTTTTATGAAGTCCTTATAATCATTATGCCTAGCATTAAATAGACTGGGTATCAAGATCTCAATGAAGCGCTCAAAAGAGTCAAGAATATCAAGATAAAGAAAAGAGGTCTTCTTTACTTTACTTTTCTTGATTTTATTCGAAAGGACCCTCTTATTCTCTTGGCCTGGTCTGGTCAGTTGCCACCCGGGCCTCTTTTATTCCAACGAATTTGAATTTGAAAACCAAAATACCTGTTATAGTTGTAATATTTCATTTTAATTGAATAGTGAATATTCGAGCAAAAAGAAAAAAATTCCATTTTTTGTGAAATTTTTGTAAAAGTAAATAAAATATACTTGAAAGAAAGACTAAGGTGTGATAGGTGAGGACTTTGTTTATCACTAACCATCTTTTGTTGTCTTTAAGTATGTCTTTTAGTAATTAAATAAAACTTCTTCAATCAGCCCGGTGAACTAATTCTATTGTACTACTAGGGTTCCAAACCTTTCCCTGAGCACTAAAATCTAGTACTATACTCAACTGCTCGTGTCGCATGACTCATTGAGAACGGGACCCAAGGGAAATACTTGGAAAAAGTATTCACTTTGGCTTCCCTGTTCATTCTGATGAAGCTGGGAACTGCTTGCTTCAAACTCAATCACACAGTCCGATTGGGCTGCCCTATGCCCGCATTCCTAACCTATTTCTCAATTAATACTTTCGGCAAAATCTCAAAATTGTATCTTCGTCTATGATATATATAATAATTGTATTTTTTTTAAAGAAAATCACCAACAAGTTCAACCATGACGAAATACAAATTATGGCTATTTATCTAAAATTATGTAACAGATGGGTATTTCTTTTAATTTTCATCTTAAAAAGGGGTTCTTTGTCAAAATAGTCCTTTGATATTTGGTAGGGATGTCAAATGGGCGTGTTGGGTTAAATTATGGCGGGTCAAAAAGGTATAATAAATTAATGAGCGGGTTATTGACCCGCCCAATATTTATTTGGGTTATAATGGGTGGGTCAAGATGGGCTAAGGAACGGGTCAATGCCCAACCCGCCCAACTTTGACCCACAATTCATACAGTTTACACTTTGGTACAATAATAAATAAGAGCCATTTCTAGAAAACCCAAGCCCTGATCTTGTTTTCAATGAATATGCTTCAGAAAGGCTATTGATCTCAACAATCTAATGTTAACAGATGCATCACAAGGATCAAATCCAATTAATAACTATATGAAGAAATTTAACTTTGTCAGTGCAATACAGAAACAAGTTGAACACCATTACTCTGAATTTTCTATACCCAAAAACAAAGACACCTCAACAGCCAGTAGGATGTATCTCAAACAACAATATTTTTTGTCTGCTTATACAGGTAATAGCATGAGGTATTAAGGCATCAATATTCTTCATTCTTGCACGCAATATCTGCAAATTTACAGCCAAAGAGAGTTGTAAATGGGAGTGGCTAACCCAAAAACAAAGGTACCTATAAATTTTTTATTTCTATAAAATGGGTCAGTGAGGAGAATTTCATGGACTAACTTTTGGCCCCTAACTTTTATCGATTTATTTGGGCGGGTCAATTAATAGCCAATCATCAGATTAGTTGGGGCCCAACCCCTGAAGTTCTGGGCGGGTTAAAAACTTTTGGGTCATTATTGACACCTCTAATATTTGGCATCAGGATTTGACCCTTTTATGTTCGCGCTTTTTTCAAATACGTCTATATACACGTCATGTGATCTCAGGCTTAGCTTAACTTCTGCGGCAAACTCTGTTTTCTCCTCGAAAGAGATTGTACGTTCTCTCTTTCTCCCCCTCTTTCCCTCTCTACATTTCCTCTTTGAAGTTACGAAAACCGTAGCATTTTTTTGAAATCATTCATTTTAGCTTGTACTGGAATCGCATTGGTAAAGTTGTGTAAAATTCAGTTGATTTTGAATGTCATGCCTGCTATTTTCCTCCTGATATTACAAAAAACCTAGCTATCTTTTTTTCCCCAAGTGCATTCGTAAAAATTAGTAAAATCACTTAATTATCTATATTCCTCTGTTCGCAGCAGCAAATGATTTTCAAAATAAAAGTCCCAATACCCGCACACAGGGGTTCTTAGACCTCCTGTAAGAAACAATTCTCTTCACTTTAAGCCACTTTGATGCTTTGGTTGTATTAGAACTAATCCAGTTTCGTATATTTTTATCTTACACACTTTCAGTTGAATGGGTTGATGAGGACGAGTTAGGGGTTGTATTGAAAAGATACGTGCGAGAGAGAAGGGTACGGATAAAAAAGCAATTGAACATTAAAACTAAGCGTGTTAAGATACACAACAAATCTATTAAGCGACAAATCAGGCTATGATTTAGGACTCAAGAGTAAGGTGAAGAACTCTTGCAAGAACCGCCAAATCTTGATGTTGTGAGGTAATCACCTTTATATAATATTATTATTTCAATAAACATCATTTATAAATAACTTTCCCTTTTTATTTTCTTGTAGAAACAACAATGCATTGCTAATGCTGCTGCAGCAGCAGCTAAAGAACCAATCTTTTTTCTGAAGAAATTGCTAAAGATCAATTTGTTTTGCTAAAAATCCAATATTTTATCTAGAGAAGATAGCCAAAGAACCAATTTTCACCCTATTACTATTATTATATATTTAAAAGCTTACCAATTAGACAGATCACCCTAAAATTAAGAGTCTTCACGATCGCAAAAGAAAGAAATCCACATATTGAAAATAAAAGGAAAACAAACAGATGGCCAGACAAGTTTTAAGAAATCCAAACAAATTAACAGAAACACCAGGTCTCAAGTTCAAATTATGTTCGCCTTTCTTTTTAAATGGTGGAGTCCGGCACCGGACCTGCCAACGCGACGGACAGATTCTTGAAGATAGCCAAAGACTGGTGAGGAGTATTTGTTTTACCCTAGTATTTGTGTGTACGAGAATTGATACATAAAAGATAAAGATGTTTTATTTATTTTATATTTTATTATATTTGAACAATTTATTTATTATTTATTTCTAATAAACAAAAAAGGAAAATTCCAGAAGACAATATAATATATAAAAGGCAGAATTGGTTGACATCTTCCTGAACTTGTCCAAAAAAATCACTCAGCTCACCTGGTGAAGTTGCCCTAGACCCTTCTTGACAGTTATCATTTAATTGCACACTTTCAGATGCCCCAGACACATTATCAACAGGCCCACTATCAACTGGTCCACTCCCAACTGGCACACTTTCAGCAGGCCCATTATCAACAGGCCCACTTTCAGCAGGCCCACTTTCAGCAGGCCCATCATCAATAGGCCCACTTTCAGCAGGCCCATCATCAACATGCCTACTTTCAGCAGGCCCAGGAAGCAAACCAGTTGGTCCATCATCTACAACAATTGGTTCACTAACTACATGCTCAACATAAACATCAAATATATCCCCATGATCTAAGTCTTTCACAAGGTCTTAAAAGTACAAATCAGACCTAATTTAAACAAATTCTTGGGTTGATGAGTCAAAATAGAAAAAGGCATCCACATTCTCATAACCCAAATCTTTTGTGTAGAAAAATAGTTCAACCAAAGAAAAGTGGTCTTTATCAATGATAAAACCAAACACATCCTTTTCCCTGACATATTTTTGACTCGAATCCACAGTAAATGACCCCCCATGGTGAAATCTAGTTATAATATACTCTGACTCTGCATGTTACACCACGGAAGCATTAAATTGACAAAACCCCAATTTTTTTTTTAAAAAACCCTAATTTTGCAACTTAATTTCAAAAATACCATCAACTTAAACAATTAAAAATCTTAGAACAAGGGAAAAGAGAACTTATTTGTGAAAAGCCCTTATTTCTTGTCCGCGAACACACCGTTGAATTGTTTCTGTAAAATCACCATTGAAAAGCCTACTCCGTTAAACTGTGCAATATCGTAAAAATTGATAAAATTTAACTCGAAATTTAACGGCTTTTGAAGATTTAAGTAAGGAATTGAAGGGTTCACGATTTGGGTGGAGAAGGGATCATATCAGATTTTTTTGGGTTGTAAAATGAAAATGGGGTGTAATTTTTTACTTATTGTATTGTTAAATCTGATGTGGAATAAAAAACTGACGTGGATGCCATGTTGGACGCGTTTATATATACGCTCCACAACTTTTCAACTCCCACAATATTTTGTGCTTGGATGACACAAATATGAATAGGTACAAGGAGCTACGAGGTACAGGGAAGGGTTTAGGGTGCTGAGTGACTTTTTTGGACAAGTTCAGGGAGCTGTCAACCAATTCTACCTATATAAAAAGAAAAGACAATAGATAAGAAATAAAAAAGTTAGGTTATATTTGCTAACACACCCTTCAAGTTCGGTTTTATAGCATAAAGATCTCTTGTGGTCTGTGATAATACACTTTTTTCTTGATTTATTTATCATCTGTAGATAAGACTACTCATCTAATTACCAATTTGTCTTGTAATTGTACACCTTTCAAATTAGATTTAAAAAAACACCTTTCTTTCCAATTTTCAATTAGGAATGGTGTCACATAAGGTGCCATTGAGAACATAACTTATTTAATTTTTTACTAGTTTTAGTGTACGTGCGGTTAGAGGTGTCAATGGTTATTTGCAAACCGATCAAAACAGACCGAATCAAACCATACCAAACCGATTATGAGGTTTTTTTTCTTAAAACCGTAAGTTTTCATTTAAAATTATAACCGTACCGAGAATTAGGTTAGGTCTCGAAAAAATACCGAACCGAAGAAAATTATATGAATAAAATATATTTTATATATTAGATATATATGTATGAATATATTTTACCTTTGGGCTTGAGCCTTAGGGTGAAGTTAGAAACTTCAAGGTCCAATTGACGATATTAGCACCAATACTATAGTCAAAGTTGAAACTACTATGCTTCTATACTGAAGTATATTCGGTAATTATCGATTCCAATCTCCTCTAAATCTAGTTCCCATAAAGTAATAGATTTTTTTTTTATAAAGTTTTTACGAGTTGTTTGTGTTGGTCTTATAAAGTTTTTTCGTTTTAGATGAAGGTTCATTTATTTACAGATTTATACCAAGTTATCTCTATAATTTAGTGTAGAACTGTAGATTATAGTAAAATATCTATTGAAGAAACGAATGAATTGAGTTTGACAATTGAAATAATCTCAATATTTTGTGTCCTCTTATTTTTGTTTATGCATTTGTACCCTCTCTGAGGATGTAGTCTTGAATCCCTTTTAGGGACCCCTGATGAAATATACAACTAGAGTATGATATCATTATTGGTTTATAATATTCACTTAGGGCATGTTTGGAAAGTCACCCTGTAATTGGATTTGGGTGTAATTTGCTGTAATTACACAGTTTGGCATGTTTACTTGACCAGTATGTAATTGGGTGTAATTGAGGCTATGTAATTACACTCTTCAATTCTTAGGGGGAGCTGAGAATTGATTGTAATTACACCATGTAATTACAGGGTTACTTTTTAATTTCTATTATTTTTTTTATTTTAAGTTTATTTTCTTATTCTTTTTTTTTCATTTTAAAATTTTTTATTTTATATTAAATATATAATTTTTTTAACATCATTTCTCTTTTATTTTTTTCTTCTTATTTCCTTATCTTTACTTTTCGCTTTCATGTAACCTTTTTCCTTTTTTATTTCTTTCTATTTTTACTTTAAATTTATATTATTTTTGACAATATCATATATTTGTTCATTATTTTTTTCTTTCATACCTTTTCTTATCATTTTATGACATTTACTTCTTGCAATTTCTTTTCTTCCTAGGTAATTACAACGTTATCTTTTTTTTTCCTTTTTCTTTTTTAATTTCTTGTTTTAAGTATATTATTTTATTTTACATATTTTTCTTTCATTTTTTTTTTCCTCACTTTTTAAGTATTTTTCTTTTTGTGGTCTCACGTAACTTCTCAAATTTTATTTCTTCGTTATTTTTTTTTATTTTATCTTCTTTATTTCACTTAAATGTGTTACTAGTCTAATTTTTTTTTTTTTTTGAAACTTTGTCTCTTGATCCTAGAAAGAACGACTATTAATAAAAATGACTTACATTGGGTGATGTCAATAATTTTGAGTTTCGTTGTTGGATGAGGTTACTATTTTTTATTTTTAAAAAGATCTAACTGTGTAATTACACTTGTGCAACCAAATGGTACGCTTGTAATTACACTGTAATTACATGATGCAGACAAACAAGACTTCGTAATTACTCTACTGTGTAATTACTAGGCTGTATAATTACTACTCTAGTAATTACACCAAATCCAATTACGAGGTGGCTTTCCAAACAGACCCTTAATATATGGAATCAATGCTTTTGTTCGTTAACCTTAACATACAAGTTTTTTAGTGAAAATAATACATTTTTTCAAGATTATAGATTTGTATGCAAATATATAATTTTATTTGTAGGTTGTTTTATATTACGTCTAAAAAAACTAAAATTAACCGAACCGTACCGAAACCAAAAAGAAACCGAGGTGATTGGGACGATTTCGAAAATTCAAATTTTGGTTACACAAATTAGAATAACTGAAAAATTGGTATGGTACAAAAAATTTTAAATAACCGACCGAACCGAACCATTGACACCCTTACGTGCGGTGCACGTGTCATCTTACTTAAATAATTAAAAATTATATGCAAGAACGACAGAAATAATATAGGCATTCAATTGTTATTGAAAATCAATATTTGTAATCATAAAGAGAGATTGAATTATAAACCTATTCTAAGTAACAAAATAGCGAATTTATAAGCATCTCAAACTCTTTTGTACATACGTACAAAGTTAGGTTTGGCACTATTCATATGGTCTTTTATAATGCCTACATATTTTCAGTGTCGGTCTTACGGAGAGGCCACTAAAACAATTGCTTTAGGCCTCCCCAAAATGAAGGCCCCAATTTCTTTTTTAAACATTATTTATATATTATGAAATTATTAAAAAGAGATAAGTAATTAATTTTATATAATTATTTTGGAATATGATAAAGGTTCTTCAAATAAATGACGCAAATTTTGATACACATAAACATTTATGAAAATTAACAATTTAATAACGACTTTGATATTCAAAAAATGGAGTCTCTTATAAACGTATCTTTTAAATTTAGATTATTCCTTATAAGATGGGGTTAAACCATTTTTTACTTCAAAATAGACTTTGGTTATTCCAATTGTATGATATTATTTTAACATCTACTTAGTGAGATTAATAATTATTACTATTTATGAAAATATTATCTCTATCACCAATGTTCCTTATAGAAATATATTTTCTAAGCCTTTAGTGAGTAAAGTTACCAAATATCTCCATAAATAATTAAGACACCTACATGATAGTCCGTACACAACTGTTATAGGGGAAAAAAGGAATTGTAAAAGAAAAATTAAATAAAGTTAGGGCCTCTTATTAAGGTCTGGCATTAGGCCACCAATTTTCTTGGGCCGCTAAAACTATAATAACTTGATTCTAATTTGGTATGAGTATGCCTAAATTATTAGTTCTAACAAAAAATAAAAGGCAATTAAGACTTAAAATTACATTAATTGTGAGATATTGTTACATATTTATGCTCACAAACCCCACAAACCCAGTAAGTACTTTCACATGAGAGTTGATAAATAAAGTAATAAATGGGCCAGATGCAGATTCTAATAAGCTAGGAGCCTAGGTTATGAAGTTCGATTATGAGGTGATAAAAGCTGCAAGGTTCATAAACCTCAATTGCTTTGGCATACACGCTACATATATGTGAAGAGATCTACTAAATGTGTACAAATACTAAAATTTGAACCCAAAACTCAAATGATGAAGGGTTCTATGTCATGTAGAATTTTTAAAGGGTTCTTTACATAAATAGCAGCCCATATAAAAATATTTACTATTCTTTAGCCCTTACTTTTTGTAGTCACAACTGTATTGGTCGGATTTTGTCTGATCACACTAGTGACATGTGGTCAATTACGCGGCAAAATGAGAGCAATTGTCGGAGACAGCGTAAAGCGAGATCGGAGAGGAATAATGTCGATCTATAGAGTGTGATCGGTCGAGTTGGATCGCGATCAAAAGATTTTGAAGGCAATTGTTGTGTCGGATAAGGATGGTTGATCTTATCCCGCTTTTGTTGGATCGAATTCGGTGGAATCTGTTAAATGTGGGCAACTACAGCTGCGCGACTGGAGAAGAAACGTGGGAGAGTGGAGTACTTCTAGGGTTGGAGACTCCACATCTTTCATCCTATAAATATTCCCCTATTTTCTCACTTGTAAGCTTATGTTCTACTGGATAAAGCAACCCCTTTTTACTTTACTGTCATATCTCTACCATTATTCTCATTGCGCCGCCACCATTATAGTCATTGTATTTGTGCAAATCGTTGTTTGGTTCAACTCCGAAGGGGGATTCTTCTCTTTCAATGGAGTACCAGCCTTCGATCATTCAATACAATAAGCCTTACTGCTTTTATTTATTTATTTGTTATTTGTTTTATCGTTTATTTCTTGTTTCATTGTTTGATGTGTTTGTTTATCACCATCGATCTTGTTAATTATTTATCATCGCTTTGACCGTAATTCTGGTTTAACAAGACTATTGTTCGATCTATAGATCATGATTTCATCATTCTAACTAAGCATATCATCAGTTAATTCGCATTACTCTACTTATTTATTATTGTTGTCATCGTAATTCTATCGCAGCATCCTCGTCGAATTCTAGCCTAAATCATCTGCTCAATACGAAGCCATCTGATAGTTAAATCACAAGTTCGATAAATCTATAGTTCTTTGCCTTGATCGTAATTCATTTGTTCGGAATCAGTAAGAATCAATCGTTTGCAATTAAATAGTCGCATCATCGTAATCGATAAACATGTTGCTTGTCTTCATTTATTCGATCATATCTGACTTCGAATTGAACTTATTATACTGTGTACTGTTGAATTCATTGTCATCTTTTCTATCGAATCTGCTGTTTGCACGTTATCATCGATATAACACTAGTTAAATCGATCAACTATCAGCGTAAATTGCTTATCAACCGATTGAATCAAGATATACACGGTCGCCTAAGGGTCAACTAAATATAAATTTAATTGTAATACCTGAAATCAGTTTTTAGGATATACAACAATATTGCACTAAAATAATAGAAAAAAAATCCTAGTGTTAATAATTATTTAATACATATCAATGCTAAAAATAAAATAATATTAAGTACTAGTATTGATATTTGATATTTGATATTTATTTTTTCCTAAATTTAAGGGACATTATTCAATTCAAAATAATATGTTATGAGATAAATTTGGTATATACCAACGGATACTCACATTGTACGGACGATTTTTAGGTGATTTTTTTCTTTTTTTCTTTCCTTTTAGTTGCTATGTTTAATATTTGCATAAATGAAATACATACCACCTAAAAATAAGAATAACAAATACTAAAATAAATAAATATTGAATACACAATTCAAAGAGTGATATATTGTATTAAAATAGTAAATATTAATATTTATTTATTAGATTTTTAATATTTTATTACATATCGTATATTTAATAGTTAATCACTTAATATTTTAACATATGTATGTAATATTTATTTAATTAATATTTTATATATTAATATTTATTAGATACACGATATATATGTATGATATTTGATATTTATTTTATATATTAATATTTATTAGATACATGATATCTGTATGATATTTTACTACTCCATCTGTTTAAAAAAGGATGAACCTCTGCGGAGTATGAGGGTTAACTTGACTAATTTTCAACGAGAATTTGCACATCAAATTTTTAAACTTTTTTAAATAAAACTTACATATTTAGAAACTACATGAAAAATACTGTAAGTCATAATAGTTAACAATTCAAAATAGTTAGAAAATATTTACCCCCCTTCAAATAGTAATAGGTTCATCCTTTATTCATTTATTAGATACACGATATATGTATGAAATTAGTATGAATAACAAATAATAAAATAAATAAATTGAATACACAACAGATTCAAAAGTGATATATTGTATTAAAATAGTAAACATTAATATTTATTTATTACATCTCGTATGTTTAATATTTAATCACTTAATATTTTAACGTTTAGAGGATTTGATACTGGCTGGGTTCTTGTTATCTGCTAACACATGTTCTATCTCAATATATCCTGTATATGTTAATATTGATTCATGGATTTTCTGAATCAGCGTAATTGTAATCTGCATAACTTTTGTGAATTAATTCACGAATATCTTCTGACAATTGTTCCTTTTCAATGGCCATTAGTGGTATCGAACTCTTTTTAATCCAAGTAAATTCCATTTATGTTGATGAAGGTTTCTCGATAGATATAGGTTTACTACTGACTGGTTTTTCAAGGGATACTGGTTTTCCTTGAGAAGTTCCTTGTAATGCCGGAAAATCTCCTTTTAATATCTCTGCATAATCTGCTGGTCTTGATTTTGAGGATTCTGGTTTTTAATTTATTTTTATGGGGGTTTGAGGTGCTAGCCGAGGAAGCTCAGCTAAAACTGAATACCTGTTTATGGGCTGTTTATTCTTATTTTCTGCTTGAAGGCTAGGTAGTTGTATGGGAAAGTGTGGCCTCATGTTTACCCTGTAAAAATTCTCTTGTAAAGAATTTGACAAGGAACATCCATAAGGTTTCTAGGTCATGACCTTGCCCAAAGAACCTATAAACCAATCTGTAGAGCCATTGAGTTCTCGTCCAAGTTTCCAGATGTTTTAACAGATAAAACTCAATTACAAAGATTTTTAGGAAGCCTGAATTACGTTTCAGATTTTATTCCTAATCTCCGTCAAATTTGTGAACCTCTTTATCGGCGTCTGAGAAAGAATCCAGTTCCCTGGAGTCTAGAGCAAACACAAACAGTTCAAAAGGTTAAAAGTTTAGTTCAAAAGCTACCCTGGTTAGGTATTCCACATCCGGATGCCTTTATGATTGTAGAAACTGATGCGTCAGACATAGGTTTCGGAGGAATCCTTAAACAACGTCTTCCTTCAGAAACAGTTGAACAACTAGTAAGATATTGTTCTGGAATATGAAACGGATCTCAAAAAAATTATAGTACTATAAAAAAAAGAAATTTTATCAATAGTATTATGTATTATGAAATTTCAAGATGATTTAATAAACAAAAAATTTTTGGTAAGAGTCGACTGCAAAGTAGCCAAAGATGTTTTACAAAAGGATGTTAAAAATTTAGTTTCTAAACAGATATTTGCAAGATGGCAAGCATTGCTATCTAATTTTGATTTTCAAATTGAATTTATAAAAGGAGAGTCAAATTCTTTACCAGATTTCTTAACAAGAAAATTTTTACAGGGTAAACTTGAGGCCACACTTTCTCATACAACTACCTAGCCTTCAAGCATAAAATAAGAATAAACAGCCCATAAACAGGAATTCAGTTTTAGCTGAGCTTCCTCGGGTAGCACCTCAAACCCCCATAAAAATAAACCAAAAACCAGAATCCTCAAAATCAAGACCAACAGATTATGCTGAGATATTAAAAGGAGATTTTCCGGCATTACAAGGAAGTTCTCAAGGAAAACCAGTATCCCTTGAAAAACTAGTTAGCAGTAAACCTATATCTATCGAGAAACCTTCATCAGCAGAAATGGAATTTACATGGATTAAAAAGAGTTCGATACCAATAATGGCCATTGAAAAGGAACAATTATCAGCAGATATTCGTGAATTAATTCGCAAAAAGTTATGTAGATTACAATTACGCTGATTCAGAAAATCCTTTGAAAATTAGGGATTATTATGAATCAATATTAACATATACAGGATTTATTGAGATAGAACATGTGTTAGCAGATAACAAGAACCCAGCCAGTATCAAATACTCTAAATTTACAATAAAGAAGATTTTGAGTCCGGTAACATGGTACGCAGAAAATTTGCATACTCCTATAGAATTAGGAGATTGCTCGGAAAAGGTTACTCTTAATATTTTTAATTATGATTACAAAAGTGCTTGGTTCAACTTTATTAAATTAAGACCCAAGACTCACTCATGGTTTATAAAATACTATGACGAAATTGCCAAGACTCATCCACCAAGATGGTTTTATGAGTGGTGGGAGATCTTCGGTGGGAATCAGCATGTATTGTCTCAATGCTATCGAGACATGTTTGACAAGTATGTTAAAGAGAACAAGAGGGAATCCTTCCCTGAAAATATTCCGTATTGCCAGTTTTTTATGGCAAAAAGAGTTTCATATATAATTACTTGGGAATTTGCAATATCAGAAGTTAATTGTATTAAATATTTGATGAAAGATATTAAAATCAAAGGATGGTCCCCAAAAAAGGATTATTATAAGCCTCAGTCACAGTCAAAACCACAATATTCTAAAGCAGCACTGAAGAAGCGATTACATGAAGAATTAGCAAAAATGGATCAAACAGATGATGACAATCTGGAGCACATAGCGGAATTATTAGATATTGCTTCGTCTTCAGCATCAACAGATAACAATGGAGATATGGATGACCCATCTGGATTAGCAAAAGCTTATCTAATGGGATTCTAATCAATAAATAATCAGATATTTCTTGACAGAAAGCATCTTCAACAGTAAAAGCAGTCAAAAGATAAGCATCTTCAACAGTAAAAAGCAGACAAGATAAGCATCTTAAACAGAAAAGCAGCCGACAACTTCAAGTATCCAGTGTCATAAATGCAAAGGTTATGGTCATATGGAAAAAGAGTGTCCCACTCGCAGAGTTATGATTGTGCTCGATAATGGAGATGTTCGTGAGCAAGCGAGTGACACCAAGGAGGAAAATTTCGAGGAGATTGACCGAGCTGAAGATGATGATGGTCGTGAAGCTGCCGAAGCTGATCATCCGGAAATATTTCTTGTAGTTCGAAGGAATTTGAGCTGCATGACTCTTGAAGAAGAGGACAACCAAAGAGAACCTTTTCCATGCCCGATGCCGAGTGAGGGGGAAAGTGTGTTCGATGATCATTGATCCAAGTAGTTGTGCGAAAGTGGTGAGCCAAACCTTGATTTCACAATTGGGACTACCTACTTTGAAACATCCCACCCTTACAAATTACAATGGTTGAACGAGTGTGGAGAATTGAGGTTTGTCAAGCAAGTGTGGATCAAGTTTAGAGTTGGAGAATATCAAAATGAGATGATGTTCGATGTGGTACTGATGCAAGCTTGTCATATGCTATTAGGTCGACCATGGCAGTATGATCGATCGATTGTTCACAGTGGAAAATCCAACATTTACACTGCTAAGCTCGAAGGGAAGAGTTTCATACTCAAACCCTTGTCTCCAAAACAAGTCAGCGAGGACTGTAAAAGAATGAAAGAATTGAAAGAAGCGGCCAAAGCTAAGCTTCCGATGGGAACAAAAATTATGGCCGAAGACAAAAACTCACCACCCGAAGTAAGGAGCATCTATGCAGTCATGCAACCGGGTGAGTATCTACGAGGCAACGACAATGATCAGATGATAATTTGCCTCGTGCACAAGGGTATCTTTCTAAACTCTAATGATGACTTTTCTAATGATAACCCTTTGCCTAGTGCTGTACATAGTGTTTTGCAGGACTTCGGAGACATGTTTCCCGAAGAAATGCCAGGTGGATTGCCTCCGTTGAGAGGAATCGAGTACCAAATTGACTTCGTACCGAGGTCTCAAATACCCAACAAACCTGCATACTGGTGTAATCTCGAAAACACCAAAGAGCTCCAATGGCAGATTGATGAGTTGCTGAACAAGAGCCTTGTTCGAGAGAGCTTGCGTCCTTGCGCCGTTCCTGTTATCCTTGTCCCGAAAAAAAGATGAAACTTGGCGAATGTGCGTTGATTGCCGAGCAGCCAACAAAATAACGGTAAAGTATCATCATCCTATCCCTCGATTAGATGACATGCTAGATGAGTTAAGTGGTTCTTCATGCTGTTCGAAGATAGAACTCAGGTCTGGTTACCACCAAATCCGAATGAAACCTAGAGACGAGTGGAAAACCGCATTCAAGACCAAGTCCGGTCTCTATGAATGGTTGGTGATACTTTTTGGCCTATCCAATGCATCGAGCACATTCATGCGACTGATGAACCATGTGCTCAAACCGTTCATAAATAAGTTTGTTGTCGTTTACTTCGATGACATCCTTATTTATAGTAAATTCTGTGGATGAACATATCGAACACCTAAGGCTAGCGCTTGATAAGCTTAGAGAAGAGAAGTTATATGCTAACTTCAAGAAATGTGCCTTTTGTGTCGAACGTGCAGTCTTTCTAGGATTCGTTGTCAGTGCTAATGGAGTTGAAGTCGACGAGTCAAAGGTCGAAGCCATCAAAGATTGGCCAACTCCAACCTCGGTATCACAAATTCGTAGCTTTCATGGCTTAGCTAGCTTTTACCGAAGGTTTGTTCGTGACTTTAGCGCCGTGGCAGCTCCTTTAACCGAGCTGGTTAAGAAAGACCATCCATTTGTGTGGGGAGAGTCCCAAGAGAGGGCTTTCCAAGAGTTGAAACGGAGGCTTTGCTCTGCTCCGTTGTTGCAACTCCCTGACTTCGGCAAAGCATTCGAAGTCGAGTGTGATGCATCCAGAGTTGGGATTGGATGAGTGCTGATGCAAGAATCGAAGCCGATCGCTTACTTTAGCGAAAAGCTTAAATGTACAACTTTGAATTACTCAACGTATGACAAAGAGTTGTATGCCCTCATTCAAGCACTGGCCCATTGGCAACATTATTTGTGGCCTCGAGAGTTTGTAATTAAAAGTGATCATAAATCTTTGAAGCAACTCCGAGGTCAGGAGAAATTGAATTGAAGGCATGCCAAATGGGTTGAATTCATTGAAAGCTTTCCCTATGTAATTCATTACAAAAGGGGAAAAGACAATGTTTTGGCCGATGCGCTATCAAGAAAATTTACTTTAGCGACCATTCTTGCCTCAAGGCTCATGGGATTCGAAAGCATCAAGTCGATGTATGATGACGATCCCAAGCTGAAATGCGTTCGTGATGCAATCTTGAGTGGCCGAAGGGTTGAGAAATATCAGTGGCACGATGGCTACCTCTTCAAGAATGGGAGGGTTTGTGTGCCAGTGTCATCGTGGACAGAGCTCTTAGTTCGAGAAGCTCACTCCGGAGGCTTGATGGGACACTTCGGTGTCGACAAAACTCTTGGTATCTTAACCGAGCAGTTCCATGCGAGATGTGGAAAAGCTTTGCAACGCTTGTCTCGTTTGCAAGAAATTTAAATCTAAGTCCAGCCCTCATGGTTTGCATACCCCGTTGCCTGTGCCTGATCGACCTTGGGTTGATATATCCATGGACTTTGTGTTGGGGTTACTGAGGTCGGGGGTGGAAATAATAGCATCTTTGTCGTAGTTGACCGTTTTTCCAAAATGGCTCACTTTATTCCTTGCAAAAAGTGTGATGATGCGCAACATGTAGCTACCGTGTTTATTTCAAATGTGTTCAAATTACATGGTGTGCCTCGTACTATTGTGAGTGATCGAGAGTCAAAGTTCTTGAGTCATTTTTGGAAATGCTTGCGGGGTGCCCTCGGCACCAAACTACTATTCTCGACGTCTCACCATCCTCAGACTGATGGACAGACCGAAGTAGTGAACTGAACCTTGGGATCTTTGCTTCGAGCAATGACCAAAGGCAAGGTCGGAAACTAGGCAGATCGTTTGCCTATGATGGAGTTTGCATACAATCGAACGGTACATCGAATGATAAATATGACCCCGTTTGAATGTGTGTATGGTTTTAACCCTTTGATTCCACTTGATTTAACCCCATTGCCTCGAGATTCCGTTAATGATTTTGAAGGTACTCGACGAGCCACTGCCTTGATCGAGTTGCATGCAAAGGTGAAGAAGAACCTCGAGGAAGCTTATGCAAAAGTTGCATCGAAGAAAAACAAGGGGCGTAAAAAGTTGAAATTAAAGAAGGGAGATTGGGTTTGGGTTCACTTCAGAAAGGAACGCTTCCCGAACTAAAGAAAAGGAAAGTTGGCTCATCGAGGGGATGGTCCATTTCAAGTACTGAGCAAGATCAATAATAATGCTTATGTGATCGACCTCCCTGGTGAGTATAACTTGTCCAACACCTTTAATGTTGCTGACTTAGTTCCTTGTGTTGTAGGTCAAACTTCGGAGGATGAAGAGGACTCGATTTCGAGGAAGAAATCTTCTCAAGAAGGGGAGGATGATGCAGTCCGAACACGTGCTGATCAAGTGTTCGATCCACCAAGGCCGATGACACGAAGCCTAGCCAAGCTGCTGCACGATATTCACATTCACTTTGCTTGGTCGAAGGAAAGCAACTACTTCGAAGCTGAGTGGCCGAGCTCAAGAACCGAAAGCTACATCTTCAAATTTGAGCCCGAAGACAAAGTGACCAAACACCAACTCTTGGAGCCGAGCAGCACAGAGCCGAACACAACAAATTGTGTTCGAAGTCAAGTGAGCGCCCAATGACAAATGTGTTCGAGCAAGAAACCAAGCACCGAAGTCAAGGCTGCCGAACACTCACTATGTGTGATCGAGCAAGAAATCGAGCCCCGAAGTCAAGGCTGCCGAACACACATTAGTTCAGCCCTGCGTGGCTTGCTTTTATTGATCATCTGTGACCATTTACTGTTTTATCCTTAGCATAGTCTATAAATACTCCACTACATTTCATTGTAGAAAAAGTTGTTGTTGAATGATCAAACATAGCAAGTGCTATTGTGAGTCTCCGATGGAGCCAAACCCCGACGTGGAATTTTAAAGAACTTGTGTCATTCGGTGTCTTCGATTGGACATTTTCTTCTTGGTCATTCAATTTGCAAGAAGCTTGTTCTTCTTGAGGATTGTTGCATAGCATAGGTGCATCTTGAACTCCGGTTCGATCGAGCTTGAGACAAGTTCCTCATTGCTCTTTTGAATCGAAGCAAGATTTGTCTTGCTTCTATCTTTTGTTCTTGTTTTCTTCCGCGTTTCTTCGTGCTTGGATTAACCCTCGGGTTTGCTTGCACCAGAGATTCAACGAGATACATTGAGGATGGATGAGGAAAAGTGAAATTAGGGAAAATGAGAGGAGGAATAGTGAAGCTGGGGGGAAATGGTGGGAGGAAAAGTGAAATTGGGGGAAATGAGAGGAGCAAAAGTGATAGTGGGGGAAATAGAAGGAAGAATGTAAGAGTTTGGTATGTCATGGAAGAATATTGCTATGTTTTTGCTATGTTCGTAATTATCTTGTGTTTTCCTCTATATAGGGTAATTTTACTAAAATGTTGCTATGTTTGGTAATTAAGTTCTAAAACTTGTACTTTTATGTAAAAAAAATCCAAAATTAAAAGGCTACATTGTGGAATTTTTGTTGTGTGTATTGTGAAGAAAAGACCCTCAATTTATAGATGTTCAGGCTTCAACTTCTCCTTTAAGTAAAGGATAAGTCCTATGAAGGAGACATATTTCAATTAGAATTATCTTCCTTCAAGAAAGAGTCATAATAGGTATAAAATTCAGGGCAACACTCTAACATTTCTCCCCTTGGTCGGAATTTTCTGGCAAAGTAAATTTGATTCTTCTTCACATGATCTTCAACATATGACTGCTGCAGGTTTCGTTGAAAAGAGCCCAACAATGGGTTAAAATATGAGCTCATGCGTTAAATAAATAGGGTTTTTTACACAAATATACAATTTCCACCCAATATTACAAAACATAGCAATTTTTTTCAAATTACAAGACATACCAATATTTTTTAGTACATTTTACAACAATCAACCATTCACTTTCATTTCCCCAAAATTTTCCAAATTACAATATTTCACATACTCTCTCTTCTCCATCACCCCATCCCACCACCCCAACCCAGTTCCATCACAACACCCCGACCCAATCGAAAGATCCTTTGTTTCTGCAAATGGATGAAGATAAATCTTGGACTTTTCTTACCTTAGACACTGGCATCTTTTCACGGACTGAATCTATTAACGAGAAGTCAATATCTGCAACAGTAATACCTGTTGATGACCGATCTGAAGCATAAACAAGAAGAGTTTATGAGGTCATTAGAGTACCTTTCATTCTGTGACTGTTGTGAACAAACAACATTTAGGTAAAGCTCTGTGATTTTTCCAGACTGGACTAACTTATGGGCCTTTAATTCAGACGAGATTACAACCATGTTTGTGGTTGCTTGCAGGTGATTTTGAACAGTCGGTGTATATACGGTGGTCGCTTATGTATACGGCGTATGAATCATAGTCCCATTTGCCGTCTTTGTACTGTTTGTCCTCCATCATGTCGATTACAGAGGTTTTTTTAGTTTTGTGGGATTAAGCTTTCTCTGTAAAGAAGGAAAGTAGTTTGTGTGACTCAACACCAGTGACGTAAAGGGTATCTATATCTGTTTCTAAGGGGCTGATGATGAGCTAGTTTCAACAGTGAATGAAGAAGATGGTCAAAATATTAATTTTCCATATGAACGATAAGTGTTGCCAGAGGAACTCTTTAGAAATGTAATAACATTGACATGTGAGTCTATTGTTGAAGGAGGCATTTGTGATGTGTATATTGTTGGCACCACTCAGTCAATAATTTTTGAAACAGTATGAAATAGCGATGCTGAAATAGTTCGATACGGTGCAAAAGTCCCAGAAATAGTTAGAAACGGTGCTGAATAGTTTGAAACTGCACTGAAACGGTGCTGAAACGGTGCAAAAACGGTTAGATACATTGCTGAAACGACGCTGAACCGGTGCAAAAACAGTTAGATACAGTCTATAAATAGTTAGATATGGTAAAAAATAGTCTGAAATGGAACTGAAACAGTCTAAAATGGTGCTGAAACAGTCTGAAACGGTGCAGAACAGTTTGATACAGTGCTGAACACAACCTGAAACGGTGCAGAAACAGTTTGATACAGTGCATAACAGTTTGATATGTGTGCAGAAACAGTTAGATACGGTGCAGAACAGTGCAGCTACAGTGAGATACGGAAAGATACAACGAGATACGATGTGGTTGGTAGTTGAGAAATATTGAGATACAAGATACAACGAGATACAGTGAGGATGGGATAAGGAAAAGTGAAATTGGCGAAAATGGGAGGAGTAAAAGTGAAATAGAGGAAAATAGTAGGAAGAAAAGTGAAATAGGGGGAAATGGGAGGAGCAAAAGTGATAGTCGGTAGAATAGGAGGAAGAATGTAAGGGTTTGGTTTGTCATGGTAAAATATTGCTATGTTTTTGTTATGTTTGTAATTAACTTATGTTTTCCTCTATAAGGTTATTTTGCTAAAATGTTGCTATGTTTGGTAATTAAGTTCTAAAAATTGTACTTTTGTGTAAAAATTTCAAATAAATAAGCATGAGTTAAAACCGGCATTGGAGCCCATGCGTTACAAGTTGACATGGGTTGAAAGTGGCCCAAACATGGGTTAAAAAATATTTATCTTTGAAGATTTAGCAGCCGAATTTTTGAAGGTATGGTTGAAAATTTTCTCCACATGTAGCATCACAATTTTTTTTTGGATAAAAAACTTCATTATCATCAAGTAGTTGCGATTAGAACTGACCCGTCTTGAACATGTCTTCAATCTCGTTAACCTGGCTCATCGAACCATTGGTTGAACATGGCTCTGATACTACTTGTTGGGATAGAAACAACATGGTGCATGCGGAAGCTAACACATCAAACATGTATGACAATAAATCAGACATCAAAGAGTTAAAAATATTTATTATGGTTTGGTCATGAATTGACCTATATAGGGATGAGATTAAAAATTACTACTAGTAAAAAAGAAAACTAAAATATAAAGTCTCCCCATAAGCATTGCTCTAAAATATTATAGATGTTCAAGACTTCTCCTCTAAATAAAGGACAAGTCCTACGAAGGAGACATATTTCAATTAAAATGCCCTTCCTTCAAAAAGAGAATAGTAATAGGTATAAAATACAGGGCAACATCCTAACAAATAGAGCCTCAACCTCATCACCAATTGATTCAATATCGAAGTACTACGATTTAGCTCAATATTGGAGTGAAACAGTTTGAAACATATGTAAATTGGGATAGTATTTTTAAACGGGAACGTTGAGTACTATAGTAAGAACTGGAGTATTTAATATCTGTCACGTAGGCAAAGGTACAGATCTGAAATTAGCTCTTCGATCTTGTCAAATTAACTTACAATGAAGTCGATTTCATTAAACGAATGGTCGAATATCCACTTCTCTCTAAGCCAATTAGCTCTTCATTTTAATTGAAAAATCACTACATAAGATTACAAATGAGACTCAAATAAATCGAGTTGCTTAAATGCACATTATTGTACTTACTTGCCTAAGACAGCGTCTACAGTTTTCCGATTATAATTCAGTTATACCACATGTTAATTTTGTCTCTGGAAAAATCAATCAACTAATAAAATACCAAAAAGGGACTCTTTTTAGCACCAAAATTCTGGCCTAGCAATTACTGAATTGGTTGAAATTCATAGAATACCAACAAGAGACAAAGAAACGGTAGATAATTTCTTCATGGACCTAGCAGGCAAAGTAACTAGCTAGTTGTGCTAGTAGAAAGTAACAAGTAACCAGTGAAATAGTCAAGAATGTATAAATTGATCAGATACAACTCTTTTTTTCCCCCGAAGCCCGTCATTTTCTTCCCTAGAACCAATGACTCACTTGTTCGCTAATTATCATAGGAAGATGCGCCACCTAAGGATGTCAATAGCTTCCGTTGTCAAATTTCATGCAAGTCTAAGTTGTGTTCCCGATCGATCAGCTTGCGAAGAAGAGAAGAAGATAAAGAAAAGTCAATCACCGAAAGGCCTTCGCAAAGCAGAGCTTTGAAGGGGCATACTTTTTGTGGTCTTGCACATGCAAAGTCAAAGTATTTTATGCATGCTTGATCTACCTGAACTTTTGCTTCAAAGAATTATTTCAAGCTAGGAATTTAACCACAAAATACTTTAATTTGCAATTAGCTGGAAGATGGGTATGCATAAATTAAGGCGGTGGGAGATTATCGTAGATTGTTATAAAATGACAAGGAAGAAAGTTGTAACCAAAGGAGATTTTGAGCTATTAATCTTCTACAGTATTAGTTTACTGTTCTATTCCTTTCTTTTGTTTGATGAGGTGATAAGAGGTCTGATTCAAGACAATTCCACATTGGCCGGTAAAAAAGATGAGTTACACAAGTTCTTGCTGCACTTACAAGTGGATTCGCATTTCACAATGGTATTAGCTTGATTTTCCGGACTTTTCAGTACACACAAACAACCTGTTGCTATACATTGCGGCAAATTTGCAACCCAAAAAGAAAAAACATCACTTCTACTGAAAGCTCTGTGACTTCACTTACTGTCCCCATGCACATGCCCTGTATTTGATAAATTCAAGATCAGCAAACAAGAAAATAATTGAGTTGTAGCTACGAGGTGGATAGAAAAGCCAAAATGTATCCGTACCAAGGAAGAGAGAGAGCTAGAGAGAGAAATAGAAAGAGAAACAGAAGGGGGTTAATCTCGCCCTAGAGCACACTAAAGGTGGCCTTATTATTTAAACTCGATGGGTTCAATATTTATGTTCTCACCACTCAATCCATTGCACTCTTGCATTTCTAGATTCAGAACTGGGTTCCATTAAAATCTTAGTGATTCTTTTACATATATATTATGCTCCATATAAAAAGGAGGGAGCTCGGCTGAACCCTTTAGAACTACATTGCAATTCCGCCTCTAACTGGCATCTTCGTTTTGTGGAAGGTGAATCAGATCAAAGAGGAATGTAACACGATTAAGGATCATATTCTAGACCACACTTATGCGCAATTCTCCTCTAACAACAAGAAGCAGACACAATGTTTTCCACAAAAGAGTGCACATTTTCCTGCTTCTTTATCTGGGCTTTGTGCATCTATTTTGCTAATATTATCATGTGTGCCTCCACAATCCACTCTGACCTCAAAGATAGCTGCACCCACAGAAGAACTTAAAGGAACACCATTTCATCCAACACACAACTTATCAAACACAGTTACATAGCTTCCTCAAAGTTGTGTCCTTTCACTGAAGAGGTCTTATGCTTGCCTACTACCAAATTATCATCTGCCTGTACAAAGATATCCGAATGACAAATATAACTGGCCATGCATCTTCCCAATAATTTTGTGACGGTACTGATTATGTCACAAAATGAGTGCCAGATCATAATGTTGCACCAGCGCATCCTAAGATCAAGCAATAAGTAAACTTTGCCAGTTATTTTTGGTTATTCCTTTTAAGTGCCTCAGCTTACTGGCTGCTAACCACAACTAGTTTTAACTTGATCCCATGTGGATTTCCCGTGCCTTCTACAACCAACCTCAACCTCATCGGACGAAGAGAAATTCAGAGGTGCCGGTGGCACTTTCAAGGGTCGTTGGACCAGAAAGTATGACAAAATATTGTTTAGTGGATCTTCACATCACACTGAAGTCATCGCATTTGCAAGGGCAGTTTAAAGGTTAATAAGAGAATGATGCAGGACGTACATAAAGAGAAACACACAGCAAGGAAGAAAACGCAAAGATAGAGATCCAATGCACATCATTTAAAGCAAGATAAAGCAACAGAGTCATAAACCGAAGGCCATGAAAAGATGCTGCCTACAGAAACTAGGAACATGATAGAGGAGCAACTTTGTTTAGTGTAAATACAAATATTAGTGGTCCCTGTTCAAGAAGGCATGATAGTATACCAAATGATTACTGTAGCTTGTCTGCTATGGCATCGTTCAGATGCAAAAAGCAATAAAACAGAGAAAATCTTGGTGCATATCAGTACTATTAATCATATTTTAAGTTTACAAGTGAAGGCTAATTTGGTAAATTTATGCTTCGCAGACTAACTGTGCAGAGAATGTATTATGTCTTCAGTTAAGTTATCCTGGCATTTCCTACCATTTGCAGCTGATAACTACCTATATATTCTTTCAGTTCAGTAGTGGAAGCTGAAGCTTCTTTGGTCCTTCATCCAACCTACCTTAGCAAGTCTTGCCAAAGAAATTCCAGGTGGTTATTCCTAGGTAATTCTAGGTTGAGTTCCTAGATTCTTCGCTTCTTATTTTGTTGCTGTTACTGTTCAGAGCCCAGAAAATTAACATATTCCTTCCTCCTCTTGATCTTCTCCTCTCTACAAACCCCTGTTATATCGGCCCAAGTTTTTCTATTTTCTGCTGTCCAACTATAGGCTAGAGATTCGCCTCTTGTTCAATATTATCCTATGTTTGTGACATCACATGATAGGAGAAAGTCCAATAGCTAACCTCACCTGCAAGGTAGGATTAATCTAGTTTTATCTATCCTATTGGCTCCTAACATGTCTAGCGTAACCTAAGGATCATTACAATTTACACCTAGAACCAAAAAAAAAAAGAAAAGAAAAGAAAATTGCAGTTCAGATGAAGCATTAAACTACAGAAGGTTATACAATGTCATGCCTCTAGAACTACAAACCTTCCAACAAGAACGGCTGCGGGTTCCCATGTCATCAAAAAAGAATTGCACCATGAAGTAAAGGGCAACAAGTGGTAACCACTCTCAATAAGGAAGAAGCACGAAGAAGGAAGAGGACTGTTATGAATACGAAGGAAAATCACAAGCCAATGACAGTACCCGATCTCTCTTTCATTCCCTATCTCAATATATCTAGAAAGATACTAAATACCAACTTGATGTTGTTGTTCAGTCTCAACCTTCAAACAAAAAAAAAAGGGGTTGGTTCACCGCTAGGTCTCTCTTTTTCCTAAATTGCGCATTTTCTCAGTAAATCTTCATTAAGGATTTTGGGAAGTGAATATTAAGTCAACCAATCTTTGAATTAAGCCTCTAACTTTACATATTCTAGGAAGTAAATACACTAACATAATAATCAAAATTTTCAAAAGGGGGAAAATCCCCTAACATAGACATAGACTACCACTATGATGATCATCTAAGCATTAGTAAGCTCTTAAATGGCACCAGAGGCATACTAAGCTTGGCCATTCGCGTCCCCAGCCCCTTATATTTTTTAGCTTTTGAATGTGGGCAAATCTAATCAATTATGTTTACTTGCTCGTTAGAGCTTTATCGTAAAAATGATTACTTGGTCATTAGAGTCAAGAATGGAGTAGGATAAACCACAAGTATAGAGATGAAAAATGGAGCCACAAAAATGGGTTAGAGTAAGTAGCATTTTTTCTTTGATAAAGTAATACTCCTATAATTTCGCAAACCAGCACCTGAAGCGCAGAAGGTTTCCTGGAAGGAAGAAAAAGAAAAAGGAAAAATTGGCAAAACAGTCTGTGGAGCTAAGTTTATATAGATCATTATCATGGTTTCATTTCCATATTCGGGGACGGAGGGTTACGAGAAGTGGGAGTGACTAAAATTAAAGAGTAAACCTCTGTCATGAACAGTGTTTTGAAAGGCGAGCGCCTCTCGCCTAAGGCGCCGAGGCGAGGCGAGGGCTGCTCGCCTTTTTACAGTGAGGCGAGCTGGGTAATAAAAGGCGGCTGAGGCGCCAGTAAGGCGCTGTGGCGAGGCGATAAAAGGCGACGCCTTTTGTTTTTTTTTTTTTTTAAAAAAGAGGGCTGCTGACTTAAAATATAAAACCGAAAATTAGGGTTTTCATAAAACACAAAAAAAGCTGCGCATCTTCTTTCCTTCTCCAGCAAAACTCAAAAGGTATGTATCTTCTTTCTTCTTTCTTTCTTGACTTCATTATTTTCCTCTTCTTTCATCTTCTTAAACTTCTCTATTCTTTCTTCCTCTTCATTATTTTCCTGTTCTTTCCTTCTCTAGCAGATTTTTTCTTTATGTTTTTCCTTCTTCCTCTTCTTTCCAGTCTGCTCACAGTTTTTTTTTTTTTTTGGGTTATATCTATGTGCATTTTAATATTTTTAATTTTTGGCATTATTTGGCGCCTCACTTTAAAAAGGCGAGCGCCTCGCCTCTCGCCTCGGTAAAATTTACCCTTGCCACCTTTTGGTGCCTTACGCCATCCAAAACACCGGTCATGAACTAGTTTGGAGGAAGATCTCAAGCAGATAACCATACATTCATGCTTTAATCACACGCTAATCACATGCGTTTGAACATTGGCAAGACGGCGGCAACAACAACAAAATCAACGACTCAGCTCAAGTCATAAGGCTACCCTTGGATTTGCTAACCAACAAAATGCAACATCAACATGTAGAACTTAAATGCCAAAGTCAAGCTATCAACACTGTTATATAAGGAGATTCCCCTCCACGTTCTTATCACCTCCATTTTGTTCTCCTCTCTGTTAGAAAGGTTAAGTTGTATATAGTTAGGATTGTGAATAAACAATGTTAGATAAAAGAAACTTATTACCAGAAATATGGTCCGAAGCACCTGAGTCAATGACGCATGGTCCAAGAATACTAGACTGTGAGACACACGCAACCTGATTACCAGTTTGAGCAACAGAAGCTATTTGAGATGATGTCTGCTTACTTGCTTGATACTGAAGAAATTCAATATATTCCTCCTCATATAACTTAACACCCTGATTACTATCTGTCTGAGCAACATGAGCATTCTGGTCACGTAAAGTATCATCACGTAAAGTATAGCATGACTCACGGATGTGTCCAATCCTGCCACAGTAACTGCACTTGGGTCGAACTCTCCCAGAACGACCTCCACCTCGATTCCCAGTAGAACCTCCACCTCGATTTCCCATATTATTAGATGTCCGATTCCCCATTGTCTGAGGTGGCCGATTCTGCCGAGTCTGTGAAGCTAGAACAGAAGAATCAGTCTGTGATGGAACCATTATGTGACTAGGTGGCGCTGCAAGTCGAAGCAAACGAGAGAATAAATCATCTACTGTAGGGACCGTAGGACTAGCCAAAATCTGGTCACGCACTGAATCAAGGTCACTTGGGAGTCCAGCTAGTGTAAGAACGAGAAACATCTTCTGTCGTTGCTCCTGTTGTTTGTCCATACTAGCGGTGACAGGCATCAGCTTCTCAAATTCTTCCATGACTGCTTGTACCTGTCCTAAGTAAGTTGACATATCCAGTTCTTGTTTCTTCAAATTAGTCATCCGAGAGATCATATCATAGAAACGAGATATGTCATTAGTATACAGGGTGCGAGCCTTTTCCCAAACCGAATAACATGTCTGGAATGGACGAAATAGAGGCATTAACTTAGAATCAATAGATCGCCATAAAATACTGCACAACTGAGCATCAACCTTATCCCATTGTGTCGTAGCCTTATCATCACCATCACTAGTTTTCTTGGTTAAGTGATCTTGAACACCCTGACCTTTACACCATAATTCAACAGACGAAGCCCAAGCTAAATAGTTTGAACTTACAAGAAGTGGTTCAGAAGTAATCAAAAGACTTGAATTTCCAACTCCAGAGTTTTTGGGACCAAAAACATCAAATCCGAGAGACATGGTTGTATTCAAAGAGACCTCTAACCAAATATTTGCAAAATAACACCAAATTGAACAAAGAAATATCTGAAACAGTCACCAATTAATCCAAAAAAGAGCAGAAAAAGCTGGAACAGTAGTTGTAGATGCCGAAATAAGCACTGTCGATGCCGGAATAATCGGGAGTGGTCGGAATCTAATGAAACTTATATGGGTATGGTCGGAAATTGTATACGAGAACCAGAGAAAAGAGATCCGCGAGAAAAAACTGTCAGAACAGGGCTCACGCGCCGGCGCGTGAAGGAAACGCGCCGCCGGAGTTCTCACTGTTTCAGGCGCGTGAGGGCGCGTGGGTCGCCGGATTCCGGCGAGTCTGACTGGGGTTTGGTCACGGGACAACAGCGGACCTTATGGTAGTGTTAGTTTTCGCATAACACAGCCAGAAAAGTAAGTCTCCGGTAACAGCCACCGGAATCTGCACGATGGTTAAATTCTCAGACAAGCTGGAAAATTTCTCAGCTGTAATTTTCTCACCGTTGCTCTGATACCATGTGAGAAATATTGAGAAATATTATATTATCAAACTAAGGATCTAGGCAGATTGAAGTACTTTCTGGGTATTGAGGTTGCTCAGTCCAAGTCAGGTATTGTTCTCTCACAGAGGAAGTATGCCTTGGACATTCTTGAAGAGACAGGTATGAAGGGGTGCAGGCCTATTAATACTCCTATGAATCCGAATGCTAAGCTTATGCCAGGACAGGGGAGCCTCTTACTGATCCTGCGAGATACAGGCGGCTGGTTGGTAAGTTAAACTACCTCACAGTGACTCGTCCTGACATTTCCTTTCCTGTGAGTGTGGTACGTCAATTTATGGACTCTCCCTGTGATAGTCACTGGGATGCAGTTATTCGCATTCTTCGGTATATAAAGTCATCCCCAGGCAAGGGATTGCTCTTCGAGAGTTGAGGCCATGAACGAATTGTTGGGTATACAGATGCTGATTGGTTATTGTGTTATGGTAGGAGGTAATTTGGTGTCCTGGAAAAGCAAGAAACAAAATATGGTTGCCCGGTCTAGTGCAGAAGCAGAATATCGAGCAATGGTTGTAGCTACTTGTGAACTAATTTGGATCAAACAGTTGCTCAGAGAGTTGAAGTCTGGTGAATTCAATCATATGGAACTTGTGTGTGATAATCAAGCTGCTCTTCATATTGCGTCAAATCCTGTGTTTCATGAGAGAACTAAGCACATTGAGATTGACTGTCACTTTATTAGAGAGAAGATACTCTTGGGGGATATTGTTACAAGTTTTGTGAAGTCATATGATCAGCTTGCAGATATATTCACTAAGTCCCTTACTGGTCCACCTATTAATTATATTTGTAACAAGCTCGGTACATATAACTTGTATGCACCGACTTGAGGGGGAGTGTTAGAAAGGTTAAGTTGTATATAGTTAGAATTGTCGTTCCTGACCCACACTGGGAAAATATATGTAGTGTATGATGTATGATAGTTATAAATAGGGATCCTTATAAACACTGTTCTAGTATGATAATATAATATTTCTCACACTATCCTTAACATTGTAGGGATTAAAATCCTCCTCTTTCTTTTTCTCTACTGAAATGTTGTAATCACTTTTTTGGTTCAATTCCTTCCAATGAATGCCTTGGTCGTATGACTGAGGACTAAAGTCCTTCTAGTTGAGTTCTTCAACTAGACGAGTAAATTAATGACCAAGAAAACAGAACGTAGATCACACAGCTTCAATAGATTAAAATTGATCTTATCACTGTTTTCTTAGTTTACCTTTCTTTTCTTTTCGTTTTCTTCTTTTTTAAAACTTTTCACCTAAGAAAGCAGAAATACCTCGATATTAGTCTAAATGTTGTAACTAAACTATTGATGTCACAAGTTTTACCTGAAAGGAAAAGGGAAAACGTGGAAGAAGGTTCTTAAACATCTGACCAATAATCAGCTACACACTAGAGAAGATTATTATAGCCAATGATTGTATAAAGCATATCTGATGTCAAATTCATAGAAGAGAGAAGTGAATCTACAAGCCAGGTCTTGTAAAAATTTCCAAACTAGAAGCTCAAAGAAACACATACAAACTTGTATAAGCTACTTGAAAACCTAATAGCTTCAATAATGAGGTATCATGGCATTAGAGAACATATTATGCATTAAGGTTCTTGCTTACTTCAATGTTATGCAGAGCGTGAGTCTATCATTGTTTCACTATCACACATACAACAACTTTTCTATCCATTTTCCATCCCAAAAAGGGTCCCTTGTGCTTTTTATCAAGTGGATATCTCAATGTTTTAACCGATAGATATCGAAGAAGCAAAACGAACTGACAGCCTAAAAATATTAATTCCATCCATTCAAGGATTGTTATTCAATTTAACCGATATCTCAATGTTTTAACTGATAGATATCGAAGAAGCAAAACAAACTAACAGCCTAAAAATATTGTTCCATCCATTCAAGGATTGTTATTCACTGATCATGCAATCCCTGACAAAAAATTTGGCTCCTCGAAGTTACAAAATGCCCTTGGGGCATAAACACTCTCAACATTGTATATAGGTTATAGGCACATTTATCCTAACTAACAAAAGTAGTAAATCAACTTTTCCCTACCAATTCCCATCATTCATACTAATTATAACACAGTGAAACATTCATAGAATAACTTAGAACATAATGCATGACAAGTACTAACCGATTAATGCCAAACGAGGAGCAAAAAGGGAACATACCCAACATTAAACATCCCACTAATAGGATCCAAGAACTGCAGATGCTGCTGCTGCTGCAAACTAACGTCCGAATTCTCTACGACAGCGCCTTTCAATATCTCCCCTTTCGCCTCAAAATACCTCCAAATATACCAACTAGCAACAGACCTACAAGGTTTCCATTTCTCACACAACTGATCCATTCGTGAAGGTCTAGGAATCTCCTCGAGCGCGTATAACTTTTGCAGGCCTCGCCTAATACCCTGATCATGTATTGGCAATACATCCGGTCTATGCAACGAAAAAATCATAAACATATGAACTGACCAAGAACCAATTCCATTAACCATAGTTAAAATCGTAAAAAGTGACCTATCATCCATTTGTACAATCTTTTCATCAGACAAAATACCATTTATATATTTTTTGGCTAAATCATGTAAATAACTTGCTTTTCTTGATGAAACACCAATTTGTCTAAGTTGTAATGGGATTAAATTTAAAACAAAATCAGGTACTACGTTTGATTCATGGCCACAAAGTGAAATAAACCTTGTGTAAATTGATGAACCAGCTTTATAGGCTAATTGTTGAAAAAGTATACTTTTTGTTAATGCAAGAAAAGGGGGTTGATAAAGTTCAAGAATTGGAGGTGGGTAAGTTTCTATTAATGGGATGAGTAAAGGGTCATAGGATTTAATGTATCTTATGGCTGTTTCTAGTTCACCTTCATGTGAAAGTGAACGAGGTATAATGGTTCTTGAAATTGTGTTTTTTGGTAAAAGGTTGTCTGCGTTTGAAAGTTTGCATCTATTTCTTGGTCTTGAAGGGAGTTTTGAGGGTGGTGTATGAGTTTTGGGGTTAGGGGTGGGGGTTGGGGGTGGGGTTGGGGGTGGGGTTGAGATATAGATTCTTCAGCCATTGATGATGGAAGGGAGATGGAAAATTGTGAGATTAATTGGTGAACATGGGAATTGAGACACCAGGTTAAATATGATTGTCACTATTACTCCAAAAAAAATTCAGCCGGTGACCCCAAAAATATTTGAGAGTTTGTCTTTGTTTAATGTAACTTTTAACAAAATGACTTCAGCTTTATTCATATGCAACACTTTAATTATTGTCTAAGCAAGAGGAGATTAAAGCAAATGACGTCTAGAAAATGAAGGCGGGTATACGAGGTTATTATAATATTCATATGGGTAAATTTCATCTTGAATTCATTCATTAAATTTAGAGGAGATTATTTTTGCTATACCTGTTACAACAGTTAAAAAGACAAACCATTACCTGCAGTGTCCTGCAAGTCTCCCATTGACAAGAAGCTAAGGTTAATGAGACAAATACAAAAATCAACGAAATTTTTCCACTTAAATACTCGATCGAGCATTTCTTTTTTATCCCTTGTATTGTCTTTTTTTTTCTTTTTTATAGATACCATACTTTATTTATGGCATGATCTAAGCTCGTGACATATAGTCTATCTGGCAAATTAGACACACGCTCAAGCCATTGAACCAACTTCCAATCTTTTAGGGCAAATTGCAAAAATATGGCACCATAGGCAGTGAGTTGTCTTATTGACCCCATATAAAGTGGTTTTGCAAGAATGACCTCTGCTAACTTTAATGAATAAATTTCAGACGGAAATACACCTACGAAATCTTATAATAACATATGCATCCCGCCCTCCTTTTTTCATAAGTGCTGCCTAAAAGGCATTACTTGACAACACTTGACTTTGACCCCTCTTGTATAGGCGATACTTGCCTTTTAATCTCTTCCCACATTCTCTTAGATAACTTGAAGTGTTGTCTGGATAGAACTTGCCCCTTCAATCACTTCCGACATTCTCGCAGGCAATACTTGCCTATTGATATTTCCCGAAAATGCAGCATTTGTCGATTCATAACTTGAAGTGTTGTCTCCAAGGCCATTTTGCTGAAACATTCTTAAGCGGGGACAAAAAGACATAACCAAGGATAAAGGGTACACTTGGTGAAACTTTTGAATTTTTTTAGCTCCAAAGTTTTCTATAATTACTAGAGTTAAAAGTTTATGATTAAATAACATAAAATATAATAGAAACAAGAATATAAATTTAGAATACCAAAAGCAAAAATAGGGAGTACTTATAATAAGGAATTTTTTTTTTTAAAAAAAGATTAAGAGTGTGTTTGGTACGAAGAAATCACTTTTCACGAAAAATATTTTCTTCGAAAATGAGTGCCTTTTAACTTATATTTTAGTGTTTGATATCAAATATACCTACCTAGCTTCCATCACCACCCAACCCTCTCAACCCAACCCACCCTATCCACCCCCAAAGCCTCATGCACCCTAACCTCTCCCTCCCTTCAACCCATGGATGCAGTGGTCGACAACGAGCCAAGGAATAAAGATTAGGGTTTTCGCCAGCGAAATTGGGTGGCGATTGATGTTGCGGCCAACAGCAAACTAAGGAACTGAGATTAGGCGTTTCGCTAGAAAGTTTGTGGCGATGGAGGATGCGTTGATCGACGATGAGCAAAGGAAACAGGCGCCGGTGTTAGAAAGAAAAGAGTTTCTGATGATGGGATAAAGGGTGGGGGATTGGAGTTTGTGTATGTTTAGAGAAAATATTTTTCTCTATTTAGAAAACAAAGAAGAATAGTTTAATAAAATATTTTTCAAGTTGCATAAGCCAACCAAACACAGGAAAAAGATAAAATATTTTCTAGAAAGTGATCTCCCCATGCTAAACACACCGTAAACATCGCAAGTAAGATTCGAACTTATGATCAATTTGTTATGAGTGATCACTCTGTCGCTCAACTATTAAGGGACAATAAGAGATTCAATTTCTTAGTGTTCAATTTACATTCTTAGTCTATGGCCAATATGAACTCAAAACTTCATAGGTAACTTTCAAAATTCTTTGTAGTGGCTACCTTATATGCATTAACCTATACAATTCATTTCTGACAACCGGATTACTTATAATGGTATAAATACGTGTTTATCCAAAAAAAAATAAAAAATAAAAAATTGGATCGTAACTAAAATAGTATATAATAAGTAGCATGAATAACAATCATGATGTGAAATATATATCGTTAATATTCCTTACCATTTGTGTGCATAATTTATTAATAGTATGGCATGTACCTGGACTGTTATCATTCTAACAAAAATTTATTCCATTATCGAGAACGATCAGTCGGAAAGTGTATTAAGCCTGTTTTAAATGTTCAATTTTCTATTTTTTTTTTAAAAAAAAAATTGTCTTATGAAATGTCCGGTTCAAAATTTGTCCAAAGTCCAAACTAACACGACTGGCAAAGTGTGCTCAAATGAGACCTTACATTTTGATTTGACAAGTTAGCAATTGATGGGTTTTCATACCTAATTTGATTGAACAAATAGGCTTGCTATGAGTTCTTCATACCCAATTTCATTGAATTGAAGAGCTTACTTTCCAATTTGTTTGAGGAGATTTACAAAAATATGATATTTTAGCACCGCTAATGCTCAACTTTTAGATCCCCTTAAAACAGTTGGACTTTATAGTCGGTACTTGGAGCAGTTTCTAGAGGATAGCCAAGAGTTTAGTTCAAAGTTTTTAGAAGGTCCTAGCAAATCGTTATACAGTGCTACAACTTAAACACATTTTTAACCGCTGATAAAAACTATATTGTCGATCATCAAGGCTACTGAGTAAAATTTCCTCATTTATTCTAGCTAGTTGGGAAGAAGGCTAATTAAGATGAGAAAAGGCCCAATGGTCATATAACTTCGTAAAAATTTCGCGGGGAAGCCACTTTGGCACCCGCTTTGTGATGCGTAGCCTCTGTTCACAAATTCGCTGAGAATTAGCCACTAGGCGCGTTTTTTAAAAATAATAGTATAATGATGTCGTTTTACACCTTTTGGAAATTCCGGTTTTATCCTTCCTTATTTTTAACTTATTCGGGGTTTTTGTTTCTCTCTTTGATACTGTGACTTTTGAATTCTATCAGAATATACGAACTCTCTTTCGAAATATACCAATTTCTTATTTTTGAGATTTTGAAGCTTTGTGTTTGGGTAAAAACTTTATTTTGTTGTTTCGTATATTAAGGTAACTGTGTTTACTTCGCATTATTATTTTTTCATTTTTGTACGGGTATATGGGTTATTAGGTTATAATTTTGTTTCGAAAAATGTTTAGATTTTCCATTGGAGTACAGTATAAGCTTTTGATTCCCTTTTAAATGGTGGGATTTTTTTAAGGGGAACGCTTTTTTCGGTGAAACCCCTTGCCCCAGAACTATATATTGTGACCTTTTGTAGGGGATAGACTGTTGCTCCATGATAAAAAACTGAGACTGTGTATTTTTAACAGGTACTTGTCCATTGTAAATGGTGGGTAATTTTTAAAGGGGCAACAGTTTTTTTATGAAACCCTTTGCCCCAGAACTATATACTGTGACTTTGTAGGGGATAGACTGTTGTCCCATGATAAAATACTGTGACTGTGTGTTTTTAACAGGTACTTGTCCATTGTAAATGGTGGGTTAATTTTAAAGGGGCAACGGTTTTTTTTGTGAAACCCTTTGCCCCAGAACTATATACTGTGACTTTTGTAGGGGATAGGCTGTTGTCCCATGATAAAATACTGGGACTTTTTGTTTAACAATGCAGTTATGTCCCAGTTCTAAATTATGGAACTTTGTATAACAAAGCATTTATAGCTCGCAAGCACAAATATTGTGACTTTACACATGAAATACTGGGAACCTCTGTTTAACAAATGCTGGTGCCCCAGTTCTAAAATATGGGACGTTGTATAACAAAGCATCATAGGGCCCCAGTACCAATGGCTGGGAAGCTAGTCTGGAGGAGGGGGTGGGCCACCAAGCTGTCCCCCAGCACAAACACTGTGACCTTGCACATGAACTACTTGTACCCCCAGCATCAATGTCTTTGGGAAGTCAGTCTGTGGATGGGCCAACAAGCTTTTTATGTGCCCCATAATAAATATTGGACCCCTTTGTTTAACAAGTGCTTGTGTCCCAGTTCTAAAACATGGGACTTTGAATAACAGAGCATCATAGGTCCCCAACACAAAATACTGTGACTTTGCACATGAACTACTTGTGCTCCCAGCACCAATGTCTGTGGGATTTTTAGCTGCAAGCATATAGGTGTTAATTTTTCTTTGTTTTATTTTAATACATGTGCTAATGTTACAGCTATGGAGATTATACCAACTGATGAGGGTATGGATAATCTGTCAAACGACGATGGTATATTGGTTCCATTTGCGCAGTGGAAAAATCGTGATTGCCAGTGGAAAGGTGACACATAGTATCGTGGATTACTTGAAGGGTTATTGTCTGCCGATAACCTGGAGAAACTGAAGCAAGGGCCATTCGGCAAGTTTATGCTTTTGGAAGATGCTAAATATTCTGGGAGGCTTATAAATTGTTTTCTGCAGTCTCAAATAGTTTCTTCAGACAACACTAAGCTTAGCTTCAAAGTTTTTGGTGATATAGTAGATTTCACAGCTGATGATTTTCATGTAGTTAGTGGTCTTAATATTTCCAGTGTTGTAGATATAAGTATTTTTAAGCTTTCAACGAGTAGATTAAAGGAGAAGTATTTCAGGAATCCTGAAAATGATGTTAATAAAAAGTACAACAAGTGGACTTTAAAGTTATATGACTTGCTTGATTTGATTGAACATCATTCCAGTTATGTGAGAGTGACTCCAAAGAACAAGGGTAATGTGAATAGAGTGTCAGATGCACGATTGGATGATCCATTAGAGCAAGATGATGCTGTTAAACTAGCTAAGGTATATTTGCTTAATTCTATTTTATTGGGCCGGCCATTACCTAGAATAGTGGATGATCAATATATGATTATTATTGATGATGAAGAGGTACATAACTGTTATCAGTGGGGTACTTTGATATATTGCCAAATGGTACACCATTTGCAGTCAATCATAAAGCCAAATTCGTCTACTTATTGTTTCCTGGTATGCCCTTCCTATTCTGTTCCTGGGTGGAAGAGGTACCCTGTGTTCAGGCAGTATTTTACTGTTCGTCCTAGGATCAAACCTATGATTCTTCGTTACACATGTACTGTTACCCCTCATTACAATGTCTTCTGTGATGATTACTTTCATAATGAACAGGTGAGTTTTACGAGTACTTGTTTTTGTTTGTTATTTCTTTTTTTACTTTTTTGTTGGTTTTGAAATGTACTTTTTAATAGTTTTGGGAGGATCCTCAGTGAGACCAATAAGTCATAAATCTAAACGTGCTTCAATTTCAAAGTCACCCTTAAAGTCATCTTCAAAGACTAGTTCAACAGTAGAATCTATTGACATGAATGAAGTTGTAAAGGTGAAATTCTTTGTGGGTTTTGTCTTATGATTTTTTTCTTATATGGTTTTAATGTTTTTTCTTTTATCAGAGGTTGACAGCTAATCTCAAAGTAAACTTACCTACTGAGACCAAGATTCAACATATGATCAATTCCTCAAAAAATAGTGTGAAGAAAGATCTTGCTGACATGGAGAAGAGGATTACAGATCAGTTGAATGCAAAGTTTGATTCATTACTGCTTCTTGTTGCAAAATCAAAGACAAGTGATCTTGGAGAAAACTGTGGTGTTTCTGTAAGTAAATCAGACACCAGAAGTAGAAATGAGAAGATCCATTTTGTTGATGATTTGAATTATTCAGATGGTCGGGATAGTTTTTCAAAGAACCATAGAATCGGTCCGAGCTTGTTGGTAGTGTACAAAGTGATCACGGTATTCCAGCTGCTTTAATAGAGAAAAGCGATCAAATGATTGTGGATGTTTTATAGGATTACAAAGCTGATACCTGTGACCCCATTGATGAAGCAAAAGGTACAGATGGTTTAGAAAAGGCGCCATCAAATTCAGACCATCATCAACAAAGTCATGGTAATCAAATAGAGTATTCTATATAGTCGTAATCTAAGTAAAAGGGAATTTGTTGTTTAATGTAGTGATTTTTTTATTGTATATGGAGATAAACAGAATCCTTCATCTGATTTATTGCACAAGTGTCCATCTAAAGATGATGATGTATCTTTGAATCCAACAGATGTTCAGCTTCGTCATGAAAATATTTATCCCACACTTAATGGTAAGAAGAAAAAAACTTGTTGGTAAATTCAACCAACATATTATGCACTAATACTGTATTTTTATGATATGCTAATGTCCCAGATAATAAAATACTGGGACTCTTTGTTTAACAAGTACTTGGGTCCCAGTTCTAAATTATGGGACTTTTTTCATATGAAGTATTTGTGCCCCAGCACCAATGTCTGGGAAGTCTATAGTAATGGAAATCTATTTTTAATATGTGTATTTTGGCACTTCTTTTTTCTATAGAGAAATGTAATGTATTGTGCTTATTTATTTTTACAGAAGGTAATAATGGCGAATCTGGGAAAAGTGTTGTGGTTGAAGAACAAATTAATGAATTAAAGCATCTTGTTGAATGTGGTATTTGGACACCAGTAGGTATGTATAAGTAATTTTTATATAATAATTGGTGTTCATAATTTTGTTGTTTAAAATGTGTAACAAATTATCTTGTTTTAAAGTCTCTCAAGAAGGTTCTCAACCAATTAAGCTTGCTGATAACCAAATTTTTTTGACTTCTGGTACGTGAAAATATCTTGCATATTTTGCATGGTCCACACTCCAGCATAAAATACCCTGTTGGTCGGTCAATGATAGTGTGTCTTGTTCCATTTATTAAATACTGCGACTCATTTTGTCGATGCATATGTAATTTGTTGTTGTCTATTTTTTTACAGAAGCAACAAATGTTAAAGCTGATAATGAAGACGTTGTCAATCAACGCAGTCACAGTGCTGAGGTTCGACTCGAAGTTGAGACTGTCAGTGAGCTTTGCATAGCTGGTCTTGTTTTTACACCAGAAGGTATGTAATCGTCTTTTTTATAGTTATTTTGTATTTTTTATTATTGGCAAATGTGTGATATATTATCTTTATTTATAAAGGTTCTCAAGAAGGTTCCCAAGAAGGTCTCAAAAAAGGTGTTGTGCATTCGCCTGCAAAAAAGGGTTTGAAAGTATTTTCCAGCAAGAAAAGGAAGAAACGTGATAATGATGCTTCTGCTGAAATTGCATCTCCCCTCAAACCTAAAATTATTGAAAATTTGGCTGAAGCAAGCAAAAGCATCATGAATATTGGTCGCATAGAAGCACCTTCATTTTCACTTGGCTTCTCACAGCGATCGCAAGAGACTGCAACAGTGATCGATAGTGTCAGGACAGATTCTATGGATATCGATCGCTCAGAAAGTAAGGATGGTACAGAATTGGCATTAATAGAGAAAGTAATTCAAAACTTCTGACACTTGCTGATGCATCTGTTGTAGTACTGGAGCAAGAGTCTGCTTTGGATTCAGCCATGAAAACACCTGAACAGTTAATTTTTGTGGAAAAATGGAAGCTTGCTGGAACAGATGTCTATGCAAGGAATATTGCAGATGTGTGTTCATCTAAACAACAGTCGGCTATGCAGTGTTCACTGAAAAAAGAGGAAGTTATGGATTTTTCTGTTTTGCCAGACAAACCATCAAATGATCCAGAAGGAGGAGAGTTGTTAGGCAGGGGACATAGGGTTCGTAAGATTAGCCGCCACTTATTATCTCCATTCAGGCCTTTTGAGCCAAAGGAAAAGTGTGATTGGAAGCCTTCTTATAAGCGTGTATGCCGTTTTCATACTGTCAATGCCACGTCTAATTGTTTGGCAATGTTTGATGAATGGTTGAAGAAAGGCTTGAAAGTGACTGATAAAAACAACATCTCTAAAGTGTAAGTTATTTTATTTTATGTTTTTTAGTTTTTGTGCATTTTAAGTTACATGGAATTGTAGATTATATTAGTAAATTTGTATTGTTTATGTTGTTTGTGTTTAACTTTTTCAGGGGTGATGATCTTTATGATGACAAAATTGTAGACATCAATTCACAGAAAAAAATTAAATTATATACTGTTTCAGTGAAAAGAAAAATGTGGTTTAGAGAGATTGCAGATAGAAGATATCCACTTACCAATGAGGTTTTCTACAACTTTTTTTTGTTATTGGTTCTGTAGTCTTTATATATATATATATATATATATATATATATATATATATATATATATATATATATATATATTTGTTAACTAATTTTTTTTGTTTGCGTTTTGTGATATTTTCTGTCATGCAACATGTTGATATTATACTGTACTATCTGAGGAAGAAGCATGCATATCATTTCACAAACTACTCAGCGTTGTTCACAACGACAGACTTGAATTTTGATTTTTTTTTGTAGAGTCGTTGTTCTTTTCGAAGGTTGAATCCTATTTTGAAAATATGGAAAAGGAAGAGAAGACCAGGAGAATAAAAGAGAAGAAGGATAGAATGGAAAAAGAGTGGAAGAATAATGAACATTTTGAAGAAATGAAGGTGAAGAAGAAAGGAGGAAAAAGGACTCGTGCTCAACAAAAGAAAAAAGAATATAAACCTCCAGCAGAAGTTGTTTTTGGATTTCATGACTTGATATTGGAGGATTTAGAGAAGATTGAGTTAGATTTTGACCTAGCACAGTTTGAAGGAACTACGCAGAATAACCTAAATGAGTATGTGAATGGGTCTACTAATCAATGTGGCATAGTATGGATTCAAGTCGAAAAAGTGTTTATGCCAATTAGGAAGACTCCACTTGATCCTAATGATTACATGTCTTGCACTCATTATTGGTTGGGAGTTTATTCTATAAAAGATCATAGAATAGATGTCTATGATTCGATTTTTGATGGGGATGAACATTTTGTGAAGATCAAGATGACAATGTATGCAATTGCTATACCTCAGCTACTAAAAGAGATGAATTTTCATACAAAATATCCTAATTTATGTATGACGTACAAGAAACTTGATATTGTTTATCAAACAGCACCAAAACAATCAGGAGACACAGATTGTGGTCTCTTTGTAACAAGGTTTACAGATCTACTCATGCTCAGACATGATTTGTTTAAATATGAATGGGGAGTAGAAGCTATTACTATTTACAGGAGAATGGTTGCTGCTACTCTACTGACGCATGGAAAATCAAAAGAGATGAAGGCTATGAAAGTCTACCAGAGAATTTGAATGATGATTATGGAGAGCGTGATGAGAAGCTAGCTTGTGAACATGGAAGGCTGCCTCTTCTTTGAATCTTTATTTATCTTTTTATAAAAAATGCAATGTACCTATTTTTTGAAGTATGTATATAGTATATATGTTGTTTGTTTGTTATTATTTATTAGCTTTTGAAGTATATAAATAGGAATGCTAATACTTTAATTCTAGGTAAACAGTCCCAGTTTTTTTATATACTGTGAGTTTACATATGAAGCACTTGCACCCCTAGCACCAATGTCTGGGAGCGGGTGGAAAAATCCCTTCATGCCCATTATAAAATACTGGGACTCTGCATTTTTAAGTACTTGTGCCCCAGTTCAAAAATTAATGTATTGTCTTGGTAGAGTGCTCTACCAAGACAATACATTAATTTACTTGAAGGAGAGTTGACTAATACTAATAAACACTACAATGTTTCATAAAATTTTCGGTGTGGAATATAGATTTTAGGTAAACAGTCCCAGTTTTTTTATATACTGTGAGTTTACATATGAAGCACTTGCACCAATGTCTGGGAGCGGGTGGAAAAATCCCTTCGTGCCCATTATAAAATACTGGGGACTCTGCATTTTTAAGTACTTGTGCCCCAGTTCAAAAATTAACGCGACTTTGGATAAAAGCATTTTAGCATACGTTTCCATCCCCCCCCCCCCCCCCCCAACCCAAAATACTGTGAGTTTACTTATGAAGTACCAGCGCCCCCAGTTAACATAATGGGTATAATTACTTCGTATAATTATTTCACCAAAATAATTAGGGGTCTGCAGTTATGAGTTGGTTACTAACATTCCTATTTTTTAGCGGTGCAGTTGTGGGGCATGTCTATCTGTCTATAAATACAGTCTTTGAATATAGAATCATCACTCAAATTTGTCTCAAATTTTTTACTTGCTTGTGCAGTCTTTTAGAAAAAAAAAAGTCTCTCCCATAGGAAAATGGGCATGTAGTTGAGAATGGATATGCACTTCAAAATGTGCATTCTACAGAGCAAACAGAGTGTGATTTATGTTGGGAGATTGCAGGTTTGCAGGGAGACATTGAGCAGTTGACTCGTACTGTAGATCACCTCCGAATATTAATTATTCGGCAAAGATCAGAGGATTGAAAGGAATGAGCGACAAATGACAAGGATGATGAGGTCAATCAGACAAATCCCAAACTATAATGAAGTACATACTCCACCAGGGTCACCAGAGAATTAATTTTTACTATTTTTGTTACGTTTTTTAATGAACTTATGTTGTATTAACTTGATAATAGAAAAAAGGTTGGGACTCCAGCAGTGTTATATTTTTAATGCTTCCATGTGGAAGTGTAATTTTATCTTTTCTTGTGCTTTGAGGATACTTGTTTTTGTGTTTTTAGAAGTATCCCTTTTCTGTAATTTTTATGTTAATCTTAATAAAAATGTATAGAAATTTGCATTTTTTTTGTGTGAAAAATATTGTCTAATATGCTGGGGATAGCAGTCAAGGCACATAGATGCCCAAGATGTTTTTGCTCTGGCTAGTAGTTTAAGGCAGACAGACCCCCACCCCCCAAATATTTATGTTGAGGCTAGTAGTTTAAGGCACACGGGCGCCCCAAACATTTTTGCTGTGGCTAGTAAAATAAGACGCATGGATCACCCCCCCCCCCCAGATGTTTATTCTGGGGCTAGTAGTTTAAGACACATGGACGCCCCAGATGTTTTTCCTGTGGGTAGTAAATTAAGGCACATGAATATTTGAGTTTTTATTTTTATTTTTCCAATGCTCTTTATACTTCGCCCTAGTTCTCCATCGTAAAGGAAAATAACAAGCAATGTGCAGCTTTTACATAAAGAAGGAAGAATCTTTACAGTATAATAGAGAATATTTCTTGTATACTTATTTTAACATAAATAGACTACTTTGTTACTGAATAGAACATGCAAATATTTTTGTATTTTTAAGATGGGAACAGTCGTTGAAGCAGTGTTGAATGAATTGGATGCTGAATTAGATCAGTCTGTAAGTTAATCATACCATTTTTTTTAAAGTGTTATTTTATGCGTCGCAGACTTCACCCAGTCTTTTACACTGGGACGTTATGGTAAATATAAAAGGCGACCCAACTTTTTTTAAGTCTGGGTGAATAAAAATACAGAAATACCAGTATTTAATTGCCTCCCTAACATTGGGATTCGAAAAGTCTGGACTTTATTATTGTTGAAAGCTGGTTTTGAAGTATGACAAACAGGAAGGACACCGAGGTTCATGCAAGGAACCTGAAGAACCCGGTCCTTGAAGGGAAGGGCACGTTTGATTGAAAAGAATGTGGGTTGCAAATCCCTGTGGAACTAGGAATAGTTGGCGCGTGGTTGTATACGTATCCTAGTCGGACTAAAAGAGGCGGTGTCCCAGCTGTGTCTACGAAGTATGAAAGGAGTCAGACGTTAACATGGAAAAGAGTTACTACGAATCCCAACTTACCTTAATTAGGGGAATTCCTAGTAGAACTCAACTAGGGTTGCACGACTCATATAAAAGCCAGTAGTAGAGACAGCCGAGTTTTTTCTGATTATTCACGCACAGAGAGTTGAGCACAAGTAAAGGCGATTCAATAACTTTCGACGTGGATAAGCTGAAGAAGACAACTGAAACTGCATGTAGAGTATTGAGTCTAGATTTCTTGTCTAGGATTATCGAGTTGTAAGTTGTCATAATATCGAGCATTCATTGTTTTACCTATCTGCTTATTCTAGAAGCTTATGTATTAGGTAAACTCTTTTGTGAATTACTAGAAAAGCTAGAGTGTAGCTTTGATTAGTGATTAGGGTCTAGAGTGTAGCCCCTTGGTTACAGAGTTTGTAATCTAAAACATTGCTCTTGTGTTAGTGGATTCAGTGCAAAAATCCCAGAGTGTGGGTCGTGGTTTTTCTCCCTTGAGCAAGGAGTTTTCCACGTAAAAATCCTTGTGTGTTTTGCGTACTAGTCAGTGTATGTTCTTGATAGACGGAGCTAGAAGGAAATCCTAAGAACCTTGTTCTGCGGTAGAAGAACACAGTTCTTGTGAAAATCAGGAGACACTATTCAACCCCCCCCCCTTCTAGTGTCCTTAGGAGGTGCATAAAGTATAACAAGTGGTATCAGAGCAGGTCTTCTCGTGTAAGGTTAACACCTTGAGAAGGATCAGAATGAGTGCACCACCTACCATTACTGAAGGACAATCGGTTCTGAGGCCCCCACAGTTTAATGGGCAATACTACGCATGGTGGAAAAATAGGATGGAAAATTACATATGTGCTGAAGACTATCAACTTTGGCTGATAGTTTCTGAAGGAAATCTGATTCCCACCAAAATTGTTGGTGAAGGAACTACTGCCTCAAAAGAACCTAAACTGAAAGAAGAGTTTGATGAGACGGATTATAAGATGATTGAAAAGAATCACAAGGCCAAGCGGTTGGTCATATGTGGTCTTGGTCCGGAAGAGTTCAATCGAGTATCATCATACAAGACGGCTAAGGAAATATGGGATGCTTTACAGGTTGCACATGAAGGAACTACAGAAGTAAAAGACTCAAAAAGGAGAATGTTGAAGAGACAATTTGAGTTGTTTACTATGGGCGAGAAGGAGTCGATTCAAGACATGATGACCAGGTTGACCATAATCACAAATGAAATGAGATCCCTTGAGATGGAATTGCCTGAAATAGAGATGGTCGATAAAATCCTGAATGTGTTGCCTGAAGCATGGGAACCAAAGATGACTGCCATCATTGAATCCAAACCTCTAAAATCCATCAAGCTTGAAGAATTGGTTGGAAGCCTGAAGACTCATGAGATGATGAAGGACTCGAAGGCTAAACCATCAGCAAAGAAGGAAAAGACTCTTGCGCTGGAAGCAACAGAGGAAACTGATGAATATGTTGATCTTCAATCAGTAGAAGCTGCAATGGTGAGTGCTTTAAGACAAAAGCTCAATCTGGGAAGGTTTAAAGGGTTCAAATGAGGAAACAAGGAGAGCTCGAGTAGGAAGAACATAGTTGATAGTCCTGACTACTCTGGGTGCTTCAAATGCTTCAAGAAAGATCATGCTGTCATGGACTGCCCGATGTGGGAAATAGAGTGGAGGAAGAACAGAGCTGCTAAGGAAAAGGAAAAGGAAACCACTAAGGAATATGATACAGACAAAAAGAAGATAAGACGACCCCCAAACTTCAGAGCAGAACGAAGGAAAAAGAAGGAAGCTTTTTATGCCACTTGGGGACCAACTGATAGTGAGTCGGATCATGAAAAGGAGGCTGAGGATGACTCACCACTAGCACTAGCAGGTATGACAGACGTTAGCTGTGATGAAGAAGATCCTCGAGAACTTAGAGGAGAAAGAGATCCATCAAAACCACCACTGTTCAATGGGACTCATTACAATCACTGGAAGAAGCAGATGAAAAATTATCTACAGGCAACTGATTACAGCTTGTGGCTGATTGTGAAAAGAGGACCTCATGTTCCTGTGAAGAGAGCTGTAAATGGTGTCCTAGTGCCAAAGAAAGTGGAAGAACTAGACCCTCTAGATCTGGACTGGTTACAAGCAAACTCCAAGGCTGTGGGGTATCTAAGAAGAGGACTCACTGAGGATGTGCATGCACGGATACTGGAGTGCAAATCTGCCAAGGAAATATGGAAGAAACTGAAGGAATTGTACATTGCTGACAACATCAAAAAGGACTCTGCTCTTATGGCAACTGATGGAGAGGAAGCAGGAAATTCAGCAGAGGTATGCTTATCCGATCTAAAAGAAACTTTACATACATACTCTTCTAAAAACTTAATTCTAATCACAGCCACCCTGATTGAAGGGTATGAAAAAGAAAAACTTGAAAAGGATAACTTAACTGAAGAATTGAGTAATCTTAGAACTAAGCACAAGAGTCTCCTGGAACAGAATATTGAACTTGAAGAAACTAATGCCATCTTGAAAGGGCAGACTCTTGTGTCAAACTCTAAGATTACTGAGCTTGAATTGGAATGTAATTAGTTAAGAGAAAGTAAGAATGGTAAGCAAGTTATGAGTGAAGTTCAATCCTTTCTGGAAGATGAACTGAAAAGAGCAAATAAAATTCTGTATCAGGAAACTGAAAAAAACAGGATTTTAAGCCAAAAGGTTGAAAACTCAAAACTTGAACTTACCAGACTGACTAAATGGAATAAATCTTCTGAAGCTATGAATTCGGTTCTTGAAAATCAAAACAGAGGAAAACAAGGATTAGGATTCAAGAAACCCCTGCCTCCATATAATCCTAAAAGCAAATATGTAGGTCTACCTTGTAACATGTTATGCACTTTTTGTGGTAAAACTGGTCATGTTAAGCAAAAGTGTGTTAATATCAGCAAGGCAAAGGCTAAAAATAAAAGATGTGGCTTACCCAAATGGGCCAAACAAGACCTGATTTATCCATTTTCTCATAAGAAGGGACCCAAGTTTGTCTGGGTTCCTAAGACTAACCTCTGATTTGTCTTGCAGGTTGGAGTGAGGGAGAACAACTCAAGCTGGATTCTGGATAGCGGTTGTTCTAGGCACATGACAGGAGATAGAAGAAACTTTCTCTCACTCGCAGCATTTCAAGGGGGCAGTGTAGCCTTCGGAGGAGGAAAAAGTGGTCAGATAGTAGGCATTGGAAAGATTGGGAGATCTCTGGAACATGCAATTGAAAATGTCTATTGTGTGGATGGTCTTAGACATAATTTACTAAGTATCTCCCAACTGTGTGACAGAGGAAATAAAGTGAGCTTCTCATCTGTTGGTTGCATCGTAAAGAACCTACAGAGTGGAGAAGTGGTGATGGAAGGAAAAAGGGTGAACAATGTATACAAGGCATCACTGAAGTCTTTACCTGAGAACAATCTGACCTGCTTGAATGTGCAAGAAAGCGACTCTCAGCTGTGGCACAAAAGATTGGGTCATGCATGTCTGTCTCAGGTAAACAAGCTGGCTTCGAAGGAACTGGTTCGCGGATTACCAAGCAAGAAATTTGAAAACATAAAAATGTGTGACGCCTGTGTAAAGGGAAAGCATGTGAGAACATCATTCAAACCAAAAAAAGTGGTCAGCACAACAAAGCCACTGGAGCTGATACATATAGATCTATGAGAGTCAGGAGCCGTGGAGGAAAAAGATATGTGTTTGTTATCGTGGATGACTACTCAAGATATACTTGGACCCTGTTCTTGGTCTCTAAGGATGAAGCCTTCGAAAGTTTCAATGATTGGGCTGGTGTAGTTCAGAAAAGACTAAGCCTTGAGATCATCAGTATGAGATCTGATCATGGTACTGAGTTTGAAAACTCAAAATTCTCTGAGTATTGTGCAAGGAATGGCATAGATCACAACTTCTCTGCACCAAGAACTCCCCAACAAAACGGTGTGGTTGAAAGGAAGAACAGGTCGTTGGAAGATATGGCTAGAACTATGCTGTTAGCAAGTGGGCTGGCAAGAAATTTTTGGGCTGAAGCTGTAAACACTGCATGTTACTTGTTGAACAGGTGTTCCATTAGAGCAATTCTTGACAAGACTCCGTATGAGTTGCTCAGAGGTAGAAAGCCAAGCATTGCTCATCTAAAACCTTTTGGTTGTAAGTGTTTCGTTCACAACAATGGGAAGGAACCTTTGGGAAAGTTTGATGCTAGGAGTGATGAGGCGATATTTTTGGGATATTCCACTCAAAGTAAGGCATACAAAGTGCTTAACAAAAGAACACAAACTGTAGAAGAAAGTATGCATGTTGTATTTGATGAATCAGATAAGACACTGGGAGAAACTGAAGCAGATGATCAAGGAATTGGTTTAAGGAGAGAAGAAACCATAGATGAACTGGAGGACTCAGATGAAAAGGAGAATCTGAACAATTCAGATGAAGGAGTCAACTTGACAAGGGGAACTTCAGATGAGGCTGATAATCCAGAAAGACAAGAAGAACCTAACCCAGAGAATGCTGCAGGTCCTTCAAGTCAGATTCAAATCAAGCCATGGAAGTATCAAAGTTCTCATCCACTGGAGAATGTCCTATCTGAGTTGGACACTGGAATTATGACTAGATCAGCATTGAAGAACTTCTGTGCATTCTTTGCATTTCTCTCATCCTTGGAACCAAAGAATGTAAAGGAAGCTCTAGAAGATCCAGACTGGATTCTAGCTATGCAGGAGGAACTTCACCAATTTGAACGAAGCAAGGTGTGGCATCTAGTTCCTAAGCCGAAGGACAGATCTATCATTGGAACAAAATGGGTATTCAGGAACAAGCTGGATGAACATGGGATAGTGACAAGGAACAAGGCAAGACTAGTGGTTCAAGGATACAGTCACGAAGAAGGAATAGATTATGATGAAACTTTTGCTCCAGTTGCAAGGATGGAAGCCATTAGGATGCTGATTGCTTTTGCCACGTACATGGAATTCACATTGTATCAGATGGACGTGAAGAGTGCTTTTCTGAATGGCTATTTGAATGAAGAAGTCTATGTGGTGCAGCCTCCAGGCTTTGTGAGCAATGAATTTCCTGATCATGTTTACAAACTGGACAAGGCTTTGTATGGTTTGAAGCAAGCTCCTAGAGCCTGGTATGAAAGACTCTCAGGGTTCCTGATGAAAAATGGTTTTTCAAGAGGCAAAATTGACAACACACTATTTCTCATGAAGAAAGGAAAGGATTTGCTGGTAGTTCAAGTGTATGTTGATGATATCATCTTTGGAGCTACTGATGAAGAACTGACCAAAGGTTTTGCAGAATTGATGGGAAGTGAGTTTGAAATGAGCATGATGGGTGAACTGAACTTCTTCCTTGGGTTGCAGATAAAGCAGACTCCTGAAGGAACCATGATTCATCAGCAAAAGTATGTCAATGAACTATTGAAGAAGTTTGAGATGGAAGGAGCAAAGGAAATAACTACCCCTATTGCACCCGGAACAAAGTTAGACATGGATGAACTTGGTCCTTCGACAAATGAAACGAAATATAGAGGAATCATTGGTTCACTTCTATATCTCACAGCTAGTCGACCAGATATAGTATACAGTGTAGGACTGTGTGCCAGATTTCAGTCAAAGCCCAAGGAATCACATTTGACAGCTGTGAAGAGAATTCTGAGATACTTGAAAGGGACTCAAGATTTAGGTCTTTGGTATCCCAGAGGTGGGACTTTTGAACTCATTGGTTTTGCTGATGCAGATTATGCAGGTCATTTGGTGGACAGGAAAAGCACCTCAGGGATGGCACACTTTTTAGGTCCTTGCTTGGTCTCGTGGGCTACAAAGAAACAAAACTCAGTTGCTCTATCAACAGCTGAAGCTGAGTATGTGGCAGCTGCTTCATGTTGCTCACAATTGCTGTGGATCAAGCAACAACTGGAGGACTTTGGTATCAAGTGTGGAGCAGTGCCAATTTTCTGTGACAACACCAGTGCAGTGAACATTGCCAAGAACCCAGTCCAACATAAAAGAACCAAGCACATTAATATCAGACACCATTTCTTGAGAGACAATGTAGAAAAAGGTCTGATTACTATGAATTCATGCAGGACTGAAGATCAAATAGCTGACATATTTACCAAAGCTTTGAACAAGGTACAGTTTGAAAGGAACAGGTTGGAGTTAGGGATGACCAAAATACATGGATGACCCAGCTGGTAATCCCTTTTGTATTTGGCTAGTTAAGTATTTGATGTGGTTGCTTGAAACTTGTTATAAATGTTTAGTCTAATCTCGTGCTTGTAAAAGTACACTCGTGTTGATGTTTTGAACACAAGGTACAAATAATGTGATCCCATGAAGGACCTACTATGTACTGAGAAGGAACCAGTTTGAACACGAGGAATCATGTCCAGGTACATTCATCCTACTCTGTATGATAGTATTCATAACTGAAATTAAAATTGTCATTCATACGTGTGTCACAGGGGTCTACCATACTCTCGTAACTGTCCTAAATTATAGGAACATTTTCCTTTTTAGGATAGATCTCTTTTTGAATACCTTGGACCCCACTTCTTGAAAAAGGGCTTATTTAATTAAGTTCATAACCGTCAAATATGTAACTTCTCCCGGTTCTCGATAAATTCAAAAAGCTGCCTTTCTACACTACTCATTACTTCTTGCCTTCCCTAGACAGTGTCAAATCATTACAGCCTCTTCACTTCGACCACACTCTCTCAAATCCCTCACACTTCACCTACTTCTCTTGCTGAAACACCAAAATCCTCTCAAACCCTAAAAACGAAATCTTCGTAGAAATCTCAGAAATCACTCATAAATCTTCCAAGATGTCTGACAGACCACCTCCATCTACTTTGGCTCAAAGAATTGCAAGGGCACGCACAAAATTTCTGCAAAAGGGGGATAGGAAACTGGTAAAGAAGATGAAATCCAGAACCGTTTTCTCAACACCCACCGGCCAAAGTTCATCACTATCGTCACAAGAGGTAATTCCTGAACCTATTGTATCTACGCCTGTTGATCCTGTTAATATAAAGAGCCCTGGAATTGTAGAAAGTGAAACCCTAGTTGCTGAACTAGACAAGATAATGGGTGATCAAGAAAAGGATAGAACAGATAGGGGGAATTCATGTGAGGGGGAACAAGATAGTAAAAAGATTGATCTTAGGAAAGATGTGCTAAGTCCTGTAGTTTGTGAGTCTGGAGATAAGCTGAATATTGCGGAAAGAATAGTAGAACAGCTTAAAGAACAAGATAATGTGGAAATCTTGAGGGAAGATACAGTAGAATTGAGTAAAGGAGTGAGTGAAACTGTTGAAGTTGTTAAAGAATCTGTGCCTAAAAGTCCTGCAGGTGATGGACTTGTTATTGCTGAAGTCTCAGGGGATTTGGGTCAAAAGTCTGCTGTTTGTCCAAATCCTACTGAGACTAATGAGGCAGATTTTAGTTGGACAGATTCTGAAGAGGAAAGGCACAAAGAAGTTGCTTTAGAACAAGAGGAGATAACCAAGAAAGTTGAAGAATCAAAGAGGAAGAGAAAGTTTGGGCAAGAAGATGAAAAATTAATTGAGGAAGAAGACGAGGAAGTAGTGTTTGTGAGAGAGAATCTAGTAGAGCTAGAAAAAAGAAGAAGGTTGATGAGAGATGGGAAGCCAGTGCTGAAATCTAGACTGGTTGATGGAGATAGTGTAGAAGGTGATGACAAGGCAGCAGATGAGCCTGTTGTCAGGAGAGTTGGTACCAGATCCTCTTTAAAAATGCAGTTAGAAAAGCTTGACAAGTTGGGAAGGACTATAACAAATGTCAAAGAGAGAGAAGAAAAGAAGATAGAAGAAGAAGGAAGGGAAGCTGATGAGGCTGAGCAGGAGAGTGAGAATGGGAGCTATGTAGAACCCAGTGATTCAGATACTGATAGTGAAATGGAGAATAAGAGAAGAAGAAGAGGGGACAATGAAGAGGAAGTGAATAGGGAAGCATTTTTCTCTAGGCATCAGGTACTGCCAGGTAGTATATTGCATGATGAAAAGGAGTTCCATATGAGACCATTGCTGAGGATGATTGGTGATCAGGGGTGGCTTGCTGTGTTTTCCAACAGGGACAGGAAGTTGTTTGTGGATGAAGTGAGAGAATTCTATACTAATTGTAGAGTAACTGCGAGGAGAGTGTTTTCTACTGTTAAAGGAATTGAAATAGAATTTGGAAGACCTGAACTGGGGGTGATTCTGGATGTACCTGCAGAAGGCTATTACAGGTATGTTAAGCTAAAATGGCCAAAAAGAACAGATGGAGTTGTGAGAAAGTTTTCAGGGAAGCCAAGACTGAGGAAGGAGAGGAAAGTAGAGAAAAAGGAGATGGAACCTGCCCATCAACTACTGTTTGAATTTGTGCACAGGTTTCTTCTGCCTAGGGGAGAAAGGAATTGTGAGGCAAGTGCTCTGGATTTGACCTACATGGATCTGATGGACAGGGGGTGAAGATAAATCTGCCTGGGCTGATCATTAGGCACATAAAGAGGATCTCTGACACTGATCAGAAGCCCCACACTCTTGTGCACTCTTACATTCTTCATCAGATTTTTAAGCATTTTGGGGTCCCTTTGGAAGCAGGAAAGAAGCCCACAATTCATCAAATGTTTGGGATAAATATGCTTAAGAATTGTGATTTTTTCAGAGAAAGCAGAGCTTCCAAAAGGCCAATGCAGGTGAAACAAGAGCAAGCAGAGGACAGTGAAGATTTTGGTCCTGATGAGGCCATTGATGCAGTGAAGGAACTGGAGAAGATTGTTCTTGAGATTAATGCTGAAAATGCTGAGCTCCAAAGACAGTTGAAGGTGAAGGATCAAGAGATTGATCGTCTGAAGATAGATAGGCACAAGTATGAGGCCGAGCTGGTGATGGAGAGGGCCAAAAATACGAAGCAACTTGAGGCACTTGTCAGACACTTCAACCTTCAGCTTTGATCCTTCCAGTCCTGTTCTCCTACCCCTATCTGATCTTTCCTCCTCCTCATTCTCCTGTGATTGCATGTTATGGATGTTTAAGACAATTTAAATTCGGTTCTGTAACTATTAACAGGGTTGTGCTGATGTCACAATCTGGATAATGTTTTTAAACTTCTTGTGTTCTTATCTGTTTTTTTGCTTAAGTAATCAGGTTCTTGGATGGGCCCTTATTTGTGATTGCTTGTGTTCTTATTCCTAACGAGTTGCCCTGTGCAGTAGACTGAACTAACTTGACAAGTTCCTGCAGGTCTTCGAATCTTTTCGATGATGCCAAAAGGGGGAAGAAGGAATTTGGGGTGTTTGTGACCTAACTCATCTGTTTGTTTTTATTCTGTTCTCTTGTTTTGGTTTTTTTGTTTTATGTCTATTCAGGTTCTTGGGCAACGGTTGTTTGTCATCATCAAAAAGGGGGAATTTGTTGAAAGCTGGTTTTGAAGTATGACAAACAGGAAGGACACCGAGGTTCATGCAAGGAACCTGAAGAACCCGGTCCTTGAAGGGAAGGGCACGTTTGATCGAAAAGAATGTGGGTTGCAAATCCCTGTGGAACTAGGAATAGTTGGCGCGTGGTTGTATACGTATCCTAGTCGGACTAAAAGAGGCGGTATCCCAGCTGTGTCTACGAAGTATGAAAGGAGTCAGACGTTAACATGGAAAAGAGTTACTACGAATCCCAACTTACCTTAATTAGGGGAATTCCTAGTAGAACTCAACTAGGGTTGCACGACTCATATAAAAGCCAGTAGTAGTGTTACACCCCGTATGTCTAACGTGACGTATATCATTCTAATGACATGTTAAGAATGATTTAAGTGAGTTTAATGTCATAATATTACCATATAAGATGTTTATATATTGAATATAAAGTTTAGGAAAAGTCGGATTTAAGTTGCGGAAAAACCGACTAAGGAATTGCCTTGTAACGGAGCTTTTTCAGCAATTAATTTCATGTGTTATATGAAGTCTTTTGGGGACATATGATATACCAAATTGAAGGTCTTGGAGTTTAGTTTCCAACACTTTTGACGGTTTCTTCATACAATGTTTGAATAAAAAGATATGAGCGTCACAAATCAGGCCAGAAAAAGGGCCATAAGCGCAAAAGAGGACTAAAACTGAAATGTTTCAAGTATAAAAGGAAATTTTCCTCTCATATCTCGTCACTTCCAGAAAAATAAAGATAGAGACAGTGTGTTCTTTATGGTTTAAGCCATTTTGATGGTTTTTAAGAAAGAACATTGATCTTAGCTCGAAATTGAAGACAGATTGCGTCAAAACGCTCTACGCGATTAGGGTAACATTATGCTACCTTCAATTTCGTCTATAGTTTGAGTTTTAGAATTACTTCATAGCTAAGTAAAGTATCTAAATTCTATTTTATAGCTTGTTTAAGCTTTAGAAGGTGTGGAATTCAAAGGAAACGAAGTTTAGAAGCTAGAAACATCAAAGGTATGTAAGGCTAAACCTTTCTTTTGGCAAGGCATGTATCTTTTAGATTTTGAAGCTTTTATTAGTTTCAAACTTAGTTTTTCTTGTGAGAAACTTGTATGGTACCAAGGAAACCTTGTATATATTTAATTTGGTACTAAAATCCAAGGTGAAAGACGTCCAAATCAGAAAGGCAAAACGTTTCAAAATCTGGAAAATTGTTTTGAACTTTGGACAGTTGTTAGTATATTGATCATAACTCCTTATACAAAATTGATATTAAGATGATTTAAGAATCTCCAGAATCCTAATACATATATCTACAACTTTCATGAAGACTATGAGGTCTATAACTTTTATCTGTACCCTCAAAACTATGATGCAATACCGGACGCTGGTACTGTCTAGAAATTCTGTACATCCGTGGAATTGTTACGCCACTCTCATCTTGTTATCCAGTTAATTTGTTTATGTTATCAGTTTATCCGGGTATCCATTCCCGTATATAGTATAGTGCTGGTTCTGTTTTTGCGTATCATCCAGTTTCAGTGGAAACTCTGCCGAAATTTTTATAAAAATCAAAGAGTTAGACAAATTCTAAGTTTCAGGTTGTGTCTACAATTCCATCCAGAGTTTTCTTATCATTCCTTTGAGTCCATATATATTGTTGCCACATGTGTTATGCCTCATACATGCTTATGCTTATATTGTGATCATGTTATGTGTGATTTGGAGTCCCCCATAGAGGTTGGACATTGGACACACAGTCCGGTCGCGTGTGATACTACCCGTCTGGGGGATACAGCCCCTCTGGTTCAGGCGGGAGTTGAAACACCTAGTGTGACCGGGTGTCATTCACACACTCTGACCAGAGAGACTAGATATTACTGGCTGGGGGGGATATAGCCCATAACACCCACCAGGTTTGTTATATACGCGTATATAGCCACATTATGCACTGCATGATTATACATGAGGCTAGTTCCAGTTTTCAGTTACCTGATTTGGGGGGATACAGCCCATAACGCCAGACAGGTACTAGTTCAGATGTTCAGTTACCTGATTTGGGGGGATATAGCCCATAACACCAGACAGGTACCAGTTCAGATAACAGTTCAGCTTTAGCTCGGTACCAGTTATCAGTTCTCAGTTATCAGCCACCAGTTCTTAGCGTCAGTATCAGTTGACAGTTATCAGTTCTCAATTATCAGCCACCAGTTCTTAGCGTCAGTATCAGTTGACAGTTATCAGTTCCAGTTTCTAGTAATCAGCTATCAGTCATATTACAGTTCTTTATCAGTATAGTTCAGCTCAGTCTTCAGGTTCTGATTCAGCTAGACTTCAGCTTATATTCATATCATGTTTAGTACGTTCTTCAGATTTCCAGCTATATTGCTATGCTCCAGCTCATGTTTACATATTTATATTCCAGCCTACAGTTTCATTCAGCTATGACATATTATATGCTCATGCCTTACATACTTGGTACATATCGTACTCACGCCCTTTTCTGGGGCGCTGCGTTTCATGCCGCGCAGGTGCAGATAGATCAATGCTTGGACCACGTTAGTAGGCCATCGATCAGCTATTGGAGTCACTCCGCTTACTCCCGGAGTTACTTATCTTTTGGTATGTATACAGTCAGCCAGTTTGGGTATGGCGGGGTCTTGTCCCGTCCTTTGTATATTCAGTTCAGCACTCTTAGAGGCCTGTAGATATGTCCCTGTGCGGTGCAGTCAGTATGTTATGTATGTCAGCTTATGTTAGCCTTGTCAGCTATTTGCATTGCATACTCCTTATCAGCTAGGTTTATGCTTATTCTGTTTATCAGTTATAATGGTTAGCATATTATCAGTAGGATTAGTGATGATCGATACTTAGTGTTGGTCATCCGTCGCGGCCCTAAGTTGGGTCGTGACAAAAGTGGTATCAGAGCAGTTCAGTCCTAGGGTGTCTACAGGCCGTGTCTAGTAGAGTCTTGTTTAGGAGTATGTTGCGCGCCATACTTTTGAACAGGAGGCTACAAGGCACTTCAGGACAGTTGTCTTTCTTTCTTCTCTAGATCGTGCGATAGAGCCATGATTATAGAATTCAGCCCTCTAACAATAGTAATTTCAGCAAAGCGATGCCGCCAAAGACACTAACAGCTGCCCAGAAGGGCAAGGTTATTGCCGGCCAGGGTATTAGTAGAGTGCCACCTAAGGTGGATGAGAGTGAGGAGTCCAGACCTGAGGCTCCATCCGAGGCCTCACAGATCCTATCAGTTCAGGGTAATATTAGAGGTACTGCAGCTACTATACCTCCACCTTATCAGCCTGATAGTCAGGGGCAGGAAATGAGGGATGCCATCAGATTATCGACCAGTGTTGTAGTTGCTCAGACTAGACAACACAGTGCAGATGCCCAGGGAGATGTTGGATCCAGGATCAATGATTTTATCAAGCTAGAGCCTACAGTCTTTACTGGATCCCGTACAGGAGAAGACCCTCAGGATTTTCTATTGAGGATAGCCAGAGTGTTGAGGGTTATGCACGTGTCAGACACAGAGTCAGTAGAGTTGGCTGCATTCAGATTGCATGACCTAGCAGCAGGGTGGTATCAGACATGGGAGCTATCTAGAGGGTCAGATGTTACTCCGGCGACTTGGAAGGAATTCTCAGATGCCTTCCTTTATCAGTATATGCCTATAGAGACATAGGGAGCCCGTGCTAATCAGTTCCTGACCTTGAGACAGGGAATTTTGAGTGTAAAAGAGTATAATTATTGCTTTAGTTCTTTAGCATGGTTTGCGCCTACGGTGGTAGTGAGTATGGAGGATAGAATTCACAGGTATATAGTGGGACTAGCTCCACACCTAGTGAACGAGCGTATGACAGTTGCTATGCAGTCATGTATGAACATAACATTCAGGCATTTGCTTTGTTACTTGAGGAGAGGAAGCAGAAATAGAGAGCCAACAGGGATAAAGCGCTAGACAAGAGGGGCAGATTTTCTGGTTCGTTTGGAGAGACGTCTGGAGCGAGTAGATAGCAGAGTGTTAGACAACCACCAGCTAGTATACCTCCAGAGTCCCGTGGCTTGAGATCTGATAGACTTCCTCAGTCTAGATCTAGTCACACATCACTGACTTCAAGATTAAAGTGTCGTGGTACTTCTATACCGGCCAGTCAGACATATCCCAGATGTTCGGATTGTGGTAGACGCCACTTGGGTCCATGTCAGTTAGGAGTTGATACTTGTTATATTTGTCGCGAGGCAGCTATTTTATGAAAGGTTTCCCGCCTAGGGGTGGCAGTTGTACAGCCCAGCCAGCTAGATCACCAGTTGCTTGCTCAGCATCAGCACGCCATCAGGGGCATGTTCTTCAGGATGGCACCTGTATAACAGAAAGAATTTAAGGAGCAATTGAAGGATTTGTTAGATAAAGGCCTCATCAGACCCAGCATTTCCCCGTGGGGAGCCTCGATACTATTTGTAAAAAAAGAAAGATGACTCTCTACGCATGTGCATAGATTACAGACAGCTGAATAAAGTCATTATTAAGAATAAATACTCTCTGCCCAGGATTGATGTCTAGTTTGACAAGCTCCAGGGTGCCAAGTGCTTCTCGAATATAGATTTGCGATCAGGCTACCATTAGGTTAGAGTTAGAAAATCTGATATACCTAAGACTGCATTCAGGACTAGGAATGGCCATTATGAGTTTTTAGTGATGTTGTTTGGACTCACTAATGCCTTTGCAGTATTTATGGATCTAATGGACAGCGTATTCAGGCCTTATTTAGATTTATTTGTGATTATATTTATTGATGATATTCTCATCTATTCAAAGTGTGAATCAGAGCATGCAGAGCACCTACGCACAGTATTGGGTACTCATCGGGACCAACAATTAGATGCTAAGTTCTCAAAGTGTAAATTCTAGATAGATTCAGTGGCATTTCTTGGCCACATAGTTTCAGCATAAATAATTAAAATAGATGACCAGAAGATCTAGGCTGTGAAGAATTGGCCCATGCCTACGACGCCAACTGAAGTACGTAGTTTTCTGGGTTTGGCAGGTTATTACAGAAAGTTTATAGAGGGTTTTTCCTCCATTGCAGCTCCACTGACCAAATTGACAAAGAAATCAGCTAAATTTGATTGGTCTGATTCTTGCGAGCACAGCTTCCAAGAACTAAAGAACAGGTTGATAACAGCTCCAGTACTTACACTTCCAGAGGGATCTGAGGGCTATGTCATTTACTGTGATGCTTCTCGAATTGGTCTTCGTTGTGTTTGATGCAGCATGGAAGAGTAATTGCTTATGCTTCTAGGCAGCTGAAAAAGCACGATCAGAACTACCTCATCCATGATCTTGAGCTTTCAGCAGTCATTCATGCATTGAAGATTTGAAGACATTATTTTTACGGTGTTCATGTTGATATTTATACGGATCACAAGAGCCTCCAGTATATATTTAAGCAAAAGGAGCTAACCCTATGATAGAGGCAGTGGCTAGAGTTGCTGAAGGACTATGACATGGACATTCTTTATCATCCGGGTAAAGCGAACGTTGTTGCTGATTCCCTTAGTCGTAAGCCTATGGGTAGTCTATCTTATTTACAACCAGAGAAAATAAGGTTAGCTCATACGCTCTACCAGTTGGCCAGCATGGATGACAGATTAATAGATTCAGAGGACGCAAGAGTTACAGTTCAGAACGCAACCACTACTTGCCTAGTGACATAAGTAAAGCAGCGCCAGTATGAGGATCCAGTTCTAGTTCAATACAGGCAGATAGCCAGAAGAAAACCAAAATTATTATATAGGTTACTAGTGACGGGGTTCTTATATATAAAGATAGACTTTGTGTTCCTGATGTTGCAGATTTATGTGGACAGATTATGACAGATGCACATTATTCCAGATACACTGTTCATCCTAATTTGACTAAGATTTACCATGATCTTAAGCAGATTTATTGTTGAGACGAAATGAAGCGTGACATAGCAGAATTTGTGGCTAGTGTGCTAACTGCCAGCAGGTTAAAGTCGAGCAAAAAAAAAAAAAAAAACTAGTGGCTTGTTACAGGAAGTCGAGATTCCATCATAGAAATGGGAAGCAGTGAATATGGACTTCATTACAGGCTTTCCCCGTATGCGGAGCAGATATGATTCTATTTGGGTTATAGTTGACAGGCTTACTAAATGAGCTCATTTCTTTCCTGTTAGAACTACATATACAACAGAGGATTATGCCAGACTTTATATCAGAGAGATAGTGTGCCTACATGGTATTCCAGTATTTATTATTTCAGACGGGGGCGCACCAGTTTACAGCTAATTTCTATAGATCGTTCCAGACAGGTTTAGGGACACAGGTGTATCTGAGTACAGTATTTCATCCATAGACAGACAGACAGGCTGAGCGGACCATTCAGACATTAGAAAATATGCTTAGAGCTTACGTGTTAGATTTTAGAGGCAGCTGGAATGGTCACCTACTGTTGATAGAGTTTGCATATAATAATAGCTATCATTCTAACATACAGATGGTGCCATATGAAGCTTTGCATGGGCACAAATGCAGGTTTTCTATATGATGGTTCAAGGTTGGCGAGTCTCAATTGATAGGTCCAGATTTAATCCAACAAGTAATTGATAAAGTCAAGTTGATCAGGGAAATATTATTAGCAGTGCAGAGCAGACAGAAGTCCTATGCAGATAATCGACATTGAGATTTAGAATTTCATATTGGCGATTAGGTATTCCTGAAAGTATCACCTATGAAAGGCGTTATGAGATTTGGAAAGAAGGGAAAGCTTAGCCCTAGATTTATTAGTCCATATCAGATTATCAGGCAAGTTGGGCATGTAGTCTACGAGTTAGACCTTCAAGCAGACCTTCAGGAGGTACATCCAGTATTCCATGTTTCCATGCTCAGAAAATGTGTCAGAGATCCTTCTAGAGTTGTACCAGTAGAGGATGTACAAATTACATAACAGTTGACTAATAAGGAGGTGCCAGTTGCAATTTAAAGAAGCAGATTCGTCGAGTAAGGACGAAAGACATTCCTTTAGTTAAGATGCTATATCAAAGCAATAATATAGAAGAAATAACTTGGGAAGCTGAAAATGACATGAGGGCCAAATATACACATCTCTTCATTACTTCGAGTATGTAACAGATCGTTGCTTAATGCTTCTACATACTTCATTTAACATTCGAGGACGAATGTTCCAAACGGGGGAAGATTGTTACACCCCGTATGTCTAACGTGACGTATATCATTCTAATGACATGTTAAGAATGATTTAAGTGAGTTTAATGTCATAATATTACCATATAAGATGTTTATATATTGAATATAAAGTTTAGGAAAAGTCGGATTTAAGTTGCGGAAAAACCGACTAAGGAATTGCCTTGTAACGGAGCTTTTTCAGCAATTAATTTCATGTGTTATATGAAGTCTTTTGGGGACATATGATATACCAAATTGAAGGTCTTGGAGTTTAGTTTCCAACACTTTTGACGGTTTCTTCATACAATGTTTGAATAAAAAGATATGAGCGTCAGAAATCAGGCCAGAAAAAGGGCCATAAGCGCAAAAGAGGACTAAAACTGAAATGTTTCAAGTATAAAAGGAAATTTTCCTCTCATATCTCGTCACTTCCAGAAAAATAAAGATAGAGACAGTGTGTTCTTTATGGTTTAAGCCATTTTGATGGTTTTTAAGAAAGAACATTGATCTTAGCTCGAAATTGAAGACAGATTGCGTCAAAACGCTCTACGCGATTAGGGTAACATTATGCTACCTTCAATTTCGTCTATAGTTTGAGTTTTAGAATTACTTCATAGCTAAGTAAAGTATCTAAATTCTATTTTATAGCTTGTTTAAGCTTTAGAAGGTGTGGAATTCAAAGGAAACGAAGTTTAGAAGCTAGAAACATCAAAGGTATGTAAGGCTAAACCTTTCTTTTGGCAAGGCATGTATCTTTTAGATTTTGAAGCTTTTATTAGTTTCAAACTTAGTTTTTCTTGTGAGAAACTTGTATGGTACCAAGGAAACCTTGTATATATTTAATTTGGTACTAAAATCCAAGGTGAAAGACGTCCAAATCAGAAAGGCAAAACGTTTCAAAATCTGGAAAATTGTTTTGAACTTTGGACAGTTGTTAGTATATTGATCATAACTCCTTATACAAAATTGATATTAAGATGATTTAAGAATCTCCAGAATCCTAATACATATATCTACAACTTTCATGAAGACCATGAGGTCTATAACTTTTATCTGTACCCTCAAAACTATGATGCAATACCGGACGCTGGTACTGTCTAGAAATTCTGTACATCCGTGGAATTGTTACGCCACTCTCATCTTGTTATCCAGTTAATTTGTTTATGTTATCAGTTTATCCGGGTATCCATTCCCGTGTATAGTATAGTGCTGGTTCTGTTTTTGCGTATCATCCAGTTTCAGTGGAAACTCTGCCGAAATTTTTATAAAAATCAAAGAGTTAGACAAATTCTAAGTTTCAGGTTGTGTCTACAATTCCATCCAGAGTTTTCTTATCATTCCTTTGAGTCCATATATATTGTTGCCACATGTGTTATGCCTCATACATGCTTATGCTTATATTGTGATCATGTTATGTGTGATTTGGAGTCCCCCATAGAGGTTGGACATTGGACACACAGTCCGGTCGCGTGTGATACTACCCGTCTGGGGGATACAGCCCCTCTGGTTCAGGCGGGAGTTGAAACACCTAGTGTGACCGGGTGTCATTCACACACTCTGACCAGAGAGACTAGATATTACTGGCTGGGGGGGATATAGCCCATAACACCCACCAGGTTTGTTATATACGCGTATATAGCCACATTATGCACTGCATGATTATACATGAGGCTAGTTCCAGTTTTCAGTTACCTGATTTGGGGGGATACAGCCCATAACGCCAGACAGGTACTAGTTCAGATGTTCAGTTACCTGATTTGGGGGGATATAGCCCATAACACCAGACAGGTACCAGTTCAGATAACAGTTCAGCTTTAGCTCGGTACCAGTTATCAGTTCTCAGTTATCAGCCACCAGTTCTTAGCGTCAGTATCAGTTGACAGTTATCAGTTCTCAGTTATCAGCCACCAGTTCTTAGCGTCAGTATCAGTTGACAGTTATCAGTTCTCAATTATCAGCCACCAGTTCTTAGCGTCAGTATCAGTTGACAGTTATCAGTTCCAGTTTCTAGTAATCAGCTATCAGTCATATTACAGTTCTTTATCAGTATAGTTCAGCTCAGTCTTCAGGTTCTGATTCAGCTAGACTTCAGCTTATATTCATATCATGTTTAGTACGTTCTTCAGATTTCCAGCTATATTGCTATGCTCCAGCTCATGTTTACATATTTATATTCCAGCCTACAGTTTCATTCAGCTATGACATATTATATGCTCATGCCTTACATACTTGGTACATATCGTACTCACGCCCTTTTCTGGGGCGCTGCGTTTCATGCCGCGCAGGTGCAGATAGATCAATGCTTGGACCACGTTAGTAGGCCATCGATCAGCTATTGGAGTCACTCCGCTTACTCCCGGAGTTACTTATCTTTTGGTATGTATACAGTCAGCCAGTTTGGGTATGGCGGGGTCTTGTCCCGTCCTTTGTATATTCAGTTCAGCACTCTTAGAGGCCTGTAGATATGTCCCTGTGCGGTGCAGTCAGTATGTTATGTATGTCAGCTTATGTTAGCCTTGTCAGCTATTTGCATTGCATACTCCTTATCAGCTAGGTTTATGCTTATTCTGTTTATCAGTTATAATGGTTAGCATATTATCAGTAGGATTAGTGATGATCGATACTTAGTGTTGGTCATCCGTCGCGGCCCTAAGTTGGGTCGTGACAAGTAGAGACAGCCGAGTTTTTTCTGATTATTCACGCACAGAGAGTTGAGCACAACTAAAGGCGATTCAATAACTTTCGACGTGGATAAGCTGAAGAAGACAACTGAAACTGCATGCAGAGTATTGAGTCTAGATTTCTTGTCTAGGATTATCGAGTTGTAAGTTGTCATAATATCGAGCATTCATTGTTTTACCTATCTTCTTATTCTAGAAGCTTATGTATTAGGTAAACTCTTTTGTGAATTACTAGAAAAGCTAGAGTGTAGCTTTGATTAGTGATTAGGGTCTAGAGTGTAGCCCCTTGGTTACAGAGTTTGTAATCTAAAACATTGCTCTTGTGTTAGTGGATTCAGTGCAAAAATCCCAGAGTGTGGGTCGTGGTTTTTCTCCCTTGAGCAAGGAGTTTTCCACGTAAAAATCCTTGTGTGTTTGGCGTACTAGTCAGTGTATGTTCTTGATAGACGGAGCTAGAAGGAAATCCTAAGAACCTTGTTCTACGGTAGAAGAACACAGTTCTTGCGAAAATCAGGAGACACTATTCAACCCCCCCTTCTAGTGTCCTTAGGAGGTGCATAAAGTATAACAATTATTTTTGTAAACTACAAGGATATAGGGAAGACCATACCAAAACCTACCATTTTTTACTACATTTATTATTTGACCATAACAGCTGGACAAAAGTTAATATTAGAAAACAGTAACTGCTATCTTTTAAATAAGCTATCCCCAGCATATTAGAGAATATTTTTCACAAATATTTGTTAGTGAAGGAAGCCCTCAAATATTTTTGTATTTTAAGATGGGAACAGTCATCGAAGCAGTGTTAAGTGAATTGGATGCTGAATTAGATCAGTTTGTAAGTTAATCATAGCATTTTTTAAAGTGTTATTTTTGTTTGATGTTATTATAAAATATTGCATTTCTTCTTTTATTTTGTTTTGTAGATTTTTCCAATATCGTTGGCAATTAGGCTTCCCAGACGTGATGTGCCAGCCACTCTTATTTGCCGTGGTAGTCATTTCCAGATGAACTACCTAAAAGTGAGAAGACAGAGAAAACTTTATAATGGATGGAGGGAGTTTTTTCGTACTAACAATCTTGGAGTAGGAAGTACGCTACATTTTAGGGTTCTGGAATCCTTAGATCGTGTGGTTTTAAATGTTAGTATTTGGCAGCCTGAACTAGAACCTTTAAGTTCAAGTTCTAGTTCTAGGTCTAGTTCTGGCTCTACTGTTGAAGATGCCTGAATAAGATAGCATATTTGTGTGTTTTAGTTCAATATCTATTGAATTTATTTGTCTGTTTACAGTTTTGGTAAACAATATCTGAGTATTTGGGGCAGTTATATATGTGTAATGTAACTGTTGTTTTTTGAATTGTGATTGTTCAGTAAACAACATCACAAATATTATGTAATGATGCCTTTTCAATTATAAGTAAGTTGCAACTGTTATTACATTATGGAATTTATTCTATAAATACATATCAACTTATAGTTGTTATGGAGTTTTATGTGAAGTTTCTATGTTTTCATTTTTAATTATTAGTCTATAATTTCCAATTAGTTTACAGTCATTAGTATAGGACCCATATAAAAATGCTGTAATTTTCAACTGCATAACAATATAGCTCCAGTAAAAGTACTGGGGATTAATGTATGAATAAATATTATTAAATTTTGTGATTTTGGGATTAATTTACAATTATTAATATAGGATCTCCCATATCAGAATGCTGTTATTTTTCAACTGCATAACACGATGGTCCAGCACAAGTACTGGGATTACTTTACAATTATGAGTATAGGACTCTAGATCAAAATGCTGTAATTTTCAGCTTCATAACAGTATGGCTCCAGCACAAGTACTGCGATTAGTTTACAATTATGAATATAGGACCCCAGATCAAAATGCTGTTATTTTCAGCTTCATAACAGTATGGCTCTAGCACAAGTACTGGGATTACTTTACAATTATGAGTATAGGACCCCAGATCAAAATGCTGTTATTTTCAGCTTCATAACAGTATGGCTCCAGCACAAGTACTGAGATTAGTTTACAATTATGAGTATAGGACCCTAGATCAAAATGTTGTTATTTTCAGCTTCATAACAGTATGGCTCCAGCACAAGTACTGGGGGGGACTAATGTATGTGAGAGCACTTTTTTATATATGAATAAATATTATTAAATTTTGTGATAGTAATTTAAGTTGCACAATCTTTGTTGAAATTGATAACGTACAGAAACTGTAAAGACCATAGAAAATATAACTTCTTTGACTACATTTAATGTATTTTTGACAAAATACATATCCACCAATAGTACTGACTTTTTGACTATAAATAACCCTTTGCAGTTAAAGCAAACTACAAAGTTTTTTGAAACTTCATCTCCTCTTATAAACTGTAAAGTTTTTTTGAGAAAAGAAGATATGGTAGATGAAGACACTCGTGTGGAGGAACTAGGCAGTTTCGGCAAGAAAATCACATCATCTTACTTTGATAGAGATGATTTTGTATGTTAAAAAAAATGACCAAAGTATTTTTTATTTTTTCATTTATTTTTTCAGTGTTTTACGATTTTTTTATTAACTGTGAAATATTATTCCTTTTAGATCTTTCCAAAAAGTTGGAAGCAGAGGCTGCCAAATAAAAATGGAACGGCATGCATAATGTGTGAAGATGATGATGAGGTATATGAGATGAACTTCAAAGTTGGGAAACACGCAAGGTTGTGTAATGGATGGAAGGATATGATTATTAAAAAAGGCTTCAGGATAGGTAATATACTTCGCTTTGATCACCTATTTCACGTTATGATCAACGGTATTCCATCTGTTGTTTTTGAAGTTTCTGTCATAAACCATCAGGATGGTGAGGGAGGGGGTGATGATGATGAAAGCAGTGATGATGATGATGATGATGATGATGGAGCATCAGCACAGAATCCAATTGTAATTGAATAAATTTCTAGTAGTTTTAATATGTGTACTGTCTATGTATTTGTGTTCTGATAAAAACTGCAGTGGTTTATGTATTATTTTTTTTATCTAATTATGTTTTTATATACTTGCATTTCTTATCAAGTAACTGTAATGCTTGATAAATAACTTAAATAGGAAACAAAAAATCAATCCTATTACAAGTTTTGGAAGATGATATTCCATGTGGGGGTAGAAGTGCTGTGCACGAGGATTGAAGTTCTAGCCACATTACAAGTACTGGATTACTTTACAGTTATTAGTATAGGACCCCCAGATCAAAATGCTGTTATTTTTCAACTGCATAACACCATTGATGTTTGGCATTTTATGCCTATAATTCCTTAATATTTCCTCACGTTTGAGTACTTTATTCGCGCTTTTTCTAGTTAATGGATGTGATTTTGCACTGATTTTGTGTCGTATGATTGTAGATTGTTATGCAGTGTAATTGGAGCTTTAAAGAGCATGATCGAGCAAGAAAAGATTGGATTTGGATTGAGGATTGGATCGAACATACGAAGGCACAACGCGACGCAAGCTGCAGACGAAGGAAGCAGGAAAATGCCTGGCGCTTTGAGTGGCGCGGGGCGCCCCAAAAGCGCCCAAGTTTCGACGGGTTCTGCCTCGGTTGGCGTGTTCGGGGGAGCGGGGCGCCAGCTACAGCGCCCCTGGAGCGTTTTTGGACTTCCTATTTCGTCTAGGCTTAGGTGTAACTTATTACTAGGCCTTTGTAAATCCTATAAATACTCTTTTACTTCGTTTTTGATAGGAGTTCAGACTTTGGAGCAAATTGGAGAGCTCATAACATCTTGAACAAGGGTTTTTCTTCCTTCCATTACTCTATTACATTATTATTTCACTATTTCATCAAATCCTTGTGTTGTTATTATGAGTATGCGTAGCTAAATCTTTCGTTCTAGGGTTAGAGTATTTCATGAAAGTTGATGTTTGAAGATTGATTTCCATTAATTAAATCCCATAACGGGTTACTTATTCTTTCTTGATTTCACTTGTGTAATTGTCAGGGCCCGATTATTACGCATTATCTATAGTTTTAGATTGAACTCGAAAGAGGGAATTTAATTACGTAATAAGAAAGAATAGGACTAGTTGTGAACCCGGGCATCGGGGAACCAATTTGTGAGGAGGATAGACATATACTTGCTCGCCTAGTTTAACTAATTACAGAATTCGTTAATGCGTGCACGTGATTCAACCCATAGACATATAGGGATTGAAATAGCCTGCATAGACCGTGAAGAATCGAAAGGTTTTCACGGGTACATTTACTCTGTTAGTTAGTAATCCGGGATTTAAGAAGTGGAATCAATTGAAAAACTCATCTGGATTGTTCGTAACTCTGACCCTGGACCGTCTCCTTATTACTGATAACAACCAAGTTTTGCTCCATTGTTTGAATTCACTTCTACCATTTTAATTTTTGTTTTAGTTAGTAAAATCTCAACTATTGGCAAAAGATCCCTGAATAGATTATATAAATTGTTTGCTAGAATTCAGTCTGAATAGTCCTCGTGGGAACGATACTCGATTTATCACTTTATTACTTGTCGACCACGTATACTTGTGTGTGCGTTTGGGAGCAACAAGTTTTTGGCGCCGTTGCCGGGGACTAAACAATTGACTTATTTCTTTTTGAACAGTTTATTACTCTGTTTTGAGTTTTGTGCTGTTTCAGGTATTAGGTCCTGCTTGATCTTTACCTACAGGAATGGCAGCAGAACAAGCTTTAGCTGTGCGAGATGTTGCTCTCCCCAGCCTGGAGGGAGTAGCCTCGAGCATAGTTAAGCCTGAAATCACCGGGCACTTTGAGATTAAGTCAGGCATGATACAACTGTTACATGTGAATGGATAATTTGCTGGATTACTTAGCGAGGATCCACAACAACATATCCAGTATTTCTTGGAGATCAGTGACACTTACACACCGAAGGGAGTTCCTGTTGATTATATTCGCTTGACGTTGTTCCCGTTTTCACTGATTGGGGCAGCAAGGAAGTGGTTAAAGGCTGAAACGTCTGGGTCTATCACTACTTGGGAGGATTTGGCTAAGAAGTTCTTGGCTAAATTTTATCCATCTACCAAGACAGCTCGGCTGAGGAGTGAAATTATGTCCTTCAGACAATTAGAAGGAGAGTCTTTGTATTCAGCCTGGGAGCGATTCAAAGCTTTATTGTGAGATTGTCCACACCACAACCAATCCAATGAGGTTGTTGCACACACTTTTGTTGAGGGGTTGAACCAACACTCTAAGATCGTGGTTGATGCTGCTGCTGGAGGCCAATTACTGGCCTTAAATTTTGATCAAATTTATGATTTGCTAAATAAGTTTTCGCAGAGTAATCCTGATTGGCAGGGAGATGGTAGAGCTATTACGCAGAAATCTGCAGAGGTACTTCAGTTAGATGCAGTTTTAGAGCTAAGGGTGAGGATGGATGCTATTTCCAATCAAATTAGCAAGTTAGCTCTGCCAAAGACTCAGTAACCAGTGGCTCCAGTGCAACAACTCCAGAGTTTTTGTGAGGTTTGTGGTCAAGATCATGCTACAGAGGTTTGCTCCTCTAATCCAGAGTCAATTTATTACGTGGGTAATCAAAACAGGCTGCAGGGTCAAAATCAGTTTGGTAATGCTTATTATCAAGGCAATACGAGAGCCCCGAATAATTACCACCCACTTCCAGCTCAACCGCAGCAGGTTAGCTATTCAGTTGAAGATATGTTAAAGCAGTTAATGGCGGGCCAGCAGAGAATGATAGCTGACACTGCAGCCCATGCAGTGGCCATACAAGATATTGCCAATGCTCACAAGAACCTGGAGCACCAGTTGGGGCAGTTGGTGTTAGAAATAAGCACTGTTAAAAAAGAGCCTGAACAATGTCTGGCAGTGAATTTAATTGAAGGTGGAGAGCTGATGGCCAAGTCCGAGGAGAGAGCTGAAATAGAAAAAGTTGAAAAAGTGGAGAAGGTAAAGAAGAAAGAAGAGAGAAAGGAGGCGCCTCTGCCGCCTCCACCATTCCCACAGAGACTTATACCATCGAAGGATCTGGCCCAGTATCAAAAATTTGTGAGTATGTTGAAAGAACTTCAAGTTAATATTCCTTTGACTGATGTGTTTGAATTGATGCCATCCTTTGTGAAGTTCTTAAAAGAGATTTTAGTCAAGAAGAAAAAGCCTCAAGAGATAGATACAGTTGAGTTAGTTGAGGAGTGTAGCACAATCTTGAGCAAGCTACCTCCAAAACTTCAAGATCCTGGGAGGTTTACTATTCCTTGTACCATTGGAGGGCATAATATCACTGGTGCATTGTGTGACTTGGGTGCGAACATAAATCTAATGCCTCTCTCTGTTTGCAAAAGGTTAGGGCTAGGAGTAGTCAAGCCCTCTTCAGTTACTCTTAAGATGGCGGATGGATCACTCACTCACCCTGATGGTAAGTTGGAGGATGTGTTGCTAAAAGTTGGTAAGTTTACATTCTCTGCTGATTTTGTAGTCCTGGATTATGAAGAGGACCGAGAAGCTCCAATCATTTTGGGGAGACCATTCTTAGTCACCTCGAAGGCAATTATTGACATGGAGCTGGGTGAGATGACTGTTAGAGCGCATAGAGAAAAGGTTACTTTCAAGGTGTATACTGAGAAGGAGTACATAGCTAAGGTTGAAGAGTGCTCTATGATCGAATGTGTCAGACAAGAACACGGAAGTACACCACATGTGAAGTTGAAGAGGGGTTCTCTCAAAGAAGGGAAGAAAGCAAAAGTTCGTCGTAAGAAGAGACGACGTAAATACTGGAAGTGAGCGAGAAGTGTCGTCGTGCCACGACGTTAACTAAGGCGCTTCTCGGGAGGCAACCCGAGTTTGTACTTGTATTATTTTATTTATAGTGTCACGTAGTTTTTGTTTTTCCTTGGAATGCAGGTTCATGTAATGTCGAGGCTAAGTGTGGGGTGTCCTCATCCTTGCCTAATATTGATTACCTGATGAGGGAAGTCTGAGTACCTCATACTATATGGAATCTTGGAGGATGCTAGCACCAAGGACTAGAGTCTTCAGGGAAGTTTTCTTTACCTTGCACTTTCTTATTTTTAGTACTGAGGACAATGCTTAGTTTAAGTGTGGGGTGGGGAACTACCCTTTTATTTATTTTGAGGTTAGGGATGCATGTACCGTAGGATTTTCCTTTGTCATTTGACTTTATTTTGATTTGTTTCTTGCTTTAAGATATGAAAAAAAAAATTAGAAAACCAATGAAAAATTCTAAAAGATTTTCTTTTTAGTCTTTATTAGTGGTACATGTCATCCACCCCGTGGTTTTTCTTATGGCCTCGGTTCTTTTCTAGGGGGAGACCTTTGAACCGGGTAGTTTTTATTTTTAGGATTAGAATAGTTAGTATAGGTGATCCTAGATGAAAGGAATAGGTGGAATGCTAGGTGCTTTTGACTTGTTTGATACCGGTGGACTTGAACTTGTTGCATGTGCTATTTGTGGTGTCCTTTGGTTTTAAATTGTGATGCATGCCTAGAAAAAAAAATGGAACGACTCCCTTGAGATGCTTGAGTCCACTTGTTTGACTTTATTGTGAACCTTTGTACATTAGTGCTTAATTTTCCACAAGTTGCACTCTAGATGCTTGATTGAGAGTTGTTGATGGAGCCTTTTTGTGTGGATTGTGTGCAATGTGTGTTGTGAGGCATATTCTTATTATACTCCATGTTTGCATATTAATGTCTAGAACTTGCCCCGTGTGTGTGCAAAGCAAAATCCTAGGTTTGCTATAGTCGGAAAATAATACAGGCCTTCTTTTGATTTGCCTACCCTTACATATACACATTGGACTTGATTGTTGTGATTTCTTTGACCATTTTGTTGGCACCCACACCTCGAGCCTACCCACTTGTTCTAAATTGTTCTCTGTTGGCCCGTTACTCCTTAAGCACTTTAATTGATAATGTGATATTATTGTGGAGTTGTGGTTGAATATTGGGAGGTTTTTGAGTGGAACCAATGAGGGGAATACTTGAATGAATTGTGTAGTATTTGTTTATGAGCATTGGCAAGGTTGGAAAGTAATGAATAGAAAAAGAAAACAAATTGAAAAAAAAAAAGAGCAAAGTTGAAAAGAAAAAAAAAATTTGGAAAAAGAAATAAAGAGAGAAGAATATCCATTCCTTGCTAGTGTGTGCTTAAAAGAAAAAAATTGCTACTTGTTGAGAAGGTGTGTGTGAAAGTTGTTGATTGGGTGACTTTGATGAGAATTGTGCGTAAAATTAATTGTGATGTATTAAAGTGCTTAGGGAAGTAGTCACTATTACCCATATGTATCCTACCAACCCCTTAGCCTACATTACAACCCTTTAAAGTCCTAGTTAATCCCGATTGGAGTGAGCTTACATTAGTGGAGTCCTACACTACGGGCAAGCTTATGGTACATCCTGTGTGACATGTGAGCTTTTCATGAGAGTGAGTGAATTTTTTCTATGCTATTGTCCCCGTTCTATTCTTGATATTCATTGTTGTGTGTGATATTTGGGGGACACTCTTTTGCTTCATTTTGGTGAGGGCACATGGTTTGCATGAGGTAGGTGAAGTTGTGGCTTCTTGGTTGAGTAGATAGGTGTGACTTTGTAGGAGCATGGTTGCAATGAGTTGAGTTTGTGCCTTTGAGTTGTCTTGGGGTGGTGGTTCTCATGTTTTGAGTTTGTTAAATTGTTGGCATGTTTGTTGGACCCGTGGTAGTCATGTATGCATTTGTTCAATGGTCGGTATCAACCATAGTCATAGGCAGACCTGTTCTACCTAGGTTGGGAAGTTATTTGTAATTGCTCGAGGGCGAGCAAAGGTTCAAGTGTGGGGTGGTGATGTTTGGCATTTTATGCCTATAATTCCTTAATATTTCCTCACGTTTGAGTACTTTATTCGCGCTTTTTCTAGTTAATGGATGTGATTTTGCACTGATTTTGTGTCGTATGATTGTAGATTGTTATGAAGTGCAATTGGAGCTTTAAAGAGCATGATCGAGCAAGAAAAGATTGGATTTGGATTGAGGATTGGATCGAACATACGAAGGCACAACGCGACGCAAGCTACAGACGAAGGAAGCAGGAAAATGCCTGGCGCTTTAAGTGGCGCGGGGTGCCCCCAAAAGCGCCCAGCCTTCTGGCGCTTTGAGTGGCGCGGGGCGCCCCAAAAGCGCCCAAGTTTCGACGGGTTCTGCCTCGGTTGGCGCATTCGGGGGGAGCGGGGCGCCAGCTACAGTGCCCCTGGAGCGTTTTTGGACTTCCTATTTCGTCTAGGCTTAGGTGTAACTTATTACTAGGCCTTTGTAAACCCTATAAATACTCTTTTACTTCGTTTTTTATAGGAGTTCAGACTTTGGAGCAAATTGGAGAGCTCATAACATCTTGAACAAGGGTTTTTCTTCCTTCCATTACTCTATTACATCATTATTTCACTATTTCATCAAATCCTTGTGTTGTTATTATGAGTATGCGTAGCTAAATCTTTCGTTCTAGGGTTAGAGTATTTCATGAAAGTTGATGTTTGAAGATTGATTTCCATTAATTAAATCCCATAACGGGTTACTTATTCTTTCTTGATTTCACTTGTGTAATTGTCAGGGCCCGATTATTACGCATTATCTATGGTTTTAGATTGAACTCGAAAGAGGGAATTTAATTACGTAATAAGAAAGAATAGGACTAGTTGTGAGCCCGGGCATCGGGGAACCAATTTGTGAGGAGGATAGACATATACTTGCTCGCCTAGTTTAACTAATTACAGAATTCGTTAATGCGTGCACATGATTCAACCCATAGACATATAGGGATTGAAGTAGCCTGCATAGACCGTGAAGAATCGAAAGGTTTTCACGGGTACATTTACTCTGTTAGTTAGTAATCCGGGATTTAAGAAGTGGAATCAATTGAAAACTCAACTGGATTGTTCGTAACTCTGACCCTGGACCGTCTCCTTATTACTGATAACAACCAAGATTTGCTCCATTGTTTGAATTCACTTCTACCATGTTAATTATTGTTTTAGTTAGTAAAATCTCAACTATTGGCAAAAGATCCCTGAATAGTTTATATAAATTGTTTGCTAGAATTCAGTCTGAATAGTCCTCGTGGGAACGATACTCGATTTATCACTTTATTACTTGTCGACCACGTATACTTGCGTGTGCGTTTGGGAGCAACAACCATCGCTCCAGCACAAGTACTGGGATTAGTTTACAAATATGAGTATAGGACCCCCAGATCAAAATGTTGTTGTTTTTCTGCTGCATAACACCATGGCCCCACCACAAGTACTGGGACTAATGTATGTGATAGCAGTTTTTTATATATGATTAAATATTATTAATTTATGTGATTATGAAAATGTTGCTCATATTCAAACTACAGACTTTTGAAAGTTAAAAAACAAAATTTATTGTGCATTTTAAATATTGTAAAAGAGTTCTTATAGTAATTTAACTTACAGAATATTCTAAGATTTTTTATTGACTCGACTTGTCATGTAAAACGACAAAAGAATCTATCTACTTTTGTATATGTGTTGTCAACAATATAACAATATGAATTAACGAGTCCCAGTATTTTATAGCAACAAAGTTACAGTTGTCTCAGTTACTCGACACAAATGCTGTGGATTTGCAAAGTTAAAGTAAGGAATATTTTTTGGATTTCAATATATTTTTGGAACAGAGGTCTATTGTAGTAATCTAAAGTACAGAATCTTTCCAGAATCTGTTTGATTTCTTTTTGTGTTGTCAACTGTGTAATACTGTTACTTTAATACATTTGAAAATCTCAGTTCAATCTTATCCTATACAGATACGACCTATAAAAAAAAAATGATATCTTCTTTATTGTATTTTGTTCAATTTTTAGAGAAAGATGCAAGGAATCTTTACAGCTTTTTTTGAGTTATAATGTCAGCTAAATAGAAGAAATATTCTTTACAGGTTTTTTGTGTTTTTGTTGTCTATAAATTAGAAAGTGGTGTTGTTTTTTCACTTGAGTTTTTGAAAACTGAGGTATCAGTCGTGAAGAATAACTTGGATGTGTTGTTTGAATTTTTTGTAGCTTTCAGAGAGAAAAACAATAGAGATATAGATCGACTTTTTGACAAACTCATGGACATTGAATTACAGAACTTTACAGATTCAACCTCTGGTTCTAGCTCTCGCGTTCCTAGTAATCATTAATTTTTTACTGTATTTTTTTTATGTGTTTTGCAGTGTTCTATTTTTATGCTTCCATGTGAAGCAAGTGTAATTTATCTTTTCTTGTACTTGAGGATACTTCTTTTGTGTTTTTAGAAGTATCCTTTTATGTAATTTTTATGTTACTATTAATGAAAATGGCTGTAACTTTGCCTTTGTTTGTGTGTAAAATGCCGACTCTTAAATAATGTTTATGTATAGTCCCAGTAATATATGCCCCAGCATTTTTACACCAAGCCCCAGGATATTGTTATGGGGCTTTGGTTCAACGTAAAACCAAGTCCCAGCATTTTATGGTGGGACAATAGGGGTGATTTTGAAGTCCAGCTTTATAAGCCCCAGTATTAATGTTGGACAACACACAAAGTAATTCAAAATCCCGTTAAACAGTGTGACCCATTGTAAACAGTGACTTATCAGAACTTATGACAAAATACACATTGTACCTTTTCAGAATTTCCAGAAGTGACTCTTACAAACAAATGCCAATGTATATAAATTCCTACCCATAAAACAGATAGACAGGAATCTAATCTGTCATTTTTGTTATTGAACAAAAAAAAAAATTGCGTCAAATACTATCTGATCAAAAAGTATCTATGGAGAATGGCCACCGACCATCAAATGGCCACCGACTATCGAATGGCCACGGACCATCGAATGGCCATGGACCATTGAATGGCCACAGACCATTTAATGGAGGACAGGTTTTCCAGAATGGTCATGGACCATCAACTGAAAGGCATGTTACGAACTTGCCTTTAATACCAAGATACCTCTGTTGGCGTTTTGAAAATCTTGAGAATGAGGTGGAATCCTTGAACGAATTCAGAAAGAAATGTGAAGATGAGTTGTGGAATTTAAGGTACACGGAGCGACAATATTACGAAAAACTGATGGAATTGCTTATGGTCATGGCAGATCCCCTGCAATTGCACAATAGAGGGCCAGGGGAGCCCGTGTTTAGGAATTATGGAGAATAAACAATGTTTTAATTTGATATATTATCTATTGTTTTTCTTTCACATATTAGTAATTTTTTTACAATGATATCATGTAATTTATCTTTTCTTGTACTTGAGGATACTTCTTTTGTGTTTTTAGAAGTATCCTTTTATGTAATTTTTATGTTACTGTTAATGAAATTGGCTGTAAGTTTGCTTTTTGTGTTGTGTGTAAAATGTTGACTCTTAAATAATGTTTATGTATAGTCCCAGCAATACATGCCTCAACATTTCTGATTAGAACTTCCTGGCTAAAACCCTTCTCCTCTATACCATACCCATTTGATTTGCATCGTCCAGACGAATTTTGAGTTCCTCATTTCTTTTTTTTTTTTCCTGCTTAATATTTTGTATGGTAGCAAATGGACCATTTCTATTAGTAGGTAATTAAGGTGACAAGTAACAACTCTTCTGTTGATAAATGAAGTATAGCTACAGGATATTGTAATAGGACTTTGCTTCAACATAATACTAAGTCCCAGCATTTTAATGCTGGACAACAGGGGGGTGATTTTGAAGTGCAGCTTTATAAGCTAAATATAGCATAGCTACAGGATATTGTAATGGAACTTTGCTTCAACATAACACTAATCCCCAGATTTTTATGCTAGGGGCCAGTAGTTTAAGGCACATGGGTGCTCAATATTTTTATCCTGAGACGTTATTGTAAATATAGAAGCTGTCCAGTTTTTAAGAGTGTGTCAGCAAATATCTCGGGTACCGGCATTTTACCAAGATAACATTGGCATACGAGAAGACCTCGAACTGGAAGAAACATAGGGAAGAACATAGAAACACAGCTTTTTTGACTACATTTATAGTGATATTTAATCTATTTTTGACTATACATATTCTCTTTGACCATATAACAGTTGAACAAAAGTTAGTAACTCATAGCCTATAAATAAGGCTTTGCAGTTCAAGTAAACAACAACTAGTTGACAACTAATTTATTTTTTCATCAAAACAATAATATGGAGGATGATCGTTGGGAGGAACTAGGCGATTTCACTATGCGAATAACAAAATCATACTTCAAAAGAGATGGTTTTGTATGTTAAAAAAATTACCAAATTATTTTTTATATTTTTGTTCATCTAACTTTTCAATGTCTTTTTTGTATTAACTATGAAAGTTTATTTTTTCAGATCTTTCCAGAGAGTTGGAAAGAGAAGCTACCAAAGGTCAATGGAAGTGCACTTTTACTTTGTGAAAATGATGACACTGATTATGAAATGAAGTTCAAGGCTGGGAAGGGACATTCAAGGTTGTGAAATGGATGTAAGGAGATGCTTCAGTGTAAAGGCTACAGACTGGGTGATATTCTTCGGTTTAATCACGTTGTTCATGAGGTTTACAACGGTGTTGCCACTATAGTTTTTGAAATTTCATTAATAAACCGTCAGGTTGGTCATGGCCACAACAACAACAATGATGATGATGATGATGATGATGATGATGATGATGATGATGATGCTGACGATGATGATGATGACGATGACAATGATGATGATGGCAGTAGTGAAGAAGATGTAGGATCAACCCAGAAGCCTATTGTAATTGAATAAGTTTTAGTAGTTTTTATGTTTTTTCAGTTAATGTGGGATGTTTGTTTGTGTTTTTATTTCGTGTGTGTTTTTAAGCTTTTGAGCAGCTGATAATTTATGAACAATATTTTTTCGTATTATGAAATGTGTTTCTAAGTACTGTGTTTTTATTATTTAAGTAAGATCAAAATGTTTGTTGTTCAATAAGTAAAATAACTAGAAAATAGATAAACCGAGACAACTATTTTGCACAGCAACAAATGAAAAGTGTATTTTTTTTTATATATAATGATCCTTGTTAAAGAATACAGCGGAAGTAAAATTTAAAACAAAAAGTTCTCTATAAGTGAATAGTCCATTTTGACTTCAGATTTGTTGCGACTGGATGAAAATAGAGAAAAATGGTCTACTATCTATCTAGTGACGACGGGATTCCTAACTGAAAAATAAAAAAAAATAAAAAAATTTAACATAGCAGCTTTGGGTGTTGAATTGCATTAAAATAGAATTAAAAAATAAAATGCAAATAGAGAGACATATCTATTATTTTTATTAGGAGTTATGTTTCTTTGAATATGGTTGAAGTACTGGAGTGTGTCTGCAGGATGTCCTGTTGTGTCCACGCTTTCTACATATCCCACATTGTTTTCCCTTTTGTCTTACATATTCTGCGGTCGAGACAAATCTTTTCTCCTGCCTTCTACCTGCCTTAACTTTAAAATTTTGGGGTTTTGTTATCTCTTCTTTAATGCTATCAGGTACAACTCATGATTCTTCATGTCCAACAGTGTTGATTTCCGCTTCATACTGTTTTAACCGTGTTTCTCTTTTATACCATATAGAGCAATAATCGGACTTGTTTAGGTGCACTCTGTCTATGGCAGCAAGTGCATGTTCACAAGGCATTTCATCAATCTGGAACATGAGGCATTGACATTCTTTCTTCTTCAAACAAACAATGAATTCTCTCCCTTCATCTGTTACCTTAAAGCTTTGATCCGTAGTTCGGTCAACCTGAAAAAATGTAATGTATAAGACTACTTGACTAGTTTTTATTTAGTAAAAAGAAAAATAAATAAATAACTAGCATAACAGATATAATGCTGCAATTTACTGGTGACACGACCCGTAATCCGGTTAGGCCGTGCGGGCACTCGACGTCCTCCCCTAGTCCCGTCAGGCGAACCCTTACCAACTAAGTTAGGAAAATAAATATAAAAATTCATAAATAAGGACAAGACTTAAAAAATACAGACATACTGATACCTCTAAGCTGTAAAAAAAATTACAGCTGACTACCCCACATACTAGGTTTAGAGCTATCCAGACTAGACATCTAAGAATACAAAAGAAGACAAATACCTCCTGAAGGGAGCAAAATGCAACTGAAATAACAACCAATAAACTGGTGGCCATCCGAAATGAAAGCTGGCTCACCCTGACAGCTTAAGTCGTCTTCGCTCCTTTACAATGTGGCGAACTCAATCCTGGAGCAAACCTGCCGAAACGAAATAGATAGACAAGAAACAAACAACAAACAAGGGTGAGTCAAAAGGACTCAATGAGTGGGGCAGAGTAGCCACCTCAAAGAATAGGATAGCTAGCCAGGGAGAAGAAACAGATAAACCAAATTCTTTTTATTTAAATTATAAAAAGGCAGAGCCAGATAACAACCGGAAACACGTAAAAAACTTCTAAACTCAACCAAGGGTGCGTGCCAAAAACATATCAACAAATAAGCAATGCACATATAAGCAAAACAGTAATCATGTACCGCAAGTCTACACAATAGTATGAAAATCAAATAAAATGAGATGAAATATGATGCAAAGGGTCACATGTGCCCGCCATCCCATCTCGAAGCGGAATACTCCTGCATTCGAGGGGAATCCAATCTGATAATCAACTGGAGCGGGATACTCCTGCTCCTTGGGCGGAATACTCCTGCACCCGATATAATGTAAAGCAGAGGCGGAATACTCCTGCACTCTCTTGGGGCGGAATACTCCTGCACCCGATATAATGTAAAGTTGAGGCGGAATACCCCTGCACTCTCCTGGGGCGGAATCCTTCTACCCTCAATATGATACAATGGAGCGGAATACTTCTGCTCCTGGGGCGGAACACTCCTACCCTCAATATGATACAATGGAGCGGAATACTCCTGCTCCTGGGGCGGAATACTCCTGCACCCAATATGATATGCAATGTAATGTATATGAATGACATACAATGCATATGAATAAATGTGATGCAATAATAACCCTTCACGGGCGCGGGACTCTCATCGACAGCCGGGAAGTAGATGCCAACTCCGAGCCAGAGTATAATGCTCAAATCCTCAATGCAACACAAAAAACAGGACATAACATATAATATATAATGTAAATCCAAAGCTAAGGCGTAATGAGTACGCCTATCGGCAGCTACACACGTAAGGAACACGTGGTAGAAAATCCACGAGGCCAGGTGCCTCCAAAGAAATGGATATAAACACTTACCTTGTTACAAAGTTAGTACATCCATTTAATAACCGCCTGTCCTTTGGTTTCATTGTCAAACGATCCCACTCTATTCAATAAGCAGAAAAATATATCAAATTAGGCTAAAGGCTTCATTCCTCACATCTTAGGGAAATCCGGTTAGGAACCTGATACCCTATTCGCATAAGCAATACGCAGGCCAGGCCTACGTACAGGGTTTAAGGTCACATAACCAAACCCTAAATAAATTACATTTATATGTTGCCCCTAACTTACTGAGTACAAATATATAATCAATTCCATTATCGGGGTCCAATTGACCCTTTAAACTATTAATTGAACTTATTAAAACGATGTCTAATATTTCAAGTTTTACCGTTAAAATATATTCAAACACACGTAATAAACTCAAATAATATATCAGGATCATTACCTGAATGTTTCGGGGTAAAAATTCTATCTTTTCTCCGGCTCTTTTCTCATTTTCTGGCATTTTTCTCCTGCGTGTTTTCTGTTTCCCCTTCTGTGTTTTCCTTTCCTGTTTCTGTACTTAGCATATATGCTCACCGCCTCTGGTCATTTCTTTCATTTTGTCTTTTTTTGTCTTTTGTCCTTTTTTCTTTTTTTTTTTTTCCTTTTCGCGACGAAAATTAAAACGGTACCCTACAATATTTGAAATAATTCCAACTTTTGCATACAAGTTATACAAAATATATGTAACATACTCTCAAAGGCGGTTCTCAAATCGGACTCCCGAAACTCAAGATATGAATTTAAATAGAAAGTCAAATTATTTAACTTTCGGCATTTTAGCGGAAACTAGCCGAACAACATCGAAATTCACTTTTGAAAGTTCATAAAAGTCACTAATAATCATACGAACCTAACGGCGCTTTCGGATTTCGAATCGGAGCTCATTCGCCAAAACTGAGCTCGAAAATCTCTTTTTAATATTTATCGACGATAAAAACTGAAACCTTCTTCCGATGCCTACCAAACGAGTTCTGATTTAGCTCAAATTTTACAGACAGGTCCTAATAGACCTTACGAATATTTTAAAATTATCGGCATGCCAATCGGAGTCCTAACTTTCGGAACGACTGACCGAGGTCGTTTCATTCGCCTCCACTTAAACTCTCGTTCGTCCTCAAACGAACCTAAATCTAAAGAAAACTTCGCACAGATAGCAAAAGAACTTGCACAACCTTCATAAGCTACTCCATGGGTATTATTTCCTGATTACTATATCAGAATTATAATACGCATATCGAACTTTTGGAATAAAATATATCTGGATAATATGATAATACCATTACACAGCTTATTCCGACTAAGCTGATTCTTCCTCGATCACGAGAAGAGAGTTCTATATTTTCGAAGCAAAGATACACGAAACTTTGAATGGGTTAACATGATTCAGCCGATAATCACCCCTTCGATATACCTTTTGATATAGAATAGGTCGATGGAACTAAAAATTAGCTCACACTTGATGCAATTGGGGAAGCTTTTGAGGTACCTTGTTACTACACACTATAGAAGATTTGATGCAAGCTATATTATTTTTACGAATGCACTATGCAACATCTCAATTGATTTTAGTGTTGTTCCGCAAGCTCCTTGTGGGAATGTAGTTACTTATATCCTAATTTATGTCAAAGGTTCATATGAACAAGGTCTATCGTATAAGGATAAGGATCATATAACTACTACTGGATAGTATGGTATAGACCAAGAATGATCTTCAGACTGAACATCTACCTCAGGGTATTTTCTTTGAATTGGAATTATTATGACTTGAAAAAATAAATATAAAAGAGACATGTAGTAGGACCATGAGCTGAGGCAGAGTATCAGTAACAAAGCTGATCACATGTGCACTTATAACGCTTAAATAACTTCTCAAAGAGTTGAGGTATGAAGGAGATATGTCAATAATGGGTTGTCGACAAGCTGTACTAGACCTTTAACTCTAAATTTTCATGAAGTAACACAGTGTCGGTATGAGGATCCAATTCTAGTTGAATAAGGACAGATAGCCAGAAGAAAACCGGAGTCACCATACAGGGTTACTACTAACGGTGTTCTCATGTATAACGATAGACTTTGTGTCCTGATGTTGCAGATTTAGTTTATGATAAAGGCACATTATTCCAAATACACTGTTCATCCAGGTTCGATTAAGATGTACCATGATCTTAAGCAGAGTTATTGGTGGGACAGAATGAAGTGTGACATAGCAGAATTTGTGGCTCAATATTCTAATTGCCAGCAAGTTAAAGTCATGAGAAAAGTGGTATCAACACCTCAGAGATTTAGTATTACCATTCAGTATTTGGAGGAAGACTCCTCCACTTAAAGCACACACTCATGCAGCTATTTGAATAGGAATAACCATCCTCGCACAGTCAGCTGGACTAAAGAAGATTTCGCTAAAAGCTGAACGACCCTTTCGAGTTACCAACCAGCTGCGACTCTCGAGTTCACAACTCCATACCTTTGCCGTAAACACCACCGCCTGATGGATGGTACTTCTATATAAAAATTTCGGCAGAGTTTCCCCTGAAACTGGATGATCCCCAAAAACAGAACCAACACTATACTATACATGGGAATGAATACCCGGATAAACTGATAACATAAACATGTTAAATGGATAGCAAGATGAGACAACTGGATGACATAACAAATCCGCAGACAAATCCGCAGATAGAATGTCTGGACAACACCACTGTCCTGATTTTCAACCTAATATTCAGAGTGTAGATCAAAGTTATAGACTTCATAGTCTACATAAAAGTTTTAGATATATGTCTTAGGGTTTCAAGGAATTTTGAAGCATCTTAATATCAATTTTGTACAAGGAGTTATGCGCAAACTACTAATAGCTGTCCGAAGATAAAACAATATTCCAGATTTTGAAACATTTTGTGCTACTATTTTGGACATCTTTTACCGTGGTTCTTAGCAGTGCTATCTTTTGGAAGAGGTAAGTGCTTGTATCCAAAACAATAATATGCTTACCCGGTTACCTGGACACGCACTCTGGCTCAACACAGGGAACATCACAATTGATTACTGACCGCCTAAGCTCACCAGTGCCGAACAAAGAAGAGATGGCAACAGACTGAGGATAGAAATAATTAGATCTTTATGAAGCTCATCGTCTAATTTATTTGGCTACCAGAGCTAGACTACTTACGAGTCAAGCTAGCCAAAGAATCGCAATTGAATAAATAGATATTAAATTAGCTCTATGGAACAACATCCATGCCAATTTAACCTCCCAATAAGAAGAAAACTCTGACAATTTATCAGAAACCCTTTTATAACTCAGATAAGCTCATAGGATAACAGTAGCAATTTGAACCAAGATGAGATACGTAGATCGAATATTACTTACTAATCAATTTGTACCGGAAGAAACGATAACACTTTCGGATGGTGACGAATTAGGATCCCATCATCCTACCAATATTGGATTTCGAGGTAAGAGGTAAACTGAATTGACATAATAACAGAAGGGGCGTAACAAGATGCCAAGCAGACAATACCGACACCCACTCCCAAATCTCTCACGTTTAAACCAGATAAACTAGTAGGGTCATCATAAATGCCAGGAATAAATCATATCAAAAGATCACCCCTCCACCGCAACCGATTCTTAATAGAAACGACATCCAAGGAAACCATCGAAACATGATAAGACACACTATTTCCGGATCGATCGAAAGAATCAAATCTTACTCACGTTTAAGAGAAGAAGAAATCTCAAGGTCTAGTATATCAGATACCTTAGCATCCTGCCAGACAAGCAGTTCATAGAACTGCCTCTGCATCTGAGCTGAGCCACTACCCTGACAATCACTTTCTGAAGAACTACTGCCACCACACTCTCAACCTCTACTGGATGGTGGCATTTCTTTTGCTGATTGAGATCTAAATGAAATCCCCTGCGACTGCGCAGGTGCCTGACGGGAGAAAGGATGACTGCCTACTTGCTGGAGTAACGGAAAACTCTTTAAAGGATAGCCAGACTCATGACAATGACACCACATTTTCGCTGAAAAATGGAAGATGGAAAGATTGTTGATAGCTGTAAAGAGAAGACTGAATCTGATCTTGATGAGCTACTGATGCACTCTAAGAATCAAGTGACACAAGCTGAGATAACCTGGAAGGTGACCTCCCAAAATAATCAGAACTCTTACCTCCAAATGAGGTACCATGGTTGCCCACTAGGGCCACAGAATTTCTTGCTCTCCCGCTCTAACTCTTCCCGTTCTAACTTATGGTATGCCTCATACCTTCGACCAATATCAACAACAACATCAAATGAAGTCCCAACCTCAATTTTTCGAGCCATTTGGGATCTCAAGGAAGGAAAAGGTCATCAATAAATCTTTGAATCTCTCTAAAGGCTCATGGACTAGTTCTAATTCATATTCAGCCATTCTATAGAATTCAATCTCACATTCTGAAATACCAACAGGCTACCCTGTCCAATCCACTCAAACTGGCAACACTTTTCATCTCGCTCGCTACTCGAAAGGAACTTTTCCACTAATCTAGAAGAAAAACTAAACCAAGTCAGCTAATAAGAGAGCAGCCCACTAATTCAAGGCTGGACCACTGAAACTGGAAAGAAGAATAATCAACACCATACCGCTCGATATAATCAAGAACCTGAAGAATACGCTGGCATCATTTCATTTTAAAAATTTACATAGGGATTATTTGATGCATGGCTTAAGAATATCGAAAGGTTCAACCGGGTAAAATAATGCAACCACTTTGGGCACTCAGACCGAACTGTTACCTCGGCTTGCTAACTAGCCAGAACAATTAGTGGCGCAACACGTGCTGGCTCTGGAACATAATTTACTGGGGCAACATCAGGAACTGGAACAAGAGCTCTCTAAGTCTGAACATCTGCATATGTGACAACCTGATAAGCTGCCTAGCGAATATTTGGTTCTTGCGGTATCTGCGTCGCCAAAATTCTCATGAAAGCACCGTAGAGAGCCAAGGGAACCACAAGGCCCTGCTCCCTTGCCCATCGCGAGCTCGTACGGCTGGGACCTCCGTAACTAGATCGTCAGAACGATCAAAACTCTCGAGGCTTCGTCAATGCTAGCCCCAGGCTAGACTGCTTCGTCTTGAACTCATACTGTTTGCTGATTTGTCACACGAGGTTTCACGATTACCATGAAGGAATTAACGAAAATACTTTTGCATCCTAGACCGACGCACGATCAGAAAAGAAGGAAGTGAAACTTCCTAAATGCCATCATAGCCCCTCGTAGATAAGTACGGACGTCTACGTACCCATCAGCGAGACTATACTAGACACTGTCTTAGTCTGGATAGACTCTAAACCAGGCTCTGATACTAACTGAAACGACCCGTAATCCAGTTAGGCCGTGCGGGCACCCGACATCCTTCCCTAGACCCGTCGGGCTAACCCTTACCAACTAAGTTAGGAAAATAAATATAACAATTCATAGATAAGGACAAGACTTAAAAAAAAAACACAGACATACTAATACCTCGAAGCTGTACAAAAGAAATTACAGCTGACTACCCCACATACTAGGTTTAGAGCTATCCAGACTAGACATCTAAGAGTACAAAAGAAGACAAATACCTCCTGAAGGGAGCAAAATGCACCTGAAATAACAACTAATAAACTGGTGGCCATCTAGAATAAAAGCTGGCTCACCCTAACAGCTGAAGTCGTCTTCGCTCCTTTACAATGTGGCGAACTCAATCCTGGAGCGAACCTGTTGAAACGAAATAGATAGACAAGAAACAAACAACAAACAAGGGTGAGTCAAAAGGACTGAATAAGTGGGGCAAACTAGCCACCTCAAAGAATAGGATAGCTAGCCAAGGAGAAGAAACAGATAAACCAAATTCCTTTTATTCAAATTATAAAAAGGCAGAGCTAGATAACAACCGGAAACACGTAAGAAACTTCTAAACTCAACTAAGGGTGCGTGCCAAAAATATATCAACAAATAAGCAATGCACATATAAGCAGAATAGTAATCATGTACCGCAAGTCTACACAATAATATGAAAATGAAATAAAATGAGATGAAATATGATGCAAAGGGTCACATGTGCCCGCCATCCCATCTCGAAGCAGAATACTCCTACACCCGATATAATGTAAAGCAGAGGCGGAATACTCCTGCACTCTCTTGGGGCGGAATACTCCTGCACCCGATATAATGTAAAGTTGAGGCGGAATACCCCTGCACTCTCCTGGGGCGGAATCCTCCTATCCTCAATATGATACAATGGAGCGGAATACTCCTGCTCCTGGGGCGGAATACTCCTGCTCCTGGGGCGGAATACTCCTACCCTCAATATGATACAATAGAGCGGAATACTCCTGCTCCTGGGGAGGAATACTCCTGCACCCAATATGATATGCAATGTAATTTATATGAATGACATATAATGCATATGAATGCAATGTGATGCAATAATAACCCTTCACCGGCGCGGGACTCTCATCGACAGTCGGGAAGTAGATGCCAACGCAGAGCCAGAGTATAATGCTCAAACCCTCAATGCAACACCAACAACAGGACATAACATATAATATATAATGTAAATCCAAAGCTAAGGCGTAATGAGTACGCCTATCGGCAGCTACACACGTAAGGAACACGTGGTAGAAAATCCACGAGGCCAGGTGCCTCCAAAGAAATGGATATAAACACTTACCTTGTTACAAAGTTAGTACATCCATTCAATAACCGCTTGTCCTTTGGTTTCATTGTCAAACGATCCCACTCTATTCAATAAGCAGAAAAATATACCAAATTAGGCTAAAGGCTTCATTCCTCACATCTTAGGGAAATCCGGTTAGGAACCTGATACCCTATTCGCATAAGCAATACGCAGGCCAGGCCTACGTACAGGGTTTAAGGTCACATAACCAAACCCTAAATAAATTACATTTATATGTTGCACATAACTTACTGAGTACAAATATATAATCAATTCCATTATCGGGGTCCAATTGACCCTTTAAACTATTAATTGAACTTATTAAAATGATGTCTAATATTTCAAGTTTTACCGTTAAAATATATTCAAACACACGTAATAAACTCAAATAATATATTAGGATCATTACCTGAATGTTTCGGGGTAAAAATTCTATCTTTTCTCCTGCTCTTTTCTCATTTTCTGGCATTTTTCTCCTGCGTGTTTTCTGTTTCCCCTTCTGCGTTTTCCTTTCCTGTTTCTGTACGTAGCATAGCAAATATGCTCACCGCCTCTGGTCATTTCTTTCATTTTGTCTTTTTTTGTCTTTTGTCCTTTTTTCTTTTTTTTTCCTTTTCGCGACGAAAATTAAAATGGTACCCTACGATATTCGAAATAATTCCAACTTTTGCATACAAGTTATACAAAATATATGTAACATATTCGTGAAGGCGGATCTCAAATCGGACACCCGAAACTCAAGATGCGAATTTAAATAGAAAAAGTCAAATTATTTAACTTTCGACATTTTAGCGGAAACTAACCGAACAACATCGAAATTCACTTTCGAAAGTTCACAAAAGTCACAAATAATCATACGAACCTAACGGCGCTTTTGAATTTCGAATCGGAGCTCATTCGCCAAAACCGAGCTCGAAAATCTCTTTTTAATATTTATCGACGATAAAAGCTGAAACCTTCTTCCGATACCTACCAAATGAGTTCTGATTTAGCTCAAATTTTAAAGACAGTTCCTAATGGACCTTACGAATATTTTAAAATTATCGGCACGCCAATCAGAGTCCTAACTTCAGGAACGATTGACCGAGGTCGTTTCAACTGGATCCCCCGCTTTTGCATACCATGTAGTCCCAACACAAAACCTGGGACTTCATGAATTATCATTGACATAACATAAATCATATCCAAAAATAACTGTATTAGTTGATGTACTCACATTCATTCTGTATACTTTTTTTTTTTCAATTCATCATCTGACCATTTTGATGTTGCAAAGAAAATACCCTGCGCACTCTTCCGTCTCTCATAAAACCAGGTCTGTAGCTTATCCATTATGTTGTCCACCATTGACAGCATTGATTTTCCCCGAGCATGTAACAGAGCATTATTCATGGATTCCACAATATTTGATGTCATCATGTCGTATCTTCGATTTCGACAGCAAGCTCTAGTCCATCTCTCTTGTGGTTCTTCCATGAGGTAATCATAGTTTGCCCTATCCGTTTCTTTCATTTGATTCATGTCTGTTTGAAACTCTGAAATCGTGTAGACACGACATGCACTATTGAATATACTTATCACTGCAGGACTCATGTTCTTTTTGTTAAGGTTCTTTTCCAGATGATATACACAGATCCCATGTGCACATTCAGGATATACATTTGTAATCCTATTTGCAATTGTAGAATTATGATCTAAAAGGAACAGTAAATTCTCACGGCAACCAAATGCAATGCGCAACTGCCTAAAGAACCAATTATATGCCAAAGTATTTTCTAAGTCCACAACTCCAAAGGCAAGTGGGAAGATTTGGTTATTTGCATCTTTCGTCACTGCAACTAATAGTGTGCCTGAATATCTCCCCTTGAGAAATGTTCCATCGACAACTATCACTGGTCTACAATGTTTCCAGCCTTTAATAGATGCCGCACAAGCGAAAAACATATATTTGAACCTGGATAATAGAATTGCAGTGTTATAAATAAAATGCATGATAAAATTTTTGAGTCTTAGGTTTTAGTACTTAAACCTTACTTATACATAATTATGACGTCACAGCATTTTGTGACGGGACTCCAACAAATAACAGTGCAGTCTCAGGCTTTTTTTATTAGGGATTACTGGAATTCTACACAAAAATATATAAATACACATTTTTTTTTTTTACCTTTTCTCATCATCTCTTTGAAGAGCAACGTGTGAGCCTGGATTGATGTCTCTTAAAACATATAAATATGCTGGTAACTTCTGAAAGTTCTCCTCAGGCGTCCCTCTAATTAAAGACTCCCCTTCTTTTATAGCACGCCATGCCTTATTATAAGAGTTTTCAACTCCCATTTTCCTTCTAATCTCTGCCACTACAAAATTAGGCTTAACAGGATAATTATCGTCTCTCAGATTCTCAACTATCTCATCTCGAACAATCTTTGACGTAGCCTATTTTTGGTCTTTTTTTCTATCATCCACTGAGCAAGTGTGATTCTTCTCAAACTTCAGTATTTTGAACAGTGTGGACTGTTTAATTCTGGAAGATCGAACAATCCGCTCACATTTTTCATTCATGCACGCCAGTGAATATCTCGTTGTGCTTGATCTCACAACCTTGAATTCAAAATGGTGTACAATTGCAGTTGTCTGGAAACATTTAGTGACACACTGTTTGTTTAAAAAAATTGATCCAACCTTGATGTCGTCCAAATTTGCATTTTCTTTTAGTATTGGACGAGGAGATTCTCTTATTTTCTTCCTTGAATACCTCTTTCTCTTTTTTGCAGCACTTGATGTCTCAGGAAGTTGAAGATTTACAAGCTGTTGTTCTGTGTTTTCAGCATGCATTAACTCTTGATCTACTGCTACAGATTCGACAGACGGAGGTGTTAAAGCTATCACTTCAAAAGCATCATCGTTGTCTATTTGCATTATCATTTTCCCTTCAGCGTAATCAACTCTCTCAGACTGTGGAGATCGTTGTGTAATGTCAATTATGAAACATCTACTCCTATACTCGAAATTGTTCTTCATCAAGCGTAAACAGCTGATTAAATCATCAGTATTTTTATAGGGACCCCTTTGTTGTTCCAAACGCAATACCCAACCATATGAATGTGTCAAAATGTTCTTCATCTAAATCTATTTTTTTCCAAAGGTTTTTTCTGAAATCTTCAAATGTATCTGAGTATGCAGAAAAATCCTTGTCTCATGATCTATGTACTTATAATCTGGTGTCTATTCCCCATTGAATGCAAGAACAATACACTGTTTACCCATTACCTGCAGTTATAAATATAGTAAAAACACTAAATTAAGTGACAAAGAAAACCACATGGTAAAATACTGTAATTGTAGCTTAATAATGAAAGCTTAAGAACTGCTAACCTATAAGCTAAATATACATATCCATAGTATAATGGATAATTATACAGGGGAGGGGAATTTTTGAAGTGCAGTTCTATATGCTAAAATATAGCATAGCTACAGGATATTGTAATGGGACTTTGCTTCAACTTAGCAATAAGCCCCAGCATTTAATACTGGACAACAGGGGGGATTTTTTGAAGTGCAGCTTTATATCATAAAATATAATCATAGCTACAGGATATTGTAATGGAGCTTTTCTTCAACGTAACACTAAACCCCAGCATTTTGTGCTGGACAACAGGGTTTTTTTTGAAGTGCAGCTTTATATCCTAAAATATAGCATAGCTACAGGATATTATAATGGGGCTTTGCTTCAACGTAACACTAAGCCCCAACATTTAGTGCTGGACAACAGGATTTTTTTGAAGTGCAGCTCTATATGCTAAAATATAGCATAGCTACAGGATATTGTAATGGGACTTTGCTTCAACTTAACAGTATTCTCCAGCATTTAATGCTGGACAACAGGGGGATTTTTTGAAGTGCAGCTTTATATCATAAAATATAATCATAGTTACAGGATATTGTAATGGTGCTTTGCTTCAATGTAACACTAATCTCCAGCATTTAATGCTGGACAACAGGTCATTTTGAAGTGCTAAGTTAAAATATAATCATAGGTACAGGATATTATAGTGGGGCTTTGCTTCAACGTAACACAAACCCCCAGCACCTAGTGCAATATACACTTTTGAACTTAATGCAGATTGATATTAATTATATATAACAGTAAAATCGCGTCTCACAAAAACAAATTTGTTTACAGTACAAATGAGATCATAATCACGAATTTTTATTTCAAATCATTGTTTTAAAGTCACAAAAACAGATATATTTCCGCAAAATAACTAAAATTCAGCACAGAAACATCGCAGAAATTGAGAAAAAGCAGCTCAAATTACCTTTTATAGTTTGAATTTGAAACTTCCGAAGATCTGGAGAGAGAATGTGTGCTTTGCTCTGTTTTTTTTTTTCACGCGTGATTCGTATTTATTGTTGAGCTGTAGGTTTTTAAGGGTAGTTCAGTAAATTCAATGTATGAGATGTTGTTAGCGGCAGTAGCCTGTATGTACGTGAGTCATTATTGGCTATTTCTCAATGAATTTTGAAACTGTGGATGGAACTCATTTAATGTGTCCAAAATTGGCTAGTCATCAAATTTTCGCGATAGCTTCTCGAGCCTGTAAGAATTGCAAATGGGAGTGCAAAAAATTTCACGGCGTGCTATCCATAAAGGGTGGTTTTGCAAAAATATCTGCGTTAAGAAATATTTTAGCAAAATACCTTTTTTCGCCCCGGAGCCAAGACTTCAATGCAAAAATCTTGTAAGTCTTGGCAATTGCCAAAACTTCAAAGGCAAGTACTGTTTTGCCAATACTTCAAGTTATATGGCAAGAATGTAGGGAAAGACTGGAAATGGAAAGTATTGACAACTGCCAAGACTTACGAACAAGTGCAGCAAATGTTGCCTTTTGCCAGCACTTTAAGGGTAAGTGTTGGCAAATAGAGATGGATCAAAGGTACAACCAAGTGCGGCAGGTATTGCCTTTTGCCAACACTTGAAGGGATAAGTGTTAAAAAGTAGAGAGATATAAAGACAAGTCTTGCTCCCGACCTAAAAACTTGGCAGCAGTGTTTCGTCAGGATTTTTTTCATTAAACCTTAACGGCATTTTGCAAAACATCTGTTGGCACTAAGGGTGGGCATTCGGAATTTCGGTTCGGGTTCGGTTTTTCTAAATTCAGAATTTCAGTTTTTGGTACTCAAACGTCGATACCAAATACCAAACCAAAATTTATTCGGTTCGGTTAGTTCGGTTCGATTTCGGTTTTATAATTCGGTTTTATTTCATTCAATTGATAGCATTTTTACAAAACCAAAATTTATAGTAGCATAAGTTAAAGTTGCATGGTGAAAATTTGGATGGATCATAACTAAGTAGGAAGTGGTGAAGTGCCACTGTACTAGCTCTTAAGGTTGTTCAACCTTAAATAATAACGCTTTCAATCTTGAACATGATAGTAGAAAGTTAGAATTATAGACGGCAAGTGCAAAGCAAGCTATGGATGCAAGCAATGTTGCGAGAATCTTCATTTGCCTGACATATTCATGTGGACTAGGGCTGTTTATTTTTCGGTTTAAACCGATAAACCGAACCGATAAAAAGTTAATGGTTTATAAATATTGTGTTATCGGGTTATCGGTTATTTAACGGTTTGCAAAAAAAATTTATCGGGTTAGCGGTTCGGTTGTCGATTTGTACATTTTCTTATTGGTTTAACCGATAATCCAATAAGGTTTTCAAATTTACTATATTGTGCTTATGTGCATAAAAGTAGTATACTTAATTACTATTAGTTGGAACTTGGATACCTCAAACTCTAGTCTTTTTTTACTTGTGTAACTTTCAAGTCTCCCCATCTATTTCAACCACGATTTACTATTTCACTCATTGCCTCCTCCATTAGTTTATATAATAATGAAGTATATTTGAATCTATTGTTGGTTGCTTTTTTTAATATGACGAATGCTATAAGAGGCATTTGAATTCACTGTGAAAATAAAGCCGATTTTGTATTGGATGCAATCGTGTAAGAGGTTTTTTTTACACTTGTTAGGCCTAAGTTTCTTAATAGTTAAACCGAAAACCGAACCGATAAGAACCTAAAACCGATAACCCGAAAACCGATAGCTTATTGGTTCGGTTATTGGTTTAGCACTTTTAAAAACCGAAAACCGATAGTCCAAACCGATAAGGTGCAAAACCGAACCGAACCGACCGATAAACACCCCTAATGTGGACTGAGAACTCATACAGCACAGTGAGTGTTTCGTGTGTATCCTTAGAAAGGGCTAAAAATTACCAGTAGATGTGTGGTAGAATATTTTAGGAAAGGCACTGGTGAAAGAATGGTCCAGGCTTTTACTACTGTTAGTGTGTGTCTATTTTGCTATTTGGGCTAAGAAAGAATTGGGTTCGGGTTTAGTAATTAGATTTTTATTATGTATATATTTTAAATATTACTAAAAAAAATCGGAATTTCGGTATTCCGAAATTTGACACCTCAAAACTAACCAAAATTTTATATCGAATAATATTCCGAATTACCGAAATTCCAAAACTAAAAAACCAAATTAATTTGGTTCGCTTCGGTTTTTGAATTTTATGCCAAGCCCTAGTTGGCACGGACAAAAAGGCAAACCATTGCTTATGGTGTCATATTTTTGCAAATTCGCCATGGGAGTGAAATACTATTGAAATAGTCTAATAATCTATGAATCCACATCCAGGACATTCTTAAGGACTGTGGGAGCTGATGGTATCAAGAAATCGCCAATTGTATAGGATAAAATATCAATGACCAAGACAGTAGGCGGTCAAAATATCACTGATGTATTGGCATGGAACAGAGGAGCTATGTGTAAGTCATGTTTTCTATGGGGTACCAAGATGATCAATGGCTTAACAATGTACGACCTTCAGCATATGACAAAGTTATGCGTAAAGCATATGTATATTAATTTGAGAGGCCAATTCACTAAGGAGTCGTTTGGTTTGCGGGATTAAATAAGTGGGATATCCCACAAATTTGGAATTACAATAATCCCGGGATTATAATTTCGGGATTAACAATCACATCCCCTATCTGGGATTAATAATACCATGAATGTGGTATAAAAATTGTCCTATTTTAACTAATTCCACTAACCAAACATGGGATTAATATAGTCCCAAATTTAATTCCGGGACTATTAGTCCAATCCCGCCAACCAAACGGCCCCTAAAGTAACAAGGAGGAGGCTAGTTCGGATCAAAGTTTTTTTAAGTAGGTGTTCATTATGTACTTGGCAATTCATAATAGGATTTTTTACATTGTATAGATATTTGGAAGTGCCTTTAACAGAAAATAGATACATTTTTTCTAATTTATTGTATATAGACATTTAGACTTATGTAGCTATCTTTTATTAGTCATTTTTAAAAACAGATTAACTCCCCTCTAAGCGTGCCTACTTTTGTAGGAACTTGCAATTTTCTTTTTACTGCATTTATTATTTTTTCAGAATCTCAATTAATTACTCATTTACAATGTGAGTTATCTCCTAATTTTTTGCTCATATCATAACTAAAGTGATAAACCAAAAGTTTAAAATTTCAAAATCAAAATTAAACTCAAAGTTCCCTTTTTATCTACTCCAACTTCTATTTGTTTTCATTCGTAATTTTAATCAACAATATCATCAGTCTTGGTCCAGAATTCGTCTCTTCCGCCGTGTTTCGTAACTGTTCTCGATAATTCTGCATGTTTTCATTTTTTGTTTGATTAGTTTGATGATATTTTTTGAATACAATTTAAATAACATAAATATTTTCTGATCTTTAGTTGATTTTCATAATTTTTAACACTTTTTATTTTATTTTTTGGTACAATTGCACAGTTTTAATGGCTAAGCGAGGGGATAAGAATCCCAGAAAACCGGTGCATGTAATTGACGATGATGATTTTCAAGATTTTGATTTTTTCTCTCCTAACAAAACAGCCGTTGAGACACCTAGTCGTGTCACTAGGTCCACATGCAAATAGAATAGTAACAAGAGGAGTCGTCAGCCTGATAAGCACAAAATTAAAACAAAAAATATTGGTTCAGATGGTAAGGGTAAAGGTGTAAGAGTTGACTCATCGAGCGACGATTCTAACAGCGAGCCCCCTGTTATTGTTAAAAAAAAGAAAGTTTTGTGTGGTTCATCACCGTCTTCAGTGAAGAAGAAGTTATTTCAAGGGAAGAGTAAGAGAGCAGTTAAATCTGTTAAGAGTGATGACTTTCCTTTGGTTGATGTCGAGGTATGTTAATATAATATTTCGCACGTGTGTTTCATGGACAGTTTAATTTATTTATTTTAAGTGTGGTTTTTTGTACATACTACATGGATATAACTTGCATATTACTGATATTCATCTGTAACCTTGCATACACACAGTATATATGCTATTTATATGTTAGTGATATAATCACAGATTCTACATAATAGAGGCATATAGCTTGCATATTATATTTCTTTTGTTTACATGCATATTACATAGTATATACAATAGACATATTTGTGATATAGGAGTTTATTGACATACTAGAAGGATACTTATTGCATATTACTGATATTAAACTTTCAAATGCATACAAATAGTATACATAGTACATACTATTACTGATATTCACCTTAGCATAATGTGAATTAAGCAATAAACACTGTATTTTCCATCATACCAATTTAGTTTCTCATTAGATGTATTTAGTTTGTATAGATAGGTATTATTCTTATATTATCATTATGTTAAATTAAAATTTTATTTGTTTTGTGTGGTTGTACTTATTGTTTCCTTTAATTTTTCTCTCATGTTAATATTTATTCTTGTATTAGCCATTGAAACTCTATTTTCGTCCGGATCAACACCGAAGCCGTAGGATATGTACTCATACAAATGTTGAAGCTGTTCCAACTATCAAGCAGGTTCTTAATGATAGATTATTGGAAATTTTTAGGCAGCCTTGTTTTGGTCATTTTCTTGACATGCCTGCCTTCGTTACGTGTAACAAATTGCTGAATTCCTTGTTGTTGCGAGAGGTATGTCCGCCAAGGGATGATACCGACGCTTTATGGTTTGACTTTTACGGCAATAAAATGAGGTTTGGACTGTTGGAGTTTGGTTTGGTTACTGGACTCAACTGTGTGGGTGATCATTTAAAAGAGTACCATATGGAAGTGCCTAACAAATTGCTACAGTTGTACTTTGGTGGAGCAACGAAAGTTACAAAGAAAGCATTGGTTGAGTGTTTTGTTAGCAAAAAGTGGAGAAGTTATGAAGACGCTATTACGCTTGCTGCTTTATATTTCATCCATACATGTTTGTTTTCTATAAAGAATTCAGCAAATTTTGATACTACTATTGGGGGAGAAGGAATTTAATGTTGTTGAATGTGATGCATGGCAGACCTTCCCATGGGGTGCAAAGGTGTTTCTTGCGACAATTATGTCGATGCATGACAAGTTGATGCCCTTTCTACAGTGTTAACGCTTTGCTGGATTGCCGTATGCATTGCAGGCATGGTTTTATGAAAGTTGCCCCACTGTGCATGACAAGATTGCTTTTAGAGTTGCAAACACATCCCCCCGAATTCTTAATTGGCATGTAAAGAGGACTTATGATTTTGAAGAGTTGCAAAATGGGTTTTTCAGTTTAAAGAAACGCCAGGTTTGATTTATTTATTTCAACTGTTTCTGTTGATACTACACGCATATACCTTGCATATTAGCTTTCTTCATATGTATATATGTATAAACTTTCTTTGTGTGATATTCAAATATTAGTGATATAGGCACACAATGTACATACTACTGTGATATTGCTTGCATATTAGTGATATTCTTGTTTTAACATGCATATACACTGTATATTTTACATACATATTATTCATGTAGGAGTATACTGTACATACAAGAGTGATATGTATTGTATATCTGTATTATTAAACTTGTAACATGCATACAAATAGTATATATTGTGCATACACATTACTGATTTTCATATTAGCATAATGTCAATATATGAATAAACACAGTATACATTCTTTATAGCATTTGTATTCTATCTGTTGGTTAATTTTTATTATGTTTTCTTTGATTATTATTTATGTATATCTAAAATATGTAACATATAATACTTCTTTTAAGGTACTGTTTTCAAAGGTTGAACCTTCTGAAGAAGAACTTGTCAGACTTAAACTGCCGGAGGTTAAGTCATTTGATATTGGTCCAGCGGATGGAGATGAACCAAATTGTGATGAGGCTGCTGGTGTAACTCAAAATTTACCAATGGCAGGACCAGGACATCAACCAACTACTAGTCGTCTTAATCATCACCGATCACCCGATGTGCAATTATTGTTTGGTCAACAAAAATTGTTGCAAGCTGATGTGCGTGGGTTGAAGTTGCATATGGTCAAATGTTTTGATAAAATCTTCAAGAAGCTAAACATTGATCCGGATGACTTGGGAGAAAGCCATGATTGTGATGGGATATGTGTTTGTGCTTGTAATTTGCTTTTTGTTTGTTATTTTCAATTATTAACCTTTTTCTTCTTCTTATTATTAAAGGTTTCTGGGTCGGGCAAAGCAACAAATGGAAGAGATGAACATCAGGCTGATGGTCCCTTTGTTGAAAATTTTGAGCAGGAAGAAGAATTGAATTTTGCATATCAATGCTATGGTATTTATGTATTCATGTCTTTGCATTTTTGCATCACAGAAATAATTGTTTATCTTGTGTGTATTGGTTCATTAATTTTTTGTTTCCAGGACCGTTTGAAAAACAACCACAGATGTCCCATGAAAATGCAGATTTTCCTGATGGATGTCAAACGGAAAATCCATAAGGTATTCAGTCTTAGTTTTCTTCAATATAAACTGTTTGTTTCTTTTTAAATTGCATTTTTAATTTATTTTTTTATATACATTGTTGGTTTTGAAAAATATTCTGTAAATAAACTTTTGTTGTTTGTCTATCTCTTTTGTTTAGAATCTGTGGAAAAGGTGCCAGAAATATTTTGTGATGAGCAAGTTAGCTTGGACGGATTCTCCCTTACAATCCTCTAGGTCTGCATCACTTTTGTGTCCAGTATTAACTGAATATTCATTTTTAAATTGTTCATTTTAACACCTTTTTTTTTTTTTTTTTTTTTTTTTGGTTTCTGTAGACTTTGTTACTGAGCATGAAACAATGGCTAATGTTGTGGAAGGTTAATCTGTTTTACATTCACTTCAATTGTGTGGTGTTAATCTGTTTTACATTCACTTCAATTGTGTGGTGTTAATAAATTGGATGCTATTATGCTTATTTAATTGTTTATTTATTTATTGTTTTTTTTTTTTGTACTTTTCTTGCGTTATTACCTTCAGAGGAGCAACATGACAAGTCTCATTCTGTGCAAGTTAATTCAGATGGAAGTGATTTGGTTAAACCTCAAGGTATACCTAGTATACCTTCCCAATATTTACATATACATCTGTTCTATAGATTTCTCATTTTTTTAATGTTTTTTTATTATATTTTTCCTGTGAGAACCTACATAAGAGGAACAAAGAGATCCTTATGATGTTGAAGGTAATTCAGATGAAATTGAGATGGTTAATTCTTAAGGTATTAATAATATATTTCTAAAAGATTAAGCAAATATTCAAGGAGTGTTTTTGCAATATTTCCTGAATATTCAATCAAAATATTCATTTGTTCAATAGATTTCATTTTTTTTTTTGGTTCTTTATTTTCCTGTTAGAACTTATACAAGAGAAGCAGAGAGATCCTCATGGTGTTGAAGGTAATTCAGATGGAATTGAGATGGTTAATTCTCAAGGTATTCACAATATATTTTTTAAATATTAATCAAATATTTAAGGAATATTTTCCCAATATTTACTGAATATTCAATCAAAATATTTATTTGTTCAATAGATTTTATTTTTTTTGTTTATGTTTTTTTTTTTTTGTTCTTTATTTTCCTGTTAGAACCTATACAAGACAAGTATAGAGATTTTCATGGTGTGGAAGGTAATGCACATGGAATTGACAAGGTTAATCCTCAAGGTATTTACAATATTTTTTTTAAATATTAATTGCATATTATATGAATATACATTTGACTGGAATTGTAATTTAGTTTTTATAGTATTTTCAATGTATTGTGCTTTGATTTGCCCATGTATGACATCATAATATTTTCAGTTGCTAGTATCCTAATAACCCTATATCTACATATAGGTCATTTTGTGGATGATAGTTACGATATGCGCGATGCGTTTAGATAATCCTAGTGTTGTTATTGGCAAGCCAGATGTTACGAATGTCAAAGTTAGGTCTGGCGACAACTCTCTTGAATCATTCGAGGTTCAGGGATGTCCCTTGGACAGTCATCGGCGTGCAGATAAAATTCATCATGATAATTTATCTGGTAACACTTAATGCATTTGTAGAATACTTCTTTTATTTCGTTTATTCCAATTACCTTAACATATTTGTTTTTACAATTTTGTTGTTTCTAATTGTCAATTCAAGATAATGTTAACTTAAACCTGAATGTGGAGCAAGTATTGAAAACAGATGAACGTTCTTCTGTGGTCGATAAAGGTATGAATATGTTACAAATGTTTAGTTTTATAAGATATTTTCTGTTTACAGTAGTTAAGTTTGATTCTAAAACTATTAAACAGGAAGTCATCCTATTGGAAAGGAAAATTTGATCTTTGATGCAGGGCTGAATATTCATGATGTGCAAGCTGCGGACTGTGTTAATCAAACAAGTGAAGACCCCCTTTCCCAATTGGGTGAAACTCAGTGGCATGAGCTCACTGCAAGGGCTACTGAGATGGTTAAAAATAGAGCTCTGGTGAATGAGTTACCTGCTGCGCCCTGTCATGAAATACCTGTTAACATTCAAATGAATGAATTACCTCTCAATACTGATCAACAAGATAACAGAGAGCATCTTTTGGATAATGTTGTTGAGGAGGAAGGTGGTCCTGATGTTGATCCAGATGAGACACCTCTGATTTCAGTCTGCACAAGAAAGACTTCCAAATTTAAGAAGTCCTAATTTATTAATGAATTTGGCTCCAGTGGTACATGCTCTGAACTGTCCCAGCGACGCATCTTTCGTCTCATCCATCCCTTGTTAGCAAACATACGGACTGAGCCTGATTTCAACCTTACAAATCAATGGGGTCCCTAGATTGATCGAAAAGTAATTAGCAAATCTAAGTAAGTATAAAAAATGAACTATGCTACATCTTTTAGTAAATTATCGGTTTCCTGTCATCATTCTTTATTTTTCAATACAGGGTTGGTAATCTTTATCCAACAAGGGAAAATAAATTGAATCCCAAGTTTAATTTTGGTGTTCATGTGGTTGACAAGAAGGGGTGGTTTCATGTCCTCAACTATGGATCAAAAGACCTCAGTACCACGGTATTCGTCCATTTCTTTCCTTGCTATCCTTATTATACAAATATGCATTAGTTATTCAATTATATGCATGTTTCATGCATTTTTAATTATTATGTATTATGCAGTAGTATATAACTGAAATATTTGTTCCTATCCTTAGTCTAAAACTGATATATTCAGTAGTTATGTTGTATATATTCATGGTATATGCACAAAATATGTTTTCTATATTATAAACTTATTTTTCATAGATGGCAATATAACAGGGATATGCAGCCATATCTGAGTATATTCATGATATATGCAGAAGGTGAACTTTATATAGTATGCATCTATCCTTGCCATCATTAGTATTAATTGGATTATAGTGTAGGTATCAAATTTATATTCATTGTATATTTGCACAGTTAATCATCATATATGTGGGAATATCCTTGTTATCCAATCCTTACTTATTTTATACATATGTACTGATGACCTTTTGTAAAATTCATTATTAATTTAATGGTATCTATTTTTTCAGCATCTTGACGTCTTGTTTTACTATTTGAGTAAGAAGGTAAAGTATGATCAGGACATTATTGTCAAAGTCACAACCACTGATTGTCAGTTCGATGCAATCATCAAAGCTGTGTATAATGAGTTCATCAGGTCGGGGAAAGACCTGAGGATTGTAGATGATGCTAAATTGATTTCTGACTATATATTTGGTAGTAGTTTTCGGTGTAATATACCTTGGGTTTTTGTTGATGATATCTTGTTCCCGGTCAAGGTTGTTCATGATTGGCATTGGATTTTGGCCAGATTGTCTTTCAAGGACCGGTCTACTTATGTTTATGACTCTAACCCAAATTTACCAGCATATAATGAAGAAGTCATCCAGGCTCTTGATCCCTATGCTACCATGTTACCTCTCTTCTTAACTAGCACCGATTTTATACAAAGAAGAGCAAATTTGTTCTACAGCGGGTCGCCTTATGAGGAAAAATCTATGGCTGATCCCTTCATGTTGCTTTTCAGTCCAAGGTTACTGTCGTTGATGCAACGGTACGTTGTAGTTCAATATCTTTTCCCTCTTCAGATTAGCAAAATATATCACTATTATCTAATGTTCCTCTTTTACTGCATCAGTGATTATGGTGTCTTTGCTGCTGCGTTTGCGGAGTATTACATTCAGTACCAGTCATTGCCTACACCAGAAGATGACCTTTCAGTTGTACGCAGTCGTTATGCAATGTATCTCTGGCATTATGGGATGACCAAACAACTAGATTGTGCTGTTAGCGATGAGGAGAATTGACAATCTGCTGTTCCTTTTTTTTTTTTTTTTTTTTTTTGTGGTTTGAATTTTTGAAGTATGTCTTTTGACATTTAGTTGCTAAGTTATTGAAGTTACAATGGATGGTTTGTATTTTATATTCTGACAATACCATTATGATTATCTGATGCTATTTAATTTTGTTTACAACATTACTATGAATTTATTAGTTTCTATATATTGAATTTTAAATCTACTATGTCCAGGCTCCCTTTTCTGATATGTTATTTTACCTTTATTAATTTTACATTGGATTGCAAATTTTTGTAACATGTACAGTCTTTATATTAAAAAAAATATCATAAAGGTATTTGTCAGAATATGTAGGTTTTATGCCATGTACATATCACCTACACTCAATTATTTATATATACTTCAATGAGTTATTACAATTTATTTACATATGTGATATAAGTTTCAGTTTACTTCCTGTCTTTAGTGAATCTATTGATATCAAACTGCATATTTTGTTAATATTTGTAGCATATTAGGTATTTGCTGTAAAACTTTATCTGTTTCCTGTGTTATTTATTGAATCACAAAGATGAAAAATGTCTGCATCCTATTACTTCACTACATTGCAATTGGTTGCACTCGAGAGTTACAAATTAAAGTGGTGCATATAAGCATTTAAAAATGAAACTTTAAAACAACCACATTTTAACATCCAAAAAGTAATAAATTCTTCATTAAATTAATAATAAAAGTTACTTAATCTTGGAAACAAAAATTAAAAAAATTATTAAAAACTTAATTAAAAAACAACATCAATAGTTTAACAAATTTGAAAATAAGACATTTAAACAGCAACCTTCACTAAATTAACAGTTCTTTTAAAATCTTATTGGAGCATTCCTACAGGTCTTGCGGTTGTGACCTTGATGACCACAACGTGCACAGAATATCCGTGCTCTCTTCAGAGGTCTCTCTCATGCTGACTTGAATCTTGAAGTTTTTGGCCCGCCTGCTTGTTTTTTACCATGTGACGGCAGTACAATTTCACTTCTTATCTCTTCGGGCACATTCCAGGCACTCTCACCTTGAATTGGATACGCTGACACTTCATATGTTTTCAACATTGATTCCTTTCTATAGTATTCGACACAGTATTCAGCTGGCTTAATGTGCATGTAGTCCATGACAACTATTGTGTGTTGACAAGTAATTTCATCAAGTTGATACCTACCACAAGTGCATATTTTTTTCCGTAGATCAACAATATGTTTCACCCTCCCATACACCACTTTGTATAGAAGATCAGTTGATGGTATTACCTGCATATAGTTTACAAATACTTCATATATATTTTATGCATATTTTTATAGTCTGCAATACTATTTCATACTTACTGAATACTTTTTGCATATAAATTCTGCATATTCAACAATCATAAGTGCCCTTATGAAATTTGCAGTCAAATTTAATTTCAAGCAAGTATTAAACTTATTTATATATATGTATATGCAGAGATAATTCAAATTAATTGCATTATACTACTTCATGTTTTTAAGGGATGCTAATTGAATTGTACGGCTTAATCTTAATGCAAAAATTATTGAAACAATATGCATAACTGAATGAATAACTTACATTCCATTTTTTAGAAGAAACAATGTTTTCATTCATGATTTCTTGATATTTATCCCCAAGTGGTATGTGTCCATCGTAAATTGCCTATTTTTTACAGTCCACATCTGGAATATATCAGTCATGTACTCCATCAATGCTACAATTGGGAGTCTCCTTGACTGCTTATTCGCTGCATTCACTGACTCTGCAATATTAGATGTCATAAAGAATGTTCGCTTAGTCTGTGCGTGTGCTATAGACCACCTTTGATAACCAATTTTGAATAGGTAATCCTTCACTCTACTGTCGATACTCTCAAGGTCCTCCATTGCTTTTTGAAATTCTTCAACTGTGTATGCCATTACCACTCTAAAATATATGTCTTTCAGTTTATCTTCACCCTTTTTGAACTTCAACTTAATATTTATCCATAGGTGGAATACACAGACACAATGAGGTATTTCTGGATATATCGTCTTCACTGCCCGTGCTATACTTTCGTGCTTATCTGACACTACACACATGTCATCCTTTATACCATATGCTTCTCTTAAAGATTTGAAAAACCACTCCCAAGCTGCATCATTTTCAGAATCAACAACTACATACGCTAATAGTAGAATATGGCCTACATACAAAATACATTCCTGGAATTATGCACTTTAATAAAATTTAAATTATGTATTTAAATATGCAGTTTTAATTGGTGTACAACAGCAAATATTCATTCTGTATTCTGTATAGCATATTAGCTAAGTTGTAACTACAGGTTGGTATGTTATATATATATATCTGATATGTAGTAAATATTTACTAAATATTATATTAAGATACTTACCAGAACCATCTAATGTGTAGGCTATTAACATCGTACCACCGCATACACCACTAAAAAAACTACCATTACAGGCCTACAATGTTGTCATCCCTGTATAAATGCATTGAGCGCAATGAAAACATACAAAAACGAATCATCATCTGCTTTTTTAAGCTTTGTAACAAATTCAGGGTTGGCCTTGTTCAGGACGTAAAGATAACTTGAAATTATTCCATAGGCTTGACTTGGTTCCCCCCCCTCAATAATTCAATTTCCTTCTCCTTACATCTCCACGCTTTCATGTAGTTGAGTGTAATATCATATGTTTTTTTCAACTCCATTATGATGTCCTTCGGTGTGTATATTGTTTTTGGATCTGCAAACCTTTCCTTCATTATATTTCCAATAACATCAGTACTCACACGCCGCTCTGAAATCAACCTTTCTTCTATTGGACATGTGTGGACATTGTTAAATTTTCTTATCATGAATACCCTTGAGCCATTCAAGCTTGATGATCGCAGCATCTAACTACACGGACTGTTAACACAAACTACTGAATACCTGACAGTAGCATTCAAGTAATATATATAAATTAATAAACATGTAATATTTACAGAATATACTGTAATATGTATTCAATATTAATTAAAAAAACTACCTCTTTGTTGAAGACCTATCAACCTTAGTTCCAAACTTTTCTTTTAGAGCGTCGTTCTTTACCATACTTTGGAGAGTTTCCTTGTCCTTATATACCTGATTTTCCTGTATGTTGTCATGTTCAGGATTTTCAATGACACCAATTTCATCAATTGGTACACCATCAATTTCATCATTGTTACTTGAAAATATTGCTGGACTACTTCTGCAATGTTGATATTCTGGATTCGATCTTGATCACTGCAAATATTCGTACCCAATAACACTGCATTTGTGCTAGAACCAACTATGCAAAATGGATATTCGCTCATTTTGGTTCCTTTTTTTTGCTCCACATAAAGTTGAACACCCATATCATTCTTAATGGAGATTTGTTGGAATCCTTCTTCAATTTGATACTGGATATTAAGCGTATATTTAGATGTGTCTACTGCCAGTTGAGATACTATTGCACCCATAAACGTTGCATACAAACAGTCTTCTTGTAGTAGAATTCCATCAGCTTTGTAGTTGATAAATTTGTAATCATCAACCTATTGTCCTTCATATTGAATTAAAATCTTAATTGGTGACATATTGTGATGATATTCACGCAATACAACTTCAATATCGATAATGATTCCTATTGAATGTATTTATAGAGATACCTTCTATTCAAAAAAAATTGGGAATATTTCTGTAATATCATTATATATATGAATATATATATATAGTGGTAAAGATTGTTCATTATGTGCCTTGTGGGAATCATGATTTTTCGGCTGCTGAGATTCCATAAACATTCAGGTAAGAGACGTGATGTTCTTAGATATTTACGCAGTGTTTAAGATATTCACGGAGTGATTTAAACAGCTGATTTTCAGCTGCTGAGATTCCATAACGACTAAGTTAATCGACGTGAGTTTATGAGATATTCACGTAGTGTTTTAAGACGTTAGGACCTATTTTTTAGCATCTATTTTAGTTAGCCATTGATGTATATTAAATGTGTCTATTAAACAATTGTTGACACCCAATTTTGTCCATCCTTTTTCTATAATTAGCTATATTCAACTTAAGGGTGCAATGTGACTATTTGTGCAAAATGTGCATTAGAAACCATGCATTTACGTGCGTTATCCTCTATTTATATATTATATACCTAAGTGTGTCTATATTACGTAATTTTTGCATCATTTAGGCTATTTGTCAAAATTGTGACTATTCGTGAAATTAGTACATTTATAATATTAGTAGCTATATTATATAATTACATCATTTAGGCTACATGTCAAGTTTGTTTCAATTTTTAATTATTTATGCAAATTAATAATTATTTGTGATTATATATATTTAAATAATTTTAGTTGAGTTTATTTAAATAATTATTTGTTCATTTTATAATATATGTATATCTATATTTTATTTTACAACTTTAAGTTTAATATTGGCCAATTAAAGTGCCCAAATTCCTTTTTATTATTAATTCTTCCATATTTCAAAATTACTACCAAAATTCTTTATTTATTTTTTATTTATTTACACTTTTTTACTTTGAACCTAGCCAAATTTCCTAACCAAATACATCCCTTACATAAACCATATCCAAGTTCGTTCCCCATATCATCTCCTAAAAAAATAAGCCCCAAAATCCCCCATCAAATCTATCAAAATCCCTCAATCTCCTCCTTAATCCCTAAAATTATCTCCCAAAATCTCTCCCCAAATCAGCCCCTAATTATTTTCTAATCCTATATCTACAATAAGACACAGTACACTCACTTCAGCACGGGGGTCTTCAAAAAATCATCTTCTTCACACACTCACTCACATTTCATCACTACTTACATTACATCTTTACACAACAATCAACAGTACATTCTTCTAAAAAACAATACAATTCTTCCATCTCCTTCTCCACACGATCCCACAACACGTATACACTCCAGAATCATCAGAAATCATCGCTCACCCCTCAAACAATATCTACACCGTACAACACCATTACATACAACACCCATCATCTTCGCTTACCCCTACAACACCTACACCATCGACGATACACACACACAGATTCGAAGAGGGTAAAGAGAAACAGAGCGGAAAACGGGGTGGGTAGTACAGATCAAGAACCAGTGGTGAAAAGCATCACCACCACCGGAATCGCCAAACCCAAAAATTCGCCGGTGACTTTCGTTCCTCCCATTGACTGTTATTGGAACGATAGCTGAGGAGAAAGAAGAAGGGGTGGAAGCGACGCCGCTGAGGCCGGTGGTCGCTCCCCTTTCTCCTCCATCTAACTGTTGCTCCGCTATTTGCCATTGCCGGAAAAGCTGCATCTGGCTTTGTCAATTTATACAATCTGCTCGTTTCCATGAGAACCTTATGGCCTCTTGGCTAAACTCAGATCTGCTCTTATATCTCTACTGATGCTTATGTTATATGTGTTCGTATTTGGCTATGACCCTTTGTTGATGGTTCTTCTATATGGTGCAGATGTTGGCTCTTCCATACTATGGGTCTTGCTGTATTTTTGTTCTGCTATAACTTTGTTGGCCGCACTTAGTTATTTAATTCTTGTATTACGTTGTTCGGTCATTGAGGTTTTTTTTTTTAACTAATTGGAACAGAATACTACTAATCATTTCTTTTTAAGAGTTTACAGGCCCTTTGCTTTATGTTGTTGGCTCTGCTACGACTTGCGCAGTACTATGTTAAGGCAGTCTATAATCAATGTTAAGGCAGTCTATAATCAATGTTGAGGCTACGAGCTGATTTGAACAGATACTACAAAGCCCATGACGTTTGGAGGCCAATACAAGTCCCGTCCCGTATATACCGTCCCTTTACGTGTCCCGAAAACAAACAAAATGGGCTATGACGATGCATATCACTTTGCAAATTAAGCGATAGTGGAGTGGTGGGATTGAAGGTGCTTGGCACGGCAATATGACCGGCTCCGTATTTGCAGCCGCACCGACATCCCTAACCTCAGCTTGATGCAATACATATTCTGAGCCTAAACTTTCAAAAATTCCCTTTTCCCTTTTTGTTTTCTTTTTATTACTATTGTTATTATAATTACTATTAATTTTTATTAATGCTAACATTTTTTATTATTATCGTTACTGCTATTTTCTTATAATTATTATCATTATTATTATTGATTACTTTATTATTATTATTATTATTATTATTATTACTACTACTACTACTACTACTACTACTTTATTCTACTTTTATTTTTGCTTTATTTCATTAGTTATATTATTAACTTCATTTTCGTATTTTTGCGAAATACTTCCTGACGTGACTCATTAAAAGCGACATCATTGGAGGAGACAAATGTTTCAAGATATTTACTATTGTATTTTTGGCTTATTGTTCAATTTTCGGCACACTAACTAATTTTGTTAATTTTGCAAGGTCCATTTAATTGAAGTTTGCTAAGGAAGAAAACAATTCGAGAAGATGAATCCTTTACTTTAAATTCAATTTTGTATACTTGTATATTCTAGTGAAAACTGTTTAATTTTATTAAGTTTAATTTATTTTAAATCCCAATTATTTAGTCCGGTCGGTAACCACATTTGGTGGGGCTCGAAAGGTGCCTAACCCCTTCCTCTCGAGTTAACCTGAACCTCTTACCTAGAAATTCTGGTTTGTAGACTAAGTTTCAGAGTTAATTGTATAATTGGCTAGAAATAAAATAGGTGCCCTAATACGCCTTGTTAAAAAATATGTTAGGTGGCGACTCCAAGTCTTTACCCGCGAGTCCCAATAAGTCGTGCCATGTTTCGAACTCTAACCAGGGTTCGGGTAAAAATGGGTGTCGACAGAATGGCGACTCCGCTGGGGACATCAAGGTTCAAACCATAACGGACTTTAATTGGGATTCTTTGCATTTATTTTCTTATTTTCGTTATTCTCAAAACTAATATTCCTTTCTTTTCCCTTTGCAGGTTTGAAGTTTAGTTTTCTATTTCATTTGTATTTTATTTATTATCTGTAATTATTATTTTGTTCATATTTCCTCCACTCCTGGAATTTTTTACACTTGCACACACCATAAACGGTTACGTGGATCTCACGGCCGTTTCACTCTCAAAAACTCTTTAGGGGGAACGGTTGGGGTATAGTTGGTCCGTGGTACAACCAACAACTCCAAACGTTCCCACCCCTTGGTTGTCCGCCTGGGGGAACCATGTTCTTGTCTAGTAAACCCACTCTCGGCACAACATGTCATAAACTTCAGTTATTATTTTCGAATCTTCTAAATCTTTTTCTTTAAAACAATTTCACTTCATAATTCTTTTACCTTTTTTTCGAAATTTTCAACATATTTTCCAGAATTAACTTGTTTGTTTCTCCCTTTTAAAATTTATTTTTAAAAAATATTTCGATATGTGCTCCATTTTCACAAATTTGCTAAATCTTTTTTTAAAACAAGTTTCACTTCATAACTCTTTTCGCATTTTTGAAAATATATCGCCAAACTCTATTAGCCTACTTTTCAAAATTAACTTGTTTTATTCGTCTTTCCCTCATTTAAAAGTCGGTAAAATATTTGCATCTTTTTTTTTTCGTGATTTTTAATATTGCCTAGTTTATATTAATCCTATCTTTCGAAATTAACGCGTTTGTTTTGTTCTTATCCTTTTAAAATGATTTTATGAAACACTTCAATATGTGTGCATCATTTTACAAAACATATGCATCTCTTTCAAAACTTGTGCATTTCTTTTAAATTTATGCATATTATGCATACCTTTCGCCGCTCCTGGCAAGTTTCTAAATCGTGCGTTGGTTACGACCACCTCTTCCCTCACAAAAATCTCCTTTTATGGGGAACAACTTGGAACCCATTTGGCCCGAGACGTTCCCGCTCCTGAGTTGCCTGCTTGGGAGGATAATAAAACTCGGTATAGGCAACTTCATTCTTTAGTAGCAATGCTAGGAATCATGCATCATGACATATCATTCAGTCGACTTGTTTTCAAGTCCGATAGGCCAACTTATTCAAGCAATCTGAACGGGTTTTTGGCCTTATAAAGTGTTAAACATGATTTATTGGCATATACTTAAAGGATTGAACGTGCAAATGTAGACCGTTTATGGGAATTATTCTGTATTCAATGCTATTCGAAAGCACAAATGGTAACCGAAGAGGCATCAAAGATGAAATTGAATCAGAAACGACTGTTTATTCTTAAGCGGTTGGAATCATTCTGTATTCAATACTATTCAAACGCGCAAAAGGTAATCGAAAAGGCATTAAAGGCCAAATTTGAAGCAGAAATAACCGTTTGATGGACGGGATGACACATAACGCACATTTATCTTTTAAACATTATATAAAGACTTGACGTCCTTGGCATGTCAAAAATCCATTAACATTTTCCTTCTAAACTGTCTAGAGGGTTCTCAACTCACAACGACACATCTCCTCATATCCTCTGTTGCATTGTTTTCAAAAGCTTGTGCCACACTGATCATTTTGCTCACAATAGAGCAAATCTTAGGAATCCTTTCTTTCCCTTTTTCCTATTACCCTCCACCTTTTCCAAAAGATCATGGCCACTAGAACATTTGACATGGTTATTGAAATTCCTCAGTTGCTCAGAGATTGGTGGGGAAACCTAAGCATAGACCAACAAGACCAAGTTAAAGTGGTGTTGGGGAACCTAGTTTCACTAATGGAGCACACTGCAGTAAAAGAGATAGTAGAAGCAGCAGTACACTATTGGGATGCGGACCAAGCGGTTTTCCATTTTGGGAGTGTTGAATTGACACCACTACTGGAGGAAATAGGCGGATTAACTCAGCTGCCGTTTGAAAGTGAAGAAGTCTTGATGCCTAAGAACACTACACCCGAGGAGTTTTTCGAAATGATAGGGTTTAAGCCCGAGTTATGCACAGACAGTATAAGGCAGTCGGGAATTTCTCTAACTTCCCTCTACATAAAATTTGGGTATGGAGAAGCATTTCAAGAATCTGAAGACTTTTTCAACATTAACCAGGCAGAGTGGTAAGAGCGGAGAGTACTTGCTTTTGTCACCAGCTTTTTAGGGACCGTCGTGTTTCCACAACACAAAGGACGAGTCGACGTTTGCATAGTATCAATCGCTGATGTCCTACTCAAAGATTTTGAAAAGAAATGCACTTTGGTACCTATGATCGTTGCAGAACTTTACCAAGCTTTAGAAAGATGCAAGAAGGGAACTGGTTTCTTCGAAGGTTGCAATTTGCTTTTGCAAACTTGGTTGATGGAACATTTGCAAAAGGTGAACAGCACAGACCAAGGCTTCCACCCCATACCGAGAGAAAAATATATCTTGACACATATTACCCGCATGAACAGTGCTCTTGAAAAGTGGGACCGGCCAACAACCACTGAAGGCTGGCACCACAGGCTTTCTCAGTTGACATCTGAAGACATGCAATGGATGTTTGATTACTTTCCCAGCACAACAGTAATCACACGATCCGAAAGAGACTCATTTCTCATCTTAGTGGGCTTTAGAGGAGTTTACCCATACACTCCTTTAAGGGCACTTAGGCAAGCGAGGAGAATGCAGATTGTACCCCGAATTGCAGACATCAGAAGTTTCAAAGCTGATATTTTCGGAGGAGTGATACCATTCAAAGACAAGATATTAGAACTTTGGAAAGCAAGGCATCGAATGGAATTTGAGACTATTGGACGAGACAGATTTGATGCAGGCTATGATGAAGATTATCCAGACTGGCTAAGGAAAGACATAACAAAGGCAGTTCAACCAAGAGCAACGAAGAAAAGGAAAAGAAATGCCAATGAATTGGAATCTGAGTGTAAGAGGCTACACAAACAACTGGCAAAGGCATGAGAGAAACTAACGAAGAAGCAAAGTTTGGTCGAAGCAAAGGACAAATAAAAAGACAAATGGCGCAATAAAGCAGAACTCCTGACAAAACGCATAGAGTCTATCGGTGTATGGGCTAGCGAAGGAATGAACTCTATGGCTGACAAAGGAATAGAAGAGAAAGGAAGGAAGGCTTGGGAAATGTTGAAAAACTTTACATTTGACATATCTCGGCTCTTAACCAACGCAGACAGTATCATCTTTCAAGGAGACTCGTCAGGGGCAAGTTCGTCTAACAAAGATTCGTCCGACGAGGAAGAATATGAATCTTCTGGGGATGGATCAACATGAAAGATGTTCAACTGGCCATGATTTAATCTCCCAGCAATATTTAGTCTTTTCCTTCTCTTACACTGTTTCAATATCAGCCAATGTAGTAAAGACTAATGTCCAATAAAGCAATATTTCTCTTTTAGGCTCTCTGCATTGTTAGCAAATGAAGCGATACATGTGGCACAAAGTACTTTTCAAATCATCGTGCGTAAAACGCTCCTTTATATTATAGAATGCATTTCTTATTTGATATGTGTGCATTGCGTGAATTTGCTTGATTTCTCTAGGTCTCTTTCTACCTAAGTCAATCCCTTCCCAAATCCAATCTCTTACCAAGGCATCACATCTCCTTACTCTATGCCCAAATCATGATATCAGAAATCCTTTGCATGTCTTGATAATTCCCTATCCCTTATGAACTCAAAACCTATTATCCAAAAGGTTTGCTTAAGTTGAGTACCAAGGCAGAGGATTTGGCCAAGCAAAGTGCACTCATCAAGGATTTTTTCAAAGCAATAAGAGTTTGTAATAGCATGCACTATATACACAAAGCGAAAATTGACAGGACAAGAGATTTGTTGGTCAAACTCAAAGGTACATATGACTTAGCGAAATACTTCGTTTTGACACAATGTATGAGGATTATTATGTCGGTCTAGTCCATATTGTAATACATTTAAGGCAATCCAAAATATTTCCAAACTTGCACCTATTCATGGCCAAAAAGACGTTCAAAGGGTTATCATAAAGCAATAAGAAAGTGAAAGATGATAGGAGCCCGCTTGATGATACAAAGGTTTATGCATAACAACCAAATTAGGAAGTTGATTCAATTTGGAAAAGAATACAAAGGCGTCGTAACAAAGATTCCACTATATGACGAAGCTAGAAGCTCTTGCTGAGTATTGGAAGCATATCCCTACCAACTAGCAAGTGTGGGACGAGACGATGATCTCAAGATGAAGCTATTTGAGACACTTACAAAACCATGAATTAATTTTATAACAGTCTTGACTGAAGCAGTGATCTAAGAATATACATGATACACCGAGATTGGTCTCTTGGTAACAAAATCTACCTAACAAGCAAAAGCTAAGGCAAAGATTGAATTGCAGCAGTCGGTTGACAAGTATGAGAGATATTGAGTATTTCTCACAAAGACACACGGGCATCATGACACACAAATTTGCAAGAAAGGATGACAAATGCACTAAGGTCTTGGTGTTCGACAAAAGGCAACTTCCTTTTCAGTCATATATATACTCCTTACCCGAAATCCTTGTACACTTTTGATTGAGATCTAACCAGACCCATCTTCTACTCAAGCGAGCATCAGTCATTTAACAAAAGAATCCTTGTCTTCACTGCTACATAAAGCACCCAAGCAATCTTTCTACTTCTATGCAATTTGTCATAATCTTCAAATTCAAGTGCTAATCTATCATCCGCGGTCTAGGCATTCTCTTAAGCTATGTGTGTTGTTTTTGCATCAAATCTATGTTAAATGTCCTAATACATTTTTGCGCATTTTATCACCCTATTACGGTTGCTTTGCGCTTGAACACCAAAATTGGTCAAGAATCTGCATTGAGAAAAAACCGAAATGTCAAGCCAAAGCTGAAAATATTTACCTTCTGGAACAAAGCCTTTCAAACCGCCAGCATGGGACACCAAGGAAACTCAGATAAGCCTAATTCCACTTCCATACAACTTGTAGTATAAACGAACCAGAATCAGCTGGCATTATACCCACACAAGAGTCGCAAGAAACAAATCCAATCACTATACAACCGAAACTGGCAAAACTCACAACCTCACACTACACCCGACTTACACAATAAACAACCTTCCTCTGTCAAGACTTTCAAAAACAACCTTATCAGGCCCGACACAATTGAGGACAGACGAAAAGATAAAACCTCACACCTTTACTCCTTTAGCTCAAACAAAAGATATTGCGACCAACAAATGAACTACTCCCTAGAGACCTATTCAGGATTTTGATCCAACAAAAATCATCACCTATCACTCAAACATTCAATACCGTGACACCGCAAAAAACCCAGCACAACCCAAGACAAATGCAATTTTGGGGACAGCCTCCAAATCCGACAAATCCAACCTCAATCTGAGAATGCAAGTACCCACATAATCAGAGTCATCGAGATACACAATCATCACACTTAAAAACGAATGCAGATTCAAACCAATACATTGGTGTTCAATGCAACGCAACCACTTTGTTTCGACTAACAAATCTTTCTTTGACAGCAGATACTTTTTATGAACACAAGAGCAGCAGGCAAAACAATTGATAGCTCTACCACAAATCTTTTACTTGATAGACACTTGAGGAATGCACTTACAAGTTTCGAGACATGGCACCTCCCATACGACGACTAGCCAGGCACTACCATGATATGATGATCTATCAAAGGCAATAAACTGGGGCAGAATTTTTGAGGATCCCTCAAAAATTCCCAAAAGACGCAAGCTGACACTGGGGCAGAAATTTTTGAGGTCAATTCCCCGAAGAAAACTTGACCAAGGCCCAACATTCATGAAAGCATTATAAAAGCAGAAAAACGACGACTTTCCTAGCGGCGTTGCAGATAGGATAATGACATTTTATTTTTAGCACTTCACTTTACTTTTGTTCGCAGGGTACACAGCTCGGCGATAGGCACTTTACTTTTGTTCGCAGGGTACACAGCCCGGCGCGATAGACAAAATAGCTCTTGACAAGGAGGCAAAATAGCTCTTGACGAGCAGGCAAAAGCTCCTAACAAGAAGGCAAAATAGCTCTTGACGAGCAGGCAAAATAGCTCTTGACAAGGAGGCAAAATAGCTCTTAACGAGCAGGCAAAAGCTCATGACAAGAAGGTAAAATAGCTCTTGACGAGCAAGCAAAATAGCTCTTGATAAGGAGGCAAAAAAAAGCTTGTGACGAGTAGGCAGACAGCTCCTGACAAGAAGGAAAAATAGCTCTTGACGAGCAGGCAAAATAGCTCTTGACGAGGAGGCAAAATCGCTCTTGACGAGCAGGCAGACAGCTCCTGACAAGAAGGCAAAATAGCTCTTGACGAGCAGGCAAAATAAGCTCCCGACGAGCAAGCAAAATAGCTCTTGACGAGCAGGCACTTATGATACACAAATATCTCATAACGAGGGTCCACGACACATTGAAAGTTGACTATCCAACGACAGGAAAGTCCATTTTACATTTACAAATATTATCTGCAAAAACTCACACTTTATTGCAGGAAACAGCGGGACAGTGTTCCAAGGTATACAACCCGATACGACAAACAATTATCTCCTGACAAGATGCACATAAATGAGTATCCCCAGAGGAGAAGCATATATTTCCTAACACTCAAAGCACCTGGAAACAGACTAGACAACTACATGACAAAGGAGAGCTCAACTTTACAGGGAGTTTACTTTATCATCATCTTTGGTTGCGCTTATCCTACTTTTGTTGCAGGACACTCTTCGACCCCTTGACTGACCCTTGAGCTAATTCCTATATTTCCATACTTTCCCAGAAAATCACTATCACACATGAATTTGTGCAACCACAAAACCTTGAATGCATACTATGCACCGTTCTGGAACCCATGCTCAATCCTACATACAATATCTTTGCTATACCACAAACTATCTATTGTTGCCGAGTTCCGAAGCACTCAAATCTATATTTCCATACTCGCACAAGTAACCTACATGATCTTTCCTTGTCGATTGGATGTCAGTTTTGTATTCCTTCCTATCCAGGCCTATCTGTGTCAATCGTGCGTGTTCTCGTGCTTAATCGTGCCCATCTATTTTGCTTTCACTTCTCAATATTCCCCAATCTGATCGAGACAATATTGAAGGCGAGATCACTCATTTATCGAGGTGAAGTGGAAACTATATACGTATAAACTCCTCTTTATGGGTGTGTAGCGCGCCACATTTTCATAACTATGATGATTATAAGCTTTTTTTCCCACGCTTGATCTATTGATGTTATCTCACCTTTGATAGTACATTTGCTTTATTCTTCATTTTATCTCGCCAAAAGGCAAAGCATACACGAATCTAAACTTTACATACGTGGATAAGTTTAGTCCTGACATCCAAAATCGTGCGTCATAAACATCTCACATAGGCAACATGCCATTCTAGAACTATACACGGCCTGATTCTCGTGAAACCCGAGATATGTAGGCAACTCAGAGACCGGGGTTCGGCCGAAAATACCCCAAAGCTCTCATTTTCCTTTTTCACCACTTTGTCTATCCGTCGTGACAAAATTGGCTACTCCGTCAACTATCTTTGCCAGAAGATTCTTTCGTCATCCCCGGGCAAAGAGGGGCAGCTGTTGACACCCAATTTTGTCCCTCATTTTTCTATAATTAGCTATATTCAACTTAAGGGTGCAATGTGACTATTTGTGCAAAATGTCCATTAGAAACCATGCATTTACGTGCGTTATCCTCTATTTATATATTATATACCTAAGTGTGTCTATATTACGTAACTTTTGCATCATTTAGGCTATTTGTCAAAACTGTGACTATTTGTGAAATTAGTACATTTATAATATTAGTAGCTATATTATATAATTACATCATTTAGGCTACATGTCAAGTTTGTTTCAATTTGTAATTATTTATGCAAATTAATAATTATTTGTGATTATATATATTTAAATAATTTTAGTTGAGTTTATTTAAATAATTATTTGTTCATTTTATAATATATGTATATCTATATTTTATTTTACAGCTTTAAGTTTAATATTGGCCAATTAAAGTGCTCAAATTCCTTTTTATTATTAATTCTTCCATATTTCAAAATTACTACCAAAATTCTTTATTTATTTTTTATTTATTTACACTTTTTTACTTTGAACCTAGCCAAATTTCCTAACCAAATACGTCCCTTACATAAAACCATATCCAAGTTCGTTCCCCATATCATCTCCTAAAAAATCAGCCCCAAAATCCCCCATCAAATCTATCAAAATCCCTCAATCTCCTCCTTAATCCGTAAAATTATCTCCCAAAATCTCTCCCCAAATCAGCCCCTAATTATTTTCTAATCCTATATCTACAATAAGACACAGTACACTCACTTCAGCACGGGGGTCTTCAAAAAATCATCTTCTTCACACACTCACTCACATTTCATCACTACTTACATTACATCTTTACACAACAATCAACAGTACATTCTTCTCAAAAACAATACAATTCTTCCATCTCCTTCTCCACACGATCCCACAACACGTATACACTCCAGAATCATCAGAAATCATCGCTCACCCCTCAAACAATATCTACACCGTACAACACCATTACATACAACACCCATCATCTTCGCTTACCCCTACAACACCTACACCATCGACGATACACACACACACAGATTCGAAGAGGGTAAAGAGAAACAGAGGGGAAAACGGGGTGGGTAGTACAGATCAAGAACCAGTGGTGAAAAGCATCACCACCACCGGAATCGCCAAACCCAAAAATTTGCCGGTGACTTTCGTTCCTCCCATTGACTGTTATTGGAACGATAGCTGAGGAGAAAGAAGAAGGGGTGGCAGCGACGCCGCTGAGGCCGGTGGTCGCTCTCCTTTCTCCTCCATCTAACTGTTGCTCCGCTATTTGCCATTGCCGGGAAAGCTGCATCTGGCTTTGTCAATTTATACAATCTGCTCGTTTCCATGAGAACCTTATGGCCTCTTGGCTAAACTCAGATCTGCTCTTATATCTCTACTGATGCTTACGTTATATGTGTTCGTATTTGGCTATGGCCCTTTGTTGATGGTTCTTCTATATGGTGCAGATGTTGGCTCTGCCATACTATGGGTCTTGCTGTATTTTTGTTCTGCTATAACTTTGTTGGCCGCACTTAGTTATTTAATTCTTGTATTACGTTGTTCGGTCATTGAGGTTTTTTTTTAACTAATTGGAACAGAATACTACTAATCATTTCTTTTTAAGAGTTTACAGGCCCTTTGCTTTATGTTGTTGGCTCTGCTACGACTTGCGCAGTACTATGTTAAGGCAGTCTATAATCAATGTTAAGGCAGTCTATAATCAATGTTGAGGCTACGGGCTGATTTGAACAGATACTACAAAGCCCATGACGTTTGGAGGCCAATACAAGTCCCGTCCCGTATATACCGTCCCTTTACGTGTCCCGAAAACAAACAAAATGGGCTATGACGATGCATATCACTTTGCAAAGTAAGCGATAGTGGAGTGGTGGGATTGAAGGTGCTTGGCACGGCAATACGACCGGCTCCGTATTTGCAGCCGCACCGACATCCCTAACCTCAGCTTGATGCAATACATATTCTGAGCCTAAACTTTCAAAAATTCCCTTTTCCCTTTTTGTTTTCTTTTTATTACTATTGTTATTATAATTACTATTAATTTTTATTAATACTAACATTTTTTATTATTATCGTTACTGTTATTTTCTTATAATTATTATCATTATTATTATTGATTACTTTATTATTATTATTATTATTATTATTATTATTATTATTACTACTACTACTTTATTCTACTTTTATTTTTGCTTTATTTCATTAGTTATATTATTAACTTCATTTTCGTATTTTTGAAAGGTACTTCCTGACGTGACTCATTAAAAGCGACATCATTGGAGGAGACAAATGTTTCAAGATATTTACTATTGTATTTTTGGCTTATTGTTCAATTTTCGGCACACTAACTAATTTTGTTAATTTTGCAAGGTCCATTTAATTGAAGTTTGCTAAGGAAGAAAACAATTCGAGAAGATAAATCCTTTACTTTAAATTCAATTTTGTATACTTGTATATTCTAGTGAAAACTGTTTAATTTTATTAAGTTTAATTTATTTTAAATCCCAATTATTTAGTCCGGTCGGTAACCACATTTGGTGGGGCTCGAAAGGTGCCTAACCCCTTCCTCTCGAGTTAACCTGAACCTCACACCTAGAAATTCTGGTTTGTAGACTAAGTTTCAGAGTTAATTGTAAAATTGGCTAGAAATAAAATAGGTGCCCTAATACGCCTAGTTAAAAAATATGTTAGGTGGCGACTCCAAGTCTTTACCCGCGAGTCCCAATAAGTCGAGCCATGTTTCGAACTCTAACCAGGGTTCGGGTAAAAATGGGTGTCGACAACAATAGGGCTATGTTATATATTTGGTTAGTTATGAAAGTTTTCCTTCATAATACGCGTCTGTGGGGGCGTGCGAATATCCCTACACTGATTAATTAGCCAATTTTAATTGTTGACTTCACCTAAGTAGCCACTTCAATCAATTACCCAGTTCATCTTTCAGACCAGGCCACTAACCTGAAGTCGACATTTATGACGTCACCCAACTAGGAAGAAACTAATAGCCCGAAGGCTCCCTTTATTTTGTATATGGCATCACACAACTAAAATCACAGTCCCAACCTCCCACGGCCTAACTTGTTTTAATCAAGTTACACTGACTGATTAAAATATATTGTTTTCAGTTGGTATACTCTCAATAGGCAGTGGCGTATGTTCAAAATTTAAAGAAGTGAATAAATAAAAAATTTCGATGACCAAGTTTATTGTGTATCTTGTTCAATTCGCCACAAATGATTTCAACAATACATTTTCACCTATAAATCGTAACAAAAAATAACCTTTTCAGTACTTTTAGCAATAAATGCACGTACTGTTACGTAACTTGGAAAATACTGGTAGAAAGATTGAATGGGTCGAGATCTATAATAAATACATACTCATATTGCATATTCAAAAGAGAAAAAAGTAACAATAACTTTATCTTTGCACTTTAAGTTATCTCTCAATACTTTTGGAAAAATCTCAAATTGCATCTTCATCTATGATATATATAATAATTATATTTATAAAAGATTCACCAACAAGTTCAACCATGACAAAATACAAATTATCGCTATCTTCTAAAATTCTTTAACACATGGCTATTTCGTTTAATTTCATCTTTAAAATGGGTTATTTGTCAAAATAGTCCTTTAATATTTGGCATCAGGATTTGACCCTTTTATGTTAGCGCCTTTTCAAATGGATTTTTTACATAAAAGTACCAAGTTTTAGAACTTAATTACCAAACATAGCAATATTTTAGCAAAATAACCATATATAGAGGAAAACACAAGTTAATTACAAATATAGCAAAAACATAGCAATATTTTCTCATAACATACCAAACCCTTACATTCTTCCTCCTATTTCCCCCACTATCACTTTTGCTCCTCCCATTTCTCCTTATTTCACTTTTCCTCCCACCATTTCCCCCAATTTCACTTTCATTCCTATCATTTCCCCCAATTTCACTTTTCCTCATCCCATCCTCGACGTATCTCGTTTTATCTCACCGTATCTCAACTGTTTCTGCACCGTTTCAACTGTTTCTGCAGCACCGTATCTCAACTGTTTCTGCACCGTTTCAACTGTTTCTACATCACCGTATCTCAACTGTTTCTACACCGTTTCAACTGTTTCTGCAGCACCGTATCTCAACTGTTTCTGCACCGTTTCAACTGTTTCTGCAGCACCGTATCTCAACTGTTTCTGCTCCGTTTCAACTGTTTCTGCAACATCGTATCTCAACTGTTTTTGCACCGTTTCAACTGTTTCTGCAGCACCGTATCTCAACTGTTTCTGCAACACCGTATCTCAACTGTTTCTTCACAGTTTCAACTGTTTCTGCAGCACCGTATCTAACTCTTTCTGCACCGTTTCAACTGTTTCTGCAGCACCGTATCTAACTATTTCTGCACCGTTTCAATTTTTCTAACTGTTTGTGCACCGTTTCAACTGTTTCCTTATTTATTTGCATTTCCTGTATTTCTGAAACCATTGTGGATATAGATTCAGGATATTTTTCCCGAAACACATTCACTTGGAATGATGTAGTAGGGATCTCTACACTTGAGCTTCAAAATAGACAGCCATATACGAATTAAAGGGAACAGCAAGAACACGGAGATAAACAATTAAACATCCTCAACAGGTGAAACAGTCATGCTTACATCTGTATAGGTTTATTTGACATAATGAAGATGCTTTATCCCCAATCATTGAAATACAAAAGGAAATATCTATGTCCAAAAGAAGGCCCGAAACTAAAAGAATTATAGAAGAACAAAAAATATTTTTAAAAACTGGATGCAAATTTACCAAAATCATCCATTAATTTAATTCATGCAAATGCAACAGTTGGTGCTACAGACCCCCACCACAGAGTGTGAAACTGAGACCATCTTATTGGAAAGCATTAAATTATTAGTCACTTGTAACGGGGTAAGTTATTGTCCTGGACCTTACTTGTAGCAAACTTATGGAAATATTCATCCCAATAGCAGCCTCTTCGAACTTCATCATCTTCGGACACTAAACTTGGATAGGTGCTGATTGGTTTCTCGATTGCTCTACTCTTTTTGAAATGTTTTTTAAGTTTCAGGTTCTAATCTGCTCCGGGTGGGTGTGATGGTGCTGGGTGGTGGGGATAATAGTGGTGGGGTGATGGTGATAGCGTTAGGGTGGGGGTTATGGTATTGGGATGGTGGGGTGGGTGTGGGGTGATGGGAGAAATAGAGAGTAAGTGAGAGAATTTTGAATTTGGGGAAAATGGGAAGTGAAAGTGAAATGTGTTAGATTATTGTTAAATGTGTTAGAAAAATAATGTTATGCATTGTAATTAGAGAAATATTGCTATTTTTTTGTAATTAAAGGTGAAAATTTGTATATTTGTGTAAAAAACCCTTTTCAAATATGTCTATATACTCTATATACACGTGATCTCAGGCTTTAGCTTAACTTCTGCGGCAAACACTATTTTCTCCGACGAAAGAGATTGTATGTTCTCTCTCTCCCTCCCTCTTTGCCTCTCTACATTTCCTCTTTGAATTGCATTGGTAAAGTTGTGTAAAATTCACTTGATTTTTAATGTCATGCATGCTATTTTTTTCTTGATATTACGAAAACCCTAGCTACCTTTTTTCTTTTTCCAAAGTGCATTTGTTAAATGATGTAAAACCACTTAATTATCTACATTCCTCTGTTCGCTTATATAATTTGTTTTCGCACTCGTAGGGCTTAGCTAAAGTTCTGCTGCGCAACTCTATTTCTCTGGCGAAAGCATTGTATGTTTCTCTCTGTCTCTACCGCTCTACATTTCCTCTTCGATGTTACAATACCGTAGCCATTTCTAGCTTGTTATACGTTATGTAGAATCACTTTGTTTAAATTGTGTAAATTTACTTGAGAAATTCTCAATGTGATCACTGTTATTTCCACTTGATATTACAAAAGCCCTAGCATTTTTTTTTTTTGAAGTGCATTCGTAAAATTATGTAAAATTAAATAATTATCGATCTCACAAATACTAATTTTCGATTAAGAATTGTGTGATTCGATCCGTTTTAGCTAGTGGTGGATGTCGAGGATAGGGTCTGTCCGCTTATATAATTTGCCACGCTCCTAGGGCTTAGCTGAACTTAAACTCTGTTTCGCGAAAGAACTTGTAAGTTCCTCTCCTCTCTACATTTCCTCTTCGGTGTTACGAAACCGAAGCCAATTTTTGGGAATAGTTCGTTTGAGCTTGTTACAAAGAAGCACATTGGTAGAATTGAGTAAATTCTTTTGATTCTCAATGTCATGACTGCTGATTTCCACTTGATGTTACAAACCTATAGATTTTTTTTAACGTGCATTTGTAAAATTATGTAAAATCACTTAATTATCTATCTCATGAGTACTAATTTTCGATTAAGAATCGTCGGGTTCGAGCTGTTTTGGATAGTGGTGGATTGTGAGCACATTAATAGTTGTGAACGATTGAAGATAGGATCTATTTGATTATATAATTTGTTTCCGTGCTCCTAAGGCTTAGTTCAAGTGGCAAAGGTTGAGGAAACTTGTGCTTAGATCATTCAGAATCTTGTATGCACACACTACTAGAAATCGTGTAAAATGCTACAAAGAGGGTGGAGACGGAATTCCCTCTCTAATTGATTGGAGAAGGAATTCCGTCTCCAATCAGTGTAATTCCTGTATTGGTCGATTTTCGTTCTTCAAACGAGGATGATGTGTTCGGTTTTTGTTATTGTTTCCGAGGACATTTGCCGATTGATTCGCTTCAAGAACTTGATCAGAAGACCACGAAGGCGCTGGCTTTAGCGGATAAGCTTTAATGAACTTATCCCACTTTTATCGGAACCGACTTAACGTATTTAAAGGGACGTGGGCAGTTGTGGAGAAAGAGACGTGGGAAAGAAAGAATCCTTCTAGGGTTGGAAAAGGCTCATTGTCAGCCTATAAATACTGTCTTCATCTTCTATTTGAGATACGTTCATCTGAGCAAATATTATTCTATTCTCAAAAACCATTATTCTCTTGTCAAGAAAATAGTCAACAGTGTCTTTTACCTTTGTCAATTTGTTACGTCAAAGATCATCATTGTATTTAAAGCTTCGATCGTGATTTGGTTCAAACGTGGAGGGAGACCTGTTCTTTCCATTGAAGCAACATCCATCGATCCATCAAATACAATAAGCCTTTACTGCTTTGATTATTTATTTGTTGCTTGCTTTGTTTAGATCTGCATTTATCTTGATCGTAACATCTTTTGCCTGCTATCTGTGTTATAATTTAAACAATCTGTTATCGTCACTCATTTGGCAACTAATCGATTTGTTCATCGGATCCATTATTCGATTAAATTTGTTCATTCGCCATTGTCTTACGTTTATTCATTTCATTTGGTTGTCATCGTATTGCTGTTATTTTCATCGACTCAAGTATCATAACCGTGTTCGGATAACTGCGCATCTTGATAAAACGAAGTCATCTCATCGTATATCACCATCCTTTTATTTAGTTCGAACTTGTTTGACAGCATTTATATCCTTGCCTGACATCGGATTTAATTGACATCGAATTTACTTGATACCGAATTTACTTGACATCGATTTTAGAATTGCTTCCGCATCAAACTCTTGAGGTCGATTAATTCGTTCACGTAAACTGCCTATCAAACGATCAAATTGAGATATAAAACGGTCGCCTTAGACTCAACTAAATATAAATCTAATTGTAAAACCCGATATATTTTTTGGGAAATACAGTTTGGCGCCCACCGTGGGGTCTAGGCAATCGATTTATTCCGAAATTTGAACCGCTTGATACTACTTACGTTTGCTTTCTTGTCTTGAAATGGCAGATGAACGTAACATCGACGCTTTGAACGGTCAACAGCAGCTCAATCCCAATGACGGGGTTCATGTTCCGGCCCGTGCTGAAGCGGTCGATGAATCTACCAACAACGAGCAGGATCCAACTCACGACAACATTCCTACTGGTTCACAGTTGAACGCACGCCAAGCGCGGCGTTCAGGCGAAGAGCCCGCAGTCGAAACTGATTCAGGAAGCGCAAACGCGGCACTGTTTGCGTATCTGAAGCGGCATGATGCTCAGTTCGAAATGATACAAGAGCAGTTGAAGGCACTGTCTAATTCTATCGGAAGTAAAGCACCTACCTCTCCGATCACACCCCCAGCAAGCATTCCGACTTCGGTTCCTCAGGGCGCCGTAACAGGGGGACTTGCAGCGGGGGTCGGATCAGGGGGATCGGGTACTGCCGCCGAAGCCATGGGAGCTCCGGCCTCGGTCACAGCAGAAGTAAGAATGATGGCAACGATGCAGACCATGTTGAATGATAATATCGATAAGAAGTTCAACGAAATCAAGTCATTTATGGAGAAATTGCCAGGCGTTCCGAAATTGGCTGACAAAGGCATTACAAAATCGATCTCAAAACGTCCTTTTCCAGCAAGTGCAGCCCCACTACCTATACCAAAGACTTTCAAATTACCGGAAAGCTTGAGATACGATGGAACCACAGATCCAAGGGATCACATTGATATGTTTTCGGTTGCGGTTCAGGCAGACGACTTGACCTCGGAGGAGATCAATTCGGTCAGCCTTAAGAAGTTTTGTGAGACATTGAAGGGGGCAGCGCTGAAATGGTATTTACAGCTGCCCAAAAACGAAATATTGAGTTTCGATGACATGTCGGCGAAATTCATTCGTTCACATACGGGAGCAAAAAAGATAGCACCAAGGGTCGAAGACATCTTGAACGTAAGGCAGCGACCCGGGGAAACCATCAAGCAGTTTCTAAAAAGATTTAACGATGAGAAAATTCATATACCAAATCTCGAAGAAAGGTGGGCATGTTTGACCTTTGCTAACAACTTGCGCACTGATTCAATTGAGGCATGGAAACTGAAAGATCGTCTTAGGGAGATTGATGCATGGACTTTCGATGTATTGTACCTCGAGTGCGAGACAAGGATCAGGGCCGAAGAGGAAGAATTGCAGCTAGCCCGAAACAATTATCATTATGATCGGCCGGCAAGAAGAGTTGATAACGACAGAAGAGACTACAGGGACCAACGATGGGGGCCCTACAGTTTCCATCGGATGGGGAGCAACAACCACGAGGCTGGTAGCTCCAAAAATCAATCAAAGAAAGCCCAGCCAAACACATCCTCGGCTCCAAAAGATCGACCACTGCCTCCAAAAGTAACGGAATACAATTTTTGCATATCGACACCAAATCTGGTGAATCACTTGAAAGGGATGGGTGACAAAGTTGTAAAATTCCCAGGTCGCATAAAGTCAAATCCAAATACTAGGGACGAGGCTCTGTGGTGTGCATTTCACCATGATTTCGGCCATACAACGGAAGAATGTAAGGCGCTGAGGTATGAAGTGGCCAGCCTGCTGGAAAAGGGTCACTTGGTCGAATTTTTGACTGAGAGAGGACGGAACAATTTCAATAGGAAGAAAGATGATGAACCACCAAAACCTCCTGCTCCCAGGAAAACGGTGAATGTCATTACCGGAGGAGATGGTGTTTGTGGGGTAACCTACACTACAAAGAAATATGCAAAAGTCTCTTTCACACGAGACAAACGAACACGCGACGACATGACCGATGAGATCGTGTTCGAGGATTCCGATTTCGATGGAAGGATTCATCCCCATCATGATGCACTTGTAGTAACAACAAGAATCGACGACGCCGATGTGAAAAGGGTGCTAATCGATGCTGGCAGTTCGGTTAACATCATACATGCAAGAGTGGTTGAACAATTGCAGTTGAGCGATAAGATTGTGCCTCGCTCAACGGTCCTGTCAGGTTTCAACAATTCAAGTGAGGTGACCGTTGGGGAGATTATAATCAAAACCTATGCAGAAGGAGTGGAGAGTGAGACGTCGTTTCAGGTGATGAAGGGCGAAATGGCATATAACGTGATTTTGGGTCGACCATGGATCCACGCTATGGGAGCAGTTCCATCGACTTTACATCAAGTTGTGAAGTTCCCTACCCCATGGGGAATTCGCGAGATCAGAGGCGAGCAACAGGCTTCACGAGACTGTTACTCAGTAGCTGTCAAGGAAGTCTTCCGATTGTAGCAATCACAGCTAGTGGAACCCGTGGTCGGAAGCTTCACTTCGGTTCCGTCGTGCGATCAAACGCAGCTACCGGAATCCGAAGTCGAAGGCGACTTCGCACAGGTTTCACCATGTAAGCTAGTGGGACCCGTGAACGAAAGCTTCACTTCGGTTCTGTCGTGCGATCAAACGCAGCTACCGGAATCCGAAGTCGAAGGCGACTTCGCACAGGTTCCACCATGTGTGAGAGAACCGCATAAACAAGAAGCTGGAGACTCTACGATAGAAGAACTTGAGGAAGTAACATTGTTCGATGATAATCCTGATCGGAAAGTTTATGTTGGAGCTGAACTGGACATCGACGTAAAAGCAAAAATCATATCCTTCCTCAAGGACAACTCTGATTGTTTTGCTTGGTCCCATGCAGATATGGTGGGAATCGATCCAAAGGTCGCCACGCACAAGTTAAATGTCGACCCGAAACATCGACCGGTGAAGCAAAAGAAACGGCCAAATGGAGGATTCTGAAGGAAGGTGATCAATGATGAGGTAGAAAGGCTGTTAGCAAATGGGTTCATTAAAGAAGTAAAATATCCAGAATGGCTTGCGAACATGGTCGTAGTACCAAAGAAAAATGGCAAATGGAGGGTATGCGTCGACTATATCGATCTCAACAAAGCTTGCCCAAAAGATTCGTTCCCACTGCCTCACATCGATAGATTGATCGATTCGACGGCAGGTCACGAGATGTTGAGTTTTTTGGATGCCTATTCAGGTTATAATCAAATATCGATGGATCCATCAGATCAGGAGAAGACATCGTTCATTACATACATGGGGACTTATTGCTACACGGTCATGCCTTTTGGTCTAAAGAATGCCGGCGCTACTTATCAGCGTCTGGTCACCACTATGTTCAAATATTTGATCGGGAAAACCATGGAAGTCTATATCGATGACATGTTGGTCAAATCTCTTGAGAAGGGAAATCATCTAAGTCATTTGGAAGAAACTTTTACAATACTAAGACAATTCAACATGAGATTGAACCCAGAGAAATGTGCGTTCGGGGTTGGATCCGGTAAGTTCTTGGGGTTCATCGTATCGCAAAGAGGAATCGAAGCAAATCCAGACAAGATCAAGGCGATCGAAAACATCCCTGAGAACCTGACAACGGAGAAAGAAGTTCAACAGCTGACCGGTCGAGTAGCCTATCTCAGCAGGTTCATCTCGAGGTCATCTGAACGATGTCACAAGTTCTTTTCAGTATTGAGAAAGAGCCAAAGGTTTCGAATGGACACCAGAATGCAAAAGAGCTCTTCGGGAACTGAAGCAGTACCTTTCCAATCCACCGCTTCTGTCAAAACCAATTGAAGGAGAAATGCTGTTGGTCTATTTGGCTGTTTCCGATGTCGCTGTAAGTGCTGTCCTCGTTCGCGAAGATGGAGGTAACCAATTTCCTATCTACTATGTTAGTAAAACACTGTTAGATGCCGAAACAAGGTACCCACATCTAGAAAAACTAGCACTTGCACTAGTCACTGCTGCACGCAAATTAAGGCCTTATTTCCAATGTCATTCAATATCTGTGATAACTACGTTCCCATTGCGAAATATTTTACATCGGCCAGATCTCTCTGGTCGATTAATGAAATGGGCGGTCGAGCTGAGTGAGTATGATATCACTTACCAGCCTCGTACCGCCATAAAATCTCAAGTTTTAGCTGATTTTGTAGCGGACTTCAGCGCTAATATTTTACCGGAGGCAAAGAAGGAAGAGTTGATGATGAGAGATCCAGACCCCGGAATCTGGGTAATGTACACCGATGGAGCTTCCAACGTCAAAGGAACTGGCCTCGGAATTCTATTGATAGCGCCTTCGGGTGAAAAGCTCAGGTACGCGATCAAATTACATGCAAAAACTAACAACGAGGCCGAATATGAGGCCCTCGCTGCAGGCTTAAAGATCGCAAAGGATTTGAAAATCGAACGAATAGACATCAAAAGTGATTCCCAACTGGTGGTAAATCAAATCCAAGGCGATTTCTGTGTTCGAGATCCAAGGATGCAACAACTGCTCGAAAAGGTACAAAATTTTCTAACTTCTTTTCAGGAGTGGAAAATAGCCCAGATACTAAGGGAAGAGAACATCGAAGCAGACGCTTTAGCAAACCTTGCATCGGCAGCAGCCATCGATGAAAAACTCGATGAGACTGTGGTTCACTTGTTCGAATCTCCACTATGTCGAAGCATTAAAGAGGTAAACAATGTTAATCGAACTTGGGATTGGAGAAGCAAATATTTGTCCTACTTGCAGGCAGGTACTGTTCCCGATGACAAGAAGTCTGCCCGATCACTTAAAGCCAAAGCAGCAAGATATTGCCTCCTAGAAAATCAACTCTACAGGAGAATGTTTGGCGGCCCTTTGGCGAAATGTGTTGGGCCAGATGGAACAAATTATGTGCTGAAAGAGGTTCACGAAGGCGAATGCGGCAATCATTCCGGCAGCAAGTCATTGGTTCGAAAGATCATAAGAGCTGGGTACTATTGGCCAACGATCGCAGATGATGCCAAGGAATTCGTCCGCAAATGTGACAAGTGCCAACGATTTGGAAATCTCATACATCAACAGGCAGAACCACTTCATTCGGTCACGTCACCGTGGCCATTCATGAAGTGGGGAATGGACTTGGTCGGGCCGCTTCCAACAGCGCCCCGTGGGGTAAAATTTATCTTAATTCTCACAGATTATTTTTCTAAATGGGTGGAAGCTATTGCCTTGGCTAAAATTCGTGAACAGGAAATTATCAAATTCATTCATCAGAATATCATTTGTCGTTTTGGGATCCCGAAAGAGATCACATGCGACAATGGTAAGCAGTTCGTGGGGAGACGAATCACAGCCTTCTTCGAAAAGTGGGGGATCAAGCGAATTGCATCAACACCTTATCACCCCAGCGCAAATGGACAGGCTGAATCTTCCAACAAAACAATACTCGAGTACTTGAAGAAAAGGATGGATGATTCAAAGGGCAACTGGCCGAACGAACTCCCCGGAGCACTGTGGGCTCATCGGACAACGGTAAAACACAGTACCGGGGAGACACCGTTCTCACTTGTCTATGGAGCAGAAGCGCTGATACCGGTGGAAGTGGGAGAGCCCAGCCTTCGGTTCGCCCACTCCACCGAAGAAGCTAACACAGGGGCCATGCTGGTAGATCTGAACCTGGTCGAAGCAAAAAGGGATATGGCATTTGTTCGCACCCAAACACTGGGGGGGATGAAGGTAGCATGAGGGTCATCGGCAGATACTGGGGACTCATTCAAAATTCGACAGAAGTTCCAACGTTTACTCGAACTGGGGACTCGTTCAAAATTTGACAGAAGTTCCAACGTTCACTCGAACTGGGGACTCGTTCAAAATTCGACAGAAGTTCCAACGTTCATCCAAACTAGGGACTCGTTCAAAATTCGGTAGAAGTCATAACGCCCACTCGATAACATTGTCCGAATGCAGATGTTATCGATTTTTAACTCATGTAAATGACCCGATAGCGGTTGAACGTCTATGCCCTACGGCTGTATCTTGTAATCGGTCAAACCATACGATCTGAAATGTATCAAAGGCCCATTAGCGGCTTATTTCAATAATATACAACACTTTGGTATACCTTTACGTTTTGTTCAGTTTATTCGATCGTTTTACATTTTGTTCACCAAAGGTTAAGTTTCATTCCGAACTCGTGAAAATGTTCGAAGAGTGCATTACGTAAGAATGAGACGTCATTCCTTGCTACGCGCTAAAGACATTGGGCCCCAATCATTTCATTTGACGAATATCGTTGTAACTTCAAAATTTTCGAACAGATACATCAAACTATCTTCGGAAAGCAGTACAACGATAAAAGCAACGAACTTTCCATTAATAGAAATATGTACATGACTTCATTACAGTATGAGGTCAAAAACAAAAAGTTGAAAACAAGTTCACTCATCTCCATCTGATCCCTCATCGGAAGAATCTGGAGAGAGGCCAAGTGCCTCACGAGTCATCCTCACAACTTGTATTGCCTCTTCAAGCTCCTTAGCCACATCGACTTCACGCTCAGACATCTCCCTCAACAAGTCCCGCCTCGACTCCGCTAAAATGAGCTCCCTCCTGTCTTCGAAGTCACTCTCCATCGAATGCCTTTGGGTAATCAACTCCTTCTGAAGAAGCGAGTTTCTCTCCGACCAAGCATTGTTCTGAGCCGTCAGATCGCCGTTAAAACCTCTTAGAGTACGAAGCTCTTCGTTCAGACGGATTATCTCCGACTCTTTGGTCTTCGACTCAGCTTCCAGTTTGGCACACTTGTCACCCATGCTACTCTCAAGCTGACCGAGCTGGTCGTTCAAAGCTTGAACTTGGGACTCCAGCTCTGATTCTCGAAGAGCATGGGCGGTGGCCTTTTTAGCCGATTCAGCTTCAAGCTCAGAGTACTTTACTTTCAAGATCTTCAAGTTGTTATGCCACCCATCACCGGCGGAGGCAAGGAGAGCAACTCTCTCGTTCAGATGAGCTATTTCGGCTTCGAGCTGGCGAATCCGATCGGCTGACTCGATGGCCATGATTGTGTTCTGAAAATAAGAAACAAAACGATCCCATAAGGTAAAAAGTAGAAAAGGTTCAAACTAACAGAAATTGGAAGGAAACGTTACCCGAAAAGCACTAAAAGCGATTTGGGAGGACAAGCTCACATCGCTGTAACAATTCAATCGAGCCTTTTCCATCAGCCCCATCACATCAAAAAAGTAGTTGGCAAGATGCTTTGGGCATCTGAGCAGATCAACCTCTCCGGGGACGGTTATAGCCAGCGATCGGGTGTTAGCCTCCCCCGCAGCCTTGGCTCTTTTGTAAGCTGCAAACGCAGCAGCTTCCTCGTATCGAGGAAGGCGAACGATAGGCTCTTCATGGTCCGATGCGTAGAAAGACGAGCCAGAGCTTTCCGTGTGCCTCGACCTCGTCGTTGTCGTAGGACGGTCAAGGGGGAGCTTACCCTTCCTGGGATCCCTTTCCCTCGGTATATCGCTCGAAGGGGCACCATCGACGCCCCTAGCAGACAACATCCCAAGGGTTGGGGCAGTGATCATCTCTTTCCCCCCCGAAGGGCAGTGATCATCTCTTTCCCCCCCGAACCAGAAGTAACGTCGATCAAGTCCTCCTCCGCTATCGGAGGAAGGATGGGCCGCCCATCACCACCGAAATCGCCAACATGAGCCCGGTCGTACTCCTCGGCCGCCTTGAGCTGCTCAGCCACTTCAAGCATTCTTTCTTTCATTGGCCTTTTCGGCCGTTCCAACGGTTGCTCAGACCCAGATTCCTCATCTTCCCCGGAGGGAATCCGAACAAGAGTTCCCCCCTCGGCGGCTTTTGCCGCTTCGACCGCTGAAACGGCCCCCTTAACGATCTGCTCGATCGGCTCGGGATCAGCCGACGGGCCAGCTCCCTGCGGAGCGCTCTTAACAAGCAGCCTTGCCCTAAGGTCTTGATAAGAGGTTTTCTTTTTCTTTTTTGGAGGAGTTCCACTTACGTTCTCCTCCCTAACCTCCTCCTCCTCCTCGACGATCACATCTTCAACCGGCCCAGCACCAGCACCAGTGATACCTGTCGATGGCGATCTGTTAAAATATAACAAAGAGCACAATCTGATCAAAGGCAAAACTAAACTTACCATGATTTTTTGCCTTCACTTGCAAAAGAGCCGCGATCGGCTTCCACGCCCTTTGATCGTTGGTGGTCTCCTTCAAAACCTTCTTTAGCCAGTCAACAATGTCGGGAACCAGTTCGAACAAAACTTTGCTGGCTGCACATACAAGAGAGTAAGAACGTGGAAGAACATAAAGCCAATCGAAATTACAAACTTACGTGTTCGGTTCCACCCAACCGGAAGGCGTTCAGCCCCTGGGGCCACAAGCTGCTCCGTGGGGATGTAAACGAAGCGTTGATCCCACGCCCTAAGATCATCATCGTTGTCAGAAATTAAGGCTCGACTACCTCGCTTTTGCACGGTAATGATGCCCGCCTTATAAACTCGAGGAGAATACAAATGAAGGATATGCCTAAGTGTCACCTCCACCCCCACTTTCTTACCAATCCATCGGTACATGGCAACCAAGCGCCATACCATCAGGGAAATCTGCGCCAAACACACCTTGTACATGCGACAGAATTCCTCGATCATTGGGTCGATCGGCAAAGTAAACCCGATCGTAAAGGGGTATGTCAAAACGGCAGAATGACCCCCGTAAAAGGTGGTCAGAGTCGATCTCCTTGGAGGGCACACCACGTCGATCTCACCCTCTTTCCAACCACAATCTTCCCTAATCCGTGGTATTGACTCCTCGGTAACGGCACAAAAAACTGAGTCTACGGGAATATTTTTCTTTTTGGCCAGTTGAACGTCGTTTTGAGTACTGACCTTGCAATCATCGTCGTAAGTGAACTTCTTCGGGAAAATATCGGTGTAGAGTTTTTCTGGCCCAAAATCTTTGGGCTTCCTCTCCCTTTTCTTCCCTTTTTTGTCTGTAACTGCCACGGCCTGCGGTGGCGCCATGGCGGGTGCCGTGGCGGCAACGGCGGCGGAGGGAGCATTTTCAACATCAGTCGTGTTGTGAGAAGACATTGATAAATTAAGATGATTGACAAAATAAAGTGGGTAACCAAGGCTGATCAACGCAAGGTGCTGAATATATTTTGAAGGATTTTTGAAGAAAGTTTGAAGGATTTAAAAGTTGCAGGAGATGTAAAGTTCGTGAAATCAAAATGGAGCTGGTATTTATAGAAGGAAAGTCATCATGATCTTGGGAATCGGCAAAAACCGCCGTCCGCACGATCTCTGACACGTGCAGTGATTTGAAGTTGAAGCGACAGTTTGGCGTTTCAAAATGAAGGGACACGAGCGAGCCACGTGTTTTCCCGCTTTAACTTTCAAGCCACTTGCGAAGTGTTACGATCACAGGACTTCGCAAGTGGGGGGACTATCTGTATTGGTCGATTTTCGTTCTTCAAACGAGGATGATGTGTTCGGTTTTTGTTATTGTTTCCGAGGACATTTGCCGATTGATTCGCTTCAAGAACTTGATCAGAAGACCACGAAGGCGCTGGCTTTAGCGGATAAGCTTTAATGAACTTATCCCACTTTTATCGGAACCGACTTAACGTATTTAAAGGGACGTGGGCAGTTGTGGAGAAAGAGACGTGGGAAAGAAAGAATCCTTCTAGGGTTGGAAAAGGCTCATTGTCAGCCTATAAATACTGTCTTCATCTTCTATTTGAGATACGTTCATCTGAGCAAATATTATTCTATTCTCAAAAACCATTATTCTCTTGTTAAGAAAATAGTCAACAGTGTCTTTTACCTTTGTCAATTTGTTACGTCAAAGATCATCATTGTATTTAAAGCTTCGATCGTGATTTGGTTCAAACGTGGAGGGAGACCTGTTCTTTCCATTGAAGCAACATCCATCGATCCATCAAATACAATAAGCCTTTACTGCTTTGATTATTTATTTGTTGCTTGCTTTGTTTAGATCTGCATTTATCTTGATCGTAACATCTTTTGCCTGCTATCTGTGTTATAATTTAAACAATCTGTTATCGTCACTCATTTGGCAACTAATCGATTTGTTCATCGGATCCATTATTCGATTAAATTTGTTTATTCGCCATTGTCTTACGTTTATTCATTTCATTTGGTTGTCATCGTATTGCTGTTATTTTCATCGACTCAAGTATCATAACCGTGTTCGGATAACTGCGCATCTTGATAAAACGAAGTCATCTCATCGTATATCACCATCCTTTTATTTAGTTCGAACTTGTTTGACAGCATTTATATCCTTGCCTGACATCGGATTTAATTGACATCGAATTTACTTGATACCGAATTTACTTGACATCGATTTTAGAATTGCTTCCGCATCAAACTCTTGAGGTCGATTAATTCGTTCACGTAAACTGCCTATCAAACGATCAAATTGAGATATAAAACTGTCGCCTTAGACTCAACTAAATATAAATCTAATTGTAAAACCCGATATATTTTTTGGGAAATACAATTCCCTCTCAAACTACAGAAAGAATAAAAAAATAATAAATTTTTTTAGAGTTGGAGACGGAATTCCGTCTCCAACCCAAATTAATTAACCCGCTTCTCTTCCACATTCAGTATTCATTCACTCCCAAAATCAAAAAACCCCCCAAACCCACTGCTCCCCCGGCGAACTCACTGCTCCGGCGAATTTCTTCCCTCCCCGGCAAAAACATCCCCAACCCCAATACCAAGTAAGTTTTTTCTTCATTTGAATATCAAGAATCCACATTATTTTTAGCAAATTGAAATTATTTTTTCCTCCCTATTTTTTCCATCCATGAATTCGACCCCCATTTTCCCCACCCCAATACCAACTTTGACACCCCAACTATCATGTTTGTATACTCGTTTAATATTTGTTAGAGTGGATTATTAGAAATTAAATGTCATTAGTTCTAGAAATAGTTAGAAAAATAATATAAAGTAGATAAATTTAATTCAAGAATAATTAGAAAGAAATAATTAAGAACAATGTTATTGAACATGACAAATAAAATAAATGTAGGTAGTTTGATTTAGTTAGTTAATTAAAAAATTAATATACAACATAATTTAACAATAATGTTATACACCTATAGTTTGCTAGAAAAATTGCTATAAGTTGTTGTATTGATTTAAAATTGCTATCATGTTTGTATACTCGTTTAATATTTGTTAGAGTGGATTATTAGAAATTAAATGTCATTAGTTCTAGAAATAGTTAGAAAAATAATATAAAGTAGATAAAAATAATACCTTCTCGTGTAAGTATTGTCAATGCTAGTTGTTCTTCTTCTTCTTCACATGCACCACAAGCTGGGGATGATGAGTTGCGCGCTAGATTGGCGGATATGGAGCAAAGGCTAGTAGATAGTGAAAGGCAACGGATGGAAGACCGTGAGAATGTGAAGAAATTACAGGAAATTGTGGCAAAGATTTGGAGAGATAAGGAGCAAGGAAGTGGCCCGTCCCAAGGAGCGGATTAGTACTCTTATGGTTTGTTAAGTTGTGAACATCCTTTAGTTTTTATTTGTGTTGAATGGTTAATGATGAAACAATATGCATGTTGAATTGTTTTATTGGCCGTGGTAGCTTTGTTTTATGTTAAACAGGTATTTTATGTTAAACAGGTTGTTTTTTGGTATTTGGTTGCTTTGTACCGAATTTCTAATATTTTTGTTTAGCAGGATTTGTATAGTTAGAGACGGAATTCCATCTCTAACCAACCAAAAAAAATTAAATAATTTTTTTAGAGACGGAATTCCGTCTCTAAACAACAAAAATAATTTTTAAAATTTTAATTGGAGAGGGAATTCCGTCTCTAAACAATTAAAATAATATATATAATTTATGTTTGAGAGGGAATTCCCTCTCCAAGCATTAAATTAATTAAATTAATTTAATGCTTGGAGAGGGAATTCCCTCTCCAAGCACTAAATTAATTTAATTGATTTAGTGTTTGGAGAGGGAATTCCCTCTCCAAATGCAAAAGTTCACGCGTTCTGACACAGTCTTGGAGACGGAATTCCGTCTCCAAGAATGTGTCAGTGTGTCAGCAGCTTTTGCATTTGGAGACGGAATTCCGTCTCCAAGCAGTCCAACGACGCGCTTAAAAGCGAAGGACGCTCAGAGACGGAATTCCGTCTCCATCCGTCTCCAAACTTTGACGCTGAATGATTAATTTCTAGTAGTGACATGCGTAATATATTCTCAAATGATATTTTGAACAGTCTCAGTATCTTGTGTTGGTAGCATATTTGACCCTAATAAATGGAAGGAAGGTAAATTAGAACTTGTCACCATGTCACAATTAGTTACTCCTGCCTTAGCAACAAATCATCAAAATTAACACTATCTTGGTAAATATATGAATCAAAGATCTAAAGAATAGGGGAGACTATGCAACTTTCCAAAACTATTCAAATTCCAATGTTATTTTACCTTAAACCAAAAATTAAAAAAAATTCAAATTCCATGTTATTTTTACCTCAACAGCCCAGATGAACCACTTTTCCTGGCATAAGCGCGATGACAATGCTACAGAGATATCATTTAAAAAGTAAGACTGCTTACTGTGATCTGTTCTATATTGAATGGCCGATTTGTTAACGTGCATGATCTATTTTATCATTTTATTTACAGGGTTCATAGGTTTTTTTCATAGCCTATAAATCTAGGTGACACAATAAATCTAGGTGACACAATACTGAAGGGATTCCTCAAATCTAATGAGTGTAAGAATCTACAAAACCATTTACTCCCTTCATTAAGAATCTACAAAACCATTTACTCCCTTCATTTCAATCGATGAGACATATCTATACTGGTAAGATTCTGTCATGGACACGTGGCGACCGGCTACGATGCCACGGAGACATACACATAGAGAGTGCGGTGTAAAGTCTTCGAAGACGGGCACGAGGCTGATACCACCTGGGGGAAGAAGACATGGAGTGTCCGATCAGGTGAATCGGACACTCTGCAACTGTAACTATCCCATGATCACACATTAAATGAAAGAAAGATCATAGGTCTCCCAGGATCCAAAAGTGAGGGACGTGGACACATTAATACCCACGAACAATTTAGCTCAGGCTCCTATAAATACTTTCCTAACCCCGTTGTAAAAGAAATTCACAAATACATGCCAAAACTCTGTCCAATTGTATCCTCAATATATTACATATTCATATATTGATCTTGTCATTGTTCTTACTCATTATTTCATAGTTATATCTAATCGTTATTGTCTTGATACGACGTATTGCTTATAACTCACAAATTTAATTGTGTCCTAAGAGCAGATTTTAGGCCATACAATTTGGCGCCCATTATGGGGCTCAAGCAATTGAGATTGTTCCAAGATTGTAACATCCATTTCATTTCGTGCACCCTCATTCTTCAAAATGGTTGAAGGAAACACTAGCAACCTAACAGATGAAAATCAAACTCATCCTGTTTGGAAATGAGGTCACCCAACCATCGATGATGCTCATTATGAGCAAGTCTTCCCAGTAAACATTGTAGACCCAAGTTCGTTGTGGTATGGGACCTAGCAAATGTAGCTCACGCCATTTATGCCACAGACCCGTGAGGCCTTCGCATAACAGGCTAGGGTAAACAAGAAAATGAAAAAGTATCAGGCCTACAACCACCCCGCCCTTAATTCCTGTTGGAGGCACTTTTACAGACACTTCTACTTCTGTTCATCAAGGTGTAATAACAAGAGGACCTCCAAACGGATTCAGGTTTGAGGACTCATGTACAATAACTTTAGGAACTGTGCCCTTCGAAATAGTTCCCGTGGTGGTGGAGCCAATCCGTGGTACAAAAAGCATCCCGTTGGATCTAGAAAAGTGGAAAAAATTTTGAAAAAAAAAAATCAAAAATGGATGGAGCGAATCTTGGGCCCCAAAGTCCCAGAAACTGATAGATATTAATAACAAGCCTTCAAGCCAAAGTAGCCCTGGCTCCGATCCCAAAACACTTCAAATTATAGATTTTGAAGAAATATGACGGCACATCAGCGGTCAGACCCCACAAATCATGTTACCGAGTACACGGCGATGGCAAAAAGGAACGACGTAACCAAGTTAAGTGTTGGACTCCGTGTTCCTTAAAAAATTTGGAGAGACACTTGAAAAAAGAGTATTGAACTGATATATGCATCTGCCTTTCGAGTCTATTGGGTCATTTGATGAGTACACTAATTTGTTCATCAAGGTACATACTCGGATCCAAAAGGTCCATAAAAGAAAAAGGACATCTTCAAGTCAAGGAAAGATTGAAGAAGCCCCTCCGTGACTTCATTGAATGCTTTTAGGCGGAATAGATGCTCATGCCTCTGATGGATGATGAATTGGGCCATCCTGGCATACATGAAAATTTTAATCCAAGCAATTAGAAGGCGTATACCGAGTTGAAAAAGAACTTGCAAGAGTGGCAAGATTTTACTTGGGATGATGTACACACTAGAACCTGTTCCAAGATCAGATTAGAGAAGGAAGAGGTGGAGTTTGCGAATCGTCGTTCTAAATACAAAAATTGTTCCGAGTCGCCTAGACGGTTGGGGAATATGGAGCATTCAAAGGGAGCAAAGGATGGCGAACAATGTTATTTAATTGCTCTTAAGAGTGGAGTCATCCCGTTTGGACCTTCCAAATAGCAATCGTAGCGTCTGGGGCCTGAGGAGGAATTGGTTCCCTCAAATTGAAAAGTCAGTCCGATCAACGTGGAACATCTCCAATTTGAAGCGGTACTACCTCTAATTCTAAGATACTTCACTTTGCTTGTTTCATTTATATTCACCTACGACTGAGAGCCACCATAAGTTGAGGCATGGGTAGAATAATTGCCATCCCCCCATTTTCTTTTCATGGCCTATTCAAGAAGCGGAGGGAGCGGAACACAATGCTCGGGTCCACGGCCAATGGGCGTACACTGCCAGTGGTAGCGTACATAACAACACTCAGCTCACAGAGACTCTCCAACTTCTAAGGGTGAAGGTCTAACCCACAGCCTCGAGACTATATGTCAACTTTTATGAAAACAAAAGACGCGTGTATAAACTTGCATGGTCAAAATAACAAAACAAGAGAAGCAAAATAAAAGGGAAAATAAATACGCACTACACTTTTTTTTTTCCCTTAACAAGGTTTTTCCTAATTGGGTTTTTCTTATAAATTTTTTAACCAGGCAAATTTCAAAGCGTAAGCTTTTTAATCACCGACGAGCCATGTTGCCGATTAGCTCACCAAGGTTAAGCGAAGATCTTGAAAAGTCGCCTTGATCATTCCACTCCCCGAGCACTCTGACAATCACTTGGGAAGTGGGGGAACTATCTGTATTGGCAAGATTATGTCACAAACACGTGGCGACCGGCCACGGCCCCACATGGACATACACATGGAGAGTCCAATGTAAAGTCTTTGAGGATGGGAGCGAGGCTGATACGACTCAGGGGGAAGAAGACATGGAGTGTCCGAGTCAGGCGAATCAGACACTCCATAGCTGTAACTGCCCCATGATCACACACTAAATGAAAGTAAGATCATGGGTCTCCCACAATCCAAATGTGGGAGACATGGACTCATTAATGTCCACGAACAATTTAGTTCAGGCTCCTATAAATACTTTCCTCACCTATTATAAACGACATTCACAAAATACATGCCAAAACGATGTCCAATTATATTTTAAATATATTACAAATTCATCTATTGATTTTGTCATTGTTCTTACTCATTATTTCATAGTTATATCTAATAATTATTGCCTTTATATGACGTATTTCTTGTAGCCTTATTACAAATTTAATAGTCTTAAGAGCAAATTTTAAGCCATACAATAATTGAAAAAAAATGTTGATCTTTGAAATTTACTGTCTAGAACATGTCATACCATTTGTGTGGATACAAAATTTTTGAAATTTGTAGCCTTAAGCATGTCATAATATTTGTGTGTTAATTTCTCATTAAAGGCAAAATGGGAAGTGCCAATTTGCATTTACAAGAGAAATGATATCGGCTAAAGTAGACTTTATCAAATAATAGAATATGCAAAGGTTGACTAGTTAATAGGCAAAGCTTGATAGCTGATTTAACCAATTAAGAAAAAAATGCAAAGTAACAGATCAAAAGTGTAAGACAAAAACTAAATGCAGCATAATTTCTCTTTCTAACACTATTGGGGTCTCAGGGTGAAACTAGAAGAACCTTGCTTAGTAGCTGCAGAGTCAGTGGGAGACATTGGGATTCCAATAGCGTTGAGATTGTCTATGAAACGAATTAAGACTCCATAGTTGATCTCAAAGGCCTTCTCTCTTAAAATAGTTTTGATATACTTAAGATGTCATGTCATTTTTCAAATCAAAATGCTGATGAAGCTACAATAGGAGCTGTATTGGCAAGAGAAATGGACCGATGGAGGCTCAATCTATGTGAGCAACTCTACATCAAACAGAACATGCGTTTAGGATCTAAGAAACCTAAAGAAATATAAATTAGTGTTTATTTTAATCTTTGAGATCACTTCGTTCAAGTCTTTGACAATGACATGGCCATAATAATACAAGTCAGTGTTTATTTTAATCTTTTGATAGAACTTAGTAGAGTTTTTTTTTAAAACAATTTTGTCAAACTTGTTTGTAGCGGAAGCGGTGTGCGGGTAGCCTGTCTGATAGCCTCACTACAATATTAAGACAAGTAAGCTCTTTGTCAGATTCGAAACAGAGGCAAATACCCAAAAAAAAAAAACTAACATTAGAGAGTGAGAGTTGATAGAATAGCAGAAATAGAATGTTACACGATAAGAAGCAGGACAAACCTAGATGAAAATGCAGTATAAGCTTTTATCATCTCTCTATTTAAGGATCATACTTTTGGGGAGGGATTCCAAATTTTTGTTAACTTAGTGTATTAGTGTGTGCTCTAGTATATCTACAAACAGATCTGAGACTCCTTATTATCCCAAAACTTTGCTATTAGTTATATATATATATATATATATATATATATATATATATATATATATATATATATATATATATATATATATATATTATTATATATATAGGTGAAAGTTTTTTTAAAGTTAATAAAATGTTAGCCATTTGCTTAAATATATTACTTTAATTGTAGTTGACGTCAATCTTATAGAGGTATATGAAGTTTTGAGTAGATTAATTTAAATTATTAAAATATTAGACAAAGTTATACAATATAAAACTTAAAAAGTTTCAAAAAAAATTAAAATCATAGAAACAAAATTTATCATGTTACTAATGTCATAAGCGTGTTACTATAGTGCATGTTATTTGGAGAGGACATAATTTAGTTGACGAGATAGGCGACGAAGTTAATGATAAGCTGGAGCTGTAGAAGAAGACTTTTGAGTCTAAAGATTTCAGACTGAGCAGGCTAAAAATGGAGTAAATGGAATGAAACTACAATGATTCACCACATAATTAGATGTGGAGGTGACGCACACAGGTTATTCCTAAGAAAGAAAGCTTTAAGTATCTTGGGTCAATACTACAAAGAAATAGAGAGACTTGATGATGATACCACGCACCATATAGCAGGTTGGATGAAATGAAGACTCACTGTTGACGTCCTATGCGATAAGAAAGTGCTACATATACATAAAGGTAAGTTTTACAAAGTGGCTGTTAGACCGGCTATGTTGTATGGTATTGAATGTTGGCCAGTCAAAAACATCCACGTTCAAAATATGCAAGTAGCCGAAATGAGGAAGCTTAGATAGATGTGTGTGCATACTAGGAAAGATAAGATTAGGAATGAAGTCATACGGGACAAGGTGGGCGTGGCCTAAGTGCTATAGAAGATGCAAGAACCAAGGTTGAGATGGTTCAGGCATGTGATGAGGAGTTGTATTGATGCACCGGTGAGGAGGTGCAAAAAATTGATAGTTCTGGGTCTACGGAGAGGTAGACTGAAGAAGAATTAGGGCGAGGTGATCAGGGGGATATGGCTCAACTTCAGATTATCGAGGACTTGACCCAAGATAGAGGAGCATGGAGGTCGAGGATTAGGATAGAAAGTTGGGAGATAGTTGAGAACTTGGTCCTAGTGTGGGGTTTTAGAGAGTTTTATCATCATTATTGTTATTTTTCAATTTGTATATTCTTCACTTTCTTGTGCTGCTGTTTCATTTATCTTTGGTAGATTTAGTATTTTTATGTCATCATCTTTTTCATACAGAGCTGGGATCAATCAGAAACACCCTCTTTACTTCATTTGAAGTATGTGTAAGGTCTACGTACAACTCACCCTCCCTAGACGTCACTTGTAGAATATACTGAGTATGTTGTTGTTGTTGTAATATTCAGTTTTAAACCCATGACTAATATGAACTAAAAACTTCCTACTTAACTGTAAGTTTCTTCTTTGAATATTATACACTAGAAGCAAAAATAGGGTGCTAGTTATAGTTAACCTGCAGAGGGACTAACGCCCCATTTATTTATACTTAATGGGTCTGAATCTGAACTTGAATTATATTCTTAACTTCAATCACTTAATACCACTTAATTGATATGTCTGGATCAGATCTGTTATAATATCTTTATGCCATTCATGCGGGACGCATTATCACGATTTTCTTTTCCAAAACAACTCCATGCTCTCTCCCTCTCTCACCTTATTCCTACGTCTCTATTCATCTCGTTCCTTTTGAACAGGTAGATTTAATTAAAAAAATTAGATAATTTTCAGCTTTGAAATTGGAATTTGAAGAGACCCATTTCGACATACTCCTTTTTAGGAAGATCAGTTGCTAAAAGGTTTTGATGAGAGAATAATGAAAGTAGAAGGAGGTGGTTGTTAGACTATTATTCAATCGCTGAACTATCGCGTCCACGTAATTAGATCTATAATCTCATAATCTTCAATTTACATTCTAACCTCATGACCAATATGAACTAAAAACTTCATAACATATAAGTTGGGTAGTAACTAAATGGTATCCTAGGTAACAAGAACGTAACTACAGCCACTATGTGAAATATATTTTTATACTATTATGTGAAAACATGAGTCTGGTAGTTATATTATTGTGAAAATTTATTCCATTATCAAGAATAGTTATTATGCTCATCAAAGTGTCTTTAGCTGCTCTAATTGTCAAAATTTTCGGAAAATATGTTTTAAATTTGTAAAAGGTCCAAACAGACGCATGCTAACGTGAAAATTGCAGAAAAGTGATATCCATAAGGGGTTGTTTGGACTTTTGGCCCCGCTAGAAAAAAATTGCTACAAAAGTGATCTCTGTTTCCATCACTAGGCATATGTTAGAAGTTTTTCCTATTAGCATGAGTTCCAGACATTTCATAATTTATTACTACATATAGTGAAGATAGTATGAATCGTTGCATATTGGGCAGAGTTTTAACCAATGAATAGTTATACCTAATGGGCACCAGTCGCCATTGGAACTAAGTAAAACTTGCGCTTACGAAGTCATTTTTTAAGCAGGATCAAAGTCCAAACCACTGCCCTATGAGAACTTACATGTTAACTGCTCAATTATGAGAACTTAACTGCTCAATCATAAGAAATTAAATGTTAACTAGCTGATTAGCAAAATTGATGGATTCTTCATACTCAATTTGATTGGACTGATGGGCTTGCTATGGGTTAATTAGATGGGGTAATAACACCAGGTAAACATTAGGTAGAGATTTTGTCAAATTTTAGACATAATTATTGTTAATATCTCTATATAAATAGAACATTAGTTAGTAGTCACCTTTTTCTAGCCAATTTGTTGTATTAATTAATATTCCAATTTAAAGGGATAACACTCCCTTATTTTAGGAAAACGAATGCCTATTTTATAGGAACAACTACACATTCTGTTATCTGCATAAATTTTGAAAGAATTTCAATCTATTTTGTTACCTTTTCTCTGTTATGTTTTATATCTTCCTCTAATCTAATATATCCTTAGATATTATGGCTCATCGAATTCTTAGCCTTGTATTCACCTATCACTAATATATACATGAATTATTCACAAATTATTATTTTTGGTATATATATATATTATATATTGTTGATTCAAATGGTATTGATTCTAAAATATTTTCCTTTATTCAGATAAAATGCATTTTCTATCCATATAATATTCACTAACATATCTTTTCTTATTTACACTAACATATTATTTTTCATATATATATATATATATATATATATATATATATATATATATATATATATATATATATATATATATATATATATATATATATACACACACGCAGTATGCATTTTGTATTCATATATTATTCACTAAGACATCGTTTCTTATTTATACATTGTGTATCTTTATAGTATTCACTAGCATATATTTCCTTATTTATGTGTTTTGTATTCATATAGTATTCCAATGGGTTATGCAATATGCAACTTGTATCCATATAGTATCTCTCATGTGTTATGCAATATGCAATTTGTATCCATATAGTATTCACTAGAAAATATTTTTTTTATTTATGCATTTTATATACATACAATATTCACATGTGTTATGCAATATGAATTCAAATATTTTTTAGCTTTTTATATAAGAATTTTTATATTTAGACAAGTAATAATTTTGTATGTTACTTATTAATACAATATTACTAATTTTTGTATTATGTATCCATATTGTATTTCTATTGGGTGTGAAGTTAAAGCTATATCTTTTTCTATCACCAGTGAAGACTGAAGAATTATCAATTTTGGATATGAATTTGTTTTAGATAATTAATAGGAAGATTTGCTAAAAAAGGGCATCAAATCACGTTACAACTATTGCATCCCTTGATTTTAGGTAACTAGCTTGGGCAGGAATATTTTATTTTTTATTTTTTCTAGCTTTATTATGGCTATAATTTGTTAGGTCTAAGTGAATGTAAGCTACATTAATGGAATGACTATTTGATGCAGGGTAAACTACGGAAGCGATAAAGTAAAGATAAAAGTGAGACGTGCTCGAACGATTACCTAAGTAGCTTCGAAGAACGATGTTTTGATACACCTCTGGTGATTGTCAAGGAACTCCTACAGTAAGAAAAATCCTCAAGAGATACTCAGCTCTCGCAAATAGAATGATTGAAAAGGATTGAGGTTCAAATTGGGTTCTACCAATTGAAATTCAAGCCAAGAACAAGGTTTCATTAGAGAGCATTCTCTTGTTTGTGTTTAATGTCAAGACTAGGTAATGAACATAAAGCCCTAATGGAAGCTTTTATAGTCTTCCCTTTACACATAATGAAAGGTCTAAAATACCCCTAAAATGGGTTAAAACATTAAAGGCCACATAGGGCTAATATAGAAAATACACACAAAAACTAGTTAAAATCACGTCATGGCATAACAGGGCCAGGCGCTTCGCCTGGACAGTGGGCGGTCTACCTCACAGAAACAACAGAGAGTTCATCAATTTTTGGGCGGTCCGCCTGGAGCTTGAGGCGCTCCGCCTGGGGTTTGGGCGCTCCGCCTTGCAGAGATCTTCAGAGAGTGGTTCCAGGCTTGGGCGGTCCGCCTAGCAGTAGGGGCGGTCCGCCTGGAGCTGTAGTGTCCCATGCGCTCAAGTGTATGGTCTTTAAATTATCTCTAAAGCCTCCATCTTTCAAGCCCTTCCATACCAAGTGTAGATGAGCACTTTGGATCTCTTTAGCTTGACTCCGAGTGAATGGTCTAGTGAAAGTTTGGGCGGCATCATCCTCCTCTTTTTGAGAAGATTTCGTCCTCGAAATCAAGACGTCATCCTCCACGGCATTATCATCTACATCACAAAGAGTCAAGTCAGAAATGTTAAAAGTGCTAGAAACATTATACTCACCTGGAAAGTCTATCACATAAGTATTTTTGTTGATCTTGGATAGTACTTGGAATGGTCTATCTCCTCGTGGTGCCAACTTTTTTTTCCTATGGTTTTGGAATCTTTCCTTCCGGAAGTGCACCCATACCCAATCTCCCTTCTTGAGTTCCACCTTCTTTCTTTTCTTGTTTTTCTCGGAGGCCACCTTGTCATAAGCTTCCTCCAAGTTCTTCTTCACCTTAGCATGGAGTTCAATCAAAGCCTTAGCTCGGCTTTTACCTTCAAAATTAACAACCATATCCCTCCGCAAAGAGGTAAGATCAAGTAGAATCAAAGGATTAAAACCATAAATACACTCAAATAGAGTCATGTCAATTATTCTATGCAAAGTACGGTTATATACAAACTCCATGAGTTGTAACTTCTCCACCCATGTCCCGGCCTTACCTCGGGTCATAGCTCTAAGAAGAGACCCCAAGGTTCGGTTCGTCACCTCGATTTGACCATCCATTTGAGGGTGGTGGGACATAGAGAACAACAATTTGGTGCCAAGGGCACCCCATAAGCACCTCCAAAAATGGTTTATGAACTTAGTGTCCCTATCATTCACAATGGTTTGAGGCACTTCATGACACTTTAACACATTATCAATGAACAAAGAAGCTACATATTGTGAATCATTAGTTTTTTGCACGGAATAAAGTGTACCATCTTGGAGAACCTATCCACGACAACATAAATACTATCATGTCCTCCTCTAGATCATGGCAATCCCATAACAAAATCCATAAAAATATCTATCCACGGGCTAGTAGGAATAGGCAAGGGAGTATACAAGCCATGGGGATTCGACTTAGACTTGGCGTGCTTGCAAACTAAACAATCATTGCATAGCCGCTCAACATCCAACCCCATCTTAGGCCAATGTAATTGCTCCATAAGGATGGCCAATATCTTATCCCTCCTAAAGTGACCCATCAAGCCTACACAATGTGCGCACTCGAAATTCTCTCCAAGAGGACTCGGAGACACACACTCTCCCATTCTTGAAAATGTAGCCATCTACCCATTGGTATTTCTCAACCCTCTTCCCAATCATTAGATTATCATGAATGCTCTTGAGCTTTGGGTCATGTTCCTACATCTATTTTATACTCTCAAAATCCATAAGCCTAGAATCAAGAGTAGTAGCAAGAGCCAACTTCCTAGAAAGTGCATCGGCTACAACATTATCCTTTCCCTTCTTGTAATGAATTACATAGGGAAAAGACTCAATAAATCCACCCACTTGGCACATCTCTTGTTCAACTTCTTTTTGCCTCTAAGATGTTTAAGTGACTCATGATCACTCTTAATCACAAATTCCCTAGCAAAAATAGTGTTGCCAATGAGCTAGAGCTCTCACTAGGGCATACAACTCCTTATCATATGTAGAGTGATTCAAGGTTGCACCCTTCAACTTTTCACTAAAGTAGGCAATGAGTTTCCCATCTTGCATGAGAACACCTCCAATATCCACCCTGAGGCATCACATTCAACCTCAAATGCCTTTATGAAGTCGGGCACTTGCAACAAAGGCTCTCCCCACACAAAGGGCTTGTCTTTATTCACCAACTCGGTGAGTGGTGAACAATGGTGCTAAAGTCTCTAACAAATCGCCTATAGAAAATAACAAGGCCGTAGAAACTCCTCACATGAGATACAATAGTAGGAGTAGGCCAATCTTTAATGGCTTCAACTTTGAACTCATCAACCTCTACACCATTTGCACTAACAACAAAGCCCAAAAGGACAACCTTTTCAACACAAAAGACACATTTCTTAAAATTGGCATAGAGCTTTTCGGCTCTTAGTACTTCAAGCACTAGCGTTAAATGGACAGCATGATCATCTATTGATTTGCTATATATCAAGAAATCATCAAAATAAACAACCACAAACTTTTTGATAAACGACTTTAAGACATGGTTCATCAATCTCATAAATGTGCTAGATGCATTGGAGAGGCCAAAAGGCATCACCAACCATTTGTAGAGGCCAAACTTGGTCTTGAATGCGGTTTTCCACTCATCACTCGGTTTCATTCGGATTTAATGGTAGCCGGACCTAAGATCTATCTTAGAAAAGATACTAGAACCACTCAATTCATCAAGCATGTCATCAAGTTTAGGAATGAGATGACGATACTTTACTGTTATTTTGTTGAACGCACGCCAATCAACACACATCCTCCATGTCTTGTCCTTCTTTGGCACAAGAATGATCGGTACGGCACACGGACTCAAGCTTTCACGAACCAAGCCTTTGTTGAGCAACTCATCCACTTGCTTTTGCAACTCTTTTATATCTTCGGGATTGCTCCTATAGGCCGGCTTGTTTGGGATTTGAGATCCCGGGACAAAGTCAATTTGGTTCTTAATTTCCATCAATTGAGGAAGACCACTAGGCCTATCATCCGGGAACATGTCCTCAAAAACATTCAAAACATTTTCAATAGCACTAGGCAAAGGGTTAGGGTTAGTAGTATAATCACAATCGGAGTTTAAAACAATGTCTTTGTGCACTAGGCAAATGAGAAATTTGGTACCGTCATTTCCTCTCAAGAACTCACCCGGTTGCATCATGGCACAAATGCCACCGGCAGAAGATGGTAGAGTCGCTTGACTCTCGGCCAAAAGTCTAGTCTCCATGGGGGACTTAGCTTTAGCCGCTTCTTTCAATTTCCTCATGCGCTTATAGTCATCACTTACTTGCTTAGGCGTCAAGGGTTTGAGCACATACTTCTTGCCCTCATGCTTAGCTGTGTAAGTGTTGGCTTGGCCATCATGAACCACACTCTTATCGTATTGCCAAGGCCTACCAAACAAGAGGTGGCAAGCTTGCATTGGCGCTACATCAAATATTAGCCCATCTTGATAGTTCCCAATCTTGAACTTTATCAAGACTTGCTTCACCACATTCAACTCCCCACACTCACTCAACCATTGCAAACGGTAGGAGTTTTGATTTTTAAGGGTAGGCAATTTCAATTGTGACACAAAAGATTGGCTCAGCATATTAACACAACTACCCATATCAATAATCATGGAGCACACTTGTCCCCTCACTCTACATCTAGCATGGAACAAGTTCTCCTTTTGCACATCCACTTCCTCATCACTTACCATGGCTCTCAAACTACGGCGTACCACTAGAAACATGTTAGGATCATCACACTCCACCGCATCCTCTTCACACTCAACTCGATCATCTCCCTCAACTACCTCACCTTTAGGCTCACTGTCTTCCTCATACACCAACCCATCATCCATGACTATCATTATTCTACGGGTGGGACAATCTTTAGAAAAGTGGCCATAGCCCTTGCACTTGTGACATTGAAAAGAAGAACGAGAAGGAGAATTTAATTGAGTTTTAGAATTACCTCCCAGCTCCTTGACGTCACTTCTTGGTGTTGCTTTCTTATAGGGCTTTTTCACATTTTGGCTTCCACTAGCACCACCAGTATAAGGGCTCTTCCAATTCTTGGTTTGGTTAATAGGAGTAGAAGTAGTACCTTATAGCGAGTGGCTTTGTCTTCCTTACTCCACCTTTCAGCTTCCACGAAGGCATCGCAGGATTCTTGGAGTGATCGGAAATGGTGTAACCTCAATTGAGAAGAAATCTCACGGTTCAAGCCATTCTTGAACCTAATTATAGCTTGCTCAGCATCTTCCGTTTTTATGTCAAGGGCCATTAAGTTCTTTTCAAAGTAATTGAAATATTCTTCAACCGACTTGGTACCTTGTCTCAACTCATAGAGTCTCTTGATTTGCTCTTGCCGGAACTTGAGAGTCACATATTTTTCATGCATCACAATCTTCAATTTTTCCCAAGTAATGTGAGTAGGAATCCCAATAGCTCGTCTAGACCTCTTGATCGACTCCCACCAAGTGGAAGCATAAGACTCAAACGAGGCAACAGTGTAAGTAGCCTTCTTCTCATCCGACATGTCATTTGTATCAAAGACTCTCTCAACTTATACCTTTCCACTCTAGGAACATCTTCGGATCAGTAGTCCCTTTAAAGGATGGAATAGTGATCTCGACATTATTCAAATTGTTATCATGACCACTACGGTATGGATTCGGTTGACCCCCATTGTAGGAGTCATCATAACCATCATAACCATCATACTCTCTTCTCAAGTTCCTCCCCACATACCCCACTTGAGGTCCTCTACCTTGCCTATGATCTCTATTCATACCACGACCTTGTTGCATTGATCTCTTATTCGGAAGGGAGCCTCAAAGTCTTCATATTCATCACCGAGCTCGGGTGTCTCTCCTTCTTGAGCATCAACATATTGCTCATCCGGTACAACATTTCTTTGGGATCTCACTTGTGGTGGAACACACCTTGGGGAATGCCCACTTGTTAGGGAATGCCCACCAATCTTGCTCGATGAGCAGCTTCATCCTCAACCTTTGTTGTTGAGCTATCTCGGCAAATTGTCCCGGTCTCACGATTGAGCCATCACTTATGCCTTCTCCGACATCTTTGTGAACACTAGGGGTTTTCCCCCTTTCAAGATTTTCAAGTATCATGCTTATTGATCTCACTTCTGCCAATAGATGGGCCAAAGTGGACGGTATGGACTTTCCTCCTTCTTTCGCCATGTACCTACAAGCAATCCAAGACAAGAAGAAATTAGAGTAAAAGTCCTCACTCACTCCCTCACTTTTGAATTCACTCGGGTACACTCAATTTACTGGGTTGGATCACTCAAAATTTATTTCAAAGGCTTCCTCGTAGTTGAACAACCTCCTCAATAACCAATCAAGTTCACAAGAACCAAATACTTGTCGGAAAGAGTGGAGTTGATGTGACTCTATGAACGCTATGCTATATAAGTCTGCACTTGAAGCAAAAATATTCTACGAAGCTTCTTTGAATCCACTACGCACGAATGCCCTATAAGCTCTATGAACTAGTACTAATCAAGTAGAAGTTTTACTTTAAAAGTACTACCGGAAGCAATGCAAACAAAGAAAGCACGAAATCCTGCGAAACAAACTACCCACACCCCGACACAGGGCTAGGCGCTCCGCCACTACAGCTGGGCGGTCCACCTGGACCAAGATCCAGAGAGGTGATGTCTGATGGGGCGGTCCGCCTGGACCTGAATCTGCACCTTTGCAACAACGGTTTTTGATATGTTTTGCACCCAATTTTCCAACGTTTTGAAGTTGTTTCTCAAATCCAATGGTACCCAAAGTTGTATTCAACTATTTCAAACAATCCCCAATGGTTTCCAACCCTAAAGAAACAACACTAATGCTTAGATTTAAGTTTGAACAATTTTTTTTTCAAGGATTTCAAAATTTTGGGATTTTTTATTCTTCAAATTTTGATTCAAAACTCCAAATCAAGATGTTTTGGTATTAAATGAACGGGAAAATAATATAGATCAATCTCCAATAATTTTTAACCTCAAACAAACAACATCAAGTCGATTTTGATCTTGAAGCAAAGTTTCTAAGGTTTTAAGAAATTTTTGATTTTGATTCTCAGACTTTCGAATCACAACATCAAACTACATTTTTATGGTATCAAAAGAATGAGAATCAAACATATAAAAAAACTCCAATGATTTTCAAGTAAGGGGATTCAAATCCAATAACTTCTATGACTTTTTTTGTGATTTTCAAATTTTCAATTTTTTTTCTTTTTTTTTTTTCAAATAAGAATAACAAGGATAAAAATGGCACGATGAAATGGACGAGGGTTTGTAGAAATAAAACTAGTCGTGCTTTGATACCAACTAATGCAGGGTAAACTACGGAATCGATAAAGTAAAGATAAAAGTGAGACGTGGCTCGAATGATAACTTAAGTAGCACCGAAGAATGATGTTTCGATACACCTCTGGTGATTTTCAAGAAACACCTACACTAAGCAACTATCCTCAAGAGATACTCGGCTCTCTCAAATAGCATGATCGAAAAGGATTGAGGTTCAACTTAGATTCTACCAATTGAAATTCAAGCCAAGAACAAGGTTTCATTAGAGAGCATTCTCTTGTTTGTGTTTAATGTCAAGACTAGGTAATGAACATAATGCCCTAAGGGAAGCTTTTATAGTCTCCCCTTTATGTATAATGAAAGGTCTAAAATACCCCTAAAGTAGTTTAAAACATTAAAGGCTACATAGGGCTAATATAGAAAATACACCTAAAAACTAGTTAAAATCCTGTCATGGCATAAGAGAGTCAGGCGCCCCGCCTGGATAGTGGGTGGTCTGCCTCACATAAACAACAAAGAGTTCATCAATTTTTGGGCGGTTTTCCTGGAGCTTGAGGCGCTCTGCCTGGGGCTTGGGCGCTCCGCCTTGCAGAGATCTTCAGAGAGTGGTTCCAGGCTTGGGCGGTCCGCCTCGCAGTAGAGACGGTCCGCCTGGAGTTGTAGTGTCTCATGCGCTCAAGTGTATGGTCTTCAAATTATCTCTAAAGCCTCCATCTTCCTAGCCCTTCCATTCCAAGTGTAGATGAGCATCTTGAATCTCTTTAATTTGACTCCGAGTGAATGGTCTAGTGGTAGTTTGGCCAGCATCACTATTTATGTTAGAACCCCTAATTAGATCGTTGAATTATAATTTTGAGATAAAGCCGTTTTAAATTAGTCTTTAAAATCTGAACACTTTTATATTTAATAAAGCTAAAAATACAAAAAATATCCTTAATAATAGAGCACCTTTTGTATTTATAAGAATATCACTGCACTTTTTTTAGTCATAATTAGTACAGAAAATGGTTAAATTTACCCCTCAATTACTAGAAATGGATCAATCATACCCTCCGTTTGAAATTGGTATCAATTATGCCCTACCGTTAATGCAATGACTCAAATATATCCCTAAAAGTTAACGGTGTGCAAGCTGTATTTTTAACTCATAAAAAAGTAATTTCTTTATTGACATGGCAAGAATATTATTACTTCACCTCCATCACTTTTTTCTTTCCTTTTTTTCTTTTCCACTGTGCCCACCGTAACCAACCGCACACCAAATTCTTTCTATATCTTTCTTTCTTTTCCACCATAAGGAGTATCTCTAACCATCTATTTCCTTTCTTTTGCACGTCTTCATTCCATCCTCTCTATATCTCCTATGGGTGTCAAACGGGTAAGAGTCTAACCGTCAAAATTCTGATCCGGACTCATTAAAACTCGGCCCTATTCGAACCCGCAAAAATCAGGACCCGGACCTGTAAACCCCCTAAAATACTCCTACCCGAACGAGTTTTTTTTCTTAGCAAATACCTGTATCCGTTAAGACCCGTCAAATTATGGGGTATTACTTGATATATTCGTACCCGTACCCGTTAAAATAAATTGGAGTAATAAAATTTATATGTGAAGAGAAAGGTATACACAAGTTTTCCACTCATGGTTTAATTCATTTTTTGTCCATATTGTTACTAGTGAAATATGTTCAGGAGAAACAAATTTATTTCTTTAACTAAAAAAGAAACTTGATATTCCATAACAAATCAACAGTTTGAATATATATTACTCAAATATGGTATAGAACTTCTGTTAAGTGATCAAGCACCATCAATGGCACCTACACCGGAGCATGAGGGAAATAACATGGAAGAAATTACACAAAGAATTAGGCATATTTAAATTTGTAATTTGAATTTTCATTATCTAGTTTTGATGTTGCACTTTTTAAATTTGGAAGTTTAATGTTCAAGATTTTAATAGTTCAAGTATCTTAAATAAAGTAAGTCTTTGAACTTTTCCTATCATTCATCATCTTTTTTTTTAAATTTATTTTAAGTATTTAAAATAATATTATTTAAAATAAAATTAAAATTCGGACCCTAACCCGATTTGTTAAGACCCGAACTCGGACCCGCACCCGCACCCGCTAAGATCCGAATCTGCACGGGTTTTTTCTCCTTTCCGAAACTCAGACCCGTACTTTAAACCCGGACCCGCACCTCTTACCCGTGGGGTTACAATTTTACAGCCCAAACCCAGACCCAAATATACCCGTTTGACACCCTCCACAAATAATTCAACTCCAATTGAACTACTAAATCAAGAACATCAACAAGAAAGAAAAAGTCATTTCATTTTCCAGATTTTCTTAAATAATTTAGTAGCTTTTGTTCAATTTTATTATAATTAGTAAAAAATAAAAACCATCACAGAGAAAAAGAACATTTTCAGTCAATTGTAAGAGGTGAAACAAACATTTTCAGTCAATTGCAACCAACAAACTGACCTTAGTTTTGCTTTTGTCATTTTACTGAATCTTTTCATATATAAAGGTTTAATTTAGCAAGATTCGACTCAAAAATAGAAGAAAAAGAAAACACGAATATAGAGACAATCGTATTCTAGTAGATGTGGCTAAAATGGGGTTTTTTAAAGAGTCAAGTCATTGTTGATCAAATTCTGGAAAAATCACTTTTTGAGTTCCCAGCTCGCTGGAGAATTTTTCCGGTCACTTTCACTGGTCAGTCGTAATTCAGCAGAAAACGGGTAAGGTGGAAGGTAGAAAGTGGGAGGAGGTATGAAATGAATGGAAGTAAAGAACGCATTGGTGGAAGCTAACGAAAAGTTGAATGGAAGAGAAAATAATTTTGAAAGAAGGAGAATTTTTTTTTTTTTTTTTGGTAATGAAGATACTTATATATTAAAACTTTAAACAAAACGCATACAGAGAGTAGACTGCATAGTAGGCAGCCTAGCAGAGCTGTTCGCAGATGGCGTTACATTCCCAACTAAGGTGCTAGATGTGTCCATAACTAGTGGACCAACTAGTGTTGGAGCATTACAAAAAGTAGAAAAGTCTACATCAGATGGGTTTACAAATCTAGTACGAGTTTGTCCATCTTGATCATGTTGAAACAGCTTTTGTACAAAAGGTGGAGGTGTATCCCAAAACGTGGTGGTGCTGTTTCGTGGCATGGAAAGCGCATATTTAGCCAGACAATCTGCAACAACATTTTGTTCCCGGTATGCATGTAGAAGTGGTGGATCACTGAGCTGATGCAGCAAGTACCTGCAGTCATGTACAAGGGGTGAGTAAGTAATTGCAGAAGAGCTTAAAGAGTGTAATATTTCCTTAGAGTCCACATTAATTTCCAGTTGGGTGTAAGCATTCATTTTAGCATAGAGGAGACCCTGATAAAGAGCATATAATTCAATTTCATAACTAGAGCGTGATTGATTAATATTTCCTGCGTAACCCATAATCCAATGACCGTTAGAGTCTCTGAAGACCCCTCCAAACCCACTGCTAGAGGAGGTAGTGTGGATGGCTCCGTCTGTGTTAAGCTTTAAGAAGTTTGGTCGAGGGGGATGCCACCGTAGGTAGATTGGTACACGTGAAGACTTATGAGGATGATGATAGGCTAAGTAGTAATATTCTGAAGTATGAGCAAGAATAGATTTGTGGTTTACAGGGAGGAAGGTGTGATCGAAAAGATTTCGATTACGAGTGAGCCAAATATGCCATAGTGCAAATGGGATAAGTAAAGTATTTGGTATTGTATGATGGGATGAAGAGTACTTAGATTTAAGGAGGTGTAGTAGAAGCTGTAAAGAGGTTATGGGCGTTTCCAATAGGTGGTGGATTGTGGTAGCAATCCCTAGATTTGACCAGCATTGGACTGCGTTTGGACATTGGAAAAATAAATGAAGTGTTGTCTCATCCGAATGGTGGCATAAGAAACATTGTGCCTGAGGGATTATGTTAGCATAAGTAAGATAGGAAGACGTGGGAAGGCGATCGTGGGCAAATAGCCAAAGGAAAGTCTTAAGTTTCTGAGGTAACTGAAGCTTCCATAGAGTAGTGAAAAAAGGAGCCGGGGGGGTCGAGGAGGTTAGTTGTTTACGGAGGAGTTGATAGCATGATTGAACAGAGTATGTACCATGGGATGTGAGACTCCATATTAAACGATCAGGAGGATGAGAAAACTGAGGTAAGTAGTAGTTTTTAATCTGAGATTGAAGAGCATCAGGCAAAACAAAAGACAATTTAGAGAAATCCCATATTCGATTTTTAAGAAGATCAGACACTTTAAGTATGTGGTCTTGCTGTGATAAAGGGCCCTGAATAAGGGATCGAATAGTTGTTGTGGCAGTAATCCAAATGTCATTCCAGAAGGAGATGTGATCTCCACTACCAACTTGCCAAAGTAGGCCTTTTTGGCAGGATGCCCACCCTTTAAGCAAATGTTTCCATGTGGTAGAGTGGCTATTAGTGTTATGTTTGTGAATATACTTATGGATTAAAGTACGAGCCCAAAGAGAATTTTGATTGTGGAACATGCGCCAAGTCGTGCTTGTAATAAGAGCTAGATTTTTGGTTCTAAGTTGTAGGATTCCAAGCCCACCTTCCTCTCTTGGGCTGGTGACAGTGGCCCAGTTAACTAAGTGTAAGCGCCGACGAGTAGTTGTTGTGCCCCATAGGAAATTTCGTTGATATGTTTCAAGAGCACGAATGACATAAGCTGGGAGAATAGTGAATTGCATTACATGAGTGGGAATAGCGTTAAGGGTTGAATTAATTAAAGTAGTACGTCCTGCTAAAGTCAAACAAGTTGTTTTCCATCCTGCTAGACGAGACATAAAGTTGTCTAGCAGAAATTGATAATTTGCCTTAGTTGGCTTGGATGACAAAATGGGAAAACCTAAATATTTTCCAAAGGTATTACCTTCCCTAATATTAAAACAACTTTTAATAAATTCTTTGTCGGAAGGTGTGGCATTTTTAGAAAAAAAAACTTTTGATTTGGAAAAATTTAGTTTTTGTCCAGAAGCTGCACAAAAATTTTGGAGTAGATCGATGATAGTATGGCAACTTGTTTGGTCAGTTTGAGAAACCAGGATGATATCATCTGCAAATAACAGATGGGAAATTGGGGGGACACTAGAGTGAAAAATTAAAGGTTTCCAGTTACAATAATCAACTTGCATATTAATATTGCGCGACAACATTTCCATACACATGATGAATAGGTAGGTGATAGAGGGTCACCTTGACGAATTCCTCGCGTTGGGTGGAAAGGAAGTTGAGGCTGGCCATTTATTAAAATGGAAATTGAGGATGTTGTAACACAAGACATGATTAGATGAATTAGCTTTTCAGGCAAATTAAAGTAAGTAAGTGTTTTGTGAATAAAACTCCATTCAAGGCGGTCGAATGCTTTTTCAAGATCTAGTTTGAGGAGCATATAGGAGCGTTTTCCTGTAGTTTTCTTAAAGGTATTAAGGATTTCTTGTACTAAGAGAGCATTATCTGAGGCGCGCCTATTTTGAAGAAAAGCTGATTGGGAAGGGCAAATGAGTTTATCAAGAAAAGGTTTGAGACGGTGGACAATGAGTTTAGTGATAATTTTGTAGCTAGTATTGCATAGTCCTATGGGCCGATATTGAATGATAGTGGAAGGACTCTTAACCTTGGGAATGAGACATAAATACGTTTGATTAATAGGGCTAGGAATTGTGCAAGTAAGAAAGGCCTCTTTACAAAGGAAAATGATAGAGTCCTTTACATGTTCCCAATATTTCTGATAAAAATACGGGTGATATCCATCAGGTCCAGGCGATTTAAAAGGATGAAAAGATTTTACTGCACGTAAAATTTCAGTTTCAGTCAAAGGGGCTGATAGAGCAAGGCCTGCTTCAGTTGATAAGTAATTGTAAGTCGGGATGCTTTTATATATAGAGGATGATAGGTGTTCGGTTGTGTATAAATTAGTATAATAGGATTGAATAGTATTGTTGATATGAAGTTGATCATAGGACCAGTTGCCCGCAGAATCTTTCAAAGCATAAATACGATTGCGACGCCGTCTTTGAAGAGTGGTAAGATGGAAAAATTTTGTATTAGCGTCGCCATCCGTTAACCAAGTCATACGAGACTTTAGTTTCCAAAATTCCTCTTCTAATTGTAGAATATGATTAAACTCACGAATAAGGTCTCCTTCAAGGGATTGGAGGAAATTACTCGTAGGGTAGTGGGGGGATTTTTGGATTCCTGTTAGGCGAGCAAGAAGGTGTTTTTTTTTTAAAAAATATGTTGCCAAAAGAAGTATGGTTCCATTCTTTAACAGCTTCCGTAAAATTTGTGATGGCATTTATAAAATCCAGACGTGGGGTCCAACACGAGGCAACCAAGGCATCAAAATTCGGATGAGAGGACCAAATAGTTTCAAACCTGAAAGCCTTATTTGGCATAGAGTATGACTTTCCTAGTGAGAGTAATATTGGGCAGTGATCAGAGTGTGTGCGGGGTAGATGTGTAACGTGTGCCTCAGGGTATTTATTTAGCCATGCATAATTGGTTACTACTCTGTCCAAACGTTCTAGAATAGTAGCGCCTTTTTTGCGCTTATTAGTCCATGTAAATTTGCTACCCGAATAACCTAAATCAAAAAGTTGGCAATAATTTAAACATGATAAAAATATATCTGCCCTAGAATTATTTATAGGCCTACCACCAAATTTTTCAGTAGCATTTGTAATTTCATTAAAATCTCCTGCCAAAAGCCAGGGGCCCTTATAGTGATCATATATGCAATTTAAATTATGCCATAAAATTTGACGAGTAGAGCTATTTGTACTCGCATAAATCCCGGAAATAAGCCATTCATAAGGTTGAGAACATACCTGCACCATGCAATGTACTTCCTGATTTGTAACACTTACATCATGTGCAGTAACATGAGCAGTATCCCAGACTATAGCAATTCCACCAGAGTGGCCCTCAGCAGGGGCTTGAGCAAAATTAGTGAAACCAAAAGCATGACATAAATGAGCATGATCTTGGAGATGAGTCTCCACAAGTACTACCATAGTAGGACGATAATAATTAAGCATGGATCTAAAATTTCTAGTGAATTCATCAGACTGAGCACCCCTACAATTCCAAATGATCACATTCATGGTACGGTTATGAGGAAAGGGGTGTGGCTGTGCATTCTCCTGAGGGTTCACTAACACTCCCTCCTGATTGTTCATCTCCAGATTCTCCCTCAGTGTAGGGTAGATCACGACTGCATGTTTCCCCGCATTGGTGACGATTGTGGGTCGAAGTTTGATGAGGCATTTTGTCAGCTCGGGTGGAAATGTGAGGATGAATTTTTTTGCAAACTCTTCTTTGAGGCAGAAGAGATGCATACCCCTTACCCATAACGTTTCTGTTCGAGTCTCGCGCATCTGAGCCATCAATGTTGGTACATCGGCCAGTTGTTGTTCGTCTTCCTCGTTTGGTTCTATAGCATTGGGAAGGTTGGGTGGGGTGGTTGGGTGTAGAGGAGGCGAGGCTACTGGACTCAGAGAGGGGGAAGTTTGGGTGCTGGAGATTGGTGACAGTGGGTCGTATGGGCTTATGGGAGAGAGGGGAGGAGGTGGTGGGTACATGCTCGCTTGTGGGAGTATCCAAGGGGAGCTGGAGATCATTGGTGGGTAAAATGGTAGTTCCTCTATCATGGGCGGAGGGTTTGTTGGAAGATTCCATGGAGACGTAGAAGCCTGGTAAGGATTGGTAATTGGTAGTTGAGTCTGGGACCATTGGTAACGTCCATATGCATTCATCCCTAGTCTCACACATTCCAGTCCTATTTGCGCAATATCCACAGGGTTGTTGATCATGACAACTATTTCCTGAGACATGACATTCACACTGAAAATTAACGCGTGGTCCTGAGCTCCCATTTCCATCATTGACTGAGGGTTGGTGTAAGGTGTTGTTTGGGAGACATAGATCAGTGGGTAAGGGGTTGGATTCTGGAAGGGGTAAGGAAGCACATTGGGTGATAGAGGGTTCATGGCTGGTAATGGTGTTGGATGGTAAGTGGGGCGCTGTGGGTAAGTATGCCGATGGTTGAAAGGTGGAGGAGGATGAGACATGGTCGTGAGTATTTGATAAGTGAAGTTGAGGTTGATCAAAAGTAGTGGAGTTATTATGTAAAGGAGTGGTAATATCTGAAGTAATTGAAGGGGGTAAAGAAGTCGGTTGAAGAGGTAAGAATGTAGTTGACGTATGCAGAGGTGTTTGGTCACGTGGAGGAGTGGTGGCAATTGTGGAGTTAGCTTCAGTAAGAGGCTTTAGACGTAATTGTGTGTTATGTGAGATTTGAATAGTACTGGAGCTAGGCATTAATAAAGAATTTTTGTTCGTAGGGGATGTAGGTAACTGGGAGTGTTGTTTTAGAGAAATATCATTGGAGGATTGAGGGGGTGATATTGGTGTGGCGTTAATGTGCAGAGAGGTGGCAGGTATGTTTAGTGAGTCAGCAGGCCTAGTTAGATGTATAGGCTGATCGGGTTGGTTTTCATGGGTTGTAGTATGGGCTGGTTTAGAAGGAGGATGTGGGCTTGTAGGTATATGATCAGGCAAGTGATCATTTTGTGTAACTGGAAGCCCATTATTATTAAAGGTTACACTTAAGCCTTCATCTTGGTCATTTAGTGACATTAAAACTGAATTAGTGAAAAAACGTTTAGGGGCAGCGATGTCTTTCCCTTTTGGTTGATATTTTAGATTTAATTTAGAAGGAAAAACAGAGTTCGAAAACTTACCTGGGGTCCCTCCGCTATCCGCCGTCATGTTTGTCTGAGAAGTTGTCGGATGAGAAGGTATCAATTTATTTCTATTTGCACGTGTAGGGAAAACAACTGTTTTCCATTCCGACTCTGCATGTTTTGGTGCTGTTGAAGTCATAAAATACGTGGCAGTGCTATTATTTTTTCCATGTCATAAAAAAAGCGGAAAAGGGTCAAATTTGCCCTTGAACAAATCGAAATTCAATAAATTTACCCTCCGTTACAAGTTTAGACTGACCATGCTCCCAACGTTAATTTTAAGGGGCACATATACCCTTATTTTGACGGAAACTACTAATCCGCTAATTAAAAAAAATTAATTTTTATGATTATAAATATGTTATCTAACTAAACAAGGACCCCACCTCAATTATTCTGTTTACCTCTTAACCCACCCCACGCCACCCGTCTCCTTCTCTCTTCCCTTGATTGCTTCTCCTTCTCTCTTCAATGGAAATTGAGTAATAGATTACTAGGATTTGTTCTCTCCCAATTAATTCTTTGCCAATTTAAAATCCAAAGTTTCATTCAGGCCCTAGCTCTCCACTGCCACCACGACGGGTACACATGAAAAATTAATTCCATTGCCCACCATTTGTCTACTGCAAACTTCAGCTTCACACAATAAATTTTCAATCAAATTTGAATAATACCCCGAAGAATTTGTATGTTCTTGCAACCCAACATGTGATTTTCTCCCTTAAAATTCACATTTACTGGAATTAATTTTTTTTCCGTTAAACATAATTCATCCAAATTCTCCATACTTTTTACCTTTTCTTGATGATAAAATCCTTGAGCCAGCTATATAAGGTGGAACTCACCATGCCAAGGATTTGCTCACCAAACCAACAGCTTTAATTTTTTTTAGTTGGAATATTTTCGGATTTGGCACAAATTTTCATTTAAAAGTTTTGATTTTCGTCTTCAATTGTGATATTTGTATATGTATTCTGGGCTGAATATGTTGTAACAGTAAGGGAAGGACCGAAAAATTGTTTGAAGTTGTTTTCTGGTTGAGAAGAGGTTAAGAATTGGTGGTGCATTTCGTCAATTTCATTCATGCAAAGATATCAATTTTCGTCCGTACTTTGCCTTATTTTGGTCTCACTGCATATGGGTTTATGGACATGAAAGATTTACAGAGAAGTTAGTTCATATGTGTTTGTGTATGGGCAAGAGTAAAAGAAATCCTAGAGAGGGTTTGTATTTTTTTCTTGCGAAATTGGTGTAGATGCGAAAGCAGAATTTTCTGGCAATTTTCTCTGGCAGTGATTGGGTTCTCCCGCCTCTGTTGATAAAATATGAAGAGGGTGATGGAATAAAGTGGGTAAGGGGTGGTGGTAAAACGTGACAAGAATAGTTGAGAAAGAGAGGTGGGGTCCGTTAAGTAATGGCTAATTAAAAGTGTCATGTGGCAAAATTTGCACTAATAGGAATAATTAGAACCTAATTAGACAAGGTGGGGTTCTGTTTGGTTTTAAGGGTATATGTGCCCCTTAAAATTAACGTTGAGGCATGGTCAGTCTAAACTTGTAACGGAGGGTAAATCTAGTGAATTTTGATTTGTTCGAGGGCAAATTTGACCCTTTTCCGTAAAAAAAGTTAATTTTTTATAAATTCAAAATACAACTGGCATACCATTAGTTTTTAAGGGTATATTTGAGCTATTAAAATAAGGGTAGGGGCATAATTGATACAAATTTCAAATGGAAGGTATAATCGATCCATTTCTAATAGTTGAAGGGTAAATTTGACAATTTTCCGTGAGAATAATGTACCGCACCTTTTTGAAGCCGTGATTATAAAAACACCAATGCTCTCTACAAGGAAGAAAATAATGTCAATCTGTCGTTATTTATTCATGTACTGAACCAAAAATTATTTCCATTTTGTGAATATATGAAGCCAAATTATCGCCGTTTCACTCTTATACAAAAAATAAAAAACATTACATAAGACCAATACGACATTATTTGTTCATAATGTAAGTCCAATACTATGAATATTATGCGAATAAATAATTTTAAATTGTTATTACTTTACTCATATAAAAATGCAAACGAAAAACGTAATATAAGGCCAATCTGACATTATTCTTCATACCGTGAGCAAAAATATCATGCATTGTAAATAAATGATATGTCAAATTGTACTTACTTTATTCATCCACAAAAATACGTATGAAATTTATTTCATCTGGTGGGTTAGTTACTCCGATTCGGACCTCCGACATGCTTCAACAATGGAGACAGCTGGTTCCTCCACCATAGAAGCATTACCTTCTAGCGGAATCGAAGCTCTGAGTAGCATAAAACTATGCCTGCTCGTTCGTCGTTGGAATCCGGTGATCTTGGAACTAAGTCTGGTGGCTATGAAAGGTTGTGGTTGTGCAAAAGGACACAACAGAGACGAGAAAGATGGCTGGCTCGAGCAGCACTCATCTATTTATACTTAGAGAATACAAAGGGTAGAAGTGAAAGTATCTTTAAAAATGCTCAAAAATTCAATAACAGGTACCAAAAAACTAAGAACATCAACACTACTTAGGGTGTCTTTTATATGAAAAAAATTATCTTTTCAATTTTTTCATAAATTTCTCATTTTCTTTTAATTGGAAGAAAATATTTTTCCTTGTGAAAGTAAGAAAAATATTTTCAAGTGTGATAATTAACATTCACGGTCTCCTTCCACTATCCACCCCACCCACCTCATCCCCTACCCAACCACCACAACCACTCCATCCTTAAACCCAGCCAACCCCTACCACCTACCCAATGCCCCCTCCATCCTCGTCCCTCACCCTACACATCCCTCCCATCTGCACCCCTGGCCCCCGCTCCCACCGTAGCCCCACCATATCCCTTATTAGATAGTTAGGAAAATGATTGATTCTTTGGAAACCAAATATCGAAAAATAAATATGAAAAATCACTCATTTTCTAAGAAAATATTTTTTCATGAAAGCCTTTTTCCTTCATACCAAACACACCCTTAAGGTGCATCCATTTTCAATAAGGAAAAATAAAATTTTATAATCGTAGCCACTAAATGTTAGTCTCTTGGACCTAAAGTTGAGGTGAACTTCAGTCTAACTAAAAATAATAGAAATTGAGCGATGAAGTTTGTCTTAAGAAAATAATAAAACAAACAATAAAAGCCTTTAGGTTTGAACTTCAATCAATCATGTTTGGCTTAAATGAAATACAGCTCCGACAATTAAACTGAGTTTAATTAAGTGATTGCGCCTTACAAAGTGATTGCTCCTTAAATAGTGTTGCGAGATTGGTTGTGCACTTCGCCCCATTAAGAGCCTGTTTGGGTGGGCTTATAAGCAGCTTACCTAACTTTTCAAAAAGTGGCTTTTAAGCCACTTATAACTTATAAGTCCAAAATTTTTTTAAATTACTAAACATATATTAATGAGCTTATTAATTTATAAGCCACTTTTAAGCTCACCCAAACGGGCTCTAAGTCGGTTCTAGGAAGAAGGCTAATTATGATGGGCCTATTTGTCCCCATTTTCGGATAACTTCTTAAGTTGGTAAGAATTGAAAATTAAAGTGCAATACTATTGAAATAGTTTAGTGCTAATAACACGTAAATGATATATAAAAGGCTAGCGACTTATTTGCACAAAAATACCAATAGAATGCCTCTTGCAAAATATAGCAATACTACTATGTATTTTTTTTACATTTGATGTGGCATTTTAGGGCTTCCCAGCACTCAGCTCAGAGTCGCTTGAAACTACCTTGGCACTTTAAGGTCACGATCATAGAAGTACCAAATCTAGGGAGTAATTAGAATTTAGAACTCTGTAAAGATCTAGCATACATAGAAAAAATGGTGCCTAGTGTAGGGAGTCTTAAGCTATTATCTCATCTTTAAAAACTCATATTTGTTTTATTTATTGTTGACATTTCAATTGATAAATAAAATCTTATTAATTATTTTGATGTATAATGACATTAAAAATGTGGTAAATCTCATTTCAAGTTTTTTATTTTTTTACCTCAATTTCTTATGTTTTTCATAGTAGACATATTTTTAAACATCGAATTAAACTACTTAAATTTTCATCTTAGTAAATAATTCTTTTACAACAAAATCAAAGGTAATGTATAGCAAACACATGACTACATCTTATTCACTGATAATTGCTTTTACCGATTATATACTAAGTAATTACACTGAATATGTTGTTGTTCTCTAGAAATTCTGTATCATTTTTTTTACGAAGAATAAAAAAGTCAGCTCGAATATTGCCTTTTGTCTTCCTCCTTCACTCTACATCATAGAGACAATATGTTGAACTTCTTCATGTACTTTCTCATCAATTTTTTTTGTTTATCCCAAACCAAAAGAGAACACTATAAACCTTCAATTACAAGCTTATTAAGATAATACTAAAAATAGACATTAAGTTTGGATAATGTAGAGTCAAATTATGCGTAAAAAAACTTATTCAAATCAAATAAATCTCGAGTTGTGTATATTTTCTAATCAAAATAAGAAAAGGATTAGTTTCAAATAACTTAAAAATGTCAGTATTATAGTAAAAACTGCTCCTATGGTAACAAACCCACTCAGTTAGGGCTAATTCACAAGAAACTACAAAAGTGAAAATGGAACAAAAAGGAAAAGTAAAAAATTCAAATGCAAATACACATTATAGGGCGCACAAAATTATAAGATTGAGACGTCAGGAGCAGTGAAATTACCCACATAGGAATGCCTAACCGTTGCTGGCTTGTTAACTGTACTGACATAGTTCCACTCACCCAACTCTCTCATCTCGGTATCTTAAAAAAAAAAGGCAAATCCTAATACTTCGTCACACCTAATCTCCTTATATTTACCTGTAAAAATGGTTGCACGAACATCTAAGTTGGGCAGCCATCTTCTATAGCACAAATAGACAAATAGTCAGTATTTATAGAAGTGTTAGATATAAGCAGAGTTAGCTGAAACTTAGCTCCTATTTGGACATAATTTTTGGAGATATTTTTTCAAATTTTTATTTTGAAGATAGTGTTTGTCTATGCAATTTGGCAGTTTTATTTTAAGATGAGTTTTTCAAGCTTTAAGAAGTGGGTTAAACTAATTTTTCAAATTTTCTACTCACAAAATTTCAACTTTTTTTTTTCAATTAAATTATATATCCAAACGCAACTTTAGTAAGTTTGGTCACATGATACCAGATATTTTTTTATAAAAAGTTTTTAAAGTTTAGTTGATTTTTTTTTTAAAAAAATTTACAAGTTGAAATTGTATTAGGACATGTATTTTATTTGCAAAATAGTTGAAGATTTGTGAGCAGAGAAAAATATATATTTTTTAAAATAACCCTACGTAAACTGCGGATACTTGTGTACCAGACTGTCCTTTTTGTTCAAAAAGTGACCAAACCCACTTTTTCGTTTTTGAAAACTCATTTTGAGAAACCCCCCCCCCCCCCCCCCCAAAAAAAAACTTACACTTGTTTATGGTCGAACAAGTTTTTGAATTTTTTTTATGAAAAACAAAAGAAATATTTTTATGGCCAAACATCCTCTCCGTATTTTTCCTTGGATTTTTGTTAAAAATCTAATGACAAAATTTGAGAGTGAAGTGGAATATCCTGAACAAAGATGCTAGTATTTTTTCCTGAAATTAAAGATTTTTCACTTCTAACTCCAATATTTTTTGTTATGGAATTTTGAATTAAAATTCATGAATTTCCTTGATGTTTGAGTGAGTGTGGCTATTCTTCTAAAATATTGCAAACATTGGCCTTTCGTCGTGAAGGGGAGCTGTGGAGCATTTGGTAAAGTTGTCTTCGTATGACCTAAAGGTTATGGATTCAAGCTGTGAAAACAGCTATTGATACTTGCATCCGAATAGGCTGCGTACAACACATCCTCGGGGTACGACCATTCCCTAGACCCTGCATGAATGCGGGATGGTTTGTGCACCGAACTGCATGTTATTGATTGTTTGTTGCTGAGCACTCCAACGCTGAGATAGTTTTGGTTACAAAAATATTCAACGAGCTATCTAGGAGTAGCAAGGCTGCCATCCAGATAGTTGTTTAACTAGTTTTCCCAAAAAGAACTCATCATTCTAGAAATAATTCACCAAGGTTTAATGAAAACTCTCTATGTCAACACATAAGATGAGCTGCAGATACATCATACATTAACCAAAGCGCTACACAAACTGCAGCATGGCTACTTGTTGTCCAGACTATCGAATGTTTTCAATACATTCAATTTGAGAGGGAGTATTGGAGGTTTTTTATTTTTTATTTTTATACTAGGGAAAGTTTTATCAATACTAAGAGGATATTACATGACACGAACACAGTTAATAAAAATTCACTAGACTTGCTAACTTATTAAAAACATTGATAGGAACTATCCTACTATTAGCTACTAAACCCTGTTTATCCGTTGAACTAAAGTTCTCACAATGTTTGGAGGGGGTACAAAAGATGATAGACGCTAGACATACACTTGCTTAGATCTTGCATAACTAGTACCTGCGCTACTTTGTCGCCATCTCTGAAACTATATCGCACTAACCGAATCCCCAGTTTCTTCAACAAGCACCTGCAATCAAGTGTTAAGTTAGTGTGTCGAGGTTGATCAATTTATAATAGTTGTAGGACCTCTGTGGAATCAGTCTCTATTTTTTAAGAAGTGAGGCTTTGAACATATACTAACTGGCGGCATTTTGCTCCCCGACCTCTCGCAAGTCTTCAACTAAAAAAATAACTTTCAAGTTTTAAAAATTGGGTAGATAATCTTCTCTTTTTTAATCAGAATTAGGACTTAATTACACTAAAAGAATGCCTACACGTCCCAACCACCCAAGTTTCAAATATTACACTTTGGCCCATTACCAAAAAAGGAAAATTTCCTCCTCCTCCAAAATTTGCCGCCCTATCCCCCCTCCTCTCATTCCAGTCGCCTCCATTGCCCTCTTCTTCAGCTGAACCTCGTTCCAGGGCCCAAATCCGACCATTTTGTTCCATAGCTATCAGAAATCCAATTCCCATCTTCAGTTTGCTCTCATTTCTTTATTTATGGTTGTGGGAAGTTTTTAAAATTTCAATTTCAAAAGGTTCTAATCCGTCTATCGTGGTGCGTGCAATTACTTAGAATTGAGTTGATATCAACTTCATCGTGTTATACGAAGTGTTTTATTGAGCTGGTAAGCTGCTTTATCATATCCGCCATTGTTTTTATTCCATTAGAACAACTCTGTTTTAGTTCCATTAGAACTCTATTTTTATTCATCGACCTGTTTCAGTATATTATTGGCTTGTTCATATATCAGTAAATAGAACTGTTATGAGGTGCTATACAGTAGTGGGTATTGATTACAATGGGCAATTGGTAGAGACGCCTAAGTGCTGGTCTTGGCGTTCCAATACTAGTTTAACAATACCTATTGCACTGAAATTGGAGGGTACATTTGATGAGTTGATTGACAATGTCGTTGAATGCGGACAATTAACTTATGATCGGGGGTGATGTATCCATTAGTTATATGCTTAGTGATGCGCCTGCTAGAGGGAAAATAGCTCATCCGTTCATTAAGAGTGACAGTGATCTGCGCATATACCTCCTAGATGTGGATGGTAATGGTAGTACGCCTATTCTTTATATTTCGCGGGTCGAGAAGTCCACCGCAGCTTCAAATGCTGCTGCAGCACCTCCCGTACCACCAACGTTCTACAAAGTTGGTTTTCACTCGCTCACCAACAAACGAACAAGGGTGGTTTTCACACGCTCACTAACAACGAGCTTTGATTTCTAGCTCACTAAAGAAACTATTCTTGACACAACTATCACCTCTAATTTTTTCTCTTTTCTTTTCTTTTTGAATACTAGTAAACTCTCAAGAATACAATGAGAAGTAAAAACTTCGAGTAGAATGTGAATAGAAGCGTATCTTCTAAACTAGTGACTTCTGGAATATATAGTTGTGAATCTTGAACTAGTTGTTTGAGACTTTTTCTTGTATAGCAACCTTCAAATTGATTTGTGTGATATTGTCTCCATAATGAATGTTGATTGAAAAGAGTCTTTATTGTGAAGATGTAATCAACCCTAAGAGAATTGATCCTAAAAAAGATTGAGATATTTTGGAGAATAAAGTAAGAGCTATTTTTCCTTTTATAGATTTCTCAAAATCTTGTTGACTGTAGTAGAGAATGTCCTTTGAGTATCGTCATGAATCTGCTGATTCCTTTCCCATTGTACTCATATGATTATACTCCTTTGGAGACGTGATGAACTTGGACCGAAACTTGTGATTGAGTCTAAGCTTGAAAAACCAAAGTGCTTCCATAAATCTTCTAGTGAGAGATTGTAATCTTGTCTTGTCTGTTTTTGTCTTTCTTGACTTTATCCCATAACTAGAGCTCGTGAAGATTCTCATTACTGTTGAATTCTATCACGCCAAATTTAAGGAAGTAATTAAATTCCTATAAAATATTATTTTACTATCAGTAGCTCATTGTCTTGTGATACTGAGGCTCTTTCCCATGCGTACAACATTTCTTTCCATTATTAGGACTAAAGTATTTCAACCCTTGTCTTCATTCCTTAAATATTTCCTTCAGCTTTACTTGTAGAATATTTCCACGATGTGGAAGGTCTTCTTTTACATGCCATAATTCTTATTTCCTTGTAGTACAAATATTTCTCCACAAATAGTACTGGCTATTTTGAACTCTCTTAATGATAAGAGATATTCCCTGATCTTGTAAAATATTTTCCTCAATAATGGTATTCTGCCAATAATTATTTCTTATATAGGGTAGAAAATCTTCTATATATTAATTCCTTTTAAGTTAATTAATATTTGATATTCAAAATTCAAATATTAATTCTTCCCTTAAGCTTGAAGGTCAAAACTTGGAACTAAAATATTTTCTCCCATGAAATTCTCTTCTCATACTTGTTTGGATCTTCACCAAATTTTTCCTATATAAAAATAAATTAACCACACGTAAGTATTCATTAACTAAAATAACTTGGTTTGTTATCATCAAAATCAATAGTTGAAATCTTGAGACTAACACTTCCCAAATACAATCTCCTTAAATTTCTTTTCTAATTTTAAGGTTTTCAACAACTTTTTAAATAAATACAATTTTGTATTGCTAGATCAAATAAATATCTTCGCCGGGAATGATCGAATTTCATCAAGCCAAGTTTTAAGTCGATACCTTTGAACGTTGATTTCCTTTATGCATCGAGGAACTAATAAACGGTCCAACTCACCCTTAGCCTCCCTTGCTTCATCCCCTTCTTGATCAATTTTTTCATAAATTTCTTCTTTAACTGCTTCTTCTTCTTCTTCTTCTTCTTCTTCTTCTTCTTCTTCTTCTTCTTCACCACTTTCATCTTCTCCTGATTCCTCTCTATTTCCTTCATCATGAGCAGCAGAACTTTGTCCATCATCACCACCATTATCATCCATACTTTCCTTACCTTTCCCTGTATCGGAGCTTGAAAAGTGTCAATTTCAGCTAAAAGATCCTCAGTTTGGGGTTCCACTTAGGTCTTTTCAACAACAATATCTTTTGCAGAGTGATCCTTTACGGTCTTTTGAATCTGGGGTTCTTTTACACCAACTTCAGCATCCATTAAACCAGTTTCAACAGATTTAGATTGATTGTCATCTGCTGCTGGATTATTAGCACTTTCAGGAACTCCACCACTTGTGGTTTGATTGTCATCTGCTTCGGGATGTTTATCAAGTTCAGCAACTTCAGTTTCATCTCCTCTACCACTTAGAGGTTGATTGTCACTTTCTGCTGAATGTTTATCCAATTCAGCAACATCAGTTTCAAGAATTTGTCTAATACTTTGATCGTCATCTTCTTCATATTGCTTACTAGCTTCTTTCTATTTAGATTTACCGATTCGAGCAACCGTATTGATTTGATTCAGCCCTGCCATTACTTTATCTACATATAGAAGCAATCAACACAAAGTAAACAATAATATAAAATAAAAAGAGAAAAATTAGAAAGAACAATAAATAAAAAATCAAAATTTCTTCAAAAAATACCATTGACGTTTCTTCATAAGTTCTAAGACTTGTATGAGAACTAGAACAAAAATTCAACGATACTAGGGTTCCTCACCTAAAGAAATCGGGATTTCTGAAAATTCTTCAACTGCTACTTCAGATCTTCGAAAAAATTGTTAAATAGCTGGATGAGAGATGCAATCGTTTAGGAGAACTTATGAAGGGACATGAAATCGGTTCAAAAAATTGAAAGAGGTTCGAGCAAAGAAGAACCCTTTTCTGACTACCTATTTTTATATTTTTGATCCAACAAAATAACCATGTTTGGTTATGTTTATATACTTTTCTTTAATATGCACTTTTAGCCACCAAGTTTCTTTATTTCTAATCTAGCCTCCGACTCCCACTTAACTATATTTAAGTTTTTTTCCTCCAAAATGATAAGTAAAAAAAAAAAAAAAAAAAAAAAAAAGGTCATTTAGTTAAGTCAAATTTTTTGGAGGTCTTTTAATTAAATCTAGTGCTACAATGCTCCGCATATGACTGTAAATCCTTATGCCTTTTGAGAAGCCAATGATCATCCATTTTCCTAGTGCATTTCTAATTACAGCCCCGATTCCACCACTGTTGTTGCTTCGCGTGTAAGAGGCAACATTGAGTTTAAATAAGCCCGAATAAGGAGGGTGCCATCGAATATCTATAGTGCACGAATTATGGCTACTGGTAGCCTTATCTGTTAAGTAAATATTTAAATTCTATGTCTCATACCGTCTCCTGCGTATTTACTGAGCGAATATTCCAAAAATTGCCTTATCCATGAGTTAAGATTTAGATTTTGAACTTCTTCATGGTCTGTTGAGAAAGTAATTAAATAAATAAAGTATACTATATCTAACAACTTAAGTTTTTAGATGAGATGGTCACACAACTTCAACACCCTAGAACAGGTGCATTATCTTTTTTTGCACCTTTTTATTTTTATTTTTAGATGCCCTTTAGCTATTGATGCATTTAACTTTTGCCTCTCAAGAATATCTTTTGTACTGTGGAGCTATAATTTGGCTACCAAATCTGCATCTGTAGGTGCTGTTTTATTTTCCTCATCTTCTTCACGTTGCAGTGGTGAAACAGGCTCCTTAAAATCACTTGCTACCTCGATAGCTGTTCCTTTGGCACATATTGAGAATCAATACCAGGAGAACCAATTTGAGATTGTCATGGATTAGTTTGTGAGGCCATTATTCCTATTCCGGGGCAGAGCTAGTAAGAGGGTGGTGGTTTAAGCGAATATGTCGTGTAAAGTAGAGTAAAACTCAAATTTTTATTATTATGTATAACCTATTGGATTTCCTTGATAAGAGAAATTTATTTTGGTGGTAAAAGAGATTAAAAGTTGTTTTAGGTTACAAGTTTGAATCTCAGCTATTACATTCTATATATTTTTGAGTCTTCGTATAAATTTATGATTTCGACAGTGTCTCTATTTCAAGATTAGTTTGCTCTGATGGTGGAGATCGATATTACTAACTTTGTAGTGCATGTGTCAATGACATTAGTAACCTGATGAAAAGCAAATGGATGAGTTAAGGGATATTTGTACTATAGACAACCTGGAAAGAACTATTTATGCTAAAAATATTACACTTCTTAAAAGAAATTCACTCGATACTGTCTTTTATCATTTTAAAGATTTAATTACACCTAATACAACATCGTTAAATTCAACTTAAATCTTTGTTACCCATTAAAATAGGAATTCTATTACCGAGTTTAAGTTCTATGCACTTCTATTAAATAACCCATGCCTCATCCCCAATAATCCCCCAAATCCCATAAAGTCCTCAACTTTTTCACACAATTCTCTTGCACACCTATCTACACGTCAAATGTATCTGCCTCCACACGAATATACACATTTCATGGCAAAAATTGGGTATGTATCTGTATGGTATATTAAGGGTATATATGTGATATAATATACATCACTAAACCAAATATGTCACATGTAATCACTATTCACAAATATGCCATTTATATGCAGAATATGATTGATAATTATATATATATTAAGGGTATATATGTGATACCAAGGGACCGGAAGCGAACCCCCTAAATAAAAGGGAAGAAATAAAGGGAAGTAAGGACATGAAGCAAGTGCAGATTAATTAATTAAGTTAGTTAATTAGGTGGCAGAGCCAACCATATATGATATGAAATGCAAAAATTTAAATATGCAATGCAGTAAAGTAAATCAGGCGGTAAGACCGACCATATGCATGAGATTCACAATATAAAGATCAGAGATAAAATTTAATATAAGAAGATTATATTAAACTTCAAAATATTACAAAGCTAGAGGGATAGAACTCTAACCAATAGAGAGAGAGAGGGAGGATATTGTGAGTGATGTAGTAGAAGTGGTGTGTGTTTTTACAAGTGATAGTAGGGGGTATTTATAGCAAAAAATACATGAAATATCTTGCTAATGCTTGTTGATGTCATGGATGATGTCAACTCTTGCTAATGCTTGTTGATGTCATGGATGATGTCAACTTTATCTTGCTAATGCTTGCTGAGGTCATGAATGATGTCAGCTTTAGTTGATGTCATGTTTTGTCATGCTGATGTAATAATTTGTGTGCATCAAAAATGATGACACCTTGATGTTATGCTTGCGCATTTTGATTATTCCTCTGCTAAGTCATAATCAGGGTCTTCTTCTTCGTCTTCTTCTTCTTCTTCTGAAGATGGTTGAGACTCCTGGCTGGAGGATCCAGCTTTAAGTTGTTGCAGGATTAATTCCATTTGTTCAATGAAATCTCCTTTATTGCTAGAGCTGGCTAACTGTGCAGCTGCTATTGATTTTTGTTGAAAAAATGAGTATTGGGCAGCATCTGTTGGAGACAAATACTTTGGATTCTCTAGGAACCATTTTTCTAAAGCCGGAACATAGGCTTCGGAAGGATTCCAGTTCTTGTACCATTTGGTGTGACCTTGAAGGGCTAACCATGGTAGTCCTTTGTGTCCTTCTGGCTTATGAAATGAAAATTTTTGAGAATAGATCCACGGAAGGTGGAATCTATGGGAAAATTGGAGTAGCACAGGTATCTGTTGTTGACTAAAGAACCTAGTACTGAAGTATTCATATCCTTCTTTAACCAAAGGGGGAAGGATTTCAATCTTGTGTCCATATACAGGCCACCATTGATGTATGAACCACTGAGGAAATTCAGAGACTAATTGTTTACCCCAAAGGATAAACCAAGAGTGTTTTCCTAAGTGATTTTGAAAAGTGAAGGCGTTCATCCAAGCAGCCTTGTAGTCGTAATAATTAAAATATTGAGGTCGAAAAGGTTGGGAAAGTTTTTTATATTTGGTTGGATGTGTCCCCCATTCTTTCGGCGAGATTATTTTATTAATCCACACTGTTGTATGGGTAACATATCCCTGGGTTTGCTTATCTTTGTAGGGTTTGAATAAGCAAGATTTGGTATCCGCAAGGATAAATTCATAAAATTTCTGAGTATGGTCAGGAGTTTTTTGTATGAAATTTGCTGATGAGCTAAGCATCTGACTAGCTACTTCTTGAGGGTTTGAATGCCAAAATTCTGGCTCAATTTGGGTAAGTGGGTAGACATTGTCATTTTTAAAGTAGGTTGGTTCCTCAGGGGAGGAACTTTTGAATGAAGAAATTGGTTGTGGCACTGGTGAAGAAAGTGCCTGTTTGGGTGCTGAATACACCGTGCTTGTGCTCTGTGTGTTGGGGCTTTTGGCCACCACTGGTGTTTGTGTGGTGCTTTTAGCAGCCACAGAGGAAGAAGAAGATGCGTGGCCTGAGGCCGCCACAGTGGAACATAAATTTTTAAATACAATAAATTGTTTTCTTATTTTAGGATCACTTATGGTTGCTTTAATTCCCATAAACTTACACCAATTTAAGAAGTCTGTATCTGACCAGGAGTCAGATGATGTTTGTGCAAGTTGATTTTCTTCTTCTTCAACTAAATCTGCCCATTTTTTCGGGCTTTCAATTGAAATTGGTTCTGCCTTTTCTAGGAGATATGATGGGTGTATTCCCTTCATAGCATAGTCTGCTGGAGTTTGATATCTTGGCTGATTTGGGTCAGCCACATCTTTTGAAAGTTGCTTGGAAGCAACTGAAATTGTTTGCTGTTGAGAGACAGCTTTATCTTGTTTGTTTTCCTCTGGAGGAGGAAGTGCTGGGAGTTCTTCCTTCTTTTTTCTTGGCATATTATCTTCCCTGCAAGAATTCTCGAGTGAGAAAATCTGAAATAGAGTTTGAGCTCCCTTTGATATATTCTATATCAAAATCAAAAATAGATAAAATAGCTTGCCATCTGGCAAATATATGTTTTGATGCAAGGTTTTGTACATCTTTTTGTAAAACAGATTTTGCAGCTTTACAATCAATTTTTAAAAGGAATTTTTGGTTTAGTAAATCAGCTTGAAATTTGGAAATGCATAAAACAATTGCTAAAATTTTTTTTTTAATTGTAGGATAATTTTGTTGAGCATTATTCCAATGCTTTGATGCAAATGCAATGATATGTTCTTTGCCATCTTTCTTTTGTTTTAATATGCCACCATAACCAATGTCTGATGCATCTGTTTCAACAATTTTGAATGCAGAAGGATCAGGGAGAGATAAACAAGGAAGATGTTTAACTTTTAATTTTATTTGCTGGACAACGTTGGTATGAACATTAGTCCATGGAGGAGGAGGCTTTTTCAGTCTATTATGGAGAGGTTTTAGCAAATTGCTAATGCCTGGAATAAAATCAGATACATAATTAACACAACCTAAAAATCTTTGAAGCTGGGTTTTATCTAAGATTTGATCAGGGAACTTATCAGCAAACTGAATTGATCTCTGGATGGGGACAATAGTTCCTTGTTGGATATTGTGGCCTAAAAATCGTATATTAATTTGAAAAAGACTATACTTAGTTTTAGAAAGAACTAAGTCATTTTCTTTAATTGTATTAAAGAAGATTCTCAAATGTTTAAAATGTTGATCGATGCTAGTAGAAAATACTAAGACATCATCAATGTAAACGATAATAAATTTTGAAAAAGGATTAAAAACGTCATTCATAATTCTTTGAAATTCTGAAGGAGCATTTTTTAATCCAAATGGCATTACATTCCATTCGTATTGCCCAAATGGAACAGTAAAAGCAGTTTTATACCGATCTTTTGGATCAATTTGAATTTGCCAAAAACCTGATTTTAAATCAAATTTTGAAAAAATAGTAGCAGCGTAAAGCCGTTGAAGTAAATCCTTTTTGTTTGGGATAGGGTATCTAATCCAACGGAGAGCTGTATTCAAAGGTTTGTAATTAATGACTAAACGAGGGACACCTCGCTCAATTTCTGAGTTTTTATTAACATAAAAAGCAGCACAACTCCAAGGGGATTTACTGGGAGAGATAATGTGTTTGTCAAGAAGATCTTTGATCTCACTTTGGCAATGGATTGTTAACTCGTGATTCATCTGGATAGGACGAGCTTTAGTAGGAATGGTTTTTTCATCGAAGTCAGGTTCATAAGGAAGTCTGACTATGTGTTTCTTTCGAGTCCAAAAAGCTGTTGGTAAATCAGCACAGAGATCTTTTTGGATTTTGGCTTCTAAAGTTTTAACTTTAGACTGAAGAGAAGGATCTTGAAGCTGTTGTTGTAGCCTTTGAAATGCTACTTCTTCTTTGAGGAAATTGATTTGGGCTTCCTTATTTTTCAAAGTAGACAAGACCTTTTTGATAGGAGGTTTATCAAAAGGGAGGAGGATCTTATTTCCTATGCACTCAATTTGAATGCCTTGGTTAGTGACCATAAAAGGCATGATTTCTTGGATAAAAGGGGTGCCTAATATGACTGAGTTAGTAAGATCTTTTACTAACAAGAAAGAAGTTGAGACTGACAAAGAAGAATTTTCCAAGGAAGTTCTTACTTCAACATCAGAGAGTTTGAAGATAATTCCTAATTTTTGCCATTGGCTGCTCTAAGGGCTTCTTTGGTTTTCTCAAAGTATTTTGTTGGGATGAGTCCTTCTTGTATACAATTGAGATCCGCACCTGTATCAAATAAGGCGACTATATCTAAAGTGAAGGACTTATTGATAACTAGGGTAACCCTAATATGCCATTTTTGGATGGAAAGTCTAGAGAGGTAGTTGATGAAATCTTCCTGATCAACTGGTTTGGTTTCTGTTTGTCTAGGCTGTTCGGGCTGGGTAGAAAGCTGTTGGAGAACAAGACGATCTATGTCTTGTTTTGCTCTAATTTCACGAATTTCTTCCTTGAGGAGTGCTATCTCCGTTTGAAGATCCTGGATAGTTATGGTCTTGGGTTTTTGTGAAGGAAACCTATTGAGAATGTCGGTAATATTGTAAGTATTAGCTATTTGAGGGTGATTTGGAAAGGTACTTGAAGATGTGGAAGGCTTATCTATGGTTCGTTTGAACTGCTCTAGATAATGTTTCTTTTGGTCAGAATTCTCAAGATTACTAATAAGCTCAAGGAGGAGATCTTGTTCTTTAGAGAGAACATTAATCTCGGGTTGGCCATTTTGGTCTTCTTGGCTAGATTCGGACGGAGATGATTGAACATCATCATCTTCAAGTTGGTTGAATTGCTGTTCAAGTTCATCGTCAGCAATATCGGAAGCATCACTATCTTCTAGTAGGAGTTGTTCTATTTGGTTAAGAATAGACTCATCTAGTTCAAGGTTTCTAACTTTGTTAGCTAATTTGCAGTATTTGGCGATATGTCCAGTTCTGTTACATCTGTAACATTTGTCAGAATTTGGAGGTTTGAAACCTGGTGCTTTAGGTTTATTGGGTAGAGCTGGTGGAGCTTTGTTTTTGGAGTAGGAAGGTTTTGTTTTTCTGTTGTTGGGTGCAGAAGGTTTATTTCTTGGGACGGCCTCCTTATCTTTAGCCTTTCGTCTTTTATGAGGCTTATTCGCACAAGGAGGGATACCAAATTGTTCATAGAAACTTCCTAAATCTCTGCGAGTTTGAGCTCTATCTTTGGCTAATTGTCTCAATATCTTATCTTGACGACAGATTTTGAGAGCAACTTGTTGAATAAGACTGGTGAGTTGACCATAGGTGATTTGTTCATAAGGAATAATATCACCAGTGTATTGACTTTGGAGTTCCTCTTTGACTAAATCTCTAAGAGACTTAGGCAGGCCATCTAGGAATTTTTCTTTCCAATATGGGAGGTTTCCATCTGGTTTTTCATATATCCTGGTAAGAAAGGAATCTTTATACCACCTAAAATCAGAGAGTGTTTTACACTTAAGATTGTTAAGTATTTCAGAAGACCTTTCTCTGAAAATACCTGGACTGCCTATGAAAGTTTTGATAATGGTGTAAATTAGGGTGTTGGTTGAGTCAGGAATAGCTTGGCCATCTTTCAGGATTGGTTCCCCTGTTGGATCAATTCTAACACTGTAGAAGATCTTTTGATGATCTTCCTCACTAAGATGGGTATCCCACCATCCCTTAAGTTGGCCTGTAAAACCTGCTACTAATATGTGGGTAGTAAGCTGGTCACTACAGTTATGAGAAGTTCTATATGCAGTGGCTACCATAGTCATCTGCTGCAATTTGGACAAAATATTGTATTCGGAGCAACCATCTATGTTCCACTCATAGATGTTGTTGGCATTGTAGTTGTTCTGCATGACACTAGGTTTTTCTTCTAAAATCATGTCAGGATGGGTAGCTCTAGGGTAATAGAGTTTTTGGGGTTGTCTCCAGTTGGAGGATCCTGTTCTAAGAGGAGCAACTTCTAGAGAAGGATCAGGATGAAATTGATCAGAATGTGTTTGGGATTCTCGATCTGTATCTACCTCACGAAGAACACCTATAGAAGCATCTTTAACCATAGACTCTCTGGTTGCAGAGTCTTGAATGACAAAGGTTTTTTCTATGTCAGAGATTCTACGTTGAAGGTCAGAAAGTTGAGGGAAACTTTTAGATTGGTGACTCTGGAGTTCATTAGCAAAAGTTCTAGGAATCTCATAAGGTTTAAATAGTGGAATTGAAGATGTTTCGACTGGCTTAGAACTAGTAGATGCTGAAAAAGATGGTTTCGAAACCAAATATTCACCAAGAGTTTGTAAATACTTGTTTGTATAATTATTTTGTTCAAAGATATTTTTAATATCTTTGCTTGTGAAAGGTTCACTTTCAGGTTTTACTTTGAAAGGAGTAGCTAGCACTTGGTTATTGCCATGAATTGTTGAAAATCCTTGTGGTGGAGGAAGTTCAGAGATGACTTCTTCTCCTGTTGAAATTTTCCAAATTTTTGAAACATTAATAGATTTAGAAAAAGGAAATTCTATATGGTGGTATTCAGCATAGGCTTCAAACCACTCAAAGAAATCAATTTGTTCTTGAATCGAGTCCAAGGATTCATAATAAATTTTTTGAAGATTTTTTCTTTCATTTCCTTGAAAGTTGTTAAAAAACCATGTTCTCTTAAAAAGGTTTTCAGGAGAGTAAAATTCAGTCCTGAGTTTTTCTTTATCAATTTGAAAATCTTTTTCTAAAACACCTAATTCAGCACCTAGAGATGAATATGTAGGAGACTGAGGTCTTTCAAAGTTAACTTCAGTTGGAGGTGTTTCCACTGAGTATTCTGCTTGAGGGATCCTAGATTCGAAGTTAACGGTTTCGATTCTAGAAGGAAATGAGGAGACAGAATGTCTAGCAGATTGGGTCTCAGACTGTGCTAAAGGCGAGGAAGGTATTCTTTGACTATGAGACCTTCGGAAGGAAATAGTTACAGATCCTGAAGGAAACTGTTGGATCTGGGATACATTTGTATTTTCTGGCTTCTGGGCTGGGGTAGCATCTTGCAAAAGCCAATTTTGAGGTAAAGAAACTTGATTCCAAGATATAGGTCTTGGAACTGACAAATGGGATCTCTGAAGATCTGTTTGGAAGAGAACAGTTTCTCCTTTGTGAAGTGTTTTCATGGCTCCAGAATTGAAAGCTGAATTCATAGCTTTGTATTGGATCCTATAGATAATTGCAACTGGAAGAGATCCAGTTTTGGTTTTATAATTGGATGTCTTGACATTTAATGTCAAGGAGTCTAATATATTCCTATCTTTAAGGGATACAGTAAAGTTGGGAAAGCAGTCAAAATAAATTGGTCCATTACAAAGACTGGTTTCTACCATTCCTAGAAGAGAATCATTGAAGTCTAGAAATCTAGAATCCCTAAGGCAGAGGAGGAGAGATGTATCTAGTCCTTCTCTGGAAAGAGGTTTAGCTGCAATTTGTACTAAACCAAAATGAAGATAGTTGTACTTTTTTCTATAGATTTTGGATTTAAAAGCTTGATGTCCTCATGATCTGACTCAAGAGGAATAGTTTGTTCGATGGTTGAAATGTGGTAGTCACTTGTCAAATTCCATCTAGACTTATAAATTGTAGACTGAGGATGTTTAGGAATTTTCCAGTCGTCAATTGATTGCTGTAAATCAGTAAAACTAACCTCTTCTTTGAGTTTAGAATTTGAAGAGGAAGAGGAGGATGTAGATCTAGAAGAGGGAGGAAAAGAATTTTTTGTGGAGGAAGAGAAAGAATGGAAGAATGCCATAGTAAGATCTGCACAGAAGATTTAAAAAACAATTATAACTTAAATGCTTCCTGTTCTTGGATCTAGAGACCAACGGGTTCCATAAGGATAATATTCAAGTTCTTAACTCAATAGTATGAGGAAAAATTAGATTTAGAAGTTAGAAATATAAGTACATGTTTTCTTTAATACACAAAAATTAAATTAGCTTATGTTTAAAAGAGTATCTTGACTAATGACCCAAAGGTTATAAATAACCATCTGTAAGCCTACTGAGTATTTTTCTTTGGCAACCTAGCCATTTTGCTCAGGAACACTACTTACAGTGTAGATCCGGAAGGATCACAGTGCCATTAGTTAAGAACATCCTTGATACATAAGTAAATTTAGTAAAAGTGTATGTAAGAGTTCATGTCTTATAGATCTAAATACAAGATCTAATAATACCTCATAAAAGTAAATTAAAAACAAGAATAATAATCCCTACTTCCCCCCATGGCTCTGATACCAAGGGACCGGAAGCGAACCCCCTAAATAAAAGGGAAGAAATAAAGGGAAGTAAGGACAGGAAGCAAGTGCAGATTAATTAATTAAGTTAGTTAATTAGGTGGCAGAGCCAACCATATATGATATGAAATGCAAAAATTTAAATATGCAATGCAGTAAAGTAAATCAGGCGGTAAGACCGACCATATGCATGAGATTAAATGTCAAGACATCCAATTATAAAACCAAATCTGGATCTCTTCCAGTTGCAATTATCTATAGGATCCAATACAAAGCTATGAATTCAGCTTTCAATTCTGGAGCCATGAAAACACTTCACAAAGGAGAAACTGTTCTCTTCCAAACAGATCTTCAGAGATCCCATTTGTCAGTTCCAAGACCTATATCTTGGAATCAAGTTTCTTTACCTCAAAATTGGCTTTTGCAAGATGCTACCCCAGCCCAGAAGCCAGAAAATACAAATGTATCCCAGATCCAACAGTTTCCTTCAGGATCTGTAACTATTTCCTTCCGAAGGTCTCATAGTCAAAGAATACCTTCCTCGCCTTTAGCACAGTCTGAGACCCAATCTGCTAGACATTCTGTCTCCTCATTTCCTTCTAGAATCGAAACCGTTAACTTCGAATCTAGGATCCCTCAAGCAGAATACTCAGTGGAAACACCTCCAACTGAAGTTAACTTTGAAAGACCTCAGTCTCCTACATATTCATCTCTAGGTGCTGAATTAGGTGTTTTAGAAAAAGATTTTCAAATTGATAAAGAAAAACTCAGGACTGAATTTTACTCTCCTGAAAACCTTTTTAAGAGAACATGGTTTTTTAACAACTTTCAAGGAAATGAAAGAAAAAATCTTCAAAAAATTTATTATGAATCCTTGGACTCGATTCAAGAACAAATTGATTTCTTTGAGTGGTTTGAAGCCTATGCTGAATACCACCATATAGAATTTCCTTTTTCTAAATCTATTAATGTTTCAAAAATTTGGAAAATTTCAACAGGAGAAGAAGTCATCTCTGAACTTCCTCCACCACAAGGATTTTCAACAATTCATGGCAATAACCAAGTGCTAGCTACTCCTTTCAAAGTAAAACCTGAAAGTGAACCTTTCACAAGCAAAGATATTAAAAATATCTTTGAACAAAATAATTATACAAACAAGTATTTACAAACTCTTGGTGAATATTTGGTTTCGAAACCATCTTTTTCAGCATCTACTAGTTCTAAGCCAGTCGAAACATCTTCAATTCCACTATTTAAACCTTATGAGATTCCTAGAACTTTTGCTAATGAACTCCAGAGTCACCAATCTAAAAGTTTCCCTCAACTTTCTGACCTTCAACGTAGAATCTCTGACATAGAAAAAACCTTTGTCATTCAAGACTCTGCAACCAGAGAGTCTATGGTTAAAGATGCTTCTATAGGTGTTCTTCGTGAGGTAGATACAGATCGAGAATCCCAAACACATTCTGATCAATTTCATCCTGATCCTTCTCTAGAAGTTGCTCCTCTTAGAACAGGATCCTCCAACTGGAGACAACCCCAAAAACTCTATTACCCTAGAGCTACCCATCCTGACATGATTTTAGAAGAAAAACCTAGTGTCATGCAGAACAACTACAATGCCAACAACATCTATGAGTGGAACATAGATGGTTGCTCCGAATACAATATTTTGTCCAAATTGCAGCAGATGACTATGGTAGCCACTGCATATAGAACTTCTCATAACTGTAGTGACCAGCTTACTACCCACATATTAGTAGCAGGTTTTACAGGCCAACTTAAGGGATGGTGGGATACCCATCTTAGTGAGGAAGATCATCAAAAGATCTTCTACAGTGTTAGAATTGATCCAACAGGGGAACCAATCCTGAAAGATGGCCAAGCTATTCCTGACTCAACCAACACCCTAATTTACACCATTATCAAAACTTTCATAGGCAGTCCAGGTATTTTCAGAGAAAGGTCTTCTGAAATACTTAACAATCTTAAGTGTAAAACACTCTCTGATTTTAGGTGGTATAAAGATTCCTTTCTTACCAGGATATATGAAAAACCAGATGGAAACCTCCCATATTGGAAAGAAAAATTCCTAGATGGCCTGCCTAAGTCTCTTAGAGATTTAGTCAAAGAGGAACTCCAAAGTCAATACACTGGTGATATTATTCCTTATGAACAAATCACCTATGGTCAACTCACCAGTCTTATTCAACAAGTTGCTCTCAAAATCTGTCGTCAAGATAAGATATTGAGACAATTAGCCAAAGATAGAGCTCAAACTCGCAGAGATTTAGGAAGTTTCTATGAACAATTTGGTATCCCTCCTTGTGCGAATAAGCCTCATAAAAGACGAAAGGCTAAAGATAAGGAGGCCGTCCCAAGAAATAGACCTTCTGCACCCAACAACAGAAAAACAAAACCTTCCTACTCCAAAAACAAAGCTCCACCAGCTCTACCCAATAAACCTAAAGCACCAGGTTTCAAACCTCCAAATTCTGACAAATGTTACAGATGTAACAGAACTGGACATATCGCCAAATACTGCAAATTAGCTAACAAAGTTAGAAACCTTGAACTAGATGAGTCTATTCTTAACCAAATAGAACAACTCCTACTAGAAGATAGTGATGCTTCCGATATTGCTGACGATGAACTTGAACAGCAATTCAACCAACTTGAAGATGATGATGTTCAATCATCTCCGTCCGAATCTAGCCAAGAAGACCAAAATGGCCAACCCGAGATTAATGTTCTCTCTAAAGAACAAGATCTCCTCCTTGAGCTTATTAGTAATCTTGAGAATTCTGACCAAAAGAAACATTATCTAGAGCAGTTCAAACGAACCATAGATAAGCCTTCCACATCTTCAAGTACCTTTCCAAATCACCCTCAAATAGCTAATACTTACAATATTACCGACATTCTCAATAGGTTTCCTTCACAAAAACCCAAGACCATAACTATCCAGGATCTTCAAACGGAGATAGCACTCCTCAAGGAAGAAATTCGTGAAATTAGAGCAAAACAAGACATAGATCGTCTTGTTCTCCAACAGCTTTCTACCCAGCCCGAACAGCCTAGACAAACAGAAACCAAACCAGTTGATCAGGAAGATTTCATCAACTACCTCTCTAGACTTTCCATCCAAAAATGGCATATTAGGGTTACCCTAGTTATCAATAAGTCCTTCACTTTAGATATAGTCGCCTTATTTGATACAGGTGCGGATCTCAATTGTATACAAGAAGGACTCATCCCAACAAAATACTTTGAGAAAACCAAAGAAGCCCTTAGAGCAGCCAATGGCAAAAAATTAGGAATTAGCTTCAAACTCTCTGATGTTGAAGTAAGAACTTCCTTGGAAAATTCTTCTTTGTCAGTCTCAACTTCTTTCTTGTTAGTAAAAGATCTTACTAACTCAGTCATATTAGGCACCCCTTTTATCCAAGAAATCATGCCTTTTATGGTCACTAACCAAGGCATTCAAATTGAGTGCATAGAAAATAAGATCCTCCTCCCTTTTGATAAACCTCCTATCAAAAAGGTCTTGTCTACTTTGAAATATAAGGAAGCCCAAATCAATTTCCTCAAAGAAGAAGTAGCATTTCAAAGGCTACAACAACAGCTTCAAGATCCTTCTCTTCAGTCTAAAGTTAAAACTTTAGAAGCCAAAATCCAAAAAGATCTCTGTGCTGATTTACCAACAGCTTTTTGGACTCGAAAGAAACACATAGTCAGACTTCCTTATGAACCTGACTTCGATGAAAAAACCATTCCTAATAAAGCTCGTCCTATCCAGATGAATCACGAGTTAACAATCCATTGCCAAAGTGAGATCAAAGATCTTCTTGACAAACACATTATCTCTCCCAGTAAATCCCCTTGGAGTTGTGCTGCTTTTTATGTTAATAAAAACTCAGAAATTGAGCGAGGTGTCCCTCGTTTAGTCATTAATTACAAACCTTTGAATACAGCTCTCCGTTGGATTAGATACCCTATCCCAAACAAAAAGGATTTACTTCAACGGCTTTACGCTGCTACTATTTTTTCAAAATTTGATTTAAAATCAGGTTTTTGGCAAATTCAAATTGATCCAAAAGATCGGTATAAAACTGCTTTTACTGTTCCATTTGGGCAATACGAATGGAATGTAATGCCATTTGGATTAAAAAATGCTCCTTCAGAATTTCAAAGAATTATGAATGACGTTTTTAATCCTTTTTCAAAATTTATTATCATTTACTTTGATGATGTCTTAGTATTTTCTACTAGCATCGATCAACATTTTAAACATTTGAGAATCTTCTTTAATACAATTAAAGAAAATGGCTTAGTTCTTTCTAAAACTAAGTATAGTCTTTTTCAAATTAATATACGATTTTTAGGCCACAATATCCAACAAGGAACTATTGTCCCCATCCAGAGATCAATTCAGTTTGCTGATAAGTTCCCTGATCAAATCTTAGATAAAACCCAGCTTCAAAGATTTTTAGGTTGTGTTAATTATGTATCTGATTTTATTCCAGGCATTAGCAATTTGCTAAAACCTCTCCATAATAGACTGAAAAAGCCTCCTCCTCCATGGACTAATGTTCATACCAACGTTGTCCAGCAAATAAAATTAAAAGTTAAACATCTTCCTTGTTTATCTCTCCCTGATCCTTCTGCATTCAAAATTGTTGAAACAGATGCATCAGACATTGGTTATGGTGGCATATTAAAACAAAAGAAAGATGGCAAAGAACATATCATTGCATTTGCATCAAAGCATTGGAATAATGCTCAACAAAATTATCCTACAATTAAAAAAGAAATTTTAGCAATTGTTTTATGCATTTCCAAATTTCAAGCTGATTTACTAAACCAAAAATTCCTTTTAAAAATTGATTGTAAAGCTGCAAAATCTGTTTTACAAAAAGATGTACAAAACCTTGCATCAAAACATATATTTGCCAGATGGCAAGCTATTTTATCTATTTTTGATTTTGATATAGAATATATCAAAGGGAGCTCAAACTCTATTCCAGATTTTCTCACTCGAGAATTCTTGCAGGGAAGATAATATGCCAAGAAAAAAGAAGGAAGAACTCCCAGCACTTCCTCCTCCAGAGGAAAACAAACAAGATAAAGCTGTCTCTCAACAGCAAACAATTTCAGTTGCTTCCAAGCAACTTTCAAAAGATGTGGCTGACCCAAATCAGCCAAGATATCAAACTCCAGCAGACTATGCTATGAAGGGAATACACCCATCATATCTCCTAGAAAAGGCAGAACCAATTTCAATTGAAAGCCCGAAAAAATGGGCAGATTTAGTTGAAGAAGAAGAAAATCAACTTGCACAAACATCATCTGACTCCTGGTCAGATACAGACTTCTTAAATTGGTGTAAGTTTATGGGAATTAAAGCAACCATAAGTGATCCTAAAATAAGAAAACAATTTATTGTATTTAAAAATTTATGTTCCACTGTGGCGGCCTCAGGCCACGCATCTTCTTCTTCCTCTGTGGCTGCTAAAAGCACCACACAAACACCAGTGGTGGCCAAAAGCCCCAACACACAGAGCACAAGCACGGTGTATTCAGCACCCAAACAGGCACTTTCTTCACCAGTGCCACAACCAATTTCTTCATTCAAAAGTTCCTCCCCTGAGGAACCAACCTACTTTAAAAATGACAATGTCTACCCACTTACCCAAATTGAGCCAGAATTTTGGCATTCAAACCCTCAAGAAGTAGCTAGTCAGATGCTTAGCTCATCAGCAAATTTCATACAAAAAACTCCTGACCATACTCAGAAATTTTATGAATTTATCCTTGCGGATACCAAATCTTGCTTATTCAAACCCTACAAAGATAAGCAAACCCAGGGATATGTTACCCATACAACAGTGTGGATTAATAAAATAATCTCGCCGAAAGAATGGGGGACACATTCAACCAAATATAAAAAACTTTCCCAACCTTTTCGACCTCAATATTTTAATTATTACGACTACAAGGCTGCTTGGATGAACGCCTTCACTTTTCAAAATCACTTAGGAAAACACTCTTGGTTTATCCTTTGGGGTAAACAATTAGTCTCTGAATTTCCTCAGTGGTTCATACATCAATGGTGGCCTGTATATGGACACAAGATTGAAATCCTTCCCCCTTTGGTTAAAGAAGGATATGAATACTTCAGTACTAGGTTCTTTAGTCAACAACAGATACCTGTGCTACTCCAATTTTCCCATAGATTCCACCTTCCGTGGATCTATTCTCAAAAATTTTCATTTCATAAGCCAGAAGGACACAAAGGACTACCATGGTTAGCCCTTCAAGGTCACACCAAATGGTACAAGAACTGGAATCCTTCCGAAGCCTATGTTCCGGCTTTAGAAAAATGGTTCCTAGAGAATCCAAAGTATTTGTCTCCAACAGATGCTGCCCAATACTCATTTTTTCAACAAAAAATCAATAGCAGCTGCACAGTTAGCCAGCTCTAGCAATAAAGGAGATTTCATTGAATAAATGGAATTAATCCTGCAACAACTTAAAGCTGGATCCTCCAGCCAGGAGTCTCAACCATCTTCAGAAGAAGAAGAAGAAGAAGACGAAGAAGAAGACCCTGATTATGACTTAGCAGAGGAATTGAAACGACCTCGATCAGTCGTTTCGGAAGTTAGGACTCCGATTGGTGTACCGATAATTTTAAAATATTCATAATATCCATTAGGACCTGTCTGTAAAATTTGAGCTAAATCATACCTCGTTTGGTAGGCATCGGAAGAAGGTTTCAGTTTTTATTGGCGATAAATATTAAAAAGAGATTTTCGAGCTCGGTTTTGCCGAATGAGCTCCGTTTCGAAATCCGAAAGCGCCATTAGGTTCGTATGATTATTTGTGATTTTTGTAAACTTTCGAAAGTGAATTTCGATATTGTTCGGCTAGTTTCCGCTAAAATGCCGAAAGTTAAATAATTTGACTTCTTTTCATTTAAATTCGCATCTTGAGTTTCGGGAGTCCGATTTGAAATCCGTCTTCGCGAGTATGTTACATATATTTTGTATAACTTGTATGCAAAAGTTGGAATTGTTTCGAATATCGTAGGGTTCCGTTTTAATTTTCATCGCGAAAAGAAAAGAAAAAAAATAAAATAAAAGAAAACAAAAAAAAAAACAAAAAAAGGAAAAAGACAAAAAAAAATTTAAATGAATGGCGAAGCTCATCTTCATTAAGTGAAGCAGCAAAACAAACAGAAACATGGAAACAGAGAAAATGGAAAACACGCAGGGGAAAAATGCCAGAAAATAAGAAAAGGGGGCCGGAGAAAAGTAGAATTTTCACCCTGAAACATTCAGGTAATGATCCTAATATATTATTTGAGTTTATTACGTGTGTTTGAATCTGTTTTAACGGTAAAAATAGGGATATTAGACATCGCCCTAATGACGTAAATTGATAGTTTAAAGGGTCAAATGGACCCCGATAATGAAATTAATTATATGTTCGTACTCAGTGCATTATGGGCAACATATAAATATAATTTATTTGGGATTTGGTTATGTGACCATAAACCCTGTACATAGGCCTGGCCTGCATATTGCGTATGCGAATAGGGTATCAGGTTCCTACCTGGATTGCCCTAAGATGTGAGGAATGAAGCCTTTAGCCTAATGTGATATATTTTTCTGTTTATTGATCACAGTGGGATCGTTTGGCAATGAATTCAAAAAATAACGCGGTTGTTGGTCGCAATGCTAACTTTTGAGAGAGGTAAGTGTTTATATCCATTTTTTTGGAGGCACCTGGCCTCGTGGATTTTCTACCACGTGTTCCTTACGTGTGTAGCTGCCGATAGGCGTACTCATTACGCCTTAGCTTTGGATTTATATTGTATATTATATGTTATGTCCTATTGTTGGTATTGCATTGAGAATCTGAGCATTGTACCCTGGCTATAAGTTGGCATCTACTTCCCGGCTGTCGATGAGAGTCTCGCGCCGGTGAAGGGTTATTATTGCATCACATTGCATTCATACGCATTATATGTCATTCATATGCATTACATTGCATATCATATTGGGTGCAGGAGTATTCCGCCCCAGGAGCAGGAGGATTCCGCTCCATTGTATCATATTGAGGGTAGGAGGATTCCGCCCTAAGAGCAGGAGTATTCCGCTCTTATGTCAGATATTGAGTGCAGGAGTATTCCGCCTCATCTTTACATTATATCGGGTGCAGGAGTATTCCGCCCCAGGAGAGTGCAGGAGTATTCCGCCTCTGGTTTATATTATATTGGGTGCAGGAGTATTCCGCCCCAGGAGCAGGAGTATTCCGCTCCAGTTGGTTATCAGATTGGATTCCCCTCGAATGCAGGAGTATTCCGCTTCGAGATGGGATTACAGGCACATGTGACCCTTCGCATCACATTTCATTTCATTCCATCTCACTTCATTTCATTTCATCTCAATTCATACCATTGTGTAGACTTGCGGTACATGACTACTATTCTGCTTATATGTGCATTGCTTATTTATTGATATGTTTCTGGCACGCATCCTTGGTTGAGTTTATAAGTTTCTTACGTGTTTCCGATTGTTATCTGGCTCTGCCTTTTTATAATTTAAATAAAAGGAATTTGGTTTATCTGTTTCTTTTCTCCCTGGCTAGCTATCCTATTCTTTGAGGTGGCTAGTCTGCCCCACTTATTGAGTCCTTTTGACTCACCCTTGTTTGTTGTTTGTTTCTTGTCTATCTATTTCGTATCGGCAGGTTCGCTCCAGGATTGAGTTCGTCACGTTGTTCAGGAGCGAAGACGACTTCAGCTGTCAGGGTGAGCCAGCTTTTATTCCTGATGGCCACCAGTTTATTGGTTATTATTTCAGTTGTATTTTTGCTCCCTTCAGGAGGTATCTGTCTTCTTTCATACTCTTAGATGTCTAGTCTGGATAACCCTAAACCTAATATGTTGGGTAGACAGCTGTAATTTCTTTTGTACAGCTAAGAGGTATCAGTATGTCAGTATTTTTTTTTGTCTTATTCTTATTTATGAATTGAATTGTATTTATTTTTCTAATTTAATGGTTAAGGGTTCGCCCGACGGATCTAGGAGAGGATGTCGGGTGCCCGCACGGCCTAGCCGAAAATGCGGGTCGTGTCAGTTGGTATCAGAGCCCGGTTTAGAGTCTATCCAGACTAAGACAGTGTCTAGTAGAGTCTCGATGATAGGTACGTAGACGTCCGTACTTATCTACGAGAGGCTATGATGGCATTTAGGAAGTTTCACTTCCTTCTTTTCTGATCGTGCGTCGGTCTAGGATGCAAATGTATTTCTGTTATATCCTTCGTGGTAATTGTGAACCCTCGTACAACAAATCAGCAAACGGAAGGAGTTCAGGACGAAGCAGTCTAGCCTGGGGCTAGCACTGACGAAGCCCCGAGAGTTTTGATCGTGCTGACGATCTAGTTACGGAGGTCACAGCTGTACGACCTCGCGATGGGCAAGGTAGCAGGGCCTTGTAGTTCCCTTGGCTCTCTACGATGCTTTTACGAGAATCTTGGTAACGCAGATACCACAAGAACCTATTATTCGCTGGACGGCCTATCAGGTTGCCGCAGATGCAGACGTTCGGTCTCAGGGAGCTCCTATTCTGTTTCTTAATATTGCTGCAGTAAATTATATTCCGGAGGTAGTATGTGTTGTACCTCTAATTGTTCTGGCTGGTTAGCCAACCGAGGTATCAGTTCGGTCCGAGTGTCCAAAGAGGTTGCATTATTTTACGCGGTTGAACCTTCCGATATTCTTAAGCAATGCATCAGATAAACCTCGTGATTCTTTTTAAAAATAAAATGTTGTCACCGTATCCTTCAGGCTCTTGATTATATCGAGCGGTATGGTGTTGATTATTCTTTTTCCAGTTTCAAGGTCCAGCCCTGGATTGGTGGACTGCTCTCTTATTAGCTAACTTGGTTCAATTTTTCTTCTAGATTCGTGGAAGTTCCTTTCGAGTAGCGAGCGAGATGAAAAGTGTTTCCAGTTTTAGTGGATTAGACAGGGTGGCCTGTCGGTTAGCCTGTTGGTATTTCAGAATATGAAATTGAATTCTATAGAATGGCTGAATACGCATTAGAACTAGTCCATGAGCCTTTCGAGAGATTCAATGATTTATTGATGACCTTTCTCCTTCCTTGAGATCCCGGATGGCTCGAGAAGTTGAGGTTGGGACTTTATTTGATTTCATTGTTGATATTGCTCGAAGGTACAAGGCATACCATAAGTTTGAGTGGGAAAAGTTAGAGTGAGAGAGCGAGAGATCCCGTGGCTCTAGTAGGCAACCATGTTACCTCATTTGGAGGTAAGAGTTCTGATTATTTTGGGAGGTCACCTTCCAGGTTATCTCAGCGTGTGTCACGTGATTCTTAGAGTGCGCCAGTAGTTCGTCAATATCAGACCCAATTTTTCTCTTTGTGGCTTTCAATAATCTGTCCAGTTTCCACTTTTAGCAAAAAGATGTTATCATTGTCGCGAGTCTGATTATCCTTTGAGGAATTTTCCTGTTATCATTGTCATGAGTCTGGTTATTCTTTGAGGAGTTTTTCCTTACTCCGGCAAGCAGGCAGTCGTCTTTTCTCTCGTCATCAGGCACCTGCATAATCGCAGGAAATTTCATATAGATCTTAATCAACCAGAGATATGCCCTCATTCGATAGAGGTCGAGAGCGTGGTGGTAGTGGTTCTTCTAGAAGTAAGTATCAGGGTAGAAACTCGGCTCAGATGCAGAGGCAGTTCTATGAACTGCTTGTCTGGCAGGATGCTGAGGTATCTGATATAATAGACCCTGAGATGTCTTCTTCTCTTAAATGTGAGTAAGATTTGATTCTTTCGATCGATCCAGAAATGGTGTGTCTTATCATGTTTCGATGGTTTCCTTGGATGTCGCTTTTATTAAGAATCGGGTGCAGTGGAGGGGTGAGCTTCTGATATGATTTATTCCTGGCATTTATGATGACCCTAATAGTTTATCTGGTTTAAATGCGAGAGTTTTGTGAATGAGTATCGGTATTGTTTGCTTGGCATTTTGTTATGCCTCATTCTGTTATAATGTCAAGTCAGTCTACCTCTCTTTGGAACTCAGTGTCGGTAGGATGATGGGATTCTTATTTGTTACCATCAGAAAGTGTCATTGTTTCTTCCGGTGTAAAGTGGTTAGTAAGTAATACTCGATCTATGTGTCTCCTCTTGATTTGTGACGCTAGTAGAGTCATGTTATTCTACAAGTTTGTCTCGGTATAAAAGGGTATTCTGGTAAATTGTCAGAGTTTCCTTCTTATTGGGAGGTTAAATTGGTATGGATGTTTTTCCATAAAGCTTATTTAATGTCTATCTCTTCAATTGCGATTCTTTGGCTCGCCTGACTCGGAAGTAGTCTAGCTTTGGTAGCCAAGCAAATAAGAAGATGAACTTCCTGAAGCTCTAATTATTTCTATCCTCGATCCATTTCCAAGTCTTCTTCATCCGGCACTAGTGAGCTTGGGCGATTGGTAGCCGTTTGTGACGTTCCCTGTGTTGAGCCAGAGTACGTGTTATTGTAGCCGGGTAGGCATATTATTGTTTTGGATATCAGTTTATCCGGGTATCCATTCTCATGTATAGTATAGTGCTGGTTCTGTTTTTGCGGATCATCCAGTTTCAGGGGAAACTCTGCCAAAATTTTTATATAGAAGTACCATCCATCAGGTGGTGGTGTTTACGGCAAAAGTATGGAGTTGTGAACTTGAGAGTTGCAGCTGTTTGGCAACTCGAAAAAGTAGTTGGTAGCTTAGGTCTGCCTACGTTCAGCTTTTAGCTAAATCTTCTTTAGTCCAGCAGACTGTGCGAGGATGGTTATTCCTATTCAAATGGCTGCATGAGATTGTGCTTTAAGTGGAGGAGTCTTCCTCCAAATATTGAATGGTAATATTAAATCTCTGAGGTGTTGATACCACTTTTCTCACGACCCAAAGTAAGGCCACGACAGAAATCTACAATGAGTGTCGATCATTGCTAAACCCACTAATAATCTATTAATGACAGAGATAAGCTGGCAACCTGATCATATATATGTACCTATCTGCTGAAAACATAAAGTCTGGAAAGATGACACGACTTTAACTTGCTGGCAATTAGAACATTGAGCCACAAATTCTGCTATGTTACACTTCATTCCATCCCACTAATAAATCTGTTCGAGATCATGGTACATCTTAGTCGAACCTGGATGAACAGTGTATTTAGAACAATGTGCCTATATCATAATCTGTCCACGTAAATCTGCAACATCAGGAACACAAAGTATATCTTTATACATGAGAACACAGTTAGTAGTAACCCTGTATTATGACTCCGGTTTTCTTCTGGCTATCTGGCTGTATTCAACTAGAATTGGATCCTCATACTGCCGTTGTTTTTGCTTCATGGAAATTTAGAGTTAAAGGTTTAGTGCAGCTTGTCGGCAATCCATCATATATCTTTTTCACACCTCAACTCTTTGAGAAGTTACTTTAGCATTATAAGTGCACATGTAATCAACGTTGTTGCTAGTATTCTGCCTCAACTCATGGTCCAACTACATGTCTCTTTTATTTTCACTTTTTCAAGTCATAATATTTCCAATTCAAAGACAATACCCTGAAGTAGATGTCCAGTCTGAAGATCATTCCTGGTCTGCATCATACTATCCAGAAGTATTTTCCTGATCCTTATCCTTATATGATAGACCCTGTTCAGATGAACCTTTGACATACATTAGGATATGAGTATCTACATTCCCACAAGGAGCTTGCGGGACAACACTAACATCAACTGAGATGTTGCATAGTGCATTCGTAAAAATAATATAGCTTGCATCAAATCTTCTATAGTGAGTAGTGACAAGGTACTTCAAAAGCTCCCCCTATTGCATCAAGCGTAAGCTAATTCTTTTTGTTTCATCGACTTGTTCTATATCGAAAATTATATCGACAAGGTGATTCACTGGTAGAATCATGTTAATTCATCCAGAGTTTTGCGTATCTTTATTTCGAAAAAGTAAAACTCTCCTCTCGTGATCGAGGAAGGTTCAGTTTAGTCAAAATAAGTTGGGCAATGGTGGTATCATATTATTAATATATATATTTTGTTCCAAAAGTTCGATATGCGTATTATAATTCTGATCCTGTAATCAGGAAATAATACCCGTGGAGTAGCTTATGAAGGTCGTGCAAGTTCTTTTGCTATCTGTGTGAATTTTTCTTTAAACTTAGGCTCGTTCGAGGACGAACGAGAGTTTAAGTGGAGGAGAATGAAACGACCTCGATCAGTCGTTTCGGAAGTTAGGACTCCGATTGGTGTACCGATAATTTTAAAATATTCATAATATCCATTAGGACCTGTCTGTAAAATTTGAGCTAAATCATACCTCGTTTGGTAGGCATCGGAAGAAGGTTTCAGTTTTTATTGGCGATAAATATTAAAAAGAGATTTTCGAGCTCGGTTTTGCCGAATGAGCTCCGTTTCGAAATCCGAAAGCGCCATTAGGTTCGTATGATTATTTGTGATTTTTGTAAACTTTCGAAAGTGAATTTCGATATTGTTCGGCTAGTTTCCGCTAAAATGCCGAAAGTTAAATAATTTGACTTCTTTTCATTTAAATTCGCATCTTGAGTTTCGGGAGTCCGATTTGAAATCCGTCTTCGCGAGTATGTTACATATATTTTGTATAACTTGTATGCAAAAGTTGGAATTGTTTCGAATATCGTAGGGTTCCGTTTTAATTTTCATCGCGAAAAGAAAAGAAAAAAATAAAATAAAAGAAAACAAAAAAAAAACAAAAAAAGGAAAAAGACAAAAAAAAATTTAAATGAATGGCGAAGCTCATCTTCATTAAGTGAAGCAGCAAAACAAACAGAAACATGGAAACAGAGAAAATGGAAAACACGCAGGGGAAAAATGCCAGAAAATAAGAAAAGGGGGCCGGAGAAAAGTAGAATTTTCACCCTGAAACATTCAGGTAATGATCCTAATATATTATTTGAGTTTATTACGTGTGTTTGAATCTGTTTTAACGGTAAAAATAGGGATATTAGACATCGCTCTAATGACGTAAATTGATAGTTTAAAGGGTCAAATGGACCCCGATAATGAAATTAATTATATGTTCGTACTCAGTGCATTATGGGCAACATATAAATATAATTTATTTGGGATTTGGTTATGTGACCATAAACCCTGTACATAGGCCTGGCCTGCATATTGCGTATGCGAATAGGGTATCAGGTTCCTACCTGGATTGCCCTAAGATGTGAGGAATGAAGTCTTTAGCCTAATGTGATATATTTTTCTGTTTATTGATCACAGTGGGATCGTTTGGCAATGAATTCAAAAAATAACGCGGTTGTTGGTCGCAATGCTAACTTTTGAGAGAGGTAAGTGTTTATATCCATTTTTTTGGAGGCACCTGGCCTCGTGGATTTTCTACCACGTGTTCCTTACGTGTGTAGCTGCCGATAGGCGTACTCATTACGCCTTAGCTTTGGATTTATATTGTATATTATATGTTATGTCCTATTGTTGGTATTGCATTGAGAATCTGAGCATTGTACCCTGGCTGTAAGTTGGCATCTACTTCCCGGCTGTCGATGAGAGTCTCGCGCCGGTGAAGGGTTATTATTGCATCACATTGCATTCATACGCATTATATGTCATTCATATGCATTACATTGCATATCATATTGGGTGCAGGAGTATTCCGCCCCAGGAGCAGGAGGATTCCGCTCCATTGTATCATATTGAGGGTAGGAGGATTCCGCCCTAAGAGCAGGAGTATTCCGCTCTTATGTCAGATATTGAGTGCAGGAGTATTCCGCCTCAGCTTTACATTATATCGGGTGCAGGAGTATTCCGCCCCAGGAGAGTGCAGGAGTATTCCGCCTCTGGTTTATATTATATTGGGTGCAGGAGTATTCCGCCCCAGGAGCAGGAGTATTCCGCTCCAGTTGGTTATCAGATTGGATTCCCCTCGAATGCAGGAGTATTCCGCTTCGAGATGGGATTACGGGCACATGTGACCCTTCGCATCACATTTCATTTCATTCCATCTCACTTCATTTCATTTCATCTCAATTCATACCATTGTGTAGACTTGCGGTACATGACTACTATTCTGCTTATATGTGCATTGCTTATTTATTGATATGTTTCTGGCACGCATCCTTGGTTGAGTTTATAAGTTTCTTACGTGTTTCCGATTGTTATCTAGCTCTGCCTTTTTATAATTTAAATAAAAGGAATTTGGTTTATCTGTTTCTTTTCTCCCTGGCTAGCTATCCTATTCTTTGAGGTGGCTAGTCTGCCCCACTTATTGAGTCCTTTTGACTCACCCTTGTTTGTTGTTTGTTTCTTGTCTATCTATTTCGTTTCGGCAGGTTCGCTCCAGGATTGAGTTCGTCACATTGTTCAGGAGCGAAGACGACTTCAGCTGTCAGGGTGAGCCAGCTTTTATTCCTGATGGCCACCAGTTTATTGGTTATTATTTCAGTTGTATTTTTGCTCCCATCAGGAGGTATCTGTCTTCTTTCATACTCTTAGATGTCTAGTCTGGATAACCCTAAACCTAATATGTTGGGTAGACAGCTGTAATTTCTTTTGTACAGCTAAGAGGTATCAGTATGTCAGTATTTTTTTTGTCTTATTCTTATTTATGAATTGAATTGTATTTATTTTTCTAATTTAATGGTTAAGGGTTCGCCCGACGGATCTAGGAGAGGATGTCGGGTGCCCGCACGGCCTAGCCGAAAATGCGGGTCGTGTCAGGAATAATCAAAATGCGCAAGCATAACATCAAGGTGTCATCATTTTTGATGCACACAAATTATTACATCAGCATGACAAAACATGACATCAACTAAAGCTGACATCATTCATGACCTCAGCAAGCATTAGCAAGATAAAGTTGACATCATCCATGACATCAACAAGCATTAGCAAGAGTTGACATCATCCATGACATCAACAAGCATTAGCAAGATATTTCATGTATTTTTTGCTATAAATACCCCCCTACTATCACTTGTAAAAACACACACCACTTCTACTACATCACTCACAATATCCTCCATCTCTCTCTCTATTGGTTAGAGTTCTATCCCTCTAGCTTTGTAATATTTTGAAGTTTAATATAATCTTCTTATATTAAATTTTATCTCTGATCTTTATATTGTGAATCTCATGCATATGGTCGGTCTTACCGCCTGATTTACTTTACTGCATTGCATATTTAAATTTTTGCATTTCATATCATATATGGTTGGCTCTGCCACCTAATTAACTAACTTAATTAATTAATCTGCACTTGCTTCCTGTCCTTACTTCCCTTTATTTCTTCCCTTTTATTTAGGGGGTTCGCTTCCGGTCCCTTGGTATCAGAGCCATGGGGGGAAGTAGGGATTATATATATATATATATATATATATATATATATATATATATATATATATATATATATATATATATATATATATATATATATATATATATATATATATACACACACACACACACTAGTAGACCGTAAATTAGCTTATTTACATGAAATTGCAGTTATTTTGGAAGGTCACTCATGTTAAACAAGCTTGAAAAGAGATTTTAGGGAAGGTTGTTATTATAATTGATAGAGATTTATTAGGGGAAAGAATCTTTTATGGGTATATTGTTAATTTATTTAGTACCAAATGTAACACTCCATCCGGAATAATTGTACATTAAGCCTTTTCAAAATAGTTTAAAATAATTATTTATTTATAAAACCAAGAAAGCGTTAATTTATTTTTACCCCAATTTAAACTTACTATAGCCCGATCCCAATAATATTTATTTTAATTTTAAAAAGGTTTGAAGAAAGAGAAAGGAAAATGAAGTAAAATATCTCCTTCAGTTTTAATGCGTGAAAAACAGAAAAAATATATAAAAGTCAAGTAATAACTCTTTGTCCTTGAAAGAAAATTAGTTGGCCCTTCGATGAAATCAGCAATTAACAAAAGAAGATTATTGTTTCGTGACAGTTATTGTGTTTTCTTTTCCAAAAATAATAGTAATAATAACCTAGTAGAATTCAAGTCAAAACTGTGTTTGCCTAAATCTGATTAAGATAATAAATTGAATTTGTTTTGGGTTAACTAGCAATTGTTCAAAAAATTTAACCACTTGTCCTTCATAAGGAGTGATTTTGCAAATACGCCTGCATTAAAAAATGTTTTAGCAGAATACCCTTTTTAGCCCGGAGCTAAGACTTCAAGGCAAAAATCTTGTAAGTCTTGACAATTGTCAATATTTCAAAGGCAAAGTATTGTTTTGTCAATACTTCAAGTTATATGGCGAGAATGCAGGGAAAGACTGTAAGGGGGCAAGTCTTGGCAATAGCCAAAACTTACGACCAAGTGCGGTAAGTGTTGCCTTTTGCCAACTTTAAGGGTAAGTGTGCAAATAGAGAGAGGTCGAAAGCAAGTCTTGGCACTTTTGTCAACACTTGAAGGAATAAGTGTTGAAAAGCAGAGAGATATTAAGGCAAGTCTTGCCCCCGACTTAAAAACTTGACAGGGGTGTTTCCGTCTGGATTTTTTTCATTAAACCTTAACGGAGCATTTTTACAAAACCCCTATTAGCGCGGACAAAAAGTCAAACCATTGTTAAAGATGAGGCGTAAGCTAAAAACGTGACTTTGAACAAATTTTATTGCTAGCTCCCCACAGACGGCGCCAATTTGTGTTCGCCTAAATCTAATGAGGACAATAATCGAAGTTGTTTTGGGTTAACTAGTAATTGTTTGTATCAAAACCTAAAGATAATAAGAAATGCAGTAAAGAAATTATGACAATAGTAAAGAGACAAAAAATAACTGTTTTTGTGATATATTTCTGGATGCCTTTACTTGATTACATAACACCTATTTATAGTTTACAAGGATGAAGGAATAATAAATACACTTAATGGCAATTATACCACGTTCAATCATGGTTATCCCATGATCTCCCTCTTAAATGCATGTATAACGGTCAACAGTTACAGAAGACAAAGGCTCGTTCGTCAAAGAGTGAGACTTCCTCGAGGGGTGAACTGCGCGCCTCATGATGGTTATCCTTTAGTCACCCCGAACAGTAACTTGTAGCCAAGATTCACTCTTGACCGAGGCACCTAGCTTCGAGAAACAAGCGAGCTTCTTCGAGGGGTCGTTTCCAGAAGATCCAACTAAAACATGCCCCGAGCTCTAGCTCTGAGGCTCGGTAAATTTTTTACTCAATACAGATGGTCCCCTCACCCCTCGGATAATTGTCAGGATTTTTCGAGGGATGGAATGAATGCGGCGGGGAATCGACATGGCCACACGTGCACCATGAATTTCGAAAACGGTGGTTGTCATTCCATATTTCCATCCAGCATATCTGTTGATTGGCTGTGACTTTTCGCTCCTCCTTCCCCATGTAAATGCAATGATGACCCTTCCACCGTAAATACCTCACATTGTCTTCCTTCTTTCTCACTTTCAATTTCTCCATCAATAATAATTTTTCATTGCAAAATAACCTCTTGTGTTCTTTCTTCTTGAGTCTTGATTAAAGAAGAATACCATCAATCATCTAGTAGAAAATGTCTGCTACGCACTGTGCAAAACTCTTCAGGTCATTCTAAAGAAAAGATTGCTAACATTGCTCATGATTGTCGGAAACGAACTGGTAAACGTCCTGGTGCCTTTAAACATTCTTCTGCCATTAGACGACAATACAGAGGCAACATCAAACTCTAGCAGTTTTAACACAAGGCAGCACAAAGCCACCGCCAATCGTGGAAAAATTGAAGAAATAGGTGGCAAAGAAGAAAACGCTAATGAAGAAGTTGGTAAGACAGTAGTAGAAGTCTCAAAGCCCAAAAAAAATAAATCTCCTTTGAAGGAGCTCACACCTGAGGACGTCATACCCTCAAAGCTCGACCTCTCGAATGACTTTATAATGCAAGTTCAAACCGAAGCCGACATTACAAAGGAATAGGAATATTCCAGTTCAAGATACTCCGAGTTTGATCACGCAGGCCAATATTCATTTGGTTCGGGAGGACTGCATGTGGGGTCCCGAGGTCTAAGTCAGTATCCCCGCTCTGGAGGGCCGAACCTGTGACGTAGTAGATGGGAGCTCTTTCGTGTACACCTACCCCTTCACAATAGGATTTACTCTACCTATTCATGAGGTAGTGGACAGGTTCTGCCGAACCTATAACGTGTGTATTGCTCAAATTGGCCTCGGATTCTAGAGGGTTATACGGTGCCTTGATTACTTGAGCAAAAAAGCAGGCGTCTCTTTCACTTTTGATAACTTCATCTACCTTTTTTCTCCTACTTTGCATAAGTTTGGATTGTTCAGCTTAATAAACGAGGCAAGTTTTTGCTGACACAACAGGTGAGGACATCAAAGACCAGGGGATGGAACGAGCGCTTCGTTTTATTGCCTACTATCCTTCTATCCTCGAGGCCTGATTTTTCCGAGCGGTGGAATCGAACACATAAACTTTTGTCTCAGTTGCTTTTAACAATTTGTCTCTTCCCAATTTTTTATCTCTAACACTTTGCTTTGACTTCTTTAGCCGATTCCACCCTAATTACAGCTCCGGATGACCTGACTACTTTGGTGCAAGCCATTATCAAGGCGAAGCCAAGAGAAGAGAGGTCATGGATGATCTTGGCTGCCTTAAGTAAAAATCAATGGCCATACAAGCACCACAGTCAGTACATTTTACCTATGTTGAATTCTCCTTTTAAGATTCTTCTTTTACTAGTCTTCATTTTCTGTTTTTTGTAGGCCTCCCCAGTAGGGCAGTTACCGTGCCGAAAGAAAAGAAGAAGAAAGATAAAAAGAAGAAAGTCCCCGAGACTGGGGAAGCTTTAGATGAGCTCGAAGGTTTGGTTGGAGACCTCGAGAAGAAAAATGTGGAAAAGAAAGAAGGAAAGACTTCTCTCGAGGGGCCAACGGATCATGGTAAACATATCTTTTTCCTTCTTTTACCACTTAACCCCGCTGTTTCTTTTTTGTTGAGTTTTTTTCCTTTCCTCTCTTTTGAAGCTCCAAAAAGAAAGAGACAGGCTTCGAAGAAGTCCATCGTGGCCAAGCGGGCCAGAGTGGAAGAGAATGTCAACCCCGAGGTAGTTATTTCTCTTCTTAGGGGTTTGATCGACGAGCTCAAAGAGAATTGAGACTATCAACCTTGACGCGTCAACTCAACCAGTCGATAAAGCTGAAGAGGCAATCTCTTCGTCAGCAAACAAGGAGAAGAGTGTGGATGGGCCCCCTCGTACTGAGGAAATAACCTCACGGGCTATGTCCGAGCCTGCTCACGACTCGATTCCCCGAAGGAAGGTTAGGAAAGTTGAACTTCCCTCCGACCTCTGCCTTCTAGACAATGATGTGGCGATTCCCATCAGCTGCAGAGGGCTCCTCGAGCCACTGGAGCGAGAGCACCTCGGGAGATCACCCATGGCTGAGTTGATGGCCGATATAGCTCAGCATGTCATTCAAGTATTTTTACCTCACTTGCCCTTATTTAGATTCTATCGTTTCCCTTTCTTGCATTAACTTTTTAGTTAATCCTTTGCAGGGGTACATTTAATCGATCAGGGATGCCGAGATTGAGGCCCCACCGAGCTTCCTTTCTTAAGGAAACCAAGCATGAATACGACCGAATAAGAGATGACCTCGAATCTCGAATAGTCGATTTGGAGAAACGACTTCTTAAAGCCAAAATTGAGTTGGATGATGCTCGAATGGCTGCTAACAAGTTTGACCTCGAGGCAGCCAATACTTGTGAGGCTGCATCTTCCGCCGAGGCTAGAATGGCCACTTTGAAAGGATCTTGCATGGCCGAGCTGACAACCTCGCTGAAAAAGGTAACCGACGAGGCCAAAGCTACCATCATAAAGAATGCTGAGAAATATTACGCTAAAATGAAGGAAAGCTCCTTCAAGATGAACGAGCTAACTGAAAGGAAGAAACAGCTCGAGGCCGAAGTTGTGACCCTTCGGGGTAAAATAGCATCTTCCTCATCAAAGAAGAAAATGAGAGTAATGAGGGCCAAATTTGATAAGAATTGGGCCATTATTCAAACAAGATTGAAGATTCTCAAACAGTGTTAAGCTGGGGCTGATCTGGGAGTAGAAATAATCAAGGCTGAAAATGATGTTGTGAAAGCCCAACATCTGATGAGTAAACTTCTCTCGAGCAGTGAGAGCTCGAGTGACGAAGATGAAAAGAACGAGGGCTCTGATGCTTCGACTTCCGAGGCCGATGAGTGATATCTCATTAGTGTATTTCCTATTTTTGCTTAGGCTTTTGAGCCGTTGTTTTGAAAATATTTCCAGGTTGGCCTCCGAGCCTCTTTAATGGATTTGAATGTTTGTAAGTGTTAATCATTGCTTTTTATTTAAAGCCTTTGATATGTCACTTGAGTATTGTTTGCAAGGCTTAGATAAATTTAAGTGTAAGCTAGCTTAGAACGACGTCTCGTTCTCGAGCCGAGGTGTAAAAATAGAAAGTGGCCTTCATGCATTGGATAAGAAAGAAATTGAATCAAGTTTTATTCCATTGATGAGTTTTGAGCCGAATTACATAAATCCTAGTCGTTTTGAGACTTAGGCAAATTTTATTACAAAGCTACCTCGGGTGATCATAACAAATAACTAGGCTAACTCTTAAGGAAACAGTCCCCGGTGTACAAATAGCTAGTCCTCGGGTTTCGTTCGAAGTTCCCGGTTATGGAGTGAGTCGAAGGCTAACTGAGCTAACTCCCCTTGCATCTTCAGTGGTCGGGTGTGAAGAATGAAGACCCGAGCACTATGTATCATTCCCTCAGCTTCCTCAAAAGGTTAAGCAAAGAAAAAATAAAGGGTTAAAGATTATACTTGACGAAGGGTATCGTTCCACAATGTCAGAAATAATAGCACTTTAAGTTGGAAATATTCCTGTTTAAAGGCTCTTGATTGCCTCAGAGATCCTCGAGTTAATAAGATCATTTTCCTGCGATGGCCTTAATTCGATAAGGCCCTTCCCAATTAGAAGCCAGTTTTCCTGCATTCTTTTTCTTAGCCATTTTATTCAACGCTCTTAAGACGAAATTACTAACCTTAAAGGTTCTGAATTTAGCCTTTCTATTCACGTAGGCTTCAATCTGTCGCTTTTGGGCAACAAACCAAACCAAGGCCATTTCTTTTCGCCCTTCGAGTAAATCTAGTCCCACGCGATAGCTTGCTGATTCGACTCATCGGATGCATGAGCATACTGAAGGCTGGGCTCTCAAACCTCGACGGGAATCAATAAGTCGATCACTGGGTCAAAGGAAAAAATATGATGAATAGAAGGAAAGGAGATCAGAAAGATAAGCGAACGACTTGACTATAGTATAGGTCGGATGTTTCCATGAGCAGTAAGCAGCAGATCTCCCCTTATTTTGGGAAAGCTGGTGGCCGTAGGCGAGGAAAAATGGGGTTTCTCCAGTGCTATTTTTCTCAGTCGCTCTCATTGCCCATAATACCCGCGGGCAACTCATCGGGCCACGAGCAGTTAACTTCATCCGCCCTCTTTTTAAGATTGTTCACAATTATCCTATTCGAGGACTCAGCCTGCCCATTAGCATTGGGGTGATAAGGTGTTGAGACAACTCTTTTGATTTCCCATTTGGCAAAGAAAATAGTTACTTCTAAACCTATGAACTTTTTGCCATTATTACATGTTATCTCCTTTGGAACTCCAAATCTGCATCAGATATTCTTCCAAATTAAGTCGATAACTTCTTTCTGTCTAACCCTAGCAAAAAATCCTACCTCGATCCACTTGGTAAAATAATCAGTGAGCACAAGTATGAATTTGACACTACCTTTTGCCTTGGAAAATGGGCCTACAATATATATCCCCCACTTTATAAATGGCTATAATGACACGACTGAATGCAATGGCTCCGCTTGTTGATGGATCATCGAAGCATGCTTCTGACACTTGTCACATTTTTTGACAAATGTCTTATCATCTTCACTCATCTCGGGCCAGTAGTAGCCAGCTCGAAGGAGTTTTCGTACTAAGGCCTTCCCTCCGGAATGGTTTCTACAGTAGCCCTTGTGCACTTCCCTCATCACATAGTTGTACTCCTCTGGACCTAAGCATTTGGCCATCGGGCCGCAGTAGAGTTTTTTTTATATAATTTCCCTTGCACAAGCAAATATACGACCACTTGCCTTCGGAGTTTCTCAGCCTCTTTCTTGTCTACCAGTAAGATTCCCAAATCTAGATAGGAGATAAATTTGATCTGCTAATCCCAATGTCTATTTACCATATTTACTTCCAACTTCATTATTCCCACTGCATATGTGAGTACCCAAACTTCTGCATCAGTCCCCGAGTCCTTAGCCTCGATAACCGAAGCCAAGTTAGCCAGTGCATCAGCTTCGGCTTTTTCTTCTCGAGGGAATTGCTGGATTTTCTACTCTTGGAATGCACCGAGGGCTTGCTGTGCTCGGATCATGAATTGCTTCATTCTAGGCTCCCGATCTGAGAAGTCACCGAGGATCTAGTTCACGACTAATTGTGAATCACCCTTTAGCTTGATTTTCTCAGCCCCCATCTTCTTAGCCATCTCTAAACCCGCTATTGTCGCCTCATACTCAGCTTCATTGTTAGTCAATTTCCCAAATTTCACTGAATAACTCAGCCTTTCCCCGGTAGGAGTCATGAGCATTATTCTAAGCCCCGAACTGTTGGAATTAGTTGCTCCATCGGTAAAAAGTTTCCATACCCCATGGGCTGGAGCTTTCAAAAGTAGATTTTCCCTTTCCACTTCGGGGAGTACCCTAGCACTGAAATCAGCTACAAAATCTGCTAATACTTGAGATTTTATGACAATTCGGGGTTGATATATAATGTCATACTCACTTAGCTCAACTATCCATTTAGATAACCTCCCCGACAGTTCAGGCTTATGTAGTATACTTCTCAAGAGGAAGGTTGTGACTACAGCTATGTGACGGCATTGAAAATAAGGGAGAAGTTTACGAGCTGCCATAATCAATTGAAGTGCTAATTTCTCTAAGTGAGGGTACCTTGTTTTAGCGTCGAGAAGAGTCTTGCTAACGTTATATATTGGTTGCTTCTTCCCATCCTCTTCATGAACCAAAACTGCACTAACTTCCACCTCAGAGACAGCTAAGTACACCAGCAGCATCTCCCCGTCCTTTGGTGTAGCGAGCAACGGTGCGTTTTCCAAATAGTTCTTTAGTTCTTTCAATGCTTATCTACATTCGGAAGTCCATTCAAAGGTGGTATTCTTTTTCAAGATAGAAAAGAACCTGTGGCACCGCTTGGATGACCTTGAGATAAATCTACTTAGAGCGGCAAGTCGGCCAGTCAAACGCTGAACTTCTTTTGGGCTTGTCAATTCCTCGGGAATTTCTTGCATAGCCTTGATCTTATCTAGATTTGCCTCGATGCCTTATTCTGAGACAATAAACCCTAAGAACTTACCTGAGCCGACCTCAAAAGTACACTTTTCAGGATTTAGCTTTATGCAATATTGCCTTAAAATTACAAAGGCTTCCCTCAAATAGTTCAAGTGATCCTCCAATCGAATTGATTTCACTAGCATGTAATCTATATAGGCCTCCATCGTTTTACCGATGTAATCTTTGAACATTCAACATACCAACCTTTGATAAGTTGCCTTTCGACCAAAGGGTATTACCTTGTAACAATATGTTCCCTCATCTGTGATGAAGGAAGTTTTTTCTTCATCGCTTGGCTCCATTAGAATTTGATTATACCCCGAATATGCATCCAGAAAGGTCAACAATTTATGTCCAGGCATGGAGTCTATCAATCTATCTATCTGAGGTAAAGGATATGAATCCTCCGGACAAGCCTTATACAAGTCGGTGTAATCAACACACATCCTCCACTTGCCATTTTTCTTTCGCACCACCACCACATTGGCGAGTCAATCTGGATATTTCACTTCCCTAATGAAGTCATTACTGAGCAACCTCTTTGTCTCATCTTGAATATCCTTCTTCACACCAGCATATGGCCTCTTCTTTTGTTTCATCGAGGGGTGGTTGGGATCCACATTCAACTTTTGTGTCATTATTTCTAGGTCAATGCCCACCATGTCCGCGTGAGACCAAGTGAAGAAGTCATCATTAGCTTTCAACAACTCAGTGAAAGCTTTCTTTGACTCGGTATCCAGCTTCGAGCCCACAAACACCTTTCTTTCTAGAAATTCTTCTAATAAAGCAAAAGACTCCAACTCCTCGATGATGGAATCCTCAGCCTTTTGCTTTTGAGGTTCATGTATAAACACTGGAGCCTTCTCTATTTCTCCTTAAGAGCTTACTTCAAGGACCGAGCCCTCCTCTTCGTCAGGCTTCGAGCCAATTAATTGCAATTTGGATAGCCTAGCCGAGGCGACACCATTCTTCATAGGCTCTGAATAGCATTCACGAGCTATTTGATGCTCATCTCGGATAGCTCGAATTCCCCATGGAGTTTGAAATTTAACAACTTGGTGCAAGGTAGATGGAACGGCTTCCATCTAATGAATCCAGGGTCTTCCGAGGATAGCATTGTAAGCCATATCCTCGGTCATCACTTGAAAAATGGTTTTCATATTAACTCCTTCAGCAGTTGTAGTGAGAGTGATTTTTCCTAGCGTCTTTTCTGTGCAGTTGTTGAACCCTGTGAGTGTGATTCCCTTCGGGACGACGAGGTCCTCCAACCACATCTTCTTAACAACCCCCACAAATTGATGATATTTACCGAGCTGCCAGGATCGATCAAAACTCGCTTGACATCATAACCATTATGGGTGTCATGATGAGGAAACATCATCCCATCGCAATCTTCTTCATCGAAGATTATTTCATTCTCTGCCCCACCAGCTTGGGTCCTCCTTTCTATGGTGATTGATAGTTTTGCGATTTCTTCGCAGCAACGAAATTAACACCATTCACCTCTAATCCGCCAGTTATAAAACTCACATCTCTCTTAGGAAATCGTGCCCCTGGCACTTGTTCCCCTGTTATTGTGCCTGTAAGATTAGTGTTATCTGTCATTGGATGAAATTGCTAAAGATGATGTGTAAGCTAAAAATGTGACTTTGGAACAAATTTTATTGCTAGCTCCCCACATACGGCGCCAATTTGTGTTCGCCTAAATCTGATTAGAACAATAAATCGAATTTATTTTGGTTTAACTAGCAATTATTTGTATCAAAGCCTAAAGATAACAAGAAATGCAGTAAAGAAATTTGGACAATAGTAAAAAGACAAAAAGTAAGTGTTTTGTGATATATTTCTGGATGTCTTTCCTTGATTACATAGCACCTATTTATAGTTACAAGGATGAAGGAATAATAAGTACACTTAATGCCTATTATTCCACGTTCAACCATGGTCAGCCCATGATCTCCCTCTTAAATGCCTCTATAACGGTTGACAGTTAACAAAAGACAAAGGCTCGTTCGTCAAAGAGTGAGACTCGAGGGGTGAATTGAGTGCCTCATGATGGTTATCCTTTAGCCGCCTCGAGCAGTAACTAATAGAAAAGATTCACTCTTGACTGAGGCACCTAGCCTCGGGAAACAAGCGAGCTTCTTCGAGGGGTCGTTTCCAGAAGATCCAACCAAACCATGCCCCGAGCTCTAGCTCCGAGGCTCGATAAATTTCTTACCTAATATACAAACTAATATTCAAGACTTGCCTATTATTTACGATTCCAACGCATATATGGAACCCCACCTGTGCTATAAAAATTTCATCACAGCCGATAATATAACAGAGTCCCATCTTCTTGGAGCTTAGGTTTAGTTATTGGTGTATGCATTGATATTGTGGTGATGACATATCTTTTGAGATACTAACATTGCTCCCTGCCAAGTCTGTCATGTAATTTAAGTGTGTTTGTAAAGCTCGGAACGCTCTTACACGACGACCCAACTTTATCTCGTCACACTATGCTCGTTCTCAAGCATGCCCCTCAGCCACTCGTCTTTTGTTTCAACTCATAACATATCCTAATATACCACGTAATTACTCTTTGGGAACAAGTGAATCAGAAGGATTTTACATGCAACTTGATTATTTTTGCAATGATGAGGAGATGAGTAATTGCAATGGCCTTTTTTTTTTTTTGTATAGCTATGAAGATACTCAATTGTAGTATTTACGCAATGTCACTACAAGGGAGGTAAAAGCTTTTCCACCCTCCGTAAATCAGGGAGTAATAATTCACAAGCATCATTCCAGCGTATTCCAGCATATGGGGGGTATCCTAAGTTGTTTCTGGGAATTGATCAGGTAATGGAAAACTACAAATTTCTTCATGTTTTTCGTAATGAAAGAGCTGTACAGTGCTGTGAAATTCTAACACTAGGAGTAACCAATTCCTCGTTGAGAAAAGTTGGTTCCTTTAATTATGAAGCACGTAATTTTACCAAGGGATGTATTTTCCTCGATGGGGTTCTTTATTGAGCTGGCATATCTCATTGTGTGGCCTTTTTATACTGTAGCAAGGAGAAGTTTGAGAATATTTCACCCCCATCAAACTGGCTATGTATTGTTGTGAAAACGGACGAGGTGGAGTTCCTTTGGTATATGATGATGTTAACGAGGTTTTTATTGCAATAACGACAACTACTCATTACGTGTATTTTGTGTTGCTTGGAGCAGAAAAGATTGATGAGGATAAGCCTAAGAAAGTAGTACATGTTCTAGCAATAACAAGTATTATTAGTCTCCCTGCTTCTCTGCTTTCCTCATCATGTCCTTGTTATTTAACATGGGTTAGCAGATTTGGTGAGCGTAACGTCAATAGTCCTTTCAGCTATTTTGAATTTGTTTGCAGTTTCGTTGAGAATATTATCCCGTTAACGTCTTTACTAGTTTGATAAGTTAAAATTCTAGTCTTAATATTATTCAGGAAGCTACCTCATATGCCAGTAGTTTCAGATCTGGCTAGTCTTCAAAGAGTTTTGCACTGCTAGTTAGTTATCATTTAGCACGGTGCAAGCAGGCTACATTGCCAAATGTTTACCCAAAATGCTATTGAAATAGTTTATTAATCAACAAATCCAAATATAGGACACTCTTAAGGAGTGGGGAGCTGATGGTACCAAGAAATCACCAATTGGATAGGATAAAATGTCTATGTCCAGGACAGTATGTGGTTAAAATACAGTCAAACCTCTCTATACAGCCCCTTATTATAACAACATTTCAGTATAACGGCCTAATTTTCTCCGGAACTGATTTTTTATGTTATGTTTTACCTCTCTACAACAACATTCTACCGATAACAGCAATGACGTTCATTATATCGGTACACTCTTTATAAAATTACCTCTCTATAACGGCTATAGTCAAATATTGTGTAATAATATTTTGTAAGAGATATATTATGTATAAAATAAAATATAATATATTTATGACAATCATTCCTAACATAAATATATTGCTTATTTTTACATTCGTAAATTTTGTTACATAAAACTTGAGTTTTTTTATAGTTTCAATTAATTTTAAATGCATATGTTCTTTAGATTTTAATTTATTATTGGTACGGAACAACTAGTTATAGATTTATTAATAATGTATTAACTGAATTGGTTGAAAATTGTCTGAACATGTGGCGACCACGTGTTCGTTGACGTGGCATGCTTCGCGTCAGAATCGGATACAAGTCAGCCATTGGTGAGAAGAAATGGTTATCGAAGACGACTGTTTGTTTTGATCGATCAGATCGATCTCTTCGAGGACACAAAGTAATGTTACAACAGATAAGCATGATCAACCAAATCCCGCTTTTATCGAAAGCCATTGGATGTGGATAAGGAATCAAATCTGATAGTAAAGAGACGTGCAAGTAGTGGAGTTCAACTAGGATTGGGGTCTTCGCTTATAGAAAGATTCCCTTCTCGCCGTCATCTTCACAATTAACCACCATTATCAACCATTTCACCACCAAGATTGTTATTACATTGTAGTTGTTCTGTTGTAGTTTGGATTTGCTGTGGAGGAGGAATTCATCCTTTTCAATGGAGCACAAGCCTTCGATTATTGAATACAATAAGTTTTATCTTTTATTTTTATCTGTTTATTCACTACTTAATCAATCATTTATCTGCTCGTTCGTTTGTTTCATTCATTCATCGTTATCTCCATCGCCAATCAATAAACATATCTTGATTTGATTCCTGCCTAAGCATAATCATCGATTGATCTTTAATTCACATTCATTAGATCGGCAACTGTGGAACAATTATCTGTTAAGTTCTTGCTTAGGTTGTTAATCATATTAGTCGTTCGTTCTGTTCGGTTAAGCTAGAGTATCATAAACAATTTGCTTGTTCATAATCGAACGCTTTGATCTTTGAAATTGACAAGACAATTTGTTCGTTTGCCTTGTTCGAATATCTTATCGGTCGCATCATTATTTACTTGCCACTTGTCGCCTGTTCTGATACTAATTATTCATCGTTTGTTTATCCTTGCTGGATTACATCCATATTTTGATTTCGTTTAAGTGCTCATTAAAACAATCAGTCTTGTCAACATAAAATTACCGATAAATTGCTAGATTTTGATATAAAACGGTCGCCTAAGGCTCAACGAAATACAAATTTAATTGTAATACTTGAAATAGAATTTTAGAATATATAGTTTGGCGCCCACCGTAGGGCTTAGGAAATCGATTTGTTCCAAAATTGGTCGTTGATTCTACATATGTTTATTGTTTTTGTGTTCAATGGCAGACGATTAGAGCAACAATGCTAACAACGCCAACATCAATGTCAGAGACGGTGCGCTTTAGCCCAACCCCGCTGACGGGCCCCAGCTTCCAGGTGCCGAAGAGGGAGTCAATGAATCATCCCACCATGAACAGGATCCGCCATTGAACGTCACTGTGGCTGGTTCACAGTCGAATATGCATCGAGGGCGTCGACCCGGTAAGGAAACCATGGTCGAAGCAACGTCAATTGACATGAACACTTTGATTCGTGAGTTCTTGATTATGCACAATCAGTATATGGAGAGGATAAGTGAGCACCTGCAGCTTCTGTCTGGCTCTACAAGTCATAGAGTAATCGCTTTCCCAGCAACACCACCCGCAGGCATTCCGATCTCTGTTCGTCAGGGCGCAGTAATAGGGGACCTGAAGTGGGAGTGGGACTCGGAGAGTTGGGTACGGCCACCGTGGCTGAGGGAGCTCCGGCCTCCGTCATGACAGAAGCGAGGTTGTTGGCTACGATGCAGACATTGTTGAATGACACAGTGGAAAAGAATTTTAATGAGATGAGGTCGTTTATGGAAAAATCACCAAGATTTCCAAAGTTAACGAAGGACGCCGCTAAAAAGTCAATCTCAAAGCGGCAGTTCCCCTCGAGTGCAGCTCCGTTACCAATTCCTAAGACTTTTAAGTTGCAATAGAGTTTGAAATATGATGGAACTATAGATTCGAGGGATCACATTGATATGTTTTCGATCGCAGTACAGTCGAATGATTTGACAGCAGATGAGATTAATTCGGTGAGCCTAAATAAATTTTGTGAAAAACTAAGCGGAGGAGCGTTGAAATGGTACATGTAGTTACCCAAAAACGGGATATCGGATTTCGATGACATGTCGGCCAAATTTATTCGAGCACACACTGGAGCTAAAAAGATATAACGAAGAGTGGAGGATATGTTGAACATCAAGTAACGGCCCAATGAAGCTATCTAACAATTTTTGGAACGGTTTAATGATGAAAAGATAAGCGTTCCAAATGTCGAAGAGAGGTGGGATTGCTTGTCCTTTATAAACAATTTGAGTAATGACTCAATGGAGGCACGTAGGAAATTGAAAGATCAGTTGAGGGAAGTCACTCCGTAGACCTTCGACGATCTACATCATGAATGTGAGCCAAAGATCTGGGCAGAGGAGGAAGAGTTACAGTTAGCTCTTTACAATCGACGATTTTAGCGACCGCCTCTATGGAGGGCCGAAAACGACAGGCGAAATCACAGGGTTCAGCAGCGATTCGAGCCCTACGGTTTCCCTCATCCAAGTGGGAACAAACACGAAGCTAGTGGTTCAAGGAGTCAAACAATGAAGGAGCAGTCGGCTCCATCTCTGGTTCCGAAGGACCTACAGCCTCCAAAGATTTCAGAGTATAATTTTTGTATTTTGACAAGAAGCTTGGTGAATGCATTGAGGGGAATGGGTGATAAAGTGGTGAAATTCTATGGTCGCATGAAAACATATACAAACAGTAGGGACGATAATTTGTGTTGTGATTTCCATCACGATCACGGGCATACGACCAAAGAACGTAATGCCCTCCGCTATAAGGTAGCTAAGTTGCTTGAAAATGGACATCTAACAGAATTTTTGACAGAAAGTGGAAAGGAAAACTTTAATAAGAAGAAAGACTACCATCAACCGCCAAAGCCTCCGACCCTAAGGAAAACAGTTAATGTCATTACCGGTGGGGCTGAGGTACATAGGGTAACATACACAATGAAGAAGTATGCGAAAGTATCATCTACTAGAGATAAACAGACACAAGAAGTTATGAATAACGACATTGTGTTCGGGGATGTCGATTTGGATGAAAGGATACATCCCCATCACGATGCCTTGGTAGTCACGATGAGAGTAGATGACACCCACGTCAGACGAGTTTTGATCGATGCAGGCAGTTCGCTCAATATAATACAATCGGGAGTGGTTGAACAGTTGCAATTGTCCGATAAGATTATACCCAGGTCTACAGTATTGTCGGGATTTAATAATTCAAGTGAAACGACGCTAGGTGAAATCATGATTAACACCTACGCAGAAGGAGTTGAGAATCAAACCTTGTTCTAGGTGATGGGGGGAGATAAGGCTTACAACAGGATTTTGGGTCGACTATGGATCCACGCCATAGGAGCGGTCCCATCGACCTTACATCAAGTTGTCAAGTTCCCTACCCCATGGAGAATAAGAGAGGTTAGGGGTGAACAACAGACTGCCCGAGAATGTTATTTAGTATCCATGAAGGAAGGTACTGATTTGGGTGCTTCGAAATAGCAATCACAATCAATGGAATCTTTGGCCGAAGACGATGAAACGGAACCAAGTCCAACGGATAAGGACTTCGCCGACATTTCGACATGTATTAGGGAGCCAAACAAACAGAAAGCTGGGGACTCGACGATAAAAGAATTAGAAGAAGTCCTTTTCGAAGAAAAACCAGAACGAAAAGTGTATGTTGCGGCAGAGTTGGACCCCAACATGAAAATGGAGAAAATCACATTTCTCAAAGACAATGCTGATTGTTTTGCTTGGTCCCTCGTGGACATGAAAGGAATAGACCCAAAAGTTGTTATTCACAAATTGAACGTCGATCCATCACATCGACCAGTGAAACAGAAAAAACGACCTAACGGGGGATTTAGAAGGAAAGTCATCGATGATGAAGTGGATAGGTTTCTGAAAAATGGATTTATAAGGGAAGTAAAATATTGGGAGTGGCTAGCTAACACGGTCGTAGTCCCAAAGAAGAACGGGAAGTGGAGAGTATGTATAGACTACACCGATTTAAACAAGGCATGCCCGAAGGACTCATTTCCGTTTCCCCACATCAACCGATTGATCGATTCGACGGTGGGACATGAAATGTTAAGTTTTTTGGATGCATAATCAGGATACAAACAGATATTGATGGAGCTAGAGGATCAAGAGAAAACGTCATTCACAACAGACAGTGGGACCTATTGTTAGACGGCCATGCCCTTCGATCTCAAAAATGCCGGGGCTACCTATCAACGGTTGGTTACGACCATGTTCAAAAGTCTGATCGAAAAAACTATGGAGGTTTATATAGATGATATGGTGGTAAAGTCGTTGAAAGAGAAAAATCACTTCGATCATTTGAAGGAGACACTCGCAATATTGAGGCATTTTGACATGAGGCTGAACCCGGAGAAGTGCGCGTTTTTTGGCAACAAGTTCTTGGGATTCATCGTATCTCAAGGATGGAGCGAAGCAAACTTAGGCAAAATCAAAGCAATCGAAGATATACCAAATAAGCTCACAAATGTGAAGGACGTTCAACGTTTGACCTGTTGGTTAGCCTATCTCAGCAGGTTCATCTCAAGGTCATCCGAACGATGTCACAAGTTCTTTTTAGTCTTGAAGAAAATCACAAGCTTTGAGTGGACGCCGGAATGAAAACAGGCCCTTAAAGAGTTGAAACAATATGTTTCTAACCCTCCATTGCTCTCAAAACCAGTGAAGGGAGAAGTGTTGCTGATCTACTTGGCCGTTTCAAAAGTTGTTATGAGTGTTGTCCTCGTTCGTGAGGACGAAGGTAAAAAATTTCCTATCTATTACGTTAGCAAAACTTTACTTGATGCAGAAACAGGGTAGCCACACTTTGAAAAGCTTGCACTTGCACTAGTTATAGCGGCACGTAAATTAAGACCATACTTTCAATGCCATGCTATATCTGTCGATACAACTTTTTCTTTACGAAGTATTTTACATCGACCGGATCTTTCGAGGCGATTAATGAAATGGGCGGTCGAGCTGAGTGAGTACGATATCATTTACCAGCCTCGCACCGCCATCAAATCACAAGTTTTGGCTGATTTTGTAGCAGATTTTAGCGCTAACATTCTTCCGGAACAAGAAAAGAAGAACTTATGATGAGAGACCTAGACCCCGAAGTTTGGATGCTTTACACTGACAGACCATCAAACGTAAAGGGAACTGGCCTCAGAGTCTTGCTAATAGCGCCAACGGGTGAAAAACTAAGGTATGTAATCAAACTACATGCCAAAACTAACAATGAGGCGAATATGAGGCCCTCGCTGCAGGTCTCAAAATTGCAAAAGACTTGAAGATCGAACTGTTAGACATTAAAAGTGATTCTCAACTGGTGGTAAACCAAGTCCAATGTGACTTCAGTGTTCGAGATACAAGAATGAAACAACTGCTCAACAAGGTACAAAACCTTTTAACTTCTTTTCAGGAGTGGAAGATTGCACAAATCCCAAGGGAAGAAAATATTGAAGCAGATGCTTTGGAAAACCTCGGCTCTGCAGTAGTTATTGGAGGATAACTCGATAAAACAGTAGTACACTTGTTTGAATCTCCACTCAAACAAAGTCTTAAAGAGGTAAATAATGTCAATCATACTTAGGATTAGAGAAGAAAATATTTGTCTTACTTGCAGGCAGGGATTCTTTTCGAAGACAAGAAGGCTGCCCGATCACTCAAAGCTAAAATGGCTCGATACTGCCTTGTGGACACAACCAACTCTACAAGCGCATGTATAGTGGCCCTTTGGCAAAATGCACGGGCAAAGGAGAAACAAGTTATGTAATGAGGGAAATTCACGAAGGCGAGTGTGGCAACCATTCCGGAAAAAAGTTTTTGGTACGAAAGTTGATTAGAACTGGTTACTATAGGCCAACGATGGGAGAAGATGCCAAATCCCTCGTTAAAAAATGCGACAAGGGTCAACGAAATGGCAACCTTATTCATCAACAAGCAGAGCCCCTTCATTCGGTCACGTCACCATGGACATTCATGAAATTTTTGCACCCCTTTTCCGAGCTCAGATCGAGTTCAATGATTGGGTTTGACTTAGTGACTCGTTTGGAACAGGTTTTGGAGTCGCCACCTAATATCTTCTCAAGGTGTCAGGACACCTAAAAATATCTACAGTCAATATTAACTCCAGAATTCGTACTTAGCAGAGATTCTAAGGTAAGAAGCCCTTATGACTCGGGAAGAAGGTATTAGGCATTTCCCGAGTCCCACTAAAAGTGGTTCCCGACCAAGTTCATATTTTTTGGGATGTCTGATTAATATGCAAATTCTAAACAAAGGCATTCAAATTAAAATATACATATGTTAAGGCCACAAAGGGAAAGGACATACTAAATCGGGGCTCAAAGGTGCAATTTAAAGCTTTTAAAAGAGAACTAAACCAACATCAGGCTAGAAAAATAATGAAATAAAGGACATCCTATGCAAATATATAAATGCAAAACTTCAAGCATTTCGGGATTTTGCACTCATGGTCTAGACCCCCTGCTTGATTGCGATTTTAGCCCTCAATTTAACCTTTAACTCTTGAGAGGCCAAAAATGTAAAAGATACTCAAAATCGAATTCTTTCTGCAAATCTATCGTGAATTATTTTTTGAAAATCGTTTTTTAAAACAATGAAAATACAAAATGCTAATTTTTTTCACACAATGTGATATTCCAAATGAAGGACAAATAGGGATCATAATATTGAGAGAATGTACCCACTTCGGAGGGGGTATGTTGGCATTAATTATCAAAACATTTATTTCGAGTGGCTTTTTGATTTGGGGTCGTGTTAAAAAAAGTAGTATTTATAGATATATTACACATACATATATATAAGTAAAGATAGACTGTATTTGAAAGAAAATTTTAAACGAAGTAAAAATTTTCATTTTATTAGTAAGCTACATGCACAAAAATAGGAAAACACACATAACACGTAATATCATTATTAATTTAGTAGTAATGATATTCATGCAAATTCATGAACCCAAATGAGTTTTCTTTTCTAAACGTTTTTAACGATAACCTTTTATAGGAAATTATTGCATGGCTCGACCCCAAAGCATATACCTCCCCTTATTCACTATTAATTAGTGAAAAGATGGTGTTAGCTTTTTAAAAGAATTATTTTTTTTACAAAAAATTGATGCAAATTTCAACAACTGGTCAGACTTACGTTTTTTTGCATATATAGGCCTCTATTAAGACAATTTTGCAAAGATAGCCTCTTCTTGAGAAAATTCAGATTATAAACCCTTTAATTTTTAAAAGGAACCTGTTCACTGGCTAGACTCATGATTTGCAAAAATAAGCCTCCATTGAGGTAGTTTTGCAAAAATAGCCTCTGTTTCGAAAATTTTTAGAATATAACCCCCTTTAATTTTTAGACTTCTAAAAACCTGTTTCATGTCTAATAACACTAATTACAGACTTATCGAATTTGTTGAAATGCTTCTTAACACCATTCAACTCAATTTCTAAGTAAACATGAATTATCCATGCTTTCAAACAAAAGAAGAGTTAAGAAAAGGGCTCCTGAATAGTCCACACATCAATTGCAACATTATTGTATTTCAGTACCTATTCCATGACTTTACAAGCACTTTTTGCCTGCTCTTTTCCATTATAGTCATAAAGTTTAAATGTACACTACATGTACAGATAGGGACAACCTAAAAAATACATATACGAGGGATCTGGAAAGGGATAGAAGAGAAAGAGGAGTGCCTTGAATACACTAGATGAACTATGTAATTTATCGTTTCAGTCTTGTATCAAGCTTTACACAAGATTGTCATAAGCCTTCTTTCCCTGTATAAACTAGTTAAACTTTGGCTTGCGAAGCCAAAACCGTATTTCCTGCAACCAAAATCCTGATATAGTCTTATAGACTATCCAAATAACATGCAAATGAGGGTTATGGGTGGCCAAAATAGAGGCCCAAATAACAGACAGCCACACTTATATAAACAAGCTTACAATAATATGAGATTTTGATAAGTTAGAAGATTATCAACCTTGGTGAAAGATTATCAAAGAGATGCAGGAACAACAATGGAGTATTTAGTAGCAGCAGACCAAACAAGAAAAAATCATTGATCCAGAGGCCTTGTGTAGACCTCCCGTTAACAAAAGCTAGCAGTAAACTTAGAGCAAAAGAACTAGAAGCTTTTAGATTTTTCTAAAGGAGCTTTTCTATATTTTTTAGCATGAGAAATAAGAGAGGATGACTGCCCTTTTATAGTGTAGTAGTATGAGTCGTCAAGCCTTAAAATTAGGGGTGTGAAAGGAGGAAAAAATAAGTAAAAATAGAATAAGGAAAAAAATAACTAAGCCAAATCAATTTGACAGTCATAGGAATATTTCCAAAGGTTCCATTCCAAAAATAGAACTAACAAGGCTGATTTTCTCTTCTATTACTTATAATAATTCTAGTAAATTCGAAATTCAAGAGCCGAGAGCCCGTTCTCTTTTTATACCGTTGCAGACATGATTATCAAAGTCTAAAAAGATGCTAATTACAGAGCTATTCCTTCTAAAATAAAGTCTGTTAAATTGAAAATTTTGAATAACAAACAACTTCTCCTACCTAAAATACTGTATATACTCACATATGTGTGAATATCTCACACTAGGCAGTCTAGGTGCAGAGCATCATCTAAGCAACATGTAAAAATATCGACATGATTTCGATTAAAATTTTCGTCTCTATCAAATCTTGCCAACAACTGTCTAGAACTTCTATATTATCTTCGAAATACACAGTCTCATAATGTATAAAGAATTTTTCTATTGATTAACATGATCAAGAAATTGCATGGGCAGCGCACACATATCCTTAAAAATAAGAGTTCAACTTGAAGCAAACGACGCTTTATTGCGCATATCACAGGCGTACATATTCTGGAACTAGGATCGAAACAAACTTAATCGACTCGCGCTAAATCTCCTAACTGACGCAGAGCATGGAACTTTTCTTAACAAACCAAACGGACATAATTTCATGCTATCATGCTTGCTAAAATAAAAATTCTATTCGAACATATAACCACAGTCGTCGAAGCAAAATACACAAATAGAAAAATGGGGGAAAAAGGCAACACCCGTTTGGGTTCGGGTCGGGTCGGACTGACCCGATTCGTTTCTGCTCGGTTTGCGAGATTGGGGTTTGAAAATCTCCATTTCTTGCCTTGTATGTATCGTATCTACTCCTATTTATGTTGATTGATATCAAATTCATTATGATTTTGTCAAGATTTTCAATTTCCTTGCCTTCCTTTTTCGGATTCAAATCAATGACGAGGAGAGAGAAATGAGAAAGTGGAAAACGGGGTTGACGACATGACTGGTGACGGGATGTCAGAGTCGCGGTGGAAAAGAGTGTATTTGGTTAGTTTATTTGGGCGAGAGGGAAGAGCGAAGGTTTAGGGCGGCGGGATTAGGGAAAGGGGTAGGGAGAAATGATTTTAAGGTTAGTTTGGTGAGGGGTGTGTTTGGTTAAAGGAAATAATAAGAAAAATGAAGTGGAGGCTTATGTGGACGCGTGGTTGGCTAAGAACGTGCCATGTGTGCACGTCGGGGCTGATGTGTATATAGTATAAATTTTGAGCGTATATGAGTGTATTCAGTGTATATGAGGGTATATTTGGCTAATAATTAGCTTTAAAATGCCAGTAAATGAGAGAATAATTAATAAAATATAAGAAATGATATTGGGGACTTACGAAAAAATAATAACAAATTTAAAACAATTATAAATGAGTTTAGATAGTATTAATTAAGTGTAAATAATTGTAAAATGGATATTCAAGTGTATAAATCGTACAAATAGTTACAAAATTGTGCAAGTATTTTGAAAACGACCTATATGATTATATAGGGATTGATGATAAGGGCGACACAGATAAATGCCTGATATCTAATGCAATTCTTTATGAGAAATTAATATTTCATTTTTTGAAGTTTGTATGATAAATTGTAAATAGGACGGAAAAATTGGGTGTCAACAGCTGCCTCTCTTTTCTCGGGGGATGATGAAAGAGTCTTCGGGTAAAGACGTTGATGGAGCAGCCAATTTTGTCATGGCTTTTAGAAAGTGCAATTGAGAATTGTGCATGCTTTGGAATAATGTATAAGGTAAAGTTTAGTGGTGTTGCTAAACTTGCCGGAGCGTTACCTGCAATCAAGGTGAACTAACAGCAAATAATATTTATAAACATGAAGTAGACTTTCCTGTCATTTTGAGTGTCAACTGTCATTTGTCGTGGTTTCTTGTTATGAGGTGTCTGCCTATTTGTCAGGAATCATAAGTGCCTCTCGTCGGGAGATATTTGTCTGCTCTTCAGGAGCTATTAAGTGTCTCTCGTCAGGAAATATTTGTCTGTTCGTCGAGAGTTATTTTCCTGCTTGTCAGGAGCTACTAAGTGCCTCTCGTCAGGAGGTATTTGTCTGCTCGTCGGGAGCTATTTTTCTGTTCGTCAGGAGCTACTGGGTACCTCTCGTCAGGAGATATTTGTCTGCTCGTCAGGAGCTACTAAGTGCCTCTCGTCAGAAGATATTTGCCTGTTCTGCTGGATTATATACCCTGCATACAACTAGTAATGTGAAGTGATAAAATATTGACATATTACCATGACTGTAGGATTGCCTGAAATGTCGTCATGCTGATGTCACAATGTTTGCCCTTTGGTGCCTGTGCTCAAAGAAAAATTTGTAAGTTGTGGGGGGAAGGTTTGGATTTGTGCATTCTTCGCATGTCTCGCGCCTTCCTTTTGTGGTGTCTTCTTTTGTGAATGCTTCGCTTAGTCAAGTTACAGGGAATAAAAGGAAAAGAGCAAGGAGAAAAATATGCATGTATTTAAAAGAGGTTTGTAATAAATGTGTTTTATTCCATCGAATCGTAGACCACATTGTGTAATACAAGCACAATATTGTAATCGTTGTTTTTCAGACCGTACTAAAAATACTTGGAGAATTTTGAGAGGACCTTAAAATTCTGCCCCAGTTTCTGCGCTTTGCGTTCTTCCGAAATTTTTGAGGAAATCTCAAAAATTTCTGCCCCAGTATTGATCTCTGTTTGTCCTTTTGAATTTTTGAGAGATCCTAAAAAATTCTGTCCCAATGTCTACTTCGTGGAGAAATAGATTTTTTTTGTTGATGCGACCGAATCTTTAGATAGGTTGCCTCGTATCCCAGCTTAGAGAATCAGGTCGTTACGTAGTTCCAGATAACATGAGATGTTGCATAAAGAGTAAAGCTACTAGCTAGTGCGGGTTCTCAGATGTAATATCTTTTGAGAGCGTCTCCATTGATTAGTTTCGGCCAAACTTCACCATCCATTTCTGCCAGTATCAGTGCTCCTCCAGTAAGAACTCAATGAATCATGTAAGGTCCTTGCCAATTTAGTGAAAACTTGCCCTTTTCTTCTTCCTAATTAGGAAATATCTTCTTCAGTACCAACTGTCCAAGTTCAAATGTCCTTACACAGACCTTCTTATTGAACGCCTTTGCCATTCTTTGCTGATACAACTATCCATGGCATATTGCGTTCATCCTCTTGCCGTCAATGAGTGCCAACTGTTCCATTCTTCTCTTCATCCATTCAACGTCTTCCAGTTCTGCTTCTTGAATGACCCTTAGAGAGGGAATCTCTACCTCTGCCGGTATCACTGCTTCAGGCCATAAACCAGAAGATAAGGGGTACCCCGTCGATATTCTCATAGTGATGCGGTATCCCAATAAAGCATAAGGAAGATTCTCGTGCCACTGTCTTGAATTGTCAGTCATCTTGTGCAGTATTTTCTTGATATTCTTGTTGGCCGCCTTAATTGCTCCATTCATCTGAGGTCTGTATGCAGTGGAATTGCGGTGCTTGATCTTGAAAGTGTCACAAGTTGCTCTCATCAAATCACTATTGATATTGGACCCATTATCGGTGATGATGGACTCGAGAATGCCGAATCGACATATCATCTTGTGTCGGACAAAATCAGCCACTATTTTCTTCGTCACCGACTTGTATGATGCAGCTTCCACCCATTTGGTGAAGTAGTCAATAACTACCAATATGAACCTATGCCCATTTGACGTGGCGGGTTTAATTGGGCCTATGACGTCCATCCCGAAGCAGCGAATGACCAAGTCGATCCCATAATATTAAGCTCATTCGGAGGTACTCGAATCATGTCTCCGTGCACTTGGCATTGATAGAATTGCTTCACGTATTTTATACAATCATGCTGCATAGTCATCCAAAAGTATCCCGCCCTTAGTATCTTTTTTGCGAGCATAAAACCATTCATGTGCAGGCTACAAGTCCCCGCATGCTCTTCTTCTAGCAACATGGCAGCTTCTTTAGCATCCACACGCCTCAGCAAACCTTAATCAGGCATCCCCCGGTATAGGATTTCACCATTTAGGAAGAAACTATTTTCCAATCTTCGCAATGTCTTCTTCTGAAGGCTTGTAGCATTCTCAGGATAAATGCTTTCTTTGAGGAATTTCTTGATGTCATGGAACCACGGCTCCCCATTCAATTCTTCTTCCACATGAAAACAATATGTTGGTTGCTCTTTCACTGCTATGGGTATTGCAGCAATATAGTTCTTATCGGGATGCTGAATCATGGAAGATATCATAGCCAAGCATCAGCGAACTCATTCTGTAGTCTCGGTACATGCCAGAATTCTATCTTGGTGAACCTCTTGCTCAATTCTTTTATGCACTCCAAATATGATAATATTTTAGAATTCTTTTCTGCCTAATCGCCTCGTACTTGATGAAGCAACAAATCTGAATCTCTAATTGCCAATAGTTTTTGCACATTCATGTCTATGGCCATTATAAGTCCTAACATGCAAGCCTCGTATTTTTCCATATTGTTGATGCAAGGGAATTTGAGCTTAGCAGTGGCCGGGTAATGTTGGCCAGTTTCAAAAATCAATACCGCCCCAATGCTAACTCCTTTGAAGTTTACTGCTCCATCAAAGAACAGTCTCCAACCATCATACTCTTCGGCAATATCTTCTCCGAAGAATATGACCTCTTTGTCTGGGAAGTAAGTATCCAAAGGCTCGTAGCATCATCAACAGGGTTCTCGGCTATGTGATCTGCTAAGACTTGAGCTTTCATTGCTTTCTGATTGACAAAGGTGATGTCAAACTCACTGAGTAGCATTTGCCATTTGGCTAACTTCCTAGTAAGCATCAGCTTCTTAAAGATGTATTTGAGGGGGTCCATTCTTGAGATCAGTAAGGTTGCATATGATGTCAGATAATGCCTCAACTTCTGTGCTACCCAAATCAATGCGCAACAGGTGTGTTCCAACAATGTGTACATAGCTTCATAAGGAGTGAATTTCTTACTCAGGTAATATATTGCCTGCTCCTTTCTTCCTGTCAAGTCATGCTATCCCAATACACATCCGAATGCTGAATCTACCAAAGACAAGTAAAGTATCAAAGATCGCCCTGGTTTGGGTGGAACCAACACGGGCGGGCTAGAAAAATACTCTTTTATCCGATCGAACGCCTTTTGGAAATCCTCTGTCCACTCAATAACTGCATTTTTCCTCAATAACTTGATAATGGGTTCGCATATGACAGTGGATTGGGCTATGAAACGACTAATGTAATTGAGTCGTCCCAAGAAACTCATGACTTCTTTCTTGCTCTTTGGCCACGGCAATTCTTTGTTGGCCTTGATTTTGGTCGGATCCAACTTAATACCTCTTCTGCTGACGATAAAATCCAACAACTTTCCAGCTGGAACACCGAAAGCACACTTCGTTGGGTTCTACTTCAAGTGTACCTACGCAAGCGATTGAAGAACTTGCGCAAATTGTCCAAATATTCTGAGCTTTTTCTTGATTTGATGATCACATCATCCACATACACCTCGATCTCTTTGTGCGTTAGGTCATGAAACATTGTAGTCATTGCTCTCATGTTGGTAGCTTCAGCATTTTTCAAACCAAAAGGCATCACTTTGTAATAGTACGTTCCCCAAGAAGTAGTGAAGGCCATGTTTTCTGCATCTTCCTCATCCATAAGCACTTGATGATAACCGGCGAAGCAATCTACGAAAAATTGTAGTTCATGCTTTGCAAAATTATCGATCAAGATGTGTATATTTGGCAGAGGGAAGTCATCTTTTGGCGCTTTGTTCAAGTCTCTATAATCCACACAAACTCTAATTTTTCTATCTTTCTTCGGCACTGGTACGATGTTGGCCAACCATGTCGGATATTCGACTGTTTTCAAGATTCCCGCATTGAGCTGCTCGGTTACCTCTTCTCCAATTTGCACTAAGGTTGATGATTTGAAGGTCCGGGCTTTTTGCTTAACCGGCGGGAAACCTTGATTAATAGGTAACTTGTGCGCCACAACACATGTGGTTATGCCTGTCATACCATCATACGACCATGCAAATACATCTTCACTCTCTTTTAGGAATTCGATGTATTATTTTCTAACTTCTGGAGTTAAGTGCACACTAATTCTTATTTTTTTCACTATTTCATTGTCTCTTCAATTAATCACCTATGTTTCAACAAAGTTTGGTTTAGGCTTATTTTCAAATTTCTCTTGTGTTGCCTCATCAAACTCTTCATAATCAGGATCGGATTCCTCAAACACGGTCATTTCATTACACGTTGCAGTTGCCAATTTAATGGCATTATTAGTTTGAGTACTGAAAAAGTAAAGTAATGCATAATTAAAAGGGTTAACAGAAATAAAGGAAAAAAGGGCAATGCTTTTATTTATGAATCCTTGCAAAACAATGTTTGTAGGGAAACATTTGATCACGACAACTAAAAATGGAAAAGAAATGCAATTCTAACGACTCGGAGTCGTGTTTTATTTTGAAAGCATGAAATAAAAACAAAGCCCCCTAGCTCTATCAAGGTCTGCGGTATGCCCGGGCCGAGTTGTTAGTCCAATTATTCAGTGCAGCTCCAGATTTAACTCTTGCAAGACTAAGAGGTTCGATGTGCTCCTCCAGGATCACACAACAATCTTCATCAGATAAGAACAATTTCTGCACCAGCAGGTCTTCCTCAGCATCAGCAGCCTCTGACTTGTCTTCTTGCACTGTAGGTGCCTCCCCTTTGTGACTATCCAGGAGACCATTCGAGACAAAAACATGTAGTAGAGGTTTGAAAGATCTTTTATAGTACTTAAAATCCAAAGATGCTTCTTCCAAACTCTCTTCATAACCCACAAAATAGCCTATGCCAGACTTATCCTTGTCGCCTCTCATCATAATAACAGGTTCCAACAGGCCATCCAAATTTCTGCCCAAACCCTTTCCGGGTTCATAACCTTGCTTCAGCATAATACCCATCACACAGTCTCCGTGCCACCTTGCAGGCTGTGGGGGTATGCATGTTTCTTCAATTTGCACTTCTTCAGGCTCGGGTTCAGGTACTCTAGGTATCCACACTTGCCTTCCTCTTGTCTCTTTAGAGATGCGCTTCCAGTCAAGACGGGTATTGGACGGGTATACAGGCTGCTTCTCTATCTTTGCAGGTATTGTTTCACGGAATTCATGTGCAGTCACCCCCCAATCAGACATCACGATCCCAGATTAGATTTCTTACTTCATAACCTTTACCTCGGCCATCCCAATAAGCGCTATAGAAATTCCTCTTCTTCTCGGTTACTTGTGGTGCGTTGAAAAGTTTGGGAGCAAAGTATGCGGAATATCCCCCTTGTGCTGTACTGGTGCTCTCTCTGTGGCTATTGTGGTTCCATCCTCCACATTTCCTTTTGTAGTTCTAGTGGTACCTGCTCTGACTACCATACACTGCCCCCACGAGCTCTACCGTGTAGAAGGTTTGCCGTCTGGAACATTTCCTTCAATAGCTGGTATGGTCTGCTCATTGTAGATGGAGTTGCTCCCTTCGCTAAACACCCCAACTTCCTTGTTATCCCACTCGAATTTCATTGTCTGATGCATGGTAGATGGAACTGTCCCAGCCATGTGTATCATGGGTCTTCCTAATAGTAGATTATATGATGCCGAGATATACATGACATGGAACTCGGCAGTAAATTCGACTGGACCAACCATGATGGTTAGGTCGATTTCTTCAATGGTGCTCCTCTGTGACCCATCAAATGTTTTTACCTTCATGTCACTCTCCCTGATCTCACTTTGGTCAATTCCCATTCTTTTCAAAGTAATGAACATGCATATGTTCAAACTAGAACCTCCATCGATCAGGACTCTTCCTACGAACCACTATTTGCATTTTATAGTGACATGCAAAGCCTTGTTATGCCCAAGCCCTTCTGGTGGTAATTTATCTTCACGGAAAGTAATTCGGTTAGATTCTATGACTTGTCCAACCATGCTAGCCAGATTCTCAACAGTGGTGTCCACCGGTATATGTGCTTCATCTAGCACCTTTATCAATGCACTCCTGAGACTTTTAGAATTTACCAGTAGAGATAAAATAGAGATTTGAGCTGGAGTCTTGCCCAAGTGGTCGACCACAGAGTAGCTTTTTGCCTGCACTTTCTTTCATAAATCTTCAGACTCTTCCTCGCTAATTCCTTTTCTGTTTTGCTCTCGGCCGTGAGCAAGATTCTTGGGAGTATTAAGTCTCCCATTTCTAGTCATCCCTTGTGCTGTAACTGTCTCAATCACTGTCTTCCCTTTTCTTATCCCTTCTGTTTCATAATCCCATGGTACCGCCTTGTCATTGTAGGATGGAATCACTTCCACACAGAATTTGGGGGCCACTTCCACCTCAATGGGAACTGGTGCTTTAGCAGCTTGTGCAACAGAAGCGAGCGCTGGTGCAACTTCCTTCGCCCTGATGATGGTTCCTTCTAGATTGCAGTCAGCCTCTAATTCAATCAGATTTACCATATTATCTCCATGATCGGACAAAGGGTTTCTGTGCACATTAGGTGCCTTCACGTGTATCACTTTCTGATCAATCAATTCTTGTATCTTATATCTCAAAGCAAAGCATTTTTCGGTGTCATGGTCAGGCCCTCCAGAGTGGTAAGCACAAGTCTTGGAATGGTCGAAGAATTGTGAGATCCTTTCAGGCATTTTGAATGGGACAGGTTGGATATGTCCTGCTGCCTTGAGTCTTTCAAACAACTGGGTTTGGGATTCAAAAAGTGGGGTGTAGTTTCTTATGGGATTTTGGTTATTTTCTGGGCGAGGTCTAGGAGGGTATGTGTTAGTATATCTGTAGTTTGGATTTTGTGGGTATGTTGGTCGTGGTGGATGTGGGCCTTGGAAAGCAGGTTGTGTGTTGTACACAGGATAGGCATGTGGTGATGGAGCATATGGGTATGGCGGAAGGGGTGTTTGGTAGTAGTGATTGTGGCTGGGGTTGTGGTCAAGAGAAGTAGTGACGAAAGAGACCTCGTCTTTCTTCTTCATGGTGATACCGGTGCTACCACTCTACAGGGCGTTGTTAGTGGCTTATAGTGCAGCCAAGCTAATGATTCCTCCAGATTTCAAGCCATCTTCAACAATATCCCCAATCTTGATCAATTCTCCAAATTTCTTATCCTGCATGTTCAGCATCTTATCAAAGTGCATGTCTTCTTGCATGCGGATAAAGGTTGCCTCTATTTCCGTATCATCCATGGGTGGTTGGACTTTTGCGGCTTCAGCTCTCTACCTTGTGGCAAGCTCCCTGAAATTTTCATTGAGCTTTTTCTTTAAATTCTCCAGATAAAAGCGATCAGGCATGACATCAGTGTTGTGCCCAAAACTGTCGACGACATATCCAGCTATTGCTTCCCGTCGACTTCTTCAGCTGCTGCTTGGAATGCCATGTCATTGCGTCCCCTGTCAAACTACGGTTAAATAACTGCATCCTAATCTTTTCATCATGTCCCACTCCAATCAGCTTGTCACAGTAAGACCTTAAGTGAGCCATCGGGTCACCGCTGCCATCGAACAGATTAAACTTAGGCGTCTTGTAACCGTCGGGCAACTTCAAATTGGGATAGAGGCAAAGGTCTTCATAAGCTAATCCCCTTGTCTCCTTAGTCACTTGAATTTGCTTAATTTTCTCCACCAACCACTTAACTTGCTCTTTGGTGTTATCTATCTCCTCCCCCTCTCCATGCATACTTGTCTTGATCTTTAGTAGGTGATGAAACGGATTTGGTTTCAGCGGTGAAGTGTGGAACTGAGCAGTGGGGTGCTTTTGGGGTGCTTTTGGTGGTGCAACGTAAGCGGGGTATTAGTGATATTTTTTAGGAAACACATGATCTTTTCCATGAAGGCGTGCAGGTTTGTTTGGGTCAGTAGTTCCATCAGCATAGACGAGGGGAATTCTGTTCTCCAGTTCCAGCAACCTTTGCTCCAGCTTCACATACTCTTCGTATGCAACCACACCTTGCTTTCTAGAAGTCCCTCCAATGATGGAATTGGCAGCAGTTCCGTCAACATTGTCAAACTCGACCATGATATTTTGTCTCGTCCTAGTCCTTGTAGATAAATGGGGAGGTGTCGAAATGGATCCTCTGGATCTCAGACGATAATGATGCTCGACCAGAATGCACAAACCAACCCTTGAGGATTGGGAACAAAATAACCTTTAAAACAGCCAAAGATAGATGTGAGAGGAGTGTTAGAAAGTTTAATATATAAGCTAACGTCATGCAATCGCGTCCTATTATGCAGGGGACCTCTTTTATGCCAGAGGTAGGCCTACCGATGATTTAAAGTAATGTTTGCGCCAAGTGTTTCATTTTGTTTGCTTGAGAATAATCTTGCAAAAAGGAAAAGAAAACGACTCGAAAGGGAAATGACTTAAATGAAAAGGAAATGACTCGACTGAAATTCAAACTAAGGCCAAGCATAGGCGTGCTCTAATCAAGCATTCAGTTTGACATCATCATCTTCTTTTTCATACTCTTCCTCTGTCGGGTCTTCTTCAACAAGGGGTTCCAAATGCATCAAGTGTGACTCAAGGAGATCCTTCACAGTCTATATGTTATTCAAAGATTTTGCAAAAGCATAGAGAATCTACACTCCTAGTACTTCTTTGTCCTCCAGTGGCATTGACTAGAAATGTGCTTTCCATGAATTCAGGAGGTCTTTCAAGTTCCCTGCGATATGCCGGAGTTAGATCATTTTGTCCATCCAAAATCTGGCTCCTTTTTCTTTAACCTTTCCTTGGTATTGTCTCATCATTTATCGATTCTGGGTCTCGCTCAGCTCCACCTTCTTTGATCATATCTGGCTCTCATCTTTTTGTATTTTTCTTCAAAATCAAGGGCCTCGATTCTCCTTTTGAGTGTAGGCTTATTAGATCGAAACCTCTCTTTGTCCTCCTTAAGCTAAAAAGGATAAGCTAAGGCAACACCAGGGTTAACCCTGTCGTCTTGGTTGTGACAAAATTGTCTCGTCCTCCTTTTTTCCCATATGACTAATATCATCTCTCGTGTAGTTATGTCTATGTCACCCATTTTGGTATTGAGATTCCGTCCTTCTGCTAGTCTAGGGGTTGATTACGTCGTCCCCACCTATTTAAGAATTCTTAGAGGGACGTAGTGATGAGTCCCTCGAAACACGATCAACGTCAACAAAGTAGCGTCTTGGCCTTGCACAGAGACTATAAAACAAGCACAGTGTTTTATCACCCACTGCACATCCCCCTCTTGTAATTGATTAAGCTTGTCGAACCAACCACTCAAATTTAGAAGCTTCTCTCATTGTAAAGTACTAGACATGTGAACTGTGTGTGTCATGATGTCGTCGGGTATATGAGCTATTGGTACAGATTGGGGTGCTTCAAGCTTTTGGAGGTGCTCGATTAACCATATCTACAATAAGATATTGCAACCTTCGAAGTAGTCTTCCCCTTTCTTACATTTAGTCAAGGCCTGATAGATGTCTCCCTCGATCATTGGAACTAAACCAACTTGGCACCTGTTAACATCTCTACGCAGCACCTCAACCACTAACGTCGTCCTTATATGGATTCTTCCTTCTTTCTCAGGAAAAATCACAGCCCCTAAGAAAGCAACGAACTTAGTCTGTGCCCAATCTTGGACTTCTAATGCTCCTGGGAAATCATATTGGAGGGTGGTGTCCCCAAACCTGGAGTACAAAAATTCTAGAGTGGCCCTTGCGTTTTGAATCCCATTGTAGTTTGGTTCGTGAGGAACCCCTAGAATGTTGAAGAATTCCTCAGGTTCCACACCCCGGGGGTATATCATAATCTCTGGCCCAGATGCTAACCCAGATAAACCTCCACTTTCTTCCAGCATCGGTGCCAAATCTATACCATTGAAGTGAAAAACTGCCCAGAAATGAGTGGCAGCTTCAACCAAACCAGGGACTATCTCGTACCACATAAGAGATAGCAGATCACCTAGTAGCGACTGAACCCGCCTTTTGCTGGAGTGAGCCTTTGGCAGCCATAGTCTGAAAATAAAACAAAAGTTAAAATAATCCTAACATTTTAATCAAAACCCAAGCAACAATTAGCATTTGGCGCAATTATTTTATGCATATGAATATTTGTCATTTTCGGGTCATGGACCCTTTGACGTTTGGACGAGGTTTATTAATGGACTATGACGTGCCAAGGACGTCTAGCTTTCCTAGGTTTATCATGGTGCAAAAGAAAATAAGTACGCATTTTGTTGCCAATTGTTCTCATAATTTTCTAAATAATATTTAGAATTCAATACATGAAGACTCTTTTGAAAACAAAAATACAAAAATGACACTAGACTAAGCAACATGCTCCTTCTCCAGCCAGGCTTTCTTTGCTTCTCGGGCGACCTCCTTGATTTCTTCCATAGCTTTGGTTAAGTATCCCTGGCTGCAACTAGGTGCAAGATATCTAATTCGGCACATTCCGAATTCCATTGTTCAAGTTTTGCCCCAAAGACCTCTACCTTTTCCTCCAACTCCAATGCATGCTTCCTCAAAATCTCGATCTCTTATTTGTTTTCTTTGTCCATTTTAACGGCTTTCAACATGAACTCACGGTATCGAATTTGAGCCTCTGCTTCTCGGTCTCTGATGTCATTCCCTCGGCTCGATCCTACTACCAAATTTCCCTTTATGCTAGAACGCAACCAACTAATGTAATTTGGTTCGTATCCAGCATTGTATCTATTTGGCACTTCTCCCCCATGACTTGCCTACCTGCCCAGGATTTCCTAATGCTTTTGACTTTTGGAACAATGTCTTTAGTATAATCGAACCGGTAGGCCTTCGTGTCTGGTATGAGCGGAATAATTTTCTTTCTCCCTGTTTTCCTCATCATCCTTAGTGGTTGATAGGGTTGGAGGCCTCACAATCCCATAAGTATTACAAAAGATGCCTTCTCAAAGCTGATGATAAAGTATGATGAAGGAAACCAAGTGAACATCCATTGAATTGAATCCTCCGTTGTGTTTTCAAACAACCTTACCCATTTCTCTGTGCTGCTTGGCTGTCTGAATTTTGGAACCCCGTACCATTCTCCAATCAAGTAATTCGAACCAGTAGGCTTAGACAATTCTTGTGCACCTTTCACCTTCCTCAAATGTTCCTTGAACCATAGTTGTAACAGAAGATTCCCTTGAAAATATTTCGCTCCTTTTTTACAACATCCCAAAGCCCGATACATGTCTGCTACAATCATAGGGACTATAGTGTACCGATAACCATCTATCTCGTTGAGCACCGCATCAGTAACCATGATAAGCCTCAAACATATGTTGTATCCGAGCTTTCAGGAAACACTATTATCCCTAGGAAACAAACGGCAAAAGGAAATGGTCTAGCTCTCCTCCAATCACTATAAGATATGAATTCTTTTCTACGGTTGTCAAAAGCGGTCAAATACTCAAATCAGTTGTAAAGATAGGAAAAGAGTATTTTCTTTTGTTGCAAAAACTCCATATCAACATCTGCTACCATCCCCAATTTGTCACAGAACTCTTTAGGTGTAGGAACGCTGGGAGCTAAGATGCGACCCCCTTGTCAGCGATGTTTGTCTAAACCCGAATGTGATATGTATCCCCCTATTTCTTCTAGCAAAGGTGTCAACTCGATGTCTCCAAATCTAAACATATTTAATTCCTCGTCCTAATATGTCACTGATGCTTCAATCATTTCCCTGTATGGTTCCATTTCTAGCAAAGACACCAAATGCCCCAAGGGTTGGTGGACCTCCGTTTGTTCGCTCAATGATAAGTCACTCCACCAGTTACTCAACATTGGAGCTGCACCCAAAGCCATTCCAAAACAATGAAATTTTTTTACTCATAATGACCTAAAAAAAATAATTAAAAATTTCCAACCCTTTTGAGAACAATTGGACAATCAAAATGTGTATTTATTTTCATCTCACTTTTCTTTTCTCTCTATTTTTTTTCTTTTTATTCAAATTCACGTAAGCATGTCCAAACGTCCTTTTGGGTTAAAAACCTGTCAAGTTGTTTGAACAAGTTGAAGATTAGCCGGCGTATGGGAAGTCCTTCGTACGGCATGATGTATGCATAATATATTTCAAGAGTGGTGTAATTCTATACACGGTTCTCCGAGGTGGACGACCAAGGGGTGGGAAAGTTTGGAATTGTTGGTTGTACTACGGACGACTATATCCCAACCGTCCCTCTTAAAGGATTTTTTTTTTTTTTGAGATAGAACGACCGTGAGATCCAGGCAATCGCTCGTGTATAAAAAATGTCGTTTTCCAAGAGTGGGGGAGTATGAGTGAAAAATATCATAAATATTACAAAGATATTTCATATAAATATAATAATAAAATAAAGAAAAAAAATAAGTTAGTAAAATAATAATAATGAGCAAAATAATAAGTAAAGAAAAACCAATTAGTTCAATAATAATATAAATAGTAGCAATAAAAATCCCAAAATATAACCCGTTGTGATTAGGATTTTGAATGTCTCCACCGGAGTTGCCATCCTGTCGCACCCCTTTTCCGAGCTCGGATCGAGTTCAAAGATTGGGTTTGACTTAGTGACTCGTTTGGAACAAGTTTTGGAGTCGCCACCTAATATTTTCTAAAGGTGTATCAGGTCACCTAAAAATATCTACAGTCAATATTAACTCCAGGAGCCGTACTTAGAAGAGATTCTAAAGTAAGAAGCTCTTATGACTCGGGAAGAAGGTATTAGGCATTTCCCGAGTCCCACTAAAAGCGATTCCTGACCAAGTTCATATTTTTTGGGATGTCTAATTAACATGAAAAATTTAAACTAAGGCATTCAAATAAAATATACATATGTTAAGGCCACAAAGGGAAAGGACATACTAAATCGTGGCTAAAAGGTGCAATTTAAAGCTTTTAAAAGAGGACTAAACCAATAGTAGGCTAGAAAAATAATATCAAAATAAATAAGGACATCCTATGCAAATATATAAATACAAAAAACACTTCTGTATTTGCACTCATGGTTTAGGCCCACAGTTTGATTGCGATTTTAGCCTGCAATTTAACCTTTAAATCTAGAGAGGCCAAAAATGCAAAAATGACTCAAAATCGAATTCTTTATGAAAATCTATCGTGAATTAGTTTCTGAAAATCATTTTTTAAAATAATAAAAACACAAAACACTAATTTTTTCTCGCATTGTGATAATCCAAACATAGGGACAAATAGGAATTATAATATTGAGAGAGTGTAGCCACTTCGGAGGGGGGCGTATTGGCATTAATTGTCAAACGTTTATTCCAAGTAGTTTTTTGATTTGGGATCGTGTTAAAAAAAGTAGTATTTATAGATATATTACACATACATATATATAAGTAAAGATAGACTATATTTGAGAGAAAATTTTAAACGAAGTAAAAATTTCCATTTTATTACTAAGATACATCCACCAAAATAGGAAAACACACATAACACGTAAGACAATAATTAATTTAGTAGTAATGATATTCATGCAAATTCATGAACCCAAATGAGTTTTCTTTTCTAAACGTTTTCAACGATAACCTTTTATAGGAAATTATTGCATGGCTTGACCTCCAAAGTCTATTCCTCCCCTTATTCACTATTAGTTAGTGAAAAGAGGGTGTTAGCTTTTCAAAAGAATGTGAATTACACAAATATACAACCCTAATAACAAATTTAAAAAAAAAATACCGATACTATTCCATTTTACAAAACATACCAATAGTTTCTTTACAAAACATATACAAGTTACAACAAAACCATGGAAATGAAGCTTTCTTCTTCTCCCCCAAGCCACTGCTTCAGTTTCAGGTATGCCGCTGGTGGCCGGTCACCGCCGGCCGGCGGCGGCAGGTCGCCGAAAAATCTCTCTTTTTTTTTTTCTTTTTTTTTTGTAAATCTGGAAAACAAGCATAAAACATACAAAAATACAAATTCATACTTTAAAAAAATATATTTAACCAATAAAAAATACATAAACGTACATAAAATTTAAAATATACAAAACATACATTTATATACACTCACAACATACAAAAGCTATACAAAAATGAAAATGCAAAAAATACAGAAATATACAAAAATATACACATACACAACAAAAAAATTCCAAACATACAATTGAAAATGCAAAAAATACAGAAATATACAATAACAATACAAAAAATTAAATAGCCATTTGAAAAGATTTTAATGGGTATTTTTACACAAAAAATACACATACACATTAATACAAAGGTATATACATATGTACACATTAATACACTTCCAAAACAAACAAAAAAAGGAAAAAAAAAAAAAAAAAGAACAAGAGAAGCAGAGATCCGGAGATGGAGGAAACAGCAGCAGCTAGTCGCCGGAGATGGAGGAGGAAGGACGACGGGAGGTGCTAGTCGCCGGAGATGGAGGAGGGACGGCGGGTGGGTGGTGGGTGGAGGAGGAGAAAGAAAAGAGAGAGAAATTAGGGTTTGTGATAGGAGAAAGGAGGAAATGAGTAAATGGTATGTAGGGTAATATACTTAAAAATATCGTTATTTAGGGTAAATATTTAAAAGTATCGGTATTTTTTGTAATTTAGATATTAGGATTGTCATCTGGTATAAATTTTCCTTTTTTTTTTATACAAAAATTGTTGCAAATTTCAACAACTGGCCAGACTTACGTTTTTGCATATATAGGCCTCTATTAAGACAGTTTCGCAAAAATAGTCTCTTCTTCAGAAAAATTCAGATTATAAACCCTTTAATTTTTAAGAAGAACCTATTCACTGGCTAGACTCATGATTTGCAGAGATAAGCCTCGATTGAGCTAGTTTTGCACAAATAGCTTCTGTTTCGAAAAAATTTAGAGTATAACCCCCTTTAATTTTAAACTTCTAAAAAATCTGTTTCATGTCTAATAACACTAATTACAGACTTACAGAATTTGTTGAAATGCTTCTTAATACCATTCAACTCAATTTCTAAGTAAACATTAATTATGCATGCTTTCAAACGAAAGAAGAGTTAAGAAAAGGGCTCCTGAATAGCCCACACATCAATTGCAACATTATTGTATTTCAGTACCTATTCCATGACTTTACAAGCACTTTTTGCCCGCTCTTTTCCATTATAGTCATAAAGTTTTAATGTACACTACATGTACAGATAGGGACAACCTAGGAAATACATATACGAGGGATCTGGAAAGGGATAGAAGAGAAAGAGGAGTGCCCTGAATGCACTAGATGAACTATGTAATTCATCATTTCAGTGTCTTGTATCAAGCTTTACACAAGATTGTCATAAGCCTTCTTTCCCTGCATAAACTAGTTAAACTTTGGCTTGCGAAGCCAAAACCTTATTTCCTACAACCAAAATCCTGGTATAGTCTAATAGACTATCCAAATAACATGCAAATGAGGGTCATGGGTGGCCAAAATAGAGGCCCAGATAACAGACAATCACACTTATATAAACAAGCTTACAATAATATTAGATTTTAATAAGTTAGAAGATTATCAACCTTGGTGAAAGATTAGCAAAGAGATGCAGGAACAACAATGGAGTATTTAGTAGCAACAGACCAAACAAGAAAATATCATTGATCCAGAGGCCTTATGTAGACCTCCAGTTAACAAAAGCTAGCAATAAACTTAGAGCAAAATAACTAGAAGCTTTTAGATTTTTCTAAAGGAGCTTTTCTATATTTTTTAGCATGAGAAATAAGAGAGGATGACTGCCCTTTTATAGTGTAGTAGTAGGAGTTGTCAAGCCTTAAAATTAGGGGTGTGGAAGGAGGAAAAAATAAGTAAAAATAGAATAAGGGAAAAAATAACTAAGCCAAATCAATTTGACAGTCATAGGAATATTTCCAAAGGTTCCATTCCAAAAATAGAACTAACAAGGCTGAGTTTCTCTTCTATTACTTATAATAATTCTAGTAAATTCGAAATTCAAGAGCTGAGAGCCCGTTCTCTTTTTATACAGTTGCAGACATGATTATCAAAGTCTAAAAGGATGCTAATTACAGAGCTATTCCTTCTAAAATAAAGTCTGTTAAATTGAAAATTTTGAATAACAAACAACTTCTCCTACCTAAAATACTGTATATACTCACATACGTGTGAATATCTCACTCTAAGCAGCCTAGGTTCAGAGCATCATGTAAGCAACGCAAAGATATCAACATGATTTCGATTAGAATTTTCGTCTCTATCAAATCTTTCCAACTCTTGTCTAGAACTTCTATATTATCTTCGAATTACACAGTCTCATAATGTATAAATGATTTTTCTATTGATTAACATGATTAAGAAATAACATGGGCAGCGCACACATATTCTTAAGAATAAGAGTTCTACTTGAAACAAACGACGCTTTATTGCGGATATCACAGGCGTACATATTCTGGAACTAGGACGAAGACAAACTTAATTGGCTCGCGCTAAATCCCCTAACTGACGCAGAGCATGGGACTTTTCTTAACAAATCAAACGGACATAATTTCATGCTATCATGCTTACAAAAATAAAAATTATATTTGAACATATAACCACAGTCGTCGAAGCAAAATAAACAAACAGAAAAATGAGGGAAAAAGGTAATACCTATTTGGGTTCGGGTCAGGTCGGACTGACCCGATTCGTTTCTGCCCGATTTGCGAGATTGGGGTTTTAAAATCTCCATTTCTTCCCTTGTATTTATCGTATCTACTCCTATTTGTCTTGATTGGTATCAACTTCATTATGATTTTGTCAAGATTTTCCATTTCCTTGCCTTCCTTTTTCGGATTCAAATCAATGACGACGAGAGAGAAAAAGGGAAGTGGAAAACGGGGTTGACGGCATGACCGGTGGCGGGGTGTCGGAGTCACGGTGGAGAGGAATGTATTTGGTCAGTTTTTTTGGGCGAGCGGGGAAGAGGGAAGGTTTAGGGCGGCGGGATTAGGGAGAAAATAATTTTAGGGTTAGTTTGGTGATGGGTGTGTTTGGTTAAAGGAAAAAATAAGAAAAATAAAGTGGAGGCTTATATGGATGCGTGGTTGGCCGAGAACGTGCCATGTGTGCACGTGGGAGCTGATGTGTATATGTAGTATAAGTTTTGAAAAGTTAAAAACTTTTTTGGTATTAGCTGGGAAAAAATGCGATATCTCGCAAGATTCAGTGGTGTTAAGTATCATCTCGTAATGACCTCTGTACTTATAAGTACAGGCTGCGTATGACGCATTATTTAAATATCTTGTCATTAATTTCCATGGCTCATCTTTCCATTGGAGGTCTCTATCTTCAAGGAATAATATTATTTCCTTGTGATCTGTCTTAATATAAGACTGGATAGTTTCGTTATCATCTTCTAATATAATAGAAGAATATGACGGAGGCATATTATCCTCTGTTCCCTTTTGCTTCTCTTGAGAATTTTTCCATTTCAGGAATTCTTGATACTGTTGGTATGACATTGTATCATTGCTTGTATTACTCTTCGAAGATGATCCTGTTAAGTCTTCGGCTATAAGCCTTTGCTTACCCATTTGGGCTATTACAGCACCTCTACCAGTGCCAATGGAAAGATGAGCCATGGAAATTAATGACAAGATATTTAAATAATGCGTCATACGCAGCCTGTACTTATAAGTACAGAGGTCATTACGAGATGATACTTAACACCACTGAATCTTGCGAGATATCGCATTTTTTCCCACTCCAAAATTTGGTTCAACAACAGCCCTAAGCGCCATCCTCGGCTAAGCGGGCAAACAACAGAACCTTGATTCTGGCATGCAACCTTCCGCCTGGGTTGTCTATCAAACCATACCTTTAACACCACCACCTGCTGAGATTCTAATCATAATCTGTTATTAGAATCATTTTACCCTAGTAGCCTAGTGTGACAGAGCTCAACACTTAATGATTTAGCCTATCATTAGGCCAAGTATCAAAGCTTAATTTTATTAAAAGAAACAAAATTAAAAGAACAATGTTAAATACCTGGTTTTGCGCTCAGGCAATTAAGAGGATTTTATATGCTTGAAAGTTTTTACAATAGGAGAGGTTTACAATTTTGAGAGGGTTGTAAACTGATGCCCTTCTCCGTTCTAACTCCTAAGCTATTTATAGACAAAATAAATCAACAAATTAGGCCCAAACTTTACAAGTGGCCGGTTGAAAATTAAAGAAAGAAAAATGGCCGATAGATGGCCCATTATTTTCACAACTTTATCAAAGCTGCTTTTATTAAAGAGAGAGTAACATTATTGAAGCTACTTTATTAAAGGTAACTTTATAAAAGCTGAGGGGTCTTGAATAATATGTCCTCGTCAGAGTTTATCCTTTCTCTTAGCGTTTTGTGCCTTGGAAGATTCCCTCTCTTTAGTCACTTGTTCAGTCACCTGTGTCATTATATTGGTGATATAATCATTTGCTTCATCTTCTGTAATTGATTGGGATTCCCCTGGTAGACAATATTCGCCCTCATCTTCTGTATTATTTGCAGAAGCCATTGACGTGTCTGACTGAATTTCAACCTCAAGATTTTTGATTAAATCTTTTTTGACTTCTTCCAAGTAGAAGGCTAACTTTTCCTCTTTGGTCATTAATCCCTTCTTCATCCTTAACTTATGGAGAATGTGTTGATAAGGACTTGGTGTATTAACTTGTTCCAGATGATCAATCTGTTTATATTTCTCGAGTGATTGTTTTATTAAATCAATTGTATCTTGACAGTGTAGATTACCATCAGCTGTTCTTTGAATCATTTTTTTCCAAAACCTCGTATAAAAGGTTCTATATAAGGCAGGAATGTTATGTGGGGTATAATCCACTTCAACGCTCCATTTCATAATCCATGGGATTGAATATTCAATAAAGAAATTCATATAAGAATTTCCCTCTATAAGAGTGTTATTTCCCTGTAATTCATGAATCTTGGGAGATACATCCACCCATTCAGTATATAAACTGAGCAATGGCTCCGGTAGCAATTTTACCGTAGGACCATAAACGATCCACCACTGTGAAAACCAATTTGGTATATTGCTCTGTTTATAAACATTTGAGCATATTTTTATGAACCAAGAATGTTTCTTGTTCTCATTCTCATATAGCAATGCTTTATAAAAGCTATCCACATAGTCCCAGTAATTATATTTTACCGGTGTTTTCATCTCTGGATGATTATAACTTCTTTCAGTTAGGGTACTTAAACCCCATTCTTCTGCGGATATAATCCTTTTGATTATCATTTTGGAAAAGTTAAAAACTTTTTTGGTATTAGCTGGGAAAAAATGCGATATCTCGCAAGATTCAGTGGTGTTAAGTATCATCTCGTAATGACCTCTGTACTTATAAGTACAGGCTGCGTATGACGCATTATTTAAATATCTTGTCATTAATTTCCATGGCTCATCTTTCCATTGGAGGTCTCTATCTTCAAGGAATAATATTATTTCCTTGTGATCTGTCTTAATATAAGACTGGATAGTTTCGTTATCATCTTCTAATATAATAGAAGAATATGACGGAGGCATATTATCCTCTGTTCCCTTTTGCTTCTCTTGAGAATTTTTCCATTTCAGGAATTCTTGATACTGTTGGTATGACATTGTATCATTGCTTGTATTACTCTTCGAAGATGATCCTGTTAAGTCTTCGGCTACAAGCCTTTGCTTACCCATTTGGGCTATTACAGCACCTCTACCAGTGCCTCTTCCTCTGTTTCCCCTTCCTCTATTAGAGGTTGGGTTCCCTCGGGCCGGATGCATAACCTGCATATAATAGATCATAAATTCATCAGGCCAGATATATTGGATAAATTTCCAATACTTTATGGATTCCTATAATTTCCTTTGTAATATCTTTCATTCTAGTTTTTGCTGTGCATATAATGCTGAGAACATGATCTACATCTTCTTTATTAAAGAACTTGGCACGTGATAATAAATCTTCAGCTTCATACACCAGTTTTTTAATCTACTCTGCGTTGCACGCAAATCCCAATATATAGCATACATCTGCCTGGGTAAGAGTTGATTTTGGCAGTATGGACAATAATAAAGCATATTATCTCGTCTACACATATTAAATAACCTGCACATTAAGATAATGATTATTATCATTAACTAGCCAAATATTCTCTAGTCAAAAAATCAGGAAGGCTATTATCTTCTCCTTTCTTATAATGTATTTCAAAATCAAATGGAGCTAATAGCGCTTGCCATCTAGCAAACATTTGCTTAGAGACATCATGTTTACAATCTTTATTAAACATGAATTTAACTGATTGGCAATCGGTCTTTATAAGAAACTTCTGATTGTATAAATCACCTTGGAATTTTAAAACACATTTTACTATAGCAAGTATTTCTTTTGCTATAGTTGAATAGTTTTTCTGACTGTTATTCCATTTACCAGAATGGAATTGTATCAAATATTCAATTTTCTCTCCTGGAGCATTTTGTTTTAAAATACCTCCATAACCAATGTCTGATGCATCGGTCTCTATAATTTTTGGCCATGTAGGATTAGCCAATGTAAGACAAGGGAGATTTTTTACCCTTTCCTTGATTTTCCGGACTGTCTCAGTATGAGCATCTGTCCATGGCTTTGGAATCTTTTTCAATCTATCATATAAAATAGATGTATCCTTAGCCAGATCTTTATAAAATGGAGCAATATAATTTAGACTTCCAAGAAATCTCCGTAATTGAGTTTTGTCAGTTATAACATCTGGAAATTTAGAAGCAAATTCTATACTTCTATTAATAGGAATAATTTTCCCCTTTTCAATATTATGGCCAAGAAATCTTACTTTAGTTTGAAACAAAAACATTTTAGGTTTAGATATAACCAAACCATTTTGTATAATAATTTTTTTAAATAATTCTAAATGCTTAAAATGCATTTCGATAGTATTAGAAAATACTAAGATATCGTCAATATAAACGATAATAAAATTACTATAAGGGATGAATATGTCATTCATAATTTTCTGAAATTCAGAAGGAGCATTTTTTAAACCAAATGGCATAACGTTCCATTCAAATTGTCCTATTGGAACGTTGAAAGCAGTTTTGTACCTGTCAGTTTCAGCTATTTGAATCTGCCAGTACCCTGATTTTAAATCAAATTTAGAAAATATAATAGCATTATGAAGCCTATCTAATAAATCCTTTTTATTAGGAATTGGATACCTGATCCATTTCAAAACTTTATTCAAAGGTTTATAGTTTATTACTAACCTTGGAACTCCTCTTTCCTGTTCAGCATGTTTATTAACATAGAACGCTGTACAGGACCATGGTGATTTTGATGATCGTATGAGACCTTTATGCAATAAGGAATCTATTTCCTTTTTGCATAATTCTAAGTATTCTGAATTCATCTGGCAAGGTCTTGCCTTAGTAGGGATACTATTAGCTTCAGAAAACTCTTCCTCATATGGAAGTGTAACTACATGTTTTTTCCTATTCCAAAAAGCATTTGGATGTTCATTACAAATTTGTAATGAAAACTGATTTATCATAAAATCAATTTTTTCTCTCAATTTAGGATTTTTTAAAATCTCATCGATATTTAAAGTATAAATTTCTTGTTTAAGAAAATTGATATGCTGACTCTTCTTAGCTAGCATATCTTTCAACTGGTTTAAAACTCTAGTAATAGGTTCAGTTATAAACTGAAAAATAATAGGTTTTCCTTGAAAAGTTCCTATTATCCCTTCTTTATCAATCCTAGTAATAGGAAATATTTTTTGTAAAAAGGGTGTTCCTAGTATAACTTGGTTAGACATATTTTTTATTAAAACAAAGCTTTGAGGTATACATACCTTATTTGTGCATATAGAAGCTGTTGGCAATTTGTACTCAATCTGCATTTTCTCACCATTAGCAGACCTTAAACTATGAGTAGTCTTATGAAAATATCGTGAAGGAATTAATCCTTCTTGAACACAATTTAAATCTGCTCCACTATCAACAAGAGCTATAAATTCTTTTTTGAAATTATAATCAATAAGAAGAGTAATTTTTATAAAAAACTTTTGAGAAGTAAATACTTCTAGTGTAGTTAAAAACTCTTCATTCATATCGCTAAAAATATTATCAAGATTTTCAGAATTAGAAGGGGTAGTGGTTTCATCCTTTTCTTTACCTTTTCCTTCAATTCTAGAAATCCTTTGATCTAATATCTTATTTTCTTTCTTGAGATTATAAATCTCTTTTTTGAGGTTATAAACCTCTTTTTCCAAATCCTGAGACGTAGTAGGTGAACCACTATGACTCATTTTTCTTTGTTCTAGAAGTCTTTTAACTTCTTTCATGGTGTATGGAGTATTATCCATAGGAGCATAGAAACCCTTTTCCAATCCTTCGGATTCCTTCTGTTCGAAATTTCCTTTGATCTGATCGATAAGTTTGGATCTCACTTTGGAATCCTGTACCATTTTCAATAATTCTATTAAATTATCATTATCCAAAGTGTTAAGACTAAATTGAGAAAATAAATTATAAAATTCATCATTTTCTTCATTATCACTAGGTTGTCCAATCTTGCAAGGATCACATTCATCCTCAGAACTAGTGACAATATCACTTTCATCCTGGAAGACTTTATTTAGTTCTTCCTTGGTAGGGATATTTTCCTCACCTGGATCCGATATTTCTGGTTCAGAATTTAATAAGATCTTCAATAAAGAATCCTTCAGATCTTCATCTATATTAAGAGCTTTGATTCTCTCTTTGACCTTGCAGTCTTTATATCGATGACCAAACCTTCCACATTTCCAACAATTTAGTGGATTCTTGGCTTTGGCTTTAATGTCATCCTTTCGCTCTTTAAAAGCTTTTTTTCTTCTAGTACGCTTTTCTGTGCGTCTCTCTAAATATCTTTGTCTCCATTCTTGGTAATCATGTTTCTTACCAGTCTTGCTTTTATGAAGCTTATGAGACTTTGATTTGGTTCGGGTTCGTGGATCATCCATGCCGAATTGACCACAAAATTCACCCAACTGTTGTCTTTCATTAAGACGATGGCGTTTAAGCTCCTGATTTAGCTTGATATCATTACATAACGCCAATCCTTCTTGGATACATATTCCAACCAAACTTCCATAAGTATGGTCATCATAGTTAATATTGACTCCTTCTTGCCTAAGAACTTTTTTAACTCTTTCTGCAAAGAGGTTAGGAAGTCCATCTATAAATTTAGATTTCCAATGAGTGCTATTACACTCTGGTAACTCCATGACTCTACAAAGAAATGTATCTTTATAAAGTCTAAATGAAGTTAAAGTCTTACATCTCATATTCTGTAAGAGGGTTCGAATAGTCTCACTATTATCAGACCATCTTCCTGAAAAGTGTTCAATTATATTAACAACCAAAAAATAAACAGCATTAGTATTATCAGCTGTAGAAGTTCCTGGTTCACTTTTAACTGCATTCAAAATTTCATTTCTCTGGTCAACAGTGAGATAATTATCCCACCACCCTTTTAATTGACCAGTAAAACCCGAGGTAATCATATTGGCAACAGTTTTATCACTATTACCATTAGTCTTGCAAATCGTGCTATACATCATCATTCTATGCATAACTACATACATTTGCCTATTGGTAAGGCCATCAATATTCCATTCATATATCTGCTTACCGCTGAAACTATTCGGAGCATACATATCATCCTGCTCTTCGAATAGAACATCCTGAGGAGTAGGCCTAGGATAGTAAAACATCCTTTGCCTTGGTTTATCAGCAAATTTCGAACTATAAGAAGACTTTAATTTATTAATTTGATCATAAGTTAGTTTTGGAAAATCACTTTCAAAAACTTCATTTTCAGATAATGCATTATCACTTTCCTCCGTATTAATTAGAGGCTTTAGTGATAACTCTTTAAATTTCTCATTTAAAAACTTTTCGATATTATATGCATCAGGTTTTAATTTAAAATCTTCAACATCAGGAGGAGGCTGAATAGTTGGAATGGCTACTCGAGGTGGCTTTTCCAATTTTTCTTTTCCTGATGTGCTAGCAGTATTACTGCTTATTATAGAACATAATTTATCTACCTTATCATGTAAAGATACAATATGCTCACCCAATACATGAACATAAATATTAGTATAGTTATGCTGTTTTAACATAATATTAATATGTTTAACAGTAACTTGCAAAGTTTGCTCATCCCATAATGTAGCAAACGCTGCAAAGTCAAGTTTTTTCATTTTAAAAGGTTGCTGTGGAGGTAATACAGCATCAACAATTGTACCATTTGCCATTTCAAATTGCCTTCCCATGACAGCAATATTATTTGCTACATATCTTCCCATAAACCACAAGACAAAAGATATAAGCTTGTCATGCTTTTCAAGATCTTCATAGAATTCTTCTTGAAACGCATGTTGCTTGGTTTTATCCAAACTTTTAAAAAACCATTTCCGAAATAATGCCCATCTAGGTTTATAAAATTCTTCAGAAATTTTTTTTCTTGCGGGTGATCCCCGACTAAAATCTATTTTAGGCTTAAAATCCATTAAATTTCAAAACCCATTTCTGACTCAGTTATATCTGCATCAACATCATTCCTTTGTTGTTCCTTTATTGGAGCAACAGGAGTAACAATATTATCTTTATCAATTTTCAAACTATTATATCTAGGCATTTCTTCTCTTATTTGAGAAGTAGAAGCTCTAGAAGGGGTTTCAACAATATAATCAATTGGAGAGATATGAGAATAATACAAAGAATTAGATCTAGATAAATTTTTAGAGCTAGATCTATCCGATCCCATATTTATCCTACTTACAACGTCATCAGATTCAAATCTGATTTTTACATTGCCCTCTGGAGTCTGTTCAATTCCAGTTAAATCAGTACTTTTCAAATCTTTTGGAGGAGCAGCATCCTCCATGACCCACTCTTTAGGGAAATCTATTTCTTCCCACTTGATAGGTCTTCTGGTAGTAACCTTTGTTTTACCAAAATTAGTTTCTATTAAAATAGTCTCATTTTTAAAATCCATGATTTTGCACATAGGATTTAAAGTATATAATGGTTTAAAATAAATCCTATAACAGATACATATGACTTCTGTATTAGGCATATAGTCATAACCATGCAGTTTAACATTTAAAACTAGGGCTTTTAAAGCATTTTCATCCGATAATGATATTTGTAAATTCGGATAGGCATTAAAATATACCGGGCCATAGGCCAAACTTGATTGTACAATCCCTATAAGGGATTTCTTCCAGTTATGGTTTCTACCATCCCTGAGAGCAGCTATAAACGTTTCATTCAGTCCTCTTAAAGTTAAAGGTTTAAATGCAACTTGAATCAAACCAATATGAATAAATCTATGAGTGTGCATATAAGGCAATAAATCATGCTGAGTCAATAAATTAAAGGTAGCATGATCATTATCAATAGTAATAGTATCTTCTGTAGTTTTCACTACTTGTTGAATATGACGGAGGCATATTATCCTCTGTTCCCTTTTGCTTCTCTTGAGAATTTTTCCATTTCAGGAATTCTTGATACTGTTGGTATGACATTGTATCATTGCTTGTATTACTCTTCGAAGATGATCCTGTTAAGTCTTCGGCTATAAGCCTTTGCTTACCCATTTGGGCTATTACAGCACCTCTACCAGTGCCTCTTCCTCTGTTTCCCCTTCCTCTATTAGAGGTTGGGTTCCCTCGGGCCGGATGCATAACCTGCATATAATAGATCATAAATTCATCAGGCCAGATATATTGGATAAATTTCCAATACTTTATGGATTCCTATAATTTCCTTTGTAATATCTTTCATTCTAGTTTTTGCTGTGCATATAATGCTGAGAACATGATCTACATCTTCTTTATTAAAGAACTTGGCACGTGATAATAAATCTTCAGCTTCATACACCAGTTTTTTCAATCTACTCTGCGTTGCACGCAAATCCCAATATATAGCATACATCTGCCTGGGTAAGAGTTGATTTTGGCAGTATGGACAATAATAAAGCATATTATCTCGTCTACACATATTAAATAACCTGCACATTAAGATAATGATTATTATCATTAACTAGCCAAATATTCTCTAGTCAAAAAATCAGGAAGGCTATTATCTTCTCCTTTCTTATAATGTATTTCAAAATCAAATGGAGCTAATAGCGCTTGCCATCTAGCAAACATTTGCTTAGAGACATCATGTTTACAATCTTTATTAAACATGAATTTAACTGATTGGCAATCGGTCTTTATAAGAAACTTCTGATTGTATAAATCACCTTGGAATTTTAAAACACATTTTACTATAGCAAGTATTTCTTTTGCTATAGTTGAATAGTTTTTCTGACTGTTATTCCATTTACCAGAATGGAATTGTATCAAATATTCAATTTTCTCTCCTGGAGCATTTTGTTTTAAAATACCTCCATAACCAATGTCTGATGCATCGGTCGCTATAATTTTTGGCCATGTAGGATTAGCCAATGTAAGACAAGGGAGATTTTTTACCCTTTCCTTGATTTTCCGGACTGTCTCAGTATGAGCATCTGTCCATGGCTTTGGAATCTTTTTCAATCTATCATATAAAATAGATGTATCCTTAGCCAGATCTTTATAAAATGGAGCAATATAATTTAGACTTCCAAGAAATCTCTGTAATTGAGTTTTGTCAGTTATAACATCTGGAAATTTAGAAGCAAATTCTATACTTCTATTAATAGGAATAATTTTCCCCTTTTTAATATTATGGCCAAGAAATCTTACTTTAGTTTGAAACAAAAACAAACATTTTAGGTTTAGATATAACCAAACCATTTTGTATAATAATTTTTTTAAATAATTCTAAATGCTTAAAATGCATTTCGATAGTATTAGAAAATACTAAGATATCGTCAATATAAACGATAATAAAATTACTATAAGGGATGAATATGTCATTCATAATTTTCTGAAATTCAGAAGGAGCATTTTTTAAACCAAATGGCATAACGTTCCATTCAAATTGTCCTATTGGAACGTTGAAAGCAGTTTTGTACCTGTCAGTTTCAGCTATTTGAATCTGCCAGTACCCTGATTTTAAATCAAATTTAGAAAATATAATAGCATTATGAAGCCTATCTAATAAATCCTTTTTATTAGGAATTGGATACGTGATCCATTTCAAAACTTTATTCAAAGGTTTATAGTTTATTACTAACCTTGGAACTCCTCTTTCCTGTTCAGCATGTTTATTAACATAGAACGCTGTACAGGACCATGGTGATTTTGATGATCGTATGAGACCTTTATGCAATAAAGAATCTATTTCCTTTTTGCATAATTCCAAGTATTCTGAATTCATCTGGCAAGGTCTTGCCTTAGTAGGGATACTATTAGCTTCAGAAAACTCTTCCTCATATGGAAGTGTAACTACATGTTTTTTCCTATTCCAAAAAGCATTTGGATGTTCATTACAAATTTGTAATGAAAACTGATTTATCATAAAATCAATTTTTTTCTCTCAATTTAGGATTTTTTAAAAACTTTTATTCGATATTTAAAGTATAAATTTCTTGTTTAAGAAAATTGATATGCTGACTCTTCTTAGCTAGCATATCTTTCAACTGGTTTAAAACTCTAGTAATAGGTTCAGTTATAAACTGAAAAATAATAGGTTTTCCTTGAAAAGTTCCTATTATCCCTTCTTTATCAATCCTAGTAATAGGAAATATTTTTTGTAAAAAGGGTGTTCCTAGTATAACTTGGTTAGACATATTTTTTATTAAAACAAAGCTTTGAGGTATACATACCTTATTTGTGCATATAGAAGCTGTTGGCAATTTGTACTCAATCTGTATTTTCTCACCATTAGCAGACCTTAAACTATGAGTAGTCTTATGAAAATATCGTGAAGGAATTAATCCTTCTTGAACACAATTTTAATCTGCTCCACTATCAACAAGAGCTATAAATTCTTTTTTGAAATTATAATCAATAAGAAGAGTAATTTTTATAAAAAACTTTTGAGAAGTAAATACTTCTAGTGTAGTTAAAAACTCTTCATTCATATCGCTAAAAATATTATCAAGATTTTCAGAATTAGAAGGGGTAGTGGTTTCATCCTTTTCTTTACCTTTTCCTTCAATTCTAGAAATCCTTTGATCTAATATCTTATTTTCTTTCTTGAGATTATAAATCTCTTTTTTGAGGTTATAAACCTCTTTTTCCAAATCCTGAGACGTAGTAGGTGAACCACTATGACTCATTTTTCTTTGTTCTAGAAGTCTTTTAACTTCTTTTATGGTGTATGGAGTATTATCCATAGGAGCATAGAAACCCTTTTCCAATCCTTCGGATTCCTTCTGTTCGAAATTTCCTTTGATCTGATCGATAAGTTTGGATCTCACTTTGGAATCCTGTACCATTTTCAATAATTCTATTAAATTATCACTATCCAAAGTGTTAAGTGACGAGTTCAACACTTAACTTTCTGATGAATATCATTAGAAACAAGACTACTGTTAAAAACAGTAGAAAGGAGGAATATGATATTCCACAACACCTAGATTTACTTAACAAGTGGACTATTCCTAAAGTTCAACCTAAGTTAATATACCAGTTAGGAACCTTTGAGAAATTGGGTTTGAAACAAGTAGTGAAAACTACAGAAGATACTATTACTATTGATAATGATCATGCTACCTTTAATTTATTGACTCAGCATGATTTATTGCCTTATATGCACACTCATAGATTTATTCATATTGGTTTGATTCAAGTTGCATTTAAACCTTTAACTTTAAGAGGACTGAATGAAACGTTTATAGCTGCTCTCAGGGATGGTAGAAACCATAACTGGAAGAAATCCCTTATAGGGATTGTACAATCAAGTTTGGCCTATGGCCCGGTATATTTTAATGCCTATCCGAATTTACAAATATCATTATCGGATGAAAATGCTTTAAAAGCCCTAGTTTTAAATGTTAAACTGCATGGTTATGACTATATGCCTAATACAGAAGTCATATGTATCTGTTATAGGATTTATTTTAAACCATTATATACTTTAAATCCTATGTGCAAAATCATGGATTTTAAAAATGAGACTATTTTAATAGAAACTAATTTTGGTAAAACAAAGGTTACTACCAGAAGACCTATCAAGTGGGAAGAAATAGATTTCCCTAAAGAGTGGGTCATGGAGGATGCTGCTCCTCCAAAAGATTTGAAAAGTACTGATTTAACTGGAATTGAACAGACTCCAGAGGGCAATGTAAAAATCAGATTTGAATCTGATGACGTTGTAAGTAGGATAAATATGGGATCGGATAGATCTAGCTCTAAAAATTTATCTAGATCTAATTCTTTGTATTATTCTCATATCTCTCCAATTGATTATATTGTTGAAACCCCTTCTAGAGCTTCTACTTCTCAAATAAGAGAAGAAATGCCTAGATATAATAGTTTGAAAATTGATAAAGATAATATTGTTACTCCTGTTGCTCCAATAAAGGAACAACAAAGGAATGATGTTGATGCAGATATAACTGAGTCAGAAATGGGTTTTGAAATTTAATGGATTTTAAGCCTAAAATAGATTTTAGTCGGGGATCACCCGCAAGAAAAAAAATTTCTGAAGAATTTTATAAACCTAGATGGGCATTATTTCGGAAATGGTTTTTTAAAAGTTTGGATAAAACCAAGCAACATGCGTTTCAAGAAGAATTCTATGAAGATCTTGAAAAGCATGACAAGCTTATATCTTTTGTCTTGTGGTTTATGGGAAGATATGTAGCAAATAATATTGCTGTCATGGGAAGGCAATTTGAAATGGCAAATGGTACAATTGTTGATGCTGTATTACCTCCACAGCAACCTTTTAAAATGAAAAAACTTGACTTTGCAGCGTTTGCTACATTATGGGATGAGCAAACTTTGCAAGTTACTGTTAAACATATTAATATTATGTTAAAACAGCATAACTATACTAATATTTATGTTCATGTATTGGGTGAGCATATTGTATCTTTACATGATAAGGTAGATAAATTATGTTCTATAATAAGCAGTAATACTGCTAGCACATCAGGAAAAGAAAAATTGGAAAAGCCACCTCGAGTAGCCATTCCAACTATTCAGCCTCCTCCTGATGTTGAAGATTTTAAATTAAAACCTGATGCATATAATATCGAAAAGTTTTTAAATGAGAAATTTAAAGAGTTATCACTAAAGCCTCTAATTAATACGGAGGAAAGTGATAATGCATTATCTGAAAATGAAGTTTTTGAAAGTGATTTTCCAAAACTAACTTATGATCAAATTAATAAATTAAAGTCTTCTTATAGTTCGAAATTTGCTGATAAACCAAGGCAAAGGATGTTTTACTATCCTAGGCCTACTCCTCAGGATGTTCTATTCGAAGAGCAGGATGATATGTATGCTCCGAATAGTTTCAGCGGTAAGCAGATATATGAATGGAATATTGATGGCCTTACCAATAGGCAAATGTATGTAGTTATGCATAGAATGATGATGTATAGCACGATTTGCAAGACTAATGGTAATAGTGATAAAACTGTTGCCAATATGATTACCTCGGGTTTTACTGGTCAATTAAAAGGGTGGTGGGATAATTATCTCACTGTTGACCAGAGAAATGAAATTTTGAATGCAGTTAAAAGTGAACCAGGAACTTCTACAGCTGATAATACTAATGCTGTTTATTTTTTGGTTGTTAATATAATTGAACACTTTTCAGGAAGATGGTCTGATAATAGTGAGACTATTCGAACCCTCTTACAGAATATGAGATGTAAGACTTTAACTTCATTTAGACTTTATAAAGATACATTTCTTTGTAGAGTCATGGAGTTACCAGAGTGTAATAGCACTCATTGGAAATCTAAATTTATAGATGGACTTCCTAACCTCTTTGCAGAAAGAGTTAAAAAAGTTCTTAGGCAAGAAGGAGTCAATATTAACTATGATGACCATACTTATGGAAGTTTGGTTGGAATATGTATCCAAGAAGGATTGGCGTTATGTAATGATATCAAGCTAAATCAGGAGCTTAAACGCCATCGTCTTAATGAAAGACAACAGTTGGGTGAATTTTGTGGTCAATTCGGCATGGATGATCCACGAACCCGAACCAAATCAAAGTCTCATAAGCTTCATAAAAGCAAGACTGGTAAGAAACATGATTACCAAGAATGGAGACAAAGATATTTAGAGAGACGCACAGAAAAGCGTACTAGAAGAAAAAAAGCTTTTAAAGAGCGAAAGGATGACATTAAAGCCAAAGCCAAGAATCCACTAAATTGTTGGAAATGTGGAAGGTTTGGTCATCGATATAAAGACTGCAAGGTCAAAGAGAGAATCAAAGCTCTTAATATAGATGAAGATCTGAAGGATTCTTTATTGAAGATCTTATTAAATTCTGAACCAGAAATATCGGATCCAGGTGAGGAAAATATCCCTACCAAGGAAGAACTAAATAAAGTCTTCCAGGATGAAAGTGATATTGTCACTAGTTCTGAGGATGAATGTGATCCTTGCAAGATTGGACAACCTAGTGATAATGAAGAAAATGATGAATTTTATAATTTATTTTCTCAATTTAGTCTTAACACTTTGGATAATGATAATTTAATAGAATTATTGAAAATGGTACAGGATTCCAAAGTGAGATCCAAACTTATCGATCAGATCAAAGGAAATTTCGAACAGAAGGAATCCGAAGGATTGGAAAAGGGTTTCTATGCTCCTATGGATAATACTCCATACACCATGAAAGAAGTTAAAAGACTTCTAGAACAAAGAAAAATGAGTCATAGTGGTTCACCTACTACGTCTCAGGATTTGGAAAAAGAGGTTTATAACCTCAAAAAAGAGATTTATAATCTCAAGAAAGAAAATAAGATATTAGATCAAAGGATTTCTAGAATTGAAGGAAAAGGTAAAGAAAAGGATGAAACCACTACCCCTTCTAATTCTGAAAATCTTGATAATATTTTTAGCGATATGAATGAAGAGTTTTTAACTACACTAGAAGTATTTACTTCTCAAAAGTTTTTTATAAAAATTACTCTTCTTATTGATTATAATTTCAAAAAAGAATTTATAGCTCTTGTTGATAGTGGAGCAGATTAAAATTGTGTTCAAGAAGGATTAATTCCTTCACGATATTTTCATAAGACTACTCATAGTTTAAGGTCTGCTAATGGTGAGAAAATGCAGATTGAGTACAAATTGCCAACAGCTTCTATATGCACAAATAAGGTATGTATACCTCAAAGCTTTGTTTTAATAAAAAATATGTCTAACCAAGTTATACTAGGAACACCCTTTTTACAAAAAATATTTCCTATTACTAGGATTGATAAAGAAGGGATAATAGGAACTTTTCAAGGAAAACCTATTATTTTTCAGTTTATAACTGAACCTATTACTAGAGTTTTAAACCAGTTGAAAGATATGCTAGCTAAGAAGAGTCAGCATATCAATTTTCTTAAACAAGAAATTTATACTTTAAATATCGATGAGATTTTAAAAAATCCTAAATTGAGAGAAAAAATTGATTTTATGATAAATCAGTTTTCATTACAAATTTGTAATGAACATCCAAATGCCTTTTGGAATAGGAAAAAACATGTAGTTACACTTCCATATGAGGAAGAGTTTTCTGAAGCTAATAGTATCCCTACTAAGGCAAGACCTTGCCAGATGAATTCAGAATACTTGGAATTATGCAAAAAGGAAATAGATTCTTTATTGCATAAAGGTCTCATACGATCATCAAAATCACCATGGTCCTGTACAGCGTTCTATGTTAATAAACATGCTGAACAGGAAAGAGGAGTTCCAAGGTTAGTAATAAACTATAAACCTTTGAATAAAGTTTTGAAATGGATCAGGTATCCAATTCCTAATAAAAAGGATTTATTAGATAGGCTTCATAATGCTATTATATTTTCTAAATTTGATTTAAAATCAGGGTACTGGCAGATTCAAATAGCTGAAACTGACAGGTACAAAACTGCTTTCAACGTTCCAATAGGACAATTTGAATGGAACGTTATGCCATTTGGTTTAAAAAATGCTCCTTCTGAATTTCAGAAAATTATGAATGACATATTCATCCCTTATAGTAATTTTATTATCGTTTATATTGACGATATCTTAGTATTTTCTAATACTATCGAAATGCATTTTAAGCATTTAGAATTATTTAAAAAAATTATTATACAAAATGGTTTGGTTATATCTAAACCTAAAATGTTTGTTTTTGTTTCAAACTAAAGTAAGATTTCTTGGCCATAATATTGAAAAGGGGAAAATTATTCCTATTAATAGAAGTATAGAATTTGCTTCTAAATTTCCAGATGTTATAACTGACAAAACTCAATTACAGAGATTTCTTGGAAGTCTAAATTATATTGCTCCATTTTATAAAGATCTGGCTAAGGATACATCTATTTTATATGATAGATTGAAAAAGATTCCAAAGCCATGGACAGATGCTCATACTGAGACAGTCCGGAAAATCAAGGAAAGGGTAAAAAATCTCCCTTGTCTTACATTGGCTAATCCTACATGGCCAAAAATTATAGAGACCGATGCATCAGACATTGGTTATGGAGGTATTTTAAAACAAAATGCTCCAGGAGAGAAAATTGAATATTTGATACAATTCCATTCTGGTAAATGGAATAACAGTCAGAAAAACTATTCAACTGTAGCAAAAGAAATACTTGCTATAGTAAAATGTGTTTTAAAATTCCAAGGTGATTTATACAATCAGAAGTTTCTTATAAAGACCGATTGCCAATCAGCTAAATTCATGTTTAATAAAGATTGTAAACATGATGTCTCTAAGCAAATGTTTGCTAGATGGCAAGCGCTATTAGCTCCATTTGATTTTGAAATACATTATAAGAAAGGAGAAGATAATAGCCTTCCTGATTTTTTGACTAGAGAATATTTGGCTAGTTAATGATAATAATCATTATCTTAATGTGCAGGTTATTTAATATGTGTAGACGAGATAATATGCTTTATTATTGTCCATACTGCCAAAATCAACTCTTACCCAGGCAGATGTATGCTATATATTGGGATTTGCGTGCAACGCAGAGTAGATTGAAAAAACTGGTGTATGAAGCTGAAGATTTATTATCACGTGCCAAGTTCTTTAATAAAGAAGATGTAGATCATGTTCTCAGCATTATATGCACAGCAAAAACTAGAATGAAAGATATTACAAAGGAAATTATAGGAATCCATAAAGTATTGGAAATTTATCCAATATATCTGGCCTGATGAATTTATGATCTATTATATGCAGGTTATGCATCCGGCCCGAGGGAACCCAACCTCTAATAGAGGAAGGGGAAACAGAGGAAGAGGCACTGGTAGAGGTGCTGTAATAGCCCAAATGGGTAAGCAAAGGCTTATAGCCGAAGACTTAACAGGATCATCTTCGAAGAGTAATACAAGCAATGATACAATGTCATACCAACAGTATCAAGAATTCCTGAAATGGAAAAATTCTCAAGAGAAGCAAAAGGGAACAGAGGATAATATGCCTCCGTCATATTCTTCTATTATATTAGAAGATGATAACGAAACTATCCAGTCTTATATTAAGACAGATCACAAGGAAATAATATTATTCCTTGAAGATAGAGACCTCCAATGGAAAGATGAGCCATGGAAATTAATGACAAGATATTTAAATAATGCGTCATACGCAGCCTGTACTTATAAGTACAGAGGTCATTACGATATGATACTTAACACCACTGAATCTTGCGAGATATCGCATTTTTTCCCAGCTAATACCAAAAAAGTTTTTAACTTTTCCAAAATGATAATCAAAAGGATTATATCCGCAGAAGAATGGGGTTTAAGTACCCTAACTGAAAGAAGTTATAATCATCCAGAGATGAAAACACCGGTAAAATATAATTACTGGGACTATGTGGATAGCTTTTATAAAGCATTGCTATATGAGAATGAGAACAAGAAACATTCTTGGTTCATAAAAATATGCTCAAATGTTTATAAACAGAGCAATATACCAAATTGGTTTTCACAGTGGTGGATCGTTTATGGTCCTACGGTAAAATTGCTACCGGAGCCATTGCTCAGTTTATATACTGAATGGGTGGATGTATCTCCCAAGATTCATGAATTACAGGGAAATAACACTCTTATAGAGGGAAATTCTTATATGAATTTCTTTATTGAATATTCAATCCCATGGATTATGAAATGGAGCGTTGAAGTGGATTATACCCCACATAACATTCCTGCCTTATATAGAACCTTTTATACGAGGTTTTGGAAAAAAATGATTCAAAGAACAGCTGATGGTAATCTACACTGTCAAGATACAATTGATTTAATAAAACAATCACTCGAGAAATATAAACAGATTGATCATCTGGAACAAGTTAATACACCAAGTCCTTATCAACACATTCTCCATAAGTTAAGGATGAAGAAGGGATTAATGACCAAAGAGGAAAAGTTAGCCTTCTACTTGGAAGAAGTCAAAAAAGATTTAATCAAAAATCTTGAGGTTGAAATTCAGTCAGACACGTCAATGGCTTCTGCAAATAATACAGAAGATGAGGGCGAATATTGTCTACCAGGGGAATCCCAATCAATTACAGAAGATGAAGCAAATGATTATATCACCAATATAATGACACAGGTGACTGAACAAGTGACTAAAGAGAGGGAATCTTCCAAGGCACAAAACGCTAAGGGAAAGGATAAACTCTGACGAGGACATATTATTCAAGACCCCTCAGCTTTTATAAAGTTACCTTTAATAAAGTAGCTTCAATAATGTTACTCTCTCTTTAATAAAAGCAGCTTTGATAAAGTTGTGAAAATAATGGGCCATCTATCGGCCATTTTTCTTTCTTTAATTTTCAACCGGCCACTTGTAAAGTTTGGGCCTAATTTGTTGATTTATTTTGTCTATAAATAGCTTAGGAGTTAGAACGGAGAAGGGCATCAGTTTACAACCCTCTCAAAATTGTAAATCTCTCCTATTGTAAAAACTTTCAAGCATATAAAATCCTCTTAATTGCCTGAGCGCAAAACCAGGTATTTAACATTGTTCTTTTAATTTTATTTCTTTTAATAAAATTAAGCTTTGATACTTGGCCTAATGATAGGCTAAATCATTAAGTGTTGAGCTCTGTCACACTAGGCTACTAGGGTAAAATGATTCTAATAACAGATTATGATTAGAATCTCAGCAGGTGGTGGTGTTAAAGGTATGGTTTGATAGACAACCCAGGCGGAAGGTTGCATGCCAGAATCAAGGTTCTGTTGTTTGCCCGCTTAGCCGAGGATGGCGCTTAGGGCTGTTGTTGAACCAAATTTTGGGTTCAGCCACTCCTTGCCAGGGTTGTGTCACCAGTAAAACTTTCCTGTTACCCCCATGCTGTTAAGATCCGTCATAAATTTGTTCCAAGGAAAACCTATTATTTTTCAGTTTATAACTGAACCTATTACTAGAGTTTTAAACCAGTTGAAAGATATGCTAGCTAAGAAGAGTCAGCATATCAATTTTCTTAAACAAGAAATTTATACTTTAAATATCGATGAGATTTTAAAAAATCCTAAATTGAGAAAAAAAATTGATTTTATGATAAATCAGTTTTCATTACAAATTTGTAATGAACATCCAAATGCTTTTTGGAATAGGAAAAAACATGTAGTTACACTTCCATATGAGGAAGAGTTTTCTGAAGCTAATAGTATCCCTACTAAGGCAAGACCTTGCCAGATGAATTCAGAATACTTGGAATTATGCAAAAAGGAAATAGATTCTTTATTGCATAAAGGTCTCATACGATCATCAAAATCACCATGGTCCTGTACAGCGTTCTATGTTAATAAACATGCTGAACAGGAAAGAGGAGTTCCAAGTTAGTAATAAACTATAAACCTTTGAATAAAGTTTTGAAATGGATCAGGTATCCAATTCCTAATAAAAAGGATTTATTAGATAGGCTTCATAATGCTATTATATTTTCTAAATTTGATTTAAAATCAGGGTACTGGCAGATTCAAATAGCTGAAACTGACAGGTACAAAACTGCTTTCAACGTTCCAATAGGACAATTTGAATGGAACGTTATGCCATTTGGTTTAAAAAATGCTCCTTCTGAATTTCAGAAAATTATGAATGACATATTCATCCCTTATAGTAATTTTATTATCGTTTATATTGACGATATCTTAGTATTTTCTAATACTATCGAAATGCATTTTAAGCATTTAGAATTATTTAAAAAAATTATTATACAAAATGGTTTGGTTATATCTAAACCTATCCGATCCCATATTTATCCTACTTACAACGTCATCAGATTCAAATCTGATTTTTACATTGCCCTCTGGAGTCTGTTCAATTCCAGTTAAATCAGTACTTTTCAAATCTTTTGGAGGAGCAGCATCCTCCATGACCCACTCTTTAGGGAAATCTATTTCTTCCCACTTGATAGGTCTTCTGGTAGTAACCTTTGTTTTACCAAAATTAGTTTCTATTAAAATAGTCTCATTTTTAAAATCCATGATTTTGCACATAGGATTTAAAGTATATAATGGTTTAAAATAAATCCTATAACAGATACATATGACTTCTGTATTAGGCATATAGTCATAACCATGCAGTTTAACATTTAAAACTAGGGCTTTTAAAGCATTTTCATCCGATAATGATATTTGTAAATTCGGATAGGCATTAAAATATACCGGGCCATAGGCCAAACTTGATTGTACAATCCCTATAAGGGATTTCTTCCAGTTATGGTTTCTACCATCCCTGAGAGCAGCTATAAACGTTTCATTCAGTCCTCTTAAAGTTAAAGGTTTAAATGCAACTTGAATCAAACCAATATGAATAAATCTATGAGTGTGCATATAAGGCAATAAATCATGCTGAGTCAATAAATTAAAGGTAGCATGATCATTATCAATAGTAATAGTATCTTCTGTAGTTTTCACTACTTGTTTCAAACCCAATTTCTCAAAGGTTCCTAACTGGTATATTAACTTAGGTTGAACTTTAGGAATAGTCCACTTGTTAAGTAAATCTAGGTGTTGTGGAATATCATATTCCTCCTTTCTACTGTTTTTAACAGTAGTCTTGTTTCTAATGATATTCATCAGAAAGTTAAGTGTTGAACTCGTCACCTATTGCTACTGTGCACCATGGCTCTGATACCAAATTTATGACGGATCTTAACAGCATGGGGGTAACAGGAAAATTTTACTGGTTGAAGAGTAATACAAGCAATGATACAATGTCATACCAACAGTATCAAGAATTCCTGAAATGGAAAAATTCTCAAGAGAAGCAAAAGGGAACAGAGGATAATATGCCTCCGTCATATTCTTCTATTATATTAGAAGATGATAACGAAACTATCCAGTCTTATATTAAGACAGATCACAAGGAAATAATATTATTCCTTGAAGATAGAGACCTCTAATGGAAAGATGAGCCATGGAAATTAATGACAAGATATTTAAATAATGCGTCATACGCAGCCTGTACTTATAAGTACAGAGGTCATTACGAGATGATACTTAACACCACTGAATCTTGCGAGATATCACATTTTTTCCCAACTAATACCAAAAAAGTTTTTAACTTTTCCAAAATGATAATCAAAAGGACTATATCCGCAGAAGAATGGGGTTTAAGTACCCTAACTGAAAGAAGTTATAATCATCCAGAGATGAAAACACCGGTAAAATATAATTACTGGGACTATGTGGATAGCTTTTATAAAGCATTGCTATATGAGAATGAGAACAAGAAACATTCTTGGTTCATAAAAATATGCTCAAATGTTTATAAACAGAGCAATATACCAAATTGGTTTTCACAGTGGTGGATCGTTTATGGTCCTACGGTAAAATTGCTACCGGAGCCATTGCTCAGTTTATATACTGAATGGGTGGATGTATCTCCCAAGATTCATGAATTACAGGGAAATAACACTCTTATAGAGGGAAATTCTTATATGAATTTCTTTATTGAATATTCAATCCCATGGATTATGAAATGGAGCGTTGAAGTGGATTATACCCCACATAACATTCCTGCCTTATATAGAACCTTTTATACGAGGTTTTGGAAAAAAATGATTCAAAGAACAGCTGATGGTAATCTACACTGTCAAGATACAATTGATTTAATAAAACAATCACTCGAGAAATATAAACAGATTGATCATCTGGAACAAGTTAATACACCAAGTCCTTATCAACACATTCTCCATAAGTTAAGGATGAAGAAGGGATTAATGACCAAAGAGGAAAAGTTAGCCTTCTACTTGGAAGAAGTCAAAAAAGATTTAATCAAAAATCTTGAGGTTGAAATTCAGTCAGACACGTCAATGGCTTCTGCAAATAATACAGAAGATGAGGGCGAATATTGTCTACCAGGGGAATCCCAATCAATTACAGAAGATGAAGCGAATGATTATATCACCAATATAATGACACAGGTGACTGAACAAGTGACTAACGAGAGGGAATCTTCCAAGGCACAAAACGCTAAGGGAAAGGATAAACTCTGACGAGGACATATTATTCAAGACCCCTCAGCTTTTATAAAGTTACCTTTAATAAAGTAGCTTCAATAATGTTACTCTCTCTTTAATAAAAGCAGCTTTGATAAAGTTGTGAAAATAATGGGCCATCTATCGGCCATTTTTCTTTCTTTAATTTTCAACCGGCCACTTGTAAAGTTTGGGCCTAATTTGTTGATTTATTTTGTCTATAAATAGCTTAGGAGTTAGAACGGAGAAGGGCATCTGTTTATATTTCTCGAGTGATTGTTTTATTAAATCAATTGTATCTTGACAGTGTAGATTACCATCAGCTGTTCTTTGAATCATTTTTTTCCAAAACCTCGTATAAAAGGTTCTATATAAGGCAGGAATGTTATGTGGGGTATAATCCACTTCAACGCTCCATTTCATAATCCATGGGATTGAATATTCAATAAAGAAATTCATATAAGAATTTCCCTCTATAAGAGTGTTATTTCCCTGTAATTCATGAATCTTGGGAGATACATCCACCCATTCAGTATATAAACTGAGCAATGGCTCCGGTAGCAATTTTACCGTAGGACCATAAACGATCCACCACTGTGAAAACCAATTTGGTATATTGCTCTGTTTATAAACATTTGAGCATATTTTTATGAACCAAGAATGTTTCTTGTTCTCATTCTCATATAGCAATGCTTTATAAAAGCTATCCACATAGTCCCAGTAATTATATTTTACCGGTGTTTTCATCTCTGGATGATTATAACTTCTTTCAGTTAGGGTACTTAAACCCCATTCTTCTGCGGATATAATCCTTTTGATTATCATTTTGGAAAAGTTAAAAACTTTTTTGGTATTAGCTGGGAAAAAATGCGATATCTCGCAAGATTCAGTTGTGTTAAGTATCATCTCGTAATGACCTCTGTACTTATAAGTACAGGCTGCGTATGACGCATTATTTAAATATCTTGTCATTAATTTCCATGGCTCATCTTTCCATTGGAGGTCTCTATCTTCAAGGAATAATATTATTTCCTTGTGATCTGTCTTAATATAAGACTGGATAGTTTCGTTATCATCTTCTAATATAATAGAAGAATATGACGGAGGCATATTATCCTCTGTTCCCTTTTGCTTCTCTTGAGAATTTTTCCATTTCAGGAATTCTTGATACTGTTGGTATGACATTGTATCATTGCTTGTATTACTCTTCGAAGATGATCCTGTTAAGTCTTCGGCTATAAGCCTTTGCTTACCCATTTGGGCTATTACAGCACCTCTACCAGTGCCTCTTCCTCTGTTTCCCCTTCCTCTATTAGAGGTTGGGTTCCCTCGGGCCGGATGCATAACCTGCATATAATAGATCATAAATTCATCAGGCCAGATATATTGGATAAATTTCCAATACTTTATGGATTCCTATAATTTCCTTTGTAATATCTTTCATTCTAGTTTTTGCTGTGCATATAATGCTGAGAACATGATCTACATCTTCTTTATTAAAGAACTTGGCACGTGATAATAAATCTTCAGCTTCATACACCAGTTTTTTCAATCTACTCTGCGTTGCACGCAAATCCCAATATATAGCATACATCTGCCTGGGTAAGAGTTGATTTTGGCAGTATGGACAATAATAAAGCATATTATCTCGTCTACACATATTAAATAACCTGCACATTAAGATAATGATTATTATCATTAACTAGCCAAATATTCTCTAGTCAAAAAATCAGGAAGGCTATTATCTTCTCCTTTCTTATAATGTATTTCAAAATCAAATGGAGCTAATAGCGCTTGCCATCTAGCAAACATTTGCTTAGAGACATCATGTTTACAATCTTTATTAAACATGAATTTAGCTGATTGGCAATCGGTCTTTATAAGAAAGTTCTGATTGTATAAATCACCTTGGAATTTTAAAACACATTTTACTATAGCAAGTATTTCTTTTGCTACAGTTGAATAGTTTTTCTGACTGTTATTCCATTTACCAGAATGGAATTGTATCAAATATTCAATTTTCTCTCCTGGAGCATTTTGTTTTAAAATACCTCCATAACCAATGTCTGATGCATCGGTCTCTATAATTTTTGGCCATGTAGGATTAGCCAATGTAAGACAAGGGAGATTTTTTACCCTTTCCTTGATTTTCCGGACTGTCTCAGTATGAGCATCTGTCCATGGCTTTGGAATCTTTTTCAATCTATCATATAAAATAGATGTATCCTTAGCCAGATCTTTATAAAATGGAGCAATATAATTTAGACTTCCAAGAAATCTCTGTAATTGAGTTTTGTCAGTTATAACATCTGGAAATTTAGAAGCAAATTCTATACTTCTATTAATAGGAATAATTTTCCCCTTTTCAATATTATGGCCAAGAAATCTTACTTTAGTTTGAAACAAAAACAAACATTTTAGGTTTAGATATAACCAAACCATTTTGTATAATAATTTTTTTAAATAATTCTAAATGCTTAAAATGCATTTCGATAGTATTAGAAAATACTAAGATATCGTCAATATAAACGATAATAAAATTACTATAAGGGATGAATATGTCATTCATAATTTTCTGAAATTCAGAAGGAGCATTTTTTAAACCAAATGGCATAACGTTCCATTCAAATTGTCCTATTGGAACGTTGAAAGCAGTTTTGTACCTGTCAGTTTCAGCTATTTGAATCTGCCAGTACCCTGATTTTAAATCAAATTTAGAAAATATAATAGCATTATGAAGCCTATCTAATAAATCCTTTTTATTAGGAATTGGATACCTGATCCATTTCAAAACTTTATTCAAAGGTTTATAGTTTATTACTAACCTTGGAACTCCTCTTTCCTGTTCAGCATGTTTATTAACATAGAACGCTGTACAGGACCATGGTGATTTTGATGATCGTATGAGACCTTTATGCAATAAAGAATCTATTTCCTTTTTGCATAATTCCAAGTATTCTGAATTCATCTGGCAAGGTCTTGCCTTAGTAGGGATAATATTAGCTTCAGAAAACTCTTCCTCATATGGAAGTGTAACTACATGTTTTTTCCTATTCCAAAAAGCATTTGGATGTTCATTACAAATTTGTAATGAAAACTGATTTATCATAAAATCAATTTTTTCTCTCAATTTAGGATTTTTTAAAATCTTATCGATATTTAAAGTATAAATTTCTTGTTTAAGAAAATTGATATGCTGACTCTTCTTAGCTAGCATATCTTTCAACTGGTTTAAAACTCTAGTAATAGGTTCAGTTATAAACTGAAAAATAATAGGTTTTCCTTGAAAAGTTCCTATTATCCCTTCTTTATCAATCCTAGTAATAGGAAATATTTTTTGTAAAAAGGGTGTTCCTAGTATAACTTGGTTAGACATATTTTTTTATTAAAACAAAGCTTTGAGGTATACATACCTTATTTGTGCATATAGAAGCTGTTGGCAATTTGTACTCAATCTGCATTTTCTCACCATTAGCAGACCTTAAACTATGAGTAGTCTTATGAAAATATCGTGAAGGAATTAATCCTTCTTGAACACAATTTAAATCTGCTCCACTATCAACAAGAGCTATGAATTCTTTTTTAAAATTATAATCAATAAGAAGAGTAATTTTTATAAAAAACTTTTGAGAAGTAAATACTTCTAGTGTAGTTAAAAACTCTTCATTCATATCGCTAAAAATATTATCAAGATTTTCAGAATTAGAAGGGGTAGTGGTTTCATCCTTTTCTTTACCTTTTCCTTCAATTCTAGAAATCCTTTGATCTAATATCTTATTTTCTTTCTTGAGATTATAAATCTCTTTTTTGAGGTTATAAACCTCTTTTTCCAAATCCTGAGACGTAGTAGGTGAACCACTATGACTCATTTTTCTTTGTTCTAGAAGTCTTTTTACTTCTTTCATGGTGTATGGAGTATTATCCATAGGAGCATAGAAACCCTTTTCCAATCCTTCGGATTCCTTCTGTTCGAAATTTCTTCCTTTGATCTGATCGATAAGTTTGGATCTCACTTTGGAATCCTGTACCATTTTCAATAATTCTATTAAATTATCATTATCCAAAGTGTTAAGACTAAATTGAGAAAATAAATTATAAAATTCATCATTTTCTTCATTATCACAAGGTTGTCCAATCTTGCAAGGATCACATTCATCCTCAGAACTAGTGACAATATCACTTTCATCCTGGAAGACTTTATTTAGTTCTTCCTTGGTAGGGATATTTTCCTCACCTGGATCCGATATTTCTGGTTCAGAATTTAATAAGATCTTCAATAAAGAATCCTTCAGATCTTCATCTATATTAAGAGCTTTGATTCTCTCTTTGACCTTGCAGTCTTTATATCGATGACCAAACCTTCCACATTTCCAACAATTTAGTGGATTCTTGGCTTTGGCTTTAATGTCATCCTTTCGCTCTTTAAAAGCTTTTTTTCTTCTAGTACGCTTTTCTGTGCGTCTCTCTAAATATCTTTGTCTCCATTCTTGGTAATCATGTTTCTTACGAGTCTTGCTTTTATGAAGCTTATGAGACTTTGATTTGGTTCGGGTTCGTGGATCATCCATGCCGAATTGACCACAAAATTCACCCAACTGTTGTCTTTCATTAAGACGATGGCGTTTAAGCTCCTGATTTAGCTTGATATCATTACATAACGCCAATCCTTCTTGGATACATATTCCAACCAAACTTCCATAAGTATGGTCATCATAGTTAATATTGACTCCTTCTTGCCTAAGAACTTTTTTAACTCTTTCTGCAAAGAGGTTAGGAAGTCCATCTATAAATTTAGATTTCCAATGAGTGCTATTACACTCTGGTAACTCCATGACTCTACAAAGAAATGTATCTTTATAAAGTCTAAATGAAGTTAAAGTCTTACATCTCATATTCTGTAAGAGGGTTCGAATAGTCTCACTATTATCAGACCATCTTCCTGAAAAGTGTTCAATTATATTAACAACCAAAAAATAAACAGCATTAGTATTATCAGCTGTAGAAGTTCCTGGTTCACTTTTAACTGCATTCAAAATTTCATTTCTCTGGTCAACAGTGAGATAATTATCCCACCACCCTTTTAATTGACCAGTAAAACCCGAGGTAATCATATTGGCAACAGTTTTATCACTATTACCATTAGTCTTGCAAATCGTGCTATACATCATCATTCTATGCATAACTACATACATTTGCCTATTGGTAAGGCCATCAATATTCCATTCATATATCTGCTTACCGCTGAAACTATTCGGAGCATACATATCATCCTGCTCTTCGAATAGAACATCCTGAGGAGTAGGCCTAGGATAGTAAAACATCCTTTGCCTTGGTTTATCAGCAAATTTCGAACTATAAGAAGACTTTAATTTATTAATTTGATCATAAGTTAGTTTTGGAAAATCACTTTCAAAAACTTCATTTTCAGATAATGCATTATCACTTTCCTCCGTATTAATTAGAGGCTTTAGTGATAACTCTTTAAATTTCTCATTTAAAAACTTTTCGATATTATATGCATCAGGTTTTAATTTAAAATCTTCAACATCAGGAGGAGGCTGAATAGTTGGAATGGCTACTCGAGGTGGCTTTTCCAATTTTTCTTTTCCTGATGTGCTAGCAGTATTACTGCTTATTATAGAACATAATTTATCTACCTTATCATGTAAAGATACAATATGCTCACCCAATACATGAACATAAATATTAGTATAGTTATGCTGTTTTAACATAATATTAATATGTTTAACAGTAACTTGCAAAGTTTGCTCATCCCATAATGTAGCAAACGCTGCAAAGTCAAGTTTTTTCATTTTAAAAGGTTGCTGTGGAGGTAATACAGCATCAACAATTGTACCATTTGCCATTTCAAATTGCCTTCCCATGACAGCAATATTATTTGCTACATATCTTCCCATAAACCACAAGACAAAAGATATAAGCTTGTCATGCTTTTCAAGATCTTCATAGAATTCTTCTTGAAACGCATGTTGCTTGGTTTTATCCAAACTTTTAAAAAACCATTTCCGAAATAATGCCCATCTAGGTTTATAAAATTCTTCAGAAATTTTTTTTCTTGCGGGTGATCCCCGACTAAAATCTATTTTAGGCTTAAAATCCATTAAATTTCAAAACCCATTTCTGACTCAGTTATATCTGCATCAACATCATTCCTTTGTTGTTCCTTTATTGGAGCAACAGGAGTAACAATATTATCTTTATCAATTTTCAAACTATTATATCTAGGCATTTCTTCTCTTATTTGAGAAGTAGAAGCTCTAGAAGGGGTTTCAACAATATAATCAATTGGAGAGATATGAGAATAATACAAAGAATTAGATCTAGATAAATTTTTAGAGCTAGATCTATCCGATCCCATATTTATCCTACTTACAACGTCATCAGATTCAAATCTGATTTTTACATTGCCCTCTGGAGTCTGTTCAATTCCAGTTAAATCAGTACTTTTCAAATCTTTTGGAGGAGCAGCATCCTCCATGACCCACTCTTTAGGGAAATCTATTTCTTCCCACTTGATAGGTCTTCTGGTAGTAACCTTTGTTTTACCAAAATTAGTTTCTATTAAAATAGTCTCATTTTTAAAATCCATGATTTTGCACATAGGATTTAAAGTATATAATGGTTTAAAATAAATCCTATAACAGATACATATGACTTCTGTATTAGGCATATAGTCATAACCATGCAGTTTAACATTTAAAACTAGGGCTTTTATAATTTAAAATAATTATAAATAAATTTATATAGTATTAATTAAGTGTAAATAATTGTAAAATGGATATTCAAGTGTATAAATCGTACAAATAGTTATAAAATTGTGCAAGTATTTTGGAAACGACCTATATGATGCATTTATGCAATATAATCACATTTATATATATATATATATATATATATATATAGGGGATTGATGATAAGGGTGACACAGATAAATGTCTGATATCTAATGCAATTTTTTCGAAGAAATTAATATTGCATTTTCCGAAGTTTGTATGATAAATTGTAAATATGAGGGACAAAATTGGGTGTCAATAGAAATGGGGGATAGATTTGGTCGGGCCGCTTTCAACAGCATCCGGTGGGGTAAAGTTTATACTGATTTTAACTGATTATTTTTCTAAGTGGGTAGAAGCAATGTCGTGGCTAAAATTCGAGAACATGAAGTCATCAAATTCATCCATCAGAATATAATATGTCGTTTTGGGATCCCGAAGGAGATCACATGCGACAACGGCAAATAGTTCGATTGAAGTCGAATCAAAACCTTTTTCAAAAAGTAGGGGATCAAGCGAATCGCGTCAAATCCATATCACCCCAGCAAAAATGGACAAGCTGAGTCTTCCAACAAGACAATAATAAAGTATTTGAAAAAGAGGATGGACGAATCAAAAGGAAACTGTCCAGATGAACTCCCAGGTGCGTTGTAGGCTCACCGAACAACGGTGAAAAACAGCACTGGAGAGGCTCCGTTCTCACTTTTCTAAGGAGCAGAAGCATTGATCCCGGTGGAAGTTGGTGAACCAAGCCTTCGGTTGCTCACTCCACCGATGAGTCAAACAAGGAAGCCATGTTAGTAGACCTGGATTTGCTCAAGGGGAAGAGAGATATGGCACTGATCCTGATACAAAAATAGAGGTAGAAAACTACCTCAACAAAAAGACCAAGTATCGAACTTTTAATGCAGGTGATTATATACTGAAGATCAAGCGACCGAAGAAGGATGAACCCAACAAAGGCAAGCTAGAAGCGAATTATCGGGTCAAAGCAGCGGTCGGAAAAGGATCTTACCAGCTGGAAACCTTAGATTCGAAGCCGGTCGAATTCAATTAGAATATCACCCAGTTGAACAAGTACCACTACTAAAAATGCTCGGTATCGCATACCCTCACTCTACATTCTTTTTCACTTACTTCGATATTGTTTTTTATACTAACATTTTTAGATGATAGGCATAGTTGAAATTGAGTGATGACATACATCACCCACGAACACAATGAGCTTGAAATGCTCTTAGTCGGGGTCGATAAGTCTGGCGGATACTCTAACACGGTCTTCATCTTTAAGTCTACTCCATTTCTTCTTTGCATCCTTGTTTCAGGAAATACAAAGTTTATATAACGGAGGCATTGAACCAGTGTCCGGCCCATCATACTTCACACTCGAACACTGGGATGGCAAAGGGTTTTTTTTGTGATTTTCAATCGATTGTTCGATGACTGGGGACTGCTTGGGTCCGAAGTTGGCGACTGTACGAAGAGATACCGAGGACTGCCCAAATACTAGAGACTGCCCCAAGGTCAAGTTTGCAAGCGAAAAAAGACTGGGGACTGCTCGAGTCCATGAAGAAGGGGTTAACATTAAGATTTTCGCTGAACAGACAGTCACACTAGAGACTGTTCGCAACTTCAATTCAGAATGAAATGTAAACGGTCCACTAGCGGCCAAAGTTTTAATTCATATTTATAAGCGCCTTAAAACGGCCATGTTCCGAAACCGATTACAATGATCGGTCGGTAAAAATGTACTAGGCGCCCGACAGCGACCAACATTTCAATTAATACAACACTTCTCGTCAAACATCTGTTGTTATTCACTGATTCAAACGACTTGAGGGTTAAAATAATTTTTCGAATTCGATGTTCGAAGAGTGCACTTGCATGAAAATGAGACGTCAGTCTTCATTACGCGCTAACTACATTGAGCTATTTTAATTTTCTCTTTCCAATAGCTATAACAAAAATGGTGAAACTTCAAACGACGAAAACACCACTTATCTCATTAAATGATAAAACGTAAACTTCATCTTCGAAAATCAATACTTAAAAGCGATAAACAGAAATAAAGGCAAACCAAAGAAATTCATCCAAAAGTATACATATAAGAACTGCCAACAACCTCATTGTCTTTATACAACGACCACAACATTTGGTCAAAGACATAAAACAAACATTAACTAAAATTAAGAAGTCATTATTCTTCGTCGGAATCCTCTTCTTCATAACTTGGAGGAACACCCATGTCTTCACGAGCAAGCCTCACCGTTTGAATGGCTTCCTCCAATTCAACAGCTACATCAACGGTGCGCTCAGACATCTCTTGGAGGACTTCTCGGCGAGATTCAGCAATGATCAACTCCCTGCGACTATCAAACTCATCCTTCATCAATCTCTTCTGGCCAGCCAACTTGATGTCTAAGTCTTGATTCTGCTTCACAAGACTTCGATTCTTTTCTATCATACCTTTGTTTTCAGAAACCAAAGCCTCTTTGTCGCCCTGTAAAGTATGGAGGTCGTCTTTCAGCTTAGCCATCTCCAAATCCTTGTTCGATAGCAAAGATTCTAGCCTAGTGCATTTACTCCCCACATCAGCTTCATAGCGCTTGAGCTGTGCGTTCAGCGCCACAATCCGCGACTCCAACTCTGATTCATGAAGAGCATGGGCGGCCGCCTTTTTATTTGCATCAGCTTTGATTTCAGATTTTACTTTCAGGACTTTGAGATTTTGGTGGCAAGCGCTACCAGTAGATGCCAAAAAAGCGGCCCGTTCAAGCAAGCGAGTGATATTGGCCTGGAGTTGACGGATGCGATCCACTGTCTCGATCTCCATTATTGTAGTTTGATATGTAAGCAATAAACTAACTGAAGAATAGTTCAGGTCGGAAAGTATTCACAAAATAAAAAAGAAGTTACCTAAAAGGCATCAAAGGTGACATGGGAAGCAAGGTTCAAGGAAATTCGACAATTCATCCGAGCCCTCTCCATCAACCTGGTGACGTTGTACAAATAGTCAGTAAGATGCCTTGGAAACCTGAGCAGATCGATGTTAACGGGAGCGCTCACGGTGATCGATCTCTCATTTATCTCCCTGGAGGCTTCAGCTCTTTTGTAAACGGCGAAGGAACCTGCATCTTCGCCTTTCGGCAGTGAACCTCAACGTTCTGTGTACTTTGATTTCACCGGCTCCACCTCTTGATCAAGGTGTAGCTTACCTTTCTTCCTCGATTCATGCTCTTCGAGGGGCAAAAATGGCTTCCAACTTTTCAGCTCTGTCCCCCGAACCTGAAGTAACCTCCAAAATCGAAGGAAGTGGAGACTGGGAATGCCCATTAGTCAATTCCATAACAAGAGCTCCAGCATATTCATCGGTCGCCTTTAGCTGCTTAGCCACCTCCTACATCCTTTCTTTCCTCGGCTTTTTTGGGCAACTCAACGGCTGCTCTGAATCAGATTCCTCAACTGCCTCTTAATTGGAATCAAACCAAACAAGCATACCTTCCTCGGTTTCTTTAATAGTGTCGATAGCCATCACTGCGCCTGTAACTATGTCTTCAATGGGCTCAAGAGCAGTCGTTGTGCCGACCTCTTTCCTTTGTGGTCCTTTTTCCTTCTGAGCATTTTTCGCAAGAAGGCTTGCTCGGACTTCACGGTAGTTCAGATTTTTCTTCTTCTTTGGAGAAGCGTTCTCTGCTTTCTCCCCATCGGCATCCTCCTCATTGTCTTCTTCGCTTGATTCGCCTCCGGCGCCCGTATCCGTAATGCCTAAATTTTTTTTTTTATTTAGTTGAAATAACCTTATTCATACATAATGGGTAGAAGAAAAAGGAAGACATACCGTGGTGTTTGGCCTTCACTTTCAAGTAGGAAGCTATAGGCTTCCAAGCTCTCTCACTGTTGATGCTCTTATCCAACTTTGATCAACTACCTCTCAATATTAGGAACCAGCTCGAATAAAACTTTGCTGGCTGAAACATGAGCACAGTTGAACTAAGTAAAAAAGGTAACCATGGAGAAATGAAAACAAAATCAGGCACTAACGGGTTCGGTTCTATACGTCGGGGAGTGAGTCTTCTCCCGGAGCTGTTAATTGGTCGGTGGGAATGAAAACGAAACGCTGGTCCCAACCTCGGGGATCATCGTCGTTTTTTGAAATCAAAGCCCTTCGCTCCCATTTTTGCACGGTAATAAATCTAGCCTTGTAAACACAGGGGGAATAAATATGTAGAATATGTTGAAGTTTCAATTCTACTTTGGCTTTTTTTGCAATCCAACGCATCATGGCAACCAACCACCAGATCATCGGGGAAACTTGTACAACACAAACTTTGTACATACGACAAAATTCGGCGATCAAGGGGTCGATCGGGAGCATGAATCCAATCGTGAATGGGTATGTCAAAACTACAGAATAATTGACATAGTGGGTAGTCAAGGTCATCCTCTCTGTAGGGCACACAACGTCGACCGCACCTTCTTTCAATCTAAAGTCCTCTCAGACTTTGGCATAGAATTTGGAGTAATAGCACAGAAAACGGTGTCAACCGGAATATTTCTCTTTCTCCTCAGCCGAACGGAGTTTTGATAACTGACTTCACAATCATCGTCATAACTAAATTCCTTCGGGAGAATCTCAGTGTAATGCTTCTCCGGACCAAAGCCTTTGGGTTTCCGTTTCTTCCCCTTCCCTTTGACTTCAGAGAGGCCAGCAACGTTGGCCTGTTCAGTTACAATGACAGGTTTCGGTGGCGTCACGACAACAGGAGCAGCGGAGACAACAATATCGGTGGTGGTTGTAAGCGTAGGTGTTTTTTAAGTCGTCATTATGTTAAAATTCAAGTAGAAACAAGACCTAAATAAAATTTGGGCTTCAAAACAAGAGATTAGCAACCAGAAATGGAGAAATCACAAGGAGTATTCTGAGAATTTGAAGAGAGCAGAAGAGCAAAAGTTTGGAAATGGATTTTGAAGTGGTATTTATAGGAGTTGAGGTAATGATTACCTTGGTAACCGACAAAAACTTTCACCCGCACGATGGCGTGCACGTGTCTTGATGAAAGGCGAAGTGACATTTTGGCGTTTCAAATTGCAAGGCTGAGAAAGCTCCACGTGATTTTCCGCCTAAAATTTCATGCCACTTGCCAAGATCATACAAACACTCACTCGGCAAGCGGAGGAACTAACTGTACTGGTCGAAAATCATCCAAACACGTGGCGACATGTGATCGTTGACGTGGCGTGCTCCGCATCAGAATCAGAGACAAGTCAGTCGTCGTTGAGAAGAAATGGTTATCGAAGACGACTGTTCATTTTGATCGATCGGATCGATCTCTCCGAGGACACAAAGTAACATTGCAACAGATAAGCATGATCAACCAAATCCCACTTTTATCAGAAGTCGTTGGGTGTGGATAAGGAGTCAAATCTGATAGTGCAGAGACGTGCAGGTAGTGGAGTTCAACTAGGGTTGGGGAATTGGCTTATGAATAGATTCCTTTCTCCCCATTGTAAGGTTACGTTCTTCTGAACATAACCTCCCCTTAAGCAATTATTATCGCCACCATCTTCACATTTAACCACCATTATTAATCATTTTACCACCAAGATTGTTATTACGCCGTAGTTGTTCTGCTGTAGTTTGTCTTTGCTGTGGAGAAGGAATCTATCCTTTTGAACATAGCACAAGCCTTCAGCTATGGAATACAATAAGCTTTATCCTTTACTTTTATCTGTTTATTCACTACTTAATCAATCATTTATCTGCTCATTTGTTTGTTTCTTTCATTCATTGTTATCTCCATCGTCAATCAATAAGCATACCTTGATTTGACTCCTGCCTAAGCATAGTCATCGATTGATCTTTAATTCACATTCATCACATCGACAATTGTGGAACAATTATCTGTTAAGTTCTTGCTTAAATTGTTAATCATATTACTCGTTCGCTCTATTCGGTTAAGCTAGAGTATCATAAACAATCTGCTTGTTCATAATCAAACGCTTTGATCCTTGAAATTGACTAGACAGTTTGTTTGTTTGCCTTATTTGAATATCTTATCGGCCGCATCATTATTTACTTGCCACTTGTCGTCTGTTCTGATACTAATTAGTCATCGTTTGTTTATTCTTGCTCGATTACATCCATATTTCAATTTCGTTTATGTGCTCATTAAAACAATCAGTCTTGTGAACATAAAATTACCGATCAATTGTCAGATTTCGATATAAAACGATCGCCTAAGGCTCAACGAAATATAAATTTAATTGTAGTACCTGAAATCAAATTTTAGGATATACATTAAACTTTTCAATTTTTAATTAATGAATATGAAATTTTATTAAAATGTTAAATTTAACATGTATCTTTTTTCGAACTTTTTTACTATAAAAGCTAAATGAGATATGAACGTCAACTGTCAGTATACATATATAACAGTACCTTACTATAGCGGCCATGAAAATTCCAGAAAAATGATGCCACTATAGAGAAGTTTGACTGTATGTATTGGGTAAAAAGTCACCGACGTCTCAACCAAGACCTCGGAGTGCAACACGAAGACTGCGCCACGAGACAGGCTTCTGAGGGAAAGATTATGTGGACACTCCCCCCGAAAATCACCTTAGGAAATAAGGAAAGACAAGCTCGAAGCATTGAGCTCGGGTAAAACCCCCAGCAGCTCCGAGCGGATGACACACCTCGGAAAGACAAGGGCTGACCTTTGTAACTTTCGGCCGTTGCTCCATCATTTAATAGATAGATCATGAGTCAATCACAATTATGTACATAATAATGGTCATAAAGGCACCATTATGACATTTTACAATGTCATTCTTCCTCCTGATTGTAAATAGGCTCATTTATAAACAACGGGACACGATCAATACAATACCGAATCTTACTTATTTGTTGCCTTTTTTTATCTTATTTCTTGTCTCGTTACCTTTCCAAAGTTTTCATTTAGTTCAAGATCAATTTAGTTCAAAATTTACTTCGATACGAGCATATTACCAGCTAAACCCAATATAAATTCGATTTGTTTTTTTAACCCGATTTAGGCCAACACAAATTGGCGCCGTCTGCGGGGAGCTGGTAATAATGTTCGTTCCGAAGACCGTAATTTCCATTTTCTACCAAAAACAAAATGTCAAATGCTGTCAATGACAATATAACCATTCAAGTGCCCGACCAGACAGTGGGCCTCACCGAGGCCAGTGATTGAGTCCCATTACAACCAACTGGCTCGACACCGCCCGTTAGCTCCATCCCAACGAGCACTTCAGCTCCATTAGTCGGGTTGACGTACCCAAGTGGATCGACTCACCGATCGGTCTGACACCTCCTGTAGGAGCATTGATAGCCGAACCAACATTTTCAAATTCCGGCGACCCCTTCCAGTAGTTCATTGTGAACACGCTGCAGCAAATGCGAGAGCAATTCGCCGCTCAAGCAGCTGCACAAGCTCAATTTAATGAGCAGTTCTGGAGCTCTTTACAAGCCCTCACTGGGAGCGGGAGAATCCACTCTGTCCTCGGTGATGTTCCCTTCCCGATTTTTAACGAAGGAAACAATGCCACTACCCCTGTTGGAACAAATACAGGAAGACTTCCAAGTGGGATTACGTCTGGGGTCTCGGGGACTGTGGCTCCTACGACATCTCAAACAAGCGTTGCATCTGACTTCGGAAAATGGAAGAAGGAGTTTGAGGTCAGTATGGAGAAACGACTCGAGAACGTACTAGGGGTTCGTAAACCACAACGAGCACTGGACATTGAAAGATGTCGCCAATTACCCTTCAAACCTGAAGCTGCTCTAGCGCCTATCCCAAAACATTTCAAATTACAACTTCTGAAGAAGTATGACGGGACGACGGACCCCATTGACCATATTACTGAATACATGGCCATGGTCAAAATCAACGACCTAACCCTGATTGAAAAAGAATCCATGTTCTTTAAGAAGTTCGCCGACACCCTGGAGAAGGGAGTGTTGTGATGGTACATGCTCCTCCCTTCTGAGTCTATTTCCAGCTTCAACGAATTGGCAGATATATTCATTAAGGCTCACACCAGGGCTCAAAAGATTCTCAAAAGAAATGAAGACATCTTTAATGTAAAACAAGGATACCTCGAGCCCATCAAGGACTTCCTTGAGCTCTTTCAGGCCGAGAGGATGGATCTACCAAAGATGGATGACAGCCTCGAAGTCATGGCTTTTGAAAAGAACCTTAATGTGAGCAACTCGGAGGTCGCGGCAAAACTGAAGAAAGAACTCCAGCAATGGCAAGCTCGAACCTGGGACGAGTTGCATGACCGAGCCACAACAAAGATTAGGGTCAAGGAAGCAGAGTGGAGAAGAAGAGGGCGAGGTCATTCCTACCGAGCCCAGGCTGAACCCTCTCGACGCGCCGATGCACCACGAGGGAATTCAAAAAATCGATACGATCCGTACAATGGAACCCAAAAGCAACACATGAGTCACCGCCTTGGGGGTCATCAACATGTGAGCCAAAGACTCGGGGGGAAAGTTGGATCATCCTCCAATAAAAAATCCTTAGGCCCATCCTTGGTACCCAAGGAAAAAGAATTGCCTCGAATCTCCGAGTATAACTTCAGTATATCCACTTCCGAGCTGGTGAACGCAATCAAGGGAATGACTGAACAAGGAGTGAGGCTCCCCAAAAACATGAGAACTCTCCCAAACAAAATAAACCAAACCCAACACTGTGAATTTCACATGGACCACAGGCACACTACTGAAGATTGTAAGGCATTGCATCTCGAGGTGGCCCATTTACTAAAGAAGAGGGTGCTAGCAGAGTACCTGACCGGCAAAGAGAAGCACAATTACTCGAAGAACAGGATGGAGGAGCAACCACCTCGAGCACAATCACCAAATATGGTAGTGAATGTCATCACTGCGGACTCAGAGGTAAACGGAGTAAGCTTTGATCCAGCGAAGAAAGTGGCAAAATCGTCCACTACAACGGAGAAAAGAACAAGAGCTGGTGATTCGAGCAAGGAAATGGTATTCGGCAAAGAGGATTGCGATGGCAAGATGATTCCACATCACAACGCGCTAGTGATCACGCTCAGGATAACTGACTGTGATATCAAACGAGCTTTAGGTTATCCAGGAAGCTCGGTGAACATCATCAACTATGGCGCGATAAAAAAGATGTGGTTAAAGGACCTAGTCGTCCCGAAGGCGACCATACTGACAGGGTTCAGCAACTCCACCAAGAAGACTTTGGGGAAAATCACCCTCACGACTCTGCGGAGGGAATGAACAAGCAAACTACCTTCCAAGTTATGGCCGAGGACATATCTTACAACGTCATTCTTGGAAGGCCCTGGATCCACGAGATGGAGGTTGTGCCATCCACTTTGCATCAAGTGATCAAGTTCCCAACTCCATGGGGAGCAAGAGCCATCCAAGGATAACAGCAAATAGCACGAGAGTGTTATTCAGTCGCAATGAAGAGTACTGTCGCCCCCAGTGAGCCACGAAAATAGCAATGAGAAAAGATTCAATAACCGGGGACTTCGCCAAGCAAGCCCTCGCCGAAGGGTCACCCTTGTAATTTGCTCAAATAAAATGCAATTCTAGTTCCTTTTCTCCTAAGACCTGTTAGAGCCAGGCATTTATTGTAATAAAAGCATGCAAATTTGATCAATGGAATAAACTCTGATTCGTCATCCTTTTATTCTCACTTGAACATACATAGTTAGTCATAAGTTAAGCCTACGGCTCGAGGGCAAGACGTCGTCCTAAGCTAGCTTGAAATAATAAAAAGTCTTGCGAGTAAATTCATAAAAAGGGTCTTCATTAATAAAAGGCTCGAAGGCCCCAAATACTTACAAAGCAAATAGCACAAGGGCCTTAACCAAAGAAGGGAAAACAAAAGGCACTACTCTAAAGCTCCGCTTCGGAGTCATTGTCTCCCTCGTTTGAACTCTCGCTGCTCGAAGGGAAATTCTCCATCAACTTTTGAACCACAGCAACATCGCTCTCGGCTTTAGAAATCTCGGCATTAAGATCGATCCCGCCACGACACTCCTTCAAAGTTTTTAGCCTCGTTTGATTAACGGCCAAATTCTTATCCACCTTGGCTCGAGTCCTCCTTATTTTTCGCCTCGAGGAGAAAGAATCAACCTTGCCTTTTAGGAACTTGACCTCGTTCTCGAGCTGACTCTTTTCCTTGGCCAACTGATCTTTCCCCGCAGCCATCTCATTCATTTTAAGCAATTTTCGCTTTAAGTCTTCATGAAACCTCTTTGCCCTCTCGTTAATAAGTGACTGAGCCTCGTTCTTTACTCACTTCAGCTCTGCATCATAAAGTTCCTTCAAACGATCCATTTTCCCCTCGATGTCAGATTTAGCCTTAAGGGCCTTGGTCATCTCGAGGTTGGACTTATTAGCGACGTCTTTAGCTCGCTCCAGCTCGACCCTTGCATTCACTAGCTCTCCCTCGAAACCATTCATCCGGGCCTCGAGACCTGCTCGTTCTCGCCTCCATCCAGCCGTTAACTGCCAAAGCTTTTCATCCCGGCTGCACTCTATCTCAGCGGCCCTAATAGAGTTGATATAACACTACAAAAAGGAACTTTAAAAATCAGTGAAGGAAGTGACACGACAAATTGAAAATAAAAAGTTAAAGGAAGCATACATGAATGGCCTGCTGTGCAGCATCATCCATGAAATAACAGATAGGAGACTCCTTAAGATGATCGCGTTCCTTAGGACCTAGGAGTCTACTGATGCTGATCAGGACTTGGGTGTCACCATCAAGAAGACAAAGCTCAAAGGGAATTTCGATGTAGTGAAATTTCCTCCAAGAAGATGCGTTAGGAGCCCGCTCGGAGGCAGCTCGAGGAGCCTTCTCCCCCACTCGAGATGGCCAGCTTGGTTCATCTCCACCGAAGAAGGGGGATGAATATTCCCACGTCATTATCAGCAACTTGAACCAGTTGAGGCTCGTAACTAGAAGGAACCGCAACCCCATATTCCCTTAGCTCAGCCTCGCCAACAGGAGTAAGCTCAAGAAATAGAACATGCTCCAATCGGGCCCCCTTTGCTTCCGGAGCTTCCTCCGAAGACATCTCTTTCCTCCTCAAAACTGAAGGAAGAAAGGAGGAAGATGAAAAAACGGAACAAATGATGAAAGCAATAGAAAAATACTCAACCTGTTTCGGCCCCAAGGTTCGGTGACCCCTCAGGAATCGTTTTCCTCTTCTCTTTTCCCTTTTCACTCTTTTCCTTTGAAAGGTTCCAATCAGTTCCTCGAGGGCAGTCAAGGCATATTCAACCTCGGGAACCTTCTCTTTCTTGTCTTTCTTCCTTTTCTTCTCCTTCAGCGCGGCATCGCCCTCTTGGGGAGCCCTATAACGGAGAAACGATAGTGAGGCCACGAAGCATAGGGCCTCGGAAAACTAGATTAAAACCTCAAAAGGCTGAGTGAAGGATAACTCACCATGCCGTTTACAAGCCCACTGGTTCTAACCCAAGGTGGCCAAAACCATCTACGACCTCTCTGGCCTAGGTTTGGCATCAATAATGGCTTGAACCCATTAAAATAAGTTCTTTGGACAAGCAATCAGGACCGCCTCGGCTAAATAAATAAGAGCAAGGAGTCAGAAAAGGAAAAAAGTAAAGCAAAAATAAATGGTGGAGGAAACACTTACGAGCTCGATTCCACCACTCAGGGAAATCAGGCTTCAAGGAGATAAGATCGGTGGGCAAAAGGACGAAGCGCTCGTTCCAACCACGGTTCTCGAGATCCTTGCTTTTCGTAATCAATGAGTACAAGTCTCATTTATTGAGCTGAAAGACCCCATCCTTGTGAAGGGTGGGAGAAAACAAATACAAAAGGTGATCGAGGGTGGAAGTCACCCCCGCTAATTTACTCAAAAATTCCAGACATTGGACGTGCCTCCATACCCCGGGACAAATCTGGGCCAGGCACACTTGGAAGGTTCGGCAAAAATTGTCCAACACCTCGGTGATAGGGAGAGAGAAACTAATCGTGAAAGGATAAGTGAAGGCGAAGGAACGCCCCTCGACCCCATCGCACACTCGGCTCTCGGGGGCAGAGATGCCAACCCTCACCTCGGCCCCCCAGTTGCAATCAGAACGAACAAGATGAATGTTCGCCTGCGTGATCAAGCTCGGCGTATCCCCCACATGAATATTCCTTCTCCTCCCAGCCTCCGACTCAGTTTGCAGCTGCATGACAAAATCCTTCGAATGATCTATTTTTGAAGGAATAACGTGATCGGACTTAAGTTCCAAGTCGTCGGAGAGAAGTTACTCATCGCCCACATCCTTCGCGGTGACCTCCTCCTTCTCCGCCGTAGCTACTGCAGCGACCCCAGCCATAGAAGAATGGAGTTCTTGATCCACACCGCCGGGATAAACAAGATCCTCCATGTTGAAGTCAGGGGCAACAACAACATTCAATGGTTCAGGGACATTAACCAATTCCCCACCAACAATCATAGTGTCGACAAGAGAAGGTGGAGAACGTGATGAATCCTGTTGAGATATATTTCTTTCGGAAATCATTTGAGAGAGAAATGTAAAAGCTTTACTACTGAAGATAAGAAGAAGTAAGAAAAAGAAGGCAAGGTTCGACTATATATAGGTTAAAAACTCCATGATTACAGCCGCATGGGGAAGATAAAATCAGAAAACACACCCAATCAGTGATCGCCACGCATGATTGACGGAAATTCGAAGTGACAACCGCCGTTTTCAAAATTTGCGGCACAACAACAGCCGCGTCGATCTCCCACCCAAAATTTCATTCTACTCCTCGACAGTTTAGGCAACCTCTCGAGTCATTGAGGTCTCAAGAAAGACCTTAGAGTGCAGCACGTAGACTGTGCCACGAGACAGGCTTCCGAGGGAAAGATTACATGGACACTCGGCTCGGAAATCACCTTAGGAAACAAGGAAAGACAAGCTCGAAGCACTGAGCTCGGGGAAAACCCCCAGCAGCTCCGAGCAGATGACACAACTCGGGAATACGAGGGCCGACCTTTATATCTGTCGACTGTTGCTCCAACATTTAATAGATAGATCATGAGTCAATCACAATTATGTACAAAATAATGGCCATAAAGGCACCATTATGACATTTTACAACATCATTCTTCTCCTGATTATAAATAGGGCTCATTTGTAAACAATAAGACACGATCAATACAATACTGAATCTTACTTTTATTTGTTGTCTTCTTTATCTTATTTCTTGCCTCAATACCTTTCCAAAGTTTTCGTTTAGTTCAAGATCAATTTAGTTCAAACTTCACTTCGATACGAGCATATTACCAGCTAAATCCAATATAAATTTGATTTATTGTCTTATCCCGATTTAGGCTAACACGCTGTATCACTGGTGTATTGGCATGGAACAGAGCAGCTATGTGTAAGTTGTTGAGGATTCTTTGGGGTACCAAGAAATATCACTGTCTTAACAATGACAAAATTCTGCGTAAACCATATATATATTAATTTGAGAGGCCAATTCACTAAAGTAACAAGGATGAGGCTAGTTTGGATCAAGGTTTTATTAAGTAGGTGTTCATTATGCACAGACTACTCATGCACACGTGTGTGTGGGCGTGCGAATATCCTGACATGAATAAATTGGCTAATTTTAATTGTTGATTCCACCTAAGTAGCCACTTCGATCAATTACCTAGTTCATTTTTCAGACCAGGCCATTAGCTTGAAGTCGGCACTTATGACGTCACCCAACTAGGCAAAAACTAATAGCCCCAAGGCTCCCTTTATTTTGTATATGTGGAATCACACAACTAAAATCACAGTCCCAACCTCCCAAGGCTGACTTGTTTTAATCAAATTATATTGGCTGATTAAAAGGTAATATTATTTTCAGTTGGTATACTCTCAGTAGTCAGTATGTTGTGGCGTATGTTCAATATTTAAAGAGTGAATAAACAAAAAATTTCGATGACTAGGTATATTCTGTATCTTGTCCAACCAAGCGGTTCTGCCACGAATAACTTTAACAATCCATTTCCACTTACAAATCACATGAAAAATTCACTTTTTCAATTAGTTTTAACGCATGTACTATTATGTAACCTGAAAATGCTAGTATAAAGATTGAATGGATCGAGGTCTTTAATAAAAATATATCACAAGTCAACAAAAAAAGGCCACATTGACTTTATCTTTGGACTTTAAGTTATTTCTCAATTAATACTATGGCGAAATCTAAAAATTGTGTATCTACGTGTCTATGATGTATATCATAATTAAATTAGAAAAAAAAATATCACCAACAAATTCAACCATAACAAAACACAAAGTATGGTCATTTTCCTAAAATTCTATAACAGATGGTTATCTCTTTAAATTTTCATCTTAAAAACAAGTTATTTGTAAAAAAATAGTCTTTAAATATTTGGCAAAAAATTTCACCGTATGCCTCCATAAAGAGTGGTTTTACAAAATTACCCGTGCTAAGGAATGTTTTAGCAAAATGCTCTTATTTAGTCCGCAAGCCAAGACTTCAAGGCAAAAACTTTGTAAGTCTTGGCAATTGGCTATACTTCAAGGGCAAGTGCTGTTTTCCAATATTTCAAGTTATATGGCGAGAATGCAAGGAAAACTGAAAGGGGCAAGTCTTGACAATTGCCAAGACTTACGACGAAATGCAGCAAGTGTTGCCTATTGCCAATACTTGTCGTGCAAGTGTTGGAAAATCGAGCATGGATCAATGGCATGCCAAGACTTACGGCCTAGTGCGGCAAGTATTGCATATTGCCAATACTTGAAGGGATGAGTGTTGAAAAGCGAAAAAAATATAACGGGAAGTCTTGGCCCCGGATTTTTTTCATTAAATCTTAACGGGGGCATTTTTGCAAACCATCTCTTAGCGCGGGCAAAAAGGTTAACCATTGCTTTCCGTGTCATATTTTTGCAAATGTATCAATATTTGGCATCAGGATTCGACCCTTTTATTTTGGCGTTCTTTCAAGGGAGGTTTACGAAAATACCCATCAAAATCAAAATATTTACGCACATCTACCCATAAGTTTCATATTTACAAGCCCTACCCATAAACTATTTACATGTCCTACCCATCTAGACTTGTATACTATTATTTATGCAGTATACCTTAAAGGTATACACCCATAAGGCATAACAAAGGTATACAGTAATAAATAGGTGGGTTGGTAAATACTTTTAATTTCATGGGTAGTGTAATTTTTAATGGGTATGACTTATAAATACTTTGAATTTTATGAGTATATAGTGTAAAAAACTATTTTTTCAAATACAACTATAAACATGTATTTCAGGCTTTGCTCAACTCTGTGGCAAACTATATTTTCTCCTTCTCCGATGAAAGAGATTGTAAGTTCCTCTCTCTCTCTATACATTTCCTCATCGTAGCATATATAAGTGCTGGCTAACTATTTTCGAAAAGATGCACATAATGAGAGGTAACTGACAAGTTGTGACTAACGACTAACTATTACTCTCATCTTGTGGAGATTTGTGGTGCTCTAAGGAGCATAAATACAGGCATTGAAAGTATAGATCCTCGGTAGATAAGATAAACGTCAGCGGCTAAAAATAATTATTTTGTCTCACATTTGAAGCAACGTGTCATATATAAGTGCTGGCTAACCTTCTCCGACAAAAGATATGCGAACTCATTCCTCTTGATATTACTACAAAAACCTTAGCAATTTTTTTTGCTCTAATTCTGAATTTTGTACCCTAGTGATTTTTTTGCTCTAATTCTAAATTCCATACCCTAACGGTTTTTACCTCAACAGCGAAGATGAACTACTATTCTTGGCATGAGCATGAAGACAATGCTTTAGGGACAACGTTTAAAAAGTAAGACTACTTATTGTGTTTTTTTTTGTTCTATATTAAATGGCCAATTTGTTAACATACATGATCTATTCTGTAATTTTATTTACGGGGTTCATAGGTTTTTGTCACGGACATATAAATCTAGGTAACACAATGCTGAAGGGATTCCTCAAATTTAATGAGCGTAAGAATCTACAAAACCATTTACTCCCTCTATTAAAATTTGTGAGACATAGTTGAATCGCATGAGTGGTTCAAGGGTAAGACCATCAAAACTTTTGCTTTAGGCCCCAAAAACATTAAGGCCCGCCAAACTTTGTCACTAATTATATTTATTTATATTAATAATTGCACAGATATAACCATTTGTTTCAATACAATACATCGATTATAATTGTCAAAACTCGTCTTGACGAATATGAAGATTTGAATAATTTAATTAAATGTTCTAAACTATCCGACAAACTTTTATTTGAAAAACTTGAACTTTTGAAAAAAATCTTAAAACCCTGGAATGCATATTTACGGCATTACTAATGTTATCACTATACAATTTAAACCCGTTTGTCTTGATCAACTGTGCCTTTTTAATTGTTAAAAGTTTTTAAAGTAATTGATTCATAGAACTATCTTGGGTTCATGCATGGTCGATTGACTACGGAAGCCATCCATCTTCTGATGAGGTTGATTGAGCACTATAGGGCAAGAAAAGTGACCTACATATGGTGTTTATCGACCTCGGGAATGCTTATGACAAAGTACAGAGGGAGGTGCTGTGGAGATGCTTGAATCTAAAGGTGTACGTATGACATACATCAGAGCAATTAAAGACATGTATGAGAGAGCCAAGACCCGGGTGAGAATAGTAGGAGGAGACTAGAACATTTTCTAGTCGAGATGGGGTTGCACTAAGGGGCCAGCGCTTAGTCCATTTTTATCTTCTTTGGTGATGGATGAACTAGCACATAGTACCCAAGGGGAGGTAGCATGGTGTATGTTATTCGCAGATGATAGAATCATGATTGACAAAACACGTGGTGATGGAGTTAATATTAAGTTGAAGATTTGGAGACAGATTCTGGAGTCTAAAGGTTTCAGGCTGAGCAACGCGAAAAAAAGGTACATGGAGTGTAAGTTCAGTGATACATCCCATGAGTTTGAGGAAAAAGTGACACTGATACGCAAGTCATCCCCAAGAAAGGAAGCTCCAAGTATTTCGGCTCAACTATCCAAGATAATGGAGAAATTGATTATGATGTCTCACATCGTATAGGGGCAGGGTGGATGAAGTAGAGATTCACTTCTGGTATCCTACACGATAAGAAAGTTCCGCCTAAACTTAAAGTAAGATCTATAGAGTGGTCATTAGACCGGCTTTGTTGTATGGGGTGGAGTGTTGGCCAGTTAAGCTCATACACACCCAAAAGATGAGCGTAGCAGAGATAAAAATACTGAGATGGATGTGAGAACACTATTAGCCTGTTTGACATTGCTTCTCCAAACCCAAAAGTTTAAGAATTTTAAGGTGTTTGGCCAAAAAAAAAGTACTTTTAGATAGAAGCAGAAGCAGTTTTTCTGCTGTTGGGGAGAAGCTACAAATATCTGCTTCTTCCAAGAAGCGGAAGCAGTTTATTAATTTTTTCAAGACAAAAATATCCTTACTAAAATTTCATATTTACCAAATTATCTCTCATTAACTAACCATATCTCTCTCAAAATTAAATTATATTTCTCTTTTTTTCATTTTTTTCCTACTACATACTTTTACAAATCCTCTCTTCTTATGAACAATTTTTATTTTATGGGTATTTCTATTAATCGTATATAGGATCTCCTATTCTTTAAATCATCTTTTAAAAGTAAGTAATTACTAGAAATTTCAAATTCCGTTACCACTTCGATTTAACTATATTTTATGTAGTTCAATAGCTTAAATTTATATCTTTTACTTTATGTTTTACATTTTAACTAAATAATTTTTTTAAATTAAAGTATTTTATGATAAATGTTTAAAATTATTTTTTTTTGTTTGTACTAATGCAAATGTAAAATGAACTTGGATGTCCTTTTCGTAATTTAACACTCAAAAGTACTTTTTGTAAAGATTATTCAAACGTAAATTATTTTTCAAAAGTACTTCTCCAATGAGTTATCCAAACACAAACTGCTTATTATCTAAAAGTATTTCTTTAAAAAGTACGTATGCCAAAAGTACTTATCAAAATAAGCAGTTTTTTGCAGCAATCCCAAACATGTTCTATGATGGATAAGATTAGGAATGAGATCATAGGAGATAAGGTGGGAGTGGCATCAGTGGTGGACAAGATGCGTGAAGCGAGACTGCGATGGTTCGGACATATGAAGAGGAGGAGCACAGATGCTCCAGTGAGGAGGTGCGATGAATTGACAGTATTGGGTCTACGGAGAGGTTGAGATAGACTAAAGAAGTATTGGGGTGTGGTTATTAGACAGGGTATGGCTCACCGCCAGATCACCGAGGACATGAACCTAGATAGGAAAGGGTGAATGTCAAGAATTAGGGTAGAAGATTAGAAAGAAGTCGAGAGGTGTATGTTGTATTGACACTAGTGTAATTCGTGTGTGTGTGTGTGTGTGTGTGTGTGTGTGTGTGTGTGTGTGTGTGTGTGTGTACAGCCACTACCCCAAACATCTTTCTATGACACCCTGCCCGACATCGGCCTCCTCAGGGGCAGGACTCGAAGGAACTTCGAATACTGGCAGTTCAAGTGAAAGTTTTTTAGACTAGCCCCACTAAGATGGCGCTGGTGAGCTCCTTCACTAGATCCATCGCCTCTCGAAAGGCTCTAGATTTCCGCCTAGAAGTGGAAGCATAAGAAGAAAGGATATATATATATATATATATATATAATATATATATATATATATATATATATATATATATATATATATATATATATATATATATATATATATATATATATATATATATATATATATAAATTCTAATCCTATTCTTCGGCTATATTGCTATTGGTATTTTTTTGCTCACTTTGGGTATCTCTTGTTTTATGCTAGTAATTGCTTTCTTATGTTATTTTCATCATGTTTTATCTTTTCAAAGCATATTTTAAAATATTTTCTTTAGCCGAGGGTTTAACAAAAACAGTCTCTCCATCTTGGTGGTGGTAAGGTCTGCGTATCTCACCTTCCCCAAACCTCACTTATGAGATAACACCGCGTACTTTGTTGTTCTAATTCATAGAACGGTCAGTTTGTAGTTTTAATCCCCAAAGAATTTAAAACGTGAACGTTAAATTAAAATATACATGAATATTAATTAAAAAAACTAATGTTATCTTATTAGGTGTTGTGTTGGCTTTAAGCCTCCGATTTCATTGAACTACCCATGTTGAATCGGCTCATAATTGAAAAAAGAAGCGTTGATTTTTGAAATTTATTGCCTCTAACATGTCATACTATTTTGTGTGAATATAAAACTTTTGAACCTTGCGGCCTTAAGCATGTCGTAATACTTGTGTGTTACGAATAATTTCAAAAACCATTTATCCGTTCAACTTTAAGCTAATTCCCTCATTCTATCAAATGTCAGTATATAACCTCAGCACGCGGACTTCATAAAATTATGTTTTGTTACATTAAATTAAATGAATTATGCATGAGTTGCTCGAATTAAATTAATAGTTTTGGGACCATATATGATATCTGGACTTCTGGAAGGGGAACATGCCCTAAGGTGCAATTTTGCAGAAAAAACAAAAAACTAGTAGAAACAAAACATAAATTCTACATTCAAACTAGTAAGGACGTTAATGTTCTCAATAAAAGTGCTAACACTTGTATGCCTAATATAAGGAGTCTTCATGTTGTTGCAGTGCTTAGCAAAACTGCCAACAAATCGTAAGTAAAGCAGAGAAGCAGGGGCACTAATTAGACTTCTTGTTGCTAAAATGTGTGCTACTTTCTTGGTCTTGTCATTAATCTTTTCTGCACCAAGCAATGCGACAGCGACCTCAGCTGGAGCAAGCTTCGCAAAATCAACAAAAACTTTCCTAGCATGACCAAATCTTGCCACAATGCAGTTTGTACTCTACAAAACTTTACGAAATTATACTGTGGTGGGGGTTGAATACGCCCAAACTTTTCCCCGCTAAAGCTGAAGTAGGTCACACAAAGGGCCCAACTAGTCCAATAAAGAGATACATTGAGGAAAATACAGTCTTTAATATAATTAATTGATTCAGGACTATTCAAACTAATTTCTCTCCACGACGAATTGATCATTCCTAGAGTTAGAATTACCGCCACCCTTTCTTCTCCACGAGGAAAAAAAACGAAGCAGTTTGTAATTTCCCAGTCACATGATCAAACCCCACAAACAACTTGCAGAAAATAGGATGAAAGATGCAGCCATTTATGTGCTTTATTATACATGAAAGGGAAAATAGGACGAAAGATGCAGCCATTGAAACTACGTCTCCACTTGCAAATTAAGTTGTAGAGTAATGAAAAGTTATTCACAGCAGATGTTATACCTTACGTTTATCCACAAAAATAGTTCTATTAATTTTTTTTTTATTTTCTATTTGTCACTTTTTATAATATTTATTATACGGTGTTTTTCTATTTTGTTTTTTAACCAAGTATAAAGGGGAAACTCCCATTTTAGCCAACTCTTTTATGGAAGAAACTGAATGGATTAAACTCCAATTTTGATGGAAACCATATGGAATATTTCCTTTCCTCTCTTTTTCTTGTAACTTTTCTTTTTCTTTTTCCCTTTTCCACTTTGTCGCTTTCAACTTCTGTACCCGCCTAGAATCCAAGTCAAACTAATATTCAAGACTTACCCATTACTTACGAATCCAACGCAAATATGGAAACCCCACCAGTGCTATCGAACACAGCCGTGAATATAACGGAATCCATCTTCTTGGAGCTGAGGCTGTTGTTGTTAGGATGAAGAAGAGAGTTGGGATGAAGGAGAGATGAGAGGGAGAGAAGAGAAGAATCAGAAAATGTAGTGCATTATTCAGTCTGAAGAAGAGTACAAGAATTGAGCTTAAGTAGTTGGCTTAACCAACTTTTAAACACTAACAAACTAACTAACTTCTGGAACTGGTAAAATGACTAAACTGCCCCTGACTAACTAACTACTCATTTAACAGTTTTAACCACTCTTCTTAACAGTTAATTCAGCTCACTCAACACTCCCCCTCAAGCTAGGTGGGGTAAAGACATTAAGAGTTCCTAGCTTGGATAATAAGTGATTGTGCTGAATCCTATTAAGACCCTTAGTCAAAATGTCTGCAGGTTGTTCCTTTGTAGAGATATATTCAGTTTGAATCAGCCCCTTCTGTATCTTCTCCCTTATAAAATGACAATCAATCTCTATGTGCTTTGTTCTTTCGTGAAACACTGGATTAGCTGCAATCTGAAGTGCAGCTTTGCTATCACTGAAGACTTGGACTGGACTTTCAATCTTCACACCAACTTCCTGTATGAGTGCTGTTAACCAGGTTAGTTCAGCTGTGACAGATGCTAGACTCCTGTATTCTGCTTCAGCTGAGCTTCTAGATATGGTGGTCTGCTTCTTTGACTTCCAGGACACAAGAGACTCTCCTAGCTTTACTAAGAACACAGTGACAGACTTTCTAGAAAAAGAGCATGCTGCCCAGTCTGCATCACAGAAAGCAGTGACTGTCAGCTTAGAGTTACTAGACATCAAAACTCCTTGACCTGGTTGATTTTTGATGTACTTGACTATTCTTAATACAGAGTCCAGATGAGATTGCTTTGGCTCTTGAAGGAATTGACTTAGTGTTTGAACACTATAGGCAATGTCAGGTCTAGTCACAGTTAGATAGAGAAGTTTCCCTATCAATCTTTGATAGACTGCAGGATTGCTGAGTAACTTATCAGTAGTGCTTATGATTCCCTTTTGTCTTAAAAACTCATCATATTCTCTAGTAGTGAGCTTAGTGTTGGGATCAATAGGTGTAACTGCAGGCTTTGATCCACTTAGCCCAGTTTTAGAAATCAGCTCCAATGCATACTTTCTTTGGTGCATTAGAATCCCTTGACCTGACCTAGCAAACTCAATGCCAAGAAAGTACTTTAGTTCTCCTAGATCCTTCATCTTAAACTCCTTCTGTAGAGCACATTTTGTTTCTTCAATTAGTTCCAGATTATCACCAGTGACTAGCATGTCATCTACATATACTAGAACTACTGCAGTTCCACTGGTGGTTTTTCTTGTGAATAGAGAGTGATCTAGTTGACTCTGACTGAACCCAAACTTCAGTAATGCCTCAGTTAACTTTGCATTCCACTGCCTTGGTGCTTGTTTAAGCCCATACAAGGATTTGATGAGCCTGCACACCTTGTTCTCCCCATGGCTCTTGAATCCTTGTGGTAATTGCATGTAGATCTCATCATATAAGTCTCCTTGGAGAAATGCATTATACACATCCATTTGATGGATGTGCCAGTGCTGAGCTGCTGCAATTGATAGCACTGTTCTCACTGTTACAATTTTGACAACAGGAGAGAATGTCTCTTGATAATCAACACCTTCCTTCTGGCTGTACCCCTTTGCAACTAGCCTTGCCTTGTATCTTTCTATTTCTCCAGATGCCTTATACTTGATTTTGTATATCCATTTGCACCCTATTGGCTTCTTACCTCTGGGCAATGTCACTATATCCCATGTGTGATTATTTTCCAATGCTTCTATCTCTGATTTCATTGCTTCTATCCAGTTATGATCTTTAGCAGCTTCTGAATAAGAGGATGGTTCAGTTGTGGATGAGAAAGCTGAGAGGTAAGCTTGGTATTTAGGAGATATGTTGTCATAGGATAGATATTTGTTTAAGGCATAGGGCTGTTCATTGTGTACATTGAGTGACACAAAGTCCTTCATCTATACTGGAGGATTTGTATGTCTGCCTGACCTGGTTGTGTTGTCTTGTGAGATGGATGAGGTAGGTACATTTGTTGATTGATTGGGTATATGCTCATTATGAGCTTCAGCCTGTGCTTCATTATGAGCTTCAGCTTGTGCTTCTTGTTGGTGGCCTCCCTGTGGAAGTTCAAGATCCTGATCTAATGCAATTTCTTGACCAGCTTGTAAGAGATCATCATGTAGCTCAGTGTCAACTATGTTCTCCAGATGCTCAGTCTCAGTAAGAATACTGAACTGATTTTGCAGGAACAGAGGTGATGCTGTCTTCTTGACTTTGAAAGGGAATATATCTTCCCTGAATAGTACATCTCTGTGCACAAAAAATCTGTTGCTTTCCATGTCATATAGTAGATATCCCTTCTGTGTATCTGAGTAGCCCATGAGGACAACTGACTTGCTTCTAGGCTTCAATTTATCAGTCTCCTGAACTATCTTAGCATGACACAAGCAGCCCAGAATTCTGAGATGATGCAGGGCTGGTTTCTTGGAGTATAGCTTTTCATAGGGAGATAAGTTATGTAGAACAGGTGTAGGCATTCTATTTATTAAGTACACTGCAGCTAAAACACAGTGACCCCAGAATTTGACAGGAATGTTTCCTTGAAACCTTACTGCTCTTGTTACTTCTAATATGTGCCTGTGTTTTCTCTCAGCAACTCCATTCTGCTGAGGAGTGTAGGCACATGACCTCTGATGAACCATGCCTAAATTCATGAACATCTCATGGCATAGGGAGTTCAGAAACTCTGCCCCATTGTCAGTTCTAATAACTTTGACAGTACTGTCAAACTGTGTCTTCACATAGTTGAAAAACTGTTGCAGAGCTACATATCACATTTTGTTTTCAGCAGATAAACCCAAGTCATTCTAGTCATGTCATCTACTAAAGTTAGAAAGTACTTGTGACCATCTATAGTTGGCACCTTGTAGGGTAATCAGCATGAAGAAGCTCAAAACATTTACTACTTTTGATATTACTGGAAGGAAAAGATTGTCTTGCCTGTTTTGCACAAGGACATATTGTACACCTGGCTACAGTATCAGTTACAATTTCAGAATTAACAGAGAACAATTTCTTAAGAACACCAGAGGACACATGTCCTAATCTCTTATGCCACAGACTAACATCTACTTTGTCTACAGACTTCACACTAAGACTAACTCCTTTGTTCTGACTGTCTTCATCCTTTATCAGCAGATATAGTCCATTCTTTTCTTTACCAATCTCCTTCACCTTCCCACTGTAGAGATCCTGAAAGACACAAAAATGAGGGTAGAAGGTGACTGAGCAACCTAGTTCTTTTGTGATCTTGGAGACTGATAATAGATTATACTTGAACTGAGGTATGTGAAACACATTATCAAGAGTGCTTCTGTCAGATATTGAACTAGCTCCAGTGTGAGTGACATGTGAGATATCACCATTGGGTAGAAACACCCTCTTGGGATTGATGTTTTTAGTTATTGTGGACTGATCTAAGAGATCAATATCAGACACCATGTGATTGGTGGCTCCAGTGTCTATGATCCACTCCTGCAGTTTATTATTGACTAATAGAGCACTGCTGATACCTGCTATATTTGCTGAGGAGGTTGCCTGACCATTGTTCAACATTTTCAGGATCTGTGCATACTGCTCCTGTGAAAAAGTACATGCCTGCAGCTGGTTCACATTGTGAGACTCCTGAGCAGGATGCTGCATTGCCCAGGAAGTGGACTGCTGAACCTGATTATTTCCTTGAGCATTATAGTCTCCAAGATTTCCTGTGTCATCCACCACTGCATTGTAGGCAGTGTTTCCAGTATTTTCTCTCTTCCTTTTTCCTCTAAAGTCAGGGGGATAACCAATTATCTTCCAGCACCCCTCCCTGCTGTGTCCTTTGATCTTGCAGATGTCACAGTACTGATTGTTGCCAGCCTTTTTATACCTTGGATTACCACCTCTGTGGTTATTTGTGTACATAGCTATAGGATCCATATTCCCCATAACTGGAGCAGCTCCCAGAACTCCTGAGTTATGCACAATCCCTCTTTGACTCTCATCACTCACAATCAGATTATAGGCTTGATTCACAGTAGGTAATGGACTTATCATTAGAATCTGACTCCTGGCTTGCATGTATGAATCATTCAGACCCATCAAGAACTGATAGAGCTTCTGTCTTTGCAGATATAACACAAACTCCTTGGACTTTTCACAATCACAACCTGGAGCAGGGACCAGTGCTTCAAACTCATCCCACAGATCTTTCAATTTTGAATAGTAGACAGACACAGAACTGGTTCCTTGTGTTAAGCAGACAATATCCCTATGTAAGTTGAAGGTTCTTGAGTCGTTTATCTTATCAAATCTCTCACACAGGTCTTCCCATACAGCCCTTGCACTTGTAGCATACACAATTCCCCCAAGCAAACTACTAGACACAGAGTTCATAAGCCAAGAGAGGACTATAGCATTACATCTCTCCCACTGGGTCCACAGATGGGGTTCATACATTTCTTTCTTACAAGTTCCATCAACTAAACCTAGCTTGTTTCTCCCTAACAATGCAATTCTCATAGACCTACTCCACACAGAATAGTTTTCAGACCCAAGAAGTTGTACAGAAATTAAGGAGATTCCACTTACATCAGAGGAGTGAAGATACAGTGGATGATTGTGGTCCATAACTTGGGTATTCTGAGGATGAATCCCAGCTACATTGCCTTGATCAGCCATTTTTCCCAAGAACTCACGAATATAGCAACTTCTTGAACTCGAGTAGCTTCTTGATCTCACAGAACAAACTTTCTGAACCTAGGGTTCTACCAGACGATTACAAACGGAAGAAATATTATGAATTTTAGTACCAGATCAATGAATCTGGCCAAGCTCTTATACCATGTTGTTGTTAGGATGAAGAAGAGAGTTGGGATGAAGGAGAGATGAGAGGGAGAGAAGAGAAGAATCAGAAAATGTAGTGCATTATTCAGTCCGAAGAAGAGTACAAGAATTGAGCTTAAGTAGTTGGCTTAACCAACTTTTAAACACTAACAAACTAACTAACTTCTGGAACTGGTAAAATGACTAAACTGCCCCTGACTAACTAACTACTCATTTAACAGTTTTAACCACTCTTCTTAACAGTTAATTCAGCTCACTCAACAGCTTTGTGTACTATAGAGATGCATCGATATTGTGGTGATGACTTATCGTTCGAGATGCTAACATTATATTGCTCCCTGCCAAGTCTGTTATGCGATTTATAAACTGTGTTTGTAAAGCTTGGAACGCTCTTACACGACAGCCCAACTTTTTCCCGTCACACTATGCTCGTTCTCAAGCACGCCCCTCAGCCACCCACCGCCTTTTGTTTCAACTCATAACATATCCTAATAAACCATGTAATTACTCTTTGGGAACAAGTGAATTTGAAGGATTTTACATGCAGCTTAATTATTTTTGCAACGATGGGGAGATGAGTATTTGCTCAAATAATTGCAATGCCATTATTTGTTTGTATAATTATAAAGATACTCAATTTTATTTATGCAATGTCGCCACAAGGGAGATAAAATATTTTCCACCCTCCGTAAATCAGGGAGTAACAATTCACAAGGGGGTATCCTAAGTTGTCCCTGGGTTTTGATCAGGTGACGCGAAACTAAAAATTGCTTCATGTTTCCAGTAATGAAAGGGATGTACAGTGTTGTGAAATTCTAACACTAGGAGTAACCAATTCCTCCTGGAGAAAAATTGGTGCCTATAATTATGAAGCACATAATTTTACCAAGGAATGTATTTTCCTCGATGGGGTTCTTTATTGAACTGGCATGCCTACTTGTGTGGCCTTTCGACTGTAGCGAGGAGAAGTTTGGTAATATTTCACCCCCACCAAATAGTCGTTTCAGTGGGCCAAGTAGGATGCAAACTGCATTGTTGGGAAAACTGGCTATGTATTGCTGTAAAGACGGAGAACGTAGAGTTCCTTTGGTATACGACAACAAGATTTTTATTGCAAGCACGACAACTACTCATTACATTTATTTTGTGTTGCTTGGAGCAGAAAAGATGGATGAGACTAAGCCTAAGAAAGCAGTACATGTTTTAGCAACAACAAGTATTATTAGTTTCCCTGCTTCTCCGCTTTGCTCCTCATGTCCTTCTTATTTAATGTAGACGGATATTCCGCCGGCGTTGTCTTTTCCGATCATCAAAATGGTAAAATGAAATTGAAGGGACAAAGAGAAGTGGAAGAGGATTCGGTGGTCTTGGAAAATGATGAAAACACTATGTACAAGGTTGCCGGGTCAAAGTAATTGTTGGGCCTCGATGGGCTGATGCAGATTGGGCTTAATTTTCTCATTCGTAGTGGGCCAGTGGGTGGTATTTGCATTAAATCCCATAGACTCAGTTAATACTTCGTTCCCTGATCTCACTTCCCTTTGTGATTCCTCATGTAAAATGATGGAGTAAGCCTGTGCAGTAGTGGGTAAGGGCTTCATCATCAAGATATTGCCTTTAACTGAAGAATATGCCTCATTTAGTCCCATTAAAAATTGTATAAGCTTTTATTCTTCATTCATTTTGTGATTGTGTGCCTTAGCCCCACATTTGCAATCTCCATGTACAGGGCATCTTGATGCTGCATATCATACACTTCGCTACATCCGAAAAAATCCAAGCTTGGGTCTTTTCCTATTTTTGGATCCGTCATTTCAACTCCTTAGTTTTTGCGATGCAGATTGGGCAGCGTGTTCTGATACTCGTCGATCCGGTAGTGGTTTCTTCTTGAGTCTTGGTGGAAGCCCTGTCTCATAGAAGTCCAAGAAGCAACAAGTCATTTCTTTATCATCCGCTGAAGTGGAGTATCGGTCCATGCGCCGATTAGTCTCTGAAATTGCTTGGATTGTTCGATTACGTCAGGCCTACGAACAAAAAATGAAAAAGACTGCAGAATATGTGTTTGGCCCACTGGCCCACTATGAATGAGAAAGTTAAGCCCAATCTGCATCAACCCATCGTGGCCCAACAATTACTTTGACCAGGCAACCTTGTACATAGGGTTTTCATCATTTTCCAAGACCACCGAATCCTCTTCGACTTCTCTTTGTCCCTTCAGTTTCATTTTACCATTTTGATGATCGGAAAAGAAAATGCCGGCGGAATATCCGTCTACATTTAACATGGGTTAGCAGATTTGGTGAGCGGAAGGTCAATAGTACTTTCAGCTATTTTGAATTTGTTAGCATTTTCGTAGAGAACATTATGCCATTAACGTCTTTACTAGTTTGATAAGTTTAAGACATTTTTACGCTAATTGATATACTAAACCACTTAATTATAAAAAATACCGATACTTTTAAATAATTACCCTACATACCAACACTTTTTCACATTTTATAAAATATACAATTTTTCATTTCCTTTCTTCCCTCTCTACCCAAAACACTAACTTCTCCCTCTCTCTTTCTCTCCTCTCCTCCACCCACCCCACCCTCCCGCCGTTCCCCACCCCCTCGCCGGCCGCCGCCGCTGCGTGCTCCACCATGGCGAATTGGAGCAGATCTGCTCCTCTTTTTTTTTTTTTTTTTTTTTTTCATTTTGTACGTGTATATGTATGTATTTTTATGTATACACATGTATTTTGTTAATACAAGTTCAGATATGCTTCTTCTTCTTCTTTTTTACATTTGAATATACACATTCAAATTCAGATCTGCAAGTGTATGTATCTGTATGTTCGTGTATATACATATAATAATTTTCAGCACACAAGTGTATGTACGTGTATATCACTGTATGAACGTGTATATCCGAGCATCTATTTGTATTTTTTGTATGTATTTTTGTGTGTATGTCAAGTAATAAATGTCACACACATAAATTTGTATGTTTCGTTTGTAGATCTGTAGATTCGTGTTGTATGTGTGTGTTTAGTGTATGTATAACACAATTTTTTTGTGTATTTACATGTATTTTTGTTTATATGTATTTTCCAACTTTAATTTTAAAAAAAAAAAAATCAATGTTTATATGTGTATTTATGTGTATTTCATTTTTTAGATTCAAAAACACAAAAAAAAAAAAAAAAAAAAACAGTGGTGGATGGCGGCAGCTGGCGGTGACTAGGCGCCGCCGCCTGGGGTGGTAGCAGTGGGGGGGAGGGGGCAGTAGGAAGACGGAGGAACCCTAATTTATTAGTTTTGTTGATTTTGTATATAATGTGTAAAAAAATGTTGGTATTTTTTGTAAAATGGAATAATATTGGTATTTTTTAGAATTTTGGTGTTAGGATGGTATATATTTGTAAATCTCCCTAAGTTTAATATCTAATCTTCATTTTAATCAGAAGCTAGTTTGATTATGAATTGTAAGCCCCAAAGATTTGGGAACATGCAAAATAAAGAAATATTACTATATATGGACACACGAGTCCTATACGATATGATATAAACAAATGATATATAAATTAAACCTGGAGGTGATATATAACTTGGCCGATTAGACTTGGTATTGCCCGCTATTTTTAATCGTAAAAATTTAGTCACGCAGCCAGTTTTGACCGCGTTAAATGAATACTAGCCAGCGATGCAAAACTGTTTGAAGACTAGCCACCTCCGGACAAATTACAGTATAAATAGTTTTGTTCAAAGCCCCAGTACTTATACTGGGAAGCTGAAGTAAACTAATCCCAGTATAAAATACTGGGACTTTGAACAAGTTTTGTTCAAGGCTCCAGCATTTTGTTATGAGACTTTATATAAAGCTTCAGTCCCATAACAAAATGCTGGGGCTGTGAACAAAACTTGTTCAAAGCCCCAACATTTTGTTATGGGGACTGAAGCTTAAATCCCATTATTTTGTTATGGGACTTCTTCAGTCCCATAACAAAATACTTGGGTTTTGAATAGACTTATTCAAAGCCCCAGTATTTTATTATGGGACTAGTCTGGGGTGTTTTTCCAACGCTAATGGAGCTTAAGTGTGCGCGCGAATTTTTGGCTATTCTTCAGTGAATTTCGAAACGGTGGATAGTCCCCAGTAAACGCGTCCAAAAATGGCTACTGATCAAAATTACACTTTTTAATCGATATCTTCAGCCTCTTTTCAGCTTGGTCCAACTCTTAGCTTCATCATTCTCTGTGTCCTAAAAAAGTACTGCTATTACTTAATATTGTATTTTGTGTTACTGAAAATTAAAACAAACAATCAAGCCACAGCTGGTCCACAACAATTACAATATCCCAACTCTTCTTAATTATTCCCCTCAAGACTTCAAACAGGTTCCAGTGTCAAAACAAGTTTGTACCTGGTATGTAATCAGTATTAGCTTTTCTTGTCCTACAAATTGAGATTTAAGCTTCTACATCGCTTATTATTAGCCCCTGTCATGATTTATACCCCAACCCCCTTATATATTAGCAGTCGACAAAAAGTACCCACCTTCAAAGAACATCATACCGATACGAGTATTCGTATTTCACATGTTGTCATATATAAAAATATTTCTAATAGGTTACATAGGTTATGAGGGTCTAATTAGCAGTCCAAAATTTTCATTGTATTATAAGCCAAATACTGTGATAATATTAACACATAATTCTATGTAAAAACTTGGACATCAAATTGATATATAGTATGTAATAGTACTACTTTTCTACCAAAGATATGAAGAATGCTAGTGAACCACAATGTACTTGCATGTTTTTGAGGCAAAGAGCAGTCATGTCTTCTACAACTTGCAATACTAAGGTGATGGGGACAATTTCCCTGACGACTCTTTTGGTTTATGTAGAAGAAAACCTGCCGTAAACCATAAACATATTCATGATTTAAACTTGATGGACCTTTATGGCCTTACAACTACTCCCGCTGATCATTTGAAGTGAAGTCGGAAAGCTCCACCCCTTCGCCAATGATGGCCCTGGTGTCATCCCATTATTTTCCCATCTGCGCTCAGAGATTAATCTGCTCTAAGACTGTAACCTGTAAACGATTGAGATTCTGTAGCTCTTGTGCCAATGAATTCAATATCTTATTTGTCAGTTGTTTTCAATTATACCGTTAATAATTGAAAAAGTACTAATAACTTTTTTTAAGACTATTCAATTCTCAGAAAACATTAAATTGGGGCAACTTAGCAAAATATAACTTGTATTTATTGATTTTTTAATAGGCATAAAATAGTTTAAAGTGGCAACTAAAATGAGATAGAAGTATATTTTATCTACGTTTCAATTTCATAGTGTTTGTTAGTTTAGAATATATTCGACACAAAAGGGGTGAATTGGGTCGATAACGATTTTGCCTCTTTTTAAATTTTTGACCAAGTTAGAACAGCTCATTTGAAACAGTTCCTACGGGTGTTCCACCTGCAGTTTAACAAAGCAATCAAAGAGCAAAATAGACAAGGCACATATGATTTTAACGTGGAAAACACCTTGGCTCAAAGGTATAAAAAACCACGACCCACACCCGTGTGGAAATTTCAACCAATCTACTAAACTCACAAGCCAAAACCGGATTACAAGGGTAACCCCAAAGACCTACCTCTAAACCCTTTCACAACAATTCTAGACTGTTGCTACCGTTTCAAACTACCCTAGTTTGGAACACAAAGAACTTAACTGTAAGCTCTTTATCCAATGGGATTTTAACTCTAGATTACAACCTCAAAAAGTGCTTCTTATAAGCTGAACAAGATTATAATTTAGTGCCTAATACATGAACTAAGAATTGGACTCCAACTATTTTAAATGACTTGATGAAACACTTGTTCAGACTATTCCAACGCCCGTTCCAACTGTTTCCGAACTTTTCTCTCTTGTACACTCAATTTCTCTTTTTTGCTGAAGTATTTTGGACGCTTGCTTTCAATATGTACGCGGACTTCTTTTATAGATAAAGACCTGATAAGTAAAAACAAAGTCCAAATATGTTAGAGATAAACATATAGCATTTATTCTAATCCCTTCTTCTTATTATTTCGGGATTTCTTTGAATCCTACTCCAACTCCAAATCTCTTAAGCCAAATCCTGTAGGAATCAAATATCCAATAAATCTTATCAAAAACACCTACACTACTAGAAAACAAGGAAAAAGCTACAAAAAGGTTGGAGAAGGAATTCCCTCTCTAACTGGTTAGAGAGGGAATTCCGTCTCCAATCAGTGTTTGAGTAAAAAAATAATTAATTTTTTTAGAGTTGGAGACGGAATTCCGTCTCCAACTAAAAAGCAAAAAAGCTGTCAGTGATTGGAGACGGAATTCCCTCTCCAATCACTGACAACTTTTTTGCTTTTTAGTTGGTTCCGTCTCCAACTCTAAATTATAACCCGCTCCTTCTCTTCTCCCACATTCAGTATCTCCTCCTCTCCCCAAAATTAAAAAACCCCTCCCCCAAACCAGTCACTGCCTCCCCCGGCGAAGCCACAGCTCCACGGCGAATTTGTTCCCTCCCCGGCAAAAACATCCCCAATCATTCCCAATTTATTCGAGTAAGTTTTTTCTTCATTTTCCCCATTATTTTTAGCTATAATTCAAATTATTTTTCCCTCCCCATTTTTTCCATCCATGAATTCGACCCCCATTTTCCCCACCCCAATACCAACTTTGACACCCCAACTATCATGTTTGTATACTTGTTTAATATTTGTTAGATTGGATTATTAGAAATTCAATTTCTTGCTTCCTTTGCTGAGTTTATCTAGATAGCCTTAGATCTACTCTATTTAGTTGGTAGTACAAACTTATTAGGATTCTTCCTAACTGCTCTTAGTAATATCTACCGTATAGAACAATTCTTGACATGACAAATAGTGATTACACAAATAGAACAACGAAAATTTTATAGATGTTCTGAGCATATATAATCAAACTAGACATTTAGCTTCCAATTATCGTTAGACCAATCAAAGTGGATAAAAGGGACTTATATGTGTCTGCCTACTAAATACATAAAGCACACATTAGATAAAGGATAATTTCTTGCATGTTTGATGGTGATCTATCTATTCATCAGTTATGTGTTGGGTCCTACTTAACAATGATAGTAATTATGTCTTAATGTCAGTTTTCAATCCCAGGAGTATATGGGAATATGAACACGCTTTGGAACTTTAACTTAGCTTTTCTGTATAATCACTTATGCCAACTCTTCTTGAACTTACTAACTTATTTAGTCATCACTTTATCTTCATTATGTTGTCATTCATGCTGGGGAGTTTTACTAGAATAGGTAAACTTTCTTCTTACTCTGCTCATTACTTAGCAAACGCTAAGGATGTTAACCAAAAGGGTTGAATGATGAAATGGTGAACATGTTACTAATTAAATCCTTTAGTTTTTATTTGTGTTGAATGGTTAATGATGAAACAATATGCATGTTGAATTGTTTTATTGGCCGTGGTGGCTTTGTTTTATGTTAAACAGGTATTTTATGGTATTTTATGTTAAACAGGTTGTTTTTGGTTTTTGGTTGCTTTGTACCGAATCTCTAATATTTTTATTTAATAGGATTTGTATAGTTAGAGACGGAATTCCGTCTCTAACCAACCAAAAAAAAATTAAATAATTTTATTAGAGACGGAATTCCGTCTCTAAACAAAAAAAATAATTTTTAAATTTTTTATTGGAGAGGGAATTCCGTCTCTAAACAATAAAAATAATATATATAATTTATGTTGGAGAGGGAATTCCCTCTCCAAATGAAAAAGTTAATGCGCTCTGACACAGTGTTGGAGACGGAATTCCGTCTCCAAAACTGTGTCAGTGTGTCAGCTACTTTTCCATTTGGAGACGGAATTCCGTCTCCAAGCAGTCCAACGACGCGCTTAAAAGCGAAGGACGTGCAGAGACGGAATTCCGTCTCCAAACACCTTTTAGAGAAGGAATTCCGTCTCCAAACTTAGACGCAAATCAATTAATTTCTAGTAGTGCTAGTTTAATCCATAAGTCAGCCATACAACAATTTCACCAAAATTAGCAATTAATTTATATTCACCAACTTACCAATAATTCAAGAAAATTAGTCCCACAAATAATGCCTTAATTAATTCAATATACAAGTACATTTATTATCATCAAAACATCATATTCTCAACAAATTCTCCCATTTTGATGATGACAAACAAAATGTGCTTGTTCACTTTGATAATTGTATGGGCCTAAATCAGTTTAGGTACACAAATCGAATTTGGATTCGGATACAAGCAATTCTTCGTATCAAAGTTGAAATAACACGTGAAAAAGATGTAAAAGCGATAAAATAAGCTGTATTGCAATATATGAATGTGATTACAAATTTGGGCAGCGTTTCAGTACAAATTTCTGGATGCCTACAATACAAAATGATCTAATATTTATAGGCGTGTAGTCCTTGCCCACGTTCTCCATTAGCAGCTGAATCGTCTCCCACGATCTGGGCATTAAATGGAGGAGTTAGTGGGGGTAAAGTAATGGGCTGCAAAGCCGCTTGAACCGAGGGGATCCACCGAGGTGCGAATGAACGACTTCGGTGGCTTGGCCCTGTCGCTTGACCGAGGTGGCTTGTCACCGAAGCTTAGCTTACGGCTTGCCTTCGGTGACAGCCTCGGCGCTTGGCTTCGGTGATTCGTTGATTCGCTTCGGTATCTGGCTCACAAGCATGAGTTCAGATGTTAAGATTTGCATGGCCGAGGCGAATCGTCGCGAGTCGATTTTTACCCAATACAATAATAACAACAACCTAACATAAATCGAAAATGAACAATCCGATTCTGGATGCGAATGTTAATGGCGAAGGTAAACATAAATCGAACTAAAACAGTGATAGCACTTTTCAATGTATTTCGATTTATGACACTTCTGGTTGTTTCTTATCGAACTAAAACAGTGATAACACTTGAATTATGTAAAAGTTCAATTATTGATTGTGTATCGAAGTAGAATAATAATTTCTTCTTATTATTTTGATTTATGATCCAATAGAGTGAGTACGCTTAGTAAATTTTCGATTATTTGATGTTCTAGTTGTTTTAGAGGTGAACGATTGAGGATAGGGTCTATTTGATTGATATAGGGTCTATTTGAGATGAACGATTGAGGATAGGGTCTATTTGATTACAAAATTTGTATCTGCACTCCGAGAGCTTAGTTCAAATGGAAAAGGTTGAAGGAAGACTATGCAACTTCCCAAAAGCTGCTGCTTTAGGCTCCCATTAATCAACGGCTCCAAAACTTTGCTATTAGTTATATTTATATTATTGGTAAGAATTTTTTTCAAGTTAATAAAATGTTAGCCATTTGCATAAATATATTACTTTAATTCTAGTTGATGGCAGACATATATCATCCAAAAGTCACTTATGTTAATAGAGTAAAATCCACTAGATCTCCTTTATTTTGGATTTGAGAAATAATAGTCCCTTCAACTTTTGATATTGACTATAAAATCATTGATCTCAAATCAACTGTAATAATGAGTTTATTAATAGCATCTATTTTAAAAGTCAAAACTATCTATGATGGATTATTTTTTAAAAAAAATGAGAAAAATTACCCAAAAGTATCCAGTAATATTGCATGAAAATGGGTAAATAAAATATCACCTAAATGGAGATATATTTTAGAAGAAATGATACATCATTCATCTTTTCCGTGAAACAAAAAGTCCATTTGAATTAATAATTAAGGTGATTTTAGAATTCTTTTGAGATATCATATCAACTTTAGATTACATTACTACTTGCAATTTTCACTTTTATTTTCTGTTTAAAATTTCTTCTAAACCTTACAATATGTAAGGATGATATGAAATAAAACAATATATACTCAAAATTATCTATTTTGATATAAAATTTTAATACTAATCATACTCAAGTGAGAAAGTGGATCAAGATATTTAACCTTTAAATCATTATACAAATAAATAAAATAAGGAGAAAACATATAGTAAAATAAGTTTTTTAAATGAAAAGGAAAAAATTTGAAATTTGAATTTCTGTATAATACATATATAATTTTTATCTTGTAGAAAATGCATGTTAGCATTCATCGTATTAAATGTTGATTTTGACTTTTTAAAAATTCATGCAATTTATAAACTCATTGTAACATTTACTTGTGATTAAGGGGTTTTTATCGTCAATTTCAAAAGTTGAAGGGAGTATCCCTTCTTCTTCTTACTAAATAGGATGGGCCTATTTTGCCCAATGATTGATCCTAAAAAAAGGCAGTCATCAATATCAATATTATAATAAAACGCTGTTATAGAGGATAATTATGGTAGAGAAGAATTTATATTGTATAGGAATGGTAAGGTAAGCTGACTAGATGAGTACGTAGAGACAAGGGAAATTCTGAACGAAATGTGGTTGTAGTTATTGATATCCACGTTCCATTTTTTATTTATAAGTAGAGACTTTAGTCGAATCATTTCATGGTTACCACATGCTCTTGTACAAGTTACAATTAATAATCGAAAAAGGGTCATATCTACCCTTTTACTATCCGATATTAGTTAAAAGTCACCTCCGTTATACTATTTGTTAGTATTATCTACCCTTGTCGTTAACAAAATCAATATATTTACCCCTCCATTTAACGGAGATGTGGTCCCAGCTTCATTCCCTCCACATAGCATCCATCCAAATAACAGCACCCAACCCAAACCCATATCCGAAACTTATCCAACAAAATCCCCACCCTCTTCATCAATAATACAGTAGGAAGTACGTTTAGATATAGCATGAAACTTCATGCCAGCAAGTGCTAATTTTGTTCTAATTAATTTTTTATTACAATGTTTAACAATTAATTTTTGCCACGTGTCCATACCTACTCATTCATAACATTATTAACCTACTGTCACCCCTCCACTAAAATACCACCGAAAATAAATTATTGGCCCGTTAGAGAACCAAAAATAACTTTCCCTTCACCATGATTACTGTTGCAGAGACCTGTGGGATGGATGACTTTGGGTTTAATAATTTTCTTTTCATGTTGGAGAGCTTTAATTCTTTTTTATTTCTATAAGATGTGTATCATTGGAAAATGCAAGTAGCATTGCTTCCACAAACCATGAATCAATCACATTTTTTAACGCGAGATAAAAATGGAAACAGATTGCTAACTATCACACTAATTTTATGTCAACTATCACTAACTAAAAGGCTAAAGCTTACAACTTTGTCGAATTGAACTGGTTGCCTTTGGCGGAGCTACATTGCTCCAAGGGGGTACAACTAAACCCCTTTGCTGAAAAATTACAAAATATAAATTGGGTAAAAACTAGTTTTTTTGGTTATATATGAAACCCATCACCAATTATGCTTCCTTTATATCAAATCATAGCAATCGAAATCTCATCGCCACTTGAAAAGACGACGAAGAAGAGACTGCCGCTACCTCCGTCCGCAGCCAAAGCTCTACTATTTATCGCCGTGAATGGCACTGTCGTTACTCCAGAACCCAAAAAAGTCCCCTGAAATACACCAAATTGAAAGATTGTGAAGATAGATTACCTCCTGGAAGTACAATACTTTGCTAAAAAATTGGAGTGTCGGGAAAGGGAACATGTTTGCTGGAGGCAATTCTCATCATCATCGCAGTTATGTTGCGCCATGATTTTGATGTTTCCAAACAGATTCGCCATGGATGTGCCATGATTTCCTTTTCCTGTTCTCCTTTTCCTGTTCTCCTTTTCCTTTAAGAGATGCCCACTTTTGCATATTGTAACAAAAAGATACAATAATTCAATTCTTCACTTTGATAAAAATTCACTTTTGTTTGAGTTTTTTCCCATTTTTTCGGATAAAAAACAGCAATTTCATGATTTGGGAATATTTACAAAAAAGATTAGTAAATAACAAATTTTGGTATTAGTAAACCTTAGAATGGACTGATTCATAATTGGGAATGTGTTTAAGTTTGGATAATATCATGTTGAGGATGGGGTTTTAACATGGGACGGGTCGGTTTTGGGTCATTTAAGTTGGGAACGGGTTTTTTGGTTTGGGTAATGGGTTATTTGGGTTGGTTGCCTGGATAGCTGCCACGTGGAGGCTTTTATTGGACCGTTAAAATTAGGGGTAAATATATTGGTTTTGTTAACAGCAAGGGTAGATAATAACAAATAGTATAACGGATGTGACTTTTAACTAATATCGGATAGTAGAGGGGTAGATATGACCCTTTTCCGATTAATAATTCATGGACCATCTGCTATGTTCCTCACGTGCCATTTTTCTAACGGAGTTATATCAATTTTCTGGCTGGCAAATTATAGAACAACCAAAGCCACTCTTTAGTCTTTACCAATAACTCTCTTTTTTATTTTTTATTTTAAATTAAAAAATAGAGGAGAGACAACAGCAGCTGTTTTTGCGTTAGTTTCCCTCGAGGCCCTATCATTTAGGTGGTCAGTCAATACACAATAAAGTCAGTATTGTGCGAGCTCATTCGACTTTTATCCACCCTTATTTCGTGATGACACACATTTTACATGCACATTTCTTGATTAGGATATAAGAAAATGTCTTACATTTTTCACCCTTCGTCGAACCTTGATATCCTAATTCATTTTTACAACACGAGATCCAAATTTTAGAATCACTCGAATTTAGATTATGTTATTATAACTAAAGTGAAGAAAAAATAAACTTATTCATTCCCGACATGCCCTTATTCATCTTTACAACACGAGATTCGCATCTAGAGTCACTAAAATGTAGATTATGTCATTATAACTAAAGTGTGAAAAAAGTAATTAAGCTTATTAATTTCCGACATAAAAATAATATTAGATGTGTATCTATTGAATATAAGACGATGAAATGCATTTGCACATGTTGCTGATAGCCTTAGGTCCGGTCCATCTACATCCATGTATATTACTACTCCCTCCGGTCCATATTATTTGATTTTTTGATTGTTTTCACACAGATCAAGAAATCCACCTTTTAGCATTAATTAAAGATGTCATTTACTAAATTAACCTTCATCTCTTTCAAAATTTACTCATAGAAAATTGTAAAAATTTTATGTATTTAATTTATTAACAAGGGTAACTTTGAAAAGTCAAAAGAAATATCATTTTGGTTTTTGAAAAAATCAAATATTTTGGATCTAAAAAAAATACCAAAAAAATCATTTAAAGTGGACCGGAGGGAGTATATTTTTTTTGGTCAAATATGCATCACAGCTACTATCTCCCGACTAAGTCTTCTCTTGTTATCCAATTTGATAGTGGCCTCCACTTTCTGGATAATCTTTGTGGAATCATGAATCAATTATTCATGCTTGAGAAATATATAAATAAAATCTCTTTTCTTATTTTCTTAATTAATAGGCCGACGGGAGGTTATTATTTTGTTTATATTACTATATCGACTATATATTATTTTTCCCTCCTAGTCACCTTGCTTCTTCCGTACCGTGTAGTAATTATTACTCCTTCTTAGTACTACTTATATATGAAAGAATTTTTAATTTCAACCAAAGATGTATGTTTAATGTATTTTTTTTAATATAAAATTTCTGTCAGCTTGTGCCCATCTCGACTAATTCAACGAGATACATGCTACTTTCTATCAGTACAAATAACGAGTAACTCCGTTCAACCAAACTTGGACAGATGAAAAAATCACGCACTTACATCACATAAGCTAATTAACTCAGCCAATAATAAAAAAGAGATCGTTTTGGATAAAGATGATAGGTGAGAATACATACAATTAGTTGGCAAACCAAGAAGCTGATGTCGAATGCGTCTCAAAGTAGGCATCCAGTTCCTAAGTACGAAAGTCTTTTATCAAAAAAATGCATTACCATAACGTTTCTAAAGTTGATCACAGAAATAATATTTCATAAATGATTTAAGTTATTATATAAGTTGGTAGAATCAAAGATTTTTTGCATTATCGTTGTAGCTTAATACTTATATGATGAACATGTTATTTCTCATTTTTATCAAGCTGCATATTGGTAATATTTTATGATGGACATGGAAATATATCTTCGCAGGTATCTTTCATAAATCATTTCGATTTGTCTTTATGCTACAAAGAAGAGGCAAAGATATCCAGCCTCTTTGAGAAATTAAAACGTGATTCAGTGAGTAGCTGAATACGCTCATGAATGGGACCAGTAATAATCAATGAAAACGAAATAATATCATAAAAAATTAGAATAATTTTTTTTTTTTGTTTTCTATCGCATGTTTCACATTTGCACCGGAGCTTCAACTAATTTTCATTCGTACAGGTAAAACTCATTTATGAAGAAAACACTTGCTATCAAGATCTTTTTCATTATAAAAATAGGACTCAGAGAAATTTGATTAAAATTCTAGATCCTATCCATCCTACTGACTCTTTGGAAAATTTATACTCATCTTATTTTATGTGAGGTAGTTTGACTTGACACGGAGTTTAAAAAATAAGAAAGACTGTTGAAATTTGTAGTTCAAAACAAATCATAGAAATTTGTGTGGTTGGGAATCATCTCATAAAGTTGAACTGTTATTAAATATATAAATATATCATTCTTTTTTGGATTGATCAAATTAAAAAAAATATATATTACATAAATTGAGATAGAGAGAGTAATAGCTTAATTACTAAAACCATTTTGTAACAAAAGCCAGAGAATTATCCCACTGACTACAAATGCAAGTTGCACGTATATTAATCGGAAAAAGCACATTTCTATAAGCTGTCATTATCACTCCAACTAGGGTCTCCCTTGAAAAGAAAATACAAATACATACACATATGAAAAGTTTATACTGTTGCACAAGCCAAAAAATGAGACTCTTGGCACTTACACATGTACAAAGCTATATTGTCACAAAAATATGATTATTACGTAGTTGTATACATGATTCTTCACCAATAACTAGAATTTTCGTTTCAACTATTCAGAATAAATATACTTTTCATAGGAAGTATTTTCTCCATAAGTGGATTCTATGCAAATCAAAACTACAGTAATCGAATTAAGAGTTTCAAATACAAGAAGCATAAACAAATTAGTATTAGCATACACTTGGATCGTTTGGTTGCAAAGGCAGTATACACGAATTAAGAATTTATTTTCCCACTTTTCATGTGAGTTAGTTAATACCACTATTACAACAATTAAATCATACCACAGTATTATTTCACGAGTAGGGTCTGAAAAGAGGGAGATGTACGCAGATTTTACCTCCACCAAAGTCGAGAGGCTATTTCTATTAGACTCTTAGCTAACTAGAAATGTAATGAAAACATATTTGAAACAAATTAAGATACAAATAACATGTTAAAGGAATTAGTTAATACTACTATTATAGTATAAAATTGTACTGTATTAATTACCTATAACTAAACAGGAGATGAGTACAATTCAAATTTTATTTCGTATTTATGCGAGTACATTTGACAAGCACCCAATGGATCATATGGCCAAGTCCACGTTAAACACATGAGGAGACTAGTTCCCTTGTCCTTTCACCTTCATTATATCCCACCGTCCAACAGAATTGTACTTACTGTACTTATATTAGCTTAATTTAGCTAACTTCTTTCTTTCACTTACCCAAAACTCTTCTTTCAACTCTTTCTATTTTCCTCATTACTTTTCCCTTATCTGAAAAACTATTAACTTCCAGGCAGCTGATGCATAAAACATCCCGCCTATAATTAACATCAAGATTCTTGCTAATTCTAGCACCCTTTATCTTGTTCTTGTTCTTGATCTACTATAGCTCAAATTTCAAGAATTGTAGAAAAAAGGGGTTGACTTAAGAAAAATGAGTTTACAAGAAAATGATCAAGATGGAAGAGGGGATTTAAAGAAACCATTTTTACATACTGGAAGTTGGTATAAAATGGGGTCAAGACAATCTAGTATGATGAATTCTTCTCAAGTTATCAGGGATAGTTCTATCTCTGTTCTTGCTTGTGTTCTCATTGTTGCTTTGGGCCCTATCCAGTTTGGTTTCACTGTAATTTCCATTTCACTCTTTCTTATTTCAACTTCTTGTTTTTACTTCAAGTTTGATGGAAAAAGGATTGAATTTTGAATGAAAAATGAATGTTTTGGCTTGTTTTATGTGGTAATTTAGGGATCATAATTGGTGTAGAAGGTTGCATATTTGTTGGGATTATAGTTTGTTATGTCATCATTATGATTCTTTTCTATGTTTGCGCCGTTAAAAGACATAATTAAGTAAATAAACGTGTATCGTATTATAAACTTCAAGTTTGATGGTAAATGATTGATTTTTTGAATGAAAAATGAATGCTTTAGCTTCTTTTATCATACTTGGGGTAGATAGTTGTATGTTTATTTCGATTACAATTTGTTATGACATCATTGTGATTATTTTCTATGCCTACGCTGTTGAAGACATAATTAAGTAAATAATAGTGTATTCTCTCTGACCGCTTAAGTTAGATGAAATGGTCATGCAACTCAACATGTGTGAACTGTGTTTACCTTTCCTATATCCTGTGACGAACTTTATATTTGGTGAGAAAGGATAAAAATAATAGATTTTGTTGTAAACTTTTTATGGATTTAAAGTTTGTTATGTCAATCTCTAAAGTTGAAATTTCCTTTTTGTGCCTAAACTTTATTGGCGGGCCTGATTTATGTTGATGCTCGGCATGTTTGCATATGTGTCTCTATTTGATCAATTGTTTGATTTTGTTGTATTTGAAGTGTGGCTACTCTTCGCCTACGCAAATTGCAATTACCAAAGATTTGAAGCTCAGTGTTTCTGAGGTATGGAAGAGCCATCTTTGCTTTCTATTTAAGTTAGGTTTGTTTCAGAGCTATTATTGACTAAAATTGATCTTTTCAGTTCTCTTTGTTCGGTTCTTTATCGAATGTGGGTGCTATGGTTGGTGCAATATCTAGTGGTCAAATTTCCGAGTACATTGGACGAAAAGGGGTAAGATATTTTCATCCAATAAAATTATTATATTCATTTACGATATCTGTATGTTTCCTTTATTGCTCAAGCAGATACTCAAGTCCCCTTTTCTCCTACTGCAGACATTAATGATAGCTGCTATACCAAATATCATTGGTTGGCTATCCATTTCATTTGCCAAAGTAAGATATTCTACTTTGAAGCGTATGATATGATATCATTCTTCGTGTGGTGCTTCAATAGCTTACATTAACGCGACATGTGTTTGTACTCCCTCTTTTTGCCGTTGCAAATATGGTTCAGGACCCTTCCTTTCTATACATGGGAAGATTATTGGAAGGCTTTGGAGTTGGAATAATCTCTTACGTGGTAATATTTAAATTCTTAATTTTTTCTTGTTACAGTTATTGGACACGCCAAAATTGTCAAAACTTACACTTCGTCTTCCTGCTTTTTAATGTGCTTTAAGGTTCCTGTATATATTGCTGAGATAGCACCTCAAAACATGAGAGGGGGTCTAGGATCAGTTAACCAGGTTCGCTGAGTTAGTGACTTATTATTTTTAAAACCTGAGTTCTTACACGTGCTAAATCAGTAACATGCTATCATTTCTATGCTGATGTAGCTCTCTGTTACAATTGGGATCATGTTGGCCTATTTACTGGGGCTTTTTGTTAATTGGAGGGTGCTTGCTGTTCTTGGTAATGATCGTTACTCTTGAAAACTCTTGTTAAGGCTGCAATCTACAGATATGAAGTCATATAATCATTTTATGTCCTTGTGAATGATATTCATTGCATACCATTACCGTGTTGCATCCACATGGAACTCAACCAATCTGTCCCCCACTAAAATACCAAGTTACATGTTGAACAAGCTCCATATTGACCAAGGCAGAGCCACAGAGTCCCTGGAATTGTTCAACTACACATGAACTAATATTATTTTCTCTCATAGGAACATTGCCTTGCCTAGCATTGATTCCTGGACTATTTTTCATTCCCGAATCTCCTCGGTGGTTGGTGAGCTCCATTATATATGTTTTGCCTGATTCCTTTAAGGCTTTATTTGCTGTTATCTCATGTTAGTTTCTATCTGAACCATAGGCCAAAATGGGTTTAACAGAAGATTTTGAAACATCCTTGCAAGTTCTTCGAGGGTTTGAAGCTGACATTACCGTTGAAGTAAATGAAATTAAGGTAACTTGTTTGAAAGACCATACAAAGAAGTCTTGATGTATTCGTTCTCTGAAGAAATGTTATTGCTGTACATGCAATTCCAAATAAAGACTTATTTCTAAAGTTGCAATGTTGCACTCAATAGTACTTTTTTTTTTTTTTTTTTGGCGTTGTAGAGGTCTGTAGCATCAACAAGCCGAAGAACAGAAATGCGCTTTGCAGATCTCAAACAAAGAAGATATTGGTTACCTCTCATGGTATTTTGATGTTTCATGCTGTTATTGAAATCTACATGTTAATCCATGGCCCTGTTTCAATCAATCTTTTAATCTTTCATCCTTTAGGTAGGAATTGTGCTACTTATCCTGCAGCAGTTAGGAGGAATCAATGGTGTGATATTCTATTCCAGCAACATTTTCCTATCTGCTGGTACGTAGATATCATTAGACAAGCTCTTTTGTTCGTCTTTTTTAAATGATTGAAGCAGCTGTAGTAGCATCATCCTCTTCCTCAAAAAGTGGTTTCCAGTTAAAAGTATGCCATGTAGCATCTTTCCTGTCCCCTGTAGTGATACTTCTTGCTTCATGAGAACCCTTGAAATAAACTAAAGATCCATATGTTTATTGCGTCAAGTGGTCTTTCAGTTATTTAAACCTTCTCTAATTTAGTTGACTCAATTCAACAGGGATTTCTTCAAGTAATGCTGCAACTTTTGGTGTTGGTGCTATCCAGGTCCATCAATTAACTTTTTTTTTTTCTTCTTATTTAATTTCCAATAATGCATATTAGAAGAAGGAAAAAAGATTGCTGTTCTGTGTAGCACAGTTTTTTTGCAGTCAATATAATCTGTCCCTCATAGCTTGCAGCTGAAAGAAATAGAAAAAACTTTTCCATTGTGTAGGTTGTTGCTACTGCAGTTGCTACGTGGCTGGTGGATAAAACTGGGCGTAGAATTTTATTAGTTGTAAGTTTTAGCCAAAAAAATACTCAAAATGCATGGTCGTCTAACTTTTGACCTTACATATAGGGAAATGCTTTTTCTTTTTGTAGGTCTCCTCTGCTGGAATGACTGTTAGTATCCTAGTTGTTGCCGTTGCCTTCTACCTGAAGGTGGTTGAACAAGTTCCTTTTGTATGGAAAATTGAGACTTGAACTGCATTGTCATCTTCCTTATATTTGTTCTTTCGTATTGATCAGGGTTTTGTATCCGAGGACTCTACCCTCTATGGTATATTGGGAATATTATCAGTAGTTGGCGTGGTGGTATGTCCCCTTCTCTATGTGTACGTCTTTGTCTCTTGAAAAAACATTTAAAGTAACACAATTTTTGTTTTTCTGACCTACTTGTTTCAGCTCATGATTGTTTTCTTCTCACTCGGAATGGGCCCGATTCCATGGCTTATAATGTCTGAGGTACTTACTTTTTGACTTATCATGTAGCACTAAATTTTAACTTACTCTATGATTCTCTCGGCTTATGGTGTCCATCTATCAATTGAGTAAATTGTTCGAGATTCCATGCATGAGCATAGAGATGCTAGCTGCACATCTTATTTAACACTGATTTGAAATCACAGGCACAACTGTTGATGAAATTTCCATCGTTGCTTTATGTTATTCGAATCTTTTAACTTATTATGTGAATCTGGTATTTCAGATTCTTCCAATTAAAATCAAAGGTCTAGCTGGAAGTACAGCAGTATTAGCCAACTGGTTATTCTCCTGGGTGATAACAGTGACTGCACCGCTGCTTTTGGCTTGGAGCAGTGGAGGTATAATTTTTTCCGTCTTACACCACATGTAACTCTTTATACACGTTTTAGCATTTAGTGTAACATCAATCTCTGCTATGTGGCCATGGACATGTATAGACATTTTGGTCCGTGTAGCATGAGAAGATTCCATCACTATGTACACGTGTTGCGAAAGATTTTCAGCATTTCATTAGTGTATCTTTTTAGAACGTAATCGTAAACCTGAATTGGCTTAATGTTTGTATATATTTTACCAGGAACCTTCACTATTTACATGGTTATGTGTGCTTTCACTGTGGCGTTCGTGGCAATTTGGGTACCGGAGACGAAAGGGAGAACTTTGGAGGAAATTCAGTCTTCCTTCAGATGAGGAATCTTTATTTTGTTGCTGTTCTTTCCGCTCCCTTGTTCTTTTTGTCACAATCTGTTTCCTTTTTGCAAAGTTTCAATTTTTTCGACATGTATAGAGAAAGCTAGTTGCATAGCTGCTTCAGAGTGTGTTCTCGAGTTTACCAGGCCTTCAAGAATTATTTTAATGTGGTGTATTTCTTGTTGGGTTGTTGCTGCAGCTGTAATTTGCTATGATTTTTTTGTATATTGTAAGGGTGATTATTTTGTTTGATTGAAATAATGTGCTAGAAGGAAAAAATGTATTCTTAATTCAGGTGTCAATTTGCATAGTTATGTAAAACCAAACCAAACCAGCCATTGAGCTGAATGGCTGAATCAATTAGAAGGTTTTGCACAAATGGACACTTCTGGCGCTGTTATCACATTTTTGACCCCCATATGGCAAGTCTTATAAAAAAGGTCCCGTTCAGGTAAATTTGCTGGCGTCCGTCAAAGGAAATCTTCTAGTGATCGCCAGTTTTTGCTACTTGAAAGATCTGGTAATCATCAGGAACTTTTTTATAGGGGCCAAGTTTGTAAGACTTTTCTTATCAGGGCTGAATCTGTGATGGGACGCCTGAAGTGTCCTATTTTCGTAAAGGAAAAATTACATAAGTAGACTAGTTAAGACATTAATTAGCTAACATAACTACATTTTTAAAATATTATTGAACATAGCAAATCCGAATAGGTTATCTACAAATATAGCTATTAAGAATAAAAATTTTAAAAATAGACTTTTATTATGGAAGAATTAACACAAAAGACACTCCTAAATTAATTTCACCAAAATTTTCTCTATTATCAGACTTTTATTTACCCTTAAACCTATATTTTTTCAATCTCGTCTCTTTCGCCCAACAAAATAAACTTTATTTTTTATGTATACCTTTGTATAACTATGTTATATCTTTGTATTTCTATATATCTAGTGTATTTCTTTGTATATATTTACTTTGTATAATATTGTATAATTTTGTATAACTATGTATTTTTTCATATTTTTATGTATCTACAAGTGTATTTCTTAGTATATCTTTATATTGTATAACTTTGTATAACTATGTATTATTTTGTACTTCTATAAATGTACAAGTGTATATCTTTGTATCTACATGTATTCTTTGGTAGTTTTTTCCAGGTGTGGCAGTGGATGACGGTGGCAGAGGGGCGGCGGAGGGATGGGATAGTTGTGGCTAGGATTAGTAAGAAGAAGAAGATAGAATGAATCCCAGTTTTATGAGATACCATAATATTCTATAAAGTGTAAAAAAGTATAGTTATATTATGTAAGTAAAATAATATAGCTATTTTGTGTAATATAAGTGTCTAATATTATCTATTTATGTAAAAATCTCTTTTGTAAATTTCCCAATCAAATACGTCGTCAAGCCCATTATGAATGATCTCCATTAATAGGGATTCAAACGGTTTTTTTTTTTCTTTTTCAGTCTGGCTTTTATGAACAAATTTTAAAAATACTTTGAGATTATAGTAGATACAAAAGCATGCGATCAAATATGAAGTTTAAAATTATATTATTTTCGTATATAAATTCTATTTCACATGTAAATTCACACTGAGTCAAGTGATCACATGTACTTAAAATATCATTATTGCCTTCAAGACATTATTCTAGTTATTAAAGACTAAATTTGTCTTTAAGTGGACAATGATAAGGAAACAAAATTATTATCGGATGAGTTTTAAATCATCTATTGGAAATTTCTCGATTATCAAAAAGTACATGTTAATACGATTTTTTGAAGGCTGATGGTATACTTCCAGTTTTCCACATAAATTGCAGGGCACATTTATCCTTCTTTTTCTATAATTTCAAATCCAGGAGTTTTCCGCGTTTGTCCGCCGTTTACCAGTTGTTTTCATAATATCCACAAATCGTTCTTAGCACTAAGTCGTTCGAAACTAAGATTAGGTAATGATATAATGTAAACGACGAAACCAACAAGCTTTGCTTTGCCTTGTTGGCTGCCATTATTTTAAATTGTCATTTTCTCGATTCATTGGGCCAAATGCACTTTAGAATACTAACACGATTATTTGTTCAAACTATTTGAATTTAGCTTCCTGCCAAAATTGAAAAACAACTATGACCGATTGAAAGTTAGGGGGGCCCTGAGATTTTCTTTCCTTTTTGTTTGTCTTTTTGGTTTTAATTTATTTTTTTGTGACTCTACAAAAACTCACAAGTCACTACTGTAACACTATTGAGGATGAAATTTGATACCGGAATATGCCGGAGCAGAGAAACACCACCATAAATTTTCTGTCCTAGGATATAGAAAGCCAAGTTTGGATTTCTCATTCTATAATATCATCCATACAAATTAAAGGCAGCCTTGCTGTCAATAAAATATCATAGGAGATTAGAGTTCATATCCCAACAAAAATGATAAAAACCTTAGAAAATTTCTTCACATTTATTTATATTTTGGTGAATAGTATGAAATAGTTGAGGTGCATGTAAACTGTAACAAATACGATGAGTATTATGGGAAAAAGGGGAGGAATTCTGCAATTCTATTGTTACCCGTTGGCTCACTACCGCGAATTACAAGCTTATTAACAATTTGCCATTATGACGAGCCATAAAATGAATCCATCAAGCATTCTATGCTAATCACTCAAAACAATTATAAGTTGAAACTAAGTACTTGGAATTCAATCATCGACTCGGTGTTATTAGAAACTTTTTCTTTATAACTGTAGTGTTTGGGACTTGTACGCACCTTGACTAATTCCATGAAATATCCACTTTCTCCCAACAGTACGGATATGACTAACTCTGTCCACCAAAATTTGAAATATGAGATTTGAACATGAGGCTTCGGGATTTTTTAACCTACTTCATTAACTACCAAACCACATGCTTGGTGAGGAATCGTGCAACTAGAATCAAATGCACAAGCCGAGAAACTTCTTGGAAAATCAATGACGTGCCTTCATGAAAAGAAACTTGAACGAATCTACTTTGCCACTGTTGCCTCAATTAGTCGAGGAATCTAAACTTTTTAACATTCCATCCACATTACAGCTTTGTCTAATGAATTTCACTAGCAGAATCTTTCTACATGCAGGATTTGAAACAATTTGCTGTCTGACTATAGAAGACAGCAAATGTCCACCCAGCAAGACTAGAGACGTGAGGCGAAGCTCTCACATAAAAATTAAAAACCCACCGGTCAAAAATCGAATGAACAAATTGTACATGTATGCGTAAAACGGAAAATGTAACTGTTGTTTGCAGATCAAAGGAATTCTATAATGTTTTCAAGTCCTAAATACTCAAGTCGCAAAATTGTAAACTATTGTTTGCAGATCAAAGGTATACCGTGTTTGCTAGGTACCATTTACTGAATCATCTCGCTAACAGCAAGAAATAAGCGAGGCTTGTTAGTAACTCAGAAATTCAATCATGAAGAGATGTTTGTTAAGACAATTTGGCTTACTATCAAAAGTAGCACTCACTACATATATAAAGTCAAAAAGGATGAAATGGTACAATACAAATTAGCGCTAAATTCTAACCAAGAAAGAAAAAAGAAAAGAAAAAATAATACTTGATTCATGAATAGAAAAGAGAATAAGTGGAAGCAGAGCATCACTCAGCTTTGAGCAAAGAGGCGCCATGAAGTACATGTAACTTAACAGGACATGGCCACCGATGCAGCTACTAATAACCTTGAACTTGCATAAACATGATTTCTGCCGTGTTATGAGACTACTTTTACAGGATACCTGTCAATACAATCCCCCCAAGGACCATTGGGAGAAGGCTTCACATTTCGAAGTGCCTGCCAAACAGCACTATTACATTTAAAACCACTTCCAAATGCAATCTGCCAGACTTTGTTACCTTTCCGCATTCTTCCTTTGGCCTCTGTATAGGCCAGTTCATACCAGATGGAGCTGGATGAAGTATTTCCAAAACGGTGCAATGTCATCCGAGATGCCTCGACATGAACCTGTGTAAGCTGCAAGTTCTTTTCCAGCTCATCAATAACAGCCCGTCCACCAGCATGTATGCAGAAATGATCAAATGCCAACTTGAAATCAGGAATATAAGGCTTGACATGCTTATTGAACATTTTCTTAATTATAAGGGTAGCAAAGAACAGAAGCTGCTCGCTTATGGGTAACACAAGAGGACCCAAAGTAGTGATATTCGTCTTGAGCGCACCACCAGCAATAGCCATAAGATCTTTCGACAAAGAAACCCCAGTTTTACCAGCACCATCCTGTTCTTGATAAACACAACGAAACGCCTTATCATCAGCCCCACGATGAGTCCTAACAACATGAACAAGCTTATACTTTGCCCTTCTCCTATCCACAGACTTATTCGACAACAAAACAGCAGCACCCCCAACTCTAAACAAACAATTCGGTATCAACATCGACTTCTTATTCCCAAAATACCAATTCTGAGTAATATTCTCAGTACTAACAACGACAGCATAAGTATTCCTATGCACTTGCAACATATCCTTCGCCAAATCAACCGCGATCACACCAGCACTACAACCCATACCTCCAAGATTAAAACTCCTTATATTCCCTCTCAACTTATACTTATTCACAATCATAGCCGATAAACTCGGTGTCGGATTGAACAAGCTACAATTCACAACTAACACACCTATATCCTTAGGTTTCACCTTCGTACTCGCAAACAAATTATCCAATGCACCAAACATAACTTGTTCAGCTTCTTCCCTCGCGGCCTGCATAGAAGGCCGCGGGGGAATATAATGCATAGCCTCGGGGACATAAGTTTCGTCCCCGAGGCCAGAACGTTCTAGAATCTTCCTCTGAAACTCTAGAGACGACTCATCGAAATCGCCCGTAAGCTTAGAATGATTCATGAACCTTTCATAAGGTGCTTTTAAATCATCAGGGGGTTTATAACATGAATAATCAACTAAGTAAACGGGTCTAGGCCGGGTCATGATATAAACAGTGGATCCAAAAACTAAAACAGCTGAGCATATAATGACCGAAACGAGGTTATATTTTAAATGTAGCCACAATTGATAAATATCATTAGGGTTCATTTGTGAAGCTTCGATACAAATAACGGACATAATAGGAATTAAACAAACAGTTAACAAATTTGAAATCAAGTAATGGTAACCTAATTTAACGTACTTTAAGTTTACACTTTGTAAGAAATCTGGTAACCTTCGTGTTTGTTGGATCTGTACGCCGCCGTCCACGGCGGTGTTGGTGGCGGCGGCGGCAGCCATGGAATATCAGAAAATAAAAGTGATGATATTGTGAAGTAAAATGACTTTTAGAGAAAAATAAAAATCAGGAGCGGAATTTAACCGGAGTGGAGTGCATTAAGAGAGTCTGAAAGGTTACAGAGACCTTTCTTTCTCTTATTATTCTTTCTTCTACTATACTTGTCTCTATAATGAATGATTGGTAGTGGTACTGTATGTGACTGACTTTTTGAAAATTGCAAAAATAGCCAGCGTACAGATTCCGATTTGTGAGTTTAATACTGTTTGTTTTCTCACATAAAACTTTGTGTTATTCCAGTTGTCTAGTGTCTCTTTCTATCATTTTTGGATGTATTACTACTCTACTTGTGGTTGATTATAGTATGTTTCTGTGGTGAGACTTCACACATATAATTACTCCCTCGTATCAAATTATTAATGCTTTCTTTTAAAAATAGTTGTCTTAAAATATTCGTCTAATTAGGATTTTAAGGTAAAATTTTTTATTTTTTTTATTTTACCAATAGTAGTAAATGTCTTGAAGACCACAAAGATCTCATTTATTGGTTAATATTATAGTTGTTCAAATTCCAATAAAGATTAAATTAGGGTAAAATAATCAATAACCCCCTCCCCCCCTCAATAATGATTTCTTAAGGAGCGTGTAAAAGTAAAGAGGACAAATAATTTGAGACGGAGGGAGTACATAAATAAAAATATTTTTTTCTTGACAGATAAGATGGTCACACGGACTATGTTGATTTCAAAATTATATAAATAAATATAGAGATCACTGGTTTCCTGCTCGAGAAGAAGTAATTATCGTCCCCAAACCGAAAGAGATGAAGGAAAACGACTTCAGAACACAATAATCTTTTCAACGTATTTGAATTTGACTATTTGAAATCCCAAAATCAATTACTAGTTTGCCTATGGAATAATACATAACGAGATCGACGAGGGAAGGGAAAGATGCATAGAGTACGACAAGAAGTTGGGGTCGGCTAGCTGTACTGTGAAGATCTATCATAAATTGATAAAAATTATTTTAGCTGTTGGCATACCGTACCGCAACTCTCTTTCCTTTACTCAGATTTATAATTGACAATGTAAGGAGCTCGTACATACGGAATTAATGGTGTGTCTGGTATGGAGGAAAACATTTTCTCATGTTTGGTATGCTTTATTGTTCTGAAAAATATTTTCATAAACTACTTTTTTTTTCTCCATAAGGAGGAAAATATTTTTCCTAAAAATTGTATGGAAAACATTTTTCCTAAAAATTGTAGGGAAAATATTTTCTAAAATTCAAAACAAACCCTAATACCCCCACTCGCCACACTTTTTCCCTAACCCACCACCATAATTGTTGGCGAACCCCTAACATTCCGACACCGGCGAACCTCACCAGATCAAACGTTGGTGAACCGCACCAGATCAAATGCCGGCGAACTGCATCTTCTGTCACCAGATTCTGATGCCAACAAATAGTATCCACCGTATCAAAATTCATCTATCCTTACCCCCTACTCCACCCTCCTAATCCCCACCCCACCCATCGCAGATCCGAAGCTTTCTCGCCTTCCGACGCCGGCAAATCCCTCAGCTCTCGATTGCTTTTCCCACCGAGATATCCACAGCCTTCTCGCTACCGTATCAACACTTCTCGTTGTTGGGGGACATTTTAGGGTGAAGGGAGGGGGCAGGGGTTAGAGTAGGTGAGTTTTTTTTGGGGGGGTGGGGGGAGGGGTGTTGACGGGGTTGGATGGTTTTTGATGGGAGAGATGAGTAAACTTTTTCATAAAAAATATTTTAATAGACAATATGTAATTTTCTACTTATTTTCTAGTGTTCGGTATCAAGTGTAATCACACTTTCTTCATATCCACATATTTCAATCATAGATGATTAAGTGTTTATTCTCCATTTATGTCAACTGCTAAATTAAACTGCCTTATTTGCTAGAAACACCATATTCACGCATGGACGTAATGGCGACCATATCTGAGTGTCACATGGTTTATGATCCACTCGATTCATAATATAATTATATCAAGGAAATTAACTCCTCCAATATCCAAGCTTTACATAGCTAATTCCAAACTTGGATAGAAAATACGAAATCTTAATAGCGAGCCTAAAATAGCCATAATATTATGAAATCTGTCATAATGACAAGCTTTACATAGCTAATTGCTTTTATTGTAAATAAAGTGGGCTGAGATTGAGAAGGTTATCATTGAAATTAAAGAACTATGCATTGAATCTTGTTTGGATTAAAACATAGTAATTGATTGCTTGTACGTACTGTCGATAAAGTATTGCTGTACTATTATTTTGTTAGTTTCTGTTATTGGGGAAACTGTTATTTTAGCAGAAGCTTCGATGGACAGACGGGATGAAACATTTGATCATAACTACTGTCACCTTTTCTATTAGTATGGAGAAATATTTGGTACTGATTTTGTCACCACAAATTCTCTCATTAATAATGTTGGATCCAATAACATACCAAAACAACCACAATTTTAGTAACGACATGTCGAATATATACATGTGCAAGAAAATGCTGACCAAATATATTCTCGCATAATTTCTCTTTTTGACGTCTTTAAGTTGGAAACTAGCAGCTAATAAATCGAAGAAATACTGTCTTATCAAATATGTGTAAGATTATATGGACTTGCACATATATAAAAACGTAAATAATTAAATGTCAGTTGTTATCATTAAAAGGTTGGTTCAGATTAAACGTGATCTACTAAGGTTTAAGTTATGTGGACCTATTTAGACACCTCGTCAAGTGGGGGCCTATGTGTAGATACTCGGATGTAATCCTAGTTTAATGATGGGCTAAACTAGAATTACATAAACTATACTCTAGTATAAAAAGGGGTTATGGTCCCCAAATCAGACGTAGGTTTTATTAACTGATATCCCATCATCAGTTAAAGAGAGAACGGTTAAAGAGAGAACGGCTCACGTCTTGATTTGGAAGATCCAAAACCAAGACATAGAAGAACCACATCAGTTGCTATGGATCCAGGTATGCTTCCGCTTTCAGCTTGTAATTCTTGATGATTTGACATAGTAGATCCTGAGGTAAATGTAGTATAATCTGCAATTAAGTTCTAACAAGTGGTATCAGAGCCTTTATTGTGTTAAATCATTGGGATAGTATGTAAATTTATAGATGCCTATTAAGGCGCATAGATTCGGATTACTAGGAGTAATATCTCCCTTGGTTTCGCCGAAAAAGTAAAATTCAATATGAGGCTTTGAAGTATTTGGGTTCACTGAAATAATTTTCATGGTTTAAGATTCAGAAATAGAAATTAAACAAAGAAATCATTAGCGTAAGATAATGATTTTCTGGTGGCACTGAAACTTACAATTGTTAAGGTGAAAACTTTATGTGTTGGACGTTTTCCCTCCATGCATCTGGCAAAAGACTTTTCTTAAAGATGTATTAGCTATTTTGGTTAATTATTATTTTCAGGTAATTAAAATTAATAAATAAAAGGTTAAAAAGTTTGTCACGCTAGAACAGTATAAGGATATATTTTAGATCTGCCACCAAATCCTTCGAGTTCATTATATTTTTCCTTTGAGTTTTGGTTTTAAATCTAACCAAAAAAAAAAATGATTGAAGGACAAAAGTTTTTTAGATGTGGCGTGAATATGGTATACGAATTAGTGGACGCCTACTTTTGTGGCATATGGATGAAGTTATTTTTACCTCTTTTAGATGTACTGCCAGAAAAGTTTTCTCCAGGAACAAAAGTTTTCACCTCCTGCCAGAAAGGACAATTCTTTAGGTAGTTTGTTTTGTGAAAATTGATATTTTGACTTTATTAGCCAATTAAAGGATTAAGATACTGGCGGTCCTTTACACATATGATAATCCAGTTTTATAGCCCACCATAATTTGTTTTGGCTTGAGATTTATATGTTATCTCTTGGTGAATTTAAATTTGAATATTGGTGTGGTTGTATATATTTTGAGATGAATATATTAAAGCTATATATCGCCAAAGTGACCTCTCTTGCCGAGATTTATTCATTTTGAAATATAAATGGTTGTGTGCGTGTAACTTATGTGAATATTAATCGGCCCAAAGGAAGATAAATGTTTGACAAAATTACATGTGCATTTTGTGGTAATAAACATGTGATAATTTTTTGGTTTACGTGTGAGTAATAAATTGGCCCAAAAGAAGATTTTTATTTGACATGTTATTTTATTATCAATGTTTGATTACTACAACAAGATACTACTTACAAGTTAATATTTTATCCAAAGATGAAATATTAATGGAGTGCCCGGTATTTTGAGATGTGGTTTACCTTTATTCAAATTTATTTTCAGTTTTGGTATAAATTTAATGTGAGCTTATTTTGTTATTGTTCTCTGATTCAGCTGAAATTACTCCTACAAGTATTACTGCCAACATCAATTCCATTCCTATGCTAAATGGCACTAACTTTAAATCGTGGCAAGAGAACCTCAACATAGTTCTCGGAGTCATGGATCTCGACCTTGCGTTAAGAATTGATTCTCCACCACCTCTTACATATGAAAGTACTTCTGAACAGAAGAAAGAGATGGAAAGGTGGGAGAGATCAAATCGCATGTGTATGATGATCATGAAGAAAGCCATTCCAGAAACTTTCAGGGGCACTATGTCTGATAAGGTGAATACACCTAAGGAATTTATAGCTGAAATTGAAAAAGTATTTGTCAAGAATGAAAAGGCTGAAATTGGTACACTTTTGACAAATCTGATTTCAATGAGGTAGCAAGAATAAGGTAACATCAGGGAGTACATTATGCAAATGTCTCATCTTGCTTCAAAGTTGAAAGCACTTAAGCTGGAACTCTCTAAGGACTTGCTAGTGCATCTGATTTTGATATCCCTTCCTCTACAGTTTAGCCAGTTTAAGGTGAGCTATAACTGTCAGAAACAGACTTGGTCTGTGAATGAGCTCATCTCACACTGTGTTCAGGAAGAGGATATATTGAAGCAAGAAAGGACAGAAAGTGCTCACTTAGTCGTTGTGCCAAATGACAAAAGGAAAGACAAGAAAAGAAAGAATAAGGAAGCTGCAGATACAGCAACACAAAAGAAGCAACATAAGGAACCATCTAAGGATAATGATGGTTGTTACTTTTGTGGAGCTGCAGAGCATAAGAAGAAGCAGTGTACCAACTATCACGCTTGGCGTGCAAAGAAAGGTACGCTTCTTAATTTTGTTTGTTCAGAGGGTAATTTGACTTCAGTGCCAAGACACACGTGGTGGATAGATTCTGGTGCAACAACTCACATCAGTGTGTTTGTACAGGGTTGCCTGAATTGCCGAAAGCCAAGTGATGGTGAAAGATATATCTACGTAGGTGATGGAAAGACGGTGGAAGTTGAAGCAATTGGAACTTTTAGATTATTGTTAAGAACTGGTTTTTATTTGGATTTGAATGAAAATTTTGTTGTACCGTCTTTTAGACGGAATTTGATTTCCATTTCAGCTTTGGACAAATTTGGTTATTGTTGTTCATTTGGAAATGGAAAATTTAATCTTTTTCATAATTTAAAATTGGTTGGATCTGGTTTACGATAATCTATATTTACTAGACACAATTGCTTCGTATAATGAATCCTTGCATGTTAATATAATTGATAAAAAGTGCAAATTAACCAGCGAGAATTCAGCTTCATTGTGGTACAAAAGATTAGGTCACATCTCTAAAAGGAGAATAGAGAGACTTGTATCCGATGGTATTCTCGATACCCTTGATTTTTCAGATTTTGATGTATGTGTGAATTGTATAAAGGGGAAACAAACAAATGTTAGGAGATTTGGAGCCAATAGGAAACTTGATGTATTAGAACTAATACATATTGATATTTGTGGACCATTTCGTACAACTTCTTGGAATGGTCAAAAGTATTTCATAATGTTCAAAGATGACTTTTCAAGATATGGCTACATATATCTCATTCATGAAAAATCGCAATCACTGGATGTGTTCAAAACTTTTAAGGCTGAAGTTGAAAATCAACTTGGCAAACATATTAAAAGCGTTAGATCTGACCGTGGTGGTGAATATTATGGTAGATATAACGGATCAAGTGAACAACGTCCAGGACCATTTGCGAAATTCCTAGAGGAATGCAGTATCGTCCCACAGTACACCATGTCGGGTTCGCCCACTATGAATGGTGTTGTTGAAAGACGAAACAGAACGCTTAAAGACATAGTGAGAAGTATGATTAGTCATTCTACCTTTCCTGAATCACTCTGGGGAGAAGTATTAAAGACCGCAGCATATATACTCAACACAGTTCTAACTAAAGCAACTGATAAGACCCCTTATGAGCTTTGGACATGCAAAAAGCCTAGCTTAAATCATTTGCACATTTGGGGATGTCCAGCTGAGGCAAGGCCTTATAGATCAAATGAAAAGAAACTGGACTCAAGGACTATCAGTTGTTATTTTATTAGATACTCTAAAAGATCCAGGGGTGATAAATTTTATGATCCCACAACTAAGGCTATTTTTTAGACGAATAATACGCGGTTCTTTGAGGATGTTGAGTTTGCGGGGAAAGAAGAATAAATGATTTTGTTTTTGAAGAGGAACATATTGATATTCCTCAAATTGCTATTGACAATGCTCAGGAACAGTCTCTTATACCTGACGTTGCTCGAGAAAAAAACTCCAGATCAACACAATGTCATTGAACAAACTCTACAACCTCAAGAACCAATGCCATTAAGGAAATCCACTAGAGAGAAGAGAAATGCAATTCCAGATAATTATTTTGTGTTTCCCCAAGAACATGAAGATGACATTGGAATAACTGAAGTCGATCCAATCAGCTTCCATCAAGCCATGGAAAGTTCTAACTCTCAAAAGTGGATTGATCCCATGAATGAGAGATGAAGTCTATGAACGACAATGACGTATGGGAACTTGTCCAACTGCCTAAAGGTGCGAAACCCATTGGTTACAAATAGATATTTAAAACCAAGAAGGATTTGAAGGGAAATGTGGAAAGGTACAAGGCACGTCTTGTTGCTAAAGGCTTCACCCAGAAAGAAGGCATCGATTATACAGAGACTTTCTCTTCGGTTTCATCGAAAGACTCTTTCAGGACTATCATGGCATTAGTCACGCATTTTGATCTTGAGCTACATCAGACGGATGTTAACACTGCGTTTCTCAATGGTGACATTGATGAGACAATTTATATGGTGCAGCTTGAAAACTTTGTGTCTGGTGATGCAAAGTCTATGGTCTGCAAATTAAAGAAATCCATCTATGGGCTTAAACAGGCGTCTTGTCAGTGAAATCACAAATTTCATCAAGTTATCACCTCATTCAGTTTTGAGATAAATCTTGTTTAAGATTGTGTATACCACAAGTTCAGCGGGAGTAAGCATATTTTTCTGATTTTATATGTTGATGACATATTGCTTGCCACAAACGATATGGGCTTGTTGCATGATACCAAGAAATTTTTGAGAAAGAATTTTGAGATGAAAGATCTTGGTGATGCAAATTTTTTATTAGAGATTCAGATACATCGAGATCGCTCTCGAGGTATTCTTGGATTATCACAAAAGGCCTATATTGAAAAGATATTAAAGAGATTTGGCATGCAAGATTGTAAACCAGGTGATACCCTTGTGGTCTCGAACAGTGCCCTAAGAATAAATTCATAAGGAAATAGAGATGATTCCCTATGCTTCAGCAGTAGGAAGTCTGATGTATGCTCAAGTTTGTACGCGTCCGGATATTGCATTCATTGTTGGCATGTTGGGCAGATACCTGAGCAATCCGGGAATGGATCATTAGAAAGCGGCCAAACGAGTCTTACGGTATCTATAGAGAATAAAAGAGCACATGCTCACAAACAGAAGGTCGGATAAGTTGGAGATCATTGGATATTCAGACTCCGACTATGCGGGATGCCAAGATAGTTTAAAATCTACTTCGGGTTACATATTTCTGCTTGCTGGAGGATATGTCTCTTGGAGAAGTGCTAAACAGTCAATCGTTACTCCGTCCACGTTTGCAGCTGAATATGTATCGTGTTTTGAGGCATCTGAACGTGCAACATGGCTGCGAGATTTTTGTCACTGGGCTGCGAATTGTAGATGGAATTGAAAGACCACTTAAGATATTTTGTGACAATGAAACAACAGTCAGGTTTGTTAATAACAACAAGAGGTCAAAGAAACACGTTGACATAAAGTTCTTGGTTGTTAAGCAAAAGGTTCAGGGATGTGAGCTGTCTATAAAGCATATTGGTACAAACTCCATGATTGCGGATCCGCTTACTAAGGGACTACCACCCAATGTCTTTCATGAGCACACTGCTCGTATAGGTGTTATGTCATCTGAGAAAATTCAGTTTTAGCAGGAGTTTGTAACTTTTAATGTTCTATTCATAGACACAATTTGGTTTTCAGTTTTTGGTTTAGGTTTGCGGTTTTCATTATATGAATATTTTAAGAATATTTCTGCAGAAATAAAATATTCAATTTATTATCCTACCTGACTTGTTTTTCGGTTGGACCAGTTGGAAATAGGCATGTTTAGATCACATTACATGTAATTTCCATGCTATGCGTCCATGCTTGATCTATGTCATTCGGTTATGTTGGTATACGTGATCAAAGAAGGTTTAGTTACGATATAAATGTAGCGAAAGCTGCTTTGGTTCTATGCTGGCATGATTGATGGACGAGATTGTTAAAGGTACTTCAGTCTATGATAGCGAATTTTTGGAGCTCATTAAGTGACATACAATTATAAAGTTATGTGTATGTATATATGTGTAGTCCAAGTGGGAGATTGTAAGATTATATGGACTTGCACATATATAAAAACGTAAATAATTAAATGTCAGTTGTTATTATTAAAAGGTTGGTCCAGATTAAACGTGATCTACTAAGGTTTAAGTTGTGTGGACCTATTTAGACACCTCGTAAAGTGTGGGGCCTATGTGTAGATACTCGGATGCAATTCTAGTTTAATGATGGGCTATACTAGAATTACATAAACTATACTCTAGTATAAAAAGGGGTTATGATCCTCAAATCAGACGTAGATTTTATTAACTGATATCCCATCATCAGTTAAAGAGATAACGGCTCACGTCTTGATTTGGAAGAGACCCAAAACCAAGACATAGAAGAATCACATCAGTTGCTATGGATCCAAGTACGCTTCCGCTTTCAGCTTATAATTCTTGATGATTTGACATAGTAGATCCTGAGGTAGATGTAGTATAATCTACAATTAAGTTCTAACAATACGTACTCGTTCAATTTTCTCAAGCTGAATACAACATACATATATGCTTGTTAAAAGAGGTCCTGATATCCAAAAAAATCAATGAAATATTAACATGTATTTGAAAAATAAACGCTGATCTTTTATCTTCGAAACATCTGCGATTAAAACCCAAAAGAAAAAGAGAGTTCGAGCGTTTGACTATAAAATATTGAGTTGTAAGGTGGATTAGAAGCTTCTTTTAAATAAATAATTAAAAAAACTGGCAATGCTTCATGTTTTAATTAACCCAAAGGGCAAAGGTTGATATTTAATCTAACCAAAAAGTTAAAGAAAAAGTTACATCTCTCCATGCGAACTGTCAACATAAATCAAACTTTTTGTGGCATCAAAAGTCGGGAGTAAAGTTTCAAAAGTCGTCACATCGAGCTAACTACAAAGTCGTCACTTAATCTTAAAAAACCGCCACAAAACCCTTTCATGAGCATGGAGGCAATAGATTTTATTATGAAATCTGTTATAATGGCAAGCTTTACATATCTAATTGCTTGTATTTCCAAATAAAGTGGGCTGAGATTGAGAAGGTTATAAAAGAACTATGCAATCGACATCTTGGAGTATAGTATTCTTTTGTTATTTTCTGTTTTGGGCAGCTGTTATATTAGCAGGAGATCATTTATAAAGTTTCTTTTTTACAGGAGAAGCTTCGTTGGACAGAGGGGATGAAATATTTGGCCATAATATTTGGTACTGATGTAAATTTTGGCACGAGCATTTTGAGAAAATATCAAAGCTGTAAAGTAAATTCTTATTTTCTGTTATTCTATTCCTTACAAGAGAAGCTACTGCTTTATATACATACTATTACAAAATAACTGCCTATCCTACGTGGCACTAGTCCACTCAATATATCTAATCTAATCTAAGGGTCTATATTACATGATAAAACATAAGAGCAACAACTGAGATTTATCCAGGTGGCATCATGAGTCGGTGGAGACTTGAAGGGATTTTAACACACACTCACTTATACTTTTCAGATTCTTCTCTTTGACCAAACCACTCTCTTGCTTATCAGCAAACCCTAACGCCGCCACTCAACCATTCTCAATCAAATTAGATCCATCGTCAACACCCCCTCAAGTTGGAAGGGGAGGAACGGAACCCCAACTTTCCCAAAAGATCACGATGGAGAGGACCCGACAAGGGTTTAGTAAAGATGTCGGCGAGTTGCCAGTGAGAGGGAACAAAGGACAAGGAAATAAGACCGGCTTGGAACTGTTGTCGAAAAAAATGACAATCGAGTTCCACATGCTTGGTACGTTCGTGAAAGACGAGGTTTTTGGCTATATGGATGGCCACTTGGCTATCGGAGTGAAGGGAAACGGGAAGATGAGGAGGCACTGAAAGGTCATCAAGAAGTCTGACTAGCCAAGTAATTTCAGCGACCACACGCCGCATAGAACGATACTCAGCCTCGCGAAAGGCAAAGAGACAGAGGGTTGTTTCTTTGACTTCCACGAAACTGGACAACCACCAAGACTGATGAAGAAACCTCTTATAGATCGACGGGAATCGAGGCAAGATCCCCAATCGGAATCACAAAAGGCAAGGAGATCTAAAGAAGGCGAAGCAGTCATGAAAAAGCCTAGGCCGGGATCTTTTAAGATGTAATGAAGACAGTGAAAAGCGGCAACAAGATGAGGGTCGCGAGGGTCTTGCATAAATTGGCTAAGGTGCTGGACGGCAAAGGACAAATCAGGCCAAGTATGGGTGAGAAAGTTGAGTTTACCCAGAAGATGGTGATAAACAGACGGATCAGAAATAGGAGCACCAACGGTAGACTGGAGCTTGACGGTGGGGTCCAACGGAGAAGAAACAGGGGAGGAATCAAGACAGTCAAACTCACCAAGGAGTTCGAGAGCAAATTTTCGTTGTGTCAAAATCAAGCCATGTGCCTCACGAAGAACTTCCATACCCAAGAAGAAAGATAAGTTCCCTAAGTCCTTTATTTTAAATTCTTGATCCAAAAATAACTTGAGGTCTGTGAGTTCTTGAGGATTATTACCCGTAAGCAAAATATCATCGACGTAGATCTTTTGTAAAAAAGGGAATAAACATTCAGCGAATGAGTAAATCCCTTAAAATTCAAGCCTGCAGTCAGGCGAGCATACTACTATTGCGAGGCCTGACAAAGCCCGTATAAAGATTTTTTAAGGCGACAGACTAGATTGGGAGCAGGAGATACCAATCCTACTGGGAACTTCATATAGACCTCCTCATGGAGGTCACCATGCAGAAAGGCGTTGTTCACGTCCAATTGAAATAAAACCCAGTTCTTTTTTACTGCAACAGCAAGAATACACCGAATAGTAGTCATCTTGACCACGGGAGAAAAGGTCTCTGTAAAGTCAATACATTCCCTTTGTGTGTCTCCCCGAATAACGAGACGTGCCTTAAGCCTCTCAACACTGACATCTGATTTTAATTTAACTTTGTAAACCCATTTAGAAGGAAGGACCTTTTTGCCAACAAGGAGAGGGACCACCTCCCAAGTCTCATTGGCCTTGAGTGCATCCAATTCCTTATGCATAGCCTCTTGCCAACCGGGGTGTAGCACTGCCTGGGAATAGGAGTGAGGCTCATGAATGTGGGGAGTTGAAAAATTAACACTTTCTGTAGCTAGAATTGCAAAAAAAATTGATACTTTTCTCCAGCGGAAGCTTCCAGAATCTTCTGGGTTCAACTATTGTAATGAAAAAAAAAAAAATAGGAACGTACCTGATTGAGCCTTACGCTCTAATACCATGTGAAATTTGGCATGAGCATTTTGATAAAATATCAAAGCTGTAAAGTAAATTCTTATTTTCTGTTATTCTGTTCCTTACAAGAGAAGCTACTGCTTTTATATACATACTATTACAAAATAACTGCCTATCCTACGTGGCACTGGTCCACTCAAAATATCTAATCTAATCTAATGGTCTATATTACATGATAAAACATGAGAGCAACACTCTCATGAGTCGGTGGAGACTTGAAGGAATTTTAACACACACTCACTTATGCTTTCCAGATTCTTCTCTTTGACCAAAACACTCTCTTGCTTATTAGCAAACCCTAATGCCGCCACTCAATCTTTCTCAACCAAATTAGATCTATCGTCAACAACTGATTTTGTCACCACAAATTCTCTCATTTATAAGGAGATCAATGAAGGGAAGAGAAAGATGCAAGTAGTACAGTGATAAATCGAGGTCGACTATATATATTGTGAGGATGCTTAGAATCCACAAGGTAAGCCAAGCTCATGCCGACGGAATTAAAAGCTACAAGTGTTACTTTTGCATAATGATACTTTTTTTTCATATCCCCATATCGCAATCATGGATGGTCAAGTGAAATTTATTCTCCTTTTAAATTTAACTTATTTAAATTTGATATTAAAACCCATAAATATATGAGCATGAACACAATGGCTTCCATATCTGAGTCGTCACATGGTTTTTTATTTTTTAAATAATTATATTATATCAAGGCTTCCTATATGAATGTTTACATGGCTAATTCCAAACTTAGGATAATAGAAAAAAATGTTACCAAATGTTAATAGCGAGCCTAAAATAGCCGTAAGATTATAAATATGTCATAATGGCAAGCTTTACGTAGCTAATTGATTCTATTGCCATATAAAGTCGGCTGATAATGAGAAGGTTATAAAAGAACTATGCATGCAATCGACCTCTTGTTTGGATTAAAAGAATACTATTTGTACTGTCAATAAATTATTAGTATCCTTTTGTTATTTTCTGTTATTGCCGGCTGTTATTTTAGCAGTAGACCATTTAGTCTTTTCAAAGAGAAGCTTCGATGGACAGAGGGGATGACACATTTGACCATAACTTGTGTATAATATGGAAAAAATAAAATGGAGAAATATTTGGTGCTGTTTTTGTCACCACAAATTTTCTCACTTTATAATATTGGATCATAACAATACCAAAACAACCACAATTACATTAAAACGGCAGGTCAAATATATATACATGTGCAAGAATATGCTGAACAACAATATTCTCGCATAAATTCTCTTTTTGACGTTGTCTAATTGGAAACTATAGCACCTAACATATCGAAGAAATATTGTGTTATCACTTTATGTACTCGTCCAATTTTCTCAAGCTGAATACGACGTACATGCTTGTTAAAAGAGTTCCCAGAAGAAACAAAGAAATATTTTGAAGGTTTGAAATGCTTAACATGTATTTGCAAAGTAAACGCTGATCTTACCTCCGAAACATCTGCGATTAGAACAAAAAGAAAAAAAGAGTGTTTGACTATAACTTGGATTAGAAGCTTCTTTTAAATAAATAGTTAAAAAAAATGGCAATGCCTTATGTTTTAATTAACCAAAAGGCAAAGTTTGATCTAAAGAAAAAATTAAATCGATCTATGCGAACTATCAACGTAAATCAAACTTTTTGTGGCATCAATAGTTAAGCCGTTACAAACCGATCAAACTACAAAGTCGCCACGAAACCTAATTTGCTAGAAAAACAACAAACAGCCTACATAATTAGACTTTTTTGGCGATAAAAGTTGCCATAAAAACCTAATTCTATAGAAATAGGGAATTACCAACATAAATCAGAATTTCTGTGGCACAACCAAAAAGGAAAAATAAAGAACTTTTTAATAAAAGAAGATCAGTATTTCTACGCTTGTAGCACACCCGCCGAGCTAAAAATAAGGGACACTTTCAAAAATACCCACAAAACCTAAAATAATTATACCTACTACCCACTACTTTTAAATATTACCCAACATACCCACTAAACTATTTATCCATTCTACCCATACAGACTTGTATACCATAGTTTATGCAGTATACCATAAAGGTATACACATATAAGGTATCCAGACTTGTATACCATAGTTTATGCAGTATACCATAAAGGTATACACATTTAAGGTATAACAAAGGTATATAGTAATAAATGGTCTTCCAGACTTTTATACCATAATTTATGCAATATACCTTAAAGGTATACACCTGTAAGGCATAACAAAAGTATACAATAATAAATGGGTAGGTTGGTAAATATTTTTAGTTTTATAGGTAGTATAATTTTTAATGGGTATGACTTGTAAATACTTTAAATTTTATAGGTATAGAGTGTAAAAATCCCAATCTTTAATTGTTCATAGCACAGAGACAAGGGGCAAAATATGATAAGTTGATAACCATAGCCTAAAACGAGTATAGTTGGTTCGCTAGGCATGGTAATACTTTTATCAATTTTGAGACACCAGTATTCATTAGCAAAATGATATACAAATGATGATTCAACCCGTCATAAGCTTTAAAAAAAATAAGAAGGAAAGAACAGAATATTTATTTGTCAGAGATAAAAGATTGCAACCATGATGATTCCATATCTTGACAACTGTTGTGCAATAAATGTCAAAAGATTACTGTTGGCATTTAGTGTATGGGCCTAAATCGGTTTAGGTTCACAAATCGAATTTGGATTCGAATATAAACAGATCTTTGTATCAAAGCTTGAATAAACGTATGAAATGGACGTAAATGCGTAAAAATAACTTGATTTCAATATATGAACGTTGAATACAAATTTGGGCAGAGTTTTGGTATATCTTTCTGAATGCCTACAATACAAAATGAGCTTCTATTTATAGGCCTAAGGGCCAAACCCACGTTCTCCACCATCAACAAATGTCTCTCCCACGATCTGATCAGCAACATGGAGGGGTTAGTGGGATGAAGTAGTGGGCTGCAAAGCCGCTGAAACTGAGGTGGTAACCGAAGCCTTGTCACAAGACTTCGGTCGTTTGACTTTGCTGTTCGAGTAGGATGGCTCGTCGCCGAAGCCCAAGGTCTGACTTGCCTTCGGGCGTGCCACAGGGCGTTGGCTTCGGTGGCTTGACCACGAGACCGATAATCCTCTCTTCGGAGCATCAGCTCGTTTTGCCTTCGGTCTACCATCTCGAGGTGCTGACCGAAGGTGACGATTTTTACCCAATACAGATAGTCCCCCCACTCCTCGGTAGACGCCGAAGTCTCCGAGGAGTGGAATGAGTTTAGGCGGGAGGTTGACGTGGCAAAACCCTATCCACGCATTTCAAAAGTCGCGTATCTGTAGGGTCACCGTTCCGCATTACGTGGCGGCTCGTGATAGGTCTCTGAACGGTCACGCCGTCTTTTTGTTTTCTCCAATGTTTTAGTCATCATTAGTTCTTCCACTTGCACGTGTGCAAGACACTATAAATACTTCACTTCAGTCTTCTTCTTCTTCACTCCACATTTTGACTTAAGAAAAGAATCGACAGAGAGCTCTTTTAATCGCCATTTCTGCCACTGTCTTCTACGTTCAAAGCCCCTTTCTAGTTTCCATTATCGACTTCCATCATGTCTGCTACCAACTCAGGCCGTGGTTCGAGTGATTCCGGCGAAAGAGCGGAACGTTTTGCCGCTATGGCGATGAACGAAGAAGCCACTGCTTCTTTGCCACCTTTGCAGGTAGTGGCAGCGGGTGACGGCGGTGAGGCCACGTCTGCCGCTCCCACCCCATCGCGGCGCAAGGCTGGCCGCGGCTCGGCTGAGGTCAGCGAGTATGTGAACCTTGACGTGGTGGATGACGTCGAAGGAGATGACGTCGAGGGAGATGACGCCACTAGCGTTAAGGAGGTGGGTGGCTCGGTCGGAGGGATTGAGGCGAGTGAGGTTAGTGGCTCGAAGGGGGAGACAGAGGTTGGTCCTTCGAAGAAGTCAAAGAGGTAAATCCCACTCGAGGTGGAGATCGACCCTCGGTTGGTCATCCCCTCGAGTATTAATAATGACAAGGATCTGAAAGTCCACGCCCAATCAGATGCTCAGAAGGGGAAGAAAAGGAACATCCCCGTTCATGTTACCTCGAGTATCATAACCGAGGAGAGAATTGAAGCGGTTCGAGCTGATTGCCGCTGGGGCCCCGAGGTGGAGATTAGGCTTCCGGCGCCGGGCTCGGCGGTGTCAACGCACGTGGAGGGGTACTCTTCGGTTTTCACTTACCCCTTCACCATTGGGTTCGACCTGCCAGTACATCCCATCATAGATGTGTTTTGCAGGTCCTATAATTTTTGCCTAGCCCAACTTGGGCCCGGGGTTTGGAGGGTAATCCAAGCCCTCGAGTATTTGAGCAGTAGAGCTGGCTTGCCTTTTACCTTCCAACACTTGATTTCCCTTTATTATCCCTACTTCCACAAGGCTGGGGTGGTCGCTCTCCTACCTCGGGGCTCATACGCGATTTTGAGCAAGAGCGAGGACCATGGGGATCGAGGATGGAACGATCGGTTCGTGCTCATTCCCACGAGGCTATTGTCGGCTGAGCCAGGCTTCCCCGAAGCGTGGAACGCTCAGCGTAAGTGTTTGCTTTCGCTTTCCCTTCGGTTTTGTGTTGTAACCACGACTTATCTTTTCATCTTTGGTTTGCAGCTGAAAAGGTCCCAGTTAACCCGCCGAGGGATTTACTCGAGTGGGTCACCAAAACTATGAAGGTGAAACTGCGCCCCGAGCGGCAGTGGATGGTGCTAGCTGGTTTGGAAGAAAATCGGTGGGCGTGTAAGAGGCATGGTGAGTTGTTGGTGACTTCGGATTGTTAAGTTCACTTTGCATCTATTTGACTCTTTTTTTTTTTTTTTACCTCGCTTATACAGGTCTCCCCAGCAAGGCCATGAGGGAGATCGATGACGAAGATGAAGCCGAGGTGGAGGCGGAAGGCAGAGAGGAGGAGAGGGGAAGCAAGAAAACGAAGAGGGACACGAGGTTGGTGACGGACGTCACCAGAGGAGTCGCCAAGATGGCTGATTTGGCGAAGAGGCTGATCGAGGAGAAGAAAGCCAAAGTCTCCTCGAGCCAAGGGACCTCACAAGGTGAAATTTTCTTGGGTAGGTTTTCTTACGTTTCCAACGCCGCTTACACTTATACTAAGCGAGTTGCTCCTCTCCCTTCCCCAGGTGCTAAGAGAAAGATGGCGACTTCGAAGCGAGCGACCAAAGCAAAGGGTCCTCGAGTTGAAGAGGTTACAGTCCCCGCTGCTGAAGTTCTGGCCACCAAGCGTCAGGGGCTGATTGACGAGCCTAGCGATGAAGAGCTTCCCCCTCCAGTTCCCGAGGAGAGACCAGATCTTACCTCCGAGCCTGGTCCTGAGGTAAGGGTTGAAGTGGGTGGACCGACCGAGGTCATACAGGTGGAAGAGTCTGACCGAGAGGCTGGGAAGCGAAAAGGCAAAGCTAAAATGGGTGAGGGTTTGATCAAGGGCATGGTTAAAGCCTCTAGGGGGTCGTCGAAGCCAACCAACGTTGCAGCTCGGGCTTTAGAGATATACCCCGACGCTAACTTGTTAGATGCCACAAAAGAGGATATCATGTCCCTTGATGGTCTACTCGGCCCCGCCGAAGCTCATGCCCTTCGTAATCTCAATCCCATGAGCTTGATGGGTGTTTCAGCCGCTTCAGCTCTTCGGGTAAGTTTTAGTTTATATTCTGCATGACTTCGTTGTCTTGTGGGTTCTGACACTGTGCTTCGAATGCAGAGTTTGGTTCTTTCGTTGCGAGCTGTTCACCTCGAGCGCGATCGAGCTACCGAGCTGCAAGCCGCGGCCGCTGCTTGGGATGGTCAGAAAAAGGTCCTTAAAGGGCAGGTTGCTGAATTGGAGGCTCGGTTTGCAATTTTGAATGATGAGCTAGAGCGCGCTAACGAGGCTTCGGCGAAAGCCGAAGCTGACCTTCGGGTAGCTGAGGATTCTGCCGAAGCTCGTGTTCAAGCTGCGACGAGAGAGTTCACCGCTGAGCGCTCGAGGTTAAGTCTTGAGAACGCTCACCTCGACGCAGAGCTGTTCAGGGCAAAAACCGAGGCGCTGGAGGCGGGGGAGAAGTATCGCAGCAAGCTTGGGGAGTATAATGCTAAACTCGTTGAGTTGCAGAGCCAGGTGGATGAGGTGCCTGCCCTTCGGGGCAAAGTATCCAGGCTCGAGGACAGAATTACTTATCTCCATGAGCGGGCCGAGATTAGGGCAATGAGGGCGAAATTTGAAGAAACATGGGCCGTTGTCAAGACCAGGCTTAGCGCGCTCGAGCAGGTTCAAGCTGGGGAGATCGTGCTCGAAGATGAAATTGTCAAAGCGAGGGAGGCGGCTGCCGAGGCTCAGAGGATTGTAGATGAGCTCCCTTCGAGTGAAGGGTCAGATGATGAAGGCGATAGCGCCGAAGAGGGCAGTGGGGATGCCGGCGGGGCGTAGCCTTCATACTCTGCAGATTTTTGCTTTAGTTTTGTGGGCCTTCGTGCCTTTTTAGGATATTGGCCTTCGGGCTTTCATGTATATATGTTGGACCTTCGGGTCATATTTTGGGTGTAAATAACCTTAGCCTTCGGGCCTTTAATGGAAATTTTTGCATTTTTATTTCGTGTGATGGCCCTTTACACATACCGAACACTTTGATGCGAATTTTAATGTTTGCTTGCAAGACTTTAAGCAGAATTTAACCGATGCGAACTTGGGACGACGTCTCGCCCTCGAGTCGATGCATTGCGCGGTTTAAAAAAATGTAAGATTCACAGATAATATGAGTGCAAACGAAGCCGTTTTATTGATATCGGTGAGCCAAGGGCTATGTACAAAAAAAAACCAAGTCGGAGCGGACCTTGGGTAGAAAAAGTAAAAGACTTTCAATGAAAATATGCCGCTATCGGGCTAATTACAATGCACTAAATCTAATCCTTGGGCATCAGTCCCCGGTTATCGGATAGATAAGCTTCGGTTGGGAGGCTCGATTCGACCTCGCTATCAACCCTTCTCACTCCCCCCCAGTGTTCGGTTGTGAATCTTGATGAAGATCCGAGCACTGGAATCGGTTCGGTTCGCTTCCTGAAAAGGTCATGCAAAAAGATGGAACGAGGAGTAAGTTAGTACATTGTCTATTGATGCCATGGGAGCGCTGTTCGGCTCGGGGCTGTTTAATTTAAAAGGAATTGAGAGATATTTACCTCGGCTAAAAGTAATATCGCTTCAGATGAGAGACATTCCAATTCAGAGGTTCGGGTTCGCCTTGAAGAGACTCGATTTGATAAGAGTCCTTTCCAACGATTGCTTTGACCCTGTAGGGTCCTTCCCAATTTGCAATAAGCTTCCCCCCGTTGTCCTCCTTTGTTGATTGGTTAACAGTTTTCAACACATAATCTCCCACCTTGAAATCTCTGAATTTAGCTTTTCTATTGAGGTAAGCCTCGATCTGCCTTTTTTGGGCGGCAAGCCGAACCAAAGCTAATTCTCTCATCTCTTCGAGCAAGTCTAGCTCAATGCGCATCGCCTCTTGATTGGCATCTTCGGTTGTATGAGCGTACCGAAGGCTTGGTTCGCCCACTTCTACTGGGATGAGAGAATCCATGCCATAGGCTAGTGAAAAGGGAGTCTCACCGTTGCTGTTCTTCTAAGTTGTTCGCATGGCCCACAGCACCCCGGGCAGCTCCTCGGGCCAAGGACCTTTCTTCTCATTGAGTCGCTTCTTCAAATTTTCTATTATGATCCTGTTTTAAGACTCAGTTTGGCCATTAGCACTTGGGTGATATGGAGTCGAGGCGATTCTTTTGATCCCTAATTGTTTGAAGAAATCGGTGATGGCTGCCCCCATGAATTGTTTGCCATTGTCACAAGCGATTTCTTTTGGGACGCCGAACCTATAGATGATATTCTTTCTAATGAAGTCGATCACTTGCTTTTGCTTTACTTCGGTGAGAGCAGCCGCTTCCACCCATTTTGTAAAGTAATCGGTCAACACTAAGATGAAACGAACTCCACCTTTTCCTTTGGGCAACGGTCCCACGACATCCATTCCCCATTTCATGAAGGACCACGGTGATACCACCGAATGAAGAGGCTCGGCCTGTTGGTGAATCATCGGTCCGTGGCGCTGGCATTTATCACATTTTTGCACGAAGGCTTTCACATCAGCACTTATTGTGGGCCAATAATACCCAGCTCTTAGCAATTTACGCACTAAGGACTTTCCCCCCGAATGGTTGCCACACTCGCCTTCGTGCACTTCGGCCATCACATACCTTGCCTCGTCGGGGCCCAAACATTTGGCCATCGGGCCGCAACACAGTCTTTTGTACAAATTTCCCTCGATCAAGTGATACGAAGCCGCTTGAGTTCTCAGCTTCCTTGCTTCTTTTCTATTTTGGGGGACAGTCCCCGAGTCGAAATAGGAGATGAACTTACTTCGCCAATCCCAGCGATTATCCACGGAATTAACTTGTAATTTCATCTCTCTCACTTGTGCTGTTAGCAATCGAACCACCGAGTCAGTCCCCGAGTGGGCTTCATCGATTGCCGAACCAAGATTCGCCAAGGCATCAGCCTCGGTGTTCTCCTCCCGAGGTATTTGCTTGATCTGCCATTCTTGGAATTGTGTTAAAATACTTTGTGCTCGGTCCAAGTATAGCTGCATTCTGGGCTCTCGAGCCGTATAGTCACCGAGGATTTGGTTGACCACCAATTGTGAATCACACCTTAGTTCGATTCTTTCAACCCCCATTTCTTTGGCTAGCTCTAAGCCTGCTAGAGCTGCTTCATACTCTGCTTCGTTGTTGGTTACTTTTTTGAACCGAACCGAATGCCTGATCTTCTCCCCGGTGGGTGCCCTTAATACAATGCCTAACCCCGAACCTTTTGAATTTGTTGCCCCATCGGTGTGCAGTACCCACAGTCCCAAGGGGGATCCTTTTGCCATCTCCTTTTCCGCCTCGGGCAAAATTCCAATGCTGAAATCAGCCACGAAGTCCGCCAAGACTTGGGACTTAATGACTGTTCGAGGTTGATAAGTGATGTCATATTCACTTAGCTCAACCGCCCATTTGGACAATTTTCCCGACAACTCTGGCTTATGCAATATATTTCTCAAGGGGAAAGTTGAAACTACTGCTATTGGGTGGCATTGAAAGTAGGGGCGCAGTTTTCGAGCAGTAATTAGTAATGCAAGAGCTATTTTTCCAAGTGTGGATACCTGGTTTCAGCATCGAGGAGTGTCTTGCTTACATAATAGATGGGCTGTTGTTTGCCATCTTCCTCTCGAACCAGCACCGCACTGACTGATACCTCGGACACTGCCAAATATACCAGCAATGTCTCTCCTTCCTTCGGCTTGGCAAGCAACGGTGCGTTAGCCAAGTATTGCTTCAGATCTTTCAACGCCTGTTTACACTCCAGTGTCCATTCGAAGTGATTGTTCTTTCTCAGAACGGAGAAGAAGTTGTGGCATCGCTCCGAGGACCTTGAGATAAAGCGACTCAAGGCAGCGACTCGGCCAGTTAAGCGTTGAACCTCCTTTACCCCGGCTAACTCCTCGGGGATCTCTTCAATGACTCTGATTTTATCTGGGTTGGCTTTGATTCCTCGTTCGGAGACAATAAAACCCAAGAATTTGCCTGATCCTACGCCGAAGGCGCACTTCTCAGGGTTCAATTTCATACCATATTGTCTCAATACAGCGAAAGCTTCCCTCAGATGATTCAAATGATCCTCGATTTGGTTCGATTTGATGAGCATGTCGTCTATGTAGACCTCCATAGACTTTCCGATGTACTCTTTAAACATGCGACACACCAACCTCTGGTATGTCGCCCCGGCGTTCTTTAGACCGAAGGGCATTACTTTGTAGCAAAAGGTACCTCGGTCTGTGATGAACGAGGTTTTTTCTTCGTCCTTCGGGTCCATGAGAATTTGGTTGTACCCCGAGTATGCATCCAGAAAAGTTAATAGTTTATATCCAGCCGTGGAGTCTATTAACCTGTCAATTTGTGGCAGTGGGTATGAATCTTTGGGGCAAGCTTTGTTCAAGTCAGTGTAATCTACGCACATCCTCCACTTGCCGTTCTTTTTTGGCACCACCACAACATTGGCCAACCACTCAGGATACTTCACTTCTCTGATGAAGCCATTCTCTTGCAATTTGGCGGTTTCGTCTTCGATTGCCTTCGTTTTGACCCCGGCGTGAGGTCTTTTCTTCTGCTTCACCGGGGTAAACTTTGGGTCTACAGTCAATTTGTGGGTCATGATCTCCGGATCGATACCCGTCATGTCTGAATGCGACCAAGCAAAACAATCGAGGTTGGACTTTAGAACTTCTATGATTGCTTTTTTCGACTTCGGGTCCAACTCCGAGCCGACAAATACCTTCCTATCGGGGAGATCTTTCGATAGAATAAAAGATTCCAACTCTTCAATAGTTGAGTCCTCGGCCTTTTGCTTCCGAGGTTCCTGAACACAAGCTGGAAGTTTTTCGTCTCCTCCTCGGGCGTCCTCCCCGCTTGACCCCGAATCCTGTAGTTGCTATTGTTTTGGCCCAACCGGGGCGACTCCACTTTTTAGTGCAACTGAATAGCATTCTCTTGCTACTCGCTGCTCCCCTTTGATTGATCTAACTCCCCAAGGTGTAGGGAATTTGATCACTTGATGTAGAGTGGAAGGAACAGCCTCCATGGAGTGGATCCATGGCCTTCCGAGGATCACATTGTAAGCTAGATCCTCGGGCATAACTTGGAACAGTGTCTCCTTGGTAATCCCCTCGGCGAATGTTTTGAGTGTGATCTCACCCAAAGTCTTCTCCGTGGAGTTGTTGAAGCCAGCTAACACTGTTGACTTGGGAACAACTTCACCCTTCAACCACATCTTCTTAACGGCCCCGTAGCTAATTATGTTAACTGAGCTACCGGGGTCGATCAAGACTCTTTTAATATCGGAGTCATTGATCCTCAACATGATGACTAGCGCGTCGTGATGGGGGAACATCATCCCATCACAATCATCGTCATCGAAGACAATATCTTTGCCCGAGCCTCCAACTCGAGTCCTTTTCTCCATAGTGATGGAGAGCTTAGCGAACTTTTTGGCATCGGCAAAGTTCACGCCGTTCACTTCTGACCCCCCAGTGATGACATTCACTACTCTTTCAGGGGGTGGAGCTCGAGGTGGTTGTCCGTCACCTCGATTCTTGGAAAAGTTGTCTTTTCCCTTATCAGTGAGGAAATCTGTCAAGACTCCTTTCTTCAGTAGGTGGGCCACCTCGAGGCGTAAAGCCTTGCAGTCCTCGGTTCTGTGGCCATAATCTGCATGAAATAACAATGCAGATTCTGATCCCTTTTGTCTGCCGGGGTTCTCATATCTTTGGGAACTCTTACCCCGGCTGTCCCCTTGACAACGTCGACCAGCTCCGAGGTCGATATGTTGAAATTATAATCTTGGATCCGAGGAAGATCCTTTCTTGGGACCGAAGCGGAGCTCGAGGGATTTCTTTGGTTCATATTGGTCTGAACCTTCCCTCCAAGCCTTTGGCTTATATGAGAGGCTGGGTATGAGTTGCCGGGGTTGTTCCCCAACCTTTGAGTAACATGCTGCCTCGGCGAAGTGTAAGGTTCATACCGCCCCTTCGAATTATTTCCTGGCGCCTCGGCGTGATTTGAAGTATCACCTCGGTTTTGATAGCCTCGGTTTTTGAACTCTGCCTCCTCCAATCTGATTTTGGAGTAAGCTCTTCTATGTAGATCCTCCCACGTCAGGACCTGATACTGTTGCAACTCTTTGCGCAATTCAGCTGCAGCACCTGAATTGCGACTATTGATACCCTTTTCGAATGCCATGATAGCCAAGGTATCATCCATTCGAGGCAACTCCATGCGTTCAGGGTGGAATCGCTCGAGGAACTCTTTAAGTGGCTCACCGGAGCGTTGCTTCACTTCACAGATATCCTCCTTCCTCTGGAGGATCTTTTGCGCGCCGGTGTGAGCCGTGACAAAGGCGCTGGATAGTTCTTTAAACGAGGAGATTGACCCCGCTGGTAAGCACAAATACCACTGAAGGGCACCTTTTTCTAACGAACTACCAAACTTCTTTAAGAACATCGACTCGAGCTGCGTGGATGTCAAGTCGTTGCTCTTTACCATGGACATGTATTCCCTAATATGCTCCTTGGGATCAGTTGTCCCATCATACTTTTTAAGGAATGTGAGTTTGAAACCCATAGGAGTTGGAGCTGGAGCAGCTTCGGGCTTATAGGGCTGCTCCCTATATTGCTCGATGTCGAGGTCATCTTCCTCCTTGCTTATCCCCGGTACGCCTTCAAGACGCTTTTCCACGCGCGCCTCGATGCGCGCCTCGATTTCTCTACTCATTCTTTCAACGTCGACCGAAGACGTTGTTTCAGCCACGGTGGGAAACGTCCCGAAGTCTGGCGATGCAGTTGGGTTATTCCCCGAGCCCCCAGACGTGGCTCCATTGTGAGGTCCCCCTGTTGTCGCGCCCGGAGGAACGAAAGGCGGGGTGCCTCCACCAGGAGCCGAAGGCTGGGCGCTGTTTGGGGCAGCGCTATTTCTTACTTCCAACGAAGCGCGAAACTCGGCGTTGATACTAGCCTGCTCATCCTGCTTACTTTGGAGAGCCTTTAGTGTGGTGACAACATACATTTGAAATTCTTCAGTTGTCATTGGGGTGAAGGATTGTTGGTTCGTCGGAACGTCAACCCGATCACCGTTACCGCCGTTGTTGTTATCAGCCATAACGTTGGATCACAAATTTTTCGGCAAAAAACAGATTTTGAACTTTGGAACAAAGCGTTACTGCTTATATCCCCACAGACGGCGCCAATTTGTATGGGCCTAAATCAGTTTAGGTTCACAAATCGAATTTGGATTCGAATATAAACAGATCTTTGTATCAAAGCTTGAATAATTGTATGAAATGGACGTAAATGCGTAAAAATAACTTGATTTCAATATATGAACGTTGAATACAAATTTGGGCAGAGTTTTGGTATATCTTTCTGAATGCCTACAATACAAAATGAGCTTCTATTTATAGGCCTAAGGGCCAAACCCACGTTCTCCACCATCAACAAATGTCTCTCCCACGATCTGATCAGCAACATGGAGGGGTTAGTGGGATGAAGTAGTGGGCTGCAAAGCCGCTGGAACCGAGGTGGTAACCGAAGCCTTGTCACAAGGCTTCGGTCGTTTGACCTTGTTGTTCGAGTAGGATGGCTCGTCGCCGAAGCCCAAGGTCTAACTTGTCTTCGGGCGTGCCACAGGGCGTTGGCTTCGGTGGCTTGACCACGAGACCGATAATCCTCTCTTCGGAGCATCAGATCGTTTTGCCTTCGGTCTACCATCTCGAGGTGCTGACCGAAGGTGACGATTTTTACCCAATACATTTAGTAATTTGGTAATGCTGCAATGTTAAGTATCTCTGGAGTTGCCTTTCGGTGATGCATGGCATGCTTTATCCCAAAGTGAATATACATGAATGAGAATATCGAACGAAAAGCTAAAGGAAAAATTGCCACGTTAATTACCCTGCCACGTCTTTCTTTTTCACTGTAATGGTTTTATCTGGAAAGATTGTCCCAAAAGTTGCTATCAAGGGGAACCCGAAGCCCATGAAGAGTTGAAGACTTTAGATTGGCTTACAAATATGGAAGTTTTGTACGAGATGGACACTTTCGACACCATTGTTACAATTTTCACACTCGAAAGTAAAATCTTACAAATTAATCTTTTTTTAAGAACGTCAGATTCTGCTATTTGCAAAGACCTGCCGACTGCTATACTGGCGATCATCAACTCCTTGCTAGTAGAAAGATTTGACGATCGCCAAAAGGGCGCCAGAATACGTCACATTTTTGTAAATCTCTCAAGAATATCCTAGGGACTACTTCGAGCTCTTTTTATATATATATATATATATATATATATATATATACTTTTAGGTGCCCATCAAGAAATAATTACTTTTAGGTGTCCATAACTTTTTGTATCAAAATATTTAATATATATTAAATATATTCCTTAATATTAATATTGATATATTATGAAACCCCGAAAAATAGGTAAACCTCTAAATCTAATAGTATATTCTGATGATATTTGACTCCCTTAATTAAAGGAAACAATCAATAGTAAAAAAATAGATTACCATTAAATATGGTAGTTGCACGATTTTAGGCTTAATGATAGAGCCCTATCAGCATAATAATATTTAAAATATTAAATATCAATAATATTAAATATATCAATAATATTAAATATATATAAATAATATTTAAAATATTAAATATATATTTAAAATATATTTAAAAAGGGTAAAATGTATATGGAAAGAAAGAAACAAGAAAAGGTGTACAGAAAAAGTAATTATTCTTGGTCAACGTTCATGGGGCGTAAATTTCCGACTACTTCTGGTCTACAAAAAGTCTTGGTTAAATTATACTCTATCTCAATTTAGAAAACTTTTTTAAAAAACATAGCAATATTTTATCATTTTTCCAACCATATCAATATTTTTTTGGATGCTACCAAACATAGCATAATTAAAACAAACCCCAATTTTCTTTCCCTCTTCTCTCTTTTCCCTCTTTCTTCTCTCTCCTTGTTACCTCTTCAGCGTCGCCGTCACCGTACTTCCGGTGACTCCGGTCGTCGTCGTTCTTCCCCAAACCTTTCCCCCGTCATTGCTTTGCAGTTCTCCGCCTGAGATCTGATCTGTCGTTGCCGCGGGATAGCCCGTTATGGTCTGCACCGTCGCAGCTTTGCAGCGTCGCGGCTGTCCGCCCGTCGTGGTTCTGCACCAGTCATTGCCTGCACCATCGCGGCTCTGCCCTGCTCCACTGCTCCCAGTCACTCAAGATCTGCTCCGGTGTGGTGCGCAACAGATCATCACCGGAGCTGCAGTTAATTTTTTTTTTTTTTTTTTTTACTTTTTCTGGTGACTACAACGGTATATGGTGGCTGGTTATGTGTATATGAGCTGTATGTCGGCTGCTTTCTGGTGAGGACCAGGCGGGGCTGCTGCCTTGCTCCTTTCTTTTTTATTTTTTGAATTTTCCAGTGGAACACGGCGGAACCACGGTGGTTGTGATGTATGTTTGGTGTTTATGGCCTGTATGCAATGTGTATTTTCATTGTATGCACGGTGTATATACTGTATATACAGTTAATATACATCTAACATACAATAAATATACACTTGTCATACAATAAATATACAACACGATCGATTTGTTTTTGGTGTGTATGTCCGGTGAATGACAGACATACACTATGCATACAGTGCCCATACAGAGAATATACAAATATACAATAATTGTATGTGTGTGTATCTATTGTATTTTCACTATATGCACAATGTATCATTGTTCATACACTGTCCATACAATGAAAATACACATAGATCTACAAAAAAAATTTTAAAAAATATATTTTTCGGTGACTGGCGGCCGGCAGCTGATGGCCGGCGGTTCTGGCAGTGATGGTGGGTGGCGGTTGGGGGTGGTAGGAGGTGGATCTAGGGTTTTATCACCCTTCTGTATGTATTTTGCTATGTTTTGAAAAAAAAAAAATTGCTTTGTTTTGAAAATGGGATAATGCTGACATTTTAGTGTAAGAAAGAGTGTTAGATTGTATAGTTTTGTAAATTAAGCAAGTCTTTTTCATATTCCACTACATTATTTTTTGTATATATTATAAAATAACATGAAAAATTAAATAATGTGTATATTATACTTATATATAGGTTTAAACGTTCGTGAAGCCTAGCAGGTTGGTTCACTAAGGGGTATTCTATGTAGTACTATTCTTTATTCCAAATGTTCAAATCCAAAAATCTCACTTACCTCCCTATTTGAGAAATAATAAGTGGACATGATAGAATTATCCAAAATAAACAAGCTAAATTCACTAATCATACTTAAACCAAGACAGTTGTTGGTTTTCTGGAACAACCAATGCAACAAAAGAAGATGCATCTGCTTACTTGTTACTGTAATCGTTTACACACCTCTTTTACTTTCTTTTTTTTTTGGATGTCCCAAAGTAATGTCCACATTCAATAATGTATGGGCCTAAACTGATTTAGGATCACAAATCGAATTTGGGTTAAAAACACAAGCAAAATTTTATATCAAAGTCAAGATAAATGCTAAGAATAAGCAAAAATACAAGAGAATAACGTTATTTCAATATATAAATGTGAGTACAAATTTTGTCAGAGTTTCTGTAAGTATTTCTGAATGAGTACAAGGTAAAAACTAATGCTATTTATAGGTACAAGGGGCCTTGCCCACATTTTCCATGACTGGTCATGCCCATGCCCATGCCCAGCATGTCTTTGAGTGGAGTTAGTGGGTTGCAATAGTGGGCTGCAAAGCCGCTTGAACCGAGGTGCTCCGCCGAGGCCTAAATGCCTGACCTCGGTGGTATGAACTTGTTGTTCGGTTGAAGTTAGCATCACCAAAGCTCAGCTCGCGGCTCGCCTTCGGTGATGACCTTGGTGATTGACCTCGGTGGCTCAGTTGATTGCTTCGGTCTCTTTCCTTCGGAACATCAGATCGCTTGTCCTTGATTCGTCACACCGAAGTGCTATCTGAGCACGTCGATTTTTTAATACAGATAACCCACCCACTCCTCGAGTGAGCGCCAGGGTCGCCGAGGAGTGGAATGAATTTGAGCAGAAAGATGACGTGGCTCAACTCTATCCAAGAGTTTCGAAAAGTCGCACGCCTTTTTGAATATTTGTTCCGCGTTAAGTGGCGACCGTTCATTGTACCGAACGGTCATGCCGACTTATTCGCTTCCTCCAACGTTATAGTCATCATTGCTTTCCCACTTGCACGTGCACACCACCTATAAATATATCATTTGGAGACTTTCTTCTCCATTTGATAATCTTCTGCAAACATTGGAGAAATAGAGAGAAAACTTCCCTTTTCAGCTAAGTTCTTGACCTGCTCAACCTAGGTTTCAACCTTCCTTCTTGTTAGAAAATTTCTCTTTCAAGTCTGACACCATGTCTACTCAAATTCTGGACAAGGATCTAGTGACTCTGGCGAGAGAGCCATGCATTTTGCCGTCGTGATTGTGAGCGGCAATTTTATCCCCACCGTGCCGGTGCTGCAAGTCATTGAGGCAGAGGGCGGTGGGGAAGCGACGTCGATAGCCAGTGCTCCAAGGCAACACAAGGAGAGGGCTGGTCGTGACAAGGCTGAGGTCAACTTTGATGTTGATATTGGTGGTGACGACCATGGTGATGACAGGTATGACATCGAGGGTGATGACGTCATCAATACAAAAGAGGTAGGTGGCCAGGTAGGCGAAGCCGAAGCTAGCAAAGAGGCGAGTGGCCAAGCGGGCGAGACCGAAGCCAGTAAAGAGGGGTCTCAGACCGAAGCTGGCACTTGAAAAAATCGAGGAAGAAGATTCCTCTCGAGGTGGAGATAGACCCTCGGTCGGTTATCCCTTCAAATTTTAGTAATGACAAGGACCTCAAAGTCCAAATTCAATCGGATGCCCAAAAGGGGAAGAAAAGAAACATACCAATGCATATACTCCAAGCGTGATTGTTGACACCCAATTTTGTCCCGGAAGTTTCAATTAAAGATCTAATTATTTTTAATTAAAATCAATATTGAAAGGTTAAAATAATTGATTAATTTTAAAAGGAATGGCCAAAATCGCAATGCATACCCTCAATTTCGGCCTACCTATGTTTCATTTAATTTATTTAAAAGAGGCTAATTTTGCTCCTAGTCATAAATTCTAGCCTATTCGCGTAATAGTTATATTTAAGTGGAAATAGTTTTAAAAGGGGGCTAAATTCGTTCAGGGGTTTAAAATTCAGCATACATTTGCAAAGCATATATACCATTTACCCATCTAAAATATTTCAACCCATTTTCAATTTTCCCCTTTTTTCAGAATTACCTGATCCCCATTTCCTCAGAACCCTAAAACCCGTTAACCCAAATTGAACCCGCGACCCCTTTGATTTTCAGTCCAAAACGCGTGTGAATCCAACAATCACTTAAAATCTTTGTCTTCTTCCTCCATACATTGCTTTGCTGGACACATCTTAGGCGTTCATTCAAATTGAGTTCATCTGAGCCGTGATTCTTTCTCCAACGGGCATTTTCTTGAGGATAAGAATCAAAATTGTACCATCTTTGAGGGATAGATAATTTTGACCCTTATCACTCAAGTGCAATGTCAGTTTTAGGCATATTTTGAAGTTATGGAGCCAAAAAAAATCTCAAACCCTAGCTGCAGGTATATATACTCTTGTCTATTTTTATTTTTGGGTTCTGGGTAGCAGTTTAGGGGAAGGGGTTCTGAAGAGGGGAGAGGCATAGCAGCAGCAGTTAGGAAAAGAACAGTAGCGCATTTAAAATATTTTTTCAGTGAATACTAGGTAGGGATCTGATTTCTTGTTAAAAGCATCGTATCGCTTTCTGTGTTCGAGTCGTCGACCTCGCTCGAGTCGCTTAGTCGAGTCATGTTCTTCAGCTCGTAGCCCTTAGTTCACTGCATTGCAGCAGGTAAATTTTAACCTCACACTTAAATTTTCATGTTTGATATCATGTGAAGTGTTCAAGGAACTGATTGTTTAATATTGATCTTGGCTTATGATACTGTGACTTGATAAAGACGTGATCTTTTTTAGGAGTTTAGTTTCTTACCTGCCTAACTTGAATGTTCTTTGCTTGGTATTTTGAATTCAATCGCTTATCTTTCTGTGCTAAAAGAATTCATAGTCTGTTTCGAGCTTAAAGTTTCCTCTTTTAAGTTTCAAGTAGAATTTTGTCTTGCTTCCTATTTCATGTTAGAAGTTAGCCTCTGCTAAGCATTCGCTGTTTCTTGTTGCTGAGAGATGCAAGGAGTATGAGTGGTTGGTTTGCAGTTTTGCTGTTGGGGTTTGGTTTTGTGAGAAGTTTTTTGAGAAAGGTGAGTGAGGGAGTGGTATTTCAGGGATGTTTCTGTTGTTTGATCTTGAAGTTGAAGGTTTGTTCTTAGTTTCAGTTTTTTCCTGGTTCTTCAGGTGTAAGAGGTTGTTTTGTTTGGGTCTGTGTATGTGTGTGAAGGCAGTTTAGTTAGTGTATGTATGCAGGTGAGTTGAGGGAGTAAGTAGTGTGTCCGGAAGCTTGTATTAAGTGTAGGGAGTATGATGGAGTTTAGAGGTAGTTGATTAGTGAAGGTGTTAGCATGGTTTCTGTCAGTTCAAAGGCGGGTTTCTTAGGTTGTTTCTAGAAATGTTTTAATATTTAAGAGTTGTCAGGTGTTGTTGGAAGATGCTAAGTTAGCATCAGGTTTATGAGTGGTTGACCAATGAGGATGAGTTTCCAGGTGAGCTTGCAGGCTTGGGGAATGGTGATGGAGGCCAGTGAGGTTGAAAATCAAAGCAGTTTCTGGTTGCTGTTCAAGGCAGTGGGGAGGGTGTGTTGAGTGTTTGCAGTTGTTCTATGAGACTAAGAGTATGACGAAGTGCCGGGTTTCAAAAGGGACTGCCTCTGTCTTTGTTCTCATTTCTGTAAGAGTGCCTGGTTGTCCAATTGTCTAAGGTGAAGCCCTGAGGTTAGTTATGTGTGTGAGTGTATCTGTATGTGTGTGTGTGGGTGTTAGATATCAGTGAAAAGTCGGGGAATGTAGAAGGTCAGTGATGAGTCCCAAGTTTCTTCTATCATGTTTGCAGGCAGTAGTAAGGTTCTGGTAGTACCAAGTTGATAAGATGGAATGTGTATGTGATAATGCTGTATGTTGGAAGTTAATTCTAGGGTCTGTGAGGAGTAGAAGGAGTCCAGTTATGTGTGAGCATGGTTATATAGTTTCGCAGTCTAGTAGTTTCAATGTTTGTCTATCCCATTCGAGGTTCCCGTTGGTGTTTTGTTGATGAATTAACAAACATATAAAGTGTGAACTCTAAAATTTAAACTAGTTAAGTTTATGACATTTTACCAAGTCTCTGCATTTAGTTCTTGAATAAATTTTGCCTTTTCCTTTAGAGTGTAATTTACACGTATGTGGTTCGATGTGTGTTTTCCTTAGCATTATTTACGTATACTAGTCTTTATCTCTTCTATTTTTCTTTGCCATGTACACTTTCTTGGGGCGAGTTGATTAAAACTCACAAATGGGGATGGCTACATGCATTTTGAGTTATTTTATCCGCTTCGCATTTTCGGGACTTGAGATCCCCGAAAAATGCAAAAAGAAAATTGAAAACTTATAAATTCAAGGCTCAATGATTGAGTTTGCTAAATCTGGGTTCTACCTTCTAAACTCCCTCTTTCCCGACCCTTTTAGAAAAGCATGTTTTAGGAGCCCTGTAGAATAAAAATGGTATTTGAATTGTAAATAATTATTGTAAATTACTTAAATTATTTTTATATGAATGCTTTGTATCATTTCTTTGCGAATCGCCAATTAATTTATGGATGTTTAGAATCATTTGTCAATTAATGAGTGCAAAATCAAATTCGATTAAAATCGTACCTTCGTCATAATTTGCATTTGAATTATTTATTTATTTATTATATTAAATATTCAATTATTTATTTATTTAATCTAATTTATTTAATTTCAATTAATCATTTATTTATTTATTTATTTATTTATTTAATCAATCATTATTCATTTACTTCTTTATTTAATTAAAATTGATACGTATTCATTTATTTAATTAAGTTATTTATTTGCTTATTTATTTATCTATTTATTCAATCAATTAATTAATCCTTTATTATTATCCAATTATTTATCTAGTTTGTTTATGTATTTATCTAATCTTATTTGGCCTTTATTTATTTAATTAATTAACCAATTGATCATTATTTAGTTATCCATTTAGTTAATCTTAAATTTGGTCATTTATCTATATAAGTATCGGCATAACTAAAATCTTATCTTATTTAAAATTAATTTTATATACTTATTATCCTCAACAAATTCGTGAAAACTGCCGGATTAACTGTATTTAGCGGATTTTCGAAAGTGCTTCCGCTAGGGACTTTCTTTCGAATTTAATAGAACCACTTACCTAGAATCTCTGAATTTAATTTCTTTTAAATAAAGAATAAAGTGCACTCTTTAATTAACTTAGGTTCCTAATAATCCTTAAATTAGGTTGCGTAGTCCAATCCCGATGCATACTTGTGTGCATTTTTTTGGAGGGTTCAACAGTGATAACCGAGGACGCGATTGAGACTGTTCGGGCAGATTGCCGCTGGAGACCCGAATTGGAAATTAGGGTTCCAGCTTCGGATGCGGCTGCTTCCACTCACGTTCCAGGGTATTCTTCGGTTTTCACATACCCCTTTACCATAGGGTTTAGTTTTCCAGTTCACCCCATAATTGGCACATTTTGTCGATCCTACAATTTGTGTTTGCCCAATTGGGCCCTGGAGTTTGGAGGATTGTGCAGGCCCTTGAATACTTAAGTAGGTTAGCTGAGTTGCCCTTTACTTTCCAACATCTGAGATCCCTCTACTACCCCTATTTTCATAAAGCCGGGGTGGTGGCTCTCTTACCCCGTGGCTCATACGCTATTTTGAGCAAGAGCGAGGACCATGAGAACCGAGGTTGGAACGATCGTTATGTGCTCATTCCCACGAGGCTGCTATCAGCTGAGCCAGGCTTACCCAAAGAGTGGAATACTCAACGTAAGTACTTTTGTCACTGTTTGGCATTCGGTCATTATAACTCGTACTTACTTTCATGTTTGTGATATGGAGGTGAAAAGGTTCCACTCAACCTACCGGAGGATTTGCTCGAGTGGGTGACCGATGTAATGAAGCAGAAGGAACGTCCTCACCGGCAGTGGATGATCCTGGCTGCTCCGCCAGAAAACCGATGGTCATGCAAGAGGCATGGTGAGTCAACTACCGACGCTCAAAATTTCCCGACGTCTATTTTGAATGATTGCTTCTTGACATTTTCTTTTTCCCTTCCCACTTAGGTTTTTCTAACAGGGCCATTAAGGACGCTGAAGAGGAGGAGGAGGAGACCGAAGAGAGGAGAGACAAGGAAGGGGAAGAGAAGGAGAAGAAGAAAGAGAAGAAATCTTTTGACACCACCGAAGACGTTAATCAAATGGCAAGTTCGGCGAGGAAACTCGCCGGAAACAAAAAATCCAAAGGCTCGTTGGGCCAAGGGACTTCACAAGGTGATGACATCTTTTTAGGTCAATTTATAAGCATATTAACTTCTACTTCATCTCATACTTATGAGATTGCATCTCTCCCTTCCCCAGGCTCTAAAAGGAAGAGAGCTGAATCGAAGAGGGCCACCAAGGCGAAAGGACCTCGGGTCGAGGAAACTGCCGCCCCTACTTCCGAAGCGGTAGTGGAGAAGCGTCGAGGCCTTTTTGATGAGCCCAGCGACGAAGAGGTTCATATAGCTGCTCCCGAAGTAGCTCCTGAGCCAATTCCTGAGATAACTCTAGAGCCAGTTTCCAAGGTCCCTAGGGAGACCGAAGTTATAAATGTGGAGGAATCTGACCAAGAAGCCGCCAAGCGGAAGGGAAAAGCTAAAGCAAGTGAAGGCTTGATTAAAAGCATGGTCAACGCTTCCCGAATTTCGGTCAAGGCTTCAAATGCTGCACCTCAGGCATTGGAAATTTCTCCCGAGGCCAACCTGCTGGATCCCACTAAGGAGGACATCATTACCATCAATGTTATGCTTGGGTCTATTGAGGCTTATGCCCTTCGGAACCTTAAACCCATGAGCTTGATGGGTGTCTCAGCCGTCTCTACTCTTCGTGTAAGTTTTCATTTGTTCTTGTTTGTGCAACTTACCTTTTCTTTGTTCTCGACGCTAACACTTTGGTCTTGTGCAGAGCTTGGTCCTCGTGTTGCAAGCTGTTCATCTAGAACGCGACCGAATAGAGTAAGTTCAGGCGGCGACCACTGCCTGGGGAGAGTAGAAAAGGGGATTTCTGGATAGAATCGCCGAGCTGGAAGTCCAATTTGTTGCTTTGAACGAAGACTTGGAGCGTGCTAATGAAGCAGCATTTAAGGTTGAGGTTGACTTACACGGGGTTCGGGAATCTGCCGAGGCAAGAGTTCAGGTTGTGACAAACGAATTTGTTAACGAGCGCTTGAGGCTGAGCCTTGAAAATGCTCGACTTGAAGTCGAACTCTTCCGTGACAGGGCCGAAGTATTGGAGGCATGTGAAAAATACCATGGCAAGCTAGAGGAGTACAACACCAAGCTTGTTGGGCTGCAAAGCCAGGTAGACCAAAACTCCTAGGAAGAATTGCCTACCTCAATCAGCGGGCTGAAGTCAAAGCAATGAGGGCGAAGTTTGAGGAGGCTTGGGCTGTCGCTAAGACCAGGCTTAGCATACTTGAGCAAGTCCAAGCTAGGCAGATCGTGCTCGAAGAGGAGATAGTCAAGGCCAGGGATGCTGTTGCCGAAGCCCAGCGAATAGTAGATGATCTTCCCTCGAGCGAGGATTCTGATGATGGTGAATCCAAAGGCGATGAAGAGGGCGAGAGTGCCGAAGAGGACAATGAAGTTGCCGAAGGGGGAAACCCTTGAGGGGAAGATAGTTCATCTTCTGTATTTTTTGCTTTTTGTTCAGGCCTTCGGGCCTTTTGATGTACACAACTTTATTTGTTCATGCCTTCGGTCCTTTTGATGTACATAACTTTATAGACTTCGAGCTTTTTAATGAATAAATGCACATTTTATAGAACAAGTGTTAACTTTGTTTCGCCTTTTGATAAGACTTTTAGCCGAATACCTGGGATAGTTTGATTGCAAGACTTAGTTGCTAAGAACCGATGCAAACTTAGAACGACGTCTCGTTCTCGAATCAATCCATTTAAGATACAACTTCGGTAAGTAAGATCATAGAAACAAAGAGATATTGAATCAAGTTTATTTCAGCGATGATGTCAACGAGCCACAATTGTCTTTTTACATAAGGCCTAGTCGAAATAAAACTTAGGCGCAAAAAGCATTATGCCACTATCGGGCGTAATTACAAAGTACTAATCTATTTCCTGGGTGTCAGTCCCCAGTTGCTGAATAGATAGACTTCGGTTGGGAGGCTCAGTGTCGACCTCGGTTGCAACCCGCCTCTTACTCCCCCCAGTGTTCGGGTTTGTATTTTGATGAAGATCCGAGCAGTGGAGATCGTTTTATCCGCTTCCTGAAAAGGTCAAGCAAAACGAAACGAGGATCAAGTTAGTACATTTCGACCAAAGCCCTAGGAGCATTTGTTTGCTCGAGGATGTGGGTAAATTTTGAATAACCAAGGAATATTTACCTCGATTTCAAAATTAGTACCGCTTCAAATTGGAGATATTCCAATTCAAGGTTCGAGTTTGCCTTGTAGATATTCAATTTGATAATATCCCTTTCCAACGATCGAATTGTCTCTTTACAGTCCTTCCCAATTTGCAATGAGTTTTCCCTCATTCTTTTCCTTTTTTGATTGGTTCGTAGCCTTCAACACATAATCGCCAACTTTAAAATCTCTAAGTCTGGCCTTCCTGTTGAGATACGCCTTGATCTGCCTCTTTTTTACTCCTAACCGAACCAAAGCCAACTCTTTTTTCTCCTCGAGCAAGTCCAGCTCTATGCGCATGGCTTGCTGATTGGCATTCTCGGTGGTATGAGCATACCGAAGGCTTGGTTCGCCCACTTCAACAGGGATAAGTGAATCAATTCCATAAGCGAATCAATTCCATAAGCAAGAGAGAATGGGGTTTCATCGGTGCTATTCTTTTCCGTTGTTTGCACAGCCCGCAACACACCTGGCAACTCTTCGGGCCAAGGGCCTTTTCTCTCATCAAGCCTCTTCTTGATATTTTCAATTATTACTCTGTTCGAAGATTCGGCTTGGCCATTGGCACTTGGATGGTAGGGGCTCAATGCTATTCTTTTTATTCTTGCTCACATAGTAGATGCGTTGTTGCTTGCCATCTTCTTCTCGAACCAATAAAGCACTGACTGACACCTCAGATACGGCTAAGTAAACTAGAAATGTTTCACCATCTTTTGGCTTGGCGAGCAATATCGTGTTAGCCAGATAACGTTTCAACTCCCTTAGCGCTTCTTTATACTCCGGTGTCCACTCGAAGTCATTGTTCTTCCTCAAGACAGAGAAGAATTTGTGGCATCGCTCCGAAGACCTTGAGATAAATCGACTCAAGGCAGCGACTCGGCCAGTTAAGCATTGCATTTCTTTTACCCCAGTTAACTCCTCGGATATTTCTTCGATGGCTCTGTTCTTGTCTGGGTTGGCTTCGATTCCCCGTTCGGAGACTATGAATCCCAAAAATTTTCCTGACCCCACACTGAAGGCACACTTTTCAGAATTCAACTTCATGCCATATTGCCTCAGGACTGCGAAGGCTTCTCTCAAGTGGTTTAAATGATCTTCACGAATAGACTTGATCAGCATATCATCTATGTAGACTTCCATAGATTTTCCAATGTACTCTTTGAACATGCGGCATACCAGTCTTTGGTATGTCGCACCAGTATTCTTCAAACCGAAGGGCATCACCTTGTAGCAGAAAGTACCTCGGTCAGTGATGAACGAGGTCTTTTCTTCGTCCTTCGGATCCATAAGGATTTGGTTGTACCCTGAATAAGCGTCTAAGAAGGTTAACAGTTTGTGTCCAGCCGTGGAGTCTGTTAACATGTCTATCTGTGGCAATGGATAAGAGTTCTTGGGGCAAGCCTTGTTTAGATCAGTGTAATCTACACACATCCTCCATTTGCCGTTTTTCTTGGGCAAAACAACTACATTAGCCAGCCATTCGGGGGTACTTCACCTCTATTATGAAGCCATTCTCTTGCAGCTTCATTGTTTCATCTTCGATTGCCTTCTTTTTTACCCTGGCATGAGGTCTCTTCTTTTGCTTCACCGGGGAGAATTGGGGATCCATATTCAATTTATGGGTCATGATCTCCGGATCGATACCGACCATGTCTGAATGGGACCAAGCAAAGCAATCGTTGTTGGACTTCAAGACTTCGATGAAACACTTTTATTTCTGGAAAATGTTTCGATAACATGAAAGATTCCAGCTCTTCTATGGTGTAATCCTCGGCTTTTTGTTTCCGAGGTTCTTGAATGCATACTTGGATCTTTTCCACCTCTCCCCAGGGATCTTCTTCGTTTGACCCCGGTTGCATTGGTTGCTATTTTTGTGATCCGATCGGGACGACTCCACTCGTCAATGCAACCGAATAGAACTCTCTTACTACTCGTTACTCTCATTTTATTGACCGAACTTCCCATGGGGAAGGGAACTTGATCACTTGATGAAGAGTGGATGGAACAGCCTCCATGGAGTGATCCACGGTCTACCGAGGATCACATTATACGCTATGTCCTCGGGTAGAACTTGGGACAGTGTTTCCTTGCAAACTCCTTCGGCGAACGTTTTGAGTGTGATTTCACCCAATGTTTCTTCAGTTCAGTTGTTGAAGTCAGTCAACACTGTTGCCTTAGGGATAACTTCTTCATTCAGCCACATCTTTTTAATGGCCCCGTAGCTGATTATGTTGACCGAGCTACTGGGGTCAATCAGGACTCGTTTGATATCCGAGTCATTTATTCTCAACATGATGACCAAGGCGTCATGATAGGGAAACATCATCTCATTACAACCATAATCATTGAACACTATTTCTTTACCCGAGCCTCCAACTCGAGTTCTCTTCTCCATGGTGATTGACAGCTTGGCGCACTTCTTAGCAGCTGTGAAATTCACCCCATTCACCTCTGACCCCCCGGTGATTACATTCATGACTCTCTCAGGGGGTGGTGCCCGAGGTGGTTGTCCATCACCTCAGTTTTTGGTATAGTTCTCCTTCCCCTTATCGGTGAGGAATTCAACTAACACACCTTTCTTTAATAAGTGTGCCACCTTGAGGCACAACGCTTTGCATTCTTCGGTTCGGTGGCTATAATCTACATGAAACTCGAAGTGTAAATTTTGATCCCTTTTATCAGCTAGAGTTCTCGTGTCCTTTAGTATTCTTACCCGACTGTCCCCTTCACAATATTGACCAGCTCCGAGGTCGATATGCTGAAGTTATAATCAGGAATTCGAGGCAGCTATTTATTCTTTGAGACCAAGGCTGGGCCCGAAGAATTTTTTTGGTTCGTATTGGAAAAAACCTTTCCACCGAGTCGTTGGCTCACATGAGAATTTCCAAATGAGTTTCAGAGCGAATTTCCCAGCCTTTGGCTGACAGGCTTCCTCGATGAGGTATATGGTTCATACCTCCCCTTCGAGTTTTCTCGTGGCGCCTCGACGCGATATGAGGATTCGCCTTGGTTCTTATAGTTGTGGCCTCGGGCGTTATTTTTCCATTCGGCTTCCTCCAGCCTTATCTTGGTTGAAGCTCTATTGTGCAAATCATCCCACTTCAGGGTTTGATATTGCTGGAGTTCTTTTCGCATCTCAGCAGCGGCCTCGGAGCTGCGAACATTGATGCATTTCTCATACGCCATGATGGCTAGAGTATCATCCATGGGAGGTAACTCCATGCGCTCAGCATAAAAGCGCTTGAGGAAGTCTTTGATTGGCTCACCAGGCCGGGTTTGACTTCAAATATATCCTCCTTCCTTTGGAGGATTTTCTGTGCCCTGGTATGAGCCTTGACGAATGCGCTAACCAGCTCTTTAAAAGTGGAAATCGACCCCGATGGTAAGCGCATGTACCAACGTACCGCTTCCTTCTCCAAGGATTCGCCGAATTTTGTCAAAAATATTGATTCCTTCTCTATCTCTGTCAAGTCATTGCTCTTTACCATTGACATGTATTCAGTCACACGTTCCTTGGGGTCAGTGGTCCCATCATATTTTTTCAGGAAGAAGAGCTTGAAATTTTTTGGAGTTGGGGCAAGAGCAGCTTCGGGCTTGAATGGCAACTCCTTATATTGTTCGATATCAAGATCGTCTTGAACCTTGGTTACCCCGGGAACGCTCTCGAGGCACTTTTCCACGCGAGCCTCAACTCGGGAAACCCTTGAATGGCACCTCCTTGCTTGCTCGCCTCAATTGAAAAGTGAAACACAAGTCCTCAACTCAACTTCACAAGTGCCCTCACCACTCAAGAGAATATCCCAACCACAAAAATGCAATGATAACACAAATGAGATTAATGATAAGAAGAATTTGCTCACTCTCTTAAAAGAAGTTCATCATGCACACTAAAGATCCATAGGCTTGCCCTTCGTGTACCTCTCCACTAATGTAGGAATGCTTGACCTGAAATCAATTAGGACTTGTTAGGGTTGTGATATAGGCTTTTGGTCAAAAGTGGGGTAAAATATGGGCAAATAGTGACTACACACCTCCTTGAGCACTACACCGTACAAAAATTAAGGCACACTTCATTTTTCTTGCACTTACACCTTGCTAAATCGAGGATTATACACTAATCCTTCTCTTCTTTATTTATCAATTCTCTTTTTCTTTCTTTTCTTTCACTTGCTTCTTTTTGTTTCTTTTCTCTTTTTTTTCTATTTTTTTTTTATTCAACTCACTTTTGTTGCTCTTTCTTTTCATTTATTTTCTTTTGATTTTCATTAACTTCCACACTTTCACCATAACTCGTGCCACTCCCAAACTTAGAATTTTGCCTAAGTTGCACGTCTTTCAATGCACTCAAGGAGGTAGGACCAAAAAGAGGGTTAGTGCTTTAAGCACTTAGAATTGGTCCGGGTTAATAATGTGGTTGCCAAAAGAAAGGATATTAAGCTCGAAGGGGTTGACTAAGGATATAATGCAATACTAGGCTTTTTAGATTACTGAGCGGGCCAAAGAAAGCCTCAAGTTATTTTTCAAGTCAAGCATCACCCAGGATTTCGCCTCGAAGCACACTTAGGGCAAGTTCTAGATCAAGAAGCGCACACATGAACACACCAAAACCTCACCACACATGAACACACCAAAACCTCACCACACATGGCACAAGTAAAGTAGGGAAGACGAGTATATTCAAGTCCCAATCAAAGGCAATTAAGCATCCAAAGTTTACTCATAGCCTAATGAGAGCTAATTAGTTACATAAGAGCCAAAAGTTGAATTTAAAGGTCATAGCACAATTCACCAAGTAAATTTTTCTATTCATTTTTCAAAACAAGCTCACATGATAAGGATTAAATAATGGTGGAACAAAACATGCCAAAAGTTGCCAAGGAGCAAAAATCCACAACTAATCATCATTATTTACAACTAACTACTAAACTAGTACTAGAGATGCCCGGTTCAACACAATTACTTCCTTGGAAAAGAACCATGGCAAAGAAAAACCAAGGAGGTTATTTCAAAATTTTTTATATAACATGGTATTTACAATGAAAATTGTTGTTCGGACCCAAAAGAGGCTTTCGCACCTAAGTGGGATGCCTACGTATCACACAAAGGTGAATCAGATAAAACAAAGCAACATCCCAAACGTAGTTCACGGGAGTACTTTTTTTTAAAAAAACTATCTACTACTACTAAATATGAACAAGCTATTAGCACAATAATATAATAACTACTAATACTAAATATGCACAAGCTATTAACGCAATAGTTATACTAATATTAAAGAAAATGATCATCCACAAAAATTTTCACAATTTGCTCAAAAACAGGGACAAGATGAGGGAGATATGTCATAAACATCAAGTACATGAGCAACATCAATACTACACCCAGAACACAAATGCACCCCCAAACTTAAATTATGCATTGTCCTCAGTGCAACTAACAATGTAATACAAAAGGTGTAAGGAACTCCCTGACTAGCAGATCACTCCTCACTGTCAGTGTTGGGATAGCGAAGCTCATCCTCGGACTCCTCATCTGAGCTACTGGAGCGACAGAGCGAATTCAGCTTGCTCATCATCTTGTTGAGGAAGTTGCTTGTTCTCTTGCCGAAATTTTTCTGCTTCCTCTCCATTTTATCCAGTCTGACCTTAATCCGCTCTTGCTCAGCTGCTACTGCCTCCAATGATAGCGTGCTCGGAGGCCTGGAGGAAGAACCCTCTCCATGCGGGCCTGAAGGAAGCCCTGCTACTAGCTGTCTAACCTGAGCGTCTATAGATGAAATTTGAGAGGAAATATACCTCATGTTAGACACTCCAGATGCAAGTGGTGGAACTAGAGTGTAAGAACTCCCTGGTGCAATAGTAGTAGAAAGTGTGGAGAACTGCCCAAAAGTTGGGTCCTCGACATCAACCTGGGAAGGCATCTCAACTTTTCTCTTCTTGCTTTGTATTACTCCTCCCCGTCCTTTCTTCAGCAGTGGATAGATAGGTTTTTCAGGACCCACACTTTTGTCAGTAGTGCGTATCTCCACCCCGGCATCCATGCATAGCCGGTGAATCAAGCTTGGGAAGAATAAACTCTTTATTCTTTCTAGCACCACTTCATGAATCTCCCCAACAATGATTTCACCAACATTGACTTTGAGCCCGTCAACCAGTGCCGCGACCATGCGAGCATTTTCAGGAGTGAGATCACTTTCATTGCTCGAAGGCATCACCCTAGTGCACAAAATGGATAACCAGATGCGGGCCTCAGCTGTAAAGTCGGTAGATACAATTTTGTGACTGAATGTCGACCAACCTGAGTGGTTGCCCCCTTGAAGCATATCTACCATCCACTGCATACCCCCTTCTGAAGCACGAGCTTTGTATAGAGCATTGTCAACATTCTCGAGCTCGTACACCACATTGATAGCAGTTGCATAAATCTCACCAACTTGCTCCTCACAGTTGTCACCAACTCCTCACTAAAATCCGTCCGAATGGCGTTTGCATAAAACTCCCACGCTATGGTAGCATTTGCCTTCTCAGGAGTCTCGGAAAAACAGATCCACCCGTTATTTTCTAGCTTTTGACAGAATTCGGGGAGTTTCTCTTCCACTTTTTCCACATGTATCCCTCTTTCCTTAGTGAAGCTCATTTCAAGGTCCCTTTGGAATTTTTCATAGCACAATTTGGATAAGAACCTCGTTCTGTCATATGTTGCTTCTTCTCCTCCTGTTGAGTTCCGTTGGTTGTTTTCTTCGGCCATTGTAAAGAAAAAGTACCTACAAAGATCAACACTATTAAAACACGATTTGGGTACTTAATATAAGCATTAATAAAGCTCAGGAGCCAAAGGTTGAAGCCAAAAAATTTCAGTAGTAGGCTGTGCAAGCTCACTGTTTCTGGCAGAAATTGCATTTCATCGCGATCGCGCAAGGACAGACGCGATCGCGCTGAGTTGTCCAGGATACCTGCACGATCGGAAAGGACTGTCTTGGACAAAGCTGCACGATCGCGCAGGTAGTCACGCGATCGCGAGGTTTTCTTCTCCAGCTGGAGGAGACAGACCTCGCTACAACACCCAGAATTTTTTTCCATGTTTTACACATCTATTACAGTGCACACCCACAATTTAAACAAGAAAAGCATGAGTTTTGGCTTCAATATGACGGATCTAACACTAGGGTTTTTAGTTCAATTGAGCATTAACAACTAGTAACCTAACCCATTTTTCTTCATAAACAATTTGTCTATAAGGGTACATCAGACTTCCCCTATTGTCCATAAAAAGCCCCTTGTTTTCTTATACATACAACCACTAATAGAACCATACCTTGATAATGGAGATGGAATTAACAAAAGTAAAGATGGAAATTGGGGAACATACCTTGATAAATGGAGATGGAGTGCTTGAAAGTGGAGTAGAGGATGCAATGAAGCACTTGGAAAGCAAAAATGGGGGAGGGGAATTTGAGAGGGTGAGAGTTTTAGAAAAAAAATAAGTATTTGGCCTCTCAAAAACTGCTTTTATCTGCCTGACGTTTTATTCTTCGCGATAGCATGACCTAAGCCGCGATCGTGCCTTTCTGATAAGGTAACCTACGCGATCGTGTTGCCCACGTACGCGATTGCGTAGGTATGCCTTACGGTACAGCGCGATCGCGTGACCTTTGACGCGATAGCGATGAACACTTTTTTGTCCAGCTTCCAGTAAGCAGAGTTTTAGTGAGGCGGTCCGCCCCAAACACTAGGCGCTCCGGCTACTGGGATGCAGAATGTCAAATTTTAGTGGGCGGTCCGCCTCAACTCATTAGGTGGTCCGCCCTACACCCCTGTGCAGTCCATTTTTTTTTATGTTTATGCCTTAGATCATGCATCCTAACAACTAACAAATGTGGGATTCAGGTGAGATGATCAAAAACAACAACAAAAACTAATCTAACCTAACATGCAATCAATGGACAACTAAAAATTTTAAAGAGATTCGGGTTGCCTCCCGACAAGCGCTTTATTTAACGTCTTGGCTAGACGGTACCCATGATGCTTTTCTCTCCACTTGGTGAAGGTGAATTTTCTCTCAACATCGCTTCATACTTTTTGTTACGCGCTTTAGGCGGGAGGGGGGGGTACATATTTCCAAGCTTGCGAAGCCGGATTCTTCATCTTGCACTTCTCCGCCTTCATGTGAGGGATATCATTTTGTCTTCTTGGCGTGGCAAATTCAACAATGTACCCATTTTGCTCATCAACGCCAAAATCATCCGAATGTGCTTGTTCTTCCACTTCTATTGCCTCATCCACACATACAGTTGAAAAATAAAGTGAATGAGGTCTCAATTGTTTTAACTCCAATGGAGCACCAAGCATGACATACTCCTCTTCAACTATGCTAGAGTCTTCATCACAAAAGTTCTTCATTTCCGCTCTAGACTCCAAAACACATTTCTTGTTCTCGGCATCATTACCAAATATCTTGAAGATATGGTCACTTCCATGAGTTCCCATGATTTGACTTGTGCTCTCTTCCACAAATTCGCCCATTTCTAGCATATCATTCACTATTTCTTCATGTTGAGCGTTAGAAGCTTCAACCACTTCATGCACTAGAACGTTCAAGACACGAGCTTCAAGATCAAATTGGTTCACTCTTTGTCCTAGTTCTTCCTTTTCATGTTTGAGATCCCAACCATCTACATTTAAGTCATGAAGGCGTGCTTCATGGACTTTCATTTTTCGAGCTTGATCTCGGAGCCAAGCTCGGCTCACAATTTCTTCTTCATCCTAATTGTGCTTTTCTTCAATAATTCTTTCTTGATATTCAAGCACATCTTCCATGGAGGATTCTTTTTGGAACTCAACCTCATCTTCCATGTAAAACCTTTGTTGAGATTTGGCAACACCCTTAGCTTGTTGATCATTGAAAGTGTCAACCAATTGGCTCAATTGAGTCTCCAAGTTAATTGCTAAGCCATTTTGATGGATCGTTTCTTTCATCTCATTGAAGGCTTCGGCATTCTCACAATTGTTTTTAAGTATTCGCTCCATCAAATGTTTCAATCTTTCATTTTCATTGTATTCATCTTGTGAAGTAGATAGGTACATCTCTTCTTGGAACTTCTCTTGGATGCCTTGCCACTCGGGTTCAAGCTCCATGTTCATGTTTGCATTTGCCCTATCAAACTCATAAGAATCATTAGCATCATTATAAAAATCGTTGGAAGAAGAACAAGGAATATTAGGACAACCGTCCCAATGGCCATTTTGACCCCCACACTCATGACATATGTCCCACTCAAAGGGTTGAGAAGGTGCACACAACTCGCCACCCGAAAACAATTTGACAATCTTGCCAATAGTGAGGTCCGCCATAATAAGGACAAGGGTCACTCATGTATGGATTTTCAATATGGGACCAATTTTGGTTCCATGATGCCATTTCAAGATGACTACCACTAATCTAAACTAACTAAATAACTAATGCAAGTAAACACTACACACAAACAAATATTTACAATTTACAAAGAACATTACTACTATTCACAATTTTAACAAGAACGGTTCACAAAGTTTGGAGCTAAGCCAACTAGCTCAACTCCTCAAACTACTCTAATACGCCAATTGTTCCCCGGCAACGGCGCCAATTTTGACAAACGCTCAACACACACTTCGGTTTGAGGTATGAATGGTCATCGCAATACAATTTGCCCAACTAGGAGTCGGGGTCGAATCCACAAGGAACAAAGTGATGCGATCAAAGTAGTGGAGGAATTAAACCTATTTGACAAAGCCAAACTAGGATAACGAGGTGATGGAACGATATTAACAACTACAAACTACACTAGGAAAGCAATTAAAGGTGATTAATGGCCTTCTCACAACCAAGGAAAATAAGTTTTGAGCCTAGGATGCAATTATAGCATGGGGTTTATATATTATGGCCGAGTCGTTCTAATGTAATCCCTAGAATCCTTCCGGCCTAGAAGGGATTTACCTCAACGGCGCTCGTCAAATCCATGGTTGAGCTTGTAAAGCACTACCCATTACCCGAGGAAAGAAGATCTCTTTCGAGCGTAACTTCTTTTAGATGAGTTAGTCTATGAAATAGCCTATCAACCCAAATCCTCGCTAGCTTCACTATTCTACGCTAACTAATCTCTCCCGAGTCTTTAATTATCAAAGTAGACGGGCAACTTTAGTGTCGCGAGCACAAAAGTCAAGCAATCAAAATAATGGAAGCTAGATAATCAAAACCCAACAATATAAATTCCTAGTCATGATTCATTCATATATTCATGTCCAAAATCATACCAATTAACAATACAAATTGCAATGAAATATATTCACAAAATCAATTCTTCAATAACATCAACAACACCAAATATATTCAATACAAAGCATGAAAGTAAATAAAGGAGTACTAAAGGTTAAGAATTTCTCAATGGTTTGCTCCAAATCTTCACTCTCTTGGTGTTCTTGTTGATGGATCCTTGCCCCAAGATTGGAAAATGGCCAAAAGATGAGCCCTAGGTCGTGCAAAGGGCTGAATATATGTTCCCCATTTGGCTGATGTGAAATTACAGAACTGTCCAGCGCAGTCCAGACGTGCAACCTTTGCGATCGCGACACACTTGGCGCTATCGCGCTTCATCTCTTTTTTCCTTTTGCGCGATCGCGTCATCCTTGGCGCGTTAGCGCTAGCTTGTTTTAGTCTTCTGCGCGATCGCGTGAAACACTGCGCGATCACGAAGAACAAGTTTCCAGTTCAGGATCAGTAGCTCTGCAATTCAGACTGATCCGGCTTGTTTTCCATCTATTCGTCACCACATCGTCAATCTTGTAATATGCAACTAAAATATGATAAGTGCGTATATTTAATCAATAATGCACAACAAAAGCTCAAGTAAATCGAAGGTAATGTGTGGCATTTTGCCCACACATCAGGTCCCCCTGTTATCGCGCCCGTAGGAACGAAGAGCAGGATACCTCCATTTGGAGCCACAGGCTGAGCTCCATTCGGGGTTGAGATGTTTCTCGTTTCTAGCAAAGCGCAAAATTCAACATTGATATTAGCTTGTTCGGTCTGCTGCTCTTGAAGAGCTCTTAGTTAGGAAACAACGTAAGCCTGAAAGGCTTCGGTTGTCATCGGAGATGAAGAGTTTGGGTTCGACTGAACGCTAGTCTGTCCATCGGGAGTTAACTGCGGTTCATCGGAATTTCTGCTGTTGTCAGCCATATCGTCATCAAAACATATGAATTCCAACGAAAAGAAACGTTTAACTTTGGAACAAAGCATTTATGCCTGTTTCCCCACAAACGGCGCCAGTTTGATGGGCCTAAATGATTTAGGATCACAAATCGAATTTGGGTTAAGAACACAAGAAAATATTTGTATCAAAGTCAAGATAATGCTAAGAATAAGCAAAAATGCAAGAGAACAATGTGATTTCAATATATAACTGTGAGTACAAATTTTTCCAGAGTTTCTGTAAGTAATTCTGAATGAGTACAAGGTAAAAACTAATTCTATTTATAGGTACAAGAGGCCTTGCCCACGTTTTCCAAGACGGGTCATACCCATACCCACATTCAGCATGTCTTTGAGTGGAGTTAGTGAGCTGCAGTAGTGGGCTGCAAAGCCGCTTGAATCGAGGTGCTCCGCCGAGGCCCAAATGCCTGACCTTGGTGGTATGACCTTGCTGTTCGGTTGAAGTGAGCATCACCGAAGCTCAGCTCGTGGCTCGCCTTCGGTGATGACCTTGGTGATTGACCTCGGTGGCTCAGTTGATTGCTTCGGTCTCTTTCCTTCGGAACATCAGTTCGCTTGTCCTCGATTCGTCACACCAAAGTGTTATCCAAGCACATCGATTTTTACCTAATACAAATAGTAAAATGTAAAAGTGTACCGTTGGAATATTGTACTTTTTAATTGTCACACACTTATCAAATCATATTCTTTAATATTTTGAATTTTTTAATAATGACTAAATTATGAGGTGGATGAATGAAGCTGACAGGGAGAACCAGTAAGGAAGAGCCTAGTTTGGAAGTAAATGTAAATTGTTCATTTTCATTTTAAAATAAGCTGAAGTACTCAGGTCTTTGTTGCACTAAATTTGTAAAATTACTTACAGGGTTTCGAAGATTAACTTTGGTTATTTAATAATAGAGATATGCTATTAGGGATTCGATCTTCATAAAAACAAAATTTGCATTGCAAAAGACATCTTTTTAGTTTTATGAACTGCTTAAAGATGTTGAATTTGAGCACTACATAGAAAGAGAGAAACAATTGGGGGATATGTGCTAATAAAGTATATTGTATTACTTAGGTGAAACACGAATGACGGATCAAACCATCAAAGGGTTCTGGTATAAAATTTAGTATATTTGATCATGTCTTGCATGACTCAACCATGTTTGTCGCAAAAATTATTTTATCTGGTAAATATATATTCCTTAAACTATAGTTTCCGAGGAGGTGTACCACTTAATAAAGTAATTCATTTGTAGTGTGTGTGTGTGTATGTGTGTGTGTGTGTGTGTGTGTGTATATATATATATATAGTAAAAGGTATGTAGTAGCCAACCATGTTTAGCCAAATGTCAAAGCATGATTGGAACACCTATTATTAGTTGGGACAAAAACAAACTAAATTCGGACAGTTCTAAAGAAAATACAACGGAATGCCAACTTCCAAGTTTTAAATTTGAACTTACTGTTAATTTAAACATTTTCCGTTAAAAATCTGAATCCTCTAAAAAAAGGGCCCTTATATTTGGTAGTTGGGCTTAGAATAAAATACGTTCAGCATTTTGGTAAAGTGGTCAAAACTTATCCAGACTCCGTTGAATAACCTTTTCACATTCTCTCTCTCTTTTTATTAATAAAATACGATTTCAACTTTCTACAGTACAGGATCATAAACCGCTACAGTTTCTTCCTAGAAATTCTCTTATTACCAGTACGTGATCATAAACTGCTCAACTATATACAATCTAAATGTTTTGCTGCAAGCACATAATCAGAAAAAGATCAAACTCTCACACCCGTGCTTTCGAAATATGACTTCAACTCTCAATTTCATCAAAGAAATAAATTACAAATCAATGCAATGGACTCTCAAGGTCCGTGTTACAAGACTGGCATGTTCCTGATTGCACAAACCCGGACAATCCATATGCGATCCACATGATTCTTCAAGACGAAAAGGTATGTATAACCGATCTTTCATAAGTGAAGACATATCTAAGTGTTGTATAATTTTGGTCTTTAAAGTTATTATGTTGTCAATACAAGGAAAAATTTCAGACATGGCTTTGGTTTTCTTCAACGTTAACGGTGTATGCTTCTATTGAATTTTTTGTGATCGGTAAAATCTCACACTTGAATATTTGTTAACAATTTCAGAATTAGTTAGCACAAATTCAAACTATATGTTATGATTAACGCCCAAAATGATATGCTAACTGTTTTATAACATGTTCATTCAAGAATCTCACGAATTAATTTTTTGTTTAAATGGGACTGTTTTATAATATATTCATTCAAGAATCTTACGAATTAATTTCTTTTTCCAAATGGAGATCGAATCCAAGCTTCAATAGGAAGGCAGGTTATGCGTATGTTTAAATCCAAAGTAAGTGAACTTGGTCTGTACGTCATGAAAATATTTTTGGTCGCGCACAATAATGTGAGGCTTAAGACAAATAAACACAGTTTCAAGTTGGGCTTTACTCAAAGGACTACTGTTGAAGAAAGTAATAATCCGCAGTTTGGCCTGAGTATCTTACATTTTTAATCTTACAATCAGTTGATTAATGGAGATGATATCGATATGAATGAACTTTTTAGTAAGTATACATAAATAACAAACTTTAGGCTAATCAATAGCTAATATTTAGTTTAATTCTTAAGTCTTATCTTGCTCACACATGTCACTTTAAAATCTCACAGATGTTATTGGGAAAGTAACAAGTTATGGTCAAGTTAAGACCGTTAAGCAAGGTGGAAGCCAGTTGACTGATATTGAGTTGCAGGATCATGAGTAAGTTCATAAAATTACTTTTAATATTTTAATTTACTCAATATTAACTTGCAACTTTTCGCACAAAGGAACACCAAAATTATGGCTACTTTCGAGGGGACTTTGTCGATCACATATTGCCGTACTTAGATGCAAGTAGTGAAAAATCACTCATCGTGATGATGCAATTAATAAAGGCTCCACAAATTCTAGGGTATGCTATGAATTACCTCACCGATAAATAAATATTTTGATATTCTACTTGTGTTTATGATTATCAACACCATCCAATCTATAATACTTGCAGATAAATATTCAGTGGAGAATACTTGGAATTCATCAAAATTATGGATCAACACAGATCTTCCTAAGTGAACACGTTTAGATCGAGGTATGTGAATTAGTATTTCTCAAGTACATATTCAATATAGATAGTTGAAATTTAGAAAATTACAGATTGATTGAATTGCGAGGACATGCCTCTATTGGAATTAGTCAAATATCTTCTCAACATAATTCTGTTGTTGATGATGACCTTTTTTCTGGAAATTTATAAGTTATTACTATTGGAGAATTAGTTGACTGCCAGCATGTAAGTATACTAATTTTGCTCCTTATGTAACCAAAATTAATTCTTGACGATTACCAATATTAAGTGCTTATTTATTATTTTCATTTTTTAGGAAGGTAGCTTTTGGATTATCGCAACCATAATACTTTTGGATACTGAAAAGGGCTGGTCATATTTGGGATGCATGAAATGCACAAAGAAGATTGACAAAGTGGGGTCTAAATTATATTGCCCCAAGTGTGACCAAACTGATCCTTCCGTTGATCATAGGTTTGATTATAATCTATATTTTATAACAATTTCTTTATCTTACATATCCGACTTTACAATTTTTTATCATACATTTGTTTCAGGTTTAGAATTCCAGTAAGAGTGTTCGATGAATCTGGCTTTATTGGCCTATTGTTGTAGGATAGAGAAGCAAAAAAACTAATAGGAAAGTCGGCTAATGAATAACTGAAGGTTTAATGGAGGTATGTTGAGTACTCACTGCTTATGTCGTTTTCATTAAACAATTCAAGCTAATATATCCCATACTTTCTCTGTTGCTGCTGATTTATCCTATCCATTGGAGCTGGATTACATTCTCGAACGGAAGCTGTTGTTCAAGGTTTTTGTTAAAAGTGAAAACATCACAAAACAGAAAGAAGTCTACAATGTTATGAAGATCTGCGATGATGCAGACCTTATAAAGGAATTTGATCCTCCTCCCCATAAATAAAAATTGATCGTAAGTTATAATACTTAGTATTATTAGTTCATACTATTTAATGATACTTAGAAATAAATAAACTGTTATGCCACGAGGTGGAATTTAGGCGATTAGATCTATATAATTTTCAAAATATTTAGAACATAAATGAGTTCTAATTAAGATGCTAATTTATGTTCAAATTGCAGGTACATGACTTAAAGTTTATGCGAACATATGTCTTTAGGTCTTACCATTGTAGGTCTAAATGAAACGGAAACGACAACATGTCCCTTAAAATAAACAAAAGTAAAGCAAGAAACAAGAATAATATAACAGAAAGAGTGTCAATAAATCAAGGATAAGTAGTTGGAAGTTATTACTAAGCTTGACATGAGGTGTTATATTTTTTATTTTCTTGGGCATTTCTTTTGATATATAAATAGTTTAAACATAGTAAAGGACATTCTATGTTACATATTCCTTTTATCTAGCTTACTACATTAGAATGTTTGTTAGTATCTTGATTTAATAGGATCCTTACTTCAACAATGAAGGAGCAGTGGTTGGAGATAAGGAATTCACGGTAAGTTCCACGATACACTATTGCTATAAGAATCAAAACTTAATATTTTACATGCCTCTCAATAAGCAATATTGTGTGTCACTTGCACTCATATGACTCGGACGAATTGTGGAAAATCAACAATATTATAGTGTACTTTCTTAATACCATTATTTTAAAAATGACGTCTTCTAATTTATAGGACTCTATGGCTGATACTGATGAGATATCTTCTACAAAGACACCTGTTAAGAGAACTAGACTAGACAATAGATCCTCTATAATAGATGTGGCTGATGATAACAATGCACAACTCTCAAGCAACAGGGTGAAACGAGTTATTAAGAAGGAGAAAAAATGAAAATGCAGTTGAATTTCCTGGATGTTTCATCTATCTTTCAATTAAGATACTTCTGTTTCTAAATTTTTTGTTTTTAAGAGATACTCTTTACTGTAATTTGCACTTTCCTTTTATGTGTTATAAAAATTTGTTACTTGCTATGCATAATAGTATCATTTCTAAGAAAATAGAAATTTACTATTAGCGAGAACTTAAAACCCAATCGTTTGAGATAATTTGTCATGCTCTGTTTTGGTTGGATATAGTTTGCCCAAAACAATATGGATAAACAGCTCCTGCTACATAGGAAGGACCTGTTCTTTTCAAATTCTCCTATGTCATATAAATTCCTGTTATGAAAGTATCAACTAAGGCATTCTACTTTTGTTGGGCACTTGGTTTTCAAGATTAATTTCGATGGCCAATCTTCAGTTATGCTACTCCTATTCAACTGAGGCATTCTGCTTTTGTTGGACACTTGGTTATCTAAATTAATTTCGATGGCATTTCTTCAGTTATGCTACTCCTATTCATGAAGGAGTAGAAAAACAATTTCTTCTGTTCTTACAACCTCTATTTCTTTCACATCTATGTGCATCAGTATGAATACCTGATTTACTCTTAAATGGTGTCAAACATGTCTTGGTGGATGTTGTCTCTACTCTCTGACACAACGGTTGCAAAATTAGATGAATATTCAGGGTTGTGGTATATTTGTTATGTGTTATCATTATGGAGTTCATCAGATGAGGCTTCTTCTGCAAGCTCAACAAAAAAATCATGTCCATTTTAAAGTGCACATCTGAACAAAAGAACTCATAAACTTTTTCATACAAGCCACTATAACATCATCTTTTGGAATTTTCATTTTCGCTAAAATATTGTTAAAAAAACCTAATAAATGTTACCAATTGTTCGATTTTATATTTCAGAATTCCATGTCGTGATCCCATACACATAGTCCTTTTAACAACTTATAAGAATATAGTTGAATAAAGACTTTTTTTTCTGGTGGAGAGCTTTCTGCATAAAAAAGAGGAACTGCAAAAATTAACCCAGTGAAACATGCCTTTATTGGTTTAAGATATGGTTTGTAAGAGTAGAAAAGTTCAGAACATAATAGCATACACGACGTACTGTCGAACTAACGACCATTTTAGCGAGCAAAATTTCAAGTCTATCTGTGGAGCAGAAATGTTGGAGCCTCAACGACCATCTCAGTATGCAACAATTGAAGTTTGAAATTTTGGAGCAGAAATTAGGGTGCCTCAACCAGCTACCCAGCAAGCGAAATATCAAGTATGGAATCTTTGAACAAAAATTTGGGAGAGTCAACGAGCAACTCAGCAAGCAAAATTTCAAGTTTGAAACTTTATAACAGAAAGATAGGAGCCTCAACGAGTATCTCAACGAGTGAAGCTATGAAGAGATAGGCCATCTTACCTTTTCATTTAATCCTAAATTTTGAAAAGATGACCGATACAAGACTGCAACCATTCCACGACAACAATAAACATCCAATTTTGCAAAACAACAACTAATCGAGGATACTATTTGAGATTTTAAACAAAAAAGAAGACTCATGAAGCTACAACATAACCAAAAATAAGGCACAACTTCCATCGCGATTAAAGAAGTTTAATATAAAAATATTGTTAAAAAATGAGACTACTCCATTAAGACTTTTACCAAAGATTAAAAAATTTTGCATCAAGAAACATTAAGAAGATTAAATACAACTAATGGAAGAAATAACCACAAGAAAAAGGAAAAATAAAAATTCAAAAAGCAGTTCAAGAAGTCAAAGAGCCAAAACACCTAAAAAGGAAAATAAATTGCTCCAATAAAAACTTCTGAACCGTCACTCAGAAAGGTGCAAAATATTGAGGATTCTACCTCTCCTATAAGAAAAACACTTTTCTACATAAATTTTTAATCATATAGCAGATGTCCAATGGAAAACCAAAGGAGAAAACTAGGAAGAATCGACCAGATATACTTTATAAATAAGAAAAAAGCAAGATCTTCCATGGATAGAAATGGTAAGAACTTTATCACTACCTTCAAAAATAAAATATGTAACCATATCCAGTCATAGATTATCTAAAATCGACTGAATTTCTAAACGGGTTACATGTATCTTACTGTATAAAAAAAATACTTGAATTTCTCCATTCATTATTGGTTCGACATATTTTGGTAAAGTTATTCAAAAATTCTTTCTTCCAATACTGATGTTTTGTAATATTACATCTAAAGATAATGCGACTATTTCTACAAAGAGTATTGATCATGCAAATTCGAAAGAGATTACGATCTACGCAAAATAAAAAATTAATCATTTGCGTGATACGACAAACGATTAATTTTCGTTTTGATCTTACTATATTTGTATCTCTATTTATGAAAAATATAAAGGTTTAACCAAATCGATTATTTTAGTACCAAACCTTGCAAATACATATCATAAAAGGGGAAAGGAAATTTCACTTCCTGATTCAAATGAAGTTCCATACGATCAAGGTAATGATACATTTTACTCTTCTATTGTATGGTTTGCTTCGACCTATTTAGAGTTAAGGTCTAATATATTACATTTATCTAATTGATAAATATCAATGAACTTTGTTGATTCTGCGGCCTTTGGTAAAGTAGTTTATAATTCTCTATTTCAGTGGTTTGTTCTGTACTATTAGTTGTAAAGAGAATGCAATTCATTCTACAGATAATCACGATGATAGGAATTCAAGAGGGATTTGGATCTGCACAAAAGAAACAATTAATCTGTCGCGTCATATAAGAAATGGTTAGTTTTCTTATTTGCATTACATTATTTGTATTATCTATTTATGTAAAATATAAGGGTTAATCAATTCAATCATCTAACACTTATGTTAATACCAGCCTTTGAAAATACACATCATAAAAGGGGAAATGGAAATAGACTTCCTGATTTAAATGAAGATTCATCTACATGTGTTGAAGATAAATTCCCTGATAGAAATGACAATCCGGACGATCAAGGTAATGACACAGTCTGCTTACAATTAGACATTCTATTACATGGTCTGATTCGACCTGTTACTTCATTATCCAATATAAATGTCACGGTTAATTTTTTCATATGTTATATCAACTTATTGTATGTATTCAAAGAGTTTTCCCAGATATACAAAAATATCATAATTTGCCTGATTTAAACTATCCTTCTCATGTTCCTGGTTAGTATCTTAATTTACTTATATCTTGTATTCAGTTAACATGTTATGAATCGCTATATAGACACATGAAAATAAAATTTATTTTAATATATTGCCTAACAAATCATGGAAAGCGACCAATCGTAGACGATGAAAGTGAAGACGAATATAAAAATGAGAATGAGTGTGAAAGTATATGAATAAAAGATTTCACAAAGTATTATTAATGCAAAATTAAATCACAACGATGACTATACTAAAAATTCCACTTTGAATTTATCCTTTTTTTCCTTAGAGGATGACGTCGAATTTGGGGAAATTTGCAGTGAAGGTATGTTTGATGTGCCTTTCTATTATATATAGATATATAGGTATATATAATATTGTATATATTTTAAATTTGATTTTAAATTATTAGGATATTGGGATATTGGAGATGCTACAGAGTGTGAAAATTGTGGGGCATATTTTTGGTATGAAGAAAGAACTGAAAAGCGTTACAAGTCTAAATAGCCAAAGTTCTCTTGATGTTCCCAAGGTTGAAAGATAAAGCTACCCAGTGTGAAGGAGCCTCCAAAAATTTTAAAACAATTTTTGTTTGGATCAGGTTTGATGAAACATCTATTTTAGTATAATTATTATATATATTACAATCAACATTCCATTTAACTATAGATATACGTCAGTAAATATATTCATTAGTGCACTACTCTTATCATACGCAGGACCTAAGAGTGACCATTTTCGGGAAAATATTCGGAGTTATAATTCTATGTTCTCATTTACATCAATAGGGGAAAGATTGATTTCTCCATCAACAACACAAAAGGTCCTACAACATTCAGGTTGCGTGCGCAGAATTACCATCAAATTGGAAATTTATTGCCTTATGAGGGATCCGGCTCAAAGTTCTGGCAATTATATATTTATGATACAGAAAATGAAGTGGAAAATAGAATTCATGTTGTAAGGTTAGTATTACACACTTCATGATAAATAATAATATGAAGTATTTTATATCTAGTAAAAATTTTATAGTAACAACTGTAATCTTCTTTTCACAGTGGTGGTCAAAAAGTGAACAAACTTCATGCTGAAATTATTTTTGATCTGTAGCAAATGCTTGATGGCCAAAATGTTTTGGCAAAAACATTTAGAATGGCCGGAGATAGATTTCAAGAAGATAATGGCTCCAATGTTAGACTCAGGTTGATAGGCAAAAGAAGCACCGATGGAAGAAGATACAACTTACCTACGACTTCGGAGGTAGCTGCTTTGGTGATTGGAGATTTTGAACCATCTGGAGAAGATAGAGATATCATTATTGAGAAAAAAATGAAAAGTTACAAAGGATAAATGAATTGAATGCTGCATATTTAGGTTTACAATATCCTTTATTATTTCCATATGATGAAGATGGATACAGAGAGGACAAAACTTTGAATGGGGATAAGAATGGAGGAAGGCAAACTGTGAGCATGCGAGAATATTTTGCTTACAAAATTCAAGAAATGAAGAATGAATTTCCAACAATTATGTCTGCTGGTAGATTATATCAACAGTTCTTAGTTGATGGGTATACAATGATCGAATCTTCTCGATTGAAATATATTATGACTCATCAAACACAATTGAGAGTTGCTATGCATAAAGGGTTAGCAGATGTTATTTTGTGTGGAAAGACAAATCCTTCGTCTATAGTGCATAGGGTAATTATTGGTTCTAGATTTATTGGGGGTACACGATACATGATCCAAAATTACCAGGATGAAATGGCAATATGACAATGGGCTGGATACCCTGATCTTTTTAATACTTTTACCTGCAACCCAAAGTGGCCTGAGATTCACAGATTTGTAAGGCATAGGGGATTAAAGCCCGAGGATCGACTACATATTCTAGCAAGGGTGTTCAAAATTAAATTAGATCAGTTGATAAAGGACTTGCGAGAAAATCAAGTTTTTGGAGCTGTAAAAGCAGGTATCCACATCATCTTGAGAAATAGATATTTAGTAAAAAAATTATTAGTATACATACGCTAAAAGATTAGTTATCAAATTCTTTATTTATTTTTTAATGCAGTGATTATACGATTGAATTTCAAAAATGAGGATTGCCTCATGCTAATATCTTGCTTTTCCTACATGAACATAACAAATATCCAACAGCTTTAGATATTGATCAAATAATTTCTACTGAAATACTATATGAGTTTGGTGATAAAAATTATTACAATGTCGTTCAAAAATTTATGGTGCATGGTACATGGTCCATGTGGTTCTGCTAGAAATTCTTATCCATGCATGAAAAAGGGGAAATGTTCAAAGCACTTCCCAAAAAAATTTGTTGATTTAACAACAATAGATGAAGATGGATATCCTGTTAATAGAAGAAGGGACAATGGAAGAACTATAAAGAAGAATGGTGTTGACATGGATAACAGGTTTATGGTGCCGCACAATCGATTTTTATTGTTAAAGTATGATGCCCATATTAATTTTGAATGGTGCAATCAATCAAGATCCATAAAGTACTTATCTAAGTATTAGAATAAAGGACATGATCATGTCACCGCTACATTTACTCAAAGTTTGCAGGATGAAGGTTCATCAAAAGTTGATGAAATCAATATGTATTATGATAGTCGATATATTTCATCTTGTGAAGCTGCTTGGAGAATATTCAAATTTTCAATTCACCATAGAGAACCTCTTGTAGAAAGACTAGCATTTTATCTAAAAGATGAACAGAAAGTCATTTTCGCTGATAATGATCCCATCGATCATGTTGCCAACAGACCAACTGTAAGAGAATCAATATTTTAGAAATGGTTTGACGCAAAAAGTGGGTCTCCTGAAGCCAGAGAATTAACTTATGTGGAATTTTCTCTTAAGTTTGTTTGGAAACCCAAAAAGAAAATTTGGGAGCAGCGACAAACATCTCAATTTTCTATTGGAATGATATTCTTTGTCACACCCGGGAGTGGTGAACATTATTATCTCAGATTGCTATTGAATATTGTTAAAGGTCCTACACAGTATGAGGACCTAAGAACAATCGACAACGTTGTCCATCCCACTTTTAAAGATGCATGTTATGCACTTGGATTGATAGATGATGATAAAGAATATGTGGACACCATAAAGGATGAAAGAAACTGGGGAATGCCACCGTATCTTAGGCAATTATTTGTTATGCTGCTGTTATCCAACTCAATGTCAAGACCAGAAAAAGTTTGGTAAGAAACATGGGTATTATTATCGGAAGATATCCTCCATGAAATAAGAGTGCTATTGACTAATCCAGGTACTACGATATATCTTAGCTTTCTTTTTATGGTATATTTTGTGTATTAAAAATCTAGGTGCCTTGAAGGATACAAATTAATATTCTAAGTATAACAAAATGCAAATACAACTGTGATTCACGGTAAGTTTTAGTAATTGTCACCATGGGACTTTGGTTGATAATGATATTCTCTCTTACAAGGACCCCTGCCAAGAGAAGTAGATTGGACAAAAAATCCTCTGTAGTAGAGGTTGATAGTGATATCAATGCACAACTATCAAGTAATAAGGCGACACGAGTGATGATTAAAACGGAAAAAAATAAATAGGGTATTCAACTTTTTGAGATAGTGAATGGTCGATCAATGATGAAGATATATTTCCTGGTTGTCCTATCTATCATTCTTGATAATCCTCCTAAAGTCTATTTTCTATGCTTGAATTTTCTAAAAGTATGCTTGCTGCTAGATTATTAAAACCTGGAACTTATAATTATTGAAAGTAAATATTCTGCAAGGAGAGCTATTTGGAGAATTTGTTTGAAGAATTAGATACTATGTAGTTTTATCTGCATTTTTCTTTAGTGTGTTATAAGTAAGTGTTACATGCTATGCATATTGGTATTGAGGCCCAAAGAATTGAGTTACATTACAACGCTATAGTTCGATACATTTGGTCATACTACAAACAAGTAGATTATGTTGTGAGCTTTTATTTTATATTTTATACAACGCTGTTGGACAATGGGTAAAATTATTGTTAAAGCTAAATCAAAACTGCTCTCCTATGTGTTCAAAGAAGCTCTTGGAGAATTGAGATGAAAGGTCAAATCTATAGAAAAAGTTTAATGTATGGTTAGACAAAGAATAGAGATGAGAGGTCGAAGAAGTTGAAAATGGTTTAGCCACAACGAAGAACATTACTCAACTAGCAATTCTTGTGATACCTTAACAAAGTAATCGACATTAAGGATAAACTGTAGATGAACTTGCAGAACTAATGTTATATGACATCATTATAAGGGAAATATATGTATCTCTGGGATATACGAAATGATTGAATCATCAGGAGATGTTAGTTGATGACTGTTGTGCAATGGTATAAAACATTCAGCTGAATAAAAATTTATTTTTTACAATTTATCTGTATACGATCAAAGAGATTCATCAGGTGATTTTCAGATTCTATACATGCTAAAATAATGAAACGAAGAATTGACGAACCAAATGGATTGATAACTTACTTAGAATTAGAAAGTATTAAATGAATTGTTGATATGCCTACCTAAATTTGATGGCCCGACGCATATTGTAAATGTTGTTTCATTATAAATAAAAGTATAAAAATAAACCTCTTCTCAATTGAATCTTATTTAAGCATCTCTTTTTGTTTTTGAATTTGTTTCTTCTTAGTTAACATCTCAATTTATCCTTGCAGATTTACCTTCTATTTTATTTGTTCAAGCTTACGGATAGTTGTGCACTATGACATAAATAATGGAAGCTTTACATATTTACTATTTTGATAAATAAATGTTTTAGTTTCTTTTATATTATCCGCACATCGCGCGGGTACTATACTAGATCCATCGTAGGTTGACATTACTTAAAATGACTGCTCTTTTCATAAATTTATACAAGTAAACTGTTGTTATAGTTGTTACATCTGCAATTGAGATGCTTTATTTATATTCCAACTTTACTTGACATAATAACCCTCCCACTATGTGTTACACAAAAAGGACCTGGAGACCATTCCGATATAATATAGCTACTATATAGTAAGTAACTACAATATATAGCTAATACACAGGTCCTTTTATAGTTTAATAGCTACTGAATTTCTAACTTCTTAATTTTTTGCAGAGGTAGAGCTAATAGATGATGACGTAAAAAATCAGTGCTTGCAAAAGGTTGAAAGAATTTTAAAAGGATGTGGAAAAAAATTTCTGGATTTTCCAACATGTCAAGACCTGTATACCATGAGGATGAATTTGACAATAGCAATCGATTAATCCACGACGAGTTGCGTTATAATAAGAGATCCTTGTTAGAGGAACATCAATGATTGTTAAAGAACTTGACAACTGAACAAAGTCCAGTTTATAATAGAATCATCTTAACTGTGGATAAAAATAAAGGCGGGTTGTTCTTTTTATATGGTTATGGAGAAACATGAAAGACATATATTTGGAGGACTCTATCATCGATGCTTCGATCAAGATGAGATATTGTGTTAACTGTTGCATCAAGTGGTATCGCTTCTCTTTTATTACCAGGTGGTCGAACGACTCATTCAAGATTTGCAATTCCTCTCGCTCCTAATGAAGATTCAACATGCAATATCAAACAAGGTAGTCCTCTTGCAAATTTAATTATCAAGACAAAGTTGATTATTTGGGATGAGGCATCAATGATGCGTAGATACTGTTTTGAAGCCCTTGACTAAATACTAAGACATATTCTTAGATTTGATGTTGCATCCAGCTTAGACCGACCATTTGGGGGTAAGACAGTTGTTCTTGGTGGTGACTTCAGATAAATTTTTTGTGTTATTCCAAAAGGTAACATGCAAGATATTGTAAATGCTACCATAAATTCTTCATATTTATGGTCGCAGTGTCAAGTACTACAACTTACAAGAAAGATCAGGTTGCAAGGAAATCAATTGGGCGAACACTCAGATGAGGTAAGAGATTTTTCTGACTGGATTTTGACAATTGTTGATGGAAGGATTGAAAACTCCATTGATGGCATTGAAAGAGCGGAATCCTAGGTGATCTTCTCATTAATAAATGTGATGATCCGTCAGCTGCCATTGTAGAAAGTACATACCCTAATTTTTTACACTCAATCACAATCCAGAGAAGATATACCTGAGTTTTGATACAATATGTATGTCTGATCAATATTTTACAGCTTCAGAACGCATATACACACCAGAATTCTTGAACAATATAAAATGTTCAGGAATTCCAAACCACTCTATTAGTTTAAAAGTTGGTGTTCCAGTGATGTTGTTAAGAAATATTGACCAATTTTCTAGATTGTGTAATGGTACCAGGTTGATCATTACAAGACTTGGAAATAGGATTATTGAATCAAAGGTTTTATCGGGTAAAATGGCTGGAGAAAGAGTGTTTATCCCAAGAATGACACTAACTCCTTCCGATACAAGAATATCTTTTATGTTCCAGCGAAGACAATTTTCAACTGTGACATCTTTTGCAATGACCATTAACAAAAGTCAAGGTCAATCATTAGCTAATGTGGGAATATTTTTGAAGAAACCAGTATTTAAACAAGGGGTACATGGCACTATCATGAGTGACAAGTAAAAGGGGCTAAAATTTTTAGTTTATGACGAAAATGGAAAAATAACAAATGAAGCTAAAAATGTAGTGTATAAAGAAGTGTTTCGTAATTTAATTTGAGACTGTTAGAATCTATTTTTTTAGTGAATAATGTTTAAATTATTGAATTTAGTTTTGTTTCATTGAATCCAGTTTTAGGAACTTTTTCTCATTGGGATCCCGGGTTGATATCTTCCATTAAGTGGATAACAGATAAATTAACTTTTCTGCAACAAACATGGGGTATAGTAGATTTGCATAAAGGGGGTAATTTGAATGTATATTTTAAAATTACTTCAAATCTGTTATTGCGCATATTTAGATGTCAAGCAGGTACTTCAATCACAGAAGACTCAATTTATTAGCATGTATACCTCATCAATATCATCAACTTCTTAAGGAAGTTTCAATTTATTCATTTATCAACGGTATGTTATTTTAAGTATTATTGTTTGATCATCAGTGTATTCTGATTAATATCTTTACGTTCTATCTCATTTACAGTAATTACATGTGCTGCAATATTATGTACACAGTTATCTACAATGTTAAGCACTGAAGTCTCAACCGCCGAGATTAAAAAAAAACTTGCCAAAGTTACTATCCTGTTATCTTTGACAATGTGGATTCTGCACATGTGGGAACCAAAAAAAAATTAACAATACTATTGAGATTAAGTAGACTTCAACAACTATTGGTCAGGCATTTTGAGGATTGGAATTTCAAAGCTGTGATCATCTTGACAGAAGAAGTGATAAAGAGGGCGCGTTCGAACCATAACATGTTGTTTCCATGGGAAAGAAGAAATACAGAACTGCAACATGATTGAAAAATAGGTCTAAGTTCCATTCCGTTAAATTCAGATTAGCATTTGAAGTAAGTTCATCATTCTGGCTATAAATTTGCCGCAGCTTTTAGAGTCTTGACGAAAAAAGTCATATCTCCTTGAATTCATGTCCGGATAATAATCTGATCTCACCTTTGAAAAGAGGAGTCCATATGCTACAACATATTACAAAACCACTTAAACTATCAATCCCAATTCTGGAACTCCTTCTGTTACAAAATTATTTTTAATCTAAAATTAGTTCTAAATTCTAGCTCTCCCTTTGTTACAGCTAGAAGCGTCTTAACAAAAAAAATCCATAACTCCTTCAAGACGCATCCGAATAAAAAACTGCTTTCGTCGTTGGAAAGATAACTCATGTGGCTACAACATATTCATAAACTACATACAATTTCCTTGCTGATAAAAACAGTTTAATATTTAAAGTTAGTTATGATTTCTGGCACTTACTTTGTCACAATTTCGAGCATCTACACAAAAAAAGAAATATCACATTGTAAGCCAGCCAGATTAACAATTTTCTTTCATATAATGAAAGATTACTCCTGGATCTACGACATATCTAAAAACCAGGTACATGTTCTATTCCGAATAATACAATTTAATCATTTAAGTCGGTTCAGAATCCTGCTAATCTCTTTGTAACAAGTTTTACCGTCATAATAGAATAAGCCATATAAACTTTCAAGTGAGTCCGAATCACAAGCTGCTTTCATCGTAGGAAAGAGGACTTCTAGAATTACAACATATCCAAAAACCAAATACAATTTCAATACAAATTAATACACTTTAATCATTTAAGTTAATTCAGAATTTAAGGTGAATTTTAAGTGTTTTTTTTGCAGGGGAGTATCAAAATTGGTGACAGAAACGAATCATCAAATACAAATACAAGTAAAGCCTGTAGCAATTTTCAATATGCAAAACTATATCCATTTGAGGACTTCACAACTGCACTTCTTTAATCACACAACATGTCTAAACTTACAGATGTACTAGCAAAATAGTAAGTTCTACATATGTGTACTTGAATTGTTTCTGCCGGCTAAAGATGTATACAAAAGTAATTTTACAATAGCATCAAAATATATGTATACATTTCTAATATATATTTTTTCTAATGTATGGATAGCTGTGATTTGATATTACTTCATATATGGTATATTCCAAATTCCATATGGGTGTGCTTATGTATTCGACAAGAATGATTGTGGCTTTTCATATGTGTTAAACGAAGGGAATGTTTTACACGAATGTCTCCTTCTAAGTAAAAAATACTCTTTGTGACATGTCAAGTTTATATTAGTTGTTCTTTGCAGGTTAATAGAAGCATGTGCTCTTAGCTGGAGTCTTAATTTGTCATGTAAATGTGTTGGGTTTGGAAGGAAGGTAAAGTGGTGTGAATGGGAAATGAAATAAATATTAATATTTTATATTAATATTTGATATGGAGCCGTTTTCGTAACGAAATTAAAAAGTGGACTATTTATGCAAATATTCCAAAGGTGGGCTGCTGTAAAGTTATTCCAAATGAAAGGGTGCTTTCATTGAACATCCACTTTGAAGGCTGCCTTTCATGAACAGCTACTTCACCAATGAAAAGGTGCCTTTTCATTGAACAGCCACCTTGAAGGCTGCCTTTCATGAACAGCCATTTCACCAAAAGACACCTTCATGCCTTTTCACTCCAAATCTTGTGGTTATAAATAGAGAGGCATTTTGCCTCATTTTAATCATCCAAAAATTCCATACTCTCTCTCTCATTATTTTTTGCATTTGTTTTCAAAACAAAAAGTAAGTTCTGAGTCAGTGTGATTTGCTACCATTATTTGAGTTCGCTGTTCACTGTGATTTGAATTACCGCTATCACAGTGAGGATAATTCCATTCTATCCTGGGAGAAATTAATCCATAAACCTTGGGTAACTGTGAGGGGATTAGATTTCTTAAGGACAGGCAGTGTATACTGTTGGCTTGGAATTTTTCTACTTCATCCATTTCTGTTTTTGGTCAATATCGAAAGTGCAGACATATAACAATCTCTAACAATCTTAAGAAATCTAATTTGTATTTTGGTCTGCTAATCGATAATAGGCTGTTCGTGGAGACTAAAATCTGAAAAGATTTTCTACTCCAAACTGTTGTGGAGACTAAAATCTGAAAAGATTTTCTACTCCAAATTTAATATTCCATTTTTGAAGATTTAAATACTTCAACGGATTATTAAAATTATTGTGTGTTTAATCCGTTCAGAAGATTAAAAACTTCCGGATTATTAAAATATTTATATTATTATTTGCAGTTTGAAGATATAAAAACTTCACTGTATAATAAATCGGTTTGAAGATTAAACTCTTCACCATGGTATTAAAAGTCGGTTTGAAGATTAAACTCTTCACTGTACTTTTAATGTTGGCTTGAAGTTTAAAAACTTCGCCGATGTATTACACGGTTTGAAGATTTAAAACTTCATCGATGTATAGAAACGACTTTGAAGATTAAAAACTTCGTCGTTATACAAAATCGGCTTTGAAGATTAAAAACTTCAGCGGTTAATAGGATATGGTGGTGTCCGACTCGTAAGACGTGTGAGAAATATTTTTTGATTATTTTTTGGAAGATTAAGAATAATAGAATCTGATAAGATGTGTTGGATCAATTCTTAAATAAACCAAAAATTTAGAAATATTGATGTCATGTTGTTTGGAGAATGATTTATGAAGAAGAATTCTAAAATATACTCCAACAAAAAGACATTAGTCGAGAAATAGAAATGGAATGGTGAAATCTTTCAAATCCGATCAGTGTGATGAATTTTGGATTCATTGGGACTTGGAAATGTATAACCAATGCAACGTGATTGCTTGATTGATGTTAAATAAAAGGGTCAAAGAGTGATGACAAACGACGAGCACATTAAACACAAATGTGGATTACAAATTTCGAATAAGAATCTACTTACTAATTCTTAGTGTGAATTCCAAAGTTGACTTTGGAAATTAATGAACCTTTAAGTTGACTATGTGGGTGTCGTGTGATGCTTCCAAATGTTGATGCGAATCGTAAGTGATTCTTTGCATCTTTAGTTATTGCAAAGTTTGGATGAAGTTGAATTATTTACTTTCAATTCTTTTTGTCCATAATATGCGTTCAATCTGTTGATTGTTCGAAATGTTAAACTTTGTGCCCTTACATGGAGAAATATCTCATCTAGAAGAGAGCAATGTTTACTCTTAATAGAGTTGCAGATGAAGGGAGAGAGCATATGATGAGAATCATTATCTTCTTTGATTCCATGAAAGTCATTAGTCATTGGAATTATTCCAACGGGATCTGCTCACTTGACAAGTAAATTTTCATGAGTATTTTGTAATGCATGACTGAAGTACCATCACTTTAAATAGATCTCAGATGAAGCCATCATAGACAATGGAATTTTATGATTGTTCGGGCTTCAACAAAATTTAGTCTTGGCGAAGTTACTTTGCTATTATAATAGAAAATGGTTCATGAAATATTTGAAATGTGGGGGCATTTGGCTTATGCATGATCAAACCAATGCTTGGTTTGATGTCCACATTATCTATAAAACTAGATATTAGTTTTAAACCACACCTATTCTTAGTGGATATTGACCTAGCAGTTTGTGAATTCATAACTAGTGCTATTTTGAAGCAACTAGTTGATGAAACTGCCTATTAGTGCTTTTACAGAAAGCTGGTTGTATTTCTTTTTATGAAAAGGTGTCACTAAAAGGTTGTGACTTTTCATGAAAACAAGTGTCGCTTGAAAGATTACCTATTTATATAGACCTGACCATTCATGAATGGATGTATTAAAATATTGCTCTATTAAACGGTAAATCAACTATTAATATTAATGATGAAATCCATATTGAGTTGGATTTGAAGCGGTGAACCAACCAATAATAATTATAAAATCCATATTGATTTGGATTTGTATAAAAGGTTCTATAATTTAGGCATCGAGTAAATAACAACACGGAAATGGTTGGAAAATATATTAAATATTAAAAGATTGTGGCCACAACTAATGCAACCATTCCAGCTATTGATAGTGATGCTAGATTAAACAGTGGAAAAATTGAAGGGCTCCAAAAATTTTGGAAGATATTCAATTCTGGCTCTAGCCGTTGACAGAGGTTTGCATACATTGCAATAGTCAAGCGTCAATAGGAAGGGTTGGGAGCAATATGTATAACGAAAAATCATTACATACAACGAAGACATAAAACCGTTTGACAACTACTCTCTAGGGGATTATCAATATTGACATTGTAAGGTCAAGTGATAATGTGTCGGATCCGCTAACAAAAGGCTAACTAGAGAGGTAGTAGATGTCATCGAAGAGAATGGGACTATGGCCGAGGACAAGTGGTCATGGCGGTAACTCTACCTAGAAGACTGGAGATCCCAAGAACTAGGTTCAAGGAGCTCAAACAAAGTTATGTACGACCGCTCCAACATTGTCAAACAACTCAACCCATTCTCGTAATAAGACAATGTTCAGTACCAAGGATAAAATGTTAAAGACATTTTTTAATGATTATCTAAGTTTGATACGGGAATTATCAAATAGTGTAGATCTACGGGATTACACGTTTAGAAATCACCTATGTGAGTGTGAAGTGGAAGCCGCTTCAAGGAGAATTCTGTAAGGCCAATTCTCTACGCACTCATGAACCGGGCGAGTTCATGGCTGAAACGAACACAACAATGAGAACAAAAAATGGTCAAGGATTAATTGTGTGACATATGTTGTCTAGGTATACACCAAAGTTCGACGGTTCAAAGATATCAAATCTACCGATTGACCGAGTATATCCGATATATGTTCACTACGGAAAGTTCAAAGGGAAACCCACTTATCCAGATGCAATTAATTCTTACTTGCAAATCACATAGTTTTCTGCATGTTTTCTTCATATAGCCATTCCCCATTCATGTGGGGGATTGTTGGGTTTGGAAGGAAGGTAAAGTGGTGTGAATGGGAAATGAAATAAATATTAATATTTTATATTAATATTTGATATGGAGCCGTTTTCGTAACGAAATTAAAAAGTGGACTATATATGCAAATATTCCAAAGGTGGGCTGCTGTAAAGTTATTCCAAATGAAAGGGTGCTTTTATTGAACAGCCACTTTGAAGGCTGCCTTTCATGAACAGCTACTTCACCAATGAAAAGGTGCCTTTTCATTGAACAGCCACCTTGAAGGCTGCCTTTCATGAACAGCCATTTCACCAAAAGACACCTTCATGCCTTTTCACTCCAAATCTTGTGGCTATAAATAGAGAGGCATTTTGCCTCATTTTAATCATCCAAAAATTCCATATTCTCTCTCTCATTATTTTTTGCATTTGTTTTCAAAACAAAAAGTAAGTTCTGAGTCAGTGTGATTTGCTACCATTATTTGAGTTCGCTGTTCACTGTGATTTGAATTACCGCTATCACAGTGAGGATAATTCCATTCTATCCTGGGAGAAATTAATCCATAAACCTTGGGTAACTGTGAGGGGATTAGATTTCTTAAGGACAGGCAGTGTATACTGTTGGCTTGGAATTTTTCTACTTCATCCATTTCTGTTTTTGGTCATTATCAAAAGTGCAGACATATAACAATCTCTAACAAAATGTGCTACCAAAAATATTTGCTATCCAATTAGTTAACTCATGGATGTACTGATTGGTTAGATTTGTTTAAATTGAAAAAGATCATCCAACGTTAACCTCTATTTGCTACTCTATTTCATTACATTTTCTTTTTCGTTACCTTTGGGATACTACTTTATATAACTATTATGATTGCATGTATGTTTTATTAGAGCTATTTGTCTTCACATTATTAATTGGTTTAGTTTGATTATTGAATTTGGGATTAAATGAAGATTGACATGAAATACTAAAATTAGCCAACAGAATGTACAAAGATTGGAGTCAAAACTGTGAAGTTCAAGTTCTTGATTTGCTCACAACTACTTAGCCTACTCGGCATCTCATGAGGTTATATCTATGCACTTAACAACATATGTGAATAAAAAAATATAAGAGTTACTTCCTCCGTGTTGTTATTCTATTTATTATCAACAAAGAACCTAATTACCTAAATAATGTTCAGGTTACCAGATGAGGAACAAGAAGGAGTCGAGTAATAATGAGAATAGCAGATCAGTGAAGCATTGGAAGGCTTTGGTCAACCAATTGAACATTATGAGTAAGCAACCAACAAGGTCACCTTATAGTCAAATATATTTTGCTGCTTTTGTTGACACTTCGAGTTAGAGACCTCAATTTAGTAATTCAAGATATTGCGAAGGATATTATTCAACTTAACAAGCTATAGGATTGCACCTAATTTATCTTAACTTAATTGATTTGATATTGAACCAGTTTCATTGTAAGTGGAGTTTAGATGCATCTTCTGAATCTTCCTGCATTTTAGACATAACAGTTAGTAATTTTCCTGAAGGCTGTTTCCTCTTCAATCAGAAGTCTGCAATCTACTATTCATCTGTCACTTATTTGTTGTGAAAAGAACTTCTGAGTCCTTTTACCACTTTTGATTATTGAAAAAGATTTTCTCCGTCCTATTGTCAAGTCCTTTCTGAAGAGTTTGTAAATGAAGCACATTTTTTTATAATAGGAATATGATTTTGTAAAGTTTAACTGACTTACTTTAACTGCAGATTCATTATATACATGTGAGTATACATATGAGAAATATATGTCTACTCCTTTATGTCTTCACCAACATCTGGGTTGTAAATACTAATTGATTGTAAATCATGAGATACAAATTTTAAAAGGGGAATTTCATTTGTACTTTTACGTCTCACATGAATCTTATTTTAAGTTTCTCTTTCATGGATTTATTTATTCTTTCTCCATTCTTTTAAAACTTAAGCCTCAATTTATGCTTCCGCTTTTCCGTTCTGCAAAGATAGTTTTAAGACTCAAGAGTGAAATTTTTTTTATATTACAACTTTATACATCTCTATTGATATAAGCCGCGCATCTGCGCGGTTACTATACTAGTACTTTGAAAAAGAAAAGCGGTGTCTTGTTCCATTTAAACTTTCAGTAATTCATTAAGTATTTGCTAACAGATTTTTCAGCTACGTGTTGATCATGACGTATAAGAGAGATCCGCTTTCGTTAATTTATGGATGTGGTAGTTTTTTCCAATTATTTAATTAGCATTAGGGAGTAAAGGAATATGAGATCATTTCCTCGTCATTTTACTGTAAGTATTTTGAGTTCTTTTTGTTTTTTATTTTTTTCCTTTTTGGTATAACATAACTTTTTTCCATAGTACCTTTATAGTTTTTATAGTTTTTCCACTATAGCTCGAAAAATCGGTGTGGCCCTTACAAGCGACAATCACTAGTATTTAGTTTTTAGTATTGTAAAAGAATTATTGTGGGTATCAATGCAGCCACTGTTTATTGAAGACTTCTATTCCCTATCTTATCTTTTATTACTATTGGATTTGACTAATTCATAGTTACATCAATAATTTATCCCCTAGCATATGTGATACGATCCGGAATCCGGCTAGGCCGTGCGGGCACTCGACATCCTTCCCTAGACCCGTCAGGCGAACCCTTACCAATTAAATTAGGAAAATAAATATAATTCAATTCATAAATAACAAGACTTAAAAAAAGCACAGACATACTGATACCTCTAAGCTGTACAAAAGAAATTACAGCTGACTACCCAATATACTAGGTTTAGGGCTATCCAGACTAGACATCTAAGAGTACAAAAGAATACATACGCCTCCTGAAGGGAGCAAAATACAACTGAAATAATAAACATAAAACTGGTAGCCATCCGAAATAAAAGCTGGCTCACCCTGACAGCTGAAGTCGTCTTCGCTCCTGAGCAACGTGACGAACTCAATCCTGGAGCGAACCTGCCGAAACGAAATGAATAGACAAGAAACTAACAACAAACAAGGGTGAGTCAAAAGGACTCAATAAGTGGGGCAGACTAGTCATCTCAAAGAAGGATAGCTAGCTAGGGAGAAAAGAAACAGATAAATCAAATTCCTTTTGTTTAAATTGTAAAAAGGCAGAGCCAGATAATAACTGGAAACACGTATGGAACCATAAACTCATAAACAACTAGGGACATAAGATAGGCAGAACATGTAGGTATTCCGAACATATCACAAATCAGAAATACATGAAACATACACGAAACATCGCACTATAATCACACAATACACAGCAACCGGTGCAATGAAATGGAATGAATGCAGTATGATGCAATGAGATCACATGTGCCCGTAATTCCATCCCGAAGCGAAATACTCCTGCATTCGAGAGGAATACAATATAGTAACCAGCTAGAGAGAATTACTCCTACTCCTGAGGCGGAATACTCCTGCACCCGATATAATGTAAACCATAGGCGGAATACTCCTGCACTCTCCTGGGGCGGAATACTCCTGCATCCGATATAATATAAACCAGAGGCAGAATACTCCTGCACTCTCTTAGGGCGGAATACTCCTACACTCTTCTATAATATAAACCAAAGGCGAAATACTGTACTCTCCTGGAGTGGAATACTCCAGCACCCGATATAATATAAACCAGAAGCGGAATACTCTTTCCCTCTCTTGGGGCGGAATACACCTGCACCCGACATAATATAAACCAGAGGCGGAATACTCATGCACTCTCCTGGGGCGGAATACTCCTGCACTCTCCTGGGGCGGAATACTTCTGCACCCGATATAATATAAACCAGAGGCGGAATACTCCTGCACCCAATATAATATAAACCAGAGGTGGAATACTCCTGCACTCTCCTGAGGCAGAATACTCTTGCACTCGATATAATATAAACCAAGGCAGAATACTCTTTCACTCTCCTGGGACGTAATACTCCTACACCCGATATAATATAAATCAGAGGCGGAATATTCCTGCACCCGATATAATATAAACCAGAGGCGGAATACTCCTGCACTCTCCTGGGGTGGAATACTCCTGCACCCGATATAATATAAATCAAAGGTGGAATACTCCTGCACCCAATATGATATAAACCAAAAAAATATAATGCATATGAATGCAATATGATGCAATAATAACCCTTCATCGGCGCGGGACTCTCATCGACAGCCGGGAAGTATATGCCAACTCACAGCCAGAGTACAATGCTTAGATCCTCAATGAAATACCAACAACAAGATATAACATATAATATACAATGTAAATCCAAAGCTAAGGCGTAATGAGTATGCCTATCGGCAACTACAGTAAGGAGCACGTGGTAGATTATCCACAAGGCCAAGGGTTTCCAAAGAAAAAGATAAAAACACTTATCTTATTTCAAATTGCTACTCAATAGCCGCTTTATCCTTTCGATTCACTGCCAAACGATCCTGCTTATTCAATGAGCAGAAAATAGATCAAATTAGGCTAAAAGCTTCATTCCCTACATCTTAGGGCAATCCGATTAGGAACCTGATACCCTATTCGCATACGCAATATGCAGGTCAGGCCTATGTACAAGGTCCAAAGTCACATAACCAAAATCTTAATAAATTATATTTATGGGTTGTCCATAACCCTCTGAGTACGAATATATAATCAATTCCATTATCGGGGTCCAATTACCCTTTAAGCTATCAATTTAACTTATTAGAACGATATTTAATATCCCAATTTCTACCGTAAAAATATATTCAAACACACATAACAAACTGAAATAATGAATTAACATCATTACCTGGATATTTCGGGGTAAAAATTCTACTATTTTTCTCCTTCTCTTTTCCTTTTTTCCTTCTTTCTTTGCATTTTTCTTTTCTCTGTTTTATGTTGTAGTTTCTATTTCTATTCGTCCTTAGCTCCCCATCGCCTTCATTTCTTTCTTTCCTTTTATCCTTTTCTTTTTTTCTTTTTTCTTTTATTTTGTTTTCGTAACAAAATTAAAATGCAGTCTTACGAAATTCGGAATATTCCCAAATTTCTCAAGTAAGTTATACAAAATATATGTAACATACTTGCTAAGGCAGATCTTAAATCGGATTCCCGAAACTCAAGATGCGAATTAAACGGAAAAAGATCAAATTATTAATTTTCGACATTTTAATGGAAACTATCCGAACAACCTCGAAATTGACTTCAAAAAATTCTTACAGGTCAAAAATAATCATAAAAATCTAACGTCGCTTTCGAATTTCGAACCAGAGCTCATTCGCCGAAATCGAGCTCGAAAATCTCTTTTTAATATTTACCGACAACGAAAACTGAAACATTCTTCTAATACCTACCAACGAAGTCTAATTAAGCTCAAATTTTACAAACAGGTCCGAATGGATCTTATAAGATTTTAAAACTATCAGCACATCAATCGGAGTCCTAACTCCTAAAATGACTACCTAAGGTCGTTTCAATATGTCTATAAATGGAGACTTGCAGTACATGTGTAAAACACACTTCAGTATAGAGCAATAAAATTACTCTCCCACCTCTCTCATCTATTTAGTTATTATTATTATTATCTTTTATAATCCTAGTTAGTTACAATAATTTCATAACACATTATCACCACGAGCTCGATTTTTCACTCCACCACATTACTTGTCGATACATTTCTTTTAAGCTTTCATTGCACTATTATTATATGTTCATAATTTTTTTTTTGGGAGAAATCTGTTGTTCACTTTTATATAAATATGATAACTTTTCTCACATACAAAGTAGGATAAAAGTTAGTATGCTTCATGGTTTTAAATAGAGAAAAGTTTTAAGAATATAGTGTTGGACATTGACATGGCATAGTTGTGTTTATTTGCATTCCGTAAAACTAACTACATTCTGTCAATTTACTTGAATAAAGACAAGTGGACATAAGTTTTATATAAAATTAATGATTAATAGCCATGACCACTAAAATTAAATTTACCATATTCACTACAGTTTCTAGACATTAGGAGAAATTAAATAATTTCTACATCAATCTTGTTGGAATCGACTGTGGTTATAAGATAAGGTTTACATTACTTTATCCATAGTTTATTTTCTATAAATTATTCTATTGTTTACTATTTACTAATACAATTAATTTATTAATAGTTTCCATCATGTTAAATTTATCCAAGCTTAAATTTGTGGCACTAGACATCAGCAGAAATAATTATATGCCATGGGTACTTGACGCTGAAATCTATTTAGACGCAAAAAGGTCTTGAAAATACTATTATTGAAGGCATTGAATCAATTAATCAAGATGAAGTGAAGGCCATGATTTTCCTTCGTCACCATCTTCGTCAAGGGTTAAAAACTGAATATTTAACCGTAAAATATATCCTTGAATTGTGAAATAATTTGAAGGAACGGTATGCCCACTTAAAACTTACCAAAAGCTCGTCATGAATGGATGCATTTACGATTTCAAAATTTTAAAACCGTAAGTGACTATAATTCTGTTGTTTTCATAATAACTTCACAATTAAAATTATGTGGAGAACCAATTAGAAATGATAATATATTGGAAAAGACTCTCTCCACTTTTCATGCCTCAAATATGGTGTTGCAACAACAATGCCGTGAAAGAGGTTTAAGAAATATTTTGAATTAATAACATGCCTACTTGTGGCTGAGTAGAATAACACCATGTTGATGAAAAATCATGAATCTCGTCCCACTGGATCTGTTCAATTCCCTGGAGTGAATGTAGTAGCAGCATATGATAAGTCTGAAAGAAGACTAAAAAATTACCGTGGTCGTGGCGATGGTCACAGATGTGGACGTGGTAGGGGACGAAAATATTATCGTCACCCTGGAATAAAAATACATGAGAACAACAAGGGTTCTCAGAATTATCCTTCAAAGGTTAAAGATAATATTTGTCACAGATGTATCATGAAAGGTCATTGGGCATGTGTTTGCCATACGCCTAAACATTTTGTCAAGCTTTATCAATCCACCATTAAAAGAAAACAAAATGATGTGGAGGCAAACTTGATCTTTCATAATAATGATAATGAAACGGATCTTGCGAATAACCCTGTTGATAATGAGGCGGATTCCTATAAATGATGACTTTGAAGGCCTTGCAAATTTGACCCATTTAGAAGCTGAAGACTTCTTTGAGGATAATAACTGAAGAATGATCATCTTACTGGGGATGCAATTATGTTATTTTATGTTTTCACCTAGTTTAATCTTTATGTATTTAATTTTCATAAATAATCATGTATTGTTAATCTCTACATTCCTAGCTTAGTTTCTTATTATGTTGTTCATATTTCATATTTCTTATAATATACCTTCTATTTCTTTATGAAGAATAATGAAAATTCTCAGTTTTCAGTTGGATCCAAGATCAATAAAGATGATATATGTCTTCTGGATAGCGCCACAACACACACAATTTTAAGAGATAAAAGATATTTTTCTTATTTGATAATGAAAGAAGCAAATGATAATACAATATCTGGTAGAAAAAATTAATTGAAGGCTCATGAAAAGCCAATTTATTACTACCTGAAGGAACACATTTGGCTATTGATAAAGCCTTATATTGTAGTAGGTCTCAAAGAAACTTATTAAGTTTCAAAGACATCCGCCAAAATGGTTATCATATTGAGACTACAAATGATGGAAAGATTGAATTTCTTTATATTACTATAATAAAGTTGGGCAAGAAATATGTAGATGAAAAATTACTCTCATTTTCTTTCGGCTTGTATTACACAAGTATTAGCATGATTGAATCACATGGCATAGTAAACAAGAAGTTTACTAATCCAAATAATTTTAATATTTGGCATGACCGGTTGGGTCATCCCAGTTCTAATATGATGCGTAAAATAATTGAGAATTCACATGGACATTAATTGAAGAACCAAAAGATTCTTCAATTTAAGGAATTCTCTTGTCCTGCATGTTCTCAAGGAAAATTAATAACTAGACCATCAGCAACTAAAGTTGGGATTGAATCTCCTGCATTTCTGGAACGTATACAAGGGGATATATGTGGGCCTATTCACCCACTGTGTACACCATGTCACGACCCTTTTTTCAACTTAAAAAGAAAAACTTTTATAGTTTGTTTTAAAAAGGTCTGTGACGGTGTTCAAAGGTACACTAATATTTAAGAGATTTCGGAGTCGCCACTTGACAAGTTAAAGGTGTGCCAAGTCACCAGAGTGGTGTACCTAGAACACCTATGACTCGTAAATGGTCTGCGTCAGAGTTCCGGGTAAGGATCTCGGTTGACTCTCGGGAAGGTGTTAGGCACCCTCGAGTCCTGTGCAAAGCATAGTTGCTTTTATTGACGCATTTCAACTTCTTGAAATTGTTTATTATATTTTGCCTTGATTTGTTACGCTTCAATTTGTTATTAATTTTTACAGTTTGACAATTGAAAACTCAAATCGAATATAATCGCGCGAGCACTTCACTCGTTCGAAATCTTCCGACTTAAATCAATTAAATCGCGCAGGTACTTCACCCGTTCGAAATCTCTTGACTTAAATGAGTTTCAAGTGAACAAAATGAGTTATTATTTAGTTAAGCTTGAATCGGCCTATTAGTTTGCCAACTCGTGTGAGAGCCCATCTTTTAAACTAGACCACCCTTTTTTATTCTTTTAACAAGTAATCTACACATTTCGTGTAGACAATTACGACATCTTAAGCTCAGAGATGCAAAAGTTAAACTAGGCCGAGCTTTGCGAATTTCATAGCTTTAGTTTATAGACAATTTACACCAATGTCCCGTTTTGATTTTTTGTTGAATTCTTCCACTTAACTATCAGGCCAAAATCTTAAACTAAACAATTTTTGCTAATATAAAAGCTCATGAGTTTCTGTCCATTTCTACTTAACAACAGTAGGTTTGCGTGTGATGTCCTATTTTTGCATATTCTCTTTCATATTTGTCACATTTGCTAATTTGATTTCGTTTCAAGTTCAAAGAAAAACCAAACTCGCCTAACTTGTTTGCATACATATTAATTATTTAAAAGAAGTAAAGTTACATACCAGAAACAATTCTAACAGAATAAATACAACACAACTAATTTGCTTAGCCAAACCAAAATTTCAGACGGGCCAAGATAAACAAATCCCATTTAGCTTTTGTTTCCAATTCAACGAGCAGGAAAAAAAATCTCCCAGAACCTTAACACAACTAAAGAAACACTTCTGGGCCTTTAAAGGCCATTTTATACATGCTGAAATTGAGATACAACACTAGTAAAAATTGAGAAAATTACCTATTAATGAAGTCTCAAGCAACAACAAAGTGAGCAAAGCTACGCCCGAAGACACCAGTGCAGCAACATCCAGCAAACAGTGAGGAAACAACCTTGTTTACCACTCTATTTTAACTCTTAAAATCACTGAGTTTTCCCCCTATTCTTCTCAGAATGTTTCAACTTTCTTTCCACATTTTTTGCTCACTTTCTTGGTATTTTACTCTACTCTTTTTCCTCTCTTTTTGCTCCCAGGTTTATCTAAGTTTCAAATCTGAACCTTTGTGCAGTATTCAAGATTTCAGATCTACCTTGCTTCCTTTCAGATGTCCAGATTTTCGTGTGTGTTCTCTGTGTAGAGATCATATCTTTGTTGTGTTCTGGAGGAGTGTTCTGTGTGTTCTTTCAGCTTCCCTCCTCTCTTTTTGTTTTAGCTTTTCTCTCTGTTTCAGTTCTCCCTCCTCTCTGCTCACTTCTTTGTTCTCTGCTCACTTTTTGTTTCAATTTCTCTTCACTCTCTGTTCTTTTGTTTTTGTATTCTGTTTCAGCTTTATATGTTCTGTTGTTTTTCAGTTTTTCTATGTTCTGTTGTTTTTCAGTTTTTCTATGTTCTGTTACCTTCCTTTCAGTTCTCTTTTCTCTCCTTTTTTAAAGAGAGTCAAAGGCTATCAAAATAGAAAAGGGAGAGGGGGTGTATACCAGTAAAGTACCAGCCCATGTGCCCCCCTCAATCCTTAGACTTCAGCCCATAATTTCCTTGCATGCAAGGCTTGTGCCAGAAAAAAAAAAGGATAGAACTATGCTGCCACCCATGTACTTTCTTGACTCAACCTTTGACATCATCAAACCTATGTCATCCTAACTATCTCAACGAGTAACAATATCACCACCAAACTAATTGAAACTTAATCAGATTCTTCCACTTCAAATGTTAAACCACTGAAGCTACCAAAGAACAATGTAAATTTATTTATCAAATAAAACTACCAAAGGACAAGCTGCCTACTTACACATGCATACACGTACAGATTAATCCTGAAGTTAACGACTAAGCATTATTATCAGAAAGCTAAACATGCTACATAAAACTAAGACATGAAAACAGGGCATGATTTAGTTCCTGATCTAACCGATCAAGCCATTGAACGTCGCTAACAAATCAGAAACATGCTTGACGAGCTTAACCCAAGGGAAAATCAATATTTAAATGATGCAAGATTCGCACTTGAACCAAACTAAGCAGCCGTGAAATATTACACGGCGAACGTCATGACTTTAAAACAAAACAGGCATACACATCATTAATTACTACTCTAATCATGATATGCTAACTGGTTATTCAAGCAATGACATTCTAAGCTCCTAAATGGTAAACTAATTTGCATAACTGAAATACAAAGAGAACGGAGATTCTTCTCTAACCGTTGAGCTAAATGCAATCAACAAATCCAAGCCGCAATACCAAAGAAAGCCACTGTGTCGCTGCCCTGCTCGTCCGTGCCATTCGATCATCGCCACCAACATTGCTGCCCTCGGATCAGCTGCAAGCTACTGCACTATCAAAAGCCAAACCAGCCACCATTTCATCCATAGCAGTCCCGTTGCCACCATATCAACAGCTTCGCCATCACAGACTCCACAACGTATCGCCTCGGATCAGCTCTAATCAATAGCAACATTAACTAGCTGCCTCGTCTTGCATCCCCCATCGCAGCACCTCCGCGGACTCACCACCAATGGTTTCGAATCAACACCTCGAGTCATTGATCAACACCATAAACAAAAACTGAATCATCACAGACCCCATCATTATATCATCATCATCATCATCATTTTTCAAAACTCCAAACACCATTACAGCCCGGAACAACTGCCTTGCCTCAACGGAGTCATCGCCACCATGGTTTTACAGAATCAGACCCCACCCCTGTCATCTCCACCATCGCAGCACCCTTCCATTTATTTATCACTAAACCAAACAGCCCCGGTTCGTACTTCGAATCTCAGTCGCATCCGCCACTATCTTCTTCTAACTGAAACGATCCCATTTGGGGTCGTCTCAGTTAGAAAATGAAAGGAACGGGATGAAGAAAACGAGAAAAATAATCAGAGAAAAGGGGCGTGGATGAGTCCTTACAGGTGCGAGTCTTCAAACGGAGAAGACAAGGGTCACCGGGAAAGCTTATGCCGTGACTTTCGAACATCGATTCACAGTGATTCTTTGCCATTTTGGGGAAACTGAAACAAATCGAGCAAGAGGAGAAACAAGTCGTGCCCGATTATGTATTTTGAACCTTTATTAGGCGATGGAGACTGGTGGTTCACGGCGGAAAGGGGTGGTGACCGATGGAGGGAACAAAATGGCAAGGGTTTTGCTTCTTTGTAATTTGGGGAAAAACTTAACCAAAATAGCAAATATTAACTTATATACTATGAGATTGGGCCGGGTTAAAAGGGAGATTTGGCTGGGTTTTGTTGTGGGCTGCACTCATTCTCTATATCTGATTTCAAGTGGCCTAATGGCCTTCTTAAGCTAATATAAACATAATTTAACTAAAACTAAACACCCAAAAATTTAAGATAAAATTGATTAGCACATAAAGTCAATTAAATGTTACTCATAATTGAATCATATTTTTCGTATTTTCTAACATTCTTTCTCCTTGATCAATTAACTAAAAGCTAAATAAGACGGTGAATTTGGCAAAATTTACATAATATTTAATACAACTATTTTACATAATTTTTGGTATTTTGTGCCAAAATTAGGTGATTACAGCTGCCCCTCCTTGTTTGAGAATACCAAGAGTTTTCGGACAAAGACGTAATCAACAACTAATTTTGGCTTTTTGGTTCTAGCCAAGAATACGCTTGCAAAATTTTGACAGTACCCTGACTTTTGGTCCTAACCAAGAAAGGCTACCTACATATCCCCGGACTAAGGAATTAGGACAGTGTAGTTCCTCACGTGCGGTAGCTGGGACTACCGCATTTAAACAGACACTGGACTCTTCTAGACTAACACTAAGCACTCTTTAGACATACACAGACTAACTCTAGACACTTAGAACTAACCGGGACTGAATCGATGCTCCTAGACTTACCCGGACTGACACAAGACACTTTGACACACTAGAGTTGTTATTGCTGGTCACTGTCGCTGGTTGCTGGCTAGCTGGCTGGTGGTCACTACTTTACAAAGGAAAAATGAAAATATAACATTTGAAATGTAAAATTACAATTCCTAAGCTAACTTCGTCATGCTTCCCAAGCTGAAAACAGGTCCGAAGCTCCCACTACCAAAGTAGTCTTAAAAACTTGAAATTGCCGCTTTGAAGGGCTTTGACTTGAAAATTGAAATTGCTGCTTTGACGGGCTTTGACTTGAATGAAATTTCCGCTTGACGGGCTTTGACTTGAATGAAATTGCCGCTTTGACGGGATTTGACTTGAAAATTGAAATTTCCGCTTTGACGGACTTTGACTTGAATGAAATTGTCGCTTTGACGGGCTTTGACTTGAATAAAATTGCCGCTTTGACGGGCTTTGACTTGAAAGATAAAACTGGAACCACCACTCTGGTGGGTCTTGCTTTTTGTTGAAAATTAGAAACCATCACTCTGATGGGTCTTGCTTATGCTGGAAATTGAAAACCATCACTCTGATGGGTCTTGCTTCTGCTGAATTGAAAACCATCACTCTGACGGGTCTTGTTCATGCTGAATTGAAAGACCATCACTCTGATGGATATTGCTTGTACTGGAAATTGAAAATCATCACTCTGATGGATCTTGCTCTGACTGAAAAACCATCACTCTGATGGGTCTTGCTAAACCATCACTCTGACGGGTCTTGCTTCTTCTGAAAATTGAGAACCATCACTCTGATGGGTCTTGCTTTTGCTGAAAAATTAAAACCATCTCTCTGATGGGTCTTGTTCTTGCTGAATTGAAAACCATCACTTTGATGGGTCTTGCTTCTTTACAGAAATGGATTCCCTCGTTCTTCAGGTGGTTGCTTTGACTTTGCAAATTACTACCTCATTCTCCAGGTGGGTGCCTCGACTTTCTCTAAACTACTCCCTCATTCTCCAGGTGGGTGCCTCGACTTCTCTAAATTACTCCCTCATTCTCCAGGTGGGTGCCTCGACTTTCTCTAATCTACTCCCTCATTCTCCAGGTGGGTGCCTCGACTTTCTCTAATCTACTCCCTCATTCTCCAGGTGGGTGCCTCGACTTCTTCTAAACTACTCCCTCATTCTCCAGGTGGGTGCCTCGACTTTCTCTAAACTACTCCCTCATTCTCCAGATGGGTGCCTCGACTTCCTCTAAACTACTCCCTCATTCTCCAGGTGGGTGCCTCGACTTTCTCTAAACTACTCCCTCATTCTCCATGTGGGTGCCTCGACTTTCTCTAAACTACTCCCTCGTTCTCCACAAGCTGGTGAACTGGTCTGAAACTCCAACTAATCCAGTGGGTCTTGAAACTTGAAATTGCCGCTCGGGTGGGCTTTAACTTGAAAGTTGAAATTGCCGCTTTGGCGGGCTTTGACCGAAATGCTGAAATTGCCGCTTTGACGGGTTTTGACTTGAATGAAATTGCCGCTTTGACGGGCTTCACTTGAAAATTAAAATTGTCGCTTTGACGGGCTTTGAAAAACTTGTAATTGCTGCTGGGGCAGGCTTTGATTTGAAACTTAACTGCATCTTGAAATCTGCAAGTCCTTTAATGATCTCCTTCATGGTACACTCCTTGGTGTGGCATACTTTGTGCCGATGTGGAACATTGGGCTCCAATTATCAAGGTTGGTCCTGACTTGCTCTAGTACAACTATGTAACTATAACAAGTTTTGCAAAACTTTCTTTGCTCGTTTGATGTTGGAGAAACTGAAACGAACTGAAGTAAGACAAAATGATGGAAACGACAAAGCTTCCAACCAAAAGATAAAAAATGATGACGTCCCTTACGGGAGAGGTAAAGGACTGAAGAGATGACGATCTTTTTAACATGACATGTATTTTGGAATCAACTCTTAATCCGCTCACATAGTCCATCCATGACTGTGTACCCAGCTTTCCCAATCTTGTTTGATGGCAAATCTAACGACCCTCATTCGACTAGCAGTGCCCTTTCGAGTTTTCACCGACTAGCCTCTCTCTTTGTTCTTTTAACTCACCGTTGTCTTGCAGCGCTCTTTCAGGTTTTCACCGATAAGACTTCACTTTTTTTTTTCTCTCTCTCTTTTTTTCTTTTCATTTTTGTCATTTTTCGCTCTTTCCCAATCGACCTCCGATCTTTCCTTGCTGCTCGACCCCGTCTTTCTTTTCTTCCTTATAATTTTGGCCTTTATCTTGATTCCTCGGAGAATTTCTCCTTTAATGACCTTGGTGCTCCCAGCTCCCAAATGCGATTGTCGACTTATAAGAATGCGACTTTACAGCGTGGAACTTATCCCTTGATACCCTACTCTGCTTGACATTCTCAATGATCGGTCAGAAGGGTCTTTATTTGGACTGTAACATTGGATTTGGTTAGGCTATGAAGAAAGGATTCAGCATAAAAACTCAGAAACATCTCATGAGACGACTAGAATGAGCATCACAAGATTTGAAATCACCGCTTTTGAAAAATAAACCAAACTTTTCCCCAGTTTAGGCAAATTGGGGAATCCTTCTTTTTTTTTCTTTTTTTTCTTTTTTTGTTTTGAAGAGCGGTACGAAAGCATCTCATGAAACGGCTTGGTAAAATATTACAACCTTTGGAATCAATTCTTTAAAATAATAACTAACTGAGACCCCCCTTTATTGAAAAACCGAGGAATTATCTTTTGAATTTTCTGATATGCAAACATAGGGGATATTGAGACTTTCCCCCGAGATGAAAACAAAGAAAGCAAAAGGAATTGACTTTATCCCTTTCTTTTTTTTAAATAAACTAAACTTCTGCCCCAGTTTAGGATAAACTGGAGCGCCTTGAGTTTCTTCCCCGGTTTCGAGACTGATATCTCATGAAACATATGAATAGATGGTATAAAAACATAGAAATTTGTTTTTATTTTATTTTATTTTTAAAAAATAAAATAAAAACAAACTTCTGCCCCAGTTTAACATACATTGGGGATTTGAATTTCTTTTGACATTGGCCGCAAACTTGGAGGCAAGCTTTTGCGTCAACGAGGAATAGGGGAAGAATGAACTTTGCCCTATTATGACCGCACCCGAATGGTTGCCTACGTATCCTTTTGAGAGGAATCAGGTCAGACGTAGCTCTACCACTGAGGTAGATTTTGTTGTTTCTTTTTTCAATTTTTTTTCTATATTGTTTTGTTTTTTTTTTCTCCATTTTTTCCAATTTCAATCACATTGATTCCAAAGGAGGGTAGCCAAAGAAAAATACTCAAGGCTCAAAGGGCTAGAAAATTGGTATTGTGTTTGGGTAGTAGAAACGAAAGTCGTTCGTCATCCCGACCCGAGAATGCCTCGTACAAATAATGATTCAAAGAATTGATCTAGACTTATCCACGCGTGTCATCGACTTCTACTTCACTGATGGTACTCAAAACTGGTATTTCAACTTTGGTCGAAGCGACCGTGCACGACCTTGAACTTCTCACCGATCTCCCTTATCGGATAACTACAGATTAATTTCCAACTTATTTCGCTTCCTCTTTTATCTCTCGTTACTACTCAGATAGCTCACAATGTCCGACCACGTGTTTAGTTCAAGACATAAATTCTGCACGCATGTCATGTTATTAAGGCCGACAAAACATAAGACAGAATACTAAGAAAACAAGTCCGAGAAAGAAAATAAGAGAAATAATGTCGAGACGAGAGAAAGATCTCGCTTTTCATTGAATTAAAGATAGAAGGGTTTGAACAAACAAAACAAGCAAAATAATGCACTTGGGTTACAACCCTTGAATAACCAAGTACACAGAAAGATTAGCAAAACAAGCTACAATATTTCACAGTCACTCAATTGCAAGTCAGGGCTAGTTTTCCTGTGTTAAGCATTGTTGAGCCCTTCACCAAGATGTACCATGCTGATACCAAAGAAATTCCCCGAATCTGGCAACATCTTCTGCTTTTCCTCATTTTCTCCAAGTCCCATCAGGGTAGACTTCACTTCTTTGGGACTGATGAATGACCGAGTAAGATTTGGAATTGGCGTCTCGAGAGACATGTTCATCTTCTTCATTTCTTCAACCCTTACTCTGTCTGCCACCCCTGGCACAATTTTGGGAACACAGTTCACTGTCACAAACATATTGTTGGCCCCAACTGACACCTCATCAACAGATACTATCGGCATTGTAGATTCAACCCTCAAATCATCTACATCCACCATACCCACCATATGCACATCATCACAGACAGGCAATGAGTTCCGATTTATATCTGGTGCATCTGAACCCTCAACTTGAATCTGGCCGTTATCAATCAAAGCTTGGATATTGTCACGACCCAACTTAGGGCCGCGATGGATGACCAACACTAAGTGTCGATCATCACTAATCCTACTGATAATATGCTAACCGTTATAACTGATAAACAGAATAAGCATAAACCTAGCTGATAAGGAGTATGCAATGCAAATAGCTGACAAGGCTAACATAAGCTGACATACATAACATACTGACTGCACCACACAGGGACATATCTACAGGCCTCTAAGAGTGATGAACTGAATATACAAAGGACGAGATAAGGCCCCGCCATACCCAAGCTGGCTGACTGTACACATACCAAAAGATAAGTAACTCCGGGAGTAAGCGGAGTGACTCCAGTAGTTGATAGATGGCCTACTAACATGGTCCAAGCATTGATCTATCTGCACCTGCGCGGCATGAAACGCAGTGCCCCAGAAAAGGGCGTGAGTACGATATGTACCAAGTATGTAAGGCATGAGCATATAATATGTCATAGCTGAATGAAACTGTAGGCTGGAATATAAATATGTAAACATGAGCTGGAGCATAACAATATAGCTGGAAATCTGAAGAACGCACTAAACATGATATGAATATAAGCTGAAGTCTAGCTGAATCTGAACCTGAAGACTGAGCTGAACTATACTGATAAATAACTGTAATATGACTGATAGCTGGTTACTAGAAACTGGAACTGATAACTGTCAACTGATACTGACGCTAAGAATTGGTGGCTGATAACTGAGAACTGATAACTGATAACTGGTACCGAGCTAAAACTGAACTGTTATCTGAACTGGTACCTGTCTGGTGTTATGGGCTGTATCCCCCCAAATCAGGTAGCTGAAAACCCGAACTAGTACCTGTCTGGTGTTATGGGCTGTATCCCCCCAAATCAGGTAACTGAAAACCGGAACTAGTACCTGTCTGGTGTTATGGGCTGTATCCCCCCAAATCAGGTAACTGAAAATCGGAACTAGCCTCATGTATAATCATGCAGTGCATACTGTGGCTATATACGCGTATATAACAAACCTGGTGGGTGTTATGGGCTATATCCCCCCCAGCCAGTAATATCTAGTCTCTCTGGTCAAAGTGTGTGAATGACACCCGGTCACACTAGGTGTTTCAACTCCCGCCTGAACCAGAGGGGATGTATCCCCCAGACGGGTAGTATCACACGCGACCGGACTGTGTGTCCAATGTCCAGCCTCTATGGGGGACTCCAACTCACACATAACATGATCACAATATAAGCATAAGCATGTATGAGGCATAACACATGTGGCAACAATATATATGGACTCGAAGGAATGATAAGAAAACTCTGGATGGAATTATAGACACAACCTGAAACTTAGAATTTGTCTAACTCTTTGATTTTTATAAAAATTTCGACAGAGTTTCCACTGAAACTGGATGATACGCAAAAATAGAACCAACACTATACTATACACGGGAATGGATACCCGGATAAACTGATAACATAAACAAATTAACTGGATAACAAGATGAGAGTGGCGTAACAATTCCACGGATGTACAGAATTTCTAGACAGTACCAGCATCCTGTATTGCATCATAGTTTTGAGGGTGCAGATAAAAGTTATAGACCTCATGGTCTTCATGAAAGTTGTAGATATATGTATTAGGATTCTGGAGATTCTTAAATAATCTTAATATCAATTTTGTATAAGGATTTAGGATCAATATACTAACAACTGTCCAAAGTTCAAAACAATTTTCCAGATTTTGAAACGTTTTGCCTTTCTGATTTGGACGTCTTTCACCTTGGATTTTAGTACCAAATTAAGTATATAAAAGGTTTCCTTGGTACCATACAAGTTTCTCACAAGAAAAACTAAGTTTAAAACTAATAAAAGCTTCAAAATCTAAAAGATACATGCCTTGCCAAAAGAAAGGTTTAGCCTTACATACCTTTGATGTTTCTAGCTTCTAAACTTCGTTTCCTTTGAATTCCACACCTTCTAAAGCTTAAACAAGCTATAAAATAGAATTTAGATACTTTACTTAGCTATGAAGTAATTCTAAAACTCAAACTATAGACGAAATTGAAGGTTGCATAATGTTACCCTAATCGCGTAGAGCGTTTTGAGGCAATCCATCTTCCGTTTCGTGTCAAAATTGATGTTCTATCTTCAAAATCATAAAAAAATGGATTCAAACTGAAAAAGCTCTGTTTATATCATGGTTTTACTGGAAATGTCGAGAGAGAGAGAGAGAGAGAGATTTCTCTTTTATAATAAAAACATTTCATTTCTAGCCCTCTTTTGTGCTTATGTCCCTTTTTCTGGTCTGACTTCTGACGCTCATATCTTTTTATCTATAAGTTATATGAGCAAACCGTTAAAAGTGTTGGAAACTACACTCCAAGACCTTAAATTTGGTATATGATATGTCCCCAAGAGACTTCATATAACACATGAAATTAATTGCTGAAAAAGCTCCGTTACAAGGCAATTCCTTAGTCGGTTTTTCCGCAACTTAAATCTGATTTTTCCGAAACTTTATATTCAACATATAAACATCATATATGGTCATATTATTACTTTAAACTCACTTAAATCATTCTTAACATGATATTATAATGATATACGTCAATTTAGACGTACGGGGTGTAACAGATATCCTTCTTGAGAAAATGGCAATCCTCAGTGTCATGCCCCGGTGCACCTGAATGGTAAGCACATTGATGAGAGTCATCAATCCTATCCCTAGGATGCATTCCTCCATTGATCGGTTTCAGTATGTCCAAAGCTTGCAACTTCTGAAAAAGTTCGGCATAAGATTCTCCAATTAGCGTGAACTCGTTCTTTTTCACTTGATGCACCTTTTTATACTCAACCTTTGGGCGAAAGCCTGGAGGACCTCTTGGTTGGTAGGGAAGGTTCGGTGGAGGCTGGAATTGGTTATGTGGAGTTTGGTGAGTGGGATATATAGGATGTGTGGTTGAAGCGCGCCATTGCGGATAAGACGATATTGGAGCATATGGTTGCACTGTATGGATTGAGTATTGGGGTGGAGGGATGGAATACTGCGGATTTTGTGGGGTGTAGTAGTGTTGTGGAGGGTATATTTGCGGAGCTTGGTATGAGTGGGTTTGATTGTATCTTTTCTCGCTACACTTTTGTGAACCCGAACCCACCATGGCTACATCATCTTGATTCTTCTTCCCAAAGGCTCCTGCCTGCACAGCCTGTGTAGTTGCTTTCAGTGTGGTCTGGCTCACAATCTTACCAGCTCTGACTCCCCTCTCAATCATTTCTCCCATCTTGACGACTTCACTAAACGGTTTCCCAAAGGCGGCGATCAATGCACTATAGAACGCCTCATCTTGCGCCTCGATGAACAAACGGACCATGTCGTCGTCCTGTATTGCGGGGCTCACTCGAGCGGCCTGCTCGCGCCATCTGAGGGCGTACTCCCTAAAGCTTTCACTTGGCTTCTTTTTTATCGCATCCAAAGAGGATCGATCGTGCAAAACTTCAATGTGGTACTTGTACTGGTCGTAGAATGCCCGTGCCATGTCATCAACTGCCAACCACTTAGTTACATCCTGCCTCATGAACCATTCGGCAGCTGCACCCCCCAAGCTTTCGGAAAAGTAGGCTATCAACAACTTGTCTTTCTTGACCCCTCTCATTTTGTTGCAGTAGGTCTTCATATGAACTCTCGGATCTCCTTGCCTGGTGTATAGATCGAACTTTGGCACTATGAACCCTTCTGGCAATTGCAATTCGGGGTAGGGGCAAAGATCCTTGAAAGAAATATTGGTATGATCTCCATAGCCCTGAATGATCCTTACTGCTTGTTCTAGGCTCTTCACCTTTCTCAGAATCTCTCTCTCATCAAGCTTTCCTGATCGATCAACCTCAACTTGAGACTCGCGATGGAACCCCTGATCATATGAGTCATTGTGTCGGAAATTGGGTTCATGGTGCTGATCATAATGATGATTCCCAGCCTGGATATGCGGTTCGCTGTTGGACCTGGCCATAGCAGGCCTAGCTGGGCCCCGAAAAGTTGGAACCTGCGGGAGAGGTGGGCCATACTGTCCTTCTGGTGGAGGTGGTGCATGAGGACGCACTTCAGTTTCATTTGGTACGCAACGGACAGAGGCAAGACCAGTAGGATAAGTGGGATCCTCAACTGCTATAGATGTGCCCGGTGCTCGTTGTACCGCTGTTGGAACAACCCCACCTAGGTTGGTTGGAATAGGAGGAGGTGCCCGTCCTGTGGTCAGTGCGTGATGCATGTCGGCCACGAGTTGTTTCAAAGTATTAACCTCCCCAGTCAATCTCTCATTTTCCAGTGCCAAAAGTTCCTGAGCACCGGTCTCAGATCTCTCTCCATCAGATGGCATGGCTACGGGTGAAGTCACAGGTCCTTTTGATTTAATTCTCTACGGATGGGTCGATGCCAGGATTCCGTACCAAATCTCCTACTCCAAACTATCAAACAAATCAGGTTAGCACAAAAAGAATCACAGATTGCAGCCTAAGGTTGTTATGCGTCATCCGAAACGGTTAACGGCTTAAGCCGAGTATACCGGTCGTATCCCCGAAAGATTGCTACGTGCCTTGAGCAAAATTAGAACAAAATTGTAACTGGCACGTAATTTAAACAAAGACGAGCTTGGAGTTTCTTTTTTTTTTTCGAATATTCCTTACATCAAAGTAATAGACAAATTTAAACTACGACACTAGACCGACTCAATTGACTTTTTTTTTTCAATTTTCTTTCATTTGTTTGATTTTTTTTTTTTTTCAAAAAGTCCTTTCTGACTCAACAAACATGATTTTAACAATGATACTAGACCGACTCAAAATAATATGCTTGACATGATGCACGAGTCAAAGATATATACAAACTGACACATTGGGCGGGTACACCCAGACGGTGAAAATAATGGGACTCGACATTTAGCGGAGTCAGATTATTTCACGAGGATCGACACAAAATGCGACTTAGCTAATTACAATTTATCATCTATACCCTGACTTGACTTTAAACAAAACAAAATAAAGTGGGTTTCCAATTTTTTTTTTTTAAAAAATGAAAAATTAAAACTCAACCCGAGATTCAAACTGAACTTAAGAACGAATTATGAAAACAAAATCTTCTTTTTTTTTATTTAATTTTTTTTAATTTTCAATCCCAAAATCGAACATTACGACATCGTAAAGATGGGGCACAAATAATTTTTGAAACAAACTCTTCGATCTAATTTGAAAATAAATCTTAGAGTATTTACAAAATCTGGCAATTAGGACGACCCAACGACACAAAAATATTACACAAATTAGACACAAAATTGGTTTCTAAAATTGGCCATTATGACCGCGTAAAGCCCCGATAAATTATTTTCAAAATATGGACTTGATTTGGACACAAACTCAACAAAAAAGATTGCCATAATTTCGCCATTATAACGGCGCAAAACTGTGACAAATTATTTTCTAATACTTGAGACCAAACCCGGACACAAAATTAGATTCTAAGAGTTCTTGAAAAAATTCACCACTATAACAGCGTAAAATGACAACTAAACAAAAAATATTTCGAAACACGGGACTAAACCCAATTTTTCTATCATTTTTCTTTTTTTTCCCCAAAATTTGGCTCTCGCCCCTCGGTGATCGGTCAGCATAACAACCCTTCGATTAGAACAAATGCAACACATTATATGCTTATGATGTGTCTTTTGGGGACGTGGGCCTCATTATGACACGAGGGTGTCAGCCTAGACAAGTGCGGTACCGGTGTACCGCACCTCACTAAGTCTAATGACATGCAAATAAATCGGCCTAAATAAAAGCACAGGCTCAACTCTAGGTGATTCAATGGGTTCATGTTCTAATGGTTCAGCAAATTGGAAGTGCCTCGGGGGTACCAGTCGACAACGTCTAACGGCCTAACCCAACGCACCTCCTCCTAAGAGGGTTAACTTTTTGTGTCCTGAGACACGACAGAAATTCCAGACGCCGAAGCGAAACTGGCGTGCATGTGTGCAGTGTTCCAGAAGACTCAGAGGTGTATGAGAGAAGACAGTTGTGTATATACAGTTCAAACATATCAAAGCAGTAACACTCAAGGCAACATATACAAACAATATTCAAAAGCCGAAAGCGACAAATTTTAAAGCCTGAGACTCTCAGTTTTCACTTTCATCCCCAGCGGAGTCTGCAAGCTGTCACGACCCTTTTTTCAACTTAAAAAGAAAAACTTTTATAGTTTGTTTTAAAAAGGTCTGTGACGGTGTTCAAAGGTACACTAATATTTAAGAGATTTCGGAGTCGCCACTTGACAAGTTAAAGGTGTGCCAAGTCACCAGAGTGGTGTACCTAGAACACCTATGACTCGTAAATGGTCTGCGTCAGAGTTCCGGGTAAGGATCTCGGTTGACTCTCGGGAAGGTGTTAGGCACCCTCGAGTCCTGTGCCAAGCACAGTTGCTTTTATTGACGCATTTCAACTTCTTGAAATTGTTTATTATATTTTGCCTTGATTTGTTACGCTTCAATTTATTATTAATTTTTACATTTTGACAATTGAAAACTCAAATCGAATATAATCGCGCGAGTACTTCACTCGTTCGAAATCTTCCGACTTAAATCAATTAAATCGCGCAAGTACTTCACCCGTTCGAAATCTCTTGACTTAAATGAGTTTCAAGTGAACAAAATGAGTTATTATTTAGTTAAGCTTGAATCGGCCTATTAGTTTGCCAACTCGTGTGAGAGCCCATCTTTTAAACTAGACCACCCTTTTTTATTCTTTTAACAAGTAATCTACTCATTTCGTGTAGACAATTACGACATCTTAATCTCAGAGATGCAAAAGTTAAACTAGGCAGAGCTTTGCGAATTTCATAGCTTTAGTTTATAGACAATTTACACCAATGTCCCGTTTTGATTTTTTGTTGAATTCTTCCACTTAACTATCAGGCCAAAAGCTTAAACTAAACTATTTTTGCTAATATAAAAGCTCACGATTTTCTGTCCATTTCTACTTAACAACAGTAGGTTTGCGTGTGATGTCCTATTTTTGCATATTCTCTTTCATATTTGTCACATTTGCTAATTTGATTTCGTTTCAAGTTCAAAGAAAAACCAAACTCGCCTAACTTGTTTGCATACATATTAATTATTTAAAAGAAGTAAAGTTACATACCAGAAACAATTCTAACAGAATAAATACAACACAACTAATTTGCTTAGCCAAACCAAAATTTCAAACGGGCCAAGATAAACAAATCCCATTTAGCTTTTGTTTCCAATTCAACGAGCAGGAAAAAAAATCTCCCAGAACCTTAACACAACTAAAGAAACACTTCTGGGCCTTTAAAGGCCATTTTATACATGCTGAAATTGAGATACAACACTAGTAAAAATTGAGAAAAATTACCTATTAATGAAGTCTCAAGCAACAACAAAGTGAGCAAAGCTAAGCTCGAAGACACCAGTGCAGCAACATCCAGCAAACAGTGAGGAAACAACCTTGTTTACCACTCTATTTTAACTCTTACAATCACTGAGTTTTCCCCCTATTCTTCTCAGAATGTTTCAACTTTCTTTCCACATTTTTTGCTCACTTTCTTGGTATTTTACTCTACTCTTTTTCCTCTCTTTTTGCTCCCAGGTTTATCTAAGTTTCAAATCTGAACCTTTGTGCAGTATTCAAGATTTCAGATCTACCTTGCTTCCTTTCAGATGTCCAGATTTTCGTGTGTGTTCTCTGTGTAGAGATCATATCTTTGTTGTGTTCTGGAGGAGTGTTCTGTGTGTTCTTTCAGCTTCCCTCCTCTCTTTTTGTTTTAGCTTTTCTCTCTGTTTCAGTTCTCCCTCCTCTCTGCTCACTTCTTTGTTCTCTGCTCACTTTTTGTTTCAATTTCTCTTCACTCTCTGTTCTTTTGTTTTTGTATTCTGTTTCAGCTTTATATGTTCTGTTGTTTTTCTATGTTCTGTTGTTTTTCAGTTTTTCTATGTTCTGTTACCTTCCTTTCAGTTCTCTTTTCTCTCCTTTTTTAAAGAGAGTCAAAGGCTATCAAAATAGAAAAGGGAGAGGGGGTGTATACCAGTAAAGTACCAGCCCATGTGCCCCCCTCAATCCTTAGACTTCAGCCCATAATTTCCTTGCATGCAAGGCTTGTACCAGAAAAAAAAAAAAAAGGACAGAACTATGCTGCCACCCATGTACTTTCTTGACTCAACCTTTGACATCATCAAACCTATGTCATCCTAACTATCTCAACGAGTAACAATATCACCACCAAACTAATTGAAACTTAATCAGATTCTTCCACTTCAAATGTTAAACCACTGAAGCTACCAAAGAACAATGTAAATTTATTTATCAAATAAAACTACCAAAGGACAAGCTGCCTACTTACACATGCATACACGTACAGATTAATCCTGAAGTTAACGACTAAGTATTATTATCAGAAAGCTAAACATGCTACATAAAACTAAGACATGAAAACAGGGCATGATTTAGTTCCTGATCTAACCGATCAAGCCATTGAACGTCGCTAACAAATCAGAAACATGCTTGACGAGCTTAACCCAAGGGAAAATCAATCTTTAAATGATGCAAGATTCGCACTTGAACCAAACTAAGCAGCCGTGAAATATTACACGGCGAACGTCATGACTTTAAAACAATACAGGCATACACATCATTAATTACTACTCTAATCATGATATGCTAACTGGTTATTCAAGCAATGACATTCTAAGCTCCTAAATGGTAAACTAATTTGCATAACTGAAATACAAAGAGAACGGAGATTCTTCTCTAACCGTTGAGCTAAATGCAATCAACAAATCCAAGCCGCAATACCAAAGAAAGCCACTGTGTCGCTGCCCTGCTCGTCCATGCCATTCGATCATCGCCACCAACATTGCTGCCCTCGGATCAGCTGCAAGCTACTGCACTATCAAAAGCCAAACCAGCCACCATTTCATCCATAGCAGTCCCGTTGCCACCATATCAACAGCTTCGCCATCACAGACTCCACAACGTATCGCCTCGGATCAGCTCTAATCAATAGCAACATTAACTAGCTGCCTCGTCTTGCATCCCCCATCGCAGCACCTCCGCGGACTCACCACCAATGGTTTCGAATCAACACCTCGAGTCATTGATCAACACCATAAACAAAAACTGAATCATCACAGACCCTATCATTATATCATCATCATCATCATCATTTTTCAAAACTCCAAACACCATTACAGCCCGGAACAACTGCCTTGCCTCAACGGAGTCATCGCCACCATGGTTTTACAGAATCAGACCCCACCCCTGTCATCTCCACCATCGCAGCACCCTTCCATTTATTTATCACTAAACCAAACTGCCCCGGTTCATACTTCGAATCTCAATCGCATCCGCCACTATCTTCTTCTAACTGAAATGATCCCATTTGGGGTCGTCTCAGTTAGAAAATGAAAGGAACGGGATGAAGAAAACGAGAAAAATAATCAGAGAAAAGGGGTGTGGATGAGTCCTTACAGGTGCGAGTCTTCAAACGGAGAAGACAAGGGTCACCGGGAAAGCTTATGCCGTGACTTTCGAACATCGATTCACAGTGATTCTTTGCCATTTTGGGGAAACTGAAACAAATCGAGCAAGAGGAGAAACAAGTCGTGCCCGATTATGTATTTTGAACCTTTATTAGGCGATGGAGACTGGTGGTTCACGGCGGAAAGAGGTGGTGACCGATGGAGGGAACAAAATGGCAAGGGTTTTGCTTCTTTGTAATTTGGGGAAAAACTTAACCAAAATAGCAAATATTAACTTATATACTATGAGATTGGGCCGGGTTAAAAGGGAGATTGGGCTGTGTTTTGTTTTGGGCTGCACTCATTCTCTATATCTGATTTCAAGTGGTCTAATGGCCTTCTTAAGCTAATACAAACATAATTTAACTAAAACTAAACACCCAAAAATTTAAGATAAAATTGATTAGCACATAAAGTCAATTAAATGTTACTCATAATTGAATCATATTTTTCGTATTTTCTAACATTCTTTCTCCTTGATCAATTAACTAAAAGCTAAATAAGACGGTGAATTTGGCAAAATTTACATAATATTTAATACAACTATTTTACATAATTTTTGGTATTTTGTGCCAAAATTAGGTGATTACACACCATTTAGATATTATATGGTTTTAATAGATGCATTAACAAGATGATCACATGTATGTTTATTATCAACTCGCAACTTGACATTTGTGAGATTGCTTGCTCAAATCATAAGATTTAGAGCACAGTTTCCAGATTATGCAATTAAGACAATTCGTCTTGATAATGCTGGTGAGTTCACATCTCAAGCCTTTAATGACTACTGTATGTCAACTTGAATAACAGTGGAATATCATGTTGCTCATGTTCATACACAAAATGGTCTAGCAGAATCCTTTATCAAACACCTCCAATTAATAGCTAGACCATTACTTATGAGAACAAAACTTCTCATTTCAGTATGGGGACATGCTATTCTGCATGCAGCAGCACTTGTGCGCATCAGGCCAACAAGTTATCATAAAGCCTCCCCATTGCAATTGGCTTTTGATCAGGAGCCAAATATTTCCCATCTTAGAATTTTTGGATGTGCAGTATATATTCCAATTGCTCCACCATAACGCACAAAGATAGGTCCTCAAAGAAGGTTGAGAATATATATTGGCTATGAATCTCCTTCTATTATTAAGTATCTTTAACTCATGACGGGAGATTTGTTTACTGCAAGTTTTGCAGATTGCCATTTTGATGAATAAGTTTTTCCAACATTAGGGAGAGAGAAAAAACAGCTGGAAAAAGGGATAGATTAGAATGCATTATCATTATCTCATTTAGATCCGCGTACAAATCAATGTGAACTGGATGTTCAAAAGATAATCTATTTGTAAAATATTGCAAATCAACTTTCAGATGCATTCACTGACCTACCAAGGATTACTAAATCTCATATACCAGCTGCAAATGCTCCAATTTGAGTTGATGTTCCGGTAGGACAATCTACTTGTGCAAATGAGTCTAAGGCACGCCTGAAGCGTGGTAGACCTCTCGGTTCCAAAGATAAAAATCCTCAAAAAAAAAAAGAAGGAGCAAATGAAAAAGATGGTCATGAGATGGATGTGGTTGCTCGAGAAGCATCTCAAGACATAACGATTGATAATACCTCAAAGGAGGTTCAGGTACCTAAAAATGATGAAAATCAAGAGATCTCAATAAATTATGTCTTGACGGAAAAAAGATGCAACCGAAATGATATTGTTGAAATAATACTTTTGCATATAATTTTGCTGCTGAGGTAATGCAACAAGATAAGGATCTTAAACCAAAATCTGTCGGTGAATATAGAGAGAGAAATGATTGGCCAAAATAGAAAGTTACAATTCAAGCAGAATTGGCTTCACTTGAGAAACGTAAAGTTTTTGGACCTATAGTCCGAACACCTGAAGGTGTAAACCCAGTTGGATATAGATGGGTTTTTGTGCAAAAACGAAATGAGAAAAATGAATTGCAAGATACAAAGCACGACTTGTGGCACAAGGATTTTTGCAAAGACCTGGAATTGATTATATGGAGACATACTCTCCCGTGGTGGATGCAGTAATATTCAAATATCTTATATGTCTGGTAGTGCATGAAAAACTTGATATGCGTCTGATGGATATTGTCACAACCTATTTGTATGGCTCATTGGACAACGAAATATTTATGAAAATCCCTGAAGGATTCAAAATGCCTGAAGCATTTAAAGGTTCCTCAAAAACTTGTTCAATAAAGCTTTATAAATCATTATACATATTGAAACAATCATGTCGTATGTGGTATAACCACCTTAGCGAGTACCTATTGAACGAAGGGTATAGAAATGATCTGGTTTGTCGTTGTATTTTTATAAAGGGGGTCTGGATCTAAGTTTTTTATAATTGATGTGTATGTTGATAACTTGAATATTGTTGGAACTCCCACAGAGATTCCAAAGGCAGTACATTATTTGAAGAAAGAATTTGAAATGAAAAATCTCGGAAAGACAAATTTTTGTATTGGTCTTCAAATTGAGCATTTGACAAATAGAATTTTATCCATCAATCAACATACATTGAAAAGATTTTAAAGTGATTTTACATGGATAAATCTCATCCATTGAGCACTCTGATGGTTGTGAGATTGCTTGATATAAATAAAGATCCATTTCGCCCTCATGAAAATGATGAAAAGATTCTTGGTGTTGAAATACCATATCTTAGTGCATTGAGACATTAATATATCTTGATAATAATACTCGACCAGATAATGCTTTTTTAATGCCTCCGAGGAACAACCAATAAGGGTTTGTTTTATTCAAATGAATCCAACTTGCCACTAATTGGTTATGCAGATGCAGGATATTTGTCTGATCCACATAAAGGTCGATCTCAAACAGACTATTTATTTATATGTGGGGGTACATCTATATTATGGCGTTCAACAAAACAGACTCTAGTTGCTACTTCCTTAAATCATGCAGAAATAATAGCTATTCATGAAGCAAGTCGAGAATGTGTTTGACTGAGGTTAATTACTCAACACATTCAAGAAATGTGTGGATTTTTGAAAATAAGATTCTGAAAATATTGTATGAAGATAATACTGCATACATAAAACAATTGAAAGAAGATACATTTAAGGAGATAGAACGAAACACATTTCACCAAAATTCTTTTTCACTCATGATCTTCAAAAGAATAGTAAAATAAAAGTTCTACAAATTTGTTCAAGTGAGAACTTAGCTGATATGTTCACAAAGTCATTACCAGCCTCAACATTCGAGAAGCTTGTGTACAAGATTGGAATGCGTCGTCTCTGAGACGTTAAGTGATGTTTTCATTAGGGAGAGTAAAATACTTGCTATACTCTTTTTTTCTTAACCAAGGTTTTATCCCAGTAGGTTTTTCTGGTAAGTTTTTTTAATGAGGCAACAAATAATGCGTATTACAGATAAATGTATGTTAATAAGACATATTTATTTATTGATGCATAGACATCCAAGGGGGAGTATTGTAAAAGAATTACTTTGGGTGTCAATGCAGCCACTGTTCATTGAAGACTTCTATTCCCTATCTTATCTTTTATTACTATTGGATTTGAGTAGTGCAGATTTACAACAATAATTTATCCCTCAGCATATGTGACACAAATGAAGACTTGCAGTATATCTGTAAAACACACTTCAGTATAGATCAATAAAATTACTCTCCCTCCTCTCTCATCTATTCAATTATTATTATTATCTTTTATAATCCTAGTTAATTACTATAATTTCATAACATTTAGTTATTTATGGCGGTTCGCCATGAGTTTTTTGAATTGAATTGTTGGCAATCTGCCAAAATGGGCTAAAACGGCTAAACTTTAAATAGCTTCTAAGTAGCACCAAGGGTTAAATACTGATGCTAAAGTATCCTATTTTTGTAAATTTGTTTTCATATCACATTATGCCGATTCGAATGGGGGAAGTGCAAAAATGGCACTTTTTGGATTGCCATTATAGTTGAAGCAACTTTTTAAAGATTATTTAATTTTTAACTACTTTTTGAACTTCGGATCTTGGGGTTGAACTTCAAACCTTCAGGTATGAAGCTCAACATCAGACGTTCAGGTTATACTCCAGATTTTCATGTCTTAACTTCATACCTTCTATGCCTCAATTTCTGAAGTTCAAAAATTAGCTAAAAACTTATTAATTTTTTAAAAAATAACTAAAACTAAATGGTGGGAAAAGTGGTCCTCTCAGGAAGTTTTTAGTAAAAATTTCGGGTAGGAACCATTTTTGATTGCGTTAGTCAAGCAGTAGCCCACACGCATAAATTCGTTGAAAAGTAGTCAGATTCGGAAAAGTCCCAAAATTTATACTGAGATTTTAAATATGAATCTCAGGTATATAGTAGGGATTTTTACACTCTATACCCATAAAATTTAAAGTATTTACAAGCCATACCCATTATAAATTATAGTACCCATAAAACTAAAAGTATTTACCCAATCTACCCATTTATTATTATATACCTACCTTTGTTATGCCTTATAGGTGTATACCTTTAAAGTATACTGCATAAATTATGGTATACAAGTCTGGAGGGACATTTATTACTGTATTACCTTTGTTATGCCTTATAGGTATATTACCTTTATGGTATACTGCATAAACTATGGTATACAAGTCTGGGTGGGTAGAGTAGGTAAATAATTTAGTGGGTAGGTCCGGTAATATTTGAAAGTAGTGGGTAGTAGCTGTAATTATTTTAAGTTTTGTGGGTATTTTTGTAAGTGTCCCTATATAGTACTAGGAGTCCTAATATTTTATACTAGGGCTTTAAATATAAAATTCCAATTTTTGCTGAAACTTTGAACAAAACTCCAGATTTTATTACTGGAATATAGTTCAAAGTCTCAGGTATTTATACTGTGCCTAGTCTGGGGTGTTGTTTTAACACCAAGAGGTTGTAAGTGTGCGGAGAGGTAAATTAGATATTTCTCAATGAATTATGAAATGGTGGATGAAACTCACTTAAGACGTCCAAAAATAACTACTCATCAAAATTTCGCAAGTTTTCACGATGCGAATGTGAGCATAGTGATTTAAAAAACCAAGCAGATAAGTAACATTTGCAAAAAAAAAAAAAAAAAAAAAAAATGACACCACACAAGGTGTGCTTTGAACTTTTAGTCTTCCTAAACAAAATCTTAAAAAAAAAAAAAAAAAAGTTTTGTCCTCCATTGGAATTGTAATTTTTGACGTAAATTCTATACATAAATTACAGACAATTAAGATAGTATAATCTATCGTATATCGGACGTGATTTCAACTAATTAAAACTTATACTACGATATATTTTTTGTAAAATTTTTATTAACAGATGAAATAATTCAAATGGTATAAGCCAAAAAGAAAATGAAAAATAAGGTTAGGACAATGTAGTACTGCCCTCTATTCCATAAAGATTGACATGTTTTGAATTTTGAGATTCAAACTTTATAATTTTGACGGAGAATTTAGAAATTTTAGATTTTTTTAAGTAATATTTTATATTTTATATTTAAAAATTATATAAAAAATACTATAAATTACATTAATAAATAATTTAAAATATTTGACTCCCAAAATCCAAGCAGGTCAATTTTGGAAAGCGGAGGGAGTAATACACATGGTGGTAATTAGTGGTTTTAGGCAAGTACAACAGTAACACACTTTGTTCAGTAAAGTTCCCTCCAATAATAGAACCTTGTTAATCCCTGCAAAAATGGAACACACTGCTCCTTCCTGTAAGGTAATAAACAAATTCTTATTCTTGAAATCCTTTTGCAATAGTTTTCTATTTCTTTTTTGTTGATATAATGTTCAATTAATTTCATTTCTTTTTGCAGTTAATTTTGGGTTCATCATCTACTGCCCGTAGAAAGATTTTTGCTGACATGGGATACCAGTTCACTACCATGGTAATTTTCCAATTACCAATTTTTCTTTTTTATTTGGTTAATATACACATAGGTATGTGGAAATATATTTACATTTCATTAAAAAAACTCTCGCACCCGGTGTATATTTATCCAAACCATGTTAAATTGACCATAGTTACAACAATAACATACCCCGTGTAATCTCCCCAAGTGGGGTTTGGGGAGGGTGGGATGTAGCAAATCTTACCCCTACCTCGGCTGTTTCTAATAGACCCTCGGCTCAAGAAAACAGTGGCTAGGCTGCTTAAGAATAGTTAAATGATAATTGAAGTAAGGCTACATGTTGCTAAGGGATTTTTACACTGCCCGAGCAGTGGCTTGTCCGCTTAGCCTTTTTTTTTTTTTTTGTATGTTTCATGTATATTCGGTGTAGAATATGTGTAATAAGTGTATAATCTATGTAGCATGACTAGGCTGGCTATTATTGTAAAGTTCCCTAATTAATTAACTACGGTTAAGTGATTACCTTATGTAAAAGATAAATCTATTGCACTTATCGCGTTGATGCATGCGTCGAGTACCAAAGTATTCTTCGTCGAGTTTAAGTTATAGAAATATGTTAGTATAAACATTTTTTATATTATCAGGTTGGTTTAACCATTTTAACAGGTGATCTGGCTTATTTTCAGGATTAAATATCCCTTTTTTTTATAGTGACTTGTAATCCTTTGGGTAAAACTTTTGTACATTGACGATGCTTATAACTTAAAACTCTTTTTCATCTATTATGAATGGATACAAATGATTCATTTAGAGTCAATTATTTGAGATTGAGATAGAGTTGATTGATTGTATTTACAATTGGTGGATTTATGTGTAGTTGTAATATAGACTGCAGATATAGATGAGAAAGCTATCCGGAAAGAGAAGCCTGAAGATTTAGTTATGGCAATTGCAGAAGCAAAGGTTTGTTTTCGTAAGAACTTGTGCGAGTGCATGCATCTCAGAACATATTTTTGAAATGTGTTTACGTCCATGCATCTCAGAACATGTTCTTGAAATGTGTTTACTGTGTTGGAGTTGCTATCTGCATTATGGGTTAAGGATAATTTCTTAGACTGTTATAGAGGATACCGTTGTGGATTTTTCTTGTATGTGGCATCGGTAAAGTATTTATCAATTACTGTATGTAATGTGTGAAGCTTCCTTTTAGAGTATCTCGTGGTGATATCAACTGTTACTTTAGTTATGTTGTTGGCGTAATTTGTAAAAGTTCTCTATTAAGTAGTATCTTCTTGTTATTGTGTATCAGATTTTTGAGACAAATGATTTAGGCTGTTCTATTTCCTGGTCTAGTTGAAACCTCAGTTTGAGATGCTTATTTTAATTCCATGTAATTGCATTGCATGTCAGGCCGATGCCATCATATCAAAATTTCGAAATACTGAAAATATTGAGAAGGATGTCATTCCAACACTTTTGGTTGCAGCTGACACAGTATGTCTTGCTTTTTTTTTTTTTTTTTTTGCCTTTTCAATCTCCCTCCAGAGGTGATTTTACTAGCTTCTATTTGAGGAGACCTATAATATGCTATTTCTGCAAGTTTGTGTGAATGATGGAAGAGTTATGTGCCTTTTCTCGTCTTGTGTTGGCTTTCTTGCTGCTTTTCTTCTTTCAAAATGATTAGATTTCTTGTTGGGACATTGAAGGATAAATGTGATGTCAACAAGCTTGGATAAGTTTTCATATATTTTCTTTCTTCTCATGATAAAGTATTTGCATTTATTGGAGTTTGCTACATAGCATACATCATAATTGGCATTTACATGAATTGCTGGAACTATAATCAGGCAGAAGCCATCATACCAAGGGTTTCCATTGGTGAATCCGAAGGGAATGCCGAGCCAACACTACTAATTACCTGTGATCAAGTATACCTTATTTCTGTTCTTGTCATCAGTTATAGTTAAATATCCGTTATTGACTTACTATAATGTTTTTACTGTTACATTAGCTTTGTTTTCTGTCAAAACAAAAATGTTCTTTCCTTCTCCTTTTTTTCCCTAGCTAAAATACTAGTTCACTTAAAGTGCTTGGTTTGAATACGATACTGTGTAGAATTTTGATTGAGCATAAAGTGGGTGTCTTTGTAAAGAGCTAATCTTATACTATATGGATCCTTCTTTTTCCTTTATGAATCCGTGCCAAATAGGTGAAATATGGATATGGATACTTAGTGCTGATTCATCAAATACACTATCAAGAAACTGCGCTTATATGTATTGTTAATAACTCCATATTGTATACACTTAGGATAAACACTGTTAATAACTCCATATTATATAAACTTAACAAGAATATTTCCAGTAGTTTTTAGTCTAAGCAGAAGAAACCTGCTAATATACATTTCAATACCTAGTGTACTTCGAGAAATCGGCCATATGTAATGCCAGCACCTCTACCAGTTAAGTGATACTCCCCATTTTCCAGTCCAGAATATTTCTTTCTCCAGTTCAGATTCCTTTCCCCTTCACTACTGCATTCTTCTATAGTGCTTCTTTAGTGACCATTAGATAGTATCTCTATTTCTGTCCTTAAAGGGAGCATTTCCCATCCTGATATCCTGTGATAATCTTATTTTCCTGCCATTTCCCACTGTTAATCTTGTGAAAGGTTGGAAATCAGTCCATAGTTTTCTGATTTGTTTCCAGAGACCTATCCATAAGAATTAAGCCTTGGTGGCAGTGTCCCGGTGGAATAGTCAAGGTGTGTGCTAGTTGGCCTCGACACCACCGCCATATATTTGTCTTTTAAAAAGCGGTCTTGACTGATTTCAGTGCACCAGTAGTCCTCCGCACTGTATCTGCCTTTAATCACCTCCTTCAACAATTCATCTCTCTCTTCGCTGAAACTCCATAGCCATTTAAATGAGAGGCTGCTACTGTGCAAGATCAAGTATCTCACCTAATTTCCCCATCTGTTTCACGTCTTAAAACAGTTTGCCACTTGATTAGATGCAGCATCTTTCTATCACTATGGCCTTCCCCCACAGGAATTCTGGTGATGAGACATTCCATTTACATGTTTGGGAATTTTTTTTTTTGCTTTCCACTTTTTCTCTGATCACTTCCGTTTATTTTATGAAATGAGCTTTCTATGTTAATAGTCTTACCCTAACTTGAAATGATCTGGGAGGTGGTGGTCTATGAAGGTATAGTCAGGGAAAAACCATCAAGTGAAGCAGAAGCACGGCAGTTCATGAAAGGTTTGCCATTGCTTTAATTGATTTTTAACTTTATTAACTTTGTAGTTCTGCTAATCTTACACTATCAACTTGCAGATTATGCTAATGGACATGCATCAACCGTGAGTTCTGTTATTGTTACAAACCTGGCAACAGGATGCAGAAAAGGAGAATGTGACAAAGTAGAGGTATCTCTGTTGATTTCTTCTCATTTTCAATTATCAGATGGGTCTCAATGGCTTTTTATTTTATTTTATTCATTTATATTTATATTTTTTGATCTTCATTTGATTTGCGTCTACTTGCAAAGTCAAGTTGTTGCAATGCCTACCTTTTATTTTAAACTTAAATAAATAAAATTCTGAAAAGTTCAGTGGCTATTAATGACTTCCACGCATTGGGATAGCCTTGTTGAAAACTTCACTAGGTACCAGTTACCAAAAGGCGTTCAAACTAAAGTTATACAGCTATGAGTTTTTGTAAGATAGAAGTTCGTTATAGTTGGGCTGGATTGGAAGTGAAATACTGACGGCGTATCTGGAACTTGGGAGTAAAAAATTTATAACTGTTGAAATACTGATGCTACTGTATAAATTGTTGTTTCTGACATTTCATGTTACCATGTTCTGAGGTTCTCAAGATTATTAAATCCACAAGTATGCACCTATTTATTGGATGATCTGGAAAACTTTGGCGTATCCCCGGCTTAGCTTAATCAAATGTTTAAGCATGTTACCAGAAAGCACAGATGAGTGATAGATGAACTTATTGAGCTTTACACTTGCATTTGCCTTTAATGAGGCTTGACCTTTTCCTAGATTCATTTAGAATCCACAATTTTTGTTTTCTTTTTCCTTAATCCTGGAAAATTGCCTATTAGGCTTATTTAATTGGCAAATGTTAAAACATGTTTCCTAAGTGAAGACCTATGATAAGTGGCTCCTTTTCTGATTGCATCAGTTCTTCTAAGAAGTATCTGCTGAGCTAGTTAAGGGCATATTTTTCCATTACCCTGGGTGTGCATTTTTTTTTCCCAAGGAAGAATTAATCATAACCAGGCTAATTGAAAGATATGCCCTTAACTACCTGGTTGTGAATTTTGGGCTGCAGTCTCAAGCTCATCACTGCAGCTCATGCTTTCTAATAGTGGAAATACCATTTGTACCTTTACTTTGCCCCCTGAATTAAGAAGTTCACATTCGTCTTCCCATTTGTCCTCCTCCATAAGTCAATGCAAGCAAGTTGTTATATATTTAAGCGTACATTTTTTGAAAGCCGCCGTAATCCTTCTACACTATGCTTAGTGATCTGAGAGTTTCTAATTAATATTGTTGTGATTTGAACTGACTTTCAATGAGTAGGGGATAGAAGGTTGGCCGGAAGAGATTTGTTGTATGTTGTGGGGGGGGGGGGGGGGGGGGGGAGTCTTAAACTCGTGAATCATTAGAGAAAAGGGAGACCCGTTTTTTGTTTTGTCTCTTATACCTTTCTCTTACTTACTGTGTATTTTAAATGCTTGAGTTTCAGCATAGTATCTTTTTGTTTTATTTTTTACTCGTCCAGATAGAGCAATAACATCGCTCGCTTTTGGTTGCAGATCTATTTCCATGACATACCAGATCGAGTTATTGATAAACTGGTAGAACTTCCAACTGAATTGTTAGTTTTGATCATATACTCTGTCTGTTGTCTTATCCTTCCTTTTTTTATCAGATTGAGGAGGGGACAGTTTTTCATGCAGCTGGTGGCTTGATTATTGAACATCCTCTCATTTTGCCTTATGTTAAGCAAGTGGTGAGTTACAAGGCAACACCTTTCTTTTGATGATAGTTATGGTTGTGGTGCTTGTTTTGACCCTTTGCCCACATAGACCTAGACTTTGATGAAGCCATTGATGCCAACGTAACAAACATAAAATAATGGGACCGAATATCTTTGGAATACCTGACCACATGAGATGATGAGAGAACTTAACTGATTCCCATTCAGCCCCGTAGCGAATCCAAATCAATTCTTGCCCTCATAGGTCTATGCAAGCGTCCCACTGGTTCTTGTCAAGGAAGAAGCTGATAATGCTAATTAGGTTTATAGAAAAGCCGCTTTAGCGTTTCAAGAGGGTGTTTTGGCATAAGGCATGATTGAGCGAGAAGTGTCTTACAGCGTAGAAAAGATATCCAAGTGCTTAATTGGCTAAAGGAACTTGTCGTCAGTGTAAACATACTATAAAAGATAACCTTTTGGAATTGCTTTTCCATAAAATTTAAGGCTTTATACCATGTCAGGATAACTTGCTTAAAAGACATCCACCCTTTTTACTTGATTTTACTAGGCACTATAAATCCTTTAAAGAACATGAAGTACCAAAACCTTAGTGAAATGCTTTTGTGACTTGGTTTCCAACCACTCTAAGAAACTCAAGGAATAACACTTTTTCCCGATGGAACTTCTTTTGGTTCTAGCAGCTAATCATTCTCAAAAGTCTCTCCAAGCCTCTTTTAGTGCTAAACGATAACTTTATTCAACATATGATGTCAAATTTTTTATGCATAAACCATGTTTTGTTCGTTCTTTTTCTTGTGTAGGTATTTTTGATTTATAGCTTATAAGATGGTTAACTTTTACCTGGCAGGTTGGCGCGACTGATAGCGTGATGGGTCTCCCAAAAGCTATTACTGAAAGACTTATTAAAGAGGTTCTCTAATGTGTTTTCAACTTTTCTGGTCGTGGTCCTACCTTAAAATGACATACATGAATTGGTTCTACATCAGTGCTCTTTATGATTTCTACAAATGATTATTCAAAGATTATATACTCTTGATGTACTGGATGTCCTAGTTTTTATGTTCTATCTTCAGATAGCCTGAATTACATCTTATTGATGTCGGCATATATAATTGATTATGGCTTATTGGTTTTTCTTTTCACATTTTAGTACTTTAATAATAATAAAACTAGAAATAGTCTAAAGTGCATAAAGTTACTGAAAATAAACTAATATTGTATAAAACATGTGCGTAAAATATATACAAAATTATTTTTAATATGCACTATACTAATACAAGTACATAGCACTCTGGTGCACGCCACAGATAGCTTATTTTGCGACATTCATGACGTTCACTTTTGAATGTCATTGCATATCCTGGTTCTCTCATTATGTGGAAGGTGCTATGCTAATCTTAAAGAGAAACTTGGAGTAGCTCATTATCTCTCCAAGAGTAAAGTCAACTTGCATGTCAAAGAGTTATAAAGAACCAAATGAGCAATTATTCGTAGATGAACTCGATCTTTTGTGTAAAACCGAACACACCAAAGAAATTGAACACACTCACACCAGAGAAGAATAAGATTTGGTGAAAATTCTTGAGAAAACCTAGCGAAAATCTAGTAAACCTAACTTAGGGACCAAGTAAGTTTAACGGGCTTGGCCTAATATACAATTTACATAACTAACCTATTTACATATCTAACCTATTCACAATATAACCTTCATTACCCCCCTCAAGTTGGAGCGTGAGGGTTCCTTATGCCCAACTTGTTAAGGAAGTACTCGAACTGGGCACGTCCCAGCGCCTTCGTAAAAATATCAGCAAGTTGTGTGGTCGTAGGCACATAGCTGGGACGAATGATTCCTCCGATAATTTCATTCCGAACAAAGTGACAGTCGACTTCGATGTGTTTAGTGCGTTCGTGAAAGATAGGATTACGAGCAATATGTAACGCTGCTTGACTGTCACACTTCAAATTCATCGGAGACTTGTGATCGATTGCAAGGTTCCATAATATCCCTTTCAACCACTTCAATTCACACACGGTTATCGCCATCGATCGATACTCTGCCTCGGCGGAGGACCTCGATACGATCTGTTGCTTCTTCGTTCGCCAAGATATTGGTGAGTCCCCTAACGACACATACCAACCTGTTAACGACCGACGTGTCAATGGACAACCTGTCCAATCGGAGTCACACTACCCGTGCAATCTCAGATCACACTGAGAATTAAATACGATGCCTTGTCTCGGATAGCCTTTCAAATATCGAACGACCCTAAGTGCTGCTTCCATATGCTCAATACGGGGACTCTGCATGAATTGCAACAACACATGTACACTATAGGACAAATCTGGTCGTGTAAAACACAAGTAAATAAATCTTCCAACCAGTCGCCGATAGCGTTCAAGATCTTTGATAAAACGACCAGATGCAAGCGCCAAGCGATGATTTTGTTCTATCGGTGTACCAACCGGTTTTGCCCCCAACAAGCCTGCTTCCGATATGATATCCAATGCATACTTCCTCTGACACAAGAAGATTCCCTTTGGAGCCCTTGCCACTTCAACTCCCAAGAAGTATTTCAAGGCACCTAAATCCTTCATATGGAAACATTTCGAGAGATACAACTTAAAAATCCGAATTGCCTTCGAATCATTACCAGATATGATTAAATCGTCCACATAAACAAGCACATTCAAATGCACATTTCTTTTCTTCATCGTAAATAATGAGTAATCTGAATATGATTGTCGAAACCCATATTGCTTAAGAGCAGCAGACAACTTCGCAAACCAACACCTGGGTGCTTGTTTTAAGCCATACAATGATTTTCGAAGGCGGCACACAATTCCTCTCCCAGCCATGCGATGTCCTGGAGGCAATTTCATATATACTTCTTCGTGAAGATCACCATGCAAAAATGCATTGTGCACATCCATCTGATGCAATTCCCAATTTTTGGCAGCTGCTACGGCTAGAAACATTCGAACAGTCACCATCTTTGTAACCAGTGCAAATGTCTCCGTGTAATCAACTCCTTCGATTTGATGATTCCCAAAAATCACCAGTCTTGCTTTGTACCTTTCAATAGTTCCATTCGAGTTGTACTTTATCTTATATACCCATCGGCATCCGAGGGCCTTCTTCCCCGTAGGTAAGCGAACTATCTCCCAAGTTTTGTTCGCTTCCAATGCCTTCAATTCTTCCCCCATGGTTGTTCTCCATTTTTCATTTTTTCACCGCCTCCGAATAGGAGGTAGGCTCATGTCCTTGCGTTATAGCTGCAAGAAAACTCACATGTTTCGAAGAGAAATTATCACAATTGACATAGTGTGCTAGAGGATAGGTCTTACCAGAGGGTTGTTGAGAAACAGATGAACAATCAGACTTTCGAACACAGGACGATACCCGGTGACTCATCTTTTGGACCGTATTAGTAACAAAGTCTCTCAACAAGATATTCTCTTTCTTAGTTCGTTTTCCACGACCCAACTCTTCGGGTTCAGCTTCGGGAACAACTTTAGGTTCAACTTCCGGAGTCACCACTTCGGGTTCAATTTCCGGAGTCATGACTTCGGGTTCAACACCCCCCTTCCTCGCACACTCTCCTCTTCCTCCTCCAATGCTACGGTGACATGAACCGTATCTTGTCTCCGTTTTTCCTCCTCAGTTTCCTTGGATGCGAACGAAAATTCCTTTTTGTAAAACATCACATCCTTTGAGAACATAAACTCATTTGCCTCCAAATCATACACTTTCCACGCTTTCTTCCCATTTGGATAACCCAAAAACACGCATCGATGACTCCTACTTTCAAACTTGTCACTTGTTCGTCCTCGATTGCGAGCATAACATAAGCAACCGAACACCCTCAAATGATCATAATTCGGTGTCACACCCATCAAGATATCGTAAGGTGTCTTCCCATTCAACAACTTAGTGGGTGTTCGGTTAATCAAATAACATGCCGTCATCACACATTCTCCCCAGAAGTCAATCGATAAATTGGCTTGAAAACGTAGCGCCCGTGCCACGTTTAAGAAATGTCTATGTTTCCGTTCAACTCTACCATCTTGCTGGGGTGTCCCTACACAAGAAGTTTGGAACAAGATCCCTTGTTCGAGAAAATACCCTCTCAGACTTACAAATTCGGTTCCATTATCACTCTGGACGCACTTTACCCGTTTATTGAATTGTCTTTCTACCATTGCAGAAAAGCCTTTCAATTTTTGTCCGACCTCTCTCTTATAAACTAACAAGAACACCCATACTCCTCGTGAGCAATCATCAACAACAGTAAAAAATATGATGCACCACACGAAGACTCAGTTCTATAAGGACCCCACAAGTCACAATGAACTAAATCAAAAGGTTCAGCAGCTTTATTATTACTCGAAAGAAATACATTTTTAGTTTGCTTTGCCCTAAGGCATACATCACATGCTTTTTCTCTAAGCTACCTTTCCCACTATCTTCTAAAACTGAAAGAGGCTTTGTTACTTGCATCGAAGGATGTCCCAACCTTTGATGCCACAAATCTACCACATCGACCTTCATAGCTTTCACCACGGGTATCGTCCGAAAGTAGTACAGTCCGTCCTTTTGTTCACCCGCTCCAATCAACTTCCCCGTATCCCGGTCCTGCATAACACACAAATCATTAGTGAAATTTACATTGCAACCAACTTGATTAATTAATTGAGACACAGAAATCAAATTGCAAGTCATTTCGGGCACATATAACACTCCGTGAAGAACCATGTCTTCGTTAAATCTGATGGATCCTTCCTGAGTCGCCATCGTACTACTTCTGTTCGGTAAACCTACTGGACACTTTGGTATTGTACGTAAATTCTCCAAAGCACCTATCTGACCGGTCATGTGATTTGACGCCCCCGTGTCAATAATCCATGAAAGATGAATTTTCTTACCAATCGATGGTTCACTTGTGCTTGCCTTCTCCTTTTTCAGCAAATCTAACAGCATCTGCAACTGATCACCTGTTATTCCGGACAAGTTAGATTGTCCGAGCACACTCATGTGTCCGTTTTCTCCATTCTCGAACTCAGCTTGAGCAGCATTTGCTCGATTATTGCCACGTCCTCGACCAGCATTCGAACCAAACTGTTGATGTCCACGACCTTTTCCACCTCTGTTACCTTCAACTCTTCCTCTGCCACGTCCTCCATTCGAAGTACCTTGCTTCGGATAATGCACCCACCCCTTCGGATAACCAATAACTTCATAGCAGCGTTCCGGAGGATGTCCTCCTCGATCACACAAGTGACACTCCTTATAGCCTGTCTTCGGTGGAGGTGATCGTTGTTGTGCAGCAAATGCTGTCACCTCCCCTCATTCTTCTTGAGTCCGTGCCATCCCCTTGACCCGTTCATCTTGGATTACCTTTTGGTAGACTTGATTCATCGATGGCAACGGATTCGGCCAAGAGATTGGAATGGACGGTTCCATAAAGACTTTCATCTAGACCCATAACAAAAAAAGTGAACCCTATCATCTTCTCTTTTCTTCTCCAGTGCAACTGTTAGATCGCAAGTGCAGTTTCCACACGAACAGGTTGGAAACTGTTCTTCCCACAACATAGCCAGTTTTCCATAGTAAGCAGCAATAGTTAATCCCTTTTGCTTACAACCGGCCAAAGCCGCTTTCTTCCTGAATCCGAGGTCCGTTTTCCACGGAGAAACGTTCTCGAATACTCTCTCACAGATCTTTCGCCACTTCCATGTGCGATATGGTGGTCCGAAGAGTAGGCTCGTTCGAATTCCTAATCCACGACACCAGAAGAGAATTGATAGTCCACCAGTCCTCATAATCGATCGACTTTTCATCGAGCATCTTGATCGATCCGTCAACAAAACCAAACTTCTTCCTTGCACGCAGTGCCGTTCTAACCGACCGCGCCCATTCCTCATAGTTTTCACTGGTCACTTGACCTGTGTGATAATCAAACCAGGATTATCATTCGAGGTGATATCGTCCTGAGAGATTGTCTTCCGTACGACTGCAGCATCACCTATTGGAGTCGTCATTACTTTTCTACTCGAAGAGTTTCACGGTGGCTCTGATACCATGTAAAACCGAACACACCAAAGAAACTGAACACACTCACATGAGAGAAGAATAAGATTTGGGTGAAAACTCTTGTTTTCATTGATGAATGGAGTCCCTATTTATACAAGAGAAAATCTAGAGAAAACCTAGTAAATCTAACTTAGGGACCAAGTAAGCTTAACGAGCTTGACCCAATATACAATTTACATAACTAACCTATTCACAATATAACCTTCATTATTTTGATATTCCAAACATTTTTTTTAATTATTGTTTCAAATATATATTCCAAACATGTACCACAGGAAGAGCGCGAACTACCAAAAAAGACCAAGTTTGCTAGACAAAGAGAGCGACTTATCAACATTAAATTAGAAGAAATGAGACTTTTTCTCCACTAAAGCTTATAAAATCGCCAAAAAAAAAAAAAGAAAACTAGTTTTCGCACGAAGAAAAGGACCAACTACCAACATAAATGAGACTTCTTGTGGCACTAGAAGTCGCCTATAAAGCTTCTTTTAAAATTCGCCACTAAACTAGTTTGCGGTAGAACAAAAGAGCGAATTACGAACGCAATTCAAACCTTTTTTGCAACAAAGTCGCCTTAAAGCTTAAGAAGCTGTCACAAAAAACCTACTGGTACGCTAGAAAAAGAGCGAACTACCAGTTAATTAAGTAGGTTCTCTTATGTGGCTTGAATTTTTGTTCTGATCCTAATCCTATTTCTGGACGTTTTTGAATGAAATGAAGAATTGGGTTCTACGTCGGTGCTCTCTAAGATTTCTCTAAATATTTATTCAATGGTTATATACTCTTATTTTTCCCTCAAAAGATTATAGTATACTTTTGATGTACTGGATGTCCTACTTTTCTGTTGTTGAACCTTCAGGTCGATATATCCTCTCAGCTGGATGTTAACCTTTACTAGAAGTGTTTAAGTCGTGAATTTTGTGAATATCTTCGCCTTCCTTATTCTCCCATTATGTACTAATCTTAAATAGAAGCTTGGAGTAGCTCATCATATATCCTTCCAAGAATATAACCTTCACCATTTAATAACAACCAAATGAGGAATCACAACGAATTATCTGGAAATTTTTTTGGAACCCACGGTATTCTATATTGCAAACATTTATCTAACATATAGGTGGGGTCCTTTTCCGGATCTTGCATGAACGCAGGATCCTTTGTGTACTGAACTGTCCTCTTTTACACCGATGAGAGACGTGCATGTCTAGCTTGAAGTAATGGACGAGTATCCACCTTAAATCTATTAGTACTAACTTTGATATTGACTCTACCTCTGCATGTGTAGTAGCTAGCTCAGGCGTATCATAAGAATTTATGCACTCAAAGAGAAGGCGTCCTATGTGCACTAGACTTCGTCAGTATTAACTTGACGTCAAGCTTTCTAGTTCTAGAAAAGACTGCAAAATCTAGGCATTTCCAAATGATATAACATTTCATAAGTGCCATATTGAATTATAATCCAAACCAACATAAAGGGCTGGTTAATACTAATTGAGCAACGTAACAAATTGAACCTATATTATTGCAGTTAATTATCATTAATGATTACTTGGTCGTCTTTTGTTCCTTTGGCTCATAAGCTAGCTGTCTAATTCACTCCTTAGCATGCAAGAATGTTGATTTGGTTTTTTCTTGAATATGTAATGAGTATTATTATCAAGTATCCAGAATAAGATAAAGAGGACAAATTTGTACCGTGGAATCCATCAAATTAAATAACACGTACGAGCGGAACATGAAAGATATTTGGGAGTCACTTTTCAGAAAGTACTTCGTACATATGTATCCAATGAAAACTAGAACAATAAAAAGGTGTTAACAGAAAGCGCAGGCATAATTGGGTATATATATCCTTCTCTCTTATTTCCTGATTACTTCATTTGAGTTCCACTGCTCATACTATAAAATAGGGCCCCTCTGAATTATTCACGTGCCTTGCTATTTCATTCTTTCATTGGAGCTTCATATACCTCAGCCTGTCAAAAAGATCCAAAAGAAAAGGAAAAAAGAAAGAGAAAATAGAAAATAGAAAGAAGAGTTCAATACCAATGCATCAGAAAAGTTTTAGAGGTAGCTTATATAGTAGTACCATTTATCATCAAATATAATTTTTACGAGTTTAACTTGTCTACAACGACGATGTAAAATTACTTTCATAATAACTATAGGTAACCATTAATAATTTGGAAATATATAAAGGAGGTCACCTGTTCAATAGGTAACGTACATTGACAATGTAAAAAACATTATTAATAGACAATAGTTTGACGTGTAAGACAAAAGAGCACAGCTTTTGGATGGACGTTGTATGAGTAAAGGAATTATGATTATGTATGTCGTCAATGTTGACATTTCTACTTGGAGTGACATGTTTGAATCTCTATTGAAGGATATAAAAACACTAATCAAAATTTGCTAACGTTAATTTTATTCATATATAACGTAGGAGAGAAAGGCAGCAAAACCTAAGCTAGTAGTATTTTTTAAAAAAATGAATAACGCTAACAAACTTGTGCACCCCTCAACTATTGATCTAACATGTGCACAATATTTTTTTTCCAACACCAATACTGGATAACCTCAACTAGTATATATTAGTTAGAACAATATTACATTATACAGTAACAAATATGTCAGTAATTGATAAGCAGAGGAAATGTTATTTACCTATGTTCTTCATCCATGAAAGTGTAGTTTTTATTGCTACGTCCACCATTTGCCTTATTATAATTAGGTAAAGGAACATTTCCAGACTCAATGTGCGTAATATCTTCAACAAGTTTTTCATAGTGACTTTTCACTTCTTCTTCAGTCTTTCCCCCCACTGCTTTAGCCAAATTACGCCATCGATCTGGCGTATCCCTGTCGTAGATGGCCAAAGCATTCTCAAACAACTTGTTTTGCTGGGGACTCCATGTTGAATTCGAGGCCATAATGTTGGCTATGTATATGCAAGAATTAGTAAAAATGAGGAAACGAAATATAATAATAAAGGTATATATATATAGTAGTACTGTTATAATAAGTGATGATAAGAGAAAAGTACTAGCGAACGTTTTGATGCAATGAAAGTTAACAAGGCTTGTTCTATTTATATAGCAATGAGGAGACAGAAATAGACAGAATATGGTGGGCCGGTGAAAAATGCTCTTCTTCTTCTTCTGCTGCTGCTTTCTTTTTACTTTTGTTTTCAGCTATTGGTATAATTTACAAAGTAGGAATTTTTGTGAACAACATGCATGGTTCCTTTTACAACTAGTAATTAAGTTAATATTGGAAAAGCGGTAGATGACTTAAAATTACATGAAAGGAATAAGTTGCCGCAAGCTATATATGTGCAATCTTTTAGAATTCATAACGATAAATAAAACACAATGGAAGAAAATATATATAATCGACACCAATTAGTTGTAAATAAATTTTAGTCGTACGTGTTACTACTTTTGCTTTATATCATATGTTTTTATGAGTCTTTTTTATTTTGTCAGACAAATTAACTCCGATATAACAATAAAAAAAATATAGACAATTTCTAGTACCTTTGCTTTTATTTTGTAATATTGGTTTGAGATCAATGAGCCTTAATAGAGGGACTTAGAGCCTGTTTGGCCAAGCTTCTGGAGAGCCAAAAGTGCTTATTTTTCACCAAAAGTGCTTATTTTGAAAAATTGAGGTGTTTGGCCAAGCTTCTAGGAGAAAATAAGTGCTTTTGAGTGGCAGCAGAAGCTGTTTTTCTGCGGTATGGAAGAAGATGGAAAAAGTAGCTTTTCTCCAAAAGTGCTTTTGAGGAGAAGCAGAAGCTATTTTTAATTTCCATCATTCCAAAAATATCCTTATCAGAATTACTTATATACCGAATTATCCCTACTTATTTTAACGTAATAATTATAATATATAAATAATACGTTATATTTTTTCCTAATTTTTTCTACGTACACCTACATCACTATTGTTAGAAATTTTGCATCAAATAACATCTTTTTTTAAGGTATAGATCTATAATATTCAATTCTGTATGATGCATTTTGAAACTATTTTAAATAAATAATAAAATTAAATAGAGTGTTTGAGCATAAATATTTAAAATTCTTTATCTAGTTAAATATCTGTAAGTGAATCTTTAAATATCCTTACTCGTAATTTAACATTCAAAAGTACTTTTTCAAAGCTTGGCCAAACACAAATTACTACTCAACTATTGACAAAAGTGTTTCTCAAATGAGTTGGCCAAACACAAACTGCTTTTCTTTAAAACAAAAGCACTTCTGAAAATAAGCAGTTTCCAGAAGCTTGGCCAAACAGGCTCTTAGTCAGGATTCATTTAATGTAATGAGGCATAGTAGTTATTGTCACTAGAAATGCGGAGTAAAGCTGTAGTATCAAGAAACAAGATTAGTAGCGCCTAGACAAAGTTTCATTAATCCAAGAAAAGCTGTTCCTTAACCCCTTATTTTCCGTCAGTTATATCTTTTAGCTAGATCTCTAAGTTCTTAGTTGTAACATAGTAAAATATATCCACTTCCCAATGGGCTGGATGGGGGAAAACTTAAAAGCAAATGGTAAAATCAAATTCCAGCGGCTGAAAAGTGTTTTAGTGAGAAAGGATCGATCATTAATTTGAGATTCATCATCTAGGGTTTGAGAGTAAAAGGAAAGGGAAGAGGCGGTGTGAAGTATCTGAAAATGACTAAATTGAAACAAAGTGTTGGTATGGGGATATTTATATCGACCCGCATACCCAATTACATAAGTGGACCCGACCCGCTCCAATCTAAACAAATTAGTTATACTAACTATGGGTCTAACTATACAACTGATAAATAATAGGGACAATTACATTGAGAGACACACCACTCATGAAAATTATAAAAAAGACCCCTATTTTGCTACCTTACATGACATAGCACCCCCTCCCTTTTTTTTATTTTTTCTTTCACTCCATAGCACCCCTTCACAAAGAAAAAAACCCTAGCCCCCATTTTTTTCCCTCTTCTCTTACTCTCTTTCCCATTTTTCCTCTCTTCTCTCCACCCTAACAAGTCCACCACCGCCCCCCACCCACCACTATCTCACCTTCACTCCCCCTCCTCCAAGCTGCCGCCGCCACCACCACCGTAATCAACGTCGCCGTCGCTGCTTCTTCTTCTTTTTTTTTTTTTTTTTTTTTTTGGGTTTTTGAATAACAACATTGATTTTCGTTGTATATTCCGATCAAAACTCCGGTGAGGAGTTTATTTATCAAGTTTCTTCTTTTTCTTCACTTTTTTTCATAAAAATTCGTTGAGAAATACTAGTTTTTTGTTGCAACTTTTGTGTAATGTTTAGATCTAGTGTTTTTCTTTGGATAAAACTGTATAGATCTTGAATTTTTGTTAAGCTTTTGTGTAAAATCTGCTTAGGGCACTGTTTAACATTATTTTTGTGAGTTTATACACTTTTATATATTTTTATACAAGTTTATACAATTCTGTAAACGTGTATAAAAATGTATAAATCTGTATATGTACGCATTAACAGTGTATAAAACACATTCTATGCATTGTAAATTTTGTATAAAGCTCTATATGCGTGTGAACAATGAATAAAATAGTATAAATTTCAGATTTGTGCACTTTTTATGGATGTTTTGTATAAAACTTATGTTTTTGTGTATATTTTTGTATTTCTCTTCTTCCATACACATTTTTCTATGTATTTACATGTATAATTTATTATTTTGATAGATTTAGGTGTATAAATTTATCAAAAAATAATTATTTAAACAAATCCACAAATAAAATAAGCAAATCCGGTGAAATTTTTATTTTCCGGCCACCAACCACCGCCGGCCGGCGGCGGCGGCGGTGGCAGCTCAATTTCTGGTGGTGGGGCAGTGGTGGGAGAGGGTGAGGGAGTGGTTCCTAGGGTTTTAGTTTAAATGGGTGCTATGTTGTGTAATTTTGAAAATAAGGGGGTGATATGTTGTGTAATGTAAAAATAAAGGGGTGCTATGGATGAAATGTGGACCCTCATTTGTAATTTTGTGTTGTGGGCCCCCTAGTTTTGAAAATTCCCCTAAATAATACAACATAACTACAAGACTAATTAATTGGGCAAAGACTAATTGCTATCAGCCTGGATCTATTAAGTGGCTAACACCCTCCCCCCCTCCCCTCAAGTTGGAGGGTGAGAAAACCCCCAACTTGGGAAGACAAAAACGATGAGTGGAACCATTAAGGGTCTTTGTCAGGATATGCTGAAGACATGGAATAAATCAATCACCCATTCTTGCAATTTGGCCCGTGTGAAGTGACAGTCTAGCTCTATGTGTTTGGTACGCTCATGAAACACCAGATTCCGAGCTATGTAGACTGCAGCCTGGCTATCACAAAACACATGAATAGGAGTGAGATCATGAAAACCAAAATCAGATAAAAGTCTCAATAACCATGTGATTTCAGCCACCACTTTACTCAAGACACGATACTTTGCCTCGGCTGAAGAAAGGGATACTACAGACTGCTTCTTAGACTTCCAAGCAATTGGGCTGCCACCAAGCAAAAGATAAAATCCAGTCACAGACCCCCTAGTGTCAGGGCAGGCTGCCCAATCACTGTTACATTATGCTGAGAGAGAAATGTAAGTTTACTATTGAGCAATATCCCATAATCTGAAGTCCCCTTGAGATATTGAAAAACATGGAGAGCTGCTTTCATGTGAAGGATCTTGGGGGGCTTCAAAAACTGACTTAAGTGTTGTACTGTGAAGGCAAGGTCAGGTCTAGTATGAACCAGGAAATTCAATTTGGCAATAAGGCTTCTATAGACTTCAGGCTTGTCCAATAATGGACCAGAATCAGAAGATAATTTGATAGAAGCATCCAAGGGAGCCAGAACAGCAGATGCTGAGTCACATTTGAATTCAGTCAACAAGTCATTGTGAACTTCTTCTGAGACAAGTGTAATCCATCAGGCAATTGAGTGATTTCAATGCCTAAAAAGTAATGGAGAAGGCCCAGATTCTTTATCTTGAATGGAGTATCCAAGAACGATTACAAGACTTAATTTCAGTCAAATCATCACTAGTGAAAATTATGTCATCAACATACACTGTTAGCAGAACAATAGAAGAGCCAGTGTTCTTGATAAACAAAGAATAATCATTGAGAGAAGGGATATAACCTCTGGACTGTAATGCCTGGAAAAACTTAGCATACCATTGTCCGGATGCTTGCTTTAACCCATAGAGGGATTTTTGCAGCTCGCGGACAAGGGTAGGAGTTGTACTGGATGAGTTGATAGGAGTAGAAACTGTTAAACCAGGGGGAAGTCTCATATAAACTTCCTTAGACAAATCACCATGTAAGAAGGCATTGTTCACATCTAACTGAAAAAGAGACTAATGTTTTTAAACTACTACAGCTATGAGGACCTTAACTGTATTCATTTTCACAACCGGAGAAAAAGTTTCATAATACTCTACCCCTTCTACCTGAGTATCCCCCCTAACAACAAGTCAGGCCTTATATCTTTCCAAAGACCCATCTGCTTTATACTTTATCTTGTAGACCCACTTGCACCCAATGAGTTTCTTCCCCTTAGGCAGCTCAACAATGGTCCAGGTCTTATTAGCCTCCAAAGCCTCAAATTCCTTTTGCATGACCTCTTGCCAAGCTGGAAAAAGGGCTGCCTAAGAGTAAGAAATGGGCTCAAGAGCAGCAGCCAAAGAGACATGAAATGCAGTATTAGACAATGAAGTGGAGCAAGAGGCAGACCTAGGTGGAATGTGTCCAGGAATGGTATGGACATACTCATTAAGATACCTGGGCAATTGAGTGGTTCTGGCTTGTTTCCTAAGGGCGATGGGAGCTGAGTTAGGTGGGGAAGATGTTGATGGAATGTGGACTGATGCAGGAGGTATAGAGACACTAGAAGAAGGCACTGATGTAGCAGAGGGTGACCTAAAAAAGTAGGCTCAATGAGCACAACAGGAACAACAAACTGAACAGATGGAGATGAGGAAGATGATAATGCATATGGAAAAATAGACTCATGAAATTTCACATCTCTTGAAGTGAAAACTTATTTAGTGTCTCGATTAAGTAACTTGTACCCTTTCTTGCCAAAAGGATACCCAGAAAAATGCAAGGAACAACTCTAGGTTGTATTTTATCTCTATAAACTTTGGAGATTATAGCATAACAAAGATATCCAAAGGTTTTTAATTGACTGTAGACAGGGGTCTTTCCATACAATTTCTCATAAGGTGAAGTATTTTTAAGAACAGAACTAGGGAATCTATTTATCAAGTATGTTGCAGTAAGAAGGCGTTCACCCCAGTATTGAAAAATGAGAGCTCTAGATGTTTCAAGGAGATGTTTGTGTTTCCTTTCTATTACCCCATTTGTTGGGGGTGTGTGGGGACAAGAAGTTTGATGCAGGATTCATTTTTCAGCAAAATATTCAATGGCAATAGTGGACCCCCTCAATTCCAATGAATTATCACTTCTTATTATCTGGACAGGTAAATTGAACTAAGTACAAACCATGGAAATGAAGGCCTTAAGGAGGGTGAAACCATTAAATTTAGATCCCATAAGATAGGTCCAGGTTGCCCTACTATAATCATCTACAATAGTGAGGAAGTACTTATAACCATTGTAGGTGGTTGTATAATAGGGCCCCCAGGTATCCATATGGATTAATTGAAAGGGACAACTACTATTGCTGACACTTTCATAAAATGGAAGTCTTTGTTGCCTAGCAAGAGGGCAAATTGGACACATAAAATTCTGCTTAGAAGACAAAAATGGAAGACAAAGTAGGCACTGATTTCATTTTACTAAAGGGCAAATGCCCAAGTTTGTGGTGCCAAAGCAAGTCTGTATTATTTATATCACAAGGGAATGGATGATGTACATTATTTATATCACAAGGTGGAATTGAGAAAGTAGAAGATGCAGAAGTAAAAGCAGTTGCTTGAGGTGGATTGTGCAGCAGCTTGTACAAACCATTTCCTTCCTTACCAAGAACCAGTTGCTTCCTAATGGAAGGGTCCTGGATAAGACAGGAGTCCGTTGTAAACAGTACTGTACAATGTAACTGCTTAGTAAGCTGATGCACTGATGCAGCTCGAACACGTGCTGATCAAGTGTTCGATCCACCGAGGAGACCGATGACACGAAGTCAAGCCAAGCTGCTGCACGATGTGCACATTCACTTGGCCTGGCCGAAGGAAAGTAATTGCTCCGAAGCTGAGTGGCCGGGCTCAAGAACCGAGGGCGTCATCTTCAAATTTGAGCCCGAGGACAATGTGACTGAACACCAACAAATTGTGTACGAAGACAAGTGAGCGCCCGAGGACAATGAGTTTGAGCAAGCAACCATGCACCGAAGTCAAGGCTGCCGAACACACACTTAGTTCAGCCCTGCGTGGCTTGTTTTTATTAGTCACTTGTGACTATTTACTACTTTATCCTTAGCATAGTCTATAAATACTCTATTCTACTTCATTGTAAAGCATCCAATTTTTTAGTATATGAAAAATATAGCAAGTGCTATTGTGAGTCTCCGATGGAGCCGAACCCCGACGTGGGCTTTTTAAAGAACTTGTGTCAATCGGTGTTATTCGTTTGAAGAAATTCTTCTTGATCATTCAATTTTCAAGAAGCGGGTCTTTCTTGAGGATTGTTGCATAGTAGAGGTGCATCTTGATTTCCCTTCAATCGAGCTTTGAGACAGGTTCCTTACTGTTCTTTTGAATCGAAGCAAGATTTGTCTTGCTTCTATCTTTATTTTCTTGTCGTTTTCTTCCGCGTATCGTGTTTAGCATTTCCCTCGGGTTTGCTTTCACCATGCACAGAGATCAGATTGTATTGAAAACTAGGAAGATAAAGAACATTGTGCAAAGTCAAGGAATGAGACAATATCACTGAACCAACACTTGTAACCTTGACTTTATAACCATTTGGGAGACTAACTAGAAAAGGGGAAGAAAGTTTCTGGACATTGGAAAGTAGATCTAGGTTGGAGGTCATATGGTCTGTTGCTCCAGAGTTAATGATCCAATAACTACCACCTAATCTAGATGACATGCATGCAAAAGAGTCAATTTTCAGACCCTCGGACTTACCAGCAAAGTTTGCAGACCCCATAACATCTGAGTCGCTGGCACTTTCAGAGATGGTGTGCTGCTGCAACATGGAGATAAGTTGATTGTATTGTTCCTTAGTCAGGCCTGGAAGAGAAGACACTTGAGAATACCCTGATGGTTGAGAATAATCTGGAGGCTGAGGTGGAGGAAGAGTGGAGTATGCAAGAGTAGAAACTCCAGAAATGGAATATCCAGAGGAGTAACCAGAGGGGCAAGGTTGATTATAGTGGCCAAATTGAGCATTAATATCAGGAGGTGCAGATTGGATGGGAGGATCACCTTGTTGTGCTGCAGTATTGGCAGCACCCCTCCTATTTGCTGGGTTTTTGTAGCACTGATCAATGGTGTGCCCAACAATCTTGCAATCGTGGCACACAACAGACCTTCTCTGAGATTTCCTATCATTTCTTTGGTAGTTATTCCGCCTATTGTTGTTATTTCTTTGAGATGAACTCTGAGATGGATTATTTGAGTAAGACTGATTATTTCTGAGGTTAATCTGCCCCTGTAGACCTTGGGGTGGCCTGTAGTTATTTTGTTAGGGCCTAGTGTTGTGAGAGGCAATGAAAGATGCAGAGCCTGGATCAATTTGAATACCAGGTTGCACCTGCATCTGCTTCTCATTAGATAGAAGCATGTAGTAGGCACCTTACCTCTACAAATGTCTCATTTAAACCCATTAGAAATTGGTACAGCCGTTGATCTTCTTCTAACTTATGAAATGCTTTCTTAGCCCCGCAAATACAATTAATAGAATGATTCTTGTTTATCAATCCTAACTCATCCCACAAGGTTTTTATCTTATTGAAGTAAGCAGCTATCCCCAATGATCCCTGAGAAATGGATGCTAATTCTTTCTTCAACTCAAAAATCCTAACACCATTAACCTGCTCATATCTCTCTTCTAACTTACCCCATACTTCTTCAGCATTATCAGCATACACAACACTGTCAAATATTTCTTTTGTCATGGAATTCAATATCCATGAGGTGACAATATCATTAACTCCTTCCCAATGGCGAAAATTGGGAGAATCATCAGAAGGCCTAGGGCAGGAACCGTCAAGAAAACCAATTTTGTTCCTCCCAGAGATGGCCCTGAGCATATTTCTCCTCCATCCACTATATCCAACTCTCGAAAACATTTGTGGATACCAGGGGAATTCCAGGTATATCAGAAGATTGAACAAATAATGAGCTGTTTACATCTATTGGAGTAGAACCAACAACATCACACTACTAGAAAACTCGATTTAGGGACGGAAGGGTAGAGACGGCTAGCCATCCCCATTTGGGTAGAGACGGCTAGCCGTCCCTATTCTTTTGACAATTTAAGAAAATTCAAACGCTAGCGACGGCCAGCCGTCCCTATTTTCTTAGAACAAGCTATCAAATTAAAAAAATAAAATATCTACAGACGGCCAGCCGTCCCTATTTTCTTCCGTCTCTACCCCTACATTATTTTTCAACAAAACATACACCAAATAACTAGCAGCAGCCACAAAACTCCAAAACCCCCATTTCTTCAAAATCTGAAACTAGATCAAAACCCCTATTTCTTCAAACACCAATTCCTCAACACCATTTTTCAAATACCTTCTTCCTCAAAACAACTCACCTTGGTAAGTTTGTTCATTTTTTTTTTCTTTTTTCGATAAATCTGTTTCGAAATGGGTTTACTTATTTTCTTTTTTAAAATTGCAGCTCCACCGGATCAAGCTAGCGGCGCCACCAGAACTGCCCATCGAATATGAATTTTTTGGCATTTTTCAGATTTTTTTTTTAAATTTTTTCATGTTTACGTGTGAAATCCCTATTAATATGTTTCAAGTATTTTAGTGTTTAGTTTGTTGTATTTGTAGGATGGTTTTTGTAGAGAATATAATAAAGAAAAGAAGAGGAAAAATGTGGAGCTGCCAAATCAAGTAGTTAGGTCCTTGAAAAAAATTAACCTTGCTCAAAATAAATAGGCATTGACTAGCTATAAGCATGTGTATATACATTTCAAGAATTGAACCATAAAACATAAATAAAAACTGAATCTTGAAGTAAAATGTAAAAGAGGTTTGAAATAAGGTGATAAATTAACACATATTATATCTGAATTGTGAGCTTATTTTATTGTATGAAATATTATAAATATGTTAGGATAGTTGGAAATTTTTCTGAATATTCCACTATGTGTTATTTGTATAGATGGAACGTCATCATAATAATCGTAGTTGGATGTATAATAGGAATAACCCGAGATGTCGGAGGTTGAGGAAATTTTTTATAGATAGGGTTGCAGAGTTTGTTGCCAAAGCTAAAATGCTTCCTGAATATATAAAGAAGGAGAATATCAAATGTCCTTGTTTGGATTGCAAATATTGTGATGTGAAAAGCCTAAAAGAGGTTGTAATGCATTTTTATACTAAAGGTTTTATGCCAAATTAACTTGTATGGACTGCACATGGAGAGTTTGATCCTAGTGTCAACATAGACAATGTATATGTCAGTGCGAGTAGTTCGTATGTTGATAATGAGTCTCGTAATAATCAGATGCATGAAATGATTAATGATGCATTCGGGATGTTCCACGAGGAACCATCCCAACCAAATGTTGGGCATTTTCCAAACGATGAGGCCAAGCTCTTCTATGAACAGTTGGAAGAAGCTAGTCGCCCATTTTTTGAGGAATCAACGCATTCTAAGTTGTCGGTTGCAGTTAGATTGTTAAGTATAAAATCATATTACAATATACCTCAAGCAGGCATGGATGAGATAATTGGGCTTATGAATGAACTTAATCCGACTAACTTGGGGTTACCTGTATCGTACTACGATACAAAGAAATTGGTTTCCAAGTTAGGTCTTTCTTCTGAGAGAATTCATTGTTGTAGAAAAGGTTGCATGTTATTCTATAAGGAAGATAAGGATAGGGTTCACTGTAAATTTTGTAAGGAGGCTCGTTATAATCCAGTAAAAAATGAAAAGGATAAGAAGGTCCCAATTAAGGCGATGCATTACTTTCCCCTTATTCCTCAGTTGAAAAGGTTGTATGCATCGATGAGCTCTGATCCTCATATGCAATGGCACCATGAACGCACAAAACAACCTGGACTTCTAAGTCATCCTTCTGATGGTGAAGCATGAAAACACTTTGATAGGGTGTATCCGGTATTTTCTAGTGAACCTAGAAATATTAGGTTGGGTTTAAGTTCTGATGGTTTCACTCCATTTGTAGTCTTTGCCACACCGTATTCTTGTTGGCCCGTATTTGTCACCCCGTATAATCTTCCACCTGAATTGTGTATGACAAGTCCATACATTTTTCTGACTTGCATTATTCCAGGTCCACACAACCCAAAAGGCTCGATTGATATATTCTTGCAGCCCTTGATGGATGAGTTAAAAATTTGTGGCATGAAGGTGTAGAAACATATGATTGCTCCCTTAAGGAAAACTTTATGTTGCATGCTTCTTTGATGTGGACTATAAATGATTTTCCTGCTTATGGAATGTTGTCTGGTTGGTCCACTGCTGGTAAGTTTTCTTGCCCTTGTTGTATGGAGGACACAAAAGCTTTTTATTTGAAAAATGGAGGAAAGAACACATGGTTCGACTGTCAACGTCGATTCTTGCCAGATGATAAGCCGTTTATAAGAAACACTAGTGCATTTATGAAAGGTCAAAAAGATTTTGATGACCCTCTACGAAGGTTGTCTGTCATGAAATTTGGGATAGGGTGAAGGGGTATCCTAAGGTAACTGATAAAAAATAACTGGATTTAGTGAATGACATACTTGGACGAAACAAAGCATATTTTGGGAGTTGCCTTATTGGAAGGACAACCTTCTCCATCATAATATGGATCTCATGCACATAGCAAAGAATTTTTTTGATGCGGTCTTTACTACAGTTATGGATATCACTAACAAGACAAAGGATAATGTTAAGGCCAGGTTGAACATTCAGAAATACTGTAGGCGTAATGAATTGCAACTATATCCTGTTGGTGATAAGGTTCAGATGCCGTTATCCAATTACACATTTGAATTAGATGAGAGAAGAGAAATTTGTGAGTGGGTATGGAATTTGAGGTCACCTGATGGGTGTGCATCGAATATATCAAGGTGTGTTGACATGCGAGTAACTAATATGAAAAGTCATGATTGCCATGTGTTCATGGAGAACTTACTCCCTATTGCTTTCTATGGTTTGCCTGATACTGTATGGAAACCCCTGACAGAGATGAGTATATTTTTCAAAGACTTGTGCTCTAACACATTACGGGAAGAAAATCTTGAATTGATGGAAAGAAACATCCTAGTGATCTTAACTAAATTGACCAAGATCTTTCCTCCTGGTTTTTTCAATGTGATAAAGCATCTGCCTATTCACCTTGTAGAAGAAGCACACCTTGGAGGCCCAGTTCAGGGCAGATGGATGTATCCTTTTAAAAGGTAATATCTTTTCAAGCGTCTGTATTCTTATGTTTATATTAATTCTTTAAACTCAACTACTGTAACGTATTACGCAGAACTGTTGGCAAGACCAAGCAAACTGTGAATAATAGAAATAGGATTGAGGGCTCGATATGCGAGGCTTACCTTGTAAGGGAAACTGCGCATTTCTTCTCATACTATTTTGGTACCGAGGTCCCATATTTGAGAAATAGGCCGAATTGTCATGACGATGGTGAGAATGATGATTCATTGTATCCACCATTTTCTATATTCAATCATCTGGGCAGGAGGCCTAAGCAAGGTAAACGGATTCCATTTACTGACATCGACAGAATAGTTGCTACAACTCATGTCTTGTTGAATTATCCAGAAGTCCAAGAATTTTATAGATAAAATTTCAAGTAGTTTAATAAACATAAACTTTAAAATCAAAAACTGTTATGATTAATTGAGAGTTTATATTGTCCCGAACAGTTACTTTGTTCGTTGCTTTGGGCATGAGGCAGTTCCTGTAAGATTTTCATATTGATTTAGAGAATATGTAAGTATTTAATGATCAAAGATAATTTCTAGCATTTTGTGATTTTGTGGTATATTTTTTGTTTACTTGTAAACTAACCTGAACTACATATAGGTAAACAATCTTTCTAACGGTTGCAATGCTCCATTGTTTAATGATTTATCCTTTGGACCCGTGCATAAGTACAAAAGGATATCTAAGTACTTTATTAATGGTTATAAGTTTCATACTCAGGAATAGTCTATGGGGAAGAAAACCTATAATTGTGGGGTGTGTGTGAATGTTGGAACTGGTGATGAACACTTTGATCATTATGGCGTTATCCAGGAAATCTTAGAGGTTGAGTATCAAGGTTGGCCCAAGAAAAGGTTGGTGCTATTTCGGTGTAAGAGGTTTGATCCAACACCAAATCGAGGTACCCGGATGCATCCGCAGTATAAATTGGTGGAAGTCAATTACAAGAAAACGTATGATTATGATCCATTTATCATTTGCGCAGAATGTGAAACAAGTGTACTACGTTCTTTATCAACGATGTAAGAATAAATTAAAAAATAATGGCTCAAGAAAACTGGTGGGCAGTTTTAAAAGCTAAGCCGGTAAAGAGACTCAAAGTCGAGGATGCATACCAAAACGACATTTCAACTGTCCAGGAGATTGTAGATGAGGAATTAGCCGGTCAGTTACATCACGGTGATGATTTTTATGAGGAATTTAATTTTTCGATCTTTAACCATAGTGGAGGAACGTCAATGGCAGATGAGGATGAACGTTTTGTTGATGAAAATGATGCAAGCGAGGAAGAATTACTTGAGGAAAATGATGCAAGCGAGGATGATTGATTATTTGGTAGTTTTAATATATTGCATCAGTTATTTATTACGTAGTTGATCTAATATTCATACTTGATTAATTTATATTATATACTTTAATTTAACATTCATATTAAATTATTCGTTGAATGTTTTCATTAGAGGGATGTCTTCCACAGGTAAGAGGGGTAGAGGCAGGTTGGTTCGTAGTCCAAGAAAGATTTCCTCTTCATCTGGTGATTGATCCTCGACTAATCCTGAGTTGCTACCGACTGAATCGTTAATGTCTATGCTTGATATGACATATAGAGCTTCTTTTTTTGAAGGGCCGCCCTCTGCCCCAGTGTTTGATCAGTCTCCTCGTACCCCAGGCCCCTCATCTCATGATATGCGTCCATCCAGCCTGCCTTGTCATTCTATGCATGCACCCGGGTACTCATATCAATATGTTCGTGTACCATTCCCATCCTACTAGTTTGCTCCAGATAAGGTGTTTGTTCCTACTCCGACTATTCGTTTGCACCATATTCCTTTCCCAGTTCCATCAGATTCCCCGACATTGTCTAATCCGGGATCAGATGGTTTGCCTGACTCAGAGTCGCCCACCCCTCTTCTGCAGTTGCCTCTACTACTAAAGGAAAAGGAAAGAAGAAGAAGAAGAAGAAGAAGAAGAAGAGTATAAAGGTACCAGTTGCTCCTGGCCAGCCGGGGTCTTCTGATGATCGTGGTAGGTTAATTTTTATGCCTGACGGACGACATGGGTAAGTTTCCATTGGGGAAATTAAAGTATTAAAAATTGAATATATATGATTACTTATGCTACATTTTATGCATTTTTGTACCATCAGATGAGGCTACGCCTCTTGTTATAGAAGCTATGCATCCATATTTTCTTGAAGCTTGGAGTATTTTTAGAAAAATTCCAGCTGAGGTCAAAGCAAGGATGTTTGATACATTTAAGTTATACAAGCTATTTCTGCTATTTTTTTTTAATCTTTCCTATCATATATAGTTTTCTAACATATTATTAAAAATTACAGACTAAGGTTTCGTGGAGTAACGAGTATCCTGATTCCCAGATAGTTCAGTGTGTTGAGCGGAAAGCGGCAGCCCGACTTAGTAGCACATTTCATAATGCAAGACTAACTGGGAAACGACCAGAGTGGGTCTATGAAGACGCTTGGATCAAACTGCTGGAATATTGGGAATTTGATGAGTTCAAGGCATTACAAGAGCAAGCAAAGGTTACCCGGGCATCTGAGAGGGGTGGCTCTTTACTCACTGGCGGTTCGGTTAGCTTGGCGACGCATAGGCATAGAATTGTAAGTTGTTAATTAAGATTTTCTTGAATATAATTAATGTAGGTGCTAACGTTTATAAGCTTGTAGGAGCAAGCAAATGGAGGACCTATGTCCGATATTGATTTTTTTGAGAAGTTTCATGTTTTATATAATGAGGATGGTAATGCCGTAGGCTTTGTGGAGAAACGTGCAAAGAAGTTACTAAATTAAATCCTCTATTTTTATTTAACATGAAGAAAATATACTTTTCCTAAATTTTGTTTATTTCAGAAAAAATTTAGAACTGCACAGGAGCAATGGGTTCAAAGCCAAGGATATGATGTTGGATCAAGCCAGCACACTCAAGAAGAAGTTACATCAATATTTGTTCAAGCGGGTGGTGGCTACAGCAAAGGAAAAGCCTACGGATTCGGACCTAAGCAATACAAGAAACCAACCCGAATAGGTATCTCTACAACTTGCTCCTCTTCTTCTTCCCAGGTTCACAATGATGAAGTGCTTGCAGAGTTAGAAAGGTTAAGGGAAGCAAAAGCTGTAAACACAGCGAAAATCAAGAAGTTGGAAAACTTTATGGCCAAGTACATGTCGGAAAAAGGTGATGGTAATGACTCGGATAGAGTTGAGTAGATGGTTAGATTGTTAAAACTTTATGTTCTAGACTTGGTTTTTATCTCGTCCTTATTGTGAGACTTTATGTTTAAAACTTTATGTTCTAGACTTGGTTGTTATCCCGTTTATGTTACGTTGTGATACTTTATGTTTGGTTTGTTAAGGTTTATTGTTAGGACTTTATGTTTGGTTTGTTAAGGTTTATTGTTATCCCGTTTATGTTTTGTTTGGGTATTTTAGTTTAGTAATCTGTTCGGACAACTGTGTATATGAATCTGTATTGGTTTTTGGCAGGCATATATCTATTTTTTGACAATTTATTGTACAGAGTTAACAAAAATAGCGATGGCTAGCCCTCTCTAACAAACAAAAATTGTCAACATAGAGATGGGTGCCCGTCCCTAAATCACAAAAAAAAAATCAGATTTTAGAGTTTAGGGACGGCGAGTCGTCTCAGATAGACTACAAATTAAAAAACAGCGACGGGCAGCCCTCCCTAAAGGAAAAATTATATTTCAGATTTCACTGCGTAGGGAGGACTAGCCATCGCACGTCTCGGACGGCTACTGATGTGTGGCTAAAATACCACACATTACATACTTGTACTTGAGCTATTGTTGTGTTAAATTGATGAAATAAGTGCACTTATCATGGTTTTGTTGCATTTTGTAGGTTGAATATGTTGGAGAAGAGTTATCGAAGAAACAAGTCCAAAAGAAGTCAAGTTGAAGAAAAAGAAAACTAAATGCATTAGAAAAGTGGCTACGCGTGAAATAGTGACTCAGTTGAGCAGCGACAAATTGGCTAGCGGGTCAACTTCCAGTACCAGGATTGCTATTTGATGAAAATAAGTCATTTCTTTGTTTTAACCAAGGGATAATTTTGGGAAGAATATGGTAATTACTTTGGGACTACAAATAGATAGTTTTACCATAATTTACACATCTTTGGCTACATTTCAATCTTAGGGAGCAAGAATCACCAACAATCCTTGGAGATTGAAGATTGGGTGCACTTTAATGAGCAATTCTTTATCCCTTTCTTTATTTCTTTGATTTGTATTGCTACATTTGGATAGTTGATGTAAATTTTGGATATAATTACATGAATGATTCATGACTATGAGTTTATATATGTGGATTTTTATTATCTAGCTTCTATTGCTTTGGTTGCTTAACTTTAATGCTCGTGACACTAAAGTTACATGCCTACTTTGCTAATTAAAGACTCGGGAGAGATTAGTTAGTGTAGAATAGTGAAGCTAGCGAGGATTTGGGTTGATAGGCTATTTCATAGACTAACCAATCTAAAAGAAGTTACCCTCGGAAGATGTCTTCTTTGCTCGGGTAATGGGTAGTGCTTTATAAGCTCAACCATGTCTTTGACGAGTGCCATTGAGGCAAATCTCTTCTAGGCCGGATGAATTCTAGGGATTACATTAGAATGACTCGGTCATAATATATAAACTCCGTGCTATAATTGCATCCTAGGTTCAAAACTTGTCTTCCTTGGTTGTGAGAAGGCCATTGATTACCTTTACTTGCTTTCCTGGTGTATTTTGTATTTGTTAGTATCATTCCATCACCTTGTTATCCTACTTTGGCTTAGTCAAATAGGTTTAGTTTCTCCACTGCTTTGATCGCATCACTTTGTTCCTTGTGGATTCGACTCCGACTCCTAGTTGGGTAAATTATATTGCGATGACCGTTCATACCTCAAGCCGAGGTGTGTGTTGAGCGTTGTCAGCTGCCAGTCGCTATGTGTCTAGATCGAGCGATATACGGACGGACGATGCCGTCGCATAGCCCGTCCGTAAATAACATTTAGGGACGGCTCCGTAAACAACATTTAGGGACGGCTAGCCGTCCGTATCGTTCGTCCCTAAAACGCATTTTTCTAGTAGTGTCAGGAGTATTATTGTTGTTATTTGTGTTAATTGGAGGAACATTAGCCATTTTTCAAAGTCACAAAAGAATTATAATAACAACTTGTGTATGAAACCCTAGATCACCAAAACTCTAATAGATAAGGACTGCAAAAAATAACAAGATAAAAAGGCTATCAATGAGGAAAGAAGTTACCGGAAATATCGCCGGAAAACTACCAAATCACCGTAAAGGGAAATTCACCACTACTTACCGTGAAACCACTACAAAATCACCGTAAAACTCCAAAATAAGCAGAACCCTAAATTAGGACCACCAGAAAGGAGAAATCAACACCGCAATAACTCGCCGTAAAAGGCAGTTGTAGAGAAAAACTGAAGGAAAAAGAATTTGGAATCTGAAAAGACTAATTGATAAACTTTTCAGAATCGGATAGGGTTTATATAGAGGAGACAAATACGAGCCGATCTAGATGAAACGAGGCTATGATACCATGTTTTAGTGAGAAAGGATCGATCATTAACTTGAGATTCATCATCTAGGGTTTGAGAGTAAAAGGAAAGGGAAGAGGCGGTGTGAAGTATATGAAAATGACTAAACTGAAACAAAGTGTTGGTATGGGGATATTTATATCGACCCGCATACCGAATTACATAAGTGGATCAGACCCGGTCCAATCTAAACAAACTAGTTATGCTAACTATGGGCCTAACTATACAACTGATAAATAATATGATTTTTTACATAAAAGTACAAGTTTTAGAGCTTAATTACCAAACATAGCAATATTTTAGTAAAATTACCCTATATAGAGCAAAACACAAGATAATTACAAATATAGTAAAAACATAACAATATTTTCCCATAACATACTAAACCCTTATATTTTTCCTTATATTTCCCCCACTATCACTTTTTCTCCTCCTATTTCCCCCTATTTCACTTTTCCTCCCATCATTTCCCTCCAATTTCACTTTTACTCCTCTCATTTTCCCCAATTTCACTTTTCCTCATCCATCCTCAATGTATCTCGTTGAATCTCACTATTTCTGCACCTATCTAACTGTTTCTGCACCCTTTCAACTGCTTTTAACTATTTCTGCACCGTTTCAACTGTTTCTGCAGCACCGTATCTAACTGTTTCAGCACCGTATCTAACTGTTTCTGCACCGTTTCAACTGTTTCTGCACTGTTTCAACTGTTTCAGCAGCACCGTATCTAACTGTTTCTGCATTGTTTCAACTGTTTCTGCAGCACCGTTTCAACTGTTTCTGCAGCACCGTATCTAACTGTTTCTGCACTGTTTCTGCAGCACCGTATCTAACTGTTTCTGCACCGTTTCAACTGTTTCTGCAGCACCGGATCTAACTGTTTCAACTGTTTCTGCAGCACCGTATCTAACTGTTTCTGCACCGTTTCAACTGTTTCTGCAGCACCGTATCTAACTGTTTCTGCACCATTTCAACTGTTTCTGCACCGTTTCAACTGTTTCTGTAGCACCGTATCTAACTGTTTCTGCACCGTTTCAACTGTTTCTGCAGCACCTATCTAACTGTTTCTGCACTGTTTCAACTGTTTCTGCAACACCGTATCTAGTTAACACTTTTCCTTTTTATCTTTGTCCTTTATATTCCACTAATTATGATTATACCAATACAAAATCTCCAAAATTTCCTAGAGTATTCAAGCTCCTAAATATTTGTTAAAGATTTTTCCGTTTATCTTTATCCTCTATATTAATTCTACTAATTATGATTTTACCATATACAAAAAAAATCTCCTACAGTACTTTTCCTTTTTATCTTTTGTCCAATATATCCTACTAATTATGATTGTATCTCAAGAAACTATAATAAATACAGAGAGTCCAAACAAAAAGAAAAGGCGCAGTATAATTCTCGGAAGCTCGCCTCCACAATTTTCCTTCAAGTAAGCACTAGTAGTCATGCCTTGATATTTGTCACAAGATCTCAAAGGTGGTCATTTATGGAATGTCATGGCTTGCCCAGTGTTTTGCTTGCTCTGCTACCTATTCTTACTAGCAAAGTTTACTTGACTTCAAAAGTTGTCTAATATTTCGAACAAAATACGCACAGGTTGCCACAACGATTGTTCTTAATAAAAATTAGAGCTTTGCATATGGAATTAGCTGGCGTCGGACCAGAGTCATCTGGCTCTACAACGTTGTGGCATATATTCCACTAGATCTCATAAAGTTGTTCATCCGTTATGCTCTTAGTGGGAAGGGCTGGGATCTTTTTGTTGAGAAAAATGTATGATCTGGGAAAAATAAAGAGATACTTGGGGTGGTGGGGGTGGGTGTGGGTGATGGGAGAAAGAGAGGTAAGTGAGAGAATTTTTAATTTGGGGATAATGAGAAGTGAAAGTGAAATGTATTACTCCCTTCGTTTCAAAAAGGATGAACCTATTTCTTTTTTAGTTTGTTTCAAAAAGAATGACCTCTTTCTAAATTTGGAAAGATATATTCAGTTTTACTCATCCCTAGATGATTTGTAGCCACACAAATATCTATTAACTTATTTTAGACCACAAGTTTCAAAAGTCTTCTCTCTTTATTAAACTCCGTACAAAGTCAAATGAGTTCATCTAAAGTGGAACGGAGGGAGTAGATTATTGTTAAATGTGTTAGGAAAATGAAAATAATGCTATGCATTGTAATTAGAAAAATATTGCAATTTTTTTGTAATTAAGGGTGAAAATTTGTATATTTGTGTAAAAAACCCTAAATAATACAACATAACTACAAGACTAATTAATTGGGCTGAGACTAATTCTATCGTAAAAATTTAGTGTAGGGGCCTGTTTGGCGCGCGTTAATTGATTTGTAGCCGTCAAAAATAAATTCGCTGAGAAATAGCCACCTCCGGACAAATCCCAGTATAAATACTGGGACTTTGAACAAAACTTGTTCAAGGCCCCAGTATTTGTACTGGGGAAGCTTCAGTAAACTAACCCCAGTATAAATATTGGGGCTTTGAACAAGTTTTGTTCAAGGCCCCAGCATTTTGTTATGGGACTATGTATAAAGCTTCAGTTCCATAACAAAATGCTGGGGCTGTGAACAAAACTTGTTCAAAGCCCCAACATTATTATGGGACTGAAGCTTTATATATAAAGTCTCATAACCCATAACAAAATGCTGGGGCTGTGAACAAAACTTGTTCAAAGCCCCATCATTTTGTTATGGGACTCAGCTTTATATATAAAGTCCCATAACAAAATACTTGGGCTTTGAACAAGTTTTGTTCAAAGCCCCAGTTTTTTGTTATGGGGCTAGTCTGGGGTGTTTTTCCAACGCTAATGGAGCTTAAGTGTGCGCGCGAATTTTTGGCTATTCTTCAATAAATTTTGAAACGGTGGATAGTCCCCATTGAGCGCGTCCAAAAATGGCTAGTGATCAAAATTTCCCAGCCTGGATCTATTAAGTGGCTAACAAAAAGTGGTTCCATTCTACGTTTTTCAATGTTTTCATATTAAATTTTGAGGAGTGATGATAAATGATGAGAGTGAGATCAAGCTGTGTGCATGGCAATATGAAAAGTAGCTTTTCTTATGTTTGGTGTTTTCCTTTTTGGGACAATTCTTAAACGTGATAAGGCCTGCAATTTTTCTCACTTTCTTCTTCCTATTTTTAACAAAAATCCATATCAGTTAAGCTGGCTATGTTTTTCTTTCACTTTCTTTGAAGAGATCCGTACAATAGCTGTACATTTGTGCAGGTTCAGTCCAGCTGGTACTTGATAATCTTTGTCTCTGAATGATTAATATCCTAGTACAACGTTGGCGTAAGTGAATGTAGCACTTTAATTTGCATACATAAGCTCTTGGTAACTGACAATATATAACACGTCCTCCTCTTTTTGTACATTTACAAATGTGGACTTTGAATTTAAACTTATTAAGTAGTACTACAATTTTATAAAGCTCTTAACAATGAGCTCATTTTACTTTGGAATGTGGGTTTAGAATATAATGTTATTGAAATTCTAGTGACCTTTCACATACTTACATATCTATGTAAATTCGTGTCGAAAATACTCGTTCGGTTGAACACATAGCAAAGAATCTAAGTGTACCTATGTATGTTTCCTATAGTCATCAACCTTTGTCGGATTCTCAATCTTTGTCTTCTAATTGTTTTATAGATTGAAGAATATCCAAGTGTCCTGAAACGGTCGAGTTTATATAGAGAACCCATTGTGATCTTGGCAGGAAAGTCTAGCTACAAGTTACAATTTCATGCATGATCCTACTCTATTATTGCCAATTATCTTGTGCACAAGTTAAAACGAAACGATTTTATAGCTACGACGAAGTTATATAAGGAATCAGGCATTACTTTTGTAGTTTCTTGCCTTGGTAAAGTTCAATTTATCATATAAAAAGATTCTTTACACCATCATGCTAAGTTTAACTGTAACAATAAGAATTGTCACAGCAAATTAAATTTGATTGGATAGAGTAATCTCAACTTTTATGGACGTAAAGTTATAGTATGTAGTTAATTTTAGGAGTTACACTTAATGAAAAAATTGACAACCGAAGAACATGATGACGCGGTAGGTTAGATGTTGAAATAACATGACAATAGAAAAAGGAAGCAAAATGTACAAACTGAATAACTGATACTCTGAGTTCGCATAATCATCCAGCTGATATATGGAATGGAATCCTTATCATCCCACGTTGGTGTCCAGTAAATTTTCATATTTGTGGATTCTTGTTCTGTCCCTCTCACAATCTTTAGATCACCAGTTTTATCTTTTTTCTTTCTTTTTTCCAATTGGCCCCAAAAATTTTTGCAACTTGAAGTAGGGCTTCTATATTCTATATATACTTGAATAAGTGAGGTTGGATGGATTCTTCATTTAGAATAAAACCATATTGTACATTTTCTTCTTAATGGACCAAGGATAGGGAATGTCGATCATTTTTACTGGAAAGAGCTAGTAGCCAACAAAGCAAGATAGCGACATTAACAAATATAATGTTCAATTAAAAATATTGGATAATTTCACGTATGATCACTGAACTTCACCCACTATAATAATAAAATCATCAAAACTTTTTAATACATTAAAATAACTAAATTTAACCACAACAGTAAATCAGAAAACTATACTCATTAACAATGAAGTCACCTAGAAAGTAGTTTTCTTGTTATGATTGGTAGACTTTAGTAATTAAAGTTCAATTACTTTCACCATTTCACGTGACAAAAAATAATTTTGTAATTTTACTATGATAATGAATACTAATATTTAGTACTAAATGTACACAAAATGAACTCAAAACCTAATTTCCTTCAAGATAATGGGACTTGTTTTTAATGTCATATTGGGGTTTTGGCAATTCAAATTTCTTAGGTCACTGTCCCCCAAATTATAATGAAGAAGATGCTCAGGACAAACTTGATGATTATTATGGAAAATGAGGTTTGCGACTTTCTTGGAACCTTTTCAAAAGTTGATACTCTAAGATACATCATGCTACTGATAATGAGATTCCTTATCATCCTTTGAGTCTTTTGTGGTACTGGGATAAAAATACCTTCATTGTCATCTCTCCCATTTCTTTGTCAAAAATCTTTGAAAGGCCTCCATTAAATTATTCTCCTATATATGGTCCTTTCTTGCAATTTGAGCTCACTGCCTAATCTTACCTTTTTAATCTTACCTTTTTCACTTATAGGATCTCCTTCTTGGATTTTTCCAACTTAAACGCAAAGATTGTTCTTGCATGACAAATGAGAAAATATTATAATTTCTTATAATTGCAAAAGAAGGGAAGGATCTACCTTTGATTTTGTTTTGATATGGAACGGTTGCATAAAGTTTGTTTTTCTCCTAAGGTCCAGTGTATTTTATGATTCTTTTTAGTCGTCAGAGATTTATATGACAGTTAAAATTATATAGAGAACTTCTATGTCTCTTTATTTTTGTTTGGTATAACGATGGACTGGGATGAACTTAAATAGAAAGACTAGATAATGACGACTAACATAAACAACCCACATTTGTTCGGATTGAGGTGTAGTTGTTTGCCATCAATCTCACAAGGTGATCATTCTCCTTTGAGAGCACTGTCCAATGAAAGGGAATAGAGTTTGCCTCATCCATTGCTTATAGTCAAAGGAATGTGATTCTATCAGAGATGTGTTATGCAGATGAATATCTTTTAGAAATTCAACAAGCTCCTAAGATCACATATATCAAAGGTTTTTATCTATTTTGGGCCGAAGATAGGGAATACATATGCCAGAATTTTCCAGCCTGTATAATGAACAATAACATATCCACAATACAGGGAACATGGAGATGCTGGCATTTTTCTTTTTAAAAGGAACGAAAATCATTTGACATCCTTGTGCTAAAGAAGATTCAGTAGAATCATCCTTCCATGTAGAATTTGGAACATTCTTTACTTAAATTCCTTCTTTTCCCTTTCTCAAAGGAGATGGCGGGCGATATCTTGAAATTCTTGATCATAATATGTGGAAGTGATTTAAAGTTGTATAAACTGAAAGTGCACAAAAAAAAAAAAAAAAAACTGAAATTTTGAAGATCTTTGACATGATCAATGTAATTTGACTTATTATAGTAGACAAGTTAAAATGTATCAAGTTATGATTAATGTGTATTGTATAGACTTACTTGTAATTACCTTATAAATAGAGGACCATTAGTGAAAACTAGTCTTGGAATTGGCAAAAAGATGAGTATCGCTATAGCTAGTGAAGTCAATACAGTATGAGCCTGTTTGGCCAAGCTTATGGGGAGCCAGAAGTATTTATTTTCTTCAGATAATGCTTATTTTAAAATTTTAGGAGTGTTTGGCCAAGCTTATAGGAAAAAATAAGTGCTTTTAAGTGACAGCAGAAAGAAGCTGAACAAAGTAGTTTTTTAAAAAAATAAGTATTTTTAAGTGCACGAAAGGCCACTTTTGCCACTGGTCTTTGGGCACATGCCACTAATACCAAAATATTTAGTTTGTGGCCACTTTCGCTTAAAGAGATAGAACTTCAGTTCTGAGGCCGGATTGAAGTTCAGTCCTTAAAGATTGAACTTCAGTCCAGGGCCATATGGATTGAAGTTCACTCCTTAAAGACAGAACTTCAGTCCAGGACCATGTTGACTAAAGTTCAGTCCTTAAAGATTGAACTTCAGTCCAGGGCCATATGGATTGAACTAACTTCAGTCCAGGGTCATGTTGACTGAAGTTCAGTCCAGTCCTTAAGATGGAACTTTAGTCCAGGGCCATATGGACTGAAGTTCCAAGTTCAATCCTTAAAGATGGAACTTCAGTCGAAGGCCATATGGACTGAAGTTCAGTCCTTAAAGATGAAACTTCAGTCCAGGGGCCATATGGACTGAACTTCAGTAAATGATCAAAACTTAAGTCAATGTTTATTTAGTAAAGGCCCAAAAGTGGCCTCTAGTGTAAGACCAAAGAAAATAGTCAAAAAATTTCACCCCATGTACCTCCTTATCCTTGGTTATGTCCTTTTGTCCTCACTAAGAAATGTTTTAACAAAATGGCCTCCTACCCATTTTTAAACATATGAAAAGTCTATTTTGCCCCTGACCAATATTAGCCTTAATCCTATGTCCTAGCCGCCCCTTTTCTTTTTCTTCTCTCTCTCTCTCTCTCTCTCTCTCTCTCTCTCTCTCTTCTCTATCTCTCTCTCCTTTCGAATTAGGGTTAGTTTCCTTCTTCTTTCTTTTTTCTTTGTTTAGTTTACTGTGAATTTGTCTTTTCTCTTTGTTGATATTCATTATTTATCTAATTTTTTGTTCCGTGAATGTTTAAATTTTGCTGATAATCAATAGTGTTTCTATTTGTTATATTAATTTATTTTAATTAGGTATTTAATGTAATTTTTATTATAGTATTGTCATTGCACTTTGATTTGCTTTAACGGTCGAAATTGTTGCCCCCAGGGCAACAGTTGACCTATTTATATTACTTATGTAGTTAATTTAATTTTTAGTAAAGTGTTGGCTGTGTAGTTTATTATCCTTTTTACTTTCAAAAGTGTTGCCCACAGGACAACAATTGACATAAGACTCAAGCATAGTCTTCCTTTTTCTAGAAAATGTTGCCCTGTGGGCAACCGTTGATATCAGAACATCAAGTATGAGTTGTGTTTTTGTATTGAAAGTGCTGCCTATCAAGTTGCACTTTCCTTACTGCTTAGTAGTAGATATTTTCCTTTTTATTCTTGTTTTTATTTTTTGGATGTTGATATTGTATTTTTTTGCTGGTATAGGGGAAGTTGTTGGTGCAATCTATAGACGAGGTGGAAGAGTTTATAAATCAACCAGCTGTTTCTGAGGATGTCGTTGCTAGTAAAAGAAAAAAATATGGATTTGATTATGATTATGATATGCCATCATTCCGTCTGTTGGACAACTCAGAAGATGTTGTGGCTAGTAATATGGAGATCGAGACATTTTGTACGGCAGACGATTTAGAAAAAGTACTATTTAGATTCTATGTAATTTTGTAATAGTATAACAGACATTTGACCTTGTTCTTGTTTTATTTTACATTCGAATTTGGGTTCTGTTGCACTATATTAATTTTATTAATTATATATTTAAGCGCTATTTCATGTATTCCATATTTTTTTTCTTTTACCTAGACTTTTCATCTTGTTTGATGTGAGGGAGGGGGGACTTGTTATTTGTCTAAGGGTTCGGTGAAGTGTTGCCCAGGCAATTACTGAATGTTGTTTGCCTTAGGAAATTTAGTGAGTTGTTGATGTTTATGTGATGCCTGGGAGGCAATACTCCAAGGTTATTGTGTGAGATAAGTTGTGGGAGTGTGAAGGCAACATGCTGCCTGTGAGGCTGCCTATGTAGCATCATTTCAAGTGTATTAGCTTTGGAAATTTGGATATGGGGTGGATGTCAAATGCTGCCTGTTAAAGGTTCTAGTTTGTGAGGGATGTAGGTCAAGTGCTGCTTGTCAGGCATCTAGTTAAGGGATTTAGTTTGTGAGGGATGTAGGCCAAGTATTTCCTAGGCAGCAACTTAATGGAATTGGGTGTGGGGTGTTGGTAAGTATTTGGGGTCAACTGTTGCTCATTTGCCAACACTTGTATCTAAACACACTGCAACATTTATAGGGAATTTCGCTTGGTGAATTTTGTGAGAGTTTGGGGGTGAAGTGCTGCCTAGGCAGTAGCATTTCAAGTGTATTAGCTTTGGGATTTTGGGTAGGGGGTCGATGCCAAGTGCTGCTGCATGTTAAAAGATCTAGTTTGTGAGGGGTGTAGGTCAAGTAGTGCTTATCAGGCATCCTGTTAAGGGATGTAGTTTATGGGGGATGTAGGCCAAGTGTTGCCTAGGCAGCAAGTCAATGAGAATTGGGTGTCGAGTGTTGGTAAGGATTTGGGGTCAACTGTTACCCATTTGCCAACACTTGTATCTAAACACAAAGGTAAAGTGTTGCGCTGACATCAGTTCATGGGATCTTGGAGAAGGTTTTGATGAGTTAAACATAAATTGCTACCATCCGGACAACACTTTGGGGCAGTTAATCCAGTCTAAGTCGGGTTTGGGATAAGTGTTGCCTATCTGCCCATACTTTAAGGCATTTGAACTGCAGCGAGAATGAGTGGGAAACCTATTCTTATTTTGCAAGTTTTGTGGATTGAATGTGTTCACGTAACTTTAACGAAAATGAGAAATAGTTGTGCTTACAGCAAAACGAAAAGTATTTGTTGACAAATTTAATGCAATATCATAAGAAAATAACATATTCATGCCACAGCTCCAGCTCCGTTTCTATATCTTCTTGCATGTGGATGTTTGACCGGAGTGTGGAGACAACTTATTCTATTGTGTCTAATTCTTTTGCATCTCGAGCATCTGATCCAACTCTTGAAGAATTCTGCTCTTGAAACATATCTTTTTGTTTGTCTCCTACCGAGCTGAATTTTTTGTATTCGGTGGGTGTACAATGAATTCCTTTATACTTTGTGGAACATCCCACGAGCTGTCACTTCCCACTGGAAGAATTTCTCCCTGATAAGTTTGCATCCAAGTGTTTCTTTTGAACCAGTGTGCACAGTAAGTCGACTTGTTCAAGTTTCTTCTCTCTATTGCTGCAATGGCGTGGATGCATGGTATTTCGTCCGTCTGAAACTGTAAGCAACCGCAGGACCTCTCCTTTAAATCTACAGTTAATTCATCTTTTCCATCTTTGACAGTAAAACTTGTGTCATTGCTTGGATTTACCTGCAAGCAAAAGATAATATCAAGTAAACAAAAAAGTGAAATGTTACATGAGTGTTTGTTTGCAGAGCTAATAGTCATTAGTTTTGTTGAACAAGAGCTACTTACTATCAGCCTAAAGGCAATAGGAATCATGTTGGTGAGCTCTTCTTCGGCCCAACGTGTGAGGTCATGAAATGTGGCTTGTGCATCATTTCTCCTTTCATAAAACCAACTTTGGAGTTTATTTTGGATGTAATCTATCAATCCCAATATAGGCAGCTTCCTGGCCTTCGCGAGAACAGCATTCATACACTCTACATTATTCAATTTTTGCTTTATTTAGTGGTGTACGTAGGCGTTGGAGGTTGACTGGCAACAAGAAGCCATAACTTGTAGGGCACTTTAGTACACAAGTAAAGTGCTGCCTGTTGTGCACCACATGTAGAGATCCCTATATATTTTTGTTTTGCACCAAACCTTCAAGTGTTGCCTACAAGGCAACACTTAAAAAGACACTATGCATTCAAAACTGCTGCCTATTAGGCAGCACATGTAGAGCTACTCTACATTTAAACCAGAGCTACTCTACATGTAGTGTGGCCCTGTGGGCAACACTTACAAGGAACCACTTCAGGCGATGAAAAGTGCTGCATATTAGGCAACACATGTAGAGTTTATGTAACAGCAATTGTTTGCAGTTCAACTGCAAGTGCTGCCCACAAGGCAGCGAGTGCATTACAAACACAGTACATTGCAACAGATCTTAAAAAGCTTTTTCTGTTAGCACCAATTAACATGCATCATCTACAAGTTATTTCAAGTTAATTTAGGCAAAGCAATGCAGTTGCGACTAAATAAGAGTAATTGCAATTTCTATTTGTAAATTCTTCAGCAAATACAGATTCAAAGTAATATAATTTTTTTTGCAGCAACTGAAAATCAATGTGACGTTATCTAGCAGTAGTTTTCAATCATTATCATCAAAATTCACAAATCGCAGTAGCTAATCTGTGATTATACAAAAACTAAACAAATTCCACGAATTTATGATGAAATTATGCAAAATTTAATTTAAAAACTACGTAAAATTAATGAAATATTGAAGAAACTTACCTTTGAATCTTCTTTTTTCTAAAAATTTGAGTTCATAGGTTAATCAGTTGGAAGAGTAAAGGGACGAAGGTCTGGAAATAAGCCGCAGAGTTAATGGAGGGAAGGTCTGGGTTATATGTTGTGTTTATATGATTTGTTCAAGGGTAATTTAGTCCAAAAAGATTTATTTAACTTAAAGAAGGCCATTCTTGCTAAACCACCCTTAGTGAGTCAATTAGGCAAACCATTGCCTTAAGTGTCATAGTTTTGTCATTTACCCGAAAATAGTGGCCTCAAACCAAATACCAGTGTTAAAAGTGGCTGCTGAGCGAAATTTTTACAATTATTTGGAACAAGAATACCCATTTCAAACTTCCACATTTAATCAAATTAATATTATTATATATTCATTTTCGTAATTTGATAATTTTTTCAAATATTGATCAAACATAAATTAATAACAAAAGCACTTCTCTAAAATTTGGTCAAACACATATTGCTTATCTCGCAAAGCACTTTTGATAAAAAACACTTCCCAAAATAAGTTGATTTTGGTAGCTTGGCCAGACATGCTCTATATCTCATTTTCTCAGCACAACTTGAAACTTCTTTTGTCATGAAATGGATTGCATTTAGTCTTGCCAATATACATTCTGCTGAGTTTGAGATTCTTTTGCTTATATTCTGCTGTAAAAATAATATAATGCAAGTTCACTATCAAGAAAGTGCATATATGAGGTAGCAGCAGCACAAACAAATATGATACATTGGAGTTATTTTACCACGAAACATAAGACCTTCTACCTTGATACAATTAAAGGGCTGCATTCCCTGATTTGGCCTAAAACAAAGAACCCAATCAGATGCACCTAAAAGTTAGAATGAACAAAGCTCTTCTTCAAATGCACTGCCCATGACTCCTGGCTTGATATGACTTCTTCAAATAGAGAGGATGTCAAATTCATGGGGCATAAAATCCTCGCTTGGCCTATAGTACTTATCTGGCGAGTACAGGCTCAAATTTGTCACTTGACTAGTATAAAGGCACGCGAACCTCTCGACCTATGAATCGACAGAATGTAACTTAAGTTTTCAAGTAAAGATTACACACACAAAGTAAAGAGAAATTCACAATCCCACCAAGTGCAGGATACTTTCCAAGTACTAAACCGTACCTGATGTGCAAAACGAGAATTCTGATAACCGGTCTTCATCAGTTGTCCCCAGACCTTGTGGAACTGAAAATGTTTGATGACTTTATCAGAAAAGAAAAAAGTGTAATACCTTTGTTGTTGAAAATCCAAATCGATTTACTAACACCGTGCCAAGCCAGTGTCAAATATAACAAGGGAAGAAAGTATGATTATGTATTACAAGTTATTGAGAAGATTTTTTCACTAAAGCTTGGTCCAAGCAAGGACGAAGTGTTCCTTAAAGAAATATTCACGTTTCAAAGGAAATATAGTCTCTTTAACAATCATACCTTTTGATGACATTCTCGTTGTGCCTGCTGATGACTGAGCCTGACCTCCTCACTTTGAGACTATAAAACACCATTAAACCAGATCAATTAAACTCCATTAAATGATAAAAAATATTGACTACCTACTAAGGACTTCACTTCCAGGGGACAGATATCAAGGTAAAGGTATCGACCAAATATGTAGAACTATCTCTGTTAGTACGTTAAAATTTATATTCCTAGGGATACTATCTCAAAGTAAACAACCTGCAGCTTGCCAAGCTCGGACATCATCTTCTCCTTGATGGTATCATCAGTACCTTCAGACCTGAAGCATAAGACAGCTCATGAAATGATTCAAGACAAGGGAAAATTGAATGTGAGCTAATTTCTGATACAACAGAAAATTGTACGACTATCCAATGTCAAAATGGCTCTAAGAACGGAGGACGATTTTCGTTCAAGGCGCACAAATAAAAGGCTTCATTTCTCCATTGGAAGGGAACTTGTCACTTCTCAGTCATAAGACCACTCCATACCGGAATAAGGTCTCAAAGAGGCCAAACGTTAGTGGACTAAAAAATAAAAGGTTTCTCTCTTCTCTTACATTGTCAAACTACCTTCAATGAAACAATCCATCAACTAAATCTAAATCCTCATCTAGATGGAGTCAGTCATATGAATTCTCCGGCAACTTTAATTTTATCCACTTTAGCTTTCTTTATTTCCTCATTTCCTTTTATCCAATATCCTCATATTTTCTTAGTGGAAGGGACATGACAAGAAAAGAGTCACACTAATGAAGTACTCCATCAAAAGATCATATAGGAATTTTCTACCATGCAAAATGACAAGGTGAGAGTTATTACTTGAGAGTCCACTTAAGATGATGTATTTCATCTTCAATGTGATCGCGCCGACTCCTCAATGACTGAAGTTGCTGCAAATTATGAAAGGAAATTGAAACTAATAAATTACTGTCACCATGCAACAGAAAAAATTAAATGCTATAAAATTAGAGATAGGTCATTTGTTTAGTCTCCAATCTCAACGGTATAAAGGATAAATATTTCCACTTTTAAATGGTGATATATTGAGAAAATTCTTTGCTTGGATGAGATACATGATTGCTTTTCGTCAAATTTCCATGGAGAAGTGTATCGCAAACCAAATTCATAATTAAAGACAAAAAAATAGTGTTAAATTGAGACAACAATCAGAAGATAAACATGAAAAAAAACTGCAAGCTAGCTTGAAGTAGCAATACTGGTAATGCTGTTATTTGCTTAAATGAGATGTACAATTCTTCTCGGCAGATCCCCATTCATAAAAGTGCCAAAAGACCAGATTGATTATCAGACAGAAAAGGTCAGTGGAGACAACATTCAAATGATCAACATGAAAAGGACTCCAAGTGATTAAGCCAAAGTTTCAACTACTAAAGCTTAATGTTACGAAGCTCATGATGCTGAAAAGCCCATCAAGCCTCTAAGATGCAAGTACCATATTATATGTTAACACAGTTTGTAAAACTCAATGTTGATGTGCTTTTACCTCGTAGCAACATCAATATGTACAATTTTTTTTATTTTCAATTTTATTTGGACATGAAAATGGTCAGCTCAGAGTTCTGGTTCTAGACATGAAAATGGTCAAGCACTTTATACCACCCTTATTATACATGTCTGGAACAGGGGACTTCATCACAAGCACAGCAAATTGTTCTTGTTGATTATATTCTTTTTGCATGTAAAGAGAGCTTTGTGGCTACAAAAACATATGAAGCAGAAAATTTTATTGCATACCTTCCGACTGTCCCTTAGTTCCCAGAGAAGTTCAACCTCTCTCTCAAGCTCTGGAACAACAAGCATTGTTCTCCAACCTGCTCAACATCATGAGATCCTAAAGTCTAGAATCAAACTTTTTTAAAGAAGCAAAGGAAAACAAATAGAAGGGGACAGCAGGAAGAGCCGGATGTGATGATCCGTGATCGTGGAAAACTTGACAAGTGTGAACAAGTGGAGAACAAGTAATTACTTTCCATCCATGTAAATGGCGATTCTTAAAAATCTAAGACACTCGTCTATTTAATCTCGGTAAAAATCCTGGGATATTCTTTAATCTCAGTATTAGCGCTTATATATATATATATATATATATATATATATTAACTACTCAATTGTTTCAATGATTTTCATTGCACATGGTCAGAATTGATATAAAGGCCTGTCTAAAATTATTTTTATTAATTTTGGAGCATAGAAGTATAGCTTAACATAATTATTCTAATATGGCTCAAACATACTAGATGTATCTGTTTCTTATTACTGTGTTTGATAAACTAGAAACATGTGGGTGCCTTCTCTGGAATCATTACTGCATATAATGTTCTAAATAAGAAACAACGGAAATAGCAAGGAGTACATGGAATGGAGAGTGCATACCCAAAACCTTTTTGCTGCGTAAGATATCGCCGTAAATGTGATCTCCAACATAAAGAACCTAATTGAAGAGAACACTAAGTTAATACCCAAAATAAATCAAGCTTCAGAAGCAATAGAACACCGTAATTAATCACCCAATAAGAACCATGAGTCAGACACATGATAACAGCAAGTAAATCCACTATTCCTTCCCTCCATTTCTAGAGAAAACTTAGACTCCAGACTGTTAAGCTATGAACTGTCTCTTTCAGCCATACTGAGTATTTAAAGCTATACTTTTGTGCTAGTAGTACATAGTAAATCATCACCAAAAAAATTTCCGAAGGAAGTAAACAGTATTACAGTAGTAATCTTATTAAACTGATGTTGATAAAATACCTGTGAGCTTGATTCAATTGAGAGCAATTTATGCAAATGGCCAACATTTCCCCCCTGGAAGTTAGGAAAATATTCTATCATGTTACAAAGACTAATAATGATGTTTACTATTATAACATAGATCTCTTTAGACCAAAAGGCATAAACTATCAAATTCCACAAACACTGCTGCATGTATGATATCTGCATCCTCACCTGGAAAATTCTGCAGCTTTTCTTCAAGCTCTTTAAAGGCAATCTTAAAGAAGTGCTTCCCACCTAATGTATAGGACAAACTCATAACAAGCACAAAATGGAGAAAAGAAATTGGCAAGAGAAAACTAAGTTTTTTTACACTGACCTGGGCCATAGGAGTCCCACTATCAGTGTTAATAAGCATGCCACTCTCAGGCTCAACCTCAAAAAGATTTGCACGGATTTCATCATGGAAAAATCCTGGTTTTGCACTGTATACAAATCCGATACTTGTAGTCAACAAGGTGATCATAACTCTGCAAACAATTGCTGGAAATGGAAACAGCGATAGACATTCGTCCTACGTATGACTGCATACAGTTGACACCAGAAGAAGCACACATGCATATTCTAAAAATGTTTCAAGGAAAAAGGATGACCTGCCAGTGATGACAACATCAAAATATTGAAGCCAATCAAATCTGGACGTGGACGATCCATCTGAAGGTTTTGGCCCACATAGGAAGTTCATAACAACGTTTGTATAGTCCCACAAGCTGCACAAATATAATAAGGATCTTATAAAACGTAACGGAAACGTAGAACTTCAAAGGAAGAGAATAATATGAGTAGTTCTGGAGCTTAGACGAGCAATTCATGGGATTTAAACAACCTATCAGGCAATACAGCTTAATCTTATAAATAAAGACTTCAGCGATAGCATCACTTAAATGCACCACTCCCCACCACCCACACAAAAAAAATTGAGAGAAGGAAAAATAGAATTCTGTGAGAGCATCGTCACCTGTTTGTTACCAAAAAAGTAGCACGTCCAGATTCTCTAAGCATTTTGAGCATTGGAAGAATTGAGGCATCCTCATTGATATATCTTATGTGCCAAAAGCAGACAAGACGATAAACAAATTAGTCAATAGGGAAAGTACACTGTAATGAGAATATACAAAGATAATAAGCATAATAAGCGCAAAAGCAGACAAGACGATAAACAAATTAGTCGATAGGGAAAGTACACTGTAATGAGAATATACAAAGATAATAAGCATAATAAGCGCATAGGTTTTGCATATTTCTAATGAAAGAACATATAGGATGTTCAGAACTATCCAACACTTGCACCCATTTCTCATTTCTCAAGCCTTGAATTATAAAGGCAACACAGCTTATATATCACTCTTTCCAAGCCTTTCAAATTTAAATTTAAGAGACATTTCTCGACCACTTGAAGCATTGATCAATGCCGAAAACAATACCTTAATGGTACAAAGGGGAAATTTAACCAGAATCTGGCAAGACCTCTAACTGATGGTATTAAAAACTAACCAAAAGATATCTTTTTTTTATTAAAAACAAAGAGTGATGGATTGTTGCTTATGCATTAAGTACTTCTCAATCGAGGTCGTTGCTTATGCACATAATAAAGAAACATTATCACAATTCAAATGAAGGACATAGCATAGGAATTTGTCATCGCTTATGCCTGAACTTCCAAGCTGGAACTGCCATGTCCATGTAACCGACGATCATAATATGAGTTACGACCATGTCCAAAGAAATCTCTCTCAAAAAGGGAAAAAAATTAAATGTTAAGGTCACTACACAAGGTCAAGCATGTCTTGTTTTCTAAGGTCCACCAAATGCTAACTTCCCTCGGCATATGAGCTATTGCAATTCCAGAAAGTTGCTAATTACCACTCAACCTAACACTCTCCAAAAGCAAAAAACAGTTTTCCTTACCTTTTTGGATCTTTTGCAACCATCTGCTTCAAAGTCCCATCACGGTGGCACAAATCCACTGCTGCTCTAACATCCTTGTAAATGAGAGAGTAGCTGCAAGAAGGTAGCCAATAAGCACATCTTGTGGATCATACACGGAAAGGTTTGCTGCCATAAAGCAGTTGAAACTAAAAAACATAAGGAACAATTATCTTTGACATATTTTTTTTTTTAATTGCTGAAGCAAGAAATACTATCAACTTCAAAGGCGACTATGAGAACCCTGCCCTCCCCCACCCCCCAAATAGTCGCAAGAGATGTTCCCATAGAGTTCCATACTAAAGAATGAACTTAAAGGGCAACGTTATTAGCATCACAACTACAATCATCCAATAACAGGTCCTCAAAGACCTCGCAGAACGTCTAACATTCGTATTTAGCAACACTTCAAAATTGTATAACCATTCATCATATATTCATATATGCATGCACAGACCCAGCATATATGAGCAACTTGTTCCTATTGTATCCGAAGATATACTTGCAAACCCAAATTGCACATACTTATTCTAATATATGCAGATCAAATTTCCAAGCTATAAGAATTAGTCACAAATTTGAAAACTAAATATTTCAACACTTCTGAGAATAAATATCTTGACTGAAAAAATATAATAGGAACATGGGGAATAGCTCAAATTTGAAGAGGGCGCATGGATAGCATTTCTGAAGCAAACAAGCTGGACACCACATGCAATCCAAAGGGCGTAAAAATACTATAGGACATATTGTAGAGGGCGCAAAAATTCTACAAAACATCCTTAATCAAGACTTTTAATTGCTTCAATAAAGCTACCGCGGAGGAGATCTATAAAAAGTGATTCATTACAAGAGAACATGAAACTAAATTACCATCAGCTTCTTAATCTGGAGCATATCTCAAGACAAATTGGTATATCTATTTATGTTTTGAACTTATTTAATCCCCTATCCACACCTTTAGCTAACTGAAAAGAGAAAAAGAAATGACAAGAGAATAGTTAAGCAAGTTAGTCAAAGCTTCCTCGAAACATACAATACGAACTACTCAAGAATCACTAAGATACTAAATTATTTACATGCAAAGTCAGACTAAAGAGGACATGAAATACAAATCCACACAACTATCCATAGAGTACTGTAATTCTCTTACTCTGCATCTCCAGGAACTTTTCCTGGATTATTGTCCTTGAAGTCCACCAACTGAGCAAATAAATAGGCTTCAGCAAGAGAGAAAAGGGTATCAATAAGCGCATAGTCAGGTTCATCAAATGAATCCCGAAGCAAGGTATTGCCATAAGTAGCAACTTTATCTTCTTTGGACATCTCCCTAAATCCATGGTAAGCTACTTTCACATATTTGTGTCGATCCATCTGTTACATGAGCAAGCAGAAAAGGAAGAATGTCTAGTAAGAAAATTAACCACAAACATAATTGAGGTTGAAGTAAAATTAATCATTAGGAGGAGAGGACAATCATAACAGAAGCACAAACTGCAACAAACCTTTAATATATTCCCCCTCTTTTTATCAAGAACCAAACCTCTGACCATATAGCTCCAATCAAATGACCATTCCAACAGCTACACAACATCCAAAATGGTGAAAAAAAAGTTCAGTCATCACTTCAAATACCAGACATAACGAGAAGAGCTCAGATTCAATAGACAAATAATCAGCCAGAACATCAACTAGATTAGCAGTGAATTGTTTACCGCAATCACCCCGTCCACAATGTACTCTAAAACAATCAACTACTATTACACCGAAAAGATAGAATGAGGTTGGTCATGCTTTTTCTAAATAACGAAATCAAATACATTCTACTCAACATTGAGTATAATATCTCATTATAAATACAATAACAAACTCTAGGTTGTTAAAAGTCAAACCTAAAGCTATGCCACATATAAAATGCCATTGAGCTTTAATACCATGGAATTAGATGAATAAACTTATTGTGAAACCACCAGAGCAATAACCTACATATTGAGACCGCCAACAAGCACATTGACAGTCCAATCAATTTCTATGCAGACCCTTTTCTTATACAAGTACTAATAGTAAAGTTCACAAACCTCTGGAGGGTATCCTAAATCATAAACTAGCTTTTTGACAGTTCCTTCATATGCAAGAGATTCAAAAGTGTCAGGTTTGTACTGCGCCAGGGTATAATCCATGTCAAAGCCAACAGCAACTATATTTTTCATGTTTAAAGACCTGTTACAAAAAATCTGCTTTCCTATGTCAATATCGCACCCTCCTTCTGGAGATGACCATATGCAAGAACGCTGACCACCATTGGCACCGTTTCCTGTGTCGACCGGTGACGTCCTGTTATCTACACCAATCCCATCCATTGTACAACTCATACTAAACTGATCTCTCCCTGAACAGTATAAACAATAACACAAAATTAGCTCATCGTAGAATAGTCTTGGCTTTAAATCAGAGAGAATTGCCTCATAAGAAAGCTCATAATTACTAACTATCCCTCAATCATCATAAATACACTACATATATGTAGCAGCCAAAATGACGAGAAGAATGGGAGCCAAATGGACCGTGAAATTGGCCACTCGAAAAGGACGACAGTAACAGAGATTTTACGAATGGAAGAAATGAGAAGCCTACAACTAGACCTAACTCACTTTCGTATGTATCAAAATCGATTCTGCTCTTTAAACAAAACTATCCAAGCTCATAGCATTGCACAACCCAAAATCCTCAATACTTTGAAGCTTTGAAGACCCGACCGACTAACTCTTAAGTTCAAAATGTAAAGAATCATCATAACAGCAAACTTAAGGAAAAAAGTTTAACGTTCAAAAGACGGACAAAAAACTGAATGATTTCACCAGTTTTAGCCTTAAACAAAGAAGAGTCAATTAGCATGAAAATTCCACTACTTAAAATCCCTGGCTGTAAATGATTTTTCTACTGAGGTCACTAGAGAATTGGCCATATATAACCCGTTTCAACAGAATTAAGAAATCATTTTAATTTTACAATCCCACAACACCGCCAACTAACTAGGGGCTTTCAATTAAAAAAGACTTCTGAGTCTAGCACTTCCTCCTACGCCCCGCCCCGCCCCACCACCCCACCCCAAAACACACTCACAACCCAAAATCCAAAAATCATGGAAACAAGAAACAAAGATAATTCAAGCCCAACTGGAGCTTGTGATGTGTTCACATGTTTTAACCCTGCCAGACAAAAATGTCTTGTATTTAAGTGGAGGGGTGGGGTATACTATTCAACAAGTTTTGAACTGTGTGCTACTGTCCCTTAGGAATTAATCAAAGCACCTCCCCCTATCCCCCCCCCACCCCCCCCCCCCCCCCCCCCCAAAAAAAAATCAAACTCAGCTTGGGAATTGTGTGTTAGGCGCATTTTACAAGTTTGAACCCTGTCTTCGACAAAAACCTTATATTTAAGTCGAAAAGACGGGGAAGGCGGCCCATTATCCAAGCTGATTCCTTTACTACTACCATCACAAGTTTGAACACCGTAACAGACAAAAACCTGATATTTAAGCGGAAAATACAGGAGGGACGGGTCCATTATCTACCGAGTTCCAAACAAAGATAACTCCATTACTACTACAATCACAAGTTTGAACCTCGTCATCAACAAAAAACCTGATATTTAAGTGGAAAAGACATGAGGGGCAGACCCATTATCCACCGAGTTCTAAACAAAGCTAATTCATTTACTACTGTAATCACAAGTTTGAACCCGTCATAGACAAAAACCTAGTATTTAAGTTGAAAAGACAGGAGGGACGGGTCCATTATCCATCGAGTTCTAAATGAAGCTAATTCCTTACTACTACAATCACAAGTTAGAACCCCGTCATAGACAAAAAAACTGGTATTCAAGTGAAAAGAACAGGAGGGGAGGGTCCATTATCCACCGAGTTCTAAACAAAGCGAGTTCCTTTACTACTACAATCAGAAGTTTGAACCCCGTTGTAAACAAAAACCTGGTATTTAAGTGAAAAAGATAGGAGGGGCGTGCCCATTATCCACCGAGTTCTAAACAAAGCTAATTCCTTTACTACTGCAATCACAAGTTTGAATCCCGTCATAGACAATAACCTAGTATTTAAGTGGAAAAGACAAGGGGGCGGGCCCATTTTCCATCGAGTTCTAACCAAAGCTGATTCCTTTACTACTACAATCGCAAGTTTGAACCCCATCATAGACAAAAACATGGTACTTAAGTGGAAAAGACAGGAGGGACGGGCCATTACAATCACAAGTTTGAACCCCGTCATGGACAAAAACCTAGTATTTAAGTGGAACAAATACGAGAGGCGAGTCCATTATCCACCGAGTTCTAACCAAAGCTAATTCATTTACCATTACAATAAATACAGTACAATATAGCAAAAGAAACAACAATTCAACATAAAAAGCACTAACCTTTATGAGAAATGAGAGTTCTTGAATGGAAATGGAAACTTCTAGAAGGAATTTGAAACACAGAGAAACAAAGGGAAACTGAAACACGCTTAGGAATTCGCATTTTAGACTTAATAAATAGCCATTTTTGGGATTCAAATTTGGAATCAAGTTGAAATTTATTCCAACTTTTAATTAACATATAAAGTATATTATCTATACAAAATGAATAATTCTCATTCTATTATTATTCTTTTATTTATTTAATAAGGGAATTGAATTCTGTTTTCCATTTATATACAGAGTATCAAATTCCTTTGGTTTGATAATGGCGGAAGCGGCAATTTGGGGGTGGGGTGGGTGGTTGGGGGGTGTGAGAGGGGGTGGGGGTAATATTCCGCAGGAATATTTTTAGTGTTCCAAATTAAGTGATTATATTTTGTGGTCAATTTTATATGGCTTATTATACGAGATTTTGATTTGGGATTTTTATACTCCATACCCATAAAATTTAAATTATTTACAAGCTATACCCATTACAAATTATACTACCCATAAAACTAAAAGTATTTACCTAACCTACCCACTTATTATTGTATACCTTCGTTATGCTTATAGGTGTATACCTTAAAAGTATACTGCATAAATTATGGTATACAAGTCTGGATGGACATTTATTACTGTATACCTTTGTTATGCCTTATAGGTATATACTTTTATGGTATACTGCATAAACTATGGTATACAAGTCTGGGTGGGTAGAGTGGGTAAATAATTTAGTGGGTATGTCCGGTAATATTTGAAAGTAGTGGGTAATGACTGTAATTATTTTAAGTTTTGTGGGTATTTTTGTAAGTGTCCCTTTTGATTTCAATACGTAGACGGATGGCAAATATGATCCATTTCATATAGGTTGATGGTATTTTGATCTTTTTCCGATTTTGAAAACATGATAGAAAATAATTAAAGTAAGAAATATCATGATAGCTCAAGTATTTACATAACAACTACAACCAAAACAAATTAATTGTCGTAGGTTTATGGAAGTGGATTACGAATAAGAGAGGTAAATGTTTCTTTAAGAGAGCTTGGGCTTACCTAGCTTACAAAGTTTCTCTATGAAAAAAAATTATCCACGTCCAGTATATGCATCAAATCATATCAATTATTCATAGGTTAGTGATTTAATAAGGTGAAAAAATGTGTTAATTAACAATTATTAAGAGAGAGAATCATACATATATTGAATTGGTGCATACACCCAATGGGGGTAAGAATTTTCCATTTCTCTTATCACCAATTTGTTTGGTTTAGTCTTTAACTTTGAAAAGCATTCGAACTACAATTAAAATATGTATATCGTGATTCTTTAAGACCTTATCAACGAAGTATTAGAAGAGAATATGGGTGGATTTACCTTATGGCAAAAAATGTTATGGGATACTGTTTCGTCGAATTTTTTTTATTAAGTATATATTTAACTATAGGGAAAATCATAATATTTTGATACAAAAACATAAAAGTGACACCATTTTAAACGTATGAAGAGTAGCAGTCTAGTGGTTATGTGCCAATAAATTCTTCTATGTTTGCCCAGGATAGGATACCGCCTAGCACATCTATTTCCATTAAATTTTTTGAACACTTAATATCCTATTAGAAACATGTGCAATTGGAAATTGAACCTTTGACCTTTGGCAGACTAAAGAATCACAAACCACTTTGTGTTGAGCTCTGATTGTAAAAAATCTTATATATGTTGTTGTAGAGAAGATGATTTTATTGTATGAGGTTATCTTACAGGTGCTTGTAAAAAATCTTGTATATAGAGAGGATGATTTTATTGTATAAGATTATCTTAACAGGTACTTGAACTAGTGCAAAAACTTTCTTATAAAATATAAAATAATGGAAGAGTAGTAGGGTAAGCACATAATGGGAATTTGCATTATTTGAGGAGAGTTCAAATTCACATTTAATAATTGCAACACGATCACTAATTTATGAAATTGAGGAATTTAAGGATGCTGACGAATGCTATAGAAATCTTAATCTTGAATAAGAATAGGATTGTTATACATTTATAGTTTGACTTTTTGTTTTTATTTTGCTTGTCCTATGAAGAATTATTTGCTCTTTTAGTTTTTGAATTGAAATATTTGTTTATGTATCTTTTTTTCTTTTTTTTGAGTTCTTGCTTATTATATTTTTATTTAATTGTGCAAAAGTAGTCTTTTTTTTCAATTCATGTTTTTGAATCAAGCACCTCATTTCTCACTTAAAGCTTATTTTATAAATAAATAGTTACGTGTTTGATTAGAAGTACTGAAATTGAAAAAAATTTACTGAGATGTTTGGTTAAAAAGTATATTTTTATATTAGTATAATTAAAATATCATCAAAATAAGCAAAAGAAAAGGAGAGTATAATCTAGGGCATTTGTTAGTAAATGTATTAGCAAAATTAGAAAAAAAAATTATAAATAATAAAAGTGTAACACTCTAAGCTGAAAAACAAAAAAAAACAGGATTGTCAAACTTATGGTTTTGGCTTGTTTTTGCTTTTAAGTACACTTATTAATTTATTATCCAAACACTTCCAAAAGCTAAAAATGGTTTTAAAGCTAGTCAAATATGCCAAGCCGAACAAGGAGTGCTTATCATTATAAAAAATATTGCCTTCCTCTTAACGTCATTTTTATAGGCAAAATACATAAACAGCCTCTAAAAGTTGGCGCCAGCTATCAGATACACACTCCAATTTTCTAGATGACTTTTCAGGCACCTCACATAGCTTATAAGTTGAATTTTTAAACACCTCCATACGGCAAAGCTTCTGCGTGAGTTGCAATTGCGGTGACGTGGCAAAGTTACTAATAAAAAAATGACAAATGGAATTTAAAATAATACCAAAGAAAAAAATGCATTTTATTAGGAAAAAATTAACACTTAAATATTACAAAAAGAAAATACTATATTTGAAAAAAAAAACAGAAAAATACAAAAAACCTCACCCGTCTTCTTCTTCCTACTACTGCCCTTCCCCCACCCAATTTCATTTCTTCTTCCTCAGCATAATAACTTCAAAAAACCCAAATCACATTAGCAATATATTGACAAACACAATGGTAAAATCAAAGAATCTTAACAAAACCAATTGTAACAAGTAAATTCGCGTCAAGAAATAAATAAAATATCAAGACAAGAAGATATTGTAACAACTGTAGTATTTGATTTCAATATATGATGAGTAGTACAATCTCTATAATTCATCTGATTCGTCTTTTCAACTATAAATATTACAAGTAGAAATCCAAGGGCTTTTGAGCTTGATCATGAATATCTTCCTTATAATGAATTTGTAGAAATAAATTCAAGGGTTTTTGAGCTTGATCTTGAATCTTCCTTATAATGAATTTGTAGAGATAAATCCAAGGGCCTTTGAGCTTGATCTTGAATCTTCCTCTTGATGAATTTGTAGAGAAATAAATAACTCCTTGAAGATTTATAGCAATTTGCAGCCTTTGATCCACGAGCTCCTTATTGCTTCTTGTTATGAATTCCTCCTTCTGATTTCTGATTTTACAAATGAGGGATTTGACCCCTTTATATAGATGTGGGGTGGAGTTGCCACCAAAAAACCCTAACGGGCAAAGGCCCGTGGACCGGCCAATCAGATTTAAGCAGTGACGAGGCTGCACTTTATTGGCAAGAACATGTCACTTGTCCACGTGGCGCATATTTATTGGCCTTTTGGACTTCGCTTGGATTGCCATGTCATTTGGCATATGACATGATCCTGTTGGCTCTTTTATTTGAATTGGCGTCACGTCACGTCACTTGGCTCGTGGCACTGGCTTGGGCCTTTAGGATTTATATTTAGGCTAACAAAGTGGGCTCATGATTTGTGGCCCAATGAAGTTGGACTTTTATTAGTTAATCTAATAAAATTATACTAGCCCATTTTACATATTTGGACTAATATATTTTGAATTTAATATATAGTCAAATTATTTTATGGGTTTTGATCCAATAAAATTTATCTGTCTACAAATGCCCCCTACTTCAAGGTTCGACGGGGTGTAGACTTTATCGAAGCTCACGACTGGACTTGAAGTATGATGTCCACACTTGATCACTTTAACCAAAAAATGTACCAAAAGAAATAACGTTAACTTTTCACTATATTTTTTGAAAAGTTCATTATCTCGTTCTCTAAAATCCATGAAATTTGATCTTACGTAATAGCCATTACCACATTAAGAAGTGAGTTTAAATATCAAATTGTCAGACTTCAGTGTTTACCAATATATTGCATAAAGCCAACTTATTGTATTCTAGCTAGTAGCACACGTGCCAACCAATCCATATAAGACTAGATTCACTTGATTGAAGCTTTATCTACTTTCTTCATGGCTAAACTCATAAACACAGTCCAAATAGGACACCATTTTTTTTGCCTCTCGTTTGCCCCGTAAAACTCAAAGAAGATAAATCCAATTTAGTTTAGGAACTAGATTTTATTGGCTATTGTAAACAGAACTCCATGTAGGAATCAAGTAGATATACACCTCAGATATCTATAAATAGTAGGGAAGTACTCCTCGTTCGTGGGTATCAATTCACTATTTTCCTCCTATTTTCTTTACAGTGTATCAAGCGAAAGCCTTTGGCCGATCGAGGTACTCTTTTTTTATCAATATGTGCTCACTTTATTTCCATGCATGTGTCTTGGAACTTTTGAAGAAAATTTTAGTACTTAGAGCATTAATTTTTACAACTTTTTAGATCATGATGATCAAGTTATCAGTAGATTGATGCCTTCTCTTTTTTTTTTAAACGCCTTCCATTGATCATGATATGCCTGGTTGACTCCTTGATTAACACTAGTCACTGATTTGTTTCGCTTGTGCCTTGGAAAGAAGATTTTTTGTTCATCTAGATACTTGTACTTCTGTGTTACTGCTCCTTCTTTTGTTGCATGCTCTGCTGACTTTTGTCCTTATTTTCTTATCCATTACAGCGAGTAGGATAAAGTCCAAGCAACCTGATATTTTTTTTATATGCTACGTATTCGAACAGTAAGCTTCCCCTTCCCCTTGTACTTTCGCTTATGTTTGTCTTTCCGTCTCTTTTGCAGGTTAACACGTTGTTGTGGAACAAACTAAACAAAATGGCAGCAAGAGTTTGCCCTGCCCGATATTGCGAAAACAAAGTATAATTTTCTTTTTTTGCGATATCTTTCATGGTGCGACGAGATAGAACCTCCAATAGAACATAGAGATATGTTTGTCAAGGATATATATTTCTCCATGACGCGTGAAGACAAATCCTTTAACGGAACATGGAGATTTATTCGTCAAGGAGATATATTCGTCAATGGCGCTCGGAGACATATCCTTTAACGGAACATGAAAATATATTCGTCAAAGAGATATATTTATCAATGGCGTGCATTATTGTATCCCTCTATGTGCAGCGACGCAGTCTTATATGGCGCGGAGACAATTGTCTTCTATGGTACGGAGACATGATCTTCTTTTATAAATTTTGCTCCATTTGAACCACTGATTCCATACCCATCAAGATGACATCTTCACTTAATTATTAATGATTATTATGCGACATTGTCTCTGATTATTCCCTATGTTTTGCACTAACACACTTATTTTTTTTGTGTGCACAGCTCAAATATGGTTCACCTCATAGATTCTGCTTCTTCCAGGCCTAGGTGTCTCGTTATTTCAAACCACAAAGGTGACAAGATGGAGACTCGATTGTCAATTGACACACCATTAGTTGGGCAATGTGCATCTACTTGGCCACCATTGACTGATCCATTCCCTTCACTGGATTGGACTATTGAATATTGTAGTCATCCTCCAAAGGCATGGTCTCTTTGCTCCCCCAATCATCGCGACACCAATATTGCAAGTCCTCTTCCATGCTTGGGACGACAAATCCTCAAAGGAGAAATCAATTGGAGTGACACTTTATCTTTCAACGGTGAATTCTACTTCATTCCCGGCTATTGGGAGTGAGTAGACGATGTCCTATGTAGATGCCAAAATACTTTGAAAGCTACAAATATTTATGATGTTGTATATGCTTCAATGTTTACGTATGATCGCAACACAAATATTATGCAAGATTTTTACGAGGCGTGGTGTACGCTTACAAATACTTTGCTTACCTCGCATGGGGAGCTATCCATATCTCTTTGGGATTTATATACGATTGGCGGTCTTCTAATGATAGGATTTCCTTATGAGGACGCCATCCCAAATACTGAGGAACTTACAAGAACAAATGACAAAGACAAAAGATTCCTTGCACTATCATGTGAGCACTTGTTTGACGCCTTCCATCAGCTTCAAGAGAGAGATAGCAATCTAACTGTCCCTGTGACTAAATGGATACAATTTTGGAGCAACAAGGCTACCAAGCACTATCAACCTTCATTAAGGAAAGAAAAGAAGGATGTCCATCCCAAGGCAACACATAATCTTTCTAAAGACATCAGCAAAGTTGTAGCCAACTGGACGAGCGTCGAAGAGGCATTATTTGCTAAACTTGGAGCTAAAGGCCATAAGAGATACGAGACATACTTGGCTGCCTTTTTAGCCTGCTGGTTATGTACTTTCGTGCTACCTTCGAAGGGAGGCGATTTCATTCGTCCTGGGACTTTTAAAGTTGTGAGCTACCTAGCAAGCGGACGAAAAATTGGCCTTGCAGTCCCAGTCCTGGCTAGCATCTACAAAGGTTTAAATATGATATCAGAATGTTTGCAACTTGATTCTATTAATGTTTCCTTTCCCAGCCCATTATTTGTATGGATGGTTGGTCCACTACTTCAAAACTCATTATGCGTCACCCAATGGACCGACTATTCATCTTATGACTATATATTCGGGCGAAGGTGGTGCCAAGTATTTTGAGAAAGATGAGGCGAGGACGCGTATTCACAAAGGTGATGTTGCTACATGGCTTTCTACAACGCTTGAAAGACTTAGCTCGTTTCATTATCATGATAATATCAGTGCGCAAGAGTTGGATACAATTTACTTCATGAGCCTTCGATCAAACTATCTTCCGCTGAGAGATGGACATTCCTTCATTATTGAACCTTATAGTCCTCACCGTTTCAGCCGACAATTTGGTTTCCTTCAAGATGTCCCAGGTTACTTGATTCAGGATCTTCGCACGACTTTTCTGGAAGAAGGGAGTAGATTTGCAAGGTTTTGTGTGATGACCAACTCCAAATCAAGTGCAATTTTTTCTCCTGTCACATCCAGCAAGACAAAATCATATATATCCATGCGGAAACATCATTCATCTAATTATACATCTTGGTGGGATAAGGTGCATGAAAGCTTTCTAGAAGACAATATGCAATTCTTGGTGAATGATGTTGGACCAACCATAAGTAGGATATAGATCAAGAGCACAACAAAGAGGTCTTAGTGGTCGACAAGCCTCTTAATTCGAAGGTTAAACGCTTAGGACATCGTAAAGGCCAAGGAAAGGAACCCCGAGTCCCTACAGAGGTGCCAAAAGAAGAAATACTGGTTCAAGACCATCAAGGGGACAACGAATTTCCTTCACTGAATGATCATATCAAGGATGCTCAATCTCCAAACAAAAGATCATCCCAAGATAAAGATGGGAGCAACAATGGAGATCGTTGTTGGAAAAGCTGGAACACACTAATGAAAGTGCAGTTGAGGTTCATAGTACTGGAAGTCTTTCAAAGACACTGATAGTTTGTAGCGAAAAAATAACGATTTCGAAATTCTCATTTTAAGCCATGATCAAACAACTTGGGTAATCAACTTTCCTTTTTTTCTTTTTGTAGGAAAATAGTGCTCGACATTCTACTACTAAGCTGGATGAAGAAATATCTTCTGCTCGCCAAGATGGGGGATTATCAAGGTCAATTTCCAATTCCAGTAAGGCTCCTCTCGCACCCTCAAAGTCAACTACTGGCATATCCTTTTTTGAAGGAAGGAGCGTTGTCTTTAATCGAAAGAAGAAATATATTTATGGTCTTTAGGAGGACATCCGCAACAGCTTCTCTGAAATTAACTTAGACTCCATTTCAAAATTTGAGGAGGAGATCAAGCCAATTTTTTAAGAAATGCAAGAATCGAATATCACTGAATTTTCACCTTTGAAGAACTTGATGGACTCCGTTTTAGAGCTTGCTACTTCATATAATCAGGAACGATCCAACTTGGTTGATAGGACCAGCGAAGCTAAGAAGCTAGAACTACTTTCGGACGCCAATGAACATCTTAAATCATTCAAGTTAGAAGAAACTGAGAAGGCTGAGCTAGCCTCTTCGAATCAAAAGTTGCTGACATCCACCAAGATTAAGCTGAAGAAACTACAAAGAGAGAAAAAGTGTCTTGAAACCATTATCGAGGCCGCTCAAAATGAGATTGAGGAGATCAAATCAAAAGCTTCATCGGTTGAGAATGAGATCTCTTCATATGATGGCATGGAGTTGTTGACTGCTGACGATACTGCTCATTTGAAAGAAAAGCTGGAGCGCGTAGAAGCTAGCCGTCAAGAGTTGATCTGCTACGAGTTATCTCTAGATTAGACTATGCACATCATTTTGTTTTGCTTTCTTTTTTATTGCACTTGATCAAATAGCAGATATTTCCATCATAAATAAGATCCTCTTAGTGCCTTTGGATTATGTTGCGTTCCTTTGATTGCGTCTTTAATATTTTTTTCTATACAACATTGCGCACTTGTGATAGAGAATTCATATCTTGATGCATGAATGTCCGATCCAAGATAACTTTATCTTTATAGAAACTAGACTCGAAGATCTACGGGATATCCAAAATTCAGATAGAACCAACTTCAAGAGAGTTCTGGGTGAATTTTTGAATTTAATTTTAATTTCTATCACGTTCAGACACTACAACATTACACATCTGTAGCTACAAAATACATCGTAGCTAAATATGAAAATTTTCGTAGAAAAACACTTTAGCCACAATATTTTTCTTCCGTAGCATTCGTAGCTAAAGGTGGCGTAGCTAAATGTTAGCTACGGACTTTAAAAATATCATGGCTAAGAACAAGTACTTATTGCCACAAATTATTTTTTGGTTGGAGCTATAATAGTAGAACGTTTTGCCACAAAAGAATTACTTATAGCGTAATATTTTATTTTTCCACAAATAAAATATTTATGGCAAATGAATTTATTCTTTTGCCACGAAAAATAAGGTTCGTAGCGATCTTTAAAATTTTAGCCACAAGATAATATAATGTAGCAAATGATTAATTTGTTTGCCATGAAAATCTAGAACTTGTGGCTATTCCTATAATTTATTTTCGTGGCAATAGTATTCTGTTTTAGCTACTAATTCAAAAATTCATATCTACACATTGAAATATTTGCCATAAATACTTTTATATTGTGGCTAAGAATTTATAGTTTTTGCTATAATATATATATAATTGTAGCAAAAAAATTCTTTATTTGCCACAAATACATTAATATTGTGGCTAAGAATTTATACCTTTTGCTATAAAACATGTATGATTGTAGCAAAATATTTTCATCATTTACTACGAAAAGGGAAAACATATAGCCATGTTATTGTTGCGTGGCAATAATAAATTTTTTAGCTATAACTAAAAAAGTTTTATAGCTACGAATTGAAGAATTTTTACAAGCATTGCTGGCCATATGAATTTATATTATGTGGCTAATATCCATATTTTTAGCATGAATTTATATATCAAAGTTTAAAAATATCCATCGAAAAATGCACAAAACTACAAAAAAGCATAATTTTATTCAACAATACCAATGAAACAAATTGTGCTAGCAAAACATTGTTCGATTCAGAACATATTAATTACTTTTAAAATAAAAATAAAATAGATTTCCGTGTTGTCCCAAGCAGTTTTGATGCTTTCATGGTTCCTCCATAAGCTCCACTAACGATTCAACATCATTTGACCTCTCTTGTCCTATTGCTGCTAGTACCCTTCGAATTTTTTCTCCCCATCGTCTATTATGCTCAGCTAGTTGCTCTGCTAGTTTATTTTTCATTTCTTTCTTGATTCCTTCAACTTGTTCTCGAGCTTCTCTTTTAACTTCTTCTACACGCTCCTTTGCTTCGTTTCTAGTTGCTTCCACTTGCTTTATGAGTTGAACTTTTGTCGGTCTACCACCAAAGTACTCGCTGATGCTCTTTCCAGGTCCATATGCACGAAGATATCCATTTTTTTCTGCCCCAAGCAGCTTTTCGAAGATATCATCATCATTTAATGAAATTTCTCCTTCTTTTTGATTTTTTTTTAGTTGTTCAAGTTGAACCTACAATTAAAAAATATAATCATTAAAAATATATGCATACACATATTCCAGATGATATAAAGAGGAAAAAAAATATATTTACGTACAACAGTATCTTGTTGAAGATCATCAACTTGTTTGCCATTTTTCCTTTTGCGAGTTTCAATAAAAACATCAACACGAGAAGGAGCTTTTCCTTTATCTTCTCCTACAAAATAATAATAATAATAATAATAATAATAATAATAATAATAATAATAATAATAATAATAATAATAATAATAATAATAATTCATTATATGAATAAGATATGTGGATATAATTCTTTCAATGCTATTCTAAAGAAATATGTTGTGCATACCCATTTTTCTCTAAACCTTGCATACCTTTGGGTCCCAATATATGGAGGCAAGGAACGTTTGGATCTATTTGTCTTGTTTTGCATACTTCTCCTCTAAATGGAAATATTGAAAACAATTAACATTATTAGCTTTTACGCATTACTAATAAAAAAAAGGGGCATAAATATATAAATACCTGAAATTCTGCATCACTCCAAAAATTGACCAAATATTTCCATTCATCAGCATAAACATGTTTAGGCTTATTTCGTAGGCGAAGTTGATAAGTTGAATTTGAATCAAAATATTTCCTTTTCAACTTGTACCTATAATCCCTGTAGAGGTCACTCATACGACCGACAATCGCTCCTCTTCTTTCTTCGGATACATCAAAAGTAAACTTTTCCTGTAATATAAAAATATATACCATTATATCCTATGATTATATTTTCTACTAGTTGTAAATTTATAAAAAAAAAAATTAATGATTTCGAACTTCAATACTTTAATAGTTTCTCTTACCAAGATGATATCCCACATATTATCGATCTTGTCTTGCTCAATCTCTCGCCACCCTTTTACTTTTAAAGGGCAACAAGCTCGACTTCTAACTGTTTGGCCCAAAAACCAGATGACCTGTGTTGCGTTGTCTCCAATCGCTTGATGATCCTTATCAAATTCAACCAGTAATTTTTTTCCCGCCTCCAAGTTGATTATTTTTACACACCGTTTACGCCCTCTTGTTTTTCTTTTAACAATATTGGAACCTGCATTTGAATATCGAATAAATGTGTGTCAAGTAAAATATTTCCAAGCATGAGTAAGATCAATTAAATATAATATAAGGACAGAGTACCTGTGATATTTGTTTCTAGTCCATCACTTGATTCGCCTTCAACAATAGGTTCACTCACCTCCTCAGACTTATTATTTTCAGAGCTATTTTCTTCATGAGAAGTACTCATAAAAATATCACAATCGCTCGGCAATGTATAAATCTCAATGGGCTTCTCCTTATACATCTTGTAGGTATCAAGCATTTTAATAACATCAGAATCGTCACGACATTCCACTAGTCCATCATAGTCACTAATAGCTTTGTCATCTCTCAAATAAAAGAATTTATCTCCCTCCATTATATTAAATTTGCAGTGTATTTTTAGATGATCCAATATATCAAAGTAACTTATGAAGTCTACATCAGCATTACTCTGCTTAATCAACTGACAACGTACATGCTTTCTAGAAGGTAAAAATGTGAAATGGCCATCATAGTGGTAGCTAATTGTCCTGTTATCCACGCTTTCTAAGAAGTTATCGAAAATAAATTAAAAAAAGAAATACAAATAACTATAAAATAAAACATTAAGAAATTATTGTCTTGCAAACCAATCCCGATAAATATTTTTACTATAAATAGAAATTGGTTCATCCCCTAAAATACCATGGTGGAAGCCTGCAAGGTGCACCTGTATCCAGTTTGGAGAGGAAGGAGAAACTTAAAGAATAGTATACCTTAAAGAAAAATAATACACCATAACAATGTGCTTAAAGGATTCTTGAATTATATTTAAGTTGATACACGTACAATCAACGAGCACAAGAAAGGTAGTGATGCAGGGAAAATCGAGTTAGCTAGTTTTGAAGATAGAATTGAGAAGATAGAATAGGCTTGGCGATTCTTGTTGAAGCGTTGACTTCATGTATCTCTTACGTTGAATCCATGGTGGATTACCTCTAGTGTGAATCCCGTTTAATGGTTCGAGTCTCTTCTCCCTTTTGAATCAATCTATGTGTTTAGTTTGATTCATTCTTTTCTTCTACTTTCTGTTCTTCCCCATCCCTATTTCTTGTTATCTTATGATTATTGCTTCCGCATCTTAGTTTATTGCTTCCGCCTAATTTTTCCTACATCAGTTGGTATCAGAGCAAGGCTCGGTATTCGTTCTTATGAATCCACGTTCCTTGTTCATCTTATCTTATCTTTAGTTTCTTGTTGTTGAAGAAAAAATACAAAAAAATAGAAAAGTGAAAAAAATACAAAAATTGGTGTAGCTTTGTCGTGTGATCGATTCGTGTTATGGGTATTATAGATTCTTGATCTTTGTTGAATACCCGACATTTGGGTACCAAAATTGTTTGGATTGGATTGATTTGAAAATTTGAAACCCCAAATTGTTAAACCCACCCAAAACCCTTTGTTCTTGATGAATTTGGTTGATTCTTGGGTTGTTTGATTATGGGGTTGTGGAATTGATTACCGGGGTTTGTTCTTCATTGCAAAACGAACAAATTGCAAAAAGAATCATGTGATTTGGAGTTCGGTAACATCAATTTTGAAGAATCGAAACCCACCTTAAACCTTGGAAGCCCTTGTTGAAAACCCCCAACTTGAAACTTTGAATCATGATTGTGCCTTGTTTTTTGGTTGTTTGGGTGTGAAATTTATTGGGGTTTTAAGGTTATATCAATATTTAACTTTGGGTACCTTGAATTTGTGGAAAAAATATTGAAATCGGACCCAAAATCGGCTTGGAATTAAAGAAAATCGGAGTTGGAAAAAGCTGAACCCACCCCTCAGGCGGACCGCCCACCCCCTAGACGCCCCGCCTACCCTCCCTCACTGCCTACCAAGGCAGGCGGACCGCCCACCCACCCCAGGCGGACCGCCCAGTGAGCTGGTTGTTTGGTTTTGCTCCGTTTCATGGTTTTTTGTGTTTGTTTCGATTCCGAACCTCTTGGTTAGTGTTTCTAAGGTATTAGTCCTACTTTATTGACACTAATCTTTGATCCTTAGGGTGTTGTGTGTCTTGGAGTCTTTACTTAAAGTCGTAGAATTTGCTTGCTTCAAGTGCGCATTAAATTAGCTTCCGTACATCGAGTCCCTAAAAACTCCATTCCGAACCATTACTTGGGTGCTTTAGTTGATTGATCTTGCCATTGTGATTACTAAGAGACAAGAAGGTCTTGAGTGGAAAAAAGGCTTGAGTGGTGAGAACAATAGAGTGTGGTCACAAAAGCCAACGACCTTGAATGTATACACGAGTGGAAAGAAAATTGAGTGACATCTTTTGAGTGATACACGTGAGGGAGTGAATTTGTGAGGTCCTTTACTCTTTTGTTACAACTATGGCATCGGATGACGATTGTGGAGGATATGACTCATGCGGAGATGATGGAGACTATGGTTCCTATGGTGATGATGATGGGTATTGCTATGACGATTCGGGGAACCAAGGCTCATATGATGAAGAAGCGGGTCACTATGTTGATTATGAAGATGAAGAAGACTATGGGGCTTGCGAAGACGAATGTGAGGAATCTTATGCTCCAAGTCAAGAATTTGAAGATGGTGACGCTTCAAGGTATGATGACCCTACTTACTCTTCGTGTGATGAATTTGAACATGATGATAGTGACGTAGAGAGAATTGATGATGAGGTTGAGTATGAGAATTGTGCATTTTCATCTTCTCTTGATGTTGCTTGTGGTGTGCAAGGGAGTAGTAGAGGTCCTTCCATTAGTATGGGAGGAGGTGGTGGTTGTTCCATGGGAAAGTTTACATCTTCTAGTTCCCATGTGAAGGGTGGAAGGAGAAATGGTATTGCTCTTACCTGCGGGGGTGCATTGCTCTAGTAGTGGTGGTAGGAGTGGTGCTATGGGCTATGGAACCAAGGCAAGAGGCAATTATGGGTTCCATAGTGGTACTATTTCCTCGACTTTCAACAACACTTCTAATGTTGGAAGAGTGACGGGAAGTGGAGGATATTCTAGTGGTGTTACCACTAGTGGAGGGATAAGGAAAACCCGAGTTGGTGGTGATGCAAGTCTTGGACATTCAAGTTCTTCTTTGGATGTGCGTATACGAGACTTGGGTCAAAGTAGGTTTGTTATTGGGGTAAATAGGGTTGGTGGACACTTGCTCCAAATTGGTGGAACCGATGCCAATTGCATTATCCCGAGAGTAGTTCAAATGTTAAACATACCATGCCATGATCTAAAGTACCCCTATGAGTACAAAGGAATTCGGGTTTTCAAGGAGGCACGGGTACTCATATCTCATAAGGGTTACAATGAGTATGTTTGGTATGATGTGTATCCCGTACCGAATGTGGGTGTTTGGCTAGGTGATCCATGGTTGCACAACAAGGAGGTTCACTATGATGCTAAGCGGGATATGTATCTAGTGGCCATGGGTCAAGGGATTTATGAGTTTGCACCTTACGGCAAGTGGGGAAAGATGTCCGTTGAAATGCGAGCTAGGATCATGCAAAGGAGAAGGGAGCGAGAACTTCAAACCATGATTGAAATTGAGCAATCAAGAAGTCCTACAATCATAAGCAATGGTGGGACTAGTGCAAGAAAAGGGTTGACGAATGTCAACAAGGTGAACCCGAAACCACAAGCTTCAAAGCCAAGTGGTTCACCAACAAAGAAGGAGGAGGTCTCAAGTGATGAGTCTCCAAGTCCTAGATTCCGGGTTGATCTTAAAAGTCCACCTACTCTGGCTATGGGTATTCTTGGGCCTCGTCCCAATTCACCCAAATTTGAGAGACAAAAGATCGAGAGGAGTAAGGGAGTGACCGGTGACATTCCTCGAGTGGAAAAAGGAGAGGATGTGTTGAGTGATGTGAGTGGGATGTCACCACCCGAATCTACACCCGACCTTGAAAAGAAAACGAGGGAAAAGAAAGAGGGAAAAGAGAGTGAGGACACCCCTTATTCTAACCTTAACCCTTTATCCTTTTCTTCTTTGTTAACTCTTGTGTAGGTACTCTTGGAGGCCAATCAATGGAGCCTCAATCATGTTCCAAGATTGATGGACAAAGTGAAGAAGATCTTCAATGTGAGCTTCAAGGTGAAGGGACAATCCAAGACATTTCAAGTGCATTGAGTGAGCAAGATGGCCACTCAAAGGTATGTGAAAGTTCTTCTCTTGAACATGTTACTTCTTTGTTTCATGATAGTATTTGTGAAAACTCAACACTAGTTGATGATGTGTATGATTACAATGTGTTTGCAACTAGTGAAGAGTCGAATGGTCAACTTGTGTGTTATTGTGAACCACTAGTTGAGAGGGATGATAAGCCACATCATGATGTGAGCTCAGTTTTCATTGAACCTCTCATTAGTGAAGAATGTGTAGTTGACCTTGCTTGTGAACCTTGTTATGACACCCCACCTATATTTGACAAAGGGGAGGATGAGTTGAATGAATACCTTATCTTTTCCCTTGATGAATTGCTTGATAATGGTGGACCTATGTGTCGTAGTGAGGATGGATGTGACCTTGAGGAGTTTCTAGAGTGTGAGATGGATCGATTTGTTTTCGATGACTCCTCGGGTGTGGGTAAAGAACCTACTCTTGATACCATGCTTTTATGTGACTATGAATTTGAGGTGCATGCTTTTACATTTCCATTATGTGAAGATAATCTCATTTGTGGTAGCGAATTGTATCGGACTAGGATTGATAGTAAAATAGAACCTCCATGGTATGTAAAGATAGACTTTAAGGATGATCCATTATTTGGAACTCCAAGTGGGATGAATGGTCTTGATATTTGTTGTGTTGAACCATCTTCTAGTAGTCCTAGCCTTCATTGTGGGGACTATAATGATGAAGGACCGATTTTAGAGACCTTTCGTTGGAGTTTGCCTAGTGAGGGAGATTGTCTTAGAGATGGAGTTGGAGGAGAGGAAGCCACTTTTGGTGCGTGTAAGAGTGCTTCCAAGAAGGGGAGTGGAGTAGTTGATGTTAGTTGCCAATTGAACTATTTTGTTTACTCCACCCCACATGTTGATTACACCTTGGGTGTTTGGCATGCCAAAGCCAATGAGTCACATTGTGATGGTAATGCATTGAAGGCTTGGTGTGTTGACCATAATCTTGGAGGTCATAAGGAACTTAGTTGCTTAATCTTGCATGCTCCATGTCTAATTGATCTCTTTGCTTGTTATGGTAGTGAGTGCTTTTCATTGTGGAGCCAAGAGCTTGTTGTTTCCTTTGGAGACCTATACTTTTTGATTAGTATTGATACTTGGCTCTATCACAAAAGTGTAATTTTCACATCACTTGCACTCACTCTTGTTGGACTTGCTTACTCTTATAGTGGGAAGTTTTGGTTTGTTCTTATTGGACTTGGGGATCATAGGAATTTTGATGGCTTGATCTTGCATATTCTCTACCCTATTGATCTCCTTGATGAATCTTGTGTTGAGTGCACCTATTTGGGAAGGCAAGTACTTGTTGTTTTCGGTAGAAACATGTGCTTTATCATTGTTATTGATGCTTGGCTATGCCATAAGAGTGTATTTTCCACACTACTTGCACTAACCTACTTTTGTAGTAGGAGCTTTTGGATGTGCTTGCCTTTGGATGTAGGTCTTGATGATTTGATTTCGAGGACGAAATCCTTTCAAGAAGGGGAGGATGATGCAGGGAAAATCGAGCCTAAGGCACTTACTGAAAGTACAAGAGGGGGGGGGGGGTGAATTGAAATTTTTCTTTTAATACAGTTGACTTAGGCAGTTTGTAGTCGACTAAGCAGTGTATATATATAAACTTAAGCAGATAGTAAGAGATAAGGGAAGAAGGAAGACAAAGGATTTTTATACTGCTTCAGAACCAAAAAGGTTCCTAATGTCCCCTTGGGTCACAAGGGAGTATCTCTCTTATCAAGGCTCTTAGTAACACAGAGTACAATGGATGGTTTATAGTTCACCACAAACGTCTCTACACAGATGGTTTTTACCACTCGATTACCACCAACGTATTGTTTGGTTTATAGCTCACCAAACCAACTTCTGTTCGACACTACTATTACCTCTACAAGAACCTCTCCTTCTTTTCTTTTCTAACACTGATCACTAAACTTGTTACAGTATTTTTGCAAAGTAAAAGTATGGAGAAAAGTAGACAGTAGAATAGAAGCGTAAGCCATAGTCTGATATCTTCTGGAATATATAGGGCTAGTCGAGAGGCAGTACAAGATCGAGGAAATCAGTGAAAGCGCAGATCACGGGAGCTATCTTTGGAGGCGAGATTCTGAGAGATTGGACCCAAGAGATTTGATTCTTGGGGAGGTATAAATACCTTCCAAGAATACGGTGGAGCCTTAAAGAGTCAATCCCTAGATCAACGGGATACCATCCTAAAACAGTTATAACGGACAAACTAGGCAGATCCTTTCCTTAGTTGGCTTGTATGAAGATCCTGCAAATTATTCGCACATTAGCAACTGAGTATCTTTATTTGTCATTAGTCAAAAACATAAGTTCAACAATCTCCCCCTTTTTGATGATGACAAATAGCTGTTGCATGTTTTAAGTCGACTCCCCCTGAGTGATTTGAGATGGAGCATAGCTAACTGATTTCCTGAAAAGAAAGCACAAGGAACATATGTATTGCAGGGGAACTCCCCCTGACTAAAAGACTGTTAGCATAGTCGACTAGAACCTGCATTCACAAAGTTTTCCAGGAAACTAAAGGATTCCCAGTTAGTAAGAGTTAAGAGACATAAAAAAAAACATAGCAAGCATAGTTGTCTTCTCCCCCTTTGGCATCAGCAAAAACAGAGGGGAGGTAGGAGTAGCAAAAGAGCTTTATATTTACAGACCCAAATTAAAAGCATAGTCTAGCGAGGGGCAAGAAAGTAGGTGAGAGTGTTCACAACATTATCTGTCATCCTGTCAAGTTTAGTCTGAACATCATTTGAGAGAGTGTCAATGCGTCCCTGAATATCTGTGGAGATGGCATCCAGGCGGGCATGAAGCCTACGAACAGCAGCATCAGAGCTTGTCACAGCTGTATCCAATTTAAGACTGAATTTCCCAACATCCATCTTGACTTCGTTCACCTCTTCTGCTGCTTTGTCTTCTTTGAGGTGCAGACTGAGTAGTAAGTCAATGATGTCTTTGACATCCTCTGCAGAGTTTTGAGGAGGCAAAGAGGGACTAGTTGGCCGGGAAGGACCAGCTTGATCACCAGGGGTTATGACAGCCTTAGCTTCCTTTCTTACCCATTTCTCATCAATATGAATATAGCCCATGGAAGCAAACGCACGAGAGTTGTAGCAAGCACTCACAGACACAGTTTTCCAAGCAGAAGTATCAACACGATAAAAATGTAAAATTCTAGAAATCAGAGTCCATAAGGCAGAGAGGCACAGTCAGCAATACTTTCTAGCATATACTCAATTATCCAAGCACCAAGGTCCAATTTTTTGTTCGTTAAAAGACAATAAACTATCAGAGTGTCACACTGAGAGAGAGAGCTAAGGGAGCCAGTGCGGGGCAACAGAGTAGTGCCAACAATGTGAGCAAGAACACGCACAGAAAAAGGCAAGTCTAGAGGACCTAAGTGACCATCAGGAATATCATCAGACTTTTCACATAGGCATGCTTTTGCTTGTTCAAAAGTAACTTCAAAGTCAGACGGCCAAGAGTTTTTGAAGAAAACAGAGTAGCCAGAGAACTTACAGCCCAAAATTCGACAGAGGATCTTGTTGGTGATAACAATTCTAGTGTTCAGGACCATAGTTTCAATGCCATCACTAGGACAAGGGCGAAGGTTTGCATAAAATAATCTTACCAGATCTTCAGGGACATCAACAGGATCAGAAGAGAAGAAATTTGTCCATTCTTGGTCAGCAAAAAAATGTTTGATATCACAGTTGAGAGTCTACAGAAGATCCAAGTCCACAATGCGGCCATGGGCAAGGGGCTTTTCCTTGAGGGCTTCCAACCTTTCATGAGCAGAAGAATCCCAAAAGTCAAGGGTTTCATCAAGATCGGCAAGAGAGAATTCCTTTTTAGCCCTTTTAACACCCTATGTATCATCAAAATCACTGTGCATGGGCCTTTTTCCAAGTTTTGTATTCCGAGAGGGAGTAGGAAAAATGGAAGTGGTATTCTCAGAATGGTCAGAGTCAATGTGAACTGGGATGGAAGGGTTTTGAGGTTTGGTCTTAGCGCGTTGGCTACGACGGGCAAAGATAGTGGATTTTTTCGCCATGGAGAAGAGATGAAGAGTAGGATTTGAGAGAATATGGTGAGGAAGTGATTCAGGGAAAATGGCCTTTTAAGTAGTTGAAGAGAGTGAGAGAGTCGTGGAGGGTGTGAGTGAGATATGAAAAGGCGTGAGGGAAAGAAATAGTGATCGGAAAGGTTACTGCAGCGTCAGGAAGATAGACCGACATGACTTCTCTGAGAGTCTTGGAAAGCAAAACCGACGGATGTAATAATGACAAGCAATAATGACAAAGCAGGAGGTTATAGGTAAATATACATATGCATGGTAATAAATAAAGCTGATGAAAAAGAAAAAAAATCTTTTTAATAATTTTTTTTTTGTTTTAAAAAAAATGCATGCGAAAAAAAAAATTATGCTTTTGAACAGGGATCCGAAATAATTCCAAGTAAGTCTCTTAGAGTGCAAAAACGATCTTCAAGCAAGGGTTTTGTAAAAATATCTGCCAATTGAAAATCAGTACTAACGAATGCAATATCAATATCACCAAATTGAACATGATCACAGATAAAATGATAACGAACATCAATATGCTTAGTTCTAGGATGATCAACAGGATTGTAGGATAATTCAATGGCACTAGTATTATCACATAAAATAGAGATAGGTTTAAAGAACAAGTTATAATCAGATAGTTGAGTAGCCATCCAGAGAAGTTGAGTGCAACAGTGTCCTAGTGCAACATATTCTGATTCGGCAGTAGAAAGAGCAGTGCAATCTTTTTTTTTTTTTGCTATGCCAAGAGACAAGAGATTTTCCTAAAAAGAAACTTGCCCCACTGGTGCTTTTTCGATCAACCCTGTCACCTGCGTAGTCAGCATCTGAGAAACCAATGAGATCAAAGTGTTTTGTGAAGGGATACCATACCACAGACCATAAGAAATAGTTCCAGCAAGATAGCGTATAATTCTTTTTACTGCAGTTAGATGAGAAACTTTAGGAGCTGACTGGAATCTAGCACATTTACATACAGCAAACATGATATCCGGTCGACTAGCAGTTAAGTAGAGAAGAGAGCCAATCATACCTCTGTAGACAGTGGAATTTACACTAGTACCTTTTTCATCTCTTACCAGATGAGTGGCTGGACTCATGGGAGTTTTGGCTATGTTGGCGTCTGCCATGCCAAATCGAGTGAGCAATTCTTTTGTGTATTTGGATTGGTTGACAAAAATTCCTTCTTGATGCTGTTTGATTTGGAGTCCTAGGAAGTAAGTCAACTCCCCCATCATACTCATTTCGAATTCTCCCTGCATTAGGATCTCAAACTTCTTGCATAATTGGGCATTAGTACTTCCAAAAATTATGTCATCAACATATACTTGAATGATCAGAATATCATTAGAGGTCTTTTGAATGAATAGAGTTCTGTCACTTTTGCCTCTGGAAAAACCGTGACTTAGTAGGAAGGAGCTTAACCTTTCATACCAAGCCCTCGGAGCTTGTTTGAGGCCATAAAGAGCTTTGGAGAGTTTGAAAACGTGGTGAGGAAAATTTTTATTTTCAAAACCAGGGGGTTGTTTAACATATACTTCTTCTTTTATAAATCCATTTAGAAACGCACTTTTCACATCCATTTGAAAGAGTTTGAATCGTTTGAAAGAGGCAAAAGCAAGCAACATACGAATGGATTCAAGTCTAGCTACAGGGGCAAATGTCTCATCATAGTCGACTCCCTCTGTTTGGGAGTAGCCTTGAGCGACTAGACGAGCCTTGTTTCTTACCACCTTACCTTCTTCGTTAAGTTTGTTTCGAAAGACCCATTTGGACCCTATGATAGACTTCTTTTTGGGTCTTGGAACCAACTTCCAAACCTCATTTTTGTCAAACTGATCAAGTTCTTCTTTCATCGCTTGAACCCATGATTCATCTTGTAAAGCTTCGTCAATTCTTTTGGGTTCAATCTGCGAGATAAAAGCAATGTTAGAACTATGAGCTCTTCTGGTTTTCATACCTTCCCTTGGATCGCCAATGATGTATTTCTGAGGGTACTCGGGATCACTCTTCCATTCATTTGGAACAACAAAGTCGAGATTTCTTGGTTCTTCATCAAGGGTTGACTCATTTTCCTCATTAGTCGACTCAGGTTCTTCAGAAGTCTGAACTTCCTTTTGAGCTTCAGTGTTGGGTGGTTTTTCTGAGATGTGAGGATGAAATGAGATCTCATCTTCATCATCTGCAGAAACTCCTTTCTCGACAGATTTTAAGGCATCATCAAAAACAACATGCATGGATTCTTCAACAGATAAAGTGCGCTTATTAAATACTCTATAAGATCTACTAGTGTTGGAGTAACCTAGAAAAATGCCTTCATCACTGCGAGGATCAAACTTTCCAAGATTGTCTTTGCCATTATTATGAATAAAACATTTACACCCAAAAGGATGAAAGTAACTTATGTTAGGCCTTTTACCTTTCCATAGCTCATAGGGAATTTTCATGAGGATAGGACGGATAAGACATCTATTAAGAATATGACAAGCTGTACTTACTGCTTCAGCCCAAAGATGATTTGTAGGGAGTGTTCTACCAACATGGTTCTTGCCATCTCTTGAAGAGTTCTATTCTTCCTCTCGACAACACCATTTGGTTGAGGAGTGCGGGGATAGGAGAAATTGTGAGTGAGCCCATGAGTATTGTAGTACTCTTCAAAGATCTTGCTTTTCAAATTCCCCTCCATGATCACTTCTAATGGTGGTGATGAAATAACCCTTTTCTCTTTGTACCTTTTTGCAGAAAACTTCAAAACTAGCAAACGCATCATCTTTATGTGATAAAAACATGACCCAAGTGAATCTCGAGAAATCATCAACAATTACTAATGCATACTTCTTTCCATTTATGCTAGCAGTTCTAGTTGGCCCAAACAGATCCATGTGAAGAAGTTCAAGTGGCTTTGAAGTAGAAACAATGTCTTTGCTTTTAAAAGATGTTCTAGTTTGTTTACCTAGTTGACATGCATCACATACATGGTCTTTGGAGAAATTTAGTTTTGGTAAACCAATAACAAGATCATGCTTTGAGAGTTTTTCAATTAAAGACATGCTTGCATGACCTAATTTTCTATGCCAAACCCAAGGATCATTAGTAATAGATGCAAGACAAAGATGCTTACTTGAGGAGGTATTGTCGTTATTCAAAACATATATATTGTTTTCTCGTGCGCCAGAGAGAACGACTTTACCTTTGTTGTCATGGATGATGCACCTACTGGATTCAAACTTTACCTTGAACCCTCCATCACAAAGTTGACTTATGCTGAGAAGATTGTGTTTAAGTCCTTCCACGAGAAACGCATCTTTGATATCACAAGAGGGGTTCAGAGAGATAATGCCTATTCCAATGATCTTTCCTTTTGCATCTCCTCCAAAACGTACAGAACCTCCATCAAAACTTGTGACTGATTTGAAAAGCTGTTTGTCACCAGTCATGTGACGGGAGCATCCACTATCTAGAAACCATTTTCCCAGTTTTGCCTTTTTCTTGTGGAGTCCCTGCAATATGATAGTATTAAAAAGTTTTAGGTACCCAAGCTTGCTTGGGTCCTTGGGGGTTAGTGTCAGAGGTGCCAGCCTCGATTTTACCTTTTGGTCTCCAAATCCATATTTCAGGATTCTTTTTGTAACATTTCCGTTGAACATGACCAACCTCACCACAATGAAAACATATAGGAATATTTTGAGATTTAGGACTGGAAGAGGTAGGAGAAATAGATCTAGCAGATTTATATGAGTTAGAAGATCTATCAGATTGATAGCTTTTAGGCCTTTGAAGTCTGCTTAGTTTAATTCTAAGTTGTTCCATTTCCTCTTTTAGAAATTCGTTTTCAGTTTCTACTACTTCTAGTTTCATTTCCCATTCTTCCTTTTCTTTAGTTAGCCTTTTGATTACTTTGAGAGCTTTTTCAAGTTCATCAAGGGCTTCATCGAGGTTTTTAGAGTTTTCACTGCAAAGATCACAACATACCTCATTCGTGTTAGCCATAAAGCATATGTTTGCTGCATCTTCAGTTTCAGTATCGGCCGCTTCATCTTCACTCCAGGCTGAGTACGATCTGTTCTTTCCTTTCCTTTTAGCTTCTGGGCAATTGTTGGCAATATGTCCTTGCTTACCATATTCATAACATCGTCCTTCAGCTTTATAGTTGGTCTGCTCTTTCCTGAAAGGAGCCTTATTTCTACGGAACTGTCTTCTTCTGTTGAGAAGGCCATTTATGTTTCTGGACATCATAGCAAGCTGTTCCTGTATGTCATCTTCTTCAGCTTCATGTTCATAGTCGACTTCTTCAGTGATAGTACTGAAAGCTACAACCTTTTTCTTCTCCTCTTGAGTGTTGCGATTTAGATGAGTTTTCTCAAAGGCAATCAAATCACCTCTGAGTTCGTCATAGGTGAGTTTATTAAGGTCACTGCTTTCAATGTTGATAACTTTTGGTTGCCAGGAAGTTGGGAGGCTTCTTAGAATCTTCCTGATTTGTTGACCACTAGTGTAGACCATTCCAAGAGCTTTAAGTTCTCCAATAATCTTGCTGAACCTGGCAAACATATCTTCAGCAGATTCTCCTTCTTTCATTTGAAATAGCTCATATTCATAAACGAGGAGATTTATTCTTGTTTCCTTGACTTTGCTGGTTCCTTCATATGTAACCTCCAATTTGTCCCATATTTCTTTTGCAGTATCACAGCTGGAAATCTTCTCCCATTCCTCACCGCTTATAGCATTGTAGAGAATATTCACAGCTTTGTAATTCAATTGAATTACTTCCCTTTGTTCATCCGTATAGTCATCCATATCGAGGGGATCTGAGGTTTCAGTCGTATCATCTTCCTTATTGGTAGTGGCACTAGTAGGAATGGTATAGGGGCCTTTCTTGATTACACGCCAGACCTTCAAATCGACTGACTTGACATAGGTTTCCATGCGAATTTTCCAGTGGCTGTAATGTTTCCCATTGAAGTAGGGAGGCCGGGTGGCAGAGGTTCCTTCTTGCAATAGTGCACCATTGACAACGTGTACAGACATGATCTTTTCTCACTTGCTGTAAGGCAAAAACAAATAAAATGTGAGACCAAGCTCTGATACCAATTGAAAGTACAAGAGGGGGGAGGGGGGTGAATTGAAATTTTTCTTTTAATACAGTTGACTTAGGCAGTTTGTAGTCGACTAAGCAGTGTATATATATAAACTTAAGCAGATAGTAAGAGATAAGGGAAGAAGGAAGACAAAGGATTTTTATACTGCTTCAGAACCAAAAAGGTTCCTAATCCAGTCCCCTTGGGTCACAAGGGAGTATCTCTCTTATCAAGGCTCTTAGTAACACAGAGTACAATGGATGGTTTATAGTTCACCACAAACGTCTCTACACAGATGGTTTTTACCACTCGATTACCACCAACGTATTGTTTGGTTTATAGCTCACCAAACCAACTTCTGTTCGACACTACTATTACCTCTACAAGAACCTCTCCTTCTTTTCTTTTCTAACACTGATCACTAAACTTGTTACATTATTTTTGCAAAGTAAAAGTATGCAGAAAAGTAGACAGTAGAATAGAAGCGTAAGCCATAGTCTGATATCTTCTGGAATATATAGGGCTAGTCGAGAGGCAGTACAAGATCGAGGAAATCAGTGAAAGCGCAGATCACGGGAGCTATCTTTGGAGGCGAGATTCTGAGAGATTGGACCCAAGAGATTTGATTCTTGGGGAGGTATAAATACCTTCCAAGAATACGGTGGAGCCTTAAAGAGTCAATCCCTAGATCAACGGGATACCATCCTAAAACAGTTGTAACGGACAAACTAGGCAGATCCTTTTCTTAGTTGGCTTGTATGAAGACCCTGCAAATTATACGCACATTAGCAACTGAGTATCTTTATTTGTCATTAGTCAAAAACATAAGTTCAACACTTACCATCAAGAGCCGGGATTGGAGGATGCAAGGGACGAGAGGTCAAGAGCATCAGAGATGAATTGAAGTCGTTCCGGGTGATCAAAGCGCAAGAGGAGAAGGCCAGAGATCCAGGCGCCCCGCCCAAGAACCAAAGGGGCCAGGCGCTCCGCCCACCCCCTAGGCGCTCCGCCCAGCCCCCTCCACTGCACACTTTCGCGGGCGCTCCGCCCAAAATGTTGAGACACGGGATTTTAAATGTGTTTTGTCTATTTTGACCCTACGTGGTCTTTTATGTGTAATAAACTTGTAGGGGCTTTTATGTCATTTCATTAGGAGTGTGGAACATCTATAAATACCACACTTAGTCATTTTATTGAGTTAGCTAGTTTTGAAGATAGAATTGAGAAGATAGAATAGGCTTGGCCATTCTTGTTGAAGCGTTGACTTCATGTATCTCTTACGTTGAATCCATGGTAGATCACCTCTAGTGTGAATCCCGTTTAATGGTTCGAGTCTCTTCTCCCTTTTGAATCAATGTATGTGTTTAGTTTAATTCATTCTTTTCTTCTACTTTCTGTTCTTCCCCATCCTTATTTCTTGTTATCTTATGATTATTGCTTCCGCTTCTTAGTTTATTGCTTCCGCCTAATTTTCCCTACATCAGGTTGTAGGAGCAGTATTTAGTAGATATATAAAGCAGGAGTTTAGGAGGAGGAACGCTGCATGTAATAATGGTACAAAATGCTATGTAAGTTATACAATATTCCTGAGCCGCCTCATTGGTGAAAACACGTGTATTACAAGTTTAGTTTGAGCCTATATCTTTACATTGGTGAACAAACACGTGTACGTCACTTTTTTCTATGCTCACTCAAATCCTCTCCGCCCACTTTTGTCTAGAATTTTCTTCACTTTTCATTATTGATTGTGCTCTCCTTTGGGGCATCATCAATTGGATAAAGGGTAGAATCGTTTATTTTTTTCATCATATTCTTTTCTTACTTCTCCAGATATATATTCAAAGCATATTTTCCATTTTTCTTCCGATATGGCGGAGTTTAGGACGGAATTTGGAGCTCTTCACCGGTAACAGTGGCGGCTCTTTTGCAATTGCTATGAATTTGAAAAGTAATTTTTTGGATGCTCAAAGTTCTGAAAATTAAATCAGAACCAACTACATAGAAGCTTGGATTTTTGGATGATACTGTCAGGGTACTATAAGTTTTTATTTCTTTAAGCAAAGTTTCAGTTTTGCACATTAAATCTTTCTGCCTGAATCTCTATGTGTGTGGGGGTTGCAACTTCTGGTAGTGATTTTTCTGGCAACTTACTTTGCATTTATAATAAATGCGGCATAGTAAGATTTATGTGTACACACTTGATGTCCAATGCTTTAGTTTCTGTTATAATTGTTAAATGTGACTTTAATGGTTTTTAGGAGGAGGTTATGAGCTAACATGGAAAGAGTATACGTGATTGCTAAGCATTGGAGAAAAGTATGGAGGTTGTTGAGGTTTTTTTACTTGGGGTAGTTTGTGTTTTCCAGTTTTAAAATTTTTGATGTTATGACGAGTGAACTGAGATAGGAATTAAACAATATGAATTGAGTTCACTGTATGAACCCAGCAATAGTAAGTTGTACATTGAGTTCTGTGAATTCTATAATAAACTTGGGCATTCTTTTGCCCATTTACTGAACACGCGTGCCATACGTATCCACCAAATCTAATACTTCTCTTATGACCTATTCCTTCTTTGGAATAGCCTGGTCCAAAATTGATCTCCTCAGTCTCACTTTCGCTAATTTTCTTCTTCCTTGTGTTCTATGTTTGCTTCACTCAAGTGTTGTGTTTAGGTAATTTCTTGATATTTGATATTTGAAAATTTAATGGGACTTCCATTTCAGATAAATGAGAGGTCTCCAATTGCAAGTTTGGGTTCTTTTGAGGAAAAGAAACATGGGATGACTCCATTGTAGAAAATACTTGGATACTGCTCTTTGGGTGGCTCATATAGTCATATTGCATAGGTAATGTATGAAATTCTCATTTGCTGAGTAAATTATATGAGTATTTCGTGTTTACTTTAGTGGTGAATAGTTTACTTTCTCCTTGTGTACTAGCATATTATTTTGGGGTTCTACGCTCTATCAGCGATGATCTTCACTTGGTTGCAGTAAAATATGATAGAGGTATTGAAATTGCTAATGAATTATCATGTGGTCATGTGGATTTTGTGTTTTTTAACTGATTATGCACATGCACGTCCTCATTTGACTACTCTGTTTGTTTCATGAGAGTCCGTGGTAATTAGAAAAACACATAACAAGAAGGAAGTATTTGTCAACAAGAGTCCCCTGAAAAGGGTAGTAGTACCGCACTTATGTTTTGCAATATTTTTCTTTTTACTTTCAACTTTTTTATGACGTTAGAATTTGTAAAATAAGCTGCTTCACTTTTTCTTGAACATTATCAATACAATAAGTTATTCTGATTTTGATTCTTAATTGGACAGCAAGAAAAAATATAAGTATAATATCGATCTCTATTAGATTAGTAATCAAACTAATGTGAATTGACATTTACAGGATTTTAGCTACTATTTGTCTCTTGGTAAAATGTTATAACTGATGTTTATACCAAATATAAGTGACCATAGGGATTTAATATGGTCATTACACTGTACGTGCACAATGGATAAAAATCCTTTTCAAGAACTGTTCACGGGGAGGAATGAGCTCGCATAATCAGGTTAAGTATCGTTCTTTTCCTTTTATGCCAAAACCATGCTTAACCTTCTGCTTCTCTTTTACATATGGAATAGAATTTAAAGGATAGACACAAATTCACACTATTTTAATTTTTGTCTGCATAGATGTTTGGGAAATGCTTCCTTCGTTAAAGACCTAGTGGCAGAAATGTTTTCGTGATAGATTAATGGAAAATCGTATAGTCATATGCGACGATGATTCTGAAATATTCTTTTCCTTATTACTGTGTTTGTTCCTTTTTGATGCAATGCACTTGAGTTGGTGTTACTATTGTTTAATTGTTTTGATAAGAATTTCGTTGTTATTTAGCTAAAAAGTAATCATCGGGAGCTATATGGGAGGAGTCAATGTTACTTTATCTCATGCTTTTATTTCCTGTCCTGAATTATCAAGCTAGCAAAAAAATAGGAACGATGCTAATAGAAATTGTCTATAAAATTTCTGTTGCCACATCTTTTGTGCTGTTTAGAATATAGAATTTGTTATGGGGCTTAACTGGACCAGTATCTCATCATGGGGTGTGATTATTGCGGTTCAACTACTTTTTTAAGCCTAGGCAGTTATAACTGATTTATGTTTCTCTAATTTATTTTCTTTTGGCATGTAATTCCCAGTATTTGACTTATTGAATTTGAGTACACTGGCTGAAGTATTGAAATTACAACCGTTGATTCATGCAATTCGAAGTAACAGTCCCTAATATTGCACTGGGTCTGATGTTTATGTCTCAATATATTGTGTTTTATAGTATATTTCTGGAATAGATCATCTTGTCTTCTGGTAATGGTAGCTTCCACACCTGCATGGAGATAAATATAAGGTTACCTTAGGACCAACAGCTGATTTGACAAATCTGCAGCAGAAATTCTGAACCTTCATATTAGCACATTTCAGTTTCTTGAATGAGATGATTGCACATTACATTGTGACATAAGTTCAGATGTTTGAAATAAAATTCTTATGATTTTTATGCATACCAATACTGAGGTGTTGTTCAGCCGTTAGGATAGAACTGTTTGTCTTACGCTGTACTAGAGATGTGGCTGAATATTAATTTAGAATCGTTTAAATATTTGATATAGTGTTTCCCTATTAGTCGGGTTGTATATTCTTTTAGCTCTTTAGTTCCTTCCCTGATTTTGGACATTGGCAATTGCATTACGTCTTAGTTAATTTGTGCTTGACAGGAGAATAAACAGCATCTACCAGAACCATTCGGGGTTTCACTTAAGATCTCCGGACTCAGATGATTTAGAGATCGAGAAGCCGTTTGGACTCTACAACAGGCCTACAAATTGTTCCCCAAGAACTTCTTGCTTGGCAGAAAGAGAACCTTCTATTCAACCAGTTACAGATATGCAATTTGAATTTGGAAGGCAAAAGAAGAATGTGAGGCAACTTATATAAAGTATTCTAGAATACAGTCCAAAGGGGGTAATTAGACACTGCAGGAATTAGTAATTTTTTTTGCTGATTGATATTAACTTACTATGTTGTTATATTACACAGTGATGCAAAAAAAATGTCATTGAGCTAATGTCCTTTCTTTGATTGTAAAGCATCAAAATTTGAAAATCAAAATATGTAAAGCACGGGCATTACTTTCTAGTGAAAGAATAAGAATCACTTTTTCCTTCTTTATCAATAAAAAATGAAAGCACTTTATACAGGGGTTATATATGCTCTCATTCTCACACAAACTTAAATGGAGTAGTACATTGTCATCCCTTTTTGGTACATAGTTATCTTAAACTTGTCAAAGCAACCTTAGATAAACCATTTATTGTGGTTCTTGTAATAATGTCTTATGCCAGACTAAAATTTGAGAATGAAACATCCCACACCACCTCCACTATTTTTGAGGACTTGTAAAGTGTTAACTAGATACGATTAAACAAATACATATTGTGTAAATGAAAAAAAAAATACTTTAATCATATTGCGCATAAGTTATATTGTATTACCTAAATAATCATCTTCCGCCTGTTGTGTGAGAAAATTATCCATAGCATTTGTTTTCTTAGAACTTCTAACCTCGTCATGATAACCATCTTCTTCCGTGTGTTGTGGGAGAAAAACATCTTTAGCATTTGTCTTTTTAGAGCTTCTAACCTCGCCATGATTATCAGTTGAGCGAGTGATTTTTTTTCGAAGATCATTCCTGCCCATGTCTGAATTCGAACAAGCACGTGTTACACTAATAACTTTTCATAAATATTGCAGGTACGAATACTAATAATTTTTCATAATTGCAGGTACGAATGCTATTTACCGAAAGTCGCCAACTATTAAAATTGTTCTTTATATAAAAAAGAATATCTAGTGTAACATCTGCTTTCCGAAAACCTTTTTGTTCTTCCCTACTGTAAACCAAAGCTATAATGACACACTTTAATGCATAATTTTTATTCACCAATCATGTACTTTATGAAACCTATCCGCAAACCTTCTTGTTCTTCCTACTCTAAACCGTACTTAATATATTTTTCAAGAAAAATATGTAAACACTTTCTCAAAAAAGAAAGACACAATATGCACACATCAACCCCAATAATAAGATATCTACAAAATGAACATAATAATAGCAAATTGAAGATTGAGGGACTAATCCCAAGAAGGCAACTAACCTTGGATTCCCTGCTCAATTTAGAAGAGAAAGAAAAAACGATGCCGTCTTCTGTTGAGTGTTTAGTATTTAGCTTTTAGGGTTTTGTTTCTCTCTAATCTCTCTATTAAACAGGAAAACAAGGTAATTTTTTAGAGGAAAATGTTTGGATGAAATTCTCTTTATATTTTCGTTTTATCTTTTTCAAATTACGAATTGGGGTTTCCCTCCTTATAATAAGAAAACATAATGTAAAAATTATTTAACATTGTTAAATTAATCACTAAATTACTTGATGTAATGTAATTTGACTAACATTTTTAAACATAATCACATAATTATTAAATACTCGTAATTAATTGAAATAAAGACGTATGTGCACTTCCATATTAGCACATACGAAGTACATACACTTCTATATTAACTATTATAAATTATTAACCTTTAGCCAACTAATTACAATAGAAATTATAAAAATAATAAAGTAATTTAAATTGGAGATAATTAATTATGTAATGTATTTTCAAATAAATTAACATATAATTTTTTAAAATCAATATAATTGGTATTCGAAAATAAGATATATATATTTTTTAATTAAATTAAAGTAGTCGCCAGACCGCGTTTCACACGCGCGATTGAATTTTTTGTTTACTCTATATTTTTGTTATGAGCCCACTATTATTATTAATAGTGATATTGAAAAATCTATCCAAATAATCACAATACTTGAGCATATTGCAGTATGTTGAATATTAAGTTGATAATCCTATATTCTTCGACTGGTAAAAGTTGGGCAATCTATTTATTACAAACAATTTTAAAAGTCATATACTACTTCGGACACAAATGACAACATATAATTAACATAATCCTGAATACGCTCAAATACAATTAAAACACCCCTCATTTTTGTGAAAGCTCTGATCGACTCAAATTATGTTAAAATTTGGATTGCTTTGAGTTCAGTCAAAATTTGGCTCAACTCGACTTGACTCAACTCGATTAAAGGTCGGCACGATCAACCTCAGACCTGATTGAGCGTCATTCTTTGGCTTGATTGAGTTTTATACTTTTTTATTCTATATAAATGTATTTTTAGCCACATCGTAATTTAATCATATGGTATAGATCATGAGAAGTATACAAAACCTTTTATGTTGATTTCAAATGGTTAAACTAATAATTTATATCCTCAAATACTATTTTCTCATGTTAATCTAACTGTAATTCTTAATCAATTAAATTTAATTTGTAAGAGCTAAATCTCGCGAAAGAAAACATCAGAGATTGGAATTGGGCTTGACACGAGCTTGATATGGCTCAACTCAGCTAAACTCTAGCTCGATGATAGTGTAACAAAATTCGATTGAGCTCGTCTCGACCCCGACTTGACTCGATACTATAGCAAGCTCAGTCGAGCTCAGCTCCGCTGGGTATAGAGTAAGCTCAAAGGGGATCGACTTTGAGCTTGGCTTGATGTCAGACCTAAATTCGTATTCTTGATCGTTGTTGGAATACACATGGTTTTCATCCTCCCCTCTGCTTATAAACACCATTCATTTATTTTTCGTCTCTCACAAACGTCATTCAATAAATTAATTCAATTCAAAATAAGTTGAGGTCAACAAAAGATAATTATGTTGGACTAAAATATAACAATATACTTCCCCGATACAATTTAAGTGTCACCTTCAACCTTTTAAATTTTTTCAAAATAAGTATAACTTTATAAAATCAAGAAATTAGTAATCATTATTTTCCAATTTATCCATGTTCATCCCAATATTTTTTATTTTAATTTTAAAAGATTAAAGAGAGATAAATGACAATGTAGTCAAATGAACTATTAATTAAATATAATTACCTAGATTTTTTACATTTTTTAAGAGGTACCACAAGCTAGATATGACATTTAATTGTATGAGGAAGTGGTTCATTATAGGCCTTTATAATTGATGAATAGAAAAAAATGCCCTGTTGGCCGTACTACACAATTTGTCCATTAAAGTAATGACTAAGAGATCCCCACTTTGACACTACAGACAGTTAATTAGGCGAAGGAGCACAATTCCTTTATATAGCCCTCAAAAGGTTCAGCACAAGTCCTTTACATAGCCCTTAAAAAGTCCCTAAAACCTCGTCTCTCAAAATTTTGTTTGACAAATACATTCTTGATTCTCTCCCTCCTATGGCATCATCTGGCAACATCAAAAGTAAGTATTAATTTTGTGTAATCACTTTAGATTATGAATGGGTGATAATTGAATTGAAAAATGGAGTGATTACATAAAATTATTTATATTTAGCATTCTAAATTATTTTCTCGACTTGGTGTAGCCTTTTTATGATTTTATCAATGAATGGAATAAGTTTTTGGTTAATTGAAGTAGTTGGTCAGGGACATGGTAGAGAGGCTTTTGGGAGTAATGCTAGATAATGGTACTACCCGTTAGATAAGTTGAAGAGTCCATTTTGATGGTTTAAGGTACCCCATCGACTGTTTTAAAACAAATGTTGTCTTGGTTTGTCCATTGACAAGAAATCTGCACACCTCGAAATATCGAATCACTACTGTAAACAAGACAAATTTCATCTTAGTTTGCAATTTCCAAGAAATCTGAACACCTCGAAATATCGAATCACTACTGTAAACAAGCATTTTCAACTCTTGAAAGTATACATGTGATCTTTTTTTATACATCTTAATCTGTTTCTTTTCTTTGTAGGAAATTTTGAGATGGACAAAACTTGGATGCATTATACTGATAGATTGAGCAGAATGTATTTAAAAGGAGTTGATAAGTTCCTTGAATTTGCTTTTGAGCATTCAGAAGTAGAAGGTGAAATTCCTTGCCCTTATACACAATGCAACAATGCTTTCAACAAGCGAAGGGATGAAGTCAAGGCAGATTTAATAATTTTTGGAATTTTCAAGGGATACACTCGTTGGCTTTATCATGGAGAATTTGTACCTAAAGAGAAAAAAGCTAAGAATGCAGTAAGACAAGAGGAAGTGAGACAAGAGGAAGTGAGGCAGGAGGAAGTTCGAGAAGAGATAGGTATTGATGATGTATTTGAAATGATTTATGATGCTACTGGCCCTGAAATTATGGATGGTTCTAACAATGATGCTTCGGCCCCTGCTTCCAAATTTTCCAAATTACTTTAGGATGCTGCAAAACAACTTTTTTCCTGGATGCGAGAGAAAAGATAATCTGAATGGTCAAGACAAAAGATAATCTGAATGCTCGTCGTGATTTGAAGGAAATGGGCATAAGAAGAGATTTGCATCCTACTCAAAGAGATGGAAAGTGCTACTACCCAGCAGCATGCTATACTTTATCACCAGAAGAAAAGTCTAAAGTATGCAAGATTTTGAAAGCTATAAAGGTTCCAGATGGTTATTGTTCCAATATATCAAGGTGTGTAAATGTGAAGGATCGTAAAATATATGGATTGAAGAGTCACGATTCTCATATTCTTTTGGAACAACTGCTTTCTTTTGCAATTCGGGGAGTTGTACCAAACAATGTCTATGATGATATCACCGAGTTAAGCATTTTCTTTTAAGAGTTGTGCTCAAAAATATTAAGAGCTGATGTGTTGGATCACCTTGCATCTTAAATTCCAATAATATCATCCAAATTAGAGAAAATATTTTTACCAGCATTTTTTGATATTATGGTGCACCTAGTCATTTATCTTCCGACAGAGGCCAAGTTTGCTGGACCCGTGCAATACAGGTGGATGTACCCAATAGAGCGGTATATTTTAAATTTTATAATTTTAGTTTATAGTTATAGGTACATACTTGTCTCAAAAGTTATCAAGAGCTGCTATCCATCTCTTCTCAAAAGTTTTGAAGTTTAATATATTTCAGTTTTGAAGAAGAACTGAAAGAGAGTAAGAGGAGAAAGATAGTAGGAATGAATGTAGAGAAGCTATAAGCTAGCTCCTTTTATAGGTGAGGAAGTTAGATAAGTACTTAATTCCCTCTGTTCACCATTTGGCGAGATGGGCTTGCTCTGATGGAGATATTTTTGAGTCAACTTTCATGGTAGTCAATAAGTATGTTTATGCGCCGTTAATTAATGATTGTTCCACAATCACGTATTACTTATTTTAATTAAGGGTCAAGTGTCCAGTCAAATAGTACACTGACTATAGTCCGAGTAAGACAATAATTCAAGGAACAAAACAGAAATCTGCTCAAAATTAAAAACGAAAGGTCTGGGTATGCATATTCCTACTAACCGTGTGAGTAGATGTTTTGGCCATATGCTTTCTTGCTTTGTCCTATAAAAATAATCCTAATACACAAATCTGCTCCATGGACCAAAGTTGGAAAGGAAGGGTCACGTGGGCATAGATTAACTTACTAACCATATTACAAACGATTTGTCCATATTTGCTTCTGTCATAAAAAAGAAAAATACTGCTCCAAAATTAGAAAGAAAGGATCACATAGCTATGAATATTTTTGGTAACCAAGTTAGAGACGATTTGTCCATATTACTTTGTCCTAAAATAAATTAATCTGCTCAAAGTTAAGACACAGCTTAAGGTCTCTATTTACACTCTTACCGCAGATGGCAAATATTGGTAGGTAAAACTTAAAAGCAAGGTCAATATATGTATTTCAAAGCTTTATGTTCTGTTATGAGGAAAAAGGAAAGAAAATTCTTTTACATAATTTTTTTTTTAAATTTTAGACTAGATTCTTGTGAAACTCTTTCATTGCTGCTATTATTAGTTGATTTTATCACATGTATATCTACAAAGAACTAGCACTTCATCTAGTGTGTCATTTAATAAAGCGCTTTTGTATTGGCTGCTATAATTCAATCAACTCCACAATTGTTGGGTTACTAATGCCCTGGCCTGCCCTGTTTAACTCATACTTGTCTCAAAAGTTATCAAGAGCTGCATATGTACTCTCTGCTCTTGGATATGCTCTTGTATTGGATGCTATAATTCAATCAACTCCACAATTATTGGGTTACTAATGCCTTGCCCTGTTTAACTCATACTTGTCTCAAAAGTTATCAAGAGCTGCATATGTACTCTCTGCTCTGGGATAAGCTAACTCATACTTGTCTCAAAATTTATCAAGAGCTGCATATGTACTCTCTGCTCTGGGATAAGCTTGCTGATGCCTATGTCTAAAAGTTCAAACACGAGAATGTAAAAATGTCAACCAAAAAATCCATAACATGAATTTATCTGGCTTATCAATACCAAAAGATGGTTTCATACATCCCCTGCATTCAGCCACTTGTTATCCCAGTGATGAACAGGCTCCTCAGATGTTAATCGCTTTGTCCCTAAAACTTAAAGTTGTATCTTTTTCATCGATTCTTACTTGTATAAACATATACTATCTGTTATTAACAGTATTAAACTTGTGAACCAAACTGTGGTGTGTTTTTGAAGGGAGTGTACTTCATTTTCACTCATTAAATTAAGTGTTTTCCAATTTATCTCCGCAGTGGCAGTATCAGGGTTAGATGATTTGATCCCAAATCCTCTCTAATTAGTATCCTACATCAACCAAAGAATACAACTGCCATGCCTAATTTAATTGCATGTTTTATCATGTAGATTCTTGCGCATATTAAAATGTTACGTTCGTAACAAAGATCGACCAGAAGGATCTATTGCAGAAGGCTATATTGTTGAAGAAAGTTTAATATTTTGTTCAAGGTATTTACATGGTAGTGTGAGAGATCGAGTGGACAAAAATTACGAAGGCAATCGTGTCGAGTCATACACTGGATTATCAGTATTTGAACAAAAGAGTTGCCCTTTAACAAGAGATACATCAAGGAATCTTGAAGAGCTTGAGCGAAAACAAGCTCATAATTATGTTTCGAAAAACTGCGAAGAAGTTCTACCATTTCTACAGTATGTTTCTTCATAGTATTATGTTTCTTATTTATTGTGTTTGCTTGTTTAATTTATAAAGTTTTCATATTTATTTGGTTGTCTTTATTCAGTGAATATGAACAGAATAATAACAACATGGAGTTCGAAGAATGGTTTTACCATCGAGTAAGTTTTCACTGTACTTTTAATTCAATTTTAATACTTATTTAGGGTATGTTGCTGTTGTTGTTGTTTAATACTTATTTAGCATCATAATTTATTTATTTATTTTATAAAAAGGTTCGTCAAATGTGTAAACAAGGAAATTCACATACAAGTGACGAATTGTATTCCTTGGCTAAAGGTCCGTTGGTTGGAGTCCAGAGATTCAAAGGGTATGCAATAAATGGATTCAAGTTTCATACTAAACAACTCGAAGAAAAAAGGGTGAAGCAAAATTGTGGTGTTCTGGTACGAGGAGTAACAAATGGTAAAAATTTTAATTATTATGGAGTTCTAACTGAAACAGTAGAACTTCAATATTTTGAAAAGCGAATTGTTTTATTTAAATGTGATTGGTGGGAAGTTCACATTGGAAAAAGAGTGAAGATTGATAAACATGGTTTTGTTAGTGTCAATACCAACCGAAGGCTATCAACAAATGAATCATTTGTGCTTGCATCTCAAGCAGAACAAGTTTTTTTATGTCAAGGACAATCTGCATCCCAATTGGTCAATTGTCTTGAATGATCATTCTTCTTATTTTACTGATGGTTCTGTCGGTGAAGAAACTTTTCAACAAGATGTGCAACGTCCTGCTATGTTTACATTTGAGGAAGATGATGACATATGCAATGGGGAAGAACTGATCTTGATGTCATTAGCACTGAAGTTACCTTAGGTGACAATATTGTTGAAGATATTGAATCAGAATTTGAAACTGATGATGAAGACTTGTTATTGTGAACCAGAACTCTTTTATGCATATTTGTTTATGCTTAATTAACATTCAAACTTTTAATTATTTTATTTGCAGATGATGTTTAATAGCTTATTATTTTATTGAATTTTTATGCTACTTTGTTATACTTAATTATTTGGATGGAATAATAATTATATTAAATTGTATTGAGTTGATAATTGTCTTTTGATTGAGTTTTGATATACCAGAAATATTATCTTCTAGAGATTGTGTGTTTAGATTATCCAATTATAGGGTAAATCTACCACTTTTTTGGTTAGATCATGACACGACCCGAAATCCGGCTAGGCCGTGCGGGCACCCGACATCCTCCACTAGACCCGTCGGGCGAACCCTTACCAATTAAATTAGGAAAATAAATATAATTCAATTCATAAATAAGAACAAGACTTAAAAAAATACAGAGATACTGATACCTCTAAGCTGTACAAAAGAAATTACAGCTGACTACCCAGTATACTAGGTTTAGGGCTATCCAGACCAGACATCTAAGAGTAGAAAGAAAACAGATACCTCCTGAAGAGAGCAAAATGCAACTGAAATGATAACCGATAAACTGGTGGCCATCCGGAATAAAAGCTGGCTCACCCTGACAGCTGAAGTCGTCTTCGCTCCTTCACAACGTGGCGAACTCAATCCTGGAGCGAACCTACCGAAATGAAATAGATAGACAAAAACAAAAAACAAACAAGGGTGAGTCAAAAGGACTCAATAAGTGGGGCAGACTAGCCACCTCAAAGGATAGGATAGCTAGCCAGGGAGGAAAAAAAAAATAGGTAAACCAAAATCCTCTTATTTAAATTATAAAAATGCAGAGCCAGATAATAACTAGAAACACGTATGGAATGACAAACTCATCAACAACCAGGAACGTAAGATAGCCAAAATATATAGGTATCCCGAACACATCAACAATCAGAAATACATCCTGCTGCGGCATGCAACCCGATCCATATATTTATACCTTTGCAGCGTGCATCCCGAGATAGAGCCAGAAATATATAGGCAAACTGAGATACGGTATACATACCGCATATGTAAAACACAACACGATAGTCACACAATAGTCAGCACGCGGTGCAATGAAATGGGATGAATGCAGTATGATGCAATGGTGTCACATGTGCCAAATAGATGGAGCGGAATTCTCCTGCTCCGGGGGCGGAATCCTCCTACCCTCAATATGATGCAATGGAGCGGAATCCTCCTGCTCCGAGGGCGGAATCCTCCTACCCTCAATATGATGCAATGGAGCGGAATCCTCCTGCTCCGAGGGAGGAATCCTCCTACCCTCAATACGATGCAATGTGCATACGAATGCAACATGATGCAATAATAACCCATCACCAGCGCGGGACTCTCATCGACAGCTGGAAAGTATATACCAACTCACAACCAAAGTACAATACTCAGATTCTCAATGCAATACCAATAACAGGACATAATATATAATATAGAATATAAATCCAAAGCTAAGGCGTAATGAGTACGCCTATCGGCAGCTACACACGTAAGGAACACGTGGTAGAAAATTCACGAGGCCAGGTGCCTCCAAAGAAATGGATATAAACACTTACCTTGTTACAAAGTCAATACATCCACTCAATAACCGCTTGTCCTTTGGTTCCATTGCCAAATGATCCCACTGTGTTCAATAAACAGAAAAATATATCATATTAGACTAAAGGCTTCATTCCTCACTTCTTAGGGCAATCCAGGTAGGAACCTGATACCTTATTCGCATACGCAATACGCTGGCCAGGCCTATATACGGGGTTTAAGGTCACATAACCAAACCCCAAATAAATTAGATTTATATGTTGCCAATAACTCACCGAGTACGAATATATATTCAATTCCCTTATCGGGGTCCATTTGACCCTTTAAACTATTAATTGTACTTATTAAAACGATGTATAATATTTCAAGTTTTACCGTTACAACATATTCAAACACACATAATAAACTCAAATATTATATTAGGATCATTACCTGAATGTTTCAGGGTGAAAATTCTACTATTTTCCGGCCCCTTTTCTTATTTTCTGGTATTTTTTCTCACTGCTTTATCTCTGTTTCACTTTCTCTGTTTCCGCTCATTTTTTGAGCATCTTTGATGCTGTTCCTATCGTACTACTAATGATACTTACCCACCGCCTACATTTATGTATTTTGTCTTTTTCCTTTTCCTTTTCCTTTTCTTTTTTTTTGTTTTCTTTTATTTTATTTTCTTTTCTTAACGAAAATTAAAACGGTGCCCTACGATATTCAAAATAATTCCAACTTTTGCATACAAGTTGCACAAAATATATGTAACATACTCACGAAGGCAGATCTCAAATCAGACTCCCGAAACTCAAGATGCGAATTTAAATGAAAAAAAGTCAAATTATTTAACTTTCGGCATTTTAGCGGAAACTAGCCGAACACTATCGAAATTCACTTTCGAAAGTTTACAAAAATCACAAATAATTATACGAATCTAACGGTGCTTTCAGATTTTGAATTGGAGCTCATTCGACAAAACCGAGCTCGAAAATCTCTTTTTAATATTTATTGCCAATAAAAACTGAATCCTTCTTCCGATGCCTACCAAACTAGGTCTGATTTAGCTCAAATTTTATAGACAGGTTCTAATAGATATTATGAATATTTTAAAATTATCGGCACACCAATCGGAGTCCTAACTTCGGAAACGACTGACCGAAGTCGTTTCATTCTCCTCCACTTAAACTCTCGTTCGTCCTCGAACGAGCCTAAATCTAAAGCAAGATGTACGCAGATAACAAGAGAACTTGCACAACCTTCATAAACTACTCCACGGATATTATCTCATAATTATAGAATCAGAGTTATAACACGCACATCAAACTCTTGGGTAAAACATATTCTGATAATATGATAACATCATTGCCCAACTTATTCGGACTAAGCCGACCCTTTCTCGATCATGATAGAGGAGTTTTATATTTTCGAAACAAAGATACACGAAACTTTGAATGGGTTAACATGATTCAGCCGATAATTACCTCTTCGATATACCTTTCAATATAGAACAGGTCGATGGAACTAAGAATTAGCTCACGCTTGATGCAATAGGGGAAGCTTTTAAAGTACCTTATCACTACTCACTATAGAAAATTTGATGCGAGCTATATTATGACTTGAAAATGTGAAAATAAAAGAGACATGTAGTTGGACCTTCAGCTGAGGCAGAATACCAGCAACAACGTTGATTACATGAGCACTTATAACGCTAAAGTAACTTCTCAAAGAGTTGAGGTGTGAAGGAGATATGCCAATGATGGTTGGACGATAAGCTGCACTAGACCTTTAACTCTAAATTTTTATGAAGTAAAACAGCGTCAGTATGAGGATCCCGTTCTAGTTGAATACAGACAGATAGCCAGAAGAAAACCGGAGTAGCCATACAGGGATACTACTGACGGTGTTCTCATGTATAAAGATAGACTTTGTGCTCCTGAGGTTGCAAATTTACGTGGACAGATTATGATAGAGGCACATTGTTCTAAATACACTGTTCATCCAAGTTCGACTAAGATGTACCATGATCTTGAGCAGATTTATTAGTGGGATGGAATGAAGTGTGACATAGCAGAATTTGTGGCTTAGTGTTCTAATTGTCAATAAGTTAAAGTCGTGTCATCTTCCCAGACTTTATACTTTCTGCAGATAGGTACGTATATATGATCAGGTCGCCAGCTTATCTCTATTATTAATAGATTATTAGTGGGTTTAGCAATGACCGATACTCATTGTAGATTTCTGCCGTGGCCTTACTTTGGGTCGTGAGAAAAGTGGTATCAACACCTCGAAGATTTAGTGTTACCATTCAGTATTTGGAGGAAGACTCCTCCACTTAAAGCACACACTCATGCAACTATTTGAATAGGAATAACCATCCTCGCACAGTCTGCTATACTAAAAAAGATTTAGCTAAAAGCTGAACGTAGGCAGACCTAAGCTACTAACCACCCTTTCGAGTTGCCAACGAGCTGCAACTCTCGAGTTCACAACTCCATACCTTTGCCGTAAACACCACCGCCTGATGGATGGTACTTTTTTATGAAAATTTTGGCAGAGTTTCCCCTGAAACTGGATGATCCGCAGAAACAGAACCAGCACTATACTATATATGGGAATGGATACCCGGATAAACTGATATCCAAAACAATAATATGCTTACCCGGCTACAATAACACGTACTCTGGCTCAACACAAGGAACGTTACAAGCGGCTACCAACCGCCCAAGCTCACTATTGCCGGACGAAGAAGAAATGGAAATGGATCGAGGATAGAAATAATTAGAACTTCAAGAAACTCATCTTCTTATTGCTTGGCTACTAGAGCTAGACTACTTTCGAGTCAGGCTAGCCAAAGAATTGCAATTGGAGAAATAGACAATAAATGAGCTTTATGGAACATCTATGCCAATTTAATCTCCCAATAAGAAGGAAACTCTAACAATTTACCAGAAAACCCTTTTATAATCCAGACAAGCTCATACGATAACATGACTTTACTAGCGTTTTGAACCAAGAGGAGATACGTAGATCGAATATTACTTACTAACCACTTTACACCGAAATAAATAATGAAACTTTCTGATGATGATGAATAAGGATCTCATCATCCTACCAATACTGAATTCCAAAGAGAGAGGTAAACTGACTCGACATAATAAGAGAATGTGGCACAACAAGATGCCAAGCAGACCATACCGATACTCACTCAAAATCTCTCACATTTAACCCACATAAGCTAGTAGGGTCTCACAAATGCCCTGAATAAATCATACCAAAAGCTCACCCCTCTACCACAATAGATTTTTAATAGAAAAATATCCAAGGATGCCATGGAAACATGATATGACAAACCATTTCCAGATCGATCGGAAGAATCAACTCTTACTCACATTTGAGGGAAGAAGAAATAATTGGGTCTACTACATCGGATGCCTCAGTATCCTGCCAGACTGGCAGTTCATAAAACTGCCTCTGCGGCTGAACTAAGCCGCTACACCAATAATTACCTTCTGAAGAACAACTGCCACCACGCTCTCAACCTCTACCGGATGGTAGCATTTCTTTTGCTGATTGAGATCTAAATAAAATCCCCTGTGACTGCGTAGATGCCTGATGACGAGAGAAAAGATGATTGCTAACTTGTCGGAGTAAGGGAAAACTCCTCAAAAGGATAGCGAGACTCACAACAATAATATCACCTTTTCGCTGAATATGAGAACTGGATAGATTGTTGATAGTTGTAAAGAAAAGACTGAATCTGATCTTGACGAGCTATTGACACACTCTAAGAATTACGTTACACAAGCTGAGATAACCTGGAAGGTGACCTCCTAAAATAATCAGAACTCTTACCTCCAAATGAGGTACCATGGTTGCCCACCAGGGCCACGGGATCTCTTACTCTACCGCTCTAACTCTTCCCGCTCTAACTTATGATATGCCTAATATCTTTGAGCAATATCAACAACGATATCAAATGAAATCCCAGCCTCAATTTTTTTCGAGCCATCTGGGATCTCAAGGAAAAAAAGAAAGGTCATCAATAAATCTTTAAATCTCTCGAAAGGCTCATGGACTAGTTCAAATGCATATTCGGCCATTTTATAGAATTCAATCTTATATTCTGAAACCAACAGGCTAACCTATAGGCTACCCTGTCAAATCCACTCGAACTGACACTTTTCATCTCGTTCGCTACTCGACAGGAACTTTTCCACGAATCTAGAAGAAAAACCGAACCAAGTTAGCTAATAAAAGAGCGGCCCACCAATTCAAGGCTGGACTCTGAAATCGGAAAGCAGAATAATCAACACCATATCGCTGGATATAATCAAAAGCCTGAAGGCTACGCTGACATCATTTTAATTAAAAATTTACGCAGGGATTATCTGATGCGTGGCTTAAGAATATCGGAAGTTTCAACCGCGTAAAATAATGCAACCTCTTCAGACACTCGGACTGAACTGATACCTCGGTTGGCTAACCAGGCAGAACAATTAGAGGTACAACACATACTACCTCCGGAACATACTTTACTGCGGCAATATTAAGAACTGGAATAGAAGCTCCCTGAGACTGAACATCTGCATCTGCGACAACCTGATAAGCTTCCTAACAAATAATAGATTCTTACGGTATCTGCATCGCCAAAATTCTCATAAAAGCATCGTAGAGAGCAAAGGGAACCACAAGGCCCAACTCCCTTGCCCATCGCGAGCTCGTACAGCTGGGACCTCTATAGCTAGATCGTCAGCACGATAAGAAAAACTCTCGGGGCTTCGTCAGTGCTAGCCCCTGGCTAGACTGCTTCATCTTGAACTCATACCGTTTCCTGATTTGTTGCACGAGGGTTCACAATTACCACGAAAGAATTAACAAATTAACAAAAATACTTTTGAATACTAGACCGACGCACGATCAGAAAAGAAGGAAGTGAAACTTCCTAAATGCCATCATAACCTCTCGTAGATAAGTACGGACGTCTACGTACCCATCAGCGAGACTCTACTAGACACTGTCTTAGTCTGGATAGACTCTAAACTGGGCTCTGATACCAACTGACACGACCCGAAATCCGGCTAGGCCGTGCGGGCACCCGACATCCTCCCCTAGACCCGTCGGGCGAACCCTTACCAATTAAATTAGGAAAATAAATATAATTCAATTCATAAATAAGAACAAGACTTAAAAAAATACAGAGATACTAATACCTCTAAGCTGTACAAAAGAAATTACAGCTGACTACCCAGTATACTAGGTTTAGGGCTATCCAGACCAGACATCTAAGAGTACAAAGAAAACAGATACCTCCTGAAGAGAGCAAAATGCAACTGAAATGATAACCGATAAACTAGTGGCCATCCGGAATAAAAGCTGGCTCACCCTGACAGCTGAAGTCGTCTTCGCTCCTTCACAACGTGGCGAACTCAATCCTGGAGCGAACCTACCGAAACAAAATAGATAGACAAAAACAAACAACAAACAAGGGTGAGTCAAAAGGACTCAATAAGTGGGGCAGACTAGCCACCTCAAAGGATAGGATAGCTAGCCAGGGAGGAAAAAAAAATATGTAAACCAAATTCCTCTTATTTAAATTATAAAAAGGCAGAGCCATATAATAACTAGAAACACATATGGAATGACAAACTCATCAACAACCAGGAGCGTAAGATAGCCAAAATATATAGGTATCCCGAACACATCAACAATCAGAAATACATCCTGCTACGGCGTGCAACCCGATCCATATATTCATCCTGCTGCGCCGTGCAAACCGATCCATATATTTATACCGTTGCAGCGTGCATCCCGAGATAGAGCCAGAAATATATAGGCAAACTGAGATACGGTATACATACCGCATATGTAAAACACAACACGATAGTCACACAATAGTCAGCACGCGGTGCAATGAAATGGGATGAATGCAGTATGATGCAATGGTGTCACATGTGCCAAATAGATGGAGCGGAATCCTCCTGCTCCGGGGGCGGAATCCTCCTTCCCTCAATATGATGCAATGAAGTGGAATCCTCCTGCTCCGAGGGCGGAATCCTCCTATCCTCAATATGATGCAATGGAGCGGAATCCTCCTGCTCCGAGGGAGGAATCCTCCTATCCTCAATATGATGCAATGGAGCGGAATCCTCCTGCTCTGAGGGCGGAATCCTCCTACCCTCAATATGATGCAATGGAGCGGAATCCTCCTGCTCCGAGGGCGGAATCCTCCTATCCTCAATATGATGCAATGGAGCGGAATCCTCCTGCTCCGAGGGAGGAATCCTCCTACCCTCAATATGATGCAATGTGCATACGAATGCAACATGATGCAATAATAACCCATCACCAGCGCGGGACTCTCATCGACAGCTGGAAAGTATGTACCAACTCACAACCAAAGTACAATACTCAGATTCTCAATGCAATACCAATAACAGGACATAATATATAATATAGAATATAAATCCAAAGCTAAGGCGTAATGAGTACGCCTATCGGCAGCTACACACGTAAGGAACACGTGGTAGAAAATCCACGAGGCCAGGTGCCTCCAAAGAAATGGATATAAACACTTACCGTGTTACAAAGTTAGTACATCCACTCAATAACCGCTTGTCCTTTGGTTTCATTGCCAAATGATCCCACTGTGTTCAATAAACAGAAAAATATATCACAGTAGACTAAAGGCTTCATTCCTCACTTCTTAGGGCAATCCAGGTAGGAACCTGATACCCTATTCGCATACGCAATACGCAGGCCAGGCCTATATACGGGGTTTAAGGTCACATAACCAAACCCCAAATAAATTAGATTTATATGTTGCAAATAACTCACTGAGTACGAATATATATTCAATTCCCTTATCGGGGTCCATTTGACCCTTTAAACTATTAATTGAACTTATTAAAACGATGTATAATATTTCATGTTTTACCGTTACAACATATTCAAACACACGTAATAAACTCAAATATTATATTAAGATCATTACCTGAATGTTTCAGGGTGAAAATTCTACTATTTTCCGGCCCCTTTTCTTATTTTCTGGCATTTTTTCTCACTGCTTTATCTCTGTTTCACTTTCTCTGTTTCCGCTCATTTTTTGTGCATCTTTGATGCTGTTCCTATCGTACTACTAATGATACTTACCCACCGCCTACATTTATGTATTTTGTCTTTTTCCTTTTCCTTTTCCTTTTTTTTTTTGTTTTCTTTTATTTTTTTTTCTTTTTTTAACGAAAATTAAAACGGTGCCCTACGATATTCGAAATAATTCCAACTTTTGCATACAAGTTGCACAAAATATATGTAACATACTCACGAAGGCAGATCTCAAATCAGACTCCCGAAACTCAAGATGCGAATTTAAATGAAAAGAAGTCAAATTATTTAACTTTCGGCATTTTAGCGGAAACTAGCCGAACACTATCGAAATTCACTTTCGAAAGTTTACAAAAATCACAAATAATTATACGAATCTAACAGTGCTTTCAGATTTTGAATTGGAGCTCATTCGACGAAACCGAGCTCGAAAATCTCTTTTTAATATTTATTGCCAATAAAAACTGAATCCTTCTTCCGATGCCTACCAAACTAGGTCTGATTTAGCTCAAATTTTATAGACAGGTTCTAATAGATATTATGAATATTTTAAAATTATCGGCACGCCAATCGGAGTCCTAACTTCGGAAACGACTGACCTAAGTCGTTTCAGATCAATAGAGTAAATATTAAAATAATGAAAGTGTAGTATGTGGTTTTCTTTCTTAAATTGTTAACGTTCTTTGTCTTCTGTAAAACAAGTTCCTCTCCGTTTTTATGCAGTAATATCCTTCACATTTTGTTTCTTCGATGGAGTATGCAAATATTGTTTCTAGGCTATGTCGTTTTGTATAAAGCTTGTCTCTCTAACTTAACTTGTTCAATTAATGTATGTCTTATCTTCAAACGCTGGTATTGTTTTGATGATCTCCATAAAAAATTATTTATGCAATCAATTATATCTATATAGAAAATAAAAATCTTTAAAAAGTATATATGCATAACTATTTTTACCAACTATTAAAGCTTTTCAATCTTTGAGTAGTTATTTTAAATATTAAGTAATAATTTTCTAAATTTATTATTTAGGTTAAAAAATTTGATAACTTTCTCTAGTTAGTTTCGATATCTTCTCATAATTTTTATCATCCAAGCAAAAATATTCAGCTAACTGTGAAATTTTTTTACAACTAATTTATTGTGATTATTAGTAACATTTTAAAGTAACTTCAAGTGAATGACAAAAAGATATGACTTCTACAAAACTTTATTTTATTTTATTTTATGAATATGTGGCTAATCATTTTGTCATATCAAATAAATGTAACTACGCTCATCAATTACTATAAGTTTATTATAGCTATAAAATTATGTATTTTGGCCACGTCGATTTCGCTGCATAGACTTTTAAAGAATGGAAAATACTTCTAGTTTGCTACAAAACTAATGTAACTATAAAATCGTAGCTATATCGTTTTATGATGATGATTAATTGTAACTATTGAGTCAACTATTTCCACAATTTTAAAGTTGAGCAAATGTTCATTTATCTACAATATTATGTTTTAAATAATTTTTTATAGCTAAAAGGTTACTTTTACTACAATAACTTAAAAAACATGGCAAAAAGATGGAAATTAGCTACACCATTTTATTTCAAATATTTGTTGCGGCTAAGTGGTATATATTGCTAGAGTAACTTCAATAACGTGGCGAAATACTGATAAATTAGCTACAATATTTTGTTTCAACAATTTATTTTGGCTAAAACGTCACTACTGCTACAAGATATTAAAACCATGGCAAAAAGTTGATAATTAGATACGGAGTTTAGACGTGGCAATAAATTTATCGCTATTTGTAGTTATTGCCACGATATTGAGCAACTATAACATAAAATAAGGAATTAGCTTTGCTAATTTATCTCTTGTGGCTAAAAAATTTTACGAAATTGTAAATAGCCATAAATATTTATAACTTAACGCAGGTATATCCGAATCACAAAACGTTTAACTTTCTAAAAAATAGACTTCAAGAGCTAAAATATATCCAAAATGTAGATGTATACAACTTAAGGATTATTCTAGATGAATTTTTGAATTCAGATTTTGATTTTTATCCCGTCTAGACTTGCATGTTCGTGCAGCTTAGGCAAAATATTCATAACATGTAGAATATGAGTCCGAATTGCAAAGAGTTTAACTTTCTAGAAAATAGACTTCAAGAGCTAAGATATATCCAAGGTGCAGATGTATACACCTTAAGGATTATTCTAGATGATTTTTTGAAGTCAGCCCTTGATTTTCATCCCGTCCAAACTTGCATATTCGCACAACTTAGGCAAAATATTCATAACTTGTAGAATATGAGTCCGAATTGCAAAGAATTTAACTTTCTAGAAAATAGACTTCAAGAGCTAAGATATATCCAAAGTGCAGATGTATACACCTTAAGGATTATTTCTAGATAATTTTTTTTTTGAAGTCAGCCTTTAATTTCTATCCCCTCAAGACTTGCATATTCGGTGCAGCTTAGACAAAATATTCATAGCTTGTAGAATATGAGTTCGAATCGCAAAGTATTTAACTTTCCAGAAAATAGACTTCAACCCAAGTATTCATTGAATTTGTCTTGAAGAATGCTTTGATCTTGACTTCGAAATCTAAAATAAGCTGCTATTAATCCACCTTACTCCTTGGGGTCGCAAGCTTTGATAATAAAAACTTGATATTCAAATAGATTCATGGAGTAAGACATGGGAGAGGACTCTTCTCCTTCTTCCTCCTTCATATGTAAAAGGATTAAGATGGTATCATCACGTTATGCCTAACCCACCTTCTTATATTTATGCGACTGAACTTAGAATGCAACTCTAAGGTGCCTACGTACCCCCGTGAAGAGGATCAAGTCATTACATAGTTCGGTACAAGTGGTTTTTTTTTTTGGTCCTAGCTTTTGCCTAGGCCGCCTCTTTCGAGGTTTTCACCCTAGCAGACTTTTTTTGTTTTTTGCTCTTGTGTCCTAATTTTTGCCTAGGCCGTCTCTTTCGAGGTTTTCACCCTAGCGGACTTTTTTTTTTGTGTCCTAATTTTTGCCTAGGCCGCCTCTTTCAAGATTTTCAACCTAGCGGACATTTTTTATTTGGCAGTGCGCAGTTTATACTCTTGCGGGCCAGGAGTAACTTGCAGTTTATGCTCGTGCGTCAAGGAGCGATCTTCTTCATGGATGGTACCTCTTCAAGAATTTCCCGTTAATGGCACCGATTCTTTTTCCTTTAGCATCAATAAGCTTATAAGCACCACTTGAATAGGCTTCTTGCACAACATATGGCCCATCCCATTTTGCAGTGAACTTGCCCCCAGATTTATGGGAGGTGATGATGGGTCTTCTTAATGCAAGAACATGATCACCAACCTGGAGGGATCTTTGGCGAACCTTTTCATTGATGGCACGAGATAACCGAGCTTGATAACATTCAAGACTTTGCTGAGCTTCAAGTCTTTTTTCATCAAGAGCCTCCAACTTTTCAAGGCGCAAGCGAGCATTTTCTTCATCAATGAGCCCTTCTTGGATAGCAAGTCGCAGCGATGGTATTTGACGCTCTAGTGGTAGGACTGCTTCAACCCCATAAATAAGTGAGCAGGGAGTTGCCTACGTTGGCGTATGATGAGTCGTCCTGTAAGCCCATAAAGCTTCTTCCATACTATTATGCCAATCTCGCTTGGACTTGGAGACAATTTTACTCAACAAGTTGTACAAAGTCTTGTTGAATGCTTCGGCTAGACCATTAGCGGCAACATTGTACATAGAAGACTTACGCTGCTTGAAGCCAAAGAGATCACAAATACTATTCATCAACCTATTATCAAATGGCTTGCCATTATCCGTTATTATATAACGAGGAATAGCAAAGCGGTAGAAGATGTTTACTCGGATAAAGTTTGCAATCTTCTCTTTCTTCACTTCCTTAAGAGCTACGACTTCTGCCCATTTCGAGAAGTAATTAATTGCAGCCAAAATGAACAAGTGTCTGTCAGAAGACTTCGGCAACGGTCCGACAATGTCTAGCCCTCAAGCGTCAAATGGCCAAGATGCGACGGTCGGGTGTAACACTTCTGGTGGTTGATGTATAAAATTTGCATGGAGCTGGCCAGCTTTGCACCGTCGAGCATGGTCCAAACAATCATTTACCATCGTTGGCCAATAATTCCCATCCTTTTTATGTGGAAGTGGAGTTTCGGCCCAGACTGATGTGATCCACATACCCCCGCGTGCGCTTCTTGCATATCTTGAAGCGTTTCATCTTCTCCTAAACATCGCAAGAGGACTCCTTCAAATGATCTTTTATATAGAGTATCTTTGTAGTAGAGGAAGCGTGGAGCTCGGCGGCGTATTTTAGTTCTCCTTCTTGGAGTTTCTGGCAGTATCCCATGACTGAAGTAATTAATGATAGGTTGCCGCCAGTCTTCCTCGTTGAATTCAGAAATGGCAACGAGATCTTGGAGATCATTCCTTTCAACTTCGTCATTGTCTAAAGGTGGTACTACCCATTTTTGGCAGATAGTAACTTTCGTCTGATCTGGCAGGGCAAGTGTTGAAGCTAGATTGACTAGGGCATCAGCTTTCTTATTCTCCCTCCTTGGCACATGCTGAAGAGTCACATCACCAAGCCATCCTATCAACTTCTGTGCATAATCGTGATAGGGACGCAACTCGGGCTTCTTTACCTCGTAGCTACCTAGAAACTGATTGATTCACCAACTTAGAGTCTCCAAAGACTTGCAACTGCAATTGTTTCATGTCGACGGCTCTTTCAAGCCCAATGATGAGTGCTTGATCTCTGCGACATTATTGGAGCAATATTGAGTCAAGGTGAAGGAATATGGTAATACTTCTTCTTGGGGCGTTACAAAAATTACTCCAGCACCAGCTCCATCACGATGTGAAGCTCCATCAAAGTACATCTTCAAAGACGGTTGAACTTCGACGAACATTGCATCTTCATCAGGTAACTCATCAGTCAGCTCCCAACCATCAGGAATTGGATAATCTACTGAAAAATCTGCCAGTGCTTGTCCTTTGATTGCCTTTTGAGGGATATATATAATCTCAAATTATTGAAACTTGAGATACCATCTTGCTAATCGATCACTACGGACGGGCTTTGACATGACAAACTTGATGGGATTTTCTCTAGAAACCAGTCGTACGACATGAGCTTGAAAGTAATGCTTCAACTTTTGAATGGAGAAGACTAGTGCCAAACATAACTTTTCGATTGGCGAATACTTCAGCTCATTTGGTGTCATCATTCTACTCAAATAGTAAAGTGAATTTTCCTTTCTTTCGCTATTTTCTTGAGCCAAAAGTGCCCCCACTGACTTTTCTTGTGCTGCAATATATAATATCAACGACTTTCTAGGTATTGGAGCTGCTAGCACGGGAGGCTTCATCAAGTAAGATTTGATGCTCTCGAAGGCATTACTGCAAGCTTGATCCCATTCGAAAGGATTACCCTTCTTCATGAGACGATTGAACGGCTGACACCTCCCAGCTAGATTTGAGATGAATCTCCTAAGGTAAGTTAGTTTTCCTTGCAGACTTTTCAATTCATGAAGATTTTTGGGCTCAGGCATCTTTACAATTGCATCTACTTTTGCTTGATCAATTTCAATGCCTCGATGTCGTACGATACAGCCAAGAATTTACCAGAAGTAACTCCAAATGCACATTTCAAAGGATTCATTCGAAGTTGGTACTTTTGCAACAACTCGAACACCATTCTCAAATCTTGCAAGTGGTCCCCCTTTCTTCTAGATTTTACCACCAAGTCGTCAATGTAGCACTCTACGTTCTTATGAAGCAAGTCATCAAAGATGTTCTGCATAGCTCTTTGGTAAGTTGCTCCAGCATTCTTCAAGCCAAAAGACATCACTTTGTAGCAATAAATACCCTTAGGAGTTCAGAACGCCATGAATTCTTCATCCTTAGGTGACATACGAATTTGATTATAGCCGGAGGAGCCATCCATAAAAGACATAGCCTCATAACCAGTAGTGGATTATGAGTTCTGGGATAGACAGCGGAAACTCATCTCTAGGACATGCATTGTTGAGATCCCTAAAATCGACACAAACTCGAATTTGGCCATTCTTCTTCCTTATAGGGACTATGCTTGAAATCCATGTGGGGTACTTGACTTCGCGAATAAAACCAGCCTCAATGAGCTTGTTGACTTCATTCTCAATCAAAGGGACAAAAGTCTAAAGTGACGTTGGGCTTGTTTTACGGGACGAGCGCCACTCTTGATAGCGAGATGATGAACTGCCACTTTTGGGTCCAAGCCAGGCATCTCTTTGTAACTCTAAGCGAAGACATCCTTGTACTCTTTCAACAGCTCCACATAAGCATTTTCTTCATCGGCTGCCAGCAAAGCACTCATATAAGTAGGTCTTGAGTTTTCGTCTGTGCCAAGGTTAATTTCTTTCAATGCATCAACTGTTGCCTTTACCCCTTCCTCTAGCTCAGGTGGAGCATTTGTAGCATCATCTACTTCATGAGGATCATCATTGTTGAATGATATGTGGTGACAGCAAGAAATATCCTCCAATTCATTTATGATCCCATTTGGAGATAGAGCACTTTCCTCTTCTAGTGCGATGATGTGATATGAAGATCCCACGCTTTCTCCATCTTCATCACGCTCATTCGTGTGGACTATAGTATGAGTCTTGGCCTTTAACACATTTTCGTATGAGACTATCAATTTTTCTTTGCGTCTCATTCTTGAAGGGATAAGACACTGACAATATCTAAAAGGGGTGTGCACTTTCGCATTTTTAGATTTCCTTGGAGGCTTGTTCTTCTTATTAAAAGGTCCCAATCTATCAAAGACAGAAGTTCTTGAAGATGGTTTTCCCAGCCGATCAAAGACGGAAGGCCTCTTGCTTGAAACTTAAGGCTCATCTTCAGCAGTGATGTAATTAACGCTCGCCCTTCTTATAGAGATACAAACCGGTGGAGGTTTCTCGTAACCCAAACCTTCGCGTGATTTCTTCATGGTACCTTCAGGTAAGAGCTTCCCTAATGTAGATAGTTCATTGGGATCATATCAAGCCTTTGCAAACAACTTGTAAGCATTCAGATCAAACCCCTCGTTTGTGCGCTTCATAGGGAGTTCTTTATTCAGCGGTGGATTTTTTAGCCACAAAACCACCAAGCAACTTTGAGGTTAGCTCCATTGCGTCAATTCGCCTGACGGGGAGAGTTTATCCTTTTAGCTGATAACTTTGGAGATTAGATGACTGGTCTTCTTCTTTCTTCAATGTTGGAACGTAGCGGAGCGTAGTACTTATTTTCTTGCTTGAAGCTGCAATATTTGCTTTCTGCACGTTACTTTGATTGAAGAGGATTTGACCTCCATCAGCTAAAACTTTTGCTTTACCAGCTGCCACCTCCGCCCTTTTAGCTGCGAGCTCGGCATCTTTGGTTGTTGCTTTATTATCAGCTTTTACGCCTCCCACGACATTCTTCAAGTAGAATTTTGCATCAGCGAATTGTGCCTCTACTTCGATAAATGGCTTGTCATCAGCAATGACTATCTTTTCGACTCCACCCTCATGATATTTTAGGCATTGGTGATAAGTGGATGGAACCACTTTGTTCTCATGTATCCAAGGCCTACCAAGTAAGATATTATATGAAGTCCTTGCGTCGATTACATGCATCCATGCGCTTGAAGTCATCTCTCCAATGGTGAGATCCATTTTAAGGCACCTATAGCCCTTTGCCCCCCTTGGTTGAATCCTTGAATCAACAAGCAACTTTGCGTTAGTTCTTCAGTAGAGATACCAAGTTCCTTTAGCGTGCGGATAGGCAAGATGTTGACTCCAGATCCTCCATCAATTAAGATTCTATTTACTCTTTGCTCATCAACATAGCCAACCACAAATAAGGGACGATTATAAAGAGTCTCACAAAGTAGAATGTCATCATTTGTGAAGGTGATTTTTGCTTCGCAAGTATTTGCTTCTTGGAAGATAGGCTCGATGACTTCTTCTGATTGCGCCGGTGGCAACAACTCTGAAGTTTCACTCTTCTCTTCTTCTTTATCAGCATTACAACATGAAGCCTTAGTATTACCCTTAGGCATCTTCGTGCAAAACCAACTTGAAATAAATTCTTCCAAAGTCATAGGCTGACGCGACTTTTGATAGTGGTTAACCTCTACCTTTTCCTTTTGTGGACGTCGAATAGCACTTTGCTTTCTTGTCCTTTTCACCATCTTTTGCCTTGTTGGTTGCTCAGCTGATTCACTGCGTGACTTTATTTTATTGCAACTCCGCCTAGTCACTATTGTCCAACCTTCATCATCTCCTTGATCAGTTTGAGCTTCACCTTCTTCCAATGATGCTTGCTCTAAGCTCCACACATTTAGTTTCGTGAGTTGTAGCGATTGATTTATTAAGATAGGTTCAAAGTCACCAAACTTGATCATGACTTCATCCTCTTCATATCCTTCAGCGAAGTTGCAGGGAATCGCAGAGTCGTGCGAGCCAAACAAGATAGAAACTTGGTTCATATCTCCCTTCTCATCTTGCAGTTCAATCTTCCCTTCATTGGCCAATTCCATTATTTTATCTTTGAAGACAAAGAATTTCTCGAGTGAGTACCCCACGAGTCGATGATACTTGTAATAATTCGGATCATTCGTCTTTCCAGCTTCATTGGGACGCTTCATCTCTGGTAGCTCAATGAACTTTAACTCCAGAAGTTCATCAAAATTGCGGGAACATCGGAATGTAGGAATATATATTCTCTTTCTTGCATCTCCTTAAAAGTCAACTTTCGACTTGGCTTGTCCTTAAAGGAAGTTGTCTTCACGCTTTGCTTCTTGCTTACCTTTGTGGTGAACTTCAAAGGTGCAGTATCAACATTCATAGATTCTTTATTTTCGGACTTGGGCGCCACCTTGCTCCATTTCTTGACTTCTGCTTGTCTTTTCATCTGCGAGATTCATAGACAGGCAGTCCTTCACTTCCACTGGAAGTGATGCTTAACTCCATATCATGAGCGCGTGTGGCCAACTCCTCAAAAGTCCTAGGCTTTATTCCTTGCAGGATGTAGCGGAGCCCCCAATGCATGCCTTGAATGCACATCTCAATTCCTGAAGCTTCACTGAGTCTATCTTTGCAGTTAAGACTTGCATGCCTCTATCGATTGATAAAATCAATAACTGGTTCTTCCTTTCGTTGGCGAGTATTCGTGAGCTCTATCATGCTCACAGTACGCCTTGTACTATAAAAGCGATTGAGAAACTCATGCTCCAACTCCTCCCAACTATCAATAGAACCAGACTCGAGGTCCGTATACCAATCAAAGGCATTTCCCTTGAGGGAGCAAACAAATTTCTTGACAAGATAATCTCCATAAGTTCCAGCATTATTGCATGTTTCAACGAAATGCGCCACATGTTGCTTTGGATTTCCCTTGCCGTCAAACTGCTGGAATTTTGGGGGTTGATAACCAGCGGGCATTTTCAAGTTATCAATCCTTGCAGTGTACGGCTTTGCATATGTGAGAGAAGACTTGGAAGCAACCTCGTACTTATCCTTAATTGTCCCCATAATAATCTCCTTTAGCTGATCAATTAGAATCACTCCATCAGCAGAAACTTTGATTTCCTTAGCAGGTGTCGCTTGCTTCGCTGGAGTATTAATTATTTCTTGAACTTCAGGACGCTTCACTGGTGCATGGCTAGATTCGCCCTCCATCATACCTTCCATTTTGTTGATGCAAGCATCTTGATCTTTGACATAGTTTGTCAAGCTATCAATCGCCTTTTCCAAGCTTGCAAGTTGTTCCTCCATCTTTAAAGTATTAGTCACCATCGCTTGCATGGCCACTGGAGATGATGGAGAGTAGCATGAATTTTTCCACAGATTATCCAGCACTTGAATCATCGCCGCGTCCTTTCATAATTTTCTTCTTAGATCTAGAAGCGCTAAGCCGAGCTAAAGCTCCTTCAACAATTCCAGCAATGTTGCTTTCTTCCTCCAATCCACCAGTAGAGGATCCGGCTCCTTTCGAATACGAAAAATTAAATGTTGGAGTCAATGTGGGCGGCACTTGGAGTGCTTGTTGTCCAAACAAATTTGCTTTGTTCCTAGTAACTGGTCCAAAGCTTCCCTTAGTAGCATTCATGACGCTTTCAACTTCAGAGGGGAACTTGGAGTTGACATCAAGATCATGAGGCCAAGCAGATTTTGCAGCAGCAACAACAGATTTTGAGTTGGTGTTCTTAGAAGCCATCTCAATGTTATTGAACTTTGTGAGTTGAAAAGTTGATATGAGAGGTAGAGATGGTCCCACTGGGCGTGCCAAAATTTGTAACAAGTAAATTCGCGTCAAGAAATAAATAAAATATCAAGACAAGACGATATTGTAACAACTGTAGTATTTGATTTCAATATATGATGAGTAGTACAATCTCTATAATTCCTCTGATTCGTCTTTTCAACTATAAATATTAAAAGTAGAAATCCAAGGGCTTTTGAGCTTGATCCTGAATATCTTCCTTATAATGAATTTGTAGAAATAAATTCAAGGGCTTTTGAGATTGATCTTGAATCTTCCTTATAATGAATTTGTAGAGATAAATCCAAGGTCCTTTGAGCTTGATCTTGAATCTTCCTCTTGATGAACTTGTAGAGAAATAAATAAGTCCTTGAAGATTTATAGCAATTTGCAGCTTTTGATCCACGAGCTCCTTATTGCTTCTTGTTATGAATTCCTCCTTCTAATTTCCGATTTTACAAATGAGGGATTTGACCCCTTTATATAGATGTGGGGTGGATTAGCCACCAAGAAACCCTAACGGGCCAAGGCCCGTGGACCGGCCAATCAGATTTAAGCAGTGACGAGGCTGCACTTTATTGGCAAGAACATGTCACTTGTCCACGTGGCGCATATTTATTGGCCTTTTGGACTTCACTTGTATTGCCATGTCATTTGGCATATGACATGATCCTATTGGCTCTTTTATTTGACTTGGCGCCACGTCACTTGACACGTGGCACTGGCTTGGGCCTTTAGGATTTATATTTGGGCTGACAAAGTGGGCTCATGATTTGTGGCCCAATGAAGTTGGAATTTTATTAGTTAATCCAATAAAATTATACTAGCCCATTTTACATATTTGGACTAATATATCTTGAATTTAATATATAGTCAAATTATTTTATGGGTTTTGATCCAATAAAATTTATCTGTCTGCACCAATTTCAAGTCGTTGAAGTACTGCAATTTTTATGAAATTTTCGGTTGGTTCATTCTTGCATACATTCATGGTGCCAATTGCAACCCACCTTCAGCCACACCATCTACTAACCTTAAAAACCACTGTAAATCGATTCAAAGTGGATCTAAAATAAACCCCCTTTATATTAGATTTATAGTAGACCCACTAGAATTCTCCTTAAAGTACAAAATTTGCTTTCAATTTTTAGTTATGAATTCAAATTATTGATACCCGTTTAGAGAATTAAAAGGGACAAAACTCTAATCCAAAGAAAAAGCTTCAACAGAAATCAACGATGGACTAATTTCAGATATTTTGTTTTTAATTTTTTGTGTCTTTGCTATTAATCGATTGTGTATACAAATATGGTGGTGAAGGTTGTAGGTGGAGGATTGTTGAAAGTTGAAGGAGGAGTTGAATAGGGAGGGTTGTAGTGTGGGGCCCACAAGAAAGAATTTTGAAAACGAAAAAAGCATAATTTGAAGGCTTCACGCGCTCAAATTTGTGTGTATAATACTCATTTTGTCATGTCAGCATGAGGGGCTTACGAGATATAGGGTGTGGTGAGAAGAAGTACTTGAAAGGTCATATAGAAAGTTGAAGTGTCTATCTGACAACTGACGCTAACTTTAAGGGACTGCTTATGTATTCTGCCTTTTTTTATATAACGTTATATAAACATACTAGAAATGATATTATTAGGATTGACCTGGGAATATAAACTCGTGCATTACAAGTGATGGAGGGAAAGGTAAGTAGGTTTTCCTTTAAAATAGCCTTACAGATAGTACTCAGTCGAAGCTGGGATCAGTCAATTATGTATAAGCCTATATTTTCTTCGTATTTTCTTTGAGAAATTGCACAAGCCTACTCAGGGGAAACTGAGTCGTGGTCAAAGTTCTAGCTTAATTATTTCAATGATGCGCAAAGGCGGGGAGTGAAAGATGTTAGGTGAATTATAGGTCTTGATGTGCGAAGGTTATCAATGAGCCCATTGCATGCAGCTGCACTCTCGTATGGTGTTTGATTTTAGTGGTGGGAAACCCCTGATGTTTCTATTCTGGAAAAATGAAATGGTGTTTTTAGGGTTTGGTAATCTTCTTGTTTATTTTATCACATATTTTACCCCACTTCTCAATGCCTTGCACCACTTACTTTCATCTAGGTGAAAGACACCAATGATGACACTTTTTGGGTGGAGAAGGCCTTGACAGTGTTAGAACTCTAATTTCGTAAGTGACTAAAACAGAAAATAGATGAACAGAAATAAGCAGAATTATATGTCCCGTGCCCATAAATTCCTTGTGCGTCCTTAAAGAATCTTATCCCCTCACTGTTGCCCAAGGTTACGGATAAATTCTTCCCAGGATAGAACGGAACGTTCAACTTAGCAGTAGCGGCACTTCAAACCACTAAGTTATCAACGAACTCAAAATAATGGTGCAAATCACACGACTGACTTACTTTGTTTTGAAAGTAATGATGCAGAAAGAAAAAGGGGATGAGTCAAAAAATTTCAGAGTGAAAAATTCTGAAGGAATGGCTATCTATTTATCGCCAACGAAATTCTGGATGAGAGGGTGTGAACTGTGAAGGTGGTTGTTCACACTGCAAGTGGCTGGATATTCACAAAATGCAGCCCTTCTGGTGACTGCTTCTAGAATACAGGGGAACTTTCTGGAGCTGGAATTTATTAAAGATAAATTACCGTTACAAAAACGGTCAATTAAAAATATTAATATTTAATATATAATTTAATTTTGTTGGTCCAAAAAATTAAGTCAATCAATCATATCAATTGACCTAATTCGAAGCCGAAGCCGAGCCGAGCGACGACGACGACGACAGGGCAAGACCTCTTAGCTCTTTTTAAGAGATAAAGGAAGTGACTTTATATTTATACCCAACAAAATAGTTATCTTTAACCAATAAGGGACAAAGTGCAAATGCCAAAGTTGCATTTTCATCTTCTTTACTCATTTCATATTCACACTATCACACTTCAACCCCAAAAATCCCCCACATGAATGGGGAATGATGAAACATGCATGAAAAATTTGTGTGATTCGCAACTATGGACTAATTGCATCGGGATAAGCAGGTTTCCCTTTGAACTTCCTGCAGTGAGCATATATCGGATATACTCGGTCAATCGGTAGATTTAATATCTTTGAACCGTCGAGCTTTAGTGTATACCTAGACAACATATGTCACACAATTAATCCTTATCCATCTTTTGATTCTCATTGTCTTGTTCGTTTCAGACATGAACACCACCTGATTTCATAAGTGCATAGAGAATTGGCCTTATAGAATCCTCCTTGAAGCTGCTTCCACTTCACACTTACATAGGTGATTTCTAAACGTGTAATCCCGTAGATGTACACTTTTTGATAGCTTCCCCATATCAAACTTAGATAATCATTAAAAAGCTACGGTGTTTTATCCTTGGTACTGAACATTGTCTCATCATGACAATGGACCAAAATAAGTTTACTGTGAAACTCACTCACAACTTTGTTTGAGCTCCTTGAACCTAGATCTTGGGATCTCCAGTCTTCTAGGTAGAGTTACCACCATGAGTCACTTGTCCTCGGCCCATAGTCTCATTTCCTTTGATGACTGATATTTGGCGTCAAACGCCTATTTTTCCTTAAAATTTCCTCGTATTTTTATACTTTACTTAATCCTTTGGTGTATAAGTTGTGATTTGCATGTATTTATTGTATTATATATTTGTAGGGAATATTTGATTGCAAACAAGACAAAAACGGACAACTAAAGAGCAAGTTGAAGAGTTGTGGCTATTTATTATATAAGTGATTAATGTTGAGGCTGAAGCATGTTAAAAGGTGGCTGGTGGTTGAAGCAAATCTTTGATAGTGGCTGTCTATTACAATTGATGATGAATAATGTCTTGGCGTTCATTAAAGCGCCGCTTAAGCAATAGCTTTTTGCTACTGCTTTTGGCAATGCGAGCCCAGGTGCGAGCTTGCGTAACAGCTTTCAAATTCCGAATTTAACTTCTCCTTATTAGTTTAGGACTTAAACATTACTTATTATTTTATTATATTATAAACTCTATAAATACATTATTAGTAGGTCTTTTTAGGGGTTGGACATGGAGGAGAGCAGAGGAGCCGTAGATGTCTTGTAAACGAGTTTTTCTCTCTTTTTTGTTATTCTTCTCTTTAATTTTATAGTTTGTTTGTTCTAGAATTAAGGCAAATACATGAAGGTTGATATTTGAAAGTTGATTTATGTTTATTGATTTACCATTACAGATTGTTTATTCTTTCTTGAGCCTAGTTGTTTGGTTATTAGAGCCCGATAATTGAACACTATCTATGATTCATAAGTTTAACTCGACAGAGGGAATTTATGAATGCATATAAAAAAGAATAGGGCTTGATTGTAAACCTGGGCATCAGGGAATCAATTTGCGGGTAGGATAGACATATACCTATTCGCTTTGCTTAGCTAAATACAGAGTTCTTTAATGCATGCATGTGATTTAATTCCATAGAAATATAGGCGTTAGAGTAGCTTGCATAGAGTCGTAAAGAATCGACAGGTTTTCACGAATATAAATAACATGTTAGTTAGCAATCTAGCAAATCAAGAAGTAGAATCAACTGAAAAACTCAACTGGATTGTCTATCGCTCTAACTCTGGACCGTTTCTCTTTTATTGATAACAACTATAAACTGCTCTCGATTACTTGACTTCAATTACTTGTTTTTAATTATTGTTTTCTTTAGTTAGTAAAAATTACAACCATCATCACACAAGATCCTTGAATAATTTTTAGGAAATTGTTTGCTAGAATATAATCGTTAACAATAGTCCTTGTGGAAACGATACTCAACTTACTACTTTATTACTTGTCGACCACGTATACTTGCGTGTGAGTTTAGGAGAAACACACTTTAGCGCCGTTGTCGGGGACTAAATTATTTATTGTTTTTTTTGAACGATTTATTATTTTCTGTTCAGGTTTAATTTTTTTTATTTAGTTTATTATTGTGTTACTTGTTAACATGACATCTTTTAATGAAAATGGGTCGAATGATAGCTGCTCAAACTTTGATGATCTTCGTCTACTATGTGGAGGAACTCACTTATGGGAAAATTGTCCAAGCCTTTCAACCCTACGCGACTGATTATGTGAATTTTTTACAAACTTTGACTGGAACATTTGCATATTGTATGGTGGCCAGTGGAATTCTTGTCCTAAGTGTCATACTCCTTCCCCAATCAATAGGTGTGATGATTCTAATAGTATTTGTGAGTTTGACAGGAGCGATAAAGTGTAGGTTGTTAGCGAAACTTGGATAATAGAGCACACCAAACTCTTTGAAGCATATGAGGATTTCTTTAAGGAAATTACAAATATGACGGGCCAATTTATGGAAGAAAGAGTGGAGCTCACACAAAAAATTGATCAATTTGGCTTAGCTATTCACCACCTGGAGGCGAATTTGAGTGATATGGTTGAGGTGTCTAATGCCCAATTATCAATTATTGTGAATAGTAGATTTGATATAGAAGATCTTAGGAGCTAATTTAAGGAGCAAAAAATGGAATTTCTACCATTTGGCCCAATATTAGTTGATGATGCCGAGGTTGACAAAATTACATTAGAGTCAAGTGAGAAAAAAGAAAACATCATATTTTAGAACTCTAATGTTTGTGCAAGTGCGGGTGTCAAAAGTAATGTAATTTTAGAATTGAAGCGCATTGGACTTATTCCAATCATTTTTCAACATTGTGTTTGGATGGTGACATAGAAATTGAGCCACCCGAGCCTATGAAGAAACCAAATGAGGAGGAACAAGGTGCCTATATTTTAAATTTTGTGATGCCAAGGAGACAAAATGACATTCCTCATTTAAGAGCCGAAAAGCGTAAAATGCGACATTGTTTAATTGGTTCTTTGGTATTCTTACCACCACCCCATTACCATAGGTCCATAGTCATAAGCTTGAGGCAAAGTTGGGGATCCAATTCGTTCGAGGTGGAGGAAAAAGTGGGTGAAGTTATCTTCGTCGTGCCGCGACATTAAATCAAGAACTTCTTAGGAGGCAACCCCATTTTCTTGCTTTACTTTATTATTATTATTATTATTATTATTATTATTATTATTATTATTATTATTATTATTATTATTATTATTATTATTATTATTATTATTATTATTATTATTATTATTATTATTATTATTATTATTGTTGTGTATTACTTTGGGTGATTCTTTTGATTGCAGATTCATGTAATCTCGAGTTTAAGTGTAGGGTGTCCTTACCCTTGCCTAATATTGATAACCTGTTGGAGGAAGTCTCAGTACCCCCATGCTATACGGAAGCTTGGAGGATGCTAGCGCTAAGGGCCATGTCAGTTTGGCCTAGTTTTTCTTACCTACTTGCAATATTAATTCACTTGCTTGTTCGCACTGAGGGCGTAGCTTAGTTTTAAGTGTGGGGTGGAGAACTTCCATTCTTTCTGAGGTCATGAATGACTTTACCTTAGAAGTTTATGTTAGCATTTTTTATATTTTTGTTGCTTGACACCTTTGATTTATTTCTTGCTTTGATATTAAAAAATTTTTAAAAAATGTAAAAACCTATGCAAAAATCCAAAAAAATTTTCTTGTTAGTTTTAGTTAGTGGTACATGTCATCTGCCCCGCGGTTTTCTTATGTCCTCGGTTCTTTTCAATGATTGGACCTTTGAACCGGGTAATTTTTTTATTTTTAGGAGTAGTGTAGTATTAGTTAGCAGAATACTTTAGGAAAAATAATAGCATTCTAGGTGCTTTTGGTTCTCAATCCTTGCTAGTGTTGTGCAAAATTAAAGAAAATGCTTAACTTTGAGAAGGAAACTTTCGGGTGGTTGCTTGGTTGGTTTTGTGAAGAGTTGAGCTAAAAATGAAAAGTGATGTATCAAAGTGCTTAGGGTGGTAGTCGCTATTTTATCCATATCCTAGTTAATCCTGATTGGAGTGAGCTTATATTAGTAGAGTCCTACACTACGGACAAGCCTATGGTACGTCATGTGTGACACTTGAACTTCTTTGTGAGAGCGAGTGAATTATTCTATATTATGTCCCTAATCTATTCTTGAAATTTATTATTTGTGTGATTTTTGGGACACTCTCTTGATTCATTATTTTGGGTGAGGGCACATGGTTTGCAAGAGATAGATGAAGTTATTGACTTCTTGGTTGAGCGAATAGGAGTGATTTTGTGAAAACTTGGTTTTCTGGAGTCGGTTTTTGAAGTTAAGATGTCTCGAGTTAATTACTCTAGTGTTTTGAAATGTGGTGAATTTTTGGCATGTTGTGGATCACGTGGTATGTATTTGATGCTCGGTATCAACCATAACCATCGGTAGACCTGTTCTATTGGGTCGATTTGGGTTGAAAGTTGAAAGTTGGTTGATTGCTCGAGGATGAGCAAAGTCTAAGCGTGGGATAGTGATATTTGGCGTCAAATGCCTATTTTTCCTTAATATTTCCTTGCATTTATATAACTTTATTTGATCCTTCAGTGTATAAGTTGTGGTTTGCACATACTTATTGTGTTATATGTTTGTAGGGAATATTTGATGGCAAATAAGACAAAAACGGACAACTAAAGAGCAAGTTGAAGAGTTGTGGCTATTTATTATGTAAGTGACTAATGTTGAGGCTAAAGCATGTTAAGAGGTGGCTGGTGGTTGAAGCAAATATGTGATAGTGGCTGTCTATTACAATTGATGATGAATAATGTCTTAGCATTCATTAAAGCGCCGCTTAAGCAATAGCCTTTTGCTACTGCTTTTTGTTAAAATTATGTATTCGAAATATAATCTGAAATGAAAATCCAAAATATAAAGAAGAAGATGAAAAAACCCGAGCCTTCCGAATTCACGACGTATCCTTAAGGAACTTAATTCCCACACAATGCCCGAGGTTATGGATTAGATCATCACAAGATAGAACGGATTTACCTTACTGCAGTAGTAGTACTCCAAACGGCAGTAACAACGAATGCAGATGGCCTTCAGCGAATCACACGAAACGATACTTTTATTTTGTTTGAAAAAATATTGCAAAGAAGAGAAGAAGTAATTCAGAACTCTCTTCCAAAGTCTTTTTAAAGTTTGAGGCAAGACCTCATATTTATATCTAAAGGATGAGTGTAGTGAAAAGGTATGACACCTTTTAGATGAAAAGGTGCTTTTTGTGCCTTTTCTCATTCACAACCCCAACAATCCCCCACATAAATGGGTAAAGGCTATATGATGAAAATATATGCAGGAAAACTGTGTGATTCGCAAGCAAGGATTAAGATAAGTAGGTTTTCCTTTGAGCTTTCCATAGTGAACATATATCGGATATACTCGGTCAATCGGTAGATTTGATATCTTTGAACCGTCGAGCTTTGGTGCGTACCTAAACAATGTATGTCACACAATTAACCCTTAACCGTCTTTGGTTCTCATTGTTGTGTTCGTTTCAGTCATGAACACCACATGGTTTCATACGTGCGTAGAGAATTGGTCTTACAGAATTCTCTTCGGAGCGGCTTCCACTTCACAGTTACATAGGTGATTTCTAAACGTATAATCCTGTAGATGTACACTGTTTGATAATTCCATATCAAACTTAGATAATCATTAAAAAAGCTACGACGCTTTTATCCTTGGTACTGAATATTGTCTCATCACGAGAATGGACTAAAATAAATTTAGTTTGATAATGTTGAACCGTCACTCACTACTTTGTTTGACCTTCTTGAACTTAGATCTTGGGATCTCCAGTCTTCTAGGTAGAGTTACCGCTGTGAGTCACTTGTCCTCGGCCATAGTCCCATTCCCCTCGATGACTTCTCAACTGCATCTCTAGTTAGGCCTTTTGTAAGCGGATCTGACACATTATCACTTGACTTCACGTAATCAATAGTGATAATTCCCCTAGAGATTAGTTGCCTAACAATTTTATGTCTTCGTCGTATATGACGATTTTTACCATTATACATAACGCTCCTAGCCGGTCCTATAGCCGATTGACTATCGCAATGTATGCAAATCGGTGTCAATGGCGTGGGCCAAAATGGAATATCTTCCAAGAAATTTCGGAGCCATTCAGCTTCTTCACCAGCCTTGTCTAAGGCTATGAACTTAACTTCCATTATAGCATCGTTATAAATCAATAGCTTGAAATTGTTGCATCAATTGTGCGCACGACCTTTTCATTTAACAAATTTCTCAACCATTTTCGCCTTACTATTTATTTGATGCCCACATTATAGTGCCTTTGATCATTATACAAATCCAACTCGATGTGGATTTTATAATTATCGTTGGTTAGTTAACCGGTTAAATTCTACTTGATATGAATTCTATCATTAATATCATCAATTGGTTTACTGTTTATAAACCAACATATTAATGAACCCATTCATACACGATCATATCTATACAAATTGTCTTTCAACAGACACATTTTTTTTTCATGAAAAGTGACAACTTTTTAAGTGACACTTTTTCTTGAAAGAATATGTCATTTCAAGTGGCATCCTTTCACAGAAAATATAATCAGCTTTCTATAGATGCACAGCCAACCTTCGAATCGGTAGTTTCATCAACTAGTCAGTCCAAAATATACTAGTTATTAATTCACTAACTACCATGTCAACATCCACAAAAAATTGATGGGATTCAAAATCATATAGTATAGACATTATATCTGACACAGGCTTTTGACATGTATAAGTCACACGCCCCCACATTTCAAATATTTCATGTGTTGTATAGCCCTTAAGACATTATTATTCAAGAGAAGAACCTCAAGAAAAGTCGGACCAAACACTATTGAACACTTTCAACTGCCACAAACTTATTTGGGACATTCATGTTATACAATTCTACCAATAATTCTATAGAGAAATCTTTTCCTTTCTTCAATCTAAATATTTAGATTAGATAGGAACCATAAATTTTTCCTCTACAGTTTGTTTTCACAAGTCAATAAATGTCCACTTTTGGTCTTGTTTGTTATTCCAAACCCAAAGTCCGTATGACCCACATAGCTTTCTCTTCAAACATAGACTTCTAGTTTCATGCGAAAAGCTTCACCATTGGAAACTTTTGCCAAAAATATGGCAGTTCACATAGCCAATACGCCAGACCACATCAAATAGTAGTCAACGTGATTCCTTTAATTAAGTACATCAAGTTTGAATACTAATCCAACTTTGTTTTCAATCAAGAGTGTTCCACTATGGGCTGCTGTCTCCAGTCCTTAATCAAGGTATAGGAACAGACAGTTACTCAATTTCGTGATCAGCCCTCGTCAAAGCTTGAGCATTAAATGATTAGTAAATTGCCAACTTCGTCATCAATATGAAATACTAATTGTTTAATTCTCCAAAATTTAGATCCAATATTGGCAATCAAGCGTTTCTTCTTTTGTACTGCCAAGTTTTTAATCTTCAAACTGCTTTAATATATCGGTGAAGTTTTTAATCTTCAAAATCGATTTAACACAATGGTGAAGTTTTTAGTCTTTAAACCAATTCATCATAATGGTGAAGTTTTTAATCTTCAAATTAAATTTAAAAATACAGTGAAGAGTTTAATCTTCAAACTGACTTCAATACCACGGTGAAGAGTTTAATCTTTATACTAATTGCGAGTAAAAATCACGTAAATTTTACTCTCCAAATTGGGAGTAAAGCACTACGAAGATTCTAGTCTCCAAAAGAGAGTAGAAAACCGCAAAGTTATCTCCACAAAGACAATCACGTTTTAGCATAAACGTAACTGCATATGACTACCGAAAGTCACAACGCTTGGTGCTAGCTCCATCTGTAACAAATGTTCATCCTGTGTCATCTTATACATGAGATGGTTATTAATTAAAGCCATTACACATAAAATGACATCCTTGCAAAGTAAATCTACTGTACATGATGCTCTTTTCTTCATCGTCTAACAACACTTGTTTTCCTTTTCGTGGTCTAGATCATATTTTCAAGTATACTTGCAAATTTAATAAATCTCTTGCATGCTACCATTATTAAATAGTAACAACATTAACCTTATGCTAATTGTTAATTTCCCTTATCACAGCATGCAAATATAATATCTTTGAGATGATCACATATTGAACATCTACCCAAGTATTTATGAAAATAAAGTTCACATAAATGATAACGAGTAGAAATTATTAAATAAATAACAAGTAGTGTAAAAGTAGACCACTTTCTTCTTAATTCATGGCATTGTCTTTAGAAAAACTCTTGTAGCGGCTTTCTTAATTGCCACTGCCATGCTTGACAAAATCTACTACCAAAATAAAAAGCATGGAAGGTTTCCACTCGTTTTGGTTATTGCTCAGAACATGTCGGTTCTACTTAACAATGAAATAAAAAGAATAAGAAATTAATTAAATTTCATGACTTTTCCATTAATAGCACAATCTGAATTTTCCCATTGAAACTAATTCAATGGATGCGACGGTCGAAGGCCTCTTTGCAAAGAAGTGTCAACTGAAATATAACACTATGGCGACCTTCTGTTTGTAATGTTTTTTTTTCCTTTCCAATTTTCACAAACAGATTAATAATGAATACAGAATAAAAAGATTAAGTTCTTTAAGGTTGTTAGAATTCTGTATTCGAAATATAATCTCAAACGAAAATCCAAAATAGAAAAGAAGGAGATGAACAAATCCGAACCCGCCGAATTCACGCTGTGTCCTTAAGGAACTTAATCCCCTCACAGTGCCCAATGTTATGGATTAGATCCGTCCAGGATAGAATGGATTTACCTTACTGCAGTAGTGGTACTCCAAACGGCAGTAACAACAAACGCAAATGTCCGGCAGCGAATCACACGACATGACACTTTTATTTTGTTTGGAAAAATAATGCAAAGAAGAGAAGAAGTAATTCAGAACTGTCTCTTCCAAAGTCTTTTTAAAATTTGAGGCAAGACCTTATATTTATAGCCAAAGGATGAGTGTAGTGAACCCGCGTGTGAGCTTGCGTAACAGCTTTCAAGTTCTGAATTGAATTTCTCCTTATTAGTTTAGGACTTAAACATTACTTATTATTTTATTACGTTATAAATGCTATAAATACATTATTGGTAGGTCTTGTTAGGGGTGGATGTGGAGGAGAGTGGAGGAGCCCTAGATGTTTTCTAAATGAATTTTTCTCTCTTTCTCTTATTCTTCTCTTTAATTTTATAGTTTATTTGTTCTAGAGTTGGGGAAAATACATGAAGGTTGATGTTTGAAAGTTAATTTCTGTTTATTGATTTACCATTACAGATTGTTTATTCTTTCTTGAGCCTAATTGTTTCGTTATTAGGGCCCGATAATTGAACACTATCTATGGTTCATAAGTTGAACTCGACAGAGGGAATTTATGAATGCACCTAAGAAAGAATAGGGCTTGATTGTGAACCTGGGCATCAGGGAATCGATTTGTGGGTAGGATAGACATATACCTATTCGTCTCGCTTAGCTAAATACAGAGTCTTTAATGCGTACATGTGATTTAATTTCATAGAAATATAGGCGTTAGAGTAGCTTGCATATAGTCATGAAGAATCGACAGGTTTTCACGAATATAATTAACCTGTTAGTTAGCAATCTAGGAAATCAAGAAGTAGAATCAACTGGAAAACTCAACTGGATTATTTATCGCTCTGACTCTAGACTGTTTCTCTCTTATTGATAACAACTACGAACTGCTCTTGATTACTTGACTTCAATTACTTCTTTTTACTTATTAGTTTCTTTAGTTAGTAAAAATTACAACCATCATCAAACAAGATCCCTGAATAGTTTTTAGGAGAGTGTTTGCTAGAATACAGTCGTTAATAATAGTCTTCATGAGAACAATACTCAACTTACTACTTTATTACTTGTCGACCATATATACTTGCATGTGCGTTTGGGAGAAAAAATGACCATTCAACTGCCTCTCTAGTTAGGCCTTTTGTAAGCGGATCCGACACATTCTCTTTTGACCTTACATAGTCAATTGTCATAATTCCCCTAGATATTAGTTGTCTAACGGTTTTATGTCTTTACCGTATATGACGATTTTTATCGTTATACATGCCATTCCCAGTCCTTCCTATAGTCGATTGACTATCGCAATGTATGCAGATCGGTGTCAGTGGCTTTGGCCAAAATGGAATATCTTCCATGAAATTCCGAAGCCATTCAGCTTCTTCACCGGCTTTGTCTAAAGCTACAAATTCAGCTTCCATTGTAGAGCGAGATATTAAATTTTATTTGGACGACTTTCGAAACACCACCTCTCCACCAATTATGAAAATGTATCTGCTTATGGACTTTGACCCTGTTGAACCGGTGATCCAATTTGCATCGCAATATCCCTCAATAACCACAAGATACTTAGTATAATGCAAAGAAAAGTCTTGGGTATATTGTAAATATCCCAAAACTGGTTTCATTGCCATCCAATGAGTTTGGTGTGGATTGTGCGTGTATCGACTCAACTTACTTATAGCACAAGCTATATCTGGTTGAGTACAATTCATGATATACATTAAGCATCCTAACATACGTGCATAATCAAGTTGAGACGTACTTCGTCCTTTGTTCTTCTTAAGAGCAAGGTTTACGTCTATTGGGGTCTTTGAAACTTTGAAATCTAAATACTTGGGCTTGTCAAGTACTGATTTGATCTAATGAGATTAAGACGAAGCCAGACCTTCAGGAGTCTTGTATCTTAATACCCAAGATTACATCAGCAACTCCTAAGTCTTTCATATCAAATTTACTAATCAACATACGCTTTATAGCATTTATGTTGGCAATGTCATTACTCATTATCAACATATCATCCACATATAGGTAAATAATGACTATTTGATTTGGAGTGCTTTAATGTAAACACATTTATCACCAACCCATTTGACAGTATTGTATGGTCAAATTTTGCATGTCATTGCTTAGGTGCTTATTTTATTCCATAAAGAGACTTAACAAGTCTACAAACCTTTTTTTCCTTTTCGGGAACCAAAAACCCTTCGGGTTGTTCCATGTAGATTTATTCCTCCAACTCTTCATTTAGGAGAGTTGTTTTAACATCTATCTGATGGATTTCAAGACCATACATAGCAGCTAAAGCGATTAACACCCGTATGGATGTAATCCTCGATACCGGCGAGTATGTGTCAAAATAGTCAAGACCTTCTTTTTGTCTATAGCCTTTGACAACTAGTCTGGTCTTATACTTGTCAATAGTGCCATCAGCTTTCATTTCCCTTTTGAAAATCCACTTAGAACCTAGCGGTTTATTTCCAGGAGGAAGATCAACCAACTCCCAAGTATGGTTGCTCAAAATAGATTATATTTCACTATTGACTGCCTCTTTCCAAAATGGTCATTCCGAAGATGACATGGCTTCTTTAAATGTTCGAGGCTCATTTTCCAATAGGAACGTCACAAAGTCATCCCCAAATGAGGTAGAAGTCCGTTGACGCTTGCTGTGTCTTGGTCCCTTCTCATTTGATGTACTTTCTTTAGTTCCTTCCCGAGGTCGTTTGAATTTTTCAAAAAATGATTCATGTTCCTTTTTATACGGATATATATTTTCAAAGAATTCAACGTTATCTGATTCCATTACCGTATTAACATGAATGTCAGGATGTTCTGATTTACAAACCAGAAAACGATATGCTCTACTATTTGTAGCATATCATATGAAAGCGCAATAAACTGTTTTTGGTCCTATCTTAACCCTTTTGGGTTTAGGAACTTGCACTTTTGCTAAACACCCCACACTTTGAAGTAATTCAAGTTGGGTTTCTTTTCTTTCCATTGTTTATATGGAATAAATAGTGTTTTACTATAGGGCACTCGATTGAGTATTTGATTAGCCGTAAGAATAGCTTCCCCCTACAAGTTCTGGGGTAAACCTGAACTTATCAATACGACATTCATCATCTCCTTTAAAGTTCTATTCTTTCTTTCTGCAATCCCATTGGATTGAGGCAAGTACGGGGCAGTTGTTCGGTGAATAATGTTGTATTCCAAACATATTTCTTCAAAAGGAGATTCTTATTCACCGCCCCTATCACTTCTTATCATTTTAATCTTTTTATTAAATTGCGTTTCAACTTCATTTTTGTATTGCTTGAATGCGTCAATTGCCTCACCTTTACTGCTAAGTAAAAATAGCAGTACCGAGTGCTATCGTCAATAAAAGTTATGAAATACTTCTTTCCACCGCGAGATGGTATCATGTCACAAATATCCATCTGAATTAAGTCTAAGTTCATAATTCCTTTCAACTAATTTGTAAGGATGTTTGACATACTTAGACTCAACGCATATTTGACATTTTGACTTTTCGCAATCAAATTTAGGCAATACTTCCAAATTGATCATTTTTCGCAAGGTTTTATAATTGACATGTCCCAAACGAGAATGCCATAAATTATTTGACTCAAGCAAGTAAGAAGAAGTTGATATTTTATTCATACTGTCAATGACTATTACATTAATTTTGAAAAGGCCCTCAGTTAGGTAACATTTTCCTACATATAGCTCATTCTTAGAAACAAAAATGTACTTAAACACGTTTTTAACAAGAAGTGCAGTAGACACCAAATTCTTCCGTATTTCAAGAATGTGAAGAACATTATTCAGAGTCACGACCTTTCCAGATGTCATTTTCAGGAATATCTTCCCATATCCTTCAATTTTGGACGTTGCAGAGTTGCCCATAGAGAGTGTCTCATCAGGTCCAACGGGAGCATATAAAGTAAAGGCTTCCTTTACAGCACAAACATGTCGGGTGGCTCCAGAATCAATCCATCATTCCTTAGGATTTCCGACCAAGTTACATTCAAAAATCATAGCACATAAATCAATATCTTGCACTACTTGGCCAATTTATTATCTTCAACCATGTTGGCTTGAACTTTTCCTTTTTCTTATCCTTGTCCTTGTCCTTCTTCGGAGCACGAAAGTCCGTAGACTTATGCCCCGTCTTGCCACAATTGTAGCAAGTCCCCTTGTATTTTTTCTTGTAGGATTATTCTTTCCTCCACAAGGCTTCTTTCTCTTGTTTTGATTTGGATCATGCTCAACAATATTTGCTCCCGCTATTGTAGCATTTCCACGAGCCTTCTTTTCAGCGAACTAGTTAACTTCTTCAATCCTCAAGCAGACAATCAGATCTTCAAGGGTCATCTCCTTGCACTGATGTTTCAAGTAATTCTTAAAGTCCTTCCATAACGGAGGTAATTTTTCAATCAAAGCCGGTACTTGAAACGCCTCATTTATCATCAAGCCTTCAAGGAAATATTTGTTAATAACAATATAATTAATACTCTTAACATAAGTGTTAATTAGGATCATACCTTAACAAGGAGATCATGGATAATGACTTAAAGCTCTTGGACTTAGGATACAACAGATTTGTTATCCACCATCTTATAATCCAGAAATTTGGCGGCCACAAATTTCTTAAGTCCAACATCTTCAGTCATATGAGCCCGTTTGGGTGGGCTTATTTTAAGTAGTTTAAAAGTTAAAAGTTGCTTATAAGTCATTTTTGAGAAGTTAGGAAATCTTAACTTCTTACTTTTGGCTTCTTTTAAGCACAAAAGTACTTATAAGTACTTTATTTTTTTAGTTACCAAACACCCATTTTTTACTTAAAGGCACAAATGTGCTTTTAAGCTTACCCAAACGAGCTCTATATTTCTTCTCCAATGCATTCGACAGTTCCTTTGATGTTTCGCCATCCCGCTTAGAATGTAATTCTTGCACAGGAAGTCAGAATGCTTCCAAGCCTCAGTAACAAGGAAACGCTCGTTGTCAGATGTTCTTTCAGGCAGGACTGGAATGTCCTCCTTAATGAACCTTTGCAGACTTAGAGTGGTCAGATAAAAGAATATCTTTTGGTTCCATCTCTTAAAGTCAACACCAGAGAATTTTCCCAGCTTTTTTGCTGGTGGCATAGCCGTCGCAAGTGCAGCAGGACGACTAGAACCTGGCACCCCAAAACTGTGGTAGCAGTAGCATTCAGAACAAGATCAGTTGGTTCCACTCTGTTTGCCATTTCTGTCAATATGACACAAGCAGATTCAGTAAATGGTAAAGTATTTAAATCTTCAACCCAAAGTTAACAACACAGTGAAGAGATTATTCTTCAAACTGATTGGGAGTAGAAAAATCACCCAGTTTTTTAATCTCCAACAGAACAGTAATGTTAGGAGTAAAAAAATACGAAGGTTAGTCTCCACATTCACTTCGAAATCAGAAGAGAAAGTATATATAAAAATAAGATTCTTTAAGGCTGTTAGAACTCTGATTTCGTATGTGACTAAAACAGAAAATAGATGAACAGAAATAAGCAGAATTAT